>CADWAE010000481.1:5000000-10000000 GCA_902982915.1 Phalloptychus januarius
ATAAAATTTTAATACGAGCTCTACAGCAAAAAGAAATCTAGGTGGGTGTGACCAATTATGGACAATGACAAGAGACAAACTTTGTTTGCAACCAACTATCATGCAGAGCTATCGTCATCATTCTCAGTTTTCTTCTGGTGATGTTGCTTCTCAGAAGATTAATAAAGGAGCTTTGTATCATTGCTTGAATGAGTTAAAGGATACACAATGAAGTCTCATTGAAGCTTCTTCCAATATAATGAAATGTATTGACATCATTGCATTTAAAAATAAAAAAAAGTATTTGCCTTGTAGGCTAATGCTTCCAAAGTATTTTTTTTAATCCCTACTCTTGCCTTTACATAGCTATTTAGACAGTAACTGTACTATGAAAATGCCCCTCAATCTTGAATAAGATTTACAGTTTAGCAATAAATGTAGCACATCTACAACAAATTATGTGATTAAATTGACATCTGTCCTGTTACTGATTTTAGAAGTAGTAAAGATGACATGAAAAATTGCTCTTGTGAAAATGGTGATAAATGACATCAAGATAAGTTGCACTCTTTTATGTACCGATCCTTAGATCAATTTCCTACAGTAAAGAAATATTGGTCCATACAAAAATACAAAGGGCATTTTGTATGGTTTCCATAAAACAAATTTTGCAGATTATTTAAACACATTATAGAATAATGTGTGCTGTTTTAATCATATTATTTGCCACTTTATAAGTTTCACCAGTTCAATTTCATATGAACACAAATAGCAACTCAGTCAAGCACATGGCAGAAACTCAATGTATTTAACTATCTATATGTGAAGACGACAAGCTGATGTTCAAATAGATCAGTGGATTATGGGCAATTAAGTGACTTTGAATGTGATATGATAGTTGGTGCCAGATGACTTGGTCTGACTATTCAAAAAATTGCTGATCTGCTGGAGAAAGATCCAAAAAAGAGAAAATACAGTGTGCTACACCGTGTGCAGCAGATGTGTGGATGAAAATTCCTTGATGACAGAAGTCAGATAAGGACCATACATTTCAATCTACATTTTTATGTGAAATACCGTGTCAAAACATCAAACCAAAGCAGAAGACCAGGTGTGACTCCTGTCACTTAAGAACAGGAAACTGTGGTTGAAATTCACACAGGCTCACCAAAATCAGATAAAACCAGATTGCAAAAGTATTGTCTGGTGGACGAGTCTTGATTTCAGCTGCAACATTCAGATGGTAGGGTCAGAATCTGAAATACACATCATGAAGCTAAAAAGCTAACAAGCTCGAGAAGCTACTTAGAGAGCACCTTAAAAAGGATGGACATTTGTATAATGGGCGTGCACCCTAAAAATCTACTGCAACTGTGTTTTGCTATCATTTCAATATATTTAAACCTGGAAATTATTACTGGGGAAGAGGGATGTGTGAGTGTCTTTCCTCAGCCTGCTTATTCTGCGGCAAAGGTAACAGAATAGATACAAAAATATTGGCGAGACAATGTATCATGTTGACAGGGTCACATATTTGCAACTGAGGATCTTGTTAAACTAAATTTCAGCAAAAAAAGAAAGAACGAAAGAAAAGAAGAAAATCCACAAAAATATAAGTACTACTCAAAATAGACTCCTCTCCATATCGGCATACTTTTGCATGGTCAAACTCAAACATATTTTAGTCATAAAGAAGCAATTAAAAAATTACAACATGTCGTAATATATAAGTAATGTAATAATTTTCTTAGTTATATTTTCTTGACGTCACGTTGTCCACACCCCGCTTTGTTACTGTGGAAACCAATAAAATAGATGAGCGGAGCGCGTGTATCAGATAGTCACTGAATTAGCTGGAGAAGCTTAGCCCTGACGCTAACCCCCTTTTGACGTTTTTATGGGCACATTTGCGGAAAGAAATTCAAAGTGCTGCAATAGTTCTATGGTGTCGAAAAGAAGACATTTCCAGGTATGTCCTGTCTTTTTGTAGTTTCACAGGAAAGAGTCTTTTGGTGTCAAGTCGTTAAACGTTTGTAGTCGAGATATATTTTAGCCAGCTTAGCTCGCCAAGGTAACGTTAGCAAGGTAACGTAAGCGTCCATACGGAGAGGTGTTTCTACCTGATTTTATCTAAACATAACAAGCAGTAAAAAGAAAACCTCGTTGTATGTACTTAGGGTGAAAGGCAGGAGGGACAAGTAAAGTTTGCAAAGGTTTTTTTCCCTCCCCAACTAAACAAGTCATGACAAGTTTATCAAGCGCTCCCCCTAACTAGTACATTCATTTTGAAAGGGAACTTTTAGACAGTTTTCCTCTTATTTTATTTTATTTTTTACCTGAACGAGCTCTCTACATGATATGTGTACGTTATATATACGGACTCGAGTTTCGCTTCCACACGCAGGAAAATAACTATTGGAATGTCTCACATCTGTAGTGGAAAAGTTTAAACATTGACACACAGTGAAAGGGAATGATTGAAGAATAGAAAGCTTTATGATCAGTTTCCTCAAAGCTAAACCGCGCTGCCTTTCAAGGTACGTTATAGCATTGAGATAAATCTGCCAATTTAAACAGTGAATACTTGCGCAACGGACAGTGTTGTAATACGGTTTTTTGTTTCTTAATCTTGTGCTTCAGATGTCAGTTTTATGGCTTGACGCCTATTGTTTGAGGTTACAGTCTGTAGAAAGTTTGTGCATCGGAAAAAAAAAAAAAGCTTGAGCTTTTGGCTATATATGCAGTTCTTTCCCAAAATTGTTTTGCATCATATTTTATGTCATCTATTTTAGACCAGGGCCACATTTTTCTAAACCTCAGAGGACTTCTTGTTTCCGATTATGGAAGCCAAAAGTACAGAAATACTTATAGCACACTGATGCTTTCAGGGACAGTGACTTGCAGAAGTATTCACACCCTTCGAACATTACTGCATTTTGCAACTACACACTTAAATGTATTTCCTTATCCATTAGTTTTAGTAATCTAGAAATAGAGTTTTTTGCTCGTTCTTCTGTACAAGACAACTTAAGAGCAGTCTGAAGTCTTGCCACAAATTTTGAATTGGATTTTGATTTTGACTTCCTGGGCCATTCTAACACAAATATATCTAAATAATTATAGCTTTGGTTGTATGGTTAGCATCATTGTTCTGATGAAAGCTGAACTTCCCCCACGGTTTCACGTTTTATGCAACCTCTAACAGGGTTTCTCTGAGGATTGCCTGTATCTTGTTTCATCCATCTCCCCATTAACTCTGACTACCGCCTGTGTTCCTGCTGAAGAAACTGTAAAGATGTTGTCCTCAATGGGATGACAGTTTTGCATATACGGAAATAGTTGTATTTGTGAGAATAAAATCAAGACAATGTTTACTAACTGTGTAACTTCTGGAAGTGATTGATCATGCAGGATTTCATTAAGGTCATCTGGCTAGAGAAACTATTCATACCACATTTCTCAAATATCTAATTGTAAAAAACATTTTTCTTTTGCTTCGGTGATGTACTATGTTGATGTACAAAGTACAAAGAAATCACTAAAATATAATGAAAGTTATAATTGCTACAGGAAAAATGTGAATATTTTCAGAAATACGAATGATTTTGCAAGGACCTTTTTTAAAAGGTCAGCACTCACCTGCTATAGTGTAAAAACAATGTGTTTACAGATTATCTTCTGTGTTACATGTTAACTCTTGTTACAGGTTCAACTGACTTTTGTTTTTTCCAGACGTCTGCTATTTCCTGTCCAGCTGCATCTGCACAAAGTTGGAGACCCTTCAATTCTTTACCTGGTTTTCTACAAGCAAACCAGCTGGAAATAATAAGAATACAACTTCTTTAAATTATTATTATTACCTTCTTTTTTTTTTCTTTGCAAATGACCCTTAGGCTCTCCATCACTTTGCATTTGGGCTTAAGGGCCATCTTTGCTGATTTTATATCAGCGTAATGGCTAAATGTCTAATCACTATCCATGGCCTATTTATCACATTACAATGATGATTAATTTCTTTTAACTGAATATTTCTTAATGCTACACATGTGTAATTTTTAGAAAAACTGTTCCTACTTAATAACTGAGCAAGAGGAGGGCTACGGACATGTGCATTTTTAGTATTATCATTTAAAATTTCTTTTGAATGAATCTAAATGAGTGGAGTTGTCTTGGGATTTGAAGGAAATTGTGAAAGAAACTAACCACAAACAGTTCAAATGAAGTCAGACCAAACTGAAATGGGAGGAGAAGCTGAGGAACAAAAGGCCCTGGACCTTCCTGATGACAGAAAGCCCAACAAAGTCATGAAAGATGATAAAAGTGAGGATGGAGAGGTGGAGGGAAAAGCAGTTCAGATTCCCCAATATCGCTGGGTCATGCATGCTGCTGTGATGTTTGGACGAGAGTTTTGCTACGCCATGGAAACAGCCCTGGTGACACCAGTTCTTCTACAGATAGGTAAGCAATACTATCTTTCTTAAAGTCACAGTTATGACTTGCCTTTCTGCCTAAGGGAGTACGTATTATGAAGTTGAGAAGAAAAATGTTTAATTTACCCATAGAACCTGTACTCATCTAGTCTGACCACTGAACTGGTATGAAAGATGCAAAGCGCACATGGTACTTTTCTATGTTTTCCTACAAGTCCAATCTTGCAGTGGGTAAAGTTATTAGGCTCACTCTGCATAAGTAGCTGAGTACAGCTGCTTCTTCAGTATAACGTCAGTGCGATTATTTTAAATTTATGTTGACAAAAGTTGCAGCTATCTCTTTTTCTTTGGAGGTGTTTCAGCGACATAATGTGACCAAATTCCTGTAACATTGTTAGGACATTAAACCAATTTGGCCCACACTTGGCCATGATGGCGGTGTTTGCTAATTTTCTTTATTAGAATGGTTGGATTTGAATGCCTTGAGCTTTACGTAAGTCTTCATAATTAACAGTTCTCAGGAGATACTGAAAAACATTATGTAGTTTGTTGTCATTGGATTAGACTGGATGTTTCTGTCTGTCTCCCAAGCTGCACCTCTGTGTTATGTAATAGTAGTACCCACTGAAGGGCTTTTGCATGGTGTTAGATGTCAACTTTGCAAGCATAGCAGAAACGAAACAAAGGCGGTTACCCCTGGCCAGGTATGCCAAGAATGTGTAACACAGCACATTTCAGGTTCACCATGTTCTACTCTTTCTGGTGTATAAAAACTTTATTTACTGTGTTTTTGTGCTTTTTATTTAAAGCATTTGGCTAGAGTACTTTTTTTGCTGTTGGTATTGTCAGATTAACTTTTTACATTTGCATAGTTCAATGTTCAGATTGGTTGATTGATAGTTATAGGTTACTCTGGCAGAAATCTGCTTAAAATTCTATCAATGCTCTATATATTTACAAATAGACTTTTTTTTAATTTAAAATGGTACATCTAAAACTGCTGAAAAAATTCTCATTCTTTTGAGAATAAGACAGTCAGTTTTCTTTAAGGCTGCACCTGGTCGATCCCCAATTGCCAATCTTTTAAAAATCCTAACCTGCTGATTCCAATTTTAGCCAATACCAAATTTTTTGGCTGAACTGTTGCTCAATATAGCAAGAAAGTCGTTGCGTTGGCAACAGTGGGGCCACTGCTCTTAATTGTAAATGTGCAGACATAACTTGGTAGGCCAATTTGTCAGTCAAACCTGTGTTTGATTTTTACACATTTGCCAACCTAGATAAGATTGATGGATAAGATCGGCTTCATACGTAAATCAGCCGATCACCAATCTCCCAAAATTAAAGAAATCAGCATCGATAAATCGGCTAACCAATTAATCAGTGCACCCCTAATTTTTTCAGTGTTGTAAATATTTTTAATATGTTATTATATTGCTGGTTTTCCAAATTAAAATAATACATATATAAAATAAATAAAAATTTAGTACTAAATCTGTACTAAATTTTGTACTAAATATATTTAGTACACTATGTACTAAATATATTTTTCATAAGGCAGTCATTTCAAGAAAGGTGCATAGTTGTAAAAATCAAACATTTCATTCCAATAATATTGTGGTATTACAGACTGAAGCAGAATACAGAATCTAAATGTAATGCTTTAACTTTGAAGTGTCTAAAGAAGATGAACATACGTTTCAAGTTTTCACGTTAGATCTTTCGAAAATATAAATTTAAGCCTTATGTTTCTACTGCAAAGTCTTATTTTGGGCGTAATCTGAACCGTTTTATTTGAGTGACTTCACTTTGTGTTTTCTAGGTCTTCCTGAGCAATATTACAGTTTAACCTGGTTTCTCAGTCCCATCCTGGGTCTTCTGTTCACCCCGTTGATTGGCTCAGCCAGTGACCGCTGCACACTGCGATGGGGCCGGAGGAGACCATTCATTCTGGCTCTTTGCACAGGAGTGCTAATTGGTGTGGCACTATTTTTAAACGGATCATTGATTGGTAAGGTGGAGTCTCAGATGAAGTCATAACTCTGCATGGATTTTCTACAGGTGAATCCACTTTGTACATATTTTGGTGTTTTCTTCCAGGCCTTTCTATCGGTGACAGCCCAAACAGCAAGCGGCAGCCAATTGGTATCGTTCTTACGGTTGTTGGTGTAGTGGTACTGGACTTCTGCGCTGATGCCTCTGAGGGACCAATCAGGGCTTACCTTCTTGATGTTGCTGATGCTGATGAGCAAGACATGGCTCTCAATATACATGGCCTGTCTGCTGGTAAGACATTCCTCACACTTTTCACATTTTTTCTATTATTGGTGAACTTTTAAAATTACATACAAGAAACATAAATGCCTACAATGTAGAATTTGTCTGTTTTATAGTCAGATTAACTTCCAAGTTCTACTACTACAGTATGCCAGTGTTTTGTTTAATTAATTGTCAGAATAATAAATAGAATTACTAATTACTAAAATAATCATTAATTACAACCTTAGTTTTAATAATTTTGCAAGGCTAAGGGTTTTGAATATTAGGATTATGTAGAATATTTAATTTCTTTCTAATGTAATATATAAGCATGAACAAATCTGAATGTGAATTTAAGTCACGTTTTTATTCCGGGAATCTTTTCTCTGCTTTTTCTTTTCTTCCAGGACTTGGTGGAGCAGTTGGCTACATGTTGGGAGGCCTTGACTGGACGGGCACTGCTCTGGGCAGAGCATTTAAGTCACAGGAACAGGTCCTCTTCCTGTTTGCTGGGGTCATCTTTATTATTTCTGTAACACTACATATGCTCAGTATCCCTGAGAGGACTTTTGCTTCAGCCAGCCAACTGAAAGATGGAGAAGATGATGAGTCCACCAGTCAGTTGTCTGTAAAACTGCCTGGCTGCACACGACCTTGTCTCGTTGCAATTGCAGAGGAAGATGCTTTTGCACCAGCCTCTTGCCAAGAGGAGAAAAAAACACATCCCGAGGAAGCAGAAATGGATTTCCTAGCTGTGGACAGAGTTCGGAGTAAAAGTGATTCAGTCCTTGCCATGCCAGATGCTACAATCGAGTTAGACTCTGACCTTCACCTAGACAGGCAGATTTTCTTGCCTGAAGTGCCTTTATTGCCAGAAGATCTGGACAATGCCTTTCAGTCGTCAGACACCGGTATGGAGTCGTCATCTCCTCCTAATGACCCCTCCTCTCTCACTAATGGGGGAGTGTATGTAGAGCCTACAAATACAGATGTGCCTCAAATAAAGGATCCAACAAATGGCCAGCCTTCTGTCCCTCACGCCAGTTCTGCCTTAGAGAATTCACACGTTAGATGGGTGAGATCATCTACTATAAATACAAATGTTACTTGTTTTTACTTAAAATCAGTTTGAGAACAAAACTAATCTTGGAAATGGTCTGTATGCACTTAAATTTCTCTGCCTAGACAGAAAACTACTGTGCTTGCAAAGTGTAGAAACCTGTGACATTTGTTTGGATTTTTATTTGGTACCTCTACCTCTCTCTCTTCTTTTAGCATGAGCTAACTGCTAACGGCACCAGTGCTGGTTTGCCTTCCTCTCAAGCCTTGAATACAGGAAAAGGCCACATCTCCACCAAACCAGGAACCCGCACTGGCAACACTTCAGCCTCATCACGGCAACATCCAGCAACCTTTTACAGACAGGTAGACTTATTTATTTTCTCCATTTTATTTATTCTTAAATAATGACCGTTATTACAATATCTAATTTCCCTTTGGGAATAATCATCACTGACACTGGCTCTTTTTTCATCTTCAGCCCTCCTTTACATTTTCATACTACGGTCGAGTGGCATTGCAACGCTATCGACTGAGACGCACAAGACTCACGGGCCCTCGGCCAATCACCACCTCCCGTAGTCTGACTGATCTGCGAGGCATCCGGGGACCGATGCACAGAAGAAAGAGGCAGCTGTCTGCAAGTAGCCTTTCGTCTGAAGGCTCTAGCAGTGTTGGGGAAATGGACAGGGGTACAACTGTGAAGCTTCTTTGGCTATCTATGTTCAAGGTGAGCTAAACTTTGTACTGTGGAACTTTAGTACAGGCTTACCTATAGGCCTGTCGCAATAAACAATAAATTAATTAATTAACTATTGGATCAGGCCCATCTTCTCTGTCTACATCTATTGATTATTGAAGGGCAACATAGAACACAGACTTCATAATCTGCACTGTTTTGGTTGAATGTAGTTTTTATTTCCACTTTGGTTTTATGTTGTTTAATTTTTATTGAAGAGAATTTTTTGTTAACGTAGACTGAGAGTCCATTTTATTTTTGGTTGTTTTGTTTACCAGTTCCAGTGTTAAATGTTCTTCTGAAAATAAAATGTATTTATTTTTGGTAGGATATTGCTTGCATTATCATGTCATTACCATTACATCAGTTTAAAATGTAATGATAATGACTTAATACTATTTTGTCATTGCCATTATAAATGATAAGCCAGCTATCGTTTATCGCAACTGACTTTCCATCCTGCCATTATCTCTGCTTTATACAGGTTCTGAATTTAAAGCTCGATCATCAGTAATGCTATTCATTTATTTACACTAAAGTTTTGTTTTAAATTTTTAAAAACTGCCATGAAATTTTTAGTGCACAAAATGCAAAAACTTTAAGCATTAGGCTACTTGTCACTCTTTTTATTTCTCTGTACTGCAGATGCCAAAGCAGCTCTGGAGACTGTGTATATGTCACCTCCTTACATGGTTCTCTATTATAGCTCAAGCCGTGTTTTACACTGACTTCATGGGTCAGGTCATTTTCCGTGGAAACCCTAAGGTAAAAGCATACAACTTTTTGTTCTATTAAATAGAAAATTGATATTGTGCATCATGTGGTGGACTATTATTAATTTATGTTCCATTCAAGCTGTCCAGTCTCTTCGTCTTGCATTAAAGTCCGTGTTCTGCTTTCGTCAGGCACCAGGCAATTCCACAGAGCTACAAGATTATCACAGAGGAGTACAGATGGGGTGCTGGGGGTTGGTAGTGTATGCTGCAACTGCTGCTGTCTGCTCTGGTAAAACACCAAACTTTTTTAGCACTGAGCAAGCTACCAAATTACACAAAAGGATGTTGCATATAATACAACTGACCTTCCTTTTTTGCCCCTTTAATGTGTTGAATAACCAAAAGCTTCTCCCCTGTTCCAGCCATTCTTCAGAAGTCTTTGGATAATTTTGATCTGAGTATTAGAGTCATCTATGTTGTGGGAACTTTGGGATTCTCAATAGGTAAGTCAAATGGGCTGCAGTGTAGTTTTCTTGTGATGCTTCAAATATGTAATTGTGTTCATTCAAAATCCTTCAATTTTTGCTAAAGTTCTGAGTGGGACTGTAGAGCAACCACTTTTTTAAGTGCAACATTATGTCAAGATTGCTGCAACGATTACAGATAAATCGTACCTCTTACTATTAGTGCATAGCCATTATCAGATTCCACTGTTGAATTGGAGCTAGACATTGATTGGGTCGGGTTTGATATGATTTTTAATGATTGAATGATCTAATAGTTTCTCAAAGAGAATGGGACACATAAGATGATCATGTTGATATTCTTAAATTTTGTTGTAGTAAGTTTCATTAGGAACTGGCATCTTTATTACACACACTTACATTATGTTTTTTCTTCTTTAGGAACTGCAATTATGGCAATATTCCCTAATGTTTACGTTGCCATGGTGATGATCAGTACCATGGGAATCATCTCCATGAGTATCTCCTACTGTCCTTACGCTTTACTTGGACAGTATCATGAAATCAAAGAAGTAAGATCATAAACGAGTTCACCACACGTTGTTTTTGATTCTACATCTTAAAAAGTATTACTCAGCCTAAAAACTAGATGTTTTTAATACATAAATGTCTAAATTTCTTTAGCTATAAGCATTTCTAGGATTTACTTTTGTTTTAAAATAAAACAAGATTTTTCTTAAAAAATTGGCAAGACAATTTTTTTTCTACGGCACATAACGGCAACACAGCAATTTAAATTACACAATTAAAAATAAAACAAGCAAACCATTATATTGCTTTGAGAGGTTGAAAACAGACTGCCTGTTATTAATGGAAAGCAACTCTAAACAATTGGGTTTTATCGCTTGAGTTAAAGGAACTCAGTGTTTCAGCATTTTTGCAGTTTTCTGGAAGGTTGTTTCAGTATAGTGGAGCAGAAATGCTGAATGCTGGTTTCATGTTTGGTTTTGATTCTGGGGTTGTAGAGTAAACTTGAATAATAATACCGAACTGGTCTCGTAGATTGCTACAATGACAACAGATCTTTAACGTATCTTATTATTAAGCCATTCAGTGATTTATAAACCAACAAAGTACTTTAAAGTATATTCTCTGAGCTGCAAGGAGCCAGTGTAAGGACTTTATGTTTATGTTGACCTTTTTTTTTTTTCTTTTTCAGTACATTAACCATAGTCCAGCCAACACTCGAAGAGGCTTTGGTATAGACTGTGCTATACTAACCTGCCAGGCAAGTACAGTTTTTACTTTCACTTAAAAATGATCAGAATTTAAAATAAAGATTTTTCCCTTTATACTTTTTAACCTGTGATGTGTTTTTATTTTATTTGCAGGTTTACATCAGTCAAATTTTGGTTGCATCAGCTCTTGGATCTGTAGTTGAGGCTGTCGATAGTGTACGTGTCATTCCAGTTGTTGCCTCTGGAGGCTCCTTCCTTGGATTCCTCACAGCTTGTTTCCTAGTAATTTATCCTGACCCAGAGCCTGGTAGCTCTGTGGATTATTAGGACTCTAATGCTCTACCTGGAGAGGAGGATCAGAATAGTAAAAGGACCAGTGATTAGAGACTAGCTCTGCTCAACCACACAGATCAGACCAGAGAAGATGCTGTTGCCTAAGGGTAGAAAAGAACTGCCATGATGGATTGACTCAACAACCAAAAACTGCATCATGTGTAAATTATACCAAACCTTGCTGATGTGCATATGTGATGGGCTGTGCCATGTGGAGCAGGAAAGAAACACAAAGAGGGAAAACATAACTGAAAGATGATATTCCATCTAGCAAAAATGTAGGATGGGTAGATTTGGGTTACTAATGTAATCTAAATATGAAGTGGAGGAAATTATATAAAAACAATGCCTGCTTGTGCTGCTCTGTTTGTGGAGTTGCTACCTCAACACTAAGAAAAATAATGTTTAGCCGGTAAATCACAACAACAAAGACCAAGCTTAAGCAGTTGGTCCAACTGGTGAAATTCATTTAGTTCAGACTACTGGAAGCACAAAGCACTTTGATTTTTTTTTTAACAGTGCTGCCACGTGGATGGTGCCAAATATCACCAATATGTCACATTTTACTCTTTGCTGCTGCTTCTAAACTGCCAAATGGACAATCATAATGCTGTAGAAGGGATACTTGGTGCAACCCTGCATACTTTCAGATTAAATACAGATGTATATATTTGTTCCACTTTTTGGTGGACTTCATGGACGTTTCACTGCCATTTTACAAAAGCCAAAAAACCTCAAAAGGTACAAACCGCTTGAGTTTTTTCTAGTTCCATAGCTGTTGTACAATCAAACATAAGCTTTTTTTTCCTTTTCTTTACTTACACTATAGTTAATAAATGTGTCCAAAATGGTTCATTTTAGCAACATATTTGAGCCTCCAGAGTTATTTCAATTTTTTAAATCAAATTTGTGATTAAAAGTTTCTCTCAGGGTGTTTTGTAAAAAAAAGAAATAGTGACTGCTTGGCGTATTTTTAACAGTTTGGATAGAAAAGCTAATTTTTAATGTTGATTTCAAGTCTGTAAATCACATTCTTGAAGATGAGCAGGAAAGAAGTGGAGCATTGGAGACAAGTAGGATTTATTGTAGTTTATCTTCGTGCATTTCTTTGAAAGCAAACTGACCTTTACCCTGTTGTGCATGCTTATGAGATCAGCTGTTCTCTGTAAATCTGTCCTCTGTTAGAGAGCTACACCAGGGAATACATTTCTCCAGAATAATGAGCAAGAAAGTAAAAAAGAAATGCACAATAATACAGAAAGCATGTTTGGTATTTGAGGGAGACTAAGCTCCAAAAGTGCGTTTAATAGTTGTGTGAGCTTCATTAAATGTGGTGTGAATTCAAAAAGCAGATCTTTAAAGCCTGATGTAGAGTTTGTGCCATTTATATGTTCTAACATCACAAGGTGCATTATTCCTAATCATTCAGACTGAATGAAAGTGAGGATCACTTTGCATGGCTTATCTGCAAAATTTAAAGTATGATTGCTCAGCTCAGGAGAAACACCGGACCTGATTTACAGACATGAAATTTTAATTGGTTTTCTGTTTTTCTGTTATCTTCTGTTGAAGGAGTTTAGTGCGCTCTCCATCATCTTTGTCTTGTTTTCAGAAAGTGTCATCATTTTGAAGGAAATATCAGAAATGCAACGATACTTTGAGCAAATGTATTTGTAAAAGCCTTCACTTATTTGTGGCATACACCTGTTTTCAAATGCATTTTTCCCAATAGGCTTTAAAACTAATAGTAATGAACAATTCAAAAACACATTTTCTACTTGTGTTGCATCACACCTTTGTCAAAAATAAAAAATCCTTAGTAGCTTACGATAACATATAAACCTGGACTTAAATTTTCTTTAATTTGAGAAAACCAAACAGTGTTTTTAATGCTTTTAGTTTAGTTCAATTATTGATTTTTCCAAAGATGTTTTTTTTATATTATCTTAGAACTCCCAGATTAGTGTGAAACTACTTGCATTGTGTATTGCAGTAGTTACTTTTTGAGATGGTTTGTATTTTGTTTTTTATTTAACAAATGAACACATTATGTGTTCTCTGAGACTCATTTTTGGTTCTGTGTGCTGATGTACAGATTTTTGTAAATTGTCCTCTTAATTGGAGATAAACAGGCAATATCTATCATCACAAATAAATCCAGCAGTGGTCCAGTTAATTCTTCTGTTTCTGTTGTTACACAAGAATCTGAGACGGGGAGAGAAAATGGTACAAAATAAATATTTTACAATCTCCAAGAAATGTCTCTTATGGCACAGTCAACTTTTCTTACTCCATAAGTTAAAGCTATACCAAATCTTTCCCTCACCCCCCCATTTAAAAGTGGAAAAAATTACTATAGCTACATGATGGTGTATGGTTAAAGGTTTTCAGACTTATGTGTGCATGAATGTCATACATTTTTATTTTTGTTTATATTTAAAACATTTTTAAAGTGCTGGATGCAAAACCTTTGATTTGTAGTGGATTTTCTTTCATCTTGTCAGGTAAAATTATGCATGCAAACAAACATTTGGCTAAGCGTCCCTTAGCTAGTCAGAAAGAAATTTACTAATTTTTTGTAGCCATGAATGAGGAACTAGTCTAATTCTAACCAAACTTTTCATAACTCTGGTTTTTATCTGTATATTTTGATCATGTGTTGTTTAGAGAAGATCTATAACAGTCTTTTGAACCAAAATCTTGTTAATTGCATTGGTTATTATGGTCCAAAATGTTGTCCATGAAAGTTTCTAACTGTTCCTCAGAAACACTTAAACCAAAAACTGATTTAATGTCAAAAAAATGTGTAAAATGAGTATTCCTTCATGTCTTGATTATATGTCAGGAAGACATACAGTGTATATGCTGAAAATGAAAGGCTTTATGTTTGATTCATTGACTAATTCCAATGTAATTGAACTGTCGCCATCTACAGGTCACATTCAGTCAGTACAGTCAGCTTTTTTTTTTAAATCTTCATCAACACGGGGTTCTTGTTTAAAATGATTTATAGCGTCGGATAGATAATATATTTTGCAGCAGTAACGTCATATGTATAATCATTTTTAAATATTTAAATGTGTTATACGTGTTCCTTTTGTAGTAATTTACAGACTATAAGACTTTCTGTAGCTTCAGTTTGGCGAAAGGTGCAGTTAGGTTCAAACATACCGCGCCATAAAGCGTCACTCACCTCACTTGACTGATTGACACGCATGTTTGCGCTTTCTCGGGGGAACAGGAAGCGGCCTGTAAGGAACTGAGCGGAGCTTCTCATGCAGGAGTTCACTGCGGCTCGGAGTTGTTCTGGAGGAGCCGTCAAGAATATGAGGAGGACGAATTAAGAAGCAGGAAAAAAGCGAGGGCGTCGGTAAGTAATATTAAGACGACATTAGCGAGGTAAGGTTCATGAGGAAAAGTGTCTAAAAATTGCGCTGCAGGTAAGCAGGTATCGGATCACCTGTGCAGCGTGACTGAGTCATGTGCAGAGGCGTCAATAAAAATCTTTTTGTTTTTTCAACTAACCAAGTTAAGCAAAAAAAGACTGAGTATGCTACCATTGGACTTAAATGATTTTGCTCTTTTTCTATTGACAGTTTCCTATAGGACAAGTGTTTCTCTATTAATTTCACTGGCCATTCTATGACTCGCGTCTGTTTTCAATGATGTGGTTGTTTTTAAAGGCTCCTCTATTACAGACGAATTAAAAGTCTGATTCACTGCTCCCATGAACAGTGGATCAGATTGTTCAGACTGATCAAACACTGCAATATTCCTGGAAAACTGAATAACGCCTGACATCCACACCAGAGAGTTTCTTCATCTTTGTCTCATTAGACCAGAGAATTTTGCTTCTTGTGATGTGACAGTCATTCAAGCTCCACATGGGTTGCTTTATGGCTTTTATTTATTTTATTTTAGTGGCTTCCCTCAGGTCACTCTACCATGCAGGTCTCACAGGTGGATCGCTGCAGAAATAGTTGTCCTTCTGGAAGGTACTCATCTCTTCAAAGAGAAATGTTAGAGAGGAGTACTTTCTCATTAATCTCATTATGCATTATTATTCATCAGCAAAGCATGTTTTTCAAGCCCTTAGTTTTACATGATCTAGTCATTAGCATCTTGGTGGTTGTAGAGATTGAAGTGATTGAAGTTGGACAGGAGTCACATTTCAAAAATAATTTTAGAAGATGAAAAAGTTGCTTTTTTTGAAGAATAATTTAGTAAACCTTTTGTAGCTCTGTAAATTGTGCCAGCTTTATATTTTGGGTTATTATGAATAATAACAATCAAGCATTCAGTAGACTACAGAAACAAGGACACTGCAGTACAATTTGTAGTAAGTTGTATATTTTGCAGCTGTTGTAAGTAGAACAAATACACTTTTCACACCATTTACTCTGTTGCTGTAAAATGAATTAAAAGTCCTACTCTGGTTCCTGGAAAGTTCTAATAAGGTCCAAGAGGTCAATTCTACTCTGAGTTCTTGATTAATTCACTGATGGGAATGTAAAATCATGTGCTCTGAGGGTCTTTGCCACAGTTGTTCCTATGCTTTGCAAGAAAATGTTGGTTCCACACAGCATGATGTGTGACGAATAATGATAAAAGATTTTTCCACACTTTGGGTTTTTTATAGCAATCAGTAGAAAATTATATTTCTATGCTTCTTTTGTTTATATGACTTAATTTTCTTTTAATAGCACCCATTTCACATTTGATCCATTTGTCTCTTGGATTACAATCTTTTGTTTCCCCAGTGATGACTGACTGTTTGCCGCCTCCGTTGCTGGAAGCCTGTGTGGTGGTCGGAGCGTCCAGTGAAAAACTTCAGGAAATCCACCAGGTTTCTGCGTCTACATTTTATTTGTTCAGCTGCCTTTGCAGCACCAATCTTGGGGCATCTTTCTTATTTTGTTGAAATAGAGGTTATCTACTGTTGCATATTTATAGCATTGACAAAATTGGAAAAATATGTGAGTATGTTGATGACCGGTAACCAATTTTTACTGAATATAGCAAGTAAGTGCCGGCAGTAAGTCGGGCTCATTCCTGGTGAGAGTTGGACTCCTCCAGGGCTGCCCTTTGTCACCGATTCTGTTCATTACCTTTATGGACAGAATTTCTAGGCGCACCCGGGGTGTTGAGGGGTTCCGTTTTGGTGGCCTTAGAATCGCATCTCTGCTTTTTGCGGATGACGTGGTCCTGTTGGCTTCATCAGAGCGTGATCTGCAGCTCTCGCTGGAGCGGTTCGCAGCCGAGTGTGAAGCGGCCGGGATGGGAATCAGTGCCTCCAAATCCGAGGATCTTCTGGGATCTTGGGATCTTGTTCACGAATGAGGGAAGAAGGGAGCGGGAGAACGACAGGCGGATCGGCGCAGCGTCTGCAGTGAAGCGGTGCTGTATCGGTCCGTCGTGGTGAAGAGAGAGCTGAGCCAAAAAGCGAAGCTCTCGGTTTACCGGTCGATCTACGTTTCTACCCTCATCTTTGGTCATGAGCTTTGGGTCATGACCGAAAGAACGAGGCCCCGGATACAAGCAGCCAAAATGGGTTTCCTCCGTAGGGTGGCTGGGCTCTCCCTTAGAGATAGGGTGAGAAGCTTGGCCATCCGGGAGGGACTCAGAGTAGAGCCGCTGCTCCTCTGCGTCGAGAGGAGCCAGTTGAGGTGCCTCGGGCATCTGGTCAGGATGCCTCCTGGACGCCTCCCTGGTGAGGTGTTCCGGGCACGTCCCACCGGAGGAGGCCCCGGGGAAGACCCAGGACACGCTGGAGAGACTATGTCTCTCGGCTGGCCTAGGAACGCCTCGGGATTCCCCCGGAGGAGCTGGAACAAGTGGCTGGGGAGAGGGAAGTCTGGGCCTCCCTTCTTAAGATGCTGCCCCCGCGACCCGACCCCGGATAAGCAGCAGAAGATGATGGATGGATGGATATAGCAAAAATTGAATGGCTGAAACGGCACAATGGATATAGGAAGACTTACTGCCATCGAGTCAATCAGCTTAACATGCAATCATGGAATGGATGGTTTAATAATCGGTGGATAGATTAGATTAAAAAGTATATTTTATATTCTCAAGGCATGCATCAAAGTTAATGCAGTATGTTTTCCTCTATCTTATCCAGGCTGGTAACAGCAGTATAAGCTCAGAGTCTCTCCTGCTGGAGCCAGAGATCCTTCATGTTCTGGTTCCCCCCTTCCAAAGCAGGCCAGCTGAGAATGAGACATCAAAGTTGTATGGAAAACGACACCACTCATTTCTCAGAAAGAAAAAAGAGCATCCTTCTTCAGGTAAAAAAAAAAAAGATTTGATGCATCCAACCTAATACCGATCATGTCTAAAGAATCATGGTTGCCACATTCTTCAGGTTCCTGATATTACTTTATTTTACTCGTATTGCTATTCTGTGGAGTATTTAAAGTTTTATTATTTTACAAATTTACATCTTTCCAGATCAAAGTGCATCAGAGGGGAAAGAAGGCAGCGAAGATGTTGGTGTACCAAAAAATATCGACCTCATGGCGTTGCCTCAGCTCTGTTTTCCTGGTGAAACATTTTTATTTTCCTATACACAAACACAGAAACAACTCAGTGATTTTGAGGCAATCCTTCATGATAAATACTAACTATTGTAATGTGAATAAAGCACTTTGTGACTTTATTCACTCTTGCATGTATTTTTTTTAAATGCAATGTATGCTAATGTACCATACCATTTAAGTATGGTACAAAAGTAAAGTTTCTTAATTTAGCTTGTAAATGTAACAATGTATTAAACATATTTACTTAATCCATTGCTTTATTAGTCGAATGGCCTGCCATAAAATACTGGATCCGAGCTTTCAAATGTTTTCATAATTTCTACAATTGAAGACAACCTTTGCTTTCAGTCAGCAGCTGCTTTACATAGTTCTGTTGGAGGAACTGGTGATTGTAATGTCTGTCCCACAGAGGAACTGAAATTGACTGTAGTTCTCTCACAGTGGTCTTTTATAGAGTCTTTTTTGTTTTAGTTTATATTTTAGAGGAGACTAAACAAAGCTGATCTGTTCAGGCGATGTATGACTAAAACGCCAGCAATTACGGCCAAAAATCTAAAAAGTTCCTTGAAACTGTATGAAAGAACAAAAGCAGCTCCTGGAATCATAGGGGAAGAGTTTCGAATCCCAAATTTGTTTTTTTTTTTCTTCATCGATTAAAATCAATGCTTTGAGTGAAGGGATCATATATGCTGCAGCGTTAAGATGCAGTATGTTTTTGTTTTTATCACCAGGTGGGCTGCTGGTCACTGGGGAGGAGAAAAAAGAGCAGTTCCACTTCCTGGTTTTTACTGACGTCTTCGGCAACAAGACTCATGGAGTAGTGATGCAGTATTATCAATCAATTCTGGTATGCTAAGCAGCATGCCATATTTCACAAATAATACAGTAACATAATTTCTGCTAACTCTAAAACAGGAAATGTTATGCTAAATAAATACCTGCAACTAATCAACATTCTCAAACAATGGGGATGTCAAGTTAAGTTGTTTTTTACTATTATTAAGAAATGTTTTCTTAGAAACCATCAACATGATTTAAGATAATAATAATAATATGATAAATATAATTATTATTAATAAATTTTATTATTATTATAATAGTAAAATATAATATAGAATTAAAATTGGGATCTGAAATGAAAGCTGATAAATGTTTAATTTGTTTTCCATCAAAGGAAGGGACGACTGGTTATCAGCGAGGAGCTGGATCTCTGAAGTTCTCTAAATGTTTCTCTGCTGTCGGTGTTTGTGTCATATCCAAGTATCCTTATTTCACTGCCCTCAAAGACTGCCTGTCATGGTGAGAAACTGAAAAAACCCGAAACATATGACTTTGCTGAAATTATTTTGTGCTTGTGTAGGTATAACATATTTACCATATTTATGGCTTGTAAATCAGTCTTAACATTGTTTTATGACCAAACCGTACATATTTTGATCCTATTGTTTTACCTGTCTGTCATTGTCTCATATTTCTTTTCATTATTTGCCAGTCTTCTGGTTCAGCTGAGTTCATGTCGGTTATCAGAGATGGAGGACAAACTGAATGAATTTGCAATCAAGCTGAGTCTTGTGCCAATCCCACCTCCAGGGCAGCTTCATTTGGTATGTAGACCAGATCTAACTGGACTATGTCATCTTATTAATAATTTTGCTAAACATTTTTTACCACATTCATTACTCTGCATACTCCAAATAAACATCCCTGGGTTAAGATGTCTTCATTTGAACTCTGAATGTTACATTTCTGGGCTTCAAGTCAGGAAAATCTAATAGATTCCCACCTAGAGTAGGAGTTTTCCTTAGAAATTTGTCAGTCTCATACCAACATACTATATCTTGCACTGAAGATAATTTTCTTTTAGGTGAAGTAGCAAATCTGCAGGGTTTATTCTCCATTTTTTCCAGATGTTTACATTGCGTCCTTTGACTATCGTGTTACCAGCCAGAGAGGACAAAACCCTTCCAGCTGTCGACTTGGACCTCCACCTGCCCTTCCTTTGCTTCCGACCGCAGCAATTACTGCTGGTATTTCACACTAATTTAACATTTAAACACAACAAGAGGAGGTTCAGATTAATGGTTGCATCTCTGTGTTTCTCTTTCTGTAGGTGCTTTCTTGTCTTCTGCAGGAGCAACGGGTGGTGTTGTTTTCTGCTGACTTGGCAAGACTGACGCTAATAGCAGAAAGCCTGTTAATTTTTTTGCTGGTCGGTTAACACATACTGACACTCACATACATTGTTATGCAGTTGACAGATCAGCAGATCTGTCAAGTGCTGGTTTTTTGTTCTAGTTTGTGTTGGATTACCTTATCTAAATCAAAATCCATGTTGATGATTATTATGGTAAACGATAATCTATTTCAGAAATGCAGTTCCATAGTGAGGTGAAGAGACGGACAGAAAGCAGTAGAAATACATTCAAACGCTCCAGTAAAATTTAATCAAATAAAACTTGATCTATAAGACAGTTTCTGTGCTGAGTAAATTCAGATTATTAGACTTTCAAAGAAGAATAAAATGGAGAAGGTCAGACTAATAATCCAGTGATCTGGTTTGTTCTATTTTGCTGGTGAATTTTGAAAATGTCTTTTATTTAAAAATGTTGGTTATAAAACATAAAGCTCTAAGGGAAAATTAATTCTGCATTGCACCTTGTTAGACGTGTATTTTAATATATGACTGCTTTCATTTTCTCCAGCCTCTGACATGGCAGCATCCGTATGTTCCTGTGTTGGCCAGAGGAATGCTGGACTTCCTAATGGCTCCGACTGCCTTTCTTATGGGATGCCATGTGAGCCATTATGCTGAAGTTGCTGCTGTAAGTTCATTAACAAAATAACATTTATAAATATAGGTCTCAAACTCTATGTGAGACATTAAGAGCAGAATAATAGCTCAAATATTGCTGTCTTCAAAACATGTTTTATTTCCTCTCTTTTCAATATGATTTTCTTATTTTTTTTGTTTGTTTAGGAAACTGATGATTTGATCTTGGTGAATATTGATGATGGGACCGTTTCCACTTCGTTGTCTGATGCTATTGATATCCCTGAAATTCCTCTAGTTGCTGCAGATTACTTCATTCAGAGGTACAAAATGTGCTTTAGGACCAATAATCAAAGCTGAGCTACACCAAAACACGATTTTACACATACTGAATGAAGAGATGTTTTGCCTTTTATAGGTGTCGATCATTGCAGATCAATTTTGACTTGGACCAGTACCACAGTGCAAGCTGCATGGACATCAATGAACAGCGTGCACAAAGAAGAGCCTGGCAGCACAAACTCAATCACGAGATCCAGAAGATTTTTCTGGAACTGCTATTTAACATATTCAGGTGTTATGAACACTTAGCTGCAGGTTGATCATTTTCTTAAACATGTTCTGTTTCAAAATGTTACAATATTCTGTGTGTTTTAATCAGGGATGTTTGCAGTCATCTGAACTATGAACATCGAGTGTTTCACAGTGAAGAGTTTCTGAAAACAAGAGAGCCAGATGAGCTACTTTTTTACAAAGTGGTATTCGCTCAATTTTCTGGCTTTTGTTTATTTTAGCTACAAAGGTTTGGCTTTACATTAACTAATATTATTTAAAACGTCTAAAATATATCTTTATTGTAGGTATTGGACACACACATGTTCCATTCCTTCTTAAGGGATCGGCTCAACAAAAAAATTGATTACTTTGCACGAATGGAGCTCAGCACTCGGGCAGAGATGCAGAAGTACGTCATTGAGTAAACTGAGCAGGCCTAAAAATCCTTCTGAAATTTCTGCACTTTGCAAAACTATTCATCCTTCTGAAACTGTTTCACATGTTGTAACACTACAACCTCAAAAATCAGTATTTTTTTAGGGAGTTGTGGATATAAAATTTATACTTACGAGTTTTATTTAATAAATAAATGCATAGAAATGTAACGGTGAGAATCTTGTGTTGGTCTACCAACAACAATCTCAATAAAATGAGGTGACCAAAGGTGAAGACATTTGATGGAAATGAAAACGTTTGCATGACACTGTATTGTACAGTGCCGTAAACAGCTAGAAGTAGAAGCAAAAGATACAAACTCATATGTTTAATCCATCTATGTAGATGATCTGAATCAATTCAAAGTGAAAATTGATTCAGAAAATATGAAGATTTAACAAGGAAATTGTTTAGCATGTCAGAGTATTGCTTTGTACAATCATGATCAGTCTACAAACCTTGTTTTCTTTTCCTGTGTGCTGCAGAATGTCTGCTGTTGAGGTACCACGCAGACCGACCATGCAAGAAATCCTAACCCGAAGAAAGAGCTCTCTTGTCAGGAACAAGCTGAGTAAAAGACTGGGGATGAGTCTCCCTAACTTAGGGGGATACCAGGTTGTCAGTTTTGAGAAAAACCCGCTGCTCAGCAGGGCCATCATATCTGATTCAGGTGAGAGAAATAAAAGTAGTTCGCTGTAAGGCAGAACAATACAGTATATGAGCATTTCATTTGACTTTCTGATATAACATTTATGAGTTAAAAATTGCAACTTTGATTTAGAGTATCTGTTAATCAGTTCCATATATAAACTCTTAACTTGTGGCTCTTTTTTTTTTTAGTTTCCTGAATTGAAATGATTGATTTAAGTCTTGTGCAGAGTGTCTTCTTGCTAAAGTTATCATATTAACTTGGACATTAAAAAGTGTTGATTTTGTTTGTCATTCATCATTTTTAATTTAAGTTAATTTATTTTAGTTTATCATGCTTTATTAACTTACAAATCTACTATTTAACCATTAAAAGACCAACACATTCCATGCAAATGAGACCTGAAATCGTAAAATTGTAGATATTTCACAGTTAAAGATAACATTCAGGTCAAAACATATAAGTGTTTTGCATTGGTTTAAAAAAACAACACTCACTGCATAGTTCTACGTAGTTAAGAATTAAGTACATTTATGAAACTGATGCTCACTCAATTTATTTTTTTTGGCAAATATGTTTATTTCCTTGTCTCTTTCCACATTCTCTACTTTTCTTCCTCCAGCTCTGAAAACACCACCCGACCCTGTAAAAGTTTTTAAACTCCCAGAGTTCCCAGTGTTTCAGTCTTTCCACTCTGTCCAAGTTTATTATAGTGAGCTCATCCAACTGCTGGGAAACGCTATTTTCTCTGTCCAAAATGAGAACTCCGCTCTGCTGGCCAGGTATTATGTCTTGATGTTAGATTTAAACATAAAACTTTAACCCACCAATATGACTCCTACTATTTTGTCACTCCAGATTTTACTACTTGCGAGGTTACATCAACACGCTATGTTCAAGGCGACTGGACGCTTTGAGTGATTTCCAGAATCTCAACAAGACTGACACCGCAATCTTTCCCACACACTTGGTCACATGGCTCGTGGAGTCTCTGCATCATGATGAGCTGCAGCAAGCCCAAAAGAGACCTGAGCTTAAGAGTCTTCTTTTCAAGGTCTGTCAGCAAACTCATACACAGTTTTTGGTTGCAGTTGCAGGTTGATGTCAGTGAAAGAATGAATCAAGTCATTTTGTTTGCCTTTGTTAGATAAAAACAGATCACGAGAAGCCGGCTGTTCGGACAGATAATCGCATCAAGAAGTTTAAACTTCCTCAGAATCCCTTGGATCAAGACCAGTTTGTGCGCTGCATTCAGGAATGTGGAATTGTAAAGGATGTGGCAACAATAAGTCGCTTATTTGATGCACTCACTGATGGTAAGGGATACAATACCGAGTATAAGAAGCCTGCAATGCACAAATCATAAAAACCAATAGTCAAATACATTTGACATTCCTAGCTAGTAAAGATCTTCAAGTAAATATTCATAAGAAGCAAATAAAGTTTATTTTGTGCAAGTCAGAGTACTTGCCAGATAGCTTAAGTCCTGACAATGAGTCAAAAGGAGTCCTGTAGACCAAGTAGCTTTCTTCTGTATGGTTGATCATTTAACTACTGAATGACTCAATTTATTAGGATATTGATAGTAACTGCAAACTTGTGTGTCACCAACTGTTGCCAAAGTAAAATCTACGGTGTCCTCAAAGACTTGTTGCAAAATCAAAGGGACAGTTTTAATCCTGGATGCTTTATGTCAACATCTTTGTTAAACTGAGCCAAAGCCTTTTCCTGACCCTTTTGCAAGCATACTAAGCAGTGTTACAATAATACTTACTGTAAGAAATTTACAAATTCCCTATTTTGTATTCTGAGCCACAAAATAAGATATGTTCAGGGATATTAAGAGCTGTTTAAATCTTTCATAAAAGTAAATAGCACTCAGAATGACTTTACTAAGCACTTTGATGCTTAACTCATTGAACAATCTCACTAGAGTTGTTTCAGCTGTCAGGAAGATGGAGATCAAACTTAAAGTTTCAGTGTCACTAACTTTGTCAGCTGAGTGTGATGGTATATTGCTGTTGATGTCATGTTTATTTTGAGACCATAAAAACTCCAGAATAAGTAGCTTGTGGCTGATAAATCAGTCTGCTCTGTTACTAAATGAAAGACGAGGCACAGTACACATCTTCAAAGGAAAATGAGGATAATTGGCATGTCAGACAACACTGAGAGTGAGAGAGAATCAAGTGCATTTATTGTTAGAGGTCATCAGTGCATGACATTGAATTCCCACCCATGACCCAGTTCTTAAAGAGTCTTTGTATGTGGGACAAAGATTTATTTTCCTCTTTCAGTTCTGATGTGAAAGACAATCATGCACAGCTGGATGAAAGAAAATGCACCAAAACTGAAGGCGGTTAACACTGAAGTCAATGTTTTGTTGCAAGAATGCATCTTAAGAGCAAACATAAAACAAGCTTTTGTGTTATTAAAAGTGGAACAAGTTCAACTCTTCAGAATGTTAATGCAGTTTTATTTTAATTAGGATTGTTTTGTTGAATTTAACTATTACTCTACCCTTAAACCTCATCTTTGTTGCAGAACAACATACGAAGGTGGACCCAAAAGTCTTCAGAATGTTTTACACCTTCTGGAAGGAGACGGAGGCTGACGCACAAGATGTCAACCTCTTCTCTGAGGTCATCAGTCGCCTTGATGACGGTGAATGTGTTTACAAGTTGTCCTCGCGTGTCAAGACCTCGCTTGGTGTCGGAAAAATTGCCATGACGCAGAAACGCTTGTTTCTGCTCACAGAGGGACAGCCGGGCTTCCTGGAAATTGCAAAGTTCAGGGACATACAGGTTAAACATACTTTATTCAGATATCTCATTCTGGAGGTTTCTACTTTGCTGCTATTATAAATCCTATCATCTCTTTGTAGGAGGTAAAGATGGCCTCTGCCCCCTTTCTTCTTGTCCGTATTCTCAGTCTTCGGATCAAGATTTTTGGCAGGCCTGAGCTATTTGAAGCAAACCTAAAGATGGAGACCGAACTCTGGAACCTCATCATCAAAGAGATGTGGGCTGGGCGCAAGATGGGTGACCAAGATAAGGTACAATACAACAAACAAAAAAAAAAACTCTAAAAGTTGCCTTCTGTCTTCAGATTGTGTTCATTATGTATTTACCTTCTATTTCATTTACATCTTTTTTGTCTTTTCTCAGGACCCGCAGTACATGACTCAAGCTCTGACTAATGTCTTGTTAATGGATGCTGTTGTTGGCTGTCTGAACCCTCACAGATCCATCTCTGCAGCTTCGAAGCTGATTTACTTTGATAAAGTCTTACATGAAGGTTAGGTCTGTCTCTTGCCTGGTTCCTGTACTTTCAGATGCAATGTTATTATTTAAAGATTTTTTTAACAACTGTCCCATGGTAGAAGTTTGCTCTAAACAATTGGATTACCTTTTTGATAAGTTTTTGTCAATTCTGTTTCAATGTTTTATGTTACTGTACATTTATTGTGTGTAAATTAATGTAAATATGTTTTTGTCTTTGACCAGTTCATATGATAGTTCCTAATACTACCTCAGAGACTCTAAAGCATAAAATCAACCCCTCTCTGGACTTAGCAGAACCTCAGGCTGTATGTGTGCTGCTGTACACGCCAGGTATCGGATTGTTTAACTTTAAGAAATGTGCAACTATTTTTCTGAAATTTGCAACTTCATTTCCTGGTGTGTTGGGCGATGTTTGTGCATTGTCCTCTACACATGGCTTTGACATGTTGACACTGAGTTCTTCAAGTGAACAAAGCTGGTCTGTATTGGAACATTATGTCTCAGATGTCATGTGAGAGAGAAATGAAAATTCCCTTTAATCACTGTTCCCCAACCCTGATCCCTAAGTCCGAGGTTTTTAAGGTCAGTCCTCAAGGGCCAGGAGCTGCATGGTTTATTTCTATCCCTGGCTAAACGCCAGGGACTTATTCTTTAAATGAAATAAAGAATACTGAAGAATTTTCTGTTAAGCCCATTTCACCTTGAAAAATGAACACGTATATTTTTGCTTAGTGTTTTCACATGTGCAGTTCATAAGCTTTAACATAGAGAAGGCCTCCCCGTCAAAAGCAAGGGCTGCAAAACAGATTTGGTTTATTGACTCGGCTTGAAATACTGAAACAAAATCAAAGCACACAAAACTACCTGCTATTTGTACATATTGTGTGTTTATTAACTATTTTTAATAAATGGACATCTTTTAAATGTCAATTAAATTTTCAGTTTCTAAACTCTTCCCCAGCCACTTACATTAAACTATTATAATGTAAGAAAACATAAAAAGGCACATGACTCAAATTTATTTTTCTTGAACAATCCGATGTTCTGTTCTATTTTATTTAGAATCAGAAACTGCTTTTTACTTACAATTTCAGGTCAGCTACAGGACAAACGATCCCCCATAGTGATGAACCCCAAGCTGTGGGTGGCACTGAGTGGCGGCAGAGTGGTTGTATTTGATGCCGCTAGCTGGTCAATGCTGCAGGATTGCATTCAGACGGGAGAGTTACAAGTGGTGAGAGCTGACTGACATACAAATACATGTGACTAAACGTCTTAGAAATAATTCAAAGTAATGTTAAAGCTTATTAATAATATAATCATGTGGGTGGGAATGTTGGTGTTGCTTAAAACGCAACTTGTGTAAAAGAAAAGAAAACTGTTATCTTAATTTACTTCCAGTTTTATTTCCAGTTTTTGCACTTTGAATTTATCTTTTAGATGTTTTAAATTATTGTTTTTGTATGTTTGATTGACTTTCCTAAGCATTCATCGGCTTAAGCCTCATATTAATGGTATAATAGTACTTAATAGATAAATAGTAACATTGTACACAAAGATATTAAAGGCATTTCTTGCGTTTTTTACTCTGCTAGCATTTTTCTGAGAATGGTGAAACACATTTTCACACAATTGTATTCTCTGTACAGACATGCATGATGGGGCTGGTCCATGATCAGGTCTGGATGGGTTCTCGGGACTCCGTTATTTACATCATCGACACCCACAGTATGTCCTGCAACAAACAGCTGACTGAGCACCGACATGAAGTGACTGGCCTCTCTGTTGACACCACAGATCGTAGCTATGGGTGAAGATATTATTATTCTCAGCGAATTAATATTTCTCAAAAGCAGTCTCTTCAGGTTGAATGTGGGTTTGTAACTAGTCAAGTGGAGCATTTTTTCATCTTTCTGTTTTCCAATTTTCCAGGCAACTTGCTTACTCCTGCAGCTGTGACGGGACAATCCTGCAATGGGACTCAGCTACTCTGAAGGTGAAGCGCCAGTTCTACCTCAGCTGTGACCGTCTCTGCTCCATACGATTCTATGACGGCATCCTTTGGTGCTGTGAGTACACACTGTTGATTCAGTTGCCCATTTCAATCTGGTTTGGTGCATGTTCGTCATTGTACCTATGAAGGTACAATGTCTTGCAAAAATACTCATACCAATTGAACTATTCCATATCACCCCAAATTTTAATACATTTGTTGTGATTTTATGTTTATATAAAACTCTATGGCACCTTTTTACTGCAAAGTCTAAATCCAGGCCAACTGACGTTGACCTATTTTTCTAAGAAATATGCTCACAAATTTCAGTCTCTAGATGCGCAAAGCTGGTAGACATACCCTAAAGACTTCCAGCTACTATTGCAATGAAAAGTCGTTCTACAGAGTGAATATCAACTTGTCCCACACTAAACATATTCAAATGCAAGAATTGTTGAAATCTACGTATCACTTTTATTTTTCTGTACAATTAAGTGCTACTCTGTTGCATAAGATTCTAATAAATTCAAATGAAATGGAGATAACTCTTCATCCATCTTTACAATTTTTATCTTACCTGCTCATGACTAACCAACAAAAAGACACTTTAAGTATTTTCTTTTTAACTTGGGTGTTTTTGCATGTGCAGGTTGTGGTGACAGCATTGTGGAACTAAAAAAGTGTGGCACTCCACAGAGGAGGATAGTGCTTCCTGATGACTTGCGGAGCATGCCCAGTAGCTTCAGCTGCTTTATTGTTGTTCCAGAGGTGACTTGAAACCTTTAATATAGCACTCCCTTTCACAAGTTTATATTACATATTATCAGCTGGCATTGAGTAACACTGAACTTTCAAGATAATTTGTTGATCAAATTTTTAAAACTGAAATTTTAAAATGTTTTCCCAATCATAATAAAATCCAGCAAATCTAACTAAAAGGTCTGTGTGTTGCAGCGTGGACAAGTTTGGACAGGCTGCTCTGACTCGGTGGAATTGTGTCTCTGGCAGACTGACAACCTCAAACAATCACCCAAAAGAATTTCTCTGCCAGGCACTTCAGGAGTCACGTGTATGATTCGAGTCAAAAACCAGGTGAGCTCTGAATACATGTTTGTTTACATAACTTATTGGCTTATCTACCGTAATTAATATTTATTTACCAAATTCTAACTCCTTTAGCGTTAATATATAATGTTTATAATCAGAAAATCTTTAGATTTGTTTAGTCAAACTAAATGGGAAAACTAATCTGCCATGTAATCATGACTGAACTTGACCCAGAGCCTGAAACTGTTCCAGAGTGGCTCTAGCTGGGCATTGCTTTGTGACACTTATTGGTGTGGACTTCTTTAATGCTCTGCTTCATTTCACCTTCCCAGATCTGGGTTGGCTGCAGAGGATGGAGCAGAGTTGGAGGTCTTTGCGACGGTCAGCTGAAGAGCCTGGTATTGGTGTTAGATTTAGACAGTCTGACAGTGACAAAAGAGCTTCTGGCCCATTCGGACAGTATCCAGACTCTCTGTTCTGCTGAGGATCGTTATGTCCTGAGTGGGTCCGCACGTCGGGATGGCAAGATTGCCATCTGGCAGGTTGCATAAAAAAACATTTCAAGATAACAAGACAAATTTCATTATGCAGAAATGTATTTAGATGCAAAGATGTGTTTTTATATTTTATTCCTTGGATTCTACTCATATTAGTATATAACAGTAACTTTACTTTTTTTAAAGGAAAAATGTTTTGAATTCATCTTAATGAAATAATTTTAATTTACTAATGACGCACAACATTTCAGTAAGATAATATCTGTACCTCATATGTTTTTGTATGTTTTAGTAGAGTACGGTGTTCTTATGTAAGAATTTCTAATAAATGTTCTTTATTAGAAATAAATAAAGAACATTTACTTTTTTATAAATAAATGTTTGTATATAAATATCAATTACATATTGTTTCTGTTTCTTTACAATAATATGTTTTATAGTTTAGAATCGTATGTAAAATATTAACCAATCGTAGCCTCATCCGCTGGTCACATGACGGCGTCTCTTTGACGTCAATTCCCTGCGACGACTACTGCTTGCCAGACATTTCCTCATGCGAGTGGGTTTGTTCCAAAAATATCCATTATTTTAGGTAAGTCATCAGTGGGTATGTAATTATATCATTCTTTAGATGTGGTCTGTATTCCGGTTTTATGATTTTAATCTGCTGGATGAGGAATAAGGACTGGAGTCGGTTCAATGCATCTCCTCATTTCCACACAAGGTCAGGTTCTGATGTTACATGATGGGAACATGCTCAGTGTTAGCTTTGGAGAAAAACATAAATTGGAAGAAACATTTTCGGATACAGTCACAGTGACATTGATAAAAAAAAAACGATCTAATTTTTACATTGTGCGAGTCTCCGATAAGTATATGCAGATTTTACAACCTGCATTTCCTCCTTAGCAAGAACGTCACTATTCAAAGACTTTAGTCGAGCTGGCAGGGATGTGTGACAGAGTTTTTGTGTTCGACAGATTTGCATTCATTGTCAGATTAGAATTGCAAACTCATAACCTCAAAAAATTCAATTTAAGCATTCTACGTCATCATTGCAAAGGTTTTATCATGTTGCGATGATTACTTTATTACCATACCTGAAGCTCAATAGGTTGTCTTTCTTATCATTCTACTTGTTACACTTAGCTGATAAATGAAATACACCTAATCTCTGCTGCTAATGATGTCAGTAGGACATTTCTGTAGATTTTTCCAGACTATTATTTTTGATTCCAATAGCTGCTTGTGTTAAGATAGAACAACGCCTTAGACCAGCTTCTCTGAAGCAAACACCCAGTGTTTAGACACTTAAGTCACCCTTTTCTGATATTTGATCCATTCTACATCACATTTATCTGCCTAAATGCATTGAATTGCTGCTAAGTGATTGGGTGGTGACATTTATATTTTATCAAAGATGGGGACTTAATAAATTAGCCAATCAGTTTTTAAGCTCAATTGTCTATTAATCAAGGCAATTAAGGCAGTTTTCCATATGTCTTATAACTAAATGATTTGAATGTGTTGTAGGATTTTAAAAAGTGACAAAGTGGAGTTTTCTATCAAATGTTCAACTTTAAAATGACCGGAAGTTAGTCAAGGATGTTATTTAGGTCTTAAACTATACCAGTGAAACTGTTCAGGAGCACAAAGGGTGTATTATAGATCACAATTGGTGACGAAAGGCATCTGGACAAGGCAAACTGCCTCAACACAACACTACTATCCAGATTTAATTCTCCCGCTCTGCTTCTCACAGATCATCAGTGGGATGTGTGTTTTTGGATTGTGAGGACATTTCCTTTCCAGTCCCACCTCTCTGAGCCAATGGCCAACCGCCTGCTGGGCAGATGTGCCCACTTACTCTCCAAGTCTTCCTCTCAGGTTGCAGTGACTGCCACTGCTGTCCGCTTTCATCCACCCTTAGGTGGACCTGTAGCGGTACCGAGAGTTAGAAACTGGTTATGGGTCACTGAGAGAGTGTTCTGCAAGGAGACGGCAACCAAAGATGAGCGATTTCTCTATACTGTGAATCGAACTCATTTGGATGAGGCGATAGAGAAGGCGTCGGCTCCAGAGAACGTTTTGTCTGCTTGGGAACAGTTTGGAGGGAGTGGTAATCAGGCGGCTGCCTCCCTGACAAGGTGGACTCAGCTGATGCTAAAGACAAAGCAGAAGTTTACAGATGACCAAGATGAAGTGCTGACAGATTCTAGGCTGGTTGATATGATGAATACTCTAACAACACATGTAAGGGCTTCTCTATTACTTACTTCTCATTTAATTAGGTAATTGTGCCTGTTTTATGTCAATATGTTCTTTTTCTCCAGGCGTCATTGGTGTGGAATGGCAATCTGGTGAGTGTTTTGCGGTCCCTGTGGATCATGAAGATTCCCCCTTCCCATCCAGTACTGAGCTCTGTCCAAACAGAGGTCCTGTGGAGAGTCCGAAGGCTTTCTTTCAAACAACTGGCCTTCCTGATAGAATGGGGATTGACGAGGAAAGCGTCACAAGATGTAGCGATAGTGAACTCTGCCTTAAAACACCTGGAGCTTCGCTGGACGGAAATCACAGATGCTAAAACTGTCAGCGCTTTGATCTCCAAAGGAGAGCACATGGCACCTACTTTGGTGGACAGACTTGAAGATAAGGTACCAACTATTTTATGTACATGCAGAAATACTTAATAAGTGCATGCCAGTTAATTAGAATATAATTGAAAAGTATATTCTGTCTTTCTAAGTTTATTAGAACATTTAATAAAAAAGTAACATGGTATTCACGAGGAAAACCGCATACTTAGTCCAGCGTGCTCTCGTCAATAAACCTCCCTCCTTTCAGAACCCAAATATATTAATAGAAATGGAATATATATTAATAGAAAGTTAAATGGAAGGAAATGCGGCTGATAAAGGTTCAATGGCAATTGATAAATATAATGTTATTATTATTATTATTTATTAAGATGCTGTTGTTATTGAGAATCACTGGTACCAATTGTCTACCCAGCAGGCCTCCCATCATGATTCCCGCTTTAAAAATCTTTTGCAGGCATTAGAGCTCTCTGAAGGCTTTTCAGCTGAAGATATCAGGAAAGTCTGTTTAGCTTTGGCAGCTCAGAACCGCAGAAGCATCCCATTACTCAGGGCTGTGTCCTACCACCTCCTCCAGAAACCCTCATCTGAGTTCACTACTCCATTAATAATGGATCTGGTCTTTGCATACGGTAATATCTCTGAAAATAAGATGAAGATTTATTGAAACTGTGTCTATTAGTTATAAAAGACTAATAAAGTTCAATATTGATTTTAATATGGAGGAGAATAAATATGGCAATAACAAATTTTTCATTCTTTCTAGGAAAGCTGAATTTCAACTATTCTCAGCTTTTTCAACGGCTGGCCAGCGACTTGTTACCCAGAGTTCCTGAGCTCAGCTCCATTGATGTCGCACGCTGTGCCAAGTCTCTGGGCTTCCTCAAATGGCTCCACATTCCTCTCTTTGAAGCCTTTGCTGAGGTCAGTTGTCTGTTATCCAGGGCTTCATCATTGACCTCAGAGTGGCAGTTTTTTTTCTCCTCACTGACTGCCATGTTTTGTTTTTTTTTTGTTTCCCCCAGCACTACATAGTGAAGAGTGAAAAGTATAACACTCTCCAGCTCTGCAATCTGCTCATGACTTTTGCCAGACTTGGCTTCCAGCCCAGCAAAGGAGAGGAGTTTTACACAAAGGTATTAACGAGTTGAAGAGCTGCAGATCTGCTGACTGTGCCCAGTTGGTTCTACCGCTCTGTGTTCTCTGCTTCTTGAAAGGTTCACGCTGTGTTGAAGGAGTCTCTCGCGAGTCTGGAGCCTTTCCTGCAGACAGATGTGGTGTGGTCCCTGTGTGTATTACAGCAGACCAAGCCCGACTATCTCATCCCTTTGACTCAAACAAGTCATGTTACCAACCTGCAAGGTAAACTGCTTACCTGGGTGGTGGATCATTAACGCCTTCTAAGGGGATCGGAAATGCTACAACAGTGGAGTTAAAAAGTCAGCATCCAATTTTCCTGCATGCACTTTCAGTCACCCTGCAGGATCTTAATTAAAGGTTTGAAAATAAATTTGAGTGCATTAATTCTGAAAAGAACTTGGATCAGCTTTCTATTCTATTCTATTTGTTCTCTGTCTGTGCAAATGCGCAGTTGTATTAGCACAATTAGGTTATCATGTATTGGAAAAGACATCAAGAATATTAAAGAATTACTACCTTCTAGGCAGGAGAGATGACCAACCTATGAGCATCTTATTTACTTTGTAAAAATAACATTTGACTAGGAGCAACAGCCATGAAAACACAATACAGTGGTGCGAAAAAGTTCCTGATTTCCTATTTTCTTTGCATGTTGGTCACACTGTAATGTTTCAGAACATCAACTCATTTTAGATGTTAGTCAAAGACAACACACGTGAACAGAGAAAAAAACCAACCTACATGAGTTAATCCAAATCCAAACCTTATAATAATCTGTTCAGAGTTCACATTGCATTATGTTAGGAGCTGCAGCTGTAACCTCCGATCAGCACATGATGGGAAGTCAGACAAAGGCAATATTGAAATCCGAGAAGTAAAAGCCAGAATCCAGAGAGGGAAATAAATTACTCTAAAGCTTCATGAAAGAGAACAGGAATTAAATTGAGGAGCATTTGCAGCCATTTTTTTCTAACAAGTCAAAGGTTAATAATAACCTGCTACTGTTTCAGAAACATATTTGATTGGGAATTTAGCTTTAGTATTTTTATTTAGTAAAGTGAGTTTTTTTTTTTCTAAACAAACAAAACTTGTATAGGAATACACTTTTATTCTTTATTTTTAAATCAAGAATTTTGCATATTGTGCAGCTGGTTGCAAAATTTAAGAACATCTATTTGGTTTGTGCTGTTGTTAAATAAAATGCAAATACTTACCTTCTGCTCCTGACTGTCATGTTGTAAAAAGAAATACTTTTTAAACATTTGCACTCCTAAAGCTCATGTTTCCACCCAAAAGGCTCTCACTGACACAAACTGTGCGCGTCCGCAAATCAGCTTGTTAAATCACACCCAGAGAGGTTTGCGTCTGTCGGATCTGATCTAAGTAGCTGTGAAGTCTCTGTTTTTGGGGGCTGAGCGCCAAATTCCTCCTCTGCCTCATAAGATGGCAGCATAGCACTGTAACATTTCTGTTCCAACCATCACTTATTCATTTTTGAATTGTTTTTTTTTGCTAAAGCCTTCTTCAAAAGCTTTTTTTTTTTTTAAAGTCATTTATCAACCTTTATCTTCATGTTTATCTTTTTTGTAGAGGGCAGCCCGTTTCGAATGGAGAGGTGTAGACTGAAGCTGCTGAACATTGCTGCCACTCTCCTCCTGGAGCATCCTGGTTCCTCGGACGCTGTCCCGTCTCTTAGTGTCCTGTCTGCCTCAACTACTAACTCATCCTTATCCAATCTGCAGAGCAGTCTGAGAGAGACGTTGCAGAGTTTGTTTGGTGGCAATACGGGGGCCCTTCGCACCGGTGTTGACACTGTGTATGGATGGACAATTGGTAAGAGGCGGGGACAATAAACGTGTCCAATAGTAGAGATTACCCATATCTTTTTTTTTTTCTTTTTTTTTTTATTCACTTTTTTTTTTTTATCAGATGGAGAAATTGTTGTGGATAGTGACAATAAACCAGTGGACATGACGAATCTGAAAGCCGCTCATCTACCAAGTGGTGGAGGAACCCAGGATTTACCAGCAGAGGCAAGGCGGTGAGTCATGGAGGAGAATAACTGAATCACTGAAAGATGTCACTTTCCTTTTCTTTATATGCCTGAGGTTATTGTTTCTTTTTTTCAGATTAGCTTTTTTGAGTTGGGAATTTCCCAATTTTGGCTCCAAGAGCAGAGACCTTCTGGGGCGCTTTGTCATGATGAAGAGGCATCTCCAGTTGGCTGGTTTCATCCTAGTGGAGGTACGGCGAGGCTGTGGCAGTTTGTCTACCCTAAAGCTGCTTGTGACAAGGATCAGTTGTGTTTGCCGTGTGAAAGCAGTATTTCATCATAAAGCGGCAAGGCAAACAGTTTTGCTGCAGCTGCACCTGACAGGTTGAGAAAAGGCACACAATGGAGCTAAAGCTTTTCTAGAACTGCATATCAGATGGGCCCTTCTGCAGTCTGGTATAAATAGAGCTCCAGCCACAGATTTGCCTCATCTAGGCCAATCCAAGCTCTGTCTCTTTCACATCTAGGACAATCTCCTTACCTCCTGGTTTGCCTCTGCCGTTTGCTGTTCTGCAAAATGTTTTAACTTGCGTGTATGAAAAATCGGGATGTCGGCTGTAAATCAGTTCAATTCATGATTCAATATGAGATTGAGCCAGGAGGAAGCATTTCCAACACGTTGCTTATTTCCAGATGTATTGTAGATTACTAAAAAGAGAATTATTTAGGGTGGCTTGATGTTGACAGATTTGTTTTGGGGGTTTTTTTGCAGTTTTTTGCTCGTTGGGGCTCGAGAATGAAAATTTTGAATTTATATAACTACTTGTCTAGATAGAAATACCATAGCAGAATTATAAATGTCAGGTCTCCTTTAATTTCCACACCATAACAGTCTGTGCTTTTTGTGCTGCTTTGCTGTCTCTTGTTTCAAGGAAATAGGGTGTTAGCCTTTTAGCTGGCAGAAAACAGCAATAAATGAGGAGCAGCTGAAGATCAGTCCAGAAACTTTTTCTTTCAACTTTTTCTTAATGGCAGCATTGCAGAAGTCTGAAAACATAATTTGATTAAAACCTTGGTTGCAATGGCGTGATCCAAGAGTTGCACAATATCAGGAATTCATATTATGCAAGATTTTTGTGAGCTTTTGCAACTCAGTCAATAAAATATACAAACAATGTCCATGAAAGAAACCAGATAACTTCCAATTGGCAAATATGAACTGCAAGCAAAGTGTGACTGCATGGTGCTTGAAATATGATATTAAACCAAATTTTGCATCCAAGCAGCCCTTTGTTACAGCAATACTGCAGTCATTAATGTTGTGATTATGAGCTTATGTATCGTGGTGTTCTACTTCATACTGGCTATCAAATCTTCTGATTAAAGAGTTGTCAACAATAGTTATTAATTTGTGTAAGGAAAGCTCCAGCTGACACTTAATACTTGGTGTTGATTTGCCAAACCGTAATATTAATAATAAGTGAGAGTTTTAGCATTTGTCTTGTTTCACTTTTAAGGGTTTAGTTTTAAAATTCTGTCAAGAAATCCAAAGTATCCTCATGGAAAAATGTACTCACCATTTATTTCAAGATTCGATGGCTTATAGAGGAATTCAGGAAGTTCAGTTAAAGGTTGGATTGAGCAATAGTTATGAAAGTTAAAACATTTATGAAAAGGTTTGGCTTTTGTGAAAACCTGGTTATGACTGAATGTTATGTGCTTTGGGCACATTCTAATTATTTTTGTTTGTTTTTCCCGATTGCTTTGTTTATAAACTTTAGTTAAATTGTCTTTTGTTAATAAATTATGGCGTAATTAGTTGCGTTAATTGGTGGGCTGTGGTCCGTCTAAATAGGCTGGGTTTAAGCGACTAGGGAGCCGCCTTCCATCCGGCCAGCTCCACCCGAGTTGCGTGTTGACGCAGGGTGCTTGTCAGCATGTGCCTAGAATAAGACCATATGACATGCAAACTCATTTTAAAACATTCCGTTATCCTCCTTTTAAGGTGCCATACTATGAGTGGTTGGAGCTGAAGAACGAGTGGCAGAAACTGGCGTACCTGAAGGATAAAATGGGGAAGGCCGTGGCCGAGGACATGGCCAAGTGATCAGAACGACTCTTCCAAAGCTCAGCGCGATCAGATCTCTCCCAGTCCAGAGGGACCCAAAGGGAATGCACACATCCACCCACGTTCACGCTGGGGTCGGAACAGCATCACATATTTTTGCTCTCGGTCCCCTGGCAACATGTGGGGCTTTCCCTGTTTCCATGGTGACGATGAGTGAAGAGTTTAGGATGAGGAGAGAGATGTAAACAAACACAACAGAGATATAATCTAATTAAGAACTTTGCCTTTGCATCTGCAAGGTGATTGTTGCAACCGAAGCTCTGGAGTAAGAAAATATTTGGTCAAAGCTCATTTGGATGTACCTATCAGAATAACTTAAATCTGTCAATGTGTGTCATCATATGATGGAATAAATAGTTTATTACAATTCTTCTTCTTCCAGCTGTTTTTAACGTCTGAAGGGAAATGGATTAAATGAAACTGGGAGACAAATGGAGATGAATCAGTCACAATGCATCCTTTGGCTATTTCGGTATAGTTTTTGAATTCAAATTGGAATCTGAATGATTTATTTGATAACAATAATTATTTATTTGATAAATATATCTTCACTGTCAGCTTGATAATATTTCAAAGTGAAAACTTTCTTTATTGGTAATTGCTTAGTTATGTTTTTGCAAATGTGTCAGTAGATATGCATGTCTGTGAGAGAGCGCTGCTTTGGAGAGCTGGCAAGGGCAAGAGATTCAGAGAGGAACAGTGCTGCCCTGAAACTGCTTACACAACCTCACGGACAGCAGCAGCTCACACATCAGACGCTGTGAGGCAGAGAAAGGAGCATGACCTACAAAACGGCCAGAGGATCAGGAAAGACCCAGGCTGAGCCAAGTCTTTTGCAAATGCATTCTTTTTTTTTTTTTAAATGAAGCTTAGTTTCTGCAAAATAAATGATATAAAATAAATTCTAAATGTTAATATCCACATTCAATCTCACCTCTAGCAGATGTCCATAAAGATACTGCAAGACACAGACAACCTGAGCTGAATGCTAGAGGAAAACAGGAAAAAAAAAAACAAGTTTCAATTTAAATCTCCAGCTATTTTCTTGCAGGGCATGCATACAGCATGGAGGCTATTAGATCCCATCCAGAAAAGCCTCAGTCTCTTCTGCTGAACAAGCACTCGGGCCGTGGGAAGTTTTAGGTTGCCATGGAAACTACAGTTGCAGATCCTTTGGCTTACTGCTGCTACCCCATCCTTCTCTTTATGTTTCATCACTCTCAAACTAGTTGTTTTTATGCAATGGAGAAAACCAAGTGCAGATGTGTTGATAATTTCCAGATCTGTAACCAGACTAGATTTAATCTACACTGAAGTATACTTGCTTTATGCTATAATGGGTATGGATAATTAACTGCAATTTCTGCATCATCTTCAAAAGACTTTATTCAAAACGACTGACATAAAAGAAGAAAAAAGTTAACTTGCAGAGCATATTAAAGAAGATAAAGATAAAAAAAATGTTGATATTTACAATACAAAATGTCTCTTATGTGAAGCTTATTTAGATAAACTCTGTTTCCTGAAATCTAAGTTGAATATTTGAAGAAATTGTAAACTCTTTAATTCATGTAACTGCAATATATCATTATGGTGATGTTGGATATGGAAAGGTTCACTATAGACCAAAAATATAAAAAGACTATCATTAAAAAAGCTCCATATTTATAATGCCTTGTGAATGAGTGTATGAGTTTCTATACCTTTTCTTCATTAGAGACAAGAAAAATGTTTATGGAAAATAGTAGTTTCGGGACTTTATTTCTTGACCAAATACTTGATTTGCTACATTACAGATTAAGTCCTTGTTCAATTCTTTGATCCTTCTGGTTTCTGAGTTACTAACAGATAGGTTTTCATTTAAATAAAGGCAGTTTCACTGATATTTTCCTCTGTGGATTCTGAGTTCACAACTAAGTATATTTATGAATTTGTCATATGAGATTTCAGGTGCGCCAGGAGCTCCAAGCCTCCAGAAGCTACAAATTCTGCTAGCATTGTAGGTTGGCTCAATTAGATGAGAGAGTATAGGCGCCACCAAGAGGGATGATGACATAAAAGGACAAATAAATGTTGCAACAGGTTTTTAAGGCTGTTGTGAGACTGGTGAGTGTTGTTTGCAGAAACCAGACGGGTTTGGATAGAGAAAGGAGATAAGTGTGGATGGTTGTGTAGATAATTCATAGCTTCCTTTTATGTGAACCCCGTTTTAACACTTCACAATATTTCGCTCCATTAATTTATCGATTTGTGCTTATATTAGGATTTTTTTTCCTTGATATTGGAAGATTATTCCCTCTGGAAACGTTGTATTTAATGACAACATAATCAAATCTCCTGACGTTCTGTGGCTTTGTGGTGCATCTCCCAATATTATTTGTGACCCCTCTTGGCAACGCCTTTAAGAACGATGTAGAAGCTCCCCTGCTTCGTCGATCATGAAAGGTTGTTCTATATTTAATTAGCCCAATAAATGGTAGAGCAAATGTAGCCCAATTACTGGATGTAGATTTTTGATGGTTTGATTAAAAATATTTTTCAAACAAGAGCTGAAGATGAAGGGCACTATGCTGTAACAGCGCTCTGAGTCCTGCCTGTTGTTTCCTTTTGGACATAATTAGAGCAAAAAGCACAGAGCATAATGAGGGGAACACTTCAGAGTTTCACCTGCACCTTGTGGACAGTTTGCATTTTTGGTTTCCATTTCTCCTCTTCAGTTGTGCTTTCCCTGAAACCCCCCACCCTGATAGTCTGTGTATCTCTTGTTTTTGCAGTACTGGTCCTTTCCTTCAAGCTTGGGGGCAGCACTGAGGAATTAGCACAAATCTGCTGACATCATCTTCTAAGATCCAGTCATGGCTTGGCTTGAAGCAAAAAAAAAAAAAGGGGAGCAAGGAGGAGGGAGATACAGGAAGGATGGAGCAGTAGGGTGGGGGGAGTAGGGAGGAAAGCAGGAACTGGGCATCAGGAGAGAATACTGCAGCTACCTCTCAGATTCAACACGCATATACGCATATTCAGATAAGTGGCGTGAGGAGGCTTTAAAGCACACACCCACCACAGCAGCATCACTGTGCTGCACCACAGAAAGGACCTAGCACACACACACCCTTTATCTTTGACTCTCAGTCTTTCGCTCTAGCTGTCTGCCTCGCTGCGTCTCACACACGTGCTGCAGGGAAGATTTGAGCACAGGATTGCACTCGGATCCCCTCCCACCCTCCCTCTCTCTATTCTCCTTTCTCTCCTTCTTCACTCTCCCTGTTCACCTTGCCTGCTCCAGCTACATGGTATATTGTTGCGTCAGAGCCATCGAGAAGCATGCCGGGGGAGAGCACGCACAGATCTGTCCCCGACGACAAGCATCAGGACCTGGGAAGCGAGGAGACGGGACTTCCAGGACCAGGTAGGAGCTCTGGGAGAGGGGAGAGGATACGGATGAGGTCATTAAGCTTGGAGATAAAACCACAGCCAGAGACTGGCAGGAGACTGTGAGGAAGTAGCATAAAACAAATCAAGTTAAATGTTGAGTGTGCGGAACAGAATGTGTGGCAGATGAGAAGAAAGAGCTTGTAAGAGGGATGGAGAAGACTTATTTAAGGACTGGATTATGTCTGACATGTGCAGCTTAAGAAGCTCTTATTTAGATGGTCTTTTGCCTCCTCACTAAACTGCATGTTGTCCATCTTTCCAAATCCAGGGTGTTAACATCCTCCCAACTTACCTCACTCCTTTTACCAAAAATATTAAATATATATTCCACTAAATTCTAGCTAAAGCCTTATTTCATCCATATTAGAGCCCCAACTCTAAAGCTCCTTCGCTCACCATCCTCCCTCTACCATCTCTTTACATTCACCCGTCCATTGCTTCAGAGGGCTGTAAGAGTGAAGCAGTGCCCAGTAGTCCCTCCCTTCCCCCAGCCATAACGGGAACATGACACAGCAGCACGACAGCGCACTCTGCAACACACAAGCACCACCTCACACTGACAAGTTCTTGGACTATTTAACATTTTGAACTTGAATCAAATGATGTGCTGCATATGATGGCTTGGTGGGACAATAATAAAAGCTTTCTGCCTGCTTAGTGGATATATTTTTGCATTGTTTCTTATTATAGATATACTTCATATAAATTTGTCTCTTGGTTAAAGCTTTTTTTCTCAACATGTAGTTAATCCAAAAGATAAAGGAGCTTCAAGAGTTTGTGGAGTGTCTACACTTCATCTCACAACCTTAGTAGCAGCTGAAATAGAGGCTCCCCTTGGGGGGCGGCGCTGCAGCCTATGTGACGCAGCTTCAATGTGCTGCGGCCTGCTTTTCATATGGCAAATCTGGTACACGGTTTACTGCATTCCTTCAGACCGGAGAAAATAACATGTGTATATAAAATAAAACACGGTTGTTGAGTTTTATGATGCAAAAACAACTTGTGATATTTTTCTTTTTAGTTCAAAACCATTGCTGCATGCATTCTGCAATGTTAATCTTTGTTTCCTATGAGTTTAACATTGCTTATCCATTTTATGCACAACTTACTATAATTACACACACTGTGTTGTTGCTATGTGTCTCCTACCTCTTTAAGCTATGACAGATAAAACCTAAGTTCTCACTTGTCCACTTTTGAAATTTGTATTTGACAAATAAGTGAAAACTACCTGGCCAAAAAAAGTTACTACCTGGATTTAGCTAAATAAATTGGTATAAACCTCTTTTAAATTGATAATTACTGCATGAACAATGATCTTCCAGCTGGCAACACATTATTTAAACCCAAGTGATGGAACGAGTAGCTTTTCATTATTTAAACCACTGTCAAAAGATGCATCCCGTGGTAGTGGTAAAGATATTAGTCTGTTTAAGAAGGATCAAATCCTTGGCATGTATCAATACAAGAAAACATCCAAGAACCATCATCTTCTAACTAAGCATTGGTAAGAAGCCGGGCTGCAGAGCACATTAAAATGTTGCACTGGGTTTTCCTTTCTGTGCATGCTGTAAAGTGCACCTTTTTCACCAGTTCTGTCTCTGGGGGATGACTCAGCACAAACACAAACACACATTTCGCATAGTAACGTGGCAACAATCAGGAAGAACTGCTAAGTGCTGATGTGTGCATCTATCACAATCCCAGGGAAGGAAGGAAGGCAGCATGGAATCCCGGAAATAACAGAGACCAGGAAAATAATAGGTGATGTTTTATGAAGAACAGACGTCGATTTGATTTGACATATATGCCCCTGACAGAGAAAATCCCATGTGTGTGTGTGTCTCTATGACTGAGCAGAACCACTTGTATGTCATAACAGCCAATCAGGATGAGGATTGAGGCAACTGTAGCAATGAACACTGTTATGTTCATCAAGAAATTGACTTCTTTCATGGGTGTTTTAGTCTAACACTTTCTCAGCAAAATATCTTTCAAGATATGCGGTAGCAAAACCGATAAGGTTCTTTATTTAAGTTTTTCAATTTCTAAATTTATTCTGTTCATGAACATTCTGAAAATAGGCTCACTCAGTCGTCTCTGACCCAATTTGCTTCGCCCACCCTGGGATTTCATCTCACTAGTTTTTGAATCCTGATGACACTAATTGAAGGACAAGTTTTATCTGAGTGGAAGACTTAACCAATATCATTATCACACATCCATCTTTCATCAACACAAGGTCCTGAAGGTGTGTTTGGTCCATGGTTTTCTCAAAACTTCCTAAAATTGGATTTAGATTTTATAGTTAAAACTGTATTTTTCCCCATTAATAACAATGTGTGTTTTCAAATTGGTTGTTTTTTTTCAGGCATGGCAAGACATCCATCCACAGACTCCCCTCCGAGTGACAGTGGTTCCTCACCTAATGACAGTGGATCCAGTCCTTCTCCTAGTACTCCGCAGAAGCTTCTCCCAGGGTCCACCTCTCCATTTGGTCCACGAGTGTTTCACGTGAAACCGAGTTCCTCTGGTACTCCAAGACCACAGCCTGAAGGGTCCGATAATCGCATCAACCCAGCCAGACTGTCAGGAAAACTAGGAGGTCATGGTCCATGTGGCCGCCACATCTCTGTTAAGATGGAAAGAATAAAGGTACGAGCTGTGTGAGTGTTTCTAATTTGACAGCATGGATGCTGTGAGATACATTTGTGACCTGTAGTTTTATATTGAATTTCTTATGAACAGGTCCTGACTGGATCTGAGGTGGAAAGTGACTATCCAGGGTCACAGACTATCGACACCAGAGTGGTGATGGGTGAAGAGACGCTCCTCAAAACAACAGAAGTCCTGAAAGGAAAAATCACCACTGAGCTCAAAGCTCAAGCCATCCCTTTGCCATATCTCCCAGGTTTTTCATGTCCTCAACTGCAGACTAAAGAAATAAAACAGGAAACCAACAATGAGGAAATCCAATCACAAATTCCCCCAAATCCAGAGAATCAGGAAACACAACATGCACAGGCCTCATTAACAAACACTTTTCCCTCCTCTCCAAAACCAATCACAACTGATGACGAAGTAACAGGCAGGAAGGAAGACAAAGAGACCCTCTCTGTAGATGAAGTGCCTTCACTCCCTTTTTCAGATCTGTCTTGTCCAGTTGCTCTGTCCTTCACTGAGCCAGCCTGTCCTGTTGACCCCCTACGAGTTGGCATTCCCTCATCTCTTGACCCAGAACTTTACTACACTGCTCCATCCACTCCAATCAAAATGGTCACCCGCTGTTTGCACCTTAAACATCATTCCTACCCTGGCTCCCCAGCATCCCCTCTTTCTCCTGGTTCTCCATCTGACAGTGAGGACCTCTGTTCCCCTCTCACTTCTCCATCTGGCTCTTACATTACAGCAGAGGGAGGCAGTTGGACGTCGTCTTATACATCCTCCACCTCCCCATCCACTTCTCCTAACTTGCTCCTTGTGGAAGAAACACAAGAGGCGCCCGCTTGCTTTGTGAGTTCATTGTCAGAAATTGGAGATGAGGTTGCAGAGGAGAAGAGTCGATCAGCCCCTGAACGAGAGGACGATAGAGCCGGTAACTTCAGCCTGTACCATCCTAGGGATTTTGTTATGAGTTCACGGATAGGTATAGCAGACACAGTGATCCCTGAGGAAGATGAGACTCTAAAAGGGGAGGAGGTCAAGATTTCCAGGGAAACTTGTCGTCCGTGCTGGGTGACTGAGAGTACACTCCCTATAAGAAGCAGTAGCAGCAGCGACTCACAGGATGATGAAGGGGAATCAGAAAGTTCATTTTACCCATTAGAGGAGCACACTGTTGACAGAACAGAGTACTCTAGGCACATGCAGACAGGCCTGAGACTAAATCTGGAAGGATGTTTATCAGAAGAACATTATAGGCAGATTGAGGCCAACCCAGACATTTCCCCCACCATCTTGACCCCTGATACAGAGAACATGACTGTGGCATCCTCTAGCTTCAGCCCAGATTCACTGCTGCTCCCCATGGATGCCTTCTGCCCTGGAGCCTTTGATAGGCTTGGCCCGAGCTCCTTCATCCTCTCGCAAGCTGCATGTTCTGATGATATACCAGATGAGGAAAGGATGATACCTGCCTCCCTCATCTCATTTCCTCTTCACACTAGCCTAATCTTCAAGGCTGACTCAATGGAAATCACCCTCTTCCCCACAGAAGAAGAAAATGACATAGATGTCAATGACAAAAATGAAAGAAAGGATGTTGATGCATATGCAGCAGGAGAGGAGGAGGCAGATGTAGAGGATGATGATGATGAAGATGATGAAGAGGATCATGATGATTACAATTATAATGATCAGATCGCTGACTCCACACTTGATAGTGATGAAGGGGAAGATAAAGCTGAGGATACAAACATGCAACACGAGGAAGCTAAAGTAGAGGTGAAGGTTGTGGAAGAAGAGGAAGAAAATGAAGAGGAGGAATTAGAAGAAGAAGAAGAAGATGATGACGATGATGATGTTGTGTGTGATAGCAAAGCCATGGAAGATGAGGCTGAGAACAGCTCAGCTTCTTTCCTTCATTCACTTTCAGAAACTTCAATCAATGAAGGGTTAGATGAATCTTTCTGCTTCCAAGATGATACAGATGACTCTTTAGACTCGGCCTCTTATAATGGGGAGGAAGATGAACGTTTATATAGCACTGAGAGGCATGCACAATCCCTAGAACCTCTACCAGCAGATGGTTCAAATCCAGCTGAAATCCAACCAGAGGCTGAACAGGGTACTTTGAACACACAACTATATATGGACACACAAGTGGATCAGTCTCAATCTACCCATCTATCTAAAAGCTCTGTAGCCCACTCAAAAGGTAACAACTTAGAACCAACACCCCTGGAAGTGCCTATATGCCCTGAACACCAACCTGGTCCTGATGTCAAATCTACCATTAAGACAGATGAAACACAAACCTCAGATAAACCTGCAGATAACCAGCAACCAGTTCAAACTTCAGAACAACTTATTGAGAATGAAAGGAAAAGCCCGATAGGTACTGGTGCTATTTTAAACCCTTTTGTGGAGCCTCGAGAGAATCCCTGTTCTAATCTATTCACTACCCTTGCTGCCGTTCCTGCATCACCTGCTTCTGAAACTGATTACATCAATGTTTCTCATTCTACCACATCTGTGGAGGAGAATACAAAAGATTTAACTGAGGAAAATCCTAAGGTGAAAGTTGTTGCCTTGAAATTGCTTTGTGATCAAACTGAGCACACAAAAGAACCTGAAAGGGACTCTTTCAAATTGCTTATAAAGCCTCGCCATGGCCATTCTGAAAGTCAAAGAACTGTTGGAGCAAGCAGAGTTGCACTGTCAAAGTCTTTCTGTGGTAAATACGATGTGCCGGTAGAAGGGAGATCTATGTGTAGGTCAGGTCCTAACAGCAACTCTGATACCAAGCTTGGCCAAAGTCCTGAGTATGCCCCAGCTGATTCTGAAAATGTAGAGTCTAAATCAAGTGACTCTTTTCCACCACTAAATATTATTACTCCTACTAATGACTTGAATAAGGGTGTTGTTGTTCTGTCCTCTCCTAAAGATTCAAATTCCAATCCCAGTAATATCCCTGTTTCTACTTCCACAGAAATCATTTCAGAACTTGGTGACAACTTCACCCTGACACCTGAACACTGCCCGAGAGACTCTTCCCTGGAGAACCTAAGTGAGAACACTTTGGGTACAGATGACGGGGTACTAGGAGCTGTTGGATCCTTACACTCCCCCCTTGCAATATCTCCCAAAAGAGAAAATTCAGAAACAGATACAAGCAGAGATATGGTCCCTGAGTCTGGGGCATGGTGTGATGCCAGGGTGGGTTTGGGTTTTGGCCTGGGATTTGGGTCAGGGTCTGAGTTTGGTGTCTGGGGAGCAGGTGAATCACTGTCTTTGTCCCTGGGTAAGAAGTATGAATTAGAGGCAGAGAGTCTTCTAATGTGCGATACAGAAGGCCAAAGGACAGAGACGGCTTTGGTTTCTAATATGAGCAGTGAACTGTGTGAAAACTATGACAATGTTCTCAGTTCTATTCTGGATGAGGAAGATAACAACAGTCAGAGTGGAAAGAATGACCAAATGTTGGATAAAGAATTGGTTGAAGAGGGGATCTCTGAGTCCAACCTCGCTCACTGGAAATCTATTGAAGAGATTTCTGAAGCAGGAGGAGGAGAGGACGGAAGTGCCAGGTTTCCAGAGGATATAAGTAATTTGAATCCAGACAATGATAACAATAACAAGGAAACACAAATGCAAGACAACTGGAAGAGTTCGACTGACTTTGAGTGTTTGAATGAAGGCATGTATGGGAGTCTGAATGCTCTGTCAGATGAAATGAGACACCAGAGTGTCAGTGCCATTATCAAAGACTCCGTGTCTAATATTCCACTTGACGAGGTGCCTCTTCAGACTTCTGACAGAACTCCTAAAGAACAAAAACCAACAGAGGATCACATAAACCAAGCACCAGACACAAAACAAACACTATTAGTCAAAGATAGCATTTGTATTGCCTCATCTGACACTCAGCCTAGTGGAGCTGCAAAACCCAAAAACCCTGATTCACCATGTAAAGCTGAGTCAAGATGTGATTCTACTACACAGTATCAGTCAATCTCTCTAGGGAGTAATGCATTTTCTTTGCCAGAGGGATCGTTTGGGTCTTTCCCTGCAAAATGCACATCTAACATCGGCAGACTGAGAAGCACCTGTAAAGATGGCACAGAGATGTCACAACATCGACACAATCAAAAAAAATGTGAAGTCAGTGCTGAATTTACCAGAAGTACGAATGAACCAAAGACTAAAGATGCCTTTCTAGGAAAGCATGGTGTTGTTTGTAACTCAGGGGAGGAAGAGGTGGAGGCCAAACAAAAACAAAGGAGTGATGAAAAAAATAAGATGGATGAAAATCAAAATAGGTCCTCTTCTGCACTGAATGACTCAGATCCCTTTGAGAGGCTCACAGAAAAGGATGGACCTTGCACAGATACCCAAGCTGCCTCTACAAAAGGGAAGAGAAGGAAGCAGAATAGAAATAGGGCATCTCAGACAGGTGGTCGTAATGACTTTAGCCCTGAGTCTGTTCAAGAACCAAAGAAAGCTACGGGTGAACCAAACATTTCAGGAGATGGATACTCAGACTGGGTAACACACATTCCTAAAACTAAGACAGACTACAATGCTAACAACTTTTCACCTTCTGACTTTCAGCAGAGGACATCTGGACCAGACAAAGTTGAATCTGTTGCACAGATGGAGAGACATAATCATGGCAGTCCTGATGAAAAAGCTTTAAGACAAGAACAATGTAATCTAAACAGTGGTACAAGAGATAATCTCAGTCCAATTATGGCAATGAACCAAGATTTACAGCAGAAACAAGACATACTTGATAACAGGCCATTAGCTGATAGTCAGACACACATTACTGTGGATCTTAATGATAATAACATAGATACAGGTCCCAGAAAACCTCAGAAAAGTATTTCATATGCTCAGGCTGTGAGTTGCCCATCTTCCTCCCTACCTTGTGCCTCAACAGAGTCAACTGTTGGCCTTTCCACACCTGTCCAGGAATCCCAACCTGTTCTTTCCACACAACAGCAGTCTTTACAGTCGATGACTCCCAAGTCTGCTGGTTCTGAACTTTCCGCCAACAAAAGTCCCCCAGAGGTCACTGATGTCTTTTCAACACCATCATCTAAAAGTGTCTCATCATCCCAATTGCCCACTGTCATTCCAGTAGTCTTGTCCCAAGCTACCCAAGAAACTGGAAATCTAGATTCAGTATATGTTCCAGAATCGTCATCTCATCAAAATTCTGAGTCTACTTTCAACACTCAGAAACAGATAAAGGAAGGTTGTACCTGGTTCACCCAAGACATTTCCAGAGGTGAGTGAAGACATCTGAAACTTAAATTTCCTTGCCCCTGTCCTTATAGGCAGTCTTTTGTCAGAAAAGAGGAAATCAAAATCTTCCTCTGATCTGATGTGTATGAATTAGAAAATGTTCAAATGGTTGTAGAATATACATGTTAATAATTTTGTTCCCTGTAAGGTACTAGTGCGACTGAAGATGAATCGGACAAGAAGGATGATGATGGGCGGCTCCAGCGGGGTCACACTTCTAAGCCGAGGGAAGCTGAGGAAGACAGAAATGGATCAGTGAAAAATGAGTCTGACCCAGCAGATCAGCGAGAAACCCAACCCTTCTCTAGCCGCCAACCAACCGGCAGACAGTCAGGCAGTTCAATCACTCATAACCTCAACATTTGTGAAGAGATGGATTTATCAGTTAAAAATAACAGTGAGTTTCTTTCTTATTTTTCCTATTTCTCATGTGAGATAAAGAGATACCCAGAATTCCCCTTGTTTTCTGCTGAACACCAAGGCTTTCTGTCTGCCTTTGGTTTTGTTGTTGCTAATTTAGTTCAATGTTAATAATTACATAGCACCAATAAATCAAAGAACTTGTTTAACTGGCATAATATATCTAGTTTGCACCACTGTTACAGAATATTTTTCTGGGACATGTTGCCTTTAGGTTCCACTGTGGCCTCCTGTAATGAATCTGAGAGCGAAGGTTCGATGCCTGATCTGGAAGAGCTAGAGCCTCTGAGACCATCAGAGCCACCAGTAAGTCCATCTAAAGGCTTTATAAGCAAAAATAACTTCCTTCTTTATTATTATGTTATAAAATTGGTTTTCTAAAGAATAAATAACGTTATTCTAGAATAGTTTAAATTTGTAATGCATCGATGGGTTTGTTAAAATTGCTGATAATATCTGATAAATTCTGTGTATCTTTTTTGTTGCAAGGCAATGTTGTTTTACAGTAAATCTGTATTTATTTGCTTCATATTTACATTTCAAACATTGGGTTTCTATGTATGGATCCCAAAATTAGCATAGTCCTTTATGCTCTTGTCAAATTCTAAGACAAAATATTTAGTTTTGAATTTATGGCAGATATTTGGACAAGGAAGGGTGAGGTGGGGTTATGGACAATAACAAGAAATAGTTATTGGGGCACAATAACTAAGGGAGGAGACTGTAGTGGAAAGAAGAAATTAGGACAGTTTGTCAGTTCAACACATTTCATTACTAGAAAATATTTGATCAATCAGTTCCTATTGATCAGTTCCTCAAATCAATAGGAACTGATTTGAGCCAAACTATTGCCTCAAAATAAAAACAATGTTTTTTCTTGCTGTATTAACAAATCTGACATTTTGTAATAAAACTAATTATCAAAACTCAAAAGCTTTATAAGATTTTCAAAAGTAAACATTGCTCATTTTTTTCTTTCAGTGTGTTTCTGCTGCAGATGATGGATTGAACAGACCAAAACAGAGCCGCAGTGAGAAGAAAGCACGCAAGGTCAGAATGGTGTTTCTATAGATAAAGCTGTGATCAAATGTTTTAACAGTGATAAAAAATGTTACTACATTACTTTAACAATATTGCGCACTAGGATCAGATGCATATTAATAGTTAAGAGCTTATAAAGTTTACCTTAAGCTGCATTTTGCCCTCACCAAAATTATTTGCTCATTGTAATTGTGTCAGGAAGACAAGTGAAGCAGGTAACTCTCAGCAGGAAACTTCTTAATATGTTTCTATGTCTCTAAGGTAATTCTGAAAGGTTCTCCAAATCTGTCGGACTCTATTGTCCAGAGTCAAATTTCACAGGTTGCTGTTCAAGTGAAGCATTGGTCAGCAAAGTCTTGGTTTTTAGATCACAAACACCTGCCAATTTTACATGGATGTATGCACATTGAGGGACTATAATATATGATGCAGTTAAATGTTTTGGTTTTTATTTTTATTCACGTTTAAGATGTAAGTTTAAATGAAACCTGTAGTTATTTGAGATCCTAACTCTGAAACTGTCTGCAGGCGATGTCTAAACTGGGTCTGAAGCCAGTCCATGGTGTGACCAGAATAACTATCAGGAAGTCCAAGAGTATCTTGTTTGTCATCACCAGACCAGATGTTTTCAAAAGTCCAATGTCTGACATTTATATTGTATTTGGAGAAGCAAAGGTAAATCTTTTGTGTCTCGATCATAAAATCATCTTTTTATTTCCAACTTCTAACTATTCTCTTCAATTCTTCTCTTCTGCAGATTGAGGACTTATCTCAGCAGGCTCATAAAGCAGCAGCAGAGAAATTCAAGGTGCCTGTTTCCCCCTCTCCATTGGCCCCACCTGCCCCACCAAGTCTAACCATCAAGGAGGAGAGTGAAGAGGAGGAGGAAGAGGTAAATAAAATCAGTCTTGTCAAACTGGCAGGGAAGTTTCACTAAATCTTGAATGCAACATTGCTTGCTTTGTCTCTTTTTGCACATCAGGTGGATGATGGAGGCCTGGAGCAGAGAGACATCGAACTGGTGATGGCTCAGGCCAACGTGTCACGAGCCAAGGCCATCCGCGCACTCAAACACAACAAGAACGACATTGTGAATGCTATCATGGTAAGGACAAAGGAGGGATGGAGGAAGGAGGAGCTGGCTGCGAGGGGGCGGGCAAATGGTAAACAAAACAATGAGTCACAGCCAGAGAGCGGAGGGGGAAAGAGAGAAGGTTGATAGGAGACAACAGAACACAAAATGAGTAGAATCCCAGAGTTATAGCTGAGAAACTGCTTTGTTGTTAGGATCTATGTCCACTAGATGGCAGCAATGGCTAATGCTCATTTCAATGACGCATACATTTCTTTCTTGATTTTCTTGTTTCAATTTTTGTTCTTTATTTTTCCTCATAGGAGCTGACCATGTGAGTGAGAACTGAGGACAATTTGATTCCCAGCTCCCTTGTTCCTGCCTATAAAGCCTAAATACTGCGTACTCTTCTGTATCGCTGCTGCTGTATGTTGCATCCCCAGTCTGCTAAATAAAGTCTAAGACAAGTTCCAGTGTGCACTCTGACAAAACACCGAGGATGATTTCTATGAAGAAACTAAAAACAGACCCACATTTAGAAACATTTCATAGACATGGTGCCTTGCAGTAAGTATTTTGTCTGGTTTAAACCACAAAACAATGTATTTTATGGGGTTTTTGTGTGATGGACCAAGGATTGTGCAACTATAAAATGGAAAAATGGAATGGAAAGGATATTTTGTTTTAAATTTCTTTCCAAACCTAAACTTGAAAAGTGTGGTGTGCATACAGATTCAGGCCTCTGAGTTAATGCTCTTCATTCATTACGATTCTAGTGAGGTATGCCTCTACCAGATGAACCAGTTTATTCACGTGTTGGTACTAATTCTTGCTATAGGTATTGATTTAGACATACTTCAATCTGAAGTCTGAACTTGGAGCTGGGTTTGACATCACGCCCAAGGAAACAGCGTTACAGTTAAGAAGTCAGGATTTCAACATAGAAGTGCCCAAATAGATATTTCACAGTACCATGAATATCATTTAACGTTTTACTTTACATAGGCAAACACCACTGTTAATTTGTTCAGTTTAGAGTTGAAGGCGCTACATGTATGATTGATTTCAGACCTACTCTTACAGGTGTGTCTTGTATAAATATTTTCACCACAGTGCTGGTGTGAGAAGTGGTCATATTGAAATCCGGCCACAAGGGGTAGCTGTGAGTTTCTTACACTTTCTGACTTGGAGATCAGAATTTTCGAGCTTCGTCTGCAAATGGAAAGCAACATTTCACCCGTCTCACGTGTTTTACCTCCCTTAACAAGTTTTCTTCTATAACTGTCCTGTATTTACCTTAAATGGAAAACAACCCCACAGCATGTTGTTTCCACCACCATGTTTTACAGTTGAGTTTGGTGAATGCAGTGTTGGTCTGTATGAAGGCATAAAGATAAATGATATCCAAGTAAGGGTAAGACAAATTTCTGGTTGGGCAGGAAAGGTCTGTAGAAAATATGTGTGATGAATTTAATTTTTAAGAAGCAGACAGGAGCTCACTCTGTAGGAGTTCCAAAACAGAATGATTTTTATGCAGGACCAAACAAATGTAATTTGTGCTGAGAGCCTTTATTTCTTGTGTCCGCTACATGGCTTGTAGGAAACTTTGAACTACACTACTTGTGAATTTATTTCAACTGCTAACTTGCCACTCTTCCACAGAAAGTCAGATTCCTAGAATATATGACAAAAAGTTCTGAGCAGTGTGCCCCTGCAGCTCCACATGGAAGCTACAGTTTAGACCATGTCTTGGTAGCTTTGCATTTTCCGTTGTTTCCACTTTTCCATTCTTGTCACTCAAATGTTCAAATAATGTTTTATAATCTCACTCCTTTTAAAATTCACATCTTTCTGAAGAACATGTCTGCTATGTTCCTAGATTTTTGTTATGGTCTCTGTTAACATTCTCCAACAAATCTCTCAGTCCCTTGCAGAACAGTTTGAATTATGCCGCCATTAAATCAAAGCTGGACTAGATTTGCTAATTAGGTGACTCCTGCAGGCAATCTGTTTAACTACATTTTGCTTAGAGATGTCTGAATAAATGGGTCTAAATATAAATTTATGCCACACTTTTCAGATTTGAGTTTGTAGAAAGTTTATAAAAGTTCATCTTTTCCTTTCTATTTCACTAATTTATCATGAGTTCTGTTCGTCTATTACATAGAACTCCAATAAAATACACGATTTATGGACATTATTGCCTTTGTAAATCACTGCATTTATTCTTTTCTGATGCTATTTCAAAGCAAGTTAATAGGCCTGCTTTAAAGCTTTATAAGCATATATGTACACAACCAAAACAGACTCAGAAAATATTGATGTGTGTGAGGTCAAAAGCAAACTGACTGGACATGTTGAGTCATCACAAACTCACTATGCGTTTTGTTATGACAATCTTTCAGCTTTATTGTAAAAAACAAGTTAGAATATGAAAAACAACACAAACCCTTTGTTCTTTAACAAGAAGGGGCAATAACAAGAACATTCCTAACATGTACAGTCATCAGCTTCAAATCCAGGTAATATGTCAGCATGTCGGTGACCTTTTCTCTATATTAACTCACTCTTACAAAAAGGAGAGAAAAATACTTTTACTAGTTACTTTAGTGTACAAATTTAGGAGAAAATGTTTTTTAGATAACAAAAATCTACAGTTACATAAAATGTTAGGCAATTTGAACACTCTGCCTTATAAAGGGTCTTTATAGTTTTATCTTTTAAAATTCTACAATGTCGCAGTTTAGGGTTTTTAGCCAGCACAATGTGTCATTGTGTTCTCCAGAGTTCTGCAAGGGAGGCAGCTTTTCCCCTTTAAATCTAAGCAAATGTTTTGGGCGATGAGTAAAGTCCAGGGGGATCAATGGGTCTTCAGAAGCCAGTTTTAGCTGGGAGGACATTATTCTCAAAGTGTCCCTGGTTCGTTATATTCCCTGCTGGAAAATATCTGGCCACTACAAAGGAAGAGCCATCTGATGATGTGGCCTTTCCCACACCCAGCTTCTTGCTGCTCTTCCACACCATTGCAGTGAAATGACCTGAAGATGACACAGAAAGTCAAAAGAAAGCACAGGAAGAGTGAAAAACATTTTGTTTGAAAATTACTGCAGCTTTGCGCTCAGGCACTTAAGTTCCCACAAACATTTATAAAAGGGGTATTTTCTTTCCAGCATCACTCAGCCCTAAATCAGTCTCCCTTCCCTCTCTTGGCTATTCTTCCTTCTTTCTCTTACAGGAAATGTAACATGAATCTTTGTGAATCACTGCAGTGGCTAAGACTCGTCCACTTTATGTTATTAAGTTGCACTAACCCGCACTGCCTTTGCAGATACAGGAGACCAGGTGTCAGATTTTGTGCAGACTAGATGAGGCATGTGCGTCTGTCATCTATATTTACGACAACGACTTCCCCCTCAGTTTCCCATTGGAGGGACACCAAGTCACACACTGACATTAGCTCAAAAATAACAACCAGCCACCCAAAGCCTGCACAAGTGTGACAGTGAGAGAAAGCGAAAGCAACAGCACATAAACACAAAACGACGTCGCAGGCGAAGAAGCTGTTGACAAACTGCGAGAGGAAAGAAAAGATGAGATGAGACAAAACAGTAGACAGTGTGAATCTCACCAGTGCCAGAGGAGAATCCAGGGTGGGTGAAGTTGTACTGTTTGACTTCTTCATACCAGCGATCTGCCACATCCTTCCCTGCATCAGTAATGAATAAAAAAAACATAAAAGCATCATCAGTCTAGAGGGCAACCAGATTAATAATGCATCGTTAAAATGCAGGAGAACTTAATATGGATGTCAAATTCCTCTTGGCCTCATAGGGCTTATGTTGATGCTTTTTGTCAGTAATTACTGGCTGTTTTATCAATATTTGTCCTGTGCTGACATGTTTCTTAAGTGAGTCATAGTGTCTGAAACGGAGGGAAAATAGAGTCCAGCTGTTCAGCTGCACCAACTGGCAGTCAGCACAGAGCATTTACTTTAGGTTCTACATACAGATCCTGCTGACATGTTTTTGCCTTTTGAACCAAGGGGAGAATAATATAATGCACAGATTTAACTTCACCAGATGTGCTCCAAAGCTTAAACATATGTGCAGTGTTATAAAGGTTAGGGGTTTTCTTTTGTTTTTACCCGTTTGGTCATAAGAAGCCCATGCCAGGTTTTCTCCACATGTCCCCTTGCTGGACTCCACACTGTGCTTCAGGATTCTTGTGCTCGCCAGACTTTCAGCATAACTGAAAAATGAGAATTTAAACTTTTTTTTTTTTTTTTGCACTTTTTAAAATCACAAATCTTAATAGAAACTCACTTCTGCACAGAAAATATATAGACATGAAAAGTAAACACAGATAAATAAATCAGACTGAAGTTCATGAAGTTTAGTAACAGAAAACATCATTGCCACAAATGTTTTGTGACGAAACATTTTGTGCCACAAAAATAGATTTTTTGTGGCATGAAGACATTTCGCAAGTTTGATTCACGTTCTGTGCAATTTTTTGATATGTCCCAAAAAATGCAAACCTTTTTTTTAAAATAATTTTTTCTTTTATTAAAAGAGGTTTCTCATTGAGATCCAGGATCTCATTTACAGAGAGAACTGTTTTAATACAACAAACAAACAGAAACCCTATCTTACGGATGTATGCTATCGTCTGTAGATGCATCAGACAAATACGAAGGTAATCCTGGATTGTTGCTTTACCTATATCACAATATCTTCCTACCCCAATGATAGGAAATGCAGCTGTGCAATATTATTGGTTTTAGGTTGGAAAAAGTCTCACAGTCTGATATCTAAAAAACTATTGACACTGAACTTTGTTGTCTACTGAGCTTAAGCAGAATCAGGAATTTATTAAAGAGAAAAACATATGTATAGTGCTTTAATAGTGCAAACATCTAAATGAACTGCAGTCAATTTCTTTAGTCATAATATAGTTTAAAAAAGTGAATGAGAGCAGCTTATCCAGGTGTTAGTTTTTATAAAAGACAGTTTAAGTACGTAAAGAGAGCTGATGTAATGAGGAAAGTCCAGATTACAAATGCTTCCCAGTATGTGCTGGATTGGTGAATTCATGACCTACAGTTAAGCCTAAAGAGCATCTTGTTTGTCTTTGGGGAGGTTCCCATCTCCTTGCCTGTAAAACTAACTTATGGGTTCAATAAAAAATATTCAGGCTCATTAACCATATTATATTTTGAACTTTTGAAAAAAAAAAAAACCATGATGACTGAACTTGAACTAGTTCATGCTCAAGTTTTGAACTTAGTCCAGAATATTTAAGTGGTGAATTGTGAATATGATTTTTTTGGCCTATATTTGAACTAGTTCTTGTGAAAGAGGAACTTGCAAAACATTTCATTGAAGAGAATACATATTCCCTAAGTTTACTTGGTGCTACTGATTTAATAAAATCGACTGAAATGCAGTTTAATTCATTGTAATTTGAACATCTTAATGCAGCTGCAGTTGAATTATAAATATCACTTGTAATCACAAACACACAAATACATTAAGTTTGTAGCTGGAGATGTTTTTGGCCATGACTCATAAACATAAACCTTTAATCTGTGCGAGTGTGTATGTGCTGTATCTAACCGAGTGGCGTCTCTGCTCAGTTTCCTGCTCAGCGTTAGTGGAGGAGCCTGGTGCTTCTTCCTGTACTCGTTGTGGTATTGCAGCACCTCCTCAGCAAATTGTCTGGAGGCTGAGAGACGGAGACAGATCATGGAGGGGAACGGTTAGACGTCTGATGACAGCAGCAATATAATGATACAACAAGGAGACTCATGCATGACCTCAGAGATGCGATGCTGAGACTGAATGACCTCACATCGTGAGTAAGAAAACGTGTGCTAGATCATCCCCCTCAACCTGCTATCACCCCCTTGTCCACACAGCTACTCAGTGCCTATCACTCACTGGCCTTTTCATGAGTCTCACAATCTCCAGTGCTCACACAATGGCTACATTCAAATATTCACACAGACTAAAACAGAAGGACAGATTCTGCTATTGTTTTCTAGGAATCTGGCAAGAATTAAAGTAATCAAAGTATGCCAAACTAAGAGCAGAAAAACAGCTTTCAGTGCTTTTTTTCCCCCTTTTTCTTACAGTTCAATATATTTTTTGTTCTTCATTAGAATGAAGCTTCACCACCAATAAACTGTCGAGATCACACAAGTGATGTTTCTGTCTCGGAAAGTTGTAAATCAGTGACAAAAATAAATAAATAATTGATTTGTGTTACAACCGTCAGACTGCAGTCTCCACTTACCGGATTTTCCCATGGTGCTGAATCACTCAGTCCTCAGTGAGATTAATAGTGCAGAGTGAAGTCAGCCTGTTTTGTGTCCGCTCTTCTATCCAATTCACTTTCGCTCTCCTCCTGGTGCTGGACCTTTAAAGCCGACCCTCTGAAATAGCTACCAATCCATTTGTTTCAAACCTTTCTTGTCTCTCACACTTTCACAGTCTTCATGTTACAGAAAGTTTGCAGTTTCTGTTTAGATATTCCTCTTGTTGCAATGATCATTGCACAACATTCGCTCTAAATCAGCATTTTGCCTCACTCAGCAAAACCTGGAACTCCTTCCTTCTGGCCAAGCAATCCAGTATCTACATGCCATCAGCTATCTTTATGGCCCAGGAGAAGACACACCCACCCCCTTCCATTTCTGCAAATGAAAGAGGAGGCCCTTCAGTCATTGATGACATCATCTTTAGGAGACACGCTGCCTCTTTAAGCTTGTTTTTCCTACCTACCGGGAGGGAGAGCCCTAGTCATGGCAGCTGTGGTCTGAACCACATGGCCATTCATTTGATTTTCACTGCAATGATGCAACATTATGCTGGATAGTTTACAGTGGGAACAAAGAAGTAGCTTTCCTTCTGCTGCTCTGTTTTCAGGCTCTTTGCATTACTAAATAATCAACAATATCCTCAAATAAAACTGACAACCTAATTTTGACTACACAAAAAAGAAAGGCTGTGACTGAGCTACTTGCCGACTGGATCTGACATTCAAGAAGAAAATGAGTCACTATCAATCAAAACTTTGTTTTGTCTGTATGCGGTATGCTAACTCTTGAGAATAAATGACATTCCCAAGCTCAATATAAAAAATGACAGTGACAAATCAGAACTGAATATGTTATTATTCACGTAACATCTCACTACTCAGATCTACTAAAACTGCTTCATGCACTTTTTGTAAAATTTGAGACTTATGTAAGCAATCAATATTAACACAGAACACAACCTCTTAAATTTCAAGATGACTAAACTCTTATGTGAACCAAACACAGATGAGCTGTATGTCAGGAGTCAGTGGTTTTAACAACAACAACAAAAAAAAAAACACTTTTAACAACCTGGGAAATTTTCAGTCTAACAATATCAAGAACAAATTGCTGGTTCACCCCAAGAACAAATTGTGCTGAACAGTTTGGAGCAAAAAATGCAGAGCACTAAAACGCAAATGGAACGACAGCTGCACAAATGGATGGAAGAAAACAAACAAACCAGTTCATTTAAACGAGAATAAGTCGTCGATCAGCATCCCAAAGAAAAGGGACACTCTCCTTCACTTAAAAGACAAGGGAAATAATAGAGTCGGGGGTTAACCCCAGGTGGTGGGTGCAGGCCTGAAGACTCTCACCTTATTAGAATAAAGAAGTTATTTGATTACAATACATATGACAACATGGAGTTGGCTGAAAGCAACATTTCATGCCCAGATCTAAAATATTGTAAGACAGGTTAAGCAGTTTTAAGCCTACATGCTTGGTTTTGCATTTTGTTTTTTTTTTTTGAGGCTATGGCAGGTCAGTAAATGCAACACAGCCCTGGTGACAACGTTAGCATCCTAAAATGTATAGGTTCTATGTTCTGTTGTTGTGGGTACGGCTCTTGCAGCTCACTGCATGCACACTGCAAAACGCTGTCTGTGCGAGAGCTAGAGGCTAAAAAAGACTCAGTTCTTCAGTTAGAACAACTCAGCTGCCATTGCAACTTACCCGTTACTGGAAGAAGTAAAATTCACGAAAGAGATTCTTTTCTTGTTGTGTATCTTCACATACCTACACACCTGCATCACACCGGAAGGCACAAGCACATCAGAAACCAGTTTCAAAGGGTCACAAAGTCATTTCTAAGGCTTTTGGAATCCAATGATCCATTATTCACAAACAGAGAAAGAACAAAACAGGGATGGACCATCACAGGAGTGCTAGCCTGCCAAAATTACCATGAGAGCACATTGATGACCCATCTGGGAGGTCACTCAATATCTCACTTGCCTGTGGTGATTATTCCAATACCAAGAAAGAGACTCTGCAAAATAGCATCTAGGAGCATCTTTTTAAAACTGATTTAAAAGAGCTTAAGATTCAGCAAAAAAAAATATCTTGATGATCCTCAACGATTATTGTAAAACATTCTGTGGACTGGAGAGTTAAAAATAGATATTTTGGGAAGGCCCCTGTTACATCTGATGGTAATAGCGTTTTATAACAATAACATAATACAACAAGCAAACATTGTAGTATTGTGATGGTTTAGGGTTACTATGATGCCTTACAGCCTGAACACTCTTGAGCAGAAAATTTGCTCAATTGGAAAAAGTCTTGTCTTGGTAACGAATGTTTAGCAATCAGTGTGGGACGCCAACACAAAGACTGAAAAAGTTAAACTTTGGAGGGGTCCAATCAATGCCTGGACTTAAATGTAATTAGCATGACAGCAGGAAGTTAAACAGGCTGCTAATGCTTAGCCCATAGTGTGGCTGTTGAAATGGAGCAATTGATGCTATGATTTTTCCCTCTATAGATAAAAATCATGGTTTTAAAGTAGCTTTTTTTAAATTATGAGTAATATTTGTTTAATGATCTAAAACAATCAAGCTTTAGATCATTTGCAATTCTGACTCTTTTTGTCCACCTCACATGTTGGCCTCATTCGGACAGTCACAAAAATAAAAAGTACCTTAAAATATATTTGGATGTGTTCTAATGCACTTTTGTAGTTTGAGTTTGACATATCTTACCTTCAGATAGGTACAATTTCCATGGCACTTCCTCACGACAACTTAAGATGAGTAAGATAGCAACAGAACACTGACATGCATTACAAATGCGGTATTGGGTGCGACGTAATATTTTGTTAGGAGATTCGAGGAGTATTGTTCTTTGTAAGTGTTGTAAGTAGTTTTCTAATACTCCATTATTAATAAACACGTGTTGGATAAGATTAAAGAAAGTTCATTCGTTGTTCTGTGAGGCTCACTTAAATAAAAGGAAATCAGATGTATTACGGTTTTTCTTCTTCTTCTTCTTCTTTTTTATTATTGCTAATTGCAAACTTAAAGGTGCATACCGCCACCTAGTGTACATGCGTGTATTACACACTCTGCTTATCGACAGCTTCTTGACTTTCAGCTTTATTTGCTCAGGACTGAAATCCTGTTGCTCAAGTGCAACACCCAGTGGTTTTAAAATGAACTGTAACATAATAGTTTGAAGCCTGAGAGAAACTAATGACTTAACTAGTTTAACCTGTACATGAGTACCGAGACAGAGTAGCGAAAAGAAAAGCACTTGTATGTTTTTTACAGTTTTTATGTAAACTTTGCGGGTTAAGGAACATTTTGGGTTTCTTGCCAACAATAGCATTTACAGGTGTCTTTATGTGCTCTGCTTGCAGAGGTTGGATTTTCCTGAGTTCCTAGTTGAAAATGCAACAGAATTTGGTTTGTTTTGCTTGTACTGTTCTCTGGTCTTCACGTAATGTAATCAGGAAGTCTGATTAGCCAGTGAGCACAGGTATCTTTATACTACGATCACTAGAGACAGTCACTTCACTCAGGCAGTGACCATTTCATTCATTTTTAAACTACAACCCCCAATCGGCTCAACTTCTATTGAATTATCACTTTAAATGAGATAAATATTTATGCAATCACTTATTTTAAGCTACATAGGTTTTTTTATTGTCATTATTTTTGAATATCTCTGGTTTTTTTGGTTAACTTTGTCAAACATAAACACATTTTGTTGATCATGATTGGATATTTTGTCCTTTTAGTTTTAGAAATTAATGAGGTGAGTACCTTTTATAGGCACTGTTGTAAAAACTACATAAACAAAATAAACATGTACTTTTATTTGTCTGATTGTTAGCTGATATTTTTTACTGAGCTTTACTTTATTTGCAACATAATCACAACTCATAGCATTGTTCTCAAGTGAAAAAGGGAAATTATGAAACATCAAACTTGTCTTGGTATTTTGATCTTGTGGCTTCAAGAATGTGAACCGGTACTGCGCAACATCACAAAGCATGTGTAAGCTGTTGATGTGTCTTTATTTCCATTTGGCAGTTTTCTTGCCTTGGCAGCTGATGTAGGAGTTCATGCTGTGAAAACAATAAGTCATAATCTCAGCGACAGCCTTAAAAATGAGTCATCTATTAAACTGCATGTAGATTTTCAGCGTAGGCATCAGGCTTAAAGTATGGTCCTCCTCCGATACAGTAAAACCAAATCATGGATAATTGATGTGTCAATCATTGTCTTAATTTATGCAAGCACCAGTCCGGGTGCAAACTAAGGTCTAGTTGTGTTTCCCGCATACATGCAAAGGCTAAGATGGCTATATTTTCTCCTCTGGATCCACAACTTTTGTTATTTACTGTATTATCAGTGGAGTATAAACCTTACAGGTGTAATTGTTTGACTTACCACAAGATGGAACTGTTAGCAAAGACTCCACTTTAAGAATACTGGTCTTTGTGTTAATGGCCTCTTGGTTTCATAATGTGAGTGACTCAATGGGATTCATGTCGAAAGTCAAGCCACTTGAATTCTCATTAGCCTGGTATTGCTATCTTAACAAATTGATTTCGTCCTCGCCTCCCTTCGCCATCTGCGTGGTGATGGGACCGGACAGCTGGAAGAAGACATTTACAGAGTGGTCTTCAGATACTCCAACTTCACAGCCATTCATCTTCATTCTTTCTAATTGTGGAAGGTGTGTATTTCAGCGTTAAAGTGTGTGTGTGTGTTTGCACATGGAGTTAGAGCAACTCTTGTGAAATTTATAGAGAGAGCCCTTTTTAGAGAGAAGGCACCGACATTGATCCATGCAGATATTACATCATTTATCTTTTCACATTGGCTATATCTGCTGCAGTTATTGCTTGGCTCTGCTCCCTGTCAGCTGTCACAGCATTCCTGCGCTTTTAGCCTCCTCCCAATCACTTTCCCCATTCCTCTCATCCCTCAGTCGCTCCCCCCTTCAATCAGTAATTTTCTTCGTTTTTTTTCTCACCTGAAGCTCTTCATAAAATTCTTCCTGCAGATGTCTTATGAAAAGCACTCAAAAATATTTCCTGGGCTAAAAATAATTTTCCACTCCTGCCACAACTGTAGTGGGAAAGTGGATTTATTGCAACAGAAATGTGAAATAACTCTTACGGGTCCAATAAGTGCACTTGGTTGCATATAATTCCCCTTTAACGGTCCCCTGGGGGGAGGTGAGGACCTTTTAATAACTCCTTCCATTCACCTCCATCCTCATAAGGAGGCCTCATTGAGGGATTTAAAGTAAGAGAAAAAGAAAATGAGTGAGGTGCAAATTTTTTGGAGGGAGTTGTTGAAGCTCTTCCGCTCTCTCTCTCTGGAGCTGCACTCAAGAATTTGACACATCAAGAAGCCTTTTATGGTGTCATTAGTGCAACTGTTCCACCGAGGACAAATGATTCTGTGGGTTAAGAGGAGTTAATCACCTGCCAGTCAAAGCTCAACACGCCGCCTCTGCGGATGAGCCGCTATACAAATCTCATCATATTAACAGAGCCTCAATTAAGCAGACACAAGCTGGGAGGTGCACACAGAAACAAGAAAGTGACGGAGCGAGGAGAGCTGCGGCAGCAATAGAAGGAGACAGAGACAGCAAGCGGAGCTGGACGACTCCTGTCTGACACTAAGAAGCAGAAATGTAATGTCTTAAAAGGCCATCGCAGTCAATAAACTTCCTAATGTGCTTAAAGCAATTACAGTGTCCGGAGAGGAGAAGAGTGCATGCAGGATATTAACCTCGGTAACCCGCTCTATCTGGTTCGTAATTAAATTATCCTCACATCCTCATTCTCCAACGGATACACATGCACACACCCCAAACCCTGCACTTATGCAACTAGGCATTTCTATGTGGCCACAGGATGTTCTGAACCGCAACTCTGCTGATGTCTTGCTTTAAAAACGGAGACAAAGAAAAACAGAAGATTGTGGAAAAGAGCACCAGTAAAACCACAACTTAAAACTTTTGAAGGATTTAAATCCTTGTAAAAGGCATGTACTTATTATAGTACAAACACAAACTCTTCAGGAAAAGCTGTTCAAGGGTGTAAAACACCTGGAACTGGGATGGAGGGTCGCTCCAGAGCAGGACAACCTGAATAGATTAAATTATATACATGTGTCAGAATGGCCCAGTCAAAGTTCAGGCATAATCCCATTAAGAAGCTTGAGAAACTTTACCAAAAACTGTGGGATCTGTGGGAATGGGAAGAAATTTCTGTCTGTAAATGTGAAACTTACACTAAAAGCCTTGATTCAGAGAGGTTGGATGCAGATGCATGTCACATTTTCATATTTTTATTTAGAACAGATTTCCTATACCTCATAATTATGTTGCTCTATCACAGAGCTTTTTCAGGGTGTCTGAACAAGAAGAATCTCAGGCAGTATATGAATATTCCCAGCAAACACCCTTAAAATTAATTTTCAATTAGCAATACACTTGTATTAAAAACATCAAAGAACAGATTAGACTCAATGGCTGCATGGCATTTTTACCAATCTCCCTTTATAGAGGTTGCCAAATACTGTTTTTTTTGTTCTTTTTTTTGTTCTTTTTTTTGCTCTTTTTAGCATATATAATAATTAATGTCCTTTAGGTTCCTTGTAAAACAAACCTCATGCTAAAACCAGCACTTCAGCATCATTGGAGAGAGGGCACATAGTAATCTACTTTAACCAGGGCAAGATGTTGAGAGTCAAAGAGCTTAAATTTCAGAGAGCTGTTGTTGATTTTCTTGTCATAACTTGATGCTTGTTTTAGATTTTTAATCTTGTGCTGTAATGCTAAACCATTGAATGAAAGCAATAAACTGACTGTGTGCAGCTATATGAATGATCTTGAAGTGGCATAGAATGTAATAAGAATATTTGGGAAATATGTTGTCTCTAGTATCAGAAAAGCGTGCATGTTTATGTATGCCCTTTTTTGACATTGACCATAAATACATATCTAAAAGCCATTCTGCTTTTGCTCCTTTTCACCTGTGCATGCCATGTCCTTTCCCCTTTGCTGCTTTCTGCAGTCATGGGGTCAGTAAATCTTTCTGACATTTGACTCTACTTCTCTATTTTCTTCTTCCCTCCCTCCTTCTCCTTAAGTTATGCATATTTCAATTTAAATGTGTCTGAGCACTAAAATTAATAAGCTCTCCAAGCTGATTTAATGGCATTTAATAGTTGTCAAGCTGAATGTTTTTTGAAGGGGCGAAGGGAAATCTTGACACTCAGACCCTAATTATTGCTTCTGAAAATAACTACCACCCTTAAGCAAAGTGCAGGGGCCTCCCGACGGACGCTTCTTAGCATCTGGGGCAGCTTTTGTGGTGGGGGTGGGCAGCATGCTAATTCTCCGCTCCTGGGTTTTGTCTTTTCTTCTGGTTGGGTCTATGTCGTCGTATAATGTTTTCTGACCTTGCCAATTCTAAAGTCACAGTCTTGGTTTAAAAGCTGTAAATTATAAGTTTGATTGTTCCTGTCTTTTCATTGTATGTGTCTGTTTGACTGAGTGATGTGGGTATTATTTTTCCAGGTGTGGATTGCTTATTATGCTTAGGAGGTCTCAGCTGCTGTTGCGAGACAGTACAGAAACATAGGCTGTCTGGAAAGAAGATGTTTGCCCATCAGGAGACTGTCAATGACACACGCACCAAAACAGCCAACATCTGCGGATGGAAAGTAATATTTGCTTTCAGTCCATGTGAACCCCATCTATCTGCATGCGTGCGTGTACCACAACACCCTCTGCATGTGGATATACTTGCAGGTATGATTTTACATATGAATTACAGTTTGTCACCCTGCTGTCTTTAGGTGTCATAAGGGGCAGGGTGTGAGTAAAACAAGCTGTTGGTGCATCGAATACAGTCAAATGAGCTGTTGCAATCCTAGCAGAAATTACACCACTTTACAACCACTTCCCACAAATTCATGTTCATGTCCTTGAGGTGTTTGAACATCACGTGGTAGTGATTACTTAGTAATTAATATTAAAGCCATTGAGCAGACTTAATTTTCAAGCATACACTGTTGCAAATCTGAAGTGATTTCTCACTGTGTTAACCAGTAGAGAACGATAATATTAATCAGTACATGTCGAGCTCTATTCGTGCTTCACTTTGGAGCGGCTGTGCAATGTAAACTGATTACCTTCTCGAAGCATTGAGGTAAATTAGGAAGGCATAGATTTAATGAAAAGTATAATTGTGTTATCCTGATGTAATTTACACAAGAATTTGTATCATATTGAGGAAGATGTTATCTTTCTTCCAGTTTCCAGCAAATGCAAACATGAATACCTTTTTGATCATAGATGGCGCGTGTGGACAGTAACGAAGTAGCTTCAGTATACATTTTTTTCACTTTTGAGCATGGATTTAATCTGTGTCGATGCATTGCCTGGGTGACACCAATTAACCTCGCTGAGCCATAGGGCATTATGAGGAAGTTAATTTAAGTTGAAAGGATGCTCATGGCAACGAGGTGTCAAAAAAGGCAAGGACACAACTATAAAGTCATTGGAGAGACTTCATATTGCCTCATGTATATAAGGGGTTATGATAACACTGATGTTCCTAAGCAAACGTGTCAGTTTAAGAAAAAATTGCATAATTCCTCCTTCTAAAATGCTGCTCCACAATTTTCCCCTAGAGATTTGCCTTGTCTGATTGTGAATCATTTTAGATGTTTAAACATGGTAAAGTTGGGTTTGACATTATAATAACCTTGTGACAAAAAAAAATATGTTAAAATAATCTACCTCTGATTTTATTTAACATAAAATAATCCAACTATCATCATATTATTATTCTAAAACAATGTCACATGTTTTTGATGAGGGAATAACTTTATAACATCGAATAAAGCTAAAAAAAAACTTTCTGTTTTCTCCTATTGGAAAAGGGTCACATTTATTGTTCTTATCAAAGGGGAACATTTTTGTGAAATTTAGTTTTTCTTCTGCAATCACACACAGCTCTAGGAATAGGAAAGCAGGAGACCTAGTTTAAGCTAAATATTATAAAACCAGTAAGTATTATGTTGGGACTCAATAGTGAATAGTAATTAAAACCACAGCAACTTGTACAATAATCTGCTTTATAAAAGAATGGTATACCTTGTGTTCAAGATTTTCTTTCCTATTTGACTGTTTTCAACTTTTGTTACTTGGATATGTATGGAAAGCTCTCTGTAAATAAAGTTTAATTGATTGGCGTCGAGCCACAGCTTCTACAATACAGGGGCTGACATAGAAAAACATCTCAAATTAAATGTCTCCTGACTGAATTTGGTGGAAGCTTACATGTCCTTAATAAAAGGAAGTACTGAAAGGATGTGTAAGAGGAAGGAGAGTCACAAAGTTTAAAGAGGAATCATTGAACTGAATATTCTATTGTGTAGATACATTATTTAATACACTGGGGGATGTAGTTTTAGTTCCTGTTTGCTTAGGTTCAAGGAGGATATGCTATGATTTTAATGTAAGGATAAAACAGTCTGCAGTAAATTGGCAGACAACAGAGCTTGATTTTTCCTCTAAATGATTGACCAGAGGTAGTAGTGCAATCTGGTAAGGCCAGAAAAGGTGAAACTGAATTTACTTTCTCAAGTTTTGGCTCATGACTTTAACACACTACATATCTCAACAGAATAAAGTTCAGCTTAAACTATATCTGTAGACTTTTGTAGACAGAGCTAACATGATTATTCTACAAGACATTGATGGTTTATTGTTGGTGGAGAGCTCTGTAAGGGCTTGGTTTTAACACTGCAACATGATAGTATGATTCATATCTCCATTCAGCTCATCATTAAGTGACCCCTCATGTCAGGCCATAAATCTCTTTATGCCATACATGCACTTTCATTTTTATTGATATTGCAATAAATGATGACTCGTATCACTAAATGCACATTTATCTGTGTATAAACAGGTTTGTGAGCTGAAACCCCATCATAATATCTATCTTCTTGCAACCAGTCTTGCTGACACAGAGAGATCACATCCTGCAGATGCAGTCATCCAACAGAGACAGAGAAATAAGTTTACTTTCTGTCTGGCTTAAATATTACATAAAATGCTGGAGAAACATGATCAAATATTCAGCATCAACCTAAATTTCTGTGCTACCTTTTGTCTCTCCTTTTGTTAAAGTGAGAAGTCACTTAACTACAGTTACCACCTGGTTTGGCAATCTACAAGAACAAACCTCATGACTCCGCAAAGAAAAATCATTTGGGAAATTAGTCATGGTAGTTTGTATCAAAAATAATAATCATTTGGACTTTTTATTTTGTTAGAGTATGGCAACCAAATCTCTCTCTTTTCTTTCCTCTCTCAGGGTGAAGTAGAGATTAGAATGTGAATCACTCATCAAAACCCTTTTTTGAACCCCGACAGACAAATTCTTGATGAATAATATGTCTTTATTCTGTTTTAATAATACTAGTTTGAATGTTCATTCCTCACCTTGAGATTTTCCCTTTACTTTTTATTGTTAAAGTAGAATCAGTCATGTATGCTCAGTTTATTTCTTTTATTTAATCACAGCAGAGTAGACATTAATTGAATAATATTACAATTAACTTTTGATAACACTGATTTCGTGTTCTTCTAATCTTTAGTTAAACCATTGATTAACCCTTGTTTTGGTTTTAATTGTAACCCTTAGAAGGAGATTGAAGTATTCTCAGGCTTCCTTTCTGTGATAAGGATCACTTGATGTAATGGTCAACAATTAAAATCTTCAGACAGCTCATGAGACTTTTTTTATATCATCTTTGTATATAAATATATCGGAATCGGCTTCCATTTGCCTATCACTTTACTACTGGTAAACCTGAATGTTTTCCCCAAAGAGGGACAATAAAGGATAATTGTAGTTCTTTTATTTATTAGCTTAATCTATAAAGAAAAGTAAAAATACCACAATAATTCAAAAGCAGTACTTTACTAACATCAGCGTAATGACAACTAGCTGGATAATTTGACATGCAGAAGCTGAATAACTGATGGCTGATGTGTGTTTCAGGTTTTTTCTTGAACCTTTCTCTGTCCCTTTTCAGAAGTTACTTTCAGAAAACATACGCTTTCTGCATTTAAGTTTTTAGATCTTACATCTTTCTTCCTGATGTAAGAAGAAAGATTTCCACTTTCTTCATCTATCAAAAAACTTTGCAAAATGTCATGATCAGGTTAGAAGCACCAGATAAAGGGTGAGTGAAAATGCTGCTACAGGCTAAAGAAAATGTTTGAAAGGCTTTGAGAAAGTCTGGAAATCTACTGATGGAGACCAATTTAAAAGATTACAAGAAAGTATGTCCTTGAAATCAGTGCAATAAAATTTTGAGTTAAAAGTTGGTCGTGTGTAACAAAAATGAAGAGTAAGTTTAAAGCCTTTTTTTTTGCTTTGAGAACTAAACTATTACTTTAGTGTTATGCCAGTCATAGTTTGCTACATGTTGAACTGATTAATTTGATTATCCTTCAATGTTTATTCTGTTTGCAATGATGGATCATACAGAACAAAAAACAAAATCAAAATCCATGACCATATCCTTCACCTCAATAAACCACAGTGGTGTTTCTAAGTTTTGCAGGAGGTCATACGTAGTACGAAGGAAAAATCATCATGAAAAGTTATCAAGGAACAAGCTCATCAAAAATCTGACAAGGAAACCCTTCAGCCCGCTAAAATGCTCATCGTTAGGGGAGAATGTTTGTGAAACGTCTACACCTCCACCACTCTAACCTAAGATACAAAAACTCTGAGTCTCCTGTGGAAATGAGTGCAGCCATCTAAACTGAAACCCTGAGCACTGTCAAACACTGATGGGGTACACAGCATGCTCTCACACCACAGTGCACACAATCCAGTGTCCACCTCACTCCATCACTGTGACTGTGCCGACACACACACACACACATCATGCACACATACATACGGCCGTGCCAAGGTGGTAGACAGTCAGCAGGGAGATGGATGGAGGAGGTAAATAGGGGTGTCATGGCAGTGTGATGGAATGAGGCAAAGGAGAATTCATCCTGTGTTTCCTGTAGCCTCTGTCCTGCTGCTGACAGCATCCTGAAATAGGGCCCTCTGTGTCTGTATATACCTTTGTATGTGTGCGTGTGTGTGTGAATGTCTGCATCTGTTTTTTTTTGTATGTTTTCTTTTTCTTTTCTTGTGTGTGTTTTGACTCCTCTGTGAGTGTCTGTGTGTTGTGGGTATCCACAGCAATGGAAGCAGGATGAAAGCAGCCAGTGTGGAAAGAGATAACAAAAAGAGGAAAGAAAAAGAAGGAGCTCCCTCGGGAAAATGAGACATCCTTCCTGTTTCGTTTTCATGTTCAGATCTGACTTGAACTAAAACCCCAGCGGGGTCCGTAAAGTGGTATTAGAATCCATGGGGTATTTTTCTGTTTTCTGAGTTGGGAGTACCTGGAGGTAATCATGTTAAGGATCTTGCTGCCAAACCCACAAGGGATGCAGCTGTAAATGTGTCGGAGATTTAGTGGACATTTATCCTTTTATTGTCGCCACTGAAACATGGTTGGAATAATATCTTAAGAATGCAAGGAAATCTAAAGCATTATTTGAGTTAGAAAGCTTCAGCAGTAGCGTTGCCATAATTTTTGTGCCTGTCCACCTTCTTCCGCTGTCTGAACAATATCTGTGGAAAACAGATTCATTTCTGCTGTGTGTTATTCTTTCCCTGACATCCTTTCCACTTTTATGACCAAGAATGACTGTGATGTTAATGAATTATTTGTGTTTGGCAGACATGCCTATGCCCTCTTGAAGTGTGCATGCCAAAAGCAGCATCAGTGAAGCAGAAAAAAGGATTTAATGGAGCAGCTAAAAAGTGCAGATGAGTGAGACACCCTGCAGAGGCAGAAGCAAAATTTGGCTTCGGGCAATACTGTAGGAATCAATAAGAGATTACTTTGTTGTGCAGTGCTCTAAGCAAATGGGAAAAAATGCCTTAGAGGCACTGGTGTGTAGGAGTTTTGATCGTTCACAATGGGCACATTTAAAATTAACAATAGAAATAATCAGGCTTTTGGTTTTTATATTTTGGAGGAAAATATGTAGTAATATGACCAAAAAAATATATATTTTTAGTGACATTACATTTAGGCCTTTACACAAAATGGTTCAGTTACATGGCTGCAAAGACAAACCACTTTTCAATCCACTTTTGTTCTTTGACAATCAGTCATTCAAGCTGTTTCATAACAGTGTGTGGGGGAAAAAAATCACAGAACCAGTGACTGACAGCAATGCCATTACATAAAGTGGGGCAGTTTACCCCACTTTACACTTAGACCTCTTCATCAACTCCTTTATGTGATCCCCACTTTCTCTTTGGCGTCGACCTTGTGGCATGAGATCTCGCAATGTGAATATGCCGTTGAGAGACTTTTGGGTAACACTTTATTTGAAGGAGTGTGAATAAGAGTGACATGACATTGTGATAAACATGGCATAACACCTGTAATGAACATGACATAGTCATTATGGATATTTATGACAGTTGTCATTAAGTGTCATTCGGTAAATTATAAGGCAAAGTTGACATTGTTAAAAGTCTCTTCGTTATGACAATTTGACATTACCCGAGACAAAAATGTTGTTGTTATGACAACATGTCATTAATCTACACCAGGGTTGAGCAACTCCAGGCCTCGAGAGCAAGTGTCCTGCAACTCTTAGACGTCTCCCTGGTCCAACACACTTGAATCAAACAGGTGAATCGCCTCCTAAGTGCAGTCAGGTTCTCCAGAGTCCTGCTAAAGACCTCATTATTTGATTCAGGTGTGTTGAAGTAGAGACACATCTTAAAGTTGCAGGACACCGGCTCTCAAGGCCTGGAGTTGCCATGCACACAGGGACAATTTAGAGAGGCCACTTAACCTGACAGTCATGTTTTTGTTTGGACTGTGGGAGGAAGCCGGAGTACCCGGAGAGAACCCATGCATGCACAGGGAGAACATGCAAACTCCATGTAGAAAGACCCGGGCCGGGAATCAAACCCAGAACCTTCTTGCTACAAGGAAACAGCTCTACCAGCTGCACCACTGTGCAGCCATGTCTTCTTTTTAAAAAACATATTAGGATATGAAATACCCAGATAATGTAAAAACACTCTACCTGGGCTCTCTCACACACGACATAATTCAAAAGAAGGATGAATATCTGTTAAAAATATTGCTCTCAGCAACAAAAAAAAAACATCACAAAATTATGATACAAACAGGAACCACCGACTGTGGAGCAGTGGCTGAGCATTGTGGAAGAGATCTTTGTGACGGACTAAGATTGCAGGAGGATCAGTTTGTTGTAAAATGGGAAAAATTCAATAAAAAAAAATCTGCAGTATCTGAAGTCCTGTGCCATCAAGCATAGGACTTCATTATACACGTTCCTCCCAAAATTAGAAGGCCTACACCTAAACACGACCCAACACCTGCAACAAAGCCTTTTAACATAGAAATCCTACTGCCCTGCATGCTAATCATTCTTTTCATTGCTCTGATTTCTTTTTCTAAGTTTTTCACTCGTTTGTCCAGGAGTTGTATTTTTTGGTTGTCCTCCTTTGCTATTTTAATCTCATCTTGTTTTAATTTCATCATGTTTACTTCCACATCTGTATCATCTAGTTGACTGCGCACATCTTCAATTTTCTCAAGTAAATTGGTGTCTTTGGACATCATGTCTAAATTAGTCACAATGTCTCTTAATTTGTGGATAACCTCAACCAGGTTATCCATCGTGCCCCCGCTTTCAGTCATGCTTCTAAATGGTCTTCAATGCTCTTATATCCTTGAATGAATAAATGTTACTCGGATATCACCTAGAATTTAAGATTCCAGTTTTGTGATGTCATATAGACGAGTGTTATGTCACAAATTGATGTCACTGCCTCAGTAGAACAAATAGCAAACTTAAGAAGTTTGAATGAAAACAATTTGTGTTTTCTTTTTCAAATTGTGAAACCAGGGAAAACGATATAAACAGAAAACATTTATACCAGTTATCAAGAAAAATATGAATTACTTTTGAGCTAGTGATATTTTCTGAATATTATATATGTGACAGTTTCGTCATAAACACTCGTGCTGCACTTATGACACAACCTCCAATGATTTAGGTGGTGTTTACTGTAAATTGGTGGTCAATGTAGAAACAATGCAATTAGCTCCTTTGCTGGTCTATCAATAACACAGCAAAGCGCTAGACAGACTGTGTACAATTTACTAATATTATTCGTATAGTGGTTTCTTGACAAGAAATATTTAAAATTAATTTAATACAAATTACTTTCTACTCTGTTTTAATCCAACATCCATTTTTATCGTTTTATTATTTATGAAATAAGAAATTAAAAAAATAAATGCAGATGGCACTCAAAGTGAATCATTAAGTTACTCTACAGCACCCTCTGGTGGTTCATAGTATCTGTTATCAGAGGCGGTTGCTTAAAAAGGTTCAAGTATTAAAATAAAAAAAAAAAAATTAAAAGTGAAAGGGCAGGGCAGGGCTAAGGTTAGGGTTAGGGTTAGGGTTAGGGCAGGGTTTGAGGGTTTCTGCCTCCATGCATTGCATGGCACTCACCTATTGTCCTACACCCAATAGAATGTATCTTTATTTCTATCTTTATTTATTTATTTTTCTTACATCGCCGTTAATGCAGCTCGTACTGCTGCATGCACCCCACAAAAGTGTGGCTCGATAAAAGCCTTGAGAATTTTTACATCATGTAATTGCTCTTTTGGGCTTTGTATAACTGACTAAACCCAACCACTGTTAGACATATTAGGGTGGCACTTTAAAATGAAGCTAACTCAAATTTTCAAAATAAAAGTCTTCACATTATTTCACATCAAGTAATTGGTCTATTGGTCTTTAAGATAGGTAGCACTATCTTAACAACTATTTCAATTCAATTAAATTAAATTTTGTGTGGGGTTACATACCAAAATGCAAAACGCAAGAAGGTTTTTAACCTTTTAGCATCTTGTGTAAACAGATTTTGTGGAGCATGTCTGTCCTTTCTCTGTACCTGGCAAAACTCAACAAACAAAAGGAGGAGAATACCGAGATCAACAGAACCAACACGGGGACAGAAGGCAAAAACAGCCCACAACATACTCACTCTACCAAATGACAATTTAGAGTATCCAATTAATCTAAACTGCAGTTTTTGGACAGAAACCAGATAACCAGATTAAACAGTAATTTACGTTTTGCCTTCTTATTATAATTAGAAAAAAAAACCATTAGAGCTCTTTTTTCATCTCAGTTTACTTATAACCTTGTGACATTTACATTTTTGCTTGATGTGATTTGCTGCCATATGTCTTGCCAAATGAAACAGGCTTCACAACTTTTAAATAGCACTTTGTGCTTGTCTGCATTTATAAATCTAAGCATGCAAACTTCCAACAGAAAGTGCTGAAAGAGGAAGTGCACTTAACCCTCCTTTCACTCTTAACTTTTCTGCTCCTGCCTGCCTTTGTCTTCTGCGCTCAGAGCTTTTCCCACCCAGGGGATAAAGACCCGCCCAGTCTGCAGCTCACTAGAGCTTGTCTGCAGTAATTAGAATTAAAGTATTAGAGTTTAAAGGAAGGATTTGGGTGTGATTTTTATGAAGGAAAACTATATTCCAACAATGCCATGAGTTTTTATAGTTTTCAAAGTGATCCTCCATCTCAAACATTTGAGTTAAATTATGTTTACTTATGCAGGAAACAGGAAATCTCAGGAAACTTAAGAAAACGTAAAAAAAATGTTTTAAAGGGATGAAGGGACTATTAAACTATTAAAGGGATGAAACATAAATGTTTTGCAAAAAAATATTTCTATTGTTTTTCAAACCTAATAAATTATTTTAAAATGCACTTTGCTGACACAGAAGTAGCTTTTTTAGTCACTCCCTTAAAACCATAAGTGCACTTATCAGTCATCAGATAGCACTTTCGCTATAAAGTCCGCCTATTTAATAAATGTGGATGAGCTTTGTAGAAACAAAAAGGTGAAGTAGAAAAATTTCTCCTGATGTTCCAAATAGGATACTGCCTGTGTTGGAAGCACTTTTGGCCTCACCATTATGAACCTCAAATCCTGGATTTGAAATCTTTTGGACCAGAGACATGATTATTACTGATTGTTTTCTATGTGTGCACATAGTTTTATGCACAGATGACTGAGTTCTGTGGTCAAATGCAATGTCATCAGCCTTGTGCGTCTCTCTGCTACATTCATTTTCCAAAATGAAAATTAATATACCTGCGAAACACAAGTCTAAATACAAATGAAAAAGAAAAGTAGCAAAAATAAAAAATTAAATTTTTAAATACAATTACATCATTTAAATTATTTAGAAATGTTAAATACCTTTAATAATAGGAATAGTTAAGGTATGAGTTAGTTTTAATAGGATGTGAAAAAGTGTTTGGTTTTCTGAAATATAAAACTAATGTTCACAGGTTTGTACAGGAAGTGTTTCTGTGTGTTAGTGAAAAGACGTCATCATCTTGCCTCTCTTGTCAGTAACCCTGACTTCTCCTCTCGATTAAAAATTAATTCACCCTTGTCTGCTGTCTGTCACTTTTCCATATCTCTTCTCTGGCTTCCTCCATTTTTTGCCCTTATCCCTCTTCTATCTCTCTTATTTTCTTCAAGGTAGCTATATATAACACACACTTTTTACACCTCAGCCCTTTTGGGCCCCTCTCCTCCCAGCTCCTTCTCAGTGACCCCTCCCTCCTTTTGAACATCTTTCTTCAGACAATCTCCACACAGGTAACACTCACCAAGAACTAATTAACTGTTGCTAAGCGAAGAAGGCTTGAAAGACCACACATCTTCAAACGCACCGCACGTGCACTGAGCGTGTGCAACCCCAACAGCTGAGAATCAAAGACGGGACCTTCCACATGGCTTATGCATTAATCTTAAATTGAGAAGAGTTGAAGCGATCTAATGATATCAGATTACAAGAGCTGACATAGGCCATTAAGCTGCCAACGTGTGCTTGTGCAAGTGTGTATGCTCATCCTCCTAAGTTTTTATTCTGTCTAGTAGTCGTTTTGACCTGGGGTGTCTCTGCTCCCCTGATCAGTTTAACCACATTAGCTCCCATTAAGTTTTATTACCCTCCTCTTTACAAACATTGCAATTTGCATTTTCTTATATTCTAAATAGCAGGATGGGCATTAGGTCAAAGTCTGTTCTGTTCTACCTAATTTGTTACCAGTAACTATGGGCTTCTGTATGTTTTATTGAAAAAAGGATCAGATGTGAAAGCTGAGTTGCCACCTGAAAGCAATTGAGCCACCTGACAGCTTCTGCAAGACGAAAAGATAGCCTGTAATTCCAAAGAAAGCATTTTTAGAGGGCTAAAGGTCTGTATTGGAAAAAAAAAAAAATACCAAAGAGAGAAGCCCTGGAGTGACAGCATGACACAAAGTCAACTATAATTATACACGACTTTCAGAGTGAAATATTCAGCAGTATGTGGTCATGGACTGATAAATTATAGATTCTCTACCACCAGGACTTCTGTTCAAGAGCGGGATTTGATGTTTCATGGGCCAAGACTGGATGGGATCTGGAACAAAACAGTGAGAGAGAAGCAGAAGAAGCACTGAATGGTGTTATTAAAGACAACAGGAGGGGGGCAGCAGATTGGTTTTGAACAGCAGGAAGTGAAGTTTATTCTGAAACTCACTGAAGTCTGGAGCACCCAAGGTACATGAAAGATGGATGCTGCACACTCTTGGCTTACAACCTTAAATTTTTTTTTCTCTAATAAATGATTTATTCTATAATTGAAAATGTAAATGTTTTGGCCCAAATATAATTGAGGCCAGTTAGATTTAAAGTGAAAAGCTGTTGCTGATAAAGTATTTAAAAATTTTTTATCTAATGTTGTATCTTCATGTTTCTGTGCAAATTTAGAAATTTTTTGTGCAACTCTTTCAGTTCGACAAGATTTTTGCCTTAAACTGTCTCACTACTGACCTCTTCGGTTAAACGGTTCTGAGGCGGTTGGATTTTCCTATTGGTTGCAGTAGTATGTCTTGGTACAACTTTATCACTTCAGGCATTAAAGCACAGTGCTCCTCCACTGCTCTTTCTCCCTATCCCGGTAGTGAGTCAGTAGTGGGCGTAGCGAGCATTGATGATGGTGTTACTTAGCTTCACAAATGTGTGATTTATATGCAATCTTGAACATGGAGCGGAATATGTATCCTCTGCTCTGACTATTTGGTGAAGGTATGGTGAATGTATCAGACTGGCTGCAGTGCTGAGGAAGCGGGAGAAGCTAATGGCCGCTCTCGCTGGTCAGACAGGCTGTCTGCAGACGAGCTGCAGAGCTGCCACCATAAAAGTCTCCAACAACGCAGAAAAAGAGTAGCTAGATTTATCATGAATTTATTATCATGAATTTATTATCAAGAAAATTATGAAAAAAGTCAGAAAAATATGAAAGAATATCCATACAAAATAAACACAAAATGGATAAGTTAACAACAGCGGTTCTTTCCTCTTGATCACAGACCCACACTCAGCTGTCTCTTGGTTCTGCCCCCTTTAGGAAAGGGGCAGGTCATCGAGCGCAGACAACTCCCTTTATTTGTACCAATTTAAATTTTTTGTAAATATCTTAAAGTTCAGTTCAGTTGAATTCTGTTCTTCTGAAATATCAGTAACAATGAACTGAACTAAAATTAACTAAAGTGAATTGCATGTCATTGCATTTTAGATCAAATAAGTAGAGTTCAGTGCTGTCCATTTATTTAATCTGAAATTAATTGAGTTGAAGTGAATAAAACCTAAATAAATTTGAATTTAATAAAGTTAATTTAATTGTCTCCTGGAAACATTACTAAGTGATTTCATTTCAAATCAGTTCACTTTGATTTAGTACCATTAAACCGTATTTATTGAATGTCAGTTAATTTTGGTTCTAATTTTTTTTAAAGTTCTGTTCAAATAGTTCAGTTTAGTTTCCTGTCAAGCTACTTTAAAATAGAGGCCACTACAGCCAACAAAACTTAAAAAAAAAAACTTGCAGTCAGAGCTTCTCTAATATTACATAGCTAAGTGCTATGAGGACTGTAGCACAATCTTCTATTCTAGTTTATTACTGTTGTGATTATGACTCATATAAAGATGAGACCATATCCTGATGATGCTCTGCATTGCTGGAAACACAAAAGCCAGGATGAGTGGGATTGGGCGGGTTCACATATATGTATTAGAGAGAGAAAGGTGATGTGTGTTACAAGGAAAGATTGGATGTGATCCATTAACTTTACAGTCCATTCATTGAGCAGCAGGGGTCAGCAGGGAGGATTCACTGTAAATCTCTTTAACATCACGATGATGGACCAGAGTGGTGGGACAGAGAGTGTTTGCAGTGAGGAGAAGCACAGCTTGCAGTATCATTCCCAAGTCCTTCCAAAGCCATTTTAAGTTTCACTACTGATGTCATCTGCTGCAAACTAGACAGCTAGACTTTAATGCCTTCTGATATTAATTTTTACAAAAAGGGGCTTTGACAGCCTAACCATATCTTGGCAACATTATGAACGTGTTACTTGTTTGTTTTTCAGCCTGATCTTGTTGTGCTCCTGCCAAAAGAAATGATTTTAGACGTGGCCTTTCTGGCTGTGCTGGCTTATGGCCCAGAAAGCAAAACATGACCTAACATGAACGTAGAGGAGGTTCACACGAGGACATTCAGCACCTTAAGGGGAAAAGAACCCAAAACAGCAGACATGTCATGCCTGGGGAGAGAAAGAGGGAGACATATCGAGAATACAACACATAGGGTCCTAAAAAACTGAACAACTGATTATTAGGAGAAGAATGATAATTTAATGAGGAAATAAAACACAATTTCTGCATTTATATGTTTGCAAAGGTCAATTGAATTGCACTAGCTCCACCTTGGAGCTTCGGTCTCCAAGCCAAGTTCCCGCCCCACAGCCTCCCCCTCCCCACCAGATTAGCAAGAACCGCAATTATCAAACACCTGGTGGAAATGCATGTCTGCTGAGCTTATCATGCAAACAAGAATATTCCTATGAAGGTTGTAAACCGCATCACAAGACAGGCTGTAAAAACATTGTTGTGATGATGTTCTGAGGACAGAGTGGTGGAAATGGTAGGAGGCTCTTAAAGACACAGAGGCCAATTTCTTGGTGTCAGACATGATTATGATGCAAAGTCAAATTACTTTTAAGTTGTTTTCATATATAACAGCACTTTTATAACAACTAAGAGCAACATGATGGACTTTACTTAATCCTCCATTACTTAATCCTCGATTACTTTATTGTGCTATAAAACGGCACCATATCACAGGGAACTACATATTACCCTCCCTTTGAGGCTATTCCTGCAGCACTTGCCATAAATCCCTTGTGTACAAGCAGAGTGAGCCGGGAGCGAACCTGCAATGAGCCCACGTGTGTTTTTTTGCTGCCTGCCAGTTGCAGTGGAGGAAAACAGTGTGCACTGAGTACCAGGGTTGGTGACCTCTGATGGAGGGCGCACAGCAATATATATCATATGGGAGACTTCAAAGAAGACTTCTTATGGCGTTTATTCAGTTCTTCTTCTTCTTGACACTTTTCAATAAAGACAAGATTTAGGAAGTGCATTATTAACAGCTGTCCTATTATGCAATTTTCCCACCATTGCTTGATTTTATTGAGTGGTATTCAAGTATAGAGAACAAGTGCAAACAGATCTTTTTTTCTGTTTTTCAAAAAGTATTTGTCATTTTTGTTTTACCCCACAAATATGCTCTACTTCCTGCTAGGTTTTTAAATAAAATTTTCAAAACCAGATTTAAGTTTATTTTTGTACATGTGACAAAATGTGAATGGAGGATTAATAGTTTTGGAGCTACGTCCTTTTGCCCTCCCGTGGAACCATAGAAGAAATTAATACACCATGTATCCAAAGTAGAAAACAAATTAAAAATTTAGAAGAACAGCTGAAATGGGATTCTTACAGCAAAATAAGTCCTAGCTCTTAAAAGCTGTTACTGAAACATAGTAATGAATGGTAATCAATTCATGTGTTGGTGTACAGGTCAAAGATATATAGAAAGCAGGACTTTACTGTTAGCCTCATTTCATGCACTAGAATGCATTAGCATCTATTTTGTAGCTTTCATGCATTTTGCTTATACAACCAGATACTGAGCCATGTGAAGCCAATCAGGGTAATGGCTTGTGCCTGGGAAAACTGGACAGTCCAATCATCACCCTCGCCTGAGAAGGTCTGTTTCCATACTTGACATTTGATTGCTGCCTCCTCTCACTTTTGTTTTGATAATCAAAAAAATCCCACGCTGTTTTAGGCCAGATTGTTTAGAGTACTGCCATGCAGCTGCTATGCTTGCTGAAATTTATCTTTTTGTTCAGGCCTGAAAGTGCTTTTTCTGGTTGATCTTGTGATTGGCTTCATAAGGCAAGGAACTTTAGGTCATGACTGAATGTTTACTCTATGTGGGGTTGAGAGAAAGTCATTGTCCCATATATCAGACCAGCCTGATTTATTTCAAGCAACACAGTCCTTGTTGTGCTTTTCTTTTTCTTTATTGATAGAATAAAACTTTTAGTGTTTTTTTATTTTTGTGAGCTGTATTTACAATGGAGACTGTTGAACCTTTTGTGTAAGGAAAATAATGATCTATTTCACTATTGGTAAAAACAAAGCAAACAAAAAATTTTATTGTTGACTAAAGAGCAAATATCAGAGCTGACTACTGAAACAAGAAGAACCTTTAGAGACATGTTTATATCAAACAGAAAAGCGCTGTTATATGGATGACAATATTGCATGAAACAACAAGACACATCTACAAAAATTAAAGGATTTTTTTTGGTGAAAATACCTTTAAAATTGGAGAATGCTGATGGGAAACATGGTCTCGCATTGGTACCACACAGAAAAGAATGAAGTGAGGACTCTTAACCCGTTTTCTAACTTCTAGAAGCTCTAAAAGAATTGTTTTGACTTTTGGCAGCTAATTGAAGTTTTAAAATAAAATAATAGGGTGTTTACTCTAAGCAACATCAATTTCATGGATGTAGTGTGAAAGGTCACACGACCAGATCTCTTTACTTGACGCTGGAGGTAAATGTCTGTCACAGACGTGTACAAGAGCAAGCCAGTAAAATATTTAAATAAACAATTATAAATAATATATTTTGAACATATGTTAATTGAAGTGTCTTCTACTGATATACAAAGAAAATTGCATCCCTTCATTCATATTTTGATCATAAGAAGAGTGAATGTAAGCATGGCAACAATTGTTGCCGCCAGCATAATACATAGACAGCACCATGCTTTGCTGTTTATTCTTCATACCTTGTTGTTCCCACACAGCTTAAAATGATCAGATATTTTATATTTTCTAGATCTGAAGGAACATCAAAATGATGTCTCCTACATCACTGTCATTTCCACAGTTGAAACACTGCCCTCTTCCTCCCCCAAAACGCGATCCTTTCCACAAAGTGTGGCCTATGCACTGAATGAGAACTACAAGATGACGCCACATCTGAAACTGCTTTAGAACAGGGACAAGGTGTAGTTCTTGCTCTGGTAGAACAGGGAGAATTTCCTCCCAGATGTTTATTTGTTCATACTAACTGTTACGGCCCTGGGCCTTGTGGGCTGGATTGCAGATGTTTTGGTCTGTCTTTGTGCTCCTCCCCTTTGCAGGTGTTCCTGATCCAGTTCATTTGGAGCACAAAGTATTTAAGCCTGGCTGTCTCAGTCTTCCGGGTCGCCTTTGGCGTCCACTCTGCCGCTTGACGCCAGTGGTTATTTGTGGCCAGGCCTCAGCTCCCCTCCTGTGCACATTTGAGTTTGTCTTTGTTTTTGCACCTCAACACTTCCATATAAGTGATACAACACATCCAAGCATTGGCATTACACCACTGATACTGACATTCACAATACATTGTTGTTGTTGTTAATAAATATATCTTTTTCCGCACTTTAATCCCTGCATGGTCTCCCGTTTTTGTTATGACCTTGAGCCAGTCGTAACAATTGGGGGCTCGTTCAAACGCTTCTGTTACGTTTGGTTCGGTAAGTTTTGGCTGGGTTATATTATTGTTTGTGAGCGCTTGTTTCGCACTGGATTTCTGGCTCCTTAGCTTTACGCTGCTAACGACGCTACTTCCTTGCGTTTAATTGGTGACGGGGGAAGCCCGTGACGTAATTGTCCTTATTTGGACTTGTGCTCTTGGGAGATATGCAGGTGGTTTGCATTAGGTGCCGTGCATTTTTGTGGTGTTGGAGCGGGATGCTGTTCCATGGATTTGATTTTTAGCGATAGGTAAGTGTCAAGTTTTTAATGTGCATTGATGTAACGTTTTTGAGCAGGTGTTCCCTTGCAGGTTTTAGCGGCGTTTCCCAACAGGGGTTTCACCGCGTTACTTACTGGTGTGGAGGTACGGCGGGTAGAGCTTCTCTATCCCCTTTTCCCTTCATCGGCTCGGGAGCACTCCGTGGTTTCGAGGGGGTGACAGCCTGCTGGTTGCCTTTATCGTGCCACTGGTTTAAATGCATAACAACCCACCGCTACGCCTCCCGAAGACTAGGGTTGAGTTTGTAAGCTTCTTGGCTAGGCAGATAGCGGGGACACTCTGCGGGTGGTGATTTGTGAAGTTTTATTGTGCATGAATTTGTCACTTGTTTTTTATAAACCATGGATTGGGTTGAGTCTTTGTATTATTTATGATAGCAGAGCATTGTGATATTCACGTAATGTCACGTAGGAATGTGATCGGCATTAAAAAAAAAAAAAGTAAAATTAGTTTGAGGTTGGGGTGTGTTCAAGCTTTGTCAAAACTCGTGTCCCTATTTCATGGCGAGTGTTGCTAGTTTGTCTGGTGAGCAGCAAATTGATTTCTTGTTCGTGCTTCAAGTTGAGTGGAAGGAAAAAGTATGCTTTGAGGCAGATTATGAAATGACCGTTCTGGTGGAGGAGTTAGCCCACGTTTTGTGTGAATCCCATAAAAGTATGGTGCTGGACCATGCTGGGGTTGTTGTGGGTGTGGCTGTCCATGTGTTGTGGGTCATATGTGCTGAGGAGAACCGTGGAAAAATTTGTGAAGCAGTGATGTGACCTTTAGGTGTTATGGAGATGTCGGCTCACTTTTGGTTGATGCCCTTTTGGTGTTGCTGGCTGTGAGACAGCAGTGACTTTGAGTATGGTGCTGGACCATGATAAGGGTGATCGGGTTGTGGGTGTCACTCTCCATATTGTGTTGGTCACTTGGTTACCTGACTTGTGGAGCAACGTTTTTGTGGTAGTGGACCACTTGTTGCTGTGACTTTTTATTTGGGGGACAGTTCAGATTTGGATTACTGGTTGTTGCTTTAGCGAGTGATAACTGGGTGAATCCATTTTGGTTTTACTGTTGCAACCCTGTGGTAGGTCACTTGTGTGTCAGGGCTGTATTTCCATAAGTGGTTTTCTCCTCAGGGGTACCTTCAACTGTTGAAGCAGTAAGAACATGTCCTGTTGTAGCTGCTTTACCATTCCTTGCCAGTTTTTTTTAATCATACTTGATGGGCGCAGCACTTCATGCCTGTGGGACATGGCGTCTGACGATGTGACGGCGGTTATCCTGCACACTAACTATTCGGTAATGTACTACCAGCTCAAACATTTTAAATTAGTTAATTTTTGAATTTTAAAGGTTCCCCTTTGGGGCCCTTTTCTTAAGGGTGGGGGTGTTGCGGCCCTGGGCCTTGTGGGCTGGATTGCAGATGTTTTGGTCTGTCTTTGTGCTCCTCCCCTTTGCAGGTGTTCCTGATCCAGTTCATTTGGAGCACAAAGTATTTAAGCCTGGCTGTCTCAGTCTTCCGGGTCGCCTTTGGCGTCCACTCTGCCGCTTGACGCCAGTGGTTATTTGTGGCCAGGCCTCAGCTCCCCTCCTGTGCACATTTGAGTTTGGCTTTGTTTTTGCACCTCAACACTTCCATATGCACTCATACAACACATCCAAGCATTGGCATTACACCACTGATACTGACATTCACAATACATTGTTGTTGTTGTTAATAAATATATCTTTTTCCGCACTTTAATCCCTGCATGGTCTCCCGTTTTTGTTATGACCTTGAGCCAGTCGTAACACTAACATTTTCACCTGATTTTGCCTCATTGATGAAATAACTAAATGAGGTCAAAGGTCACTTGACACTTTGAGACAATGACATCTGCAGGATGCAGAATCTAAAATATTTCTGAGCACTCTAGTAACTATTCTTTGTTATAAAAGGTTATGCATGTCATGATTTTTCTTATTTTTTTATATGTATAAAGAGGCCAGATTTGTGTAATTCAGACGGTAGCAATTGTTACCGGGTTGTTGCCGAGTATAAAACCTACATTTTCACTAACATAACCAACATAAAAAGTAATTTATAAATATTATGTGTTAGGGAGGTCCAAGGCTTGAAATGCATGCACTTATTTTGCAGGAAAAAAATTGGGATTAAACCGGTTAATTTTCTTTAAAGAGTTGTTGGAAACACTTTTGGCCCTATGATAATGAAATGATTGGACACTTTGGGTTAAGGAAAGGATCAATCTAAAACTTAGAGTCAAGGGCACAGCATAGTTCATTCCAAAGATTCGACACCATCAGCAGCATTCAGACCATCTGTTTACAGTTAACAGGAAAAATGTGTAAGAAAATGTGTTTCAGATTAGTTATGACTGCATATCAGTACATCAGATGATTTCCAATGAGTCGCGGCTTTAAAGTAAAACAATTATTGTTTTTTCTTGGAGTGTTGGCACATACACAAGCACATTTGTGTGAGAAGCAGACAAAGGTTGACGGGTTGCCACAAAGAGCTTTCAAATCCCTGGCTATGGTGCCGTTTATAAGGTCTATAGGCCACTACTCCCAAATTGTTTTCCTAAATCATCAGAAATGTTTTCTCTCTGTGAAGACAGATTTTAGCTGAAGATTAGTTATCACTACCTCATCTTCATGTGGACTTTGCATTATGAATTGATGCCCAAGTTGAGTGTTCATTCACAGAGTCATTACTATTCTACAACTCCTGGGAGCTGGCTTAGCCTCCTGGTGTTTGCTTTATGTCAGGTTTTTCCACACTTTTTGGCTTTGGACTTCAATCTCAGCCATTACTGAGAAGAATAAATGTTTAAAATGATGCCTTATGACTTTGTCAGCATGTGTTTTAACTTCCAACAAAACACATGCTGTATATGAAGTTTTATTATTTTGTGTTTTTTTTTACACATGAGGTTGCACAAATGTTTTCTGGCCACTGAGTAAGGCAACAGAGCTCAAGGCGTAATAACAGTTTAAGACAGATCAGGAGATCTGTGGTTCACCATGGCTCTGCGCACAGGAGCTATTCTCATCCTCTGGGAGCAAAAGAAGGGTTTACGGGCAAAGGCCAACTAAAGTTACAGGGCTAAGAACATTAATTACTCATAGAGGGCAACATAGGAGTGCAGATTAGATTGTAATTGGTGGGTTTTCCTGCAAACTCCATGATTCAGTGAGCACCTCTGCTGACCAATGCATCAGTGGCTGATTATAGGACTGGGTTCTTTTGCTTTAAGTGCACCACAAATAACCTCTTGCTAATAAAAAAATGTGTGCTATTTGTTTTGCCCTCTTGTCAAAGTAATTATGAGCTTGGGGCAGGCCATGTGGATTTCATGTTGAACTGAAACTACACAGAGAGGAAGGTCAGCTGCAAGCACCCAAGCACGCTGTGTTTGCATACTGTGACCTGGAATTTGCTTTGATTGTATGTTTTTGAAGAGCTCAGTGTCACTGATCCACAGCCAGGGATGACAGACAATCACATTTTTGTCTGAACAACAGAGCTGCACTTACTTTTCGAATTTGAACATGTTCAGAGTTTTGATTCACTCATACTTGACTTTTTGACAGCTGAAAAAAAACTGCTGCATTTTAAAATGTGCAGATATCTAAAAATCCGATCTTGCACTGATTGTCACTATCTAAACATGATCTATTTACAATAGTTATTTTGTAAAATTGGAATGAACCTAAACATCTGTGCAGACTGTTGGATAATAAAGTGTTCTTTCCCAATGTTGCATAACATCTGAAAGATTGTTTTCTCATTTCCCAGAAGAAGGCCACAACAGACACGTTTCCAGTATTTTTTTTTTTTTTTACTAAACAGAAACACACTTGCATGCACACAGAGAAAAAAATAAAGCACAACTCAAAACTTACAGTTTTGCCAGTACTTGCACAGATGCCTCCCACCTTAAGCCCTGGAGTTTCCAGTTTTTACACACTGCCCATTCTGAACTGGGAGGGGAGTGTGTGAGTACAAAAACTGCCTCAAGACCTAAAGTTCCTTCAGCTCCTGCACTTTTCCAAGACAAACAGGGTAAGCTGCTAATTCAAAGGCGCATTAAGTTTTTTTCTACATCTGTCTTTCATAAAGACACTTTACTGTCTCATATTTCAGTTCAGCTGCCCCTGAAAGAAGAACTGCCAGTAGGAACAATTTGTTCTGTCAAATCCACACGACATATCTGGTGTTAAATTGCTTCCACGTCGCCAGACAGGCAGTGCAGCATGTCGGAGGAGGTGAAGCCAGAGAGCGTGTCGCTGTATCCCGCGAGTGCTGCAGCCACCCCTGAACAGGAGGTGGTGTGCATCTTTGGGACGGGAGATTTGGGGCGCTCTCTGGGTCAACGTCTCCTGCAGTCTGGGTATAGGCTGGTGTATGGGAGCCGGAGACCTCACAGCTGCGGCCCCATTCCTCCAGGAGCTCAGGTATGTGTTACAATGTCTAGTGTGGACTGAGCAAAAAAAGATTTTGTACTGTGTTTTTTTGAGGTCTTGTTTTTGGTAATTGCAAGGGGCAGATTTAAAGTGCAAAGTCTCTTCTGTCTTTTCATTAACAAAAATATGTTACTGATTGGTTGTGTGTAGACAGGTGTTAGCACAGATGATGCATGGTTACAGTGCGGTGCAGACTGTTCCCATTTTTCATATTACATGTGAACAAAATTATTTAAACTTGACACATTCTGGTGTGCTGAGAATGTAACTGGTTTCCAATTGTTTTCATACAATTCTGTCATAGTAAATACTAAGTCTTCCTTTTCAGTTTTTTCTCAGCCTAAAATGGAAACAGTTACACATAGATCTGATCTTTTAATGACAAATCAAATATGTCTATCAATCAGAACCAGGCTCTTGTCATATGAGCTCCTTAGCCACATGTTTTATGTCTTTCAAAGTGACCTCAGTCTGACTGGTACACCACATGTCATCAAACCTGTATGTCACTGCATTTGACAGACTCATCATTTTTGACCAAAGAAGGCAGGAAGTGGCCAGGCTAATTGTAAACAAACAAGCATGGTGATGTGTTGACTGCCTGTGCTGCTTAGTAATTCCTTTCACTCACTTTAACACTCCACTGCCACAACAGTATTTACAAATATTAAAGCAGACACACTAATGAGTTAGTCATAATTTTGTTGGCTCTGATTGCACAACTACTTCAGGGTGGACACACACAGGCTGTAATGTGTAGCATCCCTATTTATTTCGACCAATGCAGTGAGCTTACGAAAATAAATATGTATTCATATTCTGTGCATGTGAGTCCCAGTAAGGAACGGTGAGATTTATGACAGGTGAGGCACTGACAACTCTGGAAAGAAGCTCACATATTTGACTTTTAATTATGATGTTTTAAAAGCTTTTTGTTATGTTTAATTCTATTCAGTACAATTATTTACAATAATTAAAAGTTTTCTTTGGCTAAACTTTCTTTCTTTTTACTAAAATTGAAAATTGTGTATGATGGTACTTTCACTTGTATATGAAATTCACCTATCACTTCCCATTAACTACGGATTCATACAGCGCATTTATGGCTTATCAGACTACATGTGTCACATGCATTTATTAAATATATCAGATTGTGGAACGTCAGCCTGTACACTACATGTGTAATCAAACGTATATTGCGATATTAAGAAGTACAGCAAAAGGTATGTGACAACCGTCTGCTTAATTTAAATCGCTCTGTGACACAACGCCACCGGTAAGACACAGCAAACTACCTCACGTATTACACATAATACATATGTTCATTGTAACTTTATATAAGTTCAGCATTTATTGAGCATGAAAATGCTGAAATTATGCCTGAAAGAAATTTACACAGCAATGACGTGGACAAATTAATTTTCTCTTATTGTTAAGAAAACAATGTCTATACTGGAGTCTGATGTTGCACAGAGATTTGAAAACACTCTGGTGAATATGTCAGTGGCCATCTTGAAGATCCTGGTCTGATGATGCTTCAGGAATAAAAGCTCTGCAAGGAGGACTGCAGTTGAATTTATTTCAAATTGCAGCCCAAGTAAAAAAACAAACAAATCATTAGAAAATATTGGTTAAATTGTAGAAAATGATCTCCCAATCTCTAGACAAATCCCTTTTAAAGGATTATAAGCCACACATTCAATACCGTATTTGGCGTTCCTCATCACCTTACAGAGTTTTTTTCACATTCACACTTTCCATTTGTGCTCTTCAACTCCAGGTGTAAAGCCTCTCCATATTATGCAAGAATCTGTAGCTTTCCTTAGCTGATCAGCTTAGAATATTCTTCAAGGACACCAAGAGTTCTCTCTGTGATGAGACACAGCCCCATAAACAAGTTCTTGCAGGTCGTGGGAAGACTCAGAACGGTCTATGGGGACGGGCTCATAAAACTGAATGCATTTTCCCAACCAATTTGGTTAATCACAGTTAATGATTGAACAACAAGGGGTGAGGCTTTTCATATTTGCAAAAAGTTATTATTGTGTGGTTTGATTTAATTTTGATTTGATATGTTTGATCAATATTCAAGTGTAACAAAAAAGCAAAGTAAATTTGTAAGGAGGAAAATTTTTTTTACAGTTCTGTAAATTCCAGCAATTATTTATGGCATTGTCAAATATTCACCCATGCACGGCTCTTTTGAAAAGTTTATACTTCACGCAAAGATCCATGTACTTGAGCAACTCGTTTACTTCAGATAAATGACACCCACAGAGGCAACACGAGTACCACTTGCACCTCTATACATGCAATTTTTGTGCATGACGGTCATTTTGTGTTTATGTGTTTGTACAGGTGATGAGCCACGAGGTAGCGGCGCAATCAGCCAGTTTGGTCTTTGTTTGTGTTCACAGAGAACATTATGACTTCCTGGAGACACTCGCACCTCAACTCAATGGGAAGGTACCTTACTCTGCAATCACATAATGTTGTGCATCATTGTTTCTATATTCTGACTTTTAAACTATTTTCTCAATTTTTATTTGCTGCAAGGTGCTTGTGGACGTTAGCAACAATCTCAAGAAGAATATGTACCCAGAGGCCAACGCTGAGTATCTGCAGAGGTAAGTAGTGATTAGGTGATGTCTTATGGATGCTGTTAGAGCCTTCTGTGGCTGGCAGAGCATGAAGCTAAAGTTTGTTATTCACTGTCCAGGTTAATCCCCGGAGCCCATGTGGTGAAAGCATTTAACACCTTGTCAGCCTGGGCTCTTCAGAACGGACCTTCAGATGCCAACAGACAGGTACTGAATCTGTTGTGACACTAACAAGTTTCTCTGTGGAAAAAAAAAATAGACTCAGTCTTTTTCTTCTCCTGCTCATCAAAAATGCAGTATTTCTCTTCTTCTGGTGTGATCTTTTATTTCAGTTTTAGGGGCTTGTTTGTTTGACAGATTTCTTATTCCATCAGAGGAAAAACAAGCTTTTTTTTTCTTTCTAGCTCTCTGATGTGTTTGCACAGTCAGTGCTACTCAAGATGGCGAGAACTTCAGTCTAAATCATAATCACACACTTTGAAGCATTCATCAGACCACATTTAAGGAAAAGAATGTAAATTTAGGTAGTCAATCTAATGTCTTTGCTCTGAAAGCCACCTGTGATGTGTCTTTGAATCAGTGAACTCCATCGTTTCTCAGATCTAAGCTCAACCTCACATGTTTTTCTCCCTCTCTGTAGTGCAAAGCTGCAGCACATGTGTTTTTTTTCTGCTTTGTTTTGATCTGTTTGTTAGGTCTCAGAGGATGGTAAAAACACACAAGTGTGTGCATGTTTATGCATTGGGGTGCTCTGTATTTGGAGCACCATCAACAACATCACAAGGCATTAACTGAGCATTGTTGCTTGATACCTGTTTTCCTCACCTAAATTTAGTATTTCATGCAAGAAGCCATGCTGTCTTTGCTCACTTTCATATTCATTTCTCTAGAGTCAAATACATCCTTTTATCAATGTGTGTACACATGCATACGTACATAAATATTACATTAACATGGCTGAGCACTGTGTTTCTCACAGGAGATTTTTAGAGTTGTAAGAACCTTTTCATGCTCCAGGTGTACCTGTGTGGAAACAATCCTGAGGCTAAGCAGGCAGTGGCAGTGATTTCCACCAAACTGGGCTTCACTGTTCAGGATAGAGGGTCTCTGTCTGCAGCCAGAGAGCTGGAGGACTTCCCCCTGCAGCTGTTCCCCGAGTGGAGGCTGCCCATGCGCCTCACCATTGGCCTCACTGCCTTCTTCTTCTTCTATCTTCTCACCAGAGATGTCATCTATGCGTATGTTAACGAGGGGAGAGACATCTCCTTCAGAATCATGATGTCCCTGGCTAACAAGGTGAAGACACATTATTATTTTTACAAATAGTGTGTGTTTTTTAAAACTACTAAGCCTGAACTAGAATGTTTTCGTTTTTCTTCTTTTCCAGGTGTTTCCAAGTGTATCTCTCATCTTGCTATCTCTCTGTTATCTGCCTGGAGTCATAGCTGGCTTCTTTCAGCTCTACAGAGGAACCAAATACAAGTAAGAAAAGGATATTGACCAATATGTAAACTCTCTAAAGATATGCAGTAGAAAGAATATTTAATAACATACAAAACGTTTGTTTTAGGCGTTTTCCTGTCTGGTTGGATCGCTGGATGTTGTGCAGGAAACAACTAGGTCTGATAGCTCTGGCCCTAGCTTCCCTGCATGTGCTTTATACTCTAATCATCCCCATAAGGTAGGTAATGATCCATACAAATATCCCTATTGGGAAAGTTCCTTTAATTGAAAAGCTTTTCATTACTTTCTACTTTGAAAGGTATGACAATCTATATCTATATCTCTATGTCTAACCTAAATCTTTTAAGTGTTTCCAAAGCAACTCCAAACATCAACCACGTTTTATACAAAGCATTGTTAATAAACTTTAGAGCTCTTTTAATGTGTATTCAGCTTAGAACAAATTGTTACCAAAGAATTAAAAAGCCTTATAATTCCATCTGGTTAATATTCAACAGACATTGACAACAGATTGACAGAATAAATTATTTTAGTCACAAAAATAATTTTTTCTTCTAAATTAAATTGTGTAAATTGTGTGTTTGAAAGATTGTTGTTTCTTTTGTTCCCAGGTATTATGTAAGATTCAGACTTGCAGGAAATACCATCTCACAGGTAACAGAATTATAAAACATTTCTTTGGTTTTACCAGTGGAGTTGCAATAAATATATATATATATATTTTTATTTTGTTTCTCTTTCAGATCAAGAATAACAAGACATCTCCATTTGACACCACCATGGCCTGGAGAACTGACTCCTACTACTCCATAGGGGCTCTGGGATTTGGACTGTATCTCCTCTTGGGGATTTCCTCACTCCCTTCTGTCAGCAACGTTCTGAGCTGGAGAGAGTTCAGCTTCATTCAGGTGAAAACTTCTATGTTTACCTTACTTATACAGAACAGGTTTTTCTCAATGGGATTCGACCACAATCAAACATATATACTAGATTTTACCTAAACTATGTATGTATTAATATTTAGCTTGAGCAAATAGTGAAGAAAGGGGAAATTACTTTTCACACAATGCCAGGTTGATTTGGATGACTTCTTTCCCTCAGCAAACAGAATCAAGTGAAAACTTTTTTTTTTTATTTATTAAGAATAGTTTTAAAGATTGGAAATATTTCCGACACAAAAATATCTCAAAAGCTTGGATATTATATGTGTTGAGTGTGTTGCATTCATAAACTTCATAAATTATTTGAAGGCAAGTTGAATGTAATCCAAACCCATTCAATGCAGAAATGCTAAAAATATGTTTGCTTACTTTGTGCCCACCTGTAAGGAAATATTTCAGAATTTGCCACAAAATACTTAGTTAAGTTGTTCAGCTGACATAGAAATTCAAAGATAGGATCCTGATCCTAAAAAAGGAATATGGATGCATATTCCAGAAAAAGAGCCTTGACTAACATTCAAGCTGTGATTGATGAAGACGACTCTGTGCTTCAGCTCAGATGGAAAATGGTTGCATCATGCAGATGTCTGTTTCCAACTTCCTGGTGGATGAAATTCAGTGAATATTTTCCTTTGTCCTTTTCCAACTCTTCTGTTGGATGTTTATCTTTTCTCCTCATGTTGACCATTGAGAGTAAGCACAATCTCACTGCAGGAAATGAACTCATTCATAAATGTATCTGGGTCAGATCAAGCTCATTTTCTCACTCCACCATACTCCGTATCTCCAGCCCAAATTAGAGCGACTCTAAATGTTAAGTTATTCATCAAATGTAATTTAGGAGCACACATTATCCTGAGCCACAGTCCTAAATTTTTCTTTGTGCAGATCATACTTCATGTAAATCTCCAGGGACATTTCTGGGATTACCTCTATAAAACTCAGACATGTTGGTGCATATGTCTCAGTAAAGCTCACCTTGTTACTTGCCATCCTTAACCTGGGACACTGAAAAGCTGTGAGGGAGTTCACATGAGTCAACGAGGCTGAAAACATAAAAATATGCAAAAAATTTATAAAATTATTGATTAACGCAGTCACAGTACCATTAATAGTAGTACTCCTTGCAATTCCTGTTGAAAAAATTACAGCATTTTGCTGTAATTGATCACAGTTTTTAGATACATTTAACTAGTAATCTCTGACTTCCTTCTGCTCAGGCGAAATAAACGTTAATTTCTTTTAGCCACTTTCTACTAGACTGGATGAGAAATCAAGTTTATCCAGTAAGCAGCATGGTAAGGGACAAAGAAAAAAATCTCTAATGCTCACTGTCTAAGTATCTGTAGAAAAGTGTGGCATGTCTTTTAGAAAGCTAAAAATGCAAACAAATCTAAAACTTATATTTAGATCAACACAACGAATCTCACCAGACACAAAGTCACCCTTTGCACTTAGCTACTACATCTCTATATCTAAGTCCTTTCTGCAGAGATTGCACAAAGACAAGTGACCAGAGCTTCGTCGCTTTGATACATTAAAGGAACACGCCAATATTTTTGGGTAATTTTGTAAAAATCTAAATTTTTTTAAATGGAGTTTTCCACATTGAGTAAATCTCTTTAAAATAAATATTTTCCTAAATTCCTCAGTCAGAGTTTAAACAACTTGAATAAAAAACATTTAAGGTGGAATCCATTACTTTACCAGAGTTGCCAATAACTATTGAGGGCCCAGTAGATGTACACCAAGATGATTACCTTTCTTTGTTTTTCTGTTTTCCAGTCCAAGTTGGGATACCTGACATTGTTCTTCTGCACCTTTCACACCTACCTGTATGGTTGGGACAGATTTCTGTATGTCTCGCAATACAAATGGTACACTCCTCCAGGCTACATGCTCTGCCTGGTGGTGCCTTCCCTGGTGCTGGTCTTCAAACTGCTGCTTCTTCTGCCTTGTGTGGATAAAAGTCTCAGCCGCATTCGGCAGGGCTGGGAGAGGACAGCTCCTGAGAACGACACCAAGAAGTCACTGTTAGCGTAGGATTGTCACAAACCGTCACAGACTTAGAAACATATTGTCTTTCGAGAGCACTCTAAATGTAATTCAACCATTTCAGTTTTAATGCAGAACAAAATAGTGCACAAACAGTAAAGGCTTGTAGTAAGTGTTACCATATTTACATCCACAGTTTGAACGCCTTCACTTTATGTTTTGTAAGTATTTTTTTATCAATTATTAAGGAATGCTTTTATATATCCAATGCGATGGGAGTAAACAATAAAAAAAACACATGAAACCGGCATTTTTTTGTTTTTGTACTAAATTGAATTTTTGATTTTTTTCTTTTCAATTCTTGGTCAAATTTATATATATACATGTATATATTTACATATATAATCTCATGAACTGGGTTTGTCACTTCCAGCTTTTCCATAGATGAAAAACATGTGGCATAAATATATATATTTTAACATAAATTAATTGTCTTAAAAATGGGCTGCCCAGTGACGCAGCTGGTAGAGCTGTTGCCTTGCAGCAAGAAGATCCTGGGTTCAATTCCCGGCCCCGGTCTTTCTGCATGGAGTTTGCATGTTCTCCCTGTGCATGCGTGGGTTCTCTCCGGGTACTCCGGCTTCCTCCCACAGTCCAAAAACATGACTGCCAGGTTAAGTGGCCTCTCTAAATTGTCCCTGCGTGCATGGTTGTTTGTCCTGTCTGTCTCTGTGTTGCCCTGCGACAGACTGGCGACCTGTCCAGGGTGACCCCTGCCTCTCGCCCGAAACGATAGCCATAGATATCCATAGGAAAATGGATGGATGGATGTCTTAAAAATGGTGATGACATCAACTCTACCAGATGCATTTTCAATGTTCTTGGACATCTACTCTATTTTACTTTAGAGTCTTCACACCTTGTATTTTAGCAATAAATAATTTTTTAAAATAGACATTTTTACTTAATAACAGCAGACAAAAACAAATAGGAATTGTTGTAATGCCACTAACTAAATTACAACAATCTGCAAGCACCATTAAGAAACTCAAAAATTAGGTTAAACAGGTTATTTCTGAGCTTCCAGGTTCTTGAAACATATCCTCATCTTTCTTTGCAGCAGTAGATAATTTAGCATCTTCTGCTTCCTAATAACAAAAGATCGAGTGGTTATCATCACAAATCCAAGTTGAGTTACAAAAATAATTGTTTTGAAATTGTTTAACAGCAAAAATAAGCTATTCACAATAAATATGTTATTACTATTTCAGTATTATCAAAAATGATTATAGCTGCCAGCCATTTTATACCCTGAGCAGAAATATTTTATGTTGCCCCACTACCGAATGGGAACTGGCAAATCCTCCATTTTCATTTTCAGTGCATTTCTCTACATTTTCTGAAGGAAAATTAAGATTTTGAGCGGGATTAAATTTAGGAAACAAAGTATAATTAATGAAATGTAACAATGGGGAGGGCAATACAGCCCTAGACCTTATCATATAAACTGTTCTTAGAAGAAGAGTTACTGATTTTACAAACTATTTGTTTGATGAAAACCCCTTTACAGAGGAAATAAATCCATATAGTCATGACAAGTTTTGTTTTCTTGAGAAGATTAATGATGAGGAGATTATTAAACCCAGAAAATCCTCAGAGTCTGCAAAACTTTTTCACATTAAATAATAATTTTAGATTAACAGTGCTGGTGAATCTTTCTTGAAGCTAGACGTACAAAACAGTAGAACATGGGATCATTTCTCATGTCTGTTATTTTTATATTTATATATTTTTTGTGTTTTTCATTTGTTCAAAGATGCATATTATTTTTCTTGCAGTGAATAACAAGCACATAATTCAATGGAAAGAGAGTAAACATCAGTAATAGGATAAAGAAAAAAATCATCTTTGCCGATATGATCTATCCTTGTGAAAAAAGCAACTTTTGAATCCATATGACTTCATTAAAGCAGTTATGTAATTTAAGCCAAGAGTTAAATCCTCTAAGTATCGATACAGAGATATTGGAAATAACCAATTTTTTTGCCATTTTGATTCTAATATTTCTCTTGTACTTTTCTAAATGAATTCAAATCAGCCATTTTGGACTTGCATTGGATACAATGTGCAAAAAGTGCTGATGAGTCCATTTATGCAGAGCAGAAGTCGCTGCATCAGCAGTCAGAGGGCAACAGAGAGATTCCAGTTAAATGTAAAAATGTGATGACTGTTGAATTTGCCATTTATACTTATGTATTTTTAGTCAACTGTAAGGTCTACTTGAAGTTCCCTGTTTACTCTGGTGTTCACACAAAAATGGATGTCTCAAAAAATTTGAATATCATCATAAATCCGTGAAAAAAGTTAATAATTGCTTACAAAGCTGTCTGTTCACAGAATGCTGAACACTAGCATAACAATAAAACATTTGTAAAAAGTGTAAGAAAAACAGATATAAAAAGGTTCACAATAAACAGAAATAGCTTCTTCTCACAATGCTACATTAAGTCACTAATTCATATTATTTATAGTATTAAGTGTTTATACTGAATAATACAGTCAGCAGGCTGACATTTCTGAATTAAAGTTTAGTTTTTATTGGTTTAATGTGAAATTCACATTTTCCAAGAAGCTAAAGTTTGGTGTTTCATTTGCTGTAAGAAGTCATAATAAAAAAATATAGTTGAACTAAAAAGTCTATGTAAAGAGTTTCATGTTACTGAAAAAATGACATTTTAAGATATTGCCGCATCTATAAAATGCACTGATCTGTTTTCAGAATGCAATAAATTACTACAATAATTGCAGCATATTATGAACTCTTATACAGTTAAGCCCATAGTTACATAAATCAAGAAATGTATTGTATTTGTTAAATATTGTGTTGGGTCTCAAAGAGTCTCAAAGAGTGTAGACACAGCAGTTTCCATTTAAGCACAAAAAAGCAAAAACATTCAAACTGACTTAACCTTTCACTTATTAAAATTAAGAATGTTGAGCTATACACTTTGTGTAATTTGGATGTCTTTTTGCATGTGTTTCATAGCACACAGTTTCGTGCTATGAGTTTTGGAATATAAAACGCTCCTTTATTTAAAATAAAGTGTATCTTTCTATTTTGCTAAATAATGCTCCTCTTTTTATTTTCCTTATATTTCAAAGAATACGAGTTCCACTCAAACATACATCAGTTTAATGTTGCTTAATACATGCAGCTATAAATGAGAACTATTTTATCAAGTTAAAGGTCAATCAGGTTAATGACCCTCTAGATTTAGCTTATTAAGAGCTAAAAAAAAGCACCTTTAGCAGACCTGATAAAAAAGAGAACCAGATCAAGGAAGTTCTCACAAAAAATGCCAGGAATGAGTTATGATACGACTGAGTATAAAAGCACAAACCTCCCAGAACTGGATCAAAGTCTTCACACTGGTTTTTAAGGTAAGACCACTATTTTTAACTTTAAATTCAATGGCTAAACATTTTACAAAAGCCTCTGTGTCTTTATAGTTTGTTTTCAATTTCCATCTGAACTGTTTTTACAGAAATTTAAACTAAATTGAAGGTGTTGGTTTAGACCAGCTAGAGTATGTTTGGGATTTCTAAAGCGCAATGGGATCTTAATTTTTTCCACATATTTCTGTCTCTTTTGTTAGATGAAGCTGCTGATCTTTGTGGAAATACTGACAGCATGTGCTGCAGTAAAACAAGGTAAATTGACTTTTATGATTCATAAAAAGTAGACTGTAAGAATTATAGCTTGCCTATTTTAGATTTGCTTTAAATTTTGAACTTGTCTGGAGTTTTTTTGTTCTGAACGTTTTTAAAGCATTTATACTAAATTCAGTATCTACCAAACCTGTCAAAAGTTATTTTTAACATATTCTTTAAAAAGAGGCAACTTCTATTATTCTGTTATTTTTCTCTCAGACCTGTCTGGCAAGATGTTAACCTTCCCACTTGAAACCAATACAGCTCATGTGAAGCTAAAAACCACAAATAAGGATTTTAATGCAGTAACTGTTTGTCAAAGGTATTGTAGCTACAATTATTATACTTTGCAAATTGTTTTAACCACTCCTCTGCTAAATTTCCTTTAGTGCAGATCTTGATTTTTTTTTTTTTTGCACAATTCTGAATGGAACCTTTTCTTTTAATCTCTGTGAAGTATATCACATAACACACACTGCATCTGTTTTCCCCTCAGATCCTTTACAGACCTCCAAAGAAGCCACGTCCTATTTTCTTTAGCTGTTCCCACTTTTGCCAACGGCTTTATGGTTCTCTGGGACGGCACTGACAAAGAATTGGAGATCTATACCCAGGATAAACTTGCAGGATTTGGAAAAACTGACTGCAAGCCAAACACCTGGCACTCTATCTGCGCTACCTGGGACTCCACGACTGGGTTGGCACAGCTCTGGTTGGATGGGCAACCATCAGTTAGAAAATTTACCAGCTCTGGATCAAATATCAGAGGATCTCCCATAATTATGTTAGGACAGGTAAATTGTCAGTCATCCTCCATATTCCATAATTCTTATTAAATTCTTCTTAATGTTAAACTTTACAAATATCTTTCAAAATAGTCAGTTACCTTTAAAAATTGTTTTTCCAACAGGACCAAGACAGTCATGGTGGCGGGTTTGACATCAAGCAGTCTTTGGTTGGGATGTTGTCCGATGTCCACATGTGGGATTATGTCCTCTCTGCCTGTGAGATCCAGAAATATGTGGATGAACAGAACTTCACTCCAGGAAACGTGCTTAACTGGGCGGCTCTGGATTATCAGATAGTAGAAAAGGTGTTGGTAGAGAATAAAGCAATGGTTTGTACTTAAACTGTTAAACCAAGACCATCACATACAAAAAGTCCCAATCATAAACGAATGCCTGATATTAAATCATTGCTCCTTTTATTGTTATTTTCTTTGTTGCTTCTTTTGAGACATGCTTTTTATGGGAGAAGAATAACACACTTTCCACCCACTCACATTATCCTGTGAGCCCAAGCAGTGGTATATAATGAGTACGACACACTGTCTTCCTGTCACACAACCAGTCCAACACAATGCTTTATGTGAGGGAGAGGTGAATTGTACCTATCTGTTCTTATAAAAGCTTTGTTTTGTCTATTAATAAATGAGAAAAGCCTGTGTGTTGCATAGACTGGTGTCTGGTTCTTTTCTCCCTCAGTGGAGAGACTCCATGTTGGATCGTCCAAACCCGCTCTTAGACTTGAAGAGTTAACTTAGACCTCTTGCTGTCTGTGGTTTGATGGAAGTAAGACATAGTCTAGAACTGTAATAGATAATGCAAATTATTCTGGTCCAGCAGATAATTGTTTTTAATATTGCAATATTATTGTCCTGTTCCTGGTGCAATATTCAGATCACACCCTAACTCAGTTTGCTTAACTTGATCTATAACAGATGAATCCTGATTAGTTTACCAAGTTCTCTTTATCTTCTTTCTTTTTGATAGCAAGTCCCATGGAGACTACACACTTGCTGGTAACGAGTTTCTACTGAAATTCTCAAAGGAAATCCTTTCTCTTTAGTTTGCATTTGGTGTTGAGATTGTAGTGTCCTTCTGCTGTGCCCTTAAAAGTTTTGTATCTAATTTCAATAGTTATCACCTTCTCACCTCATCTTGGAGTCCAAGATTATTTGATCTGATTATTTCATCCAATAATTTCATTTGCATCTAAACTTAATGCAAATCTAATGATTCACATTAGATGAATCATTAATGATTCATGATTGTCTTCACCCGCCACCAAAATGAGAAGCATTTTCTCTACTTGTAATTTACTGTAGGACAATAAGAAGCTTCATAAAGTTTAATCTTTGCTAAAGGACTTTAGATGGTATTTATGTACAAATGTGAATCAGCTGTGTGACATTGGTCTCAGTGGAATGCCATTATGTGCACAAACTTTGATATTCTAAAGCTAAAGGGGATTTAAGGAACACCTCAGTTGTTGCCATCTCAAACAGGCAGTGATGTAGTAAATACATGGGTTTTACTTCAATACCTTGTGAAATGGTGTGATGTAATGATCTAGACTTTTACCCATTCTCTAAATACAAAGCAAATACAAAATAGGGGAGAAACATGCATATTAAAGAACTAACTAAAGTAAGTTCAGCTGATATATATAATAACGCTTCTTAAGACGGTTAAAAGCGATAAGTTAAAGCTGACTTGTGCTGAGCACTAATGATCCATGTGCTAATGAGTTGATAAAGTCCAAAAGAATAAAGGACTGAATTCAATAGTCACAAAATGTGATAATGGTAAGTAATTTCACATCAGGTCAAGATAATTTGCATGCCAAATTATTTTCTTTCTACATTCAGGAGGAATTTGTCTATGCAGTTTTTGCCAAAAAAAACGTTAATGCAGTAACGTGATTGATTACTGACAAGAGGTTTTCTGCTGCAAAATGTTCCTGCCAGGAAAAGCTTTGCAGTAGAAATCCCTGACGGGATATTCACACATATTCACCTGGTGTTGCATGTGCAACGAAACTACAAAAACATAGAACCTACTGTTAACGTCTGTGCTGTGGGATTTAAAAAAATGAGAACAGAGCAATGTGTCTTTTTTACCACATTTTTGACATTTCCTGGTGTGCAAGAATAATTTCGACATCAACATCAGCAGCCAATAGTTTGTGGGTCATAAACAAGAGGTTAAGATACAAAAAAGAAGAACTGGTTTAAGGAAGTTCACACTAAAAACTGTTGAAATAGGGAGGATGTGAGCAGAAACATTGACTCTATCCAACACAGTCATTGCACAGGTTTAAGGTAAGAGCATGAATTTGAATTCAGCACAAACTTAATCATTGTCAGTATTTACTATTTTCTCTTGTGTTGTTTTTTAAAGGAATTCAAAGGAAATTTTAACTTTCAGATTTGTGTGATGGAAACTTGTCGGTAATGTTAATTTTATTCTTTAATCAGATGCAGGTGCTGCTTCTGCTTGGGATGATGACAGCTTGTGCTGCCCTAACACAAGGTATTTCTTATTATATGTGTATATATATATATATATCAAGCATAACATACAATAACTTTAACAAAATGAGAATTTTATTTGTTATTTTGTACTTCCTGGGAAGAGAAAACAGAAAACAATGTTTTAATCTGTCATTTAAAGTAATTCTAAGAAAAAAGGAAACCAGCAAACAAAACAACTGAATGACTTTAGTCATTTGTAAACTGTATTTGCCTTTGCATTATGCATAACATATCTGGTTTGCTATTAAATTATTCTTTTACATTTTGAATATGTTGGTCACCTGAAAGATATTACAAATGTCTCTTCCTATTTCCCATTACTTTCAAAAGATAAGACTGTATTTGACATGTGCAAATCAGGTATTCAAAGGTATTTATGAACAAAATAAGGAAATATGTATAAATCTTATATTTTCAGATCTTTCTGGTAGGATGTTCACCTTTCCACTGGAAACCAACACAGCTCATGTGAAGTTTAACACATTAAGAAGCGGGTTTAATGCTTTAACTGTTTGCCACAGGTACTGTAGTTTTAAATATGAATCATGTAGAAGAACATTCTCCGTCCTTGTGAGTGAGGTACATTGTGCAATGCTTTATGTCTCTCATTGTAACAGATCATTTACAGACCTCAAGAGAAACCACGTGCTGTTCTCCTTGTCCACACCCAATAATGCCAATGCCTTTTTGATTTTCTGGGATAACACCAATAAAGAAATGGAGCCACATATTAATGATAGAAAGGCTGAATATGGAGGCCTTGACTACAAGCCCAACACATGGCACTCTATCTGCACCACATGGGACGCTACGACTGGACTGACACAACTGTGGTTCAATGGACAGCCTTCAATCAGAAAATTCACAATCTCTGGGTCAAATATTACTGGAGCTGTCAATATTATTGTGGGACAGGTAAAATTTCCTTTATTCACTGAAGAATGGAACAACCATCTTGAACATCTGTCATTTTTAGCCTCTGTCTATGAATCACTTTGTCCATTTTTTTTTTACAAGTTGATAAACATAAAAACAAACTTAAAACAAAATAAAACTAAAGTTGGGTAAATTTAGGTTAAACTGAGTAGATTTGGTAAAATATAAGCAGATCATTTACAATTTGTCACTGTGTCTTTCTGGGTTGAGAAGATCTCCATCAAAACAGTCCATCCTGGCTTTTTCACAGTGAAATGCTTTAGATGGTCAATATAGTTTATATTTGTGGTAACTGTTGGTTTTGACCTTAAAATCTCCCATAGAGGCCATTTTTGTCCAATCTCTTTATTATTATTGAATTATGAATGCTAACCTTAACTTCCTGCAGATGTTGTTCTTAGTCACAGTCATTTGTTGTTCTTAGTCATGCTATCATGTTGTTCTTAGTTACTCATAATTGAATTGTCAATTTGCTCTTGGAGAAGATTAGGTAGGCTGGCCAATTCTGGGAAGAATGTTTTTCTATGTTTGTGGACAATTATCCTCTAAGTAGGTTGAGTTTGTTCCAAAAAGCTATCCATTGATTTTGGCTTTCCAGAATCATGAATATCAATGGTCTTGCTGGCTGTGCTTGTGATTTTTTAAATTATGGGGCCAAAATGATCAAAACTCAGACCTCCATCTTGTCAGACAGGTTCTGTTCAAGTGACTTCTTGGTTGTACAGATAATCACATCCAGGGTTTGCAAGTGAAATTATGTGAATCGCAAAAGATCAGCAATTTTAACAACAATGTAGAGGCTTGTTTTAATCCAAAATTTCATTAGTATACATATGATACAGTGGTCTTAACATAGTCCACTGTCAGACAAACCACTGCTTGTTTGTTAAAATTTCAAACAAGCAGTAGCTTAACCCAAAATCAGTAAAAACCTCTGCATAAAACAATGTAAATCTAGCCTTTAATCAATGAGTAATAAAACCAGATAAGCAACATTTTACTTATGTCATTATGCTTCTCAGATGTTCAAGGTTCTGGATAAATGCTACAACTACGGGATGTACTTGGAAAGCAACATCTAAGTGTTGAGCATGTTGCACATTTCTATAGGAGTAAATAGGACCTTAAAAGTTCTGGCTTAGCAATTAGTTTTTCCCCATAAATCAGTGGCACAACAATCTAAGCAGAACAAAGGGAAACCTTTATAGACCAGTTGAAAATGCATGGGTCATAATTTTGATGATATCAAATCATTAATGCCTTTTTTCTATTTTTTAGTCATTAAAAAAAACCTTTAAAACTCTGCATTTCCAACAGGAGCAGGACAGCCATGCTGGCGGGTTTGACTTGAAGCAGTCTTTCGTTGGCATGATGTCTGATGTCCACATGTGGGATTACGTCCTCTCTGGCTGTGAGATCCAGAATTACGTGGATGAACGAAACTTCACACCTGGGAATGTGTTGAACTGGAAGGCTATGAATTATCAGATTGTAGACAAAGTGTTGCTTGAACATAAAGTTACTGTTTGTTACTAACCCATTTTAGAACAATTTGATCATTACAGCATCTCGTGCATTTAAAGTCACTATTATTGAATCATTATGTTTGAATTATTTGTTTAACTATATATTTGTGATTGGCAAAACTGTGAACGGTGCTAGTTTTTATTAAAATTACAAAGTATAATTTAAACCACTTAAAAAAACAGTGGTGTGAAAAAAATGAATCATAGCTTGATTTGAAGACTACATGGCTAGACTGAGCAGACTACCTCAGTCTTCTTCTTTATCCACAGACTTATATGAATTATCGTCCTTTCCAAAAGTGATGCTGTCACTATAATATGACATGAGCAATTAAAAATGTAGAAAGAAACTGAGAATTATACACAATTTCATTATGAAGAAAAGCATTTTCAACTTGCTCAAAAGCATGAAATGTGGTTTTTATAATGTGCACAGGTGGCACAATTACTTGAAGATTGGGAAAGTGGTTTTGAGAATTTTAATTTTGTTTAGATGCGCCAAAGCAACTTAAGAAAACAGTAAAATCTTGAAAACCTGCAGTAAATTAGGCTTGACCTTTTTCAGATATTTGATCTAATTTTTAAAACATTTCAGTTTTTTTATTGTTTGCTTATTAATCACAAAGTTCTTTTAGAGTCCTAGTTTCCTGCACAAGTTATCCTTTTTATTCTCTTTGTAATTGTATCTGTCTCTCCATCTTGTTGCTTGGACAAAATGTTCTTTAATATGACTTTAACTTAATAAAGTCAGTCATTCTTCCTCTTTTATAATGCAACTTTGTCCCAAAATGGCAGGACAACTCTGCATGTTTGTTTAAGTTGTTGCACACTAGAAAAATATAAATTCGTACAATGTGAATTATTTTCATTGTAGCTAAAATAAAGCTTCAATCTATTACACATGACTGTGTTCTAAATATATTTTCATCTAAAACACAAACATATAGAAATCACAACCTTAATGTGTAGATATATGTAGGCATTTTTATTAGTTTGGTTGTCCATGAATTTAAGATTGACTCTAGAATTTGACTTTTTATATCACTACGTTTGTTATTTTAAATAAATATGTTTGCATCATTTATTTAGGACACATCACAAATAAATGGCCATTGTAAACATTGTGCTTTGTGCACAAAGAGAGTCTGAAAAAGTTTGACAATGTTTTGTAAAAAAAAAATAGTCTAGAAGAAAACAAATCTAAACAATGTTTTATGTAGACATACGTAAAATAAACTGCTTTTAGAAGGTAAATACAAAGTAAGCCAGCTGATGTTGCCAAACATAGTGAGGTCTTAGTTCCAAAGTCTAGGCTTAGTTGTTAATTTTGGGCATGTAGCTCAAGATTTTCTCTGGCAACATTTCAATTTGATAAGCATTTCACCATATATAAAGACACAGCTGCAAATACGCTTAATCTCCATGTTAGAAATCAGAAAACCTGTTTTTCTGGACTACAAGCTCAGTGTTTGGCACTCCGTTTGTTCCACGTGGGACAGTGAATCTGGACTGGGACAGATATGGTTTGATGGAAAGCCTATGGCTAGGAAGTTCTTCAGTGGATCACAGCTCAGTAAAGCAACTGTTGTTCTGGGACAGGCATGCTGACAGTTTTTATAGTTCTCAACAGTTTGATAAGTTAAAGTTGATATTTATACAAAGATGTACCATATTTGTCTTTATCTTTTTATGATCCAATATTTTCTTTTCTTACAGGGACAGGACTGGCTTGGTGGATTCTTTGGAAGCAGGCAGTCTTTTGTCGGCATGATGACCGATGTCCACATGTGGGACTCTGACCTTTCTCCTTGTGAGATTAAGAGTTATATGGATGATTTGCATCTCAATCCAGGGATTGTGCTTAATTGGAAGGCATTGGACTTTAATACTTCTGGAAACGTGCTGATAGAAGATAAGCCCAAAGATGTACTTCAAATTGGAAAATGTTTATTCTAAATAAATGCAAAATTAAATTTTCTGGTGCCTTTTTTCTTCCTTTTAAAATGTGGATAAAACTAGATTTCGAGCTATTTGAACAGGGTAAATGGTAATAATTTACAATAAAAAATAAATAGTGTTAAACAGTCACACAAAAGGTTGAAGAAATGATAAGCACATTGCTGTTTACCTTGATCTGGGGAAATTTTAGATTAGATCCCCTTAGATACCGTTCATATCTAAGGGCAATTTAAGATGTTGACCTAATAGTCATGTTTTGTGACTCTGGGAAAAAGGCAGAAGAAGAGTGAACCTGCACATGCAGCCACATTTAAAGCATTTAAACCTAAAGAAGAAAGACCTTTGGCTGACTGAAAATCAAATCAGAGTCCTTGATGCAAAGGAGCAGTGCTGACAGTCGGTTTGCAGTAAAAGCTTCAAACATGACTAAGCAACAACTGGACAGACAGTAAATTTAAATATATTTTCTTTAGTAAAAAAACATAGGATTCACAGATATTTGGATGATGACAAAGCTATTATAAACTCAACATAAGAAATAACTGAACTAACAGAAGGAATAAATCAGGACAAGAAGATAAAATAAATACTAAATGCAAAAAACTCAAATCAGAAACTGAACTAACAGAGAATAAGGAAACAGAATAAAAATAAGAAATCAATATGAGGAAACAACAGAGGTGGAAGTCCAAATTGATAAGGCATCACAACAAAACGTGAGGATAATTATCACAGCTCTTCCATTTAACTGGAAAAGGATTACTCTGCAATTCATTAACTGAGATAAGAGAAATGAATAAAAAAACAAAAACAAAGATAAAACTGAAATATTCAGACATTTGAGAAATATGACATGTAATTCCTTTGGCAAAATGCTATTTAATTTAATTGATGTTGTTTATAAGGTCTTTCTAAATAAATTTGATGGTATCCTCTATAAAAGCTAACTTACATATAAAGTAGGTCAGACAGGGAGGGAACATCAAAGGAAGCAATAAAATACGATTATTCTACCAACAGCTACAGTATAAAAGTGACAGTCAGATAGTTTTACACACATCAAGAATCAGCATCCAAGGTAAGAACTGACAAACTTTACACAGCTGTGAAGCAAAAATCTAACATACAAAAAGGATTCATGACAACTATGGTGAGTGGAAAGCTTGAAGAAGTCATTATTTTGCTAACTATTGAGAATTTCATCACTGTTATGACCTGTATGGTGTTTTTTTATATCAGATGCTGCTCTTGTTGCTGTTGGTGGCATCATGTGCTGCCATTCCTCGAAGTAAGAAAAAAGACTTATTCCTTTTTAATAATATAATAATAAAGATTAAAGGTTGATATGATAGTAAGTGAATTAGTTGTTTCTAACTCAGATGCAAATATAGAATAGATCATCAATACTTTTTTATTGCTTTTTATCCCTGATAGGGATTAAACCTATCAAATATATTTGAAAAAAAAAAAGTTGTTGGTAAAATTGTGTCACTGTCTCTTCAGTTAACAACATTTAGGTTTTATGTTTCAGATTTGCCAGTAAGCAAGCATGTAGCTGGTTGACTTGACCATTTTAGCTAAGAGTACATATGTTTTACAATCCTGAAGTAAAATTGTGATTAAACATCACAAGAAAACACTCACATCACTCCATCTCACTGGTGCTAGTGACAAGTTTGGACTTTGGTTTAGTTTCTGATCTGTAATAAACTAGAATAACGAAATAATGTTGTGTTTTGACTGTAATAAAATGCTAAGGTCAGCTACAAAGAACAAAGGTCTTTATTGTAAATTAATCAACAGCCATGTCTGCTCATTCACATCATGCCAAGTAGAAGGATCTTGACAAAGCAGTTTTGATGTAATCTAGTTGATGGTCATAACAGATTTGTATGTTATGGAAAAAATATTTTTTCATGCAAAAATAAATGAAATAGCAAAATAGATGCTTTCGGAGTTTTAAATTTTTTAATGATTTATGAACTGTACGCTTCCAGTTGAAAGGGTTAAAGTGCTGTGACTCAAAGGGTTAATTTTCAATGTGACTCACACAAGTTACTATAATAAAAAAAAATAAAAAAAATAAATAAAAAGTAAACAAATCTACCAGATAAAATTACTTACTTTAACATCATAGCTAATTTGTGGAGCTATGAATTTGTCAGAAACAAATTCAGCCCTTGGAATTAAAGCCTAAACTCCAAGTGGAAAATAATTTAATCAAAACTATAAATATTTATTCGGGAAAGTATTCATAACTTTAAATGTTTTTTTAATAATGTATTTAAATTTCCTTAATAACTCCTTTTTTAAAGATCTTTCAGGGAAGATGTTCACCTTCCCACAAGAAACCAACACACCACATGTTAGGTTGACAACATCAAGACAAAATTTACAGGCTGTGACTGTCTGTTTCAGGTAAGCACTAACCTTTGAAGTTTGTTAAAAACAAAGAAAACAATATATAAATACATACATACTGCCCTAGTGTCTAAAACTAAAACAAAATTCTTCATGTATTTTGCCTCAAAACAGGTTCTTTACAGACCTCAAAAGAGATCACGCCCTTTTCTCGTTGGCTCTGCCCTCTTTTGATAATGCCTTTTTGTTTTACAATTTGGCCAACTTAGATTCTTTTCAAATGTGGGTAAGAAACACATTCGCAAATTTTGAAGGACTGGACTTGAAGCTGAACAAGTGGCAATCAGTCTGTGCAACATGGGATTCTACCTCTGGCTTGGTCCAACTGTGGGTGGATGGAAAGCCTTCAAGCAGGAAATTTACCAGCTCTGGATCTAGTATCAATGGACCAATTATTATTGCTTTAGGACAGGTGAGTTTTAAACACTGTAAATGCAGAAATATAGATGCATTAAATTATGAAAAATACACCAAATTGTATCAAGTTTATGGTTCAATCAAAGTTAGTCACATATTAAAATTGATGAAGGCTAAGCTTTAACTAACCTTTCAACTAAGACACTCTGGTTACATGTTTAACATAATAAGCTACTATAACTTAACAATATTAACCTATAAAAAAAGAAATAAAAAACCCCAAGTTTTTAATAATGGAGGCAGTCAAAGTGCAGCTATAGCAGAAATACTTAAATACTAATATTATATAAGGGTTATGCTCGCATATTACTAACCTGAAGAGGTTTCTTGCAAACTTCTGATGACTTTTTTCTTAGTCACCATTAATCTAACAGTCATTTTAACCATCATTAATGTCATTTCACACAGTTTTTCAGCCCTGATCACAAATGGTATATTAGTTTTGATTGAGTCAAAGTTTATTATTGTAAATGTTAACATAAATAAAATGCTTTAGTCAGGGTACAAAGTATTGAGATGTATGTTTAATTAAACCTCTGCATCACCATAAGTCCCCCCAAAATGTTGATAGACTACCCACAATACCTTGCAGCTTGCAAGGTTGTAAACGCTTGTGAGTTCACTGTTCAATAGTTGTGTTTTCTTCTCTGCTTACAGGAACAAGATTCACATGGTGGTAGTTTTGATGTCAAACAGTCATTTGTCGGCATGATGTCTGATCTCCATATGTGGGATTACACACTGTCCCCCTGTGAGATCCAGAAATATGCGAAGGAGTTTGGTTATACAGGAGGAAATGTGTTGAACTGGAATTCACTGGAATTCCAGGTCATAGGAAAGGTGCTGATCGAGAATAAACAAATTGCTTGTCAGTAAATCATCTTTTCTTTAAATGTATATAGCGCTTAATAATTGGCAAATTGTATGTTATGAACACAAATTACTCTATTCTTTATATTCCGACATCATAAATATGTTTAATTCGTTACACTAATTATTTTGTCACATGTTGTTAAAAACTTTAATACTCTTTTTTACTCCAGCTTCAGTGCTGAACATTTTACAAAAAAATACTTTTGGTTTTAAACTTGTAACTGAATATAGTACATCATTAAGAGCTGATGATGCATTTGTGTGTTTGGTGTATTTTGTTTCAAGACAGGTGTTCAAAAAACTGATGATTTTCATTAAAATAATCCGACCATAAAAGAATTAACAACTGTGAGTTTGTTTGTCTTTCTGCAAGAAAATATTGTTCCTAAAACCTAAAATAAAAACACTTTAATGATGTCTAAGTTTAAATACCTACAGCTTAAGAATCTTTCAACACTTAACATAAACAAATAGAAAAAGGTGCTTAGATCAGTATTTGGCTGTATAATACAGTAAAACTGTATTATATTAAAAAAATATTATATAATACATTATAATTCTCATAAGGGAGAACTGAACTACAAATGTCTAGAAATATGTTTTCTGTCAATATGTAAAACATGAAGTAGAGAAAAGATACAATGTAAAACCCAAATATCAATAAAGTTCATTTTAAGTAGGAGGGTTTCATATGAGAGGCCCCAACATTAGCTGGAGTTCACCCACTATTTTCCCTTTTTGTAATAGTGGCAGCCTCTCCTTCTTCTAGACTGAATGTGTTTTATCCTGAGTTGACGTCATATTATGTATGCCATGGTATTATAATGGGAAAACAGTCGTGGCTTGTTTGCTCAAATTGTCAATGTCCATATGTCCTAAAAGACACAAATGAAAATAGTTTTCAAGCTGCTTTCAATGGCTGTTTTTTTAGTCTGATAATAAAATTATATTTAAAAGTATAAACAATTTCTTTCAGGAGATAACCAAAAAGCATTTTTTTTATTTACACAGAGTGATGATCTATAGTTTAATACAATAGATTATGAGATTCTCTTATTTACGCTTTGTTAGCATGACAGACAGTTTTGGAATAGTTTGAATCATGTTTAGAAAACAGAACTTTCTTGGCCCTTCTGGACCAGTGTGGTTCTGGTTTTAGGCCCTATTTTGTTTATTTTACAGTCATTGCCTTCTGCTTAGATTTTTGGGAAATTCAATATTTCTTTCATTGTTTTGCATATTTATATCCATAAAGTATGAGAGACCCAAACATTAACTGGAGCTAACACGTGCTAATACTAAGAAGCTAAATTAAACATAAACAGAGCGACACAGTTCTAGAAAAAGGCTTAACAAAAGGATTGGCTTATGCTGTAATATCCACACCTCCAAACTACCCCAGGCTTGGCTGTACTGTTTAGGAGAAGACCAATGGGAGTGGCAGCTGCTTTAAAGTTTGAACTCTGTGTGTGTCTTCAGACTGTTATGGAGAAACACTGGCAAAAAATTAACCAATGGCAATGAGGAAGAAAAAGAGCGAGCAGCTGGGTTAGTGGGCTGCAATCGGAGGCTCCAGAGCCTGCACTGACCAACTGGGCTCCATTTTCACTGACATCTTCAACAAGCCTTTGGAGCTGCGTGAGAGTCACTACCCAAAAAAGGCCATCGTGGGGTGCATCACTCACTGAAGGCCTGCTGACCTGACATCTGTGGTCATAATCCTCTTTGAGCAAATGATGCTATGGAATCTCGAGAACATCACTGGCTCTGTGCTAGACCCTTTGTAATTTGCTGACTGGTCAGTCAATTGGAGACTGTACTGCTTTGGCCCCAGTCATGAAAAAAAGGGATTTAACTACAAAAGAAGAACAAACGAGATTGGTTAAACATCCCAGAATGCAATGCTATGCATTAACCCATTTTCATGCAGAGTTCCCAGGAAGGAGGAGTTTTCAAACAAAACTCCATAACGTCATGGACCTTCAAAATCTTGTGAGCACCAGTGTGCGCCCTCTTTCTCCCATGGCTGCACTGGCTACATCGGAGGGACAGGCAGCCCTGTGTCCTGGACCTTGCTGCTGAGAGGTTCCTGTATCTTTGAAGAAACCTTGAGGCACAACTGCACTGAGGAACTGAGGAAAATCAGATGATATAAACTAGCTGTGGAAGGGAGCAAACATCCACAGCTATGTGAAGTTTGCTCCACTGGAAGGTGAATGGAATGGAAATGTACTGGGACTCAATGGAACTACAAACAAGGGGAATGGAGTAACACAGATCAAATAACAAAATCCAAAAATGCAAAAAGCAGAAGACAAGACAAAGGAACCATAGAACAGATCGACTAGATCCTCAGAAGGTCAAAGTCCTCGCTGGTAAGAGCGGGTGGACTGAATGACCACAGTTTTGAAAAGGATGCAGAAGGATCTCTCAGCAAATAGCTCATCTTGAATATATGCATTGGACACTTTTGCTCTTCACATCTCAACATTTAAAGTTTACTATTGTATTTTACCGTTTCTTTTTTTAGTTTGTGCCGAACACAGTCACGACTGAAGGCATTGTGGTATTCTGCTATAAATTTGTCAATGCATTTGTCTGCCCATTTCTGTGTATCATTGAAAAACACACTTTCACAAAATACCCAGAGGGAATTTCTTTAAATCTAGTTCACTCTTGCTCACAGATGAGCTGATAAGAATTGCTGGTCAAAAGTCAAATTCACTGACAGATTTCTGGGATATTCAAGACTTTACATGGTAATTATGACAAGATTTTCCTCACAAGGGCCTAATAAGGTGCTAAAATGAAGTGAGCAGAAGATGTATCTCAGCAGTAGACAACGTGCTTTGCATGTAAAGAGCTTGAAATCCCTGATTCCAACAAGCAGTTTGTCAGGGAAATGGCTCAAACAGAAGACATGTCGTTAAGTTTGTTTTGCAAAGGACATTTACCTTGACCCATAGAGCAGTTCTTTGATGGGAAATGTTTGGTATGGATGTAACAGACAGCAGACTATTATAGTATAAAGAAACTGTGCTAATAGTTCTAAAATACCAAGAGATAAGCATAGAGTTTCACAGATTATTTCACACTGATACTCCAATATAAATATCAAAGTGTTCTTTATAAATAGAAAAAAAAATTATATCTGGCTGCAATGTAATTAGATATGAACTGTGGAGAAAAACACAGTTCATATCTGTGTTTTAACAAAATAAGAAGTCGTGGTAAACGGATTTCACCACATTATGCCTATGGAGAGTTATTACACCAAACTGCACAATCTGTCCACAAAAAATACAATTTAGACAGAAAAGCTTAAGTCATCAAATAAATCAACACTGACAAAGTAAAGTTCTTTGCCTTTACTGGAAAAGGCAAAGAACAAGTTTTGATAACATCAATGACATTTTGAATGGGTGTGGGAAAGCAGACATCATGGATTCAAGTCTCACCTCGTTTGCAACATGTATTCCCCCTCAAATAGGCCATTATTTGATACTATATACAAAAATTGAAAAAAGAAAACGTTTTGATAAAAACAGCTCATTTGGATCTTAAGAGAACCAGCCTTGGTATTTGACACCACCTGTCAAAAGAAAATATAAAAAACAAGTAAGGGCCTCCTATAATTGTTTAAGCACCGAGGTATTTTACCTTAACTGATGCACCAAGTATCAGTTCTTAAATAGGTGTGTCAGGAGACACATTCTGTGGTTGTATAAAATATAATCTATTTCATGCATGCATCAAGCAAAGGAAATACCCAAAGAGATTTCTGAAATGGCTGAAATTAGATTAAGACCAGGCTGACATTATCGTCAGAGCTTCTTCAGCCTCTACAAACCATCTCTTCATTGTGATGTGCAAAACTGCAACAGAGAAACTTTAGAGGAGTTTGGAAGAGCTTGAAAATAATTTCAGATCTTAAACAAACTCCCAGACTGTAGGAAATTTAGGGTGGGTAAATAATCTGAAGCAGTTCTTCAACAGGTTTGATCAGACACTCACCCATTTTCCAGCCCAATTCCTCTGGATACAAACTCTCCAACCTTTTAAGTTTGACAGTTCATCAGAGTCTCCACTGCAGCACCTCTGAATGACTGGAAGCCTGGATGTTCAAAACTTGTGTCAGTGTGGTAATCCAACAATATCCAGTCCAATGTAACGTGTTTTTAGACTGTGATGGACTTGCAACCTGTCTGAGGTGTTTCCATGGCTTCTTGCCCAGTGACAGCTGGATAAGGCACCACCTGCTTACTACCAGGGTAAAGAGGTTCAGATGCTGGCAGGATGGATGGATGGATATATTTTTAGATATAGGGAGGAAACCAACGACCCCCGGATCAGTGATATGATCTTCAGTCATACTACACATCTGATAAGTTCTCAGATGTTATAGTGCCACGTTAGCCTGAGCTGTAAATGCCTGAAGAGAAAATGCTTTTGAAATGATCTAGATCTTACTTTTCCTACCAGCCCAACTATGTTGGTCTACAGACTCCATCAATAAATTTGAATATTACTTAAAATTCATTTAGTAGCTCAATTCAGATATGTTTAACAGGTACTTTCAATCTGACAAACGAGCCACGTCAGAACACATATTGTAATTTATTGAATGTGACTGTAGCAGTTATTTAAAATAATGCATTTCTGAAGAGATTGAACTCTTCAGTGTTGGATGTGTAACCTTGCACAAACTACTGCTCTGGCAACAGTGTAGCCTACTTGCAAGTTTCAAGGGACCTTCACGATAAATTAGGCTGCCCAGAGAGGAGCTGCAGCAGTAACACTTCTCACCTCACACACCTTTCTTTTGACATTCCCGCTGAATCAATTAAGCAGCCTGTGCTGCCTGGGAACTCAGAAAAAGCCCCTTGTGATCATGAAACAGCTTCCTGATGTAATGGAGGGCAACTTTTATCTCAGCTGACTGAGATTGAGACTACTGTAGGTCTATTTCAGCAGACACCAAGAAGTCCTTATTTGAGATTCAGTTTGCATACAATGATGTTTTAGGCCATAATGCATTTAGTCCTACAATAAACTGAAAGGTGAACCTTTCTCCTGAATACCAAGGATAGCCATTTGTTCTTCCAAAACATCTAGCATATGTTCTATTTTTGTTTAAATTTTGTTTAAACAATACTTAAACATAGAAACCATCACTGTATGAACCCAAAGTATTTTCTTGAAGACATTTTCTTCCTAAAATCTAATTCACAACTAATCCAGTTGTTCAGTGTATTTGTAATCCAAAGAAAATATTGTTAAAACACAAGAATGTGGAGTTAAAAAATTGTTTGTATTATCAGCTTAATCGTACGTTTGAACCTTGTTTACAAAAAAGTTTAGCAAAAATAAGTGTTTGGTTCTTTGCTCACAATGTTCTAAATTAAGATTTTAAATTAAGATTTGCAACTAGTTGACTTTACATGTGCAATTTTGTGCTAAAATAACTTCTAAATAAAAACTATGCAAGAACTGGTTTCATCAAAAAATCTCCAAAATGATTTTACAAGACTGTTATTTTGCTTTTGACATTTTACTCAACATATATTTCCAGATTTCACAGAACCCTTCATTAAATGTTGTCCTGTTTATATTCATACAGAGCTGAACATTATTGGTCCTTGAAGGTTTTATGAATTTGTCAAGCTTATAAACTGAAACAGATAACAATAATGTGTGTATGTCAGCTTGTTTCACAGTGTTTCTGCATGTCGCCACCTTGTAATTCTTTCCCAAGGACATATTAGAAGACTTTATCTAAGGCGCTGAAACACACATACACACTAACGCACAAATAGAGCAGATAGCTTCTTGACACCAGGAAGTAGGCCAATATCAACAGCAGTTTCCTCGGTAATGAGAGAATAAAACAATGCGAGAGGGTGTGAGGGACTGCAGATTGTGTGCGCTGATAATATTTTCTAGATGCAAGATAACAAGATGTCTGAGCAAAAGGGGTGCTGTGGGCATAAATGAAGAGGAAAAATTCTTCTTACTCCAGACTTTGTACCCTTAACAACAGACGCTCTTTGTTCCTGCCTTTCCTCTTCTACCTCTGAGTCATTAGCCTTGAACTAACTTTCGTCTACAAGCCATGTGTGCTTTTTTATCAGTCGTTAATCTTTTGTGTGTCTGATCCCAAGACTTCCCCTCCTCTCCAACACATGACGTGGCCCACTACATCTATTTCTGTCAACATGAATGCGCTTGGCCAGTGGTGTCCAAAGTCGGTCCAGAAGGTTCAGCATCCTGCATGTGTTAGTTCTGTATCAGCTGGTAGTAACAACCTGTTACAGAACATGTCAATGTTCTACCAGGGAGAAACTGAAACATGCATGACGCCGACCCTCGAGGATCATCTTTGGACACCACTGCAATCGGCGCAGTGGTGTAGGTAGACAGAGCCGCGCAGCACTGCAAGCATCATTTCTTCTTTCCTCTCCTTCATCAGACAGACCTCTGCCCTGCTGACGAGGCGGGTAACCATCCAGGTAATAAACAAAACCAATGTGTTTTTCTCCAAACACCCAAGTTGTGCTTGAGTTCATTCATTTTTATCTCTGTGCACCACAGAAGTTTGTTACCCAGTTTCAGGACGTGGCCAGAACCCCTCAGTGTAAATTACCTTAAAAAATAATGAGATTTGGTTATAAATGAAAGCAGGGTTTAATGCCAAAAAATGATCAAATGTTACAAGCCATACATGTCACAAAATGGAACAGATACAGAGTTACATTCACTGTCCAGCACTGGGCCACACATAGCTCACCTTATAGACGAAGACAAGTGAGGCCAAGATTGAAGCGAAAGTTTAGTTTTTATTTTTCTGTGCAATCTGTACCCTCCCTAAAGGGTAGTCTAATCAGTTTCAGTGTGTTTACGTATGACTGGCAGCAGTCACACATAAACATGATTATGCAAGTTGCAGCCTGCAAGAAGATAGAAGAGGATGAAAGAGACAGACAGAATCCATAACAGATGCAAAAGTCAAAACTTTACTTGCCTCAATTCTGTCTAATCAGAAGAGCAAATCAATAACCTTCCCCACATTAACTGCTAAAAAACCTGGTGTTTTATATACATATGTATCCATTGACTTAGAGAAGAATGCTTAAAGTAAAACAGGCAACCAACAGTTCTGCTTGTTCATAATACAATTACCTACTTCTTTCGTAATACTTTTTTTTCTTCGTTTTTTTCTGAATGTGATTAATGATACACTGAACAAGTAAGTGAAAACTACCAATAATGTTTTTGATTTGTTTGTCTAAAATCTTGCTATGGTAATTTATTACTTCTTGTCACCTAAAATATATAACTGTTTTATTGATTGAAAACATTTTCCAGTAATGACTGTATGTGGCTAATTTAAGACATGAATTAATAGGTTTAAAAAAAAGTATCTATACTCTCCCTTTTGAGAACAAAGTTCAGAGGTTTGTGGTTTTTATTTCCTCCATCTGCTTTGGCTGAGTCCGTTCCCAGCCTTGCCGAATTCGGGTGAGGGTGCGGTCCACACAAGGAAGGAGAAGAAGTAACTTGAGCACCAACACCACAGAAGGTACGATCAGACAGAGCATGTAGCCTGGAGGCATGTACCACTTGTAGGTTGAGGGGCGAAGAAATGTATTCCAGCCATAGATGTAGCCGTGAGCCGTGCAAATGAACAGAGTGAGATGTCCTAGTTTAGACTGAAAAATAGCACAAATAAAGGCTTTACTTAAAACATTGCAGGAATAGCGGGACATTTCAGAATATACATGTTTTCACTAACATGGTTACAGAGAGACCACAACAATCAAAAGTGTGAAGTTACATGTATAAAGCTGGTGACTGGTGTTTAAAGGTGTTATTGTCTTTAACTAAAAGCATAAATGGCTTAAAAGTAAACTTTGCATTAAAGTTATTCCAAAATCGGTTTGCAAAATGTCTACAATTAGCACACACACTTTTAAAATTCTATTTATTATGATTAAAGAAACATGAATAACATGCTTTGCTTTAGCTACAGTAACTATTAAAAACCTATTCAACATAATCTCTATTGAGTTAATGTAATTCATTCCATTTTGTGATATTATTTTCTGACAAGTTTTTTTCTAATATATGTTTTTCCTGAGGAACAATAACAAGTCACCTGATATTTAATTGATCTGAGATAAAAAAAAATACCACCATAAACTCTCCTAATGACCATTACATAAATATCAAACATGAGTTTGCACTATAGGTTGCTTCTCAAATCAAACACCTCCATGTTTTTTCCTGCTACAATAAGTGCTTGTGCTAAGACTTCAAAAAATTGGAGCTGCATGTGTCACAAGGTATGTGGGATTTTTTGCTCAAATCAAAAGTTACACTTGGGATTTATAAAAGTTTTGTGTTAGAAATATGCAAAAGACTCTACACCATAAAATACTAACCTTTTTAATGTAGCTAGACAATATATTTTTTAAAATGTCAGACTTATTTTTTATATTTTTGCAAGGTTGGATTTGTCTTCGCTTACTCATTTCCTCTATTCAAAAAAAATGTATTTCATTGTCACATTTGAAAATGTATTAAGGTTAATGTGTGTTTCCTGTCTTGATTATACCAGCTGCATGCCTGTTAAAAGTATGTGTACAACCCAATATATAGAAACTCTCCCTTAGAACATCATCCAATATTTACCCATCCAAATGTTAACTAGCACACTATTGCAAATATTCCACCAATTATTTCAACATCTCAAAAGACTCCATGGCATGAGTGCCACAACTTAAAGATTTCATATATATACTTTACATATGTGCCACTGCTGCAGAAGAAATACTGACGTTAATAACCCAGTAAGTATTCTGTCTAATCTAATTTTAAAGCAGGCCCTGTCCACACTGATGAAGATTCTCTCACTTCAACATGCTTGAAACAACTACAGTGGGAGGGAAGTTTGATATTGTTTATGTTTAACTCAACAAATAATTGTTTAACCAATTGGGGACAATAATAAAATTAGCACAAAGCTTTTACATTTGAGGCCAAGATGATTAGGCAACCATTGGATACAATAGAATATGAGACAGGATCTTCTGCACAACTTGTTCTGTCCTGAAGATGAAATAGTAATAGATTGTAATATTTAAATTCGTTTTTCTCACAGTACACAAACACAATTTAGCATCATGAGTTGAACACATACTTACTTACAGACAGCATCTGTTTCTTCACTAATTGGCCCATTCAAAATATATTATTATGGGCCAAAATAATTGGCAAGTTAAGAAATTGTGTCACAGATGATTTAATTTAATTGAACAAAAATCTATTATTGAAAATAATGTTTTGCCTTTTCAAAAACAGAGAGCATAAAGATCAATTTTCAGATCAAAAATGAAGGGGCACTTCAACCATTGTTTATTATTGTGCATTATTTATATTTTCTATTCAGTAATTCAGTAATCAGTAGTCAAGCCAGTGTCACAGTTAATTGTTCCATGCATTTTTGAATATCTAAAATGTGCTTTATCATTATTGTAACATGTTCTACAAACAGTCTGAGCGCCTCCCAGTGGTCAGACAGTTATCAGCTGCATTAATAAGAAAATAGGCCAAACTCTGTTGCAGTATCAGCCTCTTCAAGCATTTAGCATGCCAAGGAGAGTGTAAGATGAGATGAAGAAATGCCATTATCAGGTCGTTGCTGCAACATTTGTGCAACCAGTATAATGAGTGGTAAATGTAGGTGGCTTTACACATAGATTAACTGTGTTTTTGCAAATACATTTGCTTTGGACTCTTTCATTTACTGAATAAATAATTTTAGTGGTATTTTTTCTAAAGTTACATGGAAATGTCTTGATTCTATTGATGGAATCATTAAGTTCTAAAAGGAGCAGAAAATGCAGATTAATTCATGCCACAATGATACATTTTACATAACACCGGTGGCTTGTGAAGCTCAATTTTGTGAATTACTTGGACAAGCTGAGTTTTAGCTTTTGGCTGCTGATTTTTACATCCACATTTGCTTACAGTAAGTTCAGACAGCACAAACAAATTATTTATATTATTTATTATTTATATATCCCATATAAATAATATTTATATACATTATTTATGCATTATGTGCATCAACATGCATACAGCCACAAAAACCACATCTTTAATAAATATTTGCTGAAAATTGCCATCTCAAGTGTAATATTTTTCACAACCCTTTTCGCCAGATCATAAGGATTATTTTGACCTATGCGTCTTTCTGTGGGCTTTATTCTGGTGTCTACTTATGGATCTGACCTTTACATAAATAGGCTTGTGACCTGTATTAGCAATGTCCCTGTTGGGAATTACACCAGGTATCATAATTCTATTTAATGAATAACTTAACATTTAAAATCCCAGGCAAAAGTCCACCAGGTTTTCACTCTGGGAAACGAGAGTCAGCTACTGCTTTTGGAGAATTTTTATTGCTATTGTAAAAGAAGTTGGAAAGTCAAAATATAACCCTCTACAAAGGTGCTTAAAGATCTTTTCTGCTGATTGATTTACTCCACCTGTGTGATAATGTTCATACTCGTAAAGGTGAAGTACACACTCACACACACATTCACATTTCCAACAGAGCTCTGACCTGAATAAAGTTGAATTCTCTCCAGCTGAGGGAGCTGCCTACAGAGGGCAAGGATGTTAGTCCTAACAGGACAAAAAGGAAAAATCCCAGGATTCCCAGTGATACAAACGAGTCTATGCGCCACGCCTCAGTATTATCAAAGTAAAATGGGGTGGTTTTATTGTTCTTCATCTAAGAAAGAGAGAAAGAAAGAAAGGATCAATGCAAATTTGATGCCATGTTATTCTTTGTGCATGACTGTTAAAAACATTATAACTGATTTGGACCAGCTTGCTGTACCTCATCCACCACCCTTGAAATGAGTCTGTGCCTGACAGCATAGCGAATAGGAACGATGAATGTATAGATGGCATGCAGAAAAGCATAGCCAAGTGCAATAAGACCCATCTGCTTCCTGCAAAGCATCCAGCGGTCCAGCCAGTTAGGGAAACGCCTGGAAGAAGAAAGACCAAAGGCAAATACTATTTAATTTAATATCACAAAAATCAACATACATAGTATACCAAATGATTATTTTATTGTTATTTGTGTGATAATCCCACCTGTATTTGGTCCCTCTGTAGAGTTGAAAAAAAGCAGCAATCGCGCCAGGCAGATAACAGAGAGACAGCATAACAAGTGCCACAAAACAAAACACCCTTAAGAAAAAAAGAAAGTGATACCAGAAAAGACTTGATATCAAGGACAACTCATGACCTTGTTGGCCAGGGACACCATGATTCGATATGATATGTCATCCTTCTTTTCAACATAAGCATAGATAACATCTCTAATGAGCAGGTAGAAGAAGAAGAAGGCGGTGAGGCCAACAGCTATGGACAAAGGCAGCCTCCACTCCGGGAACAATTGCAGGGGGAAGTCCTCCAACTCTCTAGCTGCTGACAAAGAGCCTTTATCCAGAACAGTGAGGCCCAGTTTGGTAGCCAAGTCTGCCACTGCCTGCTTTGCTTCTCCACTTTCTCCACACAGGAAGACCTGCACACAGTTTAGGTAACTTCAGAAATATGCAGAAGGAAAAGTATTTGGAAGACATTGTTGGCAAGAATTTAAATACCAAAAAAGAGAGAAGTATTTTCTGCTCTTTTATTCTTATTAAAATTTTATTCCTATGACTTTCTTTCAATCTTTCTTTTAGATTGTGTGTGTTAGATCAAATGTCACTGAAAGCATCCCAACTGAAAGCAGTTGTTGTTTTGCTTGACAAGAAATGTTAAAATTAGATTAAATTCAAGACTTTTATTCTTTTTTTAATTAAATGGATGTAATTAGTAAATAGTAGAAAGCCTTTATTGTCCCACCAGGGGAAAAATCTGATGTAACAGCAGCATCAGATAGATTAAAAAGGAAGTACAAGTCTTCCACAAAGCAAAATATGAAGGACAAGCACAAGCTATAAGTAAAGAAACAACAAATTCGACCAACCTACATGCTGATGTGATACTATAAACAGATACTTCAAACGCTGTTTATGTAAAACGTGTTATGTCAAAAGAGTGAAATGATCCAGATAAATAGACAGACAGAATTAAGAAGGAGTCTTGATTCTGCTCTAGCTCTAGCACAGTTTTGTTTTGGTTAAGTTTTCCATCTTACTACAATTATTTGAAGTCCATTTTCAATTTGGTGTTATATTCAATGTTACTCAGAGTTAGAAGATAAGAAAGCTCCATATGGCTGCTTGTATGAACATCAAGTCTGCAGGAAATTCTACTTTCCAAATGGGCATGCAAGGTTGAACATTTCTAAACTTTAACAGTTGCGAGCAAAGCTTACCCAAAACTTTAGAAACCGTGGTTTTCTCACTATAATTGAACCTGATCTCTTCAACTTGATAAATTAATAATGGTAGCAGTGCTAGTAATAAAACCAAAAATACCAGAGCAAATACAACAAAAGCTCTCAAATCAAACTGTATCCTATCGTTATTACATCATACCAAATCATGCTTTCAGCTTAAACATGTTGTTTTCTATTTAACTCTAAATGACAATAAAAAAAATTTTTTATCCACCAGTCTTGTATGAGTAATTTTTGAGCTGAAACTATTCTGCATTGACTCTGTAAAGACACATGTCTGCTTTATACAAACTCAGGATTTAATCCCATTTCTAGATCTCGCCATGCTGACGCTTATCATTTTTACCTCTCAGCTCCGGGATAAGATGATTAAGTTGTTTGTAAGAAACTGAGCGCTGTAGAGTGTTGGAGAGAGCAGTCTGACAGGCGTGTGTGAGAGTCGGAAGGATAGAGCACTTTTCCCCAGGTGTGTGTATAAGTGGACTGGGCAGTCAGCCATGTCTGCCTACATTACTGCACCAGTAACAGCAGGGGACGGCCGACAGACTAAATCTCCATCTGAATGTAAATGTGACAGCGCCACAGCCCCGCTGTGGATCTAATCAAATTGCTGGCCAGGGAATAGTGCACATTTACAAGCATGTATGTGTGTGCATGAATACATACTGTGACTACATGTGCAGTAAAAGAGACATTTGGAGACACATCTTGTGTTCTTTACCTATTTTCAAAGAAATAGAGTTCTGCAGAGGTGTGAGCGATGGTATGTGTCTGCGTGTAGGGGTGTGTGTGTGTGTACACATATGAAGAAATGTTTGTGCTAAAGAGGATTTGAGGCAGATTTAGGTTTGGTCTCCAGAGCTTCCAGCATCTTTGTGTTTCTCGAAACAAACTGAAATGAAGGTTGCGATAAACACTGGGCTTTCAACTTTCTAACATAATAAGGTGTGTTTGTTTTTTGTTTGTTTTTTACAATGTCCTCATTTTCTTTACTCCTAAGATGGAAAGTTGATACTATCAGTTATCAGCGGGAAGGCAAATGAAATAAATTCAATTTCCAGGTTGTGCACAGTGTATGACGAAGTAATCTTTTTTCTGTTTACAAATCTGAGAGGCACTTTTCCCAATGTACAATAAGCGATGAAAGCAGGCACTGTTTCCAGGTTTGATGTCAAGTGTTTCTCATCATGAACAGATCAAGTTGGTAATCTCCTCCCTGTTACTGCTCTGTCTTTGTATCTTTCCTTCCTGTCAGCTAAAGTGTTTCTTAATGCCTAGCAGCTTCCTGGTGTTGTTTCGCCTTGATCCCACTGACGATCTCTAAAAGATTATTTACTTCTTACCTGTTTTCCTGCTAAAAGTCCATTCTGCAGGGCCCAGGCCGACAGTGTGTTAAGACCTTTCACCACAGCAGCACTGGGAACCAGCCTGAAGAGCACACAGCATTTTACTTTTATTGGTTTCAAAATAAATCTGTCTTAGTACTTTCATATTTTCCCTGAAAGTTGGAGTCGGGTCAATAAAGGGGATGCTTTAAAAACCTTTAATCTTTTTATGTTTTTCTAACATAATAATACATTTCACTTAAATTTTATTCATATTGAAAAATGTACATCAAGACATCCCTTGTTTTTCCCACATAAAATGACTAAAATCCCACACAAATGTACATCACGTCCGGTGAAAATAGTTATATTGCAACATTCCTGCATGGCATAGTGATGGAGGCTTGCCCTGTTTAAACCACAGACAGTTTTTGTTCCTGACTTTTGAGGAGCAAGGGAACACTGTGGTAGGAATAAAAGAGCAGACTGAGGACTTCGAAAAGAAGATCATGTCAGTCTATGAGTCTAGCAAGGAATTTGAAAAAGTTTAAAAGAATCTGAAATCTCATTTTTCACATCCAGGTTCATGTAAACAACATTTTGAGCAATTGCCAGCATGCCCATGTTTAACCACCATATTAACCTGAGAGCAGAACATAAAAGGCTCAAGCAAGTCTCCAAAAATGTCACATGAAAGTCCATGTCTGTAAAGTCAAAAAGAGCCTGAACAAGTTCAACTGCCAAGGATGGCGTGCAACAAGTAAAACGATTTGCATGGAGGACTGAAGTTTTGTAAAGAGTAAGCAAAGGCCATGTAATGGGTAAAAGAATCTAAACTTAAATTATTTGCTTAGCAATAGGACTAACAGCTGTCTTACCATGCAGAGCACACCACAATGTACAATCCTAAAATGTATTAATTTTTTTTATGCACTTTGTTTGGAGTTTGTTACCTCTGCAAGTAGAGAGCATTGGCTTCTGGGTATATGTCTTTCTTTAGGTTGTTACTGAGATCCACCAAGACCTTCAAAATAAAATAAATTAAAAGGTTTGTTTTAGAAAAAAGACATATTTTGTTGATCATAACAGTTCTAAAATCAATAAAAAAGGAGAGTGAATACATTTGATAACCACTGGATATAAACAATCAAACCATATTGTGAGGTTGTGTTTATTTACCTTCCCTTTCAGATGATCTTCTATTGTTGTCAGGAATTCATAGTGTTCACGGTGAACACAAATAAAGATTAGGTTAGAGGTTTGGGCTGCTTCTGCATGGGTCATCACCTGTACAAAACATGTATTCAGCTTTTCAACACATAATTCATTACATAATTAAACACATCACACACATATTTGTCCCTTAGTTCTGTTTTTGAGAGAAAAACTCCAGTGATGTGTACCTGAGCTCCCTGCGGCAAAGGGCCACAGCTGTGTGGTCTTCTGCTGCCATACACAACTCTGTAGCCAGACTGGAGCAGACGGAGGCCCAGAGAGCGCCCCAGGTCCCCGGTCCCAAATATGCACAGCCGCTCTAGCTGAGGGGCAGCTTCCATGTCCAGAGGATGCAGTGATATGCCGCTTTGCTTCATCTCACCAGACTTGCCTCTCATCACACTGATGTTTGGATTTTTAGAGTCTCCATGCTGTGTACTTATAGTGCTGTGGAGCCTGACCTTTACTCTGCCTCTCCCCTTTTCCTTTTGACCCCTGTCTGCATGACATAAGAGAAATGGGTTTGTATTTATTAGACCTACAATCAACGCATGTGCATGTGTGATGGAGTGTGACAGCAGAGCAGCGTCAGTTTCACTAGCTGGTTTTTAACAGTTTACATCTTCTTATTCTGTTATTACATAATAATAATAATAATAATAATAATAATAACAATAATAGCAATAATAATAATACAATTATTATTATAACATCTTTGTTGTTTTAAACTGTACTATAAAACAGCACAATTTCGAGCAGTAGATGAAGAGCATGCACAACCCTCTACACACTTCAGTGAAAATACTACCTACGGATTCACCAATTTTTTCTTTTTAGATTTTTATGTCTTCTGAGAAACACAGACTGCATTATCATCCTCGCCAGAATCTGATTTTCATATTTCACATGAGTAAAAAAACATTATTCTTCTGCTTTCCAGGGCTGCTATCTTTTATGTCTTCTGTTTCCACACTAGACACGATGCCATGTGGGAGATCCTGGCCCACGTATTCATTATCATTTCAAAACCTGCTGTTCCAGCCAAATGGCTAGAAAGACAATTTGTGCAAATTCAGTGTTTCCCTGTCCCTGTGGCTAGAACATCTGCAAAGATGTGACACCAACAGACTCAACAGAGCAGAAATTAAGCCTGGCATATATGTTACTGTTTTGCGTGTGGTTTGTTTTGCTTTGCGATTTATTGCATGTGCCTATAAGTTTCTGGTTGCGTTTGTGTGTGAAACGGGTCAGAACGATCAGAGAGTGAGGTCTCAGCTGTGATGTGCTGCACCTGGGAAGCTGGCTCTGCAGACAGGGCGAGAACCTGGCTGCAGAAACTACACACAAAATTACATCAAATTTACTAACTGTTTTGCACAAAAATACTTTTTTCCATAAAAGAGAAATCACACTATACATATACATCTCCGCCAATGTTTATGGGCGATAAGCAGCCTACCTCCGGAGGTTTTACGGTCGGGTCCATAACTAAGGCATTAATGTCTACCTAGGGGGATATTGCAGCAAAATGAAAAACCCTTTTATATCTAACTTTTAAGGCATTCATTCAGCTGTCGTGCTGTTAGAATGTACCTGATAGTACATCCACTATAATGACTCATTTACTTGCTTTGCCTCTGGGAAAACTCCTTTTTGTTAAATCTACTCATGGTCTTTCCAACATTTCAGTCTTTCTCTGCAGCCACAGCAACACTTTTCTTCCTCTATTGCTATTGCTGTTCAATTAAGAACCTCTACAGAACATCCACAAGATAATATCTATTGAGTGAACTATGTAAATGTATCCAGAGATGTTTCCAATCGTGTCATCCGAGCCCATGGCTTCTGCCTCTATAAGGTGTGTACAGATTGACTGTCACCTTCCCTTGTCACTTCCAGCGGTTTTGGATAATTCTTGACGTGTGTCGATCTGACTTCAAAATTAAATGCTCTTTGAATGTTTCAGCCACTGGTGCAGTAAATGTGAGCAGATGATCCAGCTAGATCCAGTTGGCACCCCTTCTTTTAGGATAGCAGTGTGTAACTTTTACTCCGGTGTAGGAAACAGATAGGAAAATTGTTACGGTCCAACCAGTAAGGCACAAGGACAAAAGCATATATAAAAAAATATTTCTGCTTTTTTTTTCCAAAAAGTCTTAATAAAAAGGCTTTCAACAACAAATCTCAAAATACAGCAAAATGGGCCCAAAAGAAATAATCAGCTAAGGCCTAACACAAGATAACAAACCAAAACTGCCCTCACAAATGAACACATAGGTGAATTTATACACAAAGACCAGCCTACACAAACGAGAAGGGGTGGCAGATGAGCCAAAGACAAAAGATGCATAAACATAAATAACTAATTCAAACCAAAACATTTAGACTAAAACACAACTATAAAAACAACCTAACACCAAAAATGTTTTAGCAGTTATGCTATTAATAGAGGGAAGCAGATTGTTAACATCAAGTCACCTGCAGCCTGATGGATTGTTCCACTTCCTGGTTTGCCTTTCAGCCAATCATCTTCCCCCAGTCAGTCCTTCAAACTCAGCAAAAACAAGATAGTTAATAATCTAAATAAACATAAATGTGTGCACCCAAATTAGTAAACAACCTAATGCAATAACCACCACCAAAAAGAGAAAGTGAAATTCTAAATATATTATGTGAAAACATTTAAATAAATACTAACACTGGGGAAAAGATGGAGGAACCTCCACAGGAATCTTTAACTATTTTCCATCCATTTTAATTTGTTATTCAGGAATAACTATAAACAACTTTAACTTTGTCACTAAGTCCAAACTTTCAAGAGTTTGGCTTAACTCTTGAAAGTTAAATGTCAAATTATCTTTTGACAGTTGACATTTGACAATCATTATCAGTCATTATTAAATATGTTCACACTTCCTTTTATACACATCAGAAAATAAGTTTGAGATTTATCAGAGCATTCCCTAAATTCTGATCATTCCCTTTGCTTTATTCTGACTTTCATTAAAAACCAAATAGCATGAATATGAAACATTTATTATGCAATTTTAGGAGACCGAAATGAAGAATACACTGTACATTTGCAACACATTTCAGTTGCACTGCCAGCAAGAACAGGTCAGAGTGAAATGATGTGCCGCTCATTCATAGTTCTAGTCGGAAATTATTTGGGAGATTCCAGCTGTTTCCAGCCATCAGAAGACACTCAAAGGAATATGAAGTGCAGTGGTTAAGACAGCTTCCAGTTAGAGCATGCATATAGTGGATAGCTTCATGCTGCTACAATGGCAAAGGAATGGCCTGCAGGACACATCATTTTTGAGGAATTTCTGTTTGATGATTGCTACTGTGCTACTGCATTGCGTATGAGCTTCAGATGTAAGTTCTAACTGAGCTCAGGTTATGATCTTGGTAAAATAAAAAAAAAGTTATAGAAGGAAAGGAATGTAAAAAAAGATACTGCATAAAGCACAGAAAATCTCAAAGAGACTGGGGCACTAAAAAGTGACGCTACACAGGACAGAAATTTCTCAAAGTAGAACAAAGACAATTATTATAACCAGAAGTTTCCAAAGCATTCACATTAATAGCCCATTAATATTCTATTAGTGGCTTTCTAGACAGGCAAATTGGGAATGGTCATTATAAAACACTGAAAACTGCTTTAAGGAGATTAAGAAACAGTCGGATTAAAGAATATCTTTTTTTGTGGATACACTACTTTTCTTCTAAGAAACTAATTAGCTTGTGTGCAAATGATTGTCTGAGTTCATTTTCGATGACACCAAAGAAACTTTATGGTGCCTTCCGAAAATGTTCATGCTCCTTAAACATTTCACATTAAATTAACTTTGCAACCTTTCACAACATGCAATGAAGTAAAACCAAAGGGTAAGCTGTGTATTTGTATTTAGTCTCATTAAAGTCAAGGTTCATCAGTAATGAGCTCTGTCCAGCTTCCCATCAACTTTGTCCAGCCTCTCTGAAGAAGGCTGATTTTTCCACAGTATGTTGCTGCCACCACTACGTAATAATCTTTCACCAAAACTACTATGACAGGGAAAATTTGAAGGGACAAATAAAAGAATTTGTACAGGTGAAAGTTCTGTGAAAGTCCTCCTTACGATGTATGAAATGTATGCTACTTAAAATATGTTATGTTTCACCAATAACTGAACATGATTTGGATCATTTCTTAACTCTGTTCTTTGTTTCACTCATTCTAGGAGTTTAGAACATTTATTTGAAGGTTTAAGTTTGTTTGTGGGTTTGAGGATGATTTTCAATATTGGCTGTAGGTTGAAAATATTTTTCCTTGCATACAGCAATTTAATATTTGGCTGGATTGTGCCTCAAATGAGAGGCCGCTGTCTAATCTTGTCCATGTAGCACGCTGCCCTTTTAAAAACATAGTGTAACGATGACCCAAACCAAATAAAGGTTTTAGATTGTATGTTTTTTCCACACAATTAAAACAATAATTTTTACACTGAAATCATGTCAGACATGCGTCCCTATTTATGAACATCTCAAGCCAATGACTGCTCTGGATTTTGTGTTGCTATATCAATGGGGGTTTAATATAAATGCATGCCACACTTTTTAGATTTCCTTTTTCATATTACTTCTTTTTACACTATCCTGTATTGGTGTATGACATAAATCCCAATTAACTATCAAAGATTGTTGATGTAAGATGATCAAATGTGAAAAAGTTCAAGTGATATGGATTCCTTTGCACGGTTATGTGCATGTTCACAGGCTGCAAATGTAAATTTATTGCTTTCATTATCAGTAACAGGCATGCATGCTGCAGTGAATATCCCAACTCATCCTCTGTATCTGCTTTAGCGGTTTGAGCACATGCTGCACATTTCAAGTCTAGAACCTTATCTAGGAGGCCAAGCAACAGAAATCAGAAGCGGGAAGAAGCTGCAGAAAACTTCAGATTTAGAGATTTTCTTCTTTTGTCCTCTGCACATCATTGCCGAATTACATAGAGTTGCTTGGGATTTTCTTTAGGGTTCCTCCTTTGAGAAACAGGGAAGAAAGTGTGAATCTAAAAAAAAAAAGCCTCCGCAAAGATGATGCTTGGAGAGAAGGCTTCGATAATCATTTTGCTTCATCTGACGTCTTCACCTTCACTCATGCCTTGCGTCTCTCTTTTTAAGAATGGGGAGAGGATGAAACTGAACAGTCCTTTATGATTTGTGCTGCTATGGAAGCCCAGATTAAAATCTGCTACATATCACAGTCATCCTATATAATGATATCTTTGACAAACAGCTGTGGCCTGCAAATAGCGTGCGTCCGCGCAGCCCCTCCTTGGAGGCGGCACAGCCCATTACGAGGCTGAAATATGCCTAAAGAATTTTTCGCCTCATCTCCTCAGCCATGCTTCCAGTCAAGTGAAACAGCTGACAAGGTAGAAAAAGGCTGACACAGAGGTCTAATTCTGTAAGGATGAAAACCCCACACTTACCAGAGGTGCAATTTAAAGGTCTGTTTTTGGGTATTTTTTTTTTAGGGATGGCAATTGAGGGTAAAATAAAAAAAAAAGTGGGATAGGCACCATGCAATTTGCACAAGTGTAATGAGCAGTGAGATGATTAATGATGATTAGGTGAGTTATTGTTTGAAACCTGAAGCGGACAATGGGATAAAAATTGCTCTAACGAGCACAGAAGCCATTTGTTCTCATTTCCCTTCAAATATCCTTCATAAATTTAGTGCTTTCAAAAGGCTATGCTCTCAAGAAACCATAATCAGTGAAAAATAAGCTTAAGCCAGCAGGTCTGTTTGGAGAGCAGCATCCTAATCAAGACCTACTCTCAGTTTAAGTAAATCTGTCCCTGTGTGTCAGATTTGTGATGTATTTGCAATTTATTATGAATCTTTTCCAAGGTTTTCCCACTTGATTCCAGTAAAAACCACATTACTTCGAAGAAAACCCTCACGGTTACCAAAAAGGATCAAGAACGAAAACAATAAAAATCCAACAAGGCCAAGTGAAACTGCTAGTATCAAAAGCATTTCTTCATTCATATACGATCTGTGGCCATATTGGAAATAAAAATGCTATAATTCTCATGTTCTGTTTTCAATGTCAGACATCGGAAAAGTCTGAGAAAATGTGTCAAAAATAAACCACCTGAGAATTTTGCTTTTTTGATCAGTGAATCCTGTTGGTTTTATGCTTGATAAAACCTGACTGATGATTGGTTGCCTGGAAAACAGATTAAATACCTACAAAGAAGATTAAGTGACTAAAGTCTCCTGGATGGAAATTGCAAAGTTGTGCTCTCCAGAGGAGGTTGGCTGCAGAAGTGTGGAGCTCTCTCTATATGCTTAGGGCGTGATGAATACCAAAGCGGAGAGTGTGTCCCCAGCTGGTCTGTGCTGTGTGTGAGAATACGAACATCCTGCAACCACATCACATTGCATCAACTATTTGGCTAAGCAGACAGAGTTACTTGAATTTTGTTGTCAGTGGTCAAACTGTTAGATAATCAGTGTACATTTCTATTATTGTTTTTTATTATAAAAATTGCTATGTCTCTGCCATTGCTATGAATTGAGCATTTCAATCTACATTACTTTCTTAACTCAAATTTTCAAATTCATTTTAAAACTACTGCCAAGCTTACCAGATGGTGCAATCGCGTTTCCTGGTTCTCTGCTCTTTTTATTCTGTTGTTTACCATTCTACCTGCTGTTACTCTATACTGTCAGTGGATGGGTTCATTAAGATTTTTGGAGAGCTTTATGAGTAGAACTAATGCTGATAGGTTTCCCTGTGATGTGAATGTGTGTGGTGTGGGCTGGCAACACCCTCATATTATTCTGTTTCCTGAAAGAATATAACCAAGCATACTGCCAGTGCTGATAAGACGCAGCAGATTGTTGTGCATGCTGCTGTCTGGAGCAGGTTTTCCATTGGCATGGAGATGTACTCATTGTCTTCTACAGTAATCTCTTACAGCTGTACTGTTATTTTCCATTCTTTGTATCTCAGTTATGTTCCATTGTCTTCAAATATTGTAATGCTTTGTGTTACTATACAGCTCACGGCTTGCTAGCAGAGATAAGAACATTTTGCAGATATGTTAGTGAAAATAATGACAAAGTGCAATGTAAAATGTTCATCAATTGCTATAACAGCTTTTTTTAAAACACTGATTTTATTATGAACATTCTACAGTAGGAACATATAAATTGGAGAAACAGAAATATTTCATTGGGCACTGAATATAAACAGTATCTTGTTCAATCTGGAGTTGTTTTTTTTTACAAGTTCACTGACATGCATATTCAGATCTGATGTGTAAGTATTCAAAGAACATAGGACACGTATAGAGGCCTATCTCCATGTCTAGCAGGGAGAAAAACAAATAATTCACAAATTGCAGTTTAAGCAGGATAAATGTGTGCAGTTATATGTTATTGTATGATTATATGTAATTGCAATCCATTTCCTCAGGTGGAGTCTTTGTTTGGAAAAATGCAGACGCGGTAAACCAGAAATGGCAGCAAAAGATGTGGAAAATCATCCAATGTATAATGCAATGTGCCTCCATCTGCATGCTGAGTGTGTGTTTGGGCAACACACAGACTAAACCATTTGAAATGTTGCAGAACGCTGACTAACTCCTTCTTGTTTTTCATTTATTTAACATATAAAATAGAACAAGAGACAAGAAAAGATGTCGATGAGGGTTTGTCTTTCGGTTTAAAAATGCATGTTGGAAGTTTAAAAGCAACAATCTGTTTTTAATTAGCAAACAAAACTTTTAAATCCAAGTTTAATACAGAATATTTATCTCAAGATCATCTTTGGTTTGTGACAAAATAAAGCATTAATTTCTATAATCTCGTAGATTTGTGTCTGAATGTCTCATTAAAACTGTTGAACAAAAGGATTATTAATCTATGAAGATGCAGAGCTTCTCACTGACACACTCCCCATCAGTTTGTGTGTGCTTGCTGCTTATCAGGACCACATTGCAGCAATCCAAGCAAAGACTCCCAGACCTCCTATTCTCCAAACAACTCTCCTAGCGCTCCCAGGAGGAAACAAACTCCATTCCCAACCCAGCGAAGAGACACTGCTTGTCCCAGAAAGCAAGCAGTGTCTGGGACAATTAAACTTCAGGTTGCAGCTCAGAAACAGCGTCTTGTGAACTCTCCACTTCTTCTGCTGGTGAGATTCCAAAATGGTTGATCTATAAACACAAGCAACTCATCCCAGTAATGACCAGAGCAAGCTACCAGAAACAGCTCAAATTGGAGCAAAGTAAAAAAAAAAAGTCCCTCTGAGAAGTCAGGAGCAAAACACACGTAGTTTGTTTCTACTGGCAAGTAAACAGGTCACAAACATGAGCCATAACATTTTAGCTTTTTAAGACTTGTCAAAAATTATATTTTTTCGTTTGACTGCCTTCAAGCATAAAAGGAACAAATTCTGAATTTTATAAAATCCTTCATATGTTTTACAAAGCATTAAGGTTTCAGTTTAGAGGTTTCTTCAGCCTCCCAGCGCCACATCAGCAATAAAAGTCTGGAAGCAGCTGTTCACATACTGGGTCTGATTCAGTGGAGTCTGATTTTATCTCCAGACTTTTTACATCTTTAGTTTTACTGCTGGTTCTGCTTCAGCATCTGGTTCATGAAGCAAATAACACCAATTATACAGCAGCAGGAAAAACTCTATTAAGTTTAGATATAAGCAATCTGAACTATTTCTACAGCTGTAATAATTTCTACAATCTTTTAAAAATATTTTTATCATTCTTTTCACATCCAACAGACGTAAGACATTTTGTTTTTATGGTTAAAAACAAGCTTCATGCAAATATTGAATAAGAGAAACTAGCATCGAATTACATTCTCCATGGATCCTGTCAGTGTGCAAATGACTGTACTAAAATATTTCAGTGAATAAAAATTGACCTCAGTTGTAAGAATACAGATGGAAAAGTGGTGGCAAGTGAGAAATGCAATTTAGATTTTCAGCAGTAGCACTGTATTCCTGTGTGAGTGCATGTGTGGGAGAAAGAGAGAGAATCAGACATAAAAAGTGCAAAAGCAAAGCCGGTTTGTACGGCATGTGTAGGTTAATTACTGCATGACCACGCTGAGAGCATTGAACTCTGACTCGCAAAGGGTCAGGGATTGTCTCTTCTGATTGGCTCGCATGAAAGAATATGTATAATTAATGTGAGTAGGCTTTCTGATGACCTATGCTTTCACCAGAACACATTTCAGAAATATATATAAAATAACATAAAACTATTCCAGTACTGAAAAAATATATATATTTCTCATATTTTAACCATAAGTCTACAAGGACTTGTCAAAACCATTTTAAATAACCATCATTTAAAATGCCAAGTAAGTTTATTTTATTGCTCATAGTCAATATCATTTTTAAGAAAAAAATAACTCTCTTTGAATTCTGTGGTTTTGTATTTCAGGATATAACAGTTTTCATGCTATTAGGTTTCAGACAGACACTAATACAACCTCTAATCATTTCTGATGAATAATCCAAAGTAACATTTTACATTATGTCATAATATACTTAACTGAACAAAAAACAAAAAGCAAAGCAGTTTTGAAAAGCAAACTGCGCTCTGTCACATGACAGGTTGTAAAACCACCTCTTAAAAGCAATCACTTAAAATATAGGCCTTCTGTTGGATCTTATCAGTCTCTTAAATCGCTTGTGATAAAACCATTGCACTCCTCTCAGCTTATTAAGCTGTCAGAGCACAACTATCTTGTTTCTAAATATTTGAGTCATGCTAAAGTCTGGACTTTGTTTTATTGTTTTATTTTTTACAGGTCCTCTGTAGACTTGAGATAATTTTGCTGTTACTTGCCCAGTTTTATGCCATGTCCACCATGTGTCATCACATTTGACTCTAGGACAAACTGGCATCCAGGTTGAGAATTTTAACTTAATGAGAGCAGCCATGTTGCTTCTAGCAAGCAAAATCATGAGCCAGCTACTTACAGTTAGTTTAGTTTTGGCCAAATCTCATATTTCATTAATGTTTCATTTAATGTTTTTATCCAAACATTAAATTGATCAAAATAACATTCTCTATGTATTTTGGTTTCGTCTCATGCAACTTCGTAAGCATAAGATCTTTTTATACAGAAAAACACATGGCAAGTGCTCCAAACAAGTTTGTTTACTTTGGTTCTAATTGCACCATCTTGAATTTCGCATTGGACTGTCTTAGACTATAGTGGTTGGGATGCCAATCTTGAAAGACCTGCAAACATTTCTAGGGTGTGCGTAAGGGCAGTTCACAACATTCACGGTTCTACTTCAAACATATCTAAAGTTTATTCAGACAAATAAATGCATCAAATCCCATCAATAACATACCAGAATCAATCAGAAACTCAAAACCACAAGACAGACATCACCTGAAAGAAACAGAAAAATGGACAAATACAGAGACCAATACAAGCGCCGGTGCCGCCGCACCCCAACGATCTGATTAATTCTTTCAGCTCCAAAACTTTTAAAGGAAGGTGTGTTCTCTTCTCTAATTTATGCAGTCTGGGAGGTTCCCTGCTCTCTAATTAGAATAAGTTCCACATTTCAAAGGGAAGTTACTCCAAATGTCTTATGACTGTCTTTGCTGGGCTGATGAGTCCTGAGAGAAGCAACATTCCAGTGGGAGATCCTATCTCTCTTCAGGTGTCCACATAACAAAAGGCCCCAATCCTTATATGAGTTCAGGAAACAGTTATCTCTATGCAGACCCCCTCCTGCTGTCCCAGCACAGATGCTGCTGCATTCCAAGCACAGCAGGAGGCTGATGGCTCAGAGCCGTCCTCTTACCTAGAATATCAAGACGGGCTGATTTGGATCTAAGAACTGGCACAATTATCCTCTACTGATCAGATTATGTTGATTAAGCCATGACTCTAAATCTAACTTAAAATTGAGTCCTATTCAAGGCAATGTTGATCTGTCAAATATTTAAACATGTGCTTAAAGTTAAAACTAGCATAATTGAATTATCATTTCCAACAGTGTAGAACTCCCCTTACCCAAAGACTGCTGAAGATAGGACCGATCCCCCTGTGAGCCAGCAAAGAAAAGCAGATCAAAACAATGGGCATGCAGAATCAGGTAAATACCGTATTTTCCGGACTACAGCGCGCACCTCACTATAAGCACCCATAGAGTTTTTTTTTAAAACTGGAAACGTACATATATAAGCCGCACCGGGCTGCAAGCCGCTGGTATCTCCGCCGCTCTCGGTTTTCCACAAGGACGCATAAATCTGCTATTAAGGCCGCAGCCCTGCATCTCCAACGCCGAAGAGTTTACGTGCAGCGGCTATCGATCCGTACTGCCTTCAACTTAAAAGCAGCATCATATGAACTTCTTCGTGTGGTTTCCATGATGAGGGGTCTGAGTTTGAATACATTTCTCCGTCGTGCCACTGTTAAACAATTTAGAGAGACCCAACGGTCATGTCATTGACCTGTGGGTGGAGAACATGCAAACCGACAGAAGGTGTTGTCTATGATATTAAATTAAGCAAATAAATCAGCAGAATGTTATATATTTTTGGTATCTTGCATGAGCCCTACTTTTCACATTTTTGTGTTAAACTGTTATTGGCATCTCTTCACTATTCTTGATTTTAAAAATCCTTGTTTCTTTAGTTCACACTGATCCTGTTCTTGTAAATCATTTAAAGATTTCTCACAAAAGCTTTTGTGTAGAGAGCAGCTTACCATGTTACTGAATCACATTTTCCTACTGGGTTCTTCAGGTCCTTAGAGGAAATCCCAGATGTCATAGATAGAAAAACTGGTGGGATTTTGCTCTTTACAGACCACAACACCTCAACTGTGGAAGAAGCTTCCCATGTTTCATCATTGTCTTGAGACCCTGAAAGTATTCATAAAGCAGCTGAAGACATTCTTGTTTTATCAATGTGTCTTTCCAAATACAGAAATGTGTTTTTAATTGTTTGTATCATGTATTTTTTCTGTCTTTTTAAATGTTCTTTAATTTCTTTGTATTAAAGCATAGTGATTCACAAAGACACCTGTGTTGTCTTTGTGAATCACTCTTTGTATGCATAAAAGTGCTATATAGTTAAGTTTCCTTAGATTTACTAAAGGTTTGATCTTTCAAATTTTTTACATTTTTAAAGTTAAAGAATAATGGATCCATTGTTTCCAACTGCATAAAACAGGAGACTGACTGCAACCCCAAAGCACATCAGGTGATTGTGTGTGACTGCGACAGAAATTCTGTTGTTAATGACCTTCTCCTGTCAAGTCTGCTTGGAGTTAGTTATTTTGAGAAGCACTTTGCCATCCTCAGTCTATTAAGCCTCTGAATCTTTTGTAGAAGATGAAAAATTGCTGTTACACCCCCTGAACATTTCAGCTGCACAGCATATCGTTACCTAAAGTTCAAATGATTATGGTATTGTCATGTTAAACTTCATGTCAACATCGACTTTGAGGTTTGTTATTCGTTTGCTTTTCAGTTTTGTGAAAATTATTAGTCTTTCATCATGTTTTATTTAGGCCGTTCTATTTGTACCTTGCTGTGTTTACATGGCTTTATGTCAATTAGCTATTTTCCCTCAGCTCCAGTGCAGCCAATAATTAGACTCTGCTGTGTTGAATTTCAGTTATCCACTTCCCCAACATTTAACAATCTCTGTTTAATCCCTCCTTTGTCAGCTCTTCCTGTTTCCTGCATTTTTCTTGCCGGGTTTCTCCTTGGTGGTGATGTTTATTGTTTTCCTCCACTGTATGTTTGCTTCCTCATTAAATAAGTTCACCATGATGTTGCCTTTTTCCTGATGGCATTTGGATCCTCAGCATCAATGCCGTGTTGCACCGAGTTCTCCCTGTTTTAATTTCAAATTACTATATTTGGAACCAGATGTCCCAGAGTGTTGCAGAAAAAGTACTTAATGCATGTGTTACTTCTAACCTGGAATACATTTGTTCTTAATAATAAGAAGTAAAAAAAAAAACAATAAAAATAATTCAGTTAAAGAAAATCTTTATTTGATTTATTTACAATTTATTAATAAATGTCAAAAGTTTTTTATACCCTTTTCAATTATTAAAATCACAGTCATTTTATGCTAGTGGAACAGTTTTTTCCACAGCATGTTTCGACAGGCATATTAATATTTATCCAGTGCTCTAGTAATGACCAGCACGTCTTTGAGGGTAAAAGGCCTAATTGCCATCAACCCAGTCTTTACCTTTTTTAGTCAGGCTCAAATCAAGACTTAGACTGGGTCATTCAAAAACATTAATAATTGTTTTAATCAGAGAAACATTTTGGGAACTTTAAAATATGATTTTCAACCTAAATCTGGCAAGAGTGTGAATGGATTTTCCTTTATAAATTCGATCCTCATTTCAAAGCTGCATTTTGCATTTATGCCAGTTATTTCTGACTGATATTAAAACTGGTTTTGTGAACTTAAACATTTAAACAACAAAACACAGAGAAAAAATCTTTGAGAGCTATATCTCACATTACATTTCTGTAAAACATTGAATTGAAATAAACTGTTCTTTTATTTTGTGCTTTTTGTAATTCCTAAATGTCTCTCTTACGGTGAACATATAATTCATAAACTCCAGAAAGGACTGACAACTGTGTTGATATTTTCCTCCTATTAATAATTTCTCACTGTGGAATGATAGATTTGGGAAAAACATGTTTCGAAATTGTCTTTTTATCATTTCCAGGTTGAAGGCAGGAACATTACATTTTGATTTCTGATGCTTTAAACTACTTTGGATTGTGTTGTAATGGGTTTTGGTTATTTTTTCTGCAGTAAATGTGTAGAGATTATATGTTGCAAAAGCTTAGACATGATGCATAAGTTTGCATGCAAGCTGACCTGAAGTCATTAAAACACCTTTAAGTTCCCTTGAACTAAAACTAAAAAATTATTAACCTTGAGTTACTAATGACAAGTTTATTGCTTTTAAATATTATCTTTAAAACCCAATGTGACTTGTGCGACCGATTATAAAGCATTTTCACGTGTACTAAATTTTTTCTAGTAATTTAGCCCTTTATCTTTCATTTCCTGTAAGTCAAATAATAACAGTGGACCATCTCACGTGTTTTTATTTGCTAATGTGTGCTTGCATGAAAGTGTGTTAATGAGGACTCTAATCCTCTCAGCTTTGTTCAGGTCACGTAGGCTGTCAGGTAGCTGCAGGGATCCAAAGAGAGGGTCAGAAGAATTTCTTTGTGTCAGCAGAGGCCATAATTAGTCCGCAAGTTCTGGAGCTGTAGATTGACACTGGAGTATTTGCGTGTGTGGGTGTATTTGCACCTTTTTTTCATAGACCAGACTGCATTATATTTTTGCCATGATGTTTGGGTTGCACAGCCTTTTTTCAATACAACACAAACATGTTCATGCACACTCTGTGAAAAAGCCTCGGGATCCGATCCACCCTCTCTGTGTCAGTTTGAAGCTGGACATGATTTCATCTGACAAGTTATGACAGAAACCAGAACATGATATAATCATGGCTGAGACAGACTGACTGCATCAGAACTACACGGATGATGAAACTCACATTATGCAAGAAATTTTATGGTGGTGTTCTTGTTATGTTCTTTGTGGAATACAGTTTCTCTGTGCTTCACTTTGCTGTGGCATTTTAATAACTGAACAGTTAAATGCTTCACTCATATTAAAATGAACAGAGCCTGAAATGGACCAGCTATCCATTTCTTCCATGACTCTTCTGTCCTCTTTGACTGAGAAGTCTCAATATATTTTACACTTACAAACAAACTATATTTAAAAATTTTAACAATATAAAGAACATGCTTTTTTTCTTTTACAGAAGACAGTAACATAAATCACAGACCATAGATAGAATATGAGATGTGGCATATTATAAGAAGTGGTTACTGTTCCTCTATGTACAATGCAGAAATGTTTGCATTGTTTGAGGAGGGAAATAAAGAAAAGAGCCCATCTTGATTGCAGGGAGGGAAGGTTTTAAAGGAGGTAGCAGAGTCCAGGTGTCTCAATTACTACCATTGTCTGCCTCCACCGACTGCTGCAGCATATAAATAGCACATATAGATTGGAGACAAGAACAGGCCAGCCCATTCACCCAGTTGCAGCTATAACGTAGAATACAGATGCACCCTGCAAACATAGTCCTGGCTTGGGGTGATAACTTCTTGCCTCTCATCCAAACACTTTGACTTCTGCCTCCAGCTGATGCCAAAAGCAAAAGAAAGTTTTCAGCAAAATCAAGCAAAAGATAATTCATAAATTTAATTCATTGTAGCTGCTAAAAGGTAAATTTTTTTACGTCCAACGCATCCTGGACGTTGTATATCCATTAAGGGACTTATTATTTTTTAAACTGAGGTTTCATTAAGTTATTAGTCATTCTTTTCTCACCTGTTGTAAAAAAGTTGTACATTTATAGGATTTTGCAGAGAAAGGAAGATTAAACATATTCAATATGCAGCCAAGAACAACAGGAGTTCAAAAGATTTTAGCTCAAAATCCCCAGATGAGATTTCATCATGTATGTCATTTATTTCCTTAACTGAAAAACACCACACATGATTGGCTATATTGATCATCTAAATCAAGCAGCAACTTGTCAATGAAATACAACAAAATCTAAAGGGTGACCAGGGTTATGCATCATTAATGCAGCTGGGAAAAGCACAGCAATATACCATGTTTGATGTCATTGTGCAAGATACAGCTGAAAATGCTACATTTAATGCAAAAACATATAAGTCCACTGCCTGGACAGGGGTCATTTTTCACCTACCAAGGGAATAACCACAAAAAGAAAGGCTGCATTCTCACAGGGAGCCATGTCACAAAACACTTAAACCCCATTACTGTGTATGTGTTGCCAGTCAGCAGTGAGGGACTGCTTTGTGCCAAGCTGAGCGATACCAGAGCATACCACTCTGTTAGTTGCAAACATGCTAAAAATGTTTTACCCAAAAGTGTGAGGTTATTTCAGTGTGTCCATTTAGAAGAAATCATGCACACAAAATCCATATCTGTGTGATTCTGAATTGATCACTGCAAACTGATATATACTTTTAAAAACCTCAAATTGTCCTTTCAGTTGTTTTCTATTCATGAGTTGTGTGACTGGCTGCCATACTGTTTTCAACTCACTGTCAATAAGCATGAGGTGTTTGTTGCTTATGCTCAGCAGCTAAAAAATCCCGTTTTCAAAGCTCAATCATAGTATCATTGTCTTTCCTTTTCTACAACATAATCAATGAATATATGAATAGACAGCAGCAAAGGAGCAAAGCACAATTCATAGCAATCAGCACCTTCAAGAATGGGTGCTAACTTTTATCCGATTGGCTAAAATAAGTGTTTATCAATCAGCTCCTTTGATCACAGCAAATCTCTCAGCCTGTGTATAATCATCATAGAGCAAAACCAGGTCTGTATTGAACTGCTACCAGCACAGGATGCAGAATTTAGCTGTCAAATATGAAGTTGTTCCACATTTTAAGGAAAATGTAGCACATTCAAAAGTTTCTTTAGTCATTAAAGGACTTTGAATTAAAACAGCGGCTGACTAGCCTTAGTTGTGATGGTGGAGCCACCTGGCAACTTAATCCCATGTAACTTTGCATAGCAATATCAACAAAAAAGCAGCTAATTCAACAACAGTTTCTTACAAAAGAATTGCTGTTTACTATCTTGTTATGTTTTATAATGTTTTGTCCCACAGATATGAATAATTCCCATTTAAGTAGTTCCAAATATTTAAAATCTGCTAAAATCAGTCTGACTAGCTGTTAGTTGACCACTCTGAGGAGTTCTTTCATTTTCTATAAGTTGACCGTGATGTGCCATTTAAAGGTAAGGGAAGTATTACTGAAAATTATTTTGAAAAATCAGAACTACGCCTTTAAGTGCAACTCGAACAAGGTACTGGTTTCAATTCAGTCAGTTGGCAGACTCTCACCACCCTAATCCATCACAGGGAACACTAATTCAGCACTATTTTTAATTTATGTCTGATACTGCATTGCTGAATCTGATAAATTAATTTGCATATAAATGACACTGATATTGAAGTGGCTGATACAAATGTATATTGGCTTGATGGTTAGACAGGTCACACAGCAAGTTCAATCTATCATCCAACTGAATCTTAAAAATCTTGATTCAAGCTATTTCAATAAGTAAACATAGAAAAAACAGAGCAGAACTGCATGGATGTGAGCACATACGGTTAATGAAGAGAAACAGTAATCTATTTCTGCTGACTTTTTCACATTGGCACAGTGAATGAGCTGCAGCAACTCAAGAGTTAAGGTAAATATCAAGTCAGCACAAGTGATTCACACCTTGATGACTTATTTTATAATGCTTCCCTTCCATGCATTATAAAATGTATGGAAGGGATTATCTTATAAAAGAGAATCACTTGATTGTAGATTATATTCTGATGGTATATGAAGGGTTTTTCATGTGTCTCTGTGGGTGTTGTCCCTGCCTTTTTCCTTTTGTTTTAACTTCTCACACCTGTCTAGTTACTCATCGTTGAGGGCAAAGCAAGAACGTCAGAATTTCAAGTCATGTTAATCCCCAACAAATGTCCACTGCAAATACATAGTGACACAGTGACTCTGCAGTTGCTCAAAGGAAAATGAGGAGAGATTGTTTTGTGAAAAAATGTGTAAAACAGTAAAGAAAGATGATTCCCCCTTCATAATTAGGCAAGGAGAGATTAAAAAAAAGTGTTGTATCAGCATACACTTCTATCATGCATCTGATGAGGGAATATAAACTCCCTCCTATCTCTGCCTCTCCACACCACCCTCTGGTTTTCATACAGGAGTGGCAGATAATTAAAAGATCGAGCGATAGCAGAGAAGGCCACTGGGGCCTCATCTTCTGTTCTTCCTGCTCTGACATAATTAATATAGGGGCTTTATGAAATCATTCACATGATTTATTCATTCTTTTTTTTTTCCGTAGACCTTGCTTATGCCGTCCAAGAAAATTTAGGAGCGATGTGATGACTGTGTTAAAAATCCCAGGAAAGATAAGTGGTTTAAAACAGAATATTTTCCAGCACAATCAGGGAAACTATCCAATTGCTAAGGCATCTAATTGAAAGATTTGTTGTTTTATTATTGTCTCAATTTAATCAAAGGAAACTCACCAGCAGGTAGTTATTTGTTTTAACCCATTTTACTGTATTAACAGAGACATTTTGGGTTGTTGTGTGAAAACAAAAATCAAACAATGCTCTAATTCATTTCATGTTTACATGCTTTGACGATATTTTTTATTCTGTCATTTCCAAATGATTCTTCTTTTCTTTTGTCTGTGATGAATCTTTTTACATTATGTTATTTCAGTGAGGTCAGAACCTGCTTTGTCTTTGTGTCTTTTCTGTTTAAAGAACTGCTTTGTGACATTAGCACTTCTGGCAAATGCAACTACTTCAAAGAAGTTATGAGAACAATGTAATGATGATTCTTCATGAGCCAATTTTTCAGAGAAGACCTGAAGGCCCGTGGGCTTGACTGAATCTCTTTATTCCACTTCCATCTTCCAACAGAGATGCCTAACCTTGCACTGACCCAAATTCAGATAAGCTGAGGCAGTGAGTTGATTTGAAGATGTAATGAAAAAATATGAAGAAAGACTTATAAAAAAAAACATGGGAGCACAAGGAGCCAAAGGACAACAAAAACATCAAGAACCAACAAAACCACAAGGAACATGGCGGCTGAGCAGGATCTAGTGGGATATAGCTGGATAAAAAAGGAGAAACCAATGAGCAGGAAGGGGAAACAAGTGGTTAAATACTGGGAGTGTGAATGCTGGAACAACAGACCAGACAAATTGACTAACAAGCTGCAGGTGTGAGGGGAGAGAGCAAACGGCAGGTTGAGAAGAGAGAAAGAGAAAGAAACAAGACTGATTTTTTTAAAAAGGAAATTAAAAAATGCAGAATAGAGACTGTGTAAATGCTCTTGTTGACTATAATGAGTGCATATTTACTGCAGTGTCTGGTCTGTGGCGAAGCAGATCCGATTTACAAGCAGTGTAAATCGGGGAATATTTGGGGTAAGATGAGTACTCTGAGCCACTGAGGCCCCTCATAGACCATGGTCTCACTGAGAATTATTTTAATTTTAAATTTTAAATTATGTATATTGCTGGTTATTATTCACCAGCAAGAGAATCTGCAAGAAACAAAGAAAAAGTTGAGCTCAAAAACTTTTTCTTGAAGTAAAAATTGAGCAAATTTTTTGAATTCACAGTGAAGAATTAATTAATTTTGATATAAGTGTATACAATTAGTAAAGCATCAGTATGGCAGGAATCTAAATGCAGACACACAGGCCAGGTACATGTTGGTGGGAGGAAATATTCTTCATTTTGCAAAATAAAACCAGAAAGTATTGAAGTAATGATACATTTCAATGAGAATATCAAAACTTTAAGAGGAAGAAGAAAAAAAAAATAGATTTCTCCTGAACAACTCAAGCAAGTCGAGCAGTGAATTGTTCTGTCATTATATCATTTTGCCCCACTCAAGTATCGCGTTATTTTAGGCTCATAACAAAAAGAAGAAATCTGCTGTCAGGTTATAGACTTGGTGCCATGAGAAGGTAATCAGCTTCTGGCAAGGAAGAAAGTGTAGTAATTTGTGTGGTACACTTAGCAAAAAAAGGAAGGCATAAAATTGTTCCTTGTGAGCTTTATCAGAAACTTCAAACTGTCAAAGAGGCACAAGTGAGTGAGCAAGGACAGAGCGAAAGAAAGCACCAAAAAACAGTAAAAAATAAAAATAAAAAAGACCTTGAAGACAGTGGTGATGAACAATGGACAAGGTTACAGTTTGGGTACTTACAATTAAAATCTAATAGACTACATGTTTTGGAGAGTAACTTCAAAATGTGGTATTTGTGCATCTTTTACTTACCTACTGCTGTGAAAACGCAAACAAGAATGGAAACTGATGGTTATAGGAATTAACTTATATACTCCAGTAGGTCACCATGTTTTTGGAGGTGACTTGTTCTTTATCTCCCAGAGTCGTGATATGGCCTGAATGAAAACAGCAAAAGCAGTTTTCATATAATATTAATTTAAAGAGAGAAAAAAGCTACACAAATGATTCTGATCATATGTGAAAGTTTTGTGAAACATACTAAAATTCAAAAAGAGATGAGATCTGTCAATCTGGAAAGGGATACAATGTCAGCACCAGGCCATTAGGATTCTAGCTGTGGAGAATCTACAAGTAGATAGAGAACCCATTCTGGAGGTCACAAAAAACTAACAACACCTATAAGACCTGGTCTAAGTATTCAAAGAAAGAGACAGGGACCAAATTGCATCCCTTGGAGAGTTCCAAGGATAAAACCTCTGCTGAATAAAGTCTACACAGACGTCCATCGAACACTCCCAAAAATATATTGCTAATCCCCAAGAGTTTGAAGAAATTATCAGTTGCATGACATGGTATGTACAGACATCACAAGTGAACTTGGGTTATACAGCACCACAATGATCCAAAAGGCGTAATCAAAACCATTTCCAAATGGCAAGGCTGCCCTCTGACCACCACCAATAAACACGGTGGTTTATTGGTGGTGTGTCTTGCTCAAGGACATAATGACAGACAGAATGGGGATTCGAACCGGCATCCCGCTGGTCGTAGGACGAGCTCCTACGTCTGCCACAATTATGCAAGGAAGAGACTTATTTTCATCAGACACACAAATATGGTTTTACACAGATGTACACATATTTCTACTAATACATGAACTCATCATTTAAAAAATACTATTTGCATCTACTCTGTTTATCTTTGTCTAATGTTAGTGATAATAAGCAAAACCAGAAGAAATTGAGCATGTAAAAGGTGTCACCTACATTTTAATATAATTAAAATCAGATGGTGCTGACAGATGGTGGGGTAAAATTCATATATATATATATATATAATTACAGCATTAAATGCATAGATAGCAGAATATGTAAAATACAGTTTTAAAGAAAAACAATATTCTGCTGAAGGGACGTAATGAATTCTGAAAAACATTTTCTACTCGGTGTTACAGCAAAGAGCAAACTGTGGCATGACATCATGTGCATCAGATGTAGCTTGATGCAGTTTGTTCTGGTTTCTTTTTATAACCAGCCAAATCTAGCCTAGAATAAACTGAGCTTTGATTGGAGTTTATATCTAATGTAAATAGGGGTTGTATACCAGTGAGTTCATATCACTCGCTGCTATTTTACCAAGGTCAGTTGTGAACTTTAAAGATTGTGAAAGGAATTAAATTTCCCAGATAAGCGTTCTGTGCTGATGAGATTCATGTAACATGTCCAAAGTCTCTAAAACAGCAGCTTAATAAACCTCGTCATTGTGATAGCTTTACCAATCAAGCAATAAAAATAATTTCACCTCACTTGATTTAATGTTTGACCATAAAACATATCTGAGTAAGAACATCAGAATCAAAGGGTTTTTGGAGGAGGAACACAGAGAAGATAATATTTCAGTTACTCATTTACTGATGGAGATAAAGAAACTACATCAGTGCTGCCATGGGAACAGATAAGTTTTCTATTTTTTTTTTTTTGCTTTTTTTGTGTTTCTCAAAACCCATTGACCATCTCTGGTCCCCCTTGTCTCTTTCTCCACAGTCTCTGAGATAGACAGATCAATATGCTCAAAAACTCACTTCTCACCATGTCCTTTTAAGTGCCTTCATAGCTCCTCTTCCCCTTCCTGTCGTCCCACTGCCATCCCAGATGTACCCCATTGTAATCCCTCTCCATCTCCCTGGCTCTCATTTGCTCCCTCTACTTATTTTTCACTCTCTCTTTGAGCATGCACGCTCTTACAGGCATGATGTTAGAGCGTGTGTGTACGTGAGTCTGTGTATACGTGAGCATGTGAGGGAGGGAAAGAGAATGAGAGAAAGCCCTACAAGAGCTTTTCTAAATCCCAGGTAAGAGCAGAGATTTTCTGAGGGAGAATTTCATTTCAGCACCTCTCATCTTGCACAGTGAGCTGGAGGATAGGACTCTCCCAGTTATGAATCCAATAACCATTGTGTGTGTGTGCCGCAGATGTGTGGGGGTGGTCAGGTTTGTGTGTGGTCAAAAGTGGTTGTGGTGTTGGTGAGAGGGGCGGCCAGACAGAGCCTTGTTTATAGGATTGGAGGTTACTCCCATAAACTCAAAATGAAGGTCAAAAAGAAGAGTGGAGAAGCAGACAGCTGGAGGATAAGAGTCAGCCAACCTGACATTTGCTTCTGCATGAACATATTTATGTGACTAAGTGGGAGGGGAGGGGGCACAGAGTCAATGTAAAGGTGGTATGATAAGTCACTCTCATAATCTCCACATCTTTACCTTAATGTTGGTGATTTTCAGAAAAACATGCTCCTACAGTGCAGTGCAAACATTTCCCCAGGCATAATCTTTACACATTTTGTCACATCACAACTACAAACCTCAGCTGTTATATTTTATGTGATAGAACAAGACAAAAGAAACGGAAATACTAGAAATACTTGGTGTTCAAGGTCAGTGCACGGCTTAGTGTTAGCGCAGGTACCCCATATACGAAGGTCCCAAAATACATCAAGATTTATGACTGTTATGTGACAAAATGTGAAAATGTTGATGTGTTATAAATACTTCCAGAAAGCACTATATATGCCCAATTACAAACACACATACATGCACCCTGCAGCGGAGCAGAAAAGAGTGTATTGAGTTAGAGAGCTGAGGTCAGTTTTAAATCATTACAGGTCACCATGGTCGGCCTGGCTACCAGATTAGATTAAAGTCTAGTTGACAGAGCGAGCCGAGCACACTGTAGCACACACACACACACACACACACCCCTACACACACACTTGGGCACTGAAATAAACACAAAATTGTATACCCAAGCTGCACATTAATCACTGTGACTCCGGATGTAATGTGCTGTGATGTAGCTTTGGTTTTCTTCTACAGAAGTCGAGGCCATTTGCTGACCTATGATCAGTAAACAGCCGTGCAACAGATAAAAGCAGAAGCTGTCCCAGAGGAGCATACTGTTGGGAAAATCAGCCTATTAGGAAGTTGAGGAGACTGATCAGATTAAAGCAAGCTGAGATGGGTCACAGTGCCGGTCCTCTGGCTCCAAAGCTCTCACCACCAGTGTGACATACACCATGGCTGAGCTGCATCTCCCGTACATCGCTGTGCTTAATTCTCAGGGAATTATGATCCTTTTCAGAGATTAAGAGATATTTGTGAGCAGCTGGATGGAAGGGAGGATTGAATGAATAGAGAAGCAGCTGCTGTTTGTCTGCTTGGTGTCTCTGCCTTCTAGCTCCAGAACAACACTATAAAGCTCCTGTGTGGGCTATATGTTACTGCAAGCAAAGACAGCCACTAGATCCCACTTGCTGCATCACTTGTACTTCTCCCTCTGTAGTTAAAAAGAGCAATAAATCGAAAGATGGAAGATGTTTATCTCCTTTCTACCCCACCCACCTCCTCATGTCTGGCTCCTTTCTCTTTCTTTCCTCATGCTGCCCATCGTGCTCCGCATATGTGACCTTCACTGCCGAGTTTGCCATTTGCTGCCAAGTGGATCTTTAACTGCTTCTGCGATACACATGACCTAACCTCCTCTGACCCTGCTAGGCGCTGCTCGCCGTGGCTGACAGCCAGCAGAACAAGGGCATGAAGTCAGGCCAGAAAAGGACTCCTTCAAATCAGCTTGGAGCACAATGATAGCTCTCCTCCCTTTCTATCAGTTCTGCTCTCTTCTCTTTTCCTCCTCCACAACCACTGATGTAGAGCTGCAAAAAGCTTTTGCGCTCCTTCTAACACCAAATTTAATCCTTTCTGCCATTTTTTTGAAGTACAATAAGTGTAGATGTAAGGACTCTCGAGCGTGCTCACACGTTTGACAAAAAATTATCTGAATGTGTTTCCCAGAACCCTTCTGACTCAATCAGAGGGCGCAGCAATGAGCAATATCTGCTGGTTACCAAGCAGCACTGAAACTCAAATATACAGCCAAAAAAGTTTCATATTGTCACAAAACGAAAAATATATTCAAAAAATATACGTCACAGTGTTGAACAAGTGGGGGATCTACTTAGTCTACATGCAGTGACAAACATGGTGCAAAAAGAATGAAAGGAACTGATGAGAATATTGAGCGCATAAAAAAAATTATGACTTTGGGCAATATTTGACATTTAAACAAAACATTATTCTTGGTCTGTCTAGGAGCTGCATATGATGTCAATCTAAAATCTGTGGAGAGCGATACAGACCGAAAAAGGACCTAATTAGAACGCTGAGGCAATTTCTCTATTCTAGCACTAAATTAAACTTTCATAATTCATTGTGAGCGCCACAGTTTGGCCCACATTTAAACTGAGCAGTTTAATACCTAGAAGTTCATTCATATGTTCCTCATAAACAGTTAAAAATTCATAAGTAACACAAACTTCATAAATCCTGCAGAAATGTCAGAAAGCATAAGCCAAAACTAAAAGACATAATTTCAGTCAGTATGAAATACATGGGAGTCAAATAATGCTTTTAATAATGAAATGTTAACATTTATCCCAGCAATTCCATGTAAAACATTAAACTGGCCAATTAGAAAGAGTCAGAAAATATTTTTTACTATTAATGTCTTACTTTAGCTGTCCATAAAGTCCCAGATCTAAACGTATCAATGAAAAGTTGAATCCAAATGAAAGAACATTTGGCACATGACTTGAGAATGATTGCAACCTTGAGCAGATTGTAAAGTAAAGCCACTTTCTGGTTTACGGAAACTGAATTGAGTGTGTTTTTATGGAAGATAAATAAGTCATTTAGAATTAATCTCTTACAGCAGCAAACCCTCTAAACCACTTGTGAGTGTTTAATTCACCAAGTTGCTCTTACAACATAGATGATGCAGCACTGATGTCTCCAAGATCAACAAAGAAAAGAGTTTGTAAAAAAAAGTCAGTCAATAATATAGGAATGAAAATAAAGCCAATATACAAAAATAGGAGTTCCTGGACTTTTGTAGTTGTTGGGTACCAATGTGAAAGCTCCTGAGTTCGATTCAGTCTCATTTCACTGGCATGAATATATTTAATGTCTTCGTTTAGAATGATAATAAACATATGAAACTAGAAAGAGACAATGTGTTATTTTTAGACCAACATCTGTCAGCTTTTGCCTAAGGAATACAAATTCAGCTAAAATATACTCAACAGGAAAGCAATATAAGAATATTGTCACTTAGCTTAGAAAAAGTACTTCTAGATCAGTGTTGTCTTTTTTTGTTTTCTGTTTCTCTGCTCTGTTATTTTGATCCCAAGTGGCTCACAGCAGATGTAAAGTTATACTGACTGGTTCTGCTCAATGTTTCTTGGGTTTGTTTTTGTCTAACGTTGTCACATGCTTGTTCAAACTAAGGAACTTAGTCAGTGACTTTGGGATTTTCCCAATTGACACTCTAAACTAATGAGGTGGCATAGTATTATAAGTCAAGCTGGTATGTGTGTAACTGAATACAAATGTCCGTATAATTGAACAGCCTTGGTTTGATTTTACTTCTAGACATGTGATACTATTTGTTTTGTTGTGCCTTTACAGCTGTTGTGAATTGATGCTATCAAATATATTGATTTCCAAATTAAAGCAGAAACATAAAAATACAATAATTAATTATATACAATAACAGAAAACTTTGCAATCAATTACATGCGAAGAATACAAATTAGTATGGAAGAAATCTTGGGAGCAGAATGTGCTTCTATAGTTTGAGTCTTTCTAAACTGTAGGTCAAAAATGCTAATTAGCCTGCAGGGAGCAAGCCTGAGGGAGGTAGTGGGGCAGTAGAGAGGTGTGGGAGTGAAAGAACGAGGTGAGGGTGGGCAGAGGGTTTTGAGATATATGAAATGAACTTCTGTCAAAGTGCAATAAAACTTCACTATGAATCATACCCCACTGGAATGTGGGACAGGGAGTTTGAGCAAATGCATGCAAATCCAGTCCGACTGAAAGAGAAATTGACACACATAGAAGATACACACGTTCTCTTCATTTGCATGAGTGTGAGTTGCAGTCCTATTAATGGCATCGGCACAGCGGTGCGACTCGATGATCCCTTTCACAACACCGTTTTGCTGCAGTTTCAGGGCTTGTGAGATTCAAATCAGGGCAGAAAAGAGTGACAAACTGACCCCCGCTCACTGGGTTGGGTCCACTTCAGAAGCTAAGTTTCTGGCTTTGAGAGACTGGTCCTTAACCCCACTCTGGTTCCCCCATGTCTCCTGTCTGCTCCATCTTGGAAGAATCATATAGAGCTCTTTTCCTCTTCTTGTCAATTTTGTATTCTCATTTTCTATTTCCCTCTCGCTTTGCAGTCGGCACCCACACAGCTTCACTGTGTAACCGTAACTAAATATAAATCATCCATTCTTTTTACGCTTTCATTCCGATATGTCTAGCACTCTTTCTCATTTGTTCTCTTCATACAGACCCCACTCTTCCCCTCCCCAAACTCGCTTTGCCTTATTTTCTGTCTGTCATATTCTTCCGTTTTGGCTCTCCACCTTACATAAACATAGCTCTAATAAATCGTGCACTGGTAATTACATAGAACCCACCGGTAAATTTCACTTCCATTTACATTTAGATTAAAGAATATTTCACTCCCATCAATCTGCAGTACCAGTCCGCGCTGTGCATGGCTATGCCCATATGTAGACACAACGGTTTGTGGCATTTTTATACTCTTGCCAGTCGATGTACGCACAACCGCGGATATGAAAACCAGCTCCGGGGTGCCCTCAAATATAAATGAACATAAAGTACATGAGAGAGCACTCTCACGAAGATAAGTTAGACATAAATGGCACACTCTGCTCCAACAGAGACAAATGCACTAGTTGAGCTGTGCATCTAAATGCTCACAAGCGTTCAGATGCATAATGCACATTTAATAATCAAAAATCAAACGCCTGCATTTTGGTGCAGAGGTTGAGTTTTTTGACTCAACTGCCTCCTTTTCAACGCCAGCCGGGGAAGTTTGTTCTTTGAGATTAGAGAAATTGTTTCCTAGGACAGATCTCTCTTGATTGCTCCAGTCTTCTAATGCTACGTTGGTAATTCCTGAGGTAATCAAATATCCAATGCCAAAACCTAGGGGGAAAAAACATGCTGAGTAAGGTCTTTGCCATACTAAAAATCAGGAGATGTTTATTTTTACTATTTTATCAGTCAAAATAATCAACAGCAAGATTTTCTAGCGGGACGTTTGGGCAGATGTTTTCTCCTTTCATTGCAAACGTTGCAGCCGGGTAAGTATTTTTGGTGAAAATAGGAAAAATCTTCAGGGGTCCTTTTATTCATAGCCATTTTTGGAAAAGGAAAAGTTGAGGTTTTAGACTCAACTGTCTTCTTTATAGAGCAAACGTCCGCAGCCGGGGAAGTTTGCTCCTTTGGAAGTTTGGCGACATCGTGCCCTAGGACAGATGTCTCTTCATGGGTCCAGTCTTTTAATGCAGCCTTCGTCAGAGCAGAGGTTGAGTTTTTAGACTCAACTGCCTGCTTTTTACCGCAAACTTCCCCAGACGAAGTTTGTTCTTTGGGAAAATTAGAGAAATCGATCCCTAGGAGGGCGGTCTGTACACGGGTATTGTGTTCTAATGCATTTTCCATCAACGCAGACTGAACTGTCTGAAAACTAAAGACAGTTTCAATGCAGTGCTTCCATGCACTGCATTGCATGGAGGAGTGACTCATTTGCTTTGCAAGTGACTGACTTGCTCTCCTTATGCATTGCTATGGGCAGGCCCCAATTATGAGAAAGGAGACCCAGAGGCAACAACTGGGGAGAACAGATACCACCAAGATTTTTCCCTTTTCTTTCACTTTCTCTGACTCCTGCTTTCCTCTTCTCCTCTCTGTATCACTGCATCATTTCTAACAGTAATGAGTGCATCAGGAGCAAGGAAGAAGCAAAGAGAGGGGGTCAGTACTTTAGGGAATTAGTGTTTAAAATACACACAATGGTTTTCCTCAAGTGGATAATCAGTGCAAATAAGCCCCGTCACACCTTTTCCTCTTGGAAACGCACACACACGCTCAGGATACCCAGCAGGTATTAAACCAGCATGTAACACGGCTTCATACTGTGTGTTCTCAAATCCCTGACAGTTTAACAGCATCATTATCAAAGGAGCTCATTTTTTCAATCACCATCAAGGAATCTTTGGAGTTGTCTTTTGCATCACCAGATTGCTTGGGACACAATTTCTGTCCTCACAGGCATACTGGAAAAAAGAAAGTGCATTATCTAGCAGTGCTTAAGTGTATTAGACATTAAATAAAACATTTGCCGGAAAACAGTTTGTTGGTAATTTCCTGTGTGAAACCGGTTTCCTTTTTCTTCTGAGAGGGAAATGTTTTTTTTCTTCTTTTTCTGTTCTCTAAAGCACCCGATGAGGAAAAAAAAAGAAGTTTGTTTTCCATCCAACAGGCATCTGACACAGTGAAAACGTATCTGCAGGCGTTCACATTAAGGTGCTGTTTTGCTTTCATCTGTGAAGGGGTGAGTCCATGGCTGCAGGAGTAAATTACAGCAACAGCATGATGTTAGAGAGTTTAGAACTACAGAACAGCGGGGCATCGTGAAACCGATCACTTTATACAGTAGAAGGTAAATAGTACAAATTCTTAGCTTTGACTGAAGACACTGTTCAGGCCTAAATTTAAGGAATACTGTTAAAATAAATAGTGGCATGTCCTGACATTTAAAGGAGTTCTCTGTGAATTCATGCTAAATGACCAGTAGGGAATTTGCTGCTTTTAAATAACTCAAAGCTAAACTAGGTATGAAATATTTTTTCTTTAGTTAAAGCACAATACCCACCAGTTCTATGAAATACACGGCCAAGTGAATACATCAGACTTGGTGTGCGTCTCAAAATATGGAGCTATAACATTTTACAGAGCACATCATTTCACCATCCTCAATACTCTAAAGAGAGTTTGTACTTTTTGAGCAGGCAAGAATGCGAAGGTATAGATGATATGTTGTGAGTTCAATATTTCTATTTCTGACAACTGCATATATTATTGTTTTAACATAACATTGTTTTAATAATATTGTTTTTAATTCCCCCTTATGCAATAATAAAGAGCTTTGTACTGGAGCCAAAAGGCAAAGTTTCCAATTTACCGGTCGATCTATGTTCTTACCTTAATCTGTGGTCACAAATTTTGGGTAGCGACCGAAAGAATGAGATTTTGGATAGAAGCAGCAGAAATAGGTTTCGTCTGCAGTGTGTCTGGGCTCCTTTAAAGAAAGGCTATCAGAACACAGATGGAGCTGAATACAGGACAAACCTGCAGAAATTGTGAGACAGTGTGAAAGGTTTACCTTTTAGTAGGGCTTTCAGTGTCAGATGAAAGTATAAATGTGTGGATGTCCCAGTCAAAGTCCAGAAAATCCGTGGCAAGATCACATCTGACAGTCTTAACCTGCTTTTGCAAGCAGGTAATGATCTGGCTCTTAAAATGCCAATAGAGACCAACCCCAAAAGACTTGTGCCTGTAATTACAGCGGAAGCTGATTGTACAGTATTGACCCTGGAAATAGATGGCAAATTTTTAAAGTCCATATTTAAAAAAAAAGAAACAATATTAAAAACTATTAAGCATCAACAGTTGCAAGAACCTTATAATTCCATGTAAAACAAAAAGTGATTAATCTGATCAGATCACCTCCTTCCCTTTTTTCTGGGTCATTTCTGATGTTCATATAACCAGTGAAGTTACTACTGGCTATTTTCTCATCTTGTTTCTGCTTTTGCCTATTGCTTTTTTATCATTATTTCTTCTATATAGTTATCCTCTCAGTCTCAAACATGTTAGATGTTCTAACTGCACAATGGTACTGAACAGTTTAAAAATATTTTCTTATTATAGTATTTTAGAAGACATTCATTTTCAGGACTGTAATTCACCCTTTGAATCCATTTAACAAGATATTAAAGTAAAGTAAATTGCCCTGAGGTTTAAAAACAATTTTTGTATAACAATTTTCTGAGCGCTCTTGCGAGCCAAGAAGTCTAGGAAACTTTTCTCCAGTATTTTTCTCCGACCTTTCCTAGAGGATCCCCAGCTGTGCTCAGGCCAGCTGGAAGAAATGATCCCTCCAGCCCCGGGTCGATCTGGGCCCTTTGCATGAAATGTGATAAATAAAATCTGACCCGGCTTTCGACCCTGTTTAAATAGGACTATTAAAACATGTGCAATTCCCTCCCGTAGAAACGTCTCTGCCGATCTCTAAGAGGGAGATATGATGCTAGCAACAGTCCGGTGCATGGCGAATATGATGGACTGATGCATTCATGACTCAGTTTCTGCACTGCATTAAGAAGTTTAAATCCCACAAGGAACTAACCTCTCATGTAGGACGACATCCAGATTAAAAACAGCACGGCCACATGCTTTCTCATCATAGCAGATCAAAACAAAGATGCAAGGCAGCTTTGAATCCTGTTGCTCTGAGGCTTATTTATGTAATGATACAGCCCACAATCTGGGGCAGTGAGAGGTGGCAGAAGCTGGGCCCTTAAGGACCAGATAATAATTTGTCAAAGACTTGAAAGACTGCTGAGTAAGGCAAAGAGAAGCAGCAGTTTGACCAAGAGAGAAACATTGCTGAAAATAAGAAGTTTGCCACAGAGCTATAGGAATAGGTAGATGTTTAAAAGTGAATCAGTAAAATAGATTAAAAGAATAATTACGAAAGTTCAGTTTTGGTGCAGAAGAACACCAGAACTTTTCTGTTTTTACTCTCCCTCCGGGTGGCCCAAACTCTCAGACTGAATTGATAGCTGTGCTAAATCTGTTGAAAGTTGGAGGATGAGTAGCCTCTCAGAGTCTGACATTTTTGTTAAGATGTATTGCATCTCCCCAGCAAGTGACAAGTGCCTCAACCTTAAATAACTCCTGAATCTGATAATAAATTACAAGTGATGCTAACCAGAAAGATACAGCAACTTGCAGAAGTATCCATACGCCTCCATGTTTTTCATGTTTTATGTTAGAATCATAAACTTGAATCTATTTTATTGAAAACTTTATGTGCCAGACCAACATTAAGTAGAGCAAAATAATAAAGCAAAAGAAAAAGTTGGCTTTCAGTCTTCTTTACAAATACAAATCTAAAATGTTTGTCACTATATACTCAAGAAAGGCATTACCCCATCATTATGCACTGATCGCCATATTTAACCATAACAATAGCTTTGTTCAGGCTAATCCACTGTTGGTTTTCTATCACATATAATGGTTTTCTTCTATGTTTCTTTTCACCCAACCAGATCACTTTCTTCCACATGTTTGCTGGGTTTCCCATTGTGCTTCTAACAAATATTAAACTAGAATTGCTACAGGTGTCAACAAAGGCAATTTCCTCTCCTCTTAAAAAGCAACAAATATTTGGTGTTCATAAATAACAACAGTCCCATCAATAGATGTTCCCACCCGAGCTGTGGATCTCTGCAGATCCTCCACTGATCCCTTAACTTTATAAGCTTACGGTTGCTCCATCTTCTTTCTGTTTTCAGATGACGGATTCTGTGAAATGCTCAAAGCTCAGGATGTTGGTTTGTATTATAACTCTGCTTGAAAACATATCAGACAACTTTATCTATGAGTTGTCTGATATGTTCCCTGGTATTGATAGTGTTTCCTAACTTATGTTATCAGAGAAGACTTATCTATACTGAAATAAATTACAGTAAGTGGAATCTGTTTACTAAACATAGGACTTTGTGTGGGTGAACCATATTAGGTGTATATTATTAGCATAATGTAGCAGCTTTTTATTTGTGAAACCATTGTTTTCATTGAATTCATGTCTGTGTATCGGGGCAAAATGGGAACAAAATGAAGTGGCTATTCTTCAGTAAGGTTTCTGGAATTTGTCCAGGGTGGTTAAAGCCTCAGCCTGTTAGTGAAAAGAAAAAAAAGGAAGAGGGAAAAAAAAAGATGGACTTTTTTTAACCGACTTTACTGCTGGAACACGGAGCTGTCTGTGAGAGTGAGCACAAAATGAACTTCAGTCCTGCGTTGAAATTGCAGGGTGTGACACGCAGAACGGTTTCAGCACCACGTCGAGGTGAACAGCGCCATGCATCTCCGTCTCCCAGACAGCCTGACAGACTCAGCTGCAGCTGGTTCCGAGCTGCTCTTTGACATAACCCGCTCGGAAAAAGACCCTTTTATCATCAGCAAGGCTGCAGCAAAGCGAACCCCCCCACCCCGCCTATCTGATATGTAGCCCAACAGTGTGACGCGTTTGCTTTGATTGCGCGCATCAAACTCCTATGCACTGAAGGGGGGGGATGCCACACACTAAGCTGATTTCAGCGAGAAAAGTTTCTTTGTGCGCGAGCAATGGTAAGCAATGGGGGAAGGAATGAAAACATATACTGGTGGAAGGAATTGGCGTGTGCAAGGAGGTGTGTTTGAGAGTTACTCAAGCGCAACGTGGAGCCGAGTGATCCCCTCTATCCCAGACCCACGCTTCAACTGGGGCTGTATATTATACAGCAGAAAGGAATCAGGTCCAGAGCAGCTCACACACACACGCGCACCCCCACACGCACATCCCGAATGGAGAGAGAAACGGGAGAGTGAAAGAGAGAGAGAGAGAGATGGAGAGAAAGAGTGTGGGGGGGGGGGGTTCGTGCGTGTGTGTTTTGGAGAAAGAATGAACCACTTCAACCTGCCTGCGCGGGAGCCCGATAATAACTACCAGGCTGTTCCTCTGGATGGATTTACCTCCCTCCCACCGCGCACCGCAGATTTTCGTTCACAAGACACCTGATTGTGAAGCCAATCAATACAGAGGGGAATTAGACAAGTAGGCTGTCAGATTTTTTATTTTTGCAGCGTTCTTCGCTTTTCAATGTGCGTGGAATTTAAGAATGCGCACCTGCAGAGAGTCTCTGCTTCCCTTGTTTTCTCTCCTCACTGAGAAGTCCGATTTGCGAGCTGTCGCAGCTATAGCCTACACTTTACCGGACTGGACAGAGGAGTGTGCATGAGGAGGCGAGAGGGGGACTGAAGAGGAGAGAGAGTGTGTGTATGTGTGGCTGGATGAATCCATCTCTTTCCTCTGGCACTCCACAGGCGCTCACCCATTTATTCCAGCCTGACCGACGGACAGCATGCCAAACGCAGACTCCAGCCGAAGAGTTTGGTAAGTAAAGACATCCTAGTTTTTTTGGTCTGCTCTGTTTATGCCCCTCTTCTTCAAGGAGTGGAGGCAGCTATCCCACAGAACGCTATCATGCCCCACGTTTTTCCACTTCTCATCAGAAAACGAGTGAGACGTCCACACCTGCAGCACCCCGGTGCAGGACCGGGCATCGTCCGCATCTCAGGTCGGTGGAGGGGGAACCAACTGCCTCTCGTTTAATGGGCCCCAAACCTCGAGATTCCCCCGGGATGGCGTGTAGTGCGTGTTACTACCTGGTCATCAGCTCCACTCACCTGAGCAATGGACACTTTCGGCGAGTCAAGGGTGTCTTCAGAGGACCACTCTGTCCAACAGGAAGCAGTGACTCACCGGTAGGAGAGAATGATGAGTGGAGGAAAATGTGCATGTTTTATTTTCTTGTTTATGGAGAAACTTTTTTCACTACTCGGGCATGTAAAGTACTTTAAAGTCAGTAAGTGAGGCCATCTTTTTTTTTAGATTGGAGGGCAGTAAGCTGGAAGTTTCATGGTAAAGACGAAATTAGCAAAAGTAGGATATCTAAAATGCATTGTGAAAAAAAAACAATGGAAAGGTAATTAATTGTGTTTCTGACTTTGTGTGGGTGTATAAATAGCATCTAAAGGTGCTGTCTATAAACCCTTACAAGTTCTGTATTTCTGTAGTTTTCTGAATGGCAATAACTAATAAATAAAAGCCCCAACATTTGTAGCCTCAATTTAAAATATATTCAGACCACAAACCATAGTAGTACTTCAATTCAATTTAGTTACATATTAAGTTTGCACTTTTGTTTCTTCATTTTTTTTCATAAGCACTTTCCTGCTTTTGAAACTGGGTTGATCAGTAAAAAAACAAAACATTTTATTATTATTATTATTATTATTATTATTATTATTATTATTATTATTAAATTCAACCGAACATTTCTTTGTCATAAACAAAACTGTTGATCCATATTTTGCATTAATAATTGGATTTTGATAGTTGGCTGAAACCCAGTAACCTTTTTGAGGTACACTATGAGAAAGCACCGAAGCTACGTAGCCTAGGCATTGTAACACTGAAATTATGGATTAAAAACCATCAGCGTAACTTATTTTTATCTCGTTATTCTACAAGTTAAGTCAAATTTATTAAGTAAGTTCAAGTTACTCATATTGTTCTTAAATATGAACAATAATGGGTGATTTACAGACTACTGTAAAAAATAGACTTCATACTTTAAAGTTTGCTAAAAAAGAAAAAAAAGATGAGAAAAAAGTATGTAATTTTGATGTAAAAAACAAAAAAAGAAGCTGTAGGAACCATACCAGGGTGTCCTCACAAGAAACTCCTGAAGTTACCTGAAGGTACAAGAGATAAAAATAAGACTAAGAAGCTCATCAGACCCAGTAACACTCTAATACAGCTGCAGGGTAAATGAGAATATTTTTTGTGCAAAGTGATAATTTCTTTTTCTGAGCAATAAAATAGCATCCCACCCCCCTTGGGTGGAAGACAGAAGCCCAGAATATTTTTATTTCAAAAAGAGGAAAAATTGTGTAGTCGAGCATGAAGCCATTGTCCGCTACAATCCTTTTCCTCTCCTTTGGGAATTAAATGAGTCAAATCACATTTCTTCTGTGAGGAGGAAATGAGTTGAGCAGACAAAAATAGGCCTAATTACCTCTAGTCTATTGTTTTGGTCTGTATTGTTTGTCAAGTGTGTGCAAGAAAGAAACACTTTCTGTGTCGACGGGGAACATTAGCCACCAAACTTGAGTGTGTCCAGCATGCACATCTGTGGTCTGTGATGTAAATCTGGAAGCCCAAAAGAAGGAAAATCACCCAAGAAAGAGCAAGGTATTTTGAACCGTGTATATTTAGATGAGTTGTGTGTTTGTGTGAATAAATCTGGGTATGTCAAAAGTAGATCCAGGAGCTTCTCGGAGAGTCCTGGGTAATCACATATTATTCATGAGCTCTTAATGTGAGATGAGATAAACTGGCACAGCTGATGACAAGTTTGATGAGAAAGGAGGAAAGAAGCAGCTGGTATGTGTGTAACAGTGCGTGTGCGCGCGTATGTGCATGAACACTCAAGTTATTACCAGTCTGTCATGTTCCGCCCGCATTGACTGTGTGATGGGAATGAGCGAGCGGTGCAGTCAGACTGGCAGAGAGACACGCCAATAAGTCACATTCACAACCATCCCGGCAAACTTTAACACACTTTCTCAAACACGCACACGCGTAAAGAGAGAAAACGATATCTAGTTAGACCATCGGTGCATATCAAGTCTTTAGATGCACACCGCACAGTGCATATCTCACTTTCTGCATATTAGGGTCCGTGTTTGAATTTCATCATTCCTATCACCTGTCTCAGGGCTCCTTCATCTACTGAAAAAACATCAAAAGCTTTTTTTTGGCTGCTCCTGCAACAGTGTCTCTTCCTAATTTATCAGAGAAAGTCAAATTTCTAAACACTTGTGGCTCAGTGTCACATCTAAATTTAGAGGTGGATGCAAAGTTTTCAAACAGTTGCTAATTCCCAAGTTTATGAAAAGTTGTTTGAAGCTTGTCGGTGCAACTCTGAGATGAGGATTCCCTAAAAATGTGCCACAGTTTTTGTCAAACCTATGCTCGGTTGCAGCAAAACATGGAGATTTACATTTACAAGGCCCATTACATTCATTTCTGAAAGTGTCAGTATGCTATTACGTCCAACACTGTATAAAGAGTAGACATTAAATATTTTATTTACGTCAGTTAACAAAGCCTTCCACTTTCAAGGGGATAATGGTGCTAAAACTCAGCCATGTTTGTTGGGAAAGGTTGTAAACATCAGATATCAAGTTTTGCCACATGGTCTTTGACTAGACCTTTCTAACACAAAATAGTTCTTTGATGAAGCCATTCTAAAGGTTGCTTAGACTGTACTGTATGTTTAGAGTTGTTTTTCTGCTGGAAGATGAAAGTTTGTTTTTGTCAAGCCTTAATGTCTTTCTCAATGTTTGCCTAGTATTTAGCTTAATCCATTTTCCTATGACCTCTGATTAGATTTCTTGCTCTTGGTTTCAGTAGCTCAATTTATTACATTAAGCTACTGAAATAAATCAAAGTTGATAGTTCTAACATGACAACATTTACAAAACCTACAGGAAACTCTCATCTAACCCAAAGAAATATTTTTTGTGCTTTTTATACACAATTTAAAACCAAATTGTACCCACCATGGCTCTTGTTATTCAAAAAGCAATAAGAATTATTCCAAATCCCTGACTTTTCAGGAACAAATTTTAAAATTGAAAACAAAATTTTAGCAAAGGCTGGTAAAAGGAGATTTCACATTGACAACCTTTGATTGTTTTTAATTCAAGTATGCAAAATATTTTCACTGTGAAAAGTGTAAATTGTTATACTGATATAGGAAACTCAAAATGTAAAAGTGGCGATCAAACAAAACCATTGACATCATACCTAAAGGAGCTGCGGTTCTAAAGATTCTCTGTTCAAGGGCTGACCTTGCTTTGCTTTGCTCGACAAAACTGCTGACATCCTGCAAGGATATTGCAGGCTCAACTGTATTTGACCTTTAAATGAAAATACAAATTTAAACCATGTCTCATACAAATTGCTCACTCCATGCTGTGTTTTTCAGGTGTTATTTGTTTTAGGAACATCAAAAGGCCTGTCAGAGCTAATGAAGCAAAATGTAAATATGGGACATTTTCCTATTTGTAAAATGCTGGTTTAGTAGGTATGGAAGGTCAAAAGATAGAAGAAAAAAGATGCTTTCAGATTTATCTGTATTAGTGTAGACAAGATGCGATATATGAACCTGTCAACATGATGAACAGTCTGTGCTTGTGGTCGAGCAGTCGAAAAGTCACCCCTTGTTTGAGGTGAAGTGAGGAGGAGTGACTTTAATGCATCTTTTCGAGGCGGTTAAACATGCTGAATAGCGTCTTTTTGCCTTCGTGATTCCAATTCTGGAAAATGCAACAACAGACAGTTGCTCTCTGATTTGTTGAAGTACAAAACATCTCGCAGCTGGGATTTGTCTTGTGTTTTCTCTTTTATAAGATACTTCAGAATGAAAAATAAATAAATACTGGGCACTAATAAGTGATGAACATCAGCCATTTTCCAACTCCAGGACATATTCTCTTGTGTATGTTAAAATTGCTCTGTTATGTTATTTAGTTAGCCTCCCTGGAGCGAGCTCTTCTGTGTCAAGGGCAAGTTTTTTTTCTTTGCTCATGACTGCTTTATCACCACTAATTAGTAATTATTATAGGTTTGTGCGACGTGTCTAAATTTTGGATTCTGTATGTATATTATCACCTAATCATCACTTGTGAGTCATTCTTCAAACTCTCATTAACACTTTAAAGGATTTTTTTGTTCTTGGCGTCAGCATTAATGGACGACAGGAGGAGATAGTAGAGAGAAAGGTGTTTTAAAAGGGAATTGTTTCAGGTCCAATGGATTGCTAATTTCAGACAGATCCAACCTGATACGCAGCCAACCATTCTCTGTCACTATTCTCTCTTTGGACCCTTTCTTCCTAGACAAAACCCACTTTTTCTCACTAAAACTAAGAACAATCACCGACAGTAAATGGTTTAGAATATTGAACATTTCTTCATACATCACAGCTCTCTGCAATTGTCACATATAATCGTCACATTCAGTTCAAGTCAGTGTTGATGGAAACTAATTATTCATCAGTTGTTTCTTCTCAGATAACATGCTGCTGTCAGCTGAACACTAACTTTCAATGTTTTGTTGTCATAAGTCACCAGTCATACTTACAGCAAGAATTGTGAAGCTAAAGTAGCACAGAAGGTATTGGCCACCAAAATGGACAAAGGTGCACTATGTTTTATGACAGGTTAAAAAGTAAAACACAGCTCTTTTTTATGCATTCCTTCCTGTTATCCACTAAAAGTCTCGCTCACTCCATCACAGTCAGAAAAAAATCACACACGTTGCCACGTGTATAAAATAGTTTTGAGTCTAGCTCTACATCTGCTCTGCTGTGGTAGTTTTGCTTCTATTGTTGCATTTTGCCAACCATCTGGTTTCTTATATCATTTGCTTTATAAGGGCACTAACAAATAAAAATATTACCTGACGATCAATCAGAGATTGGCTGTTCTGATGAGAAATATGGTGGAGGAATGGAATTCAAAGCTAATGTTTCGAATTTGTTTAAAAGATTTAAATAGCCAGCAATTCACTGAATATTTAATTAATTTGAATTTAATGAGCATTTTTATTTTTCCCATATAAGTTATGCCCTTTGGTGGCAGAAATGGAGAAAAGCCTTTGGCTAAAATCCTCAGATGTATTATCCTTCAGTGAATTAGTGTGAGATGCTTCCAGTGTGTCGAACGGTGTGCAACTAGCATGATGATTCTTCCCATTCACCTTTCTGTGTTTCTCTGGCTTCATTAAAAAAAAAAAAACAGACATCTGAAAAGATTTAACTTTGAGTATTCTTCACTCAGAAAAAGTGTCAACTCGGAAAGTGTTGTCTGCATGACCTTAGATATTATTGCTGATTAGATTTGGTGAAGTGGGCCATCAAGGATAAGCAGAATTCCTTGTGCTAATGATGAATCAATGCCTCTAAATCTGTGGTGTGAAGATTCTTTACCATCTCCAAGTTGAGAGTTCGCTGCTTCAAGGAGAGCTATTATAAAGGCGCTCAGAAAAGAAATGTATGTATCAAAGTGACATCTTATAAGGATGTTTCTGCGACATCTCCAAGCAGAGGTGTTTCTGACATGTCCCACATGGATGAGGCTTTAGGGCAGATCGAGGACTTACTAAAGATTACGACTCAAAATTGGCTTGGGAACGCCCAGGAGTCCCTCTGGAGAATAGTAGTTGCGGAAAGGGAGATGCGTGTTTTCTGCTCAGGCAGCTGATTTCATTGCCTGCTGCAGCCGGCGTGTGTCCAGATTAGTTACAATATGTCTTCAGGACAGCAAAGTCAAAGTTAAAGTCATTCCCATATAAAATAGTTCTGTTAGAGGAAATGGCTCAAAATATTAAAAAGCTTGGGGAAGGACACCCAAAATAAAACTTCTACAATTTTTAAAAGGCAATACTACAAAATACTGAGCACATTTATTTAAAAGTATCTTCAATTTTCCCCTCTCATTTTTGTGGCATTAGGAAAATAAATAAATTTGCTAACTGACCTAAAACAGGAAAAGTCAGATTTAAGTTTAGAAAGTGGGGGGGAAAGTCTGTGTCTGTTTTCAGTGTAGCCAAAGGTCGTGGGTAATTAGACAGTTTTATTTTGAATTAGTTTCCATTTAATCGCAGAAATCAGTGATCAAATCTAGTCATCGAGTTCTAATTTTTAAATTTGGTGCAACCAAAAACGTCGAGAGAAAGGCATTTAAATAATGATTAACATGATTTATGAATCAACAAATCTTTCAGAAGTATCTGTAATAACCAAAGTGTCTTAAAGTAGTTTAAAGTCTTCTCCAGAAGGTTTCTTCAGCCTTAAAACTTAAATGGGACTTTACGTTTGGCGTGACACCAAATGACTACGTCTTGTCATTTGGAAAATAAGCACAAGCTGATCGCAGTTTTTACATGCTACAGTTTCTTATTTTAAACAAACTATATACTTCCACTAGGCATTTTGCAGTCAAAAGACTAAATTTAATGAGAGTTGGCTGGTCAAATAATAACAACATAGTTTTATGGATGATTTTCTACATATAAAACCTTAACAAACCAGGTAATTTTATAAGCCAAATGAAGACCAGACTCCCTGTTAGCATGCCTTGAGCCCACCCAGACTCCCCAAACCTGTTTGATGTATTTTACTACAACTGCTTGAAGAGGAGGATTTTAATTCATAATGTCATACAGTGTCAAAGCGAGTGGAAATGGGTGTGTGTGTGTGTGTGTTTGTGTGTGTCTCTCCCTTTGCATTTCACTGTTGTGTTCTTATTGGCTCCAGAGGGAGCCAGGCAATGTTTATGTAAATAAGACTTCATTTTAACATATGCCCTAAACAATTACCTTGAAAAAACTATTCAGCAGCAAAAGAGACTACAATGCTACAATGAGTCATGTTGTAAGCTATAAATATCAGGCCAACTATGAAGGAGCAGAAAGAAGCAGAGCCAACTAGAGGGCCATTTGGCCTGACAGTCTGAGCATCTAATTGCCACTTTTAATTAAAGTCATAATTATAAGTGATTGAGGATCAGTATCAAAAAGCTCTCAGCAGAAAATCTGGACATTCATTAAGTCTTTCTCCTGTTAGCGACAAAGTGGCAAAATCTTGACTTAAAAGCTAGAAAATGTTTACCATAAAAGCCCAAAGACAGCTGCTAAATAATGAGTAGTTACTGTTTCAGAGTCAACACCTGTAATGCCGCACCACCTCACATTTATAAAGGCTAATGGCAATGCACTTACATGCTCACCAACTTGGCCAAAAGGCCCTGGAGGAATAGATTGAGAGAGCGCAGGTAAGTGCTACTGAATGCTAAAGTCCTGTATGACTGCGCCGTTCCTGCTGACCGCGGCAAAGTCCTCCTGCTGATCACGGCTAATGTCCTCCATCACCGCACACACTCAGCGCTTCGGCGATGGCATGTAAGCAAGTGTGTGTTGGGGAGAAAGGTGGATAATTTGGACAGATGGGTGAGAGGGGATGATGAGAGGGAAGGTGGGAGGGAGGGGGAAAAGACAGTTGGCATCGGTATTAAAACCCTCTCAAGCTTTTATTGGCATTTCATTTAACTAATGAATTAATTAGTGCCTCATAGCATAATAACCTCTGCTTGATAAGTGAACTGGTTCCCCATAGGAGAGGTGCTGTCTGTGATCTGTTGCTCCACTTGTTTTTCCTTTGCATACTTTTTGTCAGCTTTTTTTTGCCTTGCTTTCTATTTTAGTATATTTTCACTCTGGTTACAAAGTTTTCTAACCGTTTGTTTGTGCTTCGTTATATAACTTTTGAAAAAAGTTGCTGTTTGAGGTGATGTAACCTGCAAGTCTCTCAGCAACAACAGAGCATGCCCTGAGGCAGATGCTAGGTGTACAAACATCCTAAACATCATCCATATATAGTTGTATTTTTGAATCTAGATTGTTATAAAGATGGTGGTTGATGTGTATAAGGATTACTGATAAACAAATCCATATTTTTAAAATTTTTTTATAAAACAATGCTCACCTCTATAATCCTGTCTAAGCATCCTGATATACTAAAAGGGAAAAGTATAATTTCTCTATGTTGATTTTCTGTTTTGTAAATCAGTCTGAGCTTGTTTCTCTTTAAGAGACAAAAGAGAAACGACTACTCTTCCTCTTATTTATAAAATAAATGCAGTTATTTATACATGTTTGCATGCATTTATATGATGCAAATATTTCTATCAATGATATAAATGCAAACATTTATATCATGCTTGCATGAACTATAATCAGTGTTCGTTGATACATTCAGCATTTCTTCTGCAGATGCGACATATTAGTTCAGGCTCTACCGGAGGATCTTAATTTCATTTTTGGCCGCTCACGTTCAGCCACATCCTGTCTGCAGAGGGGAGGACGCAACTAGAAACATCAATCTACAGGAAGTTACAAAACATTAACATTTAACATCCTTTTCCTGTCAAATCGGGTCTAATTCTAATAAAAATTCACAACAGAGTTGAGGGAGGTCCGGCTGAAAGTGAAACTGGATTGGAGAACAAACAGAAGATTGACTACAACTGTGGCTTGAGGTGTGTTCCTCTAGTAACGGATCTGGTTCTGTTTACTTATATCAAAGTGATGGAGGGGCTGCCTGACCCAGAATGGAGCGACAGATCAAGGCTGGATATTTTCCCCTCTCTGCCAGCAGCACACCAAGCTTTTTATGGAGCAGCTTTATGAACACATAGTCAGATGTTGTGTCAGCCACAGTGAAGATAATACAACTTGGGGACACACACAAGGGTGTAATTGCAAGGGCAATTATGCATAAAATTATAATAAAAAGGCTTATTATCAATTTATTAGTTTATTAGTATTAGGCTACATTTTTATTCTCAAACAGGCCTATTTTGGAGAAAAAAAATGTTGCCCATAATGATGGCTCCTTTTTTATTTTCCAGGTCTACTCTGACAAATTCAGCAATAAGATGCACTTTAGTTCTTCTAAGGTATAACATATCTTGATAAGTGTATTCGCTGTTATATGTCCTGAAACTTAAAGCCAAATCAGAAAACTTTGTTCTTGTGGATTGTGTGCAGGGACAAATTCTTAATTTTTGGCATATCTTAAAATTAATAAAAGCAATCCCATATTTGCTAAAAGTGCTTTGTTCAGAATGCACTTTTAGCATAGTATTTAGTCTGTTTGGCCCTCCCAAATTCTTTGCATCAGGTATCAGGAGATGAGTGTAGTTGGGAAGATCTTCATATAAAGCTACTCTGATCATTAAATCTTTTTGAAATGTTAAGAAATTGTAGCATAAATAAAGATATTTTAGTCATTATTGCAATATTCATGTCAGAACTTGTTCTTACAACATAAAAATGTTAATAATTATAAAAATAATAATAATAATAATAAGAGGTTTTTTATTATGTTAAAAACTACCTTTTCAATTTTTAATTGAACATTATTTTAATCTATGACAGCACAACCATAACCCCCCTCACAAATAAGAAACACAAAACAGATGGCAGTCTGTGGTGAACCCCCTAATCGGAGAAATTAAAACATCTCTTGCTTAATTTTTTTCAAAGGTTACCAGTGCATTTGAGGCAATCATTTTAAAGTGTTAACCTTCCAAGATCAAGTGCCCCAGTATCTTTCTTTTGTTGGAAATTTACACTTCTGTGGGTCTGTGGTCATCTAACCAGAGAATATAAGGAGTTCCTCAGACCAGAGTTAAAACTCCAGGGGAATTTTTACTGTCAAAGGAGCTTTTCTCCCACAGTGGAATTAATTTCTTTCTCTTTTTAACATTCACAGTCTTTATTTCTTTACAAAGAAGAAGCACACCTTTTTAATCAGATATACTTTTAGTATAGCAGAGTTTTTATACAATTGATTTGCTTAATGTCTTCTCTACAGTCTCACGTCTTTGATGTTATCTTGATGCATTTTATTATTTTTATTCTACATCACTTGTGTTGCGTGTTTTATATCAGAGAAACCCGTTACAGTAAAAATGTTACCTATTTAGGCTGGTTTGTGTATATCTAGCAATGACCATCCACTTCATTTGTTATTATCTCTCAAAGCACAGAGTATTCCTTGTATGACTTTCTTACCCACTGCAAACTCTACAGCACACACTGTTCAAACTGAATATTCCTAATTCTAAATTTATCTTTTTACACATTGAGGTTGTAATATGCAATGCATTACTAGGGAGTTTCTTACTCAAGAATGTAATCTAAAAATATTGATGCAAGCCTAATCAAAGCATTTTTTGCCAGTAAATATGCAATTAAAATGAGAAATGTGGCTTTATGAATAAAAAAGAATGGTCACCTGTTTTATTTTTGCATGTGCACAGCATATTCCCAGGGAAGACCTCTAATAACCAGCATTATTGATCACGCTGGGGAAAAAAAACTTGCAGTAGTTGCTTACTCTCGTATCCTGCAAACACTATATATTCACGGTCGTTATATCTAATTCATCAATTTACCCCTTCTAAAAATGCTTATAACATATATAGTTGTCAATTTTTATAGTTCACTCCCAATATAATTTAATATGCATTAAGTGGAAACCAACTCAGTTAACATGTATGAGTTTCCTTATTTCTGCTCTTAGGGGACACAGCCAATCAGTGGTAAGTAAAATAAAAGTTTTCAAATAATTTGGTGCCACTTTCCACAAAAAATGGAAGATAGGTGAGTCAGAGAATATTGAACTACAAATATGTGGGGATGCATTTTTATTTAAAAAGATTCTCAGGATCTTTGGAAACAGGCCCACAACAACACAGATCCTGCACCATACTTAGCAGAGGGTAAAAGGTGCTGTTCTACATGTTCATCAAATGTTCACACCTCTGAAATGTCTATTACCAAAAAGTTCAATCTTAGTCTCATCTGCAAAGAAAAAATATCCAGTTAAAGTCCCAGTGGAGTTCAGAAAATGTCATGTTTATGCTGATGATGGTTAAGCGGGAAAAACTTTAATTATAAAATAACTCCTTAGCAACCAGTTGCTATGTAGGCAGCATCTGATCCTTAGTGAGACTTTGTGAAATTAGACTTTACAAGATTTTTCTTTCTTTATTTATCTTTTGCTCCTCAGGGTGCATGGTATCAAGATAAATTTGTGTCAAGATCATTACACTTTTTTTCTCTGCTTTGCTAAAAAAACAACAAAAATATATTTCCCTCCTGAACAAATGTACTCAAATGAAACATAAAACATTTATGACTTTTTTTTTTGTTTGATATCATCATGCTTTATTGAAAGATTTATTTGTTTTTCTCAATTTGTTTTGAGATTTTTCATACCTCTTTCCCAAGTGGTCCAATGTGAGTGGAGGGCGCTGCATAATGGCCACAAATATTCATGTCGGGTTAAACTGACTTGTATTGGCACAGAGTTCCTTCATGAAAACTTGTTTGGAAGGACTGAGGGTTGGCTGGATTTTTCGACATGAAAACGTGAAGACAGCCTCAGCTGATTTAAATATTTCATCATGAAAGGTCAAAGTTTTAGAAGTTGCATGAAGTACACATCAGAACTTTGTGGAGAAACTTTGAGACAGTTGATCGCTGACAGCACCAGGCCAGTGGAAGCTAAAAACTGCACAGGTGTTGACAGGAAAGGTGAAAATAATCCATTTAAGCAACTCAAACATGTGCCAAAATTAAAATCTACATTCAGATTATTATCACTCCATGTTTTAAAGCCCTTTCTGTCATGATTCACGGTTGTGTTTACGCTCTCCCTCATGTTTGCATTTAGATCCAGTTATTTTTTACCTCTTTTGGTTGAATTTTTTAAGTTTTTCTTCTGTCTTCTGTGTGTGTTTTGGTTTATTTTCACAATGTCAGCCTTTAGGTTTTGGTTAGTTGTGTTTCCATTCAAATGTTCCTGTAATCAGTCATTCATCCTTCCCCTGGTTTCCTGCTGCTCTGTCTTCTGTTACTTGTACTCACCTGGTGTCCATGTTACTCATTAGATATCCACATTCTTTCTGCTTCTTGGTTCTTTCTCTCACTGCTGGGTTCTACTGTTGCGCTGCTCCTGGGTCCCATGCTGATTCTCCTTTAGTCTCTGTAAGTTTCAAACTTTAAATCCTGCATTCAACTCCCCATCATGCATCTGAAAACATCATGCTGCCATTTTGGTTCTTCTCAACTCTTAGCAGAAGGCTTTCTGGTGGGGAAAAAATACAGAAGTGCAGGTTCTTTTGAAAAGTCTGTAACACCTTAGCAAATTGGAATTATTGTCATAATAAGAAAAGTCACTGTAACTGACAGAAGGTCAAAAAGGGACTTTTTATGTTGATATTTGCAAAACGCTTTGTAACGGCTTTGGTTCCTTGTTGAAGAAGAATGCTCACTGAAAATGTAAATCTAAGAAAACATTTACTGTTCTGTAATCATTTTTTTGTCTATTTCCATCCAACCTTTACCTAGTTCATACTTTCCCCCATTAGTCCTTCAGAGGATAAACCAAAAATATAATTTATTCACAATCAGTTCTGCTTTTATCGTGTTTTATTATCATTGGAGAGATGCCGCCTCATTTCCTATCAGAAATACACTTCTTGGTTTAATGTGATTTACTTTAAATGTATATGTTATTCCAGAATAGCCCATGTAGACACAGGGAGTTTTTTCATATAAAACCAACTTTTACCTACTTACTCATTTATTTTAACTTTAAATTAAAAATGTATGTATTTTAGATGAAAGCGTTTATTTTTCTACTGACATCCTTGACAGAACATCGCTTAGCTTTCAGCCTGCAGCAAGGCCTCTTCCTCCAGACTGGGGGCATGCAAACCACCATCAGTGCTGATTATAAAGTGCTTCAGTCAACCTCTTCAAATAATTCAACCTAGACCTTACGAAGTGTGCATTCCAGTGTTAAATCTGTGTGTTGAGTGACACACGAGCTAACAAAAGTCTTACTCATGCACGCTCGCAGCAGGCGCAGCAGATGGCCAACCTCTCGTTTTGCACATCACCCCAGGACAGATGTTTGTCTGTGTGGTCATTAGTGATCACAGCATCAGATAATCACCTGGAGACACACTATCACATAAACACACACTCACACACAATTAGTGAGTGGTTGATAATTACAGGATGCTCAATGAACCATCTGGAACACAAACTAAGGCTTGCTAAAAAAAAATCGTAGTCTCAAAAATCTGATGGTATCTAGAATATGTTTGAAATGAAGTAATCAACTCAAACTAAGTCATAAAAAATTCTGAAGAGCTTTTGTGTTCTTTTATTTTCTTGAAGCCGCTCGTCCCTGTACTCTGAACTGTGTAAATGTTTATTTGTTCCTTTTCTATCAAACTATCGTTTGCAGTTATCATCTATCATTTTTCACTTCCATTTCTCTAGCTGAAACCTTTACTCTCACTTCTTTCTTCTGACACCTCCTCTCACTGCTCTCTCCTTTCGCTTTTCATCTCATCTCTGAAGCCCATTCATTTTTTAGCAGGTCAAAGGTGCAGTTGTTTAGGCCTTTGAATCATCTGTGTGAATGTGTGAGTGTGTGCGCATACAGTATGGCTGTTTGGGTGTGGGTGAGAAGTCTAATATTGAAGTAGCAATATTGCAGAAAAGTCCTTGAAGGAATGAAAGGGAAGTCAGGGTGTGCTTTATTTGATGGTCAGTTTTTCCCGCTCTTCAATAACCTCAATTTCCACATCTCCATTCTGCTCCTTCTTCTTCCTCTTTTCGGTCCATCTGGATTCACGCCTTCACATAGTAACGGTTGTGGAGATTACATTTGTAGCTCCATTAACCACAGCTTGCATATTTTGATGTGTCGTCATGCATGCCCAGGTGTGTGCGTTGCGCGTGTTTGCACCTGTGTGTTTCTAGTGCCCGCACACAGGCCTGACACCCAGGGCAGGGTTAAGAGCAGCTCAGACAAATTAATTATCTCTTCTCTGGAGGAGAGATGACTCACAGTGCCTTCTGGCAGAGCAGGAGCCCAGGAAATAGTCCCAGCCTATCAGAAACCGAGGGGGAGCCTTCTGAATAAAGCAGCTTGGATTTCTTTCCCGGCTCAATCTTCACATCACATTTTTCTTCCACTTTGGATGTGCATGAGGATTATTTATAAAAATGAATGTGTATGAGAGAAGTTGAGCAGGCACTGCATTTATAGATCAAAGCAGTGAAGGAATTTTAATGCATATGAACAAGTTTTACTTCTCTGAGACTGAGTTCGTTGACAGAAGATCAAGGCTTTTATGTTTTGCATTGCTGTGCCTTGGATAGAATAGACCATTGTAGCAAGTATTACTGGATGCAGGAAAACTCTCACACAGGTAGCATTAAGGCAGTCCAAATAAATGGAAATTACTTATTTACTGAATGTGGGACTCTAATACCCACTACTAAAGCAGTGAATACTGCATATTTTCAGTTTAAGTTGCTCTGCAATGCTGACCTTATGTAAATAAAAAGCCTTCACCTGTGCTCCACTGCAGTAAAATGTACTTAAACGCTGCACAAATGTTATAGCAATAACACCATGTACATTTATGTAATGTAATGTACTGCTGTACAGATGCTCAGTCTGCACCGATGAAGATTTGGTCACCATGCTTAATTTGGGGAACATCTACTTTCTTATTGATTTTGCTAATTCTTTCTTTCTCTGTCCGTCTCTCCTCATAGGTATAAACAATAATAATAAGATAATTATTATATGACTAATTTAGAGACTTTAGGTCACTCATAGATAATATAAACATAGAACATAACAAGCAAAACATAGTGAATTTTATGCATTTAATCTGAGTGTCCATCCACTATACAAACAGGGATGCATCAACACACATTTTTCACTTATGACATAGGTCTTGATGTTCCACAAAATATTTTTTATTTTCCCACATTAAGGTGAGCTAAAATTCATGGCAATGCAAGAAACCGCGAGGCAGCGTTTTAATAAATTGAAAATAGCTGTATAAAATCTAATTTCAAAGAATCATAACATACATTTTTAAGTTTTAGGACAGTCTTCTGAGATTGTGTTGAATATACTTAATGCATTAAGAAGTTAAATTATTAGATACACACATAAAGCCCTGAATAAGAGGTGCTTGAATAAGAGGCGCTTTCAAATTTATAAATGTATTTATTATAGGGGATTTTGCTGAATCATGAAGTAAGGCTTTTATGTTCCTGCTGCTTCAGCCATATTCTTGCACTTGGGATGCTCCATATTTCCTTCTGACCCCTGACCAACTTCCCTGAGTAAAAATAGGTGCTGAGAAATTCAAAGTGAGATTCAAGGATTCGATAAAATAGGCATGACAGAATGGTTACAGTTTGAAATCTCTTTGCATCTAAGTCAATATTATTTACCTAATTTAAAACTTAAAAACAAAAATAGCACAAGAAGAGCAGAATTATATGTCTCATTATGATATTGCATGTATTACCATGTACACTTGGTCTAGCATGAACTCATTTTTATGTATCAAAGCAGATAGGACCTTCTAGGACATTCTGATAGCAAAGGGCTGGTCATGCATCAGTAGAAATAAATCAAATTATACAATTTTTTACCTCCACCAGCCTCAAGAGCCGCGATAACACTAATAATTCATGCTGTTTGCTTCCACCAGTCTTCATATTACTCGCCATGGTAGAAAACAACCTGCTGCAATTACCATGGGATGCAGCGCTCCCATGTTTAGCAGATTGAAGATGCCAAGAGCTCAGCTTAGGTTAGCGCTGTGCAGAAATGTCCTGGCTGCATGCTGCCAGGATGGCAGGATCACAGTGGTCTGCAAGCAGCCTCCAGCTGCCAGCCACCACTCCTTGGCAAACTCTTTTTATATGGGCAGGGTGCCTGACTCTGCTGTCTGTTTGTGTATGTATGTTTGCTGTGATTGCATTTCTGCGCTTTTTGCTCAAGTCTGCTTGGTGGCCTTCTTACCCTTGCTGTGAGGTATATTCTTAACCCTGTAGTACAGGATTAGTCATAACAGAGAATGGGAAGACATAGAAACAGCAGGAGGGAAGGGGGAAAAAGGGAGAGAAATAGCACAAAGATGAGAAGCAATGTGTGGGTGGGTTGTGAGCAAAAGCATATGCATGGCATGGGTACTCATCAATTTACCCGAGATTCCCTACTTTTCCACTTCCGCAAAACCCAGAGGCATGGAGTATGAACACAAAGTCTATAAGATTCTGCTTTTGTCTGCCTCTTAACAAATAATATAATTCTACATATGCAACACTTCTCCCAAACAGGAAAAAAATATTGTAGTATTTTGACCTTCATGTATTGTGTTGTAGCAGCTAAGTGCTTTTCATGTAAAAGTGCCAAAAAACCTTTTTTAGTTTTTATACAATTTGCTGTTATAATTACAATCTTTACATTCAGCTCCCCTGAGTTAATACTTTTTAAAACATTCATTATAGTTACACTGTTGGTTTTTCAGTACAACTATAATATCTGAAAGCTATAAATGTGAAATAAAACATTAATGTCTGTCTATTCGTCTTTACAAAAATATTAAAAATTTAGTGAGATTAGTGAGCATGGCTTCTTTTTATAACAAAAAACTCTTGGTAGTTTTCCATGACTGTACAGGTATTAATAGTGGGACAGATTTTAAAATAGCAGTAAAACTGAATTTTGAAAGAGAAAAAATTGTTTCAAATCTACTGGCATAATTTGATTGATTAAAATATGATGCGGATTTTGTTCTTAATCCGAAGCTAAAAATTGTCAAGGTAAAAATAATGAAAGGGAAAAATGGAAAATGTTGGAAGCTGACCTCAAAATTTAATATGGACTTACGAAACATAAGTCCATATATGTATGCCAAATGGACATACAAGTCATACAAAGAAGTATGACTTGTATGTCCATAAATCTTTCACACATAAGCACTCTCTTTTCTGAACACGTCGCTAATGCATTTGATTATACAGAATATAAAGAAATTATTAACTTGTATTAATAAGAGTTGGTACTTTTGTCACATGCCACCTCAATTAGCAGATCCAACTGGTTTTCAAACCTGCCTTGTTTTGGTTTATACTGTTGAAAATCTTTACTCAACAAAGTTGTTATATCTTCTCTGTGTGCCAGAAAACTAAACCCAGATCCAGACTAAAGTAGGAATAAGGTATTTTCAGTCTGTGGCTCTATTTGTCTGGATCTAGTTCCTGAATATTTTGGCACTATGAACACTTTCAGTGTATTTTCAGATGTATTAATTTCAAGGCAGGACAGCCAGTGTATATGTTTTGGAAAAGTGGAAGTTACTCCTTTCACAGAATGATGAAAGAAAAATCTATGAGCGTTGCATGCATATCTGAATGTGGGTGAGTGTTTGCGTTTATGCAGCGGCATGTGAAAAACAGCAGCGTGTGATTTATGTAAATGAGTGTCACCGGCCGAGAAAGGAGGAGGAGGCAGAATTCCCAGGCCTGATGAGTGGCTTAATGATTCATCAGCCCAGGCTGAGGCAGGCATCAATAATGGATGACAGAGTGGGTCATGCAGGATTGCTCGCCCCTTGATTAAAGCGCTCCACCACTAAACGCCTCACTTCCTCCCTATTCTTACCTTCTTTCCATGGGGATAAATACAGGAGATGTGCTGCACACGCACGCCGTTGCACGCCTGCACATCTGGTCACACACATGCCTCTTCCTCAATCTCTGCCTGTGCAGCCTAATGTCATCTCACCTCTCACATGCTTAATAGGGTCTCATCCCTTCCTCATCTCCTTACCCTGTTTCTTCAACCTTAATCCAATCTTATTAAACGTGAGACAGCAAGAGAGGAGTAAAAGAGAGCAGCAGAAGTGGGTAAGGAGAACATCAAATGCATTTGGTCTAAACAGAGAAGGAACCTTTCTCCTTGGAGATAAGGAAGAAACACAAATGTTCATGGCCTCTTCTTCTCCCACAGACTGGAAAGAGTCATTCCTCCCCTGTGTCGAGCTGTAAGCTATATGTGGCTGTTAGTGTGACAGGACAAATCTCTGTCTATTAGGAGATATAAACCTCTAAACCCTGAGCTACACAGTCATACATACTAATGCTGCCATGCAGCAGAAGTTAGAATGATGGTAAAGGATCCAGGAAAAGAAAAGGTTGTAGGGAACAGAGGAAGATTTAGATCTGAGAAAATCTGAACACAGCACAAGATCCTATCAACCACAGAGTAATAGGACATCAGGAAAGCAAAAAAAAAGGTCCTACGAAGTTGGACACAATTCATAGAGTCCGCGTATGTGTGTCTGCAAACAGTTAATTTCATCATCAGAGGTTTTATTAGTCATCCATGCACTTGTGTAATCTGCCTGGAACAAGATCACTCACCTTTATTGGACACACTTGTGTTATCCCCCTGATATAGCACAAATGAACCACACAAAGAGAACAAACACACAGGCACAAATGCTCACCCGCAACGCACCCGAAGGCTTCAAAAGAATCTGCAATCATAAAAGCTTGAAAGGGAGCAATCATTCCTCAATTCACCGGCATCAGCAACCCATCGCTCGCTCTCATCCGTCCTCGCCCCTCGTCTGTTAGTCTCCTAGTTACTGGGACTTATATGAGCTGTAACAGAACTGAGTGTAATCTTCGTTTATATTAGGTTGGCTCTTGAAAGCTGTAGCTGTCACAAACTGATTGCCTTTACTGCTTAACCTGTCTTTTACGCTAATCTCATAAAGTTCAAACTGTGCTATGTAACCATGGTTACTTTGCTCACTTTAGTTCTGCTTTAGAAATTAACTTTGTAATTGTGGGGAGGAAACAATCGATATTTTTGTTTAATATTTAGTCAGCATTATTATTTTAATAGAGCTTTTAAAAAGAAATGAAAACTCATATTTTTAGACTTGAGCAAAGGAAGAAACTAAAGTGGGTAAATCATAGAAAACCAAAAGTGTTAAATATAGCTGTATTTGGGAAACAAAACTGCATAAGCAAAACCACTTAAAGATGTTCTCACTACATTCAGTAGTCGTTTGCTTCCAACACCCGCTGTAGCTTCCTAACAGCTAATGCTAAATAAATTAACTTTTTGTTGAATGTCTGCAGCTTCCTTGTTCAACATTCACTCTCTTACCAGATTGTACTGTCAGCATTGTACCTGAAGGTCGATCTGGTCTGGGCAGGGCATCTAAAATACAAGACATTTTACCTGATCCAGTTAAATGTGACAATATTTTCAAAAGGATACTAAAACAGCTTCCTGAATCCTGTCCTATAATGGAATGCAGAAACGCATCCCTTGCCTGTTAGAGAAAGTAAAAAAATAAAAAATATTTTGACTGCTAATGCCAATAATTCTAGTATTAGCATTAACAGGGGCAAACTGCAATTCAAGTCTTAGGTATGCACTTACTAGATGCCAATTGAACAAATAAATTGATTGATTGTGGATAAATTTTCACTTGGCATTTTAAAAAGCTTTGTTTTTATATAGAGAAATCACACGTCTTCACTGTATCACAATAGGATACAGTAGAAAAATCTTGATATATTTAATGGGCAGCATCATCCACTCAAATCAGTGACTGCAGCATCTATTTACAAACAACTCAAAGTTCTGAGAACTGCATTGTGATGGGCTTGTTTTGCTCTTTCCAGGTAGCCTTGTCACCAAGCAAAAATAATTATCAAAACTTTCTGAACTGCAGCTGGAATAAAGTTGGATTGGTTTGATAAAAGATTTGATGTCATTCTAAGATCAAAGTTTCAAGATGTAAATGGACAGCAGAGACAGAGATAATTGGTTTGAACTTGTTATAATCTCAGCTCCTAATGGAAACACTTAAAAGAGAAATGGACTCGAGGATATTGGGAAAGCCCTAATGTAAGCTTAAGTGAGTAAAAGTGAGCTGAAGAAAAGTGCTAGTAATGTCAAAAGCAGCTCCTGCTCAGCAAAAATGTGCAAAACAGACATTACCTATTTGACCCAAGTCATTTAAACTTTTAGTTTTTAGATATTGTATTACATCTTAAACTTCAGTGTATTTTATGGCTCATCTTTCTATCAACTATGGCCAGATTTTTATCTTTCCACCAGCATACATTTTTTTACTGTGCTGAAAGTGTTTACAGGTTGATTTCCATAAAGTTTTAAACTACATGCTTTTTGCACTAAAATGTTCCATTCTGATCGGATTAGAGCGCCTTCTTCCATAAGTTGCTTGTCACATTTTTAAACTTACTTTCTTGTCTTTCTTCCATAAAGTTTTAATTTGTAGAGCATCCAACTAATAATATCATCTAAGCTGTGGATCTCTGAAACCGTTCCAGATTTTCCACCTCTTTCTTGTCTGTGTCTCTGTGTAATGCTCTTCCAATAAAGCTAGGCAGTTTAAGAGACAAGTCTTGGCATATTTGCAGTTGTAACACACACCTTCTGCTTTTCATTGGTGGATTAAACAGTGAAGTTTGAAGTTGTTCTCAACATCATCACTGATCTGTTAACTGTGTTCCTTGGACTTCATGATGTTTCCTAGCAAATCTCCAAGGCCTTCACAGAAGGCAGTTGGCTATATTAGATTTTATTAGGGTTGTCAGGGTAAAGGAATACTTTTATATATGTAAAGCTTTTGAAACAATCCATTTTATTTCACACAATACAGAGTTCCTTTGTGTTAGTCCAGAGTCATCTTCCAGCCTCTCATTACGGTACCACTTGCTGAGCTTAATGTTTCCTGAAAACTTTACAAACTAGTACTGCAGTCTTTTTCAACACAATTTATCAGATTACACTTTTTGAAGCTGTCTTTTGAGCTGCTTTTCTGGCCAGACGGGAGAATAAGGTAACTCAACAATGCTGTAAATCCTGTTACTGTATGTTCGGAGGGTTTTCAATTGTGTCTATAATTTAAATGTCAAGAGTGAATGCTCCATATACCTCTTTTTTATCTGCCAGCTGGGAGAGAAAACGTGTAATACTTGAGGTGACATTTACCATGAACGAAGAGCGGCTTGATAGGCACTCAGATGGAAGGACACGTAACTGACAAGTACTTTTCGAGCTCTAAAGAGAAAAGTGGATACGAATCAGAAAATGGGAGGAATCCGCAACATTAGAAAAAGGTACCAGTGGTAGAAAAAAAAAAACACACCTGAGGGGGTGGGAGGTTTTGTGATGGGAAAGACAAAAAGTGAAAGGATTAATAGATGATCAAATACTACTAATCTGTTCATCGAAGATTCTTCTTACGCATTCAGCCCTTTAGAAAATTTATGTTAACTCAGGGAAAAAAAGTGGAGTCCTTGCTGTAAGCTTTGGAAAATGCAGCGAAAAGCACAAAGTTCAACCCAAGTTGCATTAGTCCCACCATACTTCAATGAATAAGTGGTAGGAACTTAAACTTTAAAGAGAAAACAGAAGCCACAGCCAGAGCAAGGTCACAGTTGACTTGCCATGGGATTTGCACACATTTTTTCTTTCATACAATCTATCCAGCACATTTCTTGAGTTAAAAAGTCTTCAGATATCTTTGTTTTTCTTTAAGCTATTCCCATTAAAATAACTGAACTTATCCTGCTTAGGCCAAACAGTCAGCTCAAATTGTGTTCAGTATGGCAGAAACATGGGGACAGGAAAGAGCAGGGCATGCATGTCGAGTGGTGGGCATATTTTAAATGTGTCACAGGGTAGTTCAGTTGTCCAGTGCATGATTAACTCCGAGAAAACAAGTTAGCCCTATTGAGTTGAGAGGAGAAGGAGAGAGGGGGATGAAGGCAGCGATGGGTGGTGAGATTGGCACAGTGGCTCCTACGGCCTTGCAGTGTGATGGACGGGGAATTAAATTTGGATTGCCTGCTGAGTGATCGTTTGGTCAGGCCTTGCGACAAATCCTAGATTTATGACTTTGGCTAGAAAGCGGTGCAGTTTGTCGATGCTCCTGGCTTTCTGTTGTCGCCTCCAAACAAAAGCAGTCTCATTATTTTTGATGAGTATTCAGTAATTATTCTCATTTTCTTTTGTACTTGAATGCAATATGCTGCAGATTAAACAGTGCTGAGCTGCTTTTTTATTCTTCATTGAAACTATGTAATATATTAAATACATACAGATGTGATTTATAACCCCAAATAACTCTGTTTAATTAAAAATAAATGCAATACTTACCATGCAATGTGTAAAGCTGCTGTCACTGTTTCTTGTCATTTATGCTGGAATCGCTGAAAATGCTTCATGCATGGAGTTAAAAAGGATCATTTTGCGAACCATCTGGTCCTGTCACAGTTTTGAAGTATGTTTTGATTGTATTGCACAACAATTTTGTATACTGCATATGTACTGGGATGAAAGATGCCACATTTTTAACCACAGCGCTAAACTATGTTAATCAGGGTGTTCCAAATGTTATTCAATCCCTAGTTTATTGTTTATTACATTTGGGTTCAAAGCAACAGTGCAAATTATTTACCCATGAGATTATTATTACTGTATCTGTGGTGCTGAAAAAATGCCTGCATGAGGCATGGCCATTTAAAAGTTAACATTTCACTTTGTTACATCCAATGTTATTGGAATCATAAAAGCAGCTTTGACAAAACGGTATTTCACAATAAAATAATTTTCAGATTTAGCGCTACTAGTTACAATATCCTCTCCAACCTGCTAGTATCCCTTTAATTAGCTCCCCCCTAAACTGTGTAGTTTTTTATTTGTGGCCTTGCACTCTTGGCAGAGAAGTTCAAGCGCAAACTAAAAATGAAAATAGCATCTGGAAATATAAAAACATTTTTTTTAAATACTGACTTTTATTAAATAACACGCTCCTTTCAGAAATTAGCTATGGCTTAAACTTATCAAAATATTCTTCCAGGTAGCCTCCAGTCAGAAAAGTTTCAGCTACTGCATTGCTGTACAGTTGTTAAAAAAGACAAGGCTTAATCTGAAACCAGGACCCTATAAAGAAGTGAAACAGACAAAGAGCAGGCGGAGCAACTAGTCTATATTTACACGCTTAGGGCCCAGCCAGCTGATGAGACACAGGTGAAGCTGAGCAATGCAGAAAATGCAATTCAAATGAAATAAAAAGACACAAAGGGAGCAGGAAAACACTGGAAACACACAAACTGGTTTTTATTTTGCAAACTTACGCTTTATTCTGCTTTCCTTTGGAGGCAGCTGGATTCTCACTGGAATCACAATCACAACATGCTTACTGGGCAGTTGTCTGATTAATGGTCCTCAATGGCAGGAATGTTCTGATTTTGAAAAACAGCCAACAGTGATGACTGTCTAAGACAGGGGTCAGCGATTCCAGTCCCTGGGTGCCACTGTCCTGCAACTTTTGGATGCATATCTTCTCCAACACTCCTGAATCAAATTAATAGTTCATGACCAGGCCTTTGAAAAACTTCACAATACGCCAAGTAGGCAGTTTAAGCCTCTTGAGTCAGGTGCATTGGTGTAGGGAGGCATCCAAAAGTTGCAGGATAGTGACATTTCAGAAACTAGTATGAGAGATAATCATCAATCACAGAAAGCATAAATGCTAGTGCTGATGTCCATCTCACTCTGTTGTCTATGTCAAGGTCCATGCATTGATAGGTCAGGCTATTTTTGACAGTAGAGGATCAACACACTGATGGCGAATGATCACAATTTTAAGCCTGATTAGTACATTGCTGCAGAAGCGCATATGGCAGAACATATTTCGTAGATGAAAAGCACAAATAGCGATAAAAAATAAAACATTTAAAAGCTGTGTTACTTTTCTTCAAGTTGGGTCTTGTAAAGCTTTGGTTTATCAACTTAATCAACTGTTAAATGTTCCTTAATCTATCTCAGTAAATTTATTTACATTAATATTTCATTCCTTCACTCATATTGTAGCATTTTGAAGCACTTTGGGGTCCTCTGGAAGAGTTATACAACTACAGACCATTTTCTATTCATCAAATGCGATCCCTTCCCCAAATATTTTCCATGAACAACTTTCCAGATGTTTCTGTGCAACACATCAGCTGGCCAGAGAAGATAGCTTCCTCCTCAGATGACCTAAAAACTGTTTATTCTGCCATCACCATCTGTCCTCAAATCCTTAAGAGCCTCTTAAGAAGACATGAAGACAAAAAGTGAGGAGGCCCCTGGAGAGTGAAGAAACAGACATCTGCCTCTCACATCCTTGCTTGGAGATACAACAAAGAAATGTAAATGAGAAGAGCAAGAAACTATGTTCATAACATAAAAAAAGACTCTAAAGGAAAGTTCATTTTTTGTTGTACTCTTTCCAACTTTGTGACTTTTCAACTCATTTGACCTGGAAACGTTTCTCTTTTTGCTTTTGTGAATGATCCTCCAGTTCCTCACCCCAAAGAGACGAGGACACCTGCAGCTTCCATAGGAAACACAGGTGTACACTGCATGGTGGTCTTCTGTCAAGTGGCATGACATATAAATGGCACATTTCCACTGGTACGCATTTTTTTATCGCTATGGGACAGAGAATTTAATAATTTGACAGTTTTGGTTTCACCATCTGCAGATCTCTCCTCACTCACACACAAACCCTTTTCAGGCATGAACACCAGGGATTTGCAGAGTATATGCAGAAGAAAAAGAGGATTTCTGTCTTCTCTGCAGTAGGTAGTTCCATATGCAGTCAATAAAACGAGATTCTGCGCAGGAGATGCATTCCCACAATTCTTCTGAGTGGCATCTGGGATAAGTTCACAAGAAGCTGTTGCGTTTTGTTTACTATTTGTTGAGAATGGCAGCTGAGGCTCCCCAAAGATTTTTGTCTTATGCTTCCATCAACATCACATAAATCTGGACAAATTTACAATATCACTAAGTTAGGGGAAGGCAACATTAGAACAGGGGAAACAGTGTGAAGCAGCAACTCCTATCAGCATGCACACTCACTCCTTCAATCCTCCTGAGGATTTTCAGCTGTATTCACCCATAGTCTTACTTGTTCAAATTCCAGGCTTCTCGCTTGGTAGTGCGCCATCCAATTTAACTGCAAGATGTCCAGAATGAATTCCTGGGAACTTGTGTTCATACATGCAGCATGCTTGGAGCCTGTCACGAAGATTTTAGCTTTGCTTTGGATGTTTGATAATGGTTTTATTTAAGCTACTGTCACACTGATCCTTACTGTAGTATTTATGCTGGAGTACCTAAAATCCATCTTATGATGTTAGAAAAGAAAGAGCATGTTGTGGTGCATCTTGTCAAGTCTAATATTTGTCTTTTAATGTGACTCCATTTTGTATAATTCAGATGTATTGAGATAAAGTTGATAGTTTTATGTCAAAACATGGTATGTTCTCTTTGCTTTAGTATTAGTCTGAAAGGTTTTGTCCATATTTGGAAATATGGACAACTTTTATTCTGAGATAAAGTTACAAATTTAAGTTAAATTAAAAAAAACAGAATCTACATGTTCCCATCTGTGCTAATACTGATTAATTTATTATTAGCTAAATTAATATCAGCACTTGGATTTTAGTATTTTAGTATGATTTTAGTATTTAGCTAAATTAATCAGAGTTAGTCAAAGTAAATCACATGGAGCTGCTCTGTCCATTCTCAGCTGAGGAGAGTTGAACTTTTTGGAGTGCAGACAGAGCACATGCATAGCATAGCATGAGAGAGCAATGTTATTGTTGGCTCATTGCTGAAACAGTTATATATTACTTGTGTCTGTTGTGAAGCAAAACATTTCTGTAAGTCATATTTAGCATCAATAACTCTGATGTGGCTTGCTCATGCTACAAGAATATTCTGGTATGTCTACAGAATCTGTTGCAACCTATCTTAGCTGGTGATTTTAGCAATTTTTTATGTGCTATTATTAGTAAAGTATTTGAGTGAAGGCTGAAGTTTTGACTGATATATGACGTGTATAGATGCTAGAATCTTATTTCTTTTAAAGATTGTAATCTTATATTTTTACCTTTGTCATTAAAAGCAACATTATGTTGCTTGTCTTCATGTCTTTTTTCTTTTCTTTAAAACCAAAAAAAAGTATCTTTATCAAAGTTCTTATTATGGTCATTGAATGCACTTACTTTGACCAAATTCCTAATTGACTTAGTAAACAACCACACCCACACAGACACACAAACTCGACTAGACAGATGTAAGTAGACCAGAGCACTGACTAAAGCGCGCATGGAGACGGATACAGATTCGTCAGATGAAGAAAAGGGTTGAGCATACCGCAGAGGCGTATTACAGGCAGCCAAGGGAGATGCATTAAGGCTGCAAATATCAGCTCATTAACACTCTGCTATCCTGCCTGGCACTCCGTGTCTGAGTGCGTGCATGAGTATGCCTGCCACAGACATCTTCAGGTTATTACAGTAACGAGCAATTTGGCCTGTGGGTCAACTGTCACTAGCTTCAAAAGAATAGCACGAAACCTTGCCGCTCTGCCAGACTCTTGTGCTGTCACATCCTCTCGACTTGTGTGAATAAATGTGTCTGACAAGAAGTATCAGAGGAACGCTATAGAGGCAGGTGGGGGTGAAACAGCAAATGTGCTTGGAGACGGTTTTGTCGTCACTTCAGATGGAGTTGTTGCTACTCATTACAGTGCTGAAGGTGGAGATAATTAAAGACTTAATTGAGCTTGATAAACAGTTGTGAATAGTTTATTGAATTGTTCTCAGAAGGCGTAGTGGTAATTAGAAGTTCTGTGAATTGACAAATGTCTCTACAGGTTGTGTTTGCCAGACTCTTCTCATATTTTTTCCTTATTCCTCTCAGCTCAGTCTTGATTTACAAGATAATGCCAGACATATTTTTCTATCCAAAGCAATGTGACGTTATGCTGTTAGTCAAAATGTCACCTGTTAAAGTGCCTGGTTTGGGGGCTGAATTTTTTGAACAGTAATGATACATGAACAGGTATGCAACCAGTGCCTATGCGGCAAATAGATGGGGTCAGTATGTTCCATTTATTTAACAACCAACTATTACCACAGCTCCCTGTAAACAGCTTATATTCCAACAGGCATTTGAATAAAAGTCTGCTAGGTGTCACTGCATCCTAATCATTTGGAAACTAACAATGAGTCTAACATCCCACTAACAGATTATTGTTAATATGTCGAAGGGAACATTAACAGTGGAAGCATTAATACTACAAAAACAAAGGATTTTGGAGGAGCAAGCTTTTCATGACTGCTTTTGGTTGGACTTTCCTGGTGAATTGACATTTAAATTGGTAGCTGTCCATTAAAGCATGTTTACACAGATACCGATTCTCTTTTTCTATATCTATGTCAACACTAGTGTGTCCCGCCCAAAACCACATCCATACCATTCAGGACTTATGTTGCTGAATTACAATTGAACAAGTGGCAGTTAATTGTGCACCACTAAGGTAAGTAAATAATTAATTTAACATCTTTTTTGGAATCTATTAGGAGTATTCCTGCAAATACCACTGTGAACAGGTACATATTTGCAACACCTTCCATTTCTGCAGCACTTGGATAAATGGGCAGACAAAATTATACTTTTAATCTGACATTATGAATTAGAAGGAGATTGTGAATTGGATGCAACGTGTTCCTGTAATTTGAAGCCAGATTTATTACATTCAACACCTAAACAGATTTCAAAAACAAGCAACAACAGGGATGTTTGTTTTATAGAAAGGAAATATTTGTATCTAAGGGAAGTCTGTATCATTAATCACCTGGAGAAAGGGCAAGGCAGCGTTTTAGGAAAAGACAGGGATAAAGCTTGAAGCTCAAGTTGACTGACGTACAGGGAGATTTTAGGAATAATAAATATTCCTAAAATCTTTGAAACTTCTACTTTTATAACTTCCTGCCCTAGCTGGCTGTGCTCCAATGTTAATGCTGGCTTGTGGAACAACAAGCAGTTTTTTATCACTGTTCTCTGGAACAGCAGTGTGGCTAGCAAACTGCAAGCGCGTCATAGGTGTTTCTCTCTTCCCAGGTTAATAAGCGCTATAAGAGGCATTGGCGACAAGCATTTACAAAAACATATCTAAATAAAGCACACTTAAATCATACATTTAAATCTTAGATTGATACCAAATCCACTTCAGGATCTACAGACAGACATTGAAACTGCAGTTTATTCTATGAATACTTTCTTCAAAAGTTGCAATGTTCATAAAGATCTTCCTGTTTTCTTTTCTACCCCCTGTTTTAGAAGTTTCATTCAGTGAAAGTTTCTATATTTGAGCAGAGAGAATTTGTAACCATTGGCTGTGTTTTTCCAAACTCTCGATCTGCATTTATTATGCATGCATGAGTGTTGTTCTGTCCTATTTTTCGCTAGTTCTCCTCTGTTTTGAATTTAACACTGAACCAAGAATGCAATTAAAACCCATGTTTGGGTGCTGTTAACAATTATACCATCTGATCAGCTACATCCCTGAATGTCCAAGCCAGAATATCTAATAAGTCTGGAGAGGCGCAAATTCACATCCTTCTAAAAGATAGTTGTACTCACCCCTTCTCTCTGCATATCTTTTTACTTGTAATGCCACTCTAATGAGATTCTGTGTTTATCTAGAAATATCTTATCATGTAATTGGTGTAAATGTTGTTTTCTATTTGTCTTCCCTGCGCTCTTCATCAAATAAAACTGCTTCGCTCTTCTCAAGTCACATCTAATTTGCGTTAGGGAACGGTTTTAATGATCTTTCCCCATTCTGCGTCTCATCCAAACATCATCAAATTAAGGAGGCAAAATGCTCTCAAAATACAGAGCTGCAGTAACTATCTGTCATGTCAGACCCCAGAGCGAATCCTCACAGTTTTTCTAAGGTCGGTCAAGCAATCCATGAAAATACTGTTCAATATTTAATTAGAGCCAACAAGAGAGTGTCCAGTGAGATGAGAGAAGCAATTTAACTCAAGAGTAGTTGGCTGGTGGGCGACATGTTAATTGTTTATTTAAGCTTAATTGATTAAATCATAACAATTTATTCACTCAGTCATGTAGACTGGAAAGGAAAAGGTAACTCAACCCTTTTTTTCCTCACTGATATTGACTCGAAGGATGAATTTTAACACATTTTTGTTTTGAGATAAAGTCAGGAGTTATTATACAAAAAAGGAAAGAAAGCACAAATATTGGTGATGTTTATTCTTTCTTTACTCCAAAATCTTCACATACCTTTTTGCAGTTTTACAAAGCTATATTATGTTTCCTAAACATTGTGTTTTTTGACCTTGACAGGGATTGTTCTCTAACTATTCCTTTATATTTTATATTCTTTAGAGCTATTTAAAAAATCAGAAGATCTGATTGGATCCATTGGAAAGGGGCTGAAATAGGGCCAGCAAGTTCATAGAGCTTACACATTCCCTAACCAAAAAATACACAGCTCTTATTCAGCTGTAATGTTTTCTGAAACTTTCCCCAGTGAACAAAACTGTGAACTGACTTCCCAAAGGCTACATTTAGTTAAGTCTGTATTATTATATTCCTGTAAAAAGTTTAAATGTTACTTGGAAATTGGTGGAGTCAGAGATCTATAGTCCTATCTGTCAATAAGAGAAATGGTTGACATTATAGTTCAAAAAAGGTATTTGTGATAAATTGCAATGATTTTCAAACCCAACCCACAAAATAAGAGTACATCAAAAGTTGTGACCTTTGCTTTCTGTTCAATAAGCAATGTTAGAAATACAGTTGAGTAGAGGTGTCATGACTGCACAAACAGCATTACTGTGCTGGGTTTTTTCTTCTTTATTGTGTTGGGAATCATATAAACATGCTTTTCTATTTTATCAACCAAGCTTCTGAACTATGTGTTTATCTGTTTTGAGTTGTTGCTTTTTCCATATTCAATGTTGATTTTGAGTTCTTTTTAGGATTTCATTGAACAATTTAATCAGCAAAACGTAAGTATTCATATCTTAAAATAAAATCTTAAAAGGTCAAAATGTTATTGAAGAGTGTAGCTCAGATTAAATGACATAATTAGATTCTAAAATATAATTTGTTAAAAGTAAACGGACCAACCATCAGAAAACTGTAATAAAAGAGAGAAAAAAAGGAAATGAATTAGATCTTTTTCAGCAGGTGAGGAACACAGTGCTAGAAACATTGAAGGAGAGGACGCAGCTGAAGCCAAAGCCACAGAAAGTCCACAAAATGCTGAAGGATAAGACATTAGTATCAAGAGAACAGATGATTGTCACAGCATGGTTTTGCTCAGTGGGGCCCAAACAGGATCCTGCTCCACGGGGGATCTGAGCAGTGCAAGAACAAAGATGCCAAATTCAGAACCCGAGAGGGAATCTACAAACAGCTGCAATAAATTCCCATCAAATACTTTGATGGATTTGGTCATATCATCACTCTGTGTGCTCAGAGTACAGAGACAGTCTATTTTCAGATAATCAGGATCATTTAATTGATGATACAGTACTTCAGCCTGGCAACATTTAAGCTATTTTTCTAAACGATTCCCTGAAACATTGGATGTTGCAAAGCATTTGATGTGTGATTCTGAGCCTGGAAGTATCCCTTTTATTAAGGCAATTTTATATCAGTATAGGAAGGATGGATGTATGTTACAATGCTCACAAGTATTTCTTTTTTAAAAACCTTTTAAATCTTTTTTTTAGCATGTAATATAACTACATCTGACCTAAGAGATACAGATATACAAACCAAAGAGATATTTAGTCAACCTTTGAATTGATTCTAAGACAAGCTTCCTGGATACTTCAGGAGACGTTTGTGGAAATGAAAACCTGCCCTTTTGAGTTCAAACTGATATGTTGCAGGCATTTAGCACATATCCTCTCTAAATGTTGATTATCAGCGCATTTGTGTTAACATGGTGAAAGAGCCATGTTCAAGATGCCTCTGGTACAGATGAACCTACTGAGATAAGGAGGTGCATTTATCTCCCAAATGAAGCAAAGGTTTCTGGTTCTGATATGAGCTGGGGCTTTGAGATAAAAGAAGATGGTACTTCATGAGATGAATGACTTCAGTTTTGCCCGGAGGTTTCCCCAAGGACCGCTTTGATAGGCAGAACACATAATACTGTGTATCCTTATCACAAACCTCTTTTTGTAAGTCCATGGGGTGGAAAGGGATAGGGATTACACCTCATCTTTACTTGTAAGGGCTTAGCGTACAGTGGTGCTTCACCGTTTGCAAACCTTTAAGGATTTACTGGTATATATTTGACCTAAAATATCACCAGTTTTTAAAACACCCAAGCCAGAAAACAAACCCCCAAAGGACAAAAAGTTATACACTTTATTTTTATTTTAAATGTTAGTTTGAAATTTTATTATGTTTATTTGATTACTGACTGTTTCTGCCACAGCTTAATATGACAGTTTGGATTATGCTGAAATCAAGCTATAAAGTTATAATCTGTAAATATTCCCTAACCCTAGGCAGAAGAGTCTCATTACAGTTAATTTGTGGAAAACGTAAATTAATACTCAGAATGGTATGAGCTCCCAGCTTTTGCTGATTTGATCAAATTTCAAAAACTCAAACTGAAATTGCCAACACACTACTTTAGTCCAGTAAGTTGTGAGATAAACACTATATTGCCAAAGGTCATCCTTTCATATCATTGAAATAACATATTCCTATAACTCCCAAAGCCACACATGCATAACATGCACCACCTACACATGCAGACCGCTTCTTGCTCTCTGTGGGGTCAATGAATTATAGCATGACACCATGTTAGGATGCCACCTTCAAAATATTCCCAGTCATAAAGTTTCATTGCAAGTAAATATCCACCATGACCTGTTAGTGGTATTATAACAAAGTGGGAGCAACTTCATGTGGCCTTCAAATTACAGTATCTCAGGAAAGAAATTATCTCAGTAACAGTGTGTGGAGAGCTTGATGGAGTGTGTTACTATTGCAGAGCAACTGCATCCAAGCCATACATCTCCAAGTGCAATGCAAAGTGACAGACAGAGGTGTAAAGCACACTGCCACTGGCCTCTAGAGCAGCAATCTATCTGAGAATCCAATACATGTGTCTCTGGGCCGACATCATATTAAAGCCTTTGTAATAAAAATGGTAGGTCAAATAAAGTTCATGTATGTGGAAAGGCAAGTGTCCCAGTGGTTTCTGCAATACATGATCTCTGTAATGTCACTTGTAAAAGGATCTAAACATTTATCAATGCATACAAGTGCTGAAGTAGGGGAGTTAATCTCCTGCCATAAAAAGCATGTGTCCTACATGTTTCAGATATGTCTCCTCTCCCACACAGCGGAGATAAGGGATGAATTACCTTCTCTGTATGTCACCAAAATCTACAGAGGCCATATAATTAACCACTCATTTGAATCAGGTGTGTTAACCAGGGGAGCATTTAAAACAAGCATGCAGACTCTTACAAACTGGACTCTTACAAACCCTGGCCTGATATGTATTTTATAAAATAAGAATGTAAAGATGGCAAATCTTTAATATATGCAGTTAATTTTAATGATGTAACTTATAATTATTGTAGACAATAATCACAAATGTTTAAGGAACGTTCCTCTGGCAACACCGGCTTCAAATAAGCTAGCGTATTGAGGTTCAAACACTAAGTTGAACAAAAACAGGCACAATAAGTGGAAAATTGTCCTGAGCATGTTTTAAATACTGTCAGAACCTTAGCTAATGACCAACTATGATGTTTTTGTACTTTTCACTGCTGCTGAATTATTTCCTAACCTCTCTAAAAGCACTATTAACTTCTCATTTTTACTAAAAATCTTTTATTTAGTTTCTAAGTAGTTATATCCTGAACTACCACCATATCCCATGCTATTAAAAGATCACTAACCCTGAAAAATGAAATAAAATTGCACTTAATTTAGTCTAAATTAAATTAAATCGTGCTAACGCAGTTGCAGTTATGAAAATTCCCAGGAATATGTGAATGTATTTTTGTCTCTGTGAGTTTTTGAATAATATATTGTGTGTCATTAGTTTCCTGCCAACACTTGCAATGACTGACTGGTTATCTCAGTAAAACAAGCAGCAGCCGTTCTTTTACACGTCACCTGAAAATATTAAATGACATGCATCTTTTCAGATACTTTGGTCAGGGTCAGTGATGACTCTTCTTCATGTCAGCTTCAGAAATTAAAGTGTCATTTCCTCGACAGACTCCAGATAAGAAAAAAATGCAAGTAATATTGAAGCAGATTAACATTCAGAAGCCTGCAAAAATAATCAGAAAACATGACACATTCGATGTCCATTCAAGCCTGCAAATATATCAATGTAGCTTAGATGAGAATAGATTTACACTAGTGAGGAAAATTGAGGTCAAGATTAATTTGGCTCTGGCATTTCAGGTTGACAGACTGTGTATTATTGGACAAGCTTCAGTGTGTGTTAGGATGCTCTTACTGCTGGTGTAGTTCTATAAATGGGTTTAAGCGCATCAGCGTGCGGGGTAAGGGTTAGAAATCACAAGACGTTTGCGTCTTCAGAGCCAATTAAAGTTCTCATGTTTGATTCCAGTATACACCAGAAAAATGGTTTTCCAGGGTGCCTCTGACACAAACAAATTACTCTTGAGTGCACACACACATATACACGCATTTCCGTTTTGATGCCTTCGCACCTTTTCTTTTTTTTCCCCCACATGTGTACACTCCTCTCTATATTTCATTGTTAAAAGTAATTATTCTGACAGAATGCAGGGAAGTGAGAGGACGGTGTTAAAGTATATCCCGAGGAAAGGCCAGACCAAAAATACATCATATTCACATACTTGTAGAGAGTACACATGGAACCATAAGCATCTACACAAACACATACATTGTTTCTACCTCATCACTGCGGTCTGTCTCCTTTGAAGGCTGCTCTCTGTGATTGGATCATTTCCTGGAAGTGACTTAAGTTTGCAGGTCAGATCAATATTGTGGCGCACACATACACACTTCAAGAGACAAAGGATCGATATACATCAGTTCCACCTGGGTTGATTTCGGTCTGAAAGAATCCTGTCAGTCCACCACTTCTTTTCACCCATTATGTGTATAAGAAACTGACCGACAGCTTGATCCTTTGAAGGATCAAGCCGTCTTCCCCATGATGTGTGCGTATTCAGTTAAAAAGAAATGGATAAAATGTGTGGAGATGTTCTTGTTTGTGGCAAAAAAAAGGATTTTGTACTTAAGCTTTGTAGCTTTGCAGAATATAATACCTGAGAATTTAAGGTTTTAGAAAATTCTGTTTAATTTAATTCAGTTTATTTATACAGCACCAATTCATAACACATCATCTCAAATTCTGCTCAATCATATACATTCTAATTAATCCTACTTATCAAACGGTGTTCAAGTTCAGTTCATTATTCAAATTAGCTTAAAAGGTTTTCTGTCTAAGGACCACCAGCAGTAGACAGTTGCAAATCACTTGCATTATGTCATTAACTCTGTAGCAATCCCTCATGCCACGAATGTATGCAGCGACAGTGGAGAGGAAAACCTTCCTGTTAAAAGCAAGATACCTCCAGAAGACATGGCTCTTTATAAGCAGCAAATAATAAAAATTTAAGGGTAGAAGAAGAAGGAAGTAGCAGAGTGAACAAAAGTGATAAGTTGGTCTGCCAGCAGCCTAAGCTTATAGCAGCATAGCTACAGAGATAATCTAACCCTTAGAATGAGCCGTGAGCCAGAGCACCGTCTTTCTGGACTGCATCCATTTCCCCGCCAGATTGCATAGTTAGAACCATTAAGGCTGCTAAGTCTTGCAGCAATCTTTATGCAATTTCAACATTTTAAAGATCCCCACCTTGGGTAAAGGTTTTCCATAGTATTGATATTTCCAAATTTGTTATGACTTATGGCAGATGAAAGTAAAACAAAAAATATTCAAAAAAGCCACTTTCTGCATTCAGACATATTTACATCTGTCCTGTGTTTTGTCTGCAAGATAAAAATATCTCAAGTCATTCTAGAAATTGATGTTGAGCATATTTTTCATTCTGCAGCTACAAATTGTCAACTCTCTGCAGGCTGCCATAACTGACTCTGCCTTAGTTTGAAGCTTCAGTAACATGTCAAATTTAAAAAATATATTCCCATTTATATCTTTGAAACATCTGATTATATACATTTTAAGTGCAACTGTTGTTTGACTAATGGCTTAAACTTCCAAAGTATGATCAGTCGAAACCTGAACAGTCGCATAAAGCAATGGAGTCTGGATTTGCGGGTAGATTCGTGGCCTCTGTCCGATATCCAAACCAAAACTGACCTCAGTATTGAGTCTAAGACTGATATCCAATTGGAACAGTCCCATCTATAAATGCAACATAAGCTGTTTTGATTCATCCCCTTGAGGTGTTGCTGTCCAATCAGGTTGAGACAAAGATTCACAGACTACATCATAAACACAAGTTGTTTGAACGCTCATACACGCTTCTCTACAGATACACAAACCCATCTTTCCCAGACATTTTATTCTACAAGGTAACAAGGCTTGCTTCACATGTACAAAATATTTTGGTGCACAACTGTGCCCAATTTCTTGAGTCTGAACTGGTGTTTACTGAAGTCAATTGGTGCCAAAAGAATCTCTCACTGAATGACCCAGGACTTCACAAACAGAAAAGAAGAGCACCAGGAAGTAGGAAACATGGAAATAGAGCAAATAAAAGGGAGAGGTGAAGTAAAGAAAAAAATTAATTGACTGAAAGGAGGAGTGTAAAAAGAAAAAAAGGGGAATGTGAGGAGGAAGAGAATGGACAGAGGGAAGGAAAAAGGCTAGAATGAGAGAAAGAAGTGACAACCTCAAATTAAATTCCCATCATGTCAGTGTAGAACAGAATTCAATAGTGTTTATTGGCAGCCCCTAGCCTCAGGGAAATTACATTCTGAAGCAGAGCATGGCATGAATGCACACACACCTCAACACACCCACACACACCCTTACAGAGCAGTACACAAACAAGTGCACACACCTATTGTACACAGACAGCACTGCAAGGTTCTGGGTCCAAGAAGGCCTGCTGGCTGATGTGAGCGTGCAGACAGGCAATTTATCCCCTCGGGTCCATATGCCATTTACACAGCACATGTGTGACTGTGTGTATGTCTCTGTCCTTGTGTTATTCTGCCTACCTATTTGTGTGCAATACATTGAAACTTTTTTCTACATATCCAAGATTTTCCCGCTGCACAGAAGTCTAAATTGTACTATTCAGATGGCTATGCTTCCCGTCTATCCAATGTTATTTCCTCCACAGTCGGACTCTCCGTATTTGCCATCACGGTACATACGGAGATTTAATATTATTGTGGCTGTGTTAAATGTCTACCCCCAGGCTCAAGCTGCCATAAGCATGGGGATTCAGCGTCTTTGTTCAGCCTCCAGCAGTCCCAGTAAAGGCAACTCTCTTTAATAGGATGTCGTTTAACAGTTTTATGCAGAGCTCATGTAGAGGCTATTATTGCTGATGTCTCTGGGATGCAGATTCGCTGTAAATGGATAACAGTCTGCCATTCGCTCCACTTCTCACTTTCTATGCCCCTCTAACCCCTTATGCTCTCATTTTGAATGTTTCTATCTTTCTCCCTCCAGGAGTGCACGGAGAGGGCTTTGGGTTGCTCGGTTGAGGATCTGAAGTCACTTTTCTACTGCGAGCTGTGTGACAAGCAGTACCTGAGACATCAGGAGTTTGACAACCACATCAACTCCTACGACCATGCGCACAAGCAGGTACAGAAAGATGCACCTGGCACACTTGCACATGATCTGGCAACATATAGACATCCTTTTTGATTTCCTAGAGTAGAATTTGGATGCGTTACTATAGCATTTTCGCATGATGGAAAGCTGTGCTATTATTACTATGACACTCTGCCCAATTGGTTGTTTCCCAGCAGAAAGAGTGTGACAACTGTAGCGCTTCTTTCCCTCTCATCTACTATGTATACAAAGTGCTACTGAATTTATTCTTAGGATTTATATTTTAATGGATTTATATTTTAATACACCCATTGCTTCTTTTTGTATTAATCAAGTAAAAGATTTGCTTTGATTTTTTGAAAGAACTCGAAAAGAATGAAGTATGGAAAAAAACATACAATAGACTAAAGAATCTTGCCGTATTGGAAATATTTTCAAATTATACTTTATTGAAATATTTTTTACAACTCAAATTTTCAACCTTTAAATAGGAAAAAAGCTATTAAGCTATTGCTTTATACAAACATCAATACCCTTTAGGTCTAAAACGCATCACACTACGGTCTTTAATTTCCACCCATCCCTGCGTGTCTTGTTTATAGGTCCATTCTATAACTGCTTACAAAAAAGGGCAACTCCAACTTTAGCACATTTTATGAGCTGGTCCTTTAACTGAGAAGCTCTTCGCTATCTTTCATAATCTGCTGGTTTGTCCCATTTTCTGCAGAACACAAAGAGAAAACTTTGGTCTTCTCTTGTGATAAACTTGAGCTGAAAAAGAAAAAAGAGCGCCAAAGAGTAAACTGTTAAAGTTGAATAAAAAGTAGCTCAGACAATAGACAAATAAACAGCTATCAGAACAACTGGAATACAAAAATATAATATATGCAACGTTCTTAAGCCACAAGTTTATTATACAAGAATATTCCCTTCTTCCCCTCAAGCCCAAATTTTAAAACAACCAATTGCTATGCATCTAGTACAAGAGAATGCTTTTTATTTATTCTTCCCTCACTTTATGCTTTCTTGAAAAAACAATCATTGTTAAATTAATCATGGCTAAAGCATAGCTTTGTTATTTTGATTTGGACAGAATAACAAAGCTATGCTTTTCTGAGAAAACCGTCAGAAAAATGTTTTCTCCTCCTACTACATCCACTTCACCTCTAGTTTGGACCAGCAAGCTGAAGGTTCTGCTGATAGCCCATTCTCCTACAGCTATCTGTTGTCATGCCAAGACATACACTTGCACGCTAAAACGCTCAGACATGCACTTACCCTTGTACACTTGTCCGCAAACACAAGGCGATCTCTCAACCAAGCCAAAGCGCTTCCCACTTCTGAACGCCCACACTGTGCATCATGAAATAAACATTGAGTAGGGGCCGTTCCTCCTCTGTCATTGTTCTTTGGAAATGAATTGAGGCAACTGCAGGCCAATGTTAATGCTTTGTTTTAGCCGACGGCAGCCACATGAAACGAGCTGCATGCGGCACTGAGCTGACAGCAGCTAGGGGTGCTCTGTGAACACACACACGGACACGCACACCCCCACACACACACATGCAGAAATAAGAGGATGCATGTACGCTCTGCCTGCAGAGCAGACAACAGATGAAATTCTAGCAGAAGACAGTTTCCCTGCAGGAGTATTGGCTTTGGTGAATGGAAGCTGATTGCGTTTGCTTTGTCTCCTTTTTCTAGTCATCGATTCCAGGGTAAATATGTCTGAATGCAGGGCCTTATCAGTCTCTACTGCTGATTATATGCATTGATCTTTTATACATTGCATTTATTTTTTGGGGGGAAAAAAAAGCAATCAGCCTATTAGCATTTCTCCTCTAATGCTTTCCAAAACCATCACCATTATGTTCTCCTAGTGGATTAGAACCAACTTGGAGTCTTTTTTAAACGTGTTGACACCACAAAACAAATACAAATTATTATAAACATAAAACATTAGTACATATCTAAAATTCTGGACCAGCAGAAGTATTTGAAATTAATTAGTGAAATTTGGGACTTGATGATGCAAACAAATTCCTTAAGAGACAAAAACCCATAATGTATGTGCCTAAATGCCCAAACCTTTCAGTTCTATCACTGTGCATATCATTTTTTTTTTTTGGAAGTCAGAAAGGTGACATATCTCAGCCAGATGGCTAAAATAAATAATGAGAAGTTTTCATTGGAGAGCAAAGAGGCCAGCTATATATGGATGCCAAATAGATACGTTCAGTTGCTTAAACGTTGTTATCATGCAGGTATAAAGTCTTGAAGTTAACCTCTAGAGATACTGCAACTACAAAACTAACAGTTTTTTCCACTTTAACAGTTGAAGAGTGAACAAGAAAAAAATAATGAGATACTAAATATGCCAGAGGTTGGAGCTCCACCTCCCCAAAAAAACCTAAAGGTTCCCCATCAGTCGCTGCTTTAATGAACAAAAGGTTGTGTAATTAAGTGTATGATTATGCAAAAACTAACCAAAAATACTCATTTGTCCTTACCACTTCTTGTAAATCTTGTTCAATTTTTAGTTGAGGAAAATTCCAGAAGGGCATTGCAAAAAACAGCTTAACCAAAATGAAACAAATAAATAAATAAATAGAAATGTAGCCTTTATCATCAGATGTTGCATTGGACAAGTTGTGACTAGTTGTAATAATGTTGTTTTTTCATATATAGGTTTTTTATTTTATTTATTAAAACAGGAGATGTTGGTTTACTGATTACTGATTGCTACAAACAGTATCAGTGCAGAAACTCCTTTCTTTTCTTTTTTTAACCAACCACAGTTGTTCATCATCTGCGCCTCTTTAATTCAGCATGATTAATAATACCCATAGAATAAGCTTGGCATCCTAACCGTTCACAGCCACACAAATGACGAACATCCACACCGCTCCGGCATCCACATGTATCAGAGATCTAAAACCCACAGTCCTAGTGGCACATACATAGAGCTATCCTCGGTAAGCACAGAGTGGGAGGTTAAGCATCATTCGATAATGTAAAAAGACACCAGCTTGTGTAAGACTCAGCTGAGATTAACCTGACAACTGTCAGCTCCTGCATTAGATCCAGCTTGCAAAAATGAGTGAGTATATAAATGAACCTGATGAGTGAGGAGCTAATCTCATTCATCAGATGTATGTGTCGCACGCATATGCATATGTGTGCGACACATACATATTTGCATGTATTGCACAGATAATAAGTGTAACAAAATCTAAAGGTACATCTGGCGTAATCCTGTTGAAAATTACACCTCAACACTCAATTCACAAATATATGAGGTAAACAAACCCTGAGTTCGGAGAAGAAAAAATAGAATATACTGGAAAGCAAGAAAAAAGCAGTGCACAAGGTTGCATCTATTCCCAAACTCCTGAGTCGCATCCCTACCCTTCAAACGTACATGGAGACAAAAAGTCTGTGCACACACACACCTGCCAAGCATGGATAAAAGAAGGATTAAAGCATGTCAGAAAAGGAAACCGGAGTGAGGGGCATGAATCATTGTTTCCCTGCAAGAACCAGTGCACCCATTGCTAAATCTTCACGGAAATACACAATCTTGTAACACACAGTATCACCCACATAGATATGACCAAGTTATTTGACCTGCCACATAAAAAAACAAAACAAAAAAAACACTTAATTTTGTGTCTCCAATCGCTTGCATTTGTTTTTATCCATGTTTGACATTATCAACCAAGCAGAGATGATGCCTCATCTCACTCCCACATACAGATGTTTGTCAAAGCCCTTTTGGCAATACATTGTAAGTCACTTGTTCCCCTTTAGCACTTTTATTCAATGCGCAGGAATAATGAAGGAGTCTATTTTAAGCCCTTCACAATCCGTAAAAACCCTGAAAACCTGACGGCACAACATTTTAAGCAAGCATGCCTTTTTTTTTCTCCTCTAAGAGCACTGAACAAATTATGTCTTCCCCTCCAAAAACAGTTTTGATTCCCTGATATGGCTTTAAAATGCATTATAGAGCATAGTGACCTTTTAGAGTTTCTCTACCTGATGTAGGCTGTCTGCGTGTGAAGGTAAACCATTTACAAAGCTGGAGGTTCTTTTTTTAGGTAAGCTAATCATATAATGAGAATATTGTTCTCTCCTCGGGGGAAAAATGAAAGGAAGGAACTCTTTCTTTATATAATTTGTCATATTATAACCACAAACTTCAATGTATTTTGTTGAAATTCAATTTTGAAGACCATCAAAAAGTAGTTCTAATCAAAAAGTAGAAAAAAAGGATACATGCTTTTATTTGTTTTTCTTTCAAATAAAAATCTAATTAAGCTTCAAGTATTCAAGTCATTCACTTTAATACACTTTAGGGCTTCTAAAGTTGTCTTTAGAAGTCAGTTATTTAGTATTCGTCTTTTAATCGTAGCGTAACTACAGTTGGTCTGTTGCCAATTGTGATTTCATGACAAAGTAGTTTTAATTGCATCGTGTTTTCAAGTCCACGTTTTGATTTTATACGGACTACATGTAACTAGCTTAAATAATAGACTTCAGCAAAAAAAGTAATCATTTAACACCATCCTTAAATTATGGTCAGCACATGTACAATGTCTATGCTGTGGTCAATGCAAGGTGGCATAATGAAGCACACCGTGAAAAATCCTCATACAGAACATCAAAAAGAAAAGAAACTCATTTCTTTGAAAAAAAAAATGTCAAGAATTTAAGGGAATGAAGAGCTGCTGTTCTGCTGTGCTCCTGTTGGATTACTTTGTATCTGAGTTAGCTTTGATTAAATGTCATTTTTGTACGCTTTTAATAAATGTTTTATTCTATTGTCCATCATTTTTTATAATGTATCTTTATTTCATTTTTGATTGGCATTGAGAAAATAATAAATATTTTTTTCCAAAGAGGTCATCAGTGACTCTTCTTCAAACTAAGCTTTAGGGCTGCTTATTTATGTATTGCTGCAGTTGGTTAAAGTGAAAAATTAATATTCCCCAAAGCTAAAAAACATTGCCTCTGAGCTTTGGGGAGAACATCTCACTAGCTATACGTTTGGGACAGCTGCATGCAGAGAACCAAAACCCATTTTTCCCCCTAATGTATTATTTCCCAATCACTTTATTTGCAAACAGGCTCCGCAGCTTTAAAGGAACTGCAGCAGAGACCTCTAAAACGTGCCTCAACTCTTGTCATCTCACTCCCAAAAAAAAGCAGGAGAAGGCCTCTTCAGCGCGGCTTCACCAACTCGCACAGCTGCAGCAAGAAAGTCAGCGGTGAGCGGGAGGAATGTGCGTTTGCGTGGGTGTTTGTGTGTCCAACTGCAGCAGTCTGTGTGTAATGAGACCAGTGGCAGGAGTCCAGAGGGGTTAGAGTGCGTCACATCCAGTCAACGATTCTTAGACTTGATGGATGCAAGCGCAGATTTGAGAGCACTCAGCTGGCCTAGGTAGGCCACAGGTGAAGTAAATATAACATAAAGACACATTCTTGCTGACACATGGAGAGTGGATGATTTGTAGGTGAAGGAGATGTAGTTTTTTTTAGAGGAGAGCAAGGAGTGGAAAACTTTAAAATTAATGATATTGGCGAGCAAAGTGTATAAATGAAACTTGCCTGCGGGTTTGAAAGTGTATGTTGCTTAATAATCATCTTGATTGTGCTTATTTTCTTTGCTATTAAATTATTGGAGGTTTTTTCAGAAACAAATTAAATACGTGGATGACATTGCTATGAAAGAAAAACATATTTTTCTTTCACTCTTGTTATTCTCAAGGGATTAATCCCTTGAGATTGCATCAGTATTAGCATTTGTGCTACAGTACAAGTACCATAAATATGCAATGTACGCAACAATATTAAAACACTTTTCTTTATATTTCTATCCATAACATGAGTCACCTGGTGAGTCCTTTAGTGAAGGCTGATAGATTTACCGTAGTCTGGGTTCTGAGCATATTTACATTTTTTATTTACATCTTTCATTTTTCATAGTTTCAAAAAGCATTTCACCAGCCTAATAGCATAAGTATTATTTTAAAAAAAGACCTAAGTCTTATTTTTTTAAATTGGTACTTAGCAATTAAGCCATTAGACTGACGATTTGTTAAAACATAAAAAAAACTGTAAATAACTGCATTTTTGGTTTAGATTTTCTCACAAAAAATATCTCCCATAACTGCCAAACCTGTAGATTCCCAAAATCATTTAAAACAACCTGTCTTACAACACAAAGTAGGCCAAAAGCAACACATCCTGCATAAATCTAAAACAAAAACAATTGAGACCACATGAAAAATAAAATGACTGTCATCTATCAGTTTGGAGAAAGTTTTAAAAGACATTTGTTAGGCTCTGGGACTGCACTGCACCACAGTGAAAGCAATTGTCTGTAAATGGAGAAATTGTTGAACCTTGACTAATCTTACCATGAGCAGTGAGCATTAATTACTCGTCCAAAAGATAATAAAATAACCCAGAACAACATCTAAACCATTGCAGATATCGTTCCATGGGATGTTTCACAGGTTGACCCCATTTACCACAAATACAAGAGAATAATTAAAAACAACTAAATATGACTTTAGTAATTCACAAAGCTGAATCTTCAAACGTTTTTTTAGTTTATACATTAATGGTTTGAGAATGTGAGAAAAACTGCAGACACTGCTATTTTTCCCATTGGAACAACCTGCAGTGTTCCTCATGGATTTGCCTGCTGGGAATTCTCCCTTTTTAAATGCACTGCTTTCTTTTTAACACAACTGTATATCACAATTGAAAAGGGGATCTGTGTAATATGAGGGTTTTTTTACCTTCTAATTGTTTCATATATAATATATGCATTCCTGTGCTTGCTCATGATTGAGTAAAGCAGGCCAAACATTAGCATGATTATTTCTCATGCGCCTCATAAATAAGTTGAGTGGCATTAGTTAAGCCTGTCCTGAATTTGCAAGGTTTGCTTTTGACGTTTCACTTTGGACATTTATCTTCCTTGATGTAGAACCACAAAGAAATGAACTGGACTGCACCATTCTTCCAGAGATTTTATCATTTCAAACTTCTGACTTAAAATGGTTCTCTGCTGTCATTATATTTTAACTACTTTGTGCCTATTAAGTGTTAAGGGTATTATCCATCTACCTAAGTCAATGATAAACAAAATACCTTAAATAAATTCTTAGAAAGAATAATTCTTACAATTATTTCTAATATTGTAGTGAAAGTTTTTTCTAGGACCTCATCTCCAAGGTGTTTGTATCCCACTGCTTTTCTGCTGCAAAATTTTCACTTAAATGTTATACAAAAAACATTCATACGCATTGGGAATCAGGAATAGGAGCCTTGAACATCAATTAGTATTTAATTTAATACAAGAGGCTCACAGATTACATTTTAAGCAACTGTTGGGTCATATATGTTGATAAAAAAACTAAATAAAATCTTTTTCTGTTTTGTATCTTGTTGCAGAGTTCCAAGAAGGATTTGTGGGCTAAGGCGTGCAGTTAAAGTTGTTAGTCAGATGCAAGAAAAAGATGTGGACCAAAGAAGTTGCAGCTCAGAGGACAATTCTAAAGCCTGTGACCAACTCCAGCAAATCACTACTACAGACTCCAGGACTTTCAGCAATCAGTCTGATGATTCTTGCCAATCTCTTTCACAAATATCTTTAGCCACAGCTCTACAAGATTCTCCACTGATCTGTTCGCCATCTCACACAGACCCTCCAACACTGCATCCACAGTCTTGCCACAGCTTTTGCCCCCAACTGCCTTCCCCTACACCAAGGCGGGTGGGAGGCAGACTCGGGGTGTCCTTCTGTTTCTCTCGTAGAGGGCCCAGACTAGAGCCTTCAGCCTCTGTCTTTTCCGACCTAGAGGAGGAGGAGAGAGAGAAGAGAAAACAGATGAAGGAAAGAGTAAAGGCTATAATGGAAGATATCGGCAGGGAACTAGAGGAAGCAGATGAAAGTGAAAAGGAAATCCGCTAGGGACACGCAGCCAATCCCTGGAGAACTTGCAAGAAAAGAGGAACAGATGGAATGTTTTCCTATTTCTGCTGCAGTCAGTGATAATCACAGCCAAGACTTATTAGACTCACAGTCACAGACCTCAATGACTGTATGTGGTACTGCACTGGCAGTGTCTCATATGGACACTAAACAGAAAGACACCATCTCACACCAAGAGACACTGATAAAGAGGGAGGGAGATGATTTTCTATACGTGCAAGGCAAAGACGGTTCAACCCGACTGAGATGGCCTGTCAGTTTGCTTAAATTTACCAAGTCTCAACCACAAATCTCCTACAGCTACAAGCCGCTCTGCACAAATCTTCGACCTGCAGAAAGACTCAGTGAAGATATGCGAGAGTCGCAACAAAAATTGTTGTGTGTTCTTTCAGGTGAATTAAATCCATTTGTGCCATCTGTTCATACAGCAGATGCACATTCCTGTTTGCAAGGACAAGAAAGACATGAGATTAGAACACACAGACAGGGAAAAAATGAGCAACATATCAATGTAGAGACAGAAGCACATCTGCTCCTTGAAAACAAAAACCTTTCATCAGCTGAAGCAGAATCAGACAAAGGAAGGTGCATGCTAAGTGAGGAAAATTGCGAGGGGGCAGCCCCCCGTCCATTTGACCCTACTCAGAGTGACAGCTCTGACACAAACTCACAGAATCCTCTGGGAGGCAGATTAGAGGGTGCAGGAGGGATCAGGAAGAGAGCCATCACAACCCTGAGCTGTAAATTAGAGTCTGTCACCCACCCTGGCACACAAGGGATGTGCATCAGCCCGTCTAGGTGTGAATGTGGGAGTGAAACAATACACAAGTCTGCCAGAGCGCCAGAGTCACATGTGGGTGTCCCAAAAGTGTCACCCAGACAGAGGAAGATCAACACAAAGAAACACAAACTGGTAAAGAAAAAGAAGAAGAAGGATAACAAAGAAAGGCCCTCAAACAACCAGCGATTAGCAAAGTGCAAAGTAAGGAGTGTTGTCTCTGCAGTTTGTAGAGCAGTAGACATGGAAGAGACATGGGCAAAGAAAAGGAGGCAAAGAAAGAAAAGGGTGAGGGGGGTGACTGGTGCAGGCAGCGACTGTCTCCTGGGGAGATGTGTGGCAGAGCCAGTATCTGTCTCTGTCAGAAAGAGGAGGTCTCATAGGAGCCGCTGTGGTAAATTCAAGTCAGAGCTGGACACTGAGCAGACAGAACCATACAGCGTCTTCACCAGGCTCAGAGACACAGTAGGGGAGAGAGAGCAAGCAGGAGATACAGCTGCTTTTCCCTGGCGGTCCCACTTCTCCTTTCGTTCCTTCTCGCCGGGATGCAACTCAACACCGTTTTGGGAAAGGGGTCACCATGGCAACCCCAGGAGTTTCATTGACTTCTGTTACCCTGACAACAGCTGTGGTAGTGGCCCGATGAAAAAGAGAAAACTCTTCCACAGGGACAGAGAATTCATTCATGATGAGAGCAGGAAATCAGGGGGGCGCTCAGGCTGCAGAGACAGAGGCCTGACTTTAGACTCCCAGCAGAGGGAGTGGACAAGAGGTGCTTCTGCTGGGTGCAGTCAGGAGGGCAGGTTAAGGACTGGATGGAGCCCCCCAAAAAAAGCAGCTCACTGGGATTATGAGAGAAGGCTTAACCTAAGTCCTAGCTGCTGGAGCAAGAGACATGAGAAGACGGAAGATGTAGATTGGGACAGGAGCAGCATCGACAGGTGGACTTTTGGCAGCAATGATAGCTGGGAAGACAGGGAAACAAGCAGGTCCATTTCATGCACCAAGTCAATTTGTGACAACAGAGACAGCCCATGTAGCACATGGAGGTGTGCAGGCTCAAGGCAGTCAAGTTCAAGGCACCTCTCAAGCCCTGAGTGGTGGGTAAGCCAACATCCTTCCAGCTGCCAGATTGCAATCGGTGCACAAGGCAGTAAATGCCATAGCCCACGTTCCTGCAGCCCCTGTAGTAGCACCAGCTTGTCAGAACTAAGCTGTGAATGGAGCAAAAGCAGTACCTGCTCAGGAATCGCTGTAGATAGGTTGTCTGTCAGCTCATGCAGAGCATCGTCAATGTTTGCAGACAGCCCCCTGGAGACAAGGAAGCACAGCAACCCCACATTCACTCCCTCCATGTTGTCAGTTTCACAGTCATCCCCCCAGATATCACGGCTAAAAGGGCCAAACCTCAATTGTGACAGAAATCCCTTACTGCTAAAGGAGACAAGTTCGCAGCTAGACCACTTACCCTCTGCTTCCGATGCAACTAGCATCTCAGACACAGCTTCTCCAGAGTTACATAGTAGTAAGACTCTGCCACAGGCAGGTTCCAAGACATTGAATTTACCTCTCATTGGAAAACTTCCTGCAATCCAAAGAAAGGCAAAGGAAAAAAAGGATTTGCTGGAGAGGAGTCTGGAAAAGAAGAGAGAGGAAGAAGCTAAGATCCACGAGGCCCATGGAACAGAGGCTTTCAGTTCAATATGTCCTCTTAAAACTGCTGAGAATCCCAGCAGCATCCAAAATCTCTGTCTGCAGGAGAAGAGGACAGATGACAACCAGACAGGTATAGAGACCACTACACCAATCAGCTTTTCAGCAGAAGAGATGGACAAATATCGTGTCCTCCAGGAGCAAGCAAGAGAGCACATGCAGAAAGTCCTGGAAAAGATACAAGAAAGTCCAGATATTCACACACAGACAAGCTACACACCTGGCACACGGACAGACAGTTGTTCTATTTCACAAGAACAATACAAACCTGTGCACCTGCACAGCCTGATGGAGCCTCAGTTGATTCATCCAGATTTGTTGCAAAGACAAGTTCAGCATTCAATTCATGTCAGTCTCCCACTCACACAGGAGAGCTTTACACACCCTGTGACTCTGGGAGTTCCTAACCTTAATCCACTTCCACCTTCCCCTGCTCTCTCCAATCTTCAGCATATAATTTTACAACACACAGCTCTCGCTATGGACCCCCATGTAGCCTCCACTTCCAGCACATCCACTTCTCTTCACCAACATTCTTCCCCCCGCTCTCCTTCCCTTCCTTCCTTTTCTTTACTCCTTTCCCCATTACTTCCCTGCTTCCCTTCTTTTCCCATTCCCTTCCTTCTCTCCCATGCCCCAGCTTTCCATGCATCCCCTCTCACTCCACTGTCCCCAGTATCCCTGCAACCCTTGAACTCGCGGCCTTTCATAGACCAATCATGGCCAATGCCTTTTCAACAGAAGGCAATATGATTTTCACAGAGTTGCTGCCATGGTTAATAATCTCTCCTGGCAGGGAGAGGACAAGGGAGAATGCTTAAAGAAAAGTCAGATTTTTTTTCATTTCAAATTAACCCTCTCTTATTGGTTTCCTCATATCAGCGCCAACCCTTACTCACATATCCCTTCACACACACACCTCTATGTGTGCATATACACCAACAGATATTGACTGATTTCAAATGAAAATTTGTTTCTCCGGTTAGCCTCTGCTCTGCTGCTGACAGTAGGAAAAAAAACAGACTTTGATTCTGTGCTTTGACCATCATTTCTCATTCAGGCCCAGAATAAAAGGAAGAGGTACACCTGCTATTCAAAGACAAGCTGGGCTTGTGTCATCCTCTCTTTTTCCTCCAGAGCTACAGGCAGACCAGCTGCCTTTTGAAGTACCCTTCAATCCAGGGACAGGGTAACAAGAGAAAGTGATAATACTCCCAGCTTATCTCCATTTCATACAGGTTATCTGGGTTAGGCTGTGACTTTCAACAAACAGATAACATACTAAGGACCAGAGGGGGATGTGGCATGGCCATTTTAACCTTATGTGAGTTCTCTGTGAGATAGGAGTAATCCTGTCCAAAGACAATTTTACATCATGAAGGACAAATATTTATATATTTGAAAGCATTAAAATAAGATATGTTTATACACTAATTAATTCCCACTTAATGCATTTGTTAATAGATGTCCTTTTACAACTTAAAATCTGAGACATGGCGTTTTCTTTTTGACACTGCATTTAACAGTTCATGAAGCTGATGTTATATTAAAGTGTGAGTGACAATAAAGGGACTTTCATGCTTTTCCAAATTCTGTCTGACTCTTGCTCGTCATGTGTTTTGCAACAACATCTATGTAATGTTTGCCCTCTGGCATAGAAGATCCAATACAGAAGTCTTATAACACAGTAGCTAATGGTATTCTTCATTTACTTCAGAAACTGGAAGCCTAATTGGCAGTACATCCAACTTCAGTATGTTTTGCTTGCAAATCCAAAGAACCACAGGATTTGCTTGTTCTCAATCTGATCTGTATACAATTACATTCCTAATAAAGACATTTTAAAATAATTGGAATAAAAGTCCTTGAAGCTCAACTCCACTTTGTTCCCCAACTATTGTCTTCATGTAAACTATAACTATAGTAAGCTATGTGGTCACAACTTGAACACCAATTAAAAATAAATCACCATCTATTTTCACATGAACACCTTAGAAGACTGAATTAAAGCCATGCTCACTATTGTGTTGATTTGCACAACACAATAGTGTTTCCAACAAACAAAGCCTTGCAGCTTCTGGCTCTGCAATGATATTCACAGTTAAAGGAGAGATCTGTTCCACAAGGTTTGCTCAGTTTTTTTGCAAAGGTGAACTATATAGTATCCAGCTGAAAAATGTCATTACATTTTGTGTCTCAAAGCAAAACTCTAATTGATTAAGTAGACTATTCTTTGCTGCAAGTTGTCTGCATGTTGCTAACTGAAACAGTACTGAAATGTGCCATGATCCAAATTATCAACAAGCCAAGAAAGCATAAACATACCATCATTAACCTACCATGTCAGCAACCTGCCCATGAAAACATCAGCAGAATGAAGATATGAATTTATAGAAGACTGTGACTGTTGAATCAGACATATCTTGAGAAAGAAATTATGACTTCATTGATAAATTCGGGCTTAATTATCGATGTTTGAAATTTTGACACAACTGGGTCTTCCAACAGGATCACCCAATACACATCAAAACGTGTTTTGAACTGGATAAAGCAGGTAAACATGAAGCTTCTGGGGTGGTTTCAACTTTAAAAACACGTAATGAAGCAATCCACATTTTAGAAGATGTTGTCAGAAGAACAATATCTTATTCTGACCTTTCTTAACATAGCCTGCCTTACAATGGAGCAGCAAATCAAAGCTGTCCTGCAGAAACTCCCAGTGGGACAACATGTCTCTAGCTGTCAATAAAAATGGACAAGAGAGACTGCAGTAACTGGGATGTCAGTGGTGGTGAGTGAACTAAATGGGACACAATCACAATAATGATAGAGCATGTAACACTGATAATAAAGTGCAATTAAGTATGTTGCTTCATTGCACTTTAAAGCTGCTGAGGTTTCAAGCATATGTGAGAATGATTTAAAGAAGTATCAGACTGGGGCTCTGTATCATTAAATGACTATTTATGATTTACCCAGATCTGTACTGGACACAAAGTCTTTTGATGGGAGATTATACATGCTAATCAGTTCTCTGGTGAAACATGCTTAAAAAGCAACAAATTTACAATATGTGAGGTTGTTACCACCTTTTATGTGTGACTCAACCAACTTTTGGTATTGTGTTTTTCATTTAAAGCAGTATCTTCCTCTGACTCCTTGTCACAGGGGGAATGTGTACAGAGACAACTACATTTGTATCATGCCTGGTAAAAAAAAAATAAAGGCTGTATTGCAGTAGCAAATCTTCCACTGAAAATTGTAGAATGATCCAACTTTTAAATTGAGTGAACTAAATCAATGAGGAAAAAAATCCATACGAGTAATAGTAGATTTTAAACAATCACTGTAGATACAATTAACTGCACCCTTAATGCTACTAATGTGTGCAGCCACCTTCTGACAATAGAAAAGCAATCAGTCCTCTCATAACATTTCACATCTTTGGAGCATAAAGGAAACAGGATCTTTGACATTCCTCTTTGGAAAATCCCTTTTGATCATTCAGAACCTTGTGTCCTCTTTCATGATTTCTTCAGGTCTTCTCAACTTTCTTTAGTTCTAGGAACTGAGATTGCCATGAGAAAAGATTAATTTTGTGTCTTTTGAAACATTTCTTCACAGATTTGGCAACATATTATAAATCAATATGACTACAAGCTTTTAGTTTTCAGATAGAATCCACCTAAGTGTTAGAATCAATTTCAACAAGGTTTCAAGGTCCTTTGGAAGAAAAACATGCCCAAAGCACAGCAGACCCTCAGTCGTACTTTACAAGCATTTTTATATCCCAAGCATAAAAGAAGTCATAGATTACAAATTAGAAATTTGAAGCATACAGTTTAGCTATGTTACCCACCAACCTTGGATGGGCTGAGGTTAAAGTGTGAATTTCGTTCTTTCAATGTGTGACACCACGACATAGAAAAGATGAGACACACGCATTGACATTCCTTTAACATTTAACAGGAAGGTTTATTCGTCTTCTGTGCAATGAACATAATCCATATACAATACTTCATGAATCAAATACTTCAGGCATCACTGAGTAACTCCAACAGATAACTCTTTGATTCAGTACATCATAAATGGCTATAATATCCCTTTAAATCAAATCAGAATTATTTTACATTTAACATTATAAATTTTATGAAATTACATCAATGTTTGCAGACAGCCTTTATTCACAAATGGCTTTTAATTCTTTAAACCATACCAGCTTTTTAAATTAGTGCTTTAACTCCAATACTTTGTCCTTTTTTCTCAGAATTTTTTGTATTTCTAACTATTCAAATAAAAATATATGAATTGTCTTAACCATCTTAAATAGTTTTTACTATACTATAACTTTTATTTTTTGCACAAATAAAACATACTTTAACGTTTAAGCATTTTAGCTTTTAATTGTATTTATTGTTTTAAAACAATAACAGCGTGTTATTTCTTACACAAAAACTACTCTTTAACCACAAAACTAAAAAAGGTGTAATCATTTTTTAACCCTCTTAGAACCAACCTGTCGCCCCCGTCAGGATTCGGCTTGTGCACTTCAATACCGTAATTCCGGAACAATTCAACATACCAAAAAAAAAAATCCAAAAGTGCAGAACAGCTGGGACACTGCGCTTCCAGGGCATATATGATACATTACGGTAGCCACCCCGGAAATGTGTGATATGACCTTCACCAATCACAAGAAAGATTATCCGTTGTGTCATATTTGTCACCCGAGCTACTCTGTATCGTAACTCCTCAACGGTCGGCCTCATTCAAAAAATTCCAAAAGTATTAGAAAGGAGTTTTTCAACGGTGGATGTGCAGCATACATTACAGAAAATATTTCCGTTACAGAACTTCCCTGCGGAGCTTCGTATTGTATTTTAGAAACTAAAATAATGCCCTTAGTGTGGAAACCGTACAAAACACAATAAATTCAAAGTGAATTCAACAGTCCCTAAGCTGCCCTTCGGCTAGCTCACACGCTTACAAAGGCCGCAAGCATTAGAGTTAATTAGCTTTCAGAAACATGTCCCATTTTGAACACAATACAAATCACAAACTGAACAACGAGACTCACTACTTGACACTCGATGTAATAACCTCTTCAACTCTTAAAGGATACCAATAGATATTCATCAGAACACATTTTTACTAACCTGCGATAGAGAAAAAATGAAACACGCACGTTGAGCTTCCTTTAGGAAGGTTTATTCTTCTGTGTGTCCCACCTTCTTTATGCCACCCATGCGACATTATACGCCACCTAGCAGTTTTATGTGGAATCGCATTGAATAACTGAAATAACACTAAAGAAATTAAGGATAGAAAAATAAAATAATGTTGGGGTGCATTTTCATATTCACCCCAACACCCCAAAAGTATATATTCAGAAAATAGGTCAAAGTGCTGCATTCACTTGTAAAAATGTTGACATTTCGGTGAATCATAAAGTTTGAATTTAGAAAGTTGTGAAACCCATTTTCTAAATTTAGATGCAATGGACAACTCTGCCCTTTACAAACTAACACATTTTGGATATGGAATGCGTCTTATTGCCAAACATTAAAGTGGTTTTGTCTAAAGACAGATTTTTCCGACCTCATTTCAAGCTGTTTTAGAACAACAGAAAATACATTAAATGGTAGAAAAAACCCAACCTTTTGCATCATTAATAAAATAGATGAGTTTAATTCTTGTATCTCTTGCCAAGGGTTATGGATGATGGTAACTGTTGCTATGCATTCAAGCCTGGTAATAAAGCTGCTTGCCAAATAGTTGATAGCTGCAGCGGCCAGCTCCCAGGGAACAGAACACAGACAAGAACAGAGCGGCATCCAGATGGCATACGGACTCAGACTACCCAGAGTGCTTTGAGAAATTGAATTGATTTTCCCTCCATGATATCACTGAGCGCAGCCTTGCACACAGTTTTAGGGGTGGGTATAGCAGAGAGGGCGATATTAATGCAGAGAAAAAGACAAGGCACAAAATATGTACTACCTGCCTGGAGGTGGAGGCAAAAAGTATTGCAGAGATTCTGTAATTAGAGCCTCACTCTGTTTTCTTCTCCTTGTGACCCTTTAAGTCTGAGACAGACAGCCACTATCTCTCTCAATGGGACAAGAAATCAAACAGACTGCCTGAAATATAGAGCAGTAATAATTAGCATGTTTCAACATAAACCTCATATATATATATATATATATATATATATATATATATATATATATATATACTGTTCAGTCTCTCTAGAAGAGTTTAATTTAGAGATCTACCAGATTTGTGCTTCAACTTCTCTGTGCTCTCAACTCTCAAACTGATAATAAGGAAGATGATACAAAATCAACTGAGTGCTTCTTTTTCCCCTCTTCTCTACACTTCATAGGAATTCAAATTACTGCAGCATTCTAAGAGCAAATGCTGAAAAAACAGTCACATTAGCTAAAAAAAAAAGGTTCTTTAAAAGAAAATAATAAGGTGGCGCCGAGAACTTTTATTATAGAAGAAAAAATCCAGCTCTCCCACACTCGCAATGCGGTCATGTGGAAATTAGTAATCACAATATCAGTGTACTTCCTGTCAGTGACTGATTAAACCATTACCTAAGCCCCAAGATTTGCCCCCTGGTGAGTTCGTGTTTTGCTGCTGCGTGTGCACGCTCCCAGAGAGCAGGTTGATTTATGATGGAGAGGAAGCAGTTTGCTCAATCAATCAGCTTCTGAGAACTAATGAGGAATAAAAATTAAATCTGGCACTCAGTCAGACACATCAGGAGCCCCAAAGAGCTCTCTGCTTGGGCAGAAATTCTTTTTATTGGCATCACATCTGACTGTTAGTCTGCAGTGTGGAACGGCATGGATTGTAATCAGGAAAAAGAGCCCCTTACTGTGACTGAGGCTATCAGCTTATCCAAACTGCAAGTTTGGATTGCAAGCTTATCCAAACTTGCAATGTTAAACATGGTACCACAAACATGTTTTGAATCATTTCTGCAGTTTTTAAATTGTATTTTATTTAGATTTTAAGTAATTGACCAAAATGGTGTAGCAAATGCCATTCAAAACGGAACCTGGATGATGAATAAGTTGCAATTGGGGACATTTTTTTTTATTCTTTTCTTTATAATTTTTTTTTAGGGCAAATCAGACCCGAAAGGTTTTTTTTCTTAGTTTTATCTGGAGCAGATTTGCTGGTAGAATTTCGTGTTGTGTTGTAACGTAGAAATTTTTCCTCTTCCAAACTTTCCCTCAAAGTGAATAGTCTTTGACCTAAAACTATTTGTTTTATGAGCCATGAAAGTGATTGCAGTTTTGACAACCAATGAAACTAGTCGACTTTTAGACATGGAAGTCATCTAAGGTAGCTGATAGTTGTTTTAGTTCCACTGCCATGTTTCACTATCGTGATGGCAAGTTCACAGAGAAGTGCAATGTTAGCATTTAGGGCAAAATATCCACATTTAAGCAGACCCCATTCATGTAGCATGTTTGCTGGGTCCCCTATGAATCTCAAATACAAATTGTTTATGGTTTTTGCATGACAAAAGTTGAAAAGAAGTCAATTATTTTTGGTATGTACTGTATTTGAGGTTGTGTAACTTCTCTAACTAAGTTTCCTCTCTTTATTTCCGATGGTTTGAATCTGACCCTTTTCTTTGATTCAGCCATGTCAGCAGAACTCCCACTGTGTTCTCTGGCTGTGCAAAAGAAAGGGAACCATCATCCCTTCAATGCCACTCATTCAAAACTGTTTAAATGCTGTCTTGCAAAGCATATACAACATTATCACTTTTCAGAAAAAGCAATTTTTCTCCCACAGTGGCTTTCATTAAAAGTTTTATTTAGTTCTGATGCACAGAAAACACACTGTTCACACTGTTCAATTTAAATGTATTCCGACAAGTGAGAATAAAAGTTCAAAAGAACCTGAATGACAGAGTTAAAGCTGCAATTCTGGTCTCCATTACCTAAACAGTCGGTGACCTCTTAGTTGGGTCGTTATTTTGAGTTGCTTTCTGTTTCTCCTATGATTTCTTTTTCGTGCATCACCTTGTTAACTCTTCCTGAGCTTTTGAACTTCTCCTAAAAGTACAGTTCAAAGAGTAATCTGCCACCGCTGATGTGTCAAGAGACACTGCTCTGCCTGCAGGTGCGATATGTGGAGAGATAATTGGATTCTGACTGTTTAGAGCTTTTACTTCAAAACAATGCATCACTATGTATAATTCAGAGCCAGAAAAAGCTCTGAATCATACCCTTATCCAACAGAACAACACTTAATTTTTTATCCAATCACTATTTACTCTGTTCTGCTGCTGAGCCAAAACATGCTTCTGTAAGACTTTGCTCTAATGTAGAAGGTTATGTTGCCAAAGTTTTGAGACACTTGTCTTTGCACACAAATTCAGTTTAATAATGTCCCATTCTTAAACATTTAATATAATGTTAGCTCAACAACATTTTAAAGCTCCAACTCCAAGATGTTTGTGGGAATATTTTGTCATGTTTCCAGGAGGGTATTTGTGACCTGCTGGTTAATTCAGGTAAGGTCAAAAGTCTACGCAGGCCACACAAATTCCTTCATAGCAAACGTGCCCAAATATATCTATATTCAATTTTTGTTAATTTTTTCATGACTGACTGAGCACCTGGAAGCAAGGTTTGGGGGCAGAAGTGTTTATTTGTAGTGTGGGTGTTACTGTATCTTTCTGACTGTCGTAATACAGACACACCATACCCTAACTTTGTTGCAACGATAACGAAGATATTCATTATTCTCAAAGTTATGATTGCTGTGGTACTTGGGTGGTCAGGTTTTGGTTGTCTTTTGTGTTTTAAACTTGTTCTTATTCATTTACATTCAGTAGATCTTGGCCTATTAGAATAATTTCTCTGTGTTCAGAATTGTTAGAAACCTGTCGCTGTGGCAGAGGGGAAGTAGGGAAACAGGGACAGGGAAACAACGCAGGGAGCTGATCTAAGACTTAAAAGGAACTACATACCAAGGGACAAAGCCTAACAAATCTATAAGAATACATGAGAACAAAGTACAGAACACAAGATTAAACAAAGAAACCAAACAAAAAGGATTTAACCTATTTGGCAGATGCTCCACATCTTTTATGATTAGTTAATCTAGTTCCTTTGCTATTTTCCACCCATGCCTCCACCGGTGCCTCAGTAGTTCAGCACTTAGTTTTTCGTCTTTCTTTGATTCCTGGAACACAGCTAAGCTACTTGGCTGTGTTCAAGAACCTTCTTTTCCTGGTATCCCCCCATAAGTTCACCTTGTCATTCTAGAACTCTGTTGCCACAGTTGATCTCTGCACTTGAATCTTTTTCAAAGCCCCAACATGACAGAGATTGTCGAAAATGTCTTTATACATTACAGAAAATGAATTATTTTCAACGAGACTAGGGGGCAAGCCCAAAAACTGAAAAAGGTTTGTATCACAACCTCCTATTGCAAGACAGGAATACTTAATGCCACTTGGGGACCTTCAGTAACAACTGAGCATTGCTTAAGCACTACAGCCTTCCTCTATTGTTTCTTACCGTGTCCATCAAATTATAACTGCATGGTTCTGATCTCTACTCCCAGCAGGATAATTCACCATGTCACAAAGCTGAACTCATCTCAAACTGTTTTCTTCAACACAAGAATGAGCTGACTGTGCTATAATGGCCCTCCATAATCTCCAGATCTCCATTCAGTCAAGTACCTATAGGATAATGGCAAATTTGTATCACAGATGTGGGGTTGAGAAATGTGCAGCAAATGCATGATGCTACCATGTCAATATTGATCAAAATGTGAAGAATGTTTCCTGTAGAATCTAAATTAAGGTTCTATTGCCAAAACACAGAGTCCAGTCATATTCTCCCATGGTGTACCTCATAAACTGACCAGTGAGTGGAGTGTCCACAATGCATTTACAGATTAGATATAGCATGCTTGGTATGGTATTATTCTTAAACTTGGCATGAACCCACCCTGAAGGACATGACGCTGTCAGCACATTGCTTCCACTCATCTGCACAAACACAGAGGTGTAATAGAGGAGAATTAAGGAGGCTGTAACAGTGAGATGTGATGCTTGGTTGTAAGACAGCATGGCTAATTCCCGGGTTGTGTTATCTCTGAAAGACAGATGTTCTCAGCCAAGATTGTGGTGTGTGCACACACAAAACAAAGAAGGAAAAAGAAAACTCACACACAAACTGGGAAAATGCAGAGATGTATGAACATGGGGAAATGCACAGTGGGACAGTTTAAAATAGTTTTATTGACAAAAACCAGAGATCAGTGATTAAGATAACATTTCTGTGCTTCATTAAAGAACACAATGTGTTTCTGCAGAGTAAACAAAAGAGAAAAAACAATTATTCTTAAAGAAAGTTTTCCTTGCAGGACAAGGAGTCACAGCAGAGGATAAAGATCATTTGATACATGGGTTCACCCTGTGGCTGTCAACCTCTTAGATAACCATCCATCCTATTATGCCATTAATTCAGTTAGAATGCATGGCCACATCCTAAAATACATCAATCTAGATGGATGAGACAAAGCTTCCTCTCAATGCACAAGTCAGGGGTGTCAATTTCATCCTCTGCATCCTCTTGTCCCGCTTGTCTAAATTTCTGTCTCTTTTCCAGGCTCTTTGTCATGTCTGAGAATTTTCATAAACTGCTCCTGCAACCAAGCACAGTATGCATGATTCACAGAGCCGCCTTAACGGCCTCATTGAAAGGTTGAACAAATTGTTTATAGGCCTTGAAGCAAACGCGAGTGGTTGAGTGTGACTTCAAGGAGGGTTTTTCCACAAATGAACATATGAAAGTATGTACAAACATTAGAGCTGCCTCTCATGCTCCTTGATTTTGTCCTCCCAGCTCGGATCTCCCTCCTCCTGTTTCCATTTAAACGGCTTCAGCTTTAAGTCTCCATATTCAGATAATTTCCTCCTTAATCCCTTCAGAGGAGCTCCTCGCTTAACTTTCTAGTTAAGTCAGTGAGACACACGAATATAGGATAAACAGCACACACACACATACATCTAGCAAATTTAACTTATCTGATGCAAGTACAACTGGTGGTTGACTGGCTCGGCTGGTGTGCTTCAGTATGTTTATTGGCTGTATTAGGGAATTTCAATGATTAGGGTCCAATCAAGATGTTGTTTTGAAACACGTGCATTTTAAAGCTGTTAATCCAGGATTATTTCCCCTCTTCTCATTTCATTACCGTCGATTACGAAGAGGAAAAAAAAAAAGTCATATACACGAATACACACACACACAAACAAACACTTAAGGCTTGGTTTCCCTGGAGACTGAGCATGAGCATACTGCCGAGGTCTCAACATATCTCAACATAGCCTATAGGTTGAAAGAGACCAATTTGGTTTATGTGTGACTACACACAAGGAATTAGCTAGCACTGACTGCAAGGTGGTGTGTCTTTAGTTGGTTCAGATATTTACTTTGTATCTAGTTATTGCCTGGTAATTTGTTATTTTTTACAATGTGCAGGTTTGTGGTATTTCTGCATTGACAACCATTTTAATCCTTAGGCTAATTTAGGTTTCTGATACTTTTCATTTAGAAACAAATCCATTGTTTTTGAGATGGATGTATGGATGAATGAATAGACAAACAGGTAAACACAGATGTAGTGTAGATAGATGGGTACATTTTTCCATTTTTTTATAAAAACATTTGTCACTAAAGAGGCAGTTCTATACTGCCTCTTAAAATAGGCCTATCCAGGAAACTTTAAGAGGTCTTTTAAACATGCAAGCATCTGGATTTTCAATAAAAAAATATTTTAGCAATTCACAACGTTCACATGTAGATGCAGGTGTAGAAATACAAATATTTTTTCTTACTCCATTTTCTTTTCCTGTACTTATCAGGGTCAAAAAAATATTTACACCAAATTTCATAATTTGAAGAAACCCTGGAAAAACAGATGCCGACCAGCGCTGGCAAAACATCCTAGAAAAGAATGCGCATCCTTTCCCTAGTGACCTCTTAGCAAGTGAAAATACCCCAGGAGTTGTAAAGTTGATGTACAGGTGAGATTATGTTGAAGGATTTTTAGATCACCTGAGGCTTTGTTTGTCCACAGAGGCCCCTCTCACACTGGGTCAGCTTAGAATTATCAGACATGGCTGACCGCCTGAGTTCACTCCCCCCCACAGGAGTCATTAATCAGACGGTGTTGCGGATGAGCAGTCCAGACACATGCCACAACACACAGGCGCAACCACAAAAACGCACAGACGCATTAGAGCCTGCTTTAATTAGAAAAAGAAAATGCTGAATGACAGAATGGCTTCAGGTAGTCATTCTGTATGGGGGATGCACCTCTGCATCCCCCATACACTAACCATAGCAGACATGGATATGGAGAAAAAAGTCCAGTCCACAAATAAAGCATCACGTACTACAAATCCGCAAAACTTTTACAACATGGACACACACACAAAACATTATATCTGCAATTTTTTTCCCTCCTGGGTATATTTAATGCTCCATAAATAAAAATAAAAACTGAATCAGATCAGGGTATCAAACGGCTGCCAGGCCTCTCCGATTGCAGCAGGGTCACTATCTGCAACAGGATCTCTGATAACGCTCTTTTTTTTTTTTTTTAAACCAGGGTTGGGATTTTTCAAAGACACCACGCTGCTGTGGATGTTCATGGTGTGTTGTGTGTACTAAAAGAGATGGGACATGGAGAGATACCTACTAAACAGACAAAAATTTACAAACACTCATCATGTTGCTATATTAATCCATCCATCCGTTTTCCTAACACCCTTGTTCCTTACTGGGGTCGGGAGGTTTGCTGGTGTCTATCTCCAGCTAACATTCTGGGCGAGAGGCGGGGTACACCCTGGACAGGTCGCCAGTCTGTCGCAGGGCACCACAGAGACAGACAGGACAAACAACCATGCACACACACACACCTATGGAGAATTTAGAGAGGCCAATTAACCTGACAGTGGGCTGTGGGAAGAAGCCGGAGTACCTGGAGAGAACCCACGCATGCACAGGGAGAACATGCAAACTCCATGCAGAAAGACCGGGGCCGGGAATCAAACCCAGGACCTTCTTGTTGCAAGGCAACAGCTCTACCAGCTGCGCCACTGTGCTGCCCTATATTAGTCTAATAATTTAATAATTATTTTTTGCATTTCTTTTGTAGGGTCTTATGATCAGGCAACCAACAACTTTAGATATTTTTAAAAACAAGTTAATTTGAATTTATATCAGATTTTCTCCATTCCAAGAAGAGGAAAACTAAAACATTTATGGTACAATTTGGTGAAATGTCCCTTAGCAAGGGTCAGAGGAGCCAGGTGTCTTCTGACACCTTCCAACATAATACTGACTGCAGATCAGAAATGGTCATTATTTAAACTTTGCTGATGCAGACAGGGCTTTTAGGAAAAGTTTCCACATGCTCTGCTTGTGTATGGTACGGACAATTTCAGAAGCATTTATTCTATCTGCTCCATCCATTCCAAAAACATCACTTAAGAAACATGTCACTTCTGTCTATATTTCAAACATTTATATTGAGGCTATAAGTTTTTTATACCCTTAAATGAGATGAAATTAGATATATATCTCTCAATACATAATAAAGCAATGTATAGGAGTATCTTTTTTGTTAAACTGTCTTATTAAAAAAAAATATGAAAAAATAATTTATCTCTGTCTCAAAGATCCATGGAAAATTTGTTAGTAGCATTTTTGGATATACCAATTAAGATAAACATAGACAAAAAAAATCAAGAAAACATTTATCAGTCCAGAGGTCTGAACTGGTTGCTCATCCTGTTTAGAAGTGATAAAAGAAATCTGATTTACTTGCCTATAAAGATTAAATAACAATTTCTTTACCAGAGTTATCAGTGCACTGAACTATATTGTGCAGTAACATTTTAAGTGGATCAGTTTCATCAATCTTGACACATTTTATAGTTTGCATTTTAATACTTTTATTAATCTGCTTTCATAGCCTTTTAACAGGTTTTTGTGAGCTGTGTTTCATGTTACCTTAATATATGGCTGTTCTTTTAGCATTCTGAAGCTGTAGCTCCAGTGACCAAATACACACAGCGCATAAGAAATGTTTTTCCATTCCATTTGTCACATCACAACTTCAAACCTCGAATGCATTGTTTGGAAATGCTTTCTTGCACCAGAATTGCATTATAAATACAATATAGTGAAGAGAAGAATTGTATCAAAATCTAATCTAGTCTTGTTAAATTTGAGTTTAAACAGATACAAAATTAAACTGTGTAGTCAATATATTTTAGGTCTAAGTAGAGCAAAGGCAATTGTTCTCATTTATCTTTTAGATTTGAAGCCAGACGTAGCTGTTCAGCTTATAGTAGAGATTTGAAAACATTTCAGATTCATTTCTCTGTGCTGAAAGAGTAAATTGGTACACAGTCAATACTTTAATGCTTTAGTGCTGCTGGGGCCAACGACATTCTCAGACACCTTTGGCCACAAACAGAAAACATATTTATAGGGCTAAGCCTTTATATGGTGCTGCACTACATAATTCATACATTGTAGAAAATAATTGTATGCCACAATGCAAACCCAGGCTTTTATGTCCTTAACACTGTGGGGCTATTAAAAGGAAGTTATGCGAAGACTTGTGTTAAAAAGTCAGTGGCTCGTTTGTGTTATGCAAGTCACTTTGAACACTCAAGCAGCAACAGAGCGAGCGAGAGAGAGATGTACTCTGCATGAGTTAATGTCAGATTCACTCTATTGTCTTAAGTTACTGAGTTTAACCCCCCAAAAATAAAAAAAAAATAAAAAAATTAAAAACAAAAGAGACGCATGATGCATAAACTGAATACCATAAAAATTAAAGCATTTACATAAATACTGGGCATTAAAATCACAGCGCATGTAAAAATAGCATGAAGTGTTAATAACTGGGCTTCTCTGACAATGCTTAGAGGGAAAAGCAGTTCTGCTTGTTGTGCTGAGGAAAAAAGAATATAGTAATTAACATGCTTCTTTTGTGTTTTATTTTGTGCATGTGCGGTACATTTCCGTACAAAACTGTGTGGGTGTGCAGTGAAGGTAAAGCATTCAAGGGCTGCTGGTGAGAATTAAACCTCTAAAAACTAATTTCTTTCATCGGCATCTGTCGAGAAGATTAGGGGAAGCATTACTCAAGTATGCACTTATTTCGACAAAAGCATTTAGCAACTTAACTGAAAGAGATTGAGTAGATTTTTAATACCGCTGTTTGTGCAAATCAATTTAATCTTTGAAAAGCCAGTACAAAAAGGCACTTTGAAGACGGCACAAAAACTCAAGGAAAACATGATGGGGTGCAGTCAGTGCTCCATGGGGGCCTCTGCTTCCTCTTCATCGTCGCTGCAAGGTTCGTAGTCGTCGTCCACGGCTGGGTCTTCGTCTTCCTCGATTTCTCCTCCCAGCTCGCCCAGCAGCTGTTCTGCATGCTCCAGCATCGGCTGGTCGTCGCATCGCAGCTTACCGTACAGCTGCAAAGAGACAAAAGCAGATAATGCGAGTGCTTGAAGGATGGAAATTGCGGTGGAGCAGAAAAAGGGAATGTTTTCATACAGCTGCGTCTAATGAGTCAATTTATTTCAGCAGCCTTGTGGTCATGTTTATAATTGGGAAGTGGTTCTCAAAGTGTTTACCTGGATAAAATCAAGGTTAAATAAAAAAAGCAGAAATGTTGAAGTGAAGCGACTAGTCATTTTCTGGTATGAAGTTCTTATATGATATAATAAAAAACCTGGTTTTACTAAAAACTGTTGATTTTACGTGAGAAACAGGAGGGAACGGTTTATGAAATAGCCTCATTGCACAAAACTTTAACAGCAGCTAAAAGCTTACAGAAGCAGCCCTAATCACACTGTGCCATTGGCCAATGGACCTACAATTGAAGGCGGGCCAGGAAGTGTGCATCACAGGTCGGTTGTATGGGCTGCTTTTATAATTGAAATGGACAAGCTAGCGTACAAACCGTACCGATTTGTGCCGTAACCTCAGTAGTTAGATTTAAGGATTTAAGCATTAGACTATTTGAAATACCTAGTAAAATCTGTGATCCGTCAGTAGCTACCTCAGCTTTGCTAAAGCCTTTTTGTCCTTCATTTGTCAAATTAGCACATATGGATACACAGTTTAGCAGCACAAGAGACAAAAGAAATATCCCAATTTCTTCCTCTTGCTGTTGTGAGATGCATGCACTCCTGTGCACATACAAAGACAGTAAAATGTGATTTAAAAAACAAAACAACAAAAAAACACGGGGCTGTTCAAAAAACTGCCAGCAGATTTATCTCTGTAAAATAGCCTTCTAGTGCGTAATTACTGAACTCGAAAAAAGGGCTGGATGATGACATTGTGGTTTTGTATGCACATTCAGAGTATGGAAAAACAAATGCAGCCATTTAAATCCAACTAGCGTTTCTAGAAACATGGAAAAAGCACGGTGATTGTGTTCAATGCAGGGAATCTCATTTAGTTTTAAAAATGTGTAGTGTAGAGAGCACACACTCGCTTAAGCTTATGGACAATACACAGCCGAGCGCCATCATTCTTAGTAAAAGTATAACAAGGCCAGGGGAGTGAGTGAGTGTGACTGCTTTGCCCCAGGACCAGTCTCTAAGCAACAGCAGGTCCTGACAGGAGACACGAAGTCCCATGGGAACTCATTTGGAGTGTTAAAATGTGTGCTCTGTGTGTGTGTGTGTAAATTTAAGCGGCTGCTGTCTCCGCTGATCGGAGCTCCGGGGATGCAGAGCGTGACCCAGGTCCAGGCACAGAAACAGATACCAGGGGGGAGAGGTGACCCTGCCAGACTCTTTCAGAACACCACTGATGCACACATACACAGCCACACAAACCAAGGGATTTTCATTACAGCGTTGTCACTTTCAAATGCCTAGAGATGTATACCTGCAAAAAAAGAGAGGCTTGCTTCACAATAGGGTTGGCAATAGGCTTGGCTCAGAGCAGAGAATGCATGTTGCAGCCTCGGGCAAAAAATAGAGTGGCGTATTTCACATGAGCTTCATTTGAGCAATAATGAAATACATGAGGCAAACATTTGCAAACTTTGTCTGCTTTCTAAGCCACTAGATGCTCCCTGGAAATTCTATCTGCAGGTAGTAGATATTTTCTGCAAATCAATAGCACATTGTGTCTATGGGACGGGACGCGATTATTCTTTGTGAAGGTTTAAGAGAGGAAAACAAACAGGAGCTATTCTTTACGCGTCCCACAATGAGCGCTGCTTAGATCAGCATGGCTGTCGCTAAAAAAAACGAAAAGACAAAACACAGGCATTTCTCATTTAGAGCAGCCAGGTTTTTTTTTCTCTTCTCACTTTCACGGCCCAGAGAGCTGCCTGCAGAGGGAGAGTGTGTGCTGGTGTGTGATCGTATAACTTTTTCATGCTTTTTCTTGCTCCACTTTAAAGTCATGGACCAAAGCGCACCTGACCACTACTATAACTGTTCACATGTTTCACGCAGTTGTACAGGTAAGAATGCACGAACACAACCACTGTCAATATGCGGTCCTGCATTTTGAAGTGACTTTTGCTTTAACAAGTCGCAGCTTCTGTGGAATAAATATTGCCTCAGGCTACAGTTCTTCTCAGTTTTGGTCTTTGATTTAATGCTTTTGAACCTTTTTTTCCAGGGTAGGATGATAATGTAACATATCTTCAATGATTTTTTTAGGAAAAAAATTGACGAACAAGTCTGAATTTATTTCTTATCCACACAAGGTTGAAATGATGCATACACGATTAAAAGTAGAGTGGCATATCTCTCATATACTCTCACTAATATTGGTCCCATAACGCTCTGGACAAGTGGTTGAATTGTTATAAATTTAAATTGATCAAAATGTTCTTTTCTTGAACCCCACTTTTAGGCTTAGTTTGTGGATCGCATTGAGTTACAATAGATACTAGCCTGATTTTCTTATTCGGAAACCAGTTTTGGTTTGTGTTTTGGTTCATTTTAGTGCTGGAAAACCCAGCTGTGTTCACCTTTCAAAAGTCAGCCAAGTAATTTTGAAGAAATCATTTTTGTTTGATGCAACACATCATGTTGCAGTGCATAAAACCAATAGCAATGGATAAAATCCTCCGAATGATGCAACCATGCTGGTTGCATCATTCTGATATCTTGACGGCTACACCTCAAATCCTCCAAACATACAAAGCAAAACGTTTTCATTCACCAGTAGTTGTAACATTTCCTCACTACCAAATATTACAGAGTTAACTGTACATTCAGCCCTTGCCAGGAGAACTTTGCTTTGCTGAATGTGTTGTACCAACTGTAAAGTTTGGTGGAGGGGGAATCATGCTTGTTTTTCAAATTTGGTGTTGATTCCTTACTTCCAGAGACAGAAACTCTTAATACTCCAAGATATTAAGACATTTCAGACAATTACAACTGTATGAATAATAATTATCTGTCATCTGTCTCTAAAATAAGACAGTTATATACTCATTTGCTACACCCAGTTTTACATCGACACTTGTTTTTATTTGTATAGCTATCCATCTACGTCATTTCTACTGTGTCTAAAGCAGAGTGTCTTTACTTTCAGCATTATAATAACTGTACAACACACAAAAGTGTTATAGGAATGGTCAAAATGTAAGATACATAAATATATATATGTAATAAGTCCTCAACATGTATGGATGATCTGGCACCTTAAACAATAACAAAAACAGATGCTAAAAAATGTTTAATTGAGGGAAGTTTGTAGAAAATTAGAAACACAATGCAGCCTCTGTAGGTAGATGGTGGGTTAGGATGCCTTGCAGTTACTTTCTTCTTATTTTCAAAATTAAAATAGATTTGAGCATAAAATATGAGTGAATAATATGTTTTTAATTCTCTTCCCTTTTTATTAGATGCATTATAAATGATCTGTATTGTATCTGTATTATAACCCAGTATGAAGAAGAGACATGTGTAAAAGCTACACACAATTCGACCCTGTGTCCAACAATGTACTCTTTTCTTTCCATATGCCTGGTAGGCAATTTCTTCAAATTGCCTACCAGGCATATGGAAGATAAAAGACAGGCTGATTATGTGGTAAAAGCCTAATCATTCCATCATTGTTCGCCCTCTGCTCCAATCCTATGCTTAACTTCCACTTTCATTTCACCTTTTCTTTTATTTCATTTGCTAATACCGCTGCATTTCTCTTGTCCACTTTTTTTCCTTTTCAGCTTTGCACTCTTACACTCCCCTTAGATGACCTTGCAGTCAAGGAGACGGATGTCTCTGCTTGCTCTCATCTATAGAATCATACAAAGAGCACACAATCGTCTACCATTTTGGCAGAATAGTGCCAAGTCCTCTCAATGAACTCCTTAAGGCCTGAATATTTCTTCATTAGACCATCTTTTTTTTCTCCCAACTTATCTGCTGAATCTCACTGTTTTATGAACACTTCTACACTGGCTAGGGTGTGACAGTGGGTGAGATTAGAGCTTCTGGAGTGTGAACAGGGCATGTCGCTGAAAATCTCCAGAGAGTTGACCGCAAAACTCACACAGACTCATAACTTAACACCCCCGGTCCTCCAGTCACATCCATGTAGGGGAAAAGCATTAAAATTACACGACTAGCCCCCTGCCCACAGTCTGTGCTCGTGGGATACCCTTTCAACCACTTCAAATGGCTAAGCTTTTGACCTCTCTTTGCCCTAGCTAGCTTCCTTTGCTGCACACACACACACACACCTCCACGCATTCACACAATCATAACACTGTCCCTGTGTGCATACACCGCAGATCCCTCCTCAAATCGCACCCCATCTCAAATTCCATTTCACGTCCGGTTTACTATTGATTTTACCCAGGCCCACTATTCACACCCCCTGCATCAACACACACACAAACACACACCAAGTCTAATTCATTCCCATCCCTGCCCCACCCCCCTCTCTTTTGCTCTCGAACTCACTCTGCTGGTCATCTCCTACTCTTTTTTTCCAATCAATTCTCCCCCATTGTTCTCTTTTGCAAAGTGGTTTGCACCTGATGCATTTGGCAAAAAACCCACAGAAATTAAATAATACAAACAATTCAGCATATTTGAGCATACATGAATAAATTCAGTGCTTTTTCCACATTTTAACATGTTACAATTACAAACTTCAATATATTTTTTCAATATTTATTTTGTAGATGATGGATTTATATTTTAGGTGTCTTCTAAAAAACCTTGGGACAATATATTTTATTTAGCAGTGAATACAAGTGAATTCCACACTTTTAAGATTTTCCTGTGTAATAAAAAAAAAAAGAAATTAATCACTTCCTTCCATTTCATAAATATATGATAATTTGCTGTATTGTCTCATAAAACTTCACTAAAACACTTTAGCTATGACAACCTGGAAAGGTTCAGTATGTATGAGTATCTTTGCAAGACCCTGTGTGTTTTCGCTCACACAATGCCCCTCTGCACACTTAACTTACCAGGGTCATAAAGTATGCAGAGCAGAAGTGGACTGGTGCCAAAACCAGCCGCTGGGCTTTGTGGGCCTCATTTCCAAGTTGGAACCCATTTTAACTAGCAGAGAGACGTATCGTCAATAATTAAAACTCGAGCAAGGCTTCGAAATAAAGCTCAATCTAGATCGCATCTAAACAATGGACAGATGTGCGCACATGCAACGCTACAGAATTGAATGTGCTGTGAGGGAGCCGGAATACATTCCACCTCACCTTTCCAAGGTCTTTGTGCTTTACCGTTCACATTATTCTTTTTGCTCTACTCGCCCTGCAGAGAAACTGCTATGCTGTTTATCCGTCACGCTCCGACATCTTGCACAATTCTTTCACAAGACTTTCAACCTATTTTCTTTGCCTTCTTTCTTGTCAAGCAACCCAGCTAAGTACTTAATTTACCCCATTTCTTGTTGCGTTTTTGCAATTATCTCATACTCCCCATTGCTGGCAACTATGATCAATATGCACAGGATTCCCATGCTCTCTCCCTCTTGCCAGCTGCAAACTTACTGTCTCTCTGTCTCAGTTGAAGACGCAGTTTAAAGATGCTTAGAAGACAGTCAAGTCAATATACCGCCAGTCCAGAGAGAACAAACATCAATGTATTGTCACTAACCTGCCGCTACTCATTTCTAAAAGCACATTTTAGTGTGGCAGATGGGTAGAGAAGATGCATAACAGGAGGCAATGGGGGTGGAGGGAGTAAGAGTAAAAAATAGTAGGTGGGGCCTGCCATCCTTTAGCCCGGGCTGCCTGATTTACAAGGCTATTGGATTTTAGACTAACATGAATCACTGCTCCACAGAGGTATTACTCCCTGACAGAATGACAGAATAAATGAGACACATCACTTGGTTTGTGTGTGTCTGTTTGTGGGAAAGAGGGAGAGGGATGGCGAAGGAAGCCGGCTGAAAACTTTAACATCTTTGAGATTCTGCACAGCTATTTCTGATGCAACAATGAAGCTTAGTGAGAATGGGCTCATGTTCATGGTGCTGCATAAGCTATTTCTCTGACAAGAACCAAGTCTTTGGAGAATAACCTATTGTGGCAGCTTACTGGACGTTAACTATCTGCACTCACTGTTGATGCACATAATGGGGGGAGAAACTGCACTCAGTTCATACCAATGTTGACACATCATACAGGCTTATAGGGATGTGTATCAGTACATTTTTAAGAATAAATATGGTACAAAAATGTATCCATGCTCATATTTGGAGAGATTTTCTATTGACATCTTAAGTGTTCAATGCGTGTGAATTATTATTTGTTTGGCTTTTGATCTGTTGGTTTTTCTCCTATGAGCATGTTTACATTGCCATTGAGTGAACGTAGTGTATTGACTCAAAACCTCAAGTTACAAAACATCGACATATTACTTTATTAAAATTGAACAAAGACAATGATGTTGCTGATTTTTTTTGCAACAAAATTACCTTTTTAGCATTAGTCAGGTATGACCTTGCAGCATCCTGTAAAGCCTTCCACTCCTCCTTATTCTCCTCCGATGCCTCACTCCCTTCTCTTTCTTGGTTTTGTTTTGCTTTGTCCCACTGGAGGTAGCACACCCAGCCGGACAGATACCAAACCTAAGAGATACAGATCGAGAAGGGTAAGCTGGAGAGCACTTGTTGCAAAAAGCAAGCGTTCTTAATTTCAGTCATTTCTGCATTACGAGAGAGGGATTTCAGAAATTATGATAGATGACAAAAATGATACATTTCTTTGTTGTATGTACACCATAATCTGACTGAAAGCTGCAGCTGCAGCAACTAAGGCTGCACCTTCTACTGCTGCTGTTGTTCCAGGTGTTCAGAGATGATATTAAACAAACTTAGGTTTCAACAAAAGATTATTTGAGTTAAGGATGAGCATTTATTAGTAATAGGGGGAAAATGCATCATTGAGGACTTTTGCAAACCTTAAAACGGTATGGCATTGTGCTAATATGCAATTGAGCAGGTGTATTTAATATGCACACAATGACTGTACATGTTACCTGTATCCCTGTTCACTTTTGCAAAAAGAAGCTGTTGATTTGGATATTTTTGTCCTGAAACATTTAAACAAGCAGAGAAGCCAAAACAGCAGGAGCACATGCTGTTTTTGTATTTTCCTCGGAAATCAGAATTTGAAGCTGAGGAAATGTGTCACACCTGAGCAGCACAAATCAAAAGAAACAACAATGTGTTCACCGTTGCACTTGTTGACCACCCCAACTATCAGTAGGTAGATAAAAAGGAAGGAAAAAAAAAAAGAAATAATGCTATTAATCAAAAAAGTTCAAACAGAGGTGAAATCTTTTAACTCTAAGTATCTGCTGTGAAATCATCTAGTTTTCTTTATTTGCAATAATCATGTTTCTTGCCACTGGATAATTACATCAACTGAGCTGTGCCAAGCCTTCCACCTTTAAAAACAATCACGTCTAACTCACTCCAAACTCAGAGGTGTGTGCGCGCCTCTCATCTGAGGCCAAAGATCACCCACCCACTGTTCTTCAAGCACCAAGAAACAAATATTAGCTTTATTCATTATTCATTGAGGGTAGCGGCAGTGGGAGACCCAGCACCTTTGACAAATCAACCATTTAGCTAACAAACACATCATAGCATGGCACGCTGAATCCAGAATTGTCGCCCAGCAGGCTGAGTAGGAGGCTACCCCTGCAGCTGTGCTTATCACAACAGCAGCAACGACACAGAAATAGGACTCTGGTGTTTTTCCTCATTGTAGCATTTACTTGGAATGCAGATCAGCAAAAGGCGTGAGAATATCATTGGAATAAATTACATTTGAATTAAATTCCTAATTCAAACATTCGTTATCTTAAAAGTGTAAAAATGTGAAATTCTCATGACACTTTGTCCACCATGAGATGCGTGGAGGAAACAAAAACGACTGGACATTTATATGAAACTTTTAAAAAGTGAGCTAATTAAGGACTTAGAGAAATCTATTCCACTCAGCTACAACTTCACACAAAAGCACACATATTACAAGGAATTCTGAGTGTGTCAATCAAATCGCAGGCTCTGTTATAATTTTAAAGTCAAGTTGCATCTTAGCTCCCATATGGAGCCACCGAAGGAAGAACAAAGCGATCATGAATCAAGCGAATACCTTTGAAACAAGATTGGCAAAGCACCAGCTCGGTTGTTTGTGCAGACTTAATGTTATGTAAGTAGGGTTACAAGCTTTGAGATGCAAGAGTGCAAGCAGGCAGATGTGAGAGCTCAACACTTATCAGCTGCACAGAGAAGGAATTGACACAAGGAAGGAAACGCGAGGACGAGGGGAGTGAGTTACCCTCGTGTTTAAATGTGTCTCCCTAATGCATTTATTGTCTTGTCATTTCTGTAAATTGAACAGAAAAAGAAAACTGACCATTTGGACCTGTTTTTTTCTTTGTTTGTTTGTGTGGCGTGGTGGAGGTCCGCTCAAATCAACTGTCTCAGGAGTGAGTTTAAAAGTTCAGCCCCCGATGGCTGCTCTCAATCTGCCTGTGGAGGGGTTTGTGTGGGAGGCTGAGCCTGAGGGTGGAGTGCAGGGGGAAAAAAAAGAGAGGAAGAGTGCTCTTCTGTGTAACGCTAAGCGACAAATTCCCATTTTCTGCTACTGACAGGGGATTTTTAGAGCAGATTGGCACATACTTTTTACCGAACCACAAAGAATACAGCTATTTATGCCACCAGGGAATAGCTTCAGTGCCAAGTCCAATAAGAATGCTAACGGTATTGGTTATAAATTGGTGCATCCAAATTTATCCTAATTTTTTCCCAAGTTTCATGGCACAGTTTGCAGCAATACTTCTGTATCTGTGTGAGCATATTGTTCATATCACATGACCTCAATTCCAGTCACCGATTGGCTCAGTTGAATCAACAATTTAAAAAAGATAGAGCTTAACTATTTTCCTTTAAAATTCCACCCATAACTGATAAGAAGCCTATTTTAATTTATTTCTATTTCAATCTGATCATTTTCAGCATTATAAATTTGATCTCAGCCTTGGGATCAAGTGAAACACTCAAATCTAATCTTCAATACGCAGGGGTCTAATACCAGTGTTCTGGATACACGATTGCCTGTTTTCTTTCACCGTCATGTGGCCATAATTTATTATAACAAGGCGTGACATTAATACCTGCTAATATTTCTGTTTTTCAATAAAAGCAATCAGACCTTGTTTTATATTTTTGTTCATATTTTTCCTACAACTTATGACATGGTATGAACCAAATGACTAAATCTAATTGTAATTATTTTTAATTGTTGTCATATCAGTAATTGCAATCATCCTGTACCTGTCAAGAAATCCACCAACATTCAGAAAAATATTTTTTTTGTGTTATCCAGATTCTGCCTGTAACAGCCTGCTCTTAGTTTGTACGATTTCTCTTCTATTGATCCTCTGAAGTTTGAAGTTGCCATTTTTTCCCCTACAATAGTAAATGAGGCACCATAGCTGGATGCTATATAACAAGCTGTTCCCTTTCCACTGTCCCTTTCTGCAGTAACATGTATGATTGGGTCCTGCTTTTATGTCTCTCTTAAAGACCCTGATCCTTCATCTGAGACCTAGTTTTCAGAAACGGGGGCACAAATTGTTCTAAATTGCAGCGTAATTGTCTGTCCTTACCATACCTTTGACACATTCAGTTCCTCCACTTGAACCAGCAATGGGTTGGGCAGAATGGGAAAAATTTCCTCAAGTTTTATATTTCAGTATGCCAGACTTATGCTTTAAAGCTGTAGTAGGTAACTTTTATAAAACTTAGTAAAGTGTGAGACAGATGCATAATGAAACAATATATAAATCATAAAGCCGCTCTGCCTCTTCCCTGTAGAGAAATGCACCACTCCTGGTCATAAAAAAAACAATTAGAGTCAGGAGGAGGGCCTTAGTACTGTTCAATATGCTTGTGTATGTGCTTCTTCAATATTGAGCATATTTTCCCTTAAGCATATTTGATTTATTTATTTAATAAATTCAGTGTATTGTTTACCTGAACAACTTCATCATCCTCTTCCAGAAGACCCTCCAATACATCTACCGCCATCTAGTAAAGAAAAAGAAAATAAGATAATGAAACAGAATAAAAAAAAAACATTTTTACATAAAAATGCTCATTCAACAGTAAAATAAGCTAAATGTATCGTGAGCAATGGCTTTAAATAAATGTGCAGGAACCATAACATTGTTGCTGTTGTGCATCTTCCAGGCAGCTCAATCAATGACGGTGATCACAGGATCTGATAAGCATCTAAAGGGTCAGCGTCCCCATTCACAATGTCATCAATACCAACAAGACAACAGACACAGCAGTCAATATACACACTCATGAGTGCTTATCGCACAGTCAATAATCACTGCGGACACCGTTTCCGATGGCCCTTTTAATCATTTTACTGTCAACCTACTCATACCCTCCCTTCACCTCATACAGCAAGAGGCCCGAATAAATCTAAAGATCAACTTGATACGTTGTCCATATTCCCCCCACTTTCGGGGTGTTTGTGTGATTCACTCTCTGTAGTGTCCTGGAGAGGCGTTTTGAGGTCTCAAAGGAGCCAAATGTTAGCTGACCTTTGTTGGAGCGCTGTCTGTGGGAAGTTTCCATTACAGAAATCAGAGCTCAACTAAAGTAGGCAGCATGTTTGTTTAGCTCTGTCTCTCCATGTGGAACCTGTGGTTTGTGCTGCCTTTGTGAGTCTCTTTGTGTGTGTGTAAGGCCCCAGGTGATGATGTATTGATTTTTGTCAACTTCAGGTTGGAGGCGACCGCTAGCCAATCACCTGTGGTGAAGGGCAAGAATAAAAGACATACACGCACCCCCGCAATTGCACACATACACACCGAAAGCAAATGCTCAACAAAAATGTGACTTCAACAAGCTGCACTTGTTTTTTTTTTGCTAAGGCAGAATTATTAGCTGGAGAACTTCCCAGTTTTTTTCTCCTCCTCCTCCTGCTGCTCTGTGGAGTTTCTTTTCATTAAGGCAACGTGGTTCCGGTGATGATAAAGAGGCCCACCGCCTGCACAGACTGAGTGAGAGTCGGGTTAATTGAGAGTATCTCGTTAAGACTGCGCAAACGTGCATGTCAGAGAGTCAGATGATTGATTGCTAGACCAATTATGAGCAGAGAACCTATTGTCCTAAATTAATTAATGACTGATTAAAAGCACACAAAACAAAAACACCCAATCTCAACCGATGAGGGATGGACTTATGCCAAGCGCCACAATTATCTCCTCTACTTTCATTGTCTCACTGCAACACATGAGCACAAAGATAAAGTGCCAAACGATAAATATTTAGTGTTTCCATTCTGTGAATAGTTCGCAATCTGTTATGCTACAAACATAAACTTTCATGAATATGATCGAGCTTGGATGTCGCACAAACTGAAAGAAATGCTTGTGAACTCAGTGAAATATTTTGTTTTTCAAACTGTCCATATTCATATTCAGCCCTCTAAATTGCCATGCGTCTAAATAATATCTAGTGAAACCAAATACAAGTCATCTCGTGAGAACATACAGTCCACCTGGATGTAAATTGTTCTCAGTATAAATCCAGCTAAGGACTAAGCGGTTGGTTAGAGAACATTAGTGAACAACACATCATGAAGATAAAATCACAGCAAACAGATCAGGAGTAAACATGTGGACAAGTTTAAGTGAGGATCGGGTTAGAGAACACTATCCCAAAACTGAAAACCTACCAAAATATTTTAGTCCTCCCTAATAAGTAGGATATGGAAAGCATTAATTATAGAAGCAGCCAAGAGGCCCATTGCATCTCTGGAGGATCTACAGCGATGTTGAGAAAATGTGTAACCAGGATCTAGTAGAGGTTGTAAAACACCTGAGAGTGGAACTGAGATTCAACTTGTAGCACGACATTGAACATTAAAAGTTTACATCGGTTTTCATCAAAGCATATTCACGTGTGTGCCCAGATACAGATGAATATTTTGATGCTTTCTGTCCAATTTGACTGAGCTTAAACAATTTTGCAATAAGAAATATGCCTGCCATAAAAACGGTGGTTTTATAAAATACAAAGTAGTATTCATTTTAGACCTTTATTCACACATATTTACAACTATTTGCCACTTCGTGTTACTCTACCAAATTAAATCTCAGTATAAAACATTGAAATTTGTTGTTGCAATGCAACAAAATATTGCAAAGTTCATTCTATTGGATAGGACAAAATATCTGCTGGAGTATTAAACAAGAGATGGAACAGGCAGTTTTAGAGCAGTAAAAATAGAACAAGAGATATATCTGGAAGCGAGGACAAGTGAGCAATGATAACCATTATATCGTCTCCAACTTCTTAACTACGCTGGTCAGCCCAGGGGCAAGTGATTAAAGATTCAGAGTTTTTTAAGCTGCTTCACGCTCTAAACAACAACAAGATTAATATTCCTCTGAAGATAAGAAAAAAATAGGGAGTAATACAAATTAAAAGAGGGAGAAAATTGGAAAGGAGGGGCAAAATAAAACCAAGATGCACATAAATACTAAAAACAATGCAGTCACACTGTCCTCTTTATTTCAAGACTTCTATAGCAAAAAAAAAAAATCAGGACTCTGGGGAGGAACTCATTTATAATGTTCATTGTGCTCAAGTGCAGTTTGTGTGTTTGTGTGTCGTCTTCAGGCAATGCTGTTTAACAGAATCATTTTACTGGAGCGTGCAGCAGAGACCGGAGAAAGACAAATCACTTTACAAGTGAGGGCGCGCCATAGCTCACACACACACACACAAACAAGGATAGCTACAGCGAAGTAAATTAATCTAGGGGAAGTCTATGCAAACTCTGCTCGTGAGCAATGTGGGCGACACAAGCAGCACGAGAATCTAAATTTAACGACAGAAGCATTTTGTAAATAAATAAAAGTGAACACAAGTGACAAGGTGAGCAGGTACGATACTATCACCAGCTTGTGTGACAACTGCACTGAAAGATGCCCTAATGGCTGTCAGGAAAAGGTAGCTGCCCGTTTTCCCGTCTACTGTGTGACAAGTAAATCAGCAGCAATGACAGATAATGATGACGACGTTTGTGTGCATGTGTGAATGTAAGTGAGAAAGAAGGGAGCACTGCAGGACACTTATAAAAACAGAGAAACAAAACTTTTTTTCCCCCCAATTAAAACAATTAGCTTAAATTCAGTTCAGTTGGCCTTTAACAATGTATGATACTGTATTGTATTGCAATAGGACCAAATTAGTCTTGAACTTTGTATTTATATCAAAATATATAAAACTGTTTATGAATTTTACCTGTGTTTGTTATGTGAAGTACCTTAATTGCTGCTGTGAAATTACAGTTGAATCTAGATAAGTACGCACATGTATGCATCGACAGACTCAGCCATTGTTTTCCACATTATACCCACAAGTTTTCTATAAGGCAAAAAATGATGGCCAACGTAAATCATTCACTTTGTTGTTCTTCATACTCTTTGTAGCTCATTTCTTGGTACGATTTGGGTTACTGACAGCTTGGAAGACGTAGCTTTAAATTCTGGCTGGTGTCTTGAGAGATTGCATCTATTCTTCCACATAATCTTCTTTCCGCATGATGCCATCTATCTTATGAAGTGCACCAGACCCTCTAGAGGAAAAACCTTCCTGCAACATGATGCTGCCACCCCTGTAACGGGATGTGATGGTGTCTTTGGGGTGAAAGTTTAGCACTTTTTCAGTCAGATGTCTTGACTTTTTCAACATGTTTTTTCTTTCAAAACTAATTCACCGTATGTTTATAAAATAATAGGTTTTGAAGTCATAAATATACAGCAAAACCATATCCCCACAGATTTATGCATGAAAACTTCACAGAGTTTTATTACTTTGAATCCAGTAATTAAAATGCTGTAAATGTATTATTCTTTAAAATCTACACAAATCTACACCAAATGCACAAATCTAAGATTCAGAAATTTAAAAAGGTATGGCTTAAAACAATTATGAAAACAGCCACTGTATTTACTTTATAAAGATGGACCACTGCGCTATCGACAGTCTTTTCTTTGCACCAACACGACTCATGCAACTTCCTTAACATTCCCCAAACATCCGTGTCCAGCCTGGTTCTTTTAGTTTTACTCACTTTAAACACCCTAATCATTGCTCTAACTCTAAATATGGGCTAACTTAGAAATTAGCCTATTTTCTTGTTACCACATCTTGATTTATAAAGATCACCACATCCTTTCCCTTATTTGAATGATATGTTTTATTGTCTTTACAATTTTAAAGAGTGTCTGTAAGAAACAGGCTTTGTCATTTAATTTCTAAATTCCAGGAAAAAAGACTATGGACAAACAACAAACATGCTTTAGTTTGTATTGTTCCACAGGAGTTTGTAGTGGTGCAAATAAGTGTGGCAACTGTTATTTTGTTTAAAAAATATATTTCTTGGTATGTTTGTTTATTTTTGATAATATGCTTAAATTAAATGTTTGATTTGTCTAAAATTATCAGTATGAAATTACATGTTACTGCAATAAAATTTATTTTACGGCTTTCAACACATCTTTAACAGGGGCACTAATAAATGTAGAAGGCTCTGTAATTATCTTTGAGCTCATATTCCATTAGCAGTGTGGAAGATGACATTTCTGGCAAGCATTCATGTTTTGAAATGAATCAAAAGGGGGGAACGGATTTGAAGAAGTATTTTTGGCTAATTTTCTTTCCCAAATTAAGTAGGAACGATCACAGAATGTGAAATCCAGTCATGTGGGAGAACTTTTTTCTTGTTTTTTCCATGCCACATTTTTGGAACAGCTAATTTTCAGGTCCAGCAGTCATTCAAATCCCTTGTTTATAAGCTATTTACCATTTTTAAAGAGTTGTAATGTGTTGTTAACAAAAATAAGCAAAACTCCATCTTTAAATATATTTTTAAACTACCTTAAAAATTCTAACTGTTTCACACTTCCTGGGCAAAGGAGGAAAAAAAATCGTTACCTTTGACAGCATTGCATTTAACATTAGTTTTATTTAACACACCAATTTTTATGTCTATAGCTGAATTAACTTTTTGTCTGGCTCTGGTATTTATGAGGATATAGTCAGTGTGCTGTGAGGAGTCCTTAGTAGATCTTAAATCTTCTTAATGGGGTTGAAGCAAGAGATCTTGGGTGGCCAATCAATGACTGAAAATTATGTTTTATCCTCCCTAAATGACTCTATAGATGTTTCAGCCAGACGAATCCCGGCATTCAATCATGCTCCTCTCTCAGTTAAATTGGCTTAGTTTATATGTCTGCTTGATAGACGAGAACATTTTGAGCTAAGCAGAGAACTAGTTTTTCTTTTTATATACCAGAAATACAGGATGTGTATCTTAACTTTGCTTTTCAGGAATATGGTACAAGTCATATCAAAGAGCATCTCAATAAATTGAAATGTTGAAAAGTTAGTTGCAGGATGACTTGTCGAGGGTGTATCCTACCGCATCCCTAATGGATGCTGGATATAGGCATCAGGAGGATCTCAAAGGATAAGGCTGCTTACAAAGTGCTGCATCCAAGCATATTAATGGTAAGTTGAGTGGAAGGAAAATGTGTATAAGAAAAATGTGCACAAGCTAAGCCAGGACTGCAGCTAGAGTCGGTGTGTTAAGAATTACCACACAGAGATGTATCTAGGACAAGGGATGCATCAGTATGTTGCCCTCCTTGTGTTAAGCCACCCCTGAACACCAACTCCAAAACCAACTTTCTGAAAGTCTGAATTTGCTCAGTGTACCGAAATCCTGTTTTAAGACAAAGTCAATCTTGTTTCGTCTGGTACGGTCAAGGTCCCAGAGCCCACAAGAAAAGTGGAGACGTACAGAATTCAAGCTGCTTGATGTCCCCCGTCAAGCTTAAATTAGGGATAATTTTGGGAACCATGTCATCTGCTTATGTTGGCCCATTGGACCTTAGGTCAGGATACTGGCCTGGCCTAAGTCCATTAGAGTCTATAAGACATAGTACAGATGAGGAGAGACAGAATACCCAATATGCAGAGGAGATGAAGCCTGCTGCTATAGTTACTTCTGCCCAACATCTCAACAGATCCAGATGAACTGTCTCAACGCCACATCCCATTGATGGCATATTTCATGCAAAAAGAATCAAGACCACAAACTGAGTACATATACTGTGAATTACATGATTGCACTTTTTATTAGACTGACATTTCTGAAATTGGAATAATTTTTCAAGGTCTGATGTAATATTCAAATTTTCTGAGAAATTGAATTTAGGGTTTTCATTAGCTGTACCCAATATTCATGAAAATAAGCAAATAAGTGCTTGAAATATGTCACTGTAATAAGCGTACATATTATACAAGTTGCACAATTTAATTAATTTAAAGAAATGGATCAAAGCAGGATCTTTTATCTATTTGGTGGATTGCTTTCTGTTTAGTTCCCTCTCGATGAGGCAGTGTATAACCTTAAAGGTAATGGGAGCAGAGGTGTTATTTTACTGAGCCAAAGGTCGGTGGTGTGTTAGCTCCTTGTTTAAACTGTCATCCACTGAAGAGTTCACAGCTGATGAAGTGCTGTCTGACACCAACAGACAAGGGGGAAAAAAATCATTTTTGGAGATTGAATCTGTCACCAGCGTGCAATACAGAAACATATTTCCTCCCTAACTTACTAACAAGAAAATATATTGCACAGGCAGAGATGATGTGGCACAAGTCATAACAGTCAGTTTTTTTTAGAACAACATAAATGAGAATGCACAAAGTTAAAGTATATTTATGAGCCAAAAAATTTTTAGATTAAACAACATCAGTAATATTGAGCCTAAGCCAAAAGGTCATTGCAGCTTATTTGCATTTAAAGAAGAAACTTGGATTTAGGTCTTCAACACTAAATCTGCAGATTGGTGACCCAATCATATTTTAGACCAGAAGGAATTATTACGGACTGAAAAAAACTGAAAAAACTAAGCTATAATACATATGGATGGATAACATGCAGATGGATTAAATAAACCAACAAATAGAACAAGGGGTGGATGGAGGAATGGGCAAGCAGATCTAATTGGACTGACAGATAAATGGATGGACACGGATGGGCTTAAAAACAGAGGAAAACAGATATATGAAGGTAAATGGAAATACAATTTTTTTTTTATCCTTGAACTATACTTTTCCAGACTGTGTATGAACCCTTTAATAAAAGCACATCTACATGTTACACAGCAAAACATGAACCAATGAGAAAGTGCGTCCCTCCTAAATCCACCAAATCGAGTCCGGGACTTGACTCCTGGAAGAACATAAAGCTCAACAAACTTAAAAAAATTTCAGACTTCTGGTGACCAAAGACTAATTTGCGTGAACAATACATTCTCTTGGGATACATACCCATGTTGGTTCATATGGTAAATTATGTGACATTATAAAGCTCTGAGCACAGCCGAGGCTCAAGCTTCAGGCTTGATGACACCAACAGGAGGATGAAGACAAATGACACGTCAGAAACTATGGACTGAAACGCTGTCATTTCACTGATGCACCTGACAGCACATCTCCCACCCCCACTTCCACTCCCACACACACACGCCTGCACACCCCCCCCCACACACACACACACACGCCCACGCACACACACACAGATGTAACTGCAGCTGAGCTGTTTGGGTGGAAGAGTAAAAAACATAAAAAAGGGACACCGTGCTCATTTCCTGTCAGTAATAACCATAAACCACCCAACAAGATTGACTAGAAATTAATCATTGGATCACAACAGAAAATTGCTACACTGCTGTTGGTGTGGCAGTAATCATAGAAAATGACTTCAAGCGTTAATGATTGTTAGGAGGTTCAGTACCGAACTGAAGGCAGCGAGCCACTGAAAGTGAGGCCATTTAAACTGGAAATTGATGAGTGATTTAGCAGATGAGTGTGCTGTTTCAAAGATATGGCAGCAATTCATCAAGACAGAGGTTCACTGTGATTTTTTTCCCCTCCATTTATTCTCCTCCATCTCCTCCCTTCTGCAGCCCCCCACCCCCATCCCACCCCATCTCTGTAAATACCACTCTTCAATTATTGACACTAAACTGAAGGGCATAAAGACCAGGCATGGCCTTCCCACCTCCAGCGCTATTCAGAAGAAAGAAAAGCACACATACACACATAAAGAAATGCCAGGCCGGCCTCCTGCCGCGAATCACACACCGACTGGCCAAAACAGAGCGTGCAAGCACAACACACTGCAAACAAATTACCTCATACTCCTCTGACTCGATAAGCAGTTTGGCTGTGGTGATGCGAGACTCGTACGGAGGGATTTCATTCTGGAGGAAGTGACAAAAAAACAACAGAAAATAATAATAAAGGATGATGTGACCACCTTTGGAGGAGTGTTTACATGAGAAAATCAAACAGAGTTCTTCCTTCCTTTGTCTGATAATAACACGATCCAATTTCAGGCTGCAAAATGCTCCGCAGCTGCATGGCTGTTAATCTCAGTCAAAGTGTCTGCAGGCTGAGTTAGGATCAACCTGCAGGTGAAGATAAGAGTCATAACCGTGGAGCCACAGGGGGTTTGTTCTACCAAATCATCACAAAACCATTTCCTGTATCACATTATTCTTTTTTTTCAAAATGAACCCTGATATAATTTATTTGGAGATATTAAAATCTAGTGCTGCAGCCATTATTTTTCCCCATTAGAGTGACTCCTGGTGCTGCCTTTCATATCAATTTTTTTCACGCACTTTGACTTAACAGAACACATTTGTGAAGGGTTTGTCTCATCTTTTTATTTTTTAATGTTCGCCAGTTCATTATCTCCTGCCTTTTGTTTTATCTTTGCTGATGCCCTTAACGTCCGCTGCAAAGCACACTGTGACAGTCAGACTTGTTTAAAAAGGCTTTTTGAAATAAACCTGGATAAAAATGCACCAATAAAATTGGATGGTGACAGAACATCAGTTTTCCAGCTTAACCAGCGAGTCAGGAGCTCAGTTAAAATATCACCTGAAGGCTGCAAGGACAAACAGGGATAAAACCATTACCAGTTTTAATACTTTATGTGATAAAATGTTTAGATATCTGAATTTGTCTTTAAAACTTGAGTAAAAACAAAGATGTCTGTGATTATCTTATGGATTAACCTCATGGTTTGTGATTGTCCAGACACTCAGACACAAGCAGATGAGAGTAAGCTTAAATCAGAGCTGAAATATGGGGCCTCAAAAGTCCAAGGTTTTAGAAATGCACAGTCCAATACTAATGCATTAAGCATTGTGGGATGTTCATGTGATGGAGCATAGATATTCTGAGCTGTACTTGCACAAATTTAATTATGCTACAATATATAAGTTATTGCTAAGGGACAAACATACAAGTCTAAATTATAAGTCTATTTCTTGTTATTCTAATTAATTCAATTTAATTCCTATGCAAACTTTCCAACTTTAAAAAATCCCCAGAGTGAAAGCAAAAAGTTAATGAATGAGTGAAAGAGGCTATTAGAAGATGTATGTTAACTTATAGGAATAATAATTAGAGCAATCACACGTCAATAATGATGCAATATGTAAATTTCCTTACATCGCTGCCAACAGCACACTCTTTAGTGTGGATGCTGATGGTAAAGTTCAGAGGAACATGGAGTTTATTAAGGAAGGTTTGAAGAGGTTAAGAGTGAAGCAAAATTCCTCTAGTTTATTATTTTGAGCTTTTAAACTTCTGATGCAATGAAAGATATTGAAATTGAAAAGTTTGGCAGCTTTTGGAAATCTAAGAGTTAAGCTAAGCAACTGGGAATAAACTAGAGTTGTTGTAAGGCTAAGTGCGCTAAGTGATGCTGTTGTCCTTTCGGCCCTTCCCTCTAAAGGAATTGCCACAGTAAGGCAGCTGCCTCCATACAGACTTGGCAGATCTTGTTAAAGACCGAATGCCATTCCCTAAGCAAACCCCTGATTATCCCCAGGTAGGAACAGGATTCGAATGGGGAGCCTCTGGGGCCGTGGCCACCTGCTCTACTATTTGATTCACTGCTGCCTGCTAAGTGCCTCAAGAGCTCTGACTGCTAATAAAGAAAGTAAAGATGCTAAAGTTATATTAAAAAGTGGCCTTTGTGATAATGCTTTTTTATTTTAAAGGCTGTAAAACATGTCCTCTCTCACACTCTGTGTGATTTTTTTTTAATCTGCCTTTAATATAAACATTAATGATCACTCACAGCAGAAAGACAAGAAAATAACAGATCTGAACTTGGCCACAAAATTCTGATCAGTGAATTTCTTAACCTGAATATTATTTGTGTCAGTGAGAGAAATAGCAACCAGGAAACAAGCTTACCTGTGTTTCTTCTTCTGTCGTGAAGGAAGCTGCACTTTGTTTCTGCGCAGGTAACCACATCCCAACACTTTTCAACAGGTATTCCTTCCCTTCCTAAAAACAAATGAAAGATCCATGTGATGATCAAATTGTGTAAAATCTTTTAGATATGTCTTCTATGAACTTAAACAAAGGCAAATATTCTCATATTACACATTGGTTAATTGATTCTCCATAGACATTAATGACCAATTATTATGATTTAATTTAATTATTGTAAATTATAATCAATACAGCTTAGCTGAAAAAAAAACAACTAAAAATAAATAAATAAATAATAAATGTTGGTCTGAGGATGTATGGCTAGCTAAAAAAAAAAAAACTGTGGCAAGCCTGACCTCTAAGGGCTTCATCTATTACTGCACTGGATGAACTCTTGACTACTTCCCAACAATTTAGAGGTGAACAATTCGAGATCTTATTGAAAACTTACTCAAACCTGTTCAATCAAGATCATATTTGAAGCTCACGGCTGTTTTCTGCTCTCGACACGGATAAATGAACAACAATGTAGTGAAAAAGCTACTTGAGTTATAATTAAAATGTTACTTTCATGCTTCGTTAAAACTCCATTAACTCACAGGAATCCATTGTGACACAGATGGAAGATATAATGTAAATGCTCCTCTTTAATCTTTATTGTTAATTTTAACCCATGATAATCCACAGTGATAACTAATCAACCTCCTGCTGTGGTCAAGAGTTTGTGATTTCAAAACATTAACGAAATGAGAATGCACCTCGCCAGTAGTGGTGACGAAAGATTGTTTTCTGTAACTAAATATAAGTTTTCACTAATTTAAAAGCTGCTACGCATGCTAGAGAAACTTTCATATCAATTTTTGGGAGTAAGAAAAAAATGTTTTGTCACCTACATCATTTATGTGTAAAATAATTGTGGATTCTTCCCTACAATATAAAAAAAAATAAAGAGTTTGATTGATTTAGAATATGTTTTAGTTTCAATTTATAAGATCAATGTATATGTTAACACATTTAAATATTAAAGAGATATCAAAGTAATCAGATTTATTCACTGAATGTATGTACATTAATAACTAGTTAGTAATTACCTATTTTTGGTCTATGATCTAAACAAAAAGCAGAAAATAAACCCCAGAAAGTTTAGGATTGCTTACTCTGATCAATACAATTCCTCAATTTTCTTTTTAATTTATAACAGATAGATAAAGAGACCTGCAGCACATTTTTGTTTCTTTTTGATGCAAAACTATTCTTTGAAAACACAATTAAAGCCAGATCGGGTACATTAAACCTCAAAGAAAATCTGAAATTGTCACTAATCAGGAAAACGTGAGCAGTGCATATCTACAAGAGTTTTGTTGCACTTGTAAGTTTTTAGCAAAAAAACCCGATAAAAGAAAGGAGTTATTTCAGCTATGTAACAATATTTTCATGTATGAATAAAATAATATTCCCTCACAAATGATATTGTCTCAATAATGTATGTTCACAATCAATTAATTTACAATGTTGATTTATGAGTAAACAATATATTTATTAAATACCTGGAGGTAACAGGAGGTTGGGTGATGGACTTCTTACTATATTATTTTTAATAAACATAATTACGGATCCACTTGGTTGGTTCAAATCCTCTTTGTTCTTCCAGGATAAAACTGTAAGGTTGATGTAGCAGTTTTCTCTGAAACCGAGTAGAACATGCTTCCTCATCTCCTTCATTTTATCAGATGACTATATGACCTCAGTGATCTGCACAGTAATTAACATTCCTATTGGCTTTACCTATCTGTGCGTGTGTTAATGCAAGTGTCCATCTGCTGATTAATGGCATACAATTCAATCTGCTCAGAATAATTAACTCGGCAGATTCCTGCTTTAATGTGGTGATAATTCATCTGGAGTCATCTGAGTGTGTGGACTGACCTGGTTTCTCTCTGTACTAAACAGGTAACTGGCCATAAGCTGGAGAGCCTCTGGGTTGTCATGGTGATACTGTAAAGCTTTTTCAATGAACTCTCGGCACTTGTCTGCAGCTCCCTCCTCCATGCTACGATCAGAGAACCAGAAAGAGACAAATCTGGATTTATGAGAAATTATTAAAATGTGAGGCAGTATTTCTGGATGCCAGCAGTGCAGGTTGTTCTGCTGCGGTACCAGAGGTCTGTTAAGTAGATCTCAGCCAGGGAGCAGTAGGCCACGCTGACATCCTTCCTTGAAGGGACCTCGTCGTTCTCATCCGTTGTTCCAGCGGCTCCAGTCTGAGCCTGCAGATGAGCAGACGTCCTGACTTAGAGATTGTCATATAAAGTATTTAAACTGAAAACATAATGAACAGGCAAGTATTTTTTACATTAATAGTTACATAAAGTTAGGAAACACTTGTCTATGTTCCCAGAGGAGCTTCAGTTGAATAGGCCATTTATGCTGAAAACATGGCTGTCAAGCAGAAAAAAATCTGAGTTATAAATGAATAACTAACAAAAAAGCCCCAAATGCTCGCTTCTTGTTCAGTGCAGCGTATGCACATTCTGCAGAATTACTTATTTTAACACAGAGATTTTTTCTGTTAGTTCATCAGTCTTAATGGAGACACCTGTACTTTAGTAATTATCTGAAGAAAGAGATAAACACCCACTAAATATTTTAAGAACTAATTCCCTTCTAAGATTAATTTTGAACAATTTAGTCTCATTAAACATTCTTTCCATTAAAATACGTATTCAGTATTTATTTTATCTGCTTTTAATGTTTGTAAATTACACTTTTCTGTCACAGTGTTTAGGATTTTTTCAAGTGACTCCAGAAGATTTTAGTTAATTGCATCAAAAATCAAATACATTTGCCCACACCATTGTTCAGGCTTCTTGTTGTGAACTAGAAATCCGGTTTATTTGATAAGAAATAACACACATTTTTAACTAAAAAGATAAAAATTCTAGGTGAAGAAAACACAACGCTTGAGCTTCCAAAAGCTGATGACCACATGAAGACCCTTCATCATCATGTAACTTGTTTATAGAACTTGTCCTTTACAGGAGAGGCACTCTAGCCCACAGCACCCTCTTGTGAACAAAACATAAAGTGTTTTAAATCTCAACTAGAATAAAATTTTTAGAATGTTCATCTTAAAAATACAAACACACAAGATTCATCATTATAGGGACTATTTAGATACATTTCAGATATTCACATTTTATCAACTATAACTGCTGAATTTCATGTATTTTATTGAGAGTTATGTTATATAATACGAAAATAATGCACAACTGTCAAAAAGCTGTGGGGCTGAATATACAAATATATTCAGCCCCATAATTCTATAATTCTCTTCCTTAGAATTATTTCTAAGGAAGAGATTTTCCTTAGAAATAATTATTCAATAAAAGTTTGTTTGAGATTTTTGGAGAACAAAGGAATAAGGTTGTGCAGAAGTTTAGCATCAGGATTAGATTTTTTTTAATGATACATCTCTTAGCAATGCATTCTTCAAATCTGCACATTGCATAACAGTGGCAAGGAAAAAGTCATCACTGAAAAAAAAAAAACCTCCCTAGTTTATAGTTTCAGACAACATGTGGGAAACGAGGGACACATGCAGAAATGGTTAACATTTGCAGCCCACCGAGTGCCTGGTCAGGATTTGCATTGGGTATCTCTTGCATCTGGAGTTACGGAAGCCTGAAATCTGCGATTTAGAGAGACAATTTAACCTAACAGTTGTTGTTGAAGTCCAAAGACCCTAAGAGCCCAATAATGCACTGAGAGAACATCCATCTCCATGGACAAGAGCCCAGGCTAGGATTTGAAAACTGGACCTTCTTGCCACAAAGCAAAAGAACAAACCATAACACCACGGTTCAGTCCAAGACTCAAATGGTTATCTGTAATAAAATTTAGGCTTCAAATTTAAGTTTGCAGCCTAAATTTACTTTAGCTGAGAAAAAAAATGATTTTCTGGTCAGATGAGACCAATTTACAACAATCTTCTTATATGTACAACACTGTCTATCCCCAAAAAACAATATCTTTATGATGAAATATGATGGCAGCAGCATTCGGTGAGAATTCTTTACTTCATACAAGTGGTCAGGCCCCATTTTTTTTAGGTCAAGGAATATTCATCTGTTAGAAAGTTTGAGTCGAGAGCCAGACCTAAATGTACTTGAGAAACTGACAAGACATGAAAATTGTTTAGTGTATTAGTATGAGCTTTCTTGTGAGGTTGAATTTGCACAAACTTTAGTCTTTAGCTGTGCAAAGCTGGTAGACATACACACTGAAGAATGACAGCTGTTACTGCAGGGAAATATTTTTCTGCAAAGTCATCATTCAGAAGGTTTGAAAACAAAAGCATGCCACAAGTTCGTTTTTTATTTCTAGAATATTGTAAAAAGCATTTATTATTTTCTTTTTACTTGGTATTTACACACTATTTCAGATAGGTCTGCCACATAAAGTATCTATAAATATAACTATAATTAATATATTAATGTATTAAAGCTTGTAGTTGTATAGTGACCAAATGTGGATAGGTTCAAAGGCTGTGAGGCTGTTCTCACTTACCTCTATTTCCTGCTTCTCTAGAACCGATAGGAGAATTTGTACTCCTCTTGTGTAGTAGTCCACAGCCTCCTGGCCGGTGTGAATTTGTCCCAGATACATGTATTTGCTATGACCAACATCCGGGCTCAGGTCTATTGCACGGAGAAACACTTAGGACTTGGTAAAGGAAGCCCAAACCATTCCCATTTCAGGACAGAATGAACAAAATGCACAATGTATAAAGAAAATAAAGTGACAAAAGGATATTGATTTAGCTTTCTGCATGTCCCCTAATTCAGAGGAAATGTGTCCCAGCATGTCAAGAGCTTGCAGGTTGTTGGAGTCCACATCCAAAGCTCTCTGACAGAAAAGGCCAGCCATCTCAAAGTCAAAACTGTCCATGTACTCCTGAGTCTGAACACACAAGATAAGTAAATGTACAGAATAAAACCTAGCCACTTTCTACTGTGATATGTTTCATTTTTAAAGACACCTTCTCTAGCAGTTGCTGTACTGAGTACTTTTCAGCTGTCTTCTTCTTGGCTTTCTCATGCATTCTTACTTTCATCCTTTCCTGAGGTGACAAATCAACAAATCCTCCATCTGTGGAGATGAAACATAGGCGGGAATGAAAAGTTGCTTGTGTCTCATTTAGTGATAAGTGGCACCAATATATTTTACATTGGATATAACAACAACAAAAAATAACACTGCACAGCTGACCCCTGTTTTGACGGTTGTCCTTCCTCTTGGGTTTATTTTTCTTCTTGTTCTTGGCCTGACCTCCCATACTGATAAATAAAGTTCGTTACTCTTTACAATAAATTGTGGCCCTTAATAAAAAAAGCTTTTCCCAAATATACTTCACGCGTGCTAAAGAACTCTGAACAGTAGGCGGCATGAAACACGCATGCGGTATGTGCAGAGGCTGGGTGCGCCCCATTTGCGACTTCACGAGGCAATAGGGTAGGAGTGGTTTGTACACAATCTCAAACAGTGCATCTCTCGTGACATGTCCATATCTCAACCGGCATGCTCGACCGACGCCTTTTTCACTGTCATTGATATTTAAGCATATTTCTAAATAAAGTTATTTGATCTGCTGATTTTGATTCCCACCCGGCTATGTATGTATCAGGAGGTGAGCTCTGGTAAATTGTATGTATTGTTTGCTTTTTGTTAACGGCTGTTGATATAATGATCCAGGATCGGTTTGACAGGTTGCCTATGACCTTCTTTAGCTAAAAATATATGCATAATTTGGCCTACATTTTAAAGGAAAATAATCTCCTCATTGCTATCATTTCCACCCAGGTCATTCACCGGCTGACTGTTAAGAAACGCATGCATAGTCACAGCTACGGAGACAGATAATGAACAAAATACCAATCATACTGAATACATTTTTAAAGCTTAACCAGTAGTAACGTACACATATTTCAGATCTTGTGTTATGTTTGTTGCTGCAGAAATATTCTGGAAGCTATAATTAAAAAATGAAGTCATAAACTGTGTTTTAAATTTACCAATCCATTTCTGAGGGTGCGATAAATTTGATCGGCAAGCTGATGAGCCAATCAGGCAATGCATCTAGACAACGCCTTGTGACGCATCTGGAACTTTCTCGATTTCAACCAATGGTAAAATACGTCAAATGGACGCAGTATTTTTTTCTTCATTTTACAATTTGTTGTAAATAAACGAATGACAGAAATGCGGCTGGCGGTGAAATTGCTCAACAAAATACAGCCTACACAGACCCCCTAATACTCGAGTCTGTTTTGAGGTAAGTGTAGAATATTTACGTCGAAGTAATGACAAACTACAGCCTCTCACGACCGTTATATCTGCCGCCGCCCTGGAGTGACAAGAAATTGAATGATAAAGCAATGTAAGGTTAGCTGAAAGGTGTTAATGCTAATGCTTGATCGTGCCGAGCCAAGTTACTTAGTATTTTAACTTTTGCTTCACCATATTGTAATAAAGTGAGCTGTTCGCTCGATGTTAAATATTTCGTTGATTATCATCCGTTGCAACCACCTGACGTTAACGAAGCCGCTAGCCTTTTAGCTTGGCTGCAGAGCGAGCAAGTGTTCAAATAACTCTATTAGCGCCAGGTTCTGTAAAGACTTAAAACGTGATATGTACGATCATTGCGTATATAATACAGCTTGCAATTTGTATGTTTCATTAGAAACTTTCCCAATTGAGTAGTACAATTAGTAAACGCTCAAAAATGTTTATGAAATTTTCTTCAGAATTTTTCTTCATAATTCATCAACTGCAACGTAGGACGGGAGAAACCCAGCGATTACTTTGTGATGGCAAAGTAATCCTTGTGTCTTTCTGTTGTTTTTAAATGTAAAATAGCGAAGGGCTGTATATAAAAGAATGTAATTTAATCTCAATGTATAAAGTCGCATTTCTTGCTGTAGAATACATTTTCACAATTAAAAGCTGTGACAGAGATTATTATTTTACAAAACAGCACAAGTTTATGTACTGCTTTTTCCTATTTTATTTGAAAAAAAAAAATCAATAAAATGTTTTATTAATTAACTATAACTTGAAAACTGAAGAAACCAACTTAATCTCATCAGAAAGTGGCAAGAAAATGTGCCATCTATTGTGGAACATTTAGTGTTCCCATTCATGGTGGAAAAAATTTTTTTTTTTTTTGGAAAAAACATTGTAAGTTACTTTTTTGCAGGCATCCAGAAAAGTCATCAAGACATAAGATGAATTTTATGGTCAATGTTAACTTAAATCACTGAATTAAAATAAAACATACACAATTGACTATGATGGGTATTAGAAAAATAAATCATAATTTACCAAAACCAGAATCGGCTGGTCAAACATTAAGGAGAAATAGCAATTAGTACCAGCCTAGAAATATATATCTGGTAAATTTTTAATACAGTGATCAGTTAGGTCATTTTGTAGCTCACTTTGACTAGCAGTGCTTTACAACACTTTGTTTGAGAATATCAGTAAAGTACAAATCTTTGAATATCTGTCCAACTGTACTAAATCCAAGCTCTTCTCTTACTAAATATAACGATTGTTTTGTCTGTTCTTGAAGTCATCTTAATCAAACCTGGATTTGTGTTTGTGTGCTGTTGCCTGGTAGATTGATGTCATACCTACGCTCCATTTTGCTGCCAGCCCCGGAGCTCAGACGAAGTTGGACCACAGAGAGAAGTTGTGGCTAATGCCACATGTACAGACTGCCCTGGGAAGTGGAGTGTTGCCCTTTGGAAGAGACTACATTAAGAACAGACAACCTCTCTTGTCCCTGCATGAAGTTCAGACTGAAGAGGGCGTTACTAAGGATTTGAAGCCAATCATGTCAGAGTTAAATAAGGAGATGGTGGATTTGGTTTGGGGAAAACCATCTGGGGAAGGAGTTTCCACTTCGATCTTCCGAAGATGGTCTCAAGGTAAGACTTTTGTCGTGATAACCATAGTGAGTTAATGTCAGTGTTTTCAGTTGTTTAGAAATTGGCAAACATTTGAAAGACTATCTCTTTCTGCTAGGCTAAACAACCTAGAGTATCAAACTATTTTGCACAATTTAAATCTCCCTCTTATATTTTTTATGTATATCTCTCTTGTCCATCCTTGTTTTACTCAAGATCCAGCTGAAATTTAGTTTATTTCATCTCGTTTGTGCCTTAATATGTGTACATGATGAATTATTGGCTCACTGTTGAATGAAGACTTCCCTTTTTCACAGGCTTTGTTTTTAGTGAGCATGAGCAAACGGCTCTGAAGCAGTTTGAAGGAGGACCATGTGCTGTGATAGCACCTGTTCAGGTAAGTTTCTCACTGCACAACAGTCCACATATTGGCTCATTCAGTGGCAACAAGATAAGATCATTGAATATTAGATAAGTGGCTAAAATTCCAGTTGCTGTAAACTGAGTTTGTGTTTCTTTGCAGGCTTTCCTCCTAAAGAACATTCTTTTTAACAGAGAAAGTTCCACATGGAGACAAATGTCAGGTGACTTCCCTAAAAAATTATTATTGGTTTTACTGTTTTCCTTACTTCTAACCAAAACAGTTGATATTTTTATGTTTGTCTTTGTTAGAAGAGGAGCAGAAGATGGCCCTTTGTTCAACACTGAGTGAAATCCTTGAGTCTGCCTGTGCTAGCCCCTCCACAGGGTTTTGTTTTGTGACCTGGGCCAAGGGACAGAGCCCATATACTAGCACGCTTTCTAAGACCCAGACACAGTCTCAAACAAAGGACATGCCAAGACCAGAGAGCAGTCAGTCGCCACAGGAACAGCAGCCAAGTTAGTCTTGTATCATCGCCCACTCACTTACTGCATCTTTGGCTGCCTAACTAAATACATTTTACCGAAGTTTGACAGACTAACTCTGACAATCTGATGTTTTGCCTTGATGGTTCTGTGATTGTATTTTCTTGTGTCTAGCTGCTTTGGCTGCTGAGGATCTTGGCTTTGAGCAATTTCACAGTGTACTCCAGTAAGTGCAGATTATTAAATTTTATCACATACCATACTAATATTTCCTCTCATCATAAATACTTTTCCCAACATAGTCTGGTGAAATGATGAATATTCCAGAGGGAGGGATTTAAAATAAACATTGAGGCTGGACAATTGCTAAAGTGCAGGATTTTTATAGTCTGCTGCATTTTTCTCAGAAGCATGAGGAGCATAAAAAGGAGGTGTCAATTCATCTGTCTTGGCTTTTAAAGTGAACTTGCAATTTCACTCTCCTTACAATTTGCCAACTCTCTGCTTTCATTGATTGCCTTGTTGAAAGAACGCTTATCTGACACACAAGATGGCTGTTAAAGACACACCAGCAAATTAAATGTATGCCCGGTTGAGCTTCTCCCTGACAGCTTAGACTACAGTCAGCAAAAAACCAAGCTTGCTCAAAGCAAAGAGGTGCATGCTAAATAACACAGACAGCTTCACTGGTGTTTTTTAATGAGCAATAGGATGAGAAGGATGGAGCGCTAATCCCTAGCGGTCTAATTTTTCTTTGTCCTGTTTTGTCTTTCATCATATTTTTTTTATCTTTACACATTTGGACTGGCAAACACAATCCATGTCCTGTGACATTTCACAACCTGACAACTTTGGAATTGACTTTTGTTGTTTAATTTTATTTTCTTAAGATTTATATATATATATGTATATATTTATACTTTCCCCCCGACCCTTCATCCTGCAGCAAGCGAACTGTGATGTCAGTGTCTGATCTCAGAGAGGAGGTGCTGTCTCTATACCAGTCCTGGAGGGGGTGCTGTGGGGTTTTGCTTTTCCTTTACTCTGTCATCCTCACTAAGGTAAGGGGAAAATGTAGCAGGGAGAGATAAATGTTAATTCCAAATACTGATGGCAGCAATATGATTTCTGAGATTAAATAAAGTTAGATAAAGGTAAAAATCGAATATTAGGTTTTGCGTTTGGATACTTATTTAAAAATAGGTAATGTTCAAATTTTATGTAGAGGTTGCAAAGATTTCTTAATGTTCATCAAATGTTCTCTTTTGTTCCTTTTTTGCAGGGCATAGAGAATATTAGAAATGAAATCCAGGATCCAACAGAGCCCCTCATAGACCCTATACATGGTCACGGAAGGTATACAAATCCATCTTCTTGTTTCTTCAGCATTCAGCTGACTTAAAATGACTATCATTCAAAGCTCTTTTAGTTTACATTATTAACACAAATAATACAAAGCAGATTTTTGTTTTTATTAAAATTCTATTGCTAATTAAAAACCTTGCTGTTCTTTTGTCTATACTTCTGTGTATGATGGTGAGAGTCCAAAATTAGAAGTGATGGAATGCCTTAAGCTGCAGTTTTCATCCTCTGCTTATCCCTGTTTGACACATTGAGCTCCTTTGTCAGCAAAACGTAAAGTTTTTTGTTATTTTAACACCTTTCCATTGATTTCCTGTAAAGCACATTTTGTATGTGAAAGCCTTATATATATATATGAATGGTTTTATACAAATACATTATCCTTGCCTACTGTACCTCTAAACCCACTGCAGGTGTCTCTACCTGGCTGAAGCAAGCTCCCACATATTGACAAGATAAAAGGGATGCAGAACAAGTGGGAGTAATATCTCTGTTTTCATGATCACAGCATGAGCTTAAGTTTAATTTGGGCTTAAAGTTGACCATTGTCTCTATGGGAACATCTGCGACTCTCAGTAGCATAAAACAGTTTGAGTTTATGGAGGCAAGGAAGAGCTGAACACGTCATGTACATGATCAGCATTGTAAAGTACAAAGTTTCTCTAAGAAATGTTAGTGGCTCTTAAGAACATATTTATTTTAAAATTTTATGCATAGCACTCCTTGTTTTCTTCACAAAGTACATGTGTGCACAGCAGATTTTCTTTCTTATGTAAACATTGTTTTTCTTGTCCCTTTCTCGTTCAGTCAGAGCCTGGTGAACCTCCTTATAATCGGCCATGCCGTCTCTAATGTATGGGATGGAGACAGGGAATGCTCTGGCATGAGTAAGAGCTGGCACTGATGTTACTGAAAATAAATCTCATTAACACATTTTACAGCAAGTAGTAATCCCAGAACTAACCATATTTCTCTGAGATTAGTCACTGGTTTAATCTCATATCTTCACCTATTAGCAGTAAATGACTTGCTCTTCCATCAATAATGTCAATTTTCACCTCTTCTTTTAAATTCTGTTTAATTTCTTGTAGAGTTGCATGGAATTCATAAACAAGCATCTGTTGGCTTCCTCACGCTTATGGAGTCACTGCGCTACTGCAAGGTACAAACACATGCAGAAGATAAATGAGGAGTATAAGCAAACTGTGAAGCTCTTGCTAAGTGTGCTGAAAACTTGTTTTTTATTTTTTTTAACTACAGTTTACTTTGATTGAGAATTCAAGATGAACACAATTGAGTTGAGCACAAAAGCTTACGAGTAAATAGACATTTGATTCACATTGCTTTTAACTCTGAGATCTGGTACATTTCCAGTAAAAGAAATAAACTACAAAACCTTTTAAAAGATGTAAAAGTAAACTGTTCAAAGAAATATATTTGTTTAAACAAATAGATTTGTATTAAAACATTAGAAGGATATCACTCTTAATGCACAATTCCCGTAAATGGGTGCTGCATTGTAGGAACAGACGTTAAGGCACCCCCGCATGACTGCCATGGGACAATCAAGGATTTTTCTAACATGTATGAAGGAATTAAAGCAACAGTCTGGCTATGGCTTTGATGAGGAAATAGCATCTTAACATGATATAAAGCTCAAAAAAGTCGATTTTGCATAACACCGTAAGAATGTGTTTGCCTTGGAGCTTCACTCACCGAAGCAAAGACTTGAAAATTGTTGAAACCATCTCCATCCAAACTGATTTGGAGGAATGGGTAAAAATGTAGACTTACTTTCAAAGAATTACAACTGGAACTGAACTGAACTGGCTCTTTGTCCTATTCCTTTCTCTTTGTGTTGGTTTGTCGCACAATATTCTAATAAAATACATTGAGTGTTGGAGGGAATCGTGTTCAAAATGTAAGAAATACTTAGGGCATCTTCACACCTATATATTAAAACTTTTTGATTGATGCATGTTTAAGTTACACAAAATAAGTAAGTTATTATCTAAAACGATTGTGAGACTATGAATCTTGGGATTTTAACATATTGTTGCAACTTAAGTCACAAACAGTTAAAATTTCAATATGGATGTGCAAAAGAGAAATCAAGCTATCATATAAATATGGAAGCCAGTCTTCAAATTGACATAATTAACCTATTTACAATGTGCACATGTTCCCATACATACACAACATACATGTTCTCCTAACAAGGGAAAATATCATTTTGGTGAATATGAGTTTTTAATTTAATCCTGATGATGTTTGGGGAGCTTATTTTTGTAACGTGTCTTTTCTGTTCAGACAGTCAGTTCATTTCTCTAATGAAAAAGACATGTTTGATTAGAAGCAAATGCTAAATCATAGTGGTACTTGCCAAAAATAGATTCTCTCCTCTTATAATCTATTGCTTTTGCTGTTTTTTTAGGTCGGGACATTCCTCAAATCTCCAAAGTTCCCTATTTGGATTCTTGGCAGTGAAACACATCTCTCTGTCTTTTTCACCAAGGCAAGTAGAGTGGACTCATCCAGCACATATTTCACACACCGACACAGAGTGTGCAACACAGGCAGATTAGAAAAACTAAAATAAGGAATGTGCTCAACAGATCTACTTTTGATTAGATCAAATATCGGTGTGTGTGAAAAAACAGGTGAGGCAGAGATGGAAGGGGAAGGAATGTGAACACAGGAGATTGTCTTATATGGGAGATACTGTATGTTGGACTGTCACCAATCAAGCATCAAGTGGGGATGAAGGAAGTTAAATAGTACATTTGTTATATTGTATGATGTGAAAGTCTGTTTGGCATCAGTAAAAGACACCAGGTTTACCTTTGCTGTCAGGGCAAATATAACAACGTGGATTGATGTTTCAGATTTTTTTTTCTTGGTAGAGTTTAGTCTCAAACAATCTTAGCATTTATTTTTGACTAAATAGATAATCAAGAATGAGACAATTATATAATTTAAATACATTATTTTGTGCTGTTAGTGTGTGGCTATTAATGTGGTGTAATCACAAATTTGCTGCAAATGCAAGGGTCACATTAACAAATATATTTAACTGAAGAAAACTTTTCTGCTGTGCAAGCAGTTTTTTTTAATGGAAAATTAATATTTTAATAAGGTAATTTTAAAAATGCAGATTAAAAATAAACTGAGTGTTTGTATGCAATTTATATCTTGCAGTAATTGAATATGAGGATGTAGAGGCCAACGTTTCACATAATCATTATCACAAATTGTGCTAGAAGCCACAATAGTAGCCAGTTTTGTGTTTTGTTTTGTATTTTTTGTATGTGTGTGTTTACGCTTATTTTTCCCCTCTCTCTTTGTCTAGTTTCTCTTTTTTATTTCCTTTTTTTTCCCTGGCTTCTGGCTTACTTGTTCTGCCTGTTTTGTCAAAACAGAGAAAGCTGAGAGGCTAAAAGGTTCCAAAGAAAATACAAGGCTCTTTAGTCTGCCTCAGCTTTAGTGATGCTTAGAATTTCCTTAAATGTTGATGTTGTTAACACTTCCTGTCAGGCCAGCTTTATGCATTATAGGATTTCGACCATAATCCTATAGTATGTATTGATGGAGATCTTTTTTTAAATTAGTTTTTACATCTCCTTTTACAGGATTTCTGCCGGTTTGTAAACCTAATAAATGTGAGAGATGAGATGCAGCCATTATAGTTTTTGTTGAATCCCAGTTTTACAAGGGGAATGGACAGAAACACAGTCTTGTGAAAATGCCATGCTTTTCACAAGACAGCATTGTGAAAAGCATTTAAGCCACGCTTAAAATGCAGTGGTTTTCAGTAATAAAACTAACCAATGATTCTGTTGTAGCAATTATGCTTATTAACTTATGCGGTAGGTAACTTATACTTACTTACCGAGTTAAAGTTGTACAACTTTAACAAACTTTACCAGTGCAGCTGTGGTGTTGTAATTATACAGTTTTTAATCTCTTTCTGGACTGTCTTGTTGCAGTAGCAGAGCTTTGACTTCTTGGTTCACAAAACGCCAGCTGAAGGAGAACCTTCTCAGCACCAGCGGATATAATATACATAAACAGCCTGGCTGAAAAAACACCAGATCTAGACTAGATTTTCTGACCTTTTCTACTCTGTGTTCCAAAAATGCTGTAACTGGTTAATCCCATGTTACAGCTGAGACAATGTTAGGACCTGCTACAGAAACCTGAGGAGAGTGCCGTCATGTGTGTTTCCTTATACAGGTGTGTGTGAATGCATTCATCTTGTACTAAGCCAGATTAACACGCTCATCAGTGAGACTGTAACTGTATACAGCAAAAGATTGTGAATTAAATCAAGGGTCTAGGAAATCATCTCTATCATTGCAACACACCCTTAATATAAAATTGATTAAAAGCTCAGTTACATGACTAAAGCTCCACCCGGCAGTCCTAGTGTTTCAAATGTTGGATCTGTGATGAACCAATCATATATGCGCTAATGAGTTACCGATTCACACAACTCCCATATATAGATCCACATTGCAGAGCAGAAGGAATTTAATCCTGATTAGCGTTAGTGGTGTGTGCGTTTGTGGATTAAGCTGGTTGATGTATTCCAAGGAATGTGATTCCAAAGTTTCATCAGAATGCATTTGTTTCACTGAGATCCATTAACAAGCACACACAAACTGGTAAGAATCACAGACAGGGCTACATGTCGATGCTTGTAGTTTGCTTCACAATCTAAAGACCAACTGGAGAGAAAAGTAGACTTGTTGGAGATACTTTGGTAAACTTGACAAGTTTCATTTGGACCCTCTTTAACAGGAAATCTTTTTAAAGCCAATTTGAAGCTTATTTTCTATTCTTTGTTATACAAAACAAAATCATACCTAATTATGATGCTTTTAACTCCAACAAATCCTCTCATGTGTATTACCCTGAGCGATTGACAGTGTGTGACCATGGCTTTTAAATTGTCATCTTAATGCCATTTTTGTTTTTATTGAATCTGCCTACACAAAATACATATTGTCTTTTGTATTTCACATGCTGAGATTCTATTTCCTGTATTAAGGTTTATCTGTGTGCTAGAAAAAGCCATAGTGCCTGTATTTTGGATTGTAGTAAGAAGTACACTGATTGATCAGCCAGTCAATTTATTGGCACCGCTTTTCTTAATTTTGGGAAATTGGTGATTGGCCAATACTTGCATATGAGTCCGATCTCATCCTCTGATCGTCTCTTCCTCAGAAAAGGTATAAAAATCAATCACTGTCCTCTTCTGCTCTTCCGTGAGAGGTTTGACGGATGGACCGGCCTACCAAGTCATGCTCGTACATTTGCAGTTAACAATAGTAACCCCACTGTTGCCAACTCAATGACGTTCTTGTTATAATTTGGTATTGGTCAATCACCAGTCGGAATCAGCAGGTCAGGCCTTTTAAAGATTGGATTGCTTATTTGGTGATTGAGTATTGGAGTTGACTGGAGTTTTTAGTAGAGGAGAAAGATAAAAACCAGTCATATTCCAGAAAATCAGCCTGCTTTTTAAGTTTCTTTCCTTTATAGTGACTAGGCTGCCCAACTAAAGGATCGTCCTGCAAATCTTATTCTTTACCTTACTAGTCCCTCATGGGATGAAAAGGGGAGGAAAGGAAGTTGAGAGGAAGGATGCACTTAAAAAGGGCACTGCAGTGGTCACTCAGGAAAGGGGCTTTGGGGAGGGGGATCCTCTTGTGACATTTCTCATCAGTCTTTACTCTGCCCTCACTGAGTGATGAGGTTCACAGGCTGTATCCAAACTTCTCCTGGGACTTGCATGTGTGTGTTTGTGTGACTGTGTGTACAGTAGTTGTGCTCTGGGTCAGTGATTTACGTCAGTAAAAAGGTAGCAGCCGCTATGGCGCTCTCTGTCTTCTAAGACTTTCACCTCTGTCTGCACACAAGACTTCTCTTAAAGGCTATTAAAAAAGAAGAAAGTGGGCTGACAGAGAAGAAATAAAGAATTCCCCAGAAAATAATTGAATGATATGCTGCTATGCACAACCAACTTGTATTCATTTATGAAGGAAACTCAATAGATTTAGGCATTTGAAATGTGGAACTAACTACTTCCTGGAGACTGGGCAACTTCTCTGCATTGTTATAATGTAACCACTGGAAGAAAAGACGGGCCATGGACACAGCAATATGTTCAACTTTTGAGGGTTTTTGGACCATCTTAGATTGGGACAAATCTGGACAGAACAGTTTTATGGGTATTCTTTAAAATCTAGTTTCATTTTATGGAACCTTTTTCTATTTAAAATGAGAATATAAATGTATTGAGTGCAGAATAAGAGGCTTGTCTACAATGCCATTCTTGCCAGTACTGCTGCTGACCCATTAAATCATTCCTAAAAGATGCTATAAAAAGATAGAGGAAGATTTCTATAGAACACCACAGGCACATTTAAGGATCTTTTTACCTCTAAACAGGATTGCTCCCTTGTTCATTTGATCAGTGGGTGCGGGTCATATGTAAACACAAAACAACAAAGCGGTGTACATTAACAGTCATTAATAACCTTTGACAGGTCAGACCAAAGGTCATTGTAATGGGATAAAGGGTTGTCATCGGAAGTGTGTACGTGCTGCATTATTCTTCGTTCACCCTTGGGTGTTTGTCAGTGTTATAGGAGCCATCAGTGTGTTATACAACTATTCACCGGTGTCTCATCTCTTCACAGAGACGCACTTTTGGTTATCGAAGACTGCTTCATAAATCACCGTTTTGTTCTGTCTGTCACACTCGAGGCTCATGCTCATACCCACAGACCTCCAGCAGAAACTGCACTCTCATTATGTGGCACGAGAAAAGCTTCCCATGGTTTCTTGTGATTTCTTGTGATGTCCTGGGTCATATGCTTTTATATGACCCAAGTTTTTAGATTAAAACTATAAAACACACACACAGTAATGACACATTTACATAACAATCTTTTGCATGTTGACCTTCTCCTCAATCTGTCTTGTAGTAAGGCTATCTGTACCTACTCTGAACAAGACTAGAGACATTATCCAAGACCTGTGCTTTGTTTTGAAACTGAGACCTTTAAATATACTCCATGTCCACTCACAGCCTCTCGGCACACACAATACCTCTTTAGGAGAACAGGAGGGAAAGAAAGTGTAATTCTAGTAAAAGGCTATGCCTACCTGTCTTACCTGAAGTAGCTACCTTGATGTGAAGATAAAGACTGAAAGGAAGAAGGAAGAATGAACAAAAGTGGAGGGCAGAAAGGGAGGAAATACTACAAAACTGGAGTACCTACTTATCCCAGGAAAAGGTAGGTAACAAGGGCAAGAGACAAAGTGAAAGGGGAAACTAGATGAGTGAGATCTTATCTGCTTGAAGAACCCCAAAAAATGCTGGTGAAGGTTTTCCCCCTTCACAGACATTCCATGAAGTGACAAGTGCTGAAAGGGTCAAATTACTTTCAGATAAGCTTTTGTTCTTTATCTAGCAGACCATGATGCAGGAAACCCAGCCAGATTATAACAAAGGAAGATAACTCAGACAGTCAACAGCACGTCAAATCTATTGTAGGCCAGTCGAGATCTCTTGACTAATAGATAAGGTTCTCATACAATCTAAAAAGGTGCTTAAGGTTATTGAAATGCATTTATATTTTCAAACCGTATAGCCTGTAACATTGTCTAAAAGTTTTATACAGTCCACCATTCATATCTGTCCTTTCGTCCATTCAGCTATTCTCTTGTATATCTATGCATATGTACAGTGGGGGGAAAGGTATTTAGTCAGTCGCCAATAATGCAAGTTCTCCCACTTAAAAAGATGAGAGGCCTGTAATTGACATCATAGGTAGACCTCAGCTATGAGAGACAAAATGAGAAAAAAATAAATAAATCAGAAGATCACATTATCTGAATTTTAAAGAATTTATTTACAAATAAGGGTGGAAAATAAGTAATTGGTCAATAACAAAAGTTCATCTCAATGTAATATATCCTTTGTTGGCAATGACAGAACAGAGGTTAAACGGTTTCTGCAAGGTCGGCACACACCGCTGCTGGAATGTTGGCCCATTCCTCCAAGCAGATCTCCTCTAAAGTAGTGATGTTCTGGGGCTGGTGGCGGGCAACATGGACTTTCAACTCCCTCCAAAGGTTTCGATTGGGTTGAGATCTGGAGACTGGCTAGGCCACTCCAGGAGCTTGAAATGCTTCTTACAAAGCCATGCCTTTGTTGCCCTGGCAGTGTGCTTGGGATCATTGTCATGCTGAAAGACCTAGCCACGTTTAATCTTCAATGCCTTTGGTGATGGAAGGAGGTTTGCAATCAAAATCTCACAAGACATGGGCCCATTCATTCTTTAATGTACACGGACTAGTCGTCCTGGTCTTTGCAGAGAAACAGCCCCAAAGCATGATGTTGCCATGCTTCACAGATTGTATGGTGTTCTTTGGATGCAGCTCAGCATTCACTCTCCTCCAAACATGACGAGTTGTGTTTATACCAAACAGGTCTACTTTGGTTTCATCTGACCATATGACATTCCCCCAATACTCTTTTGGAACATCCCAATTCTCTCTAGGAAACTTCAGACGTGCCCAGATTTGTACTGGCTTAAGCAGAGGGACACATCTGGCGCTGCAAGTTCTGAGTCCCTGGCGGCGTAGTGTGTTACTGACAGTAGCCTTTGTAACTTTGATCCCAGGGATTTTGCTCACCATTCTTGTGATCATCCTGACCCCACGGTCTGAGATCTTGCGTGGAGCCCCTGATGGAAGGAGATTCGCAGCGGTCTTGTTGGTCTTCTATTTTCTGATTATCTCTCCCACAGTAGATTTCTTCACATCAAGCTGCTTGCCTATTGCAGATTCAGTCTTCCCAGCCTCATGCAGGTCTACAATTCTGTTTCTGGTGTCCTTCAACCACTCTTTGGTCTTCACTATAGTGGAACTTGGAGTGTGACTGTTTGAGGTTGTGGACAGGTGTCTTTTATACTGTTAACGAGTTCAAACAGGTGCCATTGATACAGGTAATGAGTGGAGGACAGAGGAGCTTCTTAAGGAAGAAGTTACAGGTCTGTGACAGCCAAAAACCTGGCTTGTTTGTAGGTGACCAAATACTTATTTTCCACCCTGTTTTGCAAATAAATTATTTAAAATTCAGACAATGTGATTTTCTGAATTGAATTTTCTCATTTTGTCTCTCATAGTTGAGGTCTCCCTATGATGTCAATTACAGGCCTCTCTCCTCTTTTTAAGTGGGAGAACTTGTACAACACTTTTTTACCAACTGTACATGCCTGTCCATTTACTATTCTACAAACAAACCATCTGTTTGCACTAACTTACTACATTTCTCCGTTTGCCTTTCTACCATCCATTCACAAGACTGACATTTTTGGAAGGCATAGGTTTCTTTCTAGTTGAATGCAAAAATATGATTATGGTAATTATAATATGCAAGACTAAGTAGAGGACAACTTGCTTATGAAATTATTGTCACTTTGCTGTTTGGTCTGGCAGTAAACAAGATAATGCTTAGTAAGTTTTAATGTGTGAATTCAGTTGTGTAAATATTTCACCTGTAATATTGCTTGTCATTAGTGTGCCAGTGTGTGCTTGCATTTGCCTGCCAATTTAACATTAGAACAAATTGAGTTTACAACTTTGAAACAAGTAAAGGGTCATTCTGTACCAAGATAAATTGACTGAAAACAAACTTATATCTAGTTCATACAAAAAAAAAAAAAAAAGCATAAACAAGATCCAAGAAAATTTATTCAGCAGAAAAAACCTTGTTCAATTTCTGTCTTTCTGGTCACTAAAGAAAATTTTCTTGGGTGACTAAATGTAGGCAGTCACTGTGGCTCCTACTCTTTTTTTTTTCTTGTCAGTTACCACCAGATCACCATAACCTGTATGGTTACCACCCATATTGTCTCCAATGTCTTTACAGCTAAATGCAAGGGGAACCCTGGTTTGTTTGGTGGCTTGAGTATTTAGTAGTTTACTAAGCCATGTGCTGATTAACATTTTCCTGTATTAACTCATGCCATAGAACAACACAGTGTTATGTGACTAGAATGTAGTTTGATGTAGAACTGGTCGGCCACCAGTTCTCCACCAGAAACCCTGGGAAGCGCTTAAGATTTTTTTGTCTTGACTGTCCACATCAGAGGAGAAAATACCTCATAATGACGCTTTTGAGTTTGCCTTGTCAGCTTAAGAAGGTCGCATATGTTGTTGTTGTTTGTTTGTTTTATGGGGGAAATGTCCTTCATGTTGGAATTTACAGCTTCTAGTAGAAACCTATTGTTTTGATAGGTGTGCCCCTGCAGGGAAGGGAGGGACTGAGCGTCTTTGTTTCTGCAGTTTTTCTATCAGGACTGCCATAATTTGGGCAAATTAGAGAACAAATTAATTCTGTTCAATATTGTTTTTATTTTATTCTTAATCATTATTTGTTTTGATATATCGACTATTTTGACATGTATTTTCCCTGTCTATCTATTTGCCCTCAGTCCCTCAATTCACTTCCCTGGTTTCCATCTTCCTGTTTTTTCTCCTTTTCTCTGTCTCTGTTTACTCCCCTTTAATTCTTTTTTGCCCATAATCTTTATCCAACATCCATCTATCATCTGTTTTCCCTTATGCCTTTATCTATCCATTTTCCCTAGTTTATTAATTCCTATATCCATCCACCCATTTATATTAATTTATTCTTCCATCCTTCTATTTGTCCAATTTATTTCCAACTTATTTCCTCTTTAAAAATTTGTCTACAGCTCTTATTCTGGAAAAGTATGGAATTTAAATGTGAAAAATGTGAAAACTGACTAATCAAAAACGCACTCACTCTTTTCATACTGCATAAAGCAATTAAATTAGTTCTTAAATACGCAATTTTGTTTTTTTATTCCACTTACTGCTGCTTTGGGTTAGAGAAAATAATTCCACAGTATAATTTGTTTTTTTTAAATTAGTCGGGAAGTGTGTAGCTGTAGGTTGTTCATCCTTTACTCATTTGGGCTATATTGTTGTTGCGTTGTCATGCAGGTCAAGGGTTTGTGCATAAAAGGTCAAACTGCAGAGTTTGGAATGTGCTCCTTGATTTCATTAGCCACACTTAAAGAGAGTTGACCTTGGTGCTGCAGTGGGTCTCTCTGTTGTTTTGTGTGTTTGTAGAAGCTCTAAGCAGAAAAGAATTCAATGCCCCTGTATAAGCAAACATTTGGTATCAGAGGATGCAGTGTGTTTATTGCTCAGATTCTGTCTCTTACTAACATGTTCACGGTGGAGAAAGAAGAAACGCCAAGTAGACAGTAGACACACTTCCAAAGCTCCCCGCAGAGAGTGTTAGCTCCATGACTTGTTTTCCAACTCAGCAGCATCTTCCTGAGGCCTCTAATAAAACACAGTTCAAAGACAAGCAAGCAGACATGTCATCGCATACGGAGACACACAGTTCTGTAATTTCTGCAGCCGTTGTTAGTGCCTGTGCTTATCTGCACGATCTTTTGCGACAATGAGTCATAATTGTCTCTGTTCCTTTCAATGTGCTCATTTTGGTGGGTTTAAAAGCAAACACCATAAAGCATGTCACTCTTAGTTCCCTGGTGACCAATTTGTAAAGTTTATCTCTTCCGATAAACCCAGTATCATGTTGCAATTGTTAGTAAACATGATTTACATGAAAACTGTTTTTAGTTCATGAAATTTGAGTATAAAAGGTTTCCTAATTTTTCACTTTGGGAAGAGACTTCTTTTATTTGTAAGTATAAAGTGGCTTGTAAAAGTTTTCATACTCTCACATTAGATTCAAAAATTGGAATGTATTTCAAATGTATTTCCTTTGCGAATAAAAATGAGCAATTATACCAGCAGGAATGTTTTTCTTCTAGCTTTGCATATCTGGTAACTACAACTACCACCAATTCCTCTTGATGAGGTAGCTCAAGCACTCATCTTGAACAGGGAAGATCTGTGAACATAATTTTTTTTAAGGCTTGACACAGAATTCCAATTGAGTCTATGTCTGGACTTTGACTAGACCATTCCAAAACATACATAATGTTTTAGTATTGTTTGCTCTAAAGTGAATCTGTCTCAATGCTGTCTCAAATGCTCTGCAGCCTGCAACGAATTGTCTTCAATGTATCCCTTCATCTCACTTAGAACTGCGCAACGCATCGCTATTCACTGTACGCAATATCAACATTACAAATAACTGTTTGGACTAAAATAAATATTAGCTTATAAGTACAACAGATTCAGGTTGTCAATGCAAGGAGTGTGCTCAGTTCTGTTTGCAGCAGAAAATGCTTTAGGAGGACATAAAGATATCCTCGTAAATTCTAAGTAGCTTTAACTGAATTTTTTTCTTTGCCGAAAAAGCAGATGGAGCCAGATGCAACTTTTTCAATTAAAATGTGTTGTTTAGATAGATGTTAGAAAAACTTTTTTTTTTTTCCCCAGTAGATGGACGCATTACTCACGATGGTGGGCCTATGTTTGCAATAAACTTGAAGCACAAAGAAACCCTGTATTTTAGTTACATGTTTGTTTATCTTTCACAAGTTATGATGTCATCTGGACGTGCAACTCCATTACCAGACAGCTGTTTTCCTGGTCATCTAGTTCCATCCATCTTCCCATGAAGTCAGTTTGCTGAAGTTGCAGCCACTATGTTTCAATATTGTGCTCGTATGCTGACATTCTGTATGTGCACCGTACAAAACATGTGAGGAACAGTTTCTTTCAGCAGTAGTTTTCTTTGTCTCTTTCTTCCTTTAAAGTTCAGATATGGATGATAAATTGTCATGGTAGTAGTCTCGAACATATTTTCCTTAAGGATATCAGAGTAAAAAGGACTGAATACAAATTGGTTTATCAACTTAAATTCTAATTTGCCATAATAAATTGAAGTATATGGTTGTAGAAAAACTAAATATTAAGTTTTTAAAGGGTATGATTACTTTTGCAGGTTATTGTAATTAAACTTAGTCTGATTTGTTTGTTTTTAGATCCTGAAAAGCTTTTCATCACTTTTCCTCCTCCTTGCAAGCCATTGTTCGCAATCATCAGTGCAACACTGACATATTCTGCTCATGACAAAAATGCTGTCGGCTTCACGGAGCCTGTAATGTTAACATGTTGGCCCCCTTGCGATAGTTTGTCTGACAGAACGGTATGTGAGCATATATTCTCTGGCGTGTGACTGTTTTTCTTTACATTTGAAGAGCCAGCAGCTGGGAGTCATCTCTTCTTGATGTGTCTGCCTGAACACCCCTCTCTCGCTGAGTAAGCGCCGAATACAGTAATAAGTGGACTGTGAAACCCAAGCAGGCTGTGTGGATCTGAGGCTCGAGGTTTAATAAAGAGGCCAGCTAAAAGGAGATGAGCAGGGTTCATTTGTTCTCTCAAAACATTATGTGTTTGTCCAGCGATTTGTTGTCATAAATACTCGCCCTCCCACGCTCAGGCAAGAACAGTGAGACCCTTACTGCTTTCATCTATGATATTGGATGCGTTTTAGCTGGAATAAAAAAAGATGGCATATTTTTAAATGCCATCTTTTTTAAAAATTTATTCTCTCCACTTTTCTCATCATATTTTTAGTTTTTTATTTTGAATCTTTTGGTCTCCTCTGCTTTAAAAAAAATGTTTTTCTTGTAGGAATTCACTGGTTGTTCTTTTGTCAGGTTTCAGACAATCTTTCAAGCAAATCGGAGTCTTAAGTTTAATTCTAAGTGTTATGAAAAAATAAGACTAAGCTTAAGAAATATTGTTGTACAAGTTAAGTTCTCAGTTGAAAGCCTTCATGTTTATCTATCCCAGGCCTAAAAAACCATTGCAGCTAAATATGTTAATGTATTTTTGGAGGATTGGATATAATAGATCTACACAGAATGCATAGTTTTATTTTACATAGTATTCAGTCCACTGTTGAAGAGTCAATACAGAAAAAACATTTTCTCTGTAATTTCAGCTACAAGCCACCTGTACATGTTGCTACCAGCTTTGCATATCTATCAAATGCAAGGAGATATAATAGCTATGGGTAGACAGGGATCCCTGTGTAGCTCTTGCTGAATGTGTTGTTTTGTTTGAAAATGTGAACCAGCTCTCAACTTTTTTTTTTTTGCAGCCTCTACTTTTTCCCAGCCGAACAAAAACCATCACCACAGCATGATGCATGTTTCACTATGGGGATACTGTGTTCAGAGAAACACGAAGTATCAGTTTTCTGCCCCATATAGAGTTTTGCATGTATCGCAGATTTAAATTTTTGTCTCGGTGGACCAGTTCTTAAAACATGCATTCTTTTTCTAATTCAGTTATGTAAGATTGTTTTGCTTTTCTATCATTCAAAATCCCAATGAGGAAATATTGAAGTTTTCTGTGTGTAACTTGGATGATGAATACTTTCCCAAGGCAAATATGTACTGTAGATTGTAGGCCTGTCATTAAAGGCATCAAAAAGTGTAGAACAACAAACACATTTCACTTTTTTTCATTCCCGTCCATCACTGCTTTACTTTTAAGCCCTTTCTTAGTCAACAAACACAGGAAAGTTTATCACAGAACATGGTCTATATGTGTAAGGCTTGATTTCCTGATTGTGTGTTTGGACTGAAAACAAGCTGTAAGTTTATCAGCGGATCAGTTAATTACCCAGTACTCTCTGCTGATTGCTTCAGCCTCTCTCCCTGCACAGATTTAGTCTATCATATCAAATACATGTTTAACATGCATTATTGCTCCACCACAAAGTCACTAGTGACTGACAAAATATGCTGACCTCATGTAATACTTATGTGTAGTACTTTGGTTATATGTTTTTTCCTTTTTAACCTCGGATACCCCAATTGTATAATTTAATTTTCTGCCATGTTTTCTCTTTGTTCTAGTACTCCTTCTGTTGTACAATTATTGAAGCTCTTTTCTTTGAGAAACCAATTTAAAATCTCCTTTTTTTAGATTTGTCCCCCTCTCTCCTCTTATTAGTTAAAATATTTATGCACATGATACATTTCTTCCACTTTGTTATTAAGAGCTTTTTTTTTTTTTTACTTTTGTAATTCTTCTCTCCCTGTGTTTCTTCCTTTTCTCTCGCTCTTCCGCCTATTTGGCTGTTTCCCAATAGGAGATGTCGTTGGTAGGTCCAGAATCTCCATCAGAACAAGCAAGAAGGGTTTTCCAGTCATTTGATCCGGAAGGTAAATAAGCAACAAGTGTTTGCATCATTTGCACTGCACATGTGACCATAATCTTGCACCCCATTGCCTGTGGACTTTTTTTTCCCCTATGTTTCAAATTAATTAAAAACTTCCCCTGCCCATCTGTCCCTTCTCAGTCACTCTTTTCTTCTACATGGGGAACAAGATGGCTCTCTGATCTCTGCTGTTATTATTGAAGTTAGTCAGATCAGCCCCTCCAACAGCTGAGTCAACCATCCTACCTCTTTCTTCTTTTCCCCTTTTTCTCTCCCTTTTTGCTGCTTCCAGCTGATGGGGGTAAAAGGCAGAGGGAAGGACATGACTGATCTCTTTTATCTACATTTTGAAGTTGAATGTTTAGTTTTTTTGTTATTTTTTTCCCTCTGGGGTTAATTTGCATAAAATGTCACTGAAATGTCCTATTTAGAGGGTATATTATTTACAAACAGCTGTTTCTGCTTACAAAGAAGAGAACATCTCTAGAAATGCAGCCCAAAAGACATGAAGGAACAATCAGCCACAGGTCAATTTTTTTTTATTTTTCACTTAGACAGCACATCTTGTTTTGTTTGCATCTTCTGCCCTGAGGATTTTTCCACATCTACTTTGTTTATTACAGCCATGCTACACTGGTGTAGCATTCATAGTAAACCAAAACAGCCTATTTATTTTCTAAGACCGGTTAATTTATTTCTGCCAAATGCAGTTCACCTTTTTTAAAAAGTCTTGTTTTTGTAATAATAAGCACAAATCAGGAAGAAAAGGTTCTGTAATTAAACACATTTTTTTTTTTTACTCAAGTTTTTTGACGATGTCAAATAAAGTTTGATCTGGTCTAAACTGAACTTGATAATTCAATGCTTAACGAAAACTTTCCACTTATGTAGTTTGAAATGTATCCATTTATTTTTATTATGTTCATGAAAACACAAAAGGAAGCTTATTTTTCTTTCTTTTGTATTTGTGTTAGGACTTGTGGGCATACACAGCACAATATTTTTAGTTGTATTCAGCTCTAGCTCAAACTGACTACATTGCAGAGTTCAGTATTCAAATAATGTTTTCTCACGGTACGACCAGAAAGTCATATGTGAGTTGATTACTCAAACTGTAAGCCGAAGCAACTAAATCTGGAGTTTCAAAGAGTGTATACTACATGATGCACGATGCGATTAAGCCGAAACTCAGCCCAATCCCAAAACTTGTGGCATGAATGGTAAAACCAGTTCAAAATGGGTCAGAAATTGCAACTGTCATGTTCAGATTGAGAAACATGGGAACTACACATTGATCAGTGCTGTCCTTCACTTAACAAAGAGTCTGTAAAAAAAGTTTTTGGTTTGTAAAACCTAAACATTTTATGTAATTGAAAATCTGTAAAATCACAATTTTTCAAGTACCTTGTTTTCACAGTTGGATGTGAACTCCTGGTTCACATCAGCATGAACTCCTGGTGTAATTATTGTAATTACATCAGAAGTTAATTATTGTTTAATAATCAAACAAGAACATGAAAAATGTATTGTTTTTTTTTTCTTTGGTTTTATGAACCCAATGTTGTATATTGTCGAACTGAATAGTTTAGACAGCTCATAGATGAAACTGTTGTGTTCATATAAATTTGTTTCTACTGTGAAATAAAACATAATTCTCAGCTGCCTTAAGCAGCCCTGTTGACCTTTTGGCCCTTTGGAGCACGTTCTGATTTGTGGACCTCATTCTGAATGTAACTCTAGGACCTGCTGAGATGAACCCTCCCAGCTAGAAGCAGTCATGTCTGCTCAGAAAACCTCCACAATAGATCTGTAAACATAACTGTCAATTGTTCTACTTGCTCTGCATTTGTTCCTTTCTGTTGCACGGCACAGCAGTGCCGCTGTCGTCTTCCAGCAGGTTCTGCATGCCATATGTTCTCCTCTCACGCACACGTGTGCACAAGCACATGCTTTGTCTACTGTCGGTGAACCCACACACTTAACAGCATATGTACACACATGAAAGGAGAATACTGTACACAACACGCATGTCCATGCGGTAAGGGATGTAAAACTGTCTGTCACATGTAGAGTCAGCACAGCTCCTTTTGTTATGGAAAAAAACTGCCACACACAATACACTGACTCATAAGTTGTCTCAGAAATTCCCCGTCTCTGTCGCAGTTGAATATTAGTTTGTCATGTCCCTGCACTGCGTTGTTTGTGCGTGCCTGCATCCTCTGACTTCACAGCCACTATCAGTTGTTGCTGTGGGAACGACATCTGGTTTTGGACTGAGAAAAAAAGAGCGGCTTTGAGAGAGCAAGCTCCGTAATCGTCAATTAATCTCCACAGCACAGTTGGGGAATATGCAAGAGTCTGAACAAGATAACCCACTAGCTCACAGTGACATAAACCTATAAGTATCCAGCCAGAGAAAATGGGTAAAAACACATGTTTGCATTTAAAGTTACTGCTTTCAGGTAACACAATCATGCAGTTCTAATCAGAGCGAAAGGACCAAGAGTTTTATATGAGATTTGTCAGATGACTTCATTGCAAAAGATCTGTAATGTGATGTGCCAATGTTTGTGTGTGTTTCTAAATGTGTTGCCCTGTCTCAACATATTGTGTTAAGGATGTGTCCTTATGCCTCCTTTTATCTGTCTCTTTCTAGATAATGGCTTCATACAAGAGTCTCTTTTGGAGGATGTAATGAAAGCTCTTGACCTTGTCTCCGAGCCTGAATAGTAAGTCCTCGCCTGTTCAAGGCTTTATGTAAGATTGTGTGTGTCGGGGGAGTGTTAGCTTGTGTGGTTGAACGTCGCACCTGTGGACCTTCTAAAGTTCTACCTACTGAGTCAAGGCCAGGCCAGGTCAGTGACCCTGCGCTCAGGTTTCACTACTAGGCTGCCGTGAAGTAAAGCAAGAGAGAGTGTCGCTATAAAAGCTTAGGAGAAGGAGGAAAAAGTCAGAAACTGGCTTAGAGGGAGATCATTAACAGCAGGAACAAAGACAAAGAGATCGAAGAAATGCTTAAAAGCGCCGCTTGAAACAGGAGCATGTTTTCTCTCTCTGAGGAACAGTAAGCCCTAATTCTGCACTCGGGGAGCTTTGCCAAATATTGGACCACCGATCAGGTCTGCAGACCCACAGATGGCCAATAGATCACAACAAACGTAACAAACAGGAGGGAAGCTCCCAGTGCAAGGCACATTCATTCCCACACATAAAGAGTCTGCACATTGAATCCTACAGTTAAAAAAGTGAATAAGGTAAATAATTTAACAGGATCATCTAGATAAAGTCTGATGGAGGGTACTGTTTTTAAAGGGATCTGGAAATAACAGTCTAAGTTTTAAACCAACTTTGTAGATAGATTTATTCACTGTACAGTCACAGAACATTTTATTTATCTACAGCACCTTAAACTCATTAACAACCGCAGACAAATGCATTTGTCAAGTTTCTTAAATCGCCTTAAGACACTTAAATCTCAGAGACCTGATTAGGAAAGGATGTTGTTGAACAATGTCTGTATTGATTTGGCCATATGTTTTAATGGTTATTGTGTTTAAGCATCCAGCAATGGCTAATTTTCTAGTTTTTTTGTTTTTTTTGAAGCTATATGTTGGAGATCTCCTGGTAACATCCTCCACTCAATCTCACAATTTGCCTGAGGTCATTTTTTAGATTTGTATCCTTTGTATCTCATCAAACCAACCATTATGTTTTCCTGTAAAAAAACAAAAAACAAAAAAAAACACAAGAGTCCAGGTGAAGTCATGATGAAGGTCTTTGTGCAATCTTTTGGCCAATGGCTTTTAGAAATAGGGCCATGTGTCCAAATATGGATTTAATGATTCAAGGTTCATGTTACCCTTATGGACTAATTTTGTCTGCGGTATTTTATGCTACAACTGGAAAAGGTTAATTTATTTTTAGGCTTTCTTGTACATGTTTACTAGAGGTGTCAATAAATGTGGCCTGCATTGTAATATTACTCTGACAGATGTATGTGTTTTGATGCTATAAATATCATCTGATTCTAAGAACAAATCAAGCCAGAGATCTTTAAAAAAGAGTAAGTGGTCCTGATAGGTTTTTTTTTATTATTGTGTGTATTTATATATTTACATATACAAATCAGCTACAAATACTTCTCAAACTTCTCACAACCATGTTTGTTTAATAAATTATTATAATTCTTGTGATTTTTTTCATTGTCAATACATTGCTGAACTATTGTCATTTAGTTACACGTCATATTATAAAGATTTAAGAGCCTCCGTTGCTCTGTAGCAGCTTCAGCAGTAGTTTGAGGAGTGATCTCTCTTCCTTGTGTGTCTGAGTAAAACAATCTCTTCCCTCTTTTCTCCCTTAAAAGGACAATCTGTTCAATTTTTTTTTATCGTAGTGGAATAATAATAACACTGATCCAACACAGGAATGTCTGGAAAGAGGTATATTTAGTTGTACCACAGTATTTGTGAAAAACAGGCGCACACCGACCAAAACATGCATCTCAGGTCCACACTGAGTGATGAGGTGATTGTAAGTTTGGCTCAGTTGTCATACACAAAGCTTGTTATTTTGTGCTGCACTGATGCGTTCTTCCCACTGCCTCCTCCTCTTTTTTATGTGCTTGTTGTCTCATTTTTCTGGTTCTGTTTTGTCTGCTGAGTTTTTGTTGATTTCACGTCTCTGTTCTCCATGTCTGTGCCTTCTTAGCGTCAGCCTGGTGAAGAATAAGCTTGATCCAGAGAGCTTGGGCATAATTCTTCTGGGCCCTTTTCTCTTGGAGTTTTTCCCAGATCAGGTATGTGTGTGTGAGAGAGTGTCTGGAAATCAGCTTTCACTTCAAAAGATACAGTGTATGACGCCTGCCTTCCACATATCACATGATCCATATCATGGCTAAAACATATTGAGAGAGGTCTGCGTTTACAGCTCGTTGCCAAGGAGCTTTTCTCTCTTTTTTTAAGCTTTTTGGCACATTTTCAAGTTAGAACCACAAACGTTGCTGTTTTATTGGAAATTTGTAATGTAGAGGGACAAGGATGCTTGAAAACACAGTTGGTTAATACTTTTAAAGAAGTTTGCTTCATGATATTTGCACATCTGCACATTCTGTGCAAACTTAGTCAGATTTAAAGGTTGAATTTTGAAGTCCGGCCACAGATTCTTCTTTGGATTTAGGTCTGGACTTTGACTGGGCCAACATGGATATGAGGCTTTATTCATTTGACCAGCTTTTCTGTTCCTGCTGAAGAAAAGTTTCCCCTCAGCATGATGCAGCCTCTAATGTGTTTGCCCATTGGACTAATATGTTAGTGATGAACTAAATTTAAGACTTTGTTAAGCATGTGCATCTATTATATTAAAATGCATAAATATAAATAGCTAGCATATCAATAAAGGAATAGAAAGAAGCATATATTTTTAATTATTTTTTATAGCCAAATGATAATTGTCTTATTTAAGAACATCAGTCTTGACATAAATGTTATTTATACACATAAACCTCAGTTTGCATACTTAGTTTTAGTTTTCCAGTACAGACAAAATGTTGCATGTTGATCTAAGAGTTGCATTTTGGCCAATCAGTTTTTGGCTCCATTTATTGTTTTCCCTGATTTTCCTATCAGATTAAACACCGGTTGACTGTATTTGCTAATTAGAAGGGTTCTACTTTGTTGAACTGAATGTTGTTATAATAGATGCGGCTTAGTAGAAATGCAATAGAAATATATGAAGTCTGGCCACTTAAGATTTCACAATTATGCACTACATTGATTATGCATTTCTTTGTTTTATTTGAAAATTAAAATCACAATAAAATACACTGAAGTTTAGTATCTGAATGTAAGCAAATGTGAAAAAGCTCCGGGAGGTTTACTACTTTTGGACACACTGTGCACACATGGATGGCACAAAGGTTCTTGTTGCCAAGCATAAGCATAGTGCTGTTTTAACAAATCTTTCTGGGCTTAAAACATTCCTGTGGCCTCTCATATGAAACGTGTGTGTGTTCACAATCATCTGAGATTACTTTTTGAGGAGCTTAGAAAACGCAGTAAGATGCTTTTATGAGGCAGAACTGGTAAAGAAGACGGAGGAGAGGAGATGGAGGGGAACTGTGTTAAAGTGATCAGGGCTTTAGGGAATCACCAGAGGAATGGTTCGGAGCCGCAAAGAAATTACACTACCATTAGCCAACTGGACCCACACACACTCAGACACACATGGGATTGTTGCAAGGGTTAGGGTTTCATATACAGGCATACAAACACGAGAAGCTGGACAACACTCCCTGTAAGTCCTCTCTGCACCTTCGAACCAATTTCATGGGAAGTGTCTTGGCTTGTTGTCATTGTTTAAGCCGTTTTGTAGTTACTGGAGTTGAGCTTCACAGTGCACAAATAAACATACATTTAGGTTTAACACATGGGACTTGGGATTTATAGTAAATTGCAGGCAAGAGATGTGACTGTTTGACTTTTTGGTTTATGAACGTTACGCCACTGCCAGTGGTCACCTCCATGTCTGTGAGAAAAGTCTGCTTAGAGCCTCTTTTTGACAAGCAAGCATGTTTTTTACTCTTTGTTTCAGGATTCAGGAATCCCAGACTCATTTCCCGTCTACCACTACAATGGACTTAAACAGTCCAACCACAAAGAGAGGGTAAGCCACTCTTTCATATGGGTTTTTCCATTATAAGTAATGGTGGTGGTTCCTTTTAATATTCCCGGTCGCTCTCCCAATTACCTCTCTTCTTTTCCTGTCATCATTCATACACACTCACCCTCGTGCATACACACAGCCAGAGGCAGCCAGCCACTCCAGAATAAACAGTAGCTGTTGCGAATCTAATAGCCTGTCCATCCATTCGAAGGCCCAGCTAGACCCTCCCGTTTCTTCGAGTCGGTTCAGTGCGAAGGCTACCGTCAGCAGACTTGCTTTGAAAAATGGTGGAACACAAACTTTTTAAGCAGCCTCAATTTGATGGATGATTGTCAGTTGGTGGCTTTGCATAAACCTTGTACTCAGGAAGATTAGTTTTTCCATCCATCAATACCGCCATATCTCTGGGAGCTCTCCTTTTCTATCCTGCTACCTGAAGTTGAGGAAATAGCAAATCATGTGTGCCCCCACAAACTCGCACACATACACACTCATGTAGTAGCAAGGCGCCTATAAGATTAGGATGTAAAAACCATTCCCACGGCTCGAGATGGAAACAGCAGACCCTCTGACAGCCGTCTCCTACACATGTCTCTTTGAGAGGACCTGCTGTACATGTTTATGCATCCCTCTGACCCCTTCAGAGGAAATGTCTGCTAAAAGATGAAGTGAATAGCTTTATTTGTTTTGTTAGCTCTACGTAGTGTGGTGCAGGTTAACCTTGAACAAGAAGTATTTCAAAAACTTGAGCTCAAACAGATTAAAACTGAATTCTGTCATGTTCATAGTTTAGCATCTAAGTATTCTGTACTATAGTCACAGCCCCAATGTAACTAATTATAACCCTTTTTAACAGTTAAATATATATAAAGTTGGAAAAGTTAGCAATACGAGCTCGTATTGCTCGTTAGCAATTGCTGATTGCATGATAGCAATCAGCAATTAGCATGCTGATTGCTATCATTGACTATCATTGCAGTTTTACTTTTGCCAGCTTCTCTAAGACAAATTGAGAGAGTTGGCCAAACCTAGTCCTGATTAACTCGCTCCTGCTCCATTTGCTCACCTAAACTTCATCTTACCTTGGATCCTCAAGAATAGTGCTCTCCTTTACAGACTTTTCTGTTTGCATTTTCAATAGACTAAAATGCAAACAGTCTGAGGAGTGACCATTCAAGAATACATTTCAGGCCACATTGGAGTCAACCAGAGTTACCCCTACTCCCATGTAGGGGCTTTTCTCTCTGGTCTTCAGAGAGAAAAGCTCAAGGGAGAAGAGGAGAAAGATATTTGGTTTGGGAATCTCCGGTTCTTATCTTTGTTATTTTTTTTTGATTGTGTGATCTGAGTTGACGTGTTGTAAATTTAATGACACTCAATTCATAGAGCAGAATGAGTTACCGCTTCTCCAAGTCTGAATCTTCTAATGGTATAGAGTTCTCCTTACAGACAATCAAACAGGAGTTTATGTATCTTTATGTCGTGTTCACAAGTAATTGTGGAATGGAGCAAGAGATGGATAGTGTTGGAGCCTCTGGGGTAAGGCAGGAGCTGCTCTGGTCTATTGTGTTAAAACAAAAACTAACTATGGTCATGACTGAAAGAACAAGATCCTGGGTACAAGAAACTACATAAAGTCCTGTAGGGCAGTTTTGCTCTCACTTTTGTAGAGCTTTCAGCTCATATCAAGTTTAAAGTGGGAGGAGAACTATATCGTCAGTAGCACATGCCCACAAAGCTACTGTCTTGTCTTTCTAACAAACTGAACTTCAAACACACTGCAGTCACCACATTCTCACCTTCAGGGGTTAATGTTGCAATATTGTTCTGTACATGGTTACTAAACCATGTACATGTACATGTATGTATGTACATGTTTAAATAGTGTTTGTCACCAGAGAAAGTTGTGCTCACTTATATCTTGATATTTCATTTTAATCATTAGATTAAAATGAACTAAAAATAGAAAACTAATGTTGACCACATTTTTTATTTTGATCCTGACACTGACTTTTCTGTTTCTTCCAGGTTGAGTATGTGGAGGGAACAGCTCTGGTGCTTGGTTTTGAAGACCCGATGGTCCGGACCGACGACACACCAGTGAAGCGTTGCCTGCAGACCAAGTGGCCCTACATTGAGCTGCTGTGGACCACCAACAGCTCGCCATCAATGAACTAGCACTGAAACATTTGGTGTGTCTTTGCATGTGGTCGGACCACTGCTGCCCCCGCCACATGGCCCTCCTCAGCTTCCCCTGTGCACACTGACCACAGAAGGTCAGCAGACCTCAGAGACTTCCGCACATGCAACAGAGACCTATAACAACAAAAGAAACCCAATGCACACAGGGGACAAACATGTTAATGGAAAAAGCACTCAAGCCTGAGATCCATTTCTTACATCTACATTCACACATTCCACATAAATGCAAACTCTGCTGTGCAGTCACCACTGATTGTATTTAAGACACAGGACGTTTGTGATGAGATCATCTTGAAGAAGAAAAGAATGATTTCCATAACAGCACCGTGCTGTGCTGATTACTTCTGTTACAGTTTAGCAGCAGACATGTAAACACTGTTTAGAAAGCCGAATTTGGTTCAACAAGCGTGTTGTTAAATGTCACACTGAACCACATGTAGAGCCAGTCGACTGTGAAACCCTAATCTTACAGCAGAGCTACAGAACTGTTCAAACTTACCAAAGCTTCCTCTAATGAGAACACAAACTCACACACCCGCCAACAGCCACTTCCACTGCTCGACGTTTACAGCATTAAAGGGACCAACCCCGATGGAGAGATCCTAACTGGAGGCTTTCTGCATTTTAACCAAGTTCGCATTGGTTTAGGTGCTCTGTGGGAGCTTTATGCATTATGGGATAGTGGTTAAGTGCTTGTATTTATTATCACGCTCGAAGGTTCTGCAATAAACACTGTTGTTTTTTTCTTTTGTTCAAATGCTGTGTGATGTTTTTGCTTAAACTTTTACATGGTAAACACATCCTCCTAGAAACCTGGCCCATCATTTGTCCATCATATTTTCTGACCGTCATCCCTCCAACCATTTGTCCATCCATCTTATCAACCGTCCATCCTTCAATTTCTCAATCTTTTCTCCAATTGCTTCTCCATCATCAATCAGCCATTTGTAGATTGATCTGTTTGTTATCCATTTGTCCATCATCCTTCTGTTTGTCCATCGTTCATCCATTCATTCTGTTGTATTTTATATCCATCGATTTGACATTCATTCCTGTCCATCTGTCCAAATATACTGTTTATTCATTTCTGTGGTATTTTCAGATTGCAGAGCTGGGAAGCTGGAGAAATATGAAATTTTAACATTGAAAAACATGGAGGAACCCTGTATAAATTTGTCCTGACCCACCAGGAGATGACCTCTGGTTTCAAATGTCTAAGCTCCTTTTTGTAGCTTTGGTAGTAAATCAGCACAAACCTATGTTGTGTGTCCCAGAGAGAATCTAAATCAGTATCTTAATAAATCCCCAAGACACTAATGGTGACTTAAGTGGTTCTCTGTAAACAGAAAGTAATCCCATTGAGACAGAAGATGGTGTTTGTCGAGCACCAAAACTTCCATAAAAAAGACAAATCAAACTCTACACTTCTACTTCAAACACAATACCAAATTGTTGGCTAGTATGAAACACTGGCATAATTTGCATGTTCAACAATTGTAGGTTGCAGATTAGTTTAGCTAAACGTATTAATTTTTTAATTTGCAGAGAACTTCTCTCCCACTCTGTCCATAAACTAGTGTAGTAGTCTAACCTGCATGTGTTTTAATAAAGAAAAAATGCAACTCAATTAGTTTAAAAAGAGGGAAAAAGAGCAATGTCTTGGTGTGAAAGAAATAAACCACTACTGTTGCTGTGCTGTAATCAATCCAGAGTGACCTGCAGTAAATCTCTGATCAGAGCACACTGACAGGATGTAGCCTGAACAACCAGTGTGTATTCCTAGTAATGCTGTAATGGGGGATTCTGCTAGAAGACAGATGTTAAAGTGTGCACCAACACACTTCTACACCTGATAAATAGCATTGGGTCATGGTTGCCTTAAAGCAAAACCATTGCACTGTTTTCACATTTGATCATCCTCCTCATCTCCCTTTTATTCCTCTAATGGTCACAGGGAAAAAAGCTGATCCCACTCTTCATGTTGTGCAGTTCTTTTAATCCTTTCTGTTCATTTAGATTTTCAAAGGAACACCTGAGATAGACCAGACCCTCTTCTGTTCCTTGTTCTCTCTCTTTAGTCTGACACCCTCTTTACTGCACTGAAGGAGGTAAACCAAGCCTATGTTCAATTAAAAATAAATGGAGGACAGAATGAATGGATTGGTGTGAAACATTTTGGGTCACCTGAAGGTCTCCACTTGGCAGGTAAGAATTTGTCTTCTATCCTGGCCACAATTTCCTGATTTTTATTTTCTTTCGGGTGTTAATTTATTACTTAAACCTGGGCTGACTCAAGGTATAGGCAGACCTTGAACTTAACAATGGGCCCCCTGGAGGACTAAAGAGAATTTGAGCTCACATAAACCAAGACAAAGTTTTATTCATGAATGCGTTTGCACCCTAATACTCAAAGGGTGATAATGTGGTTGGTGTCTATTTGTAGTGATTACCAGTTCAGAAAGCGTTCTTGTTTAAAGGTTAGGTCATGGAGTGCTGGATTTGGTACGATTTGGTAACTTCAGGGCCACATCCTGATCTTTTGCAGATGAAGTCATTGTGCTGATGTCCTCAGGTTCAGCATATTCTGGAACAGTTGGTGGTCATGGTGAAAGTCAGTCCCATACTGTAATTCATTATTGGCTAACTAGATAACTATAAAACGGGTTTTGTACATGCGGAATTAAAAATAGTCAAGCCAAGATAACTTAAATGGTGCTCAGTTGTAGTAGTTGCAGTTTTAACTAGAGGCGGGCTCCAAAATCAAATCCTGCTCAAGGCCCCATACAACCTTGGGCCGGTAATGTAAATTAGCCCCTCCTGCGTTTATAAAGAGAGTGCAACAGTTTCTCCTCAACATACCAAAGATTTTACAAGACAATTCTCCTAAGTGTGCAAAACTAAATATACAGAGCCAGTCTGGTGTGGCCTGTCACCTCTAGACGGATTTTCACTGGAGGATATTATTTCCAACATGAAGGAAGTTTGTTACCTCAGCGGTCTAAGGGAGGGTAAAATCGCCTGGTGTTGAGTGAAACGGTGATGCGGAGGTGTGGTGGGGGAACACCACACTGCTTTAAAACGTCCACAGCCTATAACTTGAGAGATTTCTGCTGTGAGCCGACCTAATAATTAGCGACATAATTACAAGAGATTATTCTCAACGGAAGGAAACGCGGTCCTGTTTTGGGGGTATGGATGGCTTGTTAAAAAGGACTGAAAGGTGTTTTAATTCACTAATTACGCACGTGCGCGCCCACTATTTGCGCGTGCTCTGTGCGCAGGCATTTGTAAACTGGCTTGTTACATAAATGTTACTTTAATACAATAAATTACTTCGTAATGGGGTTTATAAATTAGCTGCGTTGTAAAATGAACGGGGACGCGCCAACCTCCTTTTGCGCGCTTGGATGTGGTTTGTGCCTGGTGTGTGTGCGGGGATGTGTGTGTGTTGGGGGAGCGGGGGGGGGGTTACGTTTTGTGCAGAGGGTGGGAGCGCGGCGGTGAAGTCTTGTGTAGCGGAGGCTCTGGCTAGATCTGGTGGTTTACGGGTGTCAAGAGGCAGATCTGAAGGAGAGCAGCAGAGCGATCTTCACATTCTGGACAAACGCGTAAACTTCTGCCTCACCTGCACATAGGGAGCCCTCTATACTTCTCCTCCTTTTCTGGGGAATGCCGCGCAGCCTGCTGTCCTTCAGGATGGAGCGTGTGTGGGATTGTGCCTCCTCCGCTGGGATGTTTATGCTGGGGGTGCTCTCTGTGCTGTGGCCGGCGCCAAACCGCGTTTGGAGTTTCAACCTTTACGCAGAGCATCCCACGGTTTACAGCGGACCCGACGGGAGTTATTTCGGATATTCTGTTGACTTCCATCAAGCAAGCACTGAGAGGAACACGTGAGTGACAAAATCAGCTCTTATAGACAACTTAGAAACTTTTGTTCGATTTTTTTTTTTCAATTATTCAATATAAAATGGTTAAATTGGAAAATGTGAGGTGGATAGTGTTTGGATTATTCTCCTACTGATCATGTTAAATTATCAATTAGCTGTTTCTGTCTTGTATATGCCTTGTTCCCTTCTCCTCCTCCCCCCTTGTGCCCACCAGGATTAGTGTGCTGGTGGGGGCTCCCAAAGCGAACACCTCCCAGCCGGGCATTGTGGAGGCTGGAGCCGTCTACTACTGTCCCTGGCCCGGACAGCCCGATAGCTGCAGACAGATTCCCTTTGATAATTCCAGTGAGTCACCTGATGCATTTTCAAACTTTTCATTTCTTTCGGATCATAACAGGAAAAACATTGACAGATTCTGTTTTCTCGGGACTACCACTGTTCATTCAGTCCCTCCAAAAGGATTTGTTCAGCTAAAACAATCAGATTGGGATAAACATGTTCATTAGAAATTCACCAATGAGGCTTTTCCTGACCAATACTGAATACAACTTTTTCTGAGGTCTGAACTTCTCATAGAAATTTTGATCCATTTAGATTTTTCACTATTTTAAGATGTTTAATATAAAAGATTAAAAAAAGGGGTTTGGTTTTTGAATAGACTGTAGTTTTTAATCTATCAGAAAATAAAGCAATTGCTCACTTTTGATTCAACACAAATGTACCTAATCTTTATTTTATATATAGTACAATTCAAAAGCCCTCTAAAGTGCAGAGTGTTGATTTATGTTTTTTTTCTCTGAAAATGATGGGGGTTCTTAGCTATAAAGCATTTCATAAACTGTGGGATGAATATACCCTCTTTTGTATTTGGCCTGCTCATCATTTTAATATTTAGTTTACTTGCTTCTAATCTTCATAAGTTATCACACATGTTGCTGCATTAAAAAAAAAAACATAAAATATGTGGGTCTCGTTAATTTCTCCTGACAAAAAAAGCAAAAACAAATCACCCCACAGGTTTGCTGAACCAAAGTCTGCTGCATCATGTTTATACTGCTATCCAATATATTATCATCAGTGTCCAATTTATGTCTGACACACTGACTAGAAAAGTGTGTGTTCATGAAGTGGAGGGAAAAAGAGGGGGTGTCATAGGGTGGGGGTTAAACTGTAAGCACATGGGAATTTGGTTCCCAGTCGAAAGACTCGGGGATTGGGTGAGGTCTGCTTTTTATTAGATCCTGAAAATGTACGCCTGTGTCCTTTCCACGCCCCTTGTCCCGCTCTGATTCCCCATCAGTCTGTTCCTCTGCTTCATGAGATCACAAGAAGATCTGCAGATTAAACTGGATGATAAATGCAGTGGTTACTTCTTTTTAAGGAGGATTCACATGTTTTACAAATTCAAGAAAAGATGCAAAACTCCACAGCATGTTGGACAGAAGGCAGTATTTAAATCTTTGACTTTTAAGGAGATAAGCTTCAGGCGGATGGAAAGTGAAACTGTGGGTTGTTATACTCCTGTTAAGTTGGAGAGAATTTGGAACTACATTCAAAGTTTGCCAAAAGTGGAAAAGTAGCCATCCATCCAGGATGGGGATGAAAACTTGGACATGTTTAAATATGGATGAGATAAAAAAAAAACACAATACCCCAAGCTCCTGGTAACTCTGGAGGAGCTGCAGAGATCCAACCATCCAACAATCCATTTTCTTACACCCTTGTCCCTTGTGGGGTTAGGGTTACACAGAGATCCAGATTGAAGAATCTGTGAATAGAGTTCACAAGTTGTGAATTTCACACACATTTCCTTCTTTTGTGGAAGAAGAAAGCATCATCTTGAAAGAAAGATATGAGAATCCTACACTTTAAATAAGAATTGGTCAGGTGAGACCAAAACTGAACTTAGAGTTAAAACCATGTTCATTTCTTTCTACTTCAGTTATGCATCACTCTGTTAGTCTCTCACATAAAATCTCTATAAAATGCATTGATATTAATATTTTTATCTTATTCATCTTGACAATTATCATAAGAAGAATTTATGTGTCCAGAAAGAAGTTTGCAATGTCAATAATCACTTTTCTTGAATAGAAGATAAAAGCCTAAGTCAAGCATGCACTGTACACCTGTTTGTCTGAAACCACTGTATTCCTGCAAATCATTGTATGTGTGTGTGCACACATGTGCTAAAGCAGATTGCTTAATGAGAAGGGGTCTGCGTGGGTCTGATGAGACCCAGCTGGTCTTTAAAAAAGCGTTGGAAAATATCGTCATCAACTAAAACTCATACACCAAATAAGAGATTTTATAGAGATTTCCAGTGTGGAATCTAAACCGTCATCTTTGTGATCTTGTTTCAGTCTGAGTCGGTTTTTTGAGTGTTACTTGTTTATGAGGGAGCTTTAACAGAAAAAAAGCCACCATATCCTGTCAAGTGTTAGACTCAGGGGGGCAAATGGTGTTTTTCTGCGTGTGTTATAGGCCTGTTTAGGAGTTTGCTGTTTACGCTTGCTCATTAAGGACAAATGATCATAGACCACATTACCGTGGTCTATGTCAGCTTATACAGCAAGCACTTTGAAATTTCAGCTTTGTTGCCTTTTTTGTGTTTATGCCTTTTCCATCCTCCCATCTGTACATCTATCTCTTCTACCAGATAACAGAATGATTAAAGTAAACGGCACCAGAGAGCCTCTAGAGTTCAAGTCCCACCAGTGGTTTGGAGCGTCAGTCAGGACGCACAAAGGAAAAGTGGTGGTGAGTAGACATGCTGTCGAAGTAACTCTTGAAGTTTGGAGGTGTTGATAAAAGGAAACTCAGAGATTTACTCTTTGCAGGCCTGTGCACCTCTCTACCACTGGCGGACGGTAAAGAGAGACGGGGAGAAGGACCCTGTGGGAACCTGCTATGTTGCTGTCCAGAACTTCAGCGCTTATGCAGAATACTCACCCTGCAGAACCAGTAAGTAAATCTGTAGTTTCACCTGTTATCAGCAATATTCTGGCAGAATCCTGGGTGAATATTTAACCTCTCTTCATATTAGAAATGATAGAGTTCATTTGAATTGGTTCGTTGACATAGATGGTACTGACATCTAGTCACAATATACAAGTTTCCAGCAGGTGGACAGGACTTTTCTAGAAGCTTAATGCTGCCCATTGTTCCTTCTTTACCCAGTTGGGTGTTGGGTGTCCTGTTGGAACACCCAACTTCAAGACTGGCCAAATGAGATAGTTTGCAGTCATTTTTGCACATGCTTTTAAATAAGTGTGAAGAGTGAAGAAAGAAATCCCTGGACAGCAAAAGTGATATTTCAAGTTCAGGAGCAATCTTTACTGATGGAGAGAACTGCTCTGCTTCTCACAACTCTAGACACTGATGTTAGCTGGTTAGTTAGGTTGATCTTGCAATTGGCAGATGTACAGTCACACCACTTGTATCTTGCCTACTACATTTTTAGAACAGTGTAAATGTATAAAATGTTATGGCTGGATCTTCTTAAATGCCACAAGGTGACAAGGTGTCAGTTCTTTGTGATGTCATTGTTTGAAGTAACTGTGTATTTGTTGTTAACATCAAATCAAGCAAAACCCATATACATGCTGGCTTTTAAATATTTTTTTAATGTTTGCAGAACATTTGATATTAAAAATTGTATTAATTAATTAACAAGGACTCCCAGAACCTTTTGACTTGCCCTTTCTAAAGTTAATCCCAGTCAATCTGTGTGTTTTGCATCACAACCAAATTTGTTTTTCTAAAGCTCAAGAAAAAATGCAGGAGACTCTATTCATCCAGCTGACAAGCAGTGCACATCAGTAGGTTGGGTTGGAGAAGTTGCATGCCAAAAGCCTTTTTTTTTTTACCAAAACCTTTTGGCAGGAGAAAATAGCACCCTCTCTGACATTTTAAGACACAGGAACTGCATGGTAGTCATTTTTAACTGCTTGGAGACCATAACCTTTGAAACCTGAGTATAACCTGATGCCTGTGCCCAGCCAATGCTCACACTAGTGATTATTTTCTCTCATGAGATCATCGCTAAGACATATTGTATTTGTTCTTTTCAAAGTTTAATGAGGTACATGTGAGATACTTGAAAAAGAAACAAATCAGCATGACTACACAGAAACAAGAGGGCAATTTCTGTCTCTTCTTAACAGATCACCTAGCCCAGACTTTTATAAGCCCCCATGGAAACCTAAAAATAATCTCTTCATCAGTTAATCAGTCTCTTTCTCCTCAGCCCTCTTCCCTCTGTCATCACAAGTGTACGTTAGATTTATGGCACCACTCACACCCCCCACTTCTTCCATAAACCTCCTCTTTTTATTCATCCAACTCTTTTCGGACTCTTTCTCCTTCTTCATGTGAGTTTCTAAATTCTGTAAGTAAATTCGGCACACTGCCAAGATGTCATGATCTGAATGAAGAAATGACGGCTAACAGGTGGTACAAAGTAAACAGCAGATAAAATCTTGCCGTTGGTGTGGCCTCCATCATGCTCACGCTTTTATACACACGTCCTCTCTTTGGTAACTGGCTCAGTGTTAAATATTTCAGTTTATGTTATTTATGTCTGTGCTGACTAATCAAGACATGAATAATTGCACTGTAAACTCAACAGTTCCCATAGGGGAATATTTTGAAGAGCTTTCAGGACTGGGCAACTTGAGTCTGTATTGTGTGCTGGAGGCAGCGTTTTCTGCCACCAGCTGTTTTTTTTCCTTCATATTAACATATTTTGGCGGCCGCTCAGACCTCTGCTGTAACTGACTTATTGTTTACTCTGTAAATGCACTTGTATAGCCACGCATCATTAAGTTTCACCTCAGGCTGCCAGGGAAATGAAGACAAATTTATGATGCACACGGTAAGTTTGGTGTGTTTATGTGCAGTTAGATTATGGCATTTAGAACAGACAAAAAAATGATTAGTTTTAGTTTTTTTTATGTGAGATTCAAGTTTCTCTTATTGTTGGGATGAGGCATCCTGTGTTACACTAAAACTGTCTAAAAATGTAAGCCAAGTACGTCCAATTAAGCTGATTTTATTTCACATTTTTATGTCAATACTTGCTCGCTTCACAGAAGATTTAGAAGCAGTGGTAAAGGTTCTAGCAGTGGTTTCGGTAAATTATGTTATACTAGCCAGTAGATGTGAAGTCCCTTTAAAAAATCATCATATTCAGTGAGCTTTCCACATTTTTTTCACCCTGAAACCACAAACTTCAATCTTTTTTGTCAGAATGTTTTGTAAAGCCACTATAATGTAACATAATTGTTACAGATGCGTGTTTTCAAAATGTTTTATAAATGAAAATCAAATCACAACGTCCTATGTATTTAACCTCTTGAGTCAATACTCTGAAGAACCTTTCTGTTCAGCTGCCAGTGTTTTGTGGTATGTGTCGACTATCCGTTTCTCAGCGAGAGACTGAAATTATTTCAGCTTCTAACAAGTCTTCTTCCAGAATATCCCTGTATTTATCTCTGTATTTATCCTAGTCCCTGTTACCTCTGACTGTCTTCCCTACAGTCATGACGTTACTTGTCTAGTATTCTTTGGTCCTCATGAATGGCATTTATTGAACTCCACTTTCTGATTAGGTGACTCCAATTGCACTAGATTTTACTTAGTGGTGTAAAAATAAAAGGAGCTGGACATCAATGCTTTTTCAAGGTATTATACTGAAAATCAGAAGAAGGGATATTTTGTTGGTTCTTGATCTTGTTGCCAAAATCTGGGTTTGCTTTAGATTTGCTGTTCATGCAAAGCAATCAGATTAAAAATGTTTAGGGAAAAAATTTTTCCATACATTTTATGTTTATTTTCTTTTGCTTTCAGATGATCCAGATCCAGAGGGACAGGGATTCTGCCAGGCTGGTTTCAGTGTGGATTTCACTAAGGTAAAAACCTGCAGGATGTAAAAGTAAAAACAAAAACAAAAAACCTGCAGGATTCATCACAAGTTTTCATTGGTATGATGCCCTGGATTATCAAATTGAAGACCTTCAGAGATAGACGATTAGGCAGCTTCTCCCTGGAGAAGAGCTGCCTGTTAAGAGGCTCCCAAAGTGACCACTGCCTCTTAACATGCACTTACATGCTCACATTCTTTCACTGTAAAATCAGTCTGAACTTTGACCTCTGCCTCATGGTCCAACTCTACCCTCCTGTACAGGAAGCTGTCATTCTCTGCAGGATGTCAACAGGCATGACAGCAGAAAACATGTGTGCACACACAGAGCTGTAGCCTCCATGACAAAGCCATGCAGTGTAACTCTTCTGTTTGTACAAAGATATGCAGATTACTTCATAAAATATGGCAAACTGACTATTTTTTTTATCGTTGCAGGAGGGAAGGCTTGTACTAGGAGGGCCTGGAAGCTTTTACTGGCAAGGTAACTAAAACAGCAGTGTTGAAATGATAGAGAATGATCGGTATGAGATCTAGCAGTGAAGCCCAAATATGCACACTGATGCACTTGCTGAATCTTTTCTTTAAAAGGTTGAAGTAGCTTCTCTCCCTGCCGCCTTTTTTCCCGCTTTTTCCTCCCTTACTCCATTGCTTAATGCCTCTCTCCCTGGCTGCAGTCGAACAGGAAGTGGGTGTTTAGGTGCTGTAATGAGCTGATCGGGGGTGAAATGGAGTGTGGAGGAGCTGCCCCTCTGCTCAGAGATATAACACAGGCTGGTTAGGGAAAGCTTCAGAGAAAGTATTGATGAGTAGAAAGGAGAATAAAAGGAAAGGAAAATGGTTCTTCAGAGAGAAAGATGAGAAGTTAGGGAGTGTTCAGATAGTCAGAGGAAAACAAGACATGCATGGTTGACTAAAGCAGAGGGATAAAGTGTCTTAATAAGTGTAGCTGGAGTGTGACAGAGAAGCTGTTGGAGTGTGTCTGTACTCCTCCTGCTCCAGGTATTTGAAGGTGTTCAGGAATGTGAATGGCAGCCAGAAATAGAAAAGATGTGCACCTGTTTCTTAGGAACATGGAGACTGTTATTGATCATTTGCACACACTCCTTTCTGTGTTCTTTGTTATCAAATCCCAAAACTTACTGCTAATTCTTTTGAGCTAGAGATGTGCCAGACTTAGTTTTCTAGTTTGATTTACAGTTTTGTTAAAACTCACTTACTGATACCAAATTTGGGCATTTTTCTCTGTCAGATGATTTTTCTCTCAGATTGTTGTCAAATGAACTGGAGATTTTACACAAACTTCTAAAACAGCAGCAGGTCACAGTACTTGCTCTCTCTGCCTGGTATTGGACGGGTATTAATACAAACAACATTGAATTGGAATATAAGAACTTGATTATATGCTGCTTATAAGCTATTTACAATTTTATCTGCATTATTTTATACCTCAGAGCACAAAATTGCAGCATGATACAAGAAATTGATATGTTGTTTTGAGAAATTTATTTAAAAATATGACATCATGGTATGAGTAAAACTATCACTGTTTTAGAGAATCACAGTGAACAGAAAAGTTATTTGTTCTGCTCAATTTAGTTGTAATCATGACTTCTAAAGCATGTGTTGTTATTTTGTTACATCGATTTAAATAAAAATTTAGAATGTACATCTTATAAATTTGGTAGTAGTTTTCAATTGTGCATTGTGAGAATTATTAAACCCCCTTTTGTATTTTACCATTAAACTAAGCTGGTATTATTTGGCTAATTCAGACTACATGCTCTAGTATCTGTCCTTTAAAAAGCAGACATATTGTGATTGGTGTAAGTATATTTTTATTTATGTCCTTCCTGATAAATAAAATATTCAAATGCATTATCAAAATCCCGAAATCAATAAAGCGTTTTTGAAGATGGTGAGTATATGTAAACTTCTGACATGCGCTGTAGTATTAATGCTTTCACTGCTGCCAGATGTTAAATAATGAATGGTCCGACATACAAGACCCGTATTACACATGCAACATAAAAAGCTTAATGGATGGTTCCCTCTCTGTCTGCAGCATAGCAAGGCAGGCTGCCTCCTGTTAAAACACTTCCTACAAATGTTTATAAAAGCACTCAGCCTGGATTTTTATGGTCTCTAATATACACTGATTATCTTTAGCCTTCGGCCTGATTCATCATAAAATAAGACTTATATACAACCTTGTTATCGCCAGGTGTGAAGAACGTCTCAAATCAGCAGCACTGACTCATGCATCTGTGTTAACAGTTTGTCTCATTAATCTGAGGGAGGTTTAATATTGACTGGACATGTTGGCTTGAGAGATAAACTCAAAGCACGGTGGGAAAGGAACGGGTTGGGGGGTTAAGAGGGCACATTTTCCTTCCCGACAGTTCACTCACACATAAAGGAGGATTTATGGAAGGCAGAGGACAACCACAGATAAAATCATTTGTTTGTTTAACCTCTTGTTGAGCAGCAGAGAAAGGGTGTTGTTAGAGTGCACACCTATCATTTGTAATCCTCTCTGCAGAGAGAAGTGGAGGATTTGTGTTTTTTGTTTTTTTTCCAGAGAAACATTGGGGTATTTTTTCTGTTCTTACTTTACCAGGAATGTGTTACTTTTACTCTCGGAATGGTTCACATGGAGCGGGCAGCTGAGCCAAACTTTAGCGGGGCTCCCCTACTAAGCTCCCATGTGGCTAAAAGCACTGTCCATGAGCAGATGTCTCAAGGACTCTCTTCTTTCTGTTTGTTTTTTCGCCAACAAGTTTGTGTGTGTTTATGTGTGTGTGAGTGCAGGTCAGGTGATGACAGCGGGGATAGCAGAGATACTGAATGGCTACTCTTTAAAGGCAGTCCTGAGACGAGTTCCAGGAGAGAAACAAACCGGAGCTGCTGAAGACACAAATGACGACAGTTACCTTGGTAACACTCAGGAACGCACTCATCACCTCATGCATGAATCATAAGCTTAATGAAAGTCAGCCTAATTATCAAGATTTAACAACATCATTCACCAAAGCCATTGTTTTTTTTAGTTAACTCCAACCTTGTGTATCTCTTCAGGTTACTCTGTGGCAGTGGGAGAGTTTACAGGAGACTCAGAACAAGGTGAGCAGACTTATAGCCAACTGCAGAGAAAACTCAATAAAAAACAACATTTTTGACATTTTTGATCAGAATTTCTAGGAGTTATTAGTAATCAATGATTTTTAAACATAACACAGTGGACTGTTTCTCCTTTCTACCGGCTAAAATCCATTTTTATCTTGCCATAATGTATGGAGAGCAAGGAAAGGGGAATCATCTCTAAAGATCACCGATCACATCTCAGAGTCAGTCAGCATAACAGCAGATAGACTCTATATACCTGTCAATGGATTGTTCTACATGCAGGGCAGTAAAAAGCATTCTTCTGTCCTACCATCACAAACATAATCCATGTGAGGGTGTGTTGAGCTCTTCTGGGACTTTACCTGTGGCCACTGGTAAACCGGATTTAGGCTGAGAATTGGATAACTAAGACTCCTGGTGGGTTTGCCTGGAAGTAAAGTGGAAGAATGTCTCATACTATTAAATACAGCAAATGAAATGTGGTCCACTTTTGAGTCCACATTGAGTCCATGGCATCATAAATGCTTTGAAAAGTCAGGTAAAATCTATGAATAAACTGACAGTCTTCAGTGTCTTCTGCGACAGGATAAATCAACCTTCTTCCAAGACTTAGACATAAATCCTGGAGAAAACATGTGGGATGAGCAAAATGGAATTGAAAATAAGCGATGAGCCATAGAGTGATTGTGCAAATATGAAAAGATCTCATTCTGTGTGCTTCAATTTAGTGACATGTTAAAAGAGAAGACTCTATTTGCAAAAGAAGGTTTTGCAACATGACTACAAGTAAATGTCACAAAGTTTATTGATTTATTTTCAACCAGAAATGCCCTTAAATGAGGAGATGAGTGAGAGAAGTTTTCACACAATAAAGTGTTTGACAGAGTGATGGTTAAAGAATGGACAATGCCGTCTTGACTCAGAAGCAGTGACAGGGGCTGTCTCAAACCATCTGGGTCATGACCTAGGAGGGACAAGACTTTAGGAACCCCTGATAAAGGGATTTCCTGTCCACCGTTCTGACTGATTAAGATGATTGCTGGTAGACTTCACAAACCTTTTCAGGTCAAAAGCTGATCCTGGCTTTCGTCTGGAGGTGATGAAATATGGGATGCAAAGAGATGCAGCAGCACACAAAAACAATAAAAAAGGAGAGGTCTCATTTTTATCTGTTCAAAGACACCATCAGAAGAGTCCTCCAGTAAGAGACACATGTTTTTTTTAGGTAACAACTGGTGGGAGTTTCAGCCTTGGAAATCTGTTGTTTGGAAGTGTTGGCTTAAAATCAATTATCTGGCTCTGATCTTACTGAGACATTATTCCACAGAAGTTACACGATTTCCTGTGTTTGTTTGGCTCTAGCTAGTACACAAACATGGATTTTATGTTTGTATGGATGTGTGAAGGAGTTTCTAGGAGAGCAAACAGTTTTTTAAACCTAAAATTAGTATATTGACAAAATGTTACACGGATGTACCAATATTTAAGGTAGATGTTTAGTGTCAGCCTAATCAACAAAGAATATATGTTTTATTGACTTCTTAGGAATCTGAAATGTAAAAATGTTATACAAAGCCTTGCAAAGGTGTTCATATTCTCTTAAACTTTTTACAGTCACTATGCAACCACAAATTTAAATGCAATCTATTTAGATTTTACATAAAGTAGGCAATTGTGAAGTGGAAGAAGAGAGATAGATGGTGAAGATATTTTTTTTACAAACAAAAATCAGAACAAGTGGGAGGTACGTTTATACTTTGCCCTCCTGAGTAAATACAATGTAGAAGCAACCTTTCCCTGCAATTAGTGTTTTTGGGGTACGTGTCTACTAGTTTTGTACATCTTGAAATTACACGTTTGCAGCTTCTAAAAGGTTTTTGTGGTAGGATGTCTGTCACAGGTTTGTTTTTGTCGGTGTTCTGCTCAATTCTTCTTCCTACCATCTCTGATCAGCTTTCCTCTCCCTGCTGAAGTAAAGCAATTTCTCAGCATGATTCTGGCAATTCCACATTTTACTGTAGGGATGTTCAAGGTGATGGGCTCCGTATTTCAACAGATCCTTTCACCTGAGCTGTGATCTTTAAACTTTTTAATTTTGGGACTTAAATCTGCATTAAGCTTCACTGCAACTTTACCCCCAAACTGTCTGCTGAGTTTCTTGGTGCTGTTTTCTCCCTAACAAAGCCATAAGGACATTCGCATAACAGCTGTAATTATATTTAGATTAATAAGACAATTATGTGGCTTCTATGTAGGATAATTGGACAGGATTTTATTTCAGGGTTTCGGAGTGGAGGGGAGTGAATATAAAAGTGATATATTTCAGTCTTTCATTTGCAAAACCTTTTAAAATTGTATAGTTCTTCTTGCACATAAGTTATGGGAATTATTGTTTTCTGTGCATCGAAGTCTGTGGTTGTAAAGTGACAAAATGTGAGAAAGTTACTGGGATATAAATATTTTTTCAAAGCTCTGCACATAGGAATGTGCAAGCTGTTTCTCTTTTCTTCTTTCAACCATTTTGGTTTCAGCTTAAAGTTCTAAAGTTCATTTAATTTTTTTCTGCAGCCAAATAAAAAGCACAAGGAATTTCAACACAAAAGCAGCTCTTTTTTTTATTAAAGACAAAACAGACAGAACACCACAATCATGATATTTTTCTCACAATTTATAGCTTTCTCTTCAAAGAGCGTCACCACACAGTCTGTCAAAAATTTAAAAGAGCGACTCCCCATTTTCTCAGCCATCTTTACCAATCAGCATCCAGTGGAAACTCTGTGGGACAGCTCTGCATTTGCATGCCCTCATACCTACCCTGCAAAGCCTCTGAACACCCTCAAGCACAACACATGTCACGGAGTCTTAAAGTGAGTCTAAAGAGGCAACACATGCTCACTGATGCGCTGTGTTGTGGTACAAAGCTCCTTGTGGTCGTGTTCTTTAAACCACTGTCAGACTGGAAACTGGTGTTCAGAGCAAAGATGGAGCGGGGAATTAGTCTGGCGGTCGAGTCTGCTGGGTTCAGACCCACAAGGCAGGAAGTTGGGGCTCTATCTGCTCTCTCTGGGTGGGACCCTCTGATCATCCTCATAAGTTCAGAGCGCTGCACTCATCAATCACCTTTAGAGAAGAGTCTGAGTGCCCAATCGGTCGAGTTTGGCTGTGGGACCGATGTGTCATAACTGACAACTTTTTATCAGGATGTTGTCATGTCTGTGCATCATTTCAACTATATTTAAATATGTCTTTATTTTCCTAGAGCTTATCACTGGAGTCCCAAGAGGAGCACATAACTTTGGTTATGTAAGTATGGACATCAGAATGGATTGTACCAAATAATTCAATAAGTAAAATGTTATTTAAATCTGATTATTCACAGTTCACCAATCTCAAACTCATTTTACACCAAACTAAAACACTCAAATGTATTGATCTTGTGCATTAGTAGTTATTCAGAACCCACATAAATGCATACAGTTTCATATTTGCAGGCAAAAATTTGTTTGAAATTGTATTAATTGAGTTTTAATTTGTTTATTTATATTGTAGTCCCAGATATGTTATTTAATATGAATTGACTTTTTTAATCAAAGAAAATAAAAGCAAATGTTAAAAATCGTTGAGCTATTTTCAGTTTTCTCTACCTGCTTTAGGGGACTTATTACTCATAAAGTTTCCATTTGTTTTAATAATGGATTCTTCTGACATTTTGTCGTCAGTCATTGTCCTGTTGGAATAACAAAGGCCTGCTTATTGGCTTTGTGTCCTTTCCCTCTATGTGTTTTACCCTGCCTCTAACCTGAGAGAAGAGAAAATAAAATCAAGCATATTCTCATTAGTATTCATTAGAATGCAGTTTGATTCACCTGTTTTCGTTTTGTGTCCCTGTTGCAGAGGGCACAGTAAATAATACATCAACAACGCTCAGTGTGTAATATTGTAATGACAAATAATAACTTTCATGCAATGTTTGGTCTGCTAATATATTTCACGTGTGGCACATTCATGTTCTTCAAAGCAATAATGTAGATTCATCTGAAGAGAAGAAAACAATTAAAACTGGAACTCGTATTTATAGATTTATTACACACAGTGATATATTTAAATGTTTTATTTCTGTTCATTTTGACTTTTATGGCTCAAAGAATACAAAATTCAATTTGTACATAAAGCTAATGAAAAAATGGTTTTAACACACGAATGCCTACTGGAAACTTTGTCCCTGCAGTCTCGGTCTAGGCTGCTTCTTTTCATGAATTCCTGCATCGATGGAGCGAAGCGTGGATGAGATCATCCAGTGGTTCAGCTGAATGATCTTAAAGACCCCCAGTTGTTTTAATGGCAGCCATCAGTTCATCTATACTGCTGCTGATGGTATTTTACATCTTTCTGGAAAATACGCTATAGATTTAGTGTGACAGTTTAGTTCAGGCCGGCTTGCTGACCAGTCAAGCACAGTGATACCATCACTCTTCTATTGGTACTGTGAGCAGTGTGCCAAGTCCTGCTGGAAACTGAAATCAGTGTCTCCATTGTTAGCTGTGTTGACTTTAAACTTAAAAACACAATAGACCAACACCAGCAGATGACATAATTCCCATATTATCCTTGGACCTCAAGCAGCTTGTATTCTGTACTTCTTCACAATTTCACCAAAGCTTGGGATCTTCATTCAACTTTCCTGCTATTTCTTGTCCAGGAGGAGCCTATCAGAAGCACTAGACCAGTTGTAGCACATGACCTGGATACATCTATGTGTGGTGGCCCTTGGAAGTCTGACTCCAGCTGTAGTCCATGCTTTGTGCTTCTCCTCCAATGTCTTGAATGGACTGTGCACATTTTCCCTTCTCTCCTTTTCCTTCCACTCAACTTTCCATTACTATGCTTGGATACAAGACTCTGCCAAAAGCCTGTAGTTAACCTTCTTGTAGAGGGCATCAGCAATTGTCTGCCAGTCAACTTTTCTCACAATTTCTCTCAAGACAATAACATAACCATAACAAATAACTTTTGATTTCCAAACAATACTTTTTATTGGTCTCTGTAGCATTGTAACATTTATTAATTATCAATTTAGTGAGAAACTAAATTTTGGGTTTTTGTTATATGTAAGCCATAATATTACCAAAATTACAAATATAAATGCTTAAAATTACTGACTGTTTCTCAAATGAATCTTTTAGGGTTTTTTAATTGAATTACTGAAATAAATTACTTCTTCAATGATATTCAAATGTATTGTGATGCAAACATAAGTGAAGATTTAACTTAGTGGAAACATGGCAAGGGTTTCTTAAGAATTGACTGCAATTGGCACTCAAGAGGTTGGCACAAATTACTGACACTTTGGACACATTTTGTTAAAAACATTAACAATTATTATTTTATTGTATCAGTGTATTTCCCCGAAATGATATTTGTCCAAATGAATGTAGTCCTGAGTTTTATTATGTGCTAAATGGCTACACCAGCTCTGTTTGTGCATCTTCAGTTTACAATATGTGTTTTCTTATGGGAACATGTCCCCAGGGCTAACTGTGTCAATCCTCCTTAATGACATAGAGCTTCCGCTTTATTTAGAGGCCACTGACCCCACCTAACCCTCCTAACCCTTTTCTACACACACACTCACAACCCCTTAACCTGCAGTGTAACCACAGGCCTCACCACAAACAGAATGCCAGAACAATCTGCCCAGTACAAACATTTCTCTCTGAGCGTCCCAGCAGAGGCGGCTGTGTGTGAGCAGGTAAGCCACGTTAGAGGCTTGGCTCTGGAACGGCTGTCAGGCCTGATCAGGTTTCCTCTGTGACCAATCCAACAATTGAGACCAAAGGAAAGTAAATTTTCAAGCTATTGATCCAGTGTTTGTGTTTACACACGGTCATCTGTCCGTAAATTTCCGTAAGTCTACACTTCTTTAGTTCATTTCTGGGAGATCAGTGATTGAGTTAACATGCATCCTCCTGCACATGTGTGTGTCTGTATGTGTGCATAGCCGCGGGCCGTCTCCATGTGGTTGTTATTTTAGTTCTTATGAAGGAATTCTTAGCCTCCCCTTTCTGTCTTTCCCTGAAACTGGGGTTAGGATGGGGGTAGTAGAGAGACATGGGGGCAAGGAGGGGGTGTATTGCACAAAGAGAGGGGGAGCAGGGAGAAGAAACTTTCAGTTTTATAGAAGCTTTTTTATTACTTTTCTTGAATTAATGTCTGTCATGTGGTTTGTGTGTTTGATCCTGAGGGGCAACAATGGTCTGGTGTTTTCATGAGTCAAGTCATTTTTTATATAACATCAATTCACTGCAAATATCTCTTGCTGACCATTTACAAGAAAAGCTCATAAACAGAAATATACAACAGGTCAATTAGAGCTGCACAACAAATGCATTTGCAGTCTTCATTAGTTTTAGCAATATCACAACCACAAAGTCCCTTTTGAATACAATACATGGTGACTATTTCATTCATATTTGCTTTAAGATCTGCTTGTTTTTCTCATTTTATCTATGTTTTTAGTGACTACAGATACTGAAACTCACAAAGCTTGGAGTTTAACATAACTCACATAACTTTGTGAGTTATGTTAAACTCACAAAGTTTAACATAACATAACATTATGTTATGCTACAGAAAGAAAAACTCAGCGTAATATGTGTTAATTATAAACATTGTCAACAAAATGGTAAGTTGTTGTATTGAAATGATATACTTTCCTAATATTGTGCAGCTCTAATAAAAATCCGAAACATTATACACACAGATTCAAATTCAGTCACATACATCATAATACAATGCAGTCTAATATATTTTACAATGCCAATTAATAAAAAGTTGCAATCTTTGACTCTACAGCAATTCCTCATCTTTCTCAAAGTGAATGACTTGGTTGCATCAAGTCATTAACTTTGCATCAATAACTGATCCCAGGCAAGCATCACAGATTCTCCCCTTGTTATTTATGTCTATTTGTTTCAGGTGGCAATGATCAACTCCACTAATCTCACCTTCATCCAAAACTTCACAGGGGAACAGGTGGGATCATCATCATCTCATCCCCAGTTATTCTTGTCCTAAAATTGAATTATTACAACTTTTTGGTTAAAAACTAAACATTTGTTTCCTTGTCTGTCTCTCAGATGGCATCCTATTTTGGCTACTCAGTGGCCGTCACTGACTTGAACGGCGACGAGTAAGCAGAGAATTTCCTTGTTATTTGAAACAAAGGTAATTTCACCGCCATCCTTGCTTCTGTACTTGAAAGCATGTATTGTATGTCCACTTAGCACGGACGATATCCTGGTTGGAGCACCCCTCTACATGGAGAGGGAGATGGAGAGCAAACCCAGAGAGGTGGGGAGGGTGTATCTGTACCTGCAGCTGGCTCCGCTCATGTTCTCTGAACCCATTGTTCTCAGTGGTACCTACACTTTTGGACGTTTTGGGACTGCTATAGCACCGCTGGGAGATGTCAACCAGGATGGATATAATGGTATGCAGAAAATATGCTTTCTGATGATGAAAAAGTAAAAGAAATTTAAAAAAGAATCCTGTGAATATTTTCATGTGCTGCTGCTACACATCAGCAGCACATGCTGCACACATCTCTATGTGTAGCAGGTTTTTTCTGTGATCTTGTGACTGTCTGTCTGTTAATTCTCTGACTGAGGAAATCCTGTCAGGCTCCTTAAATCCTTTCAGCCAATCAGGAAGTGCGGCGATGAAAGGTTTTGCACGTGTGAATCTTGCTTCGTCTTGTGACGACTGCGTTGAAGGCACATACGTTGTGTGTATTGGGGGCTATTTTTACCTCACCAGATGTGGCCTGAGATAGAATCATCTGGGATTTTTTTGTACTGCAGCCCAGCGTTCATTGCTCATGGAAGTGTTTGTTTTATTCTCACGTGAATTAGACAATGACTGACACACACAAAGCCTGGAGCCTAAATGCTAAGACCTGTGGATTGTGCCATTAAAGATGAATGAAGGGATGCACATCTGGTCCTTGTATGACATCAGTCCCACTGATTTATTTTTAATTTACTCATGGGTAACATGTGTTAAAGCGCACACCAGTCCTTTAAATCCCACTAACCAGCAGATCAATAACCGAGGGATCAATACTGACACTTTTCCTTGCTACAAACATAAATCACATTTGCTGCCTGTCAATCTGGGACACTATGAGGATTTCTGGGAAACAGTTCAGATATACGCAGGATTTTAAAGTTCAGAATTATGGAGTCAACCTGGCAGATTGGTGATTTAGGATTTCTGAGATCTTTTCTTTTTTTTTCTTGCTATTGTTAAACTACAGACAAGTGACTAGATAATAGATATATAAATTCAGACAATTTCACCATTTAGAGTCAAAATACTTGAGCTGTGTCAGGGGTTTGCATCCTACTTGGACATTTAATACTAAGCAGCTGAAGTGGCACGGTGTAACATATTCATATGTTACAATGGCCTAATCAAAGTCTAAATCCACAAGGTAATGTAGAGCAAGGCTGAAGAAAATTGAAGTTCACCAACTTCATTCAATCTATCTGACCTTAAGCTGTTCTGGAAAAAATGGCCAAAAATGTAATACTCTAGTTATGCAACAGACATACTCCAAAAGGACTTGCTGCTTGCAAAACATGGAGCTCTTTTCTGAATTTGTTTGTAAAACGTTTGAGACAACTATGTATACTTCTTTCACTTTATGTTGGTCTAGCACACGAGATCACAATAAAATAAATTGAATCTGATGATTGTAATAAGGCAAAGTCTGACGAAAGTTCAAAGGTTCATGTGTATTTTTGCAAGGCACCGTTAAACCTGCCCTCTGATTTGAACATGATCACAGACGGTCTTTGTGAGATGACACTGATCTCCCTCCACCTCCCACAGCAACCCCAAAATTCTTCTCAAAAACAGAACCATACCCGTTCTCTGTCATATTTACGATATTTTCACCCAAGTGTCAGCTGGTAAACCCTTACAATTTAGCTAATGTAATTTGCCATGTGGCTCCGCTTGTTTATAATTTCCATCCAACAACACCAGCTTTTCCTGTCACCATTGGGTTCAGTATATCAGCTTGTTTCAGTCTGAGTAAGAGTCTCCTATAGTTTTGGTTTCAGTGATCGCAGTGGGTGTTCTGCTGGATTGTCTGCATTGTGTGGGACGCTGTTGAGCAATACCAATGAGTGACTTTCACATTATTTGAATACCTTTTTTTTAAAAGGAGCTTATTATTTTTGCACAGCTATTCAATTATGTACACAATGGCTCACATAGACATATTGACTCAGAACACATGAACACACATAGGTTCATTTATACACTTGCATACACACATGGTTGCATTTATCCTCTCTCTACCCCACAATCTGCTTCATGTGGAACCAGTTGTTTAGGCTACGAGAGAGGGGGTCCAGAGACAAACAGGATGTCTAGAGGGATTTTGGACAGTTACAGAACTGATGGGTATTAAAATGTAGGACACTGCAAAGGAATGGACACTAGCAAGTTAGAGAATATATCCCAAAATCTGTCTGTAAAAAGCATTTTTTATCTGAAACAGGTGCTTCTTTTTCAACAATCAACATTTGGACAGTATTTCATTTTCATTATTTTAGATAACATCATAGTAATATAACAGTGATGTAAATATTTGGATAATCTTTACTTTTACTTTATTTAAGTCCAGGTTTGATGAAGAATTTCTATTTCTTCAATTTTAAGGCTCCTATTTTTTGGGCTCAAATTTATATTTAAATCAAACCTGCTTTATCTGAAGTGTTGAATATTTCTGCATTATTTTCGTTATTGGAGTGTAAAGTTAAAGGCCTAGAGCTGATAAAAGCATGTCGTGACTCCAGATAAATTTCTCTGACTCATACATCCATTTTGTACCAACACTTTTATTTCTAGCCTTTAGCTAAAACATTTTCTTTTCTTTTGTAATTTAATTGTATTTCCTCTATGCGGCTTGGAGAGTGATTGCCGTTTCTAGTGGTGGAAAAACAGAAACTATTTTGAGTTTCTGTCGCCAAGTCCGATTATTTGGGCTTGTTTTTATTCTAAAGTCGCTTGCAAATTTAATGAGTCATGGGTTCTGATTTTTTGGGCTAGTTTTTTTTTTTAACAGAAGTTACTCATTTGGGCTTGGAAATAAGCAGAGAATCATAATAAATCCCAGAATTTGTCTGGCATCCAGTTAGTTTTAGTCAGACTCTACCTGTCCCTCATTTCCTGGACGATCCGTCCCGCTGTCTTTTTGTTAATGTCAAGTTAATATATTTACTGTGAATGACGTTGAGCTTCACGTTGCACTCCAGAAGACTGCAAACATCGAGACTAATATGAGCGGCGCAATAAACGTGAAAACAGCCACGAATGAACAAGTCCATAAAATTGTGCAACTAAACGCCATTATAATTATTAATATTGAGATAGGAGGCCTGGAGTCTGGGGCACGGAGGGCTGGGTGCTTTAAAATCCTTCCTAGAGTTTTCCAGATAATAGTGGAACACACAAAAATACAAAATACTAACTTTTTTGTACTCTTGTGACCGTTAAAACAATCTTCAGTTCAACCTTATAAGTGGAGACACATTGTTGATATTACCATTATAACATAGCTTACAATTAAGTATTGGGAAAGCTCAATGTGATTTTCACAGGTGGTGGAGCGTTGTTGTTGTTAGCAGCTGCTGAAAGTAACTAAAATGTTACTTTTAATGTAACTTAGTTGCTTTCCAAATCAAGTAGTCAATAATCTATTACTTCTTCAAGGAGTAATCAGTAATCCAATTAAAGTTACTTTTTCAAAGTAACTATGCCATCACTGCAGAGGACTGTGAGTAAATTACAGAAAAGTACTTTAATTTCTCTGTTGTCAAAGCAGGTAGGAAACATCCACCTGACCAGTACAGATAAATCTAAGATGGGTGAAAAAACAAAATAATAAAGTTTGAGGCAAGTAAAACATGCTCTTGAGTTCAAAAATGAAAAATAATCCACTGACATCCACAGCCAAAGATGGAAAAATAATCTTATCTTCAAGATAGACATATTATAAACGTTTCAAGAATGTAAATTCCAGTATTTGTTAGATAAAACGCCCATCTGTTTCAGCAGCAGCATTTTCTAGACAAGAAAATAAGATCAGTCTGTGCCTGTGTTATGCAAAGGCAAAAGTATGCAGATCACTGGAATCAGAACGTGAACTGAAGCAACATCATCTGTAGAACATGTGTAGGCTTTGTGCCACATAGCATGCTTGGCTTGGCGTGGGGTCACTATTGCTTTTTAACGATTTCAGGGGGAACGGTAGGCTGCATTCTGCAGCTTACAGCATAGGGTGAGCTCAGATGGAGCCAAATGCAGAACATTTGACTGGCGGCTGCTTCACAGTTCAGCCTGACCTAAAGCATACTGTGAAAGTAAAGCTGTGGTTTTTGAAGGTGAAGATGCATTAATAAATCACCAGGCTGGATTGCAGTCTGTCTGTTGAGAGGAAAAAAAGACTAAAACACACAGAAACTAACAGCTGAAAACATGAAATAAAGACTTGGCTTTGCTTCACAAACGGAAATAGATTTTGTTTATGGCTCCAGAGAGTCGCTACTGACAATAACTTAGAACTCAACTTTCAAGATGAACATTTAATTATTGAATCTGAATTTCTTTCTAAAGCCATCCCTCAAATTTTTGGGAAGCCTCTTAAGAATCCATTAGAGGTCATTTTGTTGTGTTTAAGGTTGAGAAGCTGCATTTTAAAGCCATATCAATTTATAACCATTTGGATATCAAACATTTCTCTGTGTACAAATATTTCAGTCCTTCCCTGAAGTTTATGTTGAATGCTAAAATCAGCTATTGCAGCAATGGCAAAGAAATTTAACAAACTGGCTGAGGCTTGTTTCTTTTTATATTTGGGGTTCCTATCAGCTTTGCATCTACAGACATTTCTGCCCATTATTCTTTCCAAAATGGTTCAAGCTCAGTCAGGTTACATCGACAGCATCTTCTGTACATTCGCTTTAAGAAATTAGGTGTAGGTCATGAATGCTTAATCTAAATCCAGCTGTATCTTTAGTGTAGATGTCTTGCTGCAATGAAAACCTTCATCCCACAGAAATCGAACCCTACAAAACGATTTCCTTTATGTTTTTCTGTGTAGCATCTTCAGGGTGAATTGCCTTTTTCTGCCATGCACAGGGTTTGCATAGAGGTCAAAAAGTTCAGTTTTGATCAGAGCATCTTTTCCCTCCTGCTTGCTGTGCCTCTGCCATGGTTTGTCCCTCAACACCAACTTTCTTTTTCATTAATTTTTATAAAGGCCATCTTTGTGGAGGGAGTGAATAGTTCTCCTGTCAACAGATTCTGCTACCTGATCTGAGGATTTCTCCATCTCCACTAGAGCTACATTTCCTTTTTGCTCAATAACAACCCTCTAAGATCAGCTGTGTTTACACAGAGATTAAATTACACCCAGGTGGACCCTGTAAGTAATATTAGGTGTAAGTATAATAGGTGACTTCAGGAGGAATTTGGTTGTATTGAATTGTTTTAAGGAATATGAAAATAAATGGGGCTATAATGTTCAGATTTTTATTTGTAATAATTTTGAAAAACATTTATTTTTTCTATTTCCACCTATCAGTTATGCTCATTAAAAGATAGCAAATCAGCCTCGGGTCAGATATGAAACGTCAAAGCAAATAAACATTTGGACGAGTAACTAAGTAGCCATTCCAAAGTTTGAAAGGTCAAGCCTTTTTTTCTTCTTCTTATTCCTTTTCCTGCAACCTGAATGTTTTTTCTTTGCTTCTTGTCTCGGAGGAGCTCTTCACAGCCGTTGATGTCAAAAACATACGTGCGTGTGTGTCACCCCTCAGACGTGGCAGTGGGCTGTCCATTCGGAGGCGAGGACCGCGGAGGCAGAGTGTTGATCTTTAACGGTAATAGAGACATATCCACTCGAGGCCTGACCCTGAGCCAGGAGCTGCGAGCCGCCAGGACGCCCAGCAGCAGCTTGCCAGGGTATGGCTTCACTCTGAGAGGAGGCCAGGACCTGGACGGCAACGAGTATCCTGGTAAACTTTCAACAATTCAATCCCTCTTCTTCTAATCAAAATTCCTTCTTCAGCTCACATTCTTTCACAGTTTCATCTTCCTGACCTCCACATTTCATCCAGCTCTGCTCTACCATGTCCATGTTCTCCATGTTCTCCCACTTCTATCTGCTGAAGTCATCAGAAGGGGGTACAGAGATGTTAGCCATGAGCTGCTCCTGCATCTCTTCTTTAGGGATTCACAGTACTCAAGAAGGACAGAAATAGATTATCTGCATGTTCTACCTGTGCAGAAAAGGCTACATGCAGCAAATCCCTGCTTTATGTGCCACCCACATCTTCACCTTCACAAATATGTAAAAAGTTACACCCGATTTATAAAACTAACTAAGAAGTAGGTCATTTTTCCCAGCTATTTGTGTCCATGAGTTGTAGGCTCACAATAAAAGGTATTCAAATTAAGCAGATCTGTAAAAATCAGCTTTACTACGTTATTTTCCACCTAATTTGGAGTCATTCTTCTCTCAGCATTACTTAAGCTGTGTGAGTCCCATTTTAACCCAATTTAGGCTTAAATGAAGAATTTGTTTGGTTTTTTCCCCTTTTCCTTTTCTTTGCCCCCTACTCTCCTTCCTCCTTTTCCTTCCCATTCGCCTATGAAAACAGATTTTCTTCACTCTACAAACAGGATATTGGGGAGAAAACACACACACACACTCACAAGTATCCGTGGACTCGCATGAGCGTTGAGCGTGTGCCAGGCACCAGGTCCCAGTCAGACCAGCACAGGCCCACTGCAAATCAGATTCAAACTTTTGCTGGTGGAAACCCACTGGGAGAAATCAGCTGAAACTCACGGGTGGTGGAGCTTTGGGCCAACACACAGACACGCACACCCCCACACACAATCATGCAATGCACGCTTCGTCTTTCATTAGATAGATACTTAATGGAAGTGCGACACATGACTCTTTGTGTCGCTTGCAGGAGAGTAAAGTCACACACACACACGTTCAAAGGAGCTCGGGTGTTTGATCAGCGTCACAAGAGGCCTGCACAGGCGTCTGGGAGGCCTGCACGAGCCACCATATGCTCCCATCAACATTAAATGTCATTAGTTTGCTGGAGAAGGAGACGGAAGTTGATGACTAAGCTCCACTTTTAGCTTTAATGGACTATGAATTCCCAAATTACATCATGCCTTTGAACTTGTAAAAAAAAAAACGGTGATCTGGAAGAAAAGGTAGCAGACAGAAGTAGATAGTGTATTAAAAAGTGCACTGACTACTATGAAGCCTAATTACGAACCAAGATCAGCAGAGTTGAGTTAAATGTTGGTGGGGGTGGTGCTTCTTAGGTTCTAGGTAAAAGGTCAAAAACAAGCAGTGTTTCACCTGCCAATCTCAACAGTTTGTTGAAAAGGGAACAAACGCTCAGTCATGCCAGATCATTTTTATTTGATGAGAGTGGAGCGAAAGGGTAATTCAGCTGTCTGTTCAATTACCGGTAGTTGCAAAAATATTCATACCCTTTTTTTAAAAAAAATACAAAACATTAAAAATAAGACAAATCAAAGAACTCCACTGTGTGCTTTCACCTTCCTAAAATAATGGCCTAGGTCATTTTTTGTCAGAAGGGAGTTAGTAAAAAAATCTAAAGATATTTTAGACGAAAAAAAGAAAATCACTTGGCAAAATTGACGTAGGTCATTGTTTTAGCCCAAATTAGACCAACAGAAGATAATGCTTAATTGTAAAAGTGGAAAAAGAAATTGGACAAAGTATTTAAAATAAAAATCTGAAAACCATTTCCTATGTTTGTGATCAGTACCTATGACTCTTTGTGCAAGCAGCTGTCGCCCATTTCATTTCCCCGAACAGCGAAAGCTCAGCCAAATTGAGTGGACAGCATCTGCAAGCAGCTCTGCAGGAAGGGGAACCCGGTTTTAGGTTTTTCTTCCAAGATTAATGAATATTTAGCTCCATCCATCTTTGCTGCAGAAGAAAAACTTTTCCACCATGTTTCAAAGTAAAATGAGGGTTTTACTTTATTCATACAGTATTATACCATATGGTTGCTTCATTAGGGTGTGTATTTTAGCCTTCCAGACAAAATAATCTTAACTAAACCAGCCCTATAGTATTACCCCTCTTTATGGTTTGTATCCTGCTTTTGAGACTGAAATAGGTATAAACGAACAAAATATTTGAAAGGTTTGCAAATCCAAGAATAAAGAAATCATTAACTTCTCTTTTTTAACCGCTAAGCGCCATCGAACCTCGGGCTTCCCTCACCAAGGCCAGACTCCCTGCAGCCAAACAGGCAGTTGCTGCAGACATTTGGTGACAGCTTGACAGTCTGTCTAAACTCAGAGAGGAAGATGTGTTTTTCCTCAGTCCAGGAAAGACACCATCAGCTAAAGCAGTCTGGTTATCCAGAATGATCCTGTCCCTGTCAGTTCTACAAAGGTGTCGCGTATCTGCATGTGGAATACAAGCTCAGTCAAAGCGTTCATAGAAACCCATAAAAACAACAGCATTTGGCAAAGATCTGTGCAAGGAAGCAGAATTTATAAAACAAGGAAACATGGAATTTGAGTCGATTTAGCTTTTCAATCATCCATGCACACACTTTTTCTCTCTCACACACACTTAACCTCAAAATCAGTTTCATGTCATGCAGAGTTACATGAGCAAACATGAGAGTTAGATCAGGGAGAAAATACATCGGTCAAGCTGACATATTTGTGGCAGGAGTTGAGTTACATGGATTCAGAAATACAACGGGCTGAGGTATTTGGACGATGAGGTGGTCTTCTTCCACACCTTGCCTCTGATGACTTTTGCAGGTTGTGGTTTTAAGGCAGAGTTTCGCTTTTGTTTTCCTGTCATTCCGCCCTCCTCCTTCTGCTCTGTTACTCCCAAGTTTCTGAAACCGCTGTAAAAAGGAAAAACTCTTACAAAACTTGAGGTTCCTAAAGCTACTGTTAGACGTTTTGAAAACATTTAGTGCTGGTTTCTGATTAAGGAGATGCAAGTTTTCTGATTCCTCTCCAAACATTTGTTAGGAACATCAGTCCAAGGGGTTCGGGTCAGCCACGGTCGAGTCCTGGACTGGAAAACAGCAACGATCTAACATTCATATCTTACTTATATACCTTAACATAATGTCAAACAAACATAAATGTAGTGCGATAATTCTGTTATTATTTCCTGCCCTAAATAGATACTTCTCTGATAATTAAATTAAATGTAAAAATAAATTATTAATCCCAGAGGGAGAATAAATTTAGCATTTTCCAAGTTTCTTCAAAGAGTTGTTGTAAATGGCAGTAACTGTCAGGAGAAAGGATCACTTATAGCAGTCCATATAGCAGCTAATTTAAATAAGCCTCTGACTGAAGACAGTGTTGTACAACAGTCTCAACATTCCCTGTAATTTTCTTCGTTTGCTGAATCTCCAGAGATTCCAGAAGCATTACAGAACCAGCCTTCTGCATCACCTTGTTTGGCCTTTTTATTTCACTGGCTCTGATGCTGCACGGTGATGTAGTAGCTTTTCAAGCCTAAAAATAGGCTAGGATTTTAAAAAAAACTTCCAAAAACATAGCTGCACAGTTCATCGTGATAGTAGCTGACATAAAGTTGGCCACGGTGGATCAACAACAGGCATCGGAAGCGGAGATGCTGAGGGACTTTCTGACCCTGACCAGATAACGTCAATCAGACCAGAACAATCCTGGCTCTAACACACACACAGTCATAGAACAACTTACATAGGAACATAGTGCACTCCAAGGGGAAAGGGACAGGCCTGAATGTTTAATGTTGTGGTTTCAGGGGGACTCATTGACTGTAGCCAAAGGCAGAAACAGATGTGTTTCTCTTAGATTCAATTAGTCTTGTTCCTTCTAAATGCACAAAGAGAGAAGTCACAGCAATTGGTGAGCACGGTCTGCAAGAGTACACTTCAATGCTTGCTTCCTCCTGGAGAAGGTTGCTAAGAGGTTTTATGCTAAGAGTGAACAGATTGTAAATAATGAAATCAGAAATAAATGGCTTGCATTTTCTTCTATAGAGGCAACTCTGAAATATAAGAAACTATTTGGTAATGAAATCACAGCTGATTTCTCCTGTGCAGCTTAAAGTTACGGTACTTTTCTCAGGATCACGCAGCTTAACTTCCTGCTGCATCTGGCAGCGATGGCTTGTATCCATTAAGTGGCTCTTTTCTAGTTTCACATTGTTTTAATCAGTACATGTGTGTGTGTGGGTGTGAGTAAGTGTGTGTGTGTGGCTTACATTGGTATGTGTCCCCTGACCACATCCATTAAATGCCGTCTCTATTTTAAACTTTGGGAGCCAATTAAAATCATGTGTTCATCACAAAGCCCATGAAAACAAATAAAAAATCACACATAGATGAGATCTGGTGCTGCTTACAATTTGGAGTCCTCGCAGCACGGGATGTTGGGAAATGTTGTTGTTTAGCAAACTGTGATTGGAGCAATGTGAACTTGGGCCTGGTATGCAACGTGTGGTCCACGCATGTCTCGCAATGAATCGTGTGCTCACTGTTGAAGTAAAAAAAGAAATATGATCATTTTTCATTATTGAGCTCTGTTCTAAAAAAGGGACCAAGAATGAAAGAAAATGCAAAATGATATCAGAAGGTCAGCTCTGCGTCTCAGTTGGAGTATGTGTATGTTTAAATGTGTTTATTACATGCTGTGTCTGTGTTTGATGAAGATTGCTGGAGACCTTAGAATTAGTCCCATCTGTTGCATTCTTTGAAGCTTACTGTTCCCCCCTCTTCTTTCCTTGCTTTCCCTGTGTCTCTGTGAAGACCTGATCGTAGGAGCATTTGGCGCAGGAGAAGTCTCCGTCTACAGGTACAAGTTTCAAAGACGAAAATGTTACTTTGTCACATTTGTGCTTCTTGTTTCATTCTGCTGAAAATCCTTTGCTTTGCATGTGTTCAGGTCTCGAGCTGTCGTGTCCGTGGAAGCTACAATGAGCCTAACACCCAGAATCCTGAATCCTGATGACCGGCAGTGTCTTCTGCCTCAGACTAATAACATGGTTACCTGGTAAAGTCACCTTCTGTGTTTCCATTTTAGAATTTCACTAACAGATTTTCCTTTAATTATCTGCACCTGTGTGAATATATACAGAAAATGTATTCAGAATTTTTTTTTAGATTGGAACCATAGGTATTTTAGATTGCTAAAGTTTTTGCCCATTTTTCTTTGCAAAGAAAACTTGAGTTTCTTATATTGTATGCCGCACTTTTCAGATTTATATTAGCAAGACATTTTGAGCCAATGTATCCTTGTCCTTCAACACCACAATTATAATAAAATACACTGACACAACAGCAAAATCCTTTGTAAGCCACTGGATTTTTAAATTCAATCACATTAAGTGTCATTCATGCTATTTTACTTGTAGAAAATAATGTGAGATTTCTCAGAATATATCTTCAGGAAAGACATAGTAGTTCCTAGGTAAACAAAAAAATATTATTCACATTCATGCATTAAAAGGAGCCCAAGTCTTATTGTATACCAAAAAAAAAAAATAAAATAAAATAAAATGCATCAAAGAGCGTCAGGAAATGGAGAGTTTGTCATGCATCAAAAACTGTCAAAGTTTCTGTATTTTTGATCGCTGCATGATCAGCTAACTCATGTATATTTGGGGAATTATTTCCTTACTCCTCTTCTGAATTGGCAATCAGCCACATTTTAAGTTTATTCCCATTCCTGTTTTGTTTTATGTTGCTCCTTATTATTTTGCACTCAGTTTAATCCAACTGTATTTTTGTTGTAGTTTGGCAGCAAAGGTCAAAATTCAATATTTTGTTGATATTAGTAAGACTGAGAGGTGCTGGATTCTCAGGAGAGATTAACACATGTGTTACCAGACAGAGCTGCCAGACTTCAGTGTCATGTATAAATACTGGAGGTTTTTTCAGTTCCTCAAGTTTACTTTAGCACAGATTAGAATTTCAGGTTCACCCTTTTGATCAGATAAGTTAAATTTGCTTTTCAAGGCCAGAAAGCTTGTCAGATTGAATGGCTTTTTATTTTTGAATATCTATTTATAAAGGCCGGCCCTTTTCTAAATACACCCCACTGACAACTTCCTCTGGTTTAACAAAACATCTGATGTATCAGGTTATTTTTGGGCTGCTCTTTATTAACAAAGACATTCTATTCTCACTTACCTTTTAACATTGTTTTAAACAAAATTACCAAAAAGGAACTCTGCACCAGCGTCACAATGCGGAAATACACAAATGCTGGTCACAACAGAATGCTTTTCTCTTGGAGGAAGTCAAAGCAAAGCAATTGCCCAGTGGTCCAGACAGGAACCTCTGCTGTATTGCTTTGTAGGCTCCACTGCGCTCAGGTGGAGACATAACAAATTTACAACCCCTTAATGGAGAAAACAGCAGCAAACAAAAACGGTTGCTGTGCTGCTGCATAGCAACCGTTTTTATACAGATGAGGATTTTCAACAAGAGGAGGTCACTCAGTTGGAGTCTTATGTTTTTTTTGTTCTTTGAAATAAAGTATTTTTTCTCAGTTTAACTATTAAAAGACACACTGAACTTCTTAATTAGGTTACATCCAGTTTTAATACCTCATGTGTGTGTATGTAAATGAAACCTGCACACACATTCAAAACCTAAAACAAACATAAAACTAATGAGCTCCACTGCTGCACTGGAACTCATATCTGTAGCAGAAATTGTCCTGCTCACACTGCATCCTAAAACCGTATGCAGTAAAAAATATACTCTTTCAAAAATCACACTCACATTGACAGATGTAACAAATATTTCACCCCTGGGCACTAAACGTCTGCCATCAGCCAAAGACTGTTTGTCTAATTCTCCAATGCAATAACAAAGCAGCCCTCTGGATGAAGCAGGCTCAAATATCCTGAAAACTCAGATTTATAGGACTCTGCAATTATTTTGAGGCTGCATAATTCTGTTTTGAATATATCATTGTTCATGTGGGTGGCAGACTGGCTTTGAACAGCCTTGGCCCGGGTTTATATGAAGGGAACCAGTCGAAATGTTCCCGCTGTTTGGCCACTGCCTGATGTTGGACCTGAAGTATTGGCGTTGGAACCGCTGGAGGAGTGTTTGGACGAGAGACGTTGGGCTTGGCTAGTTGCCATAGTGGTTTTTCTGTGGTGCTGTGTGAGTATTGGCAACGCGTTTGAAAAGAACTGGGTTTGAGTTGGGTCAACAAAAAGCGCTAAACTGTGTAGATTTTGTCAAAATGAAATTGAGTCTCTTTAAATAAATTGCTATAGACTTTTAGAGCAGTAGCAATGATTGAGACATAAAGGAACTTTGGGACATTTCCGAGGATTTGCCAAAGTAAGAAATATCTGCCACATTGTAAAGCATATGATTTCCTGAGAGGTTCAACTGTTTTTAACCCTGGAGGTCATTGAAACAATGCTGGCTGCTGTTCTGTATATGTCAATGAACTTCTAAGGCTCTTTTAACCATTTTGGATAGAAAATACCCCTTCCTTTCCTAGATTAAAGAGCAGAATGAGACCTTTTTCCCAAGGGGAAGCCTGGCATTTTCCAGATAACTTACTTCCTTTTATAGATGTATGAAAACCATTTTAATGTTTTCATCTTTTCAATAGCAGGAACATCATTTCAAACTAAAAAAATCTGATTTGTTAGTTCCATACTGTCATGTGCCCGGCCTGTAAATACAGCTTTACAGACTGCGGACTTGAAAATACGCCATTATTTTTAACACTCCCATTAAGGGACAGGGTCTGTTGGACTGACCGGTTTCTGGACCTGACAGGATATGGGACAGGCCTGTTGTCTGACGGTGGCATCTACCAATTTCTTCCTGATCGTCACGCTAAGACTGTTAAAAGAGGTTGAGCTGTGATTGCACTGCTGGCTGAGGGTGCAGATCCCAGCACACCAGGATGTGTTGAATTTACTCAGTGACTCTGGCTCTGCTCATTAATTGGGACTGTAATGGTTTATTAAGACCATCTAAATCATTTCTCAAGTATTATTTCAAGCTGTTTTTCTGATAAATATTCTGCTTTTCTGCCGAACATTTCCAGCCAGTATATTCATATACAATCCTAAACTAAACCAGGATTCAAATGCAAAGATTTGAGCAAGTTCTTCACCAGAAAATACTTATTTTTATAACCAGCTTGAGAAGTAAACCTTTTTATTTTTCTTCTCCTTTGTTTCAGGAAAACATGTAGAGTTTCAAATTACACTTTTTACAAAACTTTTTACCTTAGAGTACAACGCTTAGCTCAGTGATCTTAATATAATAGTTTGACATGAGACCTGCACCTGGAGCTAAATGGAAAGATAAAAGTGGGCCAGTGACAACGGGAATTGCTAAGTGAGTAATTACTTGAATTAGAGCCAGTTAAACTGGAAAAGAAATTGTTTGGTGCAATGCATTGTCTGGCCTCCTGAAGTATGATAAGTGCATAAACCTGCCAAATTTCTGCACCCAGGGCTAAACGAAATGCTGGACCTAATAAAGAGTGAGAGAGGCACAAAGCAAGCAAGAGCACTCTGAGAGAAAAAAACAAAACAAGACTAACCAAATCCATCTATATCTTTATTGACTAATACAGCAACAATACGTCCTTGTCTGAGGAAAAAAATAGCTCTGTAATCCGATTTCATAATGATAAATGTACGTAGTTGTGTGGGCCGTCTGGAGCAGACTTGGCACTGCAGAAAGGGATTTACTGTAAAGACCGAGATCTGTCTCGAATCGTGTAGGATGGTGAAGCGCAGATGCATTTCGGGGAAAATTGCATACAGTAATGACTAACCTGGGGGTCATTTTTGTGCAACATGCACTTAAATGTGACACAGCCTTTATAGCGTCACACACTCCCACATCTGAACACACATGCATTTACATAACACATGTTAAACAAAAACACAACCACCTAGTTTTAGAACCAATTTGACATTTTGTCACATTAATTCTCATTCACAACAAACTCATTTTAACAGCTGATTATCATCATGATTGTGTTATTGAATGGAAATCCTAATTATCAGCAAAAAGTCACTCATATCCACAACATCTGCAACCTGGTTGTTCAAACCTTCCTGACACTGAAACACACTCTCAGGTGCCAGTTCTGAAACAAAACCTGCATGAGGTCATCTGCTTCTTTGCAGTAAGTTACACCCTTGAGATCCACCAGATTACTACAAATTAGCAGTGTAGATCTCCCCCTGTGGGAGGCACTTTCCTGTTGTTGATTAAAGAGGTGATAATGCACACAAAAACACACTTACACATGGCTTAACAAACATGAGTAGAGGAAATGCAGAAATGTTTCCCAGTCTCCCATGTCTGCGTGTCTAATAGTAGGGCCTCCACTGTAATTCCTATTGAACCCTGGAGAGAGAAAGGAAGAAATGCCTTGTTTATTTACTCAGTGCACTGTTTTTTAGTTCACCTTATATAGAAATGTAAGAAATAAATTAAAGCATTCGATTTGTTGAGCTCAGAGCACAGTGCACCTGTACCTGTAGAAAGTTAGTTCTGATTTGAATAACTTAGAAGATTTCCTTAATTAATTCAAAACATATTTTTCTCTTTTTCCTCCAGCCTGAAGGTGGATGTGTGTGCAGCAGTAAGTGGAATGGGGATTCCCAGCAATGTAGGTAAGCACCTGTACACAAGATTACACTTTTACAGTGAGGAAGAGCAATTGTCAGATCCGTTTTACCAAAGCAACTGCATCCGTTCCAGTTTGATGAAGAAAAAGGCAAAAATATGGAAGATACACCCAAAACCCCTCCCTGATATTAATTGATCCATCAGAAAAAAACTGTGGTGTCTTGAAAATAGTTTCATAACACCTAACATAGGTTTACTTACTTACATTTTGTCGCTTTGCAACCACAAATTTTTGTGTGTTTTAATTTGGATTTCATGTGACAGATCAACGCAATTAGTAGTGCCAAATTTTCTGTTGCCATCATCTGTTCAGATCTAAAAGCAGAGCTGCATCTGGATTGGCTGAAAGGCACAAGGGGCGGAGTTAAGAGAGTCCTCTTCTTAGACACCCAGCAGGACCAGCAATCAGGGCTCCTCAGGCTTGGGCAAAGTCGCCCACATGGATGTCTGAGCTACAGGATTTACCTGAAGGTGAGCAAATCCCACAGCAGCACACACATACAATGTCACAGAATACTAAATTTACTAGTTTAACCACTACAATGATAAGTTAATATAATTTTTAATTCTGTTGCTTTGCAGGAGGACGACGAATTCAGGGACAAGCTGACCCCCATTGCACTGGCCCTGAACTACAGCCTGGCACCACCTTCTAGTGACAAAACTCTCCCTCCTATTCTCAACCAGTACAGCAGCACCTTCCTCCAGGAACATGTGGGTGAAGAATCTGTGGAGAAGTAAAACTGAAGGCTTTAGTTCAGCGTAAAATGCAATGCATTTCTGCTCTGTGGTCCAACAATTACACTTTAGATGATGATTAGAAAACCATTACCAGATGATCATATGATCTTGAAATCAGATGATCTACTGGAATAGGGTGTCCACATAATCATCTAGTCAGTGCTGACCTCCTTTTTAAGATGCTCAACCCATGAAATGATGTTAAACTCATTTAAATTATAAAAACCCTGACTGTCTGTTTTATATATCTAAGTTCCAGCCTGACATGCAACACATAAAAGTATTCACATCCACATAAAAATGCTGTCAAAATTATATATCAACCAACTTTAAATGATATAACAGCTTAACCACGTCACCCATAAAATCCATGATGGTTTAGGAAATGATGAAGACACGGCCTGCTGTACAACAAGGCCAACAGATTCCTCTGTAATAAGCCCGATGTGTTCAAATAAATACGGAGCTTCTACATTTTCCAGAGCTGAGGTTTGGTGAGCAGATTTGATTGAACTTCTGATTCATCCACCTGTTGATTACTTAATTATTAATTATTATTTTTATTAATTATTTGAAAAACACAGATTTCTCTGTTTATAGATCGAATATAACTTACTTGACTCCACTATCAATTACGTCTCGACTTTTTATGTTTTTTCAACGTCTGCTGATGAAAGTTACGAAGACGTTCTTAGCTTTTTACGAACAAATTAGTCAGATTGTCAGGTTAAAAGATAATCAGAGAACTCAACATGTTCAGACAGATCTGCAGGGAGGATTTTGTCAACTTTGGTTTCATGATAAAATCTAAAGCACTACAAGTTCCTCCTTTGAAACTAGGTTTGGTTTTCTCCAGTGGTATTCAGAAGAAGGTTATGAAGTACTGGGCATGTGTTTAAAAAACAAAAGTACCCATGAACTGTTCTTACAGGTTTTGCATGTAAGGGAACCATATTGGATTGAAGTCAAGATTGAAAGAAACCTCCAATTATTTCACTTAGAACAAGGGAAACTTAGGGGAAATTTCTCTTAACTTTTTCATGTTTAAACTTAGATTTTTTAAAAAGGAAAATGAAAAAGTTACTGTAAACACCACTATGTGTGTACCAAGAGACTAATACAGTTTTTCCTTAACATCATAGTTTTATCTCTGTCAACAGATATTTGTCAGTATGCTGATGCTTGAGAAAAGTTGGTGAGAAAAGTTTGAGAACCACATGTTACCTGAAACATTTTCCCATAACCTCTTCTTCCCAGGCTTACATCCTGCTGGACTGCGGTGATGACAACATATGCATCCCCGACCTGCAGCTCTCCGCCAGCATGTAAGACTTTAACAGTCATGCCCTCTGACCCCAACCTGCAAATGCTCAACAGTTAGACATCCTAAGAACAGGCACACAAGAAAGAAAAGCTAAAGAAAAGACAGAATATCTGCTCTTCCTCAACCAATGAACAAGGTTTACATTGAACCTGCTCACATTTTGGTCCTTTTTAACCTGTGAGAGATTTTGCGTGCACACGTGTATGTGAAACAGCTTTCTCTGTATAGTGTTTCCAGCTGTACGGCATCTCCATGGCAGCCTTATATAAATATCCTCTCACCGGCCAGTGACTAACATATACAGGCTCACACACTGTTGGGGGGGTGTTGCATTCCTTTGCAGCTGATTGCATATTAACTCCAGTCCTACAAATGATAAATGCAGTAATTTGCTGCTTTTTGTCCATTTTTGTCTGTGTGTGTGCTGTTGTCTCAACACACAAATCCAGGGATCGTTCAGAGTTGGTGATTGGAGACGACAATCTGATCATGCTGACCATCACCGCAACGAACCGCGGGGAGGGGGCCTACGAGAGCGAGCTGAACACACTGATACCACCAGAGGCCGACTACATCGGAGTGGAGCGCAGGGTGGAGGTAGGGACTCAGGAGCAGAAGCTTCCACACATTCATCGCAGACATGATGTTTTAATTTGGAGCTGAGTGCAGAAGTGAACACACACTTCTATTGGGTTAAATGTCCCAAAGCAAGTTGCAGAGAGAAGCCAGAAACCTTTTTTTAGCAATCACCAAGTTTCTGGCACGTTGCAGGCTTGATCTTTGACTGATCTTGTAAGCTTCCAGGTTGATGTTCTTGGTTCAGATCTCCACAAATTGCTAATTATTAAATTGAGTTCAGTGGGCTGTTGTGTTAACCTGCTTTCAGTTCTAATGTTTGTTTGGTATACTTTTGTAACATCCAGTTGTTTCCAGATTTCAAACATTTAACTGTTCATCTGAGGTAACGTTGAAGAATTTGGTGGTAGCATCACAGTAACTGTGCACAGTAACGGTGATGCTACCATCACCGTGCTTGCTGTTTAAAAATCTCCATCTCAATTATATTTTTGCTATGTTGGCCATACATCTTCATATTTGTCTCATTTGACTTTAAAACCTTTTTGCAGAAGTTATTTTCCTCCATTTCCCTTCATTGGCAGTCATATCAACAATGCAGGGATCTTAAACACAGAGTAAAGCAACTTTTTGAATGGATAAATCAGGCAAACATTATGATTTTGGAAAGGGTCTAAGATAAAATAAAATACAAAAGATATGAACCTTGTTTAAAAGCAGGTTCCATATCAAGAAAAAAAATGAATGAACTATTCTGTCAAGAAGTTGTCTATGAAAAGTGTCTGGTTTCTGATTAACTTGCTAATTTATATATTATAAGGAATTGCATGGATATATAAGAGCCTCTATGTATGGTTTTAAACCTATGATGATAAAACACAATCAGAACTAAAATGAAACTTGTGCAACCAGTTTTTCTTCTAAATATTCACTGAATTAATCTTATTTCTCCTTTCTACTTAAAAAAAATAATGGTTCAGACGTATCCCTAAAAAATCTAATTTAATTTGACATTCATGCTGATGGAGAGTGTATGTAGACTAACACAGCTTTCCTATTGAGGCTCAGCCAAATATGAGTTAAGGAAGTGTGCTATTTGAGGCTGCAGTTAAGGTGCAGCATCACTTCCTGTTGTGTCATTAAGTCATGCATTTGGCCTAATTACTGCAGGGCTATCAGCAGGATATGGTTTACTGGCATCAGCCCAAAAGCCCCTATTATGATTAACAGGCTGCATTAGGAACCATGGTAATGGATAGGGTCAGCTTGCGCGCGTGTGTGTGTGTTGGTGTGTGCCCACGTGTGTGTATTTGTGCTAATGAGTGTGTAATGGAGCCATTTGATTGATTATATTGTCAGTGTCAGAGTATCCATCACTCTTCCTCTCCTATCTTCCTCCTGATGGTCTCTTACTTCCTTCTCTCTTTCCCAACATCCTCCTCTGTTTTTCTTCCTGCAGTCTCTCTCTCAGCTGAACTGCGAGTACAAGACAATCAATGAGTCCAGAATGGTGGTTTGTGACCTCGGGAACCCAATGGTGACAGGAACGGAGGTGAGTTGTGACTCCTCAAAAAGGACAAACACACACTCAGGCGCTTTAATAAAACATCCATGCTAGGAAATCCTCGCCTCCCCTTCAAGCCTAATTTGAGTGATGGTTTCCAAAGTTTACCGATCATCACCTTGACCCTCATTCTTCACCCTCTGGCTCCCATGGTTGTGCTTGCGTCACGCTCAACTTGTTCATGTGTGCCACGGTAATAATCCATTAAGCTCCTCCGCTGCCGACACATGGAGGAAGCTAAGGCTTTGTAAGATAAAGAGCGGTTTCTACCTACATGAAATTCTAGTACTCTGTTACACATGCACTCGGCTAAAAAAAGAGCATGAGGCTTTCTTTTAAAGATGTCAAGGCTGGCAGAGAGGTGCGTCAGCTCTTGGGAGTTGACACGGGGCATTCTGATAAATCAATTATGTGGTCGTGTTTCACAGTTTGGAGGAGGGGGCCATGTGTGTTTGTGTGCTTGACAGCTGGCCAGATGTTTCCCATATTCAACTTTTCCCCTTGCCCTGTTGGATGCTCGGGAATCCATCAACTTATGCAGAACATACCTTTACACACGCCCCGTACAAGCTCTCTAAGCGCTAGTCGGACCTCTAGAGCTCGTTGTTTGTGCCACATGATGCAGCTGTGGAGACTCAGAGCAGAGTGATTGGTGTCCATGCCTGAAGAAATGCAGATATCTACCCACTGGGCTGCCTCTACTTTCTCTTTCTTTCTTCACTGTAAAGAGCTCAGTTCTCCTAGTTGATCAAACATCTACCAAGTTTCAGTGGAACCCCACTGCTAAGTTGTCTAATTTATGATGCACAATGAACAAATATTCTTGTAATCTAATAACACATTAAATGGTTAATGTTTTATGATTATTTAGGTAGAAATAACACAATATCATATGAAATACTTAATATGGGCTAAATGCTTTTATGTAAAACAGAAAACCAACATTTAATCCTAAAACAGTTTATAGAAGTTATATTACTGTACATAACATTTATGTATTGTTTTTACTCTCATGCATAAATTTAAGCAAAACACAAGAATTAACCTGTTAAGGTAAGATACTGTATGGATGATAGAAAATCAAATAGAATTAGCATAAAAATCATTTTGTCATACTTTAGTTAAGCATAGCAACAAATTAAAGCATTTATATCTTTAAGAAAAATATGGACATATTTCTGTAAGGAAAATCATATAGAAATCTTTCAAAAACCTCAGTCACATTTAATGAGTTTGTGAAGAAACGGTTTTACACATATCTTATGTTGACAAGTGACATTTATAATAAACTACACAAAAACCTTTTTTATTTGCAGTGCTGCAAACTTACCCAGTGCAAAAGTACCCAAATAAACCCAAAGAAGTTCTCAAACCACTTCCCTAAACCACTGTCCCCAATGTTGCTCTGAAGAACACTTGTTTTTCCTGCATTATAGCTAAACCTAATGAGCCAAAGCTGAGCAGCTCCAGGGCTACTCTACCCAAATGCAGAAGACGTTTGTTTACTTCACCTAAATGACTTTTGGACACAGACGATTCAGATTGACATGACAACTGGAAGCTCTTTGGGAAAGTTAAAATGGGCGTCAATAGCAGCTTCTTTTACATACATCTTCACAAAGAAGACACATCAATTCTTTCAACAAACAAAAAAAAGCTTTTGGTAGCTCCCTGAACTTTCAGGTTTTCAACCAACAGACCAGTAGCAGAGTTGACTGTGTTGCCCTTGATTTTCCCTGTCACCCAGCCTCTACTTTTAGCTCGTTCCTGTCTCTTTAAATCTTCCCCTGCCTGGTTTTTCCCTTCCAAGTCTCCCTAACGTGTCCCGTAAAGATAGCTTGACTTTGTAGCCCCTCATCCCATGGAGACATGGCTCTTGAAGTTTTTAATACAAGTCTGCACGCTGTCATTCCCCCCCCCCCTCTGCATCGGAGGCTCGTCCTGTTTTTCAGTGAAGATCACATGTGCATGTAAATACACACGCGCCACAGCAGTCGATGGCGTACCAAAGCCTTCACGTGTTTTGCGTTAGCCTGGAGGACAGGAAGATTTAAACAGAGGAGAGACGAGGAACTTGACTGTGGTTTTTAAGTATGTGTCTGTAGTCTGGCTTTTGTCAGATTTAGGAAACTTGCTGTTATCAAAACACGCATACACAAGCCAGATATTGTGACTATGAAGTGATGGGGTGGGGATCCGGTTACAGGGATTTCACTGTCTTCTATTCAGCGCTGCTTTGATGTACACATGCATCTAATTCCTCACCATCTTCCTATAGGATCCCTCCTCATCCTGTCGTCACGTGATTTTAATACATTTTCTCTGTTTCTTGGGTTTCTTGATGTTTCTGAACAGCTGTCCGTTGGTTTGAGGTTTTCAGTCCAAAGGTTGGAAGACTCCGGACCGAAAATCAGCTTTGAGCTACAGATCCACAGGTGACACAATCATGAGCTCACACAAACAACATACACACAGGGATTTGTTTGTCTTCCCTCTGATCTGTGTACATGTGTCCCGAGTCGGTGCTGATACCACCACTGTCTGCGGTCTCATGTGGCTGGCCACAGGGACGGAGGGAGACAGATGGCCTGAAGGAGCTACGGACAGAAGAAACACAATGCAAACTGTTTCTTTTATTGCACCATTTGTTATTTTGTACATGCAGCTAGTCACAAAGCGAACCTTTCAAGGAGTCAGCTGAATATCATACTATTTTCATTACGACCTTCTTCGAGTTTTGTGACATTTTGAGGTCCAGTAAAACAGCAGCTCTTTGTAATAAATGAGATGAAAGCAGAAACTGAAAGACATACAGTCCAGCTGAAAACTTCACATGCACTCATCATAAACAAAATGTCACATTGAACTTTTCTTTGTCCTTCACTGTTCAATGATAACACTGCATGAAACTTCAATACATTCTATAAATACCAACATGAGTGTAAACTTTGAATTCACTGGTTTTTTATCTATATAGTGTCAATATTAGACATGCATCCTAAAATTATGCACACACTCCCACTGATATTAACTTGGTCGTTTCCAACCAAGTTGTTTTTACAGCCATCAAAAAGCCTCTGGCATAATTCTGACTGAATATTAGTCTGGACATCTTGGCAAAGTTCACAGAGCTCTTTTCAACTGGCTGGCTTTAAAGGACAGCCCATCATTCCCAAACGGACTGAGATCAGGGTCATTCCAGAAGCTTATGTTAGCAAATATACCAAAATCTCTTTAAATGTGTTTTTGAGATCATTGTCTTGCTGGAACTCATTATCTCTTTTGATTAGAACAGCCTCAGTTATGAAATGGTTATTACATCATAGCATACAGATGCTTATAATTGTCATTTCTGATTTTGTTTACACCCTTTTGTCGAGCCGCTCTTTCAAATACTCATCTTGTTTTCGTTTTGTCATATGTCAAACATGCATCTCTTTGAAAGGCTTTATTTTAGTGTATTTAAAAGCAGATTTTAAGGCATTTTTAAGTAGTTTTGCTTATTGTGTTTGTGATTTTTTTCCACAGCTCCAACAAGGACAACTCTGAAAGTAACACGGTCAGCCTGAATTTGACGGTTACTGCCAAAGCTCAGCTTGATTTACGTGGGTGAGTCCAGCATGTCTGCAGGTTTTTGGTTGTTTGTAGGAAATTATGCCTGGATTTCTATACAACAGCACATATTTATTGACATATTCAAACCAAACTATATGCATAGAGGGCTATTTGTCAGCTCCTCCACACTAATGCATACACACAAGCTCTCACACACACTTCAAAGCCTGGTGCCTGACATGCTGTTGTTTAGGTGTGGTCAGTCGAGCACACAAACGAAGAAGCAGTGGGAGGAGAGTGTGCCACACTTTGTCCTGTAAACTGCTCTGCTTCAAATATTGCATTTTAGTTGTACTTAAAGTACTGTTGTTGCAAACATGATGGTGATTTTACTGTCAAGTTGAAATGAGATAAGTAGCCTTGATCACGGAGTGTGACTGCACCTCCATGCAGCTTGCAAAAACCTCACTGCTAAACCTAAATATATTTTTTCCACTGAAGTTAATTAATTATAAACTCCACAAAAGGAATCAAAATAGTGATCAGATTGAAGATCAACATCTGTATCCTGCACTGATTTGTTTTTTTTTGCATGAGATTTCAAAGTTGCACATGGACGCTTCGTTAATCTGGCAAACACTGATTAAATCTGTTTGCAAAATTGTAAGAGTTTACAAATGTTCTGCACATTTAAAGTCGCCCCCATGGCTGGAAATGGTACATTTGCTAATCTTCATAAAGGCAGAAAAAGACACTGCATAAGAATGAGCAATGTTTTCATCTTCGTCTTAACTTTAATCAAATGCTGAGATTCAGTATTGCAAGAAGTTTTGAATTATCTGGAGGTCAAACTGTAGTTTCAAGAGCACTGAAAGGCGATGGTGTAAGAACATTTACTGAAAACCAGGTATGTTTCATTGAAGTCCAAGAAACATAATCCTTTCTCTGGAAGCAACTCTGTATGGAGTTTGCATGTTCTCTACATGCATGTCTGGGTTCCCTCCAGGTACTCCATCTTTCTCTCAGAATCATGTTTATCATGTTAGTTGGCCTCTCTTACTCTAAGCTGTGAGTGTGTGTGTCCATGCCTGTTTGTTTGGCCATTTTTCTTTTCTGTCTGTTGCCCTGTGTGTGTTTTTAGATAAAACTATGTGTTTACATTCAACCCATTTGTCCTTGCAGAGTGTCTCATCCCTCTCAGGTTGTGCTGCCTTTCCCAAACTGGGAACCCAAAAAGAAACCAGTTAAGGAGGTTGACGTTGGTCCACAAGTAACACACATATATGAGGTACATTTCAGATGCAAATATGTCAAAATTGAAAGCAATTATCTCTATTAGACAGAAAGATCAAGTGAAAACTACTCAGCCGGTTTTCTATTAAATTAAGTGGAGAGCTGGGAAGAGGGAGGGTGCATCAAACTCTGCTGCTCCTGCTCTTACTTTTGGTGATAAAAACGAAAAATTGAGGGGATAAAATAGGTGTTTAAAGTTGCAGTCAGGCTGAGAGGAGGCAAGAGCTCTTTGGGATAAAGTAAGCAGCAACTCTGAAACACAGTCACAGTAAAACCAGCGGCTCTATAAAGTATTAGGATGTGGCTGATCAAAGGTTTCCAGCTCAGTGGTAATTACTGCTGTGAGGGTAGGAAGGCCTTAGAAGGAAGAAAAACAGAAGGGAACAAGGAGTTAAGTAATGAAGGAGGGAGGACAGACACACTGAAATGTGTAATAAATGAGAGTTGCAAATTAAAATTTTGAGATAACGACAAAAAAGGCAGAAGGAGTGAGAACTGCAGACGGATTACAGCAAGCCATTGTCAGTCTGCACTGATTTCCTTTTGCTTTAAATGGCGGGAGGCTTCATTGAACCTGAGTGCAGCATTGTCTGGCCTGTCCTGCAGCTGATAATGATTTTCATTTGTGGTACTTTTCCCAGTGGGCAGCTGCTTCTAGTTAGAGGACTGAGTTTTTTTTTTTCTTCCTCTTTTTTTGAATTCTTGCCCTGCAGCACCAGGATAGGATCATGTCCTGTTTGGATGACTTGCTTCAGTATAAAGGGGGTGATGGGAGATGTGCATTGGGGTGAGACGAAGAGGACAAAAAGAGGATTTATTAAATTGAGGGTAGATTTAGGCTCATAACTCATTCCCACTAGTTTTGACAATGAAGCTGATGAAGTTTTTTCTTGTCCTGCCTTTCTGTCTCCAGAGACTGAAGGCTGCATTAGCATTATCTTCATGAAAACACACAGGTGGCCTGTCTCATCGTGCCACAGTTATGACAACCTGATTACAGCTGTGGTCACATGAGGCCTGCTAACAGGGCAGAAGAGGGTAAAAACTTGACAGCTCTCTGTTTTTGCTTCTCTCTCTCCCTCTCCAGCTCCATAACACCGGTCCCAGTAGTATTGGGCAGGCTGAGCTTCAGGTCGGCTGGCCTGCCCGTTTCCGTGATGAGAACCTGCTGTACGCCATGGAGATTCAAACTGACGGCCCAATTAGCTGCCGGACAAACACCAGCCTCAACCCACAAGGCCTCCAGGTATCATCAATGTTTTACAAGCTCATGCATTTGGACACGTATCCCAACACCAAAACTTTTGGACTCATACTTGCTGTAATGGAAATCAATAAATATACATAAGCCTGAAATATGCAATATTTACAATTAAACAATACTTTCTGTTTGACAAGTTTTTTGTTATTTTCAACACCATCCCCTGGTCAAGATGTGTTTCATTCATAATCCTCTGGCGAATATTTTCGAAAAAATAGTTTTTCTTTATTTGTTCATTTAGTGAAGCAAAAATCTCATGTTACAAAAAATAATTTTAACAAAATCACAGACTGCCCCCCCTTATGACAATCCTTATTAAATAAATGTAGCTGAAGCATTTTTGTAGTTTAAACTTCTCAATGTTAAGGTCAAAAGTGTTTTCCATTTTAGATTAACATGCCGTGACAAACAGGCTTCTTTCCATGTAAAATGCTCATCACTCTTTGAAATGAGGAAGATTAGAGAACTTGCCATTTAAATAAGGCAGACAGACATGTGTTGATCATTGCAAGTCAGGACATGGCTATAAAAATTTGCAACCCACCTTAAATTGCTCACATCTATAAAAGTTCACTTTTTAACAATGGTAACTCTGGCAAAAAAAAAAGGCAGAATGAAGGCCACACGCACAAAGTATGATGGGAAGGAGCTTTAAACAACTTCCCAGAGCTTGATTCAGTGAAGATCGGCATCAAGTGATCACCAGGTCTCCATAGCAGTTTCTTAATTTAAAGTTCCTTTAAGTTTGTAAAGGAACTCGTGGCAAAATACGTCTTTGTCCTACCCATACAAACGTAAACATGTACAGTTTTCTAAATGCTTCTCCGACTTTATTAACTGAAATAAACGATCTGCTTTGGTCAGAGGAGGCAAAGTTTGAGCTTTTTAGAAAACCAGTATCAGCAAATTGAGTTTGCCATCAAACCATGGATCCATTTTCTGTGCACCCTTGATGCTAGCAGGGTCAGGAGGGGTCGTGGTGCCTATCTCCAGCGAACGTTGTGGGTGAGAGGTGATGGACAGGTCGCCAGTCCATCCCAGGGCAACACAGAGACAGACAGAACAAAAACCATGCACACACACTCACACCTAAGGAGAATTTAGAGATACCAATTAAGCTGACAGTCATGATTTTGGACTGCAGGAGGAAGCTGGAGTACCCAGAGAGAACCCACACATGCACAGGGAGAACGGCCTGGGAATCAATTCCCGATTCTCACGCCGGGAATCGAACCCAGAACCAGACAACAGTGCTACCAACTGCGCCACTGCAGCCTGCCATGAAACCAATGATGAATAATAGAATATCTCTCAAAACCACTGATCTGTTTGGTGGAGGATCTGTGAAGCTGTTCGTCTGTGAATGATTCTAAGGTGAACAGCATCTTTGAAATCTGAGAGTTAAAAAAGAAATCTGACAGCATCTACCAGAAAATGAGTTGTCATTAAAATAAAAATAAATAATAATGATAACCATTAAAAGGTTCACCAGGCACAAACTCAACTTTCTGCAATAAAGTTGAGTTAAATAGTAAGCATGTTAGTCCCAGAACTAAATCAGATAGACTAGAGAACCTTCAGGTTGAACTGATTTGTTTTGTAAAGCAATGTACTCAATACCAAGTGCTTACATTTTTCAGTGTGAGAGTGTACTACTTATTTTAAGGCTGTCTGCAGTGGTCTTAATAAATGTGAAAGGCAAATATATTCCAGCTTACATAAAATAATGTCCTGCATTCAGTTTCTACTCCAACAAGATCCTAAAATAAGGAGAAAGGATCGGGCTTCTTTCAGATGTTGGAAGAGTTTCCATTAGCAGTGATTTTTTAACTTTAATAAGAAAATATTGGTTTCTTTGTGCACACTGGTTTGATTCTTCTTAAACTGATGTTTCTGAGATAAAGCTGTGGAATCGGTTATTTAGTCAGTCGACCAATTGTTGCATAAAATGTTCTCATTTATTCGTTAAAAAGTCTGTGGTTCTGTCTCTAACCACAGGGCTGGAGGAGAGGAAGAAAACAAATGGCATTCTAGTTCCAAAAATAGTTGGTCGGAGAAGAAAAAATAATCAATGTGTGCTCAGCGTGCTGGCTTTTTCAAATATTTAAAATAAAATATTAAATCAAGCTGTTCCCTCTGGCCTGCCTCCAAACCTGAGCTTCCAGAGCAGAAACAATAAAATCTATCTGTGTTATCTGAAACTTGAGGACATGTGGGTTATTTTCTCCTGTGTTTTTTTTTCTCATTGTCAATGTGACAGCATAACTGGGGAAATTAAATCTCCTCAAATCCAACTTTATAGCAGACATTCTTTGATCAGATTTTACACTTGTTTCTGCAGCTGGACGTTTTGTGGGATTTTATTACGTCTTCCAAATCCTTGGGCTTTATATGTCCTTTTCAGCGGTTGATAAGGCCACATCATGAGTCTCCCAGATGCTGATAAAATAAGCAATATGTGCGATCATTGAGTTTCACTGTGTCGTTTTCAGAAAGCCCAAATACATGGCAAAGATATTTTTACATTGTTTTTATTGCTTCCTCCTCTGCTTATTCACCTTATAGACAAGGCAGAGATATGTCTGTACTGTAACATTTTAAATCTTCTTTGACAAATATAATGTTTAAGGTTTAGATTCACCATTTCTAATATTTTGTCACCGACTCCTTGTTCCAGATCTCCTCTCTGCAGGACACCCCAGAGCTGTTGGGCTTCCTGAGGAACACCACTGATCCTCCTCACCGCCACAAACGATCTGTCAGCACAGCTGAAAGTTATAGCAGCAAGACCTTGGTGAGTGCCCCCGTCTTCTCTCGAGAAAACAAGCTAGAAAAACATTCATTAGTGATTCACAGGTGCTTCATGTCTGTCTTCCTGCTTTCCACATTCAGAACTGCACCAACATCTCCTGTCTCAGGATTACGTGTGTGGTTGGCCGGTTGGATCGAGGCCAGAGTGCTGTGCTTAAGATTAGATCGAGACTGTGGGCACATACATTTCTACAGGTAATTTTTCTTAAATTTTGCAAATTATTTAAATGTTAGATATTTTCACCCCCATTAAGTTGTGTATTTTATCTTAAAGCGGCGTAACGACCCATATATTGTCAACTCAACGGTATCCTTCATGGTCATATCTGTGCCTTATCGCATCCAGCCCCCTACTCTGCCTCAACACAGAATATCAGTAAGAAAGAAACACTGAACATGTACATTCTCAGGTTGGAAAAAGAAATTTGGCGTCATTTGTATCTGTTTTTCTCCAGATGGGAACCCTGGTGTTATGGGGGACTCCTGATGTGTCGTTTGCTGTTCCGCTCTGGGTCATCATTCTGGCCATTCTGCTCGGCCTGCTGGTGCTGGCGATGCTGACTTTAGCTATGTGGAAGGTAAATAAGCAGAAGAAGTTTTCACAGTATTGTGCAACACTCTTACTCTAATTCTGATTTTTAAAGGCTTTGTTTCTGAAAAGGGAAAACATTCTTCTAGTCTATGGGACTCGTCAATAATCCCCAGACCACCATAAGCTTTTGAAAGTTTTTCACTGGACTTGTCTTCTTTTCTGACATTTTCTGTTCAGTCCTTTTACCTTACTATGTCAGCATAACATGCAGATATTTTCTATATTTTTTATCATTCTAAAAAATAGAATCATTCAGGGATTATTTTGTACAATTTGTAAGAATGTGACCAAAGATCCAGGTAAAAACGGTTTCTTTTTTTTAATCACTCTTATATGGTCTCACTGAGAGTTGCTAGGCTGCTGCTCACCCTGTCATCCTGTCTTCTTCTCATCACTAAATACAATGGCTGTTTGGTCAAAATATTCAGCATTTTCAATATCTGGCCAGAGGACACATCTCCTTTTATTCACCCTATAAGCACAGTTTGGAGGTGTGTGCACTTCTCCTTAGAATCAGACACCAGTGCAAACTAATCTTTGAATTCAAGGCGGCCGATCAAAGCAATGTATGTATTGTCATGATGTTCCAGGATTCATTTTAGATGCTTGCTGAGATCCTTCAGGATGCTGCCAGAGCAGTGGCACAAAGTGCTGCATCGCTAAGAACAGTATGATAAATTACAAGAAGCACTGCCAGCCCACTGTGGGCTGGATGTTGTTGTGGCTTGGCATAAGGCATGAGGAGACATGAGAAGATCATGCTGGTAGAAGAAGGCTACTCCTTACTGATAATATTCATTAAGTAATTAATATTTCATAAGTTATTATATTTTGAGAAACATGGATTGCTCTGCAGGCCAGTAATTTACTTGTTCAGTTGAACAGATTTTCATTCTACTTAATATAAAGAAGACATACATTTCAGAAGGTATAAAGCTTATAGAACGTGTTGGAAAACCGGGAGGACAGGAACAAGAGGGAGGGAAAACATAGATCAATTACAACTGGACAGAGCAACTCTGAACGATGATTTCAAAATTATTTGATTTTCTAGAGTTTCACAGTCCTAGAGTGGAAACTGGCATAAAACCAGCCAAAGTCCAAAGAAAAACTTTGAAAGATCTTAAAATGCAACCATTTTATCTAATCAAGATCCACTGACTTTTAACTTTGGCACAGTTTTCTAATATGGATTCTTAAATATGTCTTTGACAGCATTTTTGTTCTCCTGTTGCATATTGATTTATGAATGTGATTCCCTCAGTGTGGGTTCTTCGATCGAGCACGGCCGCCAGCAGATGACGACGTCTCTGACCAGGAGAAGCTAACGTCTGATCAAGCTGGGGATGCATGAAGAAGATGAATGACAGCACTTGATCAAAAGCTTGTGGTTTAGGAGGAAGCTGCACCTTCTGAATAACCTAATTCAGATCTGAGATCTGTAATATCTGGAAGCTCCAGTCCCTGTTTTGGACGTCTTCTACCTTCATTTGTTTTAAAGAAACTGACTAAAAGCAAGAAACTGCAGTGCCACAAACTCTGGGACCAGAACAAGTGAAGTCACAGCACACAAAGTGGGACAAAACAATACACAAGTCAGGCTAAATTACCCACACATGTCAATTGTTTATACATTGCAATGAAGCACCACAACTGAAGACCGAGTGGATTACGTTGAGAGGACAAAACTTCTTGTTTTTGTGCAGCACAAAGACAACTGAGATCTGTGCACAAGTGCATTTAATAAGTTTCAGTGAGTGTGTATGAATTCCTGCAAATCTGTGTGTAAGAAGTGTAGCTTATGGATTTATAATCCACAGAACTTAATTTCACCCCGTTTCCTTCAAACCAAGCTGAATAAGTTGCAGTTTACATTTACATTCACTAAACACGCTACCACATGCATAGGGCTTAAAAAAGGGGCACAAAGTCAAAGTGTATATTTATAAATGTTCGTGCAATATTTGGGCGTTGTGTGATTCTGAAGCTTGTTGTTACACTGGCACTACTTTTTTAGAGCTTCATGTCTTCATTGTATGTGTATATACTGTAAGATTTGTTGGTTGTTGTGTTAGATAAGTATTATTTCTAAAAGCAACACATTTTTAGACAAGTACCAACATGATGAAACTGTTACAAAATAAATAACTTATTGTCTTGTTGCAGCTCTGGGGTTTTATGTTTAAAGAAAACGAGCACATCTCCACAGCTCAAGCTTCACACTGCTTGCTTAAGTTTGCAAACCTTTGAGTTTTTTTTCTCTGGAGAAGATGAGACTATGAAATGAATGCTATGAAACATATAGCATTAAAAAATGATACTGTTGACATTCACACATCAGTTCACATGTTTATTCACATGTTTTTAATGTGAATAAACGTCAGTCAGAAAGTATCTGGTCGTCAGCAATGCTGTAATTTAAAAATGTAAGTTCAAGGTTTGAGCAAGTTTTCATTCTTGCATCAAATGTGAAGGTTCATCAGAATAAAACTTTGGTTATTAAAGGATTTTGGTGGTTTGCTTTTCGTAGGCAGGTAAGTTTAATAGTATTACTGCTGGGTTTCTTTTCCTCAGACTCTTGCTCCCCCAAACGGTGCATTGAAAAATGCAAACTTTCTTTCTGGCCCTGCAGAAAACAAATGAGACAACAGAAGCAGGACAGTGCCACCATGTGGCTTTTAGCTGAATAACCTTTTATGGCACTTTTTGCTAATAAAAACAGATAAGCGAGGAACTGTCTCTTCAGCTTTAAAGTCATCCATCCATCCATTTTCCTGCACCCTTGTCCCTTACTGGGGTCGGGAGGGTTGCTGGTGCCTATCTCCAGCTATCGTTCCAGGCGAGAGGCAGGGTCACCCTGGACAGGTCGCCAGTCTGTCGCAGGGCAACACAGAGACACACAGGACAAACAAACATGCAGACACACACTCACACCTAGAGACAATTTAGAGAAGCTGATTAACCTGGCAGTCCTGTTTTTGGACAGTGTGAGGAAGTCAGAGTACCCAGAAAGAACCCACGCATGCACAGGGAGAACATGCAAACTCCATGCAGAAAGACCGGGGCCGGGAATCGAACCCAGAACCTTCTTGCTGCAAGGCAACAACTCTACCAGCTGCGCCACTGGGCAGCCCTAAAGTCATTTAAACACTTTTAATATATCCGTGAAAGTTTTCTGTTTCAAATTGGACTCTGTTTGATTAGTTGAACTGAAGAAGCTGTTCTCCTAAAGAAACATTAATGAAATAAAGTTTTCTCTGTGCAGGATAAATCATTTTTTTTTCCTTCACTGTCAGGATAAATGAATAGAGGTAGCTGCTCATTTGCTTTCTTTTTCATGTGGAACATTTTCCATACTGCTTGAAACAATACAAGCCGGTTATTCTGAAAGAAAATGCATCTTTTAAATCTGCTTATGTTTTTTTTAATGGAAACTCATCAACCTGTTATATCCTGTGCAATCTACATTGAAACAGATGTATATCTGAGTGTAATGTAAAACACAAAGTGGAATATATTAGGCTTTGAAAAAACACATGATTACTGTCCATTTGCTAAATCAGTTATTAAGGAGATTTAAGGTCATAAACTTTATAAAACCTATGCATTAGGAATCAAATAACTTTTGAAAACATCCTTGGAGCAATAGTTTCTTTTTGTATTTTAGTTCAGTTTTAGCTATTGCAAATTAGCATAATTTGTTTTATTTGCTAAAACAAAGCCTTCAAATTAAAATTTGTATGATCTGAAACCCTACATGTATATAAAATGTTTGTCAGAATGACTTAGAAACATGGCACTGGTTCTGCAAATGGACTTCTTTTCTATTGTATACTGTTTTTTTTATTCCAGTTCTTTTGTTTTTTATTTAGGAAGTCCTGGAAAGACAAAAAAACATGCAAGTGTCGGAGGTTAAAAGAAGACATGTGTTACTGTCTGTGCTCTGGAATGGGAAAGCTAACTCTTGAAAATATCAACACAAGAGGAAAAAGTGAGCATATTATCAGGTCCAACTGGATTAAAACATTTGTCCATCTCACTCCTGGCAAACCACATAGTACATTCAAAATGTTGCCAAAGCACATTGTATTTTTCTCCTTTCCAAAACCATAAGCTCTCAATGCCAGACTTTAATGCTGGTGTAAATTTAGCTCCCTGCAAACGTTTTTATTCCTATTGAACTTTATGAAATGTAATGTAATGTCTTGCCATAGATTGTTACTTGACTGGGTGGTTCTAAAATGTGAATATGCTTTGCTCTAAATCATTCTTTTATAGCTCTGGCTGTATGTTTAGGTTGCTGAAAGGCAAATCTTTGCTATTCTGTCAGGAGTCCTTGTGTTTATACGAGTCCTTGTGTTTATCATGGTAAACTTTTCCCGTTTACCATGATGGTGGCAATTTAATACCACTACCATCGTCATGTTCCAACATTAGGATGGTTATTCAAAGTGATGAGTGACATTGTAGCATTATGTTAGCATTATGAAGCTGGACTTTCTTCTTGGAGAGTCCACCAATAAGCCTTTCTCTGCAGCTCTAAAAAATATATGTATGCAAAACTTCACAATGGTCTCACACAAGAAATTCCATTAAAAAGCATTATTTGTGAGTGTAATTGGACAAATTGTGTAAATGTTTAAGTGATGTGAATACTTTTCATGACATCATTTGAACTTTAGTACAAATTATAATTGAGGAAAACCACCTGCTGCATTTTTCTTCAGACTCTTTATTTCCTTGAATATATGTGATAAAAATTCAAATCAAACATTTGAAGTAAGAATTGTAACAACAAATCTCAACACCATCAAAATAAAGAAACATTATTGGTACTTACTACATACGGTATTGATAGGACACACTGCATCTTATACAGAAATTCATCCAAACAGACTCCAATTACAAAAAATTCTTTAAAGTCTTTGACTCCCACTGTTTCCTGGGTTGTTTTAAGCTGGTGCAAAAGAAAACATCTTAGGTGAAGCAACATCTTGTGTGTTATTCAACTGAACAGTGACAATTTAAACTGTTTTATAGGTCTGTACAAGGCGATGAGAGTTACTTCTCTTCAGTGGGAATAAGGACAGACCGACATTATAATGGAAGACTTTGGATATTTACAAATTGTTAAGATGTCTAACAGATAAACTGGTATTTTTCTAAGAGAAATTGTTTGTTGCTTCTATACATTTGTCACATCCTCACTCTAATACACCGATATGTCAAAGTGCAGTTTCAAAGATCACCACAATGGGGCACTTCTATGCCATTCCTAACATTGCAGAGACAAACTGTGAAATTACTCATTTATAGGAGCCATTTTAAACCAAAATGGTTCCCTATTCATATTAAACCCTCAGATTAATGCTGGTGTCTGTTTTAAAGCCTCTTCATATCTGTGGCACCTGTACTCCAACTTCTGAAATGATTTTGTTCCATCTTGTTTTACTCTACAGACTCTACAGCTGCTCGTTTTCACTGCTCTGTTTAACTCACAGCTCAGCATATGTGAAATTGTCTGCATCAGCAAGGTTCTTACAAATCAGCCTGGAGATAAAGTTATCTTACTGACAGCACATCCCATCAGAAGACAGCAAGCATTTCTCTTATGTGAGTATCTGTTCCTGTCTGTAGCTGTAAAATGCCAATGGGCCGAGCACCCTGGTACAGATGAGTAAAAAAGCCTGAAATAAATGCATATTTTTATTCCAGCAACATAAATAAGTCCAACTTTTAATTTCAGTCTATTTTATTCAGTGGGAAAAAAACATCCAAATTAATTTTCATTTATTTTAATAAACTTACCAATGATACATTTATTAGAACTGCTAACTATATATGCGGAATTAGTATTTCTCTGACATATGATTAAGTTTTCATCGATTACACGTCATGATAAAGATGTACATATCTTCTAATCAATCTTCAAAATAGCAAATATGAGAAAATGCACCACTACAGTAAATCAAATGTGTTTATCTTCCTTAGTAAGTCATGTCCTTAATGAAAGTTATTTCTTACTAAAATCAGCTTATTTCAACAGTAAAAGCAATAAGTTTTAAGCAATGGGAAATGTTGCAAGCAAGAATGGATGATGACACAAATTTAGCTCATCACCAAACACAGTGAGAAGAGCCGGATGGGAGGTAAAATAAAATCCCTCCATTAATAATTTCCACTTGGGTACACAAAGTCTCTAAAAGAACCATTCATTTTCAGGCTTTTCCACACATCTCTATCAGGGGAGCCAATAACGGTGTTGTAGATCTCTAATGATTAAGTACTTTTAAATACAGTGTACAGTTGAGGCCAAAATTAATCATACCTCTGGCGGATTTAACTTTAAGGTAATATTTTACTTTAGCCAACAGGATTATTTCAACTGGAAGTATTACATACAGAGGTTCTGTTTCTCACCTCATAGAGACTCTGTGGAGGTAGCTAAAGATTAGGGTGATGGCAAGGAGGCTTTTAAACCTTAAATACTACAAAGATAAAATCTCTAAAAAAAAAAAAATACAGTCAGTAATTATTAAAAGGGTTTGATTGCTGTAAAGAGTGTTTACATTTAGAAGAAGATAGTTTTTTTAACATGACATACTTTAATTTCAGTGTTTTTTTTCATAATTGTTAGGGCTACTGCTTTGACATTATTTTATCATGTTTTGAGAGATACCTTTCTAATTTTCCATTAGAAAAAATCAAAAAATTTCATTCAAATATAAATCTGCCAGAGATATTATTATGGGCTTAATTGTACACAAATAGTTAGAATAATATGTTTTCTTTACATTTTCTTTCAAACAGTTGTGACAATGTGATTTATTCTTGATAGATTGTGTACATCCTCTCCAGATTTTATTGATCAGTCTGTTCAGAACATGTAACAGTGAAGATTAAACCACAATAAAAACAGGAATGTGTCTGAAAACCAAATTATTTCCACTTTAAGCATAGTGTAGAGTTTAGTGTAGAGTTTTTGTAATTTTTTTCAAAACAATAAAAAAACATCTGTAAACAGTTTATAAAGATTTGTATTACAGTTTAATGCAGGCTACCGCATTAAATATGGATTTGTTGCCCATAATAAAACTTTCAGTTGCCACAGACCAGGTAAAAGGTGAACGTAGCATCTTGATCCACAACCCAATTAAAAACAGATAGAGATGGATAAAAAGCTCTGACAACTGAGGCATTTTGCTGTAAACCTGCAATAATGAAATAAAAAAGTTTAATTTTCTATGTATAAAATACAGACGCTTTTTCAGATAAGTCCTTGTGGGTGTACTGGTTATGTCAAACCTTATTGTTAGTGCAATTCATAATACTACAAAGTTGCTTGAGGGAGAAATAAGGCAGAAATATCTTTTGTTTTTATAATAAAAAAAAGACTAGAACTGCTTTTTGTTTTCTGTATTTGAAATATTTATCAGTATTTGCTTCAATGTGTAATGATGCTAATGAGCGTCTTTTAGTACAGATTTCCTATACAAGCAACATGCTCAGTTTCCTTTGACGTTGAAGAAATGGTCAAATAAATAGCAAGTGAACAAACTGGTGAACTTCTGTGGTGGCTGGATAGCATTTTTTTTTTTGTGAAATTTGAATGTGACATCTAATAATTAAAATATAATTTTTTTCAGATGAAATAAATCTGTTTTCTAATTTAGAGTTTCTGCCCTGAACAAAACAGATTTTTAATCGACAGACATCACTGTGTTTTAACTTGTCTGAAATTATGTCACATATATTTTTTATTATTATTTCATAATTGTTGTATCTGAGTAACAGACTTATAATTCATGTTAATGTTTATCTTCTATTATTAATTTTGATACAATTTGTTCTGATTTAATTCTCTTTTATTCAACTAGCCAAGCCTTTTGGGATTTGTTGCCTATTGTAACAAAATTACTTTAAGCTTTATTTGATCTTATGTCCAGGAAATACCGGGAACCATTAGCATCTCATTACCAGAATCACAGCACCAGTTCAGAGCTTGGCATCTACTGTGGTTTTTCAGATCAGGCCAGAAAATAAATATTCAAAAATGGGCCTGGTGCCAAATTCAAAGATCCTGAAAAAAAAGCAATAGAACATAAATTTCCATGATGCTACATCCACTTCTTTTACGTCAGTCTATGACTGCATCTGCAAACATTTCAATCAAAAATAAACTCCACATTTCATTAGTTGGTCTGTCTCATAACATGTCAGCACTGTATTTGAAAAACAATTCACTTTGGAAAACTACAAACATGAGCCAGGTGAGGAGAAAGAAAATACCTATTAAGACAAACAGTAGTTCTACTTGGTAACAGTGAAGGATATAAGACCACATCATTGGAGGAGAACAGTCAGAGGGCAGTGTTTTTTTTGTGTTTTTTTTTAGTAGCCTGAGCAGTCGCACACAAACAGAACAGTCTGATTTCTGGGTATACAATAAACACCTGTTAGGAGTTTAATGGCTATTAGAATAAACTGCAGTCCATTTTTCAAACAAGCTGAAGCTGAGGAGCTTCAGCAATGCTGATGTTCCCAAAAGAGACCTAGCACATTCATGAACATTTGATCAATACCAGAGTCGAAACAAACAATAGCAGAACGTGTAGGGACTGGTGAGTCAATGGAATGATTGAAGAAGGAGGCTTTGTGGCACATACAGTACATTAAAAGGTTAGATTACACTCTGTACACTCTCTAAGATACAATTTCACTGTACATGATCAGCACTAGCTGACTAGTTAGCTCTGCATCTCTTTCTTTCTCTGAATAGTAGCTTTATAAATCCTCAGAAAAATAAAATTTGCTTCATGTTCGTTTACATTCTATATTGGTATCTCTCATTGATAAACCTGCAAAACATGTAAAGTGATAAGAAAAAGTCACATTTATTGTTATATCTAAAAACTGCAAGAGAGGTTCGACATTGCCAACAAGCTCCAACTGGATGCTCCATCAAAGTGCTGCTTTTCAACACACACATACATACACTTGACTAATGACATGGGAATGCTATCTCAGGTCTTCACACATACACACACACACCACAACAAATACCATCTGTTCCCTATGCTTTCTTCCTGAGTATGAACTGTAGAAGGTCTCCTTGTTCTAGGACAGAAACATAAAGATTTTGGTGTTTTAATCTTAACACCACCACTCTAATATATCAGGAACTGACCTGAGAGAGACAAACCAATGTTAAGGTTTCAACGTAAAACCCGATGCACTGCTGCAAACTTGATACATGTTAAATATCAAGGTCTTGGTGTTTGCAAAGTAATCAAAGTAGCAACAACGAGACCAGTCGCCCATAAACCTGAGCCCTTTGCCGTTATTTAAAGACAGAAAGACAACTTTTCTTGGTGGGGTCTTTAGGACAATTCTGGTGGGAAATCTGATGAAACAAATTGTGGCAGCAGAATTTTGTATGCAATTAAAATCAGCACAAGGTGTACGTTTTAACTTTTCATAGCTCAAGAGGGATACTAACCACTACTAATAAAGCAATATCCTCAACTCACTTAATAAAATATTTATCTGGCTATATAGTTTCCACATGGCATGCAAACAAGGAAATAGGAACTCACCTTAATTCTCATTGGGAATTTTTAACTGGATTTCAGTTGTAGCTAATTCGGCTTAAAGCCATCTAAAAGCCAAAATTAGGACTTGAAAAGTGAAGTTTACCACCAAACCTCTCCAAAAATCCAATATAGCTGCCACTTACATGTCTTGAGTAAAATTTTGCACATATTAGTTCCTCACAAATTACATTACAACCTCTGCTATTAAACAGGTAGCTACAGTGACTAAATAAAACAAAAGTAAATGCGTTGTCTGAGTTGTGCTCCTTTTGGTAATTAGGTTGTTCACCGATCTGCACAAGTTTTCTGACTTGCAACAAAATGTTAGGAGTGACTTTTGCAGACCCAACTAGCAAAATCCCAACACATATACAAGTATAAAATAGCCTTATTTTTTGCTGGAGTCCTAACTCATTACTTACCATATCTTTGATGTGATAACTTTTGGAAGTTTCACACCTGCCTTTTCTAAATTTCTAAAGCAGCTTGATGCTTTAGTCAGTAAACAGAAGGTAAAGAGTCAAACAAATATTTTTGTAGTCAGTGTTTTTTGCTTTTTTAGAGAAGCGATTTTATCACGGTAAAGTCATGCTGTATTATCTGAATGTGGAGACGCTTTAGTGCTAGACTAGTCTGTGTATAAAGGTTGAGATTCATGGGACATCATCTATTTACGAGGTGGTAAAGTGTGTATTTTGCAGGCACATAGTGCCATTTTATAGCTCATTCAAGTAACTATGTTACCTTTAGTTGTTATAAAAATGCTGCATATGTAGACATAACTTGAAGTTAATTTGTTTTGCAATTTGATGCCTTGAAATTAGGCCTCTGTCTCTTTAAGAAGTGCCTGCTCTTTCCAACACTCTCCTTTCAGCATGTCATCACAACGATGCTCCTTCATTGTGCTGTTTACAACTATTTGTAGGAGCACTGAACAACAAAATAGTTTGTATGATAAGCTCAGCAAATTCATATTTCCACCAGGTGTTAGCTAAATGCTGCTGCCGCTGTTCTGGTTGAGCTGAGTGAGGAAGGCGCAGAGAAGGAGTGCTTTGTGAGGCTGAAGCTCAGCTGTGAACTGAAGAACCAAGGAAGAGATTTGTGAAAGCGACGGTAAATTGTAGGCACTCTTTAGCTGGACCGTGGGAAATCTCAGGAGTTCTCAAATATGCATGAAACAATCAAAGCAACACTCCAGGAATGATAAATATCAGGGCAGAAATATTGGTGAAGCAACCAGCCCTCACATTTATTACTTCAGTCCTGTTTTATTCTCCTGTTATACAGTTGCAATTTATTAGTTTTTGAACTCAATAATACACTAATATAGATGCGCTGAGACAGTTTGTGTGTGTCCAACAAAAATAAGTTGAGTTAGTAGCCGTATTTAATATCGTAGAAGGGCTAGCTATGAAAGAGCTCATTTATTAACATCTTGTTGAAATGTTAACTTTTCATAACCTCTGTGTTAAAGATTCAATAAGCAGAAGAGTTGAATAATGTACCCTGAAACATGCATTCCTTTGAGGAAAGTTTCAGAGTAGTGAACTGAGAAATATCACCATGGGAGTTCATCTACACGAAACTGTATAGAATAGCCTGTTGCAACAGCATTGCATCAGACTCTCAGCCACATTCTCAATTTACACATCAGGCTGGTAACAAACAGCACATGCATGACTTCATGAGTCACTATCAAGGGAATTATTACATTCAAGCCTTCTTAGTCATCATTTCCACGACTTGGACCGAGTTCGCAGCTAACAGTATCGCCTCATATCCTCTGCTCCGTTTGACAGCCACAGCAAAAAAAAGCAAACACACCAAAACCAAACACAAACATTCACACAGAGGAACAAGGCCTCCCACCACAGCTCAGGCAGTCATGATGGTGTGAAAGTTATAGACGATAGTACAAAAGTCAAATCAGACCAATGAGACAGAATAGCTCTCAGTCAACCCAGTTAATCCTCGTCCTTAAAACACCAAATGTCTCTTACTCAACCTTCCACTCATACACTTCTTCAAACATGTCAACAGTGTCTGTGCTTCATTGTGTTAATAGAAAAATCATTCTAGTCCCACATAAATCCCTCTTATAACAGACGTCCACCATTCATGATCAACATTCACTTTGCATTCATTGTTGCTTTCAGCATTGATTGCACTGATCTTGTGTGTTACCACTTGTCAAGGTGCTCTACGTTACTTCTTCCTTGTGTGAAAGAAAACATGTATATCCTGCAAAATCTCAGGCTATATTACAGTAGTCATGATTGAGTGAAAAGAGAGAGAAGCTAAACACAAAGCGACAATAGGTATTTTAAAATTCTCTTAACAGTCAACTCTTTTCTTGAAGAATCTTTCGCCCCCAGCTCTTGAGTGGCCCTCTATGCTGATTTTGACTTCCTGGGGTAGAAAGGAGGGCTTAGGCAGAGTCACAGGTGGCTCTTCTTCAGCTTTCTCAGTCTGGTCCCGCTCTGGAGCTGACCAGCGTCTCTTGCGAACAAAAGGTCTTTCTGGATCAGAACAGAGGGCAGATATGTCTGTTTTCAGTGGTTCCTGTCTTACTTCTGCACCCCCAGAGCCTGCCAGCATTGGTCCACCTCTGAACATCCCCTCTGCCTGTTCTGGAGATGGTGATGGTATGAGCCCACAGGTTTGTCCTGCTCCAAGTCCAGAAACATGAAGTTTCCCCATCCTGTTGGCAGTGGAAGCCTTCATGAGGAGACTACCATTACTGCCAGGTGGGTTGGGATTGATACTGTTCGTCACATTAGGATCCACGCAGTGGGACAGGTCAGAGAGTGAACCCATCTTCAGCTTGGTCCCCAATGCTTGACTATCTGTCAGGGAACCATTCCTCAAACTGCGGAGGGTCAGTGATACACACACATCACCGACACACAGCTTGGCACATGACAACTCAAACAGTTGCGTGGTCCGGTCAGGACAGCAAGATGACCAGCCCTGGCCAAAAACAAAGAAGGGATACTCCACCAGCACCTCTACACACACCTAGACAGGAGTATAAACACAAGAGACACAGTTAGTCCTTTAAAAACACACACATTATAAAGACAAGACTTTTTTTATCTTGTCTTTGAGTCTGAAATATTCCTGTTTAGAAACAACATGAAATACCCTAAAGATATTATTCAGAAATAATTTACCTGGGCTTTGAGTTCCCCCACAGAAAATTGAATGAGCACTGCATTGGGACTTTGTCCACAGTCTATGCGCTCCACAGTACTGGAGTCAATCTTTAGCTCACTGCTGATCTCAGCACTCTGGATGAAGTCTTCTGTTTTGAGGTCCTCCACTCGCTTTAGCTCCCCATCAGCCAGCTGGATGATAGAGCCTCGCATAAAGAAAGGAGGGAGGGCTACAGGAGAAGATGGGGAAGAGATGGAGGGAGAAGCTTGGACAGAGGAGGGAGAAGGAGTGGGAACAGGAGTGGGAGCTTGGGTTGGAGCAACAACCACTGTGGGAACTGGGTTTGAGTGCAATGCAGGCAAGGCTGCAGCCTGTGGTGGAGCAGAGGGCGGTTGATTTCCATCTGGGCCAAGAGCTTCACATTTAGATAGAGCTGTGGCCAGGTAGGCATGTGGCATGGCGGTGGATATTTGAGGGGTAGTGGCAGTAATGGCACTGACAGTGCGACTGACCTCTATTTCTGTGCCATTGTTGGCACTGCTGACTGGTATGAGAAGGGACTGGCCACTTGGGATGACTAGGTGCTGTGGCAGTGCTGCATGGTAGCTGACAGTATGCTGGTTTGCACTGGTGATGTAGCCAATGATGGGAGGCTGTGTGGAGGAGTAGAGACTGGCTGGCAGTTCTTCAGGAGGCAGACTGGTTTGGATGACAGTATGAGGAATAGACTTGACCACTTCTGAGGAAGAAAGTGAAGTGAACGAAGAGGCTCTAGATACAGGCTTTCCTAAACAAATGCTTCCTTTCTCAGTCTGGACCAGGGAAATTTTATTTGAGCCAGCATCATGTTCCACTCCATGGTTTGGCTGGGCGACAAGCACCAAAGAGGTCTGCAAACCTGCAGGGTTTTGGCCATAGTCAGCAGGTAGGAGGATATGCCTGGCCTCATAGCTCTGGACAGGCTGATGGTTGGCTCCAGAGACTTTGGCTTGTTTAACCACTTCCACTTCCCCATTCAGCACACTCTTAGCGTGGCCTTCAGGTTTCTTTCCAGCTGAACCATCTGCATACTGAACCACAAGCTGTGATGGGGCAAGTGTAAGCGTTTGTGGGAGAACAGCTGCATGAGGGTGGAGCTGAAGGTGAGCTGCAGGTGATGCTACAGCGTTTCCACTCACAGTCAAAGGTGTTCTATTGTCCAGATGGATGTACTGATTGGTTACTTGGGGAGAACTTGGAAGTGTGACAGGAGCCAACTCTGAAGGGGAGAGTCCAATTTGAAACTGCTGCTCCCCTTTGGTGCTGGGTGATATAAGGGCAGTGGTGTAACCATCTATCTGGGTGCGCTGTCCTACTAATGCAGAGCTATTAGGTGCAGAAGTAGCATTAGTTGGAATGATATGAGAGGAGATGTACCCAGCATAGGGCCCAGAGCTGATGAATTGCACATTGGGTCCCAGCTGGGTAAACTGGATTGTTCCAGCCTGTTGGGGAAGGGCTGCTGGATAAACTGCAGGCAGAGAGGCCAAGGGCACCGCAGAAATGGTAGTTGCAGGGGAAGGGATAGACGTGGTAGGAGAAGAAGAAGATGTTGAGGGAACAGGACATCTTGGACTTTCTGTCTCTCTGGACCTGCAGCGTTCACTGGCCACACTTGCAAGCCAGGCCAGGTTTTCTGTGTGGGGACTGTCAGTGGGTACTGCAACAGGAGGTGTAGTTGCAGCTACTACAACTGGCCTCTGCTCCAGAGCAAGTATCTCACGCTTCTTAGGAGGCAGGCATCCATTACTCCGCTCTTGATTGGCTTTCATTGTGCCCAAGATGTCTTAATGCTCCTTTACACTACTTCTCTGTACCTATGAGAATACTTTCTCTGTGGTGTTGTTCAGGGACCTCCGTGTGTTGTCTTTGGCTTTGACTCGTGTTCACTGATGGAGAACTCCAGCTGCCGCACCAGAGAAGATGGAGTCATTCCAGCTCAAAAAATGAGCTCCACAAACTTCATGAGGAATCATGTTTGACCAATCCACCTCTTCCACAATGTTGACAAAAATCTGAAAGCAAAATAGACTTAAATTTAGATTATTACATTATGCACTTTCTGCATCAATTCGTACATTATTTACATAATATTACTATTATCTTCGTGTAGATTGGTGTATAATATTTATATTGTGTCCAAATACCATCTTAAAATTTTCTCAGAGGTCTGAAAATCTATCAGTCAAAAACAGTAGACCTTTTTCACTATATACAAATATATATATTTTATTTTATTTTTTCACATATTTTCACTTTTCTATATATATGTGTGTGTATGTGGTACCTCAAAATATTACAAATGTGAAACTTAGTTTCCTAGCTAGTTCTTTGCTCTGCCACTTGGTGGCACCAAGCATAAAGACAACATTTGACTATTTTTCTCATGCACCAGAATAAAGCTCTCGGACTAAAGGTCAGAGAGTACCCTTTAGAGATTCCACTTCTACAAGAACTTGTACTACAACAAAATCTCTTCCTTAATGCATAAGGAACAAACAGTAAAGAACAGTTTTGTGCATATCTAGCTGCACTTTGCTGAAAAAGTTACATTCAGTGGCTTCCTTAAGCAGTTCTCGACTGAGATTTTTGCATCCAGTGTTGTTGATAGTACATAGCCATGGTCATTTTCCAGGACCTTATTTTCTAAAATGCCACAGTTTTCTAAAATATTTGTAGAATCCTCTATTTGTTATATTTGTCTTTTACAGTCTCAAAATTTGTGTTTAGTCTTGTTTGAAATATGTAAGCATCATACCCATACTCATAATGGTACTCTGGGTCAGAAAGTATTAGAAAAACCACTTACATTTGTATAAAATTTGATTTTAAAGAATCCAGCCACCTCCATAAATGTTTTTTTTTTCTGTAAATATATTCTATTCTGCTGTAAAATCTCTGAGTAGCCTTTCAAAATATAAAGGAACACATAATTTACAGCAAACAATGAATAAGAGCATTTTGGAGTTTAGCTAAATAACAGGAAGACTAAATGAAAAGCGAAACAAGTTCTTGGCACATCTGGGGAATTAAGTTCACCGACACACAGAGGACATATTAAAGCACTACTTTTGTTGCAAAATGAGATTCTGTTAAAAATCTGTAAGCATTTAATATCTGTAGAAGATAACTTTCTAGGTGTTTTGTTCAGTGTAGAGCCAGAGTAGTTGGTCCACGAGGTTGAAACTAACAGCTAGTTCAAAAGTAACCCAGATCAGTGTGGCCTACCATCTTAAACAACTCTGATCTTGAAAACATCATTGTGGTTTATGCCAACAGTATTTTATGAACAATTATGGATGCATTAGGCAGTTATTTAAAATAAAAGTTCAAAAATATTTAGAAAACAAATGAAGATAGTAGGTTTTGGACCCCAAGTTATCCTCCAGCATGAAGGATGTATGCCTAAGTGTTTCAGGCTAGGACAATTATGTGATGCACAAGAGCAGAGGTGTAAGAAGTAAAAATGTTGAGTTTTGTTAAGTTTTTCCCTGCTTTATTCCACTAGCAGGCAGCTGATCTGACTGGAAACACTTTACATATTCTGTTTTCATGTTCTCATGTACAAGTTTCAGAGAGGAAGATTATTGGTGGCGCATTGTCTCCTACCTCTATTTTCCCTGTTAATAATCATCAACTTCCTTGCAAAACTACTGAATGCAAATATGGCAGCTGAAACCGTTGTGATGCTTTTCAGATTATATTTAAGACAACCTGCTTTGGTCTTGGCACCTTGGACAAGCCATTAGAAAGAGACCAAGTAACTTGGATTTATTTTTTTAAAAGACACCAAAGAGTTATCTACTGTAGGTGATATATGAGCAGCTTATAACCTTTCAGCAGATCCGGACTTAAAAAATCCTGAACTGTCCCTTTACAACATAATTATTCTCATGCACACCTGTCTTTTTTTTTTATTAAATTCAAACATTTATTTTCAGTTTTTCATGAGCTTTTCTTTCACTGTTTCTTTGTCAGTTTCAGTTCCTTCCTGCAGGCTTATCTGTGGATAAATCCACTGAACTCAAAGTTGTTCATTAGCCAGGAGCTCCACTGAAATGAACTCTCCATATATAGCATACAAATACACATTCATTTTTCTTCCTGTGCATTCAGTTTAGTGGACCTTCACTTTACAGTTCAACCACACAAGTGTTTTTATGTCAGTGGTTCACTACAAAAGGCAACCACAGACATAAAGACAGAAGGTGGGGAGGAAAAAATGAAAACAGAAGGCGACTTTGATCATGTTTTATTTGGAAGTATCTACCTTTAGTATTCGTTTCGACAAGGTCACTGCATCCACAAGCACCGAGAACCTCAGCAGTTTACAGCGGAGAAGATTCGGCAGATGTAACAAAGGAGGGGAGCAGCAGAGATGGAGCGAAACACCGACAAAAAGAGGAGAGCAAATAGAAAGAAGAGGGGAAAAGAGGCAAAAGATGCAGAGCTCTTTTGAAGAGGGTGGGGAAAGAACAAGAGGAAGGTGATAAGAAACGGGGAGGACATAGAGAAGAAGATATGAGTTCTGCTTTTCCCTGACCCACATTGAGCAGCGCCTGCAGCATCAAGAGCGCCATTGCCCCCCTCCCTCCCTTCCTCCTTTCCGAGAGATCCCCGATCAGCAACGCAGCCGCCGCTACAGTCTGTCTGAGCTACACTGTGCAGCACCGCTCTGCACTTTGGCAACAACCCCACCTCAGCAACACCGTGTCAACACTGTAATGACATCACATCTGAAGCACAGGCATCTCCTGTCTTCAAAGCAGTGCTGGCAGACAAAGCCAGCTGACACACCAACAGTTTGAACGGACTGAACGGCACACACAAAGCTCAGCAGCCAAAAAGCCTCTCCAGATTTTCCTGTGTCAGCCTATAATTAGAGCAGTGACACCAACACACATAAGGCTTAGATGTTACTATGGAGAACAAAGGCGAGCCTTCAAGACTGTGAGCCACGCAGCATGGGAATCTTGACTCAGGACTGACACCTCTGAGATGACTGTACAGAGGGATGACAACACAGTGGCGTGGAGGGGACAGGACGTGCTCTGTTCAGCTCATCAATCAGACAGAGAGAAATGGACCACTATCCTCAATGTGTGGTCCCTTTTCTCCACACCAGAATGGCGCATAAACCTCAGAGATGGGCTTGTGTGCCTGAACGCTTTCTCTATGTTGTCTCCAGGTGAGAGTCTCCCTAGCAGGGTTGTATCTCTTTACTTATGCTGCAGTTGCCAGTTCCTCCAATACCACCCACCCACCCCCACGTCTTTCTTCTCTGCCACAGCCATGAGTCTTTTCTCATGCTCCCACTGAGTGTTTACTCCTTGCATTGATCCTTTGCTTCATAGCAATAACATTTCTCTGCAGGAGGGATTATGCAGTGGTGCATCAAGAAAGAAAACCACATCTTTCTTGACGGTATACTGAGATGTTGGAAAAGTGAGAGCAGACCAAAGGTCCCTGGGAGGGACATGCCACCTATACAATATTTGCCACCAGTCATAGAAACACAGTGATTACCCTGTCCAGCGAAAGGCTATATATAGAAAACAAAAACATCATTATCAATCTGAGCTCTGGCATGAAACAGAGAGGGGAGGTACTGTGCAGGACAATATGTACAAGTGTTTAACAGTCAATTCCTGCATATAGACAAGACGTCACCTTCTCTGGAGTACAAACAAATCAGCTTTCAATGCCACAAAGCAGATCTGTAAAGTGTAATGCTTTTTTCTAATATTTCAAACAGACATTTTCTTGTCTGGCTGTGCAACAGTGCCGCCTGCGCCTTTAAGAGGCGGACCGTCCGTGTGGCAGCGACAGTAAGAACAGGCAGTGGGGTTCAGGCTGTTTTGTCTTCACAATGACTCCAGAGTTCTGCATCACTGCTTGGCACACTCCAATCGCACCGTGCAACAAGCAAAGGACGTGCACACACACACGCATGCATGCAGGCAGCAAACGTAAACAGGGTCAAATCCTCCACCAGGGACTTTGGACAGATCAGAGGACAGATGCTGGGACTCCGGTCTCTGGGGACTTAACAGTGAGAGCGCATGAGTGGAGTAGCAGGACAGAATTACTACTATGCCACAAATCAGGAAGAAAAAATACCCCCCTAGTCTCCACCTCCCCCTCCCTGAGTAATAGTACTAAGAATAGCTCACCAGTCTGTCCACAGCCACTGCCTGCAGATCATGTCCAATGATTCTTCCTGTCAGTGTCAGTTTGTGTCTATGTATCCCAGGATTCTTCTTCCTGATTCTGTCCTTTGTGCAGCTGTCTCTGTCGATTCCCGTTCGCAGGCTTACCTGCCCTTTGCAACGAGGGCCAGTGGTAAAAGGAAGTTCCCCAGTGCTGCAGACCCCACCAAGACCTGCGTGCAAGGCTGCTCCACTGAGTGTTATGCAAGGCCACCAGTCCGCCAGCTCCCTCTCTCCCTCTCTGCCTGGTTGCTTTTCTGTCTCCTGCTCTCTGTGTGAGTGAGTGTTTCTGCCTCCCTTCCTATCCCTCCCCATTTCCCTCCCTCCTCCTGTTTCTTTCTCTCTCAGTACTCTACTGACACAGCTCCTCCCCCAGCCAGCCTCATCAGCCGCATCAGGTATTCATTCAAAAAAACACACTCCACTTGGCTCGGCGCCCAGACTACGCTCACACTGAGAAGGAAGGGGCGGAGGGAGCAACAGACTGCGAGAGGAGGGAGAGACTGAGAGCTGGAGACTAAAATGCTTTGCTCAGACAGACGGGCTGCATGAATGTGAGCTACTGTGGGAGATTCGTATTGACATGTGCAAGCCCAGACAGTACACATGCATCCAAACCAGCATAAGATTAAAATCTTCTAACCCTCTCTCACATTCTTTTTCAAATATATTTTTTCCCACTGAGGCAAATCTCCCTGTAATCTTCCATGTACAAGTGTGCCCTACCAAAGCTTTTTCTCAGCTACGGAGGGTTTCAAAAAAACCACCCAATGTCTTAAAGCTACAGGAATTTTTCCCCCAAAGGTATTTCCTTCAGCAAATGGACAAAATGGTGGTTACACCTCTCCCCTCCCAATCCAATGCCTTTCTCCTTGATTATCTCAAGCTACTCACACAGCAAGGTCTTGGATGGGCACCTCACCAATAGTCATCCGACTACATTGAGATCAACAGCTGTCTCATATTCTTGAAAGAAAACATGGACAGAAGAAGCAACTGCAAATAGATTTATAAAAACTGTTCTTGCATTAGTAATACATACATTCTCTTCTGTGTCTGTGTCTTGTCCTGTGATTGACTGGCAACCTGTATAGGGTAACCCACCATGTATTCCCAATTCACCACTGGAGACAGGAACAAGCCCCCCCAGTGACAGAAAATGATTTAATGGACTACATCCAGGAACTTGAACTCCAGCCTCTGAGGATTGAATTTGTGCAACTTTTAGATGTGTTTCTGATATTAAAATACTTGACAAAAATGATCAGTTCATTAACAGATATATGACAACATAGCCAGTGGGCAAGTTAACCATTTAACTAAACTCTTCTTTCAGCCATCTCCCTCCTCTAGTCTTCACTTAGTAGCAGGCTTTCTCTAGCTACTCACTGGCTCCTTGGTATTTCCCCATTGTCCCATGTTCCTTTCTCTCTATGTTTCTTTGTTTGGTACAGCCAGATTGATCCCAACAGCTGTACTCTGCTTATTATCATCATTGGTCACAATGTCCAAAAAATTATCATTTTGTTAGTTTGTTTCTAGAAGTCCCACCGGGTCATGGCTTGGTTATTTTTCACTACTTTGGCTTAGGAGTCTCTAGTTTGTATTGTACACAGATGAGTCTGTATTCTATACCAGCTTCTTGTGTGTGACATTCTATGTATTTAATTTCCTGCCAACATTTTGGATACTGCTGGACACTGTCACGAACAGCACTTCTGTGCCGTTCTTCAGTATCGAAGGTTGCAGCCATTGGTCGGATGTGGACGTATCTGAAACTTCAGCTATCTGTCGGTGGTACAGCCCATGGATGGGTTTAACCAATGATGGTTCTTTCAGCTGCCTCTCTTCCATTTTTCATTGTCTGAGACATTCACAGAGCACTTCATCATACATCAACAGGAAAGCATGAAATTGAGCATCATGTTTTAATAGCTATAAAAATACTAAATATTTTTACATTTTCAGCTGGGAGATAATATCCAAGGTTTTGATCCAATGTCCAATGTTAGTTAATACATCATTCATTTTGAGAGAAAATCATATGGTTATTATTATAAAGCTGCTATACAGAGCTTCCTTTTATGATAAAATATGATTGGAAGCTTCTATCTGTAGCTTTCACTCAGTTTCCTTTCACTCTTCATTGCACAAAATAAAATCTGTTAATAAAACTAAAGTCTCAGGGTTCAATAATTAAATCTGAAGGCGACAAGTCTAAGTATAGTCTGATGTCATTTGTGACTCGAGTCAGATTTTAAAGCTTGAGTTGCCATCTCAGGTATGTGACTCTGCCTCCAGCTGCAGTTCAAACCTTCAAGTGTTTCACAATCCTCTAAATGGTGTTGTTATCTCTATTGCTCATGCTACCAATTTTGCTCTTCCACTCAACTTTTTATTCATATGACTGGCTACAGCACTCTGCCAACAGCCAGCTTCTTATTTTAATGACCTTTTGTAGTCATAAAAATTAGCAGACATAAATATTTGAAGCAATTAATCTACATACTACATGAGTTAGACATTGTAAACTGAATTACTAAAATAAATTAAGTTTTGCATTCTAAGTTACTCTGTTGCAAATGTGTAAAACAAATGTTTTGTAGGAGCTGCTTGGAGGTGAAACACAAATGTCCGTAGTACTGGCACACAGATGTAGACCCTTATAATAATTGCACATACTGTGTTTCCTCAGCTGTTCAACTTGACAAAAAATGTCCAGGGTGTTTTCACTGCCAAGCAGCTGCAGCTTCATTTTCTCCTGTGACTCATATTTCTTCAAGAAAAAAAGCTGCCAAGTCACTTTAAAACAAAAAGACTGTACAGAGCTATACCCAACATTTAGAGAATTGATAGCACCTCCACATCACCTTGCTGCATAATTATGTGGTCACTCTCAAGTGTCTCAAATAACACATTGTAGTCGGACATAAATTTCATTTGGTGTGAGCAGAGGAGAGCCAAAAAACCTAGTATGAGTTTAAGGCAGCAAAGAGTAGGCTCTGTGAAGAAGGTGAGCAGTGAAGCTGTTTGAAGCTCGATCAAAGGCTTCAGCACAGAGAGAAACGTCCATGTTTACATCTTTACTTATAGTGTTTACTGTCATCCAACCAGACTGAGGAGTTTTGTTGGCCCTGCTAAATGTATTCTTTTTATTTTGAGAACAGTCAACTGCAGACTTTCCAGCAAGTGCTACATTCCACATTGTGGCGCAAACAAAATGAGAGGGCCGTGAAAATTCATAACAAGATTTGTGTCATCTTACAAATACTAGACAAAAACAACTCTGAACAGCTCTGGGCTAGTAGGAGTAAGAGGGAAGAAGAAATTGACTTTTTCAACAATTAAATGTCTATGCTGCAAACTAAAGTGGCTATGTAAGTGTAATCTTTATCCTTTGACATTTCTATGGTTTTTGGAAAGTTGCTATCTAAAAAAAATCAATTATGAAAACTAAAATAACTTCTAGCAGCAGTGGTTTATGTCACTACAAGATTGTCAACTGCACTGCAACCATAAACATGAGTTCATAACTGTAAAGAGTAACAGGAAAGCTTTACCTAATATAAATCCAAAGATGTGGAGAATATTACCTTGAAAAAATCACTGTGAGTCACACCGAAAGCTATTTAAGCATATTTTCTGGCTCTGTGCACTGCTTCCTTACTGCCACTTACACAAAATAAATTGGGCCACCAACACTGCAGGAGACATGTCCAGACATGAAACACTGATCCTCGTGCACATGGGACAGGAGAGCATGTGCAGTGGCTGCAACAAAAAAATAGTTTCATGGATAAGCTTCTTTTGCAGGAACAAAACAAACAAAGTTTTGAGATGTTTTTGCATAGATTCTGGCTGAAGTGTCACGTTAACTGATGTATTTTAGATAAATAAGAAAAACACAGACAAGTTGTGCTAAACAGCACTTCAAATATGATAAGCCTTACTGTATATATTAAATTATTTTAACTGGCATTTTCTTTTTAACTATTTCTGACAGAAGGTTATGTAAATGACTCAGTTATTTAGAACCAGATGAGACATTTAGTTATTTGTCAATAAAACTGGAGCCTTGGATACAGGTTTCACAGGGCAGCATTCACCTCATATTTGTCTGTAATAACCACATCCACATAAACCTTCAGATATTACAAAATATATTATATAAATATTTTGAACTGTCTGTATAATTATATTATTGTAATAAAACATAACTGATATTGTAAAATAAAAAAATATATGAATTTCAATGAATAGTTGTATCTGAATAACGACATTTTAGTTTGTCATCCATTCCTCAGATAACTTGTTCAGAAAACATTAGCTAAAGTAAATAATTCTTAGTTTAACTAAGCTTTAACTAAGCACCTAGGATACAGCCGCCTGTATCCTAGGTGCACAAAGAATCATTACTGCAAATGCTTCCTTCTAACACCTGTCAGACTTTATAACCATCGCTGCTCCAATAGGCTCAATAAGTGTTTATATTCATGCTGTTATTTGCACACCCCTGTTGGTTTTTTATGCAAATATGCACACATGCTCATTTTGTAATTCTTTATCCAGTCAAATGCAACTCCACATTTATTTTAGTCTGAGTATGCTATCTTAATAACAGCACCAAACTATTTTTAATAACAACATATTTTTTTCATATGTTGGGAATTTTCCCCTGGTGTGCAGTTTTTATTCTTATTTATATTTTTTTATAAACATGCATGCTCCCACCTACCTTAACTTGCTGCTGTGACACTTGAATTTCCCCGCTGTGGGATAATAAATGATACTTCTTCTATACTCTAAAATTATAGAGGATGGGCATATTTTCAGAGGTGGACTCAAGTAAATTTAGGTGCTTTTTAAGCATACTGTATTTGGTTTCATATCCTACTTTAATATTGATGATAATAAAATAATATGTTATAGTAAATTAACAAGTTTGATCCAAATTAGTTGAGTGCTTCTTGTCGAGCATATTGTTCTTTTTGGTCCAAACGTGGTGTGTACTTATTTATACCTATGTATCTACACAGTTAAGTAATTATCTATCTAGTAATCTTGAAAGCTATGTATAGTTTGTGAGAAAAAACAACAACTTCTGAGATGTGAAAATGCCACGTTAAAACAAAATACAAGACAAAAGAGCACCCAGGGGGAGACACACATTAATAAAAATGATAATAGAGAGTTGGGTGTGCGTGTTGTGGGCTTAGGGGGATTGTAGTCGAGGATCTGAGGGGTAAATAACCTCAGCTCACTCCTGTCTGAGTGCAGGTCCATCTCTGCCACTGCATACTCCACACTATGTGGGGAGAATGTGAAAGCACTTACTGCCATGGAAACAAGAGGCAGCTCCACAGCCTCCAGTCCCCATTAGGAAGGATGGGCGGCAACGTGGCTGCAACTCAATGGTGGTGTAGCATGACACTCTGAAAGAACCTATTGAAAGCCAGTGAATTCAGTAGTTAATGAAAAGAGCAAAAGGACAGCAAATTCTGTAGGCAGGTGATACAGAAATCACCTTCCTTTGTAAAATTTTGCTCCAATTATATTCATGAAAACTAAATTTACTTTTAACAGTTTCAAACAAATAGAAAGTTTGTTTGTAAACTTTAGTTTTAGTGTACTATTGTGAAAACTTGTGATGTCAAGAACATATCTAAGAGAGTGTGTAGCTTCTTGTTTTTTATAAATAAGCAGTAGTCTTCTCAATGTTCTCTGTTGATTTCAAGAAGTTGCTACACTTACTAAGGCCTCAAAAATGATGTAATCTCCACATAATGATGTATTTCTTACCTCAGGGACTGAATCTTGCAAAACATGTATTAGTGCAGAAATTATTCATACTGTAGTTGAGCAAATAAAGCCTGATGTGGAGGAGTGGATCTGCAGTATTCTAATGAACCTTTAACAGGAGAATGTTTATTAGTCCTTTTATTGTTTTTTACAAATACCGACAAACGCCAGCAAACCACAAACCTTGACATTTTGACATTGCATTTTTTTTCTTAAATAATGATTCCCAGTCAAATACTAGCTGTGGTTTTACGATAGGATACCATTAGACTGGCTTCTTTAACTCTGTTTTATGTACTCTCCAAGTGGCGAGAGCCAAATTCAGCAGAACAAAACAGATTTCATCCTGAGTGCCAAGACTCCTTTCATTCAGCTGAAAATAGCAAGCCACTGCTTACGCACATCTCCAGAACATAGTTTAGGCAACTAAAGGATCGGGTGGGAGTGATTTGTGGAGGAGGAACACAGCCGCTGAAGGAACTCAGTAGGGTTGGTTTGAGCACATGAACCAAATGAATCAGACACGCACCAGATTGTGCAAAGGGAAAAAAAAGAGCAGAATGAGGAGCCAGGAAGCAAAGTTATTGTAGGCTTTTAATCATAGTTCTCTGAGATGTTCACATGAGATAGGAAAACATTTTCAGTAAACACATTCTGTTTTTATTCGGTAACATTATGTCATGACAGAGCACACAGCTTGTAACGAGGTTATGTGTTGTATCCGTTGTTACAAATGCCATGTTTGGAATCAGGAGCTGAGTTTTAACCATAACGGACTGAAATGACCTCTGCAACCTCGGCCCAACCCTACTTTCCTTCTCTCACCCAGCAGCTTCCATATGGTCTCAACAGAAGCTACTTTTCTCTCGCCTGTTACAGTTAGACATACATAATATAAGTGTTAAAGTGGCCCTTATTTGATAGTGAATTGACAGGAAAGTGGATAATGAGAGAAGGGGAAGACATGTCTCCATATGTGGGTTATGCTTAACCCCTCGCCACTACAGCACCTATATGCTGGGGTGCATATAGGATTATTCCTCAATAGTCCAATTCCTAAATAGTCAAACTATGAGTAAAGCTTTATTTAATCAGATTCACTATAACTAAGGCCAAATGCTGAAATTGAGCCAAAATATTCTTCAGAAAATTATTGCTTAGTTTCTCAGATGAGTTTTACAGAATAAATGGGAAAATGTTTTGACATTATTCATCAATGCACAATCACTTCAAAACTAAATACAATTATAAATGATAAAAAATTTTGTGGCATTCAAATTTTACTACATAAAAGTGTTTTTTTTTTTTTTGCTTAATCATAAAAGTGTAGTGTGCATTTGTATTCAGTAAGCCTGTAACAGTTTTCTAAGCGACATCTTGCTACAATTTCAGTTACAAGCCTTTCTGAGTGTCTTTTTGCACTTTGCTCATCTAGAGATTGAAGATTTTGCCCATTTGTCTGAAAGCCTAGACTGCGTTCACATCCAGAAATATGACTGTTAGGTTAATTGGTCTCTCTAAAATAGCCCTTGGGCATCGGTGTGTGCATGAAAGATTGTTTGTCCTATCTGTCTCTGTGTTGCCTTGTGATAGCCCTTTGACCTGCCCAATGTATATCACACCTCCGTCCCAATGACCGCTGGAAATGGGCAGCAGCCCCCATTTGTCCGTCCAAGGACAATCAGGTAAGAACAATATATCATTATATATCAGTGGTGTCCAAAGTCAGTCCTCAAGGGCAGGTATTGAGCATGTTTCAGTTTTTATCCTGGGTCAACACACCTGAATCAAATCATGGTCAGAACCTTGACATGCTAAGATGAGGTGGATTAGCAGTGCCTATTAAAAACTGATGGTGTCATCCAGGACACATTACTATATTGAGTTATTAGTACAGCCTGACTGTGATAAGACTGTTATACAACAATAGTCTTCAGTCAGATTCAATAGATTTGTTGCATGGCTGACTGACTGCTACTGGAGACCATTTCTGCCCACAGAGTTACTATCCACAATGATTCCATAACTAACAGGAACATTTAATTTCTCTTTGGGATCAATGAAAGCATGTTTTAGTGGAATTGAAGAGAGCTAAGCTTTGTTCTGTGTGTAGAGAAAGTATTAATCTTTCCTCCTTTAACAGTTTCCATGCTAGTGTTTTTTTTAAGTATAATTTGTGTTATGTTGGTTTTCTTACACATAAATAATAATTTTGCCTCTGCCTGACTGCTTTATATTCAGCATTCTTATTTTTGTTGCAAGTTTTTTTCAAGGGTTGCCTTCAACTCTAACCAGCTTTATGTTTCACACTGTGCAAGGTTTGGCCACATTCAAATTTTATGTAAAAATAAATTATGTTGGTGTCATTCAAACATATCATCTTGAAATGGCTTTTGGCAAACTGAAAGCAGGTCTTCAACACAAATCATGTTGCTTTAGATTGTGTTTCCACATGTCAGAATGAACTATTACATCAATTAATCTTTAAAAAAATGTAGAGGCAATTGTGGCAGCCATCTTACTCCTTTGTCACACATTTTTTGACAACGTGGGGTTAGTTGGCTAAGAAAATGTGCATATTTGTGAGTGTAACTAAATGAATGTAACTATAGTGAAAAGTGCAGTATGAATCCAAACTAATTACCATTTGTGTGGGGAATAATTACATCAAAAGAAAAGTGTACTCCTATCATCACAATCTCACATGAAAAGAAATTAAGCTATCAACATTTAACCCTCCTGTTATGTTTGTTTCTGAGATACAGCAATAATGTTCCTGGGTCAATTTGACCCGGGGAGTGTTTAATCATGCAATAGTTTCAGAAACCAAAGAAATCCTCCAAAACCTTTTTGTATCTGATTATTAACTCCAATACTAACAATTCAAATCAATATTTGTGTTTTTTTTTTCACAAATAAAGGATCAATGACCCTCATTTACTCATTTGGACATAAGAAATGTAACTTCCATTTTTATGTCTACTAAAAGAACCTACACACAAAAAAAAACGTAATTATCCTTTAAATAGATTTTTTTATATTACATTTTGAATTTTTTTTCAATGGGTGATCTTTATAATTGAACTTAAGACACGTATTCTGTTTTGGGTCAAATTGACCTGCTGATTAAAATCAAGACAAATTAGTCATGCAGAGAGTATTTATGTTTTCCCCCCACTTCTGCTGAGTGTCCACTCTGTGTGGGTGGAGTTTGTCCACTGGAACAAAAAAAGATTCCCTTCAAAAGTTGCATGAACACTTGCTTTCTCACAGTTTCCTAGTGAAGCAAAGAGAATAGTGAGAAAGTGGGCTTGTGTGCGTGCACACGTGCATGTATGTGTGGTGTGGTGAAACATGGTTCATAGTTGCAAGAAAACAAATAGAATTTGGCATTTTTAAAATCCTTTTTACCCTTCAACTTGACTGCTGGGTCAAATTGATCTGAACAGTAAAATGTAGATCCAGGGGGGGTTTCAAATGTATAAAATGAATACATTTTTGATTTATATGTAGAGTGTACATAGAATCATGAAAAAAAAATCCTTTCAAATATTAAAAAAAACAAGTTAAACTTTAAATTTGACCTGCAACATAATAGGAGGGCCATGTCAGCATGAAATAATTAAACAGGAACCCTAAGACTGATTCCAGCTTGATGAGTCTGGAGTAGTTTTGTGAAAGCACCACTGCAGAGCTTCTTCACTAGTTGCAGGAGGTGATCCTAATACTTGTGGAAGAATGCCTTGTGAAAAAGGTTGGCAACAAAGAAGTCTCTTCTGTCCAAGAAAAACACAGATGGACTACAGAGTGACACTGCAGGAAGTACGGTGGGGGAATCACAGAAGACTGATGCAGAGTTATTTTTACTGATGGATCCTCCTTCCGATTTCTTTGAACATCTGGAAAATAATTCGACTGGAGGGGAAACAGAGAATATTCTCAAGAGGGAAGCATCCTGTCAGCATGCAAGAGACAAGAAACTCCTTACATTTTTGCCGAGAGCACTGCCAGGCATACAAAAATTAGATCAATAGATTCCCCAAAGACTAACTTTTTTTTAGCTGCAAAGAATAAAAACACTTCTGAAGGGAGAACTTTAATTTTCCCTTAAATTTTGATTTAAAAATTTACTTGTGGAATTTTTAGAGCAATAGGAAAAACCTGGAAGTTTTCTCTCAATCAGAAGCAAAGAGCACTTTGGTTCCTTCTTTTAAAATGTCACTAGTACTCTCTGCTGTTTCTTGTTAAGAATATTTGAGAAGTGTTTAAGTGGAAACAAGTCTGTGTGGTCTTGATGAGGAGAGGTAATATTTATCTTTGCAGCCAACTGCATTTTTATATCGTCTATAAATCGCAATTTGGATCAAACATACACCAACCTCTGCTTTTGGCTGTGCCTCATGAAACTAAAATAATACCATATAAAGAGTAATTGTTGGACATCTCTGCTGCTAATGCAGCATCCGTGGTTGTCTTGACAACTCACAGTAGTCACTGCCTCAAAGAGAAAATCTACTGTACACAAAACCAGCCAGAAACCCATTGTTATGGCCTGGGAAATGGTATAAATGTGCAGCCACACTTCAACGCTTTCATTCAGTCTCTCTTTGTGCCTTTACACCATTCAACTAGAGTTTGCACTCACCTCATATTCACGTCTATTTTTGTAACAATAAAATGAACAGGAGTGCAGGCAACGTTGTTCTATATAATAACAATTTAATGGCTCTTCTTTTGCCACAGTGAAATTAAACTTATTTTATTCATTATGTATTGCCATATAATGGGGTGGAAAATTTGGGGATTATCTATATTTTTAGCAAGTACTTAGAAATTTGCTCAAGAATTCAACAATTCTGAAATCCTTTGATTTGGAATAAATGACAAAATAGAAAATGTTTCCAAATGTGGTATACATTGCATTGAAAAGGTATTCATATCCCTTCTCCTTTTTTCCACATTTTGCCTCATCATACCCACACACTTCAATGTATCTAATTGGAACTGAAGAAAACCTTCTCTACAGTACTTCAATGCTCCCACCACCAAAACCTCATGACAATAGCCAGAGAGATATTTGATTACAGCCGGGTGCGCAATTCAATTTCAAACAGATCAGTAGAAATTTGCGAGGCAGCTACATTAGTCTGCTATCAGCACACAGCGACCTGTCAGTAGGAACCTGACAGGTTTCTACTTTGTTAAAAGTATCAGGACAGCAGATTTACTGAGGCAGAAATTTCTACAGATCTTCACAATAAGAGCCTACACATAATCTTCTTTGAAAACCACTACTTGTTACTTTCATTTGCTCACAAGCCACAAGGGTGTGGATGCTGAGTGCCTTGTATATATCTTGATAACATTTTGAGATAACAGATTGTACACTGCCTTGTGAGACATTCAAGTAAATATACATGTACATTTCTTTATCTCTTGATTGAATTTGATTGAACATGATTATCAGAGGTGGATGATGGGTTGGCCATGGCCCCCATTACCCCATCTTGTGGGTAGCACTGCATCTAAACTCCCAAAATTAAACCATGTTTGCTGGTCATGACATGACCAAATGTCCGAGTAAGCAGGTCTCCTCTTTATCTACAGCTCTTTCCTCTCCAGCAGGACTCAGCCAGCCTGTCATTAGCAGCTCCATTTGAGAGGAATACCAACAGGCACAGACACACCGAGTGAGCAACAAGCAGCAACAACAACAACCACAGGCAGTGTTTCCGCCCACGTCACCTTTCCACTTCAAAAACACCTGGATCCTGCCGTCACTGCTGGGAGGAAAACCAGCACCCACCTGTTAATTCTGGAAAAACCTGATCAAAAAAACAATGTCTGATGGGGAAATCATCATTTTCACAGAGAATATTTCGGGGCCAGACTGTTTCCCTCATCCCCCTGTGTCCCACACATGGCTGTCAGAGGAAGCTGTGAGCCCTCCATGCTGCTGGTGGATGACTCCGCTTGTTAAAAAAGAGGCAGAAAGCATGGCAGGAGCTCAAGCTGGACACTGCATCAGCTCCACACCGTATGGCAGGCCATGTGGCAGCAAGCTAGTGGGATTTTCAAGCAAAGCATCAGACACAGAATGACATATAAAAGATGTTGGCAAATTATATAAATGCTTGCACAAAGTTGTAGCCCCCCATCTTTTCTTCTTTGTTACCTTATAATAGCTCATGGAAAAGGAATTTTGTTTATTTATTTGACTCTAGATTGTTTTAAATAATGAGCCTTGAATACATCATCTGGATGCAAAATAGATTATTAACAAAGACAGTTTGCAAGTCTGTCTCAGATTAAATTCTTCATCAATTCCCAGTTGTGCAAGATGGTTTAACCACATTTGTCTGTCCTCAGTAAGTAGCGTCTTGTCTTTGGGTTATATTACACCAGTTCCTGTGGCATGATGGCTGCCAGGGAGGGGGTCACTGTAATCTGGCAGCACCATCTGTGGCTGTCATCTGAAGCTGCCACTTAGAGAACCTAACACAATCCCCATGTCAACACTCGCCACCAGCTCAACCTTTCCCCATCTCCCTCCAGTAAGAAATGCAACATGACAGAAAACAGTGAAATATAAGAGAAATTTGTACCTGTGCTGAAATGTGGTTTAAAAAAATTTATGTCATTACATTTGTTTTTTTTACCCAGATGAAAAGAGAAATCTTGTACTAGATACTCCAGAACACTTAACTTTTAACTTTTTCCCTGAAATATGTCAACACAAAATAAGTTCAATGTTTGTGTAAATGGTAAATGTACACTAGATGGAGCCAAACGCTAGGGCCATGAAATTAATAACTAGCAGTTCTGCCTTGAATCTCCATGTAGAATGACACACATGTATGAGTGCTGTAATTATGCAGTGAGTCATCCAGTTGTAACTCATTCGCCTGACTTAAAAAACACAGAATTCGCCAAAATTATCGAGGTAAATGTGATCATGGGCCACAAGACTTTAATAATGAAAAACTATTTTGCTAGAAATTTTCCCCCCAAAAAACCCAACATAACAAACCATCTGTAAATTTTTGTAGCTGTATAACAAAAAAAAACTACTCCCACATTTGCTTTATTTAAAGAAACATATTGAACTTCCAGAAGTTTTTTTTGTTAGTTATTTTCTGTTTGAAAAATCTTTCTCAAAGTCAAACTACAATTTGTTACCCAATAAGACTTGTTGCCATATGCACAGATCAAATGAACAAGAGACTATCGCTCAAGTTTTGCTGACGTGCTTTTCCTCATTTTCCTGAGTTAGTCCTGATCTACTTTACTGGACTTACTTAGTCTAGTAAAGATGTAACTTTTGAGAAGTTTGTTTGGCTTGTAAAATAAAAATAAAAAATTATAGTGTTGTGCCTAGCATTGTAAAGTAAACCAATTCTGGGAAGAGTTTGGTTTAAAGTATGATCTAAGAATAATTAGTGGCCATAAATAAAAAACTGTAAATAAAAAAAACTCTGATCTTTGAACAACTGATTATATGTACGGCTGCCCAGTGGCGCAGCCGGTAGATCTATTGCCTTGCAGCAAGAAGGTTCTGGGTTCGATTCCCGGCCCCGGTCTTTCTGCATGGAGTTTGCATGTTCTCCCTGTGCATGCGTGGGTTCTCTCCAGGTACTCCGGCTTCCTCCCACAGTCCAAAAACATGACTGTCAGGTTGATTGGCCTCTCTAAATTCTCCTTAGGTGTGAGTGTGTGTGTGCATGGTTGTTTGTCTCTGTGTTGCCCTGCGACAGACTGGCGACCTGTCCAGGGTGACCCCGCCTCTTGCCCGAAACGATAGCTGGAGAGGCACCAGCACCTCCTGACCCTAGTAAGGGACAAGGGTGCGGGAAAATGGATGGATGGATGGATGATTATATGTAGTCTTGGAAATCTATGCAAAACATTCAACAAGTTTGAATAAATTTGAGTTTAGATGTGAAATATGTTTTTTAGAAATATATTTTTCTCTCTCTTTTGAATAAGAGAGAAAAAACTTTAAATATTTTTGCAAAAAGAAATGGGATTCTTTTTTCCATACTGATCTAGACCTGGAAAATCTTACAAGCAAGTTCTAGACTGGCCGTAAAATAAAGCAATACTTAGGCTATATTTAGTGTAGTGTTAAGAACGTCAGTATTTGTTGCCAGTGATTCTGCAACTAAAAAAATCAAATAAAATTCTTGAAACCCTTACCTTTTTTCTCCCCCTTTTACGAACAATTTTTTGATTCATCTGTGTGAACCACTGCAATAAAATATGAATTTAATTAAGGCTTTTCTTCCACATCTTTGAGAGAAGATGTCAAAAATTGTGCAGGATGTTGTAAATTTTTTATCTGCAAACAAAACGCAAAACAAAACACAACGAAACACAATTAACTTTGGGTGATTTCATTTAATTTTCATAAATGCAAAAGAAAATGTAAGTTGCACCAAAAGAGTCACACCTCAGCTTCTCCACTGTGTACATGCTGCTACAGCAAAGATTGCTCAGATAAGCAAAGGTGAAGGTTTACATTTTCATTCAATACATTTTGTGACGTTAAACCAGAGCTTTTGTAATTGTAGAGTAAGCACAGCATGTCACTTCCACAGTGTGAATCATCGTTTGAACAGTCTGACCACAGAGCTGCTGAAGTAAATCTGTGGAATCCAGTTTCCAATGAGACTTTATGTAATATATAAATACAGAATAAGACAAGGCATTGGTTTATAACACATTTAAATACAACCCAAATATGGGTGCTGAGGTGTCGTGGGCGCAAAGCACAACCCACATTTGGAGGCCTTAGTCCTCAACACGGCGGTCACAGGTTTGAGTCCCAACCTGAGGACTTCTGCAACATGTCTTCTCCCTCTCATTACCCTCTTTCCTGTCTGACCATTCTCTAAAAGCAATTACAGCCCGGAGCATTTATACGTTTAAGAACTAGTTTTCTGTCTGAATTTTACAGATTAGATTTCAATGGAGCATTCCAACTTAAAGGTAATCTGAATATGCGAAGAAGAAAGCTGGAAATTTATACAGAAAAGCCCCAAGGAGGCACTGAATTACACATTTGATACTTTAGTAGAAATTACTTCATCACCTTAAAACACTTCCAAAAACTTTTCAGGTATAAATTGATAAGCAGACAGCAGAAAAAGTGGCCAAGTAGGAAACTATTACAGCTCAAACTCATTATTGGGGAAATGCAACTTCTAAGTAAATCATAAACAAAAATACTGAGTGTTTAGTCCTTTTCAGCAACACTCTCAAATGCAATAAAATACCAGGACAGTGAGATGCAGAAATAAAATCCTGCCTGCTCCATTTTTAAATGTCCCTGGCATAAAAAAATACAATCAGCATACATTTTTCAAATCAAAAATAATAATAATAAAAAAAGACATTTATACCAATACTTTTTTCAATTAATTAAAGATCTTAAATTAGGTTTTTTTTATTTACATTTTCAGAAGTCTCACTACTGGCTTTTGGAAACGGAGCTGTGATACAAAGAGATACTGAGGAGTACAGTGACTTAAATGCATAATTCACAATTCAAACACTGATCCATACATGGCATTCACCCTGAATTGGGGGACAATTACAAACAAGGCAAGCTTGTGTTAACAAGAAATGATGCATTTACCTTCATTCCTCCTGTGTACAAAGCAGCAAACAGACACTGAATGCAAACAGTGAACCTAAATAGTTCAGACTCAGCGCCGGTCCTAAATCTCTTCTATTCACAGTAATGTCATAGGTTTTTTCTTTCTTTTTTAAAGATGTAATCTTGTTTCTGTTCAGAATTATTTTACTCCTGCACTCTCATTACATATATATATATATATATATTTTTTTTTTTTTTTCTGTCAGCTTCAGTGTCATCTGATTCTGGAGCGCTTGACAACTATCGTACCAGCAACCATGTCATAGACAGTTCTGTTGTGCTGAAAGAAGAGGAGCGTGATGAATGCTGGGAAAAAGAAAGCAATGGAGAAGTTCTTGTTCAGGGCTCGGACCGTTGACCTGCAGAGGAAGACATGAGGACAGGGTCAAGATCTGAGGAAGAGTTGGGACAGATTTAAGAAGAAAAAAAATAAGAAAAAGATATCAAAAATAAGTTGCTTACGCGGACAGGGAAACATTGGTTGCCGGCACTACAAGCACCCTATTGGGCTGAACCAGAACTGACGAATCACACGTAACAACTCTGAGCCCGATGAGAAATTTCCCTGGAGTGGCGCCGCCAGCTCCCCAAATGCAAACAATCTGAATGCAAAAGGGAGAAATGCACGGTCATGTCTGCAGGTTGCAGCAATATACAACTGGCGCTTAGGAAACTACGAAATACTATTAAAGCTTCTCACCTCATAAAAACAAACTAGTATCCGATACACGAGGGCAACGAGCATCATTTTCTGCAGCTCCTCCATTGATGTGTCTTCATCGATTTCCTCCACTATGAAATGCATGGCAAACTTGGAAACATCTCTGAGAAGCAAAACAAATCCAGATGCAAACAGTTGAGGTTTTTCCACTTAAAAGTATTTTCAATGTCATTTGTTGGAGCACAGCAACAAACTTTAGCATAGTTTATGCAATAAACTCACACAAACTAACTTCCTCTGCTGGAAGATGAAACTCTGCCCCAGTGTCATTTTTTTGACAGGTTTTTGTCAAGAGTTGCCATGTATTTAGCTCCATTCATCTTCTCATCAGCTCTAACCAAATTCATTATCCCTCAAAATGTCCCCACAGCATGATCCTGCCACCACTGTGGTAGGAATAGGTCTATTTTATTTAGGGTATAAGACTAGAAAATTGACAAAGAGCTGGATAAAAATAAAAAAAAACATACATTTCAGGTTTATTTGTATAAAAATAAAATAATTTTTATACAAATAAGTATTCATTTCTTTATACCACATAATTATACACTACTTTGTCCTGGTCTGACATATAAAATCTGAAATCTAAAACAGTGAAGGTGAAAGTTGTAATGTGACAGATTGTGAAATAGTTATGCAAGGCAGAGTATATGTTTAAATTTCCAAATAGGATAAACCAAAAGAATATGTCACCTTACTCCCAGGTTATCAAAAAACAACTCACTTAATTCCACTTAGGTGCATGATGCTGATGATTATGGTTGCTTTGATGAAAAACAATATGAAGAAATCCACCATCTCTGCCATAAGTCTTTGGAGAGGTGAAGGAATGCTGTACTCTCGACCTGCTGAGAAGAAATATGAAAAGTAAAGTTTTGCAGCTGCATCTCAAAAGAACAAACCTTTAAATACACAGTATTCAAATGAAACAAGAAATTAATTTGCAATCTGGAATTAAGGTTTTACTACTTGAGAAATTGGAGATTTCAACAAATACTTTAATTTTCTAGAAAGTCATTGAGTTTTAAGGAATATTAAATCTCTAACCAAGGATTATGCACATTCTGCTACTCTAACAAAAACATTCCCTAATTAATGCTTTGCCATAATTGAAAGTATAGAATACAATAGTGGCACCAGATATATATCACTTTTAAAATTTACAACAGATCCCAAACTGTGACCTGTGGGGTAAATTATACAGAAGCTAAAGCAAATTTTAAAATAGCACAACCTGATTAGCACACAAACGCTGTGCAGACCAGCAATCATATTTAAAACTCTTTAAAACACCCAGACACATTTTATTAGTTTTAGCTGTAGTTAAGAACAAATTTTTATTTTGCAGCCTAAAATACGTTTTAAACTGTAATTTTGTTTTTATTACTATTACAAATTATTGGTGATCCTGTATTTCTGCAGCATTTTGATCAAGAGTTATTTGGAGCCCCTCTGGTGATATGGAAGAGGAAAAAAAACTCGTCGGCACGATTTAACAACCCGAGGCCACTAATTAAACGTGTCGGGTGATGAAATGTACAACTTCACCGAGGTCAGCGAGTTGCTTAGGTTGAATCTCCAGCTTTTTAAGCAGCTGAAAGTGTCTCTTGCTCAGAATCGCTCTCCTCCTAACTAACAAGTATCTGAAGAATGTGCTTATAATTAATTCCCAGACTGAAATAAAACGAAATGAGATCGGATTTGTCCATTATTAATAATTATTAAGCCGTACTCACTAATTAAAGAAGTCGTGGCCACAATTTTTCTTTCTCCCATGTCACCAGAAGGTCTAAATACAAATCACACAGCAGGTCATGATTTCATTTGCACACAGCACAGTGTAAACAAAGGCGGTCAAGTCGGTAGCCTTTACCCTGTCTCTGTGCGTTTCCATGATCCCGCTGCGGCTGCTGCTGAGCGGCCGCCGGGGCCCCGACAGCCGGTTCCCCCGCTCGGCTGCTCTGGGAATGGACCGCAGCTGGATAAGGCAACAAAGGGAGGCCAAAGGAAGCGTGTTGCCAGTTCTGAGGATCAAAAACCAGAGCAGCGGACGTCCCGCTGGGTGGCTGTAGACAGGGAGGGACGGTCATAGCTGAAGCTAGCAGCCAGCTCTGCCAGTTCACATATCCAGTGTAGTACTGCCACATCCATGCCTGCAGCTTCTCACAGTACTCCACCGTCGAACAGCTTTGGACGGACTTGTGTTTGGTCTCTGGACTCTTCTGCTTGTCTGTTCTGTGGGTGACGTCGTCAAGCAGCGCCTTAACTTGTTCAACGAAAGGCTTATTCTTTCTCTTGTCCACTTCCATGACAGTGTTTTCTTGGTCTGCCATGTTTACTGGCGAACCATGACGTACGGACGTCAGGTTGGATTAGTTCATCCGGAAGCAGTCAAATAATGATGGTGATATTTTTTAACGTTACTGCTAACTGAGAAACTAGTGTTGCACAGTTTTGCCATCAGCTGCATTATATATTCACAAACTAATTTGGAATTAGAAGCAGACTGTGCCCCCTTATCAATGTAGTAGTACCGTCCAATGTTTGCCCGCTATTACAAGAATCAGTCACAAGATGTCAGTGTTTCTGCAAGATAAACTAAATGAGAATGTGTTTTAACTTTCATCTTAAAGACTCTTAAAGCGTCTTTGTCCCTCTGGTAAAGACCCTTAAAATAAAAATCTCTACAACATTAATATATGCTCTCACAGAATTGGTTAGATAATTTAGCCTTTAATGCACTAATCCATTTTAAAAATTGTTTTAATTTGACAAAAATCACTGGGGCTACAGATTATGGGAAGATGGATGGAGCTACACCAATGTACACTTTGAAAAACGCCTGTTGAAAGAACTTGCCACCACAACAATGACTAAAGATTGAATAGATGGACATGAACCAGTTTCATTATATGCAAGAATGGCCCAGTCAGTCTCTAGACCCAATTACAAAATTTACAACCCATGATATTCTTTAGCCTTTGCTTGGTGTATGCATTTGTACCCCAACTAATTGTCGAAAGCTGGATTTTACAACTTTACGAGATTCGTCTACAGCTCTTTGATATACATTATGATAAAAATTACTATGGCTAAATCCATCCTGAAGAGTGAACATTTACTAGGAGAGGCTTGGCTAGACTCCTTATAACCAGAGGGAGCAGATAAGTAGATTTAGAACAATACCTGGATTCAGCAGCCAATAGTATGATTGTGTTTAAGAGAGTAAAGCCAATTCAAAGTAGTCTGCTTCCTAAATCCTCCACCCCCCCATCCACACAAAGCTTAATCCAGATTAATAGGGTTAAAGGAAAAATAATTCAGTAAAAATGCAGTTGACAAAATATGCTCATGTTCAGTGTTATTGTTGCTTGACCAAAGCCAATTCAAGCATTCAGCCTTTGTGGATTCATGAGTGACCCAGTTTTAGAAAACTCACAATTAAACCAATTGGGTGCTTGTTTCAATTTTCCCCATCTGTGCAAGACAAGAGGCCTCCTGCACACTGACATGGATCACAGTACCAACCGAAGCAGGTCATAAAGGATGCAATGTTGCTCGTCCTTCAGGCTTCGGCATTCCAGCAAACTAATGCTTTTTGAATTAAACAGTTTCATCCTGCTGAATTCTTTTCAGCAATTTAAAAACAGTTATCAGGCATGGTACCAAGTCCATGAAGCAATAAGAGGCATTAGTGTCTCAAAGCTATGATTAGTCTTGGAAATCATCCCAGTTCAATCAGTCTTGTGCTAAGTAGCTTTGACAGCTCAGAATTATGAACTTGTATAGAGGGGGCAGAACATAAGCTCTGTTGTGCTGCATGGATGGAGCTACACCAATGTAAACTTGTGCTGTACAATTGTGCTGCAAATTTGCAGAGACTATTACATTTGAAGCCATAAAAAACAAGCATAAAATAAGTGTAGAGCTGGTTTTCATTAACCACAACCACACAGAAAGTAGCATCGCAGGTTTTATTTAGAGCATCAAAAACCTCAATCCAGTAGTATGGGTTCATCACAGGGAGGTTATGCTGCCTTTTCATATGTCCTAAATGCAACAACATTGTCCATGACACATTTCTGTTGAGACAAAGACCATTTGACATTTTAAAATGGTTAATTTGAGGATTATTAAAAATGAAATAGCTGGGATTTTTTTGCAACTTTAATACATATTACACTAGTTTAGCTCCATCAGAAGTAGTGAACTACATTTTAAAGTGTAATGTTCAAGCTATTAAAGTTTGCCAAACATTTTACTCACAGCTGTAAGTTTGCCATCTTGAACCTCTCTCTCCAGGGTCGTAGTCTTTCCTTCCCAGGATTGCTTCTGCATAAGTTTTCCATTCTCTAAGGTGAAGATGGACTAATGGGAGGAGAGAAAGGAAAACATGTAAACGTGGAGGAGTTTGGATCTTAAGATAAAACACTTTAACGACAGAATGAGCCACCTTTGCGTTGCGACCGTCTGCCGTCGTCTCATCAAACTCTTCATTCAGCTTGAACTGGATCGCGGTCGTCTTCAAAGTGCTCTCAGCCTTTATTGAAATAACCCCGTCATCCCCCACGCTGATGATCAGGTCAGGCTTTGCCAGGTTACCCATCTGGCGAGTGGCAAAGCTCATACCTACAGACATTTTTTTTTAAATTATACATTTGTATGCAACTAAAACTCATCACACCCATTTAAAGAATAATAATAAGGAAAAAAGATTCTTACCGACTGCCTTCATGTATTCATCGAAGTTGTCGCTGGAAACTAGAGTCCACTTTCCTACAAACTGCTCGACCATGATGCCAGAGAAAGAGCTCAATCACCACCAAACACTTCGCAATGCAAAAGCCGACACAGGCGACTTGACAAACTTCCCTATTTCAAGCCGGTGGATAACTCCCAACCACCAATCACCAGCAGGTGCCCCGTTGCTTTGGAAATGGCCAGATTAGGGGGCGTGGTCTCGAATAATTAAAAGAAAAAATACAAGTTAATCATGTGACGATCGCTTTTGGTTTTGGCTCCGGGTTTACTGACTTCAGCATTGTTTAAAGAGAGCAGATAATCATGTAATAGGATCACCTGATTTCTGCCTGACTGCACAAAGGGAACAATATGTATGCTTTCTGTGCTTTCCCTATAGACATTTTTTTAAATAATTTGTTTGTAAAAGATTTAGTGCTTTGTATCTACGTAAAACTATTCTTGTCGTCATCAGATAACATATTATGTATTTTTAAAATTATTTGCATACTGTCTCTTTTGTCCTTATTCTTGAAAATGAGTTCCTCTGTTCCACAAGCACATTCAGTCAAACATACACTATAAAACTGCCAAACTCAGACGTATTTGAACAGTTAATTCATTTGTTATTATATAAATTTTAAATTAAAATGCTAGTAACGATAAATGCATTGAATATTTAAATCTTTGAAACTTGTTGTAATTGAGATGTGAACCAGCAGATGGCGGCATTTGTAAAGCAATTCAAATGAGAAGTGCCCAAGCGACTTCAAATTATTTACATATAATTATTTACTTAGAAGTAACTCATGTGCCCCCACTTCTCTGACACGGTGAAATATTTATTTCTAATATTTGTTTTATGTTTCAGTACGTTAGACATGGGAAACTTCTATTATAAGAGATTTTATAAATACACTGCCATAACTCTACAATTTGTCCCTTACTTTTGTTGATTAATATATTTTGGGAAACATTAAGGTCCTAAAATGCACTTCTGGAAAAAACAAAACAAAAATGTATTAAATAAAAAAATATATAAAACACATTGACATATAATAAGAGATCTCTTTGAGGAAATTATACAAGATTTCTATGATCATGAAAAAAAGGAACTTACCAACCTATGAGAACTTCATAGACACCCAGCAAATTAAACAGGAAAAAATAAAATTATGAGGTAGGAAATTTCATTCAACCAAAATACAGCAACTAAGTAGCTAATTGTTGGCTTGTAAGTCTGTATGCTCTTAATGAGGAATTTGTTACTAAATGTGATCATCATTGGGGGGAAAGTATAATTACTGATTGATAAACTTAAAATGAATTATTCTGTGCTGTACAGAGAATCTTTCATGGATTTTCATAGATATAAAACCTTCATTATTTTTCAGAAAAAAAAATTTGGGTTATGTTAAATTACTGTTCAATCAAATATTGTTATTGCTTGCCTCTGATTGCACACCAGCTAACCTCAATATTCCTCCCTGTAGATACAAAATTTACCTTTAAGGAGCTTTCTTGAGTCCAAGCAATTCCCTGAAGAAAAATCTTTAAGAACTTTGTGCCTTTACCTCCAAACAGGCTGCTTTTATGGTTGCTGCCAGAGTCTTCCCAAACTGGACGAGGCTAATCAAGCTCTGTGTTTTGTAACTATTACCAAAACACTTTTACGCTAGTCCATCATCTGGCAATCATAGGCCTGAGTATTAGACACATTATCTCCATCACATTAAGGTCGTTGTTCTATGGAGGGAGTGTTTCTTATATTTGAGTGAATTATTTGGCTTGGAATTACTATGGAAATAGTAAAAAAACATATTTCATTCAAAGCTTTCATGCTAAAGAGCATTGGTGTGCTGTTCCAACTCTTTGGAGTTTTCCAACAACATTAAACCAGCGAAAAGAATGAATATGAACAATGTCACACAGCTTAAGGATTTAATTTAGTGTTTCACATATATTACCTCCACTGACAGTCATGATGTAAAGGAGGCCCGGCTGCAATGTGTCTTGGAAGACTATTTACCAATCCAATAAGCTGATTACTTGTTGTTCTGTCAGCCGGGGTTTCTCTGTGTACATACAGGTGCCGTCCAGCAGCCTCAGAGCCTGTCTAATGAACATGAACTCTTGCTGGCATCTACAGAGGAGTCTCTTCCTTGTGGTTTGCATCAACACTTTCAGACCCCATTGATGGGAGAACAGTGGCCACGAACAAAAGCTGCGTATACTGTACAAACACAGCTCTGAGCGGACGCACACTGACTCATTCTTCAGTGTGTGTGAGAACGGAGGGGGACCCCTTTCAGCCCCTTTGTGTCGGTGTCTGTCAACAGTGTAGTTGGAGGCAGAGCTCATTGTGGCGGCCAGTGTTGCGTATTGACACAGGGCCTCGTTTAGCTTGTTCCCAGGGTCCAACCTGAGCACTCATGAATAATGGAGAGAGGATCCTCAGGGCCAAGGAGGAGCTTCTGGTGTCTGACTGAGCTTTTTGTAAACTGCAACTTTATGTGCCAGCAGGTAAAACTGGGTCATGGCTGATTATGCTTGGTACTGAACTTGATGTGACATGGTATGAATCTGGTTTGGGAGGCTATGCATCAGAATAAAAAAACAAAAGAGAAGACAAGACGTCAAAGTTCAAATACAAAAGCATTTTAATTAAATTATCATTAAAAAAAGTAGTTTATGTCTGCAGATCAATTCTGAATAGTATTAGTTACCTGGTAATCAGGTAAAAAACCCTTAAGATCTAGATCTAATTTTTGAGAGGTACCTAGGCAGAAATTAAGTAAGTTTATTATACAGAGTGACATGCTTCAAGTGTTTCTTTCTGTTAATTCTGGTGATAATGCCTTGCAGCTCATAAAAACCAAAAGTCAGTTTAATCAAAAAACAGAAATAAATGCTTTGAAAAGGTCACTGTGTAATGATATAAATTTCAGAGTTTGAAGGGAAATAGCCTAAAATTACTGAAATAAATAAACTTGTTGGTGATGTCCTAAGTCATAGAAGGGCGTCTGTTGGTTGAGTTTATATATTATCGGCTTTCTTCAGCCAGTACCTCTGACAGATTGTAACTAAACCACCTTCTAGTAATGTGCAATTCTTCTTAAAGGAGAAGTACTATGTTATTCTTTTTTTTGTTTGTTTTGGCTTTGCATCATGTTATAATGTTATTCTTTCAAAAAAAAGCATACCTGAACATGCCTTGGTTCTTTCATGCATGTCAGAGAAATATTTTAATCTCCCATGGCAACCATTCAGTTGTGAAAAACGATTGTTAGGATAGGAGTAGCAGCATTTCCTTTGAGCTGAAATTTCCAATCTTACAAGCAGATTCCCCAACTCGGCTCCTTCCGACTAGCCAGCAGCAATTAGCAAAGTTCCAAGTGGAACTGCGCATCTGTTGAGCTTATTGTGCCAGTTACCTCTAAATGCAACACTAGTAAAAATGCTATTAATAGAGGAGCAATGTCCTGGTGACGCAGTGCTTGGAAAAACCAACATTTTCTTAAAGAAATAGAGGCCTAAATAATTTCAAGGCATTAAATTGCAAAGTCAAATTGTTTTTATGATATATGCAACATTTTTATCACAACTGAAAGTAAGCTGGTTGATTGTGCTATTAAATGATCCTATGTGGCTGGAAAACACATGATACTGCACCTTCAAGTGAAGAAAAATGTGACTTCAAGTTTGATGAGTGGCATTGAACAGGTGTGTTCTGTAAGTCTGGCACCAGCAGGGGGCATCAGTTCAGGTCAGGTTCCTAGCAGCTCCAAACTACCATCAGAGAGGCTCACACGACCTGAGCGATGTGCCCTCTCCTCTCTGCCTTTTTCTGCAGCTGCAGCGAGAAGCATAGGGGCAGGCGCCAGGCCATGCTGCGTAGCCGGGGTGAAGTGTGTGTGCGTATGTGTGTGTGTTTGTGTCGAGGTCAGGGAGGTGCCTCTTGCTTGTGTGCTTTGAGCTTTTTCATGCTTCCTGCTTTGATCTTCCCTCTCATCCCTTTATCCCACACGCTCCCTGAGCCTCGGGCTGCTGGTTTGCAGCACACCGACGGTGGGGCTGCAAAGGGAGAATTGAAGGAAAGAGGGTGAAGGGAGGAGGGGGGTCTCTTTCACAGTGAAGCTGCTTGTTCTGTCAATGAAGCAAGCTGTGTAGGGAGAGAGCTTTTCATGGGGTTCAGTCAGTGGGTAAGGGGCTGGGGGTCACCAGGAGCTAAACTGATGCACAAAGTACAGTTCTCTCGTCTTTTATCCATTCTCAGATCTCCAAACAGTGGGATGGAATTCCTCTGGCACGGTGCTCAGAGGGTGGCCTCCTGACCCCTTACAATATGGGAAAGTGCACCCCTCAGCTGGTAGTTATATAAAGCCCACCAGAGTCATGAGAATCCTTGATAAATCACTCGGCTTGAGGCCACTCGTGTCTTTCTGCAGCTCACAAGGAGTGATTATTTTCCACAGGTCCTAAATAGGTCCGGTTCAAAGTGACGCTACCTAATCGGTATGGCAAGAAGTTAGAGGATCATCATGTGAATATACAGTGGGCTAGGATGCATGCTTTTATCCTCCTCCCATGGTCTGGTAATCCTGGTGTAACCTTGCATGCACACACTCACACCTGCTGGTAGCAGACTGGGAAGCACAGATGCATATGCGTGGAGCACAGCCCCCATAATTGAACACTAATTGGAAGGAGGGGAGTGCACTTATCTTTATTTAGACATGTGGTAAGTGTTGGGCAGAGAAAAGCAAGTCAACCATCTCTGCAGCTGACTCCACTGAATATTTTATGACAAGCTCAGAGGGTGTGTTTGTGTCTGTCATGCAGCTATCCAGCTAAAGAAATAATCAAATTAGTCTCTTTAAATGAAACAGATGACAGAGTGATGATACAACTTTTTGTTTTAGGGATGAATCTCAAGAAAAACACTTTACAAAAATGACATTTGGAGTTTTTTGGGGGGGATTTTTAACAATTAATATAGAGAGGATATTTTTTTAGTAAGCTTCTTATAAACCTTACCCTTAGAAATGTTAAGAAATCAACTTAATAGATCTAACAGTGGGACTTGCTTGGATTCTGCTTCATGTTTGTGTAAGAGTGAAGAGAAAAAGTAAAGGGGGCTGTGCTAACAGGGGCTTTCAGCAGATCACTGGCAGTTTGACTGCAGTGGAGAGTAATGGGGCTGGCAGGGCGGAATCAATTACTGGCCACAACAGATTTTCCCACAGGTCAGAGCTTGGGAAAGCACTACTTCACTGCAGAGCAGACAGCTGGCAGAGAGCATCCACTGGGAAAGGAGCCGATTCTCTTTTAAAAAGAGAAAGCTTTTTATGTAAGAATAATAATAAACTTATCGCACAGCAAACTGACCCTTTTTTCTTTATTTATTCTGCCCTTTACAGTGACTTGCAAATTTTGAATACTTTCACATTTTGTTCCACAACAACCACAAATGTCAATATATTGGATTGGTATATTAAGTGGCAGATCAAAACAAAGTGAGGTTTTGAAGTGGAGAAAAAAGGATTGAATTTATTTGTTTTTTTTATATTACGAATAAAAATCTGAATCAGAAAATTTTGGAATATATTTGCATTCTGTCTCTTATACCCCAAATCCCTCAATTATAATATTTTTTTGTAATTATCCCATAGAGTGTTCATCAACAGGATGGCTATTAGTCATGCATTCCACGAATCTGGCCTTTCTGGAAGTGGCAAAAAGACATAGTTAGAAAAAAAGTAATAAAAAGTGCCATTTGAAATGTGCCACTAGTTCTCATAGAGGACTCACAAAACAAGCAGAAGAAGGCTTTCCCGTTAAATGAGTCTGGCATTGAATGTTTTGGTTGAACACTATGAGTGATAATAAAACTGACACGCCACATTACCCTGAACATAACATCCCTGTGGTGAAATGTGGCAGTGGCAGCATCATGCTATCTAAATGCCTCCCAGCAAGAAACATACAAATACTTGGTACAGTGAAATGATTGAGATCATTCATGCACTCAGGTCAAAAGGAGCTTGATATACTTTGGAGAAAATTATTTTTAAAAATTGCAGCTTCTAGATGAGCAAAGCTATATGAATACACATATACCCAATTGATACTCTATTGATATGCAAACTGTGTTCTTCCAGTGGGGACACAATGCATGGCCTTTAAAGTAAGTTGTCTTCTCTGCGCTCCTTTCTCTGGACAGACATCATGCGCTGTCTCCTGCTGCGCTTATTTAGAAACCAGTCTTGTGATCTGCCTTCCCACCATTGTGAGCCTGCAAAAAGATGAATGGCACCAAGTAGCTAATTATAAGGCCTGTGTACCTTTGTGGGGTAAAAAGGCTGGCATACATTCCATTCAGCTATTCTTGTTTGTCAAAAAAATAAATAAGATTTTTCATCTTGTGACTTAAGCAGAGAGGTTACTGGCAGTGTCCAAACCTGAGAGCTGACCATAGGAAAAAAACTGAATGAAATAAGAAACAAAACCCCATGCTAAACAAAGAAACAAGGAAGTCAACATATCCTTCTTGGCTTTACCTATCCAAAAAGCACAAATAGAAAGGATGCCAACAAAGGCAGGAAAGTAAAGAATGAGAAGGAGGGTGTATTGTGGTTGAACAGTGGGAATGGATCTCAGGCCTGGTCTGTTCTCTGCCCGATATAGAGCCTGGGTGCTGACTGGAATAAGAGGGGACAGGCAGGAAGCTGTGGCCCATAGGATAACATTGTTGTACAGAGGCTGTCTTGGAGACATTTCCCCAAGTCAGACGGCTTATTTAGGACCAACTTGGGTGGCATTTTCCCTTCCTTACATAATATCATACCTCTTGCGTGCGACAAAGTTCAGGCTTTTTCCTTCGCCAACTCCCCTGCACCATACCCCAGTTGAATAAAACATGAACAAGGAAATTATCTCACATGCTCAAGTGCTTTCCTGATGGCCTCCCTCCCCACAGCACCCACAAAACACAAACTCCACTGCAGCAGTTGTTGAGTGGCAGGTATAAGATGTCAAGATGGTGTGCACACAGGATGCAGGCCCGGCTGTGAGCGTCGCTGCTGCCGACTGCCACGACGGTTGACATAGTAAATCAATCCTGATGGGAGGGTGTGTAGGACAAGGGGGAGGGAGAGAAAAGAGGTGGGGGAAGCGAGGGCTAGACCTCCGTCAGACACACTCAGCCAGCCAGGGAGAGACTGTCGACGGGTGGGAGAACACTCGCCGGGAAGAGCTCACACGGAGATTGAGTTACCACGGAATTAGATCGGGGTTGTGGGAAACAGCACCTCCTGAACACGCCCACACACACGCATTCACACAAACACACACCAACACACGCAAACACACACAGGCGCACACTCGGGCCGCAGTCTCCCACACAAAAAAAGAGTCACCCAGGGAAACCTGAGGGAAGATTGAGGAAGGCAGCTGGGCACACGCCAGATTCAAACAAATGCTCGCTTATACCTTTTAGCTTCCTGGCACATGGTTGGTTTTGAGAGCAGTTTCATCTACGAGCTGGTGCTAAATTAAGTGCAGCGGTCACCGGCCACACTGGCATGCTGGCATGCTGCTGAGGTTATTCAACTTAAAGATAATCTACAGAAATGTCATAAGCAAATGAGCTGAAACTGAACAGGTTCAAACAGAATTGGACCATTTATAATGTTCACCCCCACCATCCGAAAGAAAAGGTTTCGATGCCAGAACTGAAAGGTCAAGGTTTTGGGGAAGCTAAATCATAATTAGTAACATTAAGGAGCCAAAGGAATGCTGGCGCTAATGTAGAGGACCTTGACAGTGAGGTGTGAATGGTTTGAGTATGCATAATGGAAACCACCTGAAAAATCCTGTCACAGTGGAGACCCATTACTATAATAAGATGATAAACAATATTAAAGTGATTCAAAACATCTTTAAGCTGTTATCTGTCAGTCAACAAATGTCATGTACATGGGATAATAAAAGATCTGATAAAAAGGGATAGTTTGACAGATTTGCTTTCTCAAACTCAACAAGATCTTTGACGTTTGAGATAGCTATGTGCTACCGAACCAATTTATGAGTATAAAATATATAATTTTGAAGTATCTTCCAGTTAGGGTCAATATAAATGTATTTTTTATATTCCCAGATCTATTTTTTTAAGTTCCTTGTCAATGTGACAAATGATTGAGCAGCACCAGCTTTTTTAATGGGTCCATCCACCCATCTAATCCGTGGGCACCAAAAATTAAGGCTGGTGAAAAAAACATTAATATAGTAATCATAGAAATGACCTTTGTTGCATAAAAATGTGCAAAGCATGTCACATGCAATCCCAAAATAAAGATATTTGCTAGAAGAAGAGTTAAATCTCTGTGTAGCCTCCTCCATGCTGCCCTGCTCTCACCTTCTGATGGTCTGTTTGATTGTGTCTCAATCTCAAGCTTCACAGACACCTGTGGCCTCAAAAAGACATCAAAAGTTAGGGACGGAAAAGAGCTAAATGAGACAACAGCAAGATGATAATCAGACTAATTAATCTTAAACGGGAAACTTGTCATGATTATATGGGTCAGTTTAATCTGGTTTGCATCAAACAAACACAACATGTGAAAACAACGCTTTATATGATGAGCACTAGCTTTATGCACTCAGCATTGTTACAGTTCATTCATTGTTCTGTATTTGTCTCTTCATTTCAATACCATTTGAAATCTACTATCTTTACAAGCCTTGATTTTCCATCTTCAAATGAAAAACTTGCACTGACAAATAATAATGAATAGTCAGTAACCATCCTTCATTACAGTCCTAAGGAAACTGTTCAGAAACTCAGGAAAGTTTTCTTACAGTGGGAAGGAGGAAGCCTGCATGGTGGTGCACTGTTGATGAGCTTCCATTTGCAACATGTACAGAAGAACTGAGTCAAGTAAACATTTCCGATCAGTGTAACTGTATGACTTAAAACTAAAGCAGCTTAAAACCAAATCAATATCATAGTGGCTCTATACCCTGCGTCTTACTGGAAATGTAGTTTTCAGATGTTTACTCTGACAAAGTTTTTATTTTTGTAAATAGTGACTGTTTTTGCATTATGTTATCTTCTAATGACACGAGAGATGTGCAATGCTCATCATCACCCTCACTTCATGATGTACCTGACGTTATGGAAATATCTATGACCTGCTAAGAGCAGGAATTGTTGGTCTTGCAGCAGTTGTGCACAGGAATCAAGATCTCATCTGCACTTGTCTTGCCCCAGTGCATGAACTTAACAACTGACCTGATGGAGCAGAAACAGCTGTGTCTCAACAAGGTAGCGGTCTGTGAGACAGCCAGGGTGGAGGGTTGGGGGAGGGGGTGGGATTTCCACTGATGGACTGAATAGACAAGTCAGGCTCAGAGCCGGAACCCTATAAGTACTAGTAATAGAATAGAATAGAATAGAATAGTAAGTTAAAGTAAGTGAGAGCACACAAAAGTAAAAAGTAAATAAATAAAAATAAGAGTCTGTGCAGTAAGGACAAATTCACAATGGAAGAAAAAATAATACTGTACAGTAACTAAAATAAACTTAGGTATATATGCAACTGAACAGAATAATAAAAAAAATAAATGTGCTTGTTTTACAAAAATGTAAAAAAAGGAAATGGTCATAAAGAAAATAACAAATAAAAGATTCAGCTTCAGAGTTTTGAACATCCTTAAAAAAATGTAAAAACTGAAAAACAAACTTTAGCAAGAAGTATTTCACTGCAGCTCATCTTTTAGCTACTGAAAGAAAATAGAGAATACATGCTACTTTATTTCTTAAATGAACACGTCATGTAGGTGTCAGTTTAGTTCAAGCTCGCTAACGAGTCCAGTTCGGACCACGCCCACTTCAATCATTAGGCCCCGCCCCCTTCCCGCGTTTGAAAGTAACCCCAGCAGAAACAGCTCTGATGTTCAAACTGCTGCTCGGACCCTGCGCAGCTGGAGCTCTCTGTGAAACTAAAACCACCTCCATCCGTGTGAGCCTGGACATCAGAATGAAGCGAAGCCTCAACTACAGCTCATCAGACAGCGAGCTGGATGACAATGTGGAGGTGGAGAAGGACAGTGGAGACGAAAATGGGTAGGATTTTTTTTTCAATATCTGCATATGATAGATTATATTTTATATCTTAGAATTTACATTTTATATATTATGTTTTATATCCCTTTTTGTATTAAAGATATATTGTACCTACAACAAGTCATGTCATGTTTTACAATGCTTTAAAAAAATTGAAGACATATTTTCCTTTCAGTCAAGCTGACTCTCCAGGATCAATGTCACCCTCCACCACCACTACACAAGTTCAAGCAAGAAAAAGGCGCAGAGGGGTATGCACACATTTAGGACTGACTTTTTAAAACATGTTCTTTTCTTCCTTCCTCTGTTCACAATTATTATTGTATCCGATTTTTGTTAATCTTATATATTTATATTTTCAATTTATTTTCTGATGGAATATATATATGTCTTTATATTTCAATGTATATTAATAGATAATAGAGAAAAGGAGACGTGACCGGATCAATAATAGCCTGTCAGAGCTGAGAAGACTGGTACCAAGTGCTTTTGAGAAGCAGGTGAATTACTCTTCCCCTCTTTACAACTCGAACCCGAACAGAGGGTTTTGCTTTTTTTTTAATTATGCAGATTATAGCCAAATTGAGTTGAAATTTGTGTAAAGTAACAATATTCATCTTCCTGGTTTTCAGGGATCAGCTAAACTGGAAAAAGCTGAAATTCTGCAGATGACAGTGGACCACCTGAAGATGCTTCATGCATCTGGAGGAAAAGGTGAATAATCCTTTGACATTATAATGCAAACCAGAACTTTCTGCTTTAGGTTGGATATTGCTGTTGTCTTACCTGACATGTTCCTGTTGTCTCGCCTCATAGGTTACTTTGAGGCTCATGCTCTTGCTAAGGATTACCGCAGTTTGGGCTTCCGGGAGTGTCTGGCAGAGACGGCCCGTTACCTGAGCATCATCGACGGCCGGGACAGTACAGACTCCCTGCGGGTCCGCTTGGTGTCCCACCTCAGCAACTACGCCTCACAGAGGGAGGTGCACACTGGACTGGAACACTTTGCTTGGGGCTCGGCGTATGGAACAGCCCCGTCCCCTCTCCCCCACCATCTTCTTCTACAGCACCCTCAGGGCAGGACACCTGCGCCCAGAACAAACAGCAGCCCATCCTCTTCCTGCTCCTCTTCTTCTTCTTCATCCTCCTCATCCGGTGAAGTTTCTGGAACATCCAGACTCAGTATGCTGTCCCCCACAGAGTCTCTCAGGGTGCCTCCTAACGGCTCCTTACCCCTTAGTCTACCTGTGCCGACATCTAAGTTGTCCCCACCTCTCGTCTCGTCTCTCTCCTCGCTTTCGGCCTTCCCCCTCTCCTTCGGGGCCTTTCCTCTCATCTCCCCAACGGCCATCCGTACAGTGAGTCCCACTTCCACCATGTCAAAACCTTACAGGCCTTGGGGCATGGAGATCGGGGCGTTCTGACGCTGAGCACTGGACTCAAAGCAACAGCTGAGCTGCTGCCGACAAAACCTACTTCAACTGTTCATATGGCAATTAAGGAAAATAAATCAAAATAATTTTATTTTACTTAGAAATAAGTTTGAAAAGTGGCAGGTGGATCCTTTTAGGATTTTATTTACTTAAAAGGTGAATATGTTTTTATTCATTATTTGATGAATAAAAAGCTTAATTTAGGTAGACTTTTCACCTCCAGGTTGAGGACTGATGTAAAAATATGAATGAGCCATGATAGATTGATTGTAGAGGAAATGTACAGATACAATTAAAAAACTGTGTAAACCACCAAGGCAGAACATAGGAGGATATGGGCCCCTGGGCTAGAGGTTTGGTGCCCACTCAATTTTCTCTAACCTATGCAAGTTATAAGTAAATATCACGACAACTGTTTGTCCAAACCACTAGATAAAAAGAAACAGAACATTTATTTTGAACAAATAATAACTTTGTCATCTACTGGTAACAATGAGACAAAAACATTTTAACGATGCCAGTCCTCTCTGTGGCTTTTTAACCAAGTCACTGAAATACACCAAAAACAAAGGAGGCCTGGAAGATGTACTTAAGGTTTACTGTTGTTGCACCTGAAGTGTTTGTGGTTAGCTAGATTAAAAATGGGCCTATGACATCATCATTTACAAATAGTTGTATAGTGATGTTTAACATGAAAATCTTGGCTTATAATTTTCCTTTGAATTCCTGCAAAACATGTGTTTGCCAAATCTCCATTCAATGAAAAATAAACATTTGAGGGGAAGAACAACTTAAGATACTGCCCTAGTTAGTCTGGCCCAGTTGACTACAGATGTCTACCTTTTAAAGTTGTTTAATTTGTTCTGTTTTATTTAGCAAAATTGCAACTATGTGGAAAAACATAAATTGAATGTTGTATGGACTACATTTGGAAAACATGTGTCTTGAAACTTAAAAATTATTGTTTATGTATCGGTTATAGTTTTATTTTATTTTATTTTTTACAAATAAAATGGGTCCAAAACACATTTCTGGCATTTTTATTTTTTATTTAATCCCCAACATTTTTTAATAAATTTATTCCTTTGAGAAATCTGATTATCTGATTATAGGCTTCTTCCCTAATCAGTATTTATGCTGCAGGTGCATAATAGCAGCAGCACCATGCAAGTTCATTATAAGTTAATAAGATCCAGGTTATTAACTGCAAAGCAGGTCCTTTGCCATGTGCCAGGTTTGAGTAACAGAATCCAAAAGCATTGTTGCCCTTATGAATACCCAGGAAATCATTAAGAGCCAGAGGAAATCCTTTACAATGTCACCCTGACCTCACCAGCCTGGGCTGGTCTGGAACGGAGACAATAGTGTGAACAGGATGGGGACATTGGTGAAGAAAGAGTTATTAAGTATCACCAACGCAGAAGCAGATGTTCTCATAAATCACATCTTGACTCAAATGGGTTGTTTCTTGTTTGTTTTCTATTAATTAAGATTTTTAGAGGTTCATTGTTTTAGAGCACACAAGGGGTAAAATGTGTTCTTAATTTGTTGTCTGCAGACTAATGCCTCATCTAAAATATATCAAGGTTGTTTAATTTACCATCTTCTGATAAGCAAATCTATGGGTTGAAAACAAGGTCAGGGTGAAAGCCTAAGTGTTTATTTGTTTCCTTCTTTTTGAAACAAAACAGTGACCTGCTTTGCAAATTGAGACTTAAGTCGGATACTGCCATCTGTTGGTAGAACATCAACATCACTCTTATGCTAATAGATTTTGAACGGCTGACACTTTTTTGTGGAAACATGAAAAAGCTGTTATGATTATTATTATTATTATTATTATTATTATTATTATTATTATTATTATTATTATTATTATTATTATTGTTGTTGTTATTTTATTATTATTTTGTTGTTATTGTTCTATACTAATAAACTTTTTTTAAAACAAGTGTGTCTTTATTTTTAATTGATTGTTTTTCTGCACTATATAGACAAGTTTTTGTTATATTTAATTAGCAATTAACAATCATTCTTGCTTCTTTATGTTTGTAATGAAATGTGTTCAATAGGAATGTTATGAACTCATCATTTAGATCTATTTTGAATTGATTTTGGCTGATCATAAAATCAACCTGATTATTAGAGTTTATCAGTGTCTTTGCTTATAAAACCTCTAGAAATAAAAACTTGGTTTCTTTAAATAGAAAATACAATTTCCAAGCATAATGTACAGATATTGGTTTGTCCTCCCTGTTTACATTGAAGACATTCACATGGTTTACTTGAAATATATTACTTAGAGTAAATGAAATGAAATGAAAAATGGGTTTTTGCAGACTGCAGTTCTCAAGGTGTGTAGATAACTGGTTCTTTTATTTGGCAGTTTACAATCCCCCTTGTCTTTTATTACAGAAACATAATAGATGGTGCATGCCATGTTCACAGAACTCCCAAACCTTTATTCAGCAAAGCTTTCACAGAGAAAAAATATGAAGAGGAAAAAAACACAAGCAGCAGACTATGCAGGCAGATATCAGTGGTATTCTGAAAGTTAAAAAGAGACTACTTCAGTGTACTGTATGTAAAGCTTCTTGCATCCATTATCTACCTAAACCTCTAAGGAGAAAAGATGCTAATGATGCCTAGTCGCCCACACAAACATACTTTAGGTTCACACTATCAAATATCAAGATGGGAGCAACAGCACATTCCACTGTCCAAGACACTGTGCATGATACCAGTTTGGTCTCATAACATTCATTCATTTTGTGAGACTCATCTCCAGAGATCCTAGGAGAGCTATTTATTTGGCAAATGACTGGTTGAAAAAAGGTGAGAATATGCCGATGTGTAGTTATTCCCTTTAGGCAAATACATTCCTAACAACAATACAATTCATCTCAAAGGAAGTGGTCTGAATCTATGGGTGTTGAGCATGAGTAGGTGGCATGAGGGAGATAACAAATGCGATATACCCAAACCAGATTTGCAGCATACATATTGACTGTCACTCTTCACAAAACATACAGATATTTTATCAACATCATCATGACATCATCAGAAAACACTGAAAATCCTCCATCTTCTGCCTGCCAACTCCCAACACTGAGGCCTTTCATATGATAAGAGCATTGTAAAACTTGAAGAACAAAAACAGTCACTAGCAAAAAGATAGAGAGCTAGCTAGCTAGATAAATAAAATGTTGGCAATCAAGAAAGACTGATAAGTAGCTTTCTATCTATTTATCTAACTAACTAGCTATATTGATCAAATGTTGGATATCAAGAAATGTAGTTAACCTATTTATCTAGCTAGCTAGCAAGACAGCTAGACACAGAGAGAGGGAGATATAGATAGAGAGAGAGAGAGAGAGAGAGACAGGAAGCTATTTGGCTAGCTAGCTAAACAGATAGCTAACCCGCTATCTAACTATATAATTCCTAAGTAGGTAGATAGATAGATAGATAGATAGATAGATAGATAGATAGATAGATAGATAGATAGATAGATAGATAGATAGATAGATAGATAGATAGATAGATAGATAGATAGATAGATAGAGTATTTACAAAATAAAAGTCATATGGTTGCACTTTCACTAAATCAACAAATCTATTCAGTTGTAAAAGGAGTGTCATAGATGTCTGTATCACTGATAATACTGAGGGGTTGTGGATAGTTGTGACAAGGTGTGCAGTGCTGTGGTAGTGAGTTTCTTGAGCCTCTCAGCCTTCAGGGCAGAGTGTCTGTTTTGGAGAGGTTGAGGGCAGGGAAGGGATGGATGGATGTTTCGACAGACGGACCACAGGAATTGTGTGAAGCTCATGCTAGCTGCTCTTCCCTCAGCAGCTCTTTGTTCCTACGCACAGCTGCGGCATGCTTCTCCTGAACACAGCGACACACATAGTGACAATGATTAGTTTGGAAATTCTAAAACTCAGACTGCAACACTGAATCCCACTGATAAATGCCTGAGTTTTGCAACTCTGACCTTCTCCTGTAGGCGCTCCATCATGGCTGCCAGCTGGGCATCGCGATTCTCCTTAATCTGCCCCATCTTCATCTGGAGCTTTTCCTCGGCCATCTTGCTAAAGTTGCTGTTCTCCTCCATGGCCTTTAGCAACACGTCCCTTTCGTGCTCCCGCTTTTCCGCCAAAGCCTTCAGCACCTGGGACTCTTGGTACTAAAAAAACACATCCTGTTATTCGTTTTGAAAAGCCTCTGCTATTTAGAACCCAAAGATGTTGGTCAGAAAGAAAATACCTTCCTTCGCTCTTCAGCTGCCTCCAGTTTCTTCTCAATCTCCTCCAGGGAGAGATCCCTCTTTGGGGGAGAGGTAAGGTTGTGGGCAATGTCTGACACTGGAGACTGGGGCTTGAGAATTACCTCAAAGGCTTGCCCCGAGGCCCGTTTGTCTATAGGTTTAACCTCCATGTCTGTAAATCAGACAAATACAATGAGAGTGCTAAAAAATCCATTAACATACCAGTTGATTAATTACTAATGCCTCTTCTTCCAGGGAAGAGAAAACATCCATTAGGGACTATTTGTTTGGTTGTAAAGAAAATCAATTTTTCAGATCCTTCATACCTTCAAACTCACAAACGAGCTTGTTGCGAGTCTCTGGGTAGAAGCAGGAACAGATGAGGGAGAGGACGGACAACTCCTTCATCTTCTCTTTGTAAGCTGTTGGGAAATTTTAAAAAAATCAAATCAGGCCAAACAATACACAACGAAGGTGCTTGCTCAATAATTAAGTTCTGAAATCAAAACAAATTGATTTGTTTTGATCAATTTGTTTTGCGAGAGACATTTTAGCAGTCTCTCGCAGATTTCATTCAAGAATGGGAAGAATGTATTTTGATCCATCCATCTTCCTACCAACTTTGACCAGTTTATCTTTTTTTTCCAAAGTAAAAAATCCCCAAGGCATGATGTGAACATCACTATGTTTCGGCATTGCTGTACAGTACTTGTAAATATGTGCTCATACTTCTCTCCATTCCACCTGCAAGGAGCTGCTACCTTGTATGTGTGCATGTCTGTGTGTGTGTGTCTGTGTCTGTATGATCGGGTCCCAGTTTGTGAGCAGAGTTTGCACAAACCTCAAACATGGTAAAACTTTGGTTTTATTGTTTGGTTGCATTGTTTTCTGTCATACTTGTTGGCTAAAAGCAATTTTAGTGCATTTTATTGGGATTCAATGCGACATAATCAGGAAGTGAAAGAAAAACGCCACATGATTTGACTTTCATTGAGATGCTGCCTGTGCCTTGGATGGTTTTGTGGCAAACTGAAAAAAGGATTTTTATGGCTATTACTATTTCTGCTTATAGGCCAGATGTGTTGAGTGTAGTGCAGTTGTCAATGGATTTTTCCACCTGAGCTAAAGGATTTCAGCATCTCCCCCAAGTTTTTCCAATTAATCTTTACCTGACTTGTCAGTTTAGATGGACAGTCATATCTTGGCAGATTTGCATTTGTAACTTACATTTTATATTCTCTAGATAAGAAATTGAACAGTGCTGCTGAAGTTTAAAGTTTGGATTATTGTTTTCTAACCTGACTCTACTTTAAACTTCACCACAATATTATCCATGTCATGTCTGTAATCCTTCATCAGCATGATGTTGTCGTTCACTAATGTTCTCTAAAACAATCTTTGAATTCTTCACATAACATCTGAATTCTTACTGATATTAAATAACATAAAGGTTTCATAGCATAGTGATTTTATTTTTATTTTTATTATTATTATTATTATTATTATTATTATTATTTGGGGCTGCCCAGTGGCGCAGCTGGTAGAACTGTTGCCTTGCAGCAAGAAGGTTCTGGGTTCGATTCCCAGCCCCAGTCTTTCTGCATGGAGTTTGCATGTTCTCCCTGTGCATGCGTGGGTTCTCTCCGGGTACTCCAGCTTCCTCCCACTGTCCAAAAGCATGACTACCAGGTTAATTGGCCTCTCTAAATTGTCCCTAGGTGTGAGTGTGTGTGTGCATGGTTGTTCGTCCTGTCTGACTTTGTGTTGCCCTGCGACAGACTGGCGACCTGTCCAGGGTGACCCCGCCTCTCGCCCGAAATGATAGCTGGAGATAGGCACCAGCAACCCTCCCAACCCCAGTAAGGGACAAGGGTGTAGGAAAATGGATGGATGGATGGATTATTATTTGGGGGTATCAAATTAAAGGGCATTGAACACAATTTCACAACACACTACTAAAATGTTTGTTTGTCATAAAATGAGTGTATTCTTTTCCTTCCACTTCACAATACTTCATGTTCCTCTATAATGTAAAACCAGAATAAGCAAATTAAAAAATGTGTTAATAATAGGTGAAAGCTCAAGGGGTATGGATAATTTTTCAAGGTATTTTATCATTTCACTATTACAGAATCAATAATGCATTTCAAGTCTTAAAGATATGGAAGTGTTGTGTTCCTCCATTAATAATTGAAGAGTAATTGATTTATCCATTCTGATGTGGTCACCAGACATGCCTTCTTTAAAAGAAACTAGGCATAAACACAAAATTACATTTGAATCTAACAAAATGGGCTTGCATATAGGTTCATCCAGTTCCCTTGTTAAATCTTTGTGCCAAAGACTCCCCAGAGCTTATTTTGCTATCGAGACAGCAACAACTAGCTGATTAATGATCTGCACTCCATTTGTTTTCCTTCTTTACATTTTTGTGAAAGTGTCCACCTAGGTCCTCAGAGAGGACACCAGGGCTGCTGAGCCTTCTGTTCCAAAGGCCCGGCTGTGAAGCAGCTCTTTTGCTGCAGGGCTGGCCTGCCTCCCACCTTACAATAAACTTATCTGCTTTAGGATGCTGTCCATAGCAAAGCACACAAACACACACAAAACAATCAAAATGGAATGATTACACCAGGGTATTGCTTTAATACCCTGATGTAAAACAAAAACTGCTGAGAGATTTGTCTCTATTGCAAACTAATGTAGTGGGAAATACATACCCAAAAATAAAAGCTGGAGTGTTTAGTTTAAATCCCCAACTATTATCATCCATGAATATATAAATAGTTCATTTTTTGTTAGATGAATTGCAATAAATGCCACAGCTGGAGATCCATTGTGGACTTTGAGGGAATAAGACAAGCTAAAGAATGAAAAGGCTCAGTTCTCATCACGTTTCAAAAAATAACTACATAAGCACAACACTTGAAGATTAACATCTCTATGCAAGCTTGGTCATAATAAAAGTCTTGTAGAAAGCAGCCATTGCGGGGTAAATATGACTGTTTTGCTGTCGGCTCAATAATCGGCCGCTTCGCATCTTGGGTGGGGTCCGTCTGCATTATGCTGCATGTTGGGGGGCCGCTGTGGCATGAAGCGGCGCAGGTGCAGCACTGCGAATGGAGCTGTTTTAACAATTCCGATTATTTCCATTATGTGCTGTATTATGTGAAATAAAAATGTTAACAATGCAACGATCAAATAAACGTTTCAGACAATGAAGAAGGATTATGGCCTTGTAAGCCCATTCTTGCATTTTGCAGATTTCAACTGCAAAACACACTCGCGTTCAGTAGAACAGTGCTTAAAATGTTTATTTTTTTATCCATCAAAATATAACGCCAGACGGTATGCTGCACCTTTCTGGTAACGGAAAGGATGCACATGTAATGAGTCTATTCATCCATCCATCCATCTATTCATCCTCATCAACCATCCATCCTCCCGTCTTTTCAGAAAGGACCGGTCTTAATACACTTACCAGTTACAGTTTTAGCCATGGCTGATGTATTTCTCCGCAGAGGATGCTGAAGCTCTGTTCCGATTAACCGTGATGCAGCTTAAGGCACTGAGTCAGCGAATAGACCGGGCTTGGACTGGGAAGCGGAGAGCAAGAGGAACGCGCACAGGAACGCGCATTCAGACCCTCCTCTTGCCGATGACGCGCACGGCGCGTACCAGCATCCACCATGAGCTGCAGCCTTCAGCCGAACGAGCTTGAGTCAATGAATCAGGAATAATGTGATTCAAAACCTGATCCAATCGGAATTGTTTACAAATACTTGCATGATCCTGCAACCATGTTCTCCCACCTGAGCTGTGAATCTGTGTACCTCTTCCAAAGTAACACTGAGTGCCAGGGGTTACCTTATTGGTTGCTTCTTTGATGAATGTTCTCCATTGTTTGACCTACAAGTGGAGGTAGGCCAGGTCTTGGTAAGTTTGCAGATGTGAAAGTTTCTTCATTTTCAGACGATGGATTGATCAGCTCTCTTAATGTTGATTTATCACATAAAATCAGACTGCCATGAAATTTGAGTTTTATTACATAAAAAGAAACTAGAAAATTCCTGAAGAAATTTAACCCAGGCCTGCCAAAGAGTGCCGGTTGGTTTGGACCCAGCATTCGGATGCTAAAAATAAGTATCAGTGCTAAGCTTAGCTAAAAAATTACAGAGTAGCATGCAGAGTGGGAGGTAAAGATAATACAGGCTAATTTAAATTTTAAATCTGAGAGGAATATTGAGGCTTTTATTTTGCCACATTAATCCGTCCCACGTTGGAGAGGAACGAGGCAGGGATGTCATGAATTCACGTAGAAATGCCATTCAAATTTCCCTTTGAAGATACGTCCGTGCTCTGTTCAGAAGTGAAGAATAATATATGCCTGCCATGCATTGCTATGGGCAGGCCCCAATAAAAAGATGAAGATTTTTCCAAGGCACTTTAAATGGGAGTAATTTAAGAACAAAGACTTGCACTTCTCTTTTAGTCAAGCTTGATATATGCATCATTTTATAACAGCTAAAAAAAATTTCAAGACACTTATTGGAAGTAAATTAAGAGCATAGACTTACTGATGCTGTATAAGTTCCTCAGCAGTGATCACATTATTTCTACTGTTGAAAACTGTATTTAATGTGCATCAGACTAACCAATTAATCTTAAATGGAAAGAGACACTGAAAAGCCCTGGGAAGAATTTACATTAAGTGAGTGATCTTCAAAGATAACACGTATTTTGAGTGATATAAAGGAAAAATGCCAAGGATCTGATAAAATCATGCTCTGCAACACTGATCTTTCATTACTTGCCAATACTTTTAACTGACATAGCAACAAATATAAGACACATATCAAGAACACACGAGTACTGCCACAGTGCAAGGACAGCTGTTTTAATTTATATACACGTGCATATATATAAAAGATCTATATATTACATGCAGTTTTTTAGCACCAGTAGTTTATTTCAAGTCATGAAATATGCGTGTGTGTGTGTGTATATATATATATATATATATATATAAATAAAATATAACAGCCAGGGATTATGAACAATAAACAGTCTAGATGAGATACCGGTGTTTTGGTTCAGTTATACGAAACAACATGGGACAAAATATTTGATATATATATTATTGCTTTGACACTTAAGGAAGGAGTATTTAGATAAAACCATTAAAAGATATTATGTTAAAGCACAGGTGGAGTTCAAGTTTTAAGGATCAAGAACTTAAATACATAAAAGGGCCTTAATCAGAAAAAACTACTTCTCAGTGGTAAAAACTAAAGGCTGCTTGTGATATAAAATGACACACAGTGGAAAATACATAATATTGCCCCTTCTAAAACTGATTTATGTGAAAACATATCAACTACAACAGCAGCTTAAATCTACTGTTGTAGATCATTTTCCGTGCTTGGTCATTTATAATCTATATGATACTCAGACAAAATGTTCACTCTTCACATTCATCTGTTCTCTGCTTTGGCTTTCAGCTGCTGCTTAATGTAGGAGCCAACCAGTATTTGAGGACGAAGCTGATAATGGTTAAGAACTTCATGAGAGCTGCTTAGCTGATCTCCTTTCAGTCGATCCAACAGTGTGACGCAGACAACAGCCGCTGCACAAAAAAAATAGGAAGATATGCAAGACAGTTAACAGTGCATCACATAAAATGTTGCTTTGAGTCAGTTACACTTTTGCCAGTTATGTTATGGTAGTATTGTTGTGCGTTTTTACCTCGCAGACCACTCAGTTTGCACATAGCAGCAAAAACAGATGATTCCATCTCAATGTTGCAGACTCCTGCCTCTTTGGCTTTTAGGAGATATTCCTGTTTATCTGTCTCTGTGTAGGAGCAGAAGGCGCCATCCAGGCGTGCTTGACCTTTGGATTTTATGTGACAGAGACAAGGAAAAGAAAAGAAATGTAAACACTGTAAGTGTGCTGCAAGGGAAAAAATATGTTAAACCATTAGAGTACACACCTTCATAAAAATCCAGAGTGCACATGGTGTTACCGATGACTGTCTCAAACTGGTTAAGTTCTCTGCTACACTGCAACAGCTCCTGGGCCAGGTTTTGGTCCAGATCAGTGCTGCGCACCACCGTCTTTCCCAGGATCACCTGCTCAAACTTAGGCAGGAAGGTGGCATCTACTGACTGTTTGGTAACAACAACCGTGCCAGGCTCAAGTCCTGAACAACAAAACAAATTTGCAAGTGATAAAAATAAACTTGTTACTTGATCTGTCAAAAAAAAAACAGAAAAATTAGTAATACCTTGTTTAATACAAACAGTGGATTAAGCAGCCTGACACTGCACTAAAGTCGAACTCATCCTGACCTTCTCTGTCAAATGTGGCGAGCTTCCTCTTAAAAAGACTACAAAAAGACCACATTCTACCTAATAGCATCACTTACCAAAAGAAAAAAGATTTCACAGTTACTAATTTTACTCAAAAAAAAAACCCACATGATTATATTTAATGTAACATCCTTGTGTAGTAGGTAAAGTTCCTAAGAGGTCAGGTAAATTAAAAAAGAAAAAATCCCAATGTACCTATTCCTCCTGATGTCCCTATGCGTATGATTGTAACATCAGTGCAGTGGGCATGATGAAGGAGCTTTATGAGTTCATGCAACATTATTGCAATAGATGGAATGCCCATCCCATGCTGTGAAAGTCAAGCACAAACATGTCACACAAAAGTTAGTTAAACATAAACTAGACAGGTGACGGAAACCGTAAAGGAAACAAGTTAAGCTGAGCTGTGTTGGTACATACACTGACAGAGAGAACAGGGCCGACTTTGTACATGGCGTAACGATCTGTCCCAGCACAGATGTTGGGATACTCAGATTTGGGGTCTTCCATTGCGAGCTCAGCTGCAATGAACTCAATGAATGACTTCATCCTCCATGGACTCCCTCCGACACACACAAACTAAAAGATGCATTCACACACAGAAGATTTTTGACAAAAATCAAACGTTATCATGAGACAATGTTGGGACATCACATAATAACATCATTTAAAAATAAGCTCATTTACCAAAAGCAAAACATTTGATTAACGTGTCAAGGATCACAGTGAATCATAATTACAACATTGGTCAGTGAAGCCAACTTTCTTTCAGTGTAGAGGAAAAGTTTAAACCACCGCAACCATAAAATAAAGTCATGCGAGTAACACACTTTTCCCCATAGAAAAGGTATTAAAATTCTTTACTTTGATATCACCAAACATGGCTGGCAGGTTATGACTTCCAGTTCCTAGACTGAAGTGATAGAGGATGTCATCTTTCAGAGCATCCAGATGTGGGTTGTGCACATAAAAGGGACTAAAAGAGGGAGAGAGGGCAGATATTAAACACTCAAGTTATTCAAATCAGACTAAATCACTGTTTATGTGATTAAACAGTGATTTAATCACTGTTTATGTATTCCTAAATTAAATCCGTTCTTAAAAGCTCTGTGGGTTTAACTCTAAATGAATTATGTGTATAAAGCCTTAAAGCTGTCAAAGTATTTCAAAAGGGCACAAAATAAAAGTAATTTTCCTTTTATTGTTATTTAAGAAAATCTCTGGCTAACACTTTGCTGCTACACACAATATTGTATTTTAATACTATGCCTGATCAGGGTTAGTCTTTAAGCAGTACTTGTTCTTAGTTAAAAATATTCTGTTCAGGAGCACATTTGTTTTCCCATTTATAGTTCAAACCAAAATTACTCACAGAACAAAAGGAACTGAATGTACCACAGATTCAGACCTAATATTACACAATAGTAAATTGTAATTCCTAAGCAACAGACCATGAAGGTGAAAATGTAAAATAGTCTAACTTTTTTGTTAGAAGAGCTTCATTAGAATAAAAATAAACAACAGAGGAGTTAATCTGTGTGAATGTGCTTATGGTGGAGTCAAGTTACTGTTTATTACAGCAGCACTCACTACAAAAAAGAAAAAAAATCTGTCCTTATTTTGTGGGAAAAGGTCATAGTCCTTATATCCTGTCACACCCAGCAGTTTCCTAACATGCATTCTGAGTTGTTACAGTGAGCTTCTACTTAAACCAAAAAATAACTCTTAGCAAATATTAAGGGTAAATTCTCACCTGCTGGCCTGCTCCTTTTGCTTTTCCTTCTGGTCCATGTCCATGAAAAAAAGCTGAGTTCATACAGTAACGTTCAGCTACCGGGAGGGGGAAAAACAGAAGACACCTTACTTTAACAACACCTGTCAGCTGCTTGTTTTGGGGTAGGCGGAAGTCATATATTGGTTGTATTTTTAATAACACAACCGTCCTTGTAGTAAAGATTATATATCCCGCAGACACAGCAATTCATCGCAGAGGGTGAAAAGAATGAATAAACTCCATATTTACCTTCAGGGTGAACTAACTGAGCGGTTGGACGATGACAAGCAACAAATAATCAGAAAACAGGTTTCGCACCTTGAACGGTTTATCTTCACGGATGTTTCCTCGGATATGTAGAAATTAATTTCTCTCTGAACATCTGACGCCGCCGCAGTTGACATGAAATACCGGTGATGACGTACGAGATACGTCACCTTAAGTATTAGTTCTCATTGGCTGGGAGGTACTGGCTCCCAGCCAGTACCTCCCAGCCAAGTCACTTCTGTGTCACGTACAGAAGTGACTAACTACAGATGCGCAATAACGCTATTACAGGAATCTGAAATAGAGGAATTCCCCGACAATTCTGTAAGACTTCTAATGAGAATGTGAATTTGTTTACAATCACCAAACATAATTCGTGGTGTAAATTAATTGTGTTTTTGGGAAATAAAACAGAGTAACCAATGAAAAACGTATTTTCTGTTATGGAGAAATTATTTCTGAGATAACACTGGATAATAAAAGGTTGTTAAATATAGTTAAATAGAAATATACACATACGAGTAATTTAGCTAAACCAGATAGTTCAGCTTTAGAGTTTCTTCAATTCAGAAAGTTGTTTTTTCTTTTTTTGCTCCAAGAGTAAACGGCTGAATAAAAATCCCACAATCAAAGGGATTCCAATATATTCCGATAAGACTTTCTATGTCCATAAATAAAATACTCCTCATATTCACTAACAGCCATCCTTGGAGGATCAAAGTGAATAACTGGGTGATATTATAAACAAAAACCTCATAAAACAGTCTATCATGATTTCAAAAGCAAAAGGGAAAAGCTTTCATGCATGCATGCAAAATCATTGATATGCAAAGATAACTTAAAAAGTGATACAAGTGTATACACCAAAAATAACAAGACAAATGACAATAATTGATGCTGCACGCTCTAGGTTTTTTTGTGTTCTTTAATGCAAACAACAGTATTTTTGCATGTGTTATACATAGACAATATCAACGAATTACTTAATCCAATATTTTCTGCTGAATTACATAAAGTTCAAAAGCTACACTTTACATAAGGTCAGAAAGAAATATTGGCAAATTTGCCTTGCTGTTTGGAGCCTTTTTTGAAATAGACACAAGATAAAACAAACATTTCACACAGCATAAAGGCGTCAAAAAAACGTGAAAGTAACATGCAAACAGTAATGTTATAGGTTAAAATAAATTAAAGCAGAGAAGCAATCAACACGGTGCAAAACCTATTTGCTGTAAACATCACTTGTGCAAGTTTCTCAAGACGTGGAAAGCCTTGCTGCCATCCTAACAAAAGAGAAATGTGAAAAGTTTTTTTTAATCATTGCAAAATAAGATGATAATGAAAAAAGTGCTGGCCAAACTCTAAAACAGTGCTACAATAATTATCTGCAAACCCAGTGGATTCCTCACAGAATCTAAGCCTAATGGATAAAGCACATTTATTTAACCTTTTGTTTTTCAGACATCTGCCATAGCTTCTGTTCTTTTTCTGAATTTTGATCAATTTTGGCCAAATTATCCACTGCCACTTAAAATTCTGCTACTTGAATGTGAGCTTTCATGACACTGCAATATACCAGAAAAAAAAAAAAACAATTGTAGTTTTCTGCTGCCCTTCCAGATTCTTGGAAATGGTGTCCCTTCTGGAGTGGATAAGAACTGCATCTCTACTCTATTCCAAATAAATGGGTAATATTGAGTGCTGATACATGTTAATGTAATTGAAAAACACTTAAAGAAAACGATGCGATTTGCAAAATGGCAGGCATTGCAATAAATCCAATAAATAGCAGCCAACAAACATTCCAATACTAGTGTTACCTAGGCTGATTTTATAACAATGACAGACTAATACATTTGTAGCCTGAATCACATTTGATGTGACATAACTGCACAATGCCGTACATAATTGAGAAAATGATCGGATTGGAGATGTGAATCTCCACAGCAAAATTAGAAGTAGGATAACAAGGTACCTTTTCCCTAATTCTCTGAGTAATGCTCTCCTTGCCAAACCGGTTAGCTTAGAAAACAGCCATTTCTTCGTAGGGTTAGAGTTGTGCCATCCTCTTACGATTTACAGATGATGGATTTAACATTGCTTGGTTAGATGTGTGAAACTTGCAATATTGATTTACGACCTAGCTTTTCTTTACATGTCTCCACAACATTATCCCTGTTCTCTTCCTTTGTCTTCATGATGATATCTGTTTACTAACTACTTTGTGCATCAAATATAATCCCAAAAATTAAATTGCAGCTAGAGGTGATAAGGTGACAAAGTATTTAAACATTAAAGGGGTATGAATATTTTGCAAAACACTAAATGTTGCACCCTGTAATTCCATGGCATGGTTTTGTGTCACCGTTTTGGTCAGGCCAATTTCTATTAAGTGAAAATATGCCATCAAAATTAATCTAGACATTATCCGTATTCTGATCCTACAACTCTTACTTACTCATACATCTTCTTTTACACCATTCCACTGTGTTACTCCCAGCTCTTGCTGGCCTGGATTCCTCTGTCAAAATAATGTATAAAAGATCTAAAACTTGCGATTAACAACAGGACAAGCATCAAGCTTTAAACTTGATCTCGTCAACTTACTGCCTCGGGTAACACAATGGGGTGGTCCGGTAGGTATTCTGGCCTCTTCTTGGCTTCAGGGCAGCTGGCCAAACCAATTAAAAAGTCTCTCGTATAACATATTCTTTCTACTAAGACAAATGAAAACAAAATCTAATACTCAGACATCTTCTCTTTGAACCAAATAAATGTTACAGGAGGAGGGAGCACTGTACAAGAGTTGAAATGCATTAACGCTTTGCTTCTTACCTTTTTTCTGTTTATGAAGGTTGAAAATCTTCAAGAACTGCTCTATACCAACAGTACTCTGTCGAGTGCAAAGGTCAGGGAGTCAAGAGAATTTTTCATTTTAAGGACTAAACAGGGTCTCTACTTGAAACATCTAGTAGACCACAGGTAAGTGATAAAAATCGTAAAAAAGGAACAACTTTTATATGTATTTTAACATATTTTTTTACTAGTTTTACATCAACCCTGACATATGTTGCAACATTACACAATGACTGTCTCACCTCCTGCTCCATCAAGGGCTGTTCACCTGCTGCAGCATTTATTTGTGGCTCTATAAATAAAGTGACAACCCTTAAATTAAGGCAACCACTCTGATTTTCAGGTTGACACCTTAAAACTCACCAACATTAACATGGACGCAGCGGCGCAGGGGCCTCGCTGGCTCCAGGTGCCTCAGTAGGACTCTTCGACTTGATACCTCCATTCTGTTGTCAGTAAGTTTCAGATGTTTAAAACTGTTTAAGTTAAAAACAACTTGTTTACAAGTACTATGCTGAGTAGTGCAAAATAAGTTAACAAACATATACTACCTTTGAAGACCTTTCACTTTTTGTAAATAAGAAAAAAACTATCCAAGCCAACTTGGCAAGAAAATTTAGATTTTTCCATAGAGGTCTGAATAGCAATTTGCCCCCTATTAAATTATTTCTTCTGATTATCTGCTGGCCTAAAATAAGTCACAAAGGCAAAAACAAAAGACATTAGTAAGGGGGGGGATATTTTTTCACTGTGTTGTAAATTTTAATGGCTATATAAAATAACCAAAACAATCCAAAGTACATTTAGTATTATTTTAGACTTTTTTTTGTTGCATAACCACTTGAAAATGGTCAAAAACATGCATAAGATTTGCTAATTAAAACTGCAGTAACAATTTTATTTCATTATTTTAAAATTGGCAAGGAGAAAACAGATATGTGTTTTATAATATCTATAAACTGTTGTAAATTATCACATAAATCCTCAGCTGAACAAGGCTGCTGAGAGGGTCATCATGAGTAATGTGCATTTTTCCAGCTACTTTAGCACATATTATGCAGTTTGCAACGTGTACTTGAATGCAACATAAAGTTACTGCAAATGTCTGCATACACAGCCAAACGATAAAACCATGTGTAGGGCAAAACAGTGGATATCGAAGTAAAATAATTTCTAAAAAACAACCATTATCCAGAGTTTTGCATGACAGAAACACGCTTACAAAACTGATTGAGCGACGGCAAAATAACGGCAAAACGTCCCTGCTAGCAGTTGACTTCAACGTTTGGGCATCGATGCGAATTTAACGGTCAAACTCGGGACTGTTTCAAATGGAGAAAAAAATTGTGTTTCATACAATTGTGTTTCATTGTAACTCAGTTCTTGTTAAATAGTTTCAGGATTTTTAATTATTTTCGCATAATAGTTTTAAAAAAATTGAGAAACCGGACTGCACTGGAAAATATTTAAAATAAGAACTGGTTATTTTGCACTACAAACAAGATAACTCATTTCAAACATTTACCTCTAGCGTTGTGGATCTTTCTTGGCGTGGCTTTCCTCTTTTTCCCCTCTTCTGCTTAAAGTGCCTACTCAGCTCACCGGCGTCATGCCTCCATGCTATTCGGGGACAAATTGCACTTCCGGTTTCTGACTTTCGCAATAAAAGCTTAACGCCTGGTGCGTTCGAGGTGTCTTTTAAAATCGAAATTTCATACAGAAGCAAAACGTTGACAGAAGGCGCTGACCTGGGTTCCGAGTTGAAAATTAGTCATTGGTGTTTAAGTTCAAGTCGCGAAAGTAGATTTGTTTTTCTGAGGTTTTTATTGTCACAAAATAGTTAGCACATTTAGTGTATTATGTTTTGGTGACAATGATAATCCCTTGTTCACTTAAATGTACTGAATGAATCACAGTAAACCTACAATCCATCCTTAATCGGTAGTTCTCAAGATTTTTTTTTTTTTTTACCAGCGCAGATGCTAGAAATATTTGCTTTCTAAAGAGCACTACAACAAACGTATTTCCGTTTGTTCAATGACAGCAAACATTTACCTTCAGGGCATAACATTTCCCAGTTTAAGATTAAGAGCGTATTTTTATGCTCTTATTCTTAGAGGTGAAAACCAAGCAGACGCTCCAAGATATACTTATAACCATTTCAGTTCTCTTAAACATTTGGGCCCCTACAGGCTCCTTAAACGAATGAAAGAAAATTCAGATTTTGGAAAAAATGTTTATTGAATTCTTTTGTTAAAAAATGTATGTCCAACTCCTAAAATTTTTCTTTGAATCATAAATTATATTTTCATATTATACTTTTCCAGCCGTCCAACTGTAACCGTAAAAGTTTTTCTATTTATCTATTTCCTTTTTTTTTTTTTTACCTTGAGAAAAATGCACTTGGGCAATACAAGTGCATTTTGTAACGTGGGCAGTTTGAGATCAATTTGGGTAGAAATAAGTGTATTTTAGAACTATCCAAAAAGATACATTGAAGTAATGTAAAGAAGACTGCAAAAGACAATGCCCTCATTCAACTAACACCAAAATAGATATCCTAACCTGATCTAATCGGTCTAGTAGCACACTAAACAAAAGCAATCTTAAATTTGTCATTGAGCTATCTTTTAGTAACATTTATTTAGATTTTTACCTTCAATAAAACAGATTTGGAAGAAAATGACAACTGAATTGTTTTTTATTTTAGAAACAACAATGACATGTACATGTTCCAAATTGTGTTCCAAAACTTACTGAAGTACTTTTTGAAAAGGAAAAACACCAACTGTTGAATAGAAAATCCAAATGAACTCAACAAATACCTCCTTGTAAACATAAAAATGCACTTAAGAAAAAAAAAAAATCATACAAGAGCTATACCACGTTGCCAGCTTTCCAAATAAACAAACTAAAAGTGGTGGTGTTAATTTGTCTTAAATGTGAAGCCAAAAATGTATTTCAAACCAGTAAAAGCTGTATTTTTCTTGGACCAATTGGCCTCCCGTTCAGTTCCTCAATTGCAGTTAAAGCTTCTTGACGAGACTCGAACACCAAAGTGGCAGAGCCTTTCGGTTTTCCGCTGGGCTCATACTGAAGTGAGACTGATCCAGGTATGATGCGATATCCATAACAGAAATCATAGACTTCCTCACTTCTAATTTGGAATGGTAAGTTAATCAACTGCACACAGGTGGGACCATCGTAGCGTTGACCAAGTGGACCAAACCTCCCATGTCCTCCACTGCCCCTATCCCGCGGAGAACGAGGTCTTACCCCACGATATCCATAGTCCTGACCTCCATGGATACGTTCCTCTTTAAAAGGCAGATTACCATCCCTGGGTTTCCTTGTATCAAGGAAGGAAATGTCGTCACTAGGTCCACAGAAAGGCTCATTGTTCCTGCCTGAGAAGTGCCCCTCTTTTGGCATGACCTCTTGCATTGATGGTGGCTCAGCAGTCAATTGATCCATCTGAGCATGTGTAACACACTTCACTCCAACTTCAGACCCCAGAAACCGCTGTCCATTGAGAGAAAGTGTCTCCATTGCCTCTGCCTCAGACCCAAAGAGAACCAGAGCCTGTCCAACCCCATTACCTTTATGATCATGCAGAACCCGTACCCTGTCCTCTGTGACATTAAACCCATGAAAAAAGTCAATTATCTCAACCTTTCTCACATCAAATGGCAGATTCCTCACAAACGCACAGATTTTTTCAGAGTCATAAGGATCTGTTGAGAAAGGCAAGGGTCTTTCTTGATGCCTTTCAGAGTTTCCTGGAGACCCAGTAGGGTCATTCTGAGATTCCAGAAGCCTGAGCATGTTCTCTCTTGAGACAGGCCGGATATGAATCCATCGGTTGAGAAAATGTCTTTTCTCCTGACTTATAGCATCACAATAGTCACGTATGTTCTTAAAGAGTACAAAGGCCGACCTGGTTCTTCTGCCATAATCATCAGTTAGAAACAGAATCTGGTCATTCTCAAGCTTTGAGTTCTGAAAAAGGTACTTCAAGTCACCTTTTTCCACTGAAAAAGACAGATTGTCCAACAGCACACAGTATTCTTCATCTGTAGGAGCAACAGGTCTCTGGGACACAGGTGATCGAGATTTTGCTTCATACTGGGGGTTTCTCTGACTGCGAACAGGTGCTCTTCCCCTTTCAAAGTTCTCAATCGTCTTGACAGCTGCTGGCATGCTACCACCAGCTCGTATCCAATAGTCGGCTGTTGTTGTGCGAACATCGATATACCTTGATCCAATATATTTTCCATCCCTCTTTAAGGCTTCCAATGCATCCTCCTTTGTTGCAAATCTGGCAAAGCCTTTTCCATTGTTTTGCCCTGTATCTTTCTTACACACAACAATTTCATCAACGAGCAAACCATGAAAAAATTCACGTATTTCTCTCTCAGTCACAGAGAAAGGCAAACCGTTGAGAAACACAACATAGGGGTCATCTCTGTCTGCCGGTCGTTGTTGATGGAGAGGAGGGCTATAACCAGATCGGCTACTTGATGATCTTCTGCCCACCTCAGGGTCCATGGATCTTTGAGCCGTTCTTCCGTTGCCGTCAGTCTGCCTAATCTCATCCATCTCCACCTTTTGCGTTGTTCTTTCAAGTACATTCTGCATCTCTTGCTTACTGCTTAGTAGCAATCTTACAGGTGACCCATTTATGAATCCCCCTGACCGTGCCATGGCTCTTCTGGCATCTTCATCTGAAGCAAAGATAATGAAAGCTTCATCTAGTTCTCCACCAATTATATGCACGCCTCCATCTGGAATATGAAGGCCCGTGAAGAACCTGCGAATATCTGCAGAACCTGCCGTGACACTCAGTCCCTGTAAACGGATGACGACCGCCATGATGAAGCACAAACAACAGCACCTGTAGACAAAGGGGTACAGAATATCATATTACTGCCTTCAGAGCCTCACCAACTCTGTAAAAATATTCCCACATTCAGTTGATCACAAAGGCTAAATAAATATGGAAAGAAATGCACGAGTTGAAAAATCATTTTTCCTTATGCCCACAAAAGCCACCTGAAAAACAAACACTGCTGCAAAATGGAAGACTGGAGTGATCCGCATGAAATACTTTACATAAGTCACAGAGTACTTTTCCTTACATAACCAAAAAATTTACACAACAGAAGGGACTTCCACAATGAGACTCTTTGTTCCAGTAGAGGTCCAGTCCCAAAATTTGGCATGGTTTCCAAATACATTGTATTTTTAAATCATCAGTTGGTTATCCACAAGAGCACCAGAGGAAACACTTCATCCAGTCCTTTAGGCGGTCAAAAACTCCATCTCCGCCAAACCAAACAAACGCGCTATGCCAGTCTCTCACAGTCCCATTGTATCTCAGAAACATGGCTTTTGTAACACTGGTCAATCTGAAAACTAGCCTCTCTTCATTCAAGTTAACAAAAACATAACCAAAACGCCAAAGCAAAACACTAAACATGCACCAATTTGGTCGACTAGGCCTTTTTTTTCCCCAAACCAATTGTTTTTAGTAAAGCAACATTTAACCCAATACTTTTTTCTTACACATTTTAAACTGCATCATGAGAGAATTACCTCTGACACATGCATAAAATCCTAAAAGTTGACTCAATCTTGAATTTTCTAAAACAAATCTACAGAGGAAAGAACTTTGTTGCTTCATGTCTTAAAATTACTACAATCACAATCACTCTGAAAATGTATTTTTAGCTTGACCTACTTTATCTCTCAGACTGCAGAGACATTAGTTTATAGATTCCATGTGAGCGCTCATCTCATAGATCACCAGTGTTATTTTCCCAGAGAGGTGTAGTACAATGCAAGTTCAACAGGCCAGGCTCTCTTTGTCTCAGCAGGTTTGACACAACAAAAAGGTCCATTCAGAGAGAACAAGTGCTACAGTGATTAGCAAGGTCATTATGTCAGGCTTTTATGTTCAGGATCTAAATGGGCATAAAAACAGGGTGTCCAAGGCATACTTTGACGGTTCTTTCACACAAACTGCACATAGCATCAAGAAATTATTATGCATGCTATATTAAAAAGCTGATAATCTCATCACTGATTAAATCATTTTTAATACTGCCTCAGATCTAAACATGGACAAAATTTACAATTAGAGAAAAATTTAATGCAGAGTTGTAAGGGATTTATTGACTGGTTAAACTACACCAGTTTGTAAGTGAATCTTAAATAATTCCCCTTGTGAGAACCAAGTAAATCACTAATTGAAAGTTAAGGTCTGCTCAAAATTAAATTGATAACTTATTAAATTACTGGATCAACAAAATATTGTGGTGAGATTAACCACCTGTGTCCATTTGATTCACATTTAAATGTAGCACACAATGTTGTCATTTAGCTAAATGACAAATTTCATGATCATTAAATCTCTATAATTTATGGATAGCTAGATAGAGATCAAATGAAACTGTGCCACCAAAAATATAAACCTGTAAGACATGGTGACACAAGATCACATAATGGTGGGGAAAAAAAACATTAGGACAATGGAAAACAAAAATCCAACAGAGTAATTTTAAACAAAGTTTAAAGTTCGAATAATTGGTGCATGTTTATAAGTTACATTATTTCACAGCTTATCCAGTAATAAGGCTAAATAACTCAGCCATCCAATTCTTCCATAATCAGATAATTGCTGGTGTAGAAGCAGGTAATTAGGGTTTTGCAGTTGTCATTTCTGGTATTATTTCCATGGTGTACATTCCTCTCCCTCCATTTCCATTTTCATTTACCAGATATTTCTTTCAAGTCAATAAAAGAATAATCTATCCATTTTCCAGGCTCCTCCATTCCTTTGCTTTAGATTTATCACCAGTTGCATCAAAGTTCTCCATTCGCCAACAAGAAACTTTACTGCATTCCCAGATTATTCCTTGTATCCAAGTTTGTATCACATCTAACTCATCTTAAATGTAAACATATCAATAACGAAAGGTTTGTGTGTATCAAATTAAAGCAAGTTGTATCATCGAATATAAGCAATTTTATTCAGAAGAGCAGGTGCGTCGTCTGAAAATGGTTATTCAATAAAGTTGCAAATATGAAAGATTCAGGTTTATGGTTCAAAACCCAGATATTATTAAAGCCACATTAACACAGAAGCTACAGTTTGCGAGCCACCGCGTCATCATTCATCTAACAATGTGCACGTTCGGTTTGCACCGCACTCATCGACCAATACCAACACACCAACCCAGATAATGTTACGTCTCCATATATTGGCTATCCGTCATAAAGTCAAAGCTGTGCGGAAGGAAGACAGCAGAACAAGATAGAAAAGTAAATGCACGGCGTAGCAAGACATGTCAGAAGAAGTCGACGATAAAACAATCAGAGAACAAGTTTGCACTCTAAAAAGTCCCACGAGGTACTTAAAGTTGAGGAAAATATGAAAGAATGCTAACGTTAGCTCGCTTCTCAGCTAGGCCTCACAGCCTGCAGCTTCAGCTCCTCTGACTGTCATCACTGCACCATACCAATGACGAAAACATGCCACAAACCCAGCTTAAACAGCGGTTAAACTTACACAAATTACATCCACAGCCCCCACAAAACCGAAATTCAAGAGGAATATGGTAAATATATTAATGTGGATTGTCGGCCTCAAGTCGCTCGCCTTGCTCCGAGAAATGTGGAAGCTTTCTCTTTTGTCGTGGAGAGAGGCAAACGTAACAACATTGAAAATGACACACCGCCACCTGCTGTACCGGCATGCAAAGTGTCACGACCTTATGTGGAGGTCAGTTAAATTATTACAGCTGAGCATATTTGTATAAGTAGGAACTTTTAAAGGTACTTTAAAGATTCTATCTGAAACAACAAAGGTAATTTATTTCAGTAATTTGTTTGAAAATGTAAAACTCATAAGTTACAATGGTCCATCACAAACACAGTGATATATTTCAAAGGTTTATTTCTGCTATTTATTGATATATATAAAATTTTCTGCTATCAAAAACTCCAAATTCAGTCTCTGAAAAAATCTGAATATTAAATCAAACCAATAGAAATAGCTTCTAATACAGAAATCCATTCTCACTGAAAACTATGTATATGCGATGCACAATATATCCACATAATACTCCTTCAGCATTAGTTAATGCATCAGTGTGGCATGGAAGCAACAAAGCTGTGCAACGGTTTGCTTTAATGGGCCCTCTAACTCTTCTGCATTGTTGGGTATGGTCTCTTTCACCCTGTTCTTAACAATACCTCATGCCAGATTCTATATGGGCTTTATTTCAAGTGTGTTTTCCAACTAATCAGCCACAGTAATCATTTGAAACTGCCACTGGTAATTTTGGCAAGTTTATCAAGTCCTGCTGGTAAATCCATCCATTGAGTTGCAATGTTTCATGGTGTATCACTAGTTGCATCTAATCCAAACAAGCTCTTCATCTGCGCGCCATTATGGCGGGTCATTTAGTATTTTTAGAGTCAGACACCTGTCTTTATTTGATGCATAAATTCCACCCATTCGGTTCGGCGCTGATGTGCGTCGGTGTGTAAATAGTGCCGACCTAACAGCAAATCTTATTCATCTAGTTTGTGGTAAAATTGTGACTAATTTTAGCTGCTTTTCTGTTAAATTAAGAGAGTAATAGCGAACAAGATGACCACTAACTTGCAATTTGTCAAAAGGACATTAGTATGGTTGGCCTCAGAAAGACTAAAAATGTTTGGTACCTTCTTCGGTCTTTGTTTTTCTCCTGGATTCGCGCCCTGCTTCTAATCATGTGACATTAAAGGCATCAGCCAGAGTCTGCGAACATTTGTATTTGTGAGGAACAGTTTTCTTAATAAAAGCGACAGAAATGAACTTAAGGTTACCCTAATGAATCTGCGTGAATACACGAATAACCAAATAAAACATTTGTGCTTAGGTATTTCCTCATTCAACTTAGACAGCTGTGTAGCAATCTGAGCACATGCTAGCTCGATTGAACCAACATTCTGCTCTGCTGAAGCTGGGGCGCAGCAGCAGCAGCGTAGGAGCCTCTGATCCAACGATCATTTCCGACAACTCCGTATGGATTTAACGCCTGCATGCGTTGCTGCTTGATGCTTCACAAGGGGATGATCACCAGTTATTTTGAGGATGGGGGAACCTTGTGACCGCACAAACTTCGAGAAGTGAGTATCTTATGAGCCATGTTAAGTTTAGTTAGGTTCATTTTGATCAAACTGTGGGTACACAACAAAACATCAGTGGCTAGCGTGTGAGCTAAGCCGGGTGAACATTCATATAAGGGTCGGTTATACCTTTAAATTAAAACGTCCAATTATAACTTCACACGATGTATGCTATGATTTCCAGTGGGTGAGAATAAACACGTCTGCTGGGTCATAATTTGACAATTTAATTTAAAATTTCGACGAAAACGACACAAAACGGTCTGTTAGCATACTGAGTGCTAATGCTATTTGCAGTGCTAGATTTAGCCAGCATTGCTAGTGTTAGCCTCTGATGCGAGGAGATAACGTCGAGCTGAGCTTTTGGTGAATGTTTATAGATTCAACAGATCTGAGTAAGTGAACCTCGCACACAATTTGTTTACAACTACACAATCGTTTACATGGAAATATTATCACAATGCATGATAATAAAGGGGTCACAACATGAGCTAACAAATTCTTCAAACATGGCTCCCGTGAGGTTGCTATGCTATCCTACTTAAGCTAGCCAAGCTTGTTTAGATTAATTTATTTAAATACATTTAGAAGTTAATATCTAACTTGTCTGTACTATAACTACCATGTATAGCATTTAGGACGGCTAGAAACTTGCTTCTGACACAACTAATCATTTAGCAGGTCGTTATCTCATCGGAAACGTCGCTCCTTTTAAAGGCCATGTTTTGGCTGGATCCACTCCTCCTGTCCAGGCCATGCTGCCATTAGATTTTAAGTTTTGCTTTGTCGAGTAGGATATTAATGTAAAAATACATTTAATAAGGAATAATTTTAACCTTGTAAAGCCATTTGCTTGTTTTCGAGAGTTCTGGTAATAAAATACACGTTTATCAACCAACGTTTTTGTGGATCGTCACTATTTTTAAAGACAAACGTGCATGGAGCCCCTTATCTTTTTCGTGTTATATACTCCTACAGCATTGGAGACTATTGGACCAGCATGCTGAAAAAGGGAACACTTGCTGATAAACATAGCACATGCTTCCACATATGTGGAGAGAAGGCAGAAAGTGGAGTGTATACTGTTACATTTTCATTGCACATATTTAAATATTGTTACACTGCATAATTTTCAAATAAGATTTATTTTCTAACAGGTGGGTCAAAAAGTTATCAAATATTCATATTATAAAGAAGAGACTGTTATGTTCCAAAACTGAATGGTATGATTTGTTACTCAAAGACACTACTACCTCTAAATAACATTCATTGATTTCCAACATATCATCAAAGAACGAATTCTTTTTAAGGATACTCCTCAATTGGAGCAATATTCACGGTGTTCCATTGCAGGAACAGTCTGGTTCTTCCTGTTTTTTTAAAAAGTCTTATGCACTGATTCTGACCCAGCAGAGTAAATGCTGCAGTTCTGATATACCTGCAGATCTGAAAAAGATTAGGCTCCATTTCTACGGGAACTTTTTTTTTTACACTATAACTGGTTGTCATTTTCAAAAACACCTGGATCCACACTGAACCATTTTCAAAAATAATTATATCTGTACACAGAACTGGCCAAAGCTCTATTTTTTACTTTCCTAGACTTGTAAGGGATAAAGTATTAGACATGTGCATACACATGAGATTCGTAAATGATACAACAAGAAAACAAGGATGGCGAACAATAAAACCAGTGTCGAGTGTTTTGTAGAAGGTTTCCAGCCGCTGCAGTATTGGGTTATAGGTCAGGTTAGAGGTTGGAGTAATTAGTCAGCTTTTTTTTTTATTTTTTTATGCGTTTCTGCTGTCCACATGAATTTGGAACACGTCGAAACTCTGTGTCCATTCCAGTTTTTGGAAAAATGTCTTACCGAGCAGACAGACCCTGAGATAACGTCTTTAAGCAACTGTTTAAGAAGCGATCAAGAAATCTTTGATCAGAACAAGGCTGCATCACATGAATTCATATGAAGTGCTTACCTGCCTAGTAAAAGATTCAGCAATGAGGGAGTAACAACCTGATTTTCTTCTCTTTATTTGAATCATATGTAGAAGAAAGTGGAAGAAGAAAATCCATCCCTGTGAGGACTATTTGACTCTTGTAATGTCAACAGACCCATTAGATAGAAATATTATGGTAATTAGTGAGAAGAGCAGCTTCAATTGTTGACTATTCTTCTGAGATTTACAAATGTTATGTGTCGTTTTGTGTTTCTTATTATTACCAAACATAGAGAGGACACATGAAGTAATTTCTTGGAGCTTTACTTAATCGTTCAGTATAAAGACATATTTCTCAGGAGCAGATTGTACATTCCAGGGTGAGTTACATTTTACTGAATAATATTTTAAGAGTAATACGATACTCGTCTTAGAGCTGACTTTGTAACCGTTTCAACTACTGTTGTGACCTTTCCTGTTTCATTCACAGTTTTCACTCCACTCTGTTCTTTTTTTATTTTGAAATAGCTATAAGGCATATTGGCAAAAAATAAAACTGTGCAACTTACTCAACAGGTTGTTCTAGGTAACCAAAGAGTAAGGTAGTTGTTTGATGGCTCCCATCTTGCTTTGCTGGCTCTGAGAGGTGGGGCAGCTAAAGCCTTTCCTCTATCTACTTCCTCCAGAATGCTGTTCTGGGGGTTCAGTGAAATTATTGAAAATTCTGTCGTCGTATCTTCTGTTGATATTGATCACAGGTCCATTGCAATATAGTAATTGTCTTGTCGTCCAGCTTTAATGTGTCTAAATATTGTGCATGCAGTGTGAACAAAGTGTGTTTTGCACAAAAAGTGAATCCGATGTCATTTCATACATTTTTTCTTTCTTTTTTCAGAAAATAGCTTCTGGCTGTTTTTGACCAGTGAAGCTTATTTCATTTCAAAATTATTTTTCTTCTTGTCAGATGTGGCGTCACTTTGGAGGTTTTCTGATTTGGATTATTGTCAGCCAGCAGCCTCTTCAGTCCTACTAACCATAGGCGTGTTTCTCCATGGACACTCTTCTGCAGTCAGAGTTCAGGTATTACTAGCAGCAACTGTTATTTCAGTGTATATTTGTGCTATAGTGTGCACACTTTCTGTGTTGCACTCTGTTCTGGTAAAAATGTTCACCTCAAAGTCTATGAAAGTGCAAGATTTTGCTAAAATTTCTTGTCTTTTTTTCAAATTCTGTGGGCAGTTCATCATGTCTTTGCTCAAGTGTGATATTTTGCATTGTAGGTGGTTCTCTGTATTTCGATTTGGCTCCCAAATAAGCTGAGGTGAAGCTTCAAGAAAGCACTGCAGGCCACTGATTGGTCAAACACAGTTCTCTCCCTGTAGATGGAACAAGAAAGAAGTTTGCAAGTCATGAATAAAAACCCTTGGGCTAGAGTTTGTTTTTGAAGAAAGAATGTGCATTCTGTGGGGCTTCAATCCTCAATCAGTGGGAGTGAAAACTGTCAGTTGAAAACTTTTAGCTGTTTGTTTACTTGAAGCAAAAATTGTTTATGTCGAAGATAAAGTTGTAACTGCAGAAGATTCAATCTGCTGCTAGTTTGACTGAAGGCTTCTTGTTATAACTCTTTTTTTGTAGCAGATCGTCCCTGCAGAAACATCCCATTTTAAAGGTCAGAGAGACGGAAAAAAGGAAAAAGAAAACTCAAGGGAATAAACGACCCAAATATTACTCAGTATTCATAAGCCCGGCCTAAGAAAAGCACAAAAATCAGATATTCACTCGGGCGGCTTAGGAATATCAGTTGCTAGTCTCAGCATTTCACAATTAGCTGTGGTAAAATGTCAGATTGGGGTTTTTATTTACTTAAAACCTTACAAATACATGGAGTCGCATTCCCAAGCTTCAAACTGGGCTTATTAGCATATAAATGAAAAGAAGATCAGGATTTACATTCTTTCAGCCCATTTGGTGGAAAAGGATTTGGACAATTAATTTAAACAATTAACCTGGGAGCTCCTAATTTTGTTTCATTATTAGGTCTTTGTTCTTCATGAATGAATTTTAAAGTGTATTATTATATACTGTCTGCTCAGATTAATCCAAATTCAGCGATATTGAAGACAGTGCTTCACTGCAGATGAACAATGGCCTAACTGAAAAAGCAGTCTTGGAGTTTTCGAAGGTAAAGAGCAGAGATGTTCTGCATTGGCTTTCTTAATAATCAGATCTGACCAAGTGGAAATTAACTTTCTGAAGGCAACAATCACACACAGAAAGACGCACTAACACTTAATTAAAGGCAGTCAACGTTGGTGAAAGCTTGCAAAGCAAATTTCAGCGTTCCTTCGTGATCTGGAATTTATGTGCCTTGCAGCCCTGGGAAAGCAGAGAACAGTATTTGCTCTTCCAGACTTGATTTCAAAGCCATCCACCCGTCCAGTTTTCACGTTTAAAACCCTAACTTTACAAATTTATTCTGTAAAAGTTGACTAAATGAACTTGTGAGTGAAAATGTGGACTTTTGTTATTAAAAATATATCTGAACCCTGAAATTGCTGTTAAACTTTCACCATGAAGTGCTTCAGTTTCTCTTCTGGTCTGATATACTTACTCCAGCGTTGAAGGAGGAATTAAATGAGTTGACGTGAAGTTAAATAAAGCATGAAGCCCAAAATATGTGGCTGCACTGGGCTGAAAGCTGCTGTATATGTGCTGGTTGGCTGTCACTTCTCCTTTTCTTTGTGAATGGAAATATAGTAGAGATCAGGTTCAAAAATGATTTTTATGTATATTTTTGACACCTGATCTCCAAAGCTAATTATTAATGTAATATACGTACAGTTAAGGAAGTGGTATAATGTTTGAAATGTTAAATGCTTTTCTGAAAAAAGCAGTTTATGCTAAGATTTGTTCAGATACATATCACCTCTAGTTGGGTTATTTTTTAAAGTGGCACAATCACTGTGGACCGGATAACATTTTTATGCATAAGGTTAAACAAGGAATCTGTAAAACCACTTTTGCCTTTTCTCTTGTTTCTTTATGTTCTCAATGAAACACAGAGAGGAAGGGAGTGCTGCTTCTGTAAGTTAATCTAGTAATACTCTACAGTTTGGAGAATTTCAGCAACTTGATTATTGATTTTTTTTTTTTGTTGTGCATTCTTTTCCCTATAGGTGAAGGTGCAGGGTCTATCCACGTCAGCTCTGATCAAAAGCTTGTCTCCCCGAGTCATGCTGTCCAATCATCTTTTACCAAAAGGGACCAAGATGAGGGTCAACCTGGAAGATCAGGGTCGTCAGAAAGTGTCCTTCAGCTTCTCGCAGACTAAAAAGCCGCTGCAAAGTTCATTCTTCATATCTGCAAATCCTGATACGACTGTCACTGAACCTCACAATGCCTCATCTCTTCCTGTCTTGGACAAAATGGGAAAGAATGCAGAAAACAAAACGGAGCAAAAGCAGACAGTCTTGGTCCCGTCACCTACACCGGAGAAATGTTCTCAAACGTCAGCCTCGCCCCCTACTCGACTCCAAAAAAACTTAGGAAAGATGCATTTTAAGAAGCATATTATTAGCGTTTCTGTTACTGAAGAGAATCCGAAGCCTGTTACATCTGAGGAGGTGCATGTCTCTGAATCAGAGGTTAACTCTCAGAGTGACACTGAAGTTCCAGCTCCCCCGCCTGAGAACATCATTAACGACAGCTCTCCTAAAAATGTAACTACTGAATTCTCTGAGACAAAAGAAGATTCTAACCTCAAGAAATCAGCTTCCTCCTCTGGAAAAGACGGTGATGGTTCCAGTTGGACTGATCGGGATTCTAATGTGTGCAAAAGGAAAACCAGGTCACAGTCAGACAGTGCTCCTCCTTTCTCTGAATCTGATGGGGACTTGACCCACGCGTCTTCCAGCCGAAAATCAGAAGATTCAAAAAGCAAAACAAGCTCTGACAGCCGGATCAAAGAGGCAAAAAGGTCTTCCTCTAATTCACATGTGGGGGAAAAGGAGAAAAATTCCTCCAAGCGCACAGAGACTCAAGAACGGTCTTCTAGCTACTCCAAATCTGATCGTGATTCTAGGATGCCTTCCTCTCGCTCATCTCGTTCGGACAAGGATCGCAGGAGATCCAGGACTAGATCACGTTCTAGATCAAGAGGTTCTAGGACAAGTTCGTCTCACTCCAGATCCGAGAGGTCCAGGTGTGACAGAGCTTCTCGCTCGGAACGATCGTACTATCACGAATCTGATCGGCGATCCCACAGGAGTTCTCCACGCAGGGAGAAAAGACGCTCCCGCTCTCGGACTGAAAGAACTCGGTACAGTTCTGACTCTGAAGACGACCACAGGAAAACAAGGACGAGAACATTTGGGTCCAGCAGGTCATCTAACTATTCAAGCTCGCATAAAGCGTCACAATCATCTTCCTACTCGAGATCCGAGAAATCTTCAAAATCTCCCCACCCCTCAGAGACTGACAAAAGGACACAGTCATCAAAGTCTGAAAGGACTTCAAAGCGTTCCTCAGACTGTGATTCGCAACATAGGTGCTCTCCTGATTTGGACTCCAGCTCCCGCAAATCTAGCAGTCATCACAAGTCTGACACTAGTATCAAATCATCTTCTTCCAGTACACATAGCAAGTCCCAATTACACGACAAGAACAGAAAAAACAGCTCTGGTGATTCTGAGGGAGAACACAAAACAAAAACTCAGTCTTCTGAAATAAACACAAGTTTGTTGGAGGACAGTAAATACTCTCAAGAAAAAACCAGTAGACCAGATTCAAAGCAAGTAACTCCCTCTAGGTCCTCCATAAAATCACCTAGACATCACAGACAGTCAGATGACATGTTTCATAGTCCTGCCAAAGCGCCATCATGTGAAACCACAGCAGAATGTAGTCCCCAGATGGAAAGAGAAAAATCAGATTCAGAACCTGGTGAGGATGCACAGGGCGATCAGGGTGATACGGAGATGATTTTATCTACTGAAAAGACTTTGCAAGAATGTTTAGAAAAAACAGAGCAAGTAACAAAATCAGTACTTGAACTAGAACCTGAAAATGCCTCAGCTACAACCTCGATCGAGAGCCTAAAGCTTGTAGACATCACTCTGGAAAACGTGTGCAATGTGAAGGCTAGTGAGCCGGATGTAAGCTTAGCTCCAGCCGTTTTAAATTCAGGTGAAAGTGAAGATAGTGTTATCGGTGAAAAAGATGGCAAAGTGCCAAAACCCTCTCTCCATGGCACAGAAACAAATATCACAGATGAGATCCAGCAAAACACTAATATGGAGATTGTTGAACCAAACGACGTTTTGGCAGCCGAAAAGCAATGTGACCCACAAAAATCTGATTTGTCCTGTCTAGAAGCTGAAAGTCAGCTTTTGGAAGGACAGCAAAGTAAGGATGCCTCCAAAAAGAGTACCAGCACTACCAGAAAGTCTCGCTGGGATATTGTAGGCCAAGACTCATGTGAAAATGATAATTCAAACAAGGCTTTTTGTGCAGAAAGTAATCTCAGCCCTAAAAAAGTGGTATCCGTCAAAAGAATTGAATTTTCTAATGACGGTACTCAACATGACCTGGACAGTAAATGTAACATTCAGTCCAGAGATGCTAAACATTCCAACATGGAGCAGGACATCGCTTTAGTGACCTTTAAACATGAAGACCAAAGTGAGCCTTCACATGCAAGCACCAGCATTGACCGCTGTGACTTCAGTCATACTACTCATAAACCATACACAGATGAGCCTTCACACATGAATGATCAGTTATCCCAGATTCACTTAGCGACATTAGGAAACATCCAGAGTATTGACGCCTGTGAGAGTAAATTAAAGGAGAGCACACACAGAAACAAATCCAATAAAAGAACAGCCATTAATCAGGATATACTAGCAACGCCCAGTGATGCCAGTGACAGCGACAACTCCACGTATGACTCGGATTGCGACAATGCCATAAAACAGTTTCACTCTGTGGTAGTCGTCCCCAAGCATTCCTCCCTGACAAAAGGTGTGGAGGATGGACACGCCTCTTCATGTACCCCTTTACATATTTCAGAACAGCCTAGCACCCAATTGGGAAAAGCGAACCAAGTTAACGCACAGCAAACACAAACCACAACAACTAGCTTTGTTGAGTCTCCTCATATCGGCATGCTTTGTCAGTCCCAGAGCAACATGATTGATAGCACCAGTCACTCAGAAGGTTCCAACGCCATCAGCGGTCAGCTTTTTGGAGCTGACCATACTGGTGCCCAACGAAGTGCGTCAGATTCAACCCCTTTGCTTGATAATTCCAGACAATGTGAGCAAAGTTTGAAGCAACATGAGATGAGCAGTCAAGGCGAGCAGGTGCACTTGCAGTACCAATCTAATACCTTCTCCGACAATATCAACAACAAGATGAGTTTCAGCTTATCTTGTTGGGATTTATCTCAACCAGAGCAGCCTACCAGCACATGCCAGCAGCCCGATAGCAGCCACGGACCACAGTTAAACACTAAAGCAACAGCAATCAATTCCAAGGAGCCAGAGCAAAGTATTCACTCCGGTACGCATCAGTCGCCAAACATGCAAACTATCAAAAGACCTTACCTCCATGCACACGAACATTATCAGGAACCTTCGAGTGAAATCCACCCAGACTCACTCACTAATGACCATGATGACTACAGAGCGGAAAAGTCATCGAGTCATAATAAAGCACTAAACACTCCAGGGTCAACGAGCTCAGTGCAAGGTCCTGAAATTAGCAGCAACAGCAGGGGCCCTGCTTTACCTGAGCCACCCAGAGAGGACAATCATAGACCCCACAGAAGCAGAGGACCGCCCAAGAAAAGGCGTCCGGAAATTGAGTTGGATTCGGACAACGAGGCAGAAGCTGGACCGTCTGGGAAAAGGGAGCGTCAAGAAGATGTTGCCGTTTCTAAGGAAGTAAAAGCCGAGGTGGACAGACCATCGCTCACTCTGCGCAACTTTCAAGATAGCAGCAGATGGAAAGACTTGGCCAAGATTAAAAAGATGCCCCCTTACTTTGACTTAATTGAGGAGAACAAGTACCTAACTGAGAGGTAAATAGTTGTCCAGCAAGCTTTTATTTTGTCAGAGTAACATTTTTTAAATAATTGGATTCTCTAGAGTTTGATTGATGGACTTTTTAACATCTCTTGTAGAAAGAAAAGCAAATCTCATCGAGATATCAAAAGGATGCAATGCGAGTGTCCAGTGTTGTCGCGAGAGGACCGCGCAAAAGGAGTGATGGCATGTGGAGAAGACTGTTTGAACCGGCTCCTTATGATTGAATGGTAGGTCATAAGGAAACTGTTTTGCAGCTTAAAAGAACTTTACTCTAGAAGTGAACATTTTTCAAACCTCGAAATCGAAAGAAGTGAGTCACTGAGTAAATAGGTCAGTACTGTTTAAGCACAGGTCTCATCCATAAACCATTTAAAATCTCTGTTTTGCTTCCAGTGAGTCAAAATGAGCTGTATATATTTGTTTAAATATCTCAAGGAAAAGATTTAGCAGATCTCTGTAAGTCTTTCTGGACTGAATTATTTTTGTATTAGTTTCTGTCCAGATTTTGTGCCTTAAATCTTTTAGGTAATTTGCTTTTATTGTAATTGTTAAACTGCTTAGTGTTGTGGATGCTACGACTGCTAAGCTTGTGGAAATCATACAAAATCAAATCAGTCTTTTGTTAAATATGTTGCTTTTATCTTCATTGAAAAGAAAAAGTAAATCTGGTGACTCAAGGCTTTTCGCACTGAATTGTAGTTAAATTTGAATTTGTACGTCGTAGTGGATAAAAGCGGCTGTCTAATGAATAAGCAACATTAGGCAGCTGCTTATAGTATATAATGTAAAGTATATAATGTGCATATTTTCACATCACTTTTGTTGTTTTCTTTCTTCACAGCTCGTCACGGTGCTTGAATGGAGCATATTGCTCTAACCGTCGCTTCCAGATGAAGCAGCATGCAGACTTCGAGGTCATCCTCACTGACGACAAAGGCTGGGGACTGCGTGCCGCTAGAGACTTGGCTCCGTAAGAGTTTGAGCTATCGTCTTTATTGGATGTTATTATTCTGTGCAAGACAGTTTAGCTCTGTCTCATTTTGCATAGTATCAAAACATATATAATTTTCTTGTTGAGTCATAATTTAATGAGATGCTTTGCTGTTGGTTCTTAAGGTCATAGTTGAGGTCAGAACTATAACGTTCTGGGTTTTTTGTAATCTCAGAAACACATTTGTCCTGGAGTACTGTGGCGAGGTGTTGGACCACAAAGGGTTCAAATCAAGGGTGAAAGAATATGCTCGCAACAAGAACATCCACTACTACTTCATGGCACTAAAGAATAATGAGGTGAGCTAGGCTGTAATAGATTGTAAATGACAGCGTAAGTGAATGATTGAAACGGTAACCTTCCTGTTGCGTCTATGCAGATCATTGATGCAACATTGAAAGGTAACTGCTCGCGATTCATGAACCACAGCTGTGAGCCAAACTGTGAGACCCAGAAGGTACTGAAGCAAAAGCAAAAACAACTCTTAAGCAATTTATTTCTAAAGGTTCTGTTGTCTGAAATGGATTCATTTTAAAAATGTTCCTCTAGTGGACGGTCAATGGTCAGCTCAGAGTCGGGTTCTTCACCACCACGGCCGTCACTGCGGGAACAGAACTGACGTTCGATTACCAGTTTCAGAGATATGGGTAAGATTTCTCTCCAGTTGTCATTGGATTTGTGGCAGATTTTCACGTCATCATTTAAGATGACTTAAAAAGAAAAAAACATTGCTTTTTCTTGCTGTGCAGGAAAGAAGCCCAGAAATGCTTCTGTGGGGCCCCCAGCTGCAGAGGCTTCCTCGGTGGTGAGAACAGAGTTAGCGTTCGAGCAGCTGGAGGGAAGATGAAGAAAGACCGCAGCCGAAAGAACGCTCTCACCACGGTCAGTCTTAGCAGCGCCACAACTGTTTTTTAAGCAACAGCGGCATTTATCCAATTTCTCTTTATTAGTACCTTTTAGAGATATGTATGTTCACTCCAAGAAAAGTATTTTAGCGATAGTTCAGTGGAACCACATGTTTTTTTTCCACAGGTGGATGAGGAGCTGGATGCGTTACTGGAGAATGGAGAAGGCCTATATGACGAGAAGCAGGTGGTGTCTCTATGCAGACTGATGGTCCGAGTGGAAACAATGGAGCAGAAGCTCCTCTGCCTTAAGCTCATACAAGTATGAACCAACAATGCTGCTTCATTTGCTCCGTTTGTGCCCGTCCCTGAAATCCTTCCATTGTGTTTCATGTGTTTTTTTGCTGCACAGGACACCCAGAATCCATCGTGCCTGAAGCAGTTCTTGGATCACCACGGCTTGTCCTTGTTGTGGATCTTTATGGTGGAGCTCTCCGAAGCTAAAGGCAACAGCGCTAATAACAACAAACTGCAGCTAGAGGTGAGATTTATTATACATTTTTGTTAAGGTTTTTGTAACCTGCAGAGGTGTTTGTACACCAAAACATTTACTCATTTTCTCATAACCATCAACTTAAATGTGTTTTATTGTGAAATAATGAATATTTTTGAAGTGAAAGAAAAAAGGAATAAATGGTCGTCAAAATGTTAAAAACATTTATTCAGCCCCACTGCAACCAACTTCCTCCAGTCTCCTAGTTAGTAAACAGAGAACACTTTGGTGTAAAGAATCCATTGTGACTAGCAGTTGCATAATATTCCTAATGAATGTCAACAGAGGATTAAGGCACAAACGTGCCAGTTGCACTCTGGGATTTGTAGTATATGTTCTGCATATTCTGCCCGCCTGCAGGCCAGCTCGAATAAACATTTGGAATATTTCTCATATATTCAGTTACACACCAGACCAAATTTGGCGTAAGTTTGACCCACATGGTTGGATCAAAGCATATGTAGATCAATGCATATTTGATCTACATATTAATATAGATCAAAGCATATTAATGTCCAATTGAAAATCAGAAGCTGAATATGAAATTTCACAGATTCTGTCCGTCCAGCCTGTCGGAGCTTCAGCTACTTTTTTTTATCAAAGATTTGGCAAAAATTTCAATCTCTAGGTGTGCAAAGGTTCTTGCTGTAACTGCAGTAAGATTTTCTTCATAGTATGAACTCAGAGGGTTTGAAACCACCTTTTGTAAAAAATAAAGGAAATGTTCATCCCAGTACCATACTAAGCACTACTTTTGATTTTTCTACAACAACAAAAAATCTCATTAAGATGCATGAAAGCTTTATGTTGCAATTCATCATAAATAGTGAGCAGTCATGAAGCCCTTGCTGTATCTAAACTGCATGCTTATAATCTCTTCCTACAGATCATGAAGACCCTCGCTGTGCTCCCCATCTCGACAAAGAATATGCTTGAAGAGAGCAAAGTCCTGACCCTCATCCAGCGGTGGGCCCAGATCAAAACCCTCCCTCAGCAGGCTGAGATGGATGGCTACTCCAGTGAGAACACGTCCCGGGCCCAAACCCCTCTCAACACTCCCGATGGCTCCTCTGCCAAAATGGCTCAGGAGTTGGACGGCGACACGTCCAAACCTGCCGTTTACAGACGCCTCAAGATCATCAGTGAGAACAGTCTGGACAGCGCTCTGTCTGACGCTAGCAAGGCATCCGACGGGAAGGAGGATGAAGAGGAAGAGGAGGAAGCTGAAAACCTCAACGCCGTCCCTCCCGATGGAGCAAGCTTGAAGGAAGAACAGCCGAGCGAAGCTGTGGAGCCGACAAAAGAATCCGCCGAGGAGTTTGGGAAAGAGGTGCCAAGACAGGACGAGTCGGAAACGAGCTCATGCAGTCAGCAGCAGCAGCCTCAGGATGTGGACATGAAAAATGAAACTGAGTTAGATTCGAAGATTAAGGAGACAGAAGAGAGTCCGACAAACGAAGCTGAGATTCAAAACGCCCAATGTGAGGCGCAGGCGAGTGCTGAAAGCGAAAAAGTGCCAGAAAAAGTGGAATCAGAAGGAGACCTGTCCTCTGTTAAAGTCGAGGAGTCAGAGATTCAGTCCGACCAAATGGTTCCTGAAGATGTTCCAAGAGAACAGCCGCCAGAGACGAAGGAGACGCAAAAGGAAGCGGAGGATGAGGGGACACCAACCGAGCCCCAGGTTGGTGAATCTGCCACAGAAGCTCCACCAAACTCCGAGACCCCAGAGGCTCCTGTCCCCGCCGAGGGGCTGGCAGTGCAGGTGGAGCCGTTGGTGATAGGAACGCCGTCTCAGGATGAAGAGGAAGGCGTGTCTGACGTGGAGAGCGAGAGGAGTCAGGAGCCCCCCCTCAGTGTTTTGGACATCAGCGGCATGGCGGCCAGACTTCTGGAGAGCTGGAAGGATCTGAAGGTTAGTGAAGACTGAATCCCTTTCACAAGTCAAGCTGGTCAGCTTTGTGTAAATGACACAACATTGATCAAATGAACTTGTCTGTGCAGGAGGTCTACAGGATACCAAAGAAGACTCAAGTGGAAAAGGAATCAAGAGGTTTGAGTTACTGTACTATGTTTCTGGTTTGTTGGCACTGAATTTTTGAGTTTGATTTAATACATAAATATTTCCTGGCAGATCGCAGCCGTGATCGTGACTTAGCTTTGACGCCACGCGCTACCTCTGGCAGTCGAGAACGGGAAAGAGAGCGAGAGAAGGAAAGGGAGCGCGACAGAGAGAGAGACTACGACAGAGACAGGGACAGGGATCGAGACCGAGAGCGTAGCCGAGACCGGGACCGGGATCGAACCGCAGACAAAACCTCTCGCAACTCTGAGCGACGGAGAAGACGCTCGCCGTCTCCACCCCCCTTACAGTTCGAGAGGAGCAGCCGGCGCAATGAAGAGCGGTAAAACATGATGCACATTTCTCTTTTTTTTAATTGTTTTGAATATTGAAAAGATATCTAGCTTCCTATTTATTACAAAATAATGTACATTTCACAATATCAAATAAAACTTAAAGAAACACAATAACTACAGAACAGTATAACCAGAGAAAATAGCTGACATATTCAAAAATCAGGTTTGTGATGCTGTAGATCGAGGATGTCAAACTCATTTTAATTTTGTCCTCAACGGTCGGTGACATAACAATGTTCTGCTAAAAAGATGAAAGATCTTTCTGCATTAGTACTTTGTAATACTGAAGTATGAGAAACAGAATGTAGGGTTTTCATTAGCTGTGAGCCATAGTCACCAAGATTTCAAGAAATAAATGCTTGAACTATACCACTTTGTGTGTAATAAGTGGTATAGTTCCTCTATAGTCTGTTTACTATAGAGGTTCCACTTTACATAAAATAACTTATGATTCTGTTTTCTTGAGACGCCTCTGCTAGAGAAAAACATGGCCGGTTTTCCTTGACTTTTTAAGGTTTGACACTCCGAGCAGCAAGACGCAGAGAGGAGCTGGAGGAAAGGAGCGCAACAAACTGTCCACTGAGGAGCGCAGAAAGCTGTTTGAACAGGAAGTTGCTCAGCAGGAAGCTCAGAAGCAACAGCAACTTCAGCAGCAGCAGCAGCAGCAACAACAGCAGCAGCTCCAGACTCTGACCTATGACCCTCTAGTCTATGCCTCCAGCCCCGGCTTCATCACCTACCCCCCCGGATACCCCATGCAGACCTTTGTGGATCCCACCAACCCCAATGCTGGCAAAGTCCTTTTGCCCACCCCTGCTGTTGACCCAGGCCTCAGCTACGAACAGACTCCTGCCTCAGACCTCAGCCTTCCCTCTCCGTCCTCCACGTCCCAGGCCCCTCCGGTCTCCAACGTCGCCCAGCACATCACCACCACCAACCTCACCACGGCGAACCCGCAGCAGTACACGCAGCCAGCCGTAGCAACCCAGGAGGGAGGGGTCGCTGTGCTTTCTGTGTCGGCTCCCCAAGCCCCCCAGGCACAGGGTCAGCAGAGCTACGCCACTCTGTGGGACCCTGCCACCCAGCAGGCGGTGACGGTGCAGACGCAGCCGGCACAGCAGTACGCTGCGGCTCCAGGGCCGCCGCAGACGCAGACGGCCATCTATTACCAGGGGCAGCCGTGCCAAACCATCTATAGCATCCCCACCGCCTACCCTCAGGCCAACGCTCCAGTCATACAGGTACTGCTCCCAATGCTGAGCCTGATCTCATCAGGAATTCAAAGATTTTCTGATTTGCCTTAATAGAAACATGTTTTCTTCCAAAATGTGTACATCTGCAACAGATAACTGTTAAAGTTTTTTTCTCTTTCCTAGAACTGGAGCTTGAAAATATTCTGCTGAGCTTGTTAGCTTAGTTTTATAATCCTTTTGTTTGTTGAGATGCTAAAATATTTATTTAACTAATATATTTATTTTAGTTTATGATTTTGACGTTCAATTGAATAAAAGATTTACACGTTTTGGAGGTTTTTACTTAACTACATATACAGTATTAGAAAAGTAAGCACATGATTCAATGCCTCTTTTAAATAATAAACATTTTATGCAATAGAACAACATTCATTTGCTGAATGCTTAACCACTTGTAGGAAAGGATGCATTCTGCAGATGGAAAAAACTTCAACATGTGAACAGCTTACCACTTTCTGCTTGGCATCAAGACGATCAGGATAATCCGTTGAATCATTTTTAGATTAACCAACTAACTGGATAGCAAAAGTTTCTTAGGAGATTTTATTTTACACAATTGGAACGAGGTGAAGCTAAAACTATGACACTTGAGAAGTTCTGGGTAAAACGCATACAGAGGTTTTTCAGCTTGAATGCAAAATTTTCTGTGCAGTTTTACTCTGCGTGTTGTTCTTTTGGCAAATGACCTTTTTCTGAACCTGTATATTCTAGTGATTAATAGATTACTAAATTAGTTGACCATTATTTCAACTATCAATTCCTCAGTTAATCTGAGTAATCGTTTAAGTCCTGACCGTGTTGCACAGCTCAGTCTTAGTTTTAGCTGAATGCACCAGTTCAGTCCACCTGGTTTAACAGGTGGTGAGTGTCGGTCAAGTCAGACTGCTGTGTGTTTCCAGGCGTATGCTGAGCCCACAGCCGGCTACCTGCACGGCCAGCCGGTGTATCCGAGTCATCAGCAGGGCGTGGTGGTGCAGCAAGGAGGCACAGTCACCACCATCGTCACATCCCAAACTGTTCAGCAGGTAACCACGACGACGCTGCTTGGTTTTGAATTTATAAACACTGCCACCAGGCTTAGCAAGTTTTCAGGGGGAAACCCTGCAGCTGTACTCAATTATAAAACGAAGCATTCGCATTTTTAGAGATGTACATTTTTTATACTTTCAGTGTGTTATGCTATTATAATAAGACCATTAAAAGATAATTGTGGCTGTTAAGAGCAGTTATATGTTTTAGTCCAACTTACTTCATGTCCCATTTAATCTAAATGACCAAATGTGTGCTTTGTTTGTTTAATTCCCATAGAGTCAATGTAATAGATAAATTAATGTTACATTCTCAAGTGTAAAAGTAAAACAAATTACTTATCACTTTGAATTAAATTTATCATCCTCTCTTTTTAGTATTAAATATTTAAAAGTGCAATATCTAATATAACCACATGGGGGCAACATATAACCAAGCATTTCTTTTCAAAGAGATCATGCAAATATTAAGCTTTTTATTTCGTTTTAAGTATTTTTATATCTGTTGTATATTTTCATGTTTCCATTAAATGGCTGCGGTGTATTATTAAACTGTGCATGATGTTTATCACAAACAAATAAAAAATGTGTTGGAACATTATGTTTTTTTAGAGCCTCTTATAGTAGAAATACAGCTGTGAGACCAGATCTGTGGCCGAGATCTGACCCGGTCATTTAGCCGTTTAAATAAAAGGTTATTCTGATTCGGCTGTTGTTATGGCCTCTCAGTAAACAGAAGAAGGAGAAAGACAAAGAGCTGTGTGAGGGGAAAAGAATGAAAACAGTTGTCTGCTTTGTAAAAACTAGGAGAGACCACCTCCAGGCAGTCATTTGCTTGTCAATGCTGGCAGGTTGAAAGACCCTCAACAATGTAAATAAGGTTTTAAATCTTGTCCATATGAGAAACATTCTCGTGTTCTGAACCTTACAGAGAAATCCCACTAAACTCATGGGTTGATCTTTATATATATATTAGAAGAATTTATTAAAGGACAAAGCTGCTGTTTTTGTTTGTTTAAAATAAACATTAGATGTAGGCAAAAATTGTCCCACTTCCTGTATCTATAAAGGCTCAATAAATGGATCCTGTTTCAACTTAGAGATTTTAACGATGCATTTCTCCTCATGTGTATTTTTTCTGTTCACCAGGAGATGATTGTACCCAACAATGTGATAGACCTGCCTCCCCCCTCTCCGCCGAAACCCAAAACGATCGTCCTACCTCCCAACTGGAAAGCAGCCCGGGACCCTGAAGGCAAGATCTACTACTACCACATTGTCACACGGTAGGTGTAGTGGTGTGTGTGTGTGTGTGTGTGCATCACATCTATGCTACTTGAGAAAAGTCCCGTCACACATCTTGATCTTGATGTTATTTTGCCTTCAGGCAAACGCAGTGGGATCCCCCCACCTGGGAAGGCAGCAGCGACAACACAAGTGTGGACCATGAGTCTGAGATGGACCTGGGAACACCGACCTACGACGAGAACCCCTCTAAGGTATTTTGTGAGCTTCAGGGTAAAATGAAAAATCCACCGCATTTCTTGTGACGACGCTGCTTCACTTCTCCGTTTGGGTCCCAGGAACTTTCTGCTCAAGTGCCACAGAGCGTGATTACAGTGTTGGTGATTAAAGATGCAGCACCAGTGATTACTTTCAGCTGTTTCTGTCCAGGAAGAGAGGAAAAAAAATCCTTCTGCACCACATCATTCCCAGTTGACGGTTATAAACTTGCTGATGAGGTTCCCCTCACATCAGAACCAACTTGGCTGAAATTCCAAGTGTGCCCCCTCACTCCACCCTTTCCTTTAGCCTGAAGGCCGACCGGGGAGAGCAGGGGGCGGCTGAGCTTATCTCCTCTTCCGCTACACCGTTTGTTTTCCCTCTTTGTTTTCATCCCGTCTCCGGCAGCAGTGGAAACCATCTGGAAAGTCTCGCTCTCATTTATTTGCGGCCTCTTGCTTTATAGTTTGGAGGCTGCCGGCGTGTCCTTTTTGTCTCATTTGAAATGGCACAGTAAGAAATTGAGGAAAACAGCAGTGCGTAATGAAAACATAAACAGCGTCTCATGGTACGGTCAGAGCGCTGCCCTGTAGAGTCAGGACTCAAGGGTTGCCAGGGCTCCCACGCATGTGGGCATGTTCCACCATATGGAAAAATAACAGAGTATGTGATATCTTTATTTTTGGATTTATTCTCTCTCCCTTTCCTTAATCATCCGTCCATCTGTTTATTTATTTTGTCCCGTTGCTTATCTCCATTGATATTTGCTGATTCTGTAAATAATCGTGGCCCCTGTAAGAGCTGAGCTTCTTCATTAACTCCTGTTTATGCAATATAAAGCAGACTGTAGAATCTACTGGGGATTGTGTTTTGTTCAGAGTGATTTCAATAAGCTATTGTTTTTAAAGGCAGGAGCCACAGATGATTCGTTGTGAAAGGATATCCCTGATATACAATAGCTGTGGAAAGAACCTTGACTTATAAATGGTGCTGAACAGTTGCTTGGTTTGGCTTATTAAACACTGAAAATATCATCTATGTTCATATAGTTATGCAATGAAATGAGACAAACTCCAGTTTGTTATTTCACCAACCTCCTTGATTGTGATTGTCACAGTTCTCCACAAAGACGGCTGAAGCGGACACTTCCAGTGAACTGGCTAAAAAAAGTAAAGAGACATTTCGCAAAGAGGTGAGTCCAGGTCTCAGTTTCCCTGCTGACATTCTCATCATTACCTCTAGAGAGGTTCCATCAGATACTCTTATATTCCTATTGTGTGTTAACCAGATGTCCCAGTTCATTGTGCAATGCCTGAATCCGTTCCGGAAGCCGGACTGCAAATCTGGACGCATAAGCAACACAGAGGATTTCAAACACCTGGCTAGAAAGGTGAGCCGGAGCAGAATTATGATTTTGGCAGGATTCTAATGTAGTGTGAAAAAGTTTGAAATGTTTCCTAGGTCTGGCTAGGTACGGAAAAAATACAGTAATGAAACTCAGATCTGTTTTGTAAAAGCTGCATTCATGCAATAAGGTTTTTTTTTCTTTATTCATACTAGGGCTGGATGATAGTTTGGTTTTTGAAGATTTAACTTTTGGAAAATCTGGATTTTTTTGTTTTTCACCAATACATTCCTTGCGTTTCCATAGAGTGATGTCAGCATCGCCAGGGCCGCCATCTTGTTTGACAAACATAAACTTTGAATTCAGGTTAAGATGTTTTTTTTAATCATGAGAGTAAAGTCAAAAGATTAGGAGAATAATGTAATAATTTTAAGAGAAATCAATGCAATATGCTCAAATGAGGAATATTGAGCATCTTGTGAAGTTGTACATTGGTATAAGTTTTACATATAATCACATCCATCAACATCAAATTATCAGTGACTGGACTTCGAAACAATTATGCAAACAGCTGTGTGAATGTCACACGACCTGAGCTGGTCAGATCAGATAACTAATATTTTATTCTTCATTAAAACAACTTTTTCTCTTCTACTTTTAAGACATTTTTTTCTGATAAAATTGTATCTTTTTGTGCTAATATGACTGACAAACAAAAATTCTGGCAGCCGGGCCCTAAAATCCCCTGGTACAGCTCAAAGAAGGGATGGATGACTGAAATAAGCCACTTTTTGATTATTTTTAAAAAAATTTTATTATAATTTTTTTTAGTAAAGAAACTAGCAAAAAAATTGGGAAAAAATTGTCTGTTACTTTTCATATCACCCATCAATAATTTATACTTGCATAAGCTGTCTCAAAACGCTTAACAATTGTTTAATCCTGAAAAGTAATATGTTTCTGTGCTGTTAGTGTGTCAGTATCTTCCTTTGATTAGCCTCTGTTTAGTCACAGCACAATTAAAGTTAAGCTTCTAGTAACATTTCCCAAGTCTTCCCCTGATTCACAGTTTAATAGCCGACCTCCCTCGATGTCACATCCTTGAGAAAAGGCATTCCACGCGTAAAACCTTGCTATCCTGTATCTGTGAGCTCTGTTAAAGGGCTCTTATCACTCATTTCCTCAAAAGGTTGCCTGGCTCCTTGTGGTCACATGGATCGACCGCTCACACATACCAGCGCTGTGAGGAAATGCTCGCAGTACACGGATAAGTTTGGCTTATCCAGAAGGAATTTGGTTTTCTCAAATTATAAAGAGCAAACTATCTACAACGAGATTAATGATCGAACCGCTTTTTCCGCGCCGCATTATAATTATGTCATAATTGCGCAATTGACTGCATTCCGGTTTCACACGACATTCGTAACGGTTCTATCTCTGCTTTGCGTCGCAGCTAACTCACGGAGTCATGAACAAGGAGCTGAAAGCTTGCAAGAACCCCGAGGACCTCGAGTGCAATGAGAATGTGAAGCACAAGACTAAGGAGTACATCAAAAAGTACATGCAGAGGTTCGGCTCCGTGTACAGGCCCAAAGAGGACACGGACGTGTACTGACCGGACCGAGCTGCGGATCTTCCTGTTTGCCTCTGCGCTCGCTCACACTGGAGAAGCACAGTTTTGCCTTCCCTTTCACTCCTTCGTGTATGTCCTGGACAGTGAAGTAGTTTCTTTTCTTTCTTTTTTTGTTTGTATTTATGTCAAAGAATTTGCACTGCTGCCCAAGAATCCCTCCTGGCTTCGTGAAACGCACAGAAGGCTCAACGATTCAAGACTTTTCAGGTGGCTCGCTTGAGCACGACGACACAGAGGGGTGCTACAGAGACTAATGTGTTCACTGACTGCCTCACTTTTAGCTTTTTGTTTCCCCTCCACTATTAAATGTTCCTGAGATGATCCCTCTCTTTTTAAAACCTTTCAGCCCTCGATCTGAAGTATTTAGTGAGATAAAAAGAGTCAGTGGAGCTTTCCGCTGTTTGGAAACAGATCAGTGACAGAGCCGTCCTGACTCTTTCTTGCCAGCCCCACTTCCACTGACTAAATATCTGGTGCTGCTTTTATCTGGGCTGCCGAGGTCCAAGCTCTTTTCTGCTCACTGCTTCAGAAAAGCCTGCAGCCTCCTTTTGTTTTAAGAATGCACCAATAGGCCGAGGTCTGAGTGGCATCCTAATGGAAATTCCTAGCAATGTGCCCTCACTGGGGAATGAACTTTTACTTACAGTCCACTGAGGGATCAGCCAAGGGCGAGCAGGTTGGGGAAGGGGCTGGAGCTCTGGAGTTACTTGATCTTTTATCAATTTAAAACCTGAAGCAGGGTTGAAAGTTGTCGATTGGTGTTCTGTTTAAACTGAGGAACAGTTTTTATTTCCTTCATCCAGCTCCTTCTCCAACCATCTTCTTACAGGAATACTAAAAAATGAAGTTTGTAGCATTGCAGTTTTAACATTTGCTGAAAATGTTGTGTGCTTTGGGTATTTTAATACATAGTTCTCATACTGAAGACCCTTGGTTTGGTCGACTTTGCTCCATGAACTCATTAATTTCCCATATATTTTTTTTTTACTGTTGACAGTAAAGGTTTGTTCTCTAGCATTAGATCACGACTTCCTGACAGCCCATTAAATTGCATTAAACAAAGTTCCAACATATGTACATTGCTTTATGTGAATATATTGAATAATAGTTTTTGGGAATGTTTAAATGAGCAAACACTTTGTAAAAGGACTATCATTTCTTGAATAAAGTGTAAATAATGTGTAAAAATAATTACCAAAGCTGTAAGCAGGAGTGCAGGGCCCACGAGCACAGTGAGCCCACCCATCCTCACCAGCTCAGTCCTCCTGATGCAGTTTCCACTTCAGCCTGTCTAACTCAGTTTTTCTTTGTTTTTTTCACTGGCCAGGGAGGTAAACATGTTTTCTTTCTGTTTATTGTTGGTGGTGTTTTTTTATTATTTTTCTATGTACAAAGCAAGTTCCACCCTACTCTACTGTAAGTATTGTGTAAGCACATTGTCATACCGAGTGTACAAACATTTTAAAAGATAATAAACCTTTTTTTGTAAGATAAGGCCTATTTTTTGTGTGTTGTAAAAAATTGGAGCTTGCAAATGGTAAAATCTTTAGTTTTTACAATTAAAAATCCGAAAAGTGTGGCATGTTATTGTATTCATAATGTGCATGACATTCTTTGCTGGAGGTAGAGCTGCCTGTTTTTTTTTTTTGTTTTTTTTAAAGCACATCGTAAAGTTATGCATATAACTACTGTTCCCTGAAGGAGAGGAACGAGGTCTATCTACCAGATCTGCCCATGCAGAAGTAAAAATAGTTCAGTAGTGACAGATGGAGAGCATCTGTTAACTTCCCATTTTTCCATTCTTACAGGCGAACAATGGATGACATAATTACATTGCAGCTCTGACTGAATGCTTAGGACCCTGGTCCATCTAATATGGTCAACCTCTGCCTCACGCTCAAATCTTTGGATGACCAGTCATCTAATCTACTAGCAAGTTTCCATTTTCTTAAAGAAAATTGTCGCCAAACCTTTATTCTGTCTCCTCTGTGCTGCGTATTAGTGATGGTGTGTTAACGATGTTTGTTTTCCACAATCTCTAGCATTTCAGCATGGTCTGGTCAAATTACCTCAGTCCATGTCATTAGTGGTTCCCAACTCTTTTCAAAAATCCTCAAGTACCTGTGCGCTGAATGTTTTAGAATCAGGGGTGCTGGAACGGAGACAAATCAAAAACATGCAGGGTAGTGGGTATCTGAGGACCAGGGTTGGGAACAAATAATGATTTTGTTTATAATGCCATTTAAATAACAAATTGAAATCTCAGAGGCTACATTCACACACTGAGAATGGCAAGCTACTGGATTGTAGCTACAGACTGCCAGAAGTGAGACTGCAGTTTTGTGCCCTTCTAACCAACATCAGCAGGCAAGGCGGGTGAAGTAACTTCCCTAAGGAGACAAACGACGGCGGGCGGACCAGCGAACTCCTACCCGCATTGACCCCACTGCCTTACATGGTTTGCTGCAAACTGGAGAGCAGGGCTGCTGAAGTCAAATCCGCTACCATCCTGCAACTTTGAGGAGCATCCCTTCACCAACACACCTGGACGGCTGTTTACCAGGCCTGTGCGGAGCTGAATGACTGCTGGTGAGGGAATGCAGTCCAGTCTGTCGTAGTAAGGATGTGTCAAACGGTTGCAGGATTGTAGCTCTGGGATGTTGACACTATTTTGTGTTGCTCTGTAGCACAAAACCCCAGTAAAACAAACACGTTTGTGGTTGTTTTTGTGAAAAAGTTTCAGTAGCTATAAATATTTTTGCTGGGTTTTTTCACTAAGTGTCAAATTGCGTAAAAGTTTTTATTTATTTTTTCAGGTACCGTAACTTGCTGCATGATTAACATCTCAGTGCTCGCCCAATCCTGTTTTAAATTGAATTAAGGCCTGTAGTGCACATGGCATGAACACAACTCTGGCACATTTTCCACAGTCTCCTGCCAGATGTTTGGCCCCAGAAACAAAGTGGTCAAGTATCTTCATTAGAGGTATCTGTTTGCTCTAAAACCACAGAGGGGACCTGTTGATGAGAGGAGAGAGCTGCTTGCTTCCTCCATCCCATCCCCCTCTTTTATTTTTTTTTTAAAGTGTGTGCACATTCCGCACGCCCCAATGCCTGTGTGCTCCAGACCGCAGTTAAGCAGTCCCTTCTGGAGTGTGTGATGGCATGTAGCGCTGCCTCGGGCCATGCGAGATGCCTGCTCCCACTTAGAACTGAAGGCAGAGAGACCATTAGCAGATCTGAGTTCAGTGAGACTGAGCCTCGGTGAGAAACGGGAGACTCTCCTCGATGACGGTTTGACCGAAGCTGTTATTTTCAGTTCACACTCAAATGATTAAAAAAAAAAGTTTTTCCCTCAGGGTTTTGGACAGGAAGCGTTTTAATACTGTAAATCCCTTGATAGAGACGTATTGCATTCCAAGCAGGTCCAAACTTCCTCACCCAAATCCAAGAAGTGGGAAGCAGGAATTGGTAAACAATCACGGTTCAAAGCAGACAGGGGGACAATGAGTTCAAAATAAAATTACAAAAAGTAATGTATTTGGTGCCAAACAACCGCAGGTTGATGTCATCAGTAAACCTGCCAAACTGAGTCTGTGTAATTAAGGATTTAACAAGTACCTAAAATAACATTACATGGGCAAATTGTAACTCAGGAGAGGTTTGAGATCTACCTTTCTAGATTTTAATGTGGGTTTTTAAATAAACTGCTATGTATATATTTTAAAGTTATCACTCAGTAGATTTTGAAGCAGTTTTAACAGTTTGCTAACAATGCCAGACAAGCTGTCTGCTAAGGTAGCTTTGATGCTACTTATTTGCTGCTGCAGCCATGTTTCAAAGTGCAGGTAATGTAACATTAGACTTATGAAATGCAATTGCATAGATATAAATTAAATACTTTATAAATGCCGCATATTTCAGATCCTTATTTACTAAAAGTTGAAAAAAAAAATCAATATTGTTCTTTCCTCCCATTTTATAATTAAATGAAATTCAAATAAAATACACTGAAGTCTGTGCTTCTAATTGGAAAAAATAAAAAAAAACAAAAATAAAAAAAAACATCTGCTAAAAACATCAACAGGCCAATTCTTTTTTTTTTTATCAATTAATTATTTGTAAAAAAATTTTTTTAAAAATCACTGTTAGTAGCATATTTTTGTTGCACTTCATTTATTTGTTTTCTATGCTGGCTTTTTTGGTGCTCAGTGGTGGGAGGTGGTGCTGAAACCTTCACATCTTAAAGCTTTTATAAGGTAAAATCCAAATGGCAGGTCTATCACTAGATTAATGCAAGCAGCTACAGGAAATCCAGCACACTGGAAAAACACCTAAATTTACCCATAATACATAAACATTTAGAAGTTTCTAGGATGCAAATTAGAGACTATAAAGTCTATGTTTTTTTGTGGGGGAGGGTTGTGTGTGGAAAAAGTTAGCCTGCCAATAAAATTGTTGGATAAAGTGACCTCTCTCTGAGTAAAGTGTAGAAAGGAAAAGGCTTTGATAAACCTACATTACTGCTGCACGATATCCTTAGAATAAGCTAAAAAAAACAACAAAGATAAAAGGAAGGAAATAAAGATACTCAGAGGCAGGCATCTGTAGCAGGAAGAAAGCAAAATATGATTAAAAAAAAAGAATTTGTGGTCTAAAAAAGTTTATCCAGGCAGGTAAAAAGAATATTCCTTCAATTGTCACAAAACCTTTCAGCAGTCAATTGCAGTACAGACATAATTATTTAAAATGTACTTTATTTAAAAAAAGTATCCAAATGTTGAGCTACGGAGTTCAATATAAACAACTTTACATAGAAATATTTCTTTTTATGTAAAAGGTGAGATTTGATTTTTGTTCGAAAATACAGATTTCTGCTCATAATACTACATACTGCACATCATTTTGCTTGTGAACTGAATATTTACAGTGCTTGTGTATCTGTTCTAAAAGGGTTTTGTATTTAATGCATAAAGTTTACAGATGACATTGTTCTTAAATATGAAAGGATTTAATTCCTTTGACTCTGCACTGTGGGTGGAAGCAGCAATTAATGGGAACAAATCTGTCTGACACAACATGGCTCTATGAAAATGGATGATTTCCCAATTGAATTAAGTATGATTAAAAACACTTTTGGGTCAATTTCAGTAGAAACATGAAGATCTGGTTTCTGACAGACCTGTAGAAGGACTAAAAAGGAACCTATCTACAACACGAAGTAGGCTAAAAGATCTAAAAAAAAAAAAACACAAACTGTTGACTGACAGAACATTTAAGAATAAACGGGGAACATATTAAGCAACACATTTCAGTCGTAAAACCATTTACGACTGAGTCATTTTAAGGCATTGGATCTCCAGTGAGTGAACCAAACTGAACAGTAATGAACCTTCACAGGAGCGGCTGACCAGCCATAATTCTTTAGAGAAAACATCTCTGACTCATCCAACTGAAAACCTCTGAACAATTTCTCAAGCACTTCAATCCTCACTTCCTAACCTCAAAGGAAGAGTTTCAGCACCAAATGGAAAAATATTCTGTGGTCTTATGAGGGAAAGAAGTGGACATTTTTGCAAGCTGTATATCCTGCTACTTCTGGTGTAAACTAACTCAGCATTTCAGACAGACATTAGTCAGACCTGGAGGTGGAAGTGCGATGGTCTGGGGCTGCTGTGCCCCAGACGACTTACAGAAATGAATAGAGCCATGAAGTATCCCCACTTATGAACAAAAGATGTTGGAATGGCAAAAAAACCTGAGTGAAATTAGGCTGCTTGACCTTAAAGAGGCTATTTGTGCTCAAATACACTCCAGTGTAGCTGAATTCTGCAAAAGGATCAAAACAGTCCTCCACATTGATGCAAAAAAAAAAAGAACTTCAAGCTGCATCATATACTTGCAGTTGTTGCAGCCAACATAGCATAAATTTATGGTGCCAATTACATTTTCTCAAAGAGTCAGGCTAGATTAAAATATTTCCTTTTAATGAATAAAATCATATTTTTAAAAGGGCTCTTTGTAGTTACTTAGGTTGCCATTCTCTGATATAAACCTTTTCTTTATGATCTGAAACATGTAAATGTGACGGAAAAAAACAAGAAACACTAGAAATCTGTAAGGGGGAAATATTTTTTATGGCTCTGCATTTTCAGTCCAATAATCCCTGCACTGCCACACAGACAAATCGGTTACCATACAGCAACATAATCTTTCACACAGTTCAAATAAGCCACAAGTAATATATTTTTAGAGTATTGATGGTATTTTAGTGAAAAAAGGTCTATAAACAAAGTAATTTAAGAACGACTCCTTCAATCATAACAAAAGAGCTGAAAGCCGAGCCCCTCGCTTATCCCTCACTTGAGTCTGTGATTGTCGCTCGAGGGTCCGGCGAGTTGGTCACACCACAGAAACACCCTGCTGTGTGCTGTTGAGGGCCATCACCACATCGGGTCTTTCGATGCGGTTTAGCGCTGAGCTCAGCAGTCCCAGAGTGGAGCCCTCTCTCTGGGCCCAGTTAGACAGCAGCGTGTGCGCCGGGGCCTCGCCACGTCTGAACAGGTCCAGCTGTTCGGGTTCATAGCCCAGTGCAGCACCAAGGTGCCTCCATCCACGGCCGCTTGCCTCCTGCAGGAGGCGCTCCACTTCCTCCTGTATGTGCGGCAGCAAGTTGACATACAGACGATTGTCAAGCTTGCTGTCTCTCTTGGTACCTGTTTGAGAAACAAGCTTAATGAGCTCAAGGCTTGGTGGGACTCAAGAGCTGGCTGATGTCATGATGTTTGTTTCATGTTTAGATTTCACTTTGAAACGTATATCATTGAGAGCCATGCTTTAGCCCACGGCTGTATGCTTTTACTGCCCACCAGTGTTTATTCTTGAGAAGAAAGTAATGTCGTTCCTGCTTGTTTACAGCAGTCTGTCTGCTGATGTTTCCCTGATTTCTGGTTGTTTAGCTATACTTTGGTTGGATTTTGTTCCAGGACACATTACTCCTTAGTGAGTTTTGAGAGAGGACACATTGTTTAATCAGCACCATGACAGACCTTGGTGATGAGGACTGCATTTATCGGCAGCCCTTGTAAAACAAACAAAAAAGAAAGATTTCTACATATATTTCTACATATATATAATATTAATATATATATATAATTGTCCTTGAGTAATTAGAGGATATGTGGTAGATCCTGTTCAACATGGGACAACAATGACACATTTCTCTCAGAGGGAGTTGGACGCGAGACAACGACACAATTTAGCTGAGGAATGTGATGCTAACAGCGTAAAGAGAAATCGGATGATCGTTTCCTCACCAGTAAATCATCTGTAACACATGACCCAGTCAACCACTGAGTGCTGCAGCAATCATTACTGGAATGGTGTGTATAGTCCAGACCCATCCATAAAGCTGACAAACTTTATAGAGAGTAGAAGACTGAAACTTTTGTTTAGTTTGCCAATAAAAAAAGACCTCAAGCTGCTTCTGATATGTTCTGGTCAATCAGAAACCAATCCATAATTCTGAGGTCTAATGGAAAACATAGAAAATGGTACGCTTTAAAAAAGTAATTATTGCATAGATAAAATATCTAAATCTGGGATATTCAGATGTAAATTAAGTGCTAAGTGCATAGCACATTTGAATTTGGTACTTAAAGTGCAAATTAAACCTGGAATACCACTAAGCAACATTTTAAGTGGTGGCCTATAAAATATACCTGCATGAACCTAAAGGATTACAGCTGACATACACAAATTCAGCACAGTTTTCAAAGGATTTAACACAACAGGCTGTTCAGCAAAGCACCAATATTTTTTTTAAAAGTTAGTTTCATAAACTCACTTTTCAAAAATAATGTTTTGGCATTACATGGTCCAAAAATCTGATTATTTTTTTAATTACTTTTAATATATATTGGTGTCTGTCATTGTTCCAATGAAATTTCGTTCTCCATGTAAACTTTGGTGCGAGCAGCTACCTTGGCCTTGGAATAAACATGGCTTATTGGCTCTTGCCACCTGTCGTACCTCCATTAACCACCAGAGGGCATAAGACCCGTGTGGCATTTGATACAGCAAGTTTTTGAGGAAAGGTCCTTTGTCAGAGGGGATAACTTTGAAGTTTATTCCACTAGGACTTTTTAATAAGACCTCTGTAGGAAGTGTATAAAAAAACAAGCATTTGCAATTGTAGAAGTCTGTGTGTCTTCCTTACCTTTACTGGGCTGGTTGTCCTGCAGGCTGTAAGAGTCCAGAAAAACACCGCTGTCAGTTTGGAGCTTTTCTCCTTCTGGAGATGTTGCCAGCTCTGCCACACGTGCCTTGGAGAGGGCCTTCTTCTGTTTGCACGACTTCCAACTGAGAAGAGTCCATGAAGGCAGTTTAAGTTTGCACATGCCCAATCATGCTCTCCTTATTACAGGCCATGGATGCAGTACAAACTCACCATTTATAAGCCACATAAACCAACAAGCCTAGCACCACAGCAGCCAGAACAGACACGTAGACGAGAATGTTGTTGTTGCCACCCTCATCCTGCGGTGTAAACTTGGACGGTCCTGGTGCGGGGCTGTCATCTTCCTCCTCATTTTCCTCCATCACCGCCCCATTAGGAATATTCAAGGCCCCATCGGCTCCAGCAGGGCCAATGTGCAGTTTCTTATCTATTAGACATAAAGACATGTCAAGAAGGAGCTGCACACATGCTCATCAGAACATATTTGGACCAGATGTGAAGTTAATTCGTGTCACCCGTGTCCCCTGGTGCTTTTAACCTCCCATTGCCCCTGTGTTTTAGTCGCCTGCAGTCTTACCTTTTTGGGATCAAACAGCACAAGATACGGCACCAACCTGTGCAGGGTCAAAAGGGTCATGACACATGGACTCTCAATGAGTACAGATGACTCTTGTCTTAGGGAGCAAGTGTAGCCATTTGAGGGCAAGATCACTAGCTGTCAGGGTCAGCTGCCTCTCTTTGCCTTCAGCAGCAGTTAACCTAAAGACCCGTCAACCTTTTATCAATTGGATGACAACACTAAAGTGAACTTTTGGACTTCTCGTGTTTCTTTGTGTTCAGAAACTGTGGAATCAGGTGCTGCCCACATGTTCAGAGATCCTGGTCCTTCCTACATCTTACTCATTGTTTATCTTTTATCTATGAGATAAAAGCATCGCATGTTGAAAGATGAAAGCTGGCACTCTTTTGTAGTGCTGGTATTGGGTTTTACAGAACTTCCCAGCACCATAAATCTTTGAAAGAGGTTGATGTAATACAAAGTAAACTAAACAAGATAATGCCACAGGTTTTAGCAAATACCACCAAAGCCTAGAGGGTAGTTTGTGGGATCTGGTAGTGTTGATAGAATGAGACACTATTTTACCCCAAGTTGATAGATTATTTAAACATCTTAGTCAACAAAAAATAGTCTGTAGCACAGTGTTGAGCTAATAGCCAAGGCAGATTTCTATAATATTAAAACAACTCCAGTTTTCAAGACTTTGTTGTAGTTCATGCAAATACTATTTCAGGGAACTTGCACAACTAATGGTAACTCCTTCAATTATGGGTAATAAGTAAATACTTTTTAATTGGAGTAGCGCAATCTCACACTAAAGTCATTTAGAGTTTAGAGTCTTCTGTTTTAGGAACATAACGGCAGCTCAAATAGTCTCCACTGAGTCTCTTTGTCCTTTCATAAACTGGTCTATTGATCTAAGTCTTTTTAAGAATCTCCTGCTCTTTCTGACACTCTGCCTCCAGAATGTCATCACAACAATGTTTCTCCATTATGCAATTTTCCATTGTTCTTAGGAGCATTGGATTTAGAAATAGTTCGTATGATGAGCTCTCCAGCCTCACAGTTCCACCAGATGTTTGCTAATTGCTGCTGCTGCTGCTAGCCTGATGGAGCCGAGTGAAAAAAGTGTGAGGGTGGATGTCTCACAAAGGAAAGCTCCCCTCTGCCTCTCTGAGGAGAAGCTATATATAAATAGCTTTTGTATGGCCAAGCGTTCAGGCACCCCGAATGGGTACCAGGGAAGATTCAAGAATTTCTCAAACATGCAACCTGTGATTTTACTGAGTGAACAACATTACACCCAGCTTCCTCCTTCAAGAGCTGTTTGCAAAAGTACCAAATAAATTAGATTTGTGTTTCAATAAGAAGAGTCTTTATGCATAAAAGCACTCACCCATGCAGACTGTGTCAAAGTTGTGCATACAGGATTGGATCTCCACTTCCTCATCAGAGCACTGACTGCAAGCCTGGCATGGTTTGCTGTTGAAATCCTCTGAGAAGGTTCCCGGGCCACACTTCTGGCAAAGCGTGTCTCCTTGAGGACCGCACTCCCGGACGACCCCGTGACCTGGCCTGCACCTGGAACAGGGTGCGCATAGACCTAAGCCGCTCATAAAGTAGAAGCCAGTGTCACACTCGCATTGCGTGTCCTGGGTAGCCGAACAGGACGCCAGCATGGGGACACCAGACGGACAGCTGCTACATGGAAGGCAAGTGCTGAGGCCTTCAGATGGTGAAAATGTTCCTGGGAAGACAGGTTTAAACAAATAATTAGTGCATTCCCATTTTAAATACTGAAATAAGTTAATTGGACTTCTCTCATTAAGTACTCTACATGCAGATGTTTGGGAGAGATGTTATCCCAGCAGGACAGAACTACTGATTTTAAAACATTTTTCCATTTTGTTTAAAACAATGAAAAAGATTCTTTTCTCTTCTTAGTTACACAAAAATGTTATATTTCCAGCACATATCTCAAAATATTTCTGCCTAGTTGAAATCAGTAATATGTGAAATTTGAAAAAAAAAAAAAAAAAGTCAATATCAGGTAATAAATAAGAAGTAAAAAAAGTCCCACAAATTGTCAGTGCTTACCTGGACGACATGGTTGACATTTTGTATTCTCCTTCCCACATGTTTCCTCCAATCCATAACCAACTGGACACAAATTGCAACAATGTCCCGACTCAGTGAACGTCCCACTGGCACAACCCTTTCCAAGAGCAACCTGGAGAAAACATGAGGTGTAAAGATAAACTCACTGTTTTTTAGGAAAGAGCAACAAGTTAAAAAAAAATCTTATTTCATTACATGTTTTTGCCTATTTATTTTTGATAAAATCACAGAAACCCTGCATAAGTCTTTCCTTTACAGGAAAACACGGTTTCATCATCTTTTTGGAAGGAAATCCCACACTTCCCACCCTTTTTGTGATCAAAGACACGTGGAAAACGGCAAGACGTTTGTTTTTTGGGGGGGTTTTTGCAGTCTTTCCATCTGACTCAGTTTGCTCTCCAAGTGCTCTGACTTCTTATCTGTAAGTGGGTACTGGAGAGGGCCGGCTTATGATATGACAGAAACACAACAGTTTAGACGTTCTTCACAGCTTTCACAGAAGAGACTGAGAGGATTATTGGGCTTGACGTTTAAGAAAAAATTAGACAAACAGAGATATTGTGGTGCCCTCCTAAAGTATCCACACTCTGAAACATTTCAATGATTCGTCTTGTTATAAACTCAAACTTCAAAGTGTTTTATTTGAGTGTTTTTATGTTACAGACCAACGTGGAGTAGAGCTAAATTGTGAAATTAAAGGAAATGGATACAAGGCTTTCAGTGTTTTTTGAAAAAAAATCAGAACAGTGTGTTACACATTTCTATTCAGCCAGACTGAGACAATGCTTTGGTAAACCAAATTGAACTACAATTACAGCTGAAAACTTCACAAACCTCTTGCAAATGAACTAAGAGGTAATTTTGGGTAATTTGAATGGCAAAAATCTATGAATAGGGATTTTCCTTTCCTGGCACAGATATTCAATTCACATGCAAAACGAGCGCTTTCGTCACCTCACAGAGCATCTTCCTCTGCCCCTGGCTTGTGATAAACTAAACAGAACTTCGTAATGCTTCTTTTCAAGAAGGTATTTCTTATTGACACTGTCTGAGCTGTGGATTTGTGCAGTTCCTCCAGAGTTATGATCCTCCAGGCTTTTCTAATACTCCCCTCATTACAGAAACACAAAATCCTACCAAGCACTTTTGTCTTTGTAGTGCAAATATCTTAGTACACTTGAATTAAAGCATAGTAGCTTTTTTAAAGCAAATAATTCCTTAATATTGATGAAAAGGTATTAGTTCCACTGGCAGATTATTTCACTTATAAAATGTAAAATATGTTTTAGTTATAAGTGAAAAAATCTGCAAGTGTGGAACTAGTACTTTTTAAATCAATACTACAGAATTATTGAGTTAAAACAAGCTCCTATAACTTGCTGAAAAGTTACTTGTAAGTTAGTTTTCTCTTATTTCAAGTGTATTAAGGTATTTTCCCCAGAAACTAGACCAACATACCTGGTAGAATTTTGTGCGTTTGCACTGCTGGCCATTAGTGGGTAGAGAGTTATGTGGGGTCATAACTTCACAAAATGTTTTACATTAATGCCTTTGCAATGCACTGAAGGTAATGGAAGCTAACAAATCAAGAGGAGCTTCTATTCTGTTTTCACCCAATGCAAATCCAAAGTGAAGGACACTTTTCACAGCCAGTGCATCTGAAAGGAGGGGTGTAAATAGACGGGACCAGCCTTTGCCAAGGGTGTCAGTTAACCAAAGCCACCCAGCATGAGAGTGTTTGGATGAAGAGACACCTTTGAAGTCACCAAGCCCTCCAGGTGTGTCTGTGAAGATCAGTATTTCACCAATAACCCCCGCCTCTGCAGCCTCAGTGCAACGGTATCTTAAATATGCACACATCTAAGGGCGACTGGCCTTCTCCGCCTGGGGGCCTGACAAGAACAAACCAAGCAAGCAGATGTCTAACAACTAACCTCCTGCTAAGGGGAAAAGCAACATCTAAACAGCTCGATGATGATTTCTTTCTTTGTCTCTGAAGTCTGCCAAAAAGCTTAAGGGAGCATGTGTGGACCTGTAGGGCCTCCATTAAAACCCCACCAGCAACACACACACACACAGAGTGCTATGCTTCCAGTCAGAAAACACTAAAATGTTCCATGCTGATACTACAGCTTTGAAACTGGGCTCACATCGTTCCAACAACAGTCAGTCTGACTGCGGTGCTTTACGGTGGAGCCGATGATATCTGAACGCCAGCCGCAGGGCCCAGATCAGAGGAATTATGGTATCAGCGCGGTTGGACCCAGCAGGAATAAACCAGTCTGGAGTTAGCACACAGAGTGGACTTACAGCAAACCAAAAAAAGCATCACAGCTGGTCCTCTTTTATGTGACAGATGAGGCTCTTCTCCAAACACTAGTCAACTTCTTTAGGTCCTAAACTTTGCTTTGAAAAATATTTGATGATGGTGGCCTTGTTTTATTTTTACATACAGCCTGGATTTCTGATTTGACAGTCGGTGTGAACCTGGGCTGGTTTACCTCTGCCAATTCAGGCTGGAAAATGGGAAAGTTTGACACTTCACAAAGAGAGGCTCTGAATGCAAAGGCAGATTTAATCTATGGCACACTGCAGGGGAATGACAGAATCTTTAATATTCACATGGCTAAGCATTACTATGTTTGGACAATATTTAAGTTATGTGAGAAATTATCAGAGCCATGCATTAAAACTGGCAGTCACAAAAACCTAGTTCAGCCTTGTTTTAAAAATTCCTGTAAAATGGCCCTAAAAGGGCAACAAAAACAGCCCTGAATTCATGTCCTTGCAGAAATATGAAGCTTTATCTGTTTTGTTTTTCTTAATAAATTGTCGCTGGATGCCAAGAGAAATTCCAACATTTTACTATAAACCAGGAAGCCGCTTGAACACCCATACAAACGAGTCAATTATCCTCCAAATGAGTCTCATTTATGAAACCAGCAACGTGAACTGCTGGGTTTGAGGATGATGGCAATAACATGACATGTCAGTCATGTGAGGAGTCTGAGGGAATCTACTGGTGACATAAAATATGACTCCTTTATAAGAGCATGCATGTTCTCTAGCATGTAATCACAGCTTCCAGCTTCAATATTCACACCTAATGAGACCCTGATGAGTAAAGCTCCTATTGCAGAGCTGCAAATATAATTCATGTCAAATGAACAACTTGCAGTTTTTTTGCATTTGTGAGATAAATTAACAGATAAATTAACAGGTCACGACCCCTCAGAGTATTTTCTTCTTATCTGTTGAATCTGGGCTCTAAAATCTGAAGGAAAGGAACCGCAGTTGCTTTTGCCATTAAGGTAGTGAGCTTCAATCTGAAGGGATTCCCCAGTGAGACCAGGCGGACCACCATGGAGAGCTGCTTTCAATAGGCCTCTCAACTCCACGGCTGCCCAAGTCACTCAGTCAACGCGGATCAGACACACACCCACACACACACGCACACTAACAACGCCTTCTTAGAGCGTTAAACATTTTCTGCCCCTCTCTGAAGTGAGAAGGTCCGGAGTTCCAACACATAATCTGATCCGTGGAAAAATAGACTCACAAAAGGATGCTCTCCGCCTTGTGAAAATGTTGACCCATGAGAATTTAAAATCCGACTGAAGGTTTTGGAGCCAAGACGGCGTGGGCCGAGGCAGACTTTCAGCTCCACATCCCATCATGGGTTTTTCTCAGGGGTACAAATTAAAGCACATGGATTTCAATTTTTTTTTCCTGGGAAAAGAAACCGCAGCTGACCAAAGGAAGCATAGATAACAAACATGACTATTAATTATTAGCTTCAACTATATTGTTGAGAGACTATTAATGATTTAAAATGATGTTTATTCCTTCCAGCTGTATGAAAAAGCCCACATCGACATTAGAGAATAAAATTAGCATTTCCTGCTTTTCCTTTCACAGTTTCACTGGGAATATCTGCAAGCAGCAGATGCAATTAGACAATAAATACAATCCTAAGAATTAACAGATTTAATACGACAACTTTCTGCACTAAATAGTCTAATAAGAAAAGAGCGAATCATGTGACAAGATGTGCATTTTACAGATGAGAAGCAACATCTTAGATTTCACACACACTCTTTGTTGACATCTTCCCCTCAAATCACAAAGAGATATCCATCTGCTTAAAAAGTTGAGGTGTTATCTAAATACTTAGATCTAACAAAAGTGTTGTGACTGTGAAGAGCAAGTCTAGACAGGAACTCCATCGCTGTGAGCCTTGAAAGAAAATGAGAGTCAGACTATTGTCTGTTGCAGCAAAGGAAGCCGCTTTATATTCACCCTGATCCTGGATTTTTAATACGCCATCAAAACAATACCCAAACTATAATTTCTTCATAAAACTGATCATTTACTTTGTATGTGGTGGATAATCTTGGAAAAGTGCCCTTGTGTTTTGGCTTATAGTGCCTCAGCATATAATGGTGGCCCCTGTGTGTGAGTTGGAAATGATAACCATCGACCCAATTCAAACACACAACAACGGTAAGAAGATTTTCACACGTTTGCAGGATGATCTCTAACCACAGGGCTCTCCAGGCGTTGCATTAGCAAACAAAGCAGGTGCTTAAAGCCTGGAAACCTGCAGGGGGGGCTCTAGAGCAGCAGAGCTTTAGATTTTGTTTTAGCCCAAGTGAAAATCAGCAGAAGGTTCTTTTCTTTCTATCCTTCTCTAATTTGAATTTTTCCCATTTTATTTGGTTTCTAACCAGATGTTTCTGGGTACAACATGGAGCCATCTGCCATGAGTCATTTCCTACCAACCGCGTGTACATTTCATACACGCTTTGACAACCAACGATTTAAAGTAACTTTATATAATCTGCTGATAGTCTGGTAAAGGAAATGTGGTTTTTAGACTCACAAATCACATCTACCAGCGAGGCGGTTGCTCAGGGTTATAGAAGTTTGGTTTGATCAGCACTCATAATCTGTCATATGCTACATGAGGGAAATTAGAGAAGAAATGAATGGAAAAACAACGTTTTCAGAAAATAATATTAAATTAAATTAGATTTTATGCTTATCTCTACAATTTATACAATTATTCAACAAAAAAAAGAACATGAAACTGATATGCAATGGTTTGAGTTGATTGGTATGAAATGATTTTCTTAATACAAAGGCAAATAAGAACTACTGATAAAGAATAGGTATAAAATAGAGGAGCAATATTGCAAAAGGGAAAACTGACCTGAAACCATCAGCTGTTATTATGCAAAGTAAACAGTGCAGCCAGCCTATAAGGACTTTTCTCTGCTAAATATTTTCTTTTAGAATAAATAAACATTTTAGAAGTATTCCAGTCTGTACCTCTCTACAACATGCTGTATATACATTGCAGAGGTAAGGAGAAATTGCAATTACTGCAATAGTTATGCACAAAGTATTCTGCATTAACATTTAAAAAGGTATGACGCAAAATGGAGATTTTAGTTGAGCTGTGGTTGCTGGAAGGATTTTGGTAACTGGCCTCTCAAGTTAAGGTCAAAAATTAAGACAATAAAAGCAGCTGCTTAACACCTCAAAACCTTTAGGGGGCATCCAAGAGCAAAAGCCAGCTTTACAAAGGCATAATTGTTTTAGTAGTAGTGATAGATCGATGGTGGCTGATAACTTTGATCTTTTACTATTGTGTACTTTTTAATTTTCACATTAGTCTTCCAAGTGAATGTGGTTTTCCAACACTTATAAATCAGATCCACATGCACAGTTATTCTTGTTTAACGAGGGATTTTAATCTAATTTAATCTGACTTTACTACTTCAAACAGGAATAGGAACCAAAATAAATTGCTACCTGATCCAAAAGAAAGTGATCAAAAACTGTTAGATCCAAAATGATGTGGCATTTGTTTTAATGCTAATCTCCATACCTGATGATGCAACTAGTATGTAAAATAAACTGACATCCAGTGGTGCGAGAGAGCTGAAACTGAGAGAGGACGAACCTGTGGTTAGGAGTGGGTGAGAGGAAACTCAGTTTTTTTAAACTTGTACATGCTAACCTACCATTACCTGAACTCCAGAAAAAAAAGAAATGAGAAATGAGATGCATTAACATGTAGTCCTGTTAAAAAAGACTTTAGCTCAACTGTGGTGACAGACAAAGGTTTGGAGAAAACCTAAATTCAAACTTTGTTTCGGGCCCCAAAGAATCTTGGACCGGCTCTGCATGTAGATGTAAAGCATATTATACTTGAACTCTGGGGAACCAAACGCACCATATGACTTTCATCTTTTTATTACTATTTGGCAACAATAACACAGCATACAGAGCCTGTGCCATAATCCTGAAACAGAAATCCTCTGGGAACAATAGTTGCTCCAATCTGGGTGGGATAGGCTTTCAAAAACTCCTCAGGTTTAAATAAGGATAATATTCGCAATATGAAATAGAAGAGGCACACAAAACCATTGTCAAAGCAGAACAGGCAAATATATTTTATCTTTTGCTTACTTTCAGCAGCAGAACCGCAGAGATGACAATCAATCTCATGTTTCCAGTCTCCGCTGCTTTCTTTCACTCCGATCACCGCGGCGCGTCTCCCCGTCGTAACAGCGCTGGTTTCTGCCTATGCGGCGCTCAATGAACGGCTTAAAACAGCCAGAAACCTCCACAGCACAAAATGGAATTTAAAAAACATGAACGCGCTGGTTCCGCCTTTCCGTCATGGACCTGTAAAGTTTGTTTTTACGCACAAAATAGCGACTTCCAGATGCGTAAAATCCGTAGATGTAATCCAGGGAAAACACAGAGAAGGCATTGGTTTCTTTCAGCTCATTCCTCCAACAAAGTTCTCTCTGTCTCGGGCTGCGGGATGTGCGTTTGCAGCTTTCTCTCTCCTGCAGCTTTGCAACAGATGAGGTAAAGGGAAAACCTCCTCCAGGCTCTCCTGCCTGAACTTTTCTCCTCCCATCTCCTCAGCTTTCAGTTGTGATTGACGGCATCACTGAGACTCCGAGCTCATTAACTTTAATAGCACAGGATGTCTTACTCTTGTAAATTGTTGAATTGAAAACAAATTGTTAAATGCGTGCATACCTGTCGGAAGTGCTCGAATCTAAATTAAAGATAATAAACTTATTTTTTTAAAGTACACAAAGAAAACGCTGCAAAACCCTCGACTCTTTTACTGACATCTATTGCTTTCTAGGTAGGTAGAAAGCTGCAAATGATTTCACAAGTCTATGGAAGATCCTGTGGTCTTCTGCACTACACAATGTTTACTGCCCTTTCGTATTCTAACTTTTTAAGTTTTGTCCAGTTACAGCTGCAGGACAAAATTTCCTTTGATAATACTTTAGCAGATTAACACAAAGCAAAGGAACTGAGGTGTTGAAAATGTATAATGCAGTATCAACATTTTAACCTCAGGTGCCCCAAACATTTTACTATGAATTTGTATTTAAGCACCTTATCCATGAAGTTCCCACTTTAATAAATGCAGTTCAACTGTGTGTAATTTAATCTCAACAATGTGAATTCATCATTGTGAATAGAAAACCATAACATACACAAACATGTGGAAGAAATTGCTCTGGTCATGTTAATATTTTGACTTTTATGTAAAAACTGTGCATGGTGGAAAACAGCACTGTGACTGAGAAGCACGGTGATGGCAGCATCCCGCTGTGGGGATGTTTGAGCAGAGCTAGTGTAAAGATGGATGTAAATACAATACAATTCATGAAGAAATCCTGCTAATAGCTGCAAAAGAAACTCCGAGCCGGAGATGTGATGGATGAGTTTAGATGAAAAAGGTCTTCATGTGTTAGGATCATACAGTGAAATTATATTTCTAGAAAACTGAGACATTTTGCTGTATTTTTGCAGTAAAACCTGGTTCTACAGATTATTGACTTAGGGGCGATATCATCAGTAAGAGCATCTATAAACCCATTAATTATTTATTCTCTATCTTTGACTTGTAAAAAAACTTGGATAATTCTCTAATTCCCAAAATATCCTCTACTAAAAAGTGAGCTTTGGTATTTTCAGGATTTAAGCTTCGCAGTAAATGTCCGTCTTCTGGTAAAACCTCTCATTGGTCGGAGGGGTTGGGGCATTGCTTTACAACCCCTTCAGGCGTTCTTACACACAGCTGTGACCTGCTGTTATCTGACACAAAGAGGAACATGTGAATAACACAGGACGCTCCCCAGGACTGCAGCAATGTTTGATCTTAGCAATTCAAAAGATTAGAAACCAATGCGGGGTGAATTACACACCTTGTAAATTCTGGTGAGTGCATCCCAGGGGAGCAGAAGGACTTCAGAGAAAAACAAATGTGGGGGAAGATCTCTCAGACACAATCTGACCTCAACTTCAAAGCTTGCTCAGGGAAGAGAAGAGAGCAAAGGGACGTTTCTGCTTGCATAAAAACTCTGAGGCAAGATTAACTCACATCAATGGGAGCTGGTTTCTTTAACACTAATTTCTTTTTGTCTGAAAACTTGTGCTAAGTAGTGAAGATTTCTGCAATGCGCCTAAAGTTGAAACTTTAAATACCAGGTTTATCAAAAATAAGTAAATGCAATTGGAGAGGAAATACAATGAGAAAAAAGGACAAGGACAACATTTAGAGGGGATGTGATGCAACGGCAGACTTTTTGAGTGATCCTGTAAACTTCAGAAAATATTAGATGGAAAAGCAGAATGGAAGAATGGACAAAAATGGCCAGCATTCAGACTCTGGTATATTTCTGTGAGGCGACAGACCTCGAACAGAAAAAAGGTCGCAAGGCTCAGCTAAGCCAATCTGGACATTTTCCTCAAATTGAATCATCTGGCAACAGAAGGATGATGCAGTTTTCAGGTCCTGCAGGTCTTTAACTGTAGATAAAGAAGTGAAAAAGGTACAAGACCGTTTTGGGCCTTCAAGAAATGAAGATGTCTAGCATGTTTGAAAAAGCAGAACTTACTGGCAGAAGATGACTCTTCCATTTAAAGAAACAATCCAGTTCTCAAAAATTTTATTTTACTCTGAAACCACAGGACAACAAAAAGGCAAATTGATAATCAGAAATTCACATAAATAAGCAATTTCTGTCTTTATCATCTGATATTGTAAATCATCCAGCAGGAGCCAGGGCTCATGTATTAATAAGAAGGCTGAGTTCCTGTGTAGTCTCAGCTGGGTGTGTGCGTGAGCTGATAAGACTGCTGCGAGAAGAAAAAAGGAGATAAACAACTTAAACTCTGACTGACGAAAAGCCAAGACTAAATCATGATATTTGGTGCAATTCCAGCTGTCAGACCAGCTCCAAACTGTGGAGTTATCTGATGAACTAAAGTCCTTGGAGGAAAAGCAAGCTGACCACAGTAAAGGTCAAAACAGTGATAAAGTGAACATGTCTATAAAAATGCATGTTTAAAATTTTACTTAAGAATCACAACTTTCATGTAAGTACATTTATTCAGTGGTAAAAATAAAAAAATCCACTTGAAAAACAATGATTGCACAGCTGGTTCAGCTTTTAAATATGAAGTTTTTCATCAGTAATCTGTTGGCTCATGTTTGATGGGGATATAAATATGATTTGACACGTGACTAATTTCTTTTACCAAATGTTCAAAATAGGAACGATGAAAAACAAGTGCATGTCTGTACTGATCATCACAAGTCAGGAAACAGTTTCCTATGTCTAAAGTCAGAGAAATAGCTTACCGGACTGCAACAAACAAGGCTGATTGAGGACCCAAGTTTATCTTAAATCTAAATCTTACTGTTGAGGAATAGTGTGTGTGTTTTAGGGAAGCATCGGATTCCATCTAGATGGAGGCTCTTTGGAAAAACATTTTCACTAACTTGACCCTGTAGAGTTTGATAAATGCACCTGGAAAATGCCACTACACTGTAGTATTTCAGTACATTCACCCCCTCATCCTGCCCTCTGGCCTGGAGGAGTGGGCAGGATGGGAGAGGGGAAGGCTGCTGGATCAATGGAAGGAAGGGGGCCATAACTAAGAGAGAGGTGTCAACCCGTCCCCCTCCTCTGTCGGGGTGAGCACACTGACTCCTCACCCTCCTAATGCTTTATTGGGGGTCTAGTTTTACCACTCACTTCTGCTCCTCCACCCCATCCTCCCTCCACTGCAAATTGTTCCCCCACGGAGGTGTTTATGGGAAGGCTGACAGGATGTTCAGCCCATCAGGAGATCAAAGCCCCCCCACTTCCACTCCATGCATGGCTGCTACCCGCGACCTTTTCAACTCCAGTAAGGGTTAAAAATCACAGATACATGCAAAGCTGTGATTACAGTAGAGAAGCTGGATGATCCATGATTGTGGCAGGGGGATCAGTTTCCTCGTCCTCATGCAGCTCAAATGAAGTCTTAATTTGGAGTAACAGGCCATCTTCCTCAGGCAATTCACAGAACAGAGGGGCATTAAGTATCAATGTCACAATCACTGCCTGTTTTTAACACAGTTTTCACAGAAAGAGGGAAGTTTGGTTGAAGTGATGACATATCTTTGAATTAAGGTAGTATGGGTTTTGATAAATGAACTGTGGTCAACATTTTCCAGAGGTAAAACCCCATGGATTGTAAACAACAAATAAAGAGTGTATAGCTTGGTTTAAGCTGTCTCCGTTTTCAATCTTGGATGGTCTAAAACACACACACACACACACCCACAGACCCCCCCCCCACATACACGCAGTCCACTGTAAAAGTATTCACTCCCACTGAACTTCTCCACACGTCTTTTTCACATTATGACCACAAACCTCAATGCGTTTTAGTAGGATTTTACGTGATGGACCAACACAAAGAAGCTCATAGCTGTGAGGTGAAAGGAAAATTATAGTTTTCAAAAATTTCTCCAAATAAAAATCTAAAAAGTTTGGCTGACATTGTATTCAGCTCTGCTGAGTCAGCAGTTTACCGTCACTGCAGCTGCAAGAGTTTTGGGATACATTTTTGCATAAATGCTCAAACTCTGCAAGATTAGATGGGCAGTAATTTTAAAGAACTGCCACGGATTCTCATTTAAGTTTATGTCAAGGTCATTCAAACATATAAACATGTTTTAATCAAAACCAATAGATTATAACTCTAAGAGCCCAGTCTCAGGTTTTCTACTACTTTAACAACCACCTTCCACATATCTCCTACACATCTTGTGTTGAAGTTTTAATCAGACTTCCTTCAATACTTTTTTCTTCTATCAATCAATTCTCCCACCTGAGCTTTGCCCCCCTCCAGCTCCACCAGAGTCGCCAGTGGATTGTTGGCTGCTTCTCTGATCAATGCTCTCCTTGCATGGCCTGTCGTTTCAGATGGACGTTTTAGAAGGTTTTTAGTTCTGCCATTCACTCGCCATTTCCTAATGCTGGAGCTGTTATAAACTTTAGGTTCTGTTTTATGACCAGACCCTGTTTTAAACTCCCCCACATGTTTATTCCTGATCCGTTTCAGGTGTTTCTTGGTCTTAATGTTTTACGGTAACAACGTTTCTCTGGCAAACCTCTGGAGCAAAACGGCTGCATCCGTACCAAGCTCAAATCACACACATACGGGCTCTATATACCAACCAGGCATATAGGAACAGATTTTATTTAGGGGTATCAAAACAAAGGTGAGCTGAATACAATTATACAAGTCACTTTTAAAATTTTTATTTGGAAACTTTTGAAAGTTTTGAAAACCGGGCGGCATCTTCCTCCCATTTAACAATTACCTTATGTTACTTTGGAGAGCGCGCGTAGCTCAGTGGCATAGCAGCCGCACCAGATGTGGAGGTGATACTTTAGGCAGATGTTTCTGGTTTGATTCCTGACCCTGGCTCACCTACTGCACGTCTTCCTCTAGCCTCTGCCTCCTGATAGGCTGCTAACGTTTTGCTGTAAAGATCTAGATCACTAGTCCCACAAATAAATAATAACTAAAAAAAAATTTAAAACACAAACCACAGCCACAAACCTGAAGGTTTGAAGGTTTGTGGCTGAATTGTGACAAAATGTTAAGAACTTAAAGATGTGAATACTTTTCAAGGCACTGTAATGTTCAACAGTAGATTGTGTTTTCTTAATGTAGCTTCCTTTGTTTTCGTGAAAACGTCAGCTAATTTGTGTTCTTTTCTTTTTCTACCAACAAGACAATAAAAGAAAGAAAGAAAGAAAGAAAAAAAGACAGGCAGGAAGCAATTTCCCCCAGAGCTCCCTCATGGACTGTTTATCATGCTGCGGAGTTATCACGCCGTTCTTTAGATGCAACAGAGGCGAATAACTTCACGCGGGTAATAGTTTACTCATGGCTTCATTCAGAAAATTTCTTCCACATCCGAGTCACAATGAAGCAGAAAAGTGTCACATCTTACAGTAAAGTCATTGATTGGAATTCAGTGTTTATTACAAGGTCTGGGAGTGGAGGAGGAAAAAAAGGCACTTATTCGATAGAAATCAAACAAGGACACAGGCATGTAGCAAAATGCAAAAACTGTTAAATTAAGCTGTTCATAAAGGCCGATTGGGTGAATAAGGCAACAGAAGGCTCTCTCTCTTTGACATGAAAGCTCAATTGTCATTTTTTAAAAATGAATATGTTCACATACTCGACTATTAAAGCAAGGCTGCTTTAATTGTAACAGGTTTTAACTTCTCAGAGCCTAAAAAGGAATGCAGACCCATAAACTGCAGCAAGTCGAAGCATCTGTCAAACACTAAAACCCACAACACAGCAGAGGTTCACAAGCTTTCTGTAGCCCCCCTATGTCCCTCCCTCCCTACAAACGCTCCCCTCTTGTGGCCTTCACCAGTATTGCAACGTGGAAATCTCGAGCGACGTCTACTGCAGTTTCGTTTTTGTGTCTTTCAAGTTTCCAGGAGTTTTAAAATCCTGTTGCCAATCAATGGCTTTAGGAGGTTTTTAAAGAGTGCAGAGATCCCAGCTGTGGCTCTGACAACACAAAGGCGTTGTGCATGGTGCTCAGGGTGGGGGCAGAGGTGAAGGTTGTGGTAGTTTTCACAGCGTCACTTCTGTCTGAGTCTAAGTGTTCATCAAAGTGAGTCATTCCGCTGAAATGCGACTCAAAGAGTTCATGCGGTCCATCATGAGTTTACAGCCTGAAACCCCTCCCAGCCCCGAACTCTTCCACCAGAAACGAACGAACAAGGCCACTCTTTGGATTGATGCTGATTCAAAACAGCACACCTGCTAAAGAAATCTGCAATAAAATATAAAACATTTAGGATTTTTTTTTTAAAAAGTGCTCAGTGTATAATTTCTCTCCCAGAGAGATATCAGTGGCTTATAAGTAAAATTCCCCCAGTTTTTTGTTTTTTTTTGTGTTGTTTTTGAGGGCAGTCCTCGCGCCGCCGTTCCTCTTATTTGCCGACCTTCTCCGCAGGATTGTACTCGGTTTCACCTGCCGACACCTGAGAGATGCGGCGTGTGGAGCCCCACAGGCGACGGGAAAACTGTCCGGAGCGAACCTGAGAAGAGGAGAGAACGTGGGTTTTATTCACATGGGATTGGTTACACCAATTACACCATCATCTGAAAAACTTGCTTCTCAACAAATACTCTGCGTATAATTATCCTCCTCCCCCTTCGGCTTATTTCCATCTCACACACTCTTGAAGTTTGGCTTCTCACCTCTTCAGGCTTCCCTGCCCCCACCACAATTAGCTTCCCGTCCTCCAGTCCCACGAGAATGTGGCTGAACTCTTTAGTGACAGACACACTCCGCACAGAAACCCTCAAGGCCAGGGGCGTTATCAGTGAATCCAGGCTGCAAAACGGGGAGATGTTAGAGCCGACTTATCTTAAAAAGTCCTTCATGCAATTGTTCTATTAAATACATTAAACAAAAAGTATCATAAATAAACAAATAATAATAAATTGCATTCTAAAAAAATGAAAAGAAGTGCTGCGTGGATGCTTTTTTTCAACAGAGAATGCAAACGCGGTCAGTCTGATTGAGCTTCAATTATTTAGCAGATTATGCTGAGCAAATATGTCACTCTTGATGTGCATGACTAGTAATTACAACTATTGACTCATAGGGACAAACCTTTCAAATTTATCTAAAAAAACCTGTAGCATTTTACTTTCTGTTTCACAATTATATGTTGATTTATGCTGCTTTATTATAAAATTCAAATAAAACCTTGGTGACGTTTTTGGCTGTAATGTGACTAAATGTGAAATTGGACTTTGAGAAACTCTGAACATAAATTAATTGACAAAAAGCCTTTTACCTGAATAAATCACGGACATGGAGGCTGCCCTGCACGGTGCCCAGGATGACGTATTCAGACACCAGGTGAAGCGCGGTCATCTGCTCCTCCATGGTGAAAGACGACATCAGGCAGCCATTCACAGAGTAAACATGAACGGAGTGCTTGCCCTGAAGGAATAAGAACCACACGAATACAAGTTGAATTGAACTGATCTTTAGTGGCTGTGATAGTCAAGGATTGAGCTTTTCACAAGATGTTACATTATAAGCACAAAGATTTATGTATTTTATTATGACTGCATGTGATAGACCAACATAAAGAGGCTGGAGAAGGATAATACAAGGTTTGTAAAACACCTGTAAAAATCTGCAATATATATTTGTACAGTTAGCCTTTGAACTTTTAATTAAACACTCTAACACCTGCATACCGCTGGTCTGTTTGTCCATCATTACCATTTACCAAAACAGATTCAAGCTTGAGGTTGCAACGTGACAAACTGTGAATACTTTTCTTTACGTACCTTCCTGTGAGCACGTTCCTCCTGAGACGTCTGCACCACGATGTGACCTTCCATCCCCACTTGGAGGGCAGCGATGGGGGTGCATACATTGCTGTCTCCGGGAGGTCGCAGAGTTCGGAGGTACTGTCCCCGTCGCACTGTGTGCACAATCACTGTCCCATCCTGGGAAGGAAGCAAAGCAATAAGCCGAGGGTCAGGAAGCATGCAGCAGCTGCTCACACAGAGAGAGAGCATTAAGAGTTTTCAACATGTATGCAAACATCAATGGAAGCATTGTGACTCTTAATGGTCTTCTGTTTATCATTTTTAATTTGGTGGGAGTATTAAGGAACGTAATGAAGTAGTGGATGGTTTAGGAGAACAGAGTTAGGAATGCAGTGTAACCTGGTAACAGCCGTCCTCCTGATGGGGTTTCCTTCCTCCACCACATAAACCTTCTTAGACTTCAAAGACACACATTTTTGTCTAATCAGCTTTTAACTATCACTCCAAGGCTCCACTTTCTTTTCCTAATTTGGTCATTTCCAACCGTACAAAAACAAGATAACGGTCGCCAAACCAACGAGTGATGTCATGGTTACGGGACACATCTCTTTTATACAGAGTCGTCTCAGATCAGATGAGATCAGCTAAAAATGTCACTTTTCTACATGTGTATATGTACTGAAGAGCTAATGTGTTCAATGACTCACTATAGTCTAGATTGTTGGGTTAAGATGTTTCTGCTGGCAGTTCTGTCAGCTGTTTTGTCTTATAAGGTTCAGTGGAAAAGTCTGTCTGACAAAACTCCAAGCTGTCCGTCTGGAGGTCAGGGTTCCTGAATATCTCACATCCTAACATTGTTCACTTTTCCAGAGTTCTCAGTTCTGTTTTTACCACTATTTCCTAAAAAGAAAACAGACTTTCAGGGAAGAAAGGGAAGGATGGATGGATGGATGGCATACACATGTTCTTCTTTATTTGCTTAAATCCGGATAATATTTAAACCCAATTCCAGATTTTTCCATGCTGCCCGTGAACGCTGATGAGCAAAAACATACAAACGTTGCTTTCTTTTCTTTTTTTTTTTTTTTGCATGACACCTAATCTAATTTTAACGTAGGCTGCTTTGGTCTTTAATTGACGAGCTGAAATGACTAAAGTCATTTTATCTAAGAAGTTCAGCAACATGTGCTGACAATTTGGTTTCCTGTGGCAGCAGTTCGCACACGCAACGTGCACAGAAACATTTTCTGCTGCAGATGGTTTCCCAGAGTGAGTTACAAGGCACCGGGGAACATCCATCTGGAGTACAGAGTGCAGGATGAGATGCAGAATGTACACACCGCAACAGGGTTTCTTTTTCAGCAGACTAAGAATACTGGGTACAGCTCCTATTACATATTGCATGTATTATGTGTTGACATTTGTGCAACATGCATTCGAGTGTATCCTGGAAAATAGAAAGGAAGGACCACCTATGTCAGTTTTAGCTGTCACAGAACAACTGGCATCTTGTTTGTTAGAGACCCTCCAAGCTGCAGGAAGGATTTTGTAAATATTTAGTTTGAATAGACAAAGCTGCATTGTTAAACACTCCAGAAACCTGCTGTTGATGGAAAAAACCACAAGCAGGAAACGTATTGATGTGAAACCAGGCATTTGAGATTTCTAAAGCGTCACTTTGGTCACCGCATCTCCTCTGACCTTTGACCCTGAGACAGCCATGTCCAGTTCAGTGCTGATGGCCACACAGGTCACCTCCTGGTCGTGTCCGCAGAGGATCTGCACAGGCCGAGGCGACAGGCCACTGGAGAATCCGCCCTGCGGGACGATTAAAAAAAAACAACAACAAAAAAACAGTGAATCCACATCTGAAAGCTTCCAGCCAGTGCAGCTCAGTGTGGGTCTGTGTGGAGGCTCAAAGATATTCACCTGCTGCAAAACCTGCCACACTATGCAGGACGTGTCCCTTGAACCAGAGATGAGGTAGATGCCGCACAGATCCAGAGCCAAGCAGGTAACAACATCTTAACAAACACACAGATAAAAAAAAATCACCTCATGCCAGTGAAGAAAAGAAAGAAACTGTTCACCGGGTCCTATGAGAAAACTCACCGATGTGCCGGCAGATCCTGCCCACCAGCTTTCCTTTCCCCAGCTGAGTGACGCGAAGGCTGCAGTCCCAGTGTCCCCCGCTGAACAGCAGACGGCCGTCGTTGGACACCACCAGCACCTGAGCGCTGAGCTCCACTCCTGGAGAGAAAGGCCCCGCCAGGAAACGCTGAGTCCTGCAAAAGCAAAGAAAGGTTGAAGCAAGTCTGCTGGGATCTGAATGCGACCAGCTCAAAGCTTCCAACATTTGTTCCTTATGGGACACAGACTGGATGAAAGTAGAATCCATTGTTCAGAGTTCATTGAACACGATTTGGATTTTTTTATTTATTTTTTGGTCCGCAATTACAACCATGGAGGACTTCTGCCAGGCTGAGTGGGGCCAAGCTTGGGAGTCACATGAAAGGAGCAGCCAGACGTCTGAACCACATCACGGTGAAGAAAATCAACTATGCGTCAGGGAGAATATCAAATTTTCCCTTTTTTGTGGAGCACATGTGCGATCCACACAGCATGACAACCAGACAAAACAACAACATGCTTTGGAGTTTCCTGACAGCCAGCGCTAAGCTAAAGAGTTTACCACTTTTTATAAACTCACTCACTTTGGATTGGTCATCGTTGGATCTTTAGTGAAAGTGAAGTAGTTGGTGATGTTTTTGTCATATGGAAGCCAGCTGTGTGTCCCAATCAAGCCACTTGAACTTACAGTCACCTGAACAGAAGAAAGCGACTCGGCATCAGGATAAAAGAAGCGTGTAAAATGATTACTGCTGTAACTGAGCTTGGTTCGGACGTTACCAAGGTGTCTGAGCCTTGCATGATGGAGTGATTCTGATTCTTTGGTACCAGTGCTTGAACCAGAGGAAGTCCATCACTCACCACCTGAAGCAAACCCAGGTAGACGTGTAAATAAATGCAGTTCGATGATTAAATCGATGGAATCAGATGAGCAGACGAGTTCTTACCTCCACGAATGGCCGGAGTTTGCCGAGGTGTTCAAAGATGTTTGCTGGTAGAGTGTCCAGGCGGGCCTGCCGCCGTGATGCATTCTGGGCCGTCATTCGAGGAGGGTGAGGCTCCTGAGACAAAAGATGACAGCATTGTCATTTTCTGATGCAGAGTTACACATGGATGCATTTTTAAAGCCGATGTGATTCAAATCTCTGAAAGAACTGAAATTCTGATCTTTTTAAAAGGCCGTAGAACAATTACACCCGAAAGACGTTCATTCGGCTGGTTGAAACCATACGACTGGACTGTTAGGATAAATTATGCAAGAATGCTTAGCTATTATTAATTTGTAGATTAGAGTAGATTATATAAAAAAAATGTTAATTAGAGCCTCTAGAAAGAGTAATTTTTTATTTTCCCTTTCAGCTGGTGCACCTTAAGCAGCTGACAGGGAGTCTGTCCAAAGTTGCTGATTATTCCTTCCAAGGCTTTTCGCTCCGTCTCATTGGCGATGGCGTCCAGATCCACAGCACCTGCAACAGCCAACAAATATTAACCTTTTCCTAGAGAAATATGAGACATTTACAACTTTTTCATAAGTTTAAGTAATGCAATTTTCAGACAAGTCTTAAAATAAATCAATATGTCGGTTCCTTATTATTATTTTATTATGATTATCATTATTTCAAGCAAACAAGCAATTCAAGCATGTCAAAATGTATCTTGACCTTCAGAAGTTTGGAACTGGCTACAAAAGAAAAAAAATAAAAACGCTACTCGCCTAAACTGGCCTTTATCCAGAGTCAAGAGACTAATTTAAAAGATTAAAGCAAACCCAGATTTATATTATCGCCATGCACAGTGAGAGTCATGGCTAGAGATCTAAAAAAGGCTGGGATATCAACACAAATATTTATATAAAGGCACATTACACATGCTTAAAGAGTGTAATGAGCAACAAAAACATGGTTAAAGTTACATTTCAGTCTGACAACCGGACATATAATAAAAACCCCTCAGAGTCAAAGTGTTCTCATAAAAGGCCATATAAACAAGTTAGCAAAAGATCAGTGGTGTCATAAAAATTTGGATGAAAGTGGGAAAAAAACAAAAGAAACAAAAAAAAAACCGCTTCCCTATAGTTTAAGGCCAACTGAATATTTCTCTGGCTTTAAGTTTAATCACAATAAAACAAACAGATTTTCTTTTTGATGTTTCTGCATTGTTACCGTTTGTCAGCTGAAATTGAAGAAGCGCTACAACACAACTCCATTTTTCATTTCCTCAAAGTCTCAACGGGAAGCAAACAAACACAACAAAGAGTTAAACTGAACAACCACTAATAAGAGCAAATTAGTCCTTTATTCACTTTGTTTGTTTAGCTCATAATTTGCTGTTGTGAACCTAAATAAGCTTGTTCAGGCACACAGAAACAGCTAAATAACACAAAAGAATCGGAGTGATTACCTTTGCCCATATTCTATGGCTCTGCGGACTCAGGAAAACACACTTCACTTGTTTTCCTTTCCACTTAGCAAGGGCCACAAAAACATTGCAGTTTGCTCATTTGTTTCCTCACAAAAGTCCTGATTGCAGTCTTACCCTCATAAGTGCAGTAGTAGAAAACATTGAGAGCTTTCACCGCCTCTTCTCCTCTCTGCTTGCATCCAAAGATGAGGTCGATCCACTCATGGAGGTGAGAGGATACGTGTTCGGACTCCTGCAATTTAAGAGTTGCTTTCATGCTGTAACTCTGGCAGCAGATGCATGACTGAGTTTTGTGGCTCTGTGTGTTGTTGGTGACTCACCAGGGCTTTCATGTGTTTCCTGATAAAGTCTTCCCTTGATGTCGCCCAGGGAGGCAGCAACACATCTGCCACCAGGTCCTGAGATAACTGCAAGCGGCCCAGGTCGAAGCCTAGCAAAGAAGTTAAATGGATTACTCTCATATCGCAGCAGATGTCCTGGAACGGCACAGGTTTGCCTGTGGAAAATCTCACCATTCATGTTCTGCAGGAACTCCGGGAAGTAGAAGAACTCCGGGATGAGTTCTTTGACGTCGGCTGGGCTCTCCATGCGAGCCTGCCAGGCCGCCGCCACTGAGTGGAACTGCCTGTCTGCGACGTCGAACCTGAACGATGGCGACACGTCGCATCATGAAAAACAGAGAACACGCAAAAAACTGGGAGATAATCACACGGTGGCCGCAGTCCTCACCTGCCGCTCTGCAGCTGGATATGCAGGGTGGTGAACGGCTCCATGCGGATCATGTAGTGCATGACTCCTGCTGCATTAGAGTAGTGTGTGCCATAGTGGAATTTCTCAGTGGTGCCTGACGGGTCTTCAAAGCTCTCGTACCTGAAAAAATATTTGTTGGGCTTTATTAGCTAAAAAAAAGGATAAAACTGTGCACAATATTAACTTGAAAATTCATTAAAGTAAAGCTGAAACGATTATGAATTGATTATTGAAGTAATCGTCAAGTAATTTAGTAATCAATTAATGGATCACTGCAGTATACATACTCATAAAAAAAACATTTGATGGGAGAGCAACATGCTCAGAGCAGAAATTAAAACAAAATTGTGCCAAAAATATATACAGATTGCAATTAAGATAAAAAGAAACCCTTTTTCTGTAAATCTGTTCCACCCAAAACTAAAACAGCCAAATAAAGCAGTGGCTGTTTTAGTTTCACCTAGTTAAAATTCTATTAAAAAATTATTTTGCTGTCCAATTATTAATTATTAAAACATAATCAACAGATCAGTCCTACACTGTAGTGATGTTAAATCAACCAGAAAGGGTATTTTTAGGAATGCTGTGTTATTGACTCTGAGTCAATAACATTTTAATCTTTTAATGCATTTAAAATATTACATAAAAAAGGAAGTGAAAAATCTGCAGAACGTAGCAATTTTTCCCCCCGTTGAATCATCAGAATAATCGATGACTAAAATAATTATTAGTTGCAGACCTACATTACACAGTGCTCTTCTCCTGCATTAACTGAGCCTCTTACTTTTCTTTGACGTTCTGTGCGTGACGTGGGTTGACCACACCTATTGGCTTGGACAGATCTCTGAAAACCGACGGGTCCTCTAGGTCCAGATTAGAAGAAGTGTAGTCACACAGAACCCAGGGGAACTGAGGAGAAACAACCAACACAGGCGACTTCTTAGACTCCGAGTGCACCACTGGAAAATTAAAAAGGTTCGCCGCAGTACGCACCACAGGGTACTGGGACAGGTCGTTGTAGGTGCGCCCAGCGATGGTATTCAGCTGCATCAGGTACTCAAAGTTTGAGATTTCTCTGTACACCCATTTCTGTTAAATTCAAGATCACATCATATTAAGTAGGAAACATTGAAACCATTTAGCGCTGAATGAATAAAATACACATGGAAACGTGATGCAAATAAAACACCTGAGTGAGGCCTGACGCTTTCAGCAGCTCCTGAGGGGAGCGGGAGCCGAAGTAGAACAGGTTCTGAGGCCGCAGACCGAGGATCCTTGAGTACACCTTGTTTCGTACCTAAGAGGTGAGAAATGTGTCATTTTAGAGCTTCTAATAATTTTGATAATACACAACAACCTCCATATTTATAGGTTAGCAAGTGTTTATGGTCTTAAAATCCATATTCTCTCTAAAAATTTTAAATGTGTTTGTAGAATAGATTTTAGATGAAAATCCTGACTGCAAGAGGGATTACAGCCCTCCATCTAAATACTTAATTTATGACAGGTTCATGTCATAAATTGCAACAAGCCTTCCAAAACTTAATTAAAACCAGTTTTAGCTCAGAGGAAAGTTGCAACAATCCTTAGATCTTTAGGAATTAAAGCCTGCGAGATGAGTCTCCTAGGAAGAATAACCAGACACACACACACAGCAGCAATGTGTGTGCTCCAATCTCAGAAAATTAATATTGAAAATTATTCCATTTGTCTTTATAAAAAGGCTTTAGGAACTTTATGTTCATGCAGAACGACAGCAAGATGAATTTAAACCTGAGAACTTGTTGCTGCGAGGCAACAATGCTATCAACATAACTTTGCACTGCCCAAAAAAACACAACACATAATAAATACAAGAGATAGTTTACAATTGCAATATTGTACACATAAATATTGTGAATTACAATTTATTTCCGCTCTAAATAAAGACTGTTAGGAAAACTTTTCATTGTTATTTTAACAAATTGAAGCTTTTGTTTTTAAACTGCATTCTTAAATTTGACATATGCATGACCTTCTTTCTGAAATTGATGAAGTAATGGGCCTGGTCAATGAAGAACAGCTCCAGCGCCGACCGTCGCAGGTTGTATCTCCTCAAATGGACTTCCCGAAGCTGAGTCAGAGGTCTCTTGAAATCGAACCCGATTCCTGCAGGACAAGGGAGGAAAATTTATGACTCATCTGAGTCAGGAACCTTTGAAGAGCCATAACACAGAGAGGTGTAACTTTCAGATGTTCGTGGTTCTTACCCTCCTCGGTCTCTTCTTTCTCACTGCTGCCGTCATAGAAATACAGGTGATGCGTGGTGACCTCCAGCCGACCCGGCACCACAGCCACGATGGTGATGAGCTCACAGTCTTCAGACAGAACCAGTTTCTCTTTCTGACTCTCGTCTTCTCCTTCCCCTCTGAAAGCAGCGTTGAAGGAACCAGGCTTAATGCGGCTTTCCTCTAAATTTTTAGTGCTTATTTGAAAGCAGCTGACACTGTTGGTTTGAAAAGTTTAGACTTACTTGTTATCCGAAAAGACAAAGTCCTCTTCTTCCAAGTGATCATCCTCCATGTCGCTGACTTTCGCTTCCTTAGCAACAGCCAATGGGATCGGATCAGAGCTGCGAGGACTTTCAGCTCCTAATGATCACAACACCACTTTTTTAATAGTTTGCAAAAAGATTTAAAAAATGAAATATTTTGATGAAGAATAAACCACCGTCATACCCATGTTGTCCCTCAGAGCGCTGGCCTCACTGTGGGAATCGTAGTTGTAGTTGGGCACGAGCTTGAGCCGCATCTTTGAATACGTTTCAGCAGAGGACAGTTTCCATTTCACTTCCGGCTGAACTCTGACGTCAAGCATGAGACAAACAAAACTCAGAACAATCTGACTTGAAAAGAGAGAACCACAGACTGAGGCGTGGGATGCAGTCATACCTGTTGGCCCACGGCCCCCTCTCACAGGTGAACAGCCTGCGGAGAGCTCTCCAGTGCTGCCACACCACCCCCTGCTGGCTGGTGTTCTGCTTCTGCCACAGCACATATCTGCTGCTCTCACTGCGAACTCGCTTCATGCAGGGGTCAATTATCACTTCCTGTTTGCACAGAGAGACACATTAGCTAAGAAAACAGAGGTCTTATGGGGATGATGGCAGTGTGTGGACAATGCATATTGTCATGTTGCACCTATGGCTTTTAATGCATTTTATCTCACTTTTATAGTGATCAACACAAAACAGCACGTTTGAAAATAAAACTATTATTATTTTTTACAAATAAAAGTCAGAAAAGTGTAGTATGTATTTAGCTAACAAAGATAATGAGTGTTTATGGCGCTCGCTACCAGCTTTGCACGTCTAGAGATTTTATCCCCCCATTTTCTTTTGAACATGAATTTAAAGTTTTGCCCCAAATTCTTAATGGGATTTAGGTCTAGACTTTGACTGGGCCAGTCTAAAACATTAATATGCTCTGATCTAACATCTTCCCTTGTAGCGTTGGTTGTTGTGTCTTTAGGCTGTGAGATCTTAACCTTTGCTTTTATACTGATATTTAATAGCAGACAGGTGGACATTTATAGCTAAGTATCAAAAAAGGAGGTTCAACAGAAATGGACGGCACAACGTTTGTATTTTTATTTTTTTTAAGTATAATTAAAAAAAAGAAAACATAGTTTATACAAGATTAACAAATACTTGTTGAAAACCTCCCGGAAAAAAAAAACAAATTGGAGTTTGTTATTGTAATAAAGAAAACAATTTCTAAAGGCGTTGAATACTTTTGCATCAAACTGTAAAAGCACAGTACCTGAAACTTTGACTTGCTGTCAGATCTGTCCTTTTCCCGTTTAAATGCTGTGCTCATTAGATCGTCAAAACAGGAGTTCCAGAAATTGGACATAATGTCATGACTACGCCCAAATGTGTCCAGTTCGTACTGCTCCATGGTGGGCTGAACCTGAGAAACAGACCAACATATCATGAATAGGAGCCTGCAGCCACTGCTACCTTTAAGTTATTATTGCCTGCAATACATGTGACAGCCAAAAAGTGATGCTAAGCTACTGAGGTCCGGTTTCAGTAAATAGAAATGCACACACATATGTCTAAAACAAACACAGCATCTACATAAATAAATCCTGAGAGGACAGTTTATATTCTCTCCCTGCCCTTTTAAAATTTGTTTTAAACATTTACAGCAGCCAAAGTTCTGCCACAATGCGAAACGTGCTGGAAGATCCCGAATACTGAAGAAAACTAAACAGAACAGATTTATGAGCAGGCGATGTCACACAGAGCCATGATGAATCTGAGCTCGAGTGGAGTGGAGCGTGTCTGTTTGGCAGCAGTTTGTCTAAGGTTCGAGCATAAACCGCTCCGTAACTAACACACGCTGAAGGAAAGTTTAAGGAATGTGACGTAAAGCAGCAAAAGCCTTTTAAAAATGCTAAACTTTGCAGTAAATATCTCAGGAAAAAGCTGGGGGGTAGCAGGCCAGACAGAATACAGGATTACTAAAATATGTTATGTGTGCAGGAAGTTGATAAAGAGCATAGTTTGAAGTGTCTGAAAGACAGAGGAGCAGACTCCCTGGACTCCCCAAACACCAGATAAATATCAGCCATTTTTTTAGAAATACACAAAGCCCGTCCAGACACGAACCTTCTGCTGGTAAAAGCTCTGCCACTCCAGCGCATTACAGTAAACTTTCAGGTCCTCGGCGAAGGTGGTGCTCCCGTTGGTGATGGGCAAGTTGGGCAAGTGGTTCTGGAGGGTGATGGGGTCTGCGTGCTGGGCCAAAAGAGTCCTCACAATGGGCACCAGCTGGGAGAAAGTCTCCGAACAACTGACGTTTGAGTCTTCCATTACACCTTCAGGCCACAAGGGGGCGCCAAGCTTTCCCAGCAAGAAGCAGACCTCCTCCCAGCTAAGACACAGAACAGTCTGCAGGAGACTGTGGAGCTTCAAATAGGCCATCTCACACACCTGATGATGAGCAAAGACACATTGAGTCAAATTCAAACTATACATCCATTTTCTAACACCCATATCCCTAGTGGGGTCGGGAGGGTTGCTGGTGTCTTATCTCCAGCTAACGTTCCGGGCGAGACGTGGGGTCACCCTGGAAAGGTCGCCAGTCTGTCGCAGGGCAACACAGAGGCACACAGGACAAATAACCATGCACATAAACACTCACACCTAGGGAGAACTTGGAGAAGCCAATTAACCTGACAGTCATGTTTTTGGACTGGGAGGAAGCTGGAGTACCCAGAGAGAACCCACGCATGCCCAGGGAGAACATGTAAACTCCATGCAGAAAGACAGGGGCCGGGAATTGAACCCAGAACAGCTCTACCAACTGCGCCACTGTGCAGCCCTCAAACTATACAAGTAAAACGACGTAGATTTTTTTATTTACTTTGATAAATTATAATTGTGATAAACACTCTTTAATACTAAAAAAAGAAAAGAATTTTATTAAAGTTAAAAATACATACAAAATTCAGAGTAATTATAAAAAAATAAAAATCATCTCATATGCTGACACTTTGCCCTCACCTCAGAGGGTTACACTATAGATCAAGCCAAACAAAGGCATGGTTTCTTTGTGTCAGCTGCCTCAGCCAAAGCAAAAAGCTTCAATTTGAGACAAAGAACTCCTTCAATCATTCTTTTTTAACTCCAGTTTACCTTTCAAGCTTTGAACATAAAAAACAAAAATGTCTTGAAATAATAATTTATCAGCTCATCTGCAGCAAATACATCCATCTCCCTGACCTTTCATTTAGGAAAAACTGGAAAAACTGGTTTCTCGAATGAAGAGGTGTAAAGAGTCTAAAAATAAACACAACTCCTGTGATTCAAACAGGAACTGTGGCAGAAATCAACAGTGTAACACGTGACGCTAACAACTGTCATTTCAGCTGCAGCTCCATTAATAATAAGGCTCTAATATGCAAACTAAAAACCACTGACTGAGTGCGGCTAAATTTCATTGCTGCGATATAATCTGACCCAATGTTCACTTATACTAATTTATTATCTCATTTCTTTTATTTCCAGTATGAACAGGTTACAAATCTGGAAGCTCTGATTTTAGGCCAAAAGAGCAACAATGTTCCCCTATGCCAAAGGCAATTTTATCAACATTTTTAAAGTTGTAGTATTTAAGAACAACAAAGCAAATTAAGCTTTATTGGCAAAATACGGTGTCTGAGACCTGCTTTGCATTATTTATGCACCAACCACATACCTGGAGAACGCAGTCTGCCAAATTTGTCAAGATCAGCCCTGATTCGTGATCAGCAGGCTAAATATAATACTAACAACAGGCAAATATTGATTCTTTTTCCTTCATGAAATGCATCAAAACGAAGGTCTACCTATTATTTTTCATCCATAAACGCATCAGCTGACAGTGTGCCCTTTGGTATCCTTTTATGATTGGAAAAAACTGAAAGGATAAAAGATTTCTTTGGAATTCCTTCATCTTCTTTCTATCCTAAATTACTGCCTCTATAAATAAATCTGCAGAAGATTTTCCTCACATCAATGTGTCAGAAAAACCAGACAGAAAAAACCCATATAAATCAGTCAATTGGAATAAAAATGCAGTATTTTGGTAACCAAAGATAAGGAATCGTTTTACTCGTGACATTAAATTTTAACATTAGGAGCTTTCCAGAGCAAATATAACATTTATTTCTGAGCAGAAGTTAAAATAAGATCCCCAAAAGGTCCTAAATACTGAACTTAGTACACAAACAAATTTACTTCCTGTCAGCATTTTGAATGAATATTATAAGCACTCGTTCTATTAGTTAACTGAACTCTCCTCACACTCCTCCGTAAGACACTCAGCTGGGAGATAAAGTAGTTTATAGATGAGCAGAGCAGTGGCATGTGATGGAAATCCAAATGGCCAATTTAATTTACACAGTCCTATAAGAGCAGATGTCATAACTCAGAGGGGAAATGCCCTTTCATGCCGAACACTCCCTAACAGGAATGACTGCAATGTCTCTGCGAAGAGCCCTACAAGGCTTGGTATTCAAACGGTCTCTTTATCTGAGCTCACTTATCAAGTTAAATAAGTTCCTTCGAACATTTTTCAACAGTATCTTCTGCTGATATTGATCACTGAGGAGTTTAGGTTTTGAAAGCAGAGACATTTTAGAGTTTGCATGCTCCCTGTGGGGGCAGCTGACCTGCGAGTTCTGCTGGTGGATGTATCCTGTGATGATTCGCAGGCCGATCTGGGCCATCTCCTTCAGCTCCGTGTTTCCTGGGCTGCCGGGGGTGCTGTGCCAGGCCTGCAACCTGTCCAGCAGGTTCACCACCCCTTCGAAGATCTGCAGCAAAACAACAGCTGTCAACAGAAACAGTGAAACAAAAAAGAAGGCCAGACCTGTTTCCACACCTTGCAGTGAACCTTAACTACACCCCAAGCTGCATTTAAGAGCCAACTTGACTCTCTTCTGTAACACAAACAGCAGCATTTGACCTGTGTTTAACACTGGCAACACCCAAAGACTTCTCATTTATTATACTTTGTATTTACTGCTTTAGTCTGGGAAGAATAGAAAAGATTTACTTAAATATTAGTAAATATTATTACAAAAAAGAACCCATGACTTTGAAAAAATATACATTTTTATTTTACTGAAACAGGATAATTAACTTTCTGAGAGAGTTAAATCTAATTTGATATCCAGCACAGTTCTAAGTTGAACTGAGTCAGAACAGTTTACATTTTGACATCATTTGTTAAGGGAAACACACCTACCCTACCCAACCTGGCCCAGAGTAAAAACTAATTGCCCCTAAGCCCAAAAAGTGCCTGAGCAACTAATGGTGCAACAACTACAGCCAAGAATTTACAATAACTGGCAATAAGTCATCACAATTTAACATTACTGGAGGCAATTATATTTTCACATAATGCAGACTTGATTTTTGTCTCTTGATAAATAAGATCAATGATTTTGCATTTCACTCAGGTCATCTTTGTCTGATATTAACTCATGTTTCAGATGTATTAGTGTCAGCCACATTTAAAATCCCAATTTAAGCTTGATCTATATCAATACTATGAACATCTTTGTGAGTCAATATTTATTTATTATAAGCCAAATAGATCAATGAAATAATTTGTAAATTTAGCATTACTATTTAAACTTTCTTCTACATTTAACTGTATTTAATTAGATCATAAAAGACTGAAAATGTATTCCCTCAAATAGCTTTGTATCATATTTCATATTGAAAATGTTCACACTTCTATTCTTTCAGATTTTTAGTTGACCCTTTCAATAAATTATCTTATATTAATTGATTGCAAATACTGGCAGCTCTTTGAGAACAGAAAATGTCTTCTTTTGACAAGTTATATTCGTCCTCCATCAAAATATTAATTTTGTTCACTCATAGTAAAACACTGCAGATTATAGAGCAATAAGATTTTTCTACACACTACAAATTTGACATCAGACAGGAACCTTTTGCTATCTGATGTCAAGACCATGATCACATGAAGCCGATCCTGAACATGGACGCTTGAACATAAGGTACCTTCTCACTCCACAGTGTTCGGTTGTCTGTCCCCTCGGCAAACAGGAAGTCCTGCAGCAGCCTGAGGAGCCGCACCAGACTGGGACAGAAGGGCAGAGACACTCCCTGTGCGTCCCTCAGGTCTGACAAGGACGACTCCAGCATCATTTCCAGAAGACTGTCATGTGCAATAACGGAAATACATTCAACATAGCGTTGCCCAGCATTGTGACATTCATGAGAAGAGCATCTCTAGTTAAAATCTGCATCACACACCTGCGTTTGATTTCATCGGGAGGACGAACCAGCTGGCAGGAGGAGCCCAGTTTGGTGAGAACAGAAAATACCTGTCCCCTCTCCCTCCATACTGCGTCCCCCGCCCCCTCAGCCCCGCTCCCACTCCACAGCACGGAGAAGACGATGTTGGTCAGCAGGTTGCACAGCTCCTCCTCAGGGGTTTGCTGAAATAAAAAGAGATGCGTGTGAAAAAGAAGAACTGATTTACGGAGCCTCTTCCACAAGTCGTCACATTACAAATCATCGCAATTTTACTAGGATTTTTGTGAGAGACCATCAAAAAATAACGGTTGTAGTTTCTTACTAGTGAAAAGATGAACAATGAGGCATGCCTTAATATTCACAGATACATCTAAATAAAATCCAGTGCAACCAATCGACTAATGGTTAGCAAGGAACACACCAGACATGTCATACAGAAGGAGGTATTGAGAAGTTTCAATGTTAGGTTATAAAACATTATTCAAAGCTTTGAACATCTGCAGCTCAGGTAATAACACCTGTTAGATAGCCATGGCATAAATTTGGCCAGATGACACAAAAATGTAAATTTTCAAACGACAATCAGAATGCTATGTTTGGAAGAAAACAAAACGAAACATCAACCTGGCCTAAACACAACATCAAGGATGCAGCTAAATGCAATCCTACAAGAAGCTGTGAAATACTTGAAGGGTTTCAGTCTTCAGATATGTGAAACAGAGAGAATCATAAACAACAAAGTTTGCATCACAAACTGAAGTGAGTGACCTTTGTTCAAGCAGCCTTAATACAAATCCACGGCACGTTTTTCAGCTTAGTAGTGAAAAAACCCTGGATATTATGGAAACCTTCACAGTCAGGCACAATCCCCTGCTGTTTATATGAACTGAAATCTGAGTAAATGAAGGAGCTGTACCTGGGGATTGGACGTGTTGGAGATGGTGTCTCCAGTGGGAGGATCCGTCCCGTAGCTGGTGTCATCCAGTACATTAGACAAACTGGAGCTCTTCCTCGGCCTTAGTGGTGGGAATGGTTTGGAGTGCTCCAGAGGAGATGGCGTGTTGGTCAGACTTCCTGCTGGGGTTTGTGTGCCAGTGTCCCCCATCCCTCCTAACTCCAAATCAAAGGGAGATGTGCCAAATGGAGAGAGCGGCTGGTAGTCTCTTCCCTCGTCATCCGGCCGAGGCGAGACAATGTCAACCGGATTGGAGGCGGAGGAGGAGTGGCTCCCTTGATCCACCGAATCAAATGACTTAAAATGAAGCGAGTCGCCGTAATTCTTCAGCTGGCCTCCCCCTCCACTGGGTGGCGACTGGGATAAATCAGAAAACCCCTCAGAGATGTCCCGGGGACCACATGCCTCGTCCTCCTCCTCGTCCTCGATGTCCCTTGAGTTGCGGTAGTTCATGTAGATGTCGGTGCGTGAGTCCTCCACGACCACAGACTGCTCTCGGCGCAGCGGAGGCCGGTAGCTCGGAGCGAAGGAGGTGTGGTTGCCAGAGTCTGTGATGCTCACAGCGTGGACTTCTAAGGACTCCTTTACGTAGAGTTTGGTCAGAACGTCCTGCCAGCCCGGCTGCCTGGCAAGCTGCTTCACGTAATCCTCGTTTGAGTAGATCAGATGAAAGAGCTGCAGCGGATTTAAACAAAACACACCTTAGATCTGCTTATGATGAAAAGATGCAATTAAGATGCGAGGAGACTGACCTTGCGACAGACGTCCAGTCGGACGGTGAGCTCCGCTCGATGCGACAGACAGACCACAGCCAGGAGGTCTCTGAAATTAGGACTGGCATCTGTAGCAAACAGAAAAACGTGTTTATGAAATAACTTATTAAATTGAAGAAATCTGAATGATATAAGCAGCAAATAAAATTACAGTTTTCTTTTTTATTTCTCTAGAACATACAACTTAACGACTGTAAGTTACAGAGAAAAGTGAACTTCTGCTTTTGGTAAATGCTGTGACCCCAATGTAAAATAAATGCAGCTAAATATATCATGTAGCATTGATAAGTTATTCTCAGGAGGCTGAGGGAACTTCCTGAGAGTGAATATCAGGTTCAGCTGTGGGAAGCCGAGTTTCTTTATCTGAACTCCTCATTTCAGGGCTTTTAACAACATTTCTGCTGAACTAAGGTCAGGAGGGTCATCTGGCTCTTCCAGATCATTGGGCCAGTTCTTCCTAAAGTTTATATCTCAACTTGTAGTGGAATCAATTTTGTGTTGATGCCTCTTTGTTACTGCATGGCATACATTTCAACTTTTGCAAAGATTTTAATCACAAATAGAGATACTTTATAAATCATTACAGATATTTTAGCATAGATTCAAGCAATGACAGAGCCACTACCATGTTTCATTGAATAAATAAGATTTTTCTGCTAGGAAGAATCTTTCTGTCCATTATATCCTGCTAATTATCTACAAAATGTTTAGTTTAGTGTCCTGATGTTTAACCTCTCCATGTGCTCATTAACAAAAAGGAAACAAATCCCAGTGGTGTTTACTGGGGAGCTTTTGCAATCTGTCCTAAAGCTGCGAAACTAATAAACAAACAAAACTTTTGTCTTACCTGTAGCAAGGACCTGCTCATATAAACAGCGTACAGTTATCATGGATACAGGCATATCTTCAAGAAAGCAAACCAGGCCGAGATAACCAAAATCCTTTAGCTTGATTCGTTGCTTGTTGCGCTCTGAGACTTTCTCACTCTTGAGGATTTTGTACAAAACCTGCAACAACACAAAGGTTTCAGTTTCTCTGTAGAGGTACATCTCAGTAAGTCTAAGTGTCATCAAAAAGTAAATTTAGTCCAGTAACTCAGTCCAACAGGTGGAACTACTGGATTTATTACATTAGAGTGGAAAACCCAGAATTCGTTACTAATTAGGATCAATTGAAAAAGGTTTTGCTTGACAGGGATGCAGGTTAAACAAAAAATGTGTATTTACTATACAATGTCGGCGCTCGTTACTTTGCCTAAGCTTCGTCCATTTACATGATTTAATACATCAATACAGCATCTCAAGAAGAAATTCGACCGCTGAAGCTTATATCCAGAATATGTTTCTGTGTGGTGGCACTTTTTCCTTCCACTCAATTATTTAAGAACATTTTTGTATACATCCATCTTTGAGAAGCCTTTGCATTTTTCAATCTGTATATAATAATAACTTTTTTAATTGATTCATTGAAATAAATGAATTTTTCATGTCTACTCTAAATTGTTGAGCTACAACTTTACTTAAAAACTATTTCTTTCTACTAATATGTTATTTTTATCAGCTGTTCTCACCCTGAACACCCTCTCTCTGGCCTCGTCCCCAAAGTTCGCTGTGAGCAGCAGGCTGTACAGCTGCTCCACGCCCCACTCCAGCAGCACAGCCTGCACATGCTCCCGAGGAGGGCTGCTCCTCAGCAGCTCATACAGCACGTCCAAGGCCTTCACCACCTGACAGACAGAGAGGGCAACTGATAAGTTACAGAGACATGTGGATGAGCGCGGGTTAAGTTGTGTTAAAAAAAAGAAAAAAAGGGAGTATGAAATAAAAGATAAGCACAAAAAACAAACCAGAAGCCAAAGAAACAAAAGCTGACATGAGAAATTAATATTTGGGTGGAAACGGGGAGTAAATCATCCCCGTGAAAAGGTCAAAAGATTGCAATACCAAACTGCTGGAAGAAAAACAGCAATAAAATATTTCAGTATTACCTGCTGCTCCTCTCCCACTGTCAGGATGTAGGCGAGGACGCTGTGAAGCTCTTCTGGTGTCGGAGACTTGAGGAACTCCTTCAGCAGCGAAAACAGAGACGTCTGAATCGTCTGTTTCTCATCAGACAGAGGGCTGCCATCCTGCTCCACACTGCGATCAAACAGATGAATGAAGAGGCTCTGATATCAGTCTCATGAATGGAGATGAAAGTCACAACTGAACTGAGCTTAAACAGGTTGCATATGGTGCTTTAATGTGTTTGCTCACCCGTAGTACGTCCGAATAGTGTCCAGAATGTACTGGACCCCGTACTTCCTCTTCATGCGCTGCTTGCTTTTGTTTATCACAGATGACAGGTATTGCACATGTGCTTCAGAAGAGAGAAAAGACACACATTTAGAAATGGCTGGCATTTAGAAATGTCAAATCATGATGTAAGGTCAGACTGAGATAGAGTTGTTACATAAAGGTTATTGAAGTAATGCACGGCCTGAACTCGAGAATTTAAAGTATTCTTCATCTCTAACCCTCACTCCTGCTGTGTCAATACAGACAGCTTTGGAATACATGCAAAGCCTCACAGGTTTTACTCAGCAAGAAGGAGAGGGCCGCTGCTGCCTTACCCAAACAAACGGCAAAATGGCTTCTGGTCCAGATGCGGAAGTTAAATAGCAGGTGCTGGTAGAGGTGCTGCAGGAGCTGGCTGTTGCCCTCATTAGAGACCTGCTCCAGCAGAAGTTGACACGTCATGAGAACATTCATGTCCATCATAGTACCTGGAACCTGCAGCAGATACAGAGACACCAGGTTTGAACTCAGTTAGTTCACAGCTATGCTCATTTTACCTCTGTAGTGTGCAAGTTATTTTATTTAATTGTAAAGTTGATGAAGTGGCTCCATCATCTGAGATAATATGCTTCAGAAGGTAAGTATGCATATTTGTACATTTACACCCGAGGTAAAAATGTTTACATTGCAAAATTCACAACTGAAAACTGCTAAAATTTTCAACCTTTAATTTATATGTTTTTCAGAAAAAATCCAGACTAAGAAATTCAAAATGAGAAGTAAGACAACAAGTAGAGCAGATGTGTTTTCCCTTCAAAATTCATAAAATGTACCTGTTTCTACATTCAGAGCAACATATATAAAGCTTTAAACTGCTGGATGCATTACAAAAAAAAAAACATTGGACTAAGTTTACATAGCCATTTTTCCTGTTAGGCAAGATTTACTAGGTAAAACAAATATTTCCAAAGTTCAGTGAGAAAACCGCACCAGAATGTGGCATTTTGTGGACAATAAGTTTCCATAACAACCATTAGATATCAAGGACCTGTTTGTTTCCTGGATTTACCCAAAAAGGCTTTCCTGTCCAACCATCACAAAAAGAAACATGCTAGTGGCTCTTTAATCACCCCAAAAACACTGACATGCCAGTCAATGGGTCCATGAGCACACAGGTGTCATCATGACAGACAGTAAAGAGGTTAACTAGATCCATACGCCTTGATCAGGTGAGAATAAAATTGATCTTTTCAGGAACAAGAGAGGAACGAATGAGAGAGGAACCAGAACTTTTCCTCTTCAGTGAAAACAAAAGGTCAAGGATCCTGCTTTGATTGCTTCAATCTCACAAAACGGTCCAGGAGATGATTAAATGCTGTCCCGTTGGCAAAAGTGGGCACATATTGATAACAGCGTACCTGTAATATGTATTTCTTAGAATGGTTATTTACCTCCAATGAATTAACTAAAATTTGAATTAACTTTTAAACTTTTCACCACATCGAAACTGTTGCTTGTAAATCCTCTGCATCGCATTCAGCTTATTTTTGTTCAAAATCAACTCTAGGAATAACTAGGAAGCTCTCATTTCACCTGCTCATTCACCTGCAGTTTCAGAAAATGTTTCACAATTACAAGCTTACAAAATGAGAGAAAAATATTACACCACAGTCTGTTGTCATTTTGATTTTGTCTTGGTCCATTTTGAATTGACAGTTTTAACCAAAACTACTATTTCTTTGAATCTGCTGTGGTTGGTATCTCTTGCTCATAGTGAAACAACGTCTGCATTAATTGTCCCACACATGCATTTCAAACAGTCATTCTGACAGACCACTGCTGTTTCAGCAACACCAGACCCATTTATTACTAAGCAATTATTCAGCAACAGCACAGTGGAAAAGGTCAGATGTTCACTTTCAGATGCTAATCAGCTTTTCATGCACTTAAGTTTCTAGAACAAGTTGCTGTGTGGGGGACCTACTTTGCTGAGCATGGCACCGATGATGCTGGGGCCGTGGCACTGCAGCAGACTGTCCTGATTGATGGGGTGGTGACGAATCAGGTTTTTCACCATCAGCAGGAAGGCAGCAATGCTATTTCTCTCAAGTCTGCCTTCTGGGGAAAAAAATAAATAGAACAAAACAGGGTTTAAGACTTCCTGTGTAAGCCACAATGATATTTCTGCATTACAAAGCATGTCATTGACATTGCATCTCAAGATGAGTCAGAATTCTAAGTTATGCATGTTTTACTTCTGTAACGTAGAACGTATTCATGTGCACACACCACCTCCTCGCTTTTTCACTTTCGACATCTCAGCTTTGAGTTTTTAAAGTAAATTTGTCAATCATTTCCTGTTTGCTATTGCATCATGTCGTTGTGCACAGACCTAAGTTTACTCAATTCACAATGTTAAAACTTTGCCAGAAGTAAAATGAAGTAGAAAGAAGTAAAACGGCACATCTGTGATTAAGCTTTAGACACTGTGTGTTTTGTGACCAAAGTGCCCAAAGGTGCCACATTCCTCTTTTACAGCACATATATGCAAGTATAAACAGCATGGTGGTTACCAGCCATCACATCATTCAGGAATGAGGACTCATGTTTGATGAAATGTGCATCAACCCCAAAACAAAAGCAACAGACCCTGTGAAGACGCTGGATAAAGCTGGAAAGAGGGTGTTTTCATTCGCAGTGTAAGTAGTCCAGCACTCAGTGACACAGAAGTTGTTACCCCAAAACAACATAAAAGGGTTGCTTTGGGGGGTTTTGATGATTAATAGTTTCCAATTATCCCCAGGGAGAAAGACCCTAAATTTAGAAGATGTCTTCTGATTTGATAACATTAAAATGGAAGTGTTTACATGGAATGACCAGAGTTAGATTTCAAGGAAAATGGGGAACGTTGCAAGTTGCAAGCTGTGGGGTTGTTTCACTGTGGGATGGATTGGTGCCAGTACCATAATAGATGTCATACTGAAGGAACCACATCATCTAGAATTATGTAGAAACTCCTCAAGTCGTCAGCCAGAAAGCTAAAGTTTTGACTGAAATTGGTCTTCCAGTGGACGCCAACCCTGAACAAATGATGGTGCTTTAGTGGGTCAGAGTAGTTTCTACTAACTGAGTCAGGAAGAGCAGTCAAATATCCAGCCAGAATTATACTGCTTTTAATGCATGAAAAATAGATTATTTATTTTCCACTTGTTAAAGTAAATTTAATTAAATATTAGTGGGGCTGTATGCTTTTATTTGAGCCTATCTGCATACTTTAAACCCCTGTGTGTTAAGTTAATATGACTTTGATTGGTGTAATCTTAAAAACAGTATTTATTTATTCTGTATTTGATCCTTTTTTTTACGTCAACAAGGACATGAGCCTTGTTTTAGCAATGTGACACTGGATTAAAATGTCTGTTGAGATTGCAATGATCTGCAACCACATGGTGTACTGAGAACATTTGAATGAAGGACAAGCTGACCTGCAGATTTGTTAAGAGGCAGCAGCATGGCGGCGGGGCCTCGGGAGGAGGTGAGCTCTGGTCCCAGCAAGTCTGAAGTCTCCTGACCGCCGTTGTAAACCTGCTCAGCTTCACACACCTGCTCGAGCAGCGGCAGCAAAACCCCGATGCCTCCCATCACATTCACAACATCCTGCATTGATATAACAAATAAATCAACGTGAAAATCTATTTTATGCAAAAAGCAAACGTGTGAACATTACAACAAAAGTAGGTAAATCCTAATAAATAATTTCAAAATATCCATAGAAATAACAGAAAAACAACAGAAATCTCAGTATGAAGCAAAGCTGAAAAGGAAAAACGGATTCAATTCTAACCTTGGTGTCCCAGCTGACAACTCTGTGTCCTGTTAGTCTGCCATCATGCTGGTGATGAGGCGCCAGATCCAGACATATCTGACTCTTAAAAGCCTGAAAATACCCCAAAACACATGAGGATTAATATCTGGTAGAGACTGTGTAATACAGGTGTGTGTAGTTCTGAGCTTCATTTACCTGTGGAGTGTAGTACAGCAGCAGCTTGCTGTTGAGATCTGACAACTCTCCGTCCGCTTTGAATAAGGGAACGTGATTGGGTCCTGTGACGGGAAACACAAAGTTAAAGTCATGAAGAACATGTCTGCAAACATTAGTTGATGAAGGTTTTGATTAATGATTAATGCTTCTAATATTAGGGCAGCAGAGTGTGATGAACCTGCAGCATGCAGCGCTCGCGCCTGGGCAGGCTGCAGAGCCTCATGGCAGATGAAGGCCGTGCCCAGCAGCCCATCTAGAGATGTCGGCGATCCCCACTCTGTGTCCTGCAGTCCTGCTGAAATGGTGTGCACCGGGGAGTCTGCCATAGAGCCCCACCGGCCTCCCGCAAAGGATGCTGGGAAGGATTGGGAGCGGAGGAGGGAAGGAGCGTGGGGTGGGAAGGCAAACTCTGGTGACGGGCAGGAGGTGAGAGACGAGGGAAGGTTCGGCGACGTGGTGGTGGTCGTGGTGCGGTGGCCTGCAGAGCCGATGCCGCAGTAGATGAACGGCTGCAGCATCAGGCCAGGTTATGACAGAGAAAGTTAGAATACAAGAAACACTTCACTAAAGTCGACCAGGATTAGAAAAATATATTTTGTTTACCTCACTAAAAGATGGAAAACGAAGCTGAGCAGTTTTTTGCTGCTCTCCATCGATGTAGACTGTTACCAGGTTCTGACCAAAAGGTCGCCGACCTGGTATGTGGACTACAGCCACTGAATGCTGGGAGGAAGATGAAACAACAGGACTTTGAAAAAGTTATTTTTCTTTAAATTTTACTCATATTAAACAAATTTCAGTGTAATTTATTATGTTTTACACAATTGACTAACAAAAGCGGTGAATAATTGGAACAATATTAATATGTGGATTTTTAAATATTTCATTAATAAAAATCTGACAAGTGTGGCCAGGATTTGCAATCAGGCCCCTATTTTTGCTGATGCCTCTAAATACATTCCAGTGCAATTAATTTCCTGCAGAAGTGAAACGAGTAACCTTCGACTAAACCTTAGTCCACCTTTTGGTTTCAATCTAAGGTATTCTCTGAAACTATTGGAGGACGTCTGTGAGCAAACAGGATCATAAGGAATCCAATGAAGCTACTGCAGGATTAGGTAACAGAGAGAAGTGATCAGAGAAGCAGCTAAAATGCCTGTGGTAACTCTGGAGGAGCTGCAGACATCCACAGCTCTGTATAGCAGACACAGTCAGAGTTGAAACTCGGCACAGGTAGGAAGACAAATACTTGCCCAAAACAAACGTCTATGTTATGAGTGTTTATACTCACCCAGCGCGAGTCAACCAGCGGGTATTCAGGCAAAGCCACGGCCATGTAGTCCTTCTTAGTGCAAACAGCTACTACCAGCACACCCTCCATGGTAAAAAATGCCTCTAGCCCAGTTCCACTTGCTGTGAAGAAACTTTACACAATAAGAAATGCGTTAATCGAAAACATACGGCAAAATCTGATATCAAATTGACCTCAAAGCAGCGCCCTCTTTACCTATAGAGCTGCTTTCTGCGTGGCCCTTTTCCCATGTCATATTGAGACCCCTTGTCAGTGTTGGAAGGTTGTTTATTGTTATTAAAGAACTCGGAGTGATACAATGGGAAGTCCATGTTGAGGCAGAGCCACGCATGAAATGCAAACCCACTCCCTGGCCAGCGCTGGACTGTCGGGACCATAATCCCTGCCATAGGCGGTGTGAGATCAAAATATTGCAGAGCGCTGTCCCGGCCCTCTCTGGCTGCCATGGCTGACAGTACGCATATCATACGGGTGCAATAAGGATGCATCCTCCCTCCCACTGCACCGCTGTCCTGATCCATTCTGAGGAGTCTAAGGAGGCTCTTCAGCTCCTCTGGTCTCATACAGAGAGAACCCAGGTCCTGCAGGAGGCCCAGCAGGGCGTCTGCACACTGCCTGTCCAGACTCTGGGGCTGTGAGAGCACCTGCAGTAAAGCGCCCACCATGCCCCCCACGGTGCGGCACGACCTGGAGCCTCCGGACACGGCAGCCAGCCACTGGGCCACCAGCAGCTGGAGGTCCCTCTGACCAGACAGGTCAGGCAGCCACTGCAGGAGCAGCAGCAAGGGCTGGTCGTTGCTAATGCCAAGATGATGGGCGTGGACGTGCTCGCCCTCCACCGCCTGAGGTGAAGACAAAAACAGAAGGTCAAACACAGACAGAGTGAAGTGGTCAAAGATCAAAACCAGATATGATTCTGATCAGGATCTTTTCAAATAATCAATATAGGAGGCCATGACCAAGATTCACTCCTGATACATGTTAGTTATCTGAGTTTAGGTGAATTTACATCAACCTAAACTCAGTGATTCATTTGGCCTTTCTCCTGGTGAACGCTGACTGTTACTCAATAACAACTGGACAAATTAACAAGGTCCCATGCATCTATAAAGTACTTATAGAAATGGATAGATGCAATATATGGGATGCAGATTATATAGTCAATTTAACAGATTTGAGCTTTTCTTAAGATTTCTTTCACCTTATATAAAGGCGTATATTGTCACATGGACATGTGCTGAAACAGCTCTCAGTGTACAGAGAGAAACAATCAGTAGAAACTACGAGATACAAAGCAAGTCCCAAGTTTATTAAACAGGAAAGGAACTGCTTTGTAAATTTTGTTGTCACATGACTACCTACATATGCACAGAAATGGTTTCCAAATCGAATGATCAATGAGTAATATCAAAACCGAGAGGGAACATGCTAATGTTACATTAGCAAATCATTGCATGCTATCTTTTCACATGCATCGTTAGCCAGAAGGATCATGGGTGTATTGAATACCATGGGTGTATTGAACATTGCAATAAACATCGCAATGTTTATTTGCAAGGTTTATTTGCAATGTTTATTTGCAATGTTTATTTGCAATGTTTATTTTGCAAATAAACATGCACAATGTTTATTTTGCATGTTTATTTGCAAAATAAACATTGCATGATTTGGGTGTTAACTCATTACTGAATTTGGAAACAAAGCTAAACCCATATGTGAGCAGTATTTTTATGAATTCCTGCAGAAACAACGACTGGGACAATTTCATTTGCAAGAAAAACTGCATCACCACTGCAGCATTCAGAGCTCAAATGCAATCAGACTAATGTAGATCAAGTTATACTAAGACTTGTTTATTGCATATTAAATCTACTGAGTATTTAAAAGACAAATGGCATTGATTGCACTAAGATTAGTGTTGTAGCAGATTATGACGCAGAATCAGCTCGGATCGGTACTGGGGCACAAAAAACAATCACGACTCTGCACTAAAATAAATGTAGACTTCACCATGTTCATCAGCTCCTGCAGCAGCCGCTTGGTGGGTTGACCTTGACTCTTCAGCACGTCAAACAGCTGGGAGTAGCCAATCCTCTCCTTGAAAACCTCCTGAGTGCACCAGAGACAGAAATAGGTTAAGGGAAAAAAATGCTCAGACAGTTATCTGGCACACTTCAATTACTCTAAGAAAACAAAATGAGCATGGACGAACAAACAGCAACTTTATATGTATTTTGATTCTTTGAAATCACCTTAGCAGAAGGTGAGTTGCTCATTATAGCTGTAAGGACCCCCAAGGCATGGACTGTTATACTGTCTGCTCCTTTCTCCAACACCTACATGAAAATAAAGAGAGTTCACTGTGGCATGTTACAGCTCAAAATGTGCAGCATCCAACAGAGACGCGTCACTAAAAGTTGATTTAGTAATATCTTCCACCAACAACATTGTTCAGCCTGATAATCTGTTAAGTGAGAGAAGTAAACCACAATTACTGCAGCAGACTACATAGAAATGAGGGAATCATCTGCACCAGCTGCCACACAATCACCTCATTGTTTAATAAAGACAGGCCTTGGCATGCAAAAAAGCCCCAAAAATTCAAACCAACCATCAAAAAAGGAAAAAAAAAAAAAAAAAAAAAAGAAATGAAGCAATCCCAAGCTACCGCTGGAAATTAGTCAACATCAAGCTCCAGGACACGAGCCAGGCCTTTTTACACAACCCACAGCAGTCACATGTGAAAGCAGGAGGTAGAAGAGAAACATGGGAATACATTTAATTAAACACCATCCATTTCATGCACAAAGATGAGCACAACATGCCCTTATAGGCCCAAGCTGGCAGCAGGGAATTCAGCCAATAACTGTTTTGATTTATGTCAATAAATTCAATCAAAGCTACAGATAAGATAAATAAATAAGAGTCAACGTGATGGCAGTTATCACATCCAGCCATACCTCTTTTATTTAAAAAATGAGAACTTCCTGCCTATGACTTCCTGTTTAAGTAGCACAGAGAGAGGCTGAGTTTCCTGCTGACAAGACCAAGCGCAACACGAAGCACACACAGGGGAAGCAGGGAGTACCTGGTCCGCTTTGACATCTGTGAGTAAATGTGTGGTGAGGTCACACACAACCTCACGCTCCGGCCTACACCTGTTGCTCTGAAAGAGCTTCAGGGCGCAAGAACAAAAAAAAAAATGCATGCAGCAAACACACAAGAGATTGACAATTAGACCCAAAAACAAAATCATCCGAGAGAGGCTGCAGACTGGCAATGCAAGGAACGCTTATGACATTTAAAAAAACTACAGTCAGAAGTTTAAAGCTGCAGTGCTGTTGAAAGAGGAAGTGGACATGATATTATAAGAACAGTGACAGAAAGACAGGTGGGCAGCAAGTCGAACCTTGCTGTTCTGAATCAGTCTGAGGATGTGCTCAAAGCAGTTGTTGTTGAGGAAGATGGCCTGCAGGACGGGTCTGTCGGCGCACTGCAGGATCTCAGGAACAGCAGCTAAAATAAATAATGACAAATGTTGATTTTTGACCTCTTGTGCAAATATCTCAATAAATTAGAATACCATTAAAAATGTAACTCATTTCAGTAATTCAAAAAGCTAAACTCACATATAAACAAAATAAATAGAGTGATATACTTCAAGGATTTTTTTCAGTTCGGTTTATTTATATAGTATCAACTCACAGCAAACCATGCCAAAGTACCTGAGCAAACAAGAATAATTCCTATTCGATCCTGTTATATATACAATCAAGTTTGCTATGCTAGTTGGTAAAATAAGTTTTCTCTCTACGGAAACTCAGAGGATCACATCGCGTTGCCAACTTCGCTGTAACTGCAAAGCTGGTAACAAGCATGTAATAACAGTGGAGGTTTTTAAACAACAAACCTCGAGACTGCTAATCATCCATGACCAACTGGAAGTTTAAGAGGACAGACCAAAACACACAAAACATGATTAGTGGATCATAAGACGTGACATGTTTCTAATCCAGGTAGTTAGGACATCTCTAATTCTGAAACTATTATTGGTTCAGGAGAAGCTTAACAATCCTGAAGAAATGCAACAGTTGCAGACCTTTACCAGTGTATTTGAGTGTGTGTGGTGGCTCTTGAAGCTCAGAATCCAGCCAAAGTTCATACCACATGAGTGCAAAATCTGGTTGTTCCTGTGGTTATATTATGCTTTGATTCCCCTCCAAAAAAAGTTGCCATTAATATATTTGAATGCACCACTTTAACAGCCTCTATAGCGATGGCTCAGACAATGACTATTTGCTAGACTAGAATCAAATCACTAGTCTTCTTCATATACAAGGAATATTTTCTCAGTTGTTCTACCTAGTATTGTAATTTTGTGAGAAACATAGTTTTTGGTAATTAGTTATAATCATCTAAATGATCAAAACTAAAATCGTGAAATATTTTACTCTATGTGTAATGAGTCAACGTGAGTATTTAAAATACTGAAATCAAAGTGTTTGATCAAAGTGATTCATATTAACCATGCACTTGGGATACAGCTACGCCACATAAATCTGCAAAAGTGATGCTCTTACTAAGCATTTGGCTCTGGAGTGAAATCAGGCTTTCTTCCCAGCTCTGCCTGTCTTCCTGGTCACTGCTGAGCGGACGGTTCCAGTTGAGGAGTTGGAAGTAGCTCTCCAGTATCGTCTTGATCTCCACCTGCCGCTCCACGGGACTGCTGGAATGCAGGAGGTGGATCATCGCTGTCAGGCACTGCAGAGTCAGCCGTGGGAGCCTCGTGTCTTTAGATTCGGCAGAGATCCGGCAGCACCACACCCGCAGGACGGAGAACAGGTCCTCCACAGACTGGGGGCTGATGGCAAGGAGGCCATTTTTCTAGAAAAATAAAAAAAATGTTAAAGGGACTTTGCAACTCCTACACTTTTTATTAAATAAGTAAATAAGACAGATTAGTTGCTGACCTTTCCCCCACTGATGACAGCACCTTGGAGATGAACGAGTCTGAGTATAAGGAGCTCTGAGATATTTTCACTGTCCTGGAGGTTCTCTAGATAAGGAAAAGAAATCAACACAGTGTATTTAAGATGAGGCAGAAAAACGAACACAGAAAAAAAAAAAACATACATACATTTCAGCTGATTTTAAATATTCAACTAGACAATTAACTATTCAAAGTAAATATTAATGAGATAGAAAATAAGATACTACCAGTCAGTGAATGTACAAAAACATCTTTAGCTATTAAGGATGATTTGCCTCTTGCATCTAAAATGTCAAATTTTGCTAAAAATGCTCCACACATGCATAACAATGTGGGTAATGTGTTTTATGACAGAGTGACCTAAATACATTTTGATGGCAAATGAGAAAAAAAGAAGCATTGAAAGCTGCAAATGATCAAATTAAACATGCCGAAAAAGTCAGAGATCGACTTGGTTTAAGATTTACGCCTTTCGGCCGAGTCATTATTAAGCTCACTAGTGAAAAAATACATTATCATAGGATCAACACTTGCAAAGCGCTTATCAAAATCTGCATCTGATCTACCAGATGTTGGACCAGATATTTTTGCTTTCAGTTTTGTCTTTCAGCTGAGTATAACTTCTCTTTAAGAACTTATTCAAAATATTTTTCTGGTTCTCACGCAATAAGTGGTCATTGACCGTTTATATGAGAAGCACAGGCAAAATCCCACCATGTGACACGTTGTGGACTACGTTAAAACAAAGACAAAATTATTGCATGGGGTACAGTTTAACATATTAGAAATTTATCTTGAACACCTAAAAATAGCAAACTTTGAGTCTGACTGGCACAACATTCATAGCAAAATAATGTGTTGTTATAATGAGAAAAGGATCTGGAGTTTTGGGTTTCCAATCAAGAAATCTCCCTTCAGTGGTGCTACTAAGCAGTGGTCACCTCCCCTGCATAATGTTTGCATCACTTTTGAGCATCTGCCACCCCAATCCTCCCAACATAAGAAAACAGTTGAATAAAATTGATATTTCACTGTAGCAATCTGGCCTGTAATATAACTTTGTAGAGGAATCCCAGCTTGGCCTCTAAAACTATTGGTTTTCCTTTTCTTTTGTAAAAATGTTCCTGCTGTGACTTCTTTCTCAAAAGGTAAACCCCCTTGATTGGTTAAACATTACATAAGTGGCCTTTAACATTTCCAATCAAAGCCTGCCATTACAGCATAATCCTCTTAAAGACTTGTACATACTTAAACTGGCCCAAAATGAGCTTTCCCACATGGCTTATAGATCAGGACTTGCTAATCAAATGGAATTATGCAATGACAAACCTGATAAGCAGATGGAGGATGACTGAGTTTTAACAATAACAGGTTAGACCAGATCTGAATGGGCTTAATACTGTTTATAAAACATCAGGATGTTGTTTTTAATGTTAGATGTAACAAGAAATGCAAGAATTGGAGCAAAAACATTTTGACTGTTTTGTGAGGCCTGATGAAGATCAGAGATGTTGGTCGTGTCTCACCATGAAACAGAGCAGGCAACTCTTCAGGCAAGGCCAATGGGGAGAACTTGTACTTGTTCCTCTCCAGCAGACTCACCTCCTCCCTGCAAAACACAAAGCCTTGAGTCATCGCCGTCCTATCACGCCTAAGAATCAACGTGCGATTTCAACTAATGCTGCTGGTACAGAGTTTGGTTTGTTTTCAAGGCGTAGGGAGCCACAAGTTGAGGTGTTACACATTGCTGAGGGTTGGGCAGGACATTATATTCACATGATAATCTTTGAGGACTTTGTGTGACGGAGTCTCGCCTCCCACGCAGTCACACAGTCGGAAGGGTAAGACATCAGACACTCACCCTGCCAGACGTCTCCTCCACGTCTGATACGGGTCAAACAGACTCTCGCAGAGCACCAGTCCATACTGAACCACCTGCTCCAGCGATGACGTCTCTCCTTCTGCCTTCTTTAGCTGTACCAACAAAAGGTTTGTGCAAAAGCATTCATTTTCCATTCAGCCTCTGTTCTCAGATATACCTGTTGTAAGTCTTTCAACGTGCAACAATTCCAGTCCTTTGAATAGAAGGTCAAACACACACCCACTTGTCTCTCACTCTAAACTAGATTTGTCACTTCAGGGAAAGGATGCCACAAACTACAGATATGATGAATTCACTCAGAGTTTATTCTCACTCCGCTTTGACTTTTCTGGGATTTGCAAGCTGTATGTGCAGAGCATTCCTGGTATGCAAGTCATAAATTATTTCTTTTGTTTCAAAGAGTCTTACCTGCTCCAAACAGAAATTTAAAAGTTTGATTGTTTCAAAAACAAAGCTGGGTGTCTTTTCAGGATCGATGTTCTCCAAATTCCTAGAAGGAGGCAAAAAACAAATGAATGTTGTTTTAGAAACCTGAACTAATAGCTTAACTGGCATTTAGAAAATATTGATAACCCTTTGTGGGGCTGTTTTGCTGATATTGGTGCTGAAGCTTTTCATAAAGTGAGTCGAATTAAGAAGTAGCATTAACTCTTCGGAAGGAGGACTTAATTCTTTGGCTTCACCTTAACCAGCTAAAATTTAACACTTGAACACACCCAAGTGCTCCAACAGAACAACACTAAAACTCATTGCATTAGATTTTGAAACGGATAAAATGGGTTAACATTCGGGTTGTGGAAATCCAAGATTGCAGCCGTACCAAACATTTTCAGACTATGGTTAAAAGTCTAGACTGTGTAGGACATAAACATATTTAAATTAGCTTTAACAGTCTGTCTAAAGGAGTTGATCTATGTCAAGCTGAATTATTCAAAAAATGTTTCTGGTGGCTATAAAAAGTGCATGACTGAAATGCAACTTGCAAATGAATCTTTTACCAAATATTACTAGGGATGTAAGCATATATGTAAGCATAGAAGAAGCAAATTAGAGAAGTCAATCAGCATTTGTATTATAGGCATTTTTACTTTACCATTTAAAGATTTATAATACTAGCATGAACAATAGCTGAATCTGAAATCTCTAAGCAATTACTTTCAAATATTTTATGTTATGTTGCGTTTTGGGGCTGCCCAGTGGCGCAGCTAGTAGAGCTGTTGCCTTGCAGCAAGAAGGTTCTGGGTTCAATTCCTGGCCCCAATCTTTCTGCATGGAGTTTGCATGTCTCCCTGTGCATGCGTGGGTTCTCTCCGGGTACTCCGGCTTCCTCCCACAGTTCAAAAACATGACTGTCAGGTTAATTGGTCTCTCTAAATTGTCCCTAGGTGTGAGTGTGTGTGTGCATGATTGTTTGTCCTGTCTGTTTCTGTGTTGCCCTGCGACAGACTGGCGACCCGTCCAGGGTGACCCCGCCTCTCGTCCGAAACGATAGCTGGAGATAGGCACCAGCAACCCTCCCGACCCCAGTAAAGGACAAGGGTGTAGGAAAATGGATGGATGGATGTTGCGTATTGGTCATTTAAATCACAAAAGCTGTGAGGCGACTCTACGATGACCCCATCAGCTATGAAATATGCACATTAGGATTAGAGGTCTCACCTGCAGACAATGATAAAGAACTTTATAAGGAGCAGCGGGTGTGGCGTGTTGCCGTTGTGCTCGGTGGCGCTGGAGAGGTGAAGCACGCTGTGCCATAGCTGCGTGCTGAGGAACACCAGGACCTCCCTGGGGAGCAGAGGCACTTCTGAGCTGCTCTCCTCCAGCCTGGAAGAAAGGTGGCGGAGGACAAAGTGAGGAGAGGGAGAAACATGCACTGGGATGGCACAGTGCAACATGAACACGTCAATGCACCTGCCTTGTGGGAATGCAAATCAGCAGCTATGTAGCTTAAGATTTTCAACTGTTACTACCCACCTCCGAGGCTCCAGAGATTGCACATCAATGAGCCGCTCAAAGGATGCCACGAATGCCTCAAGCCACTGCTGCAAGTAGCTTACGTCTTTCTGCAGGACAAAAACAACACATGCACATGCTGAGAGTGAGTGAACAATACATTCAGAGACAATAAACATGCCTGAGACTGCTATGACTAGTCTGAGTATTAGCGTTTGACGACCTGCAGCCGAAAAGATGGCAGTGACTAAACCTTTGACCTGTTTTTGAAACAGGATGTTGCAAAGAAATGTGGCATGAACGGAGGAACACATGAGGCAATTCTTTCCTTTTACAAAAGGACAAAGAAAATCATCCCCGTCTTTCAAAGTCCACATCTGTCACAGCACAGAGTAAAAGTCAGAAGTCTCTGTTGCTACTTTTTCAAGACGGACATCTTGTTGAGATGACTTCTGTGTTTCTAGGTCCTTTGAAAGTCATGTGAGTCAAGGATGTTTACAGATGCCTGCTATCGTGGTTTCAATCAGTCTCTGCAGTGCAACATATCCTGCCACTCATCCCTCCCTACAACAGAAGCTTAAATTCACATCAGACATCGGAGGTCTTCATGCAAAGAGCTTAACTCTTAAAATTCAAAAACGCCTCCATATTAGGCTGAAAGTTAATGAGCCCCGATGAATTAAGGAGAACTACTCTGCGTTTCAAAATGAAACTGCACAACAGAATGTGCAGCAGCAGAACAACCTGAACATGTTGATTGGACGAGCATGCCAGCCACCACCGTTGCTGATTTGGGACACAGAAGCTTCTCAAAAGCAGGCAGAGAGAAGGAAGATGAGTCGCTTCGGACTTACTTACTCACCGTTCACAAATAACACAGAATACGACACGAGGTGCAACAATTCATCTGGTATTTCCCTTATCTGGCAGGCATATGCAGTATGCAGTATATAATCATTGCTAGAACACTGCGATAAAACAACTTTTCGTCTAACATGCATTCAGTAAGACAGATGTAATGGTCTTTGGCATCTCATAAAACTCTCAAATGCTCCACAAGTGTTAAATTAGCCTTACCAACTGGCATTGATTTGGGTGCCAGTCCATCTCTCATTGTTTGAGTCTGAGCAGGGTGCCAGGTTCCAGCGAACCCAGTCTCTGGTGAAACCTTCAAAGCGGACAACAGCAGGCAGCTCGGCAGCTGCACATCACTCCTCAACCAAACTCAGGCGTCTAACTCAATCGCCTCTTGTCTGCTAATGTCAAGCAAGCAGCCAGGAAATTACATGTCACTTTAAGTGAAGCTCATTTCCTTCATACTCAGCTTTCTAGTCAAACCCCTTCCTCTTTTGGTTTGTGCTGTAAGCAGCAGTGGAGGTAGGAGGCCTCTGTCAAAACTTCCCGCAGCAACAACAAAGAACCAGGCCCACTTTATGCTTTTCCTAAATATAACATCAAACACATGTCACAGGACAAACAGGGTTGTTTTCTCATTTGGGTAAAAAAAACAATAGACAACTGTAATTTAGAACGTCCTAACCTGATGCTAAGTTTTGGATCTGTGTCCTGATCAAGCCATTTTTCCTAATTATAAGTATTCAGCTTATAATAAACCCAGTTTCCCACCATCACTGTTTTCATTCCCTGTAGGGATCTATTTATGTCTTCATGTCTTCAAAACTGTATTATAGGAAGTGCACATTGTGTGGCTGATCAAAAGAGTAGGGTTTTTTAACCACTTGTAATAATGTTTAAAGTGTAAGACGGTTCTGTCTGTCTCAGCTTCCTGTTTGTCTATAATCTGAAGGAGAGGTGGACAGAGAGCTGCTGAAGCACCGGTAGTCTATTACGACATTCAGAGCAAAGCACAGATATTACAAAGTGGAACAAATTCTGTAGGTTTTCTTTGCACACAATTAACATGAGCAACAATGAGTTATGCACAAGATTAACTGTCAAAGGATTAGTGTACAATAGTGTACAAATGCTAACACTGGCTTAGCACTTCAGCTATCTGCTATAGATGAAAATATTAACAGCAGTGAGCACTGAAACCTCCAGCTGTGGAGGCAAATATGGGATTAGAAACTAGTAAAGTTTTATTCTGCTTTAGATTAAATTAAGGTAGCTTTCTGAACGTAGTTAAACTGTGATGGAGCAGCGTATTGTAGAAGAAACTCTGGTTAAGACGCTGTCAAATAAAATAATAGGGGCAATTTCAGCATCCAAAGCATTCTTTATGATTTAGCCAGTGAGTTTTCATGCTATGTTCGGCATTAATTAAATTACATTAAATGATGTATCGGACAGGGATTTGGTATTGAAAGCAATTTGATAAAACTGGAATAGACACTGAATGCATTGCATATGTTGTTGAACCGATTGACTAAATTCATTTATGAAAGATGAGCAAAATCTTTATCAACACTGCAGACCATGACGTCAGTGGAGTGACCTCTTCTTTTCCCAAATGTGTAGAAAAAGGGGTTATATCTGATCCAGCAACCAACAGTAACCAGTGTCAGATTGGCACTAATGCAACAATTTATGCACAGGATGAATGCAACCCGCTGCATTGCAATCATTCAAACTTTACTCATATATTACTTCTCATACAAACATCAATAGAAAGAGCTCTAAAACTTAATAACAGCAAACCTCCAATCCATGTAAATCCCCATCTAAACTAAAAACACATTTTCAACAGAAATATACACATACCCACCCAACAAACAAATACCCCAGCATACATGCCAACACACTTTTAAATGCAATGAAAAATAGTTTTTTATAAAGCAGGAGCAACACTGCAGATGAGTTAACAACAAAGAAAATAAAAATGTGAATTACTAATAAATACATAAATAAAACAAAAATGTGATTACAAACATTTATATATTCAGTGAAATGCAAATTAATAAAATTAATTAAAATATAATAATAATAAATGTAAAATCAATTCTTGAAGTATATGCACATTTAAGAATGTAATTTCTATAATTAATTTCTGAATAAAAATAAAAAAGTAATAAATATATTAGCAAAAGGAAATACACAAAATTGTCTATAATATCTATAATATTCTGCTGGATGCTCCTGTAATTCCTCCCAGGTTGCACAGCCTGAAAACAGGAAGCTGCTAAACAGCCCATTGTTTTTCTTTCCAGCATCTGGACAAATAGGTATCTGGGATCTGAGAAGGGAAGCGGCAACGACAACGGATGAAGCTACACGATTCAGTCCTCAACGATACTCATGACAGAATTTTTTAATTTTTGTGATACTGAAGCTTCACCCATAAGAGGGTAAAATAGGATGTGGTTGATTAAACTTCGTGATTTGGAAAATATTGTCTTACAACTACGTAGGGCGCAACTAAAGCCAAATGACCACATGTAGCATGCTTGGCTTTCCAGTTTTATCTGAATGTCACATTTCTACTCCGACCTGAGTTTGCCCTGGATGTCTTGTGGTAAGTCCACTTGGAATATGTGCGGGTATAGTTTTAAATCCGATTTAAAAAAAAAAAAGAAAAAAGAAAGAATTGAGATGACCAGATAGGAAGTGAGACTGGTTTGCTAATGAGAAGTAAAACAAAACTGGCTCCACCCGTTAAGAAATCCTTTACAAAGTTCTCATTGATTAGCCTCCCATGAGAAAAATGACTGCCATCGTATCCGATTCTTTCCCTGCACACTACTCAGAGCAAGAAGCATTTGATTAATGTATTTTAATAGGATACTTATTAAAGCTGCTATTAAAGCCAAAGTCCTAAACAGGCACGCGAAACAAACCCTGCACACTGTGTTATTTAGCAGTTTTTTTTGCACATGGCCAAGCAGCTGTACTTCTCTGTGCTGCTTGGCATTCTGCTTCGCTCCGGCTTCCTGCACAAGTGAAAGCAAAGGGGACTTTGATTTTCCTGGTTGGCGGCTCTGTTGGTAAACAGAGGAGGCCGTGGCTCATGGTGGGTGTCGAGGGGGTGGGGTAGCAGTGATTCAATCACACAACTTTCATCAAAAGCTGCAGGAATGGTTGCTGCTGCAGGTAACATTCAGAATGAGGTGAACGCAGCAACGCCAGATAAGTAATGTCATTTGTTCAGCTCTCGGAGCAGTTCGAGGGGGATGGTTTCACAGCTGTGCCAATGAGTGGCAGTCAGGTTGTCGCTGTGGTCTGGCGTTGCCTCGAAGGGCTTTAATTAGTCCCCTCAAGTAGGAGATCACAGAATAATCACAGATTGTTTTTCTGCGAGCAAGAAATCTTTTGAATCACCACTAATCATTAGAAAAGATGCTTATTTGTTCTTTCTTCTCATTCTACAGACATTCTGGAGGGATCTATTTCGATGTTGTTTCTGGGTCATTTTCTCAATGCAAATTGTTTTGTTTAAACATCTTGAGCTTTTTTATGGGTAAACTCTAAAGATGAATGTTTGGTAATGAGTTAATATAACGTGAAGGTATCAGCCAATAACAGCTCAAAAATAAATTACCAGCAGATAAAGACCCACAGATAAGAATAAGTTTTGTTCGGTTGTGGCTACTAAAAGGGCAAAGCTCATCTAAGCTTGGTAAAATGGGACAAAGTTTATAGCTTTACTTGAAAGGTCATATAAAAATAGATATGTAATTGTCCTAAGTGACTTTGATAAAAATAGTAACAATCATTCATTTCCTCAATAGAGGAAGTGGAATGATCATCAACAGTGACTTGCAAAAGTATCCATGCTATCTGAACCTTTCATATTTTGCTGCATTACCATAACAAAGACGTATTTTATTAAGACTTCTATGTCAGACCAGCACAAAGTAAGGCATAATCATCATCTATCTATACACCTTAAATAAAGCAAACTTACTTAAGAAGCCCATACCCCTTAACACTTCTTTAGGCACAATCTGAGAAGGTTAAGTTAGTCATAATTAGATCTGTCTTTTCTTTGCCTGTAAGGCATAAAAACTGGCATTATAAATGAGATTAAAACTCCTGAAGTGATGCCAGCAGAGCTGGTTTTAACCCGGCAAGATTAAGAACAAGAACTGAAGCCCGGATCTGCTAATAGGGTCTGTTAACACAACCATAGGTTTGTTTAGCACTTAACTGCAAAACCCAGGAACAACTCAAGAAGCATTTAGTGTGTAAACATCATATATTTACAGTGGCCCCGGAGTTATTTATTGACCTAAAGTATGTGAAGGATGCTTGGGATGATAAAGAAAGTGGGAGGCTTAAAAAAAAAACAGACATTAAGAAAACCATCAGTAGAGATAATTTATTATTTAGCGCCTGCATGCTTGATCACTTTTATGGAAAATTTCTCTCGCTGCATCAGAGCGTCTTTCAAACAATCCACAGAAGTCGGTGATCTAGAAAGTCCTTAGAGGGGTGTGTGATTTCTTACACAATTGAAGGAAACAGAGCTCTTTTTTTCCAATGACAAGCCTGTGCAAGTTGTGCTTTTTTATTGCAAGTACATGAAGGCTGAGAGTCTTCAAGTCCTAAACTACTACAGAGAGAAGTTTAAGACAGCCTGAAGAGACAAACAGCTGAAATTATGCATATAAAACAAATAAAGCATATCATCCATGAGGACTCTGCATGAAGCTGCTCAGGGTTCGTCGACAGTTTTAATAAAAGACTCAAAAAAGCCCGGGTTTGCTGTGCAGATCAACTTATTTACTATAGTCACATCTCTCCTTGATGTGTGACGTATCAGATCTGTGAGTCAGCGAAGGGACGTGTCCAGTTGAAAAATGACTGTCTGTGCCAACTCACCTAACAGGCAGATAACAAAAGCACTAAACACAATGGTGTGGTCGGCGCTAAAGGAGAGGCTGCGGAATCAGTTCTGCTGCTTCTCTGCAGCCTCTTGTGTTTCTATGCTGCGTGAATCACAGAAAGAGGTTGCATTAAACATGAGTTATACCCTTTACCTCTACCATCTGGGTAGATGAAAAACCAACAGTGATCGCAAGTGTTAATTTATACATTTATAACAGTGAGAGAGGAAAGTGACATCCAGCCAAGATGCACCTTAATAAGGAAGTGGTCTCTCACACAGAGATGCTAGACAACTCTCACTCAGAGGAGTTTCAGGGTAACTCCTCTGCACGGACCACCACAAACACATGCTTTAACGCTGATTCTTTCTAGCAACAGACTAAGACAGCAGTGCAGATTACAAGCTGTTGTGTTTCTTGCACAACCAGAAAGCTCAGCACATCTGCAGCTGTCTATGCAGCAGAAACTCAGACGGGAAATAAAAGAGTAGATTAGAAAAAAATAAATCCTCTGGGATCAGCCAAAAATGATCAAGATGACTCATTTGATAATATGTTGTGCAAGAAGTCATACACTAAAGCTCTGATATGCATGGGCTGGTTACCTGAATCAAGATATGCAATCTACTGTGCCCTGCTGGTCAGCTGGTAGGAGATGGTATTTTCTATATACTAATAGAAAGGTTGACAGTGAAGGTGTTGAAACTGAACTCATTAAAGCAACAAACATCAACCTGTGCGCTGAAGGGCAAATAGTTTTAAATTAAAGAAATCAGAGCATAAAATGCAGTTTTGTTTTAAATATTTGAGGAAATACCATAATAAAAGAGTAAAACAGACTATGTTTACTACTGTAGTGAACATGCCTATCTTGATTTTCCACATTTAGCTGCCATCTTCTCAAATGTCTTTTGGAGCACAGACTGTGATTAGGCCTGATGAAACCAAAAAACCAAAAAATCTTAATGAAATGTATTAATTGTCAAAACTGCAGATCTGCTGTGTAGAGAGGCTTTAAAGAGAGAGAGTGCAGGGCTGTCCTCGGGCAAAGAAGCAGATTGCTAAGACATGAAATAATAAATGAGTCACCGCCCATTCAGAGCCAAGCTAAGCAGAAATGTAATCATTATTCACAATCTAGGTTTCAAGAAAACGTATAAACGTGAGGTTAGAGTAATAAATGATTATCGACTGTGGAGTTAAACAGGCTCTATGCCTAATTTATCCACAAATGCAGTGGCTGTCAAACTTTTTATAACAACTTCCACAGGAGAAAAGGTTTTCCAATCATACTTACTGGCATGCTTAAAATTGTAGCACAACAGACCAAGATTTCACAAGTTTGTTGAGTCATCTCATTAAAGGGAGGGGTGAGGGGAGACACAGATCTTAATTGCTACCAATTAGAGGCTGGTTGAAGGACAGAACTAGTCAAGCATTCAATTTTTACCCAGAGACTGGTAAAGATCAATTTCCAACTTCAGATGTAAATGCTCCTGATGAACTGTTAACCCCACGAGTCATGAACTAATTACCTGTACCAAGTTATTACGAGCAGGATTTGGGTGTTGGCATGTCCTGGTAACCATCTCTAGCAGTCACCATCACAGAGCAACATAAGGACAAAATGGGTCAAGTATGCAAGCAGATAGTAACAATTAAAGGCCGATTAGAGAGAACAATTAACCTAATATCCATGGAGTACCAGAGGAAACATCCATAGATAGAACTCCACACAGAAAGCTGCAGACAAGCTAGAGTGATGGGGAATAGTATAAGGCAATGCTGCCCCTCCCCACCTGCTGCTGCATGGTGCCAGGCTTCTACAAATAAAAGTACAACTTTGGCTGTTGGGAAATATCTCCAAGTTCTAAAAACACAGAAAGACATGATATGGAAACCGAATTATTACCACCCATCACTCTGCCAGGCTATCCCTGTTTTACAACTAAAGCTGGCAACTCTGAATTATCAGATCATGTACTGATCCTATATTATATCTAAATAACTTTACATTTTAGCTAGTAATTGGTTGGTAGCAAAATGCCCATTAAAGTATCCCATGCATCCCATTTTTTTAGAACCACTGTCATTCTGCTCTGCTGCAACATGTTTCAGTGAGGAAGACAGGCAGCCAGCTAGGAACAGGAACAGGAAGTAGTCCCAGAAACACCTGCATCGCAGGTACATGATCTAATTAACTTTAAGAAGTATTTCAGTAGCAGTTTATTCATGACCAGAGGTGAAAAGTCTCGGAGATGTACGAAAACGACACACGATATTTGTTGGTTTACACAACGCAACCAAAGTCACAAGGTAAATAAAGGCTGGTTATAGGCGAGCAGGCGAAAAAGAACCGATTTCCTCATACAATATAAGCCTGACGACTAACCCCGGGGCTCACAGGCCTGATTGTTCTACGTTTATCGGCTCTGAATAACTCTGAAGTTCGGGCAGAGGAGCAACAACAACAGGTGTCATCGTCGGCTCTTCCGCACTCGCACTCACCTTTGTGTAATACAACATCCACAGCTCGTACAGCCTTTCCTTCGATGCCATTCCGCCGCCTCGGTGGTTGCTCATCACCTCCTTGTGTATATTTCTCTTTTTCTTTCAAAGAATCATGCGAGCGGTGTCTGTCTGAAGTTGTTTCCTAAAGGCAGGCGGACGCGGCGCGCTTCTGCCAACCATTCCTGCAAATGTCCAACAGAGAAATCCGAATGATAAAATAAATGAAGAGCTCTCAGTGTCCAAACGCAAAGTTATCAGAAAACGCGGAAAAAACACCAAGTCGCTGAAACTGCCGAAACTGAGGAAGCGCAGGGGAGGAAAATGCATGGAAATCCACGCCCGGAGAAACACCCATGTATGTCCGCAGTTACAGCGAGCTTGTTGCTGTATGAATCCTGTTGGAGAGAGCTCCCACGGAACAAGCGAGAGATGCCATCCACTCCGGACTCAGAAACGGAAGGGCTGCCCGTTCGGGGTTAGCTGCTTTCAGAGGGCGGACAAGGAGCGACTGATCATCAACTACTGTTAACAAGACCATAAATTCACTGGGAAGTTGACTGGAGATCATGCTCACAGGTAGACTGATATTCTTAAAGACGCATGCACAAATAAACGGTCTTAACCAAACACTGCCAAACATCAGCAGCAGACAAGTCTGCCTGTTCCAAAAAGGAAAATAGAAATATAAAAGCGAATTCTTCACAGTAGAAAGAACCAGGAACATTTTTGCAGGCTGAGGAACTGAGTTTTTACACACTAAACAGCCAACAGCTGAACTTCAGACTCCATTATCAACTTGTCATGGTTCCTTATTGCTTATTATGTTGTATTAAACAAGACTGTAATAAACAGCAGTTACTTTTTTGGGGGGGGAAAAATGCAATTCGTAAAATTACCTAGAAATAAAAATGAAGAAACAAAGAGGTAATTGTCGTGCACTGCTAAAATATGAATACTGAAATTAAAACATATAAGCTTTTAAAACAGGGATTAGGTAGAAGGTGCATTTTAAGAGGGTAGGAGTTAGGTTAGGGTAAAATAAAAAATACTTTCCTTGCAAGTAATTGCAAAAAGGGAAGGAAAAGGGACGAGATGCCACTTTCTAAATGTTCAGCACTGGTAGAGGCATAAAGCAAAAGCTTCGCAGCTTTAATTGTAGCAAAAGATAGTTACACAATGTATTGAGTCAGAGGAGATGGTTAAAAAAGCATGCCACACCTTTCAGGTTTATATTTATAAAAAAAAATGTTTGCATAGGTTAGTTTTCTTTTTCTCGCTATCTTTGGCTTTACTGAATCGTTTCTTTGTGTTTCTTATGCAACACTTTTAGTGTAGTGATCCATGGAACATACCCAAGATAAGTAAAATTTACTATATTATTTTATTTTGATATTCATCTTTTATTAAACTGTGTATCTCATTTGGAAATGGAGTTTATTTATTTTCTGACTGACCTTGAGCTTGTTTTTCCTTGAGGTTATCTTTCTAGGTTTTTCAACATCATCATGACAGGGTTGTGTTGTAACACGCTAATGTTAATCACCAAAAACACGGAGCCAGTGCAGCTTGAGGAAGCTGAATTACTATGGCAATGGCCTACATTCCTAAACAAGACCTGACACTGTGACCATCAGCAAACCTTACAGTGACCTTACATTAAATTTGCTTAAATTAACTTGAACCTATATAGAGAGCATTTGTAAAATGTAACTGAATAATAAATAATTTGAGAAAAACAATAAATATTACAAATGCAATACATTAATAAATGTCTGTTTTTTTTTATTTATTTTCTAAACAATACCGCTTTTGTTATTTTACATAGATGCAAAAATTACAATGGTCTCGTTGTTAATTGGGGGCACATCTGTTTTCAAAACAAAATCACATGAGCAGCAACAGACCGTCCAAGAGGAAGCGCTCGACGGTCGATTTTACGCCCTGCTGTAGCAGGCTATGCTAATGGATGTCAGAGCGCCGTGTGGAGAGATAAACATGGAGAAAAACGTTGGGTCGCTGCAGGAACAGGCTCTGAAGAGAAAAGAGAGACTTAAAGCGCTGAGGGATAAAAAACTTCACGTAAGTCCCTCTTCTAGCTCGGAATAATATTTGAGAATTTGAACACAGTTTAGAAAATCTGTGTATTTTTCTAAGCTAGGTAACGTTAGCAAACTTAGCTTCAGGCTAACGTTAGCCAAAGAGTTAAGGCAAGGAATTGAAAGATTATCCAATTTTATTCAAATACATTGTGTGTGTGTGTGTGTGTGTGTGTGTGGGGGTGTGTGTGTGTGTGTGTGTGTTTGTTTGTATAGTTGTTTAGATATTAAATTAAGATGAGTTCAAGTCAAATTTAATCTTGTAATGGTCGTTGTGTGGCATGTTTTATCTTTTTTTGCAGTGCTGATTAGCAAAGCTAAAAGTTTTATGTACTTACCTGTGCTTGATCATTAGACTGCAGGCTGCTTTGTACGTGCACATTGCTTTATGTTGCATCTATGTTAACGTTTTTCGGCCACAATATTGAAAACCTGATGTTCGCTTGGGAAAAATCTGATTAAACTCCAGTAGACCACAGGGTGCATTTGATCACATTAAATTTGTGACAGGTCCTATTACCTCTTTCTTTTAATACTAAACTGCAGCGCTTTAGTCAAGACAGTCCCTTGTATTTTTGTTTTGCAAACAAAAATCTGTAAGACAATTATTTTTTCGCTATCTCTCTTTACCCGATACACTCAAATAAAATCTAATGCAACAAGTTTCCTTTAGAAGTCAACATATTTGTAATTGGATTCTACCTGGATGTATGTAGTCTTGGTTTCAATAGCTGAATATGATTTCAATGACCCCTTCTGAAAGTAAACCTAGATTTTGAGTCAAAATTAAATACTACCTATAAAACATGCTTGTAAAATGCACTGGGCTAGCAGAATTTTAAAAAACCCCAAAGAATAAACTGGTGAAAAACAAAATCCAGATAATTATAATCCAAAAATTATATAGTTTTAAACAGAAAATGTGATCAATTCATAAAATCAATTAATCACCCAGTCCTGAATAAATGTAAATTAATGTAAAAATTAATTTATATGAATATAACGTCTGTAAAGCTAGCTAGTGCCTTCTGACCTCCACTTTCAAATCCTTGCATTAGAAAAAAAAATAAAATATTTTTTAAAGAAGAAAAGAATTTAAACGGGGAAGGAAAACAAGCAAGTTGACATTAGTGGATGAGAAATATGTCTATATTTTTCCATGAGCTTTGAGGTCTTTTACAGAGGAATGTGATTATGCTGCTTTAAGTAGTTGAAGTTATGTATGTTTTCTGAAGTCTGGCGTTGGTTTATGGATCTAAATGTCTTTTTAATTAACTCAAAAGTTAATTGTTTTCCACTTGTATCTCAGCGGGAAACAATTTATGTTGTTTTATTCACATACATAAACAGTTTAGGCACTGATTCAGTTACAACTTCACTAAATACAAACTTTTCCAGTTACCTCTGTGCTCACAACATGAGTTGGACTATTGGCATTTGTCTATCTCTTCCCAATAAAAAAAGATGTAAAATAATAATCATTACTGTAATGAAAACAATCTTTCCCATTTGTTTTTAATACTTGAATTAAAACATAAAATATTTTGTCATTCCAAGACTAAAGGGCAAAGGTTGGTCACAAACCTAATATTCAAATCTAATATGGCTGTAGTAATAAACAATTTACATGCATTTCTAGAATGCATTCTATTTTCTAATCATAAATGCATACAGAACATGTATTTGAGAACACGTTCCTTTAATGTTTGGTTCTCAGCCAAGTTACGAGTTGCAACAACTGGTGAATGTTACTGATTTTCTGGCCTGCAACTTTAAGCAGGACAAGTAGGTTTGATTGTATTTCTAGATGCTGATCCTCCAGAGGTAAATGGTCGGCAGCAGAAGTAACTACGGAGACTTGTTCCCGGTTCACTTCACTGGGTGGACTTAATATTTTCTCCACTTCACCTCTGAGTGGGATCTGTTTGAAGCAAAGATAATTATCAGATTTTCAGTTCCTAGTTGGGGTTACAGTCTGTGTTGAGACATTTAACAGTTACAGTATTTTGTTCCACTGGTCGTCTGCATGTTCTGCAGAGGGATTTCTGCAGAAGCCCTATTCAATGTACCCCTCCACTATCCCCCCTCCTCATCCTCCCTTTTCATAAGATCCTATGATATTGCAGTGGTTGATAAAAGTTTTGTTGACATTCCTCCAGTCTGCTGTTGTTGTCCTTCTGTGCTGCACTTGAATTAGAAGTCACTGCCCTGAATTGTTCTAGCAGGTGGACAGGAAGCCTCTTCAGGAAAATAGAGCCTGGGAGGGGTTTGATTTCCTTTCTTGCAAACTTTGAAATTTGGGTTAATAAGTTTGAGGTGGCGGTTTTGCTTTTTAATTTTTGCAAATGAGTTTTGTAATTTGTCTCACTTGTTTACATGTGGATAGATTTTTTGCAGGCAATACATTTGCTCCCCCCCCCCCCCCGACAGTATTTAAAACATCCATATTTCCAAATTCATCTTTTTTCTTCCCTGCAGAAACATCTGAACAGGTCAGCACTTTAAGCAATGAAGTTCACAAAATGTAAATGTGTTATTTGACTCCCAAATCACAGGACATTACTAGCACTCATAATTATGTTTGTCTATGCAAATGATAGTCTGCGGGTCTCCTGTGACAGACTTAAATTAGGGTGACTCGTATGTTTACTGAAATTGGGAAGTTTCTTATTTTTTTCATGGCTGAAAGAAGTGATTCTTATTTTGCTATTTGCAGTTGTAATGCTATTTGCTAAAGTGGTACTGTGCTGATGCATCTGCAGGGACAAGAGCAGGACGATGAGGAGCCAGAGAGCAAAAAGGCGGCACTAGAGGAGACTCCCGAAGAGAAGCACAGGTTGGCTCTCCTCTCTCTGCAGAGATGCTCATGATCTGTTTGTTTTTGTTTGCATGTTGCTCTTTCTTCAGTGTTTGCTTCTTCTTGTGCTACAGTTTACACACAAACGGAACTGAAACTGAGCTTGATGTGCAAGATCAGAGCATTTATCTGCACTTTAATCGCCTCTCCACTGCATGTCTGTCTGTGTGTGCAGGTTGTGAGATTGGATGTTTACACTGGGCTTACACACACAGCCTGGTGTGTGTAAGCATTTGAGCTGCTATTAGTTTTTTTTGATAGCAGCTCAAATGTGGTGCAGCTTGTTCAACTTCATATTAGCAGTTGGTAGGAGGGAGCAGCCATCTTTCCTGTCCTACAGGACCTTTTTTTCCATTGTTTATATTTAATGACTTTGCTATAAAGGCACCTGAGGGAGTGCCGCAGCTTTTCCTCCAGTCCAACGAGACACGTCTCTCCGCAAGGGTGAAAATAGCCTCAGGGCTTACACACATCTTTAGCGATTGGGTGCAAAGAGTGTCAAATATATTCTGGGGTTTCAGAACTGCGTTTTGCAAACGGTGACTCCGGTCTGCAATATGCTGTGAGTGTAATGTATCTTGTTATCAGCATTAAAGTTTCATAGGAGATCGAGTTGCGAAAGCGGGTTTGGTTTGGAAAAAAAAAAGAAATTCTTCTTGTCCCTTCGAGGTTTCTATCTCTTTGTTTTCTAACATTTTGATCCAAGTCTAATCCACAAGATGCACCAACTATGCCTTTCAGCTTTTCCTGTTTCATCATGTTAGGTGTGGCTAAAACTTCAGCTCTTTTATTGAGAAAGATGGGCAAGCAGATTCCAAGTTCCTCGAATTGATGAATTACATTCAAAGAGCTTTGAGCGCCTTTGAAATCTTTCTGTTTCATGTTCATGCTTGCCGTGTTGTGTGTTAAAGTAAAGTGGCTGAGTATATGCTGGCCTGATATTATTGTAAACAGTTGAGCCCTCCTGCTGCCCCACCTCCTCAGCAAGAGTTTTCTCTAAACATTTAGAGAGAGCCCCTCTCGGCTCATTCTCTGAATTTATCACAGTTTCACTTTGATGCTACTGTCTGCTTGAGGTGGAAATGTGTAAACACACTCCTCAACGTTTAGAAGCATTTGAACTTAGTGACGGCTAATGACAAAAAAAAAAAAGCTTTGAGTGCAAAAGATTTACACACCTATTGTCCGTCCTGTTCTTTGTTCTGCTTATGGAGGCAGTTGAAACATCATTTTTCTCTGGCTCTCTTGCTACGTGTTTCTTTTCAGATTTCAGGGGGAAAAGGACTTAATAGAGATGGAGATGGTGTAAAATTCAGCTTAAATATTAATGGATACGACATTGTGGTTCTTAACAATGTTGACGACCTTCTGACCTTCAGCGGCACACTAAACGGTTCAGGTTACCATTTGCAGGTTCCTCAAAACAAATGCAAGAATTTGCAACTTTACTTATTGAAATTGTTGCAATTATCTAAGCTCCTCTCCTCTCCACTGAGATGAGAATGAAATTTAGTCAGTGATCGGAAGGTTGTAGGTTCAATTCCAGCTTCCTACTCCCACATGTCGATGTGCCCTTGGGCAAGGCACTTCACCCCAAACTACATACCGATCTGCGTATCGGTGTATAAGTGTGTGTGCGTTTGTGAGTGTGAATGTGGCTCTAGTGTGAAGCGCATTGAGTACCGTTTAACCAGATATGTTGAGGTTTTAAAAAATGTTTCAAAACTGCAAATTTTTTTCTATCATGATGTTTCTGTGACTTAATTTTCTTTTAATGAAATACCAGAGAAAGGAACCTGAGTTTTCTGCTGTTGTTTAGAGCATGGAGTAACGTAACCCCAACCATACCTGTTGTAGAGTGACACTGGTCACAGTTGTAGAGTTTTAGGGGATGGAATTCAAACAACAATCTAAACTCTAGTCAACTTTGACAGCAACAGGTGTGGGAGGGGAGCACTGTCCTACTCCGTGTCACAAAGTTGCCGAAAACTTTCTTTTACTTTGATCTATCATTAAAAGCAGTATGACAGAAAAGGTATTGAAGCTGTAACTGAATACATGTACCCAGCTGATTCCTGGTCAGCTGTAGAGAGATGTGAGATACGGTTGGTATACAGAAAGCTTGGTTACATGTCGTCTACCTAATGCAAGGGAAGTGTTTGATCATACTGGCCTGCATACCACATTTTTATTTTTATTAAAGTGACAGTCATATTTTGGTGGTTTTAACAAAGTAAAGTTTACATTTTTCTACCACTCAACCAGCCTTGTAAGCATCTGATCTGCACACACACCCTGTGTTTTGCATAAACACAGGGTCCTCTGTCAGCCGAGGGTTTTTCACTCCTACCCATACAAGGCCTTGGGGCTGTCTGGCAGAACGAGTGTGATGAATCTATCAAGAGCGCAGCGTGTCAAGCTTCATCCCAAATCCACGCTAAACTCTGAGCAGCTGATAACTCTGTTGGGCCGTGCATGTTGACCCCCGCCTCTGGACCCCTCGGTGTGAACCGCCAGAGACGTCGGCAAAGATCGCCAAGAATCCCTCTGTGTGGAGCCGTGGTGAAAGACGCGGCCGTTCGGCATCAAGGGAAGAATTCCTCAGCTGTTTTCTGCCCTCCGTGCCCAGGAGCAGGTGGAACATGTTAATCAGAAAAGCTTGCTGGTATAAATGGGGACATTATACTCTGACCACCCCCGTTTTCAGACATTAGACGTGCAGCTGTGCAGGGATTTCAGATGGTCCTTTATGTTCTTTAATTTGCCTACACTGCCACCTGCTGGATCGTCACATTTTTAAAAATATGCTCACGAAATTTTTGTCTTGTTTTTGTTTGTTTTTTTCTGTTTTCAGAGAGCTGAAACTGAGGAATTACACTCCGGAAGATGAAGAGCTGAAGGAGAGGCAGGTACCTAAAGCCAAACCAGCTTCAGGTGAGACTTTGGGGAAACGAGCCTTTAGTGGTGCAGAAATAAGTTGTGCTGAAGCTGATCATGTTTTTTGGTTGCAGTGGAAGATAAAGTAAAAGATCAGTTGGAGGCAGCAAATCCTGAGCCCATAATCGAAGAAGTGGTGAATAACTTACTTCTGTTTAGATCTATTTTACATTAGCAAAGCATTTTAAGTTGTCTAATTTACCTTATTTCTGCCTTTAGGATTTGGCCAATCTTGCACCAAGAAAACCAGACTGGTAAGCCCTGTTTCAAAGTTTTAATTCAAAGAATATCACTAAGATAGTCACAGCTGTTGAAACGTTTTACATATTTGGCCCAATTAAAATCATAAACCTCAATTTGTTTTACTAGAATTTTATGAGCTACACGTAAAAAGTATCCCTGCAGCCTGACGCCAAAATCACCATGGGAGTACTGCATTAGTTTCCATTACAAATGGTGTTTTACATTCAGCACAAGAATTTCTATTGTAGTCTTATCTTGTCTGAGCACTTTCTTCATCTTCTTCTTCTTGTTTTCTGTACATGGATTTGTAGAAAATGGGTTGCAATCTGATTTATTTAGAGGTATTAGAGTCTTATTGCCTAAAATTGTCATTTATGGTCAAATTTAAAAGATAAAATGGAAAAGAAACTGTACATTAGAAGAATTTATCATGAATTCACCATGTGTTTTCCATTTTTTAATCAGGGATCTGAAGCGTGACGTGGCAAAGAAACTGGAAAAGCTGGAAAGGCGAACGCAGAGAGCCATCGCCGAGCTCATCCGTTAGTACCAACCACTTTTTTGCACTCTTTATCACAGAATGTTGGAAAGATAACCATGTTTGGGAGGACTGTGAATTATTAGGCTAATTGCTCTGTGACTCCCAGACGTGATGGAGGCTTGACGGACTCTGATAACCTCAGATGTCTGATTCCACCACTGATAAGTGAGCAGCAAAAATAGATGGATTCTGTCAGGGAAAAATTATACTGATATTTTTATTTTTTTTCCCAGTATTTTAAATCTCACTTATTCTTAAAAAGCTTCGAGAGGACATGTTTTGAGTTAGCATGTGCTACAATAGCTGAGATACTGTTGTACATGAATATTTTCTGGTTTTAAATTCAAACAGACATCATGAATTATGAAATTCTGCTCATCTATTTTCTCACATACAAAAGCATAAGTGCACTGGGTTGAATTGGACCAGTGTTCAGGTGGATCAGACTGACTGTGAGGGATTGTTTGTGCGTTTCTGTCCAGGGGATCGGCTGCGAGGCAGTGAGGAGGAGCTGGCTGCAGCGGTGGGAGCTGTAGGAGCGGACGAGGGAGACTCGGACTGAATACGTGATACAACGGGGAAACAAACAGGAACGGCCTCAGTTCACTGTGCTTTCAAATGTGAGCTGTACATATTAGTTTTATCCTGCAGAGGAAGAGGCTTGGATGTTATTTTTTTCTCACCTTCCTATGTGTCATGTGTTTCATATGTGGTATTTTATATTTTTTTTTTAAACATTTAAAATAAAATGTTTTTTTTTTTTAAATGTCTGAATTTCCTTGTTAAATAAATAAAGCTAGTACAGAAGATATTTGGATTATAACATTAGTTTGTCAGCAAAGATTTGAACTCATACTTCCCCCAAAGTCTAAATTAATAAGAAGGAAGAGCAGAAAGGAAAATGTTATTTTTAGGCTTCATTCATTCTCTGTCTGCCATTGTGGGTTAGAGATCTGACTCACACCGATTCATTCCAACCTGACTGCTTTTCTGCTGTTTAATTAAATATTTACATAGAAAAGTTTAATTATCCAAGCAGCCAGCCATCTGTCCATTTTTTCATTTATATATTATTTCATTAACCTGCCCATTCATTCATTTATTTATTCATCTTCTGCCATCCATTCTTCCTCTCATCTTTCCATTTTTCTTTCATTCTTCTACTGATCTGTCCATCTGCTCCTATTTCTTCATTCATTTATGTCCATCCAGCCAGTAAGTGTAATAACTGAACTTGATCATATGTCTGTTTATCCATCCATTCATCTTTTCTGTTTTTCCAGTTTCCATATTTACTCCCTGACGAAAAATGTCTAACATTTAAAATATTTATACATTTAAAATAGTCAAAAAATTAAGAAAAAAACAGGAATGAATACATACCATAATTTAAAAGTAAATCTACAAAAAACTTAAACACAACTATAATGAAAAAATGGCAAAGTGTAAACATTTTTTGAGTTTTGCTACGTTTTTCCTCATCATTCATTTCTGAACACAGACACATTTTAGTTACTGTACACATTTATTCAGAAAATTACCTGAAGATTCACTCTACCATTGAAATGCCTCATGATAGGAACTGCTACATGATGTTTTGCTACATTAGAATCAAAAGCACATTTTGATTCAGTGGATAAAAACTGATGAACACATATGAACAATAAATAAGCTTTTAGTATTTTGTGAAACATTCACCAGTGACCTCTGTTGCAAGCTGAACTGAAATGCTGCTCATTCACAATAAAGTGCATCTTCCATCTCTAGGCCCACTCCACCTCCATCAGGAGTTATTGCACAGATCATTTCAGACAAGGCCACCAGCTCCCCTCAAAACAACCTCTGTTTGCATCTGTAAAGGCAAATGATCAAGGCGAATCTAAGCTTTCAGTCACTGCTTTTTGAGGTCTTCACAGAAACAACATAAATATGGGTCTTAAATGTACCTGCAGCTCATAATTTAGCTGCTCCTACATACTACTGCTTCAAAATATGTTACATCAGCAATGACACAATCTACAGACATCTACAGCAAGATGGGTGGTAAAGGGTGCACAAACTAAAGTGCTGATATTGTGACTCTGAATCAGGGTGTACCATGGCACAGCTCTAAACAGTGTGACGATCACTGAGGTTGTGATTAATCCCAGATTCTCTTATGCAATAAAAATAAACAGCATTTCAAGGAAGCATCAGTTTTTCAGCAGAGAGGCAGAATAAATATTCCTGACTGCATGCAGGCCAACTAATGATAAAGGTTTTTACTGAATATGGCAGAGAGGAAAACTTGACCTCAAACTGCAGACCTCCTCAGATTTAGCCCTTAATCAGGTTTGCAGCTGATCCTGTTGATACTTTAGTGTTGAAAGTAGCTGGTGGGATAAAGGTGAGAGTGCCTGCAAAGTATTCATACTCCTTATAAGTTTTTCACATTGGAACTGCACAACTGTACTTTGCTTATTGGGGTTTTATGTGATAGACAAACACAAGGTAGTGCATCATTTTGAAGGAGGAGAAAATTAAGACTCTGGTTTCAATATGTTTTAAATACGTCATGCATTTGCCTTCAACGACTTTACTCTCATACTCTTAACATCTAACGTTACCGATTTCCTTCAGACATCACGTAATTATTAAATGCAGTCTGCCAGTGTAATTTAATCTAAGTTTACAGTGTATGCAGTGAAAGGCATAAGAGATCTCAAGGGATGAGTTTGAGGAGATTGATTAAAGCAGGATTAGGTTATAAATATGTAAAGATCTTCCAAGACATTGCCAGGCATAGACAGGATTAACTACACAGCAGGGGCCTAAAAACAATGATATCTATAGATTAAACCATAATCGTCCTAAAATGGCCTAGTCAATGTCCAGGCCCAAGATGAGAATCCAACTAAAAATCTGTGGAAAAACTTGAAAATTGGTATTCAGAGATGCAAAGACTGAGCCTCAGATATTTTGCAAGGAAGAATCGTCTTTAGACAATCCCAACGCTTCGCTGGGATTGATTAAAGCAAAATTAGTTCTGAAAGTATTTTCTGTAGGAGGCTAAAGTATACATGCATGCAGCGCATTTGTAAAATGTGCATCTTTTACAGACGCACTTCACAGTTATGCACAACCCTATCAAATAAAACCCCAATAAAATACAGTAAATGCTATACATTACATAATGTGGAAAATTCAAGGAAATACTTTTGCCAGGTGCTTTAATTCTGTAGGACTCTGGTGGATTCAAGGCCGTCAGTCGCACTGGCCTCCGCCAGATTCGATCTTCCTGGCTGCAGGACCCAGCTCCACCTTGCAAACCCTCTGAGCAAACTTCAGAGAGCACAACGTCTCGCCCACGTTGCTCTCCAGCGCAGACACCTTCGGTGGAATGATTTAACTCGGTTAGTAACGCTGTAAGAGTCGGTTGACGGATGAGCTGAGTGGTTACTCCTACCTGCACGACCATGATGGTCTTGCTGCCTTTGCCCAGGGAGTCCTGTAATAAGTAAGTAAGGCGAGAGTTCCTGAAGGGGATGTGAGTGTGTCGACCCCGAAGAGCCTGAATGACGTCCCCGAGCGCCAGCAGGGAGCGGTTGATGTTCTGGGCCTCCTTCAGCCGCTCCCCTTCGGCTCCAGACTTCCAGACCCGCTCGGAGCCGGCCAGGTCCACCAGGTTCATCTTTCCTGAGCAACAAGGAGAGAATTCACAGAACTAATTTGTCTTTGAAAGGCAAAACTCCTGACAGTTTGTGCTGAGAAAGAGAAAAATGGGTGACTGACCAGTGGTTTTGGAGCCAGAGGCAAGGTCAGTACCCTGGACAGTGATGCACAGCAGAGCGTGGGAGCGAGAGCTGTGCTGGTTCATCTGGGTGCCAAAAGTGATCCTATTCCTACGAGCTGTGGCTAAGATCTTTAAAAACAATTTATTATAAAAAATAAAAAAACCTTTAGCATCAATAATGTTTTCATGATTAAAACGGTAGGAGATTGTCCCACCTTCTTGATGTGCTGAAAGTTCCTGACTTCTATAACCCGGAGGCCTGGAACGTGCAGCTGCCCTGTTCCATCCGGGTTGATCTTTATGTCCAACTTCTCTCCATCCTTACTCAGCAGGTCTCTGAAAGACAAACCACACTTAACCCCCTTTATGTCACAACATACGTTATAATATGTCACCTCTAGTTAAAAAGCAGCATCTGTACCTCAGCACCTCATTGTAAATCTCCACAGAGCTGACCGAGACTGTGTAGGACCACATGTCCTTTCTCTCTTCGATCTCACTGAAGAGATATTTCAGAGCTCGCTGGTTGATGCCTGGGTTTTCCACACTTCCCTGGATAACAAGAGGTGGCCATATTATGTTGTTGGATCTTGACATAGTAACACATCCAGCATTTTAACTGCCATTTTTGATTTCTTCATGATCAAAAGTGGCTTTGTGGCGATGGCATCTGACACTTTTCGGTCATGAGAAACTGATGGAGAGGCAGTTAATTTTATAGGAAGGAAGAGTGATAAGTTACAGCTGCACCTTAAATATTGAGCAGGGAAAGAACAACTTGTTATTCATTCATAAATTCAGTTCTTCTGTTGGTAAGAGTCCATCTACACTTCAAACCTCTCTTAGAACTGGTACACAAAACTAAAACCAAACAAATTGTTTTAGAAAACCATATTGAGTTGTGGTTTTTAGATTTTTTAAAAATTGCAAAAGAAAAAAATTCAAATATAGTAGTTGCAGCCATGCTATTAAACCAGTGTTTACCTCCATGGTGTAGGTCTTTCCAGAGCCTGTCTGCCCATATGCAAATATGCAGACATGGTAGCCATCAATGCAGGACATCACAAGAGGTTCAATCTCCTGAAAGACCTATTCAAACCAAACCAAGAGTGGGGTCAGAGGTCGTGTCACAGTAAAAGTGTTCTTCAAGTCTTTTCTTTTCCACTACCTCTTCCTGTGTGGCATGTGGCTGGAAGACCTTGTCCAGCTCAAAGCTGCGACCTTTTCCCTTGCTCAACACGGTGAGGAAGGACTCGTTGTTGGGGTCTGTCGTCACGACAACAGACTGACCTTCCTCATGCTGGTCCTCCTTCAGTACAGGCTTGACCCGGCACAGCACACGGATGTTGCCTGAAGCAGAGCGAAGCAGAGCAGTGAACGAACAATTTAACTATATTTGCCGGAGCAAACGTGACTCTTCGTCACCTTTCAGCTCCACCAGCTGCTCATGGAGCTTCCTACGCAGGGCCACTTCCTTCCTGTATTTCTCCAGAAGATCCTTGTTGGCTTCAGACATCTCACTGATAGCTGCTGAGATCTACCAAAGAGAAAACACAGCGTGGAATCTCAGAAATCTGATGTTTCCTCCCACCAAATGCAAGAATTCGGTTCTGAATTACCTGCTTTTTGGCTTCATTGATAGCTGCACCGTAAAACTCTGAGAAGTTCCGAACCTGACTCCTTAGACTGGCATAGTCTGTCTTGATGGAGCGCAAGGTTGGAGGCAGAGCAGTTAGACGCTTCTGCAAAGCTGAGAGAGAAAGTAAGGCGTGAAGAAATATTCTCTGATTAAGCAGAGCATCTTGTGAACAGAAGCGACTGACTGAAGAATTGGTCCTGCAGGTTCTGAAAGTGTTCGGCGGAGCAGCTGGCGGCAGCCTTCACGGCCTCCTCTTTCCTCTCCTCCAAGTGGCCGATCTCCTTCATCAGTTCCTCTCGCAGGTGACTGATTTCTCGTTCGTACGCTGCAATCTGTAAATATTTTATCACAGCAGTTTATCAGCCTGTTACATTTCCAATGACTTAACTCTACCCTGTATTGTTATAGAACAACAAGAAGGTAGAACTTTTATTATATATTCTATCGTCGGATCAGCGGTTCATCACATTGACTTTAAATTATTTGTAAACATTAACAGTTTTAATGGTGCACATTTAGTTTTTCTCTAGTGTAATGTAGAGAAAAACTAAATAATGAGTGATGCTCACAATGTGCAGGACCTTGTGAAACTACTTGGCATTCTTTCCAAATTAATACAATGAAGTTGAATTTTATCTGATGGGCGCATACGAAGTAGTGCATAATTGGGAGTTGGATTGTGATTTAAGAGTGGGCTTTTACTAGGCCATTCTAATTCAATAAAAAAGATTTAATTTAAGCTGCATGTTTCAGGTTTCTGCTTCACTATGACCTCATCTCAAGTATTTTTTAGCCTCCTACATGTTTAGTGCATAATGCTGACATTGTTTTATGAGCTATCCTTGCTTTAAAAACACCTCTATGAAATTCTATGGTCATCCATGTTCTCCCACAAACCAAGAGATTCAAAGTAAGACCATCCAGAAAGTTGAAACCTTTAGTGCTCACCTTGTGCTGCAGTTTGCAGCTATATTCATCCGACTTCCTGATCTGCTCCTCCAGCTGTTTGCACCTCTCATTCTGACTGGAGAGAGTTTCAGACAGAACCTCATTCCTCTGTTTGGCTTTGGTCAGCTGCTTCACTGTGGCCGGCGATTCCACCTCCACTGTCTGCGTGACGTACTGCAGAGAAGATTTACATCTTTTGATCCCAAAGTGATCAAGCTAAATGACAACTCTGAACCTGAGGAAGACGTGGATTACATTCCTCCTTCACCTCCTCCTGATGAGATCTATATAGGATCATATATATATATGATCCTATACAGGATCATATATAAATAGTCCCTCTGGGACTATCACAAGCCCAATGAGATGGTTCACCTTCACAACTGGCTCCTTTCCTCTTTCTTTATTCAGCTCCAGCTCCAGCTCCCTCACTCGATCTTCCCGTTTTCTCAGCTCCTCTCCTCTTCTCCACTCCCTGTGTTCGCTCTTCCTCTCCAGCTGTGAGAGCTGCTCAGCCCGCTGCTGCAGGGATGTCTCCAGCTGCTGAACTCGGCCACGAAGGTTCTCGTTCTCCTTTCGTATAAAAGGAAGCACGTCTACGTGTTAATGGCGGGTTGACCGGCACACACGTGAGCTCGTAGCTGAACTCCAGCCTCTCACCTTGATGAGCATGGTGTTGGACTGAGACGGGATGGCCGACAGCTGCTGCAGGAGGCCTTGTGTGACGCTCAGGCTCTGCTTCAGGCTCTCGTTCTCAGCCGACAGACAGAGAACTCGCTTCTCTGAGTCCGTGGCTCCCTGAGGGGAAAGTCGACAGCAAAATGAAAAAAAAAACACAGCCGTTCATTGGTTTTGCTCATCGTGAGACTTTTTTTTGTCTGACACATTGTTAGTAAGATACCTTTATGTAAATACATTCATTTAAAAATCTTGCATCCTAATTATGGACACAGAAGTGAATTTTAATCAAGCTAAAGAGGTAGTTTGATGAAAGCCTCCATTTAAATAAAACAAAAAAGCACAAAATTGAAAAATGCTACAGAAAATGTTCATGTACTCTTTCATTTATCTTCTGATAACACAAAACCTTTGTGTTGGAAGTCCTCTTTAAATTATATAATCAGAATATCACAGTCTATTGCAGAGCTATGTAAAATATGTAGAATCAAAGACATCATAAATGCACGCTGTGTAATTAATGTAAATATGCTTAGGAGGGACCTTTATCTTGCTAAAATGATGTTTAAGGTTCCGAGCTGAGTCTAAATGTTTATTCAGATCAGAGAGAATAAATATGACATAAAAGGAAACTGTATGTTTGTGAAAGCAAAAATGAGAACTAATGTGAAAAAAGGCATGTTTCAAGTTAATTAAAGTTATGTAAAAGCTTGTAAACATTTCAAATTTAATTGAAAAGAAAAATAATTAACTCCTGCAAAGGCAATGAATGATCATGGTTTATTTAACTTCATTATTGTGTGTATATATATAGATATATTTTTTTATTTTTTATTTCTTCTTTTCATTGTAAAAAGACAAGGTGGGGGCTGCTTGACTTTTACGGAGCTATTTTTATAACGTATTTGGAGCAGCTCTGCTGATTGTTTGAAAAGTGACAAACACTTGATGAATGACTCAGTCAGAAGCTTGCAGCGACTCACAGTGGCCGTCCTCAGTCTCGATAGCTCCTCCTCACGCTCCTCTATGCAGCTCTTCAGCTCGTCAATCTAAAAAAAATTTAAGTAATTTGAAAATTTGATTAGATGTGCCAGAACGAAGACTTGTTTTTCTATTATCAGTAGAAGAATGTGAAATATTTGAATTAACCGCTTATTATGTGGGAATATTTTACATCTAAGACGCTTTTCTCTGTTTATATTGAATACAAGTGGTACTCCTGCAAAATGTTGAAATGAACATTACAGTTCTTATGGTCTGCTTTTGCAATACATAGGTTCATAAGAAAGAAACACAAGTTCGCTTCATAATACAGAATATACATGTTCAGTATTCATATTTATTAAAAAATAAATAAATACCTGCTGCTGAAAGGCCTGTATGCGGGTATGCCTGTCTCTGTCTTTCTGCTCCAGCTGTGAGTGCAGCAGACGCAGCTCTCCTCTCAGTTTGCTCCTCTCCCCTTGCAGCCCACACAGGGACTCCACCAGCCGGTGGAGACCAGCTGGATTCCCCACATCGCTGCTACACTCGCCTGGAAGACAGGAAACAAAGCCAGCAGCACCCAGCACTATCAGCAATTTAATCCCAATGATGTTCTTAGGGCAAAAACTGCACGAATGAATTTACTGGAATAAAATTAGCTTTTTGTATTTGTTTTTTTATTGTAATGTGATTGCTCAAGCTGAACATTTCTGTGCTTGCAAAGACATTCTTTACAAGTCTGCAGTCACAGTCTGTATAAATACAACTTTTTTAACTCTGAGCCGTCTCTTCATTTCCTCGGCATGCTGAAAAGCTCACGTGTAAATCTAATATTTATTACCATTGGAAGTGGACCAACTGTTTTTATTTTTGCATCTGTCGTCACTGTGCGCTACTGTCGACATCATTGTGCTCGTGTTCTACTTCCCATCCCAAGATGCAAATTTAAAGACATGAATTATAATTATGCAAGTCAGCAAACCTATTTAAAAACTCCCTGTACTCCGACCTGAGCTGAAGCAGCACGACTAACAATGCCTCCATCATTTTTCCTCCGCTTCAATGATTTATCAGGCTCTGTCGTCTCCTATTTTCATTTCGCAACTTTATGCTGATTTTATCAACGTTGCATGTCAGGTTTGTCCCTGTGGAGAGGTTTCGGAAAGAAATCTGCAGAAGGAATTAAACGGGACTGTAAATTTTAAGGAAGCACCTTAAAGTTATAGGTAAAAATTATTTTAACCTACAAAAGTATTAGTAAAACACTTGTGAGCTAAATAGAAAACAGCCTAAGCAGTTATAACCCAGCTGACATCCTGCATATTCATAATATATAGTATCACTTTGTATTACAGCTATAAAAAAAAGACAGGGAGAAAAAAAGACAGGCGGAGCCTGGTGACCGCCACGACCTCTGGCTGTTTTTATCCCAACATGTTTACACGTGCTTCCCCAGCATGTGCCAGACCCTGTAACTCCATTTGCTCTGGTTTAAACAGCATCAGCAGACATGTTTTATTCACGCAACACAGCTGAGATCCAGCAACTCAGAGGAGTCATGAGATCCTCTTAAATTTATCTGTAAAACTGGGACAAATTTGCTCATTCAGGGAGCTGCATATTTATGCACCTGTTAACAAGCTGCACAGCATGGAGTGACAGTCTATGAGCGCTGCTCAGGGTTTCTGATCTGAGGTCAGACAACCAGTCTGTGGTTACATCTGGATCACAGCAGGTACACAGGCTCTGAGAACCACAGGGCTGGTCTGGTTTTTTAGGTGCTGGAAAATATCTGGCAAATCTAACCCTTTTTTGCTTTACTCGTGTCTCAGATGTTACAGAAAATGTACAGAACATGTGAAAGAACATGTGAAACTTTATGTGTAACAGCCCTTACCATCACCATCACTCTAGCCAACACAAAAAGAAAAAAATAAGAAAAGCATAACAACCATTGCTGTCATTATTTGCGTGTGGGAGTCATCCAAGTCAAATTCAAGCTCAAATGGCGTCACCCAGAACACACATAAAGCTGTATTAGTTCTTTTCATACAGTGTGTTTTTTAAAAGGTATTATGTGAAACCCTGCAGTGGAAATCCATACTTCATTGACTGCAAGTGTTTTTACTGCTTGTTAGTGATTACAATAAAGTATCGAGATTGTATCTTCAACAAAGACTATGACCTTTACATCTGTCTGTTTTCATAATCCCTTCACAGCATGGGAGTGACAACCTCTCCCCCTCCCCCATTCTCCTCACCCTCTGTCTCACCCTCGCTGAGGGGGCTGGGACTCTGCTGCTGACTGATGGCCTCCTCCAGGCTGCTTATGATGCTGTTCTTGTCTCTGATGCGCTGGCGGTAGGAGGCCCGCAGAGTCTTCATCTGACGGCGGTGCTGGACGCGGTGCCTCTTCAGCTGGACCCGGTACTGGTCGGCCTGCTGCTGCAGCTGCTGGAAGTGGGAGTACTGCTCCAGAAAGCTTAGCAAGTGGGACATCACTGCCACCAGGGGAGACTCGGCCAACTGTTTGAGGAGGAAACATATCCTTAAAGTTTATCAACCTGGTAGGGGTTTGGGGGGGGTGAATTCATGTTATCCTGCTGCACCAGGTGTTAGATACCTTTCCTGTTGCCTCCAGCTGAACCTGAGAGGCTCTCCTCTTCTCAGCCTCCTGTTTGAAAGACATAAAAGCTGCCAGAGGAGTGCAAGCTGGGATGTCTGGGACATTATCCTCATCTTCATCACTCAGTTCGTCACTGTCACTGGTGCTGCCTGGTCAAACATTAGGAGAACAACAGAATGAAGGACTGTTTGCGCTAAATATTTAAAGCGTAAGTGGGAACTCCTCATGTAGGACATGCATGGTTTCTTTCTCATGAACTCACTTGATTCACTAAATTGAGCACAAGATTTTTTTGTTCTGGAGGCGTGGCCATCTCGTCTCCTGCTCCTTGTTTCCATGGAAACAGGTCCTGGCTCCTGTGCACAGCATCATATTCAAGGGTCAGACAGTAACAGACACAAAACCCACACACGTGTGGGTGTATTCTTTTACCCATGTAAAAGAATATGGGTTTCTTTGTAAACATTTAGTCTGCATGCCATATTCCAAATCAAGACATGATTTGGAATATGTTATTGCATGACAATTACATGCAATAAAGATCCAACAGTATGAGACAACCTGTGGTCTGATTGATGTTTCCAAAAATATCTGAGCAGAAAATCTCTGAGGATGCAAAATGATGTGGCTAGACTTACATCTGGGGAAGCTCCACAGGCTCCATCCAAGGCTTCCTCCTGCTCTTCCTCCTCCTCCTTCCTGAAGACGGTGTAGAAGATGTAGACTAAAAGCGAATAGAAGGCGTACATCTCCACGCTGTCAGAGAGCTCCTGCAAATGATAAATGATCCCACTGATTTAGTTACTGTGAAACTGATGGAAGGCATAAATATATCAGATTAAAACAGAGAAACTTATCATCTAAATGTGCATATTGAGATTTTTTTATGATGCACTGGAACCTCTCAAGCATTTTTCTGTTTTCATTTCATCCAGCTGAATTAATTGTCTTCTGTACCTCATCAAACGACTTCTCCCTCCTGATAATAGGAGCCTGTGATTCCAGCCCTTCGTATTCCGATGTCAAGCTCCATCTATGCTGTCAATCCTGCTCCTCCTGTGCAGCTCCTTTTCTCAGGAGCTGCTAGAAGACCCCTGCACCGCCAAGCTCATTCTGTTCTCGTCCTCCTTTCTCCTCCCCTTCCTTTTTTCCTTCTCTCCACTTTGCTCCATCCACAAGCTGCAGCTCCACGGAGCATGCTCAGTACGGCTTCCTGAGTCGCTGCAGTGGTGCAGCTGCAGATGCAGACAGATTTTATGGGGAGAATGGGGAGATAGAGCCGATGACGACAAAGCTGGCCTGGCTTGGTAGAGGAGGAAGAGGTGATTCATTTAATTCTTCTGAGTATGAGAAATAAACAAACATTGCATTTGAAAAAAAAATTAAAGGTTGTTGATTTTAAGTAGGTGAGTAGTGAAACAAAGAAAGTTTGCGAAATGTTACTTAACAAAAATTTATCTTAAAGAATGCACATTACACGAACAGCATCTTTATTGTTTTTTATTGTTTTTTATTGGTATTTTATTAGTTTTATGAAATATAAGGGAAAAAACACTTGTTTTCAAGTAATAGAAAAAAATTGAAAATGGTGTCCTTTACTTGCACAACCCTAAATCAAAATGAAAATACATGAAACTGCCCTTTTTAATAAATAGAAACCACCTTTACTAAATGTAATCTCTGAATTAATAAATGTTGAGTAGGCTTATAGAGGAGTTTAGTTGTAAAACTACATTCAAAGCTCTGAATATGTCATTAACAACTGTTTGATCCATCATCTGAAAGTGGAAAGAGCATAGAGCAAAAATAGCCGCCCCCGAAACTGACAGGCTGGACAAGAAGAGCATTCAAAAAGCCGCTGTTGACGCTGAACTCGTGGCAGAATTTGATGCAACGACTGTCGGTTGCACACTGAGCAAATCTGATCTTTATAATAAAAACATTCAATCTTTAGTTCTGCAAGTAAATGACACGTGAGGTGGAGAACTAACACTGCACATAACTCTGAGGCGGCAGAAGACGTGGGGCGAGGATGAAGGTTGACCCTCCAGCAGGACAACCCCAAACATACAACCAGAGCAACGGTGGAAAATCCCTGATATAAAATACTCTAGTTTGTAATTGCAATACAACTTGTTTTGGTCATAAGGCAGATTAATTATATCTGAAATATATACATATTTATACAGTAAAAATAATAAGGAACAAAACAGGCAACTCTATAAACATTCGTCTTTAGGACTGATTTCCTGAAATGACTTAGAATGCTAAAAGTAATAACTATTTTTAACTCTCCCCTCAGAGTTTGGATTGGAGCCACCGATGTTTTACATACACTGCAGTGATCCAGTTTAGGCAGCCGCTTGGTCTCCTGAAGCCCTGGGAGACAAGCTGCAGCATCTTTTCCTGTAGCTCACTGCAAACCAGAGATGTGATGAGCATCAAACTTTGACGGAGATAAAGTTAGAGCTTTGACCACTGCAGATATTTCAGACATGGATCCTGCTGAGACTGCAGAGCAAAGGCTCCCTAAACACTGGAAGCAAAGGGTGTTTTTGCTTGCCTCAGTCCAAAATAAAAACATAAGCAGGTAAAAACAGACATTGACACCAACTTGATAAGAATTTAGCAAAATGCATAGAAACTTAGAAAACATAATATTTTGACTTTTACCTGCAGGTCCTATATTTTTCAGTCTTCATCACTGCAACAACTGACAATTTGAACTGACAGCTGGGAATTATCACACTGGTATCCATTTTCTGTAATTGTGAGTTTTTATTCAATAACAGCTCATTTGATATTTAAATGAAGTCTGACTTAGTTTCAACAAATTTCATTAAAATATCTGATATTAAAACAATGAACTTACTGCAAGGAACTGCTTTCCAACTGACGTCCTGGTTTTTTTAAATGTTAATTAGCAAAATATCAGTTAGAGCTACTTATTTAGTCTTGGTACATGCAATGCAGTGCAAAGGGGTGAGAGCAAACATGATTTCTTTATCTTGCTACCAAAGGATCAAACTGATCTCCTAAGTGGCCTTTACCAGTTGATTTCTGAATCAACTGAAATCTTCCTGCTTTCCTATTTCTGTTTTTACATATCCATGAGAAGACAGAAATTATCTTTTTTTTTACACTGCACTTAAAAAAATATATACAAAAAACAGTGCTGTATGGCAATGGCAAATCACAACCAAAAGTAATAAAACAACAAACCCACATAATAAAACAAAGACATAAGTTAACAGGAATAAATTGCATTTATAATAAAAAAAAAACAACAAAAAGCTGTGAAATATGAACACAAAAGTAAGAAAATAAAATAAAAAGATAAATATGAAACTGGTAGTGTGCTATCGTAAGAAATAGGCCAACTTCTGGAAAACCCTCTGATAACTTTCAGGAGGTTCCCTGCTGCAAAGTAAATGTCCAAACTCAGAAAATATGTGAATTACAGCAGCTAAAAGTGTCTGCTGCTGTAAAAAAGTGTCCTTACAAAGGTGGAAATGTATCTAACCAGCCAAGTTAGGTTATTTCATGTCCCTTTACCTTCTGCAAAACAAAAATCCCCACTACTTTACATATTTATTGGTCAGTCATATCCAATAGAAACTTGTTGAGGGCTTTTGTTGAAAGCCAACAGCCTATTGACAACGACCCCTTTAGGACACATTTCATAAGTCCTTCTGCAGCAGGTGGAGAAATCAGAGGAGAAAAGGCATTCCTGTCGGCCCTCTGTGCCAGAAGCAACGGGAGGCTGAGGGCCACGCCGCCTGCGGCCCCCAATGCATTCCCTGCAAACAGACACACAGTCAGGCAGCAGGACAGAGAAGACAGGCCAAGGCAGCGAGTCAGGACAGTGAGCGTCTCTGCTGAGAGCCAGTCTGAAAGTCCGAGAAGCAAACAGGAGCCACACAGGAGAACACGAGCCGTGTTGTGGTCCTGACTGAGCCACAGGAGGTCGAAGGAAACCAAAGCCAGAGCCAGGACCTCCCCGGTCCATTCTGCTTCTCTCTGAAGTGTGGAGGCATGGAAGAGGCAAAGAGCTGCAGAGACTCCGAGCAGGAGGAAGCCAACAGAGGGCCCCCTGTGGTCCTATAGAGAAAGACAGTGTGAAAACATTCATGGTATGTGGTGAGTGGAGATTTATGCAGGCACAATGTGTGTAAGGACAAAGAAAGACCAGAAATAGTTACAACTTAGTCTGTAGACTTTAAAAAGCAAGTCCCACCTACAAATTGTAATTGCTTTGACATGAGAAAACGCATTTTTCATTTTGGATTGTTTCACTCAATGTGTTTTTTTAGTGAGTTAGGTCCTGCCTTTTTATTACATTTAGTCTTAAAATCAACACCTACCTTAAAGAGTCTATAGGACGAGTGCAGGGCTGTTGCACACAAAACGCCAGAGGCGAACCAGTCCATTACACAGGACGCCATTGATCCTGATGCAAATAGACGTCTGAAAACATCCGACAGTCTGACAACTGGCAACACACAGATAACATCAAAGAAAGTCTAAATAAACGCACTTCACGGAAGTTATTAAAACATATCAGGATGTGGACGAACAAGGCTTCCTTACTGATATAACAGAGGAGAAAACAGCTAACTCATCAGACAGGAACAATCAACGTGGTCAAGCTCTAAGTCCAGTGCGCAAGCTCCAAAACAATGCGTTCAATGTTGCTCGTAAAAGCTGAAGCACCTACAACAGCCTGTCAAGTACCAACAACCAACAATGTTTAAAGTAACTCAAGTTCTCTTCTTCTATATTCTGATGTTATGTTATGCAAACCTGGATCCCTATTTGCATTAAGTTCCAACTATATGACTAACTAATTCTTCATTTCTTCACAAGCAATTAAGTAGGTTTTCTAATAGCCGTAGAGTGAGTAGATATGTAGACCAGGGAATCAAGCAGGTATTTACCCTCAAGATACAATTTATACAACAAATGTGTACAACTCAACGTCTGAAGTCAAAACTGCTTGGTCTTGGTCAGACTCACAGTGTTGTCCCCCAGACCACAACTTTGACACAATTGCCTACAAAGAGCATTATTTGAATATATTAGAAAAACTTAGCACACCTTATATGTTCTTTAATCATGTGTAAATCTGTAAAAACATTTTATTTCAATCGTTTTCGTCATTATTTTGTCTCGTTTTTAAATTGCTTGTCAAATACTCGTTCCCCTGACGGTACGTGAACGCAGCAAAAGTTCGAAAAGTATGGCGGCGGTGTGTTTGACAACATTAACAGAGCAATGGATACGTGACAGACTTAAGTTAAAACATCCTTTTCTTGGTAAGACGGTCTCCCTAAATAGCGCTCGGTATAAAACCGAGTAAACATTGAGGGCAATTTATACACTTTTAAGCTTTTCTTGCTTAAAACGTAAATCTGTAAGACTCTTTCCCAGGCCTGAGCGGTGTTAAGAAGCTAACCAAAGCTAACATAGCATGAACTGTTTCCTGCATAAATAATATTTTTTAAACAGGTGATGTTCGGACACTGAGTCTCCCAGGGACACATGAAGAGAAAATCAGGCATCTTGGAACTGCTCTAAATCATTTTTGCCGTCTAAAATCTCTGGATCTGTCTTACAATGCCATCGTCTCGTTGGAGGTTTGTTTCTCTGCAGCTCATTCTGTACACGACAGTGTCACTTTTTCCCATTTCATGAAGCTATTCTCCTTCAATCCGTTCAAACTTACACAAATAAATAGTGCTTAATTGTTAAGTGGAAAGAAAAACATGTTATTTTACATACAAAAAAAAATAAGTAGTGTGACGTGATATATGTACATATATATACATATATATGTATATATATATATGTATATATACATATATATGTGTATATATATATGTATATATATATGTATATATATATATATATGTATATATATATATATATGTATACATATATATATTCAGCTCCTTTTAAATAAGATTTAATGTGAGTAATTCCCTCCTGCAGTCACCTAGTACCAGAATGTAATTTAATCTCAGCCTAAATACAACTACAAGTATCGTTTTCCTTCCACTTCACAGCGATGTACTACTTTTTGTTTGTCTTTACATGAAGTCCCAATAAAATACCTTAAAGTATTTGGTCTCTCACATAGAAAATCAGTTGTCCTGTCTTTCACACATTTCCTCTAAATAAATTTTTCTTACCTCAGTTTTTATTCCTTATTGAAGTATGTTCTATTTCTAAATCCAGGGGATGAAGCACTTGAAGAAGCTGGAGAGGCTGATCCTCTACTATAACTGCATACCATCCCTAGAAAAAGTACAAGTTCTGTATGAACTGCCAGTTTTAAGGGAGCTGGACCTCAGGCTTAACCCTTTGACTAAAAATTGCCCAGGCTATCGACCACATCTGGTGCATGCCATGCCGAGCCTGCGAAAACTTGGTAAGACATGCTCAAGGTGTCCACACCATACTCATCACTGGCCTGGATATTCGTTTATTGAGTGCGGTGATTCATGATTTTTTTCTTTTACAGATAATTTCCCAGTCAGAGATACGGAGCGCAAAGCTGCAATACTTGAGTTCTCCACTCAGCGTCCCTCTCTGCAGCAAAGCATCTTGTCCCTGGATGGACAGCTGGGCCTAAGGTAGCACAAGAAGTCTTCACATTCTAGATAAAATTTAATTATGCTTTCATCTTACCACTATTATACCTTGAACACTTATTAGCATATATGGTGCAAATATATATAACCCTAACCCATCCTCTAAATTCATTGTCATAGTCTGTTAATACCTTATGTCAATTGGACAGCAGTCAGTCTTTCCTGTAACATTTCACAGGATCTAGGGACGAAGGTAAATAGAGGGCAATGAGAAATGCCCTCTATATGGTGAAATATTGCTGTGTTGATTTGGCAGTATGTTTTAGATTATGTTCATAAATCCTCTTAGTTTTCTCACATGGCCATCTGGAATTTTGCTTAAACTGATGGTGTGATTTTTTTGACCAGCGGGTTTTCTCTTCTGACCCCCAGCAACGAAGTTATGTTGAATTTTGTTGAAGCAACTACCAGAGGTCAAGGGGAAGCTGACTCCCTTTTCAAGGAAGTGGAGGGTAACATTTTAAACTTCAGTAGCAAATTATAATCTGCTTCTTCCACAATTGTCTTAAATTTCAAATTTTACTTAGAGCGTAAAAGAGAAGAGCCAGATGATTTTGTGGTGCAGAGGAGTTCAACTCCAAAGAAGGTGATTAGTTGTTTTTTTTTCTTCATATTTTACATCAAACTGTTTTATTGATGGGATTGCAAAATATTTCTGAAATCTTCAGAGATTTCAGTTCACATGGAAGTTTTCTAATTTGAAATATTTTAACTTACAAAATGTCTGGAACTGTATCATAAATGTTCCACCTTTTAAAGTCCTAACTATTACTTCTTCTTTTAACTTACTAATAATAACTTCTTTTTTTTTTATTGTAGGAATTGGCCAAGTCCATCCTTCGGTATTCCTCCATTAAAAACTGTAAGTGTTCAAACTCTTCCATTATTTCTTAGAAGACTCTTGGTCAGGATATCAGATTGCAGCAATAGTAACGTTTTAACTACTTTTCTCTCCTGTTATCTATATATTATCTAAATGGTCAGTTTTTGATGTGTCATCCTTTTGAATCCAAGCACAATAGGAGTTGTGCTCGAGTTGTGACGTTCAGCCCATAGTTGCCAGTAGGGGGAGACAGAGGCCATTTTAATTATTTTAGGCTTGATTGTGTTTGTAACATTTTTTAAATTTTTTTTACTTATTTATAATTTTCCAGCTCTTGCTGAGTCCAAAGACTCACAGATGAAAACACTACCTCATAATCTAAGCTCAACATCATCGAAAGGAGCCGAAAGACCAAAAGTGTCATTTGGCCCCGTTTTTGAGAAACACAAAACTGTGTCTGGAAAACAAAAACAAGATGACTCGTCCAGCCTAACCAGACACAAGGCCAGGGGTCATTTTACCGCAAATCCTAGTGAGTATTTAATTTACTGTGAACTCCTTCACACTAGATTTAGACAAGTCAACAAATATTATTTTTTTCATGATATATGAGTAACTGTGTATTTGCCACATTTTCCCAGCTCAAGGTGACCGGTGTGGCTCTTCGTTTGGTGACATTCGCCCTCCTAGTCCGCCGTGTTCTGGTTTAAACCTCGCCGATCACTCTAACCCCATACTACATCCGGCCAGGCTGACATACTCAAGCTTTAACAAGACAGAAGGGAGATCCGGCCCACAGCCGCAAGCTGAAAAGAAAAAAAAGGTTGGCAGTTCTTTTTACTAATTACGCTGAACCTCGGATTGTACAGCGTTGATTTAATTATATCTGCTGACATCTCTGCATTCCCCTCTCAGGGTGGTTACCGGAAACCCCTGGAGATGCTCCTCAATTTGGTGGACAAACACTGGCGGGGGGAGAGGTCACTGCATCATAACAACAGCTTCCTGTGTAAGCCGGCCAAAAAAAAAATATTTGTGGCATCCGATCTCAGGATCTAGAGAAGATGAATGTGTTCTCATCCGTTCTATTTTTGACTGCAGCTCAGGCGGTGCAGATCCTCTCCATGATGGAGAGCAATATTTCCAGTCGGGAGGCTGAGGTCAGGACCTTAAGACAGGATGTGAACGCGCTTCGCTTTCAAGCGCTCTCACGAGAGAACGAGCACAGAACAGAAGTGTGTGACCTCTTCGCCCAGCTGGAGGAAGCTCGTAGAGAGGCGGTAAGTTGCCTCCTCTCTCAAAGCTAATACATTAGCTTTGAGAAAGCCGTTCATGAGTCGACACTTTGAATCCAGGGCAAACTGAATGAGCAGCTCAGGATCGTGTTGGAGGAGAACGTCGCCCTGCAAAAACAGCTCATCAAGTTAGAGCGGCAGTATCTGAAGTCCATGATGAAAAGTTCACCGGTTACTCAGATCCGAGGTGGGTGTGATCGCCAGAGATGAACGTGAGTCATGTTCCGACTGTTTTCTCAACTAACAATGCTTCTTTATGTTTGCTCATCCTTAGAAGCTCAGACAGAAGTGGAGGAGCTGAAGAAAGAGATCGAAGGCCTGAGGAAAAAAGTGCAGGAGGCCGAGAAACTCCAGGAACTGTCAAACATGCTTCAGGAAAGCCACAGGTAAAGTAGGGAGATCGTGTCCCTGGGTCAGTGTTGATACTTTGGTTTGCTGCACAAACAGCAGAAGTGGTCAGTCGGTCTGTCACGTAAAAGCCCAATGAAGGACACTGAGAATACTGCAGCAAAGCTGGTTTCTTTTTGTGTGATTTGTTGCCTGTGTTTATACTGCAGGTCCCTGGTGGCTACAAACGAATGTTTGCTTGCTGAGCTTCGGGCAACTGCGGAACATTGAAGCCATTTTGGGACACAAGGGTTGAGTATCAAAGCAGAATTATGCCAAGCTTCATATAAGCAAGAGGTACATTATTTTTGCAATTTTCTGCTTGATTTGAACTGCTGCAGCTCAGGCTATTTACATTGTGTACAGTCTGCTTGCATTTTAATGAGGTGTTCTTTTATTCTGAATGATTATATATGGGGTGTCCTGTTGATATAAACAGTTAAGAGAACTGCAATTCATTCATGAAAGCTTGTGTATAAGAGCATGTCAAGGCTGTTATGTTAACAAATGATTTTAGGGGGAAACTACAAAGGTCGTGATGTGTTTCCTGGATCTGTGGCAAGATTGTGTCTGCTTTTTTTTTTTTCTTTTTTAGGTCAGCCGTGCATCCATCTGCTTTCTACGCTGCCGTGGATTGAATGCATCAGTACTGCAGCTGCACTGTGACTTTATTTATATGTCTGCCTCGGGGCCCGGAGAGCTGCTCACACACGCACACTTTCCTCCTGCAAACCTTCATACGAGACTTGGCCGAGCGCCTTAGAGGCGAGCTGAATGTAGCCGCTGCTTTTATCTGGATTTTACAGGTCACTGAGCGGATGGTGCGACCGCTGCAGAAGCACCCCTGAAAAGGCCATAAAACAGATATATCTTTTCTGCTTATTTATTTTCAGTAATGCAATATAAATCCAGAACACACTTTTAGAGGCATTGAGAACAAGAAAGTAGTACACTGCATGCACTGGAGCACGATAGTACTTGAAAAGTTTTCTCTTTTTTTTTTTAGAAAAAACAAATATTTCCTCCACATTAAAGGTGCACAATATTCGGCGTTAAAAACACAGAAAGATACTCAAGCTAACACAAAAAAGCTGCTAGTTCTGCACTCGATGCATGATTCTTCATCAGCTGAGGCTACAGGTAGTGTGTTACACACAATACTGTTACGTTGGAAAAATATTTTACAAAAAAATTGTTGTATGCAGTTTTCCCTTGTATCTGGTAGAGTATGTAAGTAAACATTAAACCCCTGCTTGCATCAGGTTATTACCGTGCCTTAGATGACAGTAGCTTACACAAAAAAGGTACAGACAAAAAGGGTAGCATTAGAGGACAGCTTACTTTGTACAAGTACAAATACATACAGTCATTGCAGGCAAATACAAGGTTTGATCAAGATCCCACAATTTCAATACTTAATTTTATTTCTTTATTTTTTTTTTAACCAAGAAAATACTTAGATCTGACCAGTAGTCTGTAATCACATCAGGCACAGCAGCTTAGGAGAAAAAAAACCCATCTGTCATCTATATGCTTCTGAATCAAATGCAATATGCACAACATGCACAAGGTACAGCAATACAGAAAAACTAAACACATAAAAATCAGTTGTCTTAAGTTAGGTTAATTGGCAGAAACTGTTTAGAGTATATACACAACCTTAAAGCAAATATATTAGAGCTACTGTGTATAAATCTGATAAGGAGATAACGTAACTAAAACATTGAAAATACAATCTTGTACAACAGAGCTTAGCAAGTGGGGGGAGATCATCTGCTTAAAATGCATGTTGGTTTGTGTATAATTAAATACCAAAAGATCAGAAGAATAATGGTTTAAGACCTGCCGTTTTAAACCATTATTAAAACGGCAGGTCTTTTATTATGTTTCATGACTTATAAAGTAGAAAAGTTGTGCCAAAGATTATAATGCCTCTAATTTACTTTCTTGGTCTTAGATGTGTAGAATAATTATCAAAATTAGAGAAGCCCAGAAAGGCAAGATGCATAACTTTTTTTTAATTGCTTAAAATTAGATTTTACTTTTGCCAACAAAAATATATCTTCATTTGAGATCTTTTTGAAGGTGTAATGTTTTTCATCTGTCTAAGCAGGATAATTGGACGGATGCAATCATCCCCTACAAGATTTTCTTGAAAAAATACGCACACAATTTAAACACGTGTTTCCATTATTTAAACAGCTTTCGGAACCTCCGCATTATTCAGTCAGTTTGTGAAAGAAATTTAAAAACTGGACCGCAGGCTTCCTAAACACAGAAGTGATAAGTGCAGGTGGAAAAAAAGCGCTGAAGATGAAATGAGGGATTAAAGTTCTCAAAACAAACAGTAGTTACATCTGTGTCAAACAGAAAGCGTCCCAGTCATCTTTAACCCGACACCATTCTTTGACAAGACAGGGTAATAGAAATATTTCAAATTAAAAAAGTGCAATTTCTAAAAAAAATTTTGTAAATCAAACTGTTCTGTTTTTGTTCTTGGCACTCTGTTCATTGTGCTTGTTAAATATTAAGGGGCCCTATCATAAGAGGCTCTAGCGGTTCCTCTCATTGGTTCTTCTCAGTGTTTGGCAGTAACTCGCTATCAGACAGGAATGTACCAGCTGGTGATGACTTCGTAAAAATACGTGTAAACAGTTTTCCAGTTCTCACACCAAGAGAATAGTTTAAAAACCATCTTTTTTTTAAAAAAAAATCTCTTTTACACACAGACGTACACATGAAAACAAATGGGCTGGGAAATGTATGAGCTTGTATTCTTTTGTGCTTTCTATGAGTACTCTGTAGAAAATCATCTTAGCGGTTGAGGAAATGTTTTGCCTTCACACAGGTCGGCCCTCGGTAGGTTTGGTCACTTTCTTTTCATACGTCCCTCGATGTTTGTATCCTGATACGTATCCCGAAGTGTCGACGAGGTCTACCCGACCGGCCTTCCCCTTCCCTCGCCCGGTCTCATCGAAACGCTCCTTATGCGACCCTGTGAACTTGGTGGTGTCTGTGAGGCGGCTCACTGTGGGCGAGGCCACAGCTCTCTGTGGAGCAGTTTGCACAACGTTCGAGTCATAACGGTGATCGCTGGTGAACTGACGTGAATTTTTGTGATGGAAGAAGTCTTACCGTGACTCCTGCGATGACTGGCGCCTTCCCCTCAATCAGCTTGAATACCTCGGCCTCAGCGTCTTCTCCAGTCTTTTCTTTGTATTTCTTCCGAGCCAGCTCTCCAAGTGCCATTTTGAATTCCTCAAATGTGATGGTTCGGCAGGATTTCTTCCTGAAAAGTTGGAGCAGAAGGAGACTAAGTTTAAATTTAGGAAAACTCGGCTTGCAACTATTTGAGCATAAAACCCCAAAAATGACTATGAAATGTCTTCAGTATTTTTGCTTCCAATGAATGAGACGTTCCTGTTATCTTGAAACAAAGTAAGAGAAGAAATGCATTGTGATATCTCAAATAACAAACATCTGGAAGCCATGCATCATATTTCTCCCACTTCATAATTATGAGCTACCTTGTGTTGTCATAAAATCTTAATGTGGTTGGGACATTATAAAATCTAAAAAAGTTCAAAGAGGATGAAAACTTGTAAAGCCTTGCAAGATAGTATTCAGCCAGATTTAGTTGATCATAAAATGAGATAAGAATGATTAGTGAGAAAACCAGGAATATTAAAAAGGAAGTTTAAAGCTGCTTATGTAAAGAATAAAATAAGACTTTAGTGACACACAGAATGGAGATGTTTGCATTAGTTCTCTCAGACTGAACCTCCTTACAGTTACTTAAACCTGCAGAATACAATCAAGTGTCTGTGAAGGTGTTGAATTCCCATGTAACAGATCACACCTTGAAAATATCACAGGCCATCAATCATTGCTGCTCTGAGAGCACTTCAGTTGTTTAACTCGCCTTTTGCCCGTTTCACTTCTACGTTAAAAGCCCTTAGTAACACAAACACAAACAGCCATTGCTGTGGAGATAAATCACCCAAACAACAGCCTATAAAGCCAACGGTCTCCCCAGGCAACCGTGCTGTCACAGCAACGAACTGCAGCAAACAAGAAATGTTTGGGTTTTACTATCAGCTTGACTCTTTCAGTGACCCGGTGGTTTTGTTTTGGAGATTGTTCGGTGGTGAACATCTGAAGCTCTGATCCTGTGTGTCTGTTTCATGCCGTCTACGGTCAGAGAGGAAGCTGGACTTTCAGCTGCTGCTTCTGCAACACATCTCTCTCTTTTCTATTTCACCATGCTGACAGGCTCAGTTTCTTACAAGAAATGGCAAATGGTTATATACTGTATATATTAAATTGAAATATGCTCCAATAAAAAAGGCAAGATATTAAAAGGCCCAAGTCATATCAGACCCAATAAGGAGTAAATGTAAAATAAAACCCTAGAAAATCAATCCCCTGTCATATGCTAATACTAATTAATTGTGAATTATTTATTTGTTGCCCATGGCTTATGCTATGTTTTGCTGCCCTGAACTGCAGCAGAGACAGACCTTCATTTGCAGCACACTGCCATATTCCCTGAGCCGGACTGTGATCAGCCAGTACGAGTTAAGTTGTGTATGTGAAATAAATAAATAAACGTTGACGCAGGTTAAAAATAATATTTATGGTGTACATGTATTTTTCTTCCCCTGCTCAGATATACCTGGATTATGAAATTACACAAAACTCAGCCCCTCGCTCTAGTGTAATCTGGGAGGCTCTGAACTGTACACACATTTCCTGATCATGCTTCAGTATTTTTCACAGTATACTGTGGGTGTAACTAATAATCCTCAGCACTCGAGATGCAACATTTACATGTAAGACCTAATGTATGCAAAAGAGCACAAATCCACCAAGAATCAGCTTTTAGTTTCTTACGTTTCTGCAGTTAATCTGCAGAACGTTGTTGGCACATTTCTCAGTATTGGCCAACAGATCGGGGTGTAAATAAAGCTGCACAGTCACCCACTAGATTCTTTTTTTGTACTTGCCAAGAAAATCATTCCCATGTAAACAGAGATTATGTCATTCCAGGTGTCTCAAAGTAACAAAAATTGCTTTGACTTGATGCAACAGTGAAGAAGGCAAAGGTTAGTTTTCATGGATATATTAATAAGCATTAATAAAATAAGGTAATGCACAATCAGCCAATTAAGCTACATGTCTGACATGTATCCCCTTAATTTATCAGTAAAAAAGAAAGATTACACAGTTATATAATGTACACTCATTCCAGTTATACATTCATAAAAGCCAGGTGTTTAATTTACTTTCAGTTTTAGAATTCTGTTTGTTTTGTTTTTTTGCACTACCAAAGTACTAAAAGTACTATTGGGGTTGTTACTATTTGCATTTTTTTCCACTGTTGGTTCTGAGAACAGAAATATCAACGTCTTTATAAATATAATTAAATGCATTCTGTAGTGTGCTGTTTAGTGATACAACTGCACTGGTTAATGCATGTGGTGTCTTGGTATAGCCTGTTGAATAATCTGTAAAATATTACTATGTTTTTTATTTAGATGGGCGGTTGTTTTTTATATAAGCAGCATTTGATTTGGACAGGCTTTGCAGTGATCTTCAGGAGCAGCTGCACCGCCTGTTATCAAGAAGAGTCCTATGGGTTTCTAAGTACTAATTTTTCATCATCTGTTTTTTACTGTCTGTCAAACTTTTAAGTTCATATTATACATTTCTACTAATAGCTGAAAATAATACATTTAACTAACATGAAATATAAGGATACATTTTTAAAATCAATTTTAATAAGGATCTTCATTGACATCAAAACTGCTAAAAAATAAACACCAGCAAAACAGAAACTACAATTTATTAACAAATGCAAATTTTGCAGGATTTAACTAAATTGTCTGTGCTGTACATATTTAAATGTTAACTTTATTCTCTAAATTATTTGTGACTAGCACATATGCTGTTAGCGATAGCATATTTATGTCTAAAGACAAATAAAAAAAATACCCTGATAATAATTTAGTTTATCAACACAAATCAGTTATGGGCACTTGCACACTTGACAAAGCTGTGCAGATTTAAACCTTTTCTTTAGCTGTCAAATGACATTTAGGTCACAATCATTGCTGTAGTGACTTTACATCAGTAAAATCAGACATTAAAATATGAATCAGCAAAGCCAGAGGACACAGAAGATGAGCCATATCTGGCCTTCAGCTCTGGCTGCTTTCTGATGGAGAGCTTCATCTGAATTAAATGGACACATGAACAGATGTTATAATTTAATACCTAATGAAGACTGTGAGCTTTCTTGGTCTATAATAAGTTCACAGTGATCTTATCTTACCCTGATCTAGAGCAATCAGTTCTTCAAAAGCATTTGAATCCAAAAATAAATGCACAAACATGCCTGAAGTAGTTTACATTTTTTTGAGATCTGGCCTAAATAGTTGTAGATTAAACAGGCACATTTAAGAGCACTAATAGCATTATGTTTTCATTGTAACATGAGATTTGTGGCTTACTTACTTGACTTTGCTGAAAACAATGTCAACATCAGTGAGGGTGATGTTTTTCCCATCGATCACACCGCAGTCTTTACAGAGTTTGGACCAGTTCTTGCCGTGCATCTCCTTGCCGGTAGCACGAGTGTCACCATGGATGGCAAAGCGTCGAAAGGACTCTTCCAAAGCAGTGATCTCCACTGGTGTGGACGGGCCCATACCTCCATCACTGGTCCCATTAGACTCTGTCGAAAGCCTTTTGGATGTTCGATCTTTAGAGTGTTCACTGTGTGGCCGGAGAGGGACTGCGCTCATGTTGGGGTGCTTAGCTGTCTGGACTTTAAAGTCGTCTATGTTGTCTCTGCAGGCAGAAAAAGTATGTTTGGCCATGCTTTAAATATGAGTCGTACGGCTGGAAATCTTTAATTTACATCTACTAAAGCCCCTCTGGAAAAAGATCACTGACTTGTTAGATAAAATAAGAACAAGCAGTGAATAAAATATATGTGATTGGAGAGTAAAGTGACTTTCTCAAAGGCGAAATGCTACAATTTATAAAATAAATACATACATCAAGGCGGATTAATTTAAAAGAATACAGACAGAAAAGGAAATATTAGTATCCGGGATAACTGCTCCCATCCTCAAACTTCTCCCCATCGTTTCCTGGAGGTCTGGCCCACTCCTGTATAACTCAGTCAGGTTTGTACGCTGCCTTACTTGTGCATGTCTTTTCAGATCTTCCCCCAACTTCTCCAAAGGACTGAGATTGGGGTTTGTGATGAGCAGACCAAAACATTGATTTTGTCGTCCTTATGTCACTCCACTTAACTCAAATGTGTCAGTTTACCTATCAGAAGTTAGTGGAAGGAGGCTCAAAATATTTGACCCAAGTCAAACATTCTAAAAGACAAATTTCTTTCCAAGTTTCCTGGCATTTAGCAAATAAAGATTATTTTTGGTAATTCTACCTGAGCTAAAACAAGAAAAGTTTGGTTTGATTTCACCACAGACAGTAAAAAAAATGTTGCTTATATCTTTTTATTCAATGAATGTAAAAAATGGTTTCAACTGTAGATCTGATCTAATCCATATCTGCATGGCTGTGCGCAAGTCCAAACAGTTCTGTGGAAAAAAAAAAGTCAATCATGCTCTGAGGTCAAGTCACAACTTGCTTTTGGTTTTGTCGATTTGTAAGATGTTTGCAACATTTTCCTGCTGGGCTGGAAACGTTAGACGTGTTTCCAGACTCACAATGAGTGTACAAAATACCTTATGAGTTCTGGCACCAATATGAAACTCTAACAAATATCTGTAGAATTTAAGGGCGAATAAATCAAAAAGAGAAAGTCAGATATTCATTCATTGGAAAATATAATGTTAGATTAAACAGATGACTACTGAAACTTACTTCTGGTCTCCCATAGTTGAATAGGAATTTGAGTCTTTCTGTGAAATGCTTGTATTAGATGATTTTTGTTTTCTTCTTGTGCTGTAAAAAAAAAAGAAAGTATAAGAATGGAGCTGATTTATACAAATTAAAACAGAGAGGAGAATATACTTAAAAACACAATATTCTTCAGATCTTGTAAATGAGAAAAGCTGCAGAGTTTTTTTTCTTGTTTAACAGTTCCTTCGGATCACTGGTCATCCAAGGCTTGTTGTTAGAAAAGTACTTAACTGTTCTGCTGGATATAGTGCTGTCCACACAGACATTTATATAGTCAGTCACACACTTATGGCATAAATGTCCTCTTTATGTTGGTGGCACAGAGCAATCCAATCTGTTACCTCACAACAACCCTGTGGACCTTCTTCAGCTTCCTGTGACCACTTTTTCACAGTCCTTGTTTTTTGTTTTTTTTTACAGGTTGTCTCTGAACAAGGGGTTTATATTCTGAAACAATGATTTGATCTGATTTTCCAAGAGGAGGTCTTGCTTTGGAGATACATGAATCTTTGCCATTTGTAGAATATAAATCCAGTGTCTTGCTTTCTGTGTTAGAGTGGCTGTAAAACTGTTGAAGCGATGGCAATGTGGCTTAGGGTAAAGTGTAATTAAAAATCACCAGATATTGCTACAAATGCATTGGAGTGTTGTGCCAGAATCTTAGTAACAATGAAAATGATGACTTTGCATGCAATACAAAATAACACTAGTGAACTCTCTTGGTAAATAATATGGGGGAAAACTTACTGATGTCCTTTCAGCTTTAGCTATGTTAATCAGCGGCTGTTGTTAACTACATTGTTGCTATAGTTACGCATCATAACAAATGTGCAAACTATAAAAGGTATTAGAAAACAACAATCCCGCATCTAAGCATCTAAAAGCCAGATTTTCCGCCAGAAATGCGGAAATAGAATGCCAAAAAATAAAAAATGGCAATGAAAGTAGCAGAGCTACTTCAACGTAGACCCTGAGCAGCGCAAATCTAGAAGTAAGAATAACTGCTACAGTGAAAGATTCTGTACCCTGCTCTACATTTGATCAACCACAGAAAAAAATAACAACAATAGATGTTTGAGTGTCATCCAAACACGTAAATACTTACAAAGACGACATTTTTACAAGGTACAAAGCGTATAAAGTACATACAGAACACCCGTGAGCAGTTTACTTTCTTCTAACTGCCTAAATTCTTGTTGACAAGGTTACAGGAGAAAAAATAAGTCAAAGATAGTTTGCTTCTAAGACCGCCCACTCGGTCATGTTTCTACGAATACAATATGGCAAAGATCGTTTGTAACCGAGATGTCACACTCTAATTAAATTTCAAACTCAAATTTTTTTAGCAATACTTTGAATGATTTTGGATTTAGTTTTACAATTCAAAAAAACTATTTGAACTTATTTACCACCTTATTAATGTAACATATTTACACTAAAAGCTAATTTTCAGTATTTGACAGAATGACATCCATATTTACACAGTTAAGTACAATAAAAAATTAACTGAAATGGGTCCAACATGAGTCCTAACTAGACTCAACTCTCACTGCCTGTTTTTGGAGCTGCTGTCTTGGTTTTATGACAATGACACCCAAAGTGTTAGCCAGCAAACCAAGGCACAGTCAGTTTTCAATAAAAAAGGCTTATTTCTTCTGTACGGCTTGCAAATTTTTGGGGGTTTGCCTGAAGAATCTAAAAGTTTTTGTTGATCAAAATGTCTTTCACTGTAGAGGAGATTGGCTGTATTGGCAGTTATAGTTTTCTGTCAGGTCTTGCTCTGAGTGCTGTGCTCAGCAGTTGTTGAATCTGAACACAGCTGAGACACTAGTTATTAAATTGTAAAGAGATTCAAAGCAAAGTGGTATGAGGCAGGAGAACAACATTTTTCTGTAGGTAGACTGGAGGCTGTAGCTACTCTAAAAGATGAGAGACAACAATGTTAGCTGTAGCCTAACTCCTGAGCAAACTTCTCCATATGGAAACATCATTACATCATTAGTAGGAACACAATATGCGTTTATTGAACAGTGGAGCTGCAAATGTCATGTCGGATAAAACTCTAGAAACAGCTGATAGAGCTATAACCATTTTAGATAATGCATTGCCAAAAATAATTGAGGCAAATGTCTTGTCTCTATTTGGCTATTTTTCCATTTTTATACAAAACCATTATAGTGTCTCTAATCAGTATTTTAAATTCATCTCTAATCCACAGAGGTGAATTTAAAGTACACTGAAGCACCTTATTTGAGTCTGGCTAAAAGAAAAAAATAAATCTTGAAATTATTTTTTATTTCTATTGAATTAAAAACTGCTACTACAGAAGTTAATAAAAAAATTAAAAAAACTAAAACTAAATTGGTCAAAATACAATTTGGCAGGTGAGACCAGAAAGAGAACGAGAAGTTGGGATTGGTCAGTAAAGCCTGATCTCACATCTCAAAATGTACCCAGTTGTGTTTGCAACAGAGTGGAGAGGCTCCATTTTTGGTTATAACTAATAATAAAAAGGAGCAGCTTAATATTTTAAGGCATGCTGTTCATCATAGTAATGGAAAGAGGCAAGCAGTTTGAAAACAACCTCATTTTATGAAGCAGTCTCCCAGTCTTTTTTGCAACAATCATGATTTTAAAGTTATTCTGATCTGATTATGTAATGCACAGTAATGTGCAGAGAAACATCCAAAAATCAAAGTAGAACAAATGGATTAACTTCAACAGCCTCCAAATAAAGAAGATTAAGGTTGACATTAAAATGATTTGTTGCCTAATCAACGCTGTAGTATTAGTATTAGTATACTAATACTAATTAGTATTAGTATTAGTATTATACTAATACTAATTAGTATTAGTATACTAATTAGTATTAGTATAATACTAATTTTTGGCATTGGTTTGCTGTGCTGTGACTTATTTTCTCTATTTTCCTCAGGATGACTTCATACAGTCTGAGCTGAGGGGTTTCTCTCTAAACACAGCCACCTGATTTGCATCTATAAATAAAACAGCAGCAGCCTCACTCCTCCTTAAAAGTCAGCTTTTAATACTTGTACAAGGTGGTAAAAAGAAACACAAACTGTGAACTCAATGCAGTCCTGCCTGTAGCACATTTAGAGGAAAATATCATAATATTCTAATTGCAGCTGAAGGGTTTCTGCTCACCTTTCTACTGCTCCCATACTTAGCTCAGCATCCTTAAGGAAATGAAGGTTTGACCCAAAAGCCACTAAAATGACATATACTCACAATCACCAGTAAAAAAAGATAAATCCAACATGCAATCCAGAGAAAGAGCAACTTTCTGTGGATTAAACCATCTGCTCCCTTAAGTCGCCGGTAAAGAGCGTTCACTCACCCCCAGAAGCCGTTGCAAAAGCGAAGGGCTTTGTCTCTGTTGTCTCTGTGACCAAGTGACCCTCAGTCTCAACTGTGACCTCACTAAGCACAGATGATACTTAAATACTCAGAAAAGTTCACGTTTTCAAGTGCCACAAACTGACAGTGCATAATGCCATTATATTAAGCCATTCATTATAAGAGAAAACAGAAGAGATTATTAATGTGTATGAATAATGGCATTTATAGCTATGGACACTAGGAACCCATTGTCCGGTGCGAGTGGCTGCTCTGTCTGACCCCATGCCCATTTCTGAACACATACGCATGGTGACATCGCAGAGCAACACTATTGACGGCAGAGCTTTCTGTCATATGTCATCCAACACTTGTGCCAAGACAAATGAGATAGAGGTCCCTAAGGCCTCAATGTGACAGCACTGAAACACAAAATAAAATAAAATTCATACAAAGAAACCTAGAAATCCTGCTGTAGCTGCAAAGCAAACAGACAAATCCATTCGATCAAACTGTAAAGATGTCTTACCAAATTACGTTTACCAAACAGCTTAAATCCTAATTAATTTTAAAGTCTGCTATTTGACTTTTCAACCCTTGTTACACGTTATCCCTCTGGCACCATTATACTCATTTCCTTTCTGCAGCTCTGCCTGGGATTTTCAAACACAGAAAATGACTGGATAGATTAAACCAGTACTAAAAAAGTGCTTTGTGAATCAGGATTTAAACATTACATCAGGGCATAGAGCGTTTAGAGATTTCCACATTTTACCTTAAATAAAAACACCCATAAAATTAAACATAAATTTGTTTAACTTGATTTATTTGCTTTTCTATAAAGCACTTTAATTGAATTTATTAAAAAACTAACCCTCTTTCTCCAACTTGGTCTTTCATGACCCACAGAGAGAATCCAGCCTGAACATAAGGATGAAGATGGTAAAATGAGTAATAAAGAAAGAGGATGATATCATGCAAGGAAAAACATAAATGTAATAAAAGAACTGGGCCATAGAGAACGTAAGACGTATTAGACAAAACCATGAGAACGGTAAATAACTGGGAAGTGACAGTGTTGTAGAAAAGAAGTACAGTAGTGGCAGGGGCTTCGACAATGATACACGCAGTTTATTTGTGAACTAGATGCTTTTGGATGATGCCCAGAGGGTACAGATACAATTATTAGTACTGATGTAATTAGAGCACAGCTTAGAATGAATAATTGTGAAGGTGGAAGTAAAAACCATGAATATTCTTTAAGGATAATCAGTTTACAAGGGTGAAAAATATTTCCCAGCTAAATTTTTAATTCTTCCATGCAGCGATGTATGTGACAGTGGAGAAAAAGATGAGAGAATTTCATGCAACAATATTATTAAATGCCATGTTTATTGCCAGTGCGAGCAAATCAGTGTATGAATTTAATCACAAATATTAAAGGTTAATTGATTGACATAGATTAGATGCAATGAACCCATATAAGTGTAAGCCACTCACACTTATACACTGAATGTGTTTTCTGTCATTGCTCTATTTCCCCTATGAAGCCTCAGAATATATTAATTTTAATTTGACTTTTCAGGCTGATTTTTCACCAGTCTTTTTTATGGTACATTGATGATAATCCAACATACAAATGCAATGGATTTAAAAACAATAGTTGGATAATCCTTCTTCTTGACAGCATTGGTAGAGTTCATAGAAAAGCTAGGAAAATCATCAGAGAAAGCTGTTCAAATATGCAGCCAGCACTATGACTTGATCTCGTTGATGGCTACAAAAAGCATACTTTGTTTGGGCACCTTGCTAATATGCCTTTAATATATCAATGTGCGTGTATGAATTAATTCTGGTTATAATTCTGGTCATATTTCTAAATAATTTTAAGCTATATGTTGTGTCATCCTTTCACCTTGAAAATAGATTGCCTATGACCCTCATGATGACTGCTAATATTTGTGCACAACTAAAATTGCATGTATGTTAAATAAAAATGTAGAAATAAAGACAAGCTCTGATAAAGCTTTTTTTTATTTTTTATTTTTAGCAGCCTTAAGAATTTGAAACACAGGAAAGAACAATTTCCTTTGAACTTCACAACTCTGCAAATCTGTACTGGGAATAAGATGGCACAAATAGATTAAAAAAAAAAGGAAAAGCCAAATCCAAAAAAAAATATTTTGTCAAATGATTCTGCCTTTAAATATTCCAAACTTTTAGAGTTTTCCGAGTTATTCAAGCAGAGAGGCTACAATTCAAAGTTAACATTGTGTGCCCACTGAGTTTCGTCGGTATTTAATTATTAATTTAGTGTGGAGACTCAATTAATATAATTCAGTCTTCAGAGCACATTGTGTTTGCATGTGCTTGTCTAACAGTGACTGAAACTCTGGAAAACAAAGGAATCTTTTCACTCCACTTCTCCAATTTATTGTCAGTCAATTCAGCTGCCTGAAGCCTCCTTAAGCAACACCATTCTGAACACATGAAAGAGTCACCACTAACATTAAGAGCATCCAGTCATTTTGAATCATTTAAAAAAAAAGACATGGCAATCCAACAAATCTTTATTATGGGACCACATCGTTTCACTGAAACTTGATCAGCAGTTTGGTCATTTTACAACTGTGCCATGTTTTCTGCTCCAATTTGCTCCATACAAACGAGCTCTAACCATTTGGTTAGAGGCAGATCTCCAGAGACAAATCTGCGACTGGATGACAGCATGCTTACATACGCTTGCCTTCTGGCCCTCCACTGCACAGATGAATGCTTTAACAATAAACTGACCCAATTTGAACTGCTTCTATTCATAGCAACAATGGACGTGCCGTAACCAAAAACACTGGATTTGCTCTTGAGAAGGTAAACGAAACATACTGACTGAAATACAATTGTTACCAAAGAGAAAAGACGGCGCTGCTAGTTTGGCAGATGGTGTTTAGCTCATGAAGTGATGTCACAGTTGTCAAAGTGATATGTGTGAGTGGTTGAGCAGGAGGACAGTGTACACCTTCATCAGGGCGTCACAGTGAGTGGGCATGCAGAGATCCCATCTGTTTTCTGTCCAGACCAGCATCCTTCCCAGACAGATGCTCTGGAATGTGACCTTATCAGACATTCACGGCTGCAAACTGAAACAGGTTTAACTTACAGGACTTACACAGATGTGTCCAGGTTTGGTTATGTTGCAAATTTGAGATTGGTATAAACATATTCCAAAAATAAATGGAAAAGTTATGGTCTCAAAATCACAAAAATATTCTTTCACTTATGCTGTTAAAAGTTCTTCTTATAAAACGCTAGAGTGACTGGAGTCTTGTCCGACTATGTGGAGTGAAGTAACACCTCACTACCCCTCCCTTACCTTTTCTGGCACACACTGCAGTTGCTCCTACACAGTGAAATGTTTATAAAATCAAGGCATGGAAACTAAAGGAGCACCACCCATTGCTGTTTTTAGGGTATTTCGTGCTTGAAAATACAGTCGACACATGGGCTAGAGCAGCATGTGTGTTACCACAAGAGCAGCTAGCATGGCTAATTCAGGCTAACATCAGCTTACAAAACTCTGTGTCAATCTGTAAAAAGCACAGACAAAAAGTGATAATTTTCTGCACAATAAGCATGTTTACTTAAAATAATTGGGCTGCCCAGTGGCGCAGCTGGTAGAGCTGCTGCCTTGCAGCAAGAAGGTTCTGGGTTCGATTCCCGGCCCCGGTCTTTCTGCATGGAGTTTGCATGTTCTCCCTGGGCATGCGTGGGTTCTCTCCGGGTACTCCGGCTTCCTTCCACAGTCCAAAAACATGACTGTCAGGTTAATTGGCCTCTCTAAATTGTCCCTAGGTGTGAGTGTGTGTGTGCATGTTTGTTTGTCCTGTGTGTCTCTGTCTTGCCCTGCGACAGACTGGCGACCTGTCCAGGGTGACCCCGCCTCTCGCCCGAAATGACAGCTGGAGTTAGGCACCAGCAACCCTCCTGACCCCAATAAGGGAAAAGGGTGAAGGAAAATGGATGGACTTAAAATAATGACTAAATCCAAAGGTTGTTTTTTTCCTCTACCTTGAGTCTTCCAACTTTGTGTGAAAAAAAATATGTAAATAATGAAAATATGACAAACTTTTTCAAACAAGTTTTATCTGAGACTGATTAATTTTATTTCACATCTAGCACAGTAGAATTTAATTCTTCCTTTTTCAAAACATCTGTGTTTATTCATGTTACATATTGAAAAACAGTTGATTTACACATTGAAGGAAGGTGGCGGGCAACTACCAGACTTCCTTTACAAACCACAAACTGAGAGCAGCACATGTAAAAATTAATAAAGCATTTACTTGAATGGTTATGATACTAATATTTTTGACACAGCTTTATTTCATCGGCAGCTGTGACCCAGACACGCACCATTCACAGGACTTGTTTTTTTTTTCTGTATTTGTATAATTTTCATTTTAACATGCAGAAGTGAAATATAGTCAAATAACATTCAGAAAACATAAACAAAGCAACCACTTATGCAGACTCTCTCCAAGAAGAAATAATACCCAAGAGACTCACAGGACAATTTTAACACAGAGAGATCATTGGTGCCTCCAACCTTCATTTCCCATGTAAATAATTATCAGCCTGTCTGTAAATAACCAACCAATGCAAGCGTAAGAATGGATTACAGGTTCATAAAATAGAAATATGCCAAAATTGATAAGACTGACAAAATACTACTTAGCAGACAGTAGAAATCTTGGCCCTTATCAGTTTAGCCATTAATTTCAGCCTCCAGGTTCAACTGATCTAGATTATTCCTAAATGCAGACACCAAGACAGTTAAGATTATCTACTGCCGGTCAGAGGTTAGTGGCCTATGACATTTTTAAGGGAGTCTTACTTCAAAAATCATGAACTATCCTTTTAACGCTTTTTTGTTCCACTGACTTTAAAAGTTGTGAAAAAAGCAACTTTAAAGCCTCACCTTTAAATCCAGAAAAGTGATGTTCTTTGTAATTTGCGCTCCTATATCTGTTTTTCTTGAATGCTTCCATAATAGTTGATGCAACCAGACTCACTCAGGAGCTGCAAGCATGATTCAACAAAAGACACAGCAATCCCAGCCTCTTTATTAAACAAGGTTACTTAGTCTAAATACAGCTTCCACGTCAATGCCCAGTTTGATGACAGTCCCCTCTCTCCACTCTGCTTCTGCAAAGCATGTAAAAGCAAAAATAAAAAAATAAAAAATCACAAAGTTGAGCCCAAAATCTAAGATCACCAGCCATCTGTCTCAGTGTCCTCGTCTCTCCAGTAACCCAAACTGCTTGGTGACTCAAATATCTTGGCAGGCAAAGGGATATAGAAATGTTTTAAACAAACTGCAGCAGTTATTGTTGGCAGCCACATCCCGAGAAGCACAGGCAGCATATGAGAAAGCCCAATGGTTCTGTTGCAATTGTTTTATTTTACAAAAAAAAGAGGCATGATCAAACACACAAAGGAGTCACCAATACAGCTAAGATGAAGTAAAGACTGCGGGGAAAAGCATGATTCAGCTCCAAGTAGAGCCCATGTAATTTTTTATTAAAGCAGACTGGATGTTAGAACATTTTGGCTGCTTAGGAGTTCAACTCTCCCCAAAAAATATGGATCTACAGTCCCTATTTATTCTGAGAACATTCCCTTGATTCTATAAAGATGTGTGGGATTTGAGCCATCACCAACAAAATGAGATAATTTACAGTACACTGTGAGGTTAACTGCTTGTGACAGAGCCCAGAGGCTCTTGAACCAGCGCAATGTTAAGCTGTGCTGAAATCTGGGACAAACTCAAGTCATCATGTTTTATTTCAGGCAAACCCAATTCAGCCTTTGAGGAGAATAAGGCAGCAGAGGCAAACACTAAGAAGAAAACAGATTTTGTCTTTGATTACATTTGTATTGACTAAACCAAATCTCAGTCTGAGACTATTTGGACTATCAATAATTAGCTGTCAAACAGCTTTGCGGTATAATGATGTGGTTGCAGTATGGTGTCTATTGCACTCCCCTGGTAAAAATGAGTAGAAGTTTTATTATCTCATGAATTCAACCTTTGATTTTGATAGGTGCCTCTGGTGAAGAAAAAAAAATCAACATTGAAAATAATTTGTTTCCACAAACACCACCAGTTACTTTTCACACTCTTTACAACCCGTTTAATTTAATTTCTTCCAGCAATTATGTATACGGCGGACTCTGTGCTGAGTTACACAGATGATATGTTTACAGACAGCTGTAAACTTATCTATGATGTTTACAGCTGATAAACAGATGGTAAACATATGTAAACAAATCAAGCTGCCTGCAGCATTTAGGCAACAACAGTAATAAACATCATCATCCTGTTTCCATGAAATACAAATATGATGTGACACAGAGGCTGATAACTCATAGCCATTCTTCAAACAAGGAAGGACAAGAGAACCTGCCACTCAGGTACGTGATCAATCAAAAAGTGGCTACAAGAGAATGTCTTCTTTGTTCATATGTATAAATGAGAAAGTTTGACAGCTTCAACTTTGACAAATGGGACTGGTCGCAACTTTATGTTTTCAAAGTGAAATATGGCAAAAAGTGGAATCTTGGCAACCTGGTATCTCCCTTTAGATCTACTTATCAGATTTCTAAGGAGGCATTCCAGAAAAAACAATTCTTCTGTGCTACTACTGCAAAAATAAGGAAAAATTCACCAAACTGTACAAGAATGTCAATGTACTTTGGTCAGATGAGAACAAGATTGTTGCTTTTCAGCACAAAACTTCCCAAGTGAGCTTAATTCAAAACTTAGATTGAATGTGTGTAAAAGCATCTCCTGCCTGCTGTGGAGCACAGTGAAGGATGTGTGGTCCTGTGGGCATGTTTTTTTTTTTTTTTTTAAAAAAAAAGGTCTGAGGAACCTTTTGAGGTGTATGATATCAGATGTCATTTGGAATACTATAGATTTTAAATAAAATTGTGTTTGATTATTGTATTTTTCTGCAGGATTAATGATTCAAACATAAAACAAATCTATATGGGAGTGCTCCAAAGACCATCAGTTTAAGCAAGAACTCAGGATTGTGTTGAATTTAAAGAGACGGTCAAAGATTCTTCTCTCATTATGATTAAAATTTCTAAACTGTTCTAAAATATTAGATGTTGTTTAATTGTATAAAATATCAAGAACAGCACCAGGAATTGTGCCTCATAGGATTTCTATGACAACAATTCTGCCTAAACAAAAGACTTTCCTACATTTTTTTTAGTGTGAGCTTATGATACAGCTATAAAAGATGGGTACGTTGTAAAGGCAGTTTACACACTTTTGCCAGGGGTCCCAATAAACACAAGAACATCCTGTCCTCCATTCTTCGGAAAGCCAATATAAGAGGGAGGGGAACTTTTTTTTCCCATCGATAATTATATAACTACCTACACAAAACGACAGCTTGACGCTACAGCATACAAACCCCTATTAAATGATGTTTAATAGAGGACCCTTCACTGTGGCAGAAAGCTCATCATGTTTATATTACTAAATATGACCGCAGCTGCTGCAGATTCAGGAGCATCTGAGCGCGTTTTCAGAAAGAAACATGTTACATAAATGTGCAAATGTCAGATTCACACAGAGTCCACGTGATCCGTTTGTTATTGTCAGTCACTTATAGAAGCTTGCCAACGCAAAAAAAGAAAAATGTACCGAGATGACCTGGTAGCTTAAACAGGCTAATTAAAGATCAGAGTAAAAGGAGCCATGCAGGATTCTGCAGTCAATTGTACTTGCATTCGTGCATAAATCATGTAAGCAAAAACGAGATGCATTAATATAAGTTTTAATCAACCGTACCGTTTCGATCACCCAGTGACGTAATCCTTCAGCGCTCCCAGTCGATTTCAGAAAATCATAATATTGCGCGTCGATCGGGAGCCCTCCTCGCAGATCTCCTTCCTCCCCCGCTGCGCGCTCTCAAATCTGCCCGATGGTTCAATCCCCTGCGAGATGCTGAAGAGAAACCAGGCCGTTGATTGGCTGCCACCGTGCGCGAGGAGCCGTTTTCCGTCTTCCTCTGTGTTGTTGTTGAAATTGTGCTGCTACAATAACCAGCGGAGCGCACAAAAACATGAATGGAGGAGGATATTAAAGACAGCTTTGCTCAAGCTATATTTACATTTATTTATGCTAATAAACAAACAGAGCATTAAGCACACAGCAGCAGTTTAGTCTTCATCAGAACCCTCGTTTGATTTAATCTAATATCTGAACTGTGAGTGATCGCAGGGAATTTTCCTCAGCAACTGCCTTTATATTTCACCATCTATTTCTTCCACTGGCTGAAGCATTTCTCTGAACAGACTTGCCCTCTGAACCTTGCTTTCTTGATGTCCAGTGCGCTGAGATTATTACGCAATCAGAGTATGATGGCTGGACATGGATGGAGGTTATGTAATCCCTGCACTCCTTATGGTGAAGCCTCTCCAGTTTGTTTTTTTCTCACATCAGCTCTATATCTTAAAGGCATGCAGCAGGAAGTGGTGAAAACACATTCGGAACGGTGGCGCGGTTGATCACGATGAAAGCAGTTCGAGCAAACACTAATCACGGATGACATAATTGGCTCTTCAATCTGATTCAAACGCGCCTCCGTGTGGTCAACGTGCGAAGGTGCATGTGGATTTCGATTAAATAGAACTGTCCTGTATACCTCCGTAGGTGTACCTGCAGCAAAGTGACAAACAGGTGCACCCAGATTCACTAGAGGGAAAAATAGCTCAAATTTGAAATGAGTCTGTGCAATAAAAGTAAAGTTACAGTATAAGAAGATAGTTCAAATTGGCGTTCTCAGACAACAACTGAGTGTGCATCTGAGCACCATATAAAAGCAGATCAATTACAAGAAGTAGCAACAACTGTGCAAATAAGATTTAAACACTTAAGCCTCTTGTTAAAAAAACAAAAAAAACAATGTAAATACAAATGGAGTGTTTGGGGAACAAAGATAGTTATAAAGATTTAGTGCAGATTTAGTGCAAGCTTTCACTTCTGTAATCTTCTCCAGCTGATCTGAGATAAGGTCGTGAGGATTATAGCTGCAACTCAGACATCCTCCCTTAAGGTAACTCTATTCAGCTCATTCTGGGAGAGCCCAAGGTTTTTTCAGGCCAAAAGGGAACCAGTCAAACCACTCAACACATTTCAATCAAATACTCTGCAAATTTTGTAAAAGTACAAAAGGATCTCCATCACTTTTAACTGAACATTTACCCTCAAATGTCAGCTCTATGGAAATTAATAAGAAAACAACATTTCAAAAATATGCTGATGTAAAACTCAGCTTTCAAAAAGACTCTTCCTCCACAAATCTACTGGAATAAAGATTCATCTTGAAGAAAGGGGGTTCTTTTAATCTCTGTACAAATTAGGTAGAGCTAAACAAAGCTTTAAATATTTTAATAAAAGTTTGAAAAAAATCACAATGAAAGAAATAAAAATAGATATACATTAATTCATGCAAAATATCAATTGAAAAGTTAAACTAAAAACAAAACAACCCCTCCAACCCCCCACATCCAGTTTGTTTAGCAACTGTGGTTTCAGCTCCAAAACACTCTTCATCGACATACTGGAAGAAATATGGCGCTTCAGTTTCATGAAGCATATTTTCAAAGTACAGTGCTGGGAAGAATTATTGGCATCCCTAAAATGTAACCCTCAGAAATGTAACATTCAGAAAAGGAACAATTCAAATAATTTTGTGCAAAATATAACTAACTGGAAAAAATATTTCAGAAATCATTAAAATAATGACACAAAACAAGCAGAAGATATCTTATTTCGCCGTTCCTTAAACTAACAGTGGGCTAAGAGATTATAAGATAAACATTCAGATTTCAATTTTATTGTACAGACGGGTTTAGTGTTTACGATGGAAGGAAAAAGAAACTGCTGGGGAAATTCTGTTTGATGGTTTGGGTCAACAGCCTTTGCTGCATACAGAACCAGAAGGACTACAAGAGACATTTACTCACAGAAATAAAAATCTAAGAGTGTTGCTTCCAAAAATGTTACCAGTAATTAAGTGTTCTTTTGTAAAGTGTAGAGTGGCTTGGGCTTCAGCTAAAGAAGTTTTTAAATAATTGATCATCAAGTGACTGAATCTGAAGTCATTAACTGATTAAAAAAATAGAAAGGACAAAAAATTTCAGACCTAAATATCAACATAAATATCTTCCAAAACTGCCTTACAGTGAAATAACATAAACAAATGTATACAAAATGTGAGAAGTTCTAATATTAAATCATTGTGATGTGTGCAAAGCCCAACAAAGTCTGCCTCTACAATCTATTTATCTATCCTGATTGCATTAAATCAAACATGTTTCAATTATTTCTGAAGATAACTATCAATTTAGGGTTACAGTGTTAATGTACCAATAATTCTGACCCAAGCAGCAACTTGTTCCTGATAGCATCAGCTCCTGGCCCGTCTCTTCTCAGACAGTCACTGAGATGTAGGAGCCACAACTGAGCAGCCCAGAGGGTCCTGTCCCTCAGCAGTGGATGTTTCACTGGTTCTCTGATCCTCCTCATGTTTGTCAGGGTTCGGACTCATGATGACACTCATTGATATTGAGCCTTAATGACAAAGATAGAAAAAAAGTTGTAAAACAAATGTAGACAAATTATTTTGTTCACAAAATTGTGCTTAATATGAAATTAACCTTCACACTTAGCAAATAGAAAACAAAGAAATTACATATATATTTATTTCTGCATCAGTGCTTAATAGGAAAATGCAGTGCCTTGCAGTTGTATTCACATCTCTTTACTCTGCTACCCTTAATTCAATGTAATGCAACCAGCCACCCTCAAAAGACAACAAACTGGACAACAGAGTTTACCAGAATGTTATTTATTTTCACTACAAATCCAGCTGTTCTGTGAAAACCTCAGAGGTTTCTGAGAAAATTAGCTGAACAAAAAGCATCATGAAGATCAAAAACACAGCAGGAGAGCTGAAACATGGTGGTGGCAGCATCATACTCTGGTTATGTTTTTCTTTTAATACAGATGGTAGGGATAGTAAGAGTTGCTGTGAAGGAAAATTGAGGTCTTCATCCAATTTGGCAGACATGCTTTGTTATTAAGGAAAAAGGTCAAAATGTTCAGTCTGTAGATCTGCAAAAATAGCACAGACGCATCAAATTCTAACTAAAGGTGGTGTTGACTGAGGCGAATGTGAATGAATGTGTTGAAAAACATGTATATTTTAACTTTACAGTTATGAGGCAGGCTCATAGTTGCTCATAGTTGGTCTGAGATTACAAATACCGGTATGCTAAATTATATTGAGGTTTGTGGTTGCAAGGCTATTTTAAGCTATGTCCATCATAAGATGTGAATAATTTTTGCAAGGCTCTGTGTATATAGAGTCAATGTAAGTGTGTATATTAAAAAGTATACTTGTTTCATTCTGTGTTGGATTTTCTGTCCCATAATTGAAACTATTCTCTTTTTCTGCAGACTTCTTAAAGTTTTCCAGCTAAGAAAAAGAAGAACAATTTTAATACAACAAAGATTAATTTCTTAATGTATTTATTTTTATCCAAAAGGTAGAAGTGAGTCAATACTGTTACCTCTGTACATAAGGAGTTTGACAGTCTGCTGGAAAGTTGATTTGTGTTGGCAAGTCTGAAGAAACTGCAGAAAAGTCAAAACATTACTGGCCTCTGTTAAAACCATCTGATGGTTCTTTGAGGTGCTGAGATGAATCATTACCTTGGACTCTGTGGTAACTTTTGCTCACAATTATTTGATGAGTGTTGGTTCTATAAAACAAAAGAGATTTCTTTACATGAAGGTTTGAACACAAATACTTTATAAAAAATAAAGTCCCTACCTCTTCAGAGCAAGATTTTGAAGAGCAGGTGCTTGTACTTTTAGATTCAGCGATTCGTCTTTTGTCTTCTTTCTCTCGCTTGTTCTTTACGTGATCATACGTGCTTATTCCTTTATAAACTGGGAAACCAGTGGGAAAATAGATGGAGGATGAAACAGTGAGGGCTCTTGATAGGGAGAGGAAGAGATAAAAAGGAAGAACCACTTCACTTACACAGGTACAGGTGAAATCCCAGCAAATGACAGAACAGCAACATACAGACGATGCAGAGCAGAACCGTTATGAAGGCTAATGTAAGGAGACCAGCTGAACTCGTCTTCACAGGAGCTAATGGCAGAAACACCAGCCACGTTTTATTTCCCAGCACTGCTTTAAAAAGAAGAATAAAAAATAAGTTATAGCAACATTTTTAAATCATGCCGTTAACATCATGAAAGACGTCAAACTCACTCCCAAACTGTGGTGCAGTCCGTAAAATATGCGGATCCAGGAAATGTTGAACAAATATGAACAAGATGACAACAGTGAGCATGAAGACTGCTAGGATGGCAGAAATTAGCGCCACAAAGAAGAACCTGAAAAGTAGCAAAAACAGAGTTTGTTTATGAATAGTGGCTTTTGAGATCACAGTTTTATCCAAATCATGAACTTACCAGTAGTTCCTCTGTCCCACGCAAGTGTTCAACCATTTGCAATGATGATCAAAGCCTTCCACACATTTGTTGCAAATTCCACAATGTTTCACTCTGGGGCCACTACAAGACAATTACTTTCACTTATTATAATTCATTTAATACTTTCTGAAGTATTAAATGTGTTATCCAATGTGTAGGGATTTCAATTTGAAATCGCTATCTAGTGCTTTCACTCCTGCATTTTAACTTTTGTCCCACCAGTGAATTTATTTTCCTACTGAAGGTCTCCAATCTCAACTGTCCTGGACTGCAGCTGGCAAGCAGAAGTTCTTCCAATAGTCTGCAGCTTGGAAAAATTAGCAAAGAACCACATGCTGCTGGTTCTGGATGAGGTCAGAGATTTGCTGTTGCTAGCTACAGTCCAAGAGGGTTGAGTCGGAGTCTGCCTGCAGAATGAGTGAAACTGAGAAAAACTGAAGGATAAATGTGTCCAAAAACAGTACAAAGAGAACATCAGAAAACAAAATCAAACACACAATGCAGTGTAACAGTATACTCCTTAAATGTGTCCATATTATGTCATGTTACAACCACAAACAATGGTACATGTATATATAAAAAAGACAAATGTAAGACATTTATGAAAGCTACTAAAGGTCAGGCCCAGCTATTTAAATCAATTTCAATCAATTAGTTTTCTCTAATAAACGACTTAGTGACCAGTGGCTGTCAGTTAGCACTATTTGCTGACTAAATATCAATTCTAAAAATACTGAGGATTTACCAATAGATTTTGTATAAGATTAATCATCTGTTTACAATAACTAATGGCAACAGAAATGTAAAGATATACATCGATTACTATAAAATGTTGAATAACATTAGATGCTGCTGACTTGGATACATACACCTTGACATCACAGAGGTAACAGTGAAGATCCTGGATGACATGGGCTTGTTTTGTCTTGTCAAAAAGAGGCAGAGGAGAGGAATAGTTCTTTTTGGCCCGAACCGTGGGATCTGCTGGATCTATCGTCACGGTAGCAATGTTTGTGAAAAAGTGTATCAAAAACGATATGCCAGAAATCTGAGAAAATAACAGTTACGGAAGATAGCAATGACGTCTGAGAATTGCAGCAGTATATGCAAGAAACCAAAGTCCACAAAGTTTCATATGAGTTAAACAAATATATTAAATGCTGAAGTTCACTATGAATTTATGGAGTGCATTTCTATTGTAGAGAGGGACAGGAGAAATGGCACAAGATGGGAAAAATAGACAGGGCGCGTTTGTTTGGAACAGTTTTTTCATTCATTATACAAATACGTTACAGCCATTATGATTAAATGCAATGGTTGTATTGTTTTTTATGTATATATCTAAAGATTGAGCTTGCAAAGTTGCAGACAGCTTAAGCAAAATGAACAAATAACTGCAGACTTTATATTTGGGGAAAAAAAAAAAATCTGTGAAGATCCGCTGTTCTTTGGTTTCAGACGCTTGAGTAAAATTATCTAGTGTGTTGAGATCATGCAGTGTTCATCATGTAACAAAAAGCCCACTGAACATGCTGATCCTGTTTGACAAGGAGCACAGAGTAATGTTTTGTATGACTGGAGGCCATACAAGCAGGCCACACAACATAACCCTTGTTTTGTTTTTCCCTCGCAGCCCAAACAAACTCTTAGCCGAGTTGTTGATTATTCAAATATTAAGAGACCCACAGCTGCAGCGACAGCATTAAGGATACAGCATAGCTCATGGTATTCCATGGCCGAGGCAGGAGGGGGATAAAAATCCCAAAGGAGACCACTGCCAGGTAGATGTACACCACCCACCCGAACACTTGAAGAGGCTGAAGGGGCCACGACCATCCGTTGATCCTGGGGGTCCTGAAAGGGACCAACTCACTTTTGCTGCCGCCACGTGTGGGAACTGTGCGTCTAAACTTGCGACCGAAGCAGTTCATCTGAACAGTGATAGAGGAGAATAAGGGCAGACTTTTAGTATATACGCACATATATACTAAAACACCTGAAGAGTGTAAGAACATTTGCTGGGGAAATGAGTTAGGAAAATGAGCTGCTGATAATGAGGGCGACTGTTCAACTGATAACCAATAGAGTGCTGCTCAGACCGGTACATTTCACAACTACAAAAATAGAGAAGTGACTAGTCTATATTTAAAGAGAATTGGAAGAATAACTCAGTTTTAAAAATGCAAAGATCTTCAGCAAATGTGTACATTCTTTCACAAACAACATATACACTGAAAATTAAACTTCTGGGTTTTTTCTGAATAAGATTTTTTTTAAGCACCAATAAATATTTCTGCTGTGGTTTTGGGTTCATCACATGAGAAGAGACAAACGATTTCAGCTAATTGGCTTCATTGGTATATAGCAGGGGGGGGCGCGTGTGACCCTGGGGAACAGGCTTTTTTTTTTGTTTTAGTTTTTGTAGCTTATTAGTTATTATAATTATTAAATATTATTTATTGATTTGATTTAATTTTGCAATGGTGCAATTAGTTGGTCAAACATGTTTACAGTTTAAACATGTTTAAAACACGTCTTAAAACAGACTTAAAACACGATTTAATAAGGTTATTCTTTGTAAGTTTGACCATATGTCGTTCTTTTTTTCTTTTCTTTAATGTTAATAAGGATAAAATGTTATGCAGAGATGGATAGTCACGGTGGGGACTGGGGGGCGCGAATAGTTTTCTTCTTGCTAGGGGGCCGTAACAGAAAATAATTGAGAAGCATTGGTATATAGGAAGGAGAAACACCAATATGTCAAGTGTTCTCAAAGGGCAGAGCTTCCACCATTTCAGGTCAGGTAACCTTTAACAGAGTGAGAAAGACTCCAGCCTCATTTGCTCTGCTATTTTCAGTCTTCCTGTTTCCCATTTTAAGTCTCTATCTTTCTCTATTGCAGCTTGATATGTCGCAGAAAACAGTTTCCATTAAAATTCTTTTTCTTTTAATCTCTTCATCTGTGTCTTAGATACAGTACAAAAAGCCAACTCTGGAACTTCATCGCTTAGTAACGGTATCCAGGGAGTGCTGTAAGAAGAGCCTGGTATCACATCATATAATGTGTTAATTGACTGGAAAAAGGTACGATTTGTGAGTTTTCTAGAGACCAGGCCCTTGTTGGAGCAGCCAACCAAAGAGAAATTCTGCCAATTCCAGTCATCAGTATATTTCTAGGTGGATCTCTAGGCTTACTACAGGTGCATCCGTGTTGGTGTTTATGTGTACGATTGGGTTGAAGAAAACTTTATCCACCCCAGGATATTTGAATATTACATTATTTAAACTTTTACTTCTTTACAACTTTGTTCCTCTTTATAACACAACAAAATGTCAGCATCCCGGTCTGCCATGGTCATCTTAGTAAACCACCTTCACATTTGATCATTTCTAGATTTGCATAAAATCCATGTTGTATTCTGAAATAGGGCACGTATACAATATTAGTAAAGGAATGCTGTCTACATCATGGTAAAGATGTGAAAACAAAGACATATTAATCTAGAAGAACTCTGAGCATGCCTTTTGTGATGTGACCAGAGGTATCAATGTGTGCCAGATTATTAGTTTGATTATTTCGCAATATAGCAAGCAGATAAACAGATAAACTGCTGCTCTACGAGTGAAACACAAAGGGAGTTTGTATGATTTTACAGAAAGGTCTGGCATGTAGCTATAATAGGAGAGTAAAAGGATGTAAAAATAAAATGGTATTCCAAAACTGATTAATGAGGAGTCGTGTGGTGCATTGCAGCCTTATTTTCTTGTCAAAATATCTTTTTGGGTTCGTTCACATCGAGAACAAAACATAGTCTGCATTTAATATAAAAACTAAGTAAATTTATCTATTTACGGAAGTAACAGGATCCATCCTGCACGTAATTAGCAGGATACTTGAAGAAAGTCTTCAAGAAACAGCCGACCTAAAGAGGAAAAGAGTCTGCCACGGTTCAACATCCCCCTTTCAAATTACTTCAAAATGCTAGTTTTAAGCTATAATATCCTATGTACTTATAAGCATCCCAACCAGATATTTTTACTTTTTATCATCTTCAAATTGTGTGAAGGTTTCTGTTTTCCTCCCTGTTTGTTTGGCATTAGTGTTTGAAATACAATAAAACAACTCCAAAGTCAACAAAAAAGGAAATTGTTTCTTAAATTGAAACAAAAATGTATTACTCACCTTTTTTATAGGAAAGCCACAATAAACAGTCATTTCTTTCTAAACCCAAACGGAGTTTTCCACCGCATAATATCCTTTAGTGTTTTTTCGGCAGTGCAGGTGCGTCACATAAATGGCTTACGGTCAAATAGTGTGAAATCACACAGCATCAGTCAGAAATGTGTGTTTTTTTTAAAAAAAAACTGTCTGAATTCAGGAGAAATGTTTCATGCCCTTGTTTAGTGAAGGACGAGCAACTATAAGTTAAATCAACTCACTCAGCAAGTCTCAGAAACGCTATGGTAACTGTTCCCCGGCGCGCATGCGCGGGGCGGCTCAGTTCTTCTTTTTTTTTTAATCAGTATCTTCTACAAACTTCTTCATTTCAGGCTTCCTCTGACCAAAACAGCTTACGTGCCTTTCAGAATAATCTTTAGAGATTTTTACTTATGTGTTCACATGCAAGGATAAGTAAACTGCAGACACATGGACGCAATAAACTATAGTTAAAGCACTTTTATCATTTCAGTGCAATCTCCTCTCCAAGAAGGCATGCAAATGTGCAATAGAAACGGTTCTACACTTTCACTTCCTTAAAAGACTTACACAACACAAGTAAAATATTTTTTCAAAGCCTTCAGATATGATAAGAAGACATAATTTGTGCATTTCTATATATATTGCTCTAGTTTCTTTCAGCCTGCTTTGACTGCATACTATAGATATTAAACACTCACTGCAGCTAAAACAACTTCCACACAAGAAAAATGTACAGAAACAGTAAATAAACACCACAGAGTATGTAGAGCTGAATGCAAAATAATTAGTATTTCTTCTTATTTCGTTTGAAATTTTCATTTTACTTCAAAATGCTACACTACTTTGTGTTGGTCTATGTTACGTTAAATCCCACCCAAAACCAAAAAACGTTTAAGATTGTAGCATGAAAAACCTGATTACCTGTACATGGCACTGCAGGTAGCTTTCCAGTTCACTGTGACCCTGACATGTACTGGTGCTGGCCATGGTACTGGCATCATTATCAATTATAAGAAAAATCAATTAATCAAAGCCCTCCTAGCTAGCTAGCTCAGGTGTTCAGAGCTAGGTGGGAGAAAATGCCAGGTGGAGCTCCAGATGGAGAACTTTAGGAGGTAGGCTAACACAAGTCTGTTAATTTTTTTTTTTTTTTTTTTTTGTTCATTTCATTTTGCAACATGAATAAGTGTTTACACGTTAACATTTTAAAATAACACGTTGAATGTTAAAAACAACCTCAAGTTACAACTAATGTAGGCAAAGCATCTGGAAGACTTCCGGTGGGTTTCTATGGCTACAGATATGTAGACCACGTGACAGCCGAGGGTACGGTAATCCTTCGCCTAGACGAACATAATTTCGCGATATTAAGCTAGGTACGGGTTCGTCATAATGGATTATGACGTAAAACAGCACAAAAGGTAGCTGTTTTTAAGTGAGAGATGTTGTGGTGAGCAGAACATTGATTCTTACAGAAAGCAAAATTGGAAAATGGCGGAGTCAAACGTCCAGTCGAAGAGAGATATCAATGTCTCAATTGACAACTTGGAGGACATCATATTGCCTGGCTTGAACACATTATCACCTGCTCAGTGGACTTTACTTTCACAGGGTGAAAAGGATTCGCATATAACAAGCATTATAGCTGACATAGTTGTAAACATTTATAAGCAATCTGTGGAAAATTCACTGAAAGTCCTTGCTCCAGTGTTGGAAGAGAATATAGCAACCGCGTCTTCTGTGAAGAGTGAAGTGCCAGAAAAAATTGTCAATGTGCATTTGACCAACTTGATCTCAACAGAAATTGCCACTGTTCTGCAGGTATCACCAGAAGTCTGTAGGAGTGCTGTTGAGTTAAACTCTTTGATGGAAGAGGAGATCTCCCAAAAGGTAACTGCTTTTGCAAATACCATTTGGAAGGCCCCTGACTATCCAGTGGAACCTGCTGTATATGTAAATGGTTGCTTTTCTGACCTGAGAAATTTTAACAAGATGGTTTCCAGCACAATTGAATGTGTCCAAAAAGATCTGAACAGAGGTGCAACAAAATGTGTTGAAAGATACTGGACAGAATTCACAAGTACGAGGGCCTCAGGTGTGCCTTCACCAAAACCAGAGTTTGCACATGATGTGTCAGAGAAAGGCATTTCTCAGAGAATAAAATCTCAAATTTCTCTGCCCTCCATTTGTGAGAATATTTCTGAAATAATAGAGAAATATACACCTGACTCATTCAATGGCAAAACCTCTGATGATGTTGCAGACGTTTTGCCAGCAATAGATCCTTTCAAAACAGATGAAGTCACAGAAGAGATTTGCCAAACTATTTTAGAGGACCTTCATTACTGTAAGTCTCACGGTCCAGTTGGGCACAAGACTTGTGTACCACATTTTGACTTAAAAAAGATTGCTGGTTATGTGAAAGACTTCTATTCATCAAATCTCAAAACTGATCCAGTTAGAAAACAAGAAATAATCAGCAAACCAGAATATTCCAGGTTTGTTGAGCAGCAGTTCACTCACATGGTGTCTTCTTTGGAGAAACTGATTAATTCAAGAGACACAAAAGTTGTCAAACTAAAACATAAGCCACATAGATTAAAAAGAGTATTTTTCTCCCTTTTGCCTGGATGCATTCCTGAGGTTTCATCAGATGAGGAAAGCCCAAAACCACTGTACTACACTGAGACAGATTACTTTCCAAAATTGGATTTTCAGGCTGTTAAACCTGAAATTGTCAGCCTGTGTGCAGACTGTCTGGAGAACCCACATCTACAAGACAGGATCAAAATGTTTAAGAGAGATCTGACAGATAAATTATATGTTCATATCATGAAGAAGCATTATCATAAAATTCCTGTTCCTCCAAAAGGAAAATATCTTTCAGATTGTGTCCTCTCTTGCAAAAAGATAAGAGCCATTTCTGGAGAGTTTGACATATCCCCTGAAATTATCTATGCCAGAGTAGAAGACAGTGTAGGGACTTTTTTCCAGAACATCTGTCTTTGGATAAGAAATGAAGAAACAGATCACATAACTCACAGCGACCGAGTGACCAGTGTGCTCTCGGAGATCAATGATATGGTTGGACAACTATGTCCCTCATTAAACAAAGGACAGAGTGAATGGGACTCCATGCAAGTCACTGGAAGTCCATTCACCGACCACATTGATTTGAATAAAGAAGACCAAATTTGTTTCAAATCTCACACTGATTCCTTGGTTCCGGTCCACCCAGGATCACCTACCAAGATGTCCTCTGCTTATAGGTTTTCGTCAACAGGGAAAATTGCTACACATGTCAATGATAAATTCCAAACTAACATGAAATATCCGGAGTCAATTCAAACCATAGAACAAACTAACAAAGAGTTAGAGAAGGCTATGGCATGTTTTGTAATGAGCGCAGTTTTAGACTGTTTGAAAGAAAATGGTGGACCCCTGGAGTTCAAAGAGATGACAGATATTTTGTCTTCAGTCGCAGGGGAGAAGGTAGATAGATTGTCTGACTTTACTGCCAACATAGACAGCAAAAAAATTAAATATTTTGTTAACGAGATCTACAACGATCTGAAAAAACAGTTTGGCTCTGCTGAAGCAGTGTGGGATGCTGCAACATCACAAGCTGGTCGTCCTTTTACACATGCTGTCTTGAGATATTTAAGAAGTAAGAATCCTAATAAACCCCAAAAATATCACATTTCCAGGTTTCTTTTAGTTATCACAAAACCTTTTAGGAAGCTGTTCTTAAGACAGAGAGGATCTTCTACCCGCCTGTAGATCACAGACCACAAACACATACACACTCTGGCATTGTTAAGCAAAACATACATTTTTATGCAATATAATTTGATATCCTAAATAACACAAAGGTGAACTCTGAAAAGTTTTTATATTTGGAGTCTCCACAAATTGGGTTTTCACCAGGTTACTCTGGTTTTTCCTAGTAAAACAAATACACCTTCACTTATCTAATTATTTTAAATGTCCCCCTGTAATTGAAAGGTAAAGAATGATTTTTAAAATTATTTATATTGAATACGTAAATGATACTTAGATTTACACTTAATACTAAATAACATACATCTCACAATGTCAAATAAAACATTAAGGAAGTACAAGCACTATAAAACACTATAGCATCCATCCGTCCATCCATCCATCCACCTACCTCACACACACATATATATATATATTTATGTATATATGTGTGTGTAAGTGGGGCCAGGAGGGGTGCTGGTGCTTCTCCAGCGAGGCATTTTGAGTGAAATATATGTGGCCTATATATTTGTCACCTAAAGGGCCACATAAAAAGAACTTCACAAAAACAGTTGTGCTTAAATTTTTTTGGTCTGCTGCTTTTACATTTGACACAATTTAATGCCTTCAAATGTGAAATCTGAGGACAGAATTAATGTGTCTCTACATCTGCTCTGCTTTCTCAAAACTGTGAAACTATAAGCATTTAAAATGACTTGGACACAACACAAATGCAAGAGACACCTTCATACACTTCTGAATGCAGTTGCAAGTATTTATTCTTGAAGGCGTCGTTGATACAAAACACAAATACAATACAGTCTGTACACTAATTTTCACTCTTTTAAGAAATCTGAGGATCCGGCCATGTTCAATCACTATAAAACTGGTGCTGTTAATATCAGCATAACGGATCGTCTGTGAGTGTGATCAGCTATTAGCTGAGCCCTCTGGCTCTGGAGACTGCAGGAACTCATAGGGATCGTGAACCATTTCTGTATGATCCCCGACACCCAGGTGTGATGGGCTCCCTGTGGATGTAGGAAAGGTTTTTTTGTTTTGTTACTACACCACAGTTGACAAGGCATTCAAGGTAACACAGTCTTTAAAAGGTTTAACTTTTGAAATGATCTAAAGACTTGAAGTTTCACATCTTGCACATACCTAAGTGGTGTTGGTCTCTTTCGGAAGCGTTTGAGAGCGAGGAGAGGTTGGATGAAGGCCTGGAGCAAACCCTTTCAGCCTGAGCTTCCTGGAACTCCTGCAGGAGTTTATCAGTGTCATCGTAGTGCTGGTGTCCTTCTTCATTCCCTGGCTCTTTTTTTACTGCTTTACCTGTTGATATAAAAGTGAGCATGACATCATTCAAATACTAAGACACCAAATGTTATTTTTCTACTTTATAAACAAAAACAAACACATTTGAAATCCACAACCAAAAGAGGCTGCATCTCACGCCTGGTGATGCTCTGTTGTGAATACAACCAAGAAACTTTCAGTAAGCTTCATTTTAAATGACCACACTAATAAAATGTGTAACAGTGGTTTGGTTAAACCAATTATGTAATGCCTAAAACAGCAAGTAGTTCTAAATGCCAGCTCAGTCCTAATCTGTGGTAACTGAGAGTTCCGCCATGTTGTAGTTCTAAATGCCAACTCATTCCTCTTTTGTAGTCACTGAGTGTTCCGCCATGCTGTAGTTCTAATCTTCAGTCATTGTAGTTCTAAAGAGCAGCTCAACTCTCATGTGAGTGAAACACAGAGGGAGAGACAGAATTCTAACCGTTTGAAGCAGTTAGTTTTTCTGAACAAAGCAGTCCGAACAACTCCTTCCTGTTCAGGTTCTGTAAGAGCGATCCGAAAACTGTTTGAAGCGTGTAAGAGTGCTATTTCTTGTCTCTGATAGTACTGCGATTGATATCTGTAGCTCTTGCCGCACTAAGCTGAGAGAAAAAGATTATAAAGGCCTGAGGGGAATGTTCAGGCTTTTATTTTGAAAATTTCTGTAAGTTTTATTATAAATGGCTACACTAATCCTATGAGTAACAGTGGCTGGGTTAAACAGCAAGTAGTTCTGAATGCCTGCTCAGTCCTCCTCTGTAGTCACTGAATGTTCCGCCATGTTGTAGTTCTAACCTTCAGTCATTGTAGTTCTAAAGAGAAGCTCGGCTGTCTGCCAACTGTGGTGTGAGGTAGAGACAGAATTCTATCTGTTTTAAGCAGTCACTTTTTATGAAAAAAGCAGTCCGAACAACCGCTTCCCGTTCAGGATCCATAAAAGCGATCCGAAAACCATTTGAAACCTATAAAAGTACAATTTCTGGTGTCCGATAGTACCGCGATTCGTATCTGTAGCTCACTCACAGTAATAGCAACGATGAGAGAAAGATGGTGAGCTCTGAAATTTTTCGGAAAAGTATGAAAATGAATAGCTGGGAGCCTGCGGCTACCCTGTCACATGATTTTGCTCTGAAGCACCTTGACATAAAACCGTAAGCCCTAGAGAAATTTCAAAAACATTTTACGGGAGCAGGCATTCGGTGCAATGTCCTGACCAACTTTCATACCAATAGAGCGATATTTGTAAGTATGAGGGCGATTTCAAAAATTATTTTGGGGTCAAAAATCCACTCAGTTTCTCACTCTAACGGAGCGGCAGTCGGTGTCAGTTACACTCAGCGTTTCGGCTCTGATGCATTTGCTTCAGCATTTGACCTGCTGATTGGTCGTTATCACAATCTGCTCCCAGCAAGGGCACTGCTCTCTCATGTTATTTTGTGTTACAATAGTTAAAGTATGTTTACACAATTACATGTGAGTACATTTACACACGATTGAAGGATACTCACCCAATGGGTTGAGCATTGAAATATCCAGGGACATATCAGGATAGCTCTTCATTGACATGAAGTCCAGCACCGAACTGCTCTCGCCAAGGCCAGTCCCGTCGGACATCTTAATTTAAAAAACAACAACAATAGAAAAGACCCAGAATGAGTCACTAATTGGTTTCCTAAAACAAAGTAGAAAGTGATTACTGAAGACAGATTCATGTCAGGATACCTGCATGTCACAGATACTGGACTTGGTTTCATCAGGTTTCAATATTATGTTTCTTTTCTGAAATACAAAATAATTTTCGCGAATAGTAAACATTTACCAAACGAATCCGATGTTTTAAAACAATAAGTAAAGTTTCAGTCAGATTACAGCACCTGTCGAATCTGACTGACGGCCTTTAAATGATCGCCTCCTGTCATCTTGTCCAGAAGGTCGTCGACCCAATGCTTGGTGACGCTTCCACAGCCTTTCACGAAATCCTGTACGCTGTTTAAGTCAAGAAGAAAAAAAAAACAAAGCTCAATCTAACTAAACAGTTCGTGAACAAAAATTATTTATTATCACTGTCTGATCATTTTCCACAACCTCAGAGCACATTGTACTCCTGTCTCATCTCCATACGCTGAATACAACATGTCAGTCTCATCGGACTGCAGGTCTGGAAAGACGGAGTTCTTCTGAAGGCTCTGGATGTTGTAGGCACTGCTGAGAAATGTCACTATGCAGAAAGAAATACTACGGTTTTAGTACCTTTTTTTGAAGTTATGATTCCAATAAAATGTTAATAAATAACCTGCATGAGTAAAATTAACCAAAATATTTTGACCTGCCTTTATGTCTCCTGTCCTCTTTGAACCCTAATGTCGTTAAACCAGGTAGAAGTTTATTCGACAGAGAACTAAGATCAACTTTGTGGGTCTCCTCTTCTGCAAAATGGAAAAAAAAAGATCATGTCTAGCTTCTTACATAAAAAACTCAAATCATGTCAATGCAGAGAAGATTTTAAAAAAAAAAACACGTAGAATTATAACAAACCTTCAGCATCAGGATCAAGCTGGTTTACAACGGTGTACAGTAAACTGCCATCTGCATCTTTTCGTAAATAACCCATCTGAAAACACAAAGTGGTGACAGCTTTAGTCCAAAATGTTTTTCAAACAACACAGCTTTAAGTCATCAAACAACCTTAAATATAAAAAAAGTGATTATACCGTGAACCATTACATATGTTTGGAAATGTATTAGCAGGAGTTAACATGGCTCACCTTGGAGTTTGGCATGTATCTGTTGATGCGATCCCGAGCTTCATCTGCAGAATGTTCCACCAGAGCCAGAACGTGTTCCTCTGCCGTGCTGTCAGTCAGGCTGCAAGCGTTTCCCTCTGGTTCAAACAGGTAGCTGAGGAAACGGATATGATGTTACAGCATCACAACACTGAGAGAAACAGCATTAAAAAACAAAACACTGGGGCTCTTCTTCTTGACAGAACTTCATCAGAATACATGTTAGGAAAATCAATTAAAGACGTACTTGATGTCTTTAATTGGTGTTTTTTTGGGCTTTCTGGTAGATTCCACTTGGAGAGGAGTCGCTTCTGGGAGGGGGAGATCAGCAGGCAGGTCCTCATCTCCTAAAATAGCTGCCTGCTGCGTGAAATCCATATCCTGCATGAAAGACATGCTGCGCTTCAAGGCTAGAAGTCGATCCTGCACAAACAGAACAAAAGTTGAACAATTGTTTTAGTGCCTAAGTTTCTGCCTCCTGTGTTCAAAACGTGTGCATATTCTATCTGTCGATGCATGGTTTTTCTCAGGTTTCGAGTCTTAATTCATAAACATGCACACTGGCTTAAATGGATGCTCTAAACTGCCTTTATATTCAACCTTAAGAGAACACATTGATAAATAATTTGATGACGAACGTTTTAATAAATGCACAGTGATGTTTCTCCATTAATGCTACTGGTTGCATATTCTGATTTCTTAAAGTAATTTATTAAAAAACACTTTTTTTGTTTTCGGTGCTTGTAATTTATTACTTTGCTCATCATCTTGAATCCTGTGTGGAGCAGTTTCTTGGCAGCCTTGTAGTAGACTGTCTCCGGTCGGTTGTACACTGTGGCATTGTCACACATCAGCTTAAAGTCGGCCTGCAGGTGAAAAGGTTTGTAGAAAAGAATTTTACATAAAACCTCATTCAACTTGGTGATATTCTCAAACTAATTAATCACTCATTTTCAAGGTCTGATCAGTGTAATGTCACCTTGAACTCAGTCACAGTGTTGTATTCATTGTTCCTGATCTTGTCTTTCATGGTGCTGAAATCCATAGGATGCTTGATGATCGACGAGTAGCCAGGAGCAATCGCATCCGTTACCGGGAACGCAAAGAATCCATGGGGATCCTTCCTGAGAGGCAGAGTAAAACAACAAGGCTTAAATAAAGCAGCGATTTAATGACTCTCCAGTGGAAAGCCCGTATCTGATCACTTCCAAGATTCTGTGAAGTTAGTATGATAAACATGGATAGTCTTGTGCTTTTTTCTGTTTCAGTCAAAATGCAGATCAACAACATATAGAGAGTTCTTCAGCTAGCTATTAAGGTTCTGTTGAGAAGTTTGCATCCAATCAGAAAAGCCAGGAATTTGACTTTAGTTTTTAGGTTTTAATGATTTATTATAGCCATTTATTTTACAGCATCAGATGAAGTTTGAAAACTAGAATTATGAGCAAAAAACTAAACTTATTGTGGCGTCAGAATTACACATAGAGGAAATATATTCAGAAATCCCCACTAATATTTAGCAAGTTGTGCATCACATCATTTTTAAAGCCACCAACAAGCTTCTGGAATAATATTGGCAGGATATTTGAATTGGTAGAGTTTCTTTAAACTGCTCAGACCTGTCCTTTAGGATGAGTTCAGGAGTTTACAGATGTGTTAACAGTAGAACCATTTCAGAAGGTTCATGCTTGTCTGCTTTACCAATTCCAAAACCAGTTTTGTTGTGCGCCTGGAATCATTTTTGTAGCTGTTGATTTGAGGAGCAGATAAAGAAGTTAGAAGTCACCCTTCTTCTTCATCCACCTTTGAACAATGCACAGGTAAAACTGGTTGTGGAGCAAGACCCCAGTATGATACTATGATCACCATGTTTGAGAGTTGATGCAGTGTTTCTTTAGGTGTCAATTACTCATGTAAGCTATAAATATGTACACGGAAAGTCTGCTCTACTAAATAAAAATAGGCAGCCAGTGGGAACAGTGTTCTTTATTGAGCTGCATATTATTTAGCTGGTGCCATGACAGAACCACAAATGCAAATTTGGCTTTTTTCAAGCCACTTGTGGATTTATAGGAAAGTCCAAAACGTAAACATGTCTTTAGGAAAACATGCGTCATAATTTAAGCTCAAGGAAATGTGCAAACTGGACCACAGATAAGGCTGTATGCAAATGTGACATTTGGAAAAAGCAAAGAGCTTAAAATAAAAACCTGTTTTACTAGCAGGAAACTAGGTCATAGTGATCTACTAACAGTGTGTTTTATTTGTAAATGTATGTGTGGCGTCGTGCAGCTTGTCAGAAACAAGAACATCAGTAGTACGTTTTCAGTCTGTGCATCATCCACACCTTCTACTATTGCTGGTGAAATTATGCTACTACGGATATTTTTATACCCTGTTCATGGTCAACTGAAAGGTTATTAGACCTTAACAGAAGTTACCCTGGAGAGATGAAGAAATCGGAGCAAATGAGTGTTTCTCACCTCTGCAGCTGCCTCAAAAAGTGTTCCAGCAGCTGTTGGCGAGGAGTGGACTCATTTTCTACATTGGGAAAACATAAAGAAATACCATTTATAAAAACAGATTTACTAAAGTGTGATGAAACTCTTCTGAGGTGTGGGTAGAGATGCACTCTTGCCTTGCTGTGTGCGGCATGCTCTAACTGGTCTGTCTCCCGGCTGCTCCACTTCCGCCTTCACACCGTGGTGAAACTCTTCCAATTCAGGCTCTACTTCAAACCTCTCTTTTTTCTTTTTTATCTCCTCCGGCTGGTGAGATAGAAACTGAATATGAATGACTCCACAAAAATGATCATTACGATGTCATCAGACTGTGTCATCCCACCTCTAACCCAATGCTTATGTTTTTAGACAGAGTGAATGGCTCAATTGGGGCCGTGCCAGCAGCTCCGGCAGTTGCAGCCTCTAATTCATTCTGCTCTCGTTCCCTCTTCTTCCTCTTTTCCTCCTGTTGAGTTAAAAAAAATGTGTTTATCCAATGACCAGTTCATGCGTTTATCATGTGGAGCGCTGTTCTTCTGCCTACTCACCTTCCTTCGCCTTCTGTCCTCCTCATCTACATACTTGTCTTTATCTTTTTCTGATTTTTTCTTCTTCTTTTTTTTCTTCTCTTTGTGTCGTTCTCGCTCGTGGTCAGACCTGTCATCGTAGTCGAGTCCTGAGCCAGAGAGCTCCGTCACCTCGCTTCCTCCAACTTTGAGTTTGATCTTGAGGGGTTTCTCAGGAGTCTTGTCCTCAAAGTCTACAACCAAAATAGGCATACATGAACAAGAATACAGTGTAATGTGATACGATGCGCATAACATTTTAGGTGCAAGAACAAAAAGAAAACAAGCGAGCTATAATCTGTCTTGTAAAAACGTAAAGAATAATGGTTTACTCCTTAGATCCTGCATATGATTGTTTGTAGATTTTTTTTAGAGAAGTCTAACTTTGAACAACCAGAATTTTGTCCTATAAATATTTCAACAAGATAGTTACACTTCCAATTTATGAATAAAGTACAAATATATTTTTTATTGTTATGTTTTATTCCTAAAAGAAATGGAGGTAAACTCGGTAGCAGCAAATTCGTTGATCGGCCAAAAAATGTCTAATCGGTGCATCTACCTACAAGCCAAGCGAACACATATACTTCAAAATGTTTAGTTTAAATGCGTTTTATTATTTCATTAAAATATTACATTTTCTCTGCAAAAAAAAAATTGCACTGCATAGGGACACTAGTTTTTAGACGTATAAAGCCCAGATCGATTTTGTAAAATCTGATCATCAAAATGTGTCCTTCAATCACATTTACAATATTTATACATATTATTATGACCCTTACGTAGAATTTTTAACTTTTTATATTTCTAACCAATACCACAAACTACAAATCAAAAATACTTGCGTGATGTTAGTATATAAAACTTTAATTTTAAGCGAATCTGCATCATTTACAAACAATGTTTGATAACAGGCTAATGAAAAGCAAGCTAAAACAAAAGCGCACCACCTAAAGCTAATGGTAAATAATATAAAAGCGTACCAGCTACTGTAATCCATTCCGGTTTATGTTTTTTGTGCTTTTTCCCCATATCACTGCGAAAAGAGTTGAAGGATTTGTCTTTACTACCGTTATCCTACCACTGTTTGCTAGTTGGTTGAAACAAGCTAATGTGTTAGCAAGAAAATGAAAGAGGCGGATGTGAAACCGTTAAACCGCTGTTGTACTTCCGGTGTTAACAACTGGATCGGAGTGGGGAAAAGTGACATAAAAAATGTTTATGTTGTCTTGATAAGATCAGTGTTGGATAATGAATGTGTAGTATAAATTCAGGCTGCGAAAACAATGATTAATACATTAGCCAAAGTGTCTTTAAACCAGGGTAGAATTATAGAAATAACATATTGCAAATCTGAAATAAAATTGATTACTAATAGCAAAGTTAAATCTGAATAGGAGGAACTAAAGCTTTCACAAAAGAAAGTGGGGAATGTGGAAATAATTGGAATAATAATAATTATTATATTTGAAAGGAATAAGTAGTAATGAAAATATTACGGCTCGGACATACAGGATGAAATAAAACTTTATATTTTATAGATAAATATCCGACAGGTAGTTGTGAGTGAAGTGTGGACATGGAGACAGTAGAACATGTAATGATTCATTGTGAAAAGTATAGAGAAAAGTTAAAGCAAGAAATTAGGAAATATGATGTGGAGACACAAAGAATGAATAAGATATTAATTAAATATAATAAGATAAATAAAGCAGTCAGAGGTTAGAAAAAAAGAGGGAAATACTCTGTTCCACACTCCAGCCCAGTAGACGGCGATAATGCATCTTATGTTAGCTGTCACCCACCATTAAAGAAGACGCTGAAAACCGGCGCGCTGAGTTTGACTGTCGGGTTTTCTCACACTCTGCAGCGTGCTACTTTTGAGCTATAGTTAGCATAGGTTAGCAGCTAGTTAGCTAACGCAGGAGGTGTGTAAAAGTTTCGTGAATATCTTGATTGTTGTGCAGCTTTGATGTGAAAATCTCCGAATTTGGAGCTTGTTTCTGCCGTCGTACGAGGATGGAAGGCGAACGAATGGAGGTGACACCCATCCAAAACATCCATGTGGAGGTCCATGTTAAATCTCTTAGGTGAGTTCTGTAGTGCCAAGAGTTGGATATCAGGTGAAACACCAGAGCCATCAGCCCCATTACCACAACATCAAGGCATATCCTTAGTTAGACTGTCCTTTCCCATCTTCCTGCATACATTATAGCTTTACAAATGGACCACGAACAGAAACTGGAAATATGTTTGTGCCAAAAAAGATTTTACAAGGTCGGTCTGGTTTAACACACATGGATCAAATGATGGTTCATTAGAAGGCCTAAGAAGAACTTTGACATGCTAAAGAGATTGTTACTAAAAAATACAGGCGGCAATTCAGGAGCTACTGTAGAGACCACTGGTTTAATGTAATGAGAAATATAAACATATTGGTTTCTTCTTTCTTCCTGCGCTTATCTAAAAACGTATCTATTTTTTAAAAACGATTTCCAGTGTTGTTATTGAAATAAAATATATTTTTCTGATATTGTGAAGCTCTAGTTTTCACTACTTATATCTCATGCCTTGCTTTTGATATCCATACATCCTCGTCTCTAAAGTTGTTTTTATTTTTTTTAACTTGATCATGCTTTTTTCTTGTAGAGAATGCTATTGCTGTTAAAGTATTTTTTTTGTGCAAAATACAGTCATAGTAATAATCACACTTTCAATGTAATAAAGCCAGAGTTGTAAAATTTTTATTTCAGTATATCGAGAATTAAGGAAAAATGTTGTTAAAATGGTAAAGAATTGGTTTTAGGAGGATAAGAGCTTTTTATTCTGTTATTCCTGAGGGTGCTTCATATTTCTGTCTGCGTTTGGAACTGTTTTTAGTGCACGTACACGGACTGCCCGGTAGATGGCAGTGTATACAGTCACATAGTAAGGTCCAAAAAAGCTGCTTATCTGCAAATTAATTATAAACACCCACTATGCTTGTTTTTTTGTTTGTTTTTTTAAATCGCCGTCCGGTCTGGTGGCCACTGTGTGTGACAGGACAAAAAAAAACACACACCCTATCTTTTCAGTTACTTGTAGTAAATTCTTGATGGGTTCTTTCTAACTTCTATTATAACTATTGGTGTCTGATATATGGAAAACATACATGATCAATTCTGCAGTTTGACACACTTGCAGAACGTTATTTTCCTCCTTCGTTTCCTTTTCAGCACAGCTAAACCGTCTGAAGTGAAGACGCACGTCCAGGCGCTGCTGAATCGCCACAGCATGACCTTTGGAAAATACAGATGGACTGAGTTTGATGACAAATTCCTGCATAAACATGTGGATTCTGTGGTCATTGATCTTCAGGAGACCACACAGGTTAGTTATTTAAGCATTTCAGTTTTTTTTTTTTTTTTTTTGCTTTAAAAGTGGAGTAAAGCGCAGATTATTTTTTATTTACATAGTTGTTACTTAATGCACAGCCCGTCGATTTAAAGAGCTGTGACGTCTCCATTCATGTCTTCACTCTGAATGAGGACGGACCCAGTACGCTCAATTTGGAAGAGGATGAAGACCTTTCAGCAGCTAATCACTGGCTCCTGCCAGCAGGTGGAGAAATGTTGCTTTTTACTTTAATGTTTTTTTTTTATACTAAAGATGGCCAAAAATATTGATGCTTCTTTAATTACCATCCCTGTCGAATATAAAACATGGTTTTAAAAAGGTTTGCTTTAAAAGTGGAGGAAAGCACAGATTTACTCCACTTTTAAAGCAAACCGTTTTAAAACCAAAGAAAAAAAACTTGTCTTTCTAAAAAACATTTTTGTAATAATGTTTATATTGTGTGTGTTGTATCATTTAGATTCAATCTAATCTAAATCTTGTTTAATATTACTTGTCTTTAAACAGCTGAATTTGATGGGCTCTGGGAGAGTCTTGTGTATGAAACAGGAGTGAAAACCAAGGTAAAGTAAACAATCTGTGCTTTAAAATGGGGCAGATTATAATGTAATTTTTCCATCATATCACTTTTTGAAATTCCTGTTGTTTTTCTTCAGCTTTTGGATTATGTCACAACAACAATTTACTTCTCAGATAAAAATGTCGACAGCAACCTAATTTCCTGGAATCGCGTCGTGCTTCTTCACGGTAAAATTGTTTCAAAGCCGTACTGAGTGACGCTGTCGGATCCCGGGTGTGATTTGACTGATTCGTCTCTCTGTGTCTGTGAACACATTCAGGACCTCCAGGCACAGGGAAAACATCGCTCTGCAAAGCTCTTGCCCAGAAACTGTCAATCAGGCTGTCAAATCGGTAAGACGGCCATCACCTGGGTGAAACTGCAACTTCACCTGTTGCTACACTCCTTCTATTCATTTCACAATACACCCTTTGCCCTACAGGTATACCTATGGCCAATTTGTGGAGATTAACAGTCATAGTTTGTTCTCAAAATGGTTCTCAGAGGTACACCTGGCTCCTTTGTTGAAAAATTCGTTTAACTGAAAGATATTTGAGACTGGATTCTCTTTCGAGCTACTAATCTTGGTTCTTTGTTTCAGAGCGGTAAGCTGGTCACAAAGATGTTTCAGAAAATCCAACTACTGATTGACGACAAAGACGCTCTGGTGTTTGTTTTGATTGATGAGGTATAATCTAGCTCATGGGAAATAACCTGAAATAGAAGTTTATTCACTTCAGTTTTGTGGTAGTCAAGGTAACTTGATGTTTCACCTGTTCTTCTGTTGTTTTTTTTCGTTTTCTTTTAAATCTGTTATGGGATTGACATGACGATTTAGGTGGAGAGCCTGACAGCAGCCAGGAACGCCTGCCAGGCGGGAACAGAGCCGTCTGATGCCATCCGGGTGGTCAACGCCGTTCTCACACAGCTGGATCAAATCAAACGGTCAGAAAGCAGTTTAAAACCCTCTGCAAAGTTCATGATTTATTTTTAGAATATCACTTGATGTTTCACAAAAATTTAATCTCATATTTTTGTCTTGCATTGACTGGTGGGCTAATTTTGCAGGTATCCCAATGTGGTCATCCTGACGACGTCCAATGTGACTGAGAAGATCGACCTGGCGTTTGTGGACAGAGCCGACATCAAGCAGTACATTGGACCTCCGTCGGAGAAAGGCATCTATAACATCTATCTGTCCTGTATTGAAGAGCTGATGAAAGTGAGCAAGCAAATCGCACATTAATTATTTTTTACAAAATAATTATACTCAAACTTTTTCCTTACAAGCTTTGGTGTGTTTTATAAAACTTTCTGAGATAGACGACATAAATTAGCACCTGATTTGGAGACGGAAGTCAAATTGTGCATTTTTTTATAAATGATCTCAAAAGTATGTATCTAGAGTCAGTCTCCCCCCCAGAACAGGTAAAATACTGGTACATGTTTTATCAACTTTTCACATCTTGACACTGAAATTGTGTCCAATTTAAATGGCAAAAACACATCACGTATGTTGGACACAAACTTTAGTTTTGGTCTCATCTGACCAGAGCGCCTTTTTCATATGTTTGTGATGTTCCCTATATGGCTTGAGGCAAACTTATTGAGCCTTCTTGAGGTTTTCCTCACATAAAGGCCATAATGGTTGCCATGTCAGCACAATATCCCTCATTGGCTGTGGATCTCTGTAGCTCCTCCAGAGTAACATGGGCCTCTTGTCTCCATCTAATTACGTTCTTCTTTAAGTGTACAACTATCTTTGGTTGTTTTCATTCTGTCCAATTTTTAGATGATGGCTAGAACAGAGGTCTGTGAGCTGTTAAATACCTGGTGATTGTTCTATAACTCATCACTTTCTATCTTCCTCTGCTGTGTATTTTCTTTTTTGTGTAATGCAGTTTGTTCACCGATGTTCTCTAACAAACCTGAGTCTTCACAGAACAGCTGAACTTATAATGAAGTTAAAGTAGATGAGGTTACGATTTTATTTTAGGGAATTCAGAGTTAAGGCGGCTGAAAATACATGCATGCCACACTTTTTAGATTTGAATCCTTGCTGAAACAAGGTACCATCTTTCTTTGAATTTACAAACATGCAGCGCTGCATGACGGTCTAGCAACAAAACCCCAATGAAACAAATTTATGTTTGTATTCATTCATTTCAAATAAGTAAAAAAAAAAAAAGAGAACAAGCAAACAGTCGGACAGAAAAACATGTCCAGACATAGCCAAAAATAAAAACTGGTTTACTACTAGTGTTCTGTAGGAGCATTTAACATGTCAAAATGAGGGACAATTCAGCAGCACTGAATAAGATGACAGTTATGTAGACAGCAAGTTAGACTACAAAGGAATTTGAAATGTATCTAATAAAAAATATTAGAGCTAATGCGAAAATCCCAGATTAGCATTTTTGTGCGACACAAACAACGATATTCAGTTCATTTTAACCAACACTTTGCAAAGCCATCCACTGGATACAAACAGGTAATCCGAATGTCTGTTCTTTCTCATGCATCCAGTGCCAGATCATCTACCCCAGGCAGCAGCTTTTTACTATGTACGAGCTGGAAACCATGGGCTTTGTTAGGAGCGAGGTTTCTGAGCACAGTCTGAAGCTGAGAAACATCGCTGTGTGAGTACCAAATCCAGTGAACGCGAAAGACATTAAATCACCAGCTCAGCTTGTCATAACATTCACCGAAACAGCAAGAGGCTCATGTTTTGCTTTTCTTCTTCAGAAAAAGCAAAGGTCTGAGTGGAAGAGCACTCAGGAAATTACCCTTTCTAGCTCATGCCCTCTTTGTACAGGTAAGCATTTAATTAGTAGCTTTGCAGAACAAAGAAAGGACATGGATATTGTTTTAAATTCATTTTGTTGTGTGCAGATGCCATCAGTATCTCTCGAAGGGTTCCTGAAGGCAATGTGCCGAGCGGTGGATAAACAGAGGGAGGAAGAGGCCAATCTGATCAATGGTGTCTGAAACTCTTACGACACCTTAAAGCTGGCACATAATTATTCTGTCAATTTTTCATTCCTGTTGTCTTTTTTTTTAAGCCTTCACAGTTCAGTTGGCAGCACTTCAATTAAACTGTTATCTAAAATATTGCTTTAACAAATCCTGTTCCTCACTGAAAGCTCTTTATTCAGGTAACTGCTAATACCTTAAAGCAAACTGTATCAGGAAAGGACTTGTTATATGAGACGTTGCTTTGCGTTCGCTCTCACCGTCTCACAGCTTTAACCGTAACAGTTTTTGTATTTTCGCTGTTTTTGCATAAAGGTAAATCTCAAACTGTTCTTCCTTTACCATCGCATACGGTTGATCCTATCAGGAGGAACCAGGCATGGGCAGCTGGAGAAAACTCCAGTCAGACATGTTTTCTGTCTTTCCATTAAACTGACTTTGAATCCTGGTAAGGACGTAATGAGAAAAGGATTTTGTGATTTTTGAGATCGTATGTTTTTAAAACCTCTGCAACGGGTTCATGCTTAGGCGGAACATTCTCAGTTAGCAGTACCAAACTTGTTGGACATTAAAATGTAGCATTCATGATGCAGGTTTGTTATGGAGGATTCTGGTCTTTTGTTCTAATTGCTCATTTATCTAATAAGCTGGCTGCCCTCATGCTGGGGCATAACATCCCTACAAGTGTTATGCAAGGCTACATGTATTTTTATATTCTTGTTTGTGTGTATGAAAGCTGTTCATGCATAATGTTGTAAAAATGTTTCCAAAGTGCTGTTTTTTTTCCTAGCGTCCAGGTTGTCTAAAATATCTAAACTCATATTCTTGACATTTCTGCATTTAATAGCTTAATAAACCATGTTGCTTCTATGTGGAAGATGCCACACATGCTGCTGCAGATTTTTACTCATGAGAAGCATTTTTCTTTACACATATAGACGAGTTGCATGATGAATGCAGAAAACCCAATAAAAGCAGATTGCAGCTGGACTTGCACCCCTGTTTTGTAATCCGTCTGATTTACTCCCGTTGTTTACAAATAGGAGGAATATTTTCCTGGAAATAGAAATGAATTATGCAGCTTCGGCGTTAGTGCTATTTGCGAGTGGGTCATAATTTGGATGCCATAACACGAGTGCATAACACTGCAACTGGAAAGTGTTTGAAAAATGTTTGCTATGACAGTTTACATGAGGATATGAGAGGCCGCATTGTTCAGATGAACCGGATTTGCATTAGGGAAATGCTCTGCTGCCTTGCATGTCACTTGCAGGTTTGGTGACAATGTGCCTTTTGTTTGTTGTTGGCAACTCTCATTCATTCCACTTCAAAGCAGAATCCTGTCGGTCGTCCATAATGTAAAAAGGAAAGCAAACACTGAATGCGTCTTCAGTCACACCCTGTAGTCTCAGTCTTATCGCTGTCATCTTGCTGAATGACTTTTCTCAGGTGTTTTTTACTGTGGTTGTAAAGTGTTTTATTGCTGCATTAGATTTTACCGTCAGAAGCCCCGTCATCAAAGGCAAAGATTTCTATTCTAATCAGCACTATTCAGAAATGGATTTCCCCGCATTCAGAGAACTTATTTCATTAGACATATTTAACTTGATACATATAATTGTTTGGGACCTTCCAATTTTGTTTTTCAAAGAGTTTTTTTTTTGTTTTGTTTTTTTCAAATGAAACGGGGAAGTTTGATCAACACAAAGTGGAGAATGAGGGCACACAGAGTAAAGCAGAACTGTTGGAAGGGCCATGGTAAATAAAACCATAATTGCTCTGTCTGGAGGCCATTTTTTTTCTTTCTTTTTGACTGTAGTCGCTCCAGAATGGAGGCAGCTGTTAAAAGGCAGTCAAGCTTGAGAAGTAACAAAAGTCAAAAGCCTCATTGTTGCAGGATTTTATCGCAGTTTAAAATGTCAAAAAACTCCAAATAAGACAAACAGCCTGGTGTTTATCCCCTTCAAATCTTGTTCAGGTACATTGCTGAGAGCAATGGAATATCCATGCATGTGCCAATGGGGATTTAAATAGGTGGGGGGATTAACTTAGACACACATACTTATAGGTATGTTGGGAGAAAAACCGAGCAGTCGCACACAAACGATGGAAAGTATCACTCATTTCTCTGAGGTTTAACGTGTTCAAAGTGTTCAAAGCTGAACACTGCGCCGATTAAAATCAAGTTCAAAAATAACCTAACCTTTTCTTTTTTTGCTGCCGTAATGATCCACATCCTCTGCCCAAAAACATAATGGGAGCTTATAAAACTTAAATTGTCTGGGTTTTTCCAATTCTTCATCTGCATTACAGCCTTTGATCACACACACACCAGTGTGTGTATCCAAACGAGCATTGCCTCTAAAATAAAAACTAAAAAACGTAGATCTCTCTCTTTCTCCCTCTGCTTCTGTTTCCAATGAAAACATTTCTGTCTGGTGCTTTCGTCTCATCTCTGCTGAGGCTTCTGTTGCCCTTTGTGTTTGTCTGCCATTTAAGCAGGATGTTATAGGTGATGGGAAAGAGAGGGATGAGAGGAAGGTAACTCGTGAAGAGCTGGAATCTCAGGGGTCGGGATGCATAAAGAAACGGTGATAATTAGGCACGGCAAGTCGGATCAAAGGCGACTGCTATGAACGAGCTATGCAAATATCTGCTCATCCTGTCAACTGCAGAGTGATCTGAGCATCTTGTGTTTGTGAGGACCCGTAGGAGAAAACTGACAGGGAGCGGTGATTAATAACAGCACCCAGGTTCATTAGGGTGGGATGCTTTTAATATTACTACCATCGTGCAATTAAAGATTTGTGGTTCCTTGCCACTCATACCTGTTGAACATTGACACGTAGCTTCAAACAACATTTTTATTTGGATTTAGTAGGATAGGTGAACACAAAGCCGTTTCTACAACTTAAAGTCTTTGGGGACGTCTGGAGACTGAAATCTTTGACAGTACCTTGCAAAATAGCTAGATTGGTTAGAGAGTGACTGAAAAACGGCTTTTAATTGTGACAGTTTCTCAACTGTGAATTTTAACAAGTCCAATATAGACATGATCGAAACCATCCTCTTCTATCTTTAGGATCGTTGTTCTGCTAGAAGGTGAACTTAGCAGAGTCCAATGTCTTTTGAAGCATCTAATGGGGTTTTCTTCTTTAATTATGATATAAATCCACCCCAACATGAACATCCGGCCAGCTTTACTGTCCCTGCTGACGTAAAGCATCGCCACAGCATGATGCGGCCACCACCGTATTTCACCATGGAAATGATAGTCCCTCAACTCAGAATTTTGCATATAGCTTCAAAACCTAAGCTTTAATTTTGTTCTCATCTCACCAGAGTCTTTGTTCGCTGTGTCCCTTTAATGGGTCATGGCAAATTGTAAACAGAGCTTATCTTTTTGCTACGCTTCCATAAAAGCTGGATTTTTAGCATGCATGGCTTATAGTTGTGCTGTTGAAAATAAATTTCTACAACCAAGATGTTGTTTCCACTGTGTTTTAGTATGGGGATGAAACAGTTTCAGACCGACATGCTGCGTTAATTTCTCACCGCAGAGTTTTAGATGTCGACCAAATGTTTCAGATTTAGTCTCATCTGACCAGAGTAGCTTCTTCCAAATGTTTTGTTTTGGTTGGCTTGTAGGGGGTATTTATATTTTTTGGAAAGCACTGTAAGTAAAAACGTAACAACAGCAGTATATATGTCTGGTGGCTTAAGTTTATATTTATTATACTAACATTTTAATATTAAGAAGTTCAATAGAAAGGTATTTTTAATACGCTAAATGCATTCACTATTGATACGGAATGGTTTTGCATGGCAAATTAAAATTCACACCACATAATGCTGTGAGTAGAATCCCTGTCTTAATTCCCTGCCAAAGAAAACAAACTATAAAACTGCAGAGAAGCTTTTGATGCTAGGAGGGCTGAAGTACAACTTGTCCTTCATGGTTTCTTTTTATGTACCGTTTATCTGCAGCATCTTTGGGGCATTTATTAAAGATAAGTCCTGGAATTTTTCACAAGCAGCTTATCAGCGTGAGCACACACTATGCAGGGCCATTGTGTCATCCTTTTATTAATCATTACTCCATTCATAATTTACAATTGTTCACTGATTAAGTCAAAAATATAACTGATTTGGTTTGAAGTGTCATGTGAAGAAATTTTTACTCTGGTTTATTTTATTGCGTGGATCATTAAAAAGACATCCAAATAAATAAGTCACAATCAGGATGATCCAAAATGATTCAAATAGAAATAAAACTTTTTATTTATTTTGATTTTTTTTATGAATTAGCCACGAGTGGATCATGTAAGGTGCACCAACAGAGGACGCGGTTTTTCTGTCAGTTTCACTAGAGCTGCCGAACTAGTTATTAAAGGCAAGTTAATTAAAACAACCGGAAAAGAAGAGTCTGCCCTTTCAAAATAAAAGCAATTACGACTTGTCGCTTCTAACAGACCGAAACAATCCATTGCTAATGGCCCTTAAAAATAGAAACAGCTGAGTTCCTTCTATGTATTGTGCAAAGATTGCATCCATTTCTGTAGGTCCTTATTTTCTGTACTTTTGGTACAGTTTCCATCAACTTAATCAGCACTTTAGACAAACAAATAATGGATCTAAAACGTATGGCGTTTTCAGACTGACATGCTGTCAGAGCAAATAAATTTCATTTACACCAAGACAGAAACATATCAGCCATCTGATAATCTGAGGGTTGGGTCCCTTTGACTCATTATTGATGTTCAGTTCCTCATTTATATATAATAAGGCTACATACCATCTTCCAGAGAAAATTGTATAAATCACTATGTTTAAGTGACTTTTTATTTACTTTTTAATTACTTAATTATTTTTATTATTGATGCGTTTGTTTATTGTTCATCTTATATATAAATTTTTTGATTGTTTTTTAGATGTTTAAAGATTAGATGTAGCTAAAATAGGGATAAAATAAAATGTATATGTTCATCATGAACAAATCTTAAAAAAAAAAAACTTCTAAATTTTGATCTAAATCTGCAAGAATACAATCATTGCATATATAGTATATGGAAACTCTTTGAAGGTCAAAGAGTTATAATGTAACATCAGTTTTCCCTAAATTCGACCTGCCTAATATCGCCTCTTATTTTTAACTTCCTGAACAGGAAGTGTGTTTCGCTTTGTAAACTTGACAGTTGTTCGTTTCTGCAGAGTTGAGGAGGTTTCACATCAGTTCGGCTGCAGGAAAGTCTAAAGGCAGACACAGAGAGCGTCCCGTTTCCCTTGTCGATCAGTTCATTGGTTTTTCTTTTGTTTCTTTGACCATCCGATTTGAGATCGATGCTTTCATAAGTGCGCTTTACTCAGCGGATGAAGTTTTCTTCTCGCTGAACAGACACAATGTGACCATGTAGAGTTAGTAGACGGATTTCGGAGTACCTTTATTGATCCTGGAAGAAAAGGATTTTAACGATGGGCAAACTTTTGTCAAAACATGGTAAGAAACGTTTTAACGCAGAAACAAGCTCGGATTTTGACGTTACCTCCTAAATAAAACTAATAATTGTGTTTTGTTTCACACCCTTGTCTCGGGATCCAAAGCGTCTAAGCGCAGAGAAAACCCCGAAGGTGAGGATAAACTTTCATCATTCTCCAGAGCTGATCAGCTGATCAGATGATGAGTCTCAGATTGATCGTGACGCGTCTGTTTCTCCGTGTTTCAGGAGACAGTTTCGTTGTGAATGCCTTCCTCCGGAGAGGGATGGAGGAATGTGAGAGGTACAGCGCAACAGATCACAAACTGAAAAACATGCAGGTACATACTTTCTATTTTCCTCTTCCCGTTTTAATACCACATGTCTCAAATAATTGCTGGATTTAACACAGATCACATAACCTTAAATCTCCCATTTCCTTTTGCTGTGCATCAAGTTTGCAGATTATTATTATTACTATGTTTGCGTTTTTGGAGAATCGGTGTGTAAGAGGTAATGAATGTGTAAGCACATTAGAGGAAGCTGCTGCGTTCAGTTCCTTCCTCTAACCCAATAGAACTCCTTGACCCGAATGGATGGGAACTGTTCTCTCTCTGATGTGTTTGTAAAAATTGTAGCTTGTTGTTCTTTCTGTCATGCCTGGCTCTGACACAAGACTGCTGTGGCTATTCCATGCCTGCCAGAATCTCTGGATGGTTTAAGACCCATACACACACACACACACACACCCACCCCCCCACACACACACACCCACAGCAGAAGCTCAAGCTGGATGGAAATGTACTCATTTCTGAGAGTGACAGATATAAGTTTACTCTTGCGTTTACTCTTGTGGCTCCTGGCATCACGACCCAGGGTGGTGTCTTTCTCCTTAGTGCCTCCCGTTCTAGTGGCTTCCGAGTGGGCAGCCCTCTGTGGCGTTATAACATTACATCACTTTGAGTACCACAACTCGAGCTCGAAGGCAGAACTCCACAGCTAGGGGCTGACAAACCGTGAGATGGGTAGTTGTAATAGTGGAAGAGTTATGGATTATATCAAGGCCGTGAACCGCCCACTCTGCAAATTATAAGACTACTTCGCTCTGGTTCAGAGGAGTCTGACTTTACACTCCCCTGAAGGAAAACCACGAAAGGCATAACTTGGCGCTTATTAGTCTGCAGATCCCACCCACCCATCAGTCAAAGTCATGAGACTAATTTCTTTCTGCATCATTAATTCCTATAATTATGAGCTTATTCACACCCCAAACAGTGGATTTCTATCAACTCTTTTCATGTGTCTTTTAGTGATTGAAGCAGTTACATCTTCTGACATCTTCTTACATCTTCTGACTGTGTAGTTCTGACTATGGGCTGTGTTTACTGTATTACTTCATTTATTCTAAGTTTGAAGTTTGTTTATCTACTGTGACTCGCAAAAGTATTCACACCCCTTAACAATTCCCACATTCTGTCACATTAAACACCAACACAATTGAGAAGTGGATAATTAAGAAGTGGACCTCCATCATTTTCTACATTCCCTGCCAAAAATGCTCAAAAAGTAGGCCATAAACTTGTATTCTGACACAGTTTAGTCAATATTTTGTACAACCACATAGTGCCGCATTTTCAGATGACTTTTGGGATGTTTCCACCAGCTTTGCATGAGCTACACAGGGAGAAAGTTATTTTTATGCTTTAATTTAAACCAGTATGTTGAAACTTTGGCTGTTTTTTAAAGGTTGTAATCTGCTGTAAGGTCAATGTTTGGCCGAGTCTCAAGTCCTTTGGAGTCTCTAATAGGCAATCCCACAGCATGATGCTGTCACCATGTATAAAAACGGGCATATTCTGTTCATGGCGATTTTCAGGGCATCTGATTAAAAAGCTGTGAATAAAGATGCAAATCACACTATAACATTTCATCTCTAAATCGTTTGTCACTTCACTTTCATTTCACAATCATTTCAGATCCAAATGAGGTGCATCAAAGTTTGACGAAATGTGAAAAAGCCTGAATATCAATAGGTTTTAATTGTTCTTTGAAGAATTTAATTCATCGTTCCTCAGTATTTTTAGAAACTTGAGGTCTAAATTTGAAAATGGAACTTCACACAAAGTCTTATCTGTGCTAAACACTTTTGTTAACTGCACCTGCTTTTTAAAAAAGACAGGGCTTAGGAATTAAGTTTCAACAAGCAGCGACAGCTCTATTTATTACGACTGCATTTGTGTAAAATCATAAAATGTTCCTAACATTAGTTTTTCTTTCTTCTGTAGGATTTAACTTCATTATAGCACTTTTTCAACAATTCCCAAACTCTGCAAATTAATTATTTACTTAGATCAAATTACTTTGTTGAATTTTCAGGACATAATTATTGGATTAAAGGATCTTGAACGTCTGGAGATCAAACCGTGATAAAACATCCCCAAGTCAAGCAGTAAATAGCTGGAATGCTTCAGGCGGTTTAAACTTTTGCCTTTTTTTTTCAGCTGTATTTTCTTCTCCTGTGTGTTACAGCACATGGCTCCCATAAAAACGAGAGTTAAAATCAATGATGATTATAAATGTGGGAGAAGACTGGCCAAACACATGGTCTAGCTCTCACCATCCCCCTAGTTCTCATTGTCAAATAGGGGGGTGAGCAGGATTCTTGAGTCGTCTGGCTTTGACTTCAAAGAGAGAACTGGGAGTTATAAAAGGGCTCTGATAACAGTGGAGGCTCCGAACCCTCACTGCTAACTTCTCAACCCCCCCACCCTTATTTGGGGGATGGGCTGGATGACAGAGTGCCAGAGTGACAGAGGCGGAAAAATTAAAGCATCCATGCTTCCAATATCCATGCTTCCAATATGTCCTTAAATCTTCCAAATAAAGCAATCATTTTCATCTAGGAGATCGTGACTGCTTCTCTGTGCTGTAAGAAGAAATAACAAAAGATCAAAGGACTGAAAGAGCTGTTTAAATATTGATATTACTGCAAACCATGATTCAAGATTGTAGCTGGAAGGCTGCCCTCTCCGTGTGATCCTACTGTCTTCTTAAAGTTTGGCTTAAGGAGACAAAGCCTGTGGGATTTAACAGGATAACTTGACTCACTCTGGCTACAGTCATTTGGCTTTTGACACCTCTATGCAGGTGTTTGACGTAACTTTAACCTGCTCACACACCTGGTGTAATGTCAAAGCTCCACAAATGAAATGAAAGCATAAAAATGCCGTGAAAAGTCAGTGAATATGCAAAATCGCTCCTCACTTGTGAAGGTAAAATCTGCGTTAAGTTTTAAAGAGATAGTTCAGGATTTTTTAAGTTAAATCTTGTGAACATCTTTATAAGTAATGGCTTGAAAAGAAAGCAGGAGTTTGTGTAAAAAATATAAATAAATAAGAAAATGTATAGCAATTTTCATATGTATAGTTGGTAAAAATATTTGATGCAATGCTATTTTTCAGAGGAATGGTTTTTAGGGTAATGCTAGAAAGTAGGTGCCTCACAGGTACAAAAAAACAACAGCTTTTGGGTTTTTCTGATTAGACTGGTTTTTAAGATGATGCAAGTCTTGCATTGGTCCCTCTCAGAAAACCTGTTAGATTAGCTTCAATCTCTGGGACAACCTCATCTGGATTTACACTCACCAAAAACACCAAGACAAATTGCAGAACTTCACTAAAAATACACACTGTTCCTTAAAGTGTTTCCCCTTTAAAAACAGCCACCCAAAGCTAACAGGCTGGATGAGCCAAATATTGACAAGTTAATTCATCCTTTCTGCACCACCTTTGTTCCCAAGTTTCCCAAAGAGTTGGCTGGTGAAGTGGTAGCGTGTCAACATTTTGAGTTCCACAACAAAGACCTACTTTATTCCTCTTTGAAAGGTAAATGATATCTCCCTCCAAGTTAAAAAAATATTCAGGAAGGGATTTAATAATGTGTCAAAAGTTCAAAGACGCTAATTTATTTTGACTTACAGAGAGTTGCATGTTACTTAACCTTTAATATTTAATTAAGTTTAAGAGCATAGTTCCCAGGCAGCTCACTAAACTAATTGTACTCTAATGTTTTTTTTAGAATTCATTTGAAATCTGTGAATAAAACTTTCCCTGCATATAAAATCCCTTTTCAATGATCCTGTTCAAATAGCTGTTTAGCTTGGACACTTTTACTGCTGGGCTTTTTAGGGTATATCTTCTAGTTGCCACGCTAATTTTGAGGCATCTGAGTGCGATTTGCATCTGAGGCTGGGATATTTGTACAAGCTGAAAACTACAACATCAGATATATTTTATACATACAGCACAGTGCTGTATGTATAAAACTGTGATCACCATTCATAGTTTTTAGTTACGTGTGCCTGGGATGCGATCTTGTGAGTCTTTAAGTACTTCAAGGCTTCTTTTATGAAGTATTTTTGTCAGCAACATTTGAATTTTTTATTTTTTATTTTTTTGCTTTTGACTGATCTGACACCAAAAATGTGAAAGAAGCTGTTAGCTGAGGCAGGGAACAATACATGGTGGAGCGGAGACAAAAAGGTGTGCTCATATGTGTGCTTTTGAAGAGACTTGAAGGCATTTGGAGAGTTTGTTTTTTTCCACCTTTTTTTTCTTCTTTTTTTTTATATATATATATTTGGCTTCACAAGAAGGCGAGCTGTGAGCCTTCATCTCTGAATGAAAAGCATGTGGCTGGCATCCAGAACAGCGGGGTCTTTCAGCACGGCCCCAGCAGACATCTGTTTCTGGTTTGTACAGCAAAATCCTGGAGCAGGGAAGAGGGGCTGTGGTGGGAAGGGGGTGGTTGGGGAAAGGGAAGGAAAAGCAAAGGGAATAAAACTGGAACTGGGGTTAGGGTGTTTTTTTTTTCTTTTTTTTGAAAATGTTCTTATTTAATAGTTTTAAAAGTAGGTGGACGAGGGCCTCATTAAGATTATCCACTGACCATTAACCTCCTCTCAGCTTGTCTGCAGGTTCAATGAATGCAAATGAAGCTCTTTTATGATTTTTTGGTGCAGACAGTCTGCCTGTGGGTACAACATCTCCTGGTTGCATTTGACACCTGTCACGAGGTGTGAGATGGTTTATGAGTGCCCTTTTTTTTTCTCTTGCATTTAATTGTTTCAAGCATGTATTCCCTTTGAAAGGTCAGGTTTCCCTGTGCAAAACGTCTGAGTGAAGAACCGGCTGGGTTCAGGGGCCCATCCCCAATAGAGGTAGATGTTAGAACCCTCAGAGAAGATTAAATGTTTATTTTGTCTGAGGATATTTGTACTTTCGGAATGGTTCTGAAGCAATTTACTCTCTTTCACTGTGACTGACCAGCTCATTAAAATGCTCACCATCCAATTCAGTTAACAATCCATCAGAACCTTTTAGGGATTACTAGAACAACAATGTACCAACTGGTTTTATTGATGTTTTAACACTGGTCATTTTTACTGATTTTACATAGTAGACCAGCACACTGTAGTATATAAATGTGAATTGAAAGGAAACTGATATATAGTTTTTGAATTTCTTTTCAAATAAAACTGAATAATGAAACATGCACCCTTTATTTTGACACCCCTGAACAAATCCAATGCATATACTTTCAAAAGTCGCAGAACGACCAAAAGCTCCACTTGTGGTTTTAATCTCTTAAAATATTAGTAAGCAAATATCTTAAGGAACATTACCGTCAGATCACGGATAAACTTGTGGAGAATTTTAGAGTTTTATAAAACAAAAGCTTTGGAGATCAGGCAAGAAGAGCATAAATCAGGAAAGCTGCCAAGATGCCAATACACTAATTATGTGTGCAGTATTTGTATTTGTGGGTCTATGACTGCAGTGACCTGCAGCTACAGCCATACAATTTAAATTTGCATCTGTAATTGCAGCAAAAGGTGTTTTTGTAAAGTATTTGCATTTATTGTTGGTTTATGCTATATTTATTGCTTCAGCTTATTATTGTGCCAATTATACCTAATATTTAATACCTTATGCAGAAAAGCAACAATCAATATCACTGTCAAAATAAGAGCATTTGAATTATGCACATCTTTCACATGTTTTATTAAAATACTGTAATACATTGACATTGTGGAATATTGACCCAAAGTTTGAGAAAGTCTTACCGGCTCTTAGCTAATTTTATTTATTTGTTCCTGACACACTTAAATAATTTAATATAAATAATTATAGCCACATGAAAATAATGTGCTAAGCTGGGTTAGCATATTTTCACGGTCAGACCGAACTGAAGGTTTGCTGCGTCACTTTGCAACCATTGTTCAAAACTTTACAAAGTTTAAAATTTCAAACTGTTTTAAAGCTACCAGGCAATCAGATTATGGTACGGATACTTTATATTCCCTAATGACAATCACGTGCAACTCTAGTGTGTTTTGCATACAGTTATGATCTCATGTGTCCAGATTAGAAGGAAGTCTGGAAAACAAGCAACATTTGGCTTTAAACATCGCATGTTGTTGCGCTTATAAAAGTATGTACTTGTGCCTTGATGTGGTTGTCATAAAACATGTAGCATCAATCCTCCTGGGCTGCCTCAACATCGCTTTCTGACAATCTCTTTTGGTTTGATGATATTGTCACAACAGCTGTCATGCCATACAAGAGCTTTGCTCACACAATGCTGTTAGATTTAATGAAATAAATAGATGTTTCTTCTGCACTTCATACTAGAACAGAATTTAATTAGGGGGAGAAAAAGGACCCATACAAGATTTATAACTGTTACAGCGCCTATCTTCAGACACAGAAAATGAAGCTGTTGCCTTTAGAGATAGCTCATCCCCATCAACGCAGCTTTGAAGTCACTTACTTCTTGTCGTTGCTTTCATGATATTTATGAGATGTCTGTTTGCGCACTTCTGAGAGATCTGTGCAGCTTCACAGGAGTGGATGACAGCAAGTCTTGAAGCACTAACGTGAATAGCTCGACTTCCAGGCTGGAATCCATCCTGCGCTCTCGGCGACACTTGCGTGCCCCACATCTGCTTGGTCATTTATGATGACAGGTGGTTCTCACCCCAGCTCTGCCTGGGTCAGCGTGCCTCTGGCTATCCGAGGCAACCCCATCATGAGTTAACGCCGGTCTGTGTCTTTGCCTTTTGCTCCCTGCCAAGAGAAAGAAAATACCTGAAGCTGGACTCCAATGCTTAGCGCTGACATTTTTGGCAAGGCTGCTGGATTCTAGTCTGTGTTTGATCTTGAGCACTCGAAGCCAAGTAAAACACCAGGAGACTTAAAGGTTATTACTTTTTAGTGTGTCAGGTATGTTTCCATATAAACCTCTGTTCTTTTCCAAGTGGACTTTATTTCACAAGCATTGGAGCTGCTGGGGGAATAGAATGTTTTTTCAGTCATAGCTGGTTGTTTGTTGTGGGATTGTATTCTGCCTTTGTACAGTGCTAATTTTAACTTCATAATTAGTGGGAATAAATCCTAATATAGGCCAAAGGGACAACAGAGGAAGCTCTTAAATCCATTAAACATGATCCGACGAGACACTGTAGATACGCTGCCTTTCAAGATGCTGATTTTTAACATTTTTGTGGACTGAAAAAGCCTGAGGTTTTGCTTGTTTGCTCAAAGAGTGCCGAGGATTCCACTTTTACACATGACTGATCCATTGAATTCAGCAAGTGGAAACCTGAGGTTGGGTCAAACGTTGACCAATGTACACATTACAGTATACAACCAGAAGAAACTGAACCTTTTCATCCCACAGTGGCATCAGAGGAGGGCTTAAAGCTACCAGTCAGACTTTAGTATAATCAAAAGTAATAATAATAATTTAAACACTAGTTAGCATTTCACTCTGTTATCTAGTTCTTCATTTTGTTGTACACTTTAATTTCATAAAAGATTAAATCTACTGTCGCCAACAAAAGACCCCTGTGCCCTTTGCCCCTTGTGACACCACAACAGGCGTGAGGCAACTTATCAGAGCTCAATTTGAGCAGCCAGTTGTATTTTGTATGTTTGTTTTGTTCCTCTTCATTCATGTTTCTTGTAATGGATTGTCAATGATGAACACTGTGTTCCCCTGATCAGAGATGTATTCAACTCCCACCTCTAGGAGAGCTTTTCCTGGATTCTGGGGGAGGCTGAGGACTTGAGTCTGAATGGACCGTGCCTCTTGCTCTAACATCTGTCTGCCCTTAGCTGTGGCCATAAAGTCTATGGTGTCAATCCCTGAATCTGTTGGTGGACACTGGCAGTAAGTGTCAAGCTGAAAAAGTTGTCCTACTGTACTGACTGACTTGTGGGACTCCAGAGGCGTCTGATAGGTACCGCTGTGCTGATGTAGAGGCAAAAACAAGGACCAGAAAGGAATAGTTCCTTTGGACTGACAGGCTGGGGTCGTAGCTGTTTCCTGGATACTTTAGAATGGAGTTGAACTCTGGCTTCAGGAGGATCAGGTGTGCCATCATGGCCACAGCTGCACAGTTCCATTGTGGTGAGTCAAAAGGTGAGGCTCTCAATTTAATGGTCAGTCTACATTCCTGTCCTCACCGGTGGTCATAAAGTTTGGGTCCTGACCAAAATAACAAGATCCCAGACACAAACAGCCAAAATTAGCTTCCACTGCCGGGTGGCTGTGCTTTCACTTCGAGACAGAGCGAGGAGCTTGGCCATCTGGGAGGGGCTTGGAGTAGACCCACAATGCCCCCTAGTTACCTCTGTTGGGACTTTAACTAGGCCCCTCCAAAACCCTCTCATTTTTTATCACTTAAAAGGGTGAGGCAGGGATAGGAATGCTGTCTTTCAAAGAACTGTATGCGTTGGAGCATATGTCCCGAGATGACATGCAATCAAGCCGAATTCACTTGTTTTGTTTTTACTGAACATTTTAAAGGAAAGTTGTGAAGTCCATACTTCATTAACCAGTTGCTTAAATCTATCACAGTGTTTGTGGAAAAAAATACCACAGTGGATATTATTAAAGTATGACACAAACTACAGATTACAGCTTCCTTAAGGGTGGAAAACTGAAGGTTAGCCACAGGGTCAAATCTGTTATACTTTTCTGGTTTATGCAAAGTTTTCGTCTTGTTTTTAACTTCTTCCTCGCATCTACTGTATTATGCAGATTAAGCTTTACACCAATTCTTGCACATTCTTGCAATATATTGTCTGCATTACCATAAATGCTTATTCAAACGGGTTTGTTCTGATTGCAAAGAGAAGCTTAAAAGAATTGGAAATCCTGACAGAAATGTGTTCACATAGTGAAAAGATTTCCCCCAAGAGCCATCTTCCAGCTCTCCATTTTCATATGCAGAATGCCATTTCTTGAGAGATATATCAAACTCAACCAAACCCAGACCCCTGAGGAGTTCGCCTCTCTGTTCTGCTCTGAGCAGATCCTTTCCCTCTTTGGGACCCCAAGCGCTGCACATGTGTAGGTATCGCTGTTACTCAGCTCATAAAACGATACAGTCACATCTGAAAGTGGTTAGCTGCTGAAACACACTGCTAGGTGCTTCAAAGTTTGGACCTCGATTTCTGCAGACAGCACAGACTGGGACTTCCTCAGGCACAAAACAATTCCCCACAGCTTGGGTATGGCTGCAAAAAAACTTGCTTTTGTTACAGAAACCTGTTCTCTCCATCAAAACCTTCAACGGGTTTCCATTACAGCAGAAGTGGTTATTTTTGTCAAGCATGGTGAGCTGCAGGAAAATTTGAATGATTCCTCATATGTGCGCAGAAGAAAAGAAAATTGTTCTCATAACCTGTGATGATTTTATAGCCCAACACCTTTTGTGTTCTTTCTATATGTGACAGGAAGGGAGGGAGAGGATGAAATGTTCCTGAAAGAGGCCTCTGTTCTCATTTCCTCTGAAGGCAGTCCTCTTTTCTTCCACCCTCCCATTTCTTTCCTGAGCCCCATCCACTTCAAAAAGCTGACCTAGCCCTGTGCGCTGTGTAACATGTTTACCTAAAGGCTCATTTCAAATAAACAGCGCCTCTCCTTGAGTTGCCTTCCCCCCCTCACTGGGAGCCTTTCAGAGACACCATATGGTTACCGGAGATACATCACAATAAGGACCCTGTCTTTTAAAGATTGTCATTCTTTTATTATATTGCAGAGAAGATGATTACTATGGAGAAAAGGCTTAAAATAAACAAAAACCCTCAGCGAGCTAGAAACTTTCTCATAACGACAGCAAAATTCACTCGTATTGTTGCTCAGCAAGATTTTGCTTTATAACCAGCACCCACTTCTTTGTGTTGATAGGGGCCTGGCTGATCCTATCACTTCAAAGATGCCAGTGTATCAGAGTATTTGAACTTTTACCCCCACTGTCACATGCTTTGCTTTGAGAACTCCTGGTAGCACCTGATTATCTCATAACGCTTAAGGTCTTACTGCACATCAGCACTCTCTTCTTTTTTGATCCCTAAATCCTCTTTCCATAACTTCTTATCAGATGTCAAGGGTCCCCCAAGTGGAGCGCTCAGAGACACTCTGTATGGGCTCTGTCAGGCTTTTTTGCTTAGCGCAGGAGATAAGATAGGGTGCACAATGAAACCAACGCAAATGTATTGCAACCCATGTTTAAGCCTGGACTCTTTCCCAGACTTGTAGACTTGGTTTTCATAATTGTGGCTGCCAAAGCAGCCGTTTTGCTGCTTGCTCTGCTGCTGCTGCAAAAAAGTGAACTGCAACTGGAGGTGGAGGTGGGGCTGGGCTGAGCTTCCCTCTGCGCCGTAGCCTTTTGATCCTGCTTGCGCCATGGATGAATTACGTTTCAGAATTTCACACTGGGGAACAGTGTTTCAGACACACAGCTAGTCTGTCAGGTTTCTTGAAGTGCTCACATTTGAGCCTCGATCTGAAGAGAACAAGCACATAGATGTTTTTATTACTTTCTTTAGATTCAGAAGTTTACATACACTTTGATAACTGTATCTTTAAGTGCTTTTGGGAAAGCCCAGAAGATGATTTAATAGCTTTTGTAAGCCTACAATAGATTAAGTTAAACATTTTGTAGTTAAATGGAGGCATATATTTAAAGGCCAAATCTTAAACACTGCTTCTTTTTATAGAAAAATATAAAAATCAGCCAATCAGCCATATAAGGAAGAGTCCTGTGGACTTCCACAGGTCTAGTTAATCTGTACGTATCATTTCCTGATGCCACTTTTACATGTTCGAACACTTTTATGCACCATGAGAATGTTCCTTCGTCGTAATGTTTAGGAAAGATATGGTTCTTTGTCTCAGAGATAAATGGGAAGACAGAAATGATGCCATCCCATGTCAGAAGTACATGAAGGAGTTACCCAGCAACAAATTGGGGGGTATTTAGCTTCTTGAGGGATTGCTGAACTTCCTAAAAACAGATGGCTTTATAAAGAAAGAACACTATGTGGAAATAATGAAGCAACATCTCAAGACATCAGCTAGGAAGTTAAAGCTTGGGTACAAATGGGTCTTCCAGATGGACAAGAGCCTCACTTATTATTCTAAACTAGGAACAAAATGACTTACGGACAGTAAAGTCAATGTTTTGGAGTGGCCATCTCAAAGTTCTGATGCTCTGTCCCATTTGTGGGCAAAACAGAAAAGGTGTTGTGTGAACAAGGAGGCCTACAAACCTGACTTGTCTACACCAGTTTTGTTAGGAGAAAGGGGGCAAAATTCTAGCAAGCGATTGTCAAAAGGTTGTGGAAGAAATCTTGTAGCATTTCACACAAATTATATAGTTTAAAGGCAATTAAACCAATGGCAAAGAAAAAAATATGAAAACTTCTGAATTTGAAAAAATCTATAAAATGCCCTTTCTCATTATTTAGCAAGTACTTTTAACTGAACACTGCCACAAAGGTGTCTTTTTGCATGAAAGGTTTTGGAACAAAACCATGTAGTGTTACACCTCTAAAGTAAATGTAATGTTTTGGATTATAAAAATGTAAATATTTTTCACTTGCTACAATTTCTGAAGTAATTTAATGAGCCAGCGGCCTCATACTCATGCCCTTATTTCCTTTGTGAATATTGTAAACCTTCAAGTAGTTACATGCATTCAACCCTTCATCACATCTGTTCCTCTTCAGCTTTTAACTTGTCCCCCCCTTCATGGGAGGTTGCACCTAAAGCACCATAGCATGCTCCATCTTAAATATCCTGGCTGCCTTCACATTAGTTTAAAAACATGAAGTCTCCTCTGCTTCCTGAGCACAGCGGGGGTGTAATTTTAGGAATCCTCAGGAAAACACTTGGTGTTGACCCTGTGATGACCTGCTGTCCAGTTCCAGGCGTGTGAGGAACTTCACAGCCTGGAATTAAGCCTGTTCTCCCAGTGTTAGGAATTCTTGTGGTCTCCGAGACTGACAACGCCTGTTGGCTGGAGGAGACAGAAGTACCTGACTGTCAGGGAGAGTTACACAACAGCAAGGAGAGAAAGGAGATTAAAGGTATGCAGACGCTTTGAACAGGCAGACAGCTTTCTTTTCCTCCTTATGCCAGAGTCTAGATATTCAGTGTCAAAAACTATGCCACAACCTAGGAAGCCAAGACATTTTTACCCCGAACAGGATGGCCACAAGCCTCAAATTCTTCATAATATAGAGGAGCAGTACCATTTATGCAAACAAGCGGTGTCTGGGGACCTGAGGTTTTGGCAGACATTGCTGGTTATAGTTAGGCTATAGCAGATGAGTTATTAGAGGCTCTGCTTCCTTTATGCTCTGCATCCTACTGAACTGCATTGTGTATTTTGGCTGCTTCTGTTCTGCAGCCCTGAATCTCCTTAAGGGTTCAATTCAATAATAGTACACTATAACAGCCATTCATCTGTGTTTCTCCAACATAACTCTAAGACGAATGTGTTGAGAGTTCATGCTACATTGGTGGCTCATCGGTTTTGGCTCTATAAGCTCCCCTTTTTGTGGTTACTTATACGCATCTGCACTTCCGCAGATGCTAGTTACTGCATCCATAGGGAGCAGTAACTAGTGGAATAGAGAGTTGTGGTTTTAAACCTGAACATGTCCTTCTCTTGTTTTAAAACATGTTAGAGAAATCAGTCTGAGATCTTTCAACAACATGGGGACCTTTCAAAGTGAGGAGACTAAAACGAATGGTAACACTTCATTTGAAGTGGTGTGCATAAGACTGACATAAAATAACATCTATTATGAACATGAAGGAGTCTTCATGAATGTTCATGTCTGTTGTCATGAAGTGTCATTCGGTAAATTTCACTTTTAATGCAAAGTTGTTCTAAAAGTTGCATTTAAAGTTCTTTAAAAGTTTCAACTTTGCACTAAAAGTGTCATTATTTGCTCCTTCATGTTCACAACAGGTTTTATGTCATGTTCATGATAGTATTGCGCCAGACTTATGCACACTCCTTCAAATAAAGTGTTACCAAACTCACACACACAGGCAGATGACATTGTTTTAGCAACCCAGTACATGAGTGAGTTCCAAACAATAATCAATTATTCATGTTGGCCAAATAATAAATTGAAATGTAGCTTGTAACCTCATGAATTTTCAATCATTTCACCACCGGTCACTGTGTCAGTCACATTTGACAAATTGGTATGTTTTCTTGGAAGGGAAATACCAAGTTGTTTGGCAGTCCTTATTCCAGTGGTTTTTTTAGTTGCTTTTTTTTTTTTTGCAATAATGCAACAAAAGCTCGTGTATTTTTAAAATTACAAACCATTTCTAAACCCCTAACAATGGGCATAGTTGTGGTTTGTTAGTTAGCTGAACAAACAGAAAAAGCAAATCGGGATTGTTTTCATCCGCACATCTTAGAGTTATTTTGAGATTTTATTGATATTGTTGCCTAAAGACGACTTCATGTATTTAGATACTTTTTGCAGTTAAACAACTTATAGTGTCATAACATTTCCTGTTTGATGAATCTGTCTCAATCCAGAAATTACTTCCAGGAGTAGAACCTACAGCTCCAAATTGAGTCTGAGTCTGAGCGAAGTTAAATAAAAAGCATATTAAAGAAACATTTTTAACAATGGGTATCTCACTTTTTGTTTAGTGGTCTTGAAAAAATGATAAAATCACAATATAAAGATTCTCTCTCAATCTCAATAACTTCTCAAGAGTTCATGTCCACTTGATGGCATTTTCAGATGCCCTGAATCTCTGCTAAGAGGGACACCTCGACACTAAACACTAAACACTCTAGCCATGCTTTTGTTGAGGGAACATTACAACATGATATAAAGCTCACAAGTTGATTTTGCAAAATACTCCCCTTTTAATATTTTGGATTAACAAGGTACAAAAATAGCCAGGCATAGATTGTTGTTGTAGTCCTTTGATCTGTTAAAGGTTCCTTGCCATGTCCTTTCGACATGGAGATAGTATTTTCTCCCTGTGAATGTGTGGATTATCTCTGGGTACTCCGGCATTCTCCCACAGTTGAAATATACATGTTAGCTTAAGTGGACTCCCTAAATAGCCCTTGCATATACACACATATGGTTGTTTTGTTAAGGATGATGGTGGTGACGGTGGTGGGAGTTTGTCCTGCAACCGGTGGGTTGCCAGTTCAGTCTGTCCTCTGTTGTTGTGTCCTTGGGCAAGACACTTCACCCACCTTGCCTGCTGATGGTGATCAGAGGACCTGGTGATGCCAGTGCATGGCAGCCTCACCTCTCAGTGTACCCCAGAGCAGCTATGGCTGCAATCCAGTAGTTGCCATCATCAGTGTATATGAATGACTGACTGCAGTGTGAAGTGCTTTGGGTTCTTTGGACTTGATAATGTACAGGTATAGGCAGTTTACCATTGTACCATTTTCTTTGTGTTGTCCAGTAACCTTTTCATAGTGTGCCTGTGGTGGATATTGACACCAGCAAACACCCTATATGTATACAGAGGATGTAAATAAAATAACTTCTTGTGTTTTTACTTCACATTGCAATTCTATTCTATAACTATTCCATTACTATTGAATGTTAATATTAGAGAGCAACTACTACAACATGCACAACCCCGTGAAATGCCAAAAATATTACTGTAGTGAGAAAATGTCTACACCTTCACAATATCTCCATAGGATTTCTACATCAGAGAGGAAACTAACCACTTATTACAGGTAAAAGACTAAAAGGAACGTCATGAAAACAGATTATCTATTAAACTTTCTCTAACATGTACAAAACAGCAGATGGTACATAATAACTGGTGGAAATGCCTACCTTGACCCTGTCATTTAGTATTATGGGGGTACCTGGGTTGCTGCTCATAAATTGTAAGACTTGCCGCCACTCTTCCACGCTGACGTGCAGCTGTCCTTCCCCAGCATGGTTTGTTTACATTTCTCAGTCACCCACAGGAGCTGTGTAACGCCTCTAGCTCCCTCCAACCTCCGACCGCAAGGCCTCGCCCCTATGATCCGCCACGGCTGCTTTTCAGAGCTCTGACTCAAATCTCTTGCAGAATGAGTGGTGAAAACTGTGGTGTCAGGGGTTATCTCACAGGTGAGAACAATTATAACTGACATCTCAATGCGCGACGGGCAGCTGGAAACCCGATACTGATGATAGCCGAGAGGAAAAAGCGGTCTAACAGGTGAGAGTGATGTGTTGAAACGGTTTATACAGTATGGAAGTAGACAAAGCAGTGTTTATCAAGCTTGTTGACCATGATAGTTCAAACTGTTGGTTTATGCTAAACCTCTGCCAACATGGGACCTGATCCCTTTAATTTCTCAGATGAATGTGTGCAGAAAGTAACTACTTTTGGACCGTAACAGGATTGGGTTCTAGCCACCTCACCCACAGCCTGGCAATCTGGCATCCTCTATGTTGTTTGAAGGGCCGGTGGAATGTGGAACAAATCCCCTCAGCTTTATCGGCCTGGACGCACTCCCCATTGGCTGCCACTGAGAGCCGGGGGCTTACAGAATTTCATGTGGAGGCCAGAACCAGAGGGACAATCTTTGGGTCCCATTGCGGGCTTCGATATGCCATCAGCTTGTGCCACTCACTTCTTTATGTTGTCAGGTTGTGAGTGTGCTGCTCACAGTTGGTTGGGCATACATCTTTTGTTTGGTTTTGATAAATCCCTGTTATTTGGTAGAGTAGAATATTTGCATTCTTACAATTCTTTTAGTTTTTTTCACTTACTTGACAAAGATAAGCAATTTTTTAAAGATGTTTTTATTTATTGAAAGACAACATTTATCCAAACCAACCTAAACCTATTTGCAACTACTGTTTCCCCCTTATTTGAATTATCACTTAACTCTAAACAGCCACAATTCTTTGTTCATTTTCACTAGCCACTTCCATACCCGATTTATACTAGATTTGAAGAAATCACATAAAAAGAATATGTCTGAAAACTTTAAGTTTTCAAAAATAACACATCATGTCCCAGAAGCAGATGAGAAACTAAGTAATTGACACATATCAGTCTAGAAAGGGTTACAAAAAAATTTCTCCACCAGGCCACAGTAAGAGCCAATCACATTAAAATGAGAGCATGGCCTACTGAAATTATTCCAAGAGTGGATTAACAAGTCATCCAGAAGGTCGGTGTTAAAGTCAGTGATTCAGATTGAACAATAAAAAAGAGCCTTAACAAAAATGACTTCCATGGAAGAACTCCAACTTAAAAACCAGCCAACCGAAAAAAGAAAAAGGAAAAAAAAACACACAAAGGCCAATCTCACATTGCCAAAAAAAAGAACACCTTGATGATCCCTAAAACTTTGGGAAAGTATTATGGGGACTGGTGAAGCAAGACAAGCTTTTTTAAGGTTCACATCATATTACTTCTGCTGCGAAGCTAAAACAGTATTTCAGTACAAGAACATCACAGATGGTGGTGGGTGCTTTGGTGCTTGAAGATCTGGATGACTTACTGTAATCAGTGGAAGCATGACTTCTGCTCAAAACTGGAAAGTTCTGAAATATAAAACCTTCCAGCCCTCCCTGTGTTAAGCTAAAGGGCACTTGGGTTATGCATGAGCCAAAGCAGACCTGCACTTTCACCCCTGAAGGTCTTACAAAGAAAAAAATGAAGGTCTTGAAGTGGCCTTGTCAAAGTCTATGCTTAAATCCAATTGAGATGGCACAGTCTGACCTTAAACAGGCTCTTTATGCTCCAAAGCCCTCCACTGTGGCTGAATTAAAACAACTTAGGAAAGAAGTGAGCCAAAAGACCTCCACAGCGATGTCAAACACTCACTGCTAGTTATCACAAAAACGCTTGATGGCAGTTGCTGCCACCTAAGGTGCAACAACCATCCAATTTCATCCATTTCCAAAAAGAATGCATATATAGCAGATTTGTTTGCTCCTGTAGCATTAGCATTCAGTAAGTTGAAACATACCTCAGTTATTTCAGTATAATTTAGCCTCTGGATTTAATGAAAGACTGCTCAGACGTGAATAAACCTGTCAATATTTTGTGCTTCATAAAATGCATCAAAGATTTAGCTCGGTGAAGTGTTTTTTTCCAAGTTAATACAGCAAAGACAGCCACAGCTTCCTTTTTATATCAGTTGATCAAATAGATGAGTGATCTTTCATGCTGCCATAGCTTCATATGTTTGCCTCATCTAGATTGGTGAGTTTTATGGAGTCATTGGTATGAAGGGCATGATTCTTACGGTAGCTGAATGTGAGACATCTGAGGGCATAGTGCTATTCTCCATTACATCAGGCTCCTATCAAAGCTCATTTTAATGAAGGCAAGCTGATTACAGCAGTGGTGAAAGATGCAAGGCTGTCAGCCAGTGATGCTAATCTTTGTTTAGGGCTTTCAGGAGGTCACAATCAAAGTGAAAGAAAGATCAGTGACGGGACAAAGAGTGAAGAGGAGGCTCAACCCTCCCCTGATTGAAGGGGAGTTGCTGGCTTTTAGCGCCGTGCACGCTAAAAGCATGTTCATCTCTCACCACAGCTGTTGTTATAGTAGGACTGTAGAGGGTTCGTTTTAGTGATTCATGTTCTGCCTCCTGTTTGACCTTAGAGAGCTTCCTGAAAGAGTCCTGAAAAGGCGGCCATATCTAGGCCGTCTCTGCTGTGACACAGATGATCTACCGTACTATTTCATACCAAGAGGTTTCCAAAACCACATCATCAAACTCAATGTGTTCCAAGACAAACGGGTTAAAAACTCAAAAAGATGAAACAACTTTATAATATTTTCAGCCTTCCTGTTGTCTCCTGAAGTCCAACTCTCTGTACCTGAACTGCATTGCTTCTGTGTAAACTGAGTCTTTCATCTCCTTAGAACAAACCTGGTAACATAATGAGTAATCCCTGGTGTGATAGACGTGACTTGGCAATAGATGCACATGTGTAAATTTTTGCTTTTTATTTCTTTATTGTCAAAGAGCTCACATTGTGGAATCTTCACTAAATAAGCTTTACGTTAAGGTTACAAAAGAAAGATTAAAATTTTTGACCGAGCGTTCACCGTTCAAGCTGAAAACCAGCTATTACTACACACCACAGGATTTTATATTATGCTAATATTTTAAATTTTGCAATACTAAAACTGTAAATGACCAGGTACATTCGCTGCTTCCAGAGATCATCTGAAAATCCCAAACATCTATTTCCACAAAAACTAAGGAACTTTTAAGCCAACGATGTAAAAACTGCACCACCACAAAAAGATAGAGATAGAAAAATGACAAAGAGAGTGGGGTGTTGGTTGAAACGTAAGCAGCTTCTACTTTAGCTCTCCCGGTAGAAGAGGCAGAAGTTGCCAAAAGTTGTTCATCTAATCTTCTTGCTTCAGAGCCCAAAATATTTTAGGCAATGGCCCCTTCCCCCTCCATCCACCCGTCATCTCCTTCTCGTTTGCCCTGCCTCTTTCCAGCAGAACTGCTCACATCTGGTTTTGAGTCGAGGCCAGGTTGGTTTCAGCTGGAACCGAGGGCTTTTATTTCTCAATGGCCCCTGTCCCTCTCCAGTTTCAATCTCAGGAATGCACAAGAAAATGACGCTTGTTTACGAATGGGCTTTCCTTTCTTTGTAGTAATAACATTTGGGTTCTGATTTTTCTTCACAAGGAAGGCCACAATAATTTCCAGTTAATATTGGGGTTGAGGAGGAATGCTGGTCTGCTGGCTGGTGGTCTTGAAGCCTTTTCCGGTGGCGCCCTCTGAAATGTAAGAAAACTCCCACTAATAGCCTCTTAGCATTTACCTCCCAATGCTCTCTTTAACATCAAATGCAACAGAGAGCTTAGATTGTTCACCTGGTTTCCATAGAAAAATAAATAGGTGCTGATATTTTTGACAAAATAAATGAAGAGCCCAGTGCTCAGAAACAAGGAGGAAAAAAAGACGCACAAATTCAAAACTCCACACAGAAGAAAGTCGGATCCTGTTTTCGTGTCTTTCCAGCATGTGTTTGTACTTCGACACGCGTTAAGACATCCGATCGAGCTGCCATATTTCCTCACCCGAGGGAAGAGGAGCTGTGTAAACAATATTAATGTTAGCCTCCGCTGTTTTTAAAAGCACAATTTTCAGGTTGCATCATAAGGTCTGCAGTGTGGCCCTAAAGAAGTGTGTGCACTTATTTTTAGGGGGTGAGCCAGAGGGGGAGATGTGAGAACAAAGATGTGCAGTGTTTTCCAGAGGGAGGATGGGTGGTAGGCAGGGAGGGGGTGGCGGAGGTGAGGTGGGAGGACAGACTGCTGGGGGATGTCTGATGTCACCTGGTAGGGAGCTATGAAAGCTTCCCCTGGTTACCCTATCCCACATAAAAGTCTGGCAGAAGACTGAGGCTTTAGAGAAGCTTGGCAGAACGGCGGCATTAAACAGGAACAAACATCACTCACCTTTCTTTCTCTCTCTTATGTCGAGGTGTCGGAGAGGCAGATTGTTGACACAGATTGCTGTCATTGCATATTTCCAATGCTTTAAAAAAAAAAAAAAAAAAGACAACAGGGATCCAATACCTAATGCTCTTCTTGAAGTATCTCTCTTAACATGTGCACATTTAAAGTGTTTCTTTCACATCACTTTTAGCTATGATTTTTAACCATACACATCTGTTAAGAAAATAAAATAAAAAACAAAACAACCCTTTTGTTGAAGGATAGAGATTTGTATCAGACAGAGGCTAAAGAGTCGGTTGTGATCTGATAGTGAAAAAATGAAAGCTGCTCAATGCCAGAAAGCAGTTAATTGCACATGTGGAGGGCAGATTTGATTCCGACACCGTGGGCGATGTGGAGGGAGATGTGTTTAGATGGCGAGCTGCAGACTGCGGTTAGGTACAGGCTGCTTTCTCATTAGCTCCACCAATGGATGTAATGAGCACAGAGGTGGGGCTGGAGCTATTGGTATGGGGACAACATGTGTTTGAAACAAACCCTGCCAGCCCCCTTAAAATAGTGTGTGGCAAGCAAAGGCAACTTCTGCATCTCCTACGTTTGCAAAGAAGTCCTCCGTCTTTAATGCAACAATTTAATGAAAGCCAAATAAAAGTTGATGAATAATTCTTCATTGTCTTTTGGATTCAAAATCACTCCCTACATCAGAACACCTACAGCATGTTTCCCCCTCATTTATGTTTTACGATCTGTGGAAGAAAAAAAAATCTGTCAGTTAAAATCTAAATCATCGGGTCAGATATCAAAGAATGGCTGAAATGACGATTCTTTGGCCAGAAAAAGCATGAAAGCTCATGTCTTTAATTCAGCTGTGAACAGTTTGCGCTCCCACCTTATGGGGAACGAGGAAGGAAGGAATCAATGGCTGTTTTTGATGTTCCTCTGAGTCCTTACATACTGGCCTTCATTAGAGGGACTGCAGGATAAAAGGGAGGGGATAAAAGCTTCCAGATCAGAAGGAAAACAACAACTTGTCTGAGGAAACCACAAAAGATGGATGCTGTGAGTTTTGTGTACATAAATAGACATTTTCTTTCTTTTTGTTTCAAGAATGTGTGCTTTATGATTTAGGGTTTCTTGTTTATGACAGAAAAAAAACAGTTTCCATTTCTCCAAGGCTTTCCACTGAGCGCCATACGTCTGAAAACACCAACAGATTGGTCCCGTCTCTTAACTAGCATCCTCCTCTGGCCTTCTCCTCTTATCAGCCTTGCTCCTTTATCGACTTTGTTCCTCTGAACTTCCCTTCCCTTCCCTCCTTCTTGCCTTTTGTTCCTCCTTCCCCTATCTCCTTCCTCCTGCTCGTCTCCCAGGGGTTCTGGTGGCCGTCTGGGCCTTGACCTCCGAGACTTATCAGACTGCCTCCCATTTCGCTGCGAAGGTCACGACCACATTACGTCCTGACGTATCGTCCAGAATAATCAGTCTTTGAGATTCTTAGACAGAACCACAACAGGCCCTGGCGCTGTGATTACTCTGAGAGGCAGAGGGGGTAAACGGAGAGGGGGCTCTCTCACCTAAACGCATGCAGATGTTCATGCTCTCATGAACCTCGGCTCCGTCAAAAGGTACACGGAGTTCTTTTGTTTTCGAGCGCCTTGTCTGTTTTTTATTTGTCTCAATTCAGTGGGCCTCCTTGATTCAATCTGGTGCGATTTTATTTCAAAGCCTGCTGAGCAGCTTAGAGGAACGGGGAATGACGTAAATAAGTTGAATCATTTGTTGTTTAAATATTTGTGGTTTAGGGCCTGTGCTGCACTTAATTTTCATTGTTTCCACAATGCACTTGTAATTAAAAAAGCCTGAGTGCGTGTGTGTGCGTGGGTGGGTGTGTGTGTGGGGGGGGTGTGTGTGTGTGTGTGCTGCTGCTCCCTCTGCACACTTATGCATTCGCACATGTGTGGAATGATTTGATGATCCAGTTTTATGCAAGATACGAATTATTCACAAATGGAAGAAGACCAGTTTTTTTTTCCATCCCTCTCTTCTTTCTGTACTGGTGTAATTAGTCAGTTTCATCCTATCTGCAAGGAAATTTCCATCTGGCATTCAGCATAAATGCCGCCCAGACCTCATTCTGTGGCTTGTTGCTCATAAGCCAAACTTTTCAGAGTTGAGCTGCTAAAAAAAAAAAAAGCAGTACAACAGAACTTTTTTCCTAAACTCTGGGTTTCCATCAAACACTTCTCAGTGGGTCTCTCATGTCAAACAGGATGAGAATAAACAGGTTGGCTGAGAAAGCGAGAGAGAGAGGATGCTCAGATGATGAAGTGCATCACAAGCTTTTTGATGGATGTGAGGGATCCATTTGAAGGGCTCGGAGGAATCTTGAAAGCTTGGCTGTGGCCGCGCTCGCTGCGTCCCAGACAGTGAAACACAATAAGCGTGCAGATGTTCAAAGTGCTTGGCCGCGCTGGAGCCTGGAGCCCTCTGCCGCTCATCTGAGTAGGAAATGCTTTAGCTGGAACTATTTGTTTTCTCTGTGTCTGTGGTCTGAACTGCAGATTCGCTTACATCTCTAACCCCCTCTCTTCTTCTCTTCCCTCCCATCCTCTGTGTCTTTCTCTCCTCTTTTTTTTTCTCAGGAGTTTCCAAATGCTGAACTGAAGGAAGGACAATTCACAGACCAACACTGTCCCCTTGAGGGTAGGCTGAGAAGACAGTTAGCCTATCAGATGTCTTATGACAGATTGTACCATTTTTGTTGGCTTGTCTCACATAGTTGAACAAAAATTGTTCAACTATAAAGCCGTGTTTTTGTCTGCTCACTTTGAGCTGAGCACACAATGCGTGATGGACTGCAAAAAGCACCCTTAAACAGAAATCTTGTCAAGAAAAGTAGATAGGCATTACAGATACAGCTGGTCACTCATAGCGATTAGATTGATATTGCGAAAGTCAAAGATTGTCTTGCATAGAACAAAAGATTGTCTCTGACTCTTATTTATTGCTTTATTTTGCATCGACAGTGATTCTTCCCCAGGAGAAGGCTGAGGGTTGTGAAAGCTACCTGAAGTACCTGCACTCAGAGGACGGAGAGAAGGAACCTCTCAGAGACGCCACCAAAACATCTGGGAAGAAACGCATCAGCGTCAATGTAAGAGTTAATGTGATCTGGCAGCATTTTTTGCCTTGTCTGATATAATTTTTGGATTACAATCACATACTGTTTCTCATCTCAGTAAATGAGGTTGCAGCTGAAAAAGCAAAAAATTGCTTTAGATTTTTCCGTAATTAAAATTCAGTGATTATGCCTTTCTGTTCTGGTCTTTCTAAATGTGGATGCATAAGAAAACTTCTAACTCTGTTTTGCAAAGTTAGACAATCCTATTCTGCAATGCACGTTTGATGAAAACCTTTTTTGCTCACCAAGTAAAACCAGCACAAGCTGTACTTTGCTGCCCCCTGCTGTTTTAAATGCGGATATGTCTTGCCGTTGGCAAGCCTTTGGAGCATAATCACAGTGATGATGAGGAGGATAAAGAGCTACGCTGAACTGTCTGAGTGAGTGTTTGTGTGTATGAAAGAGGGAAAAATGCTTTTTTTTCTTCTTTTTTTTCCAGGATGTGGAGTGTGATGTTTCTTTGGAAGATGACAACCGTCAGGAGTGGATCTTCACTCTTTACGACTTTGACAACAGTGGGAAAGTCACCAAAGAAGTATGTGGGCTGGTTTTGCCTCAGGCTACTGAGCTGTTTTTCTTTTAAAGCTTCCAAAACTTCATGTCTAACATTTATTTAGACGCATCTTTTTATTAGTTTTTTTTAAATCAAATTTGGAATTGTAAACAATGTTGTTTAATATCTAAAGGACATGTCGAGTTTGATGCACACCATCTATGATGTGGTGGATGCCTCTGTGAATCACTCCTGTCATAACAAAAGCAAGACTCTGCGTGTGAAGCTGACCGTCACCCCAGAGCCGAGGAGCCACCGACGAGACACGGGAGCAGGTGACTGAAAAATGAACCAACGACTCAGGTTTCCTTCTCAGTCTTTAAAGAGCCTGAAAAAATTTGAAACTTGATTTTGTTGTTATTTTGTCTCCAGAATTTATTCCTTACTCCATTATTGGAATAATTAATTGTAAAAAAAAAGTATGTTTTACATTAATTTACATTAATATGATGTCATTTATATTTGATTTGCAATTAATGTTCACATTTTTAGCTCCTAAATCCTCTTAAATAGTTATGTGATTGTTAAACTGGACCTGATTAAAGGCCAATGTATTTACACTCCCTTTTTTTTGTTTAGTTCTTTTATTTTATTTATTTATTTTTTCAAGAGAAGATAGATTGACATGCACTGAGATTAAATCACAACATACAACAAGTTTATTAGCTTTCAAAAAGCATGTTCATTCAGTCATTATTTAACTTCAACTGTACTTTTTCAGAACGCTGTCACCACGATGAGAGCCGGTCATCTGACAAACATCTCTCCTCATACTTCACGTTAGTCTGTTTGAAACCTTTCTTATGAAAAATGTGTTCAAGCCACACACATGACTTTTCTTTTCACTCTCCTACAGTAGCAAGGGACAGAGCGGTGAGCCTCCGGCCGCTGAGGGTCAGCATTACTGCGTGGATGAAAACACAGAGAGGAGGAACCACTACCTGGACCTGGCTGGTATTGAGAACTACACTTCCAGATTTGAAGGTCAGTTCAGTTTGATTTTATTTAGCCATTTTTATTTCAGCATACATTATTGTGTTGATAATAATGTGTGTATTATCACCACAAATTCAAACTAAGATTTAACTGAAACAGGAATGATTTAAATACTTTGGCTGTGAAAGATGGAAGAACACGGTGACCTTTATTCATAATTAAAACATTTTACATATTTTCCATTTTATTTAGTCAATACAAGGACTCAAGTTACATTTATTCACTTTCTACTAAAATGCCCATCTATTGTCATTGTTTTCTTCAGATAACCAAATTCGTAAGTACTTATTTATTCTTGTAAATATATAACAAAATATTTAAAAAGATCTCTTATTACATATTTTTCATTTTAATTTCTCAAGTAAAAATAATTGCTCACTGAAATTAGAGTTGAAATGAGAGTTTCAAAGCCTGCATTTTATTGTGATGGTGATCACTTAAACTTGTGTGGAAATTATAAATTTATGCTCCGTCTCTGAATGTAAGGAAAATATCAATCTGGATCTCACTTTTTATGGTCTGTTCTGAAAACATCACTCACCTCTTTTTCATAACAGTAAAGTCTTGTAAGGAGAGCTAAATATTACTTTTGATATTGTAATTACAAGTTATACACCAGGATATATACCTGAGAAAAAATATCCATCAACCTGCTCAAATGCTTCACTGTGGCAGAGTAAATACAAGCAGTCAGGGTCACTGGAGCTCTCCAGCTGCTGTCAATCTGTGCCACAGCTACAGTTGCTGCAGTTACCGACATGCAACTGCATGGCAGCGTTCACTGCAGGGCGGCATAGCGAAAGAAATAACAAGAGGGGAAAAGTTCACCAAGTGCAAGCTGTAAACTTCAACTACCGTCTTGCATGGTTTCCAAGTTGAGTTTCAGGTTGGATTTGGACTCAGACATAAACTTTCTTATATTTGGGTCTCTACCATCTCAGAAGCTGCAGGTTTCCAGACTGTCTCAACCATGCTTTTCACATTGACCTGGATTGACACAGTCAGTGTGACAGGTTTGGTGTTTTCTCTGCAAGGGGAAATGTGTCCAGGTTTCTTTTTGTTAGCTTTATTGCAGCATTTCAACATTTTATTTCAGTTTAGCTGTGAAAAATATCCAGTTACCTTAATTTAAATATACCACTACTTTTTTGTGCTGTCTTTCAGGAACAAACCCAGACTGCCCCACTCAGGAGACTCAAATTCGTAGCTCACAAAGCCAGAGTCGCTCTCGCTCCCACGAGCCAGAAGCCCAAGTTGTTCACCACCGACGTTCGCAGGTCATCGGTGAAAGCTACAACCCTGCAGAGCTTCGAGCCAAAGGTTCTCAGTTTCTCAAATCCCCTAAAGGAGCCTATAAGGGAAGTGGAGGTAATAACGGAGGTGGCAAATCCAGCAAATGCCACGGTTACCATCCTCCCGTCCAAACGATGCTGCACAGTGGCAATGCCGCAGGTCACGGGGGTCAGGATGTGTACCACCTGCCACACCAAGCTCAACCCTCAGCCCACCACCAGCACCCTCTACAGCAAAGTCACAGCAAACGGCTGAAGGCCAGAGCTCGCGATTCCATGTCCCCGACCAAAACCCCTCTGAATCCGCAGCCCCACCACCAACAGCAGCCGGCCATGCCGTCCATGCTGCCCGGCATGGAGAGGGAGCAGGCGTCCGGCCCCCCCGGGAGTCCAGGGATTGTTGTTCCTGTGGTGCAGCGCCATGAGCATCACCATCACCATGAACACCACCACCACCACCACTACCACCACTACCACCAGACATGACAGCTTTATATATAAATACAAGAGAGTGACTGATACCATTACAGGACCAAACCACGCTATTCTGAAGGACTAATCCAATGGAAGCACTCTCCATTTTGGATCTTCAAAGTTTCCTGCAAACTCTACAGATATACTAAGAAACACTGTACTGAGCTACCAAGTACACTGATGGTAAATGGTGTCTGCATAGCAGGACCTCAGCATGTAAGAGGAGAGAAATGGTGCAGTTTTTCAGTATTTTCTCCAGGTGTTGTACTTGAAAGCCTGCACTCCTTCCGCATATTTTTTAAGGGGTTCAGTAGAGAAGAAAATCAGACGACTTCTGTTGTGTCACTCAGTCTCTTCAATCAAAGTCCTATAAAGCTACATACAGTATGTGTCCAAATAGTTGTTGTTCCATGTGAGACTTTTCCACAAATGCAGATCTCAGGTGTAAAGGTGCTGCTGCTCGCGAGCTTCCCAGAGAGGCCCCGCTTTCATGGGCCCGGTGCTGTGGGGCCAGGAGGCTTCCTGTTTGTGTGTGCGAGGAAGGAAGGATGGGGAGAGGGAATATGAAATCACCACTGCCAGTTTTAATGCAAAAATATCTTCCTATATGTATTAAAAATCTATATATGTAAACACATTTTACTGTATAATAATTATGCTCTATATGCATATTTCATCCTGGATCTAATTATGCATATATGTATTTTGTATTTTATATATTTTAATAAACATTATATAGTTCATTTATACAAATGCAGAGAGGTCTTCCTTTTTTTTTGCAGCCATGTATGTGATTTATTTATTACCATGCATGATTCCAATGACCCTTTGGTGATACACTGTAAAGTCTCAGTGTGCCTCTGTCCTCTGAGTGTGTCCTCAGTTGACATTTTCTTATAGAAAAGTGTCCTTTTTACTGCTCCTTGTTGACACAAAGCTGTTATTTATAAGCGTTTGCCACATTGTGTCTATTGAAACACTCATACCTGCTTGCTGCCATAGCAAGCTCTGCGCTGTGCACAGCAACCCAAACCTCTTTGGAACATGGCCCCTGGTGCTAACTGGGCTTTTTTGGACACCCTGAGGTTTGAGTTGTCTGATGAAGATTTGTTTTTGGCTCACCTAATCATAACATGTTCTATTACCTATTTCAATTAATTGCAGATCAACCAAGAGTTAAGAAAAACATTAAGCAGTAAAATTTGTGAAAACCAGCTGACATCTGTTTTTATCCTCTAGGTGGCGATAATTGGTCATTCATACCCATACACTTGCAGCTGCAGATGAAGCTATTGTGAACAGTTATGCTGGCATATAAATCCAAACACTGCTTTTAGGATTTTCTTTCTTATAAATTAGAGCTGTCGTATAAAAATTAACTTTAAACTATCTTTAACTACAAAATAAAATGTTGCGTTTCAGAGAACATTTTAAATAATTTCAAACAGCCCTACTCAAATATTAGATGTGCTCTGAACAGAAAGCTTTCCTGCCTTGCAGCCTTTATAAAATCTGCTGCCGTAAAAATGCCTGTAAACAGGATAGCACCAATTTTCACTGTAAATGAACATAAATAGAACACATCACTTGGCAGCATCTAAACACTTTTCCCTCTCCTATGAAGATGTTCTGTCTCAAACTAAACCAGCCAGTTTGGTTTATTGTCAACGAAACAACATCAAGGTTCATTTGCAGCAGTAATGGACCTTTTTATTTGAGGAAACTCATGACACGTCTAAAGGAAATCGGAAAAACAACACCAGTCTGCCAAACAAGGGAAACTACCGTCAATGTCAACAGCTGTATTTGTACACTATAAAATCTCTTTGTCATTTTTACAGAAGCTGGGAGCTTTAACCAAACAAGAGTTTAAAAAAAAATTCCCTGTTTGTTTTGTTTTGAAGAAGAGAATGATAAAGAGGCTCACAGAACATCAGACGGAAGTGTGCAATGATCTGCCTCCTTGGATTTGTTGTGTGGTACAACATGAGCAAGATATTCTGTTCTGAACAGCCTTCACTGAACATCTGTCACAGGATAAAATGAGAAATTTAGATGGTACAAGTAAATATACACTTTATTTTTATGTTAGTATCAAAAGGATGTGTCATTGGCATTAGTTTGCACTACAGAGTGTCATGGGTTTCAACCAAAATTACGACTGGAGCAAATTGGCTCAACTCAAAATGCTCGGTGGACAGATGAGACAAAAGTGGAACATTGTAATACGTCAACACTTCACAAACAACACATAATACTGACAGTCACACATGGTGGCAGAAGTGTAATGGCCAAAGGGTGATTAATGGAAATCATGACTTCTGCTCTCTAGCAGAAATGACCCTAATCTAACTAGCTATATAAAAGCAATTAAGATGGCCTAGTCAAAGCCTCAACTTAAATCCAAAAGAGATGATGTGATTTGACCTTAAAAAGGCTGTTCAGAGATGGAAGCTCCCCCATGTGGCTGAATTTAAGTAATTTTGCCAGGAAGAGTGGAGTTCAATGTGAAGTACTCATTCACAGTTATCAAAGTAATGTCAGTTTGGACAACAAAACAGTTTTTTATGCACTCAGGTTACCTTTGACATAAAATATGTTTGACGGTCTGAATCATGTAACAAAAATAAAAAAAAAGCTGAATAAATCTATAGGAAGCAAGTATGAATTTTGCTACGTCAACATTTTGATTAGATTGAGGATTATTCAGGAGCTTGACGAGAAGACAGTGAGTAAGTCATCATGCAGGTATTTACAGCAGCGAAGGGAGACAATTCCTGTCGCTCCTGCGCCAAAGCGAAATTAATTTAAACTTGACCAGTTGTGATGTATAGGCATTAATTTTTTAAGGGGTGGGTATAATAGTTTCTTTTGGGCTTTTAGTAATTGCCAGCCTGGACTCAGAGAATAAAAGCTGCTCCTCGCTCGGTTCGGGAGGGATTTGGCGAGGGAGGGCTGAATCCGAGCCCCGACTGTGAATAACAATGGCAGCTAAGAAAGGCGAGGGGCGGGCGGGTCACTCTGATGCAAATATCCACTTTTATTCGGCTTGGAGGAGAGCATGCACTGACAACAACCACATTCCACCAAAAGCTGTGAGGATAGGTGACGAAGAAGACTTTAAAAAAAATAAAAAAATAAAAGCTCGTATTTTTCACCAAACTATAGGTGCGGAGAATTTCATTGAAACCGAGACAAGTGGAAAACTTTCCAGCGGAACCTGGAGGCGTCACTGAAATGTGCCAAATGCACCTGCTGGTGGACCGCACTGCGTTATAATAAAGGTAAGGCAGCCAAGCAGCCTGTAAGTACTTTATATTTGTTAAATAGTTTATACTAACGCTCTCTTTTAAGCGCCATTGCAAGTTTATGGCAAGTTTAGCATTTAGCTAAAGCACATTTTCTTCTGTTTAAGATTCTCAAAGAACTTCTCTCATTATTCACAGTTTTTTTTCCCACCCCTCTTTCTCGTCCTTCTCTGCAGCTTATTTAGTGACACTAAGCCTGTCTAGAGAAAACGTGATTATTTGAACCCATCAATACGCTAGCTTTCATTCAAAACATGCATGAGAAAGGCTTTGCTGCATAATAGAGCAGTGGGAGCCTGTCTGTTTGTGAGGAAAACTGAAGGGAATCTCATTTTAATGTTGGGAATGTTGAATGTGTTACAACAGTTTGATCAGAGCCGGATTTAGGATGATGTGGGCCAGTTTTGGTGCCTCAGCTACTCGCATTTCTTTCATGGATGCAAAGAGTAAATTGACATGCATGTATACTGTTGAAGGCTTTTCATGTACTATTCTTTTCCTGGTTGATTTCCAGATTTCTCCACCTCCTAAAGAGTGCATTACAAAAATGTTTTTAAAGAAAAAAATAATAATTCAAATTATGGAAGTTGAGAAACATCTCAACACAATTTTTACAATTAAAACCAAAAATACTCAACTGCATTAGCAGCATTTATGTGCCATATATGTAACCCAGAATCACTGCTCCAGAATCTGTCGCTCAAATACTGCAGCACTGAGACAATAATAAAATTAACTTGTGTTATTTACACAGATAATGCTCGTCTCAGCCTTCCCAATAATTGAGACTTAAAGTTGAACTTCTTATTGAGGTAATTGTTAGCTGACTTCTTAGCGACGTACAATTAAATGTGAAATCAAATTCCCAGACTGTTAGTTGATTCATAAATAGAAAATAAAACAAGAGAAGAGCAGAAGTAATGCAGCAGAACAGCATGAACTGGACACCCACAATCCTAATGCAGCTACTTCAAAAAACACCAAAATTATGGAAGGAAGATAGAAGCATTTTTAAAGCTGTTGTCACATTTGATATTCTTAGTATAAACAGTTAATCAAAAGAGAAGCTATAACATCATTATTTTTAAGTTTTCTGATTTTTGATTTATTCAGAGACTTATCTTACAATTTAAGCACCTTCCCAGATTTCTATGAAGACCTTCAAAATGTGTGTTTGTGGCACGTAAAACAAGAAAGAAGAAATACAACTGCGTTACGGCCCCTAAATGTTCCCTCTCTTTGAATCTGTTTCCAATTGCTTTGAGTTATTTTTATTACATGACTGTAAATTTAGATCACCTTTTATGGCTGCATCTTTTCTGTAGGGGTGAACAAAAACCTACTGGGAGTGAAATGCTACTGTAAAGTCCCATCACATCCCACAGAGAGACATGAAAGCAGACTCAATGTGAGGCTTTTATCTGAACAATTGCCCCATTCTGTCTCGCACCCCAACCCTGACCACCCATATAACCCCCCTTTTTACAGATTTCCACTTGATTAAGCCCTAAGCTGCCTAGAGTTGAATCTGGAGGGAAAGTGGCTCACTAATGATGACCCTCAAGTCCGATGTGACTGCCTTTAATTTTAGTCCGACGTGCTGAGAAAAAAAAACAAAAAAACATCTTGTCAACCAAAAGTATTGCTGTAAACTTAGGTGTGCCATTTCTGAAGCATCCCTTTAAGAAGAGAAACATGTCTACTGTGATAACATGACTCTTTTTGTTGCACTTTATATTACATTTCTGCCAATTTCTTTTAAGTTAAACGTTTATATAGAAGATTCCTAACGGTTTTGCTGACCTGTTGCTTGTTAATTGCAAACAATGCAGCTTTAGCACTTGACATTAATTTTTCACAGCTGGTTTTCCCCTTATTTGTAAGTAATTACCTCTGTTGGTGAGAGTAACCAGTGGCAGTCTGCAGAGAGCACTACGCATTCTCTATACGGTGGTGAGGTTGCTGGGCAATAAGAGCTGCTGGGTAAAGGCTTCTTTCTGCCCCACAGGCTTTCCCCCCTCTGTCAATCTGACTGGATATCCTCTGGCTCTTCTCTCAGCTTACTTTGTTTGCATATTAATGGATCTGAGGGCATAAGGGTAACTATAGACCAGTGCTTTCATTCTGATAACCAGTGTTATTGCCAATGCTTGTATATGCCAGTCAGGTATTTCCTAGTGTAGTTATTATCTTACATGGTGTAATATGCATTAGTGTGATTCAGAACATTTAGGTCTTTATATATAATTGTTGGCCACTAGAGGAAGACAGTGTGCTGAAAAGTTTAAGTATGTCGGTTTTTGTTGGTATGAGTCTACCTTTGAGGTCAGCCAGCTATCAGCTAGTGAACATCAAAAGATACATTCCTGAATAAAATAAAAATATTTCATAAGACCAAAAAAAATTATCTTTGATACAGAGACGTCAACCTTCTTGAAGGAGTGTCCATTTTCCTGTGGAGTATAATCGCTTGGTGTTCTCTTTGAATGAACGTTAATGTGACATGAGAAGAGGGTGATCAGCCTGGGGCTCTGCTGACTTTGAGGTGCTAAGGAGCCCAGGTTGCTTAAATAGCCTTCAGCTTGTTTGCATTGTTGGCTCTCTTGATGATGACCTAATTCCTTTGTGAGTATTTCAGGTAGTGGTACATTTGAGAGTGTGGGCAGCATTTCCATAAGGCTTGCCAGTGAAGAGAAGCATGAAGTGAAAACACCAGCGGATGTAATGGCTCTCCAGATTTATTACTGACTGGGGAAACTTAATTCTGGGCCTCATTCAAAATGTATACTCAGCTTCTTCTCCCTTCCTCCAGACACCAAGACACCAAGACACCGATTCCCTTTTCAAATTTTAAATGACCATTTATCTGAAAAGAGGATTTTGGAAACAAATCAAGTACAAAACTGAGGTCAGAGGTCACTGTGATAATATAAGGGAACTCTGGAGCAATTTGCCTCTTTTAATATTTCTACATTCATTTTGTCTAGTTTTGTATCTGTAAACAATGTGCAACCCATGTACTTAAGCAATGTGTATCACATATTTTCTCTTGGTATTTGCACTGAATTAAGACTGTAAATAATTGTTGAAATACTGAAATCTCACATGTGATTAAATTTTTTTGTAAGTTAAATTCTGAAGGTGCTGCACAGTGTTGGTAGCACTGTTGCCTTTCAGCAAGAAGGTTCTGGGTTTGATTCCCAGCCTGGGGTTTTTCTGCATGGAGTTTGCATGTTCTCCCTGTGCATGCGTGGGTTCTCTCCGGGTACTCCGGCTTCCTCCCACAGTACAAAAAAATGAGTCAGGCTAATTGGCCTCTCTCAATTGTCCCTAGGTGTGAGTGTGTGTGTGCATGGTTGTGTGTCCTGTCTGTTTCTGTGTTGCCCTGTGACAGACTGGCGACCTGTCCAGGGTGACCCCGCCTCTCGGCCGGAACGTTAGCTGGAGATAGGCACCAGCATCTCCCGACCCCACAAAGGGACAAGGGTGTTAGGAAACGGATGGATGGATGGATAAATAAATTCTGACAGCATTATTTTACCTGAGTGGTCTCAAACTCCAGTCCTCTGGGTTTGGTCTCCTGCAACTTTTTAAGACCATTTCACACCTTATTTACATTTTCCGTGGTTCTTATTCCCATTTGGACTAGTTGACCCTTCTGAGATAGGACAGAAAATGACCCTTGATGAAACCTAAGGAAGTTTGAGTGACCCCTTGCTACTAGACAGTGGCAGTGGGGCAGTTGCCCACAGCGGCTTCAGGAAGGGAGCAATGCCAGATTAAAAACAATGTCTTGTCATTTGAACCTTGAACTCTGTTGCTTTTATAAAAGTTGGTGCCCCTGCTGGCTTCTTGTACATGCTTTGTGTAGCACTGCTCTGATTTCTGTCCAACCTCAATCTAAAAATCTTAAGATTTAGATATTTTTCTGCCTTTTTATTGGCTTACGGTGGCAGAAGCAGGGGGTCGCCCAGGGCACTATTCATACTGTTACTGGATAATAGTTATCAAAGGCACATAATTACTTTTCCTTACAGTACGTTTTAACAGCTTATAGAAAATCTGTTAAAATCCTCAAAGCGCGCATGAAACTTCAAAGCTACTTCAAAATAAATGACACAAGGTCAACATGAAGTGTTTTTTTAGATGAAAACTTTGTTTTGTTTCCATAAAGATGCTGACAGAATGTCCAAAACTACAAAGACATCATGGTAAATTTGAGAAAAATACCCAGCATCTTGATTAGGCAAGTCAATTCAGAAACAATGACTAAACAAAAAAGAGAAAAGGTGCTAACATAGTAATCTGAGAAGACGTAGTATAACAAATCAAGAGTGGAGATCTTTCTGTCTTTATTTTCTGAGAAATAATAGACAGATAAGTAATAAAATTTCACAAGAGAAAAACACCATAGGGCATTTTGTTCCAAAATAACCACAGGCATTCTTTAGTTGAACGTTTTAATTTCAAGCTATCACTGAGTTAGACTGAAAATGATAAATGTAGCACTTAAATATAAACAAAATGATTGTAAACTTGGATTAACCCACTAAATCTTATATCATTTGCAGAAGAGGTAAAGAGCCAAAATGTAAAATACCAAATCAAGATCTACTGAGCTCAACAGTTTCTGCTGTAAACGAATCTCTACTACTCCTAAAATAAGTCATATTTAGGATTTGTCTTGGCTTTGTTTGTTTCTTAGGAGCAGATTAGATCCTGTTTGTAAAAATGTCAGTGGAACATCTCTTATGGCAACAGGCTGTTTAGTCCCAAAGCCACAAGATTTCAGGAGTCTATCACTGCTGCATCTTTAAACAGGAAGGAATCATTACTCTGGCAGCAACACACAAGGAGAGTAAGCTTTTAGTTTATAGGAATCCTGACAATGTTAGAGGAATTAGCTATTTTTTATGGTTAAACCAAACTAGAACATTCCTTATGCTTAATTTATGTATTTAATTCATATTTAATCTGATCTATTTGTATTTTAAGCATTATTGTGTCTTTCAGGACCCAAAGATGTTATTCACATGCATCAGTGCAGGCATATTGAAACAACTCTAGAGTATAAAGCTGCTTTTGTCTTTGAGGATCTCCTCAATGACCAGTTGCCTCGTTCTGATGGTTCCTGCCCTCAGGAGACATGTATAATTAGAGCCATGGAAACAGGAAACACCTCTCCCTCTCTATCATTCTCCTCACCCTCTGTCTAACCCCCATGTCTCTCCTTCCCCTCCTTTGCATGTGCATGTACAAGTTATCAGGTGCAAGATGCTGGATATCACTGTAATTAGTCAAGGGATGGTTATCACTGTGACTTGTGTCGTTTCCTTTACTGGAATGAGGACAAAGTTGTTGTCCTCAATTTTTGTTTCTGAAGAAGGTGGATGAAAAAAACAGAAAAATTAGGGTTGAGGTATTTGGAGAAGTTGACTTTGTCAATCTGCCTAAAACTGAAGATTTGAGGGTTTTACACATAAACCAAATTCCTCGATTGTCTCAAGGCTGGCAATTAATATTTTAAACATCAACATCAAAGCTTAAAATATACAAAAATTAAAGAAAAGGTATCTATTACTTTGCAGCCATGTCCTGCCTTACTGAAATGGCCTATTCTCTTGTCTTTTCCATTTTGAAGTTGCTGAGAGAAATAGAGTTAATTCATATTTACAGCCCAAGAAAACCTAAATTACCTAATTACTAATTTAGAGTTATTTAGTAGATTGTTTTCTGCAGAACTGTTGATGTGGGCATGAGTGATTTTGATAAAGAAAAAAAAACAGAATATGAAATTTCTTTTCGACACTAAATTCTAAATTCTTTTCGACAATAAATAAATGTGCTCAAATTGAAGGTTGTATTTTTCAAATATTTTCTTTAAGTTTTTTTGTTTCATTTTATGTAGCTTTGCATTATTCTTTAGTCTGTGATCCTAATTCTGTACCTTTTTCCGTCTTCGTTATATTTTGATAGATGAATTAATGCTAAATTCTCCTCTGATCTAATTAAAATGTTTATTTTACAGATTAGATTCTCTTGATCCAACTAAAGCAACAATGCATGTAATCCTGTGAGTTCTGGTAATTTCAGCCCAAGACTCTATGGAAGCCAGGTGCATAGCTGGCAACTTGTCATATTTCTATTTTTGTTACGCCCTTAAAATGATGCACTGCCGCTCCATCCTTGCTCCTGTGGCAGGAGACGCTTCTCTTCACTCCATATCAATACTAACTAACTCCTCTGTTTGCGCTCAGATATGCAGAGTTCACAAGAGAAAAAAAGTCAACACCTTTTTTTTTTATCCAGAGGAGCAGCTCCCACCTTTTCCCCTCTTCCCAGTGTGGAATGTACACCTGGAGGTGTTTGCTGAGTGGCTCAAGTAATCCATATGACAATGCAGGATGGCGTCTGCTGCAATCAAAGGTACTGGAGGATCTCCTCATTGTGGTAATCCTTTATTTTAGGACTTCTGGTCTGAGGGCTTAAATATGATTAAAGTTTTTTTGTTTCGTGGGAAATGTGAGAAGATTGGTAACTGATTTGCAAAAAGACAAATAAGATAACGAGTAAAATGTTTGGACACCCAGGTTAAGTGTAGTGTTTTGAAACCTCTCTTGTTTGACATGGCAGGTCGAGTTAAAAAGCTCTGCACTTAGTTTCCTCTTGTAGAGCACACACACACGGGAGGGAGATGGGTGCAGATAAAACATGAAAAGGGTTACGCCCCACTGAGGAATTGGGATGCCTTGAGGGGGGGCTGGGAAGCCTTCTGCCTGGCTAGCCTTAATAGAGTAATTCGTCCTCCTCAGTCAACAAAGCAGAGCGTCTCAGATGGGACACGTCAGGTTGCTGCAGGACTCGGACTCGGGGGCTGGTCCTCTCCTTTGGTTAGTCAGCTGCCAGCTTCTCAGTGCTCAGAGAGTCGGAAACTCCTCCGTGCGCTGTTGGAGGCTTCACATCTGGAGAACAGAGTGAGGTGAGTTCTGATTTTTTGGGGGCAATAAATTAATCTGGTTGGCAGGAATCAACTTGGGTTTGCCATTAAAGTTGTTTAATCAAGTAAGGATTGGAATAAAGCAAAGCAAATATGTCGTCAGCAAGACCTGGAATATTTCAGATACGTTCAGAAAAATACACTCGCATGTTGTGTTTGATATAAAGAAAGTCTCACAGCTGATGCTTAAAGTTCTATGTTAAAAAACAGATTATACGGCAAACATGTCAGTGTTAGTTCTACAAAAATAATTAAAGGGAGGGAATCTGTTGCCTAAGTTTTATTACAACATTTTAATTACAAGGATTACTGGCTGTAACTTGTTTATTATAAGGAGTAAGCCTTGCCTCAGCATACTTCTTGCTCTCATTACATTCCTTGTATTAATACTTTGTCAGCGTGTTCTCCTTGACTTTGTGAACCACGCGGTAACTCGATCTGGCCTCCTCCAGCCACCTGTGTTCGCGCGCTCAGGGAAAACACTGGCTTTTGTGTCGGAGTGAGACGTCCACACAGCAGGACGGAGGGGGCTGCACTGGGGTTGACGGTGACAGGTGGCACACTCTCCAGGCGGTAAAGTGCACCAGCACGGATGGTTAGGCTGTCAGAAGAACAGCTGTAGCACAGCGCAGAGGTCCGCTACTGGGAAAGAGAGTTTTATTGAGGTTCTAGAATGGCCTTTATTGACATTTCTCTACTTTTTGAAGGTCTGTCAAAAGTTCTCTTTGAACTTTTGAATTTAGGCTGATTTTCTTTCATCCTTTTGCAATACAGGTTCTTTTTATATTTACCTTTCTAAGGCATAACAGTTGTTCCCTTTTTATTTAGTTGGAAATATGGGGGAAAAATGTGACAAATTAATATTGCGGCACCAAAAAGTATGAAATGCGATAGAGCTTTCTGTTAATTGTGTTGTTATGAAGAAAAGAAAAGAACAGTAAAGACAAATGTTTTTGTTTGATTGTAATTCCTTCTAGTCTTAATTAAACAAAAAATCTTTAAAAAAACATCTTGTGTTAGAAAACCTTTCACCAGCTGATATTATAACTGCATTATGACTGAGATCAAATAAACACAATAATAACTAAGAAACTAAGCACAAAATAATAAACCAAAATGACAATAACTACTAATTATGACAAGATTTTTTTCCAACAATAAAAAAAAATCCAGATGCAACTACAGATGTACACAAAAGGAAACTCCATGTTTCACTTTTACACACAAATTTTTGGATAAGCAAATAAATTATAGCAGCTTCTTAAAGTTTTGTAAGTAAGAAAGCCATTTTGGATTTTGAGGTCAGGGTTGGTGACCTTTTAAATTGTAAAGTATGACCTCAATAGACGTTGAAATGCCAACCTCTGTGTAAAAATGAAATGCCTAAATACATTTGAATCCCTAGGTGTAATGGATAGGAACATTTTGTTCTTGTTGGTTTTATAAGGCAACACGTCGAACTGGAGTCCTGCTGAGTTGTTCTAGAATATCTCTATTCATGGAGTTACTTTGTAAACTGAGTTGGAACTTGTTCTAAAAAGTTTGGAAACCATAGAAAAATATGTGAGTTGTTTTAAACTATGCTCTTTTTCTTTTATTTGTCTTACCTCAGCTTAAATTTGAGTTTCTGATGACCTTTCCTTGTGCTGACTCGAGAGCCATTAGAGAGGTTGATTGAATACTCATCTTAAAAAAAAAGAAATTTGATTGTGTTTTTTTTTAGCTTTTAACCATACAGTGGAAACAGTCAGAATCTGTATTTGTTTTATACTATCAAAAATATTGTAAAAACTATGAACAATTGAATGTCTCGGAAACCTGTTATTCTTCTAAAGGTAATATTTGAAAACTTTGCATATATGATCAACTAAGGAATGTTAAATCTCTCAGGGTCTATGTCAGGCTCCTGTTAGTTTCTGTAATTTAGTGCTTTATTTACAGATCCTACAAAGCTGCTAAAGTCCATATAAAAACATGCATTTTTGATACCAATGAAGAACACTTCAAATATTAAGTTAAAAGATATTGAATGTTTGACGGTCACCTTAAATGTTTAATGTGGGGAGATTTTACTAAAGATTTGCATTTTAGTAAAAAAGTGACGTATGATGTGGCTTTAGTGTTTGGGTAGCTGTGCTAATAAAGCCGAACTGTGAAGCAACAAGCGAAGCAACTCCCCAAAGGTCCCCATTGATTTTGTGTTTAGCTGTCTATTCAGGTTGATCAGGAAAGGTCAGAGGGCACAGGCTGAACCTGGATGATGATGTGAGTTCTCAAGTCTTTGTGAGGCCGTTAGAAAGAGAGCATGACTAGTTCACTTTGTCCACCATATTTACTCGCCTCCTTCTTCCCTCAGGCCAAAACTGAGCTGTAAATACAAAACCTATCATGTTATTCTCTTTAAAGACTCTCATAGCAGATAAAAGGGTTTAAATGTCACTTCAAATATTCAAATGCACATTCATGGTTGGTTGGAGCTGCTTTGATCCATTAAGTGAATTTACCCTTGAGATACTTTGACTGATATTTTATAAGCAAAATTCACAACATTTTAGCCTTTTTGCATCTTATTTAATCTTATTTTAGAACATTGTGGATAAATTATGATTATTTCTTTATTGTTTTGTATGATTTAATTAGAGAAGCTAAGGTGTAGTAAGTCACTGTAAGGCACATGCAGCAGATGTCTAACTTTTTTTTAAAGGAAACTTTATATTCTTTCTGCCACAACGTTTTAAGAAAAAGGTTGAAGTTGTAAGCGTCCCCGACTGGTAGGACTGTGTGGCTTGTGGGACTGGTATGAAGCGAGGTAGAAAGAAGGTGTGACATTCCACAGTTTGGTGCATGTTTGCATTAGTTCATCACAATGAGCATCAATCTATCGCTCAATATAATCCATCTTCTGTTTACAATGTGGCTCTTTTTGTCTAAGGTTTGCCCAAACTGAGCTTTCTGGAAGCTATAGCTCTCTCCTCTCTATGAGCACCACTGAAGGAGATGGGTTAAAAAAAACACAATTAATCTTTTGTTGTAATAGTATAACAAAAGATTACAAAGATCTCATAAAATGTAAATAACTTTTAAGTTTTAAGTAGAAATACTCGACAGATGTGTAAATATGTTCTGTCACCACATTGGCCCAGTTTGTGACTCTTTTCTAAATGGGAAAGACGAGATGTATTATGCATAATAAGCAACACAGGTATTTGTTCATTCAGCCAGGAAGTGGCAAAAAAAACATGGATGCTTACACAAACTTTCCTAGACCTACAGTCAGGGCAATAATTTATTCACGTTTAGAACTGAGACAATCAAGGCTGGACAAGGACCTGAGTTCATCTCCAAATGTACCATCAGTGTGATGGTAAGGGAAGTGAAGCTACATATACAAAGCATTTTGGGGGTCACAAGGTTTTCAAAACTACAATTTATTTCAAGACTTTTAATTTCTTTTTAACATAAGTTTCAATAATTGTGGATTGAACTGTGCGTCTTACATCCTCTATGTCCTTTAAGTCTTATTTTTTTGTTATCTGTGAGACATGAAGATGAAAAACGATGAAGCTGCAGCTCCTGTGTCATCTGACTAATTTGTCTTTTATCTGATCTCGTGCCTCCCAAGGGGACTGCTCTATCTGATTTTTCGCATTACATGAATAATGTTTACCAGAAGCTTGCGTAAATACGGCTATTTTAAACTGCCGATTGCCAGTGGAAAAACAACCGGAAAGGTTTGTCTGTTAGTCGTGCAGAGACTTCAGCCTGAATGAGGCTTATACTTCTATCATAGAAGAAGATTGAAATCATTACATTTTGGGGTTTATTTTTGAATTTTGCATTAATGTAGATGAGCTCAGCCGTAGTTCAGTCTCTAGGATTCAGTTTGTTAATCCCTGTGTTGCATGGCTCTCTGCTGACCTCAGTCACCGAGAGAAAAAAACACACTGATGCCGTCTCCTGTGACCACAGAGGACATGTCCACATTCCTAAAAAAGACACACTGTATGAAGTGGGTAAACGCAGACAGAAGGAAGTTATTCTGGATCGTCTGACGAAAACAGGTCTTTTCAAAGGCGAACTTGAGGAGAATTTCGTCACTATTGCATGAGTAATCCCTCTGGATCACGTTCGATGATTAGTTAACAGCACATGATTGCGTATTTGTCCACAGATGCCATTCCTCATTTTGTGTTTTCCTTGCTTCTTCTAGTTTTGGTCAGGATATTTTTTAGCTCCCCTTATTCAGCAGAACGTAAATGTTCTGTAACTGAAAAGTCTAAGGACGATGAAAGCTAATATGTTATTCATCTGACTTGCTTCATTTTTTGGAGTTAGGCTCCTTCTATTAACATTTAATTATTTTTTGTACTTAGTTGTAGTTATATGGGAGGGAGTCAATCAAAACTTTTGATTGAACGGCTTTATCACAAAGGTTTCTGATGCAGCCAGAGATGCTTCAAAAACATCCAATGTGAAAGACCTGAAACGTTCAGTCTTCTTTTCTCCACACTTACGATGACGTTCCTTCAGGTTCTGATCTAGGACCAATTCAGTTTACAATTATACGACTAATGTTACATTTTCTTTACAAAACTTTAATTTTCATGTTTATTGTGTGAAATCCATTCAATCTTCCATTCAAAATCTGCAAATTTTATTTAATTTTCTATAATACGCCTAAAAGACTGACGGTAAAATTATATTTCATTCACACTGATAACACTGAAATGGACAATACAATAGCAAGCATTTGGGTTGATGAGAAGTACAACAATACTTTGTTTAAACTGATACATAAATTAGATTTTCTGTTGAGAAATAGACCCAGCTTTACATTTTTCCTCAAAAATAAGAAATAACAACAGTTACTGTGGTGTCAGGTTATAACTAAATCGTAGATGCTTTTAACCACTCTGCTTTAAGATTTGTCACTTACGAAGGCTATGAAACACCAAGGCAGCATTTTATATCAAAAAATATTTTAAAAATTGTTTTCATGTTCTAAAAAAAATCTAAAGCCTCCTTTCATTTCCTTATTGCACTTATAGTTCAGAAGCTCATTGACTCTTGTTTTTGTATTTTCATCTAGAACAAATGAGAATGGAGACTGAGGAGACCAAAACAGAAAATGTTCCTGTAGTAAGAAGTTTCAGTAGTAATTATAGGTTCTGTCTTTGTCCAAACAGCATACTGCTAGAGGGAGGAGAACTATTTACATGAAGTATGTGTGTCCTCTGTTTACATTGAAGATTATAGAGTAGAGACTAAAACAAGACAAACCTGGAGATTTAACATCACATCACATATATTTTCATAGTTCAGAGAATATCTTTAATATCTCCCCTACACAAAAGAGAGTCCATTTTATTGGATATTACAGTATTTGGTTGAGCCCTCAAGTGTTGAGTGACTGCAGCCAGTGACAGTAGGTCTTCCTGTTTCTCTCTGGTCATTTTGTTGTCTGCTGCTAATCTTTCTCTAAATATAAACCAACTTAATTACGTCCTCACTACCGTCTCTGTTTAAACTGGCTGCCTTAATGTGATCTTCGCATTCTCACTGCACGTAAATTTCCTGTTTAGAAAGAAACGAGAAGTGACCGCTCTTCACTTTGGAAGATCCATTCTCCCCTCGTCCAGATTTCTGAGTCTGTGCCTGATTATCTATTTATTTATTTTTTGCTGATCAGGTGTAATTATTAAGGAATGTTAACTAAGCTCTAATTATAACTAAAGAACTGCGCATTCCACCGTGACAATATTTTATAGGAATGCTATTATACACACTGACCTGAGCCGCTGCTCCTGTGCTAATGTCTTCCTTTCTTTTTCTTTTTGAAAAGCAGCAGAATAAGCTGAAACCCTGGTCCATTTGTATTGTGGTGACAAAGGGAGACCATTGAGGCAAGAGGGCTGGCGGGGAGCTGCTAGTTGGAGGCAGGGGGTGCCGAGGGTTTTATGTGTGGGGGAGTTTGGAGGAGAGCTGGTCAGAGTCTAATGCACACTCATTGTTTGAATGTTGGGGCTTGGAAGCAACAGGCTAAGTAAGTGTGAGTATTTTATGAATGATGAGCTGCAAGTTGCTGCATTTGTCCAGCGGGAGGAGGCTTCAGTAGCAGAGCAGGAGCGGCAGCAGTAGCAGGGCGGGGGAAGTTGTTTTGGGAGGAGAAGGGAGGGTGAGTGACGGGGAAGCCAGCTCTCTGCCTCTCTCACGCTCTGGAGTTTAGTCAGTCTGCTCCGGTCGCCGACTGCACAGGGCGCTGAAGGGGAGACAGAAAGTGGCAGGCGGGGGGTGGAAAAAATGGAGCTGGACCAGTTGATATCATGAGAGTGGAGGATCAGATCAGCAACTCGGAGTTTACTTTATTATTTATTGCTGTTTTGGATCTTCTTCTGGTGCCTAAATGCTGTCACAGGGCAAAATGCACACCAGGGCAAAGTCCCGCAGCTTTGATAACTACCTGAGTATTAAGGTATGGGCCGCAAAAGTCTTTTTTTATCATAATAAGTCTCTTTTCTGTATGTTGTTTAATTTTTTTCTGTCAAGTGAAAACAAAGCTTTTTTTGGAAAAGTTTGATAACGACAACCTGTGATTGTAGACATTCCACAGATAGATGTTTTTGATGTAGCAACTCACAAGCAGCTAATATTATGACTGCCAAGGCTGTAGCCAAAACATACCTTTCAGCTTTTTGTACATGCAACAAGTGAAGCAGAAAAAAGTGCAGGAGAGGGTCTGATTTTCAGTTATTTTACTGTTCAATGCAGATGAATATCCCTTTAATTTGATCTAATATATGTTGAATAGTGACTCTGAACATGTGTTAGTGCTTAGATGAGCCTTATTTCACCTTTTTGAAACTAAAGGAAGTCAAACAGGCCCAAATGTGTTTTCTCTCTGAGATGCTCCTCTTTTATCAGCCTCTTGATTGTTTTTGGAGTGCACACTTTCTATATTTACCCTGCAAAGGTATCAGCAGAGTTTGTTCGCTCCCTTTGTCTCTGCTGTCCCCGCTCCGTTAAAGGGACATCCATCCATTATCAGACTTCTTTGTAGGAATTTAGTTTCTTCAAAGACATCCAAGAAAACTTTAAGAATGTGTGATTTCAGGATGTTAATAACATCATAGGGGTTTGCTGGGACTGTGCGCTCAGCGCGGGGACAATATCCTGTCAGTGCTGTTTACATCCTGTTGGAAAAAGCCATTAGTTCCAAGCTGAAGATATAAGTCAACTCTTTCTGATAAATTCCGTGGGAACTTTATGAGGAAAGTACTTCAATCAATTCACGTCAGTCTGAAGACTATTCTAATCACTTTTCACTTTTTCTCATGTCGTTATGTTAAACTGTTCACTCTGAGATGGAAGGAAAAGAATAAACGGTGTTGAATATTTTCTAAAAATAGAAATTTGAAAACGGTTCAATGCGCCCCCACAGCATGATTCTACCATCACCAGGCTTTTAGGAATATTAATACATTTGCAAGACTCACTTATTTGTTTATGATTAGCCAAACCTTTCCCTACTGCCTCTCTTTTCCTGACCGTCCCTCATGAGATAAGATTTCCACTGATGCAAATCAAGCAGCTGAATCCAGCTGCTCAAAGCGGGGGTCTAACCTCGCTGCTTTGTTGGCATCCTGGCACCTGGCAGAGTGGGGCATGTCTGAGCAACCTGCCGCCTTTCATTCACTCTGCTGCCTTCAAGTGATGTTAGCAGGTTGGTTAGTGAGCAGCCTGTATGGGGGCTTCAGGGCTCTCCTGTTTCACTCCCCTGGTGACTTCATGCTCCACTGGAGTCCTGGTAGGCAATGTCTTTTGTGTCCATGACCCACTAAATGCGTCGGTGACCACCTCTGTCCCTCTCTGTGTCTCTCTCTTTTAGCAGCCTCACTGATGCACTCCTTTGTACTGGTTTTGAATCTTAATTCATTTTAAGCATGCTAAAATAACTTCATTTAATTTAAACCAAAAATAAAACCTCAGTTTCTATTTTCCCTTCAAGTTTTCCTGTTTCACCCATCACTCTGTGTGTTCACCTTGCAAACAGCTGTTTCCACCCACCACTCAGACGAAACCATCCCACCTGGAACTCAAACCCGACAATTACCACCTCGGCCCCTCCATCAACGTAGCCAGCCATTTTACAAAGACCTGGCATCAAAAAGGGTGGGACTTCCCACTTTGCTTCCACCCTGGCTAAAGCTCTGAAGCCAGACACAGAAAACTGCATTCCTCTGTGGCTCGGAGCGAATGGGAAGTCCAGCTTTGGTGGTTTGACTTAGTCCTCCAGCTGATATATGCAGATGTGTTTTTTTTGGAGCAGACCGTATTTTCAGGTGATGTTTGTGTCCAAAAAGGATGAAATTTCTCATGAACTCTGAACGATATTCTCCGTAGAGGGAGGAGATTATGCGAATTTATCAACATTGTTGCATTTTGTTGCAACGCCATTGCGCCGGATCACATGGAGAGCCACTCCTGCATGATGAGCTGTCTTTGAACTGCAATTGAACTCAAATCTCTGCTCTGTTAGGTAATTGTTCTTCAAAACCCTGCTTCTGTCACTGGCAAGTTTTTGCTATGCCTTTGAAACCTGAACACAAACTCGCCAGTCAGTCCTAGCAAGGGCTTTCCTCCCATTGTTAGCGCTCCTCTAATAAAACACCGCCTTATTCTTCTCCCCTTAGGCGCAACAGTGACTAATGCCCAGAGAAATGTTTGTCTCACCAAAGCTATGTTTGACTGCTAATGGAAGTGGGCGTTTTGGTTTCTGGGCACCAACACTGTACAGCACATGCCACTTAGAGAGGAGGAGTGCACAATGAATGCCTTGTTGTGGGGTCACAGCTTGTATCCAAATGAGCTGAATTGTACTCACACTAATTGATGATGCCAAGCTGCTCATATGAACTGGACAGGTCCTGCAAAAGGGTGAAACATAGGCTGTCCTTCAGGTTGAAACTCTGAAGGGTGTCTCTTGATTTCTACATGGCATTTTATGACATGGCATATTGTCATGTAAATGTAGCATGGATCTTCTAAAGAAAGTAGCATAACAAGCCATAAGCCCTGCATTCTTCAACTCGCTACACAGTTGTTATGGTGCCCCAACTTTCCCTGCCGTTCGGCTGCATATCTGGATGCTTATCGCTGAAGACAGATGTCTTTATTCCACTGTTGTGTTCCACTCAGGAAGGACAGATAGCAGGGCAATGTTTGGCCTTGGCTGTGACTAAGCAGAGGAAGGGCACAGCTTGAGCCGCAAAAGCAACCTACACTGCAGGTCAACCTCATCCAGGACCTCCGTATTGTCTGATGTCCTGTCTCACCGTCAGACACATTGTAGCCAACAGCGTTGGACATTTTCCCCTCTGTCAGTGGCGGATGGTGGTTGGTGAGGTCAAGTGCGAGTCAAATAATGTGTGAGGACTTTGTTGATATTACTGAATTATCACCCCTGCCTAAAACATCTGACCAGTCTGGACTTTCCAGTTTGGTTGTTTGTGTGTGATGGAGGTGATGTCACTCCGACCAGGTGTTTCCCGTTGCTTGGATGCGCTAACATCCTGACTCTTCTGCTAATCCTGCACAGGCACTCACTCTGCTGAATGTTTGGTTGAATTAATCTGCTCTGTGTAGAAAATTTGCTGTGAAAAAGTTTTAACTCACACTCAATTTCTAATATGTTTGCTGCCAAGGAGGCAAATGATAATGCTCTGGGTTTTTTGATGGTCTTTCAAGAATTTTCTGTTTTCATTGTTTTTTCATTCTAACTTACAATGTCAGGGTACACCATGCCAAGCCTTTATTTGTCTTTCTCAAAGTAATCTTTTTTTTATTATTTGTATATACTGAAAAGTTGCATCTCTCTTCATCTTCAACTTTCTTGCAAGATTTTGAGTCAAAATGAAACTCTTCATAATTTCCTCCAAGTCACAAATCATGGTCCTCCCACCATCATGTTTCGCTATTATATTAATATGGTGTTGTGATGTAGACTGTTGTCTCAGTTCTAATCATGTGTTTTATACCTGGTTTAGTTTGGTTTCCACCAGATTATAAAGTGTTTCTTCTTCAGGGGGTTGGTTGATTTTAGCCAAACAAAATGCTGTCTTTGGATTAAAATACTTGTGTCTTGGAGTTGTACTGCTTAGCCTTGAGAATACAGCAGATTGTTTCACATGCAGTACATTCCTGCAGTACCTTTCTTCTGATTGATGCATTTTTGCAGTTATATCATTTTGGTCCGATGTAATATCTCTGGAAAAAAAAAGGTTTTAAAGAAAGTATGCAAATGTGGAAATGTCAAAAATAAACCCAACAGGAACAGATTAACTTTATTGCAGGTTAATCAGAACCATTGATCGCAGTTGTCCAAATGTTTCATGTTTCATTACAGATGGAAGACGTTCAGATGATGATCAAATTTTTTACGACAAGAATCTGTGCAAACAGCAGAGAATCTACATGCCTTGGAAAGGCACATCTCTCTGATTTGTGCTTCCTGTTTTCCCTCAGGACGCAGAGTCTTTGGACAACTGCATCCAGAGCACCTTGTCTGCACTATACCGTCCCTTCAGTGCCACCGCCTCCACTGTGCTGTGGCAGCTCTTCAGCGTGGTGGAGAGGCAGTACCGTGGAGACGGCCTCCGCTGCCTCATCGACTTCTTGCTTCCTGCCAAGAGGATCCTGCAGATCGTCCAGAAGGAGAGCTGTGTGAGTGCTTCACTGGACACGGTCAAATTGAGGAATCTGGGAGTGACTGCTGGGATTTATTTTAGCCTCCATTTTGGGGCATAATGTTTTTTACTGCAGGTTTGATGAAACCAGCTTTATTCGTAACTTTTGTGAGGAATATGAAACTTGAGAAAAAGGGCATTGAGCAATACAGTTGAGGCTAAAAGGTTTTGCTGAATAGTGAAAGTGGCTCTGAGAAAGAGTTGATTAATGACTTCAAAAAGAAATAGAAATATTTTTCTTTTGGGGAAACAAAGGAAAAGGGGTACTGAGTGAAACTCAATATTTCTTTTTCTGTCGAGTTAGGACTCTTAAGACCAAAGCACTGAAACTTTATTCCTCTGTATTCAACTCTTTGCTGATTACACTGTGATGATAGCCACAGAGCAATAGCCTCACATAAGCCTGGCCCCTGAGAACAGGTCGCTGTGCATGAGAGTCTTTGTACTGCAGGCAATATGAGAGCTTTCAGGGGGAGATCACCTCCTCAGTCTCTCCCTCGGTTTTCATAAGGAGTGAAAGAAACCAACCCTTGAGCGTTGAATCTTTAGGTCTGTTGTTTTTTTCTTCCAATGCTGTCACAGCAGAGATTTGTGTTGTGGTTGCTGCGAAACCAGGCCTGATCAGACAGGATTTTTTTGTCTTAAGCTGAATGATCGCTGTGAGTGATTCATCCAGAACGTACTGTAAAAGCATCGTGTCTCTCTATTATAGTTAAACATGTGTTTGAGCAGCTCTGTACATGTAAATTGAAGCGAGAGCAAGGGCTGGGAGACATAAAACATGAACGATAATAATATGTTTGGGTAAATGTAAAATTAATTGATGTATCTCTGTTCTTTTAGGCAAAGTTCAGAGGCCTGCTGTTTTATCACGAAGGATGGCCACTCTGCATTCACGAGAAAGTCGTCCTGCAACTTGCACCGCTGCATAAGGTTCGACTAAAGCAAGGAGACTTCTACTTCCAGATCGTTCCTTTGGGGCGCAAAGCTGCGAAGCTGGTGATAAAATGCCTGTCTGCCAGCGGGCAGGCCATCGCAGAGATCCCCATTCCAGAGAGCATGTATGGCAGCGTCTTCACGGCTGAGTTCCTGCAGAATGTGACACGAGATCGAAACCTGCACCCTCTACAGAACTGCCTGCTTACCACCGGTACGGCCGTGTACAAGACGCCGTGGAAGAACATAGTCAACCCGCTATTTGTCAGTAGCACAGCGGACGCCATCATGCAAGCGCGCTGCAGCAGCAGAGGCAGCTTCAGGGGTCACCTGAGCACCTGCAGCACCAGCGGCTCCACCGGGACGCTGGACAGCCACCGCAGCTCCAGAGAGTCCCTGGTCTCTCTGGGAGCTGACTCCATCTTCTCTGAGTCCACCTCCCCAAAGACAAACCACAAGGACTTGAGTGGTGAAAACCAGCGTGTTTGTAGGGAAAAACCAGTAACACCAATCATTAAAATAGAGGGACATGTAGAGGAGTTTGGTAAAGAAACAGGAGAGGATGACGCTAGTGGAAGAAAAAGAGAATCAGGGTCAAGTAGGTTCTCCTTTGATTCGGATCTCAGTACTCCAGACCTTCGACGCCGCCCAAGAGACTCTGTTGGATCAAATGGAAGCAGCAGGAGACGTTTCAGGGAATCCTACATGGAGGCCCTGCAGAACCCAATGACCCTCGGGTCCAGCTCTGAATCCATTCTGGAAGAAAGCCCAGAACATGGCACTGGCTCGAGAGAGCGGGCCGTTACACTGGGTAGCAACCCCGACACCCGCACCTCTCCCAGAGAACATTTAACCTGGAAGTTTGGCAGTCGGAGTTGGCTCAGTAGCGACGACTCCAGGCCCAACACACCTCTGTTTTACCTGCAGAAGGGGCTACGGAGCGCCGAGAGGCGGTCAGACCGGCGCTCCAAGTCGCTGGAGAGGACTAACAAGGCAGGCCAGGTCAAAGGCCACAGAGAGCGATCCTCCTCTGGAGGCTCAACGAGCGTGTCTCCCAAAAAACTGATGAACGGTTACACACTCCGCTTTGGGAAGCTGGATGTGGAGGCTGTGTTTCCTGGAAATGAGAAGAGGAGCAGCAAGGAGGACTCAGGTATGTCCTATTATTAACCTCATGTCATAAAATCCCAATAACATGCTCTAATACGGTGTAAATACTCTGTAAGATATTTTATAAAATATGACCTAGCAACACTAAATTTATTAAGGCTGCTCTACTTCTTTTCCCATTTCGTTGTTTTTAGCTGCTGAACTTTCTGCTAAAGCAAGTAACTCAATGCTAAATGTGTTTCTCAGGAAATCTTGGAAATATGATGAGCTAAAGATTACGGCACTACAGTTATCTAACAAATTAAGTTTACCACAAGTTTATTGCATAGCAGTAATTATGGTTGGCATGTTATCGTACTTCTAGCCATCGTCACATACGCCTTGCTTTTACAGTAAATACTTCTGTTCTGAAATGTGCATTAATCTCTGACAGGAAAATTGTCCTAAAATCACAATGCCTCACGTAACTATTCCCCAAATATGAGTAGTCATTTTCAACTGAGAAATGATGCATTTGAGACCTAAATGAAGGGATTTAGCTTCTCTTTTTCAAATTGTAATGATTGCTTGACAAGTTTTGCTTTCTCTAACATTATTTTGGATCATGATGACTTATCATTCATCAAGTAATGCCCTCTGAGCTTGACAAACCTCAAACTAATAGCAGGGTGTGCATCAATGCCCTGCAGCAGGACCAGTCGTAACAGTTCATCCAGTGGCTGGTTCTCTAGTCAGTGTAAAGGCAGCTTATGTCTCTGAGGCTTTAATGTCTCATTAATGAGTGATTGCCTTTTTTAAAGCCCACTCTGTGTGTTCTTTGGCTCAATCGGGGAGGCAATGTGGCCCTACTCTGGAAAAAAAAACAAAATCGTTTGAGCTCAAGCCTGTGTTTTCTTTCCCGCCATTAATCTGTTTTGTTTTCTGCTGGTCTGCGATGGGTGGCACAGGAAACAGAGACGTGAGGGTCCCACCTCGGAAATCGTGCTGTTTTTAAATGGTACTGGTGGGTCTTCCGTGAATTGTGAGCATGCACTGAAAACTGTGTGTTCTGCTAAACATCTGAATGCGACCAGGAATATTGCTGAGAGCGACATTTCCCGAGGACAGGATAACTGCCGATCATCTAAAACAGTGGTCCCCTACCCTGGTCCTCAGGGACTGCCGTCCTGCATGTTTTTGATGCACAGCTGATTCACAGGATTACATTACCTCCTTTGCATTCCTGCAATTGCTGCAGAAGCCGATTAATCACCTATTCATTTAACCCAGGTGAGCAGCAGCAGGGAAACACCTAAAACATGCAGGGCAGAGGGCCCTGAGGACCAGAGTTGGGGACTACTGATCTAAAACACTGTTGTAAAAGCTCATCACTCTTGCCAAGATCCTATTTCAGCTTTTGCAGAGCCAGTTTCTCACAGTGGTAATTCAAAGCCTACAAAGGATCCTGTAAACCCTGTAAACTGACCGTTGGGACCCCTGCATCCCACAATGAGATGACGCTGCAATGCTATTCGGGTTGCCAGGGGATGCACTGATCCCAGATAGGTTCCCTCTTTTACAAAAGTTTCCTTTGTGAGTCAAGCAGTCACTGGGGATCCAGGGAAAGAAAATGCTTTCAAACCATGGTGATGTTGTTGAGAAACATTACCTGTATTGACTTCTACTTGATGCCAAATCTCTCATAATGACAGGAAATGTTTGAAATACTTAAACTCGGTTTTTATCTCGGCTGCAACAATCTGTGCAGATTTAGGGTCACCTTTTGCCTGAATAGACAGGATGATACACGGGCGGCTTTGCTTTATGTCGGTCACTTCCTCACAAAACAAAGTATTTTAGGAAACATGCTGCAAACACAGTCCTGGTCACACAGATGCACAGGAAATGCACAAACTGTTTAAAGACAATAGAGGCTGATCATGGAGGGTTTACTGTCACGGAGCGCAACGGGACAATGCAAGAGGCCTCAGTCTGGTTAAAAAGACAACAGATAGCAGTCATCCATCAAATCATTGACAAAGACAAGCAGAGTAGACTGGGTGCAGCATGTTATTAGTAATGGTTTGATGACATATGTCTAAGCAATCACTTTGAATTTTCAAATTTGCATTTACGGTACTACAAGGTTTACAATCGTTACTGGTATCAAGGCACACCGAGGTTTTTAAAAAGTTACAGTTTCAAAATTGCACAACTTTTTTTTTAATATTGTGCATTCAACAATAAACAGTGTCCAGAGTTTTCTCATGCTGTGCAGCAAGAACTTCCCTCTGAACTTCCTACTTTCAACCTCTCCAAAAGTAACATTTTCAGCCAATCACAAAAGTCTGACACCAGAAGAAAAGAAAATGGGGTTTTCAGAGACTGCTTGATGCCTGATGTGTTGAGAACAAAGTTAATAAAATGTATGAAAAACCCAAAAAACATTAAACATGAAATTATCCATTAGATTCACTTAGTAAATATCCTAAGTGACATTTACTAGTGAATTAGATATTTACTAAGTTAAATTTACACACCAACATCGGAGAACTTTAGTCACATGTGTTAAAACAACAGAAATGTTTAGCTATAATAAATCCATGTAGTAATTTGATGTTATTGTTGTATTACTGCTTAACTTATTTCTCAAGGATCCTTGTGTTTTGACATTAGCATCCATTCAGTAAGGTACCCAGGAGTGTGTTTGCAGTCTGGTCGCTCCCTCTGCAAATGAATTAAGGCTGTGATGTATGGAATCACTTGGGAACGTTAAATCATCACTCCTATAAACAGAGCCTCCGGGTTGACTGGCTTGAACAGGCGGAGGTAAAAATATGAATAACAACACCAGACTCACCTGTGACTCAGAAAAACCACACATCTGGACTCATTGATGAGTCAGGGTGAACTCACTGATAGACAACATCTAATTCTCCACAAATAACCTCTTCTTCCACGGTACAAGGGACAGTAAAAAGGGAAACCTCTAATTTAGTTCTCTAGTTGAACACTGGTAAACATCTGCAAGAGCTGCGCTCACCGTTTGCACTTATCTCTACAGGTCAGCTTACCGACGGTGTGAGCAGCGACATCAGACGGCACAAAACAAGTGTTGAAGAATCACACAGTCCCAAAGCTGAAAACGGGATTACCTTAAGTCCAGGGCCTGCTCAGAAATCTTCCTGTGATTATAATCCAGTCTTTCCCAAACTGATGTCAGAAATCAATCAAGAGCTGCTCACATCAAGAGCTGTGATCTTAGCAGGTAGGAAACTCTCAGTATCCAGTGAGCTCGACTTGCATGCACATGCACGTGCACATGTTCAAATGCCGTCTTGTATTTCTATAGATTAATTTGACTTCATTAGTTAGGCTTCTTTTATTTGTTTCATTTCTTCTTTTTTGTTCTTTCTGAAGGCCTTTTAGAAATTTTTTTTTTTAGATTTTTCTGTTTTTATGTGGTCCAACACCTGAGCCTTTTTAATTCAATACAGTATTTAACCAATTAGTCACTGAAGAATAAGACATGTATTCAAAATCATTTGAATCAGTGAAGCATCAACACGTAGCATACAATAAAAAGGAAACCATTTAAATCTTACTTCTTGGCACTTTGTGACTACTAGCAAGTGAAAAGACACAGTTTGCTCAAATTATTTTTGTTACTTAGTACCAATAAAGTTATTCCCAAATAGCTTTGGGGAAACTGGACTTACAGGGCATAACAATATGAATGTGCTATTGTTGCACACAAAATCAATATTGTTCAGGATTTTGAACATAAGACCAGATTTTCAGAGTTGAAGCCTTGTCTCGGATGTACTGGACTCTGGACCAGCCAACATCACAGCACATCCTTAGCCTGAAACTGCTGGTTGCTTTCAAATGCAATGAATTAACCTTTTCGAAAAAAATTAAATAAAACAAAACTTTGATGTTGCCATCTGTGCTCCGATGTGCTAAAGATGATAAGGATGAGAAAACAAGAGGAAGACAAAATGTTCCACTTGAAATATCATACTGCTTTCAAACTTCAAAGTATTTTATTGTGATTTCTTGCAGTAAACTAAAAATATTGCATAATTATAAGCAAGACAATAACAACAATGAGAAATGTTAATTTACATCTTTTACAAATAAAAATCTATAAATGGTGGCATGCCCTTGTCTTCAATTCAGCTTGCCGCTGCAAGCTGGATTTCGCAGCTTCTAATAGGCTTAATAACATTCCTGTATTTAGCTCCATCCATCTTCCTATCAATTCAGATTAGGCTTTAAGTCCCATATGAGGAAATCCTTCCCACAGCATGATGCTGCCACCAACATGTTTCACCACATGTTGGTTACATCCAGGGAGGATGTAATCCTTGGGATAACTAATCACATTTTACATAATTTGATTACCTAACCCTGCTTTTAATTTTCCCACAGCTTTTTGCTGACCTGTCCTGTGTGTCCCTTTGCCTTCATGATGCTGTTTGTTCACTAATGTTTTCTTTTAAAGTCCATTAAGACTTTCACAGAACTGCTTTTTTATGGTAAATGACATATAGGGGAACTCTATGCACTAGTTAAAGGCAATTGAATTTGTGGCATCAGGATAAATGAGGTTGGAAGCAAATATGTGTCACAGTTATTTTGAAAATCATTTTCATTACACTGTAATCACATTAAATCCCAACAAAATGAGATGCATTTTCTCTATTCCAGGAAACCGAGACCGTGTAGGCAGACCAGTGCTTCAGGTGCGCACCAGAGCGGAGGTGTGGGCGCTTGACACATGCAGAGTCAGCGACGTAACGTGTTTACTTGGCTACTACTACTCAACTCTGAGGTATGTGTCACATGTTCAGGATTATGCACCATTAAACACAACCAAGTTGGAGAAGTAATTACAAATGATGAACATAAGTGATCTTTGCACTTGTCATTTCACAAACTGTACAAACTGGCTCTTTCAAGCAGCATATTTGAACATTTTGTTCATGAAAGCAGTACCCAAACATCTCTGCTGCTGGAGGCGTCTATAATACTTACATCCAGCATTCCTCCACACAGAGAACCTTGTGCATGTCTTTGATGTTAGTCAAGCAAACATAAAATGTCTCTAAACCCAGCAGAAGATGATCACAAAAAGGGAGTTTGCTCCCTTAGAATAGAGGGCATTAATTTCTGTGTAACTGCATGCAATTGTGTGCTGGATCAAGGCAGCACAGTAACCATAACTCTCTGGTTGTAGGAAAGAAAGGCGTGATCAAGGTCTGGCTGTTATAATAGACAGCAGAAGACAGCAGCCTGTCCCAACTCTGTTGTCATCTCTGTTTGAATTTCAGGTGAGCCCGCTGTGGAAAGTATGTAATTACCCTCTAACACACCCATTGTTTTTTTTTTTCTTTTTTCTCTCCGCCTTGCTAAAAAAGTCTGTAATGTTATGTCTCCGCACCAGAGCTATGATACATCTCATTCCTTACACATTTGCAATTGTTCTGCCTCTCGAACTCCGACACCGTGTGGTTTGTGTTTTTGTTTTGTTTTTTTTGTTTGCTTTTTTTTGGGGAGGCACACCTTAAAGAGTATAGTGCCTGCACTTCCAAGGCATATTTTAAAAAATGTCTGACCTCAGGGCTCTCGCACCAAGGCCTGTCTTTACTTGTCTGTTTTTAACCACCAGCTGGGAGCTGGTTGGCTGCAGCTAAAGCCAAAAGATACATATCATCATGTTATGGTTAAGCTTTTCTCTATGTGATGTAAGGTTGTCTTTTTTATTTTTTGCTCTTATTGTGAGAAACTTATATGGGAATATAAGGCATTGTTTTCATTTGGAGTTTGTCCTTGATTTTCTCAGGCTTTAGTACCAAATGCACTTTATTCCATCCTGTTCTTGGTGGACAAAGACGGATCAGCCAAACTGGCTGATATTGGCGTACAGGTAAAAGTGACGTCTAGTTGTTTTACTTATTTATACGTCTAAAAGAGATATAAAAGATGTCTGGTTGTTCCTCTTTCATCTTTTCACTACATTATCTGATGACTGAGATTAGCTAAGTGCAGGAATTGACCTCCAGGCATTTAAATCTGCTATTCCTGAGAGGCAAGACTAGCGGCATGCTCTTGACGCAGACCTTTTTTCTTTCCTCCGTGGCACAGACTGAGATGCTTTCATCCCTGAAGGCGCTGCTGAAGCACATCGACCAAACCCAGCTGACACGAGACCTGGAGGGCACCTATCATTACGACCACAACCACTGGATCAGCTTCAGACAAGTGCGTCTGACGCAGGCAACTTTTCTGTTGCCAGAATCGTAAATACATCCGTTAACCCAGTTTTACAAGGCTCAAGAAGCTTTAAAAAAATATATGTTTTCTTTTTTTGTTAGCATTATTTAGTTTTTTATTGCAAATAAAAATACAAAGGAAGATCATTGTAATGTTGCAAACAATTATAGGGGGAAAAAACCGGTGAGCTTGTTGAAGCATGATTGGTTTCACGTGTGGCAATAGTTTCGTTTTGACTGTGGTAATGCTGTTAATCCACGGCTGTCTCGGTCTGTTTTCTTTTCTGTTCCCTGCAGAAAATTGAGCCCTTTGCCAGCAGCTGCAATGCAGCCATCAGCTTCCTGCAGGAGTCCATCAGGACTCTGAGTGTTTCTGGAGACCTCAAGACCTCTCAGGTAAAGCACTCACTTGAGTACAATAAGAAGCTTTGTATGCTTGTGAAACATCCCAGAGATCCCTCAGGGGACAAATCTGGATGTCTGATGTTTCTTCTTAATCCTGACTTTATCATTTAATAACACACACTTCTTGCATCTAGAAAGGTGGAAAGGTAGAAAGGCTACAGTATCGATTTGTAGCAGCTACATAAAAAATGCACACCGCACTTGTCAGATTTTTATTAGTAGATAATTGGCAACCATATTACTCCCTATTTTGTCACCAGTATGAACAACTTTATTTAAGTCTATCTGATAAAATCCCAACAAAATGCAGAGAAGTTTATGTTTGTATCAGTGAATGTTAAAAACGTTCTGACCGATCCTTTGTGAAAATCGCTAATTTGCCACTCAGGAGGTGTCTGAGGTGCTGGAACAGCAGAGGCACCTCATGAAGAGTGTTCTGGACGACGCCCATCTGAACAGACTGCGTCTGGAGGGAGGAACTGTTCTCGCTCGCATCAGGAGGGAGGAGGCGTGTGAGAATGAAAATTACAGGTACAATTAGAGGACAACTGGGAACCCATGATGTGAAAATGTAAATTACCAACTGCAGTGATTTTGCTTTTCAGAGATGCGATTGAGATGTTGAATGCCCTCTACAACCAAGTAGATGAAGAGGTTCATAAACTAGTAATTCTGTCCAACAAGTCGCAGAAAGAGCTGGAGGATCTGCTGGAGCTTCACAAGTTTGAGGAGCAGACACAACAGGTGAGTTCAGGTTCAGATCCTCATAAACTGTTTGATGTTGATAAAAAAAATAATAGTAATTGGATGAAGAATGTGTTTTCTTTCTAGACAAAGCGCTGGTTTAGCATAGAGGGAGAGAAACATCTTCTACCTCTGGAATCTGTAACTTTGTCTATGGACAAAATAAAAGAGATGAGGGAGAGTTTGCAGCAGTTTCTGGAGGAGTCAGAGGTAAATAAAAACAACAAAAAAATGACCTCTGCATGGTTCTGTTGAATCGTTTTGTGGTAGACATGAGGAGTCAGTATCTTACCTTGAAAAGGAAAATAAACGCTTTTAAAGACTAAAACCTATTTGAGTTTTCCTCCTATTCAGAGAAGCCGTGCAAATTTTTTTTACCAATTCTCCATTTCTGTCACCTGCTGCATGTAGTATACTGACTACTCATGTCTCTTCATTGAAAGCCCACCTAAAAAAACAAAACGACCTCTTACAGGCTGTTGTGAGACAGGTCATTCTCATGCAGTCTTTTTTCCTGACAGTTCCAGACGAGGCTCCTGAAACAGAATCCCAGCTCCCTTCCAGACGAGGCTGTTTGCAACTTTAAGCAACATCTGGGGTCGATCTTAAGCAGAGTGCAGGAGAGGAAGGCTAAGTTAGAGGTCCTAACAAACCTGTATGAGTTCTATGACTCGGTGAGTTTCAGAAATCATTTTTAAATTCTGCCTAAAGTCAAGTGATATGTTAGTATTTTTTTCTACAATTTTAAGAAAATATATTCATATTTAATGCACTATGCATTGCTGTGAAAAGTATACAGAATTTTTTTTTGTTTTTTCCTCTTTTTCTGTCACAGTTAAATGTTTCAAATGATCAATATCAGCCATTAGTAACAAAAATGTAGCTTTCAGATTATGCTTTTGCTGTGCAAGTGAAATGCTTTCCCTCACGTTTAGGCGCAGCAGTGGATAGAGCACTGTCAAGATTATTTCCACCAGCTGAGTTTGGACGGCCCGGATCAGACATTTTCACCGTCTGTGGTGAAAATCCTGCAGGATTACTGCACGGAAGCATCTAAATTCTCCATGGACAACTTCAGCACTCTCAACACCATGGTGCTCTCGCTGGAGTGCCCCCAGCAGCTGCAGCAGTGGAACTCCATGTGGCACAAATGCCAGCAGACCAAACGGCAGCTGGAAGCGACGTTGGCTCGAGCCTCGTTGTCAGACCAGAACTCTAGCGCTGTCGGCATGGGGGATTCCTTACCGGCTGCAGAAAGCTGCGTAGTGCCCCCAGAACTTCCCGGCGCTAATGGATGTCTGCACTTACCTGGAGCAATTACCTCACTTACATTTGAGGACAGCAAGAATCTCTCTGCTGAACCTTTTTCAAGGAGCCCCTCTGGCTCCATCTCGTCTCCATCGCACTTCACATTCCCCGGGGACAGAGAAAACAAGCTGGGGCAGAGCTCATGCACTCTCGATGACACGGACAGCGACTGCACCATCGACTCCACCGTCTCCTGCCACTCTGAGCCAGTGTACTCCAAGGTCACTCGGCTTCGAAAGCACCCGATGAAGAAGATCATGAAGAAGACCATGAGCTACGAGCTGACCCCGAGGGATGGCGGCCACTCAGACATCAGCCACATTCACGGCTACACGGGGGTCTACATCAAGGGCTTGGAGGTTGCCAATAACGTGTCGGCAGAGAAGAAGCTGCTGAGGCCCGATGTGACCAGTCCGGCTTTGGGCCGCAGCCGCAGCATGTCCACACCTTCAAGGACACACAACAGACGCAGTGAAGGAGATGGCAAAAAGCAGAGCAGGTGACGGTATAACCCAGTTATTCTGGCAATAACGTCACATTAACACAGTAAGTCGCATTATGTGCTCATCACTCACCTCTTTGTGTTCCCCAGTAAAGTTCAGCACATCATGGATGAAATGATTTCCACAGAGAGGGAGTACGTGCGCTCCCTCAGCTACATCATCGAGCACTATTTCCCCGAGATGGAGCGCCTTGACTTGCCGCAGGATCTGCGAGGGAAGCGCAGCATCATTTTTGGGAACCTGGAAAAACTGTGGGACTTCCACAGCCAGTTCTTCCTGAAAGAGTTGGAGGCCAGCGCTCACTCTCCGCTGAGCATCAGCAGCTGTTTCCTGCGACATGTAAGTGGAGGTCAAAGTGCACTGAGTCAGAATGAGACGTAAATCAAGTCAAAGCGCTCTTAAAATAGATGAAAATCTTAGGAAATAAATGTATCAACAACTGAAACCTAAAATCTGTCAAGATACGCCAGCATACTATAGTACTAGTGTATAAGCAAAAGAAATAAACTTATCATGCATGAATAAGAAAGTATTAAAGCAATATATCACACCTAAATGACAGAGGTTGAAATATAAAACTAAAGAAATTATTTTAAAAGTGTTATTGTAGTTATTCAATATTTCTTCAATATTTAATAAATTGTTTGTTGTTATTATTAGGTTTAAAGTTATATTCTTCATTGTATATGCATAAATGTATATTATTTCCTTTACTTATCTGTTTATTTACCCTTCATTTTAATCTACTTAACAGTTCAAAAATGACTATATTTTATTTAAATTTTATAAAATTATTTTTAATTTTTTTTTTTTTATTTAAAAATCTAATAAAGTAAATGTCTATAAGAATAAAAGTATTTTTTATGGGGAAATTAAATTACATTTTTATTATTATTTCAGTTTATGTACTTGGTTTTCATTTTTCAAACTGTTTCTTTTCCATTATTTTTTCTTCAATAATTCTTTTAATGTTTTAGCTCGAATTAATAATTAAAATGCATAGGTCTTGTGCTTCCATTTTACTTTTTAAAATTCTGCTTAAGGCACCACTGAATTTAAGAAATAGTTCCTAATTTCTCTATAATTAATGTGCCTGCCAGCACACTCTGCCTTAGTCTGAGGTCTTTCAATGTGTTTGTCAGATGAAATGACAGGTTGCTCTGTGATGTGGACGTTGTGGTAACTTGTTCATGTTGGGTGCAGGAGGATCAGTTCGGCATGTACGCTCTGTACAGCAAGAATAAGCCACAGTCAGACGCTCTGCTCAGCAGCCATGGCCATGAGTTCTTTAAGGTGTGTTCAAAAGTGCTCTGGTCACATTCCTCATGGTCCCAGAGTTGAGCTACAGGTCACATCACCCTGAATGAACCTGCTGATTGAACTGCCTTCCTCTATCTGCTTGTCTAGAATAAGCAGCTGGAGCTCGGAGACAAGATGGATTTGGCGTCCTACCTGCTGAAGCCCATTCAGAGGATGAGCAAATACGCTCTGCTGCTCAAAGATCTGATAAAGGAGTGCAGCTACTCTCAGGAGCAAGAGCTGAGTGACCTTCGCACCGCTGAGGAGATGGTGAGGTTTCAGCTTCGCCATGGCAACGACCTGCTGGCAATGGATGCAATCCGTGGCTGCGATGTGAGTAGCCAGGGAATTAGATCACATCTCTATGTCTAAGGCGACTGAGGGGTCAGCAGAGCTATTTTCTGAAATGGAAGTCATCGTGCTTTCATCCTATGAGGAACTGCGTTGTTCTCTGTGACGCATATGAGCGGCCATGTTTCCTCTCCAGGTGAACCTGAAAGAGCAGGGTCAGCTCCGCTGCCAGGATGAGTTCATCGTTTGGTGCGGACGCAGGAAATACTTCCGCCACGTCTTCTTATTTGAGGACCTCATCCTCTTCAGCAAGACCAAGAAAATAGAGGGAGGATACGACATTTACATCTACAAGCAGTCCTTCAAAGTAAGATTTCACAGTTTTTCAAATTTATTTCTGTCGTTGTTTACTGACTTGAGTTAAATTTTCTGTGTGTTCCTGTGCAGACAGCAGAAATAGGTATGACGGAAAATGTTGGTGACAGCGGCCTCCGCTTTGAGATCTGGTTCCGGCGGAGGAAGTCCCAGGACACGTTTATACTCCAGGCCAGCTCGGCTGAGGTCAAGGCAGTGTGGACGGCTATTATTGGGAAGATCCTCTGGAGGCAGGCCCTCAGAAACAGAGGTGGGTTAAAAAGTCTAATAAAAAGTGGCCATGCAGCACATAAAATCTGTGACTATTTTTACAACGATTTGCTAAAAACAAGTAAAGAAATATTGCTAAGTTGTTCACTATGATCAGACAATCTTAGGAATAGATCTGATTCTTTTCAGGTGAAAATAATATCCAATTTTTGTTTTTTTGTTTGCTTTTTGTTTTTATTTACTGTAGAGCTGCGTATGCAGGAGATGGTTTCCATGGGGATTGGAAATAAACCTTTCATGGACATTAAGCCCAGCGATGCAGCCATCAGCGATAGAGCCATTGACTACATCATGAAGGGGACAGGTGAGCTGTGCTCTTTTAATCTGATTTTACTTTAATCCTTTTTCCTTTGCAGCCTTAAAGAGACAATTTAGATTTTTTCCAGGACAGGTTCTATAGATAAGGTGTGACTGGTCAACATTTTATTCACACTGTCCGTCTTATTAGAGTCATTCAGATAACTTCATTTATAACTAGTCGAAGTAAATATGTAAAGGAAATGTGTAAAAATGTAAATCAAATCAATCGTTTGAGAATAAATTTTTAATACTCAGTTATTCTCTGGCAAGCTGTTGGTCAAACTCTCTCATCGAACTCTGCAGAACAGCTGTGTCAAAAATCATAGTTTACTTTTTTTTTAATAAAGCCAAATCAAAATTATCTTTAAGAACATTTTCTAATTCATATCAGAAAATGAGTTTCCTTTCTCAACATTGGAAATTACTTTTGCCTTTTCAATTCAGGCGTCTGTGTTTTCCTTTCTACCCACAGAGTGTCGGACGCGGGCGTCCATCGCGGTGTCGTCGTTCGATCACTGCGCTGCGTTCAAGAGGCCCCACTCCACCATCTCCAACAGCAGCACCTCTTCCTCCAGCAGCCAGTCGTCCTCCTCCCTGCTGGGCTCCCTCAACCTCCATCTGTACTCCTCGCCGTCCCACCCTCACCCACACCTTTACCCGATTGGCAGCGTGGCGTCCTTCGCCCAGTGGCCATACGACTGCATAGAGGAGGACGAGCTGGAGCAGGACGCCGTGAGCAGCAGGCCCTCTATGAGTCAGTGGCAACTTGATGTGCTTGTTGGCAATGTTGAGATGAAATAGATTAAAGTTAGATTTTAGAAAGGATTACAGTGCTCATTGTTTTTCTCTTTTTTCTTACTCTCAAAGCATTTGTTGAAGTCTTTATAAAAAACTGACAGGATAAAAAATATAATAATGTTTTTCAGATTTTCTTCTCCAAAGTGTCTTCTTTGGTGCTACCACTAGGCGCTGCCAAACACAAACACATGCGGAAGCTTTAGCTCAGTTGCAGTCTGTGTGAAAAATGAAAACTTTTGCCTTCAAATATTTTATATTTTCTTTCTTGAAAAATGTACTCTGTGTGTTTCTGTGCCAGTTACTGAAAGCTCAGAGACGTCCTCCTCCCAGTGCAACTCCAGTGACAGCGTAACGGGGCTGAGCACCCTCACCATCCCTAGACCTCCCAGCGTCGTCATGGAGACATTTAACAACAACAACAACGAGTCACCTGGTTTCCTCTGCTCCTCCACGCCTCCTCCCTCCATCACCTCCACGCCGATGTTCCACAAAGACGAAGATCTGCAGCCACAGGGAGCCAAGTTCATCACAGCAGTAAGTGTCTGGTTGTTTCTTTAGGCCTTTTTATCTGAAGTCACACTCTGTGCTGGAGATGAGAGTTTACAAATGCGCCACATTTCTTTTCTAATGGTGCTCTTTAATTGGGCTCAAGTCTTCTGACTTGCTCAAGTCCAAAGAAATATTTTTCTCTCTGGTGCTACTAAATAAAATTTGTCTTGAGCTGCAAAACCTACATGAGGCTTAGAGAGGAAAAAAATTGCTTATTGAGTTTTAGGAATATTTGATATTTGAAATGTGTCCAATTTTATTTCTCTTTGGGATTTTGAACAAAAACTGTAACTGAGAGAGAATGAAAAGCTTGTGTAACATTATTTTTGGCCACAATGTGGAGCCTGAGCAGACCCAGTCTGCTGAAGTGTAGCACAGTTTGATGAAAGTGTTGATCCAGCGTTTCTCGTCAATCGTCTTTACACTAAGATGAGGATAAATTACCTAAGTTGGTGAATACATGGGAATTTTTGAGACACATTTGTGTTCTTTATTTTTGCTCTCGCCGTAGCATTCTGATCATTCGAGGTTCATTTTGTGATTCTTTCAAAAGAGGATGCAGAGTTTGCAGAAGAGCAAACAGTTAAATGACAGCAATTCATGTCATCAATTTTTGGCCGTTTTTTTCCTGGTAGAAGTTTTGCTTTTAAGAGCTACAAAAAAAAAAGCAGAGGAGAACTTTTAGTATTTTAACATTTAACAAGACTAAAAGCAACATTGTTTGGATAGAGCCACTGATAACAGCCAGAATATGACTCAAATTTAAATATGTGGGCCCCTTAAAAAGCTTCTATGTTCCTTCTTCTTAGCCCGTAACTAAGGCTACACACCGTTACCATGGTGAGGGTTTTTCAATCAAGGTTTTATTGATGTTCTGTTTTTTCAAGGACTGATTGTAGTAAACTATATACTAGTGAGAATTGGATGCAGCTGAAATGTATTGTTGTTTTTGCATGTGACAATGATACTTACACTTTTGGGTCATTGTTAATATAACTATCTCTACCACAAGTTCATTTTCCGCCTGGAGGTTTAGATTATAGCTTTAGATTCTCGTTGAGGCTTCAGATTCTCACACCACTTCTATTTTCATTGCTGTTCTGCTTTTACCAGAGAGCAGCCACTCATGTAGCGGTCGGCCTCTCCACAGTAGTCTGACTGCTGGGGTTTAGCCCTGTAAGTAACCTCAGTCACAGCAGTGAACATTTTTTATTGTTCTCTTTCCAATCACATTAACTGCTCACCTGAGTACTAATCTAAGTAAAAGTGTTTTTTTGATGTTCATGTTGCATGATGCTGCGTCCAGATGACTTCAGCAGACTGTTCCTCTGTCTGGCTGTGTGCTCCTGTGAGCTTCTGGCTTTCTGCTGCCTCGTTCTTCTGTTTTTCCCCTTGGATCCGACATCAGGGGGAAAATACAAAAAGCTCCTGTTCTGAATGTTTGAACACATGCATGCTGTTGTGCGTCTGTGTTTTATGGCCTTGCAGTGCATATATAAATGTATTGTATTTGAATAAAACCATTCAACTTATTCAACCGGCCGCTGGAGGAATAAAAATGAATTCAAATAGGGTCAGCATTAAGAACAATAGATTAAAAAAAATTTTAATAGTCAGCTTCTTTATCTTTGCATTTATTTAAATACACAAATATTTAAATCAATGCAACAAATAATATTAATTTTTATTTTCTTGTATTAATTCATCATTTCTTCTTACTGTTTAGGTTAGGTAATTTTTTTACATTTTTTTTAAATTTTATTTTCATCCCTGATCCCCTTAATTAAAAACACACTACGCACTCCTTGACATTATTCTTTTTCTTATTTTTAGTTTTAGTGAGTTCTGTAGGATTTTACATATATTTTTCACTTAGAAACTAAAGCAAAATACAAATGTGAATGCAAGCAACCAGATCTTTTTAAAGTAGTGTTAAAATCAAAAGTAAAGAGCAGAAGTAAAGCGATTAAGTGGATTGAAGGAGGTTTAAAAGGTAGGAGTTTGTGAGTGAACATTTGAGAATTCCTGAATGTAGTGAAAAGTGCTCTGGAGAAAAAACGCACCATTTTCCATTTAAATTAATTTCAAGTCAAACAAATATATTATTATTCTCCAGAATTGTCTAGAGCTGTTTATAGTTGCAAGGTTCTTATCTCCAGAGGAGAAAGTTTTATGATTATTACTTTTGCTAATAATAATAATATGTGACTAATTTGTTTTATGCACAACCTCAAATGAAGAGTATTTTCGTGACACTCAATTATCACATTACCTTGCAAATGACTGTATGACCAAACATTTCCCTTCCAAAAACTCTGCTTTGTCCTCATTTAGCATGTTCAGCGTTGCATGTTCACTGAAGTAAAAGTTTTACTGCTGTGTATTTGTGATGTTCAGTCATTGAAGCTATTTATCTTTGCTTTTCTGTCTTTTTTTGCAGTTGTGAAGTTTTCAAGTCGTACAGCAAATTTCACACCAGAAAAAAAGAAAAAGAAGATGAAAATAAGGACGACTTGATTTTTGGAGCACTAAGATTTTAATGAAACTCGAACAGAGAAATAGCATTTTATGACAAGACTGTAAATCACTTAGACTAACACACGATGTTATGTTTCTATATGTCCGTGTCATGGTACGTAAGAGGTCTGTACATTTGATTCAATGAGATAGTTATGTGTTTATATTGTAGATGTATTTTGCAAATAAAGTAGAAGACACTCTCAGACACTGCTGTATTGTATTCCTGTGTCTTCTAAGTTACACGTTTGTACAGATTAATAAAAAGTTCAAAGCTGTTTTTGCGTTTATTCCTCCAACACATTAAAGATTGCTGCTGAAGCTTTTTATTTATTTATTTTTTACTAATGACGATAGAAGTGTATATGTGTGAGTACACCTCAGAACAAGTGACAAAAACGTTTCCACTGCTGGAGTGTGAATGTAAAACCACGCAGAGAGCCCTCTGTGTAGAGACCCAAAGCAAAGGGAGACCCAATATCACCGTTATTCAAAGAGATGCAGAGTTCGGGGACGATAAAATGTGGTTTTTGCTTTCACATGAAGGAAACTGACGTTTGGTTACCGCAGCTCTTGCGTTTTGCAGTCCATGTCAAAACATCAGACGCAGACCACAACCCGGGCTGCGCTGCAGGGGCTTTTGCTCTAGCACTGGCAACAGAGACAAAGCCACACATGAAAGCGTAAAAGGTGTCACTGTCTCTTCTAAAAGCATGCAGCTCCACAGTTCTCTATGCACAAATAGCGTCACTATAACTCAGTTAATTTAAACAATACAAGCAGTTTAATCATTTTGCCTTTTTCTCTTTGAAGAACCAGAAGCAAAGGATTGCCGAGAGGAAAACCTCCAGTCCCAAAACGCACAGCCCCATCACTTCAATCTGTCACAAACAACAACATCGTTAATGCACAATATTGTCACACTGGAAATATTTCTGAGATTCTGCTGATAAATGCATTGGAATCAGTTTTGGTGTTATTCTTACTTTCAGAAATGTATCATTTGTTGGATTCCACCGAGCCAGGTCGACACTTATCAGAACTGCACCAATAACAGCGACAACAATGCAGCCGCAGTTAACTGCAATTGACACCTGTGATGACAAAAAGTAGTTTTTTTAGATAACTACTTTTGCTTAAACAAGTTTTAAACTCTGGGTTTCACTCACCATCAGCAACGACGGATATTTGAACAACAGGTTGGAAACAAGTCCGGCTATTACAAACTGTAGGGGAAGAGAATGTACGTTAGACTTCCTTTTATTGCTGTATTTTTTAAATGACTTAGTTCTGGTGGGAGCAACGACTTACAAGGGATCCGGTCAGCTGTGAGACTCTGAAAAGACAGAAAAGGGACTGGTGCATTTCCTGCGTTGCAGCAAAGAGTAAGCCCACTGCGACACTGAGGATGCCGCTCATTATCTGCAGAGACTGAGAGAAGAAGATTGACAGTAAAAAAAAAGGTGTGCAGCTAACACACTAAGCTGTCACAACTTTTTTTGATGTAGCAGAGATAAGTTATAATGCAGTAGCAAAATATGTGCAAAAGTAAAAATTTAAATGTAGAAAAAACCCTCAAATCTTTGCTTATCATTGATCTTAACCTGAAATGTGGGTTTGAAGATAATTTCAACATGTTTTGCAGCCTTTGAACAGGTTTCTTCCAAGAAGTGCCCCACGGCATGATGTTGCTACCACTATGTTGTGAGAATGGTCTGTTCAGGGAGATGCTTAGTTTTTGTACTTTGTGGATATTTCTCTTTTGACCAGATCATTTTCTTCCACATGTTTCCTATGCCCCCTTCATGGTTTGTGGTAATTTCAAACTAGACTTTCGATGACTTTCTGTCTACAATAGATTTTCTCTTGTCACCTTAAAATTAAGGCGACAAGATACATTTCACTTGTATAAACTATTTCTTTCCAGCTGAGCTATAGATCTCTGCAGCCCCTCCAGAGTAACTCTGGTTCTCCTGACTTCTTCCCCAATGAATGCTCTCCTTGCCCATCCTGTCACTTTAGGTGGACAGTCATGTACTGGTAGGTTTACAACACACAATGCCACACTATTTTCTGATAATGGCCTGAATAGATTTAGAAAAACATTCAGATTTTGTGTTTTAACTCACCCCTGCTTTAAAAATGTCCACAACTTTATCTCTAACTAGGCCACTGGGTTATTCACAATACTTTTTGTTCTCTGCTCTGTGATGCCATCAGACAACAACTTCATTTATTCTGGCATTAAATTGTATTCAATAGGATTTTACTTAAAGATAAATCACTTAATTGTTTTAGATGAACAAACATAATATTCAACTGAATTATCAGATGAATAAGGGATAGACGTCGACAAGTTGCATTTGTTTTATGAGAATGTTTATGGTTTCTACTAATTCTGATAAAGCTGGAGTTACAAAAAAACATCCACTATTTGTTCACCATTGAGTTATAATTTAGAGAAGTTTTAAGTGTGAGAAAATGTTGCTGCAGTTTAAAAAAATCTTGCTTTCACAACTCCTCAGTCATTTTTTTTGTCTTTTTTCTTATCTTTGTTACATAAACAACTTTTATTCAATATTTTTAAATTCTAATTTTGATGGATATGAAATTATAGATTATTGTTGCAGTTTCATTTAAGCTACATATATCTTTCTGTAGACACAGGGGTAGAAGTAATTTTTGTGTGAATGATGTTTAGTATAAGATGTTTAGATGTTTGTTTTTTTTACTGCAATCCAGTGATAGCTGTATGTGATAAACCGGCAGTCCAGCACGCAACAAACAGAAAGGGCTCAGTTGAGGGGAAAAATTAAATTGAGTGAATTGTGTAATACAACAGATTTTCTTTTTTTTAAATGCAGTTGTACACTTGTGGAGTACTGGACTGCAAAGTGTGAAACTTCAGCCTCTGCGTGTGCATGAGACTCAATAGAGACTTCCTCTTGTTGCTCCCCAGAAGTACTGAAAAACATGTCTGTGCTTCTTTTTTCTCCGCCATGTTATCTCAGCCTAAATCTTGATCTCACTGTCGACTGTCAGATGAACTATTTAACAAAGGCTTGGTGCTTTTTCTTCTGAGTAGGCGCAGCAGGTCTGCATGTTTACAGTTTAGATTGAAGGCTTCTCCTGCACACCTCCTCGCCTCTGTGCCGCATCTGAAAATCTTATCTCATGACGTTGTCCTAGAAACAATCTTCTGATATGTAAGACAATTAAGCCTCCAGCTGTTACTGGTACGTGATGTCTCTCTCTCAGACTGTGGGTGTTTGTAACACTCATTTGACTGTTGATCTCAATGATCTAAGTTCACCTGGCTGGGAAAATTTCTGAGTTTTTACTTATTTAGAGAAAATGAATTATGATATAAAAACCTTTATCTTGCTCATGGTAAGTTGTCAACCAATCGAATCTGATCAAAAACATAAGCAGTTCTTGGTTCTGCCTGCTTTGACATCAATGACAACTTGATGACTTTGTGGAAAACTAGTAAAGTTCTTAGTTTGTTTTGATCGAAACAGGTGTTAGAAAGTTGAGCTGGACAGACAACAAAACCTTCATTTATTTGCTGCCGTACCTCAGGGAAAGTCTGACTCAGCCTCTTTGTTTTCAGGGATTACCAAGTACGTCCCAAGTACATTTGACTAAGATTTCTGTGCGTTTATAGCTGCAACTTTCAATGTATTACAGTATAGTAAAGGTTGCATGTTAGTAGACTTATGACTTGAGACAAAAAGTTACATTTTGATCTTTTCACAGTTTTGAGGCCTATTTTGGTTACGGCTTTTGTTCTTCCTTGTTCCTTCCTTGCTTCCGATTTCTTGTTAATATAACATTTAGACTTATTTCTCAGAATCATGCATGTCATCTAAAGTTATTTCTGTTTTTTCATTTTTTAGAGCCTGAGAAATTTTGAGGACAGTTGTAGGTAATGTTCGTCCCGTTCTTTTTATTTTGGTCATTCTAACCTTTCCAAGCAACCAATAATGCAATAAAAGCCAATTACATAATACTTGTCAACAAGGTAATAGTCATGTTGAACCATTATCAGTAATGTATCAAGTTTTTACGTTAAGCAGCTGTGCAAAAGGCTTATGTAATTACTTCAGCTGATAATGTGAGAATAAAATGGAAAATCTTTTTTTCTTTTTTGCAGTTCACATATAACAATGGGTAAATTATTTTCCATAGTCAACATGAGCATTCAACAAGTGTATGTTCACTGTCTTACTATGAACTACATATATTACCTTTATTTACTGTACTACTACTATTACACCATCTCTTTAAATAAAATACTGGATGGAGTTTTGTACAGAAAATTATTTAGAATATTGTGTATTTCCTTAAATGTTTTCATGTATAATTACATATATGGAGGAATAAAATTCAATTAATTTACATAAATTATTTTTGATAAGTTGAGAATAGTGATCATTTGTTTGCTTACTGTATACTGACCAGTGACCGTACCATTTCTCATGTAATTGGATAAAAAATAATTACCATGAAGTTATTAAGCTATGGGCTTTGTTGCATTTAAATTGGCAAAAATATCAAATTATTGGCTATTATTACATAATTTTTTGCTACACCATTGCTTAGCATCAAAAGTCTACTTTTTATATAACTTTCTTATAAAGTTTACCAGTTTTCTCCCACAGAACCTTTGAAATGTCTCTTTTCCAGATGACTCAAAATCCTGCAATGGCAGTGCAGCACTGGATGAAACGTGCAGAGGTCCATCATGAGTCCAGAAAAATGTCCTAATTTTTAATTACTCACTAGATAACCAGAAGTGTTGGTATGTTAACAAATCCAAATGTCCAGGTTTTTCCAGATTCGATTATGGTCATATAAGGCGCTTCTGTGTGATTATAATTTAAAAAGAGCAGATTTTTTTATTTATTTACTTTTTTTCACACTCTTACCCCCAACACAGCCGGTTGTTTCTGTAGCAGGTCGTGCAGTTGGCCTTTTTCTTCTGGCAGCATCTCTGAAGCCTGGTAATATCGGATCTGACTCGGCAGAGGAGGAGGTTGTCTCCTTCCCGTTTGCAGCGGCACATCTTCCTCATGGATGTCCATGTCTACATCAGCAGAGGCCATGGTGCTTCTTTAACCTAAAGAAATAAATTCATAATTATCTATATAAACAGTGATATTTTTTAAAGGTTTTTTTTTCTTTCATTTTTTCGACAATTACCAGGCAGGAAGGGCAAAGGGGAAGACACGCAGCAGAGGTCTGTAATCAGACCCAAGACGGCCTCGTCAAAGACTCTGTAAATAAAACGCTCTACTGCTACGCCACGCAGTGCCTCCAATTTCTCTATTTATATACTTCTGTTTCATGTTAGCAGCATGATCAAAATGTGACAATTACAATTTCAAGGTGTTGTTAGATTGGCCTGAAAAGCTGCAGATAAATCTACGCTTCAGTAAAATAGAACATTAAAAATTAGCAACCAATTGCTAATTTCTAATGATTCATCAAAAACGAAGTGATTTAGTATATTTATTGCTGCTAATTTTCAGGTGTATGTCTTCTGAAAAGCGAGAAATGTAACTAATATTACACAAAAGAAAAAAAACAATTATTTAAAAGGTGGAAATATTATCCAGTGTCCTGTACAATATTAACGTCAACAGAGACAACACCCTCCACAAGAAGACACATCTACAATTGTCGCTGCTAAAGAAGTTGAATGTTCACAGATCCAAACACATTAACAAAAAGCTATTGGAGAAAAAAAAAGTGCCACAGCCACAACTATTAAATTAATATTAGACATTCATTCAATATTAGAAATTCAGAATCTGTCAGAAGAGAGAAAAACATCTAAAGAATCCTCAATGCTTTGAATCCAGAGTGGAATTTAACAATCAGTGATTTCAGGGAGAGTCATGTATCCGCAGTCCTTCGCTCACTGTGTCGTATCAAGTTTAACATCAGCACAGCCATCAAGTAGACATTTTTAGACGACTTTATGCTTCACTCTGCTAACAAATCCTCTCAAGATACTGATTTTATGCCAAAAGTACCAATACCTGATTTATGGACTACAGAATCCCAGAAGAAGAGAGACTCCAAACTTAATGTAGCTGACCTGAAGGCCACGATTAAAGCAACCAGAGCTTCTTGAACCTCACAGCAGAGCCACAAGCTCATCGCCTCCAAATCATTCTGCACTGACTAACGCAGTCATTTATGTAAAAAGAGGCTTGAAGGCATACTTCTGAGTAGGCCAACATTTCTATATTAAACATCACATTTTGTTTTCTCTCTAATTGAGAAACTGGATAAGAAATATCCCTCCTTTTCTTATTAATCAGTATTATATAAGAGTTTCACTGTTTAATCTGAAATATTAAAATCAACAAACTTTTCAGACATTTTCTGCTTCATTGAGATGTTCCTGTATTGTGCTCTCCAGCATGACGCAGATTTAAGAAAAAAGACTTTCTAGAACATAGAATGACTGCGTATGACTGTGCAGAATTTTACAAAAAAGCAAAGTGAATAATAATGGTGACCTTCTAGTTCCTGTTACTTAAGGTTTATATGATCAATGCTTTTATGTCGTTAGTCCTAAGAAAATTCAGTCTTTGCATTCAGAGTTCTTACAAAATGTAAAATAGGAAGACATTTATTAGTGTTGGCTTTGATTAGTAGGATAATTATGAAGAATGCCTAAAATGCACACACTAATTCAGCTCAGTTTTGACAAAAAACAAAAATGGTGTTAAAAACAAAACAACTCCTAACCAGAAAAAGAAACTTGTCAATGCTACAATATTTTGTTACAAAATTTGCAACATAGCTTGATAATTAAACATGCAAGCAAATAACTAAGATGCATATTTTATACTCATAAACTGCTTGTGATATAAAATTGTTAAAAAAATCTCTGCCGTTTTATTAAGCGGAAAAAATCTATTTAAAACAACTTACCGCGTTTCACTCAAGAAGAATCTATTTCGCTCTCTGCCTCAAGCAAGGAGTCACTCTGCAGACATTGTTTTACTTCCCTAAAACCCACATGAGGTCATTACTTACTTTAACTTCCTCAACCTGACACTCCTCTCTGCAAAACCGCTTCATTTAATCAAACTCTGCACTTTCTGCACTTTTTTATGTTTCCTTTACTGAAAAAGATGTATTCTACAGAAATAAACTCGTTCTGCATAAACAGTCTCACCTTTTAAAAGTATATATGCTTGTGTAAGTCTGTTTGGTTGCAAACCTTCATGTGGTTGTGTGAGATGGTGGGGGTGTTGCATGAAGGTGGAGAGTCAGCGAGAGAAGAGAATTGACTTTCGAGGTCATTTCCTCTTCGGACAAATGAGACAAAGCTGCAAAATTCATGTCTAAAACGAGCAAAGGAAGAACGGAAAGGTGAGGCTGGCGTCAGTGAAAACTATAATAACTGATCACTATCAGCAACATGAGCTGCATTAACATGTTATGGCTTTACAGGAAAATGAGGAAGACGTTTATTTGCAACGAGTCAATGATCATCACCATCCCAATTGGAAGCCTGAAGAACATTCGGGAGGGTCAGCTGATGCCGGAGAACTTCCACTGTGTGTTCAGGGATAACTTCAAGGTGTTTGTTGTTCGAGGAAAGCCAAGACCTCTGGGGGTGAGTTTCACTGACTTATGCTGTAAATTAAATCATAGACATGTGCTTGTCTCTCTAAAGAATCTGCAGATTTTCTTGTATTCTCTTCACTTATTTATTTTTATTATTGTATTTTTCAAAATAGGCAGCTCAAGCAATTGCTGGTGTGTTTATTTTTGCTCTTGGGTGGATTTTGCCATTAATGGGAATCTTCAACTTCACTCTTCCAAGTGTATTGGTAAAAATATTTGAATAAATGGCTAAAAATATTTATATTTAGCCATTTTGTTTATCTGATATGGTTATATTTCCACCCAATTAATACGATGTATTGTTTTGTTAGTTCTTGATCTCTGGCATGGTGTCCTTTGCTGCAGGGAAATGCCCAAACATGCATGTGGTAAGTCAGATGAATTACAATGAAAAAACATAAAAAGTAGTTCCTCTAAGAAAAAACAAAGTGATTATTTTTGGCACAGATTCCATGAGAATAATGCATTCATTCAATTCTACTGATATAATGTCTCTAAATGTTGTGGTGGTTTAACTTCATGTAAAACTTTATCTTAACATTCAGATAAGATATTGACTTATCTGACTGTTAACTCAGCTTTATCCCATTTTCCAGACCAAGCTGTCGTTCTCCCTGAATATCATCAGCTTCTTCTGGTCACTGGTGGCTTTTGGTTTCTGCGTGGACAGGTTTCAGTCATATTATCCACCTGACCAGGTATAGCATGAAATCAACTTGTTTCATCCTGTCAAATGTTGCTCTTTGGGATTCTAAGTATTAGTTTGTCCACATTATTTAACATCAGGTGAGGATAGCTCATGGGATTCTTGGCCTCATCATAACTCTGCTGGTGTTAGAATGTATGATGTCGGTCTTCTTGATCTACTGGCAGAGTAAAGCTGTGTGCAGAGAACATTTCAACACCTTGGTATGTGTGTTATTTTCTTCATTAGTTTCTCTGCTACGTGCACGACAACATGTGGAGTCATTCATTTGCTTTGTTTTTTCTCTGCAGCCCATCATAATGCTGAAGCAGGAGAACTGAGTGACGAACACAGAGCAGAACCATCAACAATCAACTCCTGTGTATGTTTTTATTTTGCTGCCTTCAACTTTCTTTAGCAGGAAAGTCTATTTAAAAGAACACGGAGACAAGATGCATTCCAATACATCACTGCTAATAGCCACAATAGGCTATAGATAGTGCGTTTCTGTAAAGTTCCTTTTTGTTCACCATACATGGACTGATTTTGATAGTCGAGTGTTAGACTAGCCTTTGTTCCGCTGTATCATCTGATGTCAGCACAGCTTCTCTCAAACAACTTAACGCTTCCTGTAAGCTGTTTTCAGTTCATCCAAAAAATATATTTATTTCTTTTAACAAAGTAGAGAGAAGCTTCATTTTGGGTTACTTTGTGTTTTAAAGCTGAAGACCTTGATATAAGCCTTAATTAATTACAGAATAAACTATGTGGAAGCACATCAGTCCTGACTAAAGCTAGACGTATTCTAAATAATAAATCACTTCATATTTTATATAACGTTCTGATTTTACCATATTTAATACATTGTTCAGAAGTGTGAGGAATTCATTGCAAAAGCTGTTTTCAGCCACTGAGTATCTGACAGAAACAAGCCATTAGAGTCATCCATAATGTTGGTTATTGCGAGAATGCAAACCCATTATCCTTCAAATCTAGATCTTAAATTTGAAGTTCTGGTGGATGATCTCAAATTAAGTTAAGGCTTCCTGAGCAGATGCAGATCATGTTTTTTGAAAGAGACGGGGGATAAAACCTAAGGAGTTACTCAAACTTTAGTATTCATAGTATATGCAAAACAAGAAAGAGCTTTTGTTTTTCAATTCATGGTGTAAAATTATAGAACTAGTTAAATGAGGAGTTAAGGTCAAAATTTTATACAATGTAAAAGGTCATTTTCACAAGATATAGAAATATTGGTGACAGCAAAATGTATACATGTAAATTGAGGCATATGAGTGTGTATGAACGGATGTATATATTTAGACATGTAAACCCAGATAAGATGGAAAATTAATTAACCTATGTTTTTATTTTTCTTATTTTATTTAATAATGACGGTCCTTCTAAAAATATTGTGAGTTTATGGGGAAGGAGATCATAAGTTTCTTATTTCTTCCTTCTCCTTTTCTAGTGTGTTCAGATTATCATGGTACAAAATTATCTGTCTTCTGCATTCCTTGTTCCTGTGTGTGATTTTATACCTCCATCGAAATAAATAATTCTCACTTATCTGTGGTAAAATAAATAAATACTGAACTTTGTAACTATTCAAACTTTCTAAAACCTTGAGCGTTTGCTTGTTCATATCATGTTTGTAAATCCTCTTGTCTTTTATCAGCTCATCTCTGAATGCGGGTCGTTTGTTAAAAGTTTGTCATCTCTCTGAACATAAAAAGAAAAAGAAAGGACATAAAACATTTGATGTGTAGGCGACAAACTGCCAATATGCATTTGTTGAATCTTATTGATATTTAAAATAAATTACTGTCATTTGTTCAACAGAATAAAAATATTGTATTGTTTATACAGGGGAAGATCTGCAAAGGGTGGAAGAGGGAAACTGCCCCGCGCTGACATAGAAATCATTCTTAACCGTGTATAAAAGCTAAACTTTTTCCCCAGAAGCTTCTTATAGCCTTCAAATTATTTTAGCCTTTCTATGCTACACAAGTTTTTTGCTAAATAAAACTCAGTTACGTGTCTGCTGTCTCCCGCTTTGGGTGGACACCCTGCTGTGTCACATTAATGAAGCAGTTTGTCTGCAGCCGGCTGGAGTAACAAAGTCCAACTAAGTTTACAATGAATTAAATGTCTGCTGAAGGTGACGGACAGTCGCAGTTTAACTCTTATTGGCTTGTAGACAGTATCATTTTTATAAACTTTAGCAGATTTTCCTAGTTTTGTTTACAATAAAAACATTGTAAGCAGAATTGTTGAAATATAAAAAAATAATTACTGATGTTTCTATAAGAACAATATCACAGTAATGTGGTCACACAGTTAAACTATGCTACACACTTATTATCAGACTGTAAAAATAAATGGGCTGCAATCACAAAAAGTGCTTGTGTGATTTTACACAAGTTATATTATGTCTGATTTTATTTTGTCAAAGGTTTCTTATGAAATAGCAATTTAAGAAGAAAATGTGACACTCGCAAACTGCAGACGAGAGCAAAAAGGATTTAAAAGTAAAGACAAGCCTTGTTTGGTGGCAGGAAAATGGAGGTAAGACAAAGAAGAAGAGAAGACAAGAACTGAAAGAGGAAACATTTTAGAGAAACCAGGAGGATGATAGGTGAAGAAGACCACTGAATGAGCAACAGGTGAAAAATAAAGTGAAAATGAAGAAAAATATGTTAGTGTAAGAGGATGAGAAGGCTTCATCTTTACTTCTTACAGAGAAAAGATTTACGGAGGAAGTTCATGTAGGAGAAAAGAAATGCATTGATTCAGAAGCATATATTCCAGCTAATATGTGTGTTTTCTTTGTAGAAATTAATGTGCAGAAATATCAGACATTACAATGAAATAACATTAATACATTAACAGTCTAAAAGTGTGTTATGAAGCTAGATGTCAGGATTTACATGATGTCACTGATTACATCAAATTAAATATGAAGAAAATCCAATTAATACAGAAATGTAGGCAAAACTTTACCAGGTCATTCTGAATGTCACTATATGTTTTCAGAAATATCAAGACGCAGAGACAGAAACAGAGACAGAGACAGAAACAGCTATAACACTTTTCAAAGCAAAAAGGCAGTGGTTTCAACGAACCCGCCAAGTCAGACAGACAGATGGGGGTAGAGAAAGTAGAAAGTTACTTGCACATTTTGGTATTTTAAATATTAAAATTTGAAAAAAAATACAAATAAACAATTTAATTACAAAATAACTACATTTACTGTATGTCTATACCTGTCTTTTGTGACTTTGGTACCACGGAGACAGTGACTCCGTTTGTGTTCTTGTTGACTATTTGATGTCTCTATTTAAATTGAAGAAGATTTAATGTTTTTTGCGGGATGTGAGTTGTAAAAACATGGTAAACAATCTATCATTTTAGACAAATTTATACTTAATTAGGAACTTGCTACCTTGGGTGGCGTTTCTTCCGTGTTCTTAACAAAGAGACTCCTTTGAAGCCAGATGTACAGCCATTAGTGACCACAAGAGGGAGACAAATACAGCACAGGTCAAGCAGTTGGAAGTCAATATGAAGTTACAGGTAGAATCATTTTTGTCCTGGCCTGTTTCATTAGGTACCACAATTCAAAAGCAACTACTTGATTTTTAGTTTTGAGTGAATTTTTATCTTGTTCTTGCTTTTCTCGATTTTAAGTTATTCCAGTGACCAGTAAATGTCATCCAACAGCAGAGAGGTGCCAACAGTTTGCAGAAGTACAACTTTTACTATCTAAATTCAAAGAAAAGCTTGTCCAGTCATAATTCTTGCAAAATGTTTAAAGTAGTTTTTGTTACTTTACAACAAAGATCGTGCTATAACTACGGAAGAGGATTAGGGCCACTGAAAAAAAAAATTCTGACTTTATTCTCAGAATTCTGAGAAAAAAGTCGGAATTATTTTTTTTTTCAGTGGCCTTAATCCTCTTCCATATATAACAGAGCAAAGACAAAACAACCCAACAAGAAATAAAAAAAACTTGTGAGTGCCGCAGTATTCCATTTGTAAATTTGTAAAAATTGTTTGTAAAAAAAACCATCCTAATTTAGCTTTTGGTACAACAAAAAGTGACACAAACAACAAAAGCAAAACACTTCTTTACCAGAAAGAATGATATTTGATATAGAAAATTATGCTCTTATATACTAGGTTTCCAATTTAACATGCAAATAAATGTATAAATAAATATTCACTTATTCATATTTAAATAAATATAAAAATAGAAAATATTGAAACTCATAAACATCACCTGCCTGTGCTGTAAAATTATTCAATATATTTCTAATAGAAAAATATATTCAAAACATTCTTACCATGTTTCCTTTGATTTCTATCTATTTCGTTCTGTGTCTCTGCAAGATTCTCCTCATCTAACCATTTTTATTTCCGTAGAACATACATGACGTTTTTACCCACATTAACTTCCTCAATCTGACATTTCCCTCTGCAAAACTTCTTAATTTGATCAAAAGCAGCTCTGTGTATGTTTTTTTTCCCTGCTTAAAGTCAGGTTAGTACTGGCAGGAGAAGACGATTGGTTTTTAACGATATTTCCTCATCAGGAAAGCTGAGAGAAAGCTGCAAATTTCATGTCTTAATCGAGCAAAGGAAGAACAGAATAGGTAAAACTGGATTTAATGAAAACATTACATTAGAAAACATTTGATTCACATTTACTTGTGTATATCTTTTTCTCTTTAAGTCAAATGAATCTTGGAGGTTTTAGATTTTTTTTACCTCTATGTGTGCGTTAGTGAAAGATAAATTTACAGTAGTAAGTCGCTTTTAGCTTTTTATTAATTTTATCAAACCTCCAAGAGTTGAATAAACAAGAGTTTTTAGATTAGCACTTAAAACTGGAAGAAGAAGAATCCAATGTGTTTAGAAGCATGTTTTTGTTTCTTGTGTTGAACTGTGAGTGAGAAGGAAGCGTGCTACCTTGATCTGACTCTTGTGCGTTATTAAGGCAAATGTTCATTTTAATGTAACCATCGGTTTGCAAAGCTTGAAGATAAAGTCATGTGTTTGAGCAGAATTCATTGTGATGTTGCATAAAATTAGTTAACAGATGAGAATTCATGGAAGTTGGAACAAGAATTTTAATCATTCTAATGTAAAATAAGGAGTTCTTTTAACTTGTAATGTGAGTAAAAATACTACAGGAATGTGCGCTCCTTTAACTAGGGAAAGGAAGTTTTTTCTTGCTTATTGTAAAATAATTACTTGGTTTAAATTCTAGTATTAAGTTAAAAGACTGAGGTTCGACTGAAAGCTGGAATTTAAAAAAATAGGGAAAAAAGGTTGTTGTGTAATATTTACCCAGTTCCATATTGTAGATTCATTAATGAGAACTAATTAAAAACAAAATGTTTAGATAACTTTTCTCTTTAATTTCTGAGTTAAGCCCAAAATAATCTTTAATTGCATTTTCAAAGCAGCAAGCACATTTTCATTTTCAAGTTAAACCACCTTCAAATGTTTTTTTTTCTTTATATATATTTTTTATGGGTTCATTAACTCCAGTGACCGTTATTTGAGAGTGATTATACAGGGAAGTGGGTAGGGAGAGAAGGGGAAGACATGCGGCGAAAGTCACCAGGCTGGTTCTTGAATCTGTGATGCTCGCTTTGAAGACTAAGGCCTCCACTAGTGGGTTGTGCTTTACCCCTGCACCACCACATGAGCTGCATTAACATGTTATGGCTTTACAGGAAAATGAGGAAAATATTTGCAACAAGTCAATGATCATCACCATCCCAATTGGAAGCCTGAAGAACATTCGGGAGGGTCAGCTGATGCCGGAGAACTTCCACTGTGTGTTCAGGGATAACTTCAAGGTGTTTGTTGTTCGAGGAAAGCCAAGACCTCTGGGGGTGAGTTTCACTGACTTATGCTGTAAAGTAAATCATAGACATGTGCTTGTCTCTCTAAAAACATCAGCTGTTTTTTCTGTATGCTCTTTAATGTCTCCTTCTTTGTTTTTAAATTAGGCAGCCCAAGCAATCGGTGGTGTGTTTATTTTCGCTCTTGGATTGATTTTCTTAGACTTATACATCAACATCTCTTCTGTACTTTTCTCCTTTGTTCTAAGTGTTGTGGTAAAAACATTTAAAATGGTCACAAATTAAACCATTCTGTTTATGTGTGGTTATAATTTTACCCAGTTAACATAATGTATTGTTTTGTTAGTTCCTGATCTCTGGGTTGGTGTCCTTTCCTTCAGGGAAATGGCCAAACATGCTTTTGGTAAGTCACACATTCTGGGATTTTACAAAAAGCATAAAGATTGAAGGATTTCCTCTATAAAAGGCAAAAGCTAATCTTATTGGCACATGTTCAGTTTGTTTCAGAATATTGAATTGACATTTCTAAATGATATTGTGAACTGGTTTGTTCTAATAACCCAAAGCTTTACAGCTTATGATGTATCTTGGATGTACCACGGATTTATCTGAATGTCAACTCAGCTTTGTTTCCCAGACCAAGCTGTCGTTCCCCCTGAACATCATCAGCTTCTTTTGGTCACTGGGGGCTTTTGGTTTGTTTGTGTCCTTTGTGGTGACTTATTCAGAGGTAAGTATGTATAATTCAGTCAAATGTTGCTTTGCAGGATCCTATAATTATTTGTTTATACTCTCTCCTTTGTGCTAGCAGTTGAGAAAGGGAATTATTGGCCTCATCATAACTCTGCTGGTGTTTGAATGTATGATGTCGGTCTTCTTGATCTGCTGGCAGAGTAAAGCTGTGTGCAGAGAACATTTCAACACCTTGGTATGTGTGTTTTCTTATAAACTACTATGAGAGAACATGCTTAGTCATTAAATTTGCTTTGTTTTTCTCTGCAGCCCATCATAATGTTGAAGCAGGAGGACAGAATGATGAACGCAGAGCAGAAGCAGGAATAATCAACTCCTGTGTTGTGGCTTAAACTGTAACAGGATTTTGGCAAATGTTGCTCTTTTTTGCTTCAAAGAAAATAATAGGAAAGTCTGTTTGAAAGCACACAATGATTTCAATTTGCAATACATAATAATATGTAGATTCCTGCATACTTCCTTTTTGTTTAATAAATATAAGCCGCTAATTATAGTAATGTGTTATAAAAGCTTTTGCTCATATGCAGCAGAAGAAACAATTTTATGGTTGCCTAAAGTTTTGCTCCACCTTTCCAAAAACAAAAGGAGTTTGTACTTCTTCAAAAGTGCACAATATGTAGACCAAAGCTTTGTTATGGATATTGGATATTTTATGTTTTGAAAGGTGAGAAGTGATATAAGTCTTTTGCGAGATTAAATGTAAAAATAAATAAATAAATAAATAAAAACTCTGTAACTATTAAAAACTTCTTAAACCTCTAATAATTGTTTGACCGTATTGTTTTCCTGACTAATCTCGTTAATTTCTCGTACATAAGGAAACTGTGTAAATGCAATATATTACCAAATATATTAATATATAATACATATATTTATTTTAATTATTTTTCCAAAACTAAGAATGTTGAGACTACAACACTTCTAACTCTATGTTTGCTTTTATTTATTTATTTATTTATTTATTTAATTTATCTATTTATAATGCTACACACTAACAACATCCTGCTTTTATTGAGATAACTTATGCACAGATGGGAAAGTGCATAGTGAACACGTAATGTTTATTTAAAAAACAATAAACCCTGGTGCACAATGTTATAATTTGCACAGATGGAAGTTTGGGGAGGATATTTGCAAAAACCACGGCCACAATTTTAACATTTAATTTATAAATATTTAGAAAATTGCTAGTTTGGTGACGGTTCTCCAGGGTTCGGATCACGGGGGGATTCATCGGAAACCAGGAGAGTTTTCCACAAGAGGGAGACAAACACAGAGCAAGTCATGCTGTTATTTTTTAACATTCCCTGGAAGTCGCTGTTTGTGTTCCAGGAATTAAAACTTTCAAAGTTTTTATATAAAACTCCTTATTGGTGAGAAGTTCTCGGTGAACAACAACTAAAAACTAAACAATTTTGTTTGTTCAGTTTTAGAAATGTATCCTACATTTCATTTTACGTTCATAAATTGCTTTACTTGTATTTCATTCTGTTACACCTGAAGAAACTGAAGTGGCGACTTAAATCATTTTTAAAGCCATTTGTTACGGTTTAAAGTCCTTTAGCAGAAAACTCACATGATGTGCCAGTTATGACTGAGCCAGCTTACCCTGCTGACTCACTTGAACAATTGGGTCAGAAGCTTTTAGCAATGAATATGGATATATCTCTACCTCCATTTTTGATTACTTGATATCCAAATGAAAGGGAACGTTTATTTTTTTCTGAAAAAGAGTAGATTGTCGTTTTTCTCCTTAGCCCGTGTAGCATGTCTGGTTCAAGAGTTACAAACAGACTTCTCCATTGACAAAGTACAAAATATCTGAAGGACTGGCAGATTTTACTTTAAATAACGATTTTAAAAATCATGACCGCTCATAATATGACTGTCACAAAGAATCAATGGGCTTTTCCTCACATCATCTGAAGGATAGTATTTTCATAAATATTTAAAATCTTTTTTTTCCATTGGGCTCATATAATAATCATCAAAATGAGTGTACAAAAATTAACTATTAGAACTAATTAAGCGATTTAATAATTTATCCAGATGCATCCATGAACTTGAAGTGAAGCGTCATCTGGTTACCAAAAGAACTGATTCTCGTTCTTATTGATGACACGAGTCAGATGAACCAGATCATTGTCAGGCGCCGTAACTCCCATCCCCGCTCACAGCTCGTCGTCCGCACATAATGATAAGGTCGAACAAAACTCTTCCGCTTTGTGTTTGTGAAGCTCCTCAACAAACCAATCATAACCTAAACTGAGCGCTTCCCCTGGACCTGTCTCTCCTCTCTGAGCTCATCTCGTTCTGCTTGCACACCGCCAGCCAGTTATGTAACTTTATATAATTATTTTTTCGTTGATCTGGTGGCTGCGGATCACTTTCTCATGTCGCCCCAGCTGCTGTGAGGAGCCGCCGCTGCTGCTCCTGCTCCGCTGGCCGTGTCCTTCCTGCCATGGCGTCCGTCTATAGCGGATCCCATACGTTAAGCAAGGATGATGTCAACTACAGGATGCATTTCCGAATGATTAACGAGCAGCAGGTCGAGGATATCACCATCGAGTTTTTTTATAAGCCGCACACCATCACGCTGCTGACATGCACGGTGCTCAGTTTGATGTATTTTGCGTTTACAAGGTGAGAGGAGTCCGCGGCTAACGCTAGCTTAGCCTAGCCTAGCGTTAGTGATGCTCGGATACAGGAAGCTCAGCTAGCGAGGTTTTGTGTTCTCTGGGCTTTTCAGCGTTAGCATCATGGATGATCATTTTTTTAATCTTTAAAGTAATCAAGCATGAGCTACGAAGCAGGCGTTGTGTAGGTTGTGTTGTTTTTCTGTCGCTGCAACATTGCAGAAACAAGTGATAACATTGCATTTTTAGCTAGATGTGCCATAATTGATGCTATTAGTTTATGTTATCCATGAGCCTGAGTTACACATCCACAGTAAAGGCTGTATAAACTGTGGTTACGCAATGGGCAGGGCAGTGTGTCATAGTTCAATGTTATTAGCTGCTAATTAGTGATTGTTTTTCATCTTGTCTGCAGAGATGATGGAAATCCTGACAGTAATGTCTGGGTGGGGCTCATTCTGGTCATCTCCTTCTTCCTGATTATCAGTGTTTTGGCATTTCCCAACGGTGAGTGCACAACATAGTTCCCAGGAAGTGTGGATGTTATTTTGTGCAGCAATGCGAGTAAGGATGGTTGAAGACATTAGTTATAATGCTGTAAATTAGACAGAGAGAGAGAAGTCATGTAAGTTCATGCATCTGCATGAAGCAGGAAACCTGCGAGCATAATGACTGAAGTGCTCATCACTGATCTGATTTAATCTGATGGAAAGTAATCCTGATTTCTGTAAGCACTTATACCTTTTGCCTTGATGTGTCAGTTAAATCATTGACTCTTTTATTGGACCTACAAAGAAGTTTGAAATAGCTTCTTTTCAATTGATAAGTTAATTATTTATGAGGACTAGAGGTGTGATTCCTCCCTCTGTGTGAAAGACTTTAACACAATTTCAATTTAATTTCCAAACAGATGAAATTATTCAAATTTTTTAACTGCCTTAAGTGTCTTAGTGAGAGATCAATGTGGCCAGCATTACTTTTATTGGAGTGTAACTTTACACAAAAACAGTGTAAAAATAGGATTACTTTGCTTACTTTAGAATAGGGTGTGGTGTGTTTTCCTTCAAAAAGTGACTGATGATTTAGATGGATTTTATTTTTCCCCGCAGGTTAATGCATGGATAGATTATTAATAAAAGCAGAGTCAAAAGGTTTTCATCTTACATCTTTGTCCTAGATACAACAGCAGGCCTTCACACACCTTGTGGAGTCCTTGACATCTCAAAGCAGTTTTTGGTTGTAAACGGAAAATCCACTAAATATTGTGGAGGTGATTGTAACAACCTAGTTTAATCAGAGATCAGTCCCCATCTAGTTTCAAAACTGCTTTTTTTTACAGTAAAAACATACAAAAATTGCCTGTATGTAGGAGGAAAGAGCAGAACATGAAGCTTCATTTGAACACAGGCGTGAGCAGTGTCTGTCAGTGGGGTCATTCTTGCTGTCTATTGTTAGCACAAGGCTTAGGCTGGCATGAAACCCATGAAGTGCCTCCACTACTATTATCCAGTGATGTCAGATATTATCAGTGAAGCAGTAAATCTTAGTTTAATCAGAGATCGGTACCCATCATTTGACATGTTGTCTTAATAAATCTGCTTCCAGGCCCCTTCACCAGACCGCATCCAGCAATATGGCGAATCGTGTTTGGTGAGTGTGTAATAAAAGTATTTCAGAGCAAAAATTTAGTTTTTTTTAAAATTATAGATTCTTTCCTGAATGTCATGTTCTTCTGTTTTTAAGGTCTGAGTGTGCTCTACTTTCTGTTCCTGGTTTTTATCATCTTCCTCAACTGGCAGCAAGTGAAGCAGCTCATGTACTGGTTGGATCCCAACTTGCGCTACGCCAAGAGAGAGGCAGACATCATGGTTTGTGACGACGGTGTACAGTAAAAAAATGAGGTTCTCGTCTATTTGCCTTCTGCTCCCACCGTTGGTGCGGATCGTCATAACGTGGCTGTCTGTGCCGTCACCTGCAGGAGTACGCAGTGAACTGCCACGTCATCACCTGGGAAAGAATCCTGAGCCATTTTGACATCTTTGCCTTCAGCCATTTCTGGGGCTGGGGCATGAAGGCCCTCCTCATCCGAAGCTACGGCCTCTGCTGGACCATCAGTATCACCTGGGAGCTGACGGAGGTAAACAAACACTCTGAACAATAAAAACTCCACAGCTCTGAGCCTCCTGGCTGCCGGCCTGTCTAAATCACCAAAGCTTATGATGTAATGTGATTATGTAACGGAGCAAGAGTCAGATTAGTTTGACATTAGATATTAAATTCAGATTTTACACTCGTGGTCTGGTCTCCAATTATAATTGTCTTTTCTTTTTCCTTTATTTAACAGCTTTTCTTCATGCATTTGTTGCCCAACTTTGCGGAGTGCTGGTGGGACCAGGTTATCCTGGACATCCTCCTGTGTAACGGAGGAGGAATCTGGCTCGGAATGACCGTCTGCCGCTTCTTAGAGATGAGGACGTACCACTGGGCCAGCATTAAGTACGAATTTACTCCCCAGAATTGACCAGCAGCTGTTTTACATCAGCGTTTCGTCTTTTAGCTGTGACCTTCTGGCACTGATTCTTGTTCATTCTAATTTCTCTGTGAAACTGTAAAGGAGCTCGAACACATTAATTATGTGAGAAGCAAAGGCACAGATAAGCTTGTGTTTTTCAGAGGAGATGATTAAGACAGATTTTTTTGTAATATTTAAATAAAATGGCAAAATAAATCAGAAGTTAACATTTTAATCTGTCTTTAGCACAGTATATTAGCTCTTCGTTAGGGAAGCATTACTGAAATGAAACGGTGAGATTTCCAAATGATTTCCAAACGAGTCGTAACAAAACAGAGGTTGAAGCGTCAAAAAGATTAAATGGATGAAATGAATTTTGCGTCGCTCAGGCTTTCTGTTGTCAGCTGAATGTCCTGCTCTCTTTTGCAGGCCGACAGAACTGCAGACAGTTTTTGGGATGTTCTTACACAATTGTGGTTCCTCTGACTCTGTTTTTAAAAACCTCAAGAATAACCAACTAGTGTACTTTTTTCCACCCAATAACAACTTCCAAGCTAAAGATTGTTGTTGCTCTCACCTGGAAGCAAATGCTGCATTCACTGATGAAAAAAAAGGATTTTTGAGTTTATGAATAAGTTAACTCGATTTAAATCCAAACGTATAAAGCTCAGAAATGTTTCTTTTTGGATAAAATCTCATTGTCAAAGTCTATAGTGTTTATTGTTAATATTGTATATTTAGTTTCCTTTGCAACTTTAGAGCATTTGTGTATAATTTAATCCCCTGTATAAAGGTATTACAGGTGGGATTCTGAAATTGTTTTAAAAGATAATCCCAGAAATTAATCAAAAAGCGAAGTCGAATGCTTTGCGTTGTGACGTTAGGTCTGTTTGCTCTTGCTGAAGGCATTAGAATAATATTTTTTATAAATCTGCCAGTAAGTCTGTGTAATCCCACTTGTATCCCACTTAATCAGGGACATCCACACCACCACGGGGAAGATCAAGCGAGCCGCGCTGCAGTTCACGCCTGCGAGCTGGACCTACGTGCGCTGGCTTGATCCAAAGTCGTCCCTGCAGCGGGTCATGGGCGTCTACCTGTTCATGATCATCTGGCAGGTGGGTCAGCAGGCAGATCCTGCTTCGGCGCCTCAACAGTGACTAAAGCGCTGATGATTCGGATATCACCCAGCGCGCTAAGTCCCTGCTGAGCTCATTCCTTTGTCTGTTGGTGAAATCTTAATCCTCATGGATCCATTAAGCTCACAGGTGTCTTGTCGTCAACACATTGACTGCTAATCCCTCAATGCTGAGACTGTTTGCAGTAATGAGGAAACAATGGAGGGAGAACATGAGTAAATGTTTTAGCCTCTCGCTGTTAAATACGATGTTACTGATTTTATTTTGTTGCCTTTCTCTTCTTGGAAAGTTGGAGCATTACTGCTGATGGCTCTTTTTGAGAGCCATCAGCTGCTTTAAGAGATTAATTGTGATTCAGCCATTCAGAGTGTGAACTGGCTTCTCTCACTTTCTCTTCTGGATTAGATGTTTGCTTTATTGTTGCCAACAGCTTTGTTTCTGGTGCCACTGCAAAAATGCCAAGGATAAAATACGACGTGCCTCAGAGTGTTGGAGCCTGAGGCTGCACTCCTTATCTGTGAAGCTGTTTGAGATCTCAGCCCTTTTAGACACAGTTTCTTTGCAGATATTCCCCACATTTTGAACAAAGCCCGTATTGAGTGTATTTTTCCACACCCATGCTTGTTCTGTACTCATGTCAGCATGTTTAAAGATCATATTTCTATTGGGTGGAAATTTTAAAAAACTTCCTACTGTGTAGCTGCTAGAAACTAGTTTCCTCCTTTTCCAAAAGTTTTCCTGCAAGTTTTGCATTATTAAAATAAGACGGGCTGCGTTTTATTCATTCTTTTTACAGTTCAGAAAAAAACTCTCCTCTCCACAAATATCGTCGCCACTCGTAGGAATGTTATATTTAAACACATTTATTCAACAGGGAAATAAATGTTAAGAAAAAAAAGGTTTTAACTAAATCATTACTGTACTTTTTATTGACACATCAATAGTTTCCTACAAACTATTTCAGAGTAGTTTGGTTTTATGCAACTATGTCAAATGTACAACATGATCTAATTAATTTAGTAAAAACATTTTTAGTACAATAGCTCACTTCATTTCAGGCCACTGTCCAGAGGTGTGCAGCAACAGGTGGGGGAGGGACAGTGATAGGCTATCCCCTGTGCACCTGGGGACAACTTGTCTCAGACACTTTTACTTTTATGTAAAAGATTTCCAAATGTAACGGTAAATCTTAATGATTTTGGAATCATAACCATCTAAAACCCGTTTATACTGAGAAACTGCCAACCGGTTCAGGCCTAGTCAGAGAAACACTTAAAACATGTAAAATTTCTGCAACTGTAACAAACAAGATTAGATTAGGAGACGCATTTGTTTTGTTCAATTTGTTTTCAGTTGTTTCTCTGATCTTTTTATTAGCCACAAGTAACACATGGTTCAGACTTTGCCAAGTCTAGAAGTCGCACTGCATTTATCAGGAGGCATTTTGTGGGTGTTCAACGGCCTCAGGTACTGAAATCAGCTTTATTTGTTTTCCTCACAGCTAACAGAACTGAACACATTCTTCCTCAAACACATTTTCGTCTTTCCCGCGAGCCACGCTCTGAGCTGGTGTCGAATCCTGTTTGTTGGTATCATCACAGCTCCGACAGTAAGGTACGCTGTTACGACGTTTTTTTTTTCTTTAGGGTAAGAAAAAAAGGTCAGAAATATTAGTGAAATGAAGTAATGTCTGCATTTTGTTTGTTTCAGGCAGTATTATGCATACCTCACAGATACACAGTGTAAGAGAGTGGGGACACAGTGCTGGGTTTTTGGGTGAGTATTAATGGAAAATATGTAACTTTAGTCAAATGGAAACGAGACCATAGTGGCAGACAGACAGAAGAGGAGACGGCTCATAAAATCAGCAGTAAATATCCTCCTTTTAGTTGTTTTTTTCTCCAAAGGTGTCAGATTATGAGGACATCTGTCCTAAAGCTTCTTTAGATAACCCACACATTGCTGTTGTTAGATTTTGAAAAACATTTTCTGGTAAAATTGTTTTTATTTTTATTGAAGGATATATGTCAAATTAAATTTTGAAATAGATCTAACATTTTTTAAATTCTGGTTCAACTCTTTGCATCAGAAATAACGTTGTTTTAACTGGGGGTCGGTAAACTTTTTACATCCACCGAACATGTTTGTCCGAAGCCTTTTGTCTCCTCGTTCAAACTAAAAATACCCTGCAGGTTGGCCAAAGGTTTCAGTCCGTGATCGTTTCCCCTCTCGTTGTTTGCAGGGCGATAGCCTTTCTGGAGGCCTTGGCTTGTATTAAATTTGGACAGGACTTGTTCTCAAAAACACAGATCCTCTATGTGGTCCTCTGGCTGCTGTGTTTGGTAAGATCAGCATTTCTGTGCAACTTCACACTGCTGCTGCTTAAAAATATGTACTTTAATCACCAATCAAATAACTTTCAATGACTTGTTGCTATTGATGAATGCTTTTTACCGAATTATTTGACAGCTTGTGTTATGTTTCTGTTTTCAGGCCTTCATTACATTCCTGTGTCTGTATGGGATGGTGTGGTATGCAGAAACATATGGTCCAAGGGGAAAGGTGTGTTTATTGTTTCAACATTCAGGAATGTTTTTATTTTTTTATCCAGTACTTAGAAGCAGGGCGTGTGGCGTAGAGAGGTGGTGACTTTCACTTTTCACCCAGGTTTGGCTTCCTGTTAAGATACATTTTGTTATAGCTCAAATGAACTTTAAATATATTTTATTTAGTGCATTGAGACGGCATTTGTTGTGAAGTGGCGCTATGTAAATAAATTGAATTGAATTTAACTTATAGCTTTTGTTAACACACCAGAGACCATCTTTAATGTTCACTTATGATCATTTTTATAAGTGAACATTAAAGTGAAGGAATATATATATATATATATACACATAACTCTTTGACAGGTTCCTTCATATTCTGATTAATTTGGACAATAATACCTCTATAGCTTGTAACCTAGTTGTGTCCATGACTGAAATTGAGAATAATTTAAAATAAAAATTACAGAGAAACTAATAATTAGGCCAAAGGTATGGATGGCAAAGTCTTAATGTTGAATGTGGGAATGCAGATCTGTTTTTATGCTCACTTTTGTTATTCACTGATATTCTGCCTGGGATTTTTGATGATTGCGATGAAAATAAAAGCATCTTAACTGCAGTTTGGATTCACATCTTGATCAGCTGGCGCATCAACAGCGATTCCCGTATTCAGCTGCTCGCCCACTCAGTTTGTGTGACAGTCGCTAATATCCGGGTTTTCTACTTTATTAGAAGCCTAGGTTCTAATTTCCTGAGGCCAAAAAGTCAAATAGAAATTGACTTTTTGGTGGGTGAAGAAAAATACATCTTCTTCATCTATTTATTATTGGTGTAGCTAAATAGCACATTTTCATTTCACTTTCTTTTAAAATATCTTGTTTTGAAAACTAAACAATTCTTTGCTGAAAACAATTGGCTGTTGTGCTCTTCTGTTGCATAACCTTTGCCAACATTCATATATGGTGGCAGTCAGATGATTTTCTTAGGACAGTAACTGAGCTCTAATTGTCAGTACAAAACTTGAAGGTTTTGTCGTGTCAAGGTTACTTGGTCTACTGGAAACATTGTGCAGGATCAGTTGCATGCTGTTACATATGATGTGTGCTCTGTTACAGGAATGTGTGTCATGTGTCTTTACTGTCCTCTTGCAGAGCCTTTCAGAGTGTGAAGACAGTAATTACGCAGAGTCTCCTGACCACATGTCTGGGGATTTTAAAGGTACGGAGTCTCTGCTGTTGTCTGTCAGTGACAGCGTTTACGTTGCTTTTCTGTTAAGCACTGGCCTCTAGTGACTGAACAAGTGTTTTATTCAGGGTTTGTTTACTGTCTTGAAAAGTTGCAATTTCTAGATGTGGATAAGAATGGGAAATATAAAATTGAGTTTGGGTAAAAAGTTTATTTTACAGACTATCCTTTATTTTTTAAATCTAATGATTTGGGTTGAGCAGAACTATGACCAAGTTTGGTTAAAATGCCAAACAAAGCATTAAAACTGCAATTATGTTTTCTTTTCACAGACAGGATAACAGTAGAAGTGTTCACAGATTATGCTTTAAGAATTCTGCAGGTAATTTAGGATACTTTAGCTAGTATTTGAAAAGTCCAGGTGTTTTTGAGATAGTGCTTTACTCCAGATGCCAGAGCAGCAGGGGAACAAATCGCTGCTTGAAAACCAAAAATCAAACTATCGAACATAGATGAGACCACTTGCTTACTTAAAAGCTGATAAGTTTTTTTTGCTGTCAAATGTTCTGGATGTTACAAAAACTCTAAAAAAAAAAAAATGCATTTTCTGTGTATTTTTACCTGAATTTATTTTAAATGTTTGAACTTCACATTTTAGATGACCTGGACTCAAACGGTGAGAGCCCTACCATCAGACGAAGAGGGAAAAGCAAACCCTTAAACGGCATCGACAGCCAGTAGTAAGCTGAGCCGCGGAGGCCGCGAGACATCCGAGCTGCGTCTGCAGAACATCCTGAACCTTCACCATCCCACCACGGCCACTGTCACTTTTTGGAGAGAGGGAGAGCAGACATCAGATAATAGGAAGTGGATGAACAGGTGATCGCTGTGTTATGATGAAAAGTGTAGGGGCTCAAACTACAGAGATGCACGTCACAGTGTGTTCTCAAGAAACTCCTAAACCACTAATCACAGGTTTCTTTGTGTGTGACTGAGAGCGAGACGGTCTGGGGGTTTGAGAGAATAAAAGTGACGGTCGCTGTGACTGCATGTCCGTTGTAGCTTTTAAGTTACAACCAGATATCGCTGAAGGCTGGCATTCATCTGGCTGGCTGCCAGCAAGTTGGTTCAAAACATTATAATGTTAAAAGCCATTTTAAACATTTCATCACTTTATTTGAAACCTGTATGTTTTTTTGGTCTTTTTTTTTGTACTTGCATTCTTCACTGATTATCTGTTTACTTCCTAAATGTTTGCATTGTTCTCTCTTTTTTTTAATACTTGAATGTGGGCAGAATTTCCAGACAGCTTTAGCTTGTTAGCGTGATCAGCTGAGGTTCATTTTGTAAAGAAGCCCACAGTTAAAGCACTTTGCAGGAGATTTTCCTTGAAATACTGTACATTTCGTAATGTTCTAGTATGTGAACTATTGTGATCCAGAGTGACTTTACTTTCCCCTCTCCGCCTGCGGCTGCTATGTCATTTATAGTTTTTTTATGTTTGAAGGGCAATTATTCAGACTCTTGCATGTCGGTGTGCAGGCGGTTTCCTTTTCCTGCCAACCTTCTCGTTCTGTTCATTTCTTTTGCATGACTGTCAAATCAAGTGTTTTAATAGGATAATGTTACAACAGTAGGAAAAAAAAGAAGTCATTATATTATCAAAACCTGAACACGAGTATTGTCTTTTACTGTCATAACATTTTTATTCACGCCTTGTGCCTGTTTGCATGGAATTATTTCTTATTCCTGACGCTTCTCAGTCTGTATTTAGACTAAGCTCTCTGTTATTGAATACTCTCACCCGGAGTGCTTGGTTGGAGCTTTGTTGTCATTTTGTTCTATCAGTATCATCTCTGCACTGAGATATTTCTTGTACCCTCGACAATCCAAATGCTTGGTCTCTGTGAAACGGTTTCCCCGGCAACATTGGGCTTTGTAAATGGTACAATGTCAATGGATATACATTTAATTTTGCCAAAAATATTACTGTTGAAGATTACCTGTGCTGTTTGTTTCACTGTGAAAAAAAAATCAACATATTAAAATGTTTTACATTTCCTCTTTATTTTCAAATCTCTGTGTATTTTTTTAACAATCTTCCTTAGGTTTTAAATTAAGAATTAGAAACATGTTACAGTCATCTTTACAGTTACTTGTTTTATTTTTTTAACTTGACTCTCGTGGAACTTGAATAATCTTATTCAGGCTCTGAAGGACACCCCTGCAGGATGTAAGTGCTGCTCGACCTGCTGACTTCAGCGCTGCCTGTCTGGAGTCAGATTTCATTTGGGCTGCACATCATGAAAGTCATACAGAAATAGCTTCCTAATGCTGACCCATACCAGGATTTACATGGCCTTGGAACATATGTCCTAGCCGTTGACCTTTTCCACAACCATTTTAATATATACCTTTGGTTTTTAGATGTATGAATACAAATGAATGCATAAATATGCAAGTAATTTGAAATGTTCAGCATACATTTGTATTCAAACTACCTTTCCATAATTTCAACTTGAATTTGTTTTGGATCCATCTCTAGCAGTTTTGCTAAATAGCATCTGCAAGCATCAATTTTATTTTGTGTTTTGGTCTGGACTTTGACTGGACCATACTAACACATCGACATGCTTCAACAAGTCATCCTATTGTAGTTCTTTCTTCATCCTCTCAGCATGACGCTGCCACTCTGTGTACAGGGTGATGTGTAATGATGTATTTTATGCAACACATACCATTTTGCATTTAAGATAAAAATCAATTTTGGTCTTTTCTGATTAGACCATTATTTTTCCAATTGTCTGTTGTGACATATGGAAGAGAGGTATGGATCCATAAGAGATCCATACCTCTTATGGAATGGATTTCCTGTTTCCACTCTGTTCCCTTAACCTATGTGGTTTCTTGAATTTCATTATGCTTTTTGCTCACTAGTGTTCAGCAACAAACCTGTGTAAATGGTGATTGCAAGTAGCAATAATAAATGTACAAAATTCACCTTGTGAACTGTTATTTCCAAAAGAGGGCGCCAGAGAGCCCCAGCTAGTTTTAAAACATCACGTGGTGACTGAGGCCTCCAAGCAGAGGACATGTAAACAGAGCTTCTCCAGTCCATTTTGTTCTCTCCGTCTTTCTTCATCGTGTCGCCTGAGATTCTCAGATTTTCAGCTTGGTTTTGTGAACTTTATTAAACTGCACCAGTTAGCTGAACTACCTCACCAGGACATCAGTGTCTTTCAGTCATGGACCAGAGTCCTGCTCTCCCACATCGTTGCTACCTGAGTCCAGAGGCCACCCTGAGGGAAATCCAGCTCAACCTACTGGAGTGTAAAGTCTGCTTTGAGATGTTTAACTCGCAACAGAGGGAGCGCAGACCACAGAACCTTTCCTGTGGTCATGTTCTCTGTCTGGAATGCATCACAGCTTTGTCCCACCCTCTCCTGAGGAAGCTGGAGTGCCCGTTCTGTCGACAGCTGTGCAGTGTTGACAGCACCTCCCATTGCCAGGTTCTCAGTGACCTGCAGGACCTCCTTTTGTCCCAGAAACCCTCGCACTCCGCTCCCCCTCACAGGTCCAGAGGAGGATTTGTCTCAGAAACAGCTCTGCATCTTCTTACTGCGTTTGGGGGTTGGGGGACTCTCATCAACCCCACTGGAATCGCCGTTTTGGGGTCTGTGGGGGGAGTAGTCGTGGTGCATGATGGCGAGAAGAGAGTGGTGGTGTTTAACCAACAAGGGAGGAAGCTGCACAGTTTTGGAGAAAAAGGAACAGGCAATGGGGATATCTGTTACCCAGTGGATGTGGCAGTGAGTCCTACTGGTTATGTCATAGTGACAGATGCAGGGGATAAATCTGTGAAGGTTTTCACATCCACAGGAATACATGTAGTGACGGTCAAAGACTGCTTCCAACTTCCTTGGGGTGTGGACACAGACTGTTGTGGGCACATCCTGGTTTCTGACCTCCAGGCTGGCAATCTGCTCAGAATTAAAGTGAACTTTAGTCATGGCATTATCCTGGATAATCAAAAGGTCCTAGCCAACCTTCAGTGTCCCAAAGCGGTGGCTCACTGCCAGAAAACTGGAAACACGGCAGTGTTGGAGCATCCAAGAGGAAGGCACCACAACAGAAACTTAAAGGTGTTTACGAAAGACTTCCACCTTTTTTACCAGATGGACAGCTTCAGCCTCATCCTGCAATCGTCCTTTAGGTTCAACATATCAGATGTGGCTTTCAGCAGTGATGGAGATATGGTTGTGTCTGACTGGGATCAGGGGTTGATTTGTAGTTTAGGAAACTTTCAGAACCATCCAGTCCTGACTCCTCTTGTCGGGGATCATCTCATTCGACCTACTGGGTTGGTGATACTGAACAACACGCTCATCACAGTGGATGGTGGCGTCCATACGGTGAAGATTTATTCTAGTAAACCCAGTGCTTGACACAACATGGTCATTACATAATAAGAAACCAAGACAGGTTTTAGGTAAAACAGAATAAAGTTAATTTGGAGTATTTTGCTGTTTTCATGCTTTCTACTTTTAAAAATTTCTGTAGATTAACTTGTCTATTTGAAGGACACTCATTATCTGCTGGGCGTACACGACGAGTAAGGTAATTAAGATGCCCTACGAAGCTGTGATTTGTTGTTTTCTAAAGTTTTCCCTTGCTCTGAACATATAAGAAGCAGTTCGGTTTGTTTAAGTACATTTTCCTGCTGTAAAGTGAAAAATGTACTTCAAGCCTTCTACTAGCATGTCTTCATCTATCCATTAACTTCTAGTGTCCTTCTAGTGCTACATTACTAATACCATCCATACATCCACCCTTTTCCCTCACTGGGGTCGGGAGGGTTGCTGGTGCCTATCTCCAGCTGTCATTTCGGGCGAGAGGCGGGATACACCCTGGACAGGTCGCCAGTCTGTCGCAGGGCAACACAGAGACAGACAGGACAAACAACCATGCACACACACACTCACACCTAGGGACAATTTAGAGAGGCCAATTAGCCTGACAGTCATGTTTTTGGACTGTGGGAGGAAGCCGGAGTACCCGGAGAGAACCCACGCATGCACAGGGAGAACATGCAAACTCCATGCAGAAAGACCGGGGCCGGGAATCGAACCCAGAACCTTCTTGCTGCAAGGCCATTACTAATACTTAATGGCAAAATAAGAGATGAAACTTTCTCCCCTGAGCCAATTTAGGGGGAACAAGCAAAACCTTCAAGACAGGTTGATCCAACAATTATGACTAATTATGACTAATTAGTCGTTATTCATCCAACTAATGAATAATGACTAATGAATAATGGGACGACTACTGAAACCAATCAAGTTTGATTACTGAGTGTTAAACTGCTGAGAAAAGAGAGGAAAATAAGCGATCATGATGAGTAAAGCAACAACAGTGGAAAGTAGAAAACAAATTGCTTAAAACACAATGTTTAAAACTCACAGTAAAGGAACTGAGATGCTGATTGTGTCACAATTTCATACTATCATCCCATATTTCTGTGCTCACTGAGGGTCTGTGCAGAAATTCAAATTTGATTTGATTTGATTTTCTTATTTTCTATTTTTAATACTGATAAGATCTCTATCAAAAATAGGCAAAAATAATTGCCCCTTTTTCATATTTCACTGCGACTATTGTATTTTGTGTCGGTAGGAGGCGCTGTTTCTTCAGAACAAATCAATGGTGTTAACACAACAATGAACGTTTTCGGATATATTTAAAAAACAGAGAAAATCTCTTGTTGCGTCTGGATGAAAGCAAATACGTATTTCACAGTTTTTATTGCTCTTTGTACTCAATCATCCTCATCTTATGTGACGTCATTCTTGATATGAAGAAGAAAAATTAAAGTTTTACTGTTTGTGAGGACAAAACCAAAAACTGCTATTACTTATTTATGTATTAATAATAAGTGTATAATAATTACTTGCTTTGTTTCTTCACTGGGTTTTGCTGAGAAAACTCAAAACATCAACATTAAATGTCAAAGAGTATTATTCAACGAGCAAAACAAAAAAAACCCCGCATCTGATAATAAGTTAAAATCTTAATAATCTGACTGCGGTTAAGTAAATTATTAGTATACTATCAGCAATTTTATTTTTGTGTGCTTTGGAGATAGTTTTGCTTCATAAACCAGTTTAATTTTTCTAAAGTATGCCTTAATTTATACCCCGCTTTGACTCCTCACTATACTTATGTTTGTTGCGTGTTTATCACTTGTCATTATGCAGTTTGCCATTTCTCCGCCGCCGCTTTTCTCCTCCCTGTTGAGGAGCGGCGCGGTGCGTAAATCCTTCCCTCCTTTGGCACAGCCTCTCCAGCCCTGCCAGAGGAGAGCAGTCGAGCTCCCGGTGGAAGATGGCGGTGTTAGGGATGCTGTCTGGGGCCGGAGCAGAGGGCTCGATCCGCACAAGAAGAGAACCCGGATGGATTTAAAGGAAGAAAAATGAACTTATCCGGATCTATTTTCCTAAAAATCTGGACTCCTTGGGGGCTTTTTTGATGAACAGCGTCTGCTGAAAGCGGTTTTAGTCTGGCAGAAATCCGAGGCTGCTTGTCGGGGGACTTACAGACTATACATTTATAGCTCGGCGCACAGACAGACCAGACAGGGTGGGAGTAAAACAAAAAAAAGTGGACGAAAATGTCGGATACAAAGGTAAAAGTTGCTGTGAGAGTTCGGCCCATGAACCGCAGGGGTAAGTGTTCAAAACGACGATTTCCGCTCGCAAACTCCTCTCTATTTCTCGCTTGATCTTAAACTTTTGCTTTCCTCACCATTCTCTTGAGTTATAACCCTGTAGTCATGCCCGAGTGTACTTTCAACAGAGCGAAAGTAGATCAGATTCTCTGACTTTCCACACCCTCACGTTCTCCCTTATTTTTTCCACAAAAAAAAAAAAAAACAACACACAAAAAAACTTCTCTCTTTCTGCAGAGATTGAGCTGAATACAAAATGTGTGGTGGACATGGAGGACAACCAAACAATCCTGCAGCCTCCACCCTCAAATGCAAAAGGAGACAACAGGTAATCAAAGTTGAAATGCAACACGTAGTTTGTTTCTGCAGAGTATGAACGCGGTAACATATGCAACTTATGACTTCTTTGAGATCATCAGAGCTGAATCGTGGTTGTGGGTGAAATGTCAGAACAATAATACAAAGCAATGAGAGAGCAGCCTGCTGCAAGAAACGAGCCAACTGTGCGCGTTTCAGAAAGGCTGCAAATTTTTTCCTTCTGAATAAAACGGCAAAGGTTATAGTTTGTCAGGAACTTAAGGGTGTTTGTGTTGCATAGATGTCAGCAAAGGAATGCAGAGGGTTTACAGGAACGCTGCACTGCTGCTTCTGCTGCTGCAGAGGACAGAGTGTCTGTCACCCACCTGACTGCAACATGATACATCTTATGCCATTCACTTGAACTTTCCAATACCAATCACTGCTCTGTAACATCTCTATAATGCGTCTCGTCTAGAAAGATGTCAGATTCATCGTCCCACTTTTATTGGTGTTCATGGCTTCCTTCAAAGTCTGAACTCTGCTTATCTGAAAGTGAGGAGGACACGATCAGGAAGGGCATGGGGGACTCTGCTGCATGTGGTTTCACAGCCCATTATTGTGTTGCAGAGGGAGAAATGGGGAATGTTGTCCTGCAAAGTGACAGATGTGGAACAGGGTAGCAATTGGAAAGTGAAGAACTGGAAGTGAGCAAATGTGGAACATTTGACTGAATAGAGCAGGGATCTACAACCTGCCCCTCAGTGTCTCTTCAGGTCCTCCTCTATAAAGGATTCTTAATAGCTGTTGGAAAATGGTGAAAAACTACAATGTTTTCAAACATACAAAAACAGTTTTAGCAGATTTTATATGCTTTCATGCAATGCATGCAACATATTTCCACAACAGAACAAGTCTTCAGCAGCATCAGATCATTTTTTGTCACTACTTTTCATTTATCAATGTGATGCAAACTACAAGCTGTTTTTCTTTATTTTCCATAAATACTAATAACCCTTCCTTTAAAGATGTATTTGTACTATGGCATGTTCTTTTGTTGACTGCTTCTATAGACTTTCATATAAATTCAGAAACTGTTATTATTGGGTGGAATGAGAAGGTTTTGTGGCTCTATGCTAATGTTATTTGACATGGGCAAGAATGGTTGCTGACTCTTGGAACAGATGAAAATTCTATTCTAACTGGTTACCTTGAAGCAAATTAGCACTGTGAATGTAATTACAGTTTCCTTATTCAGATAACTTTAGAGGACAGTGATTATTGTCAGGCCTTTAGTGCTTTATCATGCAGAAACACATCACAGTGGGGCTGCATGAGATCAGGAAAATGTGATATCCTGTTGTGTTTCTGAAGGTTTTATTGATAAAATAAGGTAACACACAACTATGATGACTTTCTGCTTTGGATCAAGTTGAAACATTAAGCACAGATGGTTGACATTGTGGAAAGAAGGAAGTATTTCTGTCATGGCAACATGATTTTGTTGAAAAATCAGAATCAGGCTACAGCTGCTGTTTTTGCAGGGAAATTTCTAATTGCTTGGGAATAAAGTTTCCTATGAAGATATAAAACTGGCTCTAGATAATTAGCTAATATGTTTACTGCTTTCCAAACTGTTTTTTGTTGTATTAAAATCGGGCACAGTGACATTGCGGTAATGTTTGATTTTCATTATATGCTGCAGCCATGCATGCCAACAACAACTGTGTATGGTAGTGGCAGGATCATTCTGTGGGCATTTCTCTGCAGCACTTTGCTAAGAAACCTCTGGTCAAGTTCAGGATTGGATCATCACAGGAACAAATGTAGGCCTTGGGTTTGTTCCTAGAAAAGGTCAGCTGCCAAAAAAGCCATTGGTGTCAGATTTATAAGTAAATTACAGTAAACTCATCTTGTTCTAAAACATAAAATTGATCCCTGGGATCTTAAACAAGGTGTTGCAGGCGATGTTAAATATAGCACAGTTTAAAGAAGAAGTTGACTTTATTTGACTCTAGAAGTCCGATTTGTTCCAACTGTTTAATCCCAAACCTCAGGGTGTTGCAATAAATCTCCAAATCCAGGACTAATTTATGGTGTCCTGCACCAAAGCGCCATTAGATTGGATGGCTTCAAACGAGCTCCCAGCATGCTTCATGTTTCATTAAGAGTCGTCTCTGCTAAAAGTGAAGAGAGGGTGAAAGTTTCACATGGTCTCTGCGCACAAAGGCTCACTGAAAGTGTGTGATCTGCGCTGCCTTCTGATCTGACATGCTTTCCCGGTGTAATGAGGAGCTCAGTCTGCGTTTAGGCGGGTGATGAGGGTGTGCTCATATTTCATGCCTGTTAGCGGTTGTCAAAAATGTCATATTTGTCTCACAATGAAAGCTGCGCCTCTGTCTTGTGCTCGGCTTGCTAGCTCTGCTTTCTGTGTTACACATGATTAGACACCTGACCTGATTACCCAGAGGCGCGCAAAGCGTCTGACAGAATGCTGTAGTTTAGGCCTGATTGTTTTCTTGTTTTATTGATCGCTTTAAATGGACAAACAGCTTTTTAGGGTGCTCAAATGTTCCCAGAGTGACTGCACAGAACAAGAATGCATGTGAGATGTCAAGCTCTTTTCTTATGAGCTAAGGGGAATCTTGTAAATTTATAACACTTTCTTAGTTCCCTAGTCAGCATTAAATAATGAGCTTACTGTGCCAGTAGCTCTGGTCGTTGCACTAATCTGTATTTAAAGCAATTATCAGAAGCGAGACTGCTACACAATGGCTGCCGTCCAAGCAATCAAGCTGAGAAATCAAGCTCAAAGCTCAGTTCCTTGCAAAATAATTTAAGCATTCTTAACGCTTTCATTGAGTTGCAATCACAAACTAAGATGCACTCTATTAAAATTGTATCAAAGTTTAAAGCATGATTACGCTATAAACTATTTCTGAATCATTAAGTGTCTCTTGGAGCACATGGTGTGTTGGGACTGCTTAAAATACAGCGAGATAATGGGTGTCCAGCTAACCTGATGAGCAGGACCAGGAGAGCATTAATCAGACAAGCAGCCCAGAGGCCCATGGTGAAGGCGGCTTACGGGTCAGATGGGAGAGTCTACAATTAGTAATGCAGCTCCATCAACTAGGCATTTGTTGACAAGTGGCAAAAAGAAAGCCATAATCAGTAGTTTGCATCAGTCATGTAGAAGACTCTGCAAAAAGGTGAAAGGTGCCCAAGTCAGATGAGTCCAAACTGTCTGTCGTAGTCTCCATTCAAAACTTTATGTATGGCAGAGAACTAAAAATACAGATAACCCTGAACACACCATTCACACTATGAAGCAATGGCATGTTTTTTACATCAGCAATCCAAGAAATGCTGGTCAAAGTTCATGAGGAGATGGATGGAGGTAAATGCAGAGCAGTCCTGGAAGAAAACATGTTGGAAACAAGACTTGAGACATTGTTTATACTCCACCAATGTTTATGTATTAGTATGGCCTTGTCAAAGTGCAGATCAAAATCCAATTGTGAATTTGTGAGCAGATTAGAAAGTCTGAAAAATTGCTGATCTCAGATACCCTCCAACCAATCCTGCTGCGCTAGCTCATACAGTAGAATGAGCAGAACTTTCAATATTGTCCTAAAATCTGTAGTAAAACATGTTGTAACAAAATGTAAAAAAAATAAATAATAATGTTCATCATGGTTCAGGAACTGTGCCAGTTATGTGTTACCTGATTCCATGTTGACAAGCGAGACACAAACATATTTTACCTTATCATCAAGTGGAAACTTTCATATCTGATTGATGTTCAGTATCACGTCCACTGGAATGTATTTCACGAAGTTAAAATACGGTGGAAAACGTTCTGTGGTTTGTTTCAGTTTCACCCTCTGTTGTCTGCAGTTCTTGGTGTTTTGGATTTTGATAAAGTCATTTTGGTTCTGATTCTACAGCCATAAAGCTTGGATGGTTTTCACTGTATTTATGTAACATTTCTGCTCAAAGATGCAATTCAGGCATGTAATTATTCAGGACTCCAATACTGCTGCTGCTCACTGTGTGTGTGTATGTGTGTTTTGGCTTCTTTGGTTTTGCAAAACCATGTAATTTTCCTGTTTTTTCTGCATGTGGAGCCCGCAGAAGAGGGGCGGGAGCGCCCTGATCTGTGGGGCTTTGCCAGCTTTTGAAGACACCTGTCCCTGCGTGTTGGAAATGTGTCAAATTCAGAGGGTATTAGCCTGCTGAATATGGCTGCAGGGACCATGGGAAGCTTTCTCTCTCGTGGGAATGCTCAGGCAGAGCGTCAGAAAGGAAACAGCTATAATAGATATTTTTATGAACACATCACTTTAATCTTTGGCTGTTTACTTAGAATTACATGGGTTTTTTGATGGAAGAAGAGTAAAACGTTCTTTTAAACTGTTCTACCATGGTTTCTGCTTTATTAAGATGTTCTTAATTCTAAATTTTTCTTTGCATGTAGTTGATTGAATTGCACAGCGTTTCCTAAAAATACGGAATTTTTTATTTCCTCTGATGACTAAGCCTTATTGTATGCTCTGCAGAGCCTTTGGCCTTCCCTCGTGATCTGCGCACCATTCTCCCCAGCTCTCCTCAGAAATGAACACTAATCTCACCGAAGGACAAATGAAGCAGTTTGTGACTTCAGGCCAAAAGGTTATATTTCCCTGAGTCTCACCTTTCTGCTCGTTGGACAGAATGGCATATTTGTCTGAGAGAAGTAGTTTGTCTTTCAAGTTCCAGTCATCTCTCCTTAGGTGCATAGACATAATAAATGCTGGAAGGAGCTGGGGGTGAACAGAAATACCTGAGGCGACTGTCTGTGTAGAGGGTGAGTGGTGGTGTGTAATGACAAGAAAATACTCTGCAACCCATAGAATGGGGCCATATTACACTTATGGTGCATGTCAGTCACCATGCAACAATTGAATTAGGGGCTAGAGTGTTGGAAAAACACCTGAATCTCCCCAGTTTTGACCTAAAAATGAAGTGAAAAACTGCTTTAATCTGACATTTTATGATGATCTGTGGAGGAATGTCTTTATCTGATAGTGTCTGTCCCCAAGCTTGTAATTTTCACCCTAATCTCTTCTTATCACTGGTGGGTACAAGAGCTCAATTGGGTTTATCTCCACCAGGCTGTGTTGTCTTTCTTCCTTACGTATTGTTGTCTGGTTGGTGTGGAGAGGGGCTACAATTAGAGCTTCCTCTGTTAGGATGCTGCTTTTACTGTCCTCCCACTCTTTGAATTATCCTGAACTAACACCCCCATCATGCTTTCTGCTTATTTCAGTTCAGTGACTAGAAAGAAAAAAAAATTGTAGGAAAATAGTGCTCCCGTTTTACAATGCTGCACAATTGACAATGCTGCATACACTATTTGATCACTAGCTAGGTCAGATTGCCAGAGATTTTTTTGGGCATGATGCAAAATTGTGCTGCATGTCCACAGCAAATGTCATGCTATACGTACAACCGCACCTCTGCATCTTCATTGCAGAATCAACAACTCAAGCACCACAGCATTGGCTTAACAATAAATCCACTTAATCTCATTTGACTGAGACTGTCGAGTCTCTTCACTTTCCTCAGGATGCTGGATGCTTGAAAATGAAATTAATGTGAAGACTCACTGTCTGGTTAATCTGGCATATGGCCACTTGTGGGAACTCACACATCATTGAAATGTAATTCCCAGACAGTCAGCTGACTTTTAACAAAAAACAAGAGAGAATGAATCACATCACTGCAGAATTAATATACCCACAGCAGAACATTGTGAATTTCACATCCATTGATCCCAACACATGCGCTAACCAGAATTGACACACGTACTTCAAAGATGTGACAGGGTACTTTCCCTTTCTTTTAGGTTTGTGTCCGATTACATCAGAACAGCCTTTGAGGTCAAAACCCAGTATTTGGAGTTTCCCCAGCAACCCGGAGTTCTATATTTAATTTGGCTTGTGTGTGTGTGAAAAAGTCTAAACTATTTACAAGCATTTGCGAAGGTTTGTTGCTCATTAAACCAGTAATGCACATAGTTGTGTCCAACAAGTATTTGTAAACATGTTCCCTTAGTGTTGGAACACATGATATAGAGGAAAATATATTGTTATTGACCTATTGTGGACTGTAGATATCACCTAATCGTAACTGCAGCTGAGAGGGACTGATGTGCAAGGATGAGGCCACCTGTGAGTGCTTATGGGGGGAGGATGTCTGGCTTTACATCATAATGTTCAAGAATCTTCAACGACACCAAAAAAAGCAGCTACATTTTTCAGTATTGCTATTTTTTTGCGAGCGATGGATCAGTGCTCCTGCTAAATATGGAAACAAGGCGAGATTTCTCCAGAAAAGTCAATCCCTTTAGAGGTTCTACCAGAAAGTGTATAAATAGCATTTAGTGCTCTCTGTCCACCTGTAACATCTGCCAGCACAGATGTTAGTGTTAAACTCTTAGAGATCAATAACTTTTGATGAAGTGCCATCATGTCTTCTAACCCCCACACTAAATGACAATGCTGCCTTGTCCAGTGACTGCCCTCAGGAATGTTCTTTTTGTCTTTCCATACTGCTCACTTCGTGCCAAGAATCAACCTTTCCACTCAGCGGGATCTTGTTCTCAGAGTCATTTGGCTCTAAAGTATTCCACATCGGCTCACATTTGCTCCATAAACCTGTGGGTTTTCTTTTTTTCTTGGTGTTAGGGGGAAAGTGCTATAAGCAAAACCCTGAAGCGGTTGCATTCACGTTGCACTGTTCACTGGTTTATTTAGAGGGCGGGATATTGTTTATGTCTTGATCCGGAATTGAGAAAAGATGGCGCCCTCCCTCTTTGTTAAGCCTGCACCTCATTAATGTCAGATGTGGCCTCTTATACGGAGGGGCAGCAGCGTATTTTAAAATCTACATTCAGACATTGCTTCCATAATGGTTTTCTTTCATGATTCTTTGTGATGAGGCCTTTTTGAAGTTTGCAAGTTGGCATTTAGTTTTCATTTTAGTATAGTCACCTAAATGCCAATAACATTTTAATGCTTTAATTTAAGGTATTAGCTTATTTTCTTTAATATGCTTAGGCTCATGTCTTGTGTTTTGCTTTGCCCTCAGTGAGCCAGCTCGCTCTGGATTTTGTTTTCAGCAGCAGGATGCCAGCTCTGTTCAGATGAGTGGCTTTCAGCCGACAGAAAATGTCACAGGAGGTGTGTCCCGGCAGTCACTTCCCTTCCCCTGGAAGAAGTCATACCTCAGTGAAACATTTTGATGAACTTCACATCTCCTCGACTGATGTGCTGCCTTTGAGTCTCACCAGATTTGAGACGTTCGGAGCACACGTGGTCCGTTTTATGCTCTGTGTTTGAATGCACACTGACTTGGACTTCAGCCTGGTGACCCAACTTGTCACTGCGGTGTCAGAAAATGCCGGAGCGGATTAAATTAGAGCCTTCCTGCATCATATGCCACATTGTGAACATTTGTTATGGAAATGTGGAGGCCCCATGCTGATGATGGCATGATTATCATGTGTGCTGCTCATGGCAGTGCTTTTTCATTTAGCCTGTTTTTCAAAATACAGAGTTTGGCTTTCATATTGGAACTTTGACTCATGAGGCTGGTAGGCTGTGTGTCCTCTCCATGTTTACTGCTGTTGCTTAGAAACAGCAGACAGAAGATACAAGAGGTTCCTGGGGCTTTGAGGATGACCCAAGAGTGATATCCCTCAAGCCACTTCAAATATTTGCATTAGAAACTAATTTTAGCTTTTAGAAGAGTCTAAGCTCTCCTTTGCTTCAAAAATCCTGAATTAGTTAGGACAGAGCCAAAAATGTTGCTTTGAATGCTGTACTTTTGATTTTACTGCCTTACTGTGTTTTTAATTTGATACTTGTTACATCAGTTCTACATTTCAGAGGAAAATAATGCAACTTTTATGCTCGTAAATATTCCCTAATCTGATGCTTAGTTTTGGTTACTATGCAGATTTTACATTACATGCAAAATATTAATTAAAATGAGTTTGATGCTTTGCTATATGTTTAGATCGCCTGCAGCTCTCCAGCTTCTCTACAAAATTAAGGGGTGTCATCACTATAATTAATGCTTTAGAACATGGTCATAGTTAGCAAATCCTCAGGTTCCTCACATCAGCAGGTTCAACCAGTGTCATTTCACCTTTCTTCAAAAAATCTGAACTAACCCTTTTAGCATTTAGTAGAAATGCACTGAAAAATAATTTGTTGACTGTAATTTGCCCATTTTCATCTTGACTGGCGCGAACAGCCAGCTAGATATCAACTAATCCAATTAAGTAATCGCATCATACTGGAGTGCTAATGGGTTGCGCTAACAACAACGCTTAGTGGGGGAAGCTGTTATGGATTTCTAGTAGGGTTCAGACCATCTTTGTGCATCCAACAACCAACTTCATGTGCTTCAATGTGTTTTCTAGATTTGGCAAAACTAGATAAATATACAGAACATATGCTTTGATGCCTGTAGGAGGATAATCCTTATCCATATGTTTTCTATTAGATTCAAAACTTATATCTCTGTCAAAATACGTTTATTCTACTTTTTTAACATGTGGGATTGAACCCTTCAATTTCCCATTTAGATCTCAAAGAAAACTAGAAATCTGTTGTCCCGAAACAACCTGGTCATTAGAAACTGATTGCTTTGCTTCATATAAGCATGATGTTGATGCAACATTGTTCCAGTTTCCCATGAAACATTGATGAGTCAAGTTTTACTTAACATTTGTGAATTTATTACATGTTAGATAGATAACATTCTATAAATATCTGAATAAACAAATGTGGTTCTGTTTTTTTTAAATATTTTTTAATCAAGAACCATATAGATGATGAATGAATTTGAAATCTTTTGTTTCGGTAAAGGCTCCTAGATGTTTCACATTTAGGTGTGTTATGTAATGAAGCTTAAGGGTTCGTTTTAGCAGAGGAAGCCTCCCAAGTGAGAGGCGTGTAAGGAAGAGGTTCCAGAAATTGTTTGTGTGGCGGGATTGAGCTCGCTCTGCCTGTTTTTGTCATCAGTCTGCTAACTTCCTTCAGCGTTGTGTTGAAAGCATTTCCAAACATTCTTCACGGACAAGTCTGACTGCGAACACTTGTCCTGTTTACTTTAAAATCATCGTCCCTGATAAATAAAATAGCTTTGCTTTAGTTCGTAACTTTACTTGGAAACAGACTAAATGGTCAGATTCTGTCCTCTTCTACTGTAAAACTGCCTGCTGTGTGTGGAGCAGTTTCTATTGGAAACTCAAGAAAGCTTATTTTAAATGTTAGCTCATAGCCACCCTTTGCACAGTCCTGTAGCTCTGCTGTTAAACTCCTGAGAGGTTTCCGCTGCACTGCTGTTTGAAAAGTCATTGTCTCGAAGCTTAATGGCTGCTTATGCTGGGAATAAGTCATAGTTGGGGGTCAAGGGAGGTTAAAAGGGTGAAGGGATGGGAGTAGTTGCAAGAAAAGATCAAGAGGAGGGCCACAAATATGTGACAGGGAGTGGTGGTAAAATATCTCATACTGTAGATGTGTGTATTTGCACAGGAGAAGGTAATGCAGCGTTAGGAGGATGAGATCTTCTCTTTAGTCAGAAGTAAAAATCTTCCTAAAATATAGAACATTAGATAAATATAACTTTTTCATTTTAAAATGGATAATAATAGCTGTTTTTATTGTCCCGCTTGCAGGGTGTTTATGGATAGTGGTTTAAATCAAGTGATTTGCAAAAAATGCAAACTGTTTGCATGTCCAGTACATCTGTGAGCTCAGCCTTGCACTGTAATGTTTTGTTTTGCATGGATAGATGGCTCAGTAGTTGGATGATACAGTAGATTAATCTGGTTTGTTGCCTGCTGGGCTTGAAGAGTGCAGTTTTCGGTGGCTTAATAACCCAGTGGCCTTAATCCAACTCTGCAGCCATTAGGGCAGTGTGCGGGGGTTCCTCTGCTGCAGCTCCACTCTTCATACAAATGCTCGAATTAAATAATAAAAAAAAACATGTAAATGTTCAGTGTGATGAGAGTGATTGTAGCCATCCAGAAAGATTTAATATATTTTTCAGGGATCTTACTCAATGAAACCCAAAAATGGCTGAAATAATAAAAAAAAAAATTTCAGGGTGTATTTTACAATTAAAATCTTTTTATTTAAGCAACAAATCTTAATCAATAGAACTACTATTATTAATATAATGATAATGTTGACCTTTTTGATTAAAAACTAAAATTATACTCGTATAAATCTAAATAATCCTTAATCTAATGAATTAGCCAGGATTAAGAAAAAAATTACAAATAATAAATAATCTATTAATTACACAAAAATAATACATACATGTACTAAACTTAGAAATGCATATAATTTATGATAAATAAAAGGTACATCACATGAATATAATCTAATGCATTTATTGATTTAGTTAAAATGATTCTAAAACTCATTTTAAAACACTAAATGTTAATATCAATGTCGCCGTAGCATAAAATTCACATTTAAAATATCTAAAAAATAAAAAAAGCTCAATTAAAAAGATCAGTTCAGTTTGCTTAAAAAAAATTACTACGAAAGACAATTTTTCACCCAGTTAGTTTCTTTGAACCATAATTGTCTCAGCATCAGGTAACCTATCTGGAGCGGTCCCTGCCGACCACACAGACCTCCTGGGTGTCTAGGCTCTGCCATACTCTGAAGCAGCAGCTGAGTGCATCTGCCTCCAGGGAGGGAGGAATCTGATGCTATCTGGCACTTCTGGGCCAAACATGTACATTAATACAGCCAAAACTGTGTCTTTAATAAGCTCTCAGCATCTAATGTGACATGCATGCTGGAATAATAATAGAGACCAGTGGGGTACAGTCTACTCACTGACTGATAATCAGATAAATGTAGAAAACTGTGAAAATATAGTGAGAATATGCGGTGAAACACTTTACACGACAACATGAAGTCAGAATCTTCACCTGAAAGTGCTATTTTAGATACGAGTGGAATTACCTGAAAATACAAATTTTAGGGAAGAATCTCTGACAGGGGGACAGACTGTGCTAAAGCTTGCACGCATTCTGAGGAGCACTGGGCTTTTTGAGGGGATTAGGGAGATTATTTCCACAGCAGAGTGGGAGAACTGGAGCCTAATGTGCTTTACCTTACTGAGAGAGGGGGAGGTTTTTGTGTTTTGATAAGGGGAGGCAGTTTAGATGAACACTTGAGTTTTAGAAGAAGTCTTTTGTTGGAATAAAAATGAGAATGTCTCAGGAAGTTATATTCTAACATCTTAAATAAATCTTGTTGCCCCCATTGTCATGCGGCGCATTCCAGGCATACCGGAGCTGGAGACATTAACTGTACATACAACAAATTAAACAATGAGCTGGAGGCGACAGACTGGAGCAGCAACACTGTGGCGGCTCGTTTTCTGCTGCAGATGCTCAGTGGTTTGTTCAGAAAGTTACACACATGGGTGTTTTAGTCCCGTTTTTCATTTTATGTATGATTTCTATAAATTTCTCTCTCTCCTAGTATTTCTTTGTTCGGCAGCATTTTATTCTTGTGAATTACTGAGCTGGTTTATTATTACCTGATAGACTTATGCTTTGACACCTCGTCCATTGTCTCACATTGTCTCTCCGTGGGAAATGAGTCGTTTCAAGGACTTGAGCCGTCTGCAGCTTATCTGTACTACAGGCTGATGCTCTTCCTCTCACTGCTACAGTATGAATTAACACAGTAGACCTCATATCCACGCATGCACAGGGAGAACATGCAAACTCCATGCAGAAAGACCCCAGACTGGGAATCGAACCCAGAACCTTCTTGCTGCAAGGCAACAGTGCTACCAACTGTGCCACTGTGCAGCCCGCAATGCATATCACATATTATTTTTACTAGTTGTTCAAGATATCCCAATCAGGATGTTTTGGAGACCCTGAAAACAAGCCAAGTAATAAAAGATTAGACATTATCTTTTGTTATTGAAACAGTAAAAAAGTTGGTGACAAAATGGTAATATTTAAAAGCGTATTGTCATTTTGTTTTTGAGTTCGAGCCAAATGAAGGCAAAACTTGAGTCAAAATGATGACCTGAGGAGTTTTTAATAATGAAAAAAACAAAACAAGGAGCTTAAAAACTGAGCCAGGAGTGGAAATGGCAAAGGAACCAGGTGAGCTAATCAGTGGTGATGCAGAACAGCTGCGCCAGAGAGAAAGCAGGAAATAAGGGAAGAAACTAATAAACACAAAGAGAGTTGAGCTAAAGACAAAGGAGTAAAATCTAACACAGAACTAAGAGAATAAATCCAGATACACACACAGAAGCTAAAACTAAAAAACCCAAACACCCCAGGATTGTGACAGGGATTTGCTACTCCTGCTTCTACCTCAGGCTGATGACTTTAATCGCCCACCCACCACAGCATGTCTTTGAAGGACTGGGTTGCCCACGGCACCACTGATGCTAGATCAGCCACTGCTCAACTCAAACACAATAACTAAAAACCTTCCTTGTGTCAATGTCCCAGGAAAGTCTTGCAATGTTTCTGAAATGAATAAAAAATAACGTTTCAGTTCAGAGTTAAAGAAACTTTGATTCTGCATCATAAATGATGCAGACTCCTTGCATGTAGATAGAGACTATAAGTCAAAGATCTTGAGCTGCTTAAATTAATTATTGTGTTACAGAGAGACAAAATGCAAAGGTCTCAGATTAGATTTGGATTATGAACCCTTTCGCCCCCACCCCCTTGCTTTCATTACTCCTCCTCACAATCATCCTGTCCTTCATTATAAAGAGCTCAGGCAGAGCTACAGGCTCACATGTATCCTATAAAGGAGATAATAATTTTTGCTTTGAGGAGAACACTTTGCATGGCAACAACAGGTCTGAATAGAGAATAATTCTTGTTTGGATGGGTGTGGGTATCCTCTGATGCAGCTTTCCAGTCGATGACTCAGCTCAGATTTGTGTGAGACTCTCTGGAGTGGGTGAGGGGTAAGGGGGAGTTGGAGTCTTCCTGATGCACCCTGCCCTGCATTAGTTACCATGTGAACCTGATGCCCACCCTTGTCTCTGTGCCAAAGGAGTTCTACAGGAAGGATGTGCTGACTGCAGAAGGATTGAACCGTCTGACTCACGAGGGGTGGAGGTGTATTTTAATACACTGCTGCACACAATGTAGCACAGTATGGTTGCATTTATCCACGTACAGCAGGGGATGTAACCTGAGTCAAGGAGCTGTTAGCTTCGGTTCAGATAACAACCTTTTATTAGACAGATGTAAAGTCATGCATGAATGTTAAAAAAAAGGTAAATGTAGTTTTTAAAACACCTTCACTTCTAAAATCTGAAAAGTGTACCTTGTATGTTTATTCAGCACCTTTTATATGCAAAGGCAGCATCATTCTACAGGAATCCTTCTCTTTGGCAGGATTCAAGATTGACAGGATTGAAGCTATGCAGTCTGGAAGAAACACAGCTTAACACCACACTTCAGATTTTCTAAAGTGAAATTGAAAGGATCCAATGAGGTATATTTAAGTTAATGGTGCCAAAAGCAAAATGTGAAAAGTTCCTTCAGTTCAGAGGACAACCTTACGAAACATAGGGACGTAGAGTCGGCTCTTTTGTCCTCGATGGCGGTTGCTGGTGGTGGAGAGAGCAGCTTCCCCAAACTGGCCTCTGTGTTAAGTCCACAGGAATAAGAGCTATTTATTCAACAGAGTCAGTGGGACATTGAATCTTAAATCTCTTCTCTTCCTCACGCTCCACTGGCCCAATTATGAACCCAATCACAGCAGCACCTTCCACCAGAACCAGCCATGCACTTACTGAGTGGAAGTGAGAAAAACAAGAGAATAAAGATGTCACATGAAGAGAAAGTTTTTATTAAAAAATTAAGCATTTTTCTCATGACAAGAGAAGAGATTTATTTTAAGTGAATTTGTCCTGTTTGAATCCTAACCTCTTTTTCCCGTCTGTCTCTTTTTTATGCTCTATCTCTCACTCACCCCTGTGTATGATGGATTGACCTTCTGCTTCAACAGGAAACAGTCCAAGGTATGTATGTTTTATCCATTTATTCGACAGACATTTGTTACTCACAGATCAAAACATCAAGAAGTAACAGACCCAAAAGGCAGGACAGTTTCTCCTGCACAGGCCGATTCTTCATCGTGACGTTTCTACAGACGTGATTGAGGTTTTTTTTTATTGGTCGATCGGTGGGTCAGCAGGAGCCAGAGAGATGTCCGTGTGAATGTGTCAGCACTCTGAGATCTCCCAAACACCCACAAAGGCTCCACAATGAGAGAGGGATGAGTGCGGACATTGGGGCTGTGTGTGCGCTCATTGAATGCCGCATTGTTGCAGCGCACCCCCACGTCCCCCCCGACAACATGCTGGTGACTAGCTCAGAGATGTTTCACACACCAGGGATGGGCTTTGTGCTCTGTATGCTCACTCAGGCACCCCCCTCCACCCACCCCATACCCCACCTCCACCCTCTCTGACTGGACTGTGGGCGTGCATGGTCTCTGGGGCATGCAAACCTGAGCTGCCCCGTAATAACCCTCCACTAAGACGAACACGTGGCTGTCTGCTCAGTTATGACACTCAAATCCTTCTTCCTGCATTCCTCAGTGCAGTTGCAGAAAACTAGTTTGGTTTTTTTGGGGTTTTTCACAAAAAAATTGTCTTTTTCCTTCTCTGCATCATCATGATTTTTACTGCTGATTAATAGTAATTGTCCAATCAAGAGAAATCTGTTGTGTAATCACAGCCTCTGGCTGGACGGAGACAGAACAGAGGGCATTGGAGCCCCAGTTTCCAAACCAGCTCTAATTGAGAATGATGGCGCTTTTGTTCCTTTGAATAGCACCCACTTACTTGTCTGAAGTCACAAGAGGACGTCTTGCTTTCAGTGCATTCAGTGATCTCAGAGCTTCCCATGCTGACTGTGCAGCCACGACTTTCCCTGGCCATTAGCCCTTTTGGTGATTAGGAGGGAGTATCAATTATTTTGTGGTATTTGTGTTGGGAGGGAAAGTGTTTTGGCAGTGCTACCGCAGCAGACTAAAGATCAGGGAGGAGGTGCTGCACAATCTGAGGATGAGTATGCAACTGTTTTGTTTTTTGGGGTCTTGGAAAATAAGGAAATATTCCCTGAAAGAGAAGTTTAATTTAATTTATTTCTTTTCATGGGTTTTGATTGGTTATTGACAGATCAAGTCCCAATGAATCTGAACTTTTTCCAGTTCATTAAATGCATTAGTATTGGCCGACACCATTTTTGGTCTATAAACACATCAACCCCCAGGCAACATGTTCTCTATTCCACTTGATTTTGAGTTGAGTACAAATCACTTTAATGTTAGCAACGTATGTTAACCGCTATCAAAACCTCTTCGACAAACGTTTTTCTCTGCAATGTAGCACACCTGAAAGTAAATCTGAAATCCGTATTGGCCAAGAAAAGCCAATACTGTCAGTGTCCACTCTGGGCTGCTATCCTTAAATCCTGCTGAACTGCAACTGGCACATAAACAAAAACAGATGAATTTCACCATGGCTGTTCATAATGAAATTAGAGATGCATAAATGATTATATGCTGCATACAAACTAGCCGGGGCTGCTCTGTCCGAGATAGCCTTCTCTCTGTGCCTCATTAGCCCAGTGTTCTTGCAGGTGCCTGGAGGATACTGGGCCTTTCTGTTGTTAAAGTCTGAGCTGGCTCTTGAAAGCCAAGAGCCAGCCTCCAGCACCGGCAACAGCTATGGCCCAGTTTCCTTGGAGATGAGGGTCACCGGGTGCTGGGATTCTTTCCTCGGAAGCGCACACACTGATTTATGAATTCATTCCACTGCAGCAGACAGAACACTCTGCCGCTTAACGGAGACAGTCATGGTCCAACCCTGATGAATGTCACCTCAAACAAAGCCTCTCGGGTTTCATCTTACTCTCTCAGACAAGCCCTGTCCTGCTGTCTGACTGTACAAAGCTGTACAATAATCCCGCTTCTGTGCACTTGGGGTTTTCTTTGTGCCTGGCGTGCTCTGACAGGTGTGACAATCGATGTTTACGGTCTCTGTCCCCATCTCCTTCACAGGTGTTCGCTTTTGACCACTGTTTCTGGTCCATGGATGAATCCAACGTTCCCAAATATGCCGGTGAGTCACTGATCCTGCACTCATCCGAAGAGCTCAGATGATGAAGCAGACCTCTGTGAAGACCTTTGTATTGCCACTGTATAGCCAGGGAATTTCCAGCCTTGATGGGATACAAAGCCTTAGCAGGATTAAGACAAATGGGATCATTTAGATTTTGGATACATACATTAGAAAATAAGTTGGCACTTGTTTTCTTCCAAGTAAAAAAACATAAAAGCATGTAAATATTTTACCTACGTCCTCATCTTGGAGTATAATGCCCTCTAATGTTGTAAATGAAGCCTCCTCAGAAACCTTTCAGCTCTCTAACCGGTGCTATGTTAAAACAAATGCATTAAACTTTCATATAATAATCCTTCTGAATACTTGCTCTCTCATATTTCTCTCATTGTGAGACAGAAATATAAAGCTGCATCTACTTTGTGCTGAACCGACCGGGCAGTCTGCTGGGTGAAAGGCTGTCTCAAGGGCCAGAGCCAAGGCTTTATTTAGCTCATTAAACAGCTGTCCCATTCAACAGGGCCACGACAGCGAGCAACAAGAAAGATTTCTCTGCACAGCTTTACATTTTCCACATGACCAGACAGGAATCTGTCAGACCCTTATTCAGTGCTCTGTGGACCTTGTCAATACACATCTCTGTACTGGTTTTGCAGACTAGTGAGACAACCTGATAATGGTGAAGACTGTTTATCCTGATCTCCATGGTGACTGAATCTTTCTCTGAAAGGTCAAGAGGTGGTTTTCAAGTGCCTTGGAGAGGGAATACTTGAAAATGCATTCCAGGGGTACAATGCCTGCATATTTGCCTATGGACAAACAGGTAATAAGAAAAGAAATCTTTTGAAATGCTGTTTTGCATTCTGCTGGATAATGCTTTCTGATTAAACTCAATACAGAAAGCATTTTTACTGGTTCTGCATTTAAATTCTAACCAATCAGTCATAAAATCATAGTTCACGTTTCCATTTATTCTTTAAATATTTCTAAAAAGGATAGTGAACTTTGTACTTTAAAGTCTACAAAAGCATGACATTTTTAAATCAACCATGCCGTCTAACTCTTTCTCTTATTTTTTTTACAAATATCTGACTGCTATGAATCCAGGTTCAGGGAAGTCTTTTTCCATGATGGGAAACGGAGAGCAGCCCGGTTTAATCCCTCGACTGTGCTGCTCTCTCTTCGAGAGGGTTCACAAAGAGGAGAATGAAGCCCACACTTTTAAGGTGGAGGTATCCTACATGGAGATCTACAACGAGAAAGTCCGAGACCTACTGGATCCCAAAGGGTGAGTGTGCGCCTGGTAGTTTAATGACCTTTACACTTTAGTTTGCTTTTGATCTGGAGGAAAAGCCGCTGGCTACCAGAAACGTGGTGTTGATTTACTCCAGTTCACAATACGGCACTTTGCTTTGGTGTCACTGTTGTGTCTGCCAGTCTGATTGGTGGGACGCTGACAGAATAATGTGTGTAGGAAGCTGACCCAGTCATTTCCTGCTGAACAGCAGCCTGCATCGTTCTCTTACACTGTTGCATTCTTTGCCTCTGTGGCCTGATGTGGGTTGGCAGGCAGACTGTGAGGAAGAGTGAGCTCTGAAAGAGCATGCTTTAGGGTCATCTGTTCGTGGATGTTGGATTGTAGTAGATGTCACATCGACCCTTTGGGCTATGTGAGGAATACTCTAGTACTAATGTCTCATGTAAGTTGGTAGCTGGTTATTATCCTGCTGTTGTCTGCGTTACTGCTTTGCATAGATTAGTAAAGACGATGCAAGGATCATTGTTTCAGTTACTGAATATCTGAATATTGAAGAAGAATGGTTTCCCGTCCAGTGGAGCATCTGTTTCACTTAGGTTAAAAGCAGATATGATGCAGATTTACTAATAATTGACAGGATCGATACTCATATTACCATATGCTTACGCACAAGGTATTAATGAAAGTCATAACCGAGAAAAATTTAGAAGCTGTTAAAAGTTTCCATCATACCTGCTCTATGGTTCGAAGTCCTGTCAAAGAGATGAGTGTTTCTGTAATGCTGTGCTGCTCATTACTAGTCAGCTGGCTGAAACAACGCAACCAACATTTTCCCTTGCGTAAGAAACACAAGTTTGATTGGAAATTTCATTTGAGATTATTTTTTCCAGACAGCTTTATGTAACTGTGTCTTTATGTATCAAGGAAAAGCTCTGAAGGTTTCCTGTATTCACTCATTGTACACAACTAATAGACAGAAAGCAGCAAAAACACAACTTTATGCATTGTATATTTTAGGTCATTTAAACCACCGAGACATATGACAGAAAAGGTTTAGCAAATTCTGAAATTATTATTTTTAAATCGTATCTTTAAATATTAATATGCAATATAGATTATGTTATTTTAGCAATAATAATTTAGATTGCTACTTTATTATACATATTGAGAATTTAAACAGAATGCAAAAACCTTGAGACAAAAACATGATTTCACTATGTAAGCTCATGAAGAAGGAAAAAAAAGAGCCTTCTATAGTACAATGTTACTGAAAAGGATTCTGAATCTTCAAAAGGACACAAAAACCTTTTATTCGAGTCAGTTTGTCAAATGCCATACTGTTACCACAAACACTTATTAGTACAGCCACAATCTTCACAAACAGCCCCCCACCACCGAGCCTCAAAATTACACCCTTTGCTCCTTGTGGTGTTGAGTTTTGTTGATTTGACTGAAATCTGCTGCAAACTCCAGTGTCTGTGTTTTACAAAGTGAAGTCCACTTCAAAGACCTCGCTGGCTGTGACCAATTTTTCTGTAATTTCCGAGAACTGACAAACTCTCACACAATGTGTATTTTGCAGAGAATCATGCAGTACACAATGTTTCTGTTGCTTCTTTTGTGCAATTATTGACATACTGAAGCAATAATCTGTAGTTAACTCAAACCGTCGCGTAATGATCTTTGACATGACGTGTAGTCTAGTGTGCCTTTACATCTTTAGAATGACTTTATTGGTTTTCAAAGAAAGGAGAGTCAATACATTCGTCATAATGGTGGCTTCAGTGAGGCTCTCCCATTGTTTTTGAAATAACTAAATTCCTCTGCCCTCCTGACTCCTTCCAACGTTCTCTGTTTTCCCAGGAGCCGCCAGTCCCTCAAAGTTAGGGAACACAAAGTTCTGGGTCCATATGTGGATGGCCTCTCGCAACTTGCTGTTACCAACTTTGAGGTTTGTCTTCCGCTTTTCTGCAGTCATGACACAGCCAGAGCCGAATGCACTTGGTTATGTTCTTATGATTCATAAAGTTAATCAGAAATACCTTTGTGTAATCAAACCGCTGATTTATTATGGAATAACCATTTAGTTTGAAATCCTCCCATGTAGAAGCCGTAATGAGACATATCCCTGCTGTGGCTACAGTAATGAGGTTGCATGCAGTTTATATGCCAGGCCTTGGCAGGTCCTTCCTCAGTGACGTTAAAACGTCTCCACCCTGTTCCTCTGGGCTCTGTGCTGCCTGTTCTGGATCCAGTGGATTTCCTACTGCCTGTTGTGACCCAAGCTTGAAGAAATGGCACAGCGCCTCATGTGAAAACGTCTGGCATTTACATCAGTCATAACAATCCGTTTAGAAGTCTTAAACCTATTCTCTGAATTTATCGAACACGTTAACAAAAAAAATTCTTTCTCCGTCTTAATTTCCTTTTAATTTGCTCCCTTTAGGATATTGAAGTGTTAATGTCTGAAGGAAACAAGTCACGCACAGTCGCAGCAACCAACATGAACGAGGAGAGCAGTCGATCACACGCCGTCTTCAGCATAATCGTCACGCAAACACTCTATGATCTACAGTCCGGAGTTTGTATTGTTTTGCTCCTCTCACAACTTTGTAGCTGTGGTTTTTAATTTTCAAAAACACATTTTGGATCTTTAAATCTGTCTCCAACAGAATTCAGGGGAAAAAGTGAGCAAAATGAGTCTGGTTGACCTGGCAGGAAGTGAGCGTGTATCCAAAACTGGAGCTGCCGGGGAGCGACTCAAAGAAGGCAGCAATATAAACAAGTATGTTGGTTGTGTGTTGATTATAATTATGAGATGCCAGGAAAATTTTATTACTGGATGACTGCACTGTTTGATGTATATTTGTGTTGTTTTAGGTCTCTTACTACATTAGGGTGTGTGATTTCTGCTCTGGCCGATCAGTCTGCAGGGAAGGGGAAGGCCAAGTTTGTGCCTTACAGAGACTCTGTCCTCACCTGGCTGCTGAAGGTCCGAATCCTCCATTTTAAGAACTGATTGGTATAATTATCTGAAAGTTTATTAAAGCTTTATCTAGTGGCAAAACATTATAAGGTAAAAAAAAATATCTATTAATATTTAATTTAAGTCTAATTTGTTCTTTATTAAAATATGACTGAGGATATATAAACGCATTTACTCATAATTAAATGTGCCAAAATGCCAGAATGTAAAAAAACCCCACAAATAAATTGTTTAATATTTATTCAGACGTATAATAATAAAGATAAAAGTTATTTAGTAATTTTATTGATAATATTTATTGTTATTAATAATCATTTAAATTTGAAAATAAATAATTTAGAAACAATGAGATGTTGATTCAGAAAAACTTGCCATATGTTAAAATCATATTCTTAATTCACCATTTCTGTTATAGTTAATTTGTAAGTTCATTATAAAATCACCGAATCTCATTATTTTGACTCTTTAGCCTGACTTGTAATTAGCTAAATTTATATATATATATATACCATATGCTTATATGATTTTATCATGCCTTTTTTGGACCTCCATATTAATTGCTGGGACATTTCAATTTTTATTTTATGATTTGTATCTCATTTAATTGTAGTACTTTCAAGTTCATATTTTTTGTAAATTACTGACAGACTGAAAAGATCAATTGTAGCTTGTTTTTATTTTCATAATTATAAGTAATTATTGAGAAAGATCAAAAACAATTTCAGTATTTATTTTCCACAGAACTTTGCCACTTTTGGGTTTCCAAATTGTGAATATAATTACAAAGCAATTACGAGGGCTTCTGAAAGAATCTTGACACTTGTAGATCTCCATATATTTTAGCTAATTATTGACACTATTGAATTGTTTTTAAGAAATGTTTGGCACTTGTGTGTCACCATATTTAACAGTGTTTTACCTTGACCTCAGGATAACCTTGGTGGGAACAGTAAGACAGCCATGATTGCCACAGTGAGTCCAGCTGCTGATAACTACGAGGAGACGTTGTCCACGTTGCGTTATGCCGACAGGGCCAAAAGGATTGTCAACCATGCCGTGGTGAATGAAGATCCCAACGCTCGCATCATCAGGGAGCTCAGGGAAGAGGTGGAGAAGCTTCGAGTTCAGTTGTCTCAGGCAGAGGTGAGATGTGGCTCATCACAGATTGCGACTCTGTTCACCAGTCACCAGTGAGCGTAATCCGATTCTTTTCCCTCACACGCTTCCTTCAGTCCATGAAGGCACCTGAGCTGAAGGAGAAACTGCAGGAATCTGAGAAACTCATTCAGGAGATGACAGTCACCTGGGAAGAGAAGCTCAGGAAGACCGAGGAGATTGCTACTGTATGGATATGAGTCACAGAAACCTTAGCACTCCATTCTTTGCACTGTTACACTGTTATTACCTGTGTTTGCAGGAGCGACAGAGGCAACTGGAGAGCATGGGTATCTCTTTGGAGACCTCGGGAATCAAAGTGGGAGACGACAAGTGTTTCCTGGTCAATCTGAATGCTGATCCTGCCTTGAATGAGCTGCTGGTTTATTACCTGAAGGTAAAACTGTGTGCAAAAAGATATGCAGTTCCTCTGTCTTTGCCATCACAACATCATGATAAGATTAAAGTTTGATAAGATTAAAGTAGCTTTTGCTCAGAGATTGCGAGCAAATGTCAGATTTACAATTTTTGTTCAGCTTTAACGTAATTTGATTTCTCTTTCAAAACCATAATTAAGAAGCTCTAAAAATAGTTCATCCGCAGTTTTCTTGTTGTAACTCTTCATTAAATTATGAACAAAATTGCCATCTTGCTCTCTGTGCCTGTGTGTGTGATATAGAATAAACTTTTGCTACTTTAAAAAATTTTTTTAATTAAGATGACATTTCAAACTGTCTTTACCATGGGATATTTAGTGTGGTTAGCATTAATATCTCTCTTTTGTAATTGAAAAATATGCAAAATTAAGCAACCAAACCGAAAGAGTTTTGCTTTTTTTTCATCTAGCTTCACAGAACAGCTAGCATGCCTCCTTTAAAAACAAGCTGGGTTCCTTTTCTTTCTAGAAGTTTCTTAAAGATCTTTGCTTGTTTGATTTCTTTTCAAATTCCTCTGTGACACTGAAAATTGCTAACTTCTTCACAACTTCAATTTGTGAAGAGTGTTATTGTTCCCTCAGCTCTCTAGAAATCAGGTCTGGTGCATTCACTGATTGGTTAAAGATCAGATTTTATGGGTTCCCTAACCTGCCAATCATCTAAAATTGGGCCTGTTCAGGTCAACAGCCGATTTCCCTTTTGTGAGAGTGCGCTAGAAAACATAGTGACAACCCACTTGTGTTATCAATTATTACATCATCATACACAGTGTCCTTCAAAACATCCTAATATTGGTGCAACATTTGGTAAAGAGAGTAAAAGGTTTGTCCAGTAAGAGCAGGCCTGGAACCATTAAACAGCTAGTTGGACCTGTAATAGCAGAAGTATGTGAGAAAACAGTCTGCATGGCATAGAGAACAACAGCCCTTTGTCTGGCCTCTGCAGTCCGGCCCGGCGTATCTGTGAGGAATGACTAAGGCAATGTGAAATGGGCTAGAACTCTGTTTGCTGGAATGTTTGTGCCACCTCTGAACAGGCCTTTTTCTTTTTTTTTTACCCCACCTGCTCCTAGTTCAGTTTTCACTTTCCCAAACGTAAGGAATTGATTTCTGCATTAAGATTTTTATAAATGTTCTCATGCAATGCATGAGTTTAAATCAGATTTGCTGTCCTGCTTTGATCAATATGTTCTCCGTCTGTGTGAAGGAGCACACCCGCGTTGGTGCAGACACGTCTCAGGACATCCAGCTCTTTGGCATCGGGATCCAGCCAGAGCACTGCGCCCTGGACGTCTGCCCAGACGGTGATGTCACCTTGGTGCCCATCGGCAACGCCAGGTGAGCTACTGTAAAGACTAACCTGGTGCTTACTTGCTATCTCTCTGCCTATCTGTCTGCGCTATGGATGACTGGACTGCAGAGTTTCTCATGACCTCATTGCTGTGGAACCTTATGATCTGCTCCTACACTTTACTAGTGGAGCTTTGTCTTCCTCCCTCTCGCATAATGATTGTTTCTGCAGAGCAATTCAGTTTTTCCCCATTTGTAGATGAAGATTAGAAACTCCACTAACATGTTTGTTTTTTCTGCAGGACCTGTGTGAATGGTACAGTGGTTGACTCCTTGGTGCACCTATGGCATGGAGATCGTATCTTATGGGGAAACAACCACTTCTTCAGGTATGAGGCCTTCACTGTAATCCAGATGTTAACAGTTGTGGAGGTGAAAGGCAAGCCAAAGCAGGTTTATTTGTGCAGCTCCAGTTGTACACAAGATTAGTCAAAGTACTTTACAGGAAAAATAAAGGAACATGGAAGAAGAGAATTACAGTAAGATGCAGAATACATAAGAACAATAATATTAAAGTTTAAACATAAAAGAAATAGAAATACATTTTAATTTATTTGTTTTAATGAGAACTCTGGCAGCAGCATATTTGATGTGGATTTTGCAGCTCCATTATAATAACCTGACTGACTGAAAATAAAGGCGTGAACAAGCTTATACTGCTGTTATCCACATGATACAACTTTCTTCTCCAGTCTGTTAATCAGGATGTTTTTGATTAAATGCTACGCTGGAAACCAACAAAATAAAGATGGTCATTTTTTGGTGCGTCACAGTTAGGACACACTGCATGGGACTTAAAACCTTCACCAGTGCAGTCTCAGTCCTTTGGAAAGATTAAAAACTGGACTATAAACATGAAAAGGGGGTTGTTGATACATTTATTAATAAACTATCTGGCAAAAGTGAAAGGTTGGTCATGAGCCGTGAAAGAGACTGATTAGGTCTTGTGTTGCCTTTCAGAATCAATTTGCCGAAACGGAAACGGCGGGACCGTTTGAAGGAGCTGGAGAGAGCTTCACCCAGAGAGAGCTTTGTGGAGGCAGATGTGGAAACAGCCAGCGAGGCTTCCTCCGAGCAGGACTACAGTTATGAATTTGCCCAGATGGAAGTCATAATGAAAACTCTTGGAAACAATGGTATGATTAGGACGATGCAGCAGTTCTTATTTAAATATTGCAATGCACCCTTGAGTTGTAGACTTTTATGTTCTACTTTTCTGACTTTTTCCATCTATTTCTTTGCAAATTACAACAAAGAAAGTGTGTTATTTCATGTTATGCATTGCGACACAAAATCTGTTTCTATCCACAGACCCAATGCAGAATGTGGTCCAGGTGCTGGAGAAGCAGTACCTGGAGGAGAAGCGCACTGCTCTCGAGGAGCAAAGGCTCATGTATGAACGGGAGCTGGAGTCGCTACGACAACAGCTGTCTCCGGAGAAGACACAGCAGTACCACCGAAACAGCACCGAGCGCCTTGCCTACCCGACACACACCCCCCACAGCAAGCTGAGACTGTGGACAGAGGAACGGTGAGTGCACTTTGACTAAAGATAAAATGAAACACATAGAGACAAACCTGCTGCACTGCCTCCTTGTGGTATCAAAGGGGCATAGCAACTTGACTTGTCATCAATATTACATAAGCAACAGGAAAGAATCTTAAATCTTTCATTAGTGCAGAAGATTTACGTGGTAAAAATAAAAATAATAGCTAAAATTGAATATTCTGTTGGTTCTGCCTGTATGCAATGCTAGCATTGGTTCTGTTGCACAGCTAATTGCTACAGGAAGTTAGAAAAGTCACATTATAAAACTTCCCTAAATAGAAGTGGTGGAATTGCTAATGTTCAACTTTTTCTCTATAAATATAGACACAACTTTTATATATCACTGGAACTTAACTAAATAAATCAAGTTAAGTTAGCAAATAACTTTGTCTGGAATTATTCAAAGTTAATCAGATTTTTTTTTCAGATGATTCCAAACAGCCGAGTTGCCAAGTACATTTTCGTTTGACTATTATAGATTTTAATTTATTTGTAAACACACTTTCATCTTCTGAATGAACAACATCATAATTCTTCCTCCTCATGAATTAATGCTTTGTTCTCATCATCTGTCTGTATGTCTGTGACACATACTGTGAGGCAGAGATGAGCTTTTCCGCCAGAGTCTGTCTCGACTCAGGGAGCAGGTCGTCAAGGCCAACACTTTGGTGCGAGAAGCCAACTTTTTGGCTGAGGAAATGAACAAACTCACCGACTATCAGGTCACCCTTCAGATTCCTGCTGCCAACCTCAGTGCCAACCGCAAGGTCAGACTTCTTGAGCCCCGCTTCTTAAAAATACCGCCACCTTTGTGAGGAATGCAAGATAGGACAAATATATAAATGTTAAGACACATTTCAGATCCCATCCCTTATCTATTTTTGATGTAGCGTGGAGCAATCGTGAGCGAGCCAGCCATTCAGGTACGTAGGAAAGGAAAGGGGACCCAGGTGTGGGCCATTGAGAAGCTGGAGAACAAACTGGTTGACATGAGAGACCATTACAGAGACTGGCAAGAAGGCAAAGAGGAACAGGTGAAAAACAAAAGGCATAAGGAGAAACCAGTGAACATAACATCAGATTAAAAAATGACAATTAACTCTTCTTCTGTCTTTTTACAGCATAACAAATCAAACAGGAAGAACTGTGATTCTTTCTACGAGGGCCAAGAGAACCACAACCTGATCGGCGTGGCCAATATTTTTCTAGAGTGCCTTTTCCATGATGTCAAATTACAATACGCTGTCCCAATCATCAGCCAGCAGGGAGAGGTGAAAATAATGATGCACATTCCTTGCAAATAAGTTGTAAAGAAATGATAGTGACTTTTCCATAATGTGTAAAGCTCACAGAGACATTGCCAGAAGACCTATGACTGTAAAAGTAGTTTTTTGTAAAAATATACTTAAAACATCTATAACTTTCCTTCCACGTTACCATTTTGCTCTACAGCCTGTTGTTCAAACCCTTATGATTGTAATAGAGTAAACTGCAGGTTCTGGTGGTGAAGTGACAAAATATGTAAACGTTTACTTTTGCTCTAATTTGAAAAACATGTTTTTTGTTGACGTGTTCAGGTAGCAGGCAGGTTGCACGTGGAGCTCATGCGAGTGAGCGGATCGGTACCGGAGCGCCTCTCCGGGGGAGACGACTCGTCGGAGAACTCCAGTGAAAGCAGCTGCTATGAGGTCCTGGACACCAACGGGGAGATTGTGCACATGGCCAGAAGGCTCACCTGCAGGGTAAAAGACACCTTTAACCTCTAGAATATAAGAGATTTATGGTCATCTGCCATTTCGTTCTACGGATTAATTAGTGGGATTACCAACATGTTTGTTTTCCTCACTGCTGCAGGTGAGGATCAAGGAGGCCACGGGACTGCCGCTCAACCTGTCCAACTTTGTCTTCTGTCAGTACACCTTCTGGGAGCACAGCGAGCCCACCGTGGCTCCTCCCATGGTCAGCCCAGACACTCCCTCCCCTCGAAGCCCAGATTCTCAGTTTACAGTCCAGTTTGATCACTGCAAAGTATGGAAAAAACTCCTTACACTAAACAAAATAAGAGTCTTTTTTCCCCCTTTAATATTAAACTAACATTTGTACACCATTTCTGTTTTGTCCAGGACCATGTTGTACATGTGACAGATGAGTTTTTGGAGTTTATATCAGATGGTGCATTGGCTATCGAAGTGTGGGGCCACCGCTGTGCCGGGAACGGCCGTGCGCCCTGGGAGTTAGATGTTCTGGAGGCAAAGACCCAGACGCTCCGAGACAGGTACTATGAACCTCCTGACCTCTGAAGGTAATAGCTGATGCTCCAACGGTACGTCAGGCTCAATCTCTGCTGCTGCTGCTTATTAAAAGGTGGAACGAAGTGTCTCGCAGGATCGAACTGTGGATCTCCATCCAGGAGCTGAATGAGCAGGGGGAGTACACATCTGTGGAGCTGCAGCCTTCAAAGGATGTCAGCACCGGAGGCATCTTCCAGCTCAGACAGGTCAGAGGAAGACAAGGGAGGGGATTCTACTTCATCTTAGACTGACGGAGCGATAGCAAACATGTGCAACATGTCTGTGTGAGCAGGGTCATTCCAGGAGACTCCAGGTGTGTGTGAAGCCGGTTCAGAACTCAGGCACACTGCCTCTGCTGGTGGAGGCTGTGCTTTCTGTGTCGATTGGCTGCGTGTCGGCTCGCTCCACTAAGCTGCAAAGGCCACTGGACAGCTACCAGGTCTGTGAAAAGCACGCGTTTGCAGTCTGAACTGCCCGTACATGTGTTGGACTAAATAGGCTTGACATCAATGGGAGGGTGTGCAACTGGATGAAAGCAGATATCTGTCTGAGAACAGCATGCTCACATTGTGCCAGAGTTATACAATATCATGCTGAATCAGCCTGTGCAGGTCTATATTATTGGAGGAAAGTAACTGGGGTGTGCTGCTGGGTTCCTGTATTAGATTCACATAGATTTTCTGTTAATGCTTTTGGGGTTTCTGGCTTCTCTGTGTTACTTTTAAGAGTCTTTTCAATCTTGGTGAAAAACAAACTTTTACATGTTTTTTTGAAAATCAAATGAAAAAAAAAGCAAAACCTGGTTATAAATAATTAAAGACACACTATGATAATATGAAAAAAAAATGTTAAAACACCTTTAGTTCTCATGGCAATGAATATTTAACCAAAGTAGTAGACTTAGTTTCACCATTGTTTTTCATTACTTCCAATTTTACAGTTTTCAGACATTTTCTTAACATAAATTATTTAATATTATTTAAATATTCTCTCAGTATTTTTCTTTATCACTTTATATATTTTACTTTTTTCTCCTTTATTTTTATTCTCTACTTAATTTTTATAGTAATCTAGCTTTCCCTAGCTTACTATTACTTGAATGTTTTTTTTTTGTCTGAAGACCATTAGGGACACTTACTGGCATAAGTTTACAATCTTTGGCTGATTAAATAAAAGATAAAATGTATCAAACTATGCATTTTTGGTGATGCTCCCATTATAAGACCAAAAATAGTAGGAGTTTTTAATGTAGATGTTTTGCTCCTAGTTTTATTCCCAGAGCTTGCTCTGGTTTCCTCACCTTTGACTGAGTGTCCTCTCCCCTTGCCAGAAAGAGGCGGAAGACGATATGGATAGTTATCAGGTACCCTCCATGTCTCCTCCTGCTGCTCTCCACTCTTTAGTTCACTATGCAGCATGAGGGAGACCAATTGTTCTTGTGTTCATAAAGGCAACTCCATCTGTTGACTAAAAAACATGCTTTATTAAGAAGCATCTGCACACATGTGGATGAGTTTTGATCCTGTAATTATCCATTGCACCAGCAGTTTGTTGATGTGAAAAGCAGCTCCACCCGCGGCTGTGCTGGCACCCCGGAGCAGCATGTCTGCCAGGGTCTCATCCCTTGCTCAATTTTCTTTCCACTTCAGGACGTGCACGCGAATGCTACTTATTGCATGTCACTTCTGAATAGCTGAAGTAACAACCCTCCCTTACACCAAACGACATTGCATGGCCGCATGATTTACTGCACATTGCATGGTGAAAGCATGCTGATGTCAGAGGCATAACTTGTTTGGCTTTGAGGTCTGTTGAGTAAAAAGCCATGCTGCAGAGGGAAATCGGCTCTCTGCTGTCTGGTCTGTGGTTCTGTGACAATGGAAGTCTGATGTGCCTTATAATCAGGTAGGACTGAGGGTAATAATTGTAGATGAGGAGGGCATGCAAATGTGCCACTGATGTTTATGGGCTACTAGATGTTTAAAAAGGGTTTCAAACAAAAGTATTTTTACCTGTTTGACTGTTTTTGTCTCAGGCAACCACAAACCTTAATGTGGGTTTAATGCTGTAGACAGACACAACGTGTGCATATTTAAAAAGTAAAAGAAAGCAAAGTATGGTCTTGAAGTCTTTTCTTATTATAAAAATTTGAAAAGTGACATAAAGTTTATTTCAGCCGCCTTTACTCTAATGCCCCTAAATGTGTAAATAGGTAAATGCATAGTGGAAGTTTCTCTCAGTATAAATAAAGCTCTTTGCTTAAATTGTCAGAGGTTTGTTGGAAAACATTACCTATATGATAAAGAACAATATAGAACAAGAAGCATATCAGAAAGGTCAGGTATAACGTTAGACAGAACTTTAAAGTAGGATTTATTTTATAAAATAATATTTTGAGCTTTGAACATCTCACAGAAAACTACTTTTAGTCATTATTCTGATTTAGAAGGAGCATAGTGTAACTTCAAGCCTGTCACAACATGGCCTTCTGCAGGGTAATCTTGCAAAAAGCCAGTTTAAAGTCAAGTATTGAAACTAGAGTGGATTTTCACTCTATTTTGTGTGGCAACAACTTTGCAAATCTGGAGACCAAAGCTTTTCCCAATTCTGCTTTAAAAATATCTGATGCTCAGTAAGATTGGGTGGAGACTCTGTTCACAACAATTTGTTTATTAGTAATTAGTTTCAGGTCTGTAATTAGACTGGGCCATTTCAACATGTGAATATGCTTTGACCAAAACAAATGGAAAGGGTTAGATTTGCAAAGTTGTTGCCACACAAAATATATTCCACACTTATTAGATTTTAATTAGCGATAAATGTTTCCAAGCCATTTATGATTCAGCATTATGCTCTACGTTGTGTTGGTTTATCACATAGAATGTCAATAAAAGATGTGGAGGACTTTGAAAGATACTGTCAATCATGCAGTAACATGTGCTTTTAATTCTAACACCTTTAGTTTATTTCTTAATTGTGAATGCTTCATCAAAAAAAGAGTAATGTATTCACATAAGTGAGACCTGTGAGCACTCACCTCACCTAGGAAAGCACTGGCCTGTTCCCTGCAGCAGATCATCTGCTCCATTTAGCCAGCTGATATTGATTCTCTGTCTGGTTGCAGGAGGAAGACCTCAACTGCGTGAGAGAGCGCTGGTCAGACGCCCTCATCAAACGACGGGAGTATCTTGATGAGCAAATCAAGAAAATTATCAACAAACACGGTTGGTTCGAAGACTTGCGTGGCCAAAGGAAAGCAACCAGTGATGTTTTGATTAAAACTCTGTTCTTGGTTTTATGTTTTCAGAAAAGTCGGAAGAGGATGTGGAGAGGGAAGCCCGGCTGGTGGAGCAGTGGGTCAGCCTGACTGAGGAGAGGAACGCAGTGCTGGTGCCTGCAGCTGGCAGCGGCATCCCCGGCGCTCCTGCAGACTGGTAAGAAAGAAGAATACACACACATACTCTAAGTAGTTTAGATGTACCCTTTTGACTTTTCCAAGCATTAACAATTTTAATCTGCATATAGGATCCCACCTGCAGGGATGGAGGCTCACATTCCTGTCCTATTTCTGGATTTAAATGGTGAGTGAGGATAAAACCGCTTTATTCACAGCTTCTTCTTTGTCTTTCCAAACTCTAAGCTTCCGTTTCTCTTTGTTGTTGTTTTTGCTGCCAGCGGATAATCTGACAGTGAATGAGCAGCTGACGGGACCCCACACTGCTGGAGTTAACTCTATCCTGCCCAAAGAGCATGGCAGCCAATTTTTCTACCTGCCCATCATCAGACAGAGCAATGAGGAGGTGAGCAGTGATTATACTGCCCTCTGGTGGCCCAAATACAGAAAAAGGCCTCTGAGGTGGAAGAAAAATGTATTGTAAACATTTTAATGTTGTGAATATATTTTTATTTCTATTATTAACAAAAAACCTGAACCCCAACAAAATTCATGCAGTTATCTCTGATATAACTATGCATTTACTTATTTACACATTTAGGGGCATTAGAGTAAAGGCGGCTGAAATAAACTTTATGTCACTTTTCACTTTTTATGTCACATTTTTAGGACAGAAGCTGTCCTAAAAATATAATCACACTCAGAAACCCAACTCCATGTTTCTAAATGAGCTGTTAGCCACTCACAGCTTCCTTATGTGTGACTGTCTCTGGAACTGGATGTATTAAAAACTCAGCTCCTATGGTCCACCAGGTGCTGGCTGTGTGTTCCTGGGACTCGTCGATTCACGACTCTGTGCACCTCAACCGGGTCACATCACCCAACGAGCGCATCTACCTGATCATTAAAGCCACTGTGCAGCTCAGCCACCCAGCCTCCATGGAGCTGGTCCTCCGCAAGAGGATTGCTGTCAATATCTACAACAAGCAGGTCAGTGCTGGAATGGGTCAGAGGTCAACATGGAGGCTTCCTGCGGTGAGTCGTGTTTTATGGTTCTGGTTTGTTTCATTCAGAGTTTCACTCAGAGTCTCAAGAGAAGGATGTCTCTAAAGAATATGCTTTACTCCTGCGGTGTGACCTATGAGATTGTTTCCAACATACCAAAGGTGCGGCACTGAGTCATGCTTGCAAATATATGAATTTAAAACCATACAGGTTCCTCAATATATTACTAAAGGCTCAGAGTTTTATCTTTATAATCATTTTCTCTCCTGTCCCTTCAGGCGTCAGAGGAGCCAGAGGAGAGAGAAACCTTAGCTCTTATGGCTGCTCGAGGCGACAGTGAAGAAACTCAGGATGGAGACACATACATTGAGAAATACACCAGAGGAGTTCTGGAAGTGGAGAACATTTTGAGCTTAGAGAGACTAAGACAGGTATCAGACAGACTGATTTACTCCATAACACACAGATGTCACAAATGTAACCCAGATCAGCTGATTCTGGGGATGTAAACCACAGCTTGGACTGAAGCATCTGAATGCAGGTTTTGCAGATGGCTGAGTTAAAATGTTGCTGTGCATTTAGTAGGCATGGGTTATCTACAAATGTCAAGATGCGCCAAGATTTAAGCAGGTTTCAAAATCATCAGACTGTCCCTAAGGTTTAAAGCCATCTTCATGAAATGTCAGGAGTTCTTGGTGCTTCCCCACCTCCCACTGCACGCTGTGGACTGGAAGAGTGATATTTTTTCCTCTCATACAAAAAAGTAATATCTGATTGTTTAGAATCAGATATAAAATAATTACTTAATTACAATTTTTTTTGTTTAAATGCCATGATATTTTACTTAATTGCTACACCATAAGACTCTCATGCACTGTTCAGACTAGCATGGAAACACTGTCACAAACAGTAATGATGGATTACTTTGTTTGTAATTAAACAAAAAATAAAGAAAAAGCTCAAACAGAACTCAATTATATTTGAATTGTGTCATCTTAAGCATCTTAGTTGCCTAAGGTGGCGTATTACGAGCTTCTTCCAGTGATTGTGGTTCTAACTATGTTTTTGTTTGTCTTATGAAAAGACAAGCAAAAGAGATATCTGTTAGACTCACAGAACCACATTTAGTTACCCAAGCCTTTGTCTTGATCATGGGAAATTACTTAGTCATCGGTTGCTGCCGTTGGTACAAAACGCCCTCAAGGCAGGTTCAGATTGACGTGTGATCAGTATGAAAGGTCTTGTGCCAGAAAGCTGCTTTCTGTACTCATCTAGGAAATGACCAAAGTCCAAAAGTAAGAACTAGTGAAGAGGTTAAATGACTGGCAATGTTCTCTTCAGCCTGTCATAGTTCCTCGGAGCACTGGAAGTAAATTGACAACTTTTTTGGTGGCTGTTTCAGTTTGGATGGTCCTTGTCTTCAATTGCCCAGAAAAGTAGGTTAAAAATGCGACATTTTTAACTCATATATCCTGTCTAAATGTAACCTAAACAAAGATGTTAAAGGTCAGGCTTGGTTAGCTAATTTAATCTATGACCAAGCTTTAAGCTGTATTTGGATATGAATAGACGTCTTTATCTTGACATCTTCTCACATTTTCTAAAAGAGGTTCAAAGTGATCTTTTCCACATCTTTTCAAGAAAACTTTGCTCTGGAGGCTGATTCTCTTTTAAAGTTCAACTTAAATAAACCCATACATAGCCTTGACCACCTTAAACTATTACTACAGTACTTTTCTACTGCTATTTTTTGCCTGGACATGAACAGCATTAGACTTTCTATATATAAGTTCATAAAGAGTCAGAAGATCACAGACTAAATATCTAACTGTAGTAGCAGAAAGAGATCCATCCTTGTGTTTCTTTGCAGGCTGTGACAGTGAAGGAAGCGCTTGCAGCTAAAGGGAGACATTTGCGAAGGAGTGCAAGCACACCAAATGTACAGCATGTAATTAACACAACCTTTTGCAACTGAACACATGCAATTTATGGTTTGACCATGAAGTTACTTTTTTTCCCTTTATCCCCAGTCTTCGTGCAGTAAAATTGACCTGACTGAGGATGAAGATGGCAGGACTCATCAGGCATGGTTTAACCTCATCTAAAGCTCTCTGTTTTTATTATGTTGATAAAAGTACACCCAAAAATACAAAATCTGTATCAGGAGATTTTAAGAGATTATAACAAAGTTATAACCGTTTATTGGAAAATTATCCAATTTTTGCTGAGATACATTCTTTGATTGATTTGAATGTTTCAAATAATTCTGTACTAATCCCAAGTGAATCAGATCTGCATAAACCTCATGATATTTTCTGGGACTGTTTATTGTTGCATAGGAGCTCTGTGATCATGCGGACAGCTCCAGTTGCAACCCTCAAGATGTCTCCCTTTGCACCACACCCATTAAAAACAATCAGAACTCAGGTAAAGCAGTATAAACTCAGCTAAATCAAATGCAATGGGTTTTGACAACATGCACAAAAATTATCGTTTTAATGTTTCCACGCAGGATCAGGTCCTGAGAGTTCCATCTTTTTCGGCGCCAGCCCGTTCAAAGCCCTTTCCCCTCAGCCACCCAAATTCCTCAAGTCTTTGCTTCCTGTCAAAGAGGAGAACAAGGCAAAGAAAGCACTGGAGGCTCGGCCACTGCTGGGAATGACGGTAAAGAGGGCATGAGTTCAATCTGTTTCTTGTTTTTTTGAGGATTCATGTCTTATATTTTCCTTCTTACACCATTTGATTCTACCTCAGTTCCATGTGTCATTGTTTTGTCCGTCTTGACTTTTACATCTCATGTGGCACCCCATTAAAATTTCATTTTAAACTTGTTTTTTAAAAAGGCGAACAGAAAGAAAAGATCCTTTACATTATCAGGATATTCCATTGGCCGAAGCATAACTTGAAGCTGAAAATATCTTCTTAAGTTGACAAAAACCCCTGTTGCCTGCAGTCTTTATGTGATTATGTTTGTAATTATTGAATGTCCCAGTATGTTCAGGCTGCTCTGATCAATTGAAATAACCATGTTTTATTTTGTTTTTATTGGTAAAGTGTCCTAAATGATGTTTAGGTAAAGTTAATTTGGTGCAACGAGTTTTACTGAAAACACTATAGATACATTATTTGTAACATTTTAAGTTAAGCTAAGAAATTGATCATAATCAGTAGGTCTTCAGACTTTCTGAGGTTAGCTGAAAGTTTTTCTTTGGACTTTGCCAGTTTATTTACTCATTTCCTTATGTGGTAAGATGTCCACAGATGTAAATATCAAAATGAATGTTCCGTAGTCTAGATTGCAGCCTTCCAACTTTTATAGAGCCTGTGCAACATGTGTATTTTATACACATCTTGAGGCAAAGGTGTCATATAAAATTTCGATAAACACGGTCAAGATTTGCTCAAATTTACTCAGCAGGTCTAATGAAAAGAATGAGTCATCCGAGACCAAACTTTATTACTTGTTGACAAGAGAAGTGGATTTGACTTAGATTTTAAATCAGTGTGTGTATAAAAATTTTAATAGTTGAGAAGTGGCTGGATTAAGTTGAGGAAATATGAATTGTATCTTTTTGTCGAGTTTCTTTTGTTCATCCTTATGGTTGTTGGGACCTTAGTCTGTCTTAGCTAAGCGTCCTACGAAGGAAACTTCATTTGTCTGATTAATTGAAAATCAGTTTTAAAAAATCTGCAAAAGTCCAAAGATTAACTTGACAACCTATTGATTAATAATTACAACTTATAATTTTTGGAAGCAAAATACAAGAAAGAAATCAGTAACACATTTGCACTACTCCGCATGTTTATTACAATAAAAAGGTCCTGTACCTCTAATTTACGGCACTTCAAGCACTGTTTTTGTGGAATATTAAACTGCATGGCACTAACTGTGTAACCAGCCTGCCCAGCTCCATGCATGCTGTGTGAGTGTGAAGTGTGTGCTGTCGTTCTGACCCCTCTGCAGAGCATGCGCTCACTTGTGGACAGCCCTGCACTGCTCCCCTCTCCCTGCTCCTGGCGCCGACCCAGGGCAGGCAGCGAGGGCCACTGCAAGCCTTCCACCCCTACCTCCACTGTCACCAGCAGGCAGCTCTGCCGCACACAGTCACTCACTGCTGTAAGTGCTACATCAACAAACATGCAGGTCGTAAACATAAAGCTGCACTTCCTGACACATGTTGGCTCATTAGCCGCTAACTACAGTGGCATCACACTGTGTTCTTACTTTGATTGATTGACTCTGCTTAGAGAGACTCAGCTGCTCCCCGAGCTGCTGCTACTATACGAGTCATTCTGTGAACTATGAGTCACACAACTCTGGAACATTTTTAGGTGCATGATCATAAAATTACATCTCCAACTCTATGAAGACAGGAGGAGGTTAAAGATACCAAGAATATTAGATTGTTTTCCTTTTTTTTTTTTTTTGAGAAATCATATTTACAGCTAATATTTTTGTGGCCACCTTTCATGTTAAATACATTTTATGATTCAAAAGAAAATATTTTTTAAGATTAGTTGCACAGGATATATGTCAGGTTAAAGGTAAAATCCCACTATCACAATATAATAGTGGGATTGTCACAATTTTTGTCATCCCAAAAACTAGTATAGGAGATCAAAACACCAATTTTCAGGTTGAACACATGACCTCACTTGTTCTGGTTCACATTCACCCTCTGCTGGGATTGTATGAAATTCAGAAACATTCAGGCATCACAGAATTCATAAATAATTTTTCTGTTTCATCATCACTGACCTTTTTCATGAACTCCATTCTCTTTACATCTCTGAGTGATTACATAGATCACAGTACTACATAAGCTAAGTTCCACTTTTGTCTTACTCTGTTTTGATCAGCATGACTCTGAGGACGAGGACACGGATGTTTCTCTGAATCTAAATCGGGGCCCACTGGACCAAAGCAGCTACCAGAGTTACATCCCAGAGGATTTTGCAAACTTTGAGATATACAACGCCACTTTGGAAAGCCAGGACGGGTTTCGCTCTGACTCGAAGGGAAGCCGGTGTGGAGGTGGGAGCGGCGACAGGGATGTGTCCCGAAGCCCCACAGCCAGCAGCTGCACCAGCGGCTACTTTTCCCACAGTGAATCCAATGCCACTCTGTCCGACGTGCCTTTCAGCACCAGTGAAAGCTACGACCACCTGAGCTGTCCCCTCAGAGAGTCCCTCGACCCTGCTGGGCGAAGCTCTGCACAGACCAAAAGTGTTGTGGCAGGGGGCAACGTGGAGCAGCCTCCTTCGGCATGTGGTGCTTATGAACAGCTCATCTATCCACCCTCTTCACCTGTCAGTATTCCTAACAGCACAAATAAGCAGCACAATGTCCCACTGCCTCATAATTGTATTCTCAGCACCAGCCAGGAGTTCACTGACTTTAAAGGGGCTGATGACAGTGTTGAAGAAGGGGATTTGGCTCATTTTACTGAGAAATGGGGACAGGATGGTTTGGAAATTTCTACAAACCACCCGAAGGAACCAGAACATGTAAAGACACATGACAATGACAATCAGCTCTCTTCTGACACGGACAATGCAATATTCAGATGTCCTAATGTCACAAACCCTATTAGCAATGTATCTAGCACTTCATTAAATTCCCCAATCACTGCACCTGATAGAGGCCTGGCCCTGACCTCATCCTCCAAAAATCCCTCTACATCACTCTCACTTCCAGTGTCTGAAATCAAACCTTTACGATCCTCTGGCCCAGCTCAAAGAGCGGGAGGAGAGCCTCCTATCCAGGAACCAGCCCAGGGAGATCTGCCTCACGGGAGCCCCTGCCCCAGTCCGAACCCCAGCAGCGCTGAGCCCTCCGGAGACTCCAGCGGGGATGAGAGTGCCCCAGTAGCTCAGCTTCCTGACTGGATGGCACCTGGGGAGCAGGTGTGGGTAGGGAAGAGAAGAGGAACAGTCTACTATGTAGGAGGTGTGGAGTTTGCAAAGGGGATCTGGATTGGGGTCAAACTGGATGTGGCAATGGGTGAGTAACATGTTTGTGTTCATGGAGCGAAATGAGTTTTCTAACATTACTGGTTTACATGTGGTGTGTGCTTATTTATTATTTAGCATAAGTTCACTTTTCCTAAAGCAGCCTTTATACCTTGATATAATTATGTTCAAAAGACCTAAGAATATCAAGAACTGCATATATTTACACTCAGAAAGATTTGAGATGTAAATTACATAATTGTCTGCATATAACGACACCTTGTATGTATATAATTGTTTTTCACTAAAACAGTTAAACAAGATTTAGATCAAAGAGTAAAAATCCAACTTCAAGCCACCAATAGGCTTTGATGGAATCACAGTGTACTTTACAGCAAACTGATCAAATTAAATTAGTATTACGAGATGAGAAAAAAAAAATATTTTGTAATTATCAAATACGATGACATTAGGGAACATTTAGAAAAATGCTTATTATTCTAAAAAAACTATTGTATATTTAAATACATATCATTCTGATTCTATTTCACTTTTTAACCCCATTGAAAACCTTGTGGTTATCCCAGCAAGTATTTATTTCTGAACTCTTCCTGAGAGTAAATGAATATGAACTTGTTTTCTCTGTATTATTTGGGGTCTGAAAGCACTAATTCTTTTTTGTTATTTTGACCATTTCTCATTTTCTGCAAATAAATACTACATTTTTGCTTGGAATTTCAGAGGCATGTTGTTAGTAGTTCATAGAATAAAAGAACAATGTTCATTTTACTCAGACATATAAATATAAAAAGTAAAATCAGAGAAACTGATAATTATAAGTGGTCTTGAGCATTTTTCCAGAGCTGTATATATCAACTCTTACCTTAATACTAGTAATCACTTATACTCTTCTCTAGGTAAGCACAACGGGACTGTCCAAGGCAGAGTGTACTTCCGCTGTCCTCCAGGCCACGGTGTGTTTGTGAAACCATCTCGGCTCACCAGAGGGCCTCCCTCCATGGAAACAGAACCCCAAACTTTCATCAAATAGGACCCAAAGAAGAACTTGCCCTCTGAGGGATGTGAATGACCCAGGAGTGACTCCTCTCCTTCACATCCCGAGTCTGACCCCGATGGCTGACTTCTGACCACTGATGTGCCGTTTGTGTGGATGCTTTGCTGAAAGGCATACCTTACCTGTGCATTTAATGAAGTATTTTGTAGTTGCTGTTCACTGAAAAAAAAAAAAAATCACTATGCACATATCTGAGTTTTCTATATACTCATATTTTTTATAGAGGACTCAACTTTTATCTGGGAATTTTATCCGCCTAAGTTTTCTTACATCGCTTCTGAAGAATATATGTAATATTTTTGTATTTCAGAACGCGACCCTCTCTGAGGCTCATAATGAAGTGATCTGGGATTCGAAAATTAAGAATGTACTACTGTTCATAAACTTTGATATTTACGTCAATATGTTACGTCAGGGCTAACCAAAGAACTACGGTTCCACATCTGCTGTTACGAGTGTTATGTTGTATTTTTTTTCTATTGTATCATTACATGGACATCCTCACTATAAATCGACGTGTCCAAGTAAAGCTTAGTGCCATATCTGTAGGAGCAATGCCACGTAAAGTTGAAACGGGAGAAATCTGCCAAAGCTGGGAACAGCTTTCAGCGTTCGCTGGCAGGAATTATCCTGGTGATGTACTGTAACACTGTGGAGGAAATAAATCCCGTTCGGCTTGAGACTGAATGAGAAAAGGTTGCACTGGAAAGGATTCTTGGGAAGCTCTCCAACTGTCTTCCATACAGGACTGATTAAATGTTCGTAACCCTGACGACTGTGAGTGATTGCTCAGAAGCCTGGATATACAAAAATATGCCTTATTGTGTTATTTGCAAAGACACCCCCTGTATAATTAGCTATAAATCATATCAAAAGAGTATGTAGGTTAAAACAGTATGTGAAATACAGAATATGATCCTTCCTGTCATGGTGAATTGGATGAATATTTAGAAACAACAGATTTATTAAGATAAGAAGATTACTTTTCCTCTAAAATTTGTTTTTTATAAATGTTGTGACTTGTCCAGAAAAATAATCAAGCTGCAATTTCACTTAAACAAAACAAACCCAAGACCTTACTTTAAAGAAGAGAACAAAGCTGCTCTCCCTAATAAGGAGTTGTTAATGTAAATGTATTTGAACATAGTATTTACACTATTGTATTGTACAGAATTGTATTTATAATGTATCTTGTTTTAATTGGTACACAGTGTTCTAGAATAGAACATTTACAATCAGTTTTTGTGTGTTGTCTCTTCATTTAAAAAGAAAGCATCACTGTTTGAGCATGATGCTTCATTATGTGTGGTTTCAGACATTCAGGACACAGACATCAATTAGGGATGGAACAAAATTTGTATTTTAAGACCTTATTAACAGTGCCATTATTTGCATGATGGACATTATGCTAGTCAGACTGCTTTTTATGTTGTTTGTTAATAAAAGATGTAAAATTTGTTCCTCCATCCACCATCCATATGGCTGCTCAGTCATCAGTCTGTCCATCATGTCTCTCTGTCCATAATCTCTAAAAAAAAGAAATGAATAGGACTTTTGACGTATTGAAATATTTTGGTCTACAGTTGTTATTTTTGCCTTCAGTCCGGCTAAAAATATTTTACAGCCGCAAAAGCAACATGACGCTTCAAAGCAATATAGCTTGTATTTGTACTTTTTATATGTAATTTTTTTCACATTTTTTAATTATACAACTATTTTATTTGTTTTAAGGCCTAATACTTTTTCTTAAATTCAAATTTTAGTAGACGATTACTTAAAATAATTGGAAAGCACGTAGTCTGGAAACTATTGACAAAAATTATAAGAAAGCATATTCCTTACATTATTTTTATTCTTTTTCGGGAATGTTAAGCATCTTAATTAATTAAAAATCCATCCATCCATCCATTTTCCATACTGACTTTTCCCTAAGTGGGGTCGGGAGGCAGGGTCACCCTGGACAGGTCGCCAGTCTGTCGCAGGGCAACACAGAGACACACAACCATGCACACACACACCCAGGGAGAATTTAGAGAGGCCAATTAACCTGACAGTCATGTTTTTGGACTGTGGGAGGAAGCCGGAGTACCCCGAGAGAACCCACGCATGCACAGGGAGAACATGCAAACTCCATGCAGAAAGACCAGGGCCAGGAATCGAACCCAGAACCTTCTTGCTGCAAGGCAACAGCTCTACCAGCTGCGCCACTGTGCAGCCTAATTAAAAATCACTCCTGAAAAACTGCTAATGTTAGTATTTTACAATTATCTATGTATTTTCAAACATTGTTCTATTCGCTAGCATTTTTGGACATAGTCACTAAAAGCTAGTGGGTCACATGCAGACCCCTGATTTAGGGGAATGTACTGTATGTTTACAGCAGTGTATCCATAATTTCAAACAGAGTAAATCATAGCATTTCCAATAATAACAATAATAATCTAAGCTGAACAGATTCACACATATGCACCGAGATGCAAAGTTCAAAAAACTCTCAGAATAAAGAACAAAAACTCCTTGTCGACGATTAAAGCGGACAGAGGTCTCTGGCCTCCATTGAGTGTCCTTGCCACTGTTGCAGCAGCTGTGCGACAGTAGCCTGAACTCTGAGTGGTGGTCTGCAGATGTGGGTGGAGTTAAGTTCCTGTGTCACACGAGCTGACAACTGGGAGAGCTTCACAACAAACTAACAGGTGTCCTCCTCCTGCTTCAGGTCCTCTGCCAGTCCGTCACACCGCCTCACTGATCAACCACACGCGTTTCCTTCCCGTTTAGCTTAACCCCAAAGAAAAACTCCAACCGGGGCAATTTAATCCACAAATCATGCACTCGGCACAGAAAGACACTACCTTCACCAAGATCTTCGTGGGAGGCCTTCCTTATCACACCACAGACTCCAGCCTGAGAAAGTATTTTGAAGTGTTTGGAGACATCGAGGAGGCTGTTGTTATCACCGATCGGCAGACGGGGAAATCCAGAGGTTATGGATTTGTAAGTACAAACCTGCTGATGTAACTGAAACTGCTTTTATAGCCTAGAGGCACATGTTGAATTTGCCATGTGATAGGGGATCGTTCGTGGAAATTCAATACTTGTCTTCTGCTTGGTTTCTTCTCCTTTTTTTTTTTTTTTTTTTTTGGTACACAACAAAAAAAAAAAATGTTAGAAAGGTTAGAATCAGTTGTATGCATATATTTGTTTTAGCATTCCAGCTCTCTTCTGCTTGTACTTACAGCTTTATTGATTTCCATCTCCACAATCGAGAAATGTTTAAGCTTAAAAAAAGTGAAAATAGATTGAGAGTACAAAGTAGCTCAGAAAGAAACCGAAGTTTGCCAAAGGTGATGACGTCACATTAGGAACGTCTAACTCAGGCATCAATCAGTCCATAGCTCTGTCTAATCCAGATATAAAAAAAAAGTAGCAAAAGCAAGGTCCTCCATTTTTAAGTTTAAATTATCAATAATTATTTGGTTTTTTTGTCCAGGGAGGAGGACCCAGAAGAATTGTAGTTAGTATGGAGACCTAACAAACCAGTACTCTGTAGAGGTGGAGTAAAGGCATTCTGTTGGGAGACCACTCTGCCTGTTAGGCAGAGATGAAGGACAGCTTGTTACAAAACCTACCATTTGAAAAATTAAAATTCAGATAAGAGTGTTATTTCTGCTCCTGTTCTGACCAGCATTACTACATCTGGACACGGCTGTAGTGATGTGTATTGGCATGCATTAGCACATTATTCTTTGTGTTTTTTAAAGGAGCTTAACTACACCACTGTATGTAGCTCTCTCTATTTTTTATGAGGATCCCTGCCACCCAACTCAACACTATAGTTAGCTTTCTTACAATAACATATTTTACTCTAAAACTTCACTTCAAGCTAAAGATGCTCAGCTAAGATCATGATATACAATCAAACAGTATCTGCACCAGTAAATCTAAGTGGTTACAGATATTTTGTAGTGTAAACTGACATATAAAGCAAAAGCTTCTGTAAAAAGAATTAATTTTCTTGCTACAATAATTGCACTAGTAAGTTACTAGCCACAATAGTATTTTTTTTTTGTTTGTTTGTTTTTTTAAACATGCTTTTAAAATTACTCATCTGGTTTGAAAACTGTGGAAAGTCAATAATGACATACTAATGCTATGTATTTTTATAGATTTATATTTGCTGATTCTAAAATGCGAATGTTTGTCCTGTTAAAGGTGACCATGGCAGATCGGGCCTCAGCTGACCGGGCATGTAAGGATCCCAATCCCATTATAGATGGAAGAAAAGCCAATGTGAACCTGGCCTATCTGGGGGCCAAACCCAGGGTCATCCAACCAGGTGATTAGTATAAATACACCAGCCCTTGTTGATTATTTTGCGGGAGTAATGTAGAACTTTGTAATGGTTGCAAACATTAAGCAGTAAAATTTTTTTGCAGTTTTGTTTTCTTTGAAATTTCAACTCGGAGTTTAACGGTTCTCTGTCTTACTTCTAGGTTTTGCATTTGGTGTGCCCCAGATCCATCCAGCATTTATCCAAAGACCATATGGGTATGTCTAGCAATAAAACTTCAGTTTGTTTTACAAAATCTGTCTGTATAGAAATGGAAAAAAAAATGCAAAGGTCAAATATCTATTTTGAACATACATTTATTGTTGCCTCCACCTTTTTCCCCCCACATGAATGAGGACATGTGAGTGTCTATGTGTGCTCCACTGCTTGAGGCTTGACTGTGAAGAAAGTGCGCATATGTCCCAGAGCCACTGCAGGACTTGACTCCATGTTGTCTTGTCTCTCTCTGATCTGACAGGCTCGGTAACGGTTAAAATAGCTGATGGGGGGACATGATGATTTGAAGGAATAGCTGAGTCTGCATTGGGCAGAGCGCTAAAGTGTTACCTGTATACTGTGACATACACAAACGAACCGCAATGGTGACTAGATGCATGGAAAGTATTTTGGTTGTTGTTGTTTTTTTTATTTTCTCCAGTTTTCTTATAGTACATAGATTGGTGTGTGCCTTGTGTTCAGTATGATGTGGTGTTCAGCTTAACTGTGTGCCTATTTCTACTTGCAGTGGGGGCAGATTTGATCAGATTTTACAGGAAATTATAACTCTACAGAGGAGTGTTGATTCTTTTTTCTCTCCTTTTAATTGGTTGTGCTCCAGCCTGTTTCTCTGATTTTTGTTTTTATTTCTTCCTCGGTTTCTAGTTAACACAACATGTTTTGTTGTGCAAGGGGCGGGCCGACAACCACTCACAGTGTGTTAATTTAAATTTCTCATCCCCTGCAACAAAACAAACACTGGCTTGCATGTGGGAATTGATTTTCTGTTTACCTTACCCCATGATGCTGTGTTTTTATTTCATTAACCTAATGCATTAATTTGTAGATTAAATCAACAAGCAGGCCATGCTTGACGTTTTTTTCCTGTTACTGTATATTTTCAGAAATATGACAAACCATAAATGTGATTTAACTGCAGATAAGATAAAAAAAATAATGGTGAAGCTTTCAATTAATGCTTTGACAATTTAGATAACTTTAGATTAGGTATGGGACAGTAGTCAGGGTCAAGGTTTTTTAAAATTACGTTTTAAAAACTACAAATGTTTTCCGTCATACTATTTCTCAACGTTCCTTTAATGCAATGAAGGTGAAAGTGTTGTTTGAAGCCTAGAGTAACCTCTCCCTCAGCTAATGCTGTACACTGCCATTGAGCAGGCTGAAAGGAAATTCATACATTTTCCACTTGCTTACAAATAAGACAAACTCCCTTCTTGGAACTACCATTACTCTCACTGATGTCACATGTATTCATATCTCTTCAGTAAATCACAGAAAAGTCCCAAAAGCCTCAATGTAAGAACCCTGAGTCTCCTTTTGACATATTTTACTGCTTTAGCAAAGCTAAGACTTAAATAATAACATTTAACAATATAAAGCAGTTTTTTTTCACTTAGTGAAGTTGTTTTTGTTGTTGTTGTTTTTCTTCACAATTGATTTTCATTTCAGTCAGTCCATACTTTTAGTATCTCGTCTATTTGCTGCAGACTGGAAAAAAACCCCTCATTATACAGAAATGTTTTCACATGTAAAACCTGTGTAAATACCAGTTTTTCAAATGGCAACTAAATGAATATATATAATAATGACAAGAAAGTTACCTGTAATCATTTAAAGGGTTAAATTGCATTTGGAAAGCAATCAAGGACGTCTAAACACCAGACTGGCTACCACTGCAGATTGCCTTACTATTTAATCATTTTTGTGGAACTCAAAAAGAGCCACAAAGGTATAATTTTCTTGCACCTTAAGCATGTTTACTTGGAAACTAATATAAAAATGAATGCTATAAATTATAGTCCTACAACTATATTTGTTCTACATTTAATATTTTTTTAGTTTATGAACAGTAGGAATATTATTGCTTTTTTAAAGAAAATCAGTTTGATCATCTGTTGTTAAATCCAGTTTATTATATTATACTAAGGAAAGCTTGTACTACTCCATGCCTACTTTTTGATTTGATTATACAATAAAAGAAAAAAATAAAATCTGAATTCTGTTGGAGACAAAGATCTTAGCCACACAGTTAGACAGCAGCTGTTTGCCACAGTGATCTGCACAGCGTCTCAAATTCTCTTGGAAAATAGGAGTCAGTCAGCGGCACTGTTAATAATGTATGGCACAGACGGAGCCGCTCAGCTTCGGGACAACAGGTGGGCCGAGCCATGCGCCCATGAAGGCTTCGGGTTATGTGCAGGGGATTACCCATGTGTCCTGCTGATTTACAAAGCACCTTTATTTAGCTCTCAACTTGTAGGATGATGAAATGTTCCTCTGCTTTCGACAAACATAGTCATGCAGTTAAACTTTCTCTTTGAAGGTGTCATTTGACAGGAAAAGTTTTATCACAAGGAATCAACAGTTGTTTTTTTTGTTTGTTAGTTTTCATGTCTTCCGATTGAAAATGATTAAAGTAACTGCCCTACACACACCCAAAGGAATAATGTAACAGAGTCCTAATTATTTAAATTAGCCAGCACTCCTTGGCTGTGATGATTAAAAATTAAGCAATGTAAATGAAACCATAGAGTAGTCGACCAGCACTCTGCCATGTGCACTGGAGGATAAGATCAGCTTGTCCTTTTCAGATGACAAGGGGAGCAAAAATAGCACACATCCAGCCTCCCCTGTCAGTCAAACCGGGTATGTTTGTGTGTGGGGGGGTAAATCTCTAAAAAAAGGGGAGGGGGCCGTTTATGTGCGAACAGAAATGTTTCACACCTGTTCCTCTGTATATTTACTGAGGGTGACTTCAGCACAAGTTTGAACTGGGGAAAAGTTTACCCAGATACAAAAAGTTCTTTTTGTCCTCTTACTCTGTGCTTTCTAAAGTATTCAGCTTCTTGTAACCATTTTTATTACATTTCTATTTTACTTTACAAGCACAAACTACTTTTTTGTGATGGGCCAACAAAATGTGTGCAGGATTGTGCAGTGTATCTTTTTTTTTAAAAGAACAATTTTTTAAATTTGGTGTGTGTTTAGCCTCGTTGGCTATAATATCTCTAAATAATATCCAGTGCCCAAGACCAAAGACAAATTTACCTAAAGAAAAGAAAGACGATGAGCGAAAGCCATGAGTTTAAAGTTCCTACAAGTCATGTTGGGATACAGAAAACACACTCAAGGCAGAGAACTCTCATCAAATTAAATCAAAACTGACTGCATACAAAAGGCAGTTAATGTGGTACTTCACAGTAAGGTTTGCAGTTGTACAATGGCAAAATATGGAAAAAATTAAAGGATATAAATACTTCTGCAAGGCTCTGGATCTCCATCTTTTGCTCTTTGTATTAAATATGCTGCTACACACAATAATTTCTGTATTATTGTCAGTTTTTTATTAAAATTGTGTCCAGTCATTTTGGACACAGATGTGTTTGTGTTTTAGGACGTATTAACATGTGTGGCATGCCAGTATGTGTGGTGTTGTGCCAGACTGTGGACAGAGGGAATAATGTCCACTTCCTGTGCTGGGATGTTGTGGTGTTTTTGTGATAAGCTCGCATTTTGTCAAATGTGTTGGGTTTTTTTTTTCTTCTGTGGTGCAGAGCTTGGCTGTGCCTTCTTTTAATGCCTCACCGTGTTTCAGATTCAGGTGCTTTTTTTCAGAATTAAAAGTTGCACCCGTGTTTCTTTTGGTTTTTGCTGTTTTTTTTTAACTCTTCATTCTAGGTAGGGTTTTTTTTTTCAATTGTTAATGAATGGATTTGCTGTGCCTTGAGGACTGAGTTGATATATTTGGCACCTGCTTTTCAGTTTTTCTGAATTTTAATTTTTTTAGTTTCAGTGTCGGGAGATAACAGGCCGTTACTCTTCTCTGAACCTGTGAATGTTTCTGCCCAACAGGATCCCGGCGCACTACGTCTACCCGCAGGCCTTCGTCCAGCCCAGTATGGTGATCCCTCATGTACAACCCTCTGCTGCTACAGCAACAGCCGCCGCTGCTGCTGCAACACCTGGAGCTGCTGCGGCTGCTGCCGCCTTTAGCCAGTATCAGCCACAGCAACTTCAGACAGATCGCATGCAGTAAACTCACAAAGACCACCTTCATGCCAGGAAGAAAGGGAGATTCACTCCTTCAGTGAAGACATTAAAGTTATGAGATTGTCACTCCAGCCTTTTTTTTTTTCCAACTTTATACCAAAGAGCCTGAAGAAAATACGGAGATGCGTGAAGAATAACTGTATATTTTATTCAAATAAGATCAGTATTGGATGTATATGAATATTTAATATTTATTCAGCATTAAAACATGTCATGTTAGATAAAGGAAATTTGCTTGATCTTATGTGAGCTGCTGCTGAGTTGTACGTATACAGTGCAGTATCCTTTATATGGAACTCCCAAGTGCATATTGTATATTATGATCAGTTTTTTCTGTTCTACAATTTGAAAAGAAAAGCACTAAAATGCGTGAGTACGGTGGGTTATATCATCATCCACTTTAGTAGTTAATAGTATCAGACCATTATTTTTGTTTGGAAGGACAGCGTACCTTAAGTCAGGAGTGTTTTGTTAGGACTCTTTTTAAAGCAGCATTTAGAGTGAAATAGAGTAGTTTCACTTCAGTGGTTTGCTTTACAGTGTATTTCTTGATGGCACATGTGAAATATGACAACTAGCAGGTAAAAGCACTCATCTTTACCTCTCAATTGAGAAGGAGAAACTGCTGAATGTGAATCGTGTATTTTGATAAATGTTTTCACTGTGTGCCTTTTTAAATTATGCTATTTATGTATTTATTCAGGAGCCTTAGAGCAATAAACGGTTTATTTAACACATGTAAGTAAAAGGCCTGCTGTTGAACATGCCCACATGTCCTGCTGCATTTCTCATGATCAATAGCATGTAGTGACTAAGTTGTCTTGGTCTGACTGAACTCTGTTCTGTACAGTGAACAAGTGTGTGAACGGTAACGATAAATTTAAAGCTTCTTTCTTTTTTTCTAGTTCTAATGGTTTTTTTTTTCTAAAGTTTGAAACTCTTAAATGTATCTTTTTATACTTGACCTGTTTGATAAGGACAGCGCTTGAACCGCATGAACTTTTAACTTGTTCAAATGTGCTGCATATTATTGTCTTTCGACATCAAAATTTTTCAAATGCAGGTACATGAGCTGTTTATCTTGTAATGCATGATACTAAATAATGTAATTTGGGAAATAAATGGACATTTTCTTCAAATTATATGTTTGATTATACTCTTTTTAATGCTCTGCAGCTTATAAGGCAATAATAAATAACAGCAAACATTTTTAATAAAATTGTTTTGAACAGAAAAAATACATTTAAGCCCTTGATTAAAATAATAAAAAATGTATGAATGGTCACAATAAAAGAAAAACACCTTTCAGTTCCAAGATGTAATTGTTTAAAAATGAGGCTGCAGCATTACCACACACTAGTGCTGTCTTATCATCCCTGCTCATCTCTTTATATTTTCTTTTCTTCACATTTATCCACCTAATTCGTCTTCCTTGCTTATTTTTCACACTTATCTTTCTCTTCCCATTTGGCCACATTCACCCTTATTTATGACCCCTTTTTAATCCACTCATACTGCTCAATCCTTTTAATCACATAATGTAATTCCAATCATCTTCTCCTGCATGACGCTCTCCTTCTGCTCATCTTCCATCCTCATATAGTTATATAAAGTTACATATTGCTAAATAAAATTAAGCAAAACCTATTGTGTCACATTCTAATCAGCTAATTAACTCAAATAATTGAAAAGCAGTCACCTAATGTTGAAATCTCTTTTTTTCCAAAAGCTATCTGGTTCTAATTTTGGCTGCTGGCAAGGATGAGTTATGCCACTTTGTCAGGCATTCTGTAAACAAAACACTCAGCTCAACATGTGGAGGTCACACAAAGTTTGGAGAGCCTTACTTTACTTTCGATTCCGTTGACGCATTTCAGGCGGGGCAAAAGCCAGTTTACAGTTAACACACAAACAGACTATGCTACATTCAAGTCAAGTAGAAATAATCGATACTGTGTTCGTTTCTTATTTAAATAACATGCAGATAAAGCGTTTGCTTTATTTTGTAAGTGTAGACATTGAAATAAACGTGCATTTCAACAAACTATTTGGTAACAATGTGAATTCCCCAGAAATATAGGGAATATGAGCCCGTCTACTAAAAAAATAATTCTTATTCCTTAACAATCTGACATGTATAAGATGACTTGCAATTTTTAAATCCGGTACATTTTAAGTTACATGGCTTCCGTTTGCCCAATAACATGGCTAGAACTAAGAAGCTATTGCACTTGAATTGTTAATGTTCTGGTGATAGTTCCCATATTTCCTGTTTTTTCAGTGTAGGGTTAAAGCAGCAGCTTTAACATAGGGAAGCCAAAGAGGAACTTTCTCACTGTCAACTGGACGATTTTCAGGCAGCTGGTAACCTGGAAAACGAATTATAAATCTTAGTGGAACAAAGTTTATATTCCCTTCATTGTAAGTGCTCTTTTACTAACTTAACTTTTTGTGTTTCAGGAAGACAACTTTTTAGGTTGTTTTTCTTGTGAAAAAAAAACGGGTATAAATGAACGGAAAACCAATACAAAAACTCGCTAAAATGCATTTCTATTAATTTCAGACAATTGAACTCGTGTTTTGTTGCTTTTAAAGTTAAAGGTCACGCGTTGACGTGAGAGTGAAATCAATTTATGTGTCCTAATGTTGTAAACCTCGCGAGATGCTTAGAAAATCATGGCGGATGTTTAAAACTCTGTGTAAAATTGTATTTAACTTGATTTTTAAGCTTTCATTCAGGGAGCGTTATAATGTTACAAAGGACAGACCACATGTTCAACTGCTGGCAACTGTTTCGATTCCTGATTTTGCCTTTTGGGGGTGTTGTGTCCATTCAAGTTTCCCCGTAATATGAGTTTCCCACTAGCTGCGTTTCTACACGGTGTTTTACGGCCGTATTTTAAGTCTATGGTAAATTTAAGCCAACTGGTACAATGGAAAACAACTGTGAACAATATTTTTTTGCTCACTAATTGTGTCTAAAAAGGTGTTTCTTGACACTTCATAAATAACATCCTTTGCTGTGTCAAGTCGTGGTCTCCTCCCGGAAACGTTGAAAGGGGTAACTGGGGACAGACGGGAACCAAAACTTTTTCCCTGCACTGTAGAAAAAAGTTTTTCCCAATATAAGCAGCTATTCTTGTCCCCAATGTTGTTGTTTTTCCCTTTAAGCTTCACATTTTTTAAGGTTTGTAGGGAAAAGTTGGTTTTTTATGATAAATTGTATTTTTTTGCGTGTTTGTCTTCCGAATAGTCAAAGGCCAGACTCTGGAAAGTGAAATTTGACTGAAATTTTTGTTTGATCTGGTATCTGTTTAAAACTTGTTTTATGGCATTTGATTCCTGATCGCTTCAGCAATTAAAAAAATAATAATTCAACAGTAATAGTTTAAAAATGGCCAAGGACATTATTTTTATACTTTACTTAATTATTCAACCAAGTGAGTTATTAGGAACCAATCTTGATTTACAATAAACACAAATATGTTGAGAGGTTTTGAGTAAGAATGGATCGTTAGATTGAATGATTATGTTTTTTAAAACTGATTGTATAATGTACGAGTTGCACTTGAATGCACCATGAGGTTTCCTTTCGTAGCCGTAAAATAGAGTGTACGAGCGCAGCGGGTATCATGGCAGGACACAAACCTGCAGGAAAATGCATCTAAACTGGAATTCGATAGGACTCCATCCATCCATCCATTCATTTTCTAATACCCTGATCCCTTAATGGGGTCGGGAGGGTTGCTGGTGCCTATCTCCAGCCAACTTTCCGGGCGAGAGTCTGGGTACACTCCGGATAAGTCGCCAGTCTGAATAGGACTCAACACCGGAAATGGTTCTTGTCACGTGACTTCGTTGACGTTATTTCTTTTTTTTTTTTGTGGGTATCTTCAACCCATCATCGTCGTCCTTATCATCCGCTCGCCATAACAGTATTTTTTGTTGTTCTCCGTTACATTATTGTTTTATCTCCAGTTTTTCTTCGCACCTGTCATCCTCTTCCCCCGACCTAAAGCAAGGATGACCACCGAGAAGGCCGATTACACTTCCGTGGAGATGGGCACCTCTCAGCCTCCTGTTCTCGATCAGCCTAATTTTCCTGCCGCGTTTGGCGTCTCTGTACCGGGCCCGGAGGTGCACGGCGGGGCCACCCTGGCACCTGGCGGCCTGCCGTACCCTCCTCCACCGGTCGCCTTCGCCCCGGTCATCCCCGGAGCCTACGGGATGACAGTGAAGCCACAAGATGGAAGCTCAGGTTATGTCAACCCCAATTACCCAGGTTATCCAGAAAATGCCCCGCCGTATTCTCCACCTGCCCCGGGCTTTGTTGACAGCTATAGTGGTGAGTGTTTCTACACTTTTAGTTACACATGATGGTATGGATTTATCAATTAGATTTATTTATTTTTTTGTTGTCATTTTAGGTAATCCTTACATCAGTGAGGAAGCGCCCCCAGCCTTCAATGAGAATCAAGACTTTGATTTTGGATTAGACAACAAGAGCATAAGAAGGGCCTTTATTAGAAAGGTAAGACAATGAGATAAAATTAATATTAAATCACAAAACTTAAACCAGATAATATTTTCCTTCCAAAACTAAATATTATGGATGACCCTCTTTTTTTCTGCATAAATCAGCTGAAAATGTTTAGATAAGCCAACATTTTCAGCTTAACCATTGTGTCAAAGGTCAGGATTAGTTTGCTCTTTTGTTTGCACCACCAAACACCTTTTGACCACATTTGGATTCCAAGAGTTATCTTCAGAAGGAGGACATTGCCACATTTTCTGTGTTTATCCATCAGACATTTACCCAGGGCAGACAGCTTTTTGTCATTGCACTACTTTTTAATTTAACAGATTGATGTGGTTATGTAAAATGGATATGAGTTGGTTACATAGTCAAAGTTAAAAAGCAATCTTTTCGAAGCTGTTCCAATTTTCCATTGTGTCGTTCTCGTGATTTGAAGCCCATTTGATGTGATGTCAATAAAAGTAAAGACTACCGCTCCTACATGCTGCTGTGCACTAATTGTCAGCTGGGTGAGAATAAAACCAAGAAATACAATAAAGATTAATTCAGCTGTTTGGAAAGACTGACGTAGACAATAATTGTGTAAATTAAAGGAGAGAATCGCTCTTAACAATGTAGCTATAGTTAACAAACTGCGTACAACCTGTCTACTTAAAAGCAGTGTATTCGTCTTGAAAAGTTTATTCTAGTGCTGCTGGATATTATGAAAGTATGCATTTATGGCATCATTGTGGAATATTGCAATGACAACATTGATTGTAATTCTGCCTCAGGCTGATTCTTTCTCCTAATATGTTCTGGTTTTTCCCTGCAGGTGTACTTGCTGTTAACCGCTCAGCTCATGGTGACATTCGGATTTGTGGCCGTTTTCACCTTTGTGCAAGAAGTGAAGGTTTTTGTTATCGATCACGTCTGGACGTACTTCTTGTCCTACGGAGTGTTTTTGGGGTCGGTTATGGTGATCAGCTGCTGCGGAAACGTCCGCCGAAGACACCCCTGGAATCTGGTGGCATTGGTAAGACAAACTGATTTTCACAATAGGAAACGTATAAGGAGTGGGAGAAGGTTTCAGCACAGGAAATTGCATGGTGTTTCATGAGGATTTTAGTTCTGCTTTCGCCTTCTAGGGGGGAAAAAAACAGTACAAGTTGCAGGGGGAGTTGACATCTTCAAAAGATATTAGTTTAGGCCATAATCAAATGAAATTCTATTTTACTCCTAAAATGATATCTGGATCAGTGCTGATGTGCTGCTTTTGTCTGATTTCCAGTCCATCTTGACTGTCAGCATTTCCTACATGGTGGGTACCATCGCCAGCTTCCACAAAACCGAGGCCGTGATCATGGCTGTGGGAATCACTGCCTTTGTTTGTTTTACGGTGGTGATTTTCTCCATGCAGGTTCGTATTCCTTAGCATCCCCACTTGTGAGTTATGTACTCTCACAGAGAAGTTACGGTGCTATAATAGCTAATCTTGTTTGTGTCCCACAGACCAAGTATGACTTCACCTCCTGCTACGGTGTGCTTTTTGTTTGTTTGCTGGTCCTGATTCTCTTCAGCATCCTCTGCATCTTTCTGCAAAACCACATCCTGCAAATTGTCTATGCTGGACTGGGAGCTTTGCTCTTCACAGCAGTGAGTCCTTTGTTTTCTCACACATTCATACTAAATAAGATGCATCTAATCCTCTGTTTTATGGCTGTTTGGAGCTACTGGTTAGCCAATCTTCTGTTGAAAGAAATCAGATTTTTTTTCCTATTTAATGTGATGACGGTTTTGAGTGCAAAACGTAGGTCAGCCATTCTCCGATTATTTCAGAACAGAGGGGGTTTTTTTAGGTTTGTGCATTCATCTTTAACTTTAAATCCAAACATATCTCTAAATACTTTTTAAAAATATTTTGTAAGCATAAGCTTTACTTTGAGTAGATTATATGAAGCAGTTTTTTAAAGTTTTTTCAGCTTCCAGCCCAAAATAGCTGCTGCAGAGACCTGGAACTAAAAGCTGTGCATGGTTCATTTTGCCTCTGCAATGTTTTATGCTTTTGCAGGTTTTGTCTTTTTGGGAAATAAAACTACTTTCGTTCACTCAGTGATGGATAAAGATCATTGATAAAGAACCGCCATTTTGATTCTTTGTGGTTTTGATTGTTTAATTCAAAAATATTTGAGGGTACCAAAAGGTCTATGGTATTCTCTAATAAGAAAATGTGGTGATATGACTTATATAAAAATATTTACTAATGAGGAAATATTATTTATAGATATCTGCCAGAAGGAAGTGTCTTCAGTTAATTTTTGTTTGATCAGAAAACCTAATCTCCCACATTTCAAGAGTCAACTAGTTTAAAATGTGGGATAAAACACCTCAGAATAAAAAATTTATTTATTTGAACGTTTTAGTTGCACCTTTACCAAGGCCACACAAAAATCTGGAGACTGTGCTTTATGTCTTCTAGTTTGAATTTGTTTTTTCTTATTTCCCTAATCTGTTCACTCGATATGGAACATTTAAAACTCTCAGACTAAAACCTCAGAAAGTTTCTACATTAGTTTTTCAACTCTGTGGTCACAACTTCTGTAATTATGTTGTCTGGCATGTTGTATTTTACATAACAAATTGTCCAAAAACAGGTTTTACTTTTAGTTTTTCTTTGAATTTGTTTAGTTTCTCTTAGGAATAATAATATTAATATCTAGATTTTTCATCTGGAAAAATCTAGATGATTTTTCCAGATCATCTAGATCTGTATAATGCAGCAATTCAGTGCTATGAAGCTTAGTGGAAATTGCCTGTGCTGTAAAGAGAGAAGTACCTATCTTCTCCCTCTCACGGACTGAATGGCTTCGTTCAGTTCGTGCCATTGGTAAAACAATATGAAGTTGCCATTTAGCAATGGCAACAGAGGAAGTTGCCATTGCTAAAACTGCAGGCCCACTACGTTCCTAAAACAGCACAGAAAATTGATATCATCGTTCATCACTTCTGTTAGCTGATTGGCCCGGTATAAATTCTACTAGAAGAATCCAAGTCAATGACAAAAAGCCCTGAAAACAATTTCATAAGTTATGTTCATGACCTTTTTACACAATATATATATATGGTTAGATTTTGACATGTTTAGAGGAGCTACATGAAAGTGTTTGACCTGCGTTGAACTTCTTTGTGCCTTTCAGTTTCTGGCAGTGGACACCCAGCTGCTGCTTGGCAACAAGGAGCTCGCTCTGAGCCCGGAGGAATACGTCTTTGCTGCTCTCAACCTGTACACGGACATCATCAACATCTTCCTCTACATTCTCGCTCTCGTCGGAAGAGCCAGAGGCTGAGCGGAGGGAGTGTCCGACAGCGATTGAGGCAGAACATTGTTTGGAATTTGCATAAAGAAGCGAGTGTCCATAATCAAAGCTTTTGACTTGCTTTTTAGTGTGTATTTAACATATGGTTAAAGGCTGCTTTAGGTTCATCCGGTGTAAACGCTTCTCTTTAATTGATGCTGTCAGTAGTGTTTTGTTGATAAATGAAGTTTTCTTTGTTAAACTTATTTTAAAATCATATTTTTTGTTCATGGTGAGATCTGATAAAAGCTCAGCTGGTGAGCATCTTAAGAAGTATAAATAGGTCAGTGTGCTTGATGCAGAGTTTTCTTCTGGTGTGTCTGTATGATAATGTCTAAAATGATTTAGTCACCAACCAAAGACCATAAAATCATAATCTATCGGTTGCAGGTTGATGTTTTGCTGAGGCTGTCGGTAGGAATGAGAAGGGCTAAATTGGCAAACTTGTGAGAGCCGAGTCTCTGAAGCCACCCCTGCTAAAAAACCTTATTGAAAAGTGACTACAAAGTGGTCGTTGTGATATATTTCTCTTGTTTTTTCCAAAGTACTGTTTGAAATTCTGTACTGTTTTCACTATGCTCTAAAGTCTTAAGTACTTTTGTAAACATGATGTCTGTTCTTTATATGGAATAAAGTTTAAAAAATGCCTTCTAACAGAGTATGTAATTAAGTTTTGATTCAAAATGTCCTTGGAGATACAGCTGCGCTCTGAGCAGTTTTGGTGCTCAGCTCCGTGTCCTAGAGCCTCAAGATGAGTCTAGAACAAGCTGCTGCAGCCTTGCTGATCAAAAACGATCAACTTAAGCGGGAGATTGAGCACCTAAGATCTGTAGTGAACATGCTCCAGGACAACCAGAGCCTGACAGCCAGGACGCACAGCAGCAGCGATTCCACACTGACCGATTTGACAGGTAAGGTTCTTTTTTGCCGCCAGGTGGCAGCCTGGCAAGGAGAGGAGAATCCTGTCCTTGTCTTGCTCTAGAATGGCTGGTTACAATCCCCAGTGTTTTAATTGTGTAGTGGCATGTTTCATTTAAAATTGTGACAGCGTGGCTGTTTGATGAAGTAATAGGACAGAAAATTACAGCTTTAATGTACTTTACTGTGGCTGATGTTACGAAGCTTAATCTAAACTTTAAGGATTGACCTGGAAAAAAAAGTCTCTTTCTTGGCAACACAAAATTTATTCATTTTTTTTCCTAGTATAAATTGTCATGATTTTTTTTCTTTTAACAAATATTTATTTTACTATAAGATGGATATTTAGATGGAAACAAGCAAACCAACAATTAACCAAATTATTGTTTTATTTGCATCTAAAGCAACCTCTTCCTATCATCTTAAACGCTGCCCATCCATTTTGTTCAGGCGTTTTGTGTCCTGTGCAAACGTAGCACAGTGAGATACAAACATATAGATCAAAACATAGTTTATTGGCAACATAAGTGGCTACAACAGCTTTCATTTGTCAGAAAACAAGAACTTTTTCAATGTTTTATGGTCGTTATCAAGATTTTTACTCATAATGTTTGTTTTTAACAGAACTAAATACTAGTTTGTTAAACTGTTTATATCAACTATGGAAGTGCTTTTAAAGACTATTTCTAAAGATTTCAGGCTTCAGTGTCTAATTCTGTTCTAACACTTCACTGATACACATGCTCCCTTAATTAAAGTTTGAGTTTTGCTCTTTTTACTTGTAGATTTGTTGTTAAGACCACAAACACTAAGGCAAATTAAACTGATAAACTCGACTGACAGCATAAATCTAACTATGCCTCTGTTTGAAAACGTATCAAAGTTTGGTTATCTCTTAACACCAGGATCTAAGAACTCAGACCGGTGGCACAGCAGCCTTGATGAGCGACAGTTCATGAGAGACCTCCATCAGAACAGATCCAACATGAATTTCAGAACATCGTCTCCGGTCAACTTCAAATCGTTCCTCCAAAGTTCAGTGTTGAAAAATGCTGACGAGGCAGAAGAGCTTCACAGCCAGGCTGATGTTCCTGCTTATGCCTTAGGTCTCACCTTTAATGTAATTTAAAAGCAATAATAGTATGTTTTTTGCATTTTATTTTTTAGTAAATTATTCATTTTTCAGGTAATCCAAGGCTGCTTGGCGAGATTGCCTATCAGCTAGATAGGAGAATCCTCTCCTACGTGTTCCAGGCTCATCAGAGGCTCTACGGTTTCATCCTCCTCAACATACCACAGAGGATTGTCGAGGTAACACCTGTCTCAGAGAGAAACCTGCAGCCTACTGAGGAATTTCTTATGATCAAGTTCAGCTAAGAGTGAAAGTAAAAGGTTTTTATTTGGCTCAAGAACTTCCTCATTTCACTACATTTTGAAAGACAGTGCAGACTGAAAGATGCCGACAGTAAAGAAAGACCCAGCAGGAAGTAATAGATCTTCCTTCGTCTCTTGTAGGTGAGCACACATCCTCTGACAGGACACATGGACGAGGCGTATCAGCTCTATCTCTCTAACAGGTACGCAGACCTCATGGAGTCACTCGGCAAGCTGGGGTACAAATTAGCTCTCCACGCTCCTTTTTGTGAGTTTATTGTCAATTCATATGGAATCCTAAAGGAGAGGCCGAGAAAAGGTAGCAGCAAATGGGCTGAGTACAACAATCCAGATTTTCTGATGAAGATAATACAGAACATTGCTCCACGAAGACTGCAGAAAGACATGCTGCTGGTGCTCTCGTGCCTCTGCTACCTATCAACAAAGGACAAGAAGCCCCTCCTTGCGTGGTAATCATCACCAGATCCTGTGAAAATTTAAACCTTTCTGAAATAAATAATGAGAAGTGAGAAATACTGCATTGACGTTTTAGTTGAATACATTTGCTGCACCACAAGCAAATTAGCTTAAGTTGCACAAAGTAGTTGGGCGTGGCCAGATACAACATACTGTACTGAAGGATTTCTTATGCTTTCTTATGCTGTGCACTACAAATGTTTTCACAGCCTTGGAACTTTGTTGTATTTTGTTAAGTTACAAAATACTTAAATCCAGCACATTTAAATCATACCGACGTAAATGTATGATTAACATACAAAATAGTGGATAATAGTAAAGTTAAAGAAAATAACTTTGAAAAGGTTTTTCCATATTAAAATCTGAAAAGTGTGGCATGACATTGCATCCAGATCTCTGTAATTTCTCTGTAATTACAGCTGCAAATCTCAGGCCGTTACGTTGGAGCTTTGGGTTTATGTGGAGGGCTGCAGTCTTGGTCAGTCTTTCACAGCTCCTACAGTTTTATTTATTTATTTTTTTTACCTTTTGTTTAAAAGATACAAATACTTTTGCAGTACACTGTTGTCTTCAAGGCATAACAAATTTGAAACACAGAGTCCAGAGAACCTGCTTCTCCACGTGGTATATTTCTAACATAAACCATGTGAAGGACGTGGGGGAAAAACGCTTCTGTTATCCATCATATGTGCTTTCAAAACTTTAAAGAAATATCTCTGAATGTAAACTTGATATTTGCATTGAAGTCGACTTTCCAAAGAGATCTCCATATTGGGAAAAACATTTATATAGAAAGAAAAATGACTAAATTACAGAATAAGACCAACACTTGTCATTAAGAGTTTATTACATGACATTAGAGGCTTTTTTTAATTTTAGCATATATTTTCTATTTTTGTAGAAACTGTATTGAAACAGAATTCAGTATTGTGCAATATTCTCAGTGATAGAATATTCAGCTTATTTTTATACAAAAAAATATATATAGTAATACTTGATTCTGCATGTACACCATTTGGCACATATTAGTTTTTGGCTGCAATATATTTTTTGCCAGAAATGGAATAAAATGCAAAAATTGTGACAATTGACAGATTGGACTTTAAAGGATAAACATAATTTTACTTTGACTTGATTTAAAGTGGCATTTAACTGGAATATACAAATTCCAGTTAAATACAAAGGTGTATATTTAAATTACGATTAACTTGAATTGCACAAATAAATAAAAACTGAAAAAGATGTAGTTTAAAATTAAAGTTGCACGTGTAAATAAAATTCCGTTCTTTAGATATAAAATCAACCTGTATTCATAAGGTAAAGGATAGAAATTTCCCCATTTTAATGCAAAACGTTGTGCATTACGTGTGGCAGTGAAACGGCCACACGTAATGCCATTTGACAGAAGTACATAACTATATTTATTAGAGCAATGATGAAAAACACTCAGTTCACCGGAGAAGTTTCAGAAATGTTTTAATACAGGTTATCCAGAGGAAACCAGCAAAATACTACTTTCTGTCACATTTTTAGAAGTTAATAGAATATAATACGCGCTATTTATTAAAAAGGGGAAAATGCTTATTTACTGACAAGCTACGGAACATAGAGTTAAATATGAGTAAACAACCATTAGCGATATAAAATACATCGAAAAAATATAGCACGGAGTTATTTGAATATATCTTAATAGGACGTGAATTAAGGGGGTCAGGGTAACAAAAAGGGAAATAACAGAAACAAAAGAGCCTTGAGCTGCTGTCCGATTATTTTATGAACTGTGGAAAATGACGGGGCACAAACCACTGGTAACAACGAAGGGGGCGTGGCCTAAATTCACCCGGGACAGGAAGGGTTTTTACGCTTCAAAGTGCTGCTTTCGCTGCTCGGTTTTTCTGATTTCCCCTCAAAGCCAGCACGCTCGCAGTGAACATTACACATACGAAATACAAATATGATGGCATTAGTACACCAGCAGTGTTTAGAATGAATGGCTCCACCGCACCGACTTCCGATTTTGTCCCGTTCAGGTAAGACCATTGGATCAAATCATCAAAAGACAGCTAAGCAGTTTAAGCTAGCTGGACCTCCTTTATAGGCACAGGTGAATGAGATTACAGAATGTGTTATAAACCATGTGCAAAGCGCGATCATTCATTAGTATTATGTTATTATCTAGGTCTGACGTTTTGGTGGCTTCATGTGAATTTTAGTTGTGAAATAATTTACATTTCAATTGAAATGTTGCAGAGCAGGTTTAGAGGAGAGTTAAGCTGTGCCTCACCCAGCAGTTGTGGACGGTGTATTTCATGTGTAAATCCACACAAGGGCCAGGGTGTGGTGCTCACATCAAAGTAACAACACCCTACAGATTTTATTACACTATGTTCATATTCATTGATGATTTTAATGGGGTACATGACTATTTTGCACTGTTTTTAATCATGACTCGTGGCAGAACTGTACCTTGAAGCAGTGTGGCTGTTAAACTATTTAAACTTTTTGTCATTTTGTCCGTTTACAGCAGTAAGTGTATTTTATTATTTATAACATCATAAACTAGTGTACAGGCCTGCATTTTTCTTCAAAGGAATGCAATGTAATTCTGTGACTTTGTATTTTCCACAACATGCACAGACATGCAGTCAAAAGTTAGTTCTACCTGGGAACTCTGGTGCATATGATGGCGCTTTGTGCGAGAAGAAGGATGCACCATAATAGTCTTTTTTTTGTCTTTTAGAGTCTCTGGGGAGAGAGATTTACCTCTGGAATAAGGCCAGAGCAGGATATCTGGATGCTGTTCAACCTTGTTTTTGTTTAGAGACAACGGAGAGCCATGGTTCTCCGGGCGTCTCCTTTCCCTAACGGGTTTGTTGCTGGCATCCACGCCATAGGATGGGCGTTAATTGTGCCGTGCTTCTGGTATCTTGATCGTGTTATTGCTGTGTGCAAGTCCACCACAAAGGAGAAGAGGGAGCGACAGGAGGAAGAATGCTACCTCCACCCCCTCAAGGTCTTCTTCGGGTCTATTTTCTTCTTCCTCTTCTTCCTCCTCACAGCCCCCTTGGCTTTCCTGGGATTTTTGCTCTGGGCGCCACTTCAGGCCTGCCGCCGGCCGTTTTCCTACCACAGAGTTGAACAGACCTCAGCAGAGAGGGAGACAAACAGAGGCTTTGAGCAAATGGGAAAGGCATCCTTTACCTTTGCCTCAGCCAATCTGTGTCTCTTACCAGACAGCCTGGCTCGCTTCAACAACCTGGGCCACACCCAGCGCAGGGCATACGAGATCGGCAAGCGTATTGCGAAGAGTGTTGTGCGATCCAATGTGATAATCACAGTGGAATCTCCCAGCAGTTGCGGCCACATGAGCCCCTCTGACAGCATCATCCCCACAGCATGCTCAGACACTGATGGAGTGTTAGAGGAGCAATCTCAACCCACAGGAGATCATCGATCGGAAGCAACCGAAAATTCTGCATCCTCTGATGATGCAGAGGACCCACTGACCGAACCAGCCTCTTCCCAACTGAATTATAATGAGAACTCCAACAAACAGGGGCAGCCTCATCGCAAGAGTCCTGCTGTTTCGTTCTCCCAGCGTCTTCGTCAGCAGGATGAGGAACCCTGGGAGGTATCGCCCTTCTTTCCAGCCAATATCGATATTCTGTGTCTGGAAGAGGTGTTTGATAAGAGAGCTGCTAAAAAGCTCACCGATACACTTAAACCATTGTTTGGACACATACTGTATGACGTCGGCGTGTACGCCTGCCAGCCGCCGTGCAGATGTTCTGCATTTAAATTCTTCAACAGTGGTCTGTTCATGGCCAGTAGGTTCCCGGTGCTGGAGGCCCAGTACCACTGGTTTCCCAACAGCCGTGGGGAAGACGCTCTGGCTGCCAAGGGTCTGCTCTCCACTAAGGTGCCTTGTTAATCTGACAATAAGTTGATTTTTTGTGTATGTGTTGAGGAATGTACTAGTATATCAGCTTCCTGAGCTAATCTATTAGAAGAGATTGAGACACAAACATCTAAAAAGATATCCTAAATAGTTAGACATGCTGGTTCAACTAAATAAGATTTGATTCTTGACTAAGGAAGAGGCATAAAATGCTACATAAATAATAAACTAAAGGTGCAACAATCAGAATATTCCTAACTGAAACCGATTTTGATTTTATTCTGAAAACTATCCTGCTAATTCTATTTTGTTTTTAGTTTAGGCTATAATGCGCAATAGAGAAAAGTGCTGAAGGTTTTTTAACACATAAGGTATTTAATCCATCAGAGATCGGAGGAAAATTATCCCCATTTATGCATCGAAGCATGTGGGGATCTGTTTTTTCTTAAACATACAACAGTACAAACTATTGGGTAATTTGTTTATACTTCAAAATGCTGTGAAGTCTTAGTTTTCATTTATTAAACTAAAAAAATAGATTTTTTTCAGCATTTTACCTGCCATTCATCCATCTACTGTCTCCACAATAACCACTGGGCACTGTATGCATGCCGGTTGTTTGAGAGACAACCAGAAATAAAGCCTTTTCAGTCCCACCATCACAAAAGTAAACATATTCCAGTTCACACTAACTAACTGGAACCACAACACATTCCCACTGTTAAGTACGGTGAAGCATCTGTGATGCTGTGGGTCTCTTGTTTGGCTCTGGGAATCTTTTAAGGGCACCCATGAGTCTGAATGATCTAGACAGTCTGGAGAGGAATAATAAGATCATTCTCCTTGTATGCTTCAATCTGCCAAGTAGAAGGAGAGGTGTATTGTCAAAATAAAGCTATGCAGGTTATTAGTTTGTATTTTTCTCTTCAAACTGTATAAATGCTTTCAAATTAAATGTTTGGTTGTCTTTTTAGAAGTTAAATATGATATGATGCTCCTTCCAAACATGATGAATTTGTTGAAGAAGGTCGTTAATAATAGTAGAAGATGCCAATAAGTATGGGAGGGGGCTGCATTTGTTTGACCAGTAACCCTAAGTGACCATGTTTTGAAAATGTTCAGGTTCTAATCGGGCAGAATCAGAAGAAGAAGAAAGTGGTGGGCTATTTCAACTGCACGCATCTTCATGCACCAGAGGGTGAGTGCCAACTTCATATTTGGTTCGATCAGACAGGCTCGCATTCTTAAACAACGTTCCCCGTGTTGTCTGCAGGTGAGGGGCAGATTCGCTGTGACCAGCTGGACATGGTCACCAGGTGGATCCGGGAGTTCCAGACTGCCCACAAACAGCCCGATGAGGAGGTGGTCTTTGATGTTCTCTGCGGGGATTTTAACTTTGATAACTGCTCTCCTGGTATGTCTCTTTCGCAGTTATAGCTGGTATTATGTTAAGATTTCGGGCATTTTCCACAGTGTTATTTTAAAGCTAATTTCAGACCTATTTGAATAAGCATGTTGAATAAGCATGTAATCTGTCCTGTGTAGATGACGTTTTGGAACAGAACCACAGTTTGTTTGAGGAGTACAGAGATCCGTGCAGAGCAGGAGCTGGAAAAGAGAAGCCCTGGGTCATTGGTTGGTATTACTTACATCTTACATCTACAGTACATGTCCTTGAACTGTTTGTTGTGTTTTTATCACTTCAGTAAGAAGGTTTGAATTGTATGTAGTGTGTACACCAGACTTCTTAGATTAGCTTTTTTTATGTGTGAATCATGTTGAAACTGCATCATGTCCCTTCCACTTGATGGTTTCGCTCTTCTTCATGGTGGTTTGTCTCTAAAAAGATCCATGAAAATTTGGTTAAACTCAAGGGATGCGAGTCCTTTTTCAAAACTCTGTACTTTTTGAAAAAATACCGCGTTTTAACACTTTTTGTGGTAAATGTCGACATTTCTAATTGGACAATCTTATGACTGTGTTTTGTTTTCCCTAACCAAAGGTACTCTGCTAGAGCAGCCTTCTTTGTATGAGGATGATGTGAACTCCCCAGAAATGCTACAACGGTATTTTTTTAGCTTCCTTTGCTTTACTCCAATGATGAGAGTAGCATTATTTAATTTAGAGTATTCACTGTGGTGACATGGCGAACTGTTTTATTTTCTTTGTATCTCTGTAGGACTTTGGTATCAGAGGAGGTGAGGAAGCAGTACATCTCTCCTCCTGTTCCCAAACAGAGTGTTCCCTTGGTTTACCCAGAACCCGGTCAGCCTTGGATTGGGCGTCGGATTGATTACATTCTCTACCGGGAAACCTCTATTTCAAAGCTCTGCAGAACAGTATGTTCACTGTTGAGTTCTTATCTTGCTCTGCTCTGTTCCCATTTAACCCATGTTCCTCCTCATTCTAGAAAATAGAACTTACATATTTGGGTTTTCTTTTACCCATGCAGGAGCTGGAAGAGGTGACCTTCATATCTGAGCTGGCTGGGCTCACTGATCATATTCCTGTTGGCTTGAAATTGAAAGTCAGTATGAACTCTGACTCTGAGGATGAGTGAGAGCTCATTTTAAAGAGTGGGGGCCAAATGTACACAATTTTACAGTTTTCTTTTAAACTGTTTACTGACATACTTGAATTTGTAATTTTAGAAAATCTTTTAACCACTGGTAAGTTCGTGACACAGGTGGAACTTACTTTTTTAAAATATCTTTTTATGTTTTCACATTTCATATGCATTTTATACATTTAGAGCTGCTCAGAGTTGTTGCATTAATCTTTATAAAGCTATGTTTTGAAACAGCAGAAAAGAAAATTCTCCTTAAATAGATTAGAAGGACTCATTTCATTTTTCTGTCTTGCTATCATGTATCATCTGGTATGTTGTAAAATATCTGACTATTAAACTCATTGAACACAGGTGTCATTAAGTTAATAAAGTTTGCATGCATGATCACAAATTTATTATATCTCATAAGCAAACTGCTGCTTTGGGTTTGTGTATTTATAGGTTGATTTGGTTAAATCACTCAGAATATATTAGTTTGATCAGAATAATTACGATGATTACTAAGAGATTAGATTGTGTCAGATTGGCGTGGATAGTTTTTTTATTTAATAAATGATATAATTTAAAAATGCTATTTAGTGTCTTCTCATGTTATGTTCTTCAGCTTTTTAATGATTAGTATTCTTTTATGCTATAAAACATTTCTATTCGATAAAAAACAAACAAACATACGATATCTGTAAAAGAGCAACATTTTCTCATGGTACTGTTCAAGAGAAATGGAGTGTACTGAAAGTAAATTTTATACAGTTAAACCCTAACTTATTCATGCTCCTTTTGGATATGATTTTATTTTGTTTCATATTCATTATAAATCACAAACAACCTTCTTGGTTGAATTTGAATAGTATCTAATCAAAAGCTGCCTGGTCTATGAGTATTTCTGACTTTAACTTTTAATCTCAACAAATCAACAAAACAAAAAATAAAAATATCACTATTTATTTACTACAGATGACTAGAATGTCGTGATTCTAATTAAGTAAATGAACATGTTACTCTGAAAGTGCTCATTATGTTGGAACTTATTTCACTCTATCATAAGTCAAGATAAAGCTTGTTTATAATCCTGCCTTGTAAAATACAGCCAGTGCTGTTTGATCATATTCGCCGACAGGTGGCGGTACTTTCAGTTATTTTGTTCACCGCGTAGAAAACAACGAAGAACTGTACGAACCAATCAGAATCCAAGGAGAAGATCACTTCCTGTTTTTACCGCTCGTGGTTAACTAACAAAGAGCGACTGTTTTGCTCTATAGCTTAAAGATTATGAATATTCTGTGTAGATCCAGGATATTAGTATCTTCTGTTTGTCGGAAAAGTATTTTATTAGATCAGTCGGCTAGATGCACGAGTTTGATATTCCAAGCTCAGTGCCACAGACTTGCTGGTAATCTATTCTCATGTCAACAACGCTGGCGTTACGGAGCGTGTCTCAGGTGTCCCTTTGAGTCAAAAAGATGCTACACAGACAGAGGTGAGGACAGACTCACAGAAAGCCCGGAGAAATTAGAGGACGAAACCGAGGAAGTGGAAGATAACAGGAGTAACTCCAACTCCCATAACCAGGGTAAGATATATCTATCTGCTGTCAGGGTAAAATATATCAATCTGCTGTAATAATATCCGGAGCAAGCATGTTTTTTTTTTGCTGCATAAATATGATAAAATGATCCAGAAAATCATAAAGACTCACAAAATTATGGGAATATAGTGTTTGTTGGTAATCAAGGCACAATGTGCCAGTTCCTGTCATTTACTGGTGATTGATTAGTCCAGCACTGCTTTTTTTTATTATAATCTTATATACTAAATATTTTTGAAAGAAGCTTATTATTTGTCCTATTAAAGGTTACAAAAAGCATGTATGTTTCAACTTGCTTTATAAAATCTAATACAGGATGCTTTATTATAGCAATAATAATAAAAAACGGTCAAATTAATTCATTATGAAAGTCAGACAGTCTTAAAAATCCTCAAATACTTAAAGATTTTCTTATTTTTTCCAGGATTTTCAGAGGTTTTCACTCTTGACACTCTGGTCTCTCTACTGCGTCAAGAAAATGCTGTCGACCTGTGTGTGATTAAAGTGCCGGATCATATTAAATATGCAAATTACTTCATTGTGGTCAGTGGTGTATCACCAAGACATCTCCGTGCCATGGCTCTTTATGCTATCAAAGTGGTAACTATTCTTGACTTGGTTTCTATTTGATATATTTGTTAAAAGCAGACTACATTTGTTTTCAAAGTTAGCACTAACACTTGCTCTCCTTCAGTACAAGTTTATGAGGAAAAAAGGAGAGCAGCATGTCAAGGTTGAAGGCAAAGATGCAGAGGACTGGATGTGTGTTGACTTTGGTGTGTAAATCTCCTAAAGAAAAGGTATTTTCCCTACTGGTGTTAACTGTTTTAAAAGTCAATTTTGTTTCTTTCTCAGGTGACATGGTTGTTCACTTAATGTTGCCTGAGACCAGAGAAGTGTATGAACTGGAGAAACTGTGGACTTTGCGTACCTATGACGAGCAGCTGAAGAAAATTCCTGCAGAGATGCTGCCAGAAGACTTCATATTTGATGCCAACGAATTTTCAAAATGATTGTATATTTAAACACTGCCAGAAGTCAACTAATATATTAAAATTTCTAACTGACTTTTTCAGTGATTAGTTGGTGCATGTGTTTTTGTATTAAATAAAAAAAATTAACAAGATCAGTCCTTCCTTTTTCTTTTTTTCCATACTGGCAGTTTGTAAAACGACTGAGTTCTTTAATATCTGTAGCACAGTCCCCAATAACTTTGAAGATTTTTAAAATTTAAATTTAGTCTTACTTCCTTTATCATCTTGATAACAGTGTCAGGTAACAAGATCAATATGAAACCTTTTTAGTTACTGATCCAGCTGGTTTAACTTTCTAACTTTATGAGGTATGAACAACTTTAGACCAGAAGCTATTTTCTTGTCACTACATCCTGACTTAAGAGTCACACAAATCTGCCTCTCCTGAATGGAGTGTTCTCCTATCTTTCCCACTTTTAAGCGTGGATATGAGAATTGGATCTTTGTGACATTGAAACTGAACTTTGAAGCATGATATAAAGGATCACTGGACAAAAGTAAAACAATATAGAGTTTTAGCAGCAACTTGGATATGCAGAAATAATTTACCATCACAATTGATGATTGTTTGCAAACATGATGCTAATTTAATAAGTCAGTGAACCATTATTTATATATATTCTTTGTAAAATGTACATGAATATATTGTGAACAGGTAAAATTAGATTTAGACAAAATTGCTATATGTGTATGCACTATTTTATCTTACACACTTATCCCTAGTTTTTTAAGGATCTTTTTGAATTTTTCAGCAGTGAAAGTTAAGCAACACAATTTTTTTTTCAGAACTCCCCTTTACAATGTTAACATTTCAAACCATCTGTACGAGGTTTCTGTACGGATGGAGAGTGGTTCCAGTTAGCTTCACCTAGAAAGCTGTGCAATAGCAGATTATAACAGTTTGCACACTTTGTGACCTTCCAATTATTGGACTGACTCACAGCAGTTTGATGGGTGCAGAAAGAGGGATGGAAGGTAACCAAAGCCAACAATTTCAAATTGATGTTTTCTACTTGTTCAAACAGTTTGATTGGAGCATAGAGGAAAAACAATGTTGTTAGCTAAACTTTTACACATGACGTGGTTTAACCCAGCACTTCAATCCACTGAAAGGCTGGCCACTAGCTAAACGTCACTGAACCATGTTAACAACAGTTCTCAAAACCAAGTTTATGATGAAGAATAAAAACAGAGCAGCACCACTAGTTCAAAGCTTCTACTAAACAGCTTCAACGTACTGGGCAGCCTAGAGTCAGACACATCCAATCAGTGTCTGACTCTAATCTAGGGTCCAACTCTTAACTACTAATTATAACACAAGGTCTTTAAATTCAAACACGCATTATGTTTGGTACCAGTGGTGATTCTCCTATAAAATGTTGCTCTGGGCTACTTTTAAACCATGGACAATTAATTACAAGCGGATGGTCATTTTACCCAGTAAGCAGTGGGGTTCAAGTTTAGTTATATTGATAAAATGTCTCACATTTATATCTGCTCTGTCTTTGTTCTGCAGATACTCACTTCGGTCAAACTCCAGTCTCTTGTTAGATCAAACAAAAGTATTTCTAGTGTTAGTAAAGTTTATACACGATTAAATAATAGAGGACTCATTTTTGGGCATGTTCTTATTTATCATGCTGTAGCCACATTATGTTACAAATCAACACAAATAGAGCAACACTGTAATATGGAAAAAAAGTGCTACAAGGTTTTCTAACTGTTCTATAATAAGTTTGTGAAGTGTAGCATATTTATTATGCCCCCACCTAATAGCTGAGTTTTTGGGGTGTGTGTCTCTACCAAAGAAAGACTCATTTGATTGATCTCAAACTTTTTGTTGGGTACCAAGTAAAATTGAGCAACATATTATGTAAAACTTTGACGTTTTTGCTTGTGATGTGACAAAAAGTGATAAAGCTCAGGTTGCATTATTAATTTTGTAAAGCAAAGTATAACACATAGCATACTAATATAACCCTATAACCTCTAAGCTAGCTGCATTGACTTGTTGTCAGGTGAGAGCTAAGTGTGAAAATACAATGAAGCTTGGGATGCATGTGCAAACCTCCTGCTTGGAAGCTTTTGTGCTACTTAATTTTCAAAAATGAGGTCTTGTGATGTGTTTTTACCACATTCTATGTTGTGGTATCAGTCCAAGTCACTTTGCCCCCTTTATCTGCATGTTTACAGCTTTAACTGGTTCTCTAGCCACAGCTATACGTGTTTTTTCGACTTGTATACTGATAATTACTCTTGACTGTTTGAAGATACATAAATGTCTTTTTCCATTTTCCTTTTGACCTTTATACTGTCTTCTGATACTGTCATACTGTCTTGTTCCTGTATAACAAACACTTAGGAATAAAGAAATATCCAAAAAGTTACAAGCAACTATTTTAAGTTGTGCTGATTTTGTATTTGGAGGTCTATAAACATGCCCATTACTTAAGGTTTATATATTTTTTGTTTCCATATATTTTTTGTATAATATCAGCTTCTCTCTGGTGAACTTTCAGGAAAACTGAAATGCTGAAACGTGAAAGAAATTTTCCACTCAGATTTTGCTCTGACATAATGATGTCATTACCCACACAGCCGTTTTACCTACTGTTGTGGTGTCATTAGGAGTCTACTTGTTGATGGAGTAGATTATGAGGAAAGGGGCGATTAGTCATAGCATTCTGCAAGCAGCAGTGGCAGACTATCTCTCCTGCATGAGTTGTTTTTGTATAAAGGTGCAGCACGCTGCCCTAAATGGATAATTTCATGCAACATAAATGAACAAAGCCAACATAAAGCTTTCTATCCTGTACTTGTGTGTATGTGACAACTTAATGTTCTGCAGAGAAAACAGGCTGGATAATGGGCAGCTGTTTTATCACTCTCTCAGTATGCATCTATTGGGGAATTAATCATTCATCTCCCAGCGCCTCAGAACACTTTCAGGCCACTGTCGTCCACACTGTTGGGATTCCTGGGCCATTTTAACATCAAGTAAAATATGCTTTGATTAAAACTGTTCCATCGTAGCTGTGGCCGTAGGAATTGTTGCCTTTCCAGATAGTGAACCTCCACAGTTTAGTCTGTTGCAGCCTTTTATGTTTTTCCGTTCAGCTTCATCCTGTAATGATTTGGGAAATATGTTTGTTTCCAATTTCATGAAAACTTCAACCAATTTCCATCTTTCTCTTGAAGATAAGCATCTCTTTAGCATGATGATGGCATGACAAAGGTGAATTCAGGGTGATAGTTTAGTGGTAGTGATAGTTTTCCGCCACACATTATGTTTTGCATGCAGGCCAAAGAATTTCATATTAATCTGGTCAAACTAGAGCAGCTGTTTTTGTGCTTCTCTTTTAAAGGAAGTCATGGTGGTGACAGCGGTAGGAGTTCACCTAGCAATCATTGGGTTGCCAGCTCAATTCCTGCTCTACCTGCCTTTATTGCTGGAGTTGGTTGTTTTTGCCCCAGGCTGTGGCTACAGTAAACTAGTTTTCCATCATCACATTCATTAACACATTCATCAGCGTGTGAATATTTGTATGTGAACCAGGGCCGGCCCAAGCCTCCGTGGGGCTCTAAGCAAAATTTGGTTTCGGAGCCCTCCAGTTCTGCTAACAATGTGGACTGGCTGCAATCAGCTGTCCAATCATTAGATCATTCACTTACCTGCTACATTGTAAGTCTGAAATGTGTGTTCATTTCGGCACATCAGATTTTCAAATATATTTTACTTCTGGTGTCATCTAACTGAAATTGCCCTCAAACTTCCAATCAGTTGTGTTAACTACGTGAGATTTAAAGTATTTGTTTGTGATGCTTGTGTTTATGTAGTTCGGAGACTTTCCGTTTCTCTTCGGAATACCTTTAGTAGCTTTAAAATATTTGACTTATCAAAAACATTTTACACAATTTTGTTAAATTTGATGGTGATTGATGGGAATTCACTTGCGTCTGAGGGTTCCTTGATCTTCACTAACTTTCTATGACAAACGACTGAAGCTTTCATGGAACAGCTGCGATCAAGTACTCCACACTTTAGATTTTTATTTAAAAACAAACAAAAAACCCTACTTTTATGCACAAATACACTTTTATTGCTGTTCTATTGCATAAAATGTGAAAAGAAACTGATAACATTTGTCAAAATGTCATACATTGTATCTGTTGAAAGAACACAGAGGATGTCTCTTGTACCAAACGGCACGCCTGGGAGACTCTACATTGTATCCACCTGGTCCATGTTTGTCTGCCAAATGCAGTGAGACAGAGTATGCAAATAAGATGTACAACATTGAGCAGATTCTCTGCACAGCATGTGTTCATTTTTCTTGGAAAATGATAAATTGTCAAAGAGAAAGACAGCTTTGTGCTATTTAGCAGTTACTTTATTTCTTTCACTGCCAGAATCCAGAGTGACAACTGAACAGGAATAAAAGAAGACACTGAACACCGTGACACGTTGACAATATGATTGGTTTTATCAACAGAAAATGAGGCTTTTGTTGCTCCTCACCATCAGAAGGAAACTTGGAAATGATATAAAATACATGGCTATATGTGTGATATATAACATCTCAATATTTATTGAAAAATGTGAGACTAAAGAAATGTTTTTTTTTCACTTTTCTATGTTCTGTTCATGTAAGACTTGTGCGAAAGTTCATGTCTGTCATAGATAACAGCAGCACTCATCTCCTGTCAAATTTCACTTGAGTGCTCCTCAGAGAAAATAGTTGCCATTAGACTTGTCTTACCATTTAGAGGGCTGAGAGCAACGTGTGCCCTCCATCACCTGAAATTAGTTAGAAGTTTGTGGGTTAGTCTGATTTGCTGAGCAGTTTTTATGTTGTTTGGTATGGGTTGAACCTGTACAGTCTGGTTTGGATCAGAATTGCCAACCTAAAACAACTATGTGTCAGTTAATAGTGCAGAAAAAGCACGAGTGCAAATGTTTCGTATCCCTTGTTTTTTTTTTTATTCTTGTGTTTCATAAACACAAGAATTGTGTTTATGGATGTAACTGGACTGCTCGAGTGTGATTATGAGGCATTACAACGGAAGAAAAAGCTGTTTCCATTAGTTTGTTTTATAGAGGAGCTTATCTGGATGTTTTCTCAATCAGCTGTAGCATCATCTAACCAGGCACATGCAGCTTTCAAACATCAGCCATGGAAAAAGCTTCATATCATTAGCTTTATTCAAGAATATTAAGCAGGATGTGATCATCTAATCTAATTACTTTAAGAATTTCCTTCATAAGAAGCTGTGCTTTTTTTTTAACCCCATATTCAATGAATAATAAAGTCAAAATGCAAAAAAATAAATGAATCCATGATGTAGGGGCTGTCTGACTTCAATAATTAAATTTCCTACCAGCAGCACAGGACTCAGTGGTCTTGCAAAACATTAATTTGTGGTTTTATAAAGCAGAAATAATTAATTACTCACAGACAATGAACTTCTAATGTGGGTCATCTGAAATTATTTAAAAGAAACAACAGGGCATATGTAGTCCATCACGTCAAACAACTTTTTAATGAACCTATTGCCGACACCTTTTGTGTTTTCATAATGTAACTGTGCATCTCCATTTGTTTCACTGCTCGGCCATTACAGGTTTAATTAAGCTAATGAGGCAACAGATATTTCTCAGGAGTGGCTTTGAAAATGAAGTCAGCCCCTCTGTCACCCCCTCTCCTCACGCACTGTGCTCACTATAAAAGACAGGGCAACGTTGGGAATCTGCTACAGGAGCTCGTGAACAAGCAAGAAAACCCACAACGGCACTTTTTATCAAATTATCAAGAGTAAGGAAGTTTTCTGTTTCATCTTAATTGAAACTTCATTTTAACAAGAAATCTGGAATACCTTTTGATTTAGAATGTGAATTCTGTGTTGGTGTAAAAGGTTTTTGCTTCGTAAGCATTTGCTGTTTTTTTTCCCCCTAAATTTTAACCTAGGACAGACTCCGACGCTGTGATGTCGCCAATTCTTCTGGCTCTTTGCTTGCTGGTTTGTTTCCTCTCTGGCAGAGATGCTTATCCAGTCAAGCCTGCCAGTCCAAGGGAAGGAGCCCCACCTGAGGAGCTTGCCAAGTATTACTCTGCACTGAGACATTATATCAACCTCATTACAAGACAGAGGTAAGTTTTTAAATTTCTTTTATATTTTCTTAAGTGCTTTAAATCACCTGAGTCTATCAAGAAGGTGCTGATGTGAAGATTTACTTTTTCATGCACAGGTATGGAAAAAGAGACAACCCAGACACTGTATTTTCTGACCTGTTTGTGAAAGAGAGTGCAGAAACTCTTCCAGGATCCAACTATATAAGGTAAGAATCTAATCAGCTGAACGATCCGCAATTAAGACTCAGTGTTTTACAAATAAAAAGCAAGAGAGTTAGAGATGCAGCGATCAATTGAAAAGAGATCAGAGTCAGTCGAGGTTTCTTAATTGGTTCTAATCAGTGACTGGCAGGTTAAATACTAAAAAATCTGATCTTTTTTGCACTAGAATTTTCATTTTCATCATTAGGTTTGTAACCCACTCCATGCACTGTAATACGTTTTTCTGCTTAAACAATTGAAATAAAAGTTAGGGACATACACTTTGAGGCATAAATGCAGTAAAATTAGTTACTTCTTAATTTTCAGCTGTCTTCAAAAACCTGCAGAACATTTATTTCTCCATAAAGTGGCATAGTCAGAATCATAGGGCAGACATAAAATGTATTGTTCGGAAAAGTCTGACTGGTACATGTGTAAGACCAAGACTATCAGTGACTTTGATTAACTTTGTATGTATTCATTTAGATACGAAGGGCTCCCGGGGTGGTGATTCTGCCTGCTCTGACATGTCCAGAGGATGGTACAAGATGTCTCTTAACATGGAAGAAACTTGTTTTGCATGAAATAAACTTCATTTGTCAGTCTGCCTGGTTGTGTTTTAATTTATTTGATGATTTTTGATCGTGGGCGGAGGGGGCAGTAGTTATCACACACACACTAAGAGAGGCTTTTTACTGGGATTATTAGCCCTTACGTTACTGCAATTAGTGCACTAAATATATCTTTTGTAGTAGAATATATGTAGAATATATATCTCTATAGAGATATGTAGAATGTCGCTGCTTATCTGAAAACTTGAAAAAAAGCAGAAAAACAGTTTGCAGGAAAAAGCTGTATAATAATATATCAAACTTATATAGAGCTTTTTAGGACAAATACTCACACATGTAATCAAATGGAGATTACCTTGGGTTTCCTTCATGTCACATTACTTAGTCATTTGCTTTTACTTTGAAAATTATCTTGAGTGAATTCATGCAGGTATCAGTCTGAAAGCACGACAAAAAAATCAAAGCCTGTTAATGGTGTGTTAATAGCTCCTTTAAATATTATATTTTATTTTAATTCAAATATTTTTGTAGCATTTTATAATTCTGCAACAATTCCTCATCATGCATCAGCTTGGAGTCAAATCATTCATTTTTGCACTTTCTGAAGTTACCACGTTCAGAGATATGTCCAGATATTCCCATCTTAAAATAATCAGAAATTAAAATCATTTGTAGATGCAGTTTCTTCAAACATTTTCACACTTTGTCACATTATAATGACAAACTTCAATGCAGTTTTATTTATTTATTTATTTAATTGATTAAGAAAAGGAAGCCTGGTCTCTGAATGGGTGTAGCTTTGCAGCATTTATGGCTTATAATGTCTGCAAGTAGGAGATTTAGGTAGATGACAATCAATGTAAATGCAAGTGGTTCCCAAAATTGGAATTAAGATCTAATTGGGGAAATATTAATACAAAACAAAAACAAACGTAACAAATGTAATTTGTAAATGTAATTTATACTGCTGCTAAATTACCTTATTGTAATGGATGCATGTATGCTTCATTGATTCCTTTGCTACCTGTAGGTCTGAAGCTGATAATTTCAGGAACCACTGACTAAGCAGAACCTTCATAACAACACCACTGTTTGGAATAAAAACTGGTTTATGAAAGTAAATAATAAGAGTATTAAAGTTGATTATCTCTGTTTGGGTGAAATTGATTGCTCCCTCAATCCCGGCCTATTTCTACAAAGCTCCTCTTTGGAACTGCAGGCTCCAGACAAGCTTCTTGCTTACAGAGCACTCCACTCACCCTCCAAACTAGTGGCAGCAGTAATCAGCAACGTTCTGGTTGAACTGCATGTCTGCCAACCTTATCAAACAAACTACTTCTCAGTTCTAAGTGTAGTTGTTCATGGCATAACAAGAAGCCTTATTGTGTTAACTTGCTGAAGGCTGAGGGTCGGATGGAATATAAGCTTTTTAAAAAGACAAAATGACCAAATGTCAAGCTATCAGCTTATGAAGTCTAATGTCTTTTAGATTATGTTTGGTATATACAGCATTTTTATATAAACTGAAGGTAACATAGTTACCTGATTGTGTTATGAAATGGCCTATGTGCTTGGAAAATACACAATACCGCCCCTGTAAGTGGTTGATTCAGTGTCATAAAGTCGTAGGGTAATAGCAACCCCTTCTGGTAAGTTAAAGCTTTGCATTTTCAATGGGTCTATTATACCGAGATTATTGCTGTAAATGCTTTTTTATTGACTTCAAATGAAATGTAAACTGAAACAATTACATACCATGTTCCATCAAACATCCCAGCACTGGAAGCCTGACTGAAAACAGATCAACAGTTTAATCCTTTCCTAGTGACCTGGATGAGTCAGAAGCATAGTATGTAACACCTCAACAAAAGGCATTTAAGGTTCTCTGTAAAGAATAAGTGAAACAAAACCAACTGTACAGTGTTTATTAGTAGATTTGGGGAAAATGTATTGTTAGATGATCATTACTAATGATGTGCAGCTTGATCTATAATGTAAGGCAGATCTGATGTCACAAAAAAGTTATAAAATGACTGTTATAGAAAACACTTGTAGCCATCTGTAGGTAGATGAGGTGAGGAGCCATCTGCCTTATTGTTAGCTCACAGCTCAAAGACCAGCATCAGGGACAGATGAGTGAGCATTTGTTTGTGTACATGGCATGGTACATGGGTAATCATAAGCACACACCTGTGAAAAGCAATGGATGTAAAAAGACAATCCAGGTTTTGGAGTACCATCTGCTGACATTCATATTTTCTGGTTATGGTGTGCATAATGATGCTATGTAAAACTACACTGATCACAAACCTCACAGGTGATTAAAATAATAATACAAAAATGTGATCTGTCTGCAGTCTATCTGTCATCGACTGTGAAACACCAACTTAACAGGGAACATGGTGGTGGCAACATCATGCTGTGGGGATGCATTTATTCTGCAAAGTCTTGGAACTTTGGCAGTACTTTTGCAACTGATGAACAGCTAAAGTAAAGCTTATAGGTAACAGGAATGAACATCTCCACACACTAACTTTCAAGTTTAAAGAGAAAAGATGGGATGAGGAAAGTTTTGTTGGTTTTATGTAAAATTGATACAATTGCAGATTGAAAATAAGTGGCTGAGTTTGTGTACGTCTCGTTGTGGCGGGTTTGAATGGGTTAGATAACTTGAAGCAGCTCTGCGTGACATTCACACAGCGTGAGTGGAGGACAGGCAGCTGGGAGAGAAGAAGGGCGCTGGCACGGTGGAAATGAAATCACAAGTTACTGCTGCGTGAGAGATCGGGGATTAATAAATCTATTAAATAAAGAAAAACCATGGAGACGTGACTGGACATCGATTACAGCACACTGGGTATGTTATAACCTCATTGAAATGGGGCAGCAAACGTTTCGCTGTTGGACCTGCTGCTTCTTGTTTAATTAACTCTGAGGCTAATGTGGAGTAAAGTTAAAGCGCCTAACTAGCTAGCTCCATAGTTCTAGGAAACGGCTCGTTTTATTTAAATTGCTCAGCTTATAAATAAACAAGAACTTTAAAACACAACTGCTTAACTAGCTTATTTTGTTTAGATGTGACACAACAGTTTAATTAGTCACACTTGAAAGATATTTTACAGCTAGCAGTAGCTACAATTGCTACTTGTTAGCATTGCTAACTTGCATGTGGACTGCAAAACGACGGAGGGTCGACTCTTTTAAAATGTTACTAAAGAAGACCTGACAGCGCGTAGTTTTACTAATTTAAAGTCAACCTAATAGAAAGTGATTGGAAATTATTATGAAAATGTCACGTTTCCTTTCGGTTAGCCAAGAGAGGCTACTTATCGTAGTAGCAAAAAACACGTGTAGCTTTGACAGCAGTTCAGTCCGTGGAGCCAGCACAGATTTTCAACATGTTGAGACTCTCAAATCCTGTACGGTTACTTTTACGCAATCAGTGCAAATCACGTGGTATGTTCTTTTAAAAATAATATTACTATGTTCTCATAACTTTAACCAGATTACAATGCTTATCAAATACTAATCGCTCGCATTAAGAAAAGTCTTACATGCATAACTCACTGACTGAGTTGGTTTTTCATTCAAGTCATCCCATAACAGAAAAATGAAAGGATTGCTTATATTTCAGGCAGCAGTCGACTGATGTGGCTTTTTCTGTGCCGATATTTAATAAAATAGCAGCCAAGGCTAATGGAATGAAGCACTTCGCCTGATATATATACATGCATATGTATATATATCTATGTATGTATGTATATATATTTATTTATTTATTTTTATTGGGATGATTTTTTTCTTGTTCTGAATTAGAATGTTTTTCACTTTGGATTAAGACTTTGCTGATTTCCTTTATATGAAGGAAGCATTAAATAAGTTGAGTGAAGTATCTGCTTCTTTCTCCTGTAGAAATAAACTACTGCTTAGATGTTGATGATTGAGACACTTGAGGTGAAAAACTGTTTATGATCAACTCTGTTTCTCTCACAGCCCCTAAAGAACAAAATGCATCTTTTTTGCTTTTTCTTTCACTTTTCGTTTTCTGCCTCAAAACTAAGAATGCTTATAAGTTTCAGTCTTTAAATGCATCAAGCAACAGAAACTTGGTAAACATTTTTTGAGTCAAATAGAAATTAGATTAAGTCATGTTTTTATGCAGTCTTATGCAAAATCTTGTTCCTAGATAAAAAATTTTTTTATTTAATTTTAAGCTTCTACTTCTGTCAAGGAATAAACAGCATATTTATTGTTATTTTCTTTTATATGCTGAAGAAAATGAAATAAATAAAATTGGTTAAAATAAATTTAGCAGGTCAGATGCGAAAAAAAAGAAGCACTCAAATTGGTATTGGCCATGAAAGGTGCGATCGGTGCACGGTCTACTGAGACCTTCTGCCTGTTGAAACTTGTGGCGCGTTGAGCTCTGGCTGTTCTCTCTATCACTCCTCCTGCACACACAAACTGGAGGCCATTTGATTGACAGCGGACTGTAATATCACACATTTCACACCTTTATGGTATGCACAGCAGCTCAATGCTGCTGACAGTCCCATCTCTGCATTTATCTGCCAACTATACTCAATTGAGACTAATATTTAAAAATGTATATTTGAAAAAAATTAACTTGTAGTTGTGAAAGGGAAATGACTTACCACCGGAGAGGCTAATGTGATTTTTGCTTCTTTTATGGTTTAAATGCATTTTTTTAAATGTAATTGAAAATTGAAAAATTTAAACAAACAATCCTTCATATGAAGCAGTAGAACAACATGATCAGCTGTTTGTTTGCATAACATTTCTGACAAGTCAGGGCTTGGTCGAAGAACAATGTACACACACCGTTTGAGATAACTTGTTTTAGATGATTGTCCTCATTGTTCTTCATTATGAAAAATAACATAAGTAGTTGTCTTTGAAAAGAAAACTCATCAGATCTTTTACTTTAAGTAATAATTAGTGCCATTTGTGTATTTAATTTAGCTATTTAGATAGACTTCAAAAAAGTGCTCCCTTATATGGATCAGAACTAAAGGTTATTTGTCAGCATAATCAGCTTCTTTAAATATTTAAAAGGTCTTTCAGGCACATTTTCAAACAATTGTTGATGCTCAGTGGATTGTTTGTCCTCTTTGTGTTAAAAGCAGACGTACCAGATGCCTGTTTTTTAGGAAACCCTGAGGCTCGGAGGCAGCCTGCCGCTCTGATGATTTAAACACATTTCATAGGTAAGATCCTGAAATGCATGTAAGATGGTAAACTGCTTTTAGATCACACCACACATTTTAGGACGCTGTGTGTATTATGTATTAATGCTTTAGAAAACCCACAGCTTCCATCACCTGACTTTTTACTAATATCATAGATCTGTTTTGGGAGAATGTTTGTACAAAAAGCCTCTATTGTGAGTGAATTGTACTATCTTTAACCAAAGAGATGATATTCAGTCCTTATTCAGTTGCCATCTGCATAATTTCCTCAGTTCATAGCAAATCCATGCTAGAGAGATACACATCAAACCCAAAGGGAGGGATATTTTCTCTGCTCTTTAGTTGTTCTCATTCACTAGTTTGGATCTGTGTTAGTACAGCATGTCATCTTTGTAGATGTAATTTCATGGTTTGTATATTGTGGTGATAATGTAAACTGTTCTGACTTGTTGGGTTTCTGTCACCCTTCAGCTCTCCAGTTGCTCTGTTTTTTTTTTTAAACGGGCATTTGGGCGGCTGCTGAGCGTGTTCAGAGCGTTTGAACATCCTGAGCTCAGGAATAATCAACATGACCGTGGCCAATGCAAAGTCTGGCTCAGGTAAGCCACAAAGGAGAGCAAACTAAAATGGCTGTTTCTGATTTCAAACCATTAACCATTTTGCTGTGTTTTCTGTCCTGCTGCTGCTTGTGAATTTCACATTGTCAACTAAAAGGTCGATGTGGCATTAATGTTATTAATTCTTCAAGTATTCTCATATCTATGCTTTTATTTTGGAGTGCTTCCTTTTATTTTGAAGGAGGTTTTGTTCCATTTATTTTCTTTTTCTTGGCATTTATCAGCTGATCTTTTTTTCTGCTTACTGTTGAGACCAGTATCTCAGTCTTTGATGATATGAGTAGTGGTATCAGTCACGTGACATGAATAGGTGGATGCTAATTATCACTACTGACAGAGTTGTTTAGCTGCTGGCATATTTTTATAGTTTTGTTAATGTTTGTTTTACTCTTCATGTGGTTGATTTTTATTTAAACTATCCAGCATTTAACAGTTAGTTTTGAGCTTTGACCAGCTAGAGCTCGACTGACTCCACGTTTTGCATCATTTAAATTTAAATCACAGAGGGAATTAATGCTGATGTTTTTTCTTAATTGTGAGTTATTATATTTACATTTTTGCAATAGCAATTTGGAACCTTTATTTATTATTTCTGTATTTTGAAAAACTGCTTCAATTTATTTACACTGTTGTAAGACATAATTCTTCAGTAAACCTTTTTAAACACCTGATGACCAGTGTGCTTTTTGACCGAAGCCCTGAAGTGGTCAGCTAAGAAAATCCAGCAACAGAGGCCAAAATCCTCAGCAATTCACAAAACAAGTGTTTTGAATTAATTAAGAGTCTTTACTAAATCAAACTCACACATCACGTATGTCTGTCTTATCTGCTCATCTAATGCGGAAGAAAACACCTGTGTGTCTGTGTAGGGAAACGCTGAAAGAAATTTTCAACTGTCTTCCTTGAGATAAAAAAAAGCAAAAATGTTAGATTATTTTTTGCCTTGGTGGTTCTTTGGACCAATTTTGCTGAACTATGTGAATCTGTGTTTGTTGCTGCTCCAACAGTAACAGTTGATGCTTTTAAGCTTGTTTCTGTCCACTTGTTCGTACCTTGAGAGTTTTCATTGCACTTATTTTCCAGTATATGCAATAATCAGCTCCGAGTTTTACTTTCACAAATGCAAATCATTTAAGCCAACATCCAGTTGTCTGCGGGTCATGATCTTTCATTTGGTCAAGCTTGTGTCTGAGACGTCTCTGTTCTTCTCCAGCCATGCAGCAGATTCTTGACAACCTTAAAGACATGCCATCAGGAACTGGAGCCAAAGATATTGACCTCATCTTCCTCAAAGGCATCATGGAGAGCCCCATCGTCTGTTCTCTTGCTAAGGTGAAGCACAAACTTCCCATTAGTACTACTTTGTATTCTTGCTGAGCAAAAGCAAATTCTAACATTATAGAAAGGAGAGGAATTTCCAAGACCATAATTTATTGTTTTGTATTGAGGGATTGGCAGGTTTAGCTTTTTAAAGATTGACTAGAAAACTGAAATCGGTGCAGCGTTAGTTTTATATACAGGTGAAAGAAAAAGGTGTTAAAAGGGTAAAAAGGTAATGTTTTAACTGATCTGTACTCTAAAACTGACTAAAACACAGAGAAGGTGCAATAACCTGGTTGCACACCCTTAAATGAATCTTTGAGTGGAATGATATAATCAACTTTTGATTCAATGTCATCATTCAGTTTTGTTTTGGGTTCTTCACACAACAACATCGATGATATTTCTCCCCTCTGCCTTGCACACGTTGATAAGAGTCTGCCATATTGTTACAACATCTCTCCTCTGCAGCCCTCATCATGTGGGGCCACAGCTGAACTTCATCAATGTTAATCCCATCCTCCATAACTCATGGCACGTGTAAACTGAAGGAGACTGAATGCTGCAAATAGACCAAAAGGTCCTTAAATGACAAAGTTTGAGCAAAATTATGCAGCCAGGTTATTGTAGCACATATTAGTGTTGACATATACACAAAATTTGTGAACTTTAGAGTTGAAGCAAGTCTTTAAAAGTATTTGCTGTATCTTTTTAATGTCATGTGCACTTCTTAACTCCACTTCGTATGTAATTTTGAGCGTAATTTTGAAATACAATGGAGTTCAGTCATTTTTCTGCTGTTTTGTGGATTCAGGCCCATGAGCGCCTTGAGGAAGTCAAGCTAGAAGCTGTGGGGGACGACAACGTTCAGCTGCTCACAGAGATCTTGGATTCCCTCAACAACCTCGAAGAACAAGATCCTGCTGCAGCTGAGCTCGCCAGAATCCTCCAAGAGCCTCACTTTAAGGTATTAAGACTGTAATCCCTCATTCATTCAAGGGTTACTGGATCAGGAAGGATGACAAAGCTTTTTTTAACCTGTGAAAGAATGAAATTTTGAGCCTTTTCTTCTTTTTTTTTCAAATTTTCCCTTAGCCTGCTGGATACACGAAAACATAACTTGTCATGTTGAGCCTCTGGGCCAGCATTAGAGGCTAAAGCTAAATTTAGGCAGAATTATATAGGTAGAGTGACGGCGCATGTCTGTGGCTTTTAGTTTATATTGAAATAAAATCCTCAGAAAATCATTTTTGTTGGGTTTGTGTGAAGACTAGAAAGCACGTTTGAGTTGGTTTTAATGGTGGAGGAAACAAGGTGCAAGAGGGAAGGACTTTCATCATTAATCCTGTAAAATGGCTGCTATAAATGATGCTGGCTTTGTTTTATTGCTGTAAGGGTAGCAATAATGGTGAGTCATGTTCTCCAAGTCATCAGTCAGCGGCGAGATAAACAAAGCAAAATAGTTTGAGTCATTCTTTAGGAACAGTTTATCTAAGTTGATGTTGCAGTGATTTTTTATTCTTAATTTTCTTTTTTTTTTTTACTTTTTTGGCAAAAAAACTTTGTGCTGTTCTGATTTTTCCCTATCTTCCTTTTCAGTCTTTAATCGAAGCTCACGACAAGGTGGCTGCAAAGTCCTATGAAATGCCTAACTCCCTGGACAACAGCAATTCCCTCTCTCCAAGTTCTCTAATGCCCGCCGATGCTGTGAGGATGATCGGCATCCAGAAAAAGACCGGGGAGCCTTTGGTAAGCACTCGCATCTCTGCAGAGGAGGGATTGTACTGCCGCTTATTCATCTAACGTGATTCAGTTCAGTGTTTTAATTCAACTTGGTCAAGTTGTTTCATAGCGACAGGTTGTGTCACTTTCAACGACCCACTCGTTCTCTCCTTCAGGGAGTGACGTTCCGGGTGGTGAACGGGGAGATGGTGATCACGCGGATCCTGCACGGCAGCTCCATTGATAGGCAGGGGATGCTGCACACGGGTGACGTCATCCGGGAGGTCAACGGTCAGGAGGTGGGCAGTAACCCCGAGGAACTCCAGGAGCTGCTGAGAAACTGCAGCGGGAGCGTCACGCTCAAGGTCCTGCCGAGCTACAGAGACACACCGGCGCCTCTGCAGGTGAGGCGAAGGCAGCGTCACCAGCATGTCAAATCCCACACAGTCCTAATGAATTATATATTCCTCGATGTACAACTAATCCAGACACAGGGAGTCTTACTCGGGATGCGATGGATTGGTCCTGAACATGTCAAGGACTGGGTGGGAGCAGCCTGACTGGCTGTTCGCAGAATGCCAGGCGTTTGAAAACTGAGTCCACGAGGAACTATTAATAACACTCTGCACTCTAAGTAGGACACGTAGCACTCTGTTCACTGGAACACCCCTCTGGTCCTTACTGTAACAGGCACACACAGCGGCTGACACTGGCAGAGTGTGTAAGGTTATGTCACACACTGACATCTCTGCCAAATGGGACCAATTAATCCCTCTATTCTACTATTTTTTGAATGTCCTGGTTAGCTTTCAGTTATGCTAACAGAAGAAACCATTCAATGCTCATTCTGATGTATTTTAAGCTCCCTACAGATTTCAGTTTTACTTTTATCACATTGAAACATTTCAGGTCACAAATCCACCAGTGCAAAAAGACATTTATGAGTGTTGAACCTTCCCATGTGTTTCCAAGAACACATCGATTCACTCAGCCGGTCACAAAAGAACCCGGAGACTTATCCAAAGCACTGCAGGCCCGCGCCACTGTTAAACATGTCATGATTCAACAATAAGAAAGGGAGTGAAAAGATTACATCTATGGCAGAGTTCTGCGGTAAATATTCCCAAGAGTCATCAGGTCTCAACACATGGCAGTGGTAGGGTTGGACAATAGATCCATAACAGCATATGTCATGACAGACATGTGATCAATATCAGTAGGTAATGCATTTCGTAGAATATTCAATATATAGAATAAGCTCTGATCCAGACCCACATGGGATTCTGGGGGATGTAGGCAGAGGAAAGGCTTTAGCCGCTCAACCTCTCACGGCCAGCTAAGCAAAGTGAATGGCATCAACTAACTCACTCTTTGGTTGCGTTGTACAACCTGCTGGGTAACAAGCAGTTTCAAGTTCCCCCAACTTCGGTTACCTAGCAACAACTTGTTGAGTAACTTTGCCTCCGTGCCTCATAACTCCTGAAGAATAAAAAAACAACAACGTCGAGTGGAACCTGCGGATAAAACAGGAACGGACACGCCAGCAGTTTGGCAGTAATTCAGATATTTAAATTGATGAAACCATAGTTTCTGAAGTAGAATGTCCAACCTCTGGCAAGTGAGCTTAAGCACAAACACGGTCCACCTTTGAATGCCTTAAGAACAAAATGAAGGTGTTCAAATGGAGTAGTTAAAGTTCCAGATTCAATCTGTTTTAGATGCTGCATCATATGGGGTTTATGCTCAAAAATTTACCACAATTCTTCCACACCAACGTAAAAGATTCATAGGCATTTTTAAGAGAATTTTATACATTTATGTTTTTTTCCACCGAACCTTAACTTAATTCTTACCTTGTAGGTTTATTTGAAGCCATACTTCAGCTACAACCCAGCGACAGATAACCTGATCCCTTGTAAAGAGGCAGGTCTGGCCTTTGCTAAAGGAGACATACTTCAAGTTGTCAACAAAGAGGACCCCAGATGGTGGCAGGTGAGTCAAGAAGAAAAACTGGCCTGGTTTATTTCGTCTTTTTTTCTGTGTTCTCCCTTGATGTTTGGAGTAGGGCTGCAAAATACTAAGAAATCATGTGATTTCAATTCTGTTATTGATGGATATTGGAATTATATTATATCTGTGAGAACAAATCCACCTTCTCTTCACTCCTCTCTCATTAAGATCCGTCCATCACTCTGTCCTGCAGTGTCTTGCACTGTTCTGGGACAGTGCAAGACACTGACAACTGATATATTTTTGATATATTATGCAAGTTTGGAAATTGAATTTCAATAATTTGATTAAGAAGGTTTAAGAAAATATCTTCTTCTTAGTTTTCACATGTAAATAAGAAAAAAAATGCTTTGCAGAACTGATCTTTCTGTCCAATTAACCGACCTTAACATGTTTTAAATTGATCTTATCTAATTTATTCTGATTCCATTTACAAATAAATAATTAATTCCTAAAGAGGTCGAGGCTTTTTTCTTTGTGTAGTTGAATGTGCAAAAGCATTGATTTTATAAAAACATTTCCACAACTTTACTGTGTACAGAAGTAACATTATAGATTTAATACAATACAATTCAAAGGTGAATAGGGCCACCAGGTGCTGGCATATAAGAGACTGTAGTTGAGGTTCAATTAAATGTTTTTGTTTCTTTTTCTGAGTGCCACATTTAAGAGATCAGCCTAATTTCTTTTCTCAACTGTTTTAATTCCAACAAAGGCACGCAAAGTTGTTGGTGGAGTGACTGGCCTGATTCCCAGTCAGTTCTTGGAGGAGAAGAGAAAAGCTTTTGTGAGGAGAGACTGGGACACTGCTGGTACAGGTCAGTACACGTCACGTCCCCAGTTTCCCAGCAAACCAGACACCATTGTTGCGTATCTCTGACAGCTGCACTTTGGATTTGGCTTTTGTGTTTCAGGGATGCTCTGTGGAACTCTGACTGCAAAGAAAAAGAAGAAAAAAATGATGTACCTCACTTCTAAGAACGCAGGTGTGTATCACCAAATGTGCTTTATGGTGTTTTTGTCAAATGCATCTGAGATGATGCAGTTCTCATTCAGTGTGTGCATTGCCTTAAGCAGAGTTTGACCGTTATGAGCTGCAGATCTATGAGGAAGTGGCCAGGATGCCCCCCTTCCGAAGGAAAACGCTGGTTCTGATTGGAGCCCAGGGGGTCGGAAGGAGGAGCCTGAAGAACCGCCTTGTTGTTATGAATCCTCTGAGATATGGAGCCACTGTCCCCTGTGAGTGTGTCAGTATTCATACCCACTGAACATTTCCACTGATAAATATAGAAACAAAAAATCTGAAAGTGTTTCAGTTCCCCTGAATCAATCATTTCTAGAGCCGTTGATTGTGGTTCCAGATGTGGTTCATGTTGTCTGTCCCAACCAGCACTACACAAATACACACTTTTGTTTTTTGTCCATTTTTCTTTTCAAAATAGCTCAGACTTAGTTAAACTGGTATCGTATAAATGCATGCCAAACTTGAGATTTTTAGTTTCACCTCATTTATGTTCTTTTTTGTTTTGGTCTCTCATATTGGTCTCTCAGAATGCTTCTACAAGGCACTATGTGTGACCATTTTCCTGACTTTTTCTGGCTCAAGTTACGTCCCGCCATCCCAGAGAAGAGGAGAAAGACGGGCAGAACTACTGTTTCGTGACTCGGGAGGAGATGGAGCGTGACATCAAGGAGAGCCGATACCTGGAGCACGGCGAGTACGACGGGAACCTCTACGGCACCAAGATCGACTCCATCCACGAGGTGGTGCAGGCCGGCCGCACGTGCATCCTGGACGTGAATCCTCAGGTATAATCTCATCAGCACCTTCCTTATAGGGAGTTGTTTTGCCCTGAAGCTTTGGTTGACATCACAGTTTATGCACAGGCCCTGAAGGTGTTGAAGACTGCAGAGTTTATGCCGTTCGTGGTGTTTATCGCTGCTCCTGAGCTGGACACACTAAGAGACATGCACAAAGCCGTGATCGATGCTGGCCTCACCACCAAAATCCTCACGGTAATCCTGAGTAATTCCTGTTCACGTATTGTGAGGTGATCATTGGTGCTCTTGAGCGGTAGCTGCTGTTATCAGAGTGTAATCGGACTTGCGCTTCTGTTGCAGGAGAACGACTTAAAGAAGACAGTAGATGAGAGTGCCAGGATCCGCCGGGCGTATGGCCACTACTTTGACTTGACGATAGTCAATGACAATCTGGACAAGGCGTTCGACAAGCTGCAAGATACCGTGGAGCGATTATTTGTCGAGCCGCAGTGGGTTCCAGTCAGCTGGGTGTATTGATGCTCCTTCTACTGGACCTGCTGTCTGAGCAGTCTGAGGGCCTGGGATTAAATAAAATTTTTAACACTGTGCTGCACACAGGAAGAATGGGACGTCAACCTCGATGGTACAAACTGCATCCGTCACCTTAATCTGATTCGCCAGTTTTCTTTTCCAACACACTATGCAACTGTCCAAAAAACAGGAAGTGTACTTATTTAGTGGCAAATTTGTTTTTTTTTTAAGAGTATTTCTATTTAAATGGATGAGGCGTTTCGTCAGATTGCTTTTAATCAGCTGTATGTAAGTTTATCAAATTTCACATTTTTGTAAAGGTAAGTTTTATTTATTCTCCTAAAATGAGGGCTTTGTCAAAGAAAAGGATGTGATACCTCAGTGTTAAGTTTACAGTGTATGTGTCCACTGCTTCAAGTCATTGTCACTACAAACTTAGTCATTCATCATGTTTATTATATCGTCCGACTGCTAAAATGTACTCCCCTACATTATCTTAGTTCAGTGTTCTCGCTGAAGACTGTTCCTCCGATCACTGTTTGAAGTTGCACAGAAAGCAAAGCAATACTGTAGTGTTTACCCAGTGTTCACTGAAGCACTAGAACCATTCTGATAATAATGCTAACTGTTAGACAGGTAGAGTATTTAAGTTTTTAGACTGTTAAACCATTGGATTTGGTGCTGTGTTTGTGTTTAAAAAGAAAAAAAAAAACTTACCCAGTACGTTGAAGAGGGTACTTCATCTCAGTAAATTATCCTTTTAGATGTGATAATACTAAAACTAACAGTTTTAAGTAATGTTCATATTTACCTACTAAAGGTATATTTTACAAGATTTTAAATAAGATGTATTTTCAGATGTTTAATAAAATAACAGGTGTTTTCTAATGCTCTGCTTTGCATCTTTTCAATAAAAATCCCCTCCTGTTCATTCAATAAGCAAACATTCAGTTTTAGGAAAGTCTCCATAAATATCCCATAATATTTTGACTATTGCAATGATTTTACTTAGTGATATCAAAAAGAATGCAGCAAAACACAAATATCTGCTGCAATTAAGGGTTTTATTTGTGGGGAAAAAAATAAAAACATGCACTAATTTACTTCCACTTTAATTTTCTCTTTTATGTTTCAATCCATCAAATAAAATCCCACTGAAATCCATTGAAGCCTGTGATTGTACCATGACAAAGCAATTTTTCACAAAACCCCTGTGTTCAAGTGTCAGGGTTACGCAAACCACATATCCTATCATCTTTTCTTCACAATTATTTGCTAATTTGTTGGCTTGTCACAGAAAATCCCAAATGAACTAAAATTTTAACTTAAAATCAGGAAAATGAATATCGTTGCAAGACACTGTTCAATAAGGAAAGGCCATCATTTCATTATGCACAACTTCTCATGTTTAAAAATTTGCAAGTGAGGCCCATGAACACAAGCGTTTGTAGTGGAAGACGGCCTTGGATGCTTCAGGTAAAACAATCAAGTTTTTTGTATATTACATTTCAGCAGAAAGGCAGTTTTATATAATAAAACCACAAAATTACAAAGTTACAAAGAAAACACCATACAGTCAACAGTCAGAGACTAAATCAATTTCTAAAGGACTTTGGGTTTATGCTCTCATGTCCCAATCTCAAAATTCTGGGTCGATTTTGCGTTTTTATAAAGCTGATTTCAGTTGTTTTTGTGTATGTTGTAGTATAATATACAACATAAATTTTGCTGAAACAGTAGAAGATTTCTAATTATCACATGGTGCCTATTTAGGGCATCAACGTTTGATCACATTCAATTCAATGAAGTTCTAGTCCTATACAATGTAAAATCTGCCAATAAAAAATATTCAGTCTGATGTTCATTCTCACATTTATATTTCAAGCACTTATTTATAGATGTCCAGACTAAATCCCCAAACAAAACATAATAGATTGGATTTCCTTTTAATCAGTGTGCAGTTAATATGGTTCAACAACCACAGGCTAAAGAGGCGAGACTTTTAATAGTGATGCAGAGAATCAGGGGAAGATTTCCTGGTTCATGCTTGATTTCAACCCGTAGCTCATCGCTGTCTCTCCGCAGACACACATCACAGGAGGCAAAAATATGTTCAGTCCTTTCATGGAGGTCATCTGGCAATGCTGTGCTGCTCACAGTTGTCTCCCGGGTTCCTGACACACACTGCACCTAGAACAAATGCATGGAAAGCCATGTGTTTCAAATGAATAAATAATTTAGCTTCTGCCTTTGAAATGATCTGTTGAATTAAGTTGGAGGGGGAAAACGGTCGTCACTAACCAGTAGCTCCAAAGTCTGTAGGGCTGCAGGATCACAGCAAACACTTAAAACAGGAAGACAATCATCTGGTAACTCTGAAAGATAAAATTAATAAACAATGTAAAAAAACCCAAATAAAACAGTTCAATTTCTTCCTTTCTAGACTGGGGATTTTTCTTACCCTCTAATGCACTGACAACCAGATGCAATGCGGTTAGGACTGGGCTCTGAGTCTTTTCTGCACCAGATTGCTCCAACACTTCAAAAATGGCTTGGATATTCTGCTGCTGAGATTCCTTTAATCCAGCATCATCCAGGCTGGGTTTCCTACCCAGATACATCCGGTCCAGCTGTCACAAAGAGAAGCATCTGCAGTTATCTGCTGCGTCGATGTTATGATAAAAACCAGGCGCATCAGTGTGGCTCTTCACCATGTTCTGAAGTGCGCAAATGGCTGCTGGCTCCTGCATCAGTCCTGTGATGTGCTGGAGCAGAGATGACTTGGTGGAGGCTGGGAGGGTGGAAAGCTGCTGGAAATAATCCTTCAGTTTCTCCAGTTCTGGGATAAAAAACATCAAATCACAACATCATTTGTTTTACAAAGATATACATTGCCTAAAGTAAAACAGTTAAAAATGACAGGGACATATTTAAGTTTCCTATGATTCTATGGATATGATACTTTGGTTTGAGTATTTTTCACATCTGACAAATACTTGAGTTAATTGGAGCCACATCTGTGGCTGTACTTTAAAGACCACACCTCAAACACACTTCTTCTTGTTTGGTACAAGAAGAAAGCCAAAACAAATCAGCTGAGATTCCAGGAAGATAAGCGTGGTGCTTCGCAAGTCTGGTTCATCTTTGGGAACAATCTGAAGAAGTTTCAATGTTCAGATGTTCAAACGATTACACTCAAATATAGACATGGGATTGTCCAAAAATTGTGCCACTAAAGACAGAGAAGAGTTCTGTGTCCCAGAGATAAATGTCTCTTGGTCCAAAATGTGCAAATCAGCCTCAGAACAAAGGCCAAAGACCTTGTGAAGACGCTGCTGAAGCCAGTAAGGCAATATCTATTCACAGACATGGGCTGGAAAACCACTCAGCAGGGAGGAAGCCATTATTTTAAGAGACATAAAAAAAACCATACTGCAGTTTATAAATGCACACAAGGTCAGAGGCCTTCATTTTGGAGACCTTTGATCTGATGAAACTAAAGTGGAACTGTTTGGGGCGTAATGAGCATTGGAAAATGCTTGGAAGCCTGTGAACACCATCTCAACTTGAAGCACAGTGGTGACAGTATCATGTTGTGGGGCTGTTTTCCTGCAGGATGAACTTTAAAAAACAGACAGCATGAATGTAAAAATACTGAAGCAACATATAAAGATATCAGCCATATGACAATAACCCTAAAAATACCGTCAAAGAAAATCAATGTTTTGGTGCAGCCTTCACGAAGCTCTGATCTCAATTAAATAGAAAATATGTGGACAGATCTGAAAAGGCACATGCAAGAGAGGCAGTCTGCAAACCTGACTCGGTTCCAGCAGTTCTGTCAGGAGGAACAAGCCAGAACTCCAACAAACGACAGTGAGAATCTTATGGAAGGAAACCCACATCTGAACCAAGTCATGCAGGTCAAAGGCAATGCTACCAAATACAGGGGACATGTATGCAAACTTCTGATTCTGAAGACATTAATAAATACATATGACATATTCTCTCTGTCATTGTTGTGACATTTAGGGAACAGAAATAATTTAGGTAATTACAGCTGATCTAAAACAAGATAAGTCTGATTTCAGTTCAGGCAATGAGAAAAAAAGAGCTGTGTCTTTTTATTTAGTGAGTGTAAACTTTTGGTTTCAATTGTAAATTGTATCTGTGACCAGGGCTGAGCAATAGTCTTAGGTCAGCTCCCAACTTCTATATACTTTAGACCTTGGCTGTTTTTTATTGATGCTTCCACCAGTCTTTGTGCCTGACTATTGAAGACTATTTTGCAGAAGGTGTCTAAATAAATTACCTGGTCAAGTAATGGAGTAAAAAGCAGTATAAAACCTTAAAAACCTTTAGAAAAAAGATACTAGTAATCAAGTGTGAAGTGGTCAGATTTAAAATGGGTTATTTTCTAAGTATTGCATAAATGTGTCAATTCCACACTGACTAATCCATTCAGAATCTCTAAAATGCCTGAATGACTTGTCGATTGGCAAAGCAACAAAAAGTCAGGTCTGCGGCTGAGAATGAGGGCAAAAAGTGAGTAAGTAACATTTTTATTTAAAGGAAAGTATTACAAAGTGCTTTTAAAAAACAAAATGAAAGCAAAAGCTAGTGCAAAATGTTTTCAGCTCAGAAATAAGGACACCGAATCCACAAATCCCAAGTTCAGACGGAGACAGTCCCAGAGTCTGAAGGTCACTGTTGCAAAAGCTCTGTCTCCTTTAGTTTTTCATCCTCGTCTACTGAACAGCCAGCAACCCCTGACCAGAAAAGAGTGGTTACTAAGCAAATGTTAAAAGCCAGAGGTAATACTGTTCAGGACTAATTAAAATTCTCCTTTAAATCTAAACATTAATAAATAGAAATGTCTCGAGACATTTGGATATGCAACTAATCTGCACAGCACAGATTATGACCTGGGCCAGTCAGAGCATATAACTATTATACTACTATATACTAAAGCTTCAGGATGTATTTGTGAAGCAACATCATTATCAGCAATGATGCTATTTTCTGTTAAAAGTATAAGACAGGAAATAATGGAAAAAAACCCAGTAATTTTACCCTGCTGAAACGCATTGTTTTCTGGTACTGAGACACACGGCAGCATCTTCTTGTGATGGCCGTCTACTTCAAAACCTCCATGTGACATCACACACAGCTCTGTGGAAAACAAGTTAGACAGTTCAGCATTTTCGTCTTGTTAAATTAGCAAAAGTTGTTAAATAGTTTAGCGCATCCTCACCAAAGTGGCCGTCGCTTTTGATCTCCAGCTCTATAATGCCGTAGGCTATCGTGGTCTGCGGAGGAATCTCCAATGTAACATTGCTGTCTTTGCTCAACTTTCCATTTTCCGTTAGTAAAATCTGGGGGAAAGTTAGCAGAGCTTCAGGAATGCTCAGACATAATATACCACATCAGAATTTGTCTTTTTAAAGCAAAATTCAAGCTTTAGCTTTCTACTGAACTGGAAATTATTGTATAACTTTTATAGATTGTGCCAATGAAAATAAAATCTTTTAAAAATATATCCAAAATATGTTTTTCTTTATCGTTCCATCCCTAAAATATTATTTCTACTCCCAACATATCACAATTTAAGCTATCTGTGTTCCGACAATTTTTGTGACTGAAGTTTCCTGCATTTAAGTCCATCTATGACCAATTTTTAAAAGAGTGGACAAATGGGTGACATCAGGGTGATAAGTGTGGATGTTTTCTATAAATCTTGGGAAACACACCCTGATTTGACTTAATTTTAGAAATTCTGCTATTTATAAGTTTGACAACGAGAAGATGAATCATTAAAAATATGTTTATCTTATTCAGGTTTCATTTTGGACATGACTTAAATTCAATTTTAGACTTGTATTAACAATGACTCAGATGTGATGTGCGTGCATGCAGTTGCCACACATTATTTCTTTTTAAATAGAGCAGTGCATGGTCAGCTCCTTCTGATCAACAGTTAATCATTTACTAAGTTGCATGCAGAACTGAAACTAGTTTCAGGAACACCTACTGGTAGCCCATTTCTCAAATCTGCCATATTTACATTGGGCAACATGAAAAAGAGAACTCAGTTTGCACAAGCATAATACAGGCAAAAATGGAACAAAAATAAACTAAACATACAGATACTGTAAACATTAATGTGTTTGGTGTCTGTGGTAACTCTTATTCACTGTACTTTAGACACTTTGGGGAGGCAGGGAATTAGATTCCCCACCAGCCATCCTCGCCGCTGCACGTCCTCTACTACTGAACACGGCTGTGTGGTCAAGATGCGCTCCTTCACAATGCCAAACACATTTTTCGGTTTCTCTTTCGTCTGCTGGATCAGAGAGTGTGACATGTCCAGAACTCTTAAAAGAACAAAAAAAACGAAAAACAAAACACAAATGTACGATATTCAGAGAAAGTCTGGTTCTATGACAGTACAGACAGGCCTGTGATTTTATTTTATGTGTTCATCTATTGCACACAGAAAAAGATGATAATCTCTAATAAATCCCTCATAAACTTTATGGTTGAAATCTTTCTGTTTATATATCTTGTGAGTGGACTCAGTTAGGGGAGCTAACCTGCCTTTGGATTCTCGCATCAGCTTCGGGACGTCCACTTCCTCTTTCTTCAGACTACCAAAGGACGACTGGAATTTGGAGGAGTTTTCACTCTTCACGTTCAAATTGGATTTGGCAAAACTAGCATCCACGCTTCCCTGCATGTCCCCACCATATGTGCCACTGTACTTGATGAAGTCAGTATCTTGCACAGCTGCAAAAATAAATAAACCATTTTAAAGTTTGCTGTCACTTTACTGTAGTAAATGCTTTGTTTGTTTGTTTTTTTTAACTTACCTGGTGTTATGGGCGAATCTCCTGCCAGCAGGTCATTCAGGGTGAAGTCAGTTGGAAGATATTTGGGTTTCTGCCAGAAGGAGAAGCGTTTATGCTTCACCACCACTGTCAGAAGCTCCACGTTGTCATTCAGGCTGGACACTGGGATCAGGAAGCCCCTGTTGTCCACCTCCTTCACAAGGTTTTGGGTTGCTATGGCAAACATCTCGCTCGCGGCTCATAAAAACCTTTGACGGATAAAGTGAAATCAGGTTAGCTAGAAATAAGAAACGATTATGTTCACCTTCATCTAACACCCGGACTCTGTAGGATCCAGGTGCTAATTGATGAAAAACTTAGATTCGACTAAAGTCCTCCTCTCTTATCCCTTGAACGTCAACAATGCAAAAAACTCGGTTTAAACACTACAGTGCAACGTCTAAAGTAGCTCAAACCACCTAGCATCTACGAACACCTATTTTTAATCAAAGCTGTCCGTTTATCAATAAAACGTCAAAATAACACAATATGTACACATGAAACATGTTCCTACCTCTTCTCTGCAGTTCTTGCTGAAGTGATAAGGTAGCTATAAAAGTGATTAAAGGAGGTGCTAACTACACTGTTATTACTTCAGACTGTTTTGGACAAAGGGCTCGAAAAAGCCCCGCCCTCAGCACAGGAAGCGCTTGCTCTACTTTCTCTTCCTTTAGTCAGTCCTAATATTATCATAATATTTACTATTAAAATCACTTCTGCAGCGAACATCTCTTTTCTTAACAAGAGTTCTCGAGTTGACTTCTAAATGTGTTTGTTGAAGCAACAGATAGAACTGAATATTGATAATATTCGACTGGAAGATTTGCGGTAGGTGAGGAGAGGCCAACGTGCGGCCCGGGGGCCACTTGCGCCCCTCTGATTAACTTTGTTTGGCCTCTGACCACAATTCTGGAATGAAAAGAATCTGCATCGCACGCCATTAAATATGGATTTTATTTTATGTTTCAGGAGAAACATGGAATATTCTTTTTCGTTTCCGTTCTGTTTTTCTTGCAAGATCACGGTCTGGGACACTTTTCAAATGAGCTGTGGGGGCATATGGCTGACCAGCTCTCATTTGAAGCCGGTCAGCTTCAAATGAGAGCCCTTTTAAGATCCCTTTTCTACAAAAATGTGACATTTTTTGTTAGATTAAATATAATCTTGCATGTTGAGTTTATTATTGAGTAGATCAAATAAAAAAGGGCAAAATAATTTTTTTTTTGCAATTATTAACATTATTATGACTATTACTATTGTGACCCCCAAAAACTTTTACTGTTATTTTAGCCCTTGTGGCAAAAACTTTAGGCATCAGGAGATTCACTCAAATTATTGATCTATGTTGCCACCCAGTGGCTGCTAAAATTCAACCACTCAAATTTTCCATTATTCTTTTCTTGTAAAAGACATTTTTCAGGTACAGCATTTTTAGTTAGTTTAATTTGACTATTGGAATGACAACTTTTAAAATATCTAATAACATTTCAAAAATGTCCTGGTTATCCAGGATCATCATTATTAGTATTGATGCAGTTTTACATTGTTGCTATAGAACTCAAGCCACACTGTCTTTCCACTTAATCACAAAGATTTCACTTTACAGAGAGCTGTAGGTTGTGAAAGGGTTATGCAGGCACTTTATGCTTAGCTATAGGGCATAGGTATGCTTACCTTTGCACTAAAGGTAAGCATAAAGTGCCTGCATATCAGCAAAGACTTTACTGCTTTCAAATGCTTTACTGCTTTCAAAAGTATTTGAAAGCAATAAAGCCTTCAAATGCTGGTGATGTGCAGAGTCATTTTTCTTTCAAAAGCATTGGAAAGCAGCAATAGAGGCTTTCCTGCTTTCAAGTACTTTATAATTGGCCAGATATTTGGACTTTTGCCCATGTAGCCAGGACAACTGTATGCAAAACTGTTTAATGAGTAAAAAAAGTCACTTTGAGTCTTTAATAGGCTAATTTTAATATACAAAAACATTTTGTCTACTTGTTACCCAGGTATTATTTTACTATTGATGTTAATACTTCATATAGGAGATATTTATATCATGTTTGTTCAAACACAACAAGAGAGCTTCTGAGCCAATTAGATTTTTAAGAAGACAGGAGCACACAAACTGTACCTGTGAACACTGTGATGTCTTTCAGCACATGCTCTGTCATCCACACCCAAACTGAAGTCATTTGTAGATAACCTTTATTACAGCAGGCGAATCTTAAATAGGTGTTGCTTCACATGCAGGTATTTGCTAAAGTAGCATGAACCGCAAATGTTTGCATTTTCTGCTACTGCCACAAACATTTGTTTGTGTTATTGATATTTTATCTCATGGACCAATAGGCGCCCAGAAATCAATTGGTCGATAAATCAGTTGGCCAATAAATGTATCCTACATTTTATACATGTATATGATGTAAACAGCACTGCCAGAGATGTGAATGATCTAGTGATTGGACAGCCGATAGCAGCCAGTTCACATTGTTAGCAGAACTAGAGGGCCCCAAAACCACATTTCGCTTAGAGCCCCATGGAGGCTTGGACCGGCCCTGATCTAAATATAATTTGAGACAAAACCCATCAATTGCAATTTGTAAAAAAAACAAACAAACTTGTTTTTATCCTTCTCCAACACAGTATATTGTATTGGCCTGTTACATAAAATATCTTAAGATTTGTGGCTACAATGTAATAAAATAAGCAAAGGGGAAAGTTTAAGGTGTATGCATTCTTTACAAGGCACTAAAAAGAATGACTAACTGCATTCTTGAACAACACAGAAACAACTTGACAAATAACAGGAAAGAATAATATTTTATTACCCTTTCATGAACAGTGATTTGGACATTATTTTAACTCCAAACCCTGTGTCAAGATGGTGAAATGGATAATGTGGGAACAAGTGACTGGAATTAATGTTTGCTACCGATGCTCATATAATATTGTACAGTCATTCACAAAGAAATAGCTAAAAAGTAACTTCTTTATGAGACATGGAGATACCCTCAGAACAGTGAGAATATAGAGATAATTTCAACAGTTGTTGCATATCCTTGCAAAACAGCAATGCAAATGCAAAAATTAAATTAAATAAAAACATTAGAAGTACAGCTAGTAAGGCATTAGGCGAATAAACATGTGTGCACACAATCATTGAAATATCAAGGCTTGTTTTTCTCCGAGGTAGAGAATGTCCATTATAAGACACAACCTTAAGTGACTAAGTAATTCAGCATTTTCAAACTAGAATTATGGAAATAATGACTTTTTTTTTTCAGTGATTTTACCAAGTTTTTTCCCTTTTCTCAGAATCTGTAACATAAAAGATGCAGAAATGTGGGCAAAAGTTTCAACATCAACATTTCCTCCCAATACTTCCATGAACAGATTTACGCAACACAGATAAGCACTTGTTATTAAGGCAATAATTTGAATGGACTGCAATATAGAAAACAGCATGTGGATGGATAGGAGTGAGCTACAGACATCGCCAGAACCAGCCTGGACCACAGTGGAGGCTGTGTGGGTAGAAACTGTGTTCTGAGGTCACCACAGTGTTGGAAACTCCATGTGGGAGAAGCCGGGGTCCCTCCTCAGCTCCCAGTAAGTGCTGTTGCTGACCCAGGCGTCCTCCTTTGACTTCCTGTGGAGATAATAGCCCAATCAGAGCCGCATAAACACGATGATGATAATGATGATGACAAAATTATCTCACAACCTTTCAGTTACTGTGACATGATGCATGTTGGACAGAAGAGACAATAATTGTAACCCTGTAAGGGGGTTTATGTCTTTTAGATTCTGTATCCAAAGGCAGTCAGCATTTTTTGTGTGGATCATTTATGTTCTATGAACTGAGATGGTAAACAACTTTTGATCTTAGTTGAAACATACTGTTCCAGTGAAAAGGTTGCATATACTCATTGCCGACATACATATTGATTTTACTGACTTATAATGTTTTAGGTTTTTAGAATTTTTTATTTTTTTTGTTAATTTAGTGAGATTTTAAAACTTTACATACAGGGCAACATACATACACCCCCACTAATATGTCGTTAAATGTCACTAACCAAGATGCAGAGAAGCCACACATTTTTATTCACTACCAAAAAGCTTCCTGTATAATTCTGTTTGGATATCTTATTTATTTTAAATCTACTGGTTTCCTTGCATTGACCAAGCTTTTAACAATATCCTTCATCCATTCCAAATCCAGTTTTGATGTGTTTTTGCTCTGCTGGCCAGGTGTGCTTTATTTGTGCCAAAAATCATGCAATTTGTCTTCCATGTTGATAGAAAACTGGTTTATGTTTGGTCAACGATCCATAAAATACCTGAGTGGCAGAGTGGATTTCAGTCATATGGGCCTTTTTCATTTACTATTATCTGAAAAAGGGATTATCCAAATAATCTATTCAGCACAGAACACACTAAAAAAAGGGGAAAAGGAAATAATGAAAGTTTTCCGCTTGAACTGTAAGTGTATCTAATTCTCCTACCTGAAGAATTTAGGCTGATGTGACACATTGTTCTCCTCGAGGACTCTCCGTCTGTCTCTCTGCAGCTGTTCAATCCTCTGCTTTTGTTCCTCTGCTGCTTCCAAGTTCCCCTCCTCCAGCAATCTGCCAGAGACACACGCATTCATTATGCAAACGTGGTTCAACGTTTCTCTTCAATTTCCAGATTTAATATCCACTCTGATTTTTTGTTTGGGACTCATTACCGTATGATAATTTAATAATATGACCAGAGAACCAATGATCTGAAGGGGCAGAGTAAGAGATGCTTTTTTTAAATTTATTTTGATGGCTAGATCATGAGTGTTTCTTTCTCTTGTGCTGCCTGAAGATAGAGGTGTTACATCTGAAGCACCCATTTTTAAAAGTGAGCTAAAATTAGCTTGCTCAACCTGCTTACTATTTTTATCGGTTTTGCTGTGGCTATTTTTGAGTATGTGTGGAAGAAGATCCCATTTTTTGACTCTCAAGAGCATGTGACTCAGTCCTGATTGTAAAATTATATTATTATCCTTCAAGCATCTAAAGATACCCTTTTAAACTATTCTTAGTGAAATATTATTAAATTGTTCATTTATGTCAGTAATTAAATAAAAAAAAATATGATATATACTCCCTCTTAATAAGTTAAAAGGATATTTGAAGCATTTTGTCTGTCAACATTGACATGGACAGCAAATAAAAATAAAAAATAAAAAAATTAGAATGTTATATATAATGATCTGAAATGCAACTGTATCTCATATTTAATTACTGCTAATATGCGGGCACTTGCAGATCTTATTTTTGCCTTTACCTCTGGTCCACTCGTAGTCTGGTGTCTGTAGGGGGCAGAAGCTGTTTCAAAGGGGGCTCCAGCTCATTTAGCTCAATTGCAAACTTTGTAAAGCCATAGTATTGCTCATAGTTCAATGGCATTGGGCCTAAACAGAAATTAAATGAGACACATTAACCAGGAAAATTACTAAAAGAGCTGATTGCGCGCACTAATGGCAGACACATACTTGCCCTCCAGATGCAGGTAGCTGACGGCGGGTCTCCGCAGTAAACTGCTTCATGCCACTTCCCAAACAGACTGTGGATGACCTTTCCTTTGATATCCGTAATGGTTCCCTCCACCTCATTTACGCTTGAGTTCCAGTATCTTGCCTGAAAGAAACGCCACCAATAAGCAACGGCCGCTGGATGGGTGAGAATGGACATCTAATGGTAATGTCCTCTTCCCGTCAGCAGATGATACTATTGTGTAAACAATCCTGACCTCCCACCCTCCTCCTCAAGTGTGTAGGTGAGTGGGTGTGAGTAGCAGCAGAGATGGAGTGTGTGAGATGAGAAATGAGGATGCATGATGAGCTCTGACATGTCCCAACTTGCTATCCTGCACAGCTTTAGGACATCTTTCAAGTGGCACACGCAAGAAGCATCACCCTGTTCCTCTTATCCGGGCAGGCTGATGTATATCAGCAATTAAAAACATGCAGGGCAATGCAGATGAGGGGCACCTTCTGTGTGTTTAGTTCAGAAACTAATGAAGGGGAAACAGAATTTACTCTAAACATATGATGAAGGAGAATGATGCTATAAATAATAATATTATTAACAATTATTAACAAGGATTATATTTTAGACAGGCAGAAGTGGCATCATTCCCAAAGCTTATACGCTGTTGCAACACTATTATATCATCATGTAATCAAATGATTCTCTATAGCTGCAAAATGTTTATTTTTATTTATTAATTTAAAATGATTGCAAGCAAAGCATATCAGTTTAAGATAGAACAATGTTAAGAACTTGTATTCATTTTCTGCGGCTTACCATACAAGTGATTTAAGTGCTTTCAGTGCAAAGTATTCTGTGACTGTGGCAAAGTTTTGGAAGTATGAGAAATTAAAGTTTTCCTTTGCTGTTAAATTTGAGAGGGAGGAGCACACTCACTTCTCTTTTTTTATTCTGTTCTTTTTTGATGCACCGCCTGTACTGCAAATGAGGCATTACACATCTATCCATCTTCCATCCGGCTGTCACCCATGAACAAAACACTAAGATACTTCAGTCTCTGCTTGAGGCAGAAACTGACCCTGGACCTAGAAGGAGCAGTCGACCTTTTTCTGATTGACAGCTGGGGCATTTAGACTCAGAGGAGCTGACTTCATTCCTTTCCTTCACACTTGGGAACAAACCACTACAAGATTAAGGCTTGAAAATGCAAACAGAGCTTTGTAGAATTATAAATGTATAACTTTTGTTAGTAAGATTTTCCCCGACTGTTCCTGATTTTGTTAATTGTTCAACATTTTTTGTACTATTTTATTTCTATCTCAGTTCACATTTAATTCTTGGGATTGTTTTCTAGTTTTATATAATCATTCTGCTGATTTTTGTGGTCAATATACCAAGAATCTGCTGTGCATGTGCACATTCAACAACATTTATAACTGCTTTTGAGAATATTCAGCCTAATAAAGAGAAATGAAGTGGTTTGAAGTAATTTATTACTTGGCACAAAGGTGGATGACTATTTTTGAGTTCTTTTGAAACTTTCTAAAAAAATTTAAAGTATTTAAGGAAGCCCTTTAGTTAAGCTGAATGTCTGATCTCTTATGATCAGGATGGCCATTCTTTCTTCCAATAGATTGTAAAAGCAAATGAGTTATTTTGTGTAAAAAATAACACACAAAAGTGTTTTTCAAGTGAATAACAATTAAAATACTAGGGTGATGGCAAAAAGAAAATCACATTCATAATTACCTTTATAACCTTTTGGACTGTAAACCATATTTGAACAAGCGTTTAGCTTTACACACAAATAGTAAAACAAAAACTTTCTAAATACATATTTATGATGAACATCCGTTACCAGAGGAGTGTTAATGATAGTAATGAAAAAAAATGAGCAAAAATTAATTTTGAATGCCTTCAGTTGTTTCTATCACCTTGATAAAAGTGATTTTGCATTGGCAAACATCGCTGTTGGAGTTTCTGATTGAGATCTCCCCATAGTGCTCGATCCAGCGCTGACCACTGAGGATGTTGTGGATGCAGGATGTCACTTTGTTCCATTCATAGTGATCCCCAAATCTACAGTGAGCAATCACAACAATGTTATTATGACTCTTGAACTCTTTCTCTAAAAGAATGTCCACATAAAGATTTGCAGCTATTCTCTAAATCTGTATACATATATGTGACAAAATGGTTGCCTTAATTTATTTCTTTGGTACTTTTATCTATTGTAGACATTTTTATATACATTTATAATGAGATCACAGTTTTTAAATTTATTGCAGGATCTTTTTTCACTGTAGTTAGTGTTAGAGGGAGTATAGAAAAAGGTTGGGGAGTGCTTGTGATAAGAAGTCGTGATAAACGAATTTCACCACATTATGCCCATGGAGAGTTATTACACCAAACTGCACAATCTGTCCACAAAAATACAATTTAGACAGAAAAGCTTAAGTCATCAAAGAAATCAACACTGATGCAGATTTATACAGAGCAAACAGGCTTACCTTGGCAGCGTGACATGAGTGGTACCCACAGGAACAATCTCCATCGATTTTCCCCAGAATTTGTTCTTACACCTCACATCTAAAGAAAGCGGTTTAACAAATTACCATCGATCCTACACAAGTTGGGAATGAATAAAAAGAAAAAAACAAACACAGTATTCACATACCTTGCCAGAAGACAAAGTTCTTAGATTCTGCATGGCAAGCTGAAATAGGTGGGTGATGACTAACCTGACGTTGTAGAGAAAGACACAATATTTGTCTTTAATGTGTCACAGAAAATAATATTGTTCATTCAGGTAGGACTGGTTGCCTCAGGCTTATCAGTCAGACGGCATATTGTGGTTTGCAGAGCTGAAAAATGAACCAAAAGCAATTCTACCTGTTCACCGACGAACCGAAAGCCTTTGTCTGGACGGTCGCATTCATACGTCTCTCCCAGAACAGGATTGAAAGGTTTTCCTCCAGTCCTGTAGTAGCTGGACGCGTATCCAGACACAACAAATGTGGCGATATAAATCTACACAAACAGAAACCAGAACAGTTAGAAGTGTGTGTGGTGATATTTATGTCAGATTCAAACCATCCGATGAATATTGTTCATCTTACTGTTGTATCCACTAACATATGTGCAAAATGATTGCAGGAAAGGAAAATAGTGCAATAAATACTGGAGTTGGAAAGTCACAGATGCCTCCTTAGACAGTCTTTGTTGATGTCTCAGTGGATTTTTATTTATTTTTATTGTGCTTCAGCATAGATTTTCCTCATATATTTTTTAATGTGCAATGCACAACAACTCTTGGCAGCCTACTCTCAATGTACTTGTTTAATTTATCATACTTTGTAAGCAGACTGAATGTATTACTCTATGTACAATAAATTTCTTAAAAATCTGCTGTAATGCATAATACTGTCAGCGTCATTGCAGATTTTAATTATATAGGTCTCACACAAGAGAAGCAAATTTCTATATGTAAAGTTTCTTCTTTTAAAAATCAAACAAAAAACATACAAAAAACATTTGCTATCCTTCGTAAAAAATATTTACTTACCGACAAAGAATATTTAAAGTGAGCACTTTTGTTTAAAGGGGCAGCCTTTGAGGACACAGCAATTCCTCAGAGCTTCAGTTTCCAAGCTGAGCTTCTGCATCACCTTCAAACTAGTGCCAGCAGTTCAAAGGAGCTGCTGGCTAATTGCAAATCAGGTTTTGCAATTAGCAAAAACCTGGAGGAACTGTGAATCTGCTGAACTCATCACACCATACTAAATGATATTAAAGGCTTAATAGAGGAGCAATGTTGTGATGACTTCCTGAAGGAGGAGTGTCAGAAAGAAAATGAATTTTTAAAAGAGACAGAAGAAGGCCTTAATTTACTAATTTCTTTTAAATCTTTTTTGATATGTATATTATTTTTTATAACAACTGAAGGTAACATTTACTTTATTGTGCTATAAAATGGTATTATGTGCCTAGAAAATACATAATACTGCCCCTTTAACAGATAGTCAACACAAGTCAAAAAATCAAATCCCAAAGCAAAAGGGCAAACAGCCAATTTTCCATCTCACCATTCGTTCAAAGGGGTCCTGTGTGGTAGCAGCTCTGTCCAGCAGCTCGCTGTACTCCAGCTCCTCACAGAGTCTCTGCAGGGCATTGAGGGGCTCATTAAGATGCACAGGCATCGTTACCTTGGATAAATCTTTGCCTATGTTGTTTCTGAGGATGTTCCACAGGCTTATTGTGTTGTTGGTAGGGCTGGGCGTGGGCAGACAGGATCTACGTGTACAAAGGACAGAGCCTTCTTCCACAGAACCTGGATTGGAAGAATAAGATGGATACGCTTGTAGGCGAGAGGCTCTCAGAGAGGGAGAAGCCAAAATGACAAAAAATACTAAATTTATATTTGGACCTGTTTGGCAAAAATTACCTGAGTTAGGTCTTTCACTCTCTGTCTCGTTGCTGAAATTGTCCATAGAAATGTTGTCACTAATGTCACTGATGTATGAGTCATCGTCTGACACCTAAGGAAAAAGACATGGAGACTTCAGCTAGTAGACAACTGACATACTTGCACAAAGGATGTGGACAGGTCTCTTTGAACAACCTGTCATGTCAGCACTGGTTTTAATAAGTTGAAATGAAGGCTCTCTGAACACACAGCGGCAGAGCTGCACCTCGCCTTGCTGTATTTTTAGATGAAAGTAATTAACTTCTATTTTCACATTTCTGACACTCAAGCTGCCATGCTATTTGTCATGAAGTAGGAAGAGCAGATACAAGGTTAGAAACAATTTAAATGCATTGATGCTTATTGAAATCCTACATCCTCCTCTAATACAATCAAATGCTGCTTTAAAAGGTGATGTTGAAGTGATACTTTATGAGAAGCACTTCAAATGTTAAAAATCTGTAATATTTCTCTTCAGTATATTCATTTTTCTCTGCAAGTCTTACATAAGTTATTGCTGAAGACTTGCTGCAACACACTGAGATATTTCTGTAAACAAGAAAAAATGTCTCTGAATGCCAAAAGTAATCCTCATTTCATTACCCAGCTCAGACTGTCAGGCGCAAGACTACACAGGATTGTTTAGTTTACCAACCAAACTTACCTCATTTTCAGAGGAGCTCGCTGACAAGAGAACCTCTTGTGCATCAAAGAACTCTGACAAAGACTCTGCAATCGAAGCTCTGCTCTCATTGGACACTTGGTGCACGAGAGGATGAGGGTCTTCTGCTGAGTCCTGCTTCTGAACGGAGCAACAGGCATAATCATAACAAGAAAATAAGCAAACCAAAACTTCTATTGTTCAGAATACAAAACACCTTCCACATTGATTGACACTTCTGGTAAACCTTTGTAAAACAGATTCATCTTCTACTGCAGCGGCAGAAAATCACTCTATACGTTTGATAAATGTGCTACCTTCACATTAAGAAATAATTTCCTTCACAAACTGATCAGACCTTTTCACAAACATACACATGAATTTTTTAAAATGCTACTGGGTCTTCAACAGCAACCATGTAGTCAGATTAACACAAGCACTGTGCTTGTGTTAAAAAAGGATGAGTAGGACAAAAAGTACCCTACATCAACTTCACATCTTAACCAACGGCACCAATAAATATGGAGGGTTCTGTATTACAGTAAATATGTAAAAAAATATATATATTTGACATGCAGGATACTGAAAATCAATGACATCAAGCATTGTCTATCACAACATGCTCCATGGTTTGATTGGATTTCTTCTTTGGAATAAAATCGAAAAAAAAATTAAGCAAACTTTGAAGGTTGACACAAAAAACATGGAATTTTACTAACAGAAATGGTTCGTAAAACTATAATGAAGAATTTAGTTTCACAGATTTCTTTTTGCAGGGAAGTGGGGTTTTGGTGCTGGTGTCTCATTTCAGAACTTTTAATATTCCGTGGGAGCAACATTACTGCACTTTTTCTCTGTTTAATGAAAGAAATTAAATAAGATTGTTCAAAATCCCTGTTTTTAACACGATCATATCTATGTGGTCTGACTCATAATCACCTTCTTTTTGGTCAGTTCTGTACATTATAATACACTTTAGCATCCTCATTAGAACACCTCTCTCTCTAGCATTTTAATGTATTTATCTGTTTTTAAACATATACTTTACATTTTATAAAGGTTTACAGGTATGTAAGGTTTTGTGTGTGTGAGTGTGTGTGTTAAATTGTATGTGTGTCTACTGTGCATTATTGCCAGTCTATACATTGTGAGCTGCTGACAAGAACAAACTCCCTGTATGCGTGAACATACTTGGCAAAAAAAAGCTTGATTCTGATTCTAGACAATATTGGGTAAAGTATTTTTAAAAATAAAATAGCCTGAATTTTATAAAACAGGATAATAATGACAAAACTTGTTATATACAGAGGTGAGGAAGGATAGTGAGAATAGATCTGTATTACCCTGTATTATTTCTAAAACTTGTTAATTAAGCTGGGCTTAATCCCAAAGGGCGTGTTCTCATTTCCTTTTGTTCCTTCAATTATTTTCACGGGACACAATGAACAGAATCGGCTCCCAATGTCTGCACACCTGATTAAACAACAAAATGATTTACTTTTGTAGACTATGGGGAGTTTGAGGTCTTTTTCTAAGCTGCGATGATGTGAAAAAAAAAAGAAACCTAACATGCAACTTATGCTCTTCATTCTTACTGCTGAGTGCAAGGAGTGGAGAGGGAGTTCACTGATATGGATGAAACTCAAAAAAAGGGATAGTAATAATAATGATAGGATGGGGTAGAAACCAAGTCACTGCATTCCTGCACCCACCTGCACAGGGGCAGTGAGATTTATTAGTGTGGGCTCTACGATCTGGGACTCAGCATGAATCTTGTTCAGGCGCTCTCTCAGCTCAGAGTTTTGCGCTAAAGCCTGGAAAAATAATCGGTGTAAACAACGTTTATACACAGACACACCCAATCCAAACTATGTTGAAAACAGTAGAAAACAAACTGGTTTCCAACATGTCATTTTTTTTTATTTGCAGATCTATTACATTCTGCTGGTTTAAAACAGATGTGAAGAGATCAGGAGAAAAAAAGTGTTGGCACATTAAACACCAACATTTTAATATGGCCAATAAACTAAAACATTCTTTGCCCCACGTCAGAATTTATTTGTGCTTTGTGCCAACACATTTACTCACTGATTGCGTGCCAATAATTGTGTGATGCTATAAACAGAAAACAGAAAAAGCCTCCAGGTGGGAGGCAGCAACCACAGGACACAATAATGTTGAATGTGGTCTTATACGGACGGGTGGGCAGACATCATACTAGGAGGCTGTACAGTAATCCCGCTAAAAGGCTCATCAATGTGTCACGTCTAACAGGAGGTGTAGGAGGACATGCGATTTGAGGAGGGGGGTGTGTGAAAGCAGCAAGAGGGTGAAACACCTAAGCCACTTCCGCTGACTGAGAGTGCATGAGCAACCGCTGCTTCACCTACCGCTGCCAGGGTGTTCTTCAGATTGACGACTTGGGGTGAGGTTGGGGGGTACGAGTCGTGATCCAAACACTGCTTTAGTCTCTCCCTCTCTGATGTTAGCGAGCTCAGCACTGATTTCATGGTTGTGTGCACTGAAGCAATGAGAAAAGATTCAAACATTAACCCCTTTTTGATATGATCTCAGAACTGTGTACATCTAATGTATTTGAACATAATAGACAGTCACTTAATTATGGTTAAACAGGAAGATTGGATTATTTTCTTCTGCTTAAAGCCGCGTCTCACTATGTAACTCCCCACTGTGTCGGGTATTTTTGGTTGAAGAACATGACTTGGACACATATTGAACAGTCCACGAACTTATTTTGCAAAACAAAGACTAATGAAAGGAAATCGATGCATGAGGTTAGTGACTACTTGTGAGACGGAGTAATCCTTTCTTAGGATATAATATTGAGTTGTTAAATATATGTAATGTAAATTTATTTACTTTTTTTTATAGATGTATCAATTATTATATTATGACCACCTGCCTAATACAAACCCAATACACACCTCATTTTGGTAAAACCTCTAAAAAATATTGTTAAACTTCATCACCAACCACTTTGCAAGCAACTAATCTGGCAGTCATGCTAAATGGGTCCCATCGTACTACATCACTTCCAATATACAGTGGTGATGGTGAACGATCCCAACTGAGGGTTGCTCACAATGCAATGAAATATTAATTTTTGTTCAAACTTGAGAATGATAAATAAGTGCAGGTTATGTCTGTTTTAAACGTGTTGCAAAAAATATACTTGGTGCATCACCCTTTAACAAATCACATTATTCTTACAACCATCAAGGAGACCGATAGTGCATTTATTTACAACTTAGAATGAACTACAATACCCTAACTTAATCAAATATAATTAGAAATGAAACCTCCTCCTTTGTCTAAGTCTAACATTTAAAGTCAATTTAAAGTTTTTAGTCAATGTGTTGTACCAATTTAAGTATCAATTATAGACTTAGATCCGTAAAATGGATTTTTAGGGTGAACTTTTTTCATAATTTTGGGAGAACAGCATCTTTTTGTTGTATTTACAAAACACAACAGTGGTTTTCAAAATGCTCTCTAAGACAGATGAATCAACAGGCTTCTCTTGGAGGAATCTGTTCTGATTTGCACCACAGCATATCCATATCCATATTCATATTTCTTTAAATATGCTAAGAAGCTACTTGTAGTCCTCCTCTGTGGCAGCGCAGCACTGCTGTTCAACAGTAACTCTAATGAAACAGCTGAATTCAAGTGGTTGCTTCTCAAAGCAGTCATTGCACAAGGCAGGTCTCAGTGGATATTGTCTTACAGCTCTCACCTCTCCAGCGCAAAGCTTACAAACCACTGCCTCGCTTCAGCAGAAACTGACTCGAAAAGGATAGAAAGCAGACATGGCAATCAGTTATTTTGTCACGATAGAAAAATGTAATTGTTTGCACACAGAGGCTTGACTTAATGACTTAAAAAAAGTTTAAGCTTTCATTTTAAACAGCAGTTTATTAAATCATGATGATAATAGAACCTGCTTTGTAAGCCACAGGACACAGCACATTTGCTGAATTAAAGAGGATAACAGGAGAGCAAAACTGCAGTAATATTATTTAAATATAATGTTACAAAGACTGCAGAAAGCTTGACCTTATTCAGGATTGCATTCTTGCAAAACAATATTCTGGTTTTACAACGTAAGAGGTAAAAAGAAAAAAAATGTATAAACAAAAAACAAAATCAACATTTTGTCGAGAGTCAGGGGTCAGGACCCGATGGTAAACAAAAATCAGTTGAAACACAATAAAGAAATACAAATGTGATGCTAAAACAGCGGGGGAAAGGTCGTGCAGTGCAGTCGCATTACACTGATGTGTCAAACTTTGTGCTTAACTTTGATCAGTATCACTGAGATCTGTAGGGATTTAGTCTGAACCTATTTTCTAAAAAGTAGTTTTTTTGGTTCAGGTATTCTTCATCTGACTGCTCTGCAGACAGAGAGAATAAACACAGGGAAAGGCAGAGACCTGGAATGGACACAGCACAGTTGTATCAAGGACTGTCAGCCTTTGTGAATGCTTTACTCTCAGTGCACAAAGCAATCCACATTTGGCCAATTTAAAAGAAACAAGCTCCTTTGTATTCTGACATTATTGTGTCCATGTGGCTGAACGTGGATCAGAGAAAGTTCTAAAGGAGAGAGCTGTCTGAGCTCAGTAAGAACATTATTATAGACATCTATGTCCAAGATAAAAGTGTGAGAACAGCTGAAAGCAGCTTCCTGCTCCTCAGACCCCAACAGTTTATGGGCGTATGTGGATGAAAGTTATAATGCAACTCCATGTTCATCATATGGATTTTCCATCCTAAAATATTCCAGTTGGCACCAAAGTCAAGCTAAATCACTTCTGGCTGCTGTCATGATTATCCCCTCCGGTAGCGGACAGAACATTTTCTGGACTTTCTAGGCAAAACTGAATTATTTTAGACACATTACATCCCAAATCCTTTCCAACATTATGGTTTTTTGGGGACCACCATTTTTTTTTTACTAATACTACTATTAACTTTCTCACATCTCCATTTTCCTCTCATCTCTGACACCAACAAGGAATTGTTATAAACACAGTTATTACTTTGCTAAAACATTCTCTATACACCTTAAAAATAGTTTTTCTGTGAAAATCCTTATCGATAAGTAATTTCTGAAATGCTGCGCCACCAAAAACAGCACCTTATTTAAAGTAATTTAAATCCTATGCCCAATTAAATCCTGATGCCCAATTTTAATTACAAAAATCATCTACAGCACATCTACATGCCTAAAGGTCAAGTTGATGTGCAAATGTCTGATTTCTTATTTGTGTTAACAAGCAGTTTTTAGCTGATGGCAGAATGATACCAAGTAACTTGCCCTTGTTTGTAAGAATGTTGAACAATTCATTAAAGCAGGGGATTGGTGTAATTATTTTAAATCAAAAAGTTATTGGAAACTACAACTTACATATTTAATTACTGCGTGCCGCTCTACTAAAATTTGTGATGTCACCATGTACACAACAAAATATGTTATTTAAAATACAAATACAATATCTACTGAGACCTAGAATAAATTCAGGATTCATTTTAACAAGGAAGAAAAATTCTTTGCTATTATTATATAGACTTTCAATCCAAAGATCTTCTTACTAAGACCAGGCCACTAGCAGGACAAACCTAATAGCCAGACCCAACAGGTACAAAAGACTGACTGATTGGGAAGAAGTGACCAAAGCATGTGACAATCTACAGCAAGCTTTACTCAAGCATTTCTTCACACTGTGAAATAAATCAACAGTTTTAACTCACAGTTGGTGGCAACACGGCAGAAGTCCTCCTGCAGCTTTGCTATGTCAAACTGTGAATCCAGGGATTCGGGGTCGACTTTGTCGTTTCCGAGTGCAGCGGTGGAGAGATTGGGGTTGGAGGCGTGAAGGCGGATCGAACCAGAGGAGATGCAGCTGGGTACCTACAGTAATAGCAGGAGGAAAAGTGCTTTAATTTCACAAACTCACACGAGAAAAATATCAAGCTTGGTCACACTTTATTGTCATTCTGGCTACCTGCAGAGTTGTTTTGACATCTTTATTGTAGTTTTTGTTGCGCCATTTTCTTTGAAGTCTCTTTTCTTTTTTGGGGCTGTCCAATGTGGATGCCTAGTTAAGATAAAAGAAAAATCTAATGATGATAAAGTTGGTTTTATTTGAAAGACAGTCTCAAACCTTTGCAAAATGAAAAAGTCTTGATATTTGGCAGCAGATAACGTGACAAAATACACTGAAGTTATTTTAAATACATTACAAGTCGTGGTATTTTGGATATGATTTACAGTATGAGTTATGGTGTATTGGAGTCATTTCAATCAGACCTGTTTTAAATGGTAAAAGCAAACAGCCTGACCTGTAGTGCTTGAATAGACGGAGCAGAATAGGTGCGGTGGAGGACTTCCATGCTCTGTATCAGGTGGTTCAGCTCCTGCAGGTAGGCCTCACACACTGATAAGTCTAATAAAAGGAAATAATTAAAACGACAAAACAGAATACAACTTTAGCAAATACTCTCTGGAAGAAATTCACTGGTTTGGTTTATACCACTTTTAAAAGTGGTGTAAACGTGGTAAATGTTTAGTACACCACTTTTAAAAACCCAAAAGTGATATAAAACTCAAAATCTTTTCCAATAGTACAATATAATGTAACCAAACAAACAAATGCAACCAAACAAACAAATGCTTAATGTACGATTTCAACAAAATCTGCTTAATGTATTTTGGATGAGTTGGAAATGTTTAGGGAGGTGAAGTAAAATGTACTCTTACCATTTGTTGAGACATACAGAGCATTTTGATTTCTCACTTTGAAAATGTCTAAACTTTTGCTGGACAGATATTCCATGTCTGACTTCCTGAAACTTCTTTATCATATGGATATCAAAAGCTATTTCAATGCTCTGCAGATTAAATTATTGGTGCTGCTCAGTCACGTTTGCCACATTTAGTGTTACCTTCTTTCAATCACAAACATTTTTACAATCCTTGAATTTATTGTTACCTAACTTTACGTACATGTTTAGTTTTTCAAAGAAGGACGTCATTGTTCATGTAAAAAATTAAAGTCAAAACAAAAACGATACTGGAATATTAATAACAAGCCCTTGCTCTCTGGATATTCTAGCAACGTTTTGCTATTCTGAAAACAAAACCATTGCTAGTCAGCTTGAGGTGTTTTCACACAAGTTCCTTAATTTAGAAAATCATATTTTCTCAATAATCAGTCCACTTAGCTTCATAAAGCATGTCAGCAGAATTATAATGACTCAAAACCGAGACAAACACTCCAGCTGTAATTACAGATTTCCTTTGTTCATTAACACCAATTAACACAATTCCAGCAAATTATTGCTAAGAAGATTTAGATGTACAAATGCTTGAGGTTACTGTGAATTTTCTCTAATCCACAAAATTCTCAAAATTATACATACAGATTGAATTTTACATTCCTCCCCAATGATATTTGGTTGAAACTCCTTCAGCAAAATGTACTATTTCTGAGAAATCAAGCTTTTTAATCTGACTAGAAGTGTAACTACATTCCTTGCTGAAAATGTAGATTTTATTACTACTGATTGGTTTACTGACACAAAACCGCTTTTAGGGGTCACAAATAGTCAAGCTTTATGATCAGGATTGAAACAGTCTGAGTTGCTTGAAAGGATGTATCTACAGTATATATTTGAGTGTGTATGTATAATGTTTGTTCCTGTGTAGATAAGAGAAAATGTAATTTAAATGGTTCTTGTTTTTCAAATTCATTGAAGTTGTTGGATGCCCTATTAGATTTAAAGTAACTAGTCCTTAAACACATTTTGTCTTCACTTTTAATCTGAAGATCATACAGCTTGGTTAAGATGATGACAACAAGTTTGTTTGATATGGAACATAATGCAGTGGATGATTATTATATAGAGGAGCTGCAGTACATTTGCAAATGTGCCATTTGCCATTTCTGCATTGTACCTGAAGTGTCTGCATTTATCAACTAATGCAAGCAATTTCTTGCACGGGGCAAAATAGATCACATGGAGTGGTAGCAGTCACAAACTAGATCTTATTTCATTTCACTGTACTTTCTTTCTTCTCCACAGTTTGTAACAAAATGCAAAAGGAACTGAGGTCGTTCTGTTGAATTATTTACTAACTCGACACTAAGTTTAATCAGCCATTGTTAACACCACAAGACATAATAATTACTAGAACAAGGGAAACAGAGATATGAGCCATCAGTGCTTCAAAGCTGAGCATTAACTGAGTTGTTTCACCATCATTTGCATTTCAAAAGCTGTGTTGACAGGCAGTAATTTTGTGGTGTTCTACTTAGCAGGGGAATTAGGAGCTTCTTTGAGTGTTACAGAGCTCACATATGTCAGCGGTCACGGTCTCACCTTTAGAGCATTTGTCCATGTCATTTGATGACTGGAGCCAGGCAGCGACCTTTGCCTGGCTGTTGGAGCTCAAAGGGAATCCTGATGCAGGATGCACTGAGGACTGCCTCCGTATAGACATGACCTGCAGCAGCAAGCAAACTCTAAATTACTGAATAGACAATAGACAATTTCTCTTATTAGTAAATCTTTCTCTACATTAAGTAGTCGATATAAGTCTAATTGTGTGCTATGTAGCGCTCAGGTGTACCTTCCTCAAGGAGGGTCCCTCAGCTATGCCAGGGGAGTTGGGGGAGGTACATATGGGGTAGAAGAAGGATTTCTCGTTGGCGCACAAGGTAATCTCGTTCTGCCGATAGCCCCGATGGTGGCGCAGCTTGGAAACCCATTCGTCAAACAGCTCCTGTGACTTAATCTGCCATCAGAATTAAACACAAGGTCAAGGAGATGGAAACACCTGCAGGAAGTTGTCAGCCAACATTTCCTCGCACAAACAATTCAATAATTTCATTTAAGTTTTTTTACTGTTAAGGAATCCAAAAGAAAAAAAAAATAGGAAACCATGCTGTTCTTCTGGGTGAGTTATTGTATTCATTGGCTTGCTGATTTACCTTCAGGTGATAGATATTCTCCCCAGCATCAAGATCAATACACTTGGCTTTCTTCTTAATGGTCATGACGGAGAGACCCACGTCAATGCGGCCATGCAGTTTCCCCTTCTCAATCTGTGAGGCAGCACCGGCAGAAAATACCACAATCATATTTGATGGATTGTTACACAAGCGCAGCAGGATGATGTGCAGTTTCAGAATGAAAGAGTAATCCCATTATTGGCTCATGGAGGCTGACTTACTGCCTGGTTTAATAAATGTGACTCTAGTAAGTAAAACACTCAACATCATTCATCGCAATGACAAAGAGACTAAGAGGAAGTCAAGGACTTTTGTGTGAAGATTCTCATGTGTGTAAAATAATATTTAATGATGGCAAAAATTATTCTTTATGGTATAACTTCACCAATTTTACCACATTTTGTCACATATTAATGAATATTATACAATTTTATACATGTAAACATTCTGGACGTTGGTATTTTTTGCTTCCTTGGGGAACAATAAATTTTACTTTGAAATTTTCTTAAACCTCTTAACATGTGGCACACCAACACAAAGCAGAACATCCTTTGGATGTAGAAGCAAAAGTATGCATGGTTTCAAAACTGATCAAAAATGAGCATTGAAAAATGGAGAGATATGGTCATATTTGATCCCAAATTCTTCTGATACCCTCAAATAAAATTCAGGGCAAGCATCTGCCTCTCTGAAATCAAATTAATTTCATTAGATTTGGATCCTATGTATAAACTCAGCAGTTTTATGGAGGCCTCAGAGGTTTTTTGGAGAACATTAAAGAACAGACAGCATCATGAAGAGCTAGATCAAGTCAAATGTGTGTGTTTGAATGAAAAACTTGCAGCTGTAATTGCAGCAAGATGAGTTTCTACAGCATATTGTATTTTAAGCAATCTTTAGTCTCATTGTCCTTCCTTTTCACAGCTGTTAATTCTTTTTTTGATAATCAAAGTACATTTCAATGTGATACACCAAAGTCTGAGGCTGTGAGTACTTTTGCAGATTACTATATTATCTGACAACACTATATGATAATTATGTACTCACATCAGCACTGCCCTTGCCATATTTAAGGATCCCCTTGTCCAGGAAGAAGTATCTCTGGGAAGAGAGAAAGAGACAGTGAACACACATAATGTAGCTGGAAGGATGTGGAGCATCCCTGACAGCAAAGCAGGGACTCTGCCATGACTCTGTAATAGTGACAGAAAAAAACTCTCGATGATGTCTGTAATTAATTTTTCGACAGCAAGATATTTGTTATCCCGGACTCTCCTCTTCTGTCTGCCTGCCCTTATTACTCCTCCTCTCACTCAGAGTCACTCTTTCTCTTCCACTAAATGTAATTCTCATAGCTCTTATTGTACATCATGAGAATCAGACTGGTGAAAGCCCAGAAATCCGACTTGAAGTCAATACTAAATGCAGTATAGTAACCAACAGGTCATCAGCTAATGTGTCTGAGTGGAGCACTAAGATATCTAAGCATTATCTTCCGAGGAAAAGCTTTCAGACTGAGCGTAAACAGGCGGTGACCCCGGTCACATGTCGCTTTTCAAGGGTGGAATCATCTGCTGCATAAGCTCATTCAATTAGTTTGAAGCGCCCATGAGGCGTGTCAGCAGGACTGGAAAAGCAACATTAAAATTGTGAAGGAAGGATGTAAAATTGAATTGACCTTCAGTCATTGTGGCTGGAAATAATTCACTCCAAAGGGAAGCATAGCATATGAAAGGAAACTTAAGGAGCTTGAAATAGTTTTATTTTACCTTGTGCCAACCCTTCATGGGCCACTTCCTCCTCTTCAGCATGTAGCCCTCTTGTTTCTGCGGCTCCAGGACATTACTGACCCCCCCACGCACACCATCCACTATTTCCCAGCTGTCCTGCAGGCACAGATGGACAAAAGTATATAATTGTGATACATCTGCTAAACATCGTTATGATATTGATTACAAGTAATCCAGCTCATCCTCCTAGCATTTCCGTTATTAGAATACACTGTACATCAAGCACGGGCAGTAAGAGGAACAGAGCCTTTATAATTCACCAAATATATCAGTGGTAAGCTGAGTTTTAATGGATGGCACTTAATGGCATAATGGTCTGTCAATTGTTGCATCCTTTGAAGATGTGGTGTTGCACTGATATTGTGATGACGACTGCAATTCAATACGTTGTGCTCTAAAACCCATATTAACCTAAATTAATCAGATCAGACACAGAGGAGACAGACACAGAAAGTTTAAACTTACGGTGCAAAAATCTTCATAGTTCTTAAACTTTTTCATGTTTCGAAAATAAAAACTTAACAGTATTTTACTGCGATTTAATCAAAACAAAATTGCATCTCATGGTCAATAAATCATCTTATCAGTGAAAAGATGCACAACTGCATACCTATAAAGACATAGCTCTTAAAATTCTGCAAGAGAGCTTTGTAAATGCAGCCAAGATGCTCATAGTAACTGCAGGAGCTGCAGAGGTCCACAGTTTAGGTAGAAGAACATGTCAACAGGACGACTATCCACTGTGATTACCACAAATTCTACTTTTATGGACAAATGACAAAAGAAAACCATTGTACGTAAAAAAAAATGCCAAAGTTAAATTGACAAAGCAGAAAAATCATGTTGAAAGTGCCTTGGTCAGTTAAGCCAAAACTGATTTTTTTGACCAACATCCAAAATCCCATGTGCAGAAGAAAACTAAGAATAAAAATCAATTGGAAAACTCCATCCTTATAGTGAAACATGGTGGTGGAAATATTACGATATGAGGATGTTTTTCTCCAGCAGGGATGGGGAAGCTGATAAAAGATACAGGACAATCCTATAAGAAACCCTATTAGATCTCACTGAAGACTTCAGGACAACAGACCTAAAAATACAACCTGAACTACAATGCAAAGCTTAGTAGAATAGTCATGTGGCCCAATCAAAGTCAGATCTGAATCCCATTCTAATTTATGGAAAAGCTAGAAAACCGATGGTTACATTGTGCACGCCTCCCCCCGCACCACCAAAAAATAAAACAAAACAAACAGACAAAAAAACATGATGTTTAAATCACAAAAGTGTTTGAAAATAATGTGTCACTTTTCCTGTCAAAAAAGGAGAATGTATCTTCTTTTGTACTCTATTTATCCAAATGAAATTCAACAAAAGTTGTGGGTGTAGCTTTACAAAAAAAGTTCAAGGAATACTGATATTGTAAGAATCAAATTCCTGCTTTGATTTGTTCCCTCATTTCCATCGGTCATCAGAGGGAGATTGTTGTTGAAACAAAGTATCCAATGAAGGGCCTCAAAATTAGCCTTCTGGTCGGGTCTGACTGTTTTCTGACTGAGATTAAAAGGTTTAAGTCCAAATCCCCAGCAGATACAAAGAATGAGATGATATTTTATCATAAAATTAATCTCCACAGCCATGTTAGTGTTGCAGCAGTGAGAGTTCCAGGAAGGCTTTAGAAATACTAAGAGGAATCTGGTATATCTGTGTGGCAGGGGCGGTGGTAGGATGTGGAAACATTGGGGACTCGGCCCAGTTCAGAAATAGTTTAACTTGATATGAATGCAGTAAAGTTTATAAGCCATTCAACATTAAAACAATATAGGCCGTATTAGTTTTCTGCCTATGCTGGGATTTAAAGAAACGTGACTTTTAGCAATTTTAACAAAAAGTGTGCCACCATCTATTTAGTTGAATATTTTCTGTCAGAAGCTGATTCAAAGAACTACAGATTGGCAAACTGTGCATCTGTACCATAATCATAATTTCATGTCACTATTTAAGGTTCCGTTTCTTTTTAGGTTAAATCTGTCTTGATTTCAGATAGGAACCAATTTCTTCAACAGCTCTTCTTGTGCGCCCCACTTTGTTCATTCTTTCTATGTGTTTCATATAATTTTGATTTGCTCCTTGCCTCCTGGCCACCAGGTATCTGTCTCTAATCAACCACTTACAGGATCTCTGTGATTATTCTCCTCTCTATATATAGTCATACAGTTTTCCTTGCAGGTTGCCTGTCATGCCTTTTTGGTCATCGGTAGAAATTTATCCATCTTTAATTGTTTGGGTTTGCCATTAAAATCTCTTTCTTAGGCTTCTATTCACTTTTTCTAACTATTCCGGTCTTTCGAATTATTTAAGAATAAAGTCAATTTCCTGAACTAGTTGCCTGCAAAAAAAAAAAAGATTTCACATCATAATATAAAAAAGTACAGTGTCATGAACCTTTTTTAATATTTTGGTTTTCCATTACCTTTATCATCTTCTCCTGCTTCTTCAATGTCTGGTTTCTTCAGACATTGAAGAAACCAACGTCTGATCAGGTTTGTAATATTTTAATGCGAATATAAAGCTAGACTGCACATGACAGCTCACGACAGCTAAAGCTTAAATGTTTTTGTGTTGTGCTAGTTCCCTGTATCTGCAGTAATCAGAGAGAAAATGGACGGAGAAAGAAGGTCCCCAGGCCAGGAATCAAACCCCATGGCTGCATTAAGGTCTAATGGCTTCCATATATGGGGCGCCTGGTCTACCTGCACCTCGACTCATCGTCCTGCCCCAAGGACAGGGACAGCTGATGTCACGCTGGAGTGGGCCAATTGCTAAAGCTTGAAAAAGATGCTCTCTGCGCAGCATTTTTTCCATCATATAAAATCAACTATGACGTAAATACCACAGCTATCATCAAACGTAGCTGTATGATATTTACTCACATTTAATTTTTTTACTTCCCGGCTGTTTTGACAAGCATTGGGTGTTTGGAAGTGGTCTGAACTGACTTGCACATTGTTGTCTCAGTGCATGCCCGTCCCAGTTAAGCTAACAGTATCTGTCAGGCAGGGTGAAAGCTGAAGGTGAGAACATTTAAAAAAACAAAAAACTAAAGAAAAACAGGAATGAGGACAGACAAGGACAAAGACTGTGGACTGCTGTTTGAGTCTCCCCCTCTCATGAGCCCCTCCTCTGACAAAGTCACACTGTGAGTCATTATTGTGGCACACTGACTGGACACTTCAAAGTCAAGAGACTTCTCAAAAAGAAGCAGTGATATGAAGCCCAGAGGACAAGGGGGGCTTCATATCACTAATACCACTTAAACGAAATTGTAAATTAAAATGTTTCATAGCAGGCTAATTTGTTGTTTGTCCTTCAGGACTATGTCTTGACCTTCAAAGCTTAATGTTCTATACTTTTGGTTCCAGCTTTTGATTAAATAAAACAATGAAGAATAAATGATTACACCCTCTGCTCTCTGCTAAATATTCTTGCTTTCAAAACCTGAGAGCCATTGTGGCTCTTTTACTTTGTGTGTCTTGTGCTGATTGCAACAGGTGGATCAAGTGCACTACTGTCACAGACTCAAGCCAATTCTTATCTCTGATGGTCTCAGCTGCTTCTTTCACAACTTCACTGCCAGGTTGGAGAGTCAAACACCTGCTGTCAGTGCTTAATCCAATATATCATGTTTTGGATGGCTGGATTTTCAGTAATCCTCCTTTTCCCCCCATTTAACTCCCAGGCTTTCTGATCTGCCCACACCTGCATGATTCACCCTCCAAATCCACTCTGAATCAGTTCATCTCTCCAAACTTACATCACTCCCGATTTATTCTGCTTTTCTGACTAACAAAGTCCACTGATTCATTTCCTAATTTGGATTCAAATTAAAACATCTCATCCTTTGTAAATTAAACACCCTACTAAATTTGGACATGATGTAATTTTTCATGAATTAAAATAAGGAGCTTTGACTGATTTAAGCTTACAGGGTACAAATCTAAACATACCCCTAGCATAATTGCAGAATTGTTTTTTTATTTTGTTTTTGTGGTTTTCTGTTAATGGAAATACCTTCTCAGTTCCTCTATTTGTTATGCAAATGATCACTCAAAAGTTTGTCTGGTGGATAACACTTGAATGATATTTAATTACTTCCATCTCCCAAAAGGACAGTCTGTTCTGTAGTAGTTAAAATTAATAGGTCTGCTGAAAAAGGTTAGAAGCAAAAAAAATGAAAAATAAAATCTATAGATTGTTTTTTCAATTGCTTTTCTGTTTGACTGGCCCTGACTGATCAGTCTTAACATAAGCGCTACAGGGTCCCACTAACAGCATCGCTCTTTGGAGTGCATGCTGTGGATTGCACAAAAGAAGAATTTTTCAAGGTTTTTTTCAAAACATTCTTAAGAGATTTTGGTCGACATTGAAAATAACAGGGTTTCTACAGATTTGTGGACTTAGCGTCTGTGATGTTGTCTTATTGGACTACAGGAAGGGTTTCCTCTAGCATCGGTGTCCTACAACTTACAGATGTATTTCTGCTTCAACACAACTGAGCCATGTAATCAACCCATTAGCAGAACTCTGGAGAACTCGACTGCATGCTGACGAGGTAATTCAGCCATGTTAATTCAGGTGTGTTGGACTAGTGACACATAAAAGTCACACAACACTGGCAATTTGTTATTATCATTAACCTTTATTTCACCAGGAAAATTTCATAGAGATGAACAATCTCATGTATGAGAGAATCCTGGCCAAGACCAGCAGCAGCACACCGAGCTTACACAACATTCACAGCAAAACAGAGAAAGTTAGCACTGCCATAAACAAATTAGTTAAAAGATCCCTTTCCTTAAGACAAGACCCCTGGGCTATGGGCTGTAAAGAGAGATTTGTGACAATGTTTAGTCATATAAGGTCAAAGCTTCCTCATCTTGTGCAACAGACATTTTTGCTAAGCTGATTTAGGTAAGTTAGCGCAAAGTAAGGATTTTTGTGCTCAAATGAGGAATTTGAAGAGCAGCTGAGTCATACCAAGTCTCTTCTTATTCACCATGCAAACTGCTGGCTGAGAAAATCAGCCATCAAATATTTCTCCAAATATTGTGAATTGTTACCTGTCGACTGTCGTGCTTGGATGAGGAGCTGCTGTTGCTCCTCGATAAGGAGGAGATCTTGTGTGACATGGCTGAGCTGCGCTCCTCTGAAATCATCCTGCTGCCGTCTGGCCCGGTCAGGCTATAGCTGGATCACGAGAGGCATTCCCCTTCTGTAAGAAAAAGAGGGTGAAGAGTTGATCAGAAGAAGAGAGAGTGGCAAGAAATATGCTGTGAATAGGAAAGTCCTCTAAAAGGCTTTTAGCCTTCACTGAAAAATGCATAAGGTTATTCAAAGTGATTAGTTTTTCCAACTCGGTGTAGCAGAAACGTGGTCTATAATGAGGAAACCTTCACTCTGCTCTCAGTATCGAGACAGGAAAATCGAAAGTTAGAACCGGGGGACATAAATTAGGGTGCAATTGAAGAGATCAGAGGTTTAAATATTTCATACTTTACCCTTTCAGAGGGTGATGGATTGTCAGCAGCTAAGATCCCATAAATCTAAGGTCTCCACTTGAAATGCATATGCACAGCAGTGCGGAAGCATATTCTGTATTAAAAACCAAAGAAAAGTATTGAACTCCTCTCTGCCATTATGATACAAAGTGGCCTCATTTTAAAGTGTTTGCTGTGTATGTAAGTGCCGAAATTACAAACTGCTCAATATAAAATCCGGACCAACAACTAAAAAATATTATCCAAGCAAAATGTCCTTATTTTTTGCTTTATTAAAAAGACACCAATAAGAAAATACATGATTTCTGTCAGACATGCAAATAAGATTCCATTAATCTAAAGTGAAAGGTAAAAACACATTCTAATTAAGATTAATCTTCCCTTTGAGACGCATGATCCGTACTTTTGCTATGACTCATTTCACATTACAGCTCCATAATGTGGAAATTAAAGACAAGTGGCATGTGTAAACACTCAGTGAAATGTGAGATCGTGAGTGAAATTTGAAATGATAATTTCAGCAGAGTGGAAAAATAAATGGGCATCTTAAAGAAATGTCAACCTTGAGTCCTCAGCCACACAATCCTTGGGTCTTATTAAATAATGTGCTCATTTGGCACAACCAGAACAGCAGTGTTTTGATCCAAGAGGTGGTTTGTCAACCTTAGGAATGCTGATCAACATCCAGGTAGTGTTTGTGCATGTTTTAATCATCCATGCAGGAACAAGCTGAAGGTCAGTTTTACCAAAGATGTGACAAAACGTTGATTTTATGGGCCATTAACCCCCTGCTCATCAATGTGTGAAGGGACCATCTGTAAAACTCAAAGACGCAAGATGCAGTTGGTCTTCAGGTTCTTTATCATAGCGGCTTTGGGTATGTAGAGTATGCAACTAGCTCAGAGTGAAAGGACATTTCACTTCTGTGGGATGTTTTTCTGATGTTTTTTGGCTTTAAACATAAGCCAAAAAAAACTTAAGGCTCACACCCTAATCTAAAAAAATAAAATAATAATAGACCAAGCTGAGTTTTTATAATTTGCAAAGAAGATACTAACACTAATAATTAACATTTTCTGCCATAAATCAATCTGCGTGATGTAAGATTTTGTCTCATACTTACATGCTTACACAGATTGTGTAATCTGGCTTTGAATTGGCCATTTTTGAGCATCACAATGGCTGCATGCTCTAGAGTTAGGTAAGAAAACTACCAGTAAACACCTCTGTCATGTGGCCAAGACGCACCAGTTCTTCGTCTGTGAACCAGAGGCTGCGGTTAACAGCGCAAGGCACTTAGGATGAATCCACAACAATGGATCAAAGAGGCCGGACACAGAAAAGAGACGCAATGTCAGGGCAGGAAATGTTCCAGCTCAATTAATTCTGAATGCCATTAATTAAATCATGTCAGGAAAAAAAGCTAATATTCAGACAGAAGTGATTTAGACAGCACTATATGCTGCCTCTCAGTTAATCCGCTGCTTTCTTGCTATCTTTGTGTGATTTATTCATCCACTTTTCTGCTGACCAAATCAACTAAAGGTCTGTGACAGTCAACTTTCAATGTGCAATTCTCCAGTCTTTCCTCAGTGTGACAATAGCATCAGACATCAGATCTCTAACAATTACCCCTTTTCACTGATGATCACATGCACTGTGCTCTCATAGTGAAGCATTCACTTGCAGAGTAGCTGTGTTTAAAGCAGGAATGTATGGATGCTGATTCACTTTACATAGATAGGATGAAGAAAAATGTGAAAACAGAAAGATGAAAACATGTAGGCTCAAATGGCGAGATGACAAATTCTACTGCATAATATACTCTGTATTGATGATTACTGTTTCAGACTGTGTAAAACCCCTGATATAGATCTTCTCTCAGGTTTAATGGGTTTAATGACTATGTTGTACAAAAGAAAGGGACATATATCTATCGATCTATCTATCTATCTATCTATCTATCTATCTATCTATCTATCTATCTATCTATCTATCTATCTATCTATCTATCTATCTATATATATATATATATATATATATATATATATATATATATATATATACCGATGTTCGTTTTAAAGCCACATCAGAGACAGAAAGATAAACGGTTTGCGCACAGAGGGGGATCACATCTTTTGAAAACTTCAGCAGTGTGTGGGTGGGCAGCAGTCACTATTGTTTCATAATGAGAAACCAGCATGACACTTGGATAACATCCGTATTTAACTAGCAAAACCTAACTGCTTTTCTTGATCTTCTCACTTTGTGTGTTTACTCGGCTTCTGCAGAGTAACTTTAATTTTGTCAATAGGCAAAAACTAGAACAAATTGTAGAGCTAGTAAAGGATGGCATAACTAGACTCCCAATCAACAATGTGGAACTTGGAAGAAAACTCTGAATAACACTTGCTAAATATATTTACAGTTTAAATCGCATGGTGATGCACTGAAAATATTAAACCTGCTTGTCTGTATGCATATACACAAAAGTACAACATAGAACTTGAAGAACTATAAACCAGGATGACTGAACACAATGTTTGAAATATATTGTTTTTTACTGAACGTCTTAGCATCGTCTCTCCTCAGAGCTCCAGGTTCTAGGAGAGGAAGCCAGACCAGCACGTTCATTTCTGGAATTTCCCCTCAAGTCTGAAAAGTCTAGAAATGAGACGAGATGGAAGTAGTTCAAACCAAATCTATTTCTGGTTCACAATGTGAAGCCTTGTGGCCCCTAAGCATCTGGCTCGTTTTGATTAATTTCATCAATTGCCAATTGGACTGGGGTTAAGGGAGATTGGATACATGGCCTCTGTGTTATATTTCTTAAGCTTTTCCTGAATATCTTTAATTGCCAGAAACTTTTCAAAGTTCTCCTTCACAGCTGATGCTGATAGTGGAGTTCTCTGAAAAAGGCAAATGAGAGACCTGTTTACGAGTTCTGCAAATCTCAGCCTAATCTCTCCTTATGCTGTCCCTGCACAGACATAAGCCAAAAGCCTTCCAGTCTATCTCCTCTGCAGCTCCTGTTACAGATGTTCCTCTGTCTATCCACCGTCTCCAGAGGCTGCCAGAGCAGCACACAGGCCCAGCAGGCTTTCAGGCCTCATTAGGATGTGACTCACCAGAATGAGAGGCTTTTGGTCGAACCCTCCACAGTGAAGCTTTCATCGGAAATAGAGTCATAAGTTGTAGAAATTACAGTGCTTAAGCTCCTATTAGCAGTAGATGTATGTGTCAGTGTTTCAGAGAAGTTGGGTGGGGATGGACTCTCATTTCTGAGAAAGGATGAGAGGAAAGTAAAAACGAGAGGGCAGGCCTGCTAGAATTTAGTAATTAGGAAGGAAAGAAAATAACGCCTACAGCAGTTCCAGAAGTGATGCGATACAAGAAAAGTTACCAGAAAGTCTTACACTTTTGTTAATATACAAAATGTAATAATTATGGGCTGTCCTTATGAGGTTGTTTCACAAAGTAACCAGTGTTTATGTAAAAGCCAAGCAAAGTGCAGATAAAACTGTGATTGGAAACCTCGTTATAGCAGACTATTCAACTTGAAGTGAACTCTTAACTAAATCTCTGCCTCGTGATAATGTCTCAGCGAATGAAGCAGAAGAAAATCAATGTTGATTTAGTAATGCCTCACAGGTCAAATGTCGCTCTAAGCCCCTCTGTGGTCTTCCAAGTTGTGCTTTCAGGTGACAAACAAATTGTCTCTACATATGCCACACAGGTGTCATTGTGCTTGGTAACAATGTTATTTCTGCAGCCCAGCAGCAGTTCTTGTCAGCTGATTCGTCTCAGTTAAACTGATAAGTTGTAATGTAAAAGTTGGTAAAGTGGCTGGAATGCAGAGTCCTCAACTCGTAACCGGACGTTATTTATTTATTGCATCTCTGCTAAATTTGTTAGATCTGAATTCAGTGTCTTGCAAAAATGTAAATTCTCCTTTATCTTTTTCACTTTTCTTAATGTAGTTAATTATAACCTTTTGTGAAAGAAAATAGTGATAAATTGTGAAGTGTGAAAACAATTTGGCATGTATTTTCATAGCAAAGTAATAAAAAGGGTGAGGTGTGTTTTTGTGTGTATACACACAAAAATCTCCCATGAAATTTACATGTGACTTTCACATGGGATCATATGTGGTTCGCACCACTTTTTACATGTGTGAATGATGTGATTATATGACCCACATGTGGAAAATGGGAATCATATGTGATCCTGTTACAGTGTTTTTTTTCCAGATTCTTCCACCTGAGCTGTGAGTCTCAACAACTCTTTCAGAGTAAAATTGAATAAAAAAAATTTAAATAAGACGACATGTGGACTGATATGATATATTACTTTATGCACATTGTCTAATAGGTCAGACTGTCAGTTTAAGTAGATGGCAATGTCCACCTAATTGCCATAGTCTCTCCATTTTCAGATGGTTTGTACAGGGCACTAAGGGATGTTCATAGCATATTGTTCTAAGCCTGACCTTTCTACCGTGTTTCTTGGTTTGTATGATGTGTTTTGTTCTCTAACAGAGCTCTGAGCCTTTTACTGAACAGCTGAATTTAGACTGTGATTAAAACACCTGCAGGTGGACTTTTTGTTTTCTTTTCACAGGTGAAAGAGCAAAAGGAGCTGAATAAATGCCAGCCAAACTTTTCAGATTTCTATCAACAAAAATTTGGAAAACAACATATCAGTTTTATTCTACTTTGAAATTATGTTGTGAAACATTTAAGAAATATTGCTACTTTTGCAAGGCACCACAAATTAGTGTCTGATTGTTTCTCATTTAGTGGGAAACTCCCAGATGTCGTGCACGATCTAAAACGTACCACTTTAATAACAATAATCTTATTACAACTGTGCATCACCAGGCTGGGTTGGTGCCACTTAGTCTTTGTTTTTCCATTAGTGAAATGCAGAACAACAATTTTTCAGAAGAAAATGAAAAGCGTAGACATAAGTGGACAATTACAAACAGACTGTGACTACAATATCAATGTTTTACCCTAAGATGGTGAAGCAGTTAGTAAATATGAAAGAAAAAATTCAAATCAAGTTTATGAGTAATGCTCCAGGACAATTTGGGAACAGGAAAAATAATCTTAAATTATAGCATGAACTTGTGCTAGCTACGGTGGCCCTGAGGTGCAAAACACTCCATTTTAAATTAGGAGGAAACCACAAAGAAACTGTTCAGAAACACTTCAGAGACCTCCCATCCGACAGCCAGGAAAACAAAGCACATGTTTTGTGTATTCATGAATGCTCCACGTTTCAGCTTGCTTTTAGGAAACAGGTACTCCAGGTTTTATGTGCCACACAGGATGTAATCAATAAAAGGTGCAAGTGCAGCGTCTACCATAGTGTGAGGGCAGATCAGCGCCATAACACAAGCACCTTATGGCTTCTAATAGAAATCATTCAGCTTTTGTTTAACAAAAATTTACTAATGATTGGAAAATTGTTGCAGAAGTTTTTTTATATGCAAAAATCTAAGCAAAAAGCCAAGAATAAAAAAAAATTACATTAAAAAAAATTCCTCCTGAAAAAAACTCTGTGGTTGCTAGTGGAAATCAATACCCTTAATTGTCTCACTTTAAATTCGGTGGAATTAATTATTCATAAATTAAAATGCACAAACAGTGTCTCAGAAAAATCCCCTCAATCCTGACAAGGGTCCAGCTGTACAATCCAATAATGACACTTTGAGCATCACAGAAGACTCAATCAGGCTGTAGTTTACAGTCACACCCAGTGTAAATGCTTGCAAGGCCCAGAGCTGCATGGCTTCATGATCAAATGTTTCAGCCTGGCTGCTCTGGCTGCAGTCCAACTCATTCTCCTTTTGCAAATTAATTTCACATCTCAACAACTAAACTGAACATAAAATTCTGATTGAACATAGACTATTACGAACTAGACAATAAAAAACCTGATTTGTTCTGAAGCAAAAAAAAAAAAAGTAATAACATTAAGGTTGATTAACACAGGGGTAAAACTCCCTTTTCCTAAATGTGCAGGGTCAAACAAATCAATGTTTATATTTTTTCTCTAACTGAGAACCACAATGAAACTCTAAACCACTAAACACATGTAAGAAGAAGTATTGTGGATGTAGGCCAGATAGTTTATTGAGTGTAATGGGAAAATTATATCTTGGGAATATAAATTAAATAAATCTGAAGCACTGTAGCAATACGTAGGATTTAATACTATGAATAGTGTTTAAAGAAAACATGTTTTTTTCCTGTCTTTCACTCTAAACAGATTTCATACAAAGTGGAAAGGGAAAAGGATTTGCTCGCTTTCCAACACTGACAGAGTAATATTGAACAACACAAGAGCAGAACTGTATATTTACTGTTTGTGTCCATATTGTCTCCAGGTAGAGTTTGTGTTGTTTTGATAGATTAAATTATTAACTATCTCATTCTCTCAGTTAATGAGGGAATTATAAGAAATTTTGCAGCATTTTATGTCTTCTGTGGGTTTAATAATATAGTGGTGACAGATCTGATGCTGGGTGGCTCTCAAAATTTAAAATGTTATGCTTTTATTATGCAAATATCATAAAAGGAGGACAGCATCATCACTAACTCAAGGAGTGATTAGAAGCAGCAGGAGAGCAGGAGATAGAAATATTCAGACACAAAGTTGCTCATGCTGTGTCACTCAAAAATATGATTGGACTTTCCTTCAAGGGGCTGCAATCAGTCGAAGAGGATAAATGGCTTCTGTCTGACTCAGCTAACTACTTAAGTTTTTCTGGTCAGTCAAACAAAGTCACTCGTACAGGAGAAAGAAGAAGAATTTCTCTTTTTCTATAAAGAAAGGAGGATTTTCACTGGAGCAGAAAATTATGTCTATCTTTTCCACAGAGAAATGCACTGAAAATTCAAAACATTTCTGTAAAATGACTGTCTTATTTAGCACAGGTCGTCACAGTGAGATCCCATTAACCCAAATGGCTGGAGCAAACAAAAAAACTGGCTCGGTTCCGGCATGAGATTCATTATTCAGAAGAGCATCTCCTGACCAGGAAGGGTCATTCTCACCGTCTCTGTACATCAGTTTGTTTATGTGCCACACCTCTTCTGAAAGCGATGCACAGATGACACACCGTGTCCCTGTTCTACTTAATGGCATCTCGGTGAAAAGTTGCCAGTACAAGAGGAAGCCAGTCCAAACATAAGGCACACAGAGGAAAAAAAAATCTCAATTTTACAGCAATAAAAATAAATAAATTAAATAAAATCACATTACAATCACAAACTTTAATCTACTTTGTTGAAATTGTATGTGATAAAGCAACACAAATTAGCGAAAAAGTAAATGGTTTTTCATTGTTTTTGATGAAAACAATACTGGGCATCAATACTGGAGATGACCATTTGGAAAACTTTTAAATTGGCTCATCAGTTCTCCATCTGTGCCTGCAGTGAGGGGGAATGAGTGGGAACTCATACACCAGCTCTATTACACAAATCACAAATTGTCTAAAATGTATCCTGGCACAGATGCTTTGTACACATGCGTTAGTACTGCCTCCAGTTACGGGATTTCTGGGCTATTATATTTTGATACATTAGCAAAAGGATATAACGTTACAGCACATCCACACCAACTTCCAGGTCTCTTTAGCAGCACATCAACCTGTTCCCAGCCAGCTGAGGCACATTCCTCTGTTGCTTCTACTGCCCAGCTGACTATCTTGCTAACTTGAGGACTTATTTTGCATGGATCAATGACTTTTTATAGAATACAATGTTAGGAAGGCTGGGATTCTCTGGTAAAGGCTTTTAAAAGATTTTTGAGATGATCTGTTGCTGATAATGCCAGATATTAAAGATTGCTTGCAGAAAGTGGTCCATCAAGTACTGCCCTTGGACAGCAATGGTTTAAATCAAAGCACATTGACCCACATTGTCAGACTGGTCCAGTCAAAGTTCCGACTAATTGAGAATGAGTGGCAAGCAAGACATAAAAATTGAAATTCACCCAATTTCAGATCTGTCCAAAGATGATATTCTCATATTAATGAGAATACGAATAAGACGTAAAATGGATTCAATTGGAACTGTAGTAAGAGGTTCACTCAGAAGGACCAAACACAAATTTACATCACAATTTTGAATATGTATTTGTGAAAATGCTGAAAACTGCGTAATCTCTTCCACTTTGTTTCAGTCCATTACATAAAATCCTCCCAAAATTCACTGAAGTTTGTATTCGTGGCCCAGCAAAACTATGAATAGTTCAAGAAATATGAATACCTTGGATCACAAGTTCTAAAGTTCAGCTCACACTGATCCAAGAGTGAATAATGCAGTCAGTCCTCGTTAAGTTGCCGTGCAGGATGTATTTTCATTCATGTCTAAAACTGCAAGACAGACGAGAGGTGTTGTATCACACACTGACAAGCACCGCACTGCATCCTGTTAAACAACCACATCCTCGTCACGCATCCTCTCCTCTCCTTAGCCTCCTCTCTCTTTCTCTCTCTCTTTCTCTTGTCCTCTTACTCTGTTGTCAGCCCCCAATGTGGCAGAGGTCCTTTCCTTTGTTACACACACACAGTGAGAGGGAAGCCTGACAGCCTCATAATTCAACACCAGCTCATAAGGACACAGAGGAGCTGCAGCTCAGTTCAACAAACACTCACCAAAGAGCAGGGGGAGAAAGAGCTGAGCAGAAGGGTGAAAAATGCTCCTCTTTCTGAAACTTGACCTCTCTGCAGTTTTTCCAATTAAAAGTTCTGATAGCAACATAGCAGCACTGATCCTAATTCAAAGATTAACGTAATAATCCATCACTGTTAGAATGCATGAGGCCAAGGAGGTGGAACATCACGAAACAAACTGAAACAACATCTGCACTGCGACAAGCCAGCTAGATGTCCTTGTAGTAGATTTAGATAATGGCACCGTTTTTTCACCGACGTCCATTTATGGACTGACAAAGATGAAGTGTCTATCTGATACAGCTTTAATTTTTTATTGCAAGACTGAGCTCAGTGAGTTACATTAGCAAAGCAATTTTTGACTAAGTGCAATGCATGAATGAATCTGCAGCCTGAAACTCTCTCTGATAAGGCATGTGAAGCTACAGAATCAAAAGCAAAAGTAATAAATTGATGCAAAAAGCGTGAACGAAGCAAAAAACGTGACAGCTGCTCTGAATTGTTTTGTGCGTTTGTGGTTTGATTTCAGTTGTTTTTTTTTCAGGACTTTGTTTTGTTTGCAGTTAAACTCAGGGCCTTTCTGAAGTTTGGCCTTGGTTTTAAGTGCAAACTTTTATTGACCCAATTTGGTTCAGTTATCAAAAGTGTTTTGGAGTAAGAAAATCTCTGAATCCCCAAATCAAATGTTCACCATATGGTGGACTATTTTTATTTCCTAGAGATTAGAAAGAAAAAGGTTTAAAATACTCCTACTGTTGTCACATTTCTCTTTTTGTGACATAAAGAGCGTAAAAAATCACAGGGACGACATGAATAAGAACAAATCACTGGTCTTACTACATCTAAACAACTTCTGATAGTGTTGACCACAAAGTTTCACTGACTGATTGAAACCTCTAGAGCTGTCCTCAAGCCCTTATCAAATTAAATTAACTGTAATTTTAGGTAACAATTCATTTGCATACATTTGACTTAAACCACAGAGGATCCCAAAGCTCAATTTAAGGTGCTAAATTTTTAATATATGCATCCTACCACATGTAGATTTTCATAGTTCTAAATTGTTGAGCTTCCTACTGAACAATTGATGAACTTTTTAATTACATTTTTGATGTGTGACACATTTTACATAATTTTAATTTGCTCAGTCAAGGCAAAGTTCAGTCTGGTTGGGGGCTTTAAAATCCTTCTTAAAGTTTCCCAGACACTAGTGGGACACACAAAAACACACACAAATTACTAACGTTTTTTGTACTGTTGTCACCATTAAAAAATCTTCAGTTCAACCTTATGAGTGGAGACACATTGTTGATGTTACCATTATTAAATAGCTTACAATTAAGTATTGGCAAAGCTCAATGTAATTTTCACAGGTGGTGGAGCGTTGTTGTTAGCAACTGCTGAAAGTAACTAAAAGTTACTTTTAGTGTAACATAGTTACTTTCCAAATCAAGTAGTCAATAATCTAACTAAGTTACTATGTCAAGGAGTAATCAGTAATCCGACTAAAGTTACTTTTTCAAAGTAACTATGCCATCTCTGCATGTTTCAGTACATGTACAACTAACCTACACCTTGAATCTATACCACATACTGCAAAACATTTAAAATGAAAATCATAATTTTGCTAACACATCCCATTTATTATGTTTTTGGATCTACATTACTGAGAGATTTGAAATGTATAATTTTATTTTCAAATTGACTAAAAAAAACTTTAAAAAACCACCAAAGACAACCAAAAAATTCTTATATATTTGTAATATTATATTAATATGACATATAAAACTGATCCTGAAGTGACCAAATTATTATTTCTAAATTATTTACAATTCAGATATTTGTATTGTAAAGGAAGTATATAATGGTATTAATATTCTATGATTCAAAACTTAAAATTTTTAATGACCTGGTGAAGAGCGCTATTGTATTTTTATATAATGTATCTGCCAGAGCCACCCTTGAAAAAATTTTATGCTGTTATCTGGCAGGAAGTTAAGAAATCATTCCTGAAGCATCTTTCAGTCTCTCTGACGCCAGGAGAGACTGAGGAGACAAGCAGCCTGCCAGTGAAAACCTGGTACTACTTATCTAACAATGTCAAAGAAAGCACGATTGAGAAGTTGCTTGTTTTAACAAAGAAACTCTAATATTATTTTCTGCAAAATGGCTCAAATATCCTAATGTCTCAAAATATATGTGTAAAGAAGACAACACATAATGAATCCAATGATGCAGTTACAAATATGTTTGTGCATGCAATTAAAGGACAACTTTACATGCTCCTCCTGCCCATGCAAGGAGAAAACTAACACCTGCCACACGCTAAGTTCAGCTGTTTGGTTGTTTTCTTTGTTTGCTCTTTCTGCATTATTCACCTTTTACTTGACAGAGACTATGGAGCAGAGCCATGCAGACCCCTGTATAATTTACAACACTGTGGCTGAATCACTAAAAGTATTTGTAGTATTTATTCCTGCTCTCTTAATGAGTGTTTTGCTTTATAAACCATTAAATATGCATGAAAATGAATTCACAGGGGGAGAACAGCACAGCAGGTGACCAGCAAGCTGCAGCGAGTCTCCTGAGACTCGACGCAAAAATAAACAGAGGTGACACTCATGAAACGCCATGTCCCAAAGTAGATATACCTCAACTGATAACTGTGTTTTCTCTCCTGTAGCATTCCTCAAATTCTATTGACTCCTCTCCTGCAGAGCCTCATTTTGCCTGTTTGGCCTGAGGTTAAGATAAAGAGAGAAAAAACACAGGGTAGGGAAACTGGCCACCAAACATACCACAGACCCATGAGAAAAGAAAAGGAGAAAGCTCAGACAAACAAGCTCCCAAGTTCTGAGTCACAACAAACACTAGAAAAGTGAGAAAGTGCAACACCTCTGACAAAGTACGAGTTAGCAAACCATTTTAACCTTGTTCACATTTTGTCACAATATAACTGCAATGTATTTTCTTGGAACTTTATGAGATAAATAAAATCAAACTTAGTGGAAAATTGCAAAATTCAGACAAGAGGAAGAACGTTTCTCCAAACTTGCATACAGAAATTTGAAAAGTGTGGTGTGCATTTGGTGTGCTGAATCAATTATTTGTAGAATGTTTTTGCTGCATGTCTTTTGTGGTATGTCTCTACCGACAAATCTAGAAACTGAATGTTTTGCTCCACCTCAGATGAAGACAGCACCTGTAACTAATGATTTTCAAGTCTTACCAGACATTCTAAATTTGACTTAGATCTGAATGTTGACTATCATAACACATGCATGCATACTGTTTTCCTCTAAACTATTCTCTTGTAGGTCTGACTGTATGTGAACCTCCACTCGAACATTTTTTTACAACATGTTTCCTCCCAGGATTGGCCATAGTGCTTCCCATCTATCTTTCTATTAACTCTGACCAAGTTTCCTGTCCATTTTAAAGAAGGGACAGGTTGCTTTGAGGTGCAGCATCATGCATCTCAGAGCATGATGCTGCCACCAATGTGTTTTACAAGGCATTTGTAGGTTGATGTGCATAATTGTTCTCCATTACATATTACATTTTGCTTGTTGTCCAAAAACAATTCAGTTAACTGGTTTTATTTGATCACAGGACCTAATATTTCACATGTTTGCTGGCTTGTTCAGTCCAAAACTAACTGACCCATCAAAGGATTCTCCACCTGAGCTGTGAATCTGGAGTCAAAATGGGCCTCTTGAGCGCTTATCTGATTAATAGTCTTCTTGTCTAGCAGAAGTTTAGGTGGCTTGGTTGTGTTATATTATTATTTTCTGATTATGGACGAACACTCTGCTGTGAAGTATGTAAAGCTTGTAATGATGTTTCATAACCTAACTCTGCTTTAAACTTCACCACAACTTTCTCTATTATCCTTGGACTCCATGATGCTGCTTGTTCACTAATGTTTTCTAACAAACATTAGGCCTTTACAGAACACATAGGAAACTGATTTGAAACTCTCTCTGAGAGAGGATCAATCATTCTCTCTTTGAGAGGTAACATTTTTCCTCTGAATTACAGGAAGCTCTTTATTAAGTCCACAACATGTTTGAACAGACACAGCACCTGGTAAGCCTCCCCTGATGGCAACACCCAGGAGAGCCTAGACGACGCTTCGCAAGTCCTAAAATTAACGGGAGTACAAACATCTCACAATGCAGATGAGTCACAAGTTTCCAAACTATTTTTCTAGTCTGAAGTTCAATGTGCTCATTGTGTGTGTTTGGATTGTGCTTTTTATGGTGAAATGTTGGGGCAATCTTTTTATTAGAATTGGTACGCTTATTTTAAATGGGTTGTTTACTTGACATGGATCCGGAACATAAGCATGAGGTCCTTACAGAGGTTAGCCTGCTTTAGTCATATTAGAGCCAGTTTTGATAATTATTCTGAATTATTGTCTTGTTGGAACATCTAACTGTGTTCAACATCTGACTAAAGCCATTACAGTGGCGGTGAGAATATTTGGAAGAATCAACATTAGGAATTCACACTAAGGGAAACTGTAGCCACAAAGTCCAGTATATTTAAATAGGTAAAAATGTGCTTTTATATATTTGAGCCTGTTTGCATATGATCCTGTTGTCATATAATAAAAAGTTAAAACTGCCAAATTTATAACAGTCATACCGATAATGAGTCTGCGTAAACTTTTCCACCAAATTATGTTTCATTATGATGAAACAATAAATGTTGTCAACATATTAGTCACTGCCATCTAAATTTCTGCTGTAATGCAACTAAACTAAAAATCCTACTTTGTCATTGAATACTATGCAGCAGAGACGCCCTGGCAAGATCTTCTATATGTTCACCAACACACAGCTAAATCCTCTCAGCATGACATAAGATCAGACTGAAACCGGTTCACTATTTTTGCCTTGAGGGTTCAGACTTGTTAATCTCTGCTGAACTGTTTTAGCTTTATATGGAAAACAGCAGGTTGTCGTCTTTCATCCAACACTTCATTTCGTCATTTTATTCAGAGGAGAAGAGGGGAACAGAGTAACCATGGAGACTAAAAAAATTATCTATTGGTACTTACTGGCTGAACCACAGATCATCTTCACAAAATATCTGCTGCTCAGGAAGCGTCACAGGCTTTTACATGAAGCTTTACTGTACTTCTCTGGACCTTAAACACTTTATTACGAGTTTGTTTGACTTTGAGAACTTGGAAATGTTATATTTAAACTGCAGTGAAAACTGAATTCAAAGTGCCCTTTATGTAAAGAAAAGGTTAAAAGAGACTGGAACAAGCTGACATCACTCACCTTGAAAGTCCAGATGGAAACACTGGGTCTGATGCGGGTTATAAAGCCGCAGCCAGTGAGGAGATTTGCCCGTCAAAATTACAGTGAACAAAACAGCCTAAAGCAGTACTCCGGGTGACATGCACTCACATGCAGCACTCTTTCCCTCTGAAAGCATCAATTTCTCCACCGCTGTGAGGAGGAGGGCGCAGCAGCGTGACGGACTGAGACAAGCGCCAATTAAAATCAAGTCCTCAGCTCCTATTCGTCTCAAAGGGGCGGGATCTGCATCTTTGACAGCATCTTTTCCGTGACGTTTAGCGCTCAAACAACAGAAAGAAAAAAAATGAAGCCAAATTATTTTACTCGTCCTTTTACTTGTCATTTCATACAGGATAGATTTATACAGTAAAATCATGTTTTATATGTATCAGATGTTAAATAAAAACAACAAAAATAATGAGGATGCTACTGCTGCTACTACTACTACTAATTTCCTTGTCTACTTGTTTAATTTAGTCAAAAATTATATTAAACCAAACTAGCTGAGTGCGACAAAAAACTATTTCAGAATCGCAGGAGCAACTGGAGGTTATGATGTGCTGCCACCTGCTGGATAAATGAACGATTTGCAACCTTTCAGAAATTACAAACGCCAAGATTATAATTAAAATCAAACCAACCATTCAGGAAATGAATAGCTCGGGTGTCTTATGAACAGAAAAATTGAAATTACAAATCTAGTTTTTTTTTATTTAGAAAAAACAAACAAACAAACAAACAAACCACAGATTCAAGAATGTGTTATATTTCATTAATTTTTTATTGATGTACAAAAATAGATATAGTAAGACAATTCAGGAAGACAAGGTTTAAGTATCTCTCCTTTTTTGAGGTTTCATAACCAGACCTGCTTGCAGTCATCATCAAAACATGTTCATTTTTCTCTGAATTCTGTTGTATTTCTTCTAGAAGTCTTTATGGAAATAATAAGAAAGCTTTTTCTATCACTCCTGGCTGCAGGCTTTGATTCTCAAGGACTATCAGCTATAGAAAAAAAAGCCTTTTACGTGCGTCTGCTTGGCTGCAACAGATTAAGAGCAAAAGAGCACATTTTTGCTTCTCACACTTTTTTTATAACAAGTTTGAAGGTTGCTGCAGCACCTGTAATCTGTAGCTCAAAGAGCTGAATTTCATTACAGAGGAATGAAGCACAGAACAGCTCTCTGAGGTCACTCGGTTTGGCTTAGAAAAAAACTTAATCTTGTTCATTTATTTCTTTTCATCCATGTTAAATGCTGTTTGTTGGAAAAAGACAGACATCTGTTCATCTTAATGGACTTAATGCTTTTCCAACATCCAGTTGGAAAAGCAGACACTGAAAGAAGAAACATCCTATAAAAGAAAGTGCAGGGATTTTATTTATGCCTTTAGAGTTGCACTCAGAGCTCTAGCAGAGTTTAATATGTTACACTTGAATTTATTTCTGATTCTATTTGACAAAACAGCACAAAAATGTGTACATTTGTGAAGTACAAGAAAAAAAATGCTTGTTTTTATTTATTTACTTAGAAACCTGTATAGAGTCCAACTGTGTGTCATTTAATCTCAGTATAAGTACAGATGTTCTTCTCTTCTTGCTCAGTGATTTATTACTGACCAAACAGCTTAATAAAGACCAGATCATGAAGAAATAAAAAGCAGGATTAGGTCATTTCAAAACTAGAGCTATGTCTCAGAACGTGTTCATCCAATCACCCAAATGCAGAAACACTGCAGAACTGCAGACAAATTAAAACAAAAAAGGGCACAGAATCATGCTGTGGAGATGAATTTCTTTAACAGCAGCAAAATACCGAGAGTGAAACATGGAGTTGGAACCATAATGATGTGGGGATGATTTTGTTATGCAAATTGTGGATGCATTCCATTTCTACACTGAAACATGACATCTTAATGTGAAACTTGTCAGTAGTGATAGAAAAATAGGCAGACCTGTTAGACTTCACAAATAAACTGCAAAAAGAAAAAAATAAATGTTTTTTTAAGTGCAAAAAGTGACAATAGGCAAAGGTTCATCATCCAGCAGGGCATAAAGTCAAGGTTATGTTAATAAGAAACAAATTAGATCAAAATATTTCTGTGTGTCAAACTGAGTGTGTCATAGACAAGACCCTTTTTCAAATACAAAACGCTGCTTAGCTGGTTGCTAGGTGATAAAATGTTCAAGGTATTTAAAGGCAGTTGTAGAGAACAACTAATATTGCACTTACTGAAGCGGCTTTTTACACGTCTAATTTCCAGATGTTGTAATCAAAGTCTGTCTATCACTACATATTCAGAGCAATCATGTAACAACAGAGTTTGCAACAAGCATTTGACTCACAAAAAAATATGTGACTGAGTGAGCTCAAATCCATTTGAAAACATTCTTTGCTATTAGCTGGAAGGTCAAAGTTCATATTCACCCATGAATATGGTTGCAGTTAATCCCATAAAAATTGTGTCTTTTCCCAGTGACTACATTGTCCCTCAGGTCCACAGCAGCATGTGTGATGGAGTTGTTGAATCTTTGATGTGCCTCTGACTTACTGAATGAGTTTTGGAGGTCGAGAAGGGTGAGGGTTGCGCCTGTGTTACCTGCAGTCTCAAAGGCATTTGTAGGAATACCCGGTAAGACAGAATGCCGCGGCAGGATGCAGACATTAGGAAGAGAGCTTAGCAACTCGCTGCCTTTTGTCTTACCGTCCTCATTATTTGATAATGCATCGTGTAATTCAGACCTGAGTGGATTTCCAACTCTGAGAAGCTGCTTTGTGATTTGTGGATCTTGCAGCTCCATTGAGTTTGCCTCTGTCTTTATTGTTGCCTCTTGTTGGAAAGAGGGCTGGCTGCTCAAGTTAAATTGTTGTGTGTTTGAGAGGTGAAGAGTAGCACCGTTGCTGCTTTGTGATTCAGATTCTTGCATTAGACTTTCGTTGAATCGAATTTTGCAGGTTTCCCTTTCTCTGCCCTGATCAACATCCCTTTCCTGTAAGATCTCAAGGGATGGATCAGTATGCTGCACATCTGTTGAGCCAGTTTTGGACTCTGATTGACTGTGACCCATTTGACTCATATCTGTTGCTTTGTTATAATTAGCTGTAAGCTCTTGGGGCTGTTTTTGGTTTATGTACGATGGACCCGTGCTTTGATTTGCATTTGACATTTGGAGACCTGCAAAATTGGGGCTTTCACTCCGTTTTGTCTGCAGTCTTCATCTACGTCCTCCTTTGGATTTTGATGGAACAAACACAGGACAGGACGTTTCTCTCTGTGACAAAAAGAAGCATCTCAGAATTTAAGTTTTACACATGACTGACAGAATTGTAAAAAGTGGTTTACCAGAGGAGCAGAGTGTGAATTAATCCCAGTGAGACTGCTTATCTTCTCCTTAAAATCGTCGACCTTTAAAGGATTTGCAGGCCCTGATCCTGCAACATTTAAATCACTTGGTCATTTGAAGCTTTAGAAAATGCTAAAATTCAAATTTGTGTTGATATATATATATCCAGATTTCTAATGAAAATCCTTCTGTCTTCTCACCAGTAAAGTCCATCTGGTAAGACGTGATCCAGAGTTTCCTCTCCAGGTTCCTCAGGATGTTGCTTGTGCGCTCTGACAATGACAGATCCCAGTGTCGGAGTTTTGGGTTGGGCAGTATTGTCTTTGGAGGAGCTGGGTAGAAAATCTGTGTCTCCCCTTTTACCGGTTTTGGATGCTGGTTAAAAATGATGGAGGATAAGTCTTGACTTCTTTATCTTTGCTGTTATTCTTTAGCAAAAATATTGCAGGTGTTAAATGCTCACATCCGAAAATCCATTTTCTCCTGTCCAAGAAACAGCCATTTTCCTGGGTTTAACTGGGTTTTCCAAGATTTCATGTCGGTATGGACCTCCTATGGCCGTAGACAGAGGAGTGGATGAAATGAATTAACAGTCAGCAATGAGGCACCTGTCTATTCAAAGACTCCAGGTGTCTCTAGGATGTTCTCTCATAATTTCACAGTCAGAAGCACATACTAAGAAATGTCTGATGTTCGAGCAAGATAAAGCCATTTTATGTGGACTACATAGGGGTGTCCTAATATAATCCTCGCTCGCAAATAATTTCAATTATTTTTTTACAAAAAAGCTGAAGATTTTTTTTCAGTCTTAATTCCTTGTTTTACATTTTCAGTAGAAAAAAACTAAATTTTAAAGATCTTAATTTTTTACGTGATCTGTTTGTTGCAGTTGTGTGAATAAAAGTCTTTAAACTATGTCTAAGTTTTCATCAATTTGTCAAGGTTGGTGTTTGACAATGGGAGCAACTTAGTGAGTTTCAACGATTTAATCTTAAATTATAACAAAACTTACAGCTGGACAAAAGGAAAAAGTGAGACGAGGAACTAGAGGGGATGGAAGAAAAGGAAACTAGCAAAGAAAAAAAAAAGAAAAAAAACGAGAGGCTTAAGAACTGAGGAAACTGAAGTGTGACATTGAAACCAGCTGAGTCTTATCACCGGGATGCAGGGCAGCTATGGAAGAATCCTGAGGGAAGTAGATCAATTAACATTGAGGTAGCTGAACTAATAAAATTAATCCAATTAGAGAAAGCCAAACACTAAACTCCAGAAAAGCAAAATGTACTGATATGGCAAGACCTAAACAACAATAATAAATGATCCATAATCAGAATAATCAGAAAGTAAACACAAAGAGAAACTAAAGCACATAAACATACAGATCATAACAGATCTGCAGAAAGAATGTATAACAACAATACGTCACCTATAGTTTTGCTGAGTAAAGTGACGTCAGGAGGTTTGTTTGGAATGAGAGGGTTTATTAATCTCTGTGAAGCCGCTCTGACTCCCCTCTCCGGGTCATCCGGGCAGAGGAACGAAGGGAACATGGCAAACCGAGAAATGTGTGATGAATAAGGATGCTCTTTCAGCGTGGAAGTCTTTTTCATTTTCTCACTATAAAAGAATAAATAATCAGGAGTAAATACACAGTTTACCTAGAAAAAGGTGTGAGAAGAAGAGTAAAACTCCAGCATTTATTGAGATAAAATGTACTCACAATAAATTTATATCAGTTGGTTTTGGTATGCTGAAAAAAAATATAAACTTTTTCTTACATTATCAGAAACTCCAGTGTATTTATTGAAATTTTATAATTAGTTTGTCCGTGACAACTGAAGGACATCTTACCATTGGTCATTGAGGCGAACGTTGCTTTTTTTTCTGACAGCGCCGGTGTGGCACGGTTGAGTGCTGATGTGTCTGCAGAAATAAAACCACAGAAAATCAATATGCCACAGCGGCCAGTGATTCTGTTACCGCCTTCCCATGTTGATCAAACCTACACCTACTCAGGCATTGTTCCTCCATAGCCCCAGGCAGGAGCTCCACTGAAATCAACAGATGACTTTGGCTCCATGTGGCAGCTGTAGGGAAGGATTTACTCATAATGAATCAAAGGCAAAATGACGATTCTGACATCAAAACAAAAAGAGTTACAACTATATGCATTTTGGGGCTTAAATCATGTTTCAGAGAACAATGACTGGAAGTGATTTAGATATTAATGACTGTTAAACTCAACAAAAATATAGAAAATAAGATGCAATCATATTCGCTTACCTGCCAGAAAGTTGTACTTCCTGAAATTTGATGTCTTCTCCAAAATGAGTCTTAAAGCTGAGTTAGACTGATCTGGACTAGACCGGACTTCATCCTCTTTGCTTGTGACCAGAGGTGGGTTTAAATTTCTGTGCCACCTGGAAAGAGAGTGCTGCAACAAACAATAGGCTAAAACCTGGCTGACACCCAATCCAACCACACAAACTGTTAGCACAAATGTCTTCCATGAGCTCAAATGTCTCTCAACTTTTCAGTTTTGAAGAAGGAAGTAAAATTTGCAGTACAAACTTTGGCTTTAGTCTCTGTAATTCAGGGATCAGGTTGTGTGGATGTCCTGCTTTTGTAGCAGTGGGCAATCACTGCCCAGGATGTCTATCTTCTACTCATCATGTGATAATATTACATGTTCACAGCTTGGTGCACTCATACAACTAAACATAAGGTGGAATGAAAATGTATCTGGCTCCAACCAGACACTGACACCAGATCCAAGCTGGTGTTAAGTTTCAGGAGTCACATTTCAATTCCCAGGCAACATAGAAAAGGATGAGGCAGAGACCTCCTGTGTGGCTTACTGAAAGCCCAAATATAATTAAAAGCCCTGTCAGTAGAAATTACTTGTTCTCAAAACAGTTCATCATGCTAAACTTCTTGTTTGTCTTGGACTGATGTTGAGCTCTGAGCTATTCTGTCAGCCTGTCTGAACTTTCTTGCTTACTTTTAACATAAAGTAATACTGCAGACTGAATTCAGGCATCTGAGAAAGCCCTTAATTTAACACTTAATTTTTTCAAACTAAATTATTTGTATTTTCTTCAGAAAAATGTTTGTCACTTTTTCTTAAATTTGAATTAGATTATGAGAATTAAGAAAAAAAATGCAAATCCTATTTTAGACAGCACCTAAAACAAAACAAACATATAATTGTTGTACCTTTTTATCTGCTAAAGTAAAATAATGAAAAAGAAAACATTAACTATGCTGTACCTAAATACTAAATACTCAACAGTAGGGGTATTTTAACACATGAAAAATAGTTTGGTCAAGTTGTGTTGGCAGTGTCTTTAATGTATGTGTAGTGCAATACTTCATTTGTGAGATTGTATAGAATTTGCACAAAGAAAGAATCCAGTTTCAGATGACAAAATATGAATCTAGATCCTCTACAATGAGCAAAACACCTCTTTCATGTCTTCTCTCATTAAATAATAAAAACCCTGAAAACTCTACTGACAGGTAAAATCAATGCAACTCTCTCTTTCTCCCTCTCTCGCTTTCTTGACAAGGCACGGACTGCTTTCCAAAGCACCAGGACTTGTCTCCTCTCTTAGTCTTACAAAGCCCATATTCTGCATTCTGCTTTTTAATTGGGATTCTCAGGAGACCTTGTCTAAAGTCTTTGCAACACGCCCGAGCCCTGTCAAGCAGCCCATAAGCTTAAGTCCAGTAACCAATTACCTCGCTCTGCCTCAGTAGAGCCGCCGCTGTACGGATTATAGTTCATGCTGTGGCTTTACAAATGCAGCAAAGCTTGCAGTGATTTCCCTAATATTAAGTCGTCATGCAGACGGAAACTGGTGTTCGCCCTAATAACATCTAAAACACAGAGAAAGTGAACCTAATCAGACAGCTAACTTAAAACTAACAGTTCAGAAGCTGTAAAAAAAGTAATTTCCTACCCTAGCATATCACTTCATTTTTTTTAAAGGTTTTATTGGCTCTAGTGGCCTTTATTTAATAGTTAGTGGACAGGAATGAGGGAAATGAGAGAGGGGGAAGACATGCGGCAAAGGTCGCCAGGCCGGGATTCGAGCCTGGGACGACTGCGTCGAGGACTAAGGCCTCCTTATGTGGGTGTGCTAAACCCCTGCGCAACCAAAGCACCCCATAACATATCACTTCATTTTGTGGTTTGTGTGACATGTTACAGATCTACAAATAAGAAAAGAAATACAAAAGTGTAATTTTACAGAGATGACTATCTTTAATTAAAAAAAAACTTAAATTATGCATGTGACATTTGTCGTTCACTTCTTAAAATTAATGAACCTGTAAGCTACCTCTTAAATTCTTGCACTTTATAAAGCAAATCCATTTGAATGTTAGCCTAGAATAAATAGAAAAAAATGACAGCAGAACACAAAAGGAAATAGAGGATCATTCAACTTTTCTTGCAATCAACCCAAAAAACATTCTTTACAACAGATTCCTTTCATGAACTTGGTTTGAACAAGTTCATGATCATTCTAACATAATCTGTTAGAATGATTTTCTTTGTGTGAGATTTATTTCCAAACATTATCCTTTCACTGTTGGGGATGCTGCTGGCATCAAGCTGTAGCTGACTGTCCCTTCCTGCCTTGTCAGTGGACTGCAGGACTCCTAAAAGCAGTTTTGCTTCTGATGTTTCTTTTATGCCGGAGAAGAAATGAAAGCACAACATATGAACTTGGACCTCAAAGCTCACAGCTCTGAAAAATGTTCTTTGTATTATTATTCATTTTAATTTCATGATTTTTTTTTTAAAGGGAAGAAAAACAAAAAACTACCTCCAATATCACAGAGGTACAGAGGACGCGTAGGTGTTCGTATGAATGTGTGTATAGCTCCAAGGTTAAACACTCATTCCTTTTGCTTCTACTAAATATTTGAAATGATTTTTTCCCAGGCCAATCAAACCCATGAAAGCAATGTTTTTTCGAGCTGCAGCATCAATGCTCAAGTTATGCAGCTACATTACCCAAGGAAGCTAAGCGCCCTTGAGTTATTCAGAGCTGTTCATCAGGCAAAAGAAAACAGTGTACAGTCTATCTATCTATCCATCTATCTATCTACACAACATTTTTTGTTGTGGTTTTTATTTTTTTACCTCCCCCAACAGAAAAATCCAATGAATTTCACATGTATTCTCACATGGTTCCCATTTCTCACATGTGATCAAGTATTTTGTTCATATGTTCGATGTTATGTTGTGAGACTGCATGGAATTATGTGACACAAATGTTCTAAATCCATATGTATACGTGTGCCTTCTTTCATTTTGAAAGATATGAATGTTTGTGTACCATGTGTGGTACATGATTTTCAAATGAGACATCATGGGATTTTTATAATCAGAAATTTGGCATTTGCTTTTGCATGACATGTTTCTAGGATTGTGGTGTAGTGATCAAAACTGCAGCAGGAGCTGCCTATTACAGAACCACAACTTGAAGGGAGATCACCTATTGGCCATGGTAAATGCAACAAATCACATCTCAAACATGACAAAGCTCAAAGCCCAACAATCCCACACTGGTAAACTGGTATCCTGCTGATACATGTTGGAAAGTGTTCTCTCTCTAGAAATAGAAAAAAGGAACAATGTATGAACATTTTAACAAATAATGATGCTTTTATGTAAATAAAGATTTTACAGGTTGTATGTGTGAAGTTGGTTATTGATTTCTTGTAAATCTATATGAAAAATTACAGCCAGAGTTTAAGCTCTGCTGCTCTGTCTCTGGTGACACAATGAGGAGAGAGAGAGCAAAGCGATGCTCTGCATTTTTTCAGTTACAAGCAAGGACGCTGCATTTTTCTACACTTCTGCACATTTTCTCCACTGGAATCCACCACAGACACAACTAAGGCTTTGACTGACAGATATTTCGCAGCAGTCTCCCAGGTCGGTCTCAGCAAAATGAATGTGTTTGACCTCCGTTGGTATTTTAGGAGCGAGTTTAGGAGGTTGGATTAGACGATGCTGGGAATGAATGGATGAGTACGGTTTCTTGGCGGTATCCGTCTCGTTTCTTTACCCGCTCAAAAACTCTTCGACTTTTCACGCTTTTTTTCTGCTGTCATTATGACAGCCTTTGACTTCACGGATGTAGAGGCGTTTTTGGACAGCCACCCGGATCTGTTCGAGGAGTATCTGGTTCGAAGAGCTAAATGCGATCAGGTGAGCAGGTGGCTGAAAGAGCACCAGCCGTCCAAAGTGTCCGCATCCGAGGAGAGGCGCGCCGCCGCCACCGACCCGCTCTGGCCGAGCACCGCAGATGGACTCCGGCGCAGATCGTCTCACATGGAGCTGCGGCGGAACTTCGCCCGCCCAAACCTCAACCGCGCACCGCACATACGACGAGCATGTGAGCCTGAGCGAGCATGAGTCCCAGTCAAGCATGAGGCGCCGTGCGCTCCTGCGCAAAGCCAGCTCGCTGCCTCCGACCACCGCGCACATTCTGAGCGCACTGCTCGAGTCCAGAGTCAACGTCCCCCAGTACGCGTCCAGCGCCATCGACTACAAATACAGACTCAAAGAGACCAACGAGAGGGAGTTCTTCCTGGAGCTGGTGAAGGACATCTCCAACGAACTGGACCTGACGAATCTGAGCTATAAAATCCTGATCAACGTGTGCATCCTGGTGGATGCGGACAGGTGCTCGCTCTTCCTCGTGGAGGGACCCGCTCACAAGAGGACGCTGGTGTCAAAGTTCTTTGATGTGCACTCAGGTACCACAGTCAGACCCTCATCCAGCACTTTGAACTCCAATGAAGTGCAAGTGCCGTGGGGGAAAGGAATCATTGGCTATGTGGCAGAGCATGGAGAGACCGTCAACATCTCTAATGCATACGAGGTAAAGGACAGAAATAATTGTAAAAAGCAAAAAAATCACAACTTTATAATGAATTTGTGTGTTTTTGTTAATATAATCACATAGAAATCATTACTAATAAAATAAAATAAAATCAGTTCTACTTATTAGGCCACATATGAAGCCCCGGGTTTCATAAGTGGCTGCTTAGTTTGCTTATACCTTGGGCCGGTCCTTACAGAAACCCTTATCCCTAATTATTGAAGATAAATGTGTCATTGTATCAGGCTTGACGAATTGATGCACCTTCTGCCACATTCCATCACAATGCACAGTAAGTATAATAAAGAAAGAGAAAAATAAAAGTAAAGGTTTTTAGAATTTGTACTCATTCATTTCCCCCCGAACCTGAGTAGAAATGTAAATATAAAAGTATGGCGCAAGCAAAACATAAAATTCCGACGTCCGCTTCTCACATGGCAAGACAACAACCCCTGATCTCCCATTTACAGGATGATTGAGTGTTTTTAATGCAGGTTTCACAATGAGCAACACAACCCATAAAACGGTGCTCCTTCAAACCTACAATTTAAACTTCTTTATTTTAAATGTTTTTATGTGTCTCTGTTTAGTGTTCAATGTAGTTAACCAACACAAAGTAGTTTAGCAGATATCTTTGAAATGCAAGGAAAACAATACATTTTTTTTCTATTTAGAAAAGACTAATCTGAAAAATTTGGTAGTAAAGTAGTAAATATTGTCCATGTGTGGGGAATCCAGCTGTTCTGTTAAGGTGATTTTTCTACAACAAATAAGCACAAAATAAAATTTTCTGTGCAAAGACAGTACAGTCACAGACCAAAGATTTACCATATTGAAACATGGCAATGGCAGCAGTATGCTGTGGGGATAATTTAGCTTTACCAGTTTAAAAACGGGACAATCCTGGAAACAAAGCAAATAAGAATCTGATATTCACAGTTGTCTTCATGCACCCAGATGGAGCTTTAACTATTTTGCAAAGAAAAACAGACCAAAGATTTCCAGATGAGTACAGCTGATAGAAACATAGCATAGAGCTTGCAGCTGAGTAGATGGTTCAACAAATTTCAACTCAGGTTTGGGTGGAATACAAATGCACGACACTTTCAATATTTTTATCTATTAAAAAAGTTAAATGTATTTAACACATAAAATCCCACTTAAATACGATATATGGTAGATTAGTTCAAAAGTTGGACACTTTTGCGAGTGTCCAACTTTTGCACATCTAGTGTTGTTTGAGAATGAAACTCCTTGGAGCAGTTACTTTCTTTTGCAAACAAATCCCCATTAAAGTTTTCATTGAGGAAATGGCAGACAATTGAATGAGCTCCTCCTTGGCCAGATCTTGCCTTCCATGCTGCATCATTATCTGATGGCCCTGGGCTGCTGGACCTGCTGAGGCAACATGATGATGTGGATCCCATGCAGAATATTCCTGCATTTATGCGTCCCAGCAAAGGTTATTGCTAACTTTGACGTGAAAACATTTGCTTCTTGCCGAGCTGGAAATATAATCATACTTTCAATGTGCAATGTTTGTTTTAAATGAGGGACTTTGTGAGAGCTGATGGATGTGTAATGTTTGTTTGCATAACCCCCATTCCAGGACCACCGCTTCAGTGATGAAATTGACAAGCTAACTGGATACAAGACTCAGACCATCCTCTGCATGGCCATCTGCAACAGTGATGGAGAAGTCATTGGTGTTGTGCAAGCTATTAACAAAAATCCAATGGGCACCCCTTTTACAGAGGATGATGAAAAGGTGAAGCTCTATTGTGCTGGAGAAAAAAATGCGGCGGCAATTTGTCATTTGTAAAATCCTTTTTGTGGTTTGTGCTACTAAGTGCGTTTTAGAGAGAGTGAATGTGCAACTGAAGTGTTTATACTCTAAATCGTCTTAATGGCTTCAGAGAGGAGCAAATTGTTCCCTTTGAAGCAAAATACCAGGAAAAATAAGAGAAAAGGTCAACCTTTTACTCAAGCGTGAAGCGTTAAATGTGTTCAGTAGTGCAATAAACACACACAGTCAGGAAACATAGTTTCTGTTTTTGTATTCTGAATTGTTCCCTTAGTAATTAAGGAGCAGTGCGTTTTATCTTTTTTACAGCTCACACATGTTTTTTCTCAGTCTCCCAGTTTGCTGCTTAGCAATTATTAATGTTTACCTTGCTTTTTTTTAAGGTTTCCTGTTATTTCAGATAAAGACCATAATACACTTGTGTTATAAAACAACTGAAAAGTCAATAAGAAAATTAATACCAGATAAAGAAATGTTGAAGCTCTTGATGTTCAGTCATATTGGCTGGAAAGCAAATTCACTTTAAACAGTTGTAGGTCCTTTAGGTGGCAGAATAAAGTTTCTTCAAGCAAATTGGTCAACTTTAGACTCAAATTACTGTTTTTTTCTTGTAATTTAGGCTTTTATATATAAAAAAATGGTGCTTTTAAATGTGAATATTAAAGATTACCAAAATTAATTCTCATAATCAACTTTCATTGACAAAGTAGGGAAGCAGTCCTCCTCTGCCGGCGTATGAAGACATTGAAGGGCTAAAGACTCTGAATCAATACTTCATTAACATGGAATCTATTTGTGCTGAGATAAAGCTGACGCCATGCTGGCTTTCCACCGACACCACCACATGCTCGTTCTGCTCCTCTCAACCAGTTTGATGCCCTACAAATTATCACAGAAATGAGGTATAAATGTCTTTCTCTTCTTGTACTGCTCCTTTTCTTAGGTGTTGCAGATGTATCTGCCATTCTGTGGAATATCAATTTCCAATGCAAAGCTGTTTTCGGAGTCTCGCAAGGAGTACGAACGGAGCAGGGTGAGAAGTTTTAAGGAGTTAGATTATCAGAGCCTGCTGGATCTTTTCACGGGGAATAAAGAGCTGCATGGGGTTGCTGTTGCCACAGGCCTTGTTGGAGGTGGTCAATGACCTGTTTGAGGAGCAGACCGAACTGGAGAAGATCGTCAGGAAGATCATGCAGAGAGCGCTGACGTTGTTGCAGTGTGAACGCTGCTCGGTACTTCTCCTAGAGGATATCGACTCACCCGTGAGACTCCTGCTCAGTAGATTCTGCTGATTCTTCTTACCTCTCCTAGAGTCTCTCCTCTTCAATATTTATTTTAACTTCTAATGTAAATTATATAAAATGCTTCATAACTTTGTTCCCAAGCAGATATGTACTGATGCATACTTTCTCTGCAGGTGGTGAAGTTCTCCAAAACATTTGAACTAATGTCTCCTTTGTGCAACATGGACAGAGACATCAGGTGAACAAGCAGGGATGCATAATGAGCACGGCAAATTAAAGTATTCATACTCCTTGAATATTCCCAAATTAGGAAAATTTTAAAAATTTAAGTTAGGTAAATTTTATGGTTACCTAACGTTTTAGTGGAACGTTGGGTAATAAAGTGATTGTTTGCATTTGCATTCAGCTCCTTTTCCTCTGATATGTGTAAAGAAAATCCAGTGCAATCAATGGTGTTCAGAAGTCAACTAATTTGAAAATAAGGTCATGAAAATCACAACTTTAAACAGTCATGGTCGTACTTCCTTCTTGTTTCTCTTAATTCGCTAAACCAGCATGGAGAAGTTATCCAGCTCTGACTGGCTCATCAACAACAGCATCGCTGAGCTGGTGGCTTCCACAGGGCTGCCTGTTAACATCAGCGACGTTTGTCAGGATCCACGCTTCGATGCTGAGGTTTGGACAAAGTTTAGCATCTCCAGTTGGACACTTCTGTTTAAAACCCACTAAAAATGTGGAGCCATATTTGAATCAACTTGAAAAGGATTCTGAAATTATTCTTTTTTTCTGTACTTCAAGGCAGATCAGGCATCGGGTTTTCACATCAGGTCTGTGTTATGCGTCCCGATCTGGAACAGAACTCACCAGATAATCGGTAGGTTGAACCAGACTCTTTATATTTTTGAAAACTCTGCTTTTGCTACTCTTAAGGATCAATGTGTACTTTGCTAAGGGGTTGCACAAATCCTGAACCGCCTGGACAGGAAGACATTTGATGATGCAGATCAGAGGCTGTTTGAGGTCAGTTTAAACACTAATATACAAGTCTTTTGTTTGTGTATTACTTATATTGCTATTAATATTACATTTCTCTTGTTTTTTTGTAGGCATTTGTGATATTCTGTGGACTTGGAATCAACAATACTATGATGTACAATCAAGTTAAGAAGACATGGGCCAAGCAGTCTGTAGCATTGGATGTGAGCAAATTAATTGTCTTTTTTTTCCCCACTCATCACAATACAACTACAAATCCATGAAATATTGCTTTCTTACAGCCTTCTTTTGTTTCAGTTTTGGGATTGCTTTATGAGATCTTTTAGCCTGTTTAATGTCTTACAGATTCTATATTTCATTCTACAGATAATGACAATAACCATTTCTTCCATCAGCTAGTGACATTTAAAAAAAAAAAAAAGGTTATCACAGGTATCCATGGTTCTATGTTACCCAAATAATCCTTGTCTAACTTAAAAATGTATTTAATCTGAAATATTAAGTGACAAAAGCAAAACCATGCAATATCTATAAATATGTTTCATTCTTCGTCTCTTTTAAACATTTACTTTACAAATAGTTTACATTGTTACATACTCATAAAATTTCCTAACTAGTGAAAGGTATTTTCTTTTCTTTTTTTTGTGGTATGTATGGTACTAAATAAGTATGGTGCCACTGAGGCTATTAACATTTATTCGCATCTCTGAGCGGTTCTGCTCCATTGTCCAGTATCTAACTTGACCTGTCACATTATCCTCAGAAAAACATGGTTCTCCTTCTCCTTACTAAATATTTCAGCTGCTCTCAATAATTCACAATAAATACATCACCCTCTCTGCTTAACTGGTATCACAACACACTGCTGGATCAGCCTCTCTTATTCACTGCTGTCTCTTTAATTACCAGGTGGAGACATTTTACACTTAGTTCACAAAAGAATGTGACAAAAATTTAAACGCTCCAATCTGATCCGGACATAAGAAGATAAGTAAGGCAGGCGGAAGACTAGTGGAAAAATCTTTCCTGTAATCTGTGTTGATGAAAACAGTTGGGTGGTATGAGAGTTTGAATCAGTCTTCTGTAACTCCAGTCTTTGTGAAATGTCTGTTTTTTCAGATGTTGTCTTACCATGCTACCTGCTCCAAAGTAGAAGTCGACAGACTGAAGGTAAATCATAAACTAAACCCTTTCAATGAATTTATGAATTCAATTTGAGTATTGAGAGCATAAAACCTGCCAGTCACTGTGGGGTTAAAATTCTAATTAAAACGTTGTGTCCACTGTTCTCTGGAAACGTTTGACTGACAGCTCTGTCCTTTGTCCTGCGCAGGCTGCAAAGATTCCCCTGAGCAGTGAGCTGGGCATTGATGAGTTCCACTTCAATGATTTTTCGCTGGACAATGATGCGATGATCACTGCGTCACTCAGGATGTTTCTGGAACTCGGTGTGGTTCAAAAGTTTAAAATTGACTATGAAGTGAGACAGCATTCCCTGCAAGGTGTTTCTTTTCCTGTATATTTTGTGTTTTAAAGTACATGAAGGTATGAAATGCTTGTTTGTCTCCTTGTAGGTTTTGTGTCGCTGGCTGCTCACAGTGAGGAAGAATTATCGAACTGTGGCGTATCACAACTGGAGGCATGCTTTCAATGTGTCACAGTGCATGTTTGTCATGATCACAGTAAGTTTTTAGACAGTGATTTTCAGTTAACAGCTTTTTAGAGGTTTTATAAAATACCAACATGCTAGTATAAGCAAGACTGAATAAACTGAATAGTTCTTAAACTTCACTCACAGTCCATGACTTTTATGCAGACCGCCACTTTCCAGGATGTGCTGTCAGATGCAGAGATTCTGGCCCTGATGGTCGGCTGCTTGTGCCATGACTTGGACCATCGAGGCACAAACAATGCATTTCAAGCCAAGTGAGTTACATAAACCTGCACAGTTATGAATGTGTTCCTTACAAGAGACTGAACCACTGATCCGTTATTCCTCCAGGACCGGTTCTGCTTTGGCCCTGCTCTATGGGACGTCAGCAACCCTGGAGCATCATCACTTCAACCATGCTGTCATGATCCTGCAGAGCGAGGTCAGGCAGAAAATATTGATTAGATCCCTTACTGTGATCTTCAGACACATGTGACATTAGTCATTACATACTGGCTGCCCCACAATTCACTTAATACAAAGATATTTGAGTGTAACATTTTGATAAAACATAAATTCCTACCATGAGGGTTTACTATAGCAGCTTTGATCTCTACAGAGCTCTGACATGAAGGCTGACTGCATAAAAGCTTCCTGAGCAGAAAAGACAACCATCTCTCATTGCAGACATTGTGCTATATTTTTCCCTTGTACAGTGTGGAACAGAAAAATTGAGTAAGAGTTCTTATATTCAGTTATGAACGTCACAGTTTGTCTGCTTGTATATTGTGTAAAAGTTGGTAAAATAATAAAAAAGCAAATTATAATACATTCAAATGCCGGTTTGGAATATGAAACTGGCTTTTTTATTGGACTAAAATGAATAGTGTCAGCTAAATTATGCGACCTGATTTTGAAAGATAAGCATAACTAGATATAATGGAAACATCACTGCAACTTATGAAGTAAGGTTTTATTATGATTGACAAGAATTTAACTGAAACCATTGTCATAGAGGCCATAACCAAGGAGAAGAAACATTTGTACAGTGATTTGCAAAAGTAAGTCACATTCCCCAAATAATGCGTATTTACAAAAGCTTATTGCATTTAGCAGGATTTTATATGATAGACCAACAAACAATGGTTTTGCTCTACCACTTTGTTGATTTTGCTGATAACAAAAAAAAAATCATTGCAGTTTTTATTTTTTTCCAGGATCAACACTACAACCAAGTAAAAACTGATACAAAGCAACTACAATTAAGATAAAAATTGTTGTAGCAGCAGCGCATGAATACTGATCAGTAGATTTTAGGTACATTTACAGTAAATGTTGAAATTATCACCATTTTTGTGTGGGAATTAAACTTTCTTGCACCTGAATTTCTACATGAGCCAAAGCAAAGTGTTGTAAAAAACAGTGCTCTGCACCTCAAACTAAATATTTGCACAGGATATCCAAATCCTGTGCAAGGTGGAACAATTTGGATATCCTGCTGGACAGATGTAGTGATAGCTAGCAGTTTTCTCATGTGCTTTATTACAGCATTCCTAGACAGGTTCCTGTCATAAATATAAGAAAAAAAATACAATTCTAAGAAATGTTTCTCTCTTTGGATGAATTAATCAGTTTAACAGATAAATATGCAAATAATCTGATGCTTGACAACTAAAAGTCTTAATATATCTGTCTAGTTGAGTGTTGTTGGATAAAATGAAGGAACTTAAATAATTGAACACATAACTTACATGCAGACACAAAGGGATATATGACTGGGATCTGATAGATATGCAAAAGGCAGAGAACCATGAGGTGACAAGAGAATCTAGCAGAAAAACATACCTGGGTGTTTAATGAGTGATAAGTGACAGGTGGCTGATTGAGGACAAGGTGCAGCTGTGAGAGGAGACAGACCAGGCAGGCTGAGGGAAAACTTAATATGTAATAGGCATAGCGAACGTTGTTGAAATCTCAACTTCTTACCTGGAAAGCTGCTACCTCGTGTCTGACATGAAACCCAGCTGTGAGTTTCATCTTGCGAGGTAACTGGAACGCTGCAACAATTAATGGAAGCTAATGAGAATGTAAACAGTAATCCAGGAAAATTGTAAAACACTAATCTAAAGAAAAATAAGAATAAACTAAATACAAAGGAATTAACTGACATATAATATAGTAAGATCTAAGTTGGAAATAAATAAACAAAAAGGAAAATGCGAATATGAAAAAAAAAAAATATACAAAATTCCAACACCCCAAAATCATGACAATGTCCCAAAGAAAAGCAATTATATTCTCTTGCTGTGTCTCTGGCTATTTCTCAGTACTGTATTGAGACAACTGCGCTTGCTGAAAGTCCCTCTTGCACAGTTTCTCCTAAGGAACAGTGTTGTACACAAACTGCTGACAGGCAACACTTGTAACCAGTGCGCTTTGTCTCAGGGGTGGATCAGTTTGGTACCAGCTGTATTCTGCATTGATTTATTTTAGCCATGGACAGAGAAAGCCCATACGCATTGCTAATTAAATTGCAAATTGGGGCTTTAATTGACAGTGAGCGATGACTTTACCCATACTCCAAATTTAACGGGGAATATATTTTGCCAGTTGTACAAATCCACCGCTGCTTGCAACTGTGTTTTATTTTGCAGGGACACAATATCTTTGCCAACCTCAGCTCTAAAGAGTACAGCAACATGATGCAACTATTGAAACAGGCGATTCTCTCCACAGACCTTACTTTGCACTTTGAGTAAGTGGTCTTCCCAGAGCTGATTGTCTTTACAGCTGGACTTAAATATTTTTGAACAGATTGGATATGCATTTTCAATACACATTATATTGTGTATAATACACACAATATGTGTATTATAAAGCACATATTGTTTAAATTCAATCCATATTTCTTGTATCTGTTAATATTTTCTGCATGATTTGTTCCTCTTATGACTGTCTCTTTCATTTAAAAAGGCGCAGAACCAAGTTCTTTGAGCATGTTTTGTCAGGAGAATTCAGCTGGTCGGTGGAAGAACACAGAGAAGTCCTCAGGTTTCTGCATTTGAAATAAATGAAGATACTAAAGCTGTAAAGAACACAACTGAGATAAAAATGTCCATTGTCTCTGATCCCTGCCTAATCAACAGATCCATGCTGATGACTGCATGTGATTTGGGCGCTGTCACTCGTCCTTGGGAGGTATCAAAACAGGTTTGAGTCGCCTGTCTATGCTGGGATTTGTTATTTCCTAATTGTTATCTGGACAAAAAATGCTTAAGTTCATGTATGTATTTAAAAGGAGTTCTCATGAGAGACTCATGCTTTAAGGGTGGGGTAAATTTAAGCTGTCAACAAAGTCCAAACTTCACAGAGCAGAGGCAATTAAAAAGAAATATATATTTTTATCTCTTTACCTTTTCTTCCAAGTTCTGGGGAAAAGCATACCAGGTTCCTAAAACTTCTTAATAAACTCCCATTAGGTTAGTTTAGTTTGCTGGGATGGTGCCACAGCACAGTTATTTTGCTAATCCACTTAGCATGCTAATCTGCTTACTGTTGGTCAGACATGGAGAAGTGTTGGATTTACTAGCGAATCCTAAATAAGCTTCCAGCCTGGTCCTTGTTTACACCTGCTGTTTGACACTGATGTAACCTAACAACAAAACTCCAAAAATAGGACAAGATCTAACAAGAAGTGATGTGTGCATACATTAAAAAGACACCACTAAAGCTAGTTTCAGAAATTAAAGGAGAAAAGAACAATATTGGGGTATATATGCCTCTTATGAGCATTTTTATTAAAACCTGTAGTCTTAGAGGTCCAAGCTCTTATATGTTGTTAAATATTAAATTTAGCGTTGTTTTCAGAAATATTTTGTTGGTGGAATATATCGCAGCTTAGACGTGAGCCAGACTTTTGGATCAGTTGTTGTGAGTCTAATTTCTTTGCTAAGAGTAGTACAACAACAAACATCACACAGCAACAAAAAATATGTCATTTTATAGTAAATTTAAATATACACCCTTCAGGAGGCTTAAATCTTCAAATGCTGCATAATGCATTAGTAAAATAATGATTCTTTCCACTGGTGTCTACAGGTTGCCGAGTTGGTAACGAGCGAGTTCTTTGAACAAGGCGACAGAGAGCGGTCGGAGCTGAAGCTAACACCAGCAGTAAGTGTGAAATATTTCAAAGACTCTCCTGTCACTCTGATGTTCTGAGTTAAAAATATTCAGGAGAAAATGGTTCTGACGAGAGTTCTGGTTGTGGGTGACAGAGAGTTGTTGCTCCCCTGCAGGCCATCTTTGACCGTAATCGCAAAGATGAATTACCTGCCTTACAGCTTGAATGGATCGATGGGATCTGTAAGCCACTTTATCAGGTAGGCCGGCCACAACTAAAGCTACACATTGAGAGGGCCTTAATATTTATATACTATAAATATTAAGTATTACATTGGCTTTTCATAAAAATAACTGACACAATGTAGTGTGTGTTTTTCAAATTTATGTATTTATTTTTACAAATAAAATGATTAAAGCCTGTGTATTCAGCTCTTCTGAGTCAATTCTCTCAGGGTTGGTCTCTACCAGCTTTGCACACTCAGAAACTAAAAGGTATGATGTGCAGCATCTTTACACAGTAATTTTCAAGTCTCAGGTGCTCTGGACTTTGGCTAGGCCACTGCAACACATAACCACGCTTTGATCTAAAAGTTTACATTGTATCTTTGTCTCTGTGTTTTGGTGGATGAGTCTTTGGCGGTTCCTAAGCATTTTTTCTAGGTTTTTTTTCTAGGTTTTTGTAGCATTTTTTCTAGATTTTTATTTGTAATAAATCTTTAAAACCATGAATCCCTTTCCTTACTTTTCATACCTCTACATTATGTTGCTCTACGTCATGAAATCCCAATAAAATACATTGAAATGTTTCATTTTGAAAGCTCAAGACATTTATGTCGAATAAAAACAATGTAGGCTTCATTTTAAAAGGTAACGCATGAATAAAAATATATGCAAATCTGTAGATAACCTCTACTGTTTGGTGTCTCTCTCAGGCGCTGCTGAAGCTGAACAGGAAGTTGAAGCCGATGGTGGATGGAATAAATGGCAACAGAGAGAAGTGGCAGGAACTCTGCGTGTCCGATCAACAAACAAGAAGAGCTTCAGTCTCCAGCCAGAATGCTGACCCGGGTCAGAATACTGAATCCAGTGACAACACAGAAACCAGCGAGCTACCAGAGAAAGCAGGGAAAACTGTGCAGATTAAAAATACAGAGTTTGGGTCAAAATCTGATTGCCGAGAGGTTTTGAGGTGCAGAGCGAATAAAGAGACCTGTCATGACACAGGAAACATCCAAACCATCCCTGGAAAGAAGTAAAGCAGGGAGATTGTTGTAATGGATAACTTGACATTTCCTGTTATCTTCTAACACAAGCATCCCCCTAAACTGATGGGGTGAAATAATACAATGCAGATTTCATCAGCGGAGCCTCCTGCAGCGTCACTGTGTTAACCTCAGGAACAATGGGACTAACCCTATTTGGTCATAAATCTACTTAAAGGGCAGTGTTCATACAAAAGGTTTCATCACTTTGCTAAGAAGAGTGCTGAAGTTTTATGTTTTGCAGAAACTCTCTCCTGATCAAAAACCTTTGGGGATGCCTTTAAATAATCACTGTGAATTGTCACACAAAGCAAACTGCACACCAATCTGCATCCCTGGTAAAGAGGTGCAGAAGGTTTTAAAAGACATTGATCTTTTACTGCAGCAGCTTAAATTAACATAAGAAGTTTAGGGAATAATACAGTATTAACTACAAAACTCCCAATATTTTTTTCCCTATGGTGTCAACACTACAGTCTCTCTAAATCATCCCTGGTCCTTTCTGATGCTGTCTTCTCTTCGCCTCACCTAGAAGTTGACATTTTAGATGTTGATTTGATCATATGTTTTGTATATTTATTCTGCTAAAAGATACAGAGATGACCCATTTTCACTTTATTGGTAAAGGCAACTGAATGTTTACTTAAAACGCCCTGAGCTTTAATAAATTCATCATTCCATGCATGCTAACAGGTTTACAGGGAGTTTGGAAGAGGAACATACCATATTGTTGTCAATGTGGCATGATAACATTATATGATTAATGTAATGACTCAAAAAGATTACTTTGATTTAATTATTTTCATGAATCTTTACCAGGGTGGAGGGCTCTGTAAATTCTGCCATGAATGTAAACTGAACCATGATCATGTTCATGAATGTCATAGCTGGGCTGTACTGCTTTAGTTAAAAAAACCTTTGCCTGCATGATCTTACAGTGTTGCTCTTTGACAGCCGGCTGGTTCACAGAGTTGCATGTGATCATTCTTGCCTTTCAGCATAAATTCTCTTCAGATCAATGAATCAAAATTGCATTGACTTCTTGTGCATCACCTTTAAGTTTTCTTCAAAACATCAAGACAGGACAATTCAAAAAACTGAGAAGCATTTTAAGATTGTACAAAATATATGAAATAATTTATTTGCAGCAAATTATATTTTCTTTTTGTGCATTCAGTTCAATATTTGAACTACTGCTGTTTTCCTGTTGAGTTTCTGACATTCACTTTCAGAAGATTTCTGTGATGCTTAGGTAAAATAATTCTGCTGTTTTATTTGTATGTAGAGTATATCTTTGTTTGCATATGCATGCTGGTTATGTTGTTACTGGATGTTTGATGTTGACAATGGTCATCTTGATGCCTTTGACTGCCACAAGAGATTTGTTTTGCATGCAGTCATACTGGTACTATTCTGTGTTCTGATATGTTATAGTATTGCTGCTCTGTTGTTGTTGATAAGAACAGCTTAAAATGTCTAGTTTGAGCTGCAACCTTTACCCAAATTATAAACTGGTGAGTTTTCATACACTGGACTCTATATTTATAACAACCCCTTTAAAAATAGCTTCCTAAACAGGACCAGGATGTGATTTATGTAAGCGAAAAGGAAATCTGAAGGAGTGAAATGCCTTTGATATAGGAACGGAAAGCCTAGATATGATAGATTGTATTTTTTGCATAAAACAGGTTTCAGTAGAGCTTACATTTAAAACTGTGACAGTTATGCTGATATACACAGCAATTTGAATCAGGGCTTGAAATGAAACTGTCATGTAATTCTCAAAATCTAAAGGTGGGACGGTGCCTTGAGATGTAACCATGCCCACAAGTGGTTGGCAATTTTCTTTTTTATAAACAATGTCATTTAAGTCATTAAGTTATAGTTTTCAATGCCAAACTACATCAATTATTATTTTAGTTTTGTTGTTATACTAACTAAGTTCACTCCTAGTTGTGAGTAAGTTAGTGGGCCAAATAGCTATTTAAAAATGAAAGAGACTGCATATCTTGAAGGTTGTGTTGGGGTGATGACCAGATTGATTGTCACCATAACATCTGGAAGTTAATTTACCTTAAAAGTAAGTCATGACTGTTGTCATTATTTCTGACATTTGCAATGTATCTTCCACATACAACTTTCCTGAGAATTTGACTTAATTAGGTTTTAGTTAACTGCACTATGTTTGTACTGTATTTGGTATACTGTACTGCTGATGACTGAGCTGATGCATTATCCAGTATTTTATGTAAGTAAATGCTTATTTTCTTAATGTGATATAAACTCTTTATTTACAGTTTATTTCACTGATGATGCCTTCAACAGTTCCTTTTCATTTAAGATAAATGTTTTCCCCCTTGCCTTAAATCAACTAGGTTTTGCTGACAACTAAATACTGACATGATTCAAATTTCTGTCAGACATAATGTTTTTCATGTTGACCAGAAATATTGTACACAAGAGGTCTCTATTAACAGATGCTGTTGAACGCTACCTTGCATCCTTTTCCATCTGCATCGTCAGTGCTCAATAAAACTTAGTGCAGTTTGTGGCTGCAATATAACAATGTAACAAATTTCAACAAGTGTTAATACTTTTGCAAGTGACTGTATCAGAGCCTGTTTGCATTTCTGAAGGTCTGTCTCTACATTTGCATCATCAGCTTTGAACTGAACACAGAGCATTAACTCTGTGTTTTATACTGTGCCTTGCAGAGAGCACACATAAAAGGTTAATTAGCACTTTAGAAAACATCTCATTAAGTGAAATGGGTTTGTCAGAAAGTAAAAAGTCATTCTTTTGATAGATTCATCTACATAGCATCATAGCATCCATGCGGGGAGCATATTGTGCTTGAGACCCTTTACATATTCATACAGTCTCTTTTCGAGTCGGTTCTTCGTCTGTGGATACTGTTTGATGTTGGTTTTAATAAGACGGTGAGGTGAGGCAACAGCAGCAGTGAAAATGTGAGAAACTCAGTGTAGCTCAGTGATCGCGCAGCCGCCAGCTCCCGAGCTCCAGCCAGAGTCGGGCCTTAATCTATAATTTAACACGGATTGAGTTTATTCTCCTCAGGGTCGATGATCAGGGGGAGAGTCGGATGGAGAGAGGAGGGAGAGCCTTGCAACCTCGTTTCTGATACAGAGCCTGGCTCTGCCATGATGTTTGATCTCTCTCTGTCTCTCCATTCCTCTCCTCTATTATTTTTCACTTTTATCTGCCTCACACAGACACAGAATATCTGACTTTTAGTTCTATCCTTGCTGACATACTGTACTTTATGTACAAACTCTGTAACAACACAAACCATGGTGAAGAACAAACACCCTGAGGAGACTGGTAATGTTATACAAAGCATTCATGTATCTTCTTTGAGTCACTTCTCGTGAGGTTGAGAATAATCATTTTAAAAAATTAGAATGAATTACCATGAGGACAGAAGTGAAATTGTTCTGCGCTGCTCATATGTTAATCTACAAGAAATGATTCTCAGCCTTCCAGAATGGTTCTTAGAAGGTAGACTTTCTGCAGGAGACCATAAATATTAACACACACTCTCAAAACTAATGTTCCAGATCTAGAATAGCCTTGTTCATCTAATGATTATTTAGCCCATATTGGTCATTTAGTTTCCATGTGTAGCTGCTCCATTTAGTTATGAAAAATAACCCTGCTCTGTGTCGAAATGATGGCCTCAAGCAATGCGTAATAAATCAGCACATTGGTAAAATGTCATCTATAATTACCCATGCTGTACCTTTAGTGCAATTAGAACAAATCCAACAATTAATCCCAGTGAAAGAATTTACACTTTTTGTTTTGCATTGTATTTTTCTTGCAGTTGAATATGTTTGACAAAATCTCAGAAATAGGGATGCTTTTTAGATGGCAGAACATGTGGCTGAAAAAATATTAAAATGTTCAACATCCATGGATTTTCTTTAAACGTGGATGTTTGAATTGGTGCAGTAATGTACAATAATCCAGCAAATGAATTCTGGATGCATAAGTTAGTATTTTACATTCATTTTCAGCATTTTGTCTTTTTCAGTTCACAGCAGCCATGAATTAAAGATAATCTGTTTAACCTGGAATGAGGTTAAGCTAGTTAGATTTATCTTGCAGCCTTGCAGCAAAGACAGTCATTAAATAAATAAATAGCAAATATAATCCTATCATGAATTCTCTACATGCACAATCTGTAATTGTTAATTAAGAGTTTTAAACACCAGATTAGGACAGTTAATCTAAATTTTCTCTGTTATTACTGATGTAAAAATTGCGATTCTACAAGGGAACCTAAAGCATATTAATAAATTATGTCTGGCCTTGTAGTTGATACATTTTGTAAAATCTGGTCACATTAAACTGTCTTTTCTTTCTTATGCAGTCTCAACATTGAGAGATTAAAAATAGATATGTTCTAATAATAGCTCCAGTGTCACAGAGATAAAAAAAAAAATAAAACAATAACATCTGGGTCTCAGAACATCACTGGGACCCAGATGTTCTTTTCTTTTTTTCTGTAGAGCCAATGTTTAATTGAAACAGTCCAAGACATGAAGGACACCTTTTCAACACGAAGTGTGGTGAGTTATAGCTTTATGTTTTATTGCAGACATTTTTTTTAGCTCTTAAGTGCTGAAATGCAACCACGGTGCTCCTAAAAGCAAACCTTTGAACTCGTCCTACTCATCATCTCTTCTTTTGCTCTCTCTGACTTTGGGTCATCAGATAAGCTATCCAGAGCAGATTGTCGTAGTTTATAATCCTGACAGATACATTAGGATGTTTAAAATCTGATACATCCGCAGAGAGCCTAATCGTCCAGCTATGCCTAAATGAGGGCTGTACACAATGACAGATGTCTGAAACAAGTCTGAAAAGGATAAACATATAAATCTTCTTCCTGCTGTCCTCCCTTGACTGACCGTTTCAATATGAATCTGAGGAAAGGATGTTCCCATGTATGGAGGAGAGGACTATTATTATTATTATCACTTAATGAAGAGTCCTAGTCTTCATGCTTTCTCTTTGTCAGATGTGTCATCTGACAAAGATGTGCAATGTACACAATTGTGCTTTGTTAAAAACAATGATTTCTAAATATGAATATTTTTCCCGATGAATCGTTCATAGCAAATTCTGCAGAGTTAAATCAACACTATGCTGTGTGTATTTGGTCCTTATCAAAATTGGTGTTAATTTAATTTAACTCTTTCAGAATTACTTCAATAAGAAATTTAGTAATTTTAACACTTGAAATGCTTATGATTACTCAAACTATTATTGAAATAACTCTGCAAGAGTTAGATTAATGCCAATTCTGAAAAGGACCAAATAGACTCAGCATAATGTTGATTTAACTCTGCAGAATTTGCTGTGCTGAAGTCAAATTAAAGTTAGGATTTTTATTTAAAAAAACTATCTTGATGTGAGATTATGCTGTTGCAGTACCATAATTATTTTAATACTTTATAAAGGAGTGTTAACAAATTTTTCCATATCTGTATATTGTGCATGTCAAGCTGTAGCTGAAGTCAAATGAGCAATATGACATATGCATATACCTCTCAGCATCAACAAGCTGAGCAGAGAGAGTTCATATGAATTTTGAAAATCTTGTTGTGTTTTATCTCATTGTGTTACAGTATGATAAAATAGGACAGGGTACAGAACAGGAAACCATGCAGGGAGCATAGGAGGATCAGACACTGAACTGCACAATGCAGGAGGCATAAATGTGTTTGAAAAGTGATTACTGGGAGAAGAAGCCCAGTTGCTCATATTTCTATCAGGGAAAACCTTTGTTAAACTTCCTAAACATTATCAAACGAGGGGTGTAAAAAGAAACAAATGTTGTGTTCCATCAAAAACATATTTTAATCTGTGCATACAAACTAAATGAATGTCATGAGTGGACTCATGGACATGAAGTCTTATAATTGTTCAGCAGGTCTGCAACACCATGTTTTGCTTCGTTTTGTTTCCCTCAAGTGGTGAATTGGAGCATTGACATTATCTGCAATGAAACTGTTGCAAAAATATGATGAAGACGACAAAAAGAAGCAAATTGCAAATATGAATTCCAGTAAATTAAACAATAGTCTGGCTCTCCAAAGAGACAGAGTAAAGGTGGAGAATGAGTGCTGTTGTTGACCAACGCGAGGAAAAAACAAAACAAAACAAAAGCTAAAGAAGGTGATTATCCTGAACGCATAACTCTGCTGACAGCTGGAAATGCCCCTCGCTGATAGTCGGCTGGAGCTGGAGTCCCTCCACGAAAAAGCCTTTGATTGTTGGGAGGAACTCCTCTGGTTTAGGCTGACAGCTCTGTCAGGGTGATGGACAGAGCTGTCCCCTCCAGCTCCTGACCCCTCTCTGAGCAGATGGGCAGACAACATGAGTTGTGTAAAAGTAAAATTATGCAATCCAGATCCAGATTATGAACCCTCTTTCCACTAACTGATACACTTTCCACATAGCCCATTAATTTCGCTTTTATTATGCCACACATCAGAAAGAATAATGTAACAATTAATCTTCCTTTTCTTTTATACTGTTAATCATTTATTTGTTACACAGATTTTAGAATATATGTTAAATAATTTGATAAAATGTCGCTTTAATTTTGTTTTGCTCTTCACATTTAGGTGAATATGAGTCGGTTTTAATCTTGAGAGTGCACCAATAGTTTTTATTATTTTTAGGAAGTTATTGCTCTCCATTTGTCCTGCAGAAACTCAGATTCGATCCACCACACGGGGGCGCCCACTCGCACTGTGAGGGCATGCAATAATGCAATAAAAACTCCCTTAAACATGCAAAATCCTACTTAACATTTTTAGACAATCTAATAATAAACAGCATTTTGAAAAGAAAGTGTATGTGCCTGAAAGCAGCAGGTTAATGTGGGGCAATGAATAACATTGCTGTATTATTCAATGAACTACATTTCTTAATTCCTTCACAAAAAACATGTACAAAAGATAATTAATTTTAAATAAAAGTTGAGGGAAACACCTTACAGTTTGGCACGTTTGTTGCTCTATTCAACATTTTAAATGACTCGATAATAAATTGTAGGGCCATGTTCTGTGACAGAGAGCACCACTACAGAACACCCAACTCTTAAATCATCAGCGTTTTAATGAGAAAACAAGAAAAACACAACTCTGAGAGCAGAAGTTTTTATGTAATTCAGCCCTCAGCTCAGTTGGGGAGTAATATTTATCTTTTATTCCTCCCTGATTCAGAGACCCGGAGTTAGAATAAATCAGCTCGACTCTAATTGTTTACTCTGACTTAAACGTAGCCCTGAGCTCTTCGCCATGAATCAGCATCACTTCAAGGCAGCTCTCTCTACTGAGGTGGTCTGCTGGAGTGAGGCGGCTCGGAGGATTGTGTGGGCTCACAGCCAGATCTGACTGCTGAACATGTGAATCCTAACAGGAAATCTCTGTCTGCATTAATATAAGCCACCTGTAATTTCATCTTCCACTAATTAAAGGCTTCTCTTGATGAGTATGACTCCCATAAAGTTCTGTGAATTAATACTGGCAGTAGTTAATATAATGTACCTGTTTTAAATGTTATTCTTAGGATATACTAATAGATGATATATTTGTTATTTATTCACTGCAACATTAGCTCTTCAAATGGGGATTACATTTTCACATTGAAGGTATAAACCCATCAACCTTTTACATTGGGTAGGTATTGAAAACCACAGTTTTTTTGGGAAACTAATCAAAAACCAAATAAACCTCTATGTCTTTTTGTTTGAATACAAATCCTCCTATGTGTTATTGTAACTGTGCAGCACCTCACATCTCATAGTAGATACATGTCTTGACATTCTTTCTGTTCTGATATACGTCTTTATTTTGCCGTAATTATAATTTCAAGACTTTTTGGATATGACTGCCAGCTTTTCACATCAACAGATTAAAATTGTGGCTCGTTCATTTTTGAAAAGTTACTAAAAGTTAATCATATTAAATGGAGAACATCTGTGTAAAGCAATTTTTAAGTGTTGCAACAGATACGTATTTGAATGAAGGTCTTGACTTTAACTGAACTCCTCAAAATACATAAATATGCTTTGATCTGCTGGGGTCATCTTTCTACAAGATGAACCTCCCACCTAGTGTCAGGTTCTTTGCTATGTCTAGCAGGCCTTTCCCAAAGGATGTTAAAAAAAATTAAATTTGGTTTGCATTTAGCCACATCTATGATGAATGTAATTTATTCTCATGATATTCCTCGCCACTCTGATTGAGTTTTTGTTTAGAATTCGAATTTCATATATTGGCAAAAATAAAACAACCTTTTCTTTTCACTTCGCAATGAGCCGGGGACACAAACTCTAAATAATTTATCTTATGGTTGTCTGGTGATGGTTTCAAGAGTCATGAATACTTCTGTATGGTTCTGCATTTCACTCTGCACAGCGAGATTGTGTAAACTAAAACACATTGTGTGCAAGGAAAACTTTTTCTCGGTTGACCTGTCATTCAGACTCAAAGAATTTGAGTTCAGTCTGAGCTTGTAGAAAAATGCTTTTACACTCACTTTTTTTGCTGGCAGCTGGGGGCCTTTATTCATCGCTCCAGGTCAAGGTGAAACATGAGATTGTGCTGCAGCAAAGGCCCCGCATTCTTTTAAAATACGGGCATAAAGCAATGTTTATTATCATGTTTTTTTATGGTTGTCACTAAGCAAGCTGTGCATTGTTCCATTTAGTGCGGACATGCACTGGTGAAGTTGATGTTTTGACACAGCTGTCAAATTTATCTGTTTTAATTATTTATTTAATTTTAGAACAAAATCAAAAATCCCTTCCACAGCCCCCTTTTTGAATTTAGACTATACATGACCTCGTATGGCATAAATTTATGTTGCTCTTTGACATCACAGCCATTGATTCAGCCAGACCTCAGAGGCAGAGAGGCAAAGGGAATGAAGGCATTAGATGGGGGATGGTTTGAGGAACTCAAGACTTTGCGGCAACTTACCACTACAGCCATCAAAAGCACTTAACCTCCTAAAAATGCTTCAGCAGTGGTTATTGTCAGCTCTGCACAAAGGCGGGAGCCCTTGTGTCTCCACTCTAACAAGGTCCATCTAAAACCTGGAGGAGAAATCCAAACAGGTCTATGCATGTCACTCCGTTTCCCTGCTGCTGAGAGCTTGTTTCCTGTGCGCCAGCCTCAAGATGGAGGCTTCACAGGAGTAATTTCACCACTAGTTCTCTTTCCGCTTTACTTCTGACGCCCAGCTGCAACCAATTTATTTTCCAAGACTCACTGAGTAACAGTTTCCAGATTAACCCTCTGACAGGGTTCAGATTAAAAAGGACATTTTGGTGGGGTTGAAGCCTAAATCGGCTTCATGTTTTGGCAGGCCCTGCCAGGAGTTTTAGCCAGAGGAGCAATTTTGGTTTTCCAGAGCTTTACCCTCATTTGAACGAATCAAGTTGTGCAGATGATCTTTTAAATCGACAATTGGGTTGGTGCTAAGTGTAGACACTTATGCCCTAGGAGAGAATGCCATCCATACAGTCAATTGTGGCAGCAATTCAATTATGTCTGTTTGAAATATTTCAAAACCTTGTTCTCCTTTGATGTAACCATTTAAACAGAGCTGGATATTTGTGTCTTCTTGACATAAGAAGAACACAGCAGAGAGTTTTCACAGAAACAGGCCTTCCAGTTTGTCTTGTGGCAAATGCCCTGACACTTTTTGTCTTGTCTTTGGGCATTTTTGGAGAAATGTCACTGGTGTATGTACCACACTATTATTTGCAGTTTACTATCAGAAAAAAAGTTCCTTTGGTTAAATGAAAGTAATTTTAAGTCTAAATCGGCCAGGTGTTTGAATAATTTGGACCTAAGTCAATAGTGTGTTTATCTTCTAAGAATTAAAGACATTTATTTGTCTTTTCAAAAGTTCATCATCAGACACAGCCTCAAATTTGATGTACCAATGGAAAGGCCAGTGTTTCTTGTTAAGCTGTCCTCTTGATTTATTCCATTTTTACCTGTGTGAACTTTGATTTTGTTTGGCATATTAAGGTCAAGTCCAAGGTTTAATATTCCAGATGGTGGCCTGGAGGAAGAGATGGTTAATTCCAGCACCACCACTCCCCTTTCTTCTCCAGATGATACAACTACTGCAGGAACCTCTGCTCCTCTCATAACATTTTTATTAACAGGGGAGGCTTTGCTACAAATCAAATTAAACCTTGGTTCTGAAGCTTTAAAAAATCTACTTTTCTGCAGTCAGAAGTGAAGGAGTAGTTTTTTTTAGGGGTTTGAATGTGAAATGGATGAAAAGCAGATGAAAAGTTGAGTGCTTACAGCTGTGTGTGGGGTGGAGTTAAAGGTCAGATTCTGAGTCTGAAGTGCTTGATGAGAGAAAACACCCAGCAGCTTCACAGCAGAGAAGTATCACGGCCAAATGCTTCACGCTGCTAAAATGAAAGGAAACATTCGGCTGCCAAGGTTGGATAAATTATTTTAACCATTTCAGCAACTTTTTTTTTATTACAGTCCATGTGCATAGAACATGCAAACTGTTTCAAGATAATCACATTGCGCATTGCAAACATTATGGCTTTGTTATGTATATTGTGTTGGTTTTGTGTAGGGATTCAGGAAAATGCTGTCAATGCTGACATTGTTTATTTCTGTGATGAGTTCAGTGCATTTCATTCGTTCTTCTGTTGTATTCATTGTGAAGAGGAATCTCTGCGTTCCTGTTTAGTTTTAGTGAACAGTGATGGACAACTGAGAATTGAAAATCCTAACATTTACAGAAACTCAAATGGAAGGCTATGAGTGATAATAAAATCAAAGTTCAGAAAGCACAAATCTCTAGTATGTGACATATGGAGCGTAAACTATCAAAGGTTATTTCTGCAGTGAGTTTACCTTAAAATAAACAGAGCGATTTGTTGAGGCCAACTAAATGTCCTCCTTCAAATGTTTCAGCATTAACATTTCCAGACAGGTTTTCACAAATTTTAAAACAAATGCTCCTTAAATTGATGTGGTTATCCAAATTTTAAAAGAAGTGTGTTTATAGTTTTTGTCTCAAACCACCATGTGATCATTAAAACAGGCAAAATGCAAAAAAAAGAAAGAAAAAAAATCAGTCACTGCAGGTCTTCATGTAAATTCAAACTTTTCCTTCTGTCATATATCCACTTGATATTTTACCCAGAAAATTGAAGCATTAGGGAATAAAGTGAAGCAAACAGCTCAGAGAGGTATAGAGAAAATTAAAAGAACAAGTGGGAAAACGATCAAAGGCAATATTCCTGTTTTAGAAAACAAACTCCTCCCTGCGGGTAAAGGAGGGGTTACTTGTCACCACTGACCTGCTAGTCTGAAAGTTACTGCATGTAATGGGCTCCACAGTGAGCAGCTTGAAACTCCGGGCCAGGAATGAAAAGGTTTTGTTTATACTGGGGAAAAACTTTCTGCGGTAGTTAAGCTGAGCCTAGAGGTATTACTAATGCAACACTCATGACTGTGTTGAGTATAATCAATATATTATTATATTGTAATTTGCCTCTAGAAATCTTTGTGTGATAAAAAGGCTTATTCTACTTTTATTTGCTACTTTTCTGAAAAAATAAATGTCTCTCTGACACATTCTGAGCTTGCACAACTCCCCTAACTCTCCATACTTCAAAAACTTCAGATCCAATAATGTTACATGTGCACTGTTGTAACTAAGATGCTTTAAGCACAGACCTTCCTAACAAGTTATTACCATGATGTAATGAAACTTTCTGATGTAGACAGCAGTTTTGAAAAAGTTCAGACTCGGTTCAGCCTCCACGCACATGAGATTGTTTGCAGTAACATGATTTAGGGATTTTATTTCCCCCTTTGTTTTTTGGCAGCTATGTTTTTGGAGGCATTACTATTCTAGTAGTGACATTTATTACCACCTCAAATTGACAAGTTTGTAACTTGATTTGAAAGCTTAAATACTCCCTAATTTATATCCTTAAATATTTAACATTTTTGCATAAAGTTTAACGTAACTTACAAAAAGTGGTAAAACTTTGTATTTTTTGTACATTTCAGTTTTCTCATCAATTTATATAAACCACTGACATTAGCAGTTGACAGGTTTGACAATTTTTCATTAGAATGTCTTTGTTTATGTCACCTAAACAGAAATAAAGAGTTTCTTACCAATATAACAAGAGAACATGCAAATATTGGCAAGCTAATTAGTAATCCATCACATTCCCTCATACTGAGGCAAAATGTGTTGAGTAAAAATGTTTTGAAAAAGATCTGACATTAGTTCATAATAACAGCTTATGATGAACTAATCTGTGACTCTAACTAAGTCCAACATGTACTAGCTATGCTTTATTATTAGCATAATTAAAAAATATAACATGACTGTGTGATATTTATCATCAGTATTTATTAGTAATACAAGCAACATTAAACCCCAGTACTTAGCACACCAATAAACATCATTTCACCCACATCTGCTTCTACAGTTTATGCATAAAGGGACCTTTCTCATAATAAGCAGCGATGAATCAATCCAGCTAAAACCTAATATTTCAATGCTCAGTCCTCTTCAGCTAGATATTTTTTTCAGGGTAGGTGGTTGTAAATTGAGAGCTGTGATGGACACTGAGGGGCCCTCCATGTGAAAAAGTATCCAGGGAGGCAAGAGAACAGAGACCTCTACTCAGACCATCTACAGACCCTCCCAGCATGATCCCACCATCTGGACTATTTTCAGTTGGGGCAGGCCGGCTCTCAAGACCCATGGAGGGGCGGCATTCACAGAGGGCGAGAAGAATGTGCTTTCTCTGGGAGGGAATGTTGTAGATTTTAAGGAATGACGTCCTCCAGTTATATATCTTTTCACTCTGTATGCTGGAATTTGTCATTTTTTTCAGCCACTGTATTTTATTTTTAGTGTTAGGGTCAATCATGGGTTCTGCCTGCTTCTCAAAAAGGCCCCCAAATCATTTCATCATAAAAGTATTTTTTATTTTATTTTATTTTTCATCTTAGTTGCAAAAAAAAATATCACGAATTGTGTTAAAAAATAATTTTACTTCCAGTTTCAGAAATCCAGAGAGAAATAAAATACATTGGTTAATGTAAAGTTAGTATGAAAACAAGGATGTTTCTCTTTTTGTCCCAAAGCTGGACCAGCACAGGTTTCTGTTTTGGTACAGAGATCTTTGAATGATCTGTACTGTAGGACAGCAATAAATCTGGACAGAACCTTTTCGCTCTGTCATTCCTGCGCCTGCAGCAAGAGCTCAAGCCTATTAGTTGTTAGGTTACCATCGCAACTGTCTGAAAAGCTCTCAAGAGTAAATGGGGAGGGTTAAAAGGGCAACAGTGGTTCATATGGATGATATCCAACACATGCCCTGATAGTTTCTAAAAGAATTCATTTACAAGTCTATATAATATTCTGAATAAATAAAACCAAGCTTAACAAACTTCTCTTGGTAAAGTGACACTTAGAATGCAATATTTAAAATTTATATCATGGCTTGAGATGCAACATTTTAATCAAACTTGAGTTATTAGACATTTAGTCTACACAAACACTTATCTTACTCTGCTGGCAAAAATAAAAAAGTTTCAGTACAAAATATTTCTTTGAGTTTGACCATTTGTGTTTTTCTTGATTTCCTTTTTTGGCATTTATTAGTCAAATTTACATGTATAATTTGGGAATGCAGCAAAAGTTTGAATATTGTAGGGAAAATGCTGTGTGGATTTGAAGCAGTTTTTGCAACAAAGCAAACAGAAGCAGTTTATGAAGCGCAACAGAGCAAATTTGAATTGTCCAATTTCATTAACAGAGCTCTTCCATGTTCATTTTGAACCAAGTTTTCATCAAAGCCATATGGTCGGATTAATGACGCCCATAAAAATTAATATATTAGTCCTAACAGTGCTTCTTGCAGAACTGCTGCATCACTAACTACCGTCATCAAAAAATATTGCCAGGCAGATGTAACGAGTTGCACCATGCAGTGCAGCCTTTATCATCATTATTATTCCCGGCTGCACCAGAGTAATTACAAAAAAAAAAAAATCCTATTTCTCTGAGAGGAGTTAGCTAAAGTTAAATAAATTCAGAATTAATGTAGTTGTGCTGGGCTGGCAAATTCAGTCTCTATTAAAGGTGATGCTCATTTATAAGAGAGGCGAAGTTGGATCGAAACCCTTTGGGATTAAAATTTTAAATATGAACATGAACATATTTGTACCTTAAAGTTTTAAAAACAATTTTCAACATAGTCACTTTTGCTTCAGTGATGACAATGACAACGAGAAAAATCTTCTCTGAGATAATAGGATGCATATTTCTAGCACAATAAATGCTGGAACAATGCTCAAACCCTCTTGATGCAGATATTAATCACAACCAAACAGTGAATATTTTTCACTATATTTCCCATTCACATGAGCTCTGTTCCCTATTCTACCAGAACTTTTAAATATGAGCTCCTTTTTAAGCAGCTCATGTATCTTGCACATTAATCTTCACACTAGCATTGTCTTAGACTTTTCCATAAATTTTAAAGCCACTTTTAATCACATCTCAAGGGCACAGAAGTTTTTCTCATTGAGAAACTGAACAATTCTTTCTTACGCACAGCATACAGATCCTTTTTGTGATGTTGCAGCTTTCTATAACTTTCAAGAGCAAATTCTCTCCTTGTTGAATAATTCTTCCTTCAGGATGAAAATGTATTGGAAACACAGGCAAATCCAAAATATTCCTTTGTTAGGCCACCTTCAAAGAAAAGTTGTTTGACTGCCAGGATATCATGCATAAATCCAGACATATTGAAGGCAAAAGAGCATTTACGTAAAGGACCACAATTTCCAAACCAGTTAGTCAGCGCCCTCTGGCGATGTTTACAAAAATAATGTACACTTATCGGACTGGGCATGGTGGGATGCTAATGAGGCTTATTTGACCAATTGGCAGTGCTGGGGTTTCTCATTGGTTAAATCTCAGCTGCCAATCAAACCTTCTCGATTCTTCTTTTCTTGAGATCAACGCAGTAGCGCTCAGGAGTGTGAGGGGAGCAGATCTCCTCACAGACAACCATAAACTTAGAAACATGAATTTATAAATGGATGACAAAACAATAAAAATAAAAAGTCGGATAAAAGTTTATGGAATATTTAATTACATTGACTAAGAAATTGACTGTAAGTAATTTACAAACAAAAAAAAAAATTATTCAGAGGTTTATAGCGATTATAAACTATCATTAAATTATATATATATTTCAATTTACTCCTTAAATTGAAGGTGTGCACATGAATTATTATATATTGTAATATAATATTATGAATCACAGTTTGTGTGTAATTTAATTTAATTCTTATTTAATTTGCTTCATTTTAAAAATATATACATTAAATCTTTACCTCATAGTTTTTATTCATTATTGACTGTATTTGGATATTTTGTGCATTGTTTGTCTAATTTTAGCACACATTAAGTTTAAATAAACACTTGCAACAATCTTAAAAAAATAAAAATAAGAACAAGCAAAAATAAGTATTTATATGTATAACACTGTACATAGAAATATACATGTGTATGTATGCATGTGTATATATATTTATATACTTGTAAAGACCTATTGGTCAGACAGCTGCCCCTTGCGGTACCCAACTGACACCCCTGGGTGGCAGGGCAGTTCCGCTCCGGCTGACCGGGACGCACGAGCAGGAGAAGCGGACTGCTCTCCGATTGGTCGGCGGTGTGCGCGTCCCCGTCGTCTCCTCCCGGTTTCCCTGGCATGACCTTTTCCCTTGGCAACCACTTCCTCTGAGCATCAACGGCCATCTTTAATTGTAACTCATTCATGAAAAAGTTGTTATCGAGCATATAAAAAAAAGCAAGCCGACCCGTTTTCGCGCGAAGCGGCGTCGACGGCGCTGTTTGCGTGCAGTTCGCTGCGACTCGCACAAAGCAGAAGCAAGCCGAGCAGCACCGCGGAGACTGTCCGCAGAGAATAAGTAAACACCGAGAGCGTACGTTCGTGTTCCTCATTGTGTTATGTGGTCTGTCGCACTGTCTGCTTCACTCATTCAGCCTGCTGTCTGGCAAACAGACTCATATCTATAAAGTATTGGCGTGAATATGTGGATGCTGACATAATGTGTGTCTAAGTGAAGTAAGAGTACAGAAACAGCAGGTGGAGCGACGTCGCGCTTAAATAATCTTTGTCAGGACACCGCATACTGATCTCTGCCATGTTTTTATGCAAATATCAAAAGGTCCGTTGCGTTGATAGAAACTACTTTACTATATATATGTCCTAAATTGTGCAGGATGAGAAAGAAGCAGACAGCCAAACAGAGGAAGACTGAGGAGACTACAGAAGTCCAAGAGTTTGTGGTGGAGAAAATAATTCGGCGGAGAATCTTTAATGGCAGAGTGGAGTACTTCCTGAAGTGGAAAGGCTTCACCGAGTGAGTGAGATACTGCAGAACGGGTCACTTAGTGTCTGTTTGTTCACATGATCGTGAAACGCACTCCCTCCTCCTGCGTGTAACCAACAGTGCAGAAAACACGTGGGAGCCTGAGGACAACTTGGACTGTCCTGGGCTCATTGAGGAGTTCCTGAGAGACGCCCAGCTATCCAGGGAGGTTGAAGAGGAGCAAAGTGAGCAGGAGTTCATTCCCAAAGAAGAAATGGCAAAGCAGGAGACGGAAATCGTGAGTTAAAAACGTGGCGTTCATGTTTCCATGTTCAGTTCCTTAATGTGAGTAAGGAAAAACAGCACTGCTTCAGTATTTTATATTTTAAGCTCTGTTTAAATTTGAAGACGATTGAGGAAGAAGGGTCTGATCAGCTGACTAGTCTGGCAGATATTGTTCCTGCTACAGCAGAACTAAAACACGTGTGAAGGTCGTTGGTTTTGGAACAGAAAGAAAGTGAAAGTGGGTCAGATTTCCTGTAACTTTCTTGAGTACAAAAACAAAAAATATATAAATTATAACATGAGTATTCTGAAAAAATATGTAATTTTATGTAATAATAAAAAAATCCTAGTATGAAATAAGAAAATAAGAGTATAGGAAGATATATTCAGTCCCAAATTTTTCCTATGCCATTGTCTAATTGTCACCCAGCCATCAATTTCGCAATCTATTTATCAATTTGCCTTCTGGGCTTAAAGGCAGAGTGTATAAGGAATCTTATTTCACCCATTTCATTGATAGACGGGTTCTTCACTCATCGCTTTCTCTAACTCCTCTTCCATCATTATCTTTGTTATTCCCTCTGTAGTCCCATGTGACGCCCCAGGAGCAGAATAGCAGCGTCGTAAAGCCAGATGATGAGGAATCCGACGCCCCCACTGACCTCAGCACTTACCTCGAACCTGAATGCATCATCGGCTCCACAGACCGAAAGGGAGAGCTCATGTTCTTAGTCAAATGGTAACTTCTCAGCTTCCTCTTTACTATGTCAAAAGTGTTTTTATTTTCTGACATTTAAAAGTGCAGAACAGATTTTGAGCCTGGTGAAAAGTTACAAGCACATAGAAGTGGCTTTCTGGGACAATGAGGGAAATTATGATTTTTTTTTAATGTGCTAGGTTGCAATGGAAATGTGAAATGTGCTGGTCAAGCTGTCAAAGAGCACCAGGTACTATAGGTAGAAATTTGGAGGGAAGCAAAGGAGGGGAAATGTGTGCAAATAGCAGGTAATAGAGTAAGAGGTCTAAAGCTCCATTCATCAAGAAGCTGTTGCAATACTATATTTTATGGCTGGCCCATATATTTTGCAGTAGATATGAGATCAATAGAAAATACATCTGTTCATTTCAGTGAGCTCCAATCTAGACCTGCCAGTATTCTGGGGGATGTTGGCAGAGGAAAGGCTTTAGCTGCTCAGCTTCTCACAGCCCAGCTGGGCAAAGTGGATGGCATCAGCTATCTCACTCATTGTTTACCTAGCAACAACTTGTTGAGACACTTGCTCTGCAGCAGATTCAGGTTTTGCCACCGTTGCTCATAACTGCTTACAAATATTTTTATAATATGTGGAGTGAAATGAGCACAGCAGCATGAGAGGAAATTATGGATAAAGCAGGAAAGGTGACGTCACCAGTTTGGCAGTATTTCAGACATTTAAAAGAAAGAGGAAAAGAAAATCAATAATTATCTAAATCAACTTTTCAGAAACAGTTATATGATGATATGTTTTTCAGCCTTATCGCCCGGCACTACCATATTTAAATATGCTTTAGCTTGGTTAAAATCAAATACATTGGACTGCAGATGTGGCATTGTGGTGGGATGGCTAAGAAAGCAAGGGGAGGGGACAATTATTAGAACTTCAATCACAATTTTTATTATTTTTTTATTAGCCGGAATCCAGCAGTCTGTGAATGTTAATGGAGGCAGTATAGTGATCTTATTCGGATGTGAAAGGCTTTAGTGTCCTATAGCTGGACCTAAAAACTTTGGAAAGTACTTCTGACCACAGCAGATGGGCTTTGTTGTTTTTATTTTACTCGACTATTCCACACAGTTGACTTCCTATAATGTGTGACTGTACAGTCAATTACACGTCAACATTACTTCCTCATGTGCATTCCCCTTTTTGAGGTTGGTACTGTTCTGCCTTAGATGAAATGGTAAAATTTCAGTGAACAAAAAGTACGACAAACAAATAAAACTGACTGCTGGAAAGTGCAACTTCTTTTACTCTTGTCATTCTGTCTGCAGTCCATCTGCCAGTATAATCTGATTCTTGATGTCCTGATTGTAAATTTCAGAATCTATTCCTTCAGTGCAGTTATGTGAGTCTGCTGGCCGTGAGTAAGACCAGTTTTGAATTTTCATGATGGGTGTATTTGGACACCTATCATGTGTTGATGGCACTCTGACACCAAATGTTTGGGTCTGAGAGATTTACGGATTTTCACAGATTGTTTCTCATGTCTGCCCATGAGAAAAGAAAACATGTTTGCTTTACGCAATCCAACTGAAGCAAAAACATTATGCAAGATCGGGATTAGTTTTAAAACACTCGACAGCCAGAGCAAGTTGTTTGTACTTTGATGAGGTGATATTTTTTTTCTATGTTGAGACACTTTTTGCATGAGAAATTCCATCCATCCATTTTCCTACACCCTTTTCCCCTATTGGGGTCGGGGCATAAGAAATTATGATTCTTAAATGGAAACTTTATATTAAAACATATTTTTCCGGTTCACACTTACTTGAGTTGGGTTTGCACATATGAAAAACATTACTATTTAGCCCACAAGAAGTCGATTGGTTCAATTTGAGCTCACTTGAGTGAACGTAAAGAGGAGGGAGAAAAAAAAGTTCAAATGCTGACACATGTCCAAACATCTACTTTTGGTATTTATTTGAAAGTTTTCCACATTAGGGTTTAGATTTATTTAAAAAGTATGTGGCTAAAGCAGCATTAGCAGTAAAGACGGACTCTAAAACCCCTTCAAATATTCCATTTCCAAAGTCCCTTACTGATAGCAAAGTTAATTTTAGAAGTACAGGAAGTATGTGGACTTTGAAAAATCATTCACTTTTCTGTGTTGAGAAATCCAGTTGAAATGCAGTTTAAAAATAAGGGAAGTAACATGCTGAAAATGTCTTACTATAATCCAGTAGACTTTTTGTTCAGGTAATTTTAGATATTGGGTCTTTTCTTCACACAAAATTACCAAAATATTCAAATAAGTCTAAAACATCAACCTACTTCTTTAAAGAAATAGTTACATAAAATCAATAACAAAGAAACTTGCTGCAGCTTGACTGCATGGATTGCTGTTGAAGTAAAAGGCTGTATCAGCAATTTCTCTGCCCTGCATTTTCCGTCACAGGAAGAACTCCGACGAGGTCGCCCTGATGTCGGCTCGCGAAGCAAGTGCCAGATGTCCCCAGGTGGTCATTGACTTCTACGAGCAGAAGCTGACCTGGCACTGTGGAGAAGGCGAGCAGTAAATGTAAAAATAAATACATAAAATGTGTGCCCAGGACTGTGGATAAGCAGCTGCACTTCCACCCAAAGATTAGTTTCTCCTCCATCGAGTGTCCTCCATCAGCTGACATTAAAGGCACGCAGCATGAAATCACGTCCCGCTGCAGGTGGAGTTTCCTACTCTTGGCAGCTGTGAGATTCTAAGTGGGGGTTGAGGGTTTAAAGCACTGCCAGCTCTGCGGTGCTCAGTGAGGTTACTTTACCTCTGAGGACACCAAGATGGAGACTAAAGCTAACTTTAGTTCAGAACAGCTGATTTTTATTTTATTTTTGACTAACCTATTGCTGCATTCCTTTTCTGTGATTATGTAGCAGACTCAGTCACTGTGGTTGTGCTTTGTTTTTAGATACTGTTGTTTTTTTTTCTGCATTAAAGCATTAGGTACCTTGAAGCTTAATGTTAGCAGAGTAAGCTAACTGCAGGTCAGTGCACATTTACCACATGTGTAAAGGTAAAGATTAACCGTGTTTTTTTTATTATTATTATTTTATTTTTAATATGTGTGATGTGAATTAACAAAAAAAAGTCATGTTGTCTGTGTGACTCTTTAAGTTTATTTTAAAATGTTAAAACAAATGTTCCATATTTTCCGATTCAGCAACCTGCAGCCTGTGTTACAGGGTATATTCTCTTGATTTGGTTAAAATTTAGGTGTAGTAGCATTCTTTTTGCCAGCTGATCAGAAGTGCGCAGCAACATGTGGGAGAGAGTCAGCAGTGAAGAAGCTACTGCATTTTACAATTGCGCTTATTTGGCTCTTTCATCTAAAGTGACGTCTTGTTAGAATTACATTTCTGAATAAGTTGAGTTTGATCCCTTTGGGCACCCATTATTAAATGTAGCACTTTAGTTAAGAGACTGTACATTTACGCAGAGCTGAGTCACTGCTGGAATGACTCATCTGTTTGTAGTAGATAACTGTTCTGATGGCACTGATGTGACTTTACATATCTCCCATGACTGTTATGGGACACCCAGCTGAACCTTAAACACACCTTCTGCTGTAACTGTTGACCTTAATCTGTGAAGTCTGCAAATAAATAAAACTTTTTATAGCTCTGTCATTCATTGAAATGCCGGGATCGCGCCAGTTTCACGTTTACATATTTTATAATCCACTGCTTTGATCAAGCACTCTACTAATCTGAGCCTCTGTATAAGAATTGGAAAAAAGAAAGCCATCACACCCTTGTGGCAACTTTTCTCAAGCTATGTTAGGGACCCAAACAAAAGGATGTGAGATCCAAATTGATCTTTTTGGCCTACATGTAAAACTCTATGTACTAACACATGTCTGAGCATATCATCCACAAAATGAAACAGAATCATGCATGTCGGCAGATGGTCAGAATGCATAGGAAGCAAAACAGAGGGCTAACCTGGAAGGAAACCTGTTAGAAGCTAAGGAGTGAATCTCCTCTATCCAGCAGGAGAATAACCTCTATACACAGCTTGAGGTTCAGTTGAATTACTTAGATCAACGGATATTTATGTGTTAGAATGGTGCAGCCAATGTTTCTATTGCTTCAATACAACACTGATTATTGTTGTTCTTTTACATAAAATCCCATTAAAATATACTAAATTTTGTGGTTGTAATGTGAGAAAATGTGGAAAGCTCAAACAAATGCTTTTGGAAATCCCCAAAAGAGGCTGTAGATACTGTTTTATAGATTTTACTTGACTGTTCGGGGAATGGCTTCTGTTTGTCTTGTGACTATATTTGGAAACCTTTGCTCCTTGGCAGTAAAAGTGGAAATAAAGGCAGAAGCCTGTGCACAGCATTATCTGTCAGGGATAAGCTTACTGACTTCGAGCTCTGTCTGTATTTTGGATTATGAGAGAAGAAACTGAAAGTACTGAGAATCCAGTAGGTTTCTCAGTACTCTCAGGTTTCTGGTAGGTTTCTGGTAGGAAGGTTTCTGGTAATCAAACACATTACAAAGATTGAAATGTGTTGATTTTTAAAATAATGCTACACACTCAATCCAGGGCCAATAAGCAGACAGGAAAAGCAAAACAGGACTTGGAATACATGGGAATTTCCTCTCCTCCTCTTTTTTGTTGGACTTGTCATTGCACTTCCCCTGTCTGCTTATAAAACCCTTCCTCTTTGTTTCACAACACGGCTCACTCAGTTCAGCTCAGGATCTCTCCTGCCGTCTCCATGCAGCAGGTTATCAGTGTCTGGGTGCGAGACCCGCGGATACAAAAGAATGACTTCTGGCATGCCTACATAGACTATGAGATTTGTTTACATGTAAGTACAACTGTAGAGAAGATGGTTTCACTCATGTTGTTTCCTTGTTCTAACCATGTTACTGCTGTAACCTATTTTCAGACCAACAGTGTGTTCTTCACCAAGAAGACTTCAAGAGTGAGGAGGAGATTCAGTGAGTTTGTGTGGCTCAGGCAGAAACTACAGGAAAATTCTCTCCTACTGTGAGTAAATATGTCATTTGATAAATCTCAGGAAGAAAAAGGTTTCTGTTTTCATGCTAAACTTGACGTCATAACTGGTTTTCCTTTGCTTGCATGTTTTGTAGCTTACAGCTACCACAGCTTCCACCCAAAAACCCCTTCTTCAGCCTGAACAATGCCCAGCAGATTGCAGATCGGATGAAAGGACTCCAGAAGTTTTTGGAAAAGTAAGAATGGCCTCACATAGCAGTACATTTATAACTTGGAGACACCACTTCACTCAACTCAACTGGTGTGTACTGGTTTTCACCAGCTCCAGACCACAAGATGTTTTCACATCCCCAGGCAGCACGCTATGCCACACAGGGAAGATCCTTATTTGTTTATTTGCTTCATTTCTCAGAATCCTCCAGAGCAACCTGGTGTTATCCGACAGCTGCCTGCACCTTTTCCTTCAGTCCGAGCTGAGCATTTCCAAAATAGAAGCCTGTGTTGCCGGAAAGACCAGCTTCACCGTGGCCCAGGCTGTGCAGAACTGCGGCCTGAGGAGATTTCACTCAGAAGAGGACCTGCCGAAGAACCTCAGCATGTCCTGTGACTCTGACTCAGATAGGTAATGTAACATTGTATTTTCCACTGCCTCATCAGGAAAGTCCATACGGAAATACTGCTCTTACGATAACCTACGACACATTAACACAAACTTGTTTGGCAATGACCAAACAAGTCAGGGCATGGAACCTGATTAACCTGTTGTAAACTTTGCTGTTTTTGCAGCTCAGCTTTTTGCAGCTCAGCTTGCAGAGATCCAAGGGACGAGACAAAAGAGTTGACATTAAACAAGTCAAGGAGTGCAGCCACCCTGGATCTGAGGGGAACCTGCTAAGAGGAGATGCTCAGCTGCTCATCTGGTTCTGTATGAAAACTGAAAACTACTGAACGGAAGCTCCAGTCTACTTACTAGATACGTGTCCATCTTTCTGGATGTGAAATTACCTTAAGAAAAGCAACTTGTTACGTTTCCCTGCAACCATTTTCACTTTTGTGTAATTTGTATTGTCCTAATTGGAAAGCCTGTTTAACAAAATCAGTAATTATTTTAATTTCAGCCTCCATTTATGTGCTGTGTAAACCTGGCTTGAAAAAGTATTCACATCTTTTTCACCATGTCTTATAGCATAACCTCAGACATAATTTTTATGTTGCAGACTGACAAAAACTCACACTGGGTCTTAAAATTTTTTCAAATAGAAATGTGAAGGGAGTGAAGTGTGCACTCACCCCTACATTATTGTTTACAGCAGGATGAGGCTATAAAACCACATTCAAAACAAAGTGCATGGTGGAAAAAAGCAAACAAACTGGATAAAACAATAAGCACAACATCCCCATCATGAAACATGTTGGTGGATGTACCATTACTTTTTGCTTTAGCAGAAACAAGAGGTTGGTGAGAGTTGAATGGAGAGATGAATGGCACTAAATTCACTGTAATACCGGAAGAAAAACTGTCAGAGGCTGGAGACTGATCTAGAGGTTCACCATATAGCAGGACAACAACCCTAAACATAGTGTACACCCACATGTACATGTGGCAAAATGGCCCTGTCAAAGTACTAACCTAAATATAATTGAGAATTTGCTGCAGAATTTGAAAAATAATGTTCATAAACACTCTCCATCCAACTTGAATTTGCTTAGCTATTTTGGGAAGATAAATGGGTAAAAGTACAAATGTGTTAATGTGCAAAGCTCACTTTTCAGATTCCTATTCCTGAAACAAATAATTTTTCTTCTAGGTGTCAACTAGATTACTTAACTTTGTGGCCAAAAGGGACAAGATGTGTGAAAAAGTTTATTCGGGGTTATGAATGCTTTTGTAAAACTATCCGCAATATTTTGTTGTAGTGTGATGACACGCTGTGTGCGTGTTAGAAAATATGTAATACTGTTGCACCTGTAGGTGGCAGTGTTGTCACAGTTTGTACATATCTCTCGGAACTATGTGCTGTAACTGTGTGTTGTGGCTTTATAAATTAATTTTGACAGAAGCATGACAGAGTTTGCTCATTCGTACCATGAAAATGTCCCAATAGTAGGATAATATGTCAAACAGTCATAGCCTGGTGTCACTGTTCGGGTCTCAAGTGTGGAAAGCTTGTCATCTGGTGGCCGCTGCAGTGCTTAGCAGGATGACATGTTTAATAAGGTCTCAGCAGAGTTTCAGCACACACACACACACCCCTGACAGGAGTGTGACGGGCAGGAGGTCCTCTGGACTCCCACTGGACTCACTCCTGTCTGAGAAGGCCACCAGTAAGACAGAAAACATTGCTCTCTGCTGAGCAAATGCCAGCTGTGCCGACAAGCCGCTCCTTTAATCTGTCTGCCTTGCTTTGTGTTAGTTTGAGACTGTTCCTTGCAGCTGTTTTTGCTACTGTGTGTCTCCTTGTATTTGATGCACTGCAAGGACCATTTTCCTAATATATGTTGTGTGGCTCAAAGCTTGATTCCCATAAGAAGAAGTATTGTTTTGTGGTTTTTAGATTAGGTTTAGTATTAGGCATGTACTGGTTGTAGTTAGGTTAGAGTAAGAGACAGGGTTAGGCTATAGCTTAGCTGTTTCTCTGTGCAGCAGCTGAGGAGTTCATTATAAATTCAGAACTGGCTTGTATTAGGAAGAAGAGGTGCAGGTGGCCTTTCCTTTCTAAAGCTATCTTGCCATAGATGTGTGCATATGTGACTATACAGTACACATTGTTAGAAAAACCTGACCAATGTTTGAATGTGTGCTGAAGACAGTTAGTTATTTTATCTGATAAAGAGGTTATCTCTTAGCTGCTTTAAAGTGTTAGTTTCTATATGAAATTAATACTTTCATATAGTATCAGTTTCAACTGGGACTCTTAAGAAAAAGGTTAAGTGAAACACTGATTCATTATTTCAATTCTATTATTCTCCAATTTAGCAGAAGTGAAAAAAACTGTACTCTACATGTTCTTTTCAAGTTGTTGCAATAAGTGAAGTTTTTCCCCCCGTTAAAACTTGAACATTCATCATGGCATATTTTAGCCAACTCTTGTTTTAAGATCCAATGCACTTTAAACTCCTCTAACAACCCATCATCAATGACTTTAGAGAAAACATACAACACTGTGCACACATGTTAAAAGATCCCATCCATCACTTCTCTCCATATTCCCAATCTGAACTGAGCTGCGGTTGGAGTAGGCGACTTTGTCCCAGACAGGACAGCACAGAGACACACAAGTCAAACCCCTCAGGTAAATACCAATATTCAAGGAATTCAGATAAATGTTTATTGGCCAATTCACTGAGCTGCCATGTTTTTGGATTCAGAGAGAAAGTTATGTATCTGGAGAGAACACATAAATGCAATACTACACCATATGAACAATAAGAGGGACCAGCCGGGATTTCAACCCTTGTAACTGCACCATCCTGCAGTCCCTCATATCTGCATACTCTTCTCCTCGGAGACAGATTTTAAATGGATGTGAAAATACTTTATATTTGCCCCCCTTGTGAAATAAAGAATTAACTAAGATTAAGAATATGTTTTGGTTCAAATTTAGCAGCCAGTTTCCCTACAGACATTTGAATTGAAATGTTTAAGCATTTCAAGGTTGAAACTGTTGGGTTTCATTCAGCCTGACGAGGAATATTTAATTCAGTTTTAATGGTCTGTGACTCTGGTATACCAGCCATTAACTTCGGGCTACTGTAATCTGTCAGCAAAGCTCCTCTGCCGTAAAACCAGTAACTACTAAAAACAGTTTGGTCCGTTGCTATGCAAACAACGCCGTGATACACATTGTGTGAGCCGCTAAAGAGGTTCAAGAGATTTGAAAACATAGTGATTCAGTAAAATCATCAGAAAATGTGTTCTATAAAAGCAACACATGCTTTGTTTCTGTTTTAGTGTGAAATTAATGACTATAGCTTAACAGTAAATAGAAAAAGTTTGGACAGAGTAGTGAGCCTTCTCTGGGAGAAGTGTCTGCCTCACGCCACAACATCATACGTGTTTCTACATCTAATAAATCCCATCTCAAATCTGTGTCATCCTCCCTTGCTGCATTTTCTTCCTACCGACAACAAATAAAGGTCCATCTTTATGTTGGACAGAGTCAGAAATGTAACAACATAAAATCCCAATGAAGTTTTCTGTTGGAAGCTGAAAAACCAACGGGTGGACTGAGGCAGATATGCTCCAGTGGAGGCAAATTACAGATAAATCAGCGGCTGCTCATGCATTTTAAGTGCTGCATTATACAGAATCCATTAGTAGCAATAGCAGCTCAGCACAATTTAAGATATTAAATCTCTTTGACTGCAATTCTGCAGAACTCAGATGAGTCGATACTAGACAAAACTGAGCTGCACCGGCAACAGAGAGGCAATGAGACCTAAAGAGATAATTTAATAAGAATCTACCAAGCGTATTTGTATGATAATGGGACAGTGAGAGATATTATACAGCACTGCGACCACTAAAAAAATGCACAGAAATACACAAGATATTTCATTTCATAACAATATGAAATTTCCAAGCCAATGCTACCTTAATACAGAAAATAAAATAAATAAATACATTTAAAAAAGAAAAAAAAGCTTCCTTTACAGCAATTCTTTTTTCTTTTTCTCTGAGAAGTCACAGACGGAAATGAGCTGACATAAAATGACATCAGTCATTCATCAAACCTAGCAGCCCTATTTTTTCTCAGTTTTGCGTAGCTATAGCTGCCAGTCTCCCTCCCTGTGCCATTATCTTATGTGTGCTGCGGATGTAGCAATCATTTGGAAGGAGTGTGATCACTAAACCAAGGAGAGCAACAGCTTCTCATCTCCTTCAGATGGAGCAGATCAGCATTAAAGGAGCTTCTCTGAGCCTGAGGGAGAAGGCTGAGATTACAGTTTGTAATTTACTGATATAATATAGTATGGAAAGACATTTCCTTTGAAATTGGTACTTTAAAGTAGATAGATGAGAGGGTTGAGCCATGTATTAAGAAAAGAAACATGCCTGTATTATACTCTATCTTCATCTATTCTATGTTAAAATGTTTTCATATAAGTGCCTTGCAGAATTGTTCATACTCCTCAAACTTTTTCACATTTTGCCACAGTATTACCACTTGAGATAGACCAACACACGGTGTCTTGCAGTTGTTAAGCAAATGAATGTTTTGGAATTTTATTTTACAAATAACATCTAAAACATGCTGCTTTCATTCCATCTGAGTCAACACTTTTTCTAACTTCTTTTGCTGCACATCTTTGGATCAGCTTTTCACATCTAAAGATAGATTTTTTTCCAATTATTATTTGCAGATTAGCTGGAATCTATAAGCAATCAGGTGATCTTTAATGGTAATTGATTGAAGTTGGACCATGACAGTAGATATTAGAGTAAGTGTCCACATGTCACAACACCCATACTGATTTGATTTCACAACATATGCAGCAAATCAATAAACACATATATGTATATATATACACACACATACTCCCTCCTCATCAAAGCATGAATTTGTGTCTTGGCTCTGGGGAACGTCACCCTCTGCATGTCACAGGATCAAGTCTCTCTGTACTCCCGTCTTGTTAGGGATGAATAATGTGTAGAAGGGGAGCTCTCTGGTCAGACAGGAAATGGAGACAGTGCCAGCGATGGCACAGTGACGACGACAGAGGAGCTGAAGAAACAAAGGAGTGAGGTGGAGGTGTTGAGGGCACCATCTCCGGGGGCTTCCAAGCTTTGCTGCCAGCATGTGTAAATCAGCAAGCAGCTCACAGCTGCAATGAGGTAGAAAATAAAAAAAACATAAAAATGTCTGCGTGAAATAGGAGGCGAGGAGGATTTTTTTTTATGATGAGCCTAAATTCTCCCCTCTCTGCTGTAGATCCAGTGACCGGCTCGGATTGTTTTTCATAGACAGTCCATCATCTCGGTGTCTGCATATTGACACAAATGATTCTCACAAGCCTAATGTACAGACCAAATATTATCATTTTGAGTCAGGACATGGATATGGGACTCTTCGGACATGCTTATGTGTATTCAAGAGCTCAGTTTAATTTACATGTGATAAAAACACATGAATGTAGAGATTTCTGTCCCTTAAAAAACATTTGTTCAACTTAATGCTTTCAGGAAAAATTATCTTTAGTTCAAATTTGAATTGTCATCAATTTTGAAAAACAGAAAAAGCCAAATGTTAGAGAGATGTATATGTTTTTGTTGATTTTCTACTTGGACAATGTTGCTCTATGTGTTCAAGAAAAACAAAAAATCCAAAAAGACTTCAAGTTGTTTTTGTTATGTTTTATGTTAAACTTGTTTGACACCAGAAGAATTAATTTGAAGTTAGTGTCTCACCCCAAAGAAGCAGGTACTTGCAGAAAAGCATCAAGACTTTTGGAAGGTAAATTAATATTTTGCATGCATTACCCACTGACTGCCTCAAATACATGTGAAAGCAAAGTCACCATCCAGGAACCACCACTTCCTGCATGAAGTTGTGGTTCATGCAGGAATCAGCTCTTCTTCTACCACCCCACAACCAATTAACATGCAGCAACATGCAGATTCTGTTGTTGGATAAAATGCACAGAGGCAGAACAAAAAAACTAGTGCCCCATCCTCCCTACAATCAGTAACAAGAAGATGGCTCCTAATCAATACTTGGCAGTGCCAACTCCCCTTTAATACACATATAAAATGCAACAAAACATGTTCAGGATGCAACTGAAAGATATTTATATAATATAGTATGCTGCCCTAGGAAAGTGCCTACTTTCCAACATCAAAATCCACTGCACCAACAAGTCCAACATAGTGAACAGCTTATACCTGCTATTTGGGCAAGTCTCAGTTGCCCTCAGACACAAAACTTCCAGATCAAGGAGTTCCAAAAAACTGGGGCAACAAAATCTCTGTGTCAGAGGATAACCACATTTGGTTCAGCTCTCAAATACCAAAATTATAACTTAAGATTTTTGTCACTCACAAATATATAATACAGTAATCTGTCATTAGACAAAAGTGGCTAAGTTTATACTTTTTTTGTTTTCAAATGATATTCTATTCATGCAATTGTGGGATTGTCGTGAAACTCACCACTAGATTCACTGAAATCTAGAGTCATGGCATGCTTATGCCACTTTGTTGTTATTAGCAGGTCCATCTGTTGCCTGAGCACTAAATCAGCTCACATTAACTCAAACCCGGCCGCATACTAAAGTTGACACAGAAGATGAATGATGGCAATATCTTCTCCAAGGGCCTAAGTTACTCCGGGCAGCTCTTGTAATTTAACCTTAACACCTTTACTTCCTCCAAGAGGTTGTCTTACAAGGACTGGCTATATAAAGAGCTGAGATAGAAACTCAAAAGGAAACTGGAGGCACAGAACTTAGAGAAGCAAAGAAGGAAAAGTAAGAGGAGATGAGGCTGATCAGTTTGCAAAGGAATGACAGTCACTCAGCTGCAGCTTATGTGGGTGTGAAGCCTGCAGAGGGCTGTAATTACAGTTAGAGCCTCACATGCTTCTCTGACCTCTGCTGATTACAAGCTGTCCTCCCAAAGCCACCCGGATCATTACTCACCTTGCTAACTAGTACTGTAAATCAGCTGTCGATCGCTGACCTGCTATCAGAGCTACAACAAGAGAGTAAACAGGGGGGCAAACTGCGGTGTCCGCAGACTTGTAAATAATCTACAAAGACATGAGCTGAAGCAAGATGTGAGAGATGTTTATGGCAGGTGAACAAACACCTGTCACTTTGATAAGTCTGATTTATCTCGACTCAGATGTCAGGGGTGTAGCTCTGGTCTTCCTGACAGCTTTGGCTGCCAACCTCACACACTGGAACGTGAGTCCTGTCTGCGGTGGTGATGTATACTGGAGAGTATGTGAGAGAAATGACTGACCAACTCACAGCAGTAACAGCTTCATTAAGGATCAGCTGGTGTGTGATGTGCATTAAGCTGGCTTTCTGACCGCTAATGCAAGAAAAACTGACTGATACCTTTAAACTACTTGTCTCTCTGAAGGAAAACTGTAAGACAGAAGGCAATGCTATCTTACACCATGTGGTGCCTATAAAAAAAACATTCAGTTTCAGTTTATTGGCAACTAATTTCTTGTTTTGCAATATAAAAAGAAATCCACATCTTTACACAAGACATAAAGTCTACCCTACAAAAGTATTCATATCTTTTGGACCTTTTCATGAAATTAGAGCACAAGCAGAAATTTTTATGTATTTTATATGTCACATGTCAACATAAAATGGCATGTAATTGTAAAGTGGAAGGTAAATGATACATAGTTTTCAATTTTTCTTAAATAATGAAAAATTCCCCAAACTATATTCCTATAGTTATAGAACCACTTGTCACTGCAGGTAAAGCTTTAGATCCCAACATTATTTCTCTACCATCTTATATCTTTGAGCGTGATTATTCTATACTGCAAGGAATAGTGGGTGATTATATTAAACGGAGAGTATCTCCATTTAATATCAATTGTCACATCTTTCCACAGCTTCCCTACAGGAGGGTCCTTAAATCCACTTGTCATGGGCTGCTGTCCTTCAACTTTTAAATGCGTCTCTGCTTCACATAATGACCTCATTATTTGAAACAGAACTTGGCTGCGGAGGTAATTGGGCCATTTGAGGTGTGGTTCCGATCCAAATAAAGTCCAGAGCAGTTCATTTATGGTATAAATCTAATCCAACCTCATTTAAATGCAGCTACCAGGTATGCCGCAAGCCTGGCCTGAATGCCATTCCCTAGCTGGGTAGGTGTTGAATTGTGGAGTGCAGTACGGTAAGGTTGCAGATGTTTTTTGGCAGACCTAACTTGTACCTGCCATGTACCATGCATGTCTTCTTATTGGTCAATCATATAAAATTTAAAAAAAATACAATAAATTAGTGGTTGTTACAAGACAAAATGCCAAAAAGTTCAAAAAAGTATAAATATTTCTCCAGGGCTCTGTATGCCACGACGTCCATAAGTTTCACTTTAAATGTGCCACATCTTTGAAAAGGTCATAAACCAAACTGTACTTCATCTGCTGCTGAATTATGTTAAATGAAACTGACCTCTATTAATAGTGACTTGCAGTTAAAAAGTGACCATTTTAGATTTCAAGGTTCAAACCCAGATGTGGGGGGAAGAGCTTTAATTGAATCCTGATATATGGGGCTTTATCAGGGGTGGGGTAGGTGATACATATCCTGCAAAAAGCTTGGAGTTATCACATAAATAAAGCCTGAGTTATTCCTGACAGAAACTCTCCATGAAGCTGAGGTGAGACCTGCTGCTTAGTGACCTGCTCCATAATCCAACAGCTGATTAAGACATGGAGAGTAGCATAGATCAACCATCAGTCCGTGCTTGATAATAGTCAACAAACATGACAGCACTAATATCAGGACAGTTTTTGCAAGCCGACAAACAATGTCGATAAAAATGATCCATTTTTATTGATAATATTTGTTAGCTAAAATGTTTTGGAATTGCTTTATCTGAGCCGTAAGGCAACTGTGAAAACTGGCAGCTTCCTGCACCATCAAACCCGAAATATATTCGTTACCCCCATATTCAGCTCATGATGGTGTGTTTTTATGGGGAAAAAGTATTAATTAGTGATATTCTGGTATCATTAGTGTTATTTACTGCGCAGGAGGATTAATGACATGGTGGCATTTATCCTTTAAACATTATATCTTGATTTTAAATTGCATTAGAAGTGCCTGTATATATTGAAAATGTGCCTGTCCAGAACTAACAAGAGACAGGGGAGTGAAGTTGTCATCCATTAAGGATATCTTTTTATTGGCACTTAAAGATGAGAGGCAGCTTTTAGCCTTGTTTGCCACTGACTAGGTGACCCGTTGCCAAATATTTAAAAAGCAGGGCTCAAGAGGGCAAACTCTGGCCCTATTTCATTAATGAAGGCAATGTTTTGCTGCAGTAGTCCTACCTTGAACCTGGTCCCATTTTATCATGTTACAAGCATAGATTTTAATATGTTTAGGGACATTTATATAACAAAGCTGGAGAAATGAGAGTATAATTGTGTTTTGTGACTTTTTAAAAAAAAAATAATGTTGCAAGCAATCATATCCTACTCTCTTTACCTATAAATAAAATCCACCTTTAGCTGTGTGCATTTGCCTGTTTCTAATTCATTCGCAGTATGAAGCCGTTCTGTGAAGGCCCAAGGTTTGTTAGATAACATTAGTGCATTGTAAAGACCATCAAGCGCAGGTCAAGAATAGAGAAGTGAATACGTTTACAGCAGGGTTAGCACATATCCCAAGTATAAATCTACAGCACAGCTGCAAACCCAAGACACGACTCCCTATTTAAACCCATAGGCTAAACAATGAGATCATTGTTAAGGGAAACTGACTAAATGCCCATGATGATTCTGGAGGAGCCCACAGAGGTTCACAGCTGAGCCAAGATGGAGGAACCTGTTGACAGGACAACTAGGTGTTTTCATGACCTCTTGTGAAAGTGTGGCAAGAGGAAAGCCATTGTTGAATAAGAAAAGTTCTGCTTAAAGACCATGTGGAAAACATTGGTCTAATCAGATGAGATTTAGCTTTTTGGCCAACCTGCAAAATATCTGGAGAAAAACTAGCACATAGCACACTGAACACACTGTCCCCATGGGAAAGAATGGTGGTGGCAGCATCATGCTGTGGAAATACTTTTTTGCATCAGAGAAAGCAAAGCTAGTTGGAGTTGATAGGAAGAAGATGGAGTTTAGACTGCAAAGGATTTGAAGCTGAGGCAAAGATCCACCTTCCTGTAGGACAGATCAGACAGACAGCTGGGGCTACAATGAGATAGGTTAGATCAAAACACATTTATATGCAACTATGGCCCAGTTAAAGTCCAGGCCTGAAAACTAGAAAAATCACAGATATTTTCCATCCAATCTGATGTAACTTGAGCTATTGCACAGAGAAGAATAGACAAATGTTTGAGATGCCAAAGGTTTCTGCAAATGTGGGCTAAATATAAACCACACATTTCATTCTTATTTATAAACAGTGTTTTCCTTCAGCTTCACAATAACATACTAATTTTCTATTGGTCTTTAATGTGAAATTCCAAATAAGCTGTACTAAAGTCTGTGTTTGCAATGTGAAAAGCTATGAAAAAAATAAAAGCATGTGAATAATTTTGTACAGCCTTATTGTTCTGGGCTTAAAATTCACAAATTATCTTTGATAGAATTAAAGATTTAAACACAAAGACGGTTTCTAATGTCATATCTCTTGTTGGTTTTTTCTGCATTAACAAAAAACAAAGCCATTCTTCTCTATTTCCAGTGCTGTATATTCAATAAGTAATTATAGTAATTCATTACATCTCCAATTAGAAGGGAAGCTTTATTGCTGCACTATACCATAAAAATCAAGATTTATGTTTTCTTTGAATGTCACCCAGAGGACAGAGGACTATGGCTCATCACTCAACTCGAACAAAGCAGAGAGACAGCAGCCAGAAAAAAGAAAAATAGATACAGTGAGTTATTGGTTGATGAATGCATTTTTCTTTCATTTCCCACTCCTCTCTTCCCTCGGGCCCCCAACCTTGAGAAAACCCCTGACAAGGCCAAGTTGTCGGAGTGCATTAAAATTGAAGCCCTTTTTTGGTATAACACAAAAAAAAAAAAAGAAAAGAAAAAACACACGTACAGTATATGTATCTAACCTCAGAGGGACGCTGCACGGCTAACGCCGACTCTCCTGCTGTCAAACAGCTCCTCGGAGAGCGATAAGCATCCCGGCTTTCTGTGTGGCTGCCTGTCCTATTAGTGCACCTCAGCTGTTGCAGTCAGGCAGGCGGCACAACCTCCCATCTGCTGCCGCTGTGATCCTCTGCCCAGCAAAGTCTCCCAGGTGCTTTAAATAAAAGGTCGCTTTGAAGCAGGGGGCAGAAATGCTGAACGCAAGGCAAAAAATATATATTTTGATGAACCACGTTTTAGCCAGCTATCCTAGAAATTGTATGTTTTAGATCCGTTAGTATTGTTAAAATAAGCGGGTTATATATTCATATATTCCTGTTAATATGGCTTGTAAACCTCAGGTAAGGAGTTTTTGCTCTGTCACTAAAGGTCACTTATGATTCTATAAGGAACTAGAATGCCACCTTGTGGCTTAAAAAAAAGGGAGGGAAAACATCAGTGAGTGTTTAAATTTTTATTATCTTCGCCAAAAGCAACTCTAGAATGGCATCACAAATAATTTCAACAGATAATAAATACAAAAGTGCAGAAAAATGCTGGGAATATACTTTCGGTCAAATCGCCATTTTTATAATAATCAGTCTCGCTAATATTGAAACACTTTATCTCAGAGCACCCACCCAACAAACACACACACCCTAACCCAACTATTCAATATATGAAACAGCAGGTAAGTGGATAAAGCAGAAGCCTCAGCAGCTTAACGTTCAGAGCGTTTACATAACGTACAGCTCCAACAGGTAGTCTCTAGGAACGATGCCGATTGCTCCGTTCTTCTCTCCGACCCACCAGCCGAAATTGTTGTACTCCTGGAAGCAAAGAAACAAGAATAATAGTCATGCCTGCCCTTACTTAAACTGTTTAATTAATCATTAGCAAGGAAAAAAAGCAATTATAGGCTGAATCACACCCAGGAGCCTCGGCATAATTGTCAATCTCAGGTTGTAATATTGAAATAAAAGGCCCTCGGCTCACAAAGGGATAAAAAGCAGTGGCTTAAAAGGTGATCTGATGAGACTCCACACACAAAATGATCCAAACGACTTCATAACAGCTTTGAGACCTTTTCATTTTTTATTATGTGTCACAATTTAGACGTTTTTCCTCTGTCTTTAAGCCAGTTTTTGATCATTTATTATTTGCTGGATTTGCATTTCATTTGGGATCTTTCTGCAAAGTTCCTGTCTTTTCTCTGATGTAGATTTACAATTATTTTTATTACTCATCTTAGTGCCCATTAAGTGACTATTTTAGCTCTCCAATTAAATCAGTCTGTCCTTTATAAAGGCCCTCCACCTCTTTGATTTAAAAATGTGTTCAGTTGCAACAGCCATCTTATTATGTCTTTTACTTTAGGTTGTTGTTTTGATTGAACTTGATTAGTGTTTCACTTTTAATGTCTTATTTGTCCTTTTCTATCCAGCAACAATCCTACAATATACCTTTTTAGTCAATTGTGTCCATTGTTCACATTCTATTTGGGCTCTTTTATAAAATAACAGAGAATGTGACACATCTGTCTTTTGACATTCTGCTTTGACTGTCAAGTTTTATTGGTCATTTTTAAACAAAGACATTTTCTCTGGACATGTAAAAATCAAGCATTAATTGGATGCCTTTTCCCTTGTTTCTCAAGCATAGATGATTTTTCTAAGCCCCGTTCATCGTCTTAGCTTGCTTTGTAATAGACATGGTGGCAAATCCCATCAAAACGTCATACCGTTTGTTGTTGCTCATCCCCCACATTCAGCTGCTATGTTTAAGATTGCAAACCAACATTTTAATCCACTTCACCAAAAAAAAAAAAAAGCCATCAATGTGCATTGCACATAAATCTTTCCAAGCCCAAAAGGACACAGCTCCAAATGACAGTCAGCATGCTGAGATGAGAGAAAGACAGCGTGAGGGGAGATCTGAGACCATCTCTCACTTTTTGGACAAGAGCCTGACCTCACATCAAAGTCTTTCCAGAGCATGAATCAAGACTGGAGCTCAGGTTCTGACAAGGCAGGAGGAGGGCAAACTGAGGGAACATTTTAAAAGCAGAATTCAGGGACAACCCGGAGCCACATCTGAGTCCATCCTATTCTGCAAGTCAGTGCATTAGATTAGCAATAACCAGATTCTGGTGTTAGATTATTTCTTGAGATAAAGAGGACAGCATTTGCAGTCTGTGTTAGAGTCTTGGCATAACACTTATAAACACTTTCTCCATTACACTAGGAACATTACTTTTGGAGGGTATCAAATGATTTAAATTCCAATCAAATTGCTTTAACTTCTTGACTGTCATGTGGACACTGGTGCCTTCCTGGACCCATTGACCTGCATGCAATTATTTTGGAGGTGATGGTTATTAATGTGGAATAATAGTTATATATTATTGGTATTATTTACTTTAGATATAAAATTTTGCCTAAGAAAATTATGGTTTGAATTAAACTCACATTGGTTGGTAATGCAATGCAGATGTGTTTATACTTGTATTAGAAATGAATAGGATTAATTTATTAAAGGATTAGAACCATCATAGGGTTTGACCATTAGAAGGTTTCTGATTTAAATAAATTTATATTGAACTTTAAATCTTTTTTATAACAGTGCTCATGCTAAAGCCCAACTTGCAAGTAAGCAGCGTTTCTTGCTGATGAACAGCACATAATAACTCCTAATTATTAAATGGGTAATTATTAAATGATGGCTCGTTACAATAAATTTCAAACATTTATTAGCTAGCAATATTTTGTCATTATTAAGCTAGCATTAGCTCTTAGGTTTATGTCAAGTTGGTTAGCAGGCTAGCCCACTAGCATAGCCATTGCCAATAAACAGCACGTCTTTTCTTTAGTTGTCAGGAAAAAACTAGAATTAAAACTAAAAGTTCAGTAATACTTTTTAGCTATAAACCAACTCATTTGTCAGGGTTTTTTTGTATAGATTGACAAATTAGTATCAAAAACATTAAAAGATTTGAATAGTGTTTTTTTTATATCATAAAATATCAAAAATTTTTTGACCTTAAAAGGTGCGTTACATGGTCCAAATGACACTTCGTCTAAGCCGCTGGAGGCTATGGTGTGTGTGTGCATGTGTGAGCGCGGCTGCATGTGCGTGCATGTGTGTGTGATGACTTCCTGCCTCCAGCCTTTGAAAACAGCAACACCTCATTGTATAGTTGCTGGCTGACAAATAAGTTAAGTTTGAGTAAGTGCTGGACACAACTTGGGAATGAATATACAGAGCTGTGGATGACTAATGATACCACACCCTGTGAAGACACACACACATTAACACAAACACCCAAAACCGAAAAAGAGCACCCTGTCGTAATTTAATTACTTGTACCACAGGAAATTCTTCGGTTGCATCGGTTCATGAAGATGAAATATGAAGACGTTCCCCCTCATGTTGAGTTTTTAGATGCTGTGCTCATTAATTATCCTTTCACTTTCTGTAGGGACAGGGGTAGCTTAGGAGGGTGGGGGGTGAGGTTGTGCACATGCATGTAAAGGGAGAGCAATAGGCTGTGCAGCCTATTCGAACAGCTATCAAACCCTCCGGTCCCGACTTCAGGAGGGGTCTCATAGCTGGAACACCACACCTATTACTGGGATCTGTGGTGGGGGGAGGGATACAAGGCAGAGGGATAAAGGAGACTTGTGGAAGAGGAAGGGAGACGGCCAAGCTTTTAGCTGCAGCTGGCTGTGGTCCAGACGGGTTTTATGGTCATTGCACTCGTAGCAGGCCACAACCCCCAACACCAAGGTTTCAGCTAATGGCACTCTTAGGCAATGAAAGGGCAACTTGATTCTTCCTCTTTTTTTTTTCCATACAACGGGACATAATAATAAACCAGGATTTAGTTGATAAGCATTATTAGTGTTTTCTACTTTGTGCATTTGTACACAGTAATGGCTGATTGGTCAATGGAGAATTAATTTGGCTGATGCTCTATTCCCCAGTGTGACATACAAAACAGATTTCAGTTTCTTAATTACAGAAATTAAATAATTTCTATTTAATTATTTGTGTTAGCAAGAGGGAATATAATTTTATTACCAATATTACTTTATTATATCTAATTTGAAAAATACATTATTATTTTTCCTTCTCCCTCCCCATCCCACTTTCACAGCTTGAAGAATTCCTGGTATTAAATTGAGTCACTTCCTGTAATTCAAGATTAACAATAAATTATATTTAACCATTAACAAAAGTAAATTATTATTTTAATTAGTAAGACAGTATTTCAACAATAACTGACCAATGAGTTGTACAACCTCACTGAACAAAAGAGTTATATGCTTGGCCACTAGATGGCAGACTTGAATTTTAAAAGTTACTTGGCCAGATGTCAGCAGCAGTCTGTCCCATATGATTGCATGCATCATTGGAACTAAACCAGACAAGAAATATAGACTGTTCAGGTGGAGCACATTTCACACTTTTTCTTTAAACATACCACATGATCCAACATCCATCTGTAAAAATATGAAATTCCACCTCTTATTTCAAGACCACCGTTCCAAATGTGGGATGTATCAACAAATCCTATTTGGTGCTTACTCAAAGCAGCAAAGTACAAAAGAGCTGCTGTTTGGTTACAGAGTGAAGGTGAAGAACGGGTCCTCAGTTCTCCTGGCCCTGCCCGGCTGACAAGCCTCGGAAATTATGTGTCCACTACACGTCTTCACCTGCTCCGAATGCTAAGCCTGGGTTTCCTGAGAACACACATTCCTATTTAGAGAGGTGATAGAGATGCATGAGAGGTGTGTGTGGTCAGCTCAGCGGCTGGCATGGCAGCAGTGACAGGGCGCTGAAATACTCCAGATGGGAGTGATGGAATGATGCTGCGTGCCAGCTAAAGCCAGAACCTGCCAACGGCACTAAAGCAGTTTCCACTGTGACACATCTAATCCTCCATGTCGGAGTTCCAGAGAAAAACCTGTAGCCAGGTCCGTCTCTGAGCGTTCCCTCAGGCTGAGAAACAAGCACCGACAGTAACATATCAAGAAAATCTGCTTCGTTTAAAGACACGGACAATTTAGCTTCGATGGGCTAATCACTAGAGCCAGATAATCATTTAGTCAGCAGACTTAATTGTTTTTACATTTCCTCAGAGATGAATTGTCGTAATTTTATCCTCTATAGGAGAGAAAACAATAGTTGATCTCCGACACCCAGAGCTCCCTGATCTATACCTTGCTCAGGATGTAGATGGCCTCTCCACGTTTGAAAGACAGCTCGTCTGGGTGGTCCCCTGTGCAGTCCCATAAGCCTTGGTAGAAGTTTGCATAGTCTGTGCTCTTGTCAGCTGTGAAAGGAGAAACAAAATAAGGTTATATAAGGAGTTTCAAGTTAAGTTAATTTAATTTTCCACTTGCATTAATCAGGATGCTGAGTCAATTTTTTGGGCTGAAAACATTCTAATGGCAAGATAAATATGGACACATTTGCTCTGAGATACCATTGATACAACTTAGAAATGCTAAAGGTCTTAATAGCAGTGCTGTAATCTACCCAGTGCTCCTAGCTGCAGAACTAAACAAGGGCAGGCATTGTTGAGCTTCTAAGCTCCTCAGAACCATATGAAAACCAGAAATGTGTCGAAACTCTTGGCTCCTTTAAATCAAGATTAAAAAGATTGCTTACTGCAGCTTTCGATTAAGATCTTTGATACTCTTTGTTTTTCTCAACCTAGCCATTTGTTTGGATTAAACATTTATATTTCCTTGTTACTTCATTTTGGTATGCTGAAAATTAAAAAAAGATTTATACAAATACCTTGCTTTAGATGGAATTCTCTCTCCTTCTTTTTCTTTAAGTAAAGCCTTTTTACTACCCACATGTATGCATCAGGCTATGCACATAAACTGTCCTTAAACAGTTTGTGTTCGAGTATCTGGCAGGAAAATATTATCTGCGAACATTTTTTGGGGCAGTTTATTTATTTAAATAACACCCATTTTGCTTCTGCTAGTAACTTAAAATATGCAGTGGCATTTCTGGTGTTTTAACATGCAAAGTGTTATAAAAGGAAGTTGAGCAAGTCAAGCACAGTTATTTCCAGAATTGTCTACAGTAACTTTCAGTTGTTCACAGGCACTTCCTCTGTCAGTGTTACTACTTCCTCTTCACTGCACCTTTTAAACATGCACTTGATCAGATCCATCTGCTGTTATTAGTTAAAGTTATTGCAGGTTTATTATGAAATAATACCTCCAGGTGCAGCAGAATTGGCAGCAACAGGAGGAGGATGAAGAGGAGGCTTGGCTGATGGTTCAACTTTTGGTGGAGGTTTGGCTGGAGCAGGCATCTCGTCATCTGGAGAAAATACAACCAAACTAATTATTAGTGTGCATTTCAGGTTTTGTAGAAAGGACAAGAAATGGGATTTGATTTTTTTTTTAATTTGCAAAATGTGTCATATCAAAACTGTGACAGTGATTAGTGTAGAACGTGGTCAGACCTGGCAGCTCTTCGTAGATTTCTTCACCCGGGGCAAAAGCAGGAGCAGTTCCAACGTCATCATACATGAACTGTTCGTCATCTTCTTCTTCGGGTATGATGCCCGACATATCTAATAAAACAAAAAAAAAATAATGGAAAGTTTAATAGAAAGTCTATGAAATGTTTATTTTTTTCAAAAAGCACATAAAGGATTTTAAAGTTCTTTGGGGAACTTTTAGTTATAAAGAAATGAAAATGGATAGTACTGATGAAACAGAACCAAGACTTCCCAACTGTGGTGAAAGTGTCATTGGGAATATTTGAATACATTTGTATCCAAATGTCAGTATCAATCATTTGAATTTCTCTCTCTTGCAACCCAACTTCCTCTATTATTAATTATTATTATTATTATAGTTCTGATTACAGAGGCTCTCAATGAGTAAAGTAAGTAAACACAACGTTAAACAAAAACATAAAGAGAAGTGGAGAAAGTGAACCACAAACAATTCACTTTTGTTTTTGGTTCTGTTGCTATTTATCTCTAAAGTTGGAATGTGGATATGAACACTAAAAGTTTTCACAGTACTGTGTGCAGGACAGATTTAATGAAACACAGTATAGTATACATGTGGAAGACCTCATACCTTTCAACACAAAGTCTATTTGTTTCACCCATTCCTCTGCCTCCTTTGTTGATGATGCACAAAACTGAAACCAAACACAGAATGAAATTAAAACAGTGCAACACTCAGGCCTGCATGTGTTAATTAGTGGCACTGCATCCATGCATGAGAAAATTAGGAACATTCATTTAGACATCTCAGATATGCATTTTGAGTTGAACTGTTGCAGAAACAGCAATGCCTGCAGAGTAAAATGACTGATAGGAGTAAATATTATTATTATTTTCTTTTAATGGAGCAGTAGTGAGATAAACAGACCTGATAGACTCGCTTGTCTGGAGCAGAAATTTCAAAGCAGCAGTCCTTCTTTGAGTCTTTCCGTAATGTGTTGTTCATTTTGACAGCGTAGCCATCGATGCCAAACTCGCCTTTCTGCTGCTTGTCTTGTTACGGAAGATAAAAGAACCATTATAAATGGTCAGCATAGATATAATGAGGAAAAAAAATAATACAAAAAATTATTTACTGACAGACTACCTTTGTCACTGCCATAATAGTAGAAGGTGTGATGGCTCAGAGCACACCATCTCTTCTGCCATTCAGTGCCAAAAAAGCTGTGATCTGTGCAGAGAAAGATGACTTACATGAAAGTTACATGACATCTTAGCGGACTGTTTGCACGTGGCATTGTTTTCATACTACAGTTTACAGTAGAATCATTATGTACAATATTCAGTGTTTACAAATATATTTTAGAATTCATTATATATCGTATTATGAATAATTTTTCTTTGCAAAAGTTGAAAGGCTTAACAGGAGACCAAATACTCGGCCCTTAACTTTTTACATTTGTTCAGGTTGCAGCCATAATCTTTTGCATGTTTTATATGTGATGAACTGATTGTGACATATCCAGCGCAATCCTGAATGAAAGCCTGTTAGAGGCTACAAAGTTCATGAGACTAGCATGATGGTTTAGAGCAAAGCCATGTGTTGGAATGGCCCAGTAAAAGTCAAGACCTTTAACCAAATGAGAATCTGTGGCAAGACTTCAAAATTATTGGTCACAAATGCTTCCAATAAAATACAACTGAGTATAAGCTGTGTTAAAAAAAATAATCTATGGATATGTAAAGTTTGTAAAAAGATATACAAAAAGAAACCTCAAACAACAAATGACAGAAAAAAGGAGTTCCACAAGGAACTGGCTGACTCGGGGAGTCCAGCCAATTCACAATTATGCGCCAACATATCACACAAAATCCTAATAAAACATATTGAAATTTTGGCTGCAATTTCACAAATAGTTCAGGGACTTGATATTTTTGCATAGATGACTGTACTTCATTGTCCAGACAAACAGAGTCTGTTCTAGATTTCATTTATTTAGCTGTAGTTATTAGAGCACCAACCCTTCCTGCGTTTCTCCAGATATCCTGCTTTGAAGACAGATGTCAAGTCCTGAGCTGCAACAGGCGGGGCCTGCTGTGCACCTGTAGAGGGTCAAGAACAATGTAATATATCAAATCAAATGCATCCTTTTGAAATGTTAAAACGAAAAAGGTGTTTCTATGTTTTCATAAGTGTGTCAACAATAGTTTCAGGGAAGCTTAGCCATGGAGCATTTGTTTATTTGATAATAATTAACAGCAGAACCCATAAATGCCCCACTCACCTATATTTCTCGGTATGCAAGGCTCGCCGTGCACAGTACAACTTCAATGCAAATGTCTAAATGCTGTGTCAAAGTTGCTTTGTGTGAAAGAGAAGCCATAAAAGTGGCAGCTGCTTAAGGCCCATAAACCCCCCCAGGTCCCTTAATCACCATTCCACAAGGAATTCCCTTGTACTTTTCTCTAAACAGTAAGTATGAAATATTGCATTGATTCCCTTCAAGAAGCATGCTGGATTAGAGTGCTTGAAAACTGGAGGGGATGTTTTTGCACAAACTTCAGCTTTGGCAGTAATTTTTAGTCCCCTGGCTGTGGCTGAGAGCAGTAAAATACACTCTAGCTGTTGAAGAGGGGGTGGTGGCGGTGAAGGGGTGGAGGGCTACAGGGAGGTGGTGAGGGGCAGCAGTTGTTCCTCTGAATTGCTTCCCAAGTATGTTGCCGAGTTACAGTTGGAATGTCTCCCTCACCGTGTCACTCAAAGTCACTTTCTCTAAGGGGCACACACAGATTTGTGAATTTCCTGACGTTTTTCCACGGCTTGTTCAGTTAATGCGCTCTGCATGTACCCCAAGCAGCTGTGGTTTATACCTTCACACGCTTCTTCGTCCTTGTCTGTCTGCATAGAGCCTCCATCGTTGTTGCTGTCAACTTCCTCATCCTCATCTGAATCATCTCCATCTACTGGAATAAATATGAACTGTGAGGCAATGCATGATTGAGCTGTGTTCATCTACTGACAGTTCTACTTTTCCAAGCTGCTTCGACAAGTGTCAAATTGATACAATTGAGCACTTATAAATCAAAACCAAAATTCTATTTTTGCAATTCCAGATCCGCAACTTTGCTCAAAAGGAGGAAGAAAAGAAATAAGATGATGAAGACAAACACTCACCTTTGTCTTTGAAATCTTGGGGAAAACTGTAGATAAGACAGTTTAATAAATTTAAAACATGCATTAGCAATAAAGTATTTGATGACTTAGTGGCACCTTTGTAAGCAATCATGAGTGCAGGAAATGTTTCATGCACAGAGTATGCAGCAATACCTTAGTTTGACCTCCTTGATTCGTTTGGTAAGGATTTCCTTCCTCTCTTTTGCCTTCTTGCTTAAACTTTCTGCTTTTAGTCCTTCACAGAGGAACTGTTCCAAATCTAAATAAAGTAGCAGAGGAAACATTTAAAGATACAGCTCAGTGGTGCACTTATTTCCCTCACAGCAAATAGACATCGACAATAAAAAATAAAATACAAAACATGCGACTTAGTAATGAAGCACAGATTTCCAGAAAAAAGTAATGAAAATATGTACTAACGAAAAGCAAAATCTGTCACATTACAGGAAGAATGCAGCTGATCAGCTGCTGTTGATAAACAAACTGGTGGATGAGCGACTTTAGATAGATGATGGCGATTCTGAGATGCTACAGCTGCATAAAGCTGCATGGATGGTTGAGATTAAGGATTAATTTTAAATCTTTTCTTGATTTCTGGATTATTCTGTAGATTATTGTTAGTGAATGAAGCAAGTTTTTCTATGTCTTGATAGCTTTTCTCCTGATTTGACTCCTATATGTAATAAGATTTCACAACAAATGATGACAAATAAGGTTTGCTTTTCAAAGGTATTTCCTCTTGATTAGTGCATTACTGCAGTTTATCACAAAATAGAAAAGCTGACCATGGTGAGTTGTTCAATAAATGCTCATGCCTAAAGCTGCTTTTAGTTGATTTTACAGAAACATTTGGCAGACAGCTGTAAACATCCTTACTTTGTACGTTTACAGCTGATGTGCAGCAAAGGCAGCAAACCGGATGTTTGAACTATTGCTGATTGTCACGGTCACCAGCTGAGAGCAACGTCTATTCATTAAGCTTCAGCAGCTAAAGTTGGAATTGATATAACGAAAGAACATCAGTCATTCTGAGTAGATGGTTCCTCTTTTCTCAGACTTCTTTCCCAAAGTCTAGTGAAATAAAAATCACGCGAGAAAAACACTGACAAACAATCAGTCACTGATCGATGAGTTCACCTGAAATCAGCGTCGTTAACTCGTCGGGAATCGCACGCATCGTTGCAAGGAGTGACAGCTTGAGCTCGGTGGACCTTCCGCCAAGAGACAAGCTTCACAGCACACGGAAGCAACAGTAGCTCTGTCTCTCACACGGAAGTCTGTTTGTCAATTATTTCTAAAAGTGACCACTCGGTTCCGCATGGGGATCAACAGCGAGAGCCGCATGACGTTCACGCAGGAGGAGCCACGCTGACTTTTATTGGTCTCTGCCTGTCAGTGTATCGCTCGGCAGACACGGAGCTGACGCTTTAATGGTCCTCCGGCTCTTTAAACAATAATAAAGTCCGAATATCATATTTTTGATCGATTCAATATCACATAACTATTGCACTAAATAAATGTCTTCGCTGCTTTTAACTTAATAGACACATTACCACGCCCGTGGGTTTGATTTTATTTTTTTACACTGATGTAAGATGTTTGTAGTTTATTAATATGTCAGCGCTATAAATCTAAACAGGGGTCATTAATAGCTGCAAAAAGCATTACTGAGGCACTCAATCATTATTATGTAAGAGTTAAGAAGTAGGTAGGTAGGTAGGTAGGTAGGTAGGTAGGTAGGTAGATAGATAGATAGATAGATAGATAGATAGATAGATAGATAGATAGATAGATAGATAGATAGATAGATAGATAGATAGATAGATAGATAGATAGATAGATAGATAGATAGATAGATAGATAGATTTTTTGCAGTGTTCAATAGGTTCAAAAGTTTTATTTCATTTTCATCTACCTTATATCTTCTTCTTCTGTGTTTAATCAACTTATAAGTAATCTTCTAAATACATTTCCATATATGCAACATAAGTTGCCGTTGCCAGATGTCCTACATGCCTTGCTGTAACCTGCAAATCAGGCCTGATTTGCAAAGTGTCTTAATGACCAACTGACCTGTCAATTTTTTTATCTGACCAGTGAATCTCTGCAGCTCTTCCAGGGTTACTATGGGCCAGGGCCGGCCCAAGCCTTTCTGGGGCCCTAAGCAGAGTTTACTCTGGGGTGCCTCATATTAACATGTCAAAACTAGATACTTCATCATTTCTAGGCTAGATTATGCATGTGCAATCCCTATTAATATTAGCTAATACTGCAAAAATACAAAATTCTACCAAGAATTTTAGACTAGTTTCAAAAGACATATCTTAATACTGTTTAAATAAGACAAAATTAGCTTACAAGGAACCTTTTAGCATGATATAGGAGCTTGTTTGTACTCGTACTTACTTGTACTTAGGTATATTAATCAATATTAAGGAATTATTGACTTATAACAAGCTCCTATATGTTGCTGAAAAGCTACTTTTCAGTTAGTTTTGTCTTACTTTAAATGTACTAAGACATTTACACTAGAAACTAGTTCAAAAATACTTGGTAAAATGTGTATGTATTGCTGTGTGCATTATCTTATTAAGGGTCTTGATTTATTCTTACAGGAGTAGTAAACTAGCAAAGATGCTCTAATAAATTTGCCTTTTGAAATGGAGAATGGCATTTACTGTGGTGTGAATACCTGTGGCATATTAATTTAATGTTTGTAAATTCAGCATTGAATGTTGAATTTTCATTCAAACATTGAATTTACAGTAAACAAGTTAGCAAGTTTAATATTTTTTTTGTTTTAATATTTGAAACAGAAAGTGTAGACAGTGTAAAATGTGCAATGTACCACAACAAAGTAAAATCAAATGATGCTCTCGCGAGCCCCCTGGTGGTGTTGAGACCTTAAGCAGCCGCTTCACTCACACATTGGGCTGGCTGTGCTAATAGCCTCTGTTCTGATTCACTGATTAATGCTCTCCTTGGCCAGTGGTTCTGTTTGCTTCATCAGACCATCATCTCCAGTTTTTTGAAAAGCAGTTCTCAGCAAAATGTGAAGTGGTCAACCTTAAAACGAGCACCAACAAATCAGAAACCATGTTCTTGAGCTGGAAAAGGTTTGAGTGACCTCTCTGGGTCAGGGACGAGGTCCTGACCCAAGTGGAGGAGTTTAAGTATCTGGGGTTCTTGGTCACAAATGAGTAATGCTCTTTGTAGCAAGGGATATCAATATGCAGATTGGCGCATAGTAGTAGTCAGAGCTGAACCAAAAGGTGAAACTCTTGATTTATTATTGGTCAGTCTATGTTCCTGTCTATTGTCACAAGGGATGATTAGTGACTGAAAGAATGTGCTCATGAATATAAGCAGATAAAATTAGTTTTTTTCTGCAGGATGTCTGAAGTCTTCCTTGGAGGTAGAGTGAGAAGCTCAATGTTCTAAGAGGGGACCAGAGCAGCTTATTCCCCATATTGAGAAGACTCAGCTGATGGGAGGAAAATCAGAAGAAAACCCATGACACGCTGTGGGGACTATGTTTCTCAGCTGGACTTTGGAGCCCCCAGGAGGAGCGGCCCAAGTGTTTGGAGAGAGAAATCTGGGCTTCTCTGCTTAAACTGCTGCCCCGGAACCTGATCCTGGATTAAGCAGGGGATGGATGAACCTTTTTGTTTAGAATTTTAGTTGCACTAACGTTACCTTCCCTTTGAGATTCTTACAGTAATACTGTATTTGTACAGAGATTCTTTAATGCACAGGAGGACTCCCTTTTCTAATTAGGAGAGTTTTCAAAGTAATTGGTTGCACTGGTTTTTATTTAACAGGTTCAGAAAAAAGAAGGGCTGAACACAAATGCTTTTCACTGATTAACACGTGTTAAACGTTTTAATCAGGGTTAATCAATCTTAAAATGAACAGCTGGTACATTTTAAGAAATAGGCCTGTCATTTATTTAAAAGTCATCATCTGACTTAAATCATCTTCTTACTTCTGACAGACAGTCACACAGTCTAGGTGGGAAGGCTGAGCTTTTGAACTTTAAAGCTTCTTCTTTTTGAGAAATGTGTCAGGAAGATCCTATTAGTCATGCTGAGTTCAAAATTGGCTACTTTTCCCATAACTGCAGGCGTTGGGAAATTTTCTGGATACTGAAGACAAACATGCATTATGGAGAAATACATTGATCATATCAGAGAGGCAAGAATGTGATCGAGACATAATCACTAAGTAAACAAAAAGCTGTGTTTGGTTACTTATGATTTAAGCAACAGAATGAAATAAATAATTCAAACCATTTTTAAAAACTGTCCTTGTAGTTTTTCTTCTTTGAAAGGAGGCATACAGCTTTGTTTAGCTTATGGCTTCATATATCGTCTGTTTGGACAAGAACTTTTCTTTAAAGAGATATTCCCAATGGTGGGGTTAAAGAAAGATGTCAACATCTCCAAGATGAACACTAAGCTGCAATGAGGGTCTTTTACACTGACAAAAACACCAATAAGTCTGTTGTTAACAAACTTTTTTTTCTTATTATGTTGTTCATGAATGTAAAATAACTTCATCATTGTAGCCATTAAAATCAATTAATTATTATTGATCTTTACCACTACCAAAATCGGGCTTATTTAACTCAGTACAGAACCTTCATGAACACAGAAAGGCTGTTTGATCAGACTTGTAGTCTGATTTTCCAAAACTTTTGCTGCAAGCATCTCATGACCTCATTTCCTGCTTAAGCTGCCACTGCATTTTTATGAGCTGTGTAGTCATTCAAAACCTGACCCCCTCCTGACCTGGCAAGAGTTCCTCCCAGCTGGAAGAGGAGAGGAGAGCCAGTTTGACCTCTGACCTTTGCCAGTTTCTCTGTGTGTGCATACATGGAGGGAGGAATGAATGTTGTATCTGGTTTCCCCATAAAGTTTGCCTGTTATCCTAAGGGTGACCATGATGTCAGCCGAATAAAGCAAAGTCATCCACACAGATTAACTGATTGTCATTCTTTAGATAAAATGCAGGTGGAAACTTGTTGTTTATTGCATCAAGGTATTTGAATTAGTTTGACAAGAAGGAATTTTAGGTGGAGGCCCATACTTCACCAGATCAGCACCACCTATTAACATCCCTAGTTTCATGTTTACTTAGTGTGCCCACGGTTTCACTGATCAAATAAAGGAATAATAATGTTGTGGGCTTGACATGATGAACCTCATATTATTTACTAAACAAACAGTGCTGAGTAAATCGTGAAGGTATGTGCATTTGTCATGCTCGGCTTTTCAATACACACTCAGTAGAGTCAGGAAGGAGGAGCCATGTTAGATTGGTGGTGCTTAAAAGCAGTTAAAGACAATAATTATTTATTTATTGTGATTTAGCTTAAATTTGCAAATTTCATGCAATTTGGCTCCATAACAGAGGATTTAAAATTTAAACATTTAACACAACTGCCAACGTGTACCAGTATTCCCTGCATAATTGTGAGGTTTTACAAATAAAATATTGCCATTCTTAACATTTTAAAATTCAAAAACATTCAAATTTTGAAATGAAGTGCTCTTGTGGGCCCCCTGCTGGTCTGGGGGTTCTAACTCGTAGTTTTGTCTATGCCTTATAGTGCTGAAAGTGTGGACTCCAGTGATTTCCCAACATCCCAGCTTGCAAAGTTTGAATTCATGCTGTTCTCTCTTCAGTTAAAATAATGCACAAGTAGCATCGTTTGAAATGATTGTCAGCAGAAGCAGCAGTTCATCAGTTTTATTTGTTGCGTCTTTGGTGACGCATCCAGCAATGTCTCCTTAAAGCATTTACTTTCCTATTTTTAGTCAGAAACAATGAGCTCAAAACATTCACTACACTACAAACTAAACCATGTTAAAATAAAAATTATGTCATTACATCTAGCAGTTTTTATATGTATATCATTTTTACGTTTTTTGATACATTTATTAAACGGGTTAATATATGAGCAAAATGTGTGAGAAAAAAAAAACTTCTTCGCAGTAATTGTTTTGGATTTATAATATAAAACAATTTTCAAATACCCACCAAACTCACTTAAACAGGTATATAATAGGCTTTTACTCGAAGGCCTCTCGGTTATTATTGACAAAATGTTCAAATTTAGTCACTAGTCCATGTGATTTAATTTGTTAGTGTGTAAATATCGTACTGCCATAAATGTAAATTATGCTAACTCAAATATTAAAAGGTTTTGAGAAATACGAGAGTGAGGCTGAATTTTCATGCAAAGAAACGCTGTTGCTGTGCGGTTCAGACCATAAACAAGCGCCCTCAACCCTGTGAGTTTTATAGGCAATAAAACTTAATTAGAAAACCAAGAGGAGTCCCCACTTTTGCCCAGCAGGCTCTCAATTTCGTTGCCCTAGTTTAGTTTAATTTAATCTTATTATTTCAGTTTTGTCAAAAAATGAAAACTGTTATCACTGTGGGGCAAAGTTAACTCCACACGAAAAGTTGTTGAAATTAATCTGAAGTATTAGAAAACTTAATCTAAAACTTACCCTAACCCTGTGGCATTTATGTTTAATTTGCAATGTTTGTATTAATATTACTTTTTATCTACTTTTAATCTGTTTATAAAAATGCACTCCACAACTCTCGTGGACTTGTTCTCTTTTTATTTGCCACGTATATGTTTATTTATAGAAGCGCATTTTCTGCAAACGTCAACTCAGAGAAATAATACAAAAGTGCTATTTTCCCAATTACTGTAAAAGTTTATTTCAAGAAATATAATAATCTCAGATCCATATAAAAATAAACCAGAATGTGGCCTGTGTTGAAAAATGTCCATTAACTCACCTTTTTGCGAGGTCTTTTTTATTCCCAAACACACGTTTAACTGAATAAATGCATTTAATAATAATATAAAAAATAATAATAACAGATTTCAGTAGCTGAGATTTTGCAGGTCCATTGTTGTGAGCGTCTCTGACAAAAGGTCAAAAGTTTCAGACGATAAAGGCAGCGGACTCTGTGATGAATCCGATGAGAAAGAGGCCGATGAGGAGAAAATGTAATCCTGCGTAGAGGCGTCCAGGCCTGGGGACTGGGCATTGTCCGGGTCTATTGTTGACACGCAGATGGGTGCTGGGCTGCTAAGATGCTTTAGATTTTTCTCAGTGCAGCTCGGAGGGCTGTGGGTCTGGCCATTGTGTCCGTTTTGACACCGTTGTGAAGTCAGTGTGTGTTGCTGGAAGCTGGATCGCTCCTTCTGCAGGAGCGCGCAGTCCTCGCCGCTCTCCTCAGCCGGCTCCACCTCGTCCCCCAGTCCCGCAGAGTACCTTCCGTCGCTGTCCCTGTTCTCCTTGCAGTGGGTTTGCCTTTTGTGCTTCATTCGCCTGTTTTGAAACCACACTTTCACCTGCTTCTCTGTTAAATCCAACAGCGCAGATATCTCTACCCGCCTGGGCCTGCAGAGGTATTTGTTAAAATGAAACTCTTTCTCCAGCTCCAGGAGTTGGGTATTGGTGTACGCGGTCCTCAGCCTCCTGGATGTCCCCACAAACTCAGCGGGAAGAGCAGCAGCAGTCTCTGGTCTCTCAGGAGAATCTAAAAAAAAGCACAACATGTTCAGATGCACAGCAAAACACAGTGCATTGGCGGAAACTTGCGGAGCCTGGGAAGATTTATGGGCTGAATATGATGGGTCTGCGTGGACAGGACAGGACAGGACGTAGGGTGAAGATTAATGAACATGCCAGTTGCTGGCCCGTGTAAGAGTAATCTATCACTCTCTATTACTGTCAAACATTAGCGCCCAGACGCTGCATCACAAGTCAGTGCTCTGTTTGATGGGGTTACACAATCCTAAATCAAAAACTGTGTTGCAGCTGCAGGGGATGCCCATGATGCATGCAGCAGCTCCATGCGGAGACAACGAGGAGCCTTTTTAGGAGGAAGGTTATTAATCAATCCCATCTTGCCTTGGGGAGAGAGGTCAGATGATGCGACAGCGGCTGAAGAAGCGGTAGTCTGGCTCCTCTTGACGCTTTTCTTCTCCTTCATCCACGGGTACTCCGTGGGCAGGGACGCACCCCGGAGCAGACCGCAGCCTTTCAGAGCCCGCTTGCAGCGTGGGTGGACGCTGGGCTTAGAGCGGCCGATGGTCTGCTCAAAGGGGGAAGGAGGAATCAGTGTCGAGTCCTTGATTGATGGACTTTGAAACGCATCACCGACGGGGTTAGTGAGAGATGTCAGGCACTCAGCGAGCGAAGGCCGGCTGTTGATGAAACCGCTCTCTCGCCCGAATTCGTAATTCATCTCCTCCTGCTCCTTGTTCTGGAAAAAGCGCGCAGATTCTGCGTAGAAACAAGCGATAGGGAATTAAAACGCGGTTTATTCTGACAGTGGTGTGAAGACCTCTGCGCCATGGAGTAATGCTTTCATGCGATACATGCTTGGAATTAGAGCTTTCCGCCTGTCACATGATTGGTTCTGTCCAATGACAATTTAGGTGTTTTTTTTTTTCTTTTTATCAAGAGAAGTCACCGTCACTCTAGTGATTGATCGAGAAGGTCTGAAGGGGACCGCCTCATTCTGGGGTTTTATTTACACTTTTCTTTTGGAAGGGGGGCGGTCTGTTTGTTCGCCATTGCTCCTCTCCCTCCAAATCACTCCCTTCCAACGCCTCCGAAACACATACCAGCACAGGCAGAGAAGGTTGTAGAATAAATGGTGCTACCCCATTCTCAAATGATACCAGGATCAAATATTTAGGTAAAGCATTTTGTAAATTTACAGTATATTCTAATCGTGGACACTACCTTTAGTGGGACAAAATAACATATCCTAATATACTGAATCAGCATACTTTTAATTTAGGTGTTTGTAAACATAATATTCTGTTATTGCTTTTGGTTTGTCTTCCCGTACGTTTTAGTGGCCACCGCCAACGAAACTTTCCGGAAACACCCCTGGCCACAGGCAGCGCGTATTTGGCATGTCTGCGCAAATTACGCATCTCCTCTGAGAGGTGAATTTATTTCTAGCGGGACCCTTACCTCGTCAAACGTTTGGGATACTGGCTTAGTCTCTCTCAGTGAATAAGCCGCTCATCTTCAGTCTTTCTTGAAGGAGGAAAACGCTGCAGACACATGAAAGGACATGTCCACCCCTCCCCCAACACTAACAGGAGCTGATGCGCAGAAAATCTACTGTTAAAAGCTTTGGAGATTTCTGATCTCATAATCCGATGTCATGTTGATGCCATGTGTGATTAGAGTTCACATCTTGTGGTCAAAATCTTCTTAGAATGTTATTGTCTGCTGTTGTAATTTACTTCCTCTACATAAACGTCCTTCATCCTACAGTGATCCAGGGATAATGTTGACCTGAGCCTCCTGCTCCCTTGATGTTACTGGTTTTAAACGCAGAAACTTCATTTTTCTGCAGAGATTTGTCACCGCAATGCTCATGCACGAAAGATGCAGGGAACTGAAGGCTGTTTATTGCTCTGCCTCCAAACAAAGAGCCTGGGTAGCCTGAGTGTGATCAATCTTTCCAGCGAAAGAGGTCTGACAGCTCTCTGCCAGAGAGAATACATCTGAACCATCCAACACTCCTTAGATCATATGGTGCCAGGAAGAGCGCAGCCTCCCTGGCTCCAGGGCTCTGGCTTTATTTTAGTTTCTCTTAAAGATCAAAGACTTTTCTCAAGAAATCACTAAACTTTATATTTGGAATCCACGTGCGATTTAAAGAGATACAACTTCTTCCTTTGTCGATTACAAAATAGAGGAATTATTTTAAAAAATGGAGGTGATAACTGGACTGTAAAATGTTTCTTGCAAGGAATGGAGCAGCTTTTTTTCATTAAGGGTCAAATGTTCGCTGAGGTGAGTGCTGAAAGCAGATATCTTGTTTTTGATGGTTTGACTTCAGCAGAACCTTTTCCCTCCTGAAATAGTTTACACGTGTATTAAAAATCAACGATTAAACAGTTGTATGAAAATTAGCATTCTGAATATTTGAGACACGTCTTATGACCGATATACCAAGCCAGACATTATAATCTACAAACTGAGGTGTGATGGAACCAAAATAATAAAACATATTTCTAATAGCTGCATTTTAAAGCTCACAATTAAACGAAAATGAATGTATATATTTCCATCTCTCTTCATTTAGCAAAATGTGTGTGTGGAGGTGAAGTGAGGTTGGAGGAGGACGGTGGAGGAGGTTCCCAAAAATATTGTGCAGTTGCATTACTTCAATCTATATTTCATTTAAGCTCTGAAATATAAAATGATTTATATCGCCAATAGTCTTAGAGAATCGAATGAATAGAATAGAATAGAATAGAATCACTGAACACATTTTCAGAGAAAATACATTTGTATTTCCTATACAGTATAGATATATATTTATGTTTTGCTTTTAATGCTGACACATTATCTGCTCACTTGTTTCTGAGTCTTTAAAGGCAGTGGAATCCTCATCTTTTTCTCTCTGTTGTGAACACTTGCAGACGTTTTCCGGGCGGACCAGGGAGCGCCCCGTTTCCCGTCTGCTCTGGAGACATCTGGGAGGCAAAGAGGCCAAAAAAAAAAAAACTTGCAGCCATGCATCCACACGGACTGAGAGTTTTTTAAAGCGATAATATTTCATTCATCATGCAGGCGCAGATGTTATTTTCACTCTAAGTAATAAAAAACAATAAATCTGAAATGGCACGAGCGTGCGTCTGTGTCTTTAATGTTTGCTAAAATGATTAATTTCATAAGAAATATGTACTCATCTGTAACATTTCTTACATAAAAATGTGCGATAGATTGATGGGTTAATGGTTAAATAACTAATGTAATACAGTGAGAAGACTGAAGTGTTTATTACGTGTTTCTCCTTTTTTTGGCAAAACCGTCGGATGTCTTTGCATAAATCATGTTATCGTGTTCTTCCCGCTGAAAGAAAATAAAATTGGTGAAAAAAATACACATAAACTTAAGGCGCACATTATCCTTCTGGAAAGTACAAACGCTGCCAAGCGTGTGCAAATGTGTGTTGAAATCATAACACACATTTGCTGTTATGAGAGGATTTTTATATTAGAGTTTTTATGTCTGGAGCTTCGGGGTAAAAATGGGTTTGTAAATTTCTTGTTCCGACTTGGATAACAATAATGCCATTTTGAAACGAAACTATGACTTTTTTCAATATCAGATTCGAGGAAATAATATCACGGGATCATTTGGAGATTCTGCCTTTGTCCAGGTGGATCCTACATCCTATAAATGAAATAACACCAACATCTCCTACCTATAGAAGAGTCAGTTCATTTTGTAAATGATGCAATACCACGTTTTTGGCGCATTTACGCGTCAGTTGTGCGTATTTTCGACTTTAACCAATCATCTTTGTTAAAACGCCTAAAAGGTTTGAATTAAAAGTGCCATGTGTCATTCTATCTCTCTCTCTCTATGTTGTTGTTGTAAAAGATCTTCAAAATTTCATCTCAATAACTATATTAGTCTGGATGGTAAACACAGCAACTTCAGGGATAAATCCTGTAACCTTTATTGTCAATAAACCTATGATATCACGGGTATAAACTTCTCATCAGACTAACAGACTGCTGACATTGCTGGAAGGGAATACATGTGTTCAACTTTTCCTCCTGCTGGACTTGCCGCCTCCCCTCCAAAGGGGCCTCATCTGTCACTGCTGGTGTCGTGAGGTGCGATGGATAGGGGGAGGTGGTAAAAGGTCGCTGAAAAGAAACTTCTTAGCAACTTTCTGTTTTTCTGCAGCACTGCTTCTCACATTGGTGTTTGCTCCTGAGGCTGTCCGGTCCTACTGGAGTTCATGCGGCAGGATTGGCATATTCGGCCACAACAACACTGTATCCCCAAGTGAGCTCTGGGCAGCGGGGTGTTATTTATGGTTTTTGGCACATATATGAATATCAGCTCTCGTTAAAACATCCCCATCAGTGTGCAAGACAAAGGAATTATAGAATGAATGTGTCACACGACCTTTTGCTATGTGAGTTAAGGGCGAGGAGCGGAAAGCACTAGAGGAAGCAATTTACGCCAAAAGGGAACGAAAAGGTTATTTTTTGGATTACAAGTACTCTAGTAAAATACTCTGGAGATGATGAGTTGAATAAACTGGACAGACCATCCCAGTTTTTAATTTGATTTTATAATTTATTTACTATCAGCTGTCATTCATGGATTTTTAAAACGGGGAATATTATGTACAATTATTTATTTATTTTTTATTTATTTTTTTTCCATCATATTATAAAATGATTCCCTCATTCGAAGTATACCTGGAATATTCCTTTGATTCTTTCATGAATGTTTGAACATCATTGGATCTCCTCTTGTAGCGATTTGGAGGTGTCTAAATACGTGCTCATGTAAAGCCCCGCCCATTTTCACATAGCTCCTCCTTCAAGTTGCATTATCACTCTTTTCATTCTAACAAAGCACCCTTGCCCTATGCCTTCCCAGCTGAACTTCTTAAATAGAGAGAGTCTATTTTCAAGCTATCAATTTGTTAAGCTATGTTTTATACAGGTAGCATTTTTATAACTGAAGGTAATTCGATTGCGCTATCAAATGGCACTATTTGCCCAGAAATAGCTTACCACCGCTTTAACATCAAACATTGACATTGTGTGATTTGTTTTTTGAAAGAAAATGTGTACGAAATAAATGAAAAAAATCCCAGAACACAGTTTATGATTCGTTATTCTGGTGACTCCAAGCTGAGCTCTGCATCCAACCGGAGCAACGCCTGTGTGCCATGAACGCATCATCTGCTGTGGTCCTCCAAATTAGGCTTTGGTTCCCCCTGCTGGTTGTATGAGCGAATCAACTCAGACAACCAAGTGAGCACAAAGCCTTGACTACATCATCACAAAGTATCAGTCTTGGACTCTACTAACTCCCTAATTAGCTCCATCAGCGCCACTTTTCTGGTTGAGTTGGTCATTTCTGCTTTGCTAAGATGGGGTAATATACACTTATGCGTTCTTCCAGCAGGTAACGTAATTTTTCGGCTCCCTTTTTTTCCAAGAGAGTTCTCCTAAAAACAATAAATGAAAAGACAGACAACAAACGGACCTCTCTTTGCCGAGACAGTGGAATTGCGACTAGACGGTTGTAAAGTAATTATACCTTTGAAGGCAGATCCAAAAGCAATCCCACCGCGGTACCCAGCAGCCCGCTCTCTGTGGGGGTCTTTGTTGGTGCCCTCTGCTTCATTCTAACGGTATCCCAGATTTGTTTGCTGGAAGTGAGCCTCTGCATGCTGCACTGTTTTAACACCTTATAAACAGTCAGGTTGTGATGGTTGAAGAAGGCAGCTACGGTTCACAGAGCGAGAAGGGAGCACACATTCCAGAAAAGCCTGGCTGGATGCCGTGAATCAGAAAATAACTGTGTCGATCTTAATGCTATGCTTTTTTATTTATTTTATTTTAAATTTTTTAATCAATCTAAAATTCGTACTCCTATATTTAAAGGAATTTCTTTGACTACTAACAGTCGCAAGCTACTTAAAAAAAAGACAGAAAAAAAAACATTTTCAAGGTTTAACTGAATAAGAAATCCCAACGAAGATTGAAATAATAAAATAAAATGTTAAATATTTTTTTATTAAACAGAGCCCCATTAGCATTTCAAAAACAGTCCTCTTATAACTTTACAGAATTGCTAACAGTGCTTCTATCCTTTCAGTTTAATAGCTTGCATAAAATCAAAATAAACAAACAAAATAAATAAAAATAGAAACAAGTAGAAATTACAGCACTAAAAATGTAAATATTCAGAAACGTATTGAACATGTTTTTGTTAGATCATTTCCTTCAGCTTTGCAGTAATTGCCCTGCAATGAGCGGGTTAAATGCTTCTGCCAATTCACGCTAACAAGTCTAAATAAATGCATTTTATTGCAAAACTTTAAAAGCAAACAAAACAAGAAAAAAATAATAAAAATATATGAATATAAAAGTTAAAACGTTCGTGAAAACGGGTTTGTTGTAGGATAAATCCCAATAATTTTATAACAACAGCCCGCAATCATTATGAACATTCTTATTTTTCAAGTCAGTTTCCTACATTAAACAAAAATAAAACTCGTTTTGCGATTAAATCTTAGAAGACTGCAATAAACTGATGCAAAAGTGTCCTTTTGCATTTTCTTCACCAAAATGACCCCCCACCAGTTTGTATATTTCTCGCTTTGGATATTTAGCCTTTAGTCAGTTGGAACCAAATTCAAAAACCGAGAAACAACTTTTGAATTTGTGTTTTATTTTTGGCCGACTCACGCCCACACTGCAGGGAATTGTGTTCATCATACATGTGCAAAAACATGGTGCATTATTCTTCATTCAAATGAAAACGAATCACTGTGACATAACACGTCCAAATGTATGATACAAACTACACTTTATTTTAAATAAAATCAGTACATGTGAGGTATTTCAAGTGTGCGCAGGGTTTTCACAAATGCATTCAAACATTTAAACACAAAAGGCCGCAATAAAATAAAATAAAAACATAATTTAATCAATGCAGATAGGTAGCTGAAGGATATCGATAGGGTAGGTAGTCAAGTAAAGGTTCATGCAAATCATAAACGGCCTACAGAGTCGACACACTGTGTGCGCAAAAATACAAGATACCTAAATCCACCACGAGACACAATCACGGAAAATCAGTGGGGGGAAAATGGACACCCAGCGTTGTTTTAACAACATTAATTTACAACAACACGAACCAGGAATTATAAGCCCTCCTCCCCGCCCCTCTTCAATCCCCTCCACCAGGTTTAAACGGAAAGCAGCACTAGCTGTCTTTCCTTCTGTCTCTGGTTTCCTTCTTCATCTTCATTCTGCGGTTCTGGAACCAGATTTTCACCTGCCTCTCTGTCAGATTCAGGAGCCTCGCCACTTCGTACCTGCGCTCCCGGGGGAGGTACATGTTGAAGAGAAACTCTTTCTCCAGTTCGAGGATTTGGTGCTTGGTGTAGGGGCAGCGCTTTTTCCTGGTCGGCTTTGCGTGCAGCCAGTTGGACGACGGGTTGTCTGGAGGAAAATATTACCATGGGGGAAATATTAATACTGAATAATGACAGGATTATTTCAATATTTTATTTTTACTTTTAGTTCTATTTTGAATCAAGCACAGATAATCCAACATTTAAGCTAAAGTTTCCACCTTCCCCACACCCCTAAGTCATCCTGCACAGGATTTATTTCTCAGATTAGGACCCTCCTATATTTGTCAAAATTTTTATACAAATTCCCCACATCCACCTGACTTATTAGGCCACGCACTTGCATCAGTAAGGAAAGCGTTGCATTGCTTACTTGCATCAACCGCCTCCCTTTTCTCTGCCGTCAGCTTGTCGTCGCTGGCTGCAGATGTGGGGGATGTATCGCAGGGAATCTCCGTGAGGGAAGCTCCGTTTTCAATGTCAGACAAAAGCGGTGCGTGCGTCTCCAGAGTCGTGCATTCGGCACCACCCAGCAGCGGCTCGGGCTTTATCTCGTAATGCGCGGCTGCAGACGGGATTCCCGTCAAACACAGCGACGCAGAGACCGGGTCCAACGCCCAGGAACGCGCAAACATGCCATCCGCTTCCCCGCTGTATTGGTGATGTATATATGCATTGGGAGGATGCGCCGCGATGGTGCTCCAGGATCCACTGAAAATAGAAGATTTCGGCTCCTGTCCGCCATATTCGGTGAGCGCCGCCTGCTCCATTCCTGCAGAGGTTGAGTACCTCATCGGTGCCATTTCTTCTTGCTCCGAAAGAATGCGCGTATCAACGTAGTAGCTCGTCCCCATTGCACCGGAGTAAAAAAAAAAAAAACACGCAAGGTACCAAAAAAGGGTGTGAAAAAACCTTGTTTTACAATCCTGCAATGACGATAGAAGCGATTCATTCCATTGCAAGGTGTCGTGCTGGTGCGCCACCTACAAGCTCCTTCCGTCCAGTAAGTTGAACCCTGTCCAAAACTGGATAGGGCGCCCCAAAACACGTGACCGTGGGACAGAACAATAAATAATAAATCAGCCTGTATACCGCTCAGCTTAAAAAGGGGGCCACCATTTTCACTCACCATATTTTAATAGCAAATGTTCACTCTTTTATTGGCAAATATTTCCTTTTATAAGCAATAAATGTTGAGAATTTAGTCAAGGGATCTCGTTTTAGTGTAACAGAGAACGTCTGTGTGTATATATGAACAAGGTTATTGGTTCTTCACAGCTTCTTTTTGAAAAAGAAATATTTGTTTGCTACTTCTGAAAATATACAGAAGTGAAAAATTGTCAGACTTTAAAGTGAAATTTTAGAACATGTAAAATGTAATGGTGCTCCTACCTTTTAGTGTTACCTTCTTAAAAACCTATGAAATATGTGATTAGATTTAATACATTGTAAACAACCTAGAGGAAAGTTTCCAAGAGATAACCAAGCCGTGTCTTTGAAGGCATTCCAGGACGGGGAAAAACAGCGGGGCTGGAGTTATTTGGGTGCCATATAACGGTTCATTTTATCACGGGCAATTGGGTTGTTTTTCTTCAGGTTACAGCCGGGCTGTCTAACCTAAATATCACCAATAAAGCTCAGCCTTTGTCCTCTTTTTCTGCAGGGTCTGAGCAGACGCATCCGGCATTTTTTTAAACGCAACTGGCGAGACTGCAATGATCATAACCGAGGCCTTGTCTGTCCACACTTTTCTACTGGACGTAGAAAAAAAATAACATAACAACGATTTAATATTTTTCATGACTCCAGCCTATAATTTAAATATCAATTCTTCCTATGACTTTCCTATCAAGCTAATTATATTTTTGAAAACCTGCAGAAACAACAGAATCCTCTAATCTCATTGCTGTATTTTACGCACAGATAAATCCCCTCCCCAGCTCAATGCTTTTGAACTGCAGCTTTAAAGAGCCGATGCACTTCTTCCCAAATTATTAATGAACATAGTCCAACGTGGTTTGCTATTAATTATAAGATGAATTTCACTGAGGTAATCAAGGCAGTTTCGTGTTGTGGGAACATAAAATAAATAGCCCAACAACATGAGACTACCTAAACCACGCAACAGTCTGCTCTCCTGCAAAACGATTAGTGTTTCTTAAAATAATTCTCTGTGTAATTTTAAGACTGAAAGCATGTTTTTATGCGTATGTTGCTTGAAAGGTAACCTTTGCACATACATTTAATTTACATATTTAAAAAAGCGTGAAATGTAAAAAGACCCGGTCTGCGATTACGCGCAGAAATTATTGTGAGCTATTGTTGTCCATCAATAACCAAATAAATAAATACATAACGCATCAAACAACCCAGACGTAGCCATATGTAACCATTATAATATAAGTGTTGGAGTTGGATAGATCTGGAAAAGGTGGTGTTTCGTACGTCATAACTGAAAAGTGAAACTCAAAAAGAAGTCTAGCCAACATACGAGTGCATCATGGAGTCAAAATGCTATTGAAAACTTCCTAGAGTTAAATAAGCAAGCCCAACTTGTAGCAATTTCACAAAACATCAATGAGTTGAATACTGAGGGATCTCCAGGCATCTTCACCCCCTCCCCCCCCCCTCGTTGAAGCATTTACCGTCATTACTTGTTAACCTCCATGAGATGTTGCTGTTATTTTAATCGCAATAAAAAGTTTCATGCCCCAGTAAAATAGCGGCCAAATTACGTGAAAAAGCCGAGGCTCCCGTCCGTCTAAACTACCTGTAAGGTTGGTCGATGTCGACGTTGATGCTTGTCTAGACGCGCTTCAAAAGCTGTTAGTGGTGAGTCAAATCGCCAACAAAGCCTTGGTTTCAACGTTTTTCTTTAGCCTGTGGGCTGAAAAAGGTTACACTTAACATTTCTGATGTTGCTAAAGCAGGACTGGTCAAAATTAGGCAATCCTAAAAATACATGTCGGGTTTCTAAAAGAATGTTTGCTGTGCAAAAATTCCGCTGAATAATAATAACAAAAAAGAAAATACTGCACGAAATAAACATTTACACCAAACGCACAAAGCCTGTGGTTTTGTGCGGCTATTTTGTTTTATTCATCTGAGCAGCTAATGTGCAAATATTCACCAGACCTCTTGTTTTTTCTTTTTTTGTTTGTTTGTTTGTTTTGTTTTGTTTTTTCAGTCATCACATTAAGGCCTACATGTAACTGTAACACAGATGAGCCAGTGGTCAGTCCAGCATGCAAAATCCAATGGATCACTCAGATTGAGCGCATAATTATGTACAAGCCTGAACAACTGGATGGATCCAATGTGACCATGTATAAATACAAATCCACGACAAGAACAGCTCTGATCAATAAGTTAGCAGTTGGGTCCTGTTTCTCCAAGGGCACTCTCACAGTTTGGGTGGAGGAAAAGGAGGAGGAGGGAAGGAGGAACAGGAAGAGGGCGTTTCTCATCAAAGTCTCACGAAAACCCAAAGTTGCTGGAGAGCTCCCGGATCCTGTTTTCGCGGCTCATCTTTTTCAGTTTCATCCTCCGGTTCTGGAACCAGATTTTGACTTGCCTGTCGGTGAGGTGCACGCTGCGGCTGATCTCCAGGCGACGCTCCCGTGTCAAGTACATGTTGAAGAGGAACTCCTTCTCCAGCTCCAGAGTCTGGTGCTTGGTGTAGGGACACCGCTTCTTTCTGCCGCTCTTTGCTGTCAGCCAGTTGGCGGTGCTCTCCATTTTGCCATCTCCTGCAGCGGGCGGGAAATGTATCGCAGAGTTACTAGAGGCAACAAGTATCATAAAGGACAAGGTGTGTGCTGTGGAAATTAAAAGTAAACATAAACACTAAACTGCTTGAGAATATGTGAGATTTAATATCGGAGTCATAAATGCTAAAATTGGAGTAAAAAACAAAACAAAAAACAATTACACTAAGTTTGTTTGTTTGGTTTTCATGGTAATTTTACGCACAGATGTGACTGGAGCCAAACATGTTTCCAGTTCAGCCGTTTGTTCCTATATACGGGGGACACGTCTCTCAAAATGTAATAAATGTCTTTAATTTATTGTAAGTTTTTGGACAAACAACTTAATTTTTTATAGCTAAAATAATAATAAGCGAAGTAACTGTTACGGCACAATTATCAGTAAAGGGGTTTAACTGTAACACCTGTAAATGTGGTGTTGATAAATTACCATATAAACTAAATTATCAATTACCTATTCGTGATTTTTATTGCAGGAAGAAATGTCTTTAGCTCTCGTTAAAATTAAGGAATAATAATCACTCAACATTATTGCTTTATGCAGCCCGCTTCATTTCAAGATAGACCACCTGTTATTTTTTATTTTGGTTAGTATTTATTGTAATTTGGATTACAAGATAGAGCTTTTTGTATCAGAATTCATTGTAAATCTACAATAAATGATATATGTGTACTTCAGTGACAGACTGTACGTTGTCTCAGCAGTAAGAAGTGTTGCGAATGCACTAACTTGACTGTTAACACGATAACATTGATTGATTCTGTGTTGTTACAGCACCAGTTCCTCTCCTATTTTAATTTTACAATAGAATTAAGGTTAAACTGAAGTACAACACAATCCGTACAAATTTTTCGACTTTAGTCAAGAAGGTATCTGCTTTATTTCAAGATCAATTCGTTGATTCCTTGCAGTTGACTGGGCTTCCTTATGGACAGTTTTATAGCAGTTACTATTAGAAACTGAATTTGACTCCAATGCAGTCTAAGATCAAGTTGGAGTGTATGTAAATGAAACTGAGATCGTCTATATGGTTGGATAATATTGGATAGTTTTAACTTCATATATGAAGCTTTTCTATGTTGCAAGTGCTTTACAATTACATCAATTGTAACATACATAAATTAAATAAACTGAATGTAATTGAGTTCTGACTGTTAATCCCTTTTAGTATTACTACAATTTAAATGATAGCATCTGAGAATATTTGTATAAAGCATGGTAAATCTGAAGTAAAATGATGTAAGCAGATCATAAAAATGCTGAGAATACACCACAGTGACACACTGTTCGTCCCTTTAACGACAAAAACCGATGTGAATATGCAGTAATTTTACTGTTAAAACAAACGAAATGTGTTTACAGCGTATAAATTATGGTATGAACACCGTGAGCCAAACTTTCCTGTTCATTACTCGTTAATGTAATGCTTTAAATTAATGATTTTCTCGCTCAGTTGAGGTCAGGGATGGTGCCAATAAAAACAAATGAAAAAGCAATGATGCCACACAAAGGCCTGGTTCCATTTTAAATACAGCCAAACAGGCAGAATAGATCCAATCCTAGGCTGTGATTGGCCAATCATAGTCAAATTTGTCTCAGCCCAAACAAATACAGACATGAGAGTTTCTGTTTCAGCAAAAGCTGAAACTACTCCTCTATCATACATCCGAAACCTTAATTGGCCGTAAAACAATAACCGCCCACCTAAAGAAAAAAAAAACACGGTCCTGTGAAGGCTTATCATTTTTGCGTCATTCTGCAGCAGCTCCTCAAGTTTTCACCTTTTACGGACTTGTCTGGACACTCCGTCTCCGCAGGCTCAGTGGAAGACGAGCTCTCCGAGGAGAGGCGGGTGTCCTCCTCCTCCCTGGCCGGAGCGCACGGCGCAGAGCCGGGCGCCTCCTCGTGCCTCTCCCGGCGCTCCGGCTCCGCAGAGGCGGACTGCGGCTGTGAGGGCTGGCCTTCAAAGCGGCTGGGTCGCTGCAGACTGAAGTGATTCATGTCTGACTGAGCATCGTGATATAACCTGGAGGACGCGTAGGTTTGAGACAGGCGGAAGTAACCCGGGACTGGCACGGTGTTGCCGGGGGTAACGGGACAGGACGCAGTAGAGTAGGATATGTCATCCGCTGACGCTCCTTTAGGACATTTGTCTGTCTCGTAAAGGCAGCAGGCGCTCTCCTCCTTTATGCTCGGCGAAAATGAACACTGAGCCAAATGCTGCCCGCTGCAGGGTTGATCCACTCGGCAGGACCTGGACGTTTCCAGCCACGTTTCCATCCCCTGAACGTAAGGAACCGAGGACGGAATCACGCTGTGGGTCGTTGGCTCGCTGCGCTTCCCGACTGCCGGGAAACAGGAGCCGCTGGAGATCCCATATGAATATTCCGAAGCCGGTGGCAAATACAGACTGTTACTTTGGTAATACGGAGCGCCGTCGCTTCTCACGTTTATTAAGGAGTCCACAAAGAAGGAGTTGCCAGCCTGGTTGTTGGAACATGACATCGTCGCGCTGTTATTTGGCGGCGGATGAAGATGGCCCTCTCTGGCTGACATTTCTTGTGCAAAAACATTGCTGAATAATTACTGATACTCACGCTTCTCACTGAAGACTGCAGCCAATTAAAACACCAGCCGACTGCAGACTCCTCCCAGACCGAGCAGCCAACTCTAATGTGTCATATATTTTGTTTTAGTCCAAGTAAAGAGAAAACTCTTCAAGATACCTGTGCTGCGTTTTAGCTTTGGGAAGAAAAAAAGAAATATCACAATAATTCACAAATGTTACCGGGGACTGAGACGCCTCCAAGTAACCAGAACCCCGAGGTTAACGAGTTAGTTGCTGAAAGCTGTCCCCAATAACGGCGCACAATGCATCGTTTTACAGCCACTTTTACAGCACTGTAAAAATTCGAGAGGCGCCTGTAGGAAGTAAGAGTGAAAGACCCCAAACAATCTCTAGTCGAGGAGGGACTCTCTACCTTTCTACAGCTCTGAACATCATTGTTGGACTTCACTGTTAAAACGTCCAGCATCTGGGCCTGCATTGTTTCGCCCGGTCGCATTGCTGCACATACCAAAGCAAAGCCAGTTGTGGTATAAAGTTTAACTATAACATTGTGGGTGCAAATGCCATGATGGTGTCAATAGCCCGCAACTTTTATTACACACTGGATGTGTAACCGCCAGAGCTGAACAATACCCTGGAGGGACATTTATTTAATGCAGATCTAATACAGGCGAGACTGTGAGGGAGTCAGTTTCTATCTATCTATCTATCTATCTATCTATCTATCTATCTATCTATCTATCTATCTATCTATCTATCTATCTATCTATCTATCTATCTATCTATCTATCTATCTATCTATCTATCTATCTATATATTATTTATTTATTTGATTATTTATTAATTTATTTGGTACTGAAAGGTTACAAAGGTAATTATTAATTAAATAAGAAAATTAAGTTGAAAAAAATCTACATTTTTGTAATCCACGTTGAATTTTATGATCCTCCTGTTCAGATATATATATTTAGGTATAGCATAATTTCACTTTAAATCTCTCTCATGGATCAGTTCACATGATGCTCCCCTCGGCAGTTACACATACAACCAGTAAACATTGACCGTTTTCTGGATTGTTTCAGTTAAAGAAAAAAACAAAACAAAAGGCCCACAAAAAAAGCACACCTCCTTTAGAGAAAACCCATTCAGCTGAATTGTTGTTTAAACACAGGCCTGCAGATTTAGTGCGAGCCAGAAACGTTTCTGAAGATGGGCTTTGCCCTGAAATACTCCACCGCGGTCACGTCTATCTCCCCCCTTAAAGTCTGGAGCCGTAAAGTCTAGAAATAAGAGCCCCGGGTTTTATATGGCGTCAGACCTGCTCCAGTCAAACAGCGAAGAAGAAAATATCCATTAACCCCCGGCAGATTATTTCCTGTCATGTTTCAGTATGCTCTTTTTATTATCATTGAATCACTTCTCTCATAAAACATACTGCTTCATAGGCAAAGTTTTATTTTATTATTATTTTTTGTTGTTGTTGTAAAGGGGCAGTTAGAAACTGTGCAAAAATACCACCTTAGTGTCTGAATGCACGCACACGTAACGGCTTCAAAGTGACCAAGAAGTATCAAAATAAAAAAATTATAATAATAATACTATAAATAAATTCTACATTTGAAATAGAAAACCAGTTCCTCTTACAAATGTTATGACCACAACTAAACATGTCTTAATATTATTTATACTGTTCAAAAATAAATGTTTCCGTTAGAAAATATCTGTTGGTTGCATTCCTGCAATGCCTCCATTAAATCATACTATTACATGAAACACAGCGCCTTCAGATTTGTGACTCTCACATGGACATGTTCTGGGATGGCTCTCTCTTAAATCACCTAACAAAAGTCGTCGTGTCGTAAAAACAAGCACATGATAATATTCCTTGGCCTACCTTCATTAAATCCTTTGGTGGCAAAATATTCTACATGCATCTGAGCGCTGCAGTCCCAACTTCTTAAATATGAAATCTCAATTCACGGCAATGACATTGATCTGAGGCGCGCCCCCCAGTGGTAAGAGGCGGTCTCCACTCACAACAACAACAACAAAAGCGTAGCATGAGTATTCCCACCGTAGGTGGTGAGATGCTGCAACAAATGACCCAGGAAAGGTCCGCTAACACACGTTTCAATGCTTTTTCAGCCTCCTCCTGTAAAGTCCTAGTTAATAACCTTGGTCTCAGACGTTTTATGGCACTGCACTCCAAATGGTCCAGACGAATCCGCCCTTTTATGGCCAAGTTACTGGAGCAACTGGGAGGATGTGCAGCAATCAAAGTGGAATTCCTAGGAGCCCAACAGGATGCTCGGTGTAGGTGAAGCCCTCATCCAGGACCCTTATTAGCTTATGACAGGCCATTCGGGTTATTTTCAGGGGCCCGGTGGTGGAAATAAAGCTGTCTGCATAGACCCACGTTTTACACATCTGGACTGAAATGAATTCATTTGTTTTTTTATTTATTAATGATCCTGCAATTGCGAACGGGTTTCTCCCCAATACTGTAGACAAATGAAAAGATATTTTTTTAAAAATCATGGCAGTGGTATTCATTTATTTACCGCTCTTTCTGGTCCTTGCATGATCCCTGGGTGTAGGGTGTAAAGACACGTTCATTCAGGACCTTTATTAGCTTATTCAAGTTGCTTTCAGGAGACTGGTGGTCTATACCAAGGTTTAGTTATTGTCAAACACGTGGTCGTCTCTCTGATAAAGTTTAAAAAGGCGGTCGTGCTCCACATCCAAAGTTGGTGGAGGCAAATGTTGAGAATGATGGATAAAGCAAATCTAATTGTGATTAACTTTTGTCAATATTTCCGAAAGAGTAAAAATCTCGCCTTCTCACATCTAATTTGCACTGTTTTAGCCATATATTGTGCTCCAGCGCCATTTATTGTGAGCATATTAAAAACAAAATGTGCGCATGTATCCGAGTCAGAGTTATCCTAACAAGCATGTTATAACAAACATGAGCTTTTCCTCTTCCTGCCCTAACAAATCTAGGGACTATTTGTAACAGGTATCAAATAATAATTGCAGCGACTCCTGTTTCACTATCAACATCAGACCTATCGTGACCAGGATACCATCCACGAGCTGTGTGCTGGGGGCATAAAAACAGATCAGATTATGTTTCACTTGGAGCTATTGACCTAATTCATCAGTGGTTTGCCCTTTTGCAGGAAGCTGAAAAATAGCCCATGTTTATGGCTTAGAGCCCGAATTTAGGGACATTTAAATACATTTAGATAAAAAAAATACACAAAAGAAAAGAAAAGAAAAAAGAAGACAAAAAACTCCATCCGTCACTATCAACTTTATCATAATGAGGACTGTTATGACTCCACAGCATATAACATGTTTCTGGTTACGACGGGCGGATGGACGGGGAAGGGGAACCAGGACGGCCAAAGTTTTGTTTGAAAAACCCGAAACTGCGTGCGTAATTTCCGTAAAGGGGAATGTGAAAAAATTAAATAAAATAAAATAATTGAGACATTGCAAAAGTATTTGTAGCCTTTTTTCCATGGGGTAAGAAAAACGTTTTTATTTTTTAGAAAATTACAGTAATTTGGTTTCACTTTTCTGTGCCTACGTAACCTTAATAATAATAATAATAATAATAATAATAATAATAATAATAATAATAATAATAATAATAATAATTATACAAATCTCCGGATTATTTAAAGATTTTTAGAAAAAGATTTTCCAAATAATAAAGATAAAAACAAGTCCTTTGTCCTGATTTGGTGTGAGGGCGCTCGGCAGCAGTCTTTGTTTTGTTTTTGGGACTTTTTCAGAGCAGAGGGTTTGTGCTGTAGTACTGTAAACGGTCTCTGTTGAGTTTCTTCTCTTTCATCCTCCTGTTCTGAAACCAGATTTTAACCTGGCGGTCCGTCAGATTAAGCATCCGGGAGAGCTGCAGTCGCTTCTCCTTGTTGATGTAAACGCTGAAGAAGAACTCCCTCTCCAGCTCCCTGATCTGGTACTTTGTGTACGGGCACCTCTTTTTGCGCGTCCTCTGTCCGCCTAGAATACAACGACAAAAAATATATATGTAATAATAATATCAAAACCATTGATTCGCCCCATGGCAACAACGTGAAATTGTCGGGCTGCTTCTTTCGACTTGACCACCGGTCATGGTAATCCTGCAGTACATGAGTGTTGGAGTTCAAGTGTTCCCCTTGTTCTCAGGCCTGCAGGAGCTACATGCGTAAATAAAGATTGCACCTGAGTGTCAAGCATCTTAGGCATATCGGGAGCTCTGAAATCATACCGAACACGCAAACGTATTTTTAAAAAACATTAATTCAACTTAAGAATTTATTATAGACACCATAAGCAAAGAGATCTGGCGCACATTTTAGTCATAAAGCTGTTGCATTTCAGGCTATCAGAAAAGCAATTTACCAAATTTATTTCAGCTCAATTAAGATTATTTATATACAGGCCACGCATAGCAAATGTTATATGGCGGCTTTTTTACATGACATGCACATCCCATTTACTTTCAGTTACACAAAACAATAAAGTGAGCTGTAAAAGGCACATTTTCGCGGAAAAGTGTAGAAATCTTTCTTAAAATCTTAATTCAAACTGTACGCCAATGTCTTCTCCGCCAATTTTAATTCCAAGCACGTGATGTTGTAGTTTATAACATAGTTTTGTTACCGAGACCTCCATAAACCTTGCGTGCTTATAAAACTGCATATAAAAAGCTTTAAGAGCATGCAGCAGAGTTAGATTTTTTTTCTTCTTCTTCTTCCTCCTCACTCACTGCTGCCGCTCCTGCTCTGCTTCTCCTCGCTATGGCCGGATGGTGACTCCGGGCTGCAGCTCTCCGCCGTGTCCGACCCCGGGTGAGCCTGAGCCGGGCTCGTTTTGCCGCCTCTGTCTGAGTCCGCTGCAGCCGGAGCGGCGCCGCCCGCCCCACTTCCGTACGCCGTGTCAAAGAACTGGTCAAACGCCTGCGGCAAGACGCCGTTCCTGCCGACGTTACCGCAGAATCCCGGGGTCGGGTTCGAGGAGCCGGAGTGGCCGCCTTTCACCAGGATCTCTGGCCCCCTGGAGGTGGGGGCTGCCCAGCCGTCCCTGTGCGCGACGTCCTCGGCGTAGCAGTGCGAGAGACTCCCCCTGGTGTGGTGCCATTTACTGGAAGCATCAATGCCATAGTCTCTGAAAGCCACGTCTCTCACTGACGGAACCTGTGTGAGTGCTGAGGACTGGTACGAGTAAGTGACGGGGCAGGAGGACTGGTTCTGGGTTAAATAGTGAGGGAGACCCGAGAAGTCCGCTCCGGAGACGTAATAAGTGCAGCTTGGTAGATACATACTGGAACCAGGCATCCGTTCATCAAAATCCATATTCTGCTGCTGGGGTCGTTCTATGGTAATAATCCTTGCATTGTTCCTGCGCGACGCTGCGCTCCAGCCACTTTGAGACAGACTGCTGGAGCAGAAAGCCTTAGACGTACAAGCTGACGTGGGGGATCCATCTCCATCCATTCCTGAGGGCCAAAGCCATGTGACCACTGGCACAATATGACAAATAGCCTACGTCTCGACGTGTGTTGGCTATATGAGTCAAATAGTTTTTCAGCTGCAAAAGCCGGCCTTCGCATATAGACAAGGGAAAACGCTGAGAGTTTTGGAGCATATTGGTTTTGTCTTATGAGTTCCCATGTGGATCTCCTGTCAGGGTTGCGTCTGTCTGAGTCCCACGTAATCACGACAACCGGGCAGCTTCACAACAAGCTGTTGAATCGCCCACTTTTTACCTTTTTGTCCAAAAACCCAACTTCACCCTCACCTTCACCCCCGGCGTCTTTTTTAAATCTGAGCATCATGGCGAAGATGTGACTAATCTGAGTCGCTCATGCGTAAAATATATCTGGAACAGAGTGAATAGCGCCTCCGCCTATTTATAGACCAATCAAGTTGTGAAGAGTAACCGGAATTAGGCTGCATGTTCTAATGGGGAAAATGGCAGTGGATTATAATGACTATATATATCTACTTTGTTGCTTGCAGCAGCAGTCCTTCACGTACACCCAAAACTGCGTGACAAACTTCACGCAACAACTGCTGTCAGTGTTTATCTTTTTTTTTATTCACCTGTAAATTGAACTATATCTGGAGTTTTTTTACGGCCAAAATTTCTAATGGAAAGTTTTCTTTGTTTGTTCGTTTGTTTGTTCGTTTTTTTATGTGAACGTCTGGAAAAACTGCATGAGGATTATTTACACGGTCATGACAAAGCTTGAGCTTCATGTTCAATGCAGACGGTCATGAGCTATGAATAACAGGGGGCATTTTCAGAGAGGAGGCTGCCACGCTCTCTCTGTTTGCAACGCCCCGATATAAACCCTTGGACACGGCCTATTTGCCTCAAACAAATCCATTTTTATTTGTCATCACACGCAGAGCGGTAATAGGCGCATGCGTCACACTGGTCTCTTTGCGTATGCAGGGTCACTTTTTGAGCACTGTAAGGTCTTTACAGGAAAAAATAAGGACAACTTCATTTTTGTGTGCTGCTAAGCATTCATTAGTGTAATTTACAATATCTTGACATTTATGGGTAAAACTTCAAAAAAAGAGAAAAGCTCTTATTGCTTTAAAGTTATAGTTTTCTGAGACAACATGGACAGCCTTCCTAACGCGAGCTGCGCTGGTTCCGTGCAAAAAAAAACGACTAAAGGATCTCTGGTTACTTCGTAGAATATAAAAAGCCATTTCACTTATTTTTAATGAACTGTTCAGGTTGCGTACAATGGCCTATTATAATAATCACGAATTTGATAAATTTGTAAAATGAGATAGAAATGTATGGTAGTAAAGTAAAGGCACAAAGCAACATTTCTTTATTTATATATGTATATTTATTTATTTATATTTATATTACGTCAAACATGCGTGCTAAATGAAAAAGAAGCAAAAATCCTGCCTTCTTATTAAGTGTAATTATTAAAATAAGAAAAAAGGGGACAAAAAACAGTATTAAAGCACAGACGTGCTGTACGGGAGCTGCTGAACTGAGATTTTAAGACAGTTTGCTAGTTTACTAGTCATCGTTTTATTTAAGTTAAACTTTCCGAAAAGTTGTGCGCCTCTTGCTTTTGTTGGATCTTCGCCCCACTTGAGAAGTAAATGACAAGTGTTCTTTTCAGAAATATAAAAAAAACAAAACAAATAAAATGCACTTTATGGGCAGCCAAACCCATTGATAAAGTAAATAATTGAAAATTAAATTAAATTAAATTAAATTAAATCAAATTTAATTTAATTTAATTTAAATAAAATAAACTAAATTAAATAAAATAAAATTAAATTAAATTAAATAGAGGCTGTAACCTATCAGTTTTAGATTACTCATTTTTTATTTTGTCAAATATCGCCTCTTTGTTGAGCGCTAACCACATTGTTTAAAGTCTTAGAGACTAATTGGTTGTATAACTTTATAGAAACTAGTGAAGGAAGACAAAAGCTGAATGGGAGGTATTATAGAGGAGAAAAACGCAGGGAAACGAGCTGAAAAATACTGAAGATGTGACTTATTCAGAGCAATGTATAAGTAAAAAAATAAACCGTACTTTTCTCTAAACAATGTGACTAATTTTCAGTATGCTTTGTTTTATTTGAAGAGATCACCCTTATGGTCCTCTCATAATGACCAATAAAAAACGCAAAACATTAACAAATGTCTTGGTTACTGAATGGTATAAAAATCTGTCGTGTTTCTCCTATATGAGAAAACAAAACAAATTACATTTATTATTACATTGACGCATTTTACTGGTTCTCATTTTTAGACATGTTTCTGCTGCTGCTGTATCCTAATAATGATCAAATCTGGGTTTTAAGGCTCCATTGGTTGGACAGACATAAAAAAGATGAAGCTACTATTAAAGTTAAAGGCATTTACCGATCATTAAACAGTTAAGGAGGGGGTCAAATGGGCTGTTCAAGTCTCGCTTTCTACATTATTTAGGCGTAATCTGAACAGTCTGTGTAGCTCACAAAGTCAGCTTTTCAGATTGTTTTTCTGGGCTACATGGAGAGAGTTACTGACCAACCTGAAATGGCCATAAAAGCATGTTCATGGGCGTCCAGTGCTTGGAGAGTTAAGGCCTACATGTTTGGGTATGAGATGCAATTACCTGATTTACCAGTAGAGGGAGCAATGACACAGAACAAGAGCGTAGCAGCAAGGTCAAAGAGGAACATTGTCACATCGAGATTTAAGTGAAAGCAGTTAAGATGTAGTATTTATGTAGAGGTTTTCTGATAAGAAAAGGAAGAATATAAAAAACCCTACCGGTGTGTTTATAATTAAGCACCAAACTGTGATAAAAACGATCCATATCACTGTCCAAGGCCATTCTTCTGAATTTAGATGAATGTCATTTTGCCCTCATTAATCGTGTTTTTATATAAACTGAAATAATCCATATTTAATTTAAGATTTATTTTATTTTCACTACACCCGAAGAATGAATGGTTGTGACAGAGTTTTCTTCATTTTATTTCTCTATGGAGGTTGTCTTAGTTTAAGAATACACATACAGTTGGTTAAGCATCAGAATAAATAAATCTTAGTAATACCGTTGCCATTGAAGAAAAAACATGTAAATGTAATCTCCAAAAATAACATGAGTGACTCAATCAATTTATTTCTTTAGTAATACAGATTTTATTTCGAGTTCATGCTTGCATGGTGCCATTTTCTTTCTGCTTCCATTATGTAGCTTGTAAAAACAATCGTTTCACACCCATGATCCAAACCTTGGTGTGTCACTAGTGAGTGGTCATAGCGTGATGTGCTAAAAAAAAAATCTCAATTATAGGATATATGAATGCATTTGTAATTTTTTTTAATACGTTCCGCTAACGTAGTTTGTCAGATTGAAAGTAGCCTACATTTTGAAAATAACAATCCTCAAACACAACTCGAGCATGCTTTCCATAAAACCCACATTTATGAATAAAAAATATTTTGTATCAGTCTAATGTAATCTTCTAATCTTAAATGCTGTGTTTTGTCAGATGTAAGAAGAACATCATCAGAGGTATCACCAGCCTGTGTATGTAATCATTGTAATGTGTGCCACTTAGTGATTCGAGTCACTGAAATAAATAAACTTTCCTATTTTTTAATTTATTCGATATGTCTGTAGTTCAGGTGTTGCAATGTAATTTCGCCATTTGTATATTCGTACCTTTGATGTTTGATTACGTTGTAAGATTGTCGACTCTTAAGTGTTACGTTGTAAACCCTGGTCAAACCAAAATAAATCCCAGCAACCTATTGCTGATATATATTATTTATTGAGGTCATGTAACTACATTTCAATGCAGTAAACCAACTTACAAAACCTCCCCATTATAGGAAAGACCTTAAGTCGAGTAAAAAGTGGCAAATTGAGGAGCGACCAACAAAAACAGCTGCAGATCCTAGAACCGCAGCCCACAGGCAGGAAAACTGCGCTGACAAAGATTCGCCGCTGGATGGCGACATAGAGTCTCTGTGATAAATACTGGGACCTGAATCAAACTGTTGGCCTGTTAACGCTTCCATCGTCATACCAGACAATATAAATCATATTTTCATTTGAAACCGCAGTCAATTACTTTATTCGAATTTTCTCATGAAACAGAAAGATAAACGAAACCCCTGCGACAGCAGTGCACTTATAGTGTCTGTCAAACATATATTGTCAAAAAACGTTGGTTTATGAATAAGAAACAGGAAACTCACTCTGCTGCGCATAAAATATTTACACATGTTTTGATGTACTTCACCCATTCATGTAGACTTTTTTTTCTTCTGGAAAAGTAAGCAGGAGGACAAAATGTAAATGCGGGAGCAATAGGAAAAAAGGCAAGAACAGGCCTTTTTCAGACAAACTGACAAACTCTTAAAGTCAGTGGCGCCACCAAGGGGTGGGGGCAAAGGTGCCAGAGGCCTTCTTTACATGTTTGCGGGTAAACTCCTCCAAATCCCAACTTTTTTTAAAATGAATTCCGCACAAGAGAGAAAAAGCAAAACATATTTTTATTTGTTTATTTTTATAAATAATTTATTTGTATGTCCGTTCTGGTGTTTCATGGTGTGCCATCTTTGATTATTCCCCCACTATTTCTAACGATTGCACAATAAAAAGAAAGTTCTGTTGTAGCTTTTGGTTTCAGTGTCCTACGCCAAGTTTATCAGCGGAGACCATCTGGCCACCCCTCTGAAAAGGTTCCGAGGGCGCCTTTGATTGAAACATTGGAAATCCTAATGAAACGCTTGGTAAAGTTTCATAGGTAACCCGCTGAGAATGAAAGATGTGATGAAAGCTGATTTTATAGGAAAATTCATTTCTCAAATTGAGGATAGGGCTAAATTTTCGGATAAAATACTACAAATGTATTTTAATCATTTCATGATAATAGCCTGGTTTTGTTACGCTTTACCACAGTCTGAAACCAAAAGTGTTTTTTTTTCTTGTTTTTCTTTGTTTTTTTAATTCATGCGTTTCAGCCTTATATCTTCTTATTAGAAGGAAAATGCGCACAATTTGCTGGTGGTTCACCCATCTCAATGCAGAATATTTGTCAGAATGCTCGTCAGGATGGTGACTACTGAAACGTCCCGCAAATTTGCTTCAAACTCTAGATCTCTTCCGACCTTCTGCCAACAGGCCCCACGGACTGGTTCCAATTAAAACGAGGAAGGAAACGTTATAGTTCAAACCAGAGCCGTTCCGGCGACAGTGTGTAACAGTTCATAAATGGAATAAATTATAGCACAGTTTTCTATCTTTTTTTTCCACTGCTGAAAGCGCACCCATGTCCGCGTTTCACGTCTTGGGAATGTCTCCAGAGCTAACTTGAGCTTTTGAACTTATTGACAACTTTTTTCTCCTTTACGCGCCTGTTCTGGAACCAGATCGTCACTTGTCTCTCTGTCAGGTTCGTCTGCGCGGATATCCGTCTCCTTTTGTCCTTGGTGATGAATTTGTTGGTGGCGTACTCCCTCTCCAATTCTTTGAGTTGCACCTTAGTGTATGGCACGCGTTTCTTTCTCCCTCGACGGACCGAGCTGTCCATACCACCAGATAAGGAGTCTGTGAGTGAAAAAGAAATGCAGCATTATACTCCAGAAAACATACGACTGCAGAATCAAATGTAAAACTAACAAATGCCTTTCTTTTTTTATTTTCATTTTTTTTACGTTTTTTGCTTGAAAATAAGATATTTGCATCAACCCATGCAATTTATTTGAACTGAATCTTTACCTAGTAATATACCTTGTAATGAGGATTTCCACAGAGAGTTTGCCTGCGATTGCTCCTTGGTGCAGTAAACCTGACCACTCCACCCGTTAGTGATGGCCCAGGGCTGATAGGGCTCCATGGGCAGCAGAGACTCTCTTGGCTCGGGTGGCGCACTCAGCGCAGGTACCACCGGCACATCCAGGTAGCTGGCCTGGTAGGGGCTGGAGGAATATCCCTGGTAGAAGGCAAACTCCTTCGCCTCACCAGAGACAGAAGAGTCCGCGTATTTCTCTCCATAACCGGAGGGCTGCGCGCACGCCTTGACGCCGCCGTGTGACACCCTGCACGGGTAGTACCCGCTGCCAAAGTATCCGTAGGGCAGAGAAGCGTTGGGCGAGCTCTGAGTGGCAGAGCAGGGGCTGCACTGCTTGCCAGGCTCCCCCACCCCAGAGACTGGCACATCGCTTGCAGCGTAGGTGGTGCTGGGAGCCAGCGAGGTTGGATGCGCCAACAGATTCCTGCACTGGTTTGCTGCGAAGTTCCCACCTGTAAAGCCTTCCATGTTCTTGCTTCTTTCCTCTTGCGAGCCGCCGTCGTAAAGGAACATGACCGGGTCGATCCAGGGCGAGCCGAGGAGTAACGAGGCGGTCATATCATGTCCTACATGGGAGGAGAGGAGCAGCTCTTTTTCATAAATCCCCTCGACTGAGCCGAGACAGGGACCCAGGGCTGAGTAACGATACCAGCACACCAGAGTGCTCCGAGATCGGGAGGTTATTGGCCAAGGCCAAACACGTGATATGCAAAGGAGATGATAAAAGTCTCGACATCTGATAATACCGATAGGGCTCTATGTTTGCAAAGACACTGACTTCTTCAATCTGTATGCCAAGACGCTATGTTTTTTACTTATTCGGATTTGAAATTGATTTTGAAATCTCATGCTGATCGACACGTTTTAATTTGTTTGATATTAAATCTCATCAGTTATTATTGACTGGAATTCAGTTTATTTTTTGTGTGCCAAGACCGAAAATGACGTTTTTCCTTTTTTCTTATTTTTTTTTCTCGGAGTTAGTGCGCAATTAACACTTGATATCTCCTTATTTCAAACACCAAATATGACATATATGTAATTGATTTTGGTTTTGTTGAACATCATTGTATATATTAGATTCAAGGTCAATTTTTAAGATAGATTTTTATATTTATATATATAATAAAACTGAAGTGTTAATTCAAACTCTTTCCATTTTTTGGTGTTGCGCACAGATGTGTGGTGCTCGGTGGAATCGGTGCGCACTGATATGAGCAGTTTGACATCTTATTTTAAGGAGCGAACCATCTAGATGTGATGTCATGGGTTTAATTGTGTTTGGTGCTATCGACCATTTTTTCTTGCCTTGAATCAAAAGCAACGGTCTCAAATTAGTTTTAAATACAGTTTTGCAGAAAAAACAACAACAAAACATTTGTGCGACGTACTCGGTGTATATCGGCATGTTTCCAGTTTGACCACCAAACAAGCAATTTTAGTTTGCAGACAACTTTCACAGAAGGAAATGTAAAATTTGTTTGGGTGCAGCAGTGATAGGTTGAATGCAGCTTTAAATACATATACAGCCACACTGTTTCACACGATCTAAACGGGGGGGAGGGGGGGAAATGTGGGTTTGTTTTTTTAGTTTTTACTTAATGTTATTTTTTACATATATAAATAATTTGTTCAACAAACGCAAAAAAAAATCTACCGTACATGAACATATTTGGAAAGTGAGAACACTATATGGACATAAAAAACCCGTAAAATATCAGTATCCCACCTAACCTATACACTTAATTATGGCAAAATTTCTATATCAAAACTTCAATACTAATTTTCGTGAATTCTTCAAAAGGGTCATGGACATTTGTCCCAGATTTATTCACACAAGCAAACTGACATAATTAGCAGTAGTAATAAAATAATAATAATAATAATAATAATATGCTCGGTATCCACTAGAAAACTCCAGAGAACTGTTTATAGGATGTAATGTTTCTCAGTTATATGGGTACAGTGCTCTAAATGTGCCCAGAGGCGTTTTTCCTGTGTGGGATCTTACAGTCTCCTCTGGTTACAGCTTCTCCCGCGAATATTTGTGTTTCTTTAATTACATTGTTCAGAGGGGGGGGTGGTCCAGAGCCTGGGAGATTTTATACGTCAATAAAATACTTCTTTAAATATAATAGTACAGTCCGCTATTGTGGCTCTGGGATTAGGAAGAATGTATGCAAGATGAGCGTAAACATTACACAAATGGTCGCCCTCCTCCCCCATGCAAGTCAGAGACGCGACCGGAGGCCAAGGTCAAGTTGAAAGTTTCAGTCCAGTCAGGAAGGACCGAGGAGATTAGAGCAGCAACAGATTCGGCTCCTTTGAATGCAGTCTCTATTCTTTTTTTTTTTCAACACAGATTTAGGAGTGAGTCGTGAAAACGCGCAAGTGAAAAAAAAAGTGACTCAGACCGACATTAAAATAATGCCAGTGACTCCTGTCTTTTTTAATTTGGGAATTAATCTGCAAAGTCAAAATAATCGAGAGGAGAAAAAATTAATATCTGGAAATGTGAAGCAAAGATCTGACAGAGATGGCTTAAAAGCTGTCGCTTCAAAGTTCATTTTCTACTGAGAGCACACAAGCAGGGGGATGCAGAACCAAATAAATGTGAGCACCCATTTTTATTTTAATGGAGTTTTCCCACCTTTTGAGGCTGTAAATCTTTATGGCTGAAGTTCATAGCTTGTAGGCCGGAAGGCGTAGCCCACATTTCAGGGAATGGGGGCGAAAAAGGCTTAAAACTTTTTAAACACTCTTTCTTTATCGGTTTATGTCTGATTTTGATTGCACAGCGATAATGACCCTAAACCTGCTTATTTATTATTATTATTTAACAACCTAAACGCTGCGTTTTGGAGAAAAAAAAAATCACGCGTTTTTTTTTTTTTTTATCTAAGCTTGAAGAGCAGTCGAGGAATAGTGCTGGGTCCACAGAAATGATCAGACACGCGTTCATTTAAAAAAAAATAGTTCAGCTAAAAATGAACAAAGCAGCTACTGTAAACTGTTATTTGATCTGCCGCTTAAACTGATTTAAAAATTAAATAATGAACTCAGTTTTAAAATGTAGTTCTTGCATGGATAACATATTTTGGGGTTCTGAACGAAAACGGTATATATAAAAAAGGAAGGAAAATGAATTGCTCTACATCTGGTGCGCTGAACGGGATCCTAAATTAAAATGAATATTTTAACATCCCTGGTTTCACGTTTTAGCAAGATACATTTAAATCGAATAAATCACTAGTTTCTGACCTAACTGATTTGATATTTAGTTGGTTGCGCGTTCGAACAATCACCGAAAGCTGCAGCTTATTAATCATTAGCGACAGTGAGTGTAAATCGTGACTTCGACCGAAACAAAAAATCCAGACAGTATTAAATTAGCGTGGAAAAAAATTGCGAATGTTTATATAAATTTTTCATAAATATTTTCTTCTGATTGTGACTTATGTTTAAACCCAACATGGATGTGGGATTTAAAAGTATTCAGCATTTATGGATAGTTTTACTATTTAAAAACTATTTTAAATAGACTTTTTAAAAACATTCGAAACCAGTTCAAAAGCAGGTCAGTATAAGTACAAACTCAACTTTTTAAGATATTCCGTGTTAAGCACTTTTGAGGTTAATAAGGTGTAGCCTAGTTTTCAAGTGCCTTAGATTGGCTCTGAATTGACCCACTTAATTTTAGTCCCAATTTCACTATCTATTTAATTATTTATTTATTTTAGTAGCTGGTATATCCAGACAAACCGAAAAGTTAAAATGAAGATGTGTGGATTTGTCAGCAGGTAAAGACCCGTATGATTGTATTAAATAGATGAGACTGGGAGAAAAAATATAGATATTTTTAATGGAGCTTTTAACAATCAGTCTAGTTTCACGAGAAAGGGTAAATTCATTATGTAAATTTAAAACTCAACCGGCGTGTTTAGGGACTTTAAAACTACAGATGGCAGAAGGCACATGCAAACGAAGGTGTTGCCTTCTGCTCCAAGACCATGAGGGGATCTAAAACCAGCTTGACTCTTCACAGAGAACAGCAAAACTGTAAATGTTCAGGAAATAGTCTACTTTAACATTTGTTCTAAAACTTTTTTAATAGGAATTTAATTTGTGCTAAATTCGCTTAATTAGTGCAAAATATAATTAGTGAAATTTACACTTGATTATGATTCTTAATATAATTGTAATCTTAACAGTATGGATATGTTTTAATGTTGCCAGTCTGCGCTAGAGTTACATTTCATCCCCAGTGCAGCTACAAATTGATTAATAAAGAAGTAGAAATTGTCCCAGTTTTTCCAACTCTGCAGTGAAACTTTCCAGTCTGGACTCCAGAGGCGGTTCTTGAATAAATGCCATCCTGGTCGAGCCTGTCCAAACACACACTCCCCGCCCCCCAAAACGTTATTCTGGAAAAACAAAAAACAAACAAAATATTGTGTCACAAACATAAAAAGCTAAAATATTTTGATGTGATCATATATATAGTTATTCTGGATGGCTTTAGTCACTGTAAAATAATTAATTCCAGGTTTCATCACATGTTCTTTTTAGTATTTTTTATTTTTATTCCAGACAAATCTACTACAGTTTACAGAGTATGTAAAAGTTGTATTTTAAGTTGTTTTTTTAATTTCTTGTATTTACTCTCTTAATTATCTACATTGCACAATTTTCTGTGACAAAGTCTGACAAGTAGTGACTCCATAAAAACACACACACACGTACCTAAAAAGCCCTTTAATCTAGCATTGGGTCATTAGGTGGTGTCATCTGCTAAATAACACGTACAACTATATTTAATTACAGTGAGCACACCAAACCAGCATGCTTCTCATGACTGGATTTGTTAATAAGTAACAGAACATTTCTTCAAGATGCAAAGAGGTTTTTGTTTTAATACACTGATGCGCCCCCAGGATCTTGCTGCTTTGGGTGGAAAACCTTACAGCCCGTATTAAACACTGACAAGATCAGAGAAATAACAGTGTATGTTGTCTGCACTTTATTCAATGCTGTTGTTTTATCTGAATATATATATATGATGACGTAAACCACAACGAGGCTCCCAAAAATAATTCTAATAAGGAGTCCCTACAACACTGGGATATCTATAAAAGTCACAGAAAAAACAATACAGTGTATTTTGACCTAATTTGTCTTTGGCCATGTTGCAAAGAAATATCTTTTTAATAAATTTGTTTTTGGGTTTTTTTCTTAACTAGAAGTCTTTTGAGCAAGAATTGAACATAGGAGAAAAACAGCCCCAGTGTATGAAGCCAATTTAAGGAGCTTCCCCACAGCAGAGAAACCAGAGGGAGAAATTAGCTGCATTCACATTCATTTCCCTAAATCTCATCAGTCTGAGAAGATAATCTTTTGCATATGGCATAAGTCCCAAATATCACAGCAAATGGGCCGTTTTTATCTGAAACCCCACACATACCACTGAGTGAAAAAAGGTTGTTATAAAGGGAAGTTGTTTTGGCTTGACATGCCATGGCGGCAGCAGATGATCCGTGTGTCACAATCTGCTGCAGGCTTGAGACCAAAGTACCTCTCTGTTTAAGCAGATGACAGCACAGCTCTTAGCCTACAGTTCTTAATGGACTTTTTATGACTCTGTCTTGTGATCGCATGACCCTTGGCACCTTAGACTCTCAGCAGTTATTGGTAAAGCAGATCAGAAACATGCTGCAGTTCTTCTCTGGCCAACATGTGTGTGTGTGCATGCAATACTGCGTCCGATTCCAGTGGGAGGCAACATGTAAATTACACGCAATTTTCAATGCACGCGGCGGCTATGCTTCCAGCATTACAAACGATTGTCCAATCGGTTTCAGGAGTCACTCAGTTTGTGGACAAATAGGGCAGAGAGTGAGGATATCTCCAGGGGCGCGAGATATATTCTCTCACTGCAAAACTGCATGCATTTCAGACAAGCTAAAGGCTAAATTCATTGTGATTAATAAGTTATTTTTGGCAATAAAGTAATAATTACATTTGGTAGTAACAGTAACAGCATTCTTCAAAGTTCATTTTAGTTGTGGAAATAATAATTATAATATCTTTTACTTATTTCCATCATGTTCACCTTAAAAGAAAAACATTTACAGAAGCAGGCAGGGGCTAAATTATTTGGTAGGAAGCTCAAGACAATACTTTGTGTTTATTCTCCAACAGCATAATACATTTAAAAGTAACTCCAATGTCAACAGAAAAACCTAGTGTGAACAGAAAGACCATTGTAAAGAAATAAAAACATGATAAATATGTAGAGACTAAAACCATATTGAAGTTATTCAGCCTTCAAAGGATAATATAATCCAACTTTCAGGGATTTTCCGCTGCATGTAAATGTCAATTCACATGGGATTTAAACAGAAAGGAGTGTCTTATATAAAAATGAAAAAAAAAAAAGCATAATCACAGCTGAAGTTTAATTTCCAACATTACTGAAGTGCTCCAATGGCCCATCAGACTGTGCTGTAGTTTTCTAGGGCTTCATGTATTTACTAACTTTGGGCAAAAATAAAGTCTCTGTGTCACAATACACCCTAACTACACACTATGTTAGTCCTGTGCAGGGCGAGGCACATGGCAACGTCGTGGACAGGGTGGTGGAAGCGGATGTTACTGGCCCTCCTCTTCGCGCAGGAACTGGAACACGGAGGAGAAGTCTTTATTGGCATAACCGCGCGCACACATCATACGGTAGATCTGGTGGGCTAAGGAGCCGAGGGGGACAGGAGTCCTCGTGTTGGTGGCTGTGTTCTGTGCCAGACCCAAGTCCTAAGAAAGAGAGAAAGAATGTAAGGCAAACATACATTAGAAAAACCAACAGGACTTAAAATTTCATTCAGAAAACAAAACCACAAGCTGTAACACACACGCCACATCGCGTGTGTGTTCAGTAGCTCAGATAGTTTACTGGATGGCTTCAAGTGTTTTTCCAGAGTAGATTAAATTAAATTCTTAATAGACTTTTGATAAAATTAGAGTAGACATATTAAAATGAAAAATCAACTATGCATCAAGTGAATGTATACTTTTATGGAAAAGAAAGTTAAAAAAAAAAAAAAACTATGCAGGTAGTTTACAAATAAACCCTGTCTGGATTATTTTGGTAACTTTGTGGTGAAACATGCACTGATTCAGTCAGGTTGTTTTAACACAGCAGGGTTGAGTTATAACTTTGATTAGGTAAAAAATTTCTAATCAAACAATAACTCAAAATAACCTATGCATAGAATTGTGGAAATATTCAAAATGTAAAAATATAGGAGTTGTTACATAATTACATCTCATCATAGATCAGTTTTCATTCAATTTCTGACTTAAGAAAAATCATTACAAAAAGCCAATGTATGAGTACTTGTTGCAGAAAGTTGAGAATGAGAACAAAAAAATAATAATTTAAATTTAACATAGATGACCTCACAGCTCAAACCCAGCATCTAGTTTACCAAAATAACCATAAAACAGCCCCCATCCCTCCTATATGTGAATGAATGTGTGGTGATTAAACTGACCTTAGCCATCAGCTGTGTGCCAAAACCTCCCTGGTAGTTGTTTCCAGATGGGACTCCCTCCATGACTCCTGGCACAGGGTTGTAGGTGTCACTCGACCAGCAGCGGCCTGAACTCATGTTTAATATTTTGGCCAAAAGTTTTGGATCTAGTCCAAGTCTGCAGATGAAGAGAATGTGCTTCAGGGATTATATTTCAGCTCCTTATAATCATACTTAATTATCCATTTCAATGTTTATTATCTACCTGATTCCCAAGTTCATTGTCTCAGAAGTCCCAATCATTCCTATAGCTAGAAGCATGTTGTTGCAAATTTTTGCAGCCTGTAATCGCATGAGCACATAAAAGCATTTAGAAACTGAAATATTCAGATTATTGGCATTTGTGAGAAAATATCTTTGTTCATTAATATCTATCAGTCACATACTTTGCACATTTATCTTCCTAAAAGGTTGATTTATGAACAGGAAAACTCCATGAAACTGGACCAACACTAGGAAGGTAATCACACCTGTCCGGTTCCAACTTGACCGCAGTAAACCACATTAGCTCCCATACAGCTGAGAAGCTCTTTGGCTGCAGTAAATTCCTCCTCCGCTCCGCCGACCATGAAAGTCAGTTTACCTGAACTGGCAGCGCCCACACCTAGAGAAGAAAAATAAAGCATGTTTGCACAAGTTGCTATGACGAAAAGCCAGGATTTATGAGCCAAAATTAATATTGAATCAAAAATGAGCATACAGCATTAACTAGGTAAAACTTAAATTGCTAATAAAAGTTTTAAAGGAGCAGTTCCAAGTCTCATATGTAATTTATTTAAAGTTTACATTTCATAAAAAAACCCAAAGCAGTTCAAACCAATTCACAGACCATATTTTCTCTCTCTTGATGCTTTTGATTTTTCACATTAACTTGATGTAATTGAATCTATTAGCCAGTTATAGAGCCATGTCCAAAAAAACAAGCCACTTGTTGACAGTGGATTTTTCAGAATAAAGTAATCCTCTATTAAAATACAAAACTAACCAAAAAAAATAGCTGGTAAAATAATCTTATAACAAAACCTTCAGCAAAATTAACACAATTTTACTTTAAGTACTGCTTTTATTTTAAAAACAGAAATACTTTTACATTTATAATGCTAGTAAAATAATAACCACATTTTTCTAACAAGTCTAAGCATGACAGTAATTGAAAAACATTTTTGTAACATTTATAAACACACATACACATATATGCATGAATTGAAGTTAAAGATTGTGATCCAAATTCAATCTCAATTACTGAGTTTAGATGTAGTCATTGCCAATAAGACACACACACACACACACCCCCACACACACACACACACACACACACACCCACGCACAGTAGATAAAGGGTTTGACTCAGTGACTCAAACCATTTTTTAAACAGTTGTGCAGTCGGTGCAAGCCCTGAAAAATACTGATGCATGAAAAGAAAATCTGACTGACTGTTCTCACGCCGCTTTTCATTTGGATGTAGGAACAGCTGGTTCTGGTTCAGGTTCATACAGGGTTAAAATCTTGACACTATACAATAACCAGGTGCAAAACATATGGGTGCCAAAGAGTTAGCCAGCACAGTCTTATAATTAATCCTTAAGTTTACAGGAAGCCAGTGGAGAAATGCCAAGGTGAGTGTTAAAAGTTTCCCCTTCCCTAATCCTCAGACAAAGACTGCTCGAAGCATTTTGCATTAATGGACAGAAACAATGAGCAAAGTGTTGCAGAAGGCAACACATATAAAAGAAGAAGGATCAACTGCAGCTTCGGAGTTTATCCTCAACATCCACATTAAAAAAAAAACATCAGATTCTACAAATTAATCAAGATGTATCTAAATGCAGGAGTTTAGTCAGTAACAGAACAATAAATGAAGAGGCTTGGAACATTTTGCACTGTCAAACCTATCAGGTATGAAACACGCACTAAATAAAAGTTCTGATACAAGAGAAACTACAAGTAGTTGGAATAAATCAGATTTCTGATGCAATAGTTCCACAGAATGAATCTGGGAAAGAAATTACAATTAAATCAGCAAGTTTAGTTTCCAAATGGTCAATGACTCATGAGAAAACAATCTTGATTCACTCTAATTGGTAATAAGGAAAAAAACAAAATTATGGAGACATCCCTGATTTAAATTCCAGAAAGACTTAGCCTTAAAAGAAAAGTATCATAGATTGTGTTTCTGGGCTCAAAAGTGCCTGAACAAAACAATTACACAATCTGTCTTTTGGTCAAATTAATCGTATTTTCTTCCCTTTCCTTAAAGGAATCAATTGTACAGGGGAAAAAAAGACCAAGTAGTAACAGCAAGTCCAAAAGGCACTCAAATGGCATGGGGTTGCACCATGCCTTTTCCAGTTAAGCCTTTTCCAGCTCTCCTGGAAAAGGCTTAATGTGCCGTTTTATCTAGAAGATGTACAACCTTGTGATTGATAGGACTATCAACGTGTGGTTTGCAGACATTAAACTCCTGCTGCAGCACACAGCAGTTCAAGACAGAAACAGGAAAACCTAAATCCAGGGTGCACAATCATGGGCAAATATGCATATAAATCTTTATTACAGTTGTAGAGTCCTGCTATAAAATGGACTTACCTCAAAGAAAGGGACTGACATGGATGTAAGTATTTTAGATTTTTTTTCTGAAGAAATGGCCACCTTCATTTAGATCAGAGACGCAGTCTAAGGGTAAAATATTTATGCTGTAAACACTAGAGAACACTAAAATATTTTTCTCATGTAGTGATGCAAATGTTAGAAATCTGGTGGATTGATAAATATCGAAGCTATAATGGAGTCATGGAAAACTGGCAACCTGTTTGGTGGCCTTGTTAAATAGGTAATTTAGTCAATTTAGTTAGTAATTACGAGTTTTCAAGAAAGTACATTCAATGTGACTGTCAAACATATGAATGTATACGTTTGGCAGAACAAAATTAATAAGGTGATCCCTTTTACCCTCCTTAGCCTCTGTTATTTTATAGCAACTTCATGTTGAAGACACAGAAGGTAGGATAAGTATTTAACACATCATCAGTACATCGCATAAACTCAGCCTAAAAAAAATATTCCTAAGGTGCAACAAACATGAAATTATCACCAGTAACAACCTATTGGGTCCATAAACGCAGACGTTCTTCAATTATACGAACTCTCTCCCAGTGCAGTATGCCAAAAAACCAGCCCCATAGTATGATAATGCCACTTCCAAACTTTACTATTGGGACCCCCAAACATACGTGGTGTGTATCTTAATATCCAAATAGTTTGTGTATCTTATCTGACCAGAATCTGTCCTGCCAGTATTTCACAGGCTTGTCTAAATGTTGTTCAGCAAACTTTACACACATTTCAACATACTTTTTCTTCAGCAGTGAAGCCTGTGGTGAGCATGCATACAGGCCAGGGTGGTTGAGTGCATTGCTTATTTTTCCTTTGAAACTATTGTACCTACTAATTTCAGCTATTTCTAGAGCTCTCCACAAATGATACTTCTCTCTTGCTCAACTCTTTAAATGGTTCTTTTCACTCCTCTCTTAAAATCTCGTGGGGAGCACCTGGTAGTGAGCAGTTTATGGTGTTATGATATTCTTTCCACTTCCAGATTATGGCCCCACTAAATTATATTAATTTGTACTAAGTGACAGGATTTATGATTACTGACATGTTTCAGCGTGGGTCAGGACTTTCAATGCCTTTTTCCACCCATTTTTCTTCATGTGTTCAATCTTTTCCTGTCATTCCAGTTTCTTAATCATAATCTGTGAGTATCTGTGATTTATTTGTCTGCATGTGTGGGCTGGATGGGTTGTTACCAACACGTGCAAAGAATTTTATGCCAAATGCACCTTCAGAAATTTAGTTGATTAGAAAATTGGTGCTGTGTTCAAAACTTATTTTACCAGCTATGTTCAACAACAGAAAAAGACAGCTGCCTACTAAACATGAAACAAAAACATCTTTAAGACACATGTTGATTTAATTATAGCAGTCTCTTCTTTCCACATGTGCTTTTATGTCTAAGCTTTAACCACTGCCACTGTATTTCTTTTAATCGCTGAGTGACAAACTGAGTTGTTCAAACATTTTTATTAAAAAGGACCAAAACCTTGGGATTGATGTACGTATAACATGCAGTTTAGTTTCCAGTGGTTAAATCACCACCACCACAAACAGACATTTGCAGGAAAAATGCCAATTCATGTGGGCCATCATGGGAAGGAAGGATATAAATTTTTACTAATCTTCAGGGGCCAACCATAAAACAGACCAACCTCAATTGAACATAAAGAGACTACTCTGACAAGACACAGCAGTCATGGGAACTGGAGATTTATGTCAGGACATAAAAATACTGTGCCGTCTTCCCTGATTTAAATGTATGTACAGTAAGGCTGTCACAATAATAACATTTCAAACTTGTCAGAGATACCAATATCCTTTTGTGATAGTGTAATTTCTTTTTTAAAGGCGTGGGGTAGTTTCTAATTCAAAGTAAAATTAAATCACAATATTATTATATTTTATTTAATTTGAGCAGCCAATTAATAGAGGACAACTCCCCCACATTTAGAAAAAAAGAATATTTAAAATTGTGACATTCCTGTTTTGTAAAACAGTAGACAAGATAACAATATAATGTCAATATTCTGTATAGATATTGGTACCTTTGACTTAGTTGGGCTCTAAACATAAAAAACTATGTTTGTAACCACTGCAGTGTTTCCCAAAAAGAAATACTGCACTGGCAGCAGATAGATTTTCAGGGGTGAGCAGATCAATCTGCCCTAATTTCTTTAATTTTGGGTGATCACTTGCATGTGAAGCCGATCTTATCCACCAATCTTTTCTATAACAACAAGGGGCTGAGAGAGGGCTGCAATTATCAATAGTCAGTTTACAATTGCCAACTTTGCAACTATGTTGCTATATTTATAGAAACAAATTGGTGTAGGCTAAACTCAGTCAGGCTTTTTAGATATCGGTGATCGACCAGAAAATTGCAACTGAGTAACAATCCTGGATAATGATCGGGGAAATGCTGGAGTGCCACTCTGCGCTTTCATTTGCTTTTCAATTTCTTGCAGATTCAAAAAATAAAAAATTATTGTCCTTTGTCTACCTAAGGACAACAAAGGATTATTCTACTCTAAAATAGGTCACCTTGAAACAATCATTTGTTGTTTTCAAAATGTTTTACAGATAAACTGGTTGGAAATATGGATCTGGCAAAAACAAAACATTTTCAACAGTGTGAACAAGGATTTGGCCCATGTAAATGTATTCAACAGGAGCTGAATCATTTGCAATTGCAGTTTAGGTTCTTCTTGTTTCTATTCAAATTGTCAGCTTCAGTGTGGCTCCACCGTAACCTCTGTTATCAGTCACATCAAAGCAAAGTAAGGGGATTTTATTTGAATAGCACATCTTCAGCAAGAAGGCAATTCAAAGGGCTTTATTAGCCTTCAAAACTTTTACAACTAAATAGTTGCAGTGTTCTTTACTGCCTGCATGCCTTCTTCAATTTCTATCAACAATGGCTTTCTTCTTAACACTCTTCGAAAAAAGGTCAGATTTCTGGAGTGCAGACAGTTGTCTTGTTAACATGATCTCCACTGCACTTGACGGCTTCTGTGAATAGTGTTTTCCTCACCCACTCCCGTCCGTTTAAGTGGGACATCAAGACTTGATCAGCTTGCATCCATACCATACCCCTTTCTATGTCTAATAATTGACCGTAAGATGTTATTTCATAATATAGTCCCAAGCTATCTTTCCATACAACTTTATCCCAGACCTGACTGGGATGTTCCTCGATTTGATTGTGTTACTTCACTAATGTTCTCTACAAAATTTCTGAGGCCCTAATATAATTGTTTTATTTACTCTTGGACTGAATTACCCACAGGTTGACTATATGTTAACTTCTGAAGTGGTTGTACTATATTTTGTTTGAAGTACAAGACTTAAGGGCTTAAGGGAGCTAAATACACATCCATTTTACACATTTCTTTGAAAGACTTACAGCCATGTATTAATTTCCTTCAGCTTCAATTAACAATGTACCACTTTGTGTTTGTCTGTCACATAATATCCAAGTGAAAGATATTAAAATTTGTAGTTGAAAAGTGACAGCATATGCATGTTTAAAAGGAGTACCAGGGGTGCTTTGGTGGCGCAGGGGTTTAGCACACCCACATACGGAGGCCTTGGTCCTCGACGCGGCCGTCCCAGGTTTGAATCCCGGCCTGGCGACCCCTGCCGAATGTCTTCCCCCTCTCTCATTCCCCTCATTCCTGTCCACTAACCATTAAATAAAGGCCACTAGAGCCAATAAAACCTTAAAAAAAAAAAAAAAAAAAAAAAAGAGTACCAAATTTTTTGCAAGGCACTGAGTACATAGAATTTACATACTTTTTCTAAATTTGTGAATCTTTGACACAAAATTATCACCTAATTTTGGAGACTCACTTGGAACTTACTTCCCTCCATCTCCCAAAAGTATCAGAAACACATTTTTGTGTAGAAGTGGTATCATTCCACATAAAAAAAAAAAATCACAACAAAAACCACTAACCACTAACAAAAACTGTTTGATGAAAATTCAAATATTACATGACTTACAGTTAACCTACAGCTACCTAGATAATGGATATTTGGTGCTTTCTACATCATCTAGTCTCACTCTAGCAGGTTTTGTCTGGTTTGGTTTTAACCAAGATGCATGTGTCTCTGTTGCCAACATCTAGGCATGAAATGTGGGAACAGCGAGCTACGAGTGTGCAGGTGCTGTGGTCGATGCTCCAAGAACTTCATGTTATGCGTTTACTGGCCAGTTTCTTCAAAATCTATTTTTATATTTGTTTACTGTGGGTTGCCCCATCCAGTTGGTGCTGTATGCATTCTTCCACAAATACCGCCTTTGCTCATCCAGTGAAGTAAATCCATGGGACCAAACAACAAATGTTGCCAATCAAATCTCTTGTGTGAAATACCTGGCCTGACTCAGCTGCTACCACCACTGAGGCGGTTCCAAAAAAAACAAAAAAACAAAACAGGGAGGAAGTACACAAAATATGAAAATGAAGATGAAGCTAGCTGGGGCTGAAGAACAATACCAGGTGTGTGAAGAACGGGCTTTTGAAACCAAATTTCAGTTATGCCCATTTGTAGACTGCAGAAGAATTAGGTCAACCTAATAAGCAGCTATGCCCAATGTCTGTCTGTTTTTTTCACAACACACATTTCATTCACTATCGTTCTATGTTTTTCAGTGTGCTTTGTCGGTCTTGGTCTCCTTCACTTATAAACAGAGACCTGACAAATTACGGTACTAAACATTCAGTTCCATTCTAACAGATTATGCATATGTACGTATTTGTTTATATAAAAGAAAGCTTGATAAATAACAATTCTATGTGAAAAATAAATAATATAATCAAACTGAAATGTTTGTCAGATTTTTCAGTTTCTTCTTTAAATGCAAAACCGAAAAAATATGTTTCCAACCAGCCTCTTAACCTAATAATTGTGTCTGGAAAGTAGCATGTGTTCAATGACAAGATGGACAGTGACTTTACTATATTTTTTTAAACAACACAAATACGAAAAATCTGATTAAAATGTACCTCCTGATACAGGTGCATCCATAAAAACTGCCCCCAACTTCTCAGCAGCCACAGCCATTTCTTTAGAGACAGACGGATCAATAGTGCTGGAGTCAATCAGAAGGGAGCCTTTCTTTACTTTCCTGTTGAGAAAAAATATATAAATTAGTTAAATTCATTTTAAGACCAACTGATCTTTAGTGCAAACATTTAAAGAGAAATGAAATTGTACTTGAGAATGCCATTGGGTCCCGTGTATACATCAATGACATTAGGACTAGAGGGAAGCATGGTAATAATACGATCTGCTTTTTCTGCAACCTCTGCAGGATTGTCTACAATCTGTACAACAAAAGTGAAATATTTTAATATTACAAAACATATCACAGAAATGTATATACAGAAATATACATGCGAGTCTATATTCAGCATACACTACCTGAGCACCGAGCTCTTGCACCTCTTTACAGGATTCTGGAAATACATCTGTTGCAATAATAGGATAGCCATGCTTCAGCAGATTTTTTGCCATTGGGTTTCCCATATTTCCCAGACCAACAAACCCCACTTGTGTTTTTGAGGCCATGGACCGTGTGAAAACTGTAACAAAATTATAAAATGGGTAAATGTTAAGATGAATAAAATCCCACATTATGCAAATTAATATCGCCCATGTTTGATAGTTTATGTATAGAATTACAAATTATGCTACTGACATCAAATTATTCGACAACAGTAGGACACATGACGGAATGTAGACGAGTTCTATCATATAGGCTTTTAAAAACAAGAAATACTAGTACTAACCTTCCTGAACAGTAGGTAAATATGAACAAAGACGCGATATTTAATTTGTACAATAAGCCCTAAGAACAGCAGACACAATAATTCCAGCGGAAAATATCCCCAACTTTACCCAAAACATGTCAAGGTAAACCAGTGTTGTGTCGCAAATAGCCTTCATTTAACTGCTCTGCTTTTTTAAAAAGTAGCAAAGGACACCACAAATGTACAAAGTCTCAATTAATTTTTCGTACCGCATGCAATGTCAACATGTTTCCGACACCTTCCTACTAGGCACAGGGAACCTCTCAGCACAGCGGCCATGCTTCTTTCCTCTTGACCTTAAAGGAGACGTAAGCGTACGTCCATGAATGACAGCTGGTCTGTCCAATCAGATAATAGGATCACGCAGCACGGCCCTACAGTTTCAGCCAATGAGCACCGGGGGAGGGTTTAGTACGTACTACGTAACTACTATGTTTCTTTCTTGCAGGTGGTGGGAGTTATGTGTTTTTTCTGAGATGAGCATCGTTTTGCTGAGATCAAATTAATAATCAGAATAAGGATCCGCTGGTTTCTTATTCTGTTTTACTTTGTTTTACTTCCTTTCCGCTTTTCTCGCAATTCAATTCAATTCAAATTTATTTAAGGACAGTACATTAAATAATATTAGATGTGAAAAACAGAGCAACTGTTATTTTGTGCAAAGGCTTTCTAGTCACAGGCTAATTTGCAAACCCTGTCCTTAGTTGGATCTCTATTAAATGGCAGCAAACGTACAATTCAAAATTTCTGTCACTGTCACACACACACACACACACAACTACACTGAATTTCTGCAAGAAAAACATGTAAAATACATTTTATAGATAGCTAATTCTGCACAACAAAATGGGTTAGTATGTATTATGTCCACATATGTTTTTTTTTTGTTTTGTTTATATATATATATATATATATATATATATATATATATATATATATATATATATATATATATATATATAGTCCGTGATGCTTGGAGTGTGCAGGGTTTCCGGCTGCCCTTTTTCTAAACCTAGACCTGTACAAGTAACTGATGGAGGGAAGGTCAGTCCTGATGATTCTTTTGACCTTCTTGTTTGTTGCAGTTTGGACCTTTCCTGTTTCGGGGACAAGACAAACCACACTGTGATGGATGTGCACAAGACAGACTGAATAATGGTCTGTCCTGTGCACAGGTGGTCATCACCACCCATGAGCTGGTGATGACCACCAGCTCATGGGAGGTTGTACTTCTTGAGTTGCTCCAAGAAGTATGTATATATTTTTTTGTTGTTGGGCCCTCTTCTGAACTGTGTCTTTGTGTGTGGACCATCTTAGTTACCTTGCAAGAAAGGGTGGTTCCTATGGCCAAAGGGGTAATCACAGGGTTGTTGAGGATGTTGAGGGCTGGGAATGAGGAGAGTGTTTCTTGATGTTCACTGTCATCTCAATTGTCTTGAGCAGGTTAAACTCCAGGTGGTTCTAACCACACCAGTGGTCTGTGTGCAGGCTCATCACTCCCTGGATCAGATCAACAGTCAATTTCAGGGGTTCACAGACTGAGGTACAGTCATTTGTGTAAAGAGAGAAGAGGAGTGGTGAGATACCAATCTTGACGGCTTTGGTTCTGCTGAACCCGCTTGAACCTTTTCTCCTTTTGTCACATCATAGCCACAAATTTTGGGAATCTAATGTGATATCCCCTTCTCACAATTTCCTGTCCAGGTTTAAAGTTCATTTTTGTGTGAAAACAAAGGGGAATATATATCATGCATACTGAACTGTAATTGTTTACTAATTTGGTTTTAAAAGCTTTAATAATCTGTTATATTTTGTAAACAATTTTTGTATAAAAGATGCAGCATAGAATTTTATATTGAGGTATTCCTAAGCAAAAAATTTAACTCCTAAGTTGAAATAAATAAGTAAGTAAAATAAAGGCTGACAGTCTTCCTTACAGATTACACAGTTCTTCTATTTAAGAATACATTTTTTCCAAGGTAGCTGTGCCTTTGTATTTAAATATAGGTGCTGTGAAAGACCTTCTCTTTTACTCAAAATGCTTGGCTTTTGAAGGTAGAAAAGCCCCTAAATTTTGGGTACTGCCTTGTTGTTTGTAACAAGAAATGTTTCTTTAAAATAGGCTGAGATATATACACAAACAAAAAAAACAAGCAAGCAAACAACAACAATAAGAACAAGAACAGCAACAAAAAATACGAATACAGTTAAAAAAACATGGCAACTTAAAAAAGGAATGAAATAAGAAATCAGTTTAATATGTTGCGCCCAGTTACCTAAGTCCAATTTGAACAATAAAAGTTCTTAGAAATTCAGAAAAAAATATTAATAATCAGTTCAAATGAAAAATATCATGTAGTGTAAAACAATGCTTAAACAGTGTGTTCCGAAGTAAGAAAACAGTTAAATAACGTGTAGGTAGGTCGAGTGTGTAACACGTTTTATCTCAGACACTTTGCGGAAGTGACGTTATGTTATTATTATTCCAGGAAAAGGACACGGGAAAGCCCTGAACTGCGTCAACTGCGTTTCTATGATACATTTGGATGGTGGCTGATGTTTAACATGTCCACAAGGTATGTTTAATGTGTATTTTATGAATAGAATAAGGATACGACTGTTAACTTTGTGAGCTTTTCGAAGTGCGTTCCGAAAGTAACTAGGTACCACTAAAGTTGCTAACTGTTTACATTAGCTATAACCTTGTATTCAACTGATAGCTGTGCTCTTTTTTTCTTTAAGTGTCTGCTTTTTATCTGTCAATGACGTTATGTAACACAACACGGAAAATTTTTTAACACATTAGGTAAATGTTTTACTGAGATGTTAAAGACTATGTGCCTTTTGATGAATGGTTAAAGTGTCTCCTAAAGTATGTCGCTTAGGCCAACTGGCTGCTAGCTAGCTGCATTGCTAAGCTAGCCAGATATGATGACTGTTTTCTGTAGGCCGTGTCCGAAACTTGCTTACAAACGGGTAATTTAATGCGTATTTTCTCTGGCATTTAGTTTTATTGTAAGGATAGATGTTATGTGATTACTCTGAATGATAGTTATGATCTGTTTTTGATAATTCTCCGACCCAGGCCAAACTACGTCAAAAGAAAATACCGAGGCCCAAATGGAAACTCCCCCTAATGAAGAACATTCGTTATCGCTAATCATGGGTTGATTTTATGGTCGAGTTTAAAATGAGCGAATTCAATGCACGTTTAAATGCGTTTTATTACTCGATTATGTTTGTATATCGTTTGATATACAACGATATAGGCAGAGCTGTAACTCTGCCTATATCGAGTACAAGGAACCATATAGGAAAACTGGATTTAAAGAAGTGTAGATACATTTTTTGATTCCTGAGTAAGGTTTTATGTTGCACCAAGGCCTTGTGTCCCTGGATTCCTGACTGGTGACATTTCTATGAATAAATTTAAGTGATGACAAAGGCCATCACTTACATATAAGTTGTGCCACAGGGATACAAGCCAGATTCAACAGTAAAAACGAAAAAAAGCCCTTTATTCAAAGATTGAAAGACATCTTAGCCATTTTTATTGTACTTTTTAATGATAATGAAAGTAGAGTGGCTCAATCCCCTGTAATTTATGTAATTGTAAGTCCAGAATATCCCATGTAAAACCTTTTCAGATGTCAAAGTTTACATAACTATATATGATTCATTCCTACAGACGGCATTTTATGAAATACACACATTGGAATTGATAAAAGGATTTACAATGCAAAACATATGCAATTCACTCATCTTTGCATTGGGATAATCTTAACGTTCGTAGATTATATTGCAATGCAGTTGTGATGATTTAAGGATAAGCTGTTTATTTGTCTAATTTAATGAAATACTTATAAAATTGATGCATGTTTTTAAAAAATAACCACAAGTGATGTTGGTGAGCTATGGACATTTTTTTAATGCTTTATAGCTAAATTAGTTTTAAGTACAGCTGCACATTATGTTGCACATTATGCCCACATCAGTTGTATCCTTTGCTTTCTTTTGTGCTAAAACCCATGAAGACTGAGAGGGTTGCCAGTTTCATGATTGCCAATAACATCACTAGGATTGCAATTCAATATTGATTCTAAAATTGTGCACTGCTAGCTTGAAGTAGAGGTGCACCAATTGCAATTTTCTGGCCTATCACGATTATGAATCTTTAAAAAGCCTGACCTGGCGATTCTGATTTTGTGTATAATTAATTGTTTTTTATTTTTTGGTCTGAAACAATGCTAAATACAGCAAGAAAGTCACTTAGTTGACAACAGTGGGGTTACTATCGCTAACTGCAAACTTAAAACTAGGGGTGCACCAATAAATCAACCAGCAGACATGACGTGGTGGGCGGGTCTATCAGTCCTCTGTTACAGCAGAGCAAACGAAGACAGTCATTGATTTTTAGACCTTTGCTGAGGTAGATAAGATAGGCTTCACATGTAAGCATTGGCCATCAACCATCTTCCAAAATTAAGGAAATCGGAGTCGATTTATCGGCTTATTGATTTCTCTGTGCATGTCTAGATTTAAGTATCTTACCTAACAAATGAACATTCATTTTAAAATAGGAAACATTTCATTATCGATTCCTACATTAATTAATCTAGAAATGTACAGAAACAATAACTTATTTAGTTTGAAATCATGATGTGGCATCAATATGAAATTGGCGCCAGGCACTCAGGCCCAAATGCAAACAACTCATACAGTAGGAACAAAAATGTCTAACCAGTCAGAAACTGTGATTAGTAGATCACCCAATTCTTTTGCAAAATGGTAATTATTGCTTTCTTGCTTGGCTTTTAAGGTTTAAAATGCATAATGGAACAAAAAATGCATATGCTCCTGAAACACATATACCCTTCACCAAATATAGATGGTTACATACATATTGCCCCATCCAGACTATGGTTTGAAAGCAACTTGAGTATTCTTAAGGCAGTTTTGAAGACATTTTCTTGCAGTAATTAGTGTCATCTTAGCAAAACCGTAAGACATGTAAATTACTGAAGGTCTTTTGCTATGACATTTGGGGATTCCTTAAACAGAGGTATGTATGCCATCAAAATCCCAACCCTGCTGGTTCCTTTCTTTCTTTTGGGAATCCTTTAAACTCGTTCAGACAGGAAGTTGTGATATTCAGTTACCTCAATTTTAAAATTGATCAGCTACCATATAGATTTGGTTTGGACCAATGGACTCAACAACACTTTCAGATTTTTCACATCCTATACTATCAGAATAGAAGTCAATGTATAGTAACAGCTCTTTATATTAATTGTACTTTTCCCCAGAAACATCACTAACATTTGGCTTTTCATCTGGCAAGAAAAGCAAAATGTTAGTTGATGTTTCTGCTTTTTATATGCACTGTAAAAGCCTTTTATTTACATAGAAACTCAATGCATTGAGCACAAACAGCAGTTGGTTTTCTCTAGGAAATTGGGGCTCAGATAGAGAGTGCTTTTAACCATGTCAAATGAATGACGAACATTTGAAGAACAAATAAAAAACAATTGAAGCAACTTGAACTTTTTTAAAAAACAGTTTTAAGCCCAATGGCATGTAATGATCAGGAATTTAATTTGGTAGAAAATCAAATTTCTGAGAATAATGAACTACCACCACTTTTGGTGAAATCATGAGAAGCCAGGCTTTTTCAAGTTTTGCTTTATTTCTTCCATATGGAAAATAAGCAGAGTGTAGGTTTAAGGGTTCTTAAAAACAAACAATACATCTGAATTCCCTCTTTTTGTCTATAGCTTTACATGTATCGACTCAAATGTGTGCTTGCCTGAGTAAAATGTCTGAATTATCTACATCTGTGATGTTAAATATAAGTCAGTTATTACATGTATTGTACTAGTAGTTGCTTTATAGAAGCTGCTTGGCTATATTTTGGTCATAAACCTGGTAGAAAGAAACGGCGGTGTCCAGCATATCCAGCTATTGGCTGATTATTCGGATCTTTTAATGTTGCAAAGGTTAGTTCAGAGTGCCAATGGTTAATTGCCTTGCTGAATTAACAAAAGCATAAGTCTTTTTAAGATAAAATGTTTGTGTTTTATTAAACCTTTAATGACAATAAATGTAATGAAATCTGCCTTCCTCTTTTATAACTTTATTGTTTGTTGCATTACAGTGTCCAACCAATGTCCTTAAACCCCTAGTGCCTCACATTTTTATTTAGCTTCATTCTGTTCCAGTTTGCTTTTTTTTGCTGCTCCTAGTCACAGTAAACACCAACACTGGGTAAGTTTTTCCTTTGGCTAATCCTTTTTTATGTCCTTTCCTGTGCAGCCACTGCTGAATGATATATGGCTTTGTTCCTGGATGGGACCTTATTGAGCAGAAACATGGACACATCAAATTTTGCCCACGTCATCTTCCAGAATGTGGGGAAGAGTTACCTGCCCCACGCTGCGCTTGATTGTCACTATACCCTGACGCAGTTCATCAAACCACATCCAAAGGACTGGGTTGGCATATTTAAGGTGAGGGAGCATCATCACTGCTTTATGAAAGCATTATAACTGAGTATAAGATGCAAATAAACATTATTTCTTTGCTGAAGTGTATTCTAACTCTGGAACTTGCTGACATCTTGGCTATCTAATTACATCTCCAGGCCAATGCACACTCCATAAGAATGGAGAAAGTGACTCTTGTATTCAAGGCTGCAAGAATAAAGTTCTTGCTGGCATACATTTCATACTTCACAAGAGTTAACATGCAGAATTTCCCAAAAGTCTTCATAGGGCTGACACACAACATCACTAATATTCCATATTTCTCAGAAAACCCCCCCAAAAAACTTTCTACATGTTTCTCTCAAACCAGGGCTGGAAGAATCACATAGTTTTGTTCTTACAACCTGGAGGGAGAACAAAGTCTGTTTTTGGAGACAGTGTTCTACCCTTTAGAGTATGACTTAATTTTACACTGCGGAAAGGGAGGGAGTTTTGATTTACCTAAAACATTGAAACAAAGTATGAAGTCACGCCTTACAAAACTAAAATATTGCAACTGTAGCCATTCACATGTACTTCAAAGATGAGCTTGGTCAGAGGGAGTGAAGCATCTTGGCCCTCACCACAAGCTTAAGTGTCCCACATGGATCTCATTATAGGAACACATTAAATCCAGTACAGTGGCAGTAATTTATCTTAGTTTTGTCTGAAGTTTAGTGATCGTCTTCTCAACTAACTTGCTTTTTATCTACCAGGGATGAGATGAAAGTTTAGACAACTTGTCAAGTTAAAAAACACAAACTAACAGCTCTGTTTAGTTTGCTTCCTGCTGAACTTCTCTTCCTGTTTGAAGTGTTTGTCTTTGAAAGAAACTCGAGTAATAAACCAAGTTGATTTATTTTTTCATCTATATGTAGCTTTTTAAATGGTTTCTCACAGCAGAGAATAAAGTACAAATAAAGAGACATCAATGGTAGCAAACTCATTCAGGTTTTCTGGAACATTAGTTGAAATCATTGACACATACAAGCGCTCTTTCTTAAGACGCTACTTTTACTAATTTCCAGAGATCAACTACAGGTAGCTCAGTGTGCTATCATTAAGTTCTTTCACATCTCAAGCTGGCATTCAAGGATTAGCAGACTGACAGAAGTGTTGTTGATGTACTTTCCACTTTACAAATGCATGTTCGTTTGGCACTGGAATCACTTCTGCTGCTCAGGTCAGATGTGAATCCTGGCCATATTTTCCATCCTCTGCTTTTTTCTTTGATAATCAGAAATACTTTACTAATCCTAAAAGGGAAATTATTCAACATTGCAACAGCAGATACCTTGTGTAAAGTTAACCATATAAGACGGTAAGAAAAAGATAAAAAATAATAGATTATGATTAAGGTAACCTGTTAGTGTAAATGAGTTTTGTCATAGGCTGAACATGTATAGTTTCACTATGATAGCTATGTTGCTCTGTTTTACATCGTGGCAGTCTGAGTCTGTTACTAAACAAGCTTCTAATATAGAGGATGTGAGGAGGAGCTTAACATCGTCCATCAACGTCCAAAGTTGATCAAGTTTGGACAACGTTCTCCTCTCCAACACCGTGTCCAGAGAGTTTAGTTTGTCCCCTGTGACGTGACTGGCCTTCCTGTTGATGTCCTTAACCCTAAGGCTGCATCAGCTGTCGACAGCAAACATGATGGCGCTGGCCACCGCATACTCGCACAGTGTCCTTAACGTCTTCCGGCAGATGTTAAAAGACATCGAATCTTCTCAGAAACAACAGAGGCCCTTCTGGATTTGGATTTTTTTGACCAGTCTACTTTATTGTCCAAGTACACTCCCAAGTACTTATACTCCTCCACCCTGTCTATTGTGACCCTTTCAATATCAGCAAGGGTCAACCTCAAGTCCACAAACAATTCTTTAGATTTTGCATCTGGTCTGGCTTGAAAGTCTTGTCCTGTAAGTTCTTTAGCAGGCCTTCTATTGCTCCATGCTTACAGGTCGGACATTGGACATTATCTCATTTTGTGTAGTTACCTATTTTCCATACTTGAAGATATATCTTTCTTCAAAGTAGTGAGAAAAAGGATGAAAACGCTCATGATAAATGTATTTTTTTGTCAGATTATTGTACAAAAGTCGTGTAGGCTTTTGTATACAGCCGAATACAAAGATCAGAAAGAAGGTTATGTTAGGTTAGTTGTAGATGAATTGAATCTGTTTAAATCTAGGTTCAAGGTTTGACCTTAAAGCCTGTAGCTGTTCAGAATGCTGAGCGCAGGTTTCTAAACATTTAAATCCTGTGCTTGACGGGCGAGTCATTTGATGGCGGCCTCTTTCATTGGAGTCCAAAGAGTCATTCAGCAGCAAGTTGGGCTCTGTTGTTTTGGTTGAAAATTCAATTACAGTTGATTTGTTAGTGTTTTGTCACTGTCATCAGTTACTGTAAATCAGTCTTTGATTGTATTTTACAGTTTTCTAGCTTGTTTCCTGACGTTATATAGGATTATAATAGATGGAGGATAAAAAAAATTCTGTGTAATGTGCCTTCCTGCATTTTAACAAGAAATACAGTTTTCGTACAATTTTAAAAGCTTACTAAATAGAAAAAACCCCAAATATATTAGTGGTGAGTAAATGACCTACTGGCTCTTGTCTGCCTATAGACAAAGACTTTGACTCTTGACTCTGTGAACATTAACCACTCTGCAACTTGCTGGTGGTTCTGTGTTTCATAAAGGATTATTGTTGAGGAGAGGCGTCAGAGAAACTCAGCGTTATAATTAAATTGTCTCTAAGGACGACCTCTTTGTGTGATTCATTAACAGCTCACTCCTGGTTCTATACAGCCTTACTGGCGCACTGACAATGTTTCACCTCCTGCAGCATTATCCCCTCAGGTCTAATGCAAAATGTTTTTAAAGCAAAAAGGCATCTTTAATATAAAGCTTGTTCTCTTCACTGAGTTTTACCCCAAGTCACTAATTTAAACATGTTTTAAGATAGCTCAGCACCAGGTCTCTGTTTTTGCTTATTTATATTCTGACCAGAATGCTTTCAGTTCCTCTCAGTTCTCCCCAAACACCACCTCTGCAGCTCTAATGAGTGGACCGGTTAGAGCTAGCCCCTCAGTAATGACACTCACTAACAAGGCACATGTTTTAATTGCTTCCTGTTCTTAACTGCTGGAGGCTGGAGCTACACAGGCAACAATTGGGGTTTCTCTTTTTTTTTTTTTTTTGGAACTCCAGAGCCCCTCTATCCATGACTCACATGAACACACTGCACTGTAGCTGTGGGCTGTTTGTACACAGCAGAGAAGATGAACTGGCCAGTCAGAAAAAGAAAGTTAAAACCTAAATCTGCTCCTATGCCAGCTTGCATGAATTCTAAATCTTGGTTTTGACAGTTGCATCAGTTGATTGACTTTGGTTTTGTGACAAAGGCTGGTGTCGCAGTCTGGTTTTACTGGATTTGTTGCGGATGCATGTGTGCACGCCTAAAAGCAGCCCTCTCAATGTGACACTGATTCAGTCTGACACTTTTATGGCACCAGTCTGAAGTCGTGGATGTATTTTCTCCACTCCTGCCTCCGCCCCCACCTCAGCAGACATCAGTTAACAAGACATAAAATACATATCATTACATGTTGGTTTTCATTTTCAAGTTGCCTATGTATAAAATTTTCACCTATTTTCCTCTTCCTGTTAACAGTGAGTTGTTGCTGCAGTTCTGCACTCAGGCTTTTTCATGATGAGCATCCTGAAACCTCTGGGAGGAGGCTGCGTTATGACCGTCATTCCTCTTTGAGGGCCAAATTGCAATTGTAGACATGTTCCTAGCTGCCATGGCAACATAGATTTAAAAACCCCTTCATTACTTCAATATACCAGCTTGAGATAATTTGGAAGTGCCTGTAGATTCATGTAAAAAAATCTCCCCTGTCGGTTCCCCATTGTTATTATAATGCACTGATGTGGTCGGAGCGTCTGGTTAAACGGATTCCCCTCGATGTGTCACAGGTTGGTTGGAGCACAGCGAGGGATTATTACACATTCTTGTGGTCGCCTCTCCCCGAGAACTACGTGGAAGGCACAGCAGTCAACAGAACCGTGATCTTTCAGGGTAAGGTTGTGCCGTTGCTTTCTCTAATTCTGACACATTTTAATGAGGGTATGTAAAGGAGCTGTTCAGAGGATAGTTGGGGTTCAGGACTGAACCATTAAGTGCACTAAAATTTCAGTCTATCTCAACAGATCCACAGAAGTGGAAAAAAATGGTACACACCTGGTTGACAGAGATGACTAAGAGTCATATTAATCGCTCCTTCTTGTAGAAAAATCTCACACTACTTAGCTTGAAGTAATGCTTTAAATTGTGTTTATTTATTATGTAGCAAACACCAATTTCCTCTGTTAAAAGTCGTCATTTTTCATGATAAAATAACTGGTGGATCACATATTGTTAATCCTAAAAATCCCTTTAGAATCAATGTAGCTGAATCGTTGATTTATCTGTACTTATTCAAGTTGATCAGGGTCTCTAGACATTAATAAACTCCTGTTATCTTGGTGTTATATATGTGACGTAACATGGTACCTTTTTAAACTACTGGGCCGAAAAAGGATCTATAGTTATGTTTCCCTAACACACAGCAAATGCCACTGCACATAACAAAAATATGTGTCCATTGGGGGCTTTAACACAAGCTGAGACTAGTTTTATCAGGAGTTATGATTTTCATTAATAGAGTGTGTTTATAAAGGATATTGGGATAGAGCCTTAGGTTGTCTGCTGTTGGCTAGACAGCATTAGTTTGGATTATGTAATGAAAAAAAAGGGTTTATGTGTGTTGCCCCCTAGGGAGGATGAAAATCTTTAAAGTTTTATCAAGTACTCCTTTACTGACCCACCAACACAAACTCAAAAACAAAGAGTTTACTAAACTCTTCTGGGATTTGGGCTGATGACATCTTGTGAGAGGACCGATGGTGGTGGGGATGGAGCTCTGCCTGCCTCTGACTTGCTAAGCTAGGTGGTCACAGATCCTCACTGGCTGACTATTAGAGGGTCTAGCCGGCTTCATTGGTTGTTGTTTGTGCAACCAGGCAGCATCAGAATTTACAGAAAAAAGACATTTCCGACAAGAAGATTAGGAAGATTACCTGTATAATTTAAGCTATTATTGTTTAGGAAAGAACAGTTTGGGGAGACTTCTGGAGGTGTTGAAGTTGCCACTCCACACCTGCTTGTCGTCCTGCGGTTGGGTAGGGTGGAGACTCTGTGGAGCTGTGAGCTGATCCTGGTCCAAACACCCTGGGAACTTTATTGGCGTTTGTTTCTTTATTTGGCATCGCACTCAGAGAAACCAGATTCTGGAACAATCTAGATCTGGTTTAGAGAATAATGTGATGAAACATTTCAGGAGAAGACAAAATGAAGTGCTGTCAGACTGTGGGTAGAGCAAAGCACAAATAAACAACACATGCTTAATTGAGATTTTAGATTTAAAGTAACATCTTGATCCATATTTCTGTTCTAAATGGCTAAATGCAGCAAATTTCTACCTGGTTTTACTTTACTAAATATATATTCCTTTGCACACCTCTTTAATCACCGTATGCAACACTTCCCTAGGTTACTATGTCCCCAATGATGACGGGGAGTTCTACCAGTTTTGCTATGTGACCCACAAAGGGGAGATCCGGGGGGCTAGCACGCCTTTCCAGTTTCGTGCAAACAGCCCTTCCGAGGATGAGCTGCTGACTGTTGAAGACGAATGCAATTCTGACATTCTGGTCGTCACCACCAAGGCTGGCTTGCTTGAGGTACAGCATCACATAAAACTGCTCATTTAAACAGTGCAGACTTTTAACCTGGTTGCTGTAAAAGCGACAAAAATTTTCAACATTTTTCTCGTTTGAGTAGCAAAAAGTGGAAGAAGCTCAGCGAGAGAAAGATGAGCTGCTGAAGAGCATGGCCCTCATCCAGCAGGAGAAGGAGCAGCTTGACGCAGAGAAGGACAGCCTGCAGAAGGAGTTCGAGCAAGAAAAGGAGACCTGTGCCCGGCTGAGAAGAGAGATCCAAGTAAGTTTATTCTGGTTGGGCCTGTCAGCTCCCTGCGGATCGGTATTTTTAATTCTCCCATCTATTTAATGAAACCAAATCCTCACTTTCAGTTTTGATCTGCACTGGGAGTTTGCTTTAAAGTGATTACAGATTCTAAAATACATAATTTGTAAGACGATTCTTCTTGTTTTAACCTGTTTTTAATTTATGGCCAAACAGTCTGCTAGCACCCCCTAGTGAAGCAGCCCAAACATGCAGAGTAACTCGAACCAGCAATACACTAAAGTAGTAAATCACACTCTGACAAATAGAAATGCCTGCATTATCAAGGTTGTCATTCCACATTTTATAGCGTAACATTAAGTCTTAAGAGCATTGTCAGTAATAATCTGGTGCGCCGCTGTGTGTCATAAATCTGCTGGTTTTAAAGGTTTTACAGATGTAAATATGATTACAGATTTTGTGGTTGTTAATTTTATTGCTTTACTTTTATATGAAATTTTTATGTGGTGTGAATATAAAGATCCTGAAACTCTTCTCATAAGCAAATTGTAAAAAATTTATTTTGCTTTTTATTTTTTTCATTATTCATCTTCAGAGTTAAAAAATGAACTCTGTGACTTTCTTTATGATTTCGATTTCGACGACAGTAAATTTTAATGCCATACATGCATTTTCCAAACCTTTTGAGTCAAAGCCAGACGTGGAAAGGACTCTGTAATTTCAGATTTCAATCCATTTAGATCCTCTATCTCTTGGCACAAAAACCAGCGTAGTTTTTATTAGAACGATTTCAATTAGCCGTTGTGTAAATCAACAAGCTCGAGTGTCCAGCCTTCTTTTATTTGGTGGTTTGTTTGCCAGGAGGTGCTGCACTCGTCTCAGGCCCTTCAGGAGGAGAAGGAGGAGGTCAAGAGGCGGCTGGAGGAGGCCACGGCCAGGATCGTACAGCTGGAAGAGGATCTGATTGGAGTCACACAGAAGGGACTTCAAAAGGAAACTGAGCTGGACAGGTGACTTGTTAAAGATTAATTCAGATTTTTTGGAATGAATACACCCAAATTTAAGCATACAAATTTGCCATTATGCATTAATATGAACTAATTTGTTTTTATATATGTTTTTTTCTTATCTAGTCTTAAAGATCGATTGAAGAAAGTCGCTTTAGAGAAAGAGGCTCTTGAATCTCACGTCAAGAATGAGCGAGATGAGAAGGAACTCTACAAGGTGACGTTTAATTATCTTAAAACTTTAAGATATCAACATTTACGTAAAGTGAGCTTAAGTAACTTTGCATCCAGATATATCTGCATCATCCTTCTGGTTTGTTTAAAAACAACTTAGTGACAGCTTTACCTTCTAAATCATTTGCTGTGTAATTTGAGACAAGCCAGACTTGGAGGCATCCTTCGTTAACTTTTTTTTTTTTTTCCACCAATTCTTTCCTGTTTTTCCACTTTGTGCTCTTTGAATAATTTTGTGTAGTGGAACAGTTGAGTCTAAACGGGGCATGCCTTATTCTGTCTCCCGGTCCGTCTGGTGTTTGTGCGTCCTGTGTTGTGGTGGGTGCTCCACAGGAAGTGGGAGGGCCACATACTGTAGTGTCGCCACAGAAATGGAGCCCAAAACCCCCATATCTAATTTAGCTTGCACCATCACACAGAGGATGTTGCCGAAGGACAACTTTAAAAACCTGTCTTAATCTCTGTTTCTTTTTAATGAGGTCACACAACATTTGATTTATTAGAAAGGGTTTGACGCAGTCTTGAAAAAAAGCCGAATAGGTCTGACGAGAAGAAAGTAGAGCATGGAAGAAGTCTTTGAGTGTCCAAGATTTAATCTTACGCCTTGAATTTCTGAAAAAAAAAAAAAAAAAGAAATAAAAGGCTTTTCACTAGTTTAGTTAATGTTAGTAACTAGCAGAACACAGAAAATGGGCACTTATTGAAAAATAAAAAACAGACCAATTCAGCATTTTTTTAGTTCATTTTGGGAAAGGTCTCTGGATGATCTTTAAATCATGTGTTTAAATTAGCACTGAGGCCATTAGACTGGGCCAAGCAAATCACAAACTGTACCGTTAAAGAATCTTAACTTGGAGTAGGATAATCCAATCAAGATTTTACAAGACAAAGTGTCTAAAATTGGATTATAATCCATGTTAATTAATTTCAGTAATTCAAACAGTTATTTATTCCAGCAGTTTTTATGCTAATTTTGATGACGAAGGTGTTTGGCTTTTGAAACTAAAAATTGAAGTTTCTCATGAAATTAGAATATTAACTAAGAGCAATAAAAACATTCATTCCAACAAAGACACTTTCCATTTTGATCTACACGACAATGGGGCTCAGTGAAGCAGAAGCTCGTTTGCAGTCTGCATACGCAGTCTCACATGTGCATTCAAACCAATGCACATGTGGCTCAGACTTCGCTTTTCTTCTGGTCTGCATCAGAGTTCGATTACGCATTCCCACCTGAACATACGAACTGGGCTTTCTAGGCCCATGGACCAGAGTTTGATAGAACAGGGCCGTTGTGAAACCACCCCAAGAGTCCTTCTTGCAAGCATCTTTATGAGATGTTTAGTGGAAAGAAAATGCGGTAGAAAAAAGTGTGCTAGCAGCTGTGACAACCACAGCGTAGAGAGAACGGGGAGGCAAAGCAAATTCATGAGTTTGAAAGGGACTCACAAGGTGTGAATCAGAAGCCTAGTTAGGCATCGTGTTGTTTGGTAATTTGTTGAACTCACAGGTAATAAAACCCAACCGGTTAAAGCTTTTGTTCTGAATTTCAGAAAAATTACACAAAAATCGCAGAAATTTCAGCCTGGAGAAGCATGACATTTTGAAATGTTACATTTTTGTGTTTTTATAAATGAGGCAAAAGGTTAAAAAGTTATAAAAACTCTTACTGCTTATTTTGTGTGTGTGTTTGTGTGTTCCGTTTCTTTATATTCCTCGTTGTGCATCAGATTCACCTGAAAAACCGGGAGCTGGAAAACACTAAGCTGAGTGCAGAGCTGCAGATGCTAAAGTCCGTGGATGTAAACAAGGAAAACACCATTGCCCAGTTCAAAGAGGAGGTGGGACGCCTGCAGGCATGCCTCACAGAGAAGGAAAAACAGTACAAAGAAATTCTGGCCAAAGTTTCTCCTTTGGTACGAATTACTATACAGTTGTTTTTTTTTTATTACTAAGTTTTAAATGAGCAAAAACAGTAGAAGATGATGCCTTTTAATGTTTAACTACTATGTAGTGACTTTAAGACCTCTGCTAGACGTAAAAGTCTAATGTGACAATAACATGTGGTTGCACCAGGGTGACATGAAGGCCCTGAAGGAGCAGCTGCGGCAGAAAGAGGATCAGCTGCAGGCCAACCAGCAGCAGTCCGCTCTGCTGGCCGCCGAACTGAGGGACGCCTCCAGCACCCGCGATCGCACCATGTCTGAGCTCTACCACATGAAACTGGAGGCGGACGCCCTGCGCCAAGCCAAGGCCGAAGCTCAGGCCCAGTGTGTCCACCTGGAGCTCGTAGTCGAACAGATGAAAGCAGACGCCAGAAAGGAGGCGGTGAGGATGAGCGTTTCCGTCACAGGGCTTCATTTCAATTATTTTAGACGATAACTTTCATTCAGTAACTAGCCTATCAGGCTTTTCCTGACCAGTTTCGACTCCTGCCCTATTTTCATGCAGTCGTTTTAACGGTACTCTTGTTTTTCTCCCGTCTTTGTAAAAACAGGCCAAATCGGAGGAGGAAGCAAGCACAGACCCGGCTGTTGTAGCAGAGCTGCAGAGAGAGGTGGAGGACCTGAAGCTGCGGCTGCTCATGGCTGCGGAGCACTACAAGGAGAAGTACAAGGAATGCCAGAGACTCCAAAAACAAATCCTCAAACTGTCTGAACAGCAGGGGGTAGGTTCCAGCAGACACCAGCCGCCGAGCTTTATCCGTAAAGCAAACTCACATAAGATGTTATGTTACACTCTGCCTTCTTTTAACATTCATTCGTCTTGCGGAAAACACACAGCATAGTCCAAGTTTGAGTGACGTTTAAAAGGATGCTTGTTTTTCTGTTGCTGTTTGTAGGAAGTGAAGAAAAGCACAGCACAAGAGGCCGCCGCAATCCCTGCATCAGGGAGTCCAGACACTTCGGTGCCGGGTATTTATGTTCAGTTCTGTCTGGTTGTACGGAAGAAGTAGATGCTTTTATCATAGAAACTCTTAATGTCTTAGAAAAGGCCACAGTAGTTTACTGTCCTGTTTCAGCCGTAAAATCTGTCATTTTATTCTAAACTGTGAGGAGATCTACATATTTTGGTTGTGTTCTCGCCTCTACAGGCAGCCCAGGTTCTGCTGATCCCATGTTGGAGGCCATCATCCAAGAGAAGCTCAAAGGCATCAGCAGAGAAGCTTCAGACAGAAACGACAAATACAGGAAATGCAAGCAGATGCTGATAGTAAGCAATGTGTCTGCATTCTGCGCAAAACACCGATGGTCCTCTAATCCCAAGAGGACAAAGTGTGATGAGTGTCTGTTGCCTTTTAGGAGGAAAAGGAGCGCAGCAGCTTGTTCGCAGACGAGCTGGCCAAGACGGAGCTGAAATTAAAGGAGCAGCTGAAGACCAACGAGAGTCTAAAGTTGCAGCTGGCTGCCGCAGAGGACCGTTACAAGGTCAGGCTCCGAGCGAGGCGCTGGTGCCTTCAAAGCGGCTCAGTCTTCAGACTCGGCTGTTTTTATCGGCGTCCATGGCTGGTCTTGCTCAAGGATCGAGACTTTGATGCTTTCTTTCCCCCCCTGAACGGCGTTGTTCTGACAGTGTTGTTTATGAGCCGGCCTATCTGTTAGACGGCATTTTACTGCTGTTTATGTCAGGCTCTGGAGACAAGCGAGGTTTGGCTCGGAGGAATCCTTTTTAGTCGCACTGCTAATGCTGTGCTTGGCTCGGGTCAGGCGGATATTTGCTTAGTGTCTCGGGAGAATCCAAGCAGGTTGTTTTGCTTTGAGGAGTATCAAGCGTAAATCAGGCCGCGGCCAAAGGAAGCCGTTTATGCTTGTGATCAATTAATGTCACATGCCCAAGCCTGCCTGTATTTCAGCGAGACATTTTTCAGTCAGGAGCGCATTAAGTGTAAGAAAAGATGGTCTTTTCATTTCTTTTGGTTTTGTGTCCATTGTTTACCCCAGAGTCAAGTAGCAGAGAAGGGCCGGGAGCTGAAGGAGCTGAGGGACACGTTTGCACTCGTTGTGAAGGAGAAGGAAAAACTGGAGGGGGTTAGTAACAGCTTTCATTTTCTCTTTTATAGACTCCTGCCACTCCAAACATTCCCTAAAATATACAATTTTCTCTCTGCCATTTCGTCTGGGTTTCAAACACCACTAATTGTAGCAGCAAATTAAATGTTGTCTGTTTCATTGCTTTTGCTCCACAGTCGGGTCCTGGCAGGCCTAATACTGCTAATGCTGGTACAGTTCAAAGAGGAGGGATCACCCCATTTGAGGTTTAGTCTGTCAATTAGCTTGACCTCATTAATTACAAAACGATTCTAATCATAAAAAAAAAAAAGATTTTCTTTTCTTTAATAAAGCTGCTAACTGAGTTTTGCTTCGAAGAAAAAAAGGTCCTTTGCATCATATTCCCAAAACAGCTTCGTGGCTTCTTGGCAGAAAATAAAAATGACACATCACTATTGTTTCCTTGGTGCAAAATAGTTTAAATTCTGCTTTTGTCTTTCCCAGGAGCTCCAGAAGAGCAGCAGCAAGAAATGCGATCAAGGGGCCAGTGAGAAAACCAGTTTGGAGAACCTCCAGACCAGCGTGCCTTTAATTCTTCAGTATCCCGTCCCTTATGCCCAGGACACCCCGACCCCACTGCTGGTCTCTCAGAGTCCAAGCAAGCTACACTTTGGGAACCCTTATTCCATCTCAGACTCAAAAGGTGAATATTTCTTTAAAAAAAAGCATGTGGGATTTATTTATTTTTTTTAAGTGGTTGAATTTATTTTTTAAAGTGGTTGAATTATGTCTCTGCAGTCGAGACAGAGGAGGAGTTCTCAGACGATCAGCCTCTGAAGCTGCCCCCCGTAGGCCCACCCTCCTGGGACAGCAACGTGGTCTGCATCCAGCCCTCCCGCAACCTCAGCCGGCCAGAAGGACACGAAGAGGCAGAGGAAAACAACAATGTGAGCTTCTCTTCTGGTTTGGCCACGCAATACCGCTTTGTGAGGGTTTACATGAAAAGCAGAGGTCCAAGTTCTCTGCATGGCACTTTGAGTCAAAAACCTAATTCATATCCCTGTAGTTGTCATACATGCAAAAATTTATTTAGTCTCATTACAATTACAAACCTCAATATGTGTTATAGAATTGTATGGAAGGAAAGTGGTGCAGTGTTGGTTTCTTTCCAGTTGTTGAAAGAAGACAATGCATATTATTGAATTGACTTAATAAAAGTCCAGGTCTAAATTTGTCTGAGAATGTTTGGCAAATGTTGAAGAACATCGTTCACAGTCGGTCTCTTGGCAGAACTCAGGCTCCAAGTTTGAACCATTTTGCAAAGAGGAATTCACAAAAACTTGAGACATTCCTTAAAAACTTCAAACAGTGATTCCAGAGAAAAGTGATTCTACTGGCTAGACTGAACTGACTGAAAAGCATAGGGCTTTTTTTAATTATTATTTTACTTCAGAAATGTGAAGTGCTCCATGTTGGTTTCTCATAAAACATCCTAACAAAACGCAGCAGTTTGTGGTTGCAACATGACGCAAAGTTAACAAATTGGCTACATTGGAAGTGACTCTAGACTCCAGCAGTTATTTTGTAGACATTTTATTTATTGCTGCTGATTGTCTCATTTCATATTTATGTTTGTTTTTTCCCCTCCAAGGTTAACACCAACGAACAGCCGCTAGGAACAGAAACACTCGGCTCCTTTGTGAATGACGGACAAACTCCCTTCTGCTTTGACTCCAGGTAACAAACCTTCTCCCGCTAAGCTTCAGTGTTAGCCATGCTCTAGCCTCACTCGGCTTCTGCAACATAGCCGCCCTTTGTGTTGCCGTTGTCGACGAGCAGGCCACCCACACTGCATCAAACACACGTTCCTCATTAGCCGGCGCTCCTGTTTGTTGCTCGACTTCCATTAACACGAGCGCTCTCTTCCTCCCTGCTTCTTCCGCTGTCTTTTTACCCCCCCTCCCCCACTTCTGCCTCCCCCGCCGCGCACAGCATGGACATGAAACGCTGTCCGCTCTGCGAGGTCATCTTCCCGCCCAACTACGACCAGAGCAAGTTCGAGGAACACGTGGAGAGCCACTGGAAGATCTGCCCCATGTGCAGCGAGCAGTTCCCCCTGGACTGCGACCAGAAGGTGTTTGAGAACCACGTGCTCACTCACTTCGACGGGCTCAACTTCGACTGAAGAAACTGAAAACCAATGGAGTCTGCAGACTTTCTGCCATCCACTGAAAAAAAATCACTTTAAGCTCTCTTCTGCATGTAGTGGTGTTCGGCTCCTCTTTGTAGAGCTATCCTAACTTTTGCTTTCTTTTAACTCGGAGATCTACTCGGAAGTTTGAAAAATAAAAAATGACAATATTATTATTTAGCGTGTATCACAGGGCTTTTAAATCAGTTGCGAATTGGTATTTTTTTTGGATTACAGTTTTAAATGTTTCCCTTGTTTTAGGATTTGGAAAGAGAAGACTGTTTTACCCTATAATTCTTCTTACTGATTTCGAATGGACTTGGGTTTTCTCAGTTCTGCAACGCTGCAGGATGTAACGAGTCAGGGAAAAAGAGACGTGTTTACCAAACTTACATTTAACACACGCGAACATTTGCTTCCCCCCACCTTCATCACCGCTGTACAGGTCACCGGTCAGCCGTCATAGAAAGCAGCCTCGGTGCACTATATTCAGTCAGGGAGAAATCTTAAGTAACTATACTCATACAAGAATATACAGTATATCATCAGATCATCTATTTTAGAAAAATTTAAGGCAATATTGTGACCGCCTTAATACTTTGTGTAATACGTAGATTTTATTTAGCTAGGTTTCCTTTGTTTTTGTTATTCTGATTGTCTCATATTTTCATAATCAACAGCTAATCAGTGCATGCTCAGCTTTTGATCATTTTCCTTCTTTCTCTTTTAAGCTATTAAGTTATTTTATTCATTAAGATGTTTCATTAGTTTAGTGAGTTTCATGTATCTAAATAAACTAATAAAGTTACTTTGAAATTGCACCGTCTGATAATTAATGAGCAGGAGTCGGAGGAACGGGTGAACTTTTATTGTAAAATATACCAAGTTTTCATGAAGCAGCAGAAATACAGTACATATGCTTTTTTTCTTTTTGTTTGCTTTACAAAAACACAAAAATAAATTTAACATTTTAAAAGGTGATGATACATTCACTGTATACTATTTATACTGACAGTACAGCACAGCCGCAGTTCTTTCATATCTCGTTCTTTTTCAGGATGTGCAAATTTGAATCCAGTGGCACCAAGGAGGTTTGGACGCACGGCACAAACTGAATGGCAATTTATTCACACTGTCCTATGTGAAAATAGAAATGTTTAGAAATGACAGCATGGTCGGATGAACACGTAGGATGACTGTCGGCGGACAGCTCAGCAGCACGAAGAAATACTTTCACCTCAAAAACGAGGAAAACACAAACACTTTCCAGAAATGGCAGCTCCTTTGAGGATAAGCTCATTTAGTAAGGAGAGCGCAGAAGTGATAAACTGTCCTGGAAATGAAAGACATAAAGGAAAGAGACCATCTGAGCTTGTTGGCAGAGCACAGCTCTAAAGCCAGAGTCGGAGGGATCGTTAGTTCACTCTGAAGGCAAAGTTATCCTACACTAAACAAAAGTCATTTACTTATAAATTCCTTCTGAGATGAATTTTTTTTCTTACTCTTTCAAAATGGCTTGAAGCAATTGCTTCAGTTATTTTTTTGTTTCAGTCTTGACTTTGTGTCTGATTACTTGTAGAAATTTGTTTTCCTTTTTAAAAACCAGATAATTTCAAAGGAGCATTTAGCACAAGAAATTACACAATGTTCTCCACACAACATTTGACGCTAATCTTTAGGGATTTTCTTGCAGCTAATCAATAAAACAGTAATGCTCCAGTTTATTTAGTTGCGTACCAAGGAAAATGCTAAAGAGAAACAAATTTTGCAGGCATTTAATAGGCGAATACCCAAGAACTATTAGTGGGGAAAAATATAACGGAGAAGTAAACTAACGTTTAGCTTTTTGGCCTTCGCCCTCAACTCGACTGTAACTTCAACTTCATGCCTGGAGACTGACAAATTTAAATGAACTCTACAAAATCTGTAAGAACAGCGATCAAATACCCAGCCAGATTTATGTGGTTGAGTTGCAACTTGCTGAGAGACACGGACTGAACCTGCATGTTTGAGAAAATAAATAATTTTTATCTTGCAGGCCCAAGTTTTTAAATGTCACAGAATGATGTCAGTTTTTTCATCATTGTGCTCTTACAAAAAAAAAAAAATAAAAAACAGATCTGGTAAAATAAACCATAACAATACTAAAAGCATATGACATTATTGTCTATTTAATTCCTTTGTTTTTGCAGCTAATTGCTATTGTTGGTACTTTGGCTGATTTTTCTGAATACCTCATTCTTATGGCACAAAGAATGAGCTGGATGCACAGCCACAGAGCCATTTCATTGTTTCTTCCTATTATTTTCAACTCCGGCAGCAAAAACCAGACAGAAATGGTTGGGCATAAAGCTAAACTGCTCTGTGACTCTCAAACTAAAGACATTCGTAGACATACTGGTTGGGTGTTTTTGGAATGAGATACAATTCAAGGCAACTGCTATACATTCAGAAAAGTCACAGTACTGAGGATTGAAGAATTGGACTTGTTTACTTGTTTTTTTTTTAAAGTGCTTCAATGCCTTACTGTGAAATTAGGAAGGTCAGCTGCTTAGTCTTAAAGAAAGTTATCCAAGATACAAAGAACTGCTACTCAAAATGTTCTCATGATCCCACTGAGCAGCATGGACTTATTTAAAACAATCAGGCAAAAGTGGAGCTGAAATGCTTGCAGAAAAATCACCTGAGATTATCCTTTGGTGTTCCCACAGAAGAGATGTTATGGATGTACTTTGAGTGGAAAAGTAACTGCGTTTAAGACGAACGACTCATTATTCCCAGTCAGGCTACATTCAGTTTCTTCATTTGCATCTTTCCCATTTCAGGCTCAGAGGCTATGACAGAGAGAGTAACGGTGTTTCCTTTCAACAGAAAACACAGGAATCTGTCCATGTATTCAGTATATAAAGGACACCACAATGCATTTGCAAAACTAATCATCTCCTGGTTACTTCTTAAGTCAACATGATCAACAATAAGCACCATATGTCAAGGGAACAAAGGTGGGATAAAAGATGTCTGAAATGTGCAAAAATACAAAATGTGAACGACATAAATATGTGGCAATTTGCACAGGGAATGAGGTTGAATAATACATATACACTGTGCAAATAAAACATACTCTAGAGTTATAGCAAAGTGAAATGAAGGGAAAATGAAACAGGGGACAGCGGGCGGCGCTGCTGGTGATGTGAACTTGACATGGATGTTTATATGGCCTGAGGGAAAGTGCTGATCATCGACTCCACCTCTACTGCTGCTTCTTGCGGAAGCTGTCAGTAGAGATGGGTGGATGAAAGTTGATGGTGTGGTGCCGAAGACCCTGAGATGTCTTGTAACTCTTCCCACAGCGGCATTTAAAAGGTTTGCGCACCCTGATCTGGGTCCGATGTCCGTTCTTGGCATGATACTTGATGCCGTTCACATTCTGTTGCGAGACAAGAAATTTGAAAAAGACAACATTAAACATTATACATGACAGACTGTATTCTGGAGCTATTACAACTACAGTAGATGAAGAGAACAATTCATATGCTTGGACTCTGCCTTTCTTTTTTTTTGCAAGATTTAGAGCAGCTGAATATAAATGCTTGCTGACTTTATTTAAACCCTAACCTTTAAATTGTAGATAAAGTATAAAAAACACATATTATTTTCCTTCCACTTCACAAAGATGCACAATTATCTGTCACGTTTAAACTTGTGGCTGTAGCGGCACAAAATATGAACAACTTCTAGAGGTTTGAATACTGTAGGCATTGTGGTATGTTGCCTCCAGAGCTTCATACCAATTTTATTTGACCGGGGACAGAAAATCTATGTACGAAACTAAAATAACAATTAAACTAAACTATCTAAAATAGACATAGTTAACCCAGACATCTAATTATAGTCCTAATTTGTGCAAAAACATATCCAACAAATATTTAACATATGAAGTATTGTGTATTATGTTGCATAATTTTGAGACAAAAAAAAAAGTTTGCAGTCAACAGAAGGCTTGTTCTGCTCCTAAACAGATCCCTGCTGCTGCCTTAAGCCTTAGTCATTGCCTATAACTCTGTCATTCACGTCAGCAAAGCAATTTTCTCAGGCTGTGCAGAATTTATCCCAACCACACACACCAGATGTGGGCGGAAAATCCTATAAAACTCCATATCACTGAGGTGGACTGGATGTATGCCTTTAAGTTGTTGTACTGCCCAACAAAGAACCCATTTTCCACTCTCCAGTTCTCTTTCTACATATATATATATATATATTTTTTTTAGAGACATAACTTGCTGCCTGATGAAGCTAAAACTAATGTTTAAATCCCATCCCTGCTGTTAAGTATGGGAGTGGCACCATCATGCTGTGGGAGTGTTTTGCTTCACGAGGGACTGTTGTACTTCACATGAGGAAGAGATGTTCTCAAAATATTAAAGCAACAACTCAAGACATCCGCCAAGAAGATAAAACTTGGATTAGCATGGGAATTTCACTCGATTCTCAACACCCTTCACTGTTCTATTTTTAATTTCTCCTATTGATCTTGATTTTTCTGGTTGAATTTCGACTGGGCCAATCACTGAAGATGTGTATATGATGACGTTGAGTTTTTGTTCTATTTTAGAATTGCAGCCCGCTTATATAGGGTTGTAGTTTGGCAATGGAGGAAGTGAACAGAGCCATCCAGCTCATGTTGGATACACTTCTAAGTATTGAGCAATTAAAGTCAGAGCAAGAAGAATGTTTAAGACATTTTATTGCTGGCCAAAGATGTTGTGGCCCGATTCTCCATGGGGTTGTTTACAGCGCATGCAATTTCCAGTAATCTTCAACGAGCTGGCGCATTGCATGTCACGGCCAACGTTAGCGACTGGGTAAGACTTAAAACTTCAACAGAGTCCATGCTCCCAGCAAGCAATTGTTTCTCAATAACCTCAACCCTCTCAATGCTGAGGGTCCAGATCCTCTGTACAAAGTCAAAGCATAGAACAAAGGGCTGCTTTTTACCAGGGTGAGTTTGGGCACAAATGGGTTTTCCACTCAGTGTTTCCCAATCATGCAGCCAAATTAATTACAAAGCAGCGTTCCTGAAACTATGATGGAAATATTTACTCAACAACCTTTTATTTACAAAAAAAAATTAAAAGTCAGCTGAATGATACTGACTATGAGAAAAATGACTGACATGCCAATATAAAGAAATTAGTATAATGTTATAGGGAGATGAAATCCAGTCAGAGCTCAATTTAGTTATGTGAGAAAACAAGAAATGTTTTTTTTAATAAGAAAAATAATTCCCTTGCATGTAACAAAATATTTTTTTGTGTGTGTAAGATGACATAAACAGAATGTTGTAAGATTTAGTAGACAAAAATTAGACTAAAACTACAACAACTACAGGTGACTAAAGTGAAATTATAAGAGCTGATAAATCATGGAAGAAACACACCTTGTATCTTTTCTTACAGCCGGGAACAGGACAGGCGAAAGGCTTCTCGTCTCCTCCATTCATGCACATAGAGCTTAGGATAGACTCAGAGCTGATGGCACTCTCTGTGGTCCACGACTCGTCACTGTCAGACGCCTCAAACTCTACATCCTCGTCATCACACTCGCTACCTGTGGGAAGAAAAAAAACAAAAAGTACAAACCATTTAATTCAGATTCACAGCATCCAAACCAAGATGCTCTGTTTCATGCCTTTTGACTTCCTCGTGGCAATTAGATCTTAGCCCTTGGGCTTTCCGTCTGACAAACACAGACCTTTCTCAGCAGCAGTTCCCACACTTGTCTCCTCCTGAATTACAATACCCAGATTTTAAGAAGTACTGAAATCAACCAATTATGGTAAAGAATCTTGGGATGAGTAACTTCTTTTTTAATGTTGTTGTCATTAATGTTGTTGTCTCTTTGAGTATGTGGGAAAATGTTACAAAGGTGTATGAAAAAAAAAAAGTTTCCTGTAGAAGTTGAAGGAAAAAACAAATGGTTTCCAATTTTTCTTTGACAAAAATAACTCTGAAAAGTGTGGCTCACATATGTATGAATCCCCTCTGTTTTAAATTATGTAGTTTTTGAAGTATGCTAATCAGCCTCTGCTGAGTGAGATCGAACAGAGAGCGCACATGAACAAAATGTCAAAACTTCTCAGTCAGATTAAAATCTCGGCCATTCAAAAATTCAATCCATTTCTTTGCAGCTCTGGATCTTTGCTTTGTTGTTGTGCTGCTAGAACATAAACCTCCCACTCAATCTCAAGTCTTTTACAACCTGCAAAAACATATTGTCTTGCATTCTGTAGGTAGACCGAATAAAATCAGTTTTAGTCCCATCTGAGTTGTCCATGAATTGTGGCAAACAACAAAGGGAGATTTGTTATCTTTCTTTAAAAATGTCAACAATATTTTGCCACTACTAATAATATAATTCTTAGCAAACAATTCTCCCATCTGAGCTATGCATCTCTGTATCTCCTCCAGAGTACCCTCATGGGTACTGCTCTGCTTAACACTCTCGATGCTAAGCCTGTCACTGAAAAAAAATCCTTATCAGAACATCCCTAATGAAATCATTATACATTACCTCATAAAACTCACAATGGGTAGGATATCATCACTTTTCGATAGAAAGAGGTCTGCAAAGGAATTGTTAAGAGTTCAATGTGGTTCAGTCCTCTGTCAGGTGCAGCGGAGAGGAAATGCATGTTGTAAAAAGCTTAATTAAAAGAAGTTGACATTTCTGCAGCGCAATCAGACTTATAATGTGAGACACAGAGCATGACCTTTAGCAGGTAACAGAAAGTTACACTGTTTTATCCTGTAAGCCGCTGTCTACGGTTGAATATGCTGGGTTTGGAAAGGTTGGAGGCCAATAAGAAACCTCAGAGTTAAGGTAACGATCTAGATTATGGTCAGAACACTCTAACTGAGCTAATAGCTAAGGGAAAATGCTAAACATAGTCTTGAATGTAAATTCAAACATTGTTTTGTCAGATTTAAAATGGTAAAGTTTTGGTTTATAGCAAATACTGTCACGCATCATTGCCTCTGTTTCTAACATACATAATGAATGTTTTCTCAATGTGTGAAAGCTGGAAAAAAGATGAATTCGGTTCTCATACTGTATATTCTTGTGTAATAATCCTTAAAGGCAGAAAACAAACATAGAAGGCATCTGGGAATCCACCAAGACATTCTGATCAGTGCACTTCTACTTTAATCTAAAAAAAAAGACGATATTTACTTGCTGCCGTGCGGTGAAACTGCTCATCTCACTAGAAATGAGAACGACGGCTACCTGTTGGTGTACTGCTGCGGAAGGAGGAGGAAGGGGTGATCGGTGGGGTGACAGGAGGAGTGAGGTTTCCACTGGTGTGACGGGGCGGTGTGGAGACGTTGGTGCGTGACAATGTGGCCGTCAGTGAGAGCTTAGGCTGCACCTTTTTCTTCAGGGCCTCGTGTTCTCGCCTCGCAGTGTCTGTCATGAACCTGGCATTGTGGATCACAAAGCTGCTTAGTGTTTGTTAAAAAGAAAAAGAAAAAAAAATCATGAAAAAAAGGTAATTTCACACTTTCTTCACTAATTAACTTGGAGCCCTTCAGTTGTAGAACGCATGGTTGGAAAAAACACCACTGGCCACATTTCCATTAAAAAACATTTTATTGGAGTAGTAAAGTCTTTGGTAAATTGGTATAATAAGATAGAAGCATTAACACAGACACTGGTAAGGGAAAAGTGGAATTAGCAAATTAAGTAACAGCCACATGAAGATGCGTTTGCAAAAGCAGGGAGACAGTGGGACACTTTGTCGTACTCTGGCGTACCGTGGAAGGCCAATAAAAGCTCTGTTTGAGCCCCATATCAAAGGCAGCTGGGATGATCTCAGAGCAGTAAAAAAAACACAACGCCACAGAAATTAATCTAAGCACTCCTCCAGATGACAAATGAAACTGTCAGCAACACTTAATGAGTCTCCTACATAATATAAAACAGAAGCAGCTGATTCAGAAGAAGTCTCGTAATAAAATTATCTGAATTTTATTCATGAATTTTAAAAAAAATAAAAATTGCCCTTACCTATTGATGTAGCTGAGAGCAATATATGTCGGCTGCTGCTGTTCCTGCTTCTCCAAAAAACAGGGGTCTGTTTCTAGGCAGACAGAGACAGAAATATTGGAAGGAGTTGAACAAAACGAACTAAATATTCACCAAATTCTGTAGACCTTCAATTTAAGCTAGCATACATATTTGAAATCTCACATTTGTATTAATTTTTTTCTTTTCTTTTTCTTTTTATTAGCTTTTGTCGCTTCAATGGCCTCTCCTTTCAAGGTTGATGTATCTCATGAAAACCAATAAAATAATATAATTAAATATAATATAATCATATATAAAAATGAACATTCATGAATGAAGCGTTCCATACACCTGAACAACGTGGTCTTGTACTAAACATAATTGATCTTGTAGACTGCTAAAGCATTTGTATGTAGAGGAACAATCTTTATTCTTTATTTCCTAGTCCACATAAGTTGAATCCATGAATGATTAAGGCATACATAAGGTTTCACACTACAGCATTTAACACATTTTAAACAGAAGACATTATGTAATGGCGTAGCTAATCACAGGAAACACAGTCTTTTCTATACAGCCTTGTTCACCACAAAAGATCATTGCTAAAGAAGCTGATTGTTCAAAGATCCCAGATCAACCAATCATTGGAAAGTTGCATGGAAGGAAAATGTGTGAAGAAAAATGTGCACAGGCAACAGTTAAAACTGCATGAAAGAGTAAATAGGCACAGGTTGCCTGATGATTTGAGGTGCCATGTTATGTGCTGGTGTTGGTGACCTGTATTGCTTCCCTCTGCTTTATGGAGATGATGAACAGTTCATTTTCTAGCTGGACTTTGAACCTTCTCCCACTGTCAAAGGCAGGCTGGTTCAATGACCATGTCATCACTGTGATTGTGTGGACATAAACTCCACATGAAAATGAGAGACATCAGACCCCCAAAAAAACTGAAAATAAGAAGGATCCTATTAAAGTAACCCAGTCTCTGATTGATGTCATGTCACACCAGTCAGATGTCATAACTTGTGCACAAGGAGCCCCCACCAACTCCCCACTGTGTAAATACTACATTAGACCAACATTTCTGAATTAATCCCTTTCTCTATCGGTCCTATGTTTTATTTTAATCTTCTGAAAAACTTTTTTTAAAATTTGTTTAATCTGTAAACCATGACTATAAAAACTGACGGAAATACATGTTTAATGTTTGTCTCAATCAGTTTCACTTTCTGAATTGAAAACAATGTGTTCTCTTTGTACTCGGATGTCAGACTTTCTGAGTTTCCAATTGGGAGACATACAAAAAACATCCCTGAAGTCCAAATTCTGAGGAGAAAAAGCAGAGATTGTTGATCAACCCTGACTTCAGTATCTAATATGGCTGCAAGCATATAGGAAGTAGTGTATACTATGAACTAAGCACTTCTGCTGAATTACTATGTGTTACCATAGAGAAATATATTATTGGTTGGCATTGGGAATAGCATCTTGAACTAAAACTATTCTGATCCAAAGTCAGCTTTTTGACCTTCAATCAAAATGCTCCCAACTCATGTGATGACATTCCCAGCATTCCCAATCGTTCCAAAACCAGTTGGATTGCTAATCATTTTGATATTGACCAGGTGATAAAAGTAAATTTCTTTCCATTTTCTGTGTTCAAACAAAAAACACATAAATAAGTAGTTAGAATGTTGAGCTCTATGAAGGCCAGCACTTCAGTACATTCCCTACAATCTACAAGCAATCCAATTTTTAAAGTGACAGACTTCATGGCCTAACTATAAAGTCTTTGTTCCCCTTGTAGCACACAGTTTTATTATAGAACATCAAGTAAATGACATCTCACTATTTCTAGGTTCTTAAAATGCTGCCCTCCAGAAACCAAATTGCACACATATGACCACACTCCACACATTGTATGTTTTCGCTTTCTCAGCTCCACACATTCATCCTGCTCAGTGGTGCTAAATGTACAACAATAGCCAATCTCCACAGCCTGAGGTGAAGCGTGACTGACTTCAATCACTCTTCCGTCTGTTATGGGAGAAGAAAGACAGCCCATAAAACAACACTTTGTACCACTTCCCAGCTGAGCCTCCCTGCGTGCGTCTCTGACAGCGAGACACTGCTCAACCACATGGGGTTCAGTCCATTGCTTGGTTTTATCCAGCTCATTTACCAGGAGCCATTTATTAGGCCATTGATTTTTAACTATTTTGAGCTTCATTTAAGAAGAAATTATAACATTAATAATACCGCGATTTCTGTTTACTGTTAGCATCATTTTCTCTCACTGTAATGACAATTGCAATGAGAAAAAAAAATAATTAAAGGTTTTGTTTAAAGAGGTTGTAATTAAGTCACTTTTTTCGGCAGAATTGCTTTAACTATGCCAAATTGTGTATTTTATTATTTTTTTCAAATCCTCAGCTAGCCTGCTGAAGATCATATTATGTAATATCCATTGGATTGAAATCTGGACATTGACTAGGTCACTCAATAAATCTTCATTTAGTTTTTTTTTCATTTAATTTTGGTATCGTTTCAGACCATTATCCATGCTTGAGATTACTGCTATGAACTGATCGATTAATGTTCTCCTTCAGAATCTTCTGGCCGCAAATGTATTCATGCTTTGATCAACTATAGCAAGTCACTCAGAAGCTGAAGCAGCAAAACAATCCCAGACAATCACATTACCACAACCACGTGTCCAGTTGTCAGTAAAATGCTCTTTTTCTGACATTTTGCTAGTTTTTCACAAGATTTAATGGGATTCAGACCTTTCAAAAGTTTCCATTAGTGTATCGCCAGTCCACAGAATATTAGGGCTCAGTAGACCAACGGTCGTAGGCATCATTAAGATTCTTTTAGAGGAAGTGTGAGAAGGGCTTTTGCATTCTTTTTGGTTAGCAGTAGTTTTGTGCCTTTGAGCTCTCCAATGGAAATCCTTTGTTTCCCCAAATTGTGTTTTTTTGTGACCTGCTGGATATTAGTCCTTGGGATGATCCACCATTGTTGCATTTGTGTATTATGGCTCTCACCATGGGTTTGAGTCCCAAAGACTTAGAAATGGTTTTGTACCCCTTTCCAGACTTTGCTTCCCATCTGTTCCTGCATTTCTTTCAAATTGGGGCGTGTGGTGTTGTTTTTTCAGATCTTTTAGCATACGTTATTTAAGTGATTTCTTGATTATACCAGGTATAATAGTAATCCTGCCAGAGTTTAGCGACTGAGATTGAACCCAGCTTTTGAAAAAAAAAATGCATCTATTTATTAGCAGGGTACAAGTTTTTTTGATGTTATTATTAAAGCAATGTTAGTGCTGGTGTTGAAGAACTTTCAAATTTGTAATTGAAGTTTCTTGAAACTATACAGATCTTAACCTAAGACTACAGATGGTTCTCTGAAGGCCATGTGCAAGCGTTTCATTAATAGTGGATTTATCCCTGGTGTGAAGGACAGCACATTTTACTCTACTTTCCAACGATGTCATGAAAACAAAGAGTTGGAGGCACGCATTCATTATGACACTAGTCCCATGCCAAAAGCCAGAGGCAACCCTGAGACTGCTCAGAGCTTTCAGTAATGGCATGCGTGTGTGCAAGAGTGCACAAGAAATCCCTCCAAAAATCCCTAATGAGTCTCAAGCTGTGGATTGGCGGCCAGCTCAAACAGCAGTGGATCGGTCCGTTCCCACACACTGTAAATCACAAAAGCCTCAGGTGGGGACTGCAAAAGAAGGCCTGCAGGGACCACATCCCCCCACTGCCTCTAGTGTTCGTTTAGGGCCACCATGACTCAAGGATCAGGAGGAAGGTGCCTCAACTGGAGATGGGAACCCCTCTAATCAAACTACACAGGTGGTCCACCATGGTGGGCAACGATTAGAAGGCTTCTGGGAAACAAAGAGTTAGTGTAAGTCAGTGTAATCTGTCTACACATATGTGCTGATGTTGTAGTGCCTACATAAAGAGAAAATATAACGACATCCAACAGAGCAACTATTTTAATCGAAAACAGATTTTTATTATTTATTGCAAACATTTATTGATGCTACGGATGGGCCAGTCGCACTTGACAATCAATTCATGCATTAGGGTTTAATGAAGCGATATTAATGATTGTTTCTACCTGGCCTCCACCATAATTGTCCCAGTTTTATCGAAATTTGGACTTTTTACACCACTTCAGGGACTTTCTGTTTGTGTTTTCTGTTCTATTTCATGGCATCCCGTCCCCTTGACAATTATTGTCACCCTTTGTAAATACGCATTCAAAAGCCTTTAAATAAATTGCTCACAGCGAGCTCAGGAGATCCGTTTTTTGTTTTGGCCTTTTAATAATAAATGTGGTATTTGAATGGAAGGTTCTCATATCTTTCCCATTTTGAGGAGAGGTTAAAGGAAATAATCCTGCTTGTCAAGTCATATATACTCCACACCAGACAAACAGGATGTCACAGGTCATTAATAAAAAGTTACTAAATGCTTAAAAAAGGTAAGTATAAGTCAAGTGCATTTTTGGAATTTTTTAAATACTAAATGAATGTCCGCAAATTGAAGGTAGGACTTTTCAATTTTTCTTCACTGTGTGCATATATTGTTCAGTGTCATACAACAGTGAAATTGAAATGACTACATTTGTGGCTGCAGGGTGTAAGTGCAGGCCGAATGATCCAGTGACCCTTAACAAAAAGGGTCTCTGTGGTGGTCCACATCGGAATGATCGCACAGTACACCTTCCTCAGGCAGTGACGCCTGCTAGCCTCTCATTAGAAACATCCTCCACCAGACTAGCGTCCTCCCTCTTGTGTGCACACCAGACGCACAGTCCCCTCTCTCATTTCCACCAGCATCTGGCTGCTCCACCCCTGACAGTCAAATGCACCGTGGGGCAGAGGTGAGTGGCGAGCATTATGGTGACATGTTTATGGCGACTGTGAGCTGCAGGGAACATTACCAGGAGTGGTGGCACAGGTAATTCATTACAATGTGACCTCTGAGAAGGAAATGAAACGGAGACAAGCTCCATGTGAAAGCCACTCTTTGGTGGTTTCTGGGGAAACATGGAGAGAATAAAATGATTCATTAGAAGTTTGACACACACAGCAACCGATACAATCCATGCGAACATGCAGAATCCCTCACTGTTGGATCTTTCTAAGTGCTTTATCAACCACGTAAAAAAAACTATTTTGTTGCGTACCATTTTTAAACTTCATATTACGAACATTAGAAAAGTCTTACGGGTCTGACATTAACGTTGAAAAGTATAATAATTAAATATTCCATTCAAAATGTTTTAAATTTAATAAATTTAATACCACTGCAGATCTATCACAGTAAAATAATCCGACATTTAATTCTAGCGTTATAAAGCTCTAAAGGCTTATGCAATTTCTGTAACAAAGCGTATTCTCCATAAAAATAAATTAGCTTGGTTTTATGGAAACCAAAGTATTGTTTGGCCTTGCAAGCAAAACAATATACGAAAACATGTAGATTAGTAAACAGGTGTTTACTGTTGCAATGAATCTATGCAACTGTGGTGATCAAGACCAGCAAAGATTCTGCCGTAAAACCGGGCAACAACAAAAGAAATGCTTATGGCAACAAAACCGATGGCAGAAATATAATCACACTGAATTTCTAAGCTGCACAATGTTTTTTTTGGGTAGCAGATTCCCCCCCCACAGAGAGGCAGCAGTGGAGGACTGGGGAAATGTAATTAGCCCCACCAGGTGCACAGATCAGGGAACTAGTTACTGTTTAACAAATGTATTACTTCCTCACTTTTTTTTTTTTTGAATGACTGCAAGTTTTTGAGGAAATAAAAAAAGCTCAATAAGCCTCCAACAGGACTGGCAACAAACAGACTTGTTATGTTCCTAAGTTTACTGCCTATTTCAAGTCTGCTATTCCTGACCCCAGCTTCCTGCTCACAGGTCAAAAACACATCTGCAGCATCCTGGACTAAAGCTGACTGAAGACATGGGGACATAGGCATAGTTTAAAGGCTATTATATTCAAACATAAGGAAGTTGCATACTTTTGTCAGATTAAAAGTACCTTTTAAAAATACCAACTTTTAAGTAAGTATTACAAATATTTTTAATCCTGTGAGCAGAAAACCATCATAAATAATATATGTCTATCACAATTGTTATAAAAACCTTTATATAGTGCATTCAGAGGAATATCTCCTAATCAGCAGACGAGCAGCGCCCTCTTTTGTTCACAGACACATTCAGCAGTCTGCCTACAAAGCGCATGTACAAGAATGTATGCTTATTATCAGGCGCCTAATTACAATGGGGGAATGTGCCTTAAGCAGCAGGCCACCAGATGAGGAGGAAGACATGCCAAATCAAGCACCCCCTCTGTAATTATGCATCACAGGCACTTGGCACAACGCGCAAGATTTCACACTTCTCTGAGTGTATGCAGGCCGGCAGAGAGGGGAGAGGATAGAGGTGGGTGGGGGTTAGATGTTGGGGAGTCTTTCCACTTTGAGCCAACTAATTGCTTCATTATTCCCTAACAAGTTATTTGAAAGCCTTGCTTTTTTTTTTTTAACTAAAGCTAACACCTCTGACATGCACATGCAGCACCAGTCTGAGAGCCGAGGATATTAAAGCCAGTCAAGCAACAAACAAGAACAACAGAGGTAGCTGAGCCCTGTCACCTTCAATAATAAGGGCCTAAAATATTGGATCAGGGGAGCAGATGTTGGAGCGAAGGGTCATGTTGTGGGAAGGGGAAGTTGCATTTTTGCCATACTAACAAAAAATATGTAAATGTTAAAAAATGTAATAGTACCATTTGATGCAGCTTAACCTAAAAAATGCATGTCTTTTGTTTCTCAACTGCTATCATTTTAAAAAAGTACGAAATCTTTAAAAGAATAAAAATAGATCACACATTCTATTCGTTTCAAAATATTGTCTCCACTTCCAGATTCATCAGTGACTGAGACTATTTTGCCACCCTGGAACTATGAATGCATTAGTCAGGCTTTTCTTGACTGGTTAAAATTTCCGTCTTTCTTTGAGGTCCGACTTGCTAATTCAGACAAAGATTGATTACAGTTTGTTTTTAATTTTTTTAATTTTATTATTGTAAAGGGTATAGCACACAACAAATAAAATGTGTTTCTGATTCCTTGACTGATCAAATAGTTTGAAATATATCAGAAATAAAGAAACTGATTTTAACAGTGCATATATAGATGCAAAATGGTGGGTGGTCTGAGATCTTGACCTGCCAATCACCAAGCCGGGTCATGTAATTTAAGAATATTTATGAAAATGGAGAACCTCAGCAATAAAAGGCAGAGACTGACATAATGTGTCAGAGAGAGAAAAATGTTATACATAGCCTCAACAAATAATTAATTAATTAGAACATGACTGTAAATATGGACATGTTTTCTGCAAATTCCTTCCTAATTTTCTTTTACGCTTTTTTTTTGAAAATCAACACACATTTGCTTTCTGTAAATTACCTGTTTTCTTATCTTTTGAATTTTGAAGACCGTCAACAAGAAATGGGCCTCTGTGTTACATCATGTTTATGCAGCACAATAATTAAGGCAGTGCTGACATCACTACCAAAACAGCACTCTTTTCTATGTATGGGAAGGTTTCATGTATGAAACATACAGCTCCCTGCTGATAAACATGTGTAAAAGGCCTACATACATTAAACCTGCCCTTACATAGATAAGAGTGTTGATTCCATGCTCATGGAATTTGGATACATTTATACATAAAACCTTGTGCACTACTTTACACCTGTTGGAGTCTAAAAGTAAAAAGAAAAATGTTTCATTTATTTATTCACAAATAGTCCCATTCCTAACAAAGATAGTCGGATCAAAAGCATCTGATTAACTGACAGTGGGAAGCAAGTGATGTGAAAAATGAGTGAGACTCCAGTGAACTTGGTCATCCAATGACCTTCTTTAACAAACACAAAATAGCTTGAAAAATAAATTAATAAATTCAAAATGATTTCTTGAGTCTACCCTGATATCAGTTCTGCTTCTTTTATAACACTTAACTAGAGAAGTGGGATGGCCTGTAAATTTGACAACATCTGTGAGCCAATTGTATCTGGTGCAGCAGTGTTGTTGAGCTGCTGGCAATCCCAGCCGAAACTGATAGGACATTAAACTGGCCTCTTTTATATGCAATGTTACACTTCTTGTTAAAGACAGTCAGTCAGAGTTTTACTAGCCAACACCAATCTCTACTTTTTTTTTGTAACTTCTTTTTTTAGTACTGTAACACATGCAAACACAATTCTGTAAAAGTTGTTTATTTCAGTAATTAAGTGTGGCAGAGACTGACCATAAAGGAAAAGCATGTGCTGCAGATTGCTTGACAGAGGAAGTTGTTTTAAAAGCAAAAGAAAATGAGAGCATGAGAAGATTATCGAATGCATCAGAGCATATCTCACTAACCTTTATCTGTTTCTTACTCCTCAAAGGTCATGCCGTTTGTTCATGTGTTTACAGACTAAATGTCAGTTTTTATTAATTTAATGACTCAAAAAATACATTTTCAGCAGGTAATTTTTTGTTGATTTTAGATCAACAAAGCGTGAGATGCCTTGCTATTTGAAGGCATGCTAAGTTTTTACAAAGTTTTGCTGTCAAAGTCTCTAAAATTATTTGTCATATTATAGTGAGATGCCAGAGAAAGTGCTGCAGTGATTGAAGTTTTCTCAAGCTAGCATACTGTAGTACCGGAGTTCTCCATCACCTGTTGCTGTAATGAAATGACATCAGACTTATATGGCACTTTTCAACCTTCAAAGGGCCAAAAACGGCTGGAGACCTGCGACAAACATACAGGTATAAACATCCATCCATCCATTTTCTGCACACCCTTGTCCCTAATGAGGTCGGGAAGGGTGCTGGTGCCAATCTCCAGCGAATGTTTCATGGCAACTCACACAAAAGCACACCTAGGGAGAATTTAGAGATGTTTTTGGACTGTGGGAGAAAGCTGGAGTACCCAGAGAGAACCCATGCATGCACAGGGAGAACATGCAAACTCCATGCAGAAAGACCCCAGGCCAGGAATTGAACCCAGGACCTTCTTGCTGCAAGGAAACATTGTTACCAACTGCGCCACTGTGCAGCCCCCCTTATAGACAATAGATTGGTATTTTTGACAAGCTGTCAGCAACATGTCTGCTAAGCAGCTGACTGCAGGCTGGCTAGTTGAGCTTGACTTATTAATTCTCTACTATTTTGCAAGTGTTTAATCTATATTTTTGTTGAAGTCCAGGTTTCAGAATAAAAACTGATGCAAAATGTTCTAGATAAATATCAGAAGTCTAATATCAGCAGTAAGAAAACTAGTAGCTTTTTTTGACCCTGTTGTACTATATCTGTGTAAATAAATGTACATGGTGGTAATAAGGTTAACATTCTGGACGATATGTTTATATTTGGTCAACATCCCCAATACAAATTACTACTAAAAGGAATTTTACAAATAAGATTAGTATTTAATAAAACAACATCAATAATAATGACAACACTTTATCTTATCAAACTTAGCCAAGAGATATAGAATATGCAGTGTGAACCTATATATACTCTACAACAAGCTAATGGTAAAATCTAGTGAATTACAGAAAAAGGAAGAACAATATAATGATTATCTTACAAGAAAAACTGACAAAAAAAATGCAACTCACTAATAATGTTTGTCAAAAACACTTATTCTGAAAGAATTTCTTCTCCAGGCTGAAACTTTATGAAGTGATAGTAACACCAGCAACAGAGACGCTTTTTAGCATTTTTGCATTATGACTTACTGAGTGCTGCGAGGCAAGCATAATAGCGCTGGTAATTATGCAATACAACCTAATGAATCAAATTTATAAGCGCCGCTTTGATCTCTGCGCGCGGCCTTGCCTCAGATGCTGCACGAGCAAGTTGCCAACACACAAAGTGTCTCCGGTTTCTCTTACCGACTTATTTCAGTTCTCCAACTCTGTCGGTGTTACTGCTATATGGAAAGTAACGCAGCTCTTTAGACAGAAACGAACAGCATCCAGCCGAACATCAACAGTCACCACACCTAGCAACCGGGTTGCCAGGACGCAGGAAGCAACTTGTTAGCTGTAGCCTCTAGTAGCCACGTCTGCTAGCTTCTGCCGTGGCGGGTCGCTCCGTGCTGTGCGGCTCTTACCGATGTGGTTATCCTCGATGTGTACGATGAGCTCGGTCAGGGAGTCAAAGTGAAGCCCGCAGCCGGCGAACCTGCAAGCGTTGGAGAAGAAGGAAACAGCCGCGATGCCTGTCATGGTCGCCGTGACATTTGAAACGAAGGCAGACAGCAGCGGAGCGGAGGCAGCGGGGCAAAGCAGCGGTGAGAACAGCTGGAGCGGAGCTGTGACTCCTCCGAGCTGCGTCAAACCAGCTGGAGACCGACAGCAGCACCGGATGTAAAGTTGCAGACTTTCATTTGAAAAGCACAACAGTTTTCAGATAAACTGCAAGCGCGGATGTGGTTGAAGCCGCATGTTTACAGAAATTAGCTTTACATAGGTAGTTTTGTTTTTTAGTCGTTAATTTTCTTAATGTCAAATAATTGATAATTTAGTCAAACGAGTTGCACAAGTTAATAATGATGATTATTATTATTTTGTTTATAATTCCACCTGGCCTCGGCTGTTGTGTTTAGCTTGTTAGTTTATTTATCAGGGTGTGTCAATACATATGAATAAACAGCACTAAATGTGCTAAAGCACTAAATATGAGACAACAGGCCCTGCTGAAATGTCCAGAGCCAGCCAGAAGGCCATTTTAAATGTCTTGTTCCAGGTTAGTTGTTACACACTTGTCCTAAAAACGCAGTTCTGTGAGAAAAGTAGCTGTCCCCTTTCTTGTGATTTTGCCTTTTTGGACTGTCAAACAACTTCTCATACCAGACAAAAATAATCTGACGAAATACAAAAAGAGGTTTTCAAATTGTAGTTTAAATTATTAAGAGAAAAAGCTAAGTTATTAAAAGAAAAACCTTCCTGGAAAAAGTAACTGTCTTCCTAACCTAATAATTGTTTGTGTTAGCTTAAGTAGGAACAATTGCAATTGAAAGTTCTTAAACTCTTCTTTGCAGAATTGTTTTTACATTTACCAGCATTGGCAGTTTAAGGTCATGCCACAGCATCTCAACTGGATTTTACTCCAAACTTTGAGTAGACATGCATAATTTGCAGAAATATATGCCCAGTTTAGAAACAAACAAAAGATGTTGTTAATGTACCTTAAAATCATGACTCTCTTAGCTTAACTATGACTTTTCCTAAGTGTTGGTAAAAAGCTCAGTTTGTCCTGTTGGACATCTGGAGATTCACATGCGGCCAGCAGGGGGCCCTAAGTATGCACAAACACAACTTCACCTTGATCTGACCATGACAACAGAAATCTGTAAAAATAATAATGATAAAGATATGGTTATGTATTTAACCAAGATGCCACAAAGTGATATTATAAGATATCCCTAAGCATACGTATGTACTAAATTATATTCAGAGTATGGTTATGGGGATTTATTTAGTTATGGGAGCTACATTTTGCTGTTTAAAATAATATTTCACATTTATTATCAAAACCTTGGTTTTCCAGTGAAAATCTTGGTTACTTACATGCCAAAAGGATTGTTTTAAATATTTGTATTTGAATTTCAAAAGAATTTTTTTTAAAAAAATGAATCGGTATTAACGTTAATGAATGTATTTTTTGCAGCCTACTAAAAGATAGACAGCCTGAAGTCATTAAATACATATAAATCTATCATCTCTTTTTAATAACTGTCCAGTCTTTGTTACATCTGCACCAACTTTGACTAACACAGAGTTTAATTTCAATCACTTCTAGAAATGACTCCAGATATTATTCTTCATCCAAGATTAAAACATTTTCAGCAATTAGTGCAAGCGTTATAGATTAACAAGCAGCTCAAAAACAACTAATGGCCACAGAGTGGCAGTGTTGGTCTGGAAATAAATGTGATTTACATCAGTTCATTTATTTTTAGTAAAGTTCGCAACCTTAAGGTAACCAGAATTAAAATGTGTATCCACAAGGTAAATAAGTTAGTCTAGTAATTTAAACCCGCAGTGCTCCTCCATTATCTTATGTCATGGTAATTACATATTAATGGTATCAAAATACTGTTCAATTAATTTGGATATTTGGAATTATGTAGATAGTTAATTTGTATTTTTAAACTATATGTAGGTTAGAGTTATTCACAAAGTGAAAAGCATAGGTTTTATGACAGCTTAACATAAAAGCTGTCATAACTAAAACTGACAGTCTTTATCATTATCTGTTTTATTTGTGTGGTGGAAGTGATGCAAATATTTACAAGGATAATATTGATCTCTCCACATTGACCAGGTGAGAATGAATATTTAGAATTTTCCTTTAGGTCTAATTCCTTAAAGTGGGCTTTTTAAAATATTAATAATAATATGAATTTGCCAGGAAATGAGAGTATTTTTACAGCATTCATTGATTGGAGGTGCCATTTTAAAAAAATATTTATTAATGCATTCATGCATTCATTCATTCATTCATTCATTCATTCATTCATTCACTTTATTCCATTATATTCACAGACTCCTTTTACACTTGAAGCCTAAGTAAAACAGTTTTTCTTGTTATTACTGGAAAACGCTGTCAATTTATTTCATTGTTGTCGTTTTTCAAAGAAGTGGATGTTTTCAATTACAAATGCTGGCTCTGCCTGTTCCAGTTATTTATTTACCATTTTACTTGATGGATATAGTTATAACTAATTATTGCTCTTCAACTTGTTGCACCCCATAAATAAAGATGAGGTAAAAGATGTACCAGAGATTTATTTTATTTTATTTTTTTAAATTAGAGGGTACTCCTAAATCAAGCGTTGCATTCAACAAACTTCCTGTAATTCAACTAAGAAAGATGAGCTCATGAGTAAAATGATTTCCTCACTACTTAAATTTTTTAGTTATGGTACCTCTTTCCTTTTCAGTTTCTTATATAGCAAAGATTAATGTCAACTTATTAAGAATTACTCAGCCATGTGGTTAACAAATCATCTTTATTTATTTATGAATAACTACTTAGCGTTGTTAAAGACAGCTAAGCAAGGAAGTATGGGCTATAAGTAAATAAACAAGACAACCAACAATACTTTAATTCAACTTTAAATGATGTGGACATCAAACAGTGCTGTGTGCCGGGAAAGCGGTGCCATCTTGAAACAATTTTCTGTAATTTTCTGTCATTGTTACCTTGGTAACCTTTGTTTTCTTTGGCTATGAAACTTGTGAAGATGGTGAAATATGCTCAAGAAGGCAAAAAAGAAAAAAAAGTTACCAAATCAAGCAACTTACATCATTATTCAGATGCTTCTTAGTGGTGCTCAGAAAATAATTTGCCATTAATAATTCTCAAATTATAGATGTAAAATGACCTGTGATGTAAAACTAAAAAGTATGGTTTGATAAGAAAACACAAAGTTCAAAAAAATAAAAAATGAATACAATCTTGTTGCTCAATGGACATTTCTCAAAGGATAAGTGCTGAAGAGAACATTATAAAAACCCATTGTGGAAGCTGAAGTTTGTGAAACTGAGTTAGCAAAAAGTGTTTCTGAAAAGAAGCAAAAGAGGAAATTTAATTCAAGTTATCTCCATTTTTTGTGCAACTGGTGTGAGATAGTGGAAGAACAAAGATCACAGCATGTGGTATGTGGTTCACTTCTCAGCAACACATGTATGAATCATCACATTTTAAACCGCACCCTTCAACCAAACATGTAGAGCTAATGGACAAAACACTTTAATTTGTTAGAAACAAATCCTGGATTCAGTTCTGCATTGATGCACAACTCTGCTTATTTGCCAGAAATGAGATAATCTGTCACTTTTTAACATCTGAATTAGATAATTGAACAAATTTAAGCGGTTTCTTGGTTTGTGTCAGAAATGATTGCAAGTTTGTGTTTTGTACGATCATATTTTAATTCTTGTCATGATGAAAACATAAAGAATATTGTCAGAATAAGTTTAAGAACCATTGCATTATAAAATTAACACAAATAAACCATAATTTCCTCTTATGTTTTTCTATGCAGGGTTGTAATATTCACAATAAACACACCTAAACATGCAGAATCCATTTTCTGGCATACAAGATGGCACTCTAGTTTTAAGGAGTCATCTCACTGAACTGCCTCCTAATACTACTTTTAATAGCTATAGGGTTCACTGTTTGAATACAGAAAAATCCCTAAGATTTTCTATCTTCAAACGTCTAACGTGCACATTAAAATAAAATAAGTTTCTAATTCCACTTTAAGGCTTAGCAGTTTTACATTTCTTAGTCCCCACAAGAGAGTTTGTTTACCTTTGCATTTTGTGTGTTGCACTGTAAACAAGACCATTGTATGATCAGCAGTGCAAACTGAGTTTTGTATGTTTACATTAAAGCTTAACTCTACAATAGAATCGCAATTGTTCAAAGTTTTGCTGACTTACAGCTATTGTGACAAATAACCAGACAGTCATTCAACATGTCTCACCACTGACTACCTACCACTTTTTTTAAAACTTGGAACCACAAGCAGTTTACATAAGAATAACAGTCAATCAATATTAAGTCTTCTTGTTTCAAAATATGTCATTATGTCTCTCCTTTTCATCCTGTACTATTGCTCAGCTTTATTTTTCCAAAACTGGGTTATTTTCAATTGAATATTTTCTAACTTCAGCATTGCCTCAAAAACCTACCCAAATAACTCTGCAACAACAGCTATCATCCATCATCTATTTAAGTTTTGTTGCCAGACATCATTTTACCCAGAGACGAAGCCATAGGGCCTTATTGCTTTAGTCTTCCCCACTCTGCCATCCTAATGAGGGTTGTGTGATGTCAAGAATTTGATTCGCTGAAGATGTTTCCTGCCCTTTCAGATCCAAAACGTAATGTCAGAGCAATACAATATGGTTAAAATTAATCCAAGCTGCATATTTTATTAACACAGCTAAAATGGTGAGGCTTTGTGACTATTCTCATGCGAGGCACAGATAATAACCACACAATTTAGAACCTGCAAATCACAAAGCAGTGATGCAACTTTAAGCTTTATAAATGAACAGAACATTCAGAATCAGGTGTCAGATGCTCCCATCAGTGTAAGTTTCAGTATTTCTGTTTAGAAATAGAAAGACGTTTTGTTATGCCCCCTTTACACACCTGGTGCAGTCATCCTCACTGGCTCTTCAAGGTGATCTTACCCAAAAGCATCACACAAAGGCATAATCATAAAAGGGTTAGTATAATATAGATCAAATCTCCTTTAGTGTGGGTCACTGACCCAAACTGTATCGGCTCTTTCCAGCCTTAATAGTCTGTTCTTCTAGAAGCATAATGTTTGGATTGGTTGGGAAATATATTGGCAATAAAGAGACAAAGGATGTCATAAATGTTGATTAAAGCTCTGGTTAAAAGACAGAGGCGGAGAGGCCCTGAGTTATGAGGGCCTTTCAGACTGCGTTATTGTTTCGGTGACAGAGCTCTTAGTGTGTCTAGTGGAGTGGTCGCAGGCCAGTGGTAAACATTTCTCAATGTGTGAGGAGTCATTAATCCCTGGAGTGGAGGATGGCTTCACTACTACCACTGTCTGTGGCCCGAGAAATCACAGCCAGTTGGCACCAGCAGGTCACCACGGAGCTGCAACTCTAAAGTGTTATACGCAGGTGTCTAAATCTCTGCTAATGTGCTGGAGCTAAGGCACACGTTTCAGAAAATCAACCAGAAGGTTTTAGCTACTGTTGATGCCACATGTTCAATCAGGAAGGTTATCATTATTGTATTTCTTTTAAGAAAAGATAAGAAATGTTTTTGTCTGAAACAGAAAATGTATAATTGCCCCCCTATAGTAAGGATTATTATAGTAAGGTTATCTGTAAAAATAATATAAGTAAAAATAAATAATAAAAAGTAGTTACATTTTGTGGTGTTTGTAAGGGGTTATTTGTCAGAAATCTTTTTGCAAGATAGTTATTGCCGGGATAATTAGGTGGAACCTGAACACACAGCTGGCTGACACGTAGTGCACAGCAACAGGTGAGGAAACAAGAGTGGTGGATTATACATCTAGGATATATTTGATATATATACATGTTATGGCTTCATATTTGAAGCCAAAACATGTTAAAAAGACATGTACATTCTTAGTGCAGTAGAGAATTTTGAGTTTAACTTCAATAAGTTCAAAACTTTACATTTAGTTTCATTATTATTAATAATTATTATTGTTTTACAGCAAACAAATAGAAAGAGGAGCGAGACAGAGAGATAAGACCTATTTTAAATGTAACCAAATATCTTCCCCCGTGGATATATTAAAAGCGCATGCGCAGGAAATAGAAGGATTATTTAGTGAAATTTAAAATAATCTAGTTAATAAATTCTTTTGCAGCCGAATCTCAGTTCTGGATGGAGCCTTCCCCAGCATCAAGCCGCTGCGTCCTGAACCCAGTTCAGAGCTGTCAGTTCACCCGCCTGTCTGACTGGTCAGCAGTGGTCATCCTGCTGCGAAGCACCACACCCACTCCAGGACCAGCCGGTGTCCCGTCCATGCTTCTGGGCGTTCCTCCACTAACCCCCCTCTGCCCGCGCAGCCCCCTCGTGCAGGGCCCGCTATGATTTAGAAGTTCAGGAATCCCACGTGACGTCACCCCGGGGTGACGTTATGCTTCTCTAAATAGATCGCATTGTAATCCTTTCTCAGTCCAACGTGGTTTCTTCTCAGAGGCTGCTTCACGTTTTCTACACTTGTTTGGTAAGTTGAAAGCCCTGCCACCATGCAGACCCTCTTGCAAGAGCCTCTGCAGGTTTGTTGACTTTGTTTTAAGCGATTCTTTTTGTGGCTTTTTTCCCCCCTAAATGCAACAGCTTGTTTTCTTGTTCGCTCCAGCAGTTTGGATGAAGATGTTGATTTTCTTCCTGTTTTGCAAAGATCCAGGCTTGCAGCTAAAACAACCACTGTCTCCCGCGAGTTTTGTTAGATTTAACGGATTGTCATCTCACTTCATTGCCAATGTGTGGGCCTGTATTTACTGTTGTTGAAGTTGACGCGGAGTCAAGTGCCGCTGCAGCTCTCGGATCATATAGTCTGCATGGACTTCACTTCATTTCACTTCATCCAGCTTCCAACTTCTAAACAGATTTTGCGCACCGGTTTTGCTAATTTCACTTCACCCTGGCGCTTCTATCAAGTTTAGTCTCTGCTCCGAGCTGCATCGCTGCATCATTGTCACGCCTGTCCCGTTTAGGGATAAAGCGCAGCCGGCGACCGTCCCGGACTCTGCGTGCTGCGGTTCACCAATGATCGTCTGGAAAACGCTTCTGCTGCTGTCAGGCCAGTTAAAGAGAAACAAACGACGCTTCTGTTTTTATTGAATTGAAGTTTTCATTTGTTATTTTTTTTTATTTCCCCGGAAAAGCATAATGTGAGCAACATTACGTCATCCTGCAGGCTCGTCGACATTTGATTAACCGCTGAGATGTTGAGGGCTACTTTCAGGAAGGTTGTGCTGACGAGGCGCGCTTTGTTGCTATACGGCTTGAAGGGAAGAAACACGCTTTAATTATATGATTGCTCCTCGGCCGCTGTCATTATGTTTATGTGACAGCGCTGCCAATAACCACTTTTCTTTCATGTACACTCTAAATTATGCTTCCGGTTTTACTGTTTACCTCGTGATTTTTTGTATTAATAACATTAATTAATTGGCTTGGTAAATTAAATTAGGTACAAGGCTGGGATTTATGTGCTTAGTAGAAACTAAATGTTTTTGTCTAGTAAGAGACGCTAACTACGAACATTGCTTATTAAAACTCCAATTTAACTTTTTATTATTAGCAGCAAACGAAACATTTGTAAGTTTAATGGAGGTAAGACGTGCTTTTATTTCGTTGTGAGGTAAAGTAGAACCTTATAAATGCAAAAAAAAAAAAGTTATGAATGATTTAAATTTCAAGGGAACTACTCAGACTGTAAAATCTCATAGGAATAATTAAATACATTAAATAGAGCTTCGTTTGTAACAAAATTTTACTTCCGAGGGAAAACAGGCAAAACGTCCAAAAATATTAACAACTGCATTAACAATTGCGACCTGTAACTGCAGGAAGTCTAGCTTGTTTTAATTTGTACCTTGCTACAGATTCCTTCCATATTTTACACAGGCTTGATTGCAGTCTTGAGGCTGATTGCACTGGTGAAATGTGACCCAAACTGAGTTTATTTGTTGATGGCTGCTTCCAGTGCTCAGGGTTCCTTTGTAATGATTGAGCTAATGTTAAAAAAAGAAAAAGAAAGGAAAGGAGTAAAGTGACAATCTGGCCCCAGAGGTTTTGTTCCAGAGTAGCACTGTTAACGCTCAGGTTTATTTCTGATTTCTTGCATTGATATCAAAGTGTTTCTCCAGTTCAGGGATTGTATTGCAATGGCAACCTCTTCTGTTGTACAAGACAGTTGCAATAAAAGCAAGTTTAGATCAGAACTGAATTTGTTACACGAGTGGATCTGCAGCAGAAGTTGAAGCAACAGTCTAAAAAGGCCAGAAACTCTGCCTCAGGGATCGCTGTAATCCTGCCTTGAACTTGTGCTGTCAAAAGCCAAGGCTATAAGAACGTACAGATTTGAATTGCTCTGCGTGTTCATGCTTGCTTTCACCTTTTTGCACCTCAACCCTTCTTTTCCTCACCATATTGTTTAAATCCTAATGCGTGGTCTACCTGGAGAATTTCTCCCCAGTTCCTCTTGAAACCAAATGCTTGACCCTAATCCTTCAGCTCGCTCACATCAGGGTTTAGTTAATGTTATAGTGTAACCAAATTTCCTCCCCTAAACTAAAACATCAATATAATATGTGGGCCAAGTGCTCTTTCCAAGAGAGGGGCGTTGAGTATTGATAATATAAAGTGTGAGAGGTATTGGGGAATTCAGAAAGGCATTTTTGGAATTAACAGTTGAGTTTTATGCATCATATTGTTTAATTTCCCTTACTGTGCTGAAATAATCAAACCCAATTTCAGGAACCGGAAGTATGGTTTTTTTTGGGCGTTATATTAATTCTCATGCCAAGGACTTATCTGGTTGTAAATAATAATTTTCCAGTGATCATTGTGTGCTTCGTTTACTCCGTAAGCAGTGATATGATCACTCCATTAAAACCTGTATAAATGGATAATGAGAAAATAAATAGAGTGACAGAAGTCGCAGAAATAGTGAGAAAGTCAAACGTTTGAGTTAACAAAAAAGTGGCAGAAATGATTCAGAATTGAAAGAACTATAACGACAGGTTGGGCTCTGGTCCAACAGGCTGTCATCCTCTGTTTTAGTTTGAACGTGGAGCTCAGATCAGCAGCGTTGGTTGTGTTTGTTGTGCAAAGGAGACCAGGTGAGTTTATAGAGCCCATGTAGAGAAGCCTGAGTGCTCTGGGGGGAAGGAAGGTAAGACCTGATCACTTTGCTTTCTTTACAAAAAGACCCTGTCCAGACCCTGTTTTGCAGGCTTGGTCATGAAACACAACTTGTTAGGCAAACACCGCTACTTGACATAACACAATATTAGAGTGTTTTGACGGCGCTTGAGGAAATAGCCTGTGTCCATGGAAAAAAAGGGACACCTAAATAGTGTGTGAAAGTATTCATGTCTGTAGTTTGAAGGGTGGCTCTGGATAAATTTCAGGTGCGTTGCAGTTCTTATATGTATGACAGGCTAACATAAAAGAGAAAAAAAAAATAAATGTGACTGTGAACCAAAATTTAAAAAAAAAAAAAAAAAATCAAGAATGTGATTAATTAATGTTTTCCAGAACGGTAATATGACAGGTGATGTAATAAAGTCACAGGCTTCTGATGATGTTCCGACATCAATGGGGATTTTTTATTTTATTTCAGTGCTATAACAAAACAGTAATTTAATTACTGACGCTTCATGTCAGAAATGATTCTACTCATTCTCCACACCAGCAGATGGCAAGAATTGTCAAAACATCACCACAATTTTTTCTTAGGTTTAGGATGAACCAATTCTTTTTATTTATTTAAAATTTTTATGGAATGCATATGAGAGATGCAAATCATATTTTATTATAATTCTTTGTACTGCTTTTGTTTAGATTAGCTGGTAAAAACCACATGTTTATTATGTCATTTATTGGTTACGTCCCAGATTTTGAATGTTGATTGAATGTTTTATTCTGCTGTAAACAATTTATATTTCACACATGAAGTTCATGATTTCGTTTTTAAAATGCGCATTTCTTTCATTTTCTTATTATGCCAGGGTTCCATTTGATTGTTTTTTAAGAGTCTAGGAACATATTTTTCTGAGATGTTTTGTCCTCTATTTCTCTCGTAAAACCTAAAATAACAGCTGAAGTCATTTACTTTTGACAAGTTGGCGTTCATGCACTCATGTAGCACACTGCTAGTGTGAGTGCAGTCTAAATTTTAAGGTTGTTTCTCATAGGCCAAATGGATTTCTGCCATCTAATTATATTTGTCTGCTGTGACACCACTTTTTTTTGTTATTTTTCCACAGAGAAGTGCACCAAATAAGTTCAATAATAATAATAATTCTCAAGAAATTACTAAAAAGATGAAGATATAAAGTGACTCAATTAAATATAACATGCAAAATTGCTGCTCTATCTTTTGGTATAAGTTTTAATAATCTGTTTTTAAATATTGACTAGTCCACTGGGTTTGGATTAAAGTAACAAAATTGTTACTTTTTCATGTCCCCCAAATTTTACTTTGGTGGATTCTAGCAAGATTAAACTTTGTAGCAGTATGCTTGTTCTTTAAAGTGCCGGTAGGGGATCTAGAGTCAGTCAGGTTCCCTTTTTGATGAATTTATATGTCTTCTCTTGCAGTTTTATGAGACGCTGGCCAGAGGGATGAACTCAGACCAGGAAAGGCCATTCGTGTGCAATGCTCCTGGCTGCTCTCAGGTTAGTGCACATCTATAAATGCATATCTGGGGAAATTCACACAGGATGTCTCTCCTAACAGCATAAAGAGCAAATAGCAAATCTAATTACAAAGTAAACAGCCAGTGTATGATATTTAGAGCTACACCAGTTATCTAGCATCTATTTTCTAATTTAAGCAGTTTCTCCAACTTATTTTTGCCACAGGTCTAAACCAAAGGCAATAGTCTAATCTATCCTATTTTCCTTTCTATTTACTGTTCTTGTTTTTTCTTCTACATACCTTCTGGTCTTAAAATCAAACAGCGTTTTCCCACGGAGGACCATCTGATGATTCATCGCCACAAACATGAGATGACCCTTAAGTTCCCCTCCATAAAAAACGACAACATGTTATCAGGTGAGTTACGTCTGCATCAGTGCAGACCGATATGTTTCTGCAGCCCAGGAAGTTTCTGATGCAGATGTGTGCTCCAAGTGACTCAACCACAGACATACTCATCTGTCATCACAAACCTTTATGGGTAGTCCTATACAAGCTGTTTAAAGTAATGTAAATGATACGGTTTGTTAGCCTATGGCTCAGGAACTTGCTGTTCCTACCGTTTGTGGTCGCCATATTGTGCTTCTTGTCCTGCATAACACTTTGAGTAATTTACATCTTCACATTTTTTTTAAGTGAGTTTGATTTTAAGTATACATGATTATTTTCACGTTATCTTGAGGTCATGCGATGCCTCTCCAGCTATTGATTAACTAAACCAGATTCTATCCTCTTTATTATTTACACTGTTTGGACTACAGGATCAGCTTTTGCAGGCTGAGTGTCTCACAACCTTCTGTCTTCTGTCTGTGCTACAAATTCTCTGAATTACATGTTGAGCTCAGGAGAAAATGGTCAGCAGTTTACCATTACCTATAAGCTAGAGCTTAGTCACGCATGGTAATGTGTCTAAACAGTCTCCTTTGCTTTAAAATAAAGTGAACAGTGTTTGCTTTTCACTGGGCAGCATCCTGGATGCAAATGTATGGCTTCCTTTTTTTTTTTCTTAGTTAGAGCTTAAATTAATATGTCACTAAAAACAAGATTGAAACGTTACTCTGGGTAAAACGGTATTTTTGGTTCACAAGTCATGTTGACAGTTTGTGTCAATCCCCAGTCTAGCCAGAATGAGTAAACAGACCATGAAGCATGCTTTTAGCCTTTGAAACAACCATGATCCTAAAATCACCTTCAACTGTCTGAAACCTGATACATGTGCACCCCCCGCCCCAAAACATCAAGCTGAACGCTGCAGCTTTGGGCTGAGACCCCCCTCTCAGCGGGAGGAATCTGTTCTTTGTCGGCCAAAAAGGTGCTGTCAAGGGAGCATCTCCCTCTCACTAACTAAAGGCTCTAATGCTTTCTTTAAAAACTAAATGGGTGATGGTAACTTAGAGTGCCTTCAAGCCATAGAAACCTTTTCTTGTTATGACACAATGTCTTTTATTTGTTCTTACTTGATCTGCCTAATTAAATCTACTGCAACAAATTTCTCAAGTTGCTTAATTAGTAAATGTAATCTACTAATGCCTAGTTTAATATAAGTATAAATATCATGACTTCTAAGGTGAACAGATCTCATGAAGACCAAGAGACACAGCAGACAGGTCCGGGATAAAGTTATGAAAAAGTTTAAAGGAGGATTTTGTTATAAATAAATCATCTGAAAATAGAAAGACCAAGGTACAAATGCAAACCTAGTAAGACATGGACCTAAACCTTCAGGAAAAAAGAGCAGGCCTGGCAAGAAGAGCACCACTCAGACAAGCACCCAATAGTGCCATGGTTCTCCGATGGAGGAGCACCAGAGATCTGCAACTCAGCTAAACTTTGCTTTGGTCTCTACAAATTCTGCTTTGCAATTCTGCAATTTAATCTTTTTGCCTTTTCACCATAAATGACCACCATACACGGTGAAAAGGCAAACATATTAACTTGATTAGGAAGCCTGAAGAAGTCCTCGCTGCAATTTTCCAGAAGCAGTGAAGGTACCCAGCAAAAATGTGAAAGAAAGTGTTGCTTTCAGATGCGACCAAAATAAAAAAGCATGTGTGGAGGAAAAATAACACTGGACATAACCCTGAACGTATCATGCTGTGGGGATGTGTTATGTCAACAAGGAGAGGGAAGCTGGTTAGCGTTAACATGAAGATGCTATGAGATTAACACAGACCAATCCTGGAAGAAGAGCGATTAGAGGCTGGAAAAGTTGTGAAACTGATGCCAAAGTTCACCTTCAAACTCGATAACAAATTTAAATGTACAGCCAGATCTACAACCGAAGAGTGTAGAGGAAGTTATATTCATTTGTTGGAATTGCCTTCCCAAACTTCATTGAGAATGTGGAAGGACATAAAAAATTACAACAGATGCTTTTCATCAAATCTAAATGTTTTTTCCAAAATTGGAGCCTCCAGATATGCAAAGCTGGTAGAGACATACCCTCCAGTAACCAGAACCTGTTATTTTACTGAAATATGATTCTAAAACACTTTGATAGATTTTTATTTGTAAAAAAAAAATAAAACCATGTATTCTTTGCTTTGCTTCTCACAATTACGCACCACTTTGTGTTCAGTCACATAAAATACCAATAAAATAATTGAGGTTTGTGGTTGTAACATGATGAAATGTGGAGAACCTCTGGGGGGTGAATACTTTGAAAGGCACCATATATTCTGTAAACCTGAGGGGGGACCATTAGCTTAATTTTAGTATTACTCCAAATATACTGAAATATGTTCCTGTCATCATTTCATTTATGCTGAAAAGGATGTTACTTCTCTTTCAGACACGATGTTCTGCGGTGTGTTTTATTGCTCAATGTTTCCTTCAAAACAAAGCTTAAGAACAATTTCTTGCCATTATATGCTCTCGTAGCCTGACAGAATGAATAGTATTACTAAGTGTTAAGCTCGACAAAATGTTCTTTGATTTCCAGACCAGACGCCGACTCCGACCCGATTCTTGAAGAACTGTGAAGAGGTCGGACTGTTCAGTGACCTGGACTGTTCCATTGAGCAGGATTTCTGTAAAGCGCAAGAAGAAGAGGACAGTAAGCAGGTACTGCAAAATAAAGGAGAAAGCCTCAGACCAAAAACCCAGAAAAACCCAAAGCCACAACCCTCCACAGGGGTTGAGTTTTAAACCACTATCTGTGCAATCATCTGTCACAAATAGATGCCTGCACCATGCAAGCTGATAAAGCATCTCAAATAGATTTTAAAAATCACCCTAAACCTCACCCAACCACACTGCGCCCTTTTAAGAAGCCGATGACCACAGATGTTTGTGCACTATATTATTCCTTCCTCTATTCTCATCTTTTTGTTTAAGGTACGTATTAGTCAGTCGTGACAGACGAGGTCTAACAGATAAAGATTTGTCATCCACCTCAGATGAAGAGGACTCAGATCAGGTTCTTCACCTGTAACTTCAAGCAGCTCTTCAGTCGCCTGTCAGGGTAGGGAGTCATATTTCTTCCAAGAAATAAAGTCAGACCACTGAGGCAACATCTTGGCTGTAACAGCGAAACCAGACAAACTGGCCTGACTGTCCTGCATGAAAGCAGGAGGTCCAAAATGTTATATTCATCAGAGGACATCATCGTTTATGCATTATAGCTCTGCCCTGTGGCACTTTCACCTGGGACATGGATACTAGTCAAATCAGCAGAAGACAAACTGCTTATTTAACGTCTGGGAACATGTGCGGAGCATGCTGCAGCTAAGCTGTTTTCAGAGAGTTTGGCTCAGGAGCCTGTCTGTGTTCAGGTCAGCCATGTCTAGCCTGCTCAGCCTGTGTGGTTTATGACGGGAGGCTCTGCTAAGTCAGCAGGAAGCGAGTCGGAGCAAGACGATGTAGGAGTAAAATGCACAATAGGCAGAGATAAGCAGCAAAAGCTTTCAAACACCTGAAATGCTGAAGTTAACCAGCAAAATGAAAAAAAAAAAACGTCACATGGTTATGTGTTGTGCAATGGTGCATTTTGATTAAGCAAGTGATTGCATAGTGTTTTTGTTTTATAAGTTTACTCTTCTTCTAACGTTTTAATATTTAAACAACAGTTATCTTACGTTTGTTTATGCATTTCACTAAAACGCATAAACAACGACTGAAAGAACAACTTTTGGTTGTAGTAGTTTTATGCTTTTGTTTAGTTTAATGATGAAATTAAACTGGATCTACAGTGCCACGCAGAGGTTTAAGTAGACTTATCAATAACATAAATGTCAAACATCATTGTGGATCTTTAACTTTGATTTAACGGTTCCTTTTCTGGGGTGGTATAGAACTACGATTGTCACGATTTAAATCAACATCCATCAATTTTAAAAACAAGAACTGATTGAAAATTTATTTTAGGTGCTTCACTCTGATCCAAGCAAATTGAAAGTTTTACATACATACATACTCATATTTAGTTAAATGTCCCTAAGCAAGCTGTAGCAAAACCACATAGATTTTGTAGTTATGAACAAGATTTTGACGTCATCGTGTCATGATATCACTCATCTTGTCAGAAAATGTAGATGTCATGTAAGTCTGTTGGATTCCAGGAAATTATCTAATTTTTAGGCATAATCCACCAAGTTTCAACAGGGTTCAAAAGTTTAACGTTACTCTGCTTTATCCATTCCACATCCAGTGATGATGTGTGTTTGTGACCATTGTCCTGCTGGAACATCCAACTATGTTGAAGTGTTAAGCATCCAGCTGTTGATTTCAGGTGATGCTGGAGAATTTGCAGGTATCGGTTCTTCCTCATCATTCCATTCACTTTGTGCAATGTCTAAGTAATACTGCAGATGGAACAATCCCTCCTCCAAATACTGTCACTGCTATGCTCATGTTTAGGAGTGGGTAGTTTCAAATTTCACCCAAATTATCCCAAAGATTCTTCATGTCATTGTGGCCAAATAGCTAAATTTAACTCTCACATGACCGATTTTAAAGCTCCTCTTCAGCAGACACTTGGATTGTCCATTAAGGAATCTGAAAATTCCACTCCAGTTGAAGGTGGTAACATTGTAAAGGGTACTTTTTTTCTTGGCCCATGTAAAATTAGCTTTGATGTGGACGTGGACGCTGATTCAGCATCTTCCAATACCTTGCAGTTTTGAATATGTGGTTCCGTGGTTATTACTGAACATTTTGTCCAGTTTCCTTCATCAGTGTGGGTCAGATCTGTGATACTTTGACAACCAGGTGTTAGCAGAAGGATAATGACTGAAAACACACTTTAAAAATTATTTTGGAAGGATAAACAGCTTCTAAATAAAATGGCCCCTGATTTCAAACTTGGTGAAAATGGATTACGCTTAAATAGCAGATCCATCCCAGGACACAATTTATTTGCTTTTTCCAGAGAGTTCATGCAAGGCTAGGCCTTGGTAATGGCTCCAAAATGTTTCTCTGCTACTTTCTAAGAATGGTTCAAATTTAAAAGCCAAAAATTAAAGTGACGTTTGTGCCAGTGATGCAAGTACTTAACATTCCAAAACTTTATGAACCCATTGAAGGGACCACCACATGAGAAAAACAAAACAAAACACACCATATAAGATGTTAAATGTTGTCAACCCAGAATTATTTTGCAAGGGCTGTTATTATAGATGACTGAGCCTACAGAGAGTTTCCAAGGAACCTGGTCTTCATTAGACTGTCAGCGTGTCCCAAATGGAACGTGGAAAACCTTGTAGAGCATAGTTTACATAATTTTTCGTTACAGCTTAAAGATGGGTGTGTGAGGAAGAAAAGTTAAATGGTTGCAAATTTGCACACTTGTGCTTCAAATTCATTCTTAACCTCATGTGCACACGTTGCTATTTTTTCTCTCCCTTCCTCTTTGCAGAACATCGCACTGCATGGCCAAGCAGGTCAAGGTCAGCACCAGCAGTCCCACGCACGGATGGCCAACCATGATACCAGCATAGTGATCCAGCAGGCCCTTCCCTCTCCTCAGTCCAGCTCTGTTATCACTCAAGCTCCCTCCACCAACAGACAGATAGGGTGAGTGAAACACAAAACCAAAAAAAACAAAGGAAGAAATTAGCACGGACAACAAACAGCAAGTAGTCAGACTCTTCATTTAGTCTCTTTGTCTTTCTTTTGTTGTTGTTGTTGCATTTATGTGAAGCATTTTTTGCTACGACAGACAAGGACGTAGTAAGAAAGTTTGCCATAAAACAAATGATCTATCAAGTGGCAGATTGTATCCTCTCACCTCAAGTGTGGCCCTGTTTAGTGACAGCTTTAGGCTGAGCCTAGTCCTTTGTGCTGGTGCCAGCTGTCATCCCTCTGTCGTCTGTGAGGTAATGTTAGTGTTTAGTTACATTTCTGGCACTGTATGTGGGGCCAGAAAATCATGTTTTGCTGTTCATTCGAGGTAGTCTCAGAGCAGAGCATGCCAAAGGTCTCAGAGGATTAGATGAGGTTATTTTTCTGTCTTGAGTGTCTTTATAATAGTTTAGCATTTCATGTTTGAAAATATAGTTGTTTTTTTTTTGTTTGTTTATCTGTGTGAGAATTTTGATCACCATCACACAATTGCAATTTGGAAGGATAGCTTTAAAGTAAACCATTATTAATTCAGCATTTATTGTGTAGCTGGATGCTAATCTTTGCATAGGCATAAATCCGACCTTGTAAAAATGTTTGCCACATTTTTCTCTGTTTTTTTAACAATACAGAGAAAAATGTATACATTACAAAAGTGTTCATACTCCTATATGTTTTCCCCATCTTGTCCAACCAGTGAGGTTAGATGTGGAGCGCCTGGGGAGATGAATTTTCAAGTCTTGCCACAGAATCTCAGTCTGGACTGTGACTGAGCCATTCCAACAGATGCATATCTCATGCATATGGTTTTGCAGCCTCTAACAGATTTCCATCCGGTTTTGCCCTTTATTTAGTTGCTGCCAAACTTTGAATCTATGCAGTTCCTCCAGAGCTAACTTGTGTCTCTTGGCTGCTAATCACTTAAGGCTCTCCTTGTCTGGCCTGTAAATTTAGTAAAATGCCATGTCGTACCATTCTTTCCATTCTCTAGATTTCGGGTCAAGTAGTATTCTGTGAGATGCTCACACCTGGGGCTTTTGCTTTATCACCTAATCCAGCTTCAAACTTCATACTTCTGCCTTTTAACAACCATTAACAGTCCTAATTCAGTCCTCATCCCTTAGCTCCAGCTGCATTGACACGTTTGCCAGAGCTTTGTCATTGTAACCCAGGCCTGTGGCTACCTAGTTAACATTGAGATGGCTCAGTGTTAAGCTGGTCCTGTGTTCAAGTTGTCCTGTGTAGATTTACAGCTCGAGGAGCTGCTGAATATTGGATGGGAGGCCCATCTCTAAGCCTGACTGACACCTCGTCAGGCTCTTTGTTGAGCACAGAGATGGAATTTCATCCCCTCAGAGGAGCAGCAAATCACTGCCAGTAACAGAGACCTCGCTAGGCGCTGCTTCACCTGAGTTCACCTATCAGTATGAACTCCCTACCTCTCTGATGCACAATTTCTCCACCTGTCATCGCAGCTTACAGTTACGGCAGCGTCTTAAACTATCTGGTGAGAAATTTGTACTTGTTAAACAACGTCACACTTTTTCTCTAGGAGCAAGAGAGGACACCCAAAAGTCACTTCTTCTGTGACGTGGTTTTTGAGAAAACCTTGCCGCTCATCCATGTGATGAATCTGTGGAAGTACAATTTGTTTACAGTGGCTAATGAATCTTGACACATGAATAGGAAAAGTAGATCTACACAGGAGAAAAGCGAGCTGGAAAGTTTTACATCAGCAGGATGTAAATCAGTGCTTCCACAGGAAGACATTAGGAATTACCAAAGTCTTTGTGCACAGGATCTCTTTACAAGTACACCCAACATGAAAAATGGTGCTTTGCAAAAAGTGAAAACAGTTATACCAGCAGTGGTTCCCTGTGATGAGCTTAAATATCCAAGTTATCCAGTAACAATCCAAAATGAATGATTTTTGCTCTGAAATTTTTTTTTACTGATTTTGTATAAATTTAAAATAATTTTTTTTCTTATCAACCAAAGTATTTTTTAAACTGTGAAATACATAGCAGTCACCGTCATCAACAATGGTGAGGTGTATCTATATCTCTGTCATAAAGCTCTAAATACTGTTACACTTTAAGCAGCTGTTTGTGACTAAATGAGTCTAACAATATATGTATATTTAATCTCACTTCACTCCACTTCCTCTTTTTGCTGGGAACAGATTAAGAATCCAATGAATTAGGATAACAAGTCATTTTCATTGCTTCACAATGTTTACTAAAGAGCTTTGAGGCTTGGAATCAATTAGGATTGGTTTTCCTCATGACCATTTAATTCAGGACTGAGTCGAGCCTGCAGCTGTGAAACCCGAGGACTGCACTCTTTCTCTTTTTCTCTCCTTTCTCTGCTCCGAGTCCTCGAGCTGGGTCTTTGGGGACCTTAGCTGACACAAAACAGCGTTAAAACAAGGCATAAGAAACAGCCAACAGATCCTAATGTCGTAGCTCGTGTCAGTTCATACGGAAGGCTCTGAATGCCCTCTGCCTTTTTGATCACACACAGCTGGTCCTGAGTAATGTCCCAGTTAAGCATGTTGGACAGTCGTGGACAACCATGTGAGACACAGAGTTTTGTGGAAAACTCAACCTGTTGACTTATAATAGGTGGAGATCTGAGCAGAGATGGGTGTGGGCACAAACTATTAAATGTGACATTCTTCTTTTTTTTTTTTGGCTCAACAGAATAATTTAGTCCAGTTGTTTGTTTCCATTACACATTACAGTCAAGATGAACACAGCCACTTTAATTAAAAAATTGTCATCCATGTGCGGGAAACTATTTTTATCATTAGTTATTTATGCAATATTCAAAGACATCTTTAAATGTTTTCTGCAGTGTGTTTCTTTCTTGTGCTTTTCTATTACATAAAACTAAACATGTCAATTATGTAGATTAAGACTTTAGATAACCAAGTGTCATAACTATTTGTTCTTTTAATATTTTATTTGGATTTTATTTGACAGACTAGCACAAAGAAGCAAATTGTTACAAAGTGGAAATTATGCATGGTTTCTGAGTTTAAATGAAATGTCAGAAATTCAGGTCATGTGAGAAACAAATGCTGCATGTAGCAGAAAGTTCTCTGGTCAGATGACACTAAAACAAAACTTACGAGAGGAACACGAAGGTGGCAACATCATCCCAGGTGGAAGAGGTTGGTTTTGGTTGATAGGATGAAGACTGGAGCTTAATACCTAGCAAAAAAAAACAAAAAAAGCAGTAAAATCTGTTAAAAAATGCAAAAAACTTTAACTTGTTTGAATTGTAGTGTTTTCATTGTATATGAAAATAAATGCATTTGAGAATCTGTGATGCAGGAGTTTAAGTTTAATGCCCACAGATTCTCTCTGGATTAGCTTGAGGTACTTTGTAAAGATTCTACCTCCACTTCAGTGCCTAGATGATCAAAGCTGGTAGAGACATGTAGCCCAGAACATTTGCAACTGTAATTGCTGTAAAAAGTTGTTTTACAAAGTGTTGCCTCAGAGGACCTCAATATAAATAAATGCCACACTTTTCAGATTTTCTTCCATTTCACAATTAGCCCCTATGTTGGTCTTATAAAATGCAGATTAAAAACATTGAGCTAGTTAGCTAATTTAGATATAATACTAATAAATATAAAAAGTTCAAGGGGCATGAATAGTTTTGCAAGGCTCTGTTGGTTCGTGGGTGCCAAACTCTGTACAGTACGAGCAAGTGATTCATCATTTACCAGAAGTGTGTGAAATTACAAGCTACAATCCTCCAACCACTGAATTAGTATGTCATTCAGTTTGGTTTGTGACCATCTAACCAGCATAGGTTTTGAAGATTTTGTTTAGTACTTTTAGTCAAATAGCATAGTTGCATTAGATTTGCAGAAAAGTGTGAATCTAAAATCAACACAAAACTTGCCATCCATGATGCTCATTTAGAGTTTGTCTCCTTTCTGCAGATAATTTTTTGAGCTTTCTTTTTAGATGTCACATTTTTAGTTTAGCTTGCATTATTGGTGATGTTCCACCCTGGGTGCACTGCATGCACTGTGCCGAGCTTTGTAGGAAGTCATATCGTGGTTTTGTTTCCCATGCTGCTTTAAATGCACACCATTTTTCACACCTTAGTCGCCCAGCTACTTGTGGTCCTTCTTTTTGCCTTTCAGGGAAGTAGCACAAATACATGCTCATCTTCATGCGAAGGCCTGGGTGATAAATAGGTTTGCTGCAAGCCGCTTTGCAGAGAGATTTGGTGGTACGCCGACTGATTATTTAGGACCATGGTTTGCTGTTGGTTAGTGATGTCTGTCAAGTGTGTGATTTATGCAAGAAAGGTTTGGAAGGCACATTTTGTTTTTTTATAGTGAGTAAGCTTGTGCTGTTTTTATGGCTATTTCTATTATTTATAGAGTTGATACTTTTGTTGATGTTTTAATTTTTTTTGTACAAAATATTTTGCATAAAACTTAGCACTTGTGTGCATTGGAGTCTCCTTTTTCTACATGCATATTAATAAACTGTGTCAGTTCACCTATGCAAATACAATATCAGGTTAAATAAAGGCTGTGCATAGAGAAAACATCGATTTCACAGTGTTCACCATTCAAACCAAACCATTTCATTCTTGTTTTTGATTAGATATGTTTCACAAAATTGTGTTAAGGACGAAGGCCCATCCTTTGTGAAAGTGTAGGGTCTTAACAAAATCTTTACATCTAAAATGTGGGCTCCATTTGCACATTGGATGTAGTGTGCAATGTTAGTCAAGTAGTACGGAGACATATGTATCTAGGGTAATAAATTGCAAAAATTAAAAGACAGCGAGAAAGCAGGATGTACATCTGACCTGAATTAAGATGAGCTCATTGTGTACTTCAGCGGGTTTAATAGTGCGTTTGTAGAGGAACGCCCAGACTCTGTTCCCCTCTCATTCCAGCGGGCCTGTGTCATCTCTGCCCCGGGGCCACCACACATGCAGGCTCCTGCAAATGCAACTCACACATAGGGATGTGCCTTGCTTCTCCCAGGGTAGGCGCAGGGATTGCAGCGGTGGGGAAGTGTGGAAAACAGGGGATCAGAGGTGGACAGGGAGGAGGAAAAATGGGATCAGAGGTGGACGGAGAAGAGGAAGAGGGGTATTAGGAGGTGGATGGAGGAGGGGAAATGAAAGATCAGGTGGGTGGAGGAAACTGAGAGAAGAAGAGTGACATTTTTATACCAGGAGGATGGTCACTTATTGGGGGGTGGAGGGATGGACAGAACACATGTCTGTACAAGGGAAGGAAAAGACGCATCATGTCTGGATGAAAGAAGGGATATAACAGTATTCGAAGAATTAAGGTGTGGAAAATAACATTTCGAGATTATAAAAAGAATGTGAGGGTGGAAATAATAGGCAACAAAAGAAGACATGAATCAGAATGAAAAGGAGAAAAGTTCAGCGAGGGACTAGCATGCAGAATGTTAATCAGATTTATTTGCATGTTTGTGTTCGATGAAAAGCAGCAGTGATGGAATGTGAGAAAGTGAAAGAAGCTGTGTTTGCCAGCTGTTGGAAAACCAGTGATGACAGGTGTCAGGTTAACTTGTTCAGAGATGACTTAGGCTGGTGGATACTTTTTCTGATTCACTGCTGGTATAACTGCACTGACATAATTTTGTTCATAGTAAAAGAAAAAAGAAAAAATAGTCCTATCCTTCCTCTTCTTGCCCTAAATGTAAACAGCTCCACTTTGGATATACTGTGACTTGCTCATGAATCCAAACAGGATCCCATAAGCATGTTGTTGCATTACAATATCTTTTATTAGGTTTTTATGATATAGATTAAAAAAGAAGAGGATTATAGTAACAAAGCATTGGAGTTTTTCATAAAAATTTGAAAGGTGTCATATAGGTGCATCCAACCGCATAATTACAGCAGAAAGTCTATAGGGGAATGTGTATTGTTCTTTGCAAAATAGCTAAGGCCTATTCACATTGTATTGATAGAGCCTGTGAATACCAATTTTCACATCGGATTATCAACTGGATTTAGGTCTGAACTTTTAATGAACCTTTCTAACATTTAATTATACTTTGATCTAAACCAGTACACTGAATGCCCAAGAACTAAAATTCATTATTTTTGCAAAAGAAAATGTTAGGAACCTATTTTCTTTTCCTTCGACTTCACAATATCAAACAAAATACGCTGCTTTTGTTTGTAACACAACAAAATCTGAAAAAGTTCAAGGCGTGGGGATAGTTTTGCAATGAAGCTTATTGGTAAAAAGTGTAATTGACAGCCGTTCGTCAACTGTGCTTTGGAAAGGGTTGACTCAGCCTGTGGCCCCCTAAAGTGAGGACACCCCATCCAAGATCCATCCCAGTGAAGCTCCCGCACCGCATCCATCTCATCTCTAGCACGCTAATAAAAGTCAGCCTGTGTTGTAACCCATTACAGCTGATTTATTTGATCAGATTCGTATTATTTCCTCAGTCCAAACCCCATGGCACTCTCCTCCCACCAGTGATTAAAGGCAGTAAATCAGGGGCAGGTCCTGCGCAGTGTTTACTCTAAGAGCCAGGCAGCTGCAAGCTGTTTGAGGCCCTTGTTTCTTTTTCTGTTTATCGCTGTTCCCATGGCGACTGCACCACCATCTCCCAAATGTCTGGAACTTAGCCCTGGGCTGTTTTGGTTACGTACAAAACTTTTTAGCTGCTGCGTCTATCCCGAGCTCACAGTGACTTCACCCAGCGAGGAGCCAGTGCAGCGATGCTGGAAGGGTCCAGGAGGGAAAGAGAGGGAAAGTGAGGCGCAGAGGAGAGGAGAAGAGAGGAGAGGAGGGAGGGACAAAATCAAGGGGTATGGAGGCACTGGGTGGGGGGAGGGAGAAAAGCCAAGAGCATTACATCATTGCTGGAGCAGAGTCAAAAAGGGAAGGACGTGAGTCAGTGGACTGAGTGAACCTCTCTCCGTCTTTCGGCCACTTTGGATGACGGCCAGGCCGCTTGTGTTTTAAGTCCCTACACTTGAGTTGGAGCTGGGGACTGGGGCGGTATGCGCACACTGCAGGTTTGATTAGGACAGAGGGACTTGAGCTCAAGTATGACCACCCTGAGGGGCCCAGAAAAGAGTTATACCAAACTAATAAAATGTAAAAAAAAAACCAATAACAATTCTTTCTCTTGGAAAAAAAAATACCAGAAAAATGACAGTCAAAGAAGAGAGCAGAACAAAAAAGCAGTAGAGGGGTTCAGGCAGGGAAGAAGATCCAGTAATGATGTCATTGTGGAGTGAAGGTGGGCGGCGTTGGTGGTATGGTGGTGGTTCTTGGGCGGGGATTGAGAAGGAGAGCGAGGCACTCAGTAATGTGAGAGTGCAGGGTCAGGACTGTGGAGTGTCTACCTGCTCCCCCCAGGGTCCTACGGCACAGGCTATTATCAACCCCTCAGCCGAGACTGTTATTATTCACTCATATACATAGACACATGTTCCCACAACGAAAAGTATGGCATGACTGCAACTAAAAGGTGTTTTTGTTGTTGTTTTTTTTGTTATCTTAAAGCACAAGAACTTACTAACCTACACAAGGAACAAAACAGCGGCTCGAATATTTAGTTAATTAAAAGTTAATTTTATGATTAGATGATTAGTCAAATCCACAAATAGCATTAAACAGAATCTCCAGAGTGGTAAGGAAGTGGTTTATAAATGAAAGTCATACATTGTTTTATGTATTATACTCTCCAAGACATTTAATTATTTCAACTGAAAGAGAGTTGTTAAGAGTTGAATACACAGAGGAAGCGTTGTTTTTCCTTCTGTTCAATCAGCAGACTGTTTTTGTGTGAGGTGATGGCAAACACAGACTTGGTGTTAACCATGCTAACACCAAGGTGTGTCCTTTGTAAATGACTCAAAGGTGGACTTTATTTCTCAGAAAGCAAGAGGCTACATAGTGTACCTGCGCTGTGCTCCATTTGAACTGGTGCTATTGTGATTTTTCCTATAGAGTCACAAGAAATTGAAGTCAGGATCAATAATCTATGAAGCATATATTCTTTCATGCATAACTAGAGTGCCCTGCAAGTATTCATTCCCCTTTGTCTTATGTTACGTTGCAGCCTAACAGAACAATGTGTTGTTGAAAGTTTACGTGACGGACCGACACAAAGTCGAGCATAACTGTGATGCGGAAGGGAAATGATAGACTGTTTTATAGAATGTTTAAAGAAGAACAAAAATAAAGATGTGATGTGTGTTTGTATACATCCTTCCTGCTATTGCAAGTCTGTTGATGTGGCACTCTTCCAGCTGCCCATGTGGAAACTTACATTTTTGCTTCTTCTTTGCAAAATAGCTCAAGCTCAGTCAAATTGGATGGAGAGCAGCTGTGGCCTCCCATAGATTCTAAATTTTATTAGGCTTGGGCTTTGACTGGGTCATTCTAACACACGAGTATGCTTTGATCTACACTAATGGTTCTTAACCCTACAGGGCTGATGGTTCTTCATGGTTTCATGTCTCTCTGCTCCAGCACACTCGATTCAAATTATTGCATTTTCTCCTCTGCATGCCATCTCTGTTAGCATGCTAGCTCTGATTATATGTTTGGAGCTGCTGTCCTGCAGGAACTGCAGGTTTTCCAGCTTTGTATTTTGCTCAGCCTATCTTCCGATTTACTATAACCAGCTTCCTGTCTCTGCTGAAGAGTAGCAGCTCTACATAATGATGCTGCCACCACCATGTTGTAGCTATGGTGTGTTCAGATCGATGTGAGGTGTTAGATTACTGCCACACATTGTTTTAAATTTAGGCCAGAAAGTTCAGTGTATAATAAGAGCAGAGTACCTTTCCCACATATTTGCTAGGTCTGCTACATGGGTGAGGAAAAGTGTTGAAACTGGACTTTCTTTGAGCCTCCTTTCATTCACGAATTTCTTCTTTACCCCTATTTTTAAAGGCCAGAGTACTCCTGAGCTATCGTAGGCCTCTCTCCTATGCTAGTCCTTCAGTTTAGTAAGGTGCTGTTTTGGTAGGTATGTGATAATTCAAACTACAACAAATATTATTTAAGTATGGTCAAGAAAAAATTATTTATATATATATATATAGTTCTTTTTTTGTTCTTTTTATTCCACTTTTCAGTTTTGCAGTTTTGTGTTGGTCAATTAAAAATTTACAATAAAGTACATTGAGGGTTGTGGTGGTAAAGTGGGTTATGCGGACAAGTTCAAGGGGAAAAAATACTTGTAATTATCTTTAAAAAAAATAATAATTTGACAAGTTAGCAGGCCAATAAAGCTAAAGAAAAGTTATTATTTAAAGCTTTTAAGAATACTGTAAATATAACATTGTGCTTCCAGATTTAGAGAATTGTTCAGTCAAAATTCAAACTGAAGCGCAAAAATTCACCGCTTGAATCGATTGTTTTATGTCTACAAAGTATAAACAAAATTATTAGGCTGGTTTGACAAACATACAAGCAAGTTTTTATTCACTATTCAACTGTTGCTTTTTTCTCTTACATTTCCAAAATGTTCATGTTGAAATAGTGTAAATGTGAAGCCATGTTATGCAGCTCATTGTACTTTCATGACTTTTCCCATGTGGGAATGCTTGGATTCGCCACGCTGCTCAGGTGTCATAAGTGCTGCTAAATGGGTGTGATTGTGATAAATTGGGATGTTAGACAGGACTGACATGTAGTCAGATGGTAATAGTCCTATATGTGAATGTGAGTGTAGCAATCAAAAATGTCTGAGGCATAAATGCTCATTTTTAAGTCTGGAAAAATACAGGTATTTATTCAGGTGTGGGACTGTTTGCTCCACTGCACCCCTCTATTTTTACATCAGTCCTTCATTGCTCACTATGACGGTAAAAAAAAGTAAAAGGCGATGCTGTCGATTGATTTCTTTAATTCATTCAACATGCCTTGCCTAAATGCTTCTACCCAGTTCTATTTTTTAAATGCTGAAGAAAACTGAACTTTATTGACTCTTTGAGCAGCAGCATCCATCCTGATGTTACTGATACCTGGAGAATTATTGATTTCACTGCTGTGGGTTATTAAAAAATCATGCAGAGAATGCAGTTTTTTGGCTGAATGTAACAGCTGCAGGATGCACGCATGCATCCTGCAGCTGCAGAAATTGATGTCCTGACAAGTAGGGATTTAGTGGGAGTTGTATAAATGATTTGACAGCGTGCAGATGTAGGTAGTATGGTTGAGCCATGCAATTGGGACGTGACTGCTGTCATTAGCTGAAGCTTAGCGCGGGCCTCTCTGCATATTACTTATTGATGTGGCCTCGAGTATTCATTGGCCAGTTGTTCAGAATACTTTTTCATGGTCACTGAAGAGGATTTTCTTCACAGCTCCTCCACTGCACATCACATGTGGCAGCTGAGAAAAAAAATATTACTCTCTAAGCATGACCACTTTCATATATTCCATGAATATATATTTTTTGGCTGTGTAAAGTGGATTCAAAAGAGGTCAGCAGGAGCAAGCTGAGAGCAGAAGCTCTTTAAAATTGTACAGAAAAGTGCATGAAGGGCTAAAGTGCCCTTCATGCACTTTTATTTTTTATTGTTAAGATTTTTATTTGAAATCTTAACAATTTTTTGCTTAATTCAACTTCATGTGAAATTGTGTATAATTTGTGAGGATACTTTATATTTTTTGTTCCATTGTTGACATTTGTAAATCTGCTGTCCATTGTAAGTAAGATGATTTATCTGTATACGTAATATTTGCTAAAAACTGTAGCAGGTTAACTTTTAGGGAAGTGGGATTAGATGCATGTGAGACTCTTAAAAGGATTCAACCTTGCATCATATCGATTATATGATGATCACATATCAGGAACCATTAATTCAGACATAGACCAGTAATATTCAGTACCACATTATTCAATACTGTGGTATTCAGTACTGTTATTTCCTGTGGCTCACCATATATGAGCATTTAGTTCATTTTACTTTTCAATGGAGTGCATCAATGTATGTAAAAAGGATTAAAACCAATAAGTGTGTTTAATTTAGACAGTATTGAGAAAGTTGTTATAATTGTTTTTTCGGTTACAAAATCAAAACTGCACCCTGACAGCTTGAATATAAAGTTTATGCGTATGTTTCTAATTATATGTATTCATCAAAGCACTGCATTTAGAAATAATTCATTTGGATTCTATAATTTAGATCCTAGAATGTCAAATATTAAGGTGACCTTAATGGGAAATGTTCTTTTCTTTATTCATATGTATTCAACTAAATCAAAATTTTTGTGCAGCGTTTCAGAACCAACCATGCACCAGTTTTTGCCTGACAAGAGGCACGTTGTGTCCACTTTGACAACAGATGACTTAAAGTAATTTTCTCAATTTTACTCTTAGTGTACTGTAAGAAAATGTATCTCTTTGATTTTATCTACCAGCAGGAAGTTACTTGGAGTTTATTTGATTTGGTCAGTTCTCACAATCTGTCATATTTCATTAGAATTTGCTGCCCCACCATTGATCAGATCTGAAATAAATGAAAATATAATTTTTTAAACACAAAATCAAAAAATAAATTACCGTAAATTATAAATGAAATTTAAACTTATTTAGGATTCAATATCTCCATATAAAGACATAAAACCTCCCAAAAATATTTCTCTGCAAAGAAAAATACATAATCCTTTGGTTGTGGGTACAAAATGGAAGGGACCTAGAGAATTGATGCAGAGCTGGTTTGAAGGATGTGTGTGTGTGTGTGTTTGTATGTATTTTCAGGCCAGTGCCCGGCTCTCTGTCCTCACTACTGCACCTACGAAACAGACAAAGACAGCCTCTGCCAGCCTCCATGCCTGGAACCCTGCCAGACCCAACCATGCCTGGCTCCTCCGCTGTGTTGATGCCCGTGAGTGTAACAACAGATTACAGTGCATGTTCACTTGTGGAGTCTGTGTACTGCATGTGGGTTTGCTGTTGGGGATGTTTTCTATCACTATTAAAATTAGTGCCCTGCAGAGTAAATCAGCTCCTGCAGGAATGAAGGATTCGTCCTGTGGGTTTAGGTTTTAAACTCTTGTCTTTAAGAGATTTAGAACCACAGTGTGTAACAGAAATAATAACAATGTGCAGAAAGCTCCTCACATCAGGATATAACATATGTTCTCATTGTAACTCAAGACAAGCTGTGTTTATGGTACGGAAAATGTCCCTCCCATGTTTATTAAATTAGGAGCTAAGTGATTTGGGGGAAGATTGACGGTTCAGGAAAGGGGTGCAGGTTTGGGTGATATTTTTACACAAAACACACTTACTGCAATTAAGGTTGTGTGTCAGGTTCTAGACCTAAGTCTCTGCGGACACAGGGTGGAGGAAGGGGCTGCGGCAAAAGGACGGGCGGGGGGTTAATTTCTCTTTGAGACCACCACACCAGCCAGAGAGCTCAGAGGCCAGAGCACTGTTCGCTCCCACACATATATACATATATATGCTTTTAGACTCTGAAACAAAGGTTTCTTCTTTCCTGCTTACATTTCATGGCAAACGCTACTCACATTATCGCCCTTGCACAAGTGACCTCTCACCCTTGTCAGCTTACCCAGCTGATTTCCTCACATTCAGGTCTCAGGTATCAGTCAGAGGCAGATCACATCATCACACATTGATACACACCGAAAATCGTAAATGCTAATCATTCTGATTTAATCCCTGTTTTGTTGCATTAACGTACATTGTAACTAGAGTGACCAAGCTTTGATGCTTCACTCTGACAGAAAGTTGCAATACTATCAGAAGCACATACACACACATATACATACATGTATATATATTTGCACCACACACTCCTTTTGCACTGGCTTCCTGTGTTAAGTCCCTCCGTTCTGGCTTCCTGTTTTGGGTCAGCTCCAGTTATCATCACACAGAGCTGTGCACAGGGCCAGCCTGTCATGCGAAATCAGGCTCTCACGCTCTCTCATCTCATCCAACGCAGCCTAGTTGGTAAGAGTTTCACACTTTTGTCCTGATGGTGATTTTGTGACATAATCAAGGTATCTCACCAACATAAAAAAAAAGAAATTACAGCAAATGCATGCCACTTTTTTTACTTGAATAAAATTGTTACAACCATGCAATTACCTCTGCTTCAAAATTTTGCATTACTTATGTGGGTGTGTCACATAAAATCTCAATAAAACATAAAACATTATAGCTATAGAATGAAAAGAAAGTGAAAGGTTGTGCAGTGTATGAGCAGTTTTGCTAGAAAGTACCATTAAGTGTGTCTGTATCTTTTTTTTTTATCTTTAGATGGAGAGGCAAATGTCCATGGGTTCCAACATGATGGGCATGCCGAGCCCCGCCCACAACAACTCATGCTCCACTCACATTCCCTCAATGCACTCAGAAGCCAAACTGGTGAGTATCAGTGCAAGTATCCACAAGGATACATACTGATTTCTGCACACACAGACACACAAGTGTTGCAACTTTCTTTTCCACTGGGCTGTGCCAGCAACGCTGTGCTCTCAGGCTTGTGTGGATTTCATCATTCGGTGTGTAATCAAAGCTGAGTCTCAACCTGCCAGTGCAGCGCTGGCGACTCTGGCTGGAATAATGGGCCCTTTATGTGGTTGTGGGTTGCTTGCCCACCGACTGCCTGATGTATATCTTAATGTACAGAACATGTTCTGTAGGTCCTGCAACTTGTTAGCACTAGTTTAACGCTGTGGGGAAAAAAAAATCAAATGACCTCATCTCTCACAAAGCAGGCAGTTACAGCAGTGGGAATGGGATGTGTATGAAGAAGAAGAAAGGCTGAAAAACGATTGGGCTTGTAGTTTAAGGAGGCATGAAGAATAAATGACAAGTTGTGGGGAGTTGATGTGACGCTTTGTTCTTTCATCTGCATAGTCCACCACCTTATACACTTTTAACTGACTGGATGATTAATGTGTGTTCCCTTGGAAAGGTTTTCTACCATAAGACCGTAAAATGAATGTTTTTTTATAAATATATGATGTGATAGTAGTCCTGCATATTTGTGAGCCTGAAGGAAATTACATATTGTTAGCAAAATTGTGCAATGTGTCCTTCCCAAGGAGGGAACACTTTGTACAACCACTTTTCACCACTAATCTTTTGGAGGATGTCTCTGTTGTTGTTTTTTGTAAAACCTCAACTTCAAATTAGATGGACAGCATCTCTGAACCTCAAATCTCAGGTCAAGCTATATCGTCTGATATATGTCTGATATTTCATAGGCTTGAAAGATAGTTGTTGTGCTGCAAAGTGAAACACTATGCCAGTCTCAAATCTTTTGCAGCCCAACTTCCTTTTCTTCAGTTTTTGGAATATCCCCGCAGCATGATGCTGCTACCACTATGATTAGCTGTGGGGATGGTGAGTTCAGAGCAATGTGCTTTATTAGTTTTCATAACACATAGTGTTTTTCTTGTAGATCTGACAAAAAAAAAAAATAATCAAGCCTGATACAATACATTGAAGTTCCTATTTGTAATATGACAGCCAGTGAAAAATAAATCTGCATTGCACTTTTAGATATTTGAAAAAGTGCCCTTAAGATAAACGAATTTGCTTATTTCTGTAGCAACATAGCAAAATGCAAACCTTTGTTTTCTGAATAAATAAGTGCATCGTCCAAACTTGATAACAAAAAAATCCCAAGCTTCGATGAAAAGCTTTAGCCAGTTTGTAATGTTTGGAGACTCTTGCAGATAGCAGGTCTTTTAGGGGAGAAACATCTTGTAGAGAGGAAAGAGGATGTAGCAGGGGTCATCAGAAGAGTTATTGCTCTGATAGAGGAGAGCGGGAGCAGTCCCAGGGCATTTAATTCTCCCTCTTCCTCCTGCTCTCTCAAGATTGATCGCCTTTGTAGTCTTTTGAATCTCCTCAACTGTTCCTATGGTAACACACTAAGGTAACACAATATTAGTGTATTAGGCTTATCTCTCCTCTGGCCGTCATCCAGACACATCTTACCCCTTTTTTCCTCCTACTATCTGTGTAATTGAATTGTAAATGCTCGGTTAGCTCTCCCATAAACATGTGCTCTCTAAATGGCTGCAGGCCCCCTTAACCATGCAACTTTCTGGTTTGTTGGCCGTTCAGCAACCAAATTTGGATCCATTGAGATTCTGCTCTCTGATGTCTGAACACGACTGATGGAATTCCCTGATTGTGGGCAGAAAGTGAGAGACTAATTGTGTTATCTGGGTGCAATCTCCAGCACAGGTTTCATAAGCATAGACCGGGTCTCTAATGTCTATGATATCCTCGCCGGGCCCTGTCAATAAATACGGCCATGCTATCGGATAGCTGGGCCATGATCAGGCCCATGTGTCCCCTGTGAGGTTCTCAATCCGGCTCTAATCACATTACCCCGACCATGTTGACTTTCCGCCAATTGGAAATCTCCGTACTGTAACCCCACACCTCAGAGGCGCAGACCTGGATGGACTCTTCCTGCCAGCGCTAACACTGGGAGAGCGGAGAAAGGGATTGAGTGGGATTCTGACAGGCATGTAAGCAATACACACACAGGCATGACGGGCAAGGGAGATGGAAGGTGAGACGGTATTGATGTCTGGTGACACTCAACAGTGAAAAGTTAAAAGATTTATGTTTCTACAACAAATCTTGCTCCAGTTTCCTTTGTCCTCCATTCTACGTGAAAGCATCACAACACATGTTTGTGTGACTGTTTGATATTCTGCAGAAACTGGAGGCACTGGTTGCAGGGCTATCCCTCCCCTCAGAGCAAGCATGCCCAGAGCAGGGGCTAATGAAGGCTAATTGATTTTGTGGTGGGCCAGAGCAGTAGGGAGGACTGTCTCTGGTGTAAATAGTTAATGAGCCAAAGGACTTCTGTGGCCCCTGGGGGACTCATATCTTGCTCTGAGCTCTCTGTTTGCTCTCTTTGGGCTGAAGACTCTATCACTGTGATTCTTTGTTGTCCAGATTTTAGCCTATAAGTGCGGTCGTTTAAGTGGTAGAGCACTGCCTGATGGTGGAATAATTGACACGCCTGCCTTTCCTTAATGCTTCGAGTCGCTTTCTAAGGGTTGGAAGGTTTTATTAATCTTGTTTCAAGTGTGTTTTTCCTTCTTGTTTAGGACTGGGTGCTCATGGTGCCGGGTGTGGTTGAATTCTGCTCTGTTGTGGTCCAGGGAATTGAACAGTACGTGTTGTGTGCTGGAGGTTGTGGGATAGTTGACCCTCGCAGCGTGGAGGAAACACAGTAGAGAGGAGGCCAAGTTCCACAGCTTGCCGGCCAAAGCATTACATCACTGCTCAGAGCCAGTTCTCCACGGGGCCTTGCAAACCGCTTGCGCGCTCGCGCATACATCTCATGCCTCGGCTCTGTGTTGTCGTCGCTTACTTAGTGACAGACGCGTCAATGGCAACAAACTAACATCCAAACAGAGGGAGGAAATCGGGAAATTAAAAAAGCATGCAGCGAGTGATACACATGCATGATCAACATGGATGAAAAACTGATTAACTTGTTTTGTTTCTCTCTTCAAGCTTGAAAAGTCTGAAAAGGTTCAGTTGTTTTTCAGTTTTTAGATATTCACATATAGGGAGAAAAATATGATTGAGCATGGAATTTTTTATTTTGTGTAATTATATTTTTAGATATTGTTTCTGAATAAATTAACACGTCGAAGCTTGATAATTGTCCATAGATTTTTTTTGTTTTGAAAACTGAAGAAAAAAAGAACCTTTTAAAAATATATATCTATTTGTTGACAAGTGAAGCTTGTGCGTGAATCTGTGTTTGTACCATCAGTATTTTTAAATTGCCAAGCATATCTTCCTCGTGGCACCAGTCTCAGCTAATGTCAGCAGGACCTTTTTCCAAAGAGAGGAGTTTTCCCATTGTTCCTCTGCCTCCTTTGAAAAAGTGCCGTGCTTGCACACATCCTGGCTCGCTTTCTAATTTCAGGCAAGGCAGCCTTGAAACAGCCCTGGTGCTGGTGTATGAAAATGTGTTATTTATTATCTCCCAATTATCTATTGTTTACATTGTTACTAAGGACAATAAATTTGTCACTAAGCATTGGTCTAGGTGCTGAGATTTTTATGTGGTAAACAATACTATATGTTCTTTCAGTGCAGCCTGCTCCACTGTGGAGCTGGCACCAGAATAGTGGATGACATAATTCCTGGCATGCTCTAAATATGCTCCTTTTTACTTGAAGGAGGAAAAAAAAGGGAGCTGCTCTTAAAGAAACATTTCATAGCACACAAGAGAACCTATAATCAAAGTATAGTTATTGATCTAATCACTTGTCAACAACTTAACGCTCTGATATTTCTTTATATTTGAACAGATAAAGTTGGCATTCAGATTAAAGATCATCTTAATCGCTAAAGAGCACGCAAGTAAAGGCAGTTTGCTTAACACACTGAGAAAATAAAACTGTGACACAACCACGGCTGTGTCAGGTTACATTTCAGCTCAGAATAAAATCTCTTGCCAGCAGCTAAACCATTAGCATACATGGTAACCCAATTACACCTCTCATTCATTTTCTCCTGCACCTTTTACAGCGTGTCTTGGTGTGAGAAGCAGAAACCTGTACAATTGCAGGCTAACTTTTGCAAGCCGTGTCTGCGTGAATGGTGGTATTGTCGGGGTGTGATGTCACTGAACAGAGACGGTGAGCTAAGAGCACAGCTGAATCTGCATGCTGCCTCAGTCAAGTATATGTCTGTATGCATGCTTATTGTGTGCAAAAGGCTGCTTGTCAGTGGATCGGCAGCGTCTCTTGGTACTCATTGTCCTGCTAGTCAAAACACAAACAGCAAAAAGGCCTTTAAGACAAACCCTCATGCTTGCGTATCAGTTTTTGATACAGATCTGTTTTGCACATATTTGTGTTGAATGTTTATGGTTGTTGAATGAGCTGCAAGATGCTAACTTAGATTTTTTACAGATGTTGTTCTTTTTTTCTATTGCCATGGAGTCAAGTAGGCTTAGTGCCATTAATCTGCTGGATGAAAATGTCTAGAAGTTTATTCAGCTCAGGAAATAAACACTAAAGGAGCTCCACTGATAACGCTTCCGCAATGTTCCCAAGTCAAATTCTATAACAATAACACCGTATATAGTTATACAGATGGAGTTTGATGTACAAGAATGAAGAATGTTTATCCATCCTCTATCTGGATTAATTTCTTAGCCTTTCATACAAAGTGTAATTCAGCTCATTCAAGTCTGCTGATATGGCTCTCAGCTTGGCAGAGTTGCCTCAAATAGCTTGGTTCTTGACTCGATAAGTGATGGCTAAAGGTTTGAAACACAGACATATTTGGGCCTTGCCTGCAGCAGAATGGGTTCTGCTGTGGTTTGCTAAAATGAGAGTTAGCACGAAGTTTTCTATTAACTGGTTGTTCTGATTTTGTTCTGATGACTGAAAGAAATGTCCAAGTTTTCCTCCTGACCCGATCTTAGGTCAAATGGTATGTACTGATGCAGAGTTGTTCTGTTCATACTGCTCATCTCATTCACTGAGCCACACATTTACACACATAAAAGCTGGTTGGCGGCGTGGAAAATTGGGATTTAACTCATAACATTCTGACTAAGGAGCCACCATCGAAATATGTCCTATTTAGTTAATAAATAGAAAACACCATTTGTTTTAAACTGTATTCATTCGTTTATTTGTTGAATATATTTGAACATACGTATGTTCCATATTGTTTATGGTTAGTAGAGATCACAAGTAATCCTATACAGAAGAACTTCACTGAATCACTTTTCTTAAAATATTCTGGCACAACAAGACAAGATGAAAAACATTGGCTGCTAAAGTTTTTCACATCTCCACAGAGAAGCTTTACACTGTCACTATGTTTTCTTGTTTTATTTCTGATGAGCTTTAGGTTGAATTATTGAAAGTTAAACTATGTACTCAACCTAAAATCTGAAATGTCTTCATTTTTCTGAATCCAATTCTCCAATAGATGTCCAAAGAAGCCCTGGTCCCTAGTGGGGTCGGGACGGGTGCTGGTGCCTAGAGAATGTTTCGAGCGAGAGACGGGTTAACCCTGGACAAGTGTCTTTAACTCATTAATGGGTAAAATTACTTTTCGCTTTGACACTTCAAAAGGCACAAAGCGATTTGAGAGACAAATCCACATCTGCTACATTTCAAATCTTTTAAGGTCTGTTTATACGAGGGTCTGTTTATTTGAGCCGATACTTTGTGTGTGTGCGTCTGCTGGTGTGTGGATTGTGGTATAAGCACAAGGCAGCCAGCGCTGGTGCAGAACGTTGCATCTGTTTGTCTTTGGATGACCTCGTGTTGTTTTAGGGGTGCTGATGGGGAGGAGTGTATGCGAAGGCCATTTCGTCATGGTTCAGGGCTCATCAATGGGCGTGAGTAAACCAACTGCAGTGGACACACAGGCCAGACTGAACTGGTCCAGCCAACATCAGCTTCTCTCTTTTAGAGATAATGAAGAAAATACTCACAGGACTCCAAAGTAGATGGGAGAAATTATACCTGGATTGTTAGAGATCAGAGTAAGATTATAAATATGATGAACTTGAGTCAGTTTGCTGGACCGTCTCATCTGTCACTTATATTAATTTTTAAAATTCAGGTATCTTTTTCTGTTTTGAAGGGAAATATTAATTCTCCCTAAAGGTATAGCAGTACAGCATGGTTTTAAAGAGCTATGTTAAAGTTTGTCTTGATTCTACCATTGAGAATCTTTTTATTGAGATGCTCCATACCGTGTGGCACATGAAGTATGAAAGTGCTGAGCATCCACCCATGTGTTGCTGCTCACTTCCTGGTCGGCTGACTGAAAAAAAGGCTAATTAGCTAATTAGCACTAAACACCTGAAAGATAGGATTAAATTAACGTGCTGTTGCTCAGGACTGTATGTAAAAATAACAATACAGTTGTTAAAAGTATTATTTCTTCAATAATCAAGATGTTCAGTTATTATCTAGCCATAGATATAATTGTCATTGTTTATATGTTTTTGTTTAAAATGTTGGATACAAAGTGAAACCAAAGTATTTTTAGTCATGGACGTCAGTCCATTTCTTAAATCTAAGATTGCTCAAAACTGAACCCAGGGTACGTCAAGAGTTTTTTTAAGACAAAATTTGAAAACTTTAAAATTGCTTTAAGCACGCTGAAGTTGCTCTCATTCAAGTCTGACGGTTGTGACAAGTGATGTATCCTCTCTGATCTCGCAACATGCTAGTATTTAGACATGTGTTTGTACTTTTCTTTTTCTGTCAGTTTGGGCCATTCTCTGTGTTCAGCAGCGTGACAGTGAGGTGTAGTGATAACCATGTGGGCTGCACTGGCGCAGGGCTTTACATGAGAGGGAACAGTGGGGATATGCAGACTGGAGTCAGAGGCCCATCCATTAACTTGACAGGGTGCAGAAGCTGCCAGGAGTTGAGCGCATGCTTTGGAGCATGCCTCCTCTAAGGGTGTGTGTGTGTGTCTCAGCGCGCCCCGTACCGCCCCAGTTTCTCCGAGCACCACCAGAGCGTCTGACCCTGGCAAGGATAGCCAGGCTACGTCCATCTCCCCTGTCTGTGTCTGGAACCACAAGGAGGCTCTGTTCGGTTCGGCTTGGCCCAGAACCTGAGCGAAGAGAGAAAGGGCGACAGTGCAGCCCGACGCTCCCATCAGACTGTCTGCCTCGACGTTCCCCGAGGAAATCAGTTTAACAGTCCCCAGCTCTTGGCAAGCAGACAGAGTGGGTGGGAGGCTGCAGAGGGGGGTTAGAAACAGGGAAGAGGTGCATGTGTGTGTGTGAGAAAGACAGAGGAGAGCAGGGGAGGGGAGGTGTTACTGGCTTTCTGGGCGAGAGGGAAATCTAATAAAATTGAACTAATGGGGTTGTGGAGTTTTAGGGGACAGAAAGTGGGATTTGCTGGCAGGCACTGGTGGGTAAATGGTGGTGAAAGCAAAGAGGATGGAGCAGGAGCCTTAAACCAAACCCCCGAGTTTGAATACAGCATGTTTAGTTTAGATTACGACTTAGAGAGCCGTAATGCGTTGTGACTCAACTCTGGAACAAATCAGGAGACCACAGCAACATTTTTAGTTCCTCTTATTTCCCTCTTTATAGGTATGAGTGAAATAAGTGAATTTTTGATATTAATCCCAAATTTTAAGTTATTATGTTGACATTTTGAGTGTTTCATCACAGAAATAAAAACAAAATAGTAAAAACAACAAAAATAGAGTTTTTTTCAAATGTCAATACAATTAAAAATGTTTATACTATTTATTTTTGTAATTTAGAACTTAGAAGAGTTGAAAGGCTAATATTTGGTGCAATAACCCCTGATTTTCAATTAAAACTTTGATGTGCTTCTGCGAGTTTCTCAAAAGTTTTTCACTTTCCTGTTGTTTTTGGACTAAAGTTTGTATTTTTAGGGATGCAGGTGAATTCTTCACTATTCGTCTGCTACCAGTGATAGATTTTATCTGCTGGGCCTTTCTCAGTTGAAATTAAAAAACTGGGCTGCCTCAGTTCTGTCTCAGACAAAGGTATAAAAGCCAGGAGCCTGTTGTTCATGGCCAAAAACAGCTGCTGCACGAATGTATAACTGTGTCTGTTGATCTCAGCTACCAGGTTTCATGATGCATTCAGGGATCAGAAATAGATGGGATTTCGCTAAACCGATTGGAAATACTTTGTGCTCACAATCTGAACCAGTCTTGCGTTAACAAAGAGCGAACAGAGATATACAGAAGCTTCAATATTTATCTCTGGTCTGTTTTTATTGGAAGAGTAAGATCTCCATTTAAAACTTTGATCTCTTTGTCGTTAAACTGTGACACCACAGACTGGTTAAATCTTCCCAACATTCTCTGAGGCGCCAGAGGGCCACGGGTTCTCCTGATAGTGCACCGCTCCACTTTTAAGGGGAATAAAAGTGCTCACCCTGACCTTACTAGCTTTGATTTACCCATCCCCAGATAGGCATGGTCCCCTCCTTTTTGTACCTGCTCCATGCTCCTGCTTTCTCCTCCCAGGGTTAATAGATATGAAGTCATATGGTGGAAGAGAAACCCTGGTGTGTTCTCAGGAGGTGCCCAGAGCACTCACATGGACATCACTCAGTGGCCTGTCGTGTCAGAGAGGAAGCAACTATTAATAAATATCATTAATGGACAATCACCTGGTATCACCGAAACCACATAAATGTGAGCAGTCTAAAAAAACGGAGAAAGAGTTGGGAGGTCAGAGAGCAGAGGTCTGCAAGGAGATAGCTTCCTTCTGTGCAAAAAGCTAGCTGAATCAGGGATTTAAAAAAAAAATCAATATCCGCCACTACTTTTAGCACACTCAAAATGCATGAAATGTTCTGTCAAACATGTGTATTTATGCTGCTGTTTGATAGAATTATGAGGAAAAGAGCGGACCAAGCCTTTATGGTGTCACATAAATGCCATCTTTTTGTCTCTTTGCTTTGTTTTCCATTTTCCCGCAGCAGCTTGGTAGACAGCACTGGGAAACACTGCATGCCATCTAACGTGCAAGTAGTCCGCGCTGCCACAGGCTAACACCTGCACTCTTTTAATGACTGTTTTCTGGGACGGCTATGTTGCTGCAAGAGAAATGTAAATCTATGCATGCGTGTGTGTGTGTGCAGGGGTGTGCATGTGTGTGTGTGTTATTAAAGTAAAATGCACATAGTGGTTAAGTTCCTGTGCTCAGCAGAGTCTGGGGAAATGCAACCTTGTGTTAAAAAGTCATTAGGGAGCTGATGAAGGTGTTTGAGAGTCACAGCCTGCTCATCATCACTCTGCTAACGTCCCTTAGTTGCGTCACTGTGGTTCTGGATACAAAGGCTTAAAGTTTTGGCTGAACACGACTTAACTGCAGATGGAGGAAGAGCTGACACTTGTGCAGAGATAGCTTCAGGAGTAGACTTGCTGTCACGGTAAGGCCTTCTTTTAGTTCAATTTGTGACAGTGCTATTAGTCTTAAATTCTACTTCTTATATATTGCTAGATTTTACATTTGCAGTAAAGTCTGTCATATATTACTGCCTCAAAAATGAGAATAGGGATGATTGCATGACTCAATTTCTCAAGTTGATCATTTGTGCAAAAAATACCCAAAAAAATAGAAAAGCCTGATATGATAATATTAGAGTTGGCATTGGGTCTAATGGTCTGAATGAAAGCATCACGGCTTCAGAAATTTTCCTTTAGCTTCCCTGCTCTGTGTTTTTCTTTACAGGGTTATTTTGTCATTAAAATCTTATTAACAGTTTTGATTGCTGTACATTCTCAGGATGTGTTCCACACAGAAATATTAACAGTGGTGTTCAACCTCCAATACAAACTGGTCAAACCCTTAAAACTTAAATAAAATCACTTTTAACATGTTTTTTGAGACCGGGGTTGTTTAAGACGTAATTGGTCTTAATCCTTCTCAAAGTAACCGTTAAGCTACAGAAATCAACTTGTATTAATGTTAAAACGTAGACAGTAAGAGAGTTATCTGTTGCAGGTTGGATATTAACTGCTTCTAAAATGATCTCTCTTCAAAAAAACTATCATTTAATAGTTGCCTTTTAACATAGGATTACTAGGATTGTAATTTTACTTTAAAAAAGGTTTTTGCTAGAGCGCATACTCTTGCCATGAAACAAGAATGATTTTATTTCAGGTAGTTATATTTTGAAGTAGTTATTTTTCCATTTCACCGCAGCCTATAAATATTTTACTTTCAGCAATATGTTTGGTTAATTTGGTGTTTTGTGTTCAAACCTGTTCATAACGCGTCCTACAACTTCCGCAGCAGCCGCCCCTCGGCTCTCTGCCTCGCCACTTTGACACCCTCTCTTTTTGGCCTCTCTGAATTTATGCCTTTTAACATAGGATTACTAGGATTGTAATTTTACTTTAAAAAAGGTTTTTGCTAGAGCGCATACTCTTGCCATGAAACAAGAATGATTTTATTTCAGGTAGTTATATTTTGAAGTAGTTATTTTTCCATTTCACCGCAGCCTATAAATATTTTACTTTCAGCAATATGTTTGGTTAATTTGGTGTTTTGTGTTCAAACCTGTTCATAACGCGTCCTACAACTTCCGCAGCAGCCGCCCCTCGGCTCTCTGCCTCGCCACTTTGACACCCTCTCTTTTTGGCCTCTCTGAATTTAGGCTAATTCAGTTAACAAGCGCACAATGCTCCACTGCCAGCTGGAAACCTCCCGGAGACGCTGATAAATGAGCAAGCCGTTGTCCTGGACGGATCGTGTTCAAGGAAGAGACATGGGAACCCATCTAATCTCTCCCTACCTCTGGTCTCTTTCTCTCCCACTGTTGCATTTCACTTTCCTACATTACTCTTGACTGAATGAGCATCTTCTGGGTAACTTCGTGTGGACTATAAGGACAATGTGCAACGAACTGGTTTTCTTCTCTTTAAGCGGCGAAACATTGTATAACCCTGATTGGTTTTCTTTTGAACACAGGTAGTTCATCTCCACTTTCTGACGCACACTGACAATGATGATGGCTACTGATATATAAGCCTTTTAGCTTTTGTTGAAGTTGGATATCATCTTCCTTCTTGTTATGCCTGTATCTTTTCTTTCATCTTATATTTGGAGCACTACTCACTATTAACACTTGCAGGCTGTGGGATGAACTGTCAGTAGAAACAAAGGTATTTCTATTACTATACCACTGAGATTCTCAGTATGACTGTATCACTGCAGCGAGCTGCAGGCTTTGTGTACATCCCACTGTGTGTTTAGTTTTTGTGATATTTTGACACCTACCTCATTGGTCACAAAAAGGAAGGGCTGCGACGCCTGATACTTAATGCTCATGAGGCTTCGTTGACGGGAGTTAACAAAGTGTGAGCCTGAGATAGGATTTGGATTTGTTATCTCTGCATAAGCCTTTTTTAAAACAAACACTTATAAGGTACAAAAGATAAAGCTGAAGAAATGAAACTTGTGTCACAATGTGTGACATCTCCTGGTATGCCAAACAGAAACTATAGTTAGCTGAAACAGGCTCTGCAAGGTCATAATTTCACTCTGCTGGTTTCATGTGCAACCCTCGGTATCGCTCCCTTCATCAGAAACAAGGTAATAAGAACTAAACTGATTGTACACGTTCTTAAAAATAAATTTATGCACTCAAGCTAATGCAACCCTACAGATGTGCTCTTCTTTGCTGTTTTTATTTTGTCTTTTAAAAAAGTGATTTATTTGACTCTTCCTCTACTGTGCTTGTAAAAAGATCTTTGCGCTCATAAGGCGGTGTGAGCGAGGAGCGCAAAGCTGATGTTTTTGCTACGGCCATGTCTTAGCATCGTGAGCGGAGCCAGCTGGATGCCATTCCCAATGGGAATCATGAATGTGAAGGTTGTTAAAAGATATGGAGCCTTGCACCAAGCGTGGACTCACTAGCAGCAGCTGGTTGGCGGGGGGAAGGGAGCACTGAGAGAAATGAGAGCACTGGGAAAGTGTAAAAAAAAAAAAAGAAAAAAAAATGGAATTCATAACAGTAGCCCAGGAAGTAATGTCTTTCGTTGCATTTTTGCTGGTATCATTGTGACTGGGATATAGTATATCATTATAAATACTTAAATTAAAGTTTGGATGCCATTCAAATCTACAGATGTCACTTTTTTTTTTGCATTTTTACATCTGTGTCTGTGCTTTTCCTCAAGTGAAGCCCAGAAAAACAAAGCAGAGCAGACGGGTCATTTGGTAAACGTGAAGAACACAACTGTACCTTTACTGAGTCTCCCTCAGGTCTCGCTCATAGAGGACTCAGACTCAGCCAGGGCTAAGTAGACCTCACAGCTAAAGCAACAAACCTTCCTTTAGCTGGGTCAACAGTCTGCCATTCACACCTCACCAGCAGGTTCATCTCAGCAACTTCCAGGCTCACACAAAAAAAAACGATTCTATTGGGAATATGAAGAGGAAAGATTGGCATGATGACAGTTGGGGAAGGTGCAGAGCAGGAATGACAGGGGTGAAGGGGAGAGCGACGACAGGCTAAGTGGTTTTGATTTGTTCACCTGACATATGGATTTATGAAGCCACTTGTCTTGTCATCTTCAGCAAATGCTCTCTACCTGTTAATCAGCTCACTGAAGATACACAACCAAACAGTGCTTGAGAAACAGATTCGTGCCTCATAAAAGGTTTTACATTTTTATAGGCTATAAAACAGTATCCCAGGAATCTATGGCAAATGCTTATTCACAAATAATTTTCCACCCAATCACAGTGAGATGTATTGCAAAGAAGAATGGGTAAAAATTAAGAGAAATATTCCAGACTTGCATCTGTGATGACAGCATAATTCTAATTTTACAATAAAAGGTCCAACCAAAAACTGGGTTTGCAAATTATCCTGTGGATAGAAAGCATTTGTAAAAAAACAAAGCAAAAAAAAAAAAAGGCAGAATTGGCCCGAGCCGGTTTTTAGATCTGAGATTGTCTTGCTACAATGCTTCAGTGCGGCCCGATTCAGCCACAATGAAGACACAAAATTAAATGTTGTGTGTATCTCTTTTCTCCACACAGAGGCTGAAAGCCGCCCTCTCCCACCACCCTGGTGCCATCCCCAACGGCAACATGAACTCCATGGGTCACATGATGGAGATGATGTCAACAAGGCAGGAGCAGGGCAGCCATCATCACATGCACTCGCACCCGCACCAGCACCTCCAAGCACCTCCACACACGTACCAGCACCACGGACACCACCACCACAGCCAGGGCCACGGGCAGGGCACACATCACCATCCACAGGGACACAACCCTCATCACAACTCCCACAATCCTCACCTCCTGCCCGGGCACCCACACCAGACATCACCGCACCCTCCTATGCACTCACAGGTAAGAGAAGCCAATTCCCAGGGTCTGAGCTCCAAGGCAAAGCCGCATGTTTCATAACACATTAAATCTCCCACTCAGTGAGAAGTCACTGGCTAATAGAGGGCAATGCTTCAGTAGCCCTTTGTGTAGTTTTGGAAGAAGCTATTAGTGGTTTAATGCTCAAGCATTGCTGAAATGATGCTTAAAATTAGAAGGTTAGTGGACAAGCCCATTTCCCCCCCGCTTGCATCGTCAATGCCAGCTTGTTTCCTGGCGGGCTTTTCAGAAAACGCGTTTCTTCTGAGGTTGGTCAGCCACAGGTCAGAGCTTGATGCCTGTCATGAGGGCATTGCTTAGAGTGGAAGTCATAAAGTGGTGCTCATTAAAGATGCTCACAAATGTCTTTTGGAAATTTACTCTCACCTCATGCTGCAACAATAAGCTGCAGACATGCGGCCACATGAGAACGTCTGGTGCAAGAGGAGAGCTATAGACACTATTCCCAATGTTGCGCTGCAACCACTGATCACAATCCTGGAAATTGTTATCTGTGAATGGATGTGGTTTAATTTAAAACTGATGCTTACAGCATTATGACTTTCTCCCCGTATTGTTATTTGCAGTGTCAATCATTTTGGATAAAGGACAGTCACACTAGAAGAAATGCAGCTCATTGTATGTTCCAGATGAAGCATTAAGGCATTAAAGCAACCCGTTCTGTATGCACAGCTGCCATTAAAGCAGCTTGTGTGTTTTCCATGGTTCTCATAAAAATGGTAATGATCTGAAGACTGAAAACACTTGACTTTGCCAAAGAGACGTCAAGATCTGTCAGAGCATGTACGTTTTTAGAAACGGGCCTTTTCACTATGTCTGCTGGTGTTAGTCTGAGTGGAAGTGGGCGTTGGAAAACTGCCTCCTGACACCTCTTTAACAAGGTGGGCAACTCTGGTGAATCAACCCAGTCACCCACTCAGTCTTTCACTTCTGACGCATGCAGCCCGGCTCCTGAGGCACGTGCTGCAAACAGATGTTTTTTTTTGGGCAAGGTGCTAGGCATTAAAAAACAAGGGGGAGATAATGTATAGATGTTTACACACAAGCTGCTCTGAGGCCAGCGCAGTGGTGACAGCAGACAGCTTACGGGCTGTTTTCCAGATGCCGGACAGGTTGAACATTACGCAGACAGACGTTGTGTCATCCCGGAGATCCCAATAATGATCATCCTATGTGCCGCCTGTTTCAGATGTCACCTGCAACCCAGCAGATGCAGCCCACGCAGACGCTGCAGTCCCCCCCAGCCAGCGGCGGGCGGCGCAGACGGGTAGTGGACGAGGATCCGGACGAGCGACGGCGAAAGTTTCTAGAGCGAAACAGAGCGGCTGCGACGAGGTGCAGGCAGAAGAGAAAAGTGTGGGTGATGTCCTTGGAGAAGAAAGCTGAAGAGCTCACTCAAACTAACATGCAGCTTCAGGTATCAAGATGAAACTCTACATTTATTCATGTTGCAGTGTGAAATTCTAAGCTGTGCGGTCCAGTGCCTTGCAAAATATTCACATCCTTTGAACTTTTTTAAAAATGTTCATGATACAACAACAAACTTAATTTCATTCTATTGGTATTTTATGTGGAAGACCAACACAAAGTAGAACACAACCATGGAAATGAAGGAATACTGTACATAGCCATAAATTTGTTTAAATAAGACTTGACTTGAACCTAGCTTTACAAACAGAGATGTGTGCATTCTTCTTTATTCAACAACTGAATCTCAGTCAGCTTGGATGGTGAGCATCTGCGAGAAGGAATTTTCAAGTCATGTTAAGGTCAATCGAACACATGAACATCCTTTGATTTAAACCAGTCCATCATAGCTCTGGTTATATGATCTGAGTTGTTGTCCTGCTGGATGTAAAACTGCCACACCAGTTCCAAACCCGTTGCAGTCTCTAAAGGTTTCCCCACAGAGCTGCCTTGTAATAAGCTCCATCTTCTGAAGTTGTAATTCTGACCATCACACTGACTTTCATGTGCCAGTTGATGAAAAGTATCCCCACAGCATGATGCAGCCACTTCCATGTTCCACAGTGGTAATAGTGTGTTATTCCATGACACATGTAGGCCAAAAAGTTACATTTGATCTTATTTTATATGATAATCTTGTTATGCATGTTTTTTTGTATCTCTTGCATGGTTTGTGCCAAACAGTAAACATAATTTTTTTTTTCCAAGAATTACCTTTTTCTCGCCTCTCTTTCATTAAGCCCAGATTTGATGACTTAATGGCTAATAGATAACTTATCCCACCTGATAGGCAATTTGTATTAGTCTGTCATATATATATTAATATATATTAAAATAATAGTAAATTATTATTTAGAAATAATCTATTATTTCTAAATAATAAATTGTATTCCTTGTTTACCACTAATAGGAACTGTCTTTTTTTCAGAATGAAGTGACCATGCTAAAGAATGAGGTGACCCAACTCAAGCAGCTTCTGCTCACACACAAGGACTGCCCCATCACCACTATGCAGAAAGAGTCCCAAGGTTACCTCAGTGAGTAGCCCAAAACATAAACACAGATGAACCCCATGCACACACACATTTTGGAATATGACCCAAACAACACCTTCACTGATGTGCCTTAGCCCTGCAGACATAACTCTAAGGTGTCTGCCAGAACTCTTCGCTCTGATGTGCTGGTATCCAGGTCCCACGCTCGCCGCAGGACTCTTTCTTTTGCACCAGGGTGTTGCACACTCTGGTAGCCGCCCCAGGATTGGGAGTTGGTCGTCTAAATCTTCTGAGAGACAAAATTTTCCATTCAACAGCTGCACTTTGCACAGGGAGTCAACGTGAGAAAACCCTGACAGTCTACAAATTGGCAAAATCTTACCAATGCCCACAACCATTGTGACTTTTTGGATTGCGCTTCAGCTCAGCTTCACATGACATCAGAGCTCCACCCTTTGATACGGACTCAAGTGACGTTTTCATGTAAATGGGATGAGGCACCTCCCTGTGCTAGCAGAGGAAAATAAGGCTCACATCCCCAATGGCTGAATGGCTCTTTTATGCAGGCGAAAGCCGCATCCCAGACAGGGCAGGAATGACTTTCATTGATGAGTCTAGCTTGTGTGCAGATGTCATCTTCAATGTGTCTACAACTCGTCAACATGTTTACCGGCTTAACTGATTCAATTTACAGTATCTGTCTTAGCCTATTTTTGTTTCTGGAATGTTACATGTACTAAAAAAAGAAATATTTGTTTATTAAAAGCTATTTTTTACCAATAAATTGCTTCTTTCTTTACTATGATGAAATGGTTTGTGTTTATTTTTGTGTGTTAGCAATTTTTTTTGTTGTAAAACTTACACATATAACTATCCTTAGTGATGTCTCTGCTGTGTCCTCAGGTCCAGAGAGCAGTCCGGCAGGCAGTCCAACCCCAGCATGCTCCCAGCAGCAGCAGGTCATCCAGCACAACACCATCACCACCTCCACCACGACTGTAGGGGGCGGCACCGTGCACGGACAGGCCAACCACCGCACAGACATTAATCCTATCCACTAAGGACTGGAGAGTATAATTTTTTCAGCTCCCCCTCTTCTTTTCTGAGGGTTACCAGCTGCACATGCTGCCCCCCCTCTAGTAGGAGAAAAACCTCAAAAGACCAGCGCGGCTGCTCTTTATACAGTAGCTACAGTATATTTTTATAGACCAACCCTGTTAACGCGCAGTGGCTCTGTGGTTTGCTCAGTCTTGTTTTTCTGTCTACTTTTTTGTGCAATTGGCTGAAAGAAGGGTTGTTGCTGATCATCAACAGCAATTTGGGGAATTTTTCTATTTTGTTATGGTACAAAGCTGACTAAGGTGGCTATGGAACCAGAGAAAAGAGCCAAAAAGCATCTGATTATCTGCAGATGAAAATCTAAGATCTTCATGTCTTAGATTTTGTATGCATAACGGACTGAATAAGAAGTCAAATCATTACCTGTGAGAGACAGGTGGACTTCGGTATCGCGTGTTTGACAGAATCCGAGTCAAACTGGCGCTATACCTTTGTAAAGACTTAAAGCTGGTATGACTGTTAACATTCACCCTGTCACTCTAAGTCTTAATGAGCTTTATTATAATCTGCATGACAGTGATGATACCTTGCGAACAAATGGAAGCAATACATAGCAGTGTTGATTATCTTCTTTACTGTATCCCCGCATTATGATCAGAGTGACCAAAACATTTGATGTTGTGTCAGCTACAGAACTGAACACTGTGATCCCGGTGAGGCAGCTCAGGAGTTGAGACCAACTCCTACGCTCTGCAGGACCAACTCAAAGCTTTAATTGTTGAAGACTTTTATTTTCTGTGTTGAGTGTTAGGATTTGAATTCCAGATTAAATTTTTGTTTGATTGTGCGAATGCATGTGAGTATTGTATAGTAATCTTTTTCCTTCTTTTCTCTGCAGAACAAAGTTCAGTTAGCTGTGTTAGAGCAGAAAAAGAGAGGAGCTTGTGAGAAAATAGGAGAATTTGGGAAAATTACATCCTCTGGGAGACAGACAGCCTTTAAGCATTTCTTTCTTGGTAAACTTTCCAAGTTATCACAATGTGCCTGAATCTTTCCTTTTTTTTATTCTTTGTTTGCTTACGTTAGACAACTTTGAACATTTTTTTTTTCATTTTTTTCCAGATAAATAAGTATTGAGCATATTTATGGTTTTCTCATGACAGTCATATTGCATGTCTGTAACTGCCCAGGTAGCATCTACTCATGGAGACGATAAACCCAAATTATGCCAGATCTTGTGGAATGATCTGGAATGTCACAGGGAATGAGTTTTGAAGGATTGCTTACTAAAATGTTTGTAATCTAATCTGAAAAGGAAAAAAATACTTTTTGAACCGTTTCAGAACAGCCATAGGGAAATTTACTTCATTAGTTGGTTAGTTTTGATCCTGATCTATCCTTCTACATACCTGTTCCAATTCTTGGTTTCTCTGCATCCCTCCTCTATGCACTCTGATCTTTAGTTCCTTCCAAAGATGTTTAATTGGATTCCAGTCAGATGATTGGCTGGGCCATTCAACTGTATTTTATTTTTCTAAAACTAAGCCAGTTTCTTTGGCTGTTTGTTTTGGGTCAATCTCTTGTCTAAAAACCTAACTTCATTTCACCTTCTGATTATTTACAAATATGTCCCTGTACATATTTCTGTTCATCTTTCTATTGCATTAAGTCTGCCAGTATTATATTACTTCCTAACCTCAATGTTAGTGTCGTGTTTTGGGATAGTATAATTCTTAATTCGTTCCCCTAATATGGTGTGAACAATGACATTCAAACAGTATAATTTTGTTTTTAAGCTGATCAGACTATATTTCCCAGTGTTGATATTGATTTTACTTCAGAAGTGGAGTCTTGTGCAGTGAATGTGAAGAGCCTAATTCCAGGTGTTTCTTAGGAACTCTGCAACTAGTTCTCGGCTCTTCTAAGCATTTTTTCTTGTCTCATCTGTCAGAGACTTTGCGAGGAACACCTGTTTTTGCCCCTAGCTGTGTTCACTGGAGCATTCAGAAATTTAACTAAAACCACCAGCATCTTTTGCTGCAATCAAGTTGTGAAGGTTATGAGAGATTTCTTTGTTTTTACTCATCATAAGATACTTAATGCGTGATTTCTTGGTAATAAGAGGTATTTTTTTAACCCAACAATTAAATACTACTAGTCAGCTATCAGGGTGCAGGATTTATTTTTCTAAATACTCACTTTAGATTTTAGTGGTTGTTCTTCTCTTTCTTGGTCTTTTTAAAATACTTTTTAAGTGTTCAATACGTATTTCTTGTGCCACCTTTATTTGATTCTTTTTTGTATTTCTTAGTTTGTCACTGACATGCAGCATTCATTTCAGGGCAGTAGCCTCACTAGAAATCTATGTACTGAGAAAAACATTGATGTGTTAAATAGTTGTTTCCAATTCTCTATTTCTGCCCTTTTCTGTGGCCCCGCTGACCTCAAAACTTTTCATAATCAACCACATCTTGTCTTTATCTCCTCTCCTTATTGACCGGAAATGTCAGTTGAATTGCATGCAGACCATGATGCACTGTGTTTTGCAGCAACATGGATGAAATACATTCCACTGGCAGGTGGAGCGATCACAGAGTTGTCTATGCACTTTTGTCCTCTGATGTGACAGAGGGTAGAATAGCCATATTAAAAGGTCAGAGTAATTCTCAGCGATCTCCCATCTTCACACACCAGCGAGAAAAAACATAGCGTGTTTTGCCTTTTTTTTTTCTTTTTTTGAGAGGCCATGCCGGCTAAAGTATCAGTATGGATGTCACACTGTTTAACTTGTGCGCTTGTTGTTTTCAAAAAGTTTTTCTTCCTATTCATGCTCGGCTGTTGAAGGGTTTGGGGAAAAGTAGCTTTTATGTAGTCTCTGGATGTCGGAGCCTGCATGTGCAGCTCAGTATGTGTGATGAAGAGTGAGAGAAATTCTCTTAAAAAGGGCTTTGTTGTACCACCCCTCTGACTGGAAGCTTGCCTTATTTTTAGTTTGTAAAACTAATGATGGAGATTATGTCTGAATTACCATTCCGAATTAATCTTTTGCATGAAAAAAAAAATGTTAATGACCTCAGAATACTTTAACTGGAATCATTATACTTTGAAGTTGTATATAACTTTACTCTCCTTGGCTCTGAATTTGAATTTATTACAGAGAAAAAAACATTTGTTACTCTTTCGGCAAACAAAACGGTCAGATGGAAGTACAACGTGTGCATATCTGTGTACAACATCATATTGATGATGTTGTGACTGTATTATTTGACATTTAAATATATAAATATTGTACATATCATTAATTTCTATAATCATGTACATGTATTGACACCACCTTTCTTTTTGAAGGGAGTATGAAATGTGTGGTACGTTTGTAAATAATGTTTTCATAGCACTTGTTGCCTTTTGCTGTACGCCTAAACATGGAGACTCGTTCCAGCACTTAAAAACTTGTTTATATGAAATGAACCGATGAATCCATTCCCGCCTGCATAACTTTGTACAACATTTTGTGTGTTTGTGTCTGTAATTATCTTGCCTTTGTTTTATTTTGCATTTGTACAGACATTTAATATCATTGCAGTTACATTACGGTATGAAAATAAAGCACTTGTTCTGTAAAATACGATTTAGTATTTTCTGTGGCTTCGATTAACTTATGTGGAAATGGATTTTTGGTGTGTGTGTGTGTGTGCATGTAATCCTGTTAAAGGTGATACGATCAACTGTCCTTGGAAAAAAATAACAGCTCATTAAATAGTTAGATGCTTTAAAGGTTTAGAATGCTCATTAATTATTAAGCTGTCTAGACAGCTTGATAGATGCCTGATGAAATAACATGGCAGTTAACGTCAGTGCACGCGTGCCAGATTCATGCAGATAGATGCAGTTTGCCAGTTACAATCGCATACAACCACATTAACACCCCTGCAGAAATGTTTGCATTTTTGAACTTATTTGTTCAAGAAATATTCCAGGTAGCTTCCTTTTACACTTTCAGAAACATATCATTTGGAAAAATGATTGCCACAGGGTATCTCTCCTAAATATATGAAATTTAATTCAAACAACTAATCAAATCAAAGCACTTTATCGAAAAATATCAGAAATTTGTAATACTTTTATTCTATCATTGTAGAAAGTCTGAATAGCACTTCAACATCTACAAGTTTAGAAAGTAATGGCCAAAATTAAAATGAATAGTTATGGTGTTTATTTTTTAAATTCTTTTATAAGGACAATATGGCTCACCACCCACAGTCCTGTTCTCATAGGGACTGGCAGAAGTAGTTAGGGGCAAGATAAGTTTTGTCCAAATTATTTGTCTGTTTCTTATGGGCATGTGACGACTTAGCAGCTACGTCTGTTGTGCAAAATGTAACCTTTGTAAAACATAAAATTGCAGATCCCAGTTGCATGATCTTTAAGTTGGTATTTGATCCCATTTACAGCAATACATAAAAGGCAACATTGCTGATTTTTAAGAACTCTGAATGAATTTAATCTCTTAAATATATCTTTACTTTCAGAATGTCATTCGTGACCTGTTTTTATTGAAAATACACCACTATCAAAATTGAACTGAGACTCTTTATTTAGAAATAGTTGTACTTTACCTCAGAGTAATAAACTGGTCAAACCTGGATGTATAAGCTTATGTTGATTACCAAATATTTACATTTTTCTTAAAAAGAAAACTGCTAAGAATGTTTCAAACCAAAATAAAGTCCATGCATCTATAAATTTGTACCAATCTAAAAGGATGAGAAATTTAAGTTCTGGCAAGCCTTAAAGCTGGAGACACAAAGTCTCCAAAAACACCACAATTTAGTTTGTTTTTTTACAAGAATCTTTAGAAGGAAATGTGTCTCATCAAATATGGTGCGATATTTGCAACTATTATAGACATGTTGTTCTTGCAGTGTTATCAGTTAAAGTTGTTGTTTCAATGAACAATGCATTTTCTAATCTTGTTTTAAACTAGGAATTCATACTGATTTTTAATATAACCATGGAAACAAGACAGGCTGAAAATATTCATGACAGATTCATCTGTCAAACATGTTACATATTCAAAATCTCTCACATTAAAATTAATCAGATGAAAGATTTAACAGCTTTTACAAAAAGTTACCATCATTGACCATGATCTAATCAGAATTTATTTTTTTATTTGTCTGCAGTTGCAATTCACTGAATTACAGCGACCCCTAGTGTACATATTCAAAATTACCAAAACTGTCAAAGCAAGATCATGTAAAATACTAAACCAAAACATTGAAAACTAATAAAATAACCCACTTTTATTTTCAGAAACACAAAAATACATTTCAAATTGATCTGTGTAAAATAAAATAAACATTTTCAACTGAATTCAAGTCGATGAGAAATTGCATAAATTCATTAGTGGTGATCAATTTAAAGAAAAAAAATACTTTTCTTTTAAACTGTTGCAAAACTACATACAGAAACAGTTGATTTTCATTTTTTGTGACAATCAAAGGTCTTTAAAATCAACACTCGACAATCAGTGTGTTCTTTAAGTCCATATTAACACCATTTCACACCCAGCCCTGTGTTGACAAGAATCTGTCGATCATATCAAAGGACCTCGCCGGCTGGTCGTAAGGCAGGATGTGTCCTCCTCCTCTGATGATGACCTGGAAAGGTTAAGAGGATTATTCAAATGTTGGCTCATCTGCATGTAAAATTTGTGGTGTCTGTCCTTCACATCTGCTCACCTGGAAAAACTCTCCGACTTGTTTGACATAACCTGCCACCTCGGTGTCGTCAGGCTGGAGCTTCCAGTGGAATCGGGCAGCGGTTTTATACTCGGCAGATCCGCTCCAGTTGACAGTCGGTAGAAACCTCTCGGTCAGAGGAGCTGCTACAATCACATCCAGCTGACCGCTGTAGATTAGGACCTGTACATGTGCCGCATTTGTTTTTTTTTGTTTTATTCAAAACTTAATTTGAGAAATTGAAAGATTATTTTGGATGAAATCTCTGTTGTGCATTACCCTGTAGTTGTCCATCAGAATCCCCAACCATGGTTTGATGCTCTTCATGACATCCTGCAGGAGGTGCTTCTCCACCTCGGAGCCGTCGTGGAAGGTCAGGTTCCCCACGTGGATGGCTTTCCGCACATCAGGCAGCGTCACAAACTGGGAGAAATACTCCTGGTCTTCAGGTTCCTATGAAAAAAAAAACAAAAGAAACATGGAGAATGCAGTGATGTATGAAAGGATTGAAAAGCTTTTAAAAAACATGGCAGAAGCTCTGATTTCAGACTACCTGGCATGTCATGTAGTTAAAATAGTTGGTGCAGCCTGTAGCGTTTTGGAAAAAGGACGGATACGGATCCACATCTCCATTCAACAAAGAGTCAAAAACCTAAAGTTACAAAAGGAAACAGTTTACCATCATGGGGTGATTAATAGTTGATCCGAATCAAAGACGACCAACATAAAGCATCCTGGGTTCCACCTTAAAAGCCTCCACCCATTTCTGCTGCTGGATGAGTTCCACGCCGAGGTCCGTCTGCTTGTCCACGTACTGTTTTTGGAGTTCGTCTATCATTCCTGTCTGATACAGGAACTCTCCATAACCACCCAGCATCTGATGGGGAGAGAACAGAGAGTTGAGACCGAACATACAACGGCAATGCATCTGGAATATGTAAATACAGGGAAATAATACGCAGCATTTCACATTTGAAGGGACGTCAAAGAATTAAATGTTTGCATGACACCAACCAGTTCTGGATCACAGAGTCCGTCACCGATAGCCATCCCCTTAAAGTTGATCTTCACCTTTGCGGTGGGGTTGTTTTTATGGATGTAATAGGAAATGGCAGGAACATATTTTCCTGCATATGACTGCAGAAATAAAAACAAAGTAAAAAGTGAAGCCCACGTCTAACCTCAGAGTCTGAGACGTTTACACATTTCTACTATGCCAGCTTCATCCAATCCAGCTTTGGCAGCAACAACAAAAACGTGTTTAAATAACCAGTTAGAAACATGCCAGAAGTTTTCTGCAACTTGGTAAGGCACACATATTCAAATGTTTTTCTGTATATTTGAATGTATATTCTAGTTTGAAAATCATGAGTGTATTTGAGCGCAATACAGCTTACAGAGGCTGCGTAACGGTAATTGTAATCTGGATTTATACATATTTGCATAACTAACCTAATTCAAGGGTTTTAATGTGAAAAGATTGAAAAGCAAAACTTACCTCCCCAGTTGCATAAAACTCATTGGATTGATACTCAGGAAAGAGTTGGAAGAACTGTGTTAAAGCACTTTTAAAAAGGAAGAGAACGTGGTAAGTTAGATGCAAATACAGCACAAGAACCTCAAAGAAATGAGAATCAACAGCTGAGAAAGAAATCAGACCTGTACAGATCTCTGCCAACATCATCTTGGTTCTGAGCAAAGCCTCTGTCATCAGCAGTGAAACTGAAACCTGTTCCAACCTAAAAAATATGTACATTATCGTTATATTTCCAATTATGTAAGTGTTTCATTATTTTTTTAAGTCAGAGAAGGAAAATAAATACCGGATTGTCAATGTACAAAACTGAATATCTGCTCGTCCATGCGTAATCCCTTAAACCGACTGCAAAGACAGAGAAAGACTGAGACTAACAAAAAACTATCAGACAGAGTATTACCACATCTGCTGCTGGTCTCTGCCAAACCATTTACTACCAGTCAAGTTCTTGTACACCACGTAAGGTCCGTGTTCCACAAAGAGCCCGAACATGGAGGTGCCACCGGGTCCACCTTGCAGCCAAAGCAGGACTGGGGCTTTGTCCTGCCTTGCCTGGAACTGAGGGACAGAACAGGTGGTAAAGTTAATAAATCAACACCGTCTGGTGGTGAGGTGAATTTTAAAAAGTAGAAGCAAAAGGCTGAACCTCTTTATGTTGCATTCTGGTAGTTATAGATTAATTTAGTCTGATTCTTACATGATTAGCAGAAAGTATTTTCGTTTGGTTGGAAAAATGGAAATATATGCAATTAATAAGGTCTAAAGTTTCTATGCATTCCTCTTTGCCATAAATCTTATCCTGATTTAGATCTTTTAACTATTTTTTACTTCATTTTTCTTTGGATTGTATACTTTTACAAACAAGCAACTTACATTATTTTTGCTGCATTTAAAAAAATACAAGTAAGAATTGGTAGAGAATGTCTAAGTATACAGTGTAATTTCTCTATTTATACATTTGACCAATAACTAGACATCTGACACAGTTAGCCTCCAATCAAAGAAAATATACCACAATGACCAGAAACAACCAATGAATCCCCAGGTTTCTACTCTGCCATGAGCTAAAATCTGTTGGAACTTCATGGTTATAATCAAGTGACGATATAAAGTTTGAAGCTGTTCAGGGGATTTTAACTAAATATTTGTGTTTACATTTGAGTTTTTATGATTCATTTTGAGCCTGTGTGGATTCGAGACGAGCCATAATAAATTAAAATGTGAACCCATTTCTTATTTATTGAAGTTTGCTGAAAATCTGTTCAGTAACAACTGGAAGTAACAACTGGATATCAGAATAGTGTAAATGCATCACACACAGTTAATGAGTCTCACTAGACACAGAAAGTGGAAGATAACACTGAAACTCAATCAGATGGTTCCTGGTTTGACTAACTCACACTTCCAGTTAGAAAATAAAACTTGAACCAGTAAATATATATATTTGAGCTTCTTAAAGTGATTTTGTTGTTCTTTAAGTTTTCCAATTGTAATTTATCTTCACCAAGATTTAAACTACCAGAATCCTCACGCAAGTGCAAATGTCTGACCAGACTCAATTATACTTGTTGTAACATAAAGTGCAGATGAAATTGAAGAAGTTTGTCTTTTATTGCCTGTCAGGAGTTGGCATGTGACTCCTCGTGCACTGATAACGTTTTTGATCAAAACTCAAAGTTGCTGATTACTACATGTAGTAAACAACCACTGTGAGCTTTCAAAATGGTCTCGATTTGTCTTGCAGCAGTAATTGTCATGAAAGGGAGTCCTGACAATCACTGTTGACTGAAAGGTTGAAGGTAAAGAATGTAGCGATCATTTTAGTTCCTCAACAACAACATGATACTTTTTGAAACTGTTGAGCATTGCTGAGGATGAGTGTCATGCTGTAGAGGAAGCAGCTGAGCTCACCGTGTTTGCAGGGAAGAACCAGAAAAAGAGGTTGCTGTTGTAGGTCTTGTTGACTGTGAAGTATCCAGAGTAACTCTTGACATTCGCCCCAGGCATCTTTCCAACCATACTTAGTTTCCTGGCTGTGCACAGGGCGTATCAGTGCAAACATAAAGCTAATATCGCAGAAAAGCGTCGTGTTGTTTATGTACTACACGGTTATGCAATGTAAAAACTTGCTCTTACCTTCATCTATGGCGCCCTTCTCCAGATAGGGAGTGATAAACAGAGGAGCCCCGGGGTCCACTCCATTCAGATCGCTGACTCTGTGAGATTTCCTGCAGAAGAACGACGAGCAGCTCCGTGCGGCGGCTGCAGGGCCCAGGCAGGCCCAGAGGAACAGGAGAGCCAGAGTTTCCCTCAGCATCCTGAAAACAGGTACAGGTTTCATATCAGAGTTCATATCAGGTTCATACCAGACCTTCATGTCCTCCTTCCGTGTGAACCTCAAACGCCGCACTGAGTCAGATTTCACCACATTCCCACCGCACAGGAACCGTGACGCATCCTTTCTGTAGGCTAAAGGAGAGCTGGTCACCACTCACCTCATTATCCCGCCGTTTCTAAGGAAACGAGGCAAATTTCAGCTTCAATTACAGGAATGTTCTACCAGAGATATTGAAATGCCTTACACTGTGAGCGATAGTCACATGACCAGACCTTAGGTCACGTGAGTGATAACCACGTGGTTTCTCTTGTAACTGCAGTTGCTAGATTTTGCCCTGAATAATGTCTCGCAGGTATGATGTTTCCTCTTTAAAGAGTAGATTACATTGCTCCGGCAAAATACCTGGCTGCCTATATGTTGGCTAACTAAAGTAATAATCACCATGAATTCAGAATTCGCTGAACACACTAATTTATGGTTTCTGGAAAGTGGAATAACCACTTTTTGCCATTGAACTTCAGTGTATCTTGTTGGGACTGTACATGTGACAGATCACAACAAAGGAGTGCATAAGTGAAAGGATAAAGTGATGCAATGTATTTAAGATGTTTTCAAATAAAATTCTGAAATCTTTACCTGAATTTCTATTCAGCCATTATCTTGACACCCCTAAATAAATGACGAATGTAACAGATTCCCTTCTGAAGAGTTAATTCAGAACTAGTATTTAAATTAAAGTGTTAATCCAACTGTTCTGTGAAGGGTTTGTGGGTTTATTGGAGACAACTAAAGAACCAAAAGCATCACAAATAAGTCACACAGCAGACAGGTCAAGGAGATGTTATGGAGTAGTTTAAAGCAGCTGTGGGTTATAAATATCCCCTCTATTAGTAACTGAAAACCAATTTTACACAGCATCTCTAACACTAGTGGCAGTGTCATGTTCTAGGAATGCTTTTTTTTTTTTTTTTTTAAGGGACAGGAAAGCTGCTGAAAGTTGATGGGAAGACTTCAGATGGAAGCAAGTCTGTTGCAGAGGATGAAAAAGATGGGAGCCTCTAAAAGGGTTGAGGTTCTCCTTCCATAAGGACAACTAAGCTGCATGGCTGGTGAAACTGAACAATAAAAACAATCAGGGTTTAACCAGGAGAGCAAATATATTTTCACATAGTTTGGATGGCTAGATAAATAAGATCAAGTTTGTCTTTGTTTGCTCAGGTTATGTTTGTCTGATAATCACATTTAGTTGATGATATTAAATATTTGTGTGTGTATGGAAGAGGATCAGGGCTACTGAAAAGAAAAAAACAAACTAGAAAATCCCACAGACTTATCTCATGTTGCATTGCAGCAAATAAACTGAATTATTTGGATGTTACTAAAATAGCTATATTCAACGACTTCAAAATTATATTTAAGAATTTTACATTTAGTTGACAATATATTAATTAAATAATTCATTAAAAAAATTCTCTGTGGGTTGCACCTAAAAGCTTGTGCATAGCGAAATGACCGCCAGATGGCGCCAACACCCAGACATACATTTCGCTCCTGCATCGTAACACGAGGCAACATGGTTTCAGATGAAAATAACGTCTCAGCTGGTATAATGTGGCTTCACCAGTCGGACTGTCCCCTGACTTTTTAAGCAGCAGTTTTTGAAAGAAAAAAAAAATTATTCTGGGATTTTACAGATAGAAAAAAGTAACTCGGCTGTTTTCTCCTCTGTTCTTTTCATTGACATCGCTCCAAACTTTCGCTTTAAGAAGGCGCGTCTACGCTGCGGTGTGTTTATCACAGCCCTTAAAGTGGCACATGGAAACCAGAGCTGATCGGTGCATGGAGGAAACCTCCAGCTTTGCTGCTTAGTGTGAGGAGACGCTGATCCACGGAGCGTGTTGTGTTCTGATTGTGGGTATATATGCGGCAGCCCCCACACCGCGCCGCGCCGCGCCGGGGGGAAAAGGATCAGCAGATTCCGACAGATGGACGGACTGGTGGTGGGCTCGAGATTTAAAGGAAGCATGAAATAGTCAGCCGTCAAAAAGGTGCAGCTCATTGAAGTGGCATGGAGGCACCGCCGGGGACGAGCTGCTGTGAGCCCACCTTGGCCAACTGGGAGTGACCGAGTCGCCAAACTGGTTGGGATGGCAGCATCCAGTAACTCAAGCCTCTCAGGTTCATCGGTTTCCTCTGGTAAGAGTCCATACGTCCCAGAATTTTTTTTAATTTTAGATAATAATAATAATAACAAATGTAATAACAATTACTATTACGATTTCAATCAAGATGTTTAATAATATTTATTCAAATTCTTAACATTTCTGCTTTTATCAGACTCACATTCAACTTTTGTTCGTGTTATTAAGCAGTAGACGTCTACCAATAACACATAAATCATAAATATGTAATCTTCTTAATTGTTAAGCATCTATTCCAGACTCCTCTAAATAATCATGGGAGAGCTTCGCTGTCAGCAGTAACAGCATGCAGGGGTGGAGATGTTATAGGGGAAGGAAGTCTCAGTTTGGCTTTATTCTAAGGTTGTGAAATGCATTCATTGTGACTGGCTCTGGATATCGCTGGATTGCCAACCGTCTCCATAAATCCTATATTGACTTTCCACTTGGTTAGCTTTGAGGATTGTTTTTGGCATGTGTATAAAGTGTGCTATTTTTTCCCCCAAACACAGCACCATGCTGAGATGTTTTCTGACACTGAGAAATTCTAATATGCCATGCCTGAGTGAGTGCATCACAGTTCCAGTTAATTTTTTTTTTTTTACTGTGAAGTTGTGAACTTCAGATATATATATGTATGAAATGTGATTTTCATTTTTCTAGATTATTTGAATTTTTTTTGCAGAAAGAGAATGTTGAATTAGCAGCTGTTTAAACAAACCTTGTGTAAAACCACCATCCACATATTTAAATTGATGAAATGTGTTTTTAGTACAAAGTACACAAACCCTTTTCTCCTACCAATTGATGAAGAAGCTTAACCAAAGCTAATGTGTGGCTGACAATGCCTCAGCAGTTATAAAAAGTCATTTTCAGAGTGTCTTCTGAATGTATTTAGCCCTTTATTTTTTGCATGTTCAAACATTAGAAACATCAACCTTATTGTATTTTTACTTGGGTTTAATTCAACAGCGCAATACAAAGTAGGACATAATTATGAAGTTGAAGGAAAATCATTGATTTTCCCCTGAACACACAATCTCCATGGTGAAACATACTGGTGGCAAAGGTGTTTAAGGTTGGTGTGACAGGGTTTGGAGGTTCGTCTTCCAGCAGGACAACAACCCTGAACATGCAGACTGATCTACAATAGAATGGTTTATCAGTAATCTCCAACTCCATTCCTCCAAAGCCGCTGTCCTGCAGCTTTTAGATGCACCCCTGTTTCATCACACCTTAATCAAATAAATGGCTTAGTACAAAATCCTTGCCAAACTGGATGGTATGCTGAAGAGGTAATTCAGCCATTTGATTCAGTTGTGTTGATGCAGTGATGCATCTAAAAATTGCAGGACTCCAGGTTTAGATAACAATACATTAATTTGTTTGAATGGCTTAGTCAAAGTGCATATCTAAATACAATTGAGATTTTAAGACATGAAAATTGATTTTAACAGATGCTCTCCATCGAATTTGGCAAAGCTTGATCAATTTTGTTAAGAAGAATAAACAAAAATAACATACACTTGCATGTGGTATTGTAAAGTAGAAACTTTAATACAAATGCATGCCACACTTTTCAGATTATGTGCACAAAATCTGATAACCTTGTGTCTTTTTTCTGATTATGATCTACTTTGTGTTGCTGTAGCATGTACATTTCCATTATATATATCCCTTGGATGTTTGTAACACAATGTGGAATAAATCAAGGGGTAAACTATTTTTGCAAGTAAACCCAGATAGCATTTTAAATGGAAACAAGCAATGCATGAATTTAGATTTAATGTTGGATAAAAAAAACTGGGTTTGTCACAAGTAAAAATGTGTGAGAACACTGCATAGCACGCTCAGTGTTTGTTTTACTTTCTTACTGTCTTGCTATCCTGAGTAGACCACACGGCAGCATCACATTTCCAGAGGTACAGCCCAGTGGGCGGCACGCACCACACACACACGCACTCATTTCCAAGCTGATACAGTCTGCACTGTAACCACAAGCCTCACGAAACATTATCTCATGTGTGCATTCTGAACAAAAAACAGCCTTTTTGACCACTGCTGCTTTAAGGGGAAAGTCTTTTCTTTCTGCGGTATCGGAAGGTTGTCATTACTGCTGGGCTCTCAATATAATTATCAGGGGTTACAAGCTGCACTGCTGCCAGGGATGGAGTGGTTGTCGCAAGGGTATCATTATTTTCCTACAGAACTGTTTGGCAGTTAGATGCATTTAAATAATCTTGTCTATGAAAAATATATATGTCTGAAAAATGAGTCAGTTCCTGCTCCTTATAAGGTAATCTATTCTGCTGCAGACTGAAGGCTGTGGGTGTAGTGTAGCTATTTGTCATAATAAGCCTGTCCTGCAATGTTTTTTTTAAAGCTTTTTCTTTAGAGGATGATGTATTTAAAAAAAATCAAACTTAAATATGTGATTAGTGTCTCAACTAAGAGGAAACGGTAATGCAAAATAAAATAAAAAAAGATAACGGCACTATACTTTATGTCAAACTTATTCATGAAGCTAGAAAAATTGCAGAATCAGATTTTTGACCATCACTTGGTCGATGTCCACGTGGGCGCCTGGAAGCACTGCATCCTGTGACAGATCAATATAACCACACAGGCTTGGAAGAACCTTGGAAAAAACCATTGCCACTCAGCACAATCCGCTGCTACACACAGAAATGTAACCTGAAACTGTATTACACAGGGAGAAAGCTGCATAACCCCTCGGAGCAGAAATACTGCTGAGGTCTCTGAGAGCACACTCTCCTCAGAAGGACAGAAAAACACTGGACATGTGCTCTGTGGTCAGATGACTCTGTTTCAATTTACTTTGGTGGAGGGGCAGTGGAGATTGGGTTCTACATTCCAAAACATGAAAAATATGACTCAGGCTTTCATTGATGCCAGCGTCTGTGATGGTATGTGTGTGCATTGGTACCATGGCACGGACGTGAAAGTACCATAGCTGCAGAGGCGTAATTTTGAGCTTTTTGGCTTCGTTTATCTAGCTCTTTATTTAGATCATGCAAACAAATTCTCCTTTTTTTTAAAATTACGCTTAGAACACATTTCTTTGAAAAAACTCATATTAAACTCCTACAAGCTACCTTTTTTATTTTTAGATAAATCGATAGTGGGGTTTTTTCTATATTTTGTGTTACAGCCTGCATGGAGGACCACTATGTTTTTTTGCAGAAAGAAGGTCCTGGATTTGAATCCTGGCCAGGAGGACGTTCTGAATGGAGTTTACATGTTCTCCCCATTCATGTGTATAGGTTCTTTCCTCCAGAAACATGACTGTTACGTTAATTGGTCTCTCCAAGACTGTCCTTAGGTATGTGAGTGTGTGCATGCTGGAGATGAGCACCAGCCACCTCCTATGACCCTGCAAGGACAAGCACGTATAAACAATGGATGACAGATGAATTTGCCTGACCCTATATTTAGGTCCAATCAGCAAGAGCACTGCAAAGGCTTTTCATTTGCCATGTTTTTTCTTCACATGGAGGCCTTAACATATTCAAGAACTCATCAAACTTCACCAATAATTGTTCCCCTCATGAAATATTTGGATTCCAATGGAATCAAAAGTAGGTGTATCCAAACTCCTCTACAGCGCCCCCTGTACTGAGATAGGCCAAACTGTACATCGTAGAAATATGAAATTGGTACAGAGGTAGATCCAACCCCCCCAAATTAAGAAAATAAGTGTCTTGAAGTTATGTCCCAAAATATATAAGGATGTGGCCATTTTGAGTAAAAAGGCAAATTTGGGCCATTTTTCTCATTTACACACCTCAAACTCTCACAAACTTCTCTTATGGATTTTGAGCTATGAGCTTGATCTTTGGCCAATATGCAGTTTAAGAATGGGGTATTAAAAGTTGTCAAAATCTTGAGTTTTTGAGCATGTTTAAGGGGCGTGACTAAGCAGTGAATTGGGAGTACCCACCAAAGCAAATGAATCTATAATTTTCACAGAGAAAGGTCAAACTGGACCGAACTTGATATGAGTCAACCATGTATGATGATAAACAGTACTCTGTGGTCATATGCTGACATCATCAAAGCCTTGCCCCCTCAGAACAGGAAGTGAAATGTTTTTCTTAGAAAGTCCATCTCTGACACACTTGAGCTAATCAAGATTGTCTTGTGTCAGAAGACTGATAAGTTGATCTCACAAGCATTAGGAGTTTTCGCTGGAGGGTGTCACATTATTGCCACATGTTTGGCTCTAAATTCCACATATTTCTGTTGAACTGCACCAAACTCACAATGATCGATCCCCATCCACCCACCGATAGGAACACAGTCTGATATTTGATATTTGGTACATGCAGCATATAAAAAAGTCTCTTTGAGTCATAGTCCAAACACAGCAGGAGGTCTTCCAATTTTGAACAAAGCAACCATTTTGTCTTTTTTACACATGGTTTATCTGAGCAACTCACACAGATTTTGACATGCAGACTTCAAAGTCACTCAACACAATCTTGAGACATTGAGATAAAAAAATTATCAAAAGGTTTTTGCTGCATCAGAGCATGTGGATGTGACCAAGATTCAAAATCTGGTCAATCGCCATAAAACATTAAGATGGAATAACTTCCACACACAAGCTCCCGGCTGCATGTCTTTGTGTGTGTCATAACAGACACACTCATCACATTCACATGGTCAATATGTGACTGTTAATCTGCTGGCTGGCTTCCTTTTACTCTATGATTCATACAGATTTCAAGCTGTGTCTGATGACAGAACAACATGACGGGGAATCATTTGTTTAACAATAGCTGGTGGCTGGACCATGTGGGCGTGTTAGAAGGCCAAAACCCAATTCCTTGTCATTTGTATATAGTTGGCTCTTAATCACACATACATCATCCTATTTGCACCAAGCTAGACATAAATGATCTTTGTTAAGCTCCTAAAAGCCAATAGGTTTATTTGACTCCATTGCATCCCACAAATTTTTCCAACAGCTATATCTCCCTGATACATCATCTGATCTGCACCAGATATTTTGTGCATCATTGGGGAACATTACTACAGATATTGGTGTGGTAGTTTGATGACATCGCTTTAGCCCCACCCACTCAGCAAACAAACTGAAGATTATTGAGTCAATGGGGATCTTTCACCACTGTGGTGCATTACAGGAATACTGGCCTTTCAATAGAGCACGTTGCATGTCAATAGCACGTCAATGTTGAGGCTGTTGGTCCCAGACTCTTTACTTCCTCCTCAAAGATAGTAACATAAAAATATTCACCTTATAAACTCTTAACAGAGTTAGAACCTTTACTCTTGCTACTTTCACCTTAAGCAGCCACTGTGCATAAATTGATTTTTGAATTCAGTTTTCCATAACTTTATCACTCTTTGGTAACTTTTTGCTTAGGCCTTGTCTGGTCTGTCTTTTACTTTGTTTATCAATTTCTTTCTCAGCAATGCCCTTCGACTTTCATCTATGTTTGAAAAGTGTTAAGATAATGAAGCTGAATTTCGTAAGGACTTGAGTTAAATTGCATCTGTGACTCAATAGTACATACCGTAAGGTTGGATGATAACTAGATACATGCTGTAGCCTCTTTATTTCTCAGGTGATATATTTGCCAACATCAGCAGTATTCCTGCTACCTATTTGGCATAAATATGATGGAAACTTGTACTGTATCACCAGCATACCATTTTCCAGATTCCTGCTGGAAATAAATGCTGGAAAACAAATCAAGGAACAGGGCATCAAATGTTTTCAGCTTCTGGCCTTAAGTGACATATCTGTTTGTGGAGACAGAATTGCAGCTATGTATTACAGTGATGCTGACTGCTCAACATGTTTCTGGCAAAGGCTGCAGCTCTCAATGTCTTTTTGTTCCATAATTTTTTTCCCCCTTAGAATAAATCATGTGGGAAAGGATTTTCTGTCATGTGCAGCGAGCGACTTGCACAAATTACCTACATGTTTTGTAGCATCAGCAAAGAAGTATGGTTGTCCCAGAGGTATTCCAGTGCTGCTCTGATTAATATGGGGAAGGTAATAAAAACATATGTGTGGAAAACAAGGCAGTATCAGAATCAAGTCACCATATGACAGTTTTAGTTTAACTGAACACATTTGTATTTCTGTAAACAGGTCAACTGCATTTCCTGCACAAACTCTTTTCATTGTTTGGGCACAAAAAATGTTTTCTGCCCAGCTCGCAGTGTAAACAGTCTTATTTTGAAACTGTGTATTGCACAGATGGTCTCCCTGCTGCAGTTCAGCTGCACCCTACTGAATCACTGTGTGTGCTGATGGTCTGCATGCAACTCAGAGATAAACTCCGGGTTGTTATTTTCCACATGCCAGTCATGGAATTTATTTTAATAAACGCCCTGTAAGCAGTAAATGTCATAAGAAAAGTATGTTTTCAATTGGAATAATTTTATCCTCAGGATAAAATGCCTAGATGAAATCATGCAGATCTACAACCTTGGTCTCTGGATAGATTATAAAACAATCTATTTATGCCTGTAGATGCACATAAATTTTGCATTATTTATGACACTAAGCAGGTCTGTCAAAGACTTTGGATATTTTTTTCCCCTTGTGTTCTCATTGTGTTCTTCACAAAACTAGTGGGGATTATTGAGATTCTTCAACCAGTTGCAGATTTACATACTGACAGAGTACATTTAAGGAGAGACAGGTTGCTTTCCTAAACCTGTTAGCACTGTCTGTTCTTGCCAAAAATGCTTGCCTTTGAATGGCGAAAGAAGATGCTTTCTATCAAGTTGATGTTAAACAATAGCATAGCAAAATAATAAACATTTTCTGTCTGCTTAAGTTAAGCCAAATTAAATCAACCTGAATAACCTTTGTCATGAATTTTTGTGTGCTGTGCATAAGTATATATTTAGTTAGCCAGCTTCCCAATAATGCTACAGTCACTTTTCAGTTTTGGTTAAATAACGTAACGGGTTTAGGTGAGCACCTAACCTAACCTTCTCACAATAGTTTGATAGAAGTTTAGCTCACTCCTCCTGACAGAACTGGTGTAACAGAGGAAGCAGCACTGACCACAGATTTGTCTATCGGGCTGAGATCACGGCTTTGTGAAGCCCACTCCAAAACATTCACATTTTAAAAAAGACTATATAGCTAATCTTTAGCCATTGTCAATTTAGAAGACTCAGACTCCCTTTATCCCGCCTCGTGCACAAATTTAAGAACAGACAAGCTCCTTCAGATCACATGAGAGGCCTTCAAAAATTATGGTGCTTCTCCCTGATCGGATTTTGCAAATTGCATCCCATCCTTTTTATGTTGCGTTTTAAGTAATGGCTTCTTCCTCACTGATTAGCCTAACAACCTATGTCATTACCAAATATCACCCATCACACCTATCATCTTCACCTATCATCTACCTATCATCTGCGTGTGTCAGCAGCATGCAGTCTCTTTTCTCTCTGCTGAAGTCAAGCATTTTTCAAGAGCAAAGACATCAGAGCAAACATTCTCTCAGGGCACAAAAGTTCATACAGCGTGATCCCGATTCATAGCGTATTCTCTTTGTCATCAGAGCAAACAGCCATTGGTAACAATTGCATTACATGCTTGACACTGATGAGTAATGGAGTGAAGCACAAAAAATGGTTATATTTTTGGTGGGTACAACCCTCTGGCTGCTCCAGATTTATAAATTCCCAGCAATCCAGCCATGCCAACTCTAAACTACTCAGAAATTCATTTTGATGTATCTTGGATTCATCTGCGTTCATGTGGCTGACTGTGAATGCGTGTCTTTGGAGGAGAAGGGCTAAGAATGAAGCTGCCCTAAGAAGCTCTTTCTTTTTGCGGCGAAAGCTGAGGCAGTACTCAGGACTGGAATGCCGTCCGTCATTAATAAGAATTAGATCGAAAAAGAGAGCATTTGGCAGGCGACCAGGTGAAATCACATTCTTTAAATAAGCCGCAGTGAAATAAATCTTGCAGGCTGTTGCCAGTGTGGTGCACTGTGACAAAGCTTCAGTGTTAGGACAATAGATTTTTCTGAGGCAGTTTGGCCACTCACCAGCAACCAGACCTTGAAGGCGGTTTGAATGTGCATATTGATAAAAAATAAATATGCACCCAACCTTCACTTAGGCATGCAAAGAACAGCAGTGAGGAATGCTCCTGCAAGCACCGTTGGAATGATCAAAGTGAGAACAACAACATTTTGAGCGTTGAGTTTAAGTTTATATGAGTAATTAGTTTGCAAGCATCACTGTTCACATCCAACAAGTGCTCACTGGTTTCCATAATCCAATTCCCACCCTGCTTTGTTTTTTATTCCCTCTGGCCAGAGAGGTGTGGCTCATGAGGGCAAAGGAATGCTTTGCATGAACAACATGTATCCTCAGGAAAAGCATGATTCACTGTGAAATTGTCCATTAAATATTTCTGCAGAGTACCAGAGAACTTACCAGGAATTAAGGTTTGCTATTATATCAAAAACGAGCCAAGGAATTAATCACCTAAACGGTATACTGCTTGACATTATATGTCAGTGTAAATAACAAGAATAAACTAATTACTGAATTTAAGTAAGAAAATGTAAAAGAAAAAATTAAAACTGAGGTTTTTACAGTCTTACAGTTTGTATGTACAGTGTATGGTTTGTTCCCCATCAACAATAGGAAAAGAAAAATGTAGCACCCTGAGTGTTGAATTTGTATGTTTTTGGTATCTAAAAGCAGACGCAGGTTTATGTTGTCTCCTCCTGTTATTTTCCAGTTGTCATTTCATGTCAACTGGAAAACCACAGCACACATTTCAGAAGCTCAGAAGTTCTCTGCCAAGGATGCATTTTTGCATTTACTCAGACAAAACCGCACAGACCTATAGAGCCAATTGTGAGTTTCCTCAGCCTGGTGTGAAAGCTTTAAGTCCCCTTTCATTTTTATGTTTCTGAACACCCTATTTTATTTTATTTTTATTAAAATGTTCTGATCAGCAGATCTGACGGTTTCTCTATGTCTCTATTTGGACTTTGGCTGAACATGTACTGTTTTAGTGTCCTCACCAGCAGCCTAATTAGGTAAACCTTGCAAAAAGTTCAACACTTCTTTAATCATGGCACAGTTTCAGCAAGATGTCTGAAACATTATTCTAAAATCTTAGTCTATTTTTACATGATAACATCACACAGTTGCAGCAGATGTTTTGCTTTGTTGGTCATAATGTGAATTTCTCATTTCAACACATCATGAAGATGCTCCGTTGGATTTAGATAATCTTCAGGAAACCGTCTAAGATTATTTACTCTGAAATGATAATCCTTTTGGAAGTAGCATAAGGGTATGGTCGTGGTTAGAGGCAAGCAGTATTCATGTGCTCATGCTGTTTTCACCACATTCTCATCTATCATCTGAATACTTCAGATTGAGACTCATTGGACCAGAGAATGTTTTTGCAAATGAATGAATTGTATTCACTGTTTCCTGTTTCTTACTGCCAGGAATTGGACCCAGTGACGCTATTGTAGCCCATCTGCTTTAACGTTGTGCATTCAGAGATAATATTTTGCATAACTTGGTCGTAATGAGCAGTTTTTGTTGAAAATCAACAAGGCATTCACTGGATATTTGACTCTACTGGATCATTCTCTGTAAACCCCAGAGATACTTGAGCATAAAAATCACTGTAGATGAGCAAATTCTGAAATACACAAACTAACCCGTCTGGCACCAGCAACACTGCCATGTCCAAATGTTCCTCACTCTAATTCTTGCCTTGGAATTTAGTGAATCACATTCTCCACTTTCTGGTGTCACGGAAAGTATTTAAGAAGCTGTCAAAGTTTTTTTTCTCTTTCTTTTTTCATCCTATTTAAGCAAATTGTGTATTAATAGAAAAGAAATCCACCGGAAAACAATACAATAGCCCATTTTAAATAGATCCCGTCTCACTAGTGAATGAAAAACGAAATAATGAAAGCAGATCCATTTGCTCATGTGTTTAATTCAAAAGCAGCACTTTAAATGGGTGTCAGTGGTACAAAATAAAGCAAAAAGAGCCACGGAATCATGAAAAATTCAATTTTTTCCCAAAACATACATTCTGATCTTTTTTTCATGTCATTTGGATAAACATACCTAAAGTTAAGCAAAAATAAAAAACACAGAAAACGTCATAGGACCAAGAAACAACTTGCATTTTGGTAAAGAGGTCCCCATGTAAGTGGCATATATTTATTCTTCATTGCCTTGTCAGGTGGTACTGCTCTACATCTATTGCTTTTATGATTAAGTTCTATTATTGTGATGACTAAGAGGTTTTAGAAATGACTACGAACTACTGGTGCAAAATATTGGTGTCAAAGTGGAAAAATATCCAAAATGTACTTGTAAAAGTAACATAAATCAGTCAGAATATCATAAAAACTTACTGGTAACTGATATTACAGACGGCTGTGTTTTTTCAGTGATTATAATAAGTACCTCAGTGCTTTGTTGATCTCATTGTTCATAGTCACCTGTGGAACACAGCGCCAGTGTTTCTCCCAGTCTCTCGAAACATCTTTTTTTTTTCTGTTTAACTTGTTTCTGATGGTTTTCCTGAGTGGTTTTGCAGATCGTTCCTTCGTTCCTAACGCATAGAAATACTCCTGGGAAGCCTTAGCAACAAACTGTAGTACATCTGATTGAATATGGAACAATCTTCTCTGACGGCTCCATCAGTTCTGGTGGCGACTTTGCCGCTGTAATGTGTTGCAGTCTTTCCACAGTGGGATTCAGTATGCAGATTGAGCGTTTTATCTCAATCTACACTTCCTTCGTATAAGGAAGTGTAGATCTTCCTTTCTACACTCGGTTGCATTACCAGATTTCTCCCACATTCCAGAGCAGACAAACAAAAGCAAACAAAAGCGCCTCAAAAATAAATTTTTTGTTTCTGAAGCATTCTCCCAAACAATGTGAATGTGGTATTAAGTTGTGGTAATGTTAATTTTTAAGACCACGGGTACCAAAATCCAGTCCTTTAGATCTATTGCACTGCAACCAATAGATACATCTCCACTTCTGCACACCTGAATCTAATAAGTAGCTTGTTACCAAGATGCTGATGAGCCACTTCATGACATTTAATGATTGATATTAATGAAGGATGGTAGTTTTCAAGGAATGGACTTGAAAACTATGTTCATGATCAGTAGATAAGGCAAAGCAGGAAATGATGCCGCCCAACACAGGATGTTCCATTCCGACCATGCGTCCATTTGCCACTCCTCCTTGATATTTGCAAAGAGGAATATGCCAACAGAACACCTAAGTGTTTTTATGACTATTTTGTTTGTGTAATTGTTTGGAATCAAAGTAAAGCCCTGGTTGGTTTACAATGAAAATCCATCCATCCATCCATTTTCCTGCACCCTTTTCCCTTATTGGGGTCGGGAGGGTTGCTGGTGCCTATCTCCAGCTGTCATTTCGGGCGAGAGGCGGGGTCACCCTGGACAGGTCGCCAGTCTGTCGCAGGGCAACATAGAGACACACAAGACAAACAAACATGCACACACACACTCACACCTAGGGACAATTTAGAGAAGCCAATTAACCTGACAGTCATGTTTTTGGACTGTGGGAGGAAGCCGGAGTACCCGGAGAGAACCCACGCATGCCCAGGGAGACATGCAAACTCCATGCAGAAAGACCGGGGCCGGGAATCGAACCCAGAACCTTCTTGCTGCAAGGCAACAGCTCTACCAGCTGCGCCACTGGGCAGCCCTACAATGGAAATCCAACCAGAGAATCCTACAATAAACCCACACCAGCCCAGAACTGAAACATCCCATCTGACCATAAGATTGTAAACATTCATTTTGTAAAGCAACAGCGGTAAACACTCTGCCGACTTTAATTATACTATTTACATTTTTAACTTCCGATTAAAAACTACTTATTACAGCATAAAAATAACATCACTCTATTAGTTAGAAGACAAGTTACACGTTAGGCATACCCGCTCTTACTTTCTGTGCTTTGTTTTGTTTTGCTTTTCTCCCTCATTTAACTCACTTTGTCGTGAGCCAGATGTGGGAAGAAGCTGTGGGCTGAATGGCCTTGGAGTGGTGCTGAAAGTCTGTAGCCATATATTATTTCCATGGTCATGATCTTCAACTTTTGAATTTTCATTTTGTAATATATACATCAATGCCACCTATTGATATGATAAAATGAAAAACAAAGTGATCTTGGTTTTTATTTCTATCTTAAGCTCTTTTCCAAGTTTTCTTATAAGACTTTTCTGTTTACTCAGTGTCATGTAAAAAGAAATTGCCCTCTTATAGGACTCTTCTGTTTTTGTTTTTTTTTGGTGATATGGTAATGTTTCAGATCATCAAACACATTTAAATCTCAGAAAAAGATATCCTGAGCAACCCCAAGAAGAAAGCAGTTTTCAAATAATGATTTTATTCATTAAAAGATAAACGCTACACAAACCAGCCAGGTCCAATACCTAATGACTTCTTGTGCCAGCCTGGATAGAAACGATTCCTGTTATGCATTTGAGATAACCGGGTAACTATGAATGAGTCTTCTACCTCACCGAGGAGGAATTTCGGCCCACTCTTCTTTGCAGATAAAAGAGAGACAAAGTCCAAATAAAACTGCAGGAAGATCTTCTGAAACCCAGAAGAGAAGTCGTTTTCCTGACCACTTTGAAAAGAGAAAAGTCGGACTCTTTTTAAGCAAACTAGAAGGAAATCATGGTTTCAAGTAACAATTACACTGTCTTCTACATCCCGCTTTGTGCTGAGAAATGTTTTTGCTACATGATTAAAATCCTGTCTTCAGCGCTGTAGCAGTCAACGCAAGACGACACACTCCAACATTTGTCACTAACAGAGGGTGATGTATTGTTAGAGTGGTAAGAGTCATTAAAACATGACATTAAACTGCAACTTGCCCCGGGGCATTTACTCCATCTCCTCCCTTCTTTAATCTAATGCAAAAGCGCACTCCATCATGTAATCCGTAAGCGTTCACATAAACATAACTCACTGCATTTTCCCAGAAGAGGGTCTTGCTGTAATTACCTCTCCCCTGCTTTGATTGCTGTGTTTGTGTTTTTATCGCAGCGGAGATGTTGTGTTTTTAGGTTCCTGCCACTGTTTAATACAGATCAGGTGTGCATAAAGACACACAGGCGTGCGTCGCATATTGATTGTGTTTGTAGCGGTGATTAGAGACTGTGCGTCCCAACAGGCAGATGCACAGCGTGAAGCCTGATGCATAATTATAACAGAGAGAAACACCAGTGGCATGTAATCATAATAAATGGCTCATCTTTTATACGCTTGGGAGTAGAGGAAGATTGAGATTTTAATGAAAAGTATTATAAATGCTACTATATATTCATGACAAAACCCTGGGGTTTTTTTGTATTTTCCAGATCCTGATGACTATCAGCCACCCATATGGAAGTCATACTGTGAGTATTTATTCATTTTCTGTAAAAGCTTTTAACCTGACATTTATCATATTATATATTATTTTGGGGAGAAACATGTTGCACTGACTTCCTGTGCTGTAAAGACTCAGGTCTTGTTTTTCTGAGTAAAATTAGAAACTGCTCTTTCTTCTGCACAAAAGGTACACAGTCAGAAACACTCGCCCACATACACAAATGCAAAGCAGCAGATTCCTATTTTCTGTGTAAAATAGGTTACCAGCAGCCAGGAAAACAAGATTTTCCACCTGCCGACAGGCTAAGCTAAAATAGAGTTGTCAGAGGACCCATTTTAGTACACAATGTGTTGTTTTTTCATGTGGGAGATGATTTAATTCCTCTGAGCACATTTGATACATAGTAGAGTAAAAAGCCTCCTTCCCTTCCACTAGTTTGTTGAAGTCTTTTCAGCTGATAAAGTTCTGTTTATTTTATTTTTTTCTCCTTTTCTAAAGCCTCCTAGCAGATTCTTCTGGTTCTCTCCAGAGGTATTTTTAGGGGTGTCAGTGTCACAGCAGTGGATGGTGTCCAGATCTTACAGGTTGGCTTAAATCAGCTTGACAAAACATGAGAGTTCACAGTCAGGAGCTTTCCTTCCCCCCTGCCAAGAGAATCTGCTGCAGTGAGGGCTGAGCTGAGCCACACACAGCGATTTCTTAGGTAGTTCTGGATGTTTTTCATGAAGATAGCATCTCTCTCATATAGAAAACTCTGTGTAAAAGATACCGTGAGCAGAAGTTCACAGTTTGTAGCTGATTGTTTCATTTCTATTCCAACAGATTTTGACTTGTGGTTTGCTGAAAATAGCGCTGAGTTGTGCCATATTTCTTTTTGGCATTACTGATTTCAGCATAACCTTGGCATTTTAACTGCACTGCATCTAATACATATTATATGGTTTTGTACATTTACAAGTCAAATGTCTCTGGCTTGAGAATGAAAGATTTTGTTCAATGTCCAACTATAAATTCAGCCTTAATTCACATAATGCATTTTCATTATATCACTCATGTCCGATAATTTACACACTCTTCGTCCTGATCCATAGGGTGAATTCTCTTGGCAGGCTTAGTTAAGATGTGTTAAATGCCTTAAAATAAATCCATAATTTATTGCAGCATTACAATCTAATGCTTAGCAATTCAGGAAACACTACCTATTTGTTTCAAATTATTAAATCAGCAGAAAAAAAAACATGTCAAGAAAAATAAAAATTTTTATCAAACTCACCCAAACATATTTAAATTTACCCGTATCTCCTAAGTTTCTGTTTAACTAGAACTACTTTGCAGTTCTTGCATAGGAAGGAGGGGATCTTTGACCTCTCTATTTGCTCAGTTTCTCTAGATTGTCTAGATCAATATTTAGGTGCTAAGAGTGAGGTGGTCATGACAACAGTTTCATTTTGTATCTTGTCAACCATGTCTTTGTTGATTTGTCCACATGTAGATCAGTTTACTGATAGATTGCATCAGGCTTTGTAAGCCATGAGTTCATTATGTAATGCACCAACAAGGTTACTTCTGCATTCAGAAGAGAAACAAGCCCACAGCATTACATATTCTCTATACATACTTAATATTATGTAAATATATATTTGTCGATTGATGAAGCCATTCATAATTTTGTGGCTCTGAGATCATTGACTGGTCACACTGGAGTCTCATGGGAACAATAAAACAGACCTTACCAAAACACTTCCAATTAAGTTTTAAGACCTGTGAACACAGTCTTGTCTCCCCTCACTAAAGCGCACGGATCCAATATGAGTCCCACTAGCATTTAGATAGCTCCCAGTGTTGATGTTTGTAATAGCAGGACAGAAAAGGCCTTTTTCTGGCTTGTCTCCCAAACACCTGGTTGACATTTAGATAGCATCTTGTGGTTGTTATGGAGACTTGATGACCCCAAAATGCCACTCTTTGCTGTAGATCTCTAACAGCGAGCTCTGGAGGTTTTTCTTCTTTGTCTTTTTTTCGTTTTTGTTTTTGTTTTTACCTCTAGCTCAGTTTGTTTGGTGACAAGATGAATATGAATCCTTGTCTAACCCAGTGACCAGTATATATATGACTAATTTATGTTCTCCTATCTCAGAAAAACTGGAAGTGATCATTAAAGAAACATTACTAAACAATATTACATTAAATATTAATGGTGCCAATAATAATGCCACTAGTTGTTTTGCTTAAAACAACATAACAAATGCACTAAAACTGAAACTAAAGGTAAGATTTATCAACATTTTGAAATGTGGAAATGCTACTGCAAAAAAAAAACATGCATATGTCGAAAGACTTTCATCATATTTTTACAAGTGGAAGTAGATAATCAAATAGTTTATTTTCTAATAAAATGTATTTTCCTTATTTTAAAGTCATTAATTGGGAAACATTGTTTTCCAATTGTTCAATATAGCTCTGTCTGTAAATACCGCAAAACATACTTGGTTTGTTTCCTCTGAACTTTGTTTTAACTGTGTTTATTTTGAATGTCGCATCTGCTGCTTGCATGCAATTATGTCCTGCATTGAGGTGTTTATAGCTCAAAAGGCCAGACAAACTTCATTAACATGCATGTTTTATCTGACAGTGTACCAGCTCCAGCAGGAAGCTCCAAGACCAAAAAGGATCACATGTCCTCAGGAGGTCAGTGCATCTGTGAATGTTAAAAAGCTGGCTACTGAAGGGAGCTGGAGTGAGGTCATGCTATGTTAATGATTTAGCTCATAGAAAAAAAGAATACATATCTGCATCATCTGTCCAAAAAACCTGGGAAAATATCAATTTATTTACTGGAAACATGATGGGTAGTAAACTACTGCAGCAAATATTAATTAGGCTTGACCTAGTTTTGGCAATTTGAAACTGAACACTTAAAAAGACAGAATTTTGAAAGTTTTGATGAAAAACTGAGTTACACCACTGATGAAGAGAGTGCATGTCGCATCTGTTGCTGTATTTGTCAGAAGAAATACCCAATGTCACCTCTGAACATGTGGTTAGGCACGAAAGCACCCTGAAATACCTGCTGGCCTTGTTTATCTGCTCTTCATTTTCTCTTGACAAGCCGGGTCTAGCCGACAAGAGCTGCATTCTGTCTGGAGACCAAACTAAGCTTTTACTTTCAGGTTTGAAGCTTGAGTTTATTCCTGGGAAAATGATTGAGTGTGGCAGCTGGAAGCCAGACCAATCATAAATAATAACCTGTCGGGAGAGGCTCCCCACTGCTTTGAATTCACCTCTGTTGAATGTTTAAGCAGCGGCGCTAAAAATTAAGTGTTGTCCTTTTATTGGCTGAAAAACAGATTTCGGTGAATATTTACGGTGAAACTTAACAATGTGTGCATGTCAAACACATCATGTTTTTGACCTAAAAATAAAATCTCACCTGTTCTTTCAGTAAATTCTGTCTGAATAGTGTAATTCCAGACAGTTTGAATTTTTAAAGGGCTTATATTATATTTTTATGACTCCGTTGTCAAAAGTGGAGAAATATGTAAAGACAAATGAATATCTACCAAAACAGAATGTAACAAAAGAAACTTTTAAGGCTTGTTGCTTGTTGTTGTGACCCAACAAACCGCCACCCTTCCCAGGGATTTAAAAGGGCTTTATGGTAAATCTAATCTGACTGTATTTCGCCATAGAGGCATCTGTCATCAGAATTACTTTGTTGCCAAGTAACACAAGAAGAAAATCATTTTATTTTATACACATCTAAGCAAGTCTAGAAGCTGTTGAAGGCACTTCAGACTAATGGAGAGAAAAATCTGTAGTTGATTTGACACAGAGACCGCTAACCAAAATCTGTTGAAGCTAAGAGCGGCATGATACTATGTAACTCTTTTTCTTTTTCTTTTAGGAATTACTTATCTACTTGATCTGGAATGATTGATTTAATTATCACATTGTCAAAATGCTTAGGACTTCTGACTTTGAAATATGTCATTGTTTAATCAGCGTAGAAAAGAAGAATAGATTCAAAGAACTCAGACATTTTAATAAAACAAAACTGTTATCAAAACCCTGGTGAGATTTAATGCACTTTTTACTGTCTTCACTGAGAGAACTGCCAATCTTCCATTGTATAACCCAGCAGAACTGATGCGTGTCTCATCCTATTTTGAGTGCTGCCACACTTTGATGAGCAGAGTAAAAGCTCTAGGGCTGGTTGTGTGAGATTAGTGGCAGGCTGGTAATTCAATACAAAATTATGTTTTACATTATAAGAAGTCCTTCTATTAGAGCGTCTCCACTACCGACTCTGTAGAAGGAATTTCTGGATGATGAATAAATGTATATCTTTCAGTGTACTTTCACTCCAACAGCTTCCCCTTGACCGTGTTGTGAAGACCAGAAAATATCGTGATGAAGAAAAAGATTTATGACTTCCAGTCATATATATCTGTCCTCCAGACACCTTTTACACCCTGGTGTGTTATTCTAACATGCCTGGTATTAATTTCTTTCTAGCTGGTCACCTTTTACCTGCTGTTTTCCAGCGCGGCCTCTAATTTATCTTCCCCTACTTTGTGATTGGGCTTTATGGTTTGCTAGCTGTGAACAGACGCGGGGGCCCAGATGGAGATAATCTGTCCTGTGGTGTAATGTCCTTTATCTTTCATGCGGGCTTTAAGGAACAATTTGCAGAGCTATTAATTTGAGCTTTCATATCACACTGCTGCAGTCAATATTTCTTCCTCTGGTTTACAGATGGAGAGCAGACCCAAGTACTATGGCAGAGAGTGAGTTTGTATGCTTTTTTTATTTATAAATGCTTTTTTATATAATTTAAGGCTTTTATCAGATAATAATTGCTATTAAAGTGGACATGTTAAGTTTTTTTTCTCAGTTTTACATGTAAATCTCTCAAGTTGTTAATAACAAAAACCTGTTTTTGTTTATTTAATAGGTTTCATGGGATGATATCTCGAGAATATGCAGATGAGCTGCTGGCAGGCAAAGAGGGTGCGTACCTCATCAGGGAGAGCCAAAGACAGCCAGGGACTCACACCTTGGCCTTAAGGTACCAACTCCTCCACAAAACCAGAAACAAAACCGATCGACTCCACCATCAGCTTTCTGCCCAACCTTTACATCACCTGTTCATGAATTCCTATCCAGCTTTGGACACCAGACCCTCAACTACAGATTGTTTTATGACGGTAAGCACTTTGTTGGGGAGAAGAGGTTTGAGTCCGTCCACGACTTGGTGACAGATGCCCTCATCACCCTTTACATCGAGACCAAGGCGGCGGAGTACATCGCCAAAATGACCACCAACCCAATCTATGAGCACCTTGGCTACACGTCGCTGCTCAAAGAGAAAATGGTGCACAGGCTGAGCCGTGGACGCACGGAGCCTCGCAGGGTCACCTTCCAGAGTGATGACAGGGTGAGTTTGATCGCTGTTCATGTCACATAAAGACGTATATTCTCTGCAGTGGTCGAGCTTCAGAACTATTACACTCTGTTTTTACAGGGGTGACTCACATCTTTATTTAAAGTAGATCCTATCCTCAGCGCCACAGAACAAGGAGTCCCTCAGTAGATTGTGCAGATTCACACAGAGCCCCAATATCAGCATTATGGAGTTGGTGTGATTACACACAGAGAGAGAGATAGAAAAAGTCCTTTCATCTATGACAAGTCAGCACTAGTAGAATATTAATCTCACAAGAGCCTTGAAACAGTTTCACCGTTTTTTTAATCTGTTGCACTGTTTATACTGTGCATTAATGTTTAACTGGGTGAAAAGCTCAAGATGCAAATATTCATGAGAAGCTAGCCTTTCAAAATGCAAAGTATTATATGGTTTGATTTAATTGATTGCATCTATCTGTCCATTCTTTACATATTTACAATATCCTGCTGAAAGCAGCAAGTTTCTGGAGCCTTTCCCAGCTGTCAAGATCTGAAATGAATCGTCAGACCTCCACAGAACCCAAGTAATCAGTATAGTTCCTTGCAAAAGTATTCAATCCCCTTGAACAGTTTCACATGACTTCACCTGAAAACTACTAACATGAATGTATTTGAATGTATCTTATTGGCACTTCATGCAATACGTCAACACAAAGTAACACATAATTGAAGTGGAAAGAAAGTAATCCATAAAACTGACCTGAACTAAACATATAGGCCTACGCGCAAAATCTAATACTACACGTTGCCCTAAATGCATCATCCGAACACTAACATATTTCTAATATTTTTCTTTTGTAAAAGCAGAGAAGCTTTGTTAAAATTAGCAGAAAGATTTATGGAGATAAATACAAGGCAACCCTAGATGAAAATTGTTCCAGCCAGAGCTACAATGTCAGGTTTGACCTGATGAAAATTTATTTCTAAACCACATTGATAATCTTTGGCCACACTTGAATATTGATGTTGATAGCTGCTTTTCATTCAACCAGAGTAAAAACATATCACCTCACATTTTTCAGAATTTTATAATCTAAAAACTTCAAACATCATTCATGCTTTTTCTTCCACTTCACAATTATGCACAACCTTGTGTTGGTTTATTACATGAAATCCCAGTAAAATACAATGAAGTTTTTGGTTATAAAGAGGCTAAAGTGGCAAAGGAATATGAATACCTCAGCTACGTAGTCTATGCATTTCATTCATTTGTTATTGCAAAGTCTTTTTCTGTTATTTATTTTTCTCAAGGCATAGTTTGACACACTGATTTTGATCTGGCTAACACACTTCTGCCATTACAGTAGAATGGTGAATCTTTTTGGGGGTTTTTCTGAGGGGTCGGTCTGTGACTGAGACGTACATTATCCTCACAGCCTTTGGGTCCGTCCACTGCTTCCATGCTTCGTTGCTCACAGTGAAAGGTAATGATGACCAGAGGACTGGGACTTTGCTCTCCCTGCATCTATATCAGACACTATAGTTTGAAGTGAGACACATCTCACATTGTTCTCTTCTGGCTCTCTGGCTGAATGGAGACTGTGAATGATTTATCAACAAGAAGCAAGAAAAGTCTGTTCCTTTCACAGAAAGGAAATGTCCCTCCACTAGGTGGCAGTCTTAACCTGTCTCTTCTGGTCTTTGTAGTCCTGAGATTGATGGCTTGGTCTCATCATTGACAGATGCTTGTATTATCTTGGCCTTGTCTTTTTTTTTTGTCCTGCACCATGTCTTTGATGTAACTCTCAGTTCTGACTGATTGCTTTGGGTATTTTTTTTGTCCAGCTCATATTTTGTTATGCAGCAGCAATCAATTACAGACGACAGCCTTCATCAACAGTAGTTGGAGCTGCATTAATACAGAGTCTGGTTCTGATGGATGCCTCTTCTTGTTGAGAGGGACTGATTCAAAGAGAAGTTTTGACGGTTTATCAATACTACGGATTTTAACTGAATTGTAATCGGATATCTTTCTGGGATACACTGCAAAAAATTAGATCATAACTGGTTGACTTATTGTTGAATGATTTTGATTTGAATTAAGGCTATGTTATATTTAGTTTCTCATCTTCTCATATTTTCTTGTTCTTTCTGCAGAAGGCCCTGAGATGACTTATGTAGTGAGCTATGAAAATAAAACAGAATTAATGAGAACATTGTTAGTAAAACTGGTTACTAATAATTCTGATTTGTTTTCAGAAAACAAATTTTTTTATCTTAAAAACAATCAGCCAGTCTGTAATCATTCATTTATTGAAGTTTGAATTTAGATGCATAAGGACCCTTTTAAATAAAGTGTAATGTGTAATTTTTAAAACCAAATGGTCATAAACATCAACTGATCTGTTTTAATAATCTATAGAAATTACTGTGTTTTCTGGACAATAAGCCAAACTGGAAGTCTTGTTTTTAAAAAACTATGTTATGAAGGGAAAAACAAACATATACAAATCACATTGCACTATAAGTTGCCTTTTTAAAATTAAATTACACTTTGAATTATTTTTGGTTTCTTATTAAACTTTTACATTCTGGTTTAACTCTATTTTTTGAACTATAAACTTCAGTTCCATTTTCATTTTGAAATTTATATTTCTTTGTGATATTGCTTTCATGTTCTTTCTTTCGAGTTTCTTTGTCACCTTTTGATTGATGTTTTTTTTGTTAGGCTGTTGACTTCCTCTGGTATGCAGATTGTCCTGCCTTCATTGTCATTCTTTCCCTGGGTATGTGTGTATGCATCATTCAGTTTCAACCTTTAAGTCCATTCTTAAGAGCTTCACTTAGTCGCCCACCGACTGGTTTGCATCTGAGATCTGCCTTGTGGATTCTTTTTTTGTTATTATTTATTTTCATCCTCTACTTACTCAACATTTTAACAACATTTTGACAGTTTGCCTCTGAGGATACAGTCTCATTACAAAATGGCATCTGTCTAACATAGGATATATAGCTATTACTGATAATAACATCACAGAACCTCATGTTACAAAATGTGTCATAACCTTTTAAGCTGGGTGTGTCATTATTCCCAGGATCTCAGTGATTCCTACTTTAGGTAAACTAAAGGCGTTAATCTAGTGAGCTAGTAGCTAAAACCACTGCTCTAACATGTTCAAACCTCCGGTGCTTTCTTAAAGGCAAAATGTTTTTAATATATTTTTAACATATTCTGTTCTCCAGTAATCTCCCACACTGCAAACAAATGTGGGTCTTTCTAAATGTCAAATTGTTAGTTGTCAAGCCGTCTGTAAAACTGACAGTATCTTCCTCATGCCAGCTTTTACACTTTAGGATTCAAATTCAGTGGCAGCTGTGTTGATGTTAGACTTTATCAGTCTGCTTGTGACTCACAAACAGAAAATCTGTTCTCTGTCTTCTCAAAGATTGGAGGAACACGGGCTGACTGCCTGCATCTGTGGTGGCTTTTTGAACTTGGTGTTTACCATTTACTCAGACACACCCTGAGGCCCTTCACACATAGTAGTTTCACTGTAAAGTCAAAATCTGCTTACTTAGGGTCAGGTTGATGCCTATATAATGCTGCAACTGTAAATGCTCGTGTAATTAAAAGGCTGGCAGGAGGTTAAAAGGTGCGTTTGACTAGATCTACCTCTTGAGTTTCTTGCTCTTCAGTGGTCATGATACTTGCCACACTGGTGCGGCTCTCAAAAGGCTGAACCTTAAATACCATTGAAGAATGTATCTTGCTAGTTTGGGATAATTACCTGTTCTCGCCCGATGTTTAAGCTGTAAAATGTTAAAAATACTCCTCAATTTCCACAGTTAAGTGTACTCTTCCAGGCTTTTATAAGTGGCTATTTATTTCAGTGTTAAAAGTCAGAAAAATAGATCAGTTTTCAATGTTCCCAACATGGACAAAAGTGTCCATTTCATCCTATTTTCTCTTTACTACCATTCTCACAGTATAGCCATTTCTTGTCCTTCTACTGCTGTTAAGGCCTTTTTTGTACGGCTGTCTGACTGTGCTGTTCTCCACTGGGTCCACTCAGCTGTGCTCTCACAAAGCCTCGCTGGAATAAAAGAGTGCTGCCACTGGAAAGAAAGCCGAGGTTGTTGTGTGGACCACCTTTTGTGTCCTTTTTTGTCCAAGCTCTTCTTTAAGAGACAAGCAGCCATCTGCCTGCAGACAAAAGGGGACCAGGCCTGGTTTCCCCCTCCGCACCCTTCCTCCCTCTTCTCAAGGCTGAAATATCTCAGAGCTGCCTATTCCTCATCTGTCTCCACAGACATAACTTTGGAGAGGAATTGCCTGGTGTGGCATGTTTAAGAATGTCAACTACAGAGACAGATTTCTTCACCTGTCCTGTCGCTCTTGCGGCTATGGGTCAGTTTGCATGTGCCCATCAAACAAAAAGAGCTAACTGGTGCATGAAAGTCTGTCATTCGTTCACTTTTGTTTAATCCTCGGAAAGCTCATTGAGGAAACATCTTCATTTTCAGTGCTTTCGTGGTTTTTCAATTAAGCATGTTGTTAAAACAGATCACAAAAAAAGAAACAAGTATGGCAGCTAAATATCATGACGATGACATCATGTTTTTTTTAAGAACCTGTAAAGTATCTCATGATTAAGAACAGGTATTTTCTTTTTGTGGTTATAAATATGTGGGTTGGTTTTGTAGAAGAATACTTTCTTCATAAAGAAACATAAGACCCGAGATTTAAATCCTTCAGCAAGCTTCTCACAGTAATTTACTGGAATTTTAGTCATCTTTACAGAACTGGTTTCACTAAGCCGTGCTTGAACACACCTTTCCACCTCTGCCTACAAATTTTCCATGGGATGGAGATCACGGCTTTGTGATGGCTACTCCAAAACTCATATTTTGTTGCCCTTCAGTCTCTTTCTTACCAATTGGAAGTATTCAGAGTCATTGCCCATTTCAAAGACCCATTTGGTGACATTTTTAACTTCCTTCTTCATGTCTTGACATGTTGCTTCAGGTTTCAACTGTTTTAAAAAGTCCCCACAGCAGCCAAACCTCACAACATGATGCTGCTGCACCTGTATTGAACACTAAGCATGAGGCACAATTCTGCTACTTTACTTTATAGTAAAGGCACATTTACTGCAAAGTTTTATTATCACAATGTTTCATCATTATTTAGTTTTTGCCTTTGTGCATTTACAAATAGAAATTTGACTTTACATGTTTTGGAAGTAATGATTTCTACCTCCCCAAGTGTATTCTCACTTTATATATACTTTTGTGTTGTTGTTGTTTTTTTACTTTTTTCTTATTTCTTTTTTTGCTTTTGTTCTGGGGTGGATGTGCACATTTTGCACCAAACCAGCTTCATCTCAGTTCATCAGAAATTGCATCGTTCTTTTTGCTGAAAGTTTATCTTTGCTAATATTACAATGTAATTGTTTAAACTAATAATTGTGGAACCTTGAAGCATTTGTAACTTGTAATGGGGAGTGAACCAGAATTGTCGAGGTTCACAATAATATTTTGATCTTCACATGATGTCACGCAGTTAGGAAGTGCATTTGAGACACCCATTGTTTTGCCTTCATGTCACATAACATTGATTATAGGTTTTAAAGGATACTTTTTCATCAGTCCAGGTGCCCAAATATTTAGAAAAACTATCAGGTATTTCCTGTAATTTACAAAAGAGGTAATTCATGAACCATATTACAAAATCCTTTCCACTATAGATGAAACAAGTGGCCAATAGTGTCAAATGCTTAAATATATAGATATAAAGAGTGCAGCAAAGTCTTGTTTTAAAACTAGGTCAACAGCTTTATGGGCAGGTTGAAAGCCAGATTGTATTTGGGTCAAAAATGCAATTAAATTAATTGCATTTATTAATTGAAAGTGATTCAAATATTTTGGACTAAGAGGATAATTGGGAGATTTGGTGGTAGTTATTATTAATTCTAGACTAATACATTTATAAAGAAGAACATAGTTGATCTTTTGATAATGCAAGACAAAATTGCTAAATTAAAAAAAATATCATTCAGTTAGTTATTTTGACCTTTGCTATAATAATAAATGATGCATCAAACCTAGCCTCTAGTCACCATTTTATTATGAGATCTTTCTATCGATGAAAGTATAGCATAGCCAACATATTAAACTCTCTTCACCATCCTACAGTAGCGATTTGCATGGCAAGCATCACTAAACCAAATGTCTCCATGTGTTTTTCCACAGAATGTAGATTCATATCTCAACTCTGACATTTCCAAATGACTGCCAACTTTCTCAAATCCAAGTGTGACAGAGGTTGAAAGCTCAAACGGATAAGACAGCCACTTTGCTGTGTAATGTTCACTTTTTCATTGTTCCGCCAATCTCTCTCTGTCTTTCTCTTTCTCTGCCTGCATGTCTCATCAAGTCAGGGAAACTAAGGTTTCCTTTTAAATAGCTTCTTGTGTCTCAGTGCTCAGCTCAAATGCCTCACTGACACTTACAATGTCTTTGAGTCATCTTCCCTCAGTAACAGCATACACAATGAGGAGTGTTGTTATTCCAACCTAGTAATTCTTACTTTTCCTGTTTTCACTAAAAAGCTTCCACCAACAAATTTATTTGTGCATTTTTATTTTAATTAGGGAAAAACTCCCTTACAGGACATGTAACTGTGTAACTGTGGTGCTTTCTGTGTGTTTTTAATTGACATAGACAAATGAACCGCAACAACCACCCCCCCTCCCAAAGGAAAAAAAAAAGTCTACATGCCTGGAGACATGCAAATAAGCTTCCAATTGGGCTTTTCCTTGGATTTGGGTACTACTGGATTATTCCTTGTGCAAGGATTATGGCTGTAATCCCTTTCTAATCTGAGTTAATTGTATGGAAGTGTAGGTTCTGTGGGACGGCAGACCATGAAAGGCAGGAGCAATCTGAAGTCAGAGAGTCTGTGAGATCCTGTCTGGATGGAGGTGTGGGGAATTCCACCAGCAGACGGACATAGCTGGAGGTCAAGATCTGTTTTTGTTACAAGGACCCAGCTTTGAATAAACTGGTGTTTGTCTTCAAGTAACCAAAGTGACCCATTTAGAAGCGACCCTGTGCTGACTGAGAACCTCTGCGAATGGAGCACTAACTCTAGCTAAGTGATGTTGGAGTGTGGCCGGAAGGCAGTCCTCTAATGGGAAAGAGCTCTGTCCTAAAAAGCAGGGCATGGGGGGTTGGGCCTGAACTGTTGATCCTTCTTTAGAGAACCGTTGAGCTGTGTGAAGCGATCCCGACAGCACCTCACTCTCGACATCTCTTATCCATCCTGGACGCTGTTCTCTCTCCTTTCTCTCTCCCCTTTCTGGGCGTGTGAATGAGACCCATTGTCTGAGGCACGCTCCTACCCTTAGGCCGCCCACTTCCAATCCTGTTCCTCCTGCTCGTCTTGCTCTCTGCTGCCACTGGGCTCCGACCAGATGCAGAGTCAACACAGGCGCTGTCATCAGTAGCTCTTCCTGTTCAGGGCAGAGTGGGGTGAACTTGTATCTGTGTGCTGGGCTGTCGCCAGCAGCATCTGCTGCACAGCATTCACACCCCCTCTTCCAGAGCTCCCCTAAGAAGACTTGGACAGTCTCCTGGACCCAGAGCAGTGAAGCATGGAGGCTGCAGCAAGCAGAGGGGGCTTAGAAGGGGAGCTGATTGCTCGCATGGCTAAAAGGCAGGAGAGGAAGCATCAAGAGCTGCTGGCGTTGGCTCTGGGAGTCAAGATTGGGTGCAAGGGAAATCTGCTGTGGAAGCCTATTAAACTACTGGCCTCCTGTCCACAGATCTCCTCACCTGTGGTGCGACGGAGTGCCTTGAAAGACACGCCTGAGAAGCTGAGCTCCTACGAAAAGATTCACAACTTCAAGGTAAGCAGAAATGTTTGTGAAAGGAAACAAAAGGAATTTTTTTTATCTGCTAGATAATAGTTATAATTTTAAATTCTAATACCTAACTTTTTTACTATATAAATAATAAGGATATTCTATATGAACCAGACTTTTCAACATTTAGAAAGTTTGGGGAAGAAATCCCACAGATACATAGTGGCATTTAAAACCTGTTAAAATACATTTTCATTATTAAGCTGTTTTTATTTTTAATGTGAATATATCTGGTGCAAATCAACTAATAATCAAACATGAAAATTCATGCAATAGTGATGTTTTTACGTGTGTATTCAGTCTTTTTATCATCAATTTGTCAGAATCCGGCATCTTAATCTTGATAATGTCAGTTCATTTTACCTTCCAAGTCCTCAAATTGTCAAATTGTGAGGACATTTGAAGTGACAGAAGAGATCCCATATTATAGATTCAGTACCGTACTCTGGCCATGGCTTTTCCAAAACATCACTTTTCCTCTGATGATGTCATCCTGTAGCTGATTTGAATGTATGGTGATGTCAACAAATCTTGCTGCTGATTTGGATGTATGAGCAAACTAAGAGTGGTGCTGAAAAAAAAATATCAGAAGGTTTGGAGTCAAAACTCACTGCTATTTTGAACTGCTGGCAATTTTGCCCATTAGTTCACTAAAAACAAATTCCTTTTGAAGAAGTGTCCCTCATCCAGCATCATGCTGCCACCACCATTTTACAGTGGGTATGGTGTTGTTTGCAATGTCTCTGCAAAAAGTGGTCTCAGCTAAAGAAAGCGTAAACATTCATAATGCTAATAATTAAGGGTTTTGAAAATCTTTTTAGGACAGCTGAAGTTTATTTCAGCTCCTTCAAATTTAGCTGATAGCAAGTTTGAAATCAAGAAGACTTGATGGCAAACGTTTCATATTTCAACAAACTTTTAGGTTAAAGGAACAAAGCTATTTTACCCTGTTTATTTTACTTTTTATATTATTTGTAGGATGTCACATTAAATATGGATGTTAAAAATGATTTATCATTGTGTCAGTTTTTTAAATGTTATACTGGGTTGTGTACACGTCTGGGATCCGCTGTGCATGTTTTTGCTGGATGTTTGCCTGTTCTGTCACAGACTTCAGGATGTGTCTGCAGCTATTTTCATGAGAACCCAACCAGCTGACACTCATATGCACAGAGGGGAACTAATGGATGCACTATGCTACAAACCACTAACAGCAGAAAACTTTGACTAACATTGATTTGAAAGCTTTTATATCAGAACTATTTTTGGTTCATAGTTCTGATTTGGTGACAACCAGTGATGGCAGATTACTGATTACTCCTTGAAAAAGTAACTTATATTACTGATTACTTGATTTGGAAAGTAATTAAGTTACATTAAAAATAGTTTTTTAGTTACTTTCAGCAGCTGCTGACAGCAACGTTCTGCCGCCTGTGAAAATTACATTTATCTTCTCCAATACTTAACGATAAGTTATTTGATGATGGAGACATCAATAATGTGTCTCCACTTATAAGGTTGAACTGAAGGGGAGATTGTTTAATGGTGACAACAGTACAAAAAAAAACTGGAACGCAACGCGAAGTTCGACGTCATTCACAGCAAATATATTAACTAGACATTAACAAAGAAAACACAGTGGGACGGATCATCCAGGAAAGGATGGGCTAAAACTAACTGGATTTCAGACAAATTATGGGGTTTCTGTCTGCTTATTTCCAAGCCCAAAAAGCGCTTGGAAATAAGCGCTCATTAAGCACTCATTAAGTTTGCAAGCGACTTTAGAAAAAACAAAACAAGCCCAAAGCCCCTTATATTAAACTCAAAATGGTTACTTTTCAGCAACAAATTGCGCATCTCCCTCCATTGTTTACATTTCTATCGCTGTTGACACTGTTGCATAGAAACGGCGGTGACTCCCCAAGACACGTAGAGGAAATAAAATTAAATGACAAAAGAAAATAGTAACGCAAAGTGATTTCGATAAGTAACTGGAGTCTGACTACTGGATTTAAAATATCAAATAGCAATGCGTTAGATTACTCCTTACTAAAAAAAAGTGTTACTAAGTAACGCTTTACTGACATCACTGGTGACAACATATGGAGAGTGTTGATACTTTGCATTTGGTGCCTTAACATTTAACATTATTTTATCTTTGGTTTCACTTACTAGCAGTTTATAATGACTGCCACCTTTTTGTTCCCTTCTCCTTTGAAGCAATCTTCCACCCACCACCTGCCACATGCTTTTTGCATGTCTGCACTCCTTAGGTCACCGATACCTATTCAATGTGTGTGTGTAGGGGTGTGGGTGTGTGTGTGTGTGTGTGTGCATGTGGGGCTGCCTGTGGCTCCTTTCTTGATCTTATCTGTGATCTAAGTGTGCAGGGAGGGTGTACATCTGTTATTTTGACTTTCGGGCCTGCCCCTGCGCTTGCCTGCATGTATCCAATTGCCCAGCAGCAGATGCCAGACGCATTGTAATAAATCCTTTAATCTGCCTTGTGTATACACATATGCTCCCATTCAGTGAGGGGTTCCATCCGGTGAGGTTTGGGTTAACAGTCTACTATGTCAGAGAGGAAGGCCCCCAGTTTAAACTGGTCACTGAGTAACATAATGAAATTTCTGATCACAGGTACATACCTTCCGTGGGCCACACTGGTGCGAGTACTGTGCCAACTTCATGTGGGGCCTCATTGCCCAGGGTGTTCATTGCTCAGGTAAATATATTTTGCAGCATTCAAACTGCAATGTTAAGACACACGGATGAGGGACTACTATGTTTTATCTGTAAATAACACTGGCCTCTCTTGGATTTGTCATTTAAACTTTTTATAGTCTTTCTTAGCCTTTTTTGTTTTGTTTGTTCTATGTAATCAGCACTTTCAAGTGAGCCATGAAAGTGTTGATTCCTGATGCACCTGTCGGAATAAAACTGTTTCTTTTGGGGCAATTCAAAATTCTCTTTTAGAATTATAATTGGACTATGATTGAACATTTTACATATATTTTTTTAGCTGTCCAGTGATAAGTGGTCTTTACTTACTTACTGCTCAGCAGAGAAGAAACTGGTAAAACAGTTTTACTCCTAAAAGAGACAAAGTTATTAGTTTATAATTTACATTTTTAATCTGCCTTCAGAATGTTCTATCAGCAATTAGCAGATTCGATAAAACAACAACCTCAGTGTGTCTTCTGTAGACATTATAGAGCTTTATATTAAAATTATTATATTATTGCCAAGTTTTCTACGTTCTGCTTGCTCAATGATGGACATACAAAAAGTCAAGAGAATAAAACAGATCAACTCTGAACTCTATATAGCTTTTCATTTTTTGCTTTGCCTTCCTCCCTGTTGCAGCCTGATTGTTTCTTAGATGCGTTTATAAAGTAGTTTTCAATTTGAGCGCTTCTTGCATTTCTATGCTTCATCTGACTTTATTTTAAACACATCGCTGATAAAAATAACTAACTTTGAGTATTTTCCTTCAGCAACAACTTCAGCACTGAAGAGAGTTGCTCTTGTTAGTTCTGCTACTCAAGCTATTTGCTCTTATTCAGACTGAGTCATTATTTCTCTGACTCCAGCTCTCTTTTTAACTTACTCTTTAGAAAAAGAAAGCAAATTATTTTTAGACATTGTCACCCATTATTATAAAGATCACTGTGTAGCTCAGTGGTGAAAGAACCACTATTAGTAACATTTAAATAACATGGTAAAAAACAATAAAATAAGAGATTCAGTGAACATTTAAAGTGGTATTTAAAGTGTCCATCTAAATCAGCAAAGAAAACTGGCATGTGCAAGGACCGAAATGATGACAATGAATCATCCATTTCATTTTTTTTAAAAAAGTAACGCATAACTTATAGTTCTTGACTTTTCTGTTGAAATCCTGAATTTATAATGTTTATGTTCTTTCTGCCATTTTAAATTGTGTTTTCCACAAACTGTGCATATGATGCAGGATGCCTGAAAACAACAACAAAAAAAGTGTTATCATGATATTCAGCCTCAAACTTATATCTCTTCATAAAGCATAGTGTGTTCTGATGCTACTAATACATAAAGTCACAAAATATGTCTGTACTGGGTCACTTTTGTTACATCATTGCCCAGTGATTTCCATGAAGATAGTGAGGAAACTGTTTTTGATGCATCTGCAAAAGTTTGAAAGAGCTACTAAGGCTTGCAGACTTTCAATATCTCAACTAGCAAAAATGCAGGTTTCTCATCTTATCACTTTAAATATAGCAGCAGAACCAAGTGATTGGGTTTACATTGAAGATAGTGGGTTGTCAGAGGTCATGAGATTTCTTCATTGCTAGGACACTATCTTTAAACTACACCGGTGGCCTTGGTTGCTCTCTATCCAACAGATCGTTTGTTGTTGCAATATTTTCCACGCTGATAAGCCTGAAGGAAACGCGAGCATCATCAGACACCTCATGTGTCGTGGGAAACAGGAGAAACTTCTTTCTTCTCTCTCACACTCTGACCAGCCTTTATTTTTGCTTCTTTTCTCCCGCCTTGATCTTTCTGCAGTTAGAAAACCAGCAGGTGGCCTCTATGAGACTTTTTGTGATGAGCAATTTTAGGCGAACACTCATCTTTACCTTCTGTAACTCAAGCAGCCGCAGCTCTCTCAGTCTCAGCTGTCTAAAAGGCTCAATGCAACTAAAACTACAACAAGAACCCCCCCCCCCCTCTCCCCCCTTCCATGCTGTTATATCTACTATTATCTACCTTTGGCGCAGCATACTGGGACAGCTTAGCTGCAGCTGCGATGTCTGACAGCGCAGTTTATCACCGGCTCTGGGAAAGCTTTTCAAACTGCTGTCTTTAAGCTTAGTGCAAAGATTGTGCTATCTGCTAGAGGCTTATCTCTGTCTCTCTCTCTCTCTCCCCTTTTCTCTTTGCGTTTATCTCTCTTTTTTCCCTCCTCTGCTAGATTGTGGCCTGAATGTTCACAAACAGTGCTCCAAACTGGTTCCCAGTGACTGCCAGCCGGACCTGCGCAGGATTAAGAAAGTGTACAGCTGTGATCTCACCACCCTTGTCAAAGCTCATAACACTACAAGACCGATGGTGGTGGATATGTGCATTCGAGAGATAGAACTCAGAGGTATGTGCCAAGGCAACTATTAAATCTTATGAGCAACGATCCAGAATTTGACCACCATTTAAAAATGCTGCTAATTACCCTCTTCATAAAAATTGACTTTACATTGAGCTGCTCTTGGCATGTATAGATCTCTTTCTTAACTGTCCTTTAATAGCTGAACGACTGAGTCTAGAGACTCTTCTGAGTCTCTAGATGTATGCAGCAGGGATCTGGGAGAATCCACAGTAGTGATTCTATGTTTAAGATATTAAAATGTTGACCAGATGTTTCTGCTTCAGCTCTGGCACATATTTTCTTCTTTTTTCTATCACTTACAAATATTTGTAGTCAAATCAACCTGCAGACTAAATTTTTTTGCTCAGAGTTGTGCTCTTTGGCCCTTTTTTAATTTGTGCTTTATTTGCTTGCTTTTAAGTTCATTCAGCGATATCTCCCATCATTGGGATGATATTCAACTGCCAACAATAAATGCTGACTGTATAAATTTGGTACATCTCAGAAAATGTTTGCTTCTCATGTAGCATTGAGAAGTAATTATGTTGCAAAATTTTATTAAAAAATAATATTGGTCATTTCTAATGAATGAAGAATGAAGTTTTGTTCTTGGACATAAATATTCCTTTCTTGTGCTTTCCTCAAACCGTATTTTGAGATTGTTCAATGATATCTCCTATGGCTGCTCTCATTAAAAAATTAATTGTCCAGGTGCTGCTATGTCACAGCTATCAGCACCCTCTGCTGTGGGTCCATGTACAATAAAGAATACAGTCGGAGGTTCTGCATTGGGATACTACTGTTTCAGAAATGTTGTCATCTGCTTTGTTCTTATGTCACCACCAGGTCTCCTAGATTAATTGAGTAGGTGTTGTTTTCTGCCTCTAAATCATGGCTAAAAACTAAAGTGCATTAAAACTTTTGCAGTTGTAATCACCTTCACTGTCTGCTAGGGATCTCTATCATTTATTTTCTGTGGGAGGCCCCCACAGGGGGCGGTAAATTCACTTTTTCAAGAAGTGAACTTGAAAAAGGTCAGTTTAGTCTGGCATTTTGTTAGAAATCCAAATTATTATTTCATTGTATTTGATTACCTTGTGGATTAATTGCACCTAGTTCATCTTTCTGCCTATTCTGTTATTTTGTTGGGTGTGCCATTAGATAATTTTTTTCCTCAAAAAGCACTAAAAAATGTAAATGTACTTGAAATAAAAATAAACCTCATTTATCCTTGTGTTGCAATGATATTTTCTGACACTGAGATGCATCTATAAATCATCTCTTACAGGTATGAAATCTGAGGGTCTGTACAGAGTGTCTGGCTTCTCAGAGCACATTGAGGATGTTCGACTTGCTTTTGACCGAGGTTTGTGGATCGTAAATTTCTTTGCTTCAGGGACTCCGTTTGTAACATTTTATGTCGCAGGGTTTTCACTTTAAATAAGAGACGTGTTCGGCGGCAGATATTATGTGTCGCTTTCTGATATTATGTGGTTTAAACAGGAACATTCATTTTTCATTTGTATCAAATTCAGCCTTTGATCCCCCTGCATGCACTGTTTGCTTCTTGACAACAGATGGTGAGAAGGTGGATATCAGTGCCAGTGCCTATGCAGACATCAACATAATTGCTGGTGCTTTGAAGCTCTACTTGAGAGACCTTCCCATTCCAGTCATTACATTTGACTTGTACTCCAAATTTATTCAAGCTGCAAGTAAGAGATCCTCTCCATGGTATTTTCATGCTATTACTGTGCCGGTGCTGCCTGACATCGCTTTGATACTTATCGTTTGGCTCCTACAGAACATCCAAATGCTGAATCCAGACTGGAGGCGATACATGAGGGGTTGCTGCAGCTTCCCCCGGCACACTATGAAACCTTACGTTACCTGATGGCTCACCTCAAAAGGTTATTTAATGTATTAAAACAGTTACATCTATTATCATTGCAATACTACAATTTGCCTGAGGCACATTTGCCACTGTAAGCTACTTTAATTTGTATACATACATTTTATTTACATGCATTTTATTTTTACATTTCAAATCCGCAGCACTTTGAAATGCTGATTGTCAAAATGATGCGATGGTATGTGTAGCTAAGCTCCAAAGGTCCATCCAGATGTAGCTATAAAGTTATTTATTTGTGAATAAAAAAATTCACAAAAAAAGGTAAAAAGGTTGCTGTCTGTTTGGAAGCGCCCTATCGATTTCCCACTAGATAAAACGATAAGAATACAATTTTAAAAATAAATAATTGCTTTATTTTAATTACAATTTTAACAAATAATTGCCATGTCTAAATACATTCATACCCTTCTCAATAATCTTTGCCATCACCCTGATCTTGAGTTCCCTTCACAAATTATTCATAAGATTCAAGCCAAGACCCTGGCTGATCCACTTGAAAAAGTTCACATTTTTGTTGGCTCACTATTTATTCCCTACATTAGTTGTGTGTTTTGGGTCACCGTCACACTAAAACACAGCCTGTTTTAGCAAAGCCTGAGCTGTGAGCAATGCACAGCTGCTTTATAGCCAAAGGTTGCTCCATACCAGCTGCAGAGAACTGCTGTTTATTACTTGCTGTGCTGCGATGTTAAAAAAAAAAAAAACCTGTTCCCAATTAATCTGGTTAAGTAGGATGCTTTAGAGCAGCACAAACACTTTTGATTTAGGTATAGAAGGTATAAAAGTTGTAGAATATAAAATATTCTTTCTGACTCTCTATTTGCAATGGGCATAATAAGTAATTGTGGAGGTAAAAGATATGGTCTTTTAGCTGTTTTATGCTGTAGTCTGTAGTTCATTGACAAATTGTGTATAAAAAATCATGTTACTCAAATAGAAAGTCTGCTTGTATGGTAATAGCAATTTTGTTGGAAATACTGAAAAGATGTCAGTCTGAGGAAAAATCAACCCTGAAATTAAACCTTTCAATATTAAAATCTCTCTCTGTCATTTTGATGTATCTTTCAGGGTAACAACATTCGAAAAGTACAACCTAATGAATGCAGAGAACCTGGGGATTGTCTTCGGCCCGACTCTCATGCAGCCTCCGGAGCAGAACGCTTTGACAACCCTGAACGACATGAGGCAGCAGAAACTGGTGGTGCAGCTCATGATCGAACATGAAGATGTCTTATTTTGAGGCCTGCAGAAATGGAGGCGATGAACAATTATTTATTCTGTCAGAGAGGAATGTCAAGCCAACTGTATTTAAGTGATACTCTGAAATGTTTGCGATCAAACCGAATATGAAACGCTTTGTATTTTATTTTTATTTTATTTTTTTTTTTGGAATGATGGATTTAGTTGATTTTGTTGTTCCTGTAAGTTTGGGGTTTGCAAACTCAGCCAAGAACACCATTTTTTTTATTTTTACATGAGGCAATAGTTAAGTATTTTCTTTTTTTTTATGTTATTTGTTCCCTCTGTTTATAACTTAAAGGCTGTTGCTACCTGATGTAGACCAGTCAGGATGAAAGCACCATGTGATATACAGCACCCTCCACACTTATTGCCCTAGCCTTCTTTTAAAGACGTCTTAAAATAATCAAATCTTGCTATTAAGACTTACCTGTTCTTCCCAAAATCACCAGGGCCACATTTATTGGCTCTCCAGAAAATAGAACAGCTCTTACTCTTCCTCAAGAGTTGGTTTCTTTCTCTGCCTCACTGTGACATCCAGCCTTTTATGTCAGTTTCAGAAATGGTGAGGTAACATTTATTTTATAGCAACAGTTTGGGGTAGTAAAATAGATGGCAGTCTAGGCTGAGTAAGTCTACTCAAATTAAAAATAGGATTTTCAAAGTGAAGTTATTTTGAGGCTCTTTAACATCTTTACCAAGGGTGGAGGCAAAGGGTGCAGAGGACTCTGCAGGACTAGTGTGGATCCAAATTGAAGAAGGCCTGGTGCTGTTTAATCTGAACCTTGCAGGTCAGCCAAATTTACTCTCACCTGCATTTTGTGGGAACACTGGAATGATACAATGTAGATAGAGTCAGACTTAACTCGTGTACTTAAAAAAAAAGAAACAACACATTCATAAAGCACTTTTTTTGCATCAAGTGTAAAGATTTATTTTGTAAAGATATTCGTGCTCCATGTTCGTGCTTATATATAAGTTCTTGGAAATGCTTGTTGATGTACCTGCAGAAGGGTCAAAACAAAAATGACAAATCAGAAGAAGGCAGAAAGATCCATCATTTATGCAGATTGGATGACATTGTGTCTTTTTGAAGTGTGCAACACATGTGCCAAACTCCTATGTGCACATTTTGGTTAGTGTTGCAAAGTTTGAGTGTGCAAACTATTACTGGGGATTTGTTCGAGTAAAGTAGTGTTTTTTGTTGTTATTTTAAGCCAGTAACATTGCTCGATGATGACCACAACCACCACAGTAGGGCCCAAGGCGGCGCCTGTGCCAAGCATGTTCCTTTATCACTTGGTTTAATGTGATTGTTGAATCCTTTCTACAGATCCATTTTATCAAAATGTATTTTTGTGACAGTTGCAATTCAAATGTAATTTATGAAATGATGTTTTATTAAAGAATGTAAAACTTGAGTTTGACGCACACTGACAAGTTGAAGATGTGTCTATACTAGATTTCAACTCCTGTGGGGTTTTTTTTTAGAATCATGAACAAAATCCAGTGTGTTTACCATTTTTACTTCCTGCTTTATTTTCCCACTGATCCAGCTCTACCTGTGGTGAGAAGGGTCGGATTTTCCCAGAAGCCAAATAAACTGCAGGAACGAGGAAAAGGAGGAATAAAAATAAACAGTAGTGTTCTTTGTGAGAGAGGTGCACCACAGTCACATCCTGTCCTGCTGCTTAAAGGCACCTCTCTATATGAACTCTGAGGCTGTGAGTGTTGCTCAGGCATGTCAGCTGTCATCTGGGTTTTTTTTTTTTAGATATGCAAAAACAATGATACAATCATTTCTTCATATCTTTATATTTAACTTAATGTATAGCAAGAACCATGGAAATAGGGAAGTCGTTATTTTTCTAAATGCAGAAGTTAGTATTTTCTTCTTGTTCGTCCTTGTGTGAATGCTGATAGCTGAATCACCATTGTGGCTTTAAAATAGATTGCACCCTCTCTCTTCTCCATTGCATCATCCCCCAACTGCCGGAATTGGTTTATATTTGCAAAATCAGATTTCTTATTCAGCTGTATTCAGCTAATGATCAGCCAAAGCTTGCCATGTTTAAAGTAATTTGGGCAAAAAGGAAAAGAGGACGACTGGAGCGAAGCTGTTGGCAGTACCATGCTTCAATGGCTCCTTTGATCCGAGAAACAAACAGTCTGCTTCTTGTTGCTGAATTTACTAGTCCCCTGACTGAGCCTTGAGCCGTAAGTCACATTTACTCCACATGTTAAACAGCTTCTGCTTAGTGGCCATGTTATTTACACTCTGCAGTTGCTATGGAGCTACAATGAGAGCTGCCATGAGCTTGGGGTCAGCAGCAAGCCTGTGAACCATTTTGATAATGATATGCCACTCAATACATAATTTGAAGGCAATAGATACAAAGGCATTTCAATAAATTAGATTTTCATCAAAAAGTGCATTCAATACTTCAGTTCTTTACATGAAACTCAGGTATTACATAGATCCATTACATTTACTGTGATGCATTTTATATTCTTATTCAATTTGTTGATTGTCTGACAGCTAATGAGAACCCAAAATTCAGTTTCCTGAAAATGATATCACATTGAGAGCAATTTAAAAAGATTTTCTTCTAAATAGAAAATTTAACCCACTGAACGTTTATGCACTTAGTACATGATCAAGGCTCCTTTTCCATGAATTACTGCCTCAGTGCAGCAGGATATGGAGGCAGTGAGCACTGCAGCAAGTCAAAAGCAATAATCAGAGCCAGGAAGAGTGTCTTTGTGCTGTCAATAATGCTAGTGTATGTGCTGCTACATGTATTACTATTGGAAAACAACTTATCGTTACAGGAAAACCATTTATGCACTGTCCTTGGTGGAACTAGGCTGAGCGTTCATGGCAGGTCCTGTTGTTGTGGACCAGCTGTAGCGCAACAGAGAGCAAGGTGAAAGGGGTTAAGTAAGACCCTCCCCCAGGCTTTGATTGGATGTTCCTGATCAAGCTGTGTATTTATTGAGATGACAGCAGGTGCATAGGGAGAAAAAAAGAGGGGCCACATTTTTTCCAGAGATTATCCACTTCATATGATACTGCCATCACATATTTTAACAAATATATAACAGTTACATACCTCTGTTTTCATAAACCTCAAGCAGCTTGGATCCTGTGCCTTTCCACTATATCTCCAGACTCTGGTGCCATGTTTTGTAAAGATATAGGTGCATCAGTCAATAAATGTTGAAAGTCTTTATTTTGCAAGCGGTTCAAATATGCAGTTTGTATTTTAAAAGTTGAAATTGAAATGTATCAAGGAATACACGAGGAAATATAATCTTTAGCATGGAGACTGAAACCAAATAAAATTTCAAACGTCTTCAACTCCCAGTACTCCAACATGCGTAATATATGGTTTTGATAACAAGTGATGCTTTACGTGACTTTACTCTCAATCTGAAGAAAAAATATATAGGTCAGTCAGCTACTGTGGGGGAGCATGGATTGTGCATTTTTTACTGTTGGGGAGGATTTAAAGAGATGAAAGCAATTTGCAAAGTTAAAATGCAAGAGTGCCCTCTAGTGGTAGATATATACAGAAGAGAAGAGACCAGTTATCCTGCATCATTACAGACTGGGACAAGTTACTAAAAAAATCATTGAAAAACTAGTTTATTTCATAAAAATGTGTTTAATCATCTTAAACTAATAAGAACTATGACATTTATATCTATGTGTCCAAGGGAAATAAGTTATGAAATGTACAAATGAAGATAAAACATAAAATTTCACAACAACAAAAAAAGAAGCAAAACATCCAACAGTAATGGTCAAATGTAGCTTTAAAATTATTACAATTTTTTTTTGAAACATCAATTTATCTAAGTCTCAAATATGATCTACAAAAAAAATTAATTTAAAAGTTGAATCCGTCATTCAGAGTTCATCATGTACGGAAGTGAATTCCCTGACTGATATAAAGCCATCTTTGTCCTCATCCTCATTTTTGAAGATGTCATCAACCATCACTTCGTGATGTGTGTCATTGGGCGAGTAGCCATGTTTCTCAAATTCCCTCTTCAAGAAATATTTCACCTGAAAATATGAAAAGAAATTAGAAGATAGTTTTCAATTACGTCGTTTGGCCTTGACACAGAAAGGGACAGTCAAAGAGACACACCTCCTGTCTGGAGAGTTTCCAATCGTCGTTAAGATCCATGTCCCGGAAAGACTCGTGGGACCTGGGGCCATTTTGGATCTCCATGAGCTCAATGTCAAATATCAGGGTGCTGCTTGGAGGGATTTTACCTGTAAACAAACATGGTTTTCGCTCAGGCAAAACATCTACTCCTTACATTTTTTGTATATTATAACATTACAGCCAGCCAAACACCTCCATGTGTTGTATTGTAATCTGATGTGACAAACCAACACCATGTAGAAAATGACTGTCAAACATAAGAACTATTAAACATCATATATGTCTTGAAAGTTATGTAAACAGACACTTTCAAGTCTTGACAGAATCTGTCTTCAGAGTGTTAATGCAGTGTTAGTTTTCTACCAAACGTAGTACTTTACATGTAAACCAAAAATATAACATGGATCCTCCAATGCCTTTCTTTCTACAATGGCCTTCTTAGAGCCTCGTAAGTGTACAGCTAATGCTTGTCCTGTCAAAAGCTTTATCCACATGTGCAGTGGATTGCCGCATGTCTTATACGTAGAGTTATAGTCGCTTCTATGACCAATGCTCCACATGGTTGTTTGCCTGTTTAGGTTGACAGGTGTGTTATTAAGTTTGCAGCTGTGCCATACTCTGTTTCAGACGGGTGCTAACAGAGACATTGTGAGGTGAAACTCAGGTTCAGAATCTTCAAATAATGTTACAGTTCAGATCTCTTCCTGGAGGTTGAGGAGAATCTGACCTTTGACCTCTGTAGTGTATTTTTATTTTTATGCAAGAGATGTAAAAAGTTTCAGATGTTGTTTTATAACCTAACCCTCGGTCTCCATGCTGTTTGTTCACCAGTGTTCTCTAATTAACCCTCTGAGACCCTTGCAGAAAAGCAGGAATTATACTGAGATGAAGTTACACAGATATTATTTATTAGCTAAGTGACTTGTGAAGGCTGCTGGTTGCACTGGATTTTAACGGGTAGAAGTGTAAAAACACCCACAACACTTTGCTGAGTTTTAACTAGAAGAACAATAGCAGATCATGTATCAAGGTATATAATCAGACACAAATTATATACCTTTGTGTCTGTCACATACCAATAAAACACACTGGGTATGAGTTTGCATAGTGACAAAATCTGGAAGACAGTTATGAATATCTTTTCAAGGAGATGTGTATGATGAAATGTTTTCTTTTTATTTTGCTCTGAATCTGGAATACCTTGACCTTCCTTTCCATATGCCAGTGATGGAGGGACAGTCAGCTTCCTGCGCTCTCCAGCACACATATCCTGCAGACCCTTGTCCCAACCTTTAAGCACCTCTCGGATCCCAAGAGTGAACCAGACTGGATTTGTATCTCCATGTTTGCGGCTGCCAGGGATCAAATGATCAACAAGAATTTAAAGTCAAGAACACCGAAATTTTATAACAGTTGAATAAATCTCTTCGTTTTGAATACATTGTGGCATATTATTTCCATAAATCTGTACATTGAAATAGTTAATCAGATTTCACAAATCTGAGTAATTTCATCTGAACATAGTGCAGTAATACAGCAATAAATACCAAATACTAACATCTATTACCTGGAGTGGAACATGGTGCCATTGCTCTCCAGGAATCCCTCGTAATGAACAAGAAGCATATCTCCATACTTTGATTTTCGGTGACACATAAAAGGTTTGTGTATCACCTCGATTTTCACATCGGCTTCTGGGAGTTTTCCACCAGTGACAAAAACAAACAATGATGGGAATAAGGAACAAAGAGAAAACAGCATCATGTTTGAAGATAATTGTTAAGGCTTTCGCAAAATATACTTAAAAAGGCTAGTGGAAAACTTTAAATTAAAAAGCTTTAACTGCTCAAATCCCTTACGTGGCAGACTTAACTTCTGCAGAAGGGTGCGCATCATTTGTCAGCTGGTGAGGCAATTGCTCTTTTGGGTGGATATGGTTGGTACACAATTGGATTTGGGAACCACTGAGTGAGTATTTACCCATTTAGGGTAAAGACGGTGCAAAGTCATTTTGCACGTGTTTTGTGCCTTTATGCACAGTGACATTTTTTTTACATGGGGTATAAAATTCCCAGGGTGTCATGAATGCACATGCACCGGATAAAAAAATATGAGTTGTACCCTGAACGCGTTTTAATTGCTTTTGATCATATGAAGTTTTCAAGAAGTTGACTTCCCCAGTTTGCTGCTTAGAGTAGTGAGATTAAAAGGTTTCTGTCCTGCATTTTTTCCTGGCAGAATCACACAGAATATTCATGCATCACCATTGACCATAGAAGATATAGCTGATCAGTCGTTTTAAATTTCTCTCGTTTTCTTTGAATACATTTAATTGTTGTTTTTTTTTTGACTGAATTCTCAATAAAGGCACTGTCATTTTACAAAAATAACTAGTTTTTTGGAACACCTGTTCTCTGTGAATCAGTGTCAGGCTTTTAGGAATAGACATGGAGAAGACAATTTGCTGATCATTTTACTGAGAATTAAGTTTTAAATTGCATGTAACATTTTAAAAGTAGATGCTTTGATTAGCATGGTCATCATTAATTTATCCCTCAAAGAAATATATTCAACAAAATAATCAAAGAAAACATTCTAAAACTGATAGTGTTCTTGTTTTGGGCCATAGAAGACTGCTTGGTTTGTACAATACGTAGTCTAACCAGATGTATCAATTGTTCAAGTGCCGAAAAAATTTTTTTAGCAGGTGGCTTTTGGTAATTTTTATGCTATTATACACGCTAACTCCTCCTTCGCCGCCAAGTTATGACTTCTACTCGGGTTATCCACCGGGTGGCTGTTAAGCAACGCAGCCACAGTTTGGCTGTCTGCCTCCTTTCACTACTATTGGTTAAAAATTTATAGCCCCGCCTATTAATAATTTCCTCTGTTTCCATTGGTCATGTTAAACGCCAATCTTTCCGATCCACGCATACCATTACTCCAATCTCTCTTGACGTAGGCAGAAGCAATAATGGCAGCGTCTTTCATGATTGGTTAGACTTTTATTCACGAAGACGTTTACGTATTATTGTTGACGTAGTTTAAATGGAAACCCAAGGACGTCGCTCCGCAATTCACATTCTGGGCCCAATGGAGTCGCTGCAATCAGCTGTGACACACATCTTGTGATAAACAAGTAATGAACGGTAAAAAAAGACGTAATTAAACAATGGAAGGTATGCTGTATAAGTGGACCAATTACATCAGCGGTGAGTTCATGTTATAATTGGGACATGTTTTTAAACTTGGAGCTTGTTTGAGGGCCGCTAGCGGCACAAAACGTCAGAAGCTCACTTGAATTGAGTTTGAGATCGACAAGCTAACGTTAGCTACACTCATCGTTTAAATTTCGGACTTTATTAGTCGGTGTTAAAATGATTATTGCTACTACCTTGCCACGTAGACGTGAGCTGTCTACCGAGTTTTTCTTGTTTTATAAACATTTAAATAGTAGCAATGCAAGTTGGACTAGTTTCCACTCCATCTGTCATTCTAATCTGATTTGCCAACTGATTAGTTGTTGCTAACTCAACGTAAACAACTCCGAGCAAATTGACCAAGCTCTGTAGCATTTTGTTATGCTTATATTAAAGTGACATGAATAAAAAAGGAACTGTTGTGTCTGTTTTTAGGCTGGCAGCCTCGCTGGTTTGTTCTCGACGGAGGAACTTTGTCATACTACGACTCTCAAGAAGATGCGTGGAAAGGTTGCAAAGGCAGCATTAAGATTTCAGTTTGTGAAATCCAAGGTCAACGAAGCTTGCTTTTTTTCCCCCCTGTACAATGCAGCTGTTGATTTGAGTTGTAGTGCTAAATTTTGTTTTCGATGATGTTTCAGTTCATTCCTCCGACTCCACACGTCTTGACCTGATCATACCAGGAGAGCAGTACTTTTACCTGAGAGCCATCAACGCAGCAGAGAGGCAGAAATGGCTGGTGGCTCTGGGCACAGCCAAAGCCTGCCTCACTGACAACAGAACCAAGAGGGAAAAAGGTGTGGAAGCACAAATAGATACAAGATGTAATAAATGGGGTATAATGTTTGGGTGTTTTTAAAGTTTTCTACAAGGCTGTGCAGACATCTTAATGTTTGCCGTCCTTTTTTGTTTGATTTATGAATATGTATGATTCAATTTGGCCACAAAAGTGTTTTCCACAGAGCTAAGCATAAGCTGCTATGAGGAGGTTATGCGGTTATAAACCCCTAGTAAAGCTACACTAGTTGCTTTAATTTAGAACACAAATGAAAGCCATTCCTACTGCTTCAAAAACAATCTAAAATATTGACTGATATTCAATATTACCGTATTATTGCCTATATAATATGTTAATGTCAAATATGAGCTAAATTTAGAGGTAATTTTTAAGTAGACATACTTATTGCACCTAAAACTAGAATTACTGAATGTATAGAGAGTTGATATTAGTTGGTGTTGCTAGTCTTGCAATCAGGGGCTTAACATGTATGCAGGTTGTAGCTTGTTAGGTGTCATTTTAAAACATCTGTCTTATTAGGAGACATTCTTTAATTTCTACAGAATGATTATGTTATTCATTACCAGAAGCATTTGTAAAAATCCAAATCTGTTTGCTGTGAAAGCAGGGGATTTTCAGGACCTTTCTAAAGCCTCCTGGGAGTCTTTGCTTCTTGGAAGCAAAAAAAGTATAGAGAAAGTCATTCCTTTGACCCGTAACAGATTTTGAAGGTTCCCCGTTTGTATTTTACTGTAACAGATAAACAGAATTTATCCATGCCGAGGAACTCATACGTGAAAACTCTCTTTTGAAACACTTTTTCCTTCTTCTTTTTTTTTTTGCATTGTAACAGAGCTTCAGGAGAACACGGAGGCATTAAAAACAAAGATGTCAGAGCTTAGATTGTACTGTGACCTTCTTCTCCAGCAAGTCAACAAAATCAAGGAGAACGATGAGCTGGGAGAAACAGTGGAGGTAACGTTTGGTTGAGCCGGTGAAATTAGAGAAGCCGTCAGTTTGTGTGAAACGGCTGTAGCGCACACTTCAGCTCCAATTAATCTAACCTCTGTGCTCTCTCACTCACTTATCAAGGAAACAAGAAGTGCATGTTATCACAAGTACTTATGTGTGTATATTTTGAATCACCAAACAGCGCTGTGATATCAGTGTTGGCTTTGTGCTAACACGTTGATTTGTCTGTTGTTTCAGACTGGTATAGACACTGGAACCATGGTGAAGTCGACATGCACCACATTCCTTAAAACTCTGGAGGAGTGTATGCAGATAGCAAACCGTACTTTTACTACAGATTTAGGAACGCACACTCCGCCAGGAACTCCTCCAGTCGCAGCGATTAAACCCCAGAAGGTACGTTTTCCCTTTTAGACTCTCCAGTTTACCAGTTCAGCCTGATACTGGTGTAATAATAATCCTATCCTGTTTTCAAGACCTGAAGTTATTTTAAACTCTGTGCTTTGTTTTCCCAACAGATTAAACATGCCAATCATTTAAATCTAAACCTTGGAGACAAGTAGGTTTTCTTTGTTTGTTTTGTTACTTTTATGTCATTTTGCTCTCTTTTTTTTGTCCAATGAGTCACATTAGATTGATAACAGTTAGTCTAAATCTGATCTTTACATTTTAGGTTGCTTATTAACAATTTTCATTTCTAGTTCCTGCTAACTTAAGATTGTGATTTTGTAAAACTAAAGTTTTACAGTTGTTTTCTAAATGGCGCATCTTGTTGTGCATTCTAGGTGGAAAGATTTGGCGGAAACCTCCGGAGAAATAAGTACAAATGACAACCGGAGCCTCGACTCTGGAACCGAAGAACCAGATGAGCCAGACAAAGGAGATCATCATCCTCCCCCATCAGGTCAGTCAGGCTTTCTATCTACTTTACACCCACAGGGCTTTCCTGATATGAAAATCGTTTTTGCATTCCACAGATGTTTCCTTTTAACACAGAGGGTGTTGTATGTTAATAAGTGAAAGGAGATTATTGGAAGTGCTTTTTTTGTTTATTTGTTTCCCAGCTATTTTAAGAATTAACCTGGAAATTCATAAAATTTTCAGGCAAAGCTTCAACAAGAAAAGCTTTGTAATAATTAAGATGTAGGTAAAATGTTAAATTAAGTCACATCTCAGTTAGCATTTACAAGTATGCACTGTTGTCATGACACAGTAAAATGTTAAACTTCTTCAATTACATACCATATGCATGTATTCTGTTTTGTGTTTGGTGCGACGCAGACTTTAAGTCATCAATTGTTCATGGCAAGCAAGTCCTTCCTGCTGCACACATTATCCAGAAGGCCGCTGAGATTGAACACTACAACCGACCAGCAAGAGGAGATTCTGAGAAAACATGTGATCAAAAGAGACATGATCAAGAACTGTGCGAAGGGGACCAAAGCGAAAAGCATGATGGCGAAAGAGGAGAAAAGAGCGGCGTCACGCTCGAGTGCCAACAGGAAACCATTTTAGACCAAGAAGAGAGCCAAGATCAATTCAAGACCCCGAGCGATTCATCGGAGTCGGACACAGAGCAGATGGACACTTTCTTCAACACAATGAGTCACAGGTATGAAAACGTCACTCAGGAAAGTCCCGTCTCTCAGGAGTCTCAGGGTGCAGCGAGAGCGAACTGAGGGATCGCCTCTCGTTCCTGTTCCACAGTATTAGAACCAGGCAACTTAAGCTATTTGCTACTGAACTTACTCTGCATTGGTTAATTCATCTGCACATAGTTTATTTTAATAAATGTTTAAATTAGGTAGTACTAATCTTTATTAAATTTAAAAATTAACTAAAGTTATAATTAAGTATTTTATTATGGCAATCTTTCTTTATCACATGATAGCGAGACTCTCGTCTCATTTCTTGGTTTCTAAGAGAAATGTTTATTTTGCTCTCTGAAAATGCAGAACATATTCTGTTCTCTGTTAATCACTAGCGTACTAGTGTGTTTATCTCTTCTATCAATAAAAAAAATCAAAATATGTTTATTTGTAGCCAAAGAAGCTCAGTAGTCCTCAGGTTTTATTCCGTGTCGTGATTCTCTGTGGATGTTTGTACCTTCTTTACTTTTTCTGTCCTGAGTTGAGTAAATAAAGTAGAAACAACTTGCATCTAATATATTGCCCTCTTTGAATCTGTCTTGTTTTCATTTTATTTTATTTTTTAGATTTAGTGATATGAGACTGGATGACGACAATGGTATTCCTTCACAGGAGTTTTTGGACTCATGCTATGCAATAGTGCCTGTATTAGGTAGGATGGTCACTTACAGTCGCTACTCATATTGTTCTTTCTCCTCCTCCTTTTTGACATTATACCCATCTGCATTTTTCTGGTTACTTTCATAAGAAAATTCTTCTTCTCCCATTCTGCTCTTGTCATGTGTGCATGCCACTTGTCTCAGATTTATTCTCTGCTTCTGTGCCCTGCATTAATTTCGGCTGTAATCAAACATGAGCTGCAATGTCTTTATTTGTCGCCACATGTGAGGGTTTATTATAATTTTGGAAGCATACAGCAAGTAATCTATCCGTATGCAAATAAACACATTTGCTTTCTGCTTGGCAACAAAGCAGAAAACAAACTCAAGCTTTTAAATTCAATGTTTATCCTGAATCATCCTCCAAATTAACTGGGAGAAGTTCTGTGCACAGATGTTTTAAAGTGGTCAACAAGACAGGAAAGACTCTGAAGACGGAGTCCGGTCCATTTACTGTCATCTTAATGAATCCATGTACTGAGTGAGCCTCATAACTCACAACAATATATCTTTGTTCTCACAGTCTGGGGAGACCATATTCATATTAATCCAACTCCACTTGAGTTTGAATGTAATTATGAATTGCAAGCAGCCACCTTAGTTCTCACTACAACATTTAAATGCTCTTTGATTATTTGGTGATAAGAAAAAAAAATAGCAAGACTGTGTAGTATAAATAATCTTTAAAAGAAGTCAGAATTGTCATATTTTAAGTGATTTTTACATTTAGCAAGGATAACAATAACTGGAGTAGAGACTAACGCTGTAATAAAGTCTGTAAAAACATAAACTTCTACCTCCTTCATTAGAAACTAACAATCAGTTTGATTCTTTTTAATGAACTCATACTGATTCTTTTTAATGAACTAACTCAATGCACTATAAAAGTGAAACTTCAGAAGCAACAGTGATGCTATTCTAGACTCTCTCTTCTCAGACAAACTGGGCTCCACTGTTTTTGCACCAGTTAAAATGGATTTTGTTGGAAATATTAAGGTAAGTTCATGTTCAGTTTTAAATGTAAAATATTGTTTTCCACTGACTTACCATTGCTTAGATTTGTTGTTTAAATTTTGGTGTAAATGTCAACCTTAATGTGCATTTAAATATCGTGACAATATAATTCAGTGAATAAACGTGTGATCTGGAAAAAAAAAGTAATTTTAATGTTTAATAATTGCACTGTTTCTTCACTTTTTAATAAGTTAAATCATCAGATTACAATGGACTGCATTGATTTCAGATGAAAGGCAGCATAACTTTTTCACCGTTCTCTGCAGAAAATTCAGCAGAAGCTGATGTCCGACCCCAACAGCTTCCCCACCCTGCAGTCTATTGTTTTGCACGAGGTGCAGACAAGCGTTGCCCAGGTTCGTAACTCTGCGACCGAGGCTCTGCTGTGGCTCAGACGAGGCCTCAAGTTCCTCAAGGAGTTTCTGTCGGCAATCAATGCAGGAGAAAAAGACATCCAGGCAGCACTGAGTGAGTGCTTCTATCATTTAAGGGCTTCAATTTAGAAAGGTCTTCAAATAGTAAACATCTGTGTTTACGGTTAGTTTTATGGTGTTCTTTAATTTTATATATATATTTTTTTTATTTCGCCCAGACAACGCTTATGGTAAGACTCTAAGGCAGCACCATGGATGGGTGGTGCGAGGCGTTTTTGCTGTAAGTATTTCTATTCAGGTTTCTGGATCAGTGATGCTAAGAAAGTAGAGGATTAAAAATGTTTTTTTTTTTTTTTACTTTTTGCTCTAACCTATTATCTGAAAGTTCCACGTCTGTCCATTATTCATAATATGTTTGTCCATTGTCCATCATCTACCCATCTATTTTCCCATCGTCCATTTATCCTTACATTTTTTATGATTTATTTGGCTGTCCATCCCTCTGTCAGGATTATCCATCTGCCCATTATTTGTTTCAGTCCAACCATTTTTATTCATGTCTTCATTCATCTGTCTCTCTTTTCATCTGATCTGTCTTTCATCCTTTGTTGTCATGTAAAAAAATACTTTTACAAGAGTTTAGATAAGAATAAGGAGGACATTTATTCAGACCTTGCAAGGTCAGAATAAACATGCAGAGTCAAAGCTAACAGTGGATTCTGGTTCCCTTTTATAGGTTCTAGTCAGTAGATCTTGTGACAACATGACCATCTACCCCATAGATCCATCTGTCTGTCCATCCATTCATCACTGTCTATCCATCTGTCAATTTGCCCATCCTTCTGTTTGTTTATTCCTTGACTACCACTCATCTCTTCATCCTGCTTTCTTGTCCACATCTTTCCATTATCATTAGTTATTCCATTTCCTCTATCAGTGATTGATTTGTCCATCAACCATCTCTATTATTTTTTCTGTCCATTAACTAGTTTTCCTTCCATCCATCCATCAATCTGTCTGTTCATCCGTGCAAAATTGTTCAGAAGGAACTGCAAACTTGGAACAGTTCTTTGTGCTGAAACTCTGTGCACACATCAACACTCACCCCGTTTCAGAGCGGTTCCTTGTCTTGAAGTGTGACATCTAAGCCGCTGCTTTTTTCCCTGAACAGCTGGCTCTGCGAGCCGCCCCGACCTATCAGAGCTTCACTGCCGCCTTGGTGTCAAGAGAAGGGGATGAGCAGAGGAGCGACTTTACCAGGAGCATGCACAGGGACCTGGGAGTGTACCTCCCGGCCATGGAGAAGCAGCTGGCCATTCTGGACGAGCTTTATGAAGAATACAGCCTGGAGTCTGATGAGGTGGTGTGAAACCTGAAGGACAGAGTATCAAACGTCCAGGGGCAACGGAGCCTCGCTGATGTTCAGCGCAGCGACGGACTGCTGAAAGGAAGGTGCCAGACGGTGCTGTTAGCATACGTCATGGCAACTGGAGGTCATTCGGTGGTTTGTGAAGTTCACCGCAATACAGTTTGAAGAGATTATTTAAGCCAACGAAGGGCTTGTACAAGCAAAAAGTAACAAGAAACTGATACTCCTGGTCTGTTTTAAGACACCAGACGCTGAAAGAAAGCCTTTCAGTTATACAGACTCCAGCCATATTTGTACAACGTGCCATTTGTTCCTGATTTGTATTTTTTTTATTTTTGTGTTGTGGCATTTTATGAGTAGCCGTATTTGAACTCCACTGTATTTATTTTTCACAAATGTCCCTGAAAGTTGTCCTTTACTACCTTTTAATGTCATAAAAGTTTCATTTGGCTTCATGAAATGGAGAGATGCCATGTAATAGCACAAAGCACTTATGGCAAAATAAACGGTCATAGTGTCACAGCACCCTTTATAAGTCTCCAGTATTTGATATGCTTTACAGAACTGACTCAATTGTATCATTCTCGCTTTTTTTCTCTCTGTTTTTTACACTGGCTGTGAACATTTTTGCCTAATTTTATTAATTACATTTTTTCCCTAGAACAACAATTTTATGATGCATTAGTTTGATTTTACTTCTCATTTAGAACCACAGTGTTAAGAGTTTAAAGGGACCAAAAAGGAGAAGCAGAAGCCTCTGCTGCCTATTCAGTGATGTAACACAACAATGAAATGTTTGTAGTGGTGAGGTAACTTCTGTTTATGCTGAAACAAGCCTATGCATTCATTGCATTTGAAATATTCATGGTGTAATAAATCCGATTTGACGTGTCTCTGAATTGTGTACATGCTCTCGGTGAATATTGGATCCATGGTGCATGTTTAATGAGGGCATGTTTGATATATTAAAGCAACACTGATGCCATAATGGACCGAAGACGAGCCAAATGCTTGAATTTTGCCAAATAAATTAAGATGATTGCTAAAATGACAGTTTTTTTCTTTGGCTTTGTGTCTACTGAAATTTATCAGTAATTCAACTTTTCTCTCTCACATCCTTTTGGAAGCATGCATTACTTTGTGATGTCAGTTCATGCATTTATTAAAATTCTGACTGATGATAGGAGTGCAGTATGACGCTTGCTTTAATGTTTGCTTCAGGTTGAGTCATGGTAAAAACAGAAACTAGAGCCAAATCTTTGAGCTTTAGTGAGAAGGTGTGGTGGGTTGGTTTCTGAAGTGAATATTATAAAATTCATAATTTCTTTGTAGAAGTTGTGCATATTTTTCAGTTGCACTAGTAATTGTCACTTTTTTTTAACCTGATAAATGATTGAGGAGCTTTAATTCTGCAACAATCTTGTTTAAAAATATGCTTAGAAGTTCATATACCTTTTATCCACTTTTAAGCATATGTAAGGGATTTAATGGATGAAATGATTTCATTTCCATTTTGACTCAATAAAGTATTTTTGAATTTGAAATGTCTGATCCTCCACCAAACTTTACAGCAAACTTGAGGTGCTCTGACACACATTCTGAGTTTGACACCAAACCAGTTTCAAGTGTTTATCAAAAAGCTCACTTTGGTCCCTGGGTTTTGAATGTCCTGTAGATCCCTTAAGTTACTCTTAAAATATTGATGTAACCAATCCATACATGTTCTGTTGGATGAACTTCCCTTGTTTTTTTTAAGGTAGGATATAAACAACCCAACATTAGGCTTGTATATTGAATCTCTGGTGGAAACTCACAACCTCAAAATACCATTTATTGCATTTTGCTTGCTAGCAAGGATATTTTTCTACCTTTCTTGGCTTCTTCCTCACTATTCGTTGGGGAAAAGATAAATTTGATTTCTTCTCCAGCCTTGTTAATCACCGCTCCAGTTATCTAAAACATTTTAATAATTTCTATGTGGCATGTCTAGTTGAGCAGTAAGTTTTCTTATCATGTCAAATTAAATATGGGAAATAAAATAATAATTATTTTTTTATTTTTTGCAGCGGTAGCTATAGCAACATACACATATTCAATAATGCTGTTGTGTTATAGCTTGTCTACACAGCTGCGATGGAAAGTGTCAGTGATTAATTTGTATTCTCTCATGATTGTGTCAAACGAGTATTTAGACTTTGTGTCCTTGACAAGAACATGCCTCTCTGCGTGCCAGTGATTCCTTCCTGTGGGTCAGAGATTGTCACTTGGCCTGGGTCCTACCCTGCTTTCCGTTCCTGCAGTAAACGTTTGGTCTGCCCTCATCCTACAGCTGTAGCGCTACACCAGAATGAGAAGAATATTATATCTGTGTTTGTTCACGTAATGCCAGTAAGAGTTTAACTTCAAGTGCCGTAAATGACCAAGAGAGGGAGAGAGACTGAGTGAAAGTTTTTTTGCCTCCTCTTGGGCTTTTATTTTGTTAACCATAGCAGATAGGAAGTGCAACTCACATTTAGAGTGTAATGAAGGCCAGAAGCCAGGCATCATCATACCACTTGGTTTTGTTTCTCCTGGAAAGCAGCCAGTTAGTGGGATCAAGATATTTTATATTTCATTGTAACTTCTGCCCATTTAGCGGATTTTAGAGGGACATTTTTTTCATATTTTTCGCTTTATGATAATGTGTTAATTTGTGCTTCACTTGAGTTTTTACAGTGTTTCTAAATGAAAACTGTACAAAAATGGAAAATGAGCACTAATAAAAGTCAGCTGGAAACATCAACACACTTTATCATCACCTAGCCTGGTTTGCAACAACAACAAACTGTTCAGTGTGTTTTATTTGAACTTGACTTGTAAAAACCAAAACAAAGTAGTGAGGAGTTATGAAGTGGAAGGGAAGTACAATTGCAAGAACAAAAAAAAAAAAGCTTGGTATGCATTTATGTTTATCTCCCTGTGGAACCACCTCTTGATGCGCTTGTGAGTTTTGTTCCAGCACTGAGACATCTGCAGGAATAAATGAGATTGGCCTGGTCAGAGGAATTGCACATGATGGGATGAGTATGCTAAGGTAAGCTTTTACTCAGGCATCTCCGTGGACAAATTGTCTTGATGTGATTTGGAAAAGGGAAGCAGTATGTTAATATACTTACACAGTTAGATGCAGCCCCAAGCATCTCAGTTGCAATTCTGGCTAGCTGCCCGTTTTCAACTTTTATTGCCCTGAGCCGGTCTCTGGGTGCAGACTGGGCTGAAGGCCTCGAGTGATAACGCAGATTATCTGGAGACCTCTCTTGAGGGCTCCTATAAACTATGGATTGTGATATATAAATGAATAGATTCAACTCTGGATAAACTATATTGAAGAGTATCCAAGTTCCTACACTTTATTCCCTGTCCTATGTTTCACATGAGAAATATGGCAATTTATACATATATATAAGCTGCTCCAGTTTAATTCCAGTTTGTGTAAAAGCTGCACACATCCGACATTTTTTTTCTTGCTTTACAACATATGGACACTACGGAGCCCCTAAGGGGACATGGAGAAAAAAAAGGAAAGAAATCCCGACTTACTTTCTCAAGATCCCAAGAAACTAAGTCGAAATCTCGAGATCCCGACTTATTATCTTGAGATCCCGACTTTTTTTTTCTTTTCGCGGGATCTCGAGAAACTAAGTCGGGATCTCGAGAAAGTAAGTCGGGATTTCTTTCCTTTTTTTTTTTTCTCCATGTCCCCTTAGGGGCTCCGTAGGATACAAAGTTGTTTAAGACATAAACTTCTAATTTTGAAAATTACAAACTAAAAAAAAAAGTCTTGTAACGATCCATCCTTCCATTGTTCATTCCTTCCTTGCGGTGTTTTCAAGTTCCATAAAAAAAGCATTAATATTTTCAAAAGAAAAATCTGAGAGGTCATGACAATTCCCATCCCCACAGCATGATGCTGCCACTTTCTAATGCAACACTCAGGGCACCCGTAGACAAAACCCTGGATTTGTTTTTACCTCATTAACATCTGGTGCTGAGAGATCAGCAGCATCTCCCTCAGTTCAATCACATGACGTAATTTAAATGATCTTTTTAATTCTTTTCTCAAAATTTCCCACAGCTCCTGTAAAAATCATATCAGAACAATGAAACATAAATCCCGGTCACAGTGCATAATAATAATAATAACTTCATGAAGCCTGATGGTACAGTACGTTACCACATGCATGTTCCAGCATTGATATGCATACACAGAATCACACACAGACACGACAGTCACAGCAGTTTTCTAACAGTATTTTGTCTTTAGTTCATGGCACAGTTCATCTCTATAAGGTTCATCATAAGTATGGTAATAAGCTACACTTAGGAAGGGGCTCTCCTTTAAGACACCTGTTATGCCAACGAATGGTGACTAACAAAACAACACTTGGCAAAACTGGTGTATTTCCCACCGTCATGCAAGCAGACATGATGCATTAACAGTCTGAGCTCGGAAAAAGTCTTTCTTGGCACCTGGGACTCATACGGTAGCTTATGGAAAATGTCAGCTTATATCGGCACGGTTATTTTCAGCACACAGCAGACTACATGTACGCAGTTAAAGATACTAATGAGTTTCTCCGTTGCTTCATAAGACAAAACTGGATAAAGAGGTATTAAGAGTAAATACAGTAATGACCTTAGAACAGACAGGAATTTTTAATTCCTCCCCTTAGCAGCTACAGATAAGTCCAGCTGGTTATGTGCAATGAGGAAAATTAAGAGCAATAACAGTTTCAAGCCTTCACATCTTTTGTTTTTGCTTTGAAGCACAGGGGAGGAACGTGATTATGCATTATTGTATGTGTCAAAAGTTTCGTTTGTGTTACCTGTGTGCGTCAGACTACAGTCAGAGCCATTTAAAAAATAAATAAGAAACACAGTGAGGCATGTGAGGCTACACCAGTTCCTGAGTTTGTGTTTGGATTTCTGAAATCTTCTACAGACGGAGTGTAACTGTCATGTTTCGATGTATGCTGACGCTACGTCAACCATTGAAGGTTTTTAGACTTTGTGAATAATCTCTGTTTGCAGAAACAATCTCGTTTCAAGATCAAAAATGCCTGCAGAGCACAATAAATAAAAAAAACTAAAAAAAAACCCAAATATTTTAAGTGTCCTGTCCTGGCAACCTAAGTAAACAGCACAGTGGGTCCGGTTGCCTTGCAGTGTCAGATTTGGATACTAATGTTGTGATAAGTTAAGCGCGGTTTAGCCCAGCTTCATGCAAGAGCTGTTTGCTGTCATTCACCCTGGAGTACAATATCTCTGGATGCCCCGCTTGCCTCTCTCCTGTTTCTTTTGTTGCAGTAACCAGGTCAGGATAAATGCGCTTCTGCTCCAGCTGCTGCATCTCTGGAACACAACGCAGTGTCTCTTAATTAGGCCTGCGTGGCCGACGCATTCAGAAGGTTTGGCTCCAGTCCGGTGCGGCCTGTCGAAGTCCTGCTTGTTAAGACAGAGTGCAGCTGCCCTGCACGCTTCTGACGCCTTCGCCACCGGGAGGGCGTCTCCGCAGAAAAACAGATGAGTTATGTGTGCATTTGTACATATATGTCAGCTTTTTTTTTTTTTTTTGTTCTTTTCAGTAGAACATTTGTTGCCTCTTCCTGCAGAGTCTTTTGCTTTTTCAGGGCATTTTCTGTGTTGTTTTTTTTCGTCGTTTGCATGAAAATAGTCTTGTCACTTGTCGAGCAGCATTACACGAAGGATCCAGCTGCACAATCCGGATTCCTCCTCAAGTGAAGAATTTGCAGTTTGTGGAGTCAATAACACAGTACAGTGTGCACCGGAGGAAACCATAAGACCTATAATTGTAGAAGAAAAAACATTTACTCCAAGATGATTATTATTATTTCTCATACAGTAGTGCGATAACACATCCAGTGCCGTTCACAAGTTTTTTTTATTTTTAGTCCTGCCTAATTTCTTTGTTTTTTTATTGAATATGCCTGTTTTTCTTAAAATCCGTGCAAATTTCTTTTAATTTTCTTTGGATTTTGGCTGCTTTTGTATGCACTTTCTTATGCTGTATCTATCTGATCACGACATCCTAATATGCAAAGAAGGACTTTTTATGAAATCAAGAAACTTACAGAGCACCCTAAACATCCTCCTCATAACACTGTTAAACAACAATAATGTCTTCAGACAGAGGTTTCTTCAGCTCTGCTGTAATACAGACCTCTAAAGGAAATTCTTCCTGGCCACCACATCAGCATCTACAACAACTATCTGAAGAACTTGAGATAATGAGCTACATTAAATTTCCCTCTGGGATTGTTGAACTAATTTTGAATTTAATTGCATAAATTCTGTAGATGCTTTAAATGAACAGAACATTTTCATTATCAAGACCAAAGAACACGGCAGACAGGTCAGGGTCAAAGTTGTGAAGAGGTTTAAAGCAGGGTTAGGTTATCAAACTAAATACCTGTTCAGTCTATCATACAAAAATGGAAAAGTATTTTTTCATTAGCAACGAGAGGCAGGTCAAAGTTGAAGGAAAGATGGATGGAAAACCTCTTCAAAAGGCTTCAAAAGAGTTGAAACTTGGGATCCAGACTTATATTTAATTGATAAGCTGCATAGACTTTAAAAATTATGCTCGCAGATGTCCTCCATTCAATCTGACTAAGCATGAGCTATTTTATGGATAAGAAAATGTAAGTCTCTAGATTTGCAAAGCTAGTAGAGCACTCAAAAAACCTGCAGCTGGAACTGCACTGAAAGGCGGCTCTGCTAAGCTTTGAGGGCTGAAGAGAAACACTTCCTGCACTTTTCAAGCTTTTACCTCTAAAAAGCTTTAAAAATAATTTTCCTTCCACTTCATAATTGTGAACTAGTTTGCCTTTCTTTAATACAAAAACAGCCATGAAAGTAGATTGAAGTTTGTGGATGTAGCATGCAAGAGTGAAAAACATCAAGAGAAATTAATGCTTTTCGAGGCACTCTATATGTAGACTCAGTACTTTTTGGAATCAGCAGCTTTTTATGTCTGAATGACTCATAATGGAATGAGTTAAGTGTCTTTGCAAACAAACATAATCTGAAGATCAACACTATATCAGCAGAAAACAAGTAAAAAGCAGCAAAACTCAAAGAAACACTTATAAAGAGCAATTTAGAAAAAAAAAATTAAACAAATCTCTCTTTTCTACCAAAATGTAAAGAAGTGATAAGACTCTAGACTTTTGCACAGTGACGTCTAGCACAGGTATATTTTGTACTCACCCTGGAAGATATGAGTTACATGTTTGGTATCCAAAGTCTTTTCCATCACACTCTTCAGCCCCTTCATAGCGGTATCCGTCTCCACAGTAAGCATGTTTACACTCTACAGTAAGATGAGACAGCAGGAGTGTGGAGGTCAGGTTATACGTGCGCAGCAAAGTGGAACTAAGGAGGCTGTTGAAGAACATTTCGCGTGTACTTACTGACACAGCCGTCCGTGACAACTCTGTTCTGGTCGTCACACTCCTCTCCGTTGGAGATCTGCACTGTCCCGTCACCACAGTAACCTTCATCATCAGGTGCGTTTTCCATGGACTGGAAAGGCGTCATCTGGAATGGAAAGGTCTTTTGCAGAATGTTAGTGACTTGAACAAAAAGGAAAAGCCTAAAAATGATAACAAATAAATAAAAAAGAAACGATTGGACAAAAGTATGAAGGCAGTTCTACCTGGATTGGCAGCCAGCCATCAATGTCTTTGAAATAGAGCGTTTTCTGGTCTTTTCGGAATGCGAGGGCGTTGTCGGTGTGAAGGCGCTCCAGTTCTTCCTCATTACTCACCACAAATATCTGAAATGAAACGGAAATGCAAGCAAGTCTGATCAGATACTTTGATTTGTTGAACCAAACTTTGTTTTGTTGATGTAACTCATTACATTCAATTACGTCGTATTATGGGGCTACTTTTGGCTAAATGTGGGATTATACTGAAAGAAAACCAGTTGCAGAAGACGTGAGACGGGAGCAGAGGTTCAGCTTCTAGCAGAACAACAATCCCTTGTGTTCATCACATAACATCCCAATAAAAACATTTTTTATGGCTGCATAGTGGAAAAACCTAAACACTTTTACGTAATTAACAAATTTAGTTTCTCAAAACATTTGGCTGACATTTTTTATAATTCCTGATCTATCTTTTTGATAGCAACACAACATTTTCCGTACCACAGGCACTTTGGGATAGCTTCCTGTGTTGGTGTAATCATCAAACGGTGAAGTACTGAGGGAGCTGCAGCCACAGTTCCCAGGAGGACCCGGTGGACCTCGAGCACCTTTTGCTCCAACCATGTAGAGCCCTGCAACGAGAAAAGATATGAATTATCAACCTATTGTTGAAAACACGGAAAGGACAAATAAAAATTTAATCTAAGGTTGAAGAAGAACGTCAAAGCCCAGCCCAGTTTGGTTGCCCGAATGAGCTAAAAATGATCGATAACTCAGAGTGCAGGCGACAGAAGGCGATTTAAATACCAGAAGTCACTATATGCAGTATCAATGATTCATCTATCAAGAAGCAGACTCAATTAGTGCACAAGTTAAATGTCACTTTAATTATGTGGTGACATAATATTTTCTAAACTGTAGGGAGGCCTGCCATGTGTAAACTTACTTTAGCCACATGATGTCATCATCACAGCCTCCAGTTTCAACTCGGGAGCTCACATGTCTTTACTGCTATATAAGACTACTGGTGATGCCTGGCCATTGCTCTACTGTGTGCTTTTCTTTTGCTGAGTCCCATCAGCCTTTAACAAACTTTAAGCCAAAAAACAGCACAAAAAAGTCTTTTGACATCTAAGTTCTGCAAAGTCACAAAGAAATTGATCTGTTTTAAGTCAAAAGAAATTTTGAAACTTGTTGCACATGTACCTGCGGCAGGTAGACCAGGAGGTCCGGGGTGACCAGGAGTTCCCTGAGGACCTGCAGGTCCAACAGGTCCAGTTTTTCCAGGATCTCCTTTCTGTCCCTGAGACAAAATAAAATAAAGTGTGCAGAGTTAAAATAAACAATGTGTTTCTGAAATAAAGGCAACTTTAATATGCCAATGTCAAATTCAAGTTTTGCTTTAGAAATATACAGCACATATGATAACCAAGTAGCAATCTATTCAAGACAAAAAGTAACCTAAGAAAAATAAAGGTGAAAAAAAAGTTTATGCAATTCTTAACCTGTTCTAATAGTTTACATGAAATTTTCTCCCAAAGTGAAGATGTGCAGGAATTAGCAACTCAGTAAAAAGTCTAAGTGGGAAAATAAGTTCCAATATGTTTTTTCTAAATAAACTGCACAATTTTACACAATCTTCTTGCCTGTTTTCCTCTCTTTCCAGGTCGGCCTGTCGGTCCTCTGTTTCCTGAGATTCCAGGCTCTCCTTTTGGACCCATTTCACCCTGCGCAATAAGTGAGATCCATGGAATATTGAAAAAAAATATAAAAATCTTAACAAATATTTTACCAAGTCAAATGTTACACTTCTAAGAAAACAAAGAAAAAAAATGTCTGCTTGCCTTTTGTCCAAGCATTCCTGGGAAACCCATGGCACCCTGTGAACAGAAAACAGCAGGTACTTCATACTTCATGTAGCACATGTAATCAAACCTCTGCTGACGCATCACACTCACCTTGTCTCCTCTAAGTCCAACCTCACCACGATCACCTCGGGAACCCTGACAGAGAAGAAACAGCGCATGTACTTCAGATGGTTAAAAGATAATGGTAATTCTATTTATATAGCACATTTTCAGCAACAAGACAATACAAAGTGCTTTACAGGAATTAAAAGGAAATGCAAACAAAATAACAAACCAAAGAAAAAGCAAGAGACGAAAAAGCTAATAATGTTGTTGTTCCAAAGTAGATAAACTAGATATTCCTATTCCGGGTTGATAGATAAGTATAAGTAAATATCCTCTGGTCTAATTCCTTTTCTGGGTTGGAAGAATAGCAGTCTAAAAAGTAATTGCTAAGGTTTTTTGGTTGTTAAATACTGTAAGTAAGTAAGTATTCTCTGGACTTCTAGATAAGTATAAGTATTCTCTGGACTTTCTAAGTATGCTCTAAATTTGTAAAAGTAATGAGTACTCCACACTTTCTAAGTAATAATAAAAACTAAATGTTCCTGTTCTGGAAGAATTTTTTTTCCAGGTTAATTCTAATTCCTTTTCTGGATTTTCTGGATAAATTTCAATTTTCCCTAAAGTCTGTCCGATACACCTCATTTCCCAATTATCCAAATTAGTTTGGTTGTTCCACTGAACCGAAACTAGCAACATCTCCAAGATCAATTCCATTCCATTAGTGAGTTTTTGAGTCCTCAGCTGGTTTGCGAGTCTCAGCAAGACTCACATCCAACTTGGGTCGCTGTCCACACCAACACTCTGAGTGTTTGCTAGTTTGGCCAAGTCTGTCACAAACTTGTCGATAAGCCAGGTGTCCACAAGCTCCAAACAGCAGAAATCCTGTTATCATGAATAAATCCAGGGTGTGTCCTGCCGAGTGTGTCCCTGTAGGACAAGAGGGCTCTCCTGTGCCCAGTCTTCTCGTCGAGAAAATTTGATCAATTGCATTAAGAGACAGGTTGACCAGATCCAAAATTGGTAGATTTGGATGATGTGCAAAGAAAGGCTCCAAAAATATAGAAAAAGACAGGACAAAAACAGAGCAAGCAGGGCAGGGAGGGAGCAGAGGAAAAAAGTGTCCGCCTTCACCGAGAGCAAGAGGAAAGTAGCAGAGGTTAATTATCTCCTTTAAAATGAAAATGAGTAAAATGATAACATACCTTTTCCCCTTTGTACCCAGGTAAGCCCTAGGATTAAAGAGATTTAAAATAATGAGACAACAGTCAAAAAAAAATGGAATAATACTTTATTTGACGGGTGTGAATGACTGTCATGACACTGTCATAAACAAGACATAACACCTGTCATGAACAGGAGTAAGTCTTTATGAGTATTTATTTATATATTTATTTACTGTTCTGATAAAGTGTCATTCAGTTAAGACACTTTTAATACAAGGTTGACATTATTTAAAATGTCAATATTTAAGGTCAATTTTGTATTAAAAGTGTAATGATTTACCGAATGACACTTTATGACAACAGTCATAAATATTCTTGAAGACTTACTGTTATGACTTAATGTTTATGACAGGTGTTATGTCATGTTTATGACAGTGTCATGTCAGTCTTATTCACACCCCATCAAATAAAACGTTTCCAAAAAAGGTAAAGTTGACACTGATGTTTTATGTGTGCATCGTACCCTTGGCCCCATTGGTCCTCTAGATCCAGGCAAACCCATCAAACCCGGGTCACCTTTCTCACCCTGATAATATAAAAATATAGATTTGTACATGTGGAGTAGGTTAAGTTCTTACAAACACATTCAGTTAAACTCCAGGTGAAAATGTTTTCCTCCCTACTTTCACTACCTGCTATTTACAACCTTTCAAAAGTATTCATATCCGTTTCAAGGAAAAAAAAGCTTCCTCAAAGCATGATTTGGCCACCACATTTTATAGTATGGATGTTGAATTCAGGTGATCTCCAGTATTAGTTTTCTTCCTTTTATAGCCCTCTGCATGTAAAGCCAAATGTTTAATTTTGGTCTCATCTGGACAGAGACCCCAAATCTTGACCATTTTTCTTATCGGCTTTACATTACGATTGGTGTTGTGAAGTGTAGGACTAATATTTGTCCTGTCAACAAATTTGTTCACCTAAGCTGTGGATTTTTGCTGCTGAAGCGTTACTGTGGGACTTTTAGTTGCTTCTTTTCTGAACTCCTCCCTCCACCAGGTCTCCTGAACGCTCTGCAGTTCTTCTTGAACTGTGATAAAGCTTGAGAGGCATGAATACTTTCTGCAAGGTGCTGTGTTGGTTATATGGTGTTTCATAAGGTCTACATTATGAGGTCTGACTTACTCACTTTGTCCCCAGGTGGCCCCGGCCAGCCTGCTGGTCCCTGTTTCCCAGGAAGCCCAGGAGGCCCAGTCCGACCCTGGTGTGACACATCAGCTTCGTAAGTTTATGAAATCAGCGCTTTTATTGCCACTTAGTTTTACAGGTTTAGAACAAAACCGACAGAGAGAGAGAGACAGAAAGAGAAGTCTGAATGTTGCATTAGATGGCAGGCAGCAGAGTGCAATATCTGTCCATTCCTGCTGCACATGTAGAGGCAGAATGGCTTTAACGAGCACTGTCACTTTGCTCTCTTTAATTAAATGATGGCTGTATATAGAACTGGGAGTCTTTGCTTGTTGGGAATAAAATGATTAATGATCTGGCTGAAGCACTAAGCTAAATTGCACTGCAGTGCTGCAAACCTGCTCGGTAAGGGATGCACTTGCTGCTCCGCCACACTGACAGGAACGTTTTGGAGCGCACTTCTCATCTGCTTTTGCCAAAAAACAAACAAACAACAAGAGTCTCCTGATCTTCATCATCTGAAGCCGCACATGTCTTTCTTCCCGAGCGCAAATCCTCATGCTGCACGCTGAATCATGTCAGCGGGCATGACTGAGGTGTTTAGCCTCAGCAGCCCCTACATCCCTTGCATCCTGACAGCCTGCATGCTCTGTCTCCTGTCAAGGTTGTAAACTCGCATACAGTGTCTCTCTTGATGTGAACTCGCTTGCAGGGGATGCGTAGGGGATGCTTTGTGTCGTTTTTGAGAAAATTCATTTATGGCAGCCAGGAGAAAGGCATGATTAACGGGGACGCTCACCTTTTGCCCAGGTCTTCCGATTTCTCCCTGACGACAGGATGCGGAGGAGGGGACAAGGACAGCAGGCGCTTAATGAGCTTCCCAAAAGCATTTTTCAGTTATGTGCAACAGGTCAATTCAATCTGCCTTTTCAAGAATAATTACAAGATGAGGAAATCAAATAAACTGCTTACTTTTTCTCCTTTAGGCCCTCTCATTCCAGGAAATCCAGGGGGACCCTTGTTATCATAAGAAAACACAAAAATAATTGGTTATGAATCATATAGATAGCCATCTAAATTAGTTTTACTGTCGGCAACATGCTTCTTGGAGAGCAGAGCTGCAGTTTTAATTAGCTGAAGGCTGACTGGTCTCTATTGATTCGAGAAGTGCCTCATGGGTCTTTTTCATAGACTGAACTGCAGTCCATCTGGTGGTGTAAGCAGAAGCCTCAACAACCACTTGAGGTAAGCTGCCTATTACTCACAGAAACTCTAATTTCTCAGCAGCGCAGATCTGGCTCACAAACACAAACAGAACCTCTAACTACAATCAATATTGGTCAGACTGGTTTTATGTAGATAAACATCTTACAGCAGCAGATATTAGAAACTCCGTCATGTTTTTATTTTTTTTTAATTTGTCATGACTTGAAAACACAAATGTGTGCACGGCGTGCTTCCTAGATCCCTGGAATTTACGCGACACAGCACGCCTTTCCAGCTCCTCAGACAGTTTCTGAGAATGATGTGTGGCACACTGGCCGGCAGTGGAAAAAGGCTATTTGTGTCGCAGCTAAATGTGGAGCGTTAATGGACTGTTGTGCTGCAAGGGCCAGAGAAATCCCCATCTTCTCCGCTGGAACTATTAAGTTGGAGGGGAGATTGGGGGAAATCTGTTGCTAGAGTACAGATTCTTTTATGAAGTGATTTGTAGTCAAGCCACATAATTGTTCATGCCTGAAGCAGGATGAGTTGGATGTGTTGAAATGTCAGCAACAAGATCTCGAATCTTAGAGTTTGGTGCTTTACCTGAGGCCCAGGCGGTCCAGCAGGACCAGGAGGGCCCTGGGCACAGGCAGAACCTTTACTCCTATGGCCAGACTCACTGCCATGATGTGAACCGTCTTCCTCCTGTAAAACATGAGGTTTGATTTCAAATGAGTCAGATCAACATCTAATTGTCACAACATAACCAAAACATCAGGAGAAGTCTAGTGCCAAACATATCTAGCAACCCATATGACTGTAACCTAAGGACATATCAACAGCTTCATACTCCACAATAGAAAGTCACATGACTCACAAGTGTGTAGCGGCGCCAAAGTGAAGGGGGTGGAGGAAAGAGCGGGGGCGGTGGAGGACTCAGTAAACAGCACGGGTTAAATCTCTTCTGCTGCTCCTGGGATCTGAGAGCTGTGCACAGCGTACATGCGGTCACAAGTTAAGCCAGACGTTAAAAAGTTCCCTTGACACTGTCAGGTTTATTTACCTGTCAAAACAGTGAGGTGTTTATTCAAATATTCAATACCCTTGAAATCAACCATTGTTTTTACCTTCTAATTCAACTTTAACACTAGTTTAAAAAAAAAAAAAGGTCTTATTAGCACTAAAGTCTCAGTGTGGCTTTTGACACATCAGTCAAAAACAAGACCAAAACAAGGATGGGTGTCAAGTGTTAAACATGTGATCGTTAAATGTGCACATCAGACAACTAGAGTGACTAAATAATTAGGTTAGTCAAAAAAAAGAGCCTAAATGGCGGTTAAAGGCTAGACTATTGATGTCCAGATCACAAAAAGTGCACAAACAATTTGTGCACTTTATTGCAGTTGTTCACTGACATGGAAAGTTAGAAAGTAAGAAGAAGAGCTTAGCTTCAGATAGCTGAAACTGATTTGAGCAGAACAGTGGTGGAAGCATGTATTAGTTGGTTGACCAGTGGAAGGATGCTAGTTGACTTAAGGGAAGTCCAATTGTCAATGCAACTAAAATTGCCAAATAGTGTACATGTTCACTAGTGTAGCTATCACTTGAGTAATATGTCTAGAATTAAACTACTTGTAAAGCATAACTAACTCCACATTAGTTAATTATGGGAAGTGTTTTAGCCAGACTAGTAAGCTACTCTATTTGAAATTAACTAGTGTGTTAACTAGTTAACCAGTGTGTAACAATTTGTAAATAATAAAAATATTGTATATGGTCTGCTCTTTTAAAACGCTGTATCAAGTTCAAGGACTTGATAAAATGCTGAAATTAAGCCTAAGTGTGCGTTAGTTAATTGGGTGAAGATTTTTTTTTTTGCCAGACAAAAAAAAATTACTGCATTTCAAAATGTCAACTAGTTTACCAGAATTAAGTTAATGTTCCAATATAAATATTAAATATAGCTAGTGCAATACGGCAATTCATTGGAATAGTAAACTCATATGGCTAAGAAATTTTTACTGCTTGACTTGTAACGTTGCTTTTGGCCTTTATTTTAAAAGGTTTTTGAAATATTTTGACATGCTATTCTGATTTCCTGCTGAGTAGGATGTTGCAAGGCATTTCGACCTCCTAGTGCTGGACTAGTAGTGTCACTACTAGTCCAGCACCATGGCTTTCTTGCAGAACTTCTGCCCTTCACTACCAGTGTTTTATTTGAACTAGCTCTGCTAAATATTGAACTAGTGAGGGCAAATGTTTTACTGTAATGCAATATAACTACTGCAGAATAGTCACAAACTGGTTGGCAAAAATGATGGCTGATTTCAATGATATTGAAAATTTACAAAAAGGACTTGCCATACTGTTACAACTCATTTCTGACCTCATCGTAAACATGAGCAAAGAAATCTTTAACTTTTAACCTGTGCCCATGCATCTGCAAAGAAGCAACGGTGTGGAGTGATCCGACATATTTTGGTAGATACCTTACAAGAGGGTACAAGATGCACAAGCAGCATATGCAATGCAAAAACAGGTGCAAAATATCAAATCATGACACCCACACACAGATATGAAGTGCCTCTCGCAGACGGACTGAAGCTCCTCTCACTATTTATAGAGGCATTTACAGTCTACCTCAAGGGAAACAAGGAAAATCAAAACAACTCGACAGTATGATGAGATCACAGTGAAACTCGCAATCTGTATTTCCAGAAGCCCTCAGCCCGTGTGTAATGCATGCACTAGTGCAGTAACTCACTCGCACAACAGCCCACATATGTACAAGCTCATGGGTTTAAATGCTCCTACCTGCTGGGAATAACAGGAAGCTGTCCAGAAATGAGGACTGAGCCAGGCAAAAAGAAAACCACAGTGACAGACTCAGTCCAACAGCTAGAAGAGTCATGCTGCCACAGATAGTTGCCCGACTTTACGTCTGAGCCACAGCAGCCTTGAAACTCTGCCTTTCTCTCTCAGCTCCTTTCCTCAGCGTCCTCTCCCTCTCTGCTCGCTCGTTCTGTTGGTTTCCCTTACGCCTTCACAAGAGAGTACGCTGACCAATACCCATTAAATCTTTCCTCCGCATCAGTGTGCTCTAAAATTACAGGAGACAGCACACCAGCTGCCCTCAGTGCCAATATTAGATCCCCACTACTGTAGAGGGGTCTTATTGTTGTTTCCACTCCTCTGTAGGGAGTCTTAATAAAGACAAATCCACAATTTGCTGTCCTGAAAATAGGACAACATATGAAAGAGTGACCTCAATTAGAAACTGCTGCTACCTTTTTTTTTTGTAAGATAAAATGCATTTTACTTTTGCACTGTAGTGTCAGAAATGAAACGCCTCTGTTTTCTTAGACCATATGACATTTTGCCAAAAGTCTTTAGGAGTTATCAAGATGTTTGCTGATGAATATTGCAATCCTTTTGGCCCACGTTGCTTGCTGGTTTGGCTGGATCTGTTCCTCAATCAGAGCATAATTTCAAAACTGCATGTTGCATTTACTCAGGAAATTATTTGATAAATAGTTTGATCTCTGATGTGAAACATTTAGGTGTAACAGAAGCAAAAAACAGAAGTCTGTAAGATGAAAAATACTTTTTCACAGTATTGAAATTTATACAAATTTATCTCTTAAATTTATCAATAACTTTAATATGAATATTTTTCACCTTCATAAAATCTTACCTATCAGTCAACTATATAGAAAGTGTATGTAATAAACGTGTGGTTGAAAGTTGTTTCATAGTTGCACTTTATTATCTGGATCACCTATTGCCTCATTCATATGAAGGTCAAATTCAAAGACGAGAAAAAAAATTTGTAAAATCAATAGCAGATTTAAGTTCCTCATTTGCTTTTATTGATTTTTCTGCCCAAATAATAGTGATGTCACATAATTTTAAGCATTATTTTATTTTATGAAACAATATCAATATTCATTATCTTAACAGGTGATATTTAGTCTTTTAGAAGAAAATACTAACTATTATAAAAGTTCACTGTATGAACTGTAAAATGTTAGCTCCTAAAACGTAGCAGGAATCATAAAACATTAATTATTTCATAGGAACAATCAATAAGATTAAAACAGTTTTATGTTTTAAAGTGTCCACTGCTCATCAGATGATGTTCTGGATGGAGGTTCGAGTCTTAAAGGTTGGAGCGTGTGAGCCAAGGAAACTCCTGTAAACACAGACGACATCAACATCCATTACATTATCATAGTTAAAATAACATTCATCAAACCAATGGGGTTTATTTTCATTATTCCCAGACTCATCTTAACCATAAATAGATACTAAACACCAATTTAACCAACCCACTTAAAAAAAAGGAACATGTTTTCTTCAGGTGCGGAGCTCAGCGCCAGACACAGACCTTCACGCAACCTTCAGATTTGCCTGCTGAGGGTTGCGTGGATACATTCAACATAAACAAAGAGGGGCTGTGCTTTCTAATTACAGGATCCCTGAAATAGAAAGGTCAGCTTGGAGTTGGATGGAGGGATTGTGAGGGGGATACAGCAGTTTGGCTATGCACCTGGGGTGCACGGATTAATGCTCAGGGTGAGACGTTGGTCTACAAAGCGGTGGGAGGATAAGATGAGGGACGAGCTGTTTGATGCTCCATGCAAATCCTGAAGTGCAGCGCTCTTTTATCCTTTAAGGACAGACAGCCAGCTATGCTGCTGTGACAGCCTAAAGGTTCTTGTACTCCCCCCGACTTCCCACAAAAGCGATATATTTTCTAAAATATATCACTTAGAAATATGTGTAGAATATGGAGATATAGTAAAAGGGGAACTAGATTTGTTGATCCATTCATTTCTTAAAATACATTACTTTGTGATGTGGAAAATGTAAATTTTCTTATACTGAGTAAATTTTTATCTTAAAAAATTCTAAGGGAGATCATAAGCTTTTGCATTCATTTATATTCCTGTCTGTTGTAGTTACCAACCCAGGTCACAAGGTGGCGTGAATTCACCCTACAACACCTCCAGTTTAACCTCGACTGTGAATGTAAATGAATGTAGCTAGTGTTTAGTGTCTTGTTACAGTGGGTCCCTTTAGCTGCTTCAATAATTAATGCTCTCCTTGACTGGACTTTTTTAAGTTGATGTGGATGACCATTTACTAATTAGGAAACTTCTGAAGGCAATTCGTGGACTGGACTTTATTTAGGGTTGGCAGAGAGAAGGGGGAAGAAATAAAATGCTCACATCCTTTCTAAATGTTTTTAGTAAAAAAAAAAAACAAGCAAAAAATAGGCACCGATAAAAACTCAATGGAATATATTGAAGTTTGTGGGCACTATATAAAAACTGAGTCAATTCAGTGCAGAACCATAACTGATCAATGTAATTACAGAGGCGTTCATGTACCTGCTGCTTTCTGTCAGATGAAGGGTCAATGAGCACGTTGAGCAGACTCGGTCTCTCCCAGTCAGTCAGGCAGAGCTGCAAGGCGTCGCGCAGTTCCTCCACAGTCCTCACCAGAAAGCCTCGACCTCCAAACGCCGTCATTACCTCATCGTAGCGGGCCTCAGGCAGAAGGGAGACAGGAGGCGCCCTGTAGGAGGGTACACATATAGGAAGGTGATTGTACATAGAAATACAAATTAGATTGTACATATTGCTCTATAGCCACTTTCTCGTTAATGAAACACTCACACAGAGGTAAGGTCACCCATTTTTGCCATTTCTTTCCACGTGTCAGCGTCTACTCCACTGTAAATGCCATTATTATTGACCACAATAATGATCACAGGCAAATTATACCTAGTAAAAAGGAAAAAAAAAAAAATGAATGTCTGCTGGCATTGGAAACATGAACATAACCTCATTATGAAAACTGTGAATCAGACCTGCACATGGTTTCGACCTCCATCCCGGAGAAGCCAAAGGCGCTGTCTCCCTCCACACAGATGACTCTCTGGGGTTTGATCTTGGTCGTCTCCACGGCAGCTGCTGCTATGGCGAAGCCGAGGCCGACTCCCATCGTTCCAAAGGTGCCCGCATCCAATCTTCACATCAACACAGTTATGCCTCACAGGCTCCTATATTGACTTTATTCAGCCAATTTTATTGGCACCCTTATGAAAATATGTGAAATCCTTTGGAATAAGGAATCTTTTTATTACAGAGGAGTAATTTCACAAATAAAACGTGAAAAAAATCCATTAATTAGTTTGGGTAATTTTATTCACCCTATTTTAAGGCAATCTGTAAGTCTGCCACCTCTCATTTTTTGTCATATTTTTTACTCAATAAAAGAGATGTGTTCTAGTTAAAGGCAGTTTGAGATGAAGGCCCTACCAATAAAATATCGATTTAAAAAAATTATAAAAAAATATTTTTTAAATCTTAGTGGTGCTTAGAAATGTGATATTTCACTGCAAGTATCCTTTGATCGCATGTCATAGATTCATTTTAAAAGATGGAGGGTTAGGGCTAATCCTGGGATTGATGTTTGACATTTTAACCAATTTAAGACAAAATTGCATTAAGTTGGAAAGAAATGTCAAGTACGACCAATTCTGGTAGAAAATAATACTGTTTCAGAATTTAATAAAAATTTTTATTTCAGAGCAGCTATCTGATGTGAACTCATCTCCATCAGTCAACTCTGTGCCACCTGAAGCTTGACGCTGATAAAACACCTTACCTGTGTCGGGGTAGGTAGTTATTCAGCATGGTGCGTCCGATGTCCATAGTGTTAGCACCCTCGCTAACAACGATGCAATCGTGTGGAAGCAGCTGAGAAATGTGATGAAACACAGTGTAGTAGTTCATGGGCAATGTTCCCTTCAGAGCCAGAGCCTGTTACGAAAGCAAGAGCTTCAATTAGGAATATCTGCAAAGAGTTTGAAGCAGCAGATTTGTCTGAAATTGCAGCAGTCGGACCCACCTTTGATATTTTTGCATTAGCAGCAACTTTCTCGCTGAGCGCGCTCCACCACTCAGTCTGAGATGGATATTTCCAGCCATCTTTGCGGACACACGTCAGAAGCTGAAGGAAAAAAAAAAGATACAACTATTTAATCTGTCCACATAGAGAAAAGCTAAAATACTGAATCTCATGTCAGACCTGAGATACAACAGCACCAAGGTCCCCCAGCAGAGCAACACGCGCCTTCACGTTGTTTCCCATCTCCTCGGCACAGAGGTCAACCTGGAAGAAGCGTTTGGTTTCATTTTATTAGAGTACAGTGACTCCTGCAGAAGCAGATTACTGCGCAAGCAAGTTTTTAACATCAGTGATGATATTCAGTGAAATATTAGCTACAACATTTACACACCTGAATGATCTTAACATGAGGATTAAATCGGGGTGGCAGGCCAAAATGCAGCATCCAGTTTAGCCTCGCTCCGAGCAGAAGAACGACGTCGGCCTGAAGAAGAGCTCTATGCAAAGGAAAAAAATAAATAAATAAAAGCAATAGCAAGTATAGATTAACGTTTGTGGGAGACGTTCTGTAAAGATGTGCAAAAATAAATTGCAGAATTTAAGCAAAAAATGTAGAAAAAAACAAAAAAAACATGCAAATGTTCAGTTCTGGAGCTTTACTGGGTTGCTTTGGGTGGCTGACCTGGAGCGGGCAGCGGCCACACAGCTGGGGTGATCGTCGGGCAGGACTCCTTTGCCCATAGGCGTGGGCAGGAACGGGAGCCCACTGTCCTCCACAAACTCCCTCAGCACAGCCTCCGCCCTGCTGTAAGCTGCTCCTGCTCAGAACACACACCTTCACTGCCTCATTCTGTTGCAGCTAATTTGCATTACAGAAAAAAAGAAAACGCCCTATAAGTTTGAAAAAACAAAACATATTTTCTTTATATTACCCTTTCCAATGATGACCAAAGGTGCCTTTGCTGCTTTTAGGACAGAGAGGGCTTCTTCAACTGCAGCGCTGGCAGCCAAACTCACAGGTGGAGGTGGACAGCAGGACACGTCCCTGCAGAAGAGATGTATTTATCTTATCCTATTACACTTGGAGCAGCCATCAAGATAAAAAGAATGCATTGAAATCAAACAAACCTGACTTTGTCCCGCTCTACTTTAGCATTGACCATGTCCCCTGCGATGTCAACGTAAACAGCACCTGGGCGTCCATATATGCTGGTGCGGACTGCCTGTGGGTGAACAAATACGATCAAATCTAATTAATTCTTAAGGAATCCTATTTACATGAAAACAAATAATAACGTAGTCACCTTCTCTATGACTGAAGGGATAGCTTCCAGACTGCTGGGCCTGGCAGTGAACTTGCTGTACAGGCGGCACGCCTCCACCTAAGAATTAATAAAATTGGAGTCAGAGTAGAGACTCAGAGTAAAAGGAAAAACCCACAGGACGGTAGAATCACCTGGGGAAACTCCTGAAAGGCTCCTGCTGTTTCCTGGTTTCGATCCGAGGAGCCGCCGATAACAAGCACTGGCCTGAGAACAGAAAACATTTCCTTTACAGCCTTTTCACATTTTACTATCTCAAACTTCAACGTGATGTTTTGTCAGGATTTCATGTGGCAGGCCAGCAGTGTGTCTCTACATTCAGCCTCTCAGTCAAAATACAGAACCAGATCTGTTAGGATGCCTATACCAACTTTGCTTATTCTTCTTAACAAAATAGCACAATCTTAGTCAGACTGAGTAGAGAGTCCCTAAGGATCAGTTTTGAAGCCATTTCCAGTTTAATTAATCCACCTCAGTCTCAATTATTTTGTCACTTCCCTTATTTAGCTTCATGATTCTCTTTGTTCAATTATGTTCTCCAACGAACCTCTGAATGGACTTCAATTAATAATTAGGTGACTAATCATGTATGTAGATATTTTTTGGAAACAAAATTGAAAACTATGCATCTTCAGAATTATGTATTTACTCTACGTTATCCTTCCATTTTTAAATAAAAAATGAAAACAATAGAGGTGACAATGAAAGAGAAAAGTTTCAATATTGTGTAATTACCAGCAGTTCATGTTAGCGTTAGCCATCCCACCCAGAGCATGAATGAGTCCGGGTCCAGACACCACCAGGCAGGCTCCTGGTCTGGATTCAGAGGTCAACAGGAAAATAGCAACATGTTAGCAGGAAAACGACATGGGGACATTGTTCTGCTCAGCAAACAGGTCTTACCTCCCTGTTATGTATCCAACCGCAGATGCGGCATAGCACGCCTATGAGGTGACAGAACAACCTGTGAGATCTAATCATTATTTAATCACTCTTTGTTAGTAGAGGCCGTGCGGATCATTTACCGCCTGCTCGTTACGCATTCCCACATATTTGATCCCAGCAGCCTGAGCAGCCATGGCCACTTCAATGATAGGAACACCGACTATCCCAAACATGTACTCCACTTTCTGCAGGGACAAGCAGTATCGAAATGAGATCAGTCATCATATGCCTGAAGTTCTAAAGTTTGGCAACTCTTGCAGCCCAGAACATGAACTCTGACACCGTTCTGCAGAGGTAAAGCTACGTCTGAGCGCCCAGTCTCACCTGAGTTTTCAGAGACTCGGCAATGAGCTGAGCGCCTGTCACTTCGTCCATGACTCCTGAGCAGCAGCTAAAAACATATATATATATATATATATGTATTTAGTTGGATATTATCAAATCACTGTGACTTCTTAGCGGAACACTATAGACACGCCCATTTTTTGTTTCGTTTCCGGAATGAAGACCAATCAGCGGACAGATTCTGTGTCCGCCCACAGAGCAGCTGGATGAAGATTCCGAATCTTGTTTGGGATTCAGCTCATTTGGCTCAGTTCTAACTTAACAGCTGTGTTACAATTAGATCCAGCACAAGGCAAAGCGTAGTGCCCCCTGGCTGGCTTAGAGACCCAGTGAGCTATCGTTCATGAAACAATTACAAATTCTCCAGAATTAACTATTTATTTAGGTTTTGTTGGCAGACTACTAATCTGAACCACTGTACTAAGAACACTACCTGTTGAAATGTACATACCTCCTCCATCCTTTTTAAAGCTGGGAAAAATATTTTAAAGTTATTTAAGGCAGTACTTATGAATCTTCACATAAAATACATCACATTTCAAACTCTGTGACAGTCAGGATATCCAGCAATGAATCACACAGATTCTTCAGCTCAAATACTGAATAATCTGTTTTCCTATTTAATAAATGCTTCAAAATTAAAAACTTCCACAATTTTCAGTATACAGCTGTATTAGCAACAAGGTGCATTTTGATGAAATTTAGAGTGTAAAAATAATAAAAAAAGGTTAAGTGCATATGTTATGATGCATGCCTCATGATAATCTTGTCAAAATAAAATAATTTGCACCACATACTTTTCCCTTAAATTTGTGTTGTAGAGCCGAGGGGGGGAAAAGCTTAGACAGCAAAATTGTTATCGTTCAATAAACAACCTCATTGGCGCATCTTCAATTTGTTTTTAAAAAACCTTTTCTGTTGTCACATCAAACAATTATAGGAAATGCTGAAAAAACAAGTCCCATGCTCCTTATTAAATAACTCATTTATTACTCATAAAATATACAGCAATCTCAGTACTGAAAGAACTCATTGGAATTTTGAATTCACAGTCATAATTTCTATATACATGCTAGTTTCATTCCTCTTCAAGAAAAAAAAAAGCAAGGAAAAGAAACAAAAATCCTTCCCATTCTATTGATTCTAGCAAATGTACATATTTCCAGTTAAAATATTTTTGAACAAAACTTGAGTTTTCTGCATTCTGGTGTAAGCGAGTGGTTTCTTTTTTTAAGTTAAAGCAAGCAAAACTAATATTAGAGAAAACAAAACAAAAAAAATGTCACTCAGAAGAAAATCAAATGCTTTCCAAAATGCTGTCATTGGTTTACAGTGTTTCTCATTGCAGAGTCACAGATGCCTCAGTGCCAGATCAGTGGACCTGCCCACCTAAAGTACGCTTTCACAGCTGCCTCTACAAACCCATACTTCCAGTAACTAATGAAGGCACAAAAACAACAAACAAAAAGCAACCAAAAAGTGTACAAATAATTTACGGTTTAAATTCTAAACGGTGATAAATGGGTGAATTTGCAAAGGAAAGGTGGATCAACTCAATACTAACCTGTTGCATGTACCAGATGTCTTAAATGTACTCAGGTTAGGGAATCAGATTCCTAGAGGAAAATTAGTTTAAGACATTAAAATGGGTGCATTAAAATTTTGATCTTGGAAAAACAAATGATCCCCCTGTATGACTTACAAAACGTAAAAGTCCTTCTGATGGTTATAGTGTGCAGGTTTTAACTAAAACTTCTCTCTTTTCCTTCCTAATCAATAAACCACCTGAAGTCTCATTGTTTTTGTCGCTTACGCAGATAAAACGGAGATAAAATTCATCCATGTCTTTTGGTCCCTGTTGGTTTAACTCTCTGTAGTGTGCAAGTGCACCTTTTTTCAGCATGTTATTGCCTTAAAACAGCTGCCGTCTGCCCAACAAGTTCAGTTCTTAACACTGGAGAGGTCAGTGTTGGTAAAGCAGTGGTGTCTGAGCTCCAGCATCGGCTAACGGACGCCGCATGCTGGAAAAGGTCGGGATGAGCGTGGGCCAGCCTGTTGCACCTCGTCCCTCCTCTGCTCTCTGGTGGGGACTCTTAAGGCTCCAGTTGGGGGCTTGCCTCTTATTAAGCCCTCCCAAGCTTGCGGTGGGTGATTGATTTATTTTTATTTATTTTTTTTATTTTAAGACACAGTGTATGCGTTTGTGCATTTAGAGCGATCCCTCTCCTGTCCGCCTCAGTACGTCTCTGAATCAGAGTCATTGAGCTCCTCGTCCTTGTAGAAGCCGTCGTGATGGCCGATGTTGTTGAAGCTGCAGTAAGAGCTGTGCTCGGCGCGCAACGCCGGCAGGCTGTCGAAGGTGACGCTCTTGGAGGGGCTGGTGGTGTAGTGGTTAACGGCACTGAAGGGGAGGGTGGGCGCCATGGTGCACGGAGACACAGGCATCATGGTGGCCAGGATGAGGGCGAGGCAGTCTGCAACGTCTTTATTGGGGGCACAAGCCAAGGCAGGCGTGTAACCTGAAAAACATGTACAAAAAACTTCCCTCATGAAGCAAATGTACAATCTGGATGTTTCTAATTGACAGCAAAAACATTCTGACAGTACTGTTAAAATCGGACAATGCTGCAGGGCGAAGTAAAGTGAAATCAAATCAACTCCAGATTATAAAGATTAGAGGATTGCATAGTTTTGGGGTAAGTGGAGTTTCTCTGAAGTGGGCTTTTCACAATAGTTAAAACTTCCATTTCAATCTTAAGAATCTGAGCTTTACAGCATTTTTCCAAATGTTTACTCCCTTTTGTGCAGCGCTGTGTGAATGAAAGTGTCTAAATGCCAGGTCTGTGCTGCACCATACTGTTAGAAAATCTGCTCTGATTCACGGATCGCCTCTCCTTATGCATTCTAAAGCCATCCTGCATGCCAGTAACTTAGTATCTCATTACACGTCTTTGTATTTTGATTTTTTTCGTCTTCCATCCCCAAAAATATTAAACCAGGCATTCAAGTTGCACTTATCCGGTCTGTGGTCCTTACAAAGTCTACCAACCCAATGTCATATTTAGTCGGTGTTACCTGGCAGCACTGCTTGTGGCAGATGGCTGCTCACCCTGCAGCTGATGAAGTCTGAGGTGATTTCCTGGTCACAGGAGTTGCTTTGCATCGTTAAATTATTTTACCAGCAGAATGTCTTTACTCCACCCCGCTTCTCTACTAAATGTGACTTATTTGTCATTTGAACCTGCAATAATTAAACTAAAAATAATTTTCTCTATTCACAAATGTACAAAATCTAAATATTATCAAAGTATCAAAATATTCCCTTAATAAAAAGTGACACACTGGAACGGCTTAGTCTACTTTTTTTTTTTTTTTTAAATAACGGCAAATTTTCCACAAGAAAACGTCCTGCTGGGATTTTCATATGTGACCAACATTTTCCAGCAAAACCAATCTTTTTAAATTTGTCTTTGTCTTTTATAATCTAAATCAAGGCCTTCAAATTTTATTTTATCAAGAAAGTTTGGAGAAGCGTTATTTGACTGAGTCCATTCTTGAATTATTTAACTAATATCCTAAATTGTGACCACATGTCTGGCTACAGTCACTCTACATCAACCCCAAACTCTACATCCTGATGTAATTACTGAATTAGTCGCCGAATGCAAAAACCAGTCCAACTTCCACATAATAAGTGAGGGGTGAATCATTTTGAGGAAAAAAGTCCAAAAGTACAGAAAACAACAGAAATACAATCCCTCTTTGTCTCCAGATCCATGTTGTAAGGCAACATGTTCACTGAGTAAAGCAAGATCCGGTACTACTTATAAAAATGACATCAGCATGATTTAGGGCAATATTTATTTATGATTATATACTGCCAAGGTAATGAGGTGGCTCAGTGTCTAATTTCTTAATAAATATATGCAGGGGCACATTTGCTCTCACCAGAATACAGAATTTTTATGTTTCTAAAACAAGCCATCAGTTTTATGAAGCTAGGATTAAAAAACAAATTAAAAACCATATTTCATAAAAAATAACCATGTCACAGTTAAAAACAAGGATGTACTTTCAAAAACAAATGTTTGAAAAAGTACTCCAAAGTCAGACGTGGAAGAATTTCTCTACAGAGCTTCAACGCACAAATAAAAAGAAACGCTACAATGCAATTACCATTTTCGTCGACTGCAAGGACGCTGGCTCCCTTTGTAAGCAGCTCCTGCACCACCACAATCAGCCCGTTTCTTGCAGCCACATGCAGAGGTCTAAACAAAATAGAAAAATGTCTGTGTTAGAAATGCTGTATTCAAAAGTCTGTATGAACAGATAAAGGACTCATTTGATGCGTACGTCTGTAAGGCGGCGTTTGTAGCGTTTATGAGGTTTCTGTCTGTAATCTTCTCCAATATCAACAAGGCACTCGTTTCATGTCCCTGTAGAAGGTGTGGCATAGATCCCACAAAATGCTTAAATATGTGCAATAAATAATCAAAACCCAAAACATGAGCTGTAACGTAAATATTACCACCAGATGGCAATCCGTACCTTACTGCAGGCCAAATGAAGAGCAGTGTTCTTTACAGCATCCTGTAGCGTGAGGTCTGCTTTCGCGCTGCTCACCAGTAGCTCTGTGCGAGAAAAACAAACTCAATCTAATCTGATATTTCATTGTTTGTTATTCAAAGCCAGCCTGACTATTGCGATTCATATCAAGTTAAATGTTCTGAGGCACTCGTACCGACAGCGTTGATCTGGCCGTTCTCAGCGGCCATCATGAGCGGAGTCTTGCCTGCAGCATCGACGCAGTTGACCTGGGCGTTGTGGCTCAGCAGCAGCTGTAGACACTCCACATGGTCGGTGAAGGCAGCAGCATGCAGAGGGGTCCTGAGGACATTTTGAATATGAAGTACAAAATATCAACATTAGATTCACTTAAAAAAAAAAAGTAGCTTTTTACAAACTCTTGAAATCTTTACAATCCTGTGTACCTGTTTTTGCTGTCTTTGGCGCCGACGATGGCGGGTCCCAAGGTGTCTATCAACATCTCAGCAGCAGCTTCGTTGTCACGGATTCTAGAGAGCAGAAAAAGAAAGGCTGGATGTTTAATCTATTAAAAGCTGGGCTCCCTGACACACTGAGTGAAAGCTAAGCAAGCTCAGACTCTTACACAGCACAGTGGAGGGGACTGAAAGCGTTTCCTTCGGCCTTGTGGAAAATCTCTAGTTCAAGCAAAACCTCAACACACGTGTCGTGACCTGTGGGGAAGACCACTTTGATTAAAAACCACTTTAGAAACATAAACGTTTCTCATTATGGTGCACAAAGACAATGAATGGAGACAAAAATTAAACAAAAAGCATTTCTTAAGTGCTCCATTACTCTCGTCTACTACATCAGCAGCATGCTTGCATTTAAGTGCACACATGCTATGACATCAGGTATATACATTTGAGAATATCAATATTCATTGATTGCTTGGTTTAAAAGGTCTTTCAACCTCCTTGTCTGTACCATTGTAGCAGGCCCAGTGCAGTGGGGTGTAGCCTTGGCTGTCTGTTAAGGCAGGCAGTGTTTCCACTGATTGGGCAGCATGCAAAAGGCCTCCGAGTACCCCAATGTGTCCGCAAGCTGCTGCCAGGTGGATCGGCGTGCGCCCTTTACAATCTCGCACCAGGACGTTGGCGCTGTGCTGAAGCAGAGCCTCCACGCATTCTTCGTGACCGGTCACAGACTGAAGACAGAGGACAATTTTTATTGATGATTTGTTTGGAAGGATGTTCTGCTGCAAGCAAATCTCTATGCACAACTAAGTAAATGGCACATAGTTGTGTTTAAGTAATATTTCAGTTCAGTTTTTAATAACTGAAGTTGGGATAATAATAATAAAATCTCCAATACCAGAAGGGACTCGTATCTTAAAGCAGTGTTTAAAGAGACAAAAAAAACCCAACACAATTCTCTCAGAATATTTTGTTTGACATGTTCTTGTCTTCAACTGTTGGCATGATTCTGCTTTGAATCCTTCATGCCAAGGTTTTCTTTCTTTTGCTTGTATCAGAAATATTCTAGATGTGGCTTGGCATCTGCAACTATTTGAAGTCAAAATATATATTTATTTTCTAGCAATTATTTTATTTAAAAAAGGAACTGCACACAAAATCCTGATCAACAAAGATGTTTGTATTACCCTATGCTCAATTCGAGGCCTTTGAAAAAAAATTGCATAATTCCCTGCAAAGTAGACATAAATTAATTGAAAACAACAGCAGCACTCAGGTTAAGTGCACTCCTGCTGCATAAAAGCTACATGGTTAAAAGAAAAGGAGGAACGTTGTGCTGATGCATTTGTACAAGAGCACAGAACAACGACAGAATCTTTTATGAAGACATGATCTCCGTCTCCCTGTTCTGGCAGACTGTCAACGTGTCCAAACTTCTCATAATGTAATGTTATGTCACCCAACCCTAGCAAAAGGTTTATACATAAATAAAATGATTAAAATATGAGTATAGACGTTAAAACCATAAGAATGTTTGGCTTTTAAAAACATAATTGGAAAACTTGCAGGCAAAAGCAATGACAAAATCAAAACAATAATGACATTCTAAAACTCAGAGTAAAAACAAACAAAAAAATGTATCTGAATATGTTTGTTTGTTTGTGTTTGTATGAGCAATTTTAAACTTTGAACATTTATTGAGTAGAAAAACAATGAGCTCTCCTTACTCCTCTATGCAAGGCCGTCCTGCCCCACTTGTCTTTGGCTTCTACGCTGGCTCCCTTGTTAAGAAGGGAATACACACAGTCGGTGTGTCCACTGAGGACTGACAGCATCAGTGGGGTCCTGGATTGCATTAGAGAAAAATGTTAGCAATTGTTTTTAAACACAAACGTATGAATAGAGCGAGACATTTCTGTACTTACTGTCCATTTCCATCTTGAATGTCTACAGCACTTTGAAGATCAGCATTTCCAATCAGCAAGCGCAAACATTCTGAATGACCATTAGTAGCTGCATAAAACAAAGACCAGGTGCTTTACTTGTGCTGTTGTGTTTGAGTATATAACTGTAGAATCTCACAAGGTTTCTGTCCTCAGATATGACATACCTGCAGCATGTATGGGGGTCCGCTTCAAGACAAAGTCTTTGACCAAAATGGAGGCTCCCTGGTTGATTAGAATGTCCACACATTCCACGTGGCCTTTGAAGGCAGCCAGGTCTAAGGGTGTGCGGCCCTGGCTGTTTCTGACATCCAAGTCCAGCAGAGACTGCACCAGAACCTCCATAGCTTGATGGTGACCATGGTATGCCTGAAAAAAAAGAAAAAAGTCTTGTTGAAAATGAAATCAAGTCTAAACTGCAGGAGTTTTATTAACAAATACAAAAAAGGGTCTAATTTTACTTTGGGGTATTAAAAGTATTACTGAACTAAAATATCCAAACATTTGAACAAAAATGAAGCTTAGTGCAGAATGTCTAGTGTTAATTTACACAAGTGGTGTAACAGGATACATGAATTACAATACAGGTTCTGTCAAACAGAAAACTGAAGTAACTCAGTTTTCTGACTTCTCGTAATTTGGTTTGAACAGAAAAAAAACAAAGAAGAGCAACGAAGCCTTAAGACATCTTTTAACAGACTGGTGTCTTATCTTTTAAACGCCTGTGTTTTGTTTATCAAGAGTTTATTCAACTCATCATGCATTGGAAAACGAATGTGAATCACGACCCCGTTGGCTTTTCCACAGTTTGATTTCTCTCCATCGCGAGGAACCTGACACCTTTTCACGCTGCTGGCTTAAAATAAGTAGGAGCTTTAAAACTTTTTCTCATCATTGTTCTTGGTTTGCTGTGGAGTGTCTCTGCTTTTAAGCTTTCCAAGTATCCATCAAATTCTCTCCAATAATGTTGTAGAAAAAACTAACTTTTTTTTTCTTTTTTCCCCACTAGGAACTAAAACCCATCGGTTTATTGCTTGATATCATCACCCATTGTTGAATCAATGTGGTGTTGAGAGCTTTAGACAAAATATGATTACATGAAGATCTCGTAATAGGTAACGGATACTTGCCAAAACTATTTGTATTACATATGCATTTCCTCACACTTTCAACACCATGACAAAACCCGCATCACTGACATCGCTTCTCTGGTTCAGTAAACCCCCACAATCCTGTGTTGGATCACAATCACCAGCTAAAACAAACACCATATGGTCAACCCACTCCCATCCAGAAAACATACAAAAACCGAACCGAAATGGAAACAAACATCAGGTCGCTATTATAAAGTACAGTTATTTATCAGATGGATACGATACGCTTCCTGAAAGATTAGGTTGCTGCTGGTCACTCTGTGTTTTTAACAGAATTTGCAAAGTGAAATTCAACTAGTCATCTATTAGTCTAAATGAAGCAGCAACTGTAACAAAAATTAAAGTCTACTCACAGCAAGGTGCAGGGGGCTGATGGGAGCTCTGACATCAGAATCATTCAGGATTTCTGTGCCTGAGGTATCCATTAGCTGCACACATTACAAGTTAGAACTTATAACATTAATCTGCAATTCTTGAAGAACAAAGTAAATATGTAGCTGTGATCTACTTTTAATGAATGAAAAGTACAAACATCGACAGTGGAGAAAGCTGTAGCACTACTCACCACATCTAAGGGCGTTTCACTCGCAATCTGTAAAAAGGATGAAAGAGGAAATAAGTTAAACTGCAATGAAAACAACCCAAAATTTGAAATGGTACGGATCCCTCACCAGCTCCAGACAAAGACGGTGTCCGTACGCTGAGGCGTAGTGCACAGCGTTGAAGCCCTGACTGTCCCGGATCCCTGGATTTGCATCATTTCTTAGTAAATATTCCAGGCACCTGCAAATGCAGCCAAACAGAGCCACATTGTAGCTTGTATCTTTGGACACTTATTACTCATGCAGATAAACCCGCTTCTTTTGCAATCATATGTAAACATTTGCAACTAAAGATACAGAAATTTCCAAGGACTACTGACTTTCCGTCTGTGTCGGACGCGGCGGCGTAGTGGAGAGGAGTGCAGCCCCGCTCATCCAGATCATTGACGCCGGCTCCAGAGCCCACCAGAGCAAACAAACACTGGTAGTTACAATTGGCAGCAGCGTAATGGAGGGGAGTCCTGGAAGAAAAACAAACACACGCCTTAGATACTGATTTAAATGTGATGCTAGATCCAAATGCATCTATAAACGTCACTAACCTCCCAAAGTTATCCTTCCTGTTAAAGTCTGCCCCAGTATTAAGAAGAAGATTGAGACATTCCAGGTTTCTAGGAAAGCACAGATATTTATATCATCACTAAAATGCAATTACAACACAATTATGTTATTTTCATAATACATCTTTGACGGTCTCTCATACACACCCTCCAGCAGCTGCAGCATGTAAACATGTCCTTCCAAAGTCATCCGGAGTATCAATATCAAAGCCTGTGTGGAGTAAAGGAGTTTGGAAAACGCTCCACAATTTTAATCAAATAAAAGTTTAAAATGAAATCCATTTTTAGTTTGCCAGTCATACTGAATTAATATAAAATAACCTGAAGACAGGAGCTTTCGGCAGCAGTCTGAGAAGCCACTGAGAGCAGCCAAATGCAGTGGAAACATGCCGTGAACTCCTCGTCTGAAAAACAACAAAAGTCACAGATTTCTTTAAGCTTGTCCAAGTAATTTATCCTTTTAGGCACAGAGTTGCAAATTGCCTCCTACATTAGATAAATAACAACCTGCTAAAGATTACCATCTTCATTTGCAAATAAGTATTATAGCACTATGAGATCTGACATTCTTTGCAAAAGCAGCTTTTAAGAAGTTGGAACGCTTGCAGAAAAGCAGCAGAGAGGTTCGCTTACTTTGCTGTGTCGGCTTTGTTAGTGATGAGTGTGTTAATGAGGAGCTCATGTCCATATCGAGCTGCGATGTGTAGTGGCGTATTTCCGTTTTTATCTTCACAGTCAATCTCAGCACCTTTAGGAATACGAGAAAAGGAAAAAACAGGAGCCAGCAGTTAGTTGCAAAACTCTAAGGGCAACAAGGAGCTACGAGGTGGGTTGTGTTTGTGCTCACCGTTTTCAATGATTGCTTGAGATCTAGAAAACCTGCCATGGATGGCTGTCATGTGGAGCGGAGTCTTCCCATCTTTACTCTAAGATGAAATACAAACACACTGAAATCAAAGAGGGGAATATTTTTCCTTACTTCTAAGGCCAACAAGCCAACAAGTCATAGATCACTACTTCACAGGTCATGTTATCGTCTATTATTTCTGGTTTACAAACTGCAACACGTTGTTTTAAATGGCCCATGACACATTCAGTAACTACAAACAGTCAGGGTCATAAAGGGTTAAAGCCATCGCATTTCATCCCTTAGTTAATGGAAGAAAGAACTTCTGCACCACCTCTAAAGAGTAATTCAATCTGTCTATAAAAAAACAAAAAACGAGATTTGTTTCGATTGCAGAACTTATACATTATTCCAGACTTCAACAATAAAGACGATATTTTACAAGACAAAAAGATTTTTATAAACTCTACGGGTTACATAAGGTGTAGACTTGACAAAAGAAATGCAATTGATGTCAAATTCCCACAAGCTCTTTTTGTGCAATTAATCACTACAACAGTGGATTAATTGCACAAAATTAATCCACTGTCATGTCATCCACTGTCTGAAAGTCACATGACTTTCAACATCTGTAATAATAAGTTACCTGATGAGTAGGAGGCAACTAGTGACATTTGAAGTTAACATTTTCATCTATGTCATGACTGCAGTTCTTAGCCCATCATAACCCAAAAAAGAGGCAGATTATCAATATGGAGGCGTTTTAATTTATTAATTCAGTACATTTTTTTTTTTAAGGATTTTTTGGCTCTAGTGGCCTTTATTTCAAAACAGCTAGACAGGAAATGAGGAAATGAGAGAGGGGGAAGACATGCGGCAAATGTCACCAGGCCGGGAATCGAACCTGCGACCACCGGCGTGAGGACTAAGGCCTCCATATGTGGGATGTGCCTCGTCCCTGTGCCACCACAGCACCCAATTCAGTAAATTTTAAACAATATTCAAGCATTGAGAAGCAATGAAAAAAAAAAAAGCACAACAAGCCCTGCCTGACGTAAAGCTCCTGCTACCTTTATGTTGACGTCAGCCCCGTTGCAGACCAGCAGCTCCAGGCAGAGCGCCCCGTGGCGAGAGGCAGCAGTGAAATGAAGAGGTGCGAAACCTTTTTCATTCAACTGGTTGACGTTAGCGCCACAGTCGATGAGCTCGTTCACGACCACATCTTGGCCATTGTAGCAGGCCACGTGCAACGGTGTGTTTCCATATGCGTTAGGTTCATTGATCTAAACAGGAAGATAAGCAGATGTTTACATAAAGATCGCTGCTACAGGAAAAACTATAGAGCCATTAAGCAAGAATCTGAAGCATGTCTACGGTGTGCTGATGAGAGGTCTGTGTGTGGGACTTACATCCACTCCTAAATCCAGAAGGTATTTTACAACACTAATCATTCCACTAGAGGCTGCAGCATGTAGGGGAGTGTAGGATTTCTTATCTTTGCAAGCAACCTCAGCTCCGTGACAAGCTAGCAACTTCACCACCTCTATGTGCCCTGGAGACAAAACAAAAGGGATTCATTATGCCCAAGCACTACCAAAACCAATTCCCAAAAAGCTTTAAAAACTCTAGCAACAAGAATTCCTTTTGATTGAAGTGTTCAGTTCTTTACCCATGTAGGCTGCCCAGTGGATCGCACGACGATCCTTCTTGTCAAAAGCATTAATGTTTGCGCCTCTGGAGAGAAGGAGCCTCACCATCTAAAAGAACAACAGAACAAAACAAAAACCTCCAGATTACCGTCACAGAAAGTTGAAAAATTATGGACTGTTCCTTTAAAAGCCTGATTATTTATAATTGCATAGAAAGATCAGAGTTTAACTGATTATCAACACCACATGCAGCTAATATCTGATGTAGATCAATCCTGAAATAATTGGTTTTTTTCCTAATCTTTCTCACCAATATGCTGGAAAAGACAGTAGTAGTTATAAAAAGATACAACCATGAAAATAGTCAATTTTAATGACCATTTTACTCAAGTTCTAAGAGCCTTTAATAAACTAGAATTTGCTTCCTGAAAGAAAGGTTAAAATTATCTAAAAACAGCTGTTACGCAATTCATTTATACAAAAAAAAGAAGAAAAAGTCCAAAAGCTGTTTATGATTACTGATAAGCAGCATTTAAGCACACTGTGTATATATATTTTAAGCAGCTTCGATTCATGATCACAACAGAAGAACTAATAACGGTCCATATTTCTGTAACTGAGTATGAAGCAGGTCAAAGTCAAATTGAGCTGTCAAAGCAGTGGCAGCTCTGACACAGCTGCTAACAGCAGAAAATGAGCAGATCATTTATGACAAATAGTCAAAAATGCAGCTCTTGTTCTATGTTTCAACAGTACAAAGTCTATTGTGTTAACACAATTACAAGGCACTCAGAAAGGCTTCCTGTGAGCTAAAGAAGGAGACCAGGAAGTTGCATTAACAAACAAGCACACACAAACATGACAGCAAGCCTGGTCTGACAAGTAAAGTAAACTCCAGTTTCTGCTGCACATTTCAAGGAGAGGAGAAGAACAGTAAGCTATGAAACAACAATGCCATGTGCATCTCTGTTGGAATCCTCTTTGGGGTATAGCATTACCTCCAAGTGACCGCTGAAGGCCGCATGGTGCAGAGCAGTTCGGCCTGCTCGGTCAGATACATTCACATTACTGAGGAGGGGGACGAGGGCTTCGGCACAGCGAACCGCCTTGTTGGCTGCAGCGATGTGAAGCGGCGTCTGCCAGTTCTTGTCTCTGGCGTTCACGTCTGCAGAGTGTTTCAGCAAAATCTGGACCGCCTCCTGCAGGAAAGACTTATGTTACTGTTGATATTCTGCTAAACTCGTATATGAAAAGCAGAATGGAAAAGAAAGCATGACACAGGACCAGAGGGATATTTGCCTACCTCACAGCAGGAGGCCACAGCCCTGTGCAGAGGAGTCAGCCACTTGTTATCTTTGGCATTTACTCTTGCACCTGGAAGGAGGACGACAGAGTGGGTGAGCCTATTTGAAACTAAAAGCAGGAACAAAACATTTACTCATTTGGACTTTTATGTTACTCATATAAAAAACAGCACAGTGTTGAAATTACGTTCTGATTTGGCAGTGTGACAAAGGGCTAATCCCCATTAGAATGGCAAGTGAACGTTGTGAATACATTTACTTTGCATACAAATGTGCAGGATGACCATGAAAAGCAAATAAGCTTTTCAAGCCAAACCCTCAGCATTGTCTTTGTACTGCTTTTACTGCGCCTGCTGCATCATCAACAAATGACCTAGAGTTGGTGGACAGGTGCTTCCTTCCAGAATGATCAAAATGTGCGTGCAAATCAGGAAAAAGTGAAAAGTTACTGTGTGCAGCACTGTCCGAGAAAAAAAACAAAAACATCTCACACAGTATAAAAATATTTGTTGACAAAGTTATGGTGCTTTTCCTGACATTTTGAGGGAAAGCAAGAGGTTCTGAACTGATGGTAACCAAAGACAACCCTGCCAGTTCTTCCAAAACACTATAGGAAAGTGTAGAATGTCTTCAGCTGCACGATTATCACTTCCCTGAAGTCATAATGGAAGAAGACTGACCTTCCAGAAAAAAACCCGTGAGAAAACCTCAAATAGGTAGGTATTAGTTAAGATGTTATTTTATTAATATTCAATGTAATGCTTTAAAAAAAAAGCTATTCTAGTCCTCAAAATTATTTTGATAAGTTTGTAGTGTTATGTGTATTGGTACACATAGTTTTAAAATTAGATTGGACTTTTAAAACTGTGCAGGAACTCTAAACTGCTCATCTTTACATCTCATTAAAAAATGAAGCTATTAAAAAACTGGAAACATTTCAAAAGATAAAAATTTGAAAATGGAGTACTCTGTCAATTTTGGGTGAATACAGTCGATAAGGAAAGGCTACACAATTAACTATACTGCGGCGGCACGCTGGGTAACATCAGAGCGGAAGATCCACACATGAAGTCTAAAGGTTGCTGGCCCCGACATCCAGAGTTTGAAACCAGTTCAGGGCTTTTCTGAATCCCTTTCTGCCCATTTTCTGCCCAAATACTGTGGATAAATGTCACTGGCACAAGAAAAAAATCTCCTTACGTGTGACTATTTTTAAAGCAAACATCATATGACCACAGACCTATTCAGCAGAGTTTTATATTTTAAAATATTTACACATCACAAAATGAAAAAATGTTCATCGTTATACTGTTGAACTGAACCAAAGTACATCAGGTAAAAAAGAAACTGCGTTGAGGCCAAACGGATCCCTTCAATCTGATTAGGGCACCTACCTGAAAGAATCAGTAGCTCTATAATTTCTGCATCTCCGAGATAGGCAGCAGCGTGCAGCGGAGTTCGCTTCTCGTTATCCTGTAATAAGTAAACAGAGAAAGACTGCTGTGGTTAATCAGAAACAAAATAACGTCAGTTCCTTTTTTTTCCTCCAGTTACACTCCTGTTGCCTCTGCTCTGGGAATGAAAGCCAAAAACATTTTATAAAAGACAAATGCACATCGAAAAAAATCCTTGTTTTATTATTCCACTCCAGTCAAACACAAACAAGCGCACCAGCCAGACTGGGGCTCAAACACCCCAACCAGAAGAGGTGCAATAAACTAAGCAGAGCCAGATTATGCAGTGAGAACTGTAAAGTCAGACCATGTGCTGGTTTGTTTACAACTACTGACAGAAAGTGCAGCATCCGGCCTTCCAAGGACAGCTGCACACTGGAGATACTTAACTCCCTTTTTTTTAAGACACATTTAAAATATGGAACAATATGAGGAAACAGATGCAGATATAGATGGCTGCTGGAATTACCTGCACATTCACATCCTCCTTTTTGAATATGAGAGAGCGTACTTCATCTGGGTCCACATTGAAAATGGCTTTCAGCAAAGGAGGCTGTGAAAAAACAGTTAAAAATGCATTAAATCACTTATTTTAAATGTATTTAACATGTGGCACGACATTAAATTGCCATTAGAACAACCTAATCACCAAGTAAGCCAAATGAGCTGCAAGTGAGAACCTTTTAGGTATTATTTGCCATGCAAAAAACTTTAGTTAGTTAAAGGTAGGGAAAAATAAAAAATAAATAAAGACTGTGCCGAAACCTTCAAGCTACAGGAGAAGTCAGGGTCTTCATCATTAAGCACCACGGCTCATCTGCTCACAGATTAGATCTACTCATTTTACACAGAAATGTAGAACAGTGAGAGCACCTTGTAACTGAGCTGTAAATAAAGTCATCACGCTTTTACACTTCATGATACGTTCTCAGAAATCCTTCCTGCCTTTACGTAGAAGGCAATTCCTAAAATTGTCACCGTCTGTTTGTGAGCAAAACAAAGTAGATCCTGTCCCACAGAGATGGGAATGCTCTGTCTGTAGGATTCAAATTAGACATAGCTGCCCCTCTTCACTTTGCCTCCAGATAAACTGGAAAAAAAAAGAAAAGAAAAAGAAAAAAAAAAGCATGTGGCTGATCTGATACACATCCAAACAGAATCACAAGCAGCAAGAATCTGACAGTAAAAAAAGAAAAGAAGAAGAAATGAAGTTCTTTGTAAAGTCAAACTCTTATGCAGTGAAACCTGGCTTGATTTCTTAAAAACAGTTAAATAAGCCCCACCTTCTACAGGAGGTCACACAGGCAAAGAAAATAGGGTTTTACACAACTTAGGCTGAGTGTACAGGGATAAACACACAACATAATAAACAGGATAATCGCATTCCGTATGTCTTTAGGAATTCATAACCACATTCCCAAAAGATTGAATAAAACATCTCCATTGACAGATGGGACTTTTGAACAAGCCAACTAACTCTGCCTATCAGCTTCCTGAAAGAAGGCCAACACATTTTTCTATGCTTAGACAAAAGGAAGATTCCAATTTCAAACAGTTGTGGGTTGGAAACGAAGCGAGTGGCACCCATCAGTCCTGTTAACGTGACAATATTAAAACTACAATAAGCAAACTCAGAGCAATGTGTTTACAAAAACTAAAAAGAACACAGGCTCTACCAGACTCAATAACAAACTGTTAACATCAACTATTCATACTTCTACAAAGAGCATATTTGTGAACAGCAAACACTTGAGAACTAATAAAATATTTAGTGGACGTTTATTTATATTTTTAAGACCATTTATCAAAATGAAGAACGGCCTTAGATGGCAATAATATAACTTAATGGATATGTTATAATCGTTTACTAGCAGCTTGCATAATAGTTGACTTATGTTGTAAATAAGCCAGATCATGTTTTGATTTCTTATCTTTAATTTTGTATCTTCAATCTCTATGTAGGCAAAGCAACAGTGTGTAATTGTGGCATGTTTGTAGTCAAGGTTACCACATTGACTTGAATCTAGCACTAATTCAACTTTCAGATCATTATAAATGTTGAATAAGGTTTAATATTTAAGAATAGATAAAAAACATCACATGTGCATCTGAACAGTCTACTTCTGCCCATCAAGCTGCATCCATTAGCCAATTCATTTGTCCATACATTCAGAACAATGCAGCATGTACAATTACATTAATTCACTTCGACATATTCCCTCGTCTAACTCACCAGGCAACCCAGCCAGTCAATTATGTAAAGTGCAGCCATGCAGTTTGGAAGAGGTCATGCAGAAAACATGTCTTCTAGTATGAGTGGCAGAGCTTGAGCAACTAGCTACAAGTTGCAATTAAAAAGAGAATTAGCCAACCCTGAACGAAGATCATTTCTGTACTACTTCCACTTATGAGCGAGTGACTCACAAACCCAAATACAGGTTCACAAAGCCGTTTGTTACAGACACAAACATACTGTCCCTCGTTAAAGTCTTCACTCCCCTGGAACTTTACCACATGTTCTCACACTACGACCACAAACCACCACATTTATGGCCCTTGTGCATAATAGGACATGATTTCCTATTTTTATTAAAAATCTGAAGGAAACATGGACTGCATTTGTATGCACAGCCCTTCCAACCCCCTATGTTTAATGGAAAAAGAAAAAAAACTAACAGTACTTACAGCTGCAGGTCTTTTGGCATACACATCTAGATAACTGAAATGTTTGCCCATTCTTCTTTGCCTCAAGCACATTATAGTGTGTATGAATGTCAGTTTTAGGTTGTTCCACAGATAGTTTGATTAAGGTCTGGACTTTGATTTGTTGATCTAAAGTTATTCCATGGCAGCTCCAGCTGTATGTCTAGGGCGTGTTTTCCTGCTGGAAGCCAGACCTCCTTTGCAGTCTTGAGTATTTTGCAGTCACCGATAGGTTTTCTAGGATTCCCAGTATTTGACCCCAGCCATCTTCCAGTCAACAATGCTAAACTCCCTTGTTCTGACTGAAGAAAACAATCATTGCAGCTGCCATCACCATTGTTCTCCATTGGGATGATATTGTTAGTTCTAGTTAACTCATAATGTTTTCATGTAGGTCAGAAAGTTCGAAAGAAGTTTTTGTATACGGCTTCTGGAAAACTGCATAAAGGGATTTCTTATAGCTTTCTGTCAACAATGGCCTTCATCTTGCTGATCTTCCATAAGTGACTTCAGAAGTACACAGTGAATGGTCATCTTCTTCCTGATCTCTCCAGCCTCTCCAGATGTACCGAGGGCTTCTTGGGATTGTGTAGAATCCCAAGAAGACGTGGATGGTACATTTAACAGCACTCCCCATAAGATGTCCAGCGCTTAGGGAATTGTTTTGTAACTTCATGTTTGAAACTTTTTTACATCTTATTGTATGACTTTAAATTACATACAGATGGCCTCAATTTAGTAATGAAGCGAGTTCTATAGGTAACTAATGATATTGGATTTTAGAGCCGAGTACTTATGAACCCACATTTTGTAGATATTTGTAAACATTTAGCAAATTATGTATAATTTTCCTTTCATTGCATTATTGTGCTCTATTTTCTATTAAACAAGCACATGGGCCAACTGTGGCTCAACAGGAAGAGTTGCTTGCTCACAGTATGAAAGTTGTGGTTTCCATTCCTCTGTTGCGCCTGGATGTCGATCTGCCCCTGGGCAAGGCAGCGCGAAATTTACACAAAATGTTCCAAAGATCTACATGTTGGTGTAGATCTTTTGTAAGGAACTGCAGCAGTTTTAGGAATCACTTCAGAAGTTTACAAGGAGTTGCCAAAGACAAAATATCTAATCAGTATAAAATGAAAGGCGAGCCATTTCAGAATAGTTTCATTTTTAAAAATAATCTGGTCAAACAACAATAGCAAGATACGTTGCATAAGTTTTGCGCAGCTGCTTTTTCAAAAAAAGCAAACCATGCAATTCTCTAATAATGAGCATCATCAATGTCTGTCGAGCAGAAATGGTGAATAGCTGCCAAGCTTTTCCACGTGTTGCCGTTGTAAATCCTCCTCACACAAAAGGAAAGATCTGCATTCAGCTATTTATGGTTCTCCAGTCCCGGACGAGTGTTGAGGGAAATGTTCTACACTCCTCTCTCTCGCTGCTTGCCTGTGTGCACCTCCTCTCCTCACGTAGAAGCCAGGCCACTTAATACCATCACCATGGAGACAGCTCACTGGCAACTCCACTGGCTAACAGGAACCCCAGCCACACGATCATTCAAGCACGCAGACAATAAAGGACACATGCACGTACATATGTGACAAGAATAGCATCCGTGTGCAAAAACAAATCCTTCAACTGCAACAGAGAGAGCTATTCTCACTTTCAGAAGTAGGTGTCAAGTGTTAAACATAGCAGAAAGGGACCTATATCTGGTTCCACTAAAATGCCAGACATCTCATTAAAATTATAAGCATTAAGCACATGGATACACTTGCATTCATGTAGTAGAAGTAAATGGCTCTGAAAACTCATACACATGCACACTAGACCTGTTAACAAAAGTGGTGAATACAACTTAACTTTTTATAAAATACACATAAAGTGACTAAACTGACGCATAGCTGGTCATAGCTCTCACTGTTTTTAAAGGGACAAAGTTGTTATTCTATTCAAAGAGAATTACAGCTTACACACCTTGCAGTCAAAAAGCATTAAATCATAACTTTCCATGTACAATTTTACTCCACACAATTTTGTGCAGCGCATCTTAAAAGTGTAAATAATGTCACAGACATTCATTTGCAACAGTCAAACAGAGCCCTTGACATCACACTTCATTACAGGGATTTAACCACTGATATCAACAGCATGTTCACTTTAGGTGACTACTTAAGATGACTTTAGTGGATGTTTTATCCCAGTATTCTAACTAATCACTTTGCATACGAGTAGCCATCATTTTATGTCGGCTCTGACTAATTGCTGGGTATAAACACTGTATCATTAGCTGGTTTTAACTTCGTAACAGCTAATCTCTTATTGATGCTAACAACAGGTTTTACATCTGATACGTCAAGGTATACCTTAACTCACTCTTTTTCACACAGTTCTCTTCAATTTTTATTCTTGCTTAAGTAATTGCATTTAAAATGCTTCCGTTTCGGAGACTAGCCACGAATTACATTCCGTTGACAAATTCAGAAATTGGGAGAAGCTAAGCTAACATGAACCATTTTTGACACAAAGCTGACTTACCTGGTCTCGAATTTTGAGAACCACCATATTTCTGTTATTTTAACTGTTCTCGTGTAGATTCATAAAGAAATATTGGTCTCGTCTCCCTCGTTGTTCTGATAGAGGCCTAACTGGACTCTAGCTTAGCTCCTGCGTTAGCGTCCTATGCTGATGGCATGAAAGCAGACAGGCAGCGGAAACTCCATAACATTGCCGCCACCGTATTTCACCCCCTCAAAAAGACAGCGTGCAATTGGCTATCTGAGCGCAACGTACTAGTAAAAGACTTCATGGTTGGTTGTTGCTAACACTAGCGTTTGACAGACGCAACATTATATTTGCGTTTCCAAGAACTCTCTTACGGGTGTTCTTTAAAAAAAACAATTTAAATAACTTAAAACTGAGTGAAATCTATTTTGTTTTGTAGTGTTATGTAACAAGAGCCAATTTTAGCTTCATGTTAAATGCTTTTTTGGGCAGTGAAGCCGTATTTCTTATTACTCACATAAGCGTGACTCATCCTTCAGCTTGTGTGAAACTTAAAATACTAGAAAATTATGTTCTCTTGAAATGTATAGACGATTAGAATAGTTTACATCTGAAATAATAATAATAATAATAATAATAATAATAATAATAATAATAATAATAATAATAAAATATTTCAAGTTAAACAAGACAAGAGATAAGTTATATATACATTACATATTGAATATGCAGGGAAAGTTGAGCGTTCTACAAATAAGCACTAAGTGGGGTGTAAGCGCTTTCCCAATTGAGGAAATATCGCCCTCTAGTGGCCTACTCGTCAAGTACAATCAAGACTTTGATGTAAAATATCCATGTCTATAATTATTTTCTCAGTGCAGTGGGCATTTTGGTAACTTTTCAGGGTTAATCTTGTCATAAATTATAATAAATTGAACTGACCTAAAACAAACTAATAGATTAATATGTTTTATGTGTGTTGCAATGGATGTAATTTGAGAACTGCATAATGTAGTGCAATGATTCCGGATGTCACGATGTGTAATTCAGTACTTAAATCGTTTTTGGATTGTTGCAGCTACAGCAGAAGTAAACAGTTTGTGATTTCCTGTACCCAGTGGAAACAGGGCAGAGACAGAAAGAACAGGAGGAACATAATGATAGGGTGCCATAAAAGCCTGGATACAAATGTCTTTACGGTGCAGTCTGTGACTAAATGTTCCTGTTGCGGGCACAGGGCCACAATTTTCAGCAAACTCAATTGCAATCTATGCTATTTGAGTATCCATAGTGACTTACTGAAGACAACTCAAATAAACTCCTAAGAGCTAATTTGTAAACTGTTATTAATTTTATGCAGAACTTTACATCTTTCACAATCCAAGTTTCTTGCAAATGTATTCATATTCCTCAATTTTTTCCCACACCTCTTCAAATTTAGAACCATAACTTTCACCATTTTTAATGGGACTTTGTGAGCTAGATTAACAGAAATTATAAAAGTAATGTAATCCATTGCAGCCAACTGCCTTCAGAAATAACCTGCTTATTAAATTACTTCTATATGCAAATACTTAATGTCAGTATAAATGCAAATGTTCTGTGAAGTACTCAGTGTTGCAAACCATCATTAAGAACAAAAAAAGCACCAGAAAAATCAGAGATGAGATAGGTGAAGTGTTTAATGCATGTTTAGGTTTTAAAACATCTCACAAAGCACAAGCCAAGCCATCATACAAAAGTAGAAAGATTGTGGCATAACTGGAATCTTACAAAGGCATGACCATTCACCTAAGCTGACAGGCCAGGCAATGGACAGAATTATTTATAGAAGCTGCCAGGGGCTCCTTGTTGACTCTGGAGATGTTGGAGGGATTCACCCGGCAGGTGAGATAATCGGTTAAAAGAACAACTATAAGTTCTGCACTCCATCAGTGTGGCTTTCCTTGCAGAAAATAAACCATGGTTTAAAGAAAGAAATACAAAGTCCTGTTTGTAGGTCAACACAAGCCATGTAGGGAACACAACAAACATCTACAAAAAAATTAACTGGTCAGATTGGACTAAAAATGACTTTTTTGGCCAAATTTAGGCAGCTGATAGTATTGACCATTCTCATTGTAAAAAACACGATGAGGTCAATGGCACGCGATTTGATTTATATTCTACTGCAGCATAAGGAAACCTGGTCAAAGTGGATAGAAAAATGGACAGAGCTCAAAGGTTGGCACAATGTTCTATTTTGAAAACCGCTGTTGCAGGGTACTGAGCTTGAAAGTACATCAACAACTAATCCTCATTTAATAGATATGGAATTTGGAAATAAAGTATGTTTGCAAAGAAAGGCAGCATTTAGTGACTAACAAGACTCAGAAAGAATGTGAGAAATGTTCACCAGGTTCCCTGAGTGGTCTCACGTTTCATTGTGGTGGATATAACAAAAAAGAAAAGAGGAGGGGAAAATGTTGTTGGAGTTTTGTGGATAATGTTGCTTGCACACTGGTCACCTTTGCTGTAGGTAATCCTCTGGATCTGTTACTAAACCCCACAAAAGCCGCAGCAACCCTAGCAGAAATACGTCTCACCAGGGGTGGCTGTGATGGAGCTGCGTTCCCGCAAATTAAATTAGGAGGTGGAGGAACAGTGGAGCAAAGGCACAAATGAAAAAAACAGATGCCTATGTACATGCCTTTAGTCTTTTCAGCCTTGGTTTAAAACTGCACTCTGACCTTCTGTTTTCACTGAACTCCAGTTTACAGCTCTAAAAGTGTGAAAGAGGGAGGCTATTAGAGGGAGCAAAAGAGCAAAATAAGCACAGATGAGGACAGAAGTAATGTTCCTAGGTTTTACTAAACAGCAAAACACTGAGTCTGATGGCCACAGATTTATCAGGACTAAAAGACTCACAGCTTTCTTACCAAAGCAAACACACTGCTGAAAAATGACATGCTCCTTTGTTTCCTGATAACAGCTGTGAAGTCTTGAAGAAACAGCCCCACAGATGTGCATGAAAGACAGTGCCTTGTGATTCTCTGATGTTTGGCTCTCGCAGTCGTCTGTCAGGATGAGAGATAGAACACAGCTGGACAGTCGGAATCCTGGGATGAAAGTGATGTCGCTTTGCCATGTCAGGCCCAGCTGCTGCGGGACGGAGCAAAGACGGGGAAATTTTGAGTTGGCGGTTTCCCATTCCTCTGCCATGAAAATGATGCACAGCCATACATCACATAATTACCAAGACGCTGTCGACTTAGAGATTTGTTGAATATGCAGGTGTTATGAAAAAACAACAACAAAAGTATTTGGACACATTTTTTATCCTCTCTTCACCTCACATGTTTCCTAGTAATTAGGTCTGGGGTCTAAGATGGCCATTAATATAAGGTGAGTTTGTGTTTGGTGAAACATTTCTGTGTTGATTTGCTAATGTGCTTTGGAACAGTAGAGTTCTTACATTAGTTTCTGACGGAGTTCACCAGAGTCTTATATTCTGGTTTTTCAAAGAGATATGTTGCCATATTCTACAACAAGGTTTCCACTGCCTTTTGAAAATGAGCATGCCTACAACATCACAGTACATTCATCTACAATGAACATAAGGTGTTTTTCCACTTTCATCCTGTGTATCATGTCAAGCTCAGCTGGAGTCTTTATTTTGTAATAGCTCAAACCGAGTCTCATCTGATTAAAGCACACAATTTTGATTAAAGATTAGCTAGGTGCAGGAAAATCCACATATTTACATATATGATGGTAGAACAAGGGGTGAAAGTAAGCGGATACGGTCGGGTACTGCGCACCTGTTGCCAGGGCAACAGGTGTGCTTAAATGACAAAGAGAGAGAGAATCGGTTTGTTTTACCGGGTTATATTTATATATACACTTTTGTCATAGTAGCCCCAAAATTTTTAAATCTGCTTTCACCCCTGGGTAGAACCTAATATGTTTTTTCATTGAGCCCCTCCCCAACAACTAGTTGGTATGTATAGCATATGACTTATGCTTAATTTACATTTATTTTTAAGGATTGTAAGAGGGGGTACAAAACATTTTATCACCAGTTCTAGTATTTAGAAAAAAAAAATTCTCCAGGCCATTTTCCATCCCACTTGTCAGATTAAAGGTTAGATTTTTCAAAAATATTTTGGGTGAGGTTATACTACTAAAATAAAATATGATTCATCAAGAGGCACTGACACAAAACATTCTATTTTAGTTGACCTTGGTCTCTTGCAGGTCAGTACATTGTCCCTACCTTGAAGGAAGATGGATGTACCCTCAATAAAGAGACAACATCCTCTGTTGTGCTGCAAACACTAACCTATATAAGTAGGAGACAAGAAGAACAATTTGAGGAGATTTGGAAGAACTTGGTGAACTTTCTTGAGCGTCAGAGACCAAAACTGCGATATTGTGATGCTGTGTTGCTGTTTTTAGAATGGTTTCAGCTGATTGTTTTGATAAGATTTTAAATTTACAACAAAACTAACAAATATGTAAATGGCTAAAGGATCAACTTGTTTGATAAATATGTTTCATTTTATACTGAGACAGTCTGTATAAAAACTAAAAATCAAAGAAGCAAAGCATATGGAGATTCAAAGAAGAATATAAATCTTGCAGAGTTTGTAAAGCTTAAGATTAAGAATAAGCCACTGTCAAATAAAAAATGAGCTACATTTGAAAATAATGTAATAATGTGTGTTACTGAAGAATAAAGACAAAACATAATTAGTTTTATGTTTCCCACCCTACTAAATATTAACACAAGGATCAATAAAATAATTGTAAGGAACAATGTATGCCAAAGACAAATATTTTACTTTACAAATGAACAAAACAAGCAAATCAAACAGCTTCTCCCATATGACAATTGCCAGTACACGACCATTAGATGGCAGTGTTCCCGTTTTAATAGTCTTGGAGCTAATGTTATTTTTAGAAGGTGCGTCACTGCAGCTGTTCACATTTTGAATTTCAGGTTATGCAACAAAATCAAACAATAGCCCTTTAACAATTGGAACAATACAGTTTTCATAAACTTGAATGTTCTCATGCACCAACTTTATATAGCTATGGTGAATCTATCACAGAAAAAGTTTGGAATGTAACTTATAGCTCCACTTTAATTATTTAAAACGTTTGTAATATAGTAGTAGAACAATATAGCAGTAGTAAAACATTTTGGCATATCTAGTTCGATGTACTGGAGGGGAGGACAAAGATTATTCGGGGACCATCAAGAAGACAACACTGTCAGTGTCTCAACAAGCCTGCATTTTATAACTGAAGACCAAGGGATGCTATTTATAGCTGCGTCCTCCTCATCCCACTTCAGACAATCATCACATCCAGGCCTCCTCAAGGTACACAGTCAACACTCCAGTCGCAGTCCTTTCATTTTTAATGTGACGACAAATTCAACGCGACAGCTGTGTTAAAAGTGTGTTCACAAAGACTGGTATGTTTTCTATAGTTAAAGATTATTATATGACATGTGGCTTTTATTGTGCTCGTTCCTTTTATATTACTAATTTTAAAAGTAGAAAGATACACTATTACAATTATACCTGTTATTATTTTTATCAGCGCATTATTAGGCGACTTGACCGCTGATTCTGCGGACAAACAGGTGGTCGTTTCACTCTGCAGTGTGAGTCCGCCAGAGAAAGTGGACCGGAACAGTCTCTATTAGACTCTCACTGTTCGTGACATCCCTCCCACACCCGTAACACAGGAAATGTCTTTTCCCTCCGATTACTTATTTGTCTCATCATCTCTGCTTTTACAGACTGCTAATGGATGGGGGATATTGTAGTGCGCGCGCGCTTATCTATAAATAGACCTGCTTGCGAAGTATGATGTCATCACTGGGGAAGTGAGGCGTGAGAGTGATTATTGGAAAGGTTGTCAATTAGCTTGGATGCATCACACAGTTGTCATAAAACTGCAATAACTTTTACAAAAACATTGCAGTGATGTGAATCAGTTTTTAACTCTCTTTTTTTACAATATGATTTGCTCATTAAACTTATTTACATTTAGTTGGATCCATAAGATTTTATTGATGAGATAGAACTACACAAAGTGGTGTGTAATTGTGCAGTGGACAGGAAATAATACATAGCTTTCAAATTTCTTACAGTTAAAACGCTGGCTTGCATTTGCTTCCCCATGCCTATAGTTTTTATAATCTTAAAGTCATGCACAACCATCTGCTTTCCAAAGCTATCTAATTAGACTTCTTTTCCTCTCTGTTTTTCCCTTTAAGGGTCGTCACAGCAAGTTATCTGTCTCCATGTAGCCATATCTTCCACATCTTCTTCTCTCACACCACCTACCTTCATGTCCTCTGTCAGTACGTCCATACATCTCTTCTTTGTTCTTCCTCTAGCTCTTCCACCTGGTAGGTCCATCATCAGCCTCCTTTTTGAATTGAAATCCACTATAAATACAGTTGTTTGTGAAGGATTCAGCGGTATCTGAAGAAACTAAACAAGAGCAGCCATTGTTGGATAAGTCCTATAGGGGACACAATAAACACATGGAAGAAAATGCATTGATTAGATGATGCTGAAATTGGAAGCCTGTACAAAAGGACATATCTCCTCCATTTGATTCAGGTGTATTGGACCAGAGACACTGCCTAAAGTTAGTGCCGGTGTTAGTGGCCAGTTGCTTCTCCATCAAATCTGAGTGAGCTTTTGTTATTTTGCAGAGAATGTGTAAAAATGTTATTCTGTAGGTGTGCAGAACTGGCAATACAACAATAACAATGAATGTTATGTAGGCATGAGACCATTTAAAACCAAGAAACTATTCAGAGGAGAAACAGCTTTATGAGTAAAATCATAATGAGAAAGTATTCAGTCAAGAGGGCAGATTACAAATTTACCACACTTTTAGAACCATGTACCTCTTTATTTCCTCCTCTTCACCATTATGCAACAGTTTGTGTCTATCTATTACATAAAACAGGAGGAAAAAATCATAATGGGGTTCTATAACTTGTGAGACTGACCTGCAACCTGTTAACTAATCACCCTAGATCCTTTGTTTCAGTATTCATCCTCCCAGTATTTAAGCTTATCATTTTCAGCCATTCCTTGCTGGATCCTCTTGTTTACCCCATCACTTTCTCTAGTTCTCCTTGTTTCTCCATGCTGGTTTCTTTACTTGGATTTTTATTGATTTCTGACCTGGTTACCTGTTATCTTTGTAAGTTTTTCATTAAACCTTTTAATTCATTTGCCATCTCCGTTTCTCTGCATTTGGGTCCAACTTCAACCAACAAAACCTCATGATGTTATTCTTAGAATTTTTAAAGGTAATCCTGAACAAATGAAAATAATTGATATCTTTCTTAGAGTTAAATATTCCTTTGAACATGGTCTGTTTCTCCATTGAATATGAATAATGTACTAGAAATTAATCTCTTTAAAACATTACAAGATGATATGATTAATTAAAAGAAAAGCATAAAGAAGTGAGCACTTACTAAACACTCACATCCACAGAACTATAAATATTGTTCTAAACAATAAATAAATAATTTTATTCTGGATCTAAATAAATTAAGGGTTGTAGCTGTTGTGATGAATTATGCAGTACATTTCAATTTTGATGGACACTTTGTGATGTCAACAAAAATGTTTCTCAAATGCAACTCGTTTTCAAATGGCAGCTGGATATTGGCATCTGGTAACAAGTGCTCTTTCCACAGGTTTCTTCCCTTGACAGCTTTTCAGAGCTGCTTCTCAGAGCAGTCATAGAAAAACCCATAAATTCAAGACCTAGCAGTGTACATTTTCATTTAGACAGGGACAGAAGAAAAACACAGCTCATGCTTGACATGAAGGCTTTTCACTGCAGTTTGTCCAAATAACCCTCCAGTCGTCTTTCAATTTCAGAATATTTTTGATATTTTTACATTAGGCTTGTTCTTGGCAGGTTGCAGCTCACAGATGTCTACACTGCTCAGATGGCTTGAGGGGGCAGGTACCATCTGAGCTGTGTCATGGAGAGAAAGTCATTTTATCAGCACCTTACACTGAGCCTGACACATAATTTCATAGTACCAAGGAATGTGTTAATGAGACAAAATGTTTTCGAAAGAACAAATTTTGGCAGGCATCTGTGAATTATTCAGGGGACCTGATAAGTCTATTGAACTGGTGAGAAGTATTCACAGAGCCAGCATGCTGCATGATGTCCCTTCTGTCTCAGACATGCCAGCTATGGCAGGCTGATATTGTTGTCTTAAACTTGGTGTTTGCCATATTTCTAATGATATTATGAGGACCCTGCATGAAAAAAAAATCTGTCCCCTACGGAGATGAAATAAAACGTGGGACTGAGTAAAGACAGTTGCATGGTAAGCAACAGCCCTGTTCCTGTTTTTGACTATAACAGACAGCCTATAACCTAATTATGTCAGAAATTATACTTCCAACAAAAGCTGCTAAATACAAGGAATAATACAACTATGCATTTTTGTTAATATGTGTTAATATCGGTTTTTCTTTACCTACATTTCTTCATTTTATTATCAATATGTCTCCACTATTCTCCATGAGACTTATTATCTGAGCCCCTAAAATCAAAGAGGGTATTAGCATCAGTAGCAGGGAAAGTCTATCCAGTTTACTAAATGTATTGCATGCCAAATTTGCATGACACATAACATACAAAATAAATTAATTAATGAAACATTCTGAACCTCCATATGGTTATAGCAACCTCCATGGTAAATATCTGTATTAAAGCCTTAAAAAGTCTTGTTTTGATGCACAGGCATAATCTCCCACATCATTTAGAAAATTTAACATTTAATTTGAGTGTTCAGTTGGGAAAACAATTCATCATTAGGAAATTATTGTACAAAAAGCAACAGTTCTGCCTTTCTTGACACCCGTACTGATCATATTTTATGTAACTTGTTTCTTTCCAATTGGACATTTTAGGTTTTCAAATTTTGCAATGATTCACCGGATCCCAACAGAAATGATTCACATCTTCTTGGCCAGAGGCAATTTGTGTATTTCTGTAATATCTAAACAAGTCAGTGAGCTCTGATAAATTGTGCCTTGCACCCTTTTTTAAAAATAAACTCTCTTTTTGTGCCTCATCTCATACTGATAAATGAGTAACAGTAACCATTTCTTCAGTGGTTTCAGTTTTAGAAATACTGCGATTTTCTTTCTTAGATGTACATTTCTCCCGGTCTGCTTCTCTGCTTTATATTGGCCATCATTGTTGACACCCTTGAATTGCTTCCATTTTTTCTTTATGTGCTCCATGATCTATTATTGGCTTGGCCAGTAAGTGTTTTCTGTTTCAAAACAAGATGAATCCCTAACATGGCATTAGGTTTCCAGGCAACAGTGCATACTCTGCTGCTTGGGTATAATTTTCTTTGTATAGTTATGATGTTTAATAGTAAGTGACTGCATGGCACTTTTCCAAATTTAACCACAGCTCACAGAGCCTGTAGAGCTTGATATATGTCAGGAGGCGTGGAGGCTACAAGCTATATTTGGCTGCTGTGTTCCCTTCAAAGCGATGACTTCTAGGTCTGGACTTGACATTTCTTTCAGACTGGAAAAAATGGGTTTGGGTCAGTGAGTTTTTTGTGGAAGGTGAAGGAGGCCTGGAGGGGGAGGGGCTGATGTTGATGCCCAGAGGACAGACCTGGTCTATGTTCAGCTGTGTCTCACTCTTTGATCTTTACTCTTTGTTACACAAAAGGTGTCTGAGGGTTTGTTTTAAGTGACTTATGTAGATTCCCATAGCATCAGGATTTACAAAGATGTTGCACTCTGGAGGGAATATTATCATAATTACAAAAAGTTTTGGAACAGGTTTAAGGTCCAACCAGTACATTTTCTGGAAAGTATGAATGAAAAAAAAATAGTGGATTGCAAAGGCATTGATGTCTCTTGAACTTTTTCACATTTTGTCTCTTTACAACCCAAACTTAATTGTGTTTCATTGGCAACTTATTATATACACTAAAGCAAAGAAGTGCACAATTGTGAAAGTGTAAGGAAAAGAACATTGTTTCCAGTTTATTTTACAAATAAATATCTGAAAGTATGGAGTACATTTGTATTCAGAATCCTTTACTGTAGAATCTGAAAAGGAAAAGGCTAAACTTGTACTTTTGTCTTAGCATAGGCTAAGCATTAACTAGAAAGGCAGCCAAGAGTCTCAGAGAAACTAGAGGAGCTGCATAACTTGAGTGGGAGAATCTGTTAACAGAGCAACTGTTAGTTTTGCACTCCACAATTTTAGTCTTTGTGAAGAGATGCAAGAATCAGCTATTGGGCATAGAAAGCCATATGAAGCCCCATTATTGGTTCACCACAAACAGTGCAGGGGGGACAACAATTTCTTCAGAAAAACAGAACAATTGTTAACACAACAAAATTTGCTCTGACCAATAAAGACTAAAACCTTTTTGGGCTCCATGTAAAAAGGATGTATGGATGCCCCAAAAATTAAGTATGGACATTAATCTGAAGAGAGCATCAGCCATGGTAAAAAAAATAGTGGCAGCATCATACTTTAGGCCTGATTTTCTGCAGCATGACCTGAAAAGTTGGTTAGAGTTGATAGGAAGGTGGATGGAGCCAAATACACAACAATAATGGAAGAAAAAATGTCAGAGGATGTAAAAGACACTGAGGCCAACCTTGCGGAGGAAAACTTTAAACACACGTAGCCAGACTTATCATGTCATGTTTCAGAAAAAAAAAATGTGTATGAATGTGCAATTTAGTAAACTATTCCCTCTATTTCACAGTTACTATGTACACTACATTGTGGTGTTCTGTTCAATAAAATCATAATTTATAACAGAAGTTTATGGTTGCAGCATGAAAAAAATATAACTATTTTTAAGAACATTAATGCATTTGACATACATTGCACTTGCCACATAAAACATGCTCTTTATTCTGTATGATGAAGAGAGAAGTGTCAAGCTGAATGGGATGACTGTTAATGTTAATTAGATATTTGGAAGCATGGCCTCTCGTTCACTTTCTCTGCTGGCATTGTCAAACTGCAACCATGTTGCAATATAATTATAAATATCTCAGAAAATTGATATAATTATTCAGAACTCTGTTCACTTTCAACTGGAGAAGTTAAACTCAATGGGAGAAATCCCAGAGAGGACACTGAAAAGAGATGAGGATTGAGCAGAATTGTGTAGGAAGGCTAGAATGACCAGGCTAGCATTGCACAAAATTGTTATCATAAGGCAGAGCAGCTCCAAACCTCCTACATTGTGCAGGTTTCATAGTTATGTGAAACTCACAAATCCTTTGCCTTTTTATAACAATACTTCTTCCCTCACATTTTAAAGAATATAATTTATGCATCACATTTCCCAAAGTCCTGGTTTCTATTAGGCTTCTCTGTGTGTGCTGTATCTTTTTGAGGTTAAACAGAATCACATAGAGAGTAGTTCTGGGCTTCATTTTGGCATGCAGTCTTAAAAATGAAACAGAGTCTTGTTCACACCTTTATTTATTTTGCTGCTCTTGGCTTGAGCTCCTGCTAAACGGCATGAGTATTGCTATACGGCAGACACTGTGCAGACAAGCTGCATGTAGCCAAGGTGCAGCAAATCTAACTTAGATGTGTTTTTCCTCTCTTTGTGGTTTCAATCTTATTTGCATTTACCAAATATATTCAGTGCAGCTGCACTGCAGGACATTCAGCTCTCATGAACAGCAAGAAAGAGCTTGATCCTGGATTGGTGGTGAATTGTGTGGGTAGGTAGGTGTATGTGTGAGGAATATTTTAGATAGTGAACGGGAGAATTGTGGCTTAAGGGGAAGCATCTGGCTGCTTTTGCAGCTGAGACACAGAGACCTTAGTGGGTTTTTATCCTGGTGTTCTCACTGTTGTTCATCCAACCTCACTGTAGACCTCTGGTCTCTCTAGGGGGACCCCACTTGCATTTGTTTTCACTCCCTGTCCAAGCTGAGTTAGGAGGATGAATCATTCAAGTCTTTGTGAAGACTCTTGTGTGAATAAAAAAAATGGGCATTTTAAGGCTCCAACCTGAAGTAGTTAGATTATATGAATTTTCTCGGTACTTTTTCTTTTAGGTCCATAAATTTTTATTCTTTGTATTAAATCAGTTATTATTCAGGCTTGCTGTTCCTTCTGCTTTATTTTTGGCTTGATCTCATCTTTGTGTGTATCTGAGCAGCAAGCCTACGCACAGGTACATCTGCTTTGTTTAGATCCGGTTCTGTAAAATCTGCAAGGTGAAATCAGTGAAAGCAATAGATGTAATGTTGATCTACCAACTGCCTTTTAACTGGAAAAGGGCTTTCCCCCCCCTTTTTTTTACTTTGATGGTAAAACCAGATAAACCTCAGTCTTCACAAACCCATTAGTTATCACACCTTACCCAGACAACTCTGCTGCAGATCTTGCTAAACTCCTTGTTGTTGCCTTTCATCTGAGGGTGCTCGCCTCTCCTCTTGACTCATCTTTTAACTTATGGGACAGCAGGAGGTCATGGCTGCAGCCCCTTCCCGCTCAGCGTGAAATGTGCAGAACAAACGGATCCAGAGATTACACAGCGATTGGACACACTAACTGTATATCCCAGAGTGGAGTACACATTAGCCAGATAGGTGTGTAAGGGTTTTACCAGGCAATTTGCTGTCAAAACAGAAAGGAATTTCCATTTGAGGTAAAAGTCTTGAAATTTACTTCAAAGGTTTTTCATCAGAAACAAAAAGATAAAAAGAGTTCTTGTATTGAGTGAAGTATTTCATCTTTTTACAAGGGAAAAATGACAAGTACTTTGAAAAGGAAGCTGTATTTGCATCTTTCAGATGTATTTTGAAGCACACAATAATGTGAATGAATGTGTTCAGAAGGAGGCCAAAGAAGCAATACAGCATATGGGTATTCTTTCCTTTCTCTCCCTCCCACTCTTTTTAAGCTTAAAATGTTGATATAATAGTGGGAATCCCAAACGTTGTTCAACATCTTTGAGTTTTACACTCATATTCTTGGAGGTCAGACAGTAGTAACAGTTTTAGTTTTTGTGCTGGTGCTTTCCACACCTTTCATAAAAGAGAGAAGAAAGCTTGGTAAACCCTGTGCAACTGACACTGCAATTAGCTGGCTCTAACTCGATTTTATATGAGAGATCAACAAACTAGTGCATAATTGTTAAGTGGGATGAAAATTATACATGGTTTTCATTGTGTTTTTACAAATATATATTTAAAGAAACCTACTATGCATGTGTCTTTAATTCCCATGACTATAATGCCCCTAATTAAAGCTCATTACAATCAGTTTTCATCAAAAGTTACTTAATTAGCAAATACTCACCAACTGTGCACATATTAATCTCAATATAAATCCATCATTTCTGTGACAGAAAGGATAATTTGAAAGCAGGGTTAGGTTATAAAGCACTATCATAAGATTTGAATGTCTCATGGATCATCCAATCCATTATCATCAAGACATGGGGTTTGCCTAAACTCTCAGGCTGTGCAAAGATAGCTTTGGTTAGAGAAGTGGCCAAGAACCCCCTGGTAACTGTAGAGGACCCACAGAGACCAGCAGCTAAAATTAGATAATCTCTCGACAGGCTGTTAGTTATGTACTTCATGAATCTGCCGTTTATGTAACAATGCAAGAAGAAAGCCACTCAACGTAAGCCAAGGACTAGAGGCTTTTGAAGGTTTCCACAAGCCACGTAGTGGAGACAGCAAACAAGTTCATGAAGGCTGGGAGTCTGGTCTGACTAAATTCGAACATGAAAAGCACTTCAGGCCTGATCTTGAAATATTGCAATACTTTTTGTAACATGGTGCAGATCACCCTGTTTTAAGGTATATAATACTGCTGTGATAGCATAATCCCGCTCTTGGCAGGTTCTGAAAAATGATGGGATATTACTTCTTGACCCAAACTTTGCAAGCCCCAGTAAGCCTCAAATAATTTATTTCAATATGAATTTGCTTCATACAAGCCCATAAAGAAACTTTGACTCCAGGATGGTTTTCTGGTCTCTGAACTGAACATATTAAATGTTCAGTCTTGTTTGTTATGTAACATTGCACAGTACTTAAGTTTAGTCATTATGTTTTTTGTTTTAGTTTAACTGGATATGTGGTATTGAATTTGCACTTGTGCTTATGCACGCAAACTTTTTAAGAACAAGCCATTAGTACATTGGGAAACTGAACACACCATCCCCTGTAGGAAACATGGTGGTAACAACATGTTGTGGGGATGTTTTTCTTTAGCAGAGATACAGAAAAAGCCAAAGACAGTCTGGTATAGACTGCAAGAAGTTTTGAATTGGGATAAGGGTTCCTCCTCTAGATAAACAATAAAACTAACCATTCAGTCAGAGATACAATAAAAGGATCTGAATCAAAGCATAATTGTTTTTGGATGGCCTAATCAAAGTCCAGGGTTAAATGCAATGAAAAATTGATGCTCACAAATGCTCCCTATCCTATCTAACCATGATTGAGTTTTCTTTCACTTCAGAATATTTGTCTACTTTGCGTTAGTCTACTATCTAAAATAAGATAGCAACAAGTTATATTTATGTTTGAGGTTCACAAAGTATAAAAGGCATTGTAAATGTTTGTGTGTGTAATATCATAACATCAATGTGTTCTGCCTTGACTCTACTCCTCTGTGTTATGAGTACTTTTACAACATCTTCTCTTGTTTGGATCTTTACATAAGGCTTACTATTTGCCATGCTATTTGTCTTTCCATTTCTTGCAGTGTGCCTAGTTCTAATCAACCTGTAGGGTGCACTGTTACGTTAAGGTAGCAGTTGGTCACCACTTGGACAATGTCGCACAAATCCCTGTTTTATTTACAGGAACATTTTTCTGGCGCATTTGAGCTGATGAAACTCACAAAGCGACAGAACTGATAGTTCGAGCAAGATTTATTATTATAACCCTGTTAATGATACAACCCTCCACATAGATGTGCCAGCATGCTATCCAGGATGTAGCAGGAAAATGTAGGAATAAGCAGGATATTTAAGACAGAGGGAGAGTAGGACAGAAATAATTCAATTATTGAAGCAAATGCAGCTTTTCACTTATTTTCCTTCTAAAAGGGCGCGATGACCCCTGAACTATTTATGGGCAGGAAATGGGGGCTTATGTGGATTAGTTAAAAATAGAACATGTCTAAGCAGTGCATTTTTTCAGACTATGCCTAAGCGCTTAAATATGCTTGTTATAGTGAATTTGTCTCTATCTGCTGGGAAAACATGTCGGGGGTATGATGCCATAAAAAGATCCAGAAAATCAAGGTCACCCCAGCAAAGGGTTTAAAAATACCCTCCGGCTTGTATGCATATGGAGCCGTTCAGACATTAACATTGTGACAGAGGTGGCCAGAGCACTGTGGGACATTTCCCAGCATGCATGAGGCTGCCTTAATAATCAGAGGAAGAGCTATTTTTCAGAAGTATTGTTGCTTCAGAGACCTTTGAGGCACCACAGGAGGAGATCAGTGTTGCTGTTCTGTGGTCGTGGCGTAGGTGGAAGTGGCTCGGACAATAAGCGTCAGTCCGCCCTTCCCATAGCAAACTCGATTTCCTGTCACTGCTATTTTCCGAGGTCCGCTTAAATCCATGAATGAAGTTTTGTTTGCATCTTTAAATGTCAATGATTAAGTCAGAGTGACTATAATTTTAGCTGTTTATTTAACAGCTTTACTTTTCTTGATCGGAAGCAGTGTATCTGTTTAAAATAAACATTCAAAAAAATGTTTCTAATGAAATAAGAAACTTAATCCCTCTATCATAACAGAAATATTTATTCAGTTCTGATTATTCAGATGGTAGCTTTGAGGCAAGATGATGCTTTGATTATCAACTCATAATCAAGCTAACTAGCAGAATGAATCAGGAAAATGCCTCTGAACAGAAAACCTTTGTTTATTATTCAATCCATGTGGTATTTTTTAAGGTCAGCTAAGTTTGTCTGAATTACACTAAAAGTCACATGTGTCTGCTTGGCCTTGTGTTTGTGTGACGCAGTTGCTTCTTTTCATTTCTTGAGGCTTTTCAGGGATGTCGGTGTATGAGCTTTTGCTCTTTACTGTGCAACAAATTACACTGCTATTTTCAATTTCCTCTTTGGCTCCAATTATTAAACAAAACATTTTGCTTCCTCCAACACTTTTGCAATGCAGAAAATGTAAAACGCAGAATATCGTGAAATTTGCTGATATCCGGATGTGATCTAAACGAGTTTTGTCTTCATAAGACAAAGATGGGTTCACACCAAGCAGTTATTAGCCACCAAGACAAAGCTTTAGTTTTAAAAGTAGAGGGAGAAAATGTATGTTCTTGAGCTCAAATCAGGAGCTTGTAAGTGATTTTCAGTGTGACAGACTCATGATTAAAAACAAGATATGAAAAACATCAAGTAAAATGGAAATTGAGCAAAAATGTATCCTTCTTTGCTCAATGAGTGCTTTGACAGCTATCTCCTTTTCTTATTCTCCTCTCTTTTCAGCATTCAACTCTTGGAACAAGAGCATCAACACTGCTGACCTCCATTTATTGTTGGATTGATGTCTCCGTCAGCCTTTTTCATTTGATTTTGCTTCAGTAAAAATAGAACAATTTTACATTTTCATTCACAACAACATTTTTGTTGAGATTTTATAACATTTTGGCAAAAAGCACTTTCAGCTCATCTTAGTGAGAGTACCACACAATATGCCACTGGTCACAGTCTTGTCAAGCATCCCTTGTTTCAGGGCAGAAATACTATAAAGTAAAAGCTCACTAACATACTACATGATAACAGAATGATATTTTGAATGGCCTGACTAATAATGAAACAACTTAAATAAAGTAAGAGAAAAGCCTGGGTGATTTCCTTAGCAATTAGATACAAAGAAGGACAACATGTACAAATTGGGACATAAGCCGAGTTGTTTATATAGAACCCCATCATTGTGCAACAGGTCCATGGTCAATTTGATACAAACAGTGAATCAATGATTTCCAGCAGTGATGAACACATTGATCAGTAGAAATACTGAGAGCTAGCCTCTGTTTCCAGTCTGCCTTTGTGCCACACATCTATTTTTAGGAAGCCCCTGGCAGCAGATGAAGGCATTTGATCGAGGACTTCAAAGTTAGAAAGCAAACTGACTCAAGGTCAGTTCACAATAAGTGGATGCTTTGAAAATGTGTTTTTTTTTTGCCTTTGTTGCGCTATTATTGTTTAACTGCTTATATATGTTGGCTTGCATTGATTTATTTCTGCTTTTATATGGCACTCTCGCCGGAAACACAGAATGCTGTCCACATCTAACTCTGTTACAAGCTGTTTTGCAAAACTTTGCTGAAAATGTTTCTTGATTAAATTCTGAACGTGACTGCATTTTACAGTGTTTTAATGTTTTTCATGCTATTTGATCCAACCTATTAAGTGCAACCTATACCCACCCCGAACGTCCAGCAGGAAATTCTACATGATGCCAGACAGAATAACCCAATAAAAGTAAGAGCACCTAAATCATTAGTGGGGGAAACGTGCTCACATAACTCACCCAGATGTACAGGCTAATTAGATTTTACCATCAAATCATCGGTTATGGTGCCTTTGTGCTTTTATGAGCCCTTACCACAAGGTAAAAGGAGAAAGGGGCTGTTTGAAGTGACAAAGCTTCACTCTGAGCTTTTAACAGGTACATTGGGGTCTGTTTGGTGTGCAGACTATGACTTCACACCACAAATTGATCTAAGATCCTCGCTGCAGCTAACAGTGACTCATCATTGGCTGATGTAACTGGTGTAGAAAGGTGATTTCCCCTCTGCACCAGGTTGCCCTGCAAGGTGGCCCCTAGAGAAACTGAACTCAGGGGACGGAGTGGGGCTGCTGAAGTGTAGGGCGATACGTGGGAAGTTGCAATTATTGAGGATTTTTTCCACTGGGTAGGATGGAGAAATTGGCACCTGGTCAGAATCATATCTGCCACTCGTCTCCCAAGGTGGTATGATGAAATCTGTGTAACTACAGCCCTGGAGATGAACAGCTTTTAAGTTCATTAAGCACAAGACAACAAAACACTCCTGATTCATCCCCTCCCACGCATGGGTCACGCTCTTTTAAAGGGAACAAAATGCTCCCAGGGTCAGATTGAGCATGATAGAAGGCGTGGCGTTTGTTCCCTTCTCATATCTGTTGCAACACTTATATTCTGCTCCCCTCCTTCATCTGCAGTCTGCCTCCCTGCTGGGTTTCATCATGCACAATGTGTCACAAGGCTGCAGTGCTATGGTAATTAAGCCAGAGAACTTTGGGACTTGATTTGGATCTGGTGCAGTAATTGTTGTGATATGTGTGGGCTCATTTGGCAGGGAAAAAAAACACGGTAAGACAGGTTATGAGTATAGTTTGTAGAAGTGGCACAAGGGGAAGTGTCTGTGTCTTACATTTATGAGCTGATTAAAAGCAATAGTAACAAAATGAAGTTTAAATACAATGCTGTGAAAGAAAGTATTATTCATCCATTGAATTTTTGCAAGAGAGCTTGAGGTAAAAAAAAAAAAAAACAACCTAGAATAACATCCTATGCTCTGTGGATCTCTCATCTCCCCCCTCAAAACATTTGGGAAAATATTATGTGGATAAAAGAGACAAAAATTTCTGATGGTGTTTGGCCTGTGACATTTGCTGAAAAACTAACACAGCATTGGTAGTGCCAGTGTCATGGTTTGGGGCTTCTTTGTTGCTTCAGAATTTGCTATAATTGATGGAACCATACATTTTGTGATCTAGCAGACCACTCTGAAGGTGGATGTCCTGCCATCAGATTGTGTCTACAAGTTCAAGCACACTGGAACAATAGTATGAAGCACACCAGCAAGTCCAACAGTGAATTAAATTCTATGGTATGATCTTGTACATGCAGATTCATGGTTAAAACATATTTAATGTGGTTGATCTAAAAATAATTCTGCAAAGAGGAATGGGTCATAATTCCTTCTCAGTGATGTAAAACCACTGTGGCTCTAAACAGAAGCACAACCAGTTAGCTCTAGGGGGTATTTGGTTTTTTATACAGGCCCAGGTTGGTTTGGATGGCTTTTTTCTTTTCATAAAATGAAATAATTATTAGAAAACTGTTTCCAGTGTCCACTCTGTTTATCTTTGTTTGATAAACATATTAGCCTGAAACATTTTACTGTGACAAAGACAACAAAATAAATCTATAGGGGGGAATCCTTTTTTTCCATAATTGTACACTTTACATTGAAAGGCTTTAATTGCAATGGATTTTTGATGAATTCCCTCATTTTGCTTCATATCAAATATTGTTCCTTTTAATGCATGCTGATTCACTGCTCTAGTTTGAAGACAGATCAATGTGCAAATATGCAGATACTCACACACATAGAGTTTCTGTTTGATATGAGGGAGGTGATAGACAGTGAAGTCCTGGCCCCTGGAGCGCAGAGCAGAGTGGCTCTCCAGCAGGGATGCTGACGTTCAATGCTTTAATAGGACTAAAGGCAGACAAAGGCCGCCAGTGACGCAGTAGGAGCTATAATGGGCTTGCCACATTGCAGGTTTACTGGACCCTGCTTATTGGGCAGAGCTATTTCCAATCCTGCAATCCCTCATCAGCCTCAGGAAGCTAGTTATAAATAAAAAGTGTAGGTTAATCGCAGCTAAGAGAAGTGTGTTGTTTTTGAGGAGCATGCAGAGGGCAAGGCTGAGGCTTTTCAAGAATCTACTTAACGTTGACACTAATAATGAAGTCTTTGTAATTAATGAAAGTTATTTTTGTTTGTGCTCAGGCACATAACATAAACTGCTGGTCTAAAAAATCTATTATGTGGCAAGCCTGCAGTTGAGTGGTTAGAAGACATACCACTTGTAGCTTGCTTACTGCAGTTTTAAAACACTGTTCATAAAAGGGGAGACTTGCAGCCCCTTTTGAGTTACTGTGCAAAGACTGTCAGTGGTTTTACTGACAAGAAAAATTTCCAAACCGCCAAATTTCTTTTCTTTGAAATTAACAGAAATTTGTAGTTACATATTTTATGCCAGATGACCTGCAGTGTATTCTCTGCTACTAGTATAAAATCTCAGAGACAGGGGTTGCTCTCTGATAATTCACTGCTCACCATTAATGCTTTTTAATGAACTGAGCTGAGATTCAGACAGATATCATAACTTGAGATGCTATGAATGAGATGAGAAAATGCTCAACTCTTCGTGCTTTCATCAGAGATGGTGCTGCTAAGTTATTCTGCTCTGCACAGATGGAGAAAAGTCAGATCACTCCATCATTTCCTCTGGGCTCTCATTAAGAAGAACTGCAAACCATGACAAAGATGAGATGAAATTCTTTGCAATTTTTAAATTCAAATTCTGTAAAAAACTGATATATTGTGATATCTGGCAACATCACAACAAATCCCCACCTCTGTGCAAAAATTCCTGTCACGGTAATAGTTGTTCATATTGGCCTGACTGTCTTGTGTCTCCTTTTGAGCGGTTCGGCCTCAGTACATGGGAAGGCCAGCCCAGGGTCAGAGCCAGCCTCCTCTGACAGCTAATGTGACAGATGGAGCTCTGGGTCTTTAGCAATCTTTACCATGGACTTGAGGGCTTGTTATCATTCTCAACACCCCATCCAGAATGAGAGCCCAAAGTAAATCATGGAGACCAGGAGTTTGTCAGATCTGTTTAACTGTGATGTGGCTCTTAAATGTTCACCCCCTCAAACATGTCCATGGTTCTGCACAACTGATATTCAGTTATTTAGTTTTTTCCATGATTATATTTAGTAAACAAACTATGGTGCTTTCCTGAATGTTGCAGTAATCAACGTCCATATAGACTATACATGGTGATGCTTGTTTGCATAATAGCAGCAATCACACCACATATATACTTTAGCTTCAGGGTTATTCTGTGCCTGCAAAGAGCCCACAAGCCAAGTATTTCCTTCTTGGCTTAATGGCTGTGCAGCGATAAAAGGATTGAGAGGGTTAAATGTTTGTCCAGCTGAAACAACACAGTAAAAACTCCTTCTCTGTGTCTCTCGTATTCCAGTCGTCAGAGCTCCAGACCTAAAAATAGCTGTGCTGGCTCCACGCCCCTGGCAGGGGGACAGGTCAAATTATGAAGGAAGATGAAAAATTTAAAGGCGCAGGCTGCTTGGCCACAAACCCAACCCTGCATCAGTGGTCAGATTGAACATTTGACTTGACTTTTTAACGGAACGAGTCAGATTGTATTAAATGTGGATCTTTTTTTGTGTGATATAAATTGAAAAAAAAAAAAGCTGCAAATGTGTGTGAAAAGCATCAGAACACAAGTTTAGTACATGTAAAAGTAGGATTCATATGTATATATAAATCCAACATTAATTAGTGTCAAGGATATTTTTGTGGAACAGGATTTTACATCTTAAAGAGGTGCTCTTGACACAGTTTGAGGGGTTTATGTAATTACGATCATGCTGTAATGCCATCTTACACTTGGCTTCTTTGGTGAGCTGAAAGCATGCTTCCTGAGTCGCCGTCCTGCCCTGGATACACACTGAACCTTGTGCGTACCCCAAGCTAACACAGCCAGTTTGCACGCTGCATCTCATAGGGACATTTTGTTCATTTATTGTCTTAACAGATTGCTCAAATTACCATGAATTTGTGTTCATCATCCCCCCTGGAGAATCAGTATTTTTGCGAATCACTTACCTGTGCTCTAACATGCACATGTGAAGTGAAGGTGCCTTTTTCTTTGGGAAACATCAGGGTGAAAGAGGCTGAGCCTATTCCTGCACCTGAGAGAACAAAACAGAGACATAAATAGAGTGAGAGACACTGGTTCAACAAATCAGAAAGGAGAGATAGAAAGAGGCTTCAAGCCTCCATCTGCAGAGAGCGAGTCAGGAGACATGCCTTCTGGCAGGAGCTGAAGAAGACAGCTGTGTTTGGTGTGGTATTTTTAAACGCATCAATGCTGCTCCAATCCCTGCGCCTCGCCTGACCTATTTTTAGCCAGGGCTGGCCATTGTTCTATTTCTGTCACCTGTGAGCCCCGCAGTTGTTGATTCACATGCAAATGAAGCTCGCTCCCTCCTCGGCTTGCATTTCTGCCTGTACGAGGAGCTCAGAGCTCACAGCTTTCTCAGCAACTCAGCTTTACGTTCTTCTCTCTGCCCGGACACTTTGCCAGGGAGAGAAGACAGAAACTCAGGCAGATAAAAGAATCAGAACCTGCTGCCGTCTTCCTCCAAACATTGTGTTGATGTTTGGACCAGACTGAAGCAGAACGCTGCCCTGTCGAGGTACAGAGAGAGAGAGAAATAGAGAGCGTGTAGTTTTTGTGTTAGAGCTCTACAGTCAGAGTAGTTCCTCGGAGGAGGAGGCAAGAGGCAGGGAGAGAGTCGCCCGTCGTCGTGGTCTCTCCCCCCCCCTGAGCTTCTGAGGGGTGGCTCTTGGTGACAGGAAACGCAAGGCTGGCGATGAGACCTGAGCGCTGACTGGAGTATGCTGCAGACGATTTACGAGGGCGAGTCAAGTTTCTCCACAACAGAGGGGCGCGTCGGACACCAGCAGCTCCCCAACCAGAGCAAGATGCACAACATGAACAACTCAGGTGATCTCACGCTCCGCTGTCTCTGCTCATCCTGAGGAGTCCTCTGTCCTCCTGCTTTTCCTCTTCTTTTGCTTTTTTTCTCAAACCCCTTCCACCCTCCGTGCTTCCCATGCACATATCCACTCCATCTTTCTGTTTCACGCTCTCAACTCTTGTGCGCTTTTTCTGTGGGAGACATCTCAACCCACTTGGAGCAGAAACTTTTTCCCGAATCAAGGTATTTTCTCTGACATACATCGCTGTGTGAATAGCTTTTCTGTGTGGGGTTCTGAAAATAAGTGCTTTTCGTCCCTGTTGACTTAAATCAGAAATGGAGTTAACTCTGTTCCGCTTGTAGCTCACTGAAGTGACTCACTGTGAACATGACAGGGATGCTGGGTCTTGCAAGCCTCCATGTCAGCGTGCACTTTTGAGGGAACAGGAAGGGAAGTTACAGAGATACTGAAAGCAGGGGGACATCTAAAAGGTTTCTCTCTGGACATTTACCACCAACTCTGTAGCTGTTCTATTTTGGGCTTAGGACTTGAATTGAAGAGTTCACAGCTGACATCAGAATGAGTAACATCTATTTACTGTATTGACTCAAGAGCGACATGAGTCACACTTCATTTGTTTTTTTTTTCTTCAGTTTTCTGTTTCTCTATGTGACTGCCGAGAAAACTCAAAAGTATCTTTAGAAATTATGAAGAGTTGAAACTGTCTGCTGTGTGAAAATATTATCCTACAGTTGCGTAACTAAGTAAAAAAAAAAGAAGAAAGAAATAGAACAACGCAGATGGGTTTTAACAAGCTTCTGCCTGTACACTTAAATTTTATAGGTACTTTTTAAATTGGCTATAAATGTTTTAGTATTAAAGTGAAAATAGAGTGGATTCAAGATAATTAAGAGAGTGATGTGATGGAGTGTCTACTGCCATTGAATGAACCTGAAGCCTTATGGATCTTCTATAACCACCAGGCTATAGAAGAAGGGATTTCTTCTATTGTCTTGAGGCTTGTGAACCAAACAAGACCCGTAGAGCGCAAGCACTTGAATTCAGGCTCCTTGCTTATTCTGTGGGTCAGCTATTCTTAGGTGAGTTATTTTAAGCTTATGGCATTAGCCTGCTAAGATTAGGCGTCTGTGCGTTATCATTCCATCTCGCATGCTCCTGATATAACAGCGCCTCAGAACAGATATTAATAGAGAATTCTGCTGTTTGCCTGTTTTAATTTGTTCTTTCCACTTTAGAATAAACCACATGACGATGACTAACATTATCTGCACAAAAATATGTCTCTGTGTAGAACTGAGTGAGTTTACTGGGTTCCTCTGGCTGTTTGTTCACAGTAAGACATAAATCAAAATGTTCTAATAGTTTTCTGTTTATGCTATTTTCTCATGAAAGAGCCTGTGAAGAAGCTCCGGTGTCGGTAGCTTATTTGTGACGTATTTGTCTGTAACACAGTTCTTGTCCTTCTTCCTTCCTTTTATCACACTTCAAGTGGCAAGTGGATCAGAGAATAAAGGGGCCTAATCACAATTTCATTTAGATTAGCATCAGGACCAACAAGGTTCTATCAAAAAAAAAAAAAAAAATCTACAAGTGGGTTCTTAAACAGAACAGAGAAACTAATGAGTTTCTACTCTTGTTCAAAATATCATGCACATTTCACAAAAAAAGAAAAACCTTTCAGAGAAGAACAATGCAAAACCCTTCAAGTCCACTCATCTGTGTCCTGAACCTATTCAGGTAGTGTGCGTTTGAAGTGCTTACCACAGAAGAGATGGTGCAAAACAACATGCAGAGGATGTGTTTTAGTGTCAGCACTGCCTGAACACGACATAATTTAGGAGTAAAAAGATTCCGAGGACAAAAGAGCTGCTATAAATACATTAGACATTTCTAAATTCCTCTTCCTGCTGTTTTAAAATTCATCCTTAGAAGAGCATAGGTCACTACTGGTAATGTTAGGGGACCTTTTTTCCAGTTGAATCGATTTCTGTGGTTCATGGAATGCTAAAACTGAAAAGAATGACCCATTTGACTAATAAATAGATTATTAATTTACTGATTATGCAGAGAGAAGCAAATGTTGCGAGCATGTAGACCAGAGGATCTCAAAACTTTTCAGCTTCCGGCTTGCAAAAAAAAAAAAAAAATCTTTGGAAGTAACTTGTGAAATAGACTACTGGTTGAGTATGTACATTTTAAGTCAGTTAAGCTGGTATGACTTTTGTTGCAGCATTTAAATCATAAAGATTTTTTAAAACTATATATTTTTTGGTTTAGTTGACTTCCTGACTAGGATTCCAAGTCCTCACACTTATCAAATTTTGTCCTCATGCATTGGGAAAGCTGCTACAGAGTAAAGGAGCGTCCTAAAAATCTTTAGTAAAAGGCATTTCCTAAACATCAGTCGTCTGCTTAATTCTCTTTTTTGCTCATGTTTGTCATACTTTGTATTGTGTGTTATTGTTGTGTAAATAATTAGAGGTAACAGCAGGACAGGAGACAACTGAACGCTTGGCTTCCTTCAGTCAAAGGACCGTGGTGGCACTGCTTTGCGCTCTTTGTTAGCAGACAGCCTCCCTAACCACAGCTCTGGCTCAGCTGCAAGGACGAGCCTGCAGTCTTAAAAATAAAGACCTGTTTCCTGCTTTAGACATACCAGCTGCTCAAAATAACAAGGCACTTAATGAGAGATCCAGCACCACATTGCAGTCCCAAGCATCGGCTTATTTTTTTTGCCCTCAAACATCTTCTGTATCTCTGTTTCTATTTATACTGGCAGACGGGGGAATTTAGATAAGCAGCCGCTCTCTATTTCAGTTTAAATGCTCACATACATTCATGTTTACAGCAAAACCAAGTGTGTTAAAAAAAAAACTGAAAATTTGGCCAAAAAACTCTTAGTGAAATGTGCTGCTTTAAGTAGAAAATACCTAAAGATAGATAGGAGAGCTTTACTTTGAACTGATGGGAGTTAAGTTGCTTCCCAACATGTGGCATATTTACTTTTACACAATTCTCTGGCAGCAAATAAATAAAATTTCAAAGTCACATATTTAAGTTTTGCCTTTAGCAAACACCAGTTTGAGGCGATGCTAATTTTATTTAACATTAATGAGATGCTATCAATCAAACACTGGAATTAGCTGTTTTCTTGGGTGACTAACCAGCAGGTCAAATACTAAGAAATCAGATTTTCTTCTTCCCCAGTTTTTTCTAGTTAAATTCAGTCTATAAATTCATTTGCTACTGCTCTGTTGTCAGTTTTTTTAACAGAAAAGAAAGATCAGCTCAAGGCTATACTTTCATTCATGAATGGAGACAGTCTTCTAAATCTTTGGCAATCAGTTTGTAAAATTCAAGAACCTGCTGTATTTCATCAGTCATGATGTAAAAACAGCATTGGTAAAAATTAGAAACAGATCTCTAAGAAGATGAGAAACCAACATTGACTAAGAAACACTTGAGGAATGCATCTCTGCTTAATATTAAAATGGATTAAACTATTTCATTTAATCTCTGAAATAGTTTTCTCAGAAATATCTGCAGATCCTAATGTAGGCTCAAGAGCTTAAATTATTTTAGCCTGTTTGTTCCTTTTCGAGGATTCGCTAAGATTCAGTCATATACAGGGAGGCATGGCGATGCTTCAGCTACATAAATACTTGATAAAGTGAAACGTTGCGTTCCAACCCTCTCACGTGCAGTAGTAGCATAATGTCCCTTGTGATGTGTATTTCTTTCTTGGATGGGAACCTGCTAATGTGGTCTGAGGCAAAAAAGGCAGCCATCCAACATCTTAAATTAAGGCTGTGATTGTCACTCTAAGCACCAGCAGGACTAATGAGAGACAGATTGGTTATAGGAATAAACACGTTGGAGTCACTGGTGGTGCGATGCTGCAGTGGGAGTGTGGTCACAGGCAATGAGTCACCCTATATCCCTTTGGCAGGACCTCTGCTGGGAGAGGAATCTGGGCACGGTACAGGGTGCTTGTTGCTCCTCCTGTGCTAAAAACAAATTTGGGAACTGTCATTCATAAATCTCTTGTTTACCAACGCCTACAGGTCCTTCTGCGCACTTTCCACGAATCAAGTGGCACCCTACATGAATTGTTCCCCGTAGGGGTCAATGTCACACACTGGACCACTGGCCCAGAATACGCAGACTTTTTTGTTGAGAGATAATTTCAGAAATTAGATAAAAGTTATGTAAATGTGACACTGTGTTTTATTTTTGCCTGTGTTAAATCGAGCGGGTGGCCTCACAACTGTGACACTCTTTTGCATGTTGTCTATATTAAGACCCTGCTCAGAAAAACATTTAAAATTAGCCTCAGCTCCTGCTAGTTCTGCTTTCTCCTCTGCCTGTAGAGTATTTTTATAATGTAGGAACACCAGATTTTAGTTCAAGTCATTTAAGGCTGCAGTTTGAATTAATAAATGAGATTTTCATTGGGGGCATTGCAAGTCTGACATGATGTGTGGTTTAAAAAATGTATCACTAAGCATATCGGTACCCTTGTTTCAGTGTCAGTCATGACAAGGAAAGCTAAAAATCACACATATCAAAGATCAAGGCTCTGCTGTTGCTATATAACAGTGCTTGCTTAAATTTAGGACCTTGTGTTTCCTCATCACTGTCATTATTCAACATGGTGAACTTTAAGCAGACATATGCATATGAGGCTACCGAAGCTTTTCCATTCCTGTTAAGCTAAATGGAGATTTTCTGGTGGAGGCTGCGCTTGATGTGCCGATCAAAGTGGAGATCCTTAATGCCACTCATAGCCAGGATACAGAATGAAATATGAGATTAATTAGATCTCCCAGCAGGGATTTTATGTTTTTTTTTCATTTTTCTTTTTTCACTTCGGGCAGGGGAGCTATATTTGGGTCTATTAGGTAAAAGCAGCACTAAGGCTGTCTGATTCTCTGAGCCGTGCTGTGGTTCACAGGTTCACAGCACCCACTACAAAAAGCTCCTTTGTCAAGTACTTACAAGCTAAGATTAATATTCCCTGTCAGGAGAAAAGTGCCTGTTCTACAGGTGCCTGTTCGATGTGTCTGCCATGTTGTTGCCCTTCTCTGTCAACCGATTGAAGTTGTTTTTAGAACACAGAGAGGAAAAATGACAGCGCTGGAGTCCCTTCTGTTTGTCTTCACTTCTTTTGAACACGTTTTAAGTCGCTCTCCCCAACAGAACCGAGCTGTTGAAGGCTTTTCTAACGTCTCCCCTCATTCTGTCTCCGGCTCGGGACTCCTTTCTTATATAAGAGCTGAAAAAGCTGATATAATAGTCAACATGTCACAATGCACACTGTAGGCAGGAGATGACATGCAGTGAGACTTGATATCTGCAGAACAGGGAGACATAATTACGTCGCCAGCGTTGCCATGGCAGCAGCAAGTTACGGTGGCGGATACTGGGGAGTGCGTGTATGCGTGTGGGGGGGGTGGGTGTGTGTGTGTGTGTAGTGGGTGTTTGTCGGAGGGGGGGTTGTCACAGACTGGGATTGCGCCACTCGCTTTAACGTTTCTATTTTTAATCGTCACCGGCGCATGCACATGGAAGGGTGGCAGAACTAAAAAAACATGACAAAACAAATGAGCAGCAGTGAGCTTTACAACATCAGAGAGCAGAGGGGCACTACTTTTTTTTTTTTTGCTCAGGTCTGCTGTGGATTTTGTTGCTTTTTACAGCCTCTGTTTAAATTTATTACAGGGCCTTCATGTGGACATATGTGTAGCAATTTATGCAGGCTTAGTTCTTCCAGTAACAGGTGAAGTAATAGCACCTCTGATGATCCCTCAGATGTGACCTCTTGAGAAGATTAAGCCAGTGAAAGGACTCAATAAATCTCCATCTAGCCCCTGGAATTTTAAGTAGATTTTAATATTTGTCCAGCTTTGCCATTAAGGAGATAGAATACAGTCTAGCTGCGTCTCTGAATATCACATCGTATTAGGCTAACTAACCTTTATCCGCTAGATTCAATTACCACAGAAACTACACTGCCTTGCAAAAGCATTCACTTGTTACCTTTAAGCCAAAGTACTTTTACATAATAGTCCAACACAAAATAGCTCATAATTATAATGTGGATGGAAAATGAAACATTGTTCTCCACATTAAGAGAAAATTAGAGAGATTGGCTTAAATGCAAAATGACATGCTTGCCAGAAAACACTATACATCACCCCAAGTTCACCATCTCCAAGGTGAAACGTTGTGGTGGGACAGAGAAGCTGGTCAATGTTTATGGAAAGATGGATGGAGCTAAATTACAGAGCAATCCTGGAAGAGAAACCCTTTGTGCCTGCGGAAGACTTGAGACTGGTGAGATGTGGATTTGGTTGCGTCATACTTTTCTTCTTCTACAGGCTGCTGAGGCTTCCTGCATACCTATGACCCCAAACATAAAGAGTCGGAGCTTGAATGGAATGATTTATTTCATGGCTGTCCGGTTTCAGTCCTAAATGACTGGAGTCCTACCCGTCTTTGATATGTCTCTGCTCCAACACAGCTAATTCAAATGGTCCAACTATCATGTCAAAGGTCTGGAGTAGCCATCACTTGATTCGGTTTTGCTGAATCAAGCAAAAAACTAAAAGATGCAGGATGTCAGTCTTGGAGGTTTGATTGACTTTGTTCACCTTTAGATTAAACGACCATGTGCTAGTTTGGTCTAGTAAAAGTCCAAACCTAAATACAATTGCGAAACTTTGTAGAGACTTCAAATTGTCTCCCCATCCAATCTGACAGAAATTGATCTATTTTGTAAAATAAAATAAGCAAAAGGTTTCAGTATTTAGATGTGAAGATAGCTGTAAGTGAAGCAAAAGGTAGATACAATGAAAACTGCAATAAGAAGCATCACAATCTTTCTGAGTCTAATTTGTCAACTGAATTCTGTCAGATCTTTACATTCACACAAGTTACTTTAAAATAAACTCACCCTTCATTGGGTTATTGGATTCAGTCATATTTTCACATGTTTCGGTGGCATTTATTGACTCTTTCATTGAAGCAACTATATAGATATAGTTCAAACAGTAAAAGGAAAAATCCCAGCAACATTATCAGATTTTAAGAATAACACACACCATTAGTTTATTGTTATTAAAAAGAAGTAACAAATCTCTCTCAAAATCATTCCTTGTACAGTGACTTGCTTCAGGGGCCTAAATCCAAACTTGCGCTCTGCTACTCATGTTTGTAAAAAATCTAACCTTTGCACCATTTTCCTTCCTTTGCGCTATTATGCATCTCTCAAATATATTCAAAATATTGAAAACTGATTGTAACAATTCAAGATGTGAACACGTTTTAAAGGTCCCAAGACACTGGACATTGTCCTGGCACATATCTTAAAATGTATTGAAAAATCTTCACTCTCCACCTAAGTGCACACAGGTGCAGCCTGAAGAAGGCAGATGGGACAAGTTGTGTGAATTAGATGAAAAAGTATATTGAGGATGTGGAAAATATTGAACAATCACTAATCATCCTCTGAGGAAGAGGACGATGAAGTAAATCTGTGTCTCGCGTTCTTTACTGGCCATTGATTTCTTTTCTGCAGAACAGGCTATATATAGAGACTGAAGACCAAAGGGGATGCCCTGTCACTTTGTATCAGGCAATTACCTATAATAGAGAGGCACTTCGTACCAATGTGCATGCTGCATTGTCTGTGTGGAAGCACAGAAATGAGAACACCATACAGGTACATGAATTTACAAACTCATGCGGGTTCACGGCCTGTTTTTGTCATACATTATTAATGAGAAGAGGAAATATCTGCAGGATGTTCTGTTGCAGATGGGGAGGAGGAGGCTTTTGCAATTATTCATCTATCAGTGGGAAAAGAGATGTCATGTAAATACTTTAACTGACTGCTTTGACATTTTGTGTCGCATGTTTGCTCAGTCTCAAAGAGCACACAACAGCCCACAGTGGACTCTGACATGACGGATGTGATGTTGTTTGTTTATAGATGCTATTATAATCACAGATTTTCTAGGATCATGGGAGAGAAAGATTTTCTTTTTTATCTTCCTTATAACTGTTCATTTAAGTACAGCTGAAATACCAAAAACAGCACAAATCTTACATTTTGCCCTTTTTCTGTGCCGCAGTCGACATTAAGCCAGACGTGCCATTGGCTGTGGAGCCCCTGTCCCCTTTGGACCTACGCACAGACCTGAGGATGCTGGGGCCAGGATCAGACCCCGGACTGTGGGAGAGGCAGCTCCAGCAAGAGCTGCTCCTCATTCAGAAACAGCAGCAGATCCAGAAGCAGTTACTGATCAGCGAGTTTCAGAAGCAGCATGAGAAGCTGACCCGTCAGCACCAGGCTCAGCTTCAGGAGCATCTCAAGGTTAGCATTGCACCGAGCAGTTGCATGGAGGTCAGCATGACAACAGAAACAACAGAACGCAGCACAGCATGACATAGTGCAGATGCAGTACAAAAATGTGTACCTCAGAACAGCACAAAAAGAGTGCAGCAGAAGGGAAAACAACTCAGCAGGACTCAAGGTTTTGCAGTATATAAAAACACATCTAGCTGGAGCGTTGAGTTTTTCACTGCAGCAAAACGAGAAACAACGGAAGTTTTAAAAAGCTTCTTTGATTCTACAATTACTTCTGTTCATGCTGATGTGAGCACCGCTTTTCTCAGCTACAGCAAGAGCTCCAGGCCATGAAGCAGCAGCAGGAACTCGCTGAGAAGGAGCGCCGTCTAGAGCAGCAGCAGCAACAACAACAACAACAGAACCAGCAGGAAAAAGATCTGGAGAGGCATCGACGAGAGCAGCATGTCTCCAGCCTGAGCCTCAGGGGCAAGGAGCGCTCCCGAGAGAGTAAGACCTCGGCACCGTCATCGTCGCGATTTCTTTTCTGTCAGGGGCAAATATTTTACAAAACAAAATTAACCGCCCACGACAAAAGCAATTATAAAGCTGAACCTTTTCCATTATCTTTAATGCATATCAGTGGGGTTTATGAAAAATGTACGTATGAGAGCTGAATAGAATAAATTGGATAAATGTTCCCTTCAGTTTACCCACTGGAGCAAGCACACATTCTGCCGTAATCCTAACATTGTAGTGTTGTATATTGTAGTGTTTTTACTACTATTTTTGATTGGACAGTGTTCTTTCCCTGACACTTCATTTAAAATGTAATTTTTTGTTCATAATTAATTCTGTTACTTATTAAATTCTATTAAATCCAAAATAAATTAGCATCAGCTCACAAAACCCCACCAGACCCTGCAAACATTTGAACTGCTGTTCCTTTGCATTAAATAGTTAATGCTCAGCACTGACTATGAAGAAAATCACAATTACTTTTGCAAAAGCAAGGACTTGAATGTGAGCAATAAAAAATTAGACTCATTTTATTGCCATTCATAATGACGACAGGCTGTTAATTTTTGATGTCTCTTGCTCTTGGAGAAAATATTTCTCAACAGCAAATCAAACTGTCTCATGATTCTGAGCTTGGCTTTAATTATGTTGATGACTGGATGGCTCTTATTCAGCACTGATGACATCCAGTTCTTCGGTGACCTTTAAAGCTCAAATTTAGAAGAGATGTTTTCCAATAGCATGATAAACATAGTGCCAGGTATAACATTTCATTGCTGTTTTTACCTTATGGTTAATAATAGACAGGATTTATGACTTTGCCAAGTCAGGTAATGTGAAGCTGTTCTCTGTAACTCTAACTGTCTTATGGGGAGGAAACTCACTGCAGAATCACGTATGCAGCAACATTATTGTCCCCTTTCACCACTAGGGGGAGATCTTCCTACATAAGTGGCCTTTTCAGTTGAGGAGAGGATACTTAGTTACAGGAGTTGTTGGGGGAAAATTTTGACATAGTCTTGCTGTTTTTAAATTAGGATGCCGGGAAATTACTTTTGTATCTATATATGTGCGTCGAGTGTGATGATCCAGGCATTTACAAGTTAGGGTAACCCCAATCCCTTTGGTTCTGCCTTTTGGTCTCACAGGTGCAGTGGCCAGCACAGAGGTGAAGCAGAAACTCCAAGAGTTTCTGTTGAACAAATCTGCAAAGGATCCAGTCACTAATGGAGTCAATCACTCTTTCATCCAACATCCCAAACTCTGGTACACGTAAGTGACTTGTATTACTTTTTGGGGAGAAGTTGAATATTTCGGCACATTTTTTGCCCTTTTGCAATTGTCTTTATTACTTTTTTAAACAGGTCCTCTCACCACGCATCCCTGGACCAAAGCTCTCCACCACTGGGGGGCACATCGCCCACCTGCCAGTACACTCTGCCGTCACCTATCGAGAACAAGGACGACTTCCCCTTGAGGAAGACAGGTTTGCTAATCTACACATGAACACAGCACCAACATAAAAATCTTAATACATAAATGTCCTTAACATACATAATTATATAGATATTTCCAGAATCTGTTTCTGAAAAATTAAAAGCTTGAAAGACTTGATATGTTTTACTGTCAGTTCAAGAAAGATGTTTTTACACTTATGTTGAGGGGGTATTAGGATCAGTATCATACACCCTCTGTCAAGTTCAGAAAAACAGTCATTTGTCATATCTGATTATGTAATAATCATTGATAATTCAGTAATAATAATTTGCATTCTCACAGTAGTTATCCTATGCCATTTTTGTTTCCACACAAATAATTTAAAAGTGATGATTACCTTTTTTAATGCTTTTATAACCAAGTGTTATCTGTCAGCCTATTAAGACGCATTTTTTGTCGACTCTGTCAGGTGAACAGTGAAACCTAAGAGCTACTTCCTTTCTTACTTCAAAATAAGAGTCTCAAACTTAGCATAAAACGATCTGAAGCTTAGAGTACAAATTTCACGAAACAGTTAAACACAGATGGATAAGTGGATAGTGTTACATTAGACAGACTCCGCTTTGACGAGAAATTTTGTGCCAGGAGATCTTGTTACGTCTCCAGTCCTGGTGTTAATAAGCTGCCCTGTTGATCAACCACAGTTCAAAGGTGCTTTGAAGCAGTCCATAGCTAAATTGGATAATTTAGGCAGAATAATTCCTCCTGAGATATGGTGCTTCAAAACTGTTTTAAAAATATAAACATAAAGTTTCCGCCAGAAGAGAGCTCAAGTTTGTTGGTTTAAAGTTGAAGGAAGTTCTCCAGGGATTAATGTGAAAATAAGAATGATTCCTTTCGCTCAGTCGCTCTGATTTTTCTTTTATGCATGTAAAGGTTTGCAGAGGGAACAGCTTCATAATTTGGCAATGAGGTCATCAAATATAATATGTTTTTTCCTCCTTTATGCCCCCAGTAAATCCGCCGTAGACATGTCATTTTGCATATGTGCACAATTTGAATATCAAGCAGAGGAATTACATAGAGTACAATAATATCACAACACATTAGAAAAGAATCTTAGAAAGGTAATTATAAACTTTAAAAGATTACTTCTTTCCACAACACATGAGTTTCTCATCTAAAATACCAATAAATGCCTTTTAAAAAAAACTAACTTTAGGATTCACAACACATTTTTCCCCAAATAAAAAAGGATGTTGTCTAGTTTTCATTTGATTAGAGTTAAGAGAAAAATCTTAGAAGTCAAGAAGAATTAAAATGTACATTTATCATTAGAGACTTGGTTTCTCTTCCTTAATCCTGTGCACTGACAAAACTCTTTTAACTCTGTGGATATAGATTCCTGAATCTATATGTGGTCATTTCCTGCTTAGGGCCATCCTCCCCCACTTCCTGTCGATCTTTATTAAAGTCCTCTGAGAGTTTGGCACACGAGAGAGGGGACGCACACAAAGGTAGTTTTGTTCCCTGAACCGTTAGTTGTCACTGATAACTGATTGGCAGGTGTTGCAGACTTGAAGCTTGCACAGGCAGGATGAACCCTGACAGGACTGTTTGTTTAAGAACAGACAGTTCTCTTAAAACAAAGTAGAGGTGACTTAGAACGCTCCGTGTCAGACTCCCCACTGCTTCACCACACCGGATTGCCAAGCCCAATCTCTTCCTGTATGACTTTGAGATTCACAAGGAGACGAAGCTTTCAAAATATGTTATTTGTCCCTAAAAACTTAGACAAGATTTGTGTTTTTTAATGAGGATTTACCTGAAGTCTGTTGAGGTGATATGTTCTGATCTGGTGGACAATTATTGCTTTAAATTGCATGTTAGCCATATGATACTTGCTTTGATATCCTCTCTTAAGGGCCCCATGTACTTATAGCCACATAATCCCTATAAACGCAAAGCGTTACTGACACTCTTATGTTTCTCTCATGCAACCAAAACGCAGTTTAAAGACTGCCACGTGATTTACACGCTACCTTTGCTTATATCCTCTTTGTTTCAATTCCGGGAATTAGAATAGACTCGGCTGACAGCACGTGATAGTCTGTGGTAAGAATAGTTGTGGCTGAGCAGTAAAATCTGCATCTCCCCTTCACACCCCATCCTGCTCTACTCTGGTCTTGACTCACTTACCAAAAGTGTGTATTCAGCAGGTGCGGGAAAGATTTTCCAAAATAGTCCTACAAAGGTAAAATTGTACACCACAAAGCATTTGACTGTATGTTAAAAATGAATGTTTAATATTTTATATCTGATCTTACATGCTTGGATGCATATTTGTGTATAGACCAACATATTTTTAAACTGTTGAGAGGTGGGTTGGGGGTGTCTTTGTCACAAATTATGTCTTTTGTAGACCTGTAATACTTTTGTAGACTGGTGTTTTCTTGCAAGTTTGCAATAACTGACTGAGGACATAAAAATCTTCTATTGTCAATGAATTCAGTTCAGTTCAATGCCAATAGTTGTTATTTTAATCGTTGCTCCAACTGAAGTAAAACTTTAAATGTTGAACAAGTAAAACCAAGACATAAAACAGATTGCAGCAAGCGAATTTAAAATATGAGTCACTGAGATCACAAGTTTAATATACTGTAAAATCAATATGAAGAGGAGAACAAATAGGACAGAATAAAAGTGTGATATTAAATAGCAACGATTCAGAGTCCATTAAAACAAGTGAAGTGATTACTGCTATTCAAGTTATTGAAAATAAAAGATGGTCATTTCAGAGATATAAGTCAAAAGACTAATATTTTGAGACACTAAGGTAAAACCTTGCAATTATATCCATCTATCTACTATTCTCTATACTTGCTCTTGCAATTATGTAAAAAAATAGCTTGTCATATTTTTGCTCAAGCAGAGGCTAAATTAGGAGATTGTTCAATTTATTGTAACACATACAATGAAGAAAAAAATATATATATATATACTTGGAGTGCAAAAAAACTGTATTAGAAACTAATATTTGTGTTTCCAATACAAATCTTTGTACAGAGTTGGTATCAGGATACATACGTATAGAAAAGAGGTGCATATGTCTGTCAAACAGTTTCTCTGACAAGTTCTGCTTGCAACTGATTGCTGATATAAAGATACTTCCTGATCCAGTTTAAACTGGATTCCTGGCTAAGTATTTTATGTTTAGACTTGACACCGGTTCATCCGATTTTGTAGGTCACATTTAATGGGCTTACTAAATAAACAAAAGCATTCCTAAGAAACTGACTCAAAATAAGTTTTTAAACTGTTTGAGGTCTCTCAAAAAAAGACGCAAAGTTGTTTTCTCTTTAACGGACTGTAACTTTAGCTATTAAGCTTATGCCTGTAAAAATACAAAGCAGCATTATTTTTAAACTATTTAGCGTCAGTTTTTAAAAATTGATGTCAGCAAAATGCTCAGCTGGTGTTCTGTTGTATAGAAAACTAAATTTGCAGAGAGCCATCTGCCCAGATCCCAGCTTTAATAAAGAATCACTAATAGAGATGGTGGGCTATACATCTGATTAACTACAGATAGGCGGACCATTAATGACACTGATTTATGACTGCAAAATGTTGTAGTATTTCTTGTGTGAGATGAGGTTTCATTGCAGAAGTGACCCAGGTGTTCAGCATACACGCTTTGCTGTAGCCTCCTGTTGCACCCACCATGCGTCAATGTATTTTTATTTGATTATTTCTCCATAGAGACATGTAAGAAAGTGTTTGTTCATGCACTGCTGTCTGCGTTCCCGTGGCGACCAATTGGGATGCGTAGCTTGGTGGCAGCGGCGTGTAAAAATAGAAAGCAATCAAGGCGGCAGGGCGTGAAGCAAATTCATATGACTCCCAACAGCGATTTCTCTCCATTTATCTCTGCTGCCTCCTTTCTTCCGCCCTCGCGCTCTCTCTTTTTTTTTATTATTACTCTACCTCACACCCACAGGATTAGAGGTCTGTATTAGGGAAGACGGTTTTGCCGCTTTTGACAAAAGCCAAAAATAGCAGCGTGTGACCCACTCTCTTCGCCTTGCCCCCCTCGCCATCACGATCAGCCTCCTCCTCCCTGCAGTGTTTCCACATCATAGTTGCACTTTCCTATGTGTAATCGTATGATGTACAAAACAAGAAAGGCCTATTTAATTATTGATCTGAGTTAAATAATTGAAACATGCTGGATATTGTGTAACAGAAGGGTTTACATAACTGTAATACATCTCTCTGCTTTGGCTTTCAGTCACAAAAAAAGCAACTTATCTATTCTGCATGTTGTTTGAGTATGTAAAAGTAGCTGTGGGATTTCATTTGGAAGTCTGCTATTCTTAGGCATAACCGAATGACTAAACAGGAGGATAAACACTTTCTATTTTATTTATATACCAATTAATTCTTGCAAAGTTTAAAACTTTGTTTTTACTCAACCTGCAATCATGTCTTATGATATAGTCCCTTTCAAATATGAATATGAATGAAATTGTTCTAAACTATAGCAGGTGTAAATGTATATTAGGGTTTGTTTTCCTTCACCAAGTTGAACCTCTGTCCCAATTCTAAGTACTGTATGTTGCAGCGCTGGTTTTCCTTCTGTTTCCCTATATTTAGCTTCCTCCATTTTCTCATCAACTCAAAAAACGTTTCTATACATTTCATGGTTTGGATGGTCTCTTCAAAGTGATGTGCAGTGTTAGTTCTTTGTAACCCACCATGCATCAATGTATTTTTATTTGATTATTTCTCCAGAGCGACATGTGAGAAAGTGATTGTTCAAGCAAATTTTTCTCATGATTTTCAAAGCTTGAGATAATGTTTTATTTCCTAACCCATAGTTAAGCTTCTCCACAACTTTTTCCCTGACCATCACCCTTCATGAAGCTGTATGTTCCCGAACTTTTGGTGTTCATAGTGAGATGAAATTACAGGTGAACTTCAATGACTTCTGAAGACAATTGGTTGCTCTGGATTACATTTAGGGGTATCAGAGTAAAGGAAAACTGTTTACCTTTCACAATTGTGCACTGAATTGTGTTGGTCTGTTACATAAAATTCCACTTACTACATATTCTTGTTTGTGGTTATAATGTGAGGAAATGTAAAATAGTTTGAGGGGTATGAATACTTTTATGAAGCACTTCATAAATCAGTGTCAATTGTTGTTGAATTTAGGCAAGATCATATCTGATGCAACTGTTATTGATTTTATATTAGTAGTTAATAATCATCCATCATGAGAAGACCAGAAAATGTGTCTTGGACTGAATTTCTGCTGAAAGAAATTCAATCCTGTTAAATTGTGGTTTTAAAATGATTTGATTATCCTAAGTATGACAACATGCCAATATTCACTCAAGTTCTTTAAGCCCATCATTAAAACCAGATGGAAACTCTTTATCCAACGTGTCTATTGTGACAGATATTGCATTAGCATTATAACACAGTCAGCCGTGTGTTCGGACTCGATGTATTTGGTCCTACCTCTGGTTTGCATTAGGGCGGCGGGGGATGTGGAGGAAGCCTGAAACATCTGCCATGTTTTTGTGTTAGTTTAACTGTTGCTACTGTACTAGGCTGTGGTCACCAGGGCGGCAGGTAGCAGACTCTTTCTCTTTGAGTCTGTGTGTTGCTCGACCTAATGTAGTCCAGATGATGTGGAAATGGGTCCAATCCTGACTCACTCAAAATGTAGCTGGACACTGAAATGGTAGCATGTCAAAACATGGCAGCGTTGCCGTTATTTCTCCTTTTTTTCTTTGGATTGATAACTGTGGGAGTGGAAAAGATTGTACAGTCTGACTCTGGCATAATGCAGCGAAACAATCATGCTTTACTGGAAGATTTGAATCTCCTTACAGAGTTGTGTGATTTGGATGCCTGTCCTTTGTCTTGCAGCATCTGAGCCAAATCTGAAGGTACGATCCAGACTGAAGCAGAAGGTGGCAGAGAGGAGAAGCAGTCCAATGCTGAAGAGAAGAGACGGAAACATCATTACTCCTTACAAAAAGAGGGCTTTAGAGCTTATGGGTACATGTCGCTCAGTCACTGAAGCAGCCAATACACAAATATGGTTTTTGTATTCTGTGTCATGTTAGATTAAAGTTACTTGTTTAGATAATTGAACACAGCTCAGCGTGTGACGATACAAACCATTGATGTCTCACAGATTCAGCGCCAACTAACAGCGCCCCTGGGTCTGGCCCCAGCTCTCCCATAGGGGCCTCTAGTGCCTTGGGGGCTGAAAATGGACCCTCCTCTCTGCCTACGACAACAAAAACTGAGGTAAGTGTATAAATTGTGTGCACAAAGATTGGTTAATTGTTTTGAACATGGCATAAAACACACGGTTACTGCAGCCATAAAAGTGGACAGCTGACCTCTGCTTGTCACACTTCACTGACAGTACAGTGATCTCCATGATGACATTAAAGAGGCACAACTCAGCCCACATGACCTATTTCCCCTATTTACCGTCATAAATTTGGTGCTATATGTAAAATTAAATGGTAACGGTTGCAGCTGCTGAAACTTAAATACAGTCCTGACCACATAGTTATCAATACTAAAGATGTTAAAAACATTTAAAAAAATTTTACTACAATTGCACTATTTCTCACTGAAACTGTGCAAAAAGTACATTTAGTTGAATACCTTTTTCAATGAGAAAAAAAATCCATATTAGAAGAACAGATCTTTAGAAAGTCACCTTTTGCATTGTCTTTTCATAGGGTTCAGATTGCATTTGCATGAGCTGCTCCGATTCCTGGCTAAGCTATGGCTATAACTCGCCTTAGACTGAGCTCACAGTACTGGCCGTTATAATATTTGACAGATATGGCACATCTCCGAGCAATCCTAACAGAGCAGCTGTGTTTGCCTTCACATTGCTGTTTATTCTCCAAGGGACCTCAAGTGACACAGAGAAGGGAGAGACGTCCTGACAGACACCAGGTTGAAGGTTGAAGCTTGAGGAGACATTCAAACTGGGGACTTTAATTGATATCCCAGGCGCTGGTAGCCAAAAGACACCCACACGCTAACAACATAAACATGCAGGATTGCTATTGTATAGGCCTGAGTCGAGGCTCTCATGAAAGTCATTGGCGGACTGCAGGGATCCCCGTGGACCCCATGCCTGTTGCAAAAGCAAGGAGTGTTTGTGCACCGTTACATTAGGTATCCTTTTTCAGAGAGAAAGAGTCCCTTGGGTCAAATACGGGCCGGATATCCACATACAGGTCACCGAGTACTGGTAGGGGTTGGAAGGATAAACATGGCTGTCCCAAAACCACATGCTGCTCCGCTGCTCTGCTGGGTACAGGAAGTATACCCCAGTGCTGATGTTCTCTGAGAGAGTAGCCTGAATGTGGGGACTGGGGAGCTAAGAAACTGCTCCCCAGTTCTAAGCACTTTGGGCTTAAAAACCTACAGAAACTTTAATTTGTGAGTCAAGACTGGTTTCATTCTGTGAGGGTCTGAAAAACTTTTACTGCCATCAAAAATACTTGCAGAAAAATGCACTTTCTCCTGTCATAGCACATTTATATTCATGCCACTTATCTTGTTTCCTTTTGAATCTGCCTTCAGTGCAATCTTTAGATGTGTCCATCCACTTAAATCTGTCCCTCTCGCTCTCTTCTGCCTGTTTGATGTAGAGGTGGCCTTCCCAGCCAAGACTATTCCGACCCGAGGGCTCCGTGTCCATGCTGAGCTTGTACACATCTCCATCCTTACCCAACATCTCCTTGGGGCTCTCTACTACATCCACACCAATTAGTGTGAGTACAAATATTGCGGACCTTCCTGCATGGTATTTCACAGTGTACGACACTATGGCCCTTTTGTGGATGTGAGGCATTCATCTCAGTGTGGGAGCTTCAAAACCTGCCATCAGTGGCTTTCTGGACTCGCTTTATGACCGCAGGGTCACTGACCTGTGACCCCAAATGATTTTATTGGGCTTAGATAAATATTGTGCTGCAGTGTCTTGTGTCAAGCATGCTCTTATCCTCCCCTGTTACCTCATTAATCACTGCTTTTAAAAAGCCCTGCTGCTCTCCAGTGAAACTCCTGATAACTTGACACATGATATATCATCCTTTGCATAGTGGCGCATTCCACAAAATATTCATCAGGTACACACCAGTGTTAGACTTTCATATTCATTGTTACCTGCATTTTTAGTGAAGAGAATTTCTTATTGTTCTTTGTGGAAAATTAGAATGTAGAAAAGCCTAATATTGTTTAAATTAATTTACCTTAATTCCCCGCTTTTAGGCTATGGGCTTAAATGACAGATCAACAGAAATCAAACATGGGTTGCCTGGGCACCTGCTGGGCCCTGTGCCACTTCAGACAGCCCTGGAGTCAAAGGTCAGCCCCAGCCACCAGGCTCTCCTCCAGCACCTCCTCCAGAAGGAGCAAATCAGGCAGCAGAAGATCATATCTTCTGGTAAGGCTGTTCCCTGATTTCAGTGAGCATCTAGTTTCTTCACACCTTAGAGAAGAACCTAACAGTGCATTTTAGGTGCAGTTCAATAAATTAGGATGTCATTGAAAGATTCAGATTGTGAGACAAATATTATATACAGTAGATCCAATGTTAATATGTTTAAGGCTTTAGCTAATTTTGATGGTTGTCATTTACAGCTAGTGCAATCCCAGAATAAAGTTCCTAAGATTATTGGATAATAAAATAAGCCCACCAAAAGCAAAACAATTTTTCTGATATAGAGATGTTGGCCTACTGAAAACAATTTTTGTGTCTCGAACAGCCTTTGCACTGGCGGGGCTCCTTTTTCATATATCACTGCATCAGCAGAGGTGTTAAGGAAGCTCAGGTCTCTTTAGTACCTTCAACAGACCCAAAACGTCTGACTGCTATGGATATGAAGCTCTTTATCCAGCTGCAGACTCTGTCTTGGAATTTTTAACTTAAACTCCTGAATGAACTTTGCTACATAATCCTCTCAAGGCAACGGTTAGCCCTGTTGCTTGTACATTTTTTTTCTGGTACACTTTTTCTTTCTACTCAACTTTCCGTCAGTGTGCTTCAATACTGCACTCAGTCAGCTTCATTAGCGATGACCTCTTGTGGTTGACCCTCCTTGTACATGGTCTACTGGACAACTACCAGTTGACCATGTATTAGCAATTCTTTTTAATACAGGTCAAAATTTTAGATTTTTAAAGTTGTACATTCATTGGTGTGCACCTGTATTTTACAGCTTGATTTTAGAAAAACTTTACTAAGGTGTTTTTCTTCTCTGGCAAGGTCAAGGCTCCATGTCCTCCCTCGCTCAGTCCACTCTGGTCATGAAGGATCGGCCCTCCAGCAGTCGCCCTAAGCTACCAAAACACAGACCCCTGAACAGAACCCAGTCGGCACCTCTGCCTCAGAACACACTGGCCCAACTTGTCATCCAGCAGCAGCACCAGCATTTCTTGGAGAAACAGAAACAGTACCAGCAGCAGGTCCACATAAATAAGGTAAAACATCACGTTTGATGACTCCCATAGTGCTCCTCCTAACATTCAGCGTCCATTTTTGGTCCTCGTGAGGTTTATTGTAGGAAGTTTGGCTTAATCGTTTTAAGGACACAAGTGTGGTTTCTGCAAACCGAAGAACTTCTGCCTGACTTCAAATGAGGAAGAAATCCTTCCTCTGCAATAATTCTGTTATCGTAGCTCACGGCGTCTGTTCTACTCGCATGCTAACGCTGTGAAATTTAATTAATCTTAGTTCCCATGAAAAAAAAAAAGCCTTGAATGCATTTTGTTCCTCTGTGGCAATATTTGTGTTTCTATGAGTTGGCCGTAGTGACCTGGCTTTACACAGACTGTCATTATTCTGGTGTGAGGTGGCCGACGGTGTGAAAGGGAGCATTGTGTGAACTCACAAGCTGATGTGTCCCAGGGTTGTGTCCTGACAGAGTTCCTAGGTATGAGCTCCTCTGGGACCCACAGAGGAGCTCATACCTAAAAATATTTAAAGAAGTACTTACTGAACAGCACAATAGAAATTTAACATGTCACAGTTTCTTTGTGCAATAAAAACGCGATTAAGAGTGATTTTAAAATGCTCTATGTGAAGCTGACTCATTTGAAAATAATAGCAACAGCGTCTTTAGAACCATGTCATCGGGGCCGGCTCTGATCACTCAGGCCAATGAGATTGCAAGTAAATCCTCTTTAAGTGGAGGTTATAAATGGCCACTAATCGGGGATGAGCCCTTAGTGTTTATTGAGAGGCAGCTCTGAAACATTGCCCTAATTAATTTCCGAGCAGTGGCTTTTATACGGTTGTTTTTAAACATCCTTCAATTGCTTCTATTTTCCAACGCTAGCAACAGTGGTGGTGGGAGGGGGAGAGCTGTATTGGAAATTTACAGGAGCTTAGGGATTTTAGGACCAGTTGCGAACTGTTTTCACTAATGCAATGCTAAAGAGGCTAATTCGTATTGATGAAAGGGTATTTATAAAGGGCCTAGATTCTGCAGATAGTGCTGTTGGTTACCAGCTGACAGGAAGAAGACAGCCTGGCTTTGGAGCCCTCTTGTGAGTAAATAATCTGCAAAGGCAGAGAAAGCAAATAATTCAATTCAATTGGGTTCTGTTTGTTTGCATAATAACAAATTAATAACAAAATGTCTTCTGAAGACACTTTGCAAGAAAACAAGATCAAATTTATGTGATGAAATATGTAGTCAGATCAATGCAATATTATAGCTTAATAGAGGCATAATAATAATAATTTACTAACAGTCAGAATCATATAGAAGCATAAAGAAGAATGACATCAAGCTATATATTTATTTTCTGGTGATATATAAAATACAAAAAAGAAAAACACAAACTGATATCTGACTGTTAAATTTATCCCTGTAATTATGGATTGCATATAGTTATGCGACTTGAACAGTTTTCATAAAGAATTATGTATTAAATCCTCTGATGCTAACCTATTAAAACACAGTTCTGCTTTTGTGAAATCTAATACTCAAAACAACAACCAAAAACAAAAACCTATAGAAAAGAATAGGTTATTTCCATCTAAGCTGTTTATTTTGATTATTACTGATGAAGCAAAGCACTGATGTTAATCTACATTTCTGGTCCAGTCAACATCACAGAAAGTTTGATAACTCTTGTCCATAAATCTGGTATATGTACCAAATGGGTAATCAGACCCATTTTTACTGGGACACAGTGTTATTTACCCATTAGTTGAAAAGTCAGAGTAAAGAACGTTCAATCCAAACGGACTCCATGTTACTTTTTTTAATCTAAGAAGAAAAAGGTTATGTATCATCTTCCGTCTTCTTTACTTCAGTGTCTCAATAAAACATCTTAAAGTTTGCGGTTATAATATGACCAGATGTGAAAAGGTTCTGTGGATATAAATACTTCTTCGTCATCGCATGTTAGACTAGTTCTTTATGTGGTTGCAAAGTCTGTGAGGGATTGGATTTCATTTTCATTTGCAAATAGGGCTGCTTTAAAAGGTTCATTTAACTATATGTGTATGGATGCAGGATGTCGCCATTAACGTCAAGCCAATGTGTTTTGCAGCTGTTATCCAAGTCCATTGAGCAGTTACGTCAGCCCAGCACACACCTGCAGGAATCAGAGGAGGAGCAGGAGGAGCAGCAGCCTAAAGAGGAGACGGAGAGCATGCAGGAGGACAGGCTGCCCCCTGGAGGAGTCATTCGGAAGCACACGCTAAGCAGCAGCAGCAGTGGCAGCTCGAGCGGCGAGCTCCCAGACGCTCACTGTGGGGTCATTAAGGTCAAAGAGGAGCCAGCTGATAGCGAGGATGAGGCTCTAACCAATCGGCGCCTAGAATCCGAACAGAACACCTATCTCCACCAGGTCAAAGGGAGACTGGTGATAAGAGCCATGATCTGAGGGAATGGATGGAGTTGATGTCACCCACTCACAACGATCACAAACATCCACACTTGCACGCATGCATCCACATCAGACATTGCACGGTAGACCAGCTCTGTCACAACATAAGACCTCCTCTCACTCAGCTGCAGCCTCACTCATCCTATACTGTTAAGACTCTGTTTGTGGTCTTTGTGTTGTGATCTCTGTAAAATATGTATGTTTCCTTGGTTGTAAATATGAAGACACTTTAGATCTTTCTTTTTAAGAGCCGCTTTGGTCACCTGGAGTCTGCTAAACTGATAAACCTTTATGTACATATACTGTGGATTTAGCATCAAAGATGATTTGTAGAGGGAAGCATTAGCAGATGTACAGCTTCGATGAGCCTCCATTCTGTACATTTTTCCATAAAATATTCAAATATTATCAGTCTTTGCTCTTTGTTCTGGAAGCTAAGTCTTTTTTTCTTTCTTTTTTTTTTTCTTGAAAACCTGTGACAACATTCACTGTTCAGTGTTCCCACAATGGAAATGCAGAATATCTGTCTTAGAGAGAATGCACATTTAAATCCTAATAGGGCAGAAACTCATATTGCAATTTGAAGGATAAAGGACTAAATCCTGGCTTGGTTGTGCAGGCATCTCCTTCACACACCCCTGGTCTCCATTCCATCCCGCCTTGGAATGATCCTGGAGCCAGAGCCCTGCATTAGGTCGAGTTCTTCTCCTTTTCTCCCTGCCCTCCTCCTCCTCCTCCTCTCTGGGTCCAAAATCAAAGCTTAACGGAGTTCCTGCCCAGCTTTCAGCAGAGGAGTCAGACAGGGAGAAAGGGAGAAAGAGAGAGGGTCGGGCAGGAAATGCCTTCAAGAAGCCAGGAGTTGATTCATGTGTGCAGGAATGCTGAGAGAGGAGGACCTAGTGTCGGAGGAGTCCAAGGGGCCAGGCTCGAGAATTGATTTACTGTCAAGACGAATTACAAAGTGAGTGGGGATATGGTTAAGGGACTCCTTTTTTTTTAAAGGGAATCGCTTCCTTCATATTCCCCTGCGGCCTGCTTACCTCAACACACAGGGTTGATGTTACTTAAGTAAAAAAAAAAAAAAAACATGGATGGGACCTTTTATTTTATTTTCCCCCAGAAAGTGCCCATTGCAACGTGTATAGTCTGTCTTAAAGTGATCTGTCCAATGTATTGCAGAGTCATGAACCTTCCTGTTTTGTTAGTTCTACTGTCGACTAAATGTTTAAAAAGAAAAAAAAAGAAGAAAAAAAAAATCCTACTCCAAGGTTCCGTGTTTGGATTCATGTGAGAAATCAAAACTGTCCGTCTTATGCTGCACAGTCAGATTGTCCGGTTTTAATGTTTTTAGTGTAAGTAAACACAATCAGAACAATGCGAGTCTTGTTCTCCTGCTCCTTTGATTTGGTTATAATGAGAACCCCCCCCTTCGCTGCCAGTGGGTGGGTGAATGGGGGTGAATGGAGGTGAATGGGGGTGGCGGGTTGGGTTCTGTGGTCTGTTCATAGCAGTTTGCATTTTTTTTCCTCTTTGTTGCCTTGCGTGATAAACCTTTTTTTTTTTTCTAAAAAGAAAAAAATAAAGTTAAATTACCTCCGAGATTCTTGCTGTTTATTTTATTTTTTGTTGCAATGATGATGCTGCATGGAGGAACAAAGCAAGCAAGCAACCTCCGAACAAGTTCTCTTTAACAAAAAAAAAAATCAAAGTGGCATTCTGGATAAATTTGAATAAACAACTCTGACGGACTGTTTGAATCATCGTATCAACTTGCTTTTCCCACAATACCTTCCACGACCCAGCTGTTTATTTTCAGGAGGATCTAAATGTGACCCTTCAAAGGGAGCTTAAGGGACTTTAAAACATTTCTTTTGATGTGAACGGGCACGGCTTCATGTGAAAGTGTAGCAGTGGAGCAGATAAGGTGAGCTGCGAGCTCATGATATATGACTTTGCATGAATACTTTTAAACCAAGCTTAAGCAATTTCACAGTGAGCTTAGTTTGTGAAGCCAACGTAGTTCAGTCAATATCCAATGTTACTTATGCATACTCAATCTGGAAATATTTGCTGATGCTGCATAAAGGATTAGAGGTTTGCTCCTGATCGTGTGCAGTTGTTCAGGATTTTATGTTAAGTGCAAGAGATATCCAAAACTGGTCAACTGATCTCGAAAAACTTTTCGATCAGAGTGCCCAAAGCATTTTCACGAAGGTGTCGAGTTACCTCACATTAGGAAGTATTTTACTTGAATTAGACACTGACTCTTTCTTAAGTAGGCCCCATCTGTCTTGGACTTCAGGCTCTTGTGATTTTAAATGGGCTGTTACAAAGGCAGAGAAAAAATAACGAAGCCCAAATCCATCTGCACCGCCCCTCCCCTGCTGCCCGCAGAGCCAGTTGTAAAAGTAAACAAGCACTTTTTAAAAGGTGTAAGGAAATAACAAAAAATTCAGCCAACTTGCTTACTTCCATTACTTGGAGAGATCTGAATTATATCACCTACAGAACCATGAAACAAAGAGTTATTGTCATGCAGTGTTCACACATAGGGAAAAATACGAAATGGTTGGGGGTAGGGAGACAAAAAACATATTTTTTATGTACAAAAGATTGTGCCTTTGAAAAAAGTGTGTATAACGAGATTATTTTTTAAGATAATTTTCTCTTTGCTTTTAAAAAAATCTGAAATCTGTATTGATAAACATTATTTTGTCAAAACAATGTGGTAATATTTTGGTTTTGATGTTTTAAAAGATTTGAGTTAAACATAGAAACATCTATAAAGGCAACAACAGGAGCTGAAAGGCCACTCAGCAGAGAAGAAACCATTATTTATAAATCAACATAAAAAAACAGTCAGATTACACTTCACCAATATAGACACACAGACAATTGAATATATTTTTGGATTGAGTGATGTGGAGAAACTAAATTTAAGGGATTTGCTCACAAAAATCAGCATCATGTTGTGTGGCTGATTTGCAGTGGGAGGAACCGGTGCACTACCCTGCATGCATGGAAAGAAGATTATGTAAAAATACAGAAGTAACATCTCAAGACATCAGGCAGTTAAAGCTTGGAAACAAGCAAGTCTTCTAAATAGACAATGGCCCTCAGTGTACAGCTATTCCACTAAATACAAAGAAAATAAGAAAGTATATCCAATAATTCTCATTATTCTGGCATTTTGTAAATACACTGAAGACTCGATATTTGTAGGGGTTAGAGATCACAAGTATCTGTGCATAACTCCTCATTTTCAATTTTAGTCCAGTGACCTTTCAGAAAAAGGTTGAAACAGGACAACACTTGCTGTGGTTCTACTGCGGGACTTAGTCTTTTTATTTTGAAGGACACCTAATATGCTTTGTTATAAAAAAGTTAGGATAGGTCTATGGGTTATGGAAAACATGTTTATTACATTTATTTTTACACAAAATCAATCTCAGATATCGAGATTTCACCTGCTCAGTTCTGATTCTGTTGAGCTGCTTTCAGAATGAGCTGACAGGTTCATGCAAATAAGTTGCTGCTGACCTCACTGCAGCCCGACCTCCAGCTCAGTGTTTACACTATTGCTTTATACACATGGCTGCAAACAGATGCGCGGCTGTACAGCAGTACATCTTTGACCCTGAGTCAGACCCAGAAGCAGAAGTAGAGCTTCCTGCACAACAATCAAGGATGCAGCAGCAGCAGTTCCTGAATCAACAACAGAACACTGGTAAAACCAGTCTGCATGTAGAGCCAACATTAAAGACCACAAAGTCACATTCACAAGACACACAGATAGACACACAGAGTTTCTCAAGTGTCCAATTGATCCAACCTACCTTGATTCATTAAAATAAAAGCCTGCAGAGTTATTGGCTGGATTGCATCATCTTAATTAAAACAAATTCATAAAGCTTTTAAATTTCTAACAGATGCATTTTTCCAGTGTGGGAATTGCTGATGACCAGGGATGCAACCGTTGCTTTCAGCTGCCATGTTCTTCTCTTCCCTGAGTTTTGTTTTTAAGAACAGTTGAAACCACCATTCTAAACCTACTGTTTTGGTACAAACCTTGTTTCTCACTCACTGTTGTTAAATCAGGCGGTGTCAGACCACGAGACAAAAAGGTTAAATGTTTTGTAATTGTGTAATGTAGAATATAGGGTTTCCAGCCTATATTAAGTACATCCTTGTACATGCCAGTGGATCTGAGAATGTTGATTCTCTGTTTGAAATATGTGTAATGACAACATTACATTTTGAAGTTGAACAACATTTTTTTTTGTTCATTTGTTCCATTTACCAATAAAAGAAAACACTCTTCCTGGGGTCCAGGTTCTAATTTACAGCTTTCCCCCTGCTACTGGTGTGAGCCAAGCAGTATAAACATGGAGTTTATGACACCTGCCTTGCTGTTTCAGGCTGCTTCAAAACTTTAGCAAATCAAGAAGGAAATGTGAAGAATTGTAAATTCAGATCAAAACCACAATTAATAATATATGTGCTCCAGTAGACACAATAAATTCACCAAGCAGCTGTGGTCACCCTGACCCAGCAAAAGTCCCTGTTTATCCAGGGCAGCTGTCTAAACACAGCGTTGCTCAGTCAGGTGAGAACGTAAAGCACCTGTCGATGGAGTTGCTGACTGAGAAAAGCAGAGATGTTTTACATTTTTTGTTTCTAAGCTTGATCTCTACCCATTTTTTGAAGCTACAGATAGTCTTAGGTCCAAGCAGGGGCACATGCCGAAGGTTTCAGAAGGGCTGGCCAGCTGTGGGACGGATGGGGTTGGTCAGGAACTGACAGCCCTGGTTGGATGCGCCAAAACCAAATGTAAGAAGTGAATTTTATTTCAGTGTGCTGCTTTGGCAGAACTTGAAATTTAGGTCCAATAACAAAAAAGATTGTGTCAAGATAGGTTTAAAAAACTCCACAATGATCTGTAAGTTAGTGTTTGTAATTATTTAAACATAAAGACGAATCATACATGAGAAAGTCGATAGTTCAAATCCCTTTCTCGGATGAACTTTGCATTTTCTCCAAGTGCATGTGTGGGCTCTCTCTGGGTACTCTAACTTTTCCCCACAGACCAGAAACATAAGTGTGAAGGTAATTAGTCTCTCTAAATTAAAGTGTGTGTAGATGATTGTTCTGACCCCAAAACCTACCATATGGTAAAAATTGTTGACTTCCTGCTTTTTGGCCTCTTTAATAACAGAAGTCATTTGTAGGTTTATTTGTATCGTGCGTCACATACTTTTACCCATTTTTAGTTCATTTGGAAGGAATGGTCAGTTTTATGAATCCTGTGTTGCTAATTTGAAGGGATTAACCCGATGGTAACTTTTAGCACATCCATGTAGTTTAACCTGTCATCGTCTTGCTTATGTTGGAGTGTAACATGCATAAATGTGCACAAACCTCACTATTTAAGGAAAATGAGGAAGTCATTTGTCAGGTGAACATTTTTGAGTGTCGCCCACCAAGGTTGAGTATGACAGAGAACATGGAGGAAAATTTCCAGCTCTCTTTTGGTGCCTGTCAGGATTCACAAAGTCTGGCATCTAGCCGTAGAACTCTATGTTTTTCTTTCCATGTGCTAACCTTAATCGAGGTGTGGGATTGTGCAGCTCTGGTAGTAAAATGGGACACCATTTTGTTGCTGCTTGAGTGAAATGTGCGTCTCTGAAAAGTACTGTGGGGAAAAAAGCTGGATGTCAGCTTAAAATGTGGAAATGGGTCTTTGCTTAATGTTTGTTTTTTGTTTTTTGAAGACCGAGTGTCTTTCTTTCATGTCTATCACTTACTTTTGTATCAAGATGATAAAGCATTAAATCAAATGCTTTATCATCTTGATACATATATGCCAATTTTATCTTATAAAACAATGTGAACTGTTATTGCAATACTTTGTAAAATTATGCATACTTATTAGAAACATTTTGTCAATGTTGCAATTGCAAAGTTTAATGTAGTTATTTGGTACTTTATGTGATACACTAACATGAAGTGGTGCATAACTGTGAAGTGAAAGGAAAATAAATCAAGATCTTAGAACTTTTTCAAATGAAAATCAGAAAACTGTGCTGAATATTTGCTAATTTCTTTATCTTTTTTTGTAGAACCTCCTTTTGCACTACTGGAGTCTCTGCCAACTTTTTACATTAAACACAAACATTTTTGTCCATCTCCATCAATCTAACTGTAGCGTTCTTTTTGATTTCTGGTGAACAAATGTCAATTCACAATGAAATGTGGTGGTAGAAGAATTATGCTTGTTTTAAAATGGTGTGTAGAGTTATCTTCACACCATTACTAAAACTAAAACTATATGTTTTGTCCATTTGTGTACACATGGTTTGTGTCAAACAACAAATGGGACTTTTTATGTTTTTGTTTTTTTTGTATTGTATGTATTCTATGTAAAAAACATAGTATTTTTTTTTTATTCATCACAAAAAAATCCAAATAAAACACAAGGGGGTTTGTAATTATAATGTTATAATATGTTAAAACATATTAAAGGGTATTGAATCATTTTTGTCATTTTGTTAAGTAACTGTCATGTAAGTCAATCTAAACCACAACTAAAAGAAAATAATAAAGTGCACATCTTGAACACAGCACTGATTATTTTGATAATACCATCAGTCTTCCTGTTTTTTTTTTTTCATCCATGTTGCCAGCTTAGCTTTTCCAGGATTAATATCCTTTTCAAGTTTAATGAGATAAGAGACCCCGGGGAGATTTCTGCCTGCTGTGCTCAAAGCTTTCAGCTTAAACAGTTGCTTTATCTCAGCCACTGATTGACTTGACTGATAGGTGATACTGAGGAAACACAGTCACTGAGGGACAAGCCACATTGAAGGGGCTCTACATCCCCAGAATACAGAATCTCTTCTTCAGTATCTGTAAACTGACCTTTTCATGCGTCTTCCTCCTGCACACTGCCCAATACAAGAACCAATAAAACTTCAGTCTGACATTCTGCAGCTAGTTGGATTGGATGTGTGTGTGTGTGTGTGTGAGTGTTGGTCCACTGCAACATAGGGCAAAATGACACCCCGAGGGCTCGTTATTTGGTTTTTTATTTCTTTAAGTTCACATTGAAAGACCCTTTTGAGCTCAAGCTCAGATCTTCTAAAATGTTGCAATTAGTGGTTTATGACTATGGACCACTGAGATTAGTCTTATAGCAAAACAAGGCAGAAACTTGGGAAGCAGTCATCAGGGAAACACAAAGAGGCAGCAGTAATAGCTCAAGCGAGACACCTTGTAACCTCAGTATTTAAATACTAATCAAAACTAAAACAAATTATAACCTCTGAATAACAATTTTAACAAATCACTGAACAAATATGCTTGTAATCCGTTCTGGTCTAAGAGTGGTGATAAAACACAACCTAAAGAAAAAAGGCAATAGCTGAATATATTCTAAAGAAAACTTAAAAATCAACTCATTATCACTTTATACCGAGAAAATAAAATTGAGGGGCCCCTGAAAAGGGCCCTTGGGAGCCATCTTTACTAAAAGGGGATCACTGTCCGTTGTACTACATGCCGTATCACTGGATAATCCCAGAGGAAAACATCTGTGTGGGGATCAGGGCATGTGGTGGGGCAACTGAGTAGCAGGTCAGAGCGGGTTGGAAAAGCAGAAAAATCTCGAGGTCATGTTTCCTCTTCTGCACTTTCTAAATAACCTCTTCATTCAATTACAGTGCAAGTACAACAACAGTATTTACACCCTTTAATTCATTTCAAAGTGGGTTTCATGTTATAGACTAACACAATAGTACATAGTCATGAATTGGACAGAAAATAATATGCTCTTTTTGACATTTCTTTTGTAAACAAAAATCTAGAACGTGTGACTTGAATTTATGTTTGTCACAGCGTGCGCTGAAGCCCGTGGTTTAGCAAATCTTAACCACAAGATCATAATCATGAAGTTATGGTTTGCATGAAAACCCATAGTGTGGCAGAAAAAACTAGCACTGACATCCAACTGACTGCAATATCTATACTGTGAAATATGGTGGTGGCAGCATCATCCTGTGTGGATTCCTTTTGTCGGATTTGACGAGGAGATATGAGTTATATCCTTTTATTCAATCTGTTTCACAGTAATGCATTGCTTTGTGTCGGACACATATGTGGAAGTTTGTGGTTACAAAGTGAGAACTTGGAAAAGTTCAAGGACATTTTCTGCCTTTGTATGGCATTGTCCAGTGAACTGAGAATATACTACATGTCGAAACATGAAATCAATTGCTCTGATTTATATATAATGCTTCAAGAATTTTTTTTTCTGGACCATTAAAATTTGAATGATCTATTTTTATTTATTTATTTATTTATGTCTTTGGACGTTCCAGACAAGAATCAATGCATGATGCTAGTCTGAAGGTAGATCCAAGTATAATGTCTATGCTATTTGAACTGTTTTCAAATATAAAGCTAAGTCAACTTTAAAGCAGCTATTAAGTTAAACTTCTTCAGTCAAAGTAAACCAGACCTTCATTTGTATTCAGTAGACCATACAACGTTAGTGTTGTTTTGAATTAAGTGGCATGGCCGAAGGGATACATTTGTCTTGTTGAAGATGTTTATGAACCTGTATGATCATAATTATGTATGAGACTGCTACATTTCTTATATTTGAGTTCTGAAAAGTTTTAGAAGTCAGCAGGTTCAGAAAGAGGCCTGAGAGTTACAGTATAATTCACAGAATTCATAATAAGCAAAGAGCTTCATGTTGTGTGACTGATTTGGGTCCAGGCCAGGGTGTGAAACAGCTCTGTGACAGATCCGTGGTGCGACATCACGGTTTTAGCAGAACAGCACAGCGTAGGCATGCTGTTGCCTGAACATGACACAAACCACTAATGCAGTGTAAGAATTTCTTACCCAACCAGATGGGAATTTTTTTTGTGCCCACGCTGGTGCTGAACATCGTGACCAGGCATTTCTATGGACAAGATGGGAAATCACCATTTTACACAGAGGGATCATGTGATTTAAATGCACAGGATGCCACAAACTGCATTAGCGGCATTGCCCCCACTCTTGTTTTGAAGTTCAGCTGGCAGTGCCACCTCATATGTCCTGGTGTTAATCTGCCATGACAAGCCTGCATTATGCCAAGAGTGCAGCAGAAGTGAGTGAGAAACAGGTGGCTCCCAGACTTTCTCTCATTCCTGCTTCGAATGCTGGTTTCTTCAAGTTGGACAGCTTACAATTTTTTTTAAACACTGTTGCATACATTGCTTCAAGTTGCATGCAAAACTTAAAGCAAGTAGCTGTCAAAATTATTTTTACATCCAAAAAAAAGCCACAACACCTGTTACATTGTCTTTCTTCTAAATCAGTTTCAACTATGGATGTGATTGGGATATTGTCATGGCTACTACAAAATTAATAAGCAGTAAACTAATTTGGTCGTATGAGTTTTTTAAAAACACCAAAACTAAATTGATATGGAGACAGCTGAACATAAACCAAAGTTTGCTAAAGGCTGAGGATGTTCCACCCGAGATGCAGGCCCAGAGGCAAACACAACCGATAAAAGGTTTCCCACAGTTAAAACAGTACGGAGAAAACTTTCTAAATGGGCACAGAGGTTGGTGTGTTGTGGGCTGTTTAAAATGTATGTGATTGAGTATAGTAAATTAGAAAAGTGCGGAAGTGGGTAGAGTTCCCACAAATTGTAATCAAGGCAGAGTAGCACCACTTTAACATATTTTACTCAAGTACAATAAAAAAGAAACTGTCTAGGAAATTACTCAAGAAAGAGCAAAAACAAAAATCTTTTTTGATGTTACCAAAATAAATAGAATGTAAAAACTCCTTTGCTTTCACAGTGCATGTGATGTCAAAGTGTTCTCCCCCATAGGGTTTACTATGGTTATTTTTGTTCTGCTTTTTACAGTCTGGACTATGTCTTTTTATACGTGAAAAGTGCTCAGTGAAACCAGAACATTTACTCCAAATTCAGTTTGGTTGGGTGTGTGTGTATGTGTGTATGCGTGTCTGTGTTTGGCATGAGTTGGGGCTCCAGGGTGTGAGAACTAGTTAGTAGAAAAAGAGAATAGCTGGCGCATATTTCAACGCCCTCTATAGCTGAATACCAAGGACGTCATACTTACTGGTTTCTTGACTTCAAAAAGATGATATTTGGTTGATTTTAGTAAAGTTGAACCAGGAAGGCTTATCTTTCCCATCCTTTTCTTAAACTAGCTTCATATTATACTGGTGCATCCAGCCTTTGAAGGTTTAAATCGATTTTGATTTGTCTTCTTAATGTAAGAACACAGATCAGATTTTTTTCTAAAACTGTAAGAAATTATGTTTCCAGTTCTCCAGCACATTTATTATTCCACCAATTCTAAATACGCATAAACATATTAAAGGTATTAAACTTAGTTCATCCATTTGGCACCAATTCAATACAAAAGTTGCACCTAAAGGAACAAACAGGTTCCATTAATAACCAATTGAATATTTAATCTAATCCATAGTGAAATTCAACCCATTCAGCCCAATTTATTTGGGCAAAATTCAATCCAAAGCAGGTTGTCAACTCAAAGAAATCACCTGAAATAAATTGATTTTAAAAACTGATGGGTTTTTTTTGCATGTTCAGTTTCTATTTTCTTTCTTTCTGTTTAATACTTCTGGTGGATTGGGGAAATGCCGAGGTTGATTTAAAACTTTTTACATTTTAATGTACAGCACATATTTTCTGTGAATAAGTGTGCTCTGTGAAGAAAAAAGAATAAAAAATGCTTACTTCCAATCTTCCAGTCTTGCAGCTTTTTGTCGAAGCTACAATAGAGCAAGTTAAAGCCCAATGTCTTTGGGCTGCACTGACTGCTGTAACTCTTTATAAGAGAAAGATGCTTGACGGCATTTTATCATCTCGACACGTCAGCACGTAGATTCATAAATAAAATGTGCAGTGCAGCAAAGATAAAAGGAGAACATAAATATTGTTGTCCATAAATTACTCCATCTATGCATAAAAGAGTGCCCACATTGAATCTTCAAAAGGATTGACTCTCTGTTATCATATATATCTTAGCTGCAGCAGAAAGCGTAATCTCGTGGGTTTTCAGAAACAGACATCAGACTTTGTTTTAAGTTGGTGACATTGTATTCCATTGTTCCTTTAAGATCTATTAAATGTCATATTCCTTTGATGTAAGGTAAAGATTGGAGTCTCATTTAACTTATTTTGAATGGTTGTTGAATTAAATTAATCTAGTCTAATCATCAGAAAGTAATAAATCAATGATGACTACCGAAACAATTGGCCATGCACTCCTGTCCTGCAACCTGAATTTTTTATAGGTGTCATTTTTATGTGGTGCAACTTGAACTTTTCTCTCTACTAGACTTAGTCAGGTGTCAGTCAACGTTTCCCAGATCCAAGTCCCAGAGCAAAGCTTGGCTTAAGATGAGAGAGCATGGACAGAAAGAAGGGGGTCTGCTTTCCATAAACGTTCTGGTATCCTGTGAGGCAGCTTCACTTCATGATCATAAATCGTCTGGCTGGAAACCGAGGGTTCCGTCATAACCCGACATAACAAAGAAATTTCAAATCAAGAGAAGAGCTGGCGTTCCTCGTGACAGCTTAACATCAAAAGAAAAAAAGCTTTCAGAATTCCCAGGGTTTCTGTTCAGTTTCTTGGAGGCTTTGCAATCGGAAAAGGCAACCACAGAATGCCTGAAGGTCAACAACAGTTGAGTTGGTCCAAAAAGAAAAGCTTTCAGGTTTACTCTTGAGATTAAGCCTTGGTACTAAAAGGGCATATATCATTGTATTTTAGAGCCAGAAAAACTCAAAATCTTGAAAGCAGGAATTTTATTTTTTTAAACAAACCATAACCTCCACATCCTTTGGCGTTCCAAATAATTTCAAACCATTTTCCTGAAACAAAAAGAGGCTTTAGAGATACTAAACTATCAGGGCAATGTCATGTATGGATGATGATGTAGTGCCTGTATCTGCACCATTTGGACATTATTTATGGTAATCACAGAACAGATTGTAGTCTTGATAGAAAAATATCTCTTGGATGGGAATATGTCGAACAAATGTATGGCTGCTTGATAAAAAAGGAAATTGAATGTAATGTCGCCAGATCTTCTATGCAAGAAATGTGGGTGAACTCCATGGAGAGAAAACATTTCTTAACTGATATTGAAACAATTTTTTCTTGGATTTAAGAGAAGAAACACCTAATCTGAAGGACTTGCATTGTATTCCTCACTGAGTCATCATCAGATAAACCTTCACTCTACAAACTCAAATCTGCAGGAGACTCTGCTATTACTACGACTGTATTAAGTGGACATTGTAGATGTATTAATTCCAGAGTTTGTGATTCCAGATTTATTTTCGCAATCTTTTCCAACTTTTGGCTAGGGTAATAAAATTAATCAAGTTTGTATTCCAGTCTTGGATTCAACTCAAAACAATCACAAAAAAAAAACAACATTGTTTTATTTTGCCACATTGCCATTTCAGCAGAATAAAGTGAAAATTAAGATGTAGTATTCTACCTAAGAGCTTAAATATTTGTATTATTTTTTAATGATTCAGATGGGATCTTAAGAAAGTGTGTTTTTCTTAAACTGGGAGGATATCCAGATTTTACAAAGCCCTTTGCATTGAAAGAGCAGCGACAGAGAGACTACCCTGGTAGCTGCAACTTCTCTTTTACTCTTTAACTTCAGTTCCTGCAACGTAGTTCCAAACTACTACAAAAATTATTATGATTAAGATTTTTGTCTAGTACTCAGCAACCTTATGATCTTTTTAACATATTACTCATTTGCAGACATAAAAAATACTGTAAATGTTGCGAGCTACAATACTGAAGATTGTAAAAAAAATCTGATTAGAAATTATGAGCTCTGCATTCAAAATGAATATTTGTGATATGGGGCTATTTGCCACAATGTGACAGGGCAAACTCCGTCCCTGGATCAGAGGTGGTGCAGCACTGAGGTCCCTGGCCCTCTCCTTGCTTGTGCTGAGTCCAGTTCCAGTCCATGCGTGTAATGCTGTTTGTAATGAGAAATCTAAACAGAGAACAGCAGTGAGGCATGACAGGAATGTGTTTCCATTGGATGGGAATCCGTGCAAAAAAACAGAAGAAAGAAGAATAATACGAAGAGGCAGAGATGAGTCCAGAAGGAGAACTCACTTGGGCCAAAGCGGAAGACTAATGTTATTGTACATTTGCTGTCACTCTGCCAGTCCTCCCTCACCAATTGGTTCTTGGTCTTCCTACCAGCTTTCCCTCCCTCCCACTCCCTGTCTCTCCCACTGCTTCTCCCTACTCTGTTTGCTCAGGTGGACAGTGACACAGTTTAGAGGGAGCTCCAGTCACCCCCGCCTCCTCCTCCTGGCTGTGTCAGCAGCTCTGAGTCTGAAGTCGGATCTCCAACCAGGTTCCCCGTTGGTGGGAGCGAGCAGGAAGTTGAGCGACAAACACTAGGAGGTAAAAAACAAACAAAGAGCACGGAGCACAAATGCAAAGAAACGAGCAGAACAAATAAGATTAAAAGAGGGCGAACAGAAGATGACGGCAAGATGAAGGAAAATCCAGACCACCCATTTTGAAAATTAGAGAGTGGTTGTGGTCTCTTCAAGCCGTTTTGGTTTATGGTCCACGAAGGATGTCTTGAAACAGCTCTGTTTGTAGTTTATTTTATCATGCCACACCGTCTCAGGGCTTTCTGTCAGGAATCTCATTCTGCAAAGACTAATTACAGAGTAAACACTGCATTAAAGTGTGTAGGCCACTCCACTTCACTATTTACCTTTTCTTCCAAACAACTCTGACATCCTCTCATGGATTGATTTTCTTCACAGAAACCTCCTCGGCTGATGTTTATTTGTTTTGAAACTGGCATGCACTTCATGCTGAAAAATATGGATCCTGGCTTTAAGGAGAAAAACAAAGCTTGGTTTAAAAGACAGAAGGTTTGGTCCCACCTGCAAATTGCAAATTGTATTTCAGTCCACAGCTGAGAAAAACCAGGTCTCCAAAAGAATGTAAAAAAAAAAAAAAAAAGCAAACAATCACAATGGTTTAAAAAGTAAGCATTGAAAAGCGCTCAACAGATGCTCTGGATCATAAAACCAAGGACTTTTTCAAAAATAGTTGCAAAAAACGTCTCAGGGGAGACAACTGGGTGAAAAACTAGAATCAGTTCTCATAAAAGAGATATCCAGGAAACTCTGGTTCATTAGCACATGCACTGGTGCTGAGGAGTGGTCACCCAGTGTCAGTCACCTGCATGTCCAAGCCAAGGAACCTAATTGTTACCACATGGCCCCAAAGGCCCGGAAGAGAATAGTTTTTAAGGCCAGCCAAGAGTTATGGCCTCCCAGATCTTCTAGCACATAAAATAAACATGAGAACGGCTACTGCAGGCAAGTTTATGTGAAATGTGTCACTGTTTGCATCCTTTGTAAGCTTTGTGTTTATAACACAGGACCAGTATGTTGCAGGACATAGTTGGGATATTATGAATAATCAGTATTAATAAATTTCTGAATTTTCCTATAGTTCATTAATGTACTTGCATACATGTTTTCACAGGACTTGTAATTATTTGGGAGGCAGTTTGTGTGGGTGTTCAAACGCTGTCATGTACATAAAGGTTTTTGTTTATGCTGGTCAAATTGGTTACCACACAGCTTTATTTAAAAAGTCTGAAAAACATTCTTGATTTCTGCTGGATATCTTGCTTTCTCCAGCTTTTTATCAGACTGAATGCACAAATATCCTGACATATAAGTTGAATTCAAAATCCTTATTGATTGTAACAAAATTATCTTTACCAACCTCCAAGCAGAAGAAAGTTGTAATTTTAGGAATCAGGCAGAACTTAGGTACAGTGAATAAGAAATGTGTAACAATATTTGTCATGCTAAATTTCTATTTAAAAAGTGAATTCTGTTTTGCAAAACACTAGCTTGTCGTGTATGGATAAACATACACTGTGTCGATCTAAACTCTTACTTTGAATTAAATAAGGAAGTAGATAGTTAGTAGTGGATCTGTTTTTGGTGATCATTCCATTAAAGACTGCTTGTTTGAATGGCCGACCACATTTGAAGTTTTGAGAAATTATCCACTACCTATAAATTATTTAACTTGGTAAAAAAAAAAAATAATAATGAAGAAGTGAGAGTACCAACCACTGTCCATTAATAATCATATTCTTGAATTTTCGACTAGTCCACTACAATTCACAGGGCCAGTCGAGGCTAAATGTGACTGATTCAGGCTGATGCCTCTGCAGTTTTTCCTGTTATTTCAACAGCTGTTAATAATGTGCTTTCTATAATATGGTCAGCTACTTTGATAGCAATACATTGTTAAAAGTCCTTTGGTGTTCCTGGGTTTTCTCTTTAAAAATATTACACTAGGGTGTCTGCGTTTTGTTTAATTCTTGTGCTGACACCTGAGGAGTGTTGACACTCAGGCCGGGGCCGGTGTGCCCAGCAGCTGCCTGGGAGGTGTAATAGGTTGTCTTACAGAGCACAGACAGGAAATGAACCCTGGTATCTAGCTTGAATCAACCACATCTGGACTCAATTATTCATCTGAGTTGTTTTTGGCTGGTGATAAATGATTTAGTCTTACAGCTGACACCATTTCTCATGTGCAAATATAACTATGGTATAGCTCAACTTAAAAAGAAAAAAAGTTGAAAAATAAATTGTATTATTACAGCAATGTATTGATGTAGTGATGATGCAATCATGTAAATATTTAAGGTTTTTAGCCCTCCCTTTTTTTTTCTCTACATTTATTGTCTTTATTGTGATAAACTGTGGTCATGGTCCATAAATCCACACAATTCCTTCGGTACTTTCAAAACAAAGTAAACACATTATTATTCTTATCTGGACACAACGATCTAAGGCTGAAAGTGAAGTATTTTGCTGCACTTGTACACAGGGTGGAGAAGGGCAGAAAACATTTAGAGTCCAACTCAAACACTGGCATTTTCGGCGTGACCACAGGAGAACGGTTAATGGCTCCTTGGAGGCTATGAACTGTTGACAGTTAATAAGTCATAAAATTTCCCCTTGACGAGGATGCTAGATTCCATCGGCGGGGTACACACAACAAAGAACCGGAAAGAAAATATCTTTGCGATAGATGTGGGCTGGAATCCCTCAATGGCTTCAGTAGAGAGTCTCCGGAGCGTGTCCTGATTTCAGGAGTGATTTCTCTCTAGAGTACATTAACCTTTTCCTACTTTTGGAGAAAATGGAACCTTGAGAATGGAGACAGATCACTGCGGAAGACTGACCTTCATGTGAATACCTTATATTATTGTTTTCGTCATCTGTTTTGCTTAGTGTATGGGTTGTTTGCCATTGTAACGGCCCACAGCAGGGCGGCTGTGCTGACCCATGCTGTCCTCTGCATTTCCAGGCTCTGCTGTGATGAAGGGAAGTCTTTGCCTGTGTGATCCCTAACCCCTGATGAGGAGGGTTCTCAATTACAGCTCCAGGGTCCTCCGAAGGGCCCCTCTCTGCTCTTTTACTATCACCACCATTAAACCCCTGCAAATTATATCTTCCCTTAAAATTAGCAGCTATTTTCTGAGCCAAACTTTGCCAGATTACCTTAGAACGTCCCTCTGTTTTCTTAAAATATTCAAAGGCACAACTGTTCTGAAGGAGATTTATACCTGATACTTCTTTGTTAATAAATGGATTATGTACTGTAAACTTAGCAACTTATTCCTTAGCAAAAACATTGGGACCATTGCTGCATTGTGCTGCATCTCTAAGGACAGATATTGCTCTTCTCTCATGTGCAATGATTTCTTGGCATTTGATAGGAGGTATCACTTATAACTCAATTCTTCCTCTTTCTTTTCTTGAAAGACATACAACATACATTTCTTGCTGAAATATGCTACAGCTGCTACCACTAGTACTTTTTAGCAGGGCTTGACAAGAGCCAAAGGCTTAGGTCGTCTAGTAAGAGTCAATATGAATTGTTGGAACCACATCCCTCTTCAAAATATGTTCTTCACTTTGAATCAAATTACCTGCATCATGCTGTCTTACCGTCATCATCCTCAGAGTGTTTTTACATAGCACACTACAGGGAGTAGCATGTTGGAAATTTCTGTATATCATTTGGACAAACTGCTCCAACTTCCTCTGGAGCAAAGGGTTTCCAGAAACAAGTATAAGCAGCAGCAAAGCCACGGTTCAAAGAATATTCAGTTTAATCTATTATTTTAGACTATTAGAGCAGGGGCATTCAGTTTAAATTAATACATTTAAAGCAACTAAAGAGGGCATTACTTCTGTGTATCTTTGTGTTTCTTGTTTCTCTGACTTTGTGGAGCACTTTGGGATCTATATTATGTCTCTGAAAAGTGCCACACAAATAGAATTTTACTTACTTAATTTTACTTAAATTTCACATTGCTTTTATGCAAAAGTACCAAAGTTTATATTTTTCATTCACCAACAGAATCAAATGACAGTTTTTAACTGTCATTCAACAGTTCAAAAACTGTTGAATGATGCCAGTTTTTCATGTTACGGACATCATTGCTGGGTTCAGATAAAAGAACATAAAACTGTTTATTTTATACTGGAACAGTAAGTCCTGTGACATTAGTTAGTGTTGCTTTTGAAGCACTCCTACTATTGGCTTAAGGGGGCGTCGCATTCACGCTGCTCAACATCATGGAAGTAAAGTGTGTTGCCTTTGCTACCTTGTTGTATTTGTTTTTTCAGATTAATGTGTCAACTGATTGTCTATGAGTGACATTTTAATGCTCTGCGTTAAATAACCGTTAACAGAAACAATGGAGAAGTTTGCTTGTTAAAATGCTGATGAACTTGGTAATGTGGCTAAGATATTTGGCTTGCTGATATAAAAAATCCAACTCAGACTACGGAGGATTGCTGTGAGTATAGATCAGTGTGGATGTTTTGCAAGAAGAGCACTTTGAGTCTTACATGTGTGGGTTTCCATTTTATGATACTTTTTTTTTTCCAGTGTTTTGTTTGCATTTTACCTGGAGTCACCTTTTATAGATGGCTCATTGACAAGTAACACATAACCAGCTCAAACCTTTCTAATGTTAACCTATAACAAAATGTATTTTGAATCATTTGAATTTACTTTGTTAAAATTCGGATGGGTAATTTAAAGACGAGAGCAATACTATGTTACCTCTTAATAGAGTCAATATGTCTATCTTCTTCTCTCTCAGGTGATTAATATACAGTAAATTCATGGTGGTGTCTTTTCTCTAGCTTCAAAACAAATGAAAGGACATAAAAGATTTGCTCCTCTAAATCTATCCAGACAGACTCTATGTATGTTTTCTCAAACCACACTTTATCATGAACAACACCTCAGAGAACTGCTTTCATTTCTACATGATGTTTTCATGTTTCTCAGTAAAGAATAGAGCACCGCAGAGCGGCGTTGACAGGTGTCTGCACTGCGTTTCAAGACATGGGATTGAACAAAGTCGACTGGACTTTGCAATAACCCAGGTCCGTGTCAGTGATAAAGTACAGCTATATTTTGAGAAACGAGCAAAGACGAACTCATGCGGCTCCACCTGAGAGCAAAGCCAACAAAGTTTCAGCTGACTCCTCATCATCACTGGACATCTACAGAAGAAAAGTTGTGCTTTTTGTGTCCTGTGGGGTTGAAAGACAAAAATCTATTTACAAAAGCATGAAAATATTTTATCACTAGCAGCAGGGGCAGGAGTGTTTTAATGACCTGATCCACAGGCCTCTGGCTGGCTGTGGGCTTTCCCAAACTGCACCGAGCTCAGTGATCTGCCTGCCAACCCTTGGAGCAGCATTGAGATGAAACAGATAAGATAATTGTCTCTAATGAAACCCAGATTTCTGTGTATGTCTGGACCAGAACTAACTGGGCTGTTTCTTCCCCGTTTTCAAATATTTTTTTGGAAGGCGGGGGGTGGAGGGGGTGTATTCCATATTGATCTCGAATTCGAAGAGAGATGCTGTAAGTCAGTCGGTAATTCAAACCAGAGCCCATGTACCAGCCCGTGGAGCTTTGATACCGTTTGAAGTTTTGCAAGCGAACGCGGCTCCATCAGCCCGCCGGACCCTGTTGTCATGACAACTCTAATTATCTTCCTTTACGGGCCTGGTTTTTACACAGGAAGGGAGCCATTATGTTCTTTGGGCATTTGCATCTCTCTGGGGCAAGTGTTAAAGGTCAGGAAAATGCACCAAAATAAGAGTACAAAAGAGCAAAGCAGTGCAATGGGAGAAAAGGTGACTCATTGAAACACATCCAATCCAAACGCTTTGGCCAGATTTCTTTTTTTTTTTTTGTGGAAACATTTCTTGAATTACTCACTGAAACATTTGCTTCCAAGGACAGTAGAAAAGATCCAGCTTTCTGTAGATTACAAAAAAAGTCTCCCAACCAGAGGGAGTTGACCTTTTTATGATGTCCACCATTTCAAATAACACTTCAATAACATTTTTCAAGCCTAAAGTCATCAACTAAAGCTCTACAGCTACAAAAAAAATACACAGTTTCATAAAACAAAATCCGTACAAATGTGAAATCAATTGTACTATGAAGCAGTCAGTGACTCTTTTGAATCAGTATGTAATTTTATTAATACCTCAGTTTTGCCCCACAGCAACATGTATCAAATAACAATGCATTATTTATTCATTTAACGTGATAACACACTTGCAATGCAAAGCAAACAAAGAACTATTTTTCCTGACAGGTTTCCAGTTTTGGTCCGTTGTCTTCAGGGGAAGGGCGCGTGCATTTCTTTGGAAAATGTTCTGTAGCACCAGACTGATTGAGAAACAGCAGAACAAGGCTGGAAACTGCACTGCTGCTATCACATCACAGACGAAAGGTGCTTTTGATGCCTTGTTATAACTATGTGTATTTTTACAAAACAGAACAGGGACAGCATCTTAACATGAGAGTTTGTACACTAAAACTGGGAATATATGTGTGAAGCAACACATTTTATTTATTCTTTCATAGACTTTATAAATATCAACCAACTTAAACCGGCAGAAGCAGAAACCTAAAGTGACGTGGTTATTGAAACTTTGAGGTCTTATGACAGTGCCTTCGAAACTATTCATACCTCTGAATTTTAATAAATGTTGGTATGTCAGAAAGCATAAATGTCAGTGTGGGTTATTTGGATTATGTGACAGACCAACGCAAAGTTAGCTGTGAAATGGAAAAAATCTGTATCTCACTATGTAAGAATGTGATAGAAGTATATTTGCGCTCACATCAACACTTTTTAAAACTTTTCAAAATTTAAAATTATCAGCCGATTTTCACATGAACTCTGTCCAGCTTTCCTGTCCCTGCTGAAGGAGAATCGGGGCAGAAACGCATCCCGGCCGGCCTGTCACTTAAAGCAGAGCTCTCTGAGTTGTTCAATACAAGAGACATTGTGTTTTAATCTAACCGTGTGTTAAACCTCTCCTCAACTCTATCCCTGATATGTTTCTTTGGTCTTCTTGATGCTGTTGCTGATGTTCCCTAACATAAGCTACAGCATTATCTGGGGCCTTTGCAGAACAACTGTATTTACTCGGAAATCAAATAACACACAGCTGGAGTTTGTTTGGTAAGCAAAATTATGCAGATTCTTGAAATGCAATATAAAGTCAGAATAAAGTACATTGAAATGTCTGGATGTAATTATCAGAGGTTATGAATACTTTTGAAATTTTCTAAATATGAACATTCAGTGAATATTATAGCTGGAAAATCAGTGGCTGAAGGTAAAGTGAGTGTGGGTGCTGATTTTATCAGTGAGCATTGAGCCTGAATGAAGAGCCTTAAGTGGTGCCGCTCTGCCATGGGGTCACAGATAGCTGCGAATCAAAGAGGGAGCCAGAGGTTGACCAAACAAATGGTCCTGCCCCTGCCCCTCGTGTAAAACTATCTGCCAAACACCAGTGGTCCTCTTTGAACTTGATTTAACACTAAGGTCACAAACAGACGGTCATGAGCTGAGGAGGATGAGGCCAGCAGCCTGACAGCATGCAGATAGAGGAGATAAATCGCACGGGCTTCTCAACAGGAGTGTCCTGCTTCAACATTTAGCTGGGCTGTTACTTTAAACATTTTTAAATTGATGTTCATTTACATCAATTTAAAAAAGAAAACTGTTTTCAAAAAGACATTTGCAATCACATTCACCTCGATTAATTAGCAATGACAGCTTTAAAAATCAGTACAGTGGACATTTGTCAGCAGATTTTGCAGTACAGAGTTCACATTCGCTGCATACAGGAGTTGATGACGTGCTTGTCATTTTTTTGGTCGCCTGACCTGGAAGTGTTGCGGTCAGCGGAGTCAGAGGTCTCCATCCAGCACCAAAACTCCTCCTTCAATGAGAGAAAGATATTAAATGAATCAGATCTCATGAACAAAATTAAAGCCAGTGGACAAATTATTTAAAATATGCACATCATCTCTTGGTTACAAGTCTGTTTTAAAGAAAATAATGTTGTTGAAGAATTCTGAATCCACCAAATGGAGAATAATTATGCAACATAGAATATATAACTTTTACTTTGCAGCTTGAGCTGGAATCAGATGTGAATCTAAGTCAGTAAAGTTAGCTGTTACACAGAGGGAACGTTTTAGCAAACACCTAAATATTGTTAATGTTACTATTATTATTAAGTAACTTTTTTGGTGCATATTTTTATCTAGCAGATTTATCATGCATTGTTCGGCTGTGTGTTCATTGATACCCGAACATCAACATGGACAGGGAACAAAGTTTTCCACTGATATCCAGTTGGATTTTCCCCGCTTCCCCATGATCCCACTTCCCTGCTAAGAGCCTAATTATCTGAATGAGAGGAAAGTTAAAATGACACGAGGGGAATAAGGAGATCTTTGTAACTCTAGGTAACAACACATCAATTATGAGCATGAGATTAGACTCCTGGCTCTCAGCTCTGCCGGAGCCGGTGGGCCAGCAGGTTAATGAAGGCAATGGGATTAATACCCAGGGAGTTGAGCGCCTTTAGGGACAGGAGCAGGGATGCTGCATCATTAGAGGCCTGCTATACACCTGGGGGCATTATGCAAGGACTGCACATTTCACTCCATTGCCGCAATAAGGGACAGATTGTGCTCACGTGAAAGAGAAGACTGCTTAGATTAAAACCCACACAGGCTTTGTGTTGCTAATTTATTTGTGACCTAGCAATAATGATCTAACAAATTTAGAGCCACTTTAATTATATTCATCAGAATCATTCTTCTTATGTGAAAACCTGTCAAAAGTCAGTTCTGAAAGATGAATTTTTACCTATTACAGTGAATGTTTCAGAAGGAACAAAGAAATTTTGTATTTTTATTTTCAAATTGAAAAAACACACTATCAAATACTATCGTTATCAGCAGGCTTTCTGAAGCCTTTTTTCTACTCATTTATTTTAGTAAGAGAAGCATAAAGGAAAATAAACGAGAGTTTCTAATCCACTGAGAAAACTCTTCCCACTAAATGGGAAGAGCTCTCTTATTAAAACATTATCAAAGCTAACTTTATTCAAACTTCTTTTGACCTCTCTCTGGGATTTTGGGATGGTTGTGGCCTGTTAGTGAGTTATGATATCAAACTCACTGGTATGGAAAGTTTGGAAGAGAAGAATGGAGGAGTTCAAAGTGCTCAGGCGCCTGAGAACATCACTTTCTCAGCCCAGAAACCAATCAGAACACCTTAATGAGACCCAGACTTTTTGTGTCACCTATCAGGCAACCACACTGGCTCTGCTGGCTTTCCACATCTCAGCCAACAAAGTGGGCTCAGCACCAAGCAGCGCTGATGCTTGCTGTAGAACAGCCAATACACCCTCACCAGCTCAGGCTGTAACATTTTTACAATATTCAACTTTGGATTGCTCTGGATACAAATAAAAAAAAAACGCAAAAAAAAGTTTGTTCTGAAACAATGCGACTGACGGATGAAGGTCATATGAATGATAATATAAAAATAGAAGTAAAACTTGGCAGAAACTTTATACAAAAAATAGACAAATGTAAGAAGTTCTGTAAGATGCACAAAAAGTGGAATCTTGAGGAGTTCTGGGTTCTTCTGGTGCTGATTCATTTCATGTCTAAACCTGAATCTCAGAACTCAGCAGGTTTCAAGCAGATCTGAGCCGATTGGATGGAAATTGAAAAGCATGTGACCATGTCGCATTTACACTGCCAGTGATTGAATACATTATTATCTTACACCACTTGTTTGAACTCAGAGAGAGAAGAAATATGTAAACATTGACTGTATTTCTATTACAAACATGTACAAATCTTTTTCTATTTTCTCCTAATGACGAAAAAACACATTTTTGCGATAGCAGTGTTTCTATTAAATAAAACACTGCATGGGCTTAAGCTTGTTCACTAGTCATTAAAAGTCTTGGCAACAACTGAGGTAAACAGTTAGATATATTCATAATTCATAATGAAATGTCAGCGTCTTATACAGGTGCTGGAGCGACAAACCCCGTAAACTTTGAAATAGCTACATGTGCAGCGTTTGGGCAAATTGGGGAAAAAACGCCTCAACCTAGCGCAAAACCTTTTTGTCAAATGTGAGTTTTTTCTAAATTGACATGTTTCCATTCAGCAAATTTATTTTCGTAATTTAATTTTGTGCAATTTTAATGGAAATCCAACTAATCATTGTTGTACATAAAACTTTGTTACTGGTTATTCTCCCCTTTAAAGCTTGCACACATATGGAGATTCTGCAGAACAAAAACACTCACAGTATTCACTATTTAAAGTTTTGGCTAATCATGACTTAATTTTGGATTATTTTAAAAGCTGTTGAATTAATAAAAATAAGTGTAGATGTGTGTGAGACACATTTGCAAACATTCAAATGCGTTTGATCATAACAACAACACAAGTTTGCTGTGGCTAACTGTACAAAGGTCAAATCTCAGGTTTGTGGCCAGTACAATAATCTGGAAATTCAAGAGACTTTTGAATAACACAGAATGTTTAACATTTTTATGAGTCTATGCATTTAATACAAGGACTCATGCTTATATTTTATGACTTTTATGAGATGCACAGCTCAGTTTCCAACCCTTCTTCTTTCCCTCACGAAACAATACTTTGTGTTTCATGCTAAGACCGAGGCTACAGTTCCTCCCCATCCTGATTGAACATAAACAGCACCGTTTGAAATCACTGCTTTGGACTCCACTTCATCTGTATGTTTATACTTCCTGTAAGAGGCCCTCTATTTATGGACAACTGAGGAGCACAAATAATCATCGCTCTCAAGTGAAAGATCTGCTTTTATTATCTGCAAAGTTTTGCAATGCCTTTGTGTATGCTCACGCTGCCTTCTGATTGCCTGTTTATTATTCCAGTGTATCTGCTGAGCCAATTGGGAGGAGCGATCTGGCCAATTCTTAAAGGTGCCAAACCTTTTTCCAGCCCCTTTCCTGTTCGTGACATCATTGTGTATACCTCTGAAATACACCGATCCGTGTCTGTTCTGCAGCCTGGGTGGCACACATCACTTGAAACAAACATTAAGCACAAGGTGCACACTCTGTGACTGTCATTTGGACGTCCTGTGCTCAGTTAGATCATATACTGGAATCCCGGTGTCACAATTTCATGGCCTGTGTGCTGCTTTCTGTGACTTGGTGCAGTTACAGATGAAATCACTCATTTATTCAGTGCAGCTTGTGGTGGCAAGGCTAAAAGCAGTCTTTTGAATTGACACTTGGGAATTCTTTTCTCAGCAACCAAACTATTTGTTTGCTTTTGCTGAACAATCCAAAGATTTTATTATTCTGTTTTTGTGTGCAATCACTTGTCAAAAAGGCAAGCTTTAAGATACAGGCTGTTTATAGCCATTCAAATAACAGTTTCACAGAAAATAAAGGCAACTTAATTCAGTTAGAAGATCTTATTCAATATGTGAGTAAACTCCTGTCCAAATAGCTGCTGAATATAGATTAGAATCAAGCAAAATTGTATAGAAAAACAATAGCCAGAGTAGGCAAATCCTTTCTAAAAAGAAAATTCTGGATTCTGAAACAAGTTTTGCTTCTACAAGAAAAGAGGCACATAATTATTCTAACTTTGTCTGAAGTAAAATAAATAACTAAATAATAACAACATTTAAAATGTTCTGTTGCTTGGCTAGATACTTTGCAGAGAAAACTCACTGGCACATCTTTTTTTTTTTAAAAAGATTTTGATCTGGTTTATTGGGCCCAGATCAAAATCATATGCTTAGAAATGAGGTCTGGCCCATTGTTCTCTGAAATACACCTGTACCTCCATGTAAATTAAACTGAAATAAATAAAAACTTAAATTTATTGTGCGTTTGACATTCCCACACATCATAGGATTGAATGACAAAGTAAAGTTATTCAACAATGTATTTTATTGACTCAATAATTTCCAATATATAAGCTCTGAATATATTAATTAAAAATATCAAATTAGACGTTATGACATACATTAGTCTGTTAAAAATCTAAAAGCATGAAAAGGTCAGATGACCAATGGCAGACATGACTATAGAAACTACAGAAGAGTATTTTATTAATTTACAAATATGTTCTAATTTTAATTTTCTTTTGTTTAACTACCTTCAAAGATACTTTCAAGAGGAAACATTATCCACGTCTGAAGGTAGCAGTTGTAGACAGAAAAACTTTTATATTATTTATTAACAATGTTTCAACGAGGACATCATTTTCTGTGTACACACTAACAAAATGCTCACTGAAAGTTGTATCACTTTTTAAAATAATTTACATTTTATGTGTCGGTTATTATTTGTGTGAACAACTAAAATCCCTTTCACGTTAAAACATGATGCACCTTCTCAGCAATCAGTCACATTAGCCATGTATGCATCAATCAACAGGGAAGGTTTAGACAGTCGCTGTCTGACTCTGTTTAGCCTATCATCTGTTTTTGTGCTTCAAATCCGTAGGAGCATTTTTGTAGCCTTGCAGCTCAATTTCTTAAATAACTATGTTAGCCTTGTTTCTAAGCTCACTTCAGGTCAGAAAAATTATATATATATATGTATATATATATATATATATATGTATACAAAATTATTATTTTTTGCATATTTACATTTCTTAATTATTCTGTGTTTCTTACACGTTTCTTACACAAGATGGGTGCAATCATAGAGACTTTAATTATAATTAATTAACGAACTAATAAATAAATAAATAAATGTTAAGATAGCTGTAATAAAAATATTTTGCAATGATACTTTTAAGAAGTAAGTTTTTAAAAAAAGTGCTGGTGTTTTGTATATTAGGAGCTATCTGACAACAACAACAACAATAATAATAATAATAATAATAATAATAATAATAATAATAATAATAATAATAATAATAAAAATAATAATAATGCTTTTCCGGTTGAAACAGAAGAATCTTAAATATTTGTCTTCTTCTAACTATGATTTTTTTTTCCAACAGTGAGGGCATGGATTGCGATGTTTATATAAACATCCATCTTTGACAGCTCTGCTGTAGTGTGCGTCAGGCTCAATCCATCATTCGTTTTTTTTTGTTTTGTTTTGTTTTTTTTCTCAAAGGTTAGATGATAAATCTTTGCCCCGTTTCTCGGGTACTCTCCCCCTTTTAGGGCCTCCTTCTTCTTCAGTCACATAGTCACACAGTCACACACACCCTATGAAGTAGCTGCACTAGACTTTGACTAAAGCAGGACCTTTTCGTGTTGGATTCTTTTCAAAACATCCTGTCCTTCATTTGAGCGTTTTGCGTTACAGCCAAACATACAAGCAAGTCCCCACGCAGCCACGAGCAGCGCAGGCTCTCCCCCTCACTTTTTTCATCTTACCTTTTATAGTCTGAGCGAAGGCAGCCGGTCAGATCCGGGTTGTTTCCTGGAGATATTCCCTTTTTATAATCCACCTCAATCTCAAATTTGAGATCATTATTGAAAGTGGTTCTTTAAAGGTTAGAGAAAGAGGGCCGCCGTGTGGAACCCGAGCAGCTCGGAGCTCCCTCTGCAGAGCTATGCGCTGCCCGGCGAGCCTCTGCACACTCTGAACATCTGCTCATTTCACGTGACTTTTTTTAAAAATACTAACATCTGTTCTAAATAGGTTTCATTCTGCGCCTCTGCATCGTGTCAGTTGCCAACTCCTCTCTTCTGAGAGAAGGGGAAGGAACGTTTTTTTTTTTTACATTGCACGAGGGGGCTGCAATTGAAATGCTTTCAAAAACAATGAACTTTTATACCACCAAAACAACTCAGAGTGTGTTCGTTTTCCTGAGATGAATTCCCAGCCACTTTTCTCAGTCCTGACCCTGGTGTTCGCTCTGTGTTTGTGCCTTTACGTACAGACTTCGAGCCGCGCACCTCCGCGGCCTTCTTGGGTTTCATAGACATCTGGGAATTCCATACATGCCTCGCGAGCCAATTACACACCTACAACCGCGCGCGCACTTTGATTTGGAACATTTTCCCAGATCAGCGGAGATCAATCACTACGCGATAACAGTGGGCTCTGAAAGATTTATTTACTGACAATAATCGGGAGTGCCATATTTGTCGGGGGTGTTGCGCATGCGGATCACCAGGTTCACACGAAAAAGCCTGGCTTGGTGCTGCTAAAAACTTACATGTATGATAACTTAAAGCTCCTGAACGTTCAGCAAGAGGCTGAAGGAGCCACTAACAGGCTGACATGACCTCAGTATAACTTACTTATGAAAGAGAGCTGCAGGCAGAGAGTTTAATCCAACTGTAAACACAGTGAGGAAAAGAGAGATTGGGACGCTTTTAGATATTTAATTAAAATGTAATTGTGTAAAAGCAGGGATTTTTTTAGCTAGTTTGCCAATTCTTTAATAAAACGCCTCCTAAATTTAATCAGTTTTATTTTTTTTAAAAGAGAAGACGTTACGAGGAACCTATCAATTATTTTTATTATTATTTTTATTATTTTCAAGTTCTTTGCCAACATAGGTTTCTTTCTAACTATTTTGCACACGAAAGCAACCAAGTGCAAACCTAATAATGGATACAATACAGCTCATGTTGTGTCATTCATTTTTATCCAAACATGCAGGTGTACGCACATTTCACATCAGGCATGCATGAAATCTTCGTAATTTATATACCATTTTTCTAAGAATTATTGTACAAATTAATATAACAAAACTTGGGAATGAAAAAAGTTCAAAGTGATATTTCCCATCGTCCTTTTCTTTATTGCAAAAACATATACAGACACTTACAGAAAACAAGGTAATATAAAAAATGGAATGAGATTTTTTTATTTTTATTTTTTACTTATTTTCCCATTCCAGACACAGGATTTATTTCTCAAGGCAACAGGTTCCACCAATAAATAAATAATTGCATTCTGAAAGTTCTTTTTTCTCTCTCTCTCTTTCCTTTTTTCTTGTCTTTCTTTTTTTGCACAGGTTAATTCCACAAAGTCAGCCATGAGCCATGTAATTTGATCTCCACAGAAATAAGTCCAAATGTATGCATCCAACAAGGTAAAGGAAAAAATAAAAACGACATATATTCTGTAACATTCGCCAACAACAAGAAAGCTCATTAAAACGGGGCCCCAGCAATGGGGGCCTCTTCACACACGCAGACACACAGATACGCACACACACCCACACACATATATATATATACATATATATATGTATATATATATATATATAGTCCTCATGCATGCAGAGCCACAGAGTCGTCTTTGGTTTGGTTGATCCCATGTTTCCAGCATTGGACTCCTCCAGAATGTCCCTTCAGAATTTCATAAGTAGATTCAGCAGTCACCTGTAGGTTAGATAACCAGTTATTTGCCATGAAACTTTGCACAGAGGCAAAAACTAAGCTTTGAACTACTGGATTATTAAGTTGCATAATGTTTTCAGAATACTTGGCAGCACCTTGTTTTTAGTCATTGGGTCATGCATATTAGTAGATCAAAACTTAAGCGTACCGTTTTGGGCAAAAATAATAATAATAATGATTAAAAAAAGTCTCCAGATGTTAGTGAGATGTAGACATGGACCAAGCTCCCTCCATCCTCCACACGGAGAAGGCATAGCTCAGCCTCTCATGAGCCACATAGCTGCAGCTTGACATCTTGGAGTCCAGCTCGTCGCTCTGCAACACCTGGCAGAGGAAGTCGATGTACCTGGCAGCGAGTTTTAATGTCTGTATTTTGCTCAGTTTGTCCGAGGGCAGCGTGGGGATAATCTTCCGCAGGGCCGCGAACGCCTCGTTTAGGGACTGGGTCCTCTGTCGCTCCCGGACGTTGGCCATCACCCGCTGCGACTGGAGCTCCTCGAAGGACTGAGGGCTGCTGCTGCCGGACTTCTTCCCTCTTTTCCCCGGTGTCGGGCTGTCCGAGTCGTCCCCGCTTTTCCTGCTCGTCCTTCGCTTCCTCCCGCCGCCTCTCTTCGGCTGCCTGTCCGGCTCCCCCTCGCTGTTGCTCAGGCTGTCCACAGGAGAGACGGGGGAGCTTCCCGACTCTTCCCCCAGATTTTCCTCAGACATCTCCCACCTGAGAAGACGTAGGGCCAGAGAGGGGTCCGAGAATTCACTCCCCTCTCATGAGAAGTCTGGGAGATGGTCCACCTGAAGATCCACCGCAAAGCAATCCATAAATAGGTTCCTTGGAGGAAAAAAAAAACCTCTTCTGTTAGTTGAGAAACTTAAGAACTTCTTATAGGCTACATGTAGTAAACTTTTTTGTTGTTTGGGCGAACATGATTGGCTGAGAAGTTGAAATACGCGAATTGAGGGGCGGGAACATCCGAGAAACTGTTTGAGAAGATTTGCACAAAGCTCAAGTTTCTTTGTTAAACTTTTTGGAAATGCATCTTAAATTTAAATATGGCAAAAATATTAATTTAGAGCAAAAATTCAATTGACCAAATGAATCTTGTGTGTTTGATAAGTTCATTCCACACAGGTAAATAAATGTGTTCCAAGCCTTTATTTAGGTTCATTTAGATGATTATAGTTTGCAGCTAATGGAAATCAAACCAGAGGAATAAACAAACAAAGATTATAGTAAATACTGTGCAATCACGTTGAAGACTGCTGACTTGACAGTTGTCCAGCAGATAGTCACTGACACCCTATGGGTAAACCACACGGCATTAATAGCAAAGCTGGACATTCACACATTGCTATATATATATAGATATTTGTGGAAAGTTGAATGGAAGGAAAAAGTGTAATAGAAAAAGGATGGCCAAGCTATAGGGCTAACTGCAGAGCTACTGAAAATACACAAGGTACTTGCTCAGATCTTCTTTTGTATGAATTAATGGATCCATGAGGTGTAGCAGGGAGATGTGGCACTGCTGAGATGTTGATGGTGCCTGGCTTTTTTTGTTGCATTTTTTTTATCATCTTATCTCGACAGTAGCCTACCCGATAGATTCTCCATAAGGTTAGGTTGGCAAGTTTGCTGGAGAATCAAATGCCATGGTTATATATTCATGTTCTGAACATAACAGTTTTAGCCCATGTTTTGGATAAGTCTCTGTGTGGCCCTTTAACCACTGAATCCAGCTCCAGCTCAGATCTCTTCCAGTCTCTTAAATGATGTTTGATTCACAATCACCTTAAAGCTTCATTTATTCATTTATTTATTTAAGCTTCATTTATTCTTGTTGCTTGTGGACATTTTTCTTGCACACATTTTCCTTTCACTCAATTTTCTAATGGCATGCTTGCATACAGTACTTTGTTACAGCAAGCTTCTTTACCAATTACCTATTGTAACTTGGAGATTGTTTGTGACTGTCATGCAGATTTTCATATGATTGTATAGAACATACTTCTGCACAAAAATACTTTTATTTGTCTAACGGAATAGTAATATTTTCTGAAAAAACTGAATTTGAGAATTTCTTTAACTGTGGTTCATAATAGTCTAAATTTACAGAAATAAAAGTTGAGATGTATCAACAGTCTATAATATTTTGTGCAATATTGCAGTTATAATTTTTAAGCTGAATTAATGAAATCAAAGGTTTTTAAAAGATATTTTGATTTTAGAAAATACTTTCATAAATCTTGACATTGACATTTCAGCCTTAAACTAATCCAAACCAGAATGGTTTGCAAAGATTTTTACACCCTGTGGAAAATGTTCAGACTTTATCAAAAACTCACAAACTTTAGTATCAGTCGTTAATATATTGTATGATAGACATAGAAGTAGTGTGTGATTTGGAAGAGGAATGAAGATACATGGTTTTCAAAAATCTGAATTTGTATTCAGCACCCTTCACTTTGATACCCTTGAATCATCTCCAATCCAGCTGCTTTCAGAAGTCTAGCTGCGATGAAACAGCTGCCCTGTGACGGCCTCAACTGTTGGTTAAAGTAGATTTAGTGAAAAAAATAAAATCATTGTGAAGACCAAGTAATCCATCAAAAATGTTAACAAAAATTTGAGAGAGTTTAAAGCAGGTTTAGGTTAAAAATAAATAAATAAACAACTTTGAACGTCTCACAGAGCATTTTCTAGAACATACTGGAAAGGTTTGCCCAGCAGCTCTGCAAACCTACCAAGACATGAACTCTGTCCACCTCAAGTGACAGAATGAGCAAAAACAGAGTAGCTGAAAAAAGTGGCCAAAGAAAGCCACTGTAAAAAGGAAGCCATAAGAAATAATGGCTTCCCACTAGCCATGCAGGGGGCACAGAAAATATGTTAAATGTAGCGGTCTGCTGCACATCACCACAAACACGAGGTGAAACATCCTGTTGGCAGCATCATGCCATTGCGACGCTTTTCCTCTGGCAGCGAAAGACAAGCAGAGTTGATAGAAAGATTGATGGTGCTAAATACAGGGCAATCCATCATGAAAACCCATTAGAGACAAAGGATTTTAGACTCCCATGGACATTCAGATTCCAACAAGTCAATGACCCTAAGCATAAAGTGAGAGCTACAAGAAAATTAATCTGTGGCAATACTTGTAAAGATCGCTCTTCAAACATCCTTTTCGTACGATCTGACCAACCTTGAGCTGTTTAGTGAAGAAGAATGTATTCATGCCACACTGTAAAATTTATTTAAAAGCAGAAAAACCTTGTCTCGTTTCCATACCACAAATTTACCCTCTTTTCTGTTGGTCCATCACAGTTAACCCTCATCATTTATATTTTAGCAGTTCAAGGCTTATGAATACTTTTGAAAGGCACTGAATACGACATATAATCAAATTTTATTATTATTTTTTTTTATAATAAATTGCCTTTTATAGTAACTTGCCTTATTTAGAAAATTATAATAACTTGCTAAATGGAAAGAAGCATTTCCTTCCATTTAGCAAAAAAAAAAAAAATTCCAAAGACAGAAAGTACTTTATATATGCAGTAATATACAACGTATTGAAATATAATTTGTGTTTGTGCATCCACAGTTGAAGCGGTTCAAGTTTTCTGATAGAACAGAAAAAAGGGAAGCTCTGTGTGCAATAGCAGGGCCGGTGATACAATATCCATCTTGTTTAGTGGAGGATTACTTTGTTTAGGTTTAAGAAGACTGCGGTCCACAGGAGCAGCATCTGGCTCAGGAAGCAGGGGGGCATTCTGGGTCAGAGGTCACAACACCAGTGAAACATCCATTTACATCTTGTTGGAGGCCTCAGAGTGAGGTATTGTCCTAAGGGGAGCACAGGCTTGTTTAAGTGTGGATTGAGATTTTTAGTTTTAGATTTCGGTTTTTACATTTTTACAAGAACAGATGACCACCTCACCTCATTTATTTATTCTTGTTTTTATCAAAATTCCTTATCTACAAACTCAATTCTAAATGTAATATTCTAATGTTCAAAACTTGCAATCATCCATTTTTTATGATGACTAAATAGAGCAGCTTGAGTCTGTTTCAGGTGACTACACCTGTCCTGTGCCTCTGTCCATGGTGCTGATTTCATTACCCTCTACCTGCTGCAGCAACACAGGTAAGGTAAGAGATTTTCCAACCGTCCAGTGCAACCATGGCCTCTCTCTTATCTGGAGAGCTCTCAGCAAAAGAACAGATAACACAGGAGACTTAAACTGAAGGTTTATATGACAGATTGATGAGGCCGCTCCTTCAATTAAAATGGAAAGTAGAGACAAAGTTTTAGCCCTGAACATAAACGTGTCATTTCTACTTCACTGGCAATCAGCAACAAGAAGGCTGAAATTTTGACACATAATGTTGTTCCAGCAATACCTTGATGATTTATGCATTGCTGAAGGAGACTGAGACAATTCAAAGAGTGTGTCCATGACCCTGGGTAGAAAAAAATAAATCCTCTAAAGCTTTGAAATAAAAAAAGATGGACGTGCAGTTAATATTATATCGCAAATTCCTGTCTTTTTATTCAATGCAGCACCAGACAAACCTAACTCCTTAAATGCATCCAAATTTAGAAACACATAAATTAACATATTGTCAGAATCCTCACGTTTTATATGGTTCCTAGTAAATTATTTTCCTTGTTACATTTTCCTTTTTTGTCCTAATACACCAGCTACCAGAGACCACACCCAATAACTGAAGACAATTTTGAAACCCTCTGACCATAAGAAAAACAATCTGGACGACAGTGAATGTTAGCTACTTGGACAAAAAGTAGCTGGTAAGAAAATACATTTCAGACTTAATATTAAGTAAAACCTTACAAAGATAATCTCCTTTTAACCATGGGAGCACAGTGGAACGGAATGAGAAATAGGTTGAAAAAGCCTCACACTCTTTTAGACAAATGTTGTATTGTTAAAAAGTACAGTTGCATAAAGAACAGCAATCAGAGAGGTCAAGTTTAAACCAGAAACATGCCAGTGGTTGTATTAGCATTTCTATTTCTGACTGGGATCATAATAAGCAGACTGGAGAAGAACAAAGACTCTAGTGACTTGAAGCATTTAAGACAATGATACAACAATTAGTGACTGTGCTCTTTTGATTAATTCACTCTTGAAATCAAGATTACTGTCATTCATCCAGGAAAAAATGCAAAATCAACAAATTACTTGAGTATTTCCTAGGTTGGAAAAATGACTCTGAGGTTTATGTGTTCTCTTCTTCTTGTGTGGATTCTCTCCAGGTTCTCTTGCATCCTTCCACTGTCTAAAAATATGTTAGGTTCCTCTGAATTTCTCTTACATATAGTTGTTTGCCTTGTGTGTCTCTGTGTTGCACTTTAATGCATTGACGGGTTGTTCCAAGTGAAACCTGCATCCCAACAACCAACTGCTGAAGTTAAGAATAATAATTGAAAATAGATACAAATTATATTCTATACAATACAAATTTATATCTATACTCTCCACCCAAACTGACAGATGTCAAGAATAGCATTAGTCAGAGAAGCAGGGGCTCTTAGATGTCAAGAATAGCATTAGTCAGAGAAGCAGAGAAGAGCCCCATAGAGCTGCATGGATCCAGGCCTCAGGTCGGAAAATCTTCTGACTGAACAACGAGTAGTCATGAACTCCATAAATCTTGGTTTTATGGAAGTTTGACAAGAAGACCGTCCAGAACAAAAGCCATAAGTAGTTTGCCAAAAGCAATGCAGGTGCTGCAGCCAGGATATGGAAGAAGATGCTGATGTCCTCTGAGACGAAAGTGTAGCTTATCCAATATTATAATGGCCATGTTTGGTGGAAAGCTAGCACTGACATCATTCTGAGCTTGCAAAAAACAATGGACAAAAGTTCTGTCTCTAGATATGTAAAGCTTATGAATTTATACAGAAATTATTTTAAACTTGTAGGAGAAAGGGGTTCTAAAAGTATTGACTTACAGGGCCTGGATAAATATGCATGGTGTACTTTTCAGATTTTTAGACACGTCTCTGCTATGGTCTATCACATAAAACACATTCAAGTTTGTAGTTGCCACAAAACTAGGAAAAAGTCTAAAGGGTGTGAATACTTATGAAAAGCACTGTTTCAATGACCTGACTGTTAAAGCTGTCCCTCCTGCAGCTGGTTTGTACATTATATAATAAAGTCAGTTTTTGGCACTTTTAAAAAAAACAAGTCTTAAACTAGAATAGACGAGCACAGTAGGTTTATGTTTTTCAGCAGATTTCACTGTAGAATTCAGCTTTTTGCTGAAGTAACCATGAGAAAACACAGCTGCTTCCCGAAAATATGATGTCATCACAGGACATCATCCTCCAGTGTTGATCTTTAATAAAGAGTAAACCTTCATCGGTCACTTACAGAGCTACTCTTGGAATGACAAGTACAAGTGCAAAAGAAGGAGATAAACGACACATACTGTACTACCATGTGACCATAGCATCTTTTTTTCCTCTTCCTGCAGCAGTGGCAGAATAACTGGTAAAGACATTTTTCATCGTTATCGCTTTGCATTGAAGGGGTGTTATTGTAAAGGCTAATGTAAATGACTGACTCATGCAATTTGACACAGCAGTCAGGAGTGACCCCCAGGCATCATTAGGTGCCCCTCCCAGAGGTCACGTCAAGGCAGATCCGACTCTGGCTCTCACTCACCGAGTCAGTTCCAAATCCGCAGAGACCCCAACTTATTTTTTCAGCTCAGGGTCTTGGAGGTCCGCCTTTCTTTATCGGCCCTCTCATATCTATTGAAATAACAAACCGAGGTCCTCCGCATGTATAGGTCTCTCCCACAAGTGACAGCATTAGTCATGTTCACTCCATTAAAAAGCCAGCCACAACGGGTCCGGTGCCAGCTCGCCAAGATAGATCAACTGAGAGGGATGAGAAAAGACAGAAGTGCGTTCTTCAAAAAGGAGCTGCAGATAGCTCCTAATCAACCCCTTCTAGACTAACAAGGTCAAGTGCCAGTGCTGGACATTTTTTTCCTCAACAACAGCCTCAAAATGTCTCACTCAAGACAAATCCAGAGAGAGTAACATGATTTTTCTGATAGCTGAGATGAAGTGGTGGCGGAGGAGGATTTGGGGTGTTGAATTGGGAGGTGATGATAAAAACAGTCCTTTATAAAAGCTGTCTGGACACACAGGAGCCAGGACTCCTGAAGTTAGCTGTAAAAAGAAAGCCTTTGAAAGCCGAGTGCTTTGATGTTGCAGGTTCTAATCGTGGCCCGAAGAAGGCATTTCTGTTAAGAGTACAGTTTAACTTTGTCTGAGAAAAAACAGAGAAGGCTGCTTCGTCCTGCAGCCTTATCTCATGAAAAGTGGAGATTTCTGTGGAATGAAGGGCTGATTCTGTGCACGCAGAGGCGGATACGTGCATTTGCACGAGTGTAATAGATCTTTTAGAAGTGCACATGTGATTATAATGGCTCTGTGGCACATCAGACGGCTCGGCCGCACAACGACACCTTATTAGCTGCTGGAAACCAACAAACGTCTAGTATGTTTTCACAGCTTGGCAGCTCAGCGTGACGAAGGGTCTGTGGAAGACCTGGCATCTCAGCAGTGCATTGCCACACACACACGCACACACACCAACATACCCACACCCACACCCACACACACACAAAACAAACAAGAGACCCTCCTCCACAGGTTTGAAGAAGAGTTTCACTGACCAAATTTTATACAAAAGAGCAAAAACACAACCCAAGAATTGAAGAATTGAGGAAAAACACAGGATTCACTCCACTAAGCAAACTAGACATAATATTTCTTCTCCTCTTAAAGCTGTAATGTATGTTCAGTGTCATACATTTTCTACTGCCTTTGAATGATGGGATGATGCAGCAGACCACACACATTCAACCAGATTACAGATGAGAGACCAACACACTGACCTATGCATTGAAAATATTTGTTAATGGAGAATCAGTAACTTTATCATTTTTGTGGGAGGTGCTACTGAAATGTTGCCTTTTGAATGCACAGATTCAACATTGTTTCTTTCATACAGTATCCCTGTGACACCCTAACCTAGTTAAATTAGTCTCAGACTGAAGATTTACAATGTATGAGGGAAACTCACAATGATAATTAAGAATAATAAAATTATGTGACTGATAACTAATTACCTTTGTAGTTTCTAAAATGCAAAAGTACATTATTAAGCTTAATATACAATACCAACCATATATATTTTTTTCTATTTGTAAATATACACATCAAATTAGTGAAACACTTGTTAAAATTTTGAAAAAAAAAATTTTTATACAGACAAAAATATAAACCTTTATAATCTATATGGTTGATTTCCATTGTTTGTCACTTTGGGGGTTTTATTGCAGAAGATTCACCACATAAAACAAACAAACACACACCAGAACATGGTGTTTCTGGTGCTCCTGATTATAATCTATAATCATTATAATAAAATCATATTGACGTGATTTAAAATAGTTGAACTGATGAGAAAATTGTGGAAATGGTAAATTAGCAATAAACTCGAAATGACAAGAAAAAGTCAAAATGATCAGAGAAGTTGTAAAACAATAAAGACAATAAAGTTTGTATGGTAATAATAAAGTTGAAATGATACTGCAGTATGAGCTTGAAACTTCATAACTCTTAACAGATTCAGTAAAAAAGAAGTTATTTCAGCATGTAAAAATCCTACGACTGTAAAATCTTAATATGCGACCAGTATCTCAGCTGTTTGGGGGTGATTTTGAGCATTCTCAAAATAAATTGTGAAAAACTATTTTTGCTGTTTTTTCAACATTTCAGCTTAACTATTTAAGCCATTACTTTACTTTATTTTCAATATTTAAAATATTATTCCTTAATGGAAAATGAAATAAAACCAACCAACACACATTTCTTTCCTAATATTTCTCTCAGCTGAAAATGTTAACAAGAAAGCAAACAAATCAAAACATTACTAGTTAGCTGTTTGCATCTATGATAAAAATCTGCTAAAGCGTGCCTTGCTACATAACAGCAGACTTATTGTGACGGGCTTGACAACGGTAGTCCAGTGTGGTTCTTCACTCCAACCACGCGTGCTGGGAGGACTCCCAGCACAGTCCCTGTTAATCAGGACTCCATAAGGAGAGAGGAGGTCAAACAGAGTGCTGCAGCTGCACATAAGGATGAATAGTGTTCCAGGGAATAATGGGCAGAGGTGTGGGGGTGGAGGATGGAGTACCTGGGGAGCGATGAGGGCAGAGGAGACATAGGAGAGGGAGGACCCCAATCTGCAGCCAAAAACAACAGAGGACAAGTGAAAAGCATCACAAGGGCCGCTCATGGACCGATCACGCATAGTCCGATAGATAGATGGATGGATGGATAAATAGTTAGATCTTTTTACAGGAAGTCACAGCTAAATGACATGTCGTATACAAACTACCTCTCTTCTGAACCGCAGCTGTGTTCCCATCTCCCCCACATTTTGGTTCACCTTTACTCCTCCCTGAGTGTCAGTTTGAGGCATCCTCCTCCTCCTCCTCTTCCTACAGTTAGAGCAATCAGTCACGACACAATGAGCCTACCTCTCCAGCTCTGTTGTTTTTGGAATGGAAAACCTGCAGCCCTGCCTGTTCTCCCCTTGGTCGACAGAAATAAACCAAAGAGACACTCTTCTCTGACGGATTTATCACCGCATCACATCTCAGCCCACTGCAGATCTGTAGTTTTTCTCAGTCGAATTGGACGATGTGTGATCATCGCCATCCAACTAATTGCCTGTTTAATTCTTGTGCACGACCAAAAGATTTTACCAGTCTCATTCTCAATGGAGGGTGACCTTGTGTCGAGACCTGGAGGGCTTTCACAGAGTTGTTGCCATAAAGTGTAGACACCTGCAGGGTATGCCTGTTTTTACCATCTGCTGAAGGCTTCTGAAAGCATATGTCCATAATATAAGACTAAGCAGCAGTGGTTATGGTGAAAATCATTGATACTCTGCCCAGATTGAAGTGCTGCATTTCATGGAGATCTTAAGGTTTATTTTTTTTTTCAACCGAAAATCTCAAAAAGCATCTAAAGCTCATAAAATGTAAAATACTGTATTTTCACACACTTGATTGAGCAATATAATCACTTTTAGGATGTGGCTTGTCATGAGTCCTTGGAATACTTTAAATTTCAGAGAGACTCTGGGTCTATTAACTTGTCAGTTGTTCTTAAAGTTGACTGGACTGCAGTAACCACAGAGTGTTTTACAAGTGAGGTTTGATAGATTAATAAATGCTAGCATGTCTGGTCTCCCTTGTGATCTACTCAGATTTAAATATTGTTTGAGTCAAGAGAAACACTGGTGCAGATCTAAACTTTGTTTTTACTTCTTTCCTAACCCCATTAATTATCTCACAAACACTTTCACACAGCTCAAATTTCTGTTTGAATTAGTTGTATTTTCCATTTGGGAACCATTGCACTAAATTACTAAACTATAAATACAGTACTGTAGACGAGACAATTCACACCTGAGTCAGCAACGGTAAAATATGATGTTACATGCTCAAATCAGTAATTGCAAACTCTTTAGGAAATAGTCAAGTCAATTCTTTGAAGATTTTGTTATTTTTGTCTATTTCACAAAGAAAAGAGCTCAGTTTTGTTTAATGGCACAGGAACATCTACTTAGCCTTTTATCTAAACCACTTCCTAAAACTGTGAAAAGGGCCCTTATTGGGGTCTCCAATCAACAATTGCAAGACATTTCCAAACTATTTAACAAAAAATAGTCAAGTATATTTATTCTAAGGCTGTCAAAAAATTATGCCTATTAATACAGTGCCATAAAAAACCTTTGTCATATTTCTCCTGGTTTTGTAGCATTTACATTTGTGTGATGATCAAATAAATGTTTGCATTTGACAAAGACAACTGAGTAAATGAAAAAAACAAATTTTTAAATGACAATTTAATTTCTAAAGGGAAAAAGCTATCAAATCATCCCAGCCCCATGTCAACGCATAATTGCCCCTCTTGTAAAATCAAAAATGAACTGTGATTCATCACATCATTTGGTTGATTTTCACAAGCCACACTCAGGAGAGATTACTGCCAGATGTTTAGAATCAATAAATCACTTAAATAGAACATCTCTAACAGAAAGAAGTAGGCTAACATATCACAAAATGCAGCTCATTACACCCAGATCTCAAAAATCGAACGCTTTGGGAGAGAGAACAATATATAAAGCACTACAGGTCTCGTGTCTAGGTTAAGTATAGTGCTGCAGATTAAAAAAAGAGGAAAGACAGAGAGCAAAATGTGCATCCATGGGAACGTTCCAAGGCAAAGATCACTGCTGACTGCAAAAACTTTAACCTGACTGTAAAAACGGCATGTTTGCCAAAAAACATCTTGACAATAAGAAAGCTCTTCTGTGGACTGATAAAAGAAACTTGTAACTTTTTGGAGTATGTGTGTCCTGTTACATGTGATATAATAATATAACAGGCGAAAGTACATGATGAGTGACTGAACAGTGGTCCTTCTGCATGGGCTTTGCATGTTCTCACTCTGCATGTGTGGGTTCTCTCCAGGTACTCACACAGTCCAAAAACATGACTTAACTCAGGTTGATTGACTCTGAATTCTCCTTAGGCTTGGTTGTTTGTCCTATTTGTCTGTGTTGCCTGCGATGGAGTGCTGGACATAGGCACCAGCACTGCTGATGAACCTAATGGATGGAGAAAGTACATCATGCCAACAGTCAACCCTGGTGGTTGCTACTTTGCTTTTTCATAGCCTACACATCTTGATAAAAATCTATATTGACAAGCAGAAAATCCTGGAGAATGTCCAGCCATCTGTTTATGACCTTAAACTCAAGCACTATTAGGTAATGCAGCAAGACTATGATCCAAATCGCACCTGCAAGTTCTCTCCTAATAGCTGAAAAAACTACTTGAAGTAGAACTTTATCTTATTTTCCAAGAAAGTCAGATCATAATTATTTGAGAACTTGGGGTCAATCACAAACTGAGCTTTCATCCCAAGATGACCAGGCCATTGTTAAGTATGGAATAAGACCAAAACATGTCCCTTTTAGCATTTAGACCCACATAAAGTTCACTGTTATAGACATAACACAATAAGTAAAGTATAAAAATAGCAGGACATAAACTTTGCCATTGTAGATGTATTAGATCTGCCCCTACATGTCATGTTCACCTAGCAAAGTTTGGTACTGTAGGATTATTTTGAATAACTTGAACAACAATAAATCATTCAACTATCAGAAAAAAAAAAACTATTGTATGATACATGATTATCCCATGTGAATGTCAAATTTTGTTGGTAAATTAAAACTTTTTGAAGGTTCAGAGGCCATAAGAAGTGAAAAAGCAGTGGTATGTGTCTTTTAATTGTCTCAAATCTTTATAACTGCTGTGTTCCACTATTACAAAAGTCAGATAATTTGAGGCTGGCTAATGGAAAAAGAGAGTGTGAGTAAAGTGAGGTGTCCAAGGATGTGGATGGCCTATTACTCACAAACTCTCTCTATGCTGCTGCCAAATGCTGCAAGTTGTTTTTTCTCTCTCTCCCTCTCTGTGAGTCATTCTGTAAAGAACTTCCTCCTTCCCAGCGGTGGCCATGGGGAGAGGCTCCATGCAGGCTGGTAGTCATAAGAAAAGCACTGATCTCTGGGCAACAATCAACACCCTATAACCTGCAACACACAAACAAATTCTTGTGTAAAGTGGAAATTATGAATCTCTGCAGGGTTACCAAACTACAGCTGCCTCTATAGTTTTTTGTGACCAGTTCTTACATCACATTAGAAACCTGGATTTTATTTTACAGGCTCGGCTTGGCATTGTAAATGCAACTGATCCTGAAATTTTTTTAAAGAGCTTCTCCTCTGAACAAGGACAGATGAGTCACAATGCTTTGTACTGATGCTAAAACAACTAAGTCCATGTCAAGATTCCTGCTATTGGTGCGTAGTCGTGACCAGGCTCTAAGTTGAGAAATCTTCAACTTTCTCTGTATTCAATCTTCCTCAGACTCACTGAAGCAACATTAACAAATGAAGTACAGAAACAGAAATGGAAAAGTTATTGTTTTTCCCTCACTGCTATGCTTTCTCCACATTCACATCAACTATAACCAGATTATTAGAGTGCGTTTTGAAAGTACTAGAGGATGGAATAATGAGCAGAGCTAAAGTGGGCTGGGAGATACCACCTTTAGTATGTTTGCAGCAGGCATAAATCAGCAGGGTAATAAATTAAGCACTAAATGACTTCTTGGCCTAAACATACATCACGAAGGCAAACCAAATGAAGTTCTATATACCCTAGAGGACAGAGGAATGCTTCTGTTCATAATAATGATTTGTAGATGGACCCTTGTGACTGTGGGTTTCTGAAACTGGAGGCAAAATCTGAGCATTCTTACTTATAGCAGCTCACTGATGTGCACTAACTAAATATAATTTCATATCATTTTACTAAGATAAATATGATACAACATGTTCAAGAAGCTAGATCCAAAATTAAAGTTATGTTAGTATTTATTCATAAATATTTATATACTTTGGAAACACCAGTGTAAAATAAAATAATTACATTTAAATAATGTTATAGCATTCCTGAAGCCTTTATTTGTTTCTGAAGTGAAATGTTTTGAGATGTGACAGAAACTAGTTGCCTTATTTTCTGCCATCTTGCACAATGCAATTGTGCCACCCAGTGGAGCAAATATGCTGAGTCCATTTTGTGGATTTAAGTGGAATTGCTGCAAAATAATTGTCTAAAAGCAATATAGGTTTTTGTTTTAAATTCCAAATAACAGTCAACTTTTCTGTTGTTTGCACTAGCGAGCCAAAAATGTAAACATTTTTGATGTAAGTGTAAATGTGTATGTTAGAAAACTTGTCAGACTTTTTAGTAACTATGCTAAAAGAAGAGTATGTCTTTCAATCTACTTTTAAATCTTTTTTGTCAATGAGGCAAGATACTTAGTTAATCTTGAATTTGAGTGTGACCAGGATTTTTTTATTTTTGGGTTTCCTTTATTTCCACCAACTCTGACATTGGACCAAGAATAATTTATGTATTATGGTGAAAACTGTGTAAAAAGAATAGAAAAAAGTCTTTAAAATTCTCCTTTCACTTCAGATATTACTCATACATATTTTTAAATATTCTAAAGTATTTTAAAAAACATATATTCAATAAAAAATATTTTATTTTTACTTCCAAATAACCTCATGAGAAATTGTTTTAAATCATATTTAGAACATTTAATTGGATATGATATTATTTAACACAAGGTTTGGAACTGGAAGCAGAAAGTACTCAGTTGACTTTAGATGTGCTGAGAGTGAACTGTGATATTAATGTATTTTTACTTTGGGAACGGTACAATACATCTCTCACCAGTGTCTGTGCCTTCTCAATTAACAGCTACTACATCATGCTAATTTATGTTGGCAAGGAGTTATCCATTTGTATTTTGAAGGTAACTTAGATGTTGGCAGCGTTGTTGTTCTCAAATAAAAACGATATTGTGTCAAGTCCAACTTAATCCCTCAAAGATCACCACATAAGACAGAGCAGCTTTAGTTTTGCAGTTTTCACTATATCTGTCATCCTCACAATGAAAGGGGTCTTTGTAGGACACTCTTGGATGTTTAATCTGTTCTACTTCAATAAAGCCCAGAATATGAATAAAGAATGATGTAAAATTAGCCCAGTATGTCAGTGACGGAACAGATTTCTACAAGGAAACCATTTTTCCAGACTCTTGTTCAAGTCCTGGTTCTGCTGTTTTTCTTATTTTTTCAGAAATTAATTATTAAAGTTGAATCTAGCATCTTTCATTAGCCTGTATGATATTTTTGCCATGTGCACATTTTTAAAAACATATAGTCACAGTTACACACACACATATGGACACCAGTCAGCTTGACAACATGCAAACTCTCTTACAGGCTGCAGTATTCATTATAGATAACTGTTGCACTCTCTGATTGCTGCTGCTGCTATAAAAAGGTCTCCAAACAAAGCCAGTCACATTGCATTTGTCACAATGTTTACCGCATCACTGCACCTGAATAAAAAAAACATTCTAGCTCTTCATTTCACCATGTTTCATTACATCAGAGACTCAAAGTTTTTGTAATCCAATTTTTATTGTGGACCTGTTTTTAATGTAGTGATCCTTCTTGATTTTTTTAAGTTCTATTTGTCAACAAATTAAAAATTGGTCCTACAACCAATATAGACAGGCAGTTCTTTATAGCTTTATGTATTATTATAAATTAATAACATGGTGACACAATTGCAAGGCATTTTCAATATATGCGTTCTCATTTCAATTCCACCATCTCATCTGGGAATGATGGAAATAAAAGTTATTTTGTGTGCACATTACATTACTTAAGGAAATGAAGATACAGCCGCTGTGTTGTTTATTTCCCTTATTAAATTGTAATATTCCTACTTATCTAAAGTTTTATAGTAAAAATAACACATATATGCAAAAGAGCAGTCTATGACACCGAAGTGACCTTCATTTGTTTAAGCGTCTTAGGTAACATTTCCTTTGGTCCTTATTTTCACCACAAATCGGAAAAAAGAAAAATAAATTCAGACTCCTACATGACATATAGTTACTTTTTTTTACTTTATCAGTAGATTTTACTATTTACTTAAACTGCATAAAAAACAAAATCCATAAGACCAATAAATGCTACAGACTCTGATATTATTTAAAAGTCAAAGGATTACATGGTTGATTTTATGCATGAATAATATCAAATGCAGTGGATTAAAATTATGTTTCTGAATCTGCTGTTTAATTACTGGACATTTGTAGAAATAAAGTGCAGTTTGGATGGGAAAAGGTTTACAGAGCAATTTCTATGTATTAAAAAAACAACACAAAGGGTCCTACACCAATTGAAATTATTAATATCAAGGACATCAGTAAGTCACTACTGACATCATAAACATGAGCAAAATTATAACATGAAGAATTTGCACAGATATCTTCAACACTTTTAAATCACTGCCTCCCTGGACTCGTTAGTTATGATGTTTCAGAGAATTTCAGCTAACGTGAAATTCTTTGAGAGACCTGTGTCTCAAGTAGAGGTGTCAGTAAGTAACATGTTAAGTGCTTTTCACACAAAGCCTGTTTCAGTTCAACAGTGTAAAACATTTAGGGTTCTGGGAAAGCTGTTTCCTGAAAGATGTCTAAGCAGTTCACTGTGATGAGCACACCGGTCAGATGCCTCCACTGCCTGGTGACAGGGTTTTTCATTTTATCCAGGGCCAGGTGAAGCTCCTGGATCATGTCCTTGTAGCTGTCTCCATAACGAAGGCTCCAGGAGTGCAGGAAGTCATAGGCAGGCTTCCACATGGACTGTCAAAGAGGACGATTTAAGAGGTAAAAATAATCAGAAATTTGAAATGTTAAGAATAATCAAAAATGTTTTGAAGTAAAAGAAACATCCACCGTAATGCAAAAACAAGTCAATCGTGACACAGAAAAAAAATGCCAGAAAATCTGTAAAAAAATAAGTAAGCTGAGGTAAAACTGGATCCTGAAACCGGACAATAATCAAGCAGTGCCTGAGAATAAAAAAAAAAGGGGAAAGTCCTGCAATGGCTAAATCAAAGCCCGGAGATGTACCTAAGTATTGTAAGTGGAGAAACCAGAATTCAGTTAATGAAACAAATGAACTTTACAGGTTTTAGTTTATTGAAACGTACACGTAGGTGATACATGATAAATCCAGGAAAGAATAATGCTCATTTACTGACTGTCAAACTGACCTGCTGACTGACTTCATCGTCCTTCCCTCGGTGTGGAGCTTCGTAAGCAGCTATCTGAGCGCTGGTTAGTTTTCCCATCTTCTCTGCAAGCTCCCGCCATCGAATCCCCAGTTCCACAGCTGTCGACAGAATGACTATGTTCTGAATGAGCTGCGCCACTAGATTCACATTGTTCATCTTCAGTAGCCCCTTGATAATAAAAAAAACACAAACAATATTTTTACAAGGGCACAGAAAGGATTTGCCAAAACAACATGGACAGACATGAGTTTGATGCATTTGACTGAAAGCCATTTTTATGCACTTACCATCATTAGTTCATGCAGGAACCTTTTCCTTGACGTCTCACTGTGGCAGTCCTCCTTCAGCTTTTCCAGAACGCAAGCCACCTTGTCAGCTTCAGTTTCTGCATATCTTCTCTTAATTGTTTCCAGAGGCTCATTTTTGTACTCTAAAGCATCTGCAAATCCTCTCCAGCTTGTGATGTGCTGCGTGACCAATGTTTGGATGGCAGAATACATATACGTGAGCTTCCTGAAGGGCTGTGTCATGTTTCTCAAAAGTACTGTTGTGGTGACTTGAGCATCACTGAAGTCCATCACCTGGTCCACTGCTATGAGTTTGATGTTTTTGCAGTGGACCAAGCCAACTCTGCCTCTGAAGGATCCAATGTACCACTCCTTCACCTTCAAATTACCGACTGACCTGACAGTCTCTCTAGAAAGCAGAGCCACAGTTTCACCCTTAAAATACTCCAGGAGATATTCTACGCGCGACTGACGTAAAACTGTCTTTAGGGCTACCCCATACCACTGCAGGGTCAGTGGCATGTCTTTGAATTTGGGTAAATCTGAATCGCTTTCCTCTGGAATGGGAAATGTTTTTGCAATATCAGTCTTTCTTTCCACATTCTTTGGTTGCCTCTTCTCTGACCTGATGGGTGGTGCAGGAGGGGAAGAAACCTGAAAGTCAGTTGCCTTTGATAACGAGTTTGATTCTATCACTTGTAAGTCTAACTGAAAAGGAGTCATCTCTGCTTTCCTAGGACAAGATATTGCTACTGGTAGATGCAAAACTGTTCCAATTTTGAGCTGACTTTGCCTGACTTGTTTCACTTTGTCCTCAGAGTTGATTCCAAAGTTCGAGCCTTTAACATCCACCCCTACAATAAAGTCATTCAAAGTGTCTGGTTTGAATGAGTGTTTCCCCCAAAGTTGCAGCACAAGCGGTGGCAGGTTTTTATTACCTTTGCATACATCTGAGAAAGGAAGCTTAGGTGGAACATCTTCATGACAGCAGACGACTATTACAACCTTAAATGATGGATGGATAAACTTTGGGCCATAGACTGCAACAGTGATTTGCCGACTCAGGTAATCCCAAACTGATGTGGTGGGTGGCTGCAGAGCAGAGGCCTCTGCCACTGCTATCACAAAAAAATGTGTCTTCAGATCCTGAAGTTTCATCCGAATCATGTTCTTGTCAACGTAACAGTCGTTCATTTTGGTGTATGGGCCCTTTTGTTTATTAGACACCATTCCAAACACAGTGGTCATCACCTGACTTTCAGGATTGTCCTTTACCTCCCCTGAGAGTTTCATCTCCAAGGACAAGCACTCCTTTATGTTGATATTACTCAGAAGCACCTCAAGAAGTGGGCTCATGGTTGTTATGTAGTTATTGTTGAGGCCAGGAGGAGGGTCCAGCATAGCTTTCAGGGTCACTTCCTGAACTTCTCCAGGGTGAACATGCCCTTTTGGGACATGCATGCTAATTTTGGATTCGGGTAGCTGTACTGAGCCTCCACTGTGGTTGATCTTACTAATAACCTGAAAATGTGTGGCCTGGGTTTGGGCCCACCCAGGGCTCTGGCTCATCACATTTAAGTCCAAGCAGGAGCGGGTCAGCTGCCGGTGGCTCAGCCAGGCCATCTTATAGGCCTCTCTGTCATTCTTCAGCCACTCAAAGTCTGGGCTCAGCACAGGTCCAGGTGGTCTGGAGTTGTTCCTAAAATTTGGCTCCTTTTTCTCCAGGTCACTGAGAATGTCTGAAGCACTCCTCCATCTCCCAGACTGGTTGCTGATTTTGTGTCTGTTCACACTAAAGTTCCCAATGCTGCCTTCATCAGAAGATATGCTTGTGCCATCATCATTACCATTATCGGGATGTACTGTTTCTCCTTGTTTTACTTCTGACCCATTGGAAGTTGGTTTATGTGTGCTAATGTGAACAATATCATCAAGGAATGGGTTGGATCCAAATTGCTTTTTCCAAAAAGGGTTTTTGGTTTGAGAGGATTCTGATTTTTCTGGGTGTGAAAACTGCCAATCTGATATCTGCGTTCTTCCCGGTACAAAGCCACCTTTAAGACAGGAGAACATGGTCAATACATCTTTTAGGATATTGAAACATCTTTGAATATTTTTGTCTAGATATTTACCATTCAAGTTATCACTGGGCGATGTGTCATCACTGAGATCAATTAATGTGCCCTCAGATCTACTCCTTCTGATACTTCCAACCTGGCGAAATGACATATTCCTTTCAGCTGTCATGTTGTCATCTGTAAACAGGAGAACTGCATTAACTTAATGTTTGTCCTCAGATATAGTTAGCCTGGCAAGACACAAGTGTATGCTTCCTTTGTGGAATCACAAAATTTCAGAAAACAAACAAAAATAACAACAGCGCTTTCAGGCCTGAGAATATTTTTCCAAGAGATTTCTATTAGCTTGTATCTTGGGGGGAATGTGCGACTCTCTGTTAAAGAGGAAACCCTGGTGACTATAGTAGTTCTCCAGAATTTCTCTAAAAGAACTTCCAACACTGATAAAGTGACTTTAAAATCCTAAACAATAAGATATCTTAATCTAATCTATAAATAATCCCTTCACTGAAAAGGTTTCTCCAGCCAATCTACTCAACCCATAACAGACAAGATGAGGTTTTAAGGAACTCTGTTACCAGCAAATTATCACAAAGGCACAAACCAGACATTAAATGGTTAGTGAAACTTGACAATAGAGAAGTTGCTAATTTGTTGTTATTTGTAGACATAACTAAACAAAATACAGTTTGACAGGTCTGAAATAAGATGTTATTCTTAACAGTGTTTGATTTCATTCTAGTTGCGTTATGATCTTGTTACAGTCTTATTTTCTTTAGATTTGTCTTGTTCTTGTTTTCCTTTAGTTCAGTACTTCTTAAGTGTTTCTGTTTATGTCTATTCTTAGTTACTCTAGTTTTAGTCTAGTTTAGTTTAGTCTAGTTCCTCTGTGTACTCTCCCTCATCCCGTCAGCCTCTTTCGCTCTCCCTCTCCTCGGTCTTAGAGAATCATAGATAAACTAGCCAAAGTTAAAGGAAAACATTTGAAATATGTTCAGAAGGTCTAAAAAAACTGTTAATAAAAAATACTTCATGAGCATAAAACAAATCTGGTAGTTTCAAATATATATACACACAAACAGTGGACTAAAACTTTTGCACAGTACAATAAAGCCTGTTTTGTTTTTCTCTCTTACATTCATTACACATTTCGATTCTTGTTGGACCGGTTCACATTCGTTTTTCTGTATAAAGTGATGACAAAAAGTATATTCAAATTAACCCCGGATGCCAAACCCCCAAATAATCAATTGCAGTTGAGCTTCCTTTCCAGCTATTAGCTTTAAAATATTTTCCTTCTGACTAAAGTTATTGTTGAAGCCTCAGATGTTTCTGACATCTCTCTGTTTGTCTAGTAAGAAAGTGTTTCAAACCCTAGAATAAAGCCTAAGCTCTTCATCGTGTGCCTAAGCTCTTCATCGTGTCACTCGCCTGTGCAAAATGACACAACCTTTTGAACACTTGACATAGTGAGTCAGTCATTAATGATGTGTTTTCTTCCATCAATGCACAAAAACAGGTCGGTCTTGTTCAACAGAAGACACAGAAATCGCTTCTCACTCAGCACCAAAGAACTTTAGGACTACTAGGGAAACAGCCTGTTCGGAAAACTGACAGAACCACGTTTATTCTAAAATAAATAATCCAATGAAAATGGCATTCAACATATTTTGCTTGCTACATTGTGTGACAAAAAAAAGTTAGAACAACATCAGGGTTACTGTACATTCAAATTAGGAAGTAACATTAAATGTCACTCTAAAGTCTGAGCAGGTGAACCACCCACGGAGTAGTTACAGATTAATAAAACCTGTCATTAAAAACCACACTTCCTTTTATTCAACTCGAAAGAAAAATCACATTTACTTGGAATAAAAAAACAACAGCTGAATCTTACCGCCAACACCAGATGTTTATTCGCTTAAAGAGACTTGTCTCCACTCATTAACTCGGAGCTTCAAAGAAGATCACGAACCCCTCCTCGGCTCTGTTTGCTCTCCCACGCAGAGAGCATTTTGGGACTGGAAGTTTAAATAATTACAGGAATGCCTGCGGAGGAGTGACTTTCCGCGTGCGGTAACTGCATTACCCAGAGTGCAACACCGTGTTTACGTCCATGAACACCTGAAACTGTGTGTTCCCTCCAGTTTCGACAAGAGATTGGTGATAAGCATGTAACAGGAACATTGTTCTCTAACAGGTCACACAGACATTTAGCCGAGTATTTCTAAGTAAATTATCTCCTTTCAAGTTATTAATCTGCTGTCTGAAGAAAACTTTTTTTGCCTAAGTCCTGCGAAACCGAAAAAGAAAGCTTTTCTAATTTATTTCTTGTTTATTCACAAATGTATAATGTTTTGTTTTTTTTACTCTCAGGGGTATTTGCATGTCCTGGTAATCGCTCAGGGAAGTAAAGAATGTTAGTTACGCAACGTAACCACTTGATGGCGCCATTTCACTGTTTTTCCAGTGCATAACTCTTGAGGTGCTTTTACATCTGGTTTCCAAACTTATCTGCACCTTTTAATAAGCCAAGCATGTGCGACTAAAAATGTTGGTGTACAGGACTGAAGGCTATATTTTTATTCTTTTTATATATCCCCCTGAAGGCTTGTCAACTGTGCTAATTTATATCTGAAGAAGAACACAAGCTGTGCTGCAGTATGACCAACACTTCTTGACGTGCTGCTGTCTGTTAGTGGCGCTCTGAGAGACGAGGTTAACCTGCCTGCTTAGTTTAATGTGTATGGTTGGTACCATGAATAACCTTTGCACAGGAATTTTGCATAACTTACTCTTTTATTTTTACTTTCATTTTCACCCTTTTTCCTTTCACAAATAAGTTATTTTTTATATATATTATGGGTTAACTTAGTTTGAATTTTGAAGTCTATTTAATTTCATATAGGTAAAAAAAATTTATCTGGTTGAAGTGTTTTTTTTTGTTTTTTTAATTTATACACTTCAAGTTGAAGTGGCCTAACATTTGTTTTATTGAGTCATGAAATAATGTTGTTAAATCCATGTTGGGAGCCTTTCACTCCGAGGTTATATTCCACTCACGGGTGTCATGTAAATTAATTTTAAACTGTACAACATCTTGTACAAACACAGCCTTGGCAGTCTTGTTGAATTTACAGTTAATTATTTGGACTAACCTCTGGAACGAATCCAACTGCCTTTCCCAGGAGACTCGCTGGCTTGATGACAGTGTGGTTGGCGGTTCGAACCGCAAGATTGGCCCCAGATGCATCATCGGAGAAAGGTGTGTAAGAACACAACAAGGATTAAAAAAAGATCCGTTATAAGATTCAGCTGAAGCTTTATTCAACAGGAGACATCATTAAAATCACTAATGCTTTCATCCAGTTTGGCTTTATAACCATCCTGTTTTCCAAAAGACTGAATCAAGGCTGTGAAGTATTTCTTGTGGCCTCCCCATCCCCACTTGGCTGTTTTCCTTCCTTTTCCTTTTCCTGGCACTGGGGCACTTCCTGAGGCCATCTTAATTTAAATCAGGCCTGTGGTTGGACGTTCCTCTGAGGACTAACTGACACCACAACAGTCTGGGAAGGTGATAATAATGCAACAACACAGGGCAGGAAACACAACATGCGGGGAAAATGAGTCTTCAGATTAAATCAGATCATTTTCCCAGTGTTGTTTTTTTATTTAAACAGCTTTCAACTTGATTTATTTTATTTTTTTCCCTTTTTTTTACTTTTAAAGAGAAACTTTTTAAATGAATAGGAAAAATCAAATAAAAGTTATTCAAGTAAGGGAGGAAAAACATTTTTTTTGTCATATTTGGATGCAGATAAACACTTTTGTTTCATCATCTGAATTTTTCTTTAGTATTTAAAAATTGCTGTATAGATTTTTAAAATTAATTTTAATCAGGTTCTTGAGGTTACAGATAGAAGGTAATTTTATATGGAGCCATATTAGCATATTATTAAAAAAAATACCCTCAGGCATATAGTTACCTGAAAATGTACTTTTTGATTTGAATCTCAGCATCACGCGCTTTCTCTAGAGAGCAAGTTTTGTTAGAACAACAAAACTGTTGTGCTTGTTTTTTGTAAACTTGTGCATCACAATACAAGACTGAAAGAAAAATATGAAGAAATTTATACAAATTTAAAACATCCTACTTTTCAGTTTTTTTTGTGTGATGTTGCTGATAAGAAGAAATACTGAGGGATATCTGGTAATGTTACGTTTTCTGTCTTTCATTGCTAAATTATTAAGTATTTCAAAGTAATTTGAGAGACAAAGTTAAATATAGAAACAGTTTGAGTAACTGTCCTAAAAGGACCAGACAGTTTCATTTTAATGACAGATTTTTAGCATTTAAAGATCTAGATTGCACCACAAAATTTAGGGAGGACCAAGTTTGGATTGTGACCTACTTTTGCATTAATTGTCGATCACTGAGTCATCCTACAGCAGGTTTCACTGTATTAAATAAAATCTTACTGTGGCCGCTCAAAATTGTCATTTATTTTTTTGTTATTAATTACAGCAAAGAGTAAACACCCAGCAGCAGTGACAAATAGCTTCACAGCAGGATTGGTTGTCCCTGTAGCTATCAACGAGGACTTCAAAAAAATCATTGCAATCATTTTATTGTCATTTTTTGCCTCTTTTCATGTAGAAACGTCAATAGGTTTAGAAATGTATTTAACCGAGTGACTTTGAATGATAAATTTGAACAAGATTGGCAAATTATTGTGAATTATTTAATGTATGAGAAGTTGATCATTTAGTTTTGCTTTAATGGTGTATCAATAATCACAGTTAGAAAAAGAGCAGGGAATATATTTCATATTTCATCCCTGTTTTAAAACCTTTACATGTTGACAACCTACCACAGTGCCAACACAGACAAACCGCTGCTTATAACAGCTTGAAATTCTAACTATCAAAACTACTTTCAACTAATATTGTCTCAGCTTATATTGCAACAACGTTTATCAAAGGTTACTGTGATGCAGGAATTTTACAAAATACTTCCTCTCTTCAAAGTTTCTCTTTTGCGTTTCATACAATGATCAATGCACGATAGATAGACTGACGGTTAGACAACGCTAGATGGCGCTGCAAATGAGTTGCTGGGAACGCGCAGAAAGCAGAAGTTTGAAGTTTATCCCACTCTTCACTGTAAGACTAAAGATTCAAAAACAACATTTGACCCAATAAGTAAGAAAAAAATATTTGTTTACAATATTATACTTCACTGCAAATATTTTATGTTTTTACAGTTTAAAGGCTGGATGTCGCGTCCTGTAAACATTCGCATTGTGGATTTGATTAAATTCAGGAACAACAAAACCAATGAATTTAAACAGGAGGCATCTCTTCTAAAGATTATGAGAAAAAATAGAAACCACGCTAAATAAAAAAGGAAAGTTTTGAACAGACACCTCTAATTTAGCATTGAAAATAAACCAGAGCATAATACAGCATAAGGTCAAAACAACTACAATGGCTAAATGCATCTTATACATTTATCCGTTTCGTTCTCTAAAAACATGGTGAATTTGCGGTTAATTTCGTAGAGTTTATTGTAGCTCATAATTAATAGCTTTGGATTAATAACATATAGAAAAAGAACAACGTTTTAGTAAATTCTTCATGTGTGGTTTTTTAGAGATATAGGCTGATATAGATATAGTCTGTTCAATTATTTAAATATTTACTCATAAAAACTAAAGCACTCTCCATAGTCCCTGCCAGCTGAGCGTGATTAACCAAATTGAAAGTTTTGTTGTTGTTTTTTTGTTTATTTATCTGCTGAGGGCTTGAAGAAATACGTTCCAGGAAAAAGGGAAAACAAATTTAATAAAGAGAGCAATTATAATAAGTGCAACATGAATGCAAGATTAAATAAAGATTTAAATATAAAGTGGCAAAACCTTGTTTTTTGATGACAGTGATCAAACTCTACAAGGGTTTTAGGTTTGTATAGTGAGCCGATTAAAAGTTCTGTCTAATTTAAATAATTAGACAGAAAATCCTTTTCAAATATTGAATAGATGCCAAGTATTTACTTCCTCTTTAGAAGTCAAATAATTGTTTTTCGCTGCAGAACCTTTCCTGCAAAACAAAACAAAAAATCAGCTAATGCAACTGGTTGAACGTGATACAGACAATATTTCAACATTAATATTTGCACATTTAAAATGATAAATTGTCATTTTAGAGTCTTTTTAAAATAAATTGATTTTATCGACTCGACAATGGATAAAAAAAACTGAGTCGATAAAGTTGCTTCTGAATTCATACTGACTTTATTGAGTGGCTCACATAAAAAGCCATTCTCAGTGAGAGAAAGAGAGCGAGAGAAAAAGAGGAAAATCATCATTGTAAAATTAAAAATCACTTTACAACATGCTTACTTAAATTAAACGAGCGGGTAAACAGGAAATGATTTTCAAACCATACAAATAAATTCAAAGTGCGCCTAATGAAATATCCCCTAAATACAAGGAAAACAAACAAAGACAAATAAGGAAAAACAGTGGTTAAATATTTCCCCACAAATACATTTCATACCAGGTCAAAAAAATCCAAGTACATATCCGTATATTTTTTTTTTCAAATATTTACTAGAGTCCATATACAACTAGAAATACCTATACAAAAATCGTCTCCTGGACAAATACATTGCTCACCTTTACATTTGGGCTGTAATTATTCTAACCTACATTTATGTACAGAACATTTCTGCAGCAGGGTAAAGTGTAAATTACCTTTTTACTGGCCTAGAAAACTTAGCGCACTATTCTGCAGGCTGTTGAGTGAACATGTTAAACAGAGAAAATGTTCATAATTTCACCATTCTACACAAAATCTGAATATATTTGTTCCAACCGAGCAGTGGCAAAGAAAAAAACACACACACATTTTTGCTCGATTTTAAAGTGCCAGTGTTTGGTTTTTTTAGGACAGTTTTGACAGAAGGAGCGCAACTTTTCCAAGGCCTCCATATTTCAAAGCGTTTTTTTCCATGTCATACTGAGAAATAAGAGATTATTTTCACTTTCACGCCTGAAGTCACTAATTTTGACGCTTTTGATGGCACAGATGAAATGACGCAGTTTGCAGACTTAAACACTTAATTGACAACAGTCAGGATAGAGCTGATCGCATACAATGAAGTATGTCCACTCGTTTGCCTTTTCTTTTTCTTCTTTAATTTGATTCGACCTAACATGATGTAGATTTAGAGGCCATTCATGCCCACTCCCTGGGTGGATTCAGGTGGCTGCAACAAGTCGGGGGAATGGCACGGAGGGCTCCCCGGCGCGCTGTGCTCGCTATCTGTGTCGCTACCCCTCTTGCCCCCGCTGCCCCCGGAGCCGGAGCCAGCGGACCCCCCGGCGCTATGAGTTTTTACGTGCTTGCTCAGGTGGTCGCTGCGCATGAACCGCTTGTTGCACACGGGACACGCGAAGCGCTTCTCGCCAGTGTGCGTGCGCAAGTGCCTCTGAAGCTCGTCGGAGCGCGTAAACCTCTTCCCGCAGAACAGCCAGTTGCACACGAAGGGCCTCTCGCCGGTGTGCCACCGCAGGTGTGCCTTCAGGTGAGACGTTTTTCCGTACACCTTCCCACAGCCAGGGATGTGGCAGCTGTGTAGGCCTTTCCGCCGCAGGCTGGCGCCCGCTGGTCCCAGTCTCTCCGCCTCTTGGCAGTTCGGGCAGTCGCAGGTGGCTCTGCCCGAGTACCGTCGAGCCGAGGACCTCGGGGAGCCCGCTAAGGCTGCAGGAGGACCCCCGGAGAGCATAGTCCCACCTGCTCCAGTTAGCGGCGAGGGGCTTGTGTCCGGATAAGAGGGTAGTACCGGCTTGAAACCGTCCATCAGGTGTTGGCCGGTTGTCAACAGGTGTGGAGAGGGGCTGGTGCTGAAAGCAGAGTGACTTAAACTGGAGTAGTCAGAATTATATCCTCCGAGGGGAGAGTGTAAGGAGGTCTGCAGTCCACCGGAGTGTAAGGACGATTGTAGTGCTGCTCCATTTGGGTTCTGAACGTCAATCCACCCCGCTGCTCCCACGTCCCACCAGGCAGAAGCTCCGGTGGTGCCGACCTCTCCCGCCGGGATCCCGGGGTGAGATGACTTGAACCAGGACTCGTACGGGTGCGCAACGCTCATCCTCGGATAAATGCCTTGCAAGCTGTCCACCGAAGTGTGCACCTTGGAGATGAAGACCGGCTGATGGCTGGAGTCTTGAGAGTTGCTCGAAGCTTGGAAAACGGAGTAATCGTTTCCGAAATGGGAGCCGGACGATGTCCCAGACGTGAGAGAGAAGGCACTGGATCCGCTGGAGCCGTTGTTGCCGAAAGAGTCCGAGGCTATGCCAGATCCGTTCCGGGACACCCCGAAGCTGGACAGGCCGGAGCCGAGGCTGCAGCTGCTGGCGGCGGCTCTCTTCCACGGGTGGAAACCCTTCCCAAAAGACGAGGAATTATCCGATATAGCAGACGGTGAAGGGCTCGGACTCCCTATTTTGTTGCATGTTGCAGCCAACATGGCTAAAGGAGTCGATCCTAACCTCGGCTCCTCCTAAAAAGCGCGCACACACACACAAAAAGAAAAATCTAAGTCACACTGTGCAAAGTTTAAAACTTCAGCAGGTTAAGCGCAGATGTTTATGGCAATATTTCAGAAAAGGACTGCTCACAATGTTTGAAATGATTTCTGAATATTTGGCAGAAGTTTGCTTAAGTTCTAGTCTAAGATTCTCATCACTTCCTACCTGATCGAGAACAACGTCAAAGTGCAGATAAATTCCAACCTGAACACCAGCGAAACCATGCGTGTTTTTTGTTTAGCTCTATAAAGCGAACTTCCACGAACTTGCTGCTGAAAGTATAAGCACCTCACTGGCTCTGCTGCAGTAAGTTTAATCCCCCTCCAAACGGCCGGCAGGACAATGACAAGAACTAATTAAAAGCAGAAAGAAAGTCCCTTTTTTCGACTCACCCCTAGAAGTGAAGTTGCCATCACACAAAAACACTGCCCTCCTCAGAGGATCTTTTTATATTTATGAATCAGGAGCGCTGCTTTTTTTCTTCTTCTTCTACTTTTTTTTTTTTTTTTTTTTTTTTTTTTTTTAGAGGTGTGCTATACAATGATGCGTTCCGCCCATTCTTCCACAATTGTAGGCTCCTCTCTGGCTTTGAAGTGGCGCTGTGTGACACGGGCGACCAATCAGCTGCCCCTTTCCCCGCTGCACTGCCACATACTAACCGTGAGGTCATCGATAGAAGAGCTCCCTCCCTCCCCTGCACAGACAGCTCTCCACCCTCCAACCCACCCCCGCCATAATAAAAGACAGCGGAAGGAAGGTAAAGTTAAATGAGAGTGAATTAGGAAGGAGGAATTAAGGGAGGGGGGACAGCACTTATTGAAAATTTACAGAACAGATCTCATAACATAAATTTGAAAAAAAAGAAGGAGGAGTGATCATGATATGGGGTCAATCAAACATGCCTGCAGAGTTAGGCAACAGGCCACACTGAAGCCAGACTGAAGCCAGCATGCAAGAAAAAAATAAAGAAGTGACAGTTTACACTATAAAAATGAATATTAGATTTTAGTAATTGAAAAATGATTAAATCAAACATTTTGTCTTGTAGTTGTAATGTTCAATATCTTAAAATCTAACATTTTGAAAACCATAGAAAAATGTCATTTGGTATTATTGTTTATTTTCTTTAGTCTGACTTTTAGGAGTAACAGGAATATTCAAACCAGTGGAATTAAACGGCGACTGTCCACAGGAGCTTAAAAACTACACTTTAAAAAGTAATTTGGGAAAGTATAAAATTTTAGTCATTAATGTAATTACATTGTTAATCAAAAATAATAATTTCTAAAGTTAATATTCAATATTGGCTAAATTCTATAACAAGATAAAATCATTTAGCTAAATATTTTCATATGATTGCAACTGAATGTGTTGGATTATTCAGTTCAGTATGTCCAATCTGAAGGTAATAAAATGATGATGTCTTTCTATTTTTTGCATAATGAATGAATATGTTATTGTAGTAAAAATTACAAACTTTCAAAATATTTGTGATTCAGAGAACTTTGCTGTTGGAGTAACAATTTAGATTTGTTTTCCAGCTTTAACTAGTTTAGTGATAGCAATTATGTTTAAGTGTAAACTAAACGTCTTGAGGTAGTTTTTTGTTGATGACAACTTAGTTGCAGTTTTCATAAGTAAAGGTTATATGCTACTTTTTCAAAGCAGGTTCTAAAAGTTCATACTGTTTCAAAGGCATTTCATTCATTAGTTTAATGCCAGCGCTAATGCTAAAGCCAAACCTACTGGTGACATCAGTTCTTGAGGCAGTTCTTGCCAGGGAACATTGCATCTGTGCTTTCTTTGAAAAAGGTGGTATATTCTGATTTCTTGAAGTAGAAATTCTAGAAGTTGTTTACATTTTGCAAACATTTAATTGCTTTAACTAGTTTAGATCCAGGGCTAAGGTTAAAATCAAACTTCCTAACATGCTAAACTTCATAAACCTGAGCCAATCCTTGTTACTCAGCAGGACATCTTAGTTGTGTTAGTCAGGAATATGATCTACATGCCTTTATGGTCTAGATTTATTTACTCTCTTTTACGATTTCTGTAACATTTTATGCAATAATAACAACCGAGTTATTATATTTGTTCAATTTTAAGGGTAAACAAGCCAGATGATCACAATTGCCACAGTAACTCCTTACAATTTACCCAATTAAGTTTAGTGTCTCTTAGGTGTTAAACGGATATAATTTCTACTGAGAAATATTAATTAAACTTTCCGAATAAAATGATGACACATTTTTTAATCAGTTATCATTCTTTTATTGTACAAGTTTCTTTTATCAATTTAGAAAATAAAGTTGAAAGTTTCTATTTTGAAATTAAGAACATCCTCAGAAGAAAGTTGTAGATTCTCCTTTTTCACCAATAGAAGGTTGTAAGGAAAGCAGTTGTTTTACTCTATTCTATTTTTTCTATTCTATTTTCACATTATTGAAATCATACAATTATTCTGCCTCAAAGGGGAATTTGCATGTTTAACTTCTATAGACTTAATATACACAGGGCATTACAGAAGACATAAAGGCTGCATTGTTCTGCTTGTGCACTTATATTGCATCGCCTCAAACTTTCACATCACTGTAATTGTGTCCAATTACCTTGACAGTTTTGATTAAAACTGTTATAGACGGTGCATTCCGGGGTGGTGCGCGCGTTTGGGTGCGTGTGTGTGTGTGTGTGTATGTTGGGGGATATTATTCATTTCATTATAAACCATGTTCATCTGAAGCAGCAGATGAAGAAGAAGAAGATGAGAGGTCGGCGTGGTTGACTTTAGAAGATTTACAATCATTAGACATGACCAAAAAAAGAAAAAGAAAAAAAAAGTATATACATATATTTTCTTTTTAATTCCAAGAGGGGTTTTGGTTTAAGGGTTTGTTAGAATAAGTGACTCCAATCTGTGCATAAAAATAGAACAATCCAGTTAAATTAAATTGGTTCATCACTTTCTCCACTGACATTTGGTAAAATAATAATAATGAAAAACTATAAGAAGCTCGTGTTACATAATCAGATCTTGAAGGCAACTCGGGTTTGTAGTCATTAGCATGCAGTGTGAGCTGGGGGCATAAATTTCATTTGAATTTCAAATTTAATAACGCGGGAGGTTTTTAATCATCCACAGTTTTATTTGTTTGATATTAACATGCTTATTGACCGGGTCTCTTGACCAGCTTGGTCATTATGGGACAGGGAAAAGTTAATTAAAACGACCAGGGATTATTCATCACATCATCTGCCCTAACCCGTGTCGCTTCCTTTATTGCGCAGCGTGATAGATGGACAATCTGATTAATTCCTGTGTTTCTAGGACTGGACAGCCGCTTTTTTTGTGTATTGCCTTTCCTTTAGGTGTGAGGAAAAATAAGAAGTGAATAATGTAAAGATTGTTTCTGATGCGAAACCACCTCTGCGACTTGATCATTTTGGATTACGCATCTTATTTAATTGCAAACGTTTTCAAACATTAGACATACTTTCCAATATTTACAACAAGTCCAATTAAATAAAAGGGAAAAGACACTAATTTGCATACAATTACATCTATATTTTGACTTTGTAAGTATAGCTCTCCGATTGTTTTATTATCACTGGGCTTAAATTAACTACATCAAACTGCGATGTATTATTATTATTATTTTTTTTTTTTTCAAACTAAGCCAAGGTATAAAAATCAAGCGGCGAATAATTTGTCCCAGCGTAGATGCGAATAAAAAGTGATGGTGAGAAATAAAACCTACATACCGCGCTCCACCGCTCCTCTGCAGCGCATTGATTGACCCTCGACGGTAGCTGTCAGGCGGAGGAAAAACACCAGCATCTCCTGCTCTCCGGTGTGATCGTGAAACGGTGCCAGATAAATGTTACACTGGCAATTCAATTAGGAATAACTCGGCGGGGGGATATTGAGCTGAACCCAGTTTCTTCCTCATACTCCTGAACTCATATACCAAAATTTATATTCAGATTTTTTTTAAATGAATGCTATATCGACAACTCCACACCAGCAATGTCATTCTTTTTATTTTATTTGTTTATTTTTATAGTTGGTTTTCTTTTATGAAATCGACACTTTTCAACCGGGTACGCTTGTGGTTTCGCGCATTTGGAGAGCGATGTTCCCACCACAGCTCACATGTTGGCCGCTGGTGACAAATTACTAAGCGATCTAACAAGATAGAGTAATATCAGGGGTCGCTGCGATAACCCCAGACAGACGTCATAGCTGCTGAAGCCACATAACTGCTCAATCTATGCACAGATTGGATGAAGTAAAGTTTACAATTTATTCCTGATCAACACGTGCATCAAACTTCTTGTGTCGCCTGTTGCATTTCTGCTGGATCTCTTTTCAGCTCATCTGGTGCGCACAGGTTGTTCCCCTTTACGCGCACGGCTGTAACTGTAAGCCGCACTTGAACAGATGTCCCCATTGAAGGGCTTTCTCCTTTTGCGCGCATGCAGGGGCTATATTACCATCATGAAATCAAACTCAAAACCTGTCCCTTTCGCTACCATAATGACCGAGTTATTCTGGGCCGCTGAGCACGAACAAAGTCTGTTCAATATTGCGTGCTGGAGAATCACTCCGCAGCTAACAGAGGGGGAGAGAGAGAGGGAAAAAGCAAAACAAAACAGGAGTCATGGCCATGGATGGAGAACTGACTATATCACTTTTTTCTCATGTGAAGATTTCCAAAAAAGCTTCATAATCTGAATCTCTCAAGAACTCATTTTTTATTGTGCAGAAGGGATGAAAGTAATCACTTATAGCTTGCCATTATATAGGTCACAAATACAAGTAGAAAGTTAATACATTTTGTTAAATAAAACTGAAAGAAAATATGTTCAATAGATAGATAGATAGATAGATAGATAGATAGATAGATAGATAGATAGATAGATAGATAGATAGATAGATAGATAGATAGATAGATAGATAGATAGATAGATAGATAGATAGTTGTCTCCTGAACAACCGAACATTTTAAACTGAGCATGATGCTGCCACTGTCATGCTTCACAGTAGGGATACTGCTTGGCATTAATATCTCACCATTCGCTCACAGTGTTTTGCTTGTTGCTGAAAAACAGCTGCACAGCAGTTTCATCTGACTGTAGCAACATCTTCTATGTGTTTGCTCCAAAAAGCAGCTGAGATCGATTACTGATATTAAATGGGGTGTATTTTGCCTGCCAACGAGGCTTTAAAATTTGCACAGGCTTTTATTTAAGGGCAGCTGAGTAGAGGGAGATGAACACGAATGCAGATTTGATGATGGAAAAAACAATTTGAAGAGCATATTTAGCTTGCCTTCCGCTACACTGTTATTCCCTACTCTGTGTTAGTCTGTTACACACAATTCACTGAAGCTTGGAATGTAATCCAACATAATGTGACAAATTTTTTAGGGTCTAAATACTTTTTCAAGGCACTGTAAATAGTCAGAGTGGAGCAGGGTTTGCATGTTGTTGTTTTCTCTTTTCGCCAGGAGGTTGCAGAGAGCAGATGTCCGTCTGCGGAGCGGCTGCCAAGTGGGTCCGGAGGCGCAGGGCAGCCTCAGACACAAGGGCCCAAATGGTGTGACAAAAGATGTGCAGGAAGCCCCTCTCTCCGCCTGGGTGAGCCACAGAAAGGGTCTCCCCTCTCTGCCAGCCTGTTGGGCCATCTCACAACATGAGCCAGCCCTGAGCGCTGACTGCAGAGCCATGTGGTAAAGGCCCTGGGGTGGCTTGTGTTGTGTTCACATAAACGTACCATAGATACACATGCACTTACAGTCCAGTCAGAGTCACTTGTATCTTTTTCTGTCTCTCTGTGTTTGGCTTCCCATGAGGTCACGAAAGTGTCTGAAGAGGCTCTGAAACTGTTCCAAGCACAGGTGGGCAGCACGGCCGCGCTGAAGGGGTGCACTGAACCATAAGCAATGATATAAACGTCTGGCAAATAAATTGGCTAGTTAACAATCTTTTGACTGCTCTAACCTCTGAGCCTTTGTCGGGTATCGATCAGCCAGCTGTTCCTTGCTTTGTGTGGCAGAACAGGGAGGCTCTGGTCCCCTCCCCATTCCAACCCGTCCTCCTGAGATGAATAGACACAGCCGGTTAAAAACTTTTTCCTGCCTTTCAACTTTAAGTCAAATCAAACTGCACAAACTGATCATTGCCTCCCACAGGTCAAAATTAAAATGTAAAATATTGTCATAAAAAAAAAAGAAAAAAGTCCCCCACCTGCTTGTTATCCTCTTGAGGCTGTTTAAAGGCTTTAATTTAAAGTTGCTTGTTATGTCTGACAACCCCTGGCAGTGGCTTCTTTGTTCACAGCTGCCATGTTGATGGTTTACATGGAAACCATGTCAGTGGTGGTGCAGATGGGCATAATTTCTCCCCCTATATTAGGATAATTGTATGTTAAATATCAAAGATCTTTAGAATTGCAGTGGGCGCTGTGTGATGGGTCTTTTCATGGGAATATGTCAGGAAAGACTGTTAATGATCCGTCTAAACAGCCATCAGTCAAGGTAGGTTTGACAGCAGAAATATGTACACCCCTTAAATATTTTAAGGTTTTGTCACATCGCAACCACACACTTCAGTGAATATTTTGAAGGGGTTCATGTGATATTTAAAAAACAAATCAGTGCAGAATTATTAAGTGGAAGGAAGTGAACTGATGGTTTTCAAATCTTCATTGATAAAAATCTACACAGCATGGTACGACCTTGTTTTCATCTCTTTTAGCTTGATTATGCCTAAATTAAATTTGCTGCAACCAGTTCCATTCAGAATCAACTAATTTTTAAATGATAATGCAACTGTTGTATGAATGCCTCAGTGGTTGCAGGAGGGACAGAACAGCATGATGAACACTATGGGATACAGCAGACAGTTCAGGGATAAATGTAAAGTCAGGTTAGGGTAGAAAACAACATCCTAAACTTTGAACATCTCGTCTTAATCATCTCAATCCATCATCCGAAAATACAGGAGCGCTGCAAATTTCCTAAAACATGGTTGTCCACCGAAAAGGCAAGGAGAGCATTATTAACAGAGTCTGCTAAGAGATGACACTGGAGGAGCAACAGATAATCATGGGTCACATTTTCCAGCTTTTATAGAAAATAGGCTAGAAGAAAGTCATTGCTGAAAAAAGCACAGGGAAATTTTGTTTGGCAAAAGCAATGCAGAAGAATTGAACTATGTTCATAAAGTGCCTTTCCAGTCATACTGACCACTCAAAACACTTTGAACAGATTCCTTCACTCACTTGCTCTCACACATTAATACACCAGCACACAGACTGGTAGGAAACTTGGGGTTAAGACATATGACAGGAGGAAGCTTTAACTTAACCTCTAACCTTCAAAATTGCTGGACAAATACTCCCCCATTGTAACAAATATGTGACAGAAGGTGTTCTGATCACACAAGACCTAACTTGAATGTTTTAACTTTAAAGCAAAACGAAATGACACTGGAGTAGAAGTTCACCTTCAGGCAGGACTAAGACGCAGAGAATAGTCACAGCTCCTGTGCAAAGTTTTAGAATAAGCCATATTCATATATTAGAATGATCCAGTCAAAGTCCAGATCTATCAAGAAATTCTTAATCCAGTCTGACTGAGTTATTTTGCGAATATTAGACAGAAATGGCTGGATGTGCAAAACAGATAGAGACATTCTACAAAAGACAAGCAGATGCACATTTTTAGACTTTTTATGTTGGTCTATCACATAAAATCCAATTAATATTCAGTACATATAGTAGTACAATGGCATAAAGTTGAGTATAAATATGACTGGAAGGGACTGTAAATAGCTTCTTTTATACTTCCTCTTCTCTTCATTACCACAATACTCCCTTTAGGGGTTATGAATAAGGATCTTTATAATGCATTGTCTCTCACTGCTTGTTTATTTGCCTGAGGTTATAGATAAGTACGTTTCAAGCTCAAGCTCTTTATAACAAATCAAGATAATGGAGTATTTTGGCTTGACTGTTGCATCCGTGGGCCGTGGGGTCTTCTTGTTGACTCTCAGCCCGGCGTTGCACTTTGTCATTGTGAGCGGCAGGCTAAGAGACAAGGCGAGCAAGGCCGTCATACAAAGTGAAGTACTTAGGATTAGCCCAGGCTCTTCAAGTTTCAGTAATTATCCTCCTGGAGGCATTCTTGTTGTGTTGGATAATAATGGAAGTGCGGGTGTATGCCTGTCACCACTCAAGTGTGGGTGGAGGAAGCCAACGAGCATCGAGAAGCAGAGAAGAAATGTTTGCTTTTGCTGTTATGTCATCGAGAAAGAGGCAAACTTGTTTTGCTCTTTGCTCGCAGTCAAAGTCGAAACAATGATGGTTTCTGTGTTATTTTTCTTTCCTGCTGCCAATGTGATAATGAAACATGTTCTCTGGAAGTGATAATGCGTTCAAGCATAATTATAAAGCGTCACACGTTTGATTTTGATAAACAAATCTGTTAAAAACACATGCTTGCATCATTTGTTTAGGGTGATTTAATTTGCCTGATGCACAATCTTTACCCTTGTTCTTTCATTGCCTTCTTGTCAGGTATTCACACAGGAAGAATGTATTTGCTCTTCTTGGCGGGGTTGCCTCGCATTATCACATTTTTGTTTCTGAAAGTTTTCACTCTGCTGCATGCAAAAATAATGAAAAGATCTCCCCGTCTTGTAGAGAAAACACAATGCTTTAATTAAGAGTCTATCCGATTTCCCCAAGGGGAGATTGTCTTCTTCCATTAACTTAGTTTATCATATAATAAAGAGGTTGCCTTGTCCTTTCCTACCCAGACAATTGGTTTTAATCAGCCAGCAGGCCTTTCATGGCTGGTAATTTATGCCAAATTGACAAGGGTGGAGGATATCATGGAAAATCATTATGACAGGCCTCAGGTCACTCCCTGTCACTGTCTTGTTTTATCCTGTCCACTCAGCTCATAGTCAACAACAAACTTCAAAACAGGTGGCAAATGTGATGGAAATAGCTGAGGCTTCAAGTGTAATGTCTTCTAAGTTGCATAGATGTTTGTTTTTTTTCTAACCAAGTTTGCACATGATTTGAAGTGATTCCAGCAGGTGAGAAAATACAAGTTGTGATTTAAGATAACGGAGTCGTCAGGGGCAGCTTGAAGCAGGAAGGGGGCTGGCGGGTGGGGGGTTGGGGTGCACAGGATGAGCAGCGAGCCTGGGCACACTTCTTGCCTTGCAATTTAATCACTGTATACCCAGGGAAGTATTGACAGTTGTCCTGTGGAAGCTATTAAAGTTGCTGTCCAAGGTTAAATGAAATTGCAGTTTATCAGGGCAGCATTGAGAAAATAAGGGAATCTGTTCATGGCTGTTGATTAATGTGGAGCGTGATCAACACAAGGGGTTCATTAAGCTATACATCACCGGGGTAATTTAACATGTCATAGTGCCTGCTGTCGTTCTCCTTCACACGTTCTGTGCATTCGGGATGTGTGTGAGTGTTTGTGCATTAAAATCTCTAACCTCACGTTTCAAGACGGGTTTCTGCTGGCACACCTCATGTTAAAATGGTTTATCACAGGATATCCAACAAAAGAGGACATCTAATGAAACTTTATTTGCCAGGTGAAATATACAGCGATGTGAAAAGTATGTCTACACTTGTTTTTTTCTGATTTTCACAGCTAACCAAACCCACTGAAAGGCTCATAGTTAGTTACCACACCCTGGTAACTAACTATGAGCCTTTCAAATTACTGTATAAGAATTTTAACGCAATATTCTTTGCATAAATGTTTTAATTGAGGATTTTGCAGCAAGAACAACCTACTTAAGACAAAGCTACAGCATAGCTATTGAATTTCTGTCCAAATCTTGACTAGTTCACAGCAAAAGTTTGAGTTCGGATCTATACTATAGGTGAACTTGCTGATTTACTTTCTGTCATTAACATGTTGCAATATCTAAATGTTCTGAAGCTTAAAGCCCAAAACTGATAGCTAGACATTCTCCTACAGGATTTTTTGGTAGAGAACTGAATTCATGTTTATCTGCATGTATAATGTTGATTTATTTTAATTTTTTTCAAAATAATGTTAGTTTTACACCAGATGAAATAAGATAAATACCATCCAAAAGCAGTCCAACTTCTGACATGTCAGTTCACAGAACATTTCCCCTTATCTTTGGAGAATTATCAACATGTCTTTTGGCAAATACAAGGCAGGCATTTTGTATTATTTTACTCTGCCACAATTGTCATTGTTGCTAAGTCTCCTTCTACCTCTACTTTTGTCTTATTTTAAAAAAGGCAAGCAAGGCAGTCTCTCATAATATTGAGAAATGTGATGCTTTTCTGGATCTTTAACCTTCTTAATGTTTACAGACCTGCAGAAGATATTTCCTGCCAACAGCCATCATAATCTTCAGTAACTCTTTGAAGAATCTAAATGAACAATTTCCCTTTTGGAATGATGAAGTATTTTTGAATTGAACTTGAATTGAATTAAAGTGTCATAAAGAGCAATATTGGAGGTCGTCTGTAAGTAGCAACATTGGTATTGGTAACATTTTTTCAACATTTATGCAAATCTTCTCTTGCAGAATCATATTGAACATCTCATCCTATGTCTTCCTCCCTGGTTTGAATCCCTCTCTGTGCAGCAGCTGAGCATACATAGAGGTATGCTAATCAGACCTGGGAGCCTGTGCTCTGGTTTCCTCCGGTTCCTATTTTTTTTCTCTCTCTCTCTCCTTGTGTTTTGTTTACTTGTGGGTAATTGATGGTGCTTGAGGGACAGTCGCAAGTCGGACATGAATCATGGGCGACGTGGCTTCTGATAAGGAGTTGAAAGTCGCCTGTAATTAAGCCGGGCACTAGAGACCAATTGTTTGCAGAATGATTTGGTCGGGGCTAATTGACACTAATTGTTTAATCAGATTTCTTTTATGCCCTCCCTCCATGGTGCAAGCATGTGCACTGCACTTGCTCTTCAGGCAATGAAGAGAGAAAAAGAAAACAACTCCTTACGCTCTTGGTTTCAGACTGTTTGAGAATTTGTTGTAAAATATTTAAAAATTGTCTTATTATAAAACATATAAAAACCGGACTTATGAAGAATACATATTTGAAGATAGTAAAAAAAACAGACTAAATGCTGTGATGTGTCAAATTACCTTTGAAGTGAACTCACAAAATAGCACCAGTTCACAGCAAATGTCACCTTGAGGCACTTCACAAAAATGTCAATTGAATCCCACATACATTTCATTGTATTATTTTTTATTATCAAAAAATAAAACATTGAACTCAGTTAATTATCCAAATTAGTTCAAAAAGTGCTCTATCTGTGGAAACCTTTAGCAGACTGCATCGATTCCTTGACTTTCATCATCCATTCTTCCTGGACAGGCATGTAGAGAGAGTGAACAATTATTCTTGCATGGTCCTTGACTTTACAGCAATCACTCTTACCAAGATGCATATAGCGAGAGTGGAGAGGAAAAGCCCACCGTTGACATGGAGCAACCTCCAGCAGAACCTGGCTCATCAGATGAACTGATTTTGGAATGTTTTCTTAGTTAATAAAGAGGGGAAAAAAGTTAAGGTGATTGTGGTCTTACCTTACTTTGTAAATTTATAAAATGATTGGATTGTACACATGGACACATACAATAAAAGTTGTTATTGGAAAAAGACTGCAGCTTTTGCTTAAAGAAGAAACAAGCATTGTGTGAGTTTGAACAAACTACACATCTTGTTTTGAGTGGATGAAGAGCTAAAGCTCAAGTAAAAGTGATTGTAAAAGACCTGAGACCCATCCAAGCATGTTCCACTGAAACCTAAAAACACTCAAGCAAAACACTATTTACCAAACCCTTTCTGTAGGTTTCATCCACACATAAATAATTGGAAGAACAAATAAAACATGTTAAAAGCTAAATTATGAACAAGTCAAAAGAGAGAGGAAGCAAGCTAGCAGTAGCTAAGCCCTTGCTACTCAACATCTTTCTGAATTTAGGCATCTGAAGTTTAATTTGTAACGTCATACATTTATTTGTTTAGTACTATAAGTTTTAAGATTAACGATGTTACAGTTTTTGTAAGAATAGATAATTTTTTTTCTTTCAAAATATATGAAGCGATTCGTCATCCTATCTGAAATTTCAATAAACTGATATTCACATAAATAATTACATTGGTGGAGCAGTTCTGGCCAAGCTGCTTGTTTCAGCGAAGATGTATTATGAGTTAAGGCTGCAGCACATGTGAAGAGCTTTTTCAGGAAGATTAAATGATGAAGCGGAGCAGATAATTAGAGACGAGTCTTCCTTCTCCATCTGATTAAACCCGGTAAGTCCGAGTAACGAGCTGCTGATCGGTGGAGCTGAACACATGAACATGAGATTTAGCATCATTACATTAAATGGCAATTAGACTCGTAGCTTTTTTAATTAACACAAACTATGATGGGAAATTAATGAGGATTATTGCTCAGAGGCCAGACGAAGGAAGCGTTAGATATAAGCAGCTGTGAGTCACACCACAAGTAGAGCTCTGGAAGTGCTGGAGGAGTCTGACAAGCTCACACCAAAGCTCTCTAGGTTAAATGATCTACTCAAAAAGTTACTTCCTTTTTTTTATTGTCTTTAGCTCAGTATCAAAATGTGCAAACAAGCTTGCCAAAAGGAAATGCTTGTGAATTCACCAACCTGTTCAGGGCAACATAAGAAGGCAGGACTTGGTCCTTTATATCATTTCGGAAGCGTTCACACTTGACCTCTTAATGAAAATGTGGCCCATTTCATAGCTATGTAAATGAATCCCCTGATTTGATTAACAATAATGTTTTTGTCATTTTTTATATATATTGTTGTAATATAGCATGGAACAGGACTCTCCAAAGCTCATATTTCCATCTCAAATAGATTCAATTAGGAACCAGTTTACCAGCTAAATATTTTAGTTTTCTAAAAAGGAGGCTATAAATTTGAGAGAAAAAAAAAAGAACAAAACATTGTATGTTTTACATAAACACATGTTTATTGTGACTGCTGGAGTGGAAGTTACAGTTCATGGATCTTTTTGGCTTTTTAAAGTTGCTTCAATCAGGTCCATCATGTTCAGATCTAGATTCACATCAGTCTACTGAACTTTAAGATATTATCCCTGAAATGCATTAAAATTAAACTTGGTGTAAAATTAGCCAATGCAAACACAATGTGTGGATGGACGATCACTCATTGCAGCAGTTTGCAACTGTGGAGATTTTTCTCATGGTGACAAATTAAACTTGGTTTCTGGTGCTGTTACAAAGTTTTTAATCATTGCTCTGACTGTAGTTAGTTGCTATTTTCTTGTAGCCATTTCCTGACCTAGGACACTACACACTTTTCCTCCTACCTATATGGCCTTTTCTCTTGTCTTTTCTGTGTTAAAGCTCCTCTCTGTCACAACAAGCTTCTCTCCATGAAAACAGTACAACATATAAATAAGGTTTAGATAAGAGATGAAGCTTCATGGATGGATTCATTCTGTGATTAATTCTATATTATTGGTGCCAGTAACTGTATCAGTTTTTTTTTTGTTAAGAATAAATTGTCAATGGGGCCTTTTTTCCCTTACTTAAACAAATTATTCAGATTTACGTTCAGTAAATGCAAGTCTGAACGGTGGTACTGCTGTTAGCACTGATGCTTTGCAGCAAGAACCTCCTGTAGTTAAATCCTGACCTGTGGTCTTTCTTCACTGAGACTGAGTTTGCTGCTGCATGCAAAAATAGTATCTTGCTTTTCCAGGAAAAATTCTAAATCAATTGATGATTTATTCTATTTAGGTAAAGGTTTTCTTTTTATTGGAACAAGCCAAAACTTGAAGTATTGCAAAAATATTACAAAACATACATTGTTCTATAGAAAATATAGTAACATGTGCAATTTTTATTCTATCGGACTAGTATAGTTGATACATAAACTCTGGTCAGAGAGTTTTTGATTTTAATATTATTGTTTTAGGATCACCCATTAGTCACATTCCAATTAGCATTTGTCTTGTCAGTGTCGTTTTTCTATAAAGTTTTCTGATTTATCTTTGCAGGCTGCCTTTACTTTGTGCTAATAATTGGATGCTATTGAAAGGATGGGTTCCATTGATTTTGTGGATGACTGGGAGCATCACCGGCCCAAACCATAGATTGTCCGCAAGGTCTGTGTTGAGGCGGGATCGATGCCGGTGAATCTTCCCCCTCTGGTTTTTTATTTACTTCTGTCTCCATTGATTGAAACATGCAATAGTTCAGCGGCCATTATCACACTGACGCTAAGTTTCCCTGTCTCTTCATTGAAGCAGCTCCCTGTGTTCCTCGGCAATATCTCACTCCAGCAAGTGCTCCCATCTTTCCCTTTCTAAGTAATGAGTTAAGAGCATTGCTATGACCTGTAAACATCAATCATCAACAAAGAGGGTTGGCAGTGACTAACTGCACCGGCAAGAGGGGAGCGAAATGAAATGAAAGTGTATAATAAAAGAAACATCCAGCTTGGTGCTTGTTGGAGAACCTGAAACGATAAACAATACAGGAACTGAATGTAGATTATCAGCAGATGATTGCTTGATTTGATTTCTTGAAAAGATTTCTAAAACAGAGTTTGGCCTTTAACTAAAAGTTTTCATTCATTGGGAATTCACCTGAGTTTTCATCAATCCAATTCTCTGAGCCTGGTCATGAATTTGTATCCAGCTGTTGAGCTCAAACTTCTTCTGTCAAACAGATAGTCTGGATGAGCTGCCTTGCTGGATTGTCTCCACAATACAACACTGGGACGGTCCCATCAAGTGGCCTCAACCTGCCTTTTACATATCTAATATTGCGACGAGATGCCAGAAAGGTCAGAGTCTCGTCCTAAGTGGGGAATCTTGTGATTGAATGTAATCAGTGTGTACTTGTTATTCTGAGTGCTGGGGCCTTTCTTTTATTTGCTGGCCCCAGAAGTTAATTTCCCTGGTGACCTTTGTGTAATAAAACAGTATTATCTGTTTGTGGAGCCACAACAAGGAAAGCAAATTAGCTTCCTCACTGGTGGTTTGGTCACCGAGGAGATCTGTTATAAGTTTATTTGCCTTAATTAGATTAAGGAAGCAGTAAAGGCATGTGTCAATGTGGACATTACCCTTCGCCTCCTTGCATTGCATTATCTGATTGTCCCAGCTGATGAATTGGACTGATTGAAGATTTGTATTTGTCAGAAGCAAGTTTCTCCAGCAATTCTTAGATTTGGGGCTAATTGCAAACTACTAGAGTCAATGAAAAGGTTAGTTTGTGATTACAGAAGCTGCTTAAAAGAACCTGATCAAGCTGCGTATTTCTCACAGCTCTGCACGAACATGTGTTACCTGATACTGAGGAATTCCTCTAATCCTTCCCTCTACTTTTAGGGGGAGTGACACTTTTCAGTCTAAACTCTCTTTTTTGTTGTTTTTTCGGTGTGCACTCAGATAAGCTCCATTAAATGCTTTACATTTCATCCTTAAATCTTATCGACTGCATTGCTAGTTCTAGTAGATTTAACTACCGATGTTTTCCTTAACAATGCACTGGCTTGGAAAACTATCACATAACATCATGATAAAATATATTGGAATCTGTGGTTGTTATGTGACAAATAAGGAAACAGTTCAACAAGTCTGGATGCTTTCGCTTGCTACTTAAGTTACTCAGGTCTTATGGACATTTGTTCTTTAATCTTCATCAAACAGGTGCCAGATATGAATATGCTGCTGAAAGCACATGCCTTTGTTGACTTTTTAATTAGATTTATTCCCAGACAACAGAACAATACTTACACTTCACTGATCAGTTTTACTGTTTTGAATATCTCCTATAGCTGTTGCAGTCTGACGATGAATGTGAGTGGAGAGGGTGCGAGCTATGGAGGCCACAGTGAATGCAATGCTTTACTGACCCGAGGAATCTCTTTTATTACGGTCTCTTTGTGCCTCTCCCTCCGCTGCTCTGTCAGGCCTTTCAGACCCAGTGGCAGCCACCTACATTATATCCTGGATAGGCAGGACATTCATGCCTTTTTAACCCATTGTCCTTCCCCCCGGGGTGAGGGCCCAGAGTGGGATGTGAGAACCCCAGGCTGGGCATTGTGTCCCTCTGCGCTCTTCACACACCCGGCAGGGGACTTCCTTTCTGGTGTCACCGAAACCTGTGTGGTGTAATCCGCAGCTCCCTGCTGAGCAGGATGGAAAGGTTATTAAAAGCGCCTCTAATGTCTCGTTAATAAATCGCTTCCATTTTCCGCTTCATTTCTAAGTAATCGTGTTGGGAGTGTGGATAGGAAGGAATGTGTACCAGTTTTCCTGTTTTCAGTATCAAAGCAGCATAAAAATTGGGATTTCTCCCCATTGTCATCTACACGTACACAAGCACAGATCCATTAGAGATGTGACCCTCGCATTAAAGATCAAGTATCCTGACTCCTGTGTGATGGGGTCAGAGTGCGAAGTGTTGATGCTGCTGTGATTGTCAGAGGAGAGATTTTTAAACGTACCAAGTCCAGGCGAGAGGTTTTAGGTTAATGGTGTCTTATACTGTGACCCGGTGGATGCTGCTTTTAGGTCTCCTCTGGGGGTAGCTCTTTAAAGCCGCAGAGGTCACTGCAGTTAGAGTGCTGCTGTGTTAAGAGGTTAGAGAGCAGAGGTCCCCACAGCGTGGTATCACAAGCACTCTCCATGATGCGTTAAGGATGCTGATGCCTCTGATTGCCACACTGGGACCTGGAGGTGAGGTTAGGGCTGCCTCGGGACTGCTGGGGTAATCCCATTAACTGTGACTCCTACAGTCCTCTCTCTCCTGGTGTGTGCGCTTGTGAGCATGGGTGTTTCAGATAGAAAAACCAAGGATACAGTGTGTGTGTGTGTGAGAGAGAGCAGGTCATGAGAGGGTGGCCCCAAAGACATTAGCCAGTCCTAGAGGTTAAAGGACAGAAATATTAAAATCCGTTCATCATGTCCTGAGTCCACTCTCTGAAGCTGAACCCAACAAAGCTAGCAAACTAATTGCAGTTCCACTTTTTACACTTTAGGACGTTTGGTGATCTACTGTCACAAAGAAGAGTTACATTGTAAAATTGAATGACATAACAAATGGTTTTCTAAAATGTTTTACACATAAAAATCTTAAAATTGTTGCATGCGTTTCCATCATACGTCCCTCTGAGTCATTACTTTGCAAATATAGCTGTAACTCTTCTGAATTTCTATCTCCACCAACTTTCACATCTAGAGTGTGAAAATAATCAAGCTTAGTGAGGTTTTATGAGAAGCATATGCAAACCAGTAGTGAAGATTATCCTAATGAATATGCTTTGATCTAAATTACTCTATTGTGGCAACAACCCTGAACATACATTGATGTCCTCCTGGAACGTGAACCAGTCTGAAATATTTTCTTCCTCATTGACCTGAATTAAGCTCTGTCTGTGTCACCATCTGCTTTATTTGTTGGTTTCATGATGCTGGTTGGTGACCTTCACATAAAAGCTCTCTGAGGTTAGCTTTATCTAACTTCAGATCCAAACCAGGGTGGCTAAAAAATAAAATAAAAAAGACACATATGTAATTTATTTTACATATTTTTTTATATGTATTAAAGTTGTCAAACATCACATATGACTTTACTTTAACTTTATGTGCTACTTTGCACTGGTCTGTCTCAAGACAAAAAGCCAACATTTCAAGCAATGTTTATGCTCAGTTTAATACTCTCATATTTTCTTTTTATATGACTTTCTCCTTACTTCACAGTAGTTAAACCCGTACATGTTCACACCACCCTCCAACGTGCGTTGTGCGCAGCTAATTCTTTTCATTAAGTGTTGGAAGTTTTCAAAGAGCTTCTTGTAAAGCAGTAAAGTGACAGATCCTTTCAGCACAGTGAGCTTTCATGTGCTGGTGCACATCTCTGTCATTAGCCGAGATGCAGACATGACAATATGCAGCACAAACCTCACTCTGCTTGTCACTGGGTTGATTGGTATCAATTATGATGTGTGTCTCTCATTAGGCTCTGCCTGAACTTACAAAAAACAGTGTGCTGCCATGCTTTCTGCAGTCAAGATGACACTGTTGAGCTGGTTTTATTGTCAAATATTCTAAAGGATTTGGCCATCTGCACTGCATCCAGACAGAGAGACAGCCAGTCAGTCAATGCAGGGTCGCATCCATGGAAATATAAGTGGGGCAGTTATGGCAAACAAAAAGCTATCAGTGATCCTGAATAGGGAGAACGATATTGAGGGGGTCAAACGTCAATGGCAGAGAGAGGGAGAGTGTTTGGTATTGTCCATAATGGATTCAATGTTTGAGGGTGGGCTATTCAGTGGGGGAAAAGCATTTGGTGGGCGGGATGTGGTGGGCCAGTCATTCATCCAAGAGCGCCTATATATTGTACATGAGATAAAAGAGCAGAAACACATGATTAAGCTCAACAACAGGTGATCTTCCTATCTACTGTAAAAATAGTTTTTCTTCTTATTTTCTACTGAGTGTTCCCTGTAAATCCAAATTGGTTCAGAGGAGTCACTTGTTAAATTGGACCAATCAGTGCTTTCAACATAACTAAAGGATTTTGTTCTTCATCGTGAAGTTAACACATTAATACATAAAAGGTTACATTTAATTTTTTTTTCTGTAACTAATGATAAGATAGATTTTTACAGTTATTGGTTATTGGGAGCAATATGGTGAGTGTGTGTATTGATCCGGCCCGGAGTCTCAGCACACCTGTCAATATCAGTAGATGGATCTAATTATTGTTACTGTTCTCCGATAACTGCCAGCATGGGAGCCCTTCGTCTGTATATGTCCAACATGAGCTCACAGATCCATCCAGAGCTTTCAAAGCATTAGCGCAGTGAGTTTAGAGTCCCACCTCCCACTTAACATAGCACCAATAAACCATGAGACCCAGGAGAGAGAGAACAAGCATCTCATACTTTTCCTAAGGCAGCAAATTGGTGTTACTTGCCGTCAATAATATATTATTTATTTAAAGGTGCCTTTATTACTCACAAAATGCAGTATGCATTCATTTTATCTTTTATTTCCTTGTCTGCCATTGACAAAAAGCTATTTAAAAAGGCACAAGTGGCTTACTTACAGTACATAGTGATGAGAAATAGACATATTTATACACAAGTGATCAGTAATTGACTCTTATAAAATTGATGGTTCCTACTCTGGTCTTACACTAAAATATTTGTATTCATTAATTTAGGAGAAAAAAAGAACAAGCATTGATGAGATACAATATTCATTTGTTTACTTATTAATATTAATGTGTTTTATTTTTTTGTCTGCCACTCTCTCCTGGCCCCTTTATGATCCAAAGGTCAGAGATTGGTGTAATGATAAGTGAGAGTGTAAGATTCTTCCTGTTGTTTATTTAGTTAATTTTTGAACTAGCGTATTAAACTAACAACAAATCCAACTTTGAATGAAGAAAGGACATCACCGTATGACAATCACCATGGGAGAAGTTAATTTCCTTGATAGTGTCGCACAGGAAGTGTGTCACAATGCAAAGTCTCTGAAAGGAGGACACACATGGATGAAAACAGAAGTAGAGACACAGTGACATGTTTTGCTGTCGAATGATAGGGAATAATCTGAAACCTGCTTCTGGCAGGATAAAATAAAAAATGTAATACACCTTGGGAACCTGGACCTGACAAAAGTCACTAAGTTTTTCCTATGTCCATCACAAGCCAGATAATACCTTAATCAAAAACACTGTAGGATAAAAAATTAAGAGCTGAACCTTGAAACAGTGATGAAACATAACAGCTAACCATGATAGTTCTACCAAAAAGTTAAAAATTTAATTGTAATTAAGATCAATACATTTTGGGGGAGATTTTTGGGGATGGAGGCCCCCAAAATTGTTTTATTTTAAAGAGGCTATTAGACTAAGAAAATCCTGCAAACATACAAGTGCTCCATAATTATAACAATGATAGAAATAAAGAAAAAGATGTTGTCAAATATGCATAAAACGTTTTTTATGGATGAGGAAATAAAGCAAGGAAATATGTATATATATAGAGACATTAAAGAAAGAAGAGAAAAACAACTGTTACACATTATCAGTGGAGAAAGCTTCAGAGACCCACAGCTTGTGTCTTTGTTTGCTCAGTGTGTCGCCTCAGCGAGACGCCGTTCAGGGACTCCCTCCTGTCTTTGCAGCACGTTTGAGCAGGGAAAGTCATTTTAAGTTTGAAATCTTCTCTGGTGAGCGCAACACTTCATCAAGGGTGAAGACTCCCCCTCCGACTATCAAGAGATGTATCAGTTGGTCTGATAAAGCTCTGGCTCCGGGTTCCCACACACAACATCCCACCATAAATAAAAGCAGCAGAAAAGAGGCCTTTGTCACTGTTTATCTGCACCGCTTTTCTTCCTCGCCCTTGATTTCCTCTTCAGAAAATTGATGCACCCTTAAATTGAAGCGGAGGGCTTGACAGGTAATGGTTAGTGTGATAACTGCTCAGATTTCATCAGCCAGGGTTTTTTTCTCCTTTTTTTTCTTTTCTATGTGTGCAATTGTTGGAACTTTGAGCTAGATTACTAGATTACCTGTCATCTAGTGCATCAGATAAAAATGCAGCAGCGTTGTGGAGATACAGCCAACACTGCAGCAGACAGGAGGGGGGGATTTTGATTGAGAATGCTAGATTGGAAAGAAACAGTGGGGATACAAATTTACATTTATCTGATTTTGAGGCAAATAAAACATGTTATTACCATCACAGTTTCATGCTTTTTGAGAATTGTGATGTTTTGGTTTTTTTTACTGTTTGCATATAGATATAATTAGCAGCTTGCTCTTCAAAGAATACCTTGATTCAACTGAGATTGCAACTTGCTAAAATACAAACACCATGAAACTATGAGGTGCGAAAACTGACACTTTACAACACTATATTATATTGTGACATAGTTGAGTTTGTATTATGTTGTGCATTCATTTTTTTGATACATTTTAGTTATTTTTTCTTCATGTCTTTTTATTGATTGCCAAAATGTTGCAAGCTATCTGGTTATTCTGATGAAAGTTATAGAAATCAACAGAGCTGAAATCTTTGGCAGATGTGTAGCTGCATTTTTTTTTCTTAGCTATTATGGTATTAGAAACACTCGGTTAGAGTTACATAAAACATGCATATTTTTTGACTGGGAGATTCGCAGACGAGAGAAACAGCTGTGCTGGCCTTACAATGCATTAAGTATTTCATCCCTTTTAGATGGTTAAATTGTGCATGAAATGTTTCTGGCGCAGGGTTCTCCCGAGCTGGACTGATTAGGCAACATCTGTTACATTGGGAGAAATCCGTGTCGTTTCTAATTAGCTGTCAGGCTGCGGATACGTTGTGCCTGATGGTGCCGAGGATCTGCCACAGGTTCCTCTCCTCGTCCTGTCACCTGCTTGTGCAACCCCTCCACCCCCTCACCCCCATGTCTACTCTACTCCATCTTCCCACCACCTCCCTCTCCCTCACATACACACTCATCAGCTGTAATTAGAGACCAGGGTCCATACAAAAGAGAGAGCAGGGAGCCAGGCTTGAACCCATCTGTGCAGCCTCATCATCAGCCGAGCTCACAAACTCCTCTAACGCTGGGGGCCGCTCCTGAGTCGGGGGCCCGTGCCAGCCCACTAATGAAAAATACACTGGCTCGTGCAAGGAAAGAAGATAGGTATAAACTTTTTTAAGTACTTTCAGTTTCACACCTAATAAGTTCATTTTGTTTATGCTTAAGGAAAACCAACATCATATGCATACAATGTCCTAATTTTGCTAAGAAATTGCTTAAATTGCTTTAAATTATTTGGGTAATCACAGTGCAATGATGTGCTGAATTTGTAAGCTTTGTGTATAATTTGCTGCATGCAAGTTAACTGGAAACACACCTGTTGATGGATGTTAAGGCAACTTCATAGAGAACAAAAATCTAAGGTAATCAGCTATCGTGAGATACCAGCAGAGACCTCCATTAGTCTGGTTCATCACTGGGTATAATTTTCTGATGCCACTTTCATTTGTTTAAAAAACAGAAAAGAAAAACTTGTCCAAATCATCATGGACATTTCCATGATGATTTGGAAATGTCCAAATCATCATGAGCTATACAGCCACTTAGGAAGTAAGAAGCAAAAAGCGACATGAAAAGACAGATTGCAGGTGGCCAATGCCCTCGCGGACAGTTTCATGGTTCTACATGTGCAGGTACTTTTGTAAATGTACAATTGAATGACAATATACTCTGTCTATGTCTATGGTTTGCTTATCTTGTCCTCTACTGTGAAGACAAAGGATGTCAGCATCATGTTGTGTTTTTGATGCAGAAGGGACTGAAAACTGAAAATGTGGCAAGAACATGGAAAACCTCACTTAGGAAATTACAGGTTCAACACAGTTAGCTCTTACAAAGAGACAATGGCTGTCAGCATATGACCAGAATAGTTCAAAAGTTGCTAAATGATCATAGCTTCCATGTTTTGAAGTGATCATCACAAAATCCAAATCTCAGCCCTCTAAAAAATTTTATGGTAGATCTTAAAATGTGTGTGAAAGCAAGGTCACCTACAAACCAGTTCTGCTGGAAGGAGTGAGCCAAAATGTTAGCAAGTCATTGAGACACATGTGACATATTTTAAGTATCTGAAAGGATACTCACAATATTTCACCCAAGTAATACAAATTATAAGATAATTCTACAAAATTCAAAAAGTGTTATGTAAACATCTAAAGTTTGCTACACTCATCTTTTAAAAAATAAAACAAATGCTAAGAAACCACTGAGAGAAAAAGTTCAGTGGAATTTCATGATAGATGGTGAGCAAAAAGGTTTGTGCATCTTTATATTTTTTACAATTACGGTAATTATGCCAATCTTTCATGTTTATCTTAAAGTGTTGATTATTTTAAGCTTTACACAGAAACCAATTGATTTATTTTTAAATATAAGTCAGAGTGCACAAACTTCCTCCACTTTCTCCTACCTGCCTTGATTTCTTTTGGTCACTCTGCTGTTGTGGATTCTGAGTTGAAAGGAAATCCATCGGCAGCCGGCTAATTCATCTTGCTTTAACAAGGCTTAGATGCTGGTAAATATTAAATACGCTGCAGTGAGGAATAGACAACACTGTGACCAGATATTGACAAAACACAACATTAGAGGGATGGAATGAGCTGAAATCCATATGGACAAATTAACAAACACAGGAAAGTGTCAGACAGGCAACCACAACTGATGGTGTTTTCATTCACACAGATCCATGTTTATTCTAAATACCACATAACATCCATATTTTCACTACACTAAGTCTTTAATTTTGGAGAATAAATAATAATAAAAAACATAGACTAGAATACTATAATATGATACTGTGGAGTCTCAATTTATTTCTTTTCATCTCTGACTGTGAATGCTGGTTTAAGTCACAAAATCTGTCAGATATTTTATTCCACCAGCTGATCAATAATTATTAATTCAGATGCTCCAGCAGTGAGAGAAACAAATCGGTCAGTGCTTGTCATTTTTTTTTTTTTGTGCAAAAGCATCCTGAAGTCTCTGGTTAAAATTCAGCAGATATGTGTTGCGGTGGTTCTGATTTTCATTAAGATGGATTTACAAACTGTTACACATTTATAGGGGATATAGTCAAACTTGCTTAAAATTATTGTACATCACTATCCAACAGTGTTAAACAGTGACCCCTAAATATAAAATATGTTTCTGCACATGAAGCACTTGTCATAGAAGTTGTGTATGGGCTAATATACACAACTATATATATATATATATATATATAATATATATATATATATATATATATATGAAAATATATATATATATATATATATATAATAAAGGCAATTTGTTGGTGTGCAAATGCACTTATTCTGTTTCTGAATGGAGTAGTCGAAGACTCTGGTTGTATGGTGCTCATCAGAGAGACAGCCTGGGGGAATAAAAAAACTGTGTCTGTGGTGGCAGATCACAGGAAGTGGTTCTTGAGTTGTTGATAGAAATGGCTAATAAATATTTCACTGGAGTTAAGACAGGAGAAATTCGCTTTGAATTCAACCCTTCTCTAACTAGCCCAGGGGTAAGCAATCTGCACAATTCATACCACCATTTTTCCATCACTCCTACTAAATTAAACAATTGATTTCAGATTCTGTTTCAAAACAGAGATGAATGAAAATACACAAATTCAACAAAGACAATGGATGAAAACAGAAAAGTTAAGTTTTTATTACTTTTATACCTAAAGTCAATGTGCAGATGAATTAAGAGCCGCTGTGAAGGATCCATAGAGTCAGATGTGACTTCAGAGCCAAAGGTTGCAGAATAATTCTTGTAAAAAAACACTTAAAATTTCTCATGTTTGAATAATTTCAGGATTATCAAATCCTGTAAGTCACTTGACAGTAATTGGTATTTTGCTTATGAATACCACTAAATGTGTGTACAAAATATGGATAACTTTGCGTGTGCCTGGTTATTTCTCTGAAATACATACAAATTTTAACTCAGAAGCAAAGTATTCTTTACAAAACTCTTAGATATAGAGATGTGTCCCACTATGCAAAGAAAGTTGTGAGGGGATAACTGCATGAGCAAGGCAATTCTGGCAGCAAGCAAATCAAGGCAGAGTGGAAAAAAATAAATAAACCCATCCGTGACCGAGAATGACAGGCCTGAGAGAATGTCACAGCAATTGTGGGGCCATCACTAGCAAGAGATGATGGGTGATTGCTTCGCGTTCCATGGCAAGTCCATCCTGGAGGACCCCTTGCTCATCTGTGGCACCAACCTTTGGCGCTGACATTTAAAGTGTTGATTTTGGAGCACTTATGCTAATTGTTGTAATTTTCCTGATGAAGCGCCGTTCTGATACCTTGATGTGGCCAAGATAGTTTTACATTTTCTATGTGGTCCTCTTTGCCATTTGCACCGTTCAGTGTCAGCGCAGAGTGCTCCTGAAAGCGGACAAAATTGCAAGCAAATTGCATCAGATTGCCAACATTGTGAAAAGGTAAATTGCTTGCAAATCTATTTAAACCACTGGCCTATTTTCATCAGCTATGGTACTTGGTATTCATGATTGCTTAATTGGCGACCTTTTCTATTGTGTAGTGCTTTATGGTGCGACGGAAAACGATCTTTACCAAACCAATTACCCTTTTTTTTACACCGCACTACTACATTAGACCAGTGATTGCAGCAGCTAGTCCTTTGAAAATGAACTTTCTGGTTTCGCAGAATAAAGTGTCATTTGTTTGATATCATGTTGATGTTGAGTGTGTTCTCCCTTTTTTTCTTGTGTGTGGAAAGTGCTGCTGAAAGACAGACTGTTTTAGTTATGCCCTGGACACGTGTGACAGTAATAAGCGCATAATAACCTCGTCCATGTGAGAGACTTGTTAGATATAGAAATATTTTGTCACACTATCAATCATGTGCATTTAACTACTGTTTAAGCTTTCTAAAGCGTTGAATGTGGTTGTTTTTGCATTTATGCCAGCTGCAAGCGGAACAACAACTGCCTGTGGACTGAATTATTTCTAATGTTAGAATTTACTTTGTATGTCAGTCTCATATTACCACGCAATGTATTTTGGTGTCACAGGAATTATACATAGTCGTAACCATAGTTTGTACAAAAACTTGTCAAGAAAAAATTTAGGAAAATCAAACCTTTTAAATTTGAATGGAATATTCAGAAGGCAGAAAAAAATACCAAGTTTGAGAAAAAGAAAAAGAAAATCCCAATGGATTGGGACACCTGCTGTTATAAAGTCAATTGGTAGTTCCTGAAGAGACGTTTTATGAAGGTAATATCTGCAGTAGTTTCTGTTCCATGTAGAAAGACATCAAATCACAAAAGCTTATTTGAGAAAATGAAGTACAGCTTTGATGGTGGCAGATACTAATAAAAGTAGTCAGACGAAGGATATATCAATTTGCCTCATATCAGTCCGTTCAGATTTCAATTAGCAAGAAAACCTGGAAAACTCAACTTGTAACCTTTATATATTGCTATGTAACTGACATAAAAACATAAAGAGTAAAACAGGCAGCAAGCTCAAACATCATGACTTTGTTTCAGTTTGTTTCACAAAACACCTCAATGAGGGATTAAGGTGTCTTTTTGCCCCACTCATATGTTTTGATAGGGATAAAGTCATGATGCGAGTAGCAGTAGCAGTCAGCTTGCTTCTGTTAAACCCATGAGTCACATGCCTGCATCTCCTGACTTGTACTGGGACTATTAAACCAACCTCTTAGATTGATTTAGAGATGTAGTGATGACATATAATTTGTGCAACCAGCCAGTCTGTTTCAGTTTATAAGCACTGAGACCCAGACATGATTTCCAACAAGAAGAGTAGGAAAGTGAGGTATTTATCTAAACTTTGAAACATTTGTTTGGAAAAATATTATTACACCTTAATGTTTTGAAAACTATTAAATGTGGGGACTTGCAATGCAGATTTTACCTGCCACTTTGCTTCCACCTGACTTAATTGAAATGACAAGTTTCTGTCTCTTTTAAGTTTTTTTTTATGCAATTGACAACCAGAAATGTCTGTTTTTATTTTATTTTTCTGAGGCGTGATAATGCCAGGCATACCTGGCCTTTAGTTTGTGAATTAGCTGAATCGCTGTTAGTCCGTTCATCTCTCCTGTGCTGGACAGGCCAATAGAATTAACCCTGGATTAACCCAATGCATGGCAACGGTCATGGCTAATGGCTGCTGCTGCCCAGTGCCAGGTACCACTGAATCTCTGGCACCGTTCTTCCTATCTGAGGGGCAGTATGTCAGCACAGCTATCTCTGTACAGCTGGCGTTTGGGTACCAGTGCCAGGCCGACAGGCAGGGATAATATCCCACCATCCGACTGAACTGGGATCACAAGGAGCAGCGGCCTCTGGCATCGTCGCCATCTTCATCAGCACATCAAAGGATCTTTTAGCAGGGTATGAAATATGAAAGTGACAGTCTAGAGGTTCTGAGTACTTTATTTTTAGTCCAGTAATGCTATCCTCCGGCAGCTCTCAGTGTGCAGTTACTTGTATAAATAAACAGCTCTCTCTCTGATCTCTCTTGTGTTTCGCCCGAGGTGAGGGAGTGTGGCACAGACAGCATGTTATGAAAAGGACTCAAATCAGCTTGAACTCCTCTGCTGTAGATTAGCTCATTTTAAACACACTAGGTTCCTACGCAAGGAGGGAACGGTTTTTGTGTGCATATCTGAGTGATTGTGTGGTGGGGGTCTTCTACAGCTCTTCCTCTGAATGGGAATGTCGAGGTTGGGGTGTGGGGTGGGCGCGTAAATTTTCTCTGAGTCAGGGCAAGGTTGATTGATCTCTGAGTGTAAAATCGATAAGAGGACACTGTCATTTTTGTAAAGGATGAGCTGGAAAGGGAAAATAAATTAGGACTCCCCGGATCAAACGTGCACACACTGATGCTTTGGCCTCATTAATTCAGTACAGTCGGGATTTTGGTAATACGCTGTCCACAGCTTCAATCTCACAGGTGCCGATCCCCATGGCAGGCTGTGCTGCCAGCAGCGGACCCTTTATTACACTATGTATATTTCATCACACAGCCATGCAGAGCAGTCAGGGACTTGCCCTTGCACCCCCTTCTTCACGTCTTGTTTCCTGATTAATTTGTGTTGTTATTTCCAGAAGTACATCATGCCAGAGGTTGATTAAATCAGGAATTGAAAGCCATTGTCTTTCTTGCATGTCCCTTATCAGAACTAATGTACCAGTGGTGGTCATTTGTCTTGAGTTGTTATAAGAAATAAAGACCGGTGCACTTTTCTCTTCCATGAGATATTGCTCTAAGATTAATTTACCACTTCTCATCTCTTTGCTCCTTAGTTTACCGTCTGCACTGTCTCTTGTGATCTCTCTCATGCTTAGATATGCTGTTTTCACTCATTCATTCCAGTTTCACCTTGATCCTCTCATCTATTACATTACACTACTTCTGAGCACTGGAGGAATATAGTCCTCATTCCTTATTGGATTGATGGCTACAGAAACCATTGCATAATATCAACTCTCAGCAGGCCATTTTTCACCATGCTCCTACCTGTGTTTCATGTGATCAGCACTCATGATTTGCTTTGTGTTTATGTCCCCAGCAGGTGTCTTTGTTCATACCCTTGTGCTCTATGTCATGTAGGTGTCAGAGTGTGCTGCGCGGCTGTTATCACCGGGTTGTCAGTGTTGCAGGGGATCCACTCATCATGCTGCTGTCTCTGCTGTAAACCATGACTATTAATGACACATCAGGCTTTCAAGACACAGTTCACAGGGGGACTGGTAGACATTAAACACTCCCTTTAGCCTCACTGAATAACCTGCAGGTCAAAGGTGCGTGTCCTGGAGCTTTGGGCTGTAAAACAACTAGAGTCCTCTGAAGGCACAAGCAAATTAGACTGCTGCTTATGGTGAGTGTTATTTCTCATGGAAGGTTAGTGTCTGATTGTAAGTGGAAAAAACCAGCTGGATTTGTTGATTGTTGTGATGCGAACTATGATTTGCAGTACAAGAAGATAGCAATATATTTTTCTTGTTTTAGTATACTTATCAACACCAAAGCAACAAGTAAAATATGTGTATTAGGACTCCCTGAAGTCCTAATACACAAAGTAAGTACCAAAGTAATATGTACTTACTACCATTCTGGTAGTAAGTACACACCAGTAGTAAGTACCAGTAAAATGGTGGTACTTACTACCACCATTTTAATGTTGTCAAAACTGGTAGTAAATAGTTTTACCTGCAACATTCTCCAGGTTTCATATCCATGGCAACAATAATTAATGCTTAAACGCTCCCACAGTCTTGAGAGATGGGGTCATTTGATCTCCACAAGTTTTTTTCTCTATACGCGCAGTCGATCAGGGTTGCACTGACCCTGCGTGCACTTTTAAATAAGTACAAAGAACATTCAGAATTAGTCATCACATTAAGAACTTAACATTTGAAATTTAGACTTAAAATTAGGACTGTGCATATTTTGCACTTTGTATCATAAAATTTAAGGAGGTGTACCAAAGGAACCAGTAATCCAATAAGATAAAAATAAACAGATTACCAACATATTAAGTACATGAGATTTCATTTGCACCCCATCAGAGGAAGTCATTGGCTTTTGACTGTCAGGTGTATGCATGGCGTCGTTTGCATCGGTTTTTTAGTTTAAACAAGCTAAACATAGCATTTAATCAAATGTCTGACAGCAAAGAAGTTTTACAACATCACTATATTTCTGCCTCCAGAAAGTTGTGAGACAGAAAATCTGTCAAAACCTGACTAAAAATAAGCACACATTACATAGTTAGCTCAGCTAGTCCAACTTTAAAATTTTGAACCGAAAAATTTTGGTGTTGAATATCATCTCATTTGTGACTACACTTGAGCAAGACAGGAATAACCAGCTCAGATTTAAATAGCTGGAGGCATAAAACAAGGCAAATGTGAAATAAGGAAGCAGTCCAGAGACACGTGTTTTGCACACCAAAAGAGTAATTCTTTAAACCGTGGCGCTGAAAGGAGATAATTTGTTTTTGAAATACTCATTTAATTCACATTCACTAAGCAGGTTATCAAATTAAATCAGGGGCTCTGTTAGGCCTGCCACTTGGGCTTTTGGGCCTGGCTTCATGTGTAAAATTGGTCAACAAGAGATTTGGGGGAATGCTTTGCACACTCCTGTCACGTCATCTCTTGGCTCCCCTCAGGAGCCTGATCCCGGGGTCAGAGCTTGTGGAGAGATGCCTCTATGGACTGCCACAGGGCGACAGAGCTGCAACGCCATCTCCAGCTGGGCAACTTATTACAGCCCCAGTTTTTCTCTCAGCCCCTCCTCACCTGCCCCAGCCATTCACAACATCATCAAGCCATCACATATTCATGAAGCAGTGGGGGGAGAGGAGGGTGTACCAGTGCGGTGACACTGTGCAGTGGTTGTAGCAATGCTGTGGTGGTTGGGAGAGTGCAGTTGGAGCCTGCAGGGGGGTAAATCTGCAGGTGGCTGTCACATCCGTAATTGCCTCATACTTCCCTCTGCAGCGTAAAATTGTTTTCATTATGTGTCATGCACACAGTGCCAGGCAAGGGCCCCTTGAGAGCATTCCCAAGAGCCAGAGGGAGGAGGCACTCCACTTAAACAGCCGCTTAGCCTCAAATAAGAAAGAAGAAAAGGAGCAGAGAGAGGAGGTGGAGGAGGAGGAGGACAGGAGAGAGGGAAGGGGTGTGGAAAAAACAGAGGAAGCTCATCATTAACTGTGTACGAACAACAGCAGACAAGTGTGAGCTCTGCACAAAACCTGAGCAGAGCTTATCCTAAACATCTCAGTTACTAGGGGGGAGCTGTGTGGCTTCAGCCATACTGTGAGCTCCTAGAGGGCTTCCACTTGGGGGGTGGGGGGGACAGAGAGCGGGAAAAGAAAAGGAGAAGAAGTTTCCACCTGACTGGAGTTCCCATGGTTTGCCATGCAGGAGAGTAAGCAGGTTTCAGCAATAAACTCAGGCATTGTCAGGAAATAATGCTCAGTCAGGTCCCTCCATTGGGATTCAAGGGTGTCTTTTTCTTTGCTCCCCGCGCTGCACTAATCACAGGCCTACTTTGTTTAATTGCAGCAAAAGGGAGAAAATGTGTTCAAGAAGTCATCCTAATCCATCCCCTTTACCCCCTGCTTCCTCACAACAGCCCCCGGCTGGATCTGCTTCTTCATACTCTGTCGCTCCGCTTTTCTCTGCTCTCTACCCCCTTTTCCTTTTTTTAATGAATAGTGGGAGTTTACAGAGACAACAAACAACGGAACTGTGATAAATAAAGGATAGACCATAAAGGCGAGTGTTATAGGTAAAGGCCTGAGGTGTTGGCTGCTACTCCAGAAGAAAAATCACTTCTGATGGCTTTAAGCACTTGCAACAAGTGCCATTACTGTATAGTCCTCGGATGGTGCTGATCCACATGTGGGAGGTGGTGTAGTAAGGGAGGCACGCAGCCTCTGAATAATTATCGCAGCAAAAGGGCGTCGAGGCTCCCTCATTGGACACAAATTTGCTTCTTCTATTTTGCTATTGCAGATCTGGAAACCAAACGTGCAATGCATTGTACGTGATGACTGCGGGGTCACAGGCACCAGGGGGGCAAGAGAGGGGATTTATCAATCAGGATTCCTCCTCTTTCTAAAGCTGAATAAAAAACGATCCATGAAGAGACAAACCAGATCCCTTTTAACCGAAAGGCCTTTCTTATTCATTAGATTTGGCTTCTTCCTTAACTTTCTTCAGCAGAGGACGAAGCACCTCAAGCATAGAAAATATCTCAGTGGAAGGACCCAAATGGCAAAAAAGGTCCGCAAAGCCCACCAACACTCAGGGAAAGTCATTTTTCTTAGTTATAAAAATAATAATATAAAAAACATAGTTAAATAAATTTTGCAAGCACAGCTGAACACAAATTTTGTAGCATATATTTCGTTTAGAAAATAATTTCTATATTTTGCTTTGGAAGATAAAAACTTATGAAGTCTGATAAAACATAATGCAGTTTTATCAAAACCAACTAAATAAGATTATGTAGTAAAACCATAAATTATTTTTCATATATCTTCTTTTCACATCTTGTCCTCATATTTGGCAGTCTTTTTTTCAATGTATAATTTTTTCCCAGCCTGAATCACATTTTAAATATCCTAAACATCAGCATATATTTAACCGTCAAGAGTAATTTTGAGATATTTTAAGGAGAAAAGGATAAATGAACATAATTTTAAAACAAAGATTTTTTTACATGTAGCACATCATAAAAATGAAATCAGTAAAGGCACCAAGCAAATGTTGAAAAGCCTCCTGGTCTAAGTGGATGAGGGTTTAGATGAGAAAATCCACCTTAAGTAAATGACTTCGCATGTGACCTGGGGCAAGCCACTTAACCTTTGTCTCCATGCCCACTGCTCCAGTTTAAACAGGAGGATTGCTCAGTTCGCTCTTTAAGACCGCCTTCAGACCAAGTCACTTTGCCCAGGGTGAAAAGCCCTCAGCACAAAGCTCACTCTGCAAACAGATGCACCATTTTTATATCAGTACTCAGCCGTTCACAGCACAGCAAACAGAAACTGCAACAGTTTCACATACATTTTTGTTTTTTATCCAGAACTTACAAGCATCAGCCCTTCTTTAAAAGCATTTTTTTATCTGCTGTCATCCTATTTACATTTATTCATTTCCTCCAATTATTCTCTAAGGTTTGCTGAATTTGTTGTAGGCCAGCGAGAGCCACTGCTGCCTGTGAATGAAGCACTAAGGTCTCAAACTCTTTCTCACTCTCTGAATGACTGTTTAAATGGTTTGGTTTATTATTGCCCAAGGAAGGCTAAAGGCTTCTGTCAGCGATTTGGGAGAGGGAATCACTGCCTCTTTACTGGACAGCTGTTCCTGCCTTACCACACTTTTCATATGGATATGTATGTTAATGACAGGCAATGGACTGGAGATGAAGAGGCCTGAGCGCTGGGCCCTCTCTTCAGCGCACTTCTAAAGCTCCCACAAAAGGAGCAGTAAAAGAGGCTGCAACGGTGAAGCTCCCACTTTTGTGCTCTGAATTAGTTCTGCAAGCAATGAAAGTGATCTTTTCTGGAGGACAGGGGAAGTCTGCCGATAGCTGCACCAACTCATTAGCACAAAAGTCTGTTGGGACGTATAATTGACTGACGCGGATTCCCCGGCTGTCACAACACAGTGCAAACTGTGGAACAGAGTGCTGGCAAAGAAAAATACCTTCTCTCTTTTAAAAGTACCTAACAGACCTTCTTTTTAAAAGCGTCACTCCTCCTGCCTTTGGGTGTTGTTGTGTTTACTTTACCTCATGCAAACGTTGCATCCCACAGGCTGCCGACAGCTATAGAGTTCTGCTTCCTGTTCCTGTCAACAGTGCTGATATCACATCTATTGACTTTACACAGTAGGGAGTGAATAACAGTCTGACAATCTTTCTTATAAACTTACATGGACAGCATGAAGGTGTTAAATATTGGTCTTAAAATGACTTCCATCAAAAGCAACAGGACAAGTTTGCAGGTCATCACTGTCTGACAGAAATCTTGTATCTTCAAGAATTTCTAATTTATTAGAGTCATAGAGCTATTTCCTAAGAATAATCTATGAGCACAATATCAAGAAATCACCTTAAATCATTGGGTATCAAATCCGATATAGTTTTTCCTGCAGAAATTTATAGCATTTAGTTCCTGAAATAGTAGGATGAAGAAACAAAAAGGCACAAAGTAGTGAATTCCCAGCCCACAGTTAAATTTAAAACATTCTTTGGGTTACTGTGTAAAAACTGTTTGCAACTTGTGTGACTAATTATTTCTAAGTAAGTTAACTGCAAATTATTGAGTTATAAAATTTTTAATGTAAGCTTGACTTTTTTCATCAGTCATTCAATTTGCATGACAATGGTCTGAAAGAAGCATTAAATGTACCAAACTAGACCGATACATAGATTTTGAACTATTCAAAAATATTTAGAAACCCATTGAAGTTCTGTTTGATAAAGTTTCTGTTTGGAGAGAGCTTATTTTTTTTGTCAAGCTTTAATTATTTAATACTACTGCAAAAGCTGAACATGCTTGTGTGCTTAAAGGTTTGTAATGTGTGGCTAGAGGTGTTATTCTGGACTGAGAAATGTTACATTTGTGTTATTATTCTGGTGATAATAAACTGTGCCAAATTTTCATTTAGTCATTGGAAAATATTGCCTTGTTTTTCAATAGTTTGAATAAAACAAATTTTAAAAAGCTAAAATCAAAGAAATTGAACCCGTAAGTAAAATTATGTACTGGAGTGAAATCAATTTGGGATAACTATATTTTGATGTGAGAGTACATTTTAATAATTCATTTAGGTTTATTTTTGCTATTGAAGTTACCACCTGTAAATGGTCGTTAAAATTCAACCAGATTAAAAGTGTGCAAACTGTTCTCCTAGTTTTTATCTATCACTGTTTACTGAAAACCACATCTAAACAAATGATCAACAATTCTCATTTTTCCACGGCAGCCTTTTTTTAATTAGCTATTTTGTTGTGTTTGTTCTTGATGTTCACATTACATAAAAAGTAGACAGCTAAATTTACTTAAATATCAAAACTGCTTTTTTACTTTCCAGCAGGAATGATTCTCTCTATTTTTCATGTTGATAGACTGTAATAGCAAACATGCTAAGCACACCAGAAGCTCCTAATGGCTGCACCCGGTTAAATTGACTGGAAAATACAATTTTAATTTCCATGTTAATTGAAATGGACTAATTGTTAATATATTCTCAATCCAAAGAACCAAAATGGAATAATTTTCCTCAGATTTCTTTGGCTATGGAAATTGTTGCTGCTTCCTACTGTTTGTGTGGCCATGCATCAAAATATAAAGTTACTTTAAGTTTTTGGTCACCCGACATGAATCTGTTTTGGTCTGTTTATATTCGGAGTCATGGACAGTGAGAAGAAGTCCACTAGAAAACAATTGCTATTGTTATTTTTTGCAATTTGAAGCAGCAGAATTTTGTCATGCAGCTAAATAGGGTATTCTTCATGGTCCCCCTTCGTCACAGGCAACTATAGAAATTAGCCCTACGTTTCTCGGCTCTCACACATGGATACACACGCTTGCATGGACACAAGAAAAATTTCTTTTCTTCTGTCAGCATTCCTTGCCAACAATGGCTAGATTAGTGGACGTGAGGGCCCCCTCGGGGGGCACGCATTGTGGCACAGAATACCCTCGGCAGGAACAGCTGGTAGGGGTTAATGGCTACTGAACCTCTCAGCCGGAGCCCTTTCTCTATTGTGTGTTCCGCTCATGGGAAGGAAGGAGACCGCTGACAGCTTCTGGGGTGTGAGGAACCCTCGGAACAGCACCCGGGTCATCCCGAATGGGGAGCAGGGCAGTGGGTGGGGGAAGGAGAAAAGAGGGGTGTGGAGGGGGGCATTGATTCTTACAGGGAAATTTCTGCAGCACATGAAGCAAGAGCTGCACATCTACATGGCTGGTAGCTGAATTAGCATCAGAGCAAATTCTGCAGCAAACTATATGTGCTGGAAAATGTGGCACATTTTCCAGCACATATAAACTCTGTAAACTCTGAAGAAAAGGGTTAAAGATGATAGCAAGGAGGAGGGTGCTCAATAATATGGCTCAACCTGTGTTGTAAGATTAATAATCACTCAGGGGGTCTGCTACATCCTAATGATTCTTTCCACAGTGTGGTCTGCTCTGTAACAAACAGAGCATTAGTATTCAAAGCTCAAGACCCACAGGAGTAAAAGTGGTCCTCAAATGTTGTTCCATGGCTGTCTTGTGTGTTTCATCCTAACAGAGGCTTGCCTAAACGGATATATGTGTGTGGTCAGTGTCCTCTGTGCCTTGACAGCACAACACAGCTCTAGCCTCAACACATCAGGAGGGACCACGTCTCTAAATTTAATCCCTTAGCCACTAGCCCCCCGCTGGGCAGCGTGGAGAAGCCCTTCTCCCTGATCCATCCAAGCCTCTCACACTCATTAGACAGCTGATTATGATAGTGCGCCGGTGTAATGTTTAATCGAGTCTGACACCTGATTTGCCATGTTACAAATCCTGTCATGCAAATTGAGCCATTTGTGTTGTTTGATATGGAGAGATGGCCTATGAAATGAAAGATTAGCCCTGGAACGAGGCACAGGGGACATGTGCCCTCTGCTCCTCTGCGCTGTGATTACACAGACTAGAACAACCTTTTTTTTCTTTTCTTTTTTTTGAGGACGGTTTATCGTTTCGGCATGAAAACACTAAATTAACATGATGTTTTTCTTCCTGGAAGGATCAGAAAAAATAGCCTTCTTACAGAGAAAATGGCTCATCTCCCTCTAGCTAACATGTGTAGTGTAATTGGCCTTGGGGTGCATGTTCTTTGAAATCACACCAAGCTTTGACAACCGATGTAAATAATTCAAAAGTCTCCCTAGTCTCTCAGGTTTGCATAATAGAAGCATCCTCTGTGGCTGCAGCTAAACCACTCCAGTGTAAATGTGAAAATAATCACTAACATGCTCTCTCAGTATTTCAGTTTCTCTCTAAAGACAAAACAAATGTGGGGGATGTGAACACTGAGGTGAATAGAAAGTGTTGGGGGGTTGGTTGACATACAAATGGCCTAAATAAAATGGGGGAGTGCACCACTTGCCATTTCTCAATGCCCCCGAAGTGACACCTGTTTTAAGAATGACCACTCCCAATCTGAAGCAAAACAGACAATCCAAACAAGTCCCCCTCCAGTGTCTTGTGCGGCCTCACTTATCAGTCCCCCTCTACTGTAAACATTTCATTTCCTCCTCCTGTCAGAAATGTCTTTGTTGCTGGTTGTTGCTCGGGTTTTAATCTGAAAGACAAAGTCGGCCTCTCAGTCTCTGTTTGCCTTTTGTTTCCTCCTTTCACATCTCTGGTGACAGCCTTGTCTCTGAAGCACTTTAAGTTCATCTTCCAGCATTTCTCGACCTTTTGTGCGAGTGCAGAGATCCTTCAGGACGTGTTCTCGTAAGTGGCTCAGTGTTTGTCTCCTTGTCAGTCTGAGGTTTATCTTTCGTGCCACAATAGACTGCAGTGCAAACACACAATCAAATTAGTTATAAAAATTATAAGGTGCTCCACAGAAAAAAAAAGTATTAGATTAAAATAATAAAGTGTTATACAATCAAAAATGAAGCAAATAAAGGAAGCAAAATGGCATTTTTAACTGATAATTCTTTTGAGTCCACAGTATCCCTGGAAATGTAACCCTTTGCCTATTTGAACCCCATTCCTTCTTTTGACTCATCATTAATACATATTGTATGTTTAAGCTAGCCATTGTACGCTCAAGTAGTATCAGTTTATTTTCACCTGGTATGTTTAATGAGTTATGGAGATAATCAATAATAAAAATGCATCATAGGAATACTTTATTATACCCTGTTTACATTGGTGGTGATTCTGGACTTGGTTGGACCAGTTTTTTGTAGGAAATATCAAAGATTATGACCCCTGATCAACTCAAAGTAGTGAGCAACCAAGATAATATTTAATGGACATATAAAGTGTCACAAATGACAGACTATTAGGTTCATGTATTTAAGTTGTAGTCAGTTTAATTAAAAATAGGTATGTATTATTTTACCGAATCAGCAAGCCAGAGTTGCATATTTTACAGAAAGGAATACATGACTTTGGATACAAACTTCTAAACATGCAAAGTTAGGAAATTGCGACAGAACACTGAATTGGAGTGTTTTTCACTCCAATTCAGATGAAAGCTAGAAACTACTTCTTGAGTTGTTGTCAGGTTTGCCCACCATAAAAAGCTTACCACCTGTAAATTCTTCCCTTGATTTCAAGTTTTTTCCAAAATATTGTAAGATAATCTTAGTCGCTGTGTGGCCCTGCAGAACCGGTGAACGTGTCAGTCTGGGCTCTCCTTTAAAGCCTGGCGTAATGAATAAAATTAGCTCTTAGCTGTTCTAAAATGTATTTATTTAAATCATTGGTATACCTCAATACAAGGGTTGCGGAGATATAGATGGTGATAATAACATGCTACAATATTTTTTTCAAAATAAGGCATGTCTGATGAGGCATTAATAAGATGCTGTTCGCCTGCAATATCTTCTTCTTAGGTTTGGGATATTATAAAACATCTGCTTTTAGTTTTACAATCAGTTGAATTTATACTTGAGACTCTGTATTGAAAATCATGTCACAAGCTGCTCATTGCATTGACCTTCAGCATTCGGAAATAATCCTTGGACATAATGTTGAAAATGCTACAACTGGCTAACATTGGGCCGCTAACGTCGTTCAAATTGGCTTTGGAGCCTCCTCACTGATCTCTATTCCAACTATTTTACATCAGCAGAACCGCCATGTTCGCTTAAGAAATAGGAGTTTTCTGTAAAACCTCTTTTTGAATAATAATGCACTGGTTTATACTCTTCCTCAAGTTTCGTTGATGATTTTCTTCTTCTGCTCATAATCTAACACTAGATTTCTGTAATTTGCTGTATCTGGCGCCACCCTCTGACAGAGTTAGTTATTGTTCCTTCCTGCACAACTTAGGCGTTCACAAAATTCTGGGTTGCACATGAAAAACCACCTTGGGGTGAAAGCAGGAGCAAACACGGGTTTCACTCCAGCATGCAATACAATGGAGTAGGTTTTATGAATTAGTCTTAAAGGACACTTTCACTGTTTAAGATGAGATCTTTTTTGGCATAAGGACCACTTAGGAATGAAACTAAAAATAAAAAAAACATACATAAACAGAATTATTGCACACAAATGACACTCTTGACACACAATGATTTTTGAACTCATTAGTCTATTTTTGTAAATTCACTATAAGGAGCATTAGTTTTCCCAAAAATATTATTGAAATTACATCATCAATCTCATTTGTAAGCTATACACCAGAAACCTGGAGTGCAGCTTACAAGTCATCAGCACAGCAGTGTAAACAAATAACATCAATACCAGCAAACTCTGAGATGGCTTTTCTTACACAGGGACTTTTTTACATATAAATTCCATCCTGTTGTGGAAATTAAACACTGCAGTGATTTCAGTGGCTTTGGGCAGACTTCCAGCATGAAGTTGTGAGTTATTACAGCAGCAGAGGCCTTTTATGTGAGTCACTACACGTCTCAATGGAAAGCTACCTGTTTTTACAAGTCGTCTCCTCTGAGAAACACCTGTACTGAGCAACGGGCTCATTGTTTTTCTCCTAGCTACATCGTAAAAGATTGAAAGACCAGAGAGACAACACCAGGCAGGTTTGCTGAATCACTCATCCTCCTGGCGCCACTCGGCTGACTGAAGAGTTCCTGTCAGAAACACTCCATCATGACTGATGAGGGATTATGGATTACGGAACTTATTACTCTCTTTTTATTGGATTGTTTTCCCTTCCAGGTAGCAGAGACATTTTTTGAAAGACTAAGGGTAAAATTTAAGACAGTAGGTTGCCTCTGTCCACAATTTCAATATTAAAGAAAGGTAAAGCAAATATTTATAGTTTGGTTTTGTGGCTGAACAAACAGCTTTAAGTTATTGTGAAAGACAACATTTCCTTTCCAGCTGGTAATACAAACACAGCATGACATATTTTCAGCTCAAGTTACAGTCAAGCTCCCCTTTTTTGCTGTTTGTGTAGCACAAAAAGGTGTGACCTAGTGGCTTTCGGTTAAATATAAATGTTACTGTTTTCCCAAACTGCCCGGAATATTGTAAAGTTATTGATTAGTTGTCATGTTTGGCCGACGCTTATTGATGACTTGAGAATGTGAAAGTAGCTGCAACCTGGATGTAAAGAGCGGGATTTATTGCCCAGAATCTCTCCAACAATTTTATCAAAAGCCCATTCCACCGTGACATTTTTTTTCTCCCATAAATCAACGAGGGGAAATGTATCAGTGGACAGTAGTGAGAGATAGATGAGCAGAGGGATGAGAGGGTCAGCAGAGATTTTTCACTGGTCCACCCTGTCACAGCCGCTGCCTCACTTTTTCACCTTTATGAATTGGTCTTTTACTGACTGGCTGGGCTTTTAATTTGTCCAACACAGTCTGCGATGGAAAAAAAAATCTCCAGCTTCGGTAGCCTTTGCACATAAGATAATGTATTGAATATTAAAGCAGTGCAGCACCAGGTTTGTGAGTTATATTTAGAAAGCATAGAGTTTAGAAAAAGTGTTCCTCTCAGATGGATAGGCTCAATGTTATTAATATCCATGATATATCTAAAATTGGCTTCAATGAGATGGAATATGAAGGATTTAAGCATATTTGATATAAAAATGCTTTGGTAAAAATGTATAGAAAAGCATGTTGCACACAGGATTTAGCATTTTTTTAAATATTTATAGAAAATGTATTACTTTACTTCAAAATAAATCAAAAAACAATGCTTCAGTTTCTAACTTCACATTCATTTGAAATCCTATAAGCCTTGCTTAACTTTTCAGCATAAATTTGAGTTTACTTGGAAACAGTATTTTCACCTCATTCTTTGTACTTTGTATTTTTTCTAGTCATTTGATGGATTTACTCCTTTGTCATTGCTCTTACCACAAGGTGTTGGGGCACCTACAGTCCATCCACCCAATCTTATGTGATTGAAGGCCTTCATTTGCTATGCAGTCATGTAAAGTAGAAGCCTTGAAATATCACACTGACCTTGATGTTGAGCTCCTCATTCATTTTGCCCTGACATAATATACACAGAGATGAGATTTCTCAAGAGTCGGACATCTAACCAATATACTTATGCACTCTTATCTTGATTTTTTTTAATTCACTAATGAAATTCATGCAAAGTTGTTGTGTACCACTGGAGTATTTCATTGTTTTTGTCGATTTGTGTGCGTCCCAAAGTTCAAAGCAAATGGGTTTGCTTTACTGTAAGTATGACATCAAATATACATGAATTGGGGTTTTTTCTGCATACAAATGAGCCAGACTGAAAAGGTCATCATTCAAATTTAGATTTATATATCAATAATAAAAATGCTAAAATCAATCTTCTGAATTTCATTGTATAGATATTGAAAATCTTGATAAAATCTGTTATGAAAATAACTACAAATTCATTTTTAAATACTGTTTCCTTTTTAGAAACTGATTTAATGTGGATTTTATCAACTCGATCTGAGCTAATGATGCTGTTGGAAAGATATGGCTAAAAGATTCAGTTAATTCTTAGTGTGAATGTGCAATAAATACAGGTCCAATTATTTTCAAAGGTAGAGTATATAATTCATTTGAAATTATACTAATTACTCCAATCCAGTCATACTGTTCAGTAAAAATAAGGAGGTCACACAAAGTTAAAGCTGGTGATAGCTCAGACAATGGCTCTGTCTGAGAAATAGAAAAGTGAACACAGAAAAACTGAGTCAGGAGTATATTTCATGAGAAAGAAAAGACAGTGAAGGACGTCAACAGCGCTGCCAGTGGTTCCACCTTGGAAAGAGACACAGGTAAACACGGAAGGGCTGAACCATGTTGATATTCTTTGGAAAAGGAAAACACACAGATCCAGACGAGGCATGCAAAAGTCATGTCAGTATTGGCTCTTTCAATGCACCATTCAGAAAAGAGACAGCTTAACACATAAGACACATAGCACACAACTGAGCTAATACTCCTATTGGAGAAAAATACAAAGAAGCTAAATCAGTTGGTTGTCAATGAAAGTGGCACAACTTCTACATAACAAGGAGTACTAGAAGGTCGGGAAGAAAACTAGTTACACACAGCAATAGGTCTGTCTGTAACAAGAAATAAGACACATTTAAGTACAGAAGCATGGAATTGTGAGTACTTTTATGGTAAATATAACTAAGGACAGCAAACAGAAAATAGCAGCAATATCTCCATCAAGGAAAGAGGCACAACCAAATGCAGAGGTTCTGAGATAGAATATGTTTCTATTGGACAGACACACAAAGAGTGCTCAAAAATAACCTTGTTAAGGACTCTGTCCAGGAATATGATTGGTAAATGCAGAATTACTGGACCAGGTGATTTTTCTACTGAAATAAAAAAAGATATAGAAAACAAAGTTAATGGCAGCCAAAAATAGAAATAGTGTGCAAATATAAGCACGCTATTTGAGTGATAAAAGACTCAAATAGATATAAAAGACAACCTATTCCTACAGAAGCATACTGTAAGTACACAAACAGCTCATTGTAACCTGCACTACTGTAATCCTTGTGTCAAAAACAGTGCACATAGTGTTATGCCTCTCCAGGCTCCAAAGAATAGAGTGCAGAAGTTTAGTCCACAGCAAGTTTTACAGTAAGCAGCACATGATAACTTTAGTATTAGAATGTGACTCCCAGTGTGTTTAAGGCACCTAATCTCACCCTGGCAGATACATAAAACATTTTGTTGCTGAAATGGCTCTGTCATGTTGTCAGGTGACATTGTTGGAATACTTGTTTCCTGTGTCCTCTAGGGCAGAAGCAGTGAAGTCCAGTGATTGTTGAGCCGCCCAATGTCGTCTACCTGTGTGATTTACTGTCCTCCTGCGTTTGAAGTCAGACAGACGGAATTCACTTCACTCTGGGTTTTTGTGATCAGTCTTCAGGTGATTACAGCCCAGGTGAGGCCCCCTCACCATTATCCACAGGATATAGGAAGTACCTGCCTCTCATTGCCTCTGGACATTGTCACTGACGTAGATGTCCAAAATCATTTGTAACATGACACAAATAGTTTATTGCAGCACTATGTGTGACTAAGCATGCAGATTCTGCACCATCTGTAAAATGCATTAAGATGCATTAATTTTGCGATCATTGTGTTAAAATATGTTTATTGCTTGGGAAAAGCCTGGAGCTGTTGAGGTGGGGTGTTTAAACCTGTTTTGGACCCAGACAGCACGGCATAAGGGTGGCGTCAGTGGTGCTCTCTTAGTCAGACCTGTTCTGCACCCAAAATTGCAAGCAAATACATGCGATGTGTTTAAATGAAGTTGCCATCCACAATATTAAGAACTATTTCTACAAAAAGCAAAGTAGTGTGTTTGAACCTTGTAATTATTTATAGAAATCTGCTAATTATATTAATTCCTTTTCACATTGTAAAAACGTGTGTTTTTTAAGGCATCAGGGTATTATAAATATTTATGCAGTGTTCAAATTTTATGTCTTCCAACCAAATCAGTCATCAGGTTATCCATGCTTTGGGAAAAAGTGATGCTGGCATTTTCTGACTGATTGGGGTCAATCAGCAAAAGGGGGTGAAATCCTAGTGTTTTTCACACACACATGCACACCCCCACACAAAAAAATAAAATTACAGAAAGCACTTTGGAATGTTGTCCTCTCTGCACATCAGTTAATGGCGTGGCCAGATTTTCGTAGACTAAATGACAGCTTGATTGTGAGGTGCATGAGCTCACATTGAATTGGGACACTGATTTGGTACCTGTTAGAGGCAATCCACAGAGGGGGGATGGAAAAGCAGAATGCAATCAACACCTTTAAAAGTTAAACAGAACACAGGAATCAAAGAAACTGATTGGTAAAGGAGCTGATTCTTCCCATGAACGAAAACAACATTAAATCTGAAAATTTCAACATGGACAGTCACAATCAGGTTGTGGGATCAGCAGCATCTTAAGGCTGTCATTACAAAAGATTGACCTGATAGTAAATAATCTGATTGTATTTTGCATGTTGAGGTACTTTCTTGTTTTTAATCTAATGTGTAAAAGAAATGAAAAGAAAAGAAAAGCAATAAAGACAATCCAATTGAGCAAGAATTCTGAATACTAGAGTCTGAATACACCTCTTCCTAAAAATGGTTCAGTCACAATTATTTAACAAATTTCTTTGACAACAACGTCACATAATTGTATACATGTCTCGTGTTTCAAAATTATACAATTTAACAGTTAAGTATTTGATGCTCCAGCATATCCTTACTATGCATCGGAGACTGTAGCATAGACAGGTGATCTCCACTTAAGCCAGGCTCCCACAGATTTTGGGAAATGTTCTAAAGTTACCTGGGATGTGCATGACAACTCAGAGGTACAACACCTAAACAACATAAGAACTGCAAAATAATTTAAGCAAGTGCCTCTCATGCTGGTCATGATTCACTCGCCTCAGCATGCTGGTTACTTGGGAAGCTTGAAGCCCTACATCATCCGCGCTGTTTGGACCACTTTGCTATGCTCTGTGTAGAAGCTTGAATTTTCAGGTCTAGATAGTCTGAGATCCTGTAAACATGTATTTAGCACTATAAGTGGTGTAGTAAGAAAAAAAGTTGAGAGACCTTAAGAATATAAAAGAATATAAAAGACTGACAGCAGTAGCATACAGATATGTGGCTCTATTTTCTAGAATTTTCATATTTTTTCATTTTTTGTCTTGATAACTCAAGTTAATCTCTTTTTGACCCTTGAAATTTAGCTGTTTATCATTTTAGTTTATTGAAGTATTTAATTTCATACAAAGATTTTTGTAAATTATAAATGTAGACATAACAAAAAAAACTTCACTATAGATTGGAAACATGAAAAGATTATAACTAATTAAGATCATAATTTAATAAAAATATAGTCTTTTGGCAAAATTAACAACTCAACTTAATTACATATTTATGTATGTCTTTTCTTTGTTCTATCCATTTGTTTTCACTTCACTGTAATGGTGTAACATTTAATCAATTGAAAACAAGGAAAAGTTGTAGTTTATAATATGCTTTTCATTTTGTTGTAGCATTGTTGAGGTCAGCTTCACAACACAAAGCAATGCTTCAGATGTTAAAGAAGCCTTTTATTTGACAATGAAGTGAATGACTGCTGTGAAATAAACATAACTACACTGACGCACATTACCATGAGGCAGATAAAAGACTTTCAAGTGTTTTTCGATGACTAGATAACTGCTGTTGATATTTTAGCATCTCTATGGACATCCTTGACTCTCAAAGCTCTTATTGTTTCAATTTATTTGCATCAGTTCTTATCTGCTAAGATCCCTACTGAAGTGTAAATCAGAGGAAAAAACATATTTAAATGATCGATGAAGGCTTATTGTGGATATGAATTAAAATGAGATCACTTTCTGTGAAGGCATCACTCTTTAAATTAATATTGTGCAGCTATACCATTCTGCATCCTAAACATACAAATAAAATAAGACTTTTAAAAATGTCTTCGTTCTGAGAAGGAATTCTTTTTACATTTCTTCTCAGAACAAAGTTTGAAATTATATTTATTCATTCAGAAAATCTTAGGTCTATCTTACACATTAAATCAAGATAGAAGCAGGATGTTCCTAACTGCACTGCGGTTCATTCATGTCATGCAAAGAATCAAGTGGCCTGTCAATAGGAAGCACTCTAATAGTGTATAAACTTAAAGTGAATCTCAGTGTGGGGTTCTCAAACCAGCAGTAGGTCCCAAATTGAATTACATGCACATTTCTCAGCCACAAAAGGGAGCCATCACTAATTAAAACCGTGTGATTGATGATAGTGACGCTTCATGTCAAAGGTGGATAAATCACTCTCACAGTCACTGCTGCATTGGCTTCCATCTCCCACACCATCAGTTACTGTACTTTCAACACTTTTTTATCTGTGGGGAGGGGAAAAAAGGAAACTATTCAGTCTTGCTGAGTTAATGTTTTATTGAGCATTAAGTCTTTAATCCTGTCCACAGCGTTACCTTTTGTGTGAAATAACCTTATAGCAAACAAAGTTACTTGAGAAGGCAAACATGAGCAGATGCACTTCAGTGTCATGTATACATTCAGTGATATTTCCATGAGAATACTGTACATGCTCCTAATTATGTTAAGAGAAGTAAAACTTTGACCTTCTGAAAGCAAAACTGTCAAACGTCTTATCCAGAGGTAACACTTTGTCAATAATCGCTCTCTAATGGGGTTTTTCTGCAGCCTGTATATCACATACACATCAATTTAAATGACACTTTTTCACCCACGTAGTTTTCAAGTATCTAATGGTTTTAACTTCTTCCTTTGTTTCCTGATCAGATGTTATTTTTTTAAACACAAAATAAAAAAATAACTCACACATGGCTTTCAGATTACACTTGAACTTGAACAATACTTTGATAATATTTTAATAAGTAGCTGTTTTTGATATGGGCGATACAGCTTTTTGACTTGGCAGTACGGCACATCGGGTGGGGTGTTAGCAGCATTTGCATGTTTAGAAACTGAGGAAGGGTGCTCCCCCTGTGGAGTGCACAGTGTAAGCACTGCCAGAAAAAAACAGCTGATTTTCTTCTTTACCGAATTTATGTTTGCAATTTCAATACTTCTGAGCAATACTTCTGAATCCAATAGTTTGATTAGAGGCAATCAGACACAGACTGGTCAGATCTCAACTGATTAATTCTAACCTGAACAGATATTCTTTTAAAAATATTTAGAGAAGTATAGAACAATTCTATTTGTTTGAAGAATTTCTTTGCACTTAACCCACTTACAGTTATATTAAATAAATTGGAACATACATCCCCAATAGTCTTTTGGAAATGAAAATCATTACTTGCTTTTCATTAAGCTCACACTCCTGCTTTTCTTTTTACAATATTCTAATTTTAATTGTTGTGCTTCCATTAGCTGCAGAAAAAACATTGTGATTAAGAGAAATAGAGATGTTAAAACATTAGTTTCTGTTTAATTAATCTAAAATCTCTAATGTGATTAACTTCATGATTAAGTTACAGAAATAAATTGACTTTTCAATAATATCTTGATTTATTGAATGGATCTGAAGATTGAGAAAAGCATGAATCACCCTTAAAAGCAATATGTAGTAATTAATATAAGATTTATTACTTAGTTCTTAATGTTTCTGATAAGTTACCTAAAAACTTTCATATTTTTGCTATTTTGTTTATTTTTTAATGGTTAATTAATGTTTCTTTTTTTTTTCTTGCAGAATAATTTTAACCTGGTTAGTTAGTGGTTGGAAATTTTGTATGGGGTTGGGGCGTGCCCTAGGCATCAGTTATATATGTATGAACAGCCACTAATTTTAGTTCAAGAAAGTAACGTCATATTTGACTTTGATCATATAAATTACTTTGTTATCTTAATGGTCTTTGATTTGAGCTTGTTTCACAACAAAACAACATCACAGCAACTCCAATCTTACTATGTATTTGCTTTGCCTGTACAAGAGCATCAGCTACTTGACCAATCAGACGCTACTGAAAAAGCAATCTCTTTTTACTTGAGAAAATTCTTTATTTCTTTACTGGATGTTCAACCTTTTACCCTAACTTTTTAATACTTAGCTGGGATACTTAGTCTCTTAGCTGCCTTTTATTTAACATTGACTAAAATATTTCAGAAGCTACAAAGCAAGAGGCTCTGAAATAAATGTTTATTGAAAGTCTTGTTATGGTTTACATATCTGTCCATCAATTTTTAAAAACTGGCAGAGAACTGGAACCACTGCAAGTAAAAGCATGATTCTTTCTTTACAACTGTCTCTCTCTTTTGAACTGTAGGCAAATAAAAAAGCCAAACTGTAAAAAAAAAATATTTCTACCTTTGTATACTAGCTTAAATATTATTGCCTAAATGCTGCTGTCTTGCTGTCTCTCTATATGTCGACCATTACAGCGGACTAAGGCTGCTGTCTTCAGCCAGGAACAATTTTGTACTGTTAAGCTGCATGCAAGTCGAATCCTGTCAGTGGGTTAGTTTTGTTCAAAGGACCAATTAGTGGGTCCTACCTTAGCCTGCAGCTAAAAGGCCTAATGGTTGGGGGCATCCACCTGAGAGGTACAGAGCTCTCCCCACTGGGCTTTAATTTGAGAGAGGGGTGGGTGGAAGCTTCTGAGGCTTTTACCATTACACAAGACTTCATTGTGGCTGCTGACCGTTTGATCTTAAAATAATTTACTTAATGATCTCACCACGGGAGCAATTGGTGCTGCTCGATTAGTCTGCAAGGTCTAATGGACATGGGAAAGAAGAAGGAGGAGGAAGGAGAGTGAGAGAACAGGGGGATGGCACAGTAAGGACTAACTGAATCTGCAAAGCAACCCTGAGGAAGTATACTTTAAGGCATAAAGTCAAAAATAAAACGATTTTATGGTTTAGGGAACTAGAGGTGCTTAACCAGCTTAAATAACAAGGAAATAAAGGGTTTCAGCAATTTCTTAAGCATTGCGTCTTGACAATTATCACAAACTTATGATTTCACATTGGATTCAGACAATTAGAAGCACTTATTCTTGGATTTCCTAATTCTGATTCATATTTAAAATTAAATTTATTAAAAATCAACACAAATATATTCTATATTTTAGACAAAATTAATAGAAATTGAACTAAAAATTTTTGTTGAAGTTTATTTGGTCAAAATTATTTGTCTTCAATTGAGCAAATTAATATGTTTACCATAGGTAAAAGTAATTCTACGAATACAAATAACTTGACAAAACCTGTTTTACATGAGTTGGCATCTGTAAAACTAACTTATTGGTTTATTGATAACAATTATATCCTTAAATATGTCAGGGACATAAATAATATTGATGTTAATGGTGCATGTTATACTGATAACACTTTTAAAAACACAGTTTTTATATCTCTATGTAAATCAGCACCAGATTAAATTAAAATCTCTTAATAGAGTTCTGAATCCAATAGTTTTGATTAGTGGCAATATTGGGATAGAGCAAGAATCAAAATTTAAAGAAGTATTTGAAACCTTTCTTCCACTGTTTGACAAAGGTCAGCAGAAATGAATGGTCTCTAAAAGAGTCTTGGATGCTGGTTTGTGCATTGATATAATTTTTATATGACCATAATATTTAATCTTACACGTCGAGAATAGACATGCATTTTATGCTATTAGGATGTATTTCACATGTGTTTCCCTTTTGCGTGATTTTGCACAGAAGTAATTTGCGTTTTTGTTTTCCATAGCTTTTGAGTATGATAGAAATACGTTTCATCGAGTTGTCATTATACTACAGGTTGTAGTTTTCGTTAGTAAAATGAATTTATTAAAATAAAAAAGCAGTCATCCTTGGGGATTTGTGGTAAAGTGTAGAGTTGAAAGGTGAATCTACTTCCAGGAACCATTTAGACAACTTAAAGGTAACAAGCCTCAGAGTAAAAGTAAAGGGGTGGAGTCAAAAGCAGCCATTAGAGGATGAGGCGGATGCATTCAGGTATGTCTGTGCAGTCATACAGTAAAGCCCTCAGGAGAAATATGAAAAGCGGAAAGGGAAGGGTGGGTGATTAACATGGATCACTGTTATTAAATCGGCAGCAGGGTTGTTAGCGCACATGAAGTTGTCTGTGTCATGTCATGACAAAATCTGCCTCACTAGCAGGAAGGAATCCAAATAAATCTTTGAATAGATTTTTTTTTTTCATTTTGATTGGAAGTTATGGCATAATTAGTGTCATCACTTTTAATGATGAGCTACATCTGTTTCCCTCTTCAGTGTTATGACCCAATTGGGGGAAATGGAAGATTATAGTCATTGTCAGAGAACTTCTGCAGCTTGGTGTGTATGGAGACTGGCAGTAATTGTAAGTTTATATTTCTAACTTATATGTCGGACAAGTCTAGCCGAAATAGGAATTCACACAACCATTAGACCATTAGCTTGCCAGCCAGACAATCTGGCTTTCTGACACGTATTTATAATTTATAATGAAGTGAATTATTGAGTTCCAATCCTTTTTCCCAGATAAAAAAGGATTACCTTCCAAATTTGTAATTGAAATGATATAAAACAGAGCAAAGTGATGATTTCAAAGAGAAATACATTTCCATCTCTCTTTGAACTATATTTCCTTTACACTCTTGTCCTTATGCTGAGACTTATACTGTGGTGAAAGGAAATGTCGACCCCCTCAAATTAAACTGTGCAACTGATCAGCCAACAATGGAATAATTAAAAAACAATGAGCATGATGTGCAGTTAGGACATTTTATTGCTAATATCCAAAGATTTACATCTGTCTCATCAAGAATTTCATTGCAACATAAAAATGAGCTGCTCCTTTACTACTTCTGCAGCGGAATTTCTCATATATGTGCATGTCTGTAAAATACCCATCTGCCTGTAAGGCCTCAGGTGTACTTTAATCATTTATTGACTGGTTTACCCCCAGCCACCAGCACCAACAGTACTGACGGGGGGTAATCCTTGATCCTTGATCTAGGCCCCTGCTGTAGACCATGCGGTGTGCATATTAAAAGTTTTTACAGATGCTTCACCACACCTGGGCTCCTCTTACCATTGAGCATAAATCACGACTTGTGAGCAGAATACCTCACGGACAGAGCCAACATTCCTCCTAGCGTACAGGGATTAGGAAATCAAAAAGGGCACGCGCTTTGCTCAAGCCCCAGAGGAAGCCCCAGCCAAGGAGGCTCACTTTGCTTTGTCATTTATAATCGTGCTGGACTGACAGAGCCCCTCGGGACATTCCCTGTTACAAACCCCAAACCACTGACTCCTTGTGCCATCCAAACAGGTACAAATTATGGTCTAAGCGAAGCGGAAGAGCTACTGCAAATTGCAGGAAGCGATCTCTTGTATCTTCATTATCTTGTTAGGGGTTTTTAGAAAAATGTGTTTTCAACAGCATGGAGCATAGACAACTAGATCAAGAGAAGTTTTTTTTTTCTCCCTACAGGGACAAGCGGAATTTGTTTTTGCAACTAAATGAGATTTGTGGCGTCATTTTCATGTCCCGTGCATCTGCATTTTTTTGCACGTCAGAATATCATCAGAAAATGAATTCAGACAAATTCAAATGAAAAAGTTTGACATGTATTCTATGACATGGATTCTTCCAGCTAGAGGGAAATGTTGCAAGTGTTTGCTCCTTTTAATTTTAGTATTTTTGGACAAGGTCAACGGAAAAGGGAACTTTTAAAACCGAAATGTCCACCTAAACAGAAGCACAGCCATGTACTCTACAATGTGTCCCCTCAATACTTGGTTGGGATCCTCTACTGAGGTACTAAGAAAGTCCAGGTTGCTTTAATAACAACTTTCAGCTCGTCTGCATTGTTGGTGTGTATCATTTTCCTCTTCACAATGCTCCACTGTGTTTTTAAGGGATATTTGCTCCTAATCAAACACATGTTTAAATAAACCAAAGTTTGGTACTTTTGGATTTACACCAGCAGATGTCATGGCTTCCTAAATCTTTAGTGATTGTGGAAACTTCCCACTGAACCTCAAACAACTTTGATCCTCTACTCTTCCTCCAGACTCGGAGACCTTGTTTTCAAATGAAGTGTAATATTTACTTAAATCTGAATAAAAAAAATATATTAAATCACTCATCAACATTCCACCTCGTTTCTTCTCAGCCAAGATAAGAGACTTCTCATGTAGTCTCAAATTCAGAGGTGATTTAACAAGAGTAGATTAGATGTAGCCCAATTTCTGTGTGTAGCTCTTGATGCAATGATTACATTCAGACTTACCATTTAAATCTTCCTCAAATTCTTAAAAGTGTGTTGTTTTCTGTTGAGACAACAGTTGTCTCTGTTGCATGTTTACCTTTTTGTACCACACCTTTTCCCTCCATGAAACTTTCTACTAATATGCTTGGGTGCAGCAGAAAGTGAAGAGCAAGCTTCATTAGCAATTACCTTTTTTGCCTATTCTCCCTGTCTAATCAGTGACTGTCTGCTGGACAACTGTCCAGTCAACAGTCTTCCTCAGGTTTGTGCAGGTTATGACATGGTCATACCTTAATATTTATATATTTAAAATTGTTTTTACAAATTTCTTTTGTAATATTATCATTTTCTGTTATGTTTTAATCTGTGTAAGTTTTCTTTTTCTTCTCCCTACAAGAGAAGATCTTTAGTGGGTTCCAGTCTTAATTTACTCTCCTGCATCGCCTGCTGTACAGCCCAAAGGGAGAAAATCTACAGTATCACGTATACTACTTGCCTTGCAAAAAAAAGAAATAAAAAACAGAGAGAGAAAACCACTGCTTTTTGCATCCTTACCTAGTGTTTGTCACAACAAGAGTAATTTGCATTTATGGAGTGAATGATTACACAAGTATACTACATAGGGAATAAAGGACTCACCTCAGGTTAAGGCTGATTGACAGTAACATTGTTTGCTGGGACTTCCCTCCATTTTGAGGAACCCAGAGTAGTGCTGGGCTTTATGGCATGGGGGCAGTGCCAGTCTCTCAGGATGCTGATTAAATGGGATAAACTAACCCATAAACACAAGTGGCCAGGCCATCCTAAGTGAACTGCTTCCTAACTGGCCTCAACCAAATCCTATCATTTATCATGTTTCTCTTTTTGTTTGTTTGTTTTGTTGTTACTTAGAGGAGTTTTTCAACTTATTTCCTGTAGTTGTTAAATAGTTGTATTAATTTAATTCACTGAAAAATTTAATATAAGACTGAATCTAACACTAATGAATGCCATGTGGTGTAATACCTACCAGTTGTTAGGTAATGAGTGCCCTTAAAGCCTTTGTTTCTCAGAGGAACTCTTAAAAACAAGCCCTTCAAGACAAACGGCCGGCTGTTCCACTGTTGCTCCCTCAGGACTCCCTCAGGACACCGTATCTATCACCAGATGCCCTCGGGTATGTGGGCTAACAAATTTGTTAATTCCAGGGCTTACATAATACCCTGTAGGAGCTTTAGCACTATCTCTGAGGATTTGGCGAGATCTGCCAGCAGAGATCCCACTCTCAGTTTTGAAAACAAAGTACTGTGGGCTTTAACATTCATTATGCTGCTGCATGGGCATCAATTCACCACTTGTAGACTATTATTTGCCGCCAACACATGGAGAACACAGGTGTGTTCTCCATGTATTACATGTATTACTTGTATTACATCTTGTCACTTGTAATACAAGTGACAAGATGTTATTATTTAGTCAATGAGATCAATTATTTTATAGATGGGAGTTCACCAAACAATAGATGCATGTACCACTCTCAATCACCTATCTATCTATCTATCTATCTATCTATCTATCTATCTATCTATCTATCTATCTATCTATCTATCTATCTATCTATCTATCTATCTATCTATCTATCTATCTATCTATCCACATATATCCTACCTACATACAAAATCTAAAAAAACACAAGTGACAAATTGCTGTGCTTTCATGCTATTTGTTCATGTCTCCTAAAATCTGTGAAAAGAGAAAGCGGCTCCCTCTGCAGGTAGTCAACCCACACTGAAAAATGACAACCTTAAAAACTCAGACAAACCTCCTTTGTCCTATATGTACAAGCGAGTTTTTCTCAAACATAATGAAACCAATAAAGGATAAGAATGTACTAGATTTTTAAGTTGGTGTTTGTGCTTAATTTTGTTCAAAACTAAATTTGTTTTGCTTCAATTGCTAAATATGTGAAGTGTTTAATAAATGTTTTGTGGGCTTGTGTCATCTACCACTCCTCTTTTTTATCTATTTATAGAGGTATACAGTGCATTCTCTATCAAATGCAACAGAAAACTTAAAAATAGGGTGGACATTTGAAAGCACAATACTATAGAATTCTTTTACTGAATATCCTAGATATATTTAGTTTGAAATTACACAGTCAGCCCAGGGCATATGCCCTAAGCACAAATTTAATTTGCAAAACAAAGTCTAGTTAAATCCATATGTCATTGACCTACCTTTTAAAAGACTGTTTATCGATTTGAATAAGAAGCTTGGCTGGATTGTTATGATCACAAGACCATGTAGGTTTGGATTTTTTTCTTCCTTTCATAATAAACACCATTTAAAAATTCATTTTGTGTTTACTTAGGCTGTCTTTGATTAGTCTTTAAATTGATTTGATGTTCTAAAATACTGTAATTTACACGCAAAAAAGAAAAAAGGTAAACAGAAATGAAGCAAACACTTTTCACACCACAAAATGTGTGTAATTCTGAGGTCATATTGTATTTTTTATGTTTGTAATGGTCAATTTTTTTCTCTTGCCTGATATGTGAACTATTTTATAAAACACAACAGAATACATTATCTGAATGGCCAAGTCTCTGCAATTAGATTTAAATTTGTGCCGCATCTTACTTTACAAGATTTAGACATTTGAAAACTAGTCTCAAATTATGTACCACATAAATGAAGATGGAGATGAATAAAAGTGCAGTTCTGCAGAAAACCTGTTAGAGGTACAAGTAACTTGAGACTGCAGAGGAAGTTCAGCAAAAACTACAATAATAAAATTTAAATATGACTTAGTTTGGGTTATTTCACAAGAGGCTAAAATGTAATTCCATTAAAAAATAAGACTTATAGTTGTAATTTCATTGAATGGTGTTTATACATAGTATGGTTTTAGAGGCTCTGATAAAAAATGTACTGCACAATTTTTAAACTTGTGTTTTTAAAGGAAAAGTATAAAAAAAAGTTTTATACTTGTAGCTTTTTCTCAAAATCTTTAGTTAAGCAGCTTGTAAATAATGACCTAAGTTGTTAACTGGTAGTGTGTTAATATGTACTTTAAGTCAAACCGTCTACAAACATTTGTTGCAGAAAAAATATGATATTGTCCTGAATTCTTGCATATTTGCATGTTTTCTGGTATCTTTTGTGAAGAACCAAACTCACAGTTTAAATACATATTGTTTTCGTTATTTGTCAATAAGTATTTGTTAAAGGTAACATTACTTGATGGTGCTTTATTTGCTTGGAAAATATAACAATGCCCCTTTGATATACAGATTCAGTTCAGTCTGCTTACTACACACTGATTTATTATTTGAGAATAACTGACGAATTGATTTAAGATGTTACTACGGGCAGATTACTATTTACACTGACACGATAAATGAAACAAACGTTTCTAGCTGGCTGTGATTGCAGATAGTGGGCGTTGCTAGGCAACACAATGCTAAACCGACGTAAGAGCTGGTGCCAGTTTTCTACGTAAAGGCAGCAACTTGGAGTTTTCTTTCGGATACCGAGTCGCTTAAATTATTGACAGCTTGTCCCGAATCTGCCTCAAACGCGCTAATTTTCTAGATATATTGTCAGGAGGTGAGGGGTTAGCAAGAATTCGGCTTGTTATGGTCGGGGACACGACATGTCAGACGAAGAAAGTCTAATTGTGCCATCTTTTCTTGAAGATGTCAGAGTTAAGTTCGTCGGGGAGAAAGTGTGTTTTCTATTGCAGCTGCAGATAAAAACATGGGAGCAGAGTGCTGCGGATGGAGAGTTTCAAGCACTGCTGCAGGACTTCTTCCAGAAACAGACCGTCCTATATTTCTCATCAACCAGCCAACGATGTGTGCTTGCTTCAAATGAGGTAAGGTTGACCTACAATCTTTATAGCTTGTTGAAAAAAAAAAAACTAAAAGACTTTATAGATCTAAAAGATCTTTATAGCTTGTTGAAAAAAAAAAAACTAAAAGACTTTTATGCAACTTTTATGACAGTTTTTTCTTCAGTCTCATTTTTATTTCATATGCAGGTCCTACCTGTTGCTGCTCAAAGCAGACAAATCTATATTCTCAAGAAGAGACCTGCTGCTATTGACACTGAGAACTACAGGAGGCTTCTGAATTTTGGTCTCCTGTCTTCATCGCCTCTGCTGCAGCTATCAAGTGCTATACAACAGGTGATTGCTCTGCTTGTGGTACAATAATCAAAAGAATGCGTGGCGTTTCAGTTGATGCACAAACTTGGCAAATAAAGCTGATTTTTATTTTAAGTAGTATATAAACATTGCCTTGGAAAAGTATTCAAACCTCATGCATTTTTAAACATTTTTGCCACTGTGCAGCCCTCAGACTGATATATTAAAATGGTGATAGAGCAATACAAAGTATACCAGAATTGAAGTTTTATTGCTGTTATTTACAAATAAGAATCTGAGAAGCATGTAATCCATTTGCATTCATCCACGAGGCCCAGCAGCTTATGTCTCTTTTAGATTTACACATTTGGAGTTTTAGATTTTTGTTAAATTCTTCTCCCTAGTTCAAGCTCACTAAGTTTTGTTGGAAAGTGTACACATAAATCTCCAAGTCTTGTCACAAATTCTTAATTCAATATAGTTCTGGGATTGGCAGGACTCTTCTTGTGTCTTGGTTGGCCTTTGGGATGCTGTTTGTTCTCCAGTGTTCCCTTACAAATCTCTGAAGTCTTTAAAGAACTATTGTACTTGTCCTGAGATTAGATAATATTTAAACGAACTTCATGTAGTACTTGGAGTTATGAGTTAGGGCAATTGGTTTTACTGAATTTTATTTTAAGAGGCTTCAATATAAATGCACAGCAGTATTTTCATATTTTTACTTGCAAGGAAATTTAAATCCTGCATCAATGTCATTCCACTATATTACTTTTGTTGGTCTATCACATACAATCCTTTTAAAACACATTGACATTTGTGACAAAATATATAAAGACTGAAAGCATTATGTCTACCTTTGCATGGACGAAATAGAGTTCCTAACATTTTTTCTGAACCCTGTGATTTTATGCAAGGTATGTGGCCCACTACTGACCAATGGCAAAAATCATCCCACGTGGCCAACTTTGATGTCTGAAGACATCAGTCGACATGTGGAGAGCATGTGCAGTATGACATCCGTTGTACGAGGGCAGGTTTTAGGAAAAATTGTCCTCCCTATTCCAACAACAATGGACTGGATGGAAAAATCCTACAACACATTTAAAATGTAAGGCCACACTAATAAGATAATGGGTCTCTAGTGTAGTCCTGGTCTCAAGTAATTTTTATTTTCCACTCAAAGGTATGAAAACTACGACAGGACTTTAGCTCATACCATTGAGACCCAGGTTATCATCTGGAGCAGTTTAATTCAGAAAATCTTAAAGCAGGACTCATCAGACCTTCTACAGACAGGCTGCAACCCAGAGCCTGGTGTCGAAATCAGCTTTTGGGCTTCTAGAAAGAGCAATCTTGAGGGGATTCATCATCAGGTATGATTATGTGTCCTACTTTTGGCTAAAATACAATTTCATGCAGCTCCTATTTAAGTTTGTAGAACTTCTACTAACAGCTACAGAGTCCCAGTGTTGAAATTATGGCGAAAGTGTTGGAGGTGATGGACAGCAGCTACCATCCAGCAATCAACACTCTAATAGGAAATGTGTCTAGTGGTAAGTTCTATCTTATATGTTTTTAAGGCCATTTTAGTTTGATCACCAAAACTTGTCACATTCATTCTTGTTTTTGTTAAAATTATTGTTTATTCTTCTCCAAAATCAAAACAAAAAGCCCTTAAAGAAGCCCAGGATGTTGATCTGTATCTACAGCCATTAGAAGCACAGTTGTCTCAGCTGAAAAACAATGGTTTTGTTGATATGGAGAAATGCATCCCCACACTTTTTCATACACTATTCCTCATCTGGACCAACTGCCAGTATTATCAGAGACCGGCTCGCATCGTGGCGTTACTACAGGAACTCTGCAATCTGTTCATTGAACTGGTATCAATCTTCTGAAAAACTTTAGCTGTTGGTTTTGCTTGTGTGTAAACTTAAATATATGAAAACTTTCTTATAGGCTTCTGCATATCTCCCTGACGATCTGCTACACAGAGAAGATAGAGAGGAAAGTCTCCTAATGATACGGAAGGTAGTCAAAGCTCTCCACTGTGTCAGAGAGAATTACCAGGCCCAGAAGGAGAAGCTCGCCAGGGTAAAAAAATATCCGTCTTGGGATTTCCCATCTGCCATGGCTTTTTCACGTTACAATCAATTCATGAATCGCATGCTTCAGCTGGAGGTAAGAGAATATTTTTTTTTCCTTTTGTTTTTAAGTTTTGCTTTCAACTTTCATATTTTGCTGTGATTTTTCTAACTTTCCAACCGTTTCTTTGCAGAACTTGTTTGAAACTATGTTGGAATTTCAAATGATGGAGAAGCTAGAGCTTGGTGGCATTAGAGGAAGGTTCTACAGTGAGCAAGTAGCCAAGATACACAATGAGTTCATCAACCACTGCCAGACATTAAAGCACAGTAAATACAATCCACTTGACCTCACCTCTCAGGTAAAAAAAAATCTATTCATGTTTGCTGAAATTGATTTAAGTAAATCCAAACAGTACAAAGATAAAATCAATGCATGAAAACCATCGCCATTCATAATTTTATTCTGTTGTCTTTCTCATCGACCTTTTGTTTTATTTACTGATATAAGGCTTTTGAAGATGATTACAACACTTTCAAAAGAAGAATCGGAGACTTTGAACTTCGACTTGCCAACTTGCTTTGTTTGGCTTTCAAGGATTGCACTGGACTGGAATCAGCTTTAAAAGTATGTTTTTGTTTATTGTTTAAACACGTGATTGATAAGTGGCTATTGAATTAAAATACTTAAACAAGACAATGACATTTCTTTTTAGATGCTAACAATTGTTGCACCCTTTCTGGAAAGAAGTCAAATCCGACAGTTGTTTCGTCCGTCCTTTATTCTGCTTCAGCAGCATTTCAAAGAAGAGCTAGAGAATTGTAAATTTATGATTAAATCTCAGCTCAATCCGGTAAATTTTTCCCTCAAACATTTAATTAGCATTCTAAACTAAATATGACATAAAACTGTTAGTTTAACTTTTTTTACAGATGGACAGTGGTGTGATGAAGAATATGGCACGCACATCTGGAGTTTTAAAGTGGGCAAAAATGCTCAAAGAACGCATTGAAACACCATGGGAACAATTCAGATTACTCTTTAAAATGTCAGTAAAAATATGACAATGAACCTTTATACTGTTGTTGAAATAGACAAAACATTGTTTTTTATATAACCATTCTAGGTCTGCCCAACATATGGAGATGGTGAATGTGTACAGCACTCACAGGGACATGGTGAGTCTCTTGGACCAGTATGAAGAGGACATTTACAGTGACTGGTGTAATGATTTGGAACAGACTTGCCTGATCAACCTCAACCAGACTCTGATTTCAAGAAATCTCACATCTGGACTGATCTCGGTCAACTTTAATCCAAAGGTAAATGGGATAAGATCCCTGTATGACTTGATACGAGACAATAAAATGTCTTTTTCTTAAAATATCTTGAACTGATGGTCCTATTGTTTAAAATCAGTTCAGTATTTTTAGGAGCATATGTAATTGTGAATATTTTCTTGAGGTGCTAATCTCACATAGACATTGTATCTTAATATTTTATAAAATCATTATCTTGTGTATTTTTTGTAATAATCTCTCCTCAGCTTGCTGAAATCTTGAAAGATGTCAAGTACATCCACACACTCAGTGAGAAAGCCATTCCTGCAGCGGCAATAACTGTTTTCGACAAGCGTGACATTTTCACAAAGGTGCATTCCACTTCCTTACACATTGCCTGCTTTATTGAGTTAAATAGCAAGCAATTTGTCATTCTTATGCTCATTTTCATGTTTTAAACCTTTTTATGTTTTGACACAATAAGGCCATAAACGTTAATGTATTTTATTCATATTATTTAGATGTGATTGATTGACACATCTAAATGTCAATGCACTTTGACTGTAAGGTTAAAGTGCAGTGATACATGGGTTTTAAAAGGTTTTACAAATAAAGATTTGTTTTTAGCGTGCATACACTCATGACTGTACACAAAGTCCAGAGCAACAAATTGTCCCTTTAATTTAATAGAGTCCAACTTTGTGTAATTTCTTTTTTCTTTTGATGCAAGCACACCTGGTCAGTGAATTCTGCAAACATCTTCCATAAATGCATGTCCCATTTTATTTTATTGATTTTTATTTTTTTTATACATAAAAAAATAGAAAACTGTTTTCTTTGCCCTCCTTTTTACAATCCTTTTCTACTTTGTACCAAAAAAAAAAAGGTTAAAAACATTCATATTTTTGGAAGGTCCTCTATATGTCCTAACAACTGCACGTCTTTTCTACACTGTTGTGTTTAAGTATCTCAACAGTTTACAGCTGGTGGTACAATGTTACAACAAGCTAAAGATGACCGTGTTGGAGGTGGAACTTCCTCTCATCAGAGCTGAGCTGGTCTCCATAGACTTGCAGCTAGCAAAAGCAGAGACCAGCCTGACATGGCAGGATCAGGATTGCTGGAGCTTCATTCAAAGCACAAAGCACCTGGTTCAAGACCTTGCATATCGAGTCGGCAGAGCCAAGGAAAATTCTGATACAATTCAATCAATGATAAAGGATTGGAGCAAGAAGGCCATGTTCTGCAGAAAGGACAACAAGAAAGGCTCCCTTATCCAATTGGAGAACAAAATGGACTATGTAAGAAGGAAGTACAACTCCATGAAGAGGGATGGGGAATTCATTCATCAGCTGATTCAGGTGTGTGGGGTTTCAGTTTTCTATACTGCAAGTGAAGACAAAAACAGCCAGGCATTAACAAGGTTCCACAAAAAGCACGTTGTGGAGTCATTTTTAATTAAAGGATATGGGGTGCTGTGGTGGCGGAGGGGATTAGCACAACCCACATACGGAGGCCTTAGTCCTCGATGTGGCCGTCCCAGGTTCGATTCCCGGCCTGGCGAGCTTTGCCGCATGTCTTCCCCCTCTCTCATTTCCCTCTTTCTTGTCCATTCACTGTTAAATAAAAGGCCACTAGAGCCAATAAAACCTTCAAAAAGAAATTAATTAAAGGGTATTTAAACTAATGTGCATCTTCTGTTCGTAATTTTACTTTGAGTCAAAAATAAAATGTCTTGCTAAAATTCTATTTGTCTTATATCTCTCAAGGAGAATATGGTCCTTTTTCATGCTGATCCTGCTTCAGAAGGATGGCAGTCCTACCTGGAGTATATGGATGAGATGGTAGTTGAAGGGCTCTTCAGCTACATCAGCCACTCTCTTCAGTTCTTTGTGGACAATATGGAAATTTGGCCGTCTCAGCCTCCTCTGTTTGAAGCCCAGCTATTGCTGAATGGTTCAGTTTTGGGTTTTAATCCTTCAGTTGACCGAGATGCAGGAGATGGTCTCTATGAACTGGTTGAAGGACTGATTGGAAATGTATTCAAGTCTTCGATATATATCCGGAGGGTCGCTAGTCATCTTAGCATGGAGACCTATCAGGTACTCTGCTCAAGGTTTAAATATTTACAAGTGGTACATTGTATTCAAACTAAAATAATATTAGGAGGAGCTAAAGTAACTCAAACTCTGCACCAATTAATAAGCATGGTTGTGTTGGCAGCACTGGTGCAATGAAATACTGGCTATAGTATTGAAAATGGAGGATATTTTAAGTTAATTCACTATGAATAAATAACAAAATGGTTGAAAGGTGAACCCAACTGTGCATTCCATAGCAGGAAAATTATCCCAAACATGTTTAAACTGGTTTTGGGGTGGACAAAACAGGCTAACAATAATCATCTTGAAGGATTGGAAATTTGTGGAACAATTTTAAAAACCATTCTTATTACTCAAGACTAATATTATATCATTTTGAGCCATGTTCCACAATAAATTTATACTTCTAGTATTTGAAATTAAATGAAGTTGTAATAATAATTAATTCCTAAAGAATGGTTCAAATTTACACGGGAGAGGCCAAAATGAATTTAGCATTAATGCAGGTGATGCTTGTATGGTCATGTAAAATAGCACTGTAGATAAAACTCAGAATTAAATTTGACTAAATTTGTTTGTGCAGGTCACATTGTCAGCTTGAAATACATTTGTGTGAAGGCTGTATAAGACTATAAAGAATTTTTATATAGAGAAATATTTTTTGTTAATTGTAAATATGTTTATAAATGGTATGTTCTTAAGGATTAACCTTCTTTTCAAAGAAATCAGTAAATTTTCTAAAATACAATAAAACTGTAATCTGCTGTAGTTCTAGCACTTGCTTCTGATGATTATTTTTTTTGTCATAACCCTTACAGGATATCCTGGATGACATGCCAGATTTATCAAACCTGAGACAGGAAATAATGGCTAAAGTGGAGAGCGTTCTTAGGAAAATGGAAATTTACCAGAAACATTTTGATTGCTACACCCACTTATGGCAGGATGACAGAGCAGAGTTCCTCAGGCAGTTTCTCAGATACGGTCGTGGTCTTTCAATAGAGGAGCTGGAGGCCTGTAGAGCAGATGTGCTCCCCGAATTACCCCCTACAACCGAGAACTTCAAAGAACAGGTAAACACATTCCTGTATTTATGTTTTTTCACAATATGGTGGGTTCGTATGCTATTTGTCGTTCGTTCTTTTTTATTTCACAGATTGATTATTATGAGAAACTGTATGCTGAAGTGCATCACCTTGAAGACTTTAAAGTGTTTGATGGGTGGCTTCGAGTAGACTGCAGGTTCTTTAAAGTCAGTCTTCTGAACACAATTAAAATGTGGAGTTGGCTTTTTAAAGAGCATCTCTTGACATATGTGATGAATAGGTAACATTAATTTCTCCATACTTCTTCACTTCAAGTTAAGTCAAATCATAACATCAATTGTTTTAAGTGTGCAAGTTTTATCACACAGTCTTGAAGACCTGCAGACATTTCTCCAAGGTGCTGTCACGGGGTTGAACAGTCCTGTTGTCAAAAGAGACCACCAAGGTTTTATTGATGTTATGACCCACCTGTTGGCTGTCAGAGACAGACAAAGTGCCATTGACATGATGTTTGAACCTCTTAGAGGCACAATAATTCTCCTACAACGCTATGGTGTGACAATACCTGAACTTTTCTACACTCAAATGGAGGTTGGCACCTATTTTATTATTTATCTATTTAATTTAATTGCTGTATTTTTCGGACTATAAGCCGCTACTCTTTTTTTTCCCACGTTTTGAACCATGCGGCTCATAGCCCGGTGCGGCTTTTCTGTGGATTTTTCTTCAACCACCAGGGGGCTCTTTAGCAGGAAGTGAATCGTTGGAAGTCAAAATTGGAAATCAAAGAAGAAAGCGCTACCTTTCATTTAGCACATGCTAGCAGCAGGCACGACAATGTATTCAAACTCATACCCCCTCATCATGGAAAGCACACGAAGAAGTTTATATGATGCAGCTTTTAAGTTGAAGGCTATCGATCTGGCAATACGAATCGATAGCCGCTGTACGGAAGCTCTGCGTGAACGAGAACGAATCCATGTTTCGGCGTTGGAGACGCAGGGCTGCGTTCTTAATAGCAGATTTATGAGTCCTTGGGGAAAACCGAGCGGCGGAGATACCAGAGGCTTACAGCCCTGTGCGGCTTATATATGTACGTTTCCAGTTATTTTTAAACTTTGCGGGTGGCTTATAGTGTGGTGCGCTCTATAGTCCGGAAAATACGGTAATTTGTTTATTTTAATGAAGAAATCAGTGTTCTGTATGAGGCTATTTAAATTCAGTCTGCTAATTCACAGGAACTCCCAGAAAAATGGAATGAAGTAAAAAAACTGGCCTTAAAAGTGAAGAATGAAGTTGCTTCCATGCAAAGTGCTGAAGTGATAGTTTTGAGAACAAGATGCATGGATTTTGAGGTGACAAATCATTTTATAGCATCCACGTGTTGTTCTAAAAATCCTGTAAATTATATTAATATTCAATTCTTGATTTTCTTTCCTGTTAGTAAAATGAAATTGTGGTATTTTGTTCAGGGTTCTTAACATCAAGTTTAAATTAGTTCACCTTCAGAGAAATAAAATAAGTGAAGTGTGGAAATAAATGTTTGAAAAAAATATACATACCAGAGTGATGTTCTTGAAAATCATTACGTATTTTCAGGTAAAACAAGCCAAATTCAGGGAGAGGTTCAAAGCAAACGCACCCTTCAGATACAATACACTGAATCCCTATTGTAGTATGGGGAAAGTAAGTATTAACCTGCAGTGCCACTGTGGGACAGAGATTGCTGTTTTACTATATAGGATATTTTGACTGACTGTCGTTCTGTATTGTTTAGTCGGAAAAAGCCATCCAAGATATGGAGAGAGAAGTAGCAGAGCTACAAGAGTCCACAAATCTGTTTGATGTAACAATTCCCGACTACAGAGACGTCAAGCTCTGCCGACAGGACATCACTGTCCTGAAAGAACTGTGGGACATTGTGATATATGTGCAGGCAAGTTATTCTACTGTCATAATGTCATTTTTCAAAAGAATCTGCAGCCAAAAAATTTATTACATCATCTGAATATTATAGCACCTAAATGACTTGCCTGGTCTCCCCTTTTCGATGCAGTCTTTGAATCTCTGAATAACCTCTGACCTCTAACTGCCACCATTAAAGACCTTCATTCTGCTGACCTCTGTGTGTGTGTTTTATCTTTACAGAGCACTGTTGAAAACTGGACAAAGACCAAATGGAGGCAGATAAACGTGGAGCAGATGGATGCAGAATTGAGGAGCTTTGCCAGGGTAAGGTTACCAGCAGTGCTATATCACACCACCTTATCTCTCCTGCAGTTTTACAGTTACGCATCATTACCATTTGTAACAGATGTCCATAAAAACTGATTATGTTTATCCACCTTCTGCTTCTGTAGGACATACGGAAGCTTGACAAAGATGCACACTTTTGGGATGTGTATGTGGGATTAGACCTGTATGTAAAAAAGTTGTTGACATCATTGCGTGTTGTGAGTCAACTACAGAGCCAAGCAATACGAGAGCGCCACTGGATGCATCTGATTAGAATAACAAAGGTCCGTAAAAACAGACTAAACGAGTTGAGCTAAAGATCAACAATTTTTCTTACATTTTGGAAACCTTGGGCTTTGAATCAATGCTTTTTTTTGGGACAGGTTGACTTCACTGTAACTGACACAACCATCTTGGAGGATCTTTTGGCTCTGCAGCTTCATTTATTTGAAGATGAAGTCGGCATTATAGTGGATAAGGCAGTCAAAGAATTGGCTATTGAAAAGGTTTTTTTCTCATTTATTTTAAATTGAATATCGGAAACTGCTATATCTGTAGCCCTTAAGTAAATATTAAAGTGAAAATACAAATACATAACACTACCAAAGGGTTCAAATATTTTTATTGTTATTTGCCGTAGATCGGTGTATAATAGAAATACACTAATTGAGAAATATGCTGGTGACTGAAATCAGACAATTTCTGCTTAATCAGTGACTGGTCCATTATAAATTCAAAGATCTGAACTTTTTGCAACCTATGAACACCCCGAACCTAAGCTGCACTACTACAAAAACACCCTTAGGTAATGATATAATTACTGAACAACAAAGAGCCAAAGAGTCATCTTCAGTGTCAGGAAGGTGTTTAGAAACATGCCAGAGAAGGCACAGCAGGTATGAGAAGCAATTATACACAAATGTATTGAGGTAAATTGGCCTTTAATTCATACTGTTACAAGAAAAAGCAAGATTGCAGTGGATGTTGGTCATTTTGCTATTTTGCCACCTTGTATTTTCACAGTTTGGGCATGAAATACCTAATTATTTCAGGCACCAAAAGGAGCTATGAGCTACAGAGAGTCAATGTGTATCCACCTTGTTGTCGCTTCATTGAACTGGTGGAGTAGTTAATTGACCCAGGGACAACTTTATCAGAAAACAGGATGGTCCAAAGACCAAAGGAAGTTTGCTCAGTTTTTTTTTTTCCTTATGCAGTCTCTGTTACGGAAATTTCTGGTTTGGACATGTTGGTTGCATCTCAGTTACAGTAAGGGCCTATATTCTAATGGATATACGCAGAGACTGGTGTTCACAGTTTGTATGCTAGTATAAGATGTTAAACAAGTTAAAAGCTGTAACTAAAATCATGCTCTCTATGTTTTAAGAAATCCAAACTTTGTTTTGACAACTCTGTTTCTAAAAATTTTCTAATAAAATTTTCAAACTTCAATTGGTATTTCTACATCAAATCTTTTCAAAAACTGTAGATCAGAAATTGGCCACAGCTCTCTTATTGGTGGATATCTATTATGTGCCATTTTAATTCACAGTGCATGTAAAATGGGTAATACAAGTGACTTAAGCATTTTGTAATTTAATAATGTCATCAATATAATGACCACTTTGTTGTTTTTCAGATTATAACAGAAATAAGCCAAGCATGGGAATCAATGGAGCTTTCATATGAGGAACATTACCAGACCTCTCTGCCACTACTTAAGTTTAATGAGGACCTTATTGAAATACTTGATGATCATCAGGTAGTTGTTTAACCTTTTAAAAACTTTAACTTGTAGTCTCACAGAGTAAAAGAATAAATTATTAATTTAAATCCAAGAATTTCTGTTAAGATTATCTAACTGTAAGAAGGACAGGTTGTTAAGTTCTTAAGCTAAGACTGCAGAATGGTGTGCTATTTTCAATGTCTGATGGCACAGCTGAGACCAAAGGGGTGCCTATTGAATCCTGAGATTTATTGCGGCTTGGGGGATGCAGAGCATTGTTGCTCCTTGGTGATCTTTAAACATGCACAACAGATGTGTGGGAGGGATACAGCCAGCAATTAGAAGCCTTGCTACTTTAGTGGCTAAATCTTTGTTGAAGTGTTGGGTTGCCCTGCTGATGAAGTGGAATGTGTTCTTAAACAAAACTGACGTATGTAAAGTTCTCAATAAGTGACATTCTCTTGCAATAGTTTGTGTGGCAGCTGGGTGTTCTGGGCTTTCTCTCTGGATTTAGTTTACATTCCCTTGCAAACAGATTTGTACCACTTTGATTTTTTCACTTTTGGCCACAGTAAAAAATGCAACCTCCTTTGTTCTGCTACATTTAAATGAAAATAATTTGCCACAAATTGTCCTCAAATGTCACAAAATGAGTGCATAAAATAATCTTAGTATAAGTCCAGCAGTTCTGTGAAGGCATCAGAGGTTTGCTTGAGAACATTAGTGAACACACCAAGTGGACCAAAGGAAGACACCAGACAGGTCATGCATAAAGTTGTCAAGAAGCTCAAATCATTGATATTGACATAGGTTCTCACTCCAAAGTGAGAACCAGATTTTTTTTTTCAAAGACAATACTAAGATGTCAGTCTCCAAAGGATTTGCAGCTGTAAATACAATTGTTGTAAATATGGTGGTTCTACAAAGCAATGACTCAGTTGGTCGAATAAAAATATACATTGTACTATCAAATTTTAAATCGAAAGAAAACTTCAAGAAAAAAAATCAGTGTGGTCTATTGCATAAAATATTAACAACATATATTAAAGTCTAGAATCACCCCATTTTCTTGTTGTGCTTTATTGTATGATATTATATGGTATTGTAGGGTTCAATGGAGTTTTTGTTCTTCAGTTTTATTTCACACATTCCTTTATGTTTCCCTCCTGAAGATTCGGCTCCAGAATGTCATTCAGAGCAAGCATGTAGCTCACTTCTTAGACCAGGCACTGGAACTGCAACGTCAGCTCACTGCTGCTGATTGTGTGCTAACTATTTGGATGGAGGTCCAAAGAACGTGGGGCTACCTTGAAAGCATCTTCAAAAGCTGCGATGACATTTACCAACAAATTCCTGACGATGCTTTAAAATTCCAAGAAATAGATGCTGAATATCAGGTATGCATGTTATTGTTAGGATTATTCAAATCATGCACATTTCATTCTTTTAAATATATTTTTCTTTCAGGAGTTAATGCTGGACATTGCTAATACTAAAAACCTTATTGAGGCCACCAACAAGCAACATCTGTTTGAGAAATTAGAGGACTTGCAAAAAAGGTGTTTGTATATGTTCTGAAACCAGTGTGTCAAAAGTCAATCCTCAAAGGCCAGTATCCTACATGACTTAGTTCTTTCCCTGACTCAACTCACCTGAATCAAATAATAGCTCATAAACAGGCCTCTGCAGAACTTTGACACGACGAGGAGGTTGCTGGACCATTTAAATCAGCTGCAGTAAGACACATCTAAAACTAGCAGGACAATGGCCCTTGAGGACTGGAGCTGCTCACCCATACTTTAAAGTATAATTATATTTTTGGAAGTTTTCTGCTTACGATCCCTGTTGATGCTTTCTGTCAGGCTGGCTCTATGTGAAAAAGCTCTTGCTGGATATCTTGAGACCAAGAGAATTGCATTCCCCCGATTCTACTTTATTTCATCTGCAGACTTGTTGGACATCCTCTCCAAATGGAGTCGCCCAAAGGAGGTAGTGTGATACAGAGTTTTACATCAGTTTTGTTTCAACGAATACCTATCAACTTTTACATGTAGTTACTGACATCTACTGTAATTCTGCTAAGCACTAAGCACAATAAGGGTAATGACCTATTTCTTATTCCAGGTTACTGTTTATCTTCCAAAACTGTTTGACAGCATGTCAGATCTTGAGTTTAACACAAGTGGAGTGCTGCACAATCCGAAACATGCTTTGGGCATGTACAGCAAAGAGAGAGAGTATGTCCAGTTCCAAACTGATTGTTTCTGTGATGGACGGGTAAGATCAAATTCAGTATGATGGGATGTAAAGTATGTTCTCACACATTTCTAATAAAAAACCTTTGGTAAAAATCCTAAACATAAGGTGGAAGAGTGGCTCACCCGTCTTGAGGAGTCTATGAGGAACTGTATCAAGGCTCATCTGTCTGAAGCTGTGTCTGTATATGAGGACAGATCCAGAGAGCAGTGGATTCTTGAATTCCCCGCTCAAATTGCTCTCATCGGATCACAGATTTGGTGGAGCAATGATATGGAGCTTGTTTTTAGACGACTGGAGGAAGGATTTGAGTCGGCATTAAAAGACTACAACAAGAAACAGGTAGGATTGGTTAAGAATTTGTTTCTTTGCAAAAAAGAAATGAAAAAAAGTTGAGTGAATGTATAACTCAAGCACAAGAAGAAATCAGTTAAAGAAATAATTATGTTTTGTGTATTTATGTAAAAGACATAGAAAATAACACAAAGACAGTATGTGTTATTTTGTATGTGGACCCCCGATTCAGGGTCTACATTCATTTATGTTGTTTCAATGTTTGTCATAAAATGTAATTTTAACGACCCATCATTGACACAAAGAGCTTGACCCAAGCAGTATTAAATATTGTTTTCATTTCACTCCCATGTTTGAATCTAAACTTTCCTGTTTTCTCTGTACTCACTAATATTGTTTGACTCTGTTCTTCCCCTGAAGGTCTTCCAACTCAACATTCTCACAGAAATGCTCCTTGGTGAGCTCAGTCCTGGTGACAGACAGAAGATCATGAGTGTCTGCACTGTTGATGTCCATGCTAGAGACATTGTTGCCAGCCTCATTGACCAAAAGGTTGATTCTGATAACTTAGAAAGTACTTTAGTTGGAATTTAGTGTTTATCGTCATTAACCAAGTATTTGCTTTTATCAAGAGGGTGTATGAAGTAACAGTGTGTTTTTATGTCAACTCAAAGGTCACCAACTCTCAGGCATTCCAGTGGCTTTCCCAGCTTCGACACTGCTGGAAGGAGAAACTGCGACAATGCTATGTCAACATCTGTGATGCTCAGTTCCTTTACTCATACGAGTATATTGGAAATACTTCTCGTCTGGTCATCACTCCCCTCACAGACCGGTATCAAAATCTTTTTTGGTTTTCAGTCTCATAGTAAGATTACAACATAAATGATGAATAAAAAGCCCTTTTGTTTGTAGGTGCTACATCACATTGACTCAATCACTCCACCTGAACATGAGTGGAGCCCCAACAGGCCCTGCTGGAACAGGGAAAACTGAAACTACAAAGGATCTCGGCAGAGCCATGGGTGTCATGGTGTACATCTTCAACTGTTCTGAACAGATGGACTACAAGGTGTGTTTTACAACTAAAAGTGTGAATTGACAGTGTATTATTAAGTGGAAGCAGAAGGACTTTGTTTTGTATGCATTTGCATTTACTTCCTTTTCTGTAATTTTCCTGAATAAAATCAAGTGTCACACGTTGCCTGATTTGTAAATAAATTTAACCTGTGGCTAATTTACAATCTGCAATATTTCTGCTTTGTTCATCTAAAGTCCATGGGAAGCATCTACAAGGGTCTTGCACAGACTGGAGCATGGGGCTGCTTTGATGAATTCAACCGTATCCCTGTGGATGTCTTGTCAGTTGTCGCAGTTCAGGTCAAAACCATTCAAGACGCTGTTCGTTCTAAGAAGGAATCGTAAGTAACTGAGTATTAGTATGTTCAAGTTTTATCATAGAATTGTGTACATTTCAGCATCAATTTATGTTCCTATTTAGGTTCCTATTCCTCAATCAGAATATTGCCTTAAAGAAATCAGTTGGGATTTTTGTCACTATGAACCCAGGCTATGCTGGCAGGGCTGAGCTACCTGAAAACCTCAAGGCCCTTTTTAGGTGGGAATGAACACCAGTTTCTCCTTTAAATAATTTTTCAATCAACAAAAAAAGTTTAATAAGCTGTTTGTGTCCTGCATAGGCCCTGTGCCATGGTGGTGCCTGACACTGAGCTTATTTGTGAGATAATGTTGGTGGCAGAAGGCTTCCGTCGTGCTAAACTTTTAGCCAGAAAGTTTACTACACTCTACAGTCTCTGCAAAGAGTTACTTTCTAAGCAGGTAAGAAAAATCATTTGCAGGAAAATATCAGGCTACATAGAGCAGAAATTATTTATTTATAAAGGTGTAACCTAGCAGTATAACATAAATGCTACTACCTCTGGTTGATAGCCTTACAAGTAGAGGTGAAGTTTCTTTTTTTTGCTTTTTAGGATCATTATGACTGGGGTTTGCGTGCTGTCAAATCTGTTCTGGTTCTGGCTGGTTCTCTGAGAAGAAAAGACAAAACAAGACCAGAGGATCAGGTGACTTATGTGTGTCTATCCCTTCACAGTCAGCCGAGATATTAGTATGGTCTAATCAAAAATGGGCATATTACTTCCAAGGTATTGATGCGTGCACTCCGGGACTTCAATATGCCTAAAGTTGTGACTGAGGACGTGACAGCCTTCCTGGGACTACTTGGGGACCTGTTTCCAGGCCTGGAAGTTGAGAGAGAAAGAAACTTTGAACTTGAGAAGGTCATCAGAGAATCGACTGTCCAACTTGGACTTCAGCCGGAGGAAACCTTTATCCTAAAAGTAGCTCATTCAGTGAAAAATATTATTTCCTAAAAAGAAAAGGCCCAAATGCTTTTGTCAACATTTTTTTTGTGGCAGGTAGTACAGCTGGAAGAACTCATGGCAGTTCGTCACTCTGTTTTTGTCATTGGAAATGCTGGAACTGGAAAAAGCAAGGTGTAACTTTTGTTTCATTTTACGTGAAAAAAATCCAATCACTTTGTAATTTAGATGTCAAATATGGGATGTTGACATTTTCAACAGATCCTGAGAGTCCTTCATAAAACATATGTGAAGCTAAGAAGGAAGCCAGTCTGGAATGACCTCAATCCAAAGGCGATTGACAGGGATGAACTTTTTGGATTCATTCATCCTGCAACTCGGGAGTGGAAAGATGGTAAAGAGGCTGGTGCTAAAAGAATAAGGAGATTTTTCAATTTAACTTATCTTTAATAGATTTGAAATCATTCATTGATTCACTGCTTCACGTTTACATACTTCCACACAACCACAGGAAATCAATTACTAGACATTATATTGCCCTCCACATTTATTACCTCTGGTAATGATATGCAAATGAGTTTAAAATAAACAAATCTTTTATTGCAGTTGCATTTCTCTCGCTGTGCAAAATGTAGAAGAAAATCCAATGTTTCCCAGAAATGTTGGTCTAGATACAACCATCATTGCTTAGAGCCTCAATGTAAAAGTGAGATGTTGAGAAATTTACCTCTTCTTAGTTGTCATCTTTATGCCACAAGAAAACAAGTTATACATTTATAATTTAAACTTTCTAAACAAATTATTGTCTAAATAATTAGTTTATTTACATTTATGCTATAAATGTAACTGGGGTTGTTAGATGTTATGGACTAGCGAACAAGAGATTTTGGTGAAATTAATTATCCGTTTTTTTACATGCAATGTCTTCCCCACTAAAAAAATGACAAAACTCAAGTGTAGATTAAGAAGAACTATGTGAGTGAGAGCGCTAATGCAGTAAAAAAAATGCACATTTTTGGAGTCTTTTTAATAATTCTTTCTATATGTGCCAATAATAAATGAGGGTGCTGTATGTAAAAGGTCCTGGTCTTTGTATTTCTGTTACACAGACATGCATCAAAATGAGGAGTAAAAAGTAAAATGGGGACAGAGATTTGAACTTTGCAGCATTTTTATTCGACTCACATCTTTAATGCGAACAACACAATTGTGACAGAAGTGTTTTACTTATATGTAAAAAACTTGCTTACTTTTTTCCATTCTTCTTTTTTTTGGTTCCTTCAATATCTATGCAAGGTTTGCTTTCATCACTGATGCGGCAGCAGGCGAACATCTCCCACCATGGGCCTAAGTGGATTGTGTTGGACGGAGACATTGATCCTATGTGGATTGAATCACTCAACACAGTGATGGATGATAACAAGGTACCTCCCTCCTGTTCACTCATACACTATTGTACAACTCATTGCAACCAAGGTGGTGTGTACAGAAAGAAGATGTTTCTTCCTCCTTCAGTCATCACTTCCTGGAATTTAAGTACTTTTCAGCCTCTTGTCGGAGCGATGAATGTTTTCAGTGTTAATTTTTTATTTATATGTATTTTTTTTCCCATTGAAAATAAATACCTTAAAATACAATTCTAGATTGAAAATATGTCTGTCTATTTTTGTGCACATTGCTTAGAGCTTCAAATGTCACATTTTAAAGTGTAATGATTTGGAAAATCTTTCAGGTCCTGACTCTAGCTAGTAATGAGCGTGTGCCTCTCACCCCTTCCATGAGGCTTGTATTTGAAATCAGTCATCTCAAGACGGCCACACCTGCTACAGTGTCTAGAGCAGGAATTCTTTATGTTAACCAACAGGACTTGGGCTGGAACCCGTGAGTTATGCAGATCTATTCTTCCATTTTTATTATCTTAATATCCACTTGAAGTCTAATCTGTTTGTAGCATAATGCAAATTTTAGCTTACAGTGTGTAAATCACATTGTTGCTCAGGTACGTTACCAGCTGGATCGATAGACGGGAACGGCAGACAGAACGTGCTCACCTGATGATACTGTTTGATAAATACGTTCCTCGTTGTCTTGAGCAGATGAAAAACAGTTTTAAAACCATAATTCCTATCCCAGAGAACTCCATGATACAGGTAAATATCAAACAAACAAGCATATTGTTTTGTATATATATATATATTTATCTGTATATCTATTATTGATTGTAAATCTTCAGAGTCATAAAACTGACATGTTACTATTATTTATCTTGTATTTATCTTTTCATTCAGACACTGTGCACTTTGCTCGACTGCCTTTTAACTGCAGAAAATATTTCTGCTGAGTCTCCTCGTGAAATCTACGAGACATATTTCACCTTTGCTTGCATCTGGGCTTTTGGAGGAGCCCTCTATAAAGATCAGGTGACTCATTAGTTATGAGTTATTTAAGGAGATACTTGAGCGTTTAGAAATTTGACCCAAATTGGCCTACAATTAATGATGAAAGTGTCATATTCAGTTAAGAGTGTAATTCATAAGTTATTTGCCTTGTTAAGTAAATTAGCCAAATACAATGTTTACTTTGTTTCAGGTGTTGTCAAAGAAGAGAATAGTTGTAAAAAATATTAACCGACCACACTGCTGACACTGCATTAATCAAACTAAGTGAAGATGAAGCAAACAAGTGTGTCTAATTATATAGAAAGCTGATTATAAGACTTCCTATGACTTGATCTTTTCTGTTGCCTCATCATTGATTATGGCTGTCATCCTTTTATATGCTCACCACATTTATGCTGCTGTAGTACACAGAGTGCACAAACACACATTTTTCTTTGCCTAATTGGAAGTACTCATACTTTAAACTACTTCAGGCTTTGGAAGGTAGTGCAGTTATCTGCACTTTCAGATAACTCTGAAAGTACAGATTGGACAAATCTGACCAATAACTGGAGCTAAACTGCACTGACACATTCAATGAGCTCACACTAAAAACCCCAGCAGAGTTTGATGATTTATCTGTGTTCTTTGAATTTTAATGTAACACATTAAATTGTATTTTCCTAAAACATCAAAATTTTTGTTCAATACATTTTAAGAAAAAAACCCTGTTTAACATGTCCACATGATTGCAGGAGAAAATTGGTATGTCAGAGAACATATGAAATAAATCAGAGCAGACCCTGTAAAATATCTGAATCAACCCTAGAATATTATATTGAGTATCTTAGGTTATAACTGCTTTGTCATGAAAAAAGCAAGTTCATTTTGTGTCCTTTTGTTAATCTAAATTTTTTCTGAGATATTGTCTTTGTTGCTTGTGTCAGCATGTTTGGATAAATAAAAACAAACTTAAATAAATAAATGTCAACAAGTAATCGAGGCAAGCTACATGAATTGCTTTAATCCATAATGGAAAAGTTCTGAAGATGATCTAGTTAAACTGTGAGCCAATTAAGTGAGTCCAATACATTTATGTGCATTTGTTTTTGTTTGTTTGTTATATATGTTTAGCTGCATGATTACCAGGTGAAGTACAGTCAGTGGTGGACCAAAGAAATGAGGACAGTTAAGTTCCCCGCACAAGGAACAGTTTTTGACTACTACCTGGACCATCAGACCAAGCGCTTTCTGCCCTGGAATGATATTGTACCAAGCTTTAAAGTGGAACAACACACACCATTACAGGTAAAAACTCCTGCAAGTTATGAGGAGAAGAATACTCGGCAATAAAAGCAAACTTTTGAAAAGTGTTTGACAAATAATCACAATCACAAGAGGCAAAATAACCAAAAATGAACAATGCCGGCATATTAAAAATGTTTGTATGCTTCAATGAACATAATAAGAGAGGGTAAAGTCACATGACGGGGTTATGGCAGGGGTGCTGGAATGGATGATAGGCTTGCCACTGAGTCTGATTACCATCTACCACTCCCTGTACCGGAGTGTGTGGGGGTGAAGGCATGAGCAACAAGACTTGAGCTATCACCCACGCTCCTTTGTGTTTCTTTATGCTCCTGCGTACAGCTGCCTGCGCTCCAAAGGCTCTTGCTGAGCCGTAATTAGTGGGGTTTTGTTCTGAGCAAATGATGCTATTATGACAGAATAGTTGTGGTGTTCTGGGGAAATCCAAGAAATTATAAATCACATACAATTCACTGAACACATGTCTGTCAATAAATCACACTCAAAGAAAGCCATAATAACCATGTATGTTTCTGTTCTCCATCTTCCTGCTGTTTTCGTGATTGCAGGCTGTTGTGGTGCACACAGCAGAGACCATGCGTCTTAGCTACTTCATGGACTTGTTGCTGGAGAGGAGGCAGCCGGTGATGCTTGTGGGGAATGCTGGAGTGGGAAAGACTGCACTTGTCAGAAACAAGTTAGACACTCTGTCAGAGAGTTACACAACCTCAAAAGTACCCTTCAACTACTACACCACCTCCCTCATGTTGCAAGGTGAATGGGTTTTTGATTTGTCGTGGCGCACAGTAGCACATCAAGTACACCGTAGCACCATCTGGTGGCAGTGATTAGATTCGGAGAGGGTGGAAGTGTAGAGAACTTCAGTCTCTGGGATTTTTCCCTTACAAATTTCCTACATCTTGTGTAAAAGTGTTTCTAACTTATCACCTTTATTTGTAACATTTCTAACAGCAGCTCCAGTGTATTTCATTAGGATTATATGATTTAGACCAACAATTGTAATTGTAAAGTGTAAATTTGAGTAGAGGTGTATGTTTTTTGTGCATTATTGTGGCCTTCTAACAGCTCCTCTAAAGTTCAGCTCCTCTTCCAGGAGTTCTTTCAGGGTTGCCATGTATTCACCGCCATTCATCTTTCCATCAACTCTGACTAGCTGTCCTGGTCAGAGTGGAAAAATGTCTTTCTACGGTGTGATGCCTTTACTGTCATGTTTCACATTTGATATGCAGTCATCTCTGGCTGTGTCTACCACATGGCTTGTGCCACAGTGCAAGCAAGTCTTCTTCTTGCTTTCCTTCAAAAAGAGCATTTTAAAGGTCACTCTTCTAGATTCATAGAGTGCATGACTAATAGTTGGCTTTTGTTAACCGATGTTACTTGTTGGATCTCTGTAGCTCCTTCAGAGATATTTTGGCCTCTTGGCTACTTCTCTGACTAATACTCTCTTTTCCCAGGCCTGTCAGTTCAGGTAGATGTCACTTTCATTGCAAGTTTGCTGTTGTGCCAGTAACATTTCTATCTCTGGCCTGTCCAATGTGTTTTGTGGTCTTCATGATACCTGTAATAAATTTTAGAGCCTGCCACACAACCTTCACAACTAACTTTTTAAGAAAATAGTCTCGGGTGGTTTTTAATTAGTTGTGTAATATGATGTGTGTATGTTGTATATATGACAGACAGAATGTCAAAAATCAACTAATTTCTTTGCAAGACAGTGTACGTGTTATTTCTATGTATTTGCAAGTTGTGTTTTACTCCCATTGTTACTTTTTTGTAGAGATTTTAGAGCAACCATTAGAGAAAAGAGCAGGAAGAACCTACTCACCTGTAGGCAACAGGAAGCTGGTCTATTTTATAGATGATATGAACATACCAGCTGTTGATAGCTATGGAACAGTGCAGCCTCATGCTCTTATACGTCAGCATCTGGATTTTGGACACTGGTGAGAAAACACTCCCACGCTTACATGTTATTTCAGATATAACCTTGTAAAACCCATGTAACAAGTCAAAGTGTTTAAGAAGTTTTTTCCACAAACCTTCTCTTGACAGACTTAGTAACCTCTAGCAGTAACTTCTTGCAAAATTGACAGACTGGTAATAGCAGCAACATGTTATTTATAACATGGAAAGTTAGCATTACTGTATGTACTTAAATTGCAAATATGTATAAAGCACAATATCGTTTCTTCATGGTCTTTGTAGGTATTGCAGACAGAAACTGACTCTAAAAGAAGTCCAAAATACTCAGTATGTCGCATGCATGAATCCAACTGCTGGGAGCTTCATTATCAACCCCAGATTACAGGTACATTTAAAAATGAAACAACTCCTGACACAGAGACAGACAGGACAAACAACCATACACACACACACTCACAACTACAGAGAATTTAGAGAAACCAATTAACCTGACAGTCATGTTTTTGGACTGTGGGAGGAAGCCGGAGTACCCGGAGAGAATCCACACATGCACAGGGAGAACATGCAAACTCCATGCAGAAAGACCCCGGGCTGGGAATCAAACCCACAACCTTCTTGCTGCAAGGCAACAGCTCTACCAACTGTGCCACTGTGCAGACTAAACACTACATGTTTAAATTGAAGTTGATGGGTACTTTTAAATAAATAAATAAAATAAAAAAACAAAGACCAAATGAAACTGAGAAAAAGGTAAAAGATATAAGTTCCAAGAACTGATGCTATTCCAAAATCCATTGTAATAATTTAATTTAAATTAATGAAACAACATTCACTTTTTATATTGTCTTACACATGTTCTTACTAAACATATTTGTATGTATATTTTATTTATCCTAGTAAAAGTTCTATTTAGAGTAAAATTACTTTTTTAAGAGAGATCTGCTTATGAAAGTAGTTTTCCTTTGGTAATTTGAGAATTTATTACAATGATAATTTTACATGTATTATGTCCAGATAATGTCATGTTAATTTCTACTGTATTTTTGTTCCCAACAGAGACATTTCTCAGTGTTTGCAGTAAACTTCCCTTCGCCAGAGTCTCGGGCATCAATCTATGGTCAGATTTTGTGTGGGAATTTAAAACAAAGAGCTTTCAGTCAGTCAGTCCAGAAAACTGCTGGTGCTGTTGTTCGAGCTCTCTTGACTCTTCATGACAAGATGGTTCAGAGTTTTGTACCCACAGCAATCAAGTTTCACTACATATTTAATCTTCGAGACATGTCAAACGTCTTTCAGGTAGTGCTTATAGTAGGCTGGGATTATGCTTGACTTAAAGATCTTTGATAAAATATAGATATGATTATTCTTGTTATTTAGGGTATCCTTTTAGCTGGTCCACAGACCATGAGGAACAGCACTGACCTGGTGGCATTGTGGCTGCACGAGTCCTGCAGAGTGTACTCAGACAGACTGATAGACATGAAAGACCTGCAGCTTTTCCAGAAGATCCAAAATGAGACTGTGCATGAATGCTTTGAGGTGCATATTAAGATGGTAAACATCAGATTTTTAGCTACAATCATTACAGGAAAAATTACTCCTTTTTACTTCTGCAGGGGCTAGAAGATGAAAAGGTGGGCAAACAGACCCTACTCTATTGCCACTTTGCCAACACGGACAGAGGTCATTCCTATGCCCCTTTCAATGACTGGTCTATGCTTAGGACCATCCTCACTGAGGCCTTGAAAAGCTACAATGAGCTCTATCCAACAATGAACCTTGTGCTGTTTGAGGATGCCATACAACATGTGTGAGCATCATTTGACTTATTATTGTTACATTATGTGTGATTAATATAATGAGCTTGATAAAACATGGCTGGATGATAATAGAAATAAATAATAATAGTAAATAATAATAAATGTGGTATGACATGACTGAACAAAGATTGTGTTGTCACCAGCTGTCGCATTAGCCGTATCCTGGAGGCTCCGAGGAGTCATGGCCTACTGGTGGGATTGGGGGGCAGCGGAAAGCAGAGTCTGACTCGCCTCGCTTCCTACATGTCTTCTGTGGAAATCTTCCAAATCACACCGAGGAAGAGTTATAGCATCCAGGATCTCAATGTAAATGTCAATTATACTTTAAATGTATTTTTTTAGCCATGGTTTTCAGATGCAACTGATAATTAAACTACTTCTATATAAGTTGTATTAAAATCCCTGCTCTATTTTCTTACTACAACTTATAGATTTAACTCTTTTTGCTCAGCTTCAGGTTGTTACTGCAATTCATTGTTATTCGTCTTCTTCAGTGGAGCAAGAAATGTTTGTCAGATAAAATTAGGAGCCACTTTCAAGTGTTTTAATATTTCACTGATGCTTTACATTTTTCATTTTAAGCATTAATTACTTAAAAATGGAATCTATACTGCATCCAATGGGTTATTGACCAGCCTGAATTTTCCTGTTGACCTCACATTTGGTTGATAAAGCACAACCTTTTCTTGTGAAATTTGTCGTTATTTCTCATTTTTTTCCAGACTGACCTTGCTGGGTTATTACTAAAGGCAGGAGTAAAGAATCGTCGCGTGGCTTTGCTTCTGACAGATGCACAGATACCTGATGAACGGTTTCTGGTCATAGTTAATAACATACTAGCATCAGGTCAGATTCAAAATCCATTCCAATTGTGCTCTTTTAATAGCAGATATCTTTTATCTTTCTGATTTTTCTTCACTAAAATAGAAACTAATTAATCATAATTGCCACAACTCTTCAGTTTGTCATTATAGTTTTTTTTCTATTTAGGTGAAAGTCCAGAGATCTTCTGTGAGGAGGAGATTGAACACATTGTGTCAAGTGTGAGAAGAGAGGTGCGCAGCCTCGGACTGCTGGATGATGAGGAGAACTGCTGGAGATTCTTTACACACCGCGTTCAACAGCAGCTCACGGTGAAGATATTCTGAATATAAATTACAGTGTCTTTAATAGTGCTTTATGTGTGATGTTTAAGAATCTAGAAAATATTTAAGGACTTGTGCAAACAGTTAGAAGGACACTGCAAATCAAAACAATGCATTCAAATATCTGTTTTTTAAGGACTGTTTTTAGACAGAAAAATTATTAGTAAAGCTATTGCAAAATATAAAGAGTCTGCGTAAAACAAATACAGAAAGCTAGATAAATTGTAATTCACATTATGTATTTTATATCTGAACTTACTCAGATTTTGGAATTTTTTGCTTGCAGGTAATACTTTGTATGTCTCCTGTTGGCAATGCCCTGCGTGTCAGGGCCCATCGGTTCCCGGCTCTCATTAACTGTACAACCATCGACTGGTTTCATCCTTGGACAACTGAGGCTCTGCAGTCGGTGAGCTACAGGTTCATCCATGAAATTGATCAGATTGAGGTAAGCCTGTTGATTGATTACATGAATCTAATATTACAATTTGTTCTTCATTTAGCCTGAATAATTAAATTAGAAATTAAATTATTTTAGAAAATGTATTTTGCATTATGTAATATATTATAACATATCAATTTTAACATTCGTATGAAAAAAACTCGAAAGCCATGCATGTTTTTCTTTCCACCTCACAATTCCACTTCACTATCAATTAAAATCCCCCAAAATATTGCTAGTTCTGTGATGGTAGTAGTCTAACAAAATGTGAAAAGTGTTGTCATTTTTGCAAGGCGCTGAAGATAGACAACATGGTATTTTGTCAAGGTTTATCATGCACTTTGACACTTAGGGCTGGTTTAGACTTCAATGAACAGTTTCTAATTATTGCAGCACAGCTGAATTAAGTTTTCCATAGATCTTTCATCATTAGTCCTGCAGCAAGGTACTGACAAATTGCCGAACACATGCCCAGAGACTCACAGTAAGCGTAGGAATATCATTGTTTTCCATCATAGCAGCGTAACGATCACAACCCATAGTCATTTATGTTAATGAGAGAAGACTGATTAAGCACATAACGACCCTCTAAGGTGGCGCAGCTGTCACAACCAGGAAGTCTCATTACATAGGTGAACATGTGCCAGACGGTGAACTTTCCCTGTTTGTGTTTACATCTGTGTGTGGATGGTCATATTCAGGAGTGATGACGATATTTATAGCAGGGGTAGTGCTCACAAATGGTTGAACTTTTAGGTTTCTAATTGTACACACAACAGCATCAACTAAACCATAAAACTGTCCAATGGCTGATAAGAAGGTTGCTTTAGCTAAAACCTAAAGGAGTTAGATTCTTTAAGGTTTGTGTTGATATGAATGAGATTGAGTTTATTTCTAATGCTGGCACAAGCCAATGTATGAAACATTGAAACTAAAGTCATAAATGATTGTTTATCTTGTTTAGGAGGCAGGAGTCTAAGAAATGTAGTAGTAATTTATTAAAAGTTAGAAATACATAATATTTGTTATACAAGGCCAATCAATGAGCTTCCTTCGCATCTTAAAGCAACCCACCATGCTTTATCAAAACGCATTATGTCAGATCTTAATTAATAATGATTTTCTCATCTCGCAGATCTATGATCATTAACAATGGCTTTTTGTGAGTTATGGTTGGGTTTGATCTTCATATTCTCTGCTCATTTGTTTTAGCTTTAATTGATTGCTAACTATGTGATTAATAGGGGACTTACTTCATGAATACATAGTTGAAATGTGGTACCACAGCTGTTTAGAAAGTTAGAGGGGAGCAGATATAATGCAAACAGTGTGCATGTTTTACAAGCAGCATGTCAGGGCTTTAAACACATTATTTTCACAGAGGTCTCAAAGCCAAATCATTCCTGCTGGCTGCACCTAAATTTCAGATTGAGTAAGTCATGGCCAGCCAAGTAAGATGGCAGAACTTGTAGATGAATTCAAAGTTTATGAAGATAATATTTCAGTGCCCATCAGGTTGGAGATGTTAAACCCCACTTAATCCAGCTCACCCCGTTCTCCCCTCAACCCTACTTATTTTTATAGCCTGCTGTCCAGGAATCCATCAGTCTTTTCATGGCCTACGTTCACAACAGTGTCAACCAGGCCAGTGAAAAATACCTGCGAAATGAGAAGAGGTACAATTACACCACCCCCAAGAGCTTTCTCCAGCAAATCACCCTGTACAGAAACCTTCTGGAGAAAAGCCGGGTTCAGCTTCAGCACAAAATGAACCGACTTGACAATGGCCTTCAGAAACTCCAAAGCACTGCTGCACAGGTCTGGTCTCTTCTCATTGGCTCATTTTTGCATTTAAAGAGCAAAATGCTTTATTTTTCTATTGTCATGCATATAATTTCTTTTTGGTGTTAGGTTGACAACCTGAAAGCAAAATTAGCATCGCAAGAGACTCAGCTTACATTAAAAAATGAAAATATTGGAGCCCTTTTAACAAAAATTGGGTTGCAAACAGAGAAAGTAAGCAAGAAGAGAGAGGCAGCAGATGTGGAAGCTCAAAAGGTTAGAGAACCTCTTATGTGTTGGATTATACACCTTTTTAGCATCACATATGCTATTCACCATACATGCATGTTATCATTTAGCTGTAATGATTACTTTTGCACAGGTTGCTGTCATGCAGGCAGAAATTGCTGTCAAACGGAAGGATTGTGAAAATGACCTCACTAAAGCAGAGCCCTCGCTGACAGCTGCAGTGGAAGCTCTAAACACCCTCAATAAGGTTCCACCACATCCTCAGTACTTAAAATAATAGTAAAATAGGATATTTTACTATTATTTTCTCAACAGATTTTTGAATCTCAGTCATTTGTTTTTGTAGGTTAATCTTACTGAGCTGAAGGCCTTTCCAAACCCTCCAGCAGCAGTAACCAATGTTGCCGCCGCTGTCATGGTCTTGCTGGCCCCTCATGGCTGCGTACCTAAGGATCGGAGCTGGAAGGCGGCTCGGGCCTTCATGGGCAAGGTTATGCAGTGACAATTTCAGTCGCATCATCCTGATTAATGTCAGTCTAATTCATGAAAGGTCCTTGACCCAGGTGCAGCCCAACAGCTCTCCAAAGCTCACATTGTAGCTCGATGGCTCTATTATTATGCTTACACATCCAGCAGTAGAACTAGTGTGTTAGACTGCTTCTCTGCATATGACTGCAATTTCTGCAAGTTTGGTTAAAAATTAATTATAGACACACGAACATTACACACATGGTAAGCTGGTGGACACATAAATGAACAAAGTGGTTTGACTGGCCTTTTGCTGATTAAAATGTTGTGTTAATATTTTTTTAAACAAAGAAGTGTTGTTTCTCCATTAAACTTTGGAAAATGGTTTATTTCTTCTTTTTTATTCATCAGGTGGATGATTTTCTACATGCCCTGGTGTCATATGACAAAGAGCACATTCCTGAGTCCTGCCTGACTGTGGTGAAGCAACAGTATTTGAGAAAGCCAGACTTCCACCCTGATCTAGTTTGGACTAAATCTACAGCTGCAGCGGGACTTTGTGCTTGGACTATTAATATTGTCAGATACTATGAGGTTTGACATGGCCTTAGAATATTTTAAAATTATTATGAGTGGATTTTGTCCAAGTTGGAAGCATCATTCTGGAATAAATAATATTTTTTTTCTGTTTAGATTTATTGTGAGGTTATCCCAAAACGTTCTGCATTATCACAAGCTAATGGAGAGCTGGAAATGGAAACAGCCAAACTGTTGGTACTTCAAAAGAAACTGGCGGTGAGTTTTTTGACATATTACAAGCACTTCTCATTGAGTAGAAGTATCATCAAAAACTTTATTAATTTTAGTAATGAAATTCATGTACCAGCTAAATGATGAGCTTAGATTCACATGTCAAAATGTTAAGAAGTTGCAACAGCAAACCTTCATACTGTTTACTACTTAGAGACTTCCCACCATTTCATGCTTCTTTATCAGTGACCTTTTGTGGCTGAATATCTCTTTATTTTTATTGAAATGCAGATTTATACAAAAGTACTTGTAAGTAGTATCTCATGTGCAGAATTAGCTTTTTTCCCCCCTAGGATCTTGATACCAACCTCCAAAATCTAACAGCTCAGTTTGAAAGAGCTACAGCTGAGAAAATCAGTTGTCAGGAGGAGGTGACACGAACCACCCAGACCGTAGAGCTGGCCAACCGACTCGTCAAAGGCCTAATGGTAAACAATGTGACGCTTAGGAGTTTGGTCATGCCATTGAACCTGAAACTGGCATCAGATTAACTGAGATTTGACTGGGGGACATGCTGCTAATCAAATTGCATTAGTAATCTGGACTGAAAGTTGTGATGTCCTGGCAGGAAACCCTGACAGTTGCATGAGCAGAACAGGCAGAGGAAGATCTTTACAGCCTGGTCCAGCAGCATACTGTGAACATGTGAGATAGTTAGAGTGGGCTGGTCCAAAGAAAACGCATGGTTGAACCAGGCAACTGGCTATTTGAGCATTTTCCAAAATGGAGAATGGAGGGGAAATGGCTAAAAGGCTAAACAAATAACAATTTTTCTGAACATTGAACCGGTTTTTTGAGGACAGAAAATGTATTCCACAGATTTGTTTTGATAAACTGTGAATAGGAAGTTATAAACTATGACTCTACATATTATACAAATCATATATAAATCTTTACTTTTTCTGTTCATGTTCTTTTTCTGAAAACCTTTGTGTTATAATGTGAAATAACAGATGGTGATTTTAGTGGCCATTTTGCAAGTTCGACTTTTTTTTTCCAGAGAATAAATGTTGTTTGCATGGAACATCTTGGCTTTTAAGCATATCAAGATAAATGTTTTGTCTTTATTGCATTGACCTGGAAGCAATAGTGTTCAGACTAATAAATCAGACCGTCTATATTTAATCATTAACTTACCTCAAAGCCTCAACAGCTGTTGGAAATTAACAATGTCTCACCACAGACTGAGTGATATTACAGGCGATCCATAATACATTAGAGTAAAATTATAGTGATTTTTAACTGTCTGAGAATTTATTATATGACATATTCTAGATCCACAGCCCCTTGTAAGAAAATGCCACGCTTGATTTATTGCTGCAGGCCATCACAGTCACAGTATTGAAGGTTTAAATAAATGCTGAATTGATGCAGAGAGAATCGCCACACAAAATTTGTAAGATATTATCACAGATTTGCAGTTTGATGCATTCAATTCTGGATGTATTCTGAAATCTTAATTTCAGCAACAGATAAAGTCAAGAATCTATTTACTCCTGCTGTTCTTTCACTTAAATTTTTTATATATAAACATAGAAATAGTTTCAAAGGAATAGTTCACAATTTTTGAACTATGCCTTGCCTAAAAGATAATAAAATATTGCTTGTTCTATTAGTCGGATGTGGACATATGCAAATATTGCATCAAGACACCTATGAAAACTGCAAAACCTTGACTTTCTGTTAGATTGCAATTGTATTTTGAAACACTGAGCTAAAGTATTTAATAGAATCATGAAGAGTTAAGGATGACTGTTGTGTGGCTCCAGAGCCACAGGTGGCAGACCCCTGGAATCTAGTAGGGGCCAAGACACAGATTTCCTCCTTCATGTGACACACCTCCAATCAAATAGAAAGGAAAGTGACATAGTGGCTGATGAAGTTCTATTTTAGTACATTTTAAACCATTGTTTACATTGCACCAGGATTGTATTTGTACCAGAACAAATTACATTTGGAATGTAAGTTGAAGACAGAATGTGACCATTGATCTTTGTGTGAAAAGCACACTCTGAACGGACGTGGGTTGTGTTTCTACTGAGATTAACTACCAAAGAGAAAAAAAGGCTTTGTAACAAGTCATTAACATAACATGCACATCACAGAATAAAATAAATTAATAGACAGGTGGTGTGACATATCAGACTTCTATTTCGTAACAAAGTAATAATTTTTCCATGTAAGCACCTTCCCAGAGAAAACGTGACAATGGCTTGTAGGTTTACAAAATAACTTGACGTTTTAGAGACCAGAGTTGTTTTAAGATGGCAGTGTCCAGTTCTTGTTCATGTCCTGTAACTATTGGATGTGTCCCAAGTCCAAGATACCTTAATAAATAGCTGGGTTATCTTCCAATAAAGTCCACTTTTACAGAATAATGATCTAATTTGCAGACTCGGGTATAATGACACAAGGGCACATCTAAAAGTTGCAGGACCGGAGCTTAACACATGTTATAAGGCCTAGAAGTTTGCGTATGTTTTGGCCCTTCTCAGGCTAGTTTTAGCTTCAGTCTCAAGATTTAATTGATCTGGAGTTATATTAAAGGGAGACTTTAAGAAAGTTATCTACTACAGTTTAGATATTAGTTACGTATGACCTCCTAACAGAACACCACTTCAAAAACTCTAAACTTTCTCTTTTACCTCATACAGGAAGAAAGGGAACGCTGGTCCCAAGCGATTGTCCAGTACAAGAAACAGCAAAAAACTCTCATTGGTGACGTCCTCCTCGCTTCAGCTTTCATCTCGTATTTGGGTTATTTTACGAGCCAGTATCGTGTGGAGCTTTTCAAAAATTCTTGGGTACCTTTCCTTCAGTCACAGAAGGTAATATCAGTTTCATATAAGCAATATATATAATGTTACAGTTGTTTGTAAAGAAACATATTTGCTTTGTAAACAACTCCAGGACTGTGAAGTAGAGTCCACTAAAGTGACCTAAATCCCCTGATTTTGTTCCAGGTCTCTGTGCCCCTGACAGACGGCCTGGATCCGATCCTCATGCTTACAGATGATGCCACTGTCGCAGCCTGGCACAACCAGGGCTTGCCAAATGATAGAATGTCTACTGAAAATGCAGCCATCCTGACCACCAGTGAGCGTTGGCCACTCATCATTGATCCACAGCAGCAGGCCGTCAAGTGGATCAGAAACCGACTGAAGCCAGAGCTCAGGATGGTGCGACTGGGAGAGAAAGGGTAAAAAAAAATAGATAAGTAAAAATTCAGGACAAAATATACAGCATATAAAATACAGAATCTTATTCATCCTTGTCACTTTTGATTTTCTATTGTGGTGCAGGTATATAGAAACCATTGAACAAGCTCTTGTCTGTGGAGAAACCATCCTGATAGAGAATCTCCCAGAAAAGGTAGACCCAGTCCTGGAGAATCTTCTGGGAAAAAGAACAATTAAAAGAGGAAGGTTAGTGCTGAAACATTTCAGTCCTGGGAAACATTAGAGATAAAGAAAGTGATATCAGTGCATTTAATAAGTCAGTATACAATAAAGTTGAAACAATAGGACTAGAAAACACCAGTAACACATGACTTAGTGCATTATAATGGCCCCCCTTTAGATTATAAATGAATTTGCGGCTTGTGTTCCGAACCCCTGAGGTCAAACTATTGATCGACCCCCTCAAGATGGGTGATAGATGTATATTTGTGTGTTTACATTCTTTTAGGTGTGATGAATATTGAATACATGAGCTTCATGGTAAACGCTGAATTGAGGATCAACATGGTTATGTATGAGGTCTTATGTTTTTCACAAAAAGCTTCATTGTAACAGACTAGAATCAGTAGTCTTCCATCATCTGGCATTTTACTGAAATGTCCTTATGAATATGTTAGCACTCTAATAAGTCATCATATGTACATGAGGACTTATTAGATGCAGGTACAATTCATGAGTATTCTTGTAGGGATATTCAAATTGAGATTCTGTACACCAATCAAACTAATTTAGGATTAGGCTTTTGCATACTAAAAATACAGCCAGCAGTGCCGGACAACAAAGGGCGTCGTGCAGCATCGATGTCAGCACTACTCATAAAACCTGTAGTTTTAAAGACTGATGCTGGCTGGTCTAACAAACCCAAAGTTTTCACAACATCAGCGCCTGACCCCATGAAACCTGTTCACCCCTATAAAATCTGGGCCTGTGACTACCTACCTTGGTGAGTCCAATAATTAGTGAAATAGTTTCTTAATCCTGCCTTCAAGGGTTTTTGAAAGGAGTTTTAGATGGTTACAAAAAATTTGGTTAGCTTGATTTGTTAAAACCATAGACCAGTGTGCGATGAAAATAGACCATATTGTAGCAATTACTCTTATGAACAGGAGCCACTCAGCTCACAAGAAATTTGGCAGACTTAAAATTAAGGACAGTAGAACAAAAGTTTATTTAGTATTACATCTATTATTACATATTTCACACTAACCCAAAAGGGTTTTGTTCAAAACTAATTTGCGAAATAGCCATGTGAGTTCAGATCTGATTTCAAAAGCATCTCCTAATGGTGTGGGTTGTCATCAAAAATTTAAGTTAGGCTGAAATTGTGATGACAAGGAGAAGTAAAACAATTACCCCTTTTCCTGAAATACAATAAATTCAATAGTGTAGACAAGCATGAATAGAAAATACCACATAATGATGTCCTGCTTCTCTGAAATGCTTACACCTTCTTGCTGTCCTCCATGCCTAAGCATTAATATTGAGTTTTTTTGGTGGATATTCATTAAGCTTTTTTTGAAGTCTTGTCCGTCTAGACGTAACAATTTATCATACTAAATCTGATAATAAGTTTATTCCTTGTAGATGACCCGCACACTTGTTTCTGTCGATGATTAATACAACCTGCTGGGTCAGCCATGATGGATCTGGTAGTGCTCCACAGCTGAAGTTCATTAATAATTGGAATGTTGTAGAGTGTGAAGTAATGAATACTAATTATTCCTTTCATGGCTGACGGAAGACTACAAGCCAATCCATCAGCAAGGACTTTAATTTGGTGGAGTAATGGTTCTATCAATAGTACATTAATTCTGGCTTGTGAAGATATAGAGTTGAACCATACCTACACCATGAGGATCTTTTGCCATAAAAATTGGGGCCTTGCCTGACATCCAACAGGCAATTAGAGATAAATGAAAAGCCACCAGGTTCGTCAAGCAACTGCTAATTTAATTGAAACACAAGAGTAGATAAGTATTGGCTGGTGTTGTTATCATATCTTGTATTTGTGCAAGGATATTTGCACATAAAGTAAACAAAACTGGTAGCAATTTGAACTGGCAGGCCATGAAAGCATAAGGCTAAAAGTGGCTTAGTTTAGAAGGCAATTTGCTTTTGTGTAACTCTTTATTTAATTTAGTTTCTTATTGTCGGTTGGATCAGGTTATAAAACAAGATTAAATGATACACATTGGGTTAACAAGAATAAGATAAAGTGAGATTTAAACTGTATTGTTGGAAAACCTACAAATTCTTCCAACCTTGACCTTGAAATCAACAAAGGTGTGGAAAATACTGCATATCTTGCTTTAGTTAATCTGTTTGTTTACACGTTCTTGAAGTCAAGGGTGGGGCTAAGCAGTGAACAATTTAATGTAGTTTTATAGAATCAAAATGTATTGTTCCAGTCTTCAAACTTCAGAGTGTATTTGAATGTTATTTTGACTGACATTAGGCCAACATCAGACAATCTACATCCCTGTATGTTTTCACATCACTTATAAAAGCAATTATTGTTGCTTTGGCCTTTGAGATGTTAATTCTAGTTTCTGTTTGTTTTATTAGTATTTTATTGCATGACTGGTTATGTATTGTTAAAGTATTTTTACCAGAAGGACCAAAGTGCTGTAACTCTGTGGTATTGTAAACTGTGATATTGTAGAGTCAGGAGACTTGTCAAACACAGCATTGTTGCTGCTCTAAACAGCTATTCAATCCAGTTAAAAAGGCACCAATTCCCAATAAATGTGATTTTTAGGCATTTAACCCTCCCACAGTTTTTGCCTGACAGTCAAGAAAAAAGTTTACTTTATTTACTTTATCAAATTATCAAATCTCTTTCAGCTGTATGTTTAACATATTTAATTTACAAGTAATCAAAGAAATTGATATTAGACATTTGTATCAATTTCTAGTTTTAAGATGCGCACTCTGTAATTGCTTTTTTCAAAATATATTGTATGTTTTATTCTATTTAATTTGTATGTTTACTTTATTAAGCACAATATCACAAACGTTAAAACAATTATTTTCCTTTTTCGTTTTTCTGTTTTCTAGGTGTATTCTTATTGGGGACAAGGAATGTGAATACAACAAGAACTTTCAACTCATTCTACACACCAAGCTGGCCAACCCGCACTTCCCTCCTGAGCTGCAAGCCGAGACCACCCTCATTAACTTCACGGTGACGCCTCAGGGCCTGGGAGACCAGCTGCTGGGACAGGTCGTCTCCAGTGAGAGACCTGACCTGGAAAGTCTAAAGGTAAACCTGGTTAGACGTTGGTGATTTGAAGCATTTTTTTATTTTTTGTCTTCATGAAAGTTTTTAGCTTATAAAAACAACTTTGAAATTGAAATTTTATCTACCAAGATGGAGCTCACCATGCAGCAAAACCACTTCAAAATTGAGCTCAAGAAGTTTGAAGATGACCTACTGAGTCATTTGTCTGCAGCCGATGGTAGTTTTCTGAGCGACAATTCTCTGGTAGAGCAACTTGAAAACACCAGGCACATGGCAACTCACATTCAATCCAAGGTAAAGTTATTACACAAAAATGGTTCTGGTGCCATTTTTTTTTCTTTGGTTGCTTAGGTAATATTAAATGTCATACAACAGCAAGTGGCTCATGTTATTGCATTAGCTATAAATGATGTGTAGTTAGGCATATGTGTAATGGGAGGGTTTTGGAGCGTGACTGAGAGCCTAATAGCTCATTTTGTGCAATTGGAACACACAGGTGGTGGAGACCAGAGAGATCGAGACAAAGATCAACGAGGCTCGAGAACTATACCGCCCAGCAGCTGAGAGAGCGGCACTCCTCTTTTTTATCATCAATGACCTCAGCAAGATTAACCCCATGTACCAGTTTTCTCTCAAGGTGAAACTTTCACCCCTGGAGTGCTCTCAGAGGAACACATGTTTACAATACACTCCTTTTTTTTTCTTCACCAATTTTCTGTTTTTCTCTGTGTTGCCTTTTCTTTTTTAGTTTGGATAAAACCTTGGATTTTCATAAAAAAAAAACCTTTTTTTAATTTGCCCTAACTGTACCTTGAAATTGTTCATATTATGTCACATTACACCCAAATCCATATCCATGTATTTCAAATAAATATTATGTGATAGACTGACACACACACACCTTTTATTCATTCCACTTTGAATCGATATATTTTCAATCCATATTTTACTGCAACTACAGCTGAAAAAATGTAAATTCAATTCCTTAAAATCTTTACTTTTATGAGTTACTATCTGTTGATCATTTGTAGTTCACCACAAACCACGTAGGGGACACATCTGCAATATGAAAACCTGTCTAGTCTAAATAGAATCCAATTAAAAATTTGTGGAAAACTTAATAATAAGGTGTACTTATATTTTCCACCCAATTTTACTGAGCTTGAGCTATTTTGCCAAGAAATTTTTGCAGGAATTCAGTCTTTAGCTGTGCAAAGTTAGTAGAGACAAACAATCTCCAAATACTGCTGGCTGTAGTAGCAGCAGAAGGGGTGTTACACAAAACACTGAATCAGGCGAGTTAAACAGAAATGCACATCACACTTTCAAGACTTGCATTTACAAAAAAGATTTTTGCAAACCATTTTTCAGTTTCTTTCTCCTTTGTTGCTTCTTTGGTGCTTTGTATTGGACTATCACAAAAACCTTAGTGAAATTGATGAAGTTTGTGGTGTAATGGGCAACCTGGAAAAGTTCAAGCATTTAATTGTGAGTGACCGCAGCTAATGATAATTTTGTTTTCTTTGGTTTTATTCTAGGCCTTTAACTTGGTGTTTAACAAAGCAATGGAGCATGCACAATGGGATGAGGATGTAAGGACCAGGGTGCGCACCCTCACTGAGGCCATCACCTATTCTGTATTCCTGTATACCAGCCAGGGCCTGTTTGAGAGAGACAAGTTAACCTTCTTGTCACACACTGCCTTCCAGGTGAGGGACCGAGATCCGCCCTCAAAGGTGGGGCCTGCTGTCACTCTCATCAATCAAAGTACTTTTCTGCCCCCACATTAACTTCAATTAAAAGCAGTCAGCAATACCATACGTGGCTATTGATTATCTCTCAGACTTTGCTCTGTGGCTGCTGTTCAGAGTTGGTTCTGACAGGGGGCTGGATCTTATAACATAATGCAATTATCTGTCTCTGCGGCAACTGTTTTCTTCGTAGGAATTGTCAAACTTTGAAGGCTGTCCTTCACCTGGCTTTTTCACATTTACTGACACTTATTCAGCTTGTAAAATTAACAACGTTTGAGAATTTCTTTAATGTGTAATGACTAAAAACATATCGGAGTCACTTATATTGTAAAACTGACTATTAAAACTGGTTTTTCCTCTTAGATTCTCCTCTCTCAGGACTTGATTGATCCCCAGGAATTTGAGTTCCTGCTTCATTTTCCAGTGCAAACTACAAACTTCAGTGCTGTGTCGTTCCTCTCTCCACGCAGCTGGGGGGCCATTAAGGTATGGTGCAATAATTGCATTTTGTGAGCCACATTTTACTAAATCCTGCGCTGCAGAATGAGGTGAATATGTCATGTACTTTGATATAGACAATCTCTACAAAGGAGGAATTCAGTGGACTTGACAAAGACGTGGAAAACTCAGCAAAACGCTGGAAGAAGATTGTTGAATCCAGTTCTCCTGAGAATGAAAAGCTTCCTCTGGACTGGAAGAATAAAAGCCCCCTTCAGAAGCTCATCATCCTGAGAGCACTCAGACCTGATAGGCTGACCTACGCAGTAAAGTAAATAACTAACCAAAATGAAACAACTTTACTTGGAAAAGCATTGATATTGCTGAAACGTTTTCATGTTTTTATGTTACAAGTGAAAATTTCAGTGAATTTAAATATAGTTTTATGTCACAGACCAAAAATTGTGTGATGGAAGAAAAATTACAGTTTCAACAACAAGAACAGTTTCAAATGCTTAAAATCTTAAAAGTGTGGCATGCACATGCTTTAGTCCCTTTTACACTTTACTCCGATAAACTGCAGTCATTTTCCAGTTACCGTCAAAAGTTCCTTAATTACTTTACAGTTTAGTTGTCTGTGTCTCCTTCTAAGCATGAAAACATCCCAGCAAGATAACAACTCTCAATGCACAGCCAAAGCTACAACGTAGTGGTTTTAATAAAAGCATAGAATGTCTTAGTTAATGTCCAGACCAAAATCAAATGGAAAATATGTGACATGATTTGATTAATGCTTAAAAACGTTCACTCTCCTATACGAGAATGAACATATAGGGGAGAGTCCATTCTTTGTCCATTTCAAAGAATGGACAATGCTTTCAGTCTATAAAAGTGTAAAAATAAACTTTTACTGAACAGACATTCTCAAACAATTGAACACTGAAAAAGTTTAACGGGTATGAATAATTTTGCAAAGCAATGCAGACATGTATTTTCAATATCTGTGTATTGGTATTCATCTCTTAATGTTTTCTCACAGAAAATTTGTTGAAGAAAGCATGGGAACTAAATATGCAGAGAGCACAAGGCTGGAGTTTGAAAAATTATTTGAGGATAGCAGTCCTTCAACCTCCATGTTCTTCATTCTCTCACCTGGAATGGATCCACTAAGAGATGTTGAAAAACTAGGTACCACACTTCTTATTTGTGTATGTCTGAATTGTTAATTCAGACGTACACTGTAAAATATATGTGTATATATACATATATATTTATATATATGTATATATTTATATATATATATATATATATATATATATATATATATGTTTTTTTTTTTTGTTGTTTTTTTTTTTTTTATGCAGGTTTAAAGCTGGGATTTTCCATTGACCGGGGAACTTTACACAATGTGTCTCTGGGACAGGGGCAGGAGGAGGTAGCAGAGAGGGTTCTCAGGAATGCCTCCAAACAGGGACATTGGGTCATTTTGCAGGTACAAGTTGCTTTTACTCTTTGCAGCAGAAGCTGTAGAAACACAAGACTGCACTCTGAGCCTCCTTGTGCCACTAATGATATAATCTCATCCCCGGAACAAGGGAAATAAACTCAATTTGGTTCAATAAAATCCCTAATTGGCTAGATCAGCTCCACAAATGGCTACTTTAGAGAGAAGCTGTGAACTAAGAAGACTGGTGATGGCTTTTAAACAACTCGAGAGTGCAGAAAATCTTTTTTTCTAATGAATTTGACCTAACAAAATTTAAAATTTAGCAATAAAGCCTCTTAATATTTTTTTGGTTCAGAATGTACACCTTGTGGTCTGCTGGCTGCCTTCGCTTGATGCTCTCCTGGAGACAATGGCAGTGGATGGACATCCCAGCTACCGGGTCTTCATCACTGCAGAACCAGCACAGAACCCCAAGCAGCATGTGATCCCCAGAGGCATGCTGGAGAACGCCATCAAAATCACAAACGAACCCCCGTCTGGCATGAATCCCAGTTTACACACTGCCCTCAACAACTTCAGCCAGGTGAGCTGAAAAGAGTTTCAGTCAGATGTGTTTGACATGCATTCCCTGACATACTATTTTTCTGTTGTTTTTCTTTTTTTTTCCTTCTCAGGATACTTTGGATATGTGCTCAAGAGAGCAAGAGTTCAACTCCATGTTGTTCTCCCTCTGTTTCTTCCATGCCTGCATAACAGAGCGCAGAAAATTTGGTCCGCAAGGGTGGAACCACATCTACCCCTTCAGCACAGGAGACCTCACCATCTCTGCCCATATTTTAGATAACTACCTGGAGGGCAACTCAAAGGTATTATTCTCTAATAAAATATTTTTTTTTCATTTCTTTTTGTTTTTTCTTTTTTTAATAAAACTTTTAATGTGTTTTTACAACTACCTAAATGATCAAATTTAGAGGCATAATGGTATTATTATCGACAATAATGTCAGAGTAGGATGCTGAATTACTCTGGAGCATCTCCAATTATTTCTTTAAATTCTTTTGTGGCGGTGGTGTTTGGGGGGAAAAAATGCTCATTACTGTCTTTTTTTCAAACGCACAACCTATAATTTAGCTTTATTCAAAAAGACAAAAAAATCCATTCTTTCAGATTTGCGCCCCTCACAACTCCTAATGCATTTCTCTTAGAACTCCCATTACTCCGGTCATAACCAATTACATCTCCGAGGTATTCTGCCCTCCAAAAACGAATGTCCTTCATTACGTTAACCAAACACTAACCTGTATGTGCGTATACAGAGGATTCATTAGGAGGGCAATGAAGCGTTATCCTAAATGTAATTACACGCAGCCTATGTGACAGTTCACAACGCTACATAAGTGATCACTGCAATTAGAGCTGATGAAGGAAGCAATTTGCAAAACAATACAGGTACAAATGATACTGAACCTACAGCTTTTGTAATTTGTTATGAATTGCATGTTCTGTTCTTCCTCCTTCACGCTCAGGGATCATAATCTCCCACTGAGGCAGGGACTACGCTGTCATACAGCGCATCAGTTTGTGTAAAGAAACATCTTTTTGTTGAATTTCCCCATGTGCGCTGAAGTTACCTAGTTGGGATATTATAGGCTAGTTGACCCTTGAAATTTTAATGGAATACTTAAAAAATATATAAGTATATCATGGTAAAAGGCAAGTACTTTTACAAGGTTTAATGTATAAATCATCTGGAGTTAGACGAGCTCTAAGTTTATTTGAATCTCCCCTAAGTGAAGTCAAAGCGTAGAAAACCGCATACGCCACAGATTCCACCATGTCATTACATGCTAAACAAAGAGCAAGCCAAAAAAAGAAAAAGCAAAGTTCATTGCTGTGTTCAAAATAAGTAGACCCGAAAGCCATGCACCCTATTTCTTTTTACCATGACTGCATGCATAGATGCATTTGCAGTAAGTTCAAAGTATTTTAAGATTTTTTTCTTTATTTCTTTGATGTCCTGTTTCTTCATTTTCCTTTTGATGTCTGATAAAGTCCATGCAGGTGCCTTGGGAGGACTTGCGCTATCTGTTTGGAGAGATCATGTATGGAGGGCACATCACTGATGTCTGGGATAGAAGACTCTGCAAGACATATTTGCAAGAATTCATAAATCCTAATATGGTAAGCTAGCCTTGGAGTTGACCTGAGACAATAATTATTTCAAGTAAATGAAGGGTTGTAGTATGGAATCTATCTACCTACTTACCTCTAAAAGCCAGATATCTCATGCTTTAAAACCCTGTATCCAGCAGCGGTTTCTATTTATTTTTTTGCTTTTTATTTTGTTTTTTGTACAGTAGTCGCAGGTGTTCCAGTTTACACAAAACTGTTTGTTTTTAATTTCACCTTTTTGGTACTTAAAACTTGGGAACGTGCAAATATTTCTACTCATTTATTTGAATTTCTTTTTTTTTTACCTTTGTGATGTTGATTTCAGCAGTGCCAATGTGAAAAAGTTGAAATGTCTTTCTATTGTTGTTTGAGTAAAGAGTGCCCCCTTGAGATGGAAGACGGAACTGCATTTAGAGTCTCAGTTGTAATATACCTGTAATCACATTGCATGCTTCAAGTTGTCAGTTGTAATCTAAACTTACTAACTTTGTAGTCCTTATTCATTATTTCTACACTGAGTGATCACTTTTTCCAAAACAAAGCAGGTTTTTAGATTTTTCCAGTCCAGTTTGTAAATGCACTCCTATGTTAAGTTCTAAAAACACAATGTGATTCTGACCTCTTCTCTTTTCTTCTTTTTTGTCAAATTCGTAGTTTGAAGCAGAGTTATTCCTGTGTCCAGGATTTCTGGCTCCACCATTTTTAGACTATGCAGGCTACCATGTTTATATTGATGAAAACCTCCCCCCGGAGAACCCTATATTGTATGGTCTCCATCCGAATGCTGAGTTGGAGTGCCTTGCTGCCACCTCAGAAAACATGTTCAGATCTCTGTGGGAACTGCAGCACCAAGACTCATTCAGAAGAGACGAAGCCACTGAGAGCACAGATGAGAAGGTGAGGAAGCACAAAACTTACTCTGATGAAAAACTGCAGAGATTGCATAGATGCAAACGTAATAATGTCCTCTTCACATTTTGGTCATGATGCAACCACATACATGTAGGGGATTTCTATTTATGATAGGCTAAGATAGAGTGGTGCATAATAGTTAAGTTGGAGGATACTTTTTGATTATCTTATTTCAGTTTCAAGGCCACATCTTGGTCGCTGTAATGATCAAAGCTATAAATAGGTTTGCAAGGCACTGTGTAAAGTGTGCCTTCCAATTTGCTTTCATTTTACAGATTATGGCCATAATCGAAGACATCCTGGAGAAGCTTCCTGAGGAATATAATGTTTCAGAAATGATGGGAAAGACAACAGAGCGGAGCCCCTACATCTTAGTGTGCTTTCAGGAGTGTGAACGCATGAATCTACTGGTAGCAGAAATAAAGAAGTCCCTCAGTGAGCTGGATTCTGGCCTGAAGGTACAGCTTACTGGCCATTAGCATTTCAGTTTATGCATAAATTGTATATTTATGTTTTAGCAAAGGGTTTTCCCTTTTCCACAGGGAGAACTCGCCATCTCCTCCAGTATGGAAAGACTACAGTCTGCGTTGTTCAGTGATTTTGTTCCAGATTCTTGGGCTAGACTGGCTTATCCCTCAACTAAAACACTTGCCCAGTGGTATATTTTTATCTCCATCTTTTAAATTGCAATGTTTCATCATATGTATAATGACTCTAATGGTTATATGATTTTACTACAAAACAATTTGTTACTTTTTATAGGTTGAATGATGTAATGACCAGCTGTCATGAATTGGACAGTTGGACTCAAGACTTTGTTTTGCCTGCAGTTGTTTGGCTGTCAGGACTCTTCAACCCTCAATCCTTCCTTACTGGTGAGTTTTAACTAACATTTATCTTGTACAGGCTGAAGGACCTGAACTGACAGAGATTCAAAAACTAAGCCATGTTGAAGGAAAGCAGCACCTGCATACTAGATAAAAGAAAGTGGATGCATAAGTTGTAGCTGAAAAAATGAAGCCTGTGGAGATAAAAGTGAAATACATGCTACCTTAGAGTAGTAGTTGGACCATTTGAATTTAGGATTTATGAAACCTCTAAACAATGAATAGTTTGAATGTTTAGGGGAACAGTAGCAGGCAGTTAGAGGTCAAAAACCTAGTACATGTTTTATAATATTCACACAGATAACATGTGGAGATATGCTTTTTTAGCTGTACTGCAGAGTATTGCTCGCAAGAATCAGTGGCCCCTGGACAAAATTACTCTAACTGTTGATGTAACAAAGAAGATGAAAGAGGACTTTGGACACCCTCCAAGAGAGGGAGCGTACATCCACGGACTCTTTATGGAAGGTCAGAGTCAATAAACCAAAAATATCCACCATTGTCTTCAGTTACGTTTTTATTATACTTTACTAGACCTACAGCATAGCAGGATGAGCAGAATCATGTCTATGTCTGTCCTCCTAGGGGCTCATTGGGACATTGAATCAGGCATCATCTCTGAGGCCTTCCTTGGAGATCTGACCCCGGCCATGCCAGTGCTGTATGTTAGAGCTGTGCCTGCAGAGGAGCAGGAGCTCAGGAACACCTTCGAATGTCCAGTGTACCGCACAAAGCAGCGCGGCTCCACATATGTGTGGGCCTTTCACCTCCGAACCAAAGAGCCCCCGCCCCACTGGGTGGTAGCTGGAGTTGCTTTGCTCTTGTCTTTGTGAGAAAGTCATTAGGTCAGGGGGGGAGCATCTTAAAAATGTGCTAAAAAATAGTTTGTTTCTCTCTTAACAAAATGTATTATGTAAGCAGTATTAGTTCATGTATGTGTTTCAGTGACACAGTAATTCACATTTAGTTTCATAGTTTTATTGTGATTTGTTTTAGGTAGAGATTAGTGTCCAGCCAGTGTTGAACCTGTTGTGTCTGTGTCCACCGCTGCTCTTCGTCTCCCTCGAGTGAGACTGGGATTTGTCGGGAGCTTACGTCTCTATATTAGGCCATGTAATTTTGGATGAGCAGCATATTTTATTAGAAGGTCAAGATTAAAAAAAGCTCTCTGGGTGCCCTCTGCTAACTGAATGATACACAATGCTGTCTGGAGGGATCCCGCAACAAATTCCCAGGAGATGATGTGCATAGCCGCTATTGACTTTTAAATGAGGTGCATTTGACATTGACCTTTTGTACTGCGGAGGCAGAATACTAACAGACTAGTGTAATTCATTCAGCCAAGCCTGTTGCAAAAACCTATTGAAAGGAACTGATAGCTTTGTATGAGAAAGCAACACATTAGATTACCCATCCTTTATCTGTCTTCTCCTCTCTGTCTGCATCTGATTAACCTACTCAGAACTAAATAAAACCTTTAAGTTTGAATCAGTGCATAGAGAGAATGATCTTATCAAAAAATGCTTTCTTGTTCTTATCAAATTAATTGAGGTTAATTGAAAAGTGAGAAGATTTCCAGATTGTTGTTTTATTACTTAGAAAGAAATGGTTAAAACACTGTTCATTTCAGAAAAGTCACATTTTAGACAGTTTTTGCAGAGAATTATATACTAGAATTGTTTTGTAGACAAAAATTAATAAAACTAGAAAATGAACCTCTTAAAGAAACAGTTCACATTTATTTTGTAGTTTCTTCGAATAATGTCATTGGGGTTAACAGAGGCCATATTATTGAAAATGTGATACAAATTGCAGCCCTGAATCACACTGGTGTTTTTGGGGTGTTGGGGAGGTCAAACCAGCCCTTTTTCTCCAGTAAGATTTTCTCCAACGATAATAACTGTTGTGTCGTTCTTAATTCCTCCCTGCAGCCTCTGTGGCTCCAGACAGACAAATGGAGGATGGAAGATTGATTCTGTGCATTGTATTCCAGGAGAGGGAAATGAAGAGCCGGTCTTCCTGCAGATTCTCCTCATCTGCCTTCTCTTCCTCTCATTAGCACGCCGCAGCAGCTAGCCAGTCATTTGGTGACAGGGAAATGATACAGTGCTTGCAGTGTTTGGGAGGAAATGGCAGGGTGCGAGACCCGGGCACAGCGGGGTGTCGTGCCATGGATAAGTCATGTTAAAGGCCAACGAGGACACCTGGTTAAAGTTAGAGAGGGCATCTGGGTCACACCTCTGCCCCCCATCAAAAAGATAGGAGTTGGATGTTTTTTTTTTTCTTTTAATTTCTTTTATCTTTTAGAAACTTTAAACTATTATCACTTGAAATAACAGGATTAACCTAATTAATGCACTGAGAAATTGTCTGGAAACCAGGAAGAGGATTTTACATTTGACCAGTCATCCTGTGAATGCAGCATACAAAAGCTTTATCAGATGGTTCTGACTTTTCCCTTTAATGCTTTTGTTTGTTCAGCACAGATTAACAACAGATGTTGTCTTAAGGATATTCAAAGCTCATTTTTCTCCTGTCTAAAGAAACAAAGTTAATTGCATCAAGTCATTTTATTAGATTATTACCGTCATAATCTTGTAATGTTTTTAGTGTTTTGGTTTTCTTCTGTACATCTGATTATTTTCTAAGTTCTTTAGCTTTGATGTATTCTCCTTATTGTCAGTGTTGCCTAAAATATGTTGTCACATCACTTTTTTTTCTCCCTCATTAAGTTTCTTAGTGTTGTGTTGGCTGATGATTGTTAGGCCTGTTTCTTCTTTTGGACTTTGTTCCTTTTTTGTCTCAGCTCAGGTTCTCTGCTATAGTCCTTGCCAAAGTTGTTCCACTGGATTAGTTTATAACTCTGCCTGAGTAATTAAGTCCACTGACTTCCCCTGTGTTTACCCATCTCTTTCACCTGCTTCCCTGCTATTTAGGTTCTTGATTTGTCTTTGGTCAGTGCTGGATTCTCTATCTTTATGCTCTGTTTCCTCGTTAAGTGCCTTGCACATCTTTAGTTTCAGGCCTGGAGAAAAATATTTAAAACAGTAAGCTATATTCTGTCTTGTGAAGGAATTAAGAGCATGTGCTGTAATTTTATTTAGTTAGTTTTTAACTACAAATCCCTCTGTCTAATGACCAGGAGGATTTGACCATCATCTCAATGATGATAGTAGAATTCAGAATCTACTAAAATATGCATCAGCAGGTCAGAACTTTACAAATCTGGTGATTAGAAATCAGGCACAGAATCTCGGTCGGTGCATGAAAAGGTTTTATTGGATGCACAGTTGACAGAGGTGGTCAGTTCATCACTTGACACGTACGTAAAGCAGCGTACAAAAAGGATTAAACAAAAGCATGATAAATTTTAAATCTGTAGAACATATAAAGAATTAAATAAACATCAATATGCAGAGTTTGAGCATGTACCCACAATATAAATACTCAACTGTACATAGTTGAATAAAAATTTAGAATTAGATAATGATAAAGCAGATTTATCTCATAATGCTCACTGGTTTGAAACTTAAAATATACTAAGCAATGTCACCCTGCAAGACACATTATTATGTTTTAGACTTGTACACTGCAATGAGAATGAACATTGCACAGAAATAAATGTTACAGTTTTAATTCAGAAGTGCTGTCTTCATTTTTTCTATTGCTTTCTATTTCTGTGTAAATTTCAGTCTGTTGCGACTCTGCAGCTTCTGTTTTCTTAGCTAAAGGAAAACTGTCTAGTTTTCAATTAATTTCTTTGTTTTTCCAGTACCACAAATCAAAAGCTGATGCCAATTCCTCACCCCTTTGATGATTGTCAACAATTCAACTTTGTGGGTTTTTTTTCCAGAGCTGTATTAAAGATTAAATTCATTCATCTTTACTAACCAGTGAAATGCAATTACATGTTTAACATACCAGCAAAATACAGTGTACTTTACATTCTTGAGCTTCCTACACTATTACAGCCTGCATTGAGTAAAGCCTCCTCTGATAAGCAGCACTTGTCAATAACAAAAGTACTGCAAGGAAATATAATGCACTGAAAAAATATGCAACTGGAATATTAAAATTATATATTCCACAATCATTGTCATAACATCGATAATCTGAACAAGACATCTTTATTGTGTGTGTTAACTGAACAGTTTTACTCCTGTAGCAATATTTCACGACTGAGAATAGATTGAGTTTCCAAACTGTATGTGTGAGGAACTTGTTGGTCCTAATCTTTAGCTAAATCATCAAAAATCTATATAACTCATTCATGAGTTGCTAAAAGCTTATAAAACAAATTTAAAACTGATTTAGTGAATAACAATTATCACATGAACTATTTTACTCTGTTGCATTTTATCTTTAATCTTAAAATAAAACACACACACTTCAAATTTGACATTTCAACTATTAGAGTGCTGCTTTAATAATTCAGTCTATTGATCAACAACTGGAATATAGATTAATTTTAAACTTCTCAGGAAATTTTGTGGTGACAATTTGGATGATCCTGAAGTCATTTAAGAAAATGTAATGTTTCTTAGTTCACGTTTTCATCAAGCAAATACCCTTGAATTGCCTTTTTGCTAAAATGTGCTATGCAAATAAATGTTGCCTTGCATTTCTTCAGGTCACTTTAAAAGTCCTCACTGGACTTTAGCTACTGTATGTTCAAAATAACCTCCTACTCCAGGTAAGTCGTCTCTAAAATTTCCCAAGATGGACAATATATAACTTTTGGGATGGTCAAAAAACATTTCTAAATGCCTGTATATGTCAAAGTCTCTCACAGCCTTGCCAGTTTAAAACATCTGAAGGAAAAAATACATAGTTATCATTTAAAACAATAATTGCTGTCTCTTTTTATTCAATGGAATGATTACATGTTGTAGAAAAATAGTCGTGAAAACAGCCTCTGTCATGAGTTAATATAACAAAAGTTTTGATAAGTTCACTCTGCTTAAAATATTAGAATCCTTGTTTTTAATCAACTGTTCAGGTTTATTTAGCTCTCATGTTACCTCAAGAACTTCTCTGATTGGTTGAGCAGTTCCTGGAGATGACTCTTCACCCTTCATGTTGTGGGTAAGCAGAGTCCCAAGACTGTGACCAAACCTTAGAAATCATCAATCAGCAGTCAGGCAGATCTTGTATATCTTTTGGGAGATTTGGTTTTGTCAACTGCTTTTTCTTGTCATTGTTCACTAGGTGAAAACTACACTTTTATGTGAATGTTCCATTATATTCTGGTTTGTCCTCACAACACTTTGGAAAGGTGGTCAATGTAGGGTCTTTTAACAAGTACTGTATTTGTGCCTTGGATCTCTTGTCCGAGAGACGATTTTGAAACCACATACTTGCAGAGGTCCAGGAAGGACCAAGTAAGGCGCTTCTTCCTGTTCTTGTGCTACCAGGAGATGAATCAAGGCTGGTTTCAAACCTTGGGTCTACTTCCCTGTTTTGTCCCTTCCAAAAATTTAAATGGGTACTGCAATCCGAGTTAGGCTTTGAAGCTACTTTCTGTGGGCTCTGAGGTCCTGAGCAACTCTGAATATTGATACATTTTAATCAGCTAAGATAAAAGTTCGACCTTCAGTTCACTTGACCTAAAACTTGCCCCCTTTAGTCACAGTTTGTTGATTTCGGACTGTCAGCTTTTTTCTTCTCTTCTTTGAGATCTCTTGATTACCCTGATTGTTTTTCTGTTCCAAACTTTTTTGAACTCTTAATTAGTGTTGGCACTAAATAATGCTAAAGGGGACCTATTGAACAAAGATTTAACAAAGACTTTAGACAACAGTCCAACGCTGAAAAAAACCATCCAGGCTTAACCAGATCATTCTGAAAGAAAACATAATAGATCCTCTTTAATCCTGAGAAATATGCAGAAATTTCCTTTCTTTTTTAAGCACTGTATGTAAAGTCATAATTGATTTTGCTGGGATATGACAAATGAATCATGAGCATTAATACAATTTAAAGTCACTTAAAAGCAGAACAGTATTAATCAACTGGAAGTATTCATTGCAGTGTGCCATGGAAAAATAAAATTTCCTTGCTAACTTCTGCCATCTGCAGGTCTTCATAAAAACAGCAGCAGCTTTGGACCTCATAAAGATGTCTTGATAAATGGTTGCCACTCAAGGCTTCTGCTGTTGTTGCAGTTCAGCCGCTGGCGCTGCAGCTTTCCTGTTGAGTAATAGCTGAATGAATCAGTCACGTGGTAGTGGATCCAAACAGTTTCTGCGACCTTCCTCACATGTGTCTTTCACTGCTTGTTTAGGTCTCTGGTGACAGCCTCCTGCATCTTGTGTGTTTGAGTCAGAAATGTGCATACCTCCCAGGATTGCTGACCGAGACCTGGACACTAAGAGCTGAGACAGTGATCAGTTGATCCTTGGCGATTCCACAGAGTGGGAAGAGTAGAAAAAGCTCAGTCTACGCACGAGGCTCCAGTCTGTGTGACAGTTCGAACAGAGTCTGCTGATTGTCGATGACATGAAGGTAATCAGTGTAGGCTCGAACCTCTGAGCTGCTCTTCTGGGCAATTCCATTTCCTAGAAAGACATTATTTTACTTTTAAGCTGTGAAGGTATTGATCCAGAAGTGTCTAAATGCTTTAAACACTATCTAAAGTAATTAGAAATCGGAACAGAGTAAATAACTAGAACCAATCTCTTGGGTTTCCTTTGTTGACTGCAGAGTTTGAAAAGTATAGAATCAGTTGAAATGCATCATTGGACTGAGTTAACTTTATTCTGTAATGTGAGGTCTTAAAAGCACATTGCTATCCATGTTTATAGATGTTTCCCTGCTTTAACACACCTGACCCAGATGTCAGGTAAAAGCCTGTTAATCGGCCATCAATTGAAGTCAGGTTTGCTGAAGCAGGAAAACATCTAAAACGTGCAGGACGGTGTGACTTGAGTATACGCTACTTTAGATCAATGGTTCTTAAACTTTGTGTCACCACTTCTCATTAAAACTTCAAACACCTTGTTTATAGATCCAGAGGTTGGAGTAGGAAAGACATTGGAATCAGATATTGCTTTTTTAATCAGCTCTGAGTGATCGGCAACTCAAATGCTAAGTCCGATTATTATTTTTTTTATTTCTTTTAACATCAATTCTCCCAGTTTTTGTTTTAACAATGAATCAGTGAATGTCTTGCATATAAAATTCAGCTATTAGCTGGTGTAAAAGAAAAGAAAGAACACTGACGATTTAGATCTTGCAGGTGTTACTGTGTTTAAAACATCACATCATGCATGACAAGTGATTTGAGTACTGACCCACGTGGTCTTGCTGACACTCTCGGATGAGTCTCGCCATGTCTGCTATCATGTGCTGGAAGATACAGATCAAGATATTGATTAAGCATTTTTCATACTGTATGTTTCCTGTCCAGAAGCTATAACACACAAACACTTACCAGCTTCTCAAAATTGACCAGATTATCATGAAATGTTTTGTTGCCTTCATGGATGAATGTGATGTCTACAAGGGAAAAGATTTACATTTAATGTCCAATGATTGTGACAACTCCCTTTTTTTTTACCCCAATGTTTGTCAAGTTGTTGAGCCCCTGAAGCAGAAGAGTAAGGAACACACCTTTCAAGAGTAAAGGAAGAAACGGGATCTTGGGGGACTTCATCTTCTTGAAGGAGTCCCTGTATGCCTTGTGGTTCAGTGAGGGATCCTGTGAAGAAATGTTCAAAATGAGTGAAACTCTCCAGGGAAGGATGTGTGTGTCTGTGCATGCAGACATTGTTAGAAGTGAATTCTGGCAGGATTCGAAGCTAATGATCACATAAGCCTGACATTCTTTAGCAAAGTAAAACATGTTTGTTTTTAGCTATGTGTGCTATACTTGTATCCCCTGATGGATTAACATCAATGTTCTGCTCTCAGCAGTGAGACGTAATATAACAATTATCTTTTAGGAGACTTACTGTTACTGTCTCCAGCTCAGAAAACAGCTTCTTAAATTTACCAGGAATTTTCTGCAGGGACAGAAACATTAGTTATTACATTTTTTCCAGATAGTTCAACTGCTGCAAATAATAATTATAAATTAATGTCAGAAGGAAAAGAGGAAATCTAACCTCCCACGTCTGACTGAGGCGGCTTACAGCGCCAGCATTCAGGCCCATAATGATGGCAAAGAAGGTGTTGAGGTTCCTCTGTGCTTTACAGCTAGAAAACAATACAACAAAATTTTAAGGGTTATATTTCAAAAGAATTAAACTAAGTGCAACTTAGTGGTTTGCCACAAGAGGGCGTTGACTTCTCAATCAAATCAAGGCTTTTGTTGCAGCACAGTAGTATTCAAAGGCAATCAGTAAATCTTTTTAGTGAAAAGTGACTAACTGAGCAGCAATCTTGATGAACTTCTTGATGAGCTGGACCCTTTTGCAGAGCATTGGGCACAGCAGCACCTCAGTCATGACCCACAGCTGGACTTCATTGCATTGCTGCAGCAGCATCTCTAGTGGCATTGTGTAGCTACTGCAAACATGGCGGTTGAAGGTGAAGTAGATCAGTTCCTGCTGTAAGACAAAAAGAAAAACGTGAACTGAGCTGCGGTAAGCTATGACAAAAAGAAAGGTGACTCACTCAGAGGTAACTATTTGTGCCTAAGGACGCAAGTGGAGGCCAACCTCGTGCATCGAGTTGAAAATTGTCCAGTCAAAGTTGGTGAGTGCAACAGCCACATCCCATGCATTTAAATTCAGCATGTGAGCCGTCCTCTGTTGCAACTCTGTATTATCTGTAAATGGGTTCTGCAGAGGAAAAACAAATAGAAGATGTTTTTTTTTATTTGCCAAAGTCCTTTTCAAATTTATTTTTTTCTGGAAGACACCAACATTTAAGTGAAAACATTTCAACAACCCATTTTAGATACAAGGAGTCAGATTTTACAGAAGGAGGATTTGATGTGAATTTATTTACATTTGCTAAGATAATTAAGTTTTAATTATGAAAGCACTATTTTTTGTTTTTTTTTTGTAGAATTACATAACAGAGTAATCAGTCTATAATTTGATTTTTGTAAATTTTCCAAATTGAGATAATGGTTTGGCAATGAAAAGAGATTTTTTTCACATCCTACCAATTATTTTATTTTCCTGGTTCATATATGATTTTGTTTAAAAATTTTGTGGTGTTTTTTTCTACGATGTTCCTTCTTATTTATGTCTTCTTTGAAGGCTGTTTTATGTTTCACTTTGTCTCTTTTTAGTGTTTTTATTTATTTATTTTTAACTGACCAGAGTGGAAAAAGCTACTTATTTTCTCATTTCACTTATGAGGAGGTTGTGTTGGAATGTAAAAAACTAAGAAAATGGCTTTTTTGGAAAAGTGCCTTGACACAATATTTATTATGAATTGGAGGTATAAACTGATTTGAATTTATGCGTTTTTAGGCCAGACTTCCCAAAGCTTAGAGTGCAATTTGAAAATCCAATAAATTATAGATAATGGTCACTTCGCTTATTACTATTTTTTATTTAATAAGGAATGTTTTTAAGCACTTCTGTTCATTAGAAATTTTCATCCTATCTATATTTTCTCATTTTTATGTTTCTGTAATTTAAAACAATCTTCTCACTCCTTTTCTTGGACAAAACTCTGACCCACTGAATCTGCTCCTGTGCCTTATCAAAGTCACAAATGACAGTGCCGTTCCTACCAGGACTTCACCGAGGTCCTTCCTGCACACATGAAGCCTCCCCACTGGCCGTAAAGAATTGGAGAAAACTCTGTCCTGAGGCTGCAGGAGGAGTCTACCTGCAAAGAGGAAAACGCATCACAAGCAGCAGAATGCCATTAAAAATGAGTCAGGTAGCCTGCAAGCATCTATCAGTGCTCAGAGATAAGACTCAGTGGCAGCCTCTTTTCCAAGGAAACCAGTTACTTCTGCCACAGAAAACAGATACTGGCCTGCAACGGTTTGAACCAGACATGCAATTAACTCAGCTTATTATGCATACCATAGATGGGCTGAATAACTGATCATAAAATGCAATCAGTGAAAACAAGTTAAAAATCTTTTATTGTCTCAGCAAATCAATTTGCTGAGACAGCAACGTTTAAAAATTATTCACATTGTAAAAGAATTCTAGAAAGCTTAATTTTTGCTCTAAGAAGTTACTCTTTAGGTGAGATGTGTAGCACCATGAGTCATCTGTGACGGTTGTGTGCTGCAAGAGATCAGCGTGGTGTTTACCTCCAGGATAAGTAATGGCCACAAGTATCAGTTCAGATGCAGGAACATCCATCCTTTCCGCTACTGCCTGCAACAGCTCCTGAGCAACCACCTCACGGTGGACCTTCGCATTAAGATACGAGTCCATTGTGACGTACACACGGCAGAGAACTGGAAAAGAAGATGTAGCCATTTTAAATAAGTTTCAATATCACTGATTTTTTTCAGTATCTAAATTCATGGACTGACTAATATTTTTGAGCCTTTTATGTTTGTTAAATATTATGTTCTTCTTAAAATTGATGAAAATGCGTTTATAATTAGAAAATCACAGCCTAATAAAAAGCATCTTAATTTTTATTGCAGAACTGTGGGCTTAATTAAAAGTTTAATCTGTACTCATTGGTTATTTAAATTAACTTTTTACATGACAAATAAACAAAATTCATTGAAATAAATAATATAAACCTACTAATTTTCCAATCAAACTGAATTAAGACTGCTGCCTGGCCTATGAGACCAAATAAGATTTGTTGTGCTCCTTTCCAATAGCACTGCTGCTACCACTGGTGATTCTTTGCGAGTTTCTTTTTATACTTGAAAAGTTTCTGCCTGTCCACCATCCTCTTCCACATTACTAGGGAAGAAAACAGACTACCAGAACTTTCTTTAGTTATTAAAGCTCTAATCTGCAAATCAACACTCAAATAAAAACTGATCCAAATGTGGAAAACATGGTGAGTCAGGAATTTGCATTTCCAAACATGTCATTCATTCCTTGGAAAGAACCCTATTGTTTCAAGCTCCCAGCTTAACGTTTCCTTTCATTTATTTGGAAAATGGCGCAATGATGGGAGGAATGTCCATGAAACATCACCTTACAGGACTTACCTTCCTTGTTCTCTCTCTGTGAGATTCTGGATCTGAGCCCATTCTCTTTCAAGCTCAATTGGTGGGAAAGAGCTCTACCCTAAAAAGCAAAATAAGGGTGAGACCATTGATTATAACACAAGGTAAGAATTTTAGTTTGAGCAACAAAACAAAAAAATACTGGTCATGATGGCCTTCACCCCAGATATGTTGTAGGACACACACAAAGTTCTGTTTTTATGACAACTTTTCTCTTTGAAAGATATAAAACTGGAAATTCTCACTTACATTTGCGTGAGGCGACTCATCATCCACAGTGCTACAAGAAAAAAATAAAAACAAGAGAAAAAATTAAAAGCACCAGCTTTCATATCCTCAAAAAGACTCGCTGAACTGCTAATGACAACTAAACCCTACAAAGTCTACCATCAGGGTACACAGGGTATATATTTATCCACTCCATCCTCTGCAGCATTCAGTCCATTACTGGCACTCAGTGTCAAGTAGAGATTAAAGTGCTTAGCAGATTTTAGACATTCCAAAGTGATCTCTTCATTTCATCATCCTATTCTCATCAGTTAGTTCTGCTCGGCATGATGTATAGCCCTGTGCCTCTGTTCATCACTCAGCTTTCACGAGTTTTGCATCCCAATAGGCGTGCTGGCACAGAACCTGTCCTGAGGGATCCCTGCAGCAGTAGCCCTGTGCTAATGAAAAACCGGATTCCCTCTGTCACATCTAAACAGACCCTGCCTTACAAAAGTAGCAGAGTCACTGTGGATATCTGTGACTTCACACGTCACATGAGGATACAGGATGCCTAACACAAACTGGGTTTTGTTCTCACTGTGAGGCTTCCGAGTCATATGACTTGAAGTTCAATTTGCACATATAGTCCAGATGGAAGCTGATCAGGAGGCAGGTTAGGAGGAAGGGGCCTCGGTCTATAAAAAATGACATCTATTCACACAGCAGCAGATTGTCACAGCAGTAGGATCAGCCGAGCTTGTCCCCATCTGAGACAGGACTGATTGTGAAAAGCCCATAAATACAGGATTATGTCAGTGGGTAACACCCACACACACAGTCTAGCAGTATGATGGGGTGGGAGGTGTGGGTTTCCCTTGCAGGATATAAGCATAAAAAGGCAGGCTGAGATACCAGCACCAACAGAAAAAGACTGAACTACACGCAAGCCAACGTTCCCAGGGGAAAGACTCAGTTTGGTGGCTGAACAAAGAGGACAGAGGGAGATGGGTGGGGCAATAAGTCTACTTACTCAGGGTTTGGGTTTGTTTAGAAACCAAAATAAAAATTTTTGACATTTAAAAATACTGAATAAAAGCTAAATTAATAACTCAAATTAACTGCTTATTATCAGCACTGTTTAGTCTCCCATTGATGGCAAGTGGAGCATGGCAGAATTCAAAGGCACATCACTCCTAAGAGTAAAATTGTATATGGCAGTGTCATAAATGAATAAATCTGGCATATTTTAATTGGTCACAGACCTGTAGCCTTTTTTGTCAGACCCCTGCTAAGAGCAGCATCTGTTGCTGTTAGACTGTCCTCGTGCTACAATGATTAAAGTTTCTGAGCACTCCTTCAGGCTGACCTTTCCTGTCCAACAGCAAGACTCTCACACTCGAACTTTGTAGTTCTTTGCTGAGAACTAGAGAGTCTACATTTTGCTACATCTCCTTTTCTTCAACATTCTCTGTTTTGAGGCCTGAGTGACTCTCTTTTCACTGTGCTAAAGGGAATCTTTCTGATGTGATTGGACACTTAAAAACACTAATTTATTTCTTCTTGTGAAAGAAAATGCTGTACGTTGCGTGCCTTGAACAGTACTTTCACCTCTCAAATGTTTTATTATTTCGTCACATTATAACCACAAACGCCAACATATAACATATATGATGGAAGACCAACACCAAGTTATTAGTTTACCCATCTATACTAATGGAAACAGACAAAATCTGCCACTACCATATTTTATTGGGGGGGATTATGAGTTTAGGGTGATTTTCATTTGTTTACATTGGATTTTAATGTAGGTATATTCAAGTAAAGGGAGTTGCAACCTGTAAACGTAATATCTGTCATGTATGTCCACTTCTTTTTTTCTCCCTCAAATGTTGAATTTAAATATAAATATATAAGTTTTAGATAAAGAGCCACACTCTAGAATAACCTAATAACTTGTGTGTTTGAGCCATGTTTGTGTGTTTGAGCCATGTTTGTGGAGAGACGATGCATGCATTGCATCCTTTGTGTTGCTTATTTATAGCAATACTTTTCTCATATGTGATGTGAGAACCACTTCCAGCAGCTTGTCGCTATTGCTTAAAACCAGAATTTCCTCTCTTTTTTACATTCCAGATAAAGAGCAAAATGACCTTTAAATCTCCAAGAATAAAACCACCGAACACAGAAATGACTTTACAATTTCTGAATGGAGTCATTGATGAAAAGCTAAAAAGGGAGGCCTGGAGAGAAGAACTCTGTCTTTGTACTCAAAAGTTCTTCTTAGACCACCAACATGTGTCATTCCTACAGGATGCTGTACACATGAAAAAAAAAAAAATCCAGATACAGTTACTTACTGTCTGCGTCTTAGCTGGTAGAATTTCTGCAGCTCTATCACATCCTTCTCCAGGGCTGGATGCTCATAAAGATCATCGAACACGTAACGGTACAAACTCTGGAAGCAAATCTGTCTGTCATTACTCTACATCTCATCTCACGCTCCACTCATTTTCACAGATATTTCCTACCTTGAGGAAGACTTTGACATGTTCATCCTCTCTCAGGAACTCCTTGCAGAGAGACATCCAATGCCATACCAGGTGCAGGATTTTCTGTTTTCTCTCCAGAACCTCTTTCAGGTCCTCCTTAATTTTGTGCCGCTTGTTGCAATAGGTGCATAGTGGTTAAGGATCAGATTTCCGTACATTCAAGGAGACAATTCAATGGTGAGTGGAAGCTGAAGCACTAATGCTTTTTCTTTAACACTCCTTTTTCTGTCTGTAAATTTAATTGATGTGTGTTATTAGGAATAAATAATTGCAATGTTTCTGCAGAAATACCTCCATGCAAGGATATTGTCCCAGAAGAGCTTGGCATAAATCGCTGGTTGACATGAACACTGGGTATGTGAGTAGAAAATCATCCAGAAGCATATCTGCAAAGACACATACATATTGATAAAGGTCAAAAATGTGTATGTTTCAGAAGCAAATGTTCAGAGAGAATTTCCACTTTGAAAAAAAGGTATGCCATTACAGGAAAACAGGCTTGAACGCTGCAGGAACACAGCCTCATTAATGCAGCAGTACGCTGAAGGGCAGGAACACTACCGACCCCGACAGCTGCATGATTAATATCTTCTGAACTGCTTATATTGCTAGGCTGCACTTATGATTCATATGGCCTCACTTTTTTCCCCATGTTCCACTTTAATACCACAAGGAGAGCTCGTTCTTTACTGCCAAAAATCATTTAGAGATCGCTAAGCACAGGAAAACATGAAAAAACTTCTCTTTAGAGCAAAATGATTTGCAGTCAGTCTGAAGGAATGAAAGTAAACAGAAATCTTCAAGCATATTTTACTTTGGCATGTTCAAAGAAGCCTTTACAGACATTATCTTCAGACTCACAATAGTTTCTGCCATCTGCGTCAGTGGAGATAAACTAACAACGTGACGGTGTCGGATGATGTTTCTCTAGCTTGTGTTTTTACTTTTGCACTTGAAAAGAAACAATCACATATAAACAATATAAATCAAATCGGTCATCCTAATATGGTTCTAGATGCACATTTTCTGCCCATTTATCTGTGTATGATTCATTCCAAGTTGAGCTAATTGTTCTGCTGCTCAATTTCTGTATAATTAGTGCAAAGTCAATACAGTGAACTCAATACTGTGTTGAATTGAAGGGAAAATACAGATATTTAAAAATATATCAGATATTTAAAACTTCAATGTTTTCATGCAACATTAGAGCTGCAATCACAGATCAACTACTTATGTATTTTGTTAGAAAGATTGCTCTTGTAAATATTCTTATATTGTTATTACATTTCTCAACCGGGTACCGTTGTTTTTGTACAAAAAGTCAAAAATACAATTCATTTAACAAAATTTTATTTCATATTGTAGGATCAGTCTTCTGCATACAAACCTTAAACCAAGAATTGTAAATTACTTCCTTTAATTTCAACGCAGCTTCCAGAGTCTTTTGTGAGCGTTCCGGTCCAGCAGACTCACCGACATCATTATGTTAATCCGTTCAGAGCAGCTGTGCATACATAACTCCCCGCTTATGAGGGCCCTACTCCCTCACATGCATGCAGCAGTCATAAACAACACAATGACACAGCCTTAACAGAAAGTCTGAAAACAACAGCAGGGAACTGGAAACTAACTCACAAGCTTTAGCACTTTTACACACTTAGGATGCACTGTAGTGTCTAGCTGGCATATTTAGGACACTTTCTGGTATATTTACTAGCCTCCTGAAGGCCAGTGTGTCTGATGGAGACCCATTTGTCTTTAGACATGAGACAAAGTGTGGTTATAATGGTATCCTTTTTTAGGCTCCAGGGTTATGCTTCGAGGTAAGCTGTGGATTAGGATTTGGAATAAGCTAGTCGTGATTAGGGAAAATGTCTGGGTTAGGCATAAATCCAGTAACTAAAAGGAATGAAAGCCAATACAAAGGCCTAATATAGACAGAAGTGCATGTAAGTGTGTAAGTTGTGTAAAGAGGAGTGCACCTGTCACCCAAACTATTCAAGCCTAAAATACCATCTCAGGCGTAAACAAGCTTCAGCAATCACAGATATTGCTAACGGAAATCTCTGCGTCCACAGTCACAATTCTGAGGAAGTTCTTTATTCTGAGAATTTACATGCGCGATCAACGATTGCAGAAAAACAGGACCAGAGCCAGACGGTACCACGGGCCGGGTCCATGCATTCAGGCAATGTTCTAACATGTACACATGCAGACTGTGTACATGTTAAGTGTTAATTTTGTGCATATAGTTAATACTAAAAGAAAATGATTTAAAATAGTGCCTCTTCTGCCTGAATTTATTTTGTATGCATTTGTAGTCTTGTTATTTTAGTCTTTAAATGATTTGTTTAACTTTGCATTTTGACTGATGACATAATTTAAAAATAATTGATCAGACTACATGATCAGTTGCTCTGTGCAGATCAATGCAAGCTATACAGTGAGCACAGCAACATGTAACTTTTTAAAATATTTATTTAGTGACAAACAAGAGCCTTTATTATCTTAGAATATGACAGTCATTCACCTAATGGGATTCCTTTTCGTCCCGTCACAAAACACCACGAACATCCTGTCATTACAGAAACGAATAATCTAGAACATGCTTCTGAGAGCTGCTCTGTGCAACGAAGGAATCAATAAGTGCATTTCAGATGGAGCTCAAGAAAAGCTGCAACTGTCCTGCATGGTACTTGTGAATGCAAAGGAAGGAAAGGAAAATATCAGCCTTTCACCCAGCTGCGGTTCATGTTTGCTTTCCCCTCAAACATGCCTCTGGTGCTTCCAGAAAAGTGCAGAAAGAAGAAATTCTCTGCATTCTTAATGTTGTAAGCTGAGGATTTGCAAATAGTTGCTACAGTCATTATGCTGCATGTCAAGGTCAGTACTTCTCAGTAAATCAGAGTTTTATTGAAAATATAACTAATACCAGTATTTTAACCTAAACAGTAAAACATATATATATTTATGACATAAGTGTGATAGGTTTAAACAATTGCCTAAAACTAATGAAAATGTACTTATTTCGATGCTTAAGTAAATTATGCATAAAACCAATAACAAGAAGAATTTTTAATACAGAAATGACATATAATGACTGACACAGTCAGCAAAGACAACTGACAGTCATTGACATTAAAAAGCTTATTGCTAAAGAAGCTGGCAATAAGTATGAAAATTGAAAGTGTAGTATAAGGAAAATATGTGTTAAAAAATATACACAAGCAAGAAGAATAACCACAGCTTTGAGAGGACTATGAAGCAAAGCAAATTCAACAGTTTGGAAAAGATTCACCAAGCTTGGACTGTGATCCAAGAGTCACCACACGTGTGAGTGTGTACAACATGGGCTACAGTTGTAGCACTCCTTATGTTGAATCACTCCTGAACAATCTGGAGTGAACCGCCCTACCTGGGCGAAGGCATGTAGGGCGAAGGCAAGTAAATGGAAATAGGTAATTCTATTTCCATTTTTCACATGGTAATAGCAATCAGTTGGAAATCAAAGTCCAGAGAGCGTAGAAAGAGTAAAGAAGTACAGGATCCAAGGTTTTTGAGATCCAGTGTAAAGTTTCAATACTGTGACAATTTTGAGAGTCACATCATCTGCTGATGTTGGTCCACTGTGTTTTAATAAGTCTATATTGAATGCATTCATCTTCTAGGACAAGTGTTTTGTCTCATTTAGCCCACAAGCTCCATAGCGAAGTGAATTTGCTTTTTACACCATGGCTCAGCATTTATCCACACTGCCAGACTATCAATACCCAGTGTGTGTGACTGGTCTTTAACCTTTCCTGACCTAAACCCGATAGATAATCTATGGAGTATTGTTAAAAGGAAGACAAAAAAACAGAGCCAGCAATGCAGATATGCTGAATTTGTATGCTCTTTAAAATTAACAAATGAAAAATGCCTCCTGAGGTGAAATGAGCCTTTACAATATACGAGTTTCACTTTTCAAATTGAACTGCTGAAATAAATTGCATTTGTGATCTTTAAGAAGCAAAGGATTTTTCTCTAACCTTAGTTATAGAGTGTAATTTAACCTTTTTTGTGTGTGGTTGAAATGTTTGTTACCTTGTGGGTGTGTCTTTTACAGCAACCTTCTTTGGACCCTGCTAACAAAGAAGCCTGCCTCACACCCAGCTCTTCTTCTTCTATTGTGTTTTCCTTCAGTTTACAAACTAGGTGCATTACCGCCATCAACTGGACGGAGGTGTAATTCAGAAATTCAATTTATCTTGTATCTTCAAACCTTAAAATAACTATATCATATATATATATATATATACTAATACATACACACATTAAATCCTCTCACCTAATTTTGTGTCTTTTAAATATTTAATACATGCTTGTATTATACCTTGAGAATGATGCTTCACACAGCTTATTCATAAATACAGCATTGATAAGAGCTGGAGTTTGATTGGCTAAAGCTTAAAGTACTTTAAAGAATAAAATGTGTTATAATTTGTCCACTTGCACACATAAAATGTCTGCCTGATATTTTATTATTGATAAATAATGGTCATTGTGTGTTACTGAAATAAATGATTTTTCTAATTCCTCTTACCGACACACTGGAAGGCTGATGCGATTGGCTGGTGTAAATTGAGAAGGTGGGGTTTCATCAGTACACGGGTGAACTGTTAGATGTAGCAGGAGAGCTGATGGGATGGCTGCCATTTTTTAAATCTACTGTATTGAACCAGACTTAATAGACCAGCTTTGTTGCTGTGCAACCAAGGTTGGACTTCTTTTTTCCACACGACACCTCTCAGCATAATCATTTACTAATTTACTGAAATGCACCTCTAAACATATTAAAAATCAAGTCATTTTCCTTCATCTAGAAGAGCAATATCAAACACAGCAACTTGGGGACTGTTCAAAGAACAGTGTATTTGAGTTTGATGAAATCAGAATGCCTTAGTCTACCACGCTTCTGCAAAGCTCTGTGGATCAGCTTAGAAGTAGCATCAAAGCAACAACAACTTTTGCAGGCAGATACATACAACCCAGCAGGAGTCAAACTGCTAAACATCTCTGAGTAAAGCCTGGTGTTCATGACTCCTCTGGTCTCTGGCTGGGATTTGATTTAATAATCCATCTGGAGAGGTATGCTTAATGATATCACAGAGCAATGGACCTATGATGAATTTAAGCCATTTCTTTATGTAAGGATGTAAGCAGTTTTGTTATTTTTTAAATGAAACTCCTTCCTCCATCTAAAAATGCTTTCCTAACACTACAGTGACATCAGTTTTACTCAGTTCTTCTGCTAATCATGATCTCAGCCTCCACTGCTGACAGTTTCCTCTTCTAAGAGAAAATAAGTCTTATTTTCCCCCCTTCTTTTTACTTGCTTTCTTTTTCTCTTTGCCTGACTATTGCACTCAGTCATCGTCTCTCATTGAGCAAACGTCTTCAGCTTCAGCAACAGAGGGTCTCCTCTCCCTTGGCAACAGTGTCACATTATCATGTACCTGCTGGGATGAGAGGAAATGTGTTGATTTGTCGCTGCTGCGGGGCTGGAGTTCATGTGGTGCAGTCCACTGCAGCCACGCTCAAAAGATATGAGGAAGTGTTTCATATTTCTCACTGGTTTAAAGATTTAATCTTGTGTTATTTTTTTTTCAACAACAAAGGTGAACTGACAGTAAAAACAGCTGGTTAATGGAGTCTGGATTGTAAGATTTCCAAAAACACAAAGTAGGAGAACAAAATGCTCTGTAGCCAAAAAAAAAAAATTGCGTGCTGTTTTTTTTTTGGGGCGGGGGGGTCAATGACATCACAGGAGGCGTAATTTAGTTGATCAGTGGGTTTCAGTAAGCATTGTGACATACAACTACGTTTTGAGTTTTAGTACTGAGATTCAACCTTATGTGCTTCAACAAGAGTCATGATAATAAAGAGCTGAAATACTAAGAAAACTTAAATTTGCTCTCATTAGTTCCCTTATGCCTTTTGTGATGTCACCAGAGGTATAGTAGCTTATTTCTAAACACATAGATTCTAAACACATCTTAACAATTTGCATCAAAAAGGCAAAGCAAATAGGAAAACTGAATATAATGTGTTGTACCACAGTTGACAAGCTACTTCTTCAGTGAGTTTGACTTAGCTTAAAGAAAACTCAAATGAGTAGCTTTAAAAAAAGAACAACAGACCATTTGGAGCATTTAGGCACTCGTGATCAACCTGATGATATTGCCTGGAGACAAACTGCAGCACCGGCTCATTTTGGAGACCAGAAGGGGTAAAGGAAACTTCATTTCATTCAATTTTTTAGTCCTTTTTTCAGAAATTGGTAAATTTAACAACTAGTGTTTGCAGCTGTAGATATCAAAATGCTTTTTCATACCCTGACATGACAAAGTAAGTTTAAAAGAAGCGAGGCAAAGTGTTAAAATAAGGATGCTGACCTGACTCTTTCCCCTGCGTGGTCCCTCGGTCATCATCCAGCGACATGTCAGCCAGCAGATGCTCCAGGATCTTCTCTGGGGTCCCTGACACCACCGCATACCTGTCAGACACAACAGAGTCAGCGGAGGAGTCCCTGCCGATGGAGGACAGAGATCTGCTGCTGCTCCATTCCTCCTCTCCCTCTGTTCCCTCATCGTCTATGTAACGAAAGTAGGGGACGTCAAAGGTGGGCATCGTCTGCGGCTCTGCCCGACTGGTACTGGTGCTGCTACTCTCCTCCGAGCCCTCTTCATCCTCCTCGTCCTCCTCCTGCTCCACCAGGGCTGCATGCAGCAGCAGCCCGCTTTCCTTCTGCAGGTTCAGGGGCTGAGGACGAGATCCCATCCCTGAAGAGTTGCAGTGCTCTCACCCCGGCTGCAGTTACTGCCGCATGACACCTTCATGCATCCACCCTGGTGTGTTCACGCCAAGTGATCCCCCTCAGTATGACTGGGAAGGCTGTCTCACAGCCCCATGCTGCTCATTTATATCTATTTAATGTAGTCATTTATGAGTGGAGAGCTGAGATGTGGGCACGCCTGAGTGAGTGTGTGAGCGACAGAGCCAGAGGAGGAGGCTGATGAGAGAAGGAGAGCCGAGAGAGAGGGAGAGAGAGAGAAACTGAGAGAGGGAGGAAGGAGGGAGTGGAAAGGCTTACCTCCTGGTCCTCGCCTCTTTCCTCCCTCCTCCCCTCGACCATGCAGCGTGCGCTGGCTGCTCTGACAACACTCGACGGAGAACGAGCACATCGCGGCCCCGCTCCCTCACACACAAGCGGACTGCCTCGTCACTCTGTGGCTGGAGAGAGAAAAAAAGAGGTGGGGGGGGCTGAGTGTGTCATAAAGGAGATTCCCTTTTCTCCCTCTCACATAAATCACCTCTGATTTCCATCACAATACACTGTCAAAAGCAGGTCTGAAATAGAAAGAGAATGTCCACATATATCATTATTTGGTTCTTATCGCAGGAGCCCATTCAGGGATTAACATAAATGAGTCACATATTTAAATTACTGATTTATGCACAGAGCCAATTAAATTAGGGGGATGTCATGGGGGGAGTCTATTTGAAGCTGTCATTTGGTTATACTGTGCATACTAACAATGGTTTGGACTTCTGCTTAGGCTTTGATCCACACAGTAACTCCCCCAGGTCATGGATTTATCCCCAATAATGTGCATTTAAATTATATTTATTATCCAACAAACCACAATCTAGGTCCCAACAACTCTGTGCCATAATGTAACATTAGTTGAGACGATCTCTGTTTAAACTCGCATAGATAAAGTAAATTGCTTGATAACCAAAGCAATCAAGTTGTAGCTTAAAGGTTTTTCTCTTTTAGTTTTAGTAGGAATTATGTTTAAAAAAAATTTAGAAAGCTTTTCACAAGTGTTCTCTTGAATCTTTACACAGTTTGTCATCTCACAAGCTTCAATGTATTTTATTGGACTGTTTTGTGATAAGCAGACAGAAATTAGGACATAATTGTGGGTTTTATTTACAAACAAAAATGTGAAAAGTGTGGCTGGCATTTGCGTTCATGTATCACCGAGAAAATGGAAAGAGTATGGCAGTACAAACCTTCCAATACATGATCATCCACCTAAACTTTCTAGCTATTTTGCATTAGCACACTCATATTTTTCCAACCAGTGTATCACATTTATTGAACAATGTTGATGTTTTATTAAAAAAGAAAAATCAAAAACCTAGAATTCCCACAACCCTGTCCACTTAAGTATTACTTTTTATATTGTTTATTGATTTGTTTCTGTGCGGTTCACTGTTCACTGTATTTGTACAATTTACAAACGCAAATTTTTCCAACAGCACTAAGATCTATATTTTATGTTTTTGCAGAGACCATTTCTTCATGTTTTATTCACATATTTGAAACATTCACATCTCTTGCTATTAACAGGACATTTCTGTAAACTTGTGATTAAAAGTTAATCATCTTCATGCAAAATGCAGCCACATCATATTCCAATTCTTTTCTTCTTTTCAGTCTTTCACAGCCTCCACTCTGAGAAAGAACTGTTGTGCTTGCAGTAACACAATTCCTGATTGGATCTGGACAGTGCAGGACCCAGATCAGATATACTGGCCCTAATGAAGATTTCACTGTATACACACTCATGCATCAGCTCCTTGCTTATAGACCCCCTCCTTCAGTTGTCCACCATCAGTCAATGAATCACCTCTGTTCATGCAATTAGCCAGGGCTGACAGGCTGGAAGTGGCTGCAGTTTGCAGCCCTAATTGTATTTTGTGGAGACAAATACATGGTCCTTCAGTAAAACAGGATTTCCTGGCAGAGTAACACTCAACCCGAAGACACACAGAGACAAAAAGACTGACTGCTGTAAAAACAGCAGGGATGTTCCCATGTGCACAGGATGGAATATTAACTTTAAGACATGCTGGCAGCTTCTTGAGTGATTCATGACTTTGAGCGCATCTCATAAAGCTCTTCCAGCTGATCCCAATCTAACCAGCATGTAGGCACAAAGAACATGCCTCTTGTGTATTTTCGACCATAAAAGGGTGGAGCCGCAGCACTTCTGTTCAAAGAATTTGAACCATGATGAAAAGATGATGATTAACTTCCTGCTTCCAGAGAAATATACTCTGTATTTCCAGGCAGACCCACCAGGTGTTTTGCTTTTAGCTTCAATGCACAGTTTTTCTGAATCAAGTCATGACACCAAAGCCAAAGTGTAGATGTCTCTTTCCCCCTCAGAATGAATTATTGATCTCACCACAGCTTCTCTGGACTAATTCTCTCTGTGCAGTGGGAGACAGACTCAAAATACAAAAGACAAACAATCAGATCCCCTGAGCTGGTGACTAAAATGCAACGCAGGTCGAAAAGATCTGACTCAACATGTCCAAAGAAGTCCTTCTAATACAGATAATCTAAGGCTTCTGCTCAACGTCACCTTCCTCAGAAGTTTTCTGTCCTCATTCTTGTCTGGCATGTATGGTGTGAGACACCTAACAAAGTGTCACTAAAGTCAGTGCAGACGAGTCCAAATTCCCTCAGAAATAACAGCATGATGGCAAGAAGGTGAAGAGAGTAGCTTAGTTTCTCAAATAATGAAAACTGGCTGCAAATTTAGAGTTCATTTTAATTCTAGAGGATTGTTTTTATGCAAACAGAGGTGGTGGTTTACAGCAAAACCTCAAACTTCACACTTTCAAATCAGACAAGATCTAAAAAAATACATTTTAACCTTCTCAAGACCATCTCAAGTAGCTCAGCACCGTCGTCAAATCCATCCATCAGTTGTCTTCAGCTTACCCAGGATCCGGGTCCAGGAGAAAACAGAGCTCCTTCTTTTCTGAGACACTCTCCTCTTTTTTAAGAGGGTTCGATCTTCCAGTAGGAGCTGTATATTGTTGTATATTTGGCCATTCTGTTTCAACATGAAGGCCCCTTGATGTCGGATCTCAAATACCTAGATGAATCACACATTATGCCGTGCAGAATTTGGTGGGTGAACTCCAGCACCAGTTTGAATCACTTTGCAAACAAGAAATGGGAACATTTTATATAATACTTTGATTTCTAGATTATTTGAAGTATTAAACTTGTGGTCAACATTTTGTGATTTTCAATTGCATTTCAAATGTACACCATGCAACGACTCCTGGAGATTTAGCACAGTACATAAAGTTATCTACATTGCTGACATTTGATCATACTGTGTTTGGTGGTGGCTTAACGCAGGTGATGAACTTTACTAAATGCTTAACGGATGAGAAGATCTGGCCTTGTTAGGGAGAAAAGGTCACAAATCTGACGCACGGGGCCCCACCCAGAGACCACACAATGTACTGCCAGTACAGTCCAGCCAAAGACGTCAACCTTTCCTGCAATTGTCTAAAAGTCCAGTGAGCCGATACAGCTGGCAGGAAGGGTGAAGCTAAACCCACTAGAGCGTTGGCCAATCAGAGGGCTCTTGGGCTGATGTAATGTTTTTTTTGTTTTGTTTTTTTTTTTTCAAAGCACAGGCGGGTGAGACTGAACACTGTGTGTGCACTTATGCTTTCAGAAGTGGCAGATGTTAAAAATGGATGATGCCACAAACACCACGCATGGTTTGTGTGTCTAACTTAATCTGAAGTTAGATAAATGTGTTGGCGGCAAATATACTTATTCAATAAAATATGTAACTACACTTGATAGATTAGAATAATATTAGAATATTCATTTATTTTAGTATGTGAAACATATTATATAGTTTTCTTTACACACACAGGCTGAAATTTGCAAGCTTTTATTCTTTTAATCCCAATTCCTGATAATTCTTCTACATATTTGACGTTTAACATTTAAGATTCAAATATTACATTAGATTAAGAAAAATAAATGTCTTTTTTTTTTTTTACAAAGAAATGTGTGCTCACTGAAAAGTATGTTTAAAACTAGTGCAAAGGTTGTGGTGTTGTTTTCCAAAAGATACTAAAATATGCACATATATTCTGACTTACTTAATATGACTGCATGTATCAAGTCACCACAACAGACTTCACTTTGAGTTTATGGTCATGGTCATCCAGAGGAGCACAGAGGATAGTCTTAGTAAATTGTTTTCGTTTTGGACATTGAAAATGGACAATATGTATGTGGTCAAATTTTACTGTACAAGGTTGTATACATCTTTGCAGTAATATTTCTCTATTTCTTCCAACAGAACTTTATATAGATTTGTACCCAGCATTTTTCTTTCCACAAATATCTAGAAATATATTTTTTAATACAGATTTCCTTAATTTATGTATTTAATTTGTATACATCTACAAATTTCCCTCACTCAGGCACAATTAATGAAATATTCTGTTCTATTCAAATACATTAACTAAATAAAAGCATACAACATGGAGACAGAGCTGTACAATATCATATTGATGGCTTGATTAATAATATTAATCAGTACAGGATGTCAGATAGATGTTTGCAGTGAAAATCACAGATCTGAGTTTTGTGTATCTCACCTCAGCGGTCTTCTCTGGACTCTTGCTATGGTTTTGCAGGAACCGACAGCCATCCTTCGCCAATCTCTGGACCATCTCAAGTCTGGACAGGTCCTCCTTGTCATGCAGGATGCATTTGCTACCCTGCTGCAGCGCAGGGGGCATAGAGAACATGTGCTTGAGACCACAGTCCCACGACATTGTCAGCTAACAACCTGCTGGATTTAAAAGAAGCAATATAACAGAGCAGCTCTGAAGCATATACTGGTTTGTGTGAAAGTAGTCCAAATAAGGAAAAGCTATGTATGTCACAGTTGTCTAAGTAAATCCCAGGTGCTATGCACCTTGTTCAGAACTTTCTAAAAGAGTTCCTCGGCTGGACTCCTCATGTGAGTCATGGGCTGGACTTCAAGTGAAAGACCCGGCCCCGCTCTGTCAGTGTTGCACCTTTCACCAAATGCGAGTGGGTTTTGGAAAACGGAGGAAACATCTGGTGAGCCAGACAGCCCAGAAAAGGAAGCTTCGAAAACTCCCATGCAGGAGAGAGTCAGAACTGGGCAGGGTAAGAGAAGGTCAAATGTTTTAAGGGTGGAGATGTATTAAGTATGGAAAAGGTACAAAAGACAAAAGAACTTTATGATGTAGACACTATCAAACCAGGCCAGCGCATTGTGCACTGTGGGGTCGAAAAACAATCAAAGTGGATAATTTGTGTTGCTCCAATAATTCTACCTCCTGTTAAAATACTGGCAAAGTTGCTTATTAAAAAAAAAAACATAAAATAAAATAAAATCATAGTAGAAGCCACAGTAATTTTGCTTTTTGTATTTATTTATTGCCATTAAACTCTGATAGAGAGACAAAAATAAAGAAAAATCATTAAAGGGTTACGGTGGCTCAATGCTTAAGATTAATTGTCTTGCAGTTGGAAAGTTGTGGATTTGACTCCAGCTTGCTCATCCCCACATGTCGATGTGCCAACAGGCAATTCATTTAACCCTATGTTGACTACCTTTCTGTGTATTGATGGAAATGTTTTTGGGTTTTTGGTTTTTTTTGTCAGTGCAGCTGGGTGAACTTGGTGGAAAAGTGATTGATAGTACCAGAAAAATGATGAATAAGCTCAGTTCATTTAGACATTTACTAAATTCAATACATTTTTATGTCCAGTAAAAATAGGACACACCAATAAATAGTCTTTTGCTGAGAAACATTAACATGTTAACTCATTTTTTTTTGTAAGTTTTATTTATTTGTAGACGACAAAACACAAAACAAAATAAGTAAAAAAGAAAAAATAAGAAAATGTAAGAAAACGTTATAACACCCTACCCTTGATTCATTATTTAACCTTTGGCTGAAACAACTGCAGTGACTGAGATGCTTCTTGTCGCCATCTATCCTTTGACATCAGTCTGAGGAAGGTTCATCATGCTCCTTCCTTCCACCTGACAGAAAAGCACAGTGCCCTTTCTTTAGCTCTCACTGGCAGACCTTAGCAACAAATTGGGGTTTGTTCCTCTTACTAGTCATTCCAAGGGAAACACTAGTTCTTTTGTATGTCAATAAAAATAAAACATTTTCTGTGCAGCTAGTTCAGTTTCATATGCTTTTTCTTCAAAAGCATAAAGCATCTCTTTGAAAAAGAATATCCTATGCGGTTCATTTTTGTCTTATGTGAAGGTTGTTGCTTTGATAACCTAAACATAAAAAAGGGATCAGCGTGATCCTTCAGCACAAGCACAGATCAAGATAAAGTAAGGACATTATTTCTCGATGTGAACACTTTATCTATTATAGTTATTAATTTTTTCACCTATGTCAGCACTGTGATGCTTGACTGCATGCTAGCAAAGCCATTTAACTGCACCGCTGCTTCAAGCTGGTGACAAAGCAGACTGCAGAATGAGAAAAGCTCCTCGTCTCATGAGAATCAGTCTTTCTGAGCAAAGTCCAGTTTCTAGATGATGGTTGATTAGCTGTTTTGGGAAGGCTGCCTTAATGTCAGATAAGATGCAATGAGCCTAAAATTATTTTTAAAAATGCATTTGTACAGGCTACAACCCATCATTGCAGTGTTTCACACTGTCTTTAGACATAATAGATTTCATTCCACAGAGGAAAGAAAAATAAGATGAAGCCAAAGGATGGATCTAGTAATAATGTGCTACCACTGACCTAGTTTCTCAAGTAAATGAATTAGCAAGTGAGAACGCCTGAAGTCAGACTTGTTAGTGAGCTTCCGCTGTGTAAACAGGGACTACAACTGGAACCTTGGGAGTTGTACTGCTACTGTGGGTGTGCTGCGCTGCAAAAGAATCAAAAAGTGATGAAACTATTCTCAGCTTGTTACAGAATCCCTCTCTCAGAAACATTTCCCAGTCCTTTTCAGTTTTACCAGAGATGTTAAACCACAAAAACACAGACTGCTCTTTGTAGTCGTGTGGAAGCTGCTTATTTTTTAAAGTCTTTAAGGCACAAAACCAAACCACATATGAGACTGGTACACTATGAGACTGCTGATTCTTTTACAATAGAGATACTATTTTGAGGAGGCATGAGACTGATAGAGGCAGTAGACTGACTTCAAAGTGGAAGTCATGCCATTCCCACTGCAGGATCACTGCTGTTTTCTGCTATTCTTAGAGTCCCTAAGACCTTCCTGACCATCTGGTGGGGAAGTCACTGATCTCCTTCAACACAACACATCTTTACTTGTTTTCTATGTTTTGAAGAGGGTAAAGACCTTTTTCTTCAGTACTTTTGTCTTGACATGTTGTTGTGCCTTTTAATTGGGTTTTTAAGGATTTATGATATGTACTCTTTCATCTTGATCTTCTTCTTGTTTTGGTTTTTCTTGTTATGAGCCCATGTGTTTCAGAAATTATGTCTTTAATTTGTCAAACAAGTTCTAGGCCAGTTCCAGGATCTACAGAAGACATGTGAACCCAAACAGGTCAATTTTCACAAACTTTGTCTTTTGACTGCGCTCTTTATTTTCTCCACATCTATTCACTCCCCCTCTCTATCCTGCTGTCATTTTAGAGCAGTTCATCTTATTCCAGTTCTGAACCGTGGCCTCACTATTTGAGGAGCTGACTATCACACCTGCTGTTTTGCACTCAGTCATGAATCCTTAGTGCACCCTGAATGTCATGGCTGTTAAGATGCCAACAGACTCACATTTTGACAGAAAACAAGAATGAAACCCTGAGAGTCTGATGCTATGAGCACTTGACTGATAATGTAATAGAATGATAAATTCATCTGAAAATGATTTTATCCAGTGACAAAACAGTGCAGAAAATGCTATGTGCTATTAATTAGTAGACAAGTTTTATTTAAGAAATTTGAATATTTCCTCTTTTTTTTCTTTTGTTGTTTTTTTTTTTTTTATCATGAACGCCCCCAGGTTTGCTCAAGTGGCATTGATCAGAGTCAGTCAACAAAAAAATGTTTCATACATTCATTTATTTAAGTCAAAAATAATCATCTTTACCATCACAAACATCAGGCTTTAAAACAAGGACAACATACAGAAAATCAACAAAATTAAACATATACTGAGATATGATACTTGTTTAACAACTGATACAACATGGTTGATAGTTCTCCTCTACATAAATGAAATGTGACAAAATTAGGTTGCAGAGCATAAGTTGTATGATGTGTTCTTGTTCCTAGTTGAGGTAAGGTAACAGTTTAGTTCATCTGAACTACAAAACAATGAAGCAAAAATTAAAACAACTATTGTTTTACCCTCAAATTTCTGTAAATCTAATAATCTCACACCTAACAAGGGAAAGAATTAAGGAAACCTTAAGATAATCTATACACACAAAGCTGTCTGGTAAAACTATCTTCATTTCAGTTTGTTTTAATTATTGCCTTGCAAAAGTGATAATATGTCTTTAATTATTTACAATTTGTTATGGTTACAGCCGTGAGTTTCAATATATTTTGTTGTGATTTTATGTTGTAGGTGAACACAAAGTAGTTGATGATCATGAAGTGGGGAAAAAAGTTCCATGGTTTTTAATAAGTGGGAAAAAAAACATTTGAAAAGTGTGGAATGCATTTGTATTCATCCCATTTAGCTCTGATACCTCTAAAGAAAGAAATGAATAACTTATTTAAGAAGTCATTAAATCAGAAACCCATATGTAATTTATGTTCAGTAACTGGTAAGATTTGTGAGAGAACATTGGTGAACAGCAAACAACAGAGCAGACAGATCAGGGATAAAGTTGTGGAGAATTTGAAAACAACTATAAAACAAGATCCCAAGCTGAACGTCTCACAAAGCAGTATTCAATCTACTATCCCTAAATGGAAAAGGTATGGAACAAAAGCAAATCTATTAAGTAGTGGTCCACATACCTAAGCATAGAAGGTAAGAAGTCCATTAATCGGAAAAGCACTACAAAGGCCCTCTGTAACCCTGGAGGAGCTGCACAGATGCACAGCTCAGGTGGGAGAATCAGTCAAGAGGGCAACTTTTAGCTTAGCACTTATTATGGCTTTTATGTAAGATTCTCTACTTATGTAAATGTATGCTATAAGAAAAGAAATGTGTGGCCCACAGATATAACACTACCAGTACCCTAAACACACTACTCTCTCAGTGAAACATAGAGGTGATAGTTTAATGTCAGGGACAAACAAACTGAAGCTGACACCAACATAATGATGCAGCCAGAGATTTAAGTGTATTCAAGTTTTAGAATGGTTCAAAGTAAAGACCTAAATCTAGCAAAGAATTAGTGGGAAAAATAGTTGTTAAAGCAGCCCAAATCTGGCACAACTTCAGTTTTTTTGAAAAATAAAAATAAAATAAAACAAAGAAATCTGTTTCTATGAAGCCAGAAGAAATGTGCCCAAAACAGGCGCGGCTGTAACAGCAGCAAAAGGTGTGGAAAAATAATGTATCAGAAGGATTAATGCAACAGCACTCCATACTTTTCAAAAATGTATTTAAAAAGAAAAAAGTAAGATATATTTGCTTCTTTCCATATTACAATCATACACTTATTTGTGGTCAGTTATCAGAAAAAAATGTATCTCATTGAGTAATAAAATATTAAAAGAATGAGTACTATTGCAAGGCATTATGAGATTTCTTTTGGTGTTTTAATCCATCAGCTAGTTTTATATCTTTATACAAAACAAGGCAAATGTTTGCTTGATTCATCCACAGAGAAACAAACCAGGTGAAGGAAATGCTATTTTTCCATTCACTTTGTCCACTAAAAGGGGAGGCTGACATGCGTTTTTTTTAATCAAACAATCTCACATCCAGTTCCCTTTATGTTCCTTTTTGGACATCCTGGAGTATTTCCAAGTGGACGGATCAGAAACATTGATGCCACTTGTCAAAGAGCCATTTTGTTGTCCCTCTATTCACTCATTTTGATGTCTTCCTCTCATCTTTTCTTCACTGAGTGAAGGCCAGAAAAAACCTCACTGTTCATCCACCCCTTCATCTATAAAGTCATGTGCATACAAGCAGACCTGCTCAAAAGTCTTACAGCTGTTGTAACTCTGCAGAGTTTGCACCAAAATCCTCTGATGCCGTAGTCATTACCATTGTGTCCTCCTGTCCATCAGGTTTGAACATTTCTCCTAGATGTGTCATCGCTTCATTTGTGGCAGCCACATTAGGATGTGGAGAATACTGGAGAACTTGCCTCATGTTGTTCCTTCAGTTGTACACATGAAATCAAGTGTGAATTGTTGTAATGGATGACTAAGTCATGAACAGAGTGTTGCAGTCACAGATCAGGGGGGAGGCATTCATTTCCCAGGTGCAGAGTGGATCCAGTGCTTATATCTAAGCTATGTTTCCTTCTTATGTTTCGAGGCGGTGTTTTCTCTTGGCTCTATGTGCGTACAAGAAATACATACTGTGTCCGATGGTGATGAATATTACAGATATGATAACAAGGATGCCAAAGTGCTGAGGTTGTGGAGCAGAAATCACCATGATAAAGTGAAGCAGGTCCATTAGGTAATTCATGGAGCTCTGCACCCCATTTACTACTCCTCGCTCTGACTCATAGATGTTTTCCTGCAGAAGCTGAGTCACAGTCAGGTCGAAGCACCACAAACCTGAAAACACATATACATTCACTCTTTAAAAGTTGTTCCATGCATTTTTTTTAACATTGCAAACCTTTTTTTTTTTTTACTTTATGTGAAACACCAGCACAAAACGGTCTTGGTATAATATGTAATTGTAAATATGTAATTTCTCATCAACTGAAGTTGATGAGAAATTACAAAACCTTTTTGTTTTTTTCTAAATACAAATGTGAAAATGTACATGCATGTGTATTTAACTCCAATGGCCCATTAGATGTACAATTGCCTTTGGCTGGGAGTCTTTCGGGATAACTATCAGTTTTGCTGTTTTTTATGCCTGTATCATATTCAGCTTTCTGTGCTCTGCTCAATTTGGTCTCTGATCTGACCAGATCAGCAAACTGCTTTCTACACATTTGCTGTGTCCCCAGCATGACTAATGAAAAATGGGATTTGTGATGACTTGGTTTTTTTCTTGCTACTCTTCTATTAAGGACATATTTGTACAGTACACACCAACAATTGTTTTGTTGACAGATTCCCTCACCTGAACTGCAAATCCAAAGTTACCAAGGCTTTTCTTTTCTGTTTATCTCAATAATGCTTTTCTTCCCTGGCCTGTCATTTCAGGTGGGTAAGCAGTTCTTCAAGATATGTTTTAAGCTTGGGATATTGTTTTAAAATGCAACACTGCGTTGAGTTTCTTCTCATCTTTATCCCTGAGCTGTCTGCTGTATGCCTTGGTCTTAATGACGCTGTTTGCTAACAAACCTCTGAGGCCTTCACAGAATAGTTTTGTTTAACTGAGACTAAAATATACTCTGGTTTTCACAATGTACTTTTTACATAGCTTTTGAAGGTAGCTGGTTGAGATATATTTCATTTAGGTCTGGCTCCCAGAATGAACAGGTGTGAATGATTATGAACTTTAAACTTTTTTTTTTTTTTTTTTTTTTTTTTTTTTACAAAACATGTATTTTAAATTATATCCTTTATCTTTGACTTCACAATTACACAGAGGTTAGTGTTGGTCACACATAAATTCCAATAGAATGCCTCAAAGTACAGGGGTGCATGTTGAAAATATGTGAAAACATCAAAGGTTACACAAATTTGTAATTTTTAAATAGGTTGGAGTTAATTTAATAACACCCATCTATAATTTCACAAGGGCTCAATTGAGGGAATGCTTTCTGCACTGGCATTTTATAATAGAACTTTTAGTTGTGACATCACATGTGGTATTTCTATATATGTTTCATTAATTTTCACAATTCACATCACTTTGTCAGAGGTTTCCATTTGTTGAGTCTTCGCTTGTCTAACTGTGTATTATAAATCTTTTTCTGAACAATTTTCACCCACATTTTGAAGTTGACGTACTCACCAATGCGTGCAGTGATAACGCCCAGGAATAGCAGAATAATGGATATATAAGAGTCCGGTGCTGTTCCAGAGGGGACGTTGTCAAAAAGGACGGTGTTATTGGTCCAGTGTATGGAGGAGCGATCTGGAAGCAGTGGCTGATTGCTCCCCCCCGAAAGAGGATAAGTGTGTTTTTGCCTTTTGCTTGCCATTCCTCCAAGCTCAGCAGAGGAAACGGAGCTAAAGTAGGGCATCAGCAGACTAAGATCTATAGGGCTGCCAGGAGCAAACACAGAGCACACACACAGCAACAAGCAACCCAGGTGGAGGCAGCTTGAGATGATTCCTGTATTAACCAAGCCAACCGACTTTCTGAGCCTGGTGAACATTACGGTGCCCATCAACCCTGTAATAGCTGACACGCCCATCAACAAACTTAGGAGGGAGCCACTGATGCCCTGAGTGTAAGCATAGCCAGTAGTGATGCAGTCAAAGCCCAGGACGGTAGTGTAGAGGAAAGCCAGACCCAATCCAGCCAGGAAGACGGGTTGTTGATAATAGGCCCTCCAGCCATCCATACATGTGCCCAGCAGCCAGCGAAACCTTTGGAAACACAGCGGCAAGTTGGTGATTTCTTTAAGATGCATGTCTGAGTTGTAGTTGCTCGTTGCCAGAGGGTCAGGTAGCTCATCATTGCCTTGCCCTAATGAGAACGAAGAACAACAACAATCATTTCATATATGTTATAATTACTTCTAACAAAACCCATTGCAAAAAATTGGACATTAAAATGTTAATCAACCCAAAACTTTAACCACCACTCTTTTGGTCCCATGAAAAAAATTCCCATGCAAATATCTTGCATATATGTTGACTCACCATACTGTTAAGGTAAAAGTTTTAAAAGTTGAAATTTAAAAGGTTAGATTTAACGGAATTGAATGTCTGGCTTTTTTAAACAAATATCTCTGACTGGAAAGTTGTGGTTAAAATAGGAATGCCCCGATACAATTCCAAGTATAGAATGTATTTTGATATAATTTGATGTCATATGTCACAAACCAAATAAAGAACGAGGCATTTCAAAACACACCTAAATGTTTCCAATCACAAAACTCATTTTAACATTTAAGCAAACCTGAATAAATACAACCAACTCTTCTCAATGGTTTCATTTGTTTAGGGACTATCCAAACACAGCTGATCATATGTGAAAGTATAATTTCTCCCACAACAACATTTATTGTATACTTTCCACTGGTAAATACAGGAGGTTTTATTGCCAGACCTGTTTTTAAGTTGTCACTTGGATAGAACCCATCTTATGACCTAGTAGAACCCGATACAACCTGCTTGTCAACATGAAGTAACTAGCACACCACGGCTCAGTGTTGACAAGCAATATTTGCCAGTTAGGAACATTTTGCAAAGCTATTTTCAAGACTTTGGAACTCCAATGATCAACACTCAAAGCACTGCAGATCTCACAGGCCACATATTGTGTTTATGATTCTACAGTTTATTTCTTCAGAAATAAACTACAAAGCAATTAATGTGTTGGTCTCTATGCATTAGGGAATTTTAGAACATTGTAGCATTTTTTTTTCATTCTCTGTAAACACCCAAACTGAAGCAGAAAAATAAAGCTGCATTCTACAAAAACTCCCGTTGGGACAAAACATGAGTTCCTGTAAAGAAAGAAATGGCATCTAAAATGTCATCGGTGAGTGAGTAAAGTTGGACACATGTTGGCTCATTCCATGCATGATGTACTCATTGTATTTTCTTCTGTTACTTATATTTTAAGATCTAGCATTACATTAGAAAATCAGTCATGAAAAAGCTCCCATACCTTGCAACCCTCTCCTTTCTGTCCTCTCCAGGTACTCCTGATCGCCCTCAACCGTCGGGGGTTTGACTGAAAGAGCGGGAACGATTCGATAAACTCTTGACAAGAAGAAGAACTCCACAATGAGAGAAAAGAGGTTCCATGCCAGGATGAAGCCACAGCCAACCACATTAGAGGCCAGGGTCATGACCTGTCCTACTGCCAGTGGGGCCAGGATGTTGGTCACCTGATCTATCCTCCTCATGGTGGCATTCATTCCTATTGTTGGGATCAAACACACCGAGATGAAAGCTTACGCACACACAGACTTACAGAAAAAAACAGGAGCTTGTTAACCTGAGAGCTTGAGTACAAACAAAGATGCGGAGAAAACTTTCTCACCAGCCAGGTGGCCTCGGTTGTAGCCTGTAATAACCACTATCCAGTCCCTCTGGATGGCAATGGTCAGCGCAGTACTTGCAAGGTTTGCCACATCTGCCAGGATGATCACCACCGTATAACAAACCACCTTGTGTGAGTTTTGCGATGCAACATGTTACTATGATGGCACAGAGTAGCCACAAGCTCAGAAGTAGAGGCAACAGGGACACAGAAAAGAGGGAAGAAAAACAACAGTGCTAACTTATTTATGTAATATTTATAAATCCTATTGACAAATCATTTACCCTGCATGAGCTACATGTATTCTTTGTTAATTCCTACTCATTAGGATACATTATCCAGTATTTAAAGTCTACTTACAGTAAACCATCCATCCCAGATCAGTTCAATCTGTTCCTTATATGAGAATACCAGCATGAGCACAATGCTACATACAGTCACTGAAGTGTTCTGAATGAAAAGAGATGCATGTGCAACTAAAACAGAAGATGGAGAAAAAGACTTTCAGACTTTCACACATGACCGTCCGTATAAAAGTTAATCTAAATTACATAACATATTCATGAAAACTTTCTACTCATGGAGTCCTGCTGGGAAAGAATAACGATCAAATCAAAAAACAGATATATTTTAGATATCAGGTTAATGCAACTTTGGTGGAACAGAAAACCAGCAGATTTCTTGGTCAAAAACTGGATTCTTATCTCTATCAATACCTTTCAATCTCTGCTACCTGATAGCATTTCAAAAGGAGAGTGAAATAATTGTGCATACCTTTATTCCTGGGATTGCGATCAACCCAGTCTCCAATTAAAGCCCCAAGCAACAGCACTGACCCAGCCAGCACCAAACCAAACACTGCTGTCAACAGCAGGTTGCGGCCATACAGCTCAATGAGGAACACAGAGATTGCAAAGTGCCACATGCGGTCACCCTGTTAAATCCAAAACAAAATGTCATTAATAAATGTGTGTATAATTGTACAAATTTCCTATTAAAAGGAGAGCTTTGCTGTTTGTTCTATTGTTCGCCATGTCTCTTACCCACATTGATAATGCTCCACTCACATAGATGAGAAACTTGGGGCCTTTGAGGTAGAGAAGAGCTGAACCTCAAAAGGAAACACATGAAATAAAAGTAGGTCAGTGTGAATTTGCTGCATACACGAAACACAAGCTGAACCCAGAAGGGGCTCCTTACCTGGTATTTTCCTTGCTCTTCCAGTTCTTGAATCCCTGATGTTGTCAGATTCTAATTCAACCACAACCCCACCACACTGGGACGTATCAGCTCGCTGAGACATTGCCTAGATAAGGAATGAAGGAATGTAAAAAAAAAACAAACCCTAATTGAATAATGTTTAATAATAATAATGTCTGGTTTGCCACATTGTTAGGTGTGTGACAGGCAGATATATCGCACTGCTGGACAACTGTGGAGACATTAATAATCCCAGGTCTATTAAGGAGCAAAGACTTTAAATTTAATCAGCACTACCCTACTCAACAGGGTCTGCAAGGTCCATGTGCAACAAATATTTTTATGACTATTTGAACTGTTTCTTTTGAGTAGGAAGTTGATGAATCAACACATTGCAGGCAACTTTGAGGCTAAAACTGCCCCATGATAAATCAAATACAACTATGTCTAAATACATGAACTGTACATATATGCAAAGTGTATGTGCAGGACGCCATTGATGTCGAGATGTGTGTGAGCTGTGGATTTCTGTTTCAGCCAATTAAAAATGCCCCAGGAAAGAGAGTAGCACATGTTGTAAAAGCAGTCGTAGCAGAAATGACTTCTTCCATAAAGCAATATAAATCATAAAACCTCTCAAATACTCTTCTAATGCTGTCCATGGTGTCAAGCAGACATACCACTGTCACTGAAAATGTATTCAAAGTAGTGCAAGGTGTGTTACAAACTGGATTTAATTAAATACGTAACTCTGAAGCTCCATTGTACATCTGAGAATGAATGTTATGATGAATGCTCCAACCGCTCCTAAAACAATACAATAAATACAAGCACATACCCATTAGTGAGTTCCTAATGTTTTCTTAATGATTTGGAGAAACGTATAGAGACCTAGCCCATCAGGAGTTTCTCACTGTGTAACCATTAGCTCTCTTTTTGTGTTGTCTGGTTTATAAAGATACATTCTTCCTTCTCTAGAAAACTGCATATTGCTGCATTTGCTTCACCATTCACTCAGTTTGCTTTCTCATATCTGTTGTTTTGGTGAATGATAGTGCATCCACAGTTCAAGTCCATACATACAAAACAAATGCATATAAATGTAAGACTTTGATCATTATGTACTCAAGGAAATAATAAAAAGTGTCTCACAGACCACAGAAAAGGTGCAAAATGGCCTGAGTTTGAGTTTTCTTCAAATCAGGCTTTGCTTTACACTTTACCTATTTTGAGGAGCTTAATTCTTCCATGAGAACTGATTTTTCGGTTTTCTTACTGATCGCTCTGATAGCTGTCCACAACAGGTTACATACTGACTACTTATAACTACCAAACACAACCACGCTTCAAAAATACAGACCTAACATTTCCAATCATATCTAATTTTCAAGGGAAAAGCACAAAGAGTGTCGGCTGCATTGTTACCTTTGCTTTGATGTTACACTTGGCTCTGGTTATCACTTTTCGATGGTGTTTCTTGTGCCATGTGTCCTACATTAGGATGCTTGTCTTTCCCGAGAGTTGGAATTCAAGCTGTAGTAGTTTGAAAGGCTTAATAACACCACAGTGTTCAAGTGCACCATTGTATGAAAGTGCCAGAAAAGCAGAACAGGCAGAGGGACAACAAAGGCAGCCAGCATATTCCACAGCACGTGACGCTCTGGGGACAATATCACCGTCCGTCCACAACACGCACAAAAAGGACAACCACGTACCTGCGTGTGATTCAGAATGCACACACGCTCGGGGGAGAACATGCATGCACCCTCAGTGACATGCATTCCCACTGCTCATACACCCACATGAACTGTTGACATGTGACACAAAAGTTGCATTAAGGGTTCATCATGCAACATTACATCACTCTTTGGTCCACAGGTGAGAAACTAACAACCAGCTACAGTAATAATGCAGCCAAATCTCTTCCTTAGATGATTGAAAGTGATCCATAAGATAATGTGTGAAGGTAATACATAATATTATCAGGACAAATAAAAGACATAGACATGCTTTTATGAGTGAAAACAATAATCAAATGTGTTCAGTAATCTTTTCACTAAAATTGAAAGGAGATTGAAGGAGCATGTTAATATAATCTTGTGATTTAAATCCTAATAATTAATTCCATCATCGCTATTTGGCTTTTCCATGCTACCTAATCTAAAAAAATGCTAACCAAATCAACTTTTAAGAAAGACGCTGATAATTTGATATCCAATGCATTCATAAACTTTTCTGTAGATTCTAAAAATGTGTTGATTTTTTTAGTTGAATCATGTTTATGTAACTCCCAAAAGAAATGAGTAAAATTCTGACTACATTATAAAAGATACTTACTCAGATTTGGCACATTGTGACACCTTTTGGATGCCATGTTACCTAAATTAAATAAACAATTTATTGAATGAAATTTCTCATGTTTTAACAACTTGTTATACCTACAAGTTGAAATATATCTCAACATTAAGAAATCCCTTGGCATGATAATATTCAACAAGCATTTTGTTTTCTTTATGATGTGATCTGGTTTGTTCTCCATTTAACAAAACCTAAATAATTCAAACTTGTTTGCAATCAAAATATAAAAGACTGATTTTAACTTTTTTTGTAATTCATGCATCCATCCAACCATTTTCCTACACCCTTGTCCTTTACTGGGGTCGGGAGGGTTGCTGGTGCCTATCTCCAGCTATCGTTTCAGGCGAGAGGCAGGGTCACCCTGGACAGGTCGCCAGTCTGTCGCAGGGCAACACAGAGACAGACAGGACAAACAAACATGCACACACACTCACACCTAGGGACAATTTAGAGAGGCCAATTAACCTGACAGTCATGTTTTTGGACTGTGGGAGAAAGCCGGAGTACCCGGAGAGAACCCACGCATGCAAAGGGAGAACATGCAAACTCCATGCAGAAAGACCAGGAATTGAACCCAGAGCCTTCTTGCTGCAAGGCAACAGCTCTACCAGCTGCGCCACTGGGCAGCCTGTAATTCATGCAATGTTATGTTAATCTTTTCCTTCACCACTGCAGCTCAGATGAGCTGTTCTTTGGCAACAATTCCCTCCGGGAGCAGAAGATCAGCAAATCTGACTTGTTAGCAAGCTGAGTTGAGTTAAATTGTTGGTCCAGCACAGAAAGTTTCTCATCCACAAGACTTGTGAATGAGCACACATGCTCATAACCGACTTAAGTGTAAACAATTCATATTATGGCTGATGTTGACATGTGAAACATAGAATAGCTCACATCAACAGTGTTCTGAACCAAATCTTCAGCTCATTCTGAGTGTTTGTCAGATTTGTCATCAAAATAACTGGAGCAAAAGTGTGTTGTTACTGAGGATAGTGGGATCATTTTAATTAAATTTTTGTTATTTCTTAAACTATTTTTTATGCAATGAACGTCTGAATTTTGTTGTTTTTATTTGGCGTTGTGAATACAGCTAGCGACTGAATAAGACACAGACAATAAGTGCTTTAAGCATTTTGTTGCACTGATGTGTTACTGCTATCTTAGAAAGCATCTCTGCAAGCAAAAGTGAGGCACAGCATGATGTGCTGGTGATAACAAATCCAACAACAGCATGGGATAAAGACTGAAACTGTGATAATGTGTCTATATTTTATTTCTCACAATATCCTGTTTACCTCACTGTTACCTGCTACAAAGACATTAGATTTTCTAATTGCATTGTATTTTGTGCAAACCCCATCAGCTCTTTAACAGTGTTGATGAAAACCCACAGTGACACCTGCTGGACAGATGGAATATGACTTCACATTTGAGCTCCAGGTTTGATTTCCTTTTGCTTCAGTATTTAACATGTCACTTTAAATAAATTGGATATTAGTGCTATTATTAGATGAATTGTTTATGATCCATGGCAAACTAATTTTAAAAAATCCACACAATCATATAAATATTTATTTCATTGAAAGAACTTTGGATTATGTCAGGCAACAATTAATGTTTAATTTCCTAGCTCTCGTCACCCAACAAGTGATTACCATCCACTGATATTGCTTCAAGTAATCAATAGCAAATAGACACTTAAAAAAAACTCTAAAAAAGAAAACAAACAAAAAAAATAAGCATACATTGTCTCTTCACAAAAAGCACAGTTACGGCATTCTTTCTAAAGTACAAAAGACTTTTGGAAAACTAATAAAGAACAGAGGTGCCTTCTTCAACACACCTGCATCAAATTTCAGCACTGAGTCATTCAAGTCTAGTGATGCCTGGAAAATAATATTTGATTTACCTGTGTTGGAGAAAGTGCTTCATGGTAGTACTTCAGGTCTTGACTTGGGAAAACTTGAACAAGATGACTTAAATGATTATTCTGAAAAGTACAAGTAAACCACAAATGACAGCTGAATTGTTACTGATATTTATTGTCTGGTTTATTCCACCATATAGCAGGTGTAGGTGTTTTGATGTGTGTGTATATATTCATATATTCAGTTTATTTCTCTGTGATTATTATTGTTTCCATATTAGTTTCTTGTAGTTTCCCGCACATGAAAAACAGAAAGAGACTTACTCACAAACTCTGGCATTGCCATGTTGGGTTCCAGTTTCTTTACCCACATACAGAACACCATCAGGAGAACAGATAATCAGATAAATAAAGTTTATTTTAAGAATGATGAAAAGTGAGATTATGAGAGTCTGGTCCTTGAGGTTGGCAACCCGGGTTGTCTGTATGCTAAAGAGCAGTGAAAAAGAGATGGTGAGTTTGAGGTCGTCAGAAAATGAACTTTTTATCCATGGCGTCACGAGGGGGAAACACTGAGATAGCCAGGGACTCGGGCAACCAGTGGGTAATATCCATGACGTCACAAAGGGGAAAACCATGAAAACCAGGTCTTGGGCTTCACAAGGGATTCTTCCAGGGTGTCACAGGCAAACACCTGAGAATGAGGCGACAAGGATAAATTACTCAAAGAATCTTCAGAGGAATCACAGAGAGCTAGCTCAGAGGGGCGCAGACTACCATTACTGGCAAACACTCAGGCTACGAAGTGCTGGCAGCCTGCTCCTCATATACTCCAGGATGATTGAGTGATGAATCACAAGTGCACTGACAGAGTCAGCGGGCAAGCTATCCAAGGTGTGGAGCCTCTGGTCTCCATCTAGTGGATGAAGGGGGAAGCAGCAGGCAAACAGAAAAATATCCCACAAAGAAACCAACCCCTGCTTCCCAACAGACATCTGTAATTACTTGGTTGTGCAAAGCATTGACCTTTGAATTCTCTGGAAACTAAGAGAAATATGTGTCACTCTTTTAAATTTATTGTTTGCAAAAGACTTTCAAAAGTATTTATCATTGGTATGATCAGTTACTGCTGAAAGTCCCTAAAACTACTGCTGCTGATGATGAGGTGACAGAGCATTTGCTATTGTTGCTCCTAAATTATGGAATAAGTTACCCTTTAGTGCCAGACATGCCTCCTCTCTTCCTGTCTTTAAAATCACACTTTTAATCCTTGGCTTCCAACGCACTGTGATCTTGTCTTGTAAGGCACCTTTAGTTATTCTTTAGTGTAGATTCATTTCCTAGTCCCTTGATTACTCTTCCTTGCCCGCTATGCCGTTCTCTCTCTCCTCAGCCTGCCTACTCTCCCACCTGCAACCCGTTACCTCATCATTATTCCATTCAGTTATATTTTTAAGTTAATCTGAAAAATGTTCAGCCTGAGAAGTGCAGAAACTGTTTTTGTTTTAAGTTTTTTATTTTCTTAAATGTTATTATCTTAATGTTTTTGTTGTGTTTTTTTTTTTTTTGCTTTTATTTGGTTGTGTTATGTTTGCTGTTATCTGATGCTTCAGTTGATCTATGTATTTGACGTTAAGGTCTCTGACTTATGTTATTTTGTTCATCGTGTAAAGCACTTTAAATGACCCCTTGCATGAATGGTGCTTTGCAAGCAGACTTGGCTTGCATTCCCTTTAAAATATAACTTAGAATGCTGTGGATCTAAATGCCTGAAATGTATAATTAATATCTATATAAAACAAAATATGCGGTATATTACATTAATTTATATTTTATAGTGTTTTGCTACGGAACATTCTTATTCAAATCAACTTCAACGTCGATATTTTTTGCACTTTTTATTTTAGCCACTAGAGTTCACGGTTGCTCCTGTAACATGAGCTGTTGTGGGTCCGCCGGCTGAGGTCCGACTGCTGAATCCCTCTGGCAGAGTTTATGCATCGCTCTAGCAGACCAGACACCAAGTGCAGCAGTCCCGTCCGAACACCGCAGTCTGCCTGCAATGCCCTTGGACACTTACGCTCCGTCCCCCTCGGCAGCGCTCTGACCAGTCCGGTCTCCCATTGACTTATCCCGGACCAAATATTGCGGCATCCCCATCTGCGCAGTGTGAAACTCATGGTGAAGCTCCAAGGATAAAAGGGTGCGGGAGATCGCCACTGCAGAGAACCTGCTGGTAGTTCGCAGTCCCCGCAGCAGCAGCAGCAGCGGGAGGAGGAGAAGGAAAAGGAGGAGGGTTGCGCTGGTGTCAGAGGTTTCAGCGTCGCATCCATTATTCTGATTACTTCATATCACCTTGAATGGATACATCATGGCTACGCTTACATGCAGGGTGCAGTTCTTAGATGACACCGACCCTTTCAACAGCACCAATTTCCCAGAGCCCACCAGACCGCCTCTGTACACCTTTAGGGAAGATATTCTTCTGATCAATCAGATAGCTGGAGTCCACAGGCTGCTCAAAGCACCGCACAAGGTATGTATACAAACATTTATTGCTTGTGTTATTAGTCTTCAATGAGCTGAGCTACACTTAAACACTCTTACTTAAACTAACAATTGCCTTAAGCGTGTTGATGGGGTTACTAGGTTACCAAACCAAGCGGGATCATTGAACAAGTGACATGGTGCAGAAATGCTGATGGATCCAAACAGTGGTTACCTTAGTTACCCTCAGTGATGCGGGAATGAAAACCTTACTTTTTCTTAAAGGTTGTTGGCAATAAATTAATTTTGAACATGTAAAACAACAAAGTTTATGCCTTTTTTCTAGACTTAGTGACATTATTTTGTGTTGAATAAAAAATGCATACTTGTAAGGAAAGGAACTTATTCAATACCTTGCTCAACCATTTCCCCTCTGACAGACTGACAGAGACTAGTGTACCATAGTGAAGTGGGAAAAAAAATGCTTTTCAACTTTCAAGAAATGAAAAGTGTGAAATACATTCGTATTTGAATATCTTCCCTGTCCCTGAAGCACCCCTAAGACATGATGCTTCCACTGCTGTGCATCATCGAAAGTATGATGCAGTTAGGTGCCGTGTTTATTTTTCTTCAGACTTCCCGTTTTGCATATGGGCCAAAAAAGTTTAACTTTCTTCTCATCTGACCAGAATATGTTCTTCCTCATGTTTGGTGTGTTTCTTAAATGCTTTGTGGCAAAATCTGTCAACAAAGTCTTCATCCAGAGCTGTGGATCTCTTCAGTTCTTCCCTAGTTACCATGTACCTCTTGATTTCTTCTTTGATTGGTGCTCCTTTTGATCAGCATGGAGGTTTAGGCTTAGGCGAGTCACCACGTTTTTTCCACAACTTTCTCTTGGACCTGTCAAGGAGAACATTAAAGTACCACTTGTTCTTGTGATACTTTAATGTTCTCTAACAAAATCCTGAGACTTTCTGTTATTATACTGAACTTACACACACAGGGGACTCGATTTCTAGTGATACTTACATGAATCCGTAGAACTGAAATGCACATTTTTTAGTTTATTAAAAACATTACAAACATGCTACATGTCAAAATGTAAAAAAAAAAAAAAAAAATTAACAATAAAACTGTAGAGCGCTGGTTTCAATTCAAGGCACACACTATTATCATTGCTAGAAAACTTTTTATTCCTCATAAACATATTTGTTAATTAAGCAGAGAGACTGCACTGAACATGCAAGATTGTATACCTGTGACTTCACAGCTCCAGGTACAGTGGCAGGGATGAAATGCTCAGCTGGGCAGACTTGATATGAATTCCTTGTCAGATTGATGAACTTTGTTCTTCAGAATGTGCTGCGATCTGCTTTCAACATATCTTCAGGATCAAGGTGAAACTTACCACAATATTTATCTTGCAACAGCTTGATTTTTCCTCTTTCGACAATATCATAGGCATTTTTAAATGGCTTGAAGTCACCTAAATGTTTTTGTTTTGAATGGAGCAATTATTTTGATCAGAAAAACAAGAATAGCTAAATTTCTTTCCATTTGTTTTTCTTTCAATGTCTTTTGAAGGCTTCCTAACGTTGAAATCTTTAGAAATGTTTGTTTTGGTCTTCTAGTTTGACCATGTGGACTCAAGTACACTGAAAATAAATATCACCTACTCACCTTTCAAAGTCAAATGAAACATAGTTGCGTAAGCCAGCATATTTTAATGTGCTTTTATCTTTGTTTAATAGGGATGTCACATACCTCAAAATGTGACTCGGGTCTTTCATTGTTCTGTCAGATCTGTGTTATTGCAGATTGTTTACACAGAGTTGGGGAGATGGAAGCTTTTGGGTGGCTGTAGATTACCACAAGCTTGCTTCACATTCAGATGCCAGCTTGCTTCCATTGACAGGATGTGACAGAGAAACTTTGAAGTGTTTCAGATGGAAGGTAGCAGGGAAAAATATAAAAAAACAAAAACAAAAGAGCACCGATGTACTAAAAATGAGCCCCTTTATTTCAATCCATTTGCATTACTGCTTGTGTGTAATTTAATTCGCCTTATCTCAGCAACAACAGTGGTGTTACAGTATGTAGCAAGTTGTTCTGCGATTTACATTCTTTAAAGAATTTGTTTCAAGTGTGACCCTGTAAAAGGCTCAAGCAACAAGCCTTCAGCCCCAGAGCTCAGAGGTCAATCTGATATAAATAGTGTGCTGTTCGCACATGGTGTCCAGGGACCCAGGCAGCTTGCATGTGCTGTTTCTGAGCTGTTGTCATCAGTTTCTAAAGCTGAAGTTTGGAGATCTGTGCATGGGTGTAGTTAACCCTGCATTAAATTGGACCATGTTATTCATAGAATGGCACCTGGGAAGAAGAAAGGCTTAAAATGTGTAGGGTGCAGAGTGTGTGGTCTTGCTATGGCATTTTTTCTACAAATAAAAACAGGGCGAAGGAAGGTAGGAGTTCATCCTTGTAACCTGTTGCCGATTCAAACCTCTTGGGTAAGACACCTCACCCACCTTCCCTGCTGGTGCTGGTCAGAGGGCCTGGTGGCGCCAATTGAATAGCAGCCTTGCTTCTGTCAGACTGCCTTAGGGTAGCTATGACTACAATGTAGCTTTCCACCATCAGTGTGTCAATGAATGGGTGAGTGAGTGAAGTAGTGTTTATCAAGTCTTCTGACTTGATAAAGCACTTTAAAAATGCAGGTTATAAAGACACAGTATTTCCTCCAGAGAGTATGTAACATATGTATCTAAAGCATGTCTTGTAATTTATCCAGTCTTAGCATTTACAGTGCTTTGCAAAGTCTTACCTTTTGAACTTTTCTATATTTTGTCATGGCACAACAAAATATGTGTCATGACACATGCGTAAGGCTCATTATTCATGTGCCTCATTTTTATGCAACACATAAAAATTAGATTTTATGTCTTGCATAAATGCAATTTTTTGAGACTTTATGCAACACAACATATACATAGTGCTAATAACAGATAAGTGGAAGACAATATGTACATTGTTTTCACAATCTTGTTCAAATTAAACCTCAAAAGTTTGGCTTCCATTTTTTAAATAAAACTTTACTGTGACACTTCTTAGTAAAAGTCAGAATAACCAGCCTCCTTAAGACGGTAACACCTCTGTATAACTGGATTTTAGCATCAAAACTTTTGTTCTTTTAAGGCCTCAGGAGGTTGTGAACAAACAGCATCTAGGATAACTTTGGAGGAGATGCAATGATCTACAACTCAAGTGCGAGAATCATTTCACACCTATCGCCATCACAGAAAAAGAATGTGTTTAATGTTTGCTAGCACGCATCTGTAAATCAAAGCTCAGCCATACCGCTTCTGGTCTGCTGCTGTTTGATTCCAATTCTGGACTATGACTTTACCAATTTAAACTTCAGAGACAATTGTTTTTTTGCATTTTTTCTGGCCCCATAATGAGAAGCTATGTTAAATGAGACGTTATGTAAAACACTTTAAAATACAGGTTCCTCCTTTGAATTGCTGTTCTCATTGTCATGCAGAGCTGAGGTTTTTCTCCTCTATGCATTTTGAGGAGTTGTCATAGCAGAAGGCCCCTTTCAAAAGAATGCATTGTCCAACTCTGTGCCTGACAGGAACTTCAGATTACTGTTGTGGTTTCTCATTCATGCATCAGGTGTGCTTTGGTGTCACATGCCTTCACAAGAAGACCCCAAGTGGCTTCATCAAAAGCTTTATGAAGGAGATTTCTGGATTTCATCTGATGTGACTTAGAGTTTATTGCACTTTGCAAACACAGATGTGCAAGGTAGCCACTACAGAGGGAGTACATGTAATAAATATGCAAGAGTGTGCATATAATGTGTTTAGATGTGTTTCCTTGCTTGAATCAAAAACTGGAGTGTGATAGAAGCTTTAAATTGGAAATTGCATGGTGTTTATTTTTAGTAATTTTTCCCTGCACTGCCTCCCTGGTCAGTGGACCACAGCATGGTTGTTGAAGGGAGAGGCCAGACCTCAGTGCGAGTAGAGTGCTTGCGGTTACTTCTCTGGACTTGGCCATCGCAGTGCTACTGTGGGTTCAAGTCCTGGGCAGGCGACAGCCAAACAAATCCCTGCTTCTGATAAGTTGTGACCTGCATTCCTTCCGATTCTTGGATTAGGAACAATTAGGCGCACCACCTTGGCCTTGCATTACCTGTACCAATAGCTGTGATGTGTAATCCAGGCAGATTCTATAATTAGGAAATATAAGGGAATTAAGAGTGGAAGTGAAAGTGTAGAAGCATAGAGAAATAGAAAGCTTTGAGTTTGCCTCTTTGCTTTTGTCGGTCTGCTAGTCATTTATTGGTTCCACAGTTGGCTAATTATTGGTTACAGCTGCAGGACTGATTCAGTGCTTTGTCTATTTAAGGTAATGCAGAGTGAAAAAACAGACAGCAAAGATTTTGCTCTTGTTTTCTGTTCGGTTCATTGAATTCTTGGAGTGTAATGTACAGGTAAAGGGGCTTAAGACCTGGATTCAATAAAATACAACCATGTTCCTTTGGTAGTTCAGTATGGAGTAATGGGAATTAGTTTCTTATTTTTTGCAATGCATTTTATATTAATGCCACTGTAGAAAACCAAAGTCATACATTTACCAGGTTTATTTTGAATTCTATATGCTTGGAATCCCTCTAATGTCCTATAATCTTACATTCTTTGCTTTGCTGGGTTGTTTTTCCTCTTTTCTTTCTGTCTCCCTGTGCCTTTCTATCTCTGATCCAGTCTTTAGAAAAGCACTTACGGATAACTAACTTCTTTAAAGTTATTTTGTTCTGTTGCATCATCTTTGGAAAAAGTTGGCATTCATACTTTTTGCTGCTAGTTTATTTCTTAAATAAAAATGAAGACCAGATAAATAATTGCCTTCAATCCTGTTCAACATTTGCAAAAGCCAGTTATTGCAGCAAAATAAAATCATAAAAAGTAAAGTATTTAGCTATAAATTGATTATTGCATGTACTACAAACACAAATCTTGTTTTAAGTCAAACATGCCTGTTGTCCGATAGCTTTCTTCCAATCATTAGTAACCTTAAGTACTAGGGTTACTAAGTTACACCTCTGAGAGACATACAACTGTAGAAAAGCTTTAACATAAAGTGCCAATTCCAACTATGCTGCCTGTCTTTGTAGTTTTGCAAATATGAATGGTCTATGCACATTATCACTATACAATATATTTTCATCAATTTTTCTGGCTCTTTTTTGCCTGGTTTCCAGTAAAAGGTATTTTAGCAGAATATACATTTACATCCGTCATGTGTCTCAAACCATCAACTCTCAGGTAGATAACATCCATAATGACTTGGATGGTGACCCCAAGACACAATATATATATATATATATATATATTTTTTTTATGGCTTTGTTATCTTCCTGAATTTGTGCAATAATTCAATTAATTTTACACAACCCTCTTTCTTCTTTTACTTTTTTTTTTCTTCAAAATCTTTTTATTGTTGCTCTTACTTCCCGTACATGTAGGTGTCGGCAAGTAGTTATTTTTTAATGACTTCACATCAACATACATTTGACGTACTTACTTGGCATAGTTTCTTGTCTTTTCTAAAGAGCAGCTTAGATTGATGGTTGCATTAGCATACATAAATACGCTGCATGGATATTAAAGGATTACTAAATGAAAGCTTCTATTCTCTATGATCTACCTAAACATATAATTTAAATAAAAAATGTAGGTAACTGCAATAAAATGTCTTTTTCGTTTTAAGAACATTTTCACATCGTTTCCTGCTGAACCAGTGAGTCGAGGGGACTGCTGCTCTGTCAGAAAAACAAGTTAGAAGGACGGTTGGGGGGGATTGAGAGCTATCCCATCTAACCACATGTTTTGTCTCAGTTCCCAAATTTGACACAGTCTTAGAGTGCAGTAATGCAAACAGAGTGGCTGAACACTTCAAAGCCATGAAGTCTCTTCCTGTGTTGCTCCATCACGTTTAATGAAGTTACTGTCATTTACAGAATGAAGGAAGGAAGTGGTAGTGCATCAGTCTGGGAGTAAATGGACTGTTATGAGAAATCCTACATGTTACGTATTTACTACACATGTTGCTCATTATAAATAAAGATGCTGGAGACTGCCTCCAAATCTCTCCTCCTTTGTGTTTCATTACGGAGCAGAGCGAACAGATCTACCCATACCACATGTTGTTTTAGACACCCAGAGTGTTAGTGGAGCGGAGCAGTGCCAAGTCCCTGCTCCTGAAATCAAATGTTTGGACTCTTTTAATGGTATTTGTTTTCCTGTGTTCTGCTTCGCTGCTGGAGCCGGGGTCCTGCAGAGCTGACAGACCTCCAATATAAATAGGTTAATATCTTCAATTTAGAGGTCAAGGAGACAAGTGAACAGACACTCTCATTCTTCATCTCCTTGACCCGAGTCGGGTGATGACAACCTTTAAGGACCAGACGAATTATACCCTCGCTGTGAAATCATCGCGCTCGATGATAGTTTATTGGACATGGTGGGGGCTTGGGGCAGAGAGATAAGAGACAGCAGACAGAAAAGCAGCTCTGACCCTTCATAGCTTTACTGTGTTTATCGCTGAAGAGCTCTGACATGAACTTATAAAAGAACCGTCTTGTCATGTCTTATTATAAGTACAGTGTTAATGTAACATACTCTTTCAATTTAGCTTTCTTTGGGTTTTGGTGTCACTTATTTTACCTAATGAGAATGGATTAAAATTGCATTGGTTGAATCTAACCTCTTTGTGTGTGTGTGTGTGTGTGTTGTTGCGTGCTTAGCCGGATGACTGCGCCCTCCAGCTGTCCCATAATGGAAGCTATTTGGATTTGGAGTCTACGCTGGCAGAGCAGAAGGATGAACTGGAGGGATTTCAGGAGGATGGAGGGTAAGATAACAATCACATCCTTTTCTGTCTGTTGCTTAACTTTTTCCTTTGCTATCGCCAAAACTTGGAAACACCAAAAAAAAAAAGAAGAAGAAAGAGGCTGTAAACAGCACACAGAATGAGAAACACTCTCCTTTACTGGCCTGAAGTTATACACTAAAATAAACTTGAACACTGCAGTAAAAAAAAAGAAAAGTTGGTCGTATACTCCTTCCACTTCAAAAGCTCTGTGTCGGACAGATGCCAGACAAAGCTGAAAATACAAGAGTTTCTGGCCCTACTGAGCAGGTGGATACAGTAATATACATTACACGCCAGACTCTGATTTTCCCGGAATCAATTCTTCATGCTTCAAATTAGCTGTCAACCCAGAGAAATATATATAAAAAATTGATTTAAGAGTGACTTACTTGCAATTGTTGATTACAGGAGTCTGGCTTTAAAAACAACCCAAATATCTCCCAGCTTTTACAGTCAACCATAATCACTGCAATATGATTACTGTTTAAGAGAGAGAGACTGCAATTCAGGTCTGATAAGAAGGAACTGTTATAGTTGGTTATAGGGATATACGTTAATGTCATTCTTGCTGTATTTCTGTGGCTAATCTGATCCAATTACAGTGATTGGAATGATAATAAAAGCTAACTGGATGAATTACTCAAACATTCCTTTTCCAGGCATTAGCTGAATGAGTTCTGCTTCCTACTAATGCAAGGGCATTAGATTTTTTTTTTAAGTCAAGGTCTAAAAGACTTTAATGACTCCACCCTTTTACAAGTAAAAGCCTGCTTAAATTCAGAATGCCTTCTTGACTCTGAAAATCAATGAGACACTATTACACTATTTTATACCACAGAAGCTGTTTTGAATTAGACTTAGGAACAGTGCTTCTTGCTAAAAAAAAGTTCAATGTAATTAGAACTGATGGCAAGTTGAATTTAAATTTCTCATCTAACACCATCATCTCTTCAACCCCTAAGGAAAAGAGCTGTAGTTGTAGGGGTCTGCTAGAAAGTTGTGCTAGAGATGCAGCAATCCACCTGGATGATCTTCAGGTGGATTGCTCCTAAAATGTGACTGGTCAGTCAGAAGTTCAAAAATCCAATGCTTTTTTAAATTGGTCTATGCACCATACTAAGCTGTACCATTTTGCACTGACAACAGCACTATTTGGTGGGACTGTTGTTACCAAGTTAAGTAGATTCAGACGTGGCTATGTTCAGTGTCAATTAGCTGTTTAAAATAGAAACAGAGAGATGGAAGAGTATTGTGAAAAATAAACTATATTTTCTGCAACATGTCATGGCATTAATGCAGTTCATCCAGGCTGCAATTGAGTGCAACACTTTTCAATTGGAGCTATATGGACTGGACATGCTACAGAAAAGTTACTAAAATCTTTCCCTTTCACCTTTTAACTTGTGTCTGTCAACTACTGGATTGGAAAAAAGTTTGAAATCTCAGAGTGCATCCTACACAGAGACTTATTTCATAATACTAACCATGCTAAATTGTAATATATAATGCTACATACAGTGTAAAGCAAGGGTGGGCAATTCCAGGCCTCGAGGGCTGGTCTCCTGTAACTTTTAGATGTGTCTCTACTTCAGCACACCTGAGTCAAATAATGAGGTAATTAGCAGGACTCATTATGCTAACTTAGGAGGTGATTCAGCCATTTGTTTCAAATGTGCTGGACCAGGGAGACATCTAAGAGTTGCAGGACACCGGCCCTTGAGGTCCAGGATTGCCCACCCCTGGTCTAAGATGTAAACTCATGTACTTATTCATCTCGCCTATGTTTTAAATCATTATCTTCTTCTATCTTGTTGGTAAGAACTGACTAAAATCAGTGGTGACCTCAAAATGCCTCAAAATTGTCGTAGATGATACTTTATGTTCTAGTGTCTAGTGATGAAAAGTGAAAAAAGCAAACTTCCTCAGAGTGAGGCTCAAAATATAAGTACGTTGAGAAAGAGAGTGATTTCATATATTTATTATATAGTTCTCACAGACAAGAAGAACAAAAGGCATTCATTGACATATGGTGTGAAATCACAGCTTTATTTTCAGGTCAGTATAGTTTAACTGCATGTCTCTGCTTAGAATGTTATGGTTCTGTGTGTACCAAAGCCAGTGTGTTCAAAACACAGGTGTGCTCTTGTCTTTGGAGTTAAAATTGCATGCTTTCATAGAAATGAAAGCATGCGTATCTATGATTTATACTCATAGGAAAGAGTATAAAGTATTTTGTAGCCGCATTTTACTATTGTTGAGATACATACAAAGATGCAGATGTATATAGACCTGGTATGTTCATGGTGCAAGAAGACTGGACAGCAAAGGTAGTAGTGGTCTAGGTTGCCTTTCCATGAATTTATTGTCTGATTATCAATGTGGCGAGGCTGCTACAGATTAGCTGGATATTTCGCAACATTAATGTCACAACTCTCATATGCATGCTTTACAAGAGCTTTTACAAATCTGCTTCTCAAATGTTGTCTAAATGACCAAAAAAATAACCATTCAGTCACATTCAACACTAGTTTATGATGATTGTTTAGGATGATTGAGAGTCACTTACTTTGAGATAGCATTGCATATGCTTGAAACTCAAAGTGAAACTGATAGCAAGGCCATCTTTCAGATTAATTCATCAAATAATTAACACTTAAAGATGACATTGACATTTCAATCCCAGATGACTTGCTGATCTTCAAATCTATAAAAAAGCAAGATGGTAACATCTTGACAAAATCAACATAACACTGATGCTGTTGAATCAGCATCAAAGATTTCAAAGAGCAGCACATTTCAAAGCAATGCAAACTTAAAAGATGGGATAGTATTTGTTTCCTAAAATTCCCAGCACGCATGTCAGGATAGGAAACCGTGTGTCAGCAGCTCTAGCATCTTTTTTGCTACATACCAACAGTCTAACATTTTCCATGTCTTTTATAGCGCTTGGCGTCCTTTATCGTGTGGCAGCAGTGACGTATTCTAAACCACTTAGATTGTTAGTTTGTCTTATGAGTAATCACTCTGATCTCGTTTACATTGACACTTTTTTTTTCATTAGATCACTGAGGTACACACAGTTCTAGACTCCAGTTGCAGCAAGCTCCTAATATTTTCCTTTGCTGAAAAGTCTGCCTGATACAAAAAACTACACTTTGCATTAACATGACTCCTGGGGACAGACGGCAAAATTGAGATTCTAAATTGCGTTAGTTTAATTTCAGTTTCATGCACTTTGTTTGGCCTTTCACTTTATTGACTCCATATGTTTTACATGAATGGTAGAGCATGCTAGGTATATGCTCTGCCCACTTTAGATGTTCACAAACCAAAGGTTGGCATGAGAGTTCCTGGTTAGCTGTACCGCAAACATGTATGGATTTATTTGTCTAACTTGGAATTCATAAGCAGCTCCCAACCCTGGTGTTTCTGTTGGACATCGAGAATGCCGTCCGTTCCCAGTTCCAGCTGAAATTGTTGGGGGCTTATGGGGAGGTTACAGAGAGCTGTGAGGTTAAAGCGGTCCACTTCTTCTCGCGTCAAAGGCCGAGGCTGCCAGGGATTGTGTCATGCCAGCTGGCATGAGGTGGTAGTATGGATGTAGGTCATTAAATCAGAGGAGGCTGGGGGTAAAGGTGGTTGGCCAATTATTTAGTGAAAAATAATGGTTAGTTCTGCTTACTGTTTTTTTTTTATGGCGGTAATGTGCCCGGGAATTTACCTCCTGCAGTTCAGCATACTTTGATCTCATGAAATTATGCCAAACTGGTGTAATAAAACACTTCACCTTTATTTTCTCAATTTTTTATTAACTCTTTCTGTTTTGCAATCACTCAAAATGTAATAAAATATTCAAAGAGTATGTGAAAAAGTGAACTGTAAAGCAACCAGCTTCATTAACCTTAGCAAAATTATGTCATTATTCTTTTCCCCCTAGTTATCTACCAACTGAAAACATTCCTGAACCTTCTTGATTATTGGCAATTGGATCCATGTGTAATTGATATTAACGACAGGTTACATTCCTGAGGCGCCTGTGTCATACTTAGTGTCTTTACAATCAGATTAAAGTATGATCCTCTGACAGAGGGCTGCAGAGCCAGGAGATATCCATGTCATGGTAGCTTAAGGGCCTTAATCACTTCCACACCATGTTATGTAGCTTGGCTGCAGAAAGTTGTGACTTGTACATTCACCCTCCCGCCTCATCAGTGATGCAGCTTCTCTTCAAGGTATGAACTGACCAGTTTGCCAAGATATGTGCTGAGGCATTTCTGTCTTTAGGTAGTTGTCTTGTTATAGAAATTTTGCAGCCACGAGAGACTGAATCAATGCATTTCCAGGACTCTTAAAGAAAATGCAGGTCTTATTTGCTTTAGTGAACACTTTTTTAAAAACAATCTTTCAGTGTAGTTGAATTTTTTGGAGTATATCTCTACAAACTTTGCACATCTAGAGGCTTCTATCCATTCCTTTTAGATTAGATGGAGAGTGTCTAGAAGCAACAGATCCTAAACTAGATTTAAGTAAAGACTTTTATTCATCTGTTAATATGCTTTGATTTTAAGTCTATTGTTTAGGGTTGTTTTTCTGTTGTTCTGTAGAGTTTTGTTTTGTATGCAGCTCTATCTTCCCATTAACTCTTACCTGACCATGTTGAACAAATACATCACCACATCCTGGTGTTTCCATTTTCTTCTGTCACCTTAATGATGGTGTGTTTGACTTATGTGCCGCCTGAGCTATGGATCTGTGCAACACCTCCAAAGAAACCATGGGTGTGCTTCTCTAATGCTCTTCTTGCCTACTCTTTTTGTTTTGGTGGAGATCCATGCATTATTAGGTTTGCTGTGAAAACAGACCTAATTTATTCAGATTGAACAATTAGTAATATTGTCAAAGCTTGACACATTACTATATAACTTAAACTTCTTCGCCACTTTGTCTGTGTTGTTTCTGGTGTATTCCTTGATATTCCTAATGCTGTTTGTTAAAGAATGTTATGCTGAGCTTAGATTACACCGAGGTGGATTCTACTTACAAATAAAGGACTTCTGAAGGCAAATGGTTCCACTATAATTTATTTAGGGGTATAACACATTTTTCACATTTTCCTTCTCATTATGCTCCACTTTCCTTGATCTATCACATATGCTACAAGTAAAATATATTAAAGTTCATTGTTTCATGACGATGTGGACAAGTTCAAAGGGTAAAAATACTTTTGCATGTCATTGCTTTGGAGACAATTATAAAGTTTTATTTCATCTGAAGGACAAACCAGGCAGCTGGAGTACTTCCAGTGTAACTGGCCATGATATTGTTGATTAACTATTGAACTGAACTAATGTTGCGATACATTCAAGGGTTTTGCTTATATATGTGACATTGATTGGCAGGTTATTTGTTAAGTTTTTAGTCCTTAAGTAAAGACTTCACTCCCTCGATTGTCCTCATAAGATCAGAGCGGCTAGCGACTACATAATTGATTTGGCATGGGATTTTTTCTTTTTTGTGCGTGGGGGTGTGTGTGTGTGTGTGTGTGTATTCCAGCTTATAGCATTTCACTGGTCCGCGTAATTCAAACGCAAAAGCCAACAATTTTATGCTGAAAATGCTTTTCTTAGTTTTATTGCCTGTTTTTTGATGTGTTTGACAAGCGTTTAAAAGGCAGTCGTATTAAAATCCAACTGTTTGAGCTCTGCAGGCCTCAAATATTCAGTTTCTCATTATATCCGTTCATTTCTCATAGGAGAGCTCTGCTTTCGCTTTTTTTCCAACAATTTTTTTCTGACCGACTTGGACATTGCTCTCAGCACACAGGATTTTCATTTAAGGGAGAAATGTGCATCTGAAAATAACCAGAGAATTTGTCAAACAATTGTGCAGCTAAACTTTACACAGAGAGTTAAAGCATATTATTTCACTTTTTGTGTTTTGCAGTTAAAGAATATTGCTGACAATATAAAGCAGTCTGGTAAATACCTATTTTTCAGTGCATCTGTTGCCAAAGCATAATGTCGGGTCAGTGTTATAAATTAGAACTTAACTTGACTATATCAGACACTGGTGGTTCATTGGTGGACATGGATGCAGGAGTTTTTTTGGTAAAACATGCTGAGTCAGTAGACCAGCATTTTTTACCTTCTTGTCTCACATTAATTGGTCTTTGAGGGGAAGATCTGGCTTAACTGCAGTCCAAGAGTGTATGTTCACTTTCCAGGTACACATTTTGTGTTTCATAAACAGGACCAGTAATGCTCTCTTAGATAAAGCCAGAGAGTTTTGATTGTGTAGACATGCACATGTCCAGTCAGTGCTATAAACTTTATTAAAGATGCAACCTAGAAAGAAGTGAAGGAGCCTGACAGAAAACAAAGCATGTTGGTCGAGTTTCTGTCTGCAGCAGTTGATTGACAAAGTAATGCACTATTTGAGTTAATTATTTTTTTATTTCATTAAAACCTGGAATCAAGTGGTTGTCTGTTTTATATGTACAATTTCATATTCAAAGTTGTGACCAGGAGAGCTGTGGGGAGTCTTGCAGCAGCCCCTTGAAAAAAGTAACAAAGGCAATACAATTTGTCATTGTCTTGGTTGATGGCCTTGAGTGTAAATCATTGAGGAATTACATATTTCAGATGGTTATTAAAAAGTTATTAGGAATTGTGTCTCAGAGGTTTTCTTTGTGTAGGTTATATAGCATCATGCTTGTCCTATCTCTAATAATTCTGAAAATGTGCATACTGAGTTGTGAGAATATGAATCTGCAGGCCTCCCTGTATAACAGTGCTGAATTTTCATATTTATTTTCATTGGAGGTGTGCCTTAAAATCTCACTTATATTTTATGCATGTTTGGTTAATTTGATAATGAGAATGTCAGCCTGTGCAGCCTCAGGTCTTTGTTAAGCTTAGGTATCCTGTTGCAGAGAGAAAGCAGGCATTCGTGACAAAATGGCTCTAGTTACCCATATACAGTGGATTATGTTCCTGTTTGCTGTATCATCACTGAAGGTGCTCCTGTATTGCCTCTACCTTTTGCAGGATACTATATTTGAAAAATAGTGAATATAGGCAGGCTTTCTCTGACATATAATCCAATTAATTTTGTAAATATTGGATTTACAAAAGCAGTTTAATGCTGATCAGTCGGGGGCACAAAATCAGTTTCGTCTGTCTTCCAACGCTGCCTGTTTGTGACACAGCCTTAGTTTGAGCTTCTCTCTTTGTTGCCAAGCCTTTTCTTTGACTGTCAAACCCACTCCTGGTCCAGGACAGGCTGCCGTTGGCTCTGAGCCAGCCTGAACAACCACACAACCATAGAAGCCCATTTGTCAGTAGTGTGAAGGAGGGGGTTGTTGTGCAGTTATACCTGCTGTGCTCTTGTCTGTGTTGGTGTCTAGCTGATTTGTTTGTGGCTTCTTTAGATTTTTGTGAAATTAAGGGCACAATCTATCATCCAAAGAAAAAACAGAGTGGACCTGAACAGCAAAATTCAAAGCTAACTATGGAGATCTGCTGCATTTAGATGCTAGTTTAGACATTCATCAATTAGACAATTGTGACCAATTTCAAATTTAGGCTTTTGTAGACCCTTTTCATAAGTAAAAAACCAAACAAAAAAAACATAAACAACTTTTCTGAACTCAATCACCAAAGTACTAGTTTATTCTGAGTGTGATTTGGCTCATTGTTTGGCTATGGAAAAAAGTTGAAGGCAACCTGGCCACAGCTGCAACTGTGAAATGGATCAACAGGTTTCTGTTGGTAAAGAGGAACTACATTGAAAGAAGAAAACATTTTTAATTTTCTGACTGTTTTGCAACTTGTCAAGCTAAAAATTGATTGGTTTAGATTACCAACCAACTTCTTGATGCATCTTGAGCCAAAATAGAAGCATTTCAAATAATTAATAGTGTAACCTAGTAACACAGAAAGAGCAGAGAAAGTAATTGACAAGTAATTGTCTTGTAACTAAGGTGTCAAACAGTAAAAATAAAAAAATGAAAGAGTGACAACTTTATCCTTCTGCAGATTTTTCAGACTGTTTATACCACAGAGCGGAGGAACCTCCTAAAATGGGAAGATTATCTCTTTTAAAGCAGAAATAGTCTTCTAATGATAACTGAGTTGAATGGAGATTCCTTGTTGCTGTCTTTGTTTTGGACTCATTCAGCTATTGTAAGCAGCTGACAGGATGGTGATTGGTTCTTGGCACATTTCCATTTACACAGGGAAGAGGAGATGACCTCCAAGTTGCTCCCGTCTTTTTTGTGTTTTGGAGAGGAATTTTTCCCAGTTTGGGGGGTTGTTATGACCAAAATACAAATGTCGGGAAAAAATATACATCACAGCTTTTTGAAAATAAGCTAATTTAGAGATAAAATCAAACCATATTCAGTATCTAAATCTTTCAAGACAGAAGTCTGCAGATTTCTGAGCTGAAATTAAATCTTAAGTTCTCAGTTTCAGTTTGACTAGCTAGCTTTTTTTATGAATTTTTGATAATGTCCTCCATGTTTTTGAGTTTGTAAGGCCCCTAGCTGTAACATATGTTGGCAATACATTTTGAATCTCTTCTGGCTCCAAAGTGTCACTGTGGGAGAGTTAAATCTTTGCTCTTCCATTGATTTCACTGGAAAGTGTTTCACAGATGCTGAAAATAGCCAATTTAGAACGTTTTCCTATCAGCATCCACACTAAACTGTGTTTTTGTTGGCGTGACCTGGCAACGTTAGGTAGGTTGACCAGCCGTACTAAAACTCAATTTAGTTTTGAAGGTGCTCTCTGGATGTGAATAGATCTGGATGAGTTTTTGACTGGCTGATCACCTTTGAATGCTTATCAAACTGAAATTTGTTCAATTTTACCCACAGTCATATTTTTTTCTGCATCTCTAGTTAGAAAACCTAAACACAAATTGTTAAGCACTTTCTTTTTTCTTTGCAGGAGAGGCAAGAAACACAGCATCATTCTTCGTTCGCAGCTTTCAGTCAGAGTTCATGCCTGCATTGGTAAGTAATAAACTCCACCCTGATCTGTTCATACTACACCTGGAAATAACATGAGCTTTAATTACCTGTATTAGCAGCACATTGCTTCCTTTGCATCAATTTTGAACTTAAACAGTGGCAGTTGTGGGATGGGGCCCGGGGCCTTAATTTGTGTGACAATTAACAGCACTTCCACAACACACTAAAAAACAGAGCAGTGGCATGAGCCAGAGAGAGTTTCTGTGTTTTTTGAGTAATGTGAGGGAACCAGCACAAAGAGCTGAGTGGAAACACATGCAATCACGCACACGCGGCGGCATGTGTACAGACACACGTGCGTCCAATCTGATTCAGATGTTGGCTTTCAGATTTCAGTTTAACTACACTGATGTGCTTGTTCCGCCTCTTTCTGGAAATACAGTGCTGATAAGTGGGTGCTATTTGTTTTGCTACCTTATTTAATGTTATTTTGTCATATAAAATGACTAAACAGGCTTTTAGAAAGTAATTAACTCACAGAGTTCATTACTGATACATACTGTCCGTAGCAGTAGCACAGTAAGGGTGCTACTGCTCCTGCCGGTTTGAAGTGCAAAAATAACTCAAAATCTGCAAAGGTTATTAAGCCGTAGACTGTCAAATTTCACTTGAGGTAAAATCCACCTAGACAGGGTTTATTTAAATTAGGTCAACATGATCTGAGTCAGATGTTTGACTGGAGCTGAGGATGCGCCAGTCTTGTGTCCTTTCCTAAAATATGACGGCTGATAAAAGAATTAGTGACATGCACAAGGATTAAGAGAGAGATTAGGTTTGCGTATGTGGATAACCTCAGGGTTTCTTTTCTTCTGAGAGTTTAGATTCTAACTATGTAAGTGATACTGGGGAGCTATTTTATATTCAAAGCTTTTTTTAAAACAACGCTGTAATTGATAATCTTGGTGGCGGATTCTCATAGATTTGATAACGGGTCACAAGTTCAATATGGCTGTGGTTGTGAATATGTTTGAAACCCCCTCTAGTGAGGATTCTTCTGTCCCCTGCTGGTGCGTGGCTGAGCTTAGTGGAGCCCAGGGAGAGATAGACAGACTCTAAGTGGATGATGGCCCTCTTTGTCTCTAAGTTGACAGCCACCTGTTGCCTCTCACTCTGGTCCCCCTTGGTGGCTCTCTGTGTGGCTGGCTGATTTATTTTGTCTGGCTTAGCCAGCCACTGTTACTGTAACTTGTCCAGACATTTGAGTCTAATTTTATCAGACTAGCAAAGTGACCTTTTGGCCTACTGAGCACATTAAGCAGTGATTTTCCTGCTCCACAAAAGATATAATATGCTAGTATTTCAAAGTTAAATGGCATGGCGTATTTAGGGTTGGAGGCTTTATACATTTACAGATCGAATACGAATACTTACTTTCTGTTCTTTTTTTTTCTTCTGTTTGTTCATATCAAACTGTGTAGAAGTGGAAAAAATATTAGATTTCTAACAGCGATGGTGAAATAAAGGCTCCTAAAGATTTATTGTAACTGAATTCTTTTAATTTCATTTTAAATGTGTTCTCACTGATGAGTTTGCATTAGCACACCCACGATGTTGAGATGTTTATCCCAGAGGCTCCCTCCTTGGGCATGAGTAATGACTTGGTTTCAGCCATGTTTACGCTATTCTGTGTCATTTACTGCTATTTTGTGGAACAGACATTGTATAGAGTTTAAGCTTCAATTAAATGGTGCATCTTTAAGAGAGTGGTTTTTTTTTTTGCTTTTTTTTTTTAGATTTACACAAAACAGAACCAGCCTCCTGCATTATAGAGTGCTCAAACCACAGCAGGGCCTAATCCAGGTTTCCTTAATCATAGTCATTAGCATTTACATGCATATGTCTGTTCAGGGGTAATAAAGAAGTGGAACAAAATGTCTTACCCACAGAGCTAATGGTTTATGAAACTGTAGCCTTCTGCCTTAGTTATTTGTTTGTAAGAATGAAGATGACTCTTTGTATACTCAAAACACCTTTGATAGGGAAAAGAAGGTTTACCCATGGATGTTTTGGGGCACTAAGAGGTATTATATAAACCTCCCTTAATAACCAACAACTTTAGGAGAAAACAAAGCACTAGCACTGTTAACAGTCATACCATTTCAAAAGTTAAGAGAACATTTTTAGTAGCATTTGAATATTTCTCTTCAGATAGTCTGCTTTTTGTATCTGCAAGAGACATGGGTACTTCTTCTTAGGAACATTTATCTGAAGCAGTGAAGAATTATGTACATTTTGTATGATTCTTCACTAAATAACTTAGAAAAAATTGGACAGATGAATAGCTAATAAGTTGTAGGCATGCTGCCTGAAGAAAAGTGTGGGGTTTTCTCTGTGACTGTTTCGTAAAAGCAACACAAAAGAGGCATGTCTTGTACACCGAACCGGGAGTGGTGTCCCCCAAGTGGTCTGCATTGTTGTATGAAAGTTATTTACGAATATGAACGGTTCACAGACACATGATTTGCATGTCGACTGTTCGGTTATAATGCATGTCGGGAATTTTAGTCTTGAGAATAAGACTTGCCTTCAGGACCACAGCAATACCCTCTGGTGAGACTTTGTTTTGTTTTGCTCACTAAAATCACCACTGTTTTAAAATGTGACTAAATGAGTCCCATAGTTCTTTAATGAAAACAAGGAAAATTACCTTCAGCTGATGTGGTTTTTCTCATTAGGTAAGCAGAACTGGTGATGATTTGGTCTTTGTTTATAGTTGCATGGCCAGCCCAGCAGCTGATGGTTTGGAGAAATCAACTCATCTTGCCCCATTCTGCGTGTTAGCCTCGGCCACAGCCTGTTTATATTGTCAAGCTGTAATTATTGTCAGTGCGCTAGATGTGGTTTGAGCCTGATTAAAGCAGCCTATGCTTATTTTTGTATTGTCCGTAAATACAATATGGCCTCATCTCGGCTGTAGTGTTGTCTCTGAGACTGAATAAAAGGGAAATGAGAGGGTCACTTATGGCAGCAGACTATTGTTTAGATCTCATAATGTCTAAATTTGAATACCAAGTGATAAATTAATCATGTTCTCAGTGATCACAAGCACACAAACCAATTTCTGATATGGGAAATGTATCAATTTCACAGAGAAATGTCTGTTATGCCCCAGAAAATTAGCTTTTACTGTCATCTTCGTTTTACAAGAAGCTGCTGTAAATCAGTCAGATTTACCCAGATGTTGCACTGCTTTTTCTCTCAACATGTGCTTTTTATTCTTTGTTAATAAAACTTACCAAAAAATAAAAGCTTAAATTTTATGGTATTCACCTGCTAGAACAGGTTCATCTGCCACGATGCTGATCCTCTCTGAAGGGTTTCCGATGACATCAGTGGTGACACATTCTTGTTGGATTATCTGGCTTGTATTTTACAACCTCTTATAAAGTTGGCTAAGAGCATGATTCACTGTGACCACTGCAGACTTGTGTATTTGTTTTACATTATATTTTTTCTTAAATTGGTAGGTTTGATTACCAGTTTGACAAATGAAATGCTTGTGGTTTTTAAAAAGGATGTTTTTATTCAGAGGAGAAAAAAATGGTTGCTGGCAGCTAAAAACTAAAACCTGCAGTTGACAGACCACCTACTTTTGATTTTTTAATCTTTGTCTAATTAAAGTTTTATGAACAATTTGCAAAGCTCCTTCTTTGACGTATTTTCTCTGTCCTCTGCATGACTTGTTGCAAATTGGTAGCAAGACTAGTAAGAAGTTCTAAGTCTAGTAATGTCAACCAGTATGCCTCTATTGTTTTCTTTTTTCTATATTCAAACACATAAATATTCAGGAAATCATTTGTATTTTTTTCTTTTTTATCTAGAGTTGCTAAGGATATTTGGGTAATACTGACTAATGCTGGCACCATGATTAATTATTTAGGAATGAGTCCTATCAGACCTGTGAAGCCATGAACTGCTATAATAGAGTAATCAGGCTTTTGAGTTGTCATGCATCCCAAGAGAAAGAATTGAAGGAGTTAATATGCAGAGCCTTCTAAACAATGTTTTGTTTCCATATGATTGCACAAGACTGTGGGTGCTCTACTGATTAAAATACTGAAACTAGATTTATTTTTCACGTATCTGCATTGTACCATTGGCAGAATTAAACAGTGAACCAGCATTTGTCAGAGTGGGTTCAAAAAGATCTATTTGCACCATAAGTTGAAGTCACATTAAAGCCAGAAAATCAAACATTTCTGTGTCTGGGAAGGCAGGAGAGGAGGAGAATAATAAAAACATTCATGTCCCATGGCACCCATGGGACACAGTGGAAGATCAAGTGGCCCAGACTCTCATCTCTTTGCTTCGCCTCAAAGAAAGCCTAAAATAGGATGATAGACTTAAAGTCACCCCTAGAGGCCAACCTAAACAACAATGTGCCAAGGAGGAGAAATCTGAAGAAGCAAAAATGAAAAGTGGGCGGAAGGGATCTTTCTTTTTCTCTACAAAACCAGATTGTCTGAAGGGTTGATGGTATCGCTCATCTCACACTTTGTTGCGCTCAGCTTTTGTATACATTCTCAGTTTGCAACCATATGCTGTGAGATAACATTTCTGAGGTTAAAGTGTGATTTAGGTGTGGCAGAGATTTGTATTTTGTCCCTGTGTCGTTTCTTTCTTTTTTTTCTGACTGTATGACTAGGACTGATTGTTGGCCCGTACAAACTTGTACACAGCTGTAACATTAATTCATACAAGCACACTCATTCCCAGATTTTCTTGCACACACTCCAAAGGCATGCACACATTAAGAAGCCATCTGTTTCCAGTTGGAAGGCCCCTCAATGCTACTACTCACCCATCCAGGAAAGAAGAGAGCTGTCTACTTTTTCATCTGTGGGGGATTTTTTTCTCTCCTTTCTTTTCTTGTTTACAAGATTGAGGGGGAAAAGGGTGAACATGGGGTTCTGACCAAAGTACTGGATCTCTGCATAACAAGAGATGCATCACAGGGTTTCACAGCAGTAAGTTATATTTATCTCATAGCTTTATTTCTGACAGCAACACAAACTCCTGTCGGAAAACAACAACATAGAGTGCCTTTTGAAAAAGGCCCATCATGACAGCTTAAAGAGAAGTTCATGTGAACCAGACCGCCCTGAGGTTCTCCACCACTTTGAGTTTGCAGCAGATCCCACTGAAACAGGCAGGTGTGTAACATCCGAGACCACAAACGCTAAACATCTGACTGCTGGCGGGGAAGAAGAATTGGAAAGACTCTCTGTTTGTTTTTCCGTAAACCAATATTTATTTGTTGACTGCACAGACATGTTTACTTATGGAGGATTTGTGAGATTCTAGAGCTTGGGTTTGAGTTGCGTCTGGTCAGATTTTTTGCCTTCTCTCCATTTCATTAATGGATAGAAGATGTTTGGGACCACATTAGAAGCCCTGGACACAGTCTAACTTTAATTATCCGCTGAAAGGCAGAGTTGTTAAAAATTAAGATTAACTGATGAGAATTAAGTATTATAGCTCATTTTGGTCAGCTAAATTAAAGAAGACCGTTTTATTTTAGTCTCCCTCTTTTGAGTGTTCAGTATTTGAACTGGAACCAGACACAAGGATATGTAGCTTGTATGAGAAATCAGTCACTGTAAAACAGAGGATATTGTTGATCAGTGCAATTAGCGAGGTTAGTTTTATTAGAACAGCAGTGTCTGTGATTAATCCCTAATTGAAAATCCTCACCTTTGATCTGTTATTTCCAAATGTCTCCCAGCAAATTCACACATTACATGTCAGACAGAGGTTATAAGTGCAAAAGGATAAAACAGAGCAACTTTTCCTTACTCTGTTAAGCCTTCCACTTATCTACCTGTGTTGCACTCTCACAACCCTGAATGACCCACAGGAAATCTCAATATATAATTCTGTGCTTTCTCTATTTTTAAACACCTGGCTGATAATGAAAATGGCTGCATTTGGTGTATGACCACACCAAAGAGTGTTGTGGTCATACAACCTGGTGACACATACAAACTTCCTGTTATCAGTCTCTCACTTCCATTGTTGCTGCTTAGTAAGAAAACTAACTAGTCCCTAGAAGTCACTTCATGTCATTGACTTGGTCATATAATTGATCATCAGTGGTAAATGTAAAGGATGTTGTTGAAGTGAGTAAAAATAAATGAACTTTTTACAATTCGTGTTTTTCTTAATCCTCCAACTGGCGATAAAGGAGGCAAGTAATCTTACAGTAAGTAATCTTACTGGCAAAGATTACTTACTTTGCTAGTAAGTAATCTTTTGTTACTTACTGGCAAAAGTAACGAAAGATACAAAAATAAATGTCATTTTTTTCTTAACTTACCTATTTTATATATTTATTTTGTTTCTCAGTTTACATTGGTGAAGTATGCCAATATCTTTTTTTTTTTTTTTTGCCATTTTTCTCTTTTCTTTTTATGTCTGAACTTTCTTTAAAGTGTGTTTACATATGCCACTATAATCTGTGAACCTTTAATTGCCGTTTAGTTTATCCTCTTGCTCATATCTGTAATTTGACTTTGGGGTTACATTATAAGGGAAAGAAGAGTGCCAGGACTGCTTTTAAAATGACTGACCTTTAACTCTGTGCCCTAGTGGCCCTCAGCCAAATCCCTGTGTGCCAAGGAATTCATCAGACATCCTCCCTCATATGTCACGCTGGTTCCTTTTCTCTCCTTCAGCTTTGATGTGGCTGTCTTTGTAAGGAAACATCTCTTTCCCTCTGTATCTATAGAAAATGAGAAATCCACGCAAGAACCAAAACAGTTCACATTTTCTTTTTTTGTCACAACACCAACTGTCACTCATGCACTATAGCATGAAACAGGCTTATTTTTTCTTCTCTTCACCTTGGATCAAGTAGTGTTGCCACAGCTGGCTGGCTTTGAATCATTTACCATTACTGTTTTCCTTTAATGGAGGATTTATTGGATTTTCGTTACATTCATGTGCCGTGATGGATTTAGTCTTCGAGCTGCCTTCAGCTGGAAAAACAGGGATTGATATGTTTTGTTTGAGCATTAGTTTGAAAGGATGTGACAGTCAATTGTTGCTCTGCAGCAATGCTTAAAACGTGGTAGAGGTTCATATCATCTCTTTGAATAGATCATCACCAACAAGGTGCAATGCTTTAGTGGCTTTTGCTTCTGTAACTGTCAGTCTCTTGATCATGATGGATTTGCATATTTTATTTATCCCGACCTTACTTCTGAAATACAGGACAATGTCACCAAATCAGAGACATTGCACTTAATATTTTTACACAAATTAGTTTTTTAAGAGAAAAATACTTAAATACTTCTAATAGTTGAAAATTACAACAAAAAAAACACACAAACAATTTTGGTGGCCAGGATATCTGGCACATTGGAGAGATGAGAGTGAAGAAAGTGCCTAAAGTGTTTGAAAGAAGTGAGTTTTTAGAATATATTTTCTAGACAGCTGACTTACTAAAGATGTGAGATTAACGGCCTAGAGTAAGTCTAGCTCACTGGCCAGCCAAAAAATATTTTAAAAAACTTAAGAGTGTCATACTTAACCCATATGTGGATAGTTATTATTTAAAAACATAGGGACAATACTAGATCGTGGAGCTTTCACTTACAAATGGTCTGCTGATCTTTTGAAAAAAAAAAAAAACTAAAATATGTTGAAGGAAATTAAAGGCAACTTGTACTCAGTCTTGTCTTAAAGCAACACTGAGGATCCCACTCTGCTGATGTGAATATACACCCAATATTGAGACTACATGAGAGACGACACACATAATTCAAAGACCTGATAGACCTTTTCCACAAATCCTCTTCTTTTTCTGTGTGATATTAGTTTTAGTATTTCACTGATTTTGACAAAACAAAACCATGACGAGGATTGATGCAAGTACTTAATCCTATAAATGACTGCAGCCCAACATAATTTCAGTCACAGTAAGTTTGAGTTATTTGGCAGTGGCAGCAGGCGGTATTAGATGATTTGTGGGGATGAGTTGCACACTGTCACCCCACGCTCTGGTTCACAGGATTGTAACCACCCACAGTGGGTGTACAATTCAAAACTGTGGAATGATGATGGGCATTGTAAACCTTTTTTTTTTCTTTTTTTTAATCCATGTAAATATTATCCACACTGTGAGGTGTCTGTTTCCATTTATCATCTTCAAACATCGTCAAAGCCAAAGTCGCAACTTCACATGGTATTTTTAGAGGTAATCTAAGCTCAGTGGGAGACTAGAGGTAGGATAGGAAATGTTTAGATTGTTGAGCCCTCAATGAAACGTATAATCTTTCTCACTTTGAAGCCCAAAACAAGTCATTTTCTACCCAATTTAGACAGAAGAATGCACTGAAGGAGAAATTTTGGTTCTGAAAAATGAAGGATAAAAATAAGATTTGTGTAATGAAACCATTTGGAGCAGAACTTTTCTTGATGTTCAAATTAAAAAAACAAAACAAACCTTATTATGTAGTAGTTAAGAAATGTTTTCGACAAATTTTAGGAAACCAGAGAAACCAGAATGTGTTTCTCTTTAGTTGGAAGCATGAGTACTCTTCTCACTTCCATTCCAAACATTGTGAGGGTGATTGAAGGCTGCAGTCGAAAGAGCTCAAGCACCAGCCTAGACTCCTCTTTCAGCCCACCCATGACACTCAAGGGGACCACTTTTAGCAGGAGAAGGTTGGAAAACCTTTGTTATATCATTTAAAGCAGATGAACAGAACCAGATGGAAGAGGGGGAGAAAACAGAAGCATTGATAAAATATGTGGAAGTGAGCTAAAAGCCTACTTTAGCATAAAAGGGCAGCTATTCTGATGTCTACTTTCTCATGCAGAATGTAGACATTTTTTCATAAGTCTTCATGTTTTGTTAGAAATATTTACACTTTAATACTACGGTTCTGCTGCTCTTGTCTTTCCTTTGGTCATATTTTATGCACTTTAACTTTTGAGAATGAAAGGCCTCTTTGCCATCTCCCTAATCTTTTGCTCTCTACGCACATTCTCTGTTAAAGTCTCTGCTGAGCTCCTGCACAACATTTAAGTTACTTTGAGTTAAAAGAAACATGTTGATGACTAATAATAATAATAAAAAAAACTTTAAATTTAAATTGGATTGAAAAAAAGGATAATCTTGGACTGATTTGCATTTCCTGTCCTTGTTTCTTTTTTTGAAAGAGTTTTCAGCATTCAGCAGTAGACATATCCCTGAAAATTTGCAATCTAAAATATAAGTACTTAAATTAAAAGCACAGACATAAGGGGCAAAACTTGTGCACAGAGATTGTTGTGAAGTTACCATAAACTGTGAGATTTTATCCCAAAAGCATCTGTCTTAATTTAAGCAAACATCTGAACCAATTTCCATCTGTGGTGAGGGTTAAAAATGCTTTCTTTTTTGGCTTTTGCTTAGTCTTGCTTATAAAGAGGAGTGAAAATCTCGATTGATGTAAACCATAAGTAATGTCGCTCGAAGCTTTGAGGACAGCGAGTCATGTTTACATGGTTGTTGTGGTTAAAGCTGTGCAAAGTTAAGTCTGATCTTTCAGTGAATATGTCAGAGAATGTTGTGATTCATTCAGATGTATTCCTATGGGCTGTGTAGTGGTTTCTTTAGCGGTCACTTAAGGATCATTGAACACACAAAGGACAAAAATGCTTTGCTTACACGTTTGTTTATAAGATAAAAGCTAGAGAATAAGCCTTTAATCTCAGTGTTTAGAAATATTTTTTAAAAAATTTAAAAATCTGTTCCTCTGTCTGGCCCTTGGTATTTAAAGAAATCAGAGACTGTTTTCTCCATTTCCTGGCATGAATGCCATTTGTATTAGCAAGGATCTAATTGGACCCTAAAGACAGTGGAGGGTTTCACTTACAAATGTGAAAAAAGTGAAAAAAAAACAACATTAAATACAGGAAGGGGCATATGTAGAAAATATTTTTGTTTTATGTTTAGCTGACGTGTTTGTTTATTTAAGCAGTGACCTAAAAAACTATCTATAGCCATCAGAGTTTTTCATGTTTCATTTACTGTAATTCCTCTAACCCAAATTCAGTGCAACTAGTTGCTTTTAGAAATGATTTAATTAGTCAAATAGTCCACACTTAGGCACGTTGAACCGAGTACATCAACTCTCTTGTGAAGGCCTCAGAAGTTTAAGGTCTTCAAGAATTAAACTAGTTATTAGAGAGTTGTAAAAAAAGTTAGGTTTTATTGAAAGAAACCCATCACAGTAGCTTGTTTGCACCAAACAAATATTTTGAAAAAGGTACTCTGGTTGATTTAGACCAAAATGTAATGTTTTGGGCTACATACATAACACATAAGGGCATAGACTCACTCTTTTGTGCTTAATAAAAGAAAAATACAAAAATCAAAGACAATTCTTGTAATTTGTTTTGCAACTGCTGCAAAAAGCTTTCTGCATGTCTTTTTCTTAATCTTCCTTCATGGAGCAAAGGTCTCAGTTTTCTGTTTTAGAAAGATTTCCCAGACAAAATAAATTGGATTCTCTGTCACGCCTGTCTTTAGCCCATTTTGCACATAGTAGTACATTGATGCATTGTACCATGGGAGTTTTAAGGATACAGTAGAGTCAGCTGTTTCATGCTTCAGACATGCCTAGCCTACCTGAAATTACTCTGAAGGAGATCCCCACTGCTGCCACCTGAAACCTCTATGTCTCAGGCATTCAGAGGAAGTTAAACCTGAACCTGCCAACCAGCCACCCACTGCTGCCAAGGCATGTCCAGAGTGAGACATTCTTATGTAACTCATCTGGAATGAATAAACTTGTGTCTTCTTCAAATTTGGAAGGAAAGAGACTTAGAATGAAAAAGAAGGCATTAGCACACAACGCTGTGGAGAAGCAGAGTTCCCAGATACTATCTTTTGAAGGTGTCAAAGGAGTAGTAGTGGTCATTCACCACTTTTTAACTTTCAGTCAGGCCAGTGTACCAGAGGAATGTTTTTTTGTTTTTTTTAGCCTTCTGTACATTGTGCTGTTAATGATTCATTGATGCAAATAGACAAAGTTCCCCCAATAAAAAGCTCGCACCCTAGTACCAAAAACTGCTGATTGATTTCTTCTGTTTTTACATTTTGTCAGACTTGGATGCCTCAGATCATTACACCAATCTTCACAAATGTAGTCACATACAAAATGCAGTTTTTTTAAAAGTTTGAAATTAGTTATTGAGAACATCCTCAATAACTAAGTTTAAGTCCTCTACGTCGCTAAGGAAACATTTTTTGTTGTCCTTTCCATCTGTCCCACAGAGGGGAAATTGAGTAGTAACTGTCAGCAACAGGACACCAAGGCTAGTAGGTTCACAAAATGATATAAGTATTAAAATATATAAGATATAAATGAGGACTTTGAGATGAAAGAGGTTGAAAGGGACTGAGATCTCTGGATATCTTGCCTCGGATCAGGATTAAATTTTGACGTGAAAAATTTGCATGAAACCCACTTAATATTAAGAGACAAATCAAAAGATGAGAAAACCTCATTGTTCTCACTCCCATGACATGCAACGGTAGGCATTTGTCAGACTTCCTGAGGTTTAACCTTGAATAACCTCTAAGCCACTTCGAGATTCCTACTGTTGAAGCTGTGCAGGATTATCCCACTTGCTGCAACACATGGGCAAATTGCTGGCCGCACACACACCTAAACACTTTCTTTTTCCTGAGTTGCAATCTTTACACCTTTGATGCTTTTATCCCAGGATGCTAGATGTGCAAATGTTGGAGGATGAAAGGCCCGGTCTGGCACAGACCTCTGTAGCTGGGGCTATTGGAGCAGGCAGGAGCCTTTTTGTATAAGCTGAGGCTTTAGGGAAGCTGTTGGCCTTGAGGTCACCCCTCGGGGGTAGGCTGATTGACTGGAGGACCACCTCCTGTCACCATAAAGTGATTAATGGAGAGGAGACACAATCCAAGCTTCTGTAAGCCATAGTGAATGCTGGAACCATCATTTTTGTTTCACCTTCCTCTGTAGTGTTTAGTGGGGCACAGTTGGAAGGAAAATATTTTAAAGAGTGTCAAGATAGAGTTATATTGACTTCCATCCAAGACATTACGATGTTGACATGCTGTAGATACCTGCTTCCCTCAGAGAGATTGTGTTGGGTAATTGTGATGTTTGGCAATGGTGAAAACTCTCAGCTATTTTTGTCCATTTTCACGTAGTGCAAAAAGAGGTTAAGTGAAATTCAGCCTTTTGTATTTCCTCCTGTGGAAAGTTTCTTGTGTTGTCCTCAGTCTGGGACATTTCACATGTTTTCTTTGTAACTTAATTTTGCATGAATCTGCTGCCCCATATTTTTTGCTAAACCGCTGTTCATGCACCCCGTTTCTAAATCGAAAAGAATGGTTTAAGAGGCAGAGTATGAAGACTAGAAGGAATGCTCCCCTACAAAGACGTCATGTGGTGTATGACTGTGCACATGGCCTGCGCTCTCAAGCTTTTCCTGGAAATCTTAATTTACCTATGAATAACAGAAAGCAACAGTATATTATAGGAGCATGTTTTGTCATGAATCAGTTTGTTATTAGGGAATGGGGGGCTATTAGTGATAAGTTATAGCATGATCAGAAGATTTACGTGCAAATACACTTGATTTATTTGACTTTTTGCACTTGATGACATCCTTATTACTGTATCGTTGGTGTCATGCTTTAAAACCAGCTGGGCTTCATGCATCTTCTGGTTCTTTATCCTCTGGGTGTGTTAAAATCACAGTGTCAGTCCCTGTTTCTCTCATCTGTGGTAGCTAACTATAAACCTTGAAGGCATATCAGATAGTGTATTGCTGTGCATCTCAGAAGATGTGTCTGCCCTTTTTGGTCTGTTCCCCATCAGGCAGTTTGCCTCAGCGGGGCCTCAGTCTGCCCGTGAGTGGAAATCTTTGGACCGTGTTATCTTTGGAAAGTGTAGAGTCCACAGAAACACAGCAGCAGCAGCACAGAGTCCAGTGTCAGCTAGACGCTTGGGGTTCGCTATTACTAAGGAAAGATGGAGATATTGTGCTACAGTAGATTAAAGTTGAAGGCATGACGGCAGTACAGCTGTGCAGAATCAAAGGGCTATCTGTCCAGCTGGAAATGTATCCTGTCTTGTTTTAGCCCTCGTCTGAAGAAAAATTAAGCCAGTGGTGTCGTCGTTCTTTGCAAGCAGCAGAAAAGAGTTAGCAATTATGATTGGATTTTCAATAAAAAAATATTTATATATCTCCTACTATCACTTTGCATTTCGTTGATGTAGCACACCTTCAATTAAATGACTCCAGTATGGCCAACTTTGACAAATGTTTGGCCACCCAAGTCCTCTAATCCAGAAAGTTCACAAAAACTTTATCTTTAGCAAAGTACATAGAAATAAATTTCGTTTTTTCACTTGTTTTGCCACAAATGATATCATGTTTGGGCAAAAGGTTAATTGATGGTTGATGCTAAGATTACTAGTAGACAACTATGTTCTTTTATATGTCATAAAAAAAAGGCTAATGGAATTTTGGTCAGATAAGTCCATATGTGAGGCAGACTTTGGTGTAATCCAAGTCCGGGAGTGAAAAGGGCCTCATCCTCTGAATGCATGAATCTATCTCATTCTCTCTGTGTATATGGTTGTCATTTATTCGACTATTTAATGACCCCCATGTGCCAGCAGGCGATTGGATGGCCCTTTATACACTCTCAGTGTTGTGGCAGAGCATGACAAATTAGCACCCCTGCTGAAATCCTGAATTTCTGTGGATGCTTGTCTCATTGAAACAGCATGTTGATTTCCTGCCCTGGCAAACAGACGATTCTACTACAAAGGAACATTCAGAAAGGCTTTCATGGACGGACAGTTTCTCATCAGATCGGATGTTTCCTTTTGAATGTATTTAATTAGTCTCATCGACTATTGAACAAAGCTGCCCATGTATCCTATTTGGAACCAAATCAAAGAACACTTTAAATAAATATTTAAGCCAATTACTCTGTGTAATACATTTTTGTCCATGTTTATCTCTCAAGTGACTAGTATCAGTTTCCGCCTCAGGCCTTACATAGCTAAATCATTTATTCTGGTGTTACATTAATCTGATTTAAATTTGTTACTATATATTCCAATACCATGCATGTGATTTAATGTCTTACTTTTTACTACAGATACAGATTTATAAGGAGGTTTCACCCAGCGGCAAAATCTGTCATTCTAAGACACAGTAATTATTCAGAGCTTGGTTTGCATTTTTTCACATAAATAAACCAAAAAGTTTATCATTAATTGTTGCAATTAATAAGGCTTTCAGTGAACTTATGATTTCTTGTTTCTGAAAAATTTTAAAAGTGCAATGTATTGTTATTAACCAGAGTTATTGTATCAAAACTGACAAAAGTTATTGCTTTGACATTTCTGTGATTTAAAGTCCTTTTAATGAGATGTCGCAGAAAATGACAGAAGTTTTCTCCCTCTGCCTTCTCCCACCCGTTTCTTTGCTGAGCTAGATGAAATAAGGCTTATCAATGTTTCGCTTAAAACAAATTTCTATTCCATTTGAAAGTAAAAAGGCAGCAATACTTCAGTTAATATATCTGTTAAGATGCAGCCTGGCTGCTCCACAGAAAATCTGACTAATTAACCAGACAACATCAACCTTTTATACTCTGAGTTTAACTCCATAAATAGCAGAATGAAAAAAATACAGTGTGATGAAACAGGATTTGCCTCATTATAAATTTTGTAATTTTTTTTTGTTTTGTTACACTTAAATGTTTCAAATAACTATTTTCCTGGAGGAACTAAGTAACATGTCAGACTGACACAATTAAATCTCATCATCATAGGACTGAGCTGTCTGCATCTCCTGCAAAAAAAAAATATCCCATCAGTTGTTGGTACAACACTGAAGTTATTATTTATTATCTAAAGGGGATTGTTGCTCTTTTTCAGAGGACCGCTGAGCATCAATGCTGGAAAATTGCTCCAGACTCCAAAACATGCAATGCACCACCTATCGCTAATGTAACATTATGTATTTTTAACTAGAAGACTGCGTTTGGGTATACTAAGAGTAACTACTTAAGAGTGTGACTCATTAGGAAGATGTGCAAGAGAGCTAATTTATTTTTTCATCTGAGCCTCATATATCCCTGGTGTGGACAGGTCTCACTTTTCTCATGCATACATATAGCTTGTCCCAGCTGTATCCGCTCTTTCCAGCTGGTAGGTTTTCTATGTTTAGTGAGTAATTTGATCACTTGTTAGATCCCAGTGATAAGACTTGTAACTTCCCAAATAAAAGTGGAATATGAAGTTGCTGCTACTTTAGTTTTTGTTTTTGCAGAGGGAAAAATAAAACATTATTGCTTTATTTTTTGTTGCTTTTTTATCATTACATCATACCATGTACTTTTTTTTACCAGCGAGTAAAACAACGTTCCTCATGCCGGTCGTCATGTCTCTATTTGGTTGCCGCTCTGTTTCTCCATCCATTACTCAGTGGGGTGAGAGGAAATCAGGCTGATTACTTTTCAGGATGTCGAAACAATTTGTGTTATGCTCAGGAAAGTTTAGAATAACAAAAATAGAGACGAAAGCAGGTAATAACATCTCTTTGACCCTACTTAGAGACATTTGTAAGGTAAAATATTACTTTAATGCTCATTAATTTTATTTATTCTGCTTGGGATTTTTTAAGCTAACATAGTTGTCCCCCCAAAAAAAATCTTATTACTCAAGAGATATTTTAGCCTATCAGCAACATGAAAAAGTACCAGTGAACTTGTGTGTACATGTGGTTGTGTGTCAGGAGAGTGAATGTATTGGAATTCACCAAATATTAAATTTGCATTTAATATGTTAGTGTTAACTTTTCTGATTCTTCTGAAGAAACATTATATCAGAAAGGGCACCTGTTTAAAAAAACAAAAAAAACCCAAAATTTAATGTCCTTAGTGCCTGGCATGCGGTGACCACAGGTGCACTATATTGGAGACTCAATGCAAACTTTTTGTGAAAACATTAGGTTTTTCCTGTGACCTGGTTTGCCAGTGCATAAATCATTGCACAAGTATTTTGGATCTAAGCAGTGCAGTTGTAAATATAACAGTCGTGGGAACGGTGACATGTTGTTTTTGCCAGGCAACTGACTTGTAGCCTGCTGCATAATTGTAGGAAACTATCTTAATCGTTTTTTCAAGCAACATCTTCCTGTTGGAAATTGATTTTTTTGCTTTCATACATATTTAAAATACCTATTTAAAGTATATATTTATATATATACTGTATAAAAGTCTGACTAACTCTTTGGTGTGCATAATTATTTAACGATTTATTCAGTATACAGCTGTGCGATATGGCCTAACATGAATATAATGATATATTTAGCAGTTCACCTTGCTAACAATAAATGGGCAGTAACATTATCCCCCAGCATCCTCCATTGTCTCAACCTCACTGTCTCTTTCACATCTTGTACAAATTGAATGGGATAGAGTCCCATAAGTTGTACACATTGCGCAACTTCTTAAATTGGAACCTATAAGACAAAAAACATATTTTCTTTTTGTTTTTTCAAAACACAGAAAATACCTAAGTGAGCAAATATTTGTCGGTCATCGTCATAAATTTTAGTGTTGGTTAATTTTATCGCATATTGCCACGAAACAGCATGACAAGATTCATTAACATTAATTAGGGATGAATATTTGGAGCAAAGAATACATTACAGAGGTGAATGAGAGATATTTATGCTATGTTTATTAAATCTTTTTAACAATATTAATCCATTGACTAGATAGCTTTTAATATGTTTCTTAAACCTGACTTGCAATTATGAACCACAGTAACAGACTTAACAAATTGTAAAGTCTTCCTCCACCTCATTTAACTCCTAGGGAAAACACCATAAATATAGGTCAGTAAAATCATATAATTATGTTCCATGGCTGCCAATGTTATGAAAAACCTTTATTGTACTTGAGTCATGAGCTGATACAGCTGTTTGGAAATGTTAAGAGTGGCCACGAGGGAGATAATGGCACATAAGGTCTGATTCCACACCCATGCATTGCTTCTAAAGTGTCGGATAGTAAATATAAATTAGCTAAACCATTCAGGATTAGCAAATCAACATGGATCATTATCATTTTAAGAAAAAAAACAGCCATGCAAACAAACAGAGAACTAGTGTTAGACTGAGTGGAAAACACAAACAAAGCTGTAAGGCAGTGAACTGTATGTTTGATACAGTGACTGGCTTTGGCAAGCATCGCAACCTCCAACAACTGTGTTCACACAAAGTGAATTCACATGTCTCACTCACAACTTTATGGGAGTTTATTGCTCTTTGTTGGGTTTTGAACATGTCAGTGGGATAAAATTCTGTTATTTGCTTGTTCTACTGTTGTGGTCATTAAAATGCTAGGGTGGACATGGATGGTATGATTTCACTCACTGGAGAAGTTTGTAATTTTCTCTTCAACTCTGGTCGAAATTCTTTTCAAACAATAAGATTTTGTCAAACAAATGTTTTAATAACTGTGCTCATGTCCTTTCTGCCATTTCCGGTCATGCACCAGTAGACAGTCATGTCTGTGTTAAAAGATAGACAAATTGACTGGAAACTGGCTTTTATCCCCAGAACAGCTGTTGTGCAGATTGTGACAATGTTGTAGTGCTGAGCCAGAGCTCCATGACTGAATTGATCTTCTAAAGTAGGTGAAATAAACACTGATGTGATCATAATTCATCACTCTTGGCTTTGGGAACTGAAAAATAGCTGTGGTGATAGCTTGTGCTTGTTGAAACAAATTAAGTTCAACTCATGCAGATGAAAGGGTTTTCTAAAACATAAAATATGACAGTTTATCCTTAGAGCACATTAACATGTCATGTGCAGGGTTATCTTAAGTAATGACACTCAGACATTCAGACATTAAACGGCATTAAAAATCACAATCTCCTTAAGAAGCTCATCAGGCAGACACTGTCCTTCTCAGAAGCTGGTTTCTTTTTTAGGCAATGTTTTTGTGCTTATAACCAAAATTGCATTTTATTAAAATCTTACCTACAAACCAGATGCTGATGATTCTTCAGCTTCATATATTTGTCCATATTCAGTCTATAGTTGCAAGCAGAGAAAGACTGAAGGAAAAATCTCACTCTGCTTATGTTAATTACAGTTGAGGGTTTGTTGACTGGTGTGACAGAGTGGGACACAGTGGCTCTGTGAACCAGGCCTGCAGCTGTCACACTCATCACACACATGCACACTTCGCTTTTCTCTCTGTGTTTCCCACTGATGTGGCCCAGGCGGCCCAAAGACAAATGGATGCAGACAGAGAAGACATTCAGGATTAGCTAAAACAAACTAACAAACAAAACATGTAAAGTAGAGACTCGCTTCCACACGTTGGGAACATCAGGGATTAATTTAGCAGCAACAGGACAGACTTCTTCAGGTGAAGTCTCAGAAGTAGAGATGTTATGTTCTCCCTGATGTTACAATGGCTGCATATACTCTGCTGCAGTTACTGCTATACTGAAGGCACCATTAAGAAAATGCGAAACTTTTCCATTTCAGATTGTAATTTAAGTCCACAAAGATAGCAAAACCACACTTTCCCAATTTCTGAATTGTTTCTAAGCTGAAGAGATTACTCTGGTTCTCCGTAGTTCTCACTCAGTAGTGCAATAAATCAAACTGTAAATTTTTATTTCGACCAGTCCTTATTACATTTCTTAGCTGAATCCCATAGAGCTTTTTTTTTATTTTCAAATCAGCAGTTTGCACAACTAAGAATAAGATTGCATAAATTGTAATAAATCAGATGGTTTATTTGCAGTTTGGCTACCCCAGTGGTTCCCAAACCTTTTCTCCTGTGCCCCCCCCAGTGGTCTCCAAACACTTTCTGCCCCCCCCCCCGTGGAGAAAGTGTTTGGAGAAACTCCCTGTTTGAGGTCCCCTGTTATGCGATGTTTGTCCAGGGAGGGCGGTGCGTTAGAGAGACCTAGAGACTCCCTGTTATACTCTTCCCCCCGTAGGGGGCACACCCCACAGTTTGGGAACCTCTGGGCGAGTCTAAACAGGCAGGGCAGTGTTTGAATGACAGGCATTGTTTGGGAAAAGCCCTCCACATTAGGGCTAGACTATTTAGAAAGGAATGAGCTGATAGGACTTATTTGATTATATTTTTCACACATGTGCATTTCAAAACAGAAATTTGATCATTTCCAGGAAAAGGAAAGAAACCACTGAAGTATCCCATTAGACCATTTCTGCAGTTAGTACTTTCTGTTTTCATTGTTCTTTTAAAGAGTGAAAAGAACAATGAAAAACCCTGAGATTATTAGTTAAAACTTAGATATGATCGATTGATTGATTGTTTTGTAAGCTGCACACAAAATGTTGTCTGTAATCTTTGAAAGGGTTTTGCAAATCCAATGCTGAATAACCCTCATTTGAAGAGAAATAATATAATGTATCAACAAGATGTAGACTTACCAGGATTGTACTTTGATACTTATAATTTAAATAAGCTTGTGTTTTGCCCAGCATTTAGGATCCAATCATGGCACCTCTAAGCATAATTTTAAAATATATCTAAACACTGGTGAATGTTTTGCAAGTATTTTCTTTTATTTAGTCCAAATATTCAAGCAACATTGTTTTTCTTCAAGGCAATAGTTCTTCTTGAAGTAATTTACTTTACCTTCAGTCCACGTTGTATTGATGCCAACATATGGAACAGGTCAACCTAATAAACCCGAACAAAGAGTGTAAGCAGAGTCTAATGCTGCCTGGTTGATTAAAAAACGATGTTCTCTGCAACCCTGGACGTTCCTAGACCATTAAGAATAATGCAGCATACTATTAGCAAAATGTTTTTGGGAACAACATATATAAACACAAGTCTGGTTTCAAATAACTTGACACTAGTACATTTGGAAAGGTACCAGCCATGTTCAAATGAGATTTTTATTTTACAGCTGTCGAACTCTATCATGGATAAATCATAAAAGCTAGATTAAGGTGTAAATGGAAAATAATGCCCCCATTGAGAAGTCAAAACATTTCAGCAACAGTCTACTTAAAGGAAAAGAAGTGAAATAAATAGGCCTAAAACCTGACACTGTATACCAACCTCTGTCTTTCTGCTTTTGGAAACACTCAGGACTATGTCATTGTTTGTTTAAGTCATTGAGTGAAGCATTCTTCCATGATTCAATATTATAGAAATTATAATCTATTCAAACTGCTGTTATTCTCAGTCAAACTAAACATTAGCCTGGAAGTGTGTACAGTAAATGGGTGGTCTGTTTTTGTTCTGGTTATCAATTCTCTGCTCTTCTTTAATATGATACTTAAGAATTTGAAAAAGGAATGTTGTCTCCTGGTTATATCTAGAATCTTTTTAAAGTTTAAAGGCCTTCAAAGAATCCTGTTGGCTTCATGAAGCACCATTTCCAAGATCCACAGGCAACTGGCTGATTTTCAATATTGACTTTTTTGTAATGTTTTCATCTGTTGACAATGACTTTAATGAATTATGATTTATTATGAAGAATGGGAATAAAGGAATATATGAGTGCAACATTCAAAAAATTAGTTCTAGCCTCCCTATCCATGAAGAGTCATTTATTAATTATAAAACAGTAAAATACAGTTTTACTGATTGTCTAAGGAAAATATAAATAGACAGAGATTTAAAACTCAGGATAGAACAGAGTAATTTTGCAGCAGACAAAGCAGAATAGAACAGAATAGAATAGAAACATCCCTTATTATTACATACTTTTAGCCTTCCTATTGCCTGGTCAGTCTCATTCTTTCTTGTTCTCTCTCAGATGAATTGTGGACAATTAGCCAATTACATCTTCTTATAGGAAACAAAAATAACAATGATAAAGGTAGGCTGTATGTAGCCTCTCAGGCTGCACATGGGACTACAAGATGGAAAACATATTGAAACCAGTAGTGTGACCTTAATTTGGTCTATTTTATGGTCTCACTGAAACACCTTTCCATCCAAAAGGGATGGAAATAAATAGGTTTGTCTGTATCCAGTGTTCAGAAGCAGTGCTTTGGATGTGTTCATTACGTTGCCCTGTGTTGTTTGGGTCTACAGCCATAAAAGGGCTGTTCTATGTTAGTTTTTAAATTCAGAGGTAGGTCTCCTGCATAGTCAAGTTTAATAATGTAATATTAATAAGCACCATAAAAAAAGTCCCACCAGTATTATGCAGCACATTGATGTTATATGCTGCAGTGTATATACCATGCAGCTTATAACTGGATTTATAATTTGACTCTCTATGAAGATGATCAGATCATAAAAACCTTCCAATACAGACATTTATATTTTTATATATATATATTTTTTTTTTGTCCAAATAGCTCAACTCTGCCTAAGACAAGTCTTTACTCATCTTGGGAAATGCAGCGTCCCTCAAATTGTTTCTTGCATCTCTTCCTCTGACTTAATTTAAACAATATAGAAAATTACTTCTGATAGCATTTCTGTATGATGAGTTCACATTTGGAAAAATAATGATCATATTTTTCTGTTTCCATTTAGCTGGTCACCCACTCAGGGCTGATAAATCTGGTATTTTCATTATTCTGGTAATACGATGGTTTCAAGTTGTGTCTGTTCATTAAACCAATCACTAGAGCTTTGGGAAGAATCTTTTTAAAGTTTAAAAAGAATGAGGTTATTGATTTGCATTTATTGCTTACTCTGTTACATACTGCTATTGATATCGCAAACTAAAGCTTTATATATACCTTCCTTTAATTTTTACCCTTTATCCAATAAAATAAAGTAAACAAATATTTAACTTGTAAAATAAAGCAGCTGGTGAATGTAGAAATGTTGAACATGCAATGGGGGATTTACTGTATCTCTAATTTTAAGGTTAACTTTAACCTTAAAATTAGCATTGAGTAAAGATCTGGATATGAGGTTCATTCCTTTAGACACATCTAACTCTGCTGCGAGTAATACATATAACATAGAGGCATGTGTTAATAGGAGTACCTTTGTCGTGATGTTCTCCTTCTCTCCTGCAGCAGCCGTCAGCAGCTCTGTGCTGTGATTGAGCCTAACCACTACCAGGTGTGCTTAAAAAAAGGTTTTGGTGAAGCTGGCACAAGGTCAAGAAGAGCTGAAAGTTGGAGGAATGCGATAGGTGGGGGAGCGCCAGAGGAATGAAGTTGCTTAATGTGAAAACTTCAAACGCCCTGAATCTGGTACCAGAATGTTAGGCTAAGGTGTCTGAACTTGTTACTGTGTGATCATGCAGGGCCGCAGCCCACTCACATCAGATCCCATAAAGACCCCAACTCCTACCCTAAATCCATACGCAGCTTTGCTGCTTGATTTTCTGTTTTTTTCTTTTGTCTTTTTTTTCTTCAAGAAGTAGAGAGGCATCTATTTTGGTCGCTTGAAGTAATGTATATTATCAAAAGTAATATGTTAATTGTAAATAATTTACTGAATGATTTCCTAAAATAATTTCTTGTCTCAACAGTTTATTTTCTTTTTCTGAAAACAATCCTCAGTCTTTCTTTCTATAGAGTCAGTCAAGTTCAATCAGTTCAGTCACTGCACTAATGCTGAACCACGTCAGTAAGTTTATTAGGGCACCCACGCAAATGGATACCCCTTGAGATTTTTTACATTTAGTCATGTTACAACCACAAGCTTAACTGTATTTTATTGCGATTTCCATGTGTAGAGCCACCTTTTACAGCTCTTACAACTGAGGTATATTTCTACCAGCTTTGAACTTCTAGAGACGTTGAGCATGTTTGAGAATCTATGTTTTCAAGTCTTGTCTCAAGTTCTTCAGGTTTATCAATTTGATTGTAGCTTTAGTTGTATAGTTTGGGTTGCCCTGCTGGAAGGTTAATCTCTGCCCTGGTCTCAACTCTTTTTTATTGTCTTACAGTTTTTCTTCCTGGATATGCCGATATTTACCTCCTCATCTCACATATGCATCTCTGATCCTTTTACAGCATGACACTGTCACCCCCTTGCCTAAATAATGTTTTCAGGGGAATATGCATCAATAGTTTTCTGCCACAGATAAAATTTTTCATGGCCCTAAAAGCTTTAAGGTGACAAAATGTTAAAAAAAAAGTTGAAAGTTTGAACATTTTGTGAATTATCAAAGTCAGAGTGTTTTCTCATTGACCAAATACATGCAAACCTTTTTCTCATATTTCTGATTTAATGCAAGCGGGCATACCTTTCATCCCCTACTGTGCAGAGTCCTTCCCCCACAGCTCCCTTTTGTCCATATTATACCAGCCTTCCATGTTGGGATAGTAAAAGTTAACTATTTCTCTAGTGCATATAAAGTATGCACCTAAAGTAATGTTAAGGAGAACATTTGAAAATAACTCTTGGAATTATAGCAGAGAAACTCTGTCTTGATTTTCACAATTAATAAAAAACAGTAATACTTGGATGCTTTAAAAGTTAATATGACTCACATTTACTTGAATAATTTTAGCTGCAGCAACATGTTCCCATTTGTCAATATTTTTCTCCTCTCAAAGGCTTCCAACAATATCTAATTTCTGTTATCCTGGAAGAGGCACAAACATCCATCCATCACATGCTGGAGCACACAGGCTTATGCAAACGAAGGTTCAGTTTTGTTGAGAGATAGAGTCTTGGAACCACTTTACAAAAAAATAAATACATACATAAAACTTTTGCCTGTCTTGTTGATGTCTGACGATGCCAGATGCATATATTTAGGAGCAGGTTAGACTGAACTAGAATTGGTCTTTTAAAGATATAAAATAAGTGCTACGGCGACTATTATCCTTTAACTGGATGCACACCTCTTAATGTCTTCATATCTCAGATGGAATCACATTACTTCAAGATATGTCTTGCTGACATATCATGTGTTTTTCAAAGCTTTGCGTGATAATCTTGTGGCTATCTCTCCCTCTTTCTGCTTTGCATGCTTTGTGATATGATGGCTGGCTTTGGCTAAATAAGGTAAGAACACTTTGCATTCTTTCTTGCCAAGAGATGGCTGATCCACTGTAGTGCTGTGAGCCAGAACGCCTTTTTATCCTATCCTATCAGAAACTGAGGGCGCTGTAGGTGTGCCAGCCAATCCCTCTGCACGCTGACACTGTCATGCTGTGTGGATGCATGACTGACTCCTAATGGTGGTTTTCCACAATCTCCTCACTGTGATTTACATTGCTAGGGCATGTTTGTTGAAAGCCAGGTATGTCTCTCTTTAAAGTGGGCAGCGGTTGCTGCTTAAACAGACGTTCTCTCATCTCAACTTTCATCGATGCAGTAATTTTTCCCTCTATTCCTTGGTTTTAGCTGTGGTCTGCCATTTCTGTGTTTTTAGATTAAGTTTTGTCAACATAAATGAGTCGTAAAATTTGACATTTTTAGACAAAAATAATAAGCTATTTATTCAGTAATGAGGAAAACTTGTGGATTTTGAAGGATTTATGATTGCGTAATGCAGATGTTTTTACCGGCCTCACTGCAAAGCATTTCTTGCAGATGAAACAAACTTGTAAAGAGGAGCTATCAATTTTTGTCATGCATGTCCAGTGCAGCAGATCCAATACTGTGGTAGTTGTAGTCAGCTGTACTCTGTTGTTACAAGTTAATTGGGAAGTAGCTCATTAGTTTTTCCTTTGTTTTCACAGTAACCACCGTTACTATGCAGTAACAGTGGTTTTCTATTCTTGCCATAATAAAAAAGCCAGCAGGTATGCATTACTTAATCAGTTCAACCAATTATAGTTTTGCTTGAACCAAAATCTGTTCAAGTTGTTGTTAGTGTAGCCAACTATTTAGATGTGCAGTTGGAAGTGAGCTTAAGTTGTATTTTCTTTTTGACTCATGCTTCTCCTTAGTTGAGATATTAAAAGCTCAGTTTATTGTTGTAGAACCTAGCACAGCTTTTGACTTTTCACAAACGTATCTTATACCTGTCTGCTGTGATTTTTGTTCTTCATGATGCTTCTTGTTCACTAATGTTCTCTAATAAATCTCTGAGGCTGTATATATATATATATATATATACATGTGTATGTATAGTTCATAACAAAATGCATTGAATTTTGTTTTGATTACAAGGCAAGATGTCAGAGAGTTCAGAGGATATTAATACGTTTGTAAGGCACTGTAATTTTGACATCTATGGTCATGCTCAGAAGCATTAAAAATAGGGCAAGGTTTGGAAAACCAATAATACAGGACAAGAGGACAAGAGGAACCACATGTCCCCTTGACAAATATATATATGCAAAAAAACATCAAAAAAGTAAAAGGAACAGGGGAAGGCTGCAATGGATCCCATTTGTGCAAAAACCAGGTGTTTCAACATCTCCTTTCCATTAAGGGCAGTCAGTCACCGGGTGGCCAGTATGGAAATAAGATGGTGTACTGTGACACATGTGTTTGCTTCCTATTCATAGAGCCCAGTCTGAAATAGATGTGGTCTCGACTCAGCTGTGTTTATTGGATGGAGTTTGCACTGGTGCAGTTCCCCACGTGTCAGGTTGTCAAGAAGGGGGGGGGGGGGGAAGCAGAGGAAAGTCAGGGGCAGAAAGGCCAAGTAAAGTGAGAGAAAATAAGTTTGGGTGACTTTTTCACACTTCTTACATTTTTAAAAAATCTGCTTAATTGCTTGCAACTAAAGAAAACCTTTTTTTCTTTTCATTTTAAGCAATATAAAAAAATAAAAAAGAACTTGGCATTGCAGACCTGGGCTTTTATGGATGAGCATATAAAAATCCCAGCATAAAATAGAAGTATACTATACATGCTCACATGTGATAGCTAAATATATGGACTGGGAGTTAAAATCTCATTCTTTAGGCATCTGGCCCTGCATCTATATGCGCATTTTACTGTAGTCAGAAAAGCTGGTTGGCTCAGTCATCGGCCAAGGAACACATGTGGAGAAGCCCGGTTCCATCTCTCTACAAAAAGTCGGTCACAAGAATAATGCTGAAGAAGAAACCAAAGCTTTTGGGTTCATGGAATATTGCCATAACAGCAACCACCTCAAGCAGTCCCATTTTAGTTGTTGATCACCTCGTTTATATCTGTGTCAGGCTTTTGTCTGGCCCGCTGAATGGGTCCCTACTTTTTCTTTTGCTCTCCGCTCCACTACATATCTGTGTCAGCAATGAAGAGTGTGGGGGAAGCCCTGCTGAGGAGGTGAAAGGGTGTCAGCAAAGAAAAGAGGAGGCAAGAAAAGGAGGGTATTTACTGGGTGTTGTGAGGGTCACCCCCACCTGGTAGCTAAGGAATGACTCATTAGAGAGGCAGGCTCTAATAAAAGATTTGTCTGTCTTCACATCAGCCTTGCTGTCATGGCTCTCTCTTTGTCTGGAATTCTGCAGATTCCACCGTCACTTTCGCTGCTTCTCGTGCTCTGTGTCAGATTTTTATCTTGATGGCAAATTTGCAAAATGTTTAATCTGGAGACTCACCTGAAGAGTAGAACCAGGGAGGCTCAGCATGTGCAGTACAGAACAGCAATAAAAGATGGATATACAGAAGAGTGCAGGAGTATTCACACGCCTTCAGCTTTGTCACATCTTTTCATGTTACAGCCACAAATCTCACAACATTATATGAGGACTTTGTGTGCTAGACCATCACAGAGTAATGCATAGTCGTAAAGAAGAAGAATGAAACTAATACATGCGTTGCAATATTATTCCACACCCACAGTTTAAATGTGTGCCATGCAGTTGTGCTCATCCCCTTTTACTCTGATACCCCCTAATAAAATCCAGTAAAGCCAGGCCTTCAGAAGTCACAATAAGTAGCACACTAAACAGATTTTACTCCAAACTAAGATGCTACTGCTGTCTTCCAGATGAGAACCAACAAAAACAAAAGCTTTCACTCGATGCAGGTATATAAACAAATGTTCTTAATTTCGCAGTGAGTATTGTGGAGCTCTGTGGGGTAGCGTTAGTGTTTATTAAAGCACACTCCGGTGTCACATGCCTCCACCCGGATCGAATGTCACAGCTCTGTAATCTGATCTCCTCTCTGCTCCCAGCGGGCTGTGGATGCCGTGCTCTCCAGAGCAGCGTGAAGAGAAGGTCTGGGTTCGGCATCTGGAAAGGAAGTCGAATCAAAACGAATTACCGTGGTTTATTTGCACACCCCTAACACTGTCATTAACATCCCTGAAGGAACACGTGTCCTCACTCCAGAGACGATTTACCTTGGAGACTGCAGGATCAGTGGTTTAAACGCTTTTTATTGTGTATGAAGAGCAGCACAGTTTGAGTCCCATTCCAGCGTTGTTAGGACTTATTTTTTCCATCAGAAGGTTAAGTGTCTATTTGTTGGTTTTAATTTGTCTTTCTTCCCATAACTTTTACTCCCTGTGGGTCCTCTGCAGCCTTCCTGTGAGGTTTGCTGCCAGTGACACGAGCTTCTTCGATCTGTGTGGCCTGACTCTGTTTCCCCTAATCCAAACCACCATGCCCATGTGTCTTCTATCATATCTTCCAAAGCATTTAGAATAAACTCCAGGTAACAGGAGCACATTAATTAATTCCTTTCTTTCTCTGGAGTGTGCATCCCCATGTTGATGCTTGTTGCTTCTGATAATTGTGCAGGCTCTTTCTGGTCCAAAGTTGGTCTGTGCTCACTATATAAACATGTTCAAATCGATCTGTGCCTGAGTGCTATTAGCTGCTTTTATTGACCCATCATTCATCTTACCTTACAGCTATGGTTGAAACCTCAGACCACACAATAGCATAATGCCGTCCAATGGTTTCTACTGGGAGGTCGTCCTCCTTAATTTCTTGAGTTTTCTCTTCATAAACTTGGCAACTTTGCCTGCAGAGCAATAAAGGAACAAAGGGAAAATAAGAATATTATGTTGTTGTTGTTCTTTTTTGTTTCGTGACTTGACATTGTAAACTTGACTGCTTCTTGTAAAAATACTGCGGGATGAAAATAAAAAGCAAAAAATAAAAAAATTTAACCTTTTATCCTTCCACATGCCAAGCAGAGATGTTACAAACATGAGAGAGCACTCTCACAAATGGCTGCAGTTTATCTGACTTCAGACTGGACCTCTGTTTACCGACCAGTGGAAAAAACGGTTCCCATGGAAACCACCAGCCATGAGCAGTGCTACTCTGGCTTGTGATTGAATAACCAGCGTTAACCAAACCAGTCCTGTTGCTATACACAAACCCCCATAGCAAACATTTTTAGCATGTCTGCTAGAAATCTGTTAAAAAATAGAAAAAAAAAAGTTTATGTAAATTCATTTTTTATTGCAGCAGCAGCATCATCAGCACACTATTAAAAATGTGTAATTTATGTATTCTCACAGCTTGAGAAAAGTGAAGCATTTTTGTGATCTAAAGTATTCTTAATTTTTTTTAATTGATTAGAACATCAGTTACCCATTAAGTAATTGATCACTTCCTGTTTCTCTGGGGTGTGAACAGACAAGAGTCAAAAAAATTTCTTAAGCACTTTCAAAATGAGAAAGACAAGAGAACATGTTAATCAGATCTACGCTCAGAGCAATAACCATACAATTTGGAAGTATAAAGATAAGGGTGAATGAGGACATAACATGATCTCGTAACCACTCCAAGTGAGGAGGATGATAAGGGAACCTTGTGGTTTTCAAACTGCAGTAAAGTGGCATTTTATGCTCAAATCTTTACTAAATCAGATGACATAAGCATTTCAGGAAAATATATTTCTGTCCTACCATCACAAACTTGATTCTACTTGTTGACATATCAAAATGTTAGATTCATATTTCAGCATCTCTTACATTAACACTGTTGATTTTATTGTGGATTACAATTAAAATTTTACACACGCATCGCAGTAGTGTGTAAGAGATCCTTCCTGTACTTTTAGGTTGACACATCTAGCAGAGAAAGTAAACATAGTTTAATTTACACCAGTCTGCGTGAGGTTTTGCTCCCCAGTGGGGTCCTTGTGGGTTTCCTGGCTGTGCTTTGGATTTGGTTTATGTGTTCCGCCTGCTGCGCGATGCATGAGCAGTGGTAGTCATCCTGCTCATTTTATAGCACTCCCTGGAACTGAAGGCATGTGAACAGATGAGCAACTAAACATTTTAAAGAGTTTTCAAGATGGAAAATGTAAAAGGCAATGACTTGAAGGCAAACAATTTCTCACAATTTGTTAGATGTCAAACAATGAGGGATACAGATTGGTTTGGAGTTCGGATTGGCATACAGAGATAAATAAAAAGCAACCCATGACTCAGAAAACTGAAACAGGGATCTGGAAATTGTTGGAATAGGATTCAAAGAACTGGAATATGTAAAGCATCAAAGTGCAGATTTGCTTTTTATAAAGTTGTCTTGTTAGAAACATCTTTAACGTCATCAAAGCCACGAGCTGTCAGAGGACTGAACTCACCACAACATCCTTTTATTCGTAGCACATTCATGTTGATGATAGAAGTTTTAATATGAAATTTATGACTGTTCTGTTAATAAATAATTGAATGCTGTTCCTCTGTTGTGAATCTCCACCAGAGGTGCAGCTGGAGATTCACATCTACAGCTGTACCTACTATAATCCTATATTAAAGCAGAATCTATTGGTACACAAGAATGATGCATCAAAAGAACCAGATGCTGCCAAATAATTTCACTGTATTCGGTTCTATTAAAACTGAGTATGAAGTTCAGTAAAGTTATTTACTCATTCTGTGATGACAGAATCTTTCCCATCTAAAGAAGCTGTCTGATTCAGTCATCACCAACCAACTTCAAGTTACAACAAAAGATCACATTTTCAAAATCTTATTTTGCAGTTTTGCACTTTAAACTAAGTTCATAAGTAAAAACAGTTAAGTTGTTTTATGTATTTTGAATTTTTTCCATGAATTTGAACACACTGGGACTGTGGTACTTTTGCTGAAGGTTAATATACCCTCCCATTCACATTCAGAGTGATGAACAATCAGCAGCATCACTGGAGGCTGGAAGATGAAAACAACATTTGAAAAGCTAGTCGTGTGTAAAGTTATATGGTTGTCACAGTTTGTTTATTTAACTATTCTAGCTGTAATAGGTGAAATCACATTAAAATCAGCCAGGATGTTTTATGTCTTCCTTTGTTCTCTGAGCTTGCTATTGGCCAATGCCAGACTGTATGGTGAATGTTGTAAGAGATCGAGTCTGAAGTTTTTAGTATGGTTTCATAAGCACTTTGATTTGGGACCCAAACATTTCCTGTAGATAAATAAGCTCCCAGGTTTCTTCCTAAATAAGGAAATGGAGAAGGCCCGTTCTTTTGGGTGCATATCTGTGCCAAGTGGTATGGAACTAATCTCCACTGAGTTATTTCTCATTAAACGCAGGCCTTTAGGAGGAACATCGGTGTGTGGACTGTGGATGGGGACAGCGAAGGAACTGTCTGTTCCTGCAGATGGGCTTTGTTTAATGCGAGGCAGGAATAACTTTCTGACAGCTTTATTGCAGTCCAAACTACATGGCTAAGTAGAGAAGCACAAGCCCTTTGTACAAATGGCAACAAAGCTGAACATGGAAGAATTTGTCTGTTTCGTTGTTGCTGATTGACAGACTCACACGGAACCCATTGGAGGGATACAATCAAACTCAACAGCAACCCAAGTGATTCATGTGCCAAGCAGAACCATCCCAGACTCCTCAGAAATGCTCGGTGTAATTTTTCCGCTGACTGATTAATGATCAGTGTCCATGTGGACACTGAGCAGTCGCACCAGTTCAGAAGAAAATGAGCTCTCATTGAAGTTGGAGTGAAGTATGACCACAAATCAAGCTGGCTTTTTGTTGTGAAGGTGCGATGAGTTACCCAGAGTTATTATCTCTGTTCTTCCAGTTCACTGATCCGAGAGTTTGTCTGCTTGAAGATCCCCTAATCCAGACTTCTAGTTGTCTTCCTGTGGTTCATAGCAATAGAGCTGGCTATCCTCTGACCTCCAAAAGGGAGTAGTATTATTTTAAAACCTTGTGACATTAGGGTATTGCCTAGTATAGCATATGTTTAGTCTTGATTTATTTAATACGTGTAGTATGTTTACATTTTTATATCCCTAAGTTTTATAATCCCATGTATAATGAAGTTGCAAAAGATTTTAGTGATAAAAGTGAGCCAAAAAATATGCAACTACAAAGATGTGTCAGTTTTATGGCATGTTTTAAAAATACAATGTGACCCCAACTTGTACAGTTAGGGGCCTCAAACTGAAAAGCTCCAGTCAGGCTTCCTTCCTGTTATTTATAAAGACATAAATCATCAACATCACATAGTTTGGCCCTGACATTACCGCTGGAGTTGCAGAATTTATTCCTCTAGGACGCTGCTGCCAGTGATTCGGGGTGACTTCCCCATAAAGACCAGTACTCATCTACTCAAGAGGGAGCCGAGCCACACAAAGCCATGAACATAGAAAATATTAAGATCTTAAAATTTGGAACAAGATGTACTTTTGTACTGTTTTAAGTGATACAGTTGCAATGCTGTGTAATATTAATATGAGAAATGAATTAAAACAATACTTTCCAACCACATACAGGTGCATCTTGTTAAATTAGAATATTGTCAAAAATTGTGTTGAATCATTTATTTCAAAAAGTGAAATCCAGCACATAGATTCATTGAACACAGCAAAATATACTTTAGATGTTTGTTTAGTGCAAACATTAATAGAAAATTAAGTAAAAGGAAGATGTGGAGTAAGAAATTCCTCTGACAGCAGGGCTGACAATCCTCTCATTGGTACAGTTTATATCATTCTACATGTAATGTATCTGTGTAACATAAATGAAGAATAAGATCAAATGTAACAAATCTTATAATAAAACAGAAAAGCCTTACTTAGATCAATATGTGATGGTCCTAATATTTAATAGTTTTTTTTTTTTACAATATTTCAAACAACTGAACTTATTTTGGTTTTAAGTGAAGGAAAGTATATTAACCTTCTGTCAGCCACCTGATCAGCAGTGTGAGGGACATTAGCCAACAAAGACAAAGGAATCTAATCACTTTGGCACTTCTTCATCCCCCTTAATGATGACTTTAATGCAAAACAGTAGCATTATGGAAATTTTTTACTGTAACTTTTACTATCAGGAAGTCCAAACACATAAAAAGCTTTAAGTTTATCCAAAATACTGCACCAAGATTTCTGATGAACATAAATTTTAGACATTTTATTTCTCCTATTTTTGTGTCTCTTCATTGATTCCCTGTTGCAAATATAATTTAAAATTCTCACATATTCTCACATATATCTCAAATGATATATGACTGATCATCAAGCTCAGTCATATATCAGAAATCTGATTGTTCCATATGTTCCCAGCAGAGCACTTTGCTTTCAGACTGCAGATTTATGTGTGGTCTGGAGAGTTTCTAAAAGTAGTGCATTTTACCTTATTTGATTAATAGCATGGCGGTGCATGTTTGTTTCAGACAGCAAACTGGACAGGCTTTGACAATTATACAGAGTCAAAGATTATCAGTCATTTCTGCTCAGCAATCGACAATGCAGAAGCCCTCATAATTACTGACTTTTCTGAAAAAAATAGGTTACTTTTTTTGGTATCGTGACTCAGTCTGCATGTTGTCACAGTGCCAGCAGATGCTTTTTACTGAGTGGAAGGTTTCGTGTGTTATGAAATCTGTTGCGTGTCACTGGAAATCCTCTCAGAGACATCAAACTTTGAGTTTTCACTTTGTCTGGTTGAGCGTGTAGAAGTATAAAGTGTCTGGCCACAAAACTGGCAGGCGTAACAAACCCCGGCCCTGTCTTTGTCTCAGTTCATCAGCTGAAGGGATTTAGTCTTCGGCTCACACGGCCAACAGCAATAATGAACAGGAGACTGTTGCTGTGGTGTCCCAAATGTATCCAGTCAACAGTGTGAATTTCTCACTAAAAGTTTTAGTTGAGAGCAGTTTTTTGAAAATTATTTATGCTTTGTGTAAAGGCTGTATTTGTTGCAACATTATACACATATTTGCTTCTCTGTTGTTGTAGTTGATGTTTTAAGTAGAATTTGGATGAAAAGGAAGAGGCACTGCAGAGTTTATTAAGGATTGAACAACCCGACCTGCACTGCTCTGCATTAAACTGCAATGCACTGCATGCTGCTGTGTCTGCAACAGCAACTGACAGGTTTTGCTGAGTCAGAGGCGTTCACACAGCAGTGATGAGTAAGCCACTTTCCTTGTGCTCAACACTGCCTCTCCCTGGTAGATCCTGCAGACTGCACAGAGTCAAGGATTGCCAGAGGATCTGCAGAAAAAAATGTCATCATTTGAATCATCTCTTCAGATGTGTTTCCATAACTGATTGATGCATGACTTGTTTCTTAGTCATTGTGGTGGCTAGTGGTCAAAGCTTATTCCGTGATTTTTTTTATTATTATTATAGTAAATTGCAGATTGGTCCTTGTTAGCAGGAAGCATTCTCTGTTCACTAACTCTCTGCAGATGTTGTCTGAGATTCTCCTACTGTTTTTATGCCTTCTTCATTCCCCTTGTGGGAAAGTTTTCATATTTAGCTACTTGAGTCCAATATTGTGTGCATTGCATTCACATGTGGAAGTGATTTATGGGAATATCATCTTATAGTGTACTAAAACGCATGGTGTTTAAAGAGAAGTCAGCTCTCCCAGTCACCTCTCTTGAAAATGTTGCTATTAACCTTTTCCTTTTTTTTCTTTCCTCACAGAAAAACTCTATAACTCCATAGGACGGGAGCTGCGGAGGGCTCTTTTTTCTCTGAAGCAGATTTTTCAGGTAATTCTTTAGTATTTGTTAATTCTTTGACAGTGCATTGAGAATGTATTCACTCCTCTTGAGCTTTTCAACACATATTGGCCATTTTACCATCAGAAATTTTAGGTTGTTTTATTTGAATTGTGTGCCATTTTATATATTTTTACAAGCAAAAAATTGCCATTGCTTTTTTATTCAGTCCCTTCTAGTCTAAAACCGTTAGATGAAATTAAATGCAACTAGTTGGCTTCAGAAGTCATCAATTAAAATTAAGTAGTAATTTAATCTCAGTATGAATGCGGTTTATTGATTAAACTCTCTGAGGTTTGGTTGAGAACAAAACATCTCACAATGCAATGTTCAATATATCATCTGAAAATGGAAAGACTATGGGTTAATAGCAAACCAAAGAAGACATCACCAGGTACTTAAAATGCCTGGTGATTTTAAGTGCCTGGTGATAATTTTCAACATTATTGTTGAATGATGCAAGGCGAGCATTATTCAACAAAGAAGCCAAAAGGGCTCTGGCAATTCTGATGGCTCGAATCAGTGGACAGGACAATCATGCTCACACAGCAAACATGATAACAGAGATCTGGTAAGATGAGACAAAAATTAATCACGTTATTTGATGCAAAACATTGTGTGACAGGAAACTAAAACCCTGAACACATCATTAACCAAGGCCTCGTGATGTGAGGATGCTTTTCTTCAGCAGGAAAAGAAAAACTGGACAGAGTTGATAAGAGGTTAGAGGTTCACCTTGAGGCAAAACAAGAACTTCCAGAGCGTGAATGGTACATACATGAACTCAAAGTCCAGGCCTGAGTTCTACTTAAAAAATATAGTTTATGTTTATGGCGGTCTCCATTCACTCCGACTGTACATGAGCTATGTTGTGAAGAAGAACTAGATGAACTAGATATGCAGAGGTAGGAGAGACATTCCTAAATGACTTGCAGCTGCAGTTGCAGGCAAAACAGATCTTTCAAAGTATTCAATCAGCGGCTGAATAGGAATGTATGGAACCCTTTTACAAGTTATTTATCAAAAAATAAATAAATTAAATTAAAAGCCATTTATCTATTTTTCTTCCACTACACAATTATGGACTACTATGTGTTGATCTATCACATAAAATCCCAGTGAAACATGTTTTCTGGCTGTAATTTGACAAAAATTTGAAAAAAGTTATTTACAAAGCACAGTTAGAACATTTCCCTTTAACTTAAATCTTGCAAGACCCCATTCCATCCACAGTGCTTCGTGTTTGCAATTTCTGCAGTGGTTCATGCTCACTCATTAAAATGCAAGAGATATATGTGGTGTGAAAACATTAATCAGTGAACACTCACACTTGGACACAGTACTGTTTTCCTAAGGCAGATTTGTGCTGCTGAAAGTCGGCCTTCGTGGCAGCTGTGGACCTTTTGAGGTCTGGTTACGATATGGGAACTAAAGCAACAGACGCTTCGACCACACCAGAATAGATCAGAATGCCTCAAGTTTCCTCGCTATGGTTACCTCCATACAATATCTGAAGGATGTTATGAACACTCGTGAAATCTGCCCATTTCAGAAATGATGTGCATATGTCTGTTTCTTCTGTAGATTTCTGTATATTTGGAGTCTGTACCAAATGACTGCAGTCTCCATCAGTGATATATGGTAAAGATGTTCTGGAAGCACTTAGACCTGCTCCAGGGACACAAGAAGCCCTGACCACCCCACAGTGTTTATTGCTACCTTCCTCCCTATCCCATCTGAACAGTAGAATATATAAGAAAGCGATAAATCCTGCAGAAAACCTGATGCTGGGTCTTAAATAATGCAGTCACCGACAAGTGTGAGAAACACAGGCGGTTTTACCATCAGTAACAAAATACAAGCTAAGTTTGTAATGTGAAACCAACACAGATCTAATTCAACCAGCTGCCTTGGTTTTATATATACCGTATATAAATTTACACCGTACATGCAAATTTGAGCTGAAAATGTTTCTTATTTTTTCAATTAACATGCAAATAATTGCAATTTCTATAATTGCAATTATTATGATCACAGTTCACAATATTGTTTTTTTCATAACCGAACCCTACTTTTTGTTGCATAAGTGTTTATTTTCAAGTGTTACAGTAAATGGGATTGAATAGAACTGCAAACTCTTTGTTTTTTAGATTTCCTTTAAAGATTTCCTTTAAATTTAAAGTAAGCCATGTATTATTTTCCATCCTCTGCGCTGTTATACACATATATTTGTGTTGGTCTGTCACTTAAAATCCCAATACTAAAGTGACTGTAAAAAAGAGGGTAAAGAGGCTGAAATCTATTTCTGTGTAGACATATTGTGAATGATAAATAACTCATCTTCCTTTTTTCCTTGGACTTTCTTTTCAGGATGACAAAGATTTGGTTCACGAATTTGTGGTAGCTGAAGGACTGACGTGTTTGATCAAAGTGGGAGCTGAAGCGGACCAGAACTACCAGAATTACATCCTCAGGGGTAAGTACACTAGTAAACTAACGATGCTCCTTCCTTTTACCTCACTACGAGGATGTTTCTAATCAGTCCTGTAACAACTTTTCTTTCCATAAACCCATCAAGAGCCACATGTGTGTATATAAACTATGTAAATTGATGATTCTGCTTGATGACCCTCTTGCACAGACACACACTCAGAGTTAAAGCACATAAACACACTCAAGTGTGTGCTGCAGATACTGTGGTTCGGTTAAACCAAATGTAGCAGCTGCCTAATTTATGGCTCCCATGATGGGGAGGTGAAAGATCATTTGTGCGGAGGCTGAAGAGGTGAAGGACACCCTGTCTGTGGATACTTGAAGACCACAGCTTTCATTCTGAAGTCACTACCATTTAACAGCCTGCTGTGAAAAAAGCAGGTCACACATGCTTAAGTGTCTAATAAAGTTCTGCCAGGATATTACAGATCATAAAACTAATTCCCATTTGCCTTCTCTCTCTCTCTTTCTTTTCTTCTTTCCATTTATTTTATCTGTCTTTGTTTTCTTGTCTTTCAATTTGAATATGTCACTTTTTTATTTTGATTGCACTAATATTTTAGCCTGTGCTTTATTAACTCTGTAGGTTTGATAATAGCTTAATATGAACTTTTGCCAAATGTTTTCCATCACATGGGTCAGACACCTTTCATAGTGTATTGCACATTTCACTTACATGCGACACCCGCAAGTTTATTAGAGCTATTTTACAGTTTATTCATTGTTGATATTTTTTCAGTGAAAACAGTCTCTTACCTGTAGGATAGTATATAAATACCCCACTGCTATACTTTGATTTTATATGAAATATTCTATTATATTGTGATAGTGATAAATACCTCCTACATATGTCATAGTTCTTTAAGACAAATATAAAACAGATGAAATTGTGCTGGCAGCTTAAACTTTATAAAAAAAAAGGGGGATTTGAAATTCTGATCAATTCATCTCAATTATTCTCAGTTCATCTCATGACCCCTTGCCTGGGCTACCTCTCCAGAATCTGATCTGAAATGGTTCGGGCTTCATCTGAGTTGGCTCACATTAAGACTCATAAATCATAGCGGGTTAAATGACACAAAACATGATGGAGGACGATAACAGCTGGCTTTTGGAAACTAACTTATCCACAAGCACAAGTTGTTACAGAAGTTTGGCTGATGATTGTGACACCACCTTCCTTTGGACTCAAAGAAAAAAATTGTGAAAGATCTTTTCACATTCCAACCAAACTTTAATTTGCTGTTCTGGGATTTTTTGTGAGACCAAAACAAGTAATCCATAATAAGTTCATAGCAAAATTAGACATTATTTTCATAGTTTTACAAATAAAAACCTGGAAAGGATGCTATGCATTAATTTCCTACCCGTAAATAAACTTCAGTGAGTTTCTAACTCTGACTAACTTCTAAAGTTCCAAAGGCATTTACTACTCTCAGTATGTATACAGTCATGCAATGAAAGTCTCCAGGCTTTCTTAATGAACTTTAGAGAAGAAGCAGCTTAGCTTTCCAGGTTTACCTTTCCCCTGGTAAGGAAAGCATTAATCACAGATGCAGCTAACAGGCTCATGCAATTCTGTGGGAGGTGCAGGAATCAAAAATAAATAATCTTTGTTGACAGGACAGCTATTTAGGTACTCTTCTATGGAAGAGTGTGAAGAAGAAAAGCATAAAGAGCATAAGGAAAGACACAGAAGAAGAAGATGCTTTGGACAGACCAAACCGAGACATAACTTTTTATCCCTTTGATATCTGGAAACTAATGCTGCACATCAGCTTGACCACACCATCTCCGTTGTGAAGTATAGTGGTTGTAGCGCCATGCTGTAGAGTTGCTTTTCCTCAACAGGGCAGTCTTGGAAGAAAACCTGGGAAATACTAGAAACTGACATTCACCTTCCAAGGAAAAGGTCAAGGACAGCAACCCTAAACATAAAGTCAGAGGAACAATGAAATGGTTTAGATTGATGGTGTTTGAAGTCAGCCCTCAGAGGCCTGCACGTTTTTGTTCTTTACTGGTTTAACACACCTGAAACACAAACAACTGGTGGTTCATTATTAGGCCTCTGTAGATAATAGACAGACTGTCTGGAGCTGGACACCCATGGTTTAGATTAAAACAAATTTGCATGTTGTAAATTAGCAAAACTTTTAGATGATTTATCACAGAAAATCCCAGTCCAATACATTAAACAACACCAGTAAGGTAACTAGATACTTTTAAAGTTCAAAGGATATATGTAATTTTGCACGGTGCTGTGTTTTATTCAGTCTGTTGCTATTGTTTTATGTCTTCACCACAGACTGCTGTTTTCCTTATGTTTCTCTACATCACCATGAGAAACATTCTCCCTTAAGAATTTTTAAACTGTTTCAACTCTTGACCTAATTTCTGCTGACAAGCTGAGGAAATGTGGAGTGCAGTAGATCACCCTCCCTCTGTGGGGTGTTTTTTTGGAGAACACAAGCTGAGTTTGAGCTGGAACCCATATGCACAAGTCAGAAATGCATGTAGAGCTGACTGCTCTGCTGTTGGTGCCTTCCAAGAGCAGCTAAGTCAAAAGGATTTTCTACAGGAACAGGGGGGTAAATTAGTTGTCTTAACTTTTCACACGTGCACAGTGAGAGATGAGAGGAGAAAAATCACTGTATGCTATCAACTACTGATCACCTTTAATGTGGGTGTTTGCTCTGCAATGTCTTTCAAGTTGAGCCTTGTGGAAAAAAATAGGATAAGCGAAGAGAATGCAGTCTTGAACCCATCTGTCTGGTGTGCATTAAAAACCTTCCCGACAAAACAATCTTGCTCTCTTTCATGAAGCTCCTTCAATCTTACGGATCTTTTGTAGTTAGAAACGACACACAGACACACATGCACACCAGTCTGCTTGCATTTTACAAGAACAGGTTCCCAGTCCTAAATCTGAAAGATTCTATGCAATCCACACTTTCCCCCTTCTTCATTTTTTTCTTTTTGTATGTTTTTTTTTCTTCTTTTTGTTATTTTGTCTTGGGAAAGCCCCCTAGAGATGTCTGTGGCTAGTTAGTGCTCACACAGACCTTTACATGGCCCCTCACACCTGGCAGAGGCCTTCAAAACCTGGGCTTAGGTCTTGAAGACCTGAACTTTTTGGGACTCAGGGGAGAGCATGTGTGCCTTTATCATCTCACCAGAAGTAAAGGTGTGAGGTCACTCTTTCAGAGGTGCCAATGCCATCTGGTTCTCCTGTAAACTTTGTAATTAGTTATGAAACCCAGAGACGCCTCATTTGGATCCTTCGGTCCTCATTTGCGATAAAACATGTAGGCTCTGCTTTGCATCCCTGAAAAAGATGTATAAGGAACCTTAAAACAGATTCATATTTTAATGTGGTAGCATCGTCTTTCATTGAAGAGATTTCATCGTTCCATGTTTAAATGTTACATGCTGGAAGAAACGTCTCACCTGGAAACTGAAATGAAACTTTGGTCAGATATTAAAGCTGAGCTTTTTCAGCAACAAACATTTCAAATGTCTGGTGCAAAGTAAAGGATGGACCTGGTTCTCCTCCATTGTTTCTTGGAGCCTTGCTAAAGTGCATAACAACTTTATGATGTTTTTTTTTTTTAAATATTAGAAAAATTCACATGAAAAACTGATAATGCCTAATAAAAAACTGAAAATGGGTCATCATGACTGGGTCTCTCACCAAGCTAATTAGCCAAAACATGTGGTCATATGAGCTGCAGAGAGCCACATCTTCAGGGAAAGATTTGTGTTGATGGAACAACTACTAGATCCTTTTGGAGGTGCCGCAGGAAGAGCGCCTAAGAAGCCCTACTTGCAGCTGGACAAAGCAAACATGTAGTAGAAGGTGCTCTAAAAAACATGGTGGTGGCAGCATCTTGCTGTGGGGATGCCTTTTTTTGCTGCAAAGTTTTGACATGTGGAGACTGAATACAAAATACATGGTACAAAATTTTAAAAAGCCATGTTTCATTTTCCTACTTACTTCGTGATGGTCTATCACATAACAAAGCAGTAAAACACATTTAAGTTTTTGGTTGTAACATGACAATATGTGAAAGTTCAAGGTTTTTAAATTGGAATCATTTTGCAAAGCAACTCACTGTAACCACACCTTTGTGCCATTCTGTCTTTTCCATTTGTGTTAAGATACCAAATGTACTGTGTTTTCAGGGTAACCTATCACCGTTGACAGCCCAGTAAGTGCTTTCACAGCTTTAAAATAAAAGCAGCCTGTGCAAAGGGTCAGCTAGGTTTCAGCAGGAAGCTTAAGGTTTTTAACTGTGGTAAGAAAAAGAATCCTTATGGTACTAATTATCAAGAACAAAACAATTAGATGGGTTGGAAGAACCGAATCACATCGTTGGCCGAATTCATAAGAACGCAAACATAATAACCATGTTTAATTGGTTTCTATAAAAACAGGAGTGACTCAGAGAAAAAAGGGTAGATTAAAGAAACACTAGTTACAATGGACTTGAAGCAATTATTCTCTTCTTTGAAATCCTCTTTGTTGACATTCTTCAACAAAGAGTTTTTAAGTTGTGTTTTTAGCTATGCTTTCCCGAAGCCCGTGCCATTTCCGTTTGCATGCATTTGTTGACAAAGTGCTTGCCATCTTAAATCTGCAGTGGAAACAAACTAAAAGCAAAGATTTACTTTTTTAAACATGGAAATTTAGAGAAGTTGGCTCCTTTCTTTGCTCCCACAGTGCAGTGAAAAACTATTTCCCGGGAGATTTTTATTTTATTTTATTTCTGTTTTTTGCTTTTATGTTCCATGTAAATATTTCATATCATCAAACACATTTTTAAGACAAACACAACCAGAGAAAATATAAAATTGAGTTGTCAGTAAGAGGTGGTTACTATAAACAGTGGACCTTTTTAATCACTAGAGAAATGTATCCCACACTTCTTTGCAGAATTATTTTAATTCAGCCACATGGGATGTTTTTTGAGAATAAACAGTCTGTTTAATATCATATCAGGTAATTCGGACCCAAACTTTAGGCCAAACCAAAACATTTCATTTGCTGGACATTCTCCTTCGGGAATTTCTGTTGCAGGATTTATCCTTCCATCATCATGGAAAGTCATCTTGATCTTGAAGCAGCCAAACAGCCCAACGTCATCACATGTTCAGATGCGTCTAACTGCAGAATGTTAGCAGAATGTTAACATTATTTATTGACAGTTAATTCATTATTTCACAACAGTAACAGTTTTATATCATAATAGGTTGGCGTGTATCACTTCTTTCACCACAAATAAAAATATATTTTTTGAAAACCCTTTTGTATAAACTCAAATTATCTTTGTCTGCTATTAATATTTGATTGATAATGTAAAACATATAAGTGTGATTTAAAAAAAATAAATCCGTTTTGGGTCAAATACTTTCACAGCTTTGAACCGGAGCAATCTTGGATACATTTTGGAAAACATGTCCATAAATTGTCATGCCTCGGAGGCCATATCTCATCTGCTGCTTTACACTGTTCGGTAAATGTAATATTTATAGCTTTAACAGATAGGACTTGTGTTGTGAACAAGCCAGATCCAGACGTATAACTATGAAATAATTTATGGCCATATTTTTCATTTTCCTGCTTTTATCTAATCCTGTCTTCTTTGCTCCTTTGAGGTGTGTATATTTCTCTCTGCTGCTACTGTTTTAAGATCTCCTGCTTCTGATGACACGGCTGTTCTTTGACGGCTGTGATTTCCTACTTTGTGGCTGGAGGTTCTCAGGGAAACGTCAGTGTGGGAAAAGAAGCTGTGTTCCAGCTGAGTGTTTCATTGCCTCCTAAACCATTTGGGATGTGGATCTCTGTTCCCAGCACTGCATCCGGTCTAGCTTTTGGTCATTCATGGGCAGCCATGTCTGCTAAATTTTAAGTGCAACCTAAAAACACCAGACTAGATATGCTTTTTTTTTTTTTTTTTTTTTTTGTTGCTCTTTGTCTCTGCCGGTACAAAGTGCTTCAAACTGTACATGTGGCATGTCACTGAGGTTGAGGAGCGACACAGCTGCGCTTTGCTTTTTCATCCCAGTGCCAACATTGTGTGCGATCCAAAAGTTCACCGTAAACAAACAATTTTTTTTCTCTCATACAAATAGTAGCTGAACCAGCTGGGTTTTCTTTTTTGTTTTCCTTTTTACCTCTTTTGTGCTGACATGTATGAAGAAACCCAGCAAAAATCGCAGTTTGTCACATGTTGTTAATACTCAACAGATAAACTGCATCAAGGATACAGGCTGGCTTCAAATGTGTACAGATGAATGCGATCATGTGTTCCGGTAAAAAAAAAAAAAAGCAGCAGATTTTTCCAGTATACCGTTACATACTAAAGGGTCTTTTTAGTGCTCTTAATTTAGAATCTGGATCATTGTTTTGACTACCACGCTTTGAGTGAAAAGCCAGGCACAGTTGAGGTAACAGAGGCGTTGGAAGGCGTTCTTGGAAACATTGCGTTGTCTGGCTGTGTTATAGGTCGTCTGCTCTGGAGGGGAAACCTTTACGATGTCCCATCGTCTGGATAAACAATTCCATTCGGTCTGAGCTGTGCCGTGTGGCTTTTGTGCAAATGTGTAGGTATGGATACGTGCTGAGGTTTTACTATCATCATTTACTTGTTTTTTTGTGATTACGCTGGACCGATGGTAAGGGAGAAGACAAGTTCACCAGATATGCTGACAAGAACAAGGATGAGGTCTCCTGCAAGGCTCTCCTTGTGCCACTTGAAGTATAACTTTCTGGAGGTTTCCTGCAGATTTTTCACCCAATCTTTTGTATATTTGTCATACATTTAAAGTTCCTGAATGCCTCATTCTTGACCTAAAGAGTCCATGTTCAGTTTTAACTGACAATGCTTGTACCAGATTGGACCACCTTTGTTTTCAGAACTCGCTTAATTCTTTATGGCACAGATTCAACAAGTTGTTTGAAATGTTCCTCAGACATGTAACATCACAAAGCTGCAGTATATTTGTTGGCTGTACATCCAGGATATGAATCTCTTGTTCCAGCACATTAAAGATTCATTGAGGTTTGTTGACTGTGGAAGGAACATTGTAAAACAAAACATTCTATTTAATAAGAAAGCTCAAGTGAGCATCGCTTAATTCTTATCATCTTGTTGTTTGTACTCATCTTGACCAAGTGGTGTGAACTTTTGGAGAAAAAATCCTTGATAACATAATCTATTTAATCTGAGTCAATGCAAAAAATGTTAGGTTATTTGAAAGTGATGATGATTTTGGACTGTAAAGGGTTACCTCTTATTGGCCTGGACTCTTTTTTTTTTTTTTTTTTTTTTTTGGAGGAATCGTCTTGAATGACCATGAAAACAGAGTTAAAATCATCAGTTCCATTTATAAAAGCCAAATAAGTGATAACATTGTTTTGGAACAACAGACAAATAGTTTACCATTACAGCGTTGGTCCATCACCACGCTTCTTATGGGAAACAGAGAAGTTGGCACTGGACAGCAGTTTCCGGTTCCTTTTCTAGGCCTCATCTTAGTTACGCCCTGTGGAGTCCTTTCCTTAACCTTACATGTGTGTGTGCATGTGTGTATAAAATAAAATAATGTATAAAATAAATAAACAAGGAAATATAATTTATTTTGTGTGTTTTTCAACCCAAAAATCAAGATACACAAAGATGCAAGGTTGACTTTTAAAATAAAACTTCAGCTTTAAGTTGCTGCATTAAAATATTTATTTTATAGCTTCTGAGTTTATAGTTTTACTCATAAAACATACCTGTCTGTTAATTTTCTCCCCTGGGCTGACAGGAATGACCATTTGGAAAGAGGATATTTAAGTTCTCATGCTTTCAGCTGTTGACGTCCCAACTCTCAGCGGTCCACCGCCTATATTTTTCTTTCCTTCCAGCGTTATGCTTTCAGTAAATTGAAAACATTTTTTGAAAACTGATTTTATTTATTTTTATTTTATTTGGCCTTTAATTATAGGGTTTTCTCACTGAGAAGTAAATTGAATCAAATTTTTGAAAACTGATTTTATATATTTTTATTTAATTATAGGGCCTGTCTCACTGATATCCAACATGTCATTTACAAGAAAAACCTGCTTTGACAAAAGCAAAATTACAAATACAGCAACAAAACAAGCAATTAAGAAATTTGACTCCTTTAAATAAGCTAATAAAAGATGAGCTAAAAGCAAGCGCAAAATTGAAAAAGATGTTGCTACATTAAAAGTAACAAATGTTGAAATGTTGTAGTTAGCCTATATTTATACTATTTATTACGCCCTTATTGTACATTTATTAACACTAAAACAAAGAGTCCATGTGCTCGTGTTCAAATATAAAGCTTATTTATGTCACTCCCATTGAATCACACTACACTGGTCCTCATATGAGCAAAAAGCCTGTATCTGGACCCAGTTCAACCCCACCTGCCTGACCTATATTCTGCCTCCCCCTTAGTTTTCTCCCTGGATTTGTAGCTGTCTTCCAAACTCAACAAACCCACTGACTGGGGAGTTCCAGTTCCTTCTCATAGCCTGGTTTTACTGTGAAAGAATTCAGAATAGAACTATTTCTATAAGTCCTTTAGATTTTATTAATACATGAAGCTTTTACTCCATTAACACCATCATTTCGAACAAGAATATACAGTATATATCCTGCCGTAACGATACATCCAAAGCAGAGAAACATTTGAATGAGCTCAGATTTGCATTGCGGCTTTTTGGGAGGGGGGTTTCATGCATGTGACCAAAATCAGAACCACATCACAATCCCCTCAAGAGTGGTAAGAGTTTATCACAGCTCATCCTTCAATTCACTTTACAAGTGGGTGGATGTGATGCAGTTTGCCAAAGTCTGTCCTGTTGGGATGGAATGCAGAAGCTCATCTGTTGGCAAAAATCCCAGCTATTCATTGTTCATTTATTTCTTTATGTTTTTGCAACATTTGTCATTTGTTTAGGACAGAAGCACCTTTGCAACTATTTATAACAGAGGGGATAGAAGTAGAGAAAATAGTTTTAAAAATCTTTTTCTTCTCCTTCTTCTGCCCTCCTCTGCAGTGCTGTTCATGATGTTTACAGTGCTTGCTCAGCTAAATATCAGAGAGGCTTTCTTCCTTTGCTTAATGCTAATGTTCCATTAGCTCTGTTTGTTTGTCTCAGGGGATTGTGTTTGTGATTAGGGTCTACACCAAATTTTGTCAGATGCCAAATACATACACGCCTGAAAATGAAAGTATCCCCCAGTTGTTTTACTTTATGGGGCTCAGTGCAAGTCTGGCAGACGGCACGGTGACTGAAATTGCTCTGGCAGAGGCACTTTGTCTGGCTCTAATGGTCTGGGTGATTAGCTGACTAACAAATAGAAGGCAGCCCACAACCATGTCTTAATCCAGATCATATACAATAAGAGCCGAGTTGTAAACTTGTCTTTTTATGGCCCTCAGACGCTAAATCAGACCCGGAGGCACTGAATGCAGTGAGGAAAAATGTCAGAAACAAAAGGAAATCTGTCAGCTTTCAACATATTACCATCAAATAAAGTTTGATTTGTTTCTTAACCTTAGATTGTGTGACTGTACACACTAGTTACACATATTTTGCTGTTACCAATTGCTGATCTCTCTGTTTAGTTTTAATCACAGGTTTTTGGTGTCAACAGACTAAAACCTTTACACCCTCAGCCAATTTGCAATGCTTATCTCTAGTTGGACTTGCAAGAACAAATGAGCAAAACTATAAACTTTATTAAGACACATAAAAAAACAACATAAAGTTAATATGTGAAAATTTAGATAAATCTTGATTCTAATGTCAGTAAACATCAAAAAAATGTCTCTTTCAGATATTTCACTTTTCTAATCATCTTCTGTGTCCCAGTGTCTAAAAGACCCAATTTAATAGAGTCATGACTACCAAACCTGAAAAATCAATTAATTATTATATTAAAATCTGAGTCTAAACACACAAAGTAGTCTAAAATGATTCGAAAGAGCAACTCATTGTACCGAAACATAAAAAAAGTCAATAATTGTTGCTAAATATACTCACTGATATCTGTTAATATGAAAATGGTTAAAAAGCTGTTTTTAAGGTTTGGGACTCAAATAACAAAAAAGTACCTCGATAAAGAACAAAATATGTGAAAAAGTAAGTAAAACCACAAGATAAAAAAGTGACAAAAAGATATTTTTAAGAGTTGCAATTGTTTAATTTTCTTTACTTTGTGTTCCAGTGGGTTGAAACTAAAACTGCAAACAAAAAAAAATAGTCTTCCCTCGTGTGCACAACATAATTTATCCCTCTAAGGACAGAAAGTTTCTCAAGGACAAAGTACAAGTAACATGACAGTATACATTATGTTACATAATGTTGTATGTAGTCCTACATATTTTTTTAGGGGATTTATAAGCAATAAATATATATTTGCAGCATGAGTCTCTTAGTAATAGTTTTTTTTTTCACAAGTCTTAGGGTAAAGCTATAATTTGATCAAATATATAGTATGTCCATGGGTTTTTATTGCTGTATGTGGCTAACAACAGCCCTGAAGGTCAACCAGCACTATTGCCAATCTCCATGAAGAGGCAAGCCATGAAATATAGCTTAAGAAAACACTATAAAGCACTCGAGGGCTGAGAACTGAGACTTTTTCCATAAGTTCATTACCACAAGCAACTTCTCTCACAAATTAGTAGTCATAAAGTCTTCTGTTAGTATATAACTCTTACTCTGAACATTTAATAAACTTTGTTTTACTCAATTATTAAATAATGCACATTTAAATATATATTTTATCCCTGTAGAAGTTATTTTTCTTCTGAATATTCAAAGATAACCAAACCAAACTTTACCTGAAAACTTTTTTCTGGATCTTATCATAAAGCAAATAATAACTTCTGAAAATATGGAGTGCTAAAATTAAAAATGTGAGTTCAGCTTCTCATTAAGCAGAATAAACATGATAAAGGGCTTTAAGTTGCATTAGCCTGGATGGAGAACTGGTCTGTAACCAAAAGTCCTGGGAAAATGGATGCTGTGCCCTAACAAGTCATCTTGGCTGACCCATTTTATTTAAAATGCAAGAGAAACCGAAGTGGCAAGAGCAAGCAGCATATTTCATTGCTTAGCTGATTACTTAAAGGTAAACTTTGAGTTTTTTGTTGGGAATCTACATTTGACTCTGCTCGCTTGAGATGGTCCAGCCTCCCAGACCTCAGTGTGCTTCTCACCTCGGCAGTGGTCATGGAGCTGCCCTTCCTGCACATTCCTGAGGCTGTGGAAGATAATTACTGTGGTTTATGAGAGGGAGAGGCCCAGCAGAAACACTTCCATCAGACCTTGGTTGTTTAAGTTTAGAGTTCTTTCTCAATTCTAGGTCAGTTTATATCTGACATAAAATGACTGATCAGCAGAGACCAAGCTTCTCATTAAACATTGTCACTGAAGCTGCATTTCAGTAAAATGTAGTCAAAAGCTTTGTTTTGTGTTACAGTAACTGTATGTATCCATTAATGCAACTATTTTGTGTCACTGAAATGTGTCCATATTCCTTTAACTTTCTCACATTTTCACATACATATTACAAAAACAAACTACAATGTGCCAATAACTCGATGCAATCTTCTGGGTTTGCTTAGGTAGAAACTAATCCTTTGAATTATTGAGGATTAAGGATGGAATAGAGTTGTTGTGAGAGTTATTGGAGAGATTAGAGAACAAATCATCATCATGATGACTAAAGTTGTGGCAAAGTTTAGAGTACGAATAGGTTATATACTATGCAACTATTGGATATGCCATGGTGCACTGTTCAACCCAACGTACGAAAACCAAGAGACAGCTACTTCCCTACCAATACATGGCCATCCACCTCAAACTTAGACTAAAGACTGCAAAACACTTGAGACAAAGTTGGAGGTTTTCCCTTTAGCATTACCATGATCTTAAACACGCAGCCAGAACTACACTGGTTGAGCTCAAAGCTTATTCATCACTAGAATGACCCAATCAAAGTCCAAACCTGTATCCATTTTAGCTTCCATAGACTTAGGAAATATAAGTTCCCAAATGCTCTTCATCCATTACGACAGTTGGGGCTATTTTGGAAAAAAAATAAAGACCGGGCACAAATTTCCATCTTAACACTTGCAGCTGTCATTCCATAAGAGGTTGTTCCACAAACTATTAATTCAGGGAGAGTTGAAGGAAAAAGAAACATTATAGCCTAGATCAACTTACACCGAATAACTATTAGATACAGGTTAGTTTGCCAAAGTGTACCAACTCCATCTGCTGTCTGCATTTGCAATCATTTAGAAAGTGATTAGACACTTTCCTCTCTGTGCTCGTAGATATCGTAATAGTGAAGGGCAATGCAGTTTACTTTAAACCGTTGCAGTGTGATTGCACCATGAATGTTCAACTCATGTGGTTTTTTGAGCTTTACATTAAGTTGTACAAAAGTGACCTCCAGCAATGAAGGCTGTCATGAAGCAGTACTTTTGATATGTGAGAAAAAAGGTCATGTTTATATGGGTTCTATTGTGGTTTCTAACAGTTTGCATATATTTTGCTTCTCACTCAATAAAATCCATACGTGATATATTCATTCTCGTTTTTCTTTTACTTGTCTTCATGTTTAAGTCAGAAATTCAGTCACTTTCTATCTATTAGATTTTCTGTTTTTCTTTTTTTTTTTTACTAATGTCTTATGATAACATGTCAGAATGATCTGAAAGGTATTTCATTTTGTGGCTACCAGATAAAGTCTCATCTGTCAGCAGCTTCGTGTAATGGCACTTTTAAAAGCCTCATTAAGGCCACCTCCGTTTTCTCACTCCTGTTTGCTCTGGACATTCCTCAAAAACCACAGAGCACTTCTGCAGATACCTTTTACAGGTGCCTGCAAGAGATAAAAGTCTGCACAGTGATCCTCTTGCAGGTATGGATTTGAAAAAAAAAAACATGCAGGTTCAGCTGTTCCTGTATTTGTTGATGAATTCAGTTTAGCTTTCCTTGCTGCAGAGCATGCAGCAGAAATGAACCGTTAAGTTCGTTTTCATCTGACACATTGGGACGAACTGACCCTTATTGATAAAAGATGATATTCTGTGGCCACTGCTCCAGAGAGCCATCAGCATGCACAAACACAGAGATATGGATCCATGCTCGCTCTCATGCATGATGTACACACAGCAGCTGCACCTGGGAATTTTGGCTTATCTACAGCAGATACATAATTTTCAAAACCCGCCATGAGAAACGCAGAGGGAAACGTATCAGAAGTGCAGGCTTTTTGGTGGAGGTCTCATGAGAAAGCATTTTAAACTGCGTGAGAAATGATTACATTGCTCTGTTTTTGAGGAACATTAAATATTTATTTTATTTGGTCATTCACTGTGAGCTGCTGTTGATATTAAACTAAGAACTTCTATATTTTTAATATATATATTTTTTTGCTGTATCGCCCCAATTTTACATTTTCTCAGATTTTGCAGACATGTCTATAATTTACAGAGAAGTTCCATCATGTTTTACCCCAAAGCGGTAACTCTAACCCAAAACCAGGCCTTCCAAAAATGTTATTCTTTAAATACAATCTTTTTGCTCTTAATCTTCTGAAGGGCCTCGCTTCTCAAGCCAGCTAATGCATCATTCATGCTGTTTGTTCTTTCCTTAGATGCTTGTGACACTGAAGCTGTTGTAAAATATAAACTTTTATCCCAAACCTCAGCTATGGTTTGAAGTATTTATGGGTTTTTTTTTTGGTTTTTTTAAGCTACTACTCCAGGGGGAACATAAAAAAAAGCTGTTCACAAATACTCTTTGAGACAAAGATAAAATTTTTTACATGGCTTGTCATCTTGTGAAACTAGTACTGAACTGTTTTGTTCGTAATGACCATCATTAGATTTCTCATTAGATCAGAAAATATTAAAACATCTCCAGATATCAGCCAGGAAGGTAAAGGATTCGTGTAAATGTGTATTTATTTTTCTCTAATCTAATTCATCCTCTGCTCTTTTCTCTCTTTAGCTTTAGGCCAGATAATGCTGTATGTGGATGGAATGAATGGCCTCATATCTCACAATGAAACAGTCCAGTGGCTTTACACCTTGGTTGGATCAAAGGTAAAGATCTGAAAAGATCTCCATTCCCTTCAGAGATTGTAAACTCTGTAATGACATCTCTACTGTCTCAGATGGGTAATCTCATCAGAGCACTTCAAAACAGATTGAATCGACGAACTGTAATGTCCAGATGAATTTAATCCTTTCCTGACACTGTGGTGCTTCAGCCCCCTTGTGGCCAAATTGCTTGAGGAACCTTAGATCTTATTTACTACCTATTTTATGTAAATTATGACAGAATACTCCGCTTCTTCTTTGTTGTTTTTAATGAAAATTCCCTGTTACATACATCATAAAGCTGTTTGTCATATTATCACAGTTGATTCATTATTACTATTCTTGTTTTCTTTTCTGTCATTTCTTCATTTCAGCTTCCTGAAATTAGAAATTGTGTTATCCTTTAAACTATTCTAAATATTTATGAGTTTCTAAGACTGATGTTTAAAAGTTTGCCTAATGTTTTTTTTTATCGGTTTTTAAATATTATCTACATTGGTGTTGAATCCAAATATTCTTACATATGCCGTATTTTGTTCACGCTATCACAGTTATGAAAACTCTAACGGTCCAGACATGAAAGCGCTCAGACAAAATGATAACATAATGCATTTATGAATGTAGAGGTAATGCTAATTAATGGTTGTCAACAATGTCTGACGTTGAGTTTAGAGATATTGATGTATCAATACTGAGCTGCCCTTTTTGAATTCTGTATTGTCTGCTTTGTATTTTTAATAGTTTCGCCTGGTGGTGAAGACGTCCCTCAAGTTGCTGCTGGTGTTTGTGGAGTACACAGAAAGCAACGCTGCCCTGCTAATAAAGGCTGTGAACACTGTGGATACCAAAGGAGGTACGGGACCAGAAAGATTGAAAAAAGCAAGAAATTGTAGACTGAACACACTGACAGACACATGTCTGTAGTTTGTCCATAAATTTTCCTTTCATTTTAATTTCATTGCACAAAAAGGGAAACTGATACTGCAGGCTGCTGATAGTCTGCACAGTAGCAGATGTATGATTAAATAATCAAGCATGGGTCCATTGTAAGAGTTTCCTCCAACTGGTATTACATGTAGCAACTAGATAACATCATTGATTTCTTAGAGTGTACTTAGCAGCTTTAGCAGCAGGAACGCAATGCATACACATGACAATGACAAGTGAGCCAAAAGTCTGTAATAAGTCTTAAAGCTCAATAATACTGTTTTTTTAAGCTGGAGACATTTGGCTGAAGCACCCCTGATGTTTTTCTTACACAGAAAAACATAATAAAAAAGGCATCTGAAGGATTTTACAAGCCATGAAGACAAAGGAGAATTTGTTACAGCTACACAACTCCACCTTCCATTTGCAAGCCGAATACTTGCTTTGAAAGAAAGATCTTAAAAAAAAAAGTTTTTTTTTTCCCCACTCTCTTTGTAAATGATAAGATGTTTTTGTTTGGGTCTTATAATACATTATCCCTTGCATGACTTTGGTGGCGCAGCTAAAAAACTTTGGTCAAATGTCATGGAAATCCTGGAGGAGAAGGATGGAGTGGATACTGAGCTGCTGGTGTTTGCCATGACGCTCATTAATAAGGTAGGTAAATACAACTTTAATTATTATTACTAAACCGTTAATTTTCCTGATGTGTTATGTGCTCTACTATCTCCATATTGTAGTTATGATCAAATGTGAACATTTACAGGAGTTATCAAAGTGAGAACAGAGCATGTGTTTCCTGCAAAGAAGCATTCTTTCTGTAATGAGATAAGGCTTGTCTGTGCAGGACCTCTGTGAGATTTCATCAGATGACAAGAACAACAAGGGTTCCTCCTTTAGTTTCGACAACCATGACCGTCTGTTTGTTGTTTTTCTCTAGAAATATCTCTGGATTGCATTTTCTTGTATTTGAGCAACAAGAGATGTGGCCTTCTTTCAGTCAGCTGATCGGTAGTGTGCAGCAACAGGCAGAGAAAGAGCAGTATTACACTCCAACAGAAAAATTTTCTGGCAGCTCATTTATAGGGCTTTAAACTCCATCCACCCATTTTCTTAGACCCTCATCCCATTGGGGTTGTGAGGGGTGTTGGTGCCTATCTCCAGCACCCCGTCAATGGGCGAGGGGCGACAAACACCCCGACAGATCACCAATCAGGACTTTAAACTAGGAGTGACTCTCCTTCATTTCTCTATGATGTTAGATAATATTAGTTTTTTAAAACCTTTGTTTACTTTGACACCATTAAGCCTACCTCAACTGCTAATGAAGACTATTTCAAACAACTTAAGTACTGTTGCTCTTTTTTTGTCTGTCAGATGACTCTTAAAGATACAACTACTCCTATTCAACTTCAGTTCCCAATAAATTTGACTAAATAAATTAATAGAAACCAGTCTGACAAAGCAGGAAATATCCCTAACATGTTTCTTTCATTTAGTGGTTCGTTTCAAAATGACTTTTTTTTTTTCTCAGACTCTGGCAGCCCTTCCAGATCAGGACTCCTACTACGACATGGTGGACTGTCTTGAGGAACAAGGTATAGAAGTGACGGCCCGGAGACATCTGGGCAGAAAGGGCACTGACCTTGATCTTGTTGAACAGTTCAACATCTATGAGGTAAGGGGTCACTCGCTGAAGACAAATACTGCACCTTAACATAGCTGTATCGATTCATCACCAGTGTTTCATCACCTTGTTAAACTGTAATGCATGTTTGATGCAGACGATTCTTCGCCATGAGGACGGAGATGACGAAGCCCAGCTGCCTCCATGTGGCAGAAAGGACCGTCGCAGAGCTAGCGTTGGTGGCACCAATGAGAGACGGGGCCTGGAAAGGAGACGGAGCCGGAGACATTCGCTGCAGAATAACAAAGAGCATACTTCCAGCTCGGCATCTCCAAGCAACTCTTACTCCCATTCCAGTAGTTTCCTTCCCTTTGGTGGCCACCGAGTTGAAGACATCAGCGAAAGGTGAGGCAAAAGCAGCAAAAGAAGGGAAAAGGTGAACAATATTCCAGAAATTGACATTTTTCTTGGTACACTTTGCAGATTTATAGGTCCAGCCTTGAGCAGATGCATTTTCTCCAGCCAGAGATTATAATTTAAAGAATAAAATAGGAGCTTTCTGCTATAAAGTAAGATTATATTAATTTTCTTTATGACAGAGCCTCTCTTCTGCTGCGGATGGCAGGGACCCTATATAAACTCACGATATAAGCTATCTATGCTCTGCTTTATGTCAGGTTTACTTCAGAGAGACTGCTCTGACCTTAACTACACAATCCCATGTGTTTTCATATCAAGCAAACCTTTATTACTAAAAGCACTCAGAATTCAAAACTGATCTTTTCAAGATCACATGAACTTTTATTCAACTTTTTTATTGGACCGTGTAGTAAAAAGAAACCACTTTGATTCTGACAGTCTGTCTCATTAAGACAATGGTCAATGGTAAAGCAATTCAAAGCAGAATACCTACCCATGTTTCCGACTGCACTCAGGTCTTCAGGTTTTCTAAATTCAATCCAGCAGGCCATTCGATACCAGCCTATCCTCTTCCACCCTACCACAGGAAATTCAAGCTCCCTTTGAAGAGCACAATTTTCCATAATGTTAATGAAATCCAGACAACCTGGAGGGATCCAAACAGCAAACTGCAGGAAGAGTTATGTGTGATGATCCCACATTGTCAAATAAACCAGACAAGATATTGTCTACTGCTCTATCTCTGGTTATTTAATCAAACCCAATCACTTGATTTTGTCAAAATGTATCTATTTATTCCATCAGTTTTATATTTTTATATACAAATGTATACTCACCCTGCGACAGACTGGCGACCTGTGAACCCTGCCTCTCGCCCAGAACATTAGCTGGAGATAGGCACCAGCAACCCTCGTGACCTCACTAAGGGACAAAGGTGTTAGAAAATGGATGGATGGATGGATGGATGGATGGATGGATGGATGGATGGATGGATGGATGGATGGATGGATGGATGGATGGATGGATGGATGGATGGATGGATGGATGGATGGATGGATGGTGGATGGATGGATGGATGGATGGATGGATGGATGGATGGATCCTAAGGGGCAGATTTTTATGAGATAAAAATTTTGAGTCCTTTTCAATTTTTTTTCACCTTTAATATAACATACTGTTTTTCATATAAAATTCAACTGGAACAAAACAATAAATGGAATAAACGCATCATTGTTGGATTAGTGTTAACACACTTAAACTAGAGTATTACTTTTGATTTAATTTCAGGCTTTCAGTTAATTGGCTGTTTACTTTTTCTTGTTTGTTTGGCTGCAAATCAGACTAATTGCTTCCCGTTTTAGGTTAGGAATAGTTATCAACATTATTTATTATTTATTTTTTTATTTATTGCTTTGTTTTATTTTAAAACTGTCTTTAAACTCAAAAGTTTACATTTATTGCCTCAGCATTGTGTAATATTGCCTTGTACACAATACAACAGGACTTTTTAAATACATTTTACCTAACTGTCTATCATAGTAGAGATGGAAAAAACATTTGAACTGGGTTTTATCTTAGATTCACTGTTTGCGTCACAAAAACTCCGCATTTTAACTTTTAGTGTCTATACTTTTGAGGGCTAATGTATGTTACTTAATTTGCATTCACCTGTACCCTTAGCTATTGCATGTAAAAATCCATTGCTTGATTTTTGATGTCATTCCACTAATTTTCTCAATCTGCTAACATCTTCCATTGCTTGTTGCTTTCCTGTACTAATGCCTTTGGCGCTTTTTGTCTGACAAGCATGTTTTGTGTGTCTCATTTCTGTGCGTTGTCTCCCCTGGGCAAACCATCTGCGGTTTCGCATTGTCTCCTTCCAAATTTCCACTCCCCTCCTCCTGCCCACCGACATCCTCCCTTTCATCCATTCATCCCTCGGCCCCTCCTCTAACCACAGAGAAGAGGAAGAGGAAGAAGAGGAGGATGAGGATGAGGAGGCCGAGGCAGATGGTGAAAGCCAACCAGAAACTGAACCCTCTAGACAGGGCTCTCACAGGTATTTGAGGCCAGCCAAGCAGGATGCAATTGCCTCTTTTTTCTTCTTTTAGCATCTTCCCTGTCTGATTGCCTCACTCCTTCTATTTGGACTCCTGCTTTCTTGTATTTTGTCCTCCTAGTGTGGCTCCAGATGTAGCAGACACTCCTAACATGTGTTTGAACTTAAAGTGTATGACCAACCTCCTCCTTAAAGCCAGTGACCCTGAAGGGCAGAGAGACTTTCTCAGCATCAAGACCAGGACATCCTCTCCTGTGTCCGTTGCACCTAAAAAGAGGACCTTTAGTCCTTGGTGTGTTCCTTTCTGCCACCGTTTTCTTGTCTGGTGCTAGTTGGAAAGACAGGCTTTGCACATGCTCAGTAGTAGTGGAACCCTTTTCATGTCCCTTCATTCGTTGAGTTAAACCAGACTCAGGTGTCCTTTAGATTTGATGAGGGACTTGCATTACAACTGGCTCATTACTCATTGTGAAGCACATCACCACTAAAGCCTGTATTTCTCCCAGTGAAACTTCAGAAAGCATAAAAGCACAACTAATGACACTGTCATTTAAAATCTGCCCTCATTATTATACAGTTTAGCACTTTAAATGCTAGATCAGTTACACTGAATATATATTGTGTTAGTTCCCTGGTTTATGATACTTGCCAGAGAAAATGTTGAACCTATTTAGGTTATTTTGCATTTAACTGTGAGCAGAACAACAACCTTCTAGATATTTTCTTTCCTGTGGTCTATTAGTGAAATTGATGTTCTCAGCAATAGTCAACTTAAAAGCAAGTCTTTCAGCCTATTTGATGCATTAGTATCAGTTAAAGCCAATCCAGGGAAAATTTGTTGAATTTAACCACTGACCTACTCATTGGTGTAATACCATTCATAGTAGAAATTGTGTACTTTTTTGCATATCTCAGGTTGCAAAGCAGCTGATATTATTCCCTATATAAAACATATTATAAACAAAACACTTAAATTGTGAGTGATAGATTATAACTTAATAGTACTGAAATTATACATAATGTGCTGTACTTTTTTTGCTTTCTAAGAAGCTCATTGATTCAATCTACAGACAAAGATGTGTTCTTCCTGTCTGTTTTTGTTGTGGCCATTAAACTCTATATAATCCATCTGCGCTCTAACTAACTTAACTGGATGGCTAACGCTTGATCTTTTTCTCTCTGACTTACTTTATCTTTTCTCTTGCTTTCATCTTCAGTCTGACAGATACTCCACCTCCTGCAATTTACTCAGCTAGAAGGCCCTGCTGGGCTGAGAGGTAAGGTCAGGAGTCTGCAGGTTAAGTGTAACAGGAATATATGGAAATGCTAACGCTAATTTCTAACGTTTGAAACTTGCAATACTAAAAATGTGACTAAACAGCCACTCAGTAAATTACAATATCATCTAAAGCTTAATTTTTTTAATTAATTAAATTCATAAAGCAAGAGTCCAGAGTAATCCTGATCATCATGACTTATGAAAACCCAGAATTAAATTTTCAGAAATCTGCATACATGAAAGCAATTAAATGATTTTTTCACTAGAAAAATGTCGACCTGTGTGAAGTTTGCCCATATACTGTAAATGTACATTTTACTTTGTCAAAACTCCTTTTAGATGAATCATTGCAATATTTTGATCTGCCATCAACCTGTTGAGGTGTAATCAAAGCCTAAGTTGCTTTAATAGTGACTTTCAGTTTGTCTGCTTTGTTGGTTCTTGTGTTTCCTTTTTTTTTACTCTTACAATCCTGAGCACACTGATACCATGGCTATTAAAGCAGGCATTGGCATTTTTTGACAGTGTTGGCAGGTGCCCCACTGGCAATTAAATCAGTATCTCCATAAAGCTTGTCAGCATAGAAAAAACATGAAGACCTGAAAGAAACATTTACTTTCATCTGTAAAGATAACTTTGGACCACTGAAGTTATTTTACTCCTGATGCTCAGGAGCCTGAATAGAGGGGAAACCAAAGCTGAAGCTCATATCCAGGAAAAGTCTCAGTGGGGCGGCTCTTGAAGAACACCAGCCACAGTTCATGCCTTAAAAATCTCAGCAAAAAAGTTGAATAGGCAACTTTTCAAATTTCTCAAAATTGAGTTTAGTTTACTTTGCAATAATCCTCAAAACTAACAGAAGACTTGAAATATGTCCCTCTGTGACTGTCTAATGTAAAACATGAGCTTCACTTTTTGTATTAAATTACTGAACATTATTTCTAAACTGTCCAGAAATCTGGGTTTTGCATCCAGTCACTGATGTTTTGTTTTATTATTATTTTGATAAAAGATAGGAAAGACAAACATTGAGTTTTTTCTTCTTCTTCTTCCTTTCCAGAAAAAGTTATAATGGTCGACATCCAACGCCAACATCACCCATCCATCAACTCAGTAACTCAACACCCTCCACACCTGACTCCAAGTCTGACAGGTGAACACATCAACACACCTTTTGGCATCAATTAAATTAGATGTTACTTGATAAAAGGAACATGCATCATTACATTTTTATTAATGCCTTCACTTATTTTCCTTTTCTTAACATTTTTCCAAGCAGGACCGCTATCGGGAGCTTGCTGACATCGTCATACCGGCAACATCAAGAATCTCTGGCTGTAGAGAGAGAGAAGAGACGTCTGGAAAGAGAGGAGCGTCTGCAGAGGATTGAAAGAGAAGAGAGAAATCGATTCAAGTTAGTTTCACCTTGCCTGTTAGATAAACCCCAGCATGACTCCATGTTGAAGAGCATGAACTGTTTCTTCACTACTGGCAGCTAGATATTACAGGTGGCTCTTGTCTTAGCTCAGCTGAGGTGCTCATAAATCTCTCCTAAGGCTGAGAGAAGCGGAGTTTTATTTATGAGGATAATTGCACTCTGAAACATGACAGGAGGACTCTGCAAAAGCATATGTTATCTGTGCATGTTGTATCTTAGCCTTTTGTAAGCAGTATTCCAGATCCTTAATATCATAGCAGTCTAAGACTTCAGGATTCATGCTGAGTAAAATATACATCATTCAAGTATTAAATTGCCTTTTTTTGAAGCTCAGTTATTTTTTTTTGTCTCAGTCGTGATCATGTGGAAAAGAGAGAAGAAGCGAGACAAGTCCGAGAGGAAAGGTGGGTTCATTTTATTTCTGTTTCAAATGGATCTGTGTTTTCGTTTGCCTGTGTTACTATCCTGTTCTCAACTCCGTGAACTTCGACATGCAGCTCAAATATTTGAAAGAAAGCCTAGAAAGAAACTCGGCATTAGCATTTTAGTTGCCAAAAATTCCTCACGGCGGTTTAAAAAAAGTGGATGTCATTTGTCATCATTCAGGTCTCTGATTAATGGGATTATGGCCCCATTTTTCCATAATTTTCCTGGAATGAGATGGGGAAAATGGCTAATATTTACAGATACAATCTATGTTACAAAAGGCTGTCATGCTTCCAAAAATGTAATACTTTCGGTGGCTGGATGTTTTTAATCAATCAGTTTCCTGGAAAACATTTCACTCTGAAATAAATAACTGAACTATGGATCAAAAAAATTTAGTTACACAGTTAAAAGAGGTCAGTTTTTGCACTACGACTTGCAAAAGTACTAATACCACTTAAAACCTTTTTCAAAATGTTTTAATGTATTTCATTTTGATTTTGTCTTTTGGGGTGCGTCTTTTTATATGAAGAAAATATTGCCTTATGTTGTTTTCAAAATAGCAAAATACCACTAATGCAGTGATAAAGGAAAGCACAGCATGATTCTACCACCATCATCTTCCATTCCAGGGTTCGGGATTATGCATATTGTTGTCTGAAAAGGTCAGAATGTTCACTTTCAGTTCCATCTGTCCAGCATCTTCTTTTAAATGTTTAATGTATCCTCCACTTGACTTGTGGTAAACTTTGAAGAAGGTTTATTTTATGACTTCCTTTCAAAATTAGCTGTCATCTTTAGTTCTTGTGTATTTTCATATGGACAAATGTTAAGCATAAACAATACTGAACACTATAACATTTGTAGCATTTGCTATTTTCCAGCATACATTCCCAAATGACAACATAAAAATACTTTAAAAGACAATAAAAAATCATGGCAAAATAAAATATTATACACAACACAAATCCTAAAATTAATTTAAAATATACTGTCTGTCAAAATACTTCCTCACCTCAACTATAGATCCATAAAGCTCCTGCAGAATTGCCATGATCCTCTGGGCTGATTCTCTGATTAATGCACTTTTTGTCTTGTCAGATTATGGATTGACAGGTTGTTTTTGAGAAGTTCACATCTTGGGATATTGTTTTGTAATCTAACCCAACTTTAAACCTCTGGACAGGTTTCTTCCCTAAACTGTCTGCTCTGTTTCTTGGTCTTCCTGATGCTATTTGTTCACTACTGGTCATTAATAATCCTCTGATTCCTTCATAGGACTGTTCTCTTCATGCTGAGATTAGATTACAAATGGGATGACTGTATTTAATAATTAGGTGACTTCTGAGGTCAATTTAATTTCGATGTATTGCAGTGACGGGAACTGAAGACAAATATTGACCACAAACTCCTTAAATCTTGGATTATGACAATATCTTGAAAACCATGTAGCACATTCCTTCAACTTCACAGTTTTGCATTACTTTGTTTTGAGAACTCACAAAACGTCCAAATAAATCACATGTGACCAATGGAATGTGAAAAGGTTCATTTGCGAGAGGAAACTCTAGTAGACCTGCACACACTGAATAAATGGCACATGAATTATACAAATGAAATCAGATTGTTGTATGCAGAGATGGATGAAATCTTAATTTTGTTTTGAAGGTACAAAGGAGTGGAGAGGCTGGCTGCAGAGGAGTTTGATCGTGAGCGCCCCCGAGTGCCGACAAGAGGACGAACAGAAATCACGCTGTGTTTGAGTCCAACTCCAACCAGCCGCTCAGTATCCCGCTGCTCCACAGCATCACCCTCTATCTCACAGGAAAAGACAGTCACGGCTGCAGAGCAGATGTCGGGTAAAAAATGTTTTTTTTTTACTCTTGGTGCTCAAGAGTTGGTGGGGAATGACCAAATCTTGCCGTCTTACATGGACTCCTTCCAGTGTAACCTCTTGATATTGTGGTCAAACAACTGAGTCTTCATCTAACCTCCCCTTTAAGTTGTTCTCTGGAAGGCGTTTGGCGTGTTCATGTGAACAGCTGTAATTTTCAGTTTATTTTCAAGCAGGCTCTTCCTTCTTGGTTAAACATGATTGCATTCATGCTGAACTTGCGTCACTCTGAACAGTGTTTCTGTAGGTACCAGTTTGTGAAAGACTTGAGCCTCAGAGGATCTAGGGTTTTTCTAGAATACCCTCGTTTGACAGTTTGGGTGAGATTTGTACCAGTCTGAAGATTCAAACAAGATAATTCAAATACCAAACACATAAATTGCTTGTAAAATGTATAAAGCAAGTTAATGTTAAACGTCTTCTACAGGTTATTTGATATCAACCATATACTAAGACTCCAGACTTGTGGCTGGAAACTAACCAATTTAAATGAGCTACACCAAATGTGCCAAGAGGACTGGTCAAACATCCGGATAGAATGATGCCAAAACCTTGTTCAGATAAAAAGCGTATACCTTCTCTACAACTTACCAAGATGCTAATGGAAGTTTATGCTTACATTTGAAAATATGGAGTCATTTGGGGTTTGAGAAAGATAAAAATAAGTTCAGTTTTGGGCCCCTAATTATTGTAGGGTCTCTCTGATTATTTCAGTCTGTATGTTATAGTCATGCTATTACCTTGAAAAAAAAAATGGGTTCAAATGCATCGATAAAAAGGTCATGCCAATGATGAGCCTGTGTTTCATTCGGACTGGCATTGTTCCAGCTTTTGGGGATTAAAACTGAAGGATATCATGTGTTATTCCAAAGAAAGTTTGAAAAAAAGATTTGAAAACAGTTTCATTTAGCAGCTTCTGTCTCAAAATAACCATTTGTCCATATTCTCGCAAATTATTAATAATATGGTTAATACTTGAGTTAATTCTACATTCCGATTTCTTTCCAGGAACAGAAAATATACCAAGTCCAAACCTCATCCCACAGATTAGAACCAAGAGTCCAGCACCTGAACTACCAGCATCAGACTCGCCCCAAACAGCAAATAACAAAACTGAGACAAAGACATGTGCGGATGCAGGAATGTTTGCTAAGGTACAGAGTGGCAAGAGTGGCGCAGCACAGCTTGATGAGAAAGAGCAGTCGGGAAAAGAGAAGGAAGAGAAACAAGAGCAGGAGATTTTTACAGAACGGGAACGGATTGTTGATGAGGTTGGAGCTGAGGAAGCAGAGACGACAGATGGACCAGAGGTTGGAGAGCAGGATGTTAGTGTGGAGGTGGAGTTGGAGGAGAAATTACAGCCTGCAGATGGAGAGCCGGAGGACAGTGTGATGCTGAGCGACAAAGAGAGACAGAACGAGGAAGTGAATGAAAAAGACAACTGCTCTGCATCCAGCATCTCTTCCACAAGCAGCACTCTGGAGAGGGAGGAGCGAGAGCAGAAGCTAACTAAAGACACTGACTCAGGTAGCAAATATTTTATTTGCTATTTTGGTAACTCTTGAAGGCATTTGGTCTTTTGTAAAAAAAAAAAAACAAAAAAAAACAAAAAACTTTTAAATCTTGTATCCTTTTTATTCCACTTTAACAGTACTTAGTTTTTTGGTCTATCACATACAATGTCTGTGAAACACATACATTTGTAATATTGATTTGACAAACTATAAACAGACCATGGTTACGAATATCTTTTATGTTGCTCTAATTAACAACAGTATATTTGTTTTCTAATCAACAGGCCAATGGACTCATTGTTTAAAGGACGCAGATGTGAATGACCAATGCAAGAAGATTCTCAACAACAAGCGCTTCATGCTGGACATGCTCTACGCCCAGAAGGCCGTCTCAGAGGAAGACAGGGACGTTGGAGAGTCAGAGAAGGAACGATGTAAATGTGAAAAGGAATCAGATGAGAGTGACCCTGTGGCCAGTTTGGCCAGCCGGATCTCCACACTGGAGGCGAATAGACAGGCAAGAGAGGACTGTGTAAAAAAATTAGAGGTGGCCAATATGGACAACCACTGCAACGTCAGGGCAGTGGCGGAGAAATTTGGGGATTTAGTCAAGGGTCTGACATGTGCGCTGGAGATGGAGGCTCCTAAAGAGCAACAGCAGACAGACAAGTCATCTGGTTCAGCCCCTAAGAAAGAGTCGGATCATATCTGGGATCAGCTGATGGCGTCCCCCAGGGAGCTGCGCATCAAAGAAATGGACTTCACAGATCTTAGAGAGGAGGACGACATGGACATTTTAGATTTGGAGGGTGTGGTTAACTCCCCTTCTCCGCCATGCAGCTCTGCCCTCCCACCACCTCCACCTTTGTTTGGATGTCCCCCACCTCCTCCCATTCTGGGCAGGATGATGCCCCCACCCCCTCCGTTCATGGCTCCCATACCACCGCCCTCTCCTCAGCTGGGTCGAGGGGACGGCCCTCTCTTCCAGAAGAAGAAGAAGACCATCCGTCTCTTCTGGAACGAGGTGCGTCCTGTGGACTGGCAGCGCAAGAATCACAAATTCTGTAAGGAGTCTCTGTGGTCCAAACTGGAGCCGGTTAAACTGGACACGTCTAAACTGGAGCAGCTGTTTGAGACCAAATACAAGGAGTTGTCAGTAACAAAGGTATTCTAATTTAAATTACTCAGAAACGTCATGCAATTTAAAACGCCACAGTGATGCTATGTTGGATTAAAATCTGGTGGGTTTCCTCTTTGGGAGGAAATAATTGAATGTTTTGCATAAAAATAAACCTGATTAAACCCTGTATTTAGACATTGAAATGGAGAGTTGGTAAAGAATTGGTCATTAAATCTTAAACAAATGACTACAAAACTGACATTACAAATTGTTAATGAAGCTATGATAAATAATCAAAACTTTATTAATAAAAATTGACCATTTGTAGGGGGATTTTACTAGCAATCCACTTACACTGTTTTCTTCTTCATCTCTTTGCATCTCCCAGAAAGCATCAGTTGAAGGCAAACGACAAGAAATCATTGTCCTGGACTCGAAGCGCAGCAACGCCATAAATATCGGGTTAACTGTCTTGCCTCCTCCACGCACAATCAAGACAGCTATTCTCAACTTTGATGAGTATGCACTAAACAAGGAAGGCATTGAGGTAAGCTTTAATTAGTTGCATTAAAAATTAAATGTATTCTGAATGTAGAGTCAGTGGGTGTAAACTGTAAATGGGCGTCATTAAGAATAAATGTAAAGCTTTCTATTGTAATAGTTCACATTGTTATCTTTTGAATATATTTAAAATGAGAAAGTATAAAAATATATATATTTATAGGTAGTCTCAACAACAAAATGTAGGGTATCAGCTGCAGTTTACAGTTGCAGGTAAGAGAGACCTCATACTTTTGGTATTACATAACCTGAGTTCATTTGTAGGAGACAGGAAGATTCCTCTCCATCTTTTTTTCTCTGGAGGTATTTGCAGTAAGAACACAAAAGCAGGGGCAAAAGTTCAGTGGGAAAGCAGGAAACGGCTTTGAGAAATATCAGAATCAATGTTTTCCACCAACTTCTCCGACATGTCAGGCCAAGATTTCATCCAGACAGACAGAGACAAATTTTGCATATGTTTGAATTTCTCCCCTGTACTAGAAAATCCTCACAATGATCCCCACAGAGGAGGAGAAGCAGAGGATCCAGGAGGCTCAGCTGATGAACCCTGACGTTCCTCTGGGCAGCGCCGAGCAGTTCCTGCTCACCCTCTCCTCCATCACGGAGCTGTCAGCGCGCCTGCAGCTGTGGGCCTTCAAGATGGACTACGAGCTTATTGAGAAGGTCGGACACATTCCTGCTCCCCCTAATCCGGGGCAGATGAAACAGGCGTTCAGCTGTTATATAAGAACAAGTTTAGGTTTTTCTCTCTAAAATACGCAGTATTTTTCTGTCGTAACCTGGATGATATGCAGGCTTTCTTTCTTTTTTTGCTGCAAGTTCTTTTCGTACTCTCATGAATTTCTTCTTCCTGCACTTTTAGGAAGTGGCAGAGCCATTGCAGGACCTAAAAGAAGGAATGGACCAACTTGAGAAAAACAAGACCCTCAGATACATCCTCACCACCCTGCTGGCCATTGGCAACTTCCTCAATGGCTCAAACGTAAGAGAAACAATCCAAGGAATGCTTCTGATAATACTAGTTTCTCTCTTGTCGTCCTTCTATATTCTCAATTTCAATTAACATTGATACCATATACTTTCAGTCAAACCCATTATGTTGGGATTAATAACAGTGGAGTGTGTGTGTGAATGAGTTCACTGCCTGACTGCAGCAGCTTCTGTTGAGTCTGGCTCCATCTGCTGAGAAGGAAGAAGGGGAGGGAGAGTTGAGTAATTTATTTATTTATTTTTTATTTTTTGGAAGTTCATGTTCATCTGGATTGCCTGTGTGTGAACACTGTGTTTTTTTTCCTCTCACTTTGTCACAAAGTGAGATTTTTGTTTGTTCCTGTGACCCCATCTGTGCCTCTGTGGGAGTACATTGCATGTATGGGATCACTAGAGGCAAACATCCAAAAGGGGAAACATAAGTCATCAACATCAAAACGAGAAGTTTCCCGTAAATAATGGCTGCATTTATATTTTTGCAGTAAGCCATTTATAGCTGGCAGCGGAACAAGGGAAATCCTGTTGGTATTATGTCTTTCATGATGCATTCTGGACCCTTTATTTGCTTTGTTGTGTAGAGAGAACAAACACTGGGCCTTAAGCAGATTGCGGTTTTTGATACTAACAATCTAATTAATCTACATATCTCCATTCGGTCCCATTTTTCTAGCTGTGCCGGATGGGAAATTCACTTCCATCTGGTGCTCGATTTCACCGAACTAATTCCATCCACATTCTCAGTGTTATTTGTGTCTTTATGGGTCTGCAGGCCAAAGGCTTTGAGCTGAGTTATTTGGAAAAAGTCCCGGAGGTGAAGGACACGGTTCATAAGCAGTCCCTGTTACACCACGCCTGCGCCATTGTGGTGGAAAAGTTTCCAGACAGCACCGACCTCTACTCTGAAATAGGAGCCATTACCCGCTTGACCAAGGTTAAAAACTCATTATGTTCTCTAATATCTGTCATATTCACTAAAACGACTCCTGAACAGTTTTTTTTTCCTCAGGTGGATTTTGACCAGCTTCAAGACAATTTGGCCCAGATGGAGCGCAGGTGCAAAGCATCATGGGATCACCTAAAAGTCATTGCTAAACATGAAATGAAACCAGCATTGAAGCAAAAAATGTCAGACTTCCTTAAAGACTGTGCAGAGAGAATTATAATTCTGAAAATAGTGCATCGCAGAATAATCAACAGGTATGCCTGAATACTGGAGAGTGTATTTTATTCCATTTTTAAGTGATAGGCCAACTAAAATTGATAATATCATACATAATTTTCAAACTTTCTTACCTATAGAAATGTGGAAAAGTTTTAAACCGTCAATGAAAAGGTGTTCATAGGTACGACGATTAATGATTAATGCTCTCATTTTCCATCCCCTTCACGTTTATGAGATATTTAGTGTTGGTCTTTCACGTAAGATACCAATAAAATGCTTCAAAGTTTGTGTTGTAATACCACACAACTAATGGATATCTCTGTCACCCATGCAAATCTGCAGGTTCCACGCTTTTCTGCTGTTCCTGGGGCATCCTATCTATGCCGTACGAGAGGTTAGCATACATCGCTTCAGCAAGATCCTGAGTGAGTTCGCCCTGGAGTACCGCACAACGAGAGAGCGTGTGCTGCAACAGAAACAAAAGAGGGCCAACCACAGAGAAAGAAACAAGACCAGGGGGAAAATGATAACAGACGTAAGGGCTGTTCATTGCTCTATCACCCTTCTTGTTTAGCATGTGCTTCCTCAGTTCCATGAAACCGTGTTAACAAGCCATTTTCAGTGGTTTTATCTGTAATCTTGTGAAATCTGGCTTGTTTTCTGGCCAAAGGGTTGAATTGTATTTCCAAATACGTCATCACAGCTTTCTCCGTGCTCACATGTATGAGTTACTGTAACAACAATCAGGGAGTCGTGTGGAATGGACCTCATTCTGTAGCTGCTTCAGGCTGACAACGGGCCAGCGCAAACATCTCGCTGTGCGATTTAAATCTCCGAGACCCCGGAGAGTCGGCTGTTAATGGAGAAGGCTACAGAGACGGACCCTTTTCTTTGTAAAGGACACCTAATTTAATCACGTGTGAAAATTCAAACCTGTGTCTCTCCCTGAAGGAGAAATAACTAGGGGCCACACCTCAGTCACATTCCTAAAGATCTCCCATCATGTGTGCCCCTCTGTTACATAAATGAAGCAAACAAACTTCGCTGTTTTGGCTGAAAATCTTTTTGTGAAATCATATGCAAGGAAAGATGTTAAAGCTCTAAATCACCCGGAGTGCTGGGGGTTTAAATGTGAAAATTGGCAAAATCTGAACAGTTAAAATTATGATCAAGATCCTCTGCGCTAATGTTGTATATTATGTTTTTATTTCTCTGTTTATATTCCTACAATACATCAGCTGCATATTTTATTACCAATGTAACCTTTGCTCTCAACAACTTAACATCTAATGGTGCAACTACCATTTAGTATTAACAAGGCAATATAGTACCTTCTATTGCAAAAGCAGATATTAAAGGGACATAACATTAGATGTTGGGTTTTACATCACATTGACTGCAGACACATTCCTCATACCAAATCTATAATTAAGAATTTAACATGAAAGCAAATATTTTTTTTTTTGCTAGAAGATTTTGGTTATTCTAATTACATGTTTACAATATAATGTAATTAGAATTATGAATACTTATTTTGGTTTTTATTTTCAATAGAGTGAGGATGACGATGACAGTGAGGTAGGAATGTGCCTATAGTATGTATGCGTGTACATGTCTGTGTATTCTCTGTTTGGACTAACATTTAACAAGATGCACAGCTATATTTTTAAATAACAGTTTTGCTCAAATGGTCTGCACAAGTCATGAGTTGTTTGTAAGACTAAGAGGGACTAACTTTGAAAAGGCATGAATAAGAAACATGATGCCGTTTAGATATCGAGTGAATCTAACCATAAACTTTTACTTAATGGTAAAAAAGTACAGAATTCAAAAGCATGCTGAAAGAAGCAGTCATGAAAGTAAAACATCAAAAAGTTTATTGTGTGCCTATGAAATAACTAACTTCTCCTACTTCAGTCTGGGCAAAGGCGATGAAAAGAGGCACGTTTAAAGTTTTCACCTCTTTCCTTAAACTCTTAAAGAGCGGTAAATTTGGAGGTGCCTCTTCGGACGCACAGGAGAGTCAATCTCAGGGTATCCAGGGTGCTGACGATGCAGCGGAACACGAAAACATGAAGGCCATGTTAAAAACTGGTCTGACGGATGGAGAAAGCAGCACATCCGCAGTGCCCGGCCTAAGGAATCGTACCAGAGGAGGCAGCCTCAGAGGTGGGTCGGAAAGCCGTATTTTACTGCTACTTTATAAATCATAAATGTGTGCTTTTATGAAACCATCAATGGCACAGGGACAAGAGTTATAAGTTTTACCTCATCGTGCAATCTCATCAGTTCCGAGTTATGATGAATGATTTTCTGAACTTCCTCCTGAACATCATCAAATCTTTATTGTCCAAGTTGTCCAAACATTTTTTCCTTTTGATCATCCTCTGGTCACATAACTTGTTGAGTAAAGAAGAAAATTTAAGCAAAGTGTTCAAAATTGTGTAATACTGACATCATAATTAATCAACTGTTTTGTTTTTCTAACCCTGTGTTTATTTTCTAAGGTATGCAGTCTATGGTTTGTGTTCAAATCTCTAGGAGTCAAAATAAAAAAGTTAAATGTGCAAAAATAAATTAATAAAAATAAACATAGTGCCAAACGGTAAAAAATGTAACATGCATGTCACTACCACAAGATCTAGGTTTGTTGCCATAAAAAGAAAAACACATAGCAATCCAGTCTCCTGCTCCTTTCCTGCAATTTGCCTTGTTTTGGTACTGGATTCATAAAGCTCATTATATTAAGCAGGTGTGATCAGTTTACATCTATTTTTGTATTAAGTCACAATTATTCCTTCCTCGGCCATTGACTAAAATATCAGTCAAGCCTGACACATAGACAGAATGACTTGTATCTTTTTTAACAACTCTGAGATGCTTTTAAGTAAATCCATCAGTGCACCAAGATATGTTTGCCCTTCTTTATTTGCTCCTTTGGTAGGGAGTATTTTTGATACACATTTAAGTAAATAGATCAAAACTTTAAGAAAGCTATGTTTGCTTCTATTGTAGTTTACTCAAAAGCATGCACGTTTAGAAAGTCTTTCCCCAAGTACATGCAAAAGACCTCATTCAAATCTGGGCAAACTGCCTCAGTTCAGAGAGATGTTATTTAAAGAAGCTATTTAAGAAGCAGATCTGCCTTTTCATCGAGAAGCAAACCTAGCTTTTCCCCTATTTTGCATCCACAAATGTCACTGCGGATGAAAACACCACGAAAAAATTGATGTAGAAATTCAGATTTAGCCACGTCATTCATAAAATGAAACTTGCAACCTCCTAACTCATTTGCTCTATTCAAAGTAATCGTTGTAGGGCAATTCGTTGGGGACGGACGAGTCCAGGGCCACGGCCGTCTCTACCTTATTACACAGCATAACATGACATTCATTTGATTCGGCTGTGTTTGTTTCAGGACGTGTTGCTCCGTGGTGTTCTACCAGCGATGACCCTGTGAACTGCACAGATGACACAGCAGATGAGATCATGGAGAGGATCGTTCGATCCGCCACTCAGGGGCCCGGCCCGAGAACGCTACCTCGAGAAAGGAGACGATCCCGACTTAACAGGAAATCATGTGGGTGTTGTGTATGTGCGCAAATATAATCAAAACCAAGAAATGCGTCTGCTTCATTTGTTTTCATTATTGTTGATTTTCTCTCCTGACCACACAGTAAGGAGGACACTCAAGAGTGGCTTGACGACAGAAGAGGCAAATGCTCTTGGCTTGTCCAGCGGTTCAGAGCTGCAGGTGTGAGGAAGACCACAATCACGCTGGACATTACGACGACTGTCGGCCCTTTCACTGCCCCCCACTTCCAATCCAGACTGGAAACCCACCCCTCTCTAGCTTGGCACTCAAACCACAGCGAGCTGGGATGAGTTGTTTGATTTATGTACTGTGACACAAGAGAGGGGAAAACCGCTGCGAGAGATCTTAATCTTAAAACTTGTGGGCAGGAAAAACAGCTTTGCATTCAAACCACTAAGCTTGGCTTTTGCTGGATGATCACAGAACGACTGCTTCCGCAAGGCTTTATCACTGTCATCCTTCAATTGCGACTCACGTACAAGTGCCCAGAGAGGTTTTGCTTTGTTTTGTGTGCGCCTAAGGCTGCCAGTGCACGAGCTTCAGTCCCTGCAGCCTTCCCTGGATCCAAAGGGCAAAACCGGAACCCTTAAAATGACTTATTGCTAGGGGTTGAACAACGTATAGCTGAGCTAAATGACATTTCATCTATTGAATAGATGGCTTAGTGAAGATGCTTATTTTGTTGTTTACTACTGGGGTATTTTGTGTTTCATTTTGGTCCGAAAAGGTGCTTTAAAAAGGAACATTTGCACTGGATGTAAACGTTGGCTATCATTGGAATGTGAGATGCTTGACACTGATGAACCACTCTGACATCTTGACTCTGACAATATGCTCATCAATGTGCCGGCTATTCAGTAACACGGTTTTTACATGACTGAAGTGGACAGATTCAAGGCGGATGTGCATGAGTTTACAGGTGAAGGAATTTATTAGTGTAGATATATTTTTTTGAAGAACGAAACAAAATGTTCAGTGTTGCATTGTTGGATCAATTCTTAAAAACTAAAAGGCTGGCAAGTATTCAAGGGAGGCAGGCACAGTTAGTACTCTTTCTAAATTTGAGTTGTATTTTATAGAAACTATGAGCTGCACATTTCAGTGCCTTGCGGACCGTTATTTATTAAGACGCTTTCAGGGACATGTGATCACATATTGTTACTACAGATGTGCAGTTTGTGTATGAGAAAATCATTTTAATGTTCAGTCGATGTTTTTAAACCAATCATGACAAAATAACTTTTTCTTATTTTATCTCTATGAAGATAATGTAGTTTCTACAGCTTTGAGTTGTACGTCATTCGAGTCCTGTCATTTAGCCTTGGTGTAAAATTAGTGCAGATCGGTTAAAGTAAAGGGGATGTAACAATTGGCCAAACTAATCTGTAGTTTAAATTACATTAAAGAAGGTGTCACTTTGTCCTTTACAGGATACTTGAGTATTTCTTTTTTTTTCTTTAAGTTCACTGCTGTGAAAATTTGGAGTCATCCCTTTTTTGTATAATTTGCCTTCAAAAGTCCTGACGATGGATGCCAGAAAGACTGTCTCATTCTGTATTCCCTGAATTCCCTTGATCCTCACCGTAACTGTGGATTTCCAAAAGGCTGTCAGTATTTCAGAGGTCAGTATGTTCCAAAGCAAAAATGTTTCTGCATTTTGCTCAGCCCTCCTGTAAGCTGCTGAATGTTTTGCTCTCTCACAGTCTGAATGGATAAAATCCTTGTGCTTCCTCTGACTTTATTTTTAAACATTTCACCGATATTGAAAATGGCTTTGAGTTTCTTTTTCTTAGTAATCTGTACCAAATGGGCTTTTTTTATAGCAGTCAGGTAGCGTATATGTACAGTGCATTCACTGTTTGGCATAAGATCTGATTTTTGAGTTTATTACTGGCAGCTCAGTGATCAGGAATGATCAATATAACAATTGTCCATTTCCAAACACTAGATGATTTCTTGGTGTAATTTTAGGCATTATTGTTTTCTCAAAAATGCAAATTGCTAAAAAAAAAGCAAAGAAACCTCTAAATAGCTCCTTTAATTACTTTGTTTGACAAATCTGTCCCAGCAGAGTAGAAATTTGTAATGCAGATGAACAATTAAAGAAAAGAAAGTTTGGCTTTCATTAAATTTATTTTGTATCTCCTCATTTATCCCAAAGATGCTGTGGAAATGAAGTGAAAGCATATTTGGATAGAAATCACACAACAGAAACAGACATTACTGGAGAGGATGTGAAGAAGCACAGCGTTTATAACATAATATTAAAGAAGGAAATGTCCAATGTAATTTTTTAAACACAAATTAATAACAATAGACTAAAGTTGCATGCATATTGTAAGTTTTGATAAATTTATAGGCTAAATGTTTAGAAAATATGTTTACACATTACACAATACACATTGCGAACATAAATGTTAAATGTCACAAGAGGAGGATCCCGTTTACCCTGACTTCTAGATAGTTTGCTAGCACATAGTTTGGATTGACTCATTGTGGAGGGTTTGTGAGATGCAGGCAAGATAAACTTTCAGCAACACAGCCTGAATCTGCCAAGGTTCTGCTGGACACAGAAACATACTGGATGCTATGAAGGCAATCAAAAACAAAAGCACAGCATTTCCTCTGTATAATGTATAATTAATTCAGTTTTGTCAAACTGAATATAAGCAGGGATTTAGCAGTGGTGCAATTGCTTTATTCCAAATGACACACAGGGCTAGCAGCTTTATTTACTGGCATTTATTTCTTAGCAGTCCACATGCTGTATGTCTCCTCCATCATAACCAGATACATATAAACTCCCATACGTCATCAAAAGTTTATTCTAGTGGATTTTGGATTTTATCCAATCCCTAATAAGTTAATTTTCTACCAAGGATTACACATATTTAAAATGTCTGTTCAATGTTATAAAGCTAGAGGCGGCGCAAGACGTTTGCACAATACAGTATGAATAAACACATATGTAATAAAATAATCGCAAAATTTGTCATAAACATATCACATTATTAAAGAAAATGCAAAACTGAGCCAGACTTTAAAGTCAAATAAGATGTTTGCATATAAAAACTAATTCTGTGATCTGTACATCTCTTTTTGCATTTACTAGAGTGGATATATTTGGTTTTAACAAAGCTTACAATTTCTAAGGCAAATCTATTTATGTGACAAAATGTCACTGTAAGAGATTTACAGCAATTAGATGTGTAAGGAGAAAAAGACAGGGCTGTGGCTCATCCAAAGTCGTCTTCATAGATGAAAGTAAATTTTGCATTATATTTGAAAATAAAGGTCCAAGTCGGAGCAACGTAAAGTTGGCAGTCAGTGAAGCTTTGGGAAGCCAAGTCATCTACTTGTGCTGCTTCAGTGTTTCATTGAATCCAAAGTCAGCAAGCTAACCATCCACCAGGAAACATTACAGCACTTCAGGCTTCCCTCTGCAAGAAGCTTTGTGGAGATGCTGACTTAATTTTCCAGCAGACCTTGGTACCCATCCACACTGCTAAAAGTACCTACATCTGCTTTAATGACCACAATATGGCCGACACTGGCCTGCAATAGATCCTATAGCGAATCAATGTCTTGTCAACAGGAAGATAAGACCCATCAGAGCCAATAATGCACATGAGCTGAAGGACATTTACTCAAAATGGTCTTCAGGATCACATACATGCCATGTTGCACCAATGCAGGGGTTCTGATCAGTGTGGAGTGCATACAATGCAGTATTTGGACATACTTTTGAAAAGCCCAGATTTCTGAAATAAATTTTTAATGGAAAGCTCTATTTTGAAACAAAACTCTGAGAAACTGGACTTTGGGTTTTCATCAGCTTCACAGGCTTACAAGATAGATCTGTGTGTAATAGCAAACTTCAAGTTGCACTTCTGGAAACAAATGATTGAATTCTATTTTTGATATAATTTATTGGGATGCACCTAAAATTAAGGGAAGTTAAAGTAACCAGACTAGACAAGTTATCAATTATGAGCAATAATAGAAATTATACAGAAGTGGTAATTTCACTGTTTTTTTTTTTTGTTCATTTTCAGCCCAGCGTGGGAAGACGTTCAGGAAAAGCTGAAAGTGTTATTGCCATAGCTAAGAAAACTCAACCATGCCTGACTTTAAGAAACTTTACTTTGATTATTTAATTGTTTTTTTTTTCTGCAGAGGTTTTCTGAGCTTCAGATATTAGATGCAGTTTTTTTTCTTTTTACAAAATGATCAAATTAACCTGCAACTTCAAGTTGAAACTTTTGATTTTCCTGCACTTAATATTTCTTACTTTTAGCCCATATGTACAGCCTGTGCCATCTCACCTCAAACAAAAATAGTATTAAAACCAAGGCTTCTGTTGCATCCATCCCCACAGCAAATCTATGTAACAACTACAATAAAAAGGCTCATTGAAACACCTTTGGGACTATTTTTTAATTATCCTTCAGTTGTACTGGATTTAAGCAGAAAAGAAATATTCACATGTGACACTTATGATGAAAATGAAAGGAAAACTTAATCTTCTTTATTCTTTTAGTCCACAAAACCCATGCTTCAAGTTACTTAAAAGTTCAAGAGCGCAGAAGTGGATGACAGGCTGCTGATATTGCTCACGTAGTGTTTTCCTGTATAGCGTTTCCCACGCAGACCTCATTTGGTCTTGTTTACATCATCTGTACATCAAGGTCTTCTGGGTTTCAATTTGATTATGGTTTGCTTTTTTTTTATTAAACAGCAGAAACTGTATGAAGAAAAAGTAAACTACCTACAAAAAGATGAAGGGAAAGACGGGGAGGGAGGAAAACCAAGCATCACAAACAGCACAAAACAAAGCTGATCAGTCTCAGCAAATCCAGTGCAACCCAAAACACATTTTGCTTTATTCCATCTAAAAACAAGGGTGCATAATAACATTATACTTTGAATTTAGCAATTATTCTAATTTTTTTTATGTGCATTTTCCCTGACCCTTTTGTTTAGCACAGTACCTCATAATTGTATAGATAAATTACATCATGGATATTCCCTTTCCACTGGACATTTTTATCTTTGCAAAACATTGAATAACTGACAGGTTTATGCAGGCTTCTTATATTGCTACATTTTAAAAACAAAGATCAACAACAGGAATTTCTAGTTTTGCATATTTTCTTAGGTTTATGGTTTGGTGTGCAACTTCACCAGTAATGTCAAATCATCTCTGAAATAGCACCACAACAAGCAAACAAACACAACCCGAATACCGGGAAGGTCAGGGCGGTTTGTTTAAAGTTTGTTTTCAAAGTAGCACAAATCCCAAATATGCAGTTTATTCCTGTCATAAAATACAATGGGGGAATAGATTTGAATTGCTTTAAAGGGAAAATATGTAAACACTTAGCAATGTAAATACGGGACGCAGACTTAATTCTGGGATCATTTCAACCTGGTGTCAAACTCAGGGTTCAGATTCTGTCAAATCAATTCAGAGCTTCTGGACGCCATAATGCATTATTAAATTTGATTTAAATTAAAAAAAAATTTTCACAAAGCGTTATTCAGGATGCATCCTTCTTGAATTAAAAAGAAAGGCATTAGAGATGAGTTTAGGTGTTTAAAAAGTCTTATAAAAATGAGTACCCAAATTATAGCCACTCTGAGAGAAATATGTAAATATTTTTCTTAAAAATATTCATGTGTTTACCATAGTTTTTACTCATGACGTTATGACAACACATAGCACCAGCTTGAAGGTCATGCCAAGCCTTGGGTTTGGTCTAAAGAGCAAATCTGTGCTGCACTAAGGTGTAACGCAGACAGCAGTGAGACAAACTGACAAATCTTAAAAAGAACTTAAAGTGCCACTCCAGTCCCACGCCCGCCTCCCCAGACTCCAGCTTTCTAAAATCCACAGTACGCGACTCCTGTCTAGGACAACTGATGGGGAGCTTCAAGCATTTCCATGAGGAAGGTGTCGATAGGCGTGTCCCCGATCAGTTTGAAGAAAAAAAGATGCTCCAAGCACTTCAAACCAATGGATCGCAGTGCTGGAAGTCGAAGGAGGAGCTTTGCAAACCTGCAGGGAGAAATTGTTTCATTCGTTTTTCCTCAGAGACATAAATAAAGTCAACACTTCACAGCACAGGACTTTTACCTTCCCTGCTGCTCTGGATACTTCTGCTTGCAGTAAGCTTCCAGTGATGCATAGACTTTTTCTCTAAGGAGCTCCACCTCACCTGTGCTGGAGAGCCCTTTAGCATCTAGCAGAACAACATTAATAAGCACAATTACTACATGACATATTTCAGCTATGAAGAGAAAAAATAGTAATTTGGGATGCGCCAAGAGGTCTGTTTATGGCTCGGATCTGGTCATTTTCAACTTGTTCGACATTCACTGGTCTGTCAAAACCAAACACACTAACTCTAAACAAAATTGTCTTTTGCTGCTCAGCTAAAGTAGAGTAGAAAACTCTACATTGGCTATTCTATGTACCAGTGAGGTCAGAAACATTTCTATGATTGTGCAGTTAAATCTGGCTGTAGCTGGATTTTGAAACTTTGGCAGCTCTTTGGATGGCTTTGAGTCAAGGTTCGGATGTATATTGTCCAAAAAAAAAAAAAAAACAGTTTTTTGTTAGGAACGCTACCTTTCCAACTGCTAATATAAGATCATTTTGAATTTTCTTTAGAACTCTATAAATAATAGTTTGAAAACAACATGGAAAGTGACCTCAACTCTACTTTTAATCAGGCTGACAGCAGGTAGACAGTGCTGTTCAGCAGCCACACGATTATTTTACAAAAATGTCAGAATCAGTTGAAAACATAACCACCAGAACAAACCTTTAAAAAGACTTGAGATCAAAGACCGACTGCAACGTTTCAATTAGTGCTCAAGTGTTCTCAAATTACCTGGGTTAAACAGGACAATGGCCCGGAGACATCCCAGCTCTGTTTTGTCCATTTGCATATCTCTCATTTTGTTAACAAGCTCAGTAAGAACCCTGCAGTAAATGTATAAAATTATTAAACATGCACACTCAAATCATGAACTCAACAGTAACAACAGTGGAGAACTGTAAAAGTACCTGTCAAATATGGCACCAACTTCTGCACTCTGCACACTCTCCCTGCACAGTTTAGATCCATTTGAAAAAGAACAACACATGTAAAACATTAAACAAACTGTCTGGCTAAGAAACGTCAAACCTGGGACTAAATTAACAAACACATAACATGTTTCTGTTGCTAAAGTATTTCAACTGTCAATATGTTTCAACAAGTAACTTATGCAGAGACTTAAATTCTTAAAGAACAATGTGTAAGTCTGCTTGAAGAAGATATTTTAAAAAGACAGACATGCATCCATCTATAATAGTGAATTGGTATGAGTTCATCCACATAACAGCTAATTATGTTAGCTGTAATTTATCTTTAAAGACATTCTGGAGACTTTTTATCCATGCAAACGTACCTATCAAAAATAGCACCAACTCCGGCCATGTGTGCGCTGTCACGCTGCAGCTCGGACGCCAGCAGAGCGCCATCCTTCAGAGGAATGGAGCGATGGGAGAACGAGGCAATCAGGAGCTCATTCCACCCTAACAAACACAAGCAGCAGTGCAGATAATTATTTTCCTGTTTATATATGTACAACTCTATTCAGAGGAAACATGCCTGGATGGAAACTGCTGGGTTATAGTAATTCCCTCCACTCTAAGGTTAAACCCTCTCTGTCTGTTGCTGTTTCTTTTAAGTTTTCAGTCTACAATGTGTTGAACGCTGCATACATTTTCTACAAAGAATTTTATAAAAGCATTGTACCAATCCCTGAGTATTCAAGATATTTACGCTGCTCCTCACATATTAAGTATTTTTTTCCCCCCATTTCTTAAATGAATAATCTCTCCCACAGCATGAGTCAAAGCTTTAACAACTGACCCTGGCAACCTGCCACAGAGCTACTTTGTTTCTCTATAGTAGCAATTTACCTTTTCTCCAAACAGAATCTGAATGTGCTGACTTTAATTTGAAGCCGATAATCGATATTCGTACCTGCACGCAGGAGGATGACCTGATCGTCGAGGGGCAGCTCAGAGAAATGAGGGATTCTCTTTGCCCACTCCACCAACGCAAACAGCTGCTTGTCAGCAGTCTGGCAGATGTTGGAAACAGCATCATGGGGCTACAAAACACATCAAAGATACTTTCTGATTACTTGCAAAAAAAAAAAAGCTGATTTTGTTTTATTTTTTAGAAAAATAGGGGAGAGAAAAAAAAAAATCCAACAACTCACAGAGTTTCCTGCAGACCCTCTGTCGGAGTGAAGGTCCACCCGCATATCCACGGCCATCTCCGCCTCCAAGATCTTCTCCACAGGCATCTCATCGTTAACTCCGGAGCTGAACTCCAGCTCTCCCTCACGCTCTCTGTTCCTCTGACGCTCCTCCTGAACCGCTGCATCAGACAAACACAAAGAAACACTTCCAGAATGTACACAGGGAGATTTAATGGACTTTAGGATTCATTTACTTTTAATCCAACATGAAAGCTCATATTTACTTTCTGCTTTAACTAAATGGTATTATAATTTTAGAAGTTGTTGTTTTTCTTTTTCTAAAAATATAAATATTTTTTTTTATTTCAAATTAAATATGAAATTAATATTAATATTAATATTAACTTTGAAATTTTAAGTTAGGTTATTACAACTTTTTTTTTATTTTATATTGGTGTAAATGTGGGATGTGAGTTAATTGCTTTTACACAGTTTATCTTATTCCAATGCCTTTTTAACATGAAATGATCAAATTTAGCCAACTGCTCAAATCTCTGGTTTTTAAATCTGTTTCTGTTCAAGACACACTCTGCCATAACAAAGAAGGCAGTGGAAAAGGCTAACAAGAACATTTTGATTTCAACTCTGTAAACTAAGACAGTTTTAAGAACTATTCTGTTGTGTGTGCAAGAAATGGCTAAATGTTTATAGATTCTTTCTGTTACATGCCTGCCAGGCTGTTTGTGTTTTTCTTTCCCCTCCCTCCTTCTTTTGTTTGTCTCTTCACAGGTAGTAGGGAAGCTGGTGTCAAATTCCCCTGATTAGATCCTCTCCACCCAAGGGCTAATCAGCATCCAAGGAGGCCTTACATAAGCAGTTCACCCGGGGAACAGAATCTGCTCCACCTGGCTGGCCAGCTGATGCATGTCTTGTATTTGGTGCTCTTTGTGTAAAGGTTTGTGGTGGGAGTTAGAGAACCAGTTAAGTTTGGTGTAGGTGTTTTTCTGTTAAATACTCTAGGTAAGTAGGTGGGTGCAACCCATGTAAAGTTTTGGTGAAACTTTTGTTAGATCAGGTTAGCAGGGTTTTATTTTCTATTTGTTTTATGTAGCATAGACTGTAGTTAGGCCGTGTTTTGTTTTATTATGTTCTTTTATTTGGCACCACCTAACTGTCCCTTTCTCCCCCACAGTTTGCATGAGCCTTCTGGGACTTTTGTTGTAACTAAATCCCTTGTTTTTTTTGTCACGTTCACTTGGACTCTTTTGAATTTTTGTGGTTGTCGTGTTACTCCCCTTCTCCTCAAAAGTGGGGGCGTAACACTTCTAACAAACAGCAAGTCCTAAGATGAATTATAAACTTAAAAGATTTTGGCTTACAAAATCTGGACATTTTATCCCCTTTGAAAGACTAAAATTGAGATGATTCAATGTAAAACCCTGCAGAGATTTTGTAATTATCTGCATTAATATTTAAGGTTTTGTCTCCTCTTTTCCTCCCTCTTTCTTTTGATCAACAGCAGACCGCTACCAATTCATTGTTCAGAGACAGGAATCGGATCATTTCTTCTGATGCTCACTGATCCATGGTTGTCATGATCAAATCATATTCTAAGAAACATAAAATCATAAAGAAAATCTATCTTCCCTTATTCCCACGTTTTCAATGAATACATCAAACCTTATTAATCACAAACTGCCTTTTTTAGTGTGTTTACTTTGTGCACTTGTATCTATCAGATCAAGGTTAGAAACATGATTTGATGCTGACATTTTTCTACTCATCAATTTGTTTGTAGGATAAATAAGTACTATCTCAATTAAAAAGAAAATACATTACATTTGTTTCTTTGTGTCATGTCTTTTAACTTTCAAGCTCAAACGTCAAAGGAAATAGGAAACTGATATCTGCCAGCAACATCCTTACTGGTTATTTAGTTCTCTTTAAACCTGCATTAAAGGCAATGCAGAACAAGAGGTTTGTAACCACCAAAGAACTGCTTTTTCACAAGAAAAAAAAAGATCATTTTGCAACTTCTCAACATAACAGTGAGCCCTTTAGAGTTTCCTGCATTCTGTACCAAAGTCTGCCACTAGAGGGAGGCCTAATTACAAAACTTAATCAATTATCAAACAGCTCACAGCTGCAAGCCACACACCATGAATACACCAAAGTTAGTCAGAGACTTTCCATGAAAATAAAATAAATGTAATTATGCAGCCAGATCCACTGGTGATTTGTCACTGTGCAATCTGCCGCTTGCCTGTTGACAGCTGGGACAAAATTCAAGCCTCAGACAACCCGGAACAGAATAAAATGGATTTTAGGGACATGGACAGATGGATGGATTTAGCACCGGGCTGGTTTGGCCAGAACCCAAACGTCCTCGACATTTCTTTTTGCCTGGTGTTCTGCCCGATATAGTTCACTAGTACTAATACCAGAAGCAGGAACCTAATCAGAACAGAACAAATGTTCTCCACAGAACCACCACAAATTCTTGTTAGTCATGAAAGAAAAAGGCTTTTGCTCATGCTGAGTCATGCAGTGACAGTGATGCCAGGCACTTAATTAGGTCAACAAAAATATGTAGACCTAAAATGAAGACAATCTTGTGGGTGTGGAGTAATTATGATCCACCCAAAGAGAACAGCACGAATCTTTCCCATGACCAGAAGACGACAGTGAAATAATTTATCACCGACTGAAACAGGATTCTCAAGGCCAGTTGTTTTCCAATGCAATATGAGGCTCTTGTCTAACTGTGAAGTTAACTACTGGGAGTGACTTTAGTTTAATACTTGATTACTCAAAGGAAATCATAGGATGGTTGATAAATTTAAGCCTGATTTTTTTTTTTTATCAAAAATATTAGGATTATCTCGATATTTCAGGGGAGATACAGAAGTTCAACTTTATGCCTAAAGTTCTTGGGGCAATTTTCTGTTTAGAAACTATAAAGCTTTTTGGGGGGGACAGATCAATTATGTTTGGACTCCTTTTTCCTACTGTTGCTGTCCACTGCCAGCAGTGGCCTCCTCACCTATTGCTAGCATACACTAGAATAGAAACTAAGACTTGCATTTCAATGTAAATTGATCCCTAAGTCTTTCTATGTAAATCAAAATAATAAATAAATATTGTATTTTAGTATAGCTAATATGCTAAATTAGTCATTAATGAAATCAGTAGGAATCATTTTCTTTACTATTTTGAGTGCACAATATTTCATTAGATGCTATAAATTTCGGCTTCAATTTCCTGTGTAAATATTGCCTAGATTGTTACATTTTGTTTTTTAGAAACCTCAAGACATACAATTATAATGACAAATCAAAAGAATAGTGATTAATAAGTAGCTTAAGCAACAGGACTTTTCATAAGATGCCAAAAGTGCTAATATTCAGATTTCTCTTTACTCTGATCCTATGAGAAATCATCTCGATATTACTGTGAGGATGGGATTATAAAAAGTGACACTTAAAGGTAGTCAAGTGTCACTGATCAGAGCAAACAGAATCCTTTGTGCCTAAATATGTAATCTATTTAAGATGGGCTTGTACATGCATGCAAGGCTTAAAAGACATGCTTTGGGATTCTAGTAGCAGACCTAAAATATGAACAACCATAATCTTTACTTTGTCAACACAGATGGGATTTTCATTCATTTTCACAAAACGAGCACACAACTGTAGCTGCCTAACAGAGCGGTTCATCTCCACTAAGCAGCCAAGTGCACTAGCTGTTTCTCTTTTCCACACTATAGCACAAAGTCACACATGAGCCTATCCTGCTTAGCATTTCTTCTGTGATAAATGTTGAAGTAGATTTAAGATACAGAATCTCTGAAATTTAGACAACATACTCATCCATCCCTCATCTTTTCCATCCTTGTTTTTCCACTTTATAGGATTTACCGCTATTGACAGACGGGGAAAGGGTAGAATTGGAGAAGGTGGAGGGAAGAGACAAAGAGGCGTTAGTTGTTTTTTGTTTTTACCCCAGGCCCAATAAATCTATCTCTGTCCAAGCCAACATCCACTCTCTCTAAAAGTATGATGCCAATCCAAAACTACTTTGACTATTTGAATAACTCTAATAACAGCCATTGTTCATCACACTACAAAAAACAACTAGTGGATGTAATATGTGACGCTTCTCCTTGCATACCTTCTCTCTTCATACCCATGGCCAGGCACTTCTGGTAGCGGCAGTACTGGCAGCGGTTGCGCTGGCGTTTGTCCACCAGGCACTCCTTGTTATCCCTGCAGGTGTAGCTCAGGTCTTTGCGCACAGTTCGTTTAAAGAAACCTTTGCACCCCTCACAGCTGTACACACCGTAGTGTTTGCCTGAAGATTAAACAGGTAAGTGAAACTTAAGATGATCAAACAAAACAAGGGAGGAAAGGCAAGAGATTTATTAACATTTTGGATCATTTTAATCAACAATAAACAGAAAACTTGTGCTGCCTTTCAACAGTCCACTCACCAGAAGAGCGGTCACCACAGATCACACAGAGTCGTTTCTGAGACATCATTATTCCCGGGCTGTGAGCTTGCATGGGCCTCAGGCCAAATGGAGGCTTAATATCTTCAGAGCTGCTGACTGAATGCATCCCTGATATTGGTGCTGAAGATGAAATCTGGATATACAATAATTCTATTGGTTAGACACCAAGTTAAAGTAAAAAAGAAAAACATTCTAACAATGCATCACACTCTAAAGGGCATGGATAAGTGAGCTGTGCTGGTGCAGAGTTATCAAATAATTAAAGATATGTAAAATTTTGAATTATAAATATGTCTGCGCTTTAAAAAAAACATCATAAATCAATTCAGCTATGTTTTTCTGTGTCATATCGGTGTGATAAAGGTGGATCAGTGCATCCTTTGTTTGCTTCCGACTCTTTTGGATGCTGTAAGGAGCAATTTAATATAGAACATTTTATGCCAATTTCTAGATATTTTGTAATAGTTTCTTCCTTTAAATTTAGAAGATGTGGATGCTGGAGGATGCTTAGTTACTTTGATGTGATATGGATCATAATCCCCTACATTTTTAAAAAATATACAACATAAGGTTTTAAGAAACGGTAAAGTTTATAGTAGGTGCTCTAAAACAATTGCGAGACTTCTTGCAATACAATAATTTTCAGCCCCAAATAGATGAGTACAATTACAGCTACCTGACTGCTGCTGATGGGTCCAAATCCCAGAGAGGAAGATACCACCGGAGAGCTGAGAGAAGGACTTATCACTGAAAAAGGAGAACCTATGAAGTTGGTTGGGCTGTTGGAGGCTGAGCTGTTAGGTTGAGGTGCGGACATGGCTCGTAAGCTACCCGCTGAAGAGAATGATGTTCCGGCTTCAGGATGTCAATCTGAAGTTGACACAAGAAGATGCCATTAGCAAAGCAGAGACAACAGGTAGAGGTTATTTAAAACATTGATGGTTGTTTTTTTTTGTTTGTTTGTTTTAAATTAATGATGCTGCAAACTGATGGAAAACCACTAAACATAGAGAGTATAGTAATTTAAAAAAAAACAAGCATAGGTATAAACAATACATAGATAAAAGTCACTGTGAGTGAAGTGTGGCTGCTGTTTTTTGCTGTAATCGTTTGATTTGTATTTATACTACTGGTTATGCCTTCCTCTCGAAAACGTGCTTCACTTGCTATTCAAGAAACATATTTTTTTATGTGTCTAGGCCTAATAAATGTTGTCGCTTTTTTAATGGTAAAAATGTATTAGAAACAAAAGTGATTTTTTTTTTGCACATGTAAATTAACCAACATTTCTGGAAATTATTACAACCGTGTTTTTCTTGTTTTAGATTTTGGATAAGACCTTTTCAGAGTTTTTCGTGTAAATTACCACGAACTATCAGCATTTGAAATGCTACAAATACCTTAATTCTCAATATTCACAGATGACCCTAACACTTAAAATATTTACTTTATTGTCCTTTCAATTGCCATCGTTTGTTCTGATGTACAGACTTATCTTACCGCACATGTAGTACTGTAATAGAGCAATATATTAAGAGATGTCGAGTATTCACAAGTCCTAAATCTACAGCTAAAATCAAATATGTTAAATGGTACGAGGACTAATAATCAAGAATGTGGCATTAAATCTTTAAGTACGTGTGCTAAAAAGATGTATTTAATCATCACAGTGTTAGTTCTCTATTTATCAACAGAATTTCACATTTGCTAAATGCTATACAGTCGCATTACCGCTGCCCGATTAAATACGTCACAAAACTGAAAATGATGCAAGTTAAAATAAAATGGGCTCCAGTGCATTTTTTTTTCAAATATTAAGATTGTATATTTATAAACCAATAAATATACAATCTTAGTTGATTTTATTAAGGGATATTTGGCTGCAAAACCGTAACTCCTAGCAAGCTTCGCAACCAGACATCTTTAGCTAGCGTTAGCTTTGCGTACCGACGTCCGAAAGTTAGCTTTTAATATTTTCAGAAAGCAATTAGACTAAGTTAAAATGCCCCAATTCAAATACAAACAGTACTTCGCTTTACCCCACACTACGAACCCAAATAAACCCAACTCGAGGAATTATCTTCAGACAGATAAGACTAGCAAGTTAGCAAGCTAACTTAGCTAACGCGGCTAAGAGAGTTAGCCAAGAGCACGTACAGCTCCAAGAAAGTGTGGTGGCAAATCTAGTCTATGGTTGTTTTGTGTTTGGAGTTACATACCATATATACTTTCGAAGCATTGCTGAAGAACCACCACGCGTTTTCTCTTCTGATTTAAACTGCACTACACGCCGACAATCAGATTCAGTTAACTTTACTTTGACGCTGCTGTTGTTGTTTACAGGCCATGTTGGCTCTGAGCCATCATCTACCAGAGCCAAAATGTCTCATGGGACCACCCATAACAACGCTGTCATATGACACCTATGATGTTTAACTTCTTTATCAACGCTTCAGTATTTATTATTGATTAAATAATGAATTGAAACAATATGTAAATTCTCTTTTACATATTTTGTTGTGCAATTGAGTAAATAGTTTTCCAGTAACAGTTAAAATCAAATGGTTTTTAAATGGGTTACTACAGCACCAGACTGAGATAAAAGTTTCATTGCCAGATAAAAGGAAGTATTTGAGTACTGTGGTTTTTGTATGGTGGATTGTTAAAAAGCAGTTCAAATAGAAACAATGTGTTGCTTTTAGTTATTCTGTTTATGGCTCACTGTTCAGTCTGTAGTCAATCTAAGCAACGTTTTACAGCGGCCACACCTTCATAGAAGCTGGAAAGTTTTTTTGTTTTTTTTCTCCTCCTTGAGAGAATGAATATATTGCACAACTTGTTTTTACACCACTTATTTTGTTTACAGAACTCTTCCACATCCAAAGTATCTAATTTGGAGTTCAAATTCCCATGCAATTTATTGTTAAAACATACTTTACTTTTCAAAATGTAGACAGAAACTTGTAATTAAATGACACAACATAGTCCCAAATGTGAAATGTTACTTTAAAATATTATTTGTTTCTTTAATTTGTTAATATGTTCATTTTAGTTCACAATAATTATGCACCTAACGCCAGAAGTAGGTGTTGCTTAATCTTAACAAACCACATACCACTGTATGCATAAGATAATGAAGGAACTTGACAAACAGCTTTGCTTCAAGTAGTTCCTGGGAAAGTCTTTTCATTCTTATTATCGACACTTTGGTGCTTAGAGCTGCATGCCAGGAGTCTTTGTTGGGAGCAGCAAATGGTTATATTCCGACATTATTTACTTGATCTTTTTTACCCAAGTGAACCTTCATCATGACTGAAATATGGCTAATATCTAGAAGGACTTCAACTATGTTTTTAATTATTACCTCAGGTGAGTACAAAACTTGTTTTGTTTGTTGCTTTCCTGTTAGAGAATATGTGATTATTTAGATATTAATATTGAAGAAGTAGTCAAATTGATGCAAAGCTTTTTACTAATAACAACAATGCAAATGTTTTTATGATTTTTACTCGGTTTAAAAGTCATTGTTTAACTCTTCACAGTGATTTTCATGTCTCCACTGGAATCTTCAGGCTTTCAGCTAACAACTGAGAAGATGAAGTATAACCAGGCAAAGAGCTACTGTAGAAACATGAATACTGAAGTAGCCACTGTTTACAGTTTAGCAGAAGTTAATATGATAGTGTTGCCAACTGCTAGTAACATTTGGATAGGACTGGAGCTTGGAAACCTATGGATTTGGCACTGGACTAGGTCTGATCAAAGAATAAGCTTTTTAAATTGGGTTACTGAAGAACCACAGGAAAATGACCAAGAAGCATGTGCAGTAATGAATCAAAATGGAAGGTGGCTTGAAAATGACTGTGGAACTCCAGAGAGCTTTGTTTGCCAAGGTAGGTGATGGTAAAGTTATATCTCAAATAATAATATCAGTCATTTTAAATCCATAAATTCAATAAAATAAAAATGAAAATCAGGCCATGAACACATGGAGATCAGCATGGTGAATTTTTCAAAACATTTTGGAAAAAAAAGTCTCCACATGACAGAATGCATCTCTACTGACACTGATATGCTGGTGGCGCTAAAACACTGCCAGACGAAGACATTAAGACATTTTCACTGAGTACCTGTTCAGGGTTCCTTTGAATTACTTCATCAGTGTGACGTGGGATGGAGACAATTAGCCTGTGGCACTACTGGAAGGTTAAAGAAACCCAGGTTTTATAGTAGCTGCTCATCTGCATTGTTGGGTCTGGTGTCTCTCATCTTCTTCTTGACAATACTCCTTTGATTCTCTGTGGGATTCAATTCAGGTGAGTTTGCTGGTCAAGTAATCCCTGGTTATTGAAGCAAGTTTTAGTAGTATGTACCATGTTTTGCTAGAAAAACGAAAATGAAATGTAGAACAGATTCAAAGCATCAGTGTCTTATTTTCTTTTCCAGGTATCAGGGATGTCAGTGCTTACATCTTTGTTGAGGCTAAGAAACCGTGGAGGGATGCTCGCAGTTATTGCTGGAACCTTTCATCTGATCTGGTCACAATACACTCAGCACAGGAAAATGAAGCAATCCGCAACATATCCACTTCTGAAAAGTTGTGGATTGGCCTTTTCAAAGATCCATGGACATGGTCGGGTAGCAGTAACTCATCATTCCGCTTTTGGGATACCAATGAACCCAACTATGGTAGCAATAGAGACTGTGTTACAGCTGACTTAGGAAACAATGGAAAGTGGTCCAGTGGGAACTGTAACAACAGAAACAGTGTCATTTGTGGGACAGGTATGTTCTTTCTTTTCTTTGTAATATTTAAGAAAAGTTATTTAAATTCTGTTAAAGTTTAAATGAGCAATTTTTAAAATCTTCCTCAAAACAGAACAAATCTACATCATCCATCTATGCATTCCTTTACAGCAACAAATCCAATGACCACCAGTTTACAAACTACACAGAGCATAACTACGTACCCGTCATCAACTAATCTGGAAACTCCTCCACTTACTTCATCTCAAGCAGATGCAACAACTTTTAATTCCACTTTGGTTTCCACTGAACAGCAGATTACTAATGCTACCACTACAGAACCATCAACTATATCTGGACTGACTGCATATACAATACATACAATGACAACACCTCCACCTCAAACTGCTACCACCCCAGTACCATCAACTACCATTGGACGCACTGCATCTAACACCACAGAGGTTATTCCACATCCCACGATCACTGAACTTACTAGTACAAATGAAGAAATGGCAACAATAACATCGCCAGAAATGCCTGAAAATGCTACGAACCCAGCACCAAACACTGTCACTGGACCAGCTACGTTTAACACCACAGAGGTTGGTTCACATCCCATAACCACTGAGCTCAACAACGCAAGTACTGAAATGCCAACTATGACAACTACACCACAGCAGCAAAATAATATAACCCAAGGACTAACAACAATCACAGAGCCGATTGCATCTAACACCACTGAGGTTATTTCACACCCCACCATCACTGAGTTTAACAATACTAGCACAAAAATGCCCACAATGTCAACAACACAACTTTCTCAAAATGTTACTACCTCAACACCAACAACTGGCACTGGACCAAATCTATCTAACACCACAGAGGTTGTTTCACATCCTACGACTACTGAGCTCAACAACACAAGTACAGAAATGCCAACAATGACACTAACTCCACCACTCCAAAATGTTAGCACATCGACTGCCACTGGTTTGACTACATCTGACAGTACTGAGGTTGTTTCACATCGAATAACCAGTAATCTTAATAGTACAAATGCAACAATGACATCAACAGCAGCACCGCAAAATCTTACCACAAATCTAGCACCATTAACTGATGCTGAACCAACTGCTCTTAACACCACAGAAGTTGTTTCACATCCTACAATCCCTGGGCTGAACACTACGAAAGTAACACCAAAACAACCACCCCAAAACACTACTGTGAATGTAACAACAAACAGTGTTTTCACATCAACAGCTCAGACTGGATCATCATTCCAAACTACAACCCAATCACCAACTCCAATGTCGACTGTCAACAGTTTTTATTCAAGTATGTTTCACAAACCCATGTGCCTTTAATTTTACTTTGCCATAATCTGATTCCATATTCTTTATTTTCCAGAAGACAGCCTGATATTGATCCAGAAAAATATGACATGGTTTTCAGCTTTGAGCTTCTGCAGAGAGCACTATGTCGACCTGGTTCAGATTACCAACAAAGATATTCAAGACAAAGTGGCTGAGAAGGCAAGAAGCTCTACATCCCCTCACGTCTGGCTTGGCTTACGCTACACTTGTAACTTTAATTTTTGGTTCTGGACCAGCTCGATTGCAGGCTGTTACCAGAACTGGCAGCAAGGAGAAGGACCAGAAAGGGCAACTCAGTGTGGTGAGAGTGGGGCCATTGAGGCCACGGGGAGGCAGCAGTGGGTCGGTTTGTCAGAAACACAGGAACTGAATTTCATCTGCCAGACCTGTGGTAACTGAGAGTGGACTGCCAGTGACACTTTAAGTAAAGACAGTGATGAAATTGTCATGAAGCTGATTCTGAATTGCATGTTTGCAATCAACTCAGTGAAAAATTTTTAAGAAGTAAAACACCAAACATTTCACATTTCTGAACTACAAACAAGGTATTATGATTGTGCATGACTTTAGGTGAAATACAACATCCTCTGTTATTGTTCATGTCTAATTCTAAAATAATATGAATACACTATATGTTGTATGGGTGTGCAGATTCACAGACATACGTAGCAAGAGCAATATGAGAAAATTGATGGGCGCTACAGCTCTTTTTCAGGGGTGAAAATCTGCATACTGACTTCCTGGTCTGGCTGTCAAGAGCGTCTGCTTGAAATCAAAGTCAAGGGCCTGGCCCTCAGGAGTGCTTACAGAAAAAACAGAGCGTACTGACACACCATAAGTACACAGAAAGTTACTCAGAGCTATAATAACAAAGAAAATATTTTTAAGTACTTTGCACTTTTTTTTAACAGTGACCTTTTTCACAGCCTTTATGTTTCAATTGCAAAATATAACTTTTTTAATTATTTTTTTTACTTCTAATGAATAAAACGTTGTTTGTGTTAGAACATGTTTATTTTTATGTATTTTATAAGATGACAGACCTCCTTGATTATTTTTTTTAAGTGACTCAACATACCAGTGGAACCTGTCTGTAATTTAATGCTGGCACGTGTCGGAAGCAATCAAAGAGATCACAGAAGGTGTGGCGTAAAAAAAAACATGCACAACATTCCACACTTTGTGCTCTGTACTGTGTAACCACAGACCTGCAAGGTCACATATAGTTCCTTGCAGAAATATTTATGCTTCTTTAACTTCTATTTTGTCACATTGCAGCAAAGACTGATTGGATTTTTTTTGTAAGTCCTTTGCAAATAATATTTGTTAGATGGAGGAAAAATGAAATTTCTTTACAAATAAAAATGTGGAAAGTGTGGTGTGCTTTTTCTTTAACTCTCTTCTTTCTGATACATTGGAATAATTAGCAAAAAAACTCCCTTTCTGAAAACTCCAACTCTATTTACTTTATCTAGAATAAATAGAGTTAATCTGTAATTGGTTTTCAGTTCAAATATACCCATTATAGGAAGGGCTTCAATTTTTTTTAGAGAACATTTGTGAACAAATGCCATCATGGATATATATCAAGGGACACAGTTGACATGTCATGGAGAAAGTTGTGGTAGTAAGCATCTCACAGCGAACGGTTCAAAAGAATTTGCTCAAGTGACATTTAACATTAGAATAACCCAGTAAAGGGTCAGACCTAAATCCAATAGATAATATGTGGTATAATTTAAAAGTGTTTTTTTTAAAATGTACTTCTTACAGTTTGGGTAATATTAAGCTCATAGAGCCTGTAGAGAGGAATAGAGAAACATTTCTGTTTATTAATCTGGTAGAGATATGGGTTTATATAGTGACTTCTTACTGCTAAAGGCACAATAACACACCAGCTATAAGTCATTTTGCATATGCAAAGAAAGTGTTGTCACTTCTCAATTATTATGCACCATTAAACTTCAGACTATCTTCTTTCCATATTCAGTAGTCAGTGAGCCTCCCATGCGTTCAATGTTAATGTCCCTCTGGGTCCAGTCTTTCAGTCCTGGACTTCTCCCTCTCCTCCACTTCTCACCAGCATCTCCTCTTGTGTGCTGTCCAGCTGCCTTTGACCTCTGACCCTTCTACCGTCACTCCTGACCCCTGAGAACATTCCCACGCCACACCCTTTTGTCACCATGCAAAGCCACTGGTCACACCTTTTGAATTTTTGTATCTCATGGCAAGATATTATTTATCTCAACTGGGTTCAATATAATATCACAAATAAAAAATTCAATGCAAGACCTGCATTACAATTGAAAATGAATGTTGTTCAATTAAAAAAAAGAGAATTTTGGAATCTAAGAAATTTCATGAAATATTAAATTACCTTCTGGTTTGCTCAATAATAATAGAAGGAAAAGTTGACAAATTAAATTAATTAATATAAGAAAAATATCCCAAAAATAATAGAATCTCCATAAATTAATATAAGCCACCTTTCCTTTTGCTCTCGCTCTGAGTCTGCCCCTCTCCCTTCTTTTTCCTTCTGTTGCTCTCAATGTTAATTGAAGAAAAGCAGATTGTCTCCATTGAATCCCTGTCTCTTAGGAAACCCCAGTCCTGCATGAAATGACATGGATAGTAGGGAAGTGATAGAAAAGAAAGGCAAACTGGACAAGCAGCTGCCGAGGATGGCCGCAGGATAGATGGCAGACCAATTCAAAACAGAGTTTAGTATTTAAATGTCTTCTAGTTTTGGACTAATATCCTGCATTTTTAATACAAAATGTAAGTATTGGATTTAAAAAAAACTTTTCTCTATGAAGTTGTAAATTAATAATAGTATTGAATTTTAAAATCCTACCTCAGTTTATTTTCAAACAAAGCAAACTGTTAGGGATTGTGTTTTTTAAAATGTCAAAAAGACACCTTTAAAAATGCATAGATATTTCATAATAATTTCATTTCCATATCTGTCTCAATTTCGTCAGCTGTCTTGTAAAGTGGAACAACTCTGACATCCTTCCTGTTCATCGTAAATTTGACAGGGAGTCTGGTGTTGATTGTCCAAACGCAATTCTTGTGCTGCTGCTCCAAATCCAGGAGTTGTGGATGGACATCATGCTCCTCTCTCCCACTGACTCCCCTTCTCATCCACAGCACTGATGCAGATATCAACACACATTAAAATTGATGGGTCATGTCTATTGTATTATCAGAATCTGAAAAGTTCTTGCTGAAAAGATTTGCAGTGCCAAATCTGGACTTATATTGTAATAAAATAGCAGGTAAACTGTCAAGAATAATCATGCCTTGACATTTCTGTTTTATTTAATTTATTTTTTTGTGCTTTGGGGCAAGCTTCTCTGCATTTTTATTGGTTTGAAGCTTAAACCGTCCCTGTTTCAGGACATTTACACTACATTGCTTTGTTTTTAGTATAAAAAAAACGAAATTTTTTGAGCCTAACTTTAGAGAATTACGTATTTTTCTAAAGTGTAGATTATATAGCCCTGAGATACAAAATCTCAACAATAATGTCTTTACAACACAAGCATGGCCATGTATGGCCTCAGCTTATATGGCAATGCCTGTGTTGTAAAGACATTCTTGTGGAGAAATGTTAATCTGCAAGAATAGAGAATTTTGCTCTTTTACTTGATGTGACAAGAGCAAAAACAAAATCATTTGTTCTTTTTACGTAGCAAACACTATCTATCAACTACAAAACCATGACAGCAGCTTTTTTAGTTGATAGATACTACACAACAAATAGCATGTGGTCTAAAGATATGGCAAGAACTAGCTGGACAAATTCTCACAGAGTAATGTAATTTTTTTCTTGCAGCTCATGAACAAAGAAAAACATCCTCTGTTCTACTGGAGAGAAAGAGAGCTGTTGCACAATGTCCCAGCAAAGATTATACTGGAGGCTTCATATTTCAAGTGATCAGCACTAAAGTTTCATGCTTTAAAACTAGTTTAAAAAGTCACTTTTGGTTATTTGACTGGAATGTGTCGCAAGTTCATTTGATTCTGATTAGTTTGGGCTACATATAAGTATATCTAACAAAGTTCAATATTTGTTGTCAGTTATTTCAAAAAGTGAAATACTCTATTATTGTAGATTATATAAGAATTTGTGAAAGCTTCAAAATAAGTGGGCTGAGACTGAAGCCATACCCAAATCTGTGACATCAATGTAGGTTTTTACTCTATCTACATTGCAGATAGAGTAAAACATCTTAAAAAGTATATTCTTTTGCAATTTGGATTATTTTTAGATAATGGGTAATGAAAACCCCAAATTCAGTATCCCAGAAAACTAGAATGCTACATAAGAGCAATAAAAATATTATATTTTAACATCAGGCTTTAAAATGTCATACTTCTTAAAAGTATGCTCAATACTTAATTGGGCCTTTTGCATGAATTACTGAATCAGGGAAAAGTGGGACAGGATACTGCTGAGGTGTAAGGTAAAAACCCAGGATGCTTTGAAGGGCTTCAGGTCATCTGCATTGTTGGGTCTAGTGTCTTCCATCTTCATTTTGACAACATCCCACATCTGTTAGGTCAGGTCAGCATGGTGTTTATCAAGCCTAATAACAACATGGTCATTGAACCAGCTTTTGGTACCTATGGCAGTGTGGGCAGGTGTGGGCAAATGGAAAATGATATCAGTTCTCCAAAAATCTTGTGGATAGAAGCATGAACTAATTTAAAGTTTCCTGCTAGATGCCCGTGTTTACTGTAGACTATAGAAAACCCAGTGGACTAAAACCAGCAGATCACATGGCACCCAAATTAATAGGGATTCAGTGCCACTCTTCCTCCAGACTGTGGATTGATTTCCAAATGAAATATAACCTTGACTTTTATCTGAAAAGTGGACTCTAGGCCGCTGATTGTCAGTCCAGTTCTTCTCTTGTTATTCCAGATAAGACATGTCTGATGTGTGTGGCTTCACATGAGGGATGAGACGTTTGTAGCGCCTGTGTGGGGTACTGCTCTGCATAGCGGCTCTTGATGTTCTAACTCCAGCCTCAGCCCACTCATTTTGAAGCTATCACAAATGCCTATATTATCTATAATAATAATAATATAAACCTATATGACTACTGTTGTATCATACTTGTCTGACAACAAGCGTGACACATTAATATGTCTATTGCTTGTTGCTAGCACTGACTTTTTCAATAAATGTACTGTGTTGTTTGACACCAGTATCTCTGCCATAATTGTACTGTTTAATTGTCCTACGTATCTACAACTAAAGGGGGTCGAGGACTCGAGTGGTACAGGTCAGTTACATGGGCCACTTTTACAATGGAAACAGACAAAATAGAGCATCAAACTGTACAGACCCATGCTTCACCGTTCAGTGGAAAGGATGCAATGTTCTCCCCATGCATGCATGGGTCCTTTTTAGATACTCTGGCATTAACACATCAATTGCTTGTTCTTAGTTGTCCTAGGGAGAGAGTCTCTGCTTACATGGTTGATTATCTTGTACATCTTTGTGTTGCTTCATATTGGACTGGTCATCAATCCAGGGTGTTCCCCACCTAATGCCAAATGGAGACAGGCACCAGACCCATCAATAGCCCTGCAATGGTAAGCAGATGTAAACTATAAAAGAATGTTTGAAGAGGGCAAAGATAAGGCAAATAACACAAAACTTCAAGAGTGTGAATGATTTGCCATGATAAGAATTCACATTTTATTAGTTAGTAAATATATAACTACTAAAGTTATTAGCTGTAGCTATATATTTCAGATAAGCTTTGTAAGTCCTGTTATAACTACATTTTTTTTAAACTCATGCTCAAATAGATAGCACTTGATTTCTTGTAAATCACATGATTTGGGGGAAATGTGGTTCACTTGCAATGACCAATAAGAGGAGGGTTACACATTGTGAAACCTAAGTAAACACTTTTCCCACTGTGAGCCAAAGAGTGATATAACCCATCTTCAAAGCCAGATAATTTACTATCTTAATATTTTGCTTCATGTGCTACAGAATGCTTTTGTTTCTCTTTCGAATGCATATGAATGCAAAAACCAAAGCGTGGTTTAGGAAAATTTCCCTTTACCTTCTCATTCATATAATATTTTTCTGTAATTATTTACTGCCTATTTGTATGTTCAAAAATAGACAGGTATCTGAGTGGTATGATTCTTCGAAAGACATTTCAAAGTTTTTTCAGCAGAGAAGAAAAAGTTGAGAGCACTGTGAGAGCCAGTGATTGAGAAATAAAGGGGTGGGAGACGTATAAAACCGCAGTTATGCCAAAGCTTGTGTCAGAGCAGGAAGAGTTTCAGAGCTGCAAAATGAAGTGGTCTCTGATTTCAGTGCTTCTCTTGATTTCAATACTGAAGGACTCATTGGGCGAGAGGTAAATGAAATCATAATTATCTATTTTTATGCAATTTAAAATTCAGATATTGCAACTATTAGATATGCAATATTTAATAGTGAACAATAATCTGAACAATAATTCCATAACTTTTTGTCTGTGAAATATTGTCTAAATGCTATTATTTTTAAAATGCTTAATATGTTGCACTACAATTGTTTATCAGTATGCATTAAATGCAGGTAATGCAAAGGATGCCATTAAAGGATACAACAAAATCTAAACCTCCTCAATTTGTGCACAGATTCTTCATCTCAGCCCCCAGTGTCTTTCATGTGGGTGTCAAAGAGAAAGTGCTTGTCCAGGTGGGAGGTCAATACCTCAACAAACTCGTTCGTGTATACCTGGAAGACCAAGGGATACTTATGTCTGAAAAGACCGAAACACAATGTAGTACAGAGAAGGACATCAGCATTGTTGAGCTAATGGTATGAACAGTTTACATTCAAAAAATGTATTCCGGAAGAAAAATTATTTTATTTACCAAATTTGTTTTCCTTGCATATTTATAGATAGACAAAGACAAATGGTCACAAAGCAATAGACGATATTCAGAACACCCATACCTTGATCTTGTGGCAGAGGTCGACAATGACCGTAAAAGGAAAATGACAAAGGTCCTGGTGTCAGACCACAGGGGATATATCTTCATACAAACTGATCAGCCAATGTACAACCCAACACAGAAAGGTAAAAAATAATAATAATAACTTTGAAAAAACATGAACAAGTTTGGTATTTCCTATTTTCTCTTTTATTTTCAGTGAACTACAGGATTTTCAGTCTTAATCACATGTTTAGACCATATCAAGGAATTGTCTGCATATCAGTGTTTGTGAGTAGATGTGTTTGATTCTCAAAACTCAAAACAAGTCTTACAAAAAGATTTTATATTAAAAATGTATGCATTTTGCTTGAAACAGAATGCTGCTGGAAACAAAATAATGAAGACCTTGAGGAAAACAGATGGAGGGATTTTCAAAGGCAGTTTCCCAATACCTAGTGTCTCTGAGTATGTTTAAGGAGATTTGCAATGAACTGTGAAACATGCATTAACATGAAAACAGAATCAACTGGAGTAATTAGAAGATTATTTCTGTAGATCAGGCACTTTCAAGATCACGGCACACTATGAGGATGACGAAGCAATGGCTGCTGTACGAGAGTTCAAAGTTCAAAAGTTTGGTAAGACAAATCTTATTCAAGAAATGTATGTCAGAGTAATTCACAAACATATTTATGTTATATTTAAAAATACAACATGATATAAAGTGTTAAAAAACCTTTTGAAATGTCACATTTTGATCCTTTTTACAGTTTTACCAAGCTTTGAAGTGAGCATTGAAACGGAACGACGTTACATTTTGTTGAATGATCAACAATTTAACTTCACCATTTCAGCAATGTAAGTGTCAATTTGCTCCTGTAATGGGTATCTTTTTAAATCAAATGTTCTTTGTCAATAAGATGATGACCACAACACTCAGGATCTGACCTTTCACCCACACTTCACCTCTCTGACCAAGCATTTTCTAAAGTTCTTCAACAAGACTTGATTGAGCTCAAATGTTTTTTATCCCACTGATTATTTTCTTTAGATCTCTCGATCTAGAGATTTAAAGATTTATGATCAATAACTGTAAGAATCAATGTAAATACAAATCACAGTGACACTTAAGGAGCATCCTATTCTGTTCTAGTCAGAAACTCTTGACATAAACTATCAGTAGATGACACAAGAAAAATTAAAAAAGAAACGATTATTTTGTTTAATTGAATGCATCTGAATCTGCTTCTTGTTTGTGGAGTTCTGTGTGAAACATTGAATTAGAAGAGGCTGTTTTTAGTCATTGAGTTCCATCCATGAATTTTCCTGCACCCTTTTCCCTTACTGGGGTCGGAAGGGTTGCTGGTGCTTAACTCCAGCTGTCATTTCGGGCAAGAGGCGGGGTCACCCTGGACAGGTCGCCAGTCTGTCGCAGGGCAACACAGAGACATACAGGACAAACAAACAAGCACACACACACACACACTCATACCTAGGGACAATTTAGAGAAGCCAATTAACTTGACAGTCATGTTTTTGGACTGTGGGAGGAAGCCGGAGTACCCAGAGAGAACCCACGCATGCTCAGGGAGAACATGCAAACTCCATGCAGAAAGACCGGGGCCAGGAATCGAACCCAGAACCTTCTTGCTGCAAGGCAACAGCTCTACCAGCTGCGCCACTGGGCAGCCCTTAGTCATTGAGTTACTTTTATCAATAAATGTGGTTTAAAACTGAATTATTTTATATATTTTTAGCTGTTCAGTCTTCTTCTTTGAGAGGAGGAGTCACAGATGGACTGGCGGATTGACTGACTTTTGCTATTGGGTGTGTCTGCTATCTATGTCATCCAACAGCAAATCTAATTGACAAATGGAGACAATAAACCTTTTTTGGCCTATCCTTAACCTAGGCATTTAAAAGATGTCTTTGGCACTAATGATGCATTTTCTATTTGTGCAGACTCTCTGTGCTCTGTTTTTTAGATATTCATATGGTGAAAGAGTCAAAGGTGCTTTCCACTGCCAGTTTGGTTTCATGACAAAAGGTCAAAAAGCACCTCACATCATCAGTGGCCTGGAACTGACTGGTTCGGTGAGGAAACAACTTCCTATTTACAGTTTGTGCATTCGCACGTTCGAGATATGGGAAAATAACAATAAAAATTGTTTTTGCAGGTTATAGATGGAAGAGCAATGGCTACTCTTGAGCTAAAAAACATTGATTGGACACAGCTGAACCAAACCCTCTCTGGCTTGCAGAAAAGTGAATCTCGGCTTTACGTGGGAGTATTTGTCACCAACATTCAAAGTAAAAGCACCCTCAGTGTCCTACATTCGACACCTTTTACACTGAGTTCCAAAACTCTTGTCGATCCTGTTGTTATGTAACTAAAGTCTGAATGTGGTGATTATAATTACCAAATGGAAAAGTGTTTCCTATGTGTCTAACACTAATATTCCTTCAGCTTAACTTGATCAAGCTCATTTATTGTGCTTGTTATTTTAAAGCTACTTTTTCATCCATTACTGCAACCAGTGACTCGAATACAATGGATGAATATTATTTGCGCATGAAACACAAATAATAGGAAATAAAAATAAGATGTCAGGATAGATTAGAAAAACAGTGAAATTTAAGAAAAATATGTTTGCAAAATAACTTAAAATAACCTTTTATTAGCACAAATGTAGAGTAAAAAGTACATATTCCAATTTTACACATAAATTATCAGGTTATAGCAATGTTTAAATCTAATCATAAGTGCAAGATAAATATCAGTTCCAACACTGAAAAATATTTTTTTAAATAGATACACTATAGACTGCTTTCATAGGCTTTAGCCTAAAAAGCAACAACTACATGCCCGATTCCAATGAAGTTGGGATGTTGTGTAAAACATAATAAAAAGGATACAATGATTTGCAAATCCTTTCACACCTATATTCAATTGAATACACTACAAATACAATATATCTAAAGTTCAAACAGATAAACATTGTGTTTATGACGGAGCAGCTGACACGAGAATGTATTGTGCTTTTAATGTAGTCTATGTTAGATTAAATTATCAGAGAAGCTGGAGGGAGTATTTTCTCTTTATTATAGCTTTACATTTTTATTATTAAACTATGGATCTATCTGAGTATTTTTTCTGATACGTGTTGATATTTGAATATCAGTGTGTATATACGTGCAGAAAAAATTGACATAACTGTGTGAATTTATTTATTTAGATGGTGAAGTACAAGAGGAACAACTTTACCTTCCCATCTATCCTCAAAAATACAATATAGACCTGTCTCGAACTCGGTCGTATTTTATTCCTCAATATCCAATTCAAGTAGTGGTAAGTTGGTGAGAAACAAAAGCTTAACATTTTAATTACAATTAAATGTGCCATTTCCCTTATGATTATTGTATTTTTATCCATTTATTTCTTTATGGTCATTCTAAACCCCTTTTCTTTTATAGGCGGTTGTTCGATACCCTGACGGCACCCCTGCGGTTGGTGTGCCAGTAAATATTACCATAGCAACCCGACAGGCTGAAGGCATCACTAATGAGTATGGGGGAGTGTATTCTACCTTTAATTTTAGTCCTCCCTCTTCGGTTACAGTTGATGTAAGCATTTACAAAATCAGTTACAAGAACTACCATTTATTCTTATCATGTTGCTACTCATTAAGCGTCTGTCTGTTACAGGTTTCGACAGATGGTCTTCAAAATAGCAAAATTATTAAACCTGCGTCATCACCAACAGGAAGTTATCTTTACATATCATTTACCAACAAGGTTTACAGTGTGGGTGAATCCCTATATATAACATTTCTCACACCAACTGTACCAAACCATGGTGGATACATTTATTACATGGTGAGAACAATTTAAATTAGACATTGACATGTAGCATGTATAAAAAAAAATAAATACAATTTTTCTAAGTGCATGACATTTTTGATAATTTATCATTTAATTGCATGTGTTGCAGGCTTTGAGCCGTGGGATGATAATAACACAAGGTTCGCTTCGCCATGGTACACTCACTACAGGCAGTGTGTCGATAACGGCTGATATGGTTCCATTTTTTCGTCTGATTGGTTACTATCACGGCAACAATGGTGACATCATTGCTGACTCTGTGTGGGTCGATGTCAGGAATGAATGCGAGATAAAAGTCACAGTGAGTACACAGAACGGATAAGAGTCCAGAGAGACAGCAAACAAACAGAACATTATCCCAATTTATGGCATTTCAGGGCATCTGATGATTTCTTGACAATAGACTTGCATTATTTGTGAGAATTGTTTTACAGGTAATTGTTGGAAGTTCATAAACTGAAGACTTGAGTTTATGTGAAGTATATAAGTGTTATAAATTCATCCCATTTAGTGATTTCATAAGTTTATCAAAGTATGATAAAACAAATAATATCTCTACTTTCCCTTAGGTTCAACATAAGACACAGCCTAGACCAGGAAAACAAATTAATCTGGACATAGATTTACATGGCCAGACAGCTAAAGTGGCTTTGCTAGCCGTGGATAAGGCATTCTATGGTCTCAAAGCTGATAATAAATTAACAGCCAAACAGGTAATACACACTGCAGATATGTTGTTTTTCTAATTATTGGAATTCTCAGAAATAGAAATTCAAATACTTCATTTATGTTTACAGATATTTTCTACCATGGCTTCATATGACCTTGGCTGTGGCTATACTGGAGGCTCTGACCCAAGAAAAGTGCTCATTGATGCAGGCCTTTCTTTTACTTCTGATGCCAAATCAAGATGGAGACAATGTAAGAAAGTAAAAAATTCCTATCGAAGTGACATCTTATATGTTCTTTATTGCAATCTATGCTTGTAGCTTTGAATAGGCCTTCTGTTGAGATTCAAGACTTGCTCTTTTGTCTATATATATATATATATATATATATATAGATATATATATATATATATATAAGAACTTTTGTGCTAATAATATACAGAAAGCAGTTGCTAACCTCATGAAATTATCAAATTCAGGTGGTTCAGTAACTTCTATGGTCACATGTGGATAAGATCCAGCATCCAAACATGCAGACTGAGCTAGCTGCTAACAGCATTAGCACTCTGTTTTCTTTCCACTGGTATCTGCAGCTTTTCTTTTGTTTTGAATGACTTGGTTTTAAGCCAGTTTTCCATTAATACTTTTAACACAATCCATTGGTAAGCTAGCTTAGAGTTGTGCGCTCACGTCAGGGCAAATAAACGGGTGTTTACATACAGTACCTCGCAGACCACTAGGGGGCGCCCGCGGACCACCAGTGATTCGGGGACCACAGTTTGAGAAAGACTGACTTAGAACTGTAAAAAAACACAGCCCCTTTGATAGAAACCTGGCACAGATATTTTAGTCCGCACTCTAGTGCGATGTTTGTGTCAACATCGGACAGAAATGAACCAGAGGTCATTTTAAATAGACTTATCATCTTGGGTGTGAAAACACTCTATGGTTGGTGGAGTTTTGGTTTGGTACATTCAAATCTTGCACCTCCCATTTGCTTCTGTTTTGGGAACTTCTAATATTTACTAAATAAAAACGAGTAGCTGAGTTATCAGCTAGTCGTAAGATGTTAGCATTTAAGCAAAACCTAATTGAATTGCCTCTGGGTGAAACATTTCATTCATACTTTTTATATTGATCATATTTTAATAATATTTTTTGTGCAGCTTTTAGTTGTGAATCACAAAATGTGAGATCAAGGCGTGCTGTGAACCCTGAGGAAGAAAAGAGCAAATTGGGTAAAATTTCAGGCCAAACCTTTTTGCTATGATAATATTACAATAAATGTAGTAACAATACTAAATACTAAATATATATTATTTTCTCTCTCAGCATTAGAGTTTGAAGATCCTGAGCTGAAAATCTGTTGTACAAATGCATTTTATCACATTCCAATGAATGAAAATACATGTGAGACCCGATCACGCAGAGTCCTTCTGGTGAAACAAAATCAGACATGTGCAGATGCTTTCTTAAAGTGCTGCCTTGCAGCTGAGAAGCTGAGGAAACAAAAGATGCGAGAGGATCTTCAGATTGGACTTGGAAGGAGTAAGATGATACCCTGTTTTTAATGAAAGGAAATGACATTTCCCAAATATAATTTAGAAGCTTGATACAAATATTGTGACTTGTTCTTACCTCTAGCTGGAACAACAGCTGACATTGAAGAGTTCTTTTTGGATACTGCTAATCAGTATATTAGGCATTTTTTTCCCCCAAGCTTTGAATTCAGAGAGTTTGTGGTAACTGGAAAAAAAAGGTAAGACGGCATAATACTGGATTGTATATGTAATAGTTTATTACATCCACTATTGCAATCTACTGCATCTAATAGTGCCGAAATGATAAGTTTGGTTCACTTTGTCCAGTACAAACTAAGCAGATTTTCTTATATCAGTGGTATTATTTGCCTTTCATAAACATTTCTAAAACATTTTTAAAAACTACTGCTACAAATGTGTTTTAAAGTATATATTACTGAAAATGTTTTAGGCACTCGTTGATGCTCCCGGACTCTATCACCACATGGGAAATTCAAGTAGTCACTTTATCTTCAGAAACAGGTAAGAGAGCAGAATGTAAAATGAAGACTTTCTTTCAGAATAGCTTTTAAATATTTGCCAAATAATCTCCTATCCTTGCTTTATTCATTTCAGGCCTGTGTGTTGTCAAGCCACATGAGATCAGGGCTTTTAAAGAGTCATTTGTGTCTCTGAGGCTGCCATACTCAGTGAAAAGGTTTGAACAACTCTCTATTTCACCTGTTATCTATAACTATGGTGAAAATGATTTACAGGTAAATAAGTTATATAGAATAATTGTTTCAGAAAACTGTTTGCTCAAAATATTTAGAAGGAAATTGACATTGCTTTACTTTTACACATGCATTTATACAGGTTGCAGTACATATGGAACAAATTGAAGGCCTCTGCTCCCCTGCTTCTGCCACCACCACCTCCTTCACTGAAATCACAGTACAGAACCACTCTTCTCAGTTTGTTTCCTTTTCAGTTGTCCCCATGGTAACTGGTTCTCTACCAATTAAAATACGTCTATATGATATTAGTAGGGAGATGGGATTAGATGCTTTGGAGAAAAACTTAAATGTAAAGGTAAGAGGTTAAGAGTTCAGTATCAAAGAACACAGTACAGTGATATAAACTTAGTAATCTGTTTCTCTGCTTAATTTTGTTGAAGACTGAAGGATTTGTGGAGAGAAAGGAAAAAACAGATGTGTTTTATTTAGATGGTGAGTTTTGGTTACTTCTTAGTGATTCTTGCTTGATTGTCGTAAAAGTTTTTGTTTTTAAGTACACGGCTTTCTCATAACAGGGCGGAGTTCAAGGACTTTATATGTTGATGGAAGTTTGCCAGACAACACAGTCCCCGACTCCAACTCCAATATATTCGTTTCAATGGAAGGTGGGTTGCACTTGGGCTCAGACATAGAGCTCAGTTCAGAAATGATATGTGTCTAAATCTTTCACCACTCTCATCAACAGGGAATGGATTTGGGAAATCATTTGCTAAGAATCTTCTTTCTCCAGAAAAAGTTTTGGAGCTCATCGTACTACCTTACGGGTGCTTAGAACAAACAACAATGAGACTGACACCAACAACTTTAGCTATCCGCTACCTTGACTTGAGTAACCAGTGGTTTGACATAAACTCTGTCCTCCGAGATGATGCCTTTGATAAAATTGAACATGGTAGGAAAACAACAAACACCTATTTACCTAGTCTCACTGTTTGTGATGAACCTGCCAGATGCTCCTTGTTTTGTCAAAATTTTATTATTTTTTTAGCAATATTTAGATAACATTAAAAGTGATATGACGTTATTGTGAAGAGTATATTCTCAGTAGAAAAAACTAATTACATAAAACTTGTTATACATAGAATATGTACAAAGCCTTGCAAATGACCTTATACACCTTAGCCTCATATTCTCACATGAAATTGTGGACTTTCATTAGGTAATTGTAGGTCATGAATATGCTTTGAGCTAAACCATTTCACCAAAGACTTAGCTATATATTTTAGGCATTTTTTCCAAGCCTTTTGCAGGGTTCCCCTCCAGTCTTTTGATAAGTGGCTAAGGCGATAAGATTTGGTGTTATCTTATTTTTGCAATTCAGAAAAACATGAAGTCATGGATTAAATGTTAAATGATAATAAACCATCTACCTTAAGCTGGTATTAATAGTAATTATCAGGCTCCCACTTTGGGTGGTAACAGTGATTTCAATACAAAAAATAAATCTTAGCATGATTGTCCCTTCTGTATTAATGTATCTAGGTTAAAGGCTGGTCAAAATACCAGAAATTCTGATTAAATAAAAAATACTGGTGTGGAATCATAGTTTATTTTAAGATTTTTTCCCATCTTAATGAGGGTTCCCAGTAAACATGGGTTCAGTCACATTGCATTACTTACTTACGTGCTACTTATATGGTCAAATCATTTTCAGGCTATATGAGACTTCTAACATTTAAGAAACCTGATGGAGCCTATCGAGGATTTTATACTGTGCCTTCAACTAACTGGTGAGTAACTATTCTAACTCCTTTCCATGTGTATAGAAATGACCATTTTCAAGATAAATAACTTCCAAACATTTTTCACTTTGAGAGTAATATTTATCCTGTAGATTCAACTGAAAAATATTTTGCAGTGGAAAATTAGTAAATTAATGATGGAAAGCAAAACAACAAGTTGTTAAGTTGTAAAGCATCTATACACATTCTTCAGCTACAGACATCCAATAAATTAGAATATTACTGAAAAGTTAGATACCACTGTATTTGAAGGAGTGTGCATAAGACATAACACCTCTCATGAATGTGTTGACGTCTTCATGAATGCTTGTGACTGTAATCATTAAGTGTCATTCAGTAAATAATGACACTTTGTATGTATTTCTGTGTAGTATTACATTACCCTCTCTTTGTTGTTAGCCTTAACTGTGAATGTCATGAGATCATTATAATTCTGTCATTAATATTTTACTTTACCTCATGTGAAGCGTAACATATTGGACCAGTTGTAAAGATGTCACATAAGTCTTATCACACTGGCAAATGCTTTAATAACAGAGTCCTTCATATTTTCCCTTACCGCAAGTAGCGAAAGTTTGAAAATGTCATTAAGTGTTATTACACTATTATTAGTATTGTTGTTCCTCCTCAAATTGTGTACATTGGAACACATTATAACTATCAGCATATGTTTAGAAAAAACACTTAATACTTTGTTTGAGGAAGAACAAGCAACCCTTTGTCTTATTCCCTGGGATTATTGTACTTCAGAAGTATTGATAAAAAACTAAAACAGAATTACTTCTTTTGTAACTTTAAAAAAAGGTTGTTTCCACAGTCCTAACTCTAAAGCACCTTTTGCTTTAGACGAACCTGGGTCGACCCAGACAGGCCCAGACCAGCCTGGCTTCAAAGTCGGGCTGAGCTTTTTTGAATTAGAACTTCCAGCCCAATCACACCCCGCTCTCTGGAACCCGGAGAGTTGTGGTTCCAATCGGGCCAGACCGGGCTGGTTTGGAGTCAGCCACTGATTGGTGCATTAGCTGCAGGATGGGAGGGTGAGGAGTCGTTATCCAGATCTCTAGGTCAGATGAGCCCTTATTTTACGTTTAGACTTTCTCAATGTCTCTCATTTTAACTTGAGGCATCAAAAAATTCCAGGCGTAATCTATTCTTACCTGTATGTTCTTAAGTAATTATAATGACAAATTCAATTGAATTTAATTTTCTTTTGGCTAAGATAATATTCAGTAAACTCAACGGAAGATCCACATTATGCTATCAGATCAAGCAGATATGTAACTTTTTCCTGAACTTTTTCCTGAAGTGTGAAAAAAAAACATCCGCCAACTGTGGTTCCTATAAACAATAAAATCAAAAGACTGCACCTAAATTATGAGCTATTCATCTGCGGTAGATGAATGTTTAGAATCTTGCAACTTCCTGGTCTGCATTGTCTGTACACATTCAGATATCTCAGGGTTTTGAAGTTGATCTGAAGGATGATTCTGCGCTCTATGCTGCACCGGGATTACAAGTGCTGCTTCACCCGTAGTACTTGTAATCATTTAAAAACCTAATCATTTAACATTATTTTAATTTCTAATGGTAAATGAAAATAATGGTAAATAGTGATGCCCGCAACAAATGTCTGTCAGTTATTTTTACAGGATAAATATCACATTGATGTGATATGTTTGAGGTTATTTATCAGGGAATCGGTTTTATTGGTCATAAAAACATAGAATTTTAACAAAGATCTTTGAACTTTTAAGAACCACTTCTTACTCAATTTTGTATTTGTTTTTCCTCAGGGGAACTGCTCTTGTTGTTAAAGTTCTGTCACTGGTGGCGGAGCGACAAACAGATGGTCATGGAGAGCGGGGTCGAGTGCTCAAAGTCGTACCAGAAGAAGAAATTCACCACCCTGTCAGATACTTGATGTCAGTACAGCAGAGAGATGGCTCATTCAGAGACCCAGAACCTGTGCTACACAGAGCTGTCCTGGTAAGTCCCTTTGGGGTATGTACAAATTTGACAAAACTTTAAGCAATTCAATAAAAACTCATGTGAGAGGTATGCCTGTCCTTTATATAGAAAGGGAAAGACCAAGACGCCTCCATGACTGCTTTCATCACTCTTGCATTGATCCGGTCGCTTCCATTTCACACATTTGAAAATCACAGGAAAGTGGTGAGATTTTCAAAGATTAAATTATTTTGTCTTTCAGAATCCAAAATAAAAATATAACATACTTTAATGCTGGTTTTATTCTGTACTTGACTGTATGAAGCATACAATTATTTTTTTAACCAAATTACAAATCAATTGTATTCTGTCGATTGTTTTACAGTACTTCAATATTCTAAAGAATCCCTGTCAGTAACACTTTTTGCAAAAAAAGACAGTAAAAAAGCTGAACTTTTTTTTACAGGAAGCAAGCATAAGAAAGGCAACGACGTATCTCGCGTCACAACTTGAAGAGCTGAGCCATACCTATGCAGTGGCTCTAACGGCGTATTGCCTAGCAGTTGACCAGCCAAAGGAGAACAGTCAACTACGTGCATGGGAGAAACTTCAATCAATGGTGACAATAGGTATGTTGAATTAAACTGATGCTGAGTATAGCATCCACATTTATTGTTCGATGTAAAATGTTTTGTAAATGTTTTATATATATAAATATGTACATATATGTAATATATGTACAACAAATGTGAGGTTGAAAAATATATGAAAATGATGGGTTGTTTTTTTTTTCTGACAGTGAATCAGACTAAACCTTTTTTTGCATAAAGTGGGTTAGAATTTTGGGCTGCACAGTGGCACAGTTGGTAGAGCTGTTGCCTTGCAGCAAGAAGGTTCTGGGTTTGATTCCCGGGGTCTTTCTGCATGGAGTTTGCATGTTCTCCCTGGGCATGCATAGGTTCTCTCCAGGTACTCCTGCTTCCTCCCTCAGTCCAAAAACATGACTGTCAGGTTAATTGGCCTTTCCTAATTCTCCCTAGGTGTGAGTGTGTGTGTGCATGGGTGTTTGTCCTGTCTGTCTCTGTGTTGCCCTGCGACAGACTGGCGACCTGTCCAGGGTGACCCCTGCCTCTCGCCTGAAACATTAGCTGGTGACAGGCACCAGCAACCCTCTCGACCTCACGAAGGGATAAGCGTGTATATAGAAAACAAATGGATGGTTTAGAATTTCCAAGATGTCTACTTTTTCTCATATATCTATATATAAATCTATATAGATATATCCCCTCCCAGCCAATGGGTTTTTGGCTATTGCAAACCAGTATTGAAGTCAGTGTACTTGTGGTATGCCTCAAAAATTTTGCTTTGTTCTTTTTCTTTGCATTCTCAAAAAATAAAAATAAAAATCAGACAAGAATGGTTGCTATATGTGGACAAATAGCACCGATCCAGAAAAACCGGACGCCATCACAATTGAGACAACAGCCTACGCTCTCCTGGCTGCAGTGAAAAATAACAACACTCATTGGGCAAACCTAACAGCCTGCTGGTTAGTCCGCCAAGAAAACTATAAGGGGGGCTTCAGGTCAACTCAGGTAACAATCCTCTTTTCTTGGAGACTGTTTCTACTTTTATTTGGCATTTTTGTTGTAATTGAGTAATGATCAGAAAAAGCAGGACAAGTTAAAGATGAATTAAAAGGTTTTCTCTCTGGCCAGGACACCAACATGGCTCTGGAGGCCTTGTCAGAATATGAACAAGCAAAGACTGCTGGTGCTGTCGTAGATGTAACAGCAGAGTTCACAGTCCCAGGAAAAAATGACATTCTTAGGCTTGAACTAAAAAACGGAAAAGAAAAAGTGGAAACAGACCTGCAGGTATTAAAGAGCATTTCTTCATGCATTAATGGAAAAGGAACATGTCTTTCTCAAGTAATTCTTTTTCTTTTTATCCTTTTTTTTTCAGAAACTTAGTGGGAAAAACATTACAGTAGAGTTGAGAGGCCAAGGGAATATCAAGCTGAAAGTGAGCTGCTTTCATTTCTCCTTTCTGTGTGTATTTCAGGACTGGTATAAATAATTTACAGAAAATCTATTTTGCAGACTATAAAAGCTTACCATCTCTTGGACCCAGAGGAGGATTGTGCCAAACTTAATATCAGTGTCAAAGTGGAGGGAAAAGTAAAATACACTGGTAAGCCTTTTAAAAATACTTTTAACAGACATCAGTAACACTTTATGCTTACCAACATCTCCGTATTTGCAGAAAAGATCATAGACAATTATGACTACTATGATGACTATGATGCTACTGAGGGAAAGCAGATCAGAGAAGCACAATCAGCGATTGAGCATTTTGATGCTCTCACACGAAGCAGAAGAGATCTGGGAAATGATGTAAATTCAGACAGCTCTGTTACTTACACAGTCTGTGTCAGGTTAGTTGATGATCTGCTGTGCACACAGTACTATGAAAAGTATTTGACCTTTAGCAGATTTCTATTTTTGCACTCTTACACATTCATACATATTCCAGATCATCAAGCAAAGTCAGAAATAAGATGTATCTAGTAAATAGAAAAAGCAGTTTTCAAATGATGATCTAGTTCACCAGGGAGAAAAGCTATTTAAACTAGCCTCAATATCAAAGTAATTCCAGCTAAATCGTTGGCTGCAACAACAGCAATTATCCCTTTGCAACTACTTAAATGAGTCTTTTACATTGACTTGAAGGACATTTGTCCCAATTTTTATGCAATTTTTATTTAGGCCAGACAGTTTCAAACAGAAACAGCCTCTTAAATACATTCTAAAACATCTAAATATATTTAAGTCTGTACTTTGACTATGCCACTTAATTCACAAAATAATTTCATAAGAATCTCTCGGATTATTAATCTGATTTTGCATCAAATGAGAGACAGGCCACTGCATTCTTTTTTTTGTCTGCAGCTGTTTTGTACATTGGGTAATATTTTGCCCAGCCACAGTGGTTGCATTGTTGCATTTAAGCAAGAAAATTCAAGGCTCAAATCACAGCAAATATGATGCTAGGGCTCAAATATGTTTTCTCAGAACAATTTGCTGCTACAAAAGGAGAAAAGGTAAACATGCATAATTTGACTTTTTCTTTTTCTCCTAGTTATAACCCACACAGCCCTCTCACTGGAATGGGCATTGCAGACATCACATTACTTAGTGGATTTGAAGTGAAAGTTCGAGACCTGGAAAGGGTTTGTTGTTCTATTTAATTTTCAAAGCTCATTAAACAGTGTAAAGAATAATTTCATGCACATGTCTTAGTAATTATTTCCAGAAACGTTGCTTTGAACTTTCTTCAAGGGATGTAAACCTCTACTGTAACTGTAAATATAAAATGTGAACTATGCAAATCTGTGGGATGATAAATATTTTGAAAAACAATAAGGATAAAAGAGGATAAGGAATTCTTTAATGGCTTACAGTACATTTTAGTAATTAGGAGACTTTGGAGACCAGTGACTTGGTTAATCTGCAATTAAGATTCCTCCTCTTTTTTCATTACTACAAACTCAAATACAAGATTTTACCAATAAATATCAAATTGTGTGTCCAATATAATAAAGTAGAAACCAGTTAGTGCCTCATAAAAACCTATTGTCCAATCATCTATTGCTCTCATGTATTCAAATGCTTATTTATTGTGGACACCAAAAAAATGTATATAGTAGTTAACCCTAATAAATGTTCTGTCTATTTTCTGAGTTGATGTTTTTGTCTACATCTCAGCTTAAAGAGCCCCCAGAGCAATACATTAGTCATTATGAGCTGTCATCTGGAAGATTGCTGATGTACTTCAATAAGGTATGGTTAAAATCAAGTTAAAATCAGGGTATTCTGGATGTCCAGTAATAATATGGGCTTTCTTGTTGTCTCCAGCTGTATGAAAACAGGGAATGTGTGAGTTTTACTGCAAATCAGATGGTTCCAATTGGCCTTTTACAGCCTGCCCCTGCAGTCTTCTATGATTACTATGAACCTGGTAGTATATTCTTTTCTATTTCACATAACCTCTTAATGTCACCCATGTTGAATTTAATATTTTTTCTTTGCAGATATAAGGTGCACCGTGTTCTACTCGCCCTCACGACGAAGCAAGTTGGTCTCCACTTTGTGCTCAGAGGATGTTTGCCAGTGTGCAGAAAGTAGGCACTCACTTCAGAAATATGTACTCTTGCAGTATCTAACTGTATTCATATTTATTTACCTTTTTGATGTCATACAAACACAACCATTATTTAATTGAGTTTACCGGCGCACATAATTGACCAACACGCAGTGCCACACAATTGTGAGATCGAAGGGAAATTTGAAACACATAAAATAAAATCAGAAAAATGATGCTTACATTTCTATTCAGGCCGAAGTTAGTTTATTTTTTATCCTGTTTTTGCAAAAACAGTTTTCACTCAGTAGGACTGAATGGAGAGCATCTGTAAACAGTATTTCTGTACCTAAACATGAATTGCAGAATCATAATCACTTCTGAACTGATATGAAAAACGGCATCTTAAAACCAGATCTGGTTTTATATTTATATGGGTAAAAAGAGTACTGGCTTCAATGAGTTCCTGTGTCACCTTGAGTTTCACTATACATTTTGGACAACTAACCTGAACTAAAAATGACCAGACTGCACATGTACTGACTCTTAAAGTCCAGAAAGATTGTTTTGTGAATCTGTGACCGTGGACACATTTTTAGCACCACATTTTGCCTGTTTTTCTGTTTTGTACATTTAGTTACCCTAGAATTTGAGAAAATGTTATTTGAACCCATGTCAACTTCTGTTAAGCATATTTCTTTTATGGATTGCAAATGTCATTGTGTGCTTTCTTTAGGACCCTGTCATAAAGTACAAGAGACCTTCAAATCTATCCGATCCAAAAACATAAAAAAGAGTACTCGTTTTGAATATGCATGCTTCTCCCCCCGAGTGGATTATGGTAAGTAGTCTTTACAAGAATTTACAATTCTACAAAAAAAATGCTTTGAGGATTTGTTGCATTTTTATAATTTTTATATCTATTGAGAGACACAATCCAATGAATAAATAAAAATGTCTAATATTTAATAATGGGCTATTTACTAAAACTATGGTAGGTATGTTTCATTAAAAACATCTATTATCTATTTGTGTGTCTGTATACCAGCTTACATTTTAGAAGTCCAGGATATTTTTGTTAAGAGCAACTTTGAGCTGTACAACACTAAAGTCGTCGACATCCTCAAATATCGTAAGTGACCAACTAAAACAATCAAAGGAGGCTAAAATACAGGTTTTTAGATTCTTTTTTTTATCTACCAGATGGAGATCTGCTTGTGAGAAACGACAGTGTTCGGGTGTTTGCCAAAAGGCTTCAGTGCAAGGGCAAGTTAGAATTAGGAAGACAGTATCTGATTATGGGCAAAGATGGTTCCACTAAAGACTTAACTGGAAAGTAAGTAACATAAGTTTAATTAACAAAAATACAGTTTTAAATAGACTGACAGTGTTTTTTTTTTCTGTCTTTGTAGCATGCAGTATCTGTTGGAATCAAACACCTGGGTGGAAAAGAAACCACTCGATGTCGACTGCACAAAATCTGCAAACATGCGTATTTGTAATGAGTTCAATGAATTTATTGACGAGTACAAAACCGATGGCTGCAGGCAGTAAATGTGACTCACAGATCTGTTATCTTTACTGCAATTTACACATTACAACAGTTTGATAAGTTGCCTTTTGTAGCATAAAAAATATATCACAAACTTAAAAAAAAGTAATAATCACACTATAAGTAAATGACTTGTTAGAGCACCACTTTGTCAGTTAATGCATTCTTTTAATTTCCTCATGTTTGAGTTGTATGATATGTAGTTGAAATAAACAGAACTTCTTGACAATAAAAATTATACTTTGTGTTTGTCATTGCTTGTAGATATCAAAATTTACTAAGACTTTAATATTCAACTCATGCTGCAGTTTCAAGATGAATGGCCAAAATATTTTTAAAAAGACAGAAATGATCCTGGTCAAGTTTCCAAGTTTGAAGTCAAAAGTTCAGTAATTGACAGCAAGAGGAAGTACTCAAAAGCTGTCACCACATTAAGGACCCAGGTGGACAAAATCCCACATTGGTTTTCAAAAGAGCTTGGTGATGCTACAGAATGAAGAGTATGCTGAAAAGAACACCATGTACTCCTAATGACACTCCTAGTCATCACCCTAATCTATTTCTTCCTCTGAAGATTCATTGTCTGATTCAAGTGTTTACTCTGGCTGAGCCGCTCCAAAACATTGACATTAATTTCAGTCAGAACAAGCCTGTTGGTGAAATTTAAAGAAGGTTTTAAGCTTAAATCTGCCATTATTTTGAATATTTTCTGGGCTCCATGGTGATAAGGTGGCCATAATAGTGACCTGGCTTGAACTCTAGTGAAAGTCTCTGTTACAAATTGAAAAAGGGGATTACAATACACAAACCAAAGAATATCGATTATATAGAGGCCTCTGTCAATAAGGCTATAGGGGAATTCACATCAGGAGAGTTGTGTGTGTGCTCTGTTCAGAAGTCAAAGACTGTGGGAAATGATGGGATCATATTTATCATATTTGCAGCAGGTCATAACAATGGGTGGCTTTACTAAATCATGATGATATTTGTAATAAAGAAACACTGAGATTGCAAAAGACATTCAAAGCTGCATTTTCTTTTAGATTTGGTAAAACCATTTGTAATATTAGTTCACATGAGCTTTGTAAATGGTTCTTGTTGCTGAATAATGTTGCAATCATAATTAAACTGAAACTTAACATTGAAACCAAAATGTAGATTTGTTTTCCCACCTTTTTCCCAGAAACATGATTCACCTTGGTTTATCTGAGCCTTCCTAAGAAATACACAATTTTTTTTATGTTATCTTTTGCTCTTACAGGCAGCTAAGGACCTGAGAGGTTTCTCTGTGCTCAATTTGCCCTCCTTTTCCTGCTTGACATCTGCAACCAAAGGAAGGAGTGGTTTGGTTTTTATTTTTTCTTTTCAGGCGCTCTTATTGGACGGCAGGGTTTGGATCAATCATACCCCTCATAAGGACCAAAATTCCCCTTAAGAGAGAGTTTATGTCTCTTCTCGAATGTGGTCAAGCAGGAGACGTGATGCAGAAGGCTCTCAGTGCAATTACATAATTCAGAACGAACAGGAGTGGGGAGGCTGTAGGTAAGGAGACTGCGAACAAGCAAAGGCTTATGTGCCTATATTATTCTAATCTCACGGAGCAGGTCCAATGTAAGCAACACGGGGGGACTGACCGTCACTTCAATCATAGCCTGTTCAATGGCAACACTGTTTCAGCTTCACTATTAGACATTTCATTAAAGTCAGATGAATAAAGGGTAAATAAATATGCAGATTTCTCACATACTTTTGGTTACTGTCAGCAGCCAACATCATGATTTGAGAAAAGAAGCTTTTTGCCAAATACTTCTTGGAATAATCAATGTATTGTCAACAGTGAGAAGAGTACACTTATGTCCCTTGAATAAAACAGTAATTAAAGGCCGAAAAAGCAATATGATTTTTTTAAGGACTTCAACTTTCAATTTGACTGATTCATGAATAGGCTGCAGCAAAGGAATATTTGTGAAAGATGTCTTTAGGTTGGCTATTTCGATGAAATCTAAATTAAATGAATGCAGTTTTGATAAAGATGCTGATCTCACAAATTTCCCTCAGACAACATCTAGAGGTTTACATGACCAGGTGTATTTTCTCAGGTGTTCAAGTCCTAGTAGGTGTTGAAGTGAAGCCCAAAGGCCAGGTCACAGTCAGCGCTTGATGGTGGTCCATGATGCAGGAAGGTATAAGGTTGGAATTGTTTTTGTAGGTTTCCATCAAACAGAGATGGACCACCTACTGTGGAGTTCATGACATTTTTCTTTTCACTTGAGGCTGTCATCAGCAATTTGTTTGCAAAAATGTCACCATATTGCATAATTGCATAAGATTGTGCTTGGAGGTTGAATAAGACTTAAAAACATTTATTTTAAGTTCACATCTGTTTAAGTCATAAGGAAATTAAATCCAGTTAACTTCAAGTCTTTTCAGTAAAAATCTCTTTTAATATCCTATTAGGATTTGACCATTTACTGATAAGGATGCACATTTTCAGGGTTATTACTTGCATTAAGAAGAGTACATATTTCTGTATTATTATTATATATATATTTTTTGCACAGAAACAAAAATACCACCAAGCAACCACAACAAAGAGCCATTCCATATGGAGAGTAACCGATGAATCAATAGCCTTAAGTATTAAGTATTCTTTAATACTTTAATCATGTCCGCAGATGAAAAAAAGGATCCTTTTTTTATTTTTAGAGAAGAAAACTGAAAAAATGACAGTGTAAAAAACACCATACTGAAGAATTTATTAATCTCGTTTTTTAATGTGTCAGTCACAATAGTGTTTAGGAACCTTTTTATATATTTGCAATTGTATTATGAGAGAAAATGTTCTTACATGGTATGCATCACAAATAACCATTTGGCGTTTTGAAAAGGAGTAAAGGAATCTTGCACTTCTGGAACATTTCTGTACCTCACTTTCTGTCCTATTTATTGTTTGTGTTAGCAAGATAAACTTGAGTCATCACCCAGCCTCCATCGCCACAGTATTTGAATGATTTTGTTACTTTTGTTAAGCATAGTGATGTCTTAAAGTTAGACAGCAGCCCCCACTAGTTTTGTGTTTACATGGTGATTCTACGTAAAGAATATGAATATGTAAATTATTGATGTAAATGTCATTGTGAAAGTGCCACACTTAATATACAATAAAAGGTGTGATGATCTCTGCTGCTGTTTCTGACCTCCTGTTAACGTGCGAGAGCATCACATACTCCTTGTTTGCTCTAAACCTTTTATATAGTCTTCTTCATGTGGTTTACAAAAGGTGGGATGGTGGGTGGCCAATGGGTTAGAGATGCAATACCAGCACAGAGGATTCCTAACATCCTGTGGATAGTCAGTTGCGAGCATAACTCACGCACAGTTACATCTCATTACCTTCAACAAACAGCCAATTCATATATCTGGGGGGTTTCTGTTTCCTACAGTCAGCGCTGGATACTTACAGTGTTGGGCTTTGTATTCCAGCTGAATCATGCATTTACAGTGTGCGCTGATGGCAGCTGCAGCTGAAATAAGTCAAGACACTTGCAGAACATGTTCAAATGTAATTGTAAGCCTCGCTTTGCAATGTTTTTCCTTTTGGTGTAGCAACTAAAAAATGATATACAAGAAATTATTTATATATATTAGTAAATATTTCTAGTGTGGATGTCAGCAAAGTATGTTAAATAAAATAATAATTTTCACCGAAAATGAAATGGTACATTTAATGTTTGAGTGAGTGTAAAAGTCTCTGTTTTTTTTGTACCTCCTACACAAATATTTTTCCCCGTGGTCAGGCGTTGAGGGACCAGTAGGCGTGGTAGAGGTGTGTTTGCAATAGGAAGGTGTAGGAGGTGTTAGCAGGGCCAGTCTTCATCCATCACTCACCTCCTTTATATTGGGGGTCCTTTTTCAAATCTTTCCTCTCAGATCCGATCCCGTCTGCTAGAGTTGCTTTTGCTCAGATGGCGTCAGAGACATAACGCAAACAACTTATTCATCAGTCAGGTAGGTTTTCTTCTCCACAATCATTTAAAAGAGATAACTGGACTCTTTTGAAGTAATAATATGTGACATTTGCTCCAAAGGTAGACATGACAATGCCCATATATTATGTTGTGTTTCAGTATTCATGGGGATTTATCTTGTTTTGTGTTAATTTTTTATTTGTTGTGATTTACATGTAATGCTTTTGACGATTGAATGGAAAATACATGGAGATTGTGTATGTATGAAGATTAAAAGTGTACAAGTTGTTGCAACAAGTAAAACTTTGGGTTTTAGTGCTTAAAAAATAAAGGCACACAAGTTTCCTTGATTCTCCAGTCTGATTCTTAATACATTTATAACAGCAAATGGACTTTTGTGGGATTTTTAGAGTTTTGGCTTCAGTGGTTTGCGCAGCTTTCTGTACCTTGAAAGGTATACCTTGTCTCACAGTTTGGTACAGTGATGCTTTGTTACTGCTCAGCGTACTCTCACCGGTTAACTCTGGATTTTCCACTCAAGTCTTGCTGCTTCCTGATCATTTAGAAACTTGGTTTGGCAAGCTTTTCAGTTACAATTTAGGGCTGTGTTTGCAAAATCTATGTTAGAAAATTCTATTTTAACTATGTAAATCTGAATACATAATTATTGCTTGCAAAAATTTATTCATTTGGAGTACTTTATGTCAAATCAAAATTTTATCTTTTTGACTATAGCATAGTTATTACTCGGTGTAACATTAATATGAAATAAATCAACCTCTCTCCAATGACATATTCTCATCTGCTTATTAAACTTTGTCCAACTTACAGTCTGTTTAAAGAAGGTAAAGACTTTCAAAGATGTCTACAGTAGTTTCCAATGTAGCTACACACAAGTGTTTCATGGCAAAACACTACCCAACAAATACACTTGTCATAAATATGACTGATGCAAAAATACTTCATCCGAAGAGTTTAAATGGGAACTCTGTGAATCTGGAGCTCATGTGATCAAAAAAAGTGTGCCAACAATTTAAGCACATTAAAAAATGTATAGATCTCTAATAATAATGATTTTCCTTTTTTTTATCTGTAGGAGAGACCTGCCAAAGTCACCTCCAACCATCTCCTAAGTATTGAGGAAATACATCTTTTTTTTTGTATAACAGTTTTTCAAAAGTTATACAAAATCCCTGCACAGCAGCCATTGCAATATGCTAATTATCCTCGGACTTCTCTTACTTCTAGCTCCATTCCCCTCCTTTCAAACCACGACCCTTGACAAAAGAGATGCTGCAGGAAGCAATGTGACCAAAGCCAATACTGTTTTAACCTTCTCAAAACCAAAAACCACTGCTGCCCCTTCTAAACAGAGTTTGAACCCCACCTTAAAGCCAAACACTGTCACAGTGACAATTTTACCCACTGCAGGCTCCAACCAAAAATCTACAGCAGCCAATGCTGCAACAACCACCAAAAGCAAACTCAGTGTTGCAGTGGTTCAAACCACTCCACCATCACCAGCAAATGCTCCTAAAGCCACTGATACCAACAGAGACAAACACAAAGTCAACCAGATAGCTTCAGCTAAGCTGTTGTCACTTAGTGACGAAAAAGCCAACAAAATCAAGCCTGAACCTACTGGAGTTCACCAAGACCAGTCAACTAACACAAAGCCTTTCTCAAACAGTACTTTGAAAACCAGCAGAAACATACTTCAACAATCTCAAAATCAAACTACATCATCAAAATCTCCTTTAACCAGTAATGAGAAGAATGCTGAGGACAAGTCCAATCACAATGTTTCTTCTATACCTTCCAGTGGCAGTAAGCCCACCAAAGACAGGGCTGCAGCTGGTAACCAGATTGTTTTTGATTTTCCCCTCACCACCAGTGATAAGAAGTCCCAAGACAAGTTAACTCCAAATGTTCCGTCTTTACCTGCCAGTGGTGGCAAAACTTCGAGAGGCAAGACAAGAGCCTCTGGTAACCAGACCATTGCTCAAACACACATCCCTAAAAGTGATGAGAAGCCCAAAGACAAATCAACTCAGAGCCTTCCGTCTTTATCTACCACCAGTAAAACTACAAAAGAAAAATTTGCTAATCAGACAACTTTTGATAATTCTCCTCCTAGTGGTGATAAAAAGTCTAAAGATATGGCTGCTTCTAATACTCTGCCTTTACCTATTAATGGCACTAAACTTACCAAAATTAAGCATAAAGATTCTGGACATCAATCAGTTGTTGATAGCCGCCTTCAGATCAATGATGAGAAGGCCAATAAAGATAAAGCAATGGGCACCACTACTATTACTCAGACTCCTTTAACCCAGGCAATCAGCAAAGACAATGCTGGTCCTTCACAGCCCCTTAAAGTGGTCATCAGTATCAATGGTGACTGGAGCCACACAAAGGAACAGGAGCTGACGTTAAAGCCTGGTGCTCCACTGGTGATGACACATAGCATCAACCTGCTACCTGGCTGGTGTACAGGGGGATGTGAAGCTGAGATGACTGCTCTGAAAGGACGCCTGACCCGGTTGGAAAGAGAGATGTCCCTTCTAAAGGAGAAATGTATCTATGCCTTACCAGTATTTTAAATCTAACATCAGACAATGCAGATTGGGTTTAACAATTGTGCTTCTTCTTTTTGCCAACCAGGTCCATGTTCTGCAAATTGCCCAAATGACTGTAGTGGTAATGGGAAATGTGAGAAGGGGAAATGTATTTGCCATAAAGGTTTGACAGGTCTTGACTGCAGTAAGTGTGCAAAAGATTCCAAGTGCTTTAAAGGTAAGAATATGTTTGTTATCTTTCCAAAGTTTATTTTATTCCACCTCTAACTAACTTTAAAAATTTTCTGTTCACAAGATGATAAGAAGGGTTCAAATACAACCACTGGATCTATGAACGACAGTGAAAAAGAGGCCCAGGGAGAAAAACCAGAGATGAAAAAGTTTCCTCCAACAACAAATCCACGAAAAACAGGGACATTACCACCCCAAGATGATCCACGATCAAATGTAACACTGAATGGAAACAAAAACAACTCTGTTGAGCTGCCCAACATGAACAAGAATCAGGGAAGACAAATTTCAACAAGTTCATCACCAAAGGACAACAGCAATGTTCTTGAGAACAATACAACAATTCATAACTTCTCCAGAAAACCTGGAGGTTTAGGATCAGTGAAGGCTGTGAATATCTCCACCTCTAGCTTCACTGTCACATGGTTAGCGCCACACCGTATGTTCAAGAATTTCACTGTGGTCAGAATAGAGCCTCGCACTGATAGTGACAGTGACACTGACGAGAATGAGGGGCTTGGAGAGGAAATTGTTGAAAGAGACGTGATGTCTGGCACTAGGCCCTCAACTGAAGTCCACAGCCAGAGCACCAACACAACTATCTCCTCTGGTAAAAGTGTTGAATCCAGAAGTAAGACTGAAACTAAGAGGATCTCAAGAGTGGTGCCTGGCAGCGCACGATCCTTCAAGTTCAGTAATCTCAAGGCAAACACTCGTTATGTGGTCCATGTATTTGGCTCTACAGCAGACAGAAGATCCAAGATTCACAGAGTTACAGCAATCACAGGTGAGATATGAAATACGAGAAACAGATTTCCAAAAGGTTTCAACACTCTCAAAATAGCTTTTGCTAAGAAGTAAACAAAAAAAAAACACTAATCAATTAATAAACTTGCTTCTATTCCCAGGTCCTGAGAAACCCACAGAACTGGTTTTTAGTAATGTAACAGAGTCCTCTCTGATTGTTTCTTGGACCAAACCAAACACTATATATACAGGCTTCAGAGTGACATACATCAACATTGCAACAGGTTAGTCAAACCACCTTTATCATAAGACAAAGACATTGATTAAAACAAAAGAACAAAGTCAATAAATATCGACAGAAACCCTGCAACATTGGCGACAGACTTGAAAGAGAGATAAATGTAAAATTACGTTTGTGTTCATGTTGTCAGGGAAAAGCCAGTTTGTGACTGTGGACTCTCACCAATCAAGTGTTGTTCTGTCTACCTTGTCTGCTGGATCATCCTACATTATCAGCGTTACTACGACTAAAGGAAGCATTCAGAGTGATGAACTCACTTCAGTTATCACTACAGGTATTGTTAGAGAAGTTCACCCAGTACACATGGAGTACAAGCAGGTTAATTAATAAGTTGTCAATGTTTTTTTATTCATAGTACCTGCTCCTCCAACACATCTCCAAGTCATCAATGTGACAGATAACACAGCTATGCTACGTTGGACACCCAGCCTGGGGAAAGTTGATCGTTTCATTGTTAGCTATGGGTCCTCCAAGAGTGAGTTTGAACTGACAGTAAAAATATGCATAAACCTGGAATTGATTGATCCATCAATCAATTGATTTTGTTTTATTTTTGTCTTTTTGAGTACAGCTCCAAATGTTACAGTAACAGTGATGCTGTCGGGAAATTCAGTGCAGTACCAGCTGAAAGGTTTGCAGAGAGGGACTCTGTATAAGGTCAAAGTGCGGACTCAAAAGAACAACCTCCAGAGTATGGGGATATCTACTTCATTTACAACAGCAAATGGTGAGTAGAATAGGAATAACTAAAGACTCTAGAGTTTTACCTTCTTAAACTTAGATTATCCTTATTGTGTTTCCTAGTGGTTAAGGCCAGTGAAATTGGTGGTCGGTCTGCAGTGATTGCCTGGAGGACTTCTGTTGTTTTTCATAGCTACAGAGTAATCTATCAGATGGCAAAAGAGGAGGCAAAGGTGAGTGATTATCTTCTTTTGATCAGACCAATTATACCAAACTGAGGATCTAAAAAAATACAACTTTCTGTGTTAGGAAGTCATCCTGGAAGCACCCATCACAGAGTATAAACTGACTGGCCTGATTCCTTCATCATCCTATTCTGTTGTGGTACAAGGCGAGAAAAATGGAAAGTATACATCACTTGTCACGTCACAGTTCATCACCGGTAATTATTTTTTTCTCACTATTCAGATTAGTTAGAGCTAAATGTTCATCATACTCTAAGGCAAATGTTTCTTTGTCTTCCAGGAAAATTGCGCTTCCCTTTCCCTACTGAATGCTCACAGGAATTGCTAAATGGAGCTGTGGAGTCAGGGGAAGTGACCATCTATCCTCAAGGGAAAGAACGGCGAGCAGTGAGAGTTTACTGTGACATGGAAACAGATGGAGGCGGATGGACGGTACAAGAAAATGCAAAGACATTTACTTAGTCAGTTGGTGAAACAGGATGTAAAGTCAATTTGTGTGTTTTATAGGTTTTCCAGAGAAGGATGAACGGAAAAACCGATTTCTACAGAACCTGGAGTGAATATAAAGCTGGCTTTGGAAACCTGAGTGAAGAGTTCTGGCTGGGTATTGTTGGACATTATTGCTCATTTGATTATCCAGATTAAGTTGTTGTGTTTTAAAGGAAAGTAAATATGCTTTGTTCACCTACATAACTTAATGTTTTTTTTCTTGTCTTTGGCCAGGAAATGAGCTCCTGCACAACCTGACCAGTATCGGCCCTGTGAGCTTGAGAGTGGATTTGCAATCTGGAAATGACACAGCTTATGCTCGCTACACCAACTTTTCTGTTGCTTCAGAAGGGAGAAACTATACTCTTACTGTATCTGGATACACAGGAACAGCAGGTGCATTTTAAAGGAAAAGAAAGATGATTTGTAAACAACTCTAAGAAATATTTTTCAAAATTAAAACACGTGTGAAAACTTGTTAGGGTTAAAAACCTTATGCTTTTTACTTAAGAATATGCAACATTCCAACCTTAAATTTCAAAGTTATTATTTTTTTTCTTTGTTGTGATATTGATTATTTATTCAATAAATTATTAAGCAAAACAAAAATTGTTGTCCAAAATCCTATTAGGAATATGAAATCTCTCAGGAAACCACTTGCAATGTTGCTTAAAAAAAAGTTTTTTTCATTTTTTTGCATTTATTATTATTATTGCTTATTTACTGCACCCAAAAATGCTGTAACCTTATGTTAGTGAGTTTTGTTGTATTGTCCATGTTTATCATAAGTTACAGGTCAGCACTGTCTCCTTAGAAGTTTAAAAAAACAACTTCATAGAAGAAACTGTAACGATCTAGTTTTTTTGTTAGTTTTTTTTCAGCTAGATATCAAAGAGATCCTAATTTAGATTCTTTTTTCTGCTAGGTGACTCAATGAAGTACCATAATGGCCGCCCATTCTCAACTCGAGACAAGGAACCAGACCCTCTGGGGATCCACTGTGCCAAGGCTTATGTGGGGGGTTGGTGGTACAAAAACTGCTATAAAGTCAACCTCAATGGCCTTTATGGCATGAACAGCAATAATCAGGCAACCAACTTTCTTCACATTTTTCAATACTATGGAACTGCACATAGAAAACATATCAGTGATTTTCTGTTTGTTTCTGTTTATAGGGAATAGTCTGGATAGACTGGAAAGGCAAAGACTCGTCCATTCCCTTCTCTGAGATGAAGTTCAGACCATCTCGATTCTCCCCTGCAACTCATGGCTAAAGATGCTTCAAGCTCCAAGACTTGTACATACCTGCATCTGCATGTCTATTCCTACAATAAATTCCATGTAGGGATGTGTTTCCAGTGTTCAGATACTACTGGAACAATCAGTGTGTTTGGTTAAGTCTGAAAGATGTTATTTTGTTGTTTTTTTTTTGTTTTTTTCTGAGCTATTCTTATGGAAAATAAAATGAGAAAGTGGAGTACAGCTCATTGTATCGGTATACTAAAACCTTTTGCTTGAATATGATTTGATCTGTTTTACCTCTAATAATTCTCTGTGCACCACACACATTAATCCCACTATTACTGTATTATTATGCACTGTCAATTGGAATAAATATTGCTTAAGTGGGTCTTGCATGTCATTTCTTGCACTGTTTTTTAAACCAGAGCTATTTTGCAGAAAAAGTGCACAGCTCAAAGCTATGCATCAGCCTGACTGACATGTAAACAGAGGTGTGTTTTAATACCCTTCAACACGTCCTGACTGCGTTCATCAGGTTATCTCTTGATTTTGACCAAAAAAATATATTTTGCTAACCTTGGTTCGAGTGGAAACACTGATAGCTTATCAAACTAAGATGAATAAAAGAGCAGTGTAATGTACTGCCCTACTTTTTAAAGTAGGGGATGCGTGAGAGAAGACAAAATGGGAGTAGAGATATCACTGGTCAGTGTCGGAGCATTATTTTTTCTTGCGTTGCTCCTTCTGGTGCTGATTACAAGTCAACGAAACACTCATTCGCAAGGAAAAGATCAAAAAAGTAAGTATGCTGGAAAACTCTATTTACTGTTTGAATATTTCATATATATGCTCATGTTGGTTTAATGATTCAGCCTTACCTTTTTTTCTCTTCTAAAATTTTAAAGGTATTAAAGTTGGACTTCTGCAGCATCTGTATCACAATTCTTCAAAACCTTCTCTCCCCGGCCCCCCGAGTCGCTTCCTTTTTGGCAACATGATGGAACTGACACACGACCACTTACCGATTCACCTGACCAATCTGGGCCAGCACTATGGAAGCATCTACCGCTTGAAATGTGGAAAAACAAGTAATTGTCCACATAAGGGTCACATAGTTTTTCTATATCTGATAGACAAGTAACCTTTCACATGTACTCTGTTTGTTAAGCCATGGTGGTGCTCAACAGTGGTGAAGTCATCAGAGAAGCACTGGTGAAGAAATGGTCTGATTTTGCTGGGCGACCAATTTCCTACACAGGCAAGATATTATTCAGTTTTCTTGATAGATATATCGCAGTGAATTAGGAAGTCGTTGAAATGGTGCTCCGTCAGTAATTCAGCTCAAAATGGAAATTAGATTTTTCACACACAGGGTCACTTTTTATTTTGTTTTTCTGTTCATTTGAACCATTTTTCTGGCCCATTAAGAACAGGGACAGTGCAGGTAGGTCCTGCTGGAAGATGAATTCATCATCTCCACGAATCTTGTCAGCAGAGGTAATTATGAAGTGTTTTAAAATGTCCTGGTAGATAGCTGGGTTGAAATTGAATAAACACCGGCAAATAACATGGCTTTTTCACTGATCACTATGGAAACGTCCCTCTGGACTTCAGGCAAATTTGGACTTTCTGCCTCTGCTTCTCCACAAGATACAGAAGCCTTGAATTCTGCTGAAAATTTGATGAGATTAATGAAAAATTGTGTTTTATCTGAAAAGCCAAAGTCAAGGCCTTTGCCAAGACAAGATGGATCTGGTGTTGTCCTAGATTTAGGAGTGAATCAACTCAAGGAGTGCAATGCTCATGTGAAGTAAACATATGTGTGTGGTGGATCTTGAAGAACTGACTCCAGCTGCAGTCCACACCCTGTGAACATCCAAGCTCAAAAATTGTCTTTGCTTCCAAATCCTCTCAACAGTGTAGTTGTTCTTGTTGCTGGTACACCATTTTTAATTTATTATGATTACTTTTTTTTAACAAATGTTTTTCTTCTACTAAACGTTCCAATAATCTGCTTGGATACAACATTCTAGTCACCCATTTTCTTTGTCTATTCAGTATTGTGGCTTACCCTCCTTTAATTATTTATTCCCGTTCTATTCTGTCTATTCCTAGACGTAGCAGTTTTCAAAGTTAAATGTTCAAAATGTATCATGCTGTATAAAAATGTATATAGCTGAGTTTAACTTTACATTTGTAGTCGCAAGATTCCCTGATATCTTCTTCACACTTGAAACAGGAGATATTGTATCTGGAGGAGGGCGTAACATCTCTCTGGGAGATTACACCGAGGAGTGGAGGGCACACCGGCGTCTCGTCCATAGTGCCTTGCAGCGCTGCTGCCAGCAGTCTTTACATGGGGTGATTGAGAGACAGGCCTTGCATTTGAGAAAGGTACAGAAAACAAGAACAGGTTCAGTGAGACCAAAGCAAATGCAGGGGAATTTCCAATGTTACACAATCTTATAAAGCGTGGTCTGTTTATCTCTCAGGTTCTGATAGATTATCAAGAAAGTGCTGTTGACCTCTCAGAAGACTTTACTGTGGCAGCCAGTAACGTCATCACCACTTTAGCTTTTGGAAAAGAAGTGGGTCTACTTTCTCCAGCTGTTTATTTTAAGCTCTTGAGTTCTGAAGACAGTTTATAAAATGTGCTTCAATGAACAGCTGTGATTGTGCCAGACCTGAAATTGGTTGTTTGTTTGTGTTGGGGAGAGAGCAAAGTTTCTGTTTAAATAGTTGATTTTAGTGGCAAGAGTTGCAAAAAGATGGTCACGTTGTCCGTTTCACCTTAGAACACAGTGTGTGTCCTTTTTTTCTAGTATGATAAGACGTCACCAGAGCTGCAGGAGATGCACAGCTGCCTGAACAAGATCGTTGCCTTGTGGGGCTCCTCGTGGATTTCAGCCCTGGATTCCTTTCCACTGCTGAGAGTCAGTAAATACTTAACATTATGACTGATGGTCAGAGGATCATAAAAGCACATTTCATTCATAAATCCATGCATTATTTCCTTTCTTAAAGAAATTACCAAATCCTGTGTTTGCTCGTCTTCTCAAAGAAGTGACTATAAGGGACGCAATCATAAAACAGCATCTTAACAATTACAAGGTTGGTGAATTTCAGAAATAGATAAAGCAAGTGTATGTTTTGTAACTGGCACCGTTTTACTGGTTCATAATCCTTTTCATACCAAAGTTTCATGCAGCTTTGTCACAAACCTTTTCATTTCACAAGTCCGTGTATAGATAAGTGACTTTTGATCCAACACCTAAACGACCAATTTAGGTGTGTATCGTGCAACCATGACACTTTCAGATAACTACATATGAAAGGAAAAGAAATGCTTGATTATAGGCCAAACTAATTATCAATATTCATGTACAAATGCAAGAGCTAACACACAGAAACAGTAGCACAACACACACAGTAACAGCAGCTCAGTGGTTTAGCAAACTTAAAAAATAGGCTAATGACACACAATAATAACCACAATAATAAAATAGACAAAAATAATGACAAGCACAGTCACACCATAGGGATGGATCACACATGAACATTTAAATGTATTACTACACACAGTAATAAGGGTAGATTTTCCTCTCCATTGTTGCTACATGCATGTTCAGAATGAGGGATTGCTGTAAAGTTAGCAACAAAATGCAACTTGCTTATCCAGGAAGACTGAACGCTGGAAGTGAGCAAAGTCAAGTGAACTTGATGGACTTTGATAACTAGCATCAACTGGAATGTGATTGTATTGAAATGATTGTTGTTGTTGTTGTTGTTGTTCTATAAAAGGTTAGACAATATCAACATTGCAAAAGTACAAAATGGCAAAGAGACATAATGACCAAAAATCATGGATAATATAGAAATCTCAAAGGTTAATCTTAATTAATAAGATAATGTATCCAAGTCTGTTTAAGTATTATGTATTTGTTATTTTTGTCTTTCTACATTCTGTTTGCAGGCACAAAACAAAATAAACGAGGATGCTATAACAGGATTCCTCCTCCAGGGCCTTGACAAACATCAAAGCACAGGAAATGTAGAGGTACATACCTTCACTAAGTGCCAGGAAAAATATATATTTATAGAAATCCAACATTTTTTAAGTAAGCAGAACCTAATCTGCAGACAAACTGTAGACATGTTCTCATCTCCAGCTCCTGACTGATGTCCATGTCCACATGGCGACTGTGGACCTCCTCATCGGGGGAACAGAGACCACAGCAGCCTGGCTCAACTGGACTGTGGCCTTCCTGCTGCACAGACCAGAGGCATAGGAAACATTTATTATTAATATTTTTAATGCCATTTGCATCTGTGTCTCATCTCTTATTTTTTATGGTTCAGGTGCAGACCAGCGTATATGAGGAGATGTGCAGAGTTTTAGAGGGGCGGTATCCTAAATACAGTGACAGACACAGACTTCCTGTGTTGTCCTCTCTCATCAGTGAGATGCTCAGACTCAGGCCGGTTGCTCCTTTGGCCGTCCCGCACAGAGCCATCAGGGACAGCAGGTTAGCTCAGCAACAATGACATAATGTGACAGTGACTCAATGCATTTGTTTATGATTTGGACTCAAAATGAGTTAAAATTTCTCAAATGTTCTTTAGACATTTGAATAGTGGATATTTAGTATTCTAATATTTTTACAGAGGGGATGACAAATAAAAAAGTGGCTGATAAACCAGGTTTATTCTGAAATTTTGACGATTAACACTCATCTAACTTGAATCTTTCCCATTTTGAAGAAAAGCCATTTACTGACATTGTAAGAGGTTTCAGTAATAGTTTCTTAACATGGAATTTAATACCTCAACTGATTTACATAAAGGTTACATTTTTCTAAACTTGATAGCGTTTTGCTTCTGGAATAAAATATTTATTTAAGTCATTAGTTTTAATTTATTTATCAATGTATTATGATTAATTAAATTTTACAACTCAATATGTTGTTTTTGTTTGCTTGCAATGCTTTTTCTACAGCATTTCACTAGGAATCTTATTCTGATTTTAAACTTCTGTGCAGCATTGCAGGTTATTTCATCCCGAAGAACACAGTCATTATTCCCAATCTTTTTGGAGCACATCATGATCCAGCAGTTTGGTCCGAGCCATACAGCTTCAAACCAGGTACAGGTCTCTATCCCCAGCTACAGTATTCTGCCTGAGCTGGTTCAGCAGTTTTTAATTTGAATCTGTTATTTTTGCTTTCAGAGCGCTTTCAGGAGGGAGGCGGCGGCTCCACTCGCTTCCTGATGCCTTTTGGAGGTGGTGCTCGGCTCTGCCTGGGGGAGTCTGTTGCCAAAATTGAACTCTTTCTGTTCACTGCTTACTTGCTGAGAGATTTCCAGTTTGTCCTTCCTCAGAACGAATGCTCCCTGCCTGACCTCAAGGGGGTCGCCAGTGTTGTGCTTAAGATCAAGTCCTACAAAGTTGTGGCATGTCCTAGGCCTTGAACTAGTCCTTGAGTAATAGTGTGCACAATAGTGCTGTAAATGTTTTCCTTTTGTTGTGTTTGAGTCAGAAGAGGTTCCTTAACAAATTCAACATGTGAATCTAAAGTCTGGAAAGAACAGAGCAGCAAAAATGTCTAACCTTAACCTCTGTGTAGCAATGCACACGGATCCATCTGTGTCTGATTATGTGTAGGATAATAATTTCTAATTTTGAAACAATTATGGCACCACCTAGTGGACAAACACTGTACGTGCATGTTGCTTACCTTTTGCATCTTCATTTTTGCTCCAATGGCTGAAGAGAGTTATGTGTGGTAAATCTCACAAAGACGAAGAAGGTGAAGTCATACTTTAAGAAAATTATTCATATTTTTCTATGTTGAAAATTTTTTCAAATCAGTTGCTCAAAAATATGGTTCAAATTCACCTAAATTAAAGCTAAATTTTACATGTGTTTTAGTAGAGTAAAAACCAGGGCACCAATATATATTATTTTACATACATATTTTCTGTATTACAAACAATACAAAAAATAATTTTTTCAACTCATATCAAGTGTTACCACAGTTACAGCTCAAAATCTAACTTTATATGTTTAGTTCCCAAACAGCTCCTGTGTTGCTGTTTGCCAGACGAGACAGAGTAAACATCGGTTGAATCTGGTGTTTCTATGAATTATGATTGCGTTTGGGTTTCAGAAAAGTCTTAAAGTGCATAATAATTCCAGCTATTTTTATTTAACAGTTGTTGCGACCCTCATTCCAGCAGAGGATACTGTTGAACTTATGTGTTCCCTCAATACATTTATAGGATTTGTTCCCTACAAAAATAACACAGGCATATCAAAAGGAAAACTTAACTGGTTATGTAGCTTCAATAACTGGTAAAAAAAATCATTTATTTGCTTTACAAAACTCATCATTACTAATAAACTGAGTGACCATGACAGGATATGGAAATGTCAACCCAGAATGGTGAGGTTAAAGCTTCTGCCAGTTATAGGACATCAGTAAGAGGTGATACTCTGCAATAAGACATTCAAACTGTGGTTTAATATGTACAAACTTTGAGCTTTGCTCTCTTTCCTGTAGATGGGCTGGAGGAAGTGTTCGCTGCTGTTGTCATTTTTATGCAGAAACACTTCCTCTCTCAGACTTGTAGACACATAAGAGTGGACACTAAAAAAACACTGGCTGCACCACTTAAAAATGGTCAAAGAAATGTATTTCAAGCAATCACTCATCATTAATAATCAGCTAACTGAGTCCCTGCATGCTGGAGACTACCAGTGTGTGTGGGTTGCTCTGGTGAGCAAAGAGTGTTTATTAGCCCTGATGAAAGGACCTTGTTTGTGCACAGAGAAGGTTCACTGAAGGCTTCAAATTTTTAGCTCTGTTAAATATACAGTTTTAGTCATTCGTCTTGGCTTTAAAATAGGTGCAGCTGCAGTTGAATTTGGCACATACGTGAAGAGGAAACACACAGAGTGCAACATTACCGCTAATAGAAAACTACTAAACTAACCTGTCAGTTTTAAATGATATTTTGAGAGTAGCATAATTACTACTCTTTGTCTTGGCTTTTAAGTCATGTATGATATTAAATGACTGATTTGTTTTCACAATTGTAAGGCAGAATTCACATTGAAATTAAGCAGATATGTTGAAATGTGTTTCTCTGAAAACTATGATGTCATGGCAGAAAAAGAACCAAAATACACAGGAGGCAACTTTACAAAGAACAAAGGAATTTAATAAAAATTCACTTGAACATCTAGAACACAGGACAGAGTAGGTGTTTTGTACACCCACAGAGTATAAAAACAGCTCCATGAAGGATTCATCAGTGAAACGGCTTCAGGTTTCATTGAAATAACACTCAATGTGATGTCACAAAGTGACTTTCTGAGTAAGCATTTTAAGAAACTGTTGCACTCAGGGAACTTGGTCAAACTTGTGAAGCATCTACAAGAATCTCATGAAAGAATGAATTTCCAGCCTTTGATTGGACTGTATCTCATAACTCCTCTATGGGCATCGCTGGCACTTTGTTCATCAGGTAGTTACAACACCAGATCATCTAGGTTGTATCAAGTATTTAATTTAGCATATATAAGAATATATCTTCTGAAAAGAGGAAGCATTTTGAGCCATTGATTGCTCTGTATCTCACTACATTTGTCATCAAGTAATTGCAGCACATTTGTTATATCTAATCAGCCTAATTGAGCTCTATTAAGAATTCAAGTATTTATTTACAATGATGATTTGGAATTCTGTTGTACTAAAGCTGGATGCTTTCTCTGCTTATATATTGTAATCAATTGTAAAATTTGGATGTTGTTGCCTTGTTGCCATGACAAATAGATAATAGTGTATAAACTGCCATTGTTTTCATGGAGGTCCATCTTCAGAATAAATACTGCTATGAATCTGGGATTTTTTTGAATAAGCTCCAGTTTTCCTAAGGAGAGTTTTAGTTTTAGATGTAAAAGTGATTTTAAGAGTGTTTTCACTAATGGCTTAATATTTAATGAACTGATTCCTGATTGAGTGGAACAGGAAACAAATGTTAGAAAGCCTTTTAAAGGTTATTCGGTGTAGTATGTGTTATTTCTCTAATCATGATTTGCTTGCTAAATATCCAACACAGCAACAGAGAATGACTCGGAATCATTTAGCAAGTGAATTCAAGTTGCATTATGACCTGCACTTAATTGCCTGTTTTAAAACAACTGGGCTCAAGCTATATTCACATTTTTCATTTGAAAAGCTAAATGTATTTTTTATTATTGCAAACAGATCCGGTGCTGCAGTTTGCTATGGAGGGAGGCAGAGTTACTTTGCCATGTGGTGTCAAAAATACTTCCTGAAGAGGTATTTTAAGAAACGGTTGCCCTTACAGAACTTGATCATAGTTGTGAAGCATTTACACAAGAGTCTTATGAAGTAAAAATGAATTTACAGCCTTTGATTGGACTGTGTCTCATCTCTCCTCTCTGGACATCACTGGTACTTTGCTCATCAGGTAGGTACAACACTTACATTATAATCAGATCATCCAGGTTGTATCAAGTATTTTAGTAATTATTTACTGTGGTGATTTGCATAACCTTACAAATTTTAAAATGAGTGTAAACAGAAAAAACATCCAGTTCAGTACCATGTGCTCGAGGTTTTCTATGTATTCTGCCATGGATTGCATTGAAAAGCCTCAAAAAGGTCAATCAGCATAGTCTGGTTTTCAGTTTTTTAATTGTGATTTGCTTGTTAATTATCCAACCAAGAACAGAGAATCACTTTGAAAGTGAGTATAGGTTGAATTACCATAGATACTTAAATACCTGCTTTGAAAAAAAATTCTCAAGATTTATTTAGATTTTTAGCCTAAATGTATTTTTTATTATTGCAAACAGATCCGGTGCTGGAGTTTGCTATGGAGGGAGGCAGAGTTACTTTGCCATGTGGTTTACCTTCTATTGGATCCTGCACCTCAGTAAACTGGACAGTCAGGGAATATACATGGGATTCAGATGAGGTGGCTACAGCTGGAAAAGTAACACATTCAAAGGAAAACAAGTATCGTCTGCTGAAGGATTGCTCCCTGGAAATCCCTCAGATGGAGCGTAATGATGCCATGTTGTACACTTGTCAAAGTGGAGCGCTAAATTCAAGTGTTGACCTTCGGTTTCTTGACAGTAAGTAGCACAGTGGTTCATAAAATCCTTAAAGTGAATATTAAAAGAGAGAGTAATTTTGTTTTTTATTCAACAGTTACTGAGAACAAACCTCCAGCAGGGGGCACAATAGAACTTCACTGTTCCTTCAGTAAATCTGCAGGATTTGACCTCTGTAAAGATAACACAGACATACATATCACCTGGACAACTGAGGATGGTGTTCCAATAACTGGTAATAGATTTAGATTAGAAAATCCAAGTGTTTGCTTCTCAAAACTCTTCATTACCAGGAAACTGACCGACCATCACAGAATATGGAGATGTCAAATAACCCAGAATGGTGAGGTTAAAGCCTCTGTGAGTTACAGGACAACAGTAAGAGGTAATGCTCTGCAATAAGAAATCCAAACTGGGGTTTAATATGTACAAAGGCTGAGCTTTGCTCTCTTTCCTGTAGATGGGCTGGAGGAAGTGTTCACTGCTGTTGGTGAGTCAGTGTCACTTCTATGCAGAAACACTTCCTCTCTCAGACTTGGAGACAGAATAGAGTGGACACTGAATAACAAAACACTCAGTGATGTGTTACCTCAAAATGGCCAAACAAATGTATTTCATGTGATCAAAGACAATTCCTTAGAAATCAGCAAACTGACTCCTCTGTATGCTGGAGATTACCAGTGTATGAGTTCATCTGATGAGCAAAGAGTGCTACACAAAATTAGGATCCACACCCTCGATGGTAAGTGAGAAAAATAATCAAAAAGAAATTCAGACTTTGAGAACTATCTAAAAGTTTCTTTTGACATTTACTTTTTCTATGTTACAGCTGCAGCAAATACACAGCCAACAGGAGGAAATCTCTCTTTGACCTGTGTGCTTACTTGTGCTGAAAAATGTGAAGAAAACTTCAACTTAACTTGGTCTGGAAGCAACCAAGAGCGTTGGCAAGGCAGATTATTTCATGTTAACAACACATTGATCAATGAGCTTCTTCTCCCGGTTTGGCCCATTAGCTCTGATGCAATAACCTGCTCTGTGTACAGAGAAGGTTCAAAGATTGCATCAAAAAGCTTGAGCCCTGATAAATGTAAGTATGTTGGGCTACAGCTATAAAAATTGTACAGAAAATATAAGAAGACCAAAAATGATAATACTTTAATCCTTTCAGCTCTGCAGGTCTACTGGGTTTTTGTCCTTCGTCTTGGCCTCATAGTTGGTGTAGCTGCTCTTGCATTTTGCATCTGCATGAAGTGGAAACACTGCAATAATGTAGGTACCGCTGATTTAAGAACTGTTGGACTAAGCTGTCATTTGTTCTGAAAAATAAGTTTAAACATGATTGTTGTTTTCATATTTTCATGCTGCTGTGTCAGAACTGAAAGACCTTGTAAACAGGCAGGAATGTTCATCAGTTTGCTTCTTAGGGTCATGAGGAAACAGGCTGAGGAAGAAGATTCACAAGAAACAGAAGACAAATTGACAACTTTACTGCTGATGTTTATAAAAGGCCATAAAGCCAGATGGAAATAAACAATGTTTTGTGTTAATTCATATGCCATTACTAAAGATTTTGTATTCTTAATTATTTTAGCAAGAAAAAATCTCAAATGTGTTTTGTAGAGGGAATAAAAAAGCTTATGCTCACCTGGCTGTCATTAACTGTCTCTACATTTTAAGGCCTATTCTTATGATTGTGGTCTGCTACATGGCTTAGTGGTTGAGCCACTTTGTCAGTGTTTGATTGTATAATGGTTTATTTTTCTATGCCACATCTTTGTTTTTGTCATTTAACCTGTCACCTTTTATTCACATAATTCCAGCATCAATGTAAGCTGCTGCAGTACTGCTGTTCCTGGCTTTGCTGCTGAATATTCAGCAATCAATAATTCAATAAGTTTGCTTATTATAGGAAATAAGACAACATCTATCAAAATATAATAAAAAAGCCATATGAATATGAATTGAGCAAAAAACTAGTTTACTTCTTTTTGGATGATTTGTATTAACATTTTATTTAAAACAATTCACACCCTTAACAATCACAGGGGAAAAATAGTATTACTGCAACCAAACTATTTGAATAATTTCTAAACAGTTTTTTGCTGGTTTACGATTTTGCTTTAGTGATGAGCTTCAAGTGTTTGGGGTTGGAAGGATTCCTTATCAATCACTCTAATCTACATTTTCCTCGTCAGATGTCTTGTCTGATTCATCAGAGACTCCAGCTGGGTCAATATGAAACTTTAATATACATCCAGTCATAGGAGGCATGTTGGATAATATTTGTAAACCACTGTAACCCTTAATCTGCCTGGAGAGTGAATGATGTTTGGCTGAGCTGTACCATTTATTTGCTTTTCATTTCAGAATCAGAGCAGCTTCCTATAAGATCAGAACCTTTAGAGAAGAACTAAAAACTGAACCACTAATGTGTACAACCTCACACTTGGGTTTATCATATAATTTCTCAGGCAGCTTGTGTTCGGTTTTCGTCTTACAGAGTAGACAATAGACTGGACTCATCCATGAATCATGAAAAAAAAAACATGTCTTTGCTATTACTGCAATACATTTGTCTGAAACAAATTCTACAACAAAATATTTGTTAACATGTCTGACATCCACATGAGAGATGGAGAAGATTAAGCTGAACGTAAAAGTTACATTTACTCAAATATCTGAAGCAGAACATATTACATGCGCCTGCAGAGCGACAAAAACAGCCCAGACGACGCCTTCCATATAACACATTCAGTTTTGCATCGAAGCAATATCCTGTCATGTGGTGTCAAAAATACTTCCTGAAGAGGTATTTTAAGAAACGGTTGCCCTTACAGAACTTGATCATATTTGTGAAGCATTTACACAAGAGTCTTATGAAGTGAAAATGAATTTACAGCCTTTGATTGGACTGTGTCTCATCTCTCCTCTCTGGACATCACTGGTACTTTGCTCATCAGGTAGGTACAACACTTACATTATAATCAGATCATCCAGGTTGTATCAAGTATTTTAGTAATTATTTACTGTGGTGATTTGCATAACCTTATAAATTTTAAAATGAGTGTAAACAGAAAAAACATCCAGTTCAGTACCATGTGCTCGAGGTTTTCTATGTATTCTGCCATGGATTGCATTGAAAAGCCTCAAAAAGGTCAATCAGCATAGTCTGGTTTTCAGTTTTTTAATTGTGATTTGCTTGTTAATTATCCAACCAAGAACAGAGAATCACTTTGAAAGTGAGTATAGGTTGAATTACCATAGATACTTAAATACCTGCTTTGAAAAAAAATTCTCAAGATATATTTAGATTTTTAGCCTAAATGTATTTTTTATTATTGCAAACAGATCCGGTGCTGGAGTTTGCTATGGAGGGAGGCAGAGTTACTTTGCCATGTGGTTTACCTTCTATTGGATCCTGCACCTCAGTAAACTGGACAGTCAGGGAATATACATGGGATTCAGATGAGGTGGCTACAGCTGGAAAAGTAACACATTCAAAGGAAAACAAGTATCGTCTGCTGAAGGATTGCTCCCTGGAAATCCCTCAGATGGAGCGTAATGATGCCATGTTGTACACTTGTCAAAGTGGAGCGCTAAATTCAAGTGTTGACCTTCGGTTTCTTGACAGTAAGTAGCACAGTGGTTCATAAAATCCTTAAAGTGAATATTAAAAGAGGGAGTAATTTTGTTTTTTATTCAACAGTTACTGAGAACAAACCTCCAGCAGGGGGCACAATAGAACTTCACTGTTCCTTCAGTAAATCTGCAGGATTTGACCTCTGTAAAGATAACACAGACATACATATCACCTGGACAACTGAGGATGGTGTTCCAATAACTGGTAATAGATTTAGATTAGAAAATCCAAGTGTTTGCTTCTCAAAACTCTTCATTACCAGGAAACTGACCGACCATCACAGAATATGGAGATGTCAAATAACCCAGAATGGTGAGGTTAAAGCCTCTGGGAGTTACAGGACAACAGTAAGAGGTAATGCTCTGCAATAAGAAATCCAAACTGGGGTTTAATATGTACAAAGGCTGAGCTTTGCTCTCTTTCCTGTAGATGGGCTGGAGGAAGTGTTCACTGCTGTTGGTGAGTCAGTGTCACTTCTATGCAGAAACACTTCCTCTCTCAGACTTGGAGACAGAATAGAGTGGACACTGAATAACAAAACACTCAGTGATGTGTTACCTCAAAATGGCCAAACAAATGTATTTCATGTGATCAAAGACAATTCCTTAGAAATCAGCAAACTGACTCCTCTGTATGCTGGAGATTACCAGGGGATGAGGTCATCTGATGAGCAAAGAGTGCTACACAAAATTAGGATCCACACCCTCGATGGTAAGTGAGAAAAATAATCAAAAAGAAATTCAGACTTTGAGAACTATCTAAAAGTTTCTTTTGACATTTACTTTTTCTATGTTACAGCTGCAGCAAATACACAGCCAACAGGAGGAAATCTCTCTTTGACCTGTGTGCTTACTTGTGCTGAAAAATGTGAAGAAAACTTCAACTTAACTTGGTCTGGAAGCAACCAAGAGCGTTGGCAAGGCAGATTATTTCATGTTAACAACACATTGATCAATGAGCTTCTTCTCCCGGTTTGGCCCATTAGCTCTGATGCAATAACCTGCTCTGTGTACAGAGAAGGTTCAAAGATGGCATCAAAAAGTGTGAGCCCTGATAAATGTAAGTATGTTGGGTTACTTTTCTGCTAATGCAATCTTGTAAAGCGCAAACAAAACAGAAAATAATACTACATTCTCTTCAGCTCTGCAGATGCTGGCATGGTTGGGTCTCCCTCTTTGCGTTTTATTATGTGCAGCAGCAGGAGCAGTTTTCATTCGCTGGAAGAGGAAATGCAACAAGGATTTGGGTACTGAATCTGGTAAACAGTCATCTGAACTTTCACTTTTTGATCATGTACCAAATGTCACATCTGATGTCTTCTCTCTTTCTGCAGCTGATGAACTGTCAAGCATCTCAATGGTAAAAAGAATTAAATATTTGCATTTGATTTGTTTCGATCTGATATATCCCAGTATGCTAAGGTCACTGTTCTTTTTACCAGACTCATGCTTATAACGTCGTTCAGTATGAGGAAGTACAGCAACCAGGACCGCTAAAAAGAGAAGTTGAAACCACTGATGATGGATTCTACAATTTATTACAACCTGTCAACTAAAGTAAAATAAACACTGCTCTGTATTTACTTAAATGCTGAAATAGTTTTATTTTTATTTGCCAACACAATAAACATGATTTGCAAAATAAAATACACAAGAGAAGATCACACATGCACTTTGGATGAAATAAAGCCCATTTTTCACATGAAAAATATAGATAATTTGAAATCAATTGGCTGGAAACTTTGCCACTGCTGTCCAGTTGTGTTAGCATAAATAATTAATCTGCCAATTACATTATAGCAGCTCACTGCATTTAGGCATTTAGACACAGTAACAGCAGTATGTTGGAGGTCAAACCAATGGAGGGAAAAAAGGATTTAAGTGATGCTGTGATGCTGAATGTGGCGTGGGTCTTGCTGCCAGGCAGGCTGGTCTTATTTTTATTTTTATTTTGTTTTTTTGAGGAAACAGAGAAAGATCTTCAGTGTTCTCCAAGAGTAGCCAGAAATTTTCTAGATTTGAACTGCAACAAAAATGGGAATGTTGGAATATTTGTATGAATACTGAAGCAATAGAGTCATTGTAATATACTTACAGGTGAGTCCTTCTACATTCTCCTCTGGGAAAGCATACAAGCTGTTGATTCGATTTGTAGTATCTGTGTGTTACATAAACATTTCTCAATTAAAAGATGGAAAATGACTCGTTAGTTTTAAGGCAAGAAAATAGAAGTCATGAGGTACAGTTTAGATATTTGATTAAAGAAAAGTAGCACCAAGATTATAATTTTACTCTTACCTGGTGAACATGGAAGATGCACATTCTCATAAACATCTGCAGACTCTCTAAAGCGGACTGATTCACAAGTGAAGAAAAGGGAAAAGGCAAAATATATATATAAGAGAGAAAGTAAGTAAAATTTATTTATAAAGTGCTTTTCACAGACAAAATCACAAAGTGCTGTACAATAGAAATCAATCTTAAAACCATATAAAACAGAAAGAAAAAGAAAAAGAGCCCACCTGCAAAGTTCCTCTGAGTTTTGTACCTTTTGTAAATAAACACTCCTGTTAGTGCTGCAAGTGTGAAAATCGAGGTAATGGTCAGGACTATAATGAGAGTCAAGGTTTCACTTCCTTCCTTCGTGTTGGTCTCTGAAGCAATGTAAGGAGAGGCTGGCAAAGACATAAAGATGAAGCCATTTCAACACCTCGATACAAAGAGACCACTGTTTTAGTGTTTGTAGAAAATTAAACAGAAAACACACCTTGGCGATTTTCTGTAAAAGCAGAGGTTGGAATCATGGTGGTTATGGATACATCTTCTGCTTAATCAAACAAAAAAGCCAAGGAATGGTAACAGTTACCTAATATACAACATTACTGGAAGTAATACTGAAGAGATCTGTGTAAGAGCAGACCTTGATGACCCCGAAGACGTAGATGGATCATCGAGCAGCGCTGACTTTGTCCGAGTATATAATCACACTTGTACCAACCGGTGTCACTGGCAGACACCGACTTGATTGTCAGGGATATACCCTTCATTTCAACTTTTGCCAAATTAACAGGTACAGAGCTGCTCCCTTTCATCTTCGCCCATGTGACATTTGAAGGGACTGTTTCTGCATCCACTGAACAGTTCAGGCTCACGTTCTGGCCAGGCTTTGCCACCTCTGGCTGAAGGGCCCTGCAGTCTAAAAAAATCATCAAGGACCATGTGATCTACCCTGCAGATTGTGTAAATTAATCTTCAAAAAAAATTTTTAATGAAGAAGTACCTACCTTTCACTTTTAATGATATGTGTGTGACATTAATTCTATCCCATCCTTTCCAAATTTCAAAGCCGTACATCCCTTCATCTGATTGTTGCAAGGTTTTCAAAAAAACACACATTCGTCCTTCCCCTTTTGTTTCCAAATTCACACGGTTGGCAACCTGGGATTTCTTTGGATACTCAAATATAACTGACGGTTTCTCAGCATCTGTGTTTTTCGTCAGTCTGATTCTATAGCAACTCTGTGAGTCCGTGATGTTGAAGTTCAGACATACCAGAGTTACGTCTTCATCTTTAATAGCTGACACAGTCACATCACCTGCTGAGTCAGATTTTAATACAATCAGTTAGACATTAAATAAAATTACTCTATGTAGTGAATTACTGAAATGTGTAAATCTACAAAAAATACATAAAATTTGTATTAAAATAGAAATCTGGCTGATTTAATCCAATAAGAAAGACCTACAAGAAACTCACCTATGCATTTGGGAGGAACGTTTAATACAAACACTAAAAGACAAACCTGGAAATACAAGTGAGCCATTTTCTGACTAATGCAGCAAGGGTATGTGAGGATTTGCTTTTGTACCCTTAGTTTTAAGATAGGATATACTCAGTTCCTGTGTACAACCTGAAGTGTCATCTTGAAACTAAAGTACAACGAACATAGGATTATTTTCCTGTTTTCAATTGAGCAAGAGCGCCATCGTCTGGCAAAAATAAAACATCACGGTAATATCATGATTGACTTGCATCTGAATAAACTATAACATTCATCCTTCCATCTAATGTCTAAACCGGCTTATCCTTGCAGGATTGTCTTTCAAGGTTATTTTATAATGCTAATTACAAACCCATATTCAGTTTCACAAAAATTGTGTTGGAAAAAAATATATTTTGTAAAGAAATGTCATGTTCCAGCCTTCATTTCAAATAAATTAGCTCAATATAACTTTAAAGATATTTGATCATTATAATGCCATGTATTTGTGCATGTGCATTAATAAAGTTTTTAGATTAACTGCATAAACTCTAAATTCTTGGGTTATGCCTCCCTTTTAGGGATCTGAGTTTTCTCTTTACTGACTAACAACAATCTCCCATGTTTCAACAGCATTGCTTCCTGAAAACAGTGAAAACATGTAAGCTTATTCATCGCATTGTACAGAAGTGAAACATGAAAGTGAGCACTCTGTGGGCAGTATGCTGCAGTAACATGAAAAAGAACCAAATGGCAAAAGTTTTCAGACCCTGCATGCTGAAAAGATGGGGTAAATGGGAATTCTAGTTTTTGCATCATACATTTGACCTTAGCTCTCTGTTGCCTTAAATGTAATGCAGGAACTTCACCCAGACCTCACTTCCTCTTCAGATACAATTTACAGCCACAGCGATTAAAAACAGTTGCTGTTTTACAGTTTCCCAGCACAGTACACACAGATGGATAACAATGCTCAAGGTATGCTTGCATTTCTCTGCTAAAGATTAGATTTTAAAGCCAATTCAATTGAAAAAAGCTTGCAATTTAAAATTTATATGGTTTGTTTATCTTCTCAGAATTCAGAAAATGATTTGTTGATTTGTTTTTAACAGGAGGTAAAGCTTATGGGCTTCTTAAGTCTCAACAGGAGGAAAAACTTAACTCCATAAATGAGGTGAGCTGGAATAACTGTTGTATTTTGGAAAAAGTAATTTAGCTTCATGGTGTGACCAAACAAATGAACGGATCCTCTTCTCAGGCGTTTCTCTCCGATTCAAATTATGCAGAAGAGGAAGATCTGGCAACAAAGCTTGAAATGTTTAAAAGTGAGTCACTTAGAGTAATAAATGTCTTTATTTGCATTTTAATTTCTGTTATAATGTTCTGTAAAACACTTCCATGTCTTTCTTTTAGAGAAATATATGGAGTTTGATCTCAACGACAAAGGAGACATAGGTAAATGTACACCAGACTTCTACATATCAGAAGTATTTTTAGCTACCACAAGAAATTTCAGCTTGGTCACTCACTCATTTTTAACAGCGTTTTCACAGGACACTTTAACTTGTCAAATTTATTTCTTATAAATGTACAAACAATATTCCAGATATGATGGGGTTAAAACGTATGCTGGAAAAACTTGGACTGGCCAAAACTCACTTAGAGCTGAAAAAGATGATTTCAGAGGTAGCTGGAGGCCCATCGAAGGACACAATCAGCTACCACGACTTCCTGAATATGATGCTGGGGAAGCGAAATGCAATTCTGAAGCTGTGAGTATATTTAGATTTACATGAAACCAAAAAGGGTATATGATAGATTGAGTCATATTAGAGCTTTTGAGTATGTTGAATGTCAGTCTTTGAAATAAAAAAAATAAAGAAAGATTGTTTTTTTTTTTCTTTATAATGAGACCAGAAATGGGCTGGTTGATTTTCATGTAAGCTTTGGGTAATGAAATGTGTTTCTTTACTTGTTTTTAAAGGAAGCAATGCTTTAAAAGAAGGATGTATAATATGATCACATGACTTTTATTTTAAACTATTAGCTAACCCTAACCAAAACACCTTAACTTAAAAGTGGCATTTGTTTAGTTTCCTCTCTATCACCTAGCATGTTTTTTGTTTCCATAAGTATGTGCAAAATATTGTAGCTCCTACATCAGCAGCTGACCAGAGGTGTGCTGAAATTAAAGGATTGTGTTTTCACTGGCCAGTGTAAACCAGTGTTTATACTTCATTACTCCACTTTCTGGAGTAATGACAGTTTTCTGGCATCTCATTAAAGGAGCAACAGAAAGTGCAAAAAGTATGATTGAAAATTTGAAGTAATAGCAAATGTTTCTTCTTCTGCTGTTAAGGATTCTAATGTTTGAAGGAATGGGAAAGGAGCAAGAGCAGAAGGATGTTGGTCCACCTTCACGCAAAACCTTTTCAGACCTTCCCTGACGTCTTCATTACATCAGGATGTTTCCATTTTTAAGAATCCTTCTGGCCCGACCAAGATGTAAAACAGTGGGAAATTTGACTGAAATTTTTTTTTTTATTTTAAAAGTAAGGAGTGTTGTTGCATGAATTTGATAATAAAATGAAAATCATATAGCCTAATGACACAGAGACTTACAAAGGAAAAAATATATGTTTTTTTTTGTTTGTTTGGGGGTTTTTTTCCTAAGAAAATATGGGTATCAATGTAATTTTTATTTTTTTGTTATTTTATTAAAAAGAGGGAAAAACCAGTGTCGGTATTTGTTTAAATTCAACGAGTTATAATTCCTTAAATTTCCTATTTCCTGTTAGCACATTAGCATAATTAGACTATTAATTTGAAAACCTAAGACACCGGAAGTTGGTCATCGCGGAAGAGAGGAAAAGCTAGCAAAGCCTCCATATTAATATATTATAAGACACATTTAAACGGGTAAGTGAAGCTAAATGTATATTGTAATTGAATAAACTCTCATGTGAAAATACTTTTAACAGAAATACCTACCGAATTATGCATCGTAAGCTACATAGCAACACAATAGCTAGCCAGGTAGCGTGTATATGAAGAGCTAACGTAAGTTGCGGTGAACTTAAACTATATCGGAACATATAGGTGACTGCGTATCACGTTAGAATGGCTCATTTTTAAGTTTGTTTTCATGAAAGCTTCTGGTTAGCTGACTGGTGTGGATCTAAAGAGCTGTACTGTTTGTCAGGAGAATGAGCAGTTCGGAGGAGGTGTCCTGGATATCCTGGTTCTGTGGACTCAGAGGAAACGAGCTGTTCTGCGAGGCAAGTTCCACCTTTACTTTGGAAATATGATCAAAGAATCAAAAGTAGGAGCTCCTTTATAAAGGAATCGCCTCTGTTTACATTTGTTCCTCAACTGAGAGGCTTTTAAGATGGGGTCGGAAACTGTTGGGTCTTAAAATATGGAGTTCTGACATATTTCCAAGAGCATTACATTCAAAATAAAATCGGTTTTACTAAGCGTTGACTTCCAAATGTTGCCAATTTCATATATCTACGTTACAAATTGAGAGAGTGGACACCCTTTTAAAAGCTGACATTCTGGGGTAAATCTGCAAATAGTATGTTGGGGAAAAAAATCATTCCTGGCATTTCAAAGACACCGGTGTTGGTTCAAGCAATGCATAGTCACTATCATTTACATTCTTTTTAAGTAGATAGCAGAAGCTTAAGGAAGTGTTTTATTTAGCTACTGTAGCTTCTTCTTGTGGTTGCAGTGTCTGTGTTAACAAGTTACACGAAACTTAAGAGATATAGTAGAGAGACACAGAATATGTGTGTCCACAGGTTACAATAGTGCAGATATGTACACAGAAAAGTAGTTTACAGTGGCTGTAAGATGTTCATATTTTTCATCAGAGCCTGGATAAAGAAACTCTCTGTGGCAACAGGTTTTTGCAAATAGTGATGACCTGAAATGTATAGAAGCTCTGATGACCCTCTCTATGCATCTAATTGTTTGTCTTGTTTTGTGGCCGAGACAAACCACACAGTGGTGAATGTGCAGAGAACATACTGAACAATGGCAGTGAAGAAGATCACCAGCAGTCCCATCATGCTATGATGCTGCTTTTCTTTAACAGGGACGAAGCTGGGGAATACTGGGGAAACCAAGGAAGTATATGAGCAAAAGGTTTTAACTTCCAACAAGACAAGACCCAGAAAACTACAACCAGAAAAGCAATAGTTAGATTTAGCTCTGAGCATATTCATATGTGCTCAGAATATGGTCAAAAGCCACAAATAACTCCTACTACGACTCAAAAAATCATGTTGAAAGTTTACTCTAGATTTGACTGTAAAAATGCAAATATATTTGGCAAATCAGAAATCCTTTTCAAGTACTTTTGCAAGCACTGTTATCTACCAGAGAACACGGTGGCTTATACCAAACAAACCGGTCAGGATCATGTATGTAAAAAAAACAGAATTCATTTTCCAGGAATTGTTAGTCTATTCTCAGCATCCATCCAGTTAATCACTGGTTAGACTTGCACATGTGCACTTGTACAATCCAATTTCTAATTATAACCGCTTCTTTTCTGCCCTGACAGCAGCTGAATAATCCTGTTAGACGCTTCTCTAATGCTTTCACATCAGTGTGTGGTGTTATTCAGGCTGCAGTAACGGTACCTATTCACTGAATGTACTCTGTTGCTGTGCTTCAGGTTGATGAAGACTACATTCAGGACAAGTTCAACCTGACAGGACTGAACGAGCAGGTCCCTCATTACCGTCAGGCTTTGGATTTGATTCTCGACCTGGAGCCTGGTAAGATCATAGAGAGGTGTTGACTTTGGATTAAAAGGAGGAGAAAATATAGTTTTTAACTTCCTGCATGACTTTTCTTTAACAGATGAGGAAACTGAAGACAACCAGAATCAGAGCGATTTGATTGAGCAGGCAGCTGAGATGCTCTATGGTCTTATACATGCACGATACATTCTCACAAACAGAGGCATCGCACAAATGGTACGCCAGTGCAAAATGACTTGCGAGTCTCACTGGCTCTCCAGATCAATCATCAGCAGCCATCTTTAATTTTAATTTTTCTCTTTAGTTGGAAAAATACCAGCAAGGGGACTTTGGCTATTGTCCCAGAGTATACTGCGAGAATCAGCCAATGCTTCCTATTGGTGAGGTGGACTCTTTCCAAACATTTTCTCCCAAACTTCATCATTGAGTCTTTCCTTACTGTTTGCTTTCTGACTAATCTAGGCTTATCAGATATCCCAGGAGAGGCAATGGTGAAGCTTTACTGTCCTAAGTGTATGGACGTGTATACTCCTAAATCCTCCAGGCATCATCACACAGATGGAGCCTACTTCGGCACAGGATTTCCTCACATGTTGTTCATGGTGAACCCAGAGTATCGACCAAAACGACCAGCCAACCAGTTTGTACCAAGGTTCGTTCACGTTTGCAAAGATTTATATTAATGGTGTGTTTTAAAAAGTAAGAATGGGGTGTTCATTGTATGAACCACAAACTCATTTCTATTGTTTTTTTTCAGGCTATATGGTTTCAAAATTCACCCAATGGCCTACCAACTCCAGCTTCAGGCCGCATCAAGTTTCAAAAGCCCTGCGAAGACAATTCGCTAGAATCCAACTCTGCAATGACAATGGACTCAAACATTATCATTGGACTCGTTTGAAGCAAGTATTATATTCCCAATAAAAAAAGCTTTACAGCTGCCTAAAGTAATCTTTGTTTGTACTTTTAAACTCGGTCATTTGTTCTAATTTGGGAAATATAAATAAATACACTTTTGCAAAATTCAATTTGTGTGGATGTCATTGGATTGCTTTAAAAAAGGATAATCCTCTATAGCCCTCTGATAGTTCTCCACTAATTTGAAGTGAATTTGCTAAAGTTGTGAAAAACAACTTGGAAGTGTACAAAGATATAGTTTTAAAAGTATTTACATGATTTGTAAAGCTTTTGTCACAGATGTGGTATATTAATAGGAAAGTAAAAAATAGGACTACACATGTAAGGAACTAAATTATGTTGTCTCATGCATGCTGCTAATTTTAGTACCAACTGTCTTCATGTCTGTTAATAGACAGAACCTGATGCAGTTTCCTCTACAATTGTCACACGTAGTAGAAGTTTTAATCATTGCTAAACAAATGCATCTTTTATCACAGCAACAGTCTTACTCTAAAAAAAGTACAAAGATTTGACCCCTAATTAATGAGGTTGTAACATGCAGGGAACAATCTGAGCACTCTGCTCAACAATCTCTATGTAGTTCTGGATGCTCTTTTATCCTTGCTTTAACACACTCCACAGGTTCCTTTGAGAATGAACAGCATTTGCAGGGCCTTCGGAAAAGAAAGGGCCCACTGTTTGCATAACTGTGGGCATATGGTTTTTTTCCAGGTATTTTGTTAAATGGCTCAAATTTGATCACTGCAGACAGTTCCAATTAAAATTCAAGTAGAAAGTCGCAATGAGTCAAATGGTAGTTTTGGAGCCTCGCTTACCATCACTGCTTCACTGTGACCAAAAATCTTTACCATATGTGCAGCCTGGCTTGTTCCAGTTATTTTAAACTACTTAATGATTGCTTTGACTACTTGATAATAAAAATGATCAAGGAGTCGCTTAATACGAGTCATATTTGCCCCAGGAAAACATGAAGTCATGGACTTACTAATGAAAAGCTTCAAAACACTGATTAGGGCTTTTAATCCAGGCAAACTGGAACAATACTTAAGTCATAGTTATTAAAGAAAATATTGAGGACATCCAAGATGGTGTTCGTAGGTTTTATAAATCTTTACAGGAGTACCAATATTTGTGTGAGGACGCAATTAAACCTGATTATTTATTGTCATAGTTCCCACAGACAGCCCAACACAGATGCAAGTAAATGCATATTTTATTAATTTTTTTCATAAAAAGACAGGGAAATTCACAAAGCAACAATAGTGTCTTTGTCTAAAATCTACTTTTACTTAATATGGAATACTACGTTTTCATCCTGAAAAAGATTGTGGGTGTTTTTTAAATGCATGAAGCTATGATAATAACAAATTCTGTTTGGACAAAAAGGAAAATGTTAGTAAGCAGGTTCTCTAAAACTTAGTCAAGCATCCCTCTCTATAGGAAAACAGCAAGTGAGTGCAATTCTACTCAAAACTAAGTGGTTAAAAAGGCTTTACAAACTTGTTTGATAATGAAAGCAATATATTGACATCTCTACCTGAAGCTTTGAAGCTCATTAAAACACCACAGTACATCAAAATCACATGAAACAGTTCCGACTTTACAAATAAATTACTGTATAGCAGAACATAAAAAAGACAACCTGTGCTCCTGTGAAAAAAAAAAAAGCCACGTAATCGGGCAGCTGCCTTCATCTCTTACATGTGTGGTAATAGTGACAGACAAGTTTTCATTTCATTGACCTCACTTGACTGAACATGGATGTACATTTACAATACAGATGGATATACATTGATGACAATCCCTTATACAATCATAAGGAGGTCTGTAGTCTTACATAAAACATCAAAACCTGAGATAAGCAGACCAAAGCGAGAAAAACATCTCAATGACCAAATAAAGTGGCTGAATAGTTTACACACCCTTGGTAAATTTACCAGGTTTTTCCTGATAAACCTTTATCTGCACACAATTTGACATTTATCCTGTACAATTCAAGAGAAAAACAAAATACTATTGGAGAAAAACATCTGAAATGACCTGGACCATGAGCACTAATACCTTGTATTCTTCACACTAGTGAACTCAAGAAAATCCACAGAATTTTATATACGACACTGTAAAGACAGTCATCATCAACTGGGCTTGTTAAAACTGGACATTTTCCTAAAGCTGATGAGAAAAAATGGATTAGGAAGACTGAAAGTAACAGTGAAGGAGCTACAAGAAGTTGATAGTGGGTTTTGACATGTCACCAATCTCAAAAAGATTAAATAGAAACACACCTCGGGAGCTGCGCAGTGCATCTCGTCGATCAACAAAATCCTGTTTTGTCTCGACTCAGAGAACTTTCAACAAAGCTTTAGTTTAGGGGTGGGCTCACTTGTTGCAGAATTTATTTATTTTTCTAAATTTTTCCATCTTATAAAACTTGTTTCTGTTGAACATACAGGATAAATATCACAACATGCGTGATGAAGATTTAAAATTGTTTATCAAAGACAAATTTTTGACAAAAAAAAGAACTTGTTTTTACGGATGTGTTTACAGTAGCCACTGTATGTTAAACGTAATTACGACTTATGATAATGAGCAAAACATGACATGGGGAGCACTTATTAGTAAAAAGATGAAAAATCTGGTAAACTTGGTGCACTACAAGAGGAAACGAATAAGAATGATTCAGGTTAATTCAGGCAGAACAGGTCTTTAAATAACTGGTCACCTACAAATCGAATGAACAGATGGATATGAATAACTTAAAAACCTCCTTTTTTTTTTTACAAATACTATAAAAAACATACTTTTAAAAAATAGAGAAATATTCGAAAATAGATCAATTTTAGTTCAAACTTTACAAGAATGTGTAGGCTACTGGTTCCACGCTGGTTGGGGAAGCAAAGATTTGGGACCTCGCTTTTTGCACCTGAGCAGTGAACAAAGCCAAAAAAACCTGTCCAAATTTGAGCACAGAATATCTTTGTTCACGTTTTAAATGTGAGGTATGTCATTTCAATAACAATAATAATAAAAAAAAAATCTCTCCTGAATTTAATAGATAAGTAAACAACAACAAAAATAAGAGTTCACTTGAATGTTGTCTTAACGTTTTCCCCAAGTAGCACCAAGGGAATCACTGCTAATCATGGTTTCTGAACTGACGCTCTGCATTTGTAGAAAACCACTATTAAACAATAAAAGCATTTTAAAGCAAACATAACAGACATCACTCAACTGAAAAAAAGGCTGGTTATTAACCAATCAAATGTTCACACTAAACCCCAGGATGATAATTGAAGCATTTGATCAGCAGTTCCTACCTACTGTGAAGAGCTTAACTTAGAAAACAAACAGGATCTACCAGGAACAGTTTACTCCATAATCAGTCCTTTTAGATGCAGATTTCTGAGGTTTTTCTGTTGTGCGCAAACAGACTTGGTCACTGTGTGTGTTGAGTGTCGCGGTCTAAAGGATGTTGAAGGTGGCGAGTTAAATGGTCAAGGGAAGGGCTCTGTTACAATGCTGATGCTCCGCCATGTTTCTCCTGAAAGACAAACATATATTTGTGATATCAGAACGAAAAAGTGGATTTTTTTTCTAATCTAAACTTAAAAAAATTTTCCCCGTGTGTTGTGATGGTGCAGGGGCAAAGCATGACCCATGTAATGAGGATTTAGTCCTCGTGGCGGTGGTCACAGGTTCGATTCCCGGCCTGGCGACATTTGCCGCATGTCTCCCCCTTCTCTCATTACCCCTTTCCTGTCTAACAACTTTCAAATAAAGGCCACTAGAGCCAACAAAACCTTAAAAAAACAAAACAAGAAAAAAAGCTTTTCCCTTAGCAAATCTTAATCATCAATCATTAATTAATTTAGTAATTAATTAAAAATTAAATACATTTTATATTTAATTTAATAAAATTTAATTGATTTAATCATCCATTAAATTAAATATTTGCAAACCCAAAATGTTATGTGTTTTCTGACTTTTAGAAATTGACTGGTCCTTCAAGCACCCATATATGTTTAAATTTTTCATATCTACTCTCTATTAACCCTTCCTCAATCTTCATGTCAGGATCATCTTGACCTCTGTGTATGGTTCATCCGGCTCACACTTGTCCCCATGTGTGCTTTTGCAAGTTTTTTTATATATATATATATATATATATAGGCAGCAAATGGTGTTTCATGTCATGTACCTTTTCTTGGTCAACATCAGAGTCTGCTGTTATAACAATTCTCTTCTCCACCCGGGTCTCCGAGGATCCACTTTTCACCACCTGAGCAAAGGCATGTATAGTGTATTAAAGAGGCCCACGATCTGAAAGAATGGGTGGAAGAAAACTTGCACAGCTAACCTTTGAGATATGGGTGGTAGTGGTGGTGACAGTTGTGCCGCTGCTCGTCTCTGAGTTAATGGTCTTGGAAGTGGAAAAAGAGCTCTCCTTGTCCTCATCTGTACCTTCATCTGTCATCTGAGAAAAACACCAAAGGAAGAAAAAAGCTGATTAAGCTTTTCAAATTAACTTAACGCTGATTTTTTTTCTTAGGAAGCTTGCAGTAAACCCCCCAAACCCCTTTCTCTGCCGCCCCTTCCAGGCCATCTTATTGTTAGCTTGTCAAGTTCTGGAGGCAAGTCGGATCTGGACTGAGCTGCTGCTGGAGCTGGAGCCCCTACCTTTGAAGACTCATAGGTGAAGGTCTTGGTTGGGACGATGGGAACTTCTGTGGTGGAGATGTCACCAGGCAGGGAGTTGGAAACAGCTGTGATGGTGACAGTGTGGGTCTGCACCAGAGGGGGCTGTGAATGGGAGCATAGCCCCGTGAGTGGCTGTTTAACCAGACACTTCGCACCTCACAGCAATCAGTTTTTCTTTCACACCATGCAATCCCTCTTAGTGCAAATTGTTTCCACCACCACCAGCCCAAACTCGGATTGATTATTTCTAAAACAAAGCAGTCACACCTCTAACTTCATTCCCAATGCTTATAGGATGATTTTGTCACTTATAGGATGATTTTAATCATTGTGTTTCAACGTAGAAAGTGGTATTGTCATAGCAACCCGTCACCATAGACAGGATCTTGCAGCATCACCGTGCGACACCTCTGCAGCACACTCTGTTTACTTTAAACTCCACTGCTGCTTTTACAGCTTTGATTTTCTTTCTAGATTGGTGTAGTTTCTTTTGCTCTGGTGCTGCAAAGACATCAGCAAGTGTGGAAGCTGAAGGCCAAGAAAGAAAAGAAACAGCATCTCCCCCCTTCGAGACTACCTGGAAACAGCGTACGACCTTCGGACCATCACTCCAGAAATAGGAAGGTAGGGAAGATCCAACTATTCCCCTGGAGCACTCAGGCGCTACGAGACATGTTCCTTCTTCCTCCGGGATCTTATCTAAAGCTTTACAGTAGGACTCAACTGGGGGAGCCAGTTGTGCCATTTCCACCTCTACAAGCGGCACCAGGAGAGTCTCAAAAACCACAACCTCCTCGTGATCGCACAACGACTCTTCAACGGGAGCGCTGAGGCCTTCGACAACATCAGGCTCACTCTGCCTCTCAGAGGGCCCGGATACCTCGGCCCCCATGAAATTACTCCTGGTTTCCTCATGAAGAGTTTTTGTTTCTGAACTTTTGCAACGGGGACTAATGCACACACTCTAAAAAAAGACAAACACAGTCACTATGATCATGAGCAGGCAAGGAGTTGTGAGCAACAAATGACATTTACATGAATCATAAAACATGTTTGCATGCCATTTCCTTCATACAACAGATATAAGGATGCAAGACGTCAACTGAAATGATTCAGTCTCGTTGTTTTCTTGAATAAAAATGATTAGTTTCACTGGAAAAGACAAAGCCTGCAAGCCATTCTCTAATCATTTCCATTCGTGATACAGTTAGCTGCTGAACCAAATGAACAAAGATTTAGATAAATATGGTTGATTTCATCCAGTCGGTGTCTCCAGCTTTACCCCCACAGACCACAGCATGTATTTTTAATGGCATTCAAAGTAAACTGCTACGTTTATGAAACATTAAGGTACATCTGCACATGATTAACTGGAACTACACTAAAAATATTTTACCAAATAAAATACCATGGCATCATATCAAAATGGAAAACATGTTAGAATATGTTTAGCCTTTCAGCTAATTGCTGGTGCAGCAGCCATAATCTGCAGCAGCTGGGCATGAGTTTATTGAGAACTGGCACTACCTCTGGAGTAATAAAAAAAGTAGGTAATTGAGGTTTTATTTTGATAGGACAACTGCTGACTAGGCAGAAGTATATTAAGGATCATTTAAATGGAACAGGAGACTTGAACAAATCTTTGCAATTTTGCTATATTTAAATATGTATTTAATGTTTGCTGGTTTGTATTTTGTTGTTTTCTTGTTGATCTTGACTTTAAAGCACTTTGGTCAACTCGTAGTTGAGTTTCTATTTGTTTTTGATGACAGACAGAGAAAACAAAGCACTAGAACAGCAATGCATATAAATTTAATGTTTGCGACCTAATATTTCTTTGATAAAATCCAACCCAATGAAACAAAAAAGACTGTTGTTTATGGAATGTCTTTTATTCCTTGGTCTAAGCTGATTGTCGAAATTTCATGCAACAAGAACTTTGTCGTGGTGAAGGACAAAAATGTATTACAACTGAGCTGCCTCAAGGTTTCCTACAACAGGAAATGCTACTCTATGAGAAAGAATATCAGAAACATGTCATTCAAGGTTGTAAGTTGTGTGTGTTCAGAAAAAAGTCACAGTGATCAGTTTATCTAAAGACAAAATCCTAAAAACTACTGAAGATATAAATGCACGTGTAGAAAAAAGTGATCTGGTCATGCTTTAAAAACCTTGAGCTGAACTTCAGTTGTAGTTATCTTTAAACTCCATCAGAGAAAATGTTAAACAGTCAATTCCAGTCCTGATCAGTCTTTACAGATGAGGTCTGTTTCTGGCTGGAGAAACCAGGAGGTTGTGCAGCACCGGGAACCAAAGAATCAAAGTCTTTTCTGACAGATGTCTGAGCAAAGGGCAGCTTCTCGGGTGGAGCAGAGGATGGGGGTGTGAAGAATGCTGGAGTGGTGTTTGCAGAAGAGGCAAAAGGAGGAGAAGAAGAATAGGGAAGAAAGCTAGAGAGTGATTGATAGATGGGCGAGGCGCAGCCTCCGAGGGTCACATTCACACCTTTGTGCAGGGACTCAGCAGCGTCGAAGAGGCCCCCCCCCACACACCCTCAGCTGCGTTTGGAGTAGAAGTCTAGCAGAGGGCCGCGTGGGAGGCGGATGACAAACTGAGAGGGGGAAGGAGGAGGAGGGAGGAAGAGAGATAAGAGGAAGGATTTCTGAAGAGTCTGCAATGATTGATATAGAACTGCTAGCATTTTGCAATGTCTTACTATTCAAATTATAAAGTCTGTTGAACAAAATTTTGAATGTTGTCACTCAGAGCATGGAAATGTCACCACTACATGCATTTTAACATGCACTCCTTAATTTCCATGTCTAAGGATTTCACGTTGGTTATGAAAAGACAAAGTGATCCACATGTGCTGCATCAATTTACACAATGAACATAGAATTAAAGTTCTGCTCAAAGGGTTTATCCCCTCTCACAGTAAACACAGAATGACAAATTACCTAAAATTAATAGCAATCTCTGTGAAGATATTTGATGTTTCAAGTTAATAATTGTTGACAGTAAGCAGGTCTGCATGGGTTTCATTTCCTCACTGTGATTTCTGTACGACTCAACTGCATGTTGATGAAGACGTAAACCATCAACCACATATTACAGCCACAGACATCAATGTATTTTACTGGGATTTTGTGTGAGAGAACAATACGAAGTAGCGCATAATTTTGATGTGTCTGAAGAGGTATCTGTTAACATTGATATTTGAATCTTTCTACAGTTTCCTATAATGATTTACTGCAAGTAAAGACACTTTGACACACCAACTATTCCCTTTTAGAACTGTTAGTCATTTTTCTGGGGGAATGTGAACTTTCTCTCTAATCTTGAATGTTCTGCAGTTTCTAACATGTTTTTTTTTTTCAAAATTGCCTTGAATTGTGCTCATCATTTCCTGCTTCTGCTAAAGAAAAACACTTTAATAGCATGATGCGCCAGGATGCTGTGCTTAAGTTGATGTGAATCATTACTTTTCAGCTATGCAGAGAGCTACATGTGGGCTAAACGTTTCATTTGGTCTCTTCTGACCTTTTTCCAGATATTTCTTACAAGTTTTAAGTATGATGTTATAAGATGGCATTCAATAATTTATTTCATCCTGCCAACATCCCTGATAGGACAGATTTGTGGAGGACACATCTACTAGTAAACAGCAAATTCTCAGCCCAGCTAAAATTAAACTACAAACAGACTGACTCTGCCTTGCAGGTGACTTCTAAGTGCATTTGTTTGCACTGCTTTTTGGGGCATCAGAGTAAGTAAGGCTGAATACAAATGTACATCTGTTCATGTTTTATTTATTTAATCCCACATCATTCTATCACATCAAATTCCAATAAAATACTATAAAGTTTGCATTTGTAATGTGAAACATTCACAATACTTTTGCAAGGCACTAAATATTCAGATGCAAAAGTGGATGAAACTTTATTTATAAAACACAACAGGCGAACTAAAGCGGAAGCAAAGAAAGTGGATTAGAAGCAGAAAGGAAGTAATGAGGGAGGAGCGGAGGAAAGGAGAATAAAGGAAACACTGCTCTGAGTCTGGACGTGCAAGCCTTCAAGAAAACTGCTCATATCTTAGTCATGCGATATTCTTTCTGAGTCAAGTCTGTCGGTCATGCAACACAGACATGTCAGGAGTTTGGACATGTCCAGTGCAGTTGTGACCCAATTTCTCAGAGATTGGATGACCAGTCCAACAGAAGCGTCACGCTTGTCTGTCTCAAAAGTGAAAGAACGAAAGCACAGACCTCGTTCCACCAGTTCTACTGCATTCTTCATAAACATGCATGTGCTGCATACCACGTGCCATCAGTTTCATCAGAGAAGTACATGCATTAACTTTTCACACATAACGTTAATCAAGAATAGCAGTTGAAAGAGACCAGGCCTTCCTCTGTCATTTTACACGATCGACAGATTTATAAAGAAAACGGAAATCTTATGCAACGCTTACGGCAAAATGGAGATTTATTTGATATATGTCCGCAAGGGACCCAAAATAATGTGCCAGTTCAGTTCAGATCTGATCATCAAAATTCCCTCTAATTCCAAACCCGGAAGATTCAAATTAAAAAGGAATTATATCCGCAGGACTTACCCCATCTGCACTGGGCAGCGGCTGGCCATTGATGCCCAGGGTACGGAACGGAGAGTGCGTGGACAGACGCTTGTCCCATTCACTCTGCCTCGGCTCCGGCACGGCCTCCATGAAGTTCCTCTTCAGTTCACTGATGCTGGCGTGGTGCCTGAGCAGGTCCTCCTGAGGCTTATCGAACTCCTACAGAGTCAGAAAAAGTTGAGAGGAGAAGGACGAGGAATTGTGGAGGAAGGGTACAGAATGTGATAAATGGAAGAGGCCATGGCAATGAGAGACGCATGGAGAGAGAAGGATATTGGGAATAGAAGGAAATAAAAAAGAAAAGCATCAGATTATGACGTTGCTTTTCTAGTACATCTGTGAGTCTTTTCTTGCTGGTTTCATGAATAAGCAGAAGCAGAGTTAGCAGATAATTCTGTGAGAAAAATATTAGGGGGGAAAATAAATCCAGGTGTTTGTACTTCTTAGCAGAAGTACAAATGCTTGCTTTTTCAAAACCGGTAATCAGCGGTGCTTTTCAAACTTCATATGAAGTCTGGCAGCTGACTGATTTGTAGTTTTAAACAAGCAAAAATCGATCCGTAAGGATTTCAACTCCACAGCATTTGAAATTGCAATAAAAACATCTAGAAAACAGACCGCAAATTAAAGGGCAGGAGAAGTGAAGACGGCGGACATGATCGAGACTGCTGAAGATGCAGCCTCAGTAAAAGAGACACGTTCATTTGGAAGAAATGAACAGATGCGACAGAAGAAGCGCTGATTTGGCAACATTTGGCAGCAAGTTGGAATGGTCAAGAAGATGGTGGCAGCGTATTGCAAAATCAACTGCAGATTGTATAAAAGAACTGGTTGTTGTGCTTGAAAGCAGCGTTTCTCCAAACGTTATTTTGGCTACACATCACACAAAACAAAGAACTTTAATTATTGTGATTTTTATTTTACAGCCAGTCACCTATTGGTTATAACTGTTGCAAAGTGCAGAGCATTTATGGTAATTAAGAAAGACAATGAGCAAAAGCAAAATCAGGAGAATACTGATGGTCAAGAATAAATCTATATCTGGAAAAAATGAAGCAGGTGGATCAACTATAAACCGAACGTACACTGATCACAGATTTTGTCCCCAGCTTTGGAAAGGTGTGACCCGATGAGACTAAATTTATTAAAAAACATCCATGTTTTTAGTATTTGGTTACATTCTATTTCAAACTGTATAACATGGGCTTAGGTTACCATTTTGGGTATTCTTTCCCAAACCTTTCACAATAAACACTGGGATTTTGGCCAATTCTTCCCGATAGAAGTGGCATAGTTGAAGCAGGTTTGTGGATTACCTTGCTCACACCATCACATCATATGTTTTCAGCTTTGCCCACATATTTCCTATAGAACTAAAAACAAAGTGCTTTGACACCCACTCTCAAAAAATACTTATTTTGTCCTTAAGTCTCTTTGTAACTAATTTGACACCATAATTTGGGTCATTTACTCCTGGGAAAGCCCATTTGCCTGAGTTTTATTTCATGAAAGAGGTCTTGAAAAGATGCTTTAATATGTCTATGTCATATTTTCTCTTCAAATCCCATCTAATTTTGTAAAGCAAAACACACCCACAGCATGATGCTGCCACTCCTGTTCTTTGTAGCTGGAATGGTGTTAGACTAAAATGCTTCTCCATTTTTTCTCCAAATATTACAATGTTTATAATGCTCAACACTTAATATTTTTATGATCCACAAGATATGTGTCAAAATATTCTGAGATTTATCCCTTAGGTCATATCCAAACTGTTGCATATTGGAAGGATCTCATACCTTGTGTTGCACAGGTTTTACTGTGGATAATGGTACTTTCTTACCAGCTTCAGTCAGCAAAGTCTTTTACTTTAGTTATGGAGCTGACGAGCATGTTTCTCACCAAGACACATCCTTTTCTGGAACATAGAACATGTCTCCTTTCTGGATGGCATGAGTGGACATTCAGATGGTGCTTATACTTGTATTTGTTTGTATAAATTAATCTGGCACCTTCATGAATCTGCAAATTATACTAAAGTATGGATCAAACTTTTGGAGTCCATAGTTCTCCTGATATCTCAGCTGATTTCTTTAGATTTTCCCCTGGTGTCTCACAAGAAAGCAATGTGCTTGAAGCGATGCCTTGCAATACACACACAATGGCATCTAAATAAAGTCAGAAAGCTTGAGCCTATCAGAAGCTTAGAAAGCCGTGACATCATTTTCTGGTTGTACTCAAAATTTTTAAATGTATATTAATCTCAGAGAGGGTAAATTACTTAATTAACTTCAAAACAAATTAGTTTTAAAAATTCTCAAAATAATTTGTCCTTTCTTTATTCTGGATTTTTTTTCCAGTATAATTTGGGTAATATTCACCAATATTGGATTGCAATATGTAAATATCTAGTTTACTATTTAAATATTGTGTATCTAATGTTAGGAAAATAGTTTCCAAACAGCTGAACCTCCATCGTGGCGAGAGCTAAATCCGCAGATTATGGTCAACAGTTTATTCATGTGACTTATCATAATTATAACAAGTAAATGAATAAAAAAATACTGATGTTTGTGTAAACCAGTGTTTAAAGGTTCAGCAGCACTCTCCTGAATCAACCAAATCAATTTGCCATACAGACAATTACTTATTGCTGATGCAAGAAATAGTGTGAATCAAGCCTCATGCAAGCGTGAGATTAAACAGCAGCAGCCGGTGTGCCAAAGAGCAAGAAAAATGCAGCTTGAGAGCTCTGAAACAGATACAAACCTCCAGCATTAACAGGCTATGTCTGATATAAATTGAGTCACCCTCAATTTTCTTAGCTCTTTTCTGTGAAGAATGAAAAGAACAAAAAAAAAAAAAGTGGGTTTGTTTCAGTTTCCCTGTACACTGGCATCACACTGCCACAAGGTGGACATGCATTGTATGAAGTTCACTAATGTGTTAAACACAACAGACGGGAAAGAACAGAGAGGCGTTCATGCAAAATGAATTGGTGCAAAGTGACAAAAACTGTTCTATACCAGCAAAGAAGGACTTCTATAGTCAAAAACTGAACAGAAACACCTGTTAGCCTAAGATCATGCATGTGTGCATTCCAGTGTTAAAGACAGCAAGCAAAACTTTTAAAACTTATAACTTATACTGAGCCGACGAAAGAATACTTAACAAATCAGACTGCCTTTAGAGTGGTCTTCAAGACCAGATTCTTAGATATTCTGTTCGTAACTGCATTTTGTCTTAAAAATAAACTGTACATCTCTTGAACCTGATATGTTTAAGTTTACACCTAGCTGTATGGAAGCACAACATGAGCAGAGGGTGGCATTAGTCCTTTGAGATGCAAAAATCGGAAGTGGAGAAACGTCTACGGCAGCATGAGTGGCACCGAGTCTGACCTTTCGCATTTGCACCCCTTCCACGATCGTCCTCTCGCTCTCAGACTCCTGCTACCCCAGGGGGAGGAGAGAGGAATATGTGTTAGCATCCTCTGCTGGTTGCGTTTATAAAAACCATGTCCTGTGAAGGACAGTATGCTACAGGCCTGAGCCAGCCACTAACCTGAATGTCCCCATTGATGGTGGATATCAGTGAAGATTCTACGTCTCTCTGCTCCCTCCAGACTGCTGACTACAGCAGCAAGAGACACAGTTTACGCTCGTGCATAGACAATCTCTGTTCACTGTTCGCTCTCAAATGTTCTTTCTGAATCAGTAACAATTTTTCACCCATTCAAGATCATAGATAAAATTTTCACCTTTAAATGCATAAAGCCGCTATGCAGCTGGCATACAATTGTAGATGCAGACAAATTTAGTTGGGCCCCTGATAAAGGACGTTTAAGAAGCCTTGAAGCAAATTCGATTTTAAATTTTGAATATCAGAAAATTTGAAAATTCCAGTAACTCTTTTTTTGTCTTCCTACTTCAGTAGAACCATTATATTATATGGCCCCATAAATTTTTGCATTTATTTTTTTTGCAGTAGGGAAACGCTAAGTATTTGTTCACATTTCAAAAGGACAATAGCACAGAGAGATCTTTGACAATTTTATCTTTGCAAACCTCTCTAGATTATCAGCTGTTCTAGGTCTTATTTTTTTCATTCAAATCTCCCTACAGGTCAAACTGGATTAATGCTGTACTTAACAGTGTTATGTATTATTCAAATTCAAATTCATAACACTTTATAGATCCCAACGGGAAAGGGAAATATTGACATGTGCTGTCAATATTTCCCTTTCCAGATGATGGATGATGAGTATGAAACATACTCATCATCTGTTTCATACAGTTCCACAAAATGTTCCAGTAAATTTTGGCAAACTTTAGATGTTTATGTTTGAGATGGTAGAACAGAAATGGCTGTTTTCTGGCATCACTTTCACTCAAAGGGTTTTTATGCAGACAGCATTTAAGAGTTGCTATGAACACTGGGTGACTCAAAGATACTAGTTCTTCAACAGTAATTTTGAATATTAAAACAGTGCTTTAGTTACATTTATTTTAAAACAACTAATAGAAATGTTAACAATTGTGCCGACAATTTTTATCAATAATTTTTATCCAAACATTTTGTGTGTTACTATGTTACTGGTATTTATAAAAGAATCTATGGGTATTAACACCTTTTGCCCATCTTTACAATGGGTGCCAAGAGATTTGTCCACATCTTTATTTTTCTTTATGTTGAATTTCTTTTAGACATTTGTCATCCCAGACAGATAAAAGAGTAAATAAATGAGCTAAATACCTTGACCTCAGACACTGCCTCAATTTTTGAGGGCTCTGCAGCTTCTACCGTGACTTCCAGCTTCCTCTCTTCCAGGCGGCTGGTCTTTATGGGAGTGGAAGTCTGGGGCTGGTCGAAGGGAGCCATAGGAATCCCTGCATCTGCCAGCGCAGCCTGAGAGAAGACTGGAGCACTGACCGGACGTGTGCCCCTCTGCGTGCTCACAACTACAGAAAAATGTAAAGAAAACTGATATTAATAGAAAGAAATAGTATGTTTGCAGTTCTTGGATTAACAAGTTTAATATCTAAGGTATTTTGTCATAGGTTCGCACATTGTTAAGCTTTTAAATGCAACATTATCACAATCAGCAACCATACTTACTGCATTCAGTCGCCCTGTAATGAGGAAAATGCAAAAACTGCAAGCATATACTGTACCTCATGTGCTTTCTGCACATTTGATTTTAAAAGAAAAACATATGAGAATAAAAATTAGGCAAGAAGCAGAAATCCTCAGGGTGACGTGATGGAAGCAGCGTGTTTTAATTAAGATAATCCAATGGCCGGGCAAAAGCAGTTGTTAAGTCGTATATTAGGAAAAATGTTCATGACTCATTCAAATGTTGAGAACGAAACATGAATATTTCTTCAGCCTGCAAAAACTGCCGGGTGGAAAATGTGAGAAGAGGCCAGTGTATCCAGGCAGCAAATGTTAGTAAATGTTTTATGACGCAAAGACACCCACAAGTGAGCATTAGTCAAAAACACTCCACACACAAAAAAGTAAACGGTACCTGGCTCTTTGGCATCAAAATCTAGCAGAACAAACCAGTCATCAGTGACATCTGTGTGTATGAGTGGACGCCTTTCTTCCAGGATCCGCATTTCAAACTGTGGCTTCTTCTCAGAAATTTCAACCCTTTTTGTGGCCACAGCAGATGGAACTCTGACCTCTGATCGGACCATGAGACTTTCAGGGGCAGCAACTAACATAGATATGAACTAGGCATTATTATGGAAAAAAAGCAAAAAGCATCAACAGCCTTGATAACATAAAACTGTTAATGACTTCATGGCACAGAAGAATTTACATAAGTAATTTGTACGTGTTTCGTTGAACCCGTCTTTTATAATATACCTGATGTTTTTAGGTCTGGATACAGAAGGACAAACCAATCGTCTTCCATTTCTATTTGGGGCTGACGTTCCTTCACTACTTCTTTCTTCTGCCACGTCTCATCCACAATAGTAACCCTCTGCTGTGTTCTTTTCTCTATGGCTGCAAACGTTTTGGCTGTTCTTACTTCAGGAACATTGAAGTCACGTTGCTCCACAGCCACTGGCACAGAATCAAAAGAAAAACTAAAATGAAAGGTATTCTGGGGGTTTTCTTCCTATTTTTAAATCTATATCTCAAAAAGCTCAACAAAATCAACCAAAAGGTGTGCCGTTTCAGACTAAGATACCTTAGCATTTGTAGAACAAAGACTCGTGTGATTGCTTTATAATTGTTGCTCAGATGAAACTTGAACGTAACATTCATTACCACTTAAATTTGTGAGATTGTGAGGGCTTTGTTTTTATCATTCTAAATGTCTTACTATTACTGCAACCTTAATTTTAATGTAACTAGAACCTATAAAAAATATATATCTATTGGAGAAAAATTGGAATCAGTTGAAGTAAAAATCCTCAACAAAATGGTAATTGGTGCATCTCTAACCCTAAGTAACAGCTTACTGGTTGAACTGTGGAATAAACAACATATCCAACTCAGAGTGATTCTGCCTAATTGCAATAGGCAAACAGCAATAGCATAGTACCTGATACTTTTGCTGCCACATCTAGCAGCTCAAACCAATCATCCTCCTCATATGTTGGTTGTGGCAGGTTAACCACAGTCACGGCAGGTGGCCTCAGATCCTCGACAAACTTTGGTTTTGGCTCACTGGGTACAGGTGTCTTAACAACCCTCTGAACCTCAGGAACTGACAGAAAAATTAGGAATGATAAACTTTAAGCAAATAGCAGAGTATAGACTGCCTTTAGCCAATTAAAAGTACCTGGTGACGCGGGTATGGGCTTTTCTTGAGTAATGTCAAACAAGACAACCCAATCATCTTCTTCCATGTTTGACATAGGTGGGGGTTGGCTTGGCCTAATTTTAGGAGAACGAGTACCATCTTGCCTGCTGGTCACACTAATTATCACTTCTTCATATGTTCTAATCTCTGTGGTTTTTACTTCCTTGTACGTAGCAATCTCTGTGGTTTTCGCCTCAACTTCAAATGTCTTTGCCATCTTTTGAACAGTCTCCGCCGGGGTAGCTGGTGCACATAAAATATCCAAATGGTTGAGTTTCACTTGTGCACATGAATGTACTCAAAAATGGGATTACAACATAAATGGATCTTATACCTGTGGATATGATAACTGGCTTGTCACCAACAATGTCAAACAGAATGAGCCAGTCATCATCTGTCTCTGGAAGAGGCTGGGGAGGCTGTGGACTAATTGGATATAACCTTTGCTCTACACGTTTTGCTTCAATTGGAACAACTGGACTGATTTGAGCTGGTTCTGGCACAGAAACTGAAACAATTAAAACAAACATTAACTTTCGACTCCTGTTAAATATATTGAAGGAATGTTCTCTGAATAAAGACATTTGAAGGATGAAGGTACCTGGAGGAATATAAGGCTCTACTTTGGGAGGTATGTCAAGCAGCAGATACCAATCATCATCACGATTGCTCACTGGATACAACATTATCTGCTCTGGAAGTTTCTTGTCATGTTTCTGAATCTCAGACTCCTTAATTACAACTACAACCTCTTTTGTCTTCTCTACTGCCTCTGAGATAGTCACAGTTGCCTTCCCTTCTTTGGGAAGAACCTGAATATATTCAGGCACTGATGCTATTAGATAAAACAAAAGTAAACAGTACACTGTCAGAGACTGGTATTGGCAAGAAATAAATAAATATATAAATAAGGAACTAATAAGGCGAGTGTACATCAGTAATACCTGGCTGTAGAAGTGGCGTTCCCCTATCTGGAAGATCAAGCAGAATGAACCAGTCATCTTCTGCTTGCCTTGGTATTTGTTTTATTTCAGCATCCTCTACAAAAATCTCAACCCTTTTGTCTCCCTGATCAACAGCTGGGACACCTTCAATCTGGGATTTGGAAACACCTCCTGGTAGACTCACTTCAACAACAACAAAACTGAATTAATTAAGAATGACTGTAATAAGATAAAGTTGAGAGTGAACGAATTGATCCAATTAATCTTCAAGGCAGCATGGGAAACAGTATGTTTGTCAGTACCTGGTTTTATATATGTAGTTTGTTTAGGAGGAACATCCAGCAACAGAAACCAGTCATCATCCCTCTCAGTCACTGACTGGATTTCTTTAAGACGTCTTGGAGTCTCTTGGGTAATCTGTCTCTCTTCAACTACTACTTTGTAATCTTCTGAAACTGCAACCGCAGAGACAAACACCCCTTCGTCCATCTGGGCTTCCTTTATTGTAACTGATGAATGGAAGCAGGAGAGGACTCTTTCAATCCACAGACGTAAACACATATTTTGTCAGCAAGCAAGCAGAATACAAGGCAGAAGAGCAAAAACAGCACACACTGTTTTAGCACTACCTGGCTCTATCCAGGTTTCTCTTTGAGTTTCTTGAATCATCTGTCTCTCTTCAATTTCCACCTTGTAATCTTCTGAAACTTCAACCACTGAGACAAACTGCCCTTCATCCATCTGGGCTTCTGTCATTGCTACTGATAAATGGAAGCAGTGCAAGATTTTCTCAATGTTTTATCAACAAGCGGCAATGCAGTGCAGAAGAGCATTGTTCATTTGCTAAAACAACATACACCGTTTTAACAGTACCTGCTTCTACATAAGAGGTTTCTCTTGGAGGCTCCACCAGCAACACAAACCAGTCATCCACCCTTTCCATGAGTGCCAGTTTTTGCAGGATCCGTGGCTGTTCCTGAATTTCCTCTTCTCCTACCTGTCTCTTCATCACTGATCTTAGATATGCGCTCTCATCTACAGCAGTGAATAATCAAGAGCGTAACGACTCAAAGAAATTGAACAGAGGCGGCAATGTGTTCTGCAGGCCAAAAGCAGCAAAAGTCCACATATGAGGTTGTTCCTGCAAGAAACTTCTCATGCAACTTTCTAATCCACAAAGGAGCACAAATGCAATTTAAAGAACAGTAGTAGTATTATTAATATTTGCCACATGACGGCCATCTCTTGCAAACTGGTTAGAGCATTAGAAAGATTAGTAGAAGGTCAAAATGGCGCAGAGTAGCATACTGCACCTGATGGGCTGACAACTGGAGGGCGGTAAAAAAGCAGGTACCATTCATCTTCATTTTCTTCCTGAACTTGAATTCCAAAATGAAGCCTCTCTGTAGCCTCTCCCCGGGTCTGTTTTTCTGACATCCCATTTGACTCCCCGCTCTCATCCACAATCATCTCCCTCTTCCCGTCCCTGCGCTCAACCTTCTGCAGAATCACAACAGAAGTGGCCCCAGAAACATCTGAAGAGTCAAACTTTTGCTGTACTTCTTCCTGCAATTCCTTTTCTATTTCTCGTACCTTAGCCCTCAAACTTCCATCTAACTGATTCAGCTTGTTTTCCTCTTCAGGCACCAACCCTTTTAAAAACACATCTTTTATTTGTTCTTCTAGTTCATCCACTTCCTCCATATCTGTCTCCATCCTCTTCATAAATCTCTGTAAAACCACCTGCTCCAAATCCCCCTCTTCTGCTCTTAACCTTTCAACCTCTTCTTGCCCCAGTTGCTCTTCAATGATCCTCTGAATCCTCTCTGACACCTCACCCGCTTCCTGTAGTCTTTCCTCCAAGTCCCTCACTTTCCTCAGTTTCCCTTCCAGATCTTCAATCTCTGTCAATGTGTCAACCAAGGTCACAGATTTCTGCAGTCTCTCAATGACTTGCTCAGTAGTTTCTTCTTGTTTGACCTCTGATGTGACAAGCTCCTCCAAACGGATCTGGGACTGGATTTTACGAGAGGCTGAGAAGAGCAAAGAGATCAATCAAACACCTAACTAATCTAGAACATATGGCAGGCTGTTAAGTTTTATTAAGTAAGTTTGAAAAATGTTATAATTCCCCCAAACAACTCACACAAAGTATTTTCTTCAGATTCAGATAAGAACCGACCAAAGTATAGGAACCAGTCATCCTGCTGGTCTGGTGCAGGTTTATGTAGAGGGTCCAGAGAGTAGGAGTATCCAAAGCTGGGTTTGGCTAGCACCAGAGATAGTAATAATGATGGGCTACGATTAGTTAATTGTTCCTTTCAATTTGTGCAACACAGCAACATGCTTACTTCAGCTTATCATATTGAGAGAATCTAATAACGACCCATTTATAAACATTTTAAACAGCTGCATTGTGATTATAATAGCACACAATAGAAATGCGGATGGGTATCTGTAGTGAAGGTACCTTCGTGTTCCACAAAATCAAAAGTCTCGACAGTGGCTACAGAAGGTTGACGATACAGAAGGTCAGACCACTCGCCTTCCTTTAGATACTGCGGTTGCTGTTCACTGATAATTTGAGAGGCACCATCTCTGGTCTCAACACCCTTCCAGGTCACAGACTGTTCTTCCTCCCAGGACTGAGAGGAAGTCGGCTCAGACTCCCCTCTGGCTGTGAAGAAACGGTGCGGTGATTGAAGTTACATAATGATTCTGCAGAACAGATGACGGCAGTTGTGGATGCTTCATGGTGCTTCAAGCAGGCTTTTAGCCTAGTTAGATGCAAGCAATTTTTTTTTACCTTTGGACTCTCTGGACTATTGTAAATCCAAAAAGATGAGGTTAGTGCCAGCAAGATGAAAAATGCAACTCATCTTCTAGAACAAGAGCAAAACGGCTTATTATTGTACCTTGCACAACCTCGATTAAGAATGCTGCTGCAGAAGTGATGGGTGAGTTATTCAGTTAGGAGGTAATATGAGGCGAAAGCCATTTGTGGGATAAAGCTCTCCATTTTAAAATGAGGAAGCACAACTTCAACACTGGAAATGACTCCTCCGACAGCAAGCTGGAATATTTTTGTTCCTTTTGCCATGCACAGCAATCAAAAATAACCGAGTCTTGATACTGAACGTCCAAAATTGGTCAGAGTTACCAAGAAGTTGAAGAGCTGCATTTTTAAAATATTAAAGCAATAAAACCAAATGAAAAGGTGAAGGCATGTTGATAGAAGCGATGACGCTGAAAGCAATTAGCTAAAAACCAGCAATGTATCCGCCTCATGTGCATCCTGGTACCTGGAAATTCCACAGAAGGTCGGTGTTTGTGTGTTATCAAAGACCAATCATCAACCTGAGATCTGCATGATGCAGAGAGTAGCTGCAGAAACTGGAGAGTCTCATCTCCAGCTGCAAGTGTAAAACAAGTCAGAATGTTACTTATCAAGCTTTAAGCTTATAGCAAGAAACAAACTATATTAGACACACACTTTACCCTACCTCCGTCCAAGTTACGTGACAGCCTCTTGCTTGCAGAGCGTGTGAATCGAGGGGCTGGGCGGTCGATCATGGAGCTCGCCTGCCGGGTCTGGGCTTGAGTACGGCCGCTGTACCGGAACTTGGAACCCAAGACAAGAAAACGACGGGACGACGGAGGCTCCACTGATGGAACCCTGAGAAAAAGACACACTTTTTTGCGTTTTTCTTAAAATAATCTGAATCAAAAATATGTCATTAAATTGTATCATCTGGAGGCTGTCAGTGACTGTCAATTTGACACCTATATAGTCAGCAGTTTTCCATGATTGTGTAAAGCATAACTTAGATTTCTCTACAAAAGATGATTTAACTTGGTCTTAAGATATTCTAATTTTACTGAGAAAGAATTTCAACAGCTTTAAGACAGATCTTCTAAAAGAAACAATTATCAATTCTTGAAATATATCATTCTCAGTGTAATGAACGCATAAATGAGTATAACCTTTCAAAGTATAATTTGTACTATTTTATTGAGATGCAACAGAACGTTAAAGGGCTAATGCTTAGACTTGGAGGATAAGTATTTAGCTTTTTCTAAATACTCTTTAAAAGTATTTTGCTTTTCTTAAAAAGCTAAATACTTATCAACATGAGCCTATTTTCTATCTGAGTGTACAGAGAAGCTGAGAATTATCCTTTGTTGACAATCAAAGCAGTGAAAAGAAACTTTACCTGAAGAAAGTATGATGCTCAACGCAAACTTTCCAAAGTTTCTTTGAGGCTTTGTAGTTGGGCAGCTTGAAGCCAATAGTGCTCTCATACTGCTCTTGCTGCAGGGGAAGAAACAAATCTTAATCAAGAGACATTGCCTGCAATCGATGACAAAAAATAATTTTGATTTATGAAGTTTACATTTATGTGTGCATCTCAAAAGTATATGCCTCTGTGGATATTTAAGCATCAACCTCAATACAACAAATACATACACGTCAGTAAAATAATAGGATTTTACTTCAATAATATGATAACCAGTTTAATTGTAATGGTGAAAATAATGGGTGAGAAAACTAAGAATATACAGTTAACCACAGTGGGTCTCATAAATTAAGATTCTTACTCAGAATTAGTAAAAATGTTTTTATGATCAGATTTAAAATTAAAATGACTGCCTGAGGTTTACCTCTGACGCTCTAATTTTGATAAAGAAGCTGCTCCGTTTGTAAGAAATTTTAAGCACTTTGGGCCATGGGAAACGATTGATCCTCAGTTTGTCCTTGTAAACCATCAGACCACTGGAGCAAACACCCAGTGTGATGTCAACACCATCGAGATCCTGCACGCAAGAAGGAAAATGTCAGTAAGTATCATGGCATGAGCTCTTGGTACTTTCTGAAAACAGTCACAAGGGGGCACTCTTTCTGTCTTAATTAATGTCTGAGGCCATGGGGTTTGAAATGTTATAATCCTTTCCTTTTTATCTCAGAGGGTTATGGCATCAATTTTGTTATTAAATTTTAATGATGCAAAATGTGACTGCGGCTGCAAAATATTACCAAGATTCTTAAACATGAAAAAGTAAAGGGAGAAAAATCTCTATCAAGTTTATTTGCAAAGCATTACAACAAACTGGAAAAACTTTTTAAAAATGTTAAAGAATTTGGAAAATGACCCACCTTGGCTTGGTGCAGGTCAACTCCATACATTGCAAGTTTCTTGGCATTTTCCAGAAATAGCAAATCTGCTTGGGCTGGACTCATTGACCTTCGCATGAAAAGAGAAATATTTTCAAAGTCTCATTCAAAGGTTAAACAAAAATGTTTACTGGTCAACTGAGCAAACACAAGCTTACTAGTACTTAATAACAATAATAAAAATGATCTGCTGACAAATTTCTATTTTTTATTTTTTTTAAATCATTGTCCATGGCCCTTTAATGACCTGTAAGTGCGGTGCAGCTCCATCACTTTCTCCTCCAGCTCCTTGCTCTGTCCGGGTGCCAGGTTCAGATCTTTAACATAGTCTGTCCCGTGAACCTCGGGGTCATATTCTCCCAGCTCGGACTGAGCCGTGTAGGAGCCCAGTAGGGACAGGGTGACAAAGGAGCAAGGAAGAACACCTTGCATAATGTCCTTCCTGAGCTGGAGACACAGGAAATATCTGCAAAAGAAATAAAGCAAGTTAAGATATTTACATGGGGAAACAGTGTTTTCAAACAATGAAAACAGAAACAAAATAGCTGGTAGGGACAGTCCATCATTTTTGAGGTGATGTTCTGTTTAAGAGTTTATAAACAAGTAATATCTTTCTTCCAGTAAATATCCTATGACACTTTTCACTTTTGTTCAGAATAAATTCAGTCTCAGAAGTTGAAACCATCAGATAAGCTGATAGAGGTCAACACTGATACATTTCTTTGGTCTTAAAGCAGCACTAGCACCAATGTAAAAAAAACAAAAAACATCAGCGGTTTGAGCTAATCTGTCGACCTTTCAAATTATTGTCACATTTAAATTAGGTGGTTATTTACTCAGACATCAATGGTATGTTAATTGGATTGTTCATCTCTGGTCTGGGACTGATAGATGCGTATCTTGGCATACTGCCAAGGATCTGGCTCCTTGGCAAATTCATGGATTAAAAAAACAAACAAAAAACTAAATGAGACAAAGCGAGACAATTTACCCATCAATAACAAAATAAGTCATAAATTACTTATTTTGCAGCATCCACTGTTCTATATGGTGTGAGTTGTGGTGAGAATTTGTTTCAAACAAAGCTGAATTAGTGTTTGTCCATTTTGGTAGTCCAAACATCAAATATACCTTAACATGCATTGATACACACAGTGGACTTGGTCTTTCTCACTTTAGCTCTTGGGGGTATAGCCAATCAGAGAAAAATGGATTGGCTGCTTTGCAAATGCCAGCCAAATGCATGTCAAACAGCACTGTGTCAAGCATTGGGAAAAGCTCTAATCAGCTATTTAGCATCTTGTATTGAATCTTGCAAAGTAAGTTAATGAATCTCAACATCCCTAGTTTTTGTTTTCTACAGGGGACATTAATGTTGGAGTCACCACCAATGATATTCATGTGTGAAACATACTGAGGAGATTTAAACCTAAAATGCTGTTTGTTGCTTTTTTTTTTTTTTTTTTTGCTTTTTACACATTACTTACTTTTTTTTATCAGACATTTACTCCAATTTTTTACATGTTGTATTCTCAATATATTTGGTGGTGCACCTAATTCTACCTCATTATCCTTTATGAACAATCATTATTCACATATCCAAACATTTTGTTTATGCTGATGTCTGTTTGTTTCTTTTATTTTAGCTTTGTAACAAAAAGACAAAAATAAAAATAAAAACATGAGAACCAAATTACACTTTAAACGTTCTTAAAATTAGCATTTTCATTGGCAATTAGGATGTTTTTGAGATTGTAGTTATGTAAGATGGTAGACGTCCCCTTTGGTCTTGATTTCTCCCAGACAACCTGTTAGTCGAACCTCTATCAACTAATCTGGATTTATACTAAAAAAAGATGCTAAGAAAGTTATCTACTGTGGGTAACATTTCAACAGAGCCTCATTCAGAGGTTAAAGTTGTTTAACTTCAACGAAAAAGTTATACAACTTGAAACTGTTCGTTAAAGTTGTACATTTGCATATACCTGGTGAGGTCTTCTGTAAGCTGCGCTGGATCAGGAGGGTAGAACTTCACACTAAATGTAAACTCATAGACGCCACCTGACACCTGTTTCCGGATCTCTTTGATGGGTTCCAACCATGTCTGTAAGTGAAGAAAGACAACCATAAGTCTCAGCTCAGTGTCTTCATCTGCTTTTGTTAATCAAATAAAAACGTTGCTCACCTTGCTGGTTGGGTTTTCCCAGATCGCCAGGCCAAAGTAATCCTTCTCCAGGAGGTTGACATGGTCACACACTTTAGTTAGAAGCTCCTGACCTTTAGCATGCTTCTATTGATGTGGACATAACAGAGATTCTTCAGTCTGTATCACCATACAGCATTAGCATGTGTTAAAAGTATAAATTGGTGTTTTTCTTACATCAAGTTCACACTCAAACAGAGTGTCATCCAGTAAGGTGACTTTGCATTGCATGGTTTTTGGACGTTTGGGGCCTTTAGCCTCCTCTGCCTTCTTTTCTGACTTCTTTTGTTTTGGAGGTTTCTCTTTCTTTGTCTTCTCTGTTCTTTTTTCTTCTCTTTTGGTCACCTCCTGCTGTTCTATTGGCTCCTCCTTCTTCTCTGTGCCCTCCTTTATTTCTTCTTCTACTTTGGGCTCTTTCTTTATCTCCAGTTCTTCTTTTGGCTCCTCTGGAGCAGGCTGATTGGTTTAAAATGAAACATGTGAAAAAGCATGTCGAGTTTGATCAGACTTTACAAAATGTGCAGTGCGAGTCAAAAACATTTACTTCATAAATACATTTCCCAACCAGAGACCAGATTTTTAGAATAAACATAATCATCAGTGGATGAATAAAGTTGTTTACTAATATCTAAATAGCCACTAATTTAACATGAGTTAACATGGGGCTGTAAGATACATTGTGCTTTTGGAGTGGGCAAGTTACCAGCATCAAGCTATTAAAAAGGTCTTAAAAACGTAACATATCAATGTATTTATAACAGGAAAAAAAGATTGAAACATAAAAGTAATTACTCCCACCGCTGCTAAAATAGAATGGCAAGAACATTTTAACATTTGGTAAATTTATTGGCACAAAATAAGCCTTTTATTGGTTCCTTTTTTACTGGCTGTTTAAAGTCACAAGGTTGAAAACTAAAACAAAAATGCACAGCAACAGGTGGGAGAGGGGCAGAGCTGTGCTACTCCATACAGTCTGGTACTAGCTTCTTTCTGGCATCTCATTTAAAGATGTATGAAATTTCTGCAGTTTTGGATCCATGACTTTTAAAACCTTGGGTATAACTTGGTGCCAATAATCCCCCTGCCCCCCCCCCAGGCTTTCACCCAGGGCCCTCCTCCTGATTGCTCTGCACCACATTTAAGTCTTAAGGAACATTGATGTTTCCAGTGAGGCTGGTGGGTTTTGCGGTATGTGTGTGAGTCTCTGGTATGGGTTAGGGTAACAGTAGCTATCCCACAGGACCGCAGTGATAATCAGGCTCTCAGGTTTGCCTCACCTGTGTCTCAGCGCTGCTTACTGACTGATGATCTCCAGCCTGTTCTGTGTCCAGCTCAATTTTTAATTCTGGCTCTGGAGCTGCAATTGGTGCTTTCACTTGCTCCTCACTTGGTTTTTTCTCCTCTTTGTCCTCCTTCTTTTCTTTGTTTTTTCCTTTCTCCCTTTTCTTCCCCTTTTCCTCTTCTTTCTTTTTCAACTTTTCAGCCTCTCTGGCTTTTTCTTCTTCTCTTTTTTTTGCTTTCTCCTCTTCTCTCTTTCTTACCCTCTCTTCTTCCTCTGCTTTTCTTTTTGCTTTTTCCTCCTCTTTCTTCTTCAGCTTTTCCTCCTTTTTTTTTTCTTAGCCTCCTTATCTACCTTGCCTTCTTCTTTCTTTCCAGCGTCTGTCCCCTTCTCTTTAATCTGAGTGGTCTGCTTCTTTTCTTCTTCTTTAGTCTCTGGTTTTGCTTCCTCCTTTTCAACAGTTGACTTTATCTTTTCATCCTTTTGCTCCTCTGGCTTTTCTTCCTCCTTTTTTGTCTCGTCCTTTTTCACTTCGCCTTCATCCTTTACCTCTGCTTTCTTCTTCACTTCTTTCTTTTTCTTTTTACTGCCTTTCTTCTCAATCTTTTCTTCCGCCTTCTTTTTCTCTTCTTTTTGTTCTATTTTCTCCTCTTCTTTCTTTTTAACTTCTTTGACTTCTGATTTTTCCTCTACTATTTTGGACTCCTTGTCCTCACTCTTCACCTCTTCCGCCTTCTCTTCTTCAGCGTTGTCAGCCTTCTCCTGGTCTGCCTTTTCGTCGCTGGCTCTCTCAGCCTCAAAGCCCTCGCCGTCCGAGCACTGAGAGCGCCGCTTAAGGAAAGAGGAGAAGAGGCGTGAGAGGCCTTTGCCCGCAGAAGTCCTGGTACGAGGTTTGAGCTGCTCCTCCTCAGGGGAGGTAGCTGCGTCCGCAGGCCCAGGCTCTGCAGCCTGCTCCTGGGCCTTCCTGCTCGACTGCTCCCCCTCCTGCTCAGTTGCGGTCGTTTCCTGTTGCACAGGTTCGGCTTCTGGCGGTGCGCAACCGCTCTTCTGCTTGCCCTCAGTGTCGGCCTCGTTCACAGCACTTGCCTCTGTTGTCATGGTAGCCACTGGGAAGGAGAACAGAGGGGAGTCAGAGATTGAAAAAGGTCATAGTGTAGCACAGTGTGTGACATTACAGTGGATGGTAATTATTAAAGTGCAACAGACAAGATATTACAAAAGCTATATGAGGAAAACTTACAAGCGTTCTGAATAGAGGTCCGACAAAAGACAAAGGTGGCTAATAACTGATAAGCTGGTCAGTAACAAAAAATTTTATCATTTTAAAAGCTACAACCGGGTTTCACTGACAACAACACTTCAGTGTGGAGGTTGTTACTTAGTGAAGACTGAAAGTGTGATATTTCCAGTGTTGCTCTGGAAATATCAGAGTAACTGATATTTCAGTCAAAAGGATCACAGAAAAGAAGCAGCATTTTACACAGAAGCATATTGGCAGCACATTCCTGGATGCTTCAACACAAAGTTAGGCTTCAGCAGGTGACAGGCAGTACTGCTATCTACTCCGAATGGATCTTGTCAGACAAAATTTTACGTGATGTATTATAATTTGGGTGTGATAAAACAAAAAAAAAGTTCAAGCAATATTTTGTTTCATAAAGTAAATTCAATAATTGGGTTTATATCTACATACATCTAAAAATAATTTTAGACAATTTTAGAATATTTTAGAATATTCTAAAAATATTCTAAAAATATTTCTGTCATAAAATGGCTTAAAGAAAATAGACTTTGTAAAATGTGTTTCTATTATCAGTCAGTGCAATAACAACTGAAACTGTGCGAAACAAAACTCAAGTTGATCTTGACACCAAACACAAGGATGGACCATCTAGAAAATCTCCAGAGCTCGTAGTTAGAGAACTGTGGCAAAAACTTTTGTTTCATTTCATTTTACAGCAGAAGATGAATTAATTTTTAAATCTTTATACACATCTTATCAGGAGTGCCAATGTGTATGGACGGTGCTATGCATAGATTTATTCTTTCATTACACACCAGACATATGTTGCTATTAAATTACATTTACCCAGAAACTCTAGTCTCCTATCATCTACACTGCTGTTCAAATAAATTACATCAAATTTCATTACAGGCTTCTTTTTTTTAAGCAAATATGAAGCAAACTGTGACCCATAATTTACAATCTAGCACTGACACATGCACAACCCATCAGCTCATCACACAATAGGCCTCCTTGTTGGAGACTGAGCCAACATGGAGTTCTAACATGGACTCATTAAATCGCCCAAACACAAAGAAGGTATTCTGCTCAAGATCTGCCTATTAGCGCCGCCTGGCTCATCTTCAGCAGGCATAGCTGGCGCTTCCTATCGCAACACACCCATTATGATCTGGGAATCAAATACTCTGTATACAGTAACAAAATATTCAAAGTATCTAGATGATATATGTACAAAACAATGTTATACAGAGGTGGAAAAGTCTTTGGCCTATTGCAGATGTCTTCTGTTTTTGCTTGTATGTCACATTTAGATGTTTCAGATCAATCTAATTTTAATGTGGGTACACCTAAAAAGCTAATTTTTAACTATGATTTTATTTATCAAGGGAAAAAGCTAAATAAAAGTAATTCCCCTGTCCCTGGTCATACCAGCATTCGCAGCACTAAGCACTTGTAATAATAGAAGATTTATCTTTCTCAATCGCTGTAAAAGATTTCAACTCGGCCCCATTAAGAGTGTCAACAGTCTGTTTAAGGTCTTGCCACAGCATCTCAATTGAATTTAAGTCCAGACTTTGACTAGGCCACCCATTCAGGGTTGGACTTGTTGTGGACTTTGGATTCTTGTTCTGCTGCATAAATAAGGCATGTTTCAGCTTAAGGTGACACACTGACAGTCAAACTGTCTTCTTAAGACATTTTTTTGTTCCATCTGTCACAGCAAGTCATCCAAAACCTACAGTATTAAAACTAACACATAATATAGAAACCCCATCTTTTTCTATCTTCAGTCCACAAAATAGTTTCCTGGTCTTGGGATCATCACAATATTCCTTTTCAAATGCTGAATCGTAAAACACTGAAGTTAACTGCATGCGGTTCCTGTAGTGCATTAGATGTTGTGTGTTCTTTCACTTTTTGTCTCCCAATTTGTAGGTAATGGCTCTCACTGTGGTGTGATATTTTGGACAATATATTGTCAGATATATTCTATTTAGTTAATTAAATGTATTGAACAGATCTGGCAGTGATCAAGCCAGTGTGTGACCAATGACACCGAACTGAGCTCACCAAAAGGTCTGTTTAGTTATCAGTAATTCAAGGAAAAGCATGATTTTTTTTCACATATGACCAGGGTGGTTTTCCTAAATGTTTTCCCTCAATAAATGAAATCAATTAAAAAAATTTTTTTTTCATTTACTTTGGTTATTTTTATCTGATATGATTTGAAATTTGACAAAAACAAAAGCCAAATATCTGTAAAGGAATCAAATAAATAGTATTCCACAGCACTTTTTAAATAATCGCTCTCATTGATTCTATGAGTGAATCACAGAATGTCAATATGAGCCAATGAGCTACAGAGGGTTGATGTGTTTTTCAGATTCATAAAAATAAGTCAGACTTGATATTTTTAGAAACTTGCTGATTAAATTACCCAGCAGACTAACATGCACTGCAGATATTACACAACTACCCAATGTTTCTGTAGAGTGATATATATATGTAAATATATATATATCAGTTTCAGGGCCTCCACTGTACTGCATAATTGTTTGATATGACAGACAATTATCGTGTCTGGCCACTGTCTAATTGGTGAATAATGCTTTTGTCTCTTTTGACATGTCCTATGAAGAGGTGTGGGGGGTAGCAGACAAGGCCGATCCTCCAGATGTACAGGGCCGTCTAAAATGGTACATCCCGGATCTCTACACCCACTGGCACTCCAGGACAGGAGGAGGAGGGGGCCACTCAAACAGACCAAATCCTCTTTAGCCCTCCCATTGTTTGTGTCCAGTGACCAATAACTGTGCCGCACTCTATTACTAATCCAATCTGCCCTTCCCCCAACAGGACCCCTCACCACCACCTCCACTCCATAGGTCTGTTCCCTGGGTCACCACGCACACACAGACGCGCACACCTTTATGCATCGATGCCCACGGCCTCCTGCGGGCGTCTTAATGCTCCGTCATCTCAATTCTGAGTGTCAGGAAACAGACACGCTCCTAATGGACCAGCTGAGCTTGTGTCTGCTGCCTCCTCCATTTTGTGTTAGCCCATCTAACATCTCTGCCATCGGCCAGCTGAGCAGGGCCGACCCACATCAGAACCGGCGTTAGACGGCGGTGACGGCGCAGGGTTTCCCAATACACCATCAATCTTTTGTAATGTGACAAATAACACCCATACTTTAATGGGAGGGGAAGGAATAGCAATGAAATGTCATATTTTTTGAAGAAAAACGACAGACCTCAATAACACACAATTAGCGCCTGTAATAAGATGAATTATAGATGAAGTCGGCCACCCTCCAAACAAGAGAGAGCTCACAGAGAGCCTGATCAGAAGCAAGCACAAAGACTAGAGATCCTCAGTGATTTGATTTTAGGTTATTATTCATTTTAACTGCGTGTTTCTTTTTTAAATTATGTAAAATCTAAGTATTTATGTTTTCAATCAAAGTTTAGCTGTACAGCAATTTTAATAGAAACCAGTAAAACACAAAGAGCTTTGCTTAAAAACAGATGGAAGAACATTAAAAACATATTAGAAATGCCCATTTGCATATTTTTTAGTTTTTTTTTTTATCCTAATGGAAATAAGTTTAAAAAAAAGAATTGGGGGATGGTAATGGTGAAATGAAAAAACAAATAAAATGATAAGAATGTATAAAGACATGAAAAACCTAAAACATAAACCACAGACAGTATGCATATAAATAAAAATAAAAATATCTAAATCTAAAATAATAGCAAGAACAATATGATAAAATATATTACTTTGAAAATAAAAGTAGCTAACTTTGTGAGTTATTAATAAACCAATTCTCAAATAAACTTAATGTTTTTTAAACCCAACAGAGGTATTTTGTTTGGCATAAGGAAACCAAAACCATAAATTGATGCACTTCAGGTCTCATTTATACCTTGTGCATCAAAATCAGAGGAAGGTGAAGAGGAAGAAGAGCTTGCAGAAAGAGGAGGAGGCAACAGTTTAAAGATAGCTACATGTGCCCAAGATGCTGGGACTCATTAGTTGGCCCAGCTCATATCTATTTTTGTTCACGCCTTGTTTCACATAACACGCATATGCACATGTGCAAACATGTGTGCACAGAGGCAAGAGCTCACGCAGCATTTACATCCTCATTTTTATGAGAGCTCAAACTGATCCATTTAATTTTCTTTTGCACATTTATACTACTCTTTCCTAAAATAACCTGGCCACATATTAAAAGGAGTTCTCAATAAAATAGTGCATAGAACATAAAGAAAGCATGTTTCCTGGATGCTGAGAGCAGGCTTAAGGAATTAGAAGGAGTTTAGAGTTAATCAGCCCTCAAGTGACCAAGTGAGATTATCTTCTTCTACCTGCCTGCAATATCCATCTCACTGTCTATCGAATCTTTTTGTCTGCCTTTGCAACATGTTGTGCTGATTCATGGTTTTATGTGAAGCCCCACCGACCTGGCTAGAAAAAAAATATGCAGTAATGTAACTCAAGACTAAGATATCAGCCTCAGGCCACTCTTATGCACGAATGCAGGCCAGTGTTTGTTGCAGGCCAGTGCAACAAACTAATGGCATGTTCTGTCAACACCGAACCTTGACCTGTAACATTATAACTAGACTTCTTCAGGTTTAAGAAAAGGTTCATTGTAAGTCCTGTAAATATATTCAGTTGCAGCTGGGCAATGTACATGCACCAGGTTGATAGATTTATAGGCCCAAATAGAATAAAAAAACACTAGTTTTGACGTAGCGAAAACAAATCTCAGATTTTTTTTCTTTCTGTTTAACCTGCCGATCAATGTAGCTCATCATCATCAGCATGGTACATTGTAGCCACAGCTGGGCCAGGCTGACAGAAGAGAGGCTGGCATTCAAACGGCTCCACTGAGCCATCTGACCAGCACCAAGAGGGAAGCCGGGTGAAGTGCTTTGCCCAAGGACACAACGGCAAAGGGACTGAGTCAGGCAGAACTGAGATTTGAACTGGCAATCCACGGGTTACAGGATGAACCACTATCCCTTGAACCATTGCTGCTCCTTTTCCCATTGATTGTTGTTCTGATACACAATTAAGCCTATTGGTGAATTAAATTGCGAGATTATCACTCCTGATAAAATAAAAACATGCAAGTGGCCTCCAGCTGGAAGATAAAACCATATTTTCAAGTAATTTCTTGAAAGTTATTTCATTGCTTTATTCATTGGTTGTCAAAAAGGTATGAAGTGCTTAAATAGGCTTAGGTTACTATGATGTTCACACTGCATAATAACCTTGAGTAGAAATAGCACTAAGTTTTAAATAAAAATGGTCTAACATGAAATCACTGCAGAAAGGCATCAATCCCACTTGTGACTCTGCAAGGACAATCATTTTCAGCTAATGGATAGATAGATGGATGGCATAACATGATCTAATTTCTTTTAAAGAAAACAATATTCAGACTGCAGCCAACTGTAGTTTTAAAAAAGTATTTCCCTAGTAATTGTGATGTCTGGTGCATATTTTGTTTCCAGATCGTGACTGTATTTTTGGTGCTTTTCTAGCAACTAAACATGCCTATCCGTCTTGCAAGTCTGGGAAAGTGTAGTAGCTTTATTTTAACCAACTGAGTGACAATGTGCAGTAACATGTAGGGGAGGGGCAGCCAATTTCCATATCAACCTTTTATTGAGAATCCATATTAAAATTAAAATGTTTTGACACCTTACTATGTCTTGTCTCCAACAAAGCTTTGAACTAAAGAACAGTCCAGACAAATAAGCCTTATAAAAAAGGATCCTTTCTCAATGCCAAACAACCAAAACTGCAAAAATATCAACCAGTACAGAAGCAAAATAACCAAATCACTTCAAAAATATGTAGAAAAAAAAATCATACCGAAGAGTAACATACAGCACACATCTTCTGTAAACTGAAGACAGAAATCTTTGCCCAAGTCTTTGTCTTAAAATGATCAATACACACAGATGGTCTGTGAGCCGGATGTTGTAACATGAAACGGCATGAGAAAAAAATAAAGCAGCATGATTGATTTAGTGTGGCTTGACTGAAAGCAATTTAAAAACCATTCTGAGCATCAAACTCAGCCAAAAGTGCAATCAGCTAATAGCACGGACATAAATAAAATTGTACATTAGTGAAAGATCTTAAAAGCAGAGCTCAAAGGAAGGCCCCTCATAAAGTTGGTGCTCAGCTTACATTCACATTTTCCATTCAGAAAGAAGAACAGAACTGAACGATGTGTGGATTTCTTTCCTGGTTGGATCTGCTCACAGAACAGAGTAGTATACCTAACTGTACGAATGCATCATAACTCCCAAAAGAGGATTACACCAGCAAGCCCTTCTGGGACCTTAATGACCTCACTCTGTCACAGCAGAGCTGAAAACATTGTTCAACATCGCCTCAGGTGCTTCCTGTGTGTCTACACCACCACTGATTCACCAACAGGACATCCTACCAGGGCGTCATCACTACTGAAAAACAAATAAAAACAAATAAATAAATAACTTCCTAGTCCTGCAGCATTAACTCTGCCTCATCCCCCCCATGCGTCACATCTGCAGCTCTTCACGAAAGATTATCTGACTATATATATTCAACCGTATCATCGATGGAGATGAGGCTTATTGGATGAGATGCTGTTGAGCGAGTTAAACAGAGGGAGGGCTCCTCAGAAACCAACGCAGTCTTCACAAACTGCCGCCCTTTTATTCAGCTGAGGTGGGTATTTTTAACCCCTGCATTCCTCAGGGAGGCAAAAGCAAGGCAGGTCAAGCAGAAAGAAAGTAAATGCAAAGAATCACTGAAACAGTGGGAGGGTGAAACACCCCAATAACATCTGAACATTGTGGACACACATCACAGATACAAGTGTATTCATTCCATGTAGTGTATTCTATAGATTCGGGTCATCTTTAGGCATTTTACAAGACAAACGCATCTAATTCATGTCCAGGAATAAACCAGCCTAGTCATATGCGAGAGTCAAACTTAACAACACAAATTCCTTCATCATATATCATTAGAATTATTAAATATTATTAATTTAAAGTATTTACACTCTACGTAAGAACACCTCTGTTTGTTTTGCGGGTTAATGGTTTTCCAAAAGAATCAACAGAAAATGCACCAATATGTATAACTGAATTTAAAAAGTGCATACTGACTATTTATGTTTTTAGCAAACTGAGTCCTCTTTAAATGTTCGTCCATTCTTTTTTATACACACAACTCGCACATGCAAAAACAAAAACAGCACCGCTGCCTCCGCCAGGAGGGACTACTTTTAATTAAAGATGCTGCAAATAGACTGCTGCTGGGGTCTACACCCGAACGGAATAGGTTATATAACTTTAAATGCCCTAAATATTTTTTGAAGATGTCTGAATGTGTCGTGACAGAGTTTAAATAGCATCGTTTTCCCGCAACTTGTTTTTTTTTCTGAATTAAAGTGCAACATAGTAGCGGGGTTGTGTCGGACGAACCTGTGCCGGGGTATTTAAAAAAATCTGTTTACGAAAAAAATGGCGCCGAACGTACAACAAAACAAACACCCATTCAAACGCACCCACCTTCGACCTTAAATTGGGCTTACCTACTCTGAGTTTGGCATCAAGGGAGACAAAAAAGGGCCAAAAAATATCCGATTATTTCCCGGTATATATTCCTGACGTTCAGGGGAGTAACAATGTTTCCCAGCGACACATGCTTTGTTGTGCTGAAGGTGTCCTGATGCTCGTAAAGGGGCGGAGTCTGTGGCTCAGCCAGAGCAGCCTCAGCTATAGACAGAAAATGGACACAACTTTCATGTAATCCTGTATATGTCAGTGACTGTCAGTCGGTGCTGCAGGAATCCAGTTTGAAAAGAAAAGCAATCGATACTCTCAAGGGCTATTTCAAATAGTTGTGTTTCCACTTATTGTCTGTGACTGTGCTGCAGTAGCTATAAAGTAGCTAAAGACACAAAGTATTAACAGAGTTCAATGTCCAGAAGCAAAGGTGGGTGGGGGGGGAGGCTGCAGCATGATTTCTTTCCCTCCATATTTACATTTTTATTAATCTAGGCGCCCAACCAAACCCAACTACACTGTTTGAATTAGCTGTTAGAATTAGATGATATTTTGGTTAAGTTGCATAACAAATTTTCTCTTTAAGATCATATGATAAAAATTAAGGTGATCATTTTGATTTTTAGAAGTAAATTACGGTTATCAGAAATAGTTTCCTTACCAATAGTGGACCTGTGTCATATTGCCATGAGTTTATAGAAAATTAATAAACATATAGAGTACAAAAAAGTCAAATGAGGCACTAACTATTTTAGCTATTTAAAATGAATCCCCTTTGTACCAAAAAGAAAAATTGCTATATAAGTGCACAGTCTACACATTTTCATAAGGGAATGCTTGAAGTTAGCACAACTTTGTATCAGGCAGCTTCATGAGGCTGTACAGACAACTTTCCCATTTTTTTTCCATAAATGGGAAAGCAAAGGAATTGTCACCTTCAATTTCACCACACAATGGCAGTCTGTGACAAAATTTGAAAGTTTTTTCTACTCTTGGTAAACTCAAAGACTGATGAGTGCAGCCAATGAGGTGGCTGACACCCTCGTCAATTTGCCCAGAAAACAGTGCCAAACTTAACCCCGCATAGTATATAATTATATATGCAGTTTATCAGCATACACCTACATACATAGACGCAAACTAGCTCATGTTATAATTCGCTTCTGTGCATCAAATGGTGGCATTTATGTTTGAACTTTAAAAATGTCCATTTTAAGGTAAAGTTTATTATTCTAAAAATGCATAAATGTTACTTGAGTAATACTAATTTATTCTAACATTTCAATGACAACATGGCTAGGATGTGCCATTCATTGGCAATGACTGGACTGGATAATGAATAAGAAAAGCAGTGAATGGAACCAACATGTTCTTAAATTCTAATTAAAATGTTATATGAACATATTTACAAATGTAAATTGGATAATGCAATACTAATGAATTTGATTATTTCAAATTTAAAGAATTTTAATGACTAAGGTTGAATACCCAACAAAAACACTTTTTATGGCACAAAAGGGATACGGAAACTGAAATATTTTGTACATATGAGGAAATAAGAAATTTGTCAAGAAAACTGTTACGCTAACACCGTAATTCAAAAACAAGCACATGTGTCTGATAAAACACATACACTATCTGCCTTCATGAAGCCCGCCACGGTCCCCACCCATCTGCCTGACCCCATTAGGGACATACGGCTTATAGGCAGAGTGGGTACGACGGGGGGTGTGGAGGAAAAGAGGGTTATTCTCTTAACCACAAGGGGCACGGCACCATCTTTTTTTGTCTCATGCAGGCAAACTTCTGTCATTTATACTCAGTCGCAATTGATTGAAAAAGAATGATCTTACCGGGTTAAGTGTTATTCCATAAATCCAATATCTCTTTATGCTGTGAACTTGACAGCAGGCTTCACCAGACAGTAAGATAAACTAAACCAGGAGAATGTTGATTGCTGTCTGTTAGACTTTGATCACAGAGCAAACTTACTATACACACAGCTTGCCAACCAGAAATGTTAAACATTTACCAACAAAACCATGGGGGAAGCCAGCAAACACGAAGGCGTATTTTGTAGATGTTTTTGGTAGAATCTGTTTCCTTTTGCTTTAGTTTTTGGATCTAAAGAGCAACCAGGTAAAAACAAACAAAGAGGAAGCCTTCAGTTGCTTGGAAACCCCTGCCCATCCCTGTGCCTGTACTGCAAGGAGCAGGTGTTTAGCTGGACCCAGGAGAGGGAGCAGAGACAGAAAGCAGAAGGGAGGAGAGCAGCAGCAGCACTTTACAGACCCACCGTCCCCTGAGACAGTGACAGCCTGGAACCACAGACAGCGAGACGACCCACTCCTCAAAACACACTCACACTGTGGACACACCCAAAAAAAAAAACAACTGACACAAACAACTCTGCCTCCTTGTTCTCTGCTGTTCAAAAGGCAAAACACATGATGGTGCAGTGCATTACTCCAGCTGAGTGCTTGAGGGTTATGTTTGTTTCGGACATCTTTATCCCTCTCCTGGCACGGCAAACTCAGTGATTACATAACGACCCCATCGCAGTGCTTCCGCCCAGCTTTGACTATCAAAACCGCATCTAGGTACAGATCCCCTCACACACGACTGCATAGCCACGTCTCTGAGTCTTATGTAAAACAGCGTGCCCAACTTTCAAACAAGCTTTAAATATAAAATCAGATTGCATGTATGGGAGGCATAGTTGCAGGGGTTTTATTCGTGCTGAGCTCTCAGGAACACCAGGCGGGACGGAGGGGTAGCCGTGTATTAATATTCATAGTGCACCATTATGTTATGAAAAATTTATGAATCGGGAATGGTTCGTGCCTCTACATGTTTTTGTCTGGCATACATACATCGCTCCATTCGTGTTTTGTTTTTCCATCAGCTGGAATTCTCAAGCTCATATAGTTTAAGCACAGGAACATTTTGGAAATTACAAATCTCTTTTGAAAATAAGAGATTCAGAAAATGCTATTTGCATGCACTAAAAACATTAATTTGGATCTGGGATTTCAAATGCCGTTTAAAACACCTTACCAAATCCAAAGGCTCGCAGTGTAGTACACAAATAATTCTAGCAGAGATTCTAGGCCAACTGAATGCTTGCTGAATTGTGTTCAGCAGGATTATTGCTGTCCTGGCCAAGCTGGTTCACACTGCCATCTATTGGATAAAATAAATATAGCATCTAGGCAAAGATAAAAACTGCCTTGATGCCTAGAATTTGGTATTCAAATTGAAATGTAGCTGAAGCCAAAAGTCTACTTCTCAAACAAATAAATAGACATGTTTGAAAGAAGTGAATAAAGAAACATGCTATTTCATAAACCAAAGTTTTGTACAGCAGATAAAATTAAATTCCTGAGCCTGGGACTGAAGGTCACAGCCAGCAGCGTGTTTGGTTAAAGATTGGCTTTAATGCACCAAGTTTTCCAACTTGAAACTTCAAAGTAGAGTGAATAAAATGTCCAATCCTTTATGCAGTAGCAACGGATAACATGTGTTGTTTTGAAGATGTAACAACAAAATAGAAAGGTACTTCTGCTGTACTAGTTTTAAAACATAGTCAAATATGGCTGCACAACAGCAGGAAAACATTTAAAAGGCAACAATGGTGCTAAACGCCATATTGATGACATGATATGCAATAAATAAAACCAAGATATGCAGTGCTGATGTCTTTCTAGTCTTCGTTCATTGTTTTTGAATTGAAACAACTAAGCTACATTGTAATGCAGTTAGCTAAGAACAATACTCCACAGATTATCACTACATTATGTACAGTGTAACTGGTATACAGGGCATGAATGCATGGTACATATTTTTTTATATTACTGATGTGTCAACATGGCTTTTACCACCCACTATTTATTATTTTGTGTTTTCTTTCAGGCCTGACTTGGAGACAGTCAAATGAGCCGTACCCTCTGAATTCAGAGAAACATGAGATCATGAGATCTATCTCATAACAAGGATTATGAGTCACGTAGAATAAATCAAAATACTTGAAGAAGTTGTGCTGAAGAGGAAATCTAAGAAGCATGATGAATCCAAATACCAAGAACTCATTATGCACTCCCAAGCAGGCTAACTGCAGACCCTACTCTATCCAAAAACCTGTGCTTAGGAGAAACCATGTTCTTCCAATAACCGGGAACTGGGATATCTATTTTTAGGTTATGTTGCCCAACTCCATGCACTTCTCACAAACAGGCTTTATACAAATAAATCTTAGTCTAGAGATTGACAGGAAAACTAAACCTTCAGGGAACCTTTTAGTTGGTTCAGTAAGTCTTTGAGTTTGCCAAGAGAAACTGCACAACATTTCACTTCTTCCTTACTTGCTTTAGAATGATAACAAATTTGAACAAATGAGAACAAATTTCTTCTGCTTGGCTTTGGAATAGTGTGTGAAGTGTTCCCAATGCAGTTGCATGCATAAAAATAAAAGCTAAATTGGGATTTCTGGGCTTAACTTGCTTTTTGTAAAACCCTGCTATTATTCTTGAACCACTGTAGCTTGACGATATACTTTACCATGAATAACCGATGGGGATTCCACATCAGGCCAACTATGTTTTATCAGTGAAGTGTAATGGACTCTATGAGCATGTGTTCCTGATAGATAAAGACGTGTTTGTGCTCACAGGCCTTGGGGAGACACTGCCACAGCACCCCTCCCATAGTTGGTTGACAGAAACTGTTAAATTATTTTACCGCCAAGCTTTCCTCATAATTCTTGCTTGATATTTTAGTCAAACTAGTCTTGAAAGATGGCAACAAAAGTGCCAAAAGGAAAATAATGTTCTCTTTATATGGGGAATACAACATAGTATCGTAGAAGGCATTAATTATAGTGGCCTACAAATCAAAATACAATTTAAAAACGAGTATGTATGACTTTAAAGAAGAGCTTTAAATTATAATGAAATGCTTAACACTTGAGGAAAGTTTAACACAAATATTGTCTGATATTTAAATTCCCAAGTTTAAAGCAATGGTATATGATTATATGTAATATCAGACTGCGACATAAACAACAGTAACTCAAGAGCTCATTAAAACTTGATTTATATTTGGTACTCACATATTTCGTGTTCAGCAGGTCATCACACATTGTGTTGGCAGCATCACAAAGAAGCAGACAGAAAAACAGTGTATCAGATCATGAAAAACAAGTATTTATTTGAGTTAACAAAACGTGCAGATGAAATGAAAAAGAAGATGAGTATGAATGTATTTAAAATATTTGTCATTACAGAAATCTCACAGCAGAAAGTCAGTAGCTTAAATTAAAACTATGTCATTAACAAGTTTGAATTAGACTTCCTGCTTTAATTTTCAGATCAACATTGTGTTTACGTTAATTCCTTCAGGCTTGCAGCTCTTTATGTTTGGATTTCTATGCATTTAGGGCCCACATATCCGAGTCCAACCAACTTTATCGTGTATTTCTTGTTATTATGTCATTGAAGCACTGCTTTAATCTAAGCCCCTGCTTATTTCTTTTCCCCACAGTCTGGCGCCACAAATACCCCTGACCTGGTTGTGTTTGACATAATCCCACAGCACAAGCTACACTGACTGAACTCTAGACGAACTGCTGCCGTGTGGAAACCAAAAAACAGGAGCTTGCTACACACAAGGTGAGCAATAACAACACAGGCGGCGGCAAGACAAGTCCTACCTGAGCTGATACGTGGCTCCTCTTTAGGATCTCCCCACCTTTACTCCATGTCATAATCCTGCTGCTCGCTTTGGGGTCAACTCAGAAACTAATCGATCAGGTTTCCACTGAGAGCGACAGAGACCGAGAGAGAGAGGCGGTGACGCAGCTGCAATGACGAAGCACTTGCTGGGGATGGGTGGAGATCAGATCAGAAGGTGGAAGCTCTGCCTTGAAAAAAAGGCTCAGGGGTCTATACAGTACCCATAATGATCCTTCTAAAAATCTCCATGCTTGTGCGTGAAAATATTAAGTTTAACACGTCAGGTGAGTCTGTGCTTTCATTCAAACAGACACGTGATTCAGTCTCAACAAACTAATGTCAGTGAATTTCAGTGAATTATGAACCTAAAGTTAGGTCATTCCTGCAGAGACCACCAACACGTAAACTCGTGTCAGCAAATAAAAACACACTTACGAACTTTATTCCTTGTTCCACATGAGGGCGCTGTTTAGCTCTTTCACAGTGGCTTTTTTATCGCAACTTTAGAGCGCACAAGATGTTTTCAAGATCTTTCTATGTTTTCAAAAAAGTGCTATTTGGAACTATGTAATTTAGCTGGATAAAAGCTTTGTTTGGCATAACTATCCCAAAGTTCTTTAAAGCCCTGTGCAGAATTCTTACAAAACTATTCACACTTATCAAACTATTTCATGTTTGAGGACTCAATGCCACTGTATTTTACTGAGATATTGTGATAAACTAATAGAGTCCTGAAAATGTTTTACACCTTCATAGACCAACTGTATTCAAACATAGAAACAGCCAGTTGTTCTGGATTTTATTTCAAAGTAAAAGGGGTTGAATCCTTATGCATGCCACACTTTTCATATTTCAGCTTTTTTTTTGAATAGTTAAAACCATGTGTCATGTTTCGCTCACCCTTCACAACTGTTTTGAAACTCATCTAATCTTGACCAATTAGCAACAGGTTATCAGAAGAAATGCACAGTTTTATAGTATAATATGCTGAAAAAGATTATTTCTTATTTGTTTCTTTTTAGAGCTGAAAGACCAAACTTATTGTTTTCACAAACAGAAGCCATTACTCTGTTACTATTATCATATATGAAAAGTTCATTGAACTGTGTTCATAGCTCTGACAAAAACTGCAGAAAATACCTATTTAGTTTTATATTATACACATCACATTGTTAACATAAGTATTAATATTTTTCAAATTGTGTGCAAAACTAGTGCATTTACCTGACTGTCTGCTATCAATTGATATTCCCAGCCAACAGGAGAAGGACCTGAGCACCTGCTTGGACTGGCCCTTCATCCAAAGCCAAGTTTAGATGTTGTCAAACCTGCTTGGGTTTGCAAAAAGAGATCTTTGGCTCAGTGTAGATATCCATCTTTAGAGTGGCATCTGTGATGTGTATCTGTTCCTTTAACGTGGGAGTTGAGCCTGCAGAGTATAATGACTCAACAATAATCTTTGGTATGGCTTTATGTGAGTAAACAATATCAGTTTAAATCAAATTCACCTTAACACATTTTAACCAGTTTTAGTCCACTTTAGTGTGTAATATGCACATATTTCAAATCTAAACATTTACAACAACCCAGTTCAATGCATTTATATGTACTGATTTATTCATTGTAGGAGGATATATTCCAGCTAAATGTTGTGATATGAATATCAGATTGCATGAAGTCATGTTTCTTCCCCCATTCCAACCATTCAAATAGCAGAAGGTGACAATAGAGAGGAAGAACTGCATTAAACGGAAGAAACCTTTCACAATATCCTGTTTTAGACTAAAACGGTGATATTGTTCTCATTATCTATTACCAACAATTAATAATAATCTTTATCTTGAAAGTTTGCTCTATTTCTGTAGATGAATTGAACATCCTGTCAGTTAACAATAATCTCATTATCCATAATTTAAACAGTAAAATACATTATTGAATTTTTAAACATGTTTATAGTTGGGAAAAGTAAAGACTTAATATGTATTATTAAAAAAATAATAGTATTTTTCATATTAAAACTAAAAACAATGTACTCAGTAAAATACTTGATGAAGTTCTGACAACCTGATTTGCAAATATTCTCCTGTATGTATGAAAAAACAGTGGGTTCATGTGAAGTTCACTGGGTAGCCTAAATATACTTTGCTATGCAGAGTTTGTTTAACATCTGCACACTGCATCAATGGCTAAAATTGGCTGCTTTATTTACACATGTCTTCTAAGATAAATTTAGACATTGAAAGGATGTGACAAAGTCAGGTTTATATATATATATTTGTGTGACAGTGTGAAATCCCAAAGGATGAAGTAGACTTCAGTTCAGCAGCTGATGCACCTGGAACATCTGTCTCAATGTAGCATAAGCCCCAGTGGCTCTCTCCCAGAAGGTCAGTGAAGCACATCTGACCTTAGACTTACCTTGATTATTTATTTTTCCACACTTATACTGATGGAGAGATCACAGAGGAGTGAGAAAGTATATTTTCTTAGCTTGAGATAAAAAAAAGGTCATGTGCAAGTCAGTCATTTTTATCTAGGTTTTCAATAAATCTGAGATAGCTTAAGCACTTCAACAGCAATAAACACATATTTCGCTTGTCAGAACAGTAGACTGTATGTTTATACTGCAGACAACGCCTCCCTTCATTATCACACACAGCAGCCAGGATCCACCCAGTGTGATTAACTCTCCACGCTTCTGACTTCTGAATGGTTGCACACAAAGATATGGAAACTGTCCCTGCCGGCTGCTGGTGCAGTTTCATTTTTCTGACAAAGTCACAAAGATAATCAGTAAAAAAAGAAGTCCGACTTGGTCAGAACTGACAGGCAATTTTTAAAACATTGTGTCTTCTTATTTTTTATTTTCCCAAATGCTCACCTTTAAAATTAGAGTTAAGTAGTAGAACTCCAAAGCATTTTTTGCTGCATATGTGATGAATATTTAGCTTTTCTTTAAACTCCGAAGAAGCACCAAGAAAATATTTAATACATGTTATTCTTTTAAAAAGCCTAGACAATATTGAATATATACTTTATATATAACCAACTTAAACTTCTTACCATGTAGCTTAAGATTGTAGTGAATGTTTGCATCGTTACATTGTTTTTACTCAGTAGTTTAGAAATAGAACCTGATGTGATTTAATGTTTTTGACTGGTAAATACATTTGAACTTAATAAATATGCATATCTTCTTTATATTTATAATGAAAATCATAAGTGTTCATTGTACAGACAAACTTTGACCGCTTCTGACACTGACTCCATTTGTGGACAATAACATAATTAAAAATACAATAACTCCCCTCTCTGTATACATTTAGACACAAAGTAATGACCATGTGCATACAAAAACCACTCAATTATTTATTTGGAATTTTGATTATTGGCAAATAGCTTTTTGTGTCTCATGCTCTGCAGAGCTGCTCCATTTTTTGCTGATTAGGATTTGCCTGTGAAATCAGTGCAGTGTTAAACTGAGCAAACAGGGTCCAATGTTTGGTTTTACTGATAACAGAAAAAAGGTTATTTGAGGGAAATTTACTGCCGCAAGTTAAAGAGTGTGATTTGGTAGAAGTGATTACGTACCTGTGTCTTTTTCTGTGTGTATAGTCAAATCCTTCCCCACGGATCCTGACAACGTTTAAATATTCCAGAGAGGCCACGTCTTTCACAATGCCGCTTAGATGTAAAGCTGAAAGACAGAGACACGTCGTTAAGGTTTGTGACATTTCTCTGTTTTCATTGTGTCAGAATGTTAAAACTTTCAAAGGCTTATAAATAGCTTTGTAAGGCTTAATGTTCTCTATATTGCTGACTGAAAATCAGCTGCTTTCCAACAAATCAAAGAAATAATTACAAAAATAGTGTTACTTTTTAAATGAGCTAACATAGGAATTCAACCGAGGTTCAAATAATTGACTCCACTGTAAGTTCTTTGTAGCCAAACCACATCCTGTCTCTGTTTTTAATCGGCCCACAGAGAGCCCTCCTTCTCAGTACATGGGTATGCTGGTTGTTTCCAGAATTTCTAAAACAAGAGCTTTTAATTTTAAAGGCTCCCTCTTCTCTGGAATCAGCTTCCTGTCTAGGTGTGGCTCACTCACGCCACCTCTTCTTCTAAAACAAAGCTTCAAACCTCTCTTTCACATGAGTTGTTTTATGGTGAAGGTAGCGCATGTGATGCTTGTATCCTAGCTTAGATTTGCTTTGTAGTTGCCCCTATTTATTTTATGTTAGCAGTGCTTCTTGCAGCACCTTGATTTTGAAGAGTGTTGTGCAAATAAGCAGAGTGGAGCTCCACCCTGGTGTTTTTGCATCCTTGTAAAATCCGTCACAGCTCTGCAGCATTTAACCCTTTTCTGTCTTCCTTTCAGTAATGGTTTCCATACTTCCAGTAGAGCTGTGTAGAGCGTAACATACGAAGGAGGCTGAAACTTGTCCAACAGGTCAGCCCAAGGTCCCTGCCATTTGTTCATTACGCCAAACCCAAAGGTTATCAAATGTCAGAACAGGTATTTCAAGATTTCTAGCAGCTGAATTAGCTTTTGTAAGTCTTAAGGTTCTCTTTTAGGAGTCACATTGTTCTCAGAAACTCATTTTCTGCTGATAAATATTCAGCTTTTCTAGTGTTCAGTATTACTCCCAGTTTTCATCCTTGGGATTCTGTGGTCTTTTTATTTACTTAAAAAAAATAAAATCAAGAATACCTTTCTATGAATATTCTATTTAAGAAAACATGTAGATGTTAGCTAATCATAAGTGTAAAGTTTTAAAATTTTACTTCTATCAAAATTTTGCCATGAAAAATGATTGAGCTTTTATTGTAAAAGCGACAAGTTTCTGACTGCTGAGTCATTAGAAAATTCAGTTTTCAAGTAATAGTTTCATTAATTTATGTGGGGGAAAGCTATCCACAGCATCCTATTGCAGGAAGAGGGGATAACAGTGCACAAACTAACTGATGCCTTATCACTGGCAAAGCTGCAGAAACAATCATTGATAAAAACCTATCTGACAACATGAAGCAGGATAAAAGGTCTTGCTGTAAAAGATGAAACCGTGAATTTTCCTGCCTACCAGAAAATCCTGATTGAGGTTGTCCAGCTTTCAGTCCACACTATCACACTAAAGTACAGTCATTGTGCAGCACAGCAATGGATGTGTAAATGGTAAAAAAAAACAAACAAAAAAAACGACTAAATTAAACTCTTGGAGTGGCCCAGACTTTGTCTCCAAGACTGCCTTAAGCAGATTTTATATCCTCCAATGTGGACTGACACAAAATATTATGCAAAGTAGAGTAGGCAACATACATCCACAGCGATGTAAACACAAATGGTGGATGGTAACTGTCAGGCTGAAGGGGACAAATGCTTTTTTGCATAGTATCAGACTGTTTTGAATAACTTTCACCCTTAAAATAAAATCAGTTGAAGACTGCAGTTTGTATTTAGCCAGGTTAATTTGGTTTGACCAGTACAATTTATCTGATGATCTAAAACATTTTAAGAGTGGCAAAAAGTAAAAAATGAAAAAAGCGAAAAAAATCTGTAGAGAGGCGAAGACTTTTTCACAACCCTATGAGATGTTGGGAGTTCGGAAAAGTTTTAGAGGACTTATTGTATGTTCCGCTCCGAGGGCAGCTTTGCCAGCCCCTCATGGTAAAACCAGGAAGGAAAGAGACACACCAAACAACAGTCCCCTGTTGGAATACGCCGCTGCTCGCCTCGGAGGGAGAGTTATGGCTTTAACATGGCCGATACTGGTCCTTTATTAACATCTTGCATCATTTTCTACCTTTCCGTCGGTGCCGCGATTTTTCAGATTTTGGAAGAGCCAAATTGGAAAGCGGCTAGAGACAAATACATTGAGCAGAAGGAAAACATCTTGAGGAGTAACAACGTCACAAAGGAAACACTAGATGAGATACTGAAGGTTTGGAGCTCTTTTTTGTTTAAATTACATATAGGAAAAAGTTCGTTATGACTTGTAATGTCATGAAACGTATATAAATGCTACTAGAAATGTGGTCTATTAAAGTTAAAAATACAAAATAAAAACTGTAATTCCTCTGCTTTACAGTACATCCAGTTACATTTGAGTCGGGACTTATTTATTTATTATTACACTAAAAAGACACAGCATACTTAACTTAAATGCAAACAATTACAGGTAAAATTCCATCGTATCATTGCCTAATTATACAAGTTAGTAACACTGGAACACTGACTGGAAGAGCAGCCGTGGCCACACGCCGCTACACGTCTGGAAGTTTTCGAGGTGTGTTCACCTGTGGGGAGTTCTGAGACAAATCTGAGATGTGTTTTACATTGTTCCAAATACAGTCCGGTTGTATGGGTAAAACACTAGCAGAGGCTTTGTTTAATAAATGTGTATTTGTTTTTTTTGGAGATTACATTCCTGTGTTTTTCCCTTCAGATAGCGTCTGAGGCCGCCGGGCAAGGTGTGGCTATTACGGGGGACAATCACCGAAACACATGGGACTGGGGCAATTCTGTTATCTTTGCTGCCACCATCGTCACTACTATAGGTATTACAACCATCCTGCCCATCTATAAGTGAACTAGCCGATTGTTATCCTTCATAATGAACCAATGTCTTTCATTGCTTCTAGTGTTATTCGAAGTAAAGGATTTGATATAAGCACATAGCGCATTTTATACTTACTAATGTTAGTTCAATCATTTGTGATAACTTGACCTTTTGGACGACTCAATCTGGAAATGTTAACTAATAGGACACTATTTATAACCTAGCTTATATCTACTTATCATTAGTTTTATTAATGATTTGCCAGTTTTACAACTCTCTTACCTCTGGTCAATTTTCATTTTTCTTTCATCTGAAGGTTATGGTAATGTTGCTCCCAAGACCAAAGCTGGCCGTGTGTTTTGTATCCTATATGGCCTGTGTGGGATCCCTCTCTGCCTGGTGTGGATAAGTACACTGGGGTCTTTCTTTGGAGACCGGGCAAAACGACTGTCCGGGATTCTGATAGAAAAGGGTGTTTCAGTGGTAAGATTTTTGATTGGATTTAAATCTGGACTTTGATTGAACCATTCTCATGCTTAAGCTCGCTTTGATCTAAATCAGTCCATTGTAGCACTGGCAGATTTATGGACCTCTTGACTTCTCTTATTATTACTCTACTTGCCCAGATAGTCAGTTCAGGTGGACGGCCATGTCTTGGTCGGTTCATGTTCATATGATGAATGGAATAGCCTTGTATGCGATGTTTAAAGTTTAGGATTAAGTTTTATAACATTGCTTTAAACTCCAGATCTTCTCCCGATCTGTCTACTGTGTTCTTTAGTCTTTACAAGGAAAATCTTTCTCTGATATTCTCTAACAAACCTTGGAGGCCCTCATAGAACAGTTACTGTAATATAATTGCACACAATTATATTGGACTCTATTTACTTGTTGACTTCTGAAGGCAATTTCACAGGATTTTAATTTGTGTTGCCAGAAATGCATACCAGGCCTTTCAAAATTTAATTTCTAATAAAATTAGAAATGCTTAATTATACATACATTTCTTCTCTTGCCTTTGACAGAAAAAGGTCCAGCTCACATGCACGGCCTTATTCCTCCTATGGGGTTTGCTGGTGCACTTGGTGATCCCTCCGCTTGTTTTCATGTCTGTGGAAGGATGGAGCTATCTAGAAGGGATTTACTTCTCCTTCATCACACTTACAACAGTTGGCTTTGGAGATTATGTGGCAGGTGAGACTCTTCATTCAGTAAGGGTGGCAGTATGAATATGAAATTTGAAAGGAACTGCACACCTGAGAATTATTTCACTCATTGCAGGTGTAAATCCTGATATCGAATACCCAAGACTCTACAGGATATTGGCAGAGTTGTGGATGTACATGGGATTGGCCTGGCTGTCTTTGTTCTTTAGCTGGAACGTCCACATGGTTGTGGAAGCTCACAAAGTGCTGAAGAAGAAACGGCAGCATAGGCACAAGAACAGACCCTTGTACATGGAGCCAGACTATGAGGAGGAGGAGCAACATCGAGATGTGAGGCCCACTGTTGTTGACATCTTCAACTTCCTTTCTGAGAAGGACGAAGACTACAGCACGGTGATCAAAGAGATTGGAATCAATGCGAGGAGAAAGAAACCACTGCCATTGCAGAACATAAACCGATCCAAGAGCTGCAGTGACATTTTGGCCAACCACATCCAGACCTTGGAGCACTCACCGCGGCACAAGAGACACATCAGTTTAAGTGAAGTGTTTGCAAATACAGTGGAGGACGAAAGCAAACAAGAGGAAGAGGAAAACATCAAGGAACCCACATCAGAAGCGTGTGAAATAACAGACCGTGAGGAAAATAAAGACAATGGTTCCTCTGAATCAGTACATGATGGGATCACCTTCACAGCACCAGAGAGAGATGCTGCAGAAGAAGAGAAAGTGCAGCATCCTTATGGAGGGGAGACTCGATTTACAATATCTAAGGTGGCAGAAAATGATAGTATTTGTATAGATGAAAAAGGATGATACGTGCTCCCTGGTGAAACAGAAACAATATTTTCAGTTGTATTTGATGGTGAGGTCACAAACAATGATGGGAAGTTTGGCTCTTTTCAGAGAGCTGGCTCTTGTGTGTCTCCCAAATGGCTTTTATTGTATTTTTTTCATCTCTAACCTCATATTTTAGCTTAGACTTGGGAAATTGTAATATTTTATATGTTTAGAAATTTGTGTGTATTCAATGTTTAGATGGTTAGAAAAACATCTTAGAAACTGGCTCCCATAATCAATGTCAACATTGATTATATGCAACAGTGTATGGATTTCAAGATTGTTTAATACATTTCTTATTTTGTAATGCTATTTTGTGTTTTTTATTCCTGTATTTATTATGTGACTTAACATCAACGAGACCAGAGATGGAAATTAGTTAGTGACAATAATCTCATGTATTGTAAACGTTCATTAATACTATTGTCCCATTTAAAAAAAAAATAAACTTGTACTTGAACTTATGATGGCCTTTTATTGACAAATTTCATATTGTTGTTGTTTTGTTGTAAAAGCAGGTATACGTGGTAATATTTTAATCAAACTTTTGATTTTTATTTAACACAAAGAAAAAACAAAGCAGACAAATTTACTAAAAGGAACTGTTATAATAATTTCTTATATTGTGTTATATCTTTAAAATAAAAAGGAGAAAGAGTTATGAAGAGCCATGATGGCTAATGAATGATAACTGGCCTATAGTTTATCAAGCCCAGAGGATTTGACAAAGCGCAATTTAAAATATATTGCTTAAAATAAGACACATTATAACCTGACCATAAGAGCTTTGTCAGTAAATGTACTTTCTTTGTTGATTTTGGTAGGTATAAAAACAATAAATAATTATAAAATTATAAAAGAATTTGAATAGTTTTCCTTATATAATAAAATTTTATTATGGTATTTACATATAATATTGCATAACATTATTACTTAGATTTAAAGACACCATAAAAATCTGGACTTAATAAAGTTAGCTCTGTCTTACTATTAGACCTGAAAATAAGGGCATCAGAACCGGTAATTTCTGTTTAAAAATCTAAACAATAACTTTAAGGATTTCTTTGGTATTTTAACTAGTGCCAAACAACCACCCACAGGTCCAGTTTAACATATATCTGAGGTTCCCAAAACTCTCCCAAAATAGTAATGGGAGACACTTTTTAAAAAAAACAAGTGAGAATTCAGTCAGTAAAAAGCAAATACTGACAAGTAAACTGTTGAAATCAACATAAGACACTTCAAATTGAAGATAAAGCATGCAATTTAAAATTACATCATTGCAAAAATAGATTTTATTAAATAATCAGATGTTGGTCTTTTTATTTATTTTTTTTATACTAATTCAGACGTTGAAATGGAAATAAAATAAGTTTTGTTGCATTTTGTATTTGTTTTTACTTTGTAAAGCCCTTTGTGCAATGGGAAGTTTTGTTAGAAAGTGCTATGTAAAGTTTTGTTGATTGATTGATTGAAAGTATTCCTATCAAGACTGAGTAAAAACCCTGATGTTTCTATTTGAGTTATATAACTGCTACCCTGTATGGGTTAGAGAAAATCCACAATAAATTTAACGCTTCCAATTCTTGCTTTTAAAATTCACTAACATTGCTGTTTAATGTTTCCATGTTGTGTGTGTGTAACCAAAATACCTATTTAAAGTCTGACTATTCTTATATTTTTGGCATCTGCGATAAAAGTAGGACACTGGCACTGATTAATGCATCTTTAAGATGTGTAACAGGTCCAAGTATAAGTACCAGAAAAAACAAGTTATAATGATATTATTCTATTTTCTTAAACCAAAATAGGTAAAACCAAAATGGCTTTATTGTACAAGAGAGATAAGCAAATTGTGTTTTTTGGATAAATAGTCAGGAGTTTATTTCAAAGCACAGTACAGGGCTTTGTGAAAGATTGTCCCGATGAGCAGCTTCCCCTCGTAGGGTGCAGCAACTGTGGAGCCCATCAGCTCATGACCATCGTCTCCATACTCCAGGGTAACCACTGGCTGATCTGAGACAATGTCCTTGATCCTGATGATCTGCAGGAAAAGTTGTTGTCAGTTATTTTATAACAATTGTACAAGTATGAATTGTAGAAAAAGATAAACAGTAAAAAAAAACAGACCTCTGAGCCTGGAGGATCTTTAGGATCAAAATTGGACAATTTAGTAGCATCTGGATGACAGCCTAGCCAGACGTCACCTGTCATGTGGTCCACCTCAATATTATCACAAAGTGTTCCAACTGGAACAGACTGTTCAAAAAACACACAGTACAAGATCAGAGAAACTTTTCAGATGCAAAGAATAGGAAAAATAACAAAATATAAAATAACAGCACATAAAATAATTTCAGAGTAATGCACAACTTTTTTTGTGTCTATATTGAAGAAAGACCTGTACAACTTTAAGCTCTTTGGAGCAAACAGAAAGTCAGAAGATCAGGAACAGTTTGAAATCCTGTCAATGCATCAAAAGGCAGAACCAGATTAAGAAACACAAAAACACACACCTTAATGTACGCCAACTGTTCTCCGTCTAATCGCTCAAAAACATCCACCGCATGGTCCAGCATATCAGAAACATAAATATACCTGTTGAAAAAAAACAGCGCTTGTCTAATACTTCCATCAATTTTAAAACCTTAACATTATTTACATTGTGTTTTCTGAAAGTAAGACCCTCTGTCTACTGGGATATTTTAGAGCATTCCTTCAGCGGAAAGCTTTATGAAGATGCTAATTTTGTTGTGCACCATGAGTGGCGAATGCCTGCACTTCATAACGTACATTGGTGCTTGCATATTGTTCACACTAGCAGAGTTTTAGACTTATCAGCCTGTGGCTCTGGAAAAGGAGGCCTGACCAGGTCCTGAGTGAACATACTGCACAGTACATGTACACACTTTTCAGAACAATTTTGTGCAATTAGTGAATTTTCTCAGTCACTAAATTTTGGATTTTCCGTTGAATTTATCAGAGATGAATTCTAAACATATGTTTGGCATCTTATAATATAAGTGTAATAAATGCATATGATATTAAAGCTGCACTTTCTAAAAAGAATTACTATAATAAATTAACTTTTTTACTACATAGTATATTGAGGCACACATCTGAATTGCAAGATTCATTGTGCATATTGTCATTGCTAACAATAAAATGAAATGAAAATAACCGTTTGTCTGGAGATATATTTATCCCGTTTCCAGACTGAATGTCACCAGCTGCCACCCTCACTTCCTCAGGGCTGTAGTACACAATGCTACACCAGCGCAAACTCAGGATGACAGTTAGCAGGTTAAGTGCAGAACTAAAATAACGATCATTTGTCGCATAGAAATGCTCTGGTCCAACGGCGACAATGTCGTTCACACTGAAACAAAGGACGAGCAGTAATAAGATGTATATTCAAACATGTAAAACGAATAGCTAAAGGTAAACCAGGGGGATTTATCGAACAGTAAATACCTCATCAGTAAAGGATGTGCAACAGTCTTTAAGTGCACAAGTGTGTCCTCTCCAACAAAGCGAAAGATCTCTACCTGGCTTTTTTGCTGAGGATGATTGACAACGAACAGATATATAGAGTCATCTGTAAAAGAAATAGTTTTCTGTCATTAGACTCCGTGTGATTTTTGCTGCTAGACCTATTTTATTTGATATGTTGCTCTTTGCTAAGTTTATTTTCTACTTTAATATAGTTCCAGTCAGTTTTCAAGTAAGCATGACACTTGTCAGAGGTGCAACAAGGTAAAGGATATAATCCAAATATTGGAGAGTGTGTGTGAATATAATTGACTTTGTTTGCTTAATGTTCCGTTATTAAATTACTGACTACATTTCTAAAGGCTTTTTTATGATACTTCAATAACATTCTACATTTTTGCCAAAATGTCATTACATTATTGACTGAAAAAACTCAATTTTATTTTCAAACAGGTTTGTGTTACTACATTAGTTAAATTTAACATAACCAAATATATCTCATTATTGGCAGGGCATTTTGTTTACAGCCATCATTACTTTATTAGTTGCTACAATCGTTAAAAGCAACCACCAGTGCTGCTCATGCGTCTGTTGACTTCAGAAACAAATGAGAAAACGAGTCCATGTAATCTTTCAAAGCTGGAGTGTGTTCTACCTGCTTCATTTGTATATACACTAATCCCATGCGGGTTGAAAGAGCTGAGGTCCAGTTCTCCTTTGATTTGCAGTTCCACTGGGGTCGGTTTCGGGTGCAACAGATCCAGAACGTACATTTTTCCTGGTTCATTGGAGAACGAAGGCATTCCAAGGTAGTCATGCAGCCCCTACATGGATAACAGTGACTGTGAGAGGTTTTTCTTGACAGTCGATGAGCTAGTTTTACAGGAAGTTATTACAAAGCTGCTTTTTCTTTTGGTAACTTTCCCCAGCCAGAGTGCATTCTCATTATATTACACACTTGAGCAATAAACGTGATTCGAATTACAGATTAAAAAAAAAAATCTAACCAGACAAACTAATAGATGTTCAGTGATTAAAAAACATACTGTGCTCAAAAAGGCCAGTCCATCTTTAAGTATAGTGATGTCCTCTGCTCCATACTCTGAAAAAAAGGGTTTATAGTGAAACTGATTACTTTTCCTTCTTTAAGTCTGTTGTCTTGTTGACACTTGACCTATTTTCAATTGATTGGACTTCAGACTTTCTTGTTGCTCTTATATGTTACAAAAAGAGCTCAATTAAGTTGGTGCAAAAAAAGAGAGAGATTTGTGTACCCAAAACAGAAGACACTTCTACATGAAGAATGCATACCTATATTGGGTAAATAACGACACTTGAGGGGCTTGATAGGCATTTCTCTGGAGGCAAGACTCAGCCGCCTGCAGAAAAGCAACTAAAGTCAACAAAATCAACTTGAAATTTTACGTTGTAAGCTTAGATGGACCTCTTTTTTAAAAATATAGTTTTAAATGATATTAACACTTCAAACGTTAGACTGTTCAGGCAACAACTATCGGCATTTACAAATATATTTACACATAAACTGCCAGTCCTATATCTGCTTTCCATCAATGGTCGACAAAAGTTTATTTTACTTACTGTATTTTAAGAAATGCGTAGCCGAAAAAAGCCGCAACAGCTGCAACAGCAGCAGCGATCAAGGTTTTCTTTAGTGCAGCCATGTTTGACTGAACTTCTGAAGTGCGTTTACACTCCTCCACCAAAGATGGCGCCAAGTAGCAACACTAAAAAGTAGCATTTGAAATGCTTTTACAGGAATTATAGGAAATAATTCAAACACAATATCATCAATATTTGTCTTTAATGTAACTATATTTTTCTGAATTTATATCAGAGTTCATTGGGGAGTTTTCAATTAACTAAGTCATTTTGGTGGGACTGTAAAAGGTTTCACATAAATAAAACCCACAAGAAGTGAGTAAAAACAACAACAAAAAAAGCTATTACATTCAAGGCCATGTCCGTTTATAAGATTATTAAATAAAAAATATAAGATTATTAAATAAAAAATGTATTATTTCATTTTCCTATTCTCAATACCCCACAAATTTTTAAGTGGGGACTTGGGAAAAATCATAGTGAAAATACTTGTGTGTTGGCTCTTGACGAAGTGACCCCAGCCTCAGTTTTACATCCTTTGTGAATCTCACTCTGGAATGGGCTTTACTTCAAAATCCTCTCTGCGCTGTTTGTCCTTGTTGCTTGTTTGTTTTTCTTTCACACTTTTCCTTCCCCTTACCTTTCCAATAATATATTTTGATATGGCACTCTACGAACAGTCAGCTTCTGATGATCTTCAACCTTTACAATCGAAAGAGCCACTTTTGGTCTGAGTCCAGCTAAACGTTATATGAACTTTGGAAAGTAAAAAAAGCCAAATTATAAATTGTGCTAAATAACCTATAACTTTTAAAGAAGCTCAATGTTATTTCTGTGTTTGTGTTTTAAAATAAAACTTTCTTCAAAAGAGGACGGATATATTTTCTTCTATGGAATATTAATATTTCAAGAAAATAGTGCAAAAAAACTCCACAACTTTTATGAAAAGACGAACAGACAGATGTGAAACAATACTACTACTTTTAGTTGTTCATATGAAACATATGAAACAAATGAAAAAAAAAAGATACAATTTCTTTCAGAGGATGTTATTTATATAACATATGGCACAGAAATTGACAAGAATTACTGCAATTAAACAACCCAAAACCCACATTTTCACGAAAAAGATTATTTTTAATAAACACAAACTAATGACCCGAATAATCTGCATATGTATTTGAAATGACTGAATTACTGCCCAACATCACAGGAGAGAAAAAAAAGGAAGAAAATTCACTTGTAAAGGTGATTTGTCATTTTTTCAGCTGTGTGGCTCAGTAAGCACCTACTTAGAGAGGTTTTCTGTTATCAGATTCTTTCAAGTATACTTTCAGAAGACTTTGTAAGAAGCAACCCCTGCCCCACATCACCATTAAAATCATCACTGCCCAGTTTAACCAGAGGTATATCCCGATTTCCATTTTATTTTCTAAACTTCCTTATTTGACCTCTTTATTGTCATAAGGACAACGCTGTCCTTATGGACCCGTTCACCAACATGTAAATGTTTTGAGGTGAGACAGTTGAGACGTTAATCACCTCCACTTGTCTATTTTAAATCACAACACAATGCTTTATGAAACACGGTCCCTATGAGCAGCTTCCCTCCGTAGACAGTTGCCACCGAAGAGCCCATGAGCACATTGCCATCGTCTGTATACACCTGGGTCACCACGGGTTCATCTGAGAGAATGTTCTGGATGCGGAGGACCTATTAAAAAATAAAAAAATTACCAAACACAATCAGGGGTAATAAATAATTAACACCACCTGTATTATATCTTAGGAGAAGGTTAATGTTTTCATGTTCTTCTGTTTTAATAGTAACAAACCTCTGAGCCTGGGGGATCTTTGGGATCAAACAGGAAAAGCTTCTTTGCATTAATGTGACAGCCCAGCCAAAGGTCGCCGGTTTCAGGATCCACTTCGATGTTGTCACAAAGTGAACCCAAAGGCACAGACTGGTGAGGAAACAAAAATTACCATGCATCCAGACAAAACTGTCAAAAAAAGTAACCACTTGAGAATAAGCATGTGCCACACCCACTGTTGCGCAATACAGAGCCTGCGTATTGACCTTTGCAATTCTAAAAATTTCCATGACTTTTGTCCTTAAAAAATATTTGTAATAAAGACAAAAAACATTTTTTTGGAACACAAGTTGCCTGCATTTTTATTAGACCGCTACAAAAATGATCAGGTTTACTGAAATTTTTCACCCAGTTGATCAAATATTGCTGAACATTTACACGAATAATGCCATTATAAAATCTGATGAAAAAGTCATCATAAAATAACTTCAATTTAAAAAGCATATCAAAGAAGCACAGCAAGTTTGCATGCCTGAGTATTTCTACCTTTATTGGTGTCAGTGTGTTGTCTTTTTTCTTCTCCAATACATTCACACTGTGGTTTAATATGTTTGCCACATATATGTACCTATAAGGAAGAGGAATTTTTACAACTGTGAAGCAATACACACACACACAAAAGCACACACCCACCATGTTGCACACCCCTGGCAAGCACCCTCACCTTTGGTCTGGAGACATATTGATGCCATTGGCAAAGTGATAGCCATCAGAGACTACCTTCACTTCCTTAGGACTGTAGAACACTACATTGGTCCAAGGCATAAGCAAAACAATCTCCAATGTTTTCAGGAGATTGTTATAGAAGTAGTGATCGTTGGTGGCATAAAAAGTCTCAACCCCTACTGCAACAATATCATTCACACTGCAAAGAACAGAAATAGTCTCAAATAAAAATAGAATCATTTTTATGACCGATTACATATTGTAGTAAATTTCAGATTATCAAAGAGTGTTCACCTGTGCAGTAGTTCGTGTTTTATGGTTTTAAGATGCACTAAGGAGGAGCCGTCTGCCACATATTTGAAGATCTCAATTTGGCTTCCAAACTGAGGATGATTAACAACGAACAAGTAAACCGTATCATCTGACAAAGAAACAAAAAAAAAGGAAAGCAACACTTTAAGAACTTCACAAACTAAGATATAGGAAGGCAAGTGAGAGAAATGATGCAAGAAAACTTGAAATAAAAAACTGTCCGTCAGGTGTTTTGAATTTAATGGAGTTTTTTTATTTTTATACATAGACTCAAACTATTGCAAAAGATTTTTATGAGCAGATTTCATACTAGTCTGGTAAAAACCAGCCCCTTGTGCTACGCCGTGCTTCATACAGAGGGTCGATTGTTTCACAAAAAGCGATTTTACCCAATCGCTAATGTTTGCCCGTCACGTATGTTACACCATGGAGCTTACTAGACATTACCTGCAATGTAAACAACCATCCTCCACTGCGAAGAGAGAAGAGCTGATCTGAACGAGGTGGCTGTTAATGTTAATCCAATATTTGGAAACATGGCCATCATGGACTGAATGGCATTGTTCACTTCTTCAACTACCATTGCTAAAATTGCAGGCATACTATAATTCTACAGCAGTAAAGAAAACTTCTTCCATTTGCTGATTGGCCCACTATAAAAAAAGAAAAAAAATGACCAGAAACAATCCAAGTCAAAGGGAGAAAATCCAGTGGCGACAATCTGAGTCAAAGGGAAAAAGCCCAGACAGAGCTGGAAGCGAGAGCTTTAAGCTGAATTTCACAGAAAGGCAATGGCAAGGCCAATTTCATGTGCTTGTTGCCCAGAATGTTTTACTGTTCTGCTCGCTGTACAACAAGCATAAAAAGCTGGTAGCTGATGTCAGGTGGAGAAGTCACTTGGATGCTTCATGAAGAATGAATCTTGTAGCAGTTTGAGTAATTTGCCTAATAAAAGGAATTAGTTTATGAAAGTTGTTTGCCTGGGTTTTTTGATCACAAATATAACCAGGCAGATGAATATGCCTTTGTTGTTAAGCAAGTGAAAAGGCGAGGAGCCTTCTTTCAGTCAGCACAAAGTGAAGGAGGGGCTTTGTTGGCTTACTAAATCCTTCAAGGAGTGACAAAAAAAAAGAAAAACTGGTCACAATTGCATTTCTTTTGGCATTTCATTGAAGGAGCTTAATTCAATTTAATTGTAATTTATTTTAAATGCATACCTTACGAATAAAGCGCATTTAAGTAAAAAACTATTCTATGTATTGCGAAGAACTGCTTGGTATGCCAAAATTTCAATGCATCCAGACACTGTGGTAATTTGGAGTTATCGATATATTGCACAATAAAATGTTTTAGAAGGTAAAAGGTGTTAAAGCTGTAAAGCCACTAAGAAACTACAACTAAAAGTTGTCAGAAATAGCAGATGTAGCTGATGCTGATGCATCAAATAGCTGATGCAACTTTTTAAAGAACACCTCGTTGTCTGCAATCTGTTTGCTATGAACTCAAAACACACATACATTAGCACTTATCAGAGGTGATGGCTCATTAAAACCTCACTGATATTATTGCATGTTTCCTAATATTGTGCAGCTCTATACTTTAATACCACAACCGGGAATAGACTTAGCAGCAACAGACAAGAGGAAGCTCAAGACAAGCTGTATATACTCAATTCCATGAACCAAAAGAAGCATTTTACCACTTGGATCTGTGTATAGGCTGATGCCATGCGGGTTGAATGACTCCAAATCAAAGTTCCTTGGCATACGCAGCTCCACCGGTTTCAGTCTAGGATCTTTGAGATCAACGGTGTAGATTTTTCCAGGCTCATCCGAGGATGGGAATCCAGGAAATTTGAGTCCCTGCAAATTTTTAAAAAACAATAATTTAATCATAAAATAATCAAGCAACAAATTCTGATTTTTAATAGTCAATGTCAACAGATTTAAATTTATGACCCTATGTTTGACTTTGCTGCACATTTGCTTTATTATACAAGGGCAAAGACTTGGCTGCGTTACAGAATAAATACCCACAGAGCTGATAAAGGCAAGGCCATCACCAAGAATGGTTATATCCTCCGAGCCATGTTCTGCAGGAGAAAAGAATGATCCACTACTTTAATATTTTCAAACATTGTTTTGGCTGCATTTTTTGTTGTTTCATCGCTTGCCTAAGTTTTTGAGCGCAACGCAGTTGGGGAGATGTTTGTTGCCCACCTCTCTGAAAACGAGGTGCCTTTTGCTGTCGAATTTAAGCACAAAGTTACACTGAATGTAGCAAACAGTTTGAATAAAGACAAACAAAGCAGCTGACTTCCATCTTACCTAATATTGAGGACCCTCTCTCCGAGCAGCACCGAAAGTGCTGCTATTGCAACAGAAATTATTGCAAATTTTCCCATTTTCACAGCGCAACTGCAAACTTTTCACACAGTACTTTAATCTTTATAGGCTCAGCCGCGTGAGACCAAACACAAAGGGCGGGGTCAATGCTGCTTTCAATAATATAGGACAAATTACAACAGTTTCTTTTTGGTAAAGACAGAGGGGTCGTGTTGATTGATAGCTGCGCTGTTCGCATATTGTGGGTTATATTTACATAGAGGTTCACCAGAAGAAAAATAATAATAGAAAACATTTATGGTTTATTCATAGGATATAGGATGTTGCTTTGTTTGTGAGAATGTGAAGTCGCTGGCAATAGTAATTTCCAACACTACATAATTCATCGAATGCATCATTTTATAAACGTCTTAGTAAGAATATATTCTCGTTTTAGTAACAGCTTTTTTTTTGTTTCTCACAGAAACCAGAAAAAATCCCAAAGCAATGAGACGAGGTATTTTTATTTATGTTTGCTTGATTGTTTGAAGCTACAAAAATATTGCATATCATAGAAAACCGTGAAGCTTTTTTTGGAACTTAAAAAGATTAGAATAAAATTTCATTTTATTTGATTTACTCAAACAAATCACCGGCAAAATAAGGAATAAATCGGCACGTTTTCACTCCAATAAACTCTACGCAGTAAAAGTCTTATCCCATCATGGGTAAAAACAGTGACAATAAATATGGACAATGAGCAAAATGTAAGCCCTCTGATTAAACTCTGTCCCTGGGGTCTTAGACAACTTTGGACTTGATTGCCTTTGCTCTAATTCGAGTCCAACACAAACATGTTCACATAAATTTGCTTGGCAATCCCTTTTAAAACTGCCTGGATTGCTATTTCTTTGCAACTGTAAGCGGTTAAAGAAATGATCTAGAAGTAAATGAAGTATTGAATGGGAAACAAAACTTCTGTGAAAAATGGCAGCAATTCCTGTGGTTTTGTCCTTGTAGTATGTGCCTGTAGAACTTCATGGGTCTCAGTGAGAATGTGTTCCTGTGTTTTTGAAGTTGTACAACAGATGGTAAGCCTGTTAATGGAGTTCAACAGCTGACTTTGGTTATGGTTGTCACTTGACCCTTTGACCAAAGGCCCACCTGTTTAATGTCAGGTGTTATTTATGAGTGCAGCTTCAGCCTTTTATCAACCCTAATATTTGTGACTATGACTTAATCAAATGAAGAACAAAAATCAATTAGTTTAGAAATTAGGCGAATAAAAAAAGGTTTTTAAAACAGAAATTATCTTATGGCCATAATGACTAACAAAATCCTGGTAAAGACTCTTATTTTGTCACTGAAATCTTGCAATGTCATTGGAAAGTTCAGTGGAAAGAAAAGGTGCGGCAGAATGGGTGCAACTGGGATAATCATAACGTTAAAAGAATTGTGTACTAAAGCCCATTAGTGTTTGCAGAAGTTACAAGGCAGGACCTGCAGCTAGTTCAGGCACTTTAAGGACCACCACACATAGACATCTGCAGGACATGGGCAACAACTGTCCCGTCCATTATGTTATGGAAAGTTAAGAAGAAAAGCAACAGGACTGTTGCTCAAGTAGTCCAAAATCCTCTTTTCAGACTTTAGACTGAACATTAAAAGACTGTTACACTAATTTAATGTAAATTAAAAGTTTACATTACTTTTAATTTGCAAATCAGTGTCTCAGGAACAGTGCTGAGAGTCCATTGATTGAGGTCCACGGTGATGATTTGGGGCCCCATGTCTGCTGGTGATGGGTTGAGTACCGCCTCGCCCCTGCTGACAAGAGTCATTGATTTTATTTTCTATGCACCAGCTTATGCTGCCGAAAGTATTAAAAACCTATTTCAATAACCATGCTATTGCTGTGCTTTATAATCCAGCACAGAATCTCTGAGGTATTGTCAGAAACACGAGACACCAGACCTAAAAAAAACCCAGAGGATCTGAAGGTCAAAACTAAACCGCCCTGGGCTTCTTACCTCCACAGAACCAACGTCTGACTCCCTGCATGCCAAAGTTATAATCCACACAGAACAAAGACATGCCTGTCTGCAGGCCATCATTCTGAATTTGACTTATTTTTACTGGTCTAATGAAACTCAAGTTCTCTGATCAAATTTAGAGTTTTACATTAAAAAAAAGCATTTATATATACCTTTGTGTGTGCAATGAATCCATGAGCTTCACTTTTGAACTTAACTACTGAGTTTAGGTGATGTTGTATGATTCTATTGAGGCGAATCTGTAAAATATGTTAAACAAAATTCACTTTAAACTCAAATTATCTTCCTGCCCTAAACCAAATCCACTCGTAGTTGACGCAAACCATTTATGGGATGGTAAAGTCAATAACGTAGTGCCTGTAAAGCCCTGTTTAAATTGTTTATTTTTGAAGTTGTTTTTCCGTAGGTGATGACTCCTCCCAACATAAAACAAAAAAGTTACAAAATTGTCTATGTAATCAAAATCATGTGTAAGAGACTTCATAAAAAACAAACATGGACACTTACATACACATACAGAAGTGAAAGTAACATAAAGTTGGCAAACTATTGACCCTGTGAAACTCAGCATTGGGTGCATGCAACCTGACAGTAACTGTAGAATATCTACAAAAAAGTCCAATTAAAGAATGATAAGCATCTAACAACTTCAAAACACTAACAACTCCTGCACATTACATCGTGTGCAACCGGCAAGCGCTGATAGGTGGGACACACCAGATTTCCCCGACTCCCCGTTTGTGTGAAGTCACGTAAAGGTTTCACAGTGTAATACAGCAGGATCCCCATCAAACAGTTTCAAGCAAGACTGTATATTTGGAACATACAAAATAAATTTTATTATCCATTCTCTTTATGTCTACATCTTATTAGAATTTCTAGACAATGGCATTGTCAAGTAACACACCCAAATTAATGTCTAACAAACCCGACAGGTGCAACAATGCGGTTCTGTCAAGTCCAGGTGTCAAAATAGAACTGAACATGAAAAGTAATTTAAATCTTCTGTGTTATTGTCAACATAAAAAGAGAGGGGGTTTGGGGGGGGGCTTCCATGGCCCTGGCTCACAGAGAGAGCTAGGCAGGGCATGGCCATGAGCACACGTTTAACACAGGTGAGGAAGTGGTTTCAGGGCTGGGCCCCGGTGGCTGCAGGGACTTGTGTGGCCAAAGTGTTTGGGGCAGAGATGACGGGCGATCCAGCAATGTTAGCCAGCGGCTGTGAGGAGGACATGGAGGTGATGCCTGAAAGGAAAAAATAGGGTTATTACCTCGATCACACCATTTAAAAAATAAATTAGTGAATCAAATAGTTCTGCAGCCTTTCAAGGAAAATGTCTGTGCCAAGACTTTGACACCAAAACAATTTGGGGAAAAAAAAAAATATGTGTGGTGCAGCAACTGGTCAAGGGTGACTCACCAGCCATCATACTTGAGGAGCTGACTGGAGTGGAGCTGGCAGCCATGCCCCCAGGAGTGGCCCCCCTTCCCTGATCTTTGACGATGGGATCTGAGAATATAAGAAACCAGATGGATTAGAAAACATCTCGCCAGGACTCCCAAATGTTCATGTAAAAACCCCATCGTATTCCTGACCACTTCATCCAGTTTTATGTATAAAGGCAAATCATCTCTATAAAATTGGCCTCATATCACACCTTCAAATACTAGAGACAGATAGAAAAGAAAGACTCAAGGAAGAAAGTACAGGCTCCAAAAGGAGAGGAAGGACACAAGGTTGCATGGGGAAGAAAATGTAAAAGGAGGGATGCAAACAGAAAGGGGTGGAGGCACTCAAGTGAAGAAAGGAAGACCAGTGAAAAGGGAAAGATGTACAGAGGTAAGCGTGGTAAAGGTCATGTCACCTTAAGGAGGAAATTAAAAACAAGGATGGTAGAGCAATATTAAGAACAGAAGAAATACTATTAGAGACTAGAAATAAAGGAAGGAAGAACAAAGAATTAAAAGGACAAAAAGAAGGAAGCAAATGGGATGGGTATTAAAGGCTGCACATAATCTCCATCATGTTAACAAGAAAAGGCACAACGGAAGAAGCAATCATACAGAAGTAGGGATGATCCATGGCCTCTCTGGCTGTGAGGCGAGCTTGATGGTCGTAGCGCAGCAGTTTGTCCAAGAAGTCTAGAGCCTCTGTGCTGACTAGGTGTTGGTTCTCACTGTGCACAAACCTCTCCCATCTTTTGCGGGAATGTCTACAGATAAACGAGAAGAAAGGGAGACAAATTAGCTGGTCAAGTTGAGGCCAAACAATCTGTCGAACCGTTAAAAAGCAAAACAGTTGATTCAATGACTCACCTTCCCAGAATGTCATTGAACCGTGGATCCAATTCAATGTTGTATTTGTCAATGTAGTCATACAAGTCCTCTGTGCCAAGTACTTTTGCAATCCGCACAAGCTGTAAGTTCAAACACCAATTAAAAAGTTCAACTTAAGTATACAAGATTCAACAGAATCATTCAAAAATGAAATATTAAAAGAGCGTCTGGAAAAAAACAAAAAATCATAATAAAACTTAAAAAAGGCCTCCATTAGACAAAATGCATAAACATTTTAAATTACTTTTACTACAAAACCTGAAAACACCAACCTGCTAGTCCTATAAGTTGTGAATGGAGTCAAATAATTACAATTTTACTATATTGACTGGTACTGGTTTATGTTCAAACAAACTGGGTCAACATGAGCTTTGAAAACTCAAAACCTTATTGGCTCAATAATTATCGTACACATCTAAAAAACAGTCTATGTGTTAAGTCAAAGGGAGTACAGAGAGTTGCAGCAACTAATGCTAATTAATAGCTAATTAGATCATTTCAAATGTTAGCTCTGTCATCATTGTCGTTTTAAAATGGTGTAAATGTTTTACAGCAGCCATGTCTCACACTGTATGTTATCATTTGCTCACAACATAAATAATAATCATTCATTGCAGGAAAGCAGGAAATATTTTGAGCCATCTTAATTACAAATTTTAAGCAGAAATCTGAGTAGGAATAAACCTTGGTAGGCTTGGGATTACAACAGGTTTTACAACAGATTGAAAATGTGCCATAAAACTGATTGGTGCGTCTGTATGTTATTGCTGCTTGTCTTGCGGGGGGGGGGGGGGAAAATAAGGTGGGGACAAATAAGCAGATATGGTAAGATTACTCAGTTTTTTTTCTCTTTAACTTGTAGATTATCTTAACAGTTATTACTGAGGAAGGCATTAACATGCCATTTGTGAGAAATCTTATCTTACGTTTAACAAAAGCTCTCACAGGGCTGTGAGTCCAGGGTGTGGCTCTGCAAGACTACAAGATGTTGTGCAATATGTGAGGGGAGAAAAAGGCAAAAAAACACTAAACTTGTTTGGCTACCAGGATAAGAACTAAATTAAGTCCTGGCCAGTATGAGATTCTTATGGTATGATAACCAGGAGTAAAAATACCGCTGTCTCATCCTGTCACTATATTTATAATAGCATTTAATACAAAAAAAAAAGAGAAAACCACATGAAACAACTTTATCCAAAGTCTAATAAGCTACTGTTCCCCTACCTGGTAGTATAAGACTGCTATATTTCACATTTAGTTATCGTTTTGGTGCATGCACAAAAGAAAAAGCGTCTATTCAACACGTCCTCAATCTAGTACCACAGCTGGTGTTAACCAGCTAAACAGTAAGACGCTCTGGTCAAGTAACCAGCCCACAGTCAAATCTGAGTCTTAAAATTCTGAAAAAAAAAGTTTAGCGGCCTTCTTTCAGCTAGCAGACCAGCAGTGTTCAGCAAAATGGGGGATGGGCAGCGTGGCTCCATACAGGAGGAGGAAAACTCGAAGAAAACACTTTTTCTGGAATCTCACTGAACCGACTTTAAAATGCAGAATTGCATGGCTGATTTTTATTTTTTTAAACTGACTTTGGCACCACTTCCCAGTCTGTGCACAGACAATAAAATAACTCATTGTCGATGAGTTATTTTATTAAAAATTATGACATTACCTGGTCATAATTGTCGTGACCGTGAAAGAACGGCTCCTTCCTGAAGATCATGCTGGCAAGCATGCAACCCAGGCTCCACATGTCCAAGCTGTAGTCATACATCTAGAAATAAGCAAGAAAAACTAAAAGTCTTCAACTGGTGTCTTTGCTTTCTGAAATGCTCATAATAAAAACAGATCTCTCCTGCTGTCACACAAGTCCTTGGTTGCCTTTAAACTCACCTGGTAATCTACCAGCAGTTCAGGACCTTTGAAGTACCTGGATGCCACTCTCACGTTGTACTCTTGGTTTGGGTGGTAAAACTCTGCCAGGCCCCAATCGATTAGACGGAGCTATGACAAGTTTAGTACATGCTGATAAGTACAGTGAATCAGCATTTCAGATGGTGAGAAAGACATGTATATAAAACAACCTAAGTTACCTTTCTGTGTTCATGATCGATCATTACATTATGGGGTTTGACATCCCTATGCATAATACCCATAGAGTGACAGTAATCCAGAGCCTTCAATAAAAAAATTAATTAATAAAAAAAAAACATTAGCAATTTTTATATTTAACTAAAGTCGAAATACTGCAACACTGCTAAATGTAAGGCTTCTTACCTTTAAGATTTCATACATGTAGAACCGTATGTCAAAGTCTGACAGAGTCTGATACAATTGCTGAAAAAATAAATAATTAAAATTAAGTGATTGTAAAAGTAAAAGAAGAAAAAGAAGGCAGAAAAACTTTTCTTACCTTGAAATCTGTGTTGTTCACATGTTCAAAGACCAGAGCTGGGGTTCGTGACTAAATGGAAAAAATGAACAAGAAGGCAATGTTTATTAAAAGAAAAAAAATTATAAATAATATCCTACCTAAACATTTTACATGACAACATGGAGCCTCAACGCACCACGGGATCCTTAACGATATCTAAGAGTGAGATGATATTTGGGCCACCCCTCAGATTCTCCAGGATCTTTATTTCTCTCTTGATTTTCTTTTTCTTGACAGGCTGAAAAACAGAAAGAGAGTCCAGTGAATCCCTGAAATGTCTGATCACAAAGCAGTACAGCCATGTTGGCCAGATAATCATCAGCATACCTTCAGTATTTTAACCACCACCTTCTCGTTGTTTGTGATGTTTATGGCTTCAAATACTTCACTGTATTTGCCTCTTCCTAGTTTTCTGACGAGCTGATAGTCGTCTTGATTTCTGGAAAAAAAAAGAAAAAGGTTTGAGCATATATTCAGAAAAGTTGATGAACACAACTTCAGCATTAATAAAGTCAGACTGATGTCTTGCTGTTAATTTTTATATTACCCATCACAGAAATATAACCCATCAAAAAAGCCGTCTTTTATGAGAGTTACAAAATAAACATTGTGATACAAACACATTGTCATCTTCCTAAGTTATTGTAAATATTTCACACAGCAGCTCCACAACTAAGCAGAAAGCCTCTCTCCTACCTGCTGCATCTCACTTGAACAATCATGGTTGAACTTTAAAACTGTGAGCTGCTACTAGAAGTTTAAACTTCTGCTAACATGCCAAGTATTTCCAGAAAGGAGAGTCTGAAACCCTATTTAGGCGACAAGGCGAGTGTTTTTCTGAGGTATTTTTCCAATCAAGACAGACAGGCAGGAAGAGCAGATGAATTCCTGAGAGCTCTGATAACGCTGCAACCAACACTCCTGACCGAGAGCAACTTAAAAATGTCAGTAATGCTTCTGCATCTGCAACAGTGAGGAAGTAAACAGCCTGTTTGTTTAAATATTAGCAACTTTCAGGTAAACTCATGACAGTGTTATGTCAGCCTGACTTCACCAAGAAAAAGAGTCTGCTTGGCACAGCTCTCTGTTCTACTGCGTTATTAATTAACGCAGGAAAATGTTCACCAGAAAGCTGCTCTGTGAGCTAAGTAGCATAATGCCCAACATGCTGGCCTCTATTACTACTCTGTTTAGTAGTGAAGGAATTGGCAGCTAATAATAGAACCAGAAAATGTTAATAAGCAGAGGACCCATAATAGTTAGAACCAACAGCAACCAATCCTACCTATTTTAGTTGTTCATTAATGAAGTTATGATGTTAAATTACTATTAAAAAAAGTTACATTGGCCTGGGCCAGATCTGTGCTTACACTTTAAGAAATAATCTAATTGACACCAGAGCAGAATAATACCTTTATCCTTCAGTGTCAATAGCTAAATTAAAGCATGCAGATACGTGCAATGAAAATAAAAAAATCCAAGGTTATTATTTAAAAAAATAATATAAACACTTTGATTTTATGGTGTCTACCGTTGCTTTACAGCATAGGAGCATTTTAAGTTACATAGGGTTTTTCTATATGCGAGATAAACTCCCTCCTACTATGGCTATGTCCTAATGAAGATTTTTGTTATATTGTAATTGTTTATATTTTTTCTCATTATTAGAACGAGAATAAAAAAATAAAACTTGTTACAGAATGTCAAGTTTTAGTATCATCACCCTCCCCTCTTAATATTGTCAAGAAGAATCAATATTGCCTGCTATAAACACTTTGTTTTCCTGCTTCTTGCAGCACTTGCTGCTGCAGCTCAGAGATCAGTCAGTAAGGCTGTAAAACACTCGTTTTTAAAACTGTTTTTAGGACCTCTGTTTGCAGATGTACCGAGATAAATTATGCAATTTCTGCATTTAAATTGTCTCAATGCCTTGCAATGCCATACATTAAATGCAGATTAAAAAGGACAGAGTTCATATTCATATTGACTTTCATGTGGCTTCAATTTGGCTGGTCGTAAACCAGCCAAATTGGTTGGCTGGTTTACAAACTGGTTTTACAACCAGTTTGTAAAACAACCAAACTGGTTGTTTTACAGGACAAATTTAAAATTGCCTCCAACACCAGACCTATTACTGGTCTGGTCCTGGATGGTGAAAAACCCTACTAGCCCTGTGATCTGTCATGTCTGGTCTATGCAGATTGACCCAAAATATTTTAATACATATGACAGAAAAAGAAAAAAGTAATTTAATTTATGTTCATTTGAATCCTGAATTTGTTGTTAGAGTCTAAAGTTACTTCATGTATAGACTCATTCAGTCCTTTCACGATTCAATTAGAGGTACATAAGTTGCAAATTAAATTAATCTTAGATTTTCCCTACTCACAACTTGATATGGGAGAAATAAAGAAAAAATTCTTTATTTCTTCTGTGAGATACAAAGATTGTCTTCCTTTACAAACACCTGACTAAATAATTATTGCAAAATAACACAAAAATTTAATATTGAATTTCAGATGGGCTAATGAGTTCTTATTTTTCTAAGAAGAAAAACATAGGGGCATCCCAAGCAGTAATTACTAACCATTTAAAATTTGGAAACAGCATTTCTAGTGCTTGAGGATGAGGAAAAATTAACATGAAATGGAAAAAAGGAAATACCTTGTAGGTTCGGCCAATATGGAAAAAATGTCCTACAGACCTATTGACCTATTCTCATCCGTCTATCAAAAAAAATTTATTTTGCAATATGTATTCCTACTGCTTTATTGCCCAGCTCTAATACCTTCTCCATATTTCATGACCGCACAGGCAGAGATTATTTGACAGATCTTTTCATACCATTTTTTTTCTTGACTTAAATAGTTATTTTAGCAATACTGATAAAGCACAAAAAAGCCTGAACGGTTTTCACTTTCCTTACCCCCACTCAACAACATGGGACTCATAGTCCCAGTACTCCCGAGGTCTCTGTGTGTTTACATCAGGGTAAACTCGAGAGCGGCTTGGAACCGGGCCAGACATATTCTGTACGAGATCTTTTCTAAATGTCCTATAAAAAGACAGACAAGCAAAATGCAACAAATTAAACAAATCAAGAACAACAAGGGCATGGGTTAATGATACTGGCATAACATATTTAATTTACTGGCAACTAATTACAATATTTAAATCAGTAAATATCCATGTAAATATAAAAATATATAAACATATGTAGGGCAATACCTGGGAGGTTTCCTCCAGGATTAATTGTTGACAGACAAAGTGAATAAGACTTGCTGAGATGCCTTTGTTGTAAGAAAGCTAAACAGACAAGGAAAAATAAATATCTGATGTTAGAGTTGCTCACTATACTGTGCAATCTATGAGCTTTTTAACTTGAACTGTGGTCTGTATCTTGAGATAAGGTTTGAATTGATAAAGAATTACTTTTTTCCCACTTTATACAATGGACGTCTACAATAACCTTCAAAAAATAAACTGCTTAAAACAAAATGGGCACAAGGAATAATAATTCTCATGAGCTAAGCAGTTGGTGCATGGTGTGTTTGCATATGACGGCGTATGAAATGGAGAAACCTGGATGTTAAATGGGGGCATCCAACCAGTCTAATCGGGAGGCACAGGACTCAGTATAGTCATCACTGGGGGCTACAACGACTACCTCCTGTTGGAAACCGGGGGTAGAAAGTAGGTTGATTAAAATCAATAAAGTCAATTAGGCAAACATGAGCAAAGTATGTGAACAAGCGCACGCAAACGAATGAAGCTTAAGCTAATGGGGTTTGTATCCACACAATAGTGTCACAAAAAATTAAACACGTCAATTAATCAGTTTAGAAACTTGCAGTAAAGGAAATAATTGGCTTGATAATTTGATTTAAAAAGATGAAAGCAGTCAAAGCCCAATGCGGCCTACGGCCTGGTTGAGTGCTAACAGCTAGAAGCTAGCAGTAGAACCGGGAAGCTGGCAGGGATGCTAACTAGTTAGCGTTAGCTCGTCAACAGCAGAGTGAAAAGCCGGTAGGAAAGTCACAGCCAGTTCTCGATCACATTACAGAGTAGTATCGTGATTGAATCAACATTCATCTCTCAAATATCCAACTAAGCGTCTGCTAGGTCATTATTTATGCCGGGCTTTACAGCGAGCTTCGAAAATGGGCACATTTTTCTAACCTAAAAAGTGCTAAGCTAGCAGGCTAAGGGAGTGAATAGACTGCTTTCTAGCGAGGTAACTGGCTGACAACGCCTTGACAAAACAGCCCATGAACACCGTAATCGAGGTGCACAACGACTACCACGGATAAGATACCCTTTCCCGGCTTTTCAACCAGTCTAACAAAGTCAATGCGGTGTATAAAACAACAAGGATTTGTGATTAAATAACATGATTACCTCTCAGCGTTGTTGGGACGTCAATATGGCGATGCTCGAGATCAAGAGCTTAATGCGAAAGGTATTTCCAGCAGGGGGCGCTCATTCTTTTCTGCAAAAGAATGACATTTTTCGCTTCTTCTGCCACCAACAGGTCTGTCTGGTTGAAAGACAAACTTTGATCTACACGTGTCTGGGAGTGGACTTAATCTGAGATGTGACGTTTTATCAAGAGAATCATAAGCACTAATGTTTCCTAATCACAAGCCATGGTTCAGTCCACAGTCAAAACGAAGTCCTCTACAGTTACTGAGATTAAAGTTGGAGAATGTAATTATAACATTTAATATTACAATATGTATACATGTATACAATATGTATAAAGTGGGAACAAACAGAGTGCCTATTATGTGTTCATATCCCCTGAAGTGTTCCATATTGTGCCATGGATGGTAATCAATAGTATTAATTATATTTTATTAGGATTTTATTGAATAAATCAAAATTTTTGTACAAATAGAAATCTGAAAAAAGTATTTATTTTAAAAAGTAAGTGCCTGTAAACAATAATAGTCAATTATGGCTATACAATCTTAGACTACCTTAGGTCTTGACTGATTGGATTGTTCTAACAGAACAACAGCTTTACTTTATTTGTTCTGAACCATACTATTGTAGCTCTGGCATCATAAATAGGGTTGTTGTTTTGTTGAAAGTTGAACATCTGTATTCGTCTCTATCATTTTGCAACCAGTAAGACATTTCGCTTTCAGGTCTGCACTATTTTTTATCTCCTGACTGGCTGCGCTTCCCTGTCTACAGAACAGGCAGTGTAGCGTCCTCACAACATGATGGTGCCACCACCATGTTTCACTATGGAATTGTGTGTTCAGAACATTAAGACCTGTTGTCAAAATTTTTTACTTTGAGTTCTGTGTCCACGTTTACTTAATAAAAGAAAATTGGAAAACTTAAAAAACTAAAATCTGTATTAAAAATAACAGTAAGCATATGAAAACGGTGATATCCTTTATGCATCTATGCAGTCCTCCATGAAACTTGTACTCATTTTCATCTATTATTTGTAGAGATATGACAGTTTTAGTCATTATTAACCTGTCCCACAGACACAGAATGGCATTTTTTAAACTGTTGCTCTCCAAAAGGCCCTTTGTTAGTTAAAAACAAGGCTACATTTTATCAGTGAACATAAATGGGAAAAAAAATCAACAGCTCCGGTCTGATGCTTTATCTCAAAGCTGACTTCGGTCAAAGAAAGGTCAAAGGACATTCTCTGAAGTAACTAGTCACCTGTAATTTGTATATATTAGAAGGTAAGACCCATCTCTTCTCTGAATCTGTGTGTTATGACCTGTTGTTTTCACGTTGAAAGGGAATGAATAGGCCCTTGTGAATTTATCAGAATCTAATTGTTGCTCTGTGGCACAGAAATGGCTCATTGTTCAACACACAGATGGAGTCTTTGACTATAAAAGTTAATCTGATCCATCTGGACAGAATGTGTAATTAACTTTAGTACAGCCTTGATGTGGGAGTGCATAAAAGGCCCTACATGCACTTTTAACCAACAGAAGACAGAGTTGGGGGAACCACGGAAAGATGAAGTGGTAAGATGTTTGTAGAGTTTTTTTTTTATATAGATACATTTTAACTCTTAGGATGCACAAAAATGACATGAAAGCAAATTTTGCCCTCTTTCAGCTTCCTGTTTTGTTTGATTCTGTTGGTGCCTTCAGCAGTCACGGGAGTACAAGGTCAAATAAGAGGTAAACAACCTGAACCCAATATTTGTCTTCTCAAAACCAATTTGTAGTGAAAAGTGTTTGAAACCACTAAACCAGGCACAGCTAATTACATTTTTTTTTCTTTTTCCCTCCAAGCTCAAAGACGAAATGTGTTGATCTTTCTAAATGGTGATGATTGTTATCACTATTTCCTTCCCTCTAACTCCTGATTTTTGTGGAATAATGCATGCTTTAAACAATTGTGCATTTTTATATTATTACAGAGGCATTTGGAGCAACTACTGAAAGAGCCACACCTGCCAAAGTCACAGGTTGGTGCATCACAAACAAAATAAATCCAGGTTCTCATTGCTCATCTCATTAGATCCCTAAACTTACTTTTGGTTCCCTATTAGAACAGTGAAAGAGAAACAAACAAATGGGAAGAGAAACCTACAACTGGTCATTTTGAAGTTTTTATGTTATTCTTTTCCTTTTTCTCATATTTACAGCAAAGAAGAACCCTGATAAACCACTAACAGACCAAGAATCCAACGGTACGCTTAATTTGTTGAATGTTGAAAGTGAAAAATGTAAATGTATTTATTTACAATTTAAACAGATCTTAATTTTAATAGAAGCCAAATTTAATTTGCAGATTTGTCTGAGATGCAATCAGTGGAGAGTTTTGTCACCCCTACATATCCAGGTACATTAAACATGTTTGTCATACAGACTTTATAGAAATTATATTTACTTTCTCAAACATAAAGTACATTTCCTCTTAATATTTCAGGACCTGATCAGAGTGGAAGTGAAAGCAAAGGTTGAGTTTGAATCTATGTTTTCAATTTCTTTAAATCGCTAAGACTCCAGAGTTATGTGGCCCTGCAAAAGAACTCATCTCTTTACTACATTTATCACAAATTTGTAGTGTTACAAATACAAATGTGTGTGATATTTTAAATTCAGATTTTGTTTGATAGACCAACATGAAGTATTGTTTAATCATAAATTAGAATGGAATAGATTATTTACATTTGGTTTTACAAACACAAATCTGAAAAGTGGACTGTGTATTAATATTCAGGCCACCAGAGTCAATACTTTGTGGAACCAATTTTTGCTGCAATTACACCTTTGGTGGGAGAAGAAAACATTTTTTCTATTCTCCTTTGCAACAAATCTTAAGATCCGTCAGATTAGATGGAGGGCATCATTCGATTCCATCTGGAGCTCAGTTGTAGCTCTGGCTTTCTTTCTAGGCTTTATCTCCTGCTGTAAGTAATAAGTTTCTCAGACTTTATAGGCTTTCTTTCAGGATTGCCTTCTTTTCAGCTTCATTCATCTTATGAGCAAATCTGACCAGCTTTTCTTTCTGAGGAAAAGTATTTCCATAGTGTGAGACTGCCACCACCATGTTTTATGAAGGGGATAAAGTATTTCCACTTGGGTAGTATATCTCTGCAGCCACTGCAGTGTTACCCTGGGCCTCTTGGGTGCTTCTGATTAATGCTGAGGAAGACAGCCATGTTTTTTGATGGATTTGCTGTTGTGACATACTCTTTCCAGTTCTGAAAGGTGGATTTAGCGGTTCTCTATGAGATATTAAAAGCTTGTGGTATTATTTCATAATTTGATCATTAATCGAGCTGAATAAAACTCAAATCAAAATTTTCAGATTACATTTTTTGTAGTGAATCCCACTCCTTTCACAGTAATGTACTTATTCTTGTTGGAATACCAGGACAAGGGTGTATAGAAAATGGATGGATGGATAGATGGATAAAAAACAATGCCGTTTGTAGTTGTGACATGACAAAACACTTAAAGGGTATGACTAACTGGGCAAGGAACTTTACATGTTGATTCAAATGTCATATGAAGAAATATATTTTCTTATAGAAACATCTAAAGACAATGACAGCTATGAAGTTGTGGATCCCAAAGGTGGAGCAGACGCGCCATCGAGGAGAAAAACACGAACAGGCACAGACCAGATGCAGGAGCTGGATAAGACCAGCAGGCATGTTCAGGGTAGAAGCCAGGAGCAGATCATTGGTCAAGGGAAGCAACAGGAAAGTGGTGGACAGACTGATCCGGACAGTGAAGAGGGAGCGATGGTGAGGTCTGGCAGAGCCACACAAAGCACAGGTGTCCAACTCCAGGGGAAAAGGCTGGATGCAGACAAAAGCACAGAGGCATCTTGGGAAAGCGCAGAGGTCAACAATGGAAAACTGGCTATGGTGCACAGCAGTAAAGGTAAGAATAGCTGTCGTGTCATGTGTGAGGCACTCAAAAGTTTTCAAAAGAAAAAAATAAATGGTGAACACTTCAGAGATGTTTAAAAATTAAATTTTCCCACAGAAACCAGAGAATACATCAGCTCTGAAACCTATCCCTTTGGTAAGAACACATTTTCTTTCCTCAAGTGAAGAATGCACCAGAAGCAATTTAGAAAGTTTTTTTATTGCTTGTTTTTACTTTAACTCACAGATCCCAGTAGATTGTCTGCTCCAGTCAAGTCTAGACCAAGGTTTGTTTCTTTTGAATTTTAAAATGGCACTCATCATTTTCTCAACTTTCTCAAGTGTCTTTTAGTAATGGTCATCTTTTAGTATTTAGTAATGGTCAGTGTTTAGTATTTAGTAATTAAAAAATGCACATAATTTTTACTTGTAAAAACATGTAAAAAAAAAAAAACATTTATCCCGCTCCTTCCACTTCACAATTATGTGCTGCTTTTTGTAGGGCTGTCATGCATTGTATATTCCCATTAAAACTAATAGCTGCTTGTAGTTGCAAAATGTGAGAATATTCAAGGGGAATATTCAAGTATTATGTGTGAACATGCAGTTCATCTGTTGTAAGTGAATACACCTATTTTCCCTATTTTCTTTGTCTAGAGCTACTTCCTCTCACTGAGTCAGGAGCCACCATGTATTGACTCATTCACAGCAGACAGGATGCTGCAAAATACAGCTACTGGGGATTTTTTATACATCCAAATAGAAGCATTGTGTCCATTTTTTGTATTCTGATCATGTGAAGACATACAAGAAAAAGAAAAATATTTTTGATTGAATCTTATGTTGGCTATAAAGCAATAATAGGCTGCTTACAATGGAAGATGATGTAAGAAAAGTATAATCAAATAAACAAAATAAAACCAGTTTTATTGAGTCTAACCGGAATTTATCTGAAGGTAAACATTGATTTCAAAGATGGGTTTTATTGATATTTAAATATAAAAGAATTCACAAACACAACATGCACTGAATGCTCTACATTCTCAACGAGCAAAACATAAATTAACTACAGAAATAACATTCAGATAATCCACCTTATTTCTCATTAGATTTATGCTAAATTATGAGTTGCAAAGCAAGATTTATACAAAGGATTATTTGGCATAGTTCTTTTATATATTTTACAATAAGTCATAGACGTGCAGTTGATAATTGTAACTTTTCCACAACATGTCATTTCCTAAAGTGTCGAAGTTCATTGTAGATATCTGACTGCACTCCATGTAGTTCCTTAAAAGTCAAAAAAACTTAAGTTAACCATGCAAAATTCACAATACAACACATTTTAAAATATTTAAACAAATATCTAAAATAAGAAAAAAAAAGTCAAATCATAGAAATATTTAGTAATTTACAGTGATAATTTTTATATGTATCAGTTTTTATACTTTCATAAAAAAATAATAAGTATTTTATCATTTCAAGTCTAACTATTTTACCTGGTATGGAGATTCTGTGTCTTCTGGGGTCATCTTCTTCGAGGCAGATAAAGGCAGATTTCTTCTACCTGTTGAAGGAAAATATTATAGCATGAGTCAGATAAACACAAAATTCCCCACAAATATCAATAAATAGCAGAAATGCACAAGCTCACCATCGTGAGTCTCCCGCTCCCTTCTTCTCCTGTGATGACTTGCGAAGCAGAACACAGAGATAATGAGAAAGACGGTCAAGATAATGTCCGAGGCAACGATGCCAATCACAGTGCCCATGTTTATCAGGTAGCAGGTGCCACATTCTGTGAGGAAACATTAAAAATATATATATTTTAAATGAAGTAAAATGTCATATCATATATCTAAAGCAAATGGTTGAAGAGATATACCTTGCTGTGCTTCCTCTGACCCTGTAACACATTACAGTAGTAAAGCATCAGAGTCTGCATATGTCTAGACTTTTGTTGTTAGGGAGCGTGAGTGTGACTCACCGAACATGGAGCCCACAATACAGAGACCGTCGGGCATCTTCTCAGTTGAGGGGGAAATGAAAATCCAAAGACCAGCTGTTGTTTTGATCTTCGTCAAAAGGCTGCTTAGTGGTGTCCATAAACAAGATGCTGGAGGTGAGAGTCAGAAGGCTTTCAGGCTCCACGACCAATATTATTACCCGGGTGGATATTTGTCAGTAATGTGCTAGAGTCTGTAAAAGAAGGAGGAGCACAAAGTGGGAGTCCACTGACAAAAGAGGAAGTTAGTCTTTCTGTTTTGCCTTTTTTTGTTACATATCATATTTATGGCACCTGTGGTCGCTGGAATAGAAAGTCTCAATTTCATCTCCTGCTTTCAAGCCATGAAGAGCCTCATATTGTAATTTTAATGGAATGATGGAAACAATTCAGTGGTAGCCAACAGCATCAGGTCACGCTTACGCCCAGAGTTTCTGCTGAAATACAAGCGATCGTATCTTGAAATGGAGAGTTTCCTGACACTATGTGGTTTAGCACAAGAGGCTGGAACAAGTCTGAAGGCCCTCGACCGCAGCTTTATCTGTAACAACACTGTCCTGTCAGCAAAATGAAAGTAAACTTTGTGTTCACTGGTTTTATGTGAAAAACATCTGTTTGTGGTTCATAATTAAATGCCATATTTCTCAAAAATATCAAACACTGAACCTTCTCAAATTATTCACAGACCTGCGTCTGTTCAGAACTACAGCCACATCAAACTGCAGTACATTTAATTTGTAAATCTAATGTGTTAGCCCAACACAAAGTAGTGCGTAGTCATGAAGTACAAAGAAATACACATGGTTTTCAGAATTTTTATTTATATTTTATTCTTTTTTTTCCCTAAATAATAAATTGCTTTTGTCTTTCTGCCCAGTCTTGCTGAAGAAAAGTATTCTGTCACACCACATGTTTCACCACAGAGATGACGAGATTTGTGAAGTTCACAGTTGGGATTTTCCTGAGAGAATCTCCAACCTGAACTGTGCAGCCCTGTTCTATGGGCCTCTTGGCTGTTTATCGGACTAATGCTGTCCTAGGTCAGCTTATCATTCAGATGAAGTGGTATTTCTTGCTAGGTAGTGCTAATGTCTCCCCTCTATAGATGAGGGACTGAGAGATACACAATACATCAGTAAATAAAATCAAATAAATTTCATCATGAGTATTTAAAAGCATATATTTTTTATAATTTTTTTTTACCTAAGAGTGCTTTAAACTTTTCCACAACTTTATCTCTGTTAATGTGGACGATGGGAAGGGCCATAAACGTTTTGGTTTATATTTTAGTTTATGAATTGATCCCTGTTAAGGTAACCACCCTGGAAATTGCTGTCAAGTACTTCTGGAGTAAATGTATTACCACTTCCAAGAACACAAATGTAAAGTCTTGGAAGTTCGCTTGTCCAAGATAAGGTTCATTTCACAATCTTTTAACTAAAGCTCAACACCTTTTTCCTTTTTACTGTCCCTGAGAGAGAGAGAGAGGAAGAGAGAGAGAGAGAGAGAAAGAGAGAGAGAGAGAGAGAGAAGTGGTCTGCATAAACTAAACCCATCAACAAATAGTTGGACTTGTGGAATTTAACATATTGTGTTGATTTTCTCCAAAGTTAGGTGAGGAATCTGAGCGATAAAGTCTGAGTGTCCGGCATATACATATATATATATATATATATTTTTTTTATTGAACTAAAGAATGAAGCAACTGGGCAGACAATGAAGAAACAGATCAGCCAGATAATACAGAGATATAAAGCTGGTCTAGCTCAGCATGTTTTCTGGTGTGACTCAAGCAGCAGTTTCACTGCAGGATTAGATCAAACAAAGCCGCAAGACATTTGGTCATATCTGATCAGGTCTCCAAAACAGCTCACTGTGCTCAAAGGCCATTCTTAACCACAATGATGGATCAGAGAGAATGAGAATAGAAAGTAAAAAGCATTACAATGGACCTGAACGAACACAAGCACAATTTTATTAACCAAACAGAAATAATTAATTCTTTTTAGGAAAGGTATTCAAAAACAAACACCAACAAATAACCCAGATTAAATGGATCTATTGTGAAGTGCAAAATAAAATACATATGAATTCATTTAAATTCTTAGATTTTCCCTCCAATTAACTTGATTTTTTGTCCTCCGAGAAATAAATATTTCATACTGACCATAAAAACACTTTCCATTGATTTATTCAAATAAAACAAGCTAACGTATCACACACATAGGCTTGAAAAATTTATTTAGATGAAAGTTAAAACAATACATTAGATTATGTATACATTAATAAAGTAATAGTTTGACAGTGCAAAATCAAGAGAAGGTTCCAAGACAATCTTGTTTATAAAATCCCATAAATGATTTCCGGCCTTTGTTTAATCTAATCTATACCAAAAGCAATCAGCAGAGGGCGCTGTTAAGTAGTTTTAGCCAATATTTAATGTGCGTGGATGTTCAACCACATTTTTTCAGTTCACATTTAGTGCCTTATTTCCAACGCTTTCGTTGCAAAAAACAAATAAACAAACAAAAAACAAAAAAGGGATGAGAAGTTTAAATATACATATATATATATATATATATATATATATATATATATATATATATATATTGTTTAAAATGAATACTATTTATTTTATCTTTAAACAGCACCGGACCTAAATGATCAAATAAAGTTAATTTGAAAGGTGATTAAAATATGGATATGGCAAATTCTATGACGTCATGAAAGCTTGACTACCTTTTAAAATGGAGTTCTCAATTAAGAAATCACTTCAAGAAAATAGCTGCTCGCTAGAACTTGCTCATATCTATTGTCAGAGCAAACATTTTTTAACTAGACTGTAACAAACAAGGCTTGATGAGCTATACTTGTTAACACATACAGGGAGGAAGAGGAAATGAGGGAGAGTGATAAAAAAGTATTTTTTAAGCTCGTTGTTATAAAACAGCAGCAGGATTATTGCAAAGGCAATTTATAATATGGTTTTTCCACACATATTTACTAGGAATATCATTAAATATGGAGGATGCTGTGAAAATACCTGTCTGAAAAAAATTGTAAAGAGAACCGCATCCATTATCTATAGGATAAGGATCAATAAAACATTTTTATTTTATGTTCTTCACGTTGGCCCGAACATTCATGTAAACTTTGTCAGCTGTGAAGAGATATGAGAAGAGAGAAACAACACACAAAATTAAAATAGGGCATGAAAACATAACAAAAGGAGCCAGATATATGCAGTTCAAACCAAAAGTTTACATAAACCAAATAAAGACACATTCACATTTTTTTTCACTGTCTGAAGTTAATTCTATTTGTTAAATGCTGCAATAATCACAAGAAAAACATGTATACAAAGGTTTATTTTTTAATGTCCTTGAAATCAGAAATATACATACAGAATGATTACTATCTCTAAAATGGGGGAAAACCAAGACAATGTCATGTCTTTGGAAGCTTGTGATAGGTTGACTGACATAAGTTAGCCAATCATAAGTTAACTTATGTCACTAGGGAATCACTCATCGATGCACTTTAAGACCACACCATTTTACGATGTTGCCTGAAGCTGGTAGGATGGTGTCATTACCTACAGTGAAACATGTTCTTTACAGAACATGTTTTTGTAAACTGTAATTTACAAATACATACAGAAGGATTCTTATATATTTGGAAGAAAAAGTCCTATTAAGCTTGGGAACATCTCCTGAACTGTAAGGAATGGTGGTGGCAACCTCCTGTCGGGAGATGTTTGCTGCAGGAACAAGTGCACTTATATGCACATTATGTGAAAGTATTAGAGCAACATCAAAATATATCAGCCAGGGAAATACGAACAAATAATTACCCTTAACATACATTCAAAGTGGTTACGAAGTGGCTTAAGGACAACAAACTCCATGTTTTGTTTGTGGCTCTGATCTTAATCCTGTATAAATCTGTGGGTAAAGATGCAAAGATGCACCTCCAAATCTGACTGTAGCTATTATTTCTTTTACTATTGTGGCATTTAGCAAATATAAATAATTTTGAATAGTTTGGCCTGATTTAACTTCAGACAGTAAAAACTGTGTTTATGTCTTTTTCTTCAGTGTACCTGAACCTCTGGGTTCAAATGTAATTTAATTATATTCTAAGGGCACTATTTCCAGTATCAGATCTGGAAAAACCAATATCTACGCATAACTCCCTATCAAAGCCTTACCATTATCTATTTTCTGACGACGGAAACTGGCACATCGGTAGGTGACGACCACGATGATAAGAGTCAGCAACAAATCTGCAGCGACGATGCCTGCTATTGTCCCTGGCTCAATTCTGTAGCAAGACACGTTGCTGTCTGGCAAGTGGAGACAAACAGAAGAAGGAGGTGGTTGCTAGACAACTGACACAATAAGAGACACACCAATGGAAAAAATGATAGATCAAGTTTGCAGGTTTTTGGTTCTGCGCTGTGCAGCTGTTTGTTTTTTCCTTTTGCAGGTTGTGAGAATACAAAAATGAATCAGATTTCAGGGCTGTGTTCATCTTCTATGTGATGTACATACCTGCTACGGTCACAGTCAGACCTAACACAAAGAAAGCAAAAAAACAAGGCAGTTCATAATTGAGATATGTCATTGGTGATATTTTAGTGCTCCTGCAAAATTTCCGTCTTACTGAGTGTTGGTGGTTACATTTCCTGTCACAGACCACCTAAATGTGAAGAGTTGCAAAGTGCAAAGCAAAAAAAAAAGATACTTACTGCACAGAAGAAACAGTAGAGCAGTGAAGTTGTCAGCCATTGCTTTTTAAGTCAGTTCAAGTCTGTTAAATCTGAAAAGCAAAACACAGAGAAAAATGAATTCACTACACATTCACAAATTGTATTGTTCAGTTTCATCGTATTTGTCAGTAGCATTATAGATAAATGCTGTACATGGTGTGATTTACAGTAAGGTGATCTCGACTTGAACAAAGACAAGATGAAAGGAGCTCAAAAAGTAAGTGGAAAAAATAAACTTTTACAACATATTTCTAAATAAACACCACCAGTCTTAAAGGGAATTACATTCTTGGAACTAAATACTAAATGTCAGCGTTTGTATCAACAAGTGATGAGTATTTTGGATCTAAAGCAGCATTTACACAACATTGGCTGGTTTTAGAATAAAAAAGAAAAGTTGTGAAAGAGAAAATCGGTGTAAGAGACGAGCTCCACATACCTTTTCTGGTTGGCTTCATGTGTCTTGTGTAATCCAAAAGATGATGTGAGAATAGCTTGTGCTGTATCGACGTGACGTCTGACTTCCTCTAGTGGGCTGAAATGTTTGTTTTCGTGTAAACAACACAAGGCATCAGCGCGCTGGTTGCTTCTTTTATTTGGCATTTTATTTGTGGACATTACACATTAGCTAAATTTAAAAACACACACAAATAACTTTATAATCTCTGACAGTGGCTGTAGTTACACATTTCCTGTGAACTATATGACCAACTAATAACAGATCTGCTATGGGAAGGTGACAAAGTGTGTAGGCGCCTTAAAGGTCATCACTTTGTTCCAATCTGATGATTAACTGCTAAAAATCCAACATCATTCTTACTAAGCTGATGACATGCTTAGTAAGAATAACTATGCTTCAAGATTTATTCCATCATTTTATTTTACATTATTCTTTTTATTGTATTTTAATTCTTCAGTGCAAGATATACATAAAACACATTAATAAGCATCTGCCTAATATTGTGCCATGTTAACTAAGTTTCATTGGTTAAATGCAAACATACTATTTTAATGTTTTCGTAGATTAGTGTGTTGAAATACACAAGTGATTTTGCTTGAGGCCTCCGTGAGAAATTAGTACATTAAAGCATTTATAAATCATGCAACATTCCTGAATAAAGCTTAAAGGATTTTCAAGTTCTTGCCCAGGTGTCCCTGATGTTTTAATACTCCATAATCTGGAGCACTTGGATATAGTTTAAAAGTACCCTGGCATTAAAGCCAGGGAAAATCCCACATTTGGTTGTTTTTAGCTCAGATTTCTAACTGTTGAAAGACAAAAACTAAGCTAGAACAGTAAAAGACAATCTCATCCAGATTTTTATCGATAGTATCTTTTGACCACTGAGAAAGGATCTGATGATACAGTCACATTCAATTAGAATGTGCATCCTGATGAGACTCATTTGCCAGATTTTAACTATCTTTCGAAAAAAACTATTCAACAGACAGATGTCAAATGCATTTTTCACTAGGCCCAGATTTTTATTAGTCTGAATAAATAAATATAATTTATTTTATCAGTCACATTTACGATAAAAAAAATTGTGATATTTTGATAGTAAATGTTGTGCTTTCATTAACTGCAAATAGAAAAATCATCAAAATTACCATCAAAATGGAGGCTTTTTCAGTTTGGGTGTATTTAATTCATATATGTGTTTCACTTAGTGAAGGGCATTACAGAAATTAATGAACTTATAGATACTCTGATTCATTGAAAATGATTGCATAAGTGTTTGTATCTGCATGTCCTTTTTTGGACTGTAAATGGATTTAGTCAGCATCAGTCTAAATTTGTACAATGCCCTAATCAGAATTTCACTAGAAGGTCTACTTCATTATTGTCTAAAGTGTGTTATACCATCCATGTGGCCAGCAGGGGGCTCCAAGTAGACTCACTATATATGTGTCTTGCAAGACCAAATATTTAAATGACAGTCCTTGTATGGAGTGAAAACAGCACTGAGCCTCCCCACTTGCAGTGTTAGTAAACTGTCCAAATGCCTTTAATTCAATAGGACTATGACCTGGCATCCATCCATCCATCCATCCATCCATCCATCCATCCATCCATCCATCCATCCATCCATCCATCCATCCATCCATCCATCCATCCATCCATCCATCCATCCATCCATCCATCCATCCATCCATCATACCTGCTTGTCACCAGCCCACCAGATATAACCAGCTGCTCCTACTTATATCTGAAAACTTGTTTTAGCTTCGTTTATTTGAGTCAACTCCACTTACTTAATACCCTTTTATCCTATTATCAATCATTTGCAAAACACCAATAAAATAAAACAAAACAATGCCCAAACTCTTCCTTCTGACTGACATAAACACGAGGACGAGGCTCAACCCAGATGCTTTAGACAGATTGTGGACCTCTGCAATGCTTTAAAAATGTCATGTCCTGAAGACTGCAACAGAACTACATCAACCTAGACAGTAAACTTGAAAGTCTGAGGTTTTCGAACCAGAGACTCTCTTCTCCACTACTGTACATTGATAACGATCCCATGAAAACCCTAGGATCTGAGACAAGCGGCAGTCCAGGAGTAGTCAAGATAGTGGACACACCTCTGACTTTGATTATAAAAGGAACCTTTACATTTACATTTTCTGTTGTGTGTCTTGCTTCTGCTGTCTTGATGATTCTACTTTTTTTTTGTCGGTGAAATTACATGATTTTTTAAATGTAACGCTGCACTTCAAGGACATTGCTGAAACAGTTTTGCATGTAGATCAAAGAAATACTGGTGTACCTATTTTGTTTCCCGATACCTGGTTTCTTAGGACACAAGTACTTCAAAAGAACAAATACATTCATAAAAAAATTAATGTGAAAATACATTGCTTTACAACTAAACTCAAATATGATTTTTCAGTTAAGTCATTTTCAGATGAGAAAGTCTAAAAACTGATATTTTGTGAACTTATAGGCAAATAGAAACAAGGTCATTTGTCTATATATTTTACATCAAAAGCCTGGAATAGACAGGTCGTACACTTGCTTTTTCACAATAACTGCACGTTTAAGAAGCTTAGGTTTTTCGGCTGGTATCAGCAGTGCAGTGATGGTTCAAAGAGTGACCTTTGCACGGTGAGGGCAGTAGAGGGAGCTATTGTACAGCCTACAGATTGAACAGTTCAGAGGGCACGGCAAACTCCCAATGGAGTTTCTGCTCTGACATATTTAAAATAAAATTGATTGCTTCAGTAGTAGAGATTTTAAGAACCGAGTGAAACAAGAGAGAGAGAGAGAGAGAGTTTGTGTTAGGTTCAGTGCTAGCCATGTACTGGTAGTGATTTGGTTTGGGGTAAGGATTGGAGTTAGGCTATAAAAATGAATAAAAAATGAATGGAAGTCAATGCAAAGTCCATGTGAAGATGTGTGAGTGTATTGTTATTGTTGAGTTATTTTTCAGGACATGTTAGTCATCTAACTAAAGGACAAGAGACAAGACATGAGGCTTTAATGTTTTCTTTGAAGTGTCACAGAATTTCCTTTCACACAGTGAATCTGGCTCAGGGAATCTGGAAGAAATTCAGTTTTCAGCAAAACATAATAAAATGTCGTTCCACAAATGTTACAAGTATATTAGATTGAGTTAATCCTTTTTCGAATATCTTAAGAGAAAAATATCTTGTAGATTGTCAAATCAAGTTTATTTGTATTACTCATTTCAGCAGCAACATGCTTTACATCATAAAAACATCATACAGTCAACAATCGTGAAACAAGCAATAAACATTACATTTAGTCAAATGTATCATCAAAATCATCAAACCAGATCAGATTTTTGATCAATCTTCCATTTACCACTAATCAAAGGAAATTCTGAACAGGTGGACCTTTAGTCTTGATTTAAAGTAACTTAGTGTTTTACAGTTTTCTGCAAGGTTGTTAAAAATTAGATAGTGTAATTTTTTAATGCATGATGTTCTTAATTTTCATAAAATTTGAGGACGATTAAAATCTCCCTCTATCAGATTATATTGTAGGTGAAATGAAACCAGTCCCATTTTACTTTTTCTTTTAATCATTTATTTCCTAAGTATTGTTAAGTAAAGACTAACAGGCCAGCAGCTTGTGGTCTCTGAGGTTTTAGTGGGTGCCCTAAAATAATGAGGTTTTGGATCTCAATAAAGACTGCCTCTATAAATAAAGGTCAAATCACAAATAAATAAAAAATCTCTTTTGGGTGAATTCATGTTTTGGCCACAAAAGTATTTACATTTTCCAACTAGAGTTTTTAAGCCCATGTCACTGTGAGGAATTTTAATTTATTGGCTTTATGTACATAACCAATATGCAATCATGTTGAATTGAAGATGTCACAAACACAAATCTAACCTTCGACTCTAAGCATGTCAAGTGTAACAACACCAAGCTTCATGCCCGTGTCTCATGTCTTCTTTTTTATTTATGGTGTTTTTGTGACTGCCGTTGCAAATAGCTTAGCTTAGCTTCTGTTACAGTTTGGGTCTGTTGATACAGAGGAAGACATTTCTAGAAATATCACGTCTATGACTAAGTTTTCTGACAGGACAAATGGAAAGACAGTTTTGGAAGAATTATTCTTGCATGAGAAGATCTTGTAAATCTTTGATGACGACGTGTGCCTACACACAAATATGTTTTGAAGTGCATGCTTGAAAGAATGTTATGTGTGTTAGGAACATTTTTTCAATTCAAAACCTTTTAAATCCAGCTTTCATCCAGGCCAATCCAAAGCAATACGTAAATGCAACTATCCATGTGCTGTTCGTTGAACAGGTGACCAAAAGAATCAGGTGGAATCATTTTAAGATATGATAACTCTTTGTGTTATTGGATATGATCTCTGTTGAAATACAAATTTTAACTTATTTTAATTAGTTAATTTCTGATGTTTTGTTTGTTTGTTTTTGGCTAACTGAAGAGGAGCAGTTTAAGTTTCTAATTCTTTGAAGAATACTTCTCATTCATCACTGGAAAGTTCTTTTAGTTACTCCAAAGTAAGATGTAAAATAAATTTTCCCTTAGTAGATATGACTAAGTTCATATTGATCAAAATGATGAACAATCAACTAATATTTTTCAAGAAAATATTTAGTCAAATGATGACAAACCTTTTGTACACGTTGATGCCATTTTTCTTATGAAGTATTAATTCTGCTGGTTTTCAGAAAATGATGAAAACCATTTCATCTGATAGTCAATTTGTGACCTTAAGCTCTCAACTCTTCGGAAATGCAGCAGAACAACAAACCAAAACACCACATCTGAATGGCTCAAATAACTAAAGATATAAAAAGTAACAGCTTGGAGTGGCCTAGTTAAAGGCTGTATTGACATTGAGATACTGTAGTATGACATTGAATAAGCAGGTCAGAGAGGGCCAAACCTCCACAACAACAATATACAGTAACAAAGAGCTATCACCAACTCTCTTTGTTACTGTATATATATATACAACAACAACAAACAGCTATGGGTCACTACGTGGCTTTAGATCAAATGAAATCATCTTTTAAAAATAATAATACTGTGACAGTATTTCGCTTTTCGTTATCCCAGACTTTCTGTATTCCTGTAATTCACACAGCTGATCGCCCGTCAAGAGCTTAACTTCTCTATAAACTGTGCATTTCTCCTCACTCTTCTCGCTTGGCTGAGGACGCGGGGGTGTGCTGGGTTTCCCAGGGGGCGGAGCTTCGAGGCGGGGACAACGCGGTGCTTACAAGCGGCAGGGGTTGTAAGTCAACAAACCAGACTCACTTCTTCAGCCTACCTGAACGGACCTGTGCACAAATCCCGTTTCTGAAAAGACTGCTGGCCGAGTGGACGAACCGACGAGAGAGGGACACAGAGCACAACCGTTTCTGACATGCACTTTGATAAATGTGAGTATTAATCCTGTGATGGGTTGTTTACATCTAGCTTATGTTAATCACTGTGAGGTTTGTCAGTGATACTCTTCTGGTTAATGTGCTTACACTTGAAAGTCACTTTTGAGACAGATGTAATGTTAGACTTTGTATATTTTCCCCTAAAATATACATAATCCACATCAGGTTATCAAAGTATCTTTACCTTGTAATGTTGGCTGCCAAGTCTAATATGACAGCATTTACAAATCCGTGTTATTATTGTTCTTAGTCACACTTACCTCAACAAATGTCTCATCTAGTATTTTACATTGAAATGTCATACAGTGTGCCATTTCAGTGCAATGACATCACTATTTGGGTGAATCCAAGAGTCCAGACTTCATTTTGGGGAACCCCTGATGCATCTCCACCCCTGCTTGTATGTTTTCATTTCCTCTTTTAATTAATACCAAAGAGGCAAGTTGTGTGACATGACAGCAACAGCCTGCTTTGCCTAAGCTTCTTTGTTCATCAGGTTTTTTTTTGCGTTTTTTTTTTTTGCCTGGGCGATCACTTTACATGTATTTTGTTGCGTGCGGCTGGCCCAAGAGTAAAAACCCACAAAATGAGGAAACTGGTGATGCACTGCCTCTTTCTTGTCTCTGAGGATCGGGCCAAAAGAGAAAGGTCGTCGGAATCCCCAGCCCTCCCACGCTCGTGACTCATTGTCCAGGGGTTTCCACAGGGCACGATTTGAATTTAGCACAAGCTGAATGTAGCCGGCGCAGAAACTCGAGTTCAGAGTATTTAGTTTGGCACCAGCTATTAAAAACCATCCCCTTATTTCCTGTTTCTCTAACAGAGCAACTTCTACATCTGACAAAACTCCTTTGAATGAATGCATGCTCTCTGGCTGTTGTGTGCCAGTTGTATCATCAATGAAAAGGCCAAAGGTTGCATTTTGCTGTAAAGATCAAATGAGTCAGCATTAAGTCACTTGTAGTAACACCTCCTGAACCTGAAAACGAAACCCTGCGGGATTGATCTGTTTTGACTGATGTCATTTCGGATCAAAGTGACCTTTTGTCAGGTGTTTCAGGGGCACAAAACGGGACACAAGACACTGACTCTTTTTTTTTTTTTTTTTACATCAGAATATATTTGCAAGGGGGAAGTGAAATAGCTGTTTTTGAGAAGAGAGAAGACTGGGCAAAGTGAAACCAAAATAATACCTCTTTTACACAGAAAAACAACCCATGTTGTTTTTCTGTGTAAAAGAGGTATTATTTTGGTATCACACATGGGCTTGAAGACAATGCTTGTCTTGCATAACTGTAGATGCAACAGAAAACACAAGGCAAACCACTTGCGTTTCTAAGTGACGCGCCTCTGACACACTAAAGGCAGGAAGATGTGGTTTGCGTAATGGAGCGGGACAGAAAGGTGTCACAGAAAATGAGTGCTGGCAATCCCATGCTGAAGGTTTTCTGATGAATCTCTCTCTCTCGCTCTTTTTCTCTCTGTTTTATTTGTACAGCTGCCCGCAAAAGGTCTCTGTTCCTAATGGAGGAGTTTTTTTCGAGTCTGAGCTTTGTACTTGGGTTCCACAGGCAGAGTGGAAATAGGGCCTTCGTTTTATCTTTCACGTGTAGCGGGGGAAGCTTTTGAGGAAACAAACCTGTGTGGTTGCTTGTTGTCGGCTGGAAACAGCAAATTTCTATTATGCGGTGTTGTTTTCTTTTCTGTTTTCACACTTTTCCTTTACCTGTTGAGTGGAAATGAGACTCAGAAGGGGAAACGTGCACATCAAATAAAAGAAGAGATGTTTGGGTGCAGGGCAAGAGGAGGAGAAAAAAAATCCCTCCATGGAGAAACCGAGTTCAGAATCTCAGAAAAGATTGCTGAAGTGTTTAAAGTTTAGATAGATAATATCTTCAGTGTAAGCTAAAATAAAACCAACAAGATTAAAGAAAAAAAAAACCCTTAAGAGGAGTCCAACTTGAATAATTTATGTTACTTTCAATCTTTTTAAGAATTTTTGCTTTTTTAAAATGGCAGAATGTGGGAAATCTCTCAATATTGGAAATGCTCTATTTGTCACTGTGTTTTGTTGTTGTTTTTCCATATTAAATTTAGTAGATATCATTAGTAAATTGCATTCACTTGTGTTACTCAATAGAAAACACACAAGTTTTATGCATGTAGTCTAAATGTTTTTACACTTTATTGTCAAAACAATTGCTTTTGAAGCTAATTTAATTAAGAGTTACTTAACAATAATATCTGATCAGGTTACTTGTTTTGTTTGTATACATAAAAAAGTATACTTTTGTGTATACTTTTAAAAAGTATACACAGATCAAGTAATTAAGTCCTGCTTACAGATGAAAGTGAAAAGCTCAAATGAAGAAAAAACAAGATTTTCTGTCATCAAATCCTCAATTGAATTATTCTTTTCAAAAGTGCTAGTAGGCAGACTCCTGTATGTTTTACACCTTTATCTGTGGGCACAGATTTAGTGTCACTGATTATAACCTCCATGGAAAAGTAGAGATGGAACAAGTCCTATTTTAAAAACTCTGGTGTCTAGAACCTGCTTTTTCATTTTGCTGCTGGAAAGTGTGTGGTGTCATCAAACAAATGCCTCCTGCACTCTCTAAAGCTGTCTGAAAAAAGTGTTGAAGAAGTTGAAAAAAGTTGAAACAAAAATCCTTTGTGCTTCATTCTAAAAGTGGGCAAACAAAATAAAACTTCGTAAGAATTTGTAAGAATTTACAAGAAACCTGTGCAAAACATTTCACTCTAAGAAGTTATAGCTTAAACTAATTAGATGGATGTTTAAAAGGCAAATGTAAGTCTGAGCATTAGAAACTTTCAGGCAGATGAAAATAAAGAAGAACCCCTTGTTGACCTCACAAGCATCAGCTGAAGCATTTGAAGACCAAAATTGTAGCAGAAATTATGTGAAGAAGAAAAGACTGAGTATAAAATATACCAGAGTTCATAAAGTTGTGGAGCTGGACTTTAAAGACAAAAAAAAACAGAAATTAATTTGGTATTAAAGTGAGAAAGCTAAAGAAACTGAAGAATCATTTGGAGATCTTTTGACATCCATCATGTTGGGTTTGAGGAACAGACATACTATTTTGTTATAGGGTTTAAAATGTGGACACAGCAGCAAGTTAAACACTGTAATGAGCTTCATAAAAAACTGACCTAATTTTTACTCTAAGATCAATGAGGACTTCAGTTGTTGCTTCATTAATCTGCTCATTTATTAATTTATTAATTTGCATTTGCTTATTTCTGTAATTTTCCTAATGGCTGAAATGAATGCATAAAATGAAAAAAAAAATAGAAGGAAATGATTTGGAAGGCATTTTCTTGTTTAAAGGGCTTATAATACAAATAACTTTTATCCTGTGATTCATCTTAATGGTAGATGAGTAACATTTTAATGCATGATTCTGCTTTTCATAGTTCCAAACAGCTTGCCTGATGGCAGCAGTTTAAATTTTTTAAGTGAAAGGTATGAGAAGTCGTTCTGAGGCCTTTTCCTCTTTGAAACATGTCCTATACAGATGGAGAATGACATGACCCTTCTAGCTCCCCTCACTATCCACTGCAGGGCCCTCTTCGTCAGCCTCACTGCAGCTGCTGCGAGATGCAGTACTTCTTCTGCAGACTCACAAACACTCTTTTGTCTAATGTTGTGAGGATGTGATGGAGGGAGTTACAAGTTACAGCTTCATCTCAAAGTCTGCTGTTGCCTCCCAGTTTGATAGTCGTTTGTGTGACAGGAAGAAATTTGCATAGAGGGAAGGAACATTCTCCGTCTGATGAGATTATGCCCATAGAATCCTTGGTAAACACCAAATGCTTTTTCTTTTTTTTTAGAATTAAATCCGTTCATGTTTGGATAGTTTGTTGTTTTTTGCAGTGTGCCACATTCGTCTGTTTTTCTGAGTTTGTCTTAATAGAAATCAATTAGTAACTTGGTATTAAACTTCTTAAACCAGATCAGAACAAAAAGTAATTGTATCTGGTTTTACTTTTATTTTTCAGCACCAAAAGAGAAGGCGTGTTGCACCCAGCCCACAGTAAAGAAACTTTTGGAGCAGAAGAGAAGACGCGAGACGTCAGCTGTGCTTCCCCACTGCTCTGCTGCCAGTACAAGTCCAATTCCTCCGACTACTATTGCAGTAAGCCAACATACTGACTTGCTCAGCGTCTCACCTAATACTTTGTCTCTTATGTTTGTTTTGTGATCATATAATGATTTTCTGTTGCATCTCTTAGGAGCTGACTTCACCAGAAACGTTTACATTTACAGGTAAGGATGAAACATCTAAAGCCAAATATGTTCTTTCTAGTTCAAAAGGAAAACAAAGACATTTGTTATAAGAAAAAATATAAATACTGCCACAATCTGGGTGTGTAATTATGAAGATATTTGAAGTAATACTTAGTTAAAGCATTATTTTGATTGTATATCAGCATGTAGGATTTCCTTGCCAATTTGGTACAAACATATTCTTCCAAAAGGTTTTTGGATAGTTTAGCTGCACCTGAATGGGTTTTTTTGTAAACTGCAAGAAAAGCTTTTGTCCTGCAGTCCCACTTCTTAGTTGAGATATAAGCAGATTAGAGGAATCTGCTGTCACATGTGATCCTCAGTTAGCACTTGCTGAACATCCTTGCACCTCCTTGATTGTTACTGTTGTCATCTTTCCAGCTAACTTGACCATTGTGTCCCCTCTTTTAATCAGTTTTAGACAACTGGTGATTTCAAAGTCTAGTATTGTGACTGGTTTCTTGATTTTTTTAGTGCTGTTCACCAGACTAACCACTTCTTACAGAGATTCTTTTGGTTATTTGTAAGCTCTCTTCAGTTCACTTTAGTGAAAGATTTAAAAATGTCAGGAAAATCCCACTAGGTCAGCTGAATGTAAATAAAGGCTCAAATTCAGCAGAATTGATAGCAAACATAACCTCAAGAAGATAGGATGCTGAAAGTGAATCAAAAGGTTCTTTATCAAATGTTTAGTTCAGGTTTTTTTTTCCTATGACAAATTTCTTTGTTGGTTAGTTTCTTTAAAATGTTATATTGCAAGTTAGAGCTAAGAACAGCTTGTGGGGATTTATTTTCAACAAAATAAAACCTTTCATGTATTTTGCACATTTTATAGTGACTGCATTCAGAGGTGGTTTTCCATGTTTGTTACTCTGGCTGAGCCCTGCCCTTATTTGGGAATTTTGAGAAAAAGGCAGAATAAAAAGTCATAATAAGATGTTGACTGGTGTTTTCCATTTTAGGTGGAGCAATAAGCTACTCTGACATGGCAGTGAGCTATCATTCTTGGGCCCCATCCCTTGAGTCCACTCACAGTTACTACAGCAGTGACCCAGGACCCAGTTACGATTCATCCTACCTCATGCAACCTGAATACAGCACACAGCAGCAAGTCTCAATTTTTGGAGACTCAGTGTCTACGCCATATGTAAGAGAAATATTCTCAGTGTGGTACATCTTTGAATATCCAGCATTTCTAAGTCCATAAACCTGCTAAGAGGTGAATAGTGGCTTACATTTGACCTTGGTTTTCAGGACTGCTCTATGGGGGTTGCAGAACCCAGTGTGGCTCCATCTTGGTCCCATCTGGGTCTGAGTGATAACACACAGCACATTTATAGCTCCTCAATGGATTCTTTAAAGCTGGATGAAGCCAGGATGCTGCTCAGTGGGATGGACTACAGCAGAGCCACTTGCCAGGATGAAGACGGTGACACGTGAGTTATTATGATTAAACTTTAACTACAGAAGAAAGCCAATGTCTCTTTATACGAGGGTGACCTTGCTAAGTGGTCAACCCTTTTAATAAGTGCCTAATTGAATCATGCTAAAAATAGGCTGGTAAGTAAAAACAGCATGCAGCATTCCTATTAAATATAATATACCCGCAATATTGTTTTGTTGATTATAAAAAGTGAGACATTGTTGCAATTATTCAAAAACATTTTTGATACTTGTAATAATGTTTGTAAGGCATTTCTGCATTTGTTCTTCAGAATTTGGATGCGTTTTTTATTATTATTATTATTTCTGACCCTGAAATATTGAAATGTCAGGGTTAGGCGGATCAACAAACAAGACAATAAATAATAGTGCTTTTATTTCATGCTATTCTTTATACCTAATTGATATCTCATTGGTCTCAATGGTTATTTTGATGTACTTTAAAGAATATTCCCCTACCTAAAGCCTTGTTTGTTTTGAAAATGAAAGATTGTTTAAAGAAAAGGGGACATTCAAATGTTGGAGCTAAATCAGACTTACAGACCAAAAAATTGGGAAACAAAGAGTTGCATAAGTACAATACACAATGTGGGTTTGAGCAAAGCATAAGATTGAGGAAGCTCTACCCTTTCCTTCATGACTGAACTGTTGATTTGGAGATGATTGTAAACAAATTACTTACTACCATTGAGTTTTGTTTTTGGTAGTGAACTGAAAGTGAAAACCAAATTTGGAACATGGTAATTTTTTGAATGATTAAAAAGAAAGTCTGAGTCATTGTTTTATGCTAGAGTCAGATAAGATAAAAAAAAAACACATCTTCAGCAGAGAAAAGCAATAAGATGGAATAGCTGTGGGGATGACCACAGTTAAACAGTTTCATTTACAAGTAACTCATCATTTATTTTTCTTGAACAGCATCCTGCACATCTACACAGCCAAAGGACTCCGGGAGTATGCCATTGCTGCTGCAGAGAGGCTGAGGGAAGTGGGGAGGCTTGATGCCAAGGAACACAAGGGAAAGGTATGAAATATAATGTGAATATAAATGCGCTAAGGAAAACAAATGATTTCTTTTGGCGTTGTTTAAGAAATGTAATTGAGTGATTGTCTACTACTTGTGTTTTTGCAGACTGCTTTACTAGTGGCAGTGACAGCCAACCAGCCAGAGATTGTACAGGATCTTCTGTTATTAGGAGCGGACATAAATGCCTGCGACTTCAAAGGTCAAACTGCTCTGCATTTGGCTGCTCACTATGGATTCCCGGCAGTTCTCCAGGTAAAGAAACAACAACATTGGTTTAGTTTTGTCATCATCCCCAAAAAAAGTTACAAAAGAGATTTTTTTTTCTTAGCAATGCTCACCAGTGATTTCTATTTTTCTGCAGGCAATTCTGTCAGGTAGACCAAATGTCAACCTGGAAGCTCGCAACTTTGAAGGTAATTTAATGTCTTACTTTTTTTTTCATGGAAATAAGCAAATATTGTTGTTTCATAGCCCATGAACAACAACGTGATGTTTCAGCTTGTATTTTGAAAGTCAGATGTCTTTTTTCTTGTTTTTTTTTTTGCATTAGGTATGACGCCTCTACACTGTGCAGCCATTTCTCACAGTGTCACCATGAAAGCTTCTTCAGCCGCACCAGCTGATGTTAGTCTTCAGGCCAAAGCTGAGGAGAAGCTCTCATGTGTACGGATGCTTTTCCATGCAGGGGCCTCCCTTCTCAGCCAGGTACTTTAGCTCAGAAGAGCCACTGTGTATTACAGTACATATGTCAAACCATGAGCTGTGAGTGAGAATGTACGAGGGGAAGTGCCAAGATTAATTTAACCAACATGATGACATAGTTTGGCCACTTTCCCTCTGCACTCTCTCTTTTGTTTTGTCTCTCTGCTTTGACACTCAAATGCTGTTGTTGAAGAGGTGGTTTCATAATTCTTTCCCTCACTTCCCGTTCTCAAATTCCAGGAAATCAAAAGTAACAAGACAGTGCTTCACTTGGCTGTGAAAGAGGGGAACATTAAGCTGGTGGACTATCTGCTGGGGAGTCGCCTCCAAAACATGAAAGACTTTGTTAATATGAAAGTGAGTCTCACACTGACCTGAAAGTCAGAACTGTATTCTCGGTTTGATTCTGCGCACAAGTTCACTGTACGTCGTACATGAAAATTGTGCTGACTGAACTTTTCAAGTCGTAACATCTTAACACGTTTGTGATAGGCCCATGGTCATACGGCTTTACATATGGCGGCGGGTCTTCATGGCAACCAGAACCAGGAGAAGATCCTGCAGCTGCTCCTGGACCGAGGAGCCGATCCCAGCATCCGCAACCTGGAGAACGACCAGCCAGCTCACCTGCTGCAGAGTGGCCCACAAGGAGAACGGGTATGCTGCCGATCATTTCTCACTGTTAGCACCAGTAAATGTCTTACCTACTGCTGATAAATGTCTTCGTGTCTTTATTTGGTGTAAGTCCAAATAAGTTTGTTGTTGAGGCTCAATCTTAGGAAAAGAGGTGTAATGAGGTTTAAGCTAACGTTATTTTCCTACCTTTTGCACTGTTTGACTTTTCAACTACTGTTTGTATTCAAAGTAATAAAAGGTTAAAGGCTGATAAAATACTTCATTCACATTAGATGTTGAGACATTTTGAAGACTGGAGCTGCTTTATGATGGTAGAAGTTTGCTTTGGTCTTGGCCATTAACTTAAACCTCTAGAGCAGCTAATTGGATTTATGCTGAATTAATACTCCAAGAGAGTTATCAACTGCAGTTAAAGAAGAGCCTCATGTAGAAGGATCCTTTTAAACATTGCTGCTTTTATTGTTCTAAGCTAAACTAATCTCACCAAGTTCTCCTTTCTGTTTCACAGCTCAAATTCATGTTGAAAAGGCGAAGCAGTTCTCGTTCTGGCAGGACCAGGAATAACTTAGACCACTTGTAATCCCGATTTGCTGGGATGAAACGTCTTCAAGGTGACTCCTCTGTTGAGAAGGGGAGAAACTTTTCAGTGTAATTTGGGAGTCTTTTACCTAAATGTTGATTGAAAAAAGTTTGATTACTTTAGATTTTTTCATATAGATTATGCCTGTGACTTACTGCCTATAAAGTAGAATATTTTTAAAATATCAGTAGACTGATATATAAAATATCAGTATTCGAGGTAAAAATTTTTTTTACAAATTCTCAAAATCTAAAAAACAAGAAATTTGGGTTATTATCAAAACGATGTGACACAAACGCAGTAGTAGATAACAAAAACTCAAGGTAGTGGATTCAGAATTTTGCTTCTCTGAAGTTTGGAGTATTAATTTCTTTGATAGGTTTATCTCCCAATTCAAAGTTGATTTCTGTGAAATCGTGAGTAAAAGCTCTGGGACCATGTCCCCGAAACCTCTCTGACTTCTCTGGTTAAAACCCCTCACTGATACGATATCATAGTGATACTCAGAGCAGCGGTTTTAAGATCAATCAACACGTGTCTTCTTCTGTTAAGAACGATTGATTTTCAAACAAAAACCTATTCAATGGTTTGTTTTCTGTATGGATCATACATATGTTGTGTGTGACACTGGATGCAATTTTTTTCATTATGGAAAAAGAAACTTTACTGTGTAAAACTTAAGAAACTATGACAAAGAATGTTTTTTTTTCTCAAGCAGACATCAGACGAGTCAGCGCGATGACAAACTGTCTGATTCACTGTACATTTCACTTATGAGTCACAAGTAAAAGTACAATAACTCTGTTTCCATAAGATTGTTTTTATGGTTGAGGCAGGCTTTGAACAGTCCCATTTACATTTAGCGCGACGGATATGAGCAGGGTGGAAAATACACCATCCCACTAGAAGAGCTGTGTCAGGCAGTAATCTACACTTGTAGTGAAAGAGTATTTATTTTTCAAGATCTCTTTTTACCCACCTACCTGTACTGATATGATGATGAGGATGAAACCTTGTAACATGTGAAATGACAATCATTAAGTCGCCAGTCATGTGTCATCTTCGACATTTCTCTATAGCACAAAGAAAATGATTAATCTTGCTGCATGATTAACTCCATTTCAAGCAGCTCCTGACTAAGATTACTGTAAAACTACTTCAATGAGGTGTATGAGCTTCAACAATAGATAATATTCATTTAAAATCTGCCTTATTAGGTCTGAAGAAAAATCCAGAGTTCATTTAAATGTTTTACTGCCTTAATCTGACTTTTTTTTAAGCTGTTTTAACATCTCAGGCATTACTGAACGATAATGATCGTTATGCTTTGTGTTTCTATTTATTGTATTGTTAAGCTATTTTCTCTATTTTCTCTCATGAAATGATCGTGGAAGACAGAAACAACAAACATGTCAGAAAATCTTTTGTTGCAGTATTTACAGTGATGCAAACTGGACCAATGTATGATTTGTAATCATGCTGCCCATTTTATTGCTCATCACAAATAAAATATATTTAAGACAAATCACATTTGCTTCATGTGTTCTGTTAAGCAGACTCTTGTGGATGGGATAATTTTCACAAGAAGAATTTTACCTGAAGTAATCATAAGTATAGGGATCAGATTAAGATGATGTTTAATGACCATCCGGATGTCGGAGATATTCTTCATTTTTGCCAAAAAGATATTACAAGAAAACAATGCGTTTGTCAGCAGGGGTCCTGTGACGGCACTCTTCCTTTGTAGGCATGTGCTGCATTTTCTATACAGCTGGAGGAGGAACTGCAACAGAGAAAGAAATATGAGACAGAATGACAGTGAAGGAGCTCTAATCGTTGCGTTTAAGCAACAGTAAGCGCTGCGTACAGTCAGTGACTGCGTACAGTCAAAGTAACTCACCTTCTGTTTTTGGTATCTGGGTACCAGAAGTGCTGGAGCTGTTTTAAGAGGCAAATGTGAAAATAAGCACTTAATTATACATCATATGTATATTATTTTATTTAACCCTTTCATGCATGGAGGTAATTACAATCAATAGTGGTTTAAAAAGAAAAAGGAAACTCATTTGGGTGTGAGGATGGTTGGACTCTATACTCTGCCACCTATTGGTCAATTAGTTCAACTTCAATTTGTCAAGGCTGGGAGTCAGAAATTCCAAGTGACAAGAAAATAATTTGCTACATCAAAGTAAGACACCTTTACTAGGGGTCATACTTTATCAATATGAAAAGTATTGATAGCAACTATCAATGAGTGGGGGTTTAATTAGTTAATTAGTTAAATGTGTTAACTTTCAATTTGATGTTGGTAGAAAATTTCACCTAATCATTTTCCCATAAAAGAGAACATCATGTATCACTGCCTGTTTGTATTGTACTGGAAAATATTTGCACAGCAAGGGCATATTCTGTGTATTAGATGCTGCATCTTCAATATTTTTTGAAGATGAATTTAATGCCTTAATTTAATTTAAGGGTTCTTCATGTGCAATATCTGAATGTGTGCACATATTGACTCAGACACATGTGGGTGGAAATGTGGGTGCTTGCCTGTGCGGTTACTTCTTAGTATGTACAGTCATGTATTTGTTGCTTTTCGGTCTGTTGCTTCAACATTAATTAACCCACCAATGACTGTAGATCTAAATTAGCTTTATGTATGTACAGTCTGGCATGTCTATGTTGAAAAGCAACATTTCAAGTAATAAATCAACAATGTTTTTTATTTCTTTTAATCCAGAAAACAATGTTTTTGTTGATCTTTGAGAAATATTTGTCATGGTCTGAAGTTGTGTTTCTTTTCCATCATGCAGATATGTGATATTTTGGTATAATAGTTTAATAGTAATTAGTTTTACATTCCTCCCACAGACCTAAAAATGACTACTAATGAGCTCACTAATTTTACATGAATGTGTGCATGGCGGGCTGCCCAGTGGCGCAGCTGGTAGAGCTGTTGCCTTGCAGCAAGAAGGTTCGATTCCTGGCCCGGGTCTTTCTGCATGGAGTTTGCATGTTCTCCCTGTGCATGCGTGGGTTCTCTCCGGGTACTCCGGCTTCCTCCCACAGTCCAAAAACCCCTCCCCCTAAATTGTCCCTAGGTGTGAGTGTGTGTGTGTGTGCATGTTTGTTTGTCCTGTGTGTCTCTGTGTTGCCTTGCAACAGACTGGCGACCTGTCCAGGGTGACCCCGCCTCTTGCCCGAAACGATAGCTGGAGATAGGCACCAGCAACCATCCCAACCCCAGTAAGGGACAAAGGTGCAGGAAAATGGATGGATGGATGTGTGCATGACTGTTTGTCCTGTGTGTCTCTGTGTTGCCTCCCACCCAATGGCTGCTGGAGATAGGTTAGAGATAAGTTGGGGCTTGTGAAAACATGTATAGTCAATGAATAGATGAATGGATGTATAGTTTTCACTCAATGTATAGTATTCATAATTTCACATTTTTAAAGAAACATTTTGTTCCTGTCAGTGAAAAGGTCTGAACAACATGTTTTAGGAAATGAGCTGCATATTTTATGTGCAGGGCTTAAGTTGACTGAAATAACAGAGAAATGAAAAGTTCAGTAAGGTCATCATAATTCATGCACGAAAGGGTTCAATTCATAACTGTAAAACATACACTGTGAAAACTGTGGCAACAACTTTGTCTTGAATTTGTCAAAGTGTGCACATTTTGAAAATTACCAGATCTAAAACTAGTTGGAGCCACAGGGTTCTGATTTGTGGTGCTTAAAAGTTTGAAAACACTTTAGAAATTTAATATTTAAATTATTTGATTTGAAAAATTAGGTTTCATCGAGTGACTAGAAATAGACTCTGTCTCGATAAAATTAATTGATTAAAAAAAGAACATTTGCACTTTCGCCTTGTAAGAATTATGAATACAGATCTGTAAGTGGCACAACTTAAGAGTTGTTCCTTTTTGTATTAAAAGGAAAACTTAGTTGCCTTGTTCTTATTTAGAAAAAAAAAACAAAAGTGAATCTAAAAGTAAATGTTTTCATTAACCGTGATCAGAACCGCGAGACATTCAGACTCATACAAAGTTGAGCAAAAGTGAATTTGGTCAAAAATAACCACAAATGAATGTGTTTTTTTACTCTTATGAAAAAATAAAGTCATTTGAATATGTAGATGTAGCAATTTATGGTGTATCTGAAGGTGAAATATTTTACATTCTGTCAAGAAAACCTATTGTTCTGACAATATCTTATTGATATTTACTCAATAAATGGCTACCTTCACACAAGATACTATTTATTTTGTAAGAACATAACATGATTTTTGTTAGAAAATAATAAATATCTTCCAATGTGAAAAGTAAATTGTTAGAACAAAAAAGTTTTCACACTATAACTTGATAAAGCTCTGATTTTCTTACACCCGGGTGGCAGCTTTAATCTTCTGTAGTTTCTGTTTATCCAGTTTTTGTTTCTTTACAACATTTCTGTAAGTCTGATGTCAGAAACCTGACTTTCCAAACATTAAATCAGTTCTATTTTTTGCACCTCACAAACTCAAGTCTGGTTATTCTTCCTTAGGAGTTTACCGGTTTAATTCAGCACTTATTGTTTATTGAGGGGAACAGTCCCAGTGAAGTGAAACATGCCTAAGTAAGTTACTTTTTCAACCATGCTTCATAGCTGGAATTTTTGTGCTAAAATGCAACATTCGTTTCTTCGTGAAAAGTCACTTCTCATTTTATCAAACTACATCATGTTTAGTTATAAAGTTACGGTATCTTATGGTCCTTGGTGACATTTGTCACATGCAGTGATCTCATAGCGATGTTTGTTGGTTGGTCAATTCTGAGAAGGATAGCTATAGTGAAGTCCCAAAGCTGTCATCCAGAGGAATTAATTTTACCTTCAGCTTAATTACCACAGGGTATTAACACAAGCAATTACTGTAAAACAAAACAAAAACAAAGGAAAACAAATAAAATGTAACAAAAAAAGAACATGAGTAAAGGGGAACAAGTGATTTGCAGCAACTCCTAAAATGTTTGAACCCCTGGTAAAGATACATGAAAATGAATTGTACTAAATAACTTATTGCTTACATGAGGTCATGAGGCCCTGCCTTGTTTGCCACAGTTAATATAATATAATATAACGTAACATAATATAATATGATATAATATAATATTGTCACTTTCTGAAAATAGTGGCTTAAGTGATTTTTTAATCTAAATCATCTTTTGGCAAAAAGAGGTAGTGATTTTTTTCCATTTTTATTTTTACAAAAAACAGCAATGTTTTATTTATATAAATGGGCTTCAGCCCTAAAATAATTTCATATTACACCTTTTTGTCTCCTGTAAAACCTGTTTTTATTATATTTCTGTAAATGTGATTGTACTGTATCATAGGCTTATAAAACCAGAAACCTTAAGAGTTTTCAAACTTTTAAGCACCATGACCGTAGACCAAAATGCCTTGCTCTCCTGAAACAGCAGCTTTTGTCTTTATTCCTGTCTTGCCATTCAAGCAACATGCAATTAACTGAGAGTAGATTTCCCACATTCACTACCAGCACACAGGGAGTGTCTGCTTGAATGCATACATTTAAACAAATGCCTTTCAGGCCAAGCACTAAGGTGGAAAGGTTAAGAAAGCATTAAAAATGTGTTTTTTCCTTTAATGGTTGTTTATGAACTCACTGATGTGATGGAAGTGAATTTTTGATTGAACAAGGAGAAAGCTCTTATATTCAAGTGGCATCCAGGAAGGGAGAGGGTAAAACTGAAAAAAATATTTTTAAGTTGTTTCAAGAACAGATTTTTTTTCACCGCATAGATTATATAGTCCGGTCAACATCATTCATATGACATGCACGGGCAGATCATTCGCTAAATCTAACTTCATTCTTACTTGGATGAGGATTTAAAGCATTTTGTGAATTTTTTGCCTGTTTGAGGAATGATAGATAAGTTACAGAAGTTTGATCTTTTATATATTTACTATATAAAGTGTCAGTATTATTTGTATATTTGAAAAAGAAAAAATGTAAACTTACTCAGCGCTATTAAAATGCCAGAGACAAACATAACGACAGCAAGGATGACCCCTGTAGTCCTCAGTGTCTCATAATCTGCAGGGGATAAAATAACAAGTGATTTAAACAAGTAAAACTATTAATGTTAAAAAGTATGATGCAAATGATTGGATGACGATCATTTACCAAAAACATTTAGGTCCAATATATCACATGGATCATCTTTGATCTAAAGCGTTCCATTGTTGCTCTGGATGTAGGTTTATGATGATTGTCTTGCTAGAAGTTGAATCTTTACCCAATTCCCAAATCATTTTTAGAAGCTAAACAGTTTTCTTCAAGAACTGCCTTTAACATGTAGGCCAAAAACAATCTGTTTTGCTGACATTTGAGCTCATCATGTCCTTGCAGATTTTTCCTGTTCTATATTAATGCTCTTTTTGCCTGTTGCTTTTACCCGGATGATCATATCTTAATAGGTTTGTGTATTATTTACATTGAGATTGTATAAAACCTGGGCTATTTTTTCAAACCGCTGCATGTCTTCCCGCCTGGCATGTTCCTTGGTCTTCATAATGCTGTTTGTTCACTGATGTTCTACAACAAACATTCAGTCTTGATTAGGGATTTCACACTTATGCCTTCCCTTCTTTTGGTGTATTATGTAAAATACATGAAGTTTATGGCTATAATGTGACAAAATGTAAAAAGAAAAAAAAAGTGGTGTGCATATTTTTGTAAGGCACTGCAACTGGATGAAATCTTACCATAGTGAAAGTCACTTTGGTCTGGAAACACTGATTCTGTAAAAGAAAGACTCTCATCATTTACGGATCCAGAACTGCTCATTTCAGCAGAGCAGTTTAGGGTTGTGTTGAAATTGCATGGTGTCTTCTGTTCCTATGTCTGCAGACTTGGCTTCAACACACTTTGGGAGATTTTTTTCTTTCCCTACACAGAACGGCACTCAATGCAGCATCTTCGCTCAGCAGAAAAAAAAAAGGTTCAAGCCAGCAGCAGCAGAGACAAGAATATGGGAAAGGAGGGGGAAAGAGCTTCAACAGAAACAAGCAGTTATGCAATTTTCAACAAGATCTATAATTACTAATTATTTATTTTGCTGCCAGAATTCATAAACACAAATGTGTTAGAGGCTGGAGATGCTGCCAAAAGTCTAATTTTATTGATCTCTCAGTCCATAGTGGTTGAATTGGCATTTCATATGTAACACCACAGCTTTCCCACAGCTGTGAAACTGTTCTGATTTTGCAGAAGTGCTAAAAACCGACCTTCTCAGTTTGGTAGTTTACTCAGGAACTTCCCTCGTTGTGACACAGTGATCCATGCATCATTAATTTAACAAGCTTCCATTACTTTAGCAATAATCAAACAAAAAGATAGGGATCAAACAAACTAAAATTAAAATTTTTCTTCTCCTTTAGATCCAAAATACATTTCTGAGTACTAAACGGTACAGACAGAAGTAAAGAGAACAAACCCGAGGTGGCCATGGCTGCGATGCTAAGATGCTGAAGAGCGCTGTCTCCTTCTGGAAATTTAGCAAGTTGCTGGGTTGCAGTTACAGCCTGGATAGGGATGCAGAAACTGGGCAGTGCAGCAGGCAAAACATCTTACTGTGACTGCATTGTACAAGCTCAGCAGGCGTCCCTCTGGTGGTGATAATGACAAACTGCATCCATTCTTTGCATCCACTGGTGCAATCGAGAGACAATCCCAATAGTGATGAAGCACACAGGCTGCAGTTTAAAGGAGACGGTGGCCCAGCCCAAAAAATAAAAAAGGGATATAACAAAGAGACAATATCCAACTACTACAGTGGACTGTAAGGTCTTGTTTTGTGAGCATTTTGTATTCATGGAAAAATATTATAAATTGCCTATTTTGCTTTGAGAAAATCTGAATGATTTCATCTATTTTCTAGCTATTAATGTCTAGAGAGATGAGTTTGTATGCAGTGAATGCAGCCCTTCCCATGTTCTCTGTTGCAGTGTCTGGGGAATACACCGTTATGCAGTATTTCCTTTTACAGAAGCTACCAGCACACTAGAGTGTAAAGCTGCCATTTAGCAGCTTGAAGACCAAAGAAGGGTGCAATGTAGTTCTGAAAGAGAATCTTTCTGAATGCTGCATAATGCAGTGAGTCCTTCCACACTGCTGGTAGTTACAACTGCATGTGTAACTGAATGGTGTGCAGCGTCAGCAGAAACATGAGTGCAGCATACCAGATGGCCACACTCACAGTTCTACAACCACACTGGTAAAAAGAAAAATACTTAGAATGAAATAAATCAAAACAAACTTTTTTTTTCAAACATTTGCTTTATTATTTAGCAATCTGTTTGAAAATCAGAAAGATAAAAATGAAAGTCACTACTCCTACCGTATAAAGATAAAACATCATCTAGTGACAGTTATCGATGATAAAAACATAAAAAAGGAGGGAAAAAAGAAAGAAACAACTGGATTATGTCATTTAAAAAGGCTCAATGCTGTCCTCTTGAAAGGATCGCTCTCTGCCGTCTTCAAGGTATTTGCTTCCATCTAGTGGCGACAGTAGGCAAACTGCAGACGCAAAGACATCAACTGAGTTTTCTCATTTAAGTCACCTGATTCATTGAGGTTTTAGACATTTACCAGTTTTTCTGTAGCCTCAGTTAAGCTGAAAAAAATTCAATCAAATATGTTTTTAGTCATAAATTACAGCAGAATAGTTTGGTATTATATGTAATGTTACATGTATGTCAGGTCATAACAGCAAACATTACAGAAAATGTAAAATATACCTTTCTGGACAGCTGATTCAACTTCAGGATTCCTGGGCCTAAGGGAGTTACAGGTAGGTATTTATGTAAAAAATAATATTTGTACATTTGTACTTTGCTAATATAAAAACAAAAGCATATCTTTGTCTTATTTTGTGTAATTCACCTTGGCTTGTCACTCTTTGAACAGGTACACTTTCGAGCTGTTTAAAAAGAAAAAAAAGCATGGGTAGAATATTAAATATTTAATATAGCACAATATTTAAATTTGCAGAGCTGATATGGAACTTTGACATTGCACCACCGTGTATGAAAAGAACTGGATAAAATTATGAATAAAACAACTCGGGATGTTCTGGGCAGCAAGTCTGGGATGCATTCCAGCTTTTGGCTTTCTCACTGTTTTTTTTTTTTAGAATGCCCCCTGACCTCTAATCTACTGAAAATGACCAGCCAATGGCCAAGTCTCAAAACCAACTCATTTAAATAAACTATACCAATTCTGATATGGGGAGTTGCCAAAAATACAGCCAAACTTACACCAGAAGAATGTTACTGATATTTTTGGTTGGAGTGCAATGTTCTATTTGTGTGAGTGTATGCACAGACTTTCACCTTCAATTATAATTTTGCTGCAAGCAAACAGCAAATGAACTGAGGAAATTTTAATTCAAATATGATTTAAACTGCCATCTTTTTTGTTCAATTTAAATATTTAGATAATAAATATTCCTTCTTGAGTGTATCTTTAAATTCTGCTTCCTTTACTTGCCCTTGGCCCATGTAATCCGATGACACACTGTCTTAAAAGCTCTTTAAATTAAAATGAGATCAAACATAAATTGATATACAAACTAAATCAAGCTCTAGCACCCTGACAGATGAATCTTAAACAGCTATTTTGAGCCAGGGATAAGATTAAAGTTGGGTCTGTTTACCGACAAAAAGGCATAAACATTGCATTATGTCTTCCATTGAGCTGCTACAGATATGTAAATCTCATTAAAGCTTATAATACCACCAAAAAAATGTTAACATAAAGATGTATTGGTTTTGATTAACATTTAAAGACAGAGTAATCACTACTTTATAAGTATTTGATGTCTCCTAGGCATCTGTGAGTAAATACTGACATTTTATTCTTCCTTCCGAAAGTTTTCATAACCCAGTTTTCTCTAAGTTTTGTTTGAAACTCACTTTAGTCCCTGTAAACACAGAGGACGTGCTGCAGAGAGGTTGAGTCTCACTAAATTATTTATTGCTTAGTTATGGTTTCACATCTCTAACTGGCAGAAGCAGCAGGATGAGCTGGCAGGTTGGAGGAAGAATTCTGAGTCGATGCCATGAGTAAAAGAGAAGGACGAGTTATGATGGCCGAAACGCTGCGACTGGCTGATACTTTCCAACACACACTTTCCAAGAAGTATGCATGAATCTCTGAGCCCAGAAAAAGAGTCTGCATGCTTTGTAGAATAATTTCAGTTTGATGTTTTACATCTGTTGCAAACTTGTATACTTACTGACGATGAGGAAAATGCCCAGCAGGAACAGAGCGATAGCAAAAACCAGGCCACCGATTCTCAGAGATTCATAATCTGAAATTTAAAAAAAAAATCAAAAAGATGTTGGTGAGATGCTTGCAAAGCTGAAAGGAGACATGCTGAAGTTTTCTTTTTCAGGACATAAAAAATAGATATCATGAGGCATTTTCTGAGGCTTCCGAATGAAATTTTAATTGAAAAGCACTGCAGAGGTAATTTGAAACCTAATAATGGTTTTGTTGGCATGCCAAAAAACCATGCAAGCTGCAGACAGCAGATCTGTAAACAAATGTCAATGCTGGTGTCAAGTCTTTACTTTAAAAACAGTTGCAATCTCATTTAGTTTGTTTTGCAACAGTTCTTTGGAAGAAGAACAGGAAATCGTTCTCAAGTATATAAAGCAACCGATAGTGACAACACTGCAAAAACATATCCTTCTCAAAACAAGCTTAATTTTTTTTTCAAAAAATGTATAAGTAAAAAAAAACTGCCATTAGAACAAGTACTTTTAATCAATATTGAATAAATATTGACTTAAAACAAGCTTGTACATACTGACAACTTACCTGTAAGTTAGTTTTGTCTTATTTAAAGTGCACTAAGATTTTGTGATTTTGCAGTGGATAACTTCGACGAAGGGATGTGTAAGACAAGCTTTGAAAAATTTTCTGATCCCAGATCAGAGTACAATAGTCAATAAAACTGAATTCGGAAAATAACATCTCACTCCTGTCACAGGGGAATCGAGGGAAAATGCCAATGAAAGTTGTAAATATCTTGCATTTATCTTGGGACTTCTGTGGTTATCTTACAGCTGAGATGACAAACTGTCATGGGATTTGATGCTCTTAAAAGATCAAGGAGAGGAGGGACAGTATAAGAACGTTCTCAGATGGTTAGCTGCAACTAAGAAACACTTTGCATATTTGCAATAACTCCACTGCATAACAAAAAATAACAACAAAGTAGAAGATTAGCTCTACATATTAAACTGCTGAAAGTCTTCATGCTCCTCTAAGTAACAAGTACCAAAGTGAGAACATGAATGCATTTCATACATACATTTTGTGAAGTGGCCTTCAAGACAACAAAAATATCTAAAAAAGGCCTTTAGAACTTGGTTCATGCATTTAGTCATTCTCCACCACATAATTTAAAATTTGCAATCAGTTCAAATTTAGTCCCACCAAGAAATGCATGAGAACATATCCAATGGCTGGCCAAAGAAAAATCAAAGTGTTATTGCTGAAGACGGGACTGAAATTCCTTCAGACTCATCAGGAGTTAACAGAAATCTTTACCTGCATTTACTAACATGTCTGGAGCTTGTCAGATACAGAGAGCAAAGGTTTATGTTGTTTTAAAGATCACTGTGTTCAATAAAAACAAATCAACAGAATAATTTTAACTGGTCTTCCATGTCTAGCTTTTGGAAAATTCAACAATATGAAGTCAATTATGCAGGTGTTTAAAACCTTAGTTTAGGTCAAATATTTTAGGCATTTTTCTACAGTTTATTCAACAGTTTATTCGCTGTTGACATCATCAACTAGCAAGTGTTTTGTTTTTGTTTTTTCTCGTAAAACAAAAAAAAGCAATTTGTAGATGGATCTTGTATTATTCATTTCCAATATTCTTTCCAGTAGAGTAAACCCAGACTGATAAATGTTCTTATTGAAAAAACCAAAATGCAAACAACTTTTAGCCAGTGTAGTTTATATAACTGACTGATTTGACTGATTTTGGATCTAAGCTCAAACATAAACAAAACCGGATCATCAGTTTGGGCAAAACACAAAAAATCAAAACAGCTGAGATTTTCATGTGCAATATAAAATATTGCTATTTTAATATTAAAATCAGCAGACAGGATGTCAAGTGTTTCTTTTGGCTCTGCTGCAAAAACTTGCGCCAAAAGGTGAAAGTTTTCCATCACCTCTGGAGAAGCGAGACCGGAATGCTCACTCATCTCGACTTCCAGATGTGTCCTGAGCAGAGGGGTCGACTGTGAAAAGGAGAACCATTGCGTGCTCAGCACTCACCATAATGAAAAGCGCTGTCAAAGTCTGGAAGGAAAAAAGACCAAAAGACAGAGAGGGAATGAATGAGAGGCAGATGTAACCAGTGACACATTTCAGACTCTTCTCATGAGACGACAGATTTGCAGTTGTTTCAGTCCTTCAGTTGCTCACACTCCTGCCTTAAATGGCAGCAAATTGTTAATAATTTTACTATAATTTTTCTTAAACTGTCCTCACCTTTGTCATCGTCTGCTGCTGAGACTGTGAAAGAGAAAAGAACATTTAAGTACCTGTCAGCAAACTGCAAAAGTGACAATAACTGAGTATGTTTCACAAGGCACCCCCCATCAAATTAATAGTTGCTTTCTTTTGCAAAATTCGATAGTTTTATTAGGAATTTATGAGACAGATCAATGCAAAGTAGAGCATAATTCTGAACTATAGAATATTCATCCATCCATCAATTTTCCTACACCCTTGTCCCTTACTGGGGTTGGGAGGTGCTGGTGCCTATCTCCAGCTATCGTTTCGGGCAAGAGGCGGGATCACCCTGGACAGGTCGCCAGTCTGTCGCAGGGCAACACAAAGACAAACAGGACAAACAAACATGCACACACCTAGGGACTATTTAGAGAGGCCAATTAACCTGACAGTCATGTTTTTGGACTGTGGGAGGAAGCCGGAGTACCCGGAGAGAACCCACGCATGCCCAGGGAAAACATGCAAACTCCATGCAGAAAGACCGGGGCTGGGAATCAAACCCAGAACCTTCTTGCTGCAAGGCAACAGCTCTACCAGCTGCGCCACTGGGCAGCCCACTATAGAATATTTTGTTGTGCAATTCTATTCACTCTGTTTTATCTGATACCCCTAAACATGTTCAAGGGCAACAAACATTCTCCAAAGTTAATCTAACTACTAACAATAACCAATTATAGCATAATGAAGCGACCAATAGGACAAATAGGGCATTGGAGGACATGCAGATATCCACAATTCAAAGAAGTTCTGTGGATTCAGTTAGTCGTCCACCTCAAAAATGTGGCCTTTATGGAAGAGGGCTGGACAGCATCAGGAAAATATATAACTACAATTTGATTGCTGAAGGCTCAGCCAACAGGAAAGCAATTCTTCAAAGACCATCAGATGCCTCAAATCAAGTATGGGAGAAAGTAAACCTATGAAAGAAGGCTTTGCAATCAAATGAGACCAACAGTTTTGAATCAATGCAAATATTATGTAAGGCTGAAAACTAACACAGAATGTGTAATGCTGAACAGACCGCCCCAACCACTAAACATGGTTCTGGCAGCTGCACCTGCTTTACTTCAACAGGGCAAAGGAAGCTGCTAAATGAAGAAAGGAAGATGGAAGAAGCTAAATAAACACCAAGACTTGAACAAATTTTGAGAATGAAATGGTTTAGCTAAAGTGTATTTATGTGCTAAAAATGCCTGGTCAAAGTTGAAACCTAAATGCCAAACTTTACAGACTTTTATATTAAAATAAAATCATGTGTTATTTTTGTTCCACTTACTTAAGACCTCTGTTGACAGTTGTTGCACAACATAAATTTCCAGTGAATTACACTCTACTGTACTTTATTGTAGATGTAGCATGATAAAAAATGTGACAGGAGTATGGAAAATGCTACTCAGTATTGTATGTGTTTACCTTTTCACATTACTGATTGAAGTTATTACAAAACAATCAACTCTTTAAACAGTCATCCATTAAAAAGGGGAACAGCATGTGGCAACGTTGGTAAAATTCTAATAACATTGGTTTACCTCAAATATATTTTTGTTTTATTGCCCTGTTATTTGTGCGAATGCAGGTTTCTCTTGTCCAGCCTCCTCATGAGCCCAAACTATTAAATGTTGACAAAAAGCAAACTTAACTTGCTTAAGTTTAGTGGCCTAACCGGAAACATGCAGGGTCACTTAGCAACCAACTTAGGTTTACGTCAGACACAAAGCAGACGTTGTGTTAATGCTAACATTTAGACAAGAGCCAGAAGAAGGGCTGGACACATGTCAGATGTTTAGGCCATCTGACATTTTACATCATTACTTAGTGCAACGTTGTTATAACTAATATCATTAGACACTGAAAATCATATCAAAACTAAGTACTGAGGGTGCAGAGGTGGTGAAGGGGTTAAGCACAAGCCACATATGGAGGCCTGTCGCAGCTATAGCAGGTTTGATTCCCGGCCTGGCGACCTTTGCTGCATGTCTTCCCCCTTCTGTCATTACCCACTTTCCTGTCAATTCACTATCAAATAAAGGCCACTAGAGCCAATAAAACTTTAAAAACAACAACAAAAAAAACTAAGTCCTAGGGTGCAATTGGAAGTAGTATATTAAAAAGCTTATGAACAATTAATTTATCTGCCCCAAAATAAATTGTTCCATAGGAGTAGATTGCACTGACTTACAAGCATTTTATAAAACCAAAACAAAAAGACTTCAATGTGTTTACTCAAAAGGAAGCTGTAGAGTCCTGAAATTACCTCTGACCTCATTCTTAGGCAAAATAAATCTGAACTGTTTCTCTGAGGTGAAAAACATGTTTTGCTTTTCGACAAGCTTTAAAAAGTGACCTGCAGTCAGACACGAGACTGAGTCAAAGAAAAAAAAAAAAAAGAAAACCAGTGTAGGCAAATCTGCTTAGCATCAAACCCTGCTGATGGTATGTGGAGCGCCTAGGGAAACAAGTCAGAGACCAAGATTTGTATTTGTAACAATGGAAAACCAGGCAGCAGTGGATGATTGATTATTCAAACTCCAGAAACAAAATCCTTTTCTGCGAGAAAACCGCAGGCATAAAACAAAATCTCCAGACAAATAAAAAACAAACTGAAAAGAAAGATGAAAAATGATTTACTGCAATTCAGACAAGTGGTGCTGTTCACAAAAAGCCAGCTTACAAAACAACACGGGGGAGTAGAGGCCATGCAATTTCAGGGAGGGGCCACTCTAATGCAGGAAACTTACCAAACACCTCCCTGCCAAATGCTGACCCTGTCATACACACACATCAGGAACTTAAAACACAACTACTGCAATATACTGACGAACAATATGCTTTCACATTTGGGTTCGTAAGGGTCCGACCGCCAAAGCAATTATAGAAAATTCATTCTCACCGAGTGCAGGAGTCAGCCAAGAGCTGAACGCCACCACAAACACGAGATCCATTGTACCTGTTTGAATGAAAATAGAGGAACAAGTCAGGATTAAGGAGTCAGGTGAGGTTAATTTTATGTAAAGTTAGCTGATATTCTATAGAAAGCAATGACATGTTGCTCATGAGTTAGGTTTTAACCAAAGGCAGAATGCTGTGTATATGCATATATTGTTAGTTAGTTTATGACTGACTTCCCATCTGTCTTATTTGAATTTCATAACAATGTAAAGGAGCACATAGTCGGAAGTGGAAGGAAAAGGACATATAGTTTTCGAACCTTTTTTCCATCCTCCTGGCTCTGATGTCCCTACATAAAATTCCAAAAAAAATGCCTTTATAAGTAACCCAGTTAGTAAAAAGAGTCCATTTGTTGGCAATATAATAGCTGTAAAGTTAAGATCTAAATGATTTGTAGGATAACATCAGTGGCCAAACAGCATCATAAAAACCAAGGAACACAGCAGGCAGATCAGGGACACGATTGTGCATAAAAATCAGGGATAGGTTTTAAAATAACATCCCGAACACTGAACATATCACGAGACACTGTTCTATCCATTATGCAGCACAACATGGCAAAACTGCAAATTAGGGCTGCATGGTATAAGGAAAACTATATAATTGTGACTGTTGCTGAAAACTGCTTGAGAAATATTTGACACCAATTTGACCTTGAAATACGAGGAAAGCCATTGTTGAGAAATCTATAAGAAGTCCTGATAACAGTTTGTCACAAGCTAAATGGGAGACGCAGTGGCCTGAATTATAAGGTGCTCTGGTCAGATGAAACCAAAATTGATTTTTTGGACCTACAAGCAGAACGTTATGTGTGACGGAACACTAACGCTGCACATCACCCTGGTCACACTATCCCTACAATGAAACATGATGGTGGCGTCGTCATGCCGTGGGTGGTGGTTTTCTTAACAGGGAAAGGGAAGCTTTTTAAAGTTCCAGGGAAGGTGGTTGGTACTAAATACAGTCAAGTCCTGAAAGAAACCCTGCTAGAGGCTTCACCTTCCAGCAGGAGCATGACCCTAAACACACATGCAGAGCTAGTCTTAGATGATTTAAATCAATACATGTTCGCGTGTTAAAAAGGGTAGGTAAAAGTCCAGATGTATTAACAATTTGTGACAAGACTTGGAAATGAATGTTTTTACCAACGATCTACATCAAATTTAAGAGATTCCATCTCCGAATGGGTGTAATTGCACCAAAATGTGGTTCCAAGGATCTTTTTCTTGTTTTATTTATTTATTTTTTTTACAATTATTAAATACTTTTAGTTGTCTTGTTGCATCCCAGTAACATACATTAACGTTTGTGGCTATAATGTGACTAAAATGGTATGAAATCATTTGTCAGCCACTGTAACATCACTTGAAAGAGTTTCACTGGATCTTTTTGACATTCTCGCAGTTGAATCACTCAGAGGTATAATGTTACACAACATAAAATCATATCCTTATGAAGACTAAAGTAAACTCAGTTGCATAAGTAAACCTGACCCAACCGATGATTTAATTCCTGACAGGAACATAATGCTCCATCTTTGTAGACACAACATTGCAGGATCTTTGCCATGGAAATTTGTTTTCCAGGCTATGAGTAGGAGAAGAGTATCTATTTTTGGCCCTGCATCTCAGAACATCTTCTTGGCAGCAGAGGGGTGCAGCGAAAAGAGAGGTGTAAAGTTGCACTCGATATTTGGTTAGTGGGTTTCGCTGGGTCATCACCATGAGTGGGGGTAACGGGGGCGCTATTTTTCAATCTATATATTATCTAGAACATTCCTTTGGGATTCTCTTACACCCTTAAGATTACAAGGAACCAGACAACCTCTTGCAATTGGACACACAACCTGAAGAAGTCTCTCTTTTAGGAGATCACACCAACTGTGATTTTGCCTGCTTCTCAGACCGATTATGCCAGTATGGTCCCAAGTCGGGGCAACACAAATGCAACACAGGTAGATATAACTTAGCTGTGCGGTTGAGCCATGAAATTAAACGTTTTGCATTGGGGAGATCAAAGCGGAGCCAATGCTTCTCTCCTTGGCCCTGAGCACTGCTGGGGATTCATGCACAACCAAACGTGGGGGTGTGAGCATCCTGCTGTAGTCAGAGAGAAAAATGAACGCTTCAAGCCCCGGGAACAGGATTAAGTACAAAGACCTGCCAATCAGGTTTAATCAAACAAACACACAGCCAGCTATTCGAACAAGAGGCAATCCGATAATCTTGTTTGTTAGCCCTCTGAGTTATATAAAAGGAAATAATGGGGAGACAGTAAAAAAAAATTATATAAAGCAGCACTTTAAACTCCAGTTTATTATAATCCACTTCCTGTCACTTACACAGTCATTTAGCAGGTAAAAAAATGATAGGTTGGTTCAGAATCAGTTTGTCCAACTATTTACAAGTATGACCTGAGTGAATACCAAATTTTCAAGTACTAACGTATGAGATTGCTTGTTCTGTTTTTCATAAGAACATTCAAGAAGAAAAAGAAAACTATAAATCTTTTACATTGGTACATTATATTTTTTTAATGGATTTAGGTTTTACTTTAAAGTCACCTAAAGTTGAAATTTCAAGTTGACATCTTGGGGATGTCTCACCATCCCAAATCTTGAAATCCAACATGGCTGCTGGAAATTTATCTGAAGTCATAACCTCTTCTATCTACTAATCTAATGGTTTCTCTCTCTTGACATCTTAATTTTCACTTGAAACTAAGATGTCAATCTTAACTGATTGGTAGTTAGTTATCACTGAGAATGACAATTAGATTACATGCCACTATGTGATTAGCATAAAGAACATTGTTAATTTGGATCATTCCAAGAAACTCAAGCAAAAAACTAGTAGCCCATCCCTACCAAGTGTTTGAGAATTTTGGCATCTTAACAGTAGGGTAAATGATGTGTGTTTTGCTTTGCTCCTGCATGAGTAATCATTTCAGGAGTTTAATATTTTTCAAAATGTTCTAAATCTGTTCTGGTCTGAATTAAACAACGAACATCAGATTGCATCATTCAGGGGCACAGTAAATGGAACTGTAATTTAGTAAAAATAAATAAACATATGTTTATGTAACCTTTCAAATAAAATAACCATGTTTATTAATACAAAAATAATGACAATGACATGCAGAAAAGGCTGAGAAATGATGCTAAGATTTCCATAAACATTAGCTCAATACGTTGCAGAAATCTAAAAATGTTTCCAATATTTTATTTAAATACACACAGACGACGAATTAGCTTATTCTTGTAAACAAGCTTGATGTACTGGTATAACTAGCCATTATTTAGCAACAACATTACAACTTACTTCGCTTGCTTAGAAAAACATTGCAAAGTTTTCTTCGCCTTTTGCTGGCTTGCAGCCATGACTTTTACACACACGCAGATGTGCAGCTCTGCGCAGCGGCGGGTTTCCGTCGTTGCACCAGTTGTAAAACTGGCGTGGGCATCTTACTGTTTATGTTGCGTACAAAGTTGGCTCGGAAAAACAAGTTATGCCATGTTCACAACGAGTTAGACGGTTGTTATTAGGGACAGCGGGCACAAATACATTTTGTTGTTGCATATGCAGTGCAATAGAATGTTGCACTGCATATACTGTGTTTGATAGAGCCTCTATTAAACCGAGGTAGGAAAAATGCAAAGTCTGTACCTGTTTTATTCTTTGAACAATTGCCACATGATCTTGCTGTAATTCGAAAGTTATTGTATTTCTCTTTTGGATGTAACCATTTTGAATTACAACTTTGAAAATTTAACCAAGTCTCCTGCAATAAAAATAATTTGTTTCACGAGTATAATATTTTCTTAACATCTCCCATGCTCCAGCTTTGTGCATGAAAAAAAGAAAACACTGAATCTATCACTTAAATTTAGACCCTTTTCCTTTCCTTTGCCTGACATCAGACAGTAAACAGTGGCCCCCTTTTACAGGTTAGCGTCGTTGTCATCGCTTATTACCGCGATACTTTGCGTGAGAAGAACTTTCCCCCAGCACCTTCGAAAGTAAACTAAACTTGCGGTGTGGAAGCATGAGGGCAAGCTCCATTAAAGCCGAGAAATGACTGCGCCTGACATTAAAGTTCTGCAAAATATGGGAAAATATAAATTTTGCACCTAAAATCAGACAGGAAATTGCGAACAGATGTTCATACGCGAGCATGTGAACTTGTGACCGAATCACATATCTGGTTGTAGTTAGGCAGGGTTATATTTACACAGAGGAGGTTTTTCTAGTTGGGGGGATGGAAGTTGCGACCTGATGATTTAAGAAAAAACAACCAAACAAACAAAAAACCCCTCAAAAATAAGACATCTCATAAATAAGCTGTTATGGAGCCTTATTTTAATTTTTCTTGTTAGCTTATAGCAGAATCAATTGGACAAGCAAGTTAAATGCAAATGATTCAGTTAAAATTTTCACAAGTCTGTTCCATAAAATCCACTTACGGTGCACCAGCCGTTTGTAACTGTGAGATCCTCAGTAAATCAAACTTCCCAAGAAAGTTTCCCACTCAGTTGTTGCTTAGCCAAGATAATCAAATATATTAAAAAACTAGGTAATGAAAAAAAAATACTAGCTTAAAATGAATAACTCTGTTGCATTCTACATGTGTAAGTCTGGGCTCTAATGCACAACTTAGTCAAGATCTGTTCTGTCTTGGTTTTTGTCTCAGGAATGAAGTAGGGGAGGGGGCGGGGTGCCACTGAAGTTACTCCCAAAAATTACCCTGAGCTGCCCTGCACTGTTAAACAACACAGCCACAGCTTCATACCACTGTGTTCCTGTGCTATATATGTATTTCTATTTGCTGGAAAACAAAAATTAGTTGCCTGCAGAAATATTAAAATATTACGTCATAATGAGCTCTGATCATTCTCTCTGCTCCCCATAGGCAAATTTAAGAGACCTTAAGCAGAGTAGAACAATGAGCTTGTTGTACTGTGGAGTAATTTACTGGCTCAGGGAGAGAAGCTTGGTGCTGTGAAGCCAAAGCATAAACAGTAAAGTGCTTTCAGGGCCATAGCAGTCTGTCACAGGGGCAATATGAAAACAGTCCTCATAAGGTTGCTTCTTCTGCAAACAACCTAAAAAAAGAAAAAACTGATGGATTCCTTTCCAAGTGAGCAAAAACAAAGCTGATCCAAACTGGAAACATTCCCTTGCCTCATTATGGTTGGTCAGCAGAACATCCCATAGTTTGTATTTGTTCCAAGATTCTCTCTTTCTACAAGGGCCTTGTGTTTTATTATCTATTGGTGATGGAATTTCTCTCTCCCAATATTCCAACTGCAGCAGAGACCATGGACGCAAAAAAGCATTTGCAAAGTATTCACACTTCTTGGACTTCTTCAATTTCACCACCTTACAACCATGAACCTCCACCACAATTTTCTTAAGTGCATAAAAGCACTTAACCACATTAATTTTCTTGATTACATTAAGATTTTGTGACTTTGTCAGAAACCTCGGAATTAACAAAATAAAACCAAAATATCCAGCTGCCTTCTGACGAGGGAAACTGCGAAGGGTCAGAATGACCCCTGGGGTCATAAGATTCATTGTGAGAAGAATTGTGAAATCAAGACATGTATTTTTGACCATGCCACTGGCACTAAAAAGGTTAGAATCACAATAATAAACCTGGAAGGACAAAAAGTCAAAAGGATTGATTTTGACAAGGAATACCTGAATAGGTATAGTGGTGTTCTTCTTGCTGGTTTACACAGATCCAGCATTGAGACCACTGGTTACCTCTGGGACACATCATCTGGTAGAAGTATTTTCAGAGTAGCAGTATCACTTTAGACCGTTTGAATGATCTGAAGAACCCTCAGATTTGAAAACAGAGACACTCAAATAAAGTCCGACAAGTTTGCTCCTGTAAGGGATATTTGGGAGAGATGGGAGCAACTTCTTCCATAGATGTTGGGTCTAATTCCACGGTGGGTACTAATATGCCCTCATTTTCTATTTGTATTATTACACTACAAAAAAAAAAAGAAATTTATTGCTTTTTTCTTGAAGAAGTCAAGGGGTAAATTCCTACCTTAAAACAACAGATGTTACTCTACAAATTAAGCAACACCGAACACCATGGATGTGACAGGAAGCTAACACTATAGGAAAGTTCAATTGGATTTTATCCAACAGAGCAACACTTTTGTGCATACATTAGGAGTGGGGAAATTATGAAGGTTTTCTCAGATATATGTACAAATAAATAAGTGTGCTATGAATTTCTTTTCTCTGTGTCAACACACCATAGAAATACATTTCTCTCACCAACCATTGTTCCCAGAGTTTCCTCTATGATTGAATTTGATGTTGTGATCAGGAACCACGGAGACAGAGTATGTTAGTAATCCAGGATTTTACAGGAAGTGGTGGGGGATGTGTTTGTATGTGGCTGCAATCACAGCTGCAAGTATTTTGGGGGATGTTTCTACCAACAGTCCACCAACCTCCACTTCTGCCTAGTCTCCTGTACAAAATAGCTCAAAACTAATCAACTAGTCTGCAGAGCTTCTAAGAGCAAACATTTTCAAGTCTTACTTACAGTTGGATTTAGATCTGGTCTTTTGTCTGGACAATTCATACACACGAATATTATTTCACCAAAATTATTCCGCTGTAGTTGTGGATGTACGTTTAAGATTTTTGACATTATAGGGGATGAACCATTGCCCTGGCTGAATCTTTTTGCAGCCAATAACAAGTCTTCTTCCAACATTTCCCTGTATTTAATGTCATCCTCTGCCCATCTTTTCCAGTCATGTTTAGCATGATGTTGCATCATGTGAATGATGTGTTCGAGATGATATGAAGTGTTGGTAATTACTAATCAAGTAATTTCTTGAGCCAACTGGTAATGCCTTCATATTATTCTAGAAGTATAAATGAATTGATTACAAACGCAGATGAAAGTTTTCAGATATTTAGACAAAAATGAAAAGCTTAATTTTTTTTTCCATTTCATATGTTCACCAATTTAGTAGACTTGGTCTTAATGTGACAACATTTGAAAAGGGTTACAGGGTGAGATTACTTTTAGAAAGCACAACGTCATCTATGTGTTTGTATACAACAAATAACTTGAGTACAAATTGTAATCAGGTATATATTTATTCAGCGATCAGGTAGGATTACACATTTGCAAAAGATTGGGGAAGTATACCAATTTTTTTTCTTCCACTAGATGGAGATGTTGGACAAGAGTAAGCCATTTGGTTCAATAACAGCAAAGAGAACAATAGAGAACCAAATCCCCAGGAAACAACAAAAACTGCAATGACAATCAGGAGGAAGCGGTGAAGTATGGCAATCAGGGCTGCAAACAAAGAAACCGCTCTTCTTCCTGTATAACAGAGAAAACACACTCATATACGCCACACTGTACAACTGTTTTATTCATTCACATTTTTTCCACAGGAAATGGATTCATAATTTACCTGTGTACCAGTGGCCTCCATCAACACAGAAGCAGCTTCTCTACAGGCCACTGCAGCGGAAAAGAAAATTGCAGTCAAAGTGGCATTGGAGGAAGGGAATTTATTTCCACTCAAGCACAGCAGAGACTTCAAGCAGTTCTTCTGAGAATTGAATTCTCTCGTGCACATATGTAAGAGCAAGCACTCCTTCTTACGGTTATTTTCTTGTGTTTCTCAAGGTGAAATAACTAAAGACAAGGAAGGGGGGTGGACTCCAAAGGTCTAACTTGAGGCTAGGACACTAAACTAAAGACAAGTTCTCAAATTAATATTGCACCCAGATGAGTCTTAAGTGTCCTTGGATGACAAGCAGAGATTGGATTGCAAGCTTGGTAGCTTTTGATGGCCATGCCTGTCAGCCTCACCTGCTTTTTAATCAGTAATTACCATAGGGGATTCTCTAGCATTTCTTAATTAAATTGAGCCAAATGCAATTAAAAACCACACTCTCATTCCTTTAAAAGGGGCTCTGTGGAGTCCTTGTTTAGTTCATGCTGTTAAGAGAGTAAGCGGTTGAATAGTTGTAGCAACGTCCCTTCTCTCACCGATCTCTGCTTGATTATTTCACCGGTCAAATTAAGTTGAAAGTTTGGATAATAGAGCGGAAAAATTGCATCGCATGCCTTAACTAAAGAGGTTAAAGACAATGAACGAGAAGGTGAACTTATTTTGCTCAAAACACAAAAGCCAGCGTGAGAAGCACTGTGATATAAACATGTAATATGTTGCGACTTGTAAATATATTTCCTCCTTGAATTTTTCTCTTTTGAATTTTCTCTTGTGACAGCCTCTAGCTCTCAATGTAGTATTTAGGGATTTTATTGATGGACTAACAGAAGGCAGCACATCATTATGGAGCGGTCATACAAATAAAAAAACTGAATAGTATGAGTGTATTTGTTTTTAGCAAGCCTTCAAAATACTTTGAAGCATTGCTTTTCACAGCAGTTGCAGAATATCTTTACCCGCTTTTCAGTTATGCTTTGAAATTTTACATTCACTTGTGCTGTTTCATCTCATGAAATCCCAATGAAATAGTAGTGGCAAGAGTAAAAATATCTTTTTGCAAGACACTGACTGAAAGGACTGCACATGTTACAACATTTTTGCCACAAAATGATGCAGAATGCTTAAAATACTCACCACCTAGAGAAGTCTTCAGCACTCCAAGAGCCAATCACAGCCGAGAAATCACTTGTAGCTTTCCCATCTGCTGTCTTCATGTCATCTTTGGAGTTATTGTTGTAGTTGCCACAGGCACCACACATTTCACCAGACAGGTTGCCATCAACAGTGACAGTGACCTTCTGTGACATAGAATAGATAATCTGCACACCTGAGGCACTCTCAATAACCACACTCCTGTTTGAGATTTGGACTGATAACTCATTTGTCACTTTGCTGGGCAGGGACACCTTTCGGCCATTTACCTGGAGAATATAATGAATAGGAAATAAGAGGAAAAGATGTTAAAAAAAAGTTCCCCAAAAGTCTAAATTGTTTCTGCTTTAAAAGGTTTATAGTTTAAACTCCTCACCCAGGTTACATGCTCACTGTTTACTGCCACAGTAGTGTTCGTAAAGAACACATACAAAGTGGCAACAGCGAGTGGCGCCTTCTTTCTGCAAAGCCTCACATCCACAATCACACGGAACCATTGATCACTGGTCTCGTTACAAAGAGATGCCAAGTCAAAAGCCCCTTGTGCTCCTATTTTTCCAGACATGCCATCAAAGGAGCTCAGCTCGCCAACTGGACTGATATTGCAGTGGCCCTGTATGACATGACAACCTCTGACACCATCTCTCACATCACAGACCTCTCCACTGGTGCAGAGCAGTTTTTCACATGTAACCAGCCCAGAGGCCTGGCACTCACATTTGGAGCTGCAGTCTTTGTCCACTACAGTTTGACCCACCTGAAACACAGTTAGGGATAGTAAAATCCCAATTCAATGTTGAGCTTTGGCACAAAAATAGAACATATAAGTCATTTCTTTGCCACCAGATTTAGGAGATGTTAAATCTTGCTCAAAGTTTACCGTCATGTATTTGTTCTTGTGCACACACCCACAGTTGTCAAGTGGAACACATTGAATGCCATCAGAAACAAAGCCTGCATCACACTGGCATCCTTCAAAACAGCTTTCAGAGCAAGTGAATTGTTGAAGGAAGCTGGCACATGTCCCTTTGCAGGTGTCCGCACAAACTTCGTAGTGACTGTGCAGAGGGCAGAAAACAGCTGCAATAAAACAAAATGTGTTTATTAATAACAAATTGTACGAAGCTTGACCAGGGCGGTAAAATGCTACTGTGTGACCTACGGCAGAAGGAAGTGCTTCTCCATGGCTGTATTTGAATTCCTGCACCCTGACAGGCCAGTGCATAGGCCTGTATGCCATCGCACAGCGTATCCTTGTTGCCATCAGTTGCACAGACATCGAACACACAATTAGACACATATGAGGCAGGATCAACTTTACTGTGGCAGGCTTTGAAAGGGCCGTTAGGCGCACTGATGATGCCACAGGAGTCTGGTTTCCCATACAAAGCTGCCTTCGCTGGTTCACATGAAGAACATTGGCCTCCACAGCCACCGCACACGTATCCAGGAAGGTCCACCACCCACGCCTCCCCAAAGTCAGTGACGTCATTAGTTTGTTTCCCACCAGGAAGCATGAAATCATCACTACCTTTGTTGTTGTAGTTGCCACATAGACCGCACATCCTACCCTGGTATGTAGAAGGAACGACCACTTCAACATAGTACACAGTGTCGTAGAGGACTTTGAGCCCAAATGCTGTTCGGATCACTATATTGCGACCTTCCTGAGTCACCATCAGACTGCCTTCTTCCAGTGAGAGAGGCAGGTTAAGCAATTCATCATTCACCTGTACACATAAGTTAGAGAAAACATTGTGATCACTGTGAAGACTGGTCTGAAAAGGCTAAAGTCCTGTCCTCATAAACATTTTATATTTTTAAAAGATATGTTTTCTGCTTCGTTTTCAAATCCTGTCCAAAAGCAAACAACAAAAAAAAAACAAAAAAGCTTAGCAAAACGAAAGATTTTTGAACATATTTACTCAGTTTTTCTGTACTGAACATCACAATAACATGTTTGCATTTGAAATATTGTTTCTGAATTAATTTTAAATTGACTCTTTTGCCCAAGTATATCTTGCTCCCGAGCCATAACAAGAACTCTTTTCTTCTTCTGAGTTTTGGTATCATTAAAATTATATTTTTTCAACAACATATGTGGTATTGCAACACTTTCCCTCTGAATCTCAGAGAAAATGTGGACAGATTTTTACAAAACCAGAGAAAACATATCTTTAAAAACTTTGTAACTAGCTAACAAATGTACTGGATAAAATGCTCTAACTCACAATGACTTTCCATGGCAGGCGCTGCTGAATGTATATCACATAACCATAGACTGTCACTGCAACTGAATTGGTTACAGCCACTTTTCCATTTCCATACTTCTCGTTGCCCTGGGTAACAGTAAATGGTGTGAGCTGACCTTTGTCATCATCGCAAGCCTTCGCCAGCACATAGATGCAGGTACCCTGGAAGTCAAACCTCCGACCATCAAAGGAAGTGTAATGAGGGTCACCAGAAGCAACACACTTTGCTTCACCCTCGGGATGGCATCCTTTCACACCATTTAGAAGCTTACAGACTTCTCCTTTACGGCACTTCTCCTCTTGGCAGGTTACAGCCCCGTTCTCTCCACAGGTGCACTTCTCCATGCACTTGTCTTCAGGGTAAAACACCTCCCCTTTTTTGTAGTACTGACCATCATAAGAGCATCCACACTCTTTCACTTGCACACAAGTTTCCCCGCTTAGCAGATAGCCTTGGTCACACTCACAGGCTTCTGCACAGCGCCTGTGGCAGGTGGCGAAAGGGGTTAAGCTAGCACAGGTGGTTGGGCAACCCGTGGCACATAGGGTGTAATGGCTGTTAGCAGGGCACTTCATTGCTGCAGGACAGGGGAAAAACACCAAGAATAAAAGTGACGTACATACTTAAAACAATGCTTAAAGTGCATGTTTCATATTTTTTGAGCCAGAGCATGTAAAAGTCTTAAAAGAATGAAACACAAACAAAACACAATAACGTTTTCCATTGTTTTTCAAATCAGATACATATTTGGCTGCCTTGCACTAACTTTGGCTCTCCCAGGTTATTTGAAATATTTCTCAATTTTAGTCATGGAAATTAGTATAATTATGGTGAGCTACAAGCCTCAACACAAGTGGATAGGAAATGTTGTAAAAAATAATTAAATACATCCTTAAGTAGATAAGGAAAAAACTCGACGTCAAACTTACGGCAGAACTTATTTGTTCTCCAGGAGTGGATTGTGATTCCTCTGCTCTGACATTCAGACACATACACTTCCACTGCATCACAAACTGAACCTTGATGACCATGGTACTGACAAACATCATAAACACAGTCCTCCATGTAAGGAGTGGGGTCCACTTGACTGTGACACTCTCTGAAGGGCCCTGCCTTATCAGCAATGATACCACAGTACTTGGCAGCTTGATAGACTTTCTTCTGTGAGTCCGAGCAGGCCTGGCACCACGGCCCTTGGCAGGCAGATGAGCAGCCAGGTGTGAGGCTCACCTGCCAGCTCTCCCCGAGCCTGGTCCCATCAGGGGCGGTCTGTCCATTAGGCATGGCCAGGTCATCCTGAGCTTTGCTGTTGTAGTTGCCACACAGACCACAAACCATGCCCTGGTAGGTGCTGGGCAGAGAGATGGTCACTGTGCTTCTCCAGTCAAAGCTCACAGTGACACCAGCCACTGTCTCCAATACAGCTGTACGGCCACTTTGAAACACAGCCAGCTCATTATTGTAATCCAGAGGCAGCGAAGCAAGCTGCCCATTCAGCTGAAGAACAGAGAATGGGGGTGGGGGGTATTTTTAGGAGATTATACATTTAATAATTCTGCACACCTCGCTGATCTATTCTAATGTGCAGTTAAATCTTAGTTTAATTAAGACTGTCTGGATTAAATTTTTAATATGTGATTAAATATATATACAGTAGAGCATGAGGGATGAGGAAATTAGCACAGATACAAAGGAAATTATCATCCACTCATTCGAATCAGATGGGTTTTTATTTTCAGTGAAATGTCTGTAAGCTGTGTCCTAATTCTTATCCCTCCACAAATGTGCAGAAAAGCAGATTATTCCTATTGCTATTAATACAACATCCACATGCTTTATTATTCATACTGCTTCATCAATACTCACCAAGACCTTGTATGGGAACTCTTTGCTGATGACGAGAGTGGCACCATGAATGGAAATCTTGACGGTCTTGGTGTAGGACACTGCCTTGCTTCCCCTGTTGTCATTCTGCACTGTCACATTAAAGGGCACCAGCCCAGAGTGCTGGGAGCACAATCCAGCCAGCTGATACTCGCATGTACCCTGGAAGTCATACTTGTGACCATCAAAGGTACGATAGTGAGGGTCACCAGAGGCTGTACAACGTTCATAGCTGATAGGCCTGCAGGCACGCTCTCCATCAATTATGGTGCATTTCTCATTGGAAGAGCAGGAGGCTTCACGGCACGTCACCATGCCTAGAGTTGTGTCACACGTACACAGGCGACCGCAAGTCTCATCGGCCCAGAACTGCTGGCCTGGCTTGAAGTAGCGGCCCTGATATGAGCATCCGCATGTTTTAGCAGGTACACACACACCAGCGCTGAGAACATAACCCTTGTCACACACACAGGCCTCCACACACGTGCCGCTGCACATCTGCTTTTCCTCAGGGAACGGGCAGGACGGGTGACAGGGGCTGGCACATTCTTCATAGTGGCTGTGCCTTTGACAGTTCATGGCTGGATGTAAATAAAATGTTTGAAAGACAGAAAGAAGGATGAGAAGATGCTACATATTTAACAACAATCTTCAGCAGAAGAATTTTTAAACTTACGACACCCAAATGTCTTTCTCCAGTTCTTGATTATTATTCCATCTTCTCGACACTGTTGATTATAGGAGTCTAATGCCTGGCACAGCATCTTTTTGTCTCCTTTATTTAAACACATGTCATACACGCAGCTGTTCATGAAGGCTTCAGGGTTTAATTTCCCATTACATTTCTTGAACACATTATTTGTCTGTGCTGTGAGGGTCCCACAGAAAGCTTGAGTCTGGTAGAGTTTCCTGTCGTTATCATCACAGGTAGGGCAGTTTTTCTCACATGTATCCCAGCAGGGATAGTCCTTGTCCTGATCAGGTGTTTGCCAACTCTTTCCCCACTCAATCACTGAAGAGACAGCTTGGCCAGTAGGGTTCTGGAGCTCATCTCCACTGTTGCCATTGAAGTTACCACACAGGCCACAGACACTGCCATAGTAGCTGCTGGGAAGCTTGATGACAATGCTCCAGTTCCAGTCATAGGTGACAACTAGACCAAAATCTGTCTGTAACTCAGCAGTGTTCCCTCTTTGAAATACAGTAACTTCACCATCACCCAGCTGAACAGGAAGATTCACCAGCTCACCATCCACCTGAAAAGCAAATATCAGAACAATACTCATACCACTCAGAGAGAAACTTGGCAGGTGAACCAGTCAGAGGGTTAAAATCTCACCGTAATTTGACCAACTTGGTTCTTTCGAATTGTAATGGTATACCCATACACAAGCACATCAACCTCCCTGACATAAGAAACTGCCGTGTTGCCTCGGTTGTCATTTCTTTCGTTTACAGAGAATGGAACAAGACCGTCTAGAGTCCCACAGGTTTTGGAGATAACATATTTGCAGGTTCCTTGGAAGTCAAAGTTGTATCCATCAAAAGTGTGGTAGTGCGGGTCACCCCAGGCCCAGCAGGTGCCAGTGAACCTGGGGACACACAGAGCCTCGCCCTTCTGAACACGACAGTCTTCTTGGACACGACAATTAGCATCCTTGCAGGGATCTGAGAGAGACAATCAAGATTAAGTTCCAGTGGCTTTAAAAAAAATTCATATTCCTTGACTCGTTTTTGTTACATTATGATCTCAACCTTGCTTTGTAGTTTGTCCCACAAGTTAGAATAATCTCCACCTACAATGCTAAAATTCCAGGGTCTTTTAGGATATACTCTTTTCTTTCTTTTCTAGAAAGAAAAAAGAAAATCAGTTCTTCTTTGGTTCAAGCTCAGTCAGATTGGGTAAAGACTGACTTTACACATCAGGTTTCAGATCTTACAACATTTTTCATTGGATTCAAGTCTAGACTTTTACTACACTAAGCTAACACATATGTAGGTTTAATCTAAACATTCAATTTTATCTCTGCTGCACTCTCAACTTTTTTGCAGATTAACAGGTTGTACTTCGCAACTGACTTACATTAAGCACCAACAATACTACCATTAACTCTTACCAGCCTTCCTTGAGTTGGAGAAGAAAAACATTCCCACCACATAATACTGTCATCATCTCGTTTTACCATGGGGATGATGTGTTTTCCACAACTTCAAACATTTTAAATATATACTAGACATTTCACTTTTAGTTCCATGGGATCAGAGCACCTTCAAACTGCAGACTAAACTGTATTTTTCTCTTTTTACTTTTCTTTCTTTTATTTAATTTTTTACAATGGCTTGCATATTGCCACTCTAGTGTGAATGCTAATTTGGAGAGCCCGACATTATTAAAACATCATTTTCCATTAACTCAACAATTATGTCTGTCACATAATGTCCCTACTATATACATCAACATTTCTGGTTGTAATATGTTAACATATAAATTATTCCAGTGTTCTGAAAATAAATTTGTAATAACTAATAAATGTAAACTATATTTTTAAACTATAATATTATTGTTACTTTATTTTCCACTTTACCACATTAGCTGATATCCTTAAATATGTTATAGTGCTTGCATCTTACCTGTGTTGTAGCATGCCCGGATTCCGTTCTTGAGCATGCATTTAGTGTCTTTAGGACATGAATATTTTACACAGTCAAGGCCTGATGCTGGATTACAGGTGCACTTTGTGTTACAATCCTCTTCATATATGATTTCACCAGGCTGGTAAATAAAAAAGAAAATAATGGGTTTACATCCCTTCAAGGGCAAATTAAAACAAGTTTCAGATTAAAACTTAATAAGTTTTTTGCAGATTAATGTAAATAGTTAAAATCCTGCCCCTTTGTGTGAAGCAAATGGACCTCACATGTAGGCTAATCTTTATAATTATAGTGATGCAGGTTTACTGAAATAGTTGCTGAACTGTACTTTGTATGTTTTTCCGTTTTCATAGCAGCCACATTCAGTTTCGTTGACACAGGTTTGTCCGTCGAAGAGGAAACCAGTGTCACATTCACAGCCTTCTGTACAGCCAGTGGGGCACTCGACAATTTCCGTGAGGCCAGGACAGGAAGTAGAGCAGGTTTCAACACACATTTCATAGTGACTGTTGGAAAAGCATTTCATGGCTAGAGAAGAAAACCAGATGAAATTAAAAACATGTGAGAAAAATATATTTTTTTATGTAGGACGCAATAATATAACAATAAGAAAACCTACGGCAGAAGGATGGAGTTCTCCAGTTTTTGACATCCACTCCTGCCAAGTGACAGTTATAAGCATAGGCCGCTACGCTGTCACAAAGCACATTTCCTTCTCCGTTGGAGGCACACAAATCAAACACACAGTCGTCAAAGTACAGCTGTGGGTCAATTTTACTGTGGCAGGCTACAAAAGGTCCATTGGCTGCTGCAATGATACCACAGTAAGTGGGCTTTGAAAACACAGCTTTGTGAGCTGCATCACAGTTTGGGCATTTATCCCCCTCACAGCCATTTTCACACACTACATTGGGAATAGTGATTTTCCATGATGTTCCAAACATGTTGACGTTATTGGTGACTTGACGGTTGGACATCTGAAAGTCATCCTTTTCGTCTCCATTGAAGTTGCCGCATAGCCCACAGACTTTACCACGGTAATTACCCGGTACTGTGACCGTCACATGGTAGACCAGATCATATGTGACCACCAGTTCAAAATCTGTTGCAATAACATAATTTCTGCCCTCCTGATAAACCTTAATTGCTCCATTGTTAAGATTGACAGGAAGGTTGTTAAACTCTCCATTTACCTGAAATACACAGGATTTATGTTACATTAATACTATAGAAACAAATATACCCATTCAAATCATAAAAAAATATTATCACTTACCAATACTCCAAGCATTTTGTTTCTCATTATGAGGGTGAAGCCATAGGCCTCCACTGCAACCAGCCTGGTGACAGAAACTTTTTTCTTTCCCCTCATTCGGTCCCACTGCACATTCTCCACCTGAACTGAAAATGCCTTGAGGTGGGTGTCCTCCACGCCACAACTTTTAGACAGAGTATATGTGCAGGTGCCTTGGAAATCAAATTTCCTCCCATCAAATGAAAGGTAGTGAGGATCACCAGAGGCTCGGCAAACACCCTTACCAACTGGGTGACATTTTTGAACTCCATTCTCTACCTTACACTTCTCATTAGGGCCACATGCGAAGTTTTTGCACTCAACCTGAGTGAAAGACACACATAAAACAGTGTTTGCAGATTCAGCAAGGTAAATTATATATAATGTGATTTCACATTACATAAAGCTACCAGCTTTACCCACTAAAACTGATAGATACATGCACTAAAATATTTGCAGCTACAATTGCAGCTGCAAATTATTGACTCAAGATTTCTTTTTACTTCATCTTGATAACATACAATTTAGTTTCTGGTTCTTAATAAGTTACAAAAGTATATATGCATAATTTTGAAAGGGACAGGACATTTACTGTCATTCCTTACCTGTCCATCTTGTGTGCATTTGCACTCAAGCTGACACTGTCCATTGGGGTAAAACACTTCGCCTAATCTGTAGTACCGGTCGTTGTGGACGCATCCACACTGTGAGAAGGGGATGCAGAGATTTCCACTGAGGATGTAATCTTCATCACAGGCACAACCCTCCTCACAGACATCCTCACAGCCTTGAGGAGGAGCAAGACTGCTACATGTTGCAGGACATGCAGTTGCACAGATTTCATAGTGGCTGTTTTTGGGACATTTCACGGCTGCAAGCAAAGGACAGATAGCAAAACGAAATCATTTGCTATTATCATTCCAAAAAAGTACACAGAAAAGTATGCAATTATTATTTCTATTGTTTGTGCATTTCTTACCACAGAACTGACTGGTCCTCCAGCTGTAAACCTTAGCCCCCACTTCTTGGCAGGCAGATGTGTATGATGTAATAGCCTGACAGAGTACGTCCTTCCTGCCTTTATACAGGCACACATCATAGACACAGTCCTCAAAGTAATCAGCTGGATTCACCTTTGCATGACACTCTCGGAAAGGACCTTCAGGGTCTCTGATTATCCCACAAAAATCTTTCTTCTCATACCGAATCTTGTCTGTAAAGTCACATGTGGGACATACCCCTTTACAGCCTTCTACACAGCCTGGGATTTCGGCCACTCTCCAGCTTGAACCAAAGTCTGCTGGCTTGACAGGTTTGTTGCCACCTTTCGGGGTTAGGTCATCTTGGGGTTTGCCATTGTAGTTGCCACAAAGACCACACACTGCTCCCATATAGTTGCTCGGCAACGTAACAAATGTAGCACTTTGCCAGTTAAAAGTGACTTTTAGGCCAAAATCAGTGGTGACAACAGCATACCATCCACTTTTATGCACAGATATCTGCCCATCATTGAGGTTAACGGGAAGGTTAACTAGCTCGTCATTTACCTAAAGGAGACAAAGTTTAGTTGTACTCTTGTGCAATAAAAAAATCAAGGTAGAATCAAAACTCACATATAATTTTTATGGGTATCTTACCATAATCAAGTCTTTATGTGTCTTTGTTATGACAATGCTGGTAGAGTAGACATTGATCTGTACCAACTTAGTATAGGAAACCACCTTGCTGCCTCTGTGATCATTTTGCACCAGCACTTCAAAAGGAACCAACTCTGGGTCTTTTGAGCACAGTGCAGCAAGTTGATACACACATGTGCCCTGAAAATCAAACCGCTTCTTATCAAAGGTCAAATAATGGGGATCACCGGTGGCATGGCAGGTACTGTAAGACAACGCTTGACATCTTCTTATCCCATTCACCAATTTACATTGCTGCCCCGGCCCACAGCCCTTGTCCTGGCACTCTACACGCCTGCTTCCAGGAATACATTTACACCATCGCTTGCAGCTCTGGTCAGCCCAGAATGCTTCCCCAGCAGGAATGTAGTGACCCTCATAGGTGCAACCACACTTAGCAGCAGGCACACATTTGTCTCCACTTAGAACAAAGCCATCATCACAGGTGCATGTCTCCACACAAGGGCGTTTGCATTTAGAGGGTGCAGTTGGGTCAGAACAAGTAGCTGGGCAGGCGTTTCCACAGATCTCATAGTGACTGTTTGCTGGACATTTGGCAGCTGTGTGAAGAAATAGCAGAGTAAACTTAATTACATTAATTTAAATAATGGATTGGGAATATTCAAATAGACTTTGTCTTTTACTTTGCACGAAGGCACTTACGGCATTTTGCCATCTTCCTCCAATCTTCAACCTGGATTCCAGCATCCTGGCAGGCTTCAGTGTAGGCCTCAAGGGCTTTGCAAAGGAGTTGACGAAGACCACCTCCCATGCATAAATCAAATTTACAATTTTCCAGGTAAGCTTGTGGGTCTATGATTGGATGACACTTGTTAAATGGACCATTTTCTTTTTCAATGAATCCACAATACGAGTTACTCCCATACTTCTTCATCAAATAATTGCTACAGGTGTCACATCCACCTACGCAATCATCTATGCACTTAGGATCAGGCTCCAATCCGGGAACCTTCCAGCTGCTCCCAAAGGCCACAGCCCCACCTGCCTGGGTGCCAGAGGGTGTGGTGAAATCATCAGCAGGGCTGCCATTAAAATTACCACAGAGTCCGCAGGTTTTACCAGCAAAGCTGCTGGACAGAGTGACCACAAGATTGTGATCCCAATCATAACGGACAGAGAGGCCAAAGTCAGTCTCTATAACTGCAGAGCGGCCACATTGAAACAGATGCAGTTTGCTGTTTTTCAAGACTATAGGCAAGGACCACAAACTGTTGTCAATCTGCACAATAAAAAAATACAAATTATGTTAATTTAACAAAACATAGCTGACACATTGTAATATAGATTAAAAAAATATTTAAACAGCCCTTACCCTTACACGACCCTTTTCAGACCGAGCTACTGCGACAGTGATATCATAGACTTTAACTATGACCAGGCCAATGTACGACACTTTGTGGCTTTCTCTGTTCTCATTCTGGGCAAGGACTTCAAAGGTTGGGAGTTTGCTGTTACTTTCACAGTTTTTAGCAATGACATATGTGCAGGTACCCATATAGTCAAAACGCCGTCCATCAAAAGTACGATAGTGAGGATCTCCCATGGCCCAGCAGGTACCGAGCTGTGGTTTCACTGGCTTGGCCACACAGGATGCAAACCCACCACTCATTTCACAGACCTCATTGGGACTACAAGTAACACTACTGCAGGATAAAGAGCCTACAGAAAAAAAGATACATTTACAGTTATTTATATGATATGCTTGAGAAAAAAAATTTCTGTTCAGCTTTAATTTTTACAACTTACCTGAATCCCCTTCCTCTATACAGTGTCCTACAGAACCATAGCCATTCATTTGACTGATTCCAATGCTATAGAGCCCAAAGCTAGAACCAGAGCTGGACAAGGTGTAGATACTTTTGCCAGAGATTTGTTTGTAGGACATCTCTGCCCACGAAAAATCTGTCCCAGCAACTTTTTTCCATTGTACGTCTTGTGGTAGATTTTTGTTGTCCAATTGAAGTCTGGCTGTCGTGCTGGTTTTTGTCACAATAAGGGCTTTGTTGTCAAAACTTTCAAGAGCTTCTAATGAATAAGAAGAGCAGAAGTGGTCTATGGGCAGGATTGTCATAAAAAATGGATCATATATTTGGAACCAACTATGTTTAACGCCATTAAAAAGCATCAGAACCTGGATGCCATGATCAGACTGTATAAAAAGTGTTTCAGGGTGCTTTAAGTTGATCTCCTTCATTTTGCCTCTGGAGAGACTAAAGGAACTCTTGCCTTTACCATCGTTAATACTGACTTGGGTGTCTTGGGAAGCCTGGAGATAAACAGAGTCATATTTCTTCTGGAAGCTCAGAGCAGATAAGATGAAGCTGGTTCCCCAACTGCTCACTGGTAAAAGCTGCTCATAAACATGGTTGCATTTAGAGAAAAGAACGAAGCAAGTGTGTCCCGAGAAGACAGCAACAGGATGCTGGGAAGAAACCCGACTACCAGACAGATCAGATGTGCTCTGAAGCTGAACACTCTCATATGGCTCAAGATCTATGACCAACTTTTCGCCTTTTTTGAAGACATGTCCCTGAAAGGTGATTGATGCTTCAGGGAATATCTCCACCTGGTTTTTGTCTTTGCCATTTGTCACAGCAAACTCTTTGTGAGAGCCATAGGGCCCTGTGGAAGGAGTGAGGATGAAATATTCTTTCCCCCATGCAGTAGTTGGATATATGACAGAGGTGTCAGCTGTGAAGAGCTTGCAGTTAAAGGATGTTACAGACACATCTGCTGAAGCTTCAACCTGAACAGTTTTGTAGGACTTTTCACTGTTGTACATCTCAACACCAGTAGGGACAGTGAAAGTGACCCTTTCCCCAGCATTAAGGGTTTTTTCCTTTTTGAACTTCAAGAGAGGCACCTGCACGGTCACTTTGGTGTTGGCTTGAACAGCTGTAATATACAGCTGAAAACGAGGACTGTCGTAGCCTGGTGCATAATTCTCCAAAAATGACAGGACAAATTCCCTTCCTGTCCAGAGAGCATGAGATGGACCTGAGTGATACGGGATGAAAATGGATGAAAAAATGAAATGGAGAAACACTGTAATGTCAATGCTTTTCAAGTTGCTTCAATAAACAATGAGCAGTACGCAACTGAGTTTCACAGGTTTTTGTGTTAAAAATATGTGATAAAAGCATTAGGAAATTAATGAGACTATTGGCACCACAGTGATCAAAGGATTCACAGAGAGGGAATTATGTACGGAAATTAAAATATATATAAAAAATATATATCGCAAACTAAAGAGACGGCTGCTGAAAAGGGATCAAAATTTTAGAAGAAACGAATGGTCACTTTTTATGAAATAGACTGATATATTTTGAAGAACCATTAGTTCATTGACTACTTCTAAGCAGCACTCAATATGTAAATTGTATAAAACACTGTCAAATGCAATTAAAACTTTGCTATAAGAACTGTGAATTCCACTCTAATTTCAGCCAAGCAAATAAATTTACACAGTAATAGAAATCAGCAAAAAACTAGTTGTACTTACAACTCAGTAAAGCCCCCACAACACAAAACAGCATAAGGATCCCCATGGCTGAAAAAGAAAAAATCTGGTTTTAGTTTGAAAAGGATTTAACAGTTATATTATCTAAGTTACACAAATGCTGCTTGATCCAGAATGTACTCACCTGTTGAGTAGTTACGTGTGAGCACCTTTTTACTGCTCCATCCTTATTTTATAATGATGGACGAGAAAAAAAAAAGAAAGAAAAACCCATCAGCCAATCAGAAAAATAGTTTACTTCTCTTTAACAATACCCTTCCTCTTAAACAAACAGAGCCAAAACTTGGCAATGACTTTTATGTCCTGCTGTATGCTGACATGGGTGTGAACAAGAATACAAACTACATTTCTGGGAATAATCATTTGTACTTGGGGTGTATAGAAATTCATGAGAAGTACATTACCTTATTTTGTAAATTGTCTCTCAATTAGTCAATCTAACAGTTATTCTTTAGTTTTTAACATAAAAAATTATGCCAAAAAGAAATGTAAACAATCAGGACAAAATGTCCCATTCATATCAAAGTGTCATGATCTTTAGCACATTGTTTTTGTGTTTTTCTTTATTTTTATATTTATTATCCCAGACAATCCCCTCCTCTGCCATTCAGTTTGATTCTCATCTCCCTTCTGTGCTCCATCTGGGCTCTCTCCCATTGAACTCAATTTTTCTGGTTGAATTTCAACTGGGCCAGTAGGAAGAGTTGTGAGTGATGACATTATTTTCTGCACTCTTGTAGAGCGGTGTTCTGCCGTTGTAGTTTGTCTTGCAGTTGTTTCTTTTGCTGTGTGAACACCTTGTCTTTTTGATATGTGTGACAACTGTAAAATTCATGGTGTGTGTCATCAGCTTTGCACTGTATTTCAGAGGAAGAAAATAGCTACATTTAAATGTGGTTTTGATAGAGCGATCATCTGGGTCTGCTTTGCTGCTTCAGGGCCTCGATGACCTGATTTGATCAAACCATGACTTATATTCTCTCTCCTGAGGGAGGACCATTCAGCTGTCAATTTCAGTCCTTGAACATTGGCTCTCTTTGGTTCGGCACGAGAACAAGGTTCCAAAGCACATCAGCAATTATGCCTCTGAAGTGCTTAAAACAAACAAAAATAAAGGTATTGCAGTGGTCTAGTTAAAGTATGGATGTAAATCTGATTAAGATACCAGTGTATGACCCTAAACCAGAGAGTCCTACGTCTTTCTTTTATATTTGCGCAAGCGATGTCAGCAATGAAACAAACACAGCATTTGTATACAAAAGTGTGCTTCATGTGAAGATATTGGTATTGCCATTTATTTAAAATTAAATACTGAGACTAAAGACTCCTGTGCTCTCTACCCCCCAAAATCTGTTTTGCATTGAACTTCCTTTGTTCTAAAAACCATTGAGATCAAGATCTCATTTGCAAGAGGGACCTGGACAGAAAACCTGAAGGACACATCAATCACATCCAAGAGTCTAGATACAATAAGTAAAAACTATAAATGTGAGAGAGTGCCAGTGTCCACAGATGAGAATGAATATTTTATTAGATTTGGTATTGCACAAAGACTTCCAAAATACTTTTCTTACTCTTAGCATTGTGATTAGGTACTTGTTAGTCAAATACATTATTAGCTTATTTACAGACTTTCTCAGTTGCTTTTGTATATTTCTCAAATCATTTGTGACATTTGCAAAACACTAAGGATTCACCTGGGAGAAAATTATCAATTCAGGATAGATTTTGAAAAAAATAATCTAATGCAAATGTTCTGAATTATGTTTGACATTTTATGATAACTGGTTTTGCATTTTAAGTTTCATATGACAAACTTGGATATTGTGGAGGTCAAGACAATTCAACAGAGACCCGTATATTACATTTTGATCAACATTACGTAAGTAGGCCTGTCACGATTGCAAATTTTGTTAAATAAATTGTCTCATAAATTATTGTCATAAATAATTGTTGCTTTGATATCATTTTCAGCAATATAGCCATAATAGGGAAATAACGAAATAACACATTCTCAAAGTGTCTGTAAACAAAATTGACCTTCAAAAAAGGAAAACTGAGATCATAATGCACCAGACTTTTATCATTCATATTTTGATAGAAAGAAAGAAAGAAAAGAAAAAATAAATAAATTATGAAAATGTAAATTATTGAGCTTGTTTTAAATTATCATATGATTAATTGACTTATTGCTTATTGCAACAAGCCAAGACATAAGCAATGAAAAATGAGTGAAAAAGCAGAAAATTTTACATATTCACTTGCATTATGGACCCAAACATTTGCAACTTGCTCAATGAAATCAGAAACTGGCCTTTTGATGTGCACAACTGACACAATAATTTGAAGATTGAACAAGCAGTTTTGGAAATTTATATTCTGTTCTGAGAAATTCACCAAAGCTACTGAGAAAAGCTGCAATCAAAGACGGGTAATGTTGCTTGCTTTTTAATGCACAAATTACATCTGATCATGTTCATGTTGTGTGTTTTAAGTTCTTTTATGCTTGTCAAATATGTCTTGTGTCAAGCTTGCAAAAGGGGCGGATAATCCCACGAAACGGATGCATGGTGGATTAAACCAACATCTCGAATGGTGGTGGTAGAACCAACAGGGGTGGATTCCCTGTTGGCTTTAGTGTGCCACCCAAAGAATAACAACTTGTCAAATAGGCTGAAACAAAAAATTGCAGAAAGCAAATTTGACTTAGTGCTCAAAAGTTTGCACTAGAGTGTCTTTAAAATAAGGATTCAAAACTCAAATATTTAATTGGTGTTCATGCAGCCCAGGGCAGGGCAGGGCAGGGCAGGGCAGGGCAGGGCAGGGCAGATGGCCTGTTTTGCTAATTGCATGCCAGCTGTTTTGCTGGGATTGGGCAAAGGTGTGCCCTCAGCACTGTTTTTGTTACAAATGATCCTGCTTTAAAACCTATACGACCTTCAAGGAAAAGGAGGTGCATCATGCTCGTATTTGGCAAAAGGAGCACAGAAATTGTTCATTTGCTGTATTCAAACGGGTACTGTGCAATATTTATTACAGCAGACATTCCACCTTGAAAAGTTCACATGAACCTATTTATAACTCCTCATTGGTCAAATACTAATTAGTGATACTATAGATCCACTGTTCTACATTACTGCCCAGTGTTAAAAAGGGATTTGATTGACTTGAGCAGAGCAAATTAAGGTAATTAAAGTTTCTTCTTGAATCACACAATTTGCTTAAGTAACAGGGGATGCTTGGACTAAGATGGCACCAATCTCCACCTCTGTCATAGTCTTTCTCCCAAGACACACTATTATTTCTCTGTTTCCATTTTACAACAAGTGACAAAGAGTAACTCTGATCTTCCTGTCATGTGAGAAAATGTGAGCAACAAAAATAGGCAAAAGCATCTCCAAGATTGGTCTGTCATCAACACTTTGTATATGCTGATGCTTCACTTGGAGCTAACTTGACTGAGAATTTAGTTACCTGATTAACATCACCTGTTTTGAAAACAAAAATGATGTACTTCACAGACCCCAATAGGTTTTTCAGAGTTTCTTTCTTCTTTTCAGTGTTTGTTGAACCCGTTTTTTGAAACAAAGTTCCAGGTTGGAGGTTTTCATTCAGCACAACGACAACACTAAACATACAGCCAAGGGCCTGTTTCAGAGAGTGGGATGCCATTTCACCAATCAAGGTAGCCATTACCCTGAATGAAGTGACTACTGAAACACGGCAGAACAGATCTGACTGACAGCTTTCTGACCAAACACAAACGTAAAACCCACCCAACAGAAACTACAACCACAATCTCACTCTTTTTAAACTCAAGTTAAAAGTGCAAGACAAATTCATAGTGAGATTTGATCAACCAATGTCTATCAATTGTAGATTATGTAATTTAACTGATTCTAGACATTTCAGAACAAGTTACCTGATAAAATCAATGCAAGGACAGGGTATTTTATTAAAAGGTTCAAGGTTTTTACTTTTCTGCCAGACAATGACATACATTTTGATAGAATTTCCTATAGATATTTTCTAAAACCCCACAGAATATGCTGTGAAAAGCAATTCAAATTCAAAACCAGTATTTCTGGTAAAAACAAAAGCAAAACAAACAAAATACTGAATTACAGATTACTATTTGCCATTTGCAAGCAAGTTTGAAACAACAATAATATTGACAAAGCTCCCATCATAACATCCATTTGTAATTGACTTAAGCCAGTGCCAACTATTTTCCTTTCTTAAGGAACATCATGGTGTAAGATAATGAAGGAGGCTCACAAGCCAGTCTGCTATCTTCTAACTGTGCAGACATGTGGTGCCTTTGGCTCCATCTACACATGTCAGCTGACTCAAATGGGGGCACCAGCATTTCTGTGTGTGAACTTCAAGCTAACATTCCTCACTCATCTGGGGGAAAAAATAATGCTTGCTTCAAAATATTTTGTCTATGGCCGCAAGTACCGGCACTCATGTTGTATTTTCTGTCTTTGATGTGAATGTGCTTTGATTTTAAAATTATATACAGTTGCATTCAGTAAATTAGAATATACTTTGTCCTAATGAATCTTGTTTGTCAGATTAAAACTACCTTTTGAAAATAACACACACACACACATATTATATATATATATATATATATAATATATATATATATATATATATATATATATATATATATATATATATATATATATATATATATATATATATATATATATATATATATATATATATATATATATATATATATATATATATATATTCATACATTTCAAGTGGAGCACTAAGGCAAAAAATTGTAACGTTCTGTTTGTGAAAGTAAATCTGTTTGGCCTCACCAGACAACAATTTTAAGTGTTGTGCTGCCGGACAGGACACATGAAAAACAAATGAAAAAGAACAAGTGTCAGGCTTCTGCTGTTAGGATTCTTTAGAGGTACATTGAAACTATGATTAAAAAATAATTCACACGCAGTGAGATTTTTATATTGTCTCTTCACTCTGTAGACACATAGAGTCTATGTCATGAGGATATATCTGACTCTGCTGTCATGTGGAAACAGAATGGACAGATCTATGTTTTCTAGGACTCACTTTTAACAAGCAATCCTCAAGTGCTAAAAAGCTCCCTGTCATCATATCTGTCTACAATGACATTCCTACGAAGTCTAGAAGGTGTGGTGTCACACACCTCTTGCACAATAAACACAGGCATATTGTGGAGGGATGAGAGAAGTGGGGGAGTTAATGTTTGTTCAGTTTAGTGATTATTACACTGCTGCTAACTAAAGATAGTTGAATTATTCTATTTAATCAACAGCTAAGCTGCAGAGTGAGAGGTTTTACCCATGCACAAGCAGACATTTATTAAAATACATATAACTTTTTCAAATTTGTGTTTTACTTTGTTTGAACATAATGTCTGTGCAAACAGAGAAGTCAAATGATTGTATAAAAATCCAGTACCAGGAAATAGTCAGTCAAATGGAGAGCAGATATGCACGACTGACAAGACAAAGACAGAGTAAAACCCCAGAGGATGATGTGGTTGAATACAGCATAGCACAGCACAATAGTGAACAACCTTTCAGGAGTGCATAGAGATAAGATACTGGACAGCTTAATTAGGTGAAATAAGCAGAAAGTGTAAGACATTATAAGGGTTGAAGTGAACATTGATTCCTAAAATATTCCTGATTAAAACATGACCAGTTTATAAGGAATTCATCCCAGAACATATTTATGGTGGCAGCATCTTGAATGGAGCTAAATACAGGGTTTAATCGTAGAAGAAAATGTGTGGAAAGGACTTGAGGGTGTGGAAAGGATCACCTTCCAGAAGGAAGATAGTAAACATAGAGGCAGAAAAAAAAAATTTAACGTCAATTTCTGTGTTATACTTAAGTCAACTTACAGACCACAATGAAAATCTACAGCAAGACTTTAAAAAAGATGTTGACACAGACCCTTTGTCCAATCAGGTTTTACCTTTCAATGTGCATTCGGGTTACAAAGTGCAGATTATGCTGTGTTGGTGACAGAACTCAAGATGCCATTTGTGGAGCACTGCTAAAATTGACCTGAGTAAACAGACAGAAGGGAGAGATGGAGGCAACAGGCGTTGTCAAACAGAGCAGCCAGTAATCCATCAAAGTCAGATTCAACACAGCCCTGAAGGAACGGGCAGCAAAGAACATCTGGGACACAGCAAAGCTATTTTTATTTGAACTGACTGCTTTGGCCACAAGTTAAGGTGGCTGCCTGTCAAACTTGCAATTATGAGACGCAAATGAGCTAGCGTCTTGTCATGAGTTTAATTAGCTTAGAAATGTCCAAGACATGTCTGTTCCTGCTTGATGAAACAAAAACTACTGAACAAAAACCCTTTTTATCTACTGTCTGAGTAAACTTAGCTTTTTACTAGATAACAATGACTTCTGTCTGTCTTTCCAGATCATAAGGTTAGTTTCTGATGAGTATTGTGAAGCCTTCACTGCTAAATTACTATCCGAAGGCTTAGTGAGGTATTAAAAGTAAATGTCATCATTTCATTATGTTGACAGTAAGTGAACTCAAATCATTAATTCCATCCTTTTTTTTCTTTTTTTGCTTTTGGTAGAGGTACTTGAATAAAATATTTGGGTGCAAATCAAAACTGATGTTTAAGTCTTTTCAAATATAATTTTTATTGTAAATGTAGATCAACATTTTGGTTGTCCACATTGTAATTTATTTACATTGCAATCCACAATTGTACAGTCTCTAAAGCTGCTATATCCTGCTCCTCGATTAGATCAGCGATTTATTTTTTCTACTCAAGAGGCACTCTGCACATCAGCTTAAAGAGCTTTTCTGACTCAGAATATGAAATTGATATAGGTGGTAAATGGGAAGTGAAGGTGAAGAGGGCAAAATATCACCTTTCCTCCTGAAGTCCAAAGGTTGAGTTGAAAAATGTGCAGATTCTTAAACTGACACTTTGTTCACTACCCTTCTGATTTTGTCTTGTAGTTGCACCAACCAAATTATAATGCATCTGTTTAACCAGAAATGCAGTTCAGTTATCCTTGTTGATCATTTTCCCTACTTTTCCACATTTGCATCCTAGATAAGGCTATAGATTTTAGAGAAATGACAAGAGGAGCAAATTATATCATTGTACATAATTTCCACAGTATTATTAATGTTCCATGGTCAAATGAGGATAGTCATTAGGAATTAGAGAAAATATAGGACAATAGGGCCATTAAATTAAACATTGTCATATACTGTAGCTGTGATTTACTGCCTTTGAACAAGTTCTCTGGGTTTTCACTGTTGTTTGAGGAAGTGTCTGTTGTGTAAGTTTTGTCTGGCTAAGTTCATTCATTTTCTTTTGGATCACTTTGTGTGTATTTGGATCTGCTGGGTTTGCGTTTTCTGCTGTTTTCTTGTTTTTTTATTTCACACTTTTCATACACGTGTTTATTTTAGACATCAAAATTCATATAATCGTCACTAATCAATATCATCATCAATTTGCATCTTGAGCTCCAAGCCTGAACACAACTATACCATAAAATTATGAGGAAAAAAATTTATAGAAATATTTTAATTGTCATCATTTGGAGATGATAACTTAGCACATCAGAAATAAATCTTAAAGAAATAATTAACTTACATGGTATGAGACAACTCAGAAGAAACATTTACCGTTGTTAGCCAAAGTAGCACAAAGTTTTTAGTCCTGGCCCTTTTTTCTTTTTCATGAACTGTGTTCTCTTCATTATTTCTGAATTTGTTAAAAGGCTTTCTAGAGTTTTCATGATTGTTATTTTTTATAAAATATTCATAAGATCCAAAAGTTAACGAGTACACCCTATAGTACTATACTTTGCTTTTCCTTTTTGCAAAGGGTTTTTGGTAAATAATTTTGGCAAATGGACAGAAAGATTCCTAAATTACTCTTTGAGTGTAAAACTTCAGACTGGCACAAAATCTACTTTTACAAAGCTTGAATTATTTTATTATTTGGTTATTGTAAAGAGTCTACAATACGTGTGTCCTGCTTATGATTTCAGTAGTCTAAATAGTTAATTAGCTATTATTAAAATCACTTTACTTACATTTTTTATTGTGGCCTCACAGCATGAATTCCAGTGGCTTAAACCTGTAAAGGTTTAAATATCTTTTTCCTAGTTCTCAGTAAGATCAAATAATTTCATGTTATGGTGGATGATTCAACATCTTTTATGTGTATGAATGAACCATGTAGCCTGAAATAATGAAAAAATAATAAAAGAACCATGAAACATTTAAATTCTCATCTTATTAATGACAGGGTATGTGTCTATGTGAAGATTTAAATATGTAGGTTGCAGAAAAGAATATCACTCAAAGGTATTCCCAGAGGTGACATCAACAACCTCAGTATTATAAGGTATAATGTTGAATTTTTACTAAGCCTTTTCAAAAGGCTTATTAAAATAATTACCGGAATGCATTTACTGAAGAGATAAAATTTTACAGGATAAAGAATCTCTATTAAGCATATTAGGTACTCTAATAATTTAAATATGCCATATTTAAAGTATGTAAAAGTGTAATTTAGGTATTTTTTTTAATTCTTCCATCCATCCTTTGGCGTAGTTCCTTCAAGTTTCATACTTAAATCTTGAGTACTCCAAAAACATCTGCTCCCAATTCAAAGGAAAATATTTCCACTTTAAAACTTATTAACTGAAAAATAGGCATTTGTGAAAAAAAATCTGACATTTTACCCAGGAACATATGAAGGAATACCAATTAAACTATTGTGAATTTTAAAATCCTCAACATACAGAACAGTACTGCTCATCTTGAAGCTCCCTTAGTACCACGTTAAATGTACAAGTTAAAGGTTACCTGGATCACACAGAGGCTTTTTCACAGCAGCAAAGTCTAGTTCAGGATAAATATCAGTGGATCTTCCTTAGGATCTGTTTTTTTTTCTCCGTTGGTTGGAAATAAATTCTTTTGACTGAAGGCTCTGGGTGTTTATCCATTCATTTCCCTGATGCACAGTGAAGCTGTTTTGGCAGAATGGCAGGTTCTCACAACTCAATTTACCTGGGAGAATAATTCATACACAAAACATACAGTAGGGCACCTATGCTGAGAGACAAATAAATTCTGCTGAAGGGTTCTGAAGTCATTACACAGGATGCTTGAATTTTTCAAAAATAGAGAGAAAAAAAGAATGCATTTCATTGACGTAAAGGTAGATTGGATGCTTTGAATCTGCCATGCTGCTATCAAAACAGTCTATACATTCAGTTTCTTGTAAGAGCAATTGTGTGGAGTGGTGCAGTTACAGGAACTATGGATTCTGAAGGCCTTCAATCAAATTCAGCATGCTGCGATTCGTCTAAAGAGCAGTTTGATGGCTTGGATTCAGAGCAGCAACACGTTTCTCAGAAAACATTGTGATATGTGACGTGTCCCCACCAAATGCCATTGACAGCTTTGTTGAAACGGAAATGGTATTGACTTCACATGCTAGAGACAGTTTTTAAATCCATGGACAAGTTTTACTATCTGAGGTAAAACAGCAGGGAATAGAGGCAGATGTGCTGTGGAAGCGGCAGACAGCTTTGCAGAAATACATCCGTCACCCGGGACAGAAAGACAGTTAAACTTTGCAAAGGTTAGGGTTGACCAGTGATGCATTAGTACCATCTAGTGGCCCAATTGCACTTGAAAGGTTACAACATCAATACTGATTCCCAGCACGCCATCTGTTATGCGCTAAGCACACCAAAACAAGCACAACATTAAATACCTACAGACAAATGTCTGATTTGTATGCATACCTCCCTCTTCTGTTTCCTCATTTTTGTAATCGGTTTCGACAATCTCACTATGATGAAACGTTATCAGCTTGCAAAGGCATCTGCAGTCACTTCATATTTCATTTGATGTGCAATGATGCTGAACTCCAAATAGTACAGCTACAATTGTAGGGGATATTAATTTAATTCACCCGAGCAGCAGAACAGGGGAGCCTATTAATGCTCTCAGCAAAATCCTGGACTCCTCCAGGCATAACGTGGGGCCTTGCTGGGGTAAGCAGACAGCTGGATAATCTGCCACGAGGGCGAGACAGTGCACACCGGAGACGACCGCAAAGATTCAGGTCACTGGCACAGCTCGTGTAAAAGCTTGAACGGTCCACCTTCCATGGCAGTGTGTGAATGGTCCATTACCCATCTCTCCAATAATCTTTCAGCAAGCCACTGGTTCAGAGAAGGAGGCTGGGCACCTTGTTACATATCGTCTTCTAAAGACACTCTTTCACAGTCTTTGAACTTTTTCCAAGAGGTGAAAAATGCTCTTGACTGTGAAACCTCTCTGTGCTTAATGGCTTCAGGTCAACAGTAGGTGCAGAGTTCAGGTTAGCACAAGAAACTTGAGTTAAATTAGCATATTTTCTGAAGAGTTTTCTGCTTCGGATCAGAACCCTTCCAGAGACTGTATTTATAGCTAAAATCAGCATGAGAGAGAGTGCAGTTCCTGTTAGAAAGCTGTCACTGGTGAGAAAAAGCCATATATCCCTTTCAAAAATCCAAAAATCAACCTGGCATTAGCAAAATGTAAATAAATAGGATAAAATAAAAATAAAAAAATAGGAACTTTGTTGGCTGATGTAATATTTCAATTCCCTGAGATGGGCAGGGCTCAGTTCTGTCTCAAATTGACAAATTATTAATCAGTTTCATGGCCACACCTGCTGCCACACAATGAATGTCAGTAACCCCAATTCACCAACATAAAGCAAAATGTAAGTTATTTTTGTTCTGTTTTGTTCACAGCCGTGACGTAAGCTTTGGTTACATAATAAATCTTCATTTGACACATGAAATACATTACTTCTTTTTGGAGCATCTACATTTAGGTCACTCTTGTATGTTCAACTTTGTCAATGCACAGGAAGTGCTGATTGGGCAAGACTCAATGCAGTTCAGTCAAGCCGAGGACTTTCTTTCAAATCAGTTGACTTCCTTTCAGTGTCCTGTAATATTTTATTTTTTTTATTGTTTCACATTTTTAGATAAAAACACACCTTTTTAAATGTACTTCTGTGTCCTTATGCTTTACTTGCTCCACTGCATTAACACCAACATATAAATAAATAAATACATACTATTTTGTCACTCATCACTCGTGATTCTCCATCTTAACTGGCTAGTGTAGTAAAAATTATTTGAAAAGCTTGAAATAAATCCAGCTTTAAGTTATTATAGTTTTTTTGTTTGGTTATGATAATGATAATTAGGGATGATGTATTTAATTAATCTCCTAATATCTTTTTTTACCATTAGTTTTTTGAAAGGGGAAAGAAAACATATTAAGAAAAACCAACACAACTATTAACAACTCTCCTGACTAATCCTGTAAAGTAAATTGAATTGAAGCATTTTTGCAGAGTCCCTTAGTTTTGCTTTTTAGACATCTTTGGCTGTACCAGTAACTCTGGAGGCTGCTGTTTTCAAACTAATATATATTGATACAGACGGTAAGTAGACGTGCATAAATGCCTGATATGGGATTAACGCAGCACTATTTTTCAGTCACAAAAAATTAAATAAGAGTGTGTCCAATGGTGGTGTTTGGGTCACCAACAGTGCATCCTTCATGAGCCCAGATGGATGTTTGCTGCACCAATATTTGACAGTGTGTGTGCAGTCACACTATCCCAAAAGGGCACAGGTGCCATCATCCAGGATGAACCCTAGAGCTGCAAAGGCACATCTGTCCGCAAGCTACAGGGTTTAGGAGTGGGGGAACTTGAAATGAATGGAGCCTCACAGGTGGCAGAGCAGGCTGTGCCACGGGAACCATAATGGCTATTCAGTGGACAGGAAACGGCTGATCAGAGAGAGGGAGAATGATCAACATTAGAGGGAAACTGCCCACATAAGCTTCTAAAATTGCTACACTACACACAATTGGTATGTGTAGCAAAAGCTGCAGGGCTCTCAAGTGCAAAGCAAGAAAGAAAGTTATAATTTTTTTTTTTTCATGAATATCTTTATTTTTAACAAAAACAATCAGAGGCTCTGTGCAAAAAAAAAAAAAGATGGTCAAAAAGAATAAGCTGAAAATGTAATTTAAATCTATTTCCTGTCTATCTATCTATCTATCTATCTATCTATCTATCTATCTATCTATCTATCTATCTATCTATCTATCTATCTATCTATCTATCTATCTATCTATCTATCTATCTATCTATCTATCTATCTATCTATCTATCTATCTATCTATCTATCTATCTATAAAACTTAGATTTTATGAAACTTGACTGTTACTAATTATTTAATCATCTACATGTTCAGCTCCTCATGTGAATTTCACTTCCTGTTTTGCTTCTGGTTTCATTGGCTATATCTGTTTTTTGTGTATTTGTCATCATTCAGTTTCAATCAAATTAATAATCCTTCAGATTAAACTCTAGTAGAGATTAGACCAATGAAATATATTTTTGAGACTGATAAATCACTGGCATATAAAAAATTTGAAGGTCATTACATGGCTGGTGTCTTGGTTTTATCTGGCTGAGCAAAAGGTTTTATTCATGATTTTTCAGTTCAGCTGGCTTTTCAAAAGTTGAAGAATGGCGTTTTTATCCTTCTCTATTTTTGTGCCCTGACACATTTCTGTCTCATGACTTTTTAGGCCATTCTTTCCACCCAATAGCTTAATTTTATGCAGTGTCAAACACATCCACCATGAGTGCTGATAAAGACGTTTGTGTGCTTTTATGACCAATGGATTTTCCTGGACACAGTTACATTGCCATCCGGTTTTGAATGCAACAAAGGGAGGACTGATAGAAAAAAGTAGGCAGCCCCAAAATTCAACTCTCATAAAAAAATTATCCAGAACAATTATAAGCCCTTCTGGAAATGTAAACATTTAACTCAGATAAATAATAACAACAACAAAAAAATTGAAAAATCCAGTCCTAACAAAATATATATATATTTTTTTATTTTTGGTTGGTTTCCTCAAGATACTACATATTAGCAAGAAGATTATTATTCTGTCTCATGAATATTGAAATAGTTTAGTATGTCGTGATGAAATAAAATGTGATGAAACAAAATATACTTTTCAATACTCTACTCTGAGTATTTGAAAAGCTGAATTTATGGACCAACTCAGGAAGCAGATAATTTGTCTGCTAATCAAAAGTTCACAGGGTTATGTACCACCTTCTCTGCTTTTTGAAGTGTCCTCAGGCAAAAGGGTGAAGCACTTCACAGACTAGATGAGTTAGAGAACATGTGTTAAGTAAAGAGAACTTCACAGCCTCTGTGAGACTATATAATTTAAGAAGAGGCGTACGAATGACTGTGTAAATGTCTAAATGTGGCTCATATAGAGTTAGAGCTCACAGAGTGGATGACTACCAAGGAGAAAACGCCATTTAAATGCACTTTTATTTAAAACTGTAACTTTATGTGGTAAAAAATAAATAAATAAATAAAACAAAATTCTAACAAGACATCTTTACTTAACGGGTTGTGCCAAGTTTCAAGAGACTTTTAAAATGTTAATAAACAATTGACTTTACTGTAACTTAAAGTCACTTACAGCAGACGGTGCTGTTCCTCCACTTTCTCCACTAGTAGGTGGCAGCAACAATAACCTTCGACTTTAGCAGGTCATACATTTTCACTAACGTTCTCTAACAACGCCTCAAAGAACAGTTGTACCTATACTGAGATTAAATTACATATTGATTTATTTTCTTTACTTTTATTGAATTTGCTGGGTTTTATTTGGGGTGCCAGAGTTAAGGGGACTAAATATAAATTCACACCACACTTTTCAGATTTTCCATCATAAAATGTTTTGTGGGAAAAGCAAAATTTTTTCACCTCCTAACTATGCAATATTTTGAATTGGTATCAATTTGTTCATTTACCTCCACTGCAACATAAAAAAACATCAATGTCTTTTTTCTGAAAACTTTTTGTGACTTGATCTGCAGTTTTTGTGTGTCTGATACACAATGTGAGAATTTATAAGCAATTTGAATGTTTTAAACCAAAATTGGCTGCCGGTTGTTCCTGTTTGACTTTTTATCATGTAATAAAATGATATTAAAAAGGACAATGTAGCTAAATAAATGGTGATGTTCGTTTGTCTAATTATACCTAATGGAGTCATATCAAGGGAAACTAAAAAACATAAATTTTGTTTCATTGTGGATGTGTTGAAAATCATCATATTTCAGTGTTTTTGTGTGTGTGGGTTTTCAAATTGAAAACCACAAAACCAACTATCGAGCATAACAACTAGGCAACTGTCTTCAAATTTTTTATAATGCTTAGTGTGAAATTACTCTATGTTTTATTACACTGATAAAGTACCAATAAACTTGAGAATCTGTGCCTCACTCTTCTTCTCATCCCAAATCCAGCTCTGTTTTCTGAATTACATTCTCCAAATGACACCGTTGTGACGCATTTCCATCAGATATTCCAGACTTTTTATGAGGACTTCATCAAACCGCCTTTGTATGAAACATTATGTTTACCTGCCATTTTAAAGCACTCATAAATGATGCAGTCTTTTGCTGCTGCAACTCCACTGTCTGCTTAACACACAGCATACATTTTCAATCAGAAGTTTACATTCACTCATCACCTCCATGAACATCACTGTTTTTACGATGTATTTGGGATGTTCTTCTGGAGTGAATTATTACACAACATAAAATTTCAATGATTTAAAAAAAAGAAAAAAAGAAGTTTAAATTTACTGTGAAGTTCCTCTGAACTACACAGGATCAAAATGATAGATTTTGAATAACATTTCAAACTACAAATTGGTTTAATACGCACTGTACAAGTGCAACCTTGACTGTACTTTTGTAGCTATGAAAGGTTATGAAAGGTGTTACATATGTGATAAGACTTAGGCATTCAAGAATTGGTGAAATACAGTTTATATGTATTTCCATGCCTTTTTAGAAGACTATTAAGGAACCCTGATTTCATTCCAAATCCAGATTTGATCTGGATCAATGTCCTGTGGGAACATCCAATTCTAACACAGTTCCTACAGTCTCACACAAACTGTCTGTGTAAGATAATAATAAAATGTTCTCATGATGTTCAAGAACAAGCTGAAAATATTAAAGGCTTGATCCGATATTAAATTGGAAACTGGTGCAACGGTCAACGTCCACATCAAAGTGAATGCAACATTGACATGTATTTACAGCATGCTAACATGTAGTCACTGCTGAAACTTCAAATCCAGCTGTTATCAGCAGCTGCTCATACCGAGAAGGCAAACGTCTTCGCAGGTATGTCTCATGATCAGAAAGAACAGAAATTATCCTATTTAACTACATTAACAAGAAATATGTTATTAGGAGTCTACATAAAACCAGCTGTATAGTATGTTGGTGTTGCATCATACTTCTGGCCTATTCCTTTGCTAGTGCTGCTGGCGAAATGCAAAACATGACTGGAGAATGATTGCTTCTAAACTGTTTAACTTTACTTCAAATAGACATTTTATCTTGTACTGTCTCAACATTTTGCCCTGGCAACACAAACCAATTTAAACAGTCATTGTTTTGTTTTTTTATTTATTTATTTAATTTATTTATCCTTGTTTAAAGAGATCTGTAAGTCTAATCCCTAAAAATAGCTTGCAAATTTGGCAAAACACAGAAAGGCATATGAGATTCCAAACTACTGTCTGTACTAACCAGCAATGATGAAACTTCAAAAATAGAACTTGCTTTATGTGTTTATGCACTCTGTTGTGCTTTGGGGTCAAATTTATCAGATGATTGTGGCTTTAGCTACAATGTATTTAAAATGAAAACAAAATAATATGTATGAATACTAAGAGATAAATACATTGTGATCATTCTGAGCATCAGAAGGCTTGTCTTTGGACACCTTTGACCTAGACAGTTGAAATTGAGACACAGTTGGGTGTTCCAGCAGGATAAACACACCTTAAAACTAATTTAGGAATGAAAGGGCCCTGACCACAACCATGTTTAAAATGTGCCGACCTTGTAGAAAAGATAGCTCCATACAAGGGACTTGAGCAATTCAAGTGATCTCTAGTATTTATCATAAATAGAGCATTGAAACATCAAGCTAGAATGAAGCTGAAAGCCTTTTGATGTGTATGAAAAACACATGGTTTCTAAACAAGTCAATAAAATATGTTTATCAAAATATTAGTGTGTGTCTGGGATGGAGTGAGGGGCTGAAAAGTATCGATAAAGACATTTTAGCAGTCAAGCACCCAATTTTTATTTTTATTTTAGATAATTTAAGTGGAGTGTTGCATAATCTGTCCAGAGATGTATCAGGGTGGAAGCATACATGAGATAGCTCTTATAATGTTCTTTAAGAGAGTTTTTTTTTTGCTGTCGTTGATTCTTTCTGTCTGCACTGCAGTTTAAAACGTCCTACTCTATCTCTGAACGAAATATTCTTGCTGGTGTCATTGATCAAAATATAAGTACAGTTTTCTTGTAAGAGAAACACAGTTAAAGTGTTCAAAGGGACTTCCACATAGCCAGTGAATTAACATTGGGTTTCATAAAACTGGCTGTGAAAACCAGAATCTCATAATTCTTGTCACTGACTTGGTGAGAAAGAAAAAAATATGCATTAAATGGCAAGAGATAAATGAGATTTTGGGTAGAGGAGAAACCTGCAGGCAGTGGCAGTTGGCTTCTGAGTTATATGCAAACAGTTTATGGTACCAGAAGTGATAAAAAAATGCCCCAAGTACATTAGACAGGTTGAAATATACATATACTTTCAGTGGTTTGTGACATTTTTATTAAACTCTCAATGGAAAGTACTATTAGAAATTGATGTATTATTGGCTGAATTTGACAAGCATTATAGCCATGACTACCCTCTGGAAAATAAACAGATTTCAGATACGCAAATAGAAGCGATGCAAAATCATTTTATGTAAAAACAAGAGGAAGTACAAAAAAATCTTTGGAAATCCATGTAACTGCAAGAATAGCATATCAATGCCATATAAAATAGAACCATTTATTCAGCAATATTTATTCTGTGTTTATTTGTCAGCTGATCTAGCAGAACCTGTTATGCTTACTTTTTGCTTCACAGCCTTAGGTGTCGTTGAGGGTGCAGCCACTGAGGGATCTGCAGAGCAGTTCTGTTGCTCATAGCATCGCTCAGCACACGATCTCGCCCCAATCTATAGCCAGCAGTGAGTCAATATGTGAGTGTTACACAAGTGTTTTACAAAAAAACTGAGCAAACAAGCAACCCAGGATTACACAAATGCAGAAGACTTTCTGATTAATCATTTGTAATCGGTATCGGTGATTCATGTTTGTTTTGCAATGATTTTAATGAGTCATCTTATTGGGAGTTCATGAAATTACTTTGTCACTTGTTTTTCTCAACTTTGACACTTAATAATTTGGTCTGAACTGGGTCTGAACGTGCTTTAAATATGGTGTGTTGCAACACTGTTTTACCCCTTAATTGGTTTACACATTGTAATGCTGCAATCACAAACTTTAATGTACTCTCTCTGGCCCAAAAAAAGTTGTCACCTGGATTTAACACCTGGATGGGAGATTAGCTTTCAGCTGGCAAGTAGGTATTTAACCCCACCTGCTGCAAAAAGCAGCTTCTCATTCCTCAAGATGCATGCTGAAAGACACATCCCATGATGCTGGTCTGCTAAAGAAGGGTCAAAGCATTGGCTTCCATTAAACTGAAAAAGCATTTAAGGAGTGTGGAGAAACAAGAAGAATTGGGTTAAGAACATTTTATTAAAAACGGGAAGGGATGTGGGGAAACCATCAAAATATTGACTATGATTGCTGAACAGCCATTCAGCAATAAGAAAACCACTCGCCAGGGGAGTTATGTGGAAAAATAGGCTTCAATATGTATAATCAAGATTAGACTGTGGCGCAATAGAAGAATGGCATTTTTCTTTTTTGATGGTCAGGGCAAATTCCAAGATGACAATACCAGGATTCATTGGGATCAAATTGTGAGAAAGTGGTTCAGGGAGCATTATTTTCACACATGAATTGTCCAGCAACGAGTTTCATTTTGACAATCTTTGGGATGTGCTTGAAATGACTTTACTCAGTTGTTTGGATTTTCTATTCATCCATGATATACTTTGATGAGAAATTAATGCATCACTGAATAAAAACAAATCATGTAACTTTGCAGAAGCTTATCTTATTCACCAAAACAAACTAGTGCATAGTTATGAAGTGGATTAAAGATAAGGAATGGATTCCAGGGTGTTTTAACTAAAAATAAATAAAAATAGTATGCATTGTATTCATTCTACCTGAGTACAACTACAAGCTAGACATCGTGCATTCCTTTTAGGGAAAAAGGAAACCTAACCTATTTTGGTCTCAGCTTTACTTTTGAAGTTTGGGTTTGCAATGTGACAAAACATGCAGAACTTCAAAATATATTAATATTTTACAAGCATTCTAAATGTATCTGTAATATTGTTAAAATACATTGAATTTAAATTAAATAGCTAAATAATACAAGTTATTTTACTTTTCTTTTCAGAGGTTAAAAACATAACTTGAAATATATTTTTTAAGTTGCTTATCAGTTTAATTTGTGCAAATGTGCAACTTGTGCAGTTAATCTGCACAAGTTGCACATTTCTTTCAGACAGTCAAATTAGGCCACCTATAAGTGAAGTGAAAGCAACCTCATTTTCCATAACAGATGGGTCACATGTCAAAAGGCGGAAAGGAAAGTGGGCAGAAATAGCTCAGAGATGCATGAATTTAAATATGTTATAATTTAAGTAATATTCAAGCCAAAGTAAAATCTGCAACAGTTCCTGTGAAAGAACTCGTGTTAAAAAAATGTCTGGTATAGCTTCAGAGATTTCTACTTATTGTGATGTACTGGGATGCCCTCTGACCATTTTGTCTGGCATGTTTTTTGTTACATTTGGACACCTGGAGTGGGTACAATTGCACCCTGTTGTGTCCCACTCACATGGTACAGCTGACAGTGCTCATTAGAATGGAAGCTCTCATGAATTTCCTAGTGAACACCAATGCAAATGCAACCACGCAGAGCTTGGCTCGCACGCACCAGCTCTGTTGAGAAAAAGGAAGGCAAATCCAGCATTCTTTGCATTTCAGCATGAAAAGGAGCTGTCATATGTGTGACTTGAGCATTAGGGATCATTATTTGGAAGGCTAAAAGGAAAAGAAATCTTTCAGACAATTACAATAGAAAATCTACATATGTATATACACTCTGGAGTAACGATATGAAAACATTGGACACTCTCCATTTTTTTCACTATAGCTCACATTTCTTTACATACAGAGGAGCTGACAATTTATTGTGGATCATACCAGAAAAAATTTACACATGGAGCCCTTATGGGTGGGTTAAATTACAGGCCCGTAAGTGTCATGAGTTGCGGTGTAAGGCGGTGAGGCTGTAGACCCAGGTTAGAATGATGAAAATGATGGTTTAATGATGAACATAATGACGATTGTCCACAAAAAGGTTCCAACTCCAGGCAGCACAGTAGAGCGGAAGGCTAAAGCTCATAAACTGGTGGCAAATGAGGAACATCTGAACGCAGACTAGAATAGACAAGACGCTAACTAAGACGAGGACCCGACAAAAACACGGAAACACAGGTGACACTAAATACACAGAGGGTAATCAAGAATGAGACACACCTGGGAACAATCCAGGGGTAGACAGGATAACACAGAGACTCACCAAACAGAAATCCAAAAGAAACACACGGAAAAACTCAATTCCTCACAGTGAGAGGATTGTCTGGACATAAAATAGCTGCCCCATAGTAATTGGTAATATGCATGTGCACTTTGGGGAAAAAGTGGAACTCATCTCCTTCAAGTGATGAGTTGAAGGAGATTTTAGTAGATTGAATCACATTTGTTAATTCCTGAAGATGTAGCTAAGATCTATGTAGGGTGTTAGAGTAGTTTTATTGGAATAGGTTGAAATTTTTCAACCCAAGTGGAACCTGGACAATCCCTATGTTGAGTCAAGGCCCTCAGTACTCATCTGTATGGGGCACACGTACATATATTCTGTTTGTGGATTGAGACCAAAGTTTGAGCAGTAACCCATGAAAATACCATAAAAGATTTTGCATATGAGAAGTTATAACAGCAGAGTATAAATGTGAAAATGTCATTGGTCTCCATAGAGCTCTGTCCAGACTCAGTGTATTGCATGACTTCAAACCTCGTGCTAAACTACTGTTCACAGATGAATTTGGCAACACACCAGAGTTCCAGAGAAGAAACCATCAGTTAAATAAAATATTTGTACAATAATAATAATAATAATAAAATCTTTCTAAAGATTTGAGCTTCCAAACAAACCAACTGTGGAGTTATCTCTCCACAGTTTTGGAGTTAACAATAGAGTTGGAGGTTTGGGTCTTAAGATATATTTAATAATACATTTAAAAAGAAATCAGACTAATTTGTTCTTAAAGATGATGATAACTTTGACACATATTACCAGAAGCACTGTGCCGCCTGTCTTTAAACAAGCATAAACCGCATGTTATGATATCTAATTCATAATTCAAAAGCTTTAAAACGACATTGACACACCCTTTAACAGCTTCACCTACTTAGGTAGGCTTTCAACAAAGATTAAAAGCTTGTTTATAGGAATATTTGAACATTTCTGCAGGAGAGCGTTCATGAGGTCAGATATTTCTGCTAGACAAGAAGGCTAAGATCTCCACTTCAGTTTCTCTCAAGGAGCTTTTTAGATGTGGAGATACCATTCTGTAACTTTCCTCAAATTCTGAAACATTTAATCCTCCAAAATGTGTTTGTAAGCTTCAGATTTAAAAGTCCCTTTTGTCTGGAACTGTATAGTCAAAGTCAACCGCTGAAAAACAATAATCCTCCCCCCAACTAATTTTACACATTTGGATAGAATCAGTGTGAAAAGTCATGTCTCCTAGCAACAGCCAAACCCTGACTCAGCCAACAGATTATCAGACAGGGGAGGGACATTTGTTTCTAGAGAATAATTCTCCATGGTTCTGGTGTCTGTTGTCAACAGGCTTTGCAGGATTACATCTGACAGTGGCTGGTGTACCAACCGTCAACATCAATTTAGATGAGTTATCCAGAACTTTCTGACAATATGTTGTAGGTTGACTACATAGCTTTGACCTCACTCCCTCAGTACTGATGCAAATGGAATGACGGTCCACCACCGGCCAGCAAAATGTAACTAATAATAACTATATTATTGAATGATGTCTTAATTCTTTGAAATATATCACTGCTTTTTAAAATATGTAAATAAGAAATCGCACACCAGGTAGAAATAATTAATTCTTCAGATAGGAATATAGTGGCTCTTAGACTGATTATGTTGATTATTTCCATGCACTGATATCAGTGTAATGTATTTATCAACCAATGTACATTGTTAGAGAGTGGCAGATTCCTTTTCAGGATTTGACATAAACTCAGAAAATTCATCTTTAACTCAAGTCCAGAATTCCTGTGCAAATGAACTACTGTAAATTATTGTCCACATATAAAGAAACCGGGAAACATTTATTTTTTTGGAAATAAAAACTGAAGATTTTGTAGTGATACGTGTTTTAAACTACAGTCAAGATTTCCCCCACGTCTGTTGTGTCTTTTTATATCAGATTTACACATTTGGTTTCATTTATGAAAATACAGATACCAACAGTGCATAGCTGAGTATTTCATAAAAGTCAAACTAACTATTGTAAATAAAACTATGATCCAAAGAATGCTTTGGAATCAGAGGTTTTTTAGTACCACAATGATAAGTACCACAAATATGTGAACTTATCACTGTACTGTGACGTAGCAATGGTAAGCACAACAGCCATAAATGTGAGCTTGTTAAAGTATGTTGATCAAGCACCTTGAAAAACATCTCAAAGGAGAGCTGCAAAGGAAAATGTTTTGAGAACTTCACTGCAAAGTGACATGGACAACAGTGAACGAGGGACAAGAGGTAGTGATCATTTTACCTCACTTCCTCCATTGTAGATCATGGATGTTTAAATGTTTCAGATTAAGCACATTTTTGATGATTAAACAGAACAAAAAAAAAGAAAAACTGAATCCAGTTTTCAGATAAAGATTTTATTTATCAGGGAAAACAAACAAACAAAATATTCTATGTAATCATTGCACGAAGCAATAATGAATTAACAACACTTAACCATTTGTTTTGGAAAGATGATTCAAATTCACAAGCCTCTGTCAGATCAGTATAATTAGGAAATCACTTCAATAAAACCCATTTGACAACACAAAGTAGACTCCAGGATCTCAAAAACCAGATTGTGTTCTGTTCTAAAGAAAGTCAAGAAATGTTACTGGCATCGGGAAAAGGGCTGCAGAACCAGTTCAGCTTTGAGACTCCAGCAGGCCAACGATGCTTAAAAGAAACACAGAGACCCATTTCACAACTATTAAAAACTATCTTGATGATATCCAAGGTATCTGAAAAGTAATTCACAGGATTTAAAAGACAATAGCAAAACTTTTTCTGCATTCATTACATCTAATGTAAAACTAGCAGCATTTAAGAAAAAGACCATCATACCAACAGAAAAAGGTGTGGCTGGGTGGTGTTGGGATCTGGATGGCCTGCTGTAATTAACAGCGCCACAATTTCTGCTATCTTGTAAACGGTCCTCAAGGAAAATGACCAAGGGTCAGTTCATGTGCACACTTAAGTTATGCAACAAAATAATGATCCAAACCACAGCAGTGAGCCCAGTGATGCTCAAAAAGCCTCAAATAGTTGGCAAAGAAGAGTAGGATACAGTTCCCTCAAAGATGCCAAAGATTTATTATCAGTTTTCACAAAGCTTAAAAGCAGTCGTTGACTCAAGGGTGACACAATCTTTTAATATGTTTATAGGGGAATTAGTTTTCACAGAGGAGCATGTTGGTTTTTATAGCTTTTTCTCCTTAATTATTAAAATCATCATTTCAAAACCTTTTTTTCATGATATTTTTTCTAATTATCCTCGTTATAACTAATTATGGTTAGAAACGGAAACTAATCATATTCTTTTTTTTTCCCTCTGCATTTTGTACTTTCCAACAGGTTTCATATGTTGAGTAAGCATGTTAGATTTTGAGGTTGTGGTTGGGGAAAAAATGCAGACTTTCTTGTTTGAAATTTTGATATGAGAATAGCTGTTTCTTTTTGTTTTTTTAACACAATTGCTAGAACGACATTAAACTTTGAAATGTCAGCTTTTCACAACTGCCGGTAAACGATAATAATATTTTCACCTTTTTACTGTTGCTTTAAAGACATAACACAACAAATTGAGAAAATCCAAATCATATTCTACTGTTCAGAAATGCCCATCAGAAAGGTAATGATTAAAAGAACTAGGAAGGAAAAAAAGGTGGTACTTGTTTTTAAAAAGTCTGAGGTCTGAGTCCACCCTAAGAGAAGAGATTCTCTCTAGTGTGCTTTAAGAAATGGGTCTAACTTAATAGAGTAGGTCATTCTCATTAAATTAACTGTAGCTAAGGTGGTCAGATACACAGGCCTGCACTTGATCCATTTTATTTAATAAAACAGTTTGAAATAATCTCAGTTGCAATTGGAGGAAATATATCCTTATGTGCGAACAAAAACACCATCAACAAAATGAGTTGATCTGACTGCAGATGACAGTGTAAATGCTAAATGTCTAACACAATAATTGTACATCTATTTGCTGAAAACAGCAGCAGAGTTTGACAATAAGCCTCTGTGCATAGCAAGTTAACTTGTAAAGCAGATAAGGGCGGAGGGTGGTGTCATGTTTCAAAAGCTCTGTAGCCAATCATAAAATGTTTCCTCAAAGTCAGTACACCTGGTCTAAAGAGAGCTTGCACACTCGAAGATTGTAAGGAGCTCTGCGAGAGAAGAAACAGCATACCAAGCCAGCAGTGAAATAAAGCAACTCTGAATAACAACAGCTCATTTAAATGTAAGTAAACACGTCAGCCAAGAGTTTTATCAAAAGGGTGGATAAGGGTATAGTTTTATACCTTCTATCTTTCATCTAGTCACAAGATTGTTTTTGTTTATATGTGCGAAATCTAATGAGGAAAAGTTCAACTGCATTTTCAGTGAAGTCAAACTGGGTGCTGGTGTAGTTATGCAGATGATTTTATAGAAAACCTATTATTAACTGTGATTGGCCTGAACTGTGTACAGTTCTTTAAGTCAGCTCTGCATATAATGTACAGTCTTTGGTAAAATAACACTTCTGCGTGGATAGCAGTCCAGGAGGAATGCGAGTGAAGTGAGGACTAACATGCTGCAAAACTGGTCTGGCTTATCCATTATCTGGGTGTTAGTGCAAAGTGTGACCTTTGGATCTGTGGGTAATTAAAGTTCTGCACCTGCAAAGAAAATTCTCCTTTGCAGCAGAGCACAGCTGCAGCAGCAGTATTAACTTTTAATAGACCATCTCTCAAAAGCCAGCTGTCACAGAGTACACACCTATTTATGTATAGGTTCTTTTTAAGAACATTTGCACGCTGTTGAATACACTTAAAGATTAAGAAAAAGTGAGGAGGGGAATATTGGCAGTGAATGCCCTGTTTGCACACCTGTGCTATGAGCCTGTCAATCAACCCAGAGGCCACTATGGGGCTGTCAAGTTACTAGAATCACCATCATCAAGAAGAGCTGCAAGATCTGACTTTTTAAAAGAAATCAGTGTTTAGCTCTTTGCATTTGGGGATTTATAGATGTATCTAGGTATATCCTCTTTGGATGAACAATTGTTTTGTCTCTAAGAAATTCACTTGAAAGTAGTCAAGAGGTTTGATGAGTATGACATAAGCAGAGGTATTTTCCACAGAAAAAAAAAAAAACAGGGTAAATTTCAGCTCTAAATGAGGTGGCAGTAAAGTCCCTATCGTAGGTGACAAAAAGTTTTTCTAGCCTGCCTGACTTAGCCCACTCAGCAACAAGAGAGCATATCCTGTTTGAGGACTTTGCCTTTGAGTCATCAGAGCAACAAGCAGTGGTGAGTGAGGGTGTTGATTCTCAGGGCTCAAATGGGGAACTAAATCTAACAGAGAAACTTTGTTTTTATAAGCAGAATACGCTTTTTTTTCTTTGCTCCAGATCTGTCTTGTACTTTTAAAGGTAGGTTATTTGAAACTGGCGTGACATAATGATGCAGGAAATCTACAAATGCCCTCCTTAGCGTTTGGTCATGTTTGTATTTTTCTCTGTCTGTGTGCTGCTCACACATTTTTGTGCTTATGATGCGTCTCTCTTAAACAATAGCAACTGACATTGACAGGTTTATTCAGAAGACAAATACTACTCACTTTTTGCACCTCATTTCACACTTCCTGTGTGCATCTGTTATTGTCATGACACCAAATCTGTCCTCTACATATTTCTGTGTACACATGTCCTTTATTTATTTTTTAAAATCTTCATTACAGTTTGGCTGATGCATTGCTTATCATATCGACAGAGAGAAAAAAAACAAAACTTTGTTGTTGCTTTGATGTGGGCGTATTTTGAGATAAATGAGGTTTTTTTTTTGCAAACCTTCACTGTGACTGGAACCAGTTGGTTGTTGGGGTTAACAGAATGAAGAATAGCTCTGTTCTCATCAGATAAAGGAAGAAAAGGAAAATCGGTACGTGACTGTAGTCCGGTATGTCTTTGTTTTGGTTGGTGTTGCATTTACGAGCTTAGGTAAGGTTGGAGATGCCTTCATTGTGCAGAAATGTAGAACTCTTTTTATTTATTGGCTTTATGGTTTGTTTTTTATAATCACACTCATTCAGCTGAAGTAGAGGAGAGAGGATACGGGAAAGGCGTCACTGGTTCATTGTTATAGGCACACATTCATATCCTCTTAGTTATTTCACTACTTGCATTGGCCTGCTAGACCAAATCCTGTAGTTCCTCAGCTGATTGACCGCCTTGGTGTAATGTACTGCACAGGTTGAACCATGGTAAGTTTGTAAATTGCTTTAAGATTGCCATTGCAAGTTTTCTTGTCACTTTGTTTGCAGTTGCAATTGTTACGTTAGAGAAGGAAAGCATTTGCATTAAGTCTGGTTTGATAAACAGCAGCTGTGGGAGTTTGCAGAATTAAGTAAACAATTCTTGTGAACTAGAAGCATCCACTTTGTAGAAAACTGAACGCCAATGAATAGCAAACAATTTAGGTTGCGTCTTTTGCCTTCCAACTACACTCATGATTGTTTTTGCTCCTTCCTTTTGGAGCAAACTTATAGCTTTGAAACGTTCCCACTAATCCTCTTCTTTCATTTCTTGTTCTCCATTTTTTTAAGTTACATTTGTTCTCCTCTGAACCCTCTCGACTGCTATAATGCTGATTCGTTCTGACATTTGTGATTGCTATCCTTAACTCGGTGCTTGTTATCTATGCAAACAGATAAGCAAGAAATGACCTGTAAGCCTCTGAAATGACCTGTTGTTGACTGCTGTGTGAACCTTTGGTTGGATTAGACTATGTTTTGGCTTAAAATCAACCTTTCCTAGTTGGATTCAAGTGTGTTTTCTCTCTAATATTACCAGATTGGTGTGGGAGTCTGTAATAATCCAATATTAATGGATGGACCGAACCCTATCTATTCCTCTTGCAGTAAAGCACAATAGTTTCATGATTTGTTGATTTCTTCATTTATTGTTTATAGTCCTCTGCCCGGAAGGCAGTGGGAATGTCTGCTTTATGAGTGTGCTGCCTGTTATTATATGTGGCAAATTGGGTTTTGGTATGAAAAAGCAAATTCGAACGTACACGAATATATTACCCAATTTGAGGAATAATACAGGCGTCAGGAGCCATTTGGATGTGGAGGCAGTGGACTGGGTTGATAAATATTTGCAAATTGGATCAGCTTATTATTTCACCCAAAGGGACTCTGAAAAGCAAATTGGATACAGAAGGGGCTTTTATTTGCAGCTTCTTAGGTTGGTTGCATTTGGAGATTTACTCCAGCTTTTCAAGGGGCCTAAAGAGCCCACATACAGCACTCCCTCTCCAATCAGCCACGGCTGTGTGATTAACATCTTCCTCCCAATATAATCAAGCAAAACAGTTCTTGATGCCGTGTATCTATTTTTAGCAGGAAAATTATCCTGACAATTGGCTTGTACCAGAGTACCCTGCATTCTGAACGCTACGCATGACCAATGCAAGCCTGTTGAGGTGTGATAATTTTCAGTAATAAAACCTGTGGTTTCAAATAAACTGAATTGTTCAATCTAATCTAATTGATTCGTTTAAAACTTATAAAGATAATTTCTGCTGCTGCTTAATAACTTTAATTTTTATCTTTCTATGATACACAAATGTGTAGAATAAGCATTTTCTTTTTGAACTTCTTCAAATACGTCCTAAATATTTTTTGCATCCTGCTTGTTATGGAGTAAGTTGATATTTGCTGGTCTGACTATTTGCTAAGTAGTTAGCCTCCAGTCATCTGCTTCACTTTTACAGCAATAATAGTGTCTAAAAGTGGGGATATTTAGAAATATACTTATTTGTTAAGGACTATGCTTAACAGATCATTTAAGCAGAGTCTATTTCTTTTATACTGCTTAAACTGCAAATGTTCAAACACATGGCATAAAATGCTACATTAGTGAATTTTAACTGTAAAATTTCTTCAGAATAACTTTGATGGTTCAGTACTAAATTTGCTTTGGTAAAGGCTGATGGCTACATTATGTTAGAATATTCAGAATCCACTGGCTTAATCTTCACAAAGCCATAAGACCTAGAAAACCATATGCAAGTACAAGTACCATCTTTCATTCAGAACCGACAGCCTATCACAGAAACATAAATGCTGCTTAACTTTTGACAAGCTCAGATATTACACCTGAACAAGGCAGCTCAACATAATTTTATAGAAACATGGACGATTTTAGCTCGGACAATTGGTGTAAGTGATGAGAATAAATTATTCCAGTTGGAGTTGTTGCATCCCTATTTGGATAATCAGTGATGCTCCTTCGTTTCTGACTCTTGACTGTCCATATGTTTGCAACAAGAAATATTTCCAAATAACTGATTTTGTCCCTCTTATCAAAAGCAGGGAAAAGTGTTGAGGTCTTTTTTGAGATGGCTAATTGGCAGCAACATGTGGGGCAGAAGAAGAGCTTAATTACTCTGTGCTCCATACTGTTAGAGAAATCTTAACGCTACAACACTTTCTATAATATCTCTGGAAATCGCATTGCGGGGACAGAATCACTCTAAACACAAGGGGCTAGAAAAGCATGGCTTTTTCAAACTTTGGTAAACTTTGAAATCAGAAACCACTCTGTAGCTAGTGGATGCTAGTCTTGTAGTTCACATGCCAGTGTTATGCGTGTTCATAATGACTGAGTATTGCAAGTGATTAAATCATTGGAAATTCCAACCCCCTGAAACCTTAGCCTCTTTATTTATTTTCTTTGTGGTAGCTGAGAATCACTTCCTCTTGCTTGGAAGTCTTAGTAGGTGCCTTGGGATTTTCTCTCGTCTCTCACGTCAGTCGTTTCCTCATGGTAATTAACAGCTGAGGAAACGAGGACACAATGTTAATGACGGTCAATGATGAGATGCCTGTAGTTCAACATATGGCACAAAGCTCAACAGGAGCTCAACTCTTTGTTCTCATATCACCAGACATGATCCCATGATCTTGGTTCCTGATAAGGAGTCTGTTTCAGTATCCAAATCAGAAAAAGGAAGCTTCATTCTGGACATAAACTGGAAGAGAGGTCATTCTCACGATTTTCCCATTTTAAAAATACCAACACCTATATTGTGTTGAAAATAGCCAGGGCTTTTGTTCTGCCAGCTGTGAACATTGTGCTTTGCATCTAAGCACTTGTAATAGGGAAATGCAAAATGGTTTGTTGTCAGGCATCTTGCCATGAGGAAGTTGGGAGATTCATTTTCCATTAGAAAAAAAACAATACATCTCCACGCACAAAAATGACTTGGTGAATACATTTTAAATATCAGAAGGATTAAAGTAAATTTACATCTTCCTGGAAACATTATGCAACAGGTATGGCCCTATAGCTCTGCAAAAGAGGTGGAAATGTTGAGCAGGCACTTGTTACCAGTGTGCTCTGAAAAAAGCTTTTTGTAATGCTTTTTTTTCTGCTGATCATTTTTTTCCTGTGTGACCCTCTTAACCATCATACATCTCAGATTACAATCTATATTTGCATGTGCACTTTTTAAACCAGCAGCACAAGGCCTGGATTTCTCTGAATTTGTATTTTTCCGCTAACACGCAATGTTGCAATGCTCGAATCTCAAAAGTACCAGTGGGAGTCCCAATAATACTTTCTGCTTTCCAACATCCCCCCACCTCTACACAAGAACCCCAAGATTTCACTCACATCAGTGACTGCATATTAATAGCAGATATATTTAACTTGGGTATGTGTTTTTTTTTCTTTTTTCTTTTTCTTGTTCTTCCCTACAGCATTTGAAGATGATGCGATTGCTGTTCCTCTGTGTACTGCTACTGCTGCCAGCTGCCACAGGTATGTTCTCATCTCTGATACACTTTCAGTTGATAAACATCTAATCGGGGCTCAGGCATCCATGTGCCATGCTGCCTTCTTCAACTGCCTACATGCGCTAGCTGTCTTGTGTTGTGTGCAACAAGATTACCACATGTACCCGCTGCCTGCTTTCGCAATAGTCTAAAAGGGAGCACACAATGGCAGAACTTGTTCACCTCAACAGCAAATGATCAAGACAGAAAGAAAAACATGAAAAAGAAATTGGCAACAGTCCATGTTTTTTTTTCTACTATAGAGAGACTAAGGTTGAAAAAGTTGCTAATCTGTCAATGTGTTGAAAGACGTGTGCAAAACTACTTTATGTATAAGTATGCTCTACTTTCCAAAAGGGTGCGTCCCTTTTCACATTAGAACCATAAATTTCTGTGCCACTTATTAAGACTTTATTTGGTTAATTTAGTTGAGAAATGTGTTGTGGTGTTTATGGTTTCTTTGAGAAAGTTTGCGTGGCTTAAATTTGTACTCGGTCTGATTTACACTCAGACTCTTAAATAGGACCCGGGGCACCCATTTATTTTACACCTTCCTTGCATATTTACCAAGACATGGCCGCCTGCCTAAGTTGATATGCCAGGCAAGCTTGAAGTACCTCTGGAAGAGCTGCAAAAATCCGCAGCTCCATGGGTAGAAGCTGTTGATTGGTCAGCTATATAAATCTGGCCTATTTGAAAGAGTGTCAAGAAGAACCAAAAAATGTCACACAGACGCCATGTTACATGGCAAATGTGAAGACTGTACTCTTGACAGATTGACCAAAAAGATACTTTTTGATGTACATGTTGAAGTCCAATGGAGAACTAATGCTGCATATAATTTTAACATGCTACTCCGATGGTTTGGAAAAAAATAAATAAATAAAAGGGTACCTGCTATTATGTATGAGATGAGACCAAATCTAGGCTCACTTTTCAGCTTTGGTTGGGGGAGAGGAAGAGAAATCCTAGTTTGTTGGAAATAAGTTCCTGGACTCTGTTGCAAAACCTTACACATTAAATGTTTTTTAAAAACTGTGTGGCTTCACTGTTCTTATTCCTCTTTTGTTTTGCAGTGCTTTCAGAAGACTTTGAGGGATCAGCTAATGGTATGAATTACACATCTCACTCGGGGAAACTTGGAACAAAAACGAAATGGAAACACATTCATGTTGATCTTAAGGTTACCAAGTAAATAGCAACTGTTTCTTAGATCGCAATCGTTAAGAGATTAAAATGTTGGTGTTTTTTTTTTTTTTTTACATTATGCATTTACTTGAGATCACACCCAACTTCAACAAATATTACTACCTCATTGATGCGTTTTGAAAAGAATTAAGCCTGGGTTTTTCTTGTACACAAGCCTTCATTATGTGTCATTATTGATAATAATCACCCGTTATCCAAAAGTGAACTGATAATTTAGTGTAATTGCTGGATTATATTGGCTCATACTCCAAGTATAACGACATGAAAGATAGACAATTTCTTCCACCATATTTATGTAATTTAGCCCGTTTCAGCCCCCTCCTTTAAGGGCTGACTTAAAATCAAATGTATTTTCATGGCTTTTCTCCATGTGTCAGACTTTAATAGAAAAAATCTCTCACTGCATATCTTCACAAAGACGTTATAGTCCTAAAAAGATAAGAGCAAGGGGAGTGGACACCATGGAGACGATTTGTTGGAAGTGCAGCAATAAATGGGCTTGCAGAAAGAAGTCCAACGTTTACCAACTCTGGCGCCTTAGATGCACTGTACTACGTGTTTTTATACGTTTCCCTGCTCTAACACACCTGATTCAGTTGACTGCAGTTGAGCAAAAGCCTGTTAATCAGCCATCAATTGAAGTCAGGTGTGCAGGGAGTGTACCTTCAGAACTAGGGCTGAAAAGCTCTTGATGAAACCAGATAGAGATGTCGTGCCTTGCAAAACTATTCATACTCTATTTTTTTGATGTTCATGATGTAGTTTCTTAGTGTTGCATGAGTCTGAATTTTATATAGGTGCATAAGGGTAATGTATAATATAGAGCAACAAAATATTTGTTAAATGATGTAATTTATTTGAAGTGCACTTTGCATGCAACACAATACAATCATCTTTAGAAAGGCAACATTTATTTTGATAATCTGTAATTACTTTGCTCAGACCTGAAAATAAAAAGGTTAAAACTTGAGTTTCAAGTTTTAAATTATTGCAATTTTAGCCTGAATTACAGAAGATGACAAATTAATATTTATTCTATTGTACTGAAATTTTCCAATTGTCTTTTGAATTGAATTGTCAGTGTTTTGTTGTTTCAACTTCAGAAAAGCTTGGTTGATTTTGTTAAAAAAAAAAAAATCTTAACAGAATGAACAAGAGTGAAGAGGTAGGCTCACCATGCAGTCTGTTTGTTAAAAACAGAGGGTAATTTTCCAGTGCTTTTCATCCATTTCCACATTCTGACTTGCTTAAACCCAAGTGAGAAACAGGTGGTGCATAATTCAGTGTGATGACTCTGATGTACAGCTCCAGCTTCCCTTTTTAATTGAATTCCTCATTTAGAGTTTTGTTATTTACTCCCAATTTGAGTAATTTAAAAGTACGCTCTGCTTGTTCTCTAGTTACAGTGGTATTTCTTCTCTTTTTTGTTTTGCAGATTCAGATGATGAGGATTTAGTAACGGGAATACGTGAGTTTCTCTTTTCTTATTTTTTCCTTTTCCTCCACACCTCACCAACAGGAGGTTTGATTCTTGAATTGTGCCACTTCTTCTGACCACAATCACTGTAGCGCCAGCTGCTCACAGGAGAGTCTGTGAAGGTTATGGCCTCTAATTACCGTCAGTATTGTGTATAGGCTGTTCCAGTCCAGTGAGATGTGCAGAGGGTCTGTGGCCCCTGTTGGCGTTTACCCCCCCCTCTAACCATTAAGCCCTGAATGGAATCAATTAGCTCTCCAGAGAGGCCCTGTGGATCCTGCTGAAAGGCCAATGAGAATGCTGATATCTCTGCCGCCCTGTCGGTCACCTAATCAACATTGGCATTCTCGTTCTCACCACACGTCTCCCTGTCACTCCTCATCCAGGCTTTGATGGGCATTTGATAGAATTACAGACCGTTAGACCAGGGCTACAGTCTGTCTGCCTGCTCTTGTAAGGGCAGCATTTCTACAAATGATTACGACTCCTCACCGAAGCCTGAACCTTTTTTCTATCTATAGAAAATACTTGCATAAGCTGAGAATAAAAATCTATGAATCTAAATGGTTAAAAGTTCAAATTAGTAAAGTAATGACTTCAGAAAACCACAGGTTGTTGTTGTACACTTGAGAGGAAGTATGTGTAATGAAAACTTTAACTGCCCTTTTGTTTTGTGCCACTCAGATATTCCCAATGTTAAAGGCTCCCAAGCTGAAAATGAAGGCAACAAAGAAGATCAAAGTGAGTAAATCGTATTTATGTTCACAGTATTGACTTAAGGTTTATTCATACCTACAGTACTAACAATTGAAATACTAGACCAACTTAGAACTTTACACCAATCTAAATAAAGAGCAAAACTGAATGATTTGGGAGTCACAAAAAGCATTTCTCATACACTTAAATATATGCATCACTTGATTTTTATTATATTCCACTGTTAATATATTAATTTTAAAATTGTTATGAACAAAGCTGGGACAGAGGCCATAGAAAGCTGTGATAGGAAGTGTTCAGAATGAGAAATAGCTGTAACAGCATATATGCAATTAAATAGTTAAACTGGTAACAATCAGGGTTGCTAGATGTGAAGCTCTTTCAGAAGATAAAATGGTTTCTTTGTGAGTAAAATAAAAGTTTGTGATTGTATTTTATTAACATTTTAACACCATGCCTCCCAAGTGTTTTAAAATGGGCAGTATCATTGTGCTGACCTTCAAACATGTTTGCTTACTGTCATTTTTTGTTTTTAGGTCAAATGACTCTGATCGTCACAGCTGCTGTGGTTGCAGTGGTGGCTCTGTCAGTCATAGCAGTAGTCGGTAAGCATTCTGTTTTTGCTAAGAGTGAAATGTGAACTTTATGTTCCCCGGGGTGACAGCTGTACTGCCTTTCAGTACTTGGCAGGGATTCTTATGTGTCTTGTAAAGCTGTTACCTCCTAAGCAAATATGAACCTTCCTCTTGTGGAGTTGTGACCTTTTTTTTTCTGCTTGCAGCCGTAATGTTGAAGCGACAAAAGCTGAAACAGCAGCAAGGGTAAGATCACATTACTAGTTTTATTCAAATTTCAGGTTTACAGGTTTGTGTCTTAGTATTTATTTGTTTTTGGGCGGACTTGAAGAGTCACAGAACCAGTCTGTTGGGTAACAGTCCTGCTTCTGTTTTTACTTTGTGCTCTACTTGGTCTAAATTGTCAACCTATAAAACCAAAGAACAGTCACGCCTGAAAACATCATCAGCCTCCACCTACGTTAGCCCGCCTGGACTTGTCCAACAATTAGTGTTGCACCTCGTGCCCTCTAGAGTCACTAGTGAACACTCCCCTACCATCTGTCAAACAATGGCTTTGTCGGTGCCACCGGGAAAGTATGACCCAAAGGGACAGGACTCAACTTGTCCCAAAGCTTACCTCATACATCGAGTCACAAGGAGGCAACTGCACTTGAAAAATTAACCAACCCAGTAAACATGTTCTTGGCGGCTTGACAACAATCACTGAGACTCTGACAGCAAAACAACCTAAACCAGTTATGCAGAGTTTTGCTCTTAGCGTTTGGCCTCTGCTTAACTGTAATTTGAATTTTGAGAAATCTTGCAAACTAATCAGTTTCTTTTGTTCAGGAGGTGATGGCTAAATTGCATGACAAAGGGTCGCAAGGGTACGGGGTGTTACGGAGTTCACAATCAGGTGGCAGAAGAAAAGCTATTACAGTAATGACATCTAAGTTGTTGTGCATGGTAGGGTTAAATTCTTGTGCAGGCTTAGTCACTGCCTCGCGGAGCTGCAGCTCCAGCAGTGTTTGGCGCTGAATGATCGCTCCGTTGAAAAGAGGCTTAATCACGCAGCAACGTATGACTTGTTGGATCAACAGTTTTTAGTCAGGTTTATAATACCCACCTGGGGGATGAGCGGTGTTTTTGAGGTAACGCAGCAACCATGCACCTGCTGGAACTTTGCTAAATGAGGGAGACATGCAATTTTAAATTTTTTTTCTTGCTGTTTGATGTTTATGGATGTTCCTTCTGCTGTTAATGTTATCACTGAAAAAGAACCTAAATATCATTACAATGAATTAGGATGTCATTGAAAAGTTTAGTTTTTAAAAAGGGATATTTTTATGGATTCATTACACATTGATTTTATTCAGTTTATTTAATTTATTTTATTTTATTTTCCAGCTAACAAAATTGTCAAATCTAGCTTCTTCATAAATTTGACATAAAATCAATTAAAATTAGTTTAATAAAGAAACGGCTGCCTTATTAATTAAAAATATGTCCCAGTTCTAGACAGTACAGCAACTCTTGTGTTTGATGAACTGATCAGGACTTGATCTGCTTGTGGCTGTCAGGTGTTTATCAGCAGAATTCAGCTTATGTGTTGATGGGTTTGGCGTTTCTTATCGGCCTCTGGACATACCACAGATTCTCTACAGGGTTTTGGTCAGGTGGGTTAGCAGACCAAAGCTGGGGCCACAGTCAGGGAAAGTCTGAACCTGCTGTGGTCAGGGGAGCGAATTGGCAACAAATTTGTTTGTGTGAAAAGAGAGGAAGACTGGAGTTTGACAGAGTGAAGGAATCTGAACTGATTTTGGAAGCAATCAGACAAACATGATGGCATTTTTTTTGGGTTGATCTGTACCCAATCGGCTAATGTGACTGGATAAACAACTCAGCTGCAAACGGGAGAAGAGGGAGGATGTGAACCAACTGATAAAACAATTTTAATCACTATGAACATATGTGCAAGACAGCACCAGGCATCATCAACTAACTTACTACAGTCACAGTGGGATATCTGGATATTTTGGACTAAAGTTAAGTAAAATGAAGGATCTTACTGAAATAATCATTCTCATATTGAACATAAAGGTAATGAGAATTCATTCAACAATTTGACATTCCTGAATGAAATTTCCACATAGTATTAAACTATTTAAAACTCATTTTTAATGCTTGTTTACACAGTGCAGCCCAATCAACATATTGTTGATCCGTTTGTCTGTTCGCTCAAACAGGCTTTTTTTGTCACCCAGTCTTTTCAAAATCGGTCAAGATTAGACAAATCGTGTTAATGTCTTTCACAGCTTAATTATAGTGGTGATTAAGGCAGATATTGGTAGTGTTGACATTTTGGTTTGTGCACATCATTACTGTTTTACAGAGTCTGGGATCATGATCCACAAATGAATTGCAGTTTATAACACTTTAGACTAAAGAACAGTTCAGTCCTTTTTTTTTTACTTTATTACTGCAGGCTTCCAACATTTTCTAGCATTTCTTCTATGCTGTAAATCCATCATGGATGTATCTTGTGTTTGTTCTTGAAGCACTGAAATCAGCCATATTTTGTGCGTCTTCCCCAAACTCCCCAAACTCTTGAATTCCTTTTATTTCTCAAAACTTAAGTTATCTTTGTCTCTTGTGCACCTTTTTACGTCATACTTTTTCTGTCCATTATGGTTCCCATTTACATGCTTGGATACAGCTCTGATGAGCCAATTTATTTTGAAATGACTTTCATTGTCTAAAGTGCTAGTGGCTGTCTGCTGGACAACTGTCAAGTCAGCACCCTTTCCCAATGATTGGAGAGCTTTTCTGCATGTAAAATCTTTTTTTTGTGTGCATAATATTAAAGTTTGCTGAGTTAATTTAAGTCTTTTACAGCTGAAAGAGACAATCAACTATGAACACTTGAAATATCTGTTTAAGAAATCTAGAGTTTTACCTCTTTTTTTAACTGACATAACACCACTGCATTAACTTTTAAATTATTTTCTAATTCGTTTAGATGCATTAGTCTGGTTTTACCCTGTCTCACCTTTATTCTGTCTGCTACCTGTTTTTCAGGATTTACTCTGTACCCACTGAGCAGAACGGGAAAGCAGCCGTCTAGTTCCTGGCAGCGCAGCAGCTCTGCACCTTAAAGCCAAACGAGGAGAGCAGGCCGTTATCTCCCACTCTCCGACTCAGGACACCACAACTCATTTGCACATCAGCCTGCTTATCACTGTCCACTCTCTCTCACATCCCCATAAACACATCTAACCTATGCAGTATGACTTTTTTCTCTTTTTGCTGTGTGCATTCCAGCTGTTTGTTCTCCATTTAGTCAGGGATTTTTTGGAAAGCATTCAAACATTTTTTTAATTGGATTCTGAAGAATCCAATTTAAAAGAGGAGCATGTGGCTTGCAGCTTCTTTTTGTTAAAATTAATGATTTAGCTCAGCCAAACCTCCTTTTTTTTCAAAAGCATAAAATGATTGACCACTTAAGCAGAGAAAACTGTAATTGTGTTTTGATGTGGTGCGTGTAGGACAGGCCTGACTGTGAAATGGTCGTTGACTGAGACAAACCATGCTAATCCACGCTAAGCCAGCTGAATGCTCACTTACTTTCTCATTCACTTGTCTGACATCCTCTGTTCCTGGCCCAACGGGAGGCGCTGTGAAGGCAAAACCCTCTCTTCATCTTTTTTTCCAACGGTGCAAAATAAAAATAAGTGGATACACCAGCTGAGCACACCTTTCAGCTGTAAAATAATCAGCTCCCATGAATAATGTTTAGTTCCCTCCCTTTCTTGTTTTTACAAAGCTTCTGTTAAGTCATGCAGACTGTAAATAGCTTCCAGAAACTTGCAGGATGCAATTGCTGCACTGTGAGCAGGAAGGTTGCTGAGGAGGGTGGAAAACTTAAGCCAGGATGATTTAGGAATTACAATCATGTATGTATTTTTTTCTTCTTGATGGAAGGGTGCTGGATTCACTCGCATAACATGAATTACACTATATGCAGGAAAGATTTCTATGTCAGAAAATGTTTCAGATGAAGTGGGACCTTTGAAACAAGTACTTAACATTTTGAAGCACAAATAGATTTATTTTTAATAAATTGTATTAGCAAGAACACTGGCTATTAACAAAAATTGTAAAACTATATCTGGTGTCAGGCTTCAGTTTAAGAAAACATGCTTATGAATTGGTACAAGGAAAATTATCTGATTGTTTTTAACTGCCTTTATCTGAAAATGCCTACGTCATTTATTTCTGACTAGCCTTTAATGCGTCAGCATTTTTATGATGCATAGCATAAACTGGAGTACAAAACATTTCATTTTTTCGCTAAGCATAATTTTATTTCCTGATTGTGTTGTATGATATAAGGGCATTTCCTTTACATTTTATTTCCCTAAAATGTAGAAGAATGTTTTTATCCACTGGCTACCAAATGCCTCTCTGATATAAACTCTTTGGAGAGCCTCTTTATTGTGACACTACTCATGCAATATGTGTAGCATTTAAGCTTTTTATCATTATTTTACAAGTGAAAATCTGTCATTTAAAAAGTCTTGTGCATTAAATTTAACCTGTTATGACTGCCGCAGTTTATCTGGAAGAACAATGTTGCAAAACACAGTTATTAGTAGTATTGGTTATGAAATCACATTATAAAGCATTGGTTTGTACAATTAGGATAAGAGTGATAAAAGTGCCTAGGTCATAAGGAGTTAAATTTAAATTGTGTATATATTTACTGGGTGACACGTGTCCATTTTCTTTCTAAGAAAAAATGGCTTAAAGGGTTGTTTGCAAGGAATTCCTGTGATTAGAAAGTATGTCCAATCTTAAATATGTACTAGTGTTATTTTACAGAAATACGTTTAAATTTGAACTTCATGTTAAATACTTGTATTTGTATATGCACTTTTTATATGCATTTCTATACCAAAGACATTTACTGGGGTATGCATTTAATTTCCAGAGCTTGTAATTGATGTATTATCTGCCAAGAATATCATAATCATTTTGCACAGCTGCAGACACCTTTTATTTGTTATTTCAGTAATTAGAATGGGGAAACTGCTGTACATATAAAAAGCTATACTGCACACTGGACTTTTGCCTATTTTGGCAATAAATGTGCTGGAAAACCTGCTTGGTGTCTTTGTGTTGTTTGCATTATTGAGTTACCATATGGATACAAAGTTATTCTGCCATTAGATTCTGTTTATTCTAGGGCTTTTCTCACAAACACACAACCTCTAAGAGGTATAGACACACTTGCTTAACATTTTGGTGTTTTTTTTATTTTATTTTTTTGCAGGCTGCAGGAGTGCCCAGCTTCAGTTTTAATTCTCATATGTGGAAAAAAATAGAAGATTCCTCGGTGTGCAAATGTTTATTATTCACGACCTTGAGTGATTTTTTTTTTTTTTACAAAAATTTGTTTCATAGAATTTGATACAGTCATAGTTAGAGTGAGCTTGTTCAGGACAATTTAATTTCCAGTGCAGTTTATTTTATAGGCATGAACACAGGTCCTAGGTTTCCTAGTAATCAGCATGAGTCAAGTTTGTTTACCCAAACTTCTACCACAGTTACCAAGCGGTACATTAAGTCTTGTCAGTCCGCGCACAAATACGTTGCCAGGTGTTAGTCAAGTGTTTTTCTCTCTGACGGACTAAGTTGTTTGTAAATTCTTAAAACTTTCCATGCCTGCCATTGTTTGCACATCTTGTTATCCTTGGACCACACGGTATGACCTGAAAAATAAATACAAATACTCTGTGAACAAAAACCTAGTGGAGCACCATTTAAAGCAAGTATCAACATTTATTGAATAACATAAACAATGTGATTTGCAGTGGTTGTGTTTTGGTCTCTGAACAGTTTAATCAGAACCCTTTTGATGCATAAATCATCACAGAGTTCTCTGCTGCATTCAGTTGAACTGTTGTCTAGAATGTAAGCTTGTGATATAAATAAAATATGGTATGTAAATAATTAGGCATTTAATAATAAATTTCACCAATTAATTATTTAATCCCTATATGTGAGAAGTACTTATGAGCTGGTCATGGCTGTACCAAGATATTAAAGATAGAAAAAAAAAACTGTTTTTCCATCATACCACTTTCACAGTCCAATATTTGCATTACAAACCAAATAAACATATCAGGTTAGTCTCTCTTACCGTTTTTGTTTCTGTGGTCTAAGCCCATAGATATATATATATATATATTTTTTTTTTTCTGAACTTGAGTTTTTTTTACAAAACTTAAAGTGATTCATTGTGATGTTTCAGCGTATCCCTAGTTACAAATAATTGAACATGCCAACTTATGTCATTGTTCTGAAGGCTGGGTACATTTCTCACTCTACTATAGGTGTAGATTTTTGAATTGGTTAAAAGCTCAAGGCCCATTCAGCTGGTCATCAGTTAAGAAGAACCACTATAATTTCTTAGAGAGACTCCCTGTTTGACGCCCCCTGCTATGTGAGTCTGGAGGGGGGGTGCTCTTTTTGTGATTGCACAACACTTGGAAAGGACTTTTACGATTGCAAATGAGTTTTAACAAGCTGTAAGTTGAGGTTGCTGGTACAAATACTAACTTCGATGACCTCTTGTGACACTTTGGCAGCCGGCAGACATTGCCACCTGTGGTTGGAAATAAGCAAAATATTGAGAAAGCTTCTTGACTGTCAATAGGGGTTATTACATAGATAAAAAAAGAATCTAACTTACATCCAAGGACCAGAATTCCCATAACGAAGAGCACACTGGCGATGATCAGGCCAGCGTATCGCAGAGATTGATAATCTAAACAAGTGATATATATGTTAAAGCCCCACTCATACAGGTGCTAAGTACTTTCAGAAAAGAACAAAAATACAGAGAAGAGCTTCCTTACCATAGGTGAAAGGTTCATCCCACTTTGGATCTATATGACACAAAAGGAAAGAGAAAAGTATATATTCAGGATTGAGTGAAGTCATTTCTGACTTCACTTTTGTTATTGCAACAACAATAACAAAAAGCAGAACATAAATGGGGAGCAACTGTTAGCAATGCCATGATAGATTTTCTGGGTCAGGTGACATGCTGTTGATGCTGCATCAAAATCTTATCTTCGGTAAACTGAACCAGCATAAGGGCACAAATATCTCATTTTGCATAAGTTACAATCAAGAATGAATCTTTAGGCAACATGGTGGGCTTTGCTTAGGAGGCAGGGAATTGTGATAGTGTCAGCAAGCCAGGGGATATTAAGACAATTACAATACACATGGCATTCATGGGTAACTGTTGTGTAGGAAGGAAATTTAGTCACCCCAGCTAGTTGTGTTTTTGGCCGATGTTTTCTCTTTCGATGACACTATAGAAGGTGGGAAAAAAATGGAAAAAGCATTGCATCATTTGACTTTTTAAAATCAACTCCCGTTTTTATTTATTATTCATAGTATAATATTTCTAATATCCTTTTTATAACTTAATGGCCTAATTTTAACCACTGCATTTTTTCTTCCTCCAAGATTTGTTGATCCTTCCTGCTCGCAACATCAACGCATCATTACTTCACACAAGGCTCCAGATACGTCCTCGTATCTAACTTCATTTTCAATTGAATGTTTCAAAATAGCAGCCAAATGAGTTTCACATGAAACTTATACAGAAGGTTTTTCATCCTTTCAGTATTTGTTACTGCAATTCCAGCCAGTGAGTCCAGCATTGTGAAAGATATCAGAAAAAAAATAGCTAAAGATATTTGCAAAGGAAACTGCAATTGGTTATATAAATTTGTTACAGTCTCAGTTAAAAAGAGGATTTTCTGTTTGTGAGCAAACTCAATGGTGCCACCAACTGTTCAAACTAGAGGTTGAAGAAGTGTGACACCTGTAGCAGATTTGGGCGTTGTTTGGAGCTCTGTTGCATTCTGAGTGGAAACTAAAAGGAATACAGAAATGGAACAAAAGAAACGATCAGGTTAGGCAGAAGTCTTAAATGTCGCATATAATTTGAATGGCACACCAATCGCAATGCTACCTGTTGTTCTTGTTTCGGACGCGGTGGAGCTGACTGAAGTGTTCTGGGTGTTGTGTCCAGATGGGGTTTTCTCCGGAGAGGTTTCAGCATTTATGGTGGCTCTGTTTCCTGGTGACACACACATACTAAAATCAACTGAGGATGTTGAATGAAAAACAGAAGCTTTTATTACATAAATAGAGTGAATAGATAATTCTTCAAAAAACTAAGTAAACTGAGTGATCTACGGAAGCATATTGCTGTCACTGAAGAAAATAAATTTTTGAACACTATTAAGTTATAACATGATAATATATTGTAGAAATTCATTGCATGAACATGATTTTTTAAACATTGTAGTATGTCTTAAATCAGGGGTATCAGAAACTGTGGAGGGTGCTGCACATAGAGAAAGCCAGAAGGAAGTGTCTTACCAGCGGGAGTCGTAGGTTTGGCGGGAGACATCGCTTGATCTGTGGGTGTTTGACTTTGGACCCTCGACACTGTGGAGAGAAATGAAAGCATTTTTAATCACTGAACAGAAAAAAAAGGAGTCAGATGAAACAGAGGACTTTCACAGAAAGAACAAAGCCCAGTGTTGTTTATGTGTTTCTCTAACAATGCTGTCACGTATTTCTTGGCTGAGGCCAGACTTCAGAATATGAAGTGGAGGGAGCCCTGCAGATCCACTGAGCATGTCACAGTGGCAGTCCTGTCAGTGAATGGGGCTGTGAGGCAACCTCCAGCTACAACAGAGTCAGATTGTTGACTGAGACCACGGGACAGAGCAGCCCATTGTCTGTGTGCTCACTCAGCACCTTCCAATTAGTAATTAAGTTACACAAAACTTCTACTTTGTGGTGGCGGTGCATTGATTTTGACTAATTATGTGAACTGGTAAAAACTGGCCGGATTAAATGTGTAATTTAATATTTAAAAATTAGTTTGAACATTTTCAATAAGCAGTTTGTATGCAATCATGAGTAGTTGGAGAGCAGTGTCTCAACTGTTACCGTAAATTTCTCTTGCAGTTTCAGTCACAGCTGTTTTAGTCCTGTTACTGTGTGAGTGTAGACTTACAGCATTGTCACACTTCTGAATATTTAATCCTCTTTTTTGAAATATAATACCAATTTATAGTTTAATTATGTCTGATCTACATATCAGTCTTCTAACATGATGGATTACCATTTAGAAGATGGAACAATTTTCTCCAGGCCTCAAGGGGAGTTGGACTGACTGCAATTATGGTCTCAAGAGGAACTAAAAATCATATGTCCTTGCTTTTTTGGGACGTTGTTGCCACCAGTAACACCAGCTTCATTGATGTGGTTCACTGAATTATTTATTCCCCTTCACACAGAGTCTGAGCTTGCAGTAATAAATTAGGAATTTTGAATAAAACAGCCCAACATAAATGGCAATTATGCAATGCAGAGTGTGGAATATGATGACTTGTTTAAGCAGCCAAATGCTAAGGCTAATAAATATAGCTAATGCTAATGTAAAGAATAATGTAAGACAATATCAGCACCCTTCAAATCAAATGTTTATCACATATACATTTTGACAAAAACATGTAACTTAGCTTTTAAGGTTACAAGTCAGTATATATTTGTAGGTTAGGGGTGTAAAGAGATAACAAGAGATGCCAATATTTGATGCCCTGAAATTTTACAATGGCTGTTTGTAACCCATGTCAGCACAACCAGCAATCAGTCAGTAGAGGCTTTAACTAAAGTCTCAAATCTGTTGAGAATGTGCAAAAAAATTAAGACCCTGATGGATTCCCCTCAAAACCAAAATTGTCAGGTGTCAAGTCACTGCAGGCTGTTTACAGAGAACTACTTTTAAGTTACCAACTCAAAAAAATGAGAAATCACATCTTCCTATTAGCTTCTATGCTAAAGTAGCAGCTGAAACTCCTTTTATGCACTACATTAAATAGCAATTTCACACTTTTTCAGATAATCTGGTTTGCATTTGATTGTCTGTAATTACAAAGTACCTTTCTGGAATCTGAACTGGATAATTCCACAGTGAAAAAAGGTTATTTGAAAGCCGGGTTTGAGATTTATGAAATCTAGCTGCAAAGTCGTTGTCTACAGGGGAGGCTGTCGACAGAAAAGTGTGGCACGCACTCCATGACTGTATAATTTACCTATATGCAATTCCAATAAATGGCTATGAAATATACTGAAGTGGCAGGCATGTCCCCAGGTGCAGCAGACCACCTGGGGTCACGCCTTTCACATGTGTGAAAGGGCATACAGACGCTCCACAATCACATGGCTGCACATCAACAGTTTGACTTTGGATGACATAAGAGAGAGCCTTTATTCAAGTTAAATCACAAAAAGGAACAAGGTAGTTTGGCATTAAAACCACCTAGCAGTGAGACAAACAGGAAAACAAAAACGCCTCGACTCGTAAAACCTGGACTGAAACATTTTACACTGATTGTAGATTCTTTAAATCACAGTTTGTGATCTTTGGGAAGATGTGTGTGAACGTGTTGAAATAAGAAAGTTCATAAGAGGGATTTAATTTTGGGGGAAACAACACTGTTTTTTATATGAAGAACAAAGCACAACTCTCCTTGGAATAAATAAAAGGACCTTTATTCAGGAGTAGTGCTCTGTAATTTTGGAGCTCAATGCACAAAATTGTGCAGGAAAGAGGTACCAGACTCCCCCAGCCCCCAAGGCAGAAGAGAAATTCAGACTGCCTTGCGAGTGGGTGGTGTGAGGGTACATTTTAGTTATCATTTTTACCTGGTACTAAACATAATATTATCCAATGGCCTTGCACTTGTCATCGAACTACAGAATATGCTGAAATGTTTCTGTAACCTTTCAGTTTGTTTTGTTGTTTTGGAGTAGCTGCAGGTACAGGCTCAGATCAGCTGTGGATTTGCAGCTAAATTTAGCTCAAATAACAGCACAGATGTCTTCACCACAGTGCTGATTTTTATCATTTGATGTGTTTTAAAAGAATCAAATTTTTATTAAAAAAGTGATACAACTTTAAAGTTCTTTAAGAATAGCTGCAATTAAAAATATGAATAAGAAATTCTCCATCAAAGATTTAGACGGCTTGCTCTCTCGAAAACTGATAAAAAAGTGTGTAAGGATGGAAAGAGCTATATTCAGAGTTCGGCCACTGAAATCCATTTAATGTGTAAATATAAAAGTACGAGAGAATTAAACAGATTTAAGTAAGCCTAAAAGTTCCAGGTGTGAGGAAATGAATGTAGGTCAGAATAGTTTGGTGGTAAACTATGATCAGGAATTAATTACTTTTTATCCTGTGGATCTGAACTTAGAATTAGCTCTTAGGTTGAATAGTTTACAAAACCTTTATTTATTAAAAGAATAACAAATGTGTAGCTATTTCTTTACATTCCTCCCAAAAAAGAAAAAAAAAATTGTAAAACCGTCTGGTTCTCTAAAACCCACTATAATGTAACGTCTCATTTCCTGAACAAGACATATTGTGACACCTTTAAATATGTGACATTGTTTTAACAAATTGCATTAATTTCGGATTTTCAAAATACAAAGCTAAACAAAATGGAAGTCTACATTTTAAAGTCAATTGCTTAATACAGTTGTTGCACATAAGTGAGTGCGGTTCATTTCATTTCAAACCCAGTTCGCATATGAATTTATCATAAGCAAATTTAGTACACAGGGGATTTCTGCACTCACCGTCTGACATGACAAACAGAAGACATATCAGCGTGGCCTTGCAAATCTGAAAGAAACAGACATTTTGCAGAGATGATGATTCATAAAGAAGGCATAAGAAGGTGAAGCAAGATGAATGTTGGACAGAATAATCCAAGAAATAAGAAATATAAGTGTAATGTTAAACAGGTAAGCGCAGATCTATTTTTTAAAGAAGTGGTATAAAGGACTTATTCATGTGTAAACAGAAAACCCTTTTTCAATTAACCTTTTGGTCACTTTGGGCATTCAGCCATGTTAACGGCAAGAGAATGAGCATAATGTGAAAATGCCCAGCATCCAATAAGAAGTCTGTCTAAATGATGATTGGAATGACATTGAAACAAGATGTGCAGTTAATGTCCACCGGACAGGAAGCCGTGGCTTTTAAACTCAGCACCACATGGCCACTTCTGCTTCCTTCCTCTTCCTCTTTTGGCTCCTGAACGTCATTACTCACACTGTTCAAATAGTGTGACAGAAAACAGATCCCTACTTCTAAAATCAAACTGTGAGAAACTTGTTTTTGTTTGTCAAAGCTGAGTGACTGAGGAGACATATTGTGTGCACAATCCTCCCACATGTATCCGTGTTGCACTTTGTGGCACCGTATGAATTACTGTATCGTAGTTTTAAAGCTGTCACCAATTAAAAGTTGGCATCACAAGATGTGTTGAAAATATTTTTAACATAATGGAGACCCTGAGTCTGTGGGTAGACATCTTCCTCCCCCTCAACATACTGCCTTGGTTAAAAATTAGAAAAACTCTTTCCATTACGTATGTCTGTCAAACAGGTAAAAAAAAAAAAAACAGGGCTGTTAACAAGTGGAGGTCCAGGCCAGAGACCAGGCTTGAATCTCCTCCCCCCCTCAGAAAATGACATTTCAATCTTTGACCGATCCTGGTGGCATCTCATCCCCTGGGACAGTGACAGCGTGGCAGGTGAGCGTCCGGGTACGTCATGAGCTTTGACAGCTAAGATTAGCAGGTCGTGCCAATCTTCATTTCACTCCAGAGCATATGTCAGGATGAGGCCTGCATCCCCTGGGCTGTACAGGCGTCTCTCGCTTCCCCTGGGCCGACCCGCCTGCCTGTTTGTCACATCTAGCACTCTCCCTCACTCTCTGGTTTGTCTGTTCATCCATTTGTCTGTCAAGCCCCATCAGTCTCTTTTAACTCGACTTCACCCAAAATCACAGACCTGAGCATTGAGATATTTAGTCTTCAATCTAGACTATTATGCTTACCTTAGTATCCATCCTGCAAGGGGTTTGGTTCCAGGGATGCGTCCAAAGCTTCATCATCCACAGTGCTTCCCTCTATAAAATGACCTCTGACAGGCGGGTAAAAAAAAAACTGTTAAAAAGGCCACACCCATGCTGCTTACCACAACCACTTCCGCATCCAGGCAGTTTGTCTCTCTCACCCACTCTTCTTCCATCTGCTCACTGAAGCAGGTTTTTCACTTTTACTCTCATCTCTTTGTGCAGTTCTGTTTTCCCTCAGCATTGTGCGTTCTCTTCACATTTCAAACCACCCTCTCTAATTAACGCTTTTCAACTGAACTACCAGTGTCAATATCACTGGCTCACAAAATGAATAAACATCCTTGTAATGAGGAAATGTACTAATATGAGGATAAAGAAATACTATAATTATACAGCTTATTGATCTATACAATTAATATATATCCTCCCCTGAATTTATGTTTAGTGTATGCAACTTCATGGCATCAAGAAGTTTATGAAAGCTTTCATAGAAGCAATTCTGTCTACATTTTGTTGCTTTTCTTCATATAGGAAATAGATACATCAACAGAGTTTATTAGAAAAAACTATAAATAGTCAAAGTTAATATAGTACAAATATAAATTCTTCCTGTTTATCATAATCAGATAAAGGTTAAAGCCATTATTACCACCTGGGTTACTTGCTTTTTCCTCCCCTGACAAAATAGTTAAGCCACTATCACAAGACATTGTGATAGAACCAAGAAAAGAGGTAGTAATTGTGACCCAACTGCATTACTCAACTGAGAGACACAAACATAAGCTGTTACAGTAAACAAAGGCTGCAATTCATCTACATGAGTAAAGCAGAGCCTTTGTCCCTCAGTGTGGGAGCAATTTGTACCCAGCGTACAAACTTCCAATCTTTATAAGAATGTCAACTTAAACTATAATAGTTCTCCACCTGTGAACAGGGCTGTGAAAAATTATTTACCCCTTGCAGATATTCTTTGTTTTTGCTGGTACCTCATATGTAGTTATTTGTGATCATCAAAAAAATTTTTAAGGCAGGAAGATGTCTAAGGTGAAAACAAAATGTGGTTCCCATGTGCTGATATCTGGTTGTGCCTCACCACGGCAGCAAGTGCCACAGGTTTTATTTTTAAAAATGTTATATAAAAACATGTCACTAAAATGGTCAAGATATTGTTGTGCATGTTGGGAGTTTACTGACAATGTTCAAAACCTTTGTTGCGGTTCCTAACGATGAGGAACCTTAAGGAAGCCTGAAGTAAATTTCAGATCACATAAATCTTAAAACAGGCTGCCCAGTGGCGCAGCTGGTAGAGCTGTTGCCTTGCAGCAAGAAGGTTATGGGTTCGATTCCCGGCCCCGGTCTTTCTGCATGGAGTTTGCATGTTCTCCCTGTGCATGCGTGGGTTCTCTCTGGGTACTCCGGCTTCCTCCCACAGTCCAAAAACATGACTGTCAGGCTAATTGGCCTCTCTAAATTGTCCCTAGGTGTGTGTGTGCATGGTTGTTTGTCCTGTCTGTCTCTGTGTTGCCCTGCGACAGACTGGCGACCTGTCCAGGGTGACCCTGCCTCTCGCCCGAAATGACAGCTGGAGATAGGCACCAGCAACCCTCCCGACCCCAGTAAGGGAAAAGGGTGTAGGAAAATGGATGGATGGATAAATCTTAAAACAGCCAACTCTACACTATGCAGCCAACAAAACAAGGTCAGATTCAGATAGTCCCTGAGAGCAAGGCATTGCCAAACCACATTTTGCATGTGGTTTGGCACATGCAAAATGTGCCAAACCATATCCATAGCTCTGCTATAGAAGAGGGAAATAGGCTTCCTTCTTCCTCGCATAACGTCATGGTGAAACTTCTGTATATTCTGCAACACGGAAGTTAAATAAAAATGAGGCCAACTGTAACCCTTTACCAAACATTTCCCCTTGCAGAGGCTAAAGGATAATACAACTTTCAGGTAGCAGGAAGTAGATTGTATCTTAGGGACGCTAACAAAATGTTATCAGTTTTATGAGTGGATAACATAAATACAAATTAAAAATTGCAATTGAATCTCCACTGTATGTGTTTGTACAAGCTACCATTTGCAATGTAGTGCAAGTAGCTGCTACAATGCATCTAGTTGTGCAGTAATGCAGAGACATTTAATTTGTAACTTATTTTTTCCAAGTCTCTTCAAACAGCCGTCGTGGATTGTGATGCTATTAGAAGAAAGACTCTCTGGTTGCAGTCAGTCTAATAATGAATCTGAAGAGGCTTCTGACTGTTATGACTTACTAACAGCACAACTGAAGAATTATAGAGATGTTACAAAAGTTGTGTTGTAAAGGTACCCTGAGCTATTTCATGTGGAAACCAATTAAAGTTTCTGCATAAATATTCCATTTAGTGTTGTGCAAATTGAAATACTGATGCTTTTGAGGATGTTGCTTTTACAGTACTAACACGACAAAGGTTGAATTAACAATAAATATTATGCTCACAGGTTGTGAAGGTGTGGTAAACACACTACAACCGGAAAGCTGCTGATATTAATTGACTGATTTTAATTTGTCTGATTAGTAATGCAAAATGCATCCGTGTTCTCTTCCCTGCAGATAAAATCCTTCCATGTTGTATGCTTGTGTGCAATATGATATTAATGCATATTACAATTAATTAAACTATTAAGTTAATTTCCAACTGGATCCAGTTGAAAAATAAATGCAAAAACCATATTTTACATATATTTAGCATAACTTTATTATATCATTAGCAGGTTGCACTCGCCACTTAAGTTACATAGATACTTTTTGGAAAGAGATTATTTAATCATACACAATCACATGACATAACCTTAGACATTGGGTAATTAAATAATCCTTATTATTTCTCTTTTGATTTAATTTTCCCCTCTCGCAGATTCTCTGAGCTCCCTTGAGATTCTCCTGGAAGCAACATATCAAAATGTTCATGAGGCGAGTCAGGAAAAATAGAAGGTGACATGCAGTATTGAGCTGTCAAGGTTTCAGTCTAGCAGATTATTGTTCATGGCTGAGCTGAAATGAAGCAGTATGAACAGGCTTTGGTATGAAAACAGAGCTCAGTTAGTCAGGAACTTTAAACAATTGTTCAGTAATGAGACAAACGCACCTTGACGGCTCATAATGGAGAATAGCAAGCCTGGGAAAGAGTGCTCAGTGAGAAATATTGAAATGTATCTCCAGGCATTCAAACCCCACTAAGGAAATTTGTGGATTTTGCAGATTTAAATTGCATCTTGCATCCTGTAGGTACATATTGCATTGATTTTTGTTAGAGAGCTGCAGGGCTTTTCAGTCAAAGAGAAAAATGTATGCAGGGCATTATGTACAGCAACACTGCTGTGATGAATACTTGATAGAATAAAGGCGGACATGACATGAAGACAGGTAAGAGCTTGAAACTTCATGTCTGTGCTCACAATCTTAGCCAATAAAGGTGATGCTGATTCTGCTCTGCTAAAGGCAGGTAAGTACTCAGATTATTCAGCCAATGATCTACAGATAAACAGTTACACCTAAACTTCTACGTTTTAGCCATTGATACAGGAAGTAAGCATGTCTGTGCTACATATTCAAATTATAACCATTCAATAAAAGTTGTGAATATATGAATATTAATGTTTTAAATTTGCTAAACTTTCTGCAGAAGTTTAGCAGAAATATAAAATATTAAAGTAGGTGACATGTTATTACAGCTTCTCCACACCCTCCTTAATTTGTAAACCCTTTTCAAAACCATGCTTAAGCTTTCTTCCACTTCACAATGATAGGCTACATTTCATTGGTCTACTAGATAAAATCCCAGTCAAATAAACACTAATTTGTGTTTGCGTCATAACAAAATATGAAAAATAGAAAATATTTTTGCATGGAACTGTGGGTACAACAACTTATTGCAAATGTATGAGCAGCATTGGATATAAGATAAACTATCACCAGGGTATTATAGCAGTTTGAACAAATTTGTCAAAAGGGTTTTTATTCAAATATGAACATATTTACTTAATGTATGATTCTGCAGGTCTGCAAAAGGAACTTAGTATTAAACGCAATTTTATACTAAAATTATTTGAGCAAGTCCAGCCTCACAAACTGATTTCTGAAATGAATTTTTACATTGTTTATGTTTCATATGAGAAGATCATTACACTAATTTCTTTTTTTCCTTTGTGTAAATGCCATTTTATATTTGACAAAGAGCCACCAAAAGAACTGATTTCTATAAAGCTGAGGATATCGTTTTGTTGCAGTAGCCACATATGAAGCTTAGCTTAACTCTTTCTCGTCTCAGTCTCTCTCTCTGACTGCAAATTCCCAGCATGGTTTCTCCCCTTCACTGATGCTTTAAGCTGAATTCCAGGCCGAGAGAAAACAGGATTATAAAGTCTGGTCACAGATATGGCTTCTCTGGTCTTAAGATGAAACTGTACTAAATACCGCTCAATATGATCCCATTGTAGGGACTCCGTAAGACCAGCTGTCAGATCTGAAAAGTCTTTGTAGTCGGTGGGGGGAAGGAGAGGGCCTTGTCATCAGGTTCTCATCTGGATACACACTGGAAAATGTTAATGTCAGATGGGTCAAAAGGATGATGTCTGCTTGGGTGGCACCGTGAGCCTCTGTTGCTTCTGCTCCACTGCCAGCCGCACACATGTCAGTTCATTTCTAGCTCTAACCGACTGATTCATGTCTACCTGCAGGCCGTAGGAGGGGGGAGCAGGGGCATTGTGGGTAATGACAATGACTCGGCTTTAAAAAAGAGGAGGCAGGAGGTGAAAGAGGGCATAAAAAGTCAAAACTAACCTCATAGTATAATATAAGGATATTTATTGAGAGAAAAACACTTTTTATCACTTTGATATTCCTGACTGCAGTAAGGGGGCGAAGCTTTCAAATCTTTCCTGTACTGTAGCTTTCTCTTGCCTTCTACTCAGCAACAGTTTCCAATTTATGTCTGCGAATTAGATCAACTTATTATTTTTAGGATAAGAAGTAAAAACAAAACTTTAAAGTGGAAAAACTTACATTTATTTTTGCTCTTAGTCTAGTCATTCAATATCATTTAAACCAAGTTCTAGAAAAAAAACAACAGGAGTGTATACTTTTTTACAGCAATTTGCTCTGTACCTACTATTGAATTAAATTATTTGATTGATATAATTTGCTCAATCTAGACTAATTCTCCTCGCAACTCGAAGGGTAGATCATAATCCCGCTCTGGTTGTTGATTATCCATGAAGAGCCCGTCTCTCTTGATAGCCTGTAAAAAGAGAGATTACAGTTACTGTGTAAAATGATTTTCCTCATTAAAAACTAATCTACATATCAAACTAAGATAATCTGAATTAATATATTAAGGGAAAATATTATCCATAGCAACCTAGTTATTCATAAAAACATTGTTCTGGGTTTGTGTATGATGTCTTTGGTGAGTTTGGTGAATTCTTGAATTTCTTTAAATTGGAGCATGTGGTATTGTTTTTTGAGACTTAGTCTTATTTTCTACTTCATTTCCACTTTATCTGAAAGGTTCTGTTTAAGTTATTTTACGATTCTTTTATGGTACATAAGCTTGGCTTTGGCAGGTAAAATTAAACTCAACATCCTGAAAAATTACAGTAGGAGCAGGTTGCTTTTGATAACGTTTTCCTCTAAAGTGAAATACTTTAGAACTTCTTTTTGTATTTGCTGATATTACCATTGTCTGATATTAAAATTTGCTTGATGATGACAAATAGCCAAACAAAAAAGAGCAATGGTGTAAAAGCTTTTTTATATTTCAGTAATGCATTAAATCTTTTAAATGTATTTGTTATATTACTGTTATAGAGTTTTTTTTAAAGACCTGAGGGTTGGTCGGTGACCTCCAGTTCTCTGCTTGCTGGATCAGTCTGTGGTCAGAGAAAAGTGGACGGTAGGCAGGAAGAGAGGAAGTGTCCTGGTACACTCGCCTATCACCCACATCTTCATACAAATGGCTTTCAAAGTTCACAGGAACGGCACCTTTAACATCCCATACACAATCACAACATAAATATGGATTAACACATATATATGGATCATTGTAATTTTCAGTATCTGGCTAGAAAAACTGTCTCTTTTCGCTTTCTACTCGCCAGAATATAAGGAATTGCTAACGCCTTGTTGAAGCAAAAGTGTTTGTTGCGTCTCACCAAGGCCACGTCTGTCCTCAGGATGTGGACCATGGGAGGGTTTGTAGTCACCAGTAGGGTAATAATAATGGGAGTCTTCCTGAAACTGGTCAAACAGACAACATTTCATCATATAAAGCATCATAAAGCACAAAGCATTTCCACATATCAATAATTCAAATGGGTTGAAAGGTCGTCTTCACCTCCAATGTGGATGCACTTTATTTATAGACAAGATAATGTAATACAGATTGGCAAAAGGACAATTTCAAAGGCTTTCTTTATAATTTCTTTATGCCGCTTTGCTCAAAATAATAACACATCAGTAATTACTGTGTGTAACATCACTGCTGATGAAACCTTTATCTTTGTAAAAACTAAAGTGAATTTATAATGAAAAGCAAGAGGAATGTGAAAGGGAAATCTCCTAAACACACTTACTACAATGATTTTCACCCCAAATAAAACAAAAATCAATAAAACCAATTAAAAACACACCTGTTAATCTTTGTTTAGTCTGAATAAATGGCACACATGAGCTGTAAAATACTTCTTCTAATTCCTTCAGTAGCTAGCTAGGCTGATGGGTTTCTTATGTTTCTCACTCTATGCGAATGCAAGTGACTTTTCAATTTAAACCAATTCTTAAGAGAAGAAAAAATTTGCTTTCTTTTTCCTATAGTTTTATGTTAATGTCTACATTTTCTAACAGAAATTCTAGTAAAAACATAGTCAAAAAATCTGTTTTTAACAAAAAAGAGTTTTCTACATTTTTTCAGAGCTCTATTATGCTTCAGCAAAAAATAAAAAAAATATTACATATTTTTACCAGAGGTGCCGACAATGTTAAGGGCGTCATATAAAGTAATGGGGGGTAATGTTCAAGAATGAAATGTTGCAGTAACATATTGAGAGATACTATTTCAGCAGAATATCATAAGGCATAATCATATAAAATACAAGATTGTTTCAAGTCAAATCCAGATATTGCTGAAGGTAAATATGCTTCAAGTCAAATAAAGTGAGATGAGCTCTTCCTTCATGTGTATTTGTGAATTGATTCTCTTCTGACCGCACAGCCCGATCTGTTTTCTTTTACCTCAATGAACTGTTTTCTTCAATCTTAAATCCTTGTTGGCCTTTTAAAAGAACAAAATGATAATTTCTCCAAGATCAATGTGTATTTTGAATGCTAATTGTGGGCTATTGATCGATGTTCCATCCCTGTGCACAACCAAAGGTTTCATTAGTTTATTTATTCCTTTTCCTTGTCATGGCTGAAGCCTCCACTTCCTTTGCTGCCAGATCTCTTCACCTTGTGCCTAACCTCTTTCCTCTACTCATCTGTTTCTTGGTGTCTCTGCAGATTATCTGTTCCCTTTTCCCCCCTCCCTCTTTCTTACCGCTGTGTAGCTCTCGTAGACGTTGCTCTCTGCTTCAGATCCCGTGTCGACGAGGAGGGTGCGTTGGGCTCCGGTGTTGATTTTTTCTCCGCTCTCGTACTTATTGGAGTTGCTAGTTGATTGACTTGACCTGCATGTAGAAATCAGAGCTTATCTAGTTCATGGTTACGCTGCTGATAATTCATCCCAAGTGCGTATTAACAGATATACTAACAGCACAGTTGCCATAGAAACTTATTTCTCATGAACATTTGGCTTTTCATGTTTACTGCAGGGCTTTCTAAATAAAGTATTTAGTCTCATCATATTTACAATTATCAATGTTTTTATAAAGAGTCTGGTGTAGACCATCACAAAGTAGTGTGTAATGATGAATTGCAAAAAAAAATAAAATTATACATGGATTTCAAAGCTTTTATAAGTAAAGTAAGAAGAGGGAGGCGTGCATTTACATTCTGTCGCCCCGAGCCATTACTTTATAGAGGCCCCTTTCACTGCACTTACAGCTGCAAATGATTTTGAGCATCCCTCTATGAGCTTTGCATAATCCAGAAAGGTAATTGTTTTTTGAAATCATCTCTGCGGGTGGAGAACAACTTTTAAGTCTTTCCACACATTTTTAAATGGATTAACATCCATCCCTTGATTGGACCATCCTGAAATGTGAATATGCTTTTATCTAACCAATCGTTGCTCTGCCTGTTATTGTCCTGCTGGATGGTAAGCTTCCATGACAGGCACAAGTTCTTTTGACAGATTTTCTTCCTGGAATGCCATTTACACTGAGTTTATTTTTTTACACTGAAATTAGATTACAGATTACCAACAGGTTAATCATATTTACTATTTAGGTGGTTTCTGAGGGGTTATCGGGATCATATAAATGCATGCCAAAAAGAACAATTAAAAATCACATGTCACTTTCATACTCTATATTGCTTTGGTCTATCACATGGAATCGGAAAAAATACATTCAAGCCCATGTTCTTAATGGTTAAATGGTTTTACGTGGCATCACATTGAAGGTTCTTGACAGAACTGCATGTGTGATGCAAGGTTCAAGACATCAATTTAGACAGAGTTTTTTCTAATCTTTTGCCTCCTCAGCTGCCTCCAGCACATTAGTGGAAAAATCATGAAATGCATGTATCTCCTTTTCTTCCAGTGAAACTCCAAAACCTTGACTTACACATCCTCTTCATTCTTCTGTCCATTCACCACACTGTCCCTTTCTGCCTCTGTAGGGGGAACGAGATACAAGGAGAGCTACTCTATCAAATGCTGAATTTGATCAAAAAACTAAAGAGGCCAGAGAGCAAGAGTGAATGAAAGAATAGTAGGATGTGAAAGAAATTCAATGTAACAAAAAAAAAAAAAACAGAGGGCAAAGGAAGGTGCTGAAGGAAAGAAAAACCTGAAAGATTGAGAAGGAAACTTGATGGTTAGGCTGATGAACAAATGGAAAGTGACAAAAGGAGGGAGAGAGAGAGGAAGCACATGAAGCCGGCCAATGAGATAAAAGATATGAGTGCAACGTGGAAGTGACAGTTTTGAGGGATGAATGTGGAGCGAGGTAGAGGCTCAGATGGTGAGCAAAAGGAGAGGAGACAGGACACACAAACAGAAAGAGGAACACGGAGCAATGAGGTTGTGCTGAGCTGACAATTACATCATTGCTCAGAGTAATCTCTTTAGAGTCTTGCGGGGGGGAGATCGGAACACTGCAGAGACAAGAAAGCGAAGAACACTTCCCCATCCGCAGATGAAAAAGATAATCACGGGTACTTGTTTTGTCACGCCTGTTTTTCCACTTCCGCCCAAAGAAGCAGCCGAGGGAATTCAACACCAGCAGTACTCCGAACACCACTGTGAAGGCCACAGTCAAATGAGTTGGCAGGCCACTCGGAGCTGGTTGCAAGCAAAAACAGAAATATCAGCTTAGTGTTGAACAGATAAAGCTAAACGAAAGGACATGTAAGGATAAAAACACCTAACTGGTCTCTCAGCAGCATTTAAATAATTAAGAACTAGCTGATGACAAAAATAGCTACTGCTGTTGCAGCCACAAAAGGTGCTTGAATTAACATGAGGAGCTGAAGGAAAGCCACTGCTTGTCTAACCCGGATTTCTTCAAACTCTTAAAAGACTAAAAAGTCCCAAATGTAAGCATTTCAATACATGTTATTTCCATTTTGAAAATATGTGAAAGAAAAAACTTTACTTAAAAAAAGAAAACAAAGGAGATACTTTCATTCACAGGCATTTCAGGGATCAAGACAGAAGAAAAATTTTAAATGTCTGTATTGTATAGTGTGGACTGCAGTTAATGCCATTCATATCAATACATTTGAAAAATAAATAGTGACAGATAGTATTTCTATGATGCAATTTTAAGCCATTGTCAAAGCAAGAAAAATTAGAGGTATATAAACCACCAACATTTTGCAAAAAATTAAAATTGCTGTCAATTTTTGACTGAAACTCCTGGCCAAATTTCAAATTTCTAAACTAACATTTAATTCGTCAAAGACTCAGAGAAGTCATGGATACAGTATATATAGCATTCAGTGTTCTAAACAAACAGGAGATTTTTTTCTTTCTGGCCCTGAATTATTGGCTACAAATTGTTTAAGTAAAAATAAAAGATAATATTGCCGTTGAAATTAAATAATTTAAGTTTTAAAGAGTTTTATGAAATGATCATCTTTTAAAAATACTTTTAGTAACATTATTTCTTCCATCAAAGTTTGAGGAGGAAAAACTTACCCTGCGTTTTATCATCCGATTGATCATCTTCTGTATCTTTCTTCACTATGAAGAAAGGAAAAGGACATAAAAATCACAATCTTCATGAATGTACTGTTGACATCAGTCCTCACATGATTAATCTGGGGGGTAACTCCAAACTGACCCTCAGTGGTAATGGTCAGTACTGCACCGTCGTCAGCATAGCCACTCTCTCCTATGGAGTTGAGGGCATTAACTGAGAAGTTGTAGGTGGTCTGCGGCTGCAGACCCGTAACGGTGAAGGTTGTTGTATCAGGGGGAACGACATCTACATACATGTAGCTGACAGACTGGTCCCAGATGTATCTGTCAAAGAAAAGGACACTCTATCAAATAAGACTTCTTTGTTCCTGTGAGGATACTCATCTTTTTGTCCATCTGTCTTTACCGTATGCGATATCTCTGCTGCAAACCCCCATTAAAGCCAGGGATCCACTCTAGAGTGACGGAGCTATGGGTAACACCGACTAGACTAAATGATGAAGGTGGATCTGGGTGATCTGAGGGTGAAAAGGAAAGTTAGTCTGAAAAGCAAATGTGTTGTTTGTGCAACAGCTGAATTCTTGCACACTGCAGTAAAGTCTTTGATCAGAATTTAGTTGCTATGAAATGAGAATATATGCTATTATGAGGGAACTGATAATATGTACAGACTCTAAAATAGCACATACCACTCTGCTACCTACAGGGTTATGCCCTCCATATTCTATATAATTTTTTTTATATAGAGTGGTTGTATGTAGACAAATAAGTGATCGCTCTAAATATAAGTGTAGCGCTGTTTATGTCCTTAATCAGAAAATACAAGTAAAGCATCTATTTTCTCTTTTGTGTGACTATGGCCATATTTAAAAATGTGCTACTTCTTGTAAAGTTTAAGCATTGAAATGGATAGTAATAACTTATACGAGAAAGAAAAGCATTGTATGATTTTGTCTGATAACCATAATGTTAATTGTCTATCCATCCATATTTCGGTAAATGCTGCTGGGTTTTGAGGGGCTAGTCGATACACTTTCCAGCACAGACGTGTGAAAACGTTCAAAATACATTAATCTCTTATTGTATAAGCATCAACTTAAACTGCCGTGTTTTTCACATTTCTGGTGAAAAAACCAGAAATGTTTTTTCTCTTTGGAGTTTATTTTAACTCTGTTAACATTTTGTATACAGCGTGATGGCAAGAAAAAACTTGTTAACTCCACCAGTCATATTTGTCACAGTTCCAGTTGTTTTAAACTTATTAAATTATTACTCTGGTTGTAGCAAGTTTAGGTGAGTAGCAATTTTCTTTGTGTCTTTCCAAATAACAAAGATTAATACACACACACACAAGTAAAAAGGCTTTTTTTTAAGTAGGGCTCAAAGGCTCAAGGGAAACAGATAAATGTGGATTAGTCAGTAAACGTTTCTACACAGCTTGGTCAAAAAATATGCTTAAGTTACAGCTACAACAAATAATTACAAAAGTGTTGATAATTCTTTGTCCTTATCTGGTCTCTTTACAGACACAAGCTTCTTTGACATGACCTAAACAGGTCATGTCAAATTACAATGTGGGTTTTTTCATAGATGCTCATTTAAAAGGTGAGCTCTAAAAAAATGTCAAAATTTTTATGAATTCTTTTAATTTTTTTACCTTATGATTAGCAAAAAAAGGCTGGCCCCTCTAATAACCTGGTGGCTGAATTTTAGAATTTATACAGCCAAACATAAGCAATAAGACATCGCCTCATGATTATTTCAGTATCAATATTGAGAGAGATGATCAAAGGTGGCTACTCAGACCTTCGCTCTTTTACAAAGCACTGCTTCAGCTAGGCTTCTGAAAGCAAAGTGGAGTGTTTCACATTTGGAGCATCAGAAGCAATAATTTTGGAGAGAAGCAGTAGTTAAGGTGAAATGAAAGAGGTAGTTAAACAGAAGCATAGGAAGAAAGCGCTGCTGGAGCAATGATTCAGGCTGCACACCAGTTCACAAAACTAAGTAATTCCTACATTCAACTCAACTCAAAGAAGGCAAAGAGTTCACTTAAATATCCCCATCCAAGCTATAAGAAACTAACAAAAAATGTCTTTCTTTCAGCCCCAATGTGATAAGGAAGCATCTAAAATTTATTATCACTGCGTCAAATTAATTATGATAATTCCCACATGGCCATAAAGAAAGAAGAACAATATATGGGCAAAAACAGGGCTGGTATTGGATTGCATTTTAAAGTTTTTATGGTAAACATTAAATGTGTCCATCGATAGCTACCGGCATTTGCTGAGAGCTGGACTTGCTTGATTAGACTGGTAGTGTGCAGATACATTCGGTAGCTCCAGGGTAGAAAAGTCTAAGTATGTCAGGAGAGTAAAGCTTATCACTGCAACTCTTATCTGTGGAGGAAGCAAAGTAGTGCTGTGGGGTAGATGATAAGGTAGAGAGATAGAGGAATAAAATAAGGTCTGGCTCTTGTGAACAACAACTCTCTCTGCAGTTTACAGAATCATCGAGGGATTGTGAGGATTCTCCCAAACTATTCTGCAGTAGCTGAGAAGGCCGGATAGAATTTGGACCAGACGGCACGGATTCAGTTTTATTTAACTGTATCCAAATAAGAACAGAAGGAAACATTCATGCTTTGCTGCCAAGTGTGTGATATGAATAATCCCTACCCGGTGTGTGCCATAAAAAAAACTCACTTTGATCAGTTGCCATTCATTTAAAAAAACATTCATGTGGGATATTTTTTATTCTTTTGTCCACCAGGGGGGCAAATATACAACAACGGTAAAGGCACAGTGGGAGGAAATGGGTGCCAAGGATGGTTAAGAACCAATAGGCACTTTCTTGCAGTCTCTTGTCACTTGATATCTCTTAATATTATGGTCTGCGTGTTTACAAGAACAATCAGGCTCAGACATATAGCTTGAGTTGGCCAGATAACTCAACTGAAGGGAGTGTTTAGGAAATAATGAAATTGCTTCGCACTTAAAAAAAGATAGATCAAAACAAGTGGGTCCATATAGATTCAAAACACTGCTATTGATCTAATAACCTTTTTCTCTCTTGACATGCCCAAAATTTGGCACAGCTAGTTTTTTTCTTTTTTTTTTCTCCCTTTTGCACCAAGTAAGAATACTGCTGAAACCACAGTCACTCAGAGACGCACGCCCAATTGCACTTAAAATGGAAATGTATGCAGATGCAATACTTGTGCTGACGAGCTGGATGTCTAGCTTGTCTTCCCCAAGTGAGTTGCGAGCAGTGCAGCTGAAGACGGCGTAGTCCAGAGTGGCGCTCACATTCACCACTCGCAGAGTACTGGTGTGGAAAGAGCCATCCCTCGCTGTCCTCTCCTCATACCTGCAATATGAAGATTTATGGCACTGAGGTAGGAAAAGGGATAAACACTGTGCAGTCACTAAAGCTTGCTGAAATAACAATAAATAGTAAAATAATGGAGCAAATCAGAGGATTAATGTAAACCACAGGACAGGCTAATTGTGCATGAATGTGAACCGCGCTTCTCAAAGCTATTCATATCCCCTAACTTATTCATATTTTGTCACATTATTACCACAAGTTCCAATGTTTTTGTGGTATCGATCAACACAAAGTAGTGCGTCATAGTAAAGTGAAGGATTTGGACTGATTTTAAAAAGTAAGGTACTGTACATGCAGGCTCCCTGAGCACATGCCTTGATTTTTTTAAAATCACTTTTAAGTTTTGAAGTTAGTCAGACAGGATGAAGAGAACCAGTGAACATTAATTTCGAACTTTTGCCACAGATTCGCTGTTGGATTTAGGTCTGGACTTTTACTGAGCCATTCAAACACATAATTATGATTTGAGCTCAAACATTCAATGTTTAGAGTCATTATTCTACTTGATGGGGATTCAGTGTTGCTTTTTAAAGGCTGTGAGAGTGGCTCACTGCTGAAGAACAGCACTCCACAGCATGATACTACCATTGTCCTGCTTAACCAGTGTGATAGTCCATTTAGGATGATGTAAAGTATTTGTTTTCTGCAGCACATATTGTTCTGCTGGTTGACTGTTCAGCCGCAGCTTTTTTAAAATGTCTGCTATGTTCACTACATGGCTTGTGATGATCTGTTAACAGGACGTTTCATGATTTTGGTTTAAGAATGGCTTTCTCCTTTTCATTCTTTCATAAAGCCAGGTTTGTGGTGAGGGTAAGTAAAGGTTGTTAACAGATCATCACACCTCCCTCTAGCTCCTCCCAGCCTTTTTACTGCATCGCTGATTATTTTTCTCCTTTGTTTTCTATTGTGCCACACTATTACTATTTATGAATGATGGAATGGATACCATTCTATTATATGTCCAAAAACTTGTTTTTATAATTTAATTCTACGTTTACATTCTCCATAATCCTATCTATATCTGCTGGCAGTGTTCCTTTGGCTTCTTAAGTTCTGTTTGTTCATAAATTTTCCATAACAAACATCTTTGAGTTTCACAGAATAGCTGGACTTATACTGACTGTAAATCATGGCGAAATTGGGTTGGAATCTCCCAATAAGTGACTTCTGAAAGCTATTGGTGGCACAGGATTGTATTGTGTGGTATTAGATGAAAGGGAACTCTACACAAATGGACATCACACTACTAAGATTTTTTATTTGTAAGGAAGGTAATAATGCAAATCACAGTAAGATTAATTTTCTTTCCAGAAATCTGGGAAGATTCATTTTACTGATCTATGACCAAACTACAAAAACAATATATTGAATTTTGTGTTTGTGATATGAAGGAGATTAGAAAGAGTGTAATTGCTACTAATATTTTATCAAAGAACTCTAAATCTAACTTTGTGATCAAAATGAACTATGAATAGAAATCAAAATCACCTCCTGACCTGGGATTTGCCAAATCTATGAGCATCCCTTTCTTTTCCCAAGAAAACTCTACAGGAGGAATGCCCTCTGCCTGACACACCAACTCAGCAGTGGCAGTGCCATCCCCTCGACTGGCAACCTTCCTCCACTGGGGTCCTTTCCGAAGTTCCGGAGTAACTTCACAAGGAAAGACAGATGAGGAAAAGCATTCAGAAACCACAAATACGGTATCTACATAAGTGAACGGAAAGTTTGCTTTGCCTCTTAAACTGGAAAATAACAACAATGGACCTACATTGCACCACCAGCTTCATTTCCACACTGCCAGGGAGTGCTATGCCATTGCTGGCTGTACACTGGTAAAAACCAGCATGAGCCCGAGTCACATTATGAATGGTCAGCAAGCTTGATTTGTTTTCGTTGGTCTCCTCTCCCATCTCCACCTCTTCCTCTCCCTGTGGAAGACAGAGTGAGGGGAAATAAGCAAAAGACAGCTGCTATCCCTCAGTACTTACACTCCCACTAAGGGAAGGTGCACTACCTGTCTTGCCGCGTAAAGCAAGACAGGTAGCCAGACATTATTACTTGATGTCTGCATGAGAAGGGCGTTCAATACAACAAGCTGAGAGGAAAAAGAAGAATAACACCAAAAGCTGTAGAGCCCCAAGACACAAGAAAAAGGAGGGCCAATAAAAGTAGAGGAAAAGAACACGAACCCGACTGCCAGGGGGTGGGTTGGACCACGGCGAGCATCAGCAGATAGAGAGACCACGCCACATTGACAAATGTGCCCTTTAGTCACGCAGCGGTAATGAAAGCTATTTTTCTGGATTTGGGCTGAGTGTGAAACAAGGAGACATGGGGTGGAAGGATAGTTAAAGCCAGTGAATTATGGTGCATCTGTGCATTTAGAAAGCCCAGTGATAAACGGTAAGAACAGAGAAAATAACACAGAGGGAGCCAGATAGGGGAAATAGATTCTAGACTGTTGCTGCATAGGCTGTGTGTGCGTGCACGTGCAGGCGTGTGCATGAGTGAGTGTGTTTGAGGCCTTGTTTTTGACACGGTGTGAGGACCATTTTCAGTTGGTCCCAGAAGGGTACCCATCAAATGGAGCACTGTTTTGGCGTAAGAGATTAGGGTTAAGACAAAAGTGTTAATTGAGTTTAGGTTAGGTTTAGGTTGGACATGTACTGGTAACTGATGATAGTTAGGTTTAGAGTAAGGGTCGAGGTTAGGCTATAGAATGAATCAAAAATAAATGGAAGTCCATGCAAAATTCCTGTGAAGATAGAAAGACATGTGCGTGTGTGTGTTTGCTGTAGCACTCACCAACCATTTCCAAGAGAACATATCCGGTATAATGGGGTTGGCATCTGCCACACATATCAGGTCTGCTGTTCCCCCCTGGTTAACATACACAGGGTCTTTCTCTGCCTTGACACTCGGAGCATCTGAGTGTGAGGAAATAGGAAAAGGCTGAAGCAGAAGTGAAGTCAGTCTGAGACAAATCATCCATTAAAAAAGCCATGTTGATTTACGATAATTACTCTTGCACTTGTTTGGCTTTGACAGTGTTCATAACCCCTGGGATACAATACTATTAACTTCTTTCTATGCTCGAGCAAAGATGGCAAATTAATGTGACCCACGAAACCCTCTAATGAGAGCACATCCCTATTCAGATTATGGCAGAGTGACCAGTTTGCCCTCGTTTTGTTTCCCCTCTCTATCCATCTACACATCAGTGAATCTCTCCTTCCATTCAGAGTCCTCACTTCTTTTCTTTGTTAGCCTCTTAAGCTTTTTACACTTCCCGTGGGTGAGATGTACATACAACAGTAAGGCCATTAGTGCCAACTTGTCTGAACCTATGTTCCCTCCTAAAGAACAGTGGCAAAAACCACTAGCAAGAGACAGACCTCTGGGTTGGTAGTACCCACTCATGTTGGTCTCCTAACAAAGACCGACATTGTTAAGTGGGATACACTGCCACACTTAAAAGCTACTACAATCCTCCATACATAATGAATATCTACAACTGTCATGCCCAGTCAGTGCAGGATGGCAGAATCCATTAGTCGTGTACCATGGGCTTTGGTGAATCAGACAGACCTACATTTTCAGCGCTAGCATTATTAAATCATTACTATCGAGGCAGAGGGCCTAGAGCTCGAGGCTGGGCCTGAGGCAGCGGAGGAAATGAATGGTCTTGCATGGAGGCCTAATGAAGGTTTTTTGAGGATGAATCGAAAGCCAGTTTTGGTTGTCTTGATACTCTGCAGCTCTAGACAAGTTCAAAATTGTGCTTTTAGCAACCAACGAATTCACTGTACTGCATGAGCAGTTATTCAAAAAACATATTTGAATGACAATTGAGGAAAGTTAGATGTAATATTGTATCCAGGAAGGTCAGAGTACCAAGGTAAGTTGAAGAACCTAATATGTGACAATTGCCTTTGGATCATTTTAGCATTTATGCATAAATGGTACTTATTCAGCTTAAGTAGAAATCAGATTTCTTAACATGCCAGCACATGTGGTAAAATATAAAATGAGTGTGGCAGCAGCTTGAGATCAGATAAACCAAGTGGTCAGATGCATCCCTAGCAAGCAGGTTTTTAATGTATGAAGCCTGAATTAGTACAGCCTGCCAAATATTGCACCCAAACTGTCCTTTGTGACTGCAGGACTGTGCACATTGATTCTATGACATTGATTTAATATATTACATATATTACTCTGATGTGTTTATGCATTTTCTACTTGCAATGTCTTACAGTAAACATTCAGCTTAACAGCAGTTGCGTTGACACCTTCATCATTTTCACATTTGATAGTGTACAGTCCGCCGTCTTTCCTTGTCACATTCCTAATCTCCAGAGAGTGGTTATCTGACCAGTGGTGGCGTATGTCTTCCCCTTAAGAAAAAGCACACACAGACACACGAAAGCACACACATGAAAACCGATAGTAAATTGAGTATTCATTACATGCTCATCAACAGCATGTCCTCTGGCCACTGGTCTCTAAGTGACATCTAATCCTGCATTATTGATTGGCCTGGCAAGATTCCCACTACAATCTGACAGTAGGTGTGTGAGGGAGACCTTCTGTACCACAGTACCCAAAAAAAAAGTAATAGATGTTTTTCCTCATTTGAAAAATACTGTAATTGCATGGGGTTGGCTGCACATAATGGAAGTAGCAGAGCTAACAGAAAGGGTATGGGTGCAGCTGGGCTCTGATGACATTGACCTGGAGAGAAAGACAGGTTTAAAGCCGTTGTGTTGTATTCAGGGAGACAGCAATCCTCATTTAGACTGAATATATTAGAGCTGTAATGAGAATCACATTTGGCAGGGTCCCATGCTGGCTAACCTGCTATGTTTTATTCAGACCCTGAATGGCAGAGCTGAGTGCTTACTTGCTGGCTCAGCTCAACTAGGACCTGGTTTATAGAGCCATCTCACAGACCAGGATCACCTTTGACCAGCATCTGCTTGCGGCGCAGCCAAATGCAGGAGACCACCTCAGGGTTTGCTGAGACCATCAGGGGGATGGTTGCCACATCATCTTCCACCACCTGGACTTCTGTTGCTTGCTCAGAACTGAATTCAGGAGGATCTGATGTAAAAACAGCACAGAAATACAAATCCAGTTGAATTTATACAAATGTTACATGCACACAGGAATAAATACAGGCTCCTGTTCACAGGAGTGATAAAATCCAACAAGAGCGAGCACAAAAACCCACGACACATGCTGAGCACAAAAGCCCGAAGAGACACTAATGAGAGTCAAACCAGTAGAAAGTCAACATCCCACCAATAATTCCACATCTAACCAACTTCAAGCACTTCGACAACAGGGGAGTGAGGCAGCACAGGAGGGAGAGGGACAGGCATTAAAACGACGCCTGACAGTACTTTTGTCCAAATGCAGATCTGCACAAACACACAGTGACATTCCTTCATGCTCATACACAGCAGAGCTTTGAAGCAGAGGCTGGCTGCTGCCTGTGAAATGGCATCAAAGGCAAACATGGCTATGCAGCAAAGCAAATGCACAATTAGGACACACTGCCGCAGAGCTCAAAAGACATACAAATCACAACAAAGGATTCCTGTAAACAAAAATATATTGCAAAATACCCCAACAATGTAGATTTTATCTGCACTGTTAGTGAATTATCATTTAAAATTGAAGCAAACATTGCTTGGTTACACATGTGTGACAAATAACTGAAGAATATGTGCTTCTCATTCCTGTCCTACTTACATAGCACATTTAGTTGGTAAAATGTGTTAGCTCCCTCTTCCAACACAGGGCTGTAGGCCTGACAGATCACCTTCTGGTTGTGGTGTTGTGAAGTGAGATTCAGGTGAAGCCTACTGAGCACAGAAACGCCCCCAAACTCAGCCTTCTTGGGTGCCTCCTCAACTCCCCGCAATCTAGGAGTAAGTGGCAAATCAAACTGCTAAACAATTTTAAGTTCACAAAAATGCAACTGGACACATCTGAGAAGATGAGTATCTGTGATCCCCCCTCATTTGAGCTACTTAAAGCTGATATATCCTTACAAAGAAAGTAGTGGCAGGGTGCTGAATATTATTTGGTGTTTCTCACACTACAGGTCTAATTTTTAACGCAAACCTCAGTGAGCCCACTTTCCAGGAGATGTCGGACTTCGGGTTGCTGCTCCCAGAAAGACACTCCAGTTCCATCTGCTGACCTCGGTAAAACACTTCCTCTTTGACTGTAATCTCCATAGTCACTGCTGTAACTGGAAAAGCATCATTTAAGCAAGAACAATCAACCATTCAAAGAACTTTCCTTTTTGATTGAAACCGAATTAAGAGACTTGGATAAGCTTATTGGAAATCTCAGAGTTAAGTCTAGGAGCTACAATCTTTTGGCAAAACACAGATCGTCGCTAATAAATCACTAATCACAAATGTAAGAGGTCATTTTAAAATGTCAGCTCCAAATCATTTTGACTTTTGACTGTGCCTACTGCACATAAGTAATGACCATTCACATCAGGAAGTTCAAATCAGAATTGGCTGAAATATCTACATAGGTATATTTGAATGCTTCCTTTTTACATTCAGAAAGTACTCTTTAAGGGTTGATGCTGTGCAAATAACAGGAAGTAACTTGACTATCTAAGCACATCAAGGTGAATACTATAAAAAATACAGTTAAATATAAGTTATATTCCAGTGTGCATTACCTTGATTTATCCAATATTGATATTATACATATTTCAGTTGACCGTGACAAGAATAAAGCTCAGACGGTGTGCATGCAATAGAACAGTAGACATACTCACACTGAACCAGTAGCTTAGCATGTGCTGATATTGTTTTCTTTGCCTCATTTGTGGCATCACAGTGGTAGTCAGCCTGGTTGTCGCTCGCAGTCAGGAGCAAGTTGAGCACCCGAGTTACAACAATATTAGAGGACGACTGTGGCTGTGCATCTGAAACCTTTGTCCCATTCTAAAACATAAATGAAGGAATGAAGATGTAGTTTGATGTGCATTTCTTCTTGGCCTACATAAATGATATAAGGCAAGATTGCACCTTAAACCAGGTAAGCCTTGCAGGAGGATTCCCTCCAGCCGAGTGGCAAACAAGCAGGGCTCTGGTGCCTGAGCGCAGCGGGACGTCCTCAGGAGGTGAATCAATAAAAACTTTTTGCGGAGGATCTGTTCTCAAAGGGTAAATATTTTGACATTTACTGTCCCAAGATTTTACAAATTTAAATGTTAAATGTCGTTTTCTATGTATGCTCAGCTTCTGTAGAACTGTATGTTTAAAAAAGGTTTTTGTAAAGTGTCAAATTGACCAGAATGCTCAATATATCGGAGGAGTTTGGAATAATCACCACTAAAAGTAGTAAAGTCTGCAGGGGCCTAATGAATGACAACAGTGCTCACTGTTTGTACCACAGTTTTTTATCTTATTGCTCCAGGGCTAAGTTACTGGGTTTGGATGTGAACCTCCTGTTCTTATATTTTCACAGAGAAACAGGTGTTGCTTGCTTTCCGTCTTCTCCAAAATAGCTGTGATCTCACTTTCTAAATGAATTTAAAGTGATTATTTATTTTGCTGTTTGGTCCAATTTAAGCCCTGGGGATGTGTAACAGCTGTGTATAAGTCACAAATTAGAATGTAAGAGCATCGAAAAGAAATACCTTTTTATGCTCTGCTTCAAAGCCATTGTGTTGCAAAGTACCAAGAGTTAGTCAATGTTAAAATAAGACCTAGGAGCATTTTGAAATGAGCTGAGATTTTTCCACCTAAGCTGCAGATGTCTGCAGTTCCTTCAGAGTCACCCTGACCAAGGTTTTTCTGGATACATGTCAGTTTAGGTATATGACACTTTGTTTCTTTGACCTTTTGAGACTGAACAACACTTTGAGTGATGACAGTGAGATTGGTTAACTTCTGAAGGTCCTCTATACTTTAATTTAGCAATATTAAAGGATAGAGGGTTCCAAGTGAAATGTTCAGCCAACACTGCAGGTTCTTCTATATTTTGTCTTGGTCTATGATATAAAACCCAGATGTGATTAATTCAAATTGTGGCTGTAAACTAGAAGAAAAAAGAAAAAAGTATGTGAAGAGGCAGTTTATGAGATGGTACTTTTAAAAAAGCAGTGAAAAAAAAAAGATCTTTACAAATGAGTGTAAATCTGGACTGAATTTTGGACATTTCTTGGCTTATTCCCTGTGTAAATGTTAATTATAAGTTATATTCCAAGGGTTTTTTCAGTGATTTTCAATGATTAATTTCTCGCTGCCACAAATGTTTGCAACTGTTAAAAGATAAATGTGGTAAAAGTCTTAATTTTTTAAATTAACTGATAAATGTGTCTATTTTTTTTTTAAAGAAAGAAAACAAACCAATTAGACAAATTAAAAATGTTTTTTATATTGTACCTGAATATATTAAATCCAACTGCATTGTTTTGTTTCATTTGTTCATATAACGTACTTTGTTTACACAACTTGTAAAATGTGATTACAATTACTTACAGTACACACTGAGCTTAGCGGCTTTGATTTTGGAGAGATGTGTGGCGTTATTAAAAGCCTCACAGGTAAGCTCCAGTCCATTCTCCTCCCGAGAGACTCGGTGGGTCACATTGGAGGTGGTTGTCATCCCTCCGTTCTCTCCCTGCAGGCACAAAGAGCACGCAACAATTAAGATGAAGAAAACAGGCAAGCTTGGTTCTTTGTCCTCAGCTGTGAAAAAGCGAGAAAAAAAGCGGAAAAAAGCCACCAACCTCCCTGGTTTGTCTTGTGAATACAGATGGCAAATTAGCTGCTGTAATGACTGATGTTGTGCATGGTCTGTGATAAATAAGCATATTCATCTGATTCCCCCTGCTTTGCACCCCATTATAAATGGAGCACAGTGTCATTTTGCACCTGCCTGATAGTGGTCATGCCTATGCAGCACATCTGGTTATTAAAGCCATTATTGTGGTGATTACGGTAAAAGCCACAGTCAGAAAGACTAACAAAGACAGTGAACAGGAGCGTCAGTCTTCATTAACTTCCCACTGTTTCACATGCGTTAAAGCTCACATGCAGCCCACAGAGTGCCTCGCGCAAGATCAAATGGAAATGCTGCTGCCAGATGAATAAAGAGCTTGTTTAATAATACTCATCTTCTGTGTCAGCTTTTATTCACTTTGATCTTATTAACGTACACAAAAGAGGAGCGGAGCTACGAAATACTCTTTTTCGAATTGGCTGACTCATTTGCAAAAGCTGTAGTGGGCTTATTCAGGGACTGCTCACGGTTGTACTGTTTGCTTTCATCTACCAGGGTTCACATGAGGTCAAATTTCATATTGGGGATTCTTTTTCATTCAGTGGATGGTCTTTTGCTACCCTAATAAGAAGCTTGATTAAGCAGGAAGTGCTTTCTTGTCTGTTAATATTCATGCCTTTTAGAGCAGTTTAGGCAAGAGAGGAACATAAACACAGTCTTTTTCTGCTTACATTAACATATTTTAAGATACAGGTTTTGGTGTCACCATAGGCATAGATGTCATATTAATTTGGGCTCATAATGATGTATTTCAATGGATCATATCTTCCCATCCATCCATCCACCTATCCATTATCTTACACGCTTAGAGGTGCTGGTACATATCTCCAGCAGTCAATGAGCGAGAGGCGGCGAACCCTGGACAGATCACCAGGGCAAAACAGAACAGAACTTCATAGAGTTTTAAAAACAAAAAATTTGACAATCAAGTTTTAATTACTGTTGATTTTCACAAAAACACGTTCAAATTATTCAGATAGGTTCGACATCTATATATCCAGCCAAGTTAATTTTTGGCTTAGTAGCTGTTAGCAAACTGAAGAGAAGCACCGCATTATTTTGAACCATCAACAAGCGTCAGTCTTATTGGACAGATATTTGACCACAACCCTTACATTAATACACTAAGAAAAAACTAATCAGGCTTTTGATTGGCTGCAAGACAGGAAACAGCATGAACCCCGCCAAAATAAAACATTAAATGATTCTGTTCCAGCTTCAAATATATATAAAGTTGGACACTAAGAACGGAATCAAAGTGGATAAAAAGTGATCAGTTTGAAATGATTGGGATTCTTCATCAGGTTCAAGTGTTCAGTCCAAATCGCTGCAGCGAATCACAGCACTGACTGGCATCGGCAGCAGGAAGCTCCACCTACCGCCATGTGAATCTGAGTGCAGGTGATTAATTAATTTCAATTAATCAAATAATTAATTGAAATTAATTAATAGAATACATTTCAATTGATTTGCTTCTTGGACAAATCAGGCTTCTATGGTAACAGCGTCATTAAAAGTTCTTGTTTTTTGTTACTGGGACTATTAACAAAATTATGGAAATCAAACTTTCAGCCATCTGATCCAAACTTCCAGGATCGTCGTTGGGATAGTCAAGTGCAATCAAAGAACCAAGGCGCAAACCTATGACTTACTCTGGTGTTTCAGCAGACTGTTACTATTCACAGGTAAAGAGACATGATCTCCTGCTCCAAAAGTGAAGTGACTCAAGCTGTTAGAAAAATCCCACAACATTCATCATTAAGCACCAATTTCTTGCTTTTAAACACCACCTGAGTTATATTATGTATGGATAATCCCACCAAAAGTGAGCAATTGATAAAAATGACCAAATAATATAACATTCATGCCCACGACCAATCTGTCAGCTCCTGCAACCTACCGCTTTTTTATCCCATTACTCTTCCTGACTACCAGCTCTGTTAGAAACATACTCTCTTTGTATATTTGTGTGCCATCCAATCCCACCTCTTGCATTGTGACAGAGGTGTTGCTGAGCTCCTTGTGTCCCAGCCACCACCGAATGTGGACGGGGGGATTACTCGAGGACGCATAGCAGCTCAGAGTCAACTCCTGCCCTTCGATGGCCTTCAGCGAACCCGACAGCGTCAGCTTTGCAGGACCGACTGATGAGAAAGCACACACATCCACAAGCAAGCACACAAAGATAAGTCAGTAAAAAAATATCACCCCGCGAACAGCACATTCAACAGCTCCCTATTCTGATCACAGCGGCAGCGCAACTATTTTAGGATGTGAGACACTGAGCTTGTATCAAGGGTGAGAGTGAAAATCACTTTGAGTGGCAACTTGTTTTCTCTGGGGGCTTTTTCATTGTGGTTTCTAAAGTCTGCTTCATTTTAACCAGAAGGGGAGACAGGGTACAATCGCTGCAGGCGATACGATGCAGTTGTATAAATCCTTCAGGGCAATACAAAGGCTGGGGAGGGGGGTCTGAGCTGACAGGTTCAGAGAAGAAGGTGGGTCATGTGCGTCAGTTTGTTGTCACATTTGTGCATATCCTATATTCCACATTACTGCACTCCCTCTATTTCGACCTCTCTCTCTCTATGTATATATATATATAAATATAAATTAATAAAAATTAACACTAATAAATATAAAGACACACACACACACACACACATATATATATATATATATATATATATATATATATATATATATTTAACTCAGACTTTTCAGCAGGGAGTCTTACTCTGTGCCCTGCAGCTTCTGTCACAGCCTTGAGCACACCCAAACAGTCTGCAGTTCATTTTCAGCATCCTTGAATGGATGACTTGAAGGGATGATGACTTCAGAGCATGTTGGGGGGCAAAGGCAGGCTCACTGATACAACTCTTCACCCACACTGACACGGCATACACAAAATATTTTTAAAATAAAGTTTTACATCAGATACCGTGTCATTCAGAAAGAACTTAAGACTAAAATCAGGTAAACTGCAGCAAGGCGTATGGATAATAACTCCATATTTGTTTAATTGTTGCTGAAGTAAACATTTTATATTCTGAGAAGAAAGTATAATCTATTAACTATGGTTGTTACTGTTGCTCCAAGTGTAGTCTGTAGAGCCTCAGGACTGTGCAGTTAAGTAGTTGAACTGAATTAATGCAACAGCTCTGAAAGAACCATGAAGTAATGCTCGTCTGGAGGCAGTAAGAAATATTGGCTTCAGCTACTATAGCCATTAGTTTCATTAACGATATTAACATTAGACTTCTTTTTTTTTGCTGGAACTCTGAGATTTTTATTACTTTTTTCTTTAATCTTTAATAAACCATTGGAAGTAAGACCTGAAAAGGGTATTGTGTGCCTTCGTCTTTCACTCACAGATCACTGTTATTTTGCGGGTGATGGACAGAGGAGACAGGGAGACAATATTGGCACTTTCACAGCTCAGCTCTGCCTGGTTGTCAGCAGGGGTGATCTTTAGTCTGAGGATATTTCTGGACATCTGGCCCACGTCTTCCTCTCCCCAGGTTGTTGAGAGAACTTCGCCTTCCTGTAAGATGGATGAACATGAGGGGAAAAAAAGGCAGCAGTGTGTCTGAGTATGGAAACTTGCAAAAGCTTTCAGATCAGCTAAACTGTTTATTCTCTTTTTATGTTATCTCCTCCAACTCCAACAGAGTTTTATGTGAAAAATCAGTAAAATTCAACACAATTGTGAAGAGTGTGAACACCAACATGTGGTATTCAAATTTCTTTTAATGTCCGAAAAGTGTGGCTTAAAGTCATACACAGCCCCTTTTCTCTAATGCTCCTAAATAAAATTCATCACAGTAACCTATGGTCCTTCCCTAAATAATAATCAGAGTCTTTCTGTCTCTAATGACGTTTTTCCATTAGAGCGTCTCTAAACGGTTTGGTCCTGGTCCGCCCCAGCCAGATTCATTTTCCATTAGTGGATCCGGTACTGCTCTGCATGGCTGTTCTCAGATTTTCCTACCTACTTCAGTGGTAGAACTAGCCACACCGAACAGAGTGCTGAGACAAAGCAATTTGATTGACAGCTGACCATATTTGTTGATTGGCTCGAGATTTACCTCGGCAAACTCCAAACAATTTTATGTCTTTGCTGTGGGCTGCGGACATGCCGTCTGCTGTCAGAGAGCTGCTCAGTACGGAGAGAGTAATTATGAGTTTAATCACAAGCAAAGCCAGGAACATGTGCTAAGTTTTGGAGTAGAATGACTGTGATTTAGCACCTCTGTAAAACAGTTCCTCCGTCTGAAGAACGGGCAACAATAAAGAAGAGAAAAACGCTGCCGATTTCTGTAGGAGCTGCAGTTTTGTGCTGACAGTGTTAAACACCAGAACCACATAATTTCAGCTTGTAATATTAATTTTATTTTTCATTTGGATTTAAAAAATAAATAAATAAATAAAGCTCTTGTGTGGCTACTGGTTTACACCTTTTGACTGCATTACATAAATCCAAATGGTTGCATATTTAAAGTGCCAGAATATAATTATTTTTATATGTACAGCTAAACAATCAGCTGATCTGGGTCTTTATCGATATGATTCGCCAGCAATTAATTTCTGTAAGACAAAATGAAACACCTGGGCGTTTGTTTATATCTGAAAAGTGTGGCCTCAAATAACCTCATATGCCACTGCAAGGCCACTGATGGACTCAAATAACCTCACATGGCTCTTCCCGCCCGTCATAGGGAGGATCCGACCATGTAGAGGAGAAGCTCACAACTTGAGTAGAAACCAACCGCATACTAAGCACGCCTTGCGTTTATTCTCATTAGAAATTTAATTTTCCTTTGATGGCTAAGAAGTTTGTTAGAGAACATAAGTGCATAAACAGCATTGTGTCAATCAAGGAACACCAAACAGGTCAGGGATAAAGCTTTCAAGAGGTTTAAAGCAGAGTGAAGTCGTAAAACGTGTGTCCCGCACTTTCAACATCTCATAGAGACCTGTTGAATCCATCATCTGAAAATGGAAAGAATATGGCACAACAGCATTTCTACCAAGACATAGACTCTATATGAAATGATAGCGAGACGAGGAGAACTTTAATCAGAGATGAAGCCAAAAGGTTACAGAGACTCACGGCTTAGGTGGGAAAATAAGGTACTCTAGAGCTGGAAGGGTTTGTGAAATAAAATGACTCATTTAGCCAGAGTGATTTTTTAAAAGCTTCATTTCACAGATGGCTAAAAGGATTTACCTTAGTCCACTGGAGAGTGCCCAGGGGGTTTCCACCATGGGATACGCACTCCAACACGAGCAAACTCCCTGCTTTAACCACGTCTCTGTCCAAACCAATAATATATGGAGGCTCAGGAGGATCTGTCAGAAGAGGGAGAGACAAAACTAGCAATAGCTCAGGAAAAATCTCAATCTTAAGCAAAGCATCAAAATATACTGAATAAATTTAGTACCTGCTGACAAGTAATAAGTGGCATGTGAGGTCCCAAAAGGTTCAGTTCTAGGATAACTGAACATTAAATAAAAATAAAAAAATCAAATCTTTCTAAACATCTTTATGTTGATATTATACAGAGGTAGGTAGTAACTAATTATATTTACTCAGTTGCTTTTATTTCAGTATGTTTTGGGGGAAAAACTTACATCTGGAAGTTTTACTACACTGTACTTATTTACACTGTGCTCTGTGAGGCGGAAGCTGAGCTTGGAGACTTCAGCTCCAAGGAGGAGGTGTAGGTCAAAGTCTTTTTTCATGTTAAATTAAGAAGGATCTTGACAGAATCGTCTTTGATCCATAATGCAGCTGTGTGGCATCTAATGCACAGAAATATTAATTATAATCTTTGGACTTTGTTGTACACCTTTTTCACATAATTCTGCCATGCTCCTGCATGCATTTAGGTTCCATCTATACATATCTCAAAATCTTGTTCTATATATTTTTTCAAAGTTTTTTTGTTTTTTTTCTGGGAGATGTGTCAAACATTTTCCTGGGAGATGTGTCATAAACATTTCATTACTATATGAAATGAAAGAATGAGCAGAGTATCCCTGTTTGTTGAGACAAGGTTAATAAATTGGTCTCATTCAACATGGCTATGAGTAAGGGAAGTCCAGATCTGATGAAAGCACTAAGAATTAAGGGGAACAGTGAGACCATAAAGAAAATATAACAGATGTTCAAACAGTAATAAGACAACGTGAAATATGAATAAATTACAGTAGAGGTTGAATAAAATATATGCAGTAAAATAAATTAAAAGAGGATGGGCTTAGTTTCAGGGAGCAGCCTGTAGACTCTGGGCCAGCATGAAAAATTGCCACCTTGGTGACAATCTGGCTGGCAGAAAATGGCCATTGCGCTGGCTTTGATGGGCTGGCACACTGAGTAATACTGCAGCAGAGGTCCCAAGTTCTGCAATATTAGCACTTTGCCACAGAGAGAGCATATTATTTAACAAAACAATGGGAATGAAGGGAGGGCAGGTTAGTTTAAGCAAAAGCACATATTTTGACTGCAAAGGGGTTGAGATTGGACAGAGGTTAATCAGGCTGCAGTCGGGTTAGAAGATGTAGGACTGGAGGATGTTTCAAGCTTCACTGAAGAACATTGTAAGAGGAGAAACATCTTAACGGTTACTTTAACTGACCAGCAGTATAAAATATAAACTCCACTGTGGTAAACAATAGCTGCCATGTCACATTGGTTCATGCATTAAGAAACAAAGGCTCTCACAGTTGCAATGCCAAATAAAAGCAAAAGGGAAATTAAACAACAATGCAGGAAAATGACAGCATTTGTGCCAGCTAACCTTTGTGAGGTTCAGCAGCAGTTTTATTTCCATGCTGTCAAATGGTTTGTGAAGTCAGAATGAAGAAAAAGGCACTTTCTGCATTGTAAATTTAATTTAAGCTGATGAACACAAACGTTGCCGGGCTAGTTAAGGCTGGATTTCTTATTATATCTGAGGTGGCCCAGGCTTCCATTAGCCTATTAGTTATTATAATGCTATTAAAACATTCACTAGAAGCCTTGCTTGTGTAATAATCTAATAATTACACAATAATCTAATAATCATTTGGTGTATTTTGGGTTAACGCTGGGGCAAACGCTGTGTCAAACATGATACATCAGACTTAATGAAAATGTAATTGCACACTACTCTGTGTTTTCCACTGTACCAGTCAAAAAAAAGATTTTACTGTGACCCTACCAATCACTAATTGGGTCCATAGGGGGGATTTAATTTTTCTTTTCTTTCGTATTCGTTTTCGTCTTTTTTTAAACAGGTATTGACTTTGCCTTCAAGTCGAATGTTTCTTCTCAGACCACTAGCATAGGCTGAGTCCACAAGACAGGTTGCCTCCCGGGCCTCCCCGAGGGCACCTGGACTCTGTGTAGTTGAGTGTGCCTGTAACTGCATGAGTGTATGCTTTGAGAAAAGAAGCAGAGACACTCACAATACACATTCATGGTCACTGTGGTCGCCACCGGCTGGAAAATGGCTTCATTGTTGGCGTGACATGTCAACCCTCTCCCATTGTCAGATCTCAGAGCAGTGACCCTTTCAGAGGTAACACAAAACAGAAAAAAATAACACGTTTAAAAGAATAAACGGCGCTCATAGTTCTCTTTAGTTGCTATGGATAAACACTGGACACCTGCAGGGGGGTAGGAAAGTCTTTGACAATTTAGTTTATTTTTGTAATACAATTGAAAATGACACTATATTTTACAGATTTCTTTCACATGGAGTTATGGATTTCAATTGTTTATTTTTTTTAAACATTTTGATATCTATGGCTTACAGCTGCTGAAAAATCTAAATTTCAGTTTATCAAAAAATTTGAATATATATAAAAATATACTAATTAACTCTAATCACCTGAAGGTTTCTTGAGGCTTTAAACAGTTACTTACTCTAGGGTACATAATCTGCTAATTTGAGAGATGTACTTTTTGAGATTGTTTGAGGTGGACTTGTACTAAATTTGACCATATGTAATCTAAACCTGCAAGAAAACTCTGTCACATTTTGTGCAAAACTATATCAAATAGCTCATGCCAAAAATGTGGCTCTTTTACCATTTCATACATTTACATTTTGGACATAGTATGCTTATATTTTTTGTGGAACAAAAAGAAGCTGTCTACTAGGAGATAATAAATTCTAGCCATGCATCAATTTGCACCCATCTTGGGCACATTTCATGTCTACTTGAATTATTGGATTATTTAAACCAATGATATGCACTGTTTAGCTCCAAAAAGATGAAATGGTTTATTTACATGTACAACATATAACTTCCTTCCATCCATTATCTAACGCCCTTATCCTTGCAAGGTCACAAGGGGGGCTGATTCCCATCTCAAGCAGTCAATGGGCAAGAGACTGGATTCAACGGGATACCCAGGGGAATATGAAAACGCCAAGCAGAAAAAGCAAGGCCAGAACTGAAACTCAGTACCTTCTTGTTACGAGGCAACGGTGCTGTCACTGTGCAGCCCCAAAATATATTTTTTGATAAAATGGAACTTCTTTAGGATGATGCAAAAGTAATAAATAGAGGAACAAATTAGGGAAGAGGAAATTGAACTAGATCCAAAACTACCATTACCTACTTGCTTTTACAGGAATAATCTTTAAATAACAGTGAACTGAACTGAACTGAACTGAACTGAAGGCAGTTAAGTGTAAATCCTTCAAACCAAAGCAACTGAGAGTTGTGTGCCTTGCCTAGGTTACCAACAAAGTAAGTCATGTTTTCATTGCGTCAGTCAAAAGTGCTTCATTTGAAAACTGATAATCCAAATACACATAAAATAAGACCAATTTAATTTGCTTTAAACATACACCTACTACACCTTCTTAAAAGTGCAATATTGTAAGGTGTTGAACCAAGATAGGAAACACCTTCCAGTTTCAATTTTCCAAACCAGTGACAAATCAATAACGAAAATAACAAATTGCTCTCCAAGCAGCAGCCCTGACTTTTTCTTATTTCTGACTACTTTTGTTTATGAACTCTCTTTCCAAACACTATGTTAACACAATAAATCAAAATCAGAAGTTATATATGAGTGGAAGAGTCAGTCTTCATAACTTTTTTTTCTGTGTTTGTGATTTGTGCAATATTGAATGATCTGAACTGAGGAATCTCAACATTTTTTAAATACCAGTGTTTTCCCAATTACTGAAACCGCTTACGACAGACACACAAACACTTTTTTAGTTTGTTGTGTTACATTATATGCACAAAAATTAGAAAAGAAGAAAGTTCTTTCATGATGGAACAACATCAGTAACTGTGGCATATGTATCATGCAAATAAGCTCTACAAATATGCATCTGTGCATTTTGTTTTTACTTAGAAAATAAAAATTCATAGTTTAAGTTTTAAAAATTAACAGAAAGAATTTCAAAGGCCAGCCGGCTCTTTTTGAAGTTGTGTGCATATTCAAATAATTCCTCTTTTTGTTGCTGTTTGCGGAACCATTTATTTTTCTTAGTGCTTGTTGGCTCTACATCCAAGAGAGGTATATTTGTTGTCTGAACTATTAAAATAGGCAGGTATAGGAATTCTTGGAGGTGGGGTCTTAAACATTTTCAGATTTAGCTATTTGCAAATTAAGAAACTCTGTTTCTTAATTCTTTCAAACACCAGGGGGATGCTATAGACAGTTCAATGAGTAAATTAATTAGCAAAGCCCACTTTGCTAATTAGTGGGCTTGAAAACTTGAAACTATTAAATGGTTAGTTTGAATTTGATGTCGTTTCCAGATGCAGGTTAAGACTTCAGAGGTAAATGAAACACGGCGTTACACACCAACAGCACTTGTACCAAGTTCACTGTCGTCCACTTCAGTTGGTACTTGAAGTCTTACTGTTGATGTTTCTTAGCTTGACAAACTGGTGGCTTTTTGACATGGAACATATTGGGAAGTGCACAAGATGGTATTAGAAAAGAAAGGTGCAAAAGCATCAGATCAAAATATGGAAGGTATCTGTCAGTTGTGACCTGAACAAGTCTTCCATTGCTTTTCATGTGCAGTAGGTGCAGAGTTGGTGCCCCCTACCTACTGCTGAGAATAGGGGAACTATTTTATAGCATGCATCCAGACTGCACTGCCTTTCATCGTGCCCCCAGAAGCTAGACGGTTTCTGGCATTTTGACTGAAGGAGCGGCTCACCGGGACGGCATTCATACTAACATCTCCACTTGCTCTACATTACAGTTAATTTTCTATGTGCCTACCAAATACTTACATTTATTCTGGTGCTTTTTCACAGTTTAAGAACTGTGGATCTGGCAATTGCAGAAAATAAAATAGGAAAGTACGTAGCAAGGGTGTTTAAATACATTTCAACAACAGTTCTCCAAGAAATTAATTGTTTCTTTTGGTCTCAAAGTAAAATTTTCCATGAAATTTATCTTATTTTAAGGCAAGCAATGGCAATTTCTAAGCTCATTTATGGTATTATTGTTCATTTGTTTTTACTTCTACTCTTGAAGTAAAAGAAACTAAAAAAGAACGAGGGGAAAGCTTTGTAGTACTCAAAAAAGACTATTTGGGTGGAGTCCCAGATTACGGCTGGCCAGTTAGTTACCTATAGTATAGAGCAACCAGCATGCAAACCAAAACCGGTCATGTGCAGTAACTTGTTGTCAACTTGGTGTGTGGCCATAAGGTCAGCATTATGCAAACCATTTTAAGGTAATGAAGGCTTGTAGGTAGAGAATCCTTAGACAACAAATGAGATAGCTTGAGAACTAGTCTGTTTTTTGTTTGGGAGAAAATAACATTTTGCTTCTTTCTTTGTGAGTCTCTGTGTCAATAAATCAAAAAATGTGCAGTCTAATGCTGACAGAAGTCTTTATAATAACTTTTACTTTGTCTTGTTTGGGTTTCAGTTTATGTATTTTAAATAAAACTACAGTACAATGGCATCTGTTAAAATCCCACAAGGCCTGCTGCTCTGCATGCTCACTGTGATTATAAAGAAAGAACATCAATATTGCTTAAGACCTTGGCTCCAACTCTGGAGGGCTAGACAATAGCACAGCTCCTCAGTGCAAATGTTATCTCAGAATATGACAAGAGGTTATTATCTCTGACACCAAGGAGACGCGCAGGATTAAAGCAATCTATGCCCCTGTTTAATGTATAGGCACCTGGTGAACCGGCGAGGTTCGGCTCTGTCTCGCTGCTGCAATGTAATTTTGTGCATTTGACAGGAGCTAATTCAATCGAGCGGTGGCAAGTAACAGTTGACTTGTGTATGCGCTGAGATTCATTGTATTCGCAAAGACAGATGGAGAAAATAAGAACACTTTGAAAACAAGGAAAACAAGGAGCCCAGGCAGGCTGGGGGGGAGATTGAGCGGGCTGGTTGAGGAGAGTGAGTCTGGCAGGCGGTGGAACACATACGTTACTTCAGCGTGCGTGTTCAGAAGCTTATCCTTTGAGCCAGATGTGGTAAAAGACGTCGCACCTGTCAGATCGACTCCATCTAGAAAAGACACAGTGGGGAGGAGATGCACAAATAAGACGGCTCTGTAGATGTGTTCACATGAGTCAGATGCATCAGTGTTGCTCTCACTAGTGTAGTGAATACTGAAATGTGCAAATAAGGAATCCTACCATCTTTGTTTCAATGTGTCTGAATTAAAAACAGCCATTGCTGGATTATGAATACATCAGGATGCATATGAATGAAATAACTTTTGACCTCATTTCATCTAAAACAAAAGGAAAGTATTATAAAGTTTTAGCCCTATGCAGTGTAACCTCTAGTTAGTTTAAGTGAGCAACAAGAAGCTTGTGATATACACTGTAAGAGTAATTGTAAAGTCAGGAGGAAATTGGAAATTCAAATTCTCAGGCTATGTCCTCCCACACAGAGTCTCGTTTCCTATTCCAGAAATATGAAAAACCCAGAACTTATTGCTGAAACTGAATTCCATCCTCCAAAATGTGTTCACGCTTGAACATTCAGGTCACGGCCTATAGAAGATCCTGAATGCAGAATATTTTAAAAGGGCCACAACCCTTCTTTTCTAAGCTGCCGTCAGATTGAAATCAGCTGGAAAGGCTCTCACCTTTATACAGAGTGATATCAGCTTCAGGCTTTGCGTCAGGGGCCACGCACTCAACCTTGTACTTCTTTCCAGCCACCCAGGGTGTTGTCACATCCGTGGTAAAATACGGCTTCGATGGGGGAACTGCAGACATGAAACAATTTGTTTTCAGACTAACTTCAAGGTCAGTATTGCAATGGCTTAATAGATCAACACAAAGTGGTGAATAATTGAGATGTGGATGCAAATGAAACATAACATCATTTTTTAACTGAAAAAATCAGAAAAGTATGGAGTGCGATTGTATTCTATCCCTTTTTTCACTGATGGCACAAAAGAAAATTAAGTCGAACCAATTCAAAAATTGCCTAATTAGCGAGTTGATGTATAAATCCAACTGCTCTACAAGGAACATCAGTGAACTATCAGCATAATGAAGCCAAAGGAACACACAACCAGTGAGGTCAGGGGTAATCAACAGTTTTGAACATCTCAGATTACTGTTCATCATCCAACTATGAAAAGAGTTTTGCAAAACTGCATCCTCGTCCCCACCAAAACACTATGTGTAATGGAGAAATTCCTCATCCTAAGGTGTTAGTTTATCCTGAGCTATCTCTGCTGGCATGCTGCTCTTGGCTTTGGCTGCAGGGGGACAAACTGATCCCTTATCCTTTCTGTTCTACTGCTATTCTCCAGTTTGCATTATTTGCTGATATTTCAAGTGCTAACTTTATGTTTTCTCCCTATATTTTTCTTTACGCTAAGTAAACTGAACTCACCTGAATTGAAAACTAACAAACCAGTTCATCTTGAACAAAACTTCGCTGAAGTGAAACCTAAACATACATACAGAGCTTCAATACAATGGTTCATATCATTGAAATTCAAACACTTTATAGCAAATTTTAAAGATTGCCGTGCTGTTAAAATTTTGATTGTATTTACAGTAGTGAGGTTTGATGTAGTACTGTATTTGATTTCAATTTGTGAGCAAGAAGAAAAAGGCAGACAATGATCCACGAATACACTATGCAGAAAACAACACACTTTTCTCTCTTGTCCTGTCTGGATTGACCACATCAGTCTTTACGTAGCTCCTATTCAACATTTTAGTTCTTTTATCTTTAGTTTTTTCCTAAGTAGGAATTCCAGAGTAAAAAAAAAGAGGAAAGAGAACAACAACATAGCTTTTACCACAAGGGACCAAGAATCGTTTGGCAGTGAATTGAGAAATCTGCCACTATCCTAATTATCAAAGAGATTCTTCAGCTCTATCAGCGTCTACCAAAAGAACTCTGTTATGTCACGCACAAAATACAGAGAAAATGTTCGCCTATTGTGCCAACTTTGAGAGAGTGGGTGAACCAGGGAGAGCTTGGTTGCAATGAAGGTTGTTTTTCTTTCATCAGAGATCAAGTGCAGAGGCTGTCTGAGCTGAGAAACAAAGCCGAGAGTTGGTATGGATAGAAAAAATAGGTGAAGAGGGAAATAATATGATATGTCAAGAGAGAAAAGTTAGCATAAGGTGTAGTTTCTCCGCACTCCTACAACAATTAATATAAATCTGGCCAAATCAGCCAGCCAAACAGCTCCTTTCCACCTTTTTTCACCACATACAATCTATCCTACACCACTAGGAGGAGCTGTTGCAGTGTCCAGAGTCGCACACATGCTCTGGACTGCTATTGAGACAGATGAGATGTGGCTGGAGCTTCAAACTGATTTAAAAGAAGCAATTGAATCTGTGTGGACTGTGATGGGTTACCCAGAGCACTGCAGAGGCGCATGCCGCAATAATGAGATGCATTTGTTTGTTTTCTCCCCTCAACCTCCTCCTCCTCCTCCCTGAGAAGTTGACTAGGCCATGCATCTATTGACAGCCGCTGCACTCTCAATCTACTCACAGCAACACAATTCACATGGGCGCATCACTTGTTGTGCTTGAGGAGCATCTGGCAGCCCAACAAATCCAAAAACTAGGAATAATGATATGTTCGCAAATGAGCCAGGCAGGTTTCTAATTTCTTCCTCCTTTGAAACACCATCCTGTCCCTTGTATCTCTCGTTCACTCCATCATCCCTCTCTAGCAGCACCGGCCCACCTCCCTCCCCTAAATGCAATCCGTCTTGACCACTGCAACTAAACTGCAGAAGTGAGGAGGAAGGTGTATTCTGTCTTGGACTTGGAACTTGCAACTCGCCATCCATCACATACACCGGGGCACACCATGTGATCAGATCAGCACGGTCAGGAGAAAGTTACACATTCACACAAATCCCTGCATGGTCTTGTGAAAGTGTTTTTACCCCCTGAACTTTTCACACAGTATTTTGTCATGTAAAACCACAAACGTTGATGTACTTTAGTGAGATTTTGTGCAATGGACTAACGCAGATCAATCCATTATCGTGAAGCAGAAGAAAATATTTTTTTTTAATTTTCAAAATTAAAATCTGAAAATTTGACATTTACAGATTTTAACCTCCTTATCTTATTGATTAGAAACCCACTTTTCACTTCAATTACCAACTTTTGAGATATTGATCTGCCAACTCAACAAGTACAGAGAATAAAATTCTTCCACATGTTTCTGTACAAAATATCTCAACCTGAGCCATAATGGAAGGAAGACTTTTTTTGAAAGACTTTGAAGCTGATGATCACAGATGGTCTCCACACAACTGGACAGACTTATTTTGAAAAATGAGCAAATACTTTAGCCTCTAGTCAAGATCTACAAAGGGGGTTGATACACATACTTTCCATACTACCTGAGAGAATGTGTTCCATAAAACTTCTCAAATTGCTATATGTAAAAAAAAAAAAAAAAAGAAAAAACCCCCACAATTTTTCTTTCACTTTACATCTATTCAACATATCCATTCCCCTGTTGTCACTGCAAAGTGACCACAAGGTCCAACGGCTGTTGAGCTAGCAGGCTGCTCAATGGTGAAAGAAGATAAACATACCTACATAAATAAAATAAATAAATAATTTTTAAAAAGTATTCACTTTTTTCAGACATGCACCCAGAGATAAGCATAAGAAACAAACATGCAGGTTCTCTAATTAACCCCTGCAGCTCCTTCTTAGATTACATGCCAGTCATTTATTTTTCTTTAGCATTCCCTTACCCTCTTTATCTCTCGCTTTCATCAAGGTACACATGAAGAACACAAAAATAGATTATGCAAGGACTTGTTCCTGCGGTTCAGAAGACAAACAGTGAGCAGCAGAATCTGAATTATTAGACAAATACAGACGGATGGATGGATAAAGCAGATAAGAAGCAGATTAGCAGATGCACATTAAAATGCATAAGCAGCTCTTCCCACCTATCCTTCTCCTTCATTCACATTACTTTCTTTGCTCCTTGCTGCACAAACACCCGAAGATAAACTCAAATCTACAGTGCATGCAGATTTGCGCAGCTATCCAGCAAACTGACACAGGTGAAGGAAATATGCAGATTTTCATCTTGCTCTGCGTTAAGTGTGTGCACGGTCTAACATGTGATACTAACATGATTCTCCGAATGATGCTGGCCGAGGAGATAAGCAGTCTCTAAAAAGCTGAATGTGCTGAATAGGATGGAAAATAATGGAGATCTGAGTTCTGAACAGCAGACACACTGCACTCATCAGTTTTATCTCTAGGGGGAAAAGCACACACACATTCACACACAAATACACACACATCAGCGCTGGTGCATATTCGAGTTCATTTTTATTTTGCATAAAGACACACGCTTCTGCTTACACATATGGATGCATTGTAGGTCTCAGGTGTGTGATCTCTGGCAATAAAAGCAGCTGAAACAAAGCTCTTTTTTTAGCTTATCCTTTCTCTCCTGGCTTTCTTCCCCCTTTTCCTTCACGATTCAGAGGGAAGATGTTGAGCAAACGTGTAGGCTGAAAATCAGATTCTGACACAATCTCCCCATCATTTCTTCATTCAACCAAATGTAACTTGTTTTGACTGTATTACATAACTGTTGAATTCTCTTTTTGGAACATCTACCTCCGATTTGGACTCTTGTGGCCAAAGTTAAAAATATATGACAAACACGCACATACACACACTCACGCACGGAAGCATGGTTTGTGCTCATTCACTTGTAAATCTGCTGTCATCTCATAGTTGTCCCATAAGATAAATTCATAGTTTATTAGAGCAATATAATAAAATATTGACAATTAAAGAAAAATACAAAATATGTCTTAATAAAATCTTTAGTTTCACTCTTTTTGGTTGCTACCATCCAACATAACTCCATGTTCCCTATAGCAGAGAAATTTATCTTCTTTAACAGTACCAGAGATTGGTGCATATAGTGAAGCATTTATCTCTGGACAATCTTACTAGATGGCCCAAAGTGTGGTCTTACTCAGACACCACCATATATCATTGTATTATTTATTTGATGCTTCCTTCTCCCATTTACTTCTCCAGCCCTGGTGTAGGCTAGGACAAAAACATATATATATATATACAGAATATCTATAAATATACACATTACACATGTATACATGTGTAATTTTTCTTGACGAGCTTGTACTGCCATAACAGAATTTATTTTTAGAAGTTACCAGGAATGCCAAAAAGTGGAGGGTCCTGTCTATGCTAATTAAATGTTCAAGATAGAATTAAAGGGAGCCTCTTAAGTGTCCCATTTCACTATTAAGCATGACGTCCCCTGGTAGTTATGAAGGCAGAAACTGACGCTTTAACATCAGTCGAGCACTCTAATATGCACACCATCACATCAGTGCATAACTCATCAACCTCTGATGAGAATATATCTTTGGTAGCTGTCAGAACTTTTTAAGAACAAGGATGAAAAAAAGTCGCTATGCTTCATGTTGCTTGTGCCCCGATTTATAAGTTGCTCCATTATTCATAACAGGGAATCAGAAAATGAAGGCTCATTATATACTCTTCAAGAGCTAAACTCATTAGCTACCACCGAAACCTTGCCATAGCCCCAGTTCCTAAAATGTCCTCTAACCTCGAAGCAGCTGTGATAATAAGCTCATACACATACACACTCATGCACACGCACGCAATCACAAACATGTGCATATTTCTGTAAGACCCGGCAGAATGAGTAATTCGGTCTAAAACCAGAGCACATCAAAAAACTGTTTTGAACGTTTGCAGGAGGCATCTGTACAGGCACGCAACATGATGAGAGAGAGAGTTGTTCATTAATAGGATTAAATGCTAAGGCTAATGGTACAAACCGAGACACAGGATGTGTCAGGTATGTGATATGTGGCACCGCGCAGGGTAAGTTTTAGCAGCAGAGGGAGGAGGAGGTAAGGGGTTTCAGCAGAGGTTGTTATTGTCATGGATTACTCACTGCCACTTGATCTGCCTATAGCAGTAATCCCCTATCTAAGCTCCACAGAAAGGCAAAAACACACAGGAGTTATGTTACACCAATGGATATGTCTTGAAAACATCTCTTTGTAAGCCCATGGATGGGGGCTTTATTGACATTTCTCTCTCTTCCCCTCGCTATTCATTTCCTGCGGTGATTTATCTTGAATTAGTCAGTCATGATACCAATTTTACAACCAGCAATTTCAGTTTGGCTTTTTTTTTGTAAATTCCTTCCCCTCTTTCATAAGCCAGGTCTTCATAAAGGGTTTATAGTGTTTTGATTTGATGCAGAGCTTGATGGGATCTGGCCACGGTTGACCGGTTGGAGAAGGGAGGTGTGTGTGGGGGGGGGGGACCTTGGGAGCAATCGTCGCCTTGATGGAAGAGTCTATGGGAAACTCATCAGAGGCTATGCTTTCAAAAAGGATGCACACTTTCCAGTCCCAGCTCAGCACTAACGCAAGATTGCACTCATCAGCTCATTATGAAGCCTGTGATTTCTCAAATATTTTGAATCACATGAACAGCTGGGGTGGAACTAATGATCCTTTAGGACCGACATTTTGAAAGAGCGTTTAAGGTCGTCGCTTCATTCTTTAACCTTTTCCACAGGTGTAGCTGTCCATTTTGAAATGTAAGCAGCCAAAAAACACAAAACCATCCGTTGTCAATTGTGGACAACACTCATTATCTGAGAGTGTCAGAAAGATGCCCGATGCTGCACAAACACGATGCCTGTGTATTTTGACCTTTCTGGCAGAGTCAAAGGCAATCTTGTTGGTTTTGTGTACGTGGGGGCGCATGTAGTGGGCATCTCAGAGGTAATAAATGTGGGAGTCAAATCCGCTGTGGCTGCAGGTGTAAGGCCTGCTGCAGGATACGGAGCTGCTGCAGAGCAGAATGGAGCGCAGTCATTTAAAAGAGACGTCTGCAGTCTATGGCTCTTGCTACCCCGCACCACCCGCCATCCCTCCTGGCAGCCCATTGATGTCAGAAAAACCTGCTCTCTTCCCAGAGGAGAGAGACTGCTGAAACTGCCACAGCGAAAACCCTTTCAACCCCCCGTCAAACCTTCACAACCTCCCCCACAACCGTATTACCAAAGAAAAAGCCTGAGCACAAGGGAGAGAGTGAAAATTTCAGTGACAGAGAAAATGGGAAGGGGTTGGGGGTGGGTCTAAGTAAATGAACTGTGCCTGGAGAAGAAAGGTTCTTTTAGCGTCCTTCCCTGACCACATATGGGCTCATTCCCACAGGCAAGAACGACGGGAAAGGGTCGTTATAGAATGACAACAGGTGGTCCAGTGTAGTCTTACGGTTACATATGTTTCACTACATGTCCAAATTGAACTTTTCAATCACTTCTGTAATAATTTATTCTGTGCCGGAGAGAGACATTGAACTATCTCCCTTTAGGCTTGCCAGGCTGTACTGTCACCTTATATGTTACAGATGGTAGTAATAACCACCAGACGGTAGAAGGATTTGGAAATAAAGGAATAATATTTAAGACGTTAAAAAACTTTTTGCAATTTCCAGATCCATCTCAATAAATAAGATTATCAAATAGTCGCGTGAAAAATTTATTAATTGGATTTATTACACACATAGTTTATTTCTGGCGTTTAATCTCTTTATTTGATAGTTGCAGCTAATAAAAATGGTGTTTTCCAGAAACTAGAATATTGGATAAGATTAATAAAAGTGGAATTGATATTGTATGGCCTACACAATCAACGCTGAAACTTTTGAAGTTTTATATTTTTTCCATCACACTGTCTCTGACATTCTCTGCAAGGAGGATAAGCCACAAAACGTTATCACTAAAGAATTATGGCTGTTCACAGAGTGCTCCCTCCCAAAATATCAATGGAAAGTTTAGTGGAAGGAAAATGTGTGCTTTGAAATTGTCCAAAAGGAAAAGGAATACTACAGTGCTAAGAGGATTGTAAAAAAGGCCATTTTGAGAGTTTGGTGGTGACAAAGTGAGAACTGTGGGTGAAAGCTTCAAAAGGCTCTATATGGCAAAGCACTCCAGAATCCATGGGCAATGTGACAGGCTCCTGCTGGTCCACTGTTTTATCAAGTCAAAGGTCTGGCCAGCGGAATAACCTGTTGTAAATGCTATGGATTATGGGTGCTGTGTTGGCGCAGGGGTTTAGCACACCCACATACGGAGGCCCTAGTCCTTGACACGGCCGTCCCAGGTTCGATTCCCGGCCTGGTGACCTTTGCCGCATGTCTTCCCCCTCTCTCATTTCCCTCTTTCCTGTCCATTAACTGTTAAATAAAGGCCACTAGAGCCAATAAAACCTTTTAAAAAAATGCTCTGGATTATCTATGGAGTATTGTCAAAAGGAAGATAAGGGTCACTGGACATCTTCCTCAAAGCAGACAAGCTTTGCTACAGCAGCTTCCTTAACAGCTCAAATGCTATACTGTATATACTAAATTTCTGTAAAATTGCAGAAAAAAAAAATTCTGCAATTTGGGTTTTTGTTAGCTGTAAGCCATAATCATTAACATCAATAAATGATTAATACTGTGGTAAATACTATATTAATTTCACTAATAAAATTAAATAAATTAACTTTTCTATAATATTGTAGTTCATTAACAGGGATCTGGATATGTGCACAAAGGGAACATTTGAGTTTTACTGTACTGGTGATTCATTCATTTTGTCTCTGCCACAAATGCAACAGTATTATCTTGAAAAAATGAAAGCTCTTTATCAATAGAAATGAATATTTAACAGCTCTTTATACGCTGATTACTGGTCAAGAGGTCAGACATGTTATTGGAGTAGAGATAATGCTTACTGTGCCTTGGTGAACACGTTTCCAGCTACTTACAGGCAGACAGACAATCAGACAGACAGACAATCAGACGCTCACTTAGTACGTTGAGAAAGACTGGATTGGAGACAATAGCGTCACTTCTCTCAGATTGGCCAGCCTGGCATTCAAAGAAGGCATCATCATCAAGTTGTGCATCTTCAATCCTGAGATTATACTGTCCTGCGCAGAGACAGAAATGGAGAAATTTACCTATTCAGGAACAGAAGCGTAAAATATCAGAAAAATTCAAGAGAGGCAGCAGTCCCATTAAGGTTGTCATTCATTGAGAATCATAGTTTAATGTTCAATCTTTCAATGGGATAATTCATCTCTGAATATGTTTAAATGGACACCTCAGGTTATAGGCAGCTTTTAGACAGCTCACCAAATTCTGTAAGCTCATTTCTATCACATAGTTGCCTAGTGTTGCCAAAAAACTTCATACCCAAAATTAGAAACAACTTCTAGAATTTTAGACACATGTTTTCTATTCTGACATATTAGTTAATGAAGATATTAGTAAGCCTAAATATATATTTTATTGCACAACCCAGATCAGGGATACGAGTATTTACTGAGTTTATTAGCAAAATCCTATTCGCTCAGCCCATTGTACACTTCTGCTTCAATAAACTTTGAGAACTAGAAAGGTATCAAAGCACTTTTAATAATAAAATAATATAAGAGGGATATGAATCCAACACCATTTGTACTTTTGCTATATTCTCAACGAAAGAGGTGTGAATCTAAATAGCTTAACACCATTAGGAATTAATCTCTTAAATATGCAGATATATTCATGAGCACTTTAACTGTAAACTTTTACAAAATGCAAAATGGTTTAGCAAGCAAAAGCACTTGACACATACAAAAAGCTTCACAATTGTTCTTCAATATACTCTAAAGTGACAATGAAAACTAAAAAGATTTTTCTGTCACTAAATGCTTCAGACACTAAAGATCTAGCTCCTTGTGCAATGATAAGAGTAGCTCTTTACAACTTATAAAAGAAGAAAATTAACAGTATTCAGTGATATCTGGGTGATCTGGCTATAAATAGACAATTTCCTTTTAGCTGTAGAGTTGAAACATCAGACTCTTTGAGAATCTCTAATTTCTTGCTCCAGGCATTCCAATTGATATGCAAGTTGCGGTGTACTGTATACTTGAAGGATTGTTTTTCTTTTTTTTTTTTTTTTGCAGGAGTTTCCAATGCGGTAAATAAAATCCAATCTCTAATTCAAAACGCGAACTGAATAAACTGCCTATTATTTGCTGCCAGACAGAGTCCCTCACTATGTATCTCCCCTCTGCTAGTCTGGCATGCCAATGGGGCTTGATTTGTTTGATGCATTGCCACAACCTGTGGGGATTAGACGATGCTCACTGTTGGTTTTCCAGCTCCTGATGGCTCACGGCCCACTAACATGTGGAAAATAGTTTCTTGGTCTGACAACCACTCAGGCCTAAAAACGCATGTGTCAAGTAAGCTGGCAAGATAATTAACACCAACCAGAAGCAATTTTCACATCTAAGTTATCATTGAGTGCAGAGAGTGGGAGAGACACTGAAGTCATTAATCACGTTCCTCTTTTCTGAAATTATTCACAAATAGTGCAATCAAGTAGCAGCAAGTGTGTATTTATGGCAGAGGAGATGGTGGAAGGCAGGGACGTGATGTGCCATTTTGTCTATTACTTTCTATTTATTTCATATAGATTAGAACGTTGGAGGCTTTAAGATTGAGTATAGATACAAAGACATATTGACTACAGTTAAAGTTAATGTTCTCTATGCAAATCCACATTATTTGAACCATATTAAAGCTGAAAGTATATCTTACAACATAAAGTCTTCCTTGTAAATGTGGTTGCCTTTTAAAATGATTTGTTTTTAAATGTAATCCCTTCCTTAGGTGTTTATCTTAGCACATTTGTTATACTAGATCATTTCCCACAACAAATTAATTACGCCATGGTCTCACATACATGGGGTTGTGTGAAAATTTGATCACAGCCTTAAATCAAAGCACGAGTCTCATTTAAACAATGCCTTGCAGAGAGGGTAACCTGCTGAAGTGTGTTTTTTTATTTTTTAAAAGAACATTTAACAAGTGGAAACAAAGAGTACAAAGTCCAAATCAGATATTTGAGATTTAATTTGTGATTTCCAAATCAACTGTTTGTTTTCTACCTGTCAGCTGATAAAAGCAGGTAGCATGTTTCAAAAAAATACTTTTAATTTTACAGTTTCCCACTTTTTCACTACATACCACAAAGCTTTTACTCATGTCACACTCCTTCTCTGTTTCACCAGGTCTGAACTAGTTTTAAGGAAAAATGAATGAGGTTTCCTTCTGCTGCGCACAATCTGACTTCTGTGAACTGGCTGAAGGCTCTTTATCGCTTTCTATTTCCTTTTCTTCCTCTGTTTGAAATTACAGACTCAAAGGAAAAAGAAGGAAACTTTGGTGACTGTAAAAGCCAACATGAAACTTTTACCTAGACTGAAGAAATTGGAGGGGAAGGAATTTTCATGTTTCATGAATAACAGAATCAATCATTAATCCATTTAATAATCTTTCATAATAGTTATGTTATCATCATTATGGAAAATGTGCAAAAGCTTGGTGTTTTTTGTGCTCATTAATAATTACATTTCGCCTCATTGATTGGCTGCAGGTCAGGTATAATTAAATCACTGCTTGTGGGCCAATCATTGAAAATAAATTAACAAAGACATACTTCATGCTCTAGTGCTCTAAACAAGCTGTTTTATTGGCTCATCTGTGTTTGTCTTTACAATAAGAGCTGTTACACAAATCAGCCTGAAATCTTGCAGTAGATTAGGACTCATGTCATTCCATATTTATATCACTCCTTTGCTTCAGGGGGTGGGGGGAAAAGGAAGTTGCCGCATCTACCTTGAGTGTGTGTTGAAATCAATGCTGCCTTCTCTTGTCTCTGTAAAGGCATGATTTCAAGCTTTTTAAAGCATAAATAAACACCCCTGATGGTAACAATCAGCCAGAACTGGTGGCCTATCAAGTGCAGTCAAGTGTCATCCCAAATGATTTGGTTCGTTCTGGGCAGAGGAAAGTGATTGCATACATCAGTCTGCAGTTACCTTTCCTGGAAATTGTACCTGTGCTGATGGAGATGTTATTCATAGGTGAGTGGATGAGTGTATAGCATGCTGCGTTTGCCTGTGGTTCAAGTGTTCATGGGCACAGGTTCTTATCTCAGGCTATAGATATTTTTTTTATGTTATTTCTATATGGGCTGTGTTGTTGATGTTTGCTTTGAATCTCTTTGATAAAATGATATTCTAGGTCTATAAAAGATAAAAATGTTCTTGAATAATTTATTTTTTATTAATACTTTATTTAAAAATAAATTGATTACTAAATTATAGATTCAGTATATAATGAGAGGCATATGGAAAATGCTTCAGAAGAATTTCATACAGGAGTAAAAAATGCAGAAAAATGATATTGGTGAGATACATAGCCATAACAGGTCATTGATGAAGAATCTGGCTTTTTAAAGTGCTCTCTCCATGCATAATAACTTCTGCTTTGAGAAAATGTTGAAGCAAAGTCTGTTTACTTTAGAGTTTGGGGAATATTCATAAAGTGTGGATAGCAAAGTCATCACATACATGTTGGGCTGCAACTGTCTAGGCCTTATGTGAGGCCACTGCTGAATTAGAGACAACATCAGAGGTCACTGAAAAGTAGCTCAGTGGCCCATAGGCATTTTTTTTTCCAAAGAAAGTAAAACTTTCAATTTAATTTAAAAATCTAATTCTCAGAGCCTAGAAGAAAAGAGGCACCAAATCTGTGGGATCCAGTGAGAACCAGTGGGATCACCAATCAGTCATTTGTTAGGGTTAGTCTGCTGTATTTCCTGAAGTCCAAAGTTTGCATACCTGTCTACGTGGAAACTAAGGAGCAATTCATGCTTACAAACTTTATGGAAATGTTGATTTCATTTTTCAATAGAATTTGTTTTATGTATTATTCTAATTTTTTAAGAAACTCTAGCTCTAGCTGCTTGTAAAAATATATATATAAATAACAAAAACAAGGTGTTGAGATATCACTCTGTGAAAACCTATACAAAATAGAAGGTTTAGTATTTGAAAGAATTACAAAGAAATACATATTTTTCTACATATTTTTCGGTGATATTGCATATTACTGAGATGCACCTGTATATTTTTGTTGATGTTTTATGTGCATGGACTATGGTTCCCCGAGTGTGCATATGTCACTGGCTGTCTCCCACAGAGTGCAACAGTGAAGTGCAGCTCGTCTAGTTGCAGGATGATCAGGAACAGATGCTCCTCTCCTACTCGGGATTGCCTTCTAATTGGCTATTACTTTTTATAGAGTGTGGTGTTCTGCAATACACTTTTTTCCCCTCTGTCACATTTTACTGATTAGCTGACAGTTCTGTGTTCTTTTTCCCCCTTTTGATATGCCTATGACAGGATAAGTGGAACGTGTAATCTAACGTTTTTATACCAACCCGCTGCATTTATATAGCTCACGTTTTTTATGACAGTGTTGCTTTATTAGTTTAACCTCATTTCCTTTATTGTGAAGTACCCAGAGTGTGTTATTTGATGCATCATCAATTTTTTTTTTACTATGCAAATTAGTGTTGACAGCCTTGTTCTATACTACAACTCCACAGTTTAAGCTTTATGGTAATTTCTGTGTTCTGGGGTGTTTAAACAAAAAGACTTGCATTGCAAACATTTTTACAGTCCTTGAACTTTTAGATATTTTCTTCTATCACAATTCCAAACTTAAGTGTGTTTTATCTGGATTTTCAGTGATAAAGCCAAAGCAAGTAGCATACAGTGCAGCAACATAAGATATGAATTTGGATTTATTTACAAATTTCCACCTGATAAACAGGAATTCTTCTGTTCACTGTTGCAACATGCGTAATCAATGTGAGAGATTGCTGCAAAGTTGCCAACAGGTTGTAGTAGACTGTTCATTGCTGATAATTGTTGATACTCACTGCTTTGACTTGGTCTATCACATGAATAATGCAGAAATTTAATTGATGTTTATGGATGGTAATAAACAGATTTTTAAGTTTAAGTGGTATAAAATTATTTCTAGGCACTGTATTTAACCAGAACAACTATATAATTTACTTTTTGTCTCATTTTTGTTTTAGCTCAGTTTTATATTGCTTTTATTTAAAATCAGTCCATCAACTCCCTACAGACTACTTGGGTGACTTTTCCTGTTTACCTCTCCTTCCAATCATGCTGTAGCGTGGGAAGCCTGGCAGGCTTCTGTGAGGTCCCAAAAGAAAGCCGTCTTTCGCCCACTGCACAATCCCCGAGGCCCTAAGGACCTCACACTTCAGCACAGCTGTGGCTCCCATTCGCACAGTGAGGTTCCTGGGCTCAGTCCTGAAGGCCTGCTGGGCATCCGTGCCTGGAGACATAAAAAGCAGAGGGAGGCAAGGAGCTGGAGAGGAAGAGGGTGTAATGGGAGTTAATGCAAAGAGATAAAAACGAACGAGGAAATCGGTGTGCGCGAGGAGTGTTATCAAAGAAGTAAATGAAGTAGTGAGAGCATGACATAAACATGCACCGCAGGGATGCAGTCCTGTGATCTTTTGTAGGAGAAGGCATCCCCATTGTGTGTGGACACATTATTCATCCTGGCATATGTTTTATTGATGGTAAACTGTGGTGATACGGCTCTGAAAATGAGTCAATAAAGTAATTACGGCAAATTAAATCTCCCCTCAGTCACGCAGATAAAGGGACAGGGTACAGGGAAGTGCAAAAAAAGCAGGGGGTATCAGAGACCTTGTTCACCTGTGGTTTTTCTTTAATGTCGATGTCCCACCAGCTAATTCCTTCTTGGAAGAGTAATGATTATCACTTTAATCCCCCTTGTTTGTCATAGGTAAGGTTGGCCATCCTTCAGCCAGACTGTGAAGGGAAATTCACTGGTTCAGTGCATCTGAATCAGAAAGGTAACTTTAATGCAGAACTATCACCAGGGTGAGGACTATATCATCACAATACACAGAATAAATTCAGTTCAAGGAGCCCTGTGCAAATACTTATTCCAATTAGCAACTCAAATCAAAGCATGGGTCTCGTTTAAACAATGCCCTGCAGAGAAGGTCTGCCTAATTTCATTGAGTTGCTTAAATCTTGACCTTCATTGAAGCAATGACCAAGTTGTTTGTGAAGTGCATGCTCTGTTGCATCTGACAACATGAGTGAGAGGCAGAGCTCTCAGATCAAGGCTGAACCAGTCACCTCACGTCAAATATGAAGGGCAGGATTGGCCATAACAGTGGATGCATACAAACAGCCAAACACAGAAGCGTTTTTGCATACAGTTTACATAAATGAATACTCAACAGAGATACAGAATGGCTGTGCTTTTCTGAAAATACAGGAATATATCTTATCAACTACGTGATAAAATTTCATTTGTGTGTCCTTAATTCAAATGTATTGCTCAATCCAGAAAGATTTTAGAGTTTCTTAATTGAATAAAAGTAGTGTTCCATTTCATATAAGCATCTGTTTTAAGCCAATAACAATTAATGTTATTAAAGAAAAAACATTTTAGATTTAAGAGGACACTATTGATTGTTGAGCTTCTGTTTTAGTCAAGATGTAAGCCATGTTTCTTTTCTTTGTGTGTCTTTGTTTCTCAAGTAAGTCTTAGTATCAGCCATTGTTTTCCATGCATCCTTCCTCTTCCTTCGTTCTCCCTTTAAGGTCACTACAGCAAATTAACCAATTACTAGACATGGAAAGATAAGTTAATGTTTCAACTGAGCATCAGAATGGGGAGGAAATTGGATTTTAAGACACTTAAACATGACATGGTTTTTGGTGCCACACCAGCTGGCCTGATTAATTTAGATACAGTTGATTTTCTGGAATTTTCAGATACGCACAACCATCTTTTTTTTACAGAGAACAGTAAAAAAAAAAAAAGAAGAGAAAATATGCAGTGAACAGCAGGCATGTGGATGAAAAATTCTTGCTGGGCAACAAAACTCAAATAACCTCTTGTTACAGCACGATTTGTAGAAAATATTGTCTCTGAGCGACAACACATCAAACTTTGAAGCAGATGGGCCACAGCAGAAGAAGACCAAATCTAGTGACACTCTTGTCAGCTGAGAATTGAAACCTGAGGCTACAATTCTTACAGGCTCCTGCAAATTGGACAATAAAAGATTGAAAAAATGTTACTTGCTTTGTTATGTCTCAAATTCAGCTGCAACATTCAGATGGTGAGATTAGAGCTTGGGGTAGACATCATGGAGACATAAATTCATCCAGCCTTAAATCAGTTGTTTTGATTGGAGGTTGCTCTATAGCATGGCACATATTTTCTTGGTCTGGACCATTAGTACCATTTAAGCATGCCTACTTCCTGAGTACTGTTGCTGACCATTATTTCATAGCCATAGTTTACCTATCTTCTCATGTCCACTTCATGCAGGATCATGCACCATGTAACAAAGCCCAAATCGTCTAGTATTGGTTTCCTGAATGCAGCACTATGTCCACTGTATTATCCTCCGCAGTCTCCATTTCTCAATCCATTAGGCTCCCTTTGGACTGTGATAAACTAATAGATTTACATCATATAATGTGCTATCAACAAGTCTATTTAAAGTGTGTGATGCCGTCATGTCAATACACATCAAAAACTTGGAGGATTTTTTCTGATGTCTTACAGTTGCAGTATGTAACTTTTATAACAATTTTTAATATTTAGGTTACATTGTTAAAACCATTACTATTTCATGACAGTATAATAGGAGATAGATAATTAGTGAAAAAAAAATCAATGTCCTCTACCTTCTTCCAGTGCTGAGCTAAGAGGAGTATTTTAGCACTGTCAATGAGTCTTGTGTATTCGCTGCTCACCCCCTTACCCTTGCTCTCTGGTATGCTACAGCTTCTTCCCAACAGCAGAGCCTGTCATGAATGCCCCGACTAGTTAGCATAGCCACCAAACAGTAAGTTGTTTCTCCGCACTCAGCACATTGAGCAATGTGTCCATGAGAATGAGTGACATCGTTCCGACCTTCTTCCTTGCTCTGATTGGTTGTTTCTGACCTGGAGTGGTGCATTTCTGCAAATGGCAATAGAACTGGGAGAGGGTGGAAGAGCTTGATTTTTTCCACAATTATTTGCCTCATTCTATAATATACAAGATTACTTATTTAGCATATAAATAAGTTAACTTTAAAAATATATATATATATATATATTTTTCAATTAAAGTTAGATACTAAAATTCCTGTAGATTTATGCCACATGGAATTAAATTAAACCAGACAACTTGTCCAGCAAAGGTCTTCCAGCCAACTGTTGGCCAAATATTTTCAAATTAAAAAACATTCACTTTAAAAAGGATTTGATAAAATCTTGCAAATTTCCAATAAAAATTCCTTACGCCTAACCTGTGTAAACTTTCATAGGTTAACCTAATTCAATTGATGAGATATTTATTTTTAATTAGCCATGAATGATATTTATGACATCATAACAAAACAAAAATTATGTTATTACTTTTGGTGTTTTACCATCCCAAGATTAACAGTGGTGCTAAACTATTTCTTCACAACAATGCAGTTTTATCTCTGCAGCTCTACACTATCTGGTGTTAAACATGATATCTTGGCATTGAGTAGTTGTAAATAAACTGTCTCAACAACATATGCATTTCCTTAAGTTGAAGTCAAAGAACAAATTCTTCTTCCTACTTTCTGTTTCACTAGTTTATGCATTAAAAATAAATTTGTTCTTTGTAAAAATGCTCTGCTGCTGCCATGCAGCTCAGTTTGTCTCAGCTTTTCTGAGTCCCTGCAGTTATTTTCTGCTCCATTTTAAAGTTACTTAATCTGTGTGGTAATTAACCTTCCTTCTTTACTTCTTGCATTCTACCTTGTTTGCCTCCTGTTTTGCTCTTTGCTCAACTTGTATCATCAATCATTTTGTGGTTTAACTGTAGTCCAACCCTTTCGTTTATTAGCTGTCTGTTCCTTATTGTTTGTCGTGCTGTGCATACCGATATTTTTAGTTTGCACCTTATTTAGTTATTTGTGTATTTTGTCTTGAACCATTCCCTGTGGTTTTGTTCCAAAGCTTGTATATATGTATTTTTTTCTGTATCTTCTAACTTAAGCTTCCCTTTTCATTTCTCCAACCTTCAAATGTTTCTTAGCTTTTTGTCCTCTCTCTCTTTGGAATGAACACTCAGATAAAACCTTGCACCATGTTTTTTCTTAAGGATGTCAAACATGGCTATGGAAAAAAAATAAATGCATATGTTGATGCCGTTGCTAAAAATGCCGGATGTTTCTGGCATGCAGTCATAAACAACCTTTTTTCCCTGTGTCTAAAGATATTTATGTCATTAGTGCATAAATAGGTAAACACAGCGTTTATAAAGAGTACTCACTTCCTTGGATGTTTTACCTTTTTATTGCTTTTACAAAATTATGAGGAACAAAATGTAGCTTTTTTTTAACAAGAAAAAATGCTTTTAATTTTAAAAGTGAAAAGTAGGGTCTATTAAACTTTTACAATTAGGTAAAATACTAAACATAAAATGAATGATTTTGTATTTATTTTACAATTTTTTCCCCCTTTTTTAAAGTAACTGACTCAATCCAACATAGTATCACCCAATTGGTGCTTATATTCTCACAATGAGTGGAGTGGAAATCACCTAAGTGCAATGACAGTGTCTCAAGTGACAGTAGTATAATGATGCCTGTGTCCGGAATCCATTCACTGGCTAAACCGTGTTCCTGGCTCCCATTACAGCATGAAGACAAAAAAAAAAAAAAACTCCAAGCAAATCAGTGAAAACGGCAAATGTGAGGAGTATTGGTATGACTGATTCAGCTGTCAGATGGTTCAGAAATTATCTTTCAGATAGACCTCAATGTGTTTTTTCAGACGGATTTATCAGAATTTGTAGACATTGTTAAGCATGTCTCTAAAGGTTTCATTTTGGTTCCAGTTCTGTATACTATTAATAAAATCGAATTGGGAAAGTATTTGCAAAATGTTAAGTCCCGTCTGTATGCTGATGATACCATAATTTATCTTGCTGTGGCCTCTGTAGAGTGTCAGGCTCAACATTAAATGTAATGCAAAGTACTAAAATGTTACTTTACATTTTATAAATTTTCAGGGATATGGTGATTTTCAAATCACTTTTTGCAAAAAAAAAAAAAGACTTAAGTCATTATTTTAAGAAGGTGATGATATGGTGGAGCTAATTATAGGCAGCTTAGGACAAGACAGACTCATAGCTGACAGTCTCATTAACTGAACAGCCACATCAAAAAGTAATTCTTCTAAAATAACTTTAATGCCAAGAAGTCCTGACAGGCATATATGACGAGATACCATCTATATGGCTAACAAGATGTGGCAAAAATAAATGACTAAACGACCTATGCATCTGCTGAGAGTAAACATCGTGAGAGAAGGTCTTTCATACACTAGAAAAATCTAGTCTGGTAAAGGGACAAACATAAATTACAGTCATGCAAAACCATGTATCTATAGCCAGTCTGAAAGCTTGAACTACACTAAGATAATTGTCTTTTATTTAAGGAACTAAAGTAGGGAACCCAATTACCACCATCACAAGCAGCCTGAAAACATGCAAACAACAATACTGTGTCTCAAATGACTCAAGCTACACACAAATAAAGAAGCTTTGTACATTCATTGATATGGCATTGAAAATGGAGCTCTCAGCAGATTACTTTATTGCAAAGATTGTGAAAGCAAGTAAGGCCATCAATTCACAAGAGTTAAAGTTTATGGAGGTGCCAGTTTCAGCTTCTGTTGAAGACATTTCACAAATTCAACCGTGCTGCCTTACACTATGTTCTGAACTTTACACTCAAAAGTAAAGCTGTTTATTGATTACTTAATCACGGTTTGCTTAAAATGAAATTCTGTAATGGTTTGAATGGTTCATCAGTTCCTTGTTTAGACTAGTTTGTGTTAAAAACACAAAAACTTGACTCCCTTCTATATTCAGATTTACAAAAAGATGAATGTAAATTAAGAGCAGCTTAGGTTATAACACAGCTACCTCCCACCATCTCATGAAAATATTGTTATTGCTAATGACCGCAAAATTGTGTTGCATGGGAATGTTTATCACAACAGGCGGCTTTTGGTCCTTTGATTTAAAAGGACGCGTTTCTGTTCACGTGGTGCTGACCAGCTTTTGCTGAGCAACCATCTGCAACCTGACTGCAAAAAAAATACTAAGTCTGCTTTTTAAAAACATAGAACATTTTAAGAAAGGGGAAAGAAAAAACACCTGTCAGGATTAACAATAACCAAAGTGAGCAGTAGTAGCAATGCCAAACACATAAAATCCAGTTTCAACACTAGCTTAAAAGCTAAACCTGCATAACTGTAAACACACAGCAACGCTGGTGCAACACTGAGCTAAGGCTAACAGTTTGCGCCTCCATTTCGGCTCATTCCAACGATATGAGCATTGGCGCTCTACGTGCACGGCTGACTGAACCAGCAGTTGATAAAGAGCCGATAATATGAACTCAGTCTTACCTTTGATGTTTTACTGTCATAATATGTGCTAGAGAAAATATTTCTCCAACACCCATCATCCCTGTTGGCTACGTGTTTTTTGAAAATCCCATGGATTCTATTGGGTCAGATGGTTTTGGGAATTCCCCCTATGAGGTTATTTACATTAAAATGCCAAACAATTTATTGAAATGTCCAGGATATTTAACTTTAGGGACAGTAACATCTGATACTCTGATAACTGCTTTTTCCCCCAGATAATCATATCTAAAAATATATATTTTTTAAAATGACAAATCTTTATTAGCCTATTTACTATAGCAACATTGGAGGAGGTAGAAGAGCTTGATCTTTTAACAGATTACTTGTCTCATGTCAAGTAATCTGTCAAGTAAAATTCTCAACTGTCATGACATTTTGAGAATTTTAGCAAATATATAAAAAATACATAAAAAAAGGTACATAAAGCAGCATTAAATTATGGAGGGGAATTTGAAGCTGATGGAGATATTACAATACGGCTAAGATGGAATCCTGTTGAGTCTTTGTCATTGAAGGCTATCATAGTGCATTACTTAACACAGAATGAACTTAGAATACAAATATTTTATCTGAACATACAAATACCTGCCAAGTCATGTTTGACCCAGATTTACAAGGGATAACACACAGTAGGAGTTGTATTAAATAAAAATAATAAAAAAAACATTTTAAGATTCTTTGGTTTTTGGTTTACCCAAAACAAAAGAACCTTGAAAAATGGGCCCTGAAAAGGCCACCGTTATGTAGATTTCAGCTGTGCAGCAACATCTGACTCTCTTACCCCAAAAGAAACACAGAAATGGTAGAGTCCAAGCAGATGAGATCCAAGCTGACACAAAGTCCATTTCACTGTTGGCACCTGACCTTAAGGAATCCTGAAGGAACCATAGACAAAGAAATAACAATAAAAAAGATTTAAAAAAATGCACATATGTGAATTCAGGGTTAAGAAGTATAGATGAGATTTTGCAGACATTTCTGAGTTCTGAGGTACAGTCTTATTAAACATTTCAAGAATCTTTGGCTTTTATATATATATATATATATATATATATATATATTCCATACATATGGAAAAAGCATATATATACATATATATGTACAGACAAGGACAGATAAACCTTTTTGACCTGAAGGAGAGCTTGGAGAGGTTGGTGGATTTTAAGTTCAGCGGGTAATCGCTTCAATTTATCAGCTGCAACAGTGGAATAAATAATAGTGATTAACTTAATTGAAAACTAAATATTTTCTCAACTGAATAGGCAAAATGAATTGGTGGCAACTGCTCTTTGACGCATCTCCCCCGTCGATTAGTTGCACTCCAACAGACTTTGATAAGACTTAACTTGCACTCAATTATTATTTGCTCTCAAAACATTTTGTGCATTTCACAGCCTCTACTATACTCTTAGAGCACACCAAGCCAATTAAATCCTTCTTAAATGAACAGAAAATCCTTTATGAGGTTGAAAATGTCCATCCTCTCTTTATCTCTGCCACATGTGGATAAACACAAATGGTATTATTTTATCATTACATTTGTTCTCTTTTTTTCATATGCAATGTACTACTTTTCTTTTCATAAGCGAGTGATTTCACTGCACAATTAAAAATCCAAAATATCATTCCTTCCTCTGGGATTTAGAGCTTAAACATCAAATCTTTACTGTGAGAAAGGGAAATGTTAGTCCAACAGACAGAAAGGTTGCTGCTGGCCTCATGACTCACCATTTTCATTGGGACTCTTAATGAAAGCAGACATGGCCTGTCTGACCTCCCCACATTCCCATTACCTAGTTAAACAACCTCCTTAATTGCTTTAAAAACACAGCGAGTCCCAAGAATGTTCATTAAATGGTGTGAGTTTGTTTACTTTGTATGAGAAGTTTCTGACGGTGTAACACTTATGGAATAAGTGTTACTTGTCATTCAGATTGAGATTAGATAAGTAATGGATGAAATGTTTATTCAATTTTTCTTTAAATAAAAGAAAAAGATTTTGCCACAAGAGCTCTTAACACTGAATTTTTTTTTTGACCTTGTTCTTTGCCAGCTTCTTACAAATGCAAATTGCCATGTTTGATTTGAAATTTGATTTGCTTTAGAAAGAAAAAAAAAGTTGCCTGTTCGCCCCACAAGGATATAAGAGGCAGCCTAGCCCTTCAGCGTGACCGCGACAGGTAGCTCGTTTTAATGGCATCTTTCATAACATCATCAACTGACTCAATGCACTCAGTCCAGGACCAATTTAACGCAAAACTCCATGAAATCAGTCAACGTGCAGAAAATGAAGTTTTACCCCTCGTGCGGCAGTTCAATTTAGACGTGGTCTGACATCTTATTGCCAACCTAAGGTTTTTTAAATCTCATCGTTTGCCTTTGGGTGTGAACAGTTAAACTGAAATGGTGTTAGATGGGCTGCCTTCAAGATGCAGATTTGATTATCAACAAAATCATGTTCAAAACAGAAAAGGTGCTTGTAATTTGTATTCTGTAAAAAGTCTTGCCAGGTTGTAAGGAGTTTCATGCCAAGATATTTCATGACATTAAAATATCACCACATTTTATATCAAGTAAAATCTGTCTCACAAAGCTCTTTTCAGCTCCTATCAGCATATAAACAAGTGAAACTGGTGTAAGATGCTGACAAAGCCCTGAATTTGAAGGTTAGCACTTTATACTTCACAATTTTAATCCGTGTGTGAAACTCTTGGCTTATTAAAGTTAGCTAAATAATCAGCATTTTGGTTAAATCTGAGCTTGAACATTTTGCACCGAAAACAGATTACTTAAAAAACAAGTTGGCCTTTGTGAAAACAACTATTGTGTGAAAACACAAATAAGAGCTTTTTTATTATATTTGCTATTAGACCAACTTATTACATTTTACATACACTCACTGGCTGCTTTACTAGCTACACATTGCATCTAGTACCAAGTTGGACCTCATTAACCCTTCAAGACTGCCTTTTTCATTGAATAGATAGAAGGAATAGAACTATATTCTTCATATAGTGCCCAGGACACTATATGGACACTGCAGCAGGACATGTAAAGAATAAAAAAGAATGATGAAAACTGATTTTCACATGATAATATCAGTTTTGTTGATTACCCATGATGATCTGCAACATCCCAGAGACGCTCTGCTGGTGACTGTAGAGGCCATATAGTGAACCTTATATTACAGTTTTCAACAAATACTCAGGCAGGGTGTGGTGTTTAAAAAATACTATTCTAATACTAAGACTTCCAAGAAAATCATTCCTTTACACACATACACACACACACCCCATTACACCAGCTCTCCCAGTTTAAAAATTTTATACGAAGCAAGATGGATCCATGATTTCATGGTTTTTTTTCTTTCTTTCAATTTGGATCCTACTGTTACTGTTGCAGCTTAAATTTAAGCCCATCATAGATGGCAACATTTTTGTCCAAGTTGTTGTCCATCTTTGGAGCCTATGTCCATTATAGACTCAGTTTCCTGCTTTTTGCTAACAGGACTGCCAGTGTTGGACTTAACATGTAAGATTTCAAGCCGAGCAATTGATCAGGTGTACACAATAGAGTAACTAGTTAGTGTATAAACCCCAAGTAATATTTGGTTCAATAGAAAGAATTTATTCAGTTCAAATAGGCGTAAATAATGTGGTCTAATTTCTAAATGTAGTTGAAAGCTGTCTGGATTTTCATGACTTCAACATGAATGTTTAAGTTATAATAAATATATGATAAATAAATATTTTAAAACATAGTTTGTTTCAAATTAAGATAATGACAGGGAGCTCTGAGTTAGAGTTGAAAAAAGCTGTAGCTGGACAGTCTATGGACCAGCAATAGCAACATTGAAGTATTTATTATGTAAAACGCAGTTTGTGAATCTTTTAAACCTTTAATACATCTGTGAATACAAACAAAACTTAGGCAATCTCAGTTTCCCAAAAAAATGTTGTCAAAAATGGCCTCTTGTTCTTGTGAACCCAGCATCATGCATTGTCTCATCTTGTAGGCTAAATGGATTATCATACTACTTCTTGTTAGGCATTATTGTAATATAACAATACAAAATGAAACCAAGTGACAGGAATGATTCGTATCTTCCAATTTAATTGTCAAGTCTTGGAAATTCCTGAGGTGTTGAAGAGAGCCCAAACTCAATATTTGTCTGCTTTCCTTTACAGTCTTTAAGTTTTCTGAAATACAATGACTTCACTTCACACTCTTCCACACCTGCTCTCCCAAGAAAAGGGCTGAAACAGAGACAGAACCTCCTGTCAACCTGTACCAACTCAAGTATATCTGCCTGCCTAAAGCACACAGAGTGAAAGCATGAGGCAGACACTCATAGAGAGGGAGTTTCTTCTTAAAAAAATGGAATCTTTTAATAGTTTTGTGAATTTGCATGAGTGAAAGAGCAATAGCTTACCTGTTGAGTGGCACCAAGGCTCAGGAGCAACTTTTTGTCTTGCTGATCTACAGATATCGCTCTGAATGCAAGTGAGCGACTGAGATGTTAAAGAATGCCAATGGGACTCACCCCTTCACTCACTCCTTTCTATACGTCAGAGGCATTCAGATAAAAAGAGAGAGAGAGGCCATATTACACAAACTGAAGATGGAAGTGAGGTTGTATGTGCATGTGACAAGCATGAGTGTCCATACCCACTGAACATTTTATATTCTATCACACTACAACCATATATTGTGGTTTGTTTTATTGCAATTTTATAGACCCAGACAAAGTAGTGTGCAGCTGTGATGAGGAAGGAAAATTATATATTATTTACATTGCTTACAAGTTAAAACTGAAAAGTGTGGTGGGACCCTATCCATCTTCCCTGAGTCAATACATTGTACAACCTCTCAATGCAGTTGCATTTACATATCTTTTTGGAAATGTCTCTACCAGCTCTAAACATCTAGAGAGTGAAACTTTTGCCCATGCCCTACAAAATAGCTCAAGTTTGGATTTTTTTAGCACCACAGTAATCTGGATTAGAAAATGTATTTTTGTGAACATCAGTTTTCAAGTCTTGCCACAGATGCCCAGTTGAATTTTGGCATTTAACACACCTTCCTAACACATCAATGTATTTTCCAGTCTCAAGTCTTTTGTAGTCTCTGACAGCCTGTTTTAAGCCTCACAAGTAGTGATATGTATTTGGCTTCATTCACATCCCTGTTTCCTCTAATCAACTTAAATTTGATTTCATCTGAACACAGCATCATGTTACATATGTTTGCCGTGTTTCCTAAAATGGTTGATGGTAAACTGCAACCAGGACATTTTATGGTGTCCTTCTCTCTTCAAAAGACACCTAATTTGCTTAGCGCACCACAAATACTTACTCTGTCATCAGATTCTTCTACCCAAGTAGTGAATCTCTGCAGCTCCTCCAGAGTTGGACCTCTTCAGAACTTTTCTGATTAATACTCTCTTGTCTTACATGACAGTTTAAGTGAATGGATATCATATTCTTTCCATTTACAGATGATGGATTAAGCAACTTAATTAGATCTGAAAGCACTTGGTTGTACTGGGTTTTATTTAAAAGTAGCAAAATAAAGAAGGTTGGATATATTGTCTTTAGATCATTTATTTATTAAAGGCATTAGAAACTATGTATCGTTTTCCTTATGTGTTACATTTATGTGCCACTTTGTCTGGTCTGAATCCCAATCAAAAAGGCCAAGGTTTGTGGCTGTAGTATGAAAAAATGTAGAGTAGAGGAATATGAAAACTATGGTAAAGCACTGTATTCTTACAATCTGTTTCTCCTATTAGGCCCGAGCAGGCCTATTGTAATAGCAAGATTTCTTATTCTTTTTACTTTTTATTTTTTTCCGCCAATTTGTGTGGCGTTTTGGGGCCTTTATCATATTCAAAAACTCACCAAACTTGACCCAAAATTGTCCCCCCAGGAAAATTTTCAGATTCCGGTGGAATCGCAAGCCGGTGTACCCAAACTGCTCTTCAGCGCCCCCTAAGGTGAGTTGGGGAAAACCGTAGATATCTGAAACTCGGTACGCAGGTAGATCCCCCCGAATCAAGAAAAAAAGTCTCTTGCAGGTACCCTCTAAATGCCACACCCGTATTTTGGTGATTTAATTCAATCCCTCGCCATAAACATACGGTCGTCTTTAAATCACACATGCATCATCCGATTTGCACCAAAATGGACATGTATGACCTTTGTTGACCTCTAAGAGCCCAACAGCATTGAAATGTAATTTGACTCCACTGCCCCCCTAGGTTAATCCACAGCTATATCTCCTCGCTATATCAGCGGATCTGCACAGATTTTTGGTGCGTTGTCAGGGAGCACTTCCGAACACATCAATGTGTATTGCCTGGCGGACAGGTGCAGGAACTATGCGAGAGCATCTGCGGTGGTGAGCGGGCGGCAGTGTTGGAACCCCCGCAGTCGGCAATAGGCCGGAGCGGCGCTGATCTGCAAGGGCCGTTCGAGGCTACTTGCAGCTTTAATTCAGTTTAGTTTTAGAGTTGGTCAAACTTGTTGATGCTGAGTTAATCAAGATTATTTCCTACAGTAGGAGAGCAATTCATTCTTTACACAATGCTTCATTAATTTGGTTTATTGTTTTCTTGTGAAAGTAAGATGTATTTGTCTTTTGCTGTTGCTCATTTGAACTCGTCTCTAATTTCAGGACATGACAAACACCAGTTTCTTATTTGATTATTTCGTTTCTATGTGTAAAACGGAAATCAAAGAAGTTCCCATTTCTGAGCACTACAATGTGCTTTGTTGGAAGCAGCAGAACTGCTTCAAATTTCCTGATGTAACACGGATGTCTTCAACATTGCCAGTCTGTAACACTTATACATAATAAATGGATTCAAGACTTCACACATAACTGTATTTTCTGCACTGAACACTACCAGGCTGATATGCTCCACTGCAGAGCTAGAGACAGGGACCAGTCAAATTCAGTCTGAAAAGAAGATTTTTTTTTCCCAAAATATTGACCCTCTAACACTTTTGTCAATTATATACTTCCAACTGAATGGTGTCTGGCGTATACCACCATTTGCTCAGTGGAACATGCTGAAAGCTCTCCTGGTGAGGCAACTTAAAAGGTCATGTTTGTTTCCCCCTCCACATGTATCTTTCAGCTGATCATCCGATGCTCTGCTGCACTTGTGCTGTGACTCTGTGTTGACCATATCAACCGAATGTTTTATGAGTCTATCCCTTAAGCAGTTACATTGGGGCATCTGTAGTTCAGCAATGCAATAAAAATATCAAGTGATGTCTGTTCAAATATTGGCAAGAAACTTCTTACCTGTATTGCAGGTACAAAAGAAATCAAGGATAAGAGAAAATAAATTTCCAAAGCATTGTAGCTAACTGTCTTGATTTGATGATTATGTACTTATGCTGATAACATTGCTACCAGTGTCTATGCAGTGGGTTAATTTATGTCTGTACTTTTATATAGGCAGTGACGATAGGTGTGTGTGGCTCAGATGTCAGCATTTGGGTTGTGTGGTCGAAGCTGGCCCCACAGACAGTCATTAAAGCCCAGCAGCCCAGGGCTGGAAGGTTAATTCCCCTGCCTGGGGGAAGAAGAGGAGTGGGGTGCTGGGTAGGAGGGAAGCAAGAAGTAAGGATGGAAGGAGGTGGAGGATGAGGTAAAGAGGCGGAGAGGGTGTAGGGGGGCAATGTGAGGCGAGGGGGCTGTGAAGCTGAGCACTCAGTTCACGCAAACAGCACTGTCAGCAAGAGTGGAGTAGCTCCACTGCCAGATGAAGTAACGGGAGGGAGGGTGCAGGAGCCTGACAGAGAGGTGGGATAGGGGTGGGAGGGGTGCAGTGAGCAGGGGAGCAGTGGGGTTGTAGGAACGGAGTGGACAGAGGGCCTGAAGATGAATGGCAAGGGGGAGAGGGAAAAGAATTCATGTCAGGAGGTTGGACTGGCAGAGGGGGAGATGAAGGGGACATGAACGAGCAAGGTAATGGAGCGAGAGAAACGGATGGAGGAAGGAGGCAGAAAGATACAGTAAAATGGACTGTGGAGTGATGAATTGAAGACGAGGGAGGAACAGGGGAAAGGGAGAGATGGGCGGAAGGAAGGCTGACATGAAGGGTTGTTTTGAAAACCAACAGGAAGCCTACTGACTCAGACCAGTGCGTCAGGGAGAGCACGGAGGAAGATTAATCAAAAGAAAACAATAAGCGCCACAGAGAAAAGCAACACAATGTGTGGAAAATGGAAAGATGGGGTCATATCCAGGGGATTGATTCAGAAATGTGGTGCAGAACCCAAACTGCATGTTGTACATTACTTTGTATGTTGGAGTTCCTATACATGCCTGTGGGTGAGGGTTGGATTCGTGAAGAAGTGGCAGAAGGTGTGACAAAAATATGCTGGTGCAAACAAAGTGAGCGCTACCAACACAAAATTGCTTTACTATGAAATTATTTTGACAGTTTGTATTAAGCAACTTTTAAAAGAAAGACATGTCGAGTTGACTGAATCAATGTAAGGTAAAAAGGAAATGATGGTTAGAGATTGGCCAGTGAAATGGTATATCCATTGAAGTAAACTTGACTTCACAACTTGTAATATGTTTTACATTTATTTTTTTTGCTCTGTTAACATGTATTTTTCAAAGTATAGATTACAATCAGTATATAGACACTGGTTGTCTTGGGAGCATGACTTTCAGAATAATCTGAGGAGGTTATTAGGTCTCCAACTTCACATTTCTTCAAAATCAAAAAAGAGTTGGACAACCCAGGACTTGCTGTCAATATGAAAAAGATTTGTGTATTCCTTTGGGACATGGATAACTGTGCTGTTAAACACAGCATAGATATGCTGAGAGTGGACAGTGGCCAGCTGATCAAGTTGTTCCAACAAGTCATAGTTTTAAAAACTGCAAATAAAGTACACATGCCTACTGCTGAGTCTTTTAACAGAGTACCAAAGAAAGTTTATGATGGAACGTGTAAAATCAATGCTTTATAAATATCAAACTCTTTTATTTCTGTTCAGTAGGGATTAATTGAAATTAGCTTTGATTAACCCAAGTATTTCAGGTGTTGAACTAGAGATTATCAAATTGCACAAATTGCTTTTTTTTTTTCCACATCCAAACGTCCACTGGGCCCACTCCTGTTTCAGATGAATTCGATCTCAGCAACACTTTACGACGACCAAAGGTTCTAACAAAGGGCACCAGAACTGCCTGTGTGCATCAAGTAGAGCAGCAATACACACTCGCTCTGAGCTTTGGCATTAACTTCAGCTATCTGACCTGATGATCTGATTGGAACTCAAGCTTCTGCTGCCTGCCACAGTACAGCTGCCCTGTCAATGATGCTTCTGTTTTCTAAATCTGTAGACAAGGTCAACATGTTTTTTTCCCTAGCCAATCTGGCTCGCAGTCGAACAAAGAAGAATGAAATTTAACAGATAGCAACAAACTGTGAACATGTATTACCAGAAACCAGAGATGACAATTACAAGCTTCATTACAACCACACAAATGACGTTAAGAGGGCTTGCACAAGTCTAACAGACACTGAATCTCTTTCAAAATGTCTTTCATGATGAAAGTTAGTAGAGAAACTCCAGTTGTTGAGCCTAAATAACCTGCAGACCAAGGGAAACTGGAGCACGTGTTTGTACATAAATGGGGCTTTAAACAGATTTTGAAAAAACCCAGTTAAACACACCAATACACTTCTTGCTGTTCCCATCAATCCCCATCCATGTGTCACTTTTCCTGCTGGCACCAGCATGCAGTTCAGAGCCGGGCATGTGTGTATGCACAAATGTGTGCATATGTGCTGTGAGGGATGGAAAGACTTGAGACAACCAGCTGTGGTGTCCAGATTGGGAAGGGATTATTTCCCAAATCTCCTTCATTTGCCCCAGCTGTCTAACAAGCTCCTACATAACCATGTTAATTCACTGATAGTGCCACACTGATTCTGCTGGTAATAACAGAAAACCATGTCCGATCAAAGAGGCATTCACTGTGACACTGAACCCAGATCTTTGCTCACAGAGCAAGTTTGAACAGGCTAATTTCATGGTAATTCAGTTATAATAAATTTTAACTGCAGTTGCTGATGATGATGATGATGATGAGAAATGAGTTGTTGAGAATTGCTACAGATTTACAAGAATGTTTTGCTTTAAATTCCGTTTTGCTGCATATTATTGGTGTAACGACATCTGTCGATGACTGAAATTCATCATAAAGTACCATCACACCCCTTAGGTAAATAACACTTGTTGAATGTCCTGCAGTGCATGGTAAGTATTTTAGGCACTGGAGACAAACATTGTGACTTAAAGGTAAATGAAAATCACTAGGGATGCACAATGATCCTTTAAACTAATAATAATAACCAATAATTTTCTCATTCCAAAAGCCGATTACATACCTGAAAATAAGGAGGTTGGTGTAAGGCTGTGTGATCAAAACCAAAAATTCAAAATATATGAATTTAAACTACTAGTATGCAACTATGGACATTTGCAGCCTATATTTATGTGGTGAAGTAAGTGAATATGTCCAGTGGGGAGCAGCATTACGCTAAACCAGCCTACAGCCTGTCATGAATTACTAGTAGAAGAAGCAACTCATGTCATTAGCATCGCTGTCAATCAAAGCATGAATACATTTGGCTATCGCATCAGAAGACATACCAGAAAGCTAGCGGCAGCTTGGCGTGATTGAAATATGCATCCAAGCAGCTAATGAGTCGAAAACATCCAATGACTGAAGAGAGCTGGTTGTGACATGCCAACATTCAAATTATGAGTTATTTAAGAAGTTCAGCCCTCTCGTGCTTGTGTCCTCTAGGGCAAAATTTCCTGTTTTGTCAAGAGCTTCACCAGTGGATTTGAGTCCAGGTGCCTTCTTGTAGTATGCCTTTTTGCTACCAACTTAAGCATTGCGGGCATCCTCAGATGCTCAACCAAATACCAAAAGGAGCTCCTGGTTTGATCATTGGTCTGGGGTTTTTCGTGGCGAGTTTGCACGTTGAGAGTTTTAAAACTTCTTAATTGTCAGTTGTCTAATACAAAATTGCAGAAAGAGCATTTTTGCTTGTATTGAGTCCTAAACGTCTACAGCGTTATAACAACGAGCTGCACTATGTTCGTGTTTCTACCGTCTGTCTGAAGTAGAGATGAGCCTCACGTGAGCAGCTCACATCACAAAGACAGACAGAGAAATGGAGAAACCAACATCAATATCTTTTTTCACATCACAAAAATTGTTGGGCCTTAAAAAGGTGTGGGCTGGGTCCAGATTGTCTTGCTGTTCAGTATGAATCCAGATAATAGTCCAAACTCTGGGAATTTCTGTGGCTCCCCATTGAGGTAATGATAGTGAAACTGAATTCAGCTCTTTCTGCCTTATTCCTGTTGCTCTAGGACTGATTGTTCTGCAACTTCCATTAAGGTTGAAGCAACTGTGGTAAAGTGGTTTGTTTTGGGAGCTTACCATATCTCGTGAATTGTATTTTTGTTGTTACTGGTCTGCTGTCTTCTTCTTTTTTTTTTTGTCTGTTTTGATAATTGTACACTTCCCTGTGGAGCGAGGGCATTGCTGAACATGACTGCTTGTTGCATTATTTGTGGCTACATCTCCAGTCAAAGAAAAATGTAATTTATGGCTACTCCAGGTGCCTTTGACATGCACCCAAAGGAAAACAAGATTGTTCCTGTGATAAATGGATTAATTCACATCCTTACAACACATAAGGATTCAAGGTCGAACATTGTCAAAAAAATCAACATTTAAATTGACTACCAGATGCCCTGCGTCTATTTTTACTTCATCATCTAAATGGCTGTGGAGGATAAAAAAAAACTTACCACCCTTTTGTTGGGTTGAAACTGACCACCTGAGGTAAAACATACGCTGCTGAAAATCATTAAAAGTGCTAACGAGAAAAGATTCGCTTTGATTTTAGGTTTAACAATAACATACAGACTGACAGAGGCAACCTTTTTTAGTATGCATGACATCCCAGTTTTTGCAACCCTAAATGTATTTTGAATCTACAACAGAAAATTACCACCTAAACATAGTCAATTACATAACTAAATGTGCTCTCAGGCACTTAAAACATCAAAAAAATTGATTAATTATCAAATAAATATATTTACATTGAATCTTGGTGCATAAGTTGACAAAGCTAAATATGCAGGTATGCAGTAAGTGATCATAGTTAATTCATTACTGTCATTCTCCCAAATTTTAAAACTTTTATGATCACATTTTATTGTTAGTATAATATTAACAAAAAATCTGCTTTAATCTGCATTATGTCTGAGAAAGATAATTTGTTTATACTTAAGAATACTGGTCCTAAAGTCTCAAATACATACATGCAATGTGTAATAATTTGTACCTTTTTCTTAATACAGACCATCTCCATTATTGCTACATCATTTGCGACATGTTGCTCTACATTTTGCTATTACTCATTAAAGACCACTGTAACTATGTGACTGAAGTTTTCAATTTTGTCTTGGCACATTAATAGTGCCTTATTATGTAGTTTAATGTCATCAGATGTGGTGCTATACAACATTACAATATACTCAATACACAACAATACAATGGACCTATTTTAAGCAGAATAAAACTTTGATATGCAGTATATCTCTGTTTCTGGTGCATCACAATGAAACATTATTGTCAAGTTTCAGTTATGGCCCAGGAAGAAATCACGTTTTTTGGAAAAAAAAAAGAAAGATAAAACTCCCAACTTTTTCCCTTCAATCTAATACATTCTATGAAGTCATGGGGTCACAGGCTGGACAGGATAACTGAAACAATATTATTAGGTCACTGAGAGAAGAGCAGGGTCAGATAATAAGACTCAATCCGACTCAGTGAAAATGCATGGGAGGGAAAGTGCTGACGCTTCCCTTGGCCAGGCTCATCCAATTCCCAGCACTTATTCCGTGCCACAGATATTCATCCCGAGCTGTCTGTCTACGGCCCACAAACTTTAACATCCTCCATCTCCGCTGCAATATCTATCACCCAACGTGGGAATGGACAGATTCGGCGGGACGGTATGAAATTTAAGGTCAGAGAAGAGAATGGTCAAGTTCATCCTTGACTGTCAAATTCACTTGATCCATGTACAATAAATACACAATCAAACATATGCTCAAACACAGACAAACCAACTCAGGATGAACATTACATCAGAAGCAATTCAATAATATAAAGACACTCAGAGCGAAAGGCAATAACCTCATCCTGGGGAGAGATCTTACAGGCTTTGACAGCCAAGGCTGAGCCACATAGTCCAAGCAGTGTCACTAACAAAACAGTAGGATTAAAGGATGAAACAGAGCTAAATCTGGGTGAGCTAAAATTAGGGCAAAAGCAAGAGATGGAAAGAAAAAATACTGATAGGATCCTAAGCAAGCCGTTACCTATTAGCCAAGAAATTTTCCCTTTAACAATTCCTACAATATCATTTTAGCTTTTACTGTTTGCAAATAGGGGCTGCACAGTGGCACAGCTGGTAGAGCTGTTGCCTTGCAGCAAGAAGGTTCTGGGTTCGATTCCCGGCCCCGGTCTTTCTGCATGGAGTTTGCATGTTCTACCTGTGCATGCGTGGGTTCTCTCCGGGTACTCCGGCTTCCTCCCACAGTCCAAAAACATGACTGTCAGGTTAATTGGCTTCTCTAAATTGTCCCTAGGTGTGAGTGTGTGTGTGCATGGTTGTTTGTCCTGTCTGTCTCTGTGTTGCCCTGCGACAGACTGGCGACCTGTCCAGGGTGACCCCGCCTCTCGCCCAAAACGATAGCTGGAGATAGGCACCAGCAACCCTCCTGACCCCAGTAAGGGACAAGGGTGTAGGAAAATGGATGGATGGATGTTTGCAAATACGCTCAGTTCACAGACAAACAATAGGTACACATTGCAGTTCACAAACATACCTGTTTAAAACCATCAAGAAAAGAACTCCACAGACATTCATTCCTCATTCCTCTTCAAAACCTTAACAATAATTTTCACTGCTGTAGCTTTCACTGAGCTCTGGTCTGATGCATTGTTCTTCCTCACCTTTTCCTCACAGCATTAGTATTACCCTAGAGGTGACGATTTTGCAATTTTTACCTGAGGATAGTCTTTTTTTCCTCCCATTTCTGAAGGAGGTCCTGTAATTTTTAGAAAGAATCACTCGGTGACACAAATTCAGCTGACATCTTTGGTGAATATAAGTGAGTAAGGATGCCTGGAAGGAGTAGTGGTGTCATCTCAACCCAAAAACCCAAGACAAAGCCATTTCTAAGACAGGATCTCAAGTATGTACACATAATGAATTAAATGGACGCCATATTTAGAAGTTACTCATACATGAGTTTTTACCTCCCCACCAACCAAGAAGAGCATTTGTGTTTTGTACGATTGAATCACATATGTGAAAAAACAAAAGAATAAACACTGGGTGTATTTCACATCATTAGGTTTGTCATGTTCCTGATCATTTGCGACATTTTTCGGCTTCGTGTCATGTTACTGATCCTCGATGGCACAAAAACATGAATTGTCCTACGGCATGTATCATGTATATATATATATATATATATATATACATGTAGAGGGGCGTGTGTGTGTGTGTGTATGCATAGTATTTGGCGGGTAAGGCTCAAAGATTTTCTACTTGACATTTTCTTTTATGTTAGACTTCCTATGACTTACCCTTCTTCACATTTTTAAAATTTTGTGAGGTCCAAAAATAATTGCAGCATGTTTCAGAATACATTCTGCATGCTGTGAAATTGTATGGCTGCATTTCTATTAGGCGCTTAAGGAAAAAAAATATTATTTTCACATACATTATGTAACCGTAACTAACTGCTGACGTGTACAGGATGTGGTCATTCAGTGTTAATCAACATAGTTGGTGTGATAATTCTTCTGATAAGTACTGTGTCAGTCTGGTGAGCCCAAGATTGTCTGTCTGTTTTTATACAGAACAGTAAAAGAGATTATTGGATGGGAAGCTGTGTTCTGAATCCTGTGTGAGTCGTGTTTGTTGTGAACTGTTTACCACTTCATCTACCAGCTGAGAAAGGTAATTAAGAAAACTTTTGTTCAAATATTTAATGTAATGTAATTATGGAAAGAATCAATAACTGATCCAGTCCAAAACATTATGTGACCTCTATTAGTCTTTTTTTTGCTGGATCCAGAAGTTAGTTTCTTCTGTATTCTGATCAGCTCTGCTCAGCATCCCTATCCCTGCTGAAGAAACATGGTGATTAAACATGGACATGGTGATGTTGCTGCGACCAACATCACCATGGCCTTGGTGTTTAGGGTGTCCAGGTGCAATGTTAGTTTTCTTCATCCAACTCACTCATCAGACTTCTTATAGTTTCCACCATTTTATCCAGTTCCATGACCGTGATGAGTGGTGGGTCTTTCCCCGGAAAGACCCAGGGGAAATTTTGTAGAGCTCAGCCATCATCTTTGGCATTACTAGTGCTCCAGCAGTCTTCCCTTATTAATGACACCCTGAGAGACTTTCTCAATGTTTTAATATTGGTCTACTCAGCAACGTCAGAATAGAAAGATGGGAACAGAACAATGTATTTTCTTTTTGGACAGATCATGAAACTTTTACATGCAGTCAATTTGCTTCTTGTCTTTCCTCTATTCTTTGCAAGACTCACATTTTTTAAACCCCTTTATCAAATGAACTTTGTTTTGTTTTTCACCCTGCAGGAGTTAGAGCCATTCTCACTTCTTACGTACTTTTGTAAAGTGCATTCAAATGTTGGCTCTTCCTTTGGGCAAAAAATAAAACAAAAGAGGTCCATTCTGTTTTACTGAGCATACTGTATGTTCATAAGAACAACATGATGACTGACCAATATGATTGGATTTTAACCACACAGGTTTCTGACTGAAAAATGACATCCAACATCTCTGAAATCGAAGAGTGCTACAATTACAGCCGCATACCTGTCCTTCAAAACATGTCAGTGGCTGTTGCTTGCATCGGCCTTCCTTTGTCATGTGTGGCCATCTTTGCTGTTTCCTTAATGGTAAGCACATTATGACAAAAACTTACTAAACTCTTGCTCTATTTTTTCAACATTTAGTGTTGCATAATAATGGCATAATGAGCTCAGATTTAACTTATTGGTCCAAGCCAACATTACAATATCTCCTTCTATATTTGTAAACCTACATAAGAGTAATGTTTAGAAACGATAATGAACCAGAAGTTCATTATCAAGTATTTAGCAACTACTTCTTGTTCCTAAATGATGGTGGCTAAGAAACACTTAAAATGTAGGAAACATGACGGAAGAGGATTCAACCTCCACTTGTTGCTTTTTTCCTGCAGGTGCGAAGTGGCCAAGTGGCTTCAATCTACCTCATTAACCTTCTTATCAGTGACTTCATTCAGTTCTGCTGCTTGATAGCAAGGGCAAAGAGTAATGATGAAATGATTTGCAAATTAGTACATTCTACCCTTGAAGCTGGAGTGACGGTCAGCATTTGCTTCATGGTAGTCATTGCTTTGGAAAGGTAAGATTCTGTTTGTCTCTCTCTTCAGTTATTAATGTTTTATGATTAAAAATGTTTGTTTCAGAAGTTCTGAAATGATGGTTGTGTGTCCGTCTTCCATTGAAGGTATTTGGTCATCACCTCTCCTCTTTGGTACAGATTAAGAAGAAACATTAAGACATCCCTGTTGGTGTGTGCTGTAATCTGGCTCCTTCCTTTTTTACTTTTTCTTTTTTCACTTATTCCTTTTTCTTTCTCTAATACTCTTAAAATAATTGTGTCATGTTTTCTGCTGCTGCCGTTCCCTCTGCTCTTATTTTTCCTGGTTGGGACTCTCAGAGCCCTATCTGCCACCCGTAGTGTCCCGGATGATGAAAAAAGACGAATCATGGCAACCCTGGTCCTGGTCATGGTTTTCTACACTTTGCTCATTATGCCACGTATAATATTATTTTTATATACCAGGAGAAGGTACCACAAAACAGACTTTGGAATTGCAGCTGCAATTCTGACATATTTGAGTCCTATTGTTGACATGGTGTTGTACGTTTTCATGAAGAAAGGGTTTGCTGACATACTTTTGAACTTTCTGTGTTGTTGCAAAGTGAGCCATGATGGTCCCAGCATATCAAAAGAGAGGACTGACAACATGAACACAGAAACTTCCTTGCAATTAGAGACAGATGAAAGGAGGAAAGCTGATAGGGACGTGTAGCTAAACAGAACGAATCCAGATAGAACCAATGTACAGGAGACATTCGGTTGTTTTTGTCTTTGCACTTAATGACTGTATCTAGTTTTGTTGCCTTGGTACTTTTTTGTAAATTTTTCAGAATTGTATGTATATTTTATCTTCTTTTTATTCCCTAAAGAAGAAGATTTTATCTTCTTATTTCATCTTCCCTAAAGGTCAAGAGATTATGACCTTTAACTTTGATGTCAAAGCCGCAGGTGTATGCTTCTGTTCAAAAAATCTTTTGTCTTTAAATTAATATGGATTCTGGATTCCTGGGTTTATTCACACAAAATAGTCCTGCCAGGATTTGAGCCAAGGAACAGCAGAAATCTCTCTTCAATCCTTCAGATATGAGAAGCACGATTTGAATGACTGCTTCCTGAAACTGTTCTTTAAACATGTACAAAATTTGTTGTATGCTTTGTGAATATTTTTAATATCCAATAATAAATAAACTCAATAAATCCCCTGTGCCTACTCTGTGGTAGATGAATGGTTCAGAGCAGCCTTGTAGCCTTTTCCTACAAACAATATTTTTACGCTGCAGAACAGAAAACTTCTATTTGCAGAAGTTAGGCACCACAACAGCCTGAAAAAGTTGAAATGCATTGAAAATAAAATGCATTTCTTTTTATTGCATTTTCATTTTATTGAAAAAATGCATTTTCTTGCATTTTCATTGCAAAGTTTGATCAAGTAACTTCAGAAGAGCAGAGTTTAAAAAAAAATTAATTTGAGTTGAGCTTCTTCATCTATTTTTTCTTGATGTGGTTTGTTGATCAGTGTGGTGAACACTGCAGCACTGAAAACTAAGCACAATTTAGTCGTATGACGATAATGTTGAGTTTCGGTTCACGTCAGCTGGCGCTGTGTTTCCTTTGTGATGTTTCCACAGTACTGCGTAGGTTTTAAAGTGATATAAACATTTTACCTGATAATGCTGCTATGATCTTTTCACACAGAAAATGTTAGTAAAAACCTATTACTTAAAAAACTTTGACAAAGACTCAAATAAATGTTAATCTTTTAGTGATTACAGTTCATGCTCAGAGAAACTCTAACGGAGAGCAGGGTGGTTTCAGTTACACTTAAGTTTCAGCAGTTGGAAATATTGCTCGTTTTTCGCTTTTTATGTCGCCATTTTTACTCGAAACCCCAATAAAAATAATAGCCCCCATGACGGGATTGAGCCACACATTATGCCACAAAAAGGCAAGTCAGTCACTGCCTTGCATCACTACGGCAGGCCCCAATAAATAAAGAGGCATTCTATTGGATGTAGAACAATAGGTGCCTTCCATGCATTGCATGGAAGCAAGACATTTCAATGCTTCTCCTATGTAATGGAATGGCAGGCCCCAATGATTGACAGGATTTGTATCCATAACCTGATGTTTTCTGTTGGTGACAGTACAGTAGAAGACCAGAGGATATGCATAAATTAACTGCCAAATAAATGACACTTAAGTTTACATGCAAAGCATTTTTTGGCTTTCACATGCAGCTAAAGCACAGTGACACAAACATCCTTCATTTGAATAAGTAAGGAGATTTAGGCCAGAATCAGCCCACAGTAAATCAAGTAAGCCTACAAAACTACAAAACATATGTAAATAGAAAATGAAACAGAAATTTGATAGCAAATGTCCTGTGTTTCTACTGTCATTGTTTTCCAAAATTTTCCGCGTTCCACCAAAGTGGAAAAAATAGCAAAGAGAAATTGGAGAATTTGGTCATTCATTTTGAAAATATAGTTTATTATTGCATATGGATAATCAAAATACTTCAAATTGGAATTCTCATCTTTGCATCAAGAGATATAAAAGAAAAATATGAGTTCACCTCCAAATATCTTTTTGCAGTGTTCAACAATTATAGCACATGCTTTCCATATATTGTATATATAGTTGCTATCATAAATAATTCAATTTGCCTCTTGCAAGCGTATCACAAAACCCCAATACTCCACCTCAGAAATACAAGGTGCCCTCATTTTAAAAGGCTGAAACTGGTTCTCATAGGAACAGAAGTACAAGAACCAAGAGATATAAAAAAAAAAACACCCACACACACAACTGCACGTATCCAAACCAAACACACCTCTGCCAACAGATGGGCTTAATGCTTTGTTGAGGTGGAGTTTACCATTTCAGTCGTCCCATTTTTAGAAAATCCACTTTAATTAACATATCAGAACCAGAAATGAGGCTAAACCTCAGTCTCTGCAAATTGTAATCTTCTCAGTTTGAACTGACCAGCCACAGAGGCCCTCATGTTAAGGCTTGCCAACTGAAACACAAGGATAATCCAGTTATACCTGCTTATGCAGCACAGCTAAAAGCACTGATCTCTCCCACTGAATGGCAAGAGCATGCATTTTGATTTGAGCAAAGTTTTTTGATTTACTTAAAACAAGTGGCTCAGTAGGATACCACATGGTCCACTTAAAGTTATATAATGGAATAAATATATGAAATGCTATTGGTAATGCAGCATCTAATGTTACATGTAGAAATAAGGCTGCCTTTATTCCTCTCCTTAGACATCCATCACTGAACTTCCACTTATACAAGTTTCTATAATCCGGTAACCACTCCTCATAATATTACACCTCATTCCAAACAAAGTAAATTATTTTCCTCGTTCTAACTTAGCTTTAGAACTCCCTTCATGGTCATTTTAAGTCAGGTTTCATACTGATGCAAATTAATACCCCCCACACATCTCCCAAACACCCACCCAAATGACCACCAGGGAAAGCTGTCTGGTCCAACAGATGGAGGCCATCTTGTAACAAAGGGTGTGGGGCAGAGTGGCACCAGAGCCACTGAAGACACACAAACACAAGAAACTGTGTTTGCTATTCAAAGGGTGCTTGAGCATTTGTATTTTGACGAGTGCTTTTGCTAGTGCATTCATTTGCGACTCCTCGTGTCTGTGTACTGGGGTCATTCGGAGGGAGAAGAAAAGGAGGGTGCAGGGATTTTACCACAAGATGTTTGAATGTTGTCTGCCTGACAGAAAGTCACTAGACTAGCTTGGTTAACAGAGTCCCCTGAAATCTTATTTTGTGCAGTTTTAATGAACCCCAACACCAAAAGACCTAATGAAGTGTGCTGTGTTTGCCTAAACAGTCTTTCAGCTTGACCCCCTGACCCTTTTGAGAATGAGTCTCCATGGTGAGCGGCCTAAAGAGCCAGTGGGGGTAAAATTATAAAAAGGACAAAAGAAGCACTAACAGAGAGAGACACAAGCAGTTAGAGAGATGGACAATCTGCATACAGCACAGAAAAAAACATATTAAACACATCAACATTTTTTCAGTATACATATTTATAATTGGGCCATTACAAGAAAATTCAAACCAGGTGTTGGTAGCAACCAAAGTGACTTGCAATCAAAGTAAATTAGCACATAGATTAAGTTATTTGAAATAATATTGAATGACACAGGTTATAAATATTGAGCTGAAATTGTTGAAATATATTGAATACGTAGCTGAAAACCTTTTACAAAAGTACAAACTTTAGAAGGTCTCTTGCCTGGAGAAACTCACTTCTATTGATGAGTTTGAATTTTCCCCATTTGTCCTTATAAACTGTCCTCACAACTTGAGGCTAATGGGATCTCTTCTGATCTACAGTTATGCCAATAGCTCATCCACTGGATTCCAGTCTAGCATCTGTCAGAAGCATTCATCAGTTTCAGCTGACTTTTATCAAGAACCTTCTATACAGTCCTCCATTAATGTTGCCTATTATTATTTGAAATTTCCCAGTGCCATATGCTGAAGAACTTTATCCAAACTTTATTGTTAATATTATAGTTTTTTCGGTGAAGTGCAATGCCATTTCTGATTACAATGTGTGTGCAATGACATTCAAAGAGTTCAATTATGGTCTCATCTGAGCAGCTGCATCAAATTGTAAAAAACCTTTAACATGCTGTTTCTTCAGCGGTGAGGTCTTATGCAGTGAGCGTGCATTGAGGCCATTCCAGTCTAGTGTGCCACTTATTTTTTATTATGAAAAACAGTTTCTGCTTATTCTAGGTCTTTCTGAAGATCTTCACAAGGAGTAAGCTCTTGGACAATTTCTCCAATTACTCTCTTAACTTCTTTTTGAGACATCTGGCAACGACCACCTGAGTTTTTTCTGGTTTCTGGTCAAATAATTTCCCTTCCACTTATAAATTATTGCCTTTACGGAACACATTGGAACAGTAAATGGTTAGACAGACATGTGTAGCTAATCTCATCAGAAAGGGTGGCACAGTATTTGAAAGAGTCCTTTGCCTTTAACCATCATGTGATGCTTCTTGTGTAATACATTGGTAATGAGAAATCTATATATAGACTATTACTTAAACTAAACCTGGCTTCTTGCTGGCTTCTTCTTTTCCTGATGTGTTCAACATTTATTACTCCACTTTATGTCAATATATTGCCCACAAATTATTGATAATATATGGAGACATTTATTTCAATTTATCTGTCTCTTTAAACCTTATGTAGTTTCCAATGGGTGGTGGGCATTTCATGTCAAAAGACCCTTTATCAATATGTCTAATGGAAAAATGTTGTTTTGTTTTCCCACTGCATGTGCCTGCATATGCTTTGAGTCAAAGCCGCTTACCAAAGTTCAAACTTTTAAATGTTGCATATTTACGCTTTTCTTTGTTATTGGCATAAACAACAACAAAAAAAGGCCAGTTAGCAAAAAGCTGCAACTGATTTCCAGCCAAGAAAACATTTTTTGTTTTTCCTAACAAGCTCTTCTGCCTTGTCAGCGTTCAAAAAAATCTATGCATAATCACATAAACCGAAGTCCTTGCACACGGTGGTTGTCATTGCAGTTCAACTGTTCTTTATTCAAGCTCAATAGAACATAGCTTGGAAAATGCTGTGTGTTCTTTTGGGACAAAAGAACACACAGCATGTACGTGTGTGTGTGATGTTGTATGTGTGTATTTGATTGTGTGCATTTGTGTTAAGTATGAGTAAAGGACTAATAAAGTGCAAGGCACCTAATTAAACAGTCTTTGTTTACGTTCTATGGCTGTGGTATAAATTCAGCAGGCACAATAGCGAGTGGTACGCTCGGTCACTCTGCGCTCATTTAAATAAACGCAGTCAAAAGCAATGAGAGAGACGGGGCAATCAACTTCAAAAGAAATTCTTGCCTAATTGCAAAAGTGTGAGAAAACTAACAAGGACAAAAGAGGATGAGGCGATTAAAAACTGCACTGCACAATGTAAGGAATCTGAAACTCATTTTAAAGGTATTCCCCCTCATGAATTATGCTATATAATTTGATTTAAAAAGCAAACATCTGTATTTATATTTTTGGATTTTATCTAAACACAGTCTGTAAAATCCCTGAAGGATTAAAATAGTCCGAACATAATCAATTTCTAGATAGAAAAACTTTTGACTTGTGTTTTTCTTGCCAGTGTTAGTCGTTAAAGCACACCACTGTGAAGTCTTTCAAAAAGGAAAACAAACACAGACCTGCAACATTTCTCTTCCATTTGCTAGGCGTGTAAAGAAATAAACAGAGCACGGATGGCTGGATTTTTCTAATTATTGTGTGAATAGGCACCACTCTGCAATGCATCCTCCCCCCTTTAAGAAAACAGGGTGGAAAACTTGAATGGGCAATCAGAGCTTCACATTCCTGAATCCGGTACTCTAATGATTCCATTCATTATAATCCTTATTAAAATAAACACATACAGACATCGTGATATAATAACAAACAGTCCGGGCAGCCCAAACCATCATAATGAGCTGAAATTAAAAATGCCAAGAACCTCTATATTACCTACGTAACCTGTCTCTCCCTATCTTTTCACTTTTTCTCTCACACAAACACACATGCACACACAGTGAAGTAAAATAATCAAGGTTATGTAAATGAGTGTGCAGGCTGCATAAACAGTGCAAATGGTAAGAACATTATGGGCTGAACGTGTTCATGCATTTCTGATCTCCCACAGTGGTTAGAGGAAGGTGTGCTGGGTGGATGATCAGGGTCCATTTTCAGACAAGCGAAAGCACATACACTTTAGGGGACCGCACACAAGGCGAAACATGTCTATTTTTATTTGCTGCCCTGTCAAATAATACAGACTTTGCTTGTACACTTTGCTTAAATTGTCCAACATCATTTAAAATTCTTTCTCTGTATAGTTTGTTCCAATCTATGATTTTCACAGAATCTGAGGAGAAACAAGCATTTGCTTATGTCGGAGGCAGCAGTGGAGAGTTAGAATGAGCGGCTTGTGTAAATGCATGAATAACTGGAGGGGGTTCCTGAGTACTACCAGCTGACATTCCCATGCAATTCAAAATATAATTGATTAAAGAGATATGAACATGTGTGTATGGAGATGCTCTCGAGCGTGTGTGTGCATGGCAAATACTTGCCATATGGGCAAAGGATTGCACCTCAATTACTCTGAATGGGGTGTTATTTATCGGCCCCACCTCTTTGGCACAATCACAAGATGCTTAAGTCTGGTCAGGCCTGGAATATTGTTGACTCCTAAAGGCACATTCCAAGTAATTCAGCTAATGTACTCATTAGGACTACACTAGAGTCAGAATGTTTGCCGCTGTAATTTTAATCAACCTTTACCACAGAAGTTCCTATCAGAAATCATCTCACATCTTAAACTAGTCTAAAATATAACCAGGATCAGGAAACCAATGTGGAAACCAAAGCAGTTTGTGAAGAGGTAGTCATTCTTTTTGTCATTTTTAAACTAAAATGGTATTTCAAAACATTTTAAATCAGCCATACCTTTTAAAATAATCAAATTGTATTCTACCCTTCTTCTATTGCTTCTACCCTACCACCAGAAGTGTTAGCCTGACTGCTGTAATTGTTCTGAGTTTAATTATGATAGATCCAATATTAAGTTATGACTACAGACTTGAACAAATTTGTTTGGTAATCAAGGTTTTCTGATGATTTTTTTTATTACAACTTTAGATATATTTCTGTTTAACACAGTTCCCTCAGATTATTTGATAAAAAAATCATTTTTCTTTTATATGTGGAGTTTGAGCTGTGAACCCTCACAGTGTTGCCATCCTCCAGATGGCAGCTTTAAAATACTAAAACTGCATTTTGCAAACACATAACTAGCTCTTATTTTTCAAATGAAATTATTTTAAATATTAATTGACAGTGATTTATAGATTTTTTTAAAAAAGGTCAAAATTTCATTCCCCTGCTCACATCCTCCGTCTGGCTCTGTGCTAGGCTGCCACTAGTTCTCCACACCGGAGCCTGCCTTGAATTCACAGGCTAACTATATATAATGGCAGAAAAACAGGTTTCTGTTTCCTGTTACAGTAAGTTGTTTCTCCAATGTTAGCACACCTACGCGAGCATGATTAACTATGCTAAAACCTTCCGCCCAGCTTTGTTTGGTTATCGCTGATCATGACCACTGTTTTTCTGCAAATGGTTTTAGGACCACAAGGAGGAGGCAGAAGCTCATCGTCTGAATAATGAATACATTCATTAAAAAGGTACATAGAAGAAATCCCCCTTAATACACCGTCTACTGTGAATTCATACAGTAATTCACAATATTATGTAACTATATTATGTAACTATATTATTAAAAGTGTATACCTCCACACAAGTGCATAAGTAAAGGGATTTCAAAGCCACGTTAATAGCCTTTATTTTTTTCCCTTGGAAGAAATCCTTAGTAAACAGGGGAAGGTTACTACAACAATTAAGTCTTACAGTCTTAATTGCATAAAAAGTTATCAAATAAATAAAGAGTATTAAAAAAATCTTAAATTACTATAACATAAACATTCATCAATCATCTTCTAACACATTTGTCTTATTCATTACATGTCTTATCATAGCTATTCATTGAAATCTAAACAGCAATACAGATTTCATCCAGGCAAGGAAGCTTTATGAAATGTTCAAAAATTCTGGTATTTTTAGGATTGAATTCAAGGGGACGCTGAAGAAAATTTTGCACATGTATGTCACTGCTGAAAATTATCTACAGAACATATTTTTGCATCTTTTTAGAAAATGTAGTAATATGATTTTTGAATAGTTTGGAAATGTATTTTAATATGTACTTACCAAGCTGATGATAGATAAGGACATTTGAGGCTCTGGAGAGCCATGGAGTGATTCAATATTACCCTGAACTACTGCACTGAACTGAGGTACTTGGCAGTGTTTTATTGGGTTGAGAACATGCATCGTGGGCTGATGTTAGATGAATCAAGGCGACCAAATTAAACTAATTGCACTGTTGCCTGCCCAATGGACCCTGTCTGGAACTTGGGAGAAAAAAATAGAACGTGAGAGCGGCGAGTACATTGCTGAATTCAACTAATTGCTCACACCTGTGCCTTCTGAGCTCGTTCAGAAGGGGATTCCACTGACAGAGAAGAACTGGCCTGCAAACATATGGATGTTACAGATGAATTTCATCAGATTTCAAAGGATTGATAAGGGATGGTTAAGTTAGACAAAATAGCAAAATGTTTTAGAGAATGTCTTAAAGGAGAGTTAGGAATGTAGAACATATAAGAGAGAGTGTGCCGAGATATCTGTTGTCTGACCAGAAGCATCCTGGGCAGAGAAGAGATGATCTCTGAGTTTCACAGCATGGATTCCACACACCCATCACCACACAAACAGCATGAACCCTGCGCTCTGCATGCGTGGCTCCGACACACACAAGCGCACACACACACAGAGCGAGGGAAACACATGTACAAATCATCACTCCGAGCTAGATATGAAACTCTGACCGATATGGTATCCACAGTGTTCTCATTATAACCACCAGATTCATCTTTATCCGGAGGCAAAACTAAGATACACAAGAATCCTCTTTATCTTTTCAACTCTCTCTAGTGAGACTATCATTTGGAATATGATGCTACTGCTCATGTTTTATCAGAAGCTTCAATTTAAACGCATAACACAGTTAGAAAAGTAAAATTTTCAAATTCTTTCACTCGTGTCAGAAAAAAAAACCATGGAAGGAACATCTGCCTCCACGTATTTATCAGATATTTTACTATGAGGTGCACTGACAGGACCATTTCCTCATCGGTTTTCAGTTTATCTTTCATTGACATGTGATTTTAGAATACAGGCAGTAAAAGTCAGAAGCTCCCACATGCAACGCGGCAATGAATTTCATATTTGTTTTGATTATTATGATTTGTGGGGGTGGTGTAACAAACATCCTAAAAGAATTTGAAAATATTCAATTGGTTCACAAGTTCAATTTATTGTAGATATTTATTTTCAAAAACTTTAGCTTCAACATTACATGTAAAGGCATACACATTTAGCACCATTTTGGCTAAATCTCCCTTTCCAAGTAGCAAAGAAAATCAACATTTTTTTATCCATGGTAAGGTCCTATCATAATCTTGCATGGACATATGTCAGCTTCTTTAAATGTGCCAATTATCTGGCATTTTTCATGTTGCATCTTTACACTATTATTTTTGAGGACCACTGCTAATCATTGCTCACATAAGTTTATAATTTTCCAGCTGCAGCACTCAATTGCGTCCAATTGCGATCATCTGTCTTGATCGCAGGTGAAGTCAAGAAATTATGAGGAATTCCTCTTTCATTATTTCATCGACTTTGTGCAATGCAACACACACAGAAAGAAGACACATTTCCAGATTGTCATGGTACTAACCATGATTGACTGTTAGTAAAGTGTTCATAGGTTTGAAAATCTAAGCTTGATTCCACCTGTCATAGTAGCCGAATAGCATACGTAGAGTTTTGTGCATCCAATTGCTCTTTTCCACATGTTGAAGTTGTGTGTTGTGTCACCACGTAGACATTGAAAAATAACAGTTCAAATGCATCATCAAGCTCAAAATGAATGACATTCGTATAAACGTTAATAATGACTGTTTGCAAGCTTCTGGCCAACACTGTATGTGCTTTTCACAGCATTCACTGTATGCAGCTAGCATCACCTTATGTCAGACAAACATGTAAAGGACATACATCACTTTGTTCTCTGAGCAATTTTGTTTTCCTAAAACATCTTTTGGTGTTATTTTTTACTTTTTTTGTGAGGTTAGCGTGGTTTAGAAGGTGTGATAAGTAGAGGAATTTTCAAAGCGTTCAATTATTTGTGTCGACAGACTACTTGTATAAAAAAGGAGGGCAGAAAAGCATCCCCCTATGGCCCATTGTTTTGGAAGTGTACGGCACTTCCACCCCTCCTGTAGATGTTGGGGGAATAGAGCACAGTCTGGCTAATATTTAACTAATGACTGTGCCTTCCAGACTCGACCGCCCTCCTCTCACCAACTGCCAGACCTCAGCCGTCTCTGCAGCGAGCGTCACTGAAGTGTAGCTGTGTGAAATAGAATGTGGAAGGATGGTGCTCTGTGCAGCATCACGGGATGAGGGGCAAGGGAGAAAATAACTGTTGAAGAGCCCATAAAGGAGCTGTGAGTGAGGGAGAGATGGATGCACACTGTTGTGTGGGAGGCCAACAAGTCCAGCAGTCTGAGAGAATGCCATATGCTACCTTGAGGCAGGCAAAGTCTTAGCAAAAAGGCGAAGGAGATATGGAGTTAGACAAGATGGGCTGATTTCCATCAGTGCTGATATTATATGTGTGTCTGGCCTTCACATTTCTCATCAAGGTTCTCACTTATTCCCAAGTCTCTCCCTTATAGAGGCAATGATGATATCAGAAGGGATATAGGAGAAGGAGTTGAAAGAAGAAGGGGGGAAAGGAGGGGACCGAGATAGCAGGAATGAGTGAAAAGGCCTAATTAGATAATGTGTTTATCATGTGGGAGAACCAGAAGAGGAGGGAAGAAATTTGAAAGGCCAAAATAACATAAGTTTAAGGAAAATTAGAAGGAAAACCCTGAAGAGTGAAGAGGAGTAGATAGATATAAAAGATGCAACAGGGATGATTATTGTTTTGGTGCCATAAATGTGGACTGAAGCCCCCCAGTGATCCCAGGAAAATGTAGTATTAGTCACTTTAATAATTAATCTCCCTGGGAGCATGTTGTTGGAGCCACTCGTTGACCTATTTCTCTAGCATTTCCCTCTATATAGTAACATGACCAGAAGAGCCCCCTCTCCATCTGTACCTTCCCTCTGTAAGGTGGGGGTGCAAGCCCGAATCCTCTGGGTCAAACATGGTCATTTATTAGCCACATTTCTCCAGAGAAATAAACGTAATCTTGCTGGTCTTCTCAAAGGCTGGAAACCAGAAGTAGGGAGACAGAATAGTGGCCCAGGCCGTGGCCCGATGGGTCTGGCTGACTGTCTGTCCTGGTGAAATATGAAGCCCATATGTGGGACGGCCATCTGAAAAAGAGACCCAACAGAGCTCCTTCAGGCTTTGATGATCACCACTACAAAAGCAGATGGCTGTGTCCTGGTCTTAAAATGTTTTTCTTTCTTTTTCTCTCTTTTTGTTGTGACCCCCTCTCCTTTTCCCCTTTTATCCAATCCTATCCGGCCTATTAGCCCCCTGTCTGTCATGGTCTAGCAACCTATGCTTAGGCCCCAGGGGGCTTCCAGAGCTGTGGAATGAAGTCAAGCTTCTCCATTGACACACGTCTTTGGATAGCTTTGAATAGAAGTCAACACAGTGAAAAGGCATATTTTAGAAGACAAAATGGAATAAGGTGTGGGGTGGATCAATACTGCACTGTTGTTTGGACTTGAAATGCTTTCCTCTCTATGCTCAAACAAAGCAGCGCTGACAGCAGGTGGCGATGAATTTTTCTGTCCGTTTGGTTAAAAAAAAGCAACAAAAGCTGAGTAATGGAAGCAAAACCTCCATGCATCTGTCTAAAAGATTGGGATCAAAGCAGGAAAGATAAGCAGCTGGGTGCGCAGTATATCTATTCCTGCCTAAAACAGCCAAAATTTGTCTCCCCGGTCCAATCTGAACCCGAGTGATTCTCAACACCCGAGCAATTTCCGAACCAGAAAGGAAATCAAAGACTTAAAGCCGGGCACACATTGTAAATAAGTGCAGAAGCTCATCTGTAGTGATCCAGCAGTCCCTCCTGCACCAGCGTGCTTCCAGCGTCAGCCTCTCTGTGGCACAAGCCAATTAACTGTTTGATTCAGAGCCGAGGATGAGCACCCTAATTGATTACATGGCGATAGTCAATTCAATTATCAATTTAGGCACAGAAGGCTTAGCAGGGATGCAAAACTATGGAGTGCTGAGTCCTTCAGTGTCCTAGAATCACAATCCCTGCATGTGCTGAGATGCAAAATGAAAAAGAAAAGGAAGAAAACAGCAAAAAAAGGAAGAAGTTCTTTTATTTGCTGTCAGGGACAACTACTTTTTCATCTCTTTCACCTCATCGCAAACCATGGTGTTTCTTAGCAAATATATATAGAAAATTAGGCATAATATTATGGCCACTCAATTGATAGTGTTGGTAAACATTTTGGTGTCAAAACAATCTCTGACCCATCAAAATGCAGTCCAATGGATCCACAACGATGTGCTGCAGTAAATGGCACCAACATGGAAGGAGAATATCTCTTAGGTCCTGCAAGGAGCTTCCATGTACTTGATTAGTTTATTGATTAGATACTGGAATTTTGGATGTCAACACCAGTCCCATAAACAAATTTTTGCACTTCTCAAATCACTTCTGAAATATATTTACTTATTTTCACTTATTCAATTACTGCCTGTAGAAAAACACTGTTCTACACTTAACCTGTCAGTGGTCATGCTATTGTTATGTCTGATTGGTGCATATTTAGTACGTCTGTACAAAATGCATATAGACTCATGAAAGAGAATGGAGAAAGAACTATTAAAATCAAAGAGAAATCGACATTTGTTCACCCACAGGTGTGAACGTAAATTAATACTCCAGACCACCTTTAGGGATCATTCGAATCACATGAAAACAAGCCCTCCTTTCCTCACCAACTGTGTGATTTTGCTTTGTTTACTCAGTCACGGAGAGCTGCTCTGTTCGATCAGGCTGCAGATGAGCTAATGAAGTCTCAATGTGCAGCCTGCATGTGGGGTAATTTCCCTAGATGGCTCTTTACCTCACTCCTGGTTCTGCTGGTAAAGACAGAGATCAGCACCTAAATAGACAGATGTCCTTCAGCCCACATCAACTTCCTTGGATTACTTATAACCTGTTCTGTGGGCATCTGGGCTTTAAGGGCCATCAATATGTCCATTCGGATAGACTTTCAATTTTTATGTGTACTAACATAACTAATCTGAAACTTACAGTGAATGCTAAGGTAAGTCTTTTGCATTTTTGTTTACACATGAAATACAGAGTAAAAGAAACATATGAAGCTATGTTAAGTTTAATGTACCGTTTAAATAGTCACATGCCTACAATTCTATTTATGAAGTATTTTTATTTTTTACCATCATGTTCTATTTATTGGAACATTTTGTCACATTTCAACCACAAAATTCAGCATTTTGTGTCACTGACCAAAACAAAGTTGTGCATTATAGGAGGAAAAAGTGTTTTTGCCAACACAACCTGTAAAAGTGTGACATTTCGAGTCAGCCACTATAGATGTAGAACCACTTTTTGTTGCAATCACACTTTCAAGTCTTTTGAAGTATGTCTCTACCAGCTTTACAAATCCGGAAACCAATCCATTTTGACCCATTGCAACACAGCTCCACTGTATTCAGATGTTAGAGAACATCTTTGAATATCAGTTTTTAAATCTTGCCAGGGCTTTGAATAGGTAATTCTAACACATGCGGATATGATTTGATCCAAGCTTTCCATTGAAACTCTGGCTGTATATTTATGGCCATTTTTCAGCTGAAATGTGAGCCTCAGGGTTCTTCACATCTGATAGTCTGGTTTACCCAGAAATCCCTGCTCTCTAGACTGCTTCCTGCTTCTGGAGCGGTATCGAGTCAACTTGGATTCACTACGCAATCCAGCTGCACCAGACTTCACTTTAAAGGAATGAAGTCCTAGATTTTTAGGCAGACCAGAATGCACTTTTCTGATGTGTGTCAGAATTTGACTGCACATTCACACAAATGAACCTAGGCAAACAAACTTGAGTTTGATTAAAGCAAACTAAACTGGGCTGTTGTCAATACATCCTAACCTTCAACCCCATCAAAACTGACTATCTTTCTATGGCCACCATCAGTTCCCCTGGGTTGTGAATTCCACTAAATGTTGCCGATTACATTGGATTTTATTTAGTCATTTCAGAATAAAATAGGCTGGAAGCAAATGGAGGTCATATTATAATTTTTTTTATTTGTAAAAAAATTGATTTCTTCCTCTTTACAGTTATGCATTGGTTTATTTAGTTTGTGGTTGCAATGTTACGAAATGTGAAAAACATGCAGGGCCCATAGTTGAAAATGATTATCCTATAATGTATGTAAAATAATAGCATTTTAAACCGTATGCTCAATTTGTATGATGGAATAGTCTCTTTAGGACTGCATGGAGACAAGCTGATAATTTTTTCCTGATTAAATAATCAGACTTGAGTGCACCACAGAGAGGCTTTGTCTTGATATTTACATATCTACACAGTCTAAGTCATCTTAAACAAAGTTAAAGTCTCATTGTATTTCATAAAGAATAATAAAAATGTTGTGCTGAAAAGCTGAAAAGCTTGGAGAAAAGAAAGCAGAGGAGGTAAATATTTGGATATTTAAAAATTTTTAACAGCATTAATCTGTAATGCAGCAAACTGGTTGCTCCCACTGGCACATATGCACTGGTGCATTACCCAGGGCAAACAGTAGCCTTTACTTTCTTCAGTTGAGAGAAATATGCTGGCTGACAGAAGAAACCCTATTTTAGCCATCACAGCCCCCTGCCAGGCACTGATGACTATTCACACAGTGACACATAAGCTACACCCTTTTTCCTATTAATCAGCAGCGGTCTGCCGCTCTGGTTGCTCACGATAGCGACAAGGTGGCGGTAGTTTTCACAGACCGCAGTGTCGCTAATTTCAACAATTATTTAAAGCGATGTTGGAGACAGAAGGTGTGCCAGGGAAACATCTCCATCAACTTGACAAGGGTTTTTCCTTAAGCAGCAGGAAACCTTTAAGGAGCCAGTGCATGCTTGAGTAGGGTGGTGTGTAGCACGAGGTTGCGTGGATGTAAAGCACTGCATGTGGTCCTCCCATATGGTCAATTGCCCCCTTGCTGGTGGGAGGGCTTCAGCCTTTATCTATAGCAGACATTAGGTCTTAATATTATCTGCAGAGTCTTGGTCCAAACCCAAAGCCTTAAGGGTTGATATTCCAGGAAAGGAATGAAAGTCTCAGGGCATGAACTACTCACTGTCTCCCATCAGTTTTTTTCTTTCTGCATGTGAAAAAAAAGACCTCAATGAAATGTAGGGAGCAGTGAATGCTCACTATGTTCTCTTGGCAAACGCTATTTTCCTTTTAGCCCCTCCTCCTCCCACATATATCCAGGAATGCTTCCACACACTCTGATACACACTAATTCACTGGTATGGCTTCTTTCTCCTTTGTGGGTTGAAGCTGGTCCAAGGCATCAGCAGTATTGTAGGGGCTTACAGAGGAAGAGAGTGAAAGTCATTACAGAATGAGGAAGTCAAGTGTGTAAGAATTAAAAGGAGTGACAAGGAGAAACCAGGACACACAGAGTTAGAGCTTTCTTAATCAAACTGCTGCCAACTTGACAGTACTCTTTTATAATCTGTCATCTTGTCTGGACGAAAGTAGCCAAGTTTGCTGCTGAATGGCCGGATGGATGGACACATGGACAGAACGAATCACAGATGGATGTCATTTTTTTTCATAAGCTGCTTTATTTTTCTATACTTTCTTATGCCTGACAAATGACTTAATCAAATTCCAGACACTTCCAGATTGTGTAGAAACCCATAGTAGCTGTGAGTTGAACTGAAACAAACCAAGTTGTGATGTCAGACACAGGAGGGCTGGATGAGTAACAGCTGGATGCAGTGAATAACCGTCCTTTACAAAAAGCGGTGGCAAAGTCTAGATTTAGGACAATGAGTTTGTCTTGAGAATGTTCTTCACAATGGCACCTTGTTACTACTCAAATCTCCAGGAAGCCATTTTTCAAAGCAGCCTGGGTGAGCGTCAGTGTGTGTTAGAGTCATAGCGAGCAGGGGTGATTCTTTTATCCTTTGACCCAGATTTGAGGTAAAAATGAGCAGGAGACATAAAAGACACAGACCTCCCTGTGGAGCTGGGGTCATGTGCAACCTGAGCGGAGGAGCACACCGGCATGGCCAGCTAAGCAGATAACACTATTAGGCATTCACACCATCCATACCGACATGCAGAGCTCATGTTCACAATAATACATGCATTCTTCAACGCCTCTCTTATGAAAAAACAAGGTGCGCCACATCCATATTCCATCACACACACTGCTCTCAGCTCCTATGACAAGAATCATTTTCATATATGTGGACACAGTCTATTGCTCCAATGAGGGAACAAAAAAGGATGAAAACAAAATGAAATATTACAGGCATCCAACATACATCATTTACATTAATGCGTAAATTGCTGTGTCTTAATGAGGCAGCTGACATTATTGAATATGTCCAAGAAATATGGAATATTTATATAAATAATTTGAAGTGAAACTTTTTCTAGTCAGAAAGAGTGACAAAGAGACAATAAGGGTTGTTGCAGCTTATTAAACTGAAGTTCATGTCTCACTCACATAGGCTCAGACTGCCTCAAAGGCCACAAACAAAATGTCAAATGTTATATATAACTTCCAGAATGACTTGAATTGTTAGCATAATTTCAATAGGCGTGACGGTGGTTAGTGTTCATCCTGTAAATGGTTGCCAGTTTGACTCAACAACGATCTCCGTTGTATTCTTGGGCAAGACACTTCACCTGCTTTGCCTGCTGGTAGTGATCAGAGGGACAAGAGGTGTCAGTGCAATCGGCCCCAGGGGAGCTGTGGCTACAATGTAGCTTTCCACTTTCAGTGTGTGAATGTGTTCGCCAAAGGGGGGGATGACCGAAAACTTGATAAAACGCTATACAACTACAGGCCATTTAATCTCACCGTCAATACAGCGAAGTGAGTTAACCAGTGTCCGGTAATTTTTGCAAATTACCCCCGTATGCAAAGATTGTCAGCAAAGGTGACATTATTTCAGGCAAGTGCTGTTGGCTGCTTTCTAGAGTCCCTGCGCTGGAGCAGAAAATACTGAACTGAAGTAGCTCAAGGACAGTAAAAGTGTCCTGAAAAACAGCACCCTGAAGGACTTAATGCAAGTGCAAGTGAACATAGGACACAATCCTGCTAATGCAGGCTTACTGTTGGTAAAATGCATGACAAATTATAAGATTAGAACTGGAACACTTAGAGATGTTGTATTTTTTTGCATTGATTTCAAACATATCTAAGCAACAAAACAATTTTAAATGACAACCATACCGACATAACTTTCTAAGCACAAATTCAATAAAACAATATGTGGTCTGTAGTATTGAGAATTTGTTGTGCTTTCTTTGAAATATTAACGTTTATTCAATTTTGAATATTCCACTAATGAATTGTTAACTCTTTACACATCAGCTGAAAATCTAGGCCATTTATAGAAAATGTGGCTACATTGAAAATAGGAAATTCGGGGGGAAAACAAATCAATGAAAAAGACAGAAAAAATTATTATAGGACAAAGTAAAACTAAACATGTCCCACACACACAACTAAGCTCCCATTAATTAAATTGGCATTGCAAAGCTGCAGGGGCCATGGGGAACCAAGCAATGCTGAACTAGAGCCCCAGTCAAAAAATACAAGTCAGTTGTTTTTAATTATGATAGTTGGTATTTAAGCAGCACTCTGCCAAGGAGTCACTTTCTATGCACTGAGCATGATTTCCATGTTGGGGGCCAGCACTGTGGCCACTTTATATGGCAAGTGAGCTGTCTGCATGCTTGATGTTTTTTTAGCCATACATTCAGACATTCTGCAAAATTGGAACACTTTTGTTTATGATCTCAGAAAAAAAACTTTTTTTCTTCTCTGCATGCAAAACCTAAATTGTGATGCAATGGCATGCAGTAAACCATTTTAAGAAAAATACTGTTTTTGTGTGAAAGACGGTCATTCAGTTGTTTCCAAAGCAGAAATATGAGAGAGAGAGGCATTGATTAATCACTTAAGCACAGCCATAAACAAATGGAAACACAAGTCTATGTGTGTCAAAGCGTCTTTATGGAGAGATGAATAATTTCAAATGTGGCGCTAATATATTTATTAAGAATATTTGAGTAAAGCAAAGTAAATCCTAAAAGCCCTGGGGTAAATTAAAACTTCTTGCAACCAGAATGTACCAGAAACAATACTGGATTTGTGCCCGTGTAAAATATGGTCGCTCCCCTACAACCAGATGGTCCCTCATGTCTGACCACCACCCTCTTATTTCTCTCAAATTTTCTCTCTCTCCAACAGTCTCCTACATCCTCCTTCAGGTTGGGTAATAGCTAAGTGCTGTCATTTAAGAAACTCAACTTTGTGCCTTAACCAATTGTGCAGTCACATAAAAAAAGGAAAAAAATATATTTTTTTCTTGGAAATGAGTGACAGTCTTTGGCCAGGCTACTACAGCTACTCCTTATGACCACCGAAATCCCTTAAGGTGCACTTCTTGTTAGAGGTGACAAGTCAGCTTGGAAAAGAAAGCCATTACCAGAGAAGAAAGATATCTGACAGCCTCCTGCCGGTATAGATTGAAACCAAATACAATGGCTGCAAGCAAAGTAGTTACTCTGGGAAATCTAATAGTGCCATTTCCTTTGCTTTGCTGATAATTCGGGTGAAGTTTTCTTTACCTTTTGTTTGAAATTTCTTTTTTTTTTCTCGCTCAGAAAAGCAGAATAGATTCTTTTTTTTGGCAGTTCATCAAATTTGAAGTGACCCTCAAAGAGCAGTACCTAAAAAGACATTTTAATAGCATTTTAATTTCTAAAATTAATTTAGAAAATGGCTCCTGAGCTACTTAATAATTTCAGCCATCCTTTACCCCTGCTCCAATCTCACAATAGAGTGGGGAAGCCTGGGAGATTGGCCACATGGTTCGGGCCTGAGCTGCAATGCACAAGGGCAAGGGAGAAAGAGGAAACTTGTGGGTGTTCAGGGGAATAAAAGTCCCTTTCTTCTCCTCTCTTGCCTCTTTCTTTGAGCCAGAACAGAGGGTTGCCACGGCGATGAGGTTGGTCAGTCTCACACGGCGTGGTCTGGGAAGAGCAGCAGCTTGCGTTGACATTTACTAAGGCCGGAGGAAACAGAGACAATACAGCAGGGAAACACACAGACACACACACGCGCACACCCCTGCACACAGAGTGAGGGAGAAGAGACTGCAAAGCGTTTGAAAATGGCAGGCACATAAAAGGGGATGGGATAAACTGTGACACCTGAAAAAGCTCAGGGTGGACACACAGACACACACAGAGAACTGGCTTTTTCTGCATTTATGTAAACCTTTTATCTTTTTCTCAGTCTTCACTCCTGTCCAACTCCTGTCCCTGCCCTCCTTTTCATTTGGCTCTCATTTATACTCAGCCAGTGAGTTAGCGAGCCAATGTGCAGTTCCATCCCAATCACATTTACAGCTCAAATGATGCAGAAAAATCAATGCAAAGACACGAGGAAATGCAGTTAAAACCCAGGAATGCACACACAAACACATAAATGCAAAACTCTGACAATCCCTCTGAGGGGCAAACTAGCAAGATACAAACAACTGTAGAAGTCGAAACTGCAGACAACAATGGAATACTTGACCAGCATTTTACATTGCATATTGTGTATGTTGGCGCCCCCATCTATATGTACAGCCCTGCAAAAATATTCCCAGTTTGTCATGTTATTACTTCTGTGTAATACAAGGCAGTTTTATTTACATAGCACATTTTCAGCAACAAGGTAATTCAAAGTGCTATGCATTATTAGAAGGAAAACAAAACAACAAACAAGCAAAACGCATTACATTATAGTGACAAAGTAATGAAAAACAATGACAGGTTTAACAATAGGATTCATTTTATGATGTTTTCTTCTCAGCAAATGGGTTTTTAGCTTTGATTTTAAACAACCCAGTGTTTCAACAGTTTAGCAGTTTTCTGGAAGTTTGTTTCAGATTAGTGGAGCATAAAAACTGAACTCTGCCTCTCCATGCTTGGTTCTGGTTCTTGGAATGAATTTAGATTTGAATTGTAAGACCTGAGTGGTCTGGTAGTCATTCTGATTTTATTTGACTGAGCATGAGTTAATGTGTTAAAAAAAAAATTAAAAATGAAAGCCGCAAGCGGCGTTGGAGGCCCGAGCAGCGAAGCGTGCGCCACCGCCTACGGTCTCGCTATCGCCACCGCCGACGCTATCGCGCCGTTCCCTAAAATTGTGTTTAGCCAGCAGCCAACATTGCAAAGTTAAGCATCATGTCATTTTATGTCAGTTGGCAAAGGTTTGAACCAATGTCAATCATAGAGTAAAAGTAGGAGATCCAGCACAAAAAACAGGTAACTTCCTGTTGGAGGGGGGCGGGGCTAAGGTGGTGTCGTCAATTGACCATGTGAATGTGAACAGGGCTGGTCTATAATGAAATTAGCAGAAGGCTTTAAATTAAACCACTATGCATGTTGATTTTGAAAAAACATTAGAATATGAGCACTTTTCTTAAATCAACATTGTGGTAAGATCATGTAAGGTTTTCTTAAATCGAGGCTCAACATTTTGCAAGGTAAGTTGGCTGAGCTGGTTAGAACGTGGAGCTTCTAACACCAAGGTCACGGATTCGAAACCCCATAAAGGTCACTTCAAATCTAAAGTCTAACAGACAATCAACACTTCAAAAAAATGGGTCAAAATAAAAAATGGGTCAAAAACAAAATCAACACTTCAAGATAAAAGACGACGGGACGAAATACCTTTTTGCACGTTGATTTTGAAAAACATTAGAATATGAGCACTTTTGTCAAAATCTTCTAAATGTAAATGAAATTGGTGTAATCTCAGCATTATGTACGTCCTGGTTAGGTAGGCTGGTGAGAGAGTGGTGCTAACAATCCTAAGTTCATGGGTTTGCTTCCCAATACAGGGCAATTGAAATTTGAATTCTTTCAGAAATCAACACTTCAAATTAGCAGAAGGCTTTAAATTAAACCACTATGCATGTTGATTTTGAAAAACATTAGAATATGAGCACTTTTCTAAAATTTTCATTGGGATAAGATCATATAAGTTTTTCATAATTTGATGAAAACTCAATATTATGGTAGGCCCGGTTAGCTCAGTGGGTCAGAACATGCTGCTAATAATCCTAAGGTAGTGGGTTCAATTCCAATCGAATCGTAATTTAAAGACTCTAGAAAATCAACAATTAAAAATAATAAAGGGCAAGGGAATAAAATTGTCAATTCAAAGAAAGGCTTTAAATCAAAACACTATGCATATTGATTTTGAAAAAAAACATTAGAATATGAGCACTTTTCTTAAATCTTCATTGTCGTAAGATCATGATAACTCAACACTAAGAATGGCTCGGTTAGCTCAGCTGGTCAGCACATGGTGCCAATAATCCTGATCTTAGCTCAGCTGGTGAGAGAGTGGTGCTAACAATCCTAAGGTCATGGGTTTGATTCCCAATACAGGGCAATTGAAATTTAAAGGCTTTCAGAAATCAACACTTCAAATTAGCATAAGGCTTTAAATGAAACCACTCTGCAGGTTGATTTTGAAATACATTAGAATATGAGCACTTTTGTCAAAATCATCTAAGTGTAAATTTAATTGGTGGGACACTTCAAAATAAAAAATGGGTCAAAATCAACACTTCAAAATAAAAAATGGCTCAAAATTAACACTTCAAAATAAAAAAATGGGTCAAAATCAACACTTCAAAATAAAAAAATGGGACAAAAACAAAATCAACACTTCAAGATGAAAGACGACTGGACAATACACCTCTTTGCATGTTGATTTTGAAAGACATTAGAATATGAGCACTTTTGTCAAAATCTTCTAAGTGTAAATGAAATTGGTGGAAACTCAGCATTATGTATGTCCCAGTTAGCTCAGCTGGTCGGAGCGTGGTGCTAACAATCCTAAGGTTATGGATTTGATTCCCAGTACAGGGCAATTGAAATTTAATGGCTTTTAGAAAATCAACACTTCAAATTAGCAGAATACTTTAAATTAAACCACTATGCATGTTGATTTTGAAAAACATTAGAAAATGAGCATTTTTCTTAAATCTTCATTGGGATAAGATCATATAAGTTTTTCATAATTTGATGAAAACTCAACACTATGTATGGTCCAGTTAGCTCACTGGGTTAGAACAAGCTGCTAATAATCTTAAGGTTGTGGGTTCAATTCCCATCCAGTCCAATTGAAATTTAAAGACTTTAGAAAATCAACACTTATTTAAAGCCGCAAGCCTGAGCAGCGAAGCGTGTGCCACCGCCTCCGATCTCACCACCGCCTACGCTATGTGCCGTTCCCTAAAATTGTGTTTAGCCAGCATTGCAAAGGATTTACCCAATGTGAATCATAGATTAAAAGTAAGAGATCCAGCAGCAAAAATAGGTAACTTCCTGTTGGAGGGGGGCGTGGCTTAAGTAATGTCATCAATTTACCATCTCAATGTGATGAGCACTGGTCTATAATGAGACATGTAAAGTTTGAAGCAGTTCTGACCTTGTCTGTGGAAGTTATTGCACCTTGATGTTTCATGGCGAATAGCCAAAGTTTGACACTTAGCCACGCCCAAATGCTTTGATGTACAAAAAATTGTAGGATAACTTTTGACCTACTATGTCTCAAGTGTGTGCTGAGCGATTTTGAAGTCTGTAGGTCAAACAGTGTAGGTGGAGTTCGATCAGATACAACGTCAATAAAATCGACATGGTGGTGGCTTTGATCCAAAATGGCCGACTTCCTGTTGGGTTTGGACCATGCCTCCAAGAGACTTTTTTGTAGGTCTTGTCAAGATACACATGTGTACTAAGTTTCATAATTGGGGGATAAAGCATGGCTTGGGGCTAAGTTTTTAAAATATTCTAGGGGGCGGTGTGGAGAAATTAGGCCACGCCGTCAGTTCGCCGTACCGTCAGGGCCACAGCCTCCACTGACAACCTTTGGCGCTTTAATGTAAATAAGACCAACTTGTTATCTGTCATCTGACACAAGATTATCTTAACTAGGTCAAGAGAGCCAGAGATGGAACTTTACAAGTAAAAAAAGTCACTTCCTGTTCTGAGGGGGCGGGGCTTAGATGACGTCAGACTGTGATGACATAGGATGGTTAGGGATCCCACCAAGTTCACTCATGCCAAGTTTGGTGCCAATTGAGCTTTTTATGTGAAAGTTATAGCGTTTCGTTTGTTTTGGCGAGTACGCCAAGTTCGCCGCCATGCCACGCCCCCTGAAGATATACAAAAAGCCAATTTTTTTGATGACTTTTAAAGCCCTATGCCTTTAAAGCACTCTGACCAAGAATGAAGCCGTTAGGTCAAAATATCTAGGAGGAGTTCGTCAAAGTTCAACGTGAGTAAAAATGAAAAATGGCCAAAATGTGACCTTTGACCCAATATGGCCGCCTCTTTGTGCATTTTAGGGGGTACCGCCAAAAGACTTTTTTTCTTGACTCGGGGGATCTACCTACATACCGAGTTTCAGATCTCTACGACCTACGGTTTTCCCCAACTCACTTTAGGGGGCGCTGTAGAGCCGTTTGGCCAGAGAAAAGAAAAGAAATCCTCCGATTACAATAGGCCTTCGCCAGCGCTTGCTTCGCTGCTCGGGCCTAAAAAAAGCTTTGTTCTCTTGATTAGCAAACCTAACAGGGGCCGAAAAGATAGATTTTCCATAATCACCACATGAAAATAATTAAAATTTTGTGGTTTTAATAAGTTTAAAAATTTCAAGCAATAATATTTTTTTTGCAGAAGCAAAAAGTACTGTATCATTGTGTACCTCTGTGTATCTGTGGTTTCCCACTTGATGCTTGAATTCATCAAATGTTTTCCTTTTTGATGGATGCTCCGACGATCAAAAACACACAGGCAAAAGCAGTTTTCTGCTTTTGTCAGATGATGTTTGAACATTCTCGTTTTGATTGAGGGGAGTCAACAGGCAGATAGCATATCAACAGATACAAGAAAGGGAATAGGTAAAAGGGAAATTCATGTGATGTTGGCTCAAAAAAATACAGTTTAAAAGGAGGAAAACAGTTTGACTGTAAATATGTTTTCACTTATGGATTGCTTAGCATACAACCCAGAGGCAGCAGCAGTCGAAGTAAAGATTGATCAGAAATGTCCCACAGTGGAAGTGATGCAATATTCAACTAGTTGATGACATTTTTTAAATCAATACATGTGACTGGAGCAAACCTCAAGGAGACTATGCTAATATGTGCTGAAATACACAAGATCCCTAATTGTCAGCTGTGGATAAGTTTCATAAAACCAAAGCTCTAGAGTGAAATTTACCCTTTTTTTCTTCAACTGATTCAGCACAATCTAGTTAATGCAACTTCTTTGAGAAAAGCTTGTGTTGCCATTATGCAGACCAGCAGACACACGCACACACACGCACACACCACACGCATGCACAACTCTCCTCTCACAATAACAACACTGTTCTGTTTATCTGAGGTGCCCATCTTCATGTTTCCTTCAGATTATGCCTGTTGTTAGTCTATTGTGTTAAACGCATTGGTAAAATTTGAAAAGCTCAATAGCAGCACATTTACAGAATAGCATGAAAAGCAACTGTAATAATACTCTAAATAAACCGAGAACTACAAAGGCACAAAACTGACAAAAACACATTCTTTGAGCAGTCATGAGCAATTGGATCACAATTTTAAAAAATATATATATTTAAAACGTGTTAAATTTAGAAGATGGAATAAGAAAAATATTTTTAGAAGTGTATCATCTATTTAACTTTACAGGGCTTGCTCATCTGCTCAACTGATCACAGGTTTCTTAATAAATGAAGAAAAAAGAAAAAAAAATGCTTTTAACACATCCTGTTTAGAAAGACATCAAATGTTGTGTAATGTGGTAATGAGTTATATTGACTTTATACTTTTTGTTTGCTGGGGGTTTTTTTGCCTTTGTTCAATTGTATAAAAAATTATGTGCAGCTAATGATTGGTGAACACAATGACAAGCAACAATGTCAATCAAAATTCAGTTGTACAACTTTAAAAATAAGAGTTTTTAATCATAGTCTTTTGACTCTTATATTTTTCAGTCTTCTTGCTTCAAAACACAATCACTATTTCCATCTAGACTCTATCAAGGCAATTGTTTTCACAACTTGCTCCAGACTTTCAAATATTATTCTTATTATATGTTTTTTTTTTAAAAGATTATACATATTTTGTAATTTTGGTGGCTTAAATAAGTGGATATTTATGTTGTTCAGTTCAAATAAAACACAAGCTAGTTTATTTAGAAAAAGTTGCAATAACCCAGCTGCATAAATGTGCACACCCTTAAACTAAGATTTTGTTGAAACACTTTTTGATTTATTTTCAGTCTCCACCCCTGCTTCTTGACAAGAGCAAATTCTCAAGAAGTTTTTTACTTTTATGGTATGGAAACTCAAACATAAAATGCAACAACTTTCTCAATAAAAAAAAAACACTGGTTGAAATTTTAACTTGAGATTTGCCTTTTTTAAGTGTGTGAACAATACATTTCCCGTATTTTTTTCTTACTTTTAAATGCATTGCGTGAATCATCAGGGTGGGTAAAAAAAAGAGTAATGCAAATTTTTTGATTCACAACTTAATTTAATTAAGCAGTGAATAATTATTTTGAAAATAATTACTGTGAGAATTTTTAAGGTACCATCAGAGTCATGCTTGGGAGGCAACATACAGAGAATGAATGGTATCTGATGCAGCATCCTAAAAGCTGTTGCAATAATGACCTGTAAAGTCAAAGTAGTGATGAGTATGTGATACTATAATAGACCAAAGGATATCACTCTAATGCATTTCATTATAACCTCAAGAAATATTAAGAAAAAGGGACACCAGATCTATTTTATCAATAAAAATACTTCAACAATGCAAAGTATTCTTAGGCCTTGATTCTTTCACTTTTAGTCATGTTACAATCCAAAACTTTTTTGATACACTTTGAGGCATAATTGTGAATTTAAAAACAAGATATTTTTTCACATTTTTAACAAATAAAAGAAAAATACGACATAGTTTTATGTCACAGTAGTCAATACCTTATAGTACCACTTGTTGCAGCAAGTGTTTAAGGCCATGCTTTCATCAGCTTTGCATATCTAGAAATGTTTATTTTTATGTCCATTTTGTCATAATATCATCAGTTCAGTCCAACTGGATGAGGCCATCTGAACACCAATTTTCTAGTCTCACTACAGACTCTCCTTTAAGTTTAGGTTTAGATTTTCATTGGGAAATACTAACACGGGAATTTGCATGTAGGTATAAAAGCTTTATTTTTTTCTTGTCCGACCAGGACGCCTACTTTTGCATGTTACTGTAGGTCCAGTGTGTGACAGATGGCTATCTTTTATTTTTATGGCTTTCCTTAAACAATGTCTTATTTATTACAAAATTTTTATAAAAGCACAATTTTGAGATATTGTTAAGTGCACAGCAACTCTGCCAATTTATTTGGACAGCCATGTTTGGTACATTTGAAATTCTCCACAATTTTATCCCTGACCTATCTGCTCTGTTTGTGTTCATGGTTCTGTTAGTTTACTTAGGTTCTGTTTGTTTACTTATGTTATGTAGCCAATCAAATTAGATTAAATGAATAAAGGATTTCTTTTTAGAGGTATCAGTAAAATGCTGATACATGCAAGAAGCACTTCTCAAGTTTTAACCATGAATTCTGTGGTGGTAAAATTATTAAAGGATTTTTTATAGCACTGTTATTGTCCTACTAAAGCAAACAAAAAAGCACAACACCAGATGTTTTACTAGTAATTGCTCAACATTAACGCTTTGTAAAGCATACCTCAATATATTAAACAGCAGAGTGTTAATCAGTGGCAAAAGTTTGAGACAGAATCAGAAACTTATTCACAACTACAAAATGACTGAGATGCTAATAGGCTGTTGCACCTGGCTGACTGACATAAAACATGACTCCTACTGGAGTGCTGTCAGCTGAAACAAAGGAGGGGATTAAAAAAAACTCCTAGAAGAAGATAATTCAACATAGAGTGTGGCAAAGCATGTCAGACGTTCCAAGTCAGCTGAGTCTAAAATTGGATGCCAGTATTTTAAATACAGAACGGGGTTGTTAAAGGAAACATGTAGGTAGACTGTGGAAAATGTCAAAGCGACAGGACAAAAAATGAATCTATACCTGTAATTAAACAAAAAGGCAAGACTCCAGGTTTGTAAAATAAAACTTGATTAACTGTGACCTATCTCAATGCACTGTCTTGTAAAAGTATGCATACTCTGAAACTTTCCCACATTTTGGCAAGTAACACCATACTCAGTATATTTTATTGAGACCAGCATAAAGAAGGGCACAGTTGTGAAGTGGAAGTAAAAGGTTAAATATTTACAAAAATACAAAGAAAATCTGATAACTCTGAAAGAGCTGTAACAACCAGCAGCCATGTTTTTTTGGAAGAGTTGCAAGAAGAAAGTAAATGTTGAACAAAAGCCAGAAGAAGTCGCCTCATCATTTTGCTTCTACCAATACAGGGCACGCCGACACTTGTGAAAGTCGGTGCTCTGGTCAGATACATGTTTATGGATAAAAATATTATTCCCTGAACACAACATTACCACCAAGAAATATGGTGATGTCAGCAACATGTTGTGGTGATGCAGAGCAGTGACTTTGAAGCTGCCCTGTACTTGTGGGAACAAAAAGAAAAAAAAAACTGAAGTCAGAAAAAACTCAAGGAACAACAAACAAAAACCTGCAGCCAGAGCTACAGTGGAATGATACTTTAGATCAAAGTGTCTTCCTTTGCTAGAAAAGGCTAGACCCCACCCTGAGCTAATGGATGTGTCCAGAACTGATGTTTATAGATGTTGTGGTTTAAAACATGCCCCAAAATTCATGCGGCTATCAGTTCAGTCAAAGGTGGTGCAACACAGTATTTCTCCAGTGGATCCCATTTAATTATGTAATAATACAAATCCCAATAAAATTAACTTCATCGTTGAAATGTGAGCAAAACGGAAATGTTGTAAAAATGAAAATGAAAGTGGCTCTAAATGATGCACCACAAGTTAGCATTTATTAGTCATGTGATACAAGAACGATTGCTTTGAACTGCTTCAATAAAACATTCAAAAATATATTTTTTTAGTCAGTGATGATATTGGGTTTCATCTCAGGTAAAATCCAAATCTATTAGATTGCAATTAGACTTCATACATAAAAACAGCAAGAGAAGAAGAGCATCTGATAACTCATGGAAACTTGTCGAATAATTTTGGGGCCCTCACTGCTCTGAACCCCATCCTAGCTTGAGCTACTACCAACCGAAGCTGGTCTGGCCGAAGGTAATGGTGAAACACAAGCCTGAAGTAGGTCAGAGAGCTCTGGGTGAGAGAGACCATGAAATCATTTAAACGCCAAGAGAAGAATTTTGAAATCAATTCTTTGGTACACAGGCTCATTGACCCAACTAAAGGCAAGAACACAGAAGTGATTATTTATTTTTGTGTGTTTGTGGTTAAAAGACAAGCAGCAGCATTCTGAAAGAGCTGAAGGTATGAAAAAGAGACCTGACTGATTCCGGCATAAAATAATCTAGTTAAGTTGTGATAAAAGAGTGGATTGCTACATACAGGTTGTGTTTTAACAAGACTTGTTTTACTTTACTAACCTGCCGTGGTTGAAAGAAACTTCTGCCTGTGACCTCTTTGTTGAACTTGAAACCTCAATTCAAAGTTGCAAAAATACTTTGTAGCATCTTGCTTAACATATGGTTCCAGATCAATAAAATTTGAAAAAGGAATGTATAGAAAAACTGTCTATGCCTGAATCACCTTATTTTTTTCCTGCTTTCTTTTCACTGGAAGATAAGAAGAAATTTATGATCAATATATTATGGGAAATGTTACATAGCCTAATTTTCGACTCCTTTTTTTGGTGAAAATGAAAGCAACATGTTATGATCATGTATCAGCAAAAATGTAGAAGTTAGATCCTGCAGAGAATATCAACTATTAATACTTGAGATTCTCTGCAGGTTCCATAAAAGATATGTAATCTTTAAAACTATAATAACTTCCTACTGTGAGCCTGATCCAGGAAGAATAAAAGGGATACGTGCCAAACTCTGAAACAAACAAGCTGAGGACAGAAGAGGTTGAAGGACCACTTAGCAAAGTGTTCCTTAAAAATCTTTCCATGCTGCACAGAACAAGAGTCTGCCAAATATATAATAAAAAAAACTGTAAGTCTGCAAACAGACTTTTGTTTTGTTGTGGTTGAGTAAGTGAAAACAGAATGATCTCAAACATGGGTGCAATATATCCAGCTTTTTATTTTCACCCAATACCTGCTGAATCTTTAGGAAAACGATGCAAAGTACAGAAAAAGGGTGCCTGAGGAAATTGTATATCAAGCTTTGGCAACTTCTATTTTATAGCAGACATGCCAGAGAGAGATTTTCACCTAAACAGTAAATGTAACAAAAAGTCTAAAAGCAAAAATAACTGACTCGTTGTTTCACTATGGAGTGAGGAACATTCACCAAACCCAAAGACAAAGGCCAAGCAATAAAACCGAGATGGTATAACAAATTAAAAAGGACTTGCATACTTTATAAACACTGAAAATTGACAAAACAGACATTTAGCAAATGATGCACTTGGGACTCATTTGCAGGAACCTATCACAATCATCTGTCAAACATTGAGAAGAGCAGGAAGTATGAAAACTCAGATGGAAAATTTTCAACCCCCAAAAAAGACATTGAACGGTTTTCGAAACTACTACAAACACATAATTGTGATGATTGAATTTGTGTTTCCTGCCTTGAATTGAAGCCATTTACCATGAGTCAGGAGTCATGTGTCATGTTATGTGTTTATACCACCCCACCTTTCCTGAGACAGTCTGAACCAGTAGAAATTTTACAACATTGAAAGTATGCTAGGTTTATAAAGCAGGAAAACAACTTTCCATTTGTTTTGTCAGCACACAATTAACTGGACACTCATTAATGTTTTGGGCCAAAATATCAAACAGTTATGTTAAAGCCTTAGATTAAGTATGCTCACATTAGCCTATGTAGTGCAATGGTTTTCTGCTTAAGCCAGCTAACTATCGGAATCATGACATCCACTGTACAAACAAACCTTTAACTATCAATTTTTTTAGCTTGAGTTTGAATGAGGTTCCATATTTAAGTCCTAACCCCTATAGAAATAACTGCAAAACATTTATGTTGAATATGTATCATATCATGGTTTAAGAATAAGCTAAAATAGACTGATCACTGGAAATCTGTAGTGTCAGAATTAAACATGAAGGACAGCAGCATAAATCTCAAGAATCTTTGACCAGGCAATAAACACAGAGTGTAGGTCTTTTGCAGTCCCAACACAGATAAATAATGCCGATGTCAAAAAAGCAACTTATAAAAAAATGATGCTGTCAAAAGTTCACAGGCATCATGAATGGCTTTATTCTATGGCTACTATCTTGTCTCCCTGATGAATACACACTAACATTGTCATGGCTTCACTTTGTCCTCGGTGCAGTTGGTCAGTTCCACAGGGAAATGGGGATAAATATTGTCTAAATGATGATGTGTGGGGGATTTATCCTTTTTTGGCGTATAATCTCATCACTTGCCGAAGGCATTTTCCTAGAACCCAAAGAGATTGTTGAACTGGTCCTTTTCTGCCACATGTCGCAGCTACCCCTTGGTCTCATGAGGTCAGTCATTCTGCCAAGGCTGAACTCATGGGGAGAGAAGCAGCAGGAGCTGCAAGACGAGCCCGGAGGGGATCTTTTCACCCTGAGACGAGTGATTACTTCACGGGGACTAAGTTATGCTAATGCATTCAACTCCAAAAGCACCGTGATTATTTAGAGTTCCTTACCAACTGTTTCAGATTTTTGCCTGCTTGCTATTTCAAGCAAAGATGCTCCCTCCTTCCCCCCACTGCTCCACTGGCACAGTGCTTGCCGAGCTGAGGGAGATAAGAGGGGAGAAAAACTGTTGAATTCTTTGCTCTTATTTTAATGTGCCCTTGATGTGTGAATTAATGCAAATCAAAAAATGTGTGCTATTCCCTCCTGAATTTATTGAATGTTGTATTTGTACAAAATGACAGTGGAGCAGAATAGAAATGATGATATATTATAGAATACAGTTTATCATCTCTATTATTACCTGGGTCCTCTAACGTCCCCTATGATTTTTATACAAAAGTGTTCCAACAATGCCACTTTAATCCACGTAGACTTGATAAAATTCAATTCCTTCTTTACCTGAGGACAGAAACTCTTACATCCACATTTGGTGAGCTTTGAGGGCCACTTTCTACATGGTGCTTTGCATGTTGCTTGCAGAGAGGTGATGACGTGGCTGTGGAGGCTCCTGTGATACATGCATCAGGGAATATCAGATTAATACCAGACTGAATATGCTAGCACAAATTCCCTCTAATCCTGAGCATATTGTAATCAGAGGAGACTGGGATTCCCATCACTGTAGGTGCACAAACACATGGTATTGGTTGGCTGAGCTCTGTAACAGTGGAATATAGGTGGGATAAAAAAGGAAAAGAAGTGGAATGTAGCACCAAAACAACTTAGTGGCAGACACTGAGATGAGAAATACCACTCCTTATATTGCCATTAGATTGGTAGCTTTTTATTTGGTGTTTTAATTAAAGGATGTTCCAATTTTTTAAGCAATCAGGACTACATACGTTCATCCCAATTTCAAGTTGTGCAACTTGACTGCTCAAAACTGGAACATATCGATGTGCAATCAACAGATTTTGGGGTTTTTTTTTTAGAATAAAAGTAGAGAAATGTCACAGCAACAAGTCAAGGTAAATAAATGAGGAGTTGCATATTTACACAAAGGTAAAATATTCAATAGGAATAAAACACAGTCAGAATAAATTTACAACATAAGAAGTATCATGTGCAGTTATAAAAAAATAAAATAAAATAAAATAGACAATTCAGATTAAAAGTAATGTGCAGCTGATTAGGTTAATTTAGAGAACGAAATTTTGTATAAAATTTGCATTGATGTCCGTGTGCACAAATAACAACAGACTGCAAAAATTGAGAAAACTTCAAACAAGGATCTGCAAATAAAAGCAGAGATAAAAAAGGATAATCGAGTTTGTTGGGAGTGAAGGTTAGACGTTTTACACCTGCTTGGAGGAAGAATCTCCAAACCTTGGTGCTCTTTTGTGTACCTAGGATATATCAGCCTGTTTCCATTATAAATGTGAGAAACCCGTTGTCAATATTAAACAAGAAAAGCAATTAAAATTACACGTGACTAGGTTTGTTCACACAATAAGTCATCACACGCCATGATGCTCTATTTTCTGTCGTCTTCTTTGTGGTTTGTGCCAGTGACAGCAGCTGGTTGTTGATTATGACTCATGTGATGCAAAAAAAGTGTTTACATTGCAGTTTTGTGAAATAAACCAATTACAATACTGCCAAAAATCCACCTCATCCTTGTGCTAAAATGTTTTATTGAATTATGGTATGAGAGTTTTTTTTTTAAATTGACATGTTTCCGTTGAGTGAATTTATTCAAAATGTCAAGTTATGCAATTACATAGTCAACAGAAACACAGGCACTGAAGGAGATCTCCATTTCATCAACAGCTTCATGGAATGGGTGGGTTACACTGGTGAACAAAAATTATATTTCAGCCATATTCCTCTCACCACCTGCACTGGGTCGAGGGGGCATGTTAGGACCGATTAGCCTATCTAAACGCTTCCTCTCAGCTGTAGATAAGCTGCTTCTTCAACATACAGTACACCTTTTACTATAGGAGATGGCTGATGCCACCACAAAGTCAAAACCTCTGATGAAGAGATAAAAAGAACAAACAACCAAAAAGTTGAACTCTTCAAACACATTTATCATTGCTTCAAATAAAATAATCCACAAGAGGAGGGTGTAGCAACATGTCCACCAAGGTAAGTTGCCAGGTATTGCATCTCTAAAAGAGTGAAGAACAAATTGTCAGAAGTGCAAGTAAACTCATTGCATCTCCAAGTTTTTATATGCAAGGTGACCAAACATAATTTTCTGAGATGCTGAATAGAAACCCGAATTTTTCGAATTCAACAAAATGAAATGCATAGGTACAGCATATTACTCAGCAAATTATTCACTGCCTGTTTAGTCATATTGTGCTTTGGAACGGGTTTACCACTGGCATATTTAGCATTGTTTTGAATCGAGTGGCAACATAAGAAAACAAAGACTCACATTGCCTGGTACAAAAAACATTAGAGGGTTGAAGGTGATGGTCAAGAGACAAGGGAAAATACAAGAAGTTGCAGAGCGATTTTAAAGGATTCTAAATGCCTCCTGGGATTTGCAGAAAATTTGGAGGAGATTTCAGATAATGAGAGCACTTCCCAGATGCGCTGCGGAGATCAGCATCTGTAGCATTAATTACAATAGCTCCCCTCCTCTTCTCCTCGCTGAACTCCGCCACCTGTTTCCTTTCAATAGCACACGATACGTGAGCGAAATCCAGGAATCTTTATTCAGCAGTATTGCTGATGCAACCCCATACAACCTGCAACCTCCTCACCCACTGCACAGATACCACAAACAATTCCCTGCGGCTATCTTGATGTCTCATCTATTAGGAAGTGAAAGTAAGAAAGAGGATGAATAAAAGCTCTCTGTCACCCAAGATGTCTTGTCCGTGTGGTTTGTTTCTTCCTCACAGCTGAATTGATTTGGTGAGTGAACCGCTTCACTGATGAAGAGATTGTCAGCCCCAGAGGACAGCAGCGCACTCTGATTGCGGTGTGATGTGTGTGCTGCCATGTCAGAGCCGTGTTTTGTTATTGTTGGCTTGCTACATATTTCAGCTATCTGAATCCAAAGATTAAACCTACTCAGTCGGGGTTTGTTTTCTCTCTGCTCCCCTGCAACCATGGAGGAATTGTATCGCAGATTAAGCTCAAGCCATTTCACAACAATCTGCCAGCGATGAGCTGCGGGCCCGTCTCTCTTGACTAAGATCTTAGGGAGAAAACTGGGTAGGCAAAAGCAGCACAAGCCTCCTGAATTGAAGATCTTCCACTAGCAGAGCATTCAAATGCTACGGAATGGGAAGCGCTTCTTTGTTTAACTTTCTGCTCCAGGTACACCTTGGCTCTGACCGCTGGGCAATTTTTCAGTTTCTGACATCAGAGTGGGACCTAGTGAGGTGTCAGGCATTAGCACCATAAGTTGTGACTGACAGATGAATTGCAAGTCAACTAAACAGTAATCTTAAACATGAAATAATAATTTAGTAGCTCAGAATAGCTCAGTTATTCTTTATTAATAAAGATGTTAAAAATGTTGATGGAAGTAGGACTTTGGAGGAGTCATAAAAAGTTGCACAGCAGAAACAGAAAGTCTGGAAATAGTTTCTGCTTACATCCATGCCAGCATTAGCTGCAGTACAGCTAGCTGATATAGAAAGTTAGAATGTCTATCGGAGTCCCTCATGAAACTCAATGCCTAATGCCTGCTGTCAGTCTACCTTGTGCTTTCGTCAGCGTCACACACAACAAACAACATGTTACACATTCAGTCAACCATCAATGAGTTGTACAAAAACAGTGGTAGCAGTTCAGCCAGTTGCTTTCGATAAAACTTTGTCAGAATGTAGATTCACTGGAGACTATTTCACTCAACACATTTACTATGTGCTGAGTAAAATCTGTTTTTGAAACAAATGATAAGACATAAGTGCATATTTCACGTGACACATTTTACAAGTATTACTGTGACTTTCAAGCCCAAATATTTAGTTGCCTTCAAGACAGTGCACTGTTGTGGGTAAATGAATTACAATCCTAGTGAAAACAATGCATTATTTAAGAAAAAAACATGCATTATTTTTGTACATCAACATCTCCTTATATGACTCAGCTCAGTATGAAGGGCAAAGAAAAATTATCACATTTTCATGAACTATTGCTTTAGAAATTTCTTCTTCCTTTAATTTTTTTTATTTCCTGTAACAACTACTAACTAAATGACTATTCTAGAGTACTTTTTGTATCAAGTGAAAGGTAGATTGTTACCATGAATTAATAGCAGCAACATCTTTTCACTGTGTGCCTTGTTAGAGGTTTGCATACCAGGAGATGCTCAAATTATGAGTTCAAGTCAGCAAGAGTACAAGAGCAACAAGGGATAGAGTAAGCTAAAGAGAAATTGTATCCGCTATTAAAATACTTGTAAACAAGAACACAAAGGCAAGGAGATAATAAAAAAAAAACATTTCCCATCTCCCTCTTTGACCTCCTGCAGCGATGCAGACCCTTTAATTCCCATGGAAATTTTAGGATGTTTCAAACTGCTACAGTGAATAAACAAGATTACCCATTTGGACATGCCCCTAAATCTTATCATATTGGAGCAGGGGAGAATGATTGTGTGACACCAGCTAAAGCAATAAGGTTTGCAAAATGAAGGAACAGTCTGTGATGGTTGCTGAACTCAGCTCTATCCTCAAACAAGTGCTCCTGCTTCTGTTTGTGGCTTAATGAGAATGTTGTTCTTTGCCTGTGTTGATGCTTTACAACAGGCGTGCCCAAGTCCTCGACAGCCATCGTCCTGCCACTTTTAGAGCATCTCTGTTTCTACGCACCTAAATCATCAGGCAGCTGAATTCCCTCACCAGGATTCATTTAGCTCTGCAGAGACCTGGTGATGAGCCATTAATTTGATTCAGGTGTGTTGAAGCAAAGATGCATCTAATGGCTGCAGGAGGTAGCTCTCAAATTTTGGCACCCCTTTTTTACATGTTGTGGCAGGAGGAGGGATCCGTTTTTAAGGTGTAGAGGATGTAAATGTTCCACTTATTATGTTCCGTCAGACATAAATCAACGCAGGATTTCTTAAGTGCGCTACCTTGACCATTACTTTTTTTTTTCTGCAATGCTGTCGCAATAAAACAGCAAGCATAAGTGTATTTACAGGTGCCGCCACTGTGCTTGAGGATGCTCTGATGACTCAGAATTGGATGTGGTGGGTATAAAAGGAGCTGGTCTTATGGGCCTCTTTAAGCTCACACTGTAGCTTGATTGTAATCACGCAACATAAAGCAGCCATGCAGAAACCTCTTGTTAAGCAGCCTTGAACTGGATTTGGTTCTTAGCATGAGGCGAGCAGAAGCAGCATGGCAAGCAAGGCAAGGCAGAGTTGAGCGAAGCACTGGGCTCCAACCAGACGCGGAGGCGGCTGGTGGAGTTGTGCCACAAACAGGTTAGTCATGGAGTTCTGGCTGTTTCAGTCGTGAATGTCATGCCTCATCATGATGAATCTTTGTGACGGAGATCACGAGAGACAGTTTTATGAGACCATAACCTGTGAATAAGATGATTACAACCACAAATAGGTGGGAGGGGGCGCTCTGTGGTAAGAAGCATCACCATGCTGAGCAAACATGACAACAACAGCAACAATAACAGGTTTGAAGCTCATGAAAACACAGAGATGCGGGACTTGTAAAGATCACAATGTATATGACATGAACATGCAAAAAATAATACTATAAAGCGTCTGCAGCACACCCACTGTACACAAATGCATGCTCAGTTAAATTCATTTAATATAGGGGTGGCAACAAGAAGAAGAGAGGGATTTTTTTTTCCTTTCTGTCTCAGAGAAGACGTTGATCTTCCCAAATCCCTGTATCTCATGTTAAATCCATGTAATGTGGATTAAGACCTGTTGAAATATATATATATATAGTTATATCACAGGAATGATTAGGACTTCTTTTCCAAATCCTTGGTTGTTTGTCCTCTTATGATACAGATGGACAGGGTATATCCATATAACTATATATGATTTAAAATCTGTGTTATGCCCACTTGACCATTACATTTTTAAGATTATTTTATTTTTAAAGAAAAAAGCATTAAGTGCCAAATTCAAAAGTATTCAAATTGCTTGAAACTTTATTCAATTTGCCACATTAAAACAAGTTGCAAGGCTTGTTTTAACCATAATGCATAGATAGGGAGATATACATTTCCTGTCACTGGTTCAGATTGAGGCCGGTCTGTATTTACACCAGAAGCAAACAGCACAAAAGTTCATTTGGAAGCGAACAGAAAAAAGTTGGTCTTGGTTTGGTTGCAGAAGATTCAGGGTTTGCATGACTGTATTCACACAGAAGGTCCAGTCCAAAGGGGGAAATCTGGTCCATTTAAATTAAAGAAAATGTTTGAATAAACTCAAAAACTAGGCTTAAAACTTTCCTTGGTGTCAGAGACTAACAATGGCTTCAGTGTAGGACAATCACCTCAAGCATAGACAAACCAACAATGGCATTAGTTTAAGGCATATTCATCGATCTAAAGCCAATTGACAATCTGTGCTGCCAAATAAAATCCAATGTGTCCAATCAGATCCAAGAGAGAAAAGTGTTAAAAGGTTATAAATACTTTTACAAACTACTGTCAATAAATGGTAAAAAACATTTATTTACTTGACTTTCCAAAGTGACATACTAACATTCCACCTAATAGTTTACTTTGTTGAAATATGAGGAATAAACATAAAAATAAAATGCATAGAGGCTGGAAGGCTGCAGTTCATTCCCCCAAATTTTTTTTTGATTAGTTGTTGATTATCATCCACTGAAAAAAAAAAAAAAACACCAGATCGGTACATGCCTCATTTATTTTAAAACTGATCAATCCTCCTGCCACAACTTGTGAAACATCAACATAAGTGAAGTACAAAAATTGCATTAATTCATAAGCAGAAGCTGAAAATGTGCTGGAGGATAATGCGGAAATCAATGTTCCAAAACATCAATTAAATATACTTAACTAATCTTTTATCTGAAAATATGTGCTTTTAAAGAGGTTTTATCATTATAACAACCACTTTTTTAGAATTAATTTAATGGACCTTGATCTTCTTACATCCTTTGGAGGTTTTAATGTTGGAATACAAAATTTATTCTTCCAAGATTCATAAAACACGTCTCAGTCACAAGCAAAACAATGGTTCACAGACAATGAAAGCTGATAAGCTGGAATACAGTATTTCACTTGCCCTTGAGATAAGGATTTGCATTTGAGCTAAAACATATTCTACTTGCCTGTGATTCCCTATAAAAATATTGTGAAACCATAAATAGCTCATGAAAAGCAACATTTACAGAAGGGTTTAATCTTTCCCTATTGCAAGTCTTAGTCTGTGTACAACGCTGATCCATTTACCCGATCAATAGAAAGCCAGATCTAGCTAACTGCAATCAAAAATACAAGCTGATTTGTTGTATTTATTGTAGCAACACTTACTGTTAGAAGCATAACCAGCAGGTGTATGAGTACTAGGTGTATGAGTATAAATGTAACTAAAGTGAAATTAGACTTCAAAGACAACTGAGCAAAAATATATTTTAGAAGGTAAAGTAAATATCTATCGTTTAATGACATAATACCAGGAGGGAATCTAACTAATAATACCACTAGAAACTATGGAAAACTGTTTTTGCGTTGAAATAGTATGAGAAGATCACACTGTTTGAGTTGATGAAATATGAATCAGAGACTTCACTAGGTATTTATTTCCTGTTCATCTAACAGAAAACTACAACACTGGTCATCAGGTGGTTTTCTTATCTTACTGTGAAGGTTAAATATATGTATTTATGAACCTTAAGACAGATCTGCATACAACAAACAGATTTATTGTTTATTTAAATAAGTGTTTTAAAATTATGTTATGGGGAAAAAACATATATATATGAGCTGAAGTATAATAAAAAAACTAAACACTAAAACTATTGAATAGTGTCAGGGTACAAACAATAAAATATGATTTACAAAAAAAGCTTAAAGAAATTAAACTCATATAGGATTGAAACAGATGGATTAAAAACAGTGAATAACCCATTAAGTATGAACTAAACAAAACAAGATCCAACTGACCTAGATTTAAATGAATTTGTGCTAAATGTGACATATTTACTTATGCCACCAATGATTGGTGGTATTTTGTTTTTCTATTATGTATTATTTAGTATTTTTGTTCAATCTGTAATGTTGTGTTTTGGTATGCTTTGTTTTTAGTCATGTTCTGCTGAGATATTGCTATCACATTATTTCTCCTGTGTTTGGTATTTAGTCTTTGAGTTTAGAGGATCCTTTTCTGCTCTTTTGTGGTAGCTTCAGTTTTCTCTGTGGGTTTATTCCCCAGCGAGTCACTTCAGTTCACTCCAGCTCCCTACTCCCTCACAGCTGCAGCACATTCAGTTTATTACACTCATCAGCTCCTTCATGCAGTACTGTGCTTGCCCCAAGTATTTAAATTCTTTGTTTTCATCCACTCCTTACTGGGTCTTTTAGTTGTTTCCAGCAATGTCTCCCACTGCGACCCTCCTATCACATTGGTTTGCTAATTATTACAAAAATATATTCTGGATAAGCCCCATATTTGCATTGACCTACAAAGCACACCTGCATACTGCATGCTTTTGGGTCCTTCACTTTAACACATTAAGAGATTGAGGCAGAATGTAATGTATGAAACAAGGGAATCATAGAGGGGGGATAACCAAACAAATATGAAGCGACTGCATATGAAGCATATGAAGCGACTGCAAAGTTTATTTGGTGGAAGAGCATCTCATCACTGTAGGTGGTCTTCCACCCTGGGAGATGCGTCTCTCTAAGCTGCTGGCGGGTAAACTGGCATAAGCCCAAATGGCTACTTTTGCTTACAGTCTTTTCCACAAACACTATTTGCTCAGAGAACTATTCCAGAACTTAATTGGGATGATTTATGATTACATTTCTATCAGAAGAAATGTCTTAAAGGTGTTTATTTAGGTTCTATACTACATGATAACTAAATTTTTTTTTCAACCAAATCACACAGTAGTTTAGGTAGATATGTGCTTTAAAAATTTCCTCAAAGTATTCTTATTATTTTTTTGGATACATTGTTCTCAAGGGCATCTTTGCAAATCTGTGCTTAATTGGGGCCTGCAAAGTAATGCAAAGCAGAGCATTGAAATGCCTTGGAATAATAGGTCCATGGAAAGCACTTATTATTCTGCCATCAACAGAATGTCTCTTTATTTATTGGGGCCTGCTATAGCAATAGATAGGCATTCAGGCTAACATTAGCTTTTGGGCTAATTTTAACATTAATAGATTAATTCCATGTTAGTCAACATGCTTGTGACTCTCCACATGCTATTGATTACATTGAAGCTTTCTTTAGCATTGATGCTAACTTTTAGCATCAGAATGGTGGGTTCTAACTGATGGACACACTTTGGCAGGCCCCCGTTTAATTTTCTTCAGAAATTTTCTAGTATTGCTTGTTAGTAATATAGTGTTAAGAGATGAGATTTTTCTAATGGTAACAAACTGCCACGAAGTATAAATCATATTTTTACATTTGCGTTTATAATATATTTACTACGGAGCCCCTAACGGGACATGGAGATGATCGAGATCCCGACTTAGTTTCTCGAGATATCGACTTTTTTTTTTCTTTTCGCGGGATCTCGAGAAACTAAGTCGGGATCTCGAGATAATAAGTCGGGATCTCGAGATCTCGAGATCTCGACTTAGTTTCTCGGGATAAGTCGGGATTTCTTTCCTTTTTTTTTTTCTCCATGTCCCCTTAGGGGCTCTGTAATTTACCACCAAAGGCAAAAAAAAAAAACATTTTTACTTTTCAGCAAAATTCACCAAATGTACAATTCTTAAGTAGTAAGTAGCATAAGACAGGTAATATTTCAAAAAAGCAGAAGAAATCCTGTATATTTTGAACAATAATAATATTCGTTGTTAATCTGTTGCTATGAGATGAGCGTGTTTTCTGATAACCACGTGCCACAAAGTAAGCATCTGATTTTTACTTTTGCTATTTTGCTATTTTTACTTTTACTTTCTTGTGTCTAAACAGTTAAGCAGTATGTCAAAAGAGCTTATGTTTTATAAACAATAATGTTACCTGTTATTTATTTGATGTTAAGCTATGAGCGTTTTTTTCTGGCAACAAACTGCCATGAAGTATAGATCAGATTTTTACTTTTGTATTGAATGTCTGTTTTATAACATGTTTACCACCAATGAGAAAAAAAAAATCACTCTTCTGCAAAATTCCCCAAATGCACAATTATTAAGTAGTAAGAACCATAATGTAAGTAGTATTTTAAAAAAGCAGGGTAAATCTTGTATTTGGATGTATATGGATTAGCAGTAGCCTTTTCCCCAAAACAAGCCTTTTAGCTATTGTTTTTTATTTATTAACCTCGTTTAGCACACTGAATGGAGGAAGTCAATGTAAGACAACATGCTACATACACCTCATGCCACTGGCAGCATTTAGGCTAACATTAGCATTTTGGCTGATTTGAGCTTATGCATCAAATTTAACATACTGAATGGAGTAGATCCATATTACTCAACTTTCTTTTCTTTTGATTACATTGTAGCTTACTTTAGCATTGACGCTAATTTCTAGCATCAGAACACTGGGTACCAACCAACAGGCACAGTTTAAATTTCTTCAGAAACATCACTATAGTGGACCAATCACAACACTTAACATATTTCACACAATTTTATATTTTTCATTCATATTTTTGGAAATATGAATTTTCAGTAGCTTCCAGGTAATCTGACCAAAAGGCACCAAATAAAAACCCAGTTGTGTAACCAAGATATGGCAGTTTTAAACATATTCTATTAAATCTTTTTAAAAATATTTTGAAGAAAAAATCTGGATTTTTATGGATTTTTATTCAGTAACTCCCAAGTTATATGACTAAGTTCAATACCTCAAATTCCTCTGTTAATAAACTGAATTCAAACACAAAGTCTACCATTTTAAAATCTCAGAAACTGCTCTTTAAAGCATGGAGTGGTTTAATGACTTCAAATAACATGTTAAAAAAGAAAACAACTGAAAATCACAATTTTCTCAGAAATTGTTTCTACTTTCTCTGTGGAGTGTCACATTTATTTTTAATTACAACAAGATTGGTCCTCTATATATTAATCGCATAAAACGATTTTGTGCAAAAGATTTTCTAGAGCTAAATTCGCAAAATAGACATTGTAGCTCTGCTTCTTGAAAATTAAAAACTATCCCTTCGCAGTGATAAAATGTATCCATGAATGATATCAACCCATAAAAAACTATGAGAGTAAAATTGCTAAAACTCCCAAGACCTCCTCAAGTAAAAAGTGGACAGGAGAGAGGTGGAGGACTTTCAAGAGGTTGAGCTGTGGGAAAGACAATGTGACAAGAGATGTGCCCCCAAATGTGACTTATTAAGCACTGCAGCTTTGATAATACAGGGAGCACTTTTATGATTAGAGATGTGTTATATATTTGACAATGCACAAAATACCAAAATTCCATGTAAATATTTAAGTACGGTATTTGGCCTCTTGAAGATCCAAATATGCTGCAGGTAGACAGAGCGTTCTGTAGGCAGAGTGAACCGTCAAACCATCATTGCACTTTCCGAGCCTTAAATAGACATGGCAACAATCAGCGAAGCTGAAAAGAACAAAGACATTTTTCTCATTTGGATCAATCACGTCATCACCTTGCACTGGGGTCAGCGCTGGCTCCTCAGTGAGATTGTCACTTTTGTCAGTTTATTGCTCAGACTTGCCCTGCAATTGTTCTTGAATTCCTTTCGGGGAAGAAGCTTTTAAACTAAGCCAAGAGCTCCTTGCAAAGATGACTAAAAGCTTTCTGAATACCATCCTCGCTCCCCCTCCCTAAAAAAAAGAACCTGAACATTCCTTGGAGAGTCCTCATGCTATAGGGCATTTAGCACAGACAGTTTGCACTAAATAAAGTATATTGTCTGATTGTACAGTCAGACAGCGTAAATTAGTTTATATTGTCAGATGAAAAACTTAAATTGTGCTAACAAATTTCAGTGGCTGAAAAAAGAAAATCACCATATTCTTTTGGCCGTTTCATTGTTTTTTACAAAGCCTGACCAGCTTGTTTTTTCATCTTTAGCTTACATGCTCAAATATGTCATGGTTCTTGGATGTTGGTTTTCTGCCTCTATTTTCCACTCTTCTTTTTGTGCAATTGATCTCATTATGGACAGAGATGATTACACTCATCCTCATCCTGTTGATTGCTGTGCTAAGAGTAAGACTTGTAAGTTTGGCACTTCCAGACCAAGTTGTCAAAACCAGACCCTCACTTTGTTTTGCACAGTTGCTACTGGACCTCAGTACTTTTGTACTGACATGGATGAACCACCATGACCATCTCCATCCAGCCACTCCAACATATTACTGCAGCAACCTGCTTGTCCTCTGTCCACTCTGTTTCTACAACCTCTATCAAGCACATCTTGCCTATCTCTTCATACCACAGGAACAAGAACAGTCTGTTAAGTATCATTCCACCTGATTTATTTATCCATAGCTCCTAAATCCAGTGTACACTTTTCATTTCATATTATCTACAAATTGTACAGTTAAAATCCTCAAACTTTCACCTTTATATTTTGGATTTTGCATTAGTCACTAGTCAGCTGGCAGTAATTTGACAACTTAGCCTTACCAGGCTTTATTTACGCTGAATCTCTATTCACCGTGTTCCCTCCAGTGAGTTCTTGGACTGCCTCGGTCTGTTCCAAGTTGAAAATATCTGAGAAGCTTTTCCAAAGGGAGATCCTTTGGAGACGGTGTGGAATGCCCAGCTGGCATCCTAAACAGATCTCGAAGGACTCTCAAACGAAACTTGTGATGAAAGTGCCAATGATTATAGCATTTTATTCTAAGCCTGAGCCCAACCACTTCACGGAGAAGGCTGTTTTTAAGCCACATCCAGCCAAGATTTCATGATCTCAATGTCATGACCATAAGAGAAGGTTGGAATATATACCGTCTGCCAAATCGAGATGTTCACTTTTTGGTTCAGTTCTTCCTTTTATCTGACAGATTGGACGGGGTCTGCATTACAGCAGATGAATTTCTGTTGTGTCTTTCATTCATGATCCATAAACAAGACAGTAAAATGCTCAAGCTTTTCTTCTTGAGTCAGAGACTGACACCCACCTCAGAGGGAGCAGTAGGAGCAGGTTTTAAGGTCTGAGGTTTTAAACTGTTTAAAATCTTAATTAGTAAAAGCACAAAACATGGATTAGGCTGGAATATTTGCAGTGATTCTTTTTTTTTCAAACCCAGTTTGCAAATAGTCAAAAATGACTAAATGGAAACAGAAAAAGATGATTTACATTTATTTTTCAACAATACTGAAAAAAAGTTCTCTATCTTCTTGACAGATCTATAGATTGTTACACTATGAATATGTATGCATCACACATACGCATATCTAAAATGTAATTTAACCCCTTGTCAGAGTAGCCTGCAAACTGAGCATCCATTTTTCCCCTATAAAGCAGTCAAAGCTCCCTCAGCACTTAAAAAAGATGCAATAGATTCCCAACTGAGTTTCACTGTCAAACAGTCATTTATTGCTTTCTCACTCTCTCAATTATTAATTTTCTCACTCACTCACTCGCTCACTCACTCACTCATGCACAGACAACAAATGAATGAATCACTTTAAAAGGAACTCAGTAGAGCAGTAGAACAGCAAAAACAATAGCTTTTTTATGCCAGTAAAAACATTGAATGGCCAACTAGCATTTCCTTGATATGAGAAAATTACACCAAGACTATAAATTTGTCCCAAACTTCAATAGTTTGCAATAATATTAACAGAATCTGAGTAAAAATGGGAGAAACAGTGCTTTCTTCTGCCTTCAACATGAGAATCAAAGCACAGACAGATGCCAGCCACAATAAAGCCAAAGAGTAAAGAGCCAGACAATTTATTAATATACCAGACAACACATTTGAATGCAGATATTCACACTGAATGAAAGCTCTCTAATAATTATAAGAAGCTTTGGGAAGAACACTAAAAATATTTGACTCCAGACACAGTTTGAAAGCCATCTCTACCAAATACTAATGAAATATATGTAGACTTCTGAATTTGAAAGAAAGCTTAAACTTTCAGGTGTTTGTGTGTGGTTGCAGAGCAGAACTTGACTTCAGTCTTTTGATCCAAGGAGAACTTGAAAAAGTGAAAATGACAAGATGACACACACAAGCAGTCACTGTAATAGCATCTCTTTGTATGGGAAAAAAATAGTAAAAATTGTTGTGGGCTCATCTGGACATGTGTTTATGCCAGTGTTGGATGTGACCCCTTCTGCATTATCAGTAAAGTGAAATACTATACACACCCGTGTATATTTGCGTGTGTGCAGGAGAGTGAATGAATAGAGCTGTTTTGATACAACTGCTGATCCAGCTTTGGCAGCGAGAATGGCCACACTTATTGAATGGCGGGCTGACTACTCTAATGAGGTAATATTACAACAACAAATGATGAAAAATTTATGCTAAGTGTTGATACTGTTACAGAAGGCTCAAGGAACATTCATTTGCTGTTTGATTTTCTTATATGCCAGCTTAGCAGGCACTATTTCATGATTGGAGCAGGAATAAAGCATACACTTAGAGTAAAAAAAAGGGGGCTTAGTCTATTACACCAAACAGCTGGTGGACATGCCAGCACCAGTTTTTTGAATGCACCTTTGTGCTTTGTGTATGGGATCATGTACTTTAGGTGTCTGTGTGTATTTGCATGTTGTGATTATAGAGAGTGTGGAACACAGTGCAGCGTAGGTGAGGGCATGCATACTGAATGTTAAGTGAGCATCCTGCTCATCTCATTGGCATTGGAGTGCTTGTACTGCAGCGATAAGTGCATTTATGGAGAAGTCAGCACGGCTTTATCTCTTCATTGCAGGTTAGATCTTAGATAAAAGGATTTGGCTCCAAAAAGTAAAAAAAATAAAAAATCAAACCTGTGATAAGACCTCAGCTTCCAAGGTTTACCAACTTACTTCAGTATAGCGCTTCACCAAGCCTACCCAGTCTGTATGGTGATTGGAACCTTCACAATGCTGTGAGTAGGGCCTTTATTAACCATATTGAATTATGAGGTGGAGATTGATAAAAAACCTCAAACTCTCCAGGTCACAGAAATTATGACTTAAAAGAAAATGAAACAGCAGCAGTGTGCCATATTGTGTGATGGACCCTGCATATTAAATCTTGATTTTGAAGATTTAATAAAAGGATGAAAAAAAAACTTACAACAATACACAATGGAGAACACAGGGAGCCAGAGCAGGACAGACATTACAGGAATCAGGATCCTCAGAGAAGTAACAAGATTAGACAGGATTTAACAGGAGGAACCAACAAAGAGTGTGAGCAGGAGATAGGGTTTAAATACTGGGAGGGTGAACACTGGAACAAAAGACCTGGGCTTATTAGCTAACGGGTTACAGGTGTGAGATGAGACAGGCGTGGTGGACTGAGGAGGGAAAGAGAGGAACCAATAGGGAAACTGACTACAACTAGGAAGTAGTTTTGAGTGTTAATGGGGTGAGTGTTAATGGGGTATCGCACAAGTGAGTGTTAATGGGGTAAATGACTAGCAGCTAAGCTAGTAGACTGATACAAGGCAGCAAAGGAGGACAAACAGGGGAATCAGGAAATGACTCTAACTGTAACTATCACACAGAATAAAACTAAGAACAGACTAAGAGTAAACATGATTAATCAGATGAAAATAACCAAACTAACAGGAAACACAAATGAGGGAAAAAAAGGAATCAATACAGGGAAGCAAGTAGTCCAAATAACACAGGATACAGGATATTTAAATTTTTAATCTACCAATAGTACTTCCATATGCACTAGAAAATTCAACTATCCATGGTGTGTGTGATCTGCAGCCTATCTCCAACAGTCAATGTTTGAGTGGTGTCACTTAATTTAGATCTTAATGTATCTAATTGAGTTTTGAAATGTATCGTCTACTATGGAGTTTTCAGCAATTCAAAATAAAAAGGGAAATATTTTAACTCCAAATAGCCCATGCACAATTCATTTGTTGAACAGGAATTAAGGGTTAAACATCTCCTGCTCTGAGTGAAGCTGGGAAGGACAACAGTGCCAGGACTAGATGATTTTTGAGTACTTTAGGATGAAGAACTGACACATGGCAGTACCTTCTGCATGCTAAAATGAATAAGGCATATGCATGCTGTACCAAAGAACTCAAAAAGTTGCTTGATTTATTGCATGGTGCTTTTTTTAAAGATTCCCAAGAAATGTGAAAACTCACAAGTACAGCATAAAAGTTAGCTTGTAAATTTAAAGTAGATTAAATCACGGACAGAAAATTTAGTAGCCCATACAGTGTATCTTTGATTCTGAACACCATCAATAAGGATAATAAACAATTGTTAGGGAGAACCCTGATTGCATTACCGAAATAATGAGTATGCATCTTGCAGGATTTTGCATGCTGTGCTCAATAGGTCATAAAAGAAATGCAATTGACAATACTGATCATTCCACAATGACATGATCTGGACAATGCATTTTATGTTAGAATATGCTACCTGCTACCTGTTGCAATCTTAGCTTGATTTCTAAAGTTTTAGTGTTATTAATGTTCTAGACATTAAAAAAGTGTCCTTTTGAGATATCTGAAGTATGACAGCCATAGATTACAACCATTTAATCCCTCTGTTTCTCCACTCTTAGATCTCTACATCTGTCTACGTCTCTTTAATACGTGCTTTCTTATTCACTTCAGCCCAGTCGCATGAAACCTTTTCCTTCTTAATATACACATCCCTTTCTATGCCCTCAAACCTCTCTGTCCCAGCTCTATTCTGTGTATTGAAATACGGCTGTAGCAGAGGACCCTTGGGGTGATGGTGATGGAATGCATTTGGGGGGCCAGCAGCTTTCTCTCTCCAACCTGCATGCAAAATCTTCCCAACGGGGAATCACTGGCTCACACAGAGGGGTGCGAGTGCCATGGTAACACCATTGCTCTCCCTAAAACCCTTGGCAGACAGGTCTGCACAATCACCCCCAGTTAAAACGTTTCCCTGTTGCATACAGAAGAAAAAGCTGAGAAAAAAAATGAATTGGCTGAAAGGTATCCTGGTACATATCCAGTCACAGTGGAAGTCTGTTTTTTAAATTCCTGTTTCATGTTTCTCGACTTAGAAATCGAATTTATGGGCATGACAGAAGGAAAGATGCCTTTATAGTGGCATAAACATGCACTGTAGACATAAACGCTGAAAGAACCAGGTTATCCACTGTAACCACACACAAACCAAAAAAGTTGTCGGTTTTGCAAAATGCCCTATAAAGAACTCACACGAGAAAATAATCATGACTGCAAAATTCAACTGCACGCACTTGCATAAACACACCATAGGGCACACACTGTTTGGAGCTGGTGCCTTTTATTCAAAAGAGAGCTCAGGGGAGAAAGTTAGAGTAATTTATGCTATTTTGGTTAGAGTAAATGCTTTACTTGGGTTTCAAATAAAAGATAAATAAAAAAATAAATAAATAAATTGGGCACATAGATATTTTGTTGAATGACCCTGGCAGTTAAATATTCATAAGCTATTAAAAATAAAAGATGCACATTTTGTTCTTTTGACCCGCTGCTGCACACTCCGCCATCCATAATCTCTTCAGTTAGGCACACTGTCCCACTCAGAGGTGAAGCGAGCACAGCTTTGCCAGCAGAAAAACACCATTAGTCTCCCACATGTTCCATGTTGATTAGAATTGGATGAAAGGGAACAACAATTTCCCTGTTTGGCAGAAACAGAGGCCAACAAAAATCTTCACAGCATTGTTTTTGTGTTATTACGTTTGTTCTGAAAAAGCCACATCCATCTTCATATTTAAAAGAAAATGGGTCTCTTGCATTAAAAGATGCTGATGAGATATTAAAAATAGGATCTCTAATCAAAATATCTGGTTAAATAGAATCATTTTAAAGTCAGTTTGAGAATGAAACAGATCATTCCCAGACATGTCAGATTTCAGAGCGAGGAAACCTGCAATCTTGAAAGTGAAAAATCTACATAAGTCATGAGCACAAGCAGGTTGGTAAATTTGAAAGGATATTTTGACCAAAAAAGCCTCTGTGGACATACCTCTCCTAAAATTAGGCAGTGATTACAGTGGTTTATGATAGATCACCTGGAACATAAATGACTGATGGATATTATATTTTGTTGGTTACTCTGGTGACAGTTTGTAGAAGCAATCATTTGACTTGATTCCTGTGCACATCAGATTTTTCAAATTATAGTTTTATTCACCAGACAGGCACTCTATAATAATGTAAAGTTTATTAAGTAAATGTTGCATCCTAAAATGAATGATTTTTGTGAATTAAAAAAAAAAATTGTTTTGTTTTGTTTTTCACAAAAAAGGCAAATATTATTTTTTAGCATCAGGCATACTTTCTTCCAGACATTTTTGAAGATTGGTCAAAGTTCTGCCAAGTTGCAGTGTTTGCTCAGAAAAGAAGGAAATACAGACAACTTTAAAGAGGCAGCAGTATGTAAAATCAACCTTTTTTTAGATTTATAATGTTATCCCTTCATCAAAAGATACCTCATGGAGCAGCCTTCCCCTGTAACCCTCGTCATTCAGCTCCTTCAAACTAGCCAGGAGCTTTTAGCAAACACTTGATGGAACTGTGCATCTGCTGAGCTCATTATACAAGCTATTCTCAGTGCAACGCTAATAAAACTGTTGTTAAAGAAGAAGTATTGTTTTGATGACTTCCTGATGGCGGTGTCTCAGAAAGAGAAGGAGTTTTTAAAGAAACAGAGGCCCAATTTCAAGGTCAGACTTCTTTTATGTCATATTTGATATGTGGCATTTTTATAATTAATTAAGGCAAGGTAGTTTCTTGATTATATTATAAAATGGCGCTATGTGCCTGAAAAATACATAATAAGGCCCGTTTAATGTGATTGGTCAGATTTGAGGAAAAGTTGTGATGACTGGTGAAAATTGCAAGTCTACGCAAAATTTGTGCATGATGAGTGAATTGCTACAATTGAATCATTGCAACTTCCTGAAGGAAGTACCTTTGATACTGTAGTGAGTTACATACAGACCAAGCAAGTTTCATTCTGCTTCTAATAAATTCCAAGGTTGATAGGTCTCCAAGTTAGAGCTATATTTCCCTTTTCAGTCGATAAATTACCATCAAAATATTCACTTTGTGAATCAAATACAAGCCATTGTCTGTTCTGTTACTACTTTTATCCTTGGTGGACATTAGCTTTGATGCCAGATTTCAGGCAAACATCTGCCTGAAATGTTTGCCTGAACTACAGAAAAACTACAGAAACTACAAAAAAACTACAGAAAAGTAGTTTTTCTGCAACTACTTTTCTGTAGTTGCAGAAAAGTGAAATCATCACTTTTCTGCAACTACATTTTTGAATGTCTTGTGCTCTATTTTTATTATTATTATAATTATTTTACCCTTTTTTACTTTTTTTGTTAAGGAAGTGAATATAACCATTGTCAGCTTCAACTCTGAGCAGTTGAAAACAAAAGTCATACAACTTTTGATATATTATGTTTAAGCTTCACTTTACAAGAGATAGTAAGAATAGAAATAAAAATAGTCCATTCTAAGATGCATTGAGGACATTTATATTCATTTATAAAAATTTAGTTAAAATTTGACTTATCTGGCTGCTTCATCTTATTGTGTCAGGGAAAAGGTCAAATGTTGTTCTTTGTTATCTGCTCAGTGCCATCTTATTTAGTTCTTCAGTAAGCTTGTCACATATTTGTGGTGCAGGAATGGGACTCACTTGCTCAGTGTGAGTTACCCCATCTTGAGAAATTATGCATTGGCTGCGATGCTCCCTGCTGAATCCCTGCTGGGGCTGAGCAGTGTTCTGGGATGCAACCCAAGCCTAATCATCCGATACAAGTTTAAAAGTAGCCATGGGTAGGTTTTCAGTGGCCAAGAGTAGGAGGGGGAAAGGGGGACCACCAGGAGGGAGACCTGCAGAGATGCTCTGCAGAGGCTGCAGTTTTATCCAGCTGTCTTCACATAAGGCGGAGCAGGTAATGAAAGGTGGAGACAGAGATGAGTGAACTGCCGGCAGGACTCACCGGTCTTGATTAGGGCTTGTGTGCTTCTGTCTGCTCTGACAGAAATGTGTATTGTATGATTTTTGTCTGCAGTCATTAAATTACTTACATTTATCCTAAAATGTTCCTGCAATTTGAACATTTGGCCAAGAACAGTTTGTCCATCTCAAATGGCAGAAACACAATGTGAACACTTACCCTTCCTGTGTCACCATGCAAATGTGTGCACATGTTTGCATAAGCAGGATACTCATTTTAATCTTTTTTGAATTTATCTTAGCACCGTCCATGAATGCAGTGGCTATTGGTTCCTGCCTCTCCTTTTAGCGTGTTTGTTACTGTTTTGCATGTGGTGTGTTTATTGTTGGCCTTCTAATATTCCTCTGGTCCTGGATCAGTGTCCTTGATGTGATGAATGTTAATGTAGTAAAAATACTTGACATCATGGTCAAAGTTTGATTACTGCTGGGAATTCATTTTCCCCAACTCGTCTGGTACAGTGCAATCATAGTAAATCAACAGCTGTATAGAAAAAGTTAACTTTACCAGATAGAAAAAATTATACTTTGAAGCTCATCAGCTCATTAAAAGTGCCAATGTTAGTGATATTTTGCCATATTTCTAAACAAAAAGTCCTTCCCGGTTTTGTATTTAATAACTAGAAGTGCACCTGGATAACATTATTGCAACCAAAACACTGTGACTACTCGGGTAAATTAAAGGCTGCTTTGTGACCGTGGGAGAAAGCAGTAAAGAATGCCCACTCAATTTTTTAACCAAAGGCTAGTAGTTCAGTGGAAGGTTTCAGCGTTTTGTTGGTTGTAAAAAACGGCAATGGCTTCATGTTGTATTGGAGGGCTTTGTTCAAAGACCCATAAGGATGGTTTTAGTTTATTCCTGAACTACATTTGAAGTGGCTGAAGCAGATCAGGTGTACTCCTGAAAAGCTGGAGTCCTCTGTCATATATGTTCTATAATCTGAACATTTTGAGTTTGATTGTTTAATTTGCTTCCCACCGTATGAGAGTTGCTCAGTTGTTCAGGACAACTGAGCTCACTCTTCGTTCGCGAGAGTGAGCTTATTCGCCACGGTGCGAATAACATTAGTTTTGCCATAATTAGTTATTACCCACCTCCACTGACCAATTTACTAACAAAGTAAATTTACTAACGAAATATATTTACTAACAAAGTAAATTTCTCTTTCCAGAAATTACAGTAATCTCAAATGTATTTCTAGACTTTAAAATTATTATTTTCTAAGGTAGCATGCTGGCTAGACAGAGAGACGTTGTTTTTTCTATTGAGTGTTTGTGACAGCACCGTGTTTATATCCCCCTAAGTATTAAGTCATGGTACTACTACAGTACTACAGTGATCTCAGTCAATCCAAAATAAACCTCAAGCCCTTCTGAGTCAGCCCACAAGTTCTGAATAAGGTTTAGCTCAGGTGCAGAAGAGGTCATGTCAGGATTCTTTAATCTTTACAGGGTAGCAATGCAGTGAAATACTTGGATCCACATAATGGAGGATATCCTGCCTTAAAATCATAATCTTGTTTATTTTTTCCCCTGTACTTCTGCTTGAAGAAAGTGTCTTCTGAAAACTGGTAGTAGGTTTGGGAGTTGATATTGAGTTCATATCCAATGTTGAAAAGTCCAACTAATCTCTAAAAATACCATCACACACCAGTACCCCACTTCCAGCCCTGAATTAAAGTGAAGTTCTGGGTATGTACTGATCCAGTCACAGGCTCATCTATCTGTCTCTCAAGAGTCATTCTCATTTTATCAGTTCATAAAACCTTAAAAATGTCTGTTGTCAAATATTTATTGACCCAGTCTTGATGAATGTATCTTTTTCAGTGGCTAAACACGATGCATAGGTTGTCTTGTAAGGTAGGCTGTTGAGATTCAGCCTACTTTACCGTGTCCCTGAGCACTAAGCACCTTGTAAGTCTTTGCAGTCTAGATACCAGAAGTACAGGAATGGTTGGTAGCTTCATGTTGAGAGTTCACACTGTTGCACATTGGAGTGAGAAAATATGCATAACAATGGTAATTTGGAAAGTATTCACATAATAAATGTGCAGAAATAGCAAAATAAGCAGAATGTATTCGAAGCCATGATGCAGTCCTGAATAGACAGTCAGGGAACTTAAAGAACCATTGATTTAGAAGATGAAGGAAAACTCTGGCTTCTTAGAAACAAGATTGTTGACTTAAAACCTTTGCACAGTAAATACACTGCAAGCCCTTACAGCATGGATGCAGTGAAACAAGACAAGAAACACAACACCCCTTCCCCCCAACGTTCTATCTCTTTATCCTCTTGTCATTTACTCCTGATCCCTGATTTCTTTTGTAAGCCGTCTTCAGTTGGATAACCTTGTAAATGCTTTGAGATCCAACGAGGTTATTACCCAGAATATGCTTAATTACAGGCACGGCTGTGCACAACACAGGAGTGTTTACTATGCATCCAGGCAAAAACAGATAAGGATAGATAAACAAAGAAGATATAGGGCAGATGATGAATATCTTCACTGTTTATCTGTCTTTCTGCACATCTGAAGAAGCGGGACAGATGGGCCTTATATGTTTTTCAGCTCATCTTCATCGTTTGAGCCAGTATAAAGAACATTATTCAACCCAATAATGAAGTAATAAAGTGCATGGAGAGTTTTTTTTTTTCTTCTTTTTTTTTTTTTTTTTTTTTTTTTTTGCCAAGCACAGTTTGAGTTTGATAGTTATTGTGATTGGAAACCAGAGATAGCGGCTGATTCCTAAAAGACTGTTGGCTGGAAATTCTGTTTTAATAAAGCAACAAACCTATTTTCCTCCTGCCTCTGCTCACTTCTAAATTAAGCTGCAAACTCGAGCTCTTAAAGGCTGACTGATGCCTCTGCACTGAGGTGTTTGGGTACCTACGTCCTGCGGTGTGCACCTCCGTAGAAATGTAATTACAGTACACATCAGGGCTGCAGCAGTGTGTGGGGGGTCGGCAGCAGTTATGACGGACTTTCTTGAGTAGCTTTCCTCTCTCCTTCCACACATACACGTTTCTTGTTCTGCTAGTTTTAGTTGAAAGTTTTGACAACACACAGCAGGTTGAAAAAAAAGTTTTTTATCCCTTGCAGTGGTGCCAGGAGAATTTAAATTTTTTCTTATCTTGCAAAGCCATTTCCAGCTCTAACCTTCTGCTGGCTGCTGTTTGTTGTTCTCTATCAAGTGAGCGTAAGACAGTAAACATTATTACCTCAGGAGTATAAAGAAGCACAACACAGCCAGATAATGCACAGTGCTTAGTGCTGAAGTTCAACACTAACATTTCCATGCTGAAGGCTAAATGAATGTGTTCTGCATTCTTTCTCCAAAATCACTGTGGACGATGACGCAGTGCTTTCTACAACTATTTATACCCGTTGAACTTTTCACATTTTGTCACTCTGCAAACCACAATCTACAATATATTTTTTGGGGATTTTCTGTAACAGATCAGCAAAGTAATGCAGTATTATTGAGAGAAATAAAAATTATATGTCACTTTCAACATTTTTTTAATCTGAAAATTGAGTTATGCGGTTCTGTACTGTACTGTGCAGAACTTTCACTACACTTACAGCTTGAGGTTTTTAGATATTTGATTCTACCAATTATCCAAATGTAGTGACTGCAATGTTTGCCCATTTTTGGCCAAATAGCTCAACCTCAGTTAGACTGGATGGAGTCTAACTGTATAATGTAAATGTTGTTGTCATCCAAACAAATCCCATTCTTTTACATGCTTGCTATCTCCACTACATGGATTGTTGTAAATGATAAACAGATTATTTTTAATGTTTTCTTCTAGCAATGATTCCATGCTTGCCTGTCTTCCATTTTTGGAGTGTGCCATTTCTAATAGTTTTGTCAACAGATTATCCAACCTGACTTGTGGATTCTTGCAGCTCCTCCAAAGTTAATATCAGATGTTTGACTGCTTCTGTACTGATGCTCTCCAGTCAAGACAGCACATCTGGATTTTACTTATAATAAATTTCACACAAGTGTTCTGAAGAACGGCAAGCTGCTACTATTATCATGTGTTACTCTGTGTTCAAGATGAGATTAACTTATGCAAAGAAAGACAGGATTGGTCCTTCTTTAGAGTTACCAGGGGATGAATGCAAATGTAAATGTTTTTTCAGTTTTTCAAAATTTTGAATACCATGCATTAGGAATACCAGACCGATTTCTACCACATAAATTTACCCCATAAATTAAGTTGGGGCTTGTGATTATTATGTTACTGAATGACTTCTGTGCCATAGCAAAAGCTTTTGGCTTGCACATACAAGAAATTGAGATTTATTGTGTAAATGTTAAATTTACCCCTACAAGTCGTGATAGTGACTTCCATTTTTGATAGCAGCAGCTCTGACATATGGAGCTTTGCTAAGGAGAACTAACAGAAAGTTAATCCGCCCCGGATTCCCATTGCTTGTCCAAACTCCCCCCCTTTTAATAAACTAGGTCACAACTAGGCACAGCCAATCTACAAGAAGAAAAAGCCCCATCAACTAAAAATAAAAGTGTTGTACATAAAGGGATGAAAAAAGCAGGAACAAAAATCAAAATTAGATCTCTTTGTTCTAAATTAAATCTGGAACATTCAGGTCTTAGTTCTGCCACTGTGCTGCAAAGGGGTGGAAACTGCTCGCAGGCCAAGAACACCATTGTCTTTGGTTCGACAATAAAAGAAGAAAGCCCTGTATAGCCTAAAAGCACAAGCCTGCCCACAGCCGTACACATAAACACGGAGCTGGTGTAATCCACTATAGACATAAGCTGCAGAGTGTAATTGAAACAGTGCTGACAGCAGTGCAAAGACGAAACAGAGGCGCAGTGGAAGGAGGATAAAAATGGCACCAGATGGTACTTTTCTTGGGGCTTGTGCATCTGTGAGAAACTTTCTTGGGTTATGTCTGTGTTGCAAAACCATCACTGATAACACAGCGCTCAGGGGTGCGACAGTTGACCACCTCACCTCTCCATGTCCATCCTCTCTCGGCTCTGTACGGCCAACCCTGCAGGCTTGCTGTTTCTCCCTCTGCGCTCAAAGAACCTACACCACCTCGGATGTGGCCCTCTCAGGAAGGGAGGCTGAAAAAGAGCGAATGTGGAAAGAGTAGTGGAAGGATGTGAAAGATGGGACAGATAGGGGGGGATTGGGTTATGTTTTCATGTTCACAGCCTGTCCCTTTGAAGTATACACCAAAACAACCTGAGGCCCACAGCAGCCAATCCCAGTAGTTGACATGACAGTCGGCTTGGCAGCCATAGACCCGCTGGAGACTCCACTCCGCCTCTTTTCCCGCCTTGTCCTGCCGTGCCCACCGCCATCCCCTTCCTTATCCTCTACCTTTCTGGCGTTCCACACTTCCTGCCTCTCCCCTACCCACTCTGCCCATCTCACATGCCAAGGCATGTTTGGCACCCCAGTATCAAGCCTCCATTTTCTGCCAACCGATCTCAATGTTTATGCCAATGATCTTGGAAACAATCATACACTGTGGAACTGGCACACCATATGTAACAGAAAAGATGCCCACTTACACTAAAGTTTCTAAATAAAAATGATAGGCTGGGAAATTCCTCTTGGTGCTAGCAGGGTTCCTATGCAGCCTGGAAAAGTCTGGAACTTGATTAAATCTGTTGCAAGGGCTGCGTAAGTGTGGAAATATAAAACAAAGTGTGAAAGAACACTTATATTTCTTGACTGTATTTTCTGTCTAAAAGTTGGCAGTAGTTAGGAGTTTGTCCTGTAACCAGTGGGTTGCCAATTTGAACCTCAAGTCTGTCTCAGTTGTTATGTGCCAGACACTTGCATACTAGAAGTGGGTTACTAACTGGATGAAACAACCTTTGGAGCAATATGGACTAAATACGGTGCTATAAAAGAACAGACCTTTTACCAATTAGAATTTAAACCTCATATTCATCTTCATCTAACTTTATTTATCTGTTTCTCCATCTGGATCTTTGTCCATCCATCCATCCATGCATCTGACTGACCTCCCATCAGTCAATTTGTTCATCCACCCATTCATTAGTCTGTCTGACCATCCATACATACAGCCATCAAAATTCTAGGACCTTCCTGTCTTCTTTTTTCTCATGCCATTTTTGTACGTTTTCAGTCTTTAACTTGGGAATTTGAATGTGGGAAAGACTGGAAATTTGATGAAAAAACGAGCAGGAACCCTGTGGGAGAAATCTTCATTGAACTGATTGTAAATGAGCAATAAGAGAATGAGGAAAAATATAGACCCACACAAAATACTTAGCTTTATTCACTTTCATTATCGAGTTCATAACAATGGTTAAGCCAGTGCCAAATAAAAATAATTAAAACAAAGAAAGGAATACTTATTCGGATGTGGATAATTATTGTATGCATCCACGGCTGGCAGTGCTGTGATCATCGCTGTTATTGTTTTTTTATTGTCTTTCATCTCTGGTAAGAGGCGATGAAAATCAATGGCAGGCTTTCCCTGTGGCTTGGCAACCACATTCAGGCTGTACACACAGCTCCAAACCACGCATACACACCACGCAAACACACACGCACTCAGCCTTCTCTCACCACTGGCTGCAGCGGAGGGAGATTGCTATCGGGGTGAGGCTGGGTTTTAATTGATCTTGGTCACAGTTTAATGCGAGGCAAGGATTAGCTGTTATCGGAGGAAGGGGAAGAGGCAGAGGGAAGGGTTTTGGGAGGAGATATCACAGTTCCTGACGTTAAAACCCGACGCCCTTCATGACAGGGATTCTGTGACCCACAAAGATGTGAGAGCACTGGTGGGAAAGTGCTGGGCATTTGGAGAGACAGGGGCAACATCCAGCTGAACTTAATCCCAGTTTCCCCATGACGTTTTGGGCCAGATCTCGACTATTTCTAGCTCTGTGTGGAAAGAGGAACATAGCTTACACCGAGATTTGACCCGTTCTATTTAAAAGCTTATTTTCTATACAGTTGTAAATAAAAAATGACTATAATTATGTAGTTCAGTAACTTAATTCAACAAGGTGAAAGTTGCATCAAATTGATTCTTAGATTTGTGAAGAAGAAGAAACGTGTATTGCTGGTATTTTAGATGATGACAACTTACAACAAATAAATCTGTTTCTTAAAATGCATATGCCCGGCTGTACTTGTCCAGTCAAAAGAGATTTTCAATACTGAAATGCTATGTTGCATATGGGGAACTTTGACAGTTGTCTTGTACAGTCGTTGACAACCTGCACAAGGACTGTAAGCCCCAAAAGGTATTTGCTAAAGAAACTCTGGGCTTACAGAGTTCTGCAACTAAAGTATATTACTGGAAAGTTAAGTGCAAAGAAAACAAAAAAGTAAAGTCCTGCTGAAATGCAAAATCACCATCTCCATAAACTTCCTCAACAACAATAACTATTAAGGGTTCTAAAGCAGACAGATGTACTGACTTTGGATGATAAAAACACAGTCATGGAAACACCTTTCCAAATGATCATTGACTCAAGTAACTTAAAATCTGACTTTTCACTTTTCTTTGTTTACGGGTGTTTAATTTTTGCCGCATCCTGTGAAGGATTTGTCTATCCCTGGATACTTGTGTACATTTTTGGACGACACATTTCTCTTCCACTTAACTTTTCACTGATATAATTGGATGCAACAGACCACGTCAGCAAGTTGATGACTACCTGCTGGACAATTGTCAAGTCAGCAGACCTTCCCATGACATAACATAACATTCCTGCATGTAATCCCTTATATTAAATTTGTCTTATGTGGTATTCTAATTATTCGCATAGCTGGATTTTGAGGTTTCTGTTGCTCTTAATCATAATCTCATAAATCCACAGGAATAAATGCTTGCTGGGCATAATTAATCTACATAGTGCTCCACTTTTTGAATTGAATGTAGTGACATTGTGATTTATTGAGATGCACCTGTTTAGCAGATGACATAAGTGTTTTATTTTTGATTACTGGCAGGTGACTCATCAGAAGCAGAGGGAATGAGAAATGGGATTCCCTTTGCATCACTCGGCTGGCATCAAGAGTCAAAGCTAATGCAGTCTCCGCAACTCCCAGAGCTTCAATAAAACAGGATATAAATAAGTTTCAGGCCCACAGGGTCAACATTAATCCCTGAATTACACAATCTCAGAACATAGAATGTGACACAGAATCATCACATATCGGTTAGGATAGATCTAACTTTCTTCTCTTTTATTTTGTGCCACACATTTCAAAGAATGCTTTCATTGTAGCTTAAATGCCAGGGCAACATGAAAAAAGTGGAGCATACAGCTTGCCAGTTGGTGAAGCTTCAAACTGAATGAGGGAGAAAAACATCACAGCTGAATGGCTGTTTTGTTGTTTTGCTCTGCACGTTTTTTTTCCCCTTCTTCTTACCAAAGAGAACACAGTGAAATTCCTAATCAGACAAAAGGATACAGGGAACTTAGGAGCAGAGCATAAAAACAAAGAACAGCAATGCTACATAATAGTTAGGAGTAAAGACTCTTTAACTTTCCAATCTCATGACTTTGTTCATGGCAAAGAGCTAGCGTTTTTTTCCCTAGCAGATTTCATTGATTGTGAAGTCTGGCAGCTTTCAGGGCATGTAGGCAAAGCAAAACAAATCATCAAAGCCATGAATCTGTTGCATCTTCTGCCTCTCTTTTCCTGCACTTGGATAATTTTCTCATTCAGCTCTCTCCACTTACTGTAGACTATAGTTCAAGGGCCTCTTAACAGACTCCCTCACCCCACTTTAACCCCCCTCAGCAGCCTGCTGTTATGCACGTTCCCGAGACAACACTTAACCCAAAGGATGGATGAAAAATCTGCAGCAGCAGATTGTTTGGAATTTCCTCAGGAGAGTTCTGCGAATGAGACGGGGTTTGATCTCAGATAGTTGTACAGTGTCTTGCTTACTAACACTTCCTTCCACATTTTGTCACGTTGCAGCTGTGAACCTCTTTGTATTGTATTAGGTTTATGTGACAAGCCAAAGCAAAGTTGATAATAGTTGTGAAGTGGAAGACATGTGAGAGTTTGTGTGGGTAGATTTGCATTCAGCTCCATTCCTGAACTTTTAATGTCTGCTGGTCCTACACAGCATCTTTGCTGCTTTTCTAATAGATTATCTCATTACCAAACTTCTCCATTTATTTGGGTGGCCCTGTCTTGGTAGGTGTGCGGCCATGCTGTGTTCTTTAGGCTTTACAATGAAGGACTAATCTCTCCTTTGTGACCTGCTTTTTTAAACATTCGTTAAAAAAAGCAAGATGGCTGTTCTGTGAGGCCGTCACAGAACAGTTGGATTTATACTGAGATTAAATTACACACTGCAGACTCTAAGGTTGAATGCACTGGATTTTATATTGGGGTATCAAAGTAAAGGGAGTTGGAGGTGAAGCCACAGTTTTCAGAATTTTATATAAAAAAATTGTGTTATTTTTCTTCACATACTTCACAAATGCTCTACTTTGTGATAAATATGAACAGATTTGCATTTCCAACTGTAACATAAAAATGTGAAATATTTCAAGGGGCACCAATATGTCGGCAAGACATTGTATGCTATAAAAGTTTGTCGTTCGAGTGGATTTTTCGGTAACTGTTAAAATCTTCTGCAAGTGAAGAAAACTGAGCACCAAAATGGTCTCAGCAATCAGAACTCTTTCTTGCATAGATCTAATATAAGGTGTATAACATGCAAAATCAGGATTGACCTACTATTGATTTCTATATTGAATTAGCTAATTCAATTTAGGATTGCTCTGTAACAGATGTGAAGCATTATCCCGAACAGTCTCACACACATACCTTTATGAGCACCAAACATCTTTGTGCCCCCACTCATTCAGGGCCATAAAAACATATTTATGAGAGCATCAGGCCATTGAGCCACAGCAATGTTTGCCATTTTCTCTGTGCTCCATGATTCCATCCAAGCGTCAAGATTGATTCTGAGAGCTCCTACTGTGTCACCCTCCATAAGGAATATGTATAATTCAACAGCCTGTTTTTTTTCCGCCTCTCGTTTTTTCCGTAAACATACACTCATAGTATTACCAGCCCTGAGCGACGAAGCCATCCAAGGAAAAAAGAGGATTGTCTGCTTGGGGAACAGTGAGGATGGGTGGCGGAGGAGTAGCTGGTGGGTTGTTGTGGCTCTTTTTTTTTTTTATTCTCCTCAATGCCCAGAGTGCTGCTTACACAAGTCCCACGTTGTTCTCCGTGCAGGGACACTAACAGACTGTCACATGGCAGGACACTGCCAGCTGAACAATCACCAACACCAATGCTGTCTGCCAATTGTCAACCTGTCATTTCTAATGGCCACTGTGGGCCAGATGCTCGCAGAATAAGCAAGCCACATGCAGCAGCCCAGACTTTGTACCTAAACCCAGAGGGGAAAGCTGTGGCTCTGTCTGTGTGGCTGTGGGAGGAGATCCAGTGCTGTGCAAAAGTATTAATACGGCTTGAATATGTTGACACCTTACAATCATAAAGATTGATTATTTTGTCTAATGTGATAGATTAACACACAGTGGTGAATAATGTGAAGTGTGAGAAAATGAAATACAAACCTGAAAAGTGTGGCAGGTATTTGTATTAATCTCTTCCAATGCAGCTATAGCTGCAAGTTTTTGGCGGTATGTGCATATCTAAAGAGCCATTCTTCTTTGCGAACGAGCTCAAACTCTATTATTGATTGGAGCAGCCCCAGCGGCATTGGGGGGCATTGCCCGCCCACAGAGTCAGCTGTACCCCCTCACCCCCCTTGGACTGGAAGCTGTTTGTTGTTTTTACCTTAAAGTGGCCAACTCTCTGTTATTCCTATATTGATTTGATACACTAGGGGCTTCTGCTCTTCCCATATCTGTGCCTTTTGTCACTTTTTTCAGCTGTTAAAACTGTTTAATCTGTTGTAACCTGTTTTTCCAACCGCCTTTAAATGCAACATGAGTGCTAATTCGCTGAGTTACACCTATGTAGCAGCGAAGGAGACCTGCTGCTGCTGTGCAGAGCTACTCAGGTGTGTTAGAATCATGGCAGCAAACCAGCAAAATGCTAAGACTTTTGCACAGTATTTCCCCCAAACTAACTGACTGAGTTGAGTAATGCTGTTGGATGCAGGTAATGTTAGCTAAAGGATGACTAGCTAATAACAATACAGCGCCTTAAGCTTGTTAACAAGTAGCTTGTAGGCTACTGACATTGTCTGTGTTCAAAAGTGGGTAGTACTTGTTACAGTCACTTGAGTAACGTTTTTGGAAAAAAGGTACTTAAAGTAGTAAAAGTACTCAACTTTTACTTTGGGTAATATTATTATTGCTACGTAGATTCCCCCCCCCCCCACCCCCCAAAAAAAAAGCTGTTTAATTTGTCTTGCTGGATTGGAGAGAGCATGAATTTTCAAGGCTTGCCACAGTTTCTCCAGTATAATTATGTCTAGGCTTTAAGTAGGCCATTGTAAGACACTTAGATACGTTTACGTAAAAACAATTAATGGAGCTCTAGTTTATTGATCTAAGCTGCCCAAGTGGAGCTTTGTTCTAGTCTAGTGCAGCCTGAACATGTTTTCTTTTTAGATCAATCACCAACTCTGATGCACGTAGATTAAAAATTTAACATCTGACCACAGAATATGTATGGAGTGAAAATAGTCTCATATGGAACTGAAGAAATGCATGCAAGATTTTACAAATAAAAATCTGAGAACTGTGTTCACATTTGAAGTAAGGAAGAAGTAAAATCCAGTGCAGCAAATCCTTTACAGTGACATTTGCTACCTCCCTAGAAGGCAAGGCACACTTTTCAGATTTTTTTTGTAAAAAACATGAAAAACCTTACTTTCATTTTTTTTCTCACTTCACAAGTGTGAGCTTTGAATTTGCTGGTATTTCACATAAAGTCCAGCATAACACATTGAAGTTTGTTGTAACTTGAGAAAATGTGAAAAGGGCAAGACACTGTACATGTGTCACCATTCTTTTTCGGGGAAAGACCGTGTACAAAGTTTTTTTTTTTGTATGTCCATGTGAGCAACTGTGCACTTTTACTTGTGTTTGTGTGGAGCAAACGTGCATTTTCCGTCAAACATCTTCCCTGCGACTCTGGGCTCAATGGGCTGGGCAGGACTACAGTCATTACATCCACGCTCTCATGCAAGCAGATGGCAAAACAGATGATCCTCGCTCATCTCACTCATGACCATCCATATTTATTTCATGGTTGCTGGCCCACAGACTCCCCATGTCTATCACTTCTCCATGAGTGCCTTGGCAGGGGGGGCCAGTGGGAGGTGCCTCGAGCCACCGATGCACACAAGTGTTTGGAAAACAGAACAGGCATGAAAAACGGAAGCAAGTGTGAAGGAAAACTGTGAAAACTAAAAGAAGGGGGAAGCATTGGTTCTTTCGGAGCTTTTAAATAACTCCACATTGATCAAAGACAACAGCAAATCTATGTGTTGTTGTGAGCTGCTGTTCACGACTAAGGCTCTGGTCAATGCTGTTTGACGTGATTTATACTGCTTCTGCGAGTGCCAATAAATAGAAGGTCTGATTGGCTCCATGTACAACTGGACAGAGCGGCTCTTCTCTCACTGCCTTTGATCTCTTGCTACTTACTGGAGGGGGGAAATGAGCAACCGAGCCTGAGACAAACTCTCAGAAAGTCCCATACATTACCGACGTGTTTCCCCCTGGAGCTAGGCCAGAGCTAAAAAGCCCAATTTGGTCCACACCAGCACTGTTTAATGGAAGCCAGCCTTACAAGAGGTCATTTTTAAATCCACTTGACCAACTGTGTGACATCACTGCAGAAAGACTTTTGCTGAGGCAGGAAAATTGTACCTTTTACCTAATAATCTCCATCCTCATCTTTCTGGTTTTATGTGCATACGTGCATTTTGATGGGTGGATTTATTACGCTTCACTTATCAAGCTGTGCCATGCCTCGCCGCTCACTCAGTTTTGTTTCCTCTTCCTTGCTCTTTTATTGTCCATGTCTCAACACATAATTTGTGCCCTTACCAGATCTGGCAGCGGTCCTGTATGACGGATGAAATTTAGGTTAATCATTGGAAGTGACACAGAGGTGTCCCCCGGGGGCCAGGAGATGAGTGAGCAGCTCAATTAAGAGTAAACATCCTCAGACAGGGCAGCCATGCAAGGCAGGAGCTCGTCAAGCTTCAGGGGGAAGGAAGAGGAGATCTAAGCAAAGCCCTCTCTGCCTTGTCTTTGCTCTCCCTGGACAGGCATTGGATTCAGAGCTGGCACTGGCGAAGCAGAGCCAAGGGCCATAGTGACCGTGTGCTCCAGTTACTGTGACGCAGATGATTCACATTGGGGTGGAGGGAGGGAGGGGGCCTGGACATGTGACATACATAGATGATTAAACCAGAGCTTTGTTCCATTATCAGTCAGCCAAGAGAGTCATGAAGTCGAAGGGATGGGGGCTGAAACTCGAAATCATAAATATCACCCAAAACCACCGTTGCCCTCTCTTGCTTTCCCTGGAGCCAGTCTCAGAAACGGGACTGCAGCAGAGATAGTGGCCACACTGACAGATTGTGGCCATGCTTTTAGCAGAGGTATAAACAGCCAAGGGGCTCAGAATAGATAGCTAGCTCTATCAAGGCTAAGAAAGGGCCCTTGGGGCGTAAGTGCCATCATTTCCAGTCACAACAAGCAGATGAAAAACAGCTGGTGACTGTGCAAGAGCTCTGCTGTTGGTTTGTTTAAACCCAGGATGGAAAGAGGTTAAAATAACAAACTCTACAAAAAATGATGGGTTGGCAGGGTGACGAAGTAAGTAGGTGTTAATTTGTCATCACAGAGAATATATCAGAGATTTTAGTTGGTCAGGAAATTGGTTTGGAATTTCAGTTTCAAGACCTAATAAGTATAGAGAAGGAAACTAGAGTATGGACAAATATTTGTATTTGGTGGATTTCTGATCCAGTTATCTGTCCATCCATCCATCCGTCTGTCCATCCAGTCATATTTAAAATTTCTAAGCACCAAAGTCTAAAATTTTGACAAAAAATTAGTAGGACTGAATATTTATTTATCTTTCCCTTATGTTTCATGAAATGCAATTGTAAATTTTTAGATACAAATTAAGCTAAGCCAATTGTGGGTTGGAAAACATTTTATATCGGGAGTTGTTGAAAAAATTATACTTATTAATATATTGTTGTTGTTTTTTACAAACTTGTTTTGTAGCTTTTGAGCTGCTGCTGTAATTGACAACAAATGCAGAACTAAAGATTGTCGTATTCCATATTATAATGTTATTTTGTTAATTTCTTCCAAAACATATGAGAACATTTACATGTTTTTTAACAAATAGCCTGTTCCATGTCCTACTGCAGTAAGTCATTCTCTTTTATCCTCTGCTCAGCTCTCATTTCTGTGTGTGCACACCTGGTCTGGATGTCACTTGCTACAAACTGCAGCACAACACCTTTGAGGATCAGTGTGTGGGATGTAAAAGTTGTACTTTGCAACAAGCTGAATAACCCATTTCTCACCCTCACTTACAAGCATGTAGGAGAAACAATGGTAGAAGAGAGGGGGAAAAAAGAAAGGTCTCTTCTGCTAGAATATGTTTGATAAACCAGTTCTGGGATATGATAGACATACAGCAATGCATTATTATGGGGCATAATGGGGGAGTATGCCCCCCAGTACACCAACCTAAACATGCAGGGTTACAAGAAATGCTTTAGAGCCTTTTTCAAATAATAGAAATGTGGTTGATGTTACTTCTCAGCATTGAAACCAAACGATCCAGAAAAAGATGAATGGTTTTTATTTTATTTTTGTTTTTATTAATATTATTTTATTAATAAAATAAAATATAAAAAATACAAATAAAATTTTATATATATATATTGATCTTGAAATATGTGCAAGAATGCTGCCATGTTGCATTTTACCAACTCAAATTAGATTTAATTCAGCTCTGTTCAAAGTAGCTTATTATACCTCAGCAAGTATAATTTCAATTATAGCTACAATGATGATAATTCTTATTTGCTCAACAATACAGACAAATTCCGTCCGCTTCATTAAACTTTGATATATTGTAATTCCATCACATTATAATATAATGTCATGCAGCTGAATTAAATGACTTAATAATTTCAAAAAATGTCTGTTGGTTAAATTGCCTGTCTAAGAAATGTTTTTCATTTAATTTAAAAACACACACTGTTGCCTTCAGAACATCACACCAAGTAGGAGTTTTGTGGGAAAAATCTTTATAAACAGCTGCATTCTGATGCAGATTGTTGCATCACTCAATCACCCAAGATCATGGAGACTGGCAGGTGTCACCTCTTTCTATCTCATTCTTGTCATTTTCACTTTGTTCTCTGGCTGAATGGCAAAATGCATTAAAATAAAAGTCTGTAAAGTGCCATCTAACCTTTGAGTCTTGCTGGACTTCTATGGATTCAGTGCAGGGCAGGATATGGTGTTTTGACCTAAAGTCTCTCAAAAGGATAATGAGCCTCTTGGTTGCCCAAATGAATGGCGTGGGTGGCTAAGGTTCAGCCTATTTCCCCATAATGAGCTCTTCCACCCTTTCAAAAACAAGCCTGAAGCTTTTTTTTCCCCCAAGCCTTTTTAATTTCTTCTGTATGAAATAACAATGGACAAAAAGCAGAGTTCAAATATGTAAATAGCCTGGAGCATAATCACGAACACTTCAGCGTGGAACAGTGAGGGTAAACAATAAGTAATGCAACACCAGCTGACATTTTGAGGTCAACATCACTCTGTTCTTCATCTCGGGCTCCTCAGCATTCCTGATTAGCTGCAGTGGCTTTGAGGGGGCACATTACAACTGTTTGTCCAAGGAGCTAATTAAGAGGGACACACAAAGCAACAAACAAAACAACAGATCAGCCGCACTAAATCTCTTCTCAAGGTGCTGAGCAGTACAAACATGCCACTCACTGAACTTCTCACCCCCTCTATCCACCCACCTCCCCAGGCTGTGGCGTGGCTGCTGCAGCGGAGACATGACAGAGGGGAGGAAGCGAGTGCAGTGATTTCGGCCATCAAACACACGTCATCCTACCGGAGAAGGCAGGGAACAGAGGTGACCGAGGGAGACAGTTGTTGCAGCACACAACTGTATGAATAAAGTGTGTGTGGGAATTCGTGTGGGTGTGTGTGTTTCCATGGCAGGGGCTGAGTGAACTAGATAAGGGCTAGACAGGAGGGAGAGGACAGTCACTCACAGTACAGCAACTTTTCAAGTACACGCCTGTCAAGCCTGGACTGCTGTAGCAGCCGCACTGCACTCCTGTGAGCTACTTATTCCCCCACTGTGGACAGGATTACAAAGACTGTCCTCATCTCAGAGCCCATGCGCAGACAGATGTTTAGACAGACTAGCCCGGGAATGTCTGAAATTCCAAGCATCCACAGTGGTGTGACTTGGACAGGAAACTCTGAAATCGTCGTGTAGGGCGAGCTGGATGGTTTTATGGTGGAGAGACAAGATTAATTGCTCCTGAGGTGTTTTCCGCTTTGTTTTAAAGAAAGCAGAACTGGGCTCACACTCCCTCTTGCAAAGGTGTATTTGCAAGAGGGAGTCTTTTGTGTGAGGAATCATAATGCGGAAGTGCTGAGAAGAGGAAATAAAAGTGATAATGGCTGTTCCACTGCGAAGATAAGGCACCTGTAGAACGGTGATTTAAATACCCGTTTGATTATATTATGAAGTCTGGAAGCCTGCTGCCTCTCACCTTATTGTTTGCTAATTAGCAGCAGAAACAGGTGTAGATTTGGCCCAGTGGAACGAATGGTGATGGGGTCCGCTTCCGGTCTCCGCTCAGAGTTGCATGTGTGTGTGTGTGTGGGGGGGAGAGAGGAATGCAGATCCGGCACCTGGACCCCAGATTCTTCAGCAGCACTATAATGGCAGCTCTCATCTACCATTATAGCTGCCAGTGATTTCTTTAAGACTTTGATGTGAGCGCTAATGGCCGCTGACAGAGAGCCACAGCCCCTTGCTTATCATGTCTCTTCTTGTTGGATCCCCTCAGCTTTGTTACTGATTTAATCCGATCTTTGGCCGAGTTTTGTTAAATCTACAATAATCCATCTAGGATTAATGAAGAGAGTGGCAAAGAATTCACAGCGACACAACAAAGGAGACTCAGAACGGTGAGTCCCTGAGTGAGATATCTCGATGATACATGGTTTGCCATATTTGTTTTCTTTTTTTTTCATTTGCAAATAAAAGTCTTGCAGTAAAGTGGTTTGAATACAAAATAGACCACAACTTTGTTACTCCTAAATAATAAAATTCACTTAATCAATGTAATTTAATCTTTAATCACCTTCATGGTCATGCTATGAAACTGCTGGTCAGATTTGATAGGAAGATGGATGGAGCAAAATATATGGCAAACCTGCAAGAAAACCATAAGGTCAACCAACAGTCAGAGGTGCAGAACATATTAGACTGGCCCAGTGAAGGTCCAGAACAAATTCCAAAGATGAATCGGTGGCTCATCCAAACCAACCATATGCTGACCACCATTTGTGAAGAAGAATGGCCAAATGTTTCATTCTGTACACCTGCAAAGCTAATCTGGGACATTTCCCAAAATCCCAGAGTGATGGCGTGGTGGTAAATTTTGCAATTATGTTAATTATAACAACATATATCACTACCTTTTCACAAAAAGACACACCTTATAAACAGCTAACAAATATTTAATAGATTTAAACAATTATTATATTCCTTTGTGATAATATTACGCTCAGTGATACTGCAATGGACTTTCCTGTCTATGCTAAAGAGAAGTATTCCTGAAGCACATTGCTGCCACAACCAAGATTTTGTTGTGTGTTTTTTTTCACATAGTTTCAGCACTTTGGGCTTGATGTAGTAATCTGTCAGGAAGGGGACAGAGAAGAGGAAAAAGATGTGCAATATGAGAAGCAATGAAGGGAATTGTGCTTGGGACGGCCATGTTGAGGTCTGTCGCCTCTGTGAAAGAGACACCATGTTTTACAGTCGAGTTCGAGATTAAAATATTCACTGATGCGCTCTGTTACCTTCTATGCACATCTTCTGATTTGTTGCAGTGGACGTTATAGCTATCAGATTACAATTATATTTTTCTTCCTCTCCATGAATGTACACAACTTTCTGTTAGTTAATCACTTGAAATTATAATAGAAAACTGTGAAGTTTGCCCTTGTAATGTCACAAAATTTGACAAAAGTTCATTAGATTTACTACTTTCTTCTGTAGTCCACATTGTGATGCTCTGGTCAAGTTTTGTTAGTGCTAATATTGGTCTGGAACGTGCTTACAGCTGTTCAGGCAACTTCAATGGATATTAACTACTGAAAAATACGAGAAATCATTTCATACACAGATCCATAAAAACACTAGTGTGCACAGCTTCCCAAGTCAATTTCAACAAACATGGAGTGATACAGACACCTAATTCTCAATACAGGTTGTTTATTTGCACGGCTTCTACCCCACTTGAACTGTGGCCTGACCAGCCAAGCATAATATTTGCCATGTGGCAGTCACAACAGGTTTGCCTCTTCATTCAGCCCGGTCCTGCGCACATTGAGTTAACAGGTTTCAGCTGCAGTGAGGGCATGTCAGCCCAAGAATGCTCCAATCAATCATTTTTTCACTTGAGGCACACCCAGGTTAAACCACAGCATGACCATCGTCATCATCATATTTTCCTGCTGCAGTTTCTTCTTCTTTGCGTTCTCTGGGTCTCCTGAGCACAAAACGTGGGGAATGCTTAATGAATGAGACAAGCTGCTCACATGGACAATAATGAGCAGGTTTTGGTTGAGGGGAACCGCAATTTCTGCTTTCCGCTAAAGAACTCGTGTTAGTGTTACAACAATATTGAATAGTGCCGCAGGGATCTCCTTTTAATATATTCCTATTAAAAGGTCAGTGCAGCACCGGTCATGCATGCATGTGTTTGACATCTGCAAGGAACGTTAGAACTTAGCTTTGTTAATTCAGAAAGTATTAAGAATGTAAAGGAAATGTAGAATGCTGAGGATATCTCTAAACAGAGTAATTAAGCCAATACTTTGTGAGTAACTGGAAAAAGTCATCACACCAATGAGCCACTAAGAGGGCTTTGATGTATTCATGGATTAATTGGCATGTCCCTCTCCCCCCTGCAGTGGCCCTCAGGACAGCATCTTAACTGATATAAATCAGCTTTATTTCAACTGGTCAAGATTTCCTTATTCACAGCACAAAGCTTTCAAGTGATCATCTATCAGCAAAACTAATCTATTTTCCCCTCAAAGGGGGCCCTGTTTCATTTCACTTCATGGATCCACTTAATTTGAGCACGACCTGTTTTAATACAACATGTATTATCTGGAACGGTTGTATCCTTGAGCAATGTATTTTACCTGCTTTTTTGCTGGTGCAAAGCTCAGCTTTGCAAATGGAGCTCCAAAATTTGTGAGTCACATGGGATGAAAGTGTGCCAAGTCATGAAATAACACTAACATTTATTTGAGGTCTCAATTCTTCTGTTCTTACCTACCATTTGTAGCAGATTTACTGAGATCCCAATACAATCTTTTTGTCAACAGTATTTTTTGATTAACACTGGGGCATAGACACTTTATTTTAAACTAGATGTACAGCGAACCCTCGCTATAACATGGTTCACCTTTCACGGCCTCGCTGCTTCGTGGATTTTTTGTGCAGTTTTCTTTTCCGCAGTGCATTGTGTTCTGCGTCCTGTTTGGCTAAACAGTCTCCGCGCTTCTTCTCTACCTGTGTGCCAATAATGTGACGCTATTTAAATATTTTTGCTCAGAAGAAAAGAGCGACAACAATTATGCTGTATAATAACTGTAAAAAATAAAGGTAACTACTTCATGGATTTCGCCTATCACGTGTTCTTTTCGGAACGCAACCCGAAAAACAAGGTTTCACTGTATATTCTTTCATATTATCTGGTGACTGGATGATGAGATCATCCTCACAACCAGTTTACCAATACAGGTAACTCAGGATGTCTCATGCTGTCTGCGATGTTTTTCCAAATTTTATGGTGAGTATCGAGACTTCTGGATGTCATCAATTTGATTTGCTGAAGTTTTCTTTGATCCAATAAATTAGACTGTCAAGTACACAGATTGCTGGCACCTCAAGTGTTGAGGTTCAATGAATTCAATGGATAGATGAAGCTGGCAGTGTTCTTAAATGATCTATTAGCAAATTTACTTGTGTAGAGAAAGCAAATTAATTTAAACATCCTGGACCATTTCTCAATGGCTGCAAAGAAGCTTTATCTTGGCTATAGAAAGCTTAAAATATAACTGGATTTTCTGACATTCAAACATTCACACAATCAAATCCAATCTTTACTCAGCTTAGTCTCCTAAAGTTTCTTTTTATGTATTTTATTCTGTGTGTTAAAATGGACTCTTCAGTGAGAAGGATGTTGGCATCACAGCAGTGATGGTTGGTGGTGCAGAATTGCATTCATACAACAGATTAGGCCAAACCCCTGCAGCCAGCAATGCTTCAGCATCTTGGTTTGGAGATGGGAGCTGGGAAAAATCTTCAAGATTACAAAGATATTTTGTAATCCAAATATCCATATAATAAGTTCATTATGATTGTTTGTCCCAAATTTGCTTTACACGTGGTTTCTTCCACCTTTCCTCTGTGGCCGCATCCCTTTTTCAGGAGGATGGGTTTTCTATGAACTCTATGCAATCAGCTTAGATAAAACAAAGCTTTTATTGATTAGAATCATAAACTCAATCTACCTGCGCTGTTTTGTAACTAGAATCAAATTGGAATGTAGGTAATTGACTTTGACTCATTAGTTTGCCTCACTAATGACTTCTTCAGTCAGCAGAGTAATTGATCGGTTTCGTTTGGTAAATGTGACTGAATCACTGCCGGCTGCATTTCTGGAATTGTTTGTCATTGGTTGGATTGTGCTAGCCTTATGCTCCCTGGATGGCATCTTTGATAATTCACTTGTTCCTGAAAAAGCCTTGAGTTTGTTCAAGTCTAGTGTGTGAATGGTCCATGTCCCAGTTAAGTAATTAATTAAATGTTTCAACATATTGGTTAAGGATCCACTAATGTAAATAAGACAAGCAAGTTAATAGCAAGCATGTTAATACTGCATCTTGAGGAAGATAACTTCTTTTTATGTGGATAGAAGGTTTAAAGTTGAACTCAGCTGTCAGTGCAAACCCAAAACATTAAGACAATAAATTTCCAGTTGTGAAATATTCCCTGTGCCAGTGGCTGCAACGCAAGCCCAAACCATGATTTATACACCACTCTCTTTAACTTTTAGAAAGATCGCTCTTTTTGCTGAACTACAGTTTTTTTTTTCTTGTTTTTTTTTTTTACTTGCACTAGCTCATCAAAGATTTATTACAACTTCATCATTCACCAACAAGTTTCTAAAATGCATGGGACTCCCTTAGATGTTCATTTTCTAACTACAGATGTTGAATTTGTGGGCGAGGATCAGGAAAATCATAAATTATCCAATAACTCTTGGTGAAGGCTCTGTTTGTACAGGTGTTGCTGACCAGCATAACAGTGAACCTCCTCTCTGGGGTGTGCTAAATATTACTGATGGCCTTCTCAAGATAAATGGGACTTCTACTAGCATTGATGGCAAGGGGTTTTATTAATTCTTCTTCAAATCTTTGTCATCTTCTCTGATTATGACCAGTCTATCCTCATCTAATTTAAATGCAAAAGTTGTATCAGTACTCAAGTCTTGAGGGATTCTCACATTTTGAATATTGCTTTTTAATTTGATTTCATCATTAAATCAAGCAAAATATCAGATTTTTGGTAGCACATAAAAATGTATTTAACTTAATAGCTTTAAAGTATCGATTAATCTAGTGTACAAACAACTGTTCATTGTAATTCACACAGCGTCCTCACAGAGATTTGCAGCAAGTTCCTTATTGTGGCAGGGCAATGATAAACTTCCTCCTATATCCCTTTTTTTCTGAAAAAAAAATAGTTCTAATCATAGTGAGGATGTGGCCTTATATATGAACTGCCAAGGAAAGTACACAGCACGCAAGAACGCGGGATGTGGTTAAGACAGGGATGAAAAATGTAATCAGGAAATACTGGAAGGAAAGAAACTGCAGGGAGCGAGTGGCCAGCTAATAATAGAGATAAGAGAGCAGTGTTACTCAAACAATACACAGACTAACTGCTTTAAATCTGCTCTTGCAGGAAAATGAGTTAATCACTTGCACAACTTTACCAATCCCCAGGAGCTGGATATGCATATGGAATGAAATATTACTGGTTTTATTAAATTTTGGATTCCTATTTCCCAAAATACACGTAGTCTTGGAAAAAAAAGAAGATTCACATAAAAACTAATTCTCTTTTATGTCACAAAGCTTGTCAGACATGCATTGAATGCTTGATTTGGTGTCCCAGAATCAGTTTTTCAAAATTCTTCCACTAAAAAATAAAAATAAAAATTTCTGTCCTCACCCAAGGAAATTTTTACAGGGCAACTTAAATCAAACCTCTTTCAAAAAAAACAAACTAAAATAACCTCTTCCTCAAAAACATTTTGCCAGGCTGCCTCTTCTCTCAAGATTTCCTCAGTAACAGATGTTTATCCTGAGCCTATTGAGAGGACATGAGAGAAAGAAGAGAAACCAAGCAGCTCTCCAGATGTGTAGAAACAAAACACATCGCATTTTTAATGGCAGGGGTCTTCCGCCTCTCCCTGTGTTGCTGTCCTGAAATAATAAAATCTGATCTTCCATTGAATATTTGAAGAAAAGAAGGTAGAATCCAGCATTTTTTTCTTTACTCCTTTGTTATTCCTTATCATTGATTCAACACTGCTGAACTGTCTGTGGAAGAACACTAGAGGTTATAGGCTCCTTCAGTAGGAGGAAAGGGTCTATTGACCCATAAGACAGCTGAGATACACTAGTAGATCTTTAGCTGCCTTTTTCTGGCCCATCTTTCAGTCTGAACACAAGGACCCTTTGTGTCTCTCTCTCTCCTTTGGCTGGCAGCTGTGGGCTAAGCACTCGTCCATAGATCTACACGTTGGCCATTCCGAAGCAACACACGTCTATCATTTCTCTCCCCTTCCTCTGCATTCTAATCTTGGAAATCATGGAAAAGAGGCATGATAAGCATAGCCCGCAGGAGGCTGATTATGCTGACTTCATGTTTATTTCAGACGTGTGGCATTTTTCTGGACAAAGAAGCACCAATACAGGAAGCAGGCCGGCAATGAGGAAGCAGTGGACAGTAGGAGGTAATCAAAACATATGCAGAAGCCTAATGGATTCACGTTACCTCTAATGAGATGACTGCAAAATGTGAGTGGTTGTGGAAAGTAAGATACATACAGAATTATAGTGAAAGGAATGTGGTATTGATTTAGAGCATGTGGGAATTAACTAGAAGGCTTTTAGGACTTAAGTAGGGGATATACAGTGTGCGGGCCATGATTCATTTTGTTTAGATCTTGCTATAATCAGGCGGGAAGATGAAGGTATTTGAATAAGTATGCCCAAGCCCTTCCAGATGTTACATTTTAAATCCTGTCATCTCCACTTAGTGTGACAGTCCATGAAGTCCATTTGGAGTAAAAGCCCCTTAAACAAGGTAGTTTTGCAGAGCATTTGGAGGGATCAGCAGTCTTTGATCCACTCTTTCCCTCCCTGACTGTTGCCCCGCTCTTCTTTAACAAACCCAATGTGACATCCACCTTTTGAGCCAGGACAATTTGACAAATAAGTAATGACTGTCCACATTTTTAATTTAGGAGTTTGATAAAAAATTTACCAGGGCCAACATAAGACCTTGACTTTTTAAACAGGTTCATTTATGTTTCCCAACCAGATTTGTTTCTTATCTAAAGATTTTCACTAAAGACGTAAACATTCTGGTCCCAAATGAACTAACTGAAATTAAAATGTATTATCTTGTTAAAAATTAAAAGGAAAAATTAAAGGGGCAGTATTGTGTATTGAAGATACTTTCAGTTGTTATAAACATTATAACTTAATAGAAGGTTTGAGGTCTTGAAATTGTCCTCTGTCTCTTTAAGAAGCTCCTGTTCTTTCTGATACTCCAGAAAGAGCTTAATAGAGAAACAAAGCTTCTCCATTATGCTGTGTACAACCATTCTCAGGGGTTTTGGGCTGAAAAATATTTCATATGATAAGCTCGAACAAATAAATCAAGCCTCCCAAAATACTATAGAATATCAAATCTGTCAGTCTGTACTATTCAAAACATCTTAGATTCAATAACAAGACTTAGTCCTGCACATCTTTGGTGGTTCTTCTGATAATAATGACGCATATTAGGTAGTATTAAATTATCAGATATGTTGTATGTATGTTTGTCCAGTCAGACTCTAAATTTGGTCTCAAACTCTAATGGATCAATTCACTCCTGCAGTGTGAGTGAATTGATTGGTACAAACTTTGCAGCCACATTTGGTGCCAATGTGTTTCTATTTTGCTGTGTTCCCTTCACTGTTCCACCTGAAGAAAAGAACCACCACAGTCTGATGCTGCCATCACTATGTTTCATGGGGAATGGTACGTTCAAAGTTTCTGAATTCGAATCCTTTACAGGCTGTTGAAAACTGAGTTTTCTGTCTATCCTTGCTACTCTCAAAAGTGACTTCACAATTGAACACAATCTAAAGATAGGTCTTACCTCCTCCAATGAATTTTTAAAAAGTGGCGTTCACCTGTTCTGTTCCTATAAATAAATGTGCCACTTCATGAATAGCGAGAGTCCATGTAGCAAAAAGTAGATGAAATTTTTAACCTAAGCTGCCTCTCCTATCCCCAAAGTTCCTAAAGTTTGAGAAAGTGCAACCCCTAATAGAATACCTTATGGCAGTTGAAGTGATTTATTTTAGATCCAGGTCTCTGAGGTGGAAACTGAATATCTGTAAAGGTTTCTATACCCTGGTGAAAGTTAAGGTGAAAAGATAAAAAATGTTATCTTTATTCCAACTCTGACTCATTCTCCCTTACCCTAGAATTGCTGGGTTTTTCCCCCGAATCATCATTTTCTCTCTCTGCCCTTCCTGCCCAATAAATAATCCTTATTATGCTTCTCACATAAACTGTGTCTCTGGCACCAGGCTCCAAGACACACCGCCTGGCAGGAAATGGGTGAGAGAGGAGATTGGAGGAGGCTTCTTAAGTTGTAATGGCACGAGAAACACAAAAGACACTCAGCAGACGCTGTTTCTGTCCCTCATTTGAGACTTCTACCATTATATTTTTCTGTCATCCCCCACTCAGCATAATAACTCCTGAAAGGTAGATAACTATTAATAGAGTTCGCACAGCACTGCAGTCATATGGATTGCCCCACAGCGCAGTGACTAAGTAGAACTGATGTCTCTTGTGACAAGCGCTCGTGTTGCTGTCATCCAGGACGTGGAGACACTCTGCATACATTACTGAGTACTGGCTTCCCTCACTCGGATCCCCCTTTCGGATGGCACCACAGCTGTCCCAAAGTGAATCTCAAATGAGAGGATCTGTCAGGGTTTGTTTGCTGCAGGCTCTGATTTGATGCTGTTACTCTGCAGATGGAGAGACTGTCTCAGTCTGTGGAGCTGAAAGCTGCTGGTGGACAATACTTGCCTAAGGCTTTTTCTGGTGGCAACAGAAGCACATCTTGAGCAAATATTGGGCTCATCCTGATTAGACATTAATAACAGTTTCAGCTTTCTCCACGTCTCTGGCTGTATCAGCGTCTGCCTTTGATTTCTCAACACAGACCGCTCTTTGTCTGATACTAGTTGAATGTATGAGTTCTTCTGTGTTTCTTTATTCTTCATCTTAAGCCAGATGTTCCTCATTCATTTTTCTTATGTGCAGATGTATCTGTAAATAATCCATGGTTTTTCAGGGTTGAAAGAAGGGGCTTTGTGGGTCAGTTGCCCAAAAGTAAAAACTTACCTTGAACTCTAGTCTAGTGTGTTTTTTTTTCTTCATTAGCTGTGAGGCCAACAGAGGGTCAGTTCCAAAAACAAAAAATTATAGTACCTAACTATATCAGTGGCAAAACTAGGCAGAGGACATCTAGATGAAGATGAGATGATATTGGGCTCACGAAAATAGACAACACTTGGCTTTAGTAATGCCATTGGGAAAACTATGGATACCCTTTTTTTTACTTTCTGCATTGTTTTTTTTTTTGTCTTTTAAAGACTGTGGTCAGCTTAAAGCAACAGTTAAGGTTTGAGTTGTCCATGTATTCCTAAATCTAAGGTAATCATGATACATAAAAAGTAGGTAAATTTCATCTTTTGCATTATCCTAACTAGAACAAATTTTGTATGAATCTCCAGTGCGACTTTAAAGAATCTGTTTAGAAAAGAAATATCCGGCTCAGGCTGTATTATATTTTAAAAACTAATTAGAAAATGTATATTTTATAAAAATTTCAGCTAACTCTGAAACAGATTTTAACAGCTATTCAGTTAGAATATTGTCTGTCTGCTTGTGACCCTTTTATCTACAAGACAAATTATGTATTAGTGTCAGATGCTAATAGAAATCTCAGAGGAAGACGGCACCTTCAGTGTCATCAGGTTATAGTAGTTGAGCTGTCGTGATATTCTTGCTTTAGTAAAACTGCACTATGTAACTTTTATGAAAATCTGTTTTTTTTTCATACTTATTAAAACTGTTGCTATGTCGTCACAGTATGAAACAGATGGTCTCTGAAAAAAATTGACCTCTTCTGTCTCCTTCTTGTAGTACAGCTGCCATCTGCAGAAACACGCCTCTCCTGGTCAAAAACAACCAATCAAAGCCAGGAGGAGTGTCTTAGCGCTGTCAATCATACTCCTGTACATGCTGTAGTTGTGCTAATAGTGGACAAACATCTTACTGTTACAGGATAACTGTTTACCTGCTGTCATCAGTGGACATGCTAACTAGCCTGCACATTCACAGCATGGTTTGTAGTGGTGAAGAAGCTGTAGGAAAGCAGAGAGCAATGGGCAGAGTGTGAGTAGTGTGTACACTAGGTTGATTGACAGCATTAAGACACTCCCCTGGCTCTGCTAGGTCGCATCGCCCACTAGGAGGCCCTCTCTTCTTTGCATTAAGCTGCTGCATGACAGATGTAGTACAGACAAGCACTCGTTATTCTGTCCTCACTGTTTTCAAGGATGTACCAGCAGCACTTTGTCACCAGCAGTGCTCTGGTGGTAAAACAAATCTTGATATTGTCATCTCCAGCTGACACAAACTCAAAATAGTGCTTGTACTTCCAGCTGGAAAACCTGTGTTGTTGTATGGCATTACACATGAGACTTCACTCCCTGAAATGCAAAAGAAAGGTAACAATACATATTTTTACAAAGTAACATAACAATAATAGTAATTCAGATAAGTAACCTTAACCTGGTTACTGGATTGGAAATAGCAATGTGTTACTCATTACCGAAAAATCGGTCAGATTCGAGTAACACATCACTAAGTAACAAATCACTGACATCTCTGGTGTAACAGTGTATTGCAAATAATTTGCATCTTGTCTGGCGGTCTGCCACTGATTTTTTTTTTTTTTTACTATAACGGAAATTATTCTTAAAGTGGTGAATATGTCTTCAATATCTATGCAATCAAGAGTAGTAGACTCTGTCTTACAATGGGGAGACATAAGAACTACGTTCTATCTTATTTAAATATGAAAATATCAAATACAGATATAGATAAAGAAGTGTTAATGATACACTTACTTTACCAAGCAAAGGAATGCTGACACAGCACTTTGCAAGAAGGACTTCATTTTGAGGAGAAATATACTTTAGTGGCATTCAAATATATTGTGGCACAAGATCTCTTTACATTCTTAAATTGTTTCTAAAAATTCCTGTTCCAGGTTAAGACAAAGCAGCTAGCTCGAGCAACTAGCTCTCCTTACATAGGTGTGCTGCATTGCTCGTTTTAGACCTCCCTAAAGCACCCCTTTCTTCTCTGTAGCACCCATCAACTGCACCGACCAAGAAGAAGACTGACAGCCGACCCGCTGAGGAGGTGTGCAGGCAAGTCGACCAGAACAATAACAAAACTGGAGTCAGAGCCAGAGAGGAGAAGACAGACCCTAATAATGGCCAGGCCGTGGCTTGACATGCTATGAAAAGTGACAGTGGACGAGTCATCCATTATTTATAGCAGTGCAGAGCTCAGTTATTTATTTTTTCAGCAGCATGAGTAGCAAGGGATCATGGCACAAAACAAGCAGCCAGTCGAGGCCTATTCATGTGATTGTCAGTAGACAGCAAGGCAACCCTTGTGCTGGAGGAAGCTGTGACTGTATTTGTGGCCTATTGTAGACACTGCAACTCAGGCAGAATTCACCTTGACAATTGCTGACTCTGCTTATTCTCCTGTTTGTTTCATACGTGAATAAAATCAGTGTAAACCCCAGATTGCCTAAACCAATTACACTTGAGCATGAGCTAGTTTCTAATATTAAGATACAGCTGGGAAGATAATTACTGATCAATGATTTTAATCTGCGAATGTATCTGTAATGGGGCAAGTCTCCAAGGTCGAAGAAAAAGCATGTTAAAGATTGTTTAAAGCTTGCCAAAGAAGCTTTGGTCCTGCCAATTACAAAAACACTTCCTGATTATCATCTCTGTTTGACTCAGAGTCAAAAATTAAAGGGATGTATTCTATCAATTTTATTCCTATGCTTTCCTTTATTTTCTCTTAGAAGGACCTAGCCGAGATTTCCTATTTGAAAATAACTTTCTAAAGCAAAATACAGTCATACTGTCCTAATAATAACACCTGTGCTTGATAATATCTGATGCTGCCATCATTATTAACACGCTTTTCAGTTTGTAGAAACATTTAGAACAATGCATTGTCCTTATCTCAAGGGATACATGCATTTCAAAAGCTTTTCAGAAAACACAGTTGGATTTTTTTTTCTTGGTCAGGTTGTTTAGAGAAATGCATAAATTAATTTGATGAATTTCTACATTTGTTTTATTACTAATATATGATTACACACAACAAAGGAAGCAGGTTTTCTACCACTGGACGTTTTGATGTGTTCTGATCAGACTGACAAAACAATGAAAGATAGCCCAAACCAAATCATATGAAATGCTAATAAGATAAGTGAAAACCTTTCAATACACTCTCTACAGGATGTTAAAGAGTATGTATCTTCTGATGCACATTGATGTTTAAAGGTTAATGACACCATAAGCGAAGGACTGCAACATGGATGACATTTTATTTTGTTTTTGGGGGATGTCAGTGAAGTGAACTTCACCAGCTTGTTATAAGGCAGCAGCATTTTAAACAGTAGCAGTTTAATTTGCTGGCAGCTTACAAAGTACATTGTTTCAAAACACCAGTGGTCTGTTCTACTAAGGAGTCATCCTAGAATTGTCTCCAAGTATTCATGAAATGTAGATAGAGTAAGAAATCAAGTGAAACGTTCATCAGGGAATAACAGAATTGCTTATCTGAGTATGAAACTAAAGCGCCTTAATCTATGTTTATGGATTAGCAGAGAAGTTAAATAGTTCTGTCCAGTGGACTGGATTACTGTCGTCGTCTCAGATTTTATCAGAGCTGGGTGGAGCAGTGTGTGTGTGGATATGAGAGTGTGTCTGGATAAGTCATAGTACAGTAGAGATACCACGAACGCCAGCAGGGCTTTTCTGGCACACAGGAGTGCGCCATGACATCGGGAACAGATGTTGCACATGGCGAGGCCCATCAAGGGACAACAACTCTGCATCAGAGCATGAATATTTTAGACAGCTTACTGCTGTACTTATCACTGCAGAAACACTCAGGGTGGCCATGGACCCAGTTTGTCTGACTTTAAATTTAAGGGATGCTGTTGATATTTCGTGGAGTGACGAACTTAGAAAGAAGACCGAAAACATTAACCATAATGAATTTTTTTTTTTACGTTTCCCTCAACACTGCTGTCTTTATCTGGAGGAATGTCAGATTATAGAGCTACCTGGAAAACTCAGGGCAATGGACACATTCCTGTAATCCACACCATTTTTCTGAGCACAGTTTGAATCAAAAGCCTCAACCTCTCCTTGACCCCTGAGAAAAAGAATCCCTCAACCTGATCCCCTGAGAGACTTTCATTACAGACAAAAACAGAATCCATGGGGGGCCAGAGTCATATTCTGATATCGGGGCAGAGGACGTGGATTTGATATGAGCCAGGGAATAGTCCTATAGACTGCAGAGCAAGCCCCAGGTCTCTGTTGGGCTTTAATGGCTCTCCTCCTGCTCCTCAATCACACATAAAGAAACTGCTAAATTGCAAATTTCAAGTCAGTGCAGAGGGCTGACGTCATATTATTGGAGACAGGTTTTGAATTGCTCACAAGCCGTGCAGATGGATGCTACTGCATTGCAAAGGAATACTGTATGTTCTCATGAGTTATGGGGCTGTAGCAGCAGTTAGAGTTATGGTTGACACAGATCAACTCTACATTCAATATCACAATTACAGTAAAAGCTGGTGTAATGTTCCTCATATGGATAGCAGTGCAAACCTCAACCCTTAACCAAAATAATGCAGTAATAGCTAAATGTTAATCAAGCACTTTTAAAACTTCAAATGCTTACTCTAGTAATAAAGAGCATTGATTTTGTGTTGTCTAAATACAAAGCATGAGGATTTTGTTTTTATCAGTAGTGGAATGAGAATTCTTAATTTTTCTCAAGCACACAACTACTATTTAAATATGTAAATATTTTAACATTGTTAATTGTTCCCAATCATGACACTAACAAGCGGAGAACCTTTTGTTCCACTATTCATCTGAAGGCATTTCTATCCAGTCAGCATTTACATATGGGACCCATATGTGCAGAAAATGGGCTGAGGAATGTGCCCCAGATGGGACATTTGGTAGTTGCATAACGGTTCAGTGTTATTTGTTCGTTCAGCTTTGATGTAGAACAACACTGAGAAAAAAGTCTGACCCATGCAGGCTCTGGATGTGTTGAAAAATTTAAACTGATATTTTAACCCAACCATTTGAGACCTGAGCGAGATCTACAAAGGGTGCGAAAGAAGGTTTGCTGATATCGGTTGCAATTTATCAATCCACATAGGCCTCATACGAGAAGCCCATTTCTGAGCGCTGGACCCAAAATGTTACCGGACCATATGAGGAAGTCCTTATGGGGCCCAAAAATGCATGTTGGCTGGATAATTAGATGCATCATTAATTTATAATACATGTGCTTTTTTAAATGAAAAAGATGAAAGCAATTGAAACAGTGCCAAGCATGGCTCGGTAAAGATCAATGGGAGTAATCACAAATTACGTCAGGTTTGCTCATTAGCATTCATGAGCTAATTATCTGAATGTCCAGACAAACAAAGTACAAAGAGAATGCTACATGTGAAATCTATAAAACGTTGTAAGATGACAACATCCCGGGAGCTTCATTCCAACATCCAATATTTATCAATGCAATGCATTGATAAATCAATATTTATCAATGCATTGCAACTATTTTTTTTTTTAATCAATATCAATTCAGAAAAGCCTGTGACTCAATTAGATGCCCTGTTGCGTCATGGTGACCAACCCTGCTGGCACTGCCACTATATCAGCTTGGTGTCGCATATAAAACAGTTGGATGTGAAGTGTTCTTTGTCTTGACTTTATTTGCATTTGGTAAGCAACTATTTGTGGACATGACTTTGTACATATTACATAATCATATGCCTGTCACAATAAGCAGTTAACCAGTTAATTGAGTGATAAATTAAAACAAGCTCAGAAATGTTTGTTTCCCTGATTTTTCTCTTTTCTCTTTCTCTTCATAACTGGATGACAAAAGTATTTAATCTGTTTTTTGGTCTCAACTAGCAAACTAGTGATGGCCAAATATTATAATGCAGATCCTCACAAAGTAAAGATATAATACAAAGAAACTTCACAATAAGGGTAACTTTAAAGCAAAACAAAGGGTACAGTACAGTGATTAAAATGCATTTGCAAGTTTTGAAAAATATGCATGAATTAACACTGCCAACAACACCAAACCTAATCTACCAAACTGCATTGAAATAGTTTTAGCTTTTCGAAGCAATGGATTATCTAAGACAATGGAATCTGCTATGTGCTGTGTGGGATTCATCACCCTTAATGTTGGATGAGGAGAAACTTGTTGTTTTTTTTACACTGTGGTAAAAGCACATCATTTCGACACATTAAGTGCATTTCATATAAAATGCTATGTTACCAAGTAGCGCTCATTTTGCATATTTCTGAGACCACTCTTTTGCAAAATTTACATTAAGTGCAGCTTCATCTATTTAAATGAATGAACCACCCATGGAATGCAAAAACATTTTTCTTCCATTTATAACTATGTGAGGCTTTCCAACAACATTAGAGAATATTGGACCAAAACAAAACTCACATTCCTAAACTTCTTTCTCATGCTTTGCTGAGTTCACTTTTCCAGGAAATCTCTTCTTTTTTTGTTGAAATGAGCTTGGCATTCAGCTTAATCTGGTTTGTGTCAGTATGAATAAATTCCTACATTGAACATTATCCGCTTTTAAGTGAGACAAAGAGAAAAGCAAAAGATTGTAATTCTCCAAACCAAAATGCCTCTCACAGTGACTGACGTCTCTTTTTTTAATTGACCTCGGGTCATACACGGAGTGGGATAATATTTTGTTAAATTATTCTCATTTCCCCATGAATCACATTTCCATATGTTTCCACTTCATGCTTTATTTATTACCTCCTTACAATTACCATGCAAACAATGTTTTAACTGTCACCCCGTTTCTCTCTCTGAACAGTTTAGTAAATATCAAACCATATTTATTATTAATAAACCCACAGCTGAAAACCCCCTTTTTCACTTATAAATTATTCACACTCTCAAAAGCTCTGGGAGTTTGGGCGCCCTCCATTTGATGCCACCGAGGCCAGTATAATTAAGACTATTGGCTCAAAGTGATGCTGCGGCATGTGTCATCTGTTTTGCCTCATCTTCCTGTCCATCTGTGTGAGCCATAGGAGACCACGCATTTCAATCACAGCATCATGCATAGTGACAGACTTCACACAATGGATGTTGATTTTATTAGCAGAGCACAACTGGTGAAGGCTCCCTGCTGTTTTACTGCTCACCCAAAGCGCGCTTTTGGTGACTGATTGACGGTTTCACATATACACCCTTTGGCTGACGCTCACACCATTGCTGTGTGTGCATTTGCGTTTGCAGGCAGGGGTGGGGGTGTGCGTGTGTGTGTGTGTGATTGACGACTTTCTTCTTTTGATCCACATCTAAAGCATTTAGAAGTGTACATCACAGCTGAACTGACATAAGTAAATTCATCAAGTAAGCATCTATTTTCACACACACACACAGACACCCCGTTTACTGACGTGCTCACACACACACTAACCTGGGTTGGCTTCCCAGCTGTGCAAGCTGTTTCTTCCATCAACATGTGTTTACTGGCAGGGGACCCTTATGTTTGCATTACAGGGAGGCAATAAACAGGAAGGCCAATCCTGGGGTTTTAAAACTACTGTTTGGAGGGGGGAAGCCTCTTGAGAAGCAAACCCTAATCACTATGGTTCAATGTTTAACTAAATTTTTTAAAAAGAGAGAGAATCAGTTTCTATTTGTGTGAGTGCGTGTGTGTTTGGTTGATGTTTTCAGAGATCCACATGTGCTGAAGTCCTCAGCGTCCAAGTCGAGGCTCTTTGATGAATTTTTCAGTCTTACAGAGCTTGAACCACCTGGATGAGTTAACAGGCACATTTTATGTATGTGTACCTTTATATTTGTGTGTGAGAGAGCTTATAAGGAAGGTTGTGTTGACAATAAATGAGCCTCAGGCTTTCCTTGGTACAATATACAAATGAAAGACTGATTAACCAGATGACTGAAAGGCCCATTATTTTGACTAATCAATAGATCCTTAAATAAGTAATGAACAACATCAAAGAAGAAGACTACAAACAGCCACAGGCGAGTAACAGACAGCACTGTTCTCATCTCTTCTAAAAGCTGAGGCTTTTGTTGGAATATGCTAATATTGCTTCCGTTCATTTGTGTTCATCTTAGCGTCTACTGCACAATGACAAACAATAGCTGAAAGAAGGTGAAGTATAAACTTACAGGTTAATACTAATTTGGAAACTGACAATAGTCTTTTTTTCAACAATCAAGTGACTACTCATAAAAGGTAATAACATCCATGAAAATATCTGTCAATGCAAAGTAACACCATTGTGTTTAGTCCTAATTGAAGGCCTCTAATGGGCCTGTGTATCACACATAAGCATCTCAGGCTGAGCAAAGATTAAAACACACTCACAACCTTATAGATGCTAAACATTTTTATATTATTGGTTTCAGACATTAGTCTAAAACTCTCTGTTCCAGTGAGTACGATTGGGACCTGGATCTGGAAGTAGAAAGAACATAATTTCACTATAAATCAGTCACGACCAGCTACTCACTGAAAGACTTCTGACAGAGGTGCCAAAAGAATTATTAGAAAGTCTCAAATGCACACAGAAAAAGAAAAACTGCTACAGTCACCTGAGATAGACCCAACTGGAAAACAATGGAAATAAAACAGAGGATCAGAGGGCATAAAAGAAAACCCCTGAACCTTAGAGAGTTGAAGACCTCTTTTGAGGAGGCGTCAAAGATGAGGCTACTATAGAAGCTTAATGTCAACCTCTTTTACACATTCCAAAAATAGTTCTGATTAGTGTGTGTGTGTGCATAAATGGGTGAATGACTGAAGCACTTTGGCATCCTCTGGGCTTGAAGGAGCGTTATGCAAGTACAAGCCATTTACCATTTTATTGGATCTTTGTCTGGTCAGTAGCCCTGATTCAATGCTATTGAAACTTACAAAATGTGCTTAAAAGCTTAGTCTATGGCATGAAATGGACAAGAACTGAGGGGAAAAAAATCGAAATCTAAATTTGCTTCTGTTGAAACATAACTGTTTTTCATCACTTCTGAATTCACTTTCTCTGGCCACATGTGAGAACAGTCTACACTGTTCCTCAACAGCAAGGCATCATGTCTAAAGAGGAACAAAAATAAAGTAATTGAGATCTAGAAGTCTGGAAAGTTTTACAAAGCTTTGGGTGACATTACAAACAAATGGTGCAAATATGGAGAGGTGGTGAAGCTAACCAGGAGTGGCCAGTCAAAAAGAAAATTACCCCAGGAGCGCAGAGATGACTCATCCAAGAGGTTACTAAAGACCCCACAACATCATCCAAAAAACCGCATGCCTCGGTTGCCCCAGTTAGGGTCAGAGTTCATGTCTCTACCATTAAAAAGAGACAAGGCAGAAATGGCCTGCAGACAAGTTGAAAACCAACACAGAGCAAAAAGAATAGTAAGGCTCATCAAAATGTTCCCAGAACACATTTTGATGATCCCCAAAACCTTTGGGGAAACATTGTGGACTGAAGAGACAAAAGCTGAACTTTTGGAAGGTGTTTGTCCCACCTGTATGCATTTACCGCATTTCAGAAAAAGAATATCATAATAAAAACATGGCAGTTGTAGTGTGATTGTCTGAGGCTGTTATACTGCTTCAGGACCTGGAAGACTTGCTGTGATACATGATATGGAACAATATATTTTGCTATCTACCAAAAAAGGAGAATGCCCGGCCAAAACATCAGCGACACTCAATGTCTGAAGAAAAACAATATGAAGACTTTGGAGTGGCCTAGTCAAAGTCGTAACCTGATTCGTATTGAGAATCAGGTTAAGATTCTCAATAAGAATCTTAATAGTTCAAGATTTTGAGTGTTTTTGAGCAAATGCTCAAAAAACCTCCAAGTGGCAAAAATTAGAACAATTTTGCAAAGATGAGTGGGTCAAAATTCCTACACAGTGCTGTAAAAAACTCATTGCAAGATATCACAAACACTTGATTGTAGTTGTTGCTGCTAAGGGGTGGCCTAACCAGTTATTACTTAGTGGGGCAATCACTTATTCACACTGTGCCATGCAATGCAGGTTTGGATTAACTGCATTTTATGCGTACTTGTGCTGCTTTGACTAATATTTGAATTGGTTTGATGTTCTGAAACACTGAAGTCTAATAAATAAGCAAAAAAAAAAACTAACAAAAAAAGATGATCAGGAAAGGGAAAACACTTTTCACAACACTAAGAATGAGACGTTCATGCTGCAAGGGAATAGTGCTAACATCATCTAGCTAGAGTTTTGGTCAAGTCAAGTGGAAGAAATTTAAATGAAGGTAATTCACTAAGAATCTGGACATTTGCTTATTGAATACTTAGAATCGTGCTGTACCACCAGGAAACTGAAGTTATCTTGGTTTCAATGAAATAGACAACGTTCTGAATTCATCATTGTATAAACTTCAAACTTTACAATTAGTCTTATTTCAACTCATCGTGATTGTGCAGTCATTTAACAGAGATGAAGTGTTTTCAAAACGCTCCTCCTGACGCCTGCTCAGCCAATGGCAGCCCCCTGGGGGCGTGGGCCGCCGGGGGTGGGCACCCTCCGGATGAAGCATCTGAGGCACAGGGGCTCCTGCGAGTCAGCTCTTGCCAGATTTGAACCCCACCACCAGATGACTGTCAGAGCGCATTTCCTACTGGGAAGAACGAGAGATAAGTAAAAGAAGGAGACCCGCCTGGGAGGAAGAAGCCTGTGTGAGGGACAGAGGCAGAGAGTGTGAGGTACAGTGAGAGCAGAGTCAGAGCAGAGTGAGAGCGGAGACTCCAGGGGACCGCAGACAGGCAACTTCATCGGAATTGTTTCGCTGCGCGCCGTGGCGGAGTATAGATCGCTTCCGCGCGACTCCGGGTCAGCATCAGCAGCATGCTGGAGAAGACTTAAAGGCGGACCGTGGATGAAGCTTGACTGAAGCGTGCGAATCTCTGACAGCCTGCCGGAGAGCGGAGAAGGAGGCAAGAGCCGTGCCAGCGAGGCAAGGAACAGACACTGGAGAAGGAGCTGATGCTGCGGGAAAGTTACCAACTATGGAGATTTACGGCTAAGTGAGAGTTTAAGCACTGATCGGACCGTTCAGAGTCATTTCTCCACACTGGATGCGGTTATAGACAGATCTCGGTGCGCTTTTTCTTCTGATTCTGGTACCGCGGTGGACCCAGCCATCTCGGTCGGCGTAGATCTTTTCACCCAACACAGTCAGTGGGCAGGATGTCTGAAATGACTTCTCTGTATCTCGTCTTTTGCCTTATGGTGACAGGTAAGATGCTTTTATTCAGTTTTTTTTAATTATTTAGCCTGCAGGTCTGTATTGATGGAAAGGGATGGATTGCTGCTCCATATGGCGCTGCGTCAAGTCGCCTCAGTGCGCTGGTCTGCTGCAATGCTACATTTCACAGCTGTTAATGACCAGTAAATGTTTAATCACTTACTAAAAAAAAAAAGAAAAACGAAAAGGCAGCTGCCAGCTGCATCAAGGGGTTTCGCCCCATGTATGCCCGAGTGAATAATGTGAATGCGTAATTTGGGTTTATCCCAAATGGTCTCTGCTCTTGTGCAAATACAGGATCTCTGTTTTAAGTGGGGGGACTTCGCGCAGAATTACGGCTTCGGGGCGCACCTACATAAAGTGCATCTCGGGGTGTTTTTCTTTTAGCAAGTAGAAAACTATGGATTTGGATCGCACAGAGCATGTGTGGGAGTCAGTTCGGAACACAAAAGCGTGGACCAATCCACGAGAAAGAACGGGACAAACAAAGCGAGTCCTGCATGCGCTGATGGTTCTCCATGCACCTCCATGCACGGCTCCTCGTCCCTACAACCCTGCAAAGTTACTCAGCGGCGGTTTTCCTTTAAGAAACGAGTAACTGGTCCGGAATGTGGAGTGATTGTAGATTTTGAGTGAAAACAGAGGAAAGGCGCATAGGTGGGGATGCAGCGGGGTGCATAGAGAGTGACGTGGAGGGAAGAGAGAGTGAGCGTGGATCTGAAAAGTGAGTGGGATAGACAAATTGGGTGAGTGCGTTTGTTTTTCTCCAAGCGAGCAGAGACACAAAGCACCTGTCTCCCCCGCTCGCGTCCCCCACACAGACACACATCACCATCATCTTCTGCTTTTTTTCTTTTTGTTTGTAGGCTGTACTTAGCGCTTTGTTTATGTGCCAGCATGGCAAAACGCCCTTCCTGCGCTTTGAAAAATGTCACCTTATACATTTTTAAAAGACAACTAAATATTACATCTTTCTACATTTGGAAATCTTAGTAGATGTTTCAATGCATATTTTAAAGAAACTTGTGACTGTTGCTCTGTTAGGCTTATGAGAGTTTACAGAAGTATAACGATCGGGATCAACAAGCTGCATTTTTGAGCAGCTGCTCAGAGCCGGCCCAAGGGATAAACAAACTAAGCTGCTGCTTGGGGAGCCCCCAGGCCAGCAGTGGAGGGCTCATAGGAGACCTCTCACAAAAAAATATGTACATTTGTACTTGCATCTAAAAGCTAAATCAGTATTTTTTTTTCAAACTTTCACAATTAGATTTATTTAGGATTTACAAGAACTGAAAAATGTAATTGGAATCATATATTAATACTCATATTTAATGTCACTTTGATAATCATTTTTGTTGCTTGTGCTAGACAGAGATAAATTTGGCTGCTTGGGAATATTTGTGGCACCAGAAACAGAGGCGCTTATGTCATGGAAACTAAAGGAGCTCTTATTTAATTAACATTGTCATAAAACTGCTGTGGCATGCTATAAGATTCATGTCTGTTAAGCCATCAGCAGTAGAATACATACATGAGTCAATAGTTCAAGTAATTATCCAGCACAAGTCAAATTGTTATACTGTCAGTCTGTGTCCTCTCTATGGAGAGAATAAAGTTATTAAACATTAAAGTAGGAGCCTGAGCATCTTCAAAATATTACTTAGCAACTGCTTGTTCTATTTTTTATTTTTTTGCCTAAATGTATGTATCAAAAGGAAAATTATTAAACTATCTTTTTTTACTCGGGTTATCATAATGTGAAAATCTCTTTGCAGCCTGTGGATGCATAGAGTTAACACTTTAAAATGATCAAATTCATTTATTTTCATTGAGAATACACAACAGTGCCCTTCTGGCACAGATCTTCCCTTGGAGGGACACAAGTTGTAAAAAAAAAAAAAAAACTAAACCCTTTGGGCTGCATTTGTAGTTCCTTGCAGCTCTCAGCAAATGGCAAAGCTTGCCCAAATGGACATTTGCTGCACGTGTACGTCTTCACCTCCAGCCCCCGGTTCCGCATGGTTTTGTCATTATTCAAAAGCCTGAGGGAGGGTACATGACACCAGTAAACCTCCGGTGCCTGACAGAGCGGCAGCAGCTGGATGTGAAGAAGCCAAAGCCAGATAGTGGCATATATCCCTTGACCGCAGCCCCATTGCACATTGGAAACACTCACATTTCTCTCTTGTGCTCTCTCACCACACAAACACACAGAAATAATGAAAATGATGGCAGCTGCCCTAATTAGAACCTAAGAGACCCTAGACCTCATTTACTGGGTCACTCTTTAAGGCACATATGCTCACAACTGGTTGCACTCATAAATGTATCCGACTTCAACTTGTGGTTTCCCTTTTTCTATTATTTTTGCATGGCATATTGCTTACATTTCAATGTATGTAGGCTTGCTCAACACAGATAATTTACTTTCTCGGAGGGCTCCCAGAGGAATTGAATTCCACACTGCATCAGTATTCCGAGTAATCTTCAGTGAGCTCTTCTTTGGAACCTTTTGCTTTGGGTCGCCTGCGTCTCATCGGGCCAAGTTCAAAGGCTGCGAGCTGAGATTACAAGTTTCTCTCCCTTCCTCTTAAGTCGTGTCGCCACTCACGTCTCACTATAGTGTAATGCGGGGGAAATTTTCCACCTTGCTTCTTCTTCTTCTTCTCACAGCTCTTTTTACCCGGTTGCCTCAATGTGTGACTGCGAATCGGGAGGACATGAGAGCAAGTCTGCCTAATGGGCCGGAGGCAGAAAGCAGACTTTCACCAAAGGTTTTGAAAAGCCCCATTCACTATCATGTACTTCGTGCAATGGAGTTCAGATGTAGAACTGTAATGTAGCAGAGGAAGCGAGGAATACTCTCCACCCCTCCCTTGTCATCCCGCTTTTCCTCATTACTAAAGATGGGTCTTCTCTACATGGAGCACAACTTTGTATGTGGATGCAGAGACAACAGAACCCAAGAGGTTTGCTTTAAGCAGCCGTGCATATTTTATGAACTGACACTCTGGGCTCTTTGAATTCTCTTGGATGGAGTCTGGATGGGGACAGTTAAAGAAGAAGCCGGGGGTAGAGGAATATGGCGGGAAGGAAGGCTTAGCGGGGATGAGACTTAGATGTGTCACCGGTATGTTGGTGATTAAGCAGAAAAGTGTCTAGTAAACAGAAACAAATTCCTCTGAGGTTTCCAAAAGTTTTTTTTCTGTCTTGTTACTTTTGTCAAACAAACCCAGAATCATGGTTATAATCACTTTGTCCTTACTTCTTCAATTTTCTTTTAAGCCCTAATGATAAAAGGACTCCATGGCAGAAAGTATGGAGAGGCAGAAACCCCCAGAAAGCCAGTGAGGTGTGTGAGAGAGGAGGTGCAAGATAGTGCAAACACAGCAGAATTCGAACACATCTGAGTTCTGAACACCAATGTATTGCATTATTTAGAAGACAAAGTCATGGCAAAGATATGGATATTTTCCTCTCTGCTGGGTGTCCTGCATGAGCTCTGAGTAATGGGTTTCTTGAAGGATTTTGTACTGGAAGTCGAATCTGAATTACACATGAGTCAGGATGAGATTCTCACTGTAAGATCACGATAAGTAAATATACTACGGTTTACTAGCAATACAAATGTAACAGATCTACTGAATAAATTAACTTAATGCTTTGATTTTTTTTTAAATCTGGGAAAACAGCCTCTAGCTTCCCAACATTAGAAAAAAAGTAATGTGCAAAGTACCTTCAGCTTCCAAAAAATTGGTCTGTGTTTTTTTGCAGGCTGCAAATACTTCAAGCAACCATATGTTTATTTTATACATGTATTAAAAAGTGCAGTGGCTTTGATTAGCTGGCCAGCACTGCACAGCAACAGTGTGCTGAAGCATCCTCCACACTGTTGGAGAAAACTCTGTTTTTCCATCACTTTTTTTTTCTAAAAAAAAAATCTTCAACAAGACCATACAAACTATGTGATGGATGACACATTTCAGCAGTCTTGAAATCATATTTAAAATTTCTAGGTTTTTCTAGATTCTTGAAATAGGAGCATTACCATAGTACGTAAGGGATGACAATGCATCCAGCTCTTGAGATGAGATGATGCCTGATGTTGGGTTCTTGAGGGGAACAGGCATTAAAATCATACAAATCATAAAATGTGTTTGAAAGACTTAAAATGCTAAGAAAAAATATAGAGGTTTTATAAATCTCTAACTGTATTTCAAAAATGTTTCTTTAATCTAGAATTATCTACATCAAGTCAAAGTGTTTTAGATTTTAACCAGTAACATACATTTTATACATTAACTTGTGATGCTTCAGTACTTTTGTAACAGGGTGTCGATGAAACATCTGTATATGTTGTCAACACAACTAGACAACAACTCAGGAACCGCTTCATTTTGTATTTCACTATAATATTGACCAAATTAGATGCAATGTGTCAAAATGAATAAAGCATTCACAAGTTGTGCTCACATTACCACAAATTCTTCAGTCAAAATTAAATCAACTGGATAATGTTTTTCACGACAGAATTCATTTTGAAGAGAATGTGGCGTCTTGATATATTGTCTGAAGATGAGCTGTACATTTTTTGTGTTAAAATCTTAAAATTTGATGGGAAAATGCTAAACATTTGCACAAGATTTTTAATAATGCTATGTTTTCTGTGACAGTCTTGAAGATCATTGTCTTTCTAGCTCTCTTCATATCCTCATGTTTCCTCTCCCCCTCCTCTTACGGAAGAAGAAGCCTGAACTAAAACAGAGAACAATGGAGCTTCATAACGTTGCTCGTCTCTAATCAGTTTTGCCATTTGGGTAAACACAGATAAAGAACTTGGCAGCATGTCCTGAGGCGTCGTTATCAGCTCCGAGCAACTTAACTGGATGTGCGCTGCTGGTTCAGGCAAAACTCAGGAAAGCACAAAAGTAGCCAAGTAGCAAACTGTTGATGGCACTTGGCCTCATCCAGTTTTATTTTTATCTCTTTCCACCCATCCTCCTTTTGTCTTCACTCTGTCCCTGTGTGCGTGCGTCTCTGCACATCCTCACCTTGTCTTCCTTTGGGCCAGTCGGAAGATCTGGGGAGGAAAGGAAAGGGAATAGGGCAAAGGAGGGTCATGTCAGCATCCTGTCTTGAGACGCCCCCTTGACCCACACCCCCACCCACTCACACACACCACTTCCTTGTATCATCAACATAGAGAAGAGAGGTGAAGGCAGCAAGTTATTTACCCTTTTATTCTTCTATGCAAACACAGTAATGGAAAGAATGGAGAGAGGGGGAAAGTGGGATTAATTTGGTGCCTTTCATTAAAACATCCCCCCAAGGGGAAGAGTCGCATTCATACAGTAGCAGCTATTTCAAGAAAGGCTTAAATTGCATTTTTCTCCCCTAAAAACGCAAGTGTCACCTCCTTCTAGAGAGATGTATCACCGTTCCAGAAGACTCTAAACTCAGAAACCAAGACAGAAAAAACATGAGACATATAGGACCACACATTCATTTTTATTTTCCAATCAATTGCTGCCTGGGAAGACAAGGATTTCATATCTCCTGCCGAGAGACAAAAACCAACAGCAAATTGAAATTTATCTTCTGCGTCGCAGCAATATCTGTTCCTGTGTTATCTTCACCAGCCGTGTTCTTTAACCTTGTATTAGAGATAGCTGTATGGATTTTGGCAGCCAAGGGGAATCTCGCAGGAAAAACAAAAAGTCCTATTTGCAGTGCCACCAGACAGCATTAATTTGACACCAGATGCTGATCCATTTTACTTCACTTCTCACTCTCTATTTATGAAATTTGATTGTTGGTGGCACTTACTGAGCAGAGAAGCTAAAATATTCAGCGCTGTGCACTAGGGCTAAGAGCTCAGATAGTAATGGATCAAAAGAAGCTTGCTGAGGCAACATCCCTAACGCAAAGGCATTCTCAGAGAGGTCAAGGCCAGACAATGAAAGAGTAACAGATGGGGTGGGATGAGTATCTGACATCTTCAGGGCTGTGTGCTTTTTTTCTGTAACTAGAAATTTCAGTCAGATTGTCCATTTGACAGTGCAACTCAATTGACACCCCATCTCCACAATTGCTTACATGGATGCTATAGAGAAGATGCACCAAGAAATAGACTGTTGACCCCAAAATGACAGATTGTCACTTTGCTTAGCTCAGACTAGTAAATGTCCAGTTGGACGTTCCAATGTCCAATTTTTAGTGGTCCTTAAACACATGCGCACGAGTAAACATCATATGATCAGGGCAATAATTTTACTCTTTAGTAGTCTATAATGCACAAAGACTATATATTAGCTATTCTTTGTATCAAACAATTTAAAAGGAAACTCTTTGCTACTTGTCATGCCAATATATTTGATATGGATGTGCCAAACAGACAATAGGATGTGTATTCTTTATTGAAGAATAAAGATCACTGTTACTTTGATATAATCTAGCATTCCTCTCCAAACTCTCTTTTCATCACTTTCTTTTACTCCATCAGTTCACACTTCTAGTGATTCCAGGACAAATATTTTGTTATTGATCAAAGTAATAACCAAAATAGTTGGTCTGTTTTTGCTTGGACTGCTCTGTGTTGTTTCAGGAGGTTCTCTGTGGGTTTAAAGTAAACATAGCTTGTATTGTGTTTCCTTTTTTTTGCTGGGAAAACTTAGGAATCTCAACCTAGGACGTAAAGAGGAGATCCAAAGCCTGAAGGGATGTCAGTCAAAGCTTATTGATTGAAAATTCAACTGCAGTTCCCGGAGTGGCAAAACATGTTAATGCCATTGAGTGGTTTGGAGAAGTGAACAAAGAGCAAAGTGTGTAGGTGGCTGAGGTATTGAGGGTGGGTGGTGGAAGGGTAAGGTGTGTCTCTCTCCTTCTGTCTGTTTGTGGAAAGAAAGCTGATGCAAAGATAACAATGGGCTCAGCATGAGAGATGGAGAGGGAGGGAGAAAAGAAAGAGGCACAGGGGGGTCAAAAGGATTTACTGCCAGGAGCCTAGCATTCCAAGTAATGGATATACTTGTGTTAGTGTAAAGAAAACCTGCTGTTCTTCTTCTCAGACAACAGAGGTGAAAAGCAACAAAGGGGTAACTGACTGAAAGTCTGAGGCGGATTAACAGAAAGTTGATAATGCAACACCCTGGGCTAAGAATCGTGTCCTCTCATGAGCGTCCATGTGTCAGCTTGAGAGTGGAGATAAGGGTGGAACCGCAGACGCTTGCTACATTTTTGTAAAGATGCTACTGGGAGGGCAGAAAAACACATGGCTAAGTGCTTCCCAAGCTGGCTAAGGTAAACCAAACACCCATCTTCTAGAGGAAGCAGTCCAACCATTGTTCCAGCACATTGCACCCATCTGACTGAGATATCCTTTGCGTTGTGCGGATCCCTGGGGGCCGGAAATAGAACGAAGCGGAGGAGTACAGGGACCGATTGTTCCCCGCTCAGACTATCCACAGATGGGGCTATGGCACAGGGACGCTCGCTGTTTGCTTTTGAAAGTCCCAGGCGTTTGCTTTGCAGTCATGGTTTACAGAATGCTCTGGGGGATAGTGGAGAAAAGGGAACCACTGGAGACAACGGGGGAAAGAGAAGGGAAGGGCCCAGAGCAGAGGGAAAAAGAAAAGATGGGGAGGGAAAAAAAGTAGTTTGCTTAATATCTTGTCAGGGTGAATATAGTGTCATTGCCAAGAAGAGAAGACAGATGATATAGCCATCCAATGATGGGGTAGGTGGGTGAGAAAGCGCTCAAGTCCTCTCTAGTTTCCGAACAGAGACATATAGAGCTGGAGATAATGGAGAAAGGAGGAAGAGTAAAGAGAGTGAGGGAGTGAGGGAAAAAAGAGAAAGGATGAGATGCAGGGAACCCAGAATGCATCCATCATGTGGTTTGGTGCAGAAGCCATTTGTACCTATTGTACTCCATAATTTGTTTTCTCAGAGCTTGCTTTGGGAGGGGTGGAGGGGGGGACACACCAAGCTATGGCAGCCATTTATTTTTGCACTAATTACATAAGTGAGACAGCATAATTAGACATATAGCTAAACAGACAATAGGCTGAAAGAGAGACGCGCAGAAGGAGATAGACGGGGAGGTGTTGATGAATTCAGATAGATGAGAGGCTTGGGCCCTCTGTTTCATATTCAAGAGTGCGAGGGAACGCGTTAAAAGGAGTAAAGGGGATGGAGAAGGATAAAGGGAGAGGAAAAAGGGTGAGTAAAGGAGATGAGGCGATGCAAAGGATAAAAGATGAGAGGCAGGCAGAGAAAAGCTCTCTTCACAGACTGCACTTTTAGGCGCGGCCCAGTGCCACAGGAATAAGGCGTCTCATTTTATACACCTGCTCAGCAGGAGGTGAAAGAGACATATAAGGAGATGTTGTACAGGAAAAGAGAAAAGGGCAAAAGAGAAGAGAGGAAAGAGGAGATTGATCTCATCTCAGCTCCTTCAGATCAAAGGCACCGAGTGGCTACAGAAAGCTGTTTGTTGTGGCTTGTTTGGGAGGGTCCCTGTCTTTTTAGAGGTCATGAGTTCATCTGGTCTGCTATTTTGTTCAGGCAGGATTACTCTTAGCAACACATGCCAAGCCCTTCATAAGCAACATGCCCTGAAAACATTCTCTGGTAAGAAATTGTGAGGTGGCAGTACCAGATAAGTCTGATCAGGGGATGAAGGGTGGTTCATTAGCCCTCTATGCCACACTCATAGCTTTCTCTCTAATACAGGGATATATCTGCTTTGGTTTCTGTGGGGCGGTACCTGGGTGTGTTGGACATGTCACAAACCTTTTTTAGGGCTCTGGTAGAGGGAAAGATAAATAGACCCTTAATGAAGCCACTCAATCACAGGTCAGTTAAAAACAATTGACCAAGGATTGAAGGGCTTTCAGGCTTGCTTGGAGGCCCATTGATGCTGGTCAAGAAAAGCTCTCCAGTCGTCACATTTCAGATTAGCCATTAACCACATTACAAACCTCAGCTTAGCCATTCCTCTTTCTCTAAATAGACATCTGACAGATTGTAGTGACTCATGTTAACTACATGAGCTGTCAAGGGAGTTTTTAAAAAAACAATTTAAACCCAGTCTTTTGTTTGACCCTCTAGGAACTCAAACCTGGATGCTTTGCATTGGTTGTGTGAGAGTGTGTATGTAGGTTATTTTTTCTGACTCAAGGCTTTAGTTCTCCAGCTTTTTATGCACCAGATTTACAAGTAGCACCACATTGATGTGAAATTTACAACAATAGTAAAATAGAATGTGGACTTTGTAAGATTTCTAAGTTACTTTTTTCATAAAAAGAGAAAAAGTTCTCATTTGCGCTATTGAATGGTTAAATCAGTGTTTCCCAACCCTGGTCCTCAAGGCACACTGTCCTACATGTTTTAGAGGTTTCCCTGATTTAATCTGCCTAATTCAACTGATTGGAGTTCAGCAAACGCCTGTTAATCAGTCATTGAATGAAATCAGCTGGGCTGAAGCAAAGACATATCTAAAACATGCAGGCCAGGCTGCCTTGAGGACCAGGGTTGGGGAACACTGAGTTAAATTATGCGGCTCAATCATGTGTTCCATTTTAAGTCACAGGAAAATATTTCCATGGTTTGAATTTGGAAAAATTCCCAGAATTATCACCTCGAACATGGAATTCAAATTGGAAAATTATGAGGTTCTCACCCAACCCAACCTCAGTCTTCCAGTATAGTTGTTGTTTTTTGTTTTGTTTTCATAAAATTTAGCTACAATAAAACCAGCTTAGCTGTACATCTGATTTTTATCCTCTAAAACCTTTCATATGTTGGCTAAAAGCACAAAATGGAGAGATTATTGTTATCACCTTCCATTGATAATTAGCCTGATCACTGAGCATATTATGTAGCAAATGTAGCTGAGTTGGTACTATTACTAACTATTTAAACTAGAATATATCTTAGTTAGATTTTTGTCTTCAAAACAACAAAAGTATAGCCACAGGCTGTGGTAAATCTACTTACCGCTATTTGGAAGGTTCTGATGAAACAGAAATCTACATCAGTTACTTTGCAAACAAGTGATATCAAAAGCCCTCTAGAGCATCGCTAAGGCAGCCCAGGTAGCACCAGTGGTACCTATGCTGTAAGCTTAGGGTTTACATTTTGTGCAAAGCTGTCCTGGCACAATTCAACATTCTGCTTAAAAAGGTCTGGGCTCATATAGCGGAACCTGCACAGACTGTTTTTATTTTTTGTGAGTGAAAAACAGGGTGGATGAGAGAAATCAATGACCCAATTCAACCCATTACAGCCATGACTGCTGCAGTAATGGTGTGGAAATGGACACTGGTCATGTGGATCCCCCCGTTTACACCTCCAGGCTTGGATCACAACTGAGGCTCTTATTCATTTCCTTCGTGCTTTGATTAAAAAAAGTATTCTGTGGGTTTCAGAGGCTCTCACATGATGGGGACAAGGGAAGAGGTTTGTTCGTTCTGTGGCAGAGAAAAAAACTTTATCACACCAGGGTTGCCAAAGGACAAACACATAACACTAGGCTGGAATTATCCTCAACAAATAACACTTGTAGTCTTCTCTTCTGGCAAATGTTGGCTCTTTGATTCGAGGTAATGTGCTAACAAGCTGTGGGTATATGGAATACCCATAGCCTTAGTATGTGTGTTTTCAAGGAAGTGAGAGCCTGCATGTGGTTTTGTGTATATATGCCTTTTTGTGTGTGCATGTGTATTTTCACACTAATTAATGAAAGGCTTTATATGCCGGCTGAGGTGACGACGGCCTGTCTCCAGTCAGGCATTGCGTACCCCCTCCCGTGTCAGTCTCAACCCTTGGTGGTCCGGGTCCTCTTTCTCACACACTAACACATTAATGAGCCCAGTCTAATTAGTGCTTGTGGCTTCATACCAGGGACCCCTATAACCACATCACCATTGTGAGTTAGCCTAATCAGGGGACTACTAAAAAGACAAGAGTGCCCAGTGCTCAAGCGAGGAAGTTCACATGTATGCCTGACCAGTTTGGACTCCCTCAAATTAGCACCCCGCATCTTTTGGACGAGGAGAGGGAGCAAAGAAAGAAAAGGTTGCATTTTTCAGATTTGTGACCACTGAGGATCGGCTGCTGACTCCTTCCCATTTATCTCCCTCACTCCCTCCCATAGTTCTCCCCCCGAGGGCGATGCAGAAAAATGATTTTTCTCTTCTTCTTCCTTATTCTTCATCGCAGATAATTCAATCTGTTTAATATAAAATAATCTCTCCCGATTTTTCAGCCTATTTTAACCTGATCAGTCAAACAGCTGCCTCAGGGGGACAAGCCGCGTTCCACCTTGTCAAAAAAAAAAAAAAGAAATTGTGGGAGAGTCAGCCCAGGTAAGCGGTGTGCTTTGAAAAGTGTCTGTTTGCTGTTCTTATGTTTCACATGTAAAACAGAGGGCAACATGATTGAAACTAAAGAACATTAAAGTTCCTACACATTTTTTAAGTCAAAATTCTGTAAATTTCCAGACTCATATTTTTTAGCCCATTTTTAAGTACTAAATAGAAAACGCTGGTATGTTTTAGGGATATTGGCAAAGCCTTAAATGTGGAATCTGCAAAAAAAACAAAGAGTGTAAGAAAGTGGATGGATGGATGGATGGATGGATGGATGGATGGATGGATGGATGGATGGATGGATGGATGGATGGATGGATGGATGGATGGATGGATGGATGGATGGATGGATGGATGGTTATTTTCATTGCTTTTATAGCTCAAAAACTTACATAATTTTTCATTTTTCTTGTGCTTTTCTCAAACCCCTACGTAGGAGTCCTGAAAATGAGAAACAGAATGGCGCAAATAAATATAGAGAAAAGACATTAACAGTCCTCATAAAGGAAGAGAATTGGTGATGCGAGTTGTGGCACTTGAGGTCTGGGGGTTTAACTTGTGTCCCACAGCACTTAACATCCCCCTAGCCATCTCTCCTGGCAGTTAATTAGAATCCAATAAGGTTGCTGCCTGTTGGTCATTGTTCCTACAGTGTGTTTACCCTTTCTAGAGGCTCCATTCGCTGCTTAATCTGGCGAGAAGCTGAATGTCAATAGGTCAGGCCAAGACTCCAGAGTCCTAAGAGAGAGAGAGGGAGAGACCCTGAGTCGACACATAGGGAGGAAGGAGAGAGGATCATTCAGCTGAAGGAAAGGGGTCATTTTTCTCTTTCCCCTCAATATTGGTCTTTGCCATTCTATTCATCCGCACCCAGCCTCCACCTCTTGCTTCTCCCCTTCTTGTCTTTTCTTCTCACTTCTAATCCATCCTCTTGATTGTTCTAAGCTGCTTTCAGCCAGTCCCCAGGAGGGTGGAGGGGTGGAGGTGGTGGGGACTCCGAGTCTGTTTTAATTAAGATTTAAAAGACGACTCCCTCAAGCAGGGAGATTTAAGAAGAGATGGACAGAGCGGAGTAAACGAGTAAAGATGGGACAGATTGCAGATTGGACACAGCAAATATCAGAAAATCGGTACGGAGGGAAAGTTAAAAAGCTATTATTTAACGCACGTAGATGGGAGCGTCGAGTACACAAGCACAGCCAGACACTGAGGCATCTAAAGGGGGCTAAGCCAAATGGGTTTTTTTTTTTCTTCATTTGTAATCACACAGCACAATCTATATAGATTGATCTCAACTTCCTGTGATTCATACCGTATCCTGCGAGAGTGATATGGGATCAGTGGTAGCCAGCAGGCAAGCTGAGCGAGTTATCTCCACTCTCTGTCTAATGATCGATCATCTCACCAGATGGGCTTAAGAGCCCTGTAACACTTCACTTGTTTATCAGAGCTGCAAACCTTAGGCCTATCTGTAGATGTGACCCGCAAAGTAAGTGTTATTTTTGCAAACACATAGTACTTAAGAGTAAAGGTGTTATGATCAGGGGCCCATCCAGTAAGTTCTGAAAGGGGTTTCCAGATGGGGGGCACCTACAATCTTCTAGTGGGAAATCAAAAGAATTATAGTAGTTTTATTATATTGTTGTCATAATGGGAGGAGGTGGGAAGCCAGGACAAGGTATAATTGACAGATAGAAAAATGTAGTGACATAAGCAAAAAATAAATTAGTAACCAATTTTCAAGCTAGCCGCCTCTAAACTGTATGGATTTTAAAAAAAAGTGTATCTAAGCCTTTCTAACAAAGGGTCACTGAGGTGGGATAGGTTTAAGAGTTTGTAGGTTGGGGAGCCTGGGAGCTATGCATTCATCTCTCAAAACAATATCAGCAATTTAAGGTTTACAAGAACAAAATGAGCCAATAAAAAAGTAAGATAAATGTAAATCGGCAGCATCAGATGTCCGTCAATAGTAGGGGGGTATTTACCCCCTATTATTTTCTAACATCTCACACAGGCTGCGCCTAGACAGCAGCCAATGCTTCTAAGCATTGATGCAGCAATCCTTTTTGAGTTTCCAGCATATCCTGTTTTGGAGCATTTCAGCAGAATGTGCCGAATGTGTGCTAAACGTGAGGTTTTAACCAGAGGCACGCCAGCCCTCCCGCTGTGCGTTACCCATAACGGTTCCGAAAAACCTTCATCTTTCAAAATGTGTATGCAGCTTAGAACAATTCAGTTGAGTCTGTATACTGGTTTTTATGTTTTGTCTCATTCTAAGGTGGCACAGATCCTACAGAAGCATTAAAAAGGCAGATGTTTTGTTTTTGTTTAGAGTTTAGTGTTTCAAACTATTCAAGTTGGATAAGTCTAAGTATTTTATATTCTGAGTTGATCAAAGCCTAGGCTGCCCAGTGGCGCAGCTGGTAGAGCTGTTGCCTTGCAGCAAGAAGGTTCTGGGTTCGATTCCCGGCCCCGGTCTTTCTGCATGGAGTTTGCATGTTCTCCCTGTGCATGTGTGGGTTCTCTCCGGGTACTCCGGCTTCCTCCCACAGTCCAAAAACATGACTGTCAGGTTAATTGGCTTCTCTAAATTGTCCCTAGGTGTGAGTGTGTGTGTGCATGGTTGTTTTTACTGTGTGTCTCTGTGTTGCCCCTCTCGCCCGAAATGACAGCTGGAGTTAGGCACCAGCAACCCTCCCGACCACAGTAAGGGAAAGGGTGCAGGAAAATGGACGGATGGATGGAGTTGATCAAAGCAGACTACACCAATAAAAAAAATAAATAAATAATAAAGCTGAATCTTGCTGGCTGGCCTGGTGAGCAACCTTTATTATTCAATTCTGTCCAAACAACTCCTACTTACGAGAGGGTATGGAGTTTTAAATATAAGTTTAAATATCTATGTAGTAGTTGTAGAATAATCACAAGTTATACTCTTCACTTTTTCTTATACCTGGCTCTTTTTGAGTGGCATTGTCACAACAGTGGATGCCTGAGACATCCTCATTAACTTCTTAAAAGTCTTATCGCACCATGACAAAAACAGATTACCCCACAGGAGTCTGGCCGCTAGAGATACACGGTGTTGCATTCCTGCATTGCTGTACTTACACCATGCAAACAGGGCACTTAATGGCAACGCGGCATTTGCATGTTTATCTGCAGCCACGTAAATGGCATGTGCTTTGTGTTTAGTAAACCAGTCACATTGCACACATCTGCCCCTACTTGCAAACTTAACATTCTTCACTTGAAGACACACCCCAACACAAAGCGAACAAAGAAGTGTTTAAGTTTATCAAACCACAGACTTTGGTGGAGGCAAGGGTCAAAAGCCCAACCCATGGCATTCTCCACTAAGATACAACCCAACACACAGCCACCATATGTCCACGGTTTCACAGTTAATGAGCCAGCCCACCCCGGACGACAAAGATCTATTCACACTCAGTTGACTCTGAGGGAATCTGCAATTTCCACGGTGTGATTAGGACAGAATACAGCACTAGTCCAGCCAGTGGCCATTTGGGAGCAACAATAAACTAGAATGAACAGAGGAAGAAAAGGCGTGTTAGAGAATATGGTACACGAACAAAGAACTTTATAAAACACTTTAAGGAGATAAACGTAGGCATGATCTCACCCTCAGCCTCGCTATGGCTCCATCGCCCGCCTCCATCAAAGCCCCCTGAGACTCTCCCAGCACACTTTCTGCCTCCGTCACTCACAACTCTTAATAAGGCCAGCAGTAAACGGCGGGGAAAAAATATGTGAGGATGAAAGCTTCTTCTCTTATGTTCTCGCTTTGAGGAAGTGTTTCAGGTTGTCAGGGGAGGGGGGTGGAAGGCAGAGGAGGTGCATCTTTATGGAGTAATTCTGCATTTTAATAGAGACAATAAACCCGTCTGCTTTAAGATAATATTTTCTCCCATATCCTGTTGTGTTGTAGCTTTGGGAATTTCTGACAGACAACAAAAAAAATCCACCCCCTCTAAGCAAAAGGTATAGAATAAAGCCATGCCAAAGAAGAAGGTGTGCAGAGTTCCTGTGGGAGGGATAGATCACATATATTCTTTCACCGCAGTGATTAATAACTTGGAAAAAAAGGTCAAACTTGACTTGAAACGGTCCAGTATATCACAGTTACATTTGGAGTCTGCGTTTCATACATCAGTTCTGGCTATGATGTCCCATCAGTCCCATCAGCCTGGTCACACAGGAAAGACCCTCTGTGCAGATTATCAAAGATTGATGGGGTGTCCTAGTTAAAGACAGAGAAGCTCTCTGTCGTTCGCAGCCTTTGTGGAAGCACTTTTGGGTGAGCTTTAAGTGCATATGTTATGTGAAGCCCAAAGATTTAACTCACATATGTTTAGGAAATTTGCGAACATGAAATTTCCAGACTTGTTATCTCATAAAAAAGACAAATGAAAAGCAGCACATATGACTTTAGCTCCTCCTATCATTCTTCTTACTCATTACTCTTACTCATTACAGATGAAACAAACTGACAGAACAAACAGGATGTTTATCCTGATTGCTTCTTTTCTTCGTCTCCAAGACACAACCTAAGCATCTATTCTACTCTCTGTTCGCTGTCATCCTACCCATTTCTTTTTCAGAGTGCTTGCTTAATAATTAATTGATTAATTAGTTCCCTCATTAATCATTTACTCATTAATCATGGCCTGATTTTTTCTGGAGGAAGCAGCGCAATCTGAAAAACCCTGACTTCACATTTCACTCTAATTATGCTCTTTTACTAATCAACGCTTAAGAAATGGAGTTTCAGGAAATTAGTTTTCCCTTTCCCTTCCCCTCCTTTTCTCAGCACAAAGCAGGATGTAGTGAGGTTGGCATGTTACATTTTCCCTCCCTTTTTGTGTTCGCAAAGCTCTTAGTCAGGAGTAATTTTTAGGAATGGTTCAGGATTTATTAAGTGCGTTTCTGTTAAAAGTTAGCAAAGGTTAATACCTTACCTGAGGTAGATAATTCTTCTGGCACCTTCCTTTAGTATAAATTCACATTAGCTGGACCCAGATACTGAAATTATCTGCTAGTCAGTGAGGGCCCAATGCTAAAGCAGACATCTACCATCTTTATCTGCTACAGTGTCAAAAAAAACATAGTGCTTTATTCAAATCTTTAATTTGAAGGCTGTATTAATCCACAAAACCTTATTGTTTATTCTCAATAGTTTCAGTTAATATTCGTGTTTGCAAACATTTGCTAACTTGGGTTTGTTCTTGTTTTGCATTTTTACAGATTGCTTAATAGAACATCTTAGTTTAAATCAACAGAGATGAGTTTTGTTGACATTTTATTTTTGCATTTTTAATTGTGCATTTTACTTTGTGAACTTTGCTGCTAAGAAGAAGGGGAAGAGAAGTGTTGTAATTCAAAAAAGTCCTTTTTAGGGTTTTGTCTGCCTTAGGTTTTGTCTAAGTTATTGTAAAATGTAATGCCTATGCTATATAAGTTGCTTTTTGCTGCTGGTGTAACATATCATCAATAAACTGATGAGTTTAGGGTATGTATGTTCTCTTGGAGATATTTGTGTTAAAATAGCTTGAGTAGTTAAACAGGAGAATGCAGTTGTTGAATAGAGAACCTAGCCTGGCCATTGTCTTCCTACCCAAGTTCGCTCAATTCTCACTTCACTGCTCCATCTGGGTTTTCTCCCATTGACATGGATTTCTCTGGTTCAATTTAAATCAGGCCAATCAGCAAATGGAAGGAGAAGTTGTGAACAATGATGTCAATTTTCTGCTCAGTTTTAAAATTGTAGTCTGCCTATAGCTTTAGCAATGGCAACAGAGGAAATAAACAAAGCCATTCAGTCCATGTTAGCCACGCATCCAGATATTGAATTGACATTAACAGCCGCCTCATTCGATTTAGCACTTCTCTATGCGCAGTGGGGATGGTTGTTTACAGAGCTGGCAATTTCCGGTTGTTGAGGAGAAAACCTCAACATTGTATTAACACATTACAGAAGTCACTCACAGACAAGCATCAGCAACTAAAATTTTAAATTCAATACAATCGAGCCCAGACTCTCTGTACGAAGCAAATTACCTCGGATAAGAGGTTGGTTTACCAGTCTAGAGAGCCAAGTCAATATAACTGGGTGCTCTTGATGTTTAATTTTGTTGGCTTTAGTTTTGGTTTTGCTTTCATGAAGTCAAGTGTTCAGTTATTAGTTTGGGATTTTTGTAAATAATGTTTTGGTCATAATTTTCTGTAAATACACCACCTGCTACATTTTACATCATCTGTCTACTGCCGTTTTTCAGCCACTGTATCCAGACTATCCCACAGTATGCAAGAATGACGTCCTTTCTTTCTTCAAAAAGCTAAAACATGGTGTCAAGCTTAAAACACTTTCCTTCATATCCTGGGTTAATTGCATACACTTAGTACAACAGACAAAAATCTATCTATACCGCAGTACCAGACAGACTTTTGAATCATTTTAATTTTGCTTCATTTCACAATTCAACAGACCCTCTTTTTAGAAATTCTGAGCCGTCACTTTAACATTATGCTCGATGAAAGTATTTTGAACTTGCCGCATCTACGTCTACATTAGAGAATCCCCCCCACGCCAAAAAAAAAACGCCTAAGCAAGCAAATTTGAAGAGTGTCTGTAAGAACCAGAGAGGTGGCAGCTCTGTGAATCACACCCTCATTGTTTCCACTGAAGCCACAACTCTCCTGGGTGAGGAGGTAATTTGTTTAATCGACAAGAGTTATAGTCCCTGGATGGAGAGATGGGGGCGATAGGATAGTTCTGAAATATGTTCGGCAATGTGGAGCGAACACGAGAGGGAGAGTGAGAAGAACCATTTTCAACACGTTTAATTAGAAGTGTTTGTTTGCCTTTGTGTTTCTGTCGGATGCAGGGTTCACAACACAGCTCAGCTGCTTTGTGTGAAGAGACTCTTCAGAAAAAATAAAATAAAAAAGAGAATTATGCATCAAATTAAAGCAAACTCCAATGAAATAGAGGCAAGTCAGGCATTAACCTCTAAGCTTTAAAAAGCACACATATTAAACAACACTAATGAGACTCTCATTGAGCTAACTGTGTATTATATTCAAACACACACAAAAGGGCAGCTCTGACTTTGGTGTGCCACCGCTGCTTCTGAATGAGGTTGTCTCTTATTCATCTCACTTGAAGCAAACACTGCAGGAGCCAACAATGCAATAGATGGCCCTTTCATGTTAATGAGATGCATACATTTACAGCAATACCACCCTCATTAAAAAAATAATAATAATAATAAAGGATGGAGTATTAATTATGAAACATACTACTTCCTATCGCTGGGAGCCAAGGGGGTCTCCACTGGGCTCAATTAGGAAGAGCAGACCACAAATCCCATGACTAAATTAATTGATACCCCAGAGCATTAAGCTATGAGTCTCTCTACAAAATCCATGTTGAGAATTCCTGTTTTCATTTCTAAAGTAATTGCAAAATATGAGACATAAAGACAAATGTAATTTACTTTTAAAAAAAAATCTCTTGATTGTTTGTTTTATATATTTTTCATCTGTATTTTTTTTTCTTTGCATGCTAACTTGTTTTGCCTGTCATCTCAGCCAACCCAAGAACGGATTGGGGCCCTAAGCAGAATTTGTTATGAGTCTTAAATTCCAGTTTTCATTTACTAAATAAATAGCTACAGTAATAAGTGATAAGAGATTAACTCACTTCTACATCTAGAGTCGGAAAAGAGCACTCAGTTATGCTTTTTTTATGTGTGTTTTTTTGGGGGGGTTTTCTTTGCATTGGTGTGAAATATAACTCATTTTATAAGCAACATTTAAGATTCTTTTTCCGTGGTGCGAAAAATGTTACAAATTTTACATTTCTTAAAATGTGCTCCTCAAAAACCAACATTTTGGCTGATTTTTAACAAGCTACATATTTTAATCATTTAGATTTTTTTCATATTCTACTTGAATCAAATGCTCTTGGTGGCCCCCACCTGGCCTGGAAGTCCAATGCAGTAGCTTATTTCACTTAATGCCTGGGGACAGTCCCAATTCCTCTTCCATCTCTCGACCACATGTTGTGCACCGTTTTATCCACCATGTTAGCTATTGCACATACACTAAAGCAGGGCTTTCACTAAAAAAACAAAAACACAAGAAGATAATGATTAAAAGCACAGTAAATTGTAGTGAAAGTCCCTCCATCCAAGCACTGGTAACAAAAGGGAGAGGGAGGAGGAGAAACTGGAATGGAGTAGAGAGAAGATGCAGGGAAGGGGGTGGAGGGTGGAAAAGGGCTGGAACTGTGACACACATCCAGCCAGCAGCTGTCTTGCTGAGAAAAACACCAGGGGGTGAGCAGGAGCGAAATGACAAGACTAGCTCAATCAACATCTTGTCAACACAGCAAGCTGATGTGTACAGACAATTTCATACCACCACCGCAGACCCCCTCCTCTCCTTTTTTTTCCCATTTTTTTTTTCCACATGGCTTTTTGTTTCCTGTCCTGCTGCCAGCCAGCCAGCCAGTCACTTGCTATCTGTCTGCACGGAGTCAGCTCTCAGCTCTCTGGCTCGGGGCTTTAGTGTGTGTGTATTTGAAGGGAAGAAAGGGTGTGGGGGGGATGTTTAAAAGCCATACTAGAATTATGCAGAAGGAGACGCTTCTGCCTACTCAAAACCCTGAAGATATGGGACCACAAGGGTGATCGTGCATATACGCGTGGCAGGTTGTCAAGACACTGCAGCATGGTGACTGCGCGAATCATTCACATGCGCTCACATGCTGACTGTGTCACATCAGCACTCTTTGACCACCCCACCCCACCCTCCTTTTTCACTTTTTCTTCTTGCATGCATACCACTCCATTTCACTATCCACTGCAAACTGTTGGAGCAGCTACTTAGTGCATGAGTCTACGGCTGCTCGCCCGTGCGATCAGCCTCTCTGCTGCCCTGATGTGTGCAGCGCCCCGTCGCAGCGGGGAAAAGCCTCGCGGTGACGGCCTTGGAGACAGGCTGATTACAGCATTCCATCAATCGCCCCCCTGCAGCACCACCACCTGCCTCTGACTTGCTCCTTTGCAACTGCAAGTTGACAGAAACCCACTTTTTTTCCATTTTTACCTTGCCTTATTTTTTTTTTATTTTTCTAACATATGGCTCCTTTTTTTTCCCTGCTGCTCCCCTTCTAACCTGCTTTCTTGAGTGTTGTGTTGACAAGCTGACACAAACCCCTGTGATTTTCACACCACGAATTCAAAGAGCAAAAGAAAAAGGGACAGGGGGATCCAAGACGGCAAAGAGGAAGAGAATGTTTTAGGGGAGTCTGGCAGAAGATGACAGCTGACAGTCTGGAAATGCAGAGTGATGGCATAAGAGCCCAAGAGAAACAAATCAGCAATTAGTAACACCTTATATAATGTTCACGGAGGGTCTGCTAGCCATTGATTTCAGGGATCATGCCTCACTGGCTGCAGACATATGCGCGGTAAGCAGAGCAGTGAGCGGATGGCAATGGATTGTAGATGGATGTAATTGCCCTGGAGGAAATTGCCCTGGGTGGGGGTATCAGTGGAGCAGTGGAGGGTGAGGGGTTTTCTGGCGGGTGGATAAACTGGTCCACTCTCTAAAAAGCACCCGGGCCTGAGCCAAGATTTTCACAATGGAATAAAGGCTGAAAGGGGAGGCTAGGCGGATTAAACTCTGGCAAAACAGCTCTTACAAAGCTGTTAGAGTGCAATTTGGGCACAAAAACGCAGAATGGGAGAAAAGATAGTGAGAGTGGGTGGGTGGGTGGTAGGGCTAGTTGGAATGCAGCGTGGGAGAGAAAGGGATAGAACTGAGTCTGCATTGGGCACCATTAGAGACAACGGCGTCTGCGAAGACGCAAGCTGAAGCTGCGACAATCCGAAGCTGAAGGAAAGAACAGAGGTTCTTACACATTGAGCTCGTGTGTTTTTGGTGCCACATTGCTGCAAGCCAGTGGGTGGTATCTGTTGTTAGCCCCCTTCGAGCTCTCAGAAGTTCTGTAGGAGTCACGCTAATGAGCTTAGTAGCCTGATCAAATATGAGATGGGTGCAGTATCCCCTTTGGGACTCTTTGGTGCAGCCGCTCAGTACGACTGTCTGCTTTGTACACGCATATACGCACAAGTGCATTCACACAGGGAAAGAAAGACAAAAGAGCTCAGCTCAAAACAAAGGGATAATAATTCCACGCAGAGTTCCCCTTTTCCAGCTCGATTTAGAAACCTTATCTAGACAAGGCACAATGGATACCATTTAGGAAAAAAGGTTGTTTATTTCAAGTTAAAAGATTCTTTTCCCACCAATTGCTGTATTCTCGAATCCTCTTTATCCTTCTCATATTTTTATGTTTGCTTTTTTTATGGAAAAATTGAGCCAAGGTAGATTGTACTCTGGTTTCCCGTTGCTTTCCTGACATTTTAAAAAAAGATTTTGACTTCCCAAAGTACAGCTTAAATCAACCAGTAAAACTGGGTAGCACTTGTATTTACAGACCCCGGATTGTGGCAATTGGCCTCCTTGAACTGAATTTGATTGAGGTCATAAGAGTAAAATGGCTGTGCGAGATGGAGCATCTCTCGGAAATGTATTCAGCCGAGTGTTGATGCAAAACAAGGGAAATATGAACAGGGAGTGAAGTCTTGTATTACTTTATGGCTTATTTGAAGGACATGGCCTCCTGTTAAATTAACTAACAGCCTTGGGTGCATTTTTACATCCAGCGGTTACTGTGGTGACTTGCCAGTAAATGTGCTATGTGTGTTGGATTGATATTTTCTCTAAAGGTCATCTCCAGTGCCATTAACTCTTCTTCCTGTTTTTAGCATCGTCGCTTGCGCTTACACACAGAAAGAAAGTCTAATTTGATCAAGGCACGTGTCCAGCGCTGAACAGATCATTGCTGACATCTGTCCGTCTTGTCCTGATCCCTCCTAATGTGAACATATCAGATGATTTGAAAGAGGGAGTGCAAGCAAGCGCCGGGGTCAACATAAAGCTCTTTAGTAGGTGACGGTCAAGTCTGGGAGGAAGCTCTGTTGCACTTAGCTCCAACCATGTGACAGCAAAGTCAGTGTGTCAAAGCAACCGCTAAATATGCCCGCTGGTGCCTGACAAGTTGATGTCCATATTAACGCATGCCCTGTCCTACATGCTCATTCACATATACAGATGCATGCTCGCAGAAACGGATATAAACACAGCACATTTCTCAACAGGAAAAAAAAATCATAGCCAGCTCTTGCCATCAGCCAGAAATCCACATAAATTTGGTCTCATGTGTATCTGGCAGTGTGAAATGATATTCCATTTTAAGAAATCCGGATTAAAATTTAAAAGACCAAACGTGCTTTGACCTTGTTAGCAGGAGATGAAAAACACACACTAGACATAAAAGAAGGACAGACACATAATGAATGCAATAAATTTTGTTGCTTTCAGATCTTGCAGGACGTAATGTCGAAGTAAGCATGAATAACTATAATCACCCTTACACATTTTTACCTTCATAAGGTAGCCTATCAAACTAATATCTGTTACAGATGTTTTGATTATTTGTGCAGTGAATGTAGGAACCAGTTATTTACCTTCATTATGTTCCTGATTGGGCTCATAGAAGTTTGGCTGTCCAGTCCTCATGTGTTTTATTGGTGAACTTTCTCGGTGAACAAGAAAGTTCACAAATGTGTCCCTCGGGGCCTTTATTTGAAAGGGTTTATGCAGGAATATGGAAAACAGATTCTCAGCACAAAGTCAAGCTTGATCCCAATGTGCTTTGGTTTCACCAGGGATGCTGCTTTTGTCCTACCCTGTTTGAGGTATGCACATAAGGAACAGGATGTCTGCTTTGGGAACTTAATGTTCTTAATCTTATGGAAGATGTAGTGCCATTTGCATTTTACAGCTATAGTCTTTGGGAAGCAATAGATTGGTGGATGGCAGAATTTGAAGTGGCCAGGATGAGAGTCAGGTTTTCTGAATATGAGGCCATAGTTCTTAACTAGAAAAAAGTGGATTGCTCCTTTCGGTTTGACGGTCAGGTCAGGCATCTTCTTCATTGCAGGATGAAGCAGTTTAGATTGGAGCCTCACCTGCTGTATTCTGCAAATGCTCCAGGTTGACCACAGAAAAGCTTTTGCTCATTGATCCATCGGTGCTTCAACCTTTATCTGTAGCCACAAGAAATAGATCATAGCTGAAATAATGAGACCCTGGAAGTGTTGTGAATAGTATATCATGCAGTCCTTTTCATCAACAGTGGTATGAAACAGCAGTAGCTTGATAACTAGATTTCAACAGTTCTGTGTGGCTCCAAACCGCTTTACACTACAATGGCCCTTATCTAGCGCCTTTTCAAGTCATTAGATGCCAGAGAGCTTTACACTACATTCAGTGATTCATTCAATCGCAAACATGATGATGGAATGCTACTGGATCAGTCTGACAGAAGCAACTGATCGCTGGTCAGGGTGGTCAGGGTTCCTGTGACCACCACCAGCAGGCAAGACAGGTAAAGCGTTTTGCTTAAGTAAATAATGACTGAGACCAACTGAGCGGGAATCAAACCTGCAATCCTTGGACTGGTGTAGTCTACCCTATGGGTATGGGGAAGTGTTACCACATACCCTAGTCACTGAAAAAAGGATGGATGAATGAATGCACAGCAGAAGTGTTTCAAGAATTTATTTTTTTTTTCAGTATTCAAGCTCCCCTTGTTTAGTTTGGGGAAAAAACACTCAGAGTTGTGTAGTTTGTGTACTTGAACACAAGTGCGTGACACAGCAGCCCACAGACAACAAGCCTCTTCACACCCACAACTTCTTACTTTTTCTACTTGCTCCTTCATTAGCAATTCTTTGTCTGGTTCTATTCCTTTTTCCCCCACGTCAGAAATGTATTCATGTAATTAAGCTGCTAATACACCGTCAAAGAATTGTCTAATTCAGCAAGGAGGAATTAAAGGAATCTGGCATGAGTCATTAGCCAATCGAGATGTTCTGTTCAGCGTTTTCAATAAGGGATCTGGAGAGCCATGAATCACTTATAGGATGAAAAAGAACCCTCTCTGCAGCACATGCTCTGCGCTTTATGTTTGTATAGCTGCACATATATGTGTGCGCGTGGCGTTAATTGCCATTTGCGAGCATGAAAAATGGCATGTGGGCGAGGTAAAGAGAAACAATTCAGTGCATGTAATCCATCTTAACAATCAACCAATGCAGTGAATTATTACCCATTGTAAACATTTAGATATTCTGGGCGAGAAACTTAATTGCAATCAATGTTTGCACTGCTGCAAGCATGGGGAGGAAAATCCTCAGCTCGCTCTGCAAGGAAAGAAAAAGGAAACACACAGAAGCTCATAAAGGCAGCATGTTCGGGACACGCAAAGAAAGAAAAAAGAAATATTTTCTTAAGAGTATGACGGGAAAATTCCAGCCTTCGGTAAATGCCTAATAGACTGAGCTCGAAGACACTTCACTTCTCATTGACGCTCTAAAATTGGCCTCTTTTGATCCAGAGTGCGTGATACACATACTGCCTACCTGTATGCACCCACTGCTCACTCGCATTCTGATAAAGTGATGCACAGGGAGAGAATATTACAACTCTTTTTGGGGGTTTTTTCCCCTAATAAACTATTAACACCTCCTTGCGGCCAGATGGGGGAGAGAGAGACAATGGGTGGAAGTGAAAATGGGTTTTAAGAGAGGATGCTGAGAACCATGACGTGTTGGGGATGAACTCTCATTCTTGATGAGCTCACTGTTTGGCATCTTCAATTGTGATGTTGCGTGACACTGGCGGGAGGTGGGCTGAAATAGCGAAGGGAGGAGAGGGGTGAGGTTCAGTCCAGGGTGCACCAGAGATGAAGTGGGTAATTGAGTGGGGAATAAACAGTGCCAACAATCTGGGAAGCCCCCCCCCCACCCCCCCATTTCAAACTAGAATAAAAAAATAAAAAAACATACAGAGAATGGAGTGAGAAGAGATGAAGAAAGAGAAAAGAGTGAGACTGAGAGAAAATCCCATCCACCCTCTGGGGGGAAAAGCTGCTATTGAAAAGCTATTAAACTTGCATTTAGCAGGATTGATTGGAAATGAAGAGGCCTATTAAAAGAGAGGGACAAGGGGACAATAGCGCGTCTCTGGCCGCCGTATGTTGCCCTCCTTTCAGTGGCTTTCTTTGCTATTGGAGGCGGGGGGGCTGTCTGTTTAAGCGCTCCCACCAAGAGAAGCAGTTAAAAAGGGGGGGCTTAGCACTGGCTGAATAGGACCGTCTTTATCTTCCTTCATCCCCCCTTTCCTTCTTTTCTGCACTGTGCAACAAAGAAGTGGAGATGCTGAAAGAGGGAAGGTTTTTTTCTTTTTATAAGTCCCTTTCCCAACTCACACATACACCCTGCGAAGATAACCAACCAACTGCCTCTCCTCTCCTTCTCACCACCTACCTTCCCCCTATGGATTAGTTACCTCTGGAGTGTTGCCATCTTTCCCCCGCCAGTAGGATTTGTAATACTCAATCTGTAGCATAGTGGCACAAACAGTCGGAGCCGAGTATCCGTATTCACGCTGCGCTTCGGCATGTGTGTGAAGGCAAGCCAGCCAATCCGGAGGGAGCGCGTGCGCCTTTTGCTTAAACACAGCAGCAAGACGGCAGCAGGTGTCTCCACTGACTTTCAGCAGGCTCAAACGGATGGTTCCCCTGGGAACTTTAATGGAGTTTTGATTGTTTAACATCCATTTTTACAGAAAAGCACATTTAAAGGGTGGCAGATTTTTCTCCCCAGAAGTGTGTTTTCTCTTCATGTCAGTAAGCATATAACCATATGGTCTTTAGAAACAGTTGAATAAGTAATGGGGTACTGCTGACTCTTTTTTTTAGAAGTTTTATAAAAGAAAAAAAAAACCTACACAAACTGGGTATGTTCATTCTCTTGTGGGTGTTGTGAAAACACAAATGTATGCTGTAAGGTTCAGATGATCACAGAATGATTATCGTCATCGTTGACTTCTGCTTCAGTTTCTCCATCTACAGCAGCATCGTGGCTTGTGTGACAGTGGAGTCAAATTCTGGCTCGAGCACATTAGGTTGAATCCTTTTGCTGCTTAAGTGCAGCTTCAGAACCTCTTTTGAACGCTAATAAAAGTTGCTCTTCCACCTTGCGGATGTCATCAGTCAGACTTTAGATCTTAAGACAAATTTGAAATCCTTAGAACTCAAATGTTTCTCAGATTATTTATAATCTATATCAGGAGAACAATATGGCACAGGGGTGAAACGCACAACCTATTTACACAGGCCTTGGTTTTCTATGTGGCCATTGAAGGTTAGAGTCCCAGGCCACTGACCGGCTCTCACAACCCACTTTCCAGTTAACTTATTGATGAATGAAGGCCACTACAGTCAGGAAATCTAAAACAAAAATCAGTCTTTCACTGATGTCAGATAATATCACACTGTTTCCTATGACATGAACAGAGTCACAATCTGATGTTAGCACAAAAGGTGGGACTGTTTTCAACTTTAATACAACTTGAAAGCCGTCAGACTCCCATGTCAAATCGGTTTGCTGAAGAGTTAAATCCATCCATTGTGTTGCTTATGATGTCACTGATCCTCAACCAGAACAGAGTTTGCTTTATTTATTTTTAGTGCAACTCTGTCCTCTTTCAATCTTTGCGGTTGAAATATATACTTCGTCACCCAGCTGTGTTATTGTTAGTGTAAAATTGTTTAAGTGAAAAATAAAAGCTACTGGCATTTCTCAGTAAAAGACAACTAATGGCCGTATTTTTCTATTTTACTAGCTGGGAAATGATTTTCACATCATCCTTTTTACTTTTGTCTTCCAGCAGCCACCAAAGCAGCCTACTTCTCCCAGCAGCCCCAGGACCAGGTGGTGGTGCAGGGCCAGTCCGTGACTCTGCCTTGTGTGATTGTGGGTTACAGAGGAATGGTCCAGTGGACCAAAGATGGCCTGGCGTTAGGTGGAGAGAGAGACCTACCAGGTACGGTCACTTGTTACTATTGCCCCTTCCTTCCTCCTGCTCTCTGTATTTATTGTCCTCTGTGTCTCATCGGGTCTTGTTGCAATCAATGCCGGGTCTCATTAGAAATCAGCTCCCTCTCTGTCAGCCGTTGGGGTTTTTACACAAATGAATGGCGAGGGGAGAACGCACCACTGACAGATCGGCTCCCGCTGCACACAGCAAACTTTAATTTGTTGCTTAGCATTTTAAGAGTCTGGTAGGAAGGTGGATAATCAATTGGCTTTTGTCACGCACTGACATTTAAATGTGTAGCAGCGTAGTGAGAAAGCGGAGAGGCTTCCTCTTGACCTTAGCAACCCCATCTTTATTGTGTCTGTGTTTAAAGGACAACCTCCTCATGCAGCAGCCCTCTTACGTGTTGTGTTTCAAGCCTCATGCCACTGTGCTAACACAACAGTTAAATGTCTGGCCCCTATAAGGTGCTGTATGCTTTTCACTTGTGCTTTATAAAGAGCTTTTCCACCTCTTTTTGTCCCCTTTGTTCAGAGCAGAAGCCTGGTTATTTTTTACTCTTTTTAAATATGTGTCTGTTGTTGCTCGAATTGTTTACTTTTAACTCTATTCTCTGTGCTGGCTTCATGCAGGCTGGACACGCTATTCCTTAATGGGCGACCCGCTATCAGGCGAGCACAGCTTGCTGATCGATTCAGCGGAGTTGGCGGATGACGCGGTGTATGAGTGTCAGGCTACACAGGCGGCGCTCCGCTCCCACCGTGCCAAGCTCACTGTACTAGGTAAGATACACAGCTCACTCATGATCCTCCCAGCCAGCTCTTGTGCCAGGGTCTGCAGGCTGGCAGAGCTTTGAAAGAAAAGAGGGGGAAAAAATTAAATCAGGGGAGTGTCTTTATCACAAAACACCAATGCAGAAAGACAAGTGTAATTTCAAATAAACATCTCTTTGTAGAATATTTAGATCTTCAACTCAATGATGTGTCTGCTGTGTCAGGATTCAATTCATTAGCTCCGGCTTTAGTTGTCTGCAGGATAATGGTCACACTTCTTACATCCTAACTTTCTTGGATGTGGTTTTAAACCTGCATTAGCTAGCAGATTATATGTTGTTACATTTTTTAGTCTTTTTTGTCACAAATAGACATTTGGGAAAATGTCTATTTGTTGTTTTTCACACAACTACCCTACCCTAACAAAAAAAGTAAATCAAACATATAGTTTTTAAATTATGTTTTCCTTTACAATGGTTAAACAGCTATCCAACACAGCCGTAGTCTAACACTTAAATAGAAACGGTCTAAAAAAATAAGTTGACAAAAAGTTAGCAAAAAAATGTCTGCTCTAAAAAGAAATTTTAGTATGCCTGGATAAATTACCAAAGTGACTATGTCACATGAGGACTAGTCAAAGTCAAGACTTAAGTCCTCATGTGACCCTTAGCATGTAATTTGTCTTTTCCGAGTGTGTTCAATTCTGCAAAGAAGAGGGGGACAAAATGGTCACTATGTGAAACAAACATCCAAGTGCAGCTATTGTCTCCAAGGGGTGACACAGTTTATGGAGCAATTATTATTTAATTATCAATTAAAGGCTGGTTAGTGTGGATTGTAATTCTTCCTTAATGAATAAAATTATCAATTAACAATTGCATTTAGTACTTAGCCAGGTTATTTTTGAATGATGATAAAATTGACTAATACTGAAACATTTAAGTTCGACAAAAAAAAGCAGAAACAACAACAAAAAAACTATCAAGGGTCAAATACACTTCACAGCACTATAAGGTTGTTTAAAACACACAGTTTGTATATTTTCTTCGCTTCCTCCATACAGAATGGGATAAGTTTTTTTTTTTTATACTGCAAAAACACATCTTAAGGAAGTGCCAAGCAAAGCTCAGCAAAAAAAAAGTGGAAACGCCTTTACTCTCAGTGGCAATAATCGAGACTGTACAGGTCCAAGATAATGTGATTGCTGCAGTCACAAATGACTCGCACAGTCGCTTGAAGGTCCAGATCTGCACAGTTAGCACATTTTGCAGCAAGCCACAACATCTATCAAGTGCAGGGCGGTTTTGTACATTAACGTGATGTGAGTGATCTACTTCTTTACACAGACATTCAGAAGTGGAGGAAGAGGTTGGGGGGGGTATGGTCAGAGTAGCGAGGATTAGAAGTGACAGACCTTATGGGAGTCGGTTAGGTGCTGCTGGCATCTGGTGGCATGCAAAGGAACACCACTCCATTAATTAGTCCTGTCAATAGTCTATAAATTACTACACGAGCAAATAATCCTGATAAGGAGGGAGAAACTCAAAGGAAGAGTTTATGCAGAGCAGTTGCGGCAAATTGTGCCACAAAGGCTGCCATTTTGTTATTTATTAGGTGCCACGGAGGCAAAGTGTCAAATACTGGAGATTGGGTTGGCTAGGTAGGGAAGTCACACTCAGAACTGAAATAGAACAAAAGTACTCAAATCCCCTCGACGCTTTTACAACTTGCCAGATTTCAATCAGCTTGAGTATATTTTTGGGAGGTATTTTATGTCATAGCCCTACAGAAAAAAAACTTGTGCATTCAGTTGAAAATTTTCACAACAACCTCAAAAACATGGCTTGAATTAGTATTTATCCACCTTTATTCTGAAAACAGTAAATAAAACCATGTGGCTGCCTTCTTAGGTCACCTAATTAATAAGTAAGTGTCCACATGTGTGCAATTAACCATCAGCATGTACAACTGCTCTCTCCAGGTTTATTAGAGAACATCACTGTATGATGGGGACCTAGAATCTCCCCAGACAGCTTAGAGAGAGACAGATGTTTAGGTGTTTAAAGGAGTTTTAGGATTCAGATTCGGAAAAAGTGCAGCACAAACTGACAACCTACCAAGACATGGATGCCACCTTAACTGAAGGGAACAACATGAATCAGAGAAGCAGTCTAGAGGTTTCTGGTAGCTCTGGAGGAACTGCAGTGAGCTGCAGCTCAGGTAACTACAATCATGTCTTTCATAGAAAATTGGCAAAACAATACATGTTTGATTTTTATTTGTGTAGCATTCTGACAACCAATACTACACACTTTAACCACTTTACAATTGGTTAATAATAGTGGGACATAAAATCTCAGTAAAATAAATCTAACTTCTGAATGCAATGACAAAGTGTGATATGGGTGTGGATACTTTTGCAAGGCACTGTAAATAGATAAAGAGCACACTAATGCTCATCTGTCCACCTATGTCTAGTTTCACAGCTGTGCAAAGCAGCTCTCCGTATGTAGAAATACATAGTATGTAAAATCAGGGAAATCAATGAAAAACTGTCACCCCTCCTGGAAAAGACTCTGGCTGGTGGTTCATGATCATCATGCCTATGAAATACACACAGAAATAAAATCAAGATGCAGTTTAGCTGTTTGTGAGGATGTGACTATCGAAAAGGAAGTGGGGTTTTCCTGCGTTGCGTGTGCAACCGCCCGCGTTCGCATATGTGTGTATAAATCAATGTGGCCAGATGAGACCAAAGCAATCCTGCACAGTCAAAGGAGTCAACGGTGGGAGTGCAGTCAGGGGAATCGGCATGGAAATTAAAATCACCTAGCGCTCGGATTCCATTAGTGTCCGTGCTGCGGCAACGGAAGGACCTCTGACAATTCAGATACACACAGCGAAATTGGTTCGGCGGAGGGTGCGAGAAAGGCCAGCACAAACCCCATGTTTACGCCTCCTCTTATTGGTCGGGGGAGATAGACGCCTTCATCAGGGGTGGCACGCTCGGCTTGCCAGTGGTGCGTGCGAAACCATGCAAATAAATGAACAAATAAGCAATTCGGCTGAAACATCACTCTGCAACAGTGGGAGCAAATAGAGTAATAATGCTAGTCCCCAGAAAGTAAATAAATAAGGTTGAGTGTTTCTTTTTCTTTCCCCGCCGCCAACTAACAACTGTTCTTGGTCTTTTCTCTTGTAAAAAACTACACCTTGTTAACAGACGCTCGCTAGTAAGAAGATATAGTCATACATCGACACTGAGCTAAAAGCTACAGCAAGCATCAGCCTCGCTGTGTTCTCGCCTGGATCTTGCTGTTTTGTTTCTGAGTGCTATGTTTTTGCTCTGCTCCACAGTTCCACCCTCTGACCCCGTGGTGGAAGGCGGCCCTGTTGTTCGTCTGAAGGCCCACACACCACACAACCTTACCTGCAGAGCCTCAGGAGCCAAACCTGCAGCTGAGATCACCTGGTACAGAGATGGAGAGGTCATGGAGACAGCGATTTATTCCAAGGTACAGCGAGAGTGGGCTTAGTCGCCTACCGCCCGCGCAATCTTGTAGAACGTAATAGTTGAAGAAGAATACATGCAAAAGTATTCAAAGCAAAGATATTTCCTCTTAGGGGTATGATTCTCAATCTCTTTTTATTTTTTCCGATTTCTTTCTTTTTTATCTAATACCTCCCTTCACTCAGGAGGATTTCTTCTTGTCCTCTCTGCAGTCCCCCTCCCATTTTTATCACTCATTCCTGACCCCCACCCTCGCCTCTTGTGCCTCCACCCCGCGTCCCCCTCTTTTTGCTTGCTAATGCAGCCACACTACAGCATAACTGGAGCATGCCAAAGCTCAGACAGGCATGAGCGTTTCATACAGTAGAGCTTCTGCAGAGGAGAAATCACCCACAACAATGTAGAGACACAATGGGGATGCGCCCGAGCGTGAGCCGGCCGCGGCTGGGAAAGTGTCACATTTTTCATGCTCCCTGACCACACTAAACGACGCTAAACGCCACATTTAAGAAAGCGAAAGCCTGCAGAGAGAGAAAGAGGTGGAACGGGGGTGGAGGATCAGAGGGTTGAGGGCGTGAGAGGATATGAGATGTAAGGAATTGAAGAGGGAAAGCGGCATAGAGAGGGGCATCAATATTCAGTTAAATCATGAGGTGGCTTTGTGCAAAATGAAGCAAATATCCGTCAATTTTTCCAAACTGAGGCCGTGTGGAGGGCTGGACAAGGCTTTGTCCGAGTGAGTGGTGGTGACAGAGAGTGATGTGATTTGATCTAGCATAAAAATGCTTTTTGTGTGTCGGGCCGAGGAAGTGAAAGACCTGCTCCATTGATTTGGCTGTCAAGGGAAAAGGTTTAGCTCGCACTCGATTTGTGACACTTCTTCCTTGCGATCATAACCTCCCCATTCTCCAATGTAAAAACACACATAACTTTCTCTGTGGCCGTTGCAGTTATTTTTCCCCAACTCTCTGAGCACTGCTTGAAAAACCTTTTTTATAACTATTGAGCTTGATTGCATTTTGGCACATTATTACCACATATTTTGGTGTTTTTTTCATGTGAAAGAAAGATAAATGAAAATGATGTATGGTTTTCATAATTTTCTACAAATAACAAAAAAGTTTGAGATCTATTTGTACTCAGTACTCTTTACTCTTAATAAAATCTAGCCGTTGTGCAACTGAATCCCAGTATAAATACAGCTGTTCTGTAAAGAGTTTCAAAGGTTTGTTGAAGAACATTAGAGAGCAAACAGCATCATAAAGCTCAAATAAAAAGCCCAAATAATGCACCAGACAGGTCAGAGGTACAGTTGTGGAGAAGCAGGATTACCTTACAACACAAACTCCCAATTTTCTGACAGCTCTCAGAGCAATTTTTAATCCATTATCTGAAAATGAATCCTGTATTGTAGCAAACCTATTTAAACTGAGCATGGAGCGCATTAATAAGAGAAGCAGGCAAGAGACCAATTGTAACACTGGAGGAGCTGCATTCACCACTTAGACTCTGAAAATCTGTTGACAGATGATTTTTTGAAGTCGTGTGTTTCAGAAATATGACCTTTATATTCCCCTTAAAGTTCAGAGGAGAGTATTGCCTGGAATAAAGCCGTCATTGAAACAAAGTCGTATGAAGCCCGAAATTCAGTTTATTGCAAGTTATGTAGGGTAAACAGTAAACATGTCGAAGAAGAAGCTCTGGGCAGATCAGAACAAAATGAATGGATCTAATACCTTTAACATGTCAATCACCATAGGAAGACATGGTGGTGGCAGTGCCAATGAAATTCTTTTTTTTCCAATAGAGGGATTATTTTTGGTCAAGCCAAATGTATGTATTAGAATTGCCCAGTCAAAGTCCAGACTGTGTCCAATTTAGAATATATAGCAAGACTTGAATATTAATGTTTACAGATTCTCCCTCTCAATCTGTTTTCTTTGACCTACAATAAATGCAATATTTTGTGTTATTCCAACATAACACAATTAAACCTATTATAGATTATAGTTGTAACATGTCATAATATGAAAAGTTCAAGGCAGATTAACATTTTGCAAAGCACTTCATTGCTGTGCCCAGTGGAGGTTTTTTTAACATGTGTAAGAGAAGCAGAAGAGAGAATGAGAGCTTCTACTGAGCCAAATCTTAAGAATCTACACCTTTACTTACTTAGAAGTATTGATCTCCAAGCAGTAAATAGATTTTGAAGATAATGACAAACAAGGAGTGCTGACAGGGAACACTCGGAAATGTGGGAGCAGCACAATTCCTGTGCCATAAAATAAATTACTTACTTTCCAAAGAACTGAAGCGCAGTGTCATAAGGCACTGACTTGTTTTGTTCAACATTGATCGGATTTTCCTTTCTAAGTTCCTGCACCATTGTTGTCCAAACTCTGTAGGCCCTAATGGAGGATGGGAAGAGGGAGGCAGCTGTCAGTATGCTTCCAATCATTCCAGAAGACAGCGACTCCGGACGCACCTACACCTGCAGGGTTCTCAACCCAGCTGCTCCCGCTGGACGACAGACTTCAGTCACTATCAGTGTCCAACGTGAGTCCTGCATGCACCTGTCCATGAAGTTTTTAAAACATGAAAAAAAAAAGAAAAAAAAATCAATGAAGAATGCAAGAATTGGTTTCTGTATGGTTACTGGGTTTAGTCCTAAATATTTAACATGAACATGTTTGCTCCTCATAGATCCACCTGCGGTGACCCTATCAGTCCAACCTCAGACCGTGACAGAAGGGGCCAAAGTTCTCTTCATCTGCTCTGCATCTGCCAACCCTGAGATCACTGGCTACAGGTACACTTCTGTCTGATGATGACTGCAATACAGGAGTTGCTTGAAAAAGTACAATATAATTAATGGTACATTTAAAAAGCAAAGCTTCTGAAGTCAATTGTTTTGGCTAAATGGGCCTTTTAATTGGCAGCTTTTTTAAATCTGCTAATGGCCTTTTTCATAAGCATGACTAATTGCCTTTCCTGAACGAATGCAACAGTTTAATGTGATTACTCCTATGACCAAGGTGGTCGAAAGGAGGAGTGCCCATCTCGGAAGCCAATGGTGACAGCCTTGAGGTGACTGTGGACTATTCTTATTTCACCGACCCAGTCTCCTGCGAGGTATCAAACTCTGTGGGCAGCACCAACGTCAGCACTCTGGTCGATGTGCAATGTAAGTTTCACTGGAGGAGCATGTCATGTGGTGCAGCTGGCTATTGTTTGGCCATTTTAAGGGGTATATTAGCTGAAAAGTAGTTTCTTATTGATTAAAACTGCCTACTTTACCTTAGTTGGCCCAAGACTGCTGTCAGAGCCCAAGCCGATGACTGTAGACATAGGGATGGATGCAGCCTTTACCTGTGCATGGACTGGAAACCCTCCTCTGACCCTGGCTTGGACAAAGCATGGCTCCAGCGTGGTAAGTCAACCTAGCAAGCAAGTCGCCACTTTATCCGAATAGTAAAACTTCAACGCCGACGTTCCTCCAGAGAGAAACATTCGCACATGGCCTAGAGGCATGAATCCCACACACTTTTTCCAACACTTTTTTCCTGGCTGAATCTTCAACACCTCTCAGAGCTAGCTCCCTTAGGGCTAGAGCCTCTGGCAGAAAACTGTCGGCCCAATGACAGATTCATACAGACAAATACGTGCACATGGCATGCTGTCATCAGTCTAAGGCAATCAGTTGGTCAATCAATCAGCCGACAACTGGTTCAAACAAAAAGAATTACTGTCTAAGTGTCGCCCCACAGTTTACAAAAGATCATATTTTCCCCGACACTGAATAAAAGATGGGTCTATATTTCTCCTCTGTTTCCGCTTTCAGTTGTCGATTTAGCTTAATAGAAAATTGCTTAAAGGGGTGCTTAAGGATTTTTGAGTTGGAGTTTTGGTCAGTTTGTATAAATCGGGAATAATTGGTCCCAGAGACTGATGCTAATAGCTACTCAGAGTTATGACAGACCTTCAAATTTTCAGCAATTTAAAAAAAAAATCTATTTGGGTTCTCAATGTTTTACATTTACATAAAAAAAATCTCATGATTTTATGTGTGAGGACATAATTTATTTTGTTTAAATTTTTGACCTTGTTATATTATTTGGAATTTCTTCTTTACTTTTTTAACATGAAAAAATGACAAAATTGATAAAACCCTTTAAAATGTTGCTCATGAGAGAGGGCAATACAAAATTTAAATTCTACCATTATGGAAGTTTGTGCAGATATTATTTTGTGAATCTATAAAACATTTTCATGTTTGAAGTGGGTGGCTAGTTTGATAGAGCCTGATGATTATTAATGCAGTAAGTTGAGGTTGTAGGCTCCAACCTAATGATCTAAACTAAAAACCTAAAAAGGTCCAACTTATGTGAATCACATACTGAGAACAGAACACTGAAAATTTAAAAAAAAAAAATATTATACTATGAAAAGGTCAATAAACTTTTATATGATACTGCAAGTCTCAAAAAAAATATTTTCCATTATGTTCCAAGCACATTTGACAGTGGAATGTTATCTCTGGCACAGCGCCACGTACCTACAACTCCACAAATTAAACATTTTTAGTGAATCTTCATAATGTACAGAACAACCCAACCTCTGTTAATGTTTTTATGCTTGTCTCCAAAAAAACATTGACATTTCTTCTTGCTTTACAAGAAAATGAAGAAAATAAATCTCAAACTGTAAAATCTTACACATAGAGCAATTTGATAGCACAGATTTAACTTTGGGAATAATTATTTTGGAGTTTTAGATGGTTTCACTCTAACTAACAATTGGCATCTGCAGCGACCAGTAATCTGGATGAATATTTACTGGAGACCCAAAGAGGATTATCTACTGCAACTAAGGCATTCATTCCTTATAACAAAAAAAAAAAATCTGAACTATACCTTTAACCTCTCTGTAAGCCCAGCTAGACATATCCAGAAAAAACAAGCCAGATGTGACAATTAGACACAATGTGTGTGTCCTGTCAATGCCCCTCAAAACAGAAGCAGCAGCTGTGGGAGGATTAGGAAGCCAACTGTTCCGAATTCACTTTGCAAGATCCTAGTAGATTCTTCTTTGCTGGATAGCTTCCAATCTCTGCACATAGTTGTTAAATATTTCTTTGTAATTTATTAGGAAGAAAGAATGTCTTTTTGTAATAGTTAAAGTGCTTGTGAATTGAGTTAATTTTTTTTTATATAATTTTATGTTAACTACAAACAGACTTGGGTGTAAAACATAAACATATCTATGCACAACATTTGAATCTGCCTCCTCAAACTCACTTTCTTGGGTGAAATAATGGGAGGTTTCCATCTTAACTTTACATCACTCTGGTAAACGTCTTTCGCTGCACACACCATTAAAGGAGGTGTCCCTTAGGAGCTTCTTTCCAGACCACTAATATAATTTCTGAAGCTGTGCTGCAGAAAGCAGCCCCAGCGCAGACCGCTGTTGGATGAAATAAGCAGTGCCGTCATCTCTCAGAACGAACACTTTCAACCACTCTGAGCAAAATGTGCAGGCATTTTTCTAATCCACCCACAGCCACTGTCCCTCACACAGCCATGAGTAATGGATTAATTGGGTTACTCTGCAAGTGTGTTGAAATACAAAAAAAAAAAAAAATGGAGAGAGTGAGAGGGAGGATGTGAAGATGAGGAGGAGGAGGGAGGAGGACAGAGTGGGGATAAATGGATTAATCACAGCTTGATGGAATGACAGGATCAATGAGCTAAGGAGTGAGTGAGTGTAGGAGCTCCAAAGGCTAGGGCCCACTCACACATAGTATGCCACGATCTGTCCCCACTGTTTAATTACAACAATCTCCCCAGCAGCACGGTCACTCAGCGGTGGCTGGAGTGCTTAATGCTGTGATTAAAGCTGTTCACAATGAAATTAAACTCCAACCACCAGCATTTGTTACAATGGTCAGCCCACCTCTGCACTGCCTCCGCAATGAGAGGGCCCCTGATGAAGGCTTGTGCTTCCTTTGTATGCCTCTTCCCTCCACTGCCTCATTTCTTGCTTTTTCTCTTTCTAACACATTTCTCACTTGTCTCTTTGGATGTCTCACCAGGTGCTCAGTAATGGCAACACCTTGCAGCTGAAGGCTGTTACCCAGGAGGATGCAGGAACATACACCTGCAAGGCCATTGTTCCTCGTATAGGAGTAGCAGAAAGAGATGTCACTCTAACAGTAAATGGTGAGTGACTTCTTCAGAGAATGACTGCACAGTCACAATATATTGTTCCATAGTAAAACTTTGGGATACTTTGGCATTTGCAAATTATACTTTTTAGGGTTTTTTTCTGCAACTTTTCTTCAAATTACAAATGGATTATTTCTTTATACTTTTTCATTAAGTTCACTGCAAATAAAAAAAAAGGTGGTAGGTGAAAAGTTGATGCTGTTTTGGGCAGATTAAAGTATCACAGGTACCATGCGGTCAAACTCTGATTACCAATAATTTATTGGGGTCGGTGGATGGAGTACAAGGCAAGGCAAATTTATTTGTATAGCACATTTCACGTACAAGACAACACAGAGAAAACAGAGTGAGAGCTGACACCTGTCTCACTTCTTCAGGAAGACAGTTCCAGACTTTCGGAGCATAATGCTAACATACAGCCTTGGGGTTTTATAGTTCTGACTCTGGGCACCAGTAGGAGACCACTACGTGACGTTCTCAGAGTCCAAGCTGCTTCATAGGGCTCCAACACGTCAGAGGTGCACTTTGGCACTAGATCACAAAGGCACTTATAAACAAGTAGAGCTGTTTTAAAGTATTCTCTGTGCAACAGCAAGCCAGTGTGGAGATCTGAGCACTGGACTAATATGTTGATATTTCCTGGTTCTAGTGAGAACTCTTGCAGCAGCATTCTGGATGTTCAGCAACTTTGATACAGCTTGTTTAGAGAACCCAGTGAACAGGCCACTTCAGTAAATGTAATGGCTACACAGAAGACGAACTTTGGAGGACAACCCATTAAAGAGGACCTGGCAACAGCCATTTAAAGAAACACCATCTACAAAAGTTAAAAAATACTCAGCATGCCCACTGCAGTAGTTGACTAAGTTAACTAAATTGGTTGTATTGCAGTGTCTATCAGTCACTTTTCTAGCTTCCCGTAGGAGTTATGCTACTTTGCTCATGTTAGAGAACTTAAACAGAAACATCATTAGGGGATTTATTTAAGCTCTGCCATCTTTCATTTCTGACATACCCTATGGTAATAATAAAGCCAAAAATATTTTTAGCAACAATAAAAATAAAAGTTTTTCATGATTCCTTTTGCTACTAAGCAAATAACCATTCCTTTTTCTATTTTTTCTCTGTCCATCATTCTGTTTCGCACCAGGTCCGCCTATCATCACAGCAGATGCAACGCAGCATGCTGTCAAGCACTCAAAGGGCAAACTTGAGTGCCGGGTGGGAAGCAGCCCTCCACCTGATAAGATTGTAAGCAAGCTTCTTTACTTGTGTTATGGTTCATTTTCTCATTTGTGGAGGGAAAACACTCAGAAATGTTCCTCTTTGCCACACCCACATGAGAGAGCAGTCAGAGGAATGCTAGCCTTGACCTCAGCATTGCATGTTTGCTTTAACACACCTCTACTTCACATGTTAAAAGATACACACTTGGGCACACATATTCACAGCTGTAATTGCAGAGAGAGGCTGAAAGGATTGCAGAGTTAGGGGAGTTGCAGACGACGAGGTTTTTACAGGATTTGCCAAACTACATTCAATTAGCAGCCCATGGGGCATCACTTAGCTGACCCTGTTGAACTGCTGGATGTATGCTGGGTTGGAAGAGAATAATTAGGGTGTGTGGAGGAATGAGAGACAGGTGCCCTGCTGGCCTGATGGTGGAGACAGCAGAGTGGAGTCTTATTTTGTTGTGCAGCCTCCACACCTTCTTTAGGCCTCACCTGCAGGGCAGACGTGGATGGTAGCTTAAACATGAGCCTATGAGCCATGTCAGCCACAGAGCACCTTGGAGGTCAGAAGAGGGAAAGCAGAACAAACAGATAAACTGGTTTTCTGTCAGTGGCAGGCAGGGATCTATAAACAAGTGTGCATTCCTTTGCCTTGGTCATTTGCTGAGAGATTCGTCACAAACAAAGCAATTTACTACCCTTTGTTTACCCTCCACAGGTTTGGACCTTTGGAGACACGAGTCTGTCCTCTGGTTCCTCCGGTCGATACTCAGTGCAAACTGTGACCACTGACCATGGGGTCCTTTCCTCTCTTGTCCTGTCTGAGACTTTGGTGCAGGATTTTCAGATGCGGTACAACTGCACCGCTTGGAACCGCTTTGGCACCGGCACAGCCCTGGTCACACTGAAGGAGCAAGGTAAACACTGACAGCAGCTCGGTACAAAAGGTTACAGTGATATTACTATAGTTATGACTCATAAATCAGTTGAGCAGAACTGGCTCAGTGAAGTGAAATCATGAAATAGCTTCTACTTAGTCAAGGTGGCACATAATAACCAACATGAATCAGCCATGTCCACTGTCTCCTATACATTATAAAAACAATTTTTGGAGATTCTGTTGTGATCTTTAAAGACATTCTAGCTAGATAACTTCTAACTATAATATCTAACCAACTTTCCTTAGCTAAATTAAACTAATGCAATATAATTTAATCAGTAGATGGGTATGTTAATGATTGTGATTGCCCCATAATATGTAGATCGATTAGGGAACAAATATCTTTGTGGTTGGGCTTATAGTCACCTTATCATAGCTCAGAAAAATCAGGCAGTAAATCCCCTGAAGTGGTCTTAAAATTATCCACTAGTACCACTTGAGCAGCGACTCTGGTAACCTTCGCTGCAGCAAACGCCAAAAAAAAAAGTCCTCGACAGTAATTTACATCAATGTATCAGAGCGAGGGTCTCCAGAGAAAGGGGCAGCAGTATCTCCTGGAATCTCTAATTAGATTACTGTCTATTGCTTCATTGCATGTCAGGCCTTGTTACCCTTCCGTCAGAGAGATTAGAGACAATAGCCATGCTGCAAGATGCCGAATTGTCCACATGAGCATATGCTACCGAAGCTGTGAGAGGACTGAGGCGTACTGTTTATGGATTTATAGCCATAGTGGGTTTAAGGGATTAGCAAGGCAAATGAATGAAGTCTCTCTAATTCTTCCATTTTAATTTTCCTCATTTGCTCTGTGCATTTTTAACATCTAAATATGCTCTTTTCTTCCATTCACCCCTGCCCTCGTCTCTCTCTTTTTTTTTTGTACAGAGGCCCTCCCTATGTTGATAATTGTCGGCGGAGCAGTAGGTGGAGGTTGTGTCCTGCTTATCTGTGTAATCACACTCGTCTCCCTCTGCTGCCGACACACAGGCAAAGGTGAGCTCAACGGTCAGTATGGGCAAGATAGGAAACTCTTCAAATCAAACAATTGTTTGTTTTTCTCTTCTGAACACTGGAGGTTTTCTTGTGGCTTTATATTAAAACACTTAAAACGATATGTAAATTTAGAAATTTGCCCTGGTGTGTCAAGTAAAACCCTTTTCAATTCTCACAGGTAAGAGATGCACTCGACTTTCCAAGAGTGATATCAGGGTTCAGATTGTTCACAGTGATCACAACGCTACTCGTGGCAACGATGATGAGGAGGATGTCAAAGAACCAATGGTAAGTTAGATTTTTTTTTTTTAACCTTCTCTGTGTGTCAGACAGTGAGGGGAGCTAGAAAGACAGGGGTTACATTAACATTGAAGCAGAAACTTCAAACTTTTCTTTTGTTCCTATTCAAGCAAGGTCTTGTTCGTTCTTGTAATTCTTTAGAAATGCTTGGTCTTCCCTCAGGCTCCCAACAGCAGTGAGTCTCCAGGGACATCTCGCACAGAACACAGTGACCTCCTGGAGGAGGAGGATGACGAAAGATCGGACATCAAGGTAAAACTTAAGACTTGAAAAGACACTTTCAGTATAGCAAGTAAAGTGTCTTGCAAAAGTGTTCATACCTGTTTTCCACATTTTATTATGTTGCAACCACAAACTTTAATAATTTCATTATCCTGTCAATAATAATTTGATAGACTGGATAATAGCCACAGCTGCCCTGGGGGCTGTCTTGCCGAAGGACACAATGACAGAGGCTGACAGATTGGGAATCAAACTGACAACCCACCAATTGCTGGACAAACTCCCACCACCATTGCCGTGATGTTGCAGCAAATAAAAACAGCATGTTATCACATAGCTTTAGTGGAAAATCCTGTTGCTGTTACACCTAATTTTGTGGGACAATAAATAATATTTCTTTACTCTATTAAAGAGAGTAGAGTGTTGAGTTGTGCAGAGTAGGGGCATCAATAGTGAGTGAACCTGGGGGAAAACCTGTTTCAGGCTGCAAAGGTTGTGAAACTGATCTACAACACAAGAGTTTGTGGTTAGAACATGATAAAATGTGGAAAAGTTCATGAGGGTTTTTTCACCCTTTGCACATTTTGTATATATTTGACATTATTGATTTGCATTCCCTCTGTCTAAATCATAGGACCCCACCAATGGATATTACAATGTCCGGGGCCACGATGACCGTCACATCCGCAATAGTGGCTTCTCAGAGTACGTGCCCAACTCCCGACCGGTCTACACGCCATCACAGCTGCCTTCTCCAAGCCCCATGTACAGCCAGCATGGCTCTCAGCCTCGTATCTATGAGTTCTCCCATCGATACGCCACCAATACTGTGAGTCGATCTTCATATGAACAGCAGCCACCAGCCCAGCAGCAGCAGCAGCCACAGTCGCCCACCCAAACAGCTACCATATATCCCACAGATCCTCTATACAGTGGCTCAGCCTACCTTCCTGCCACCTATGGCCGTGCCTTCACCAGCTATGTCAAGCCGGCTTCCTACGAGAAGGTTGATGCATACGACCAATCAGATCAGGCCAGCAAGGTATCGAGCTCATCTCGTTTCTCCTACGCCTCCTCTCAAGTGTCCTCCCAGCAGTCTGACTATGGCCGGCAGACTCAACGCATGCAGACTCATGTCTGATTGAACAGAAAAAATGTTAACAGCAAAATAGAAGTGAGTAGATGCCACATTTGTGGCTGAACTAACATGAAAAGAGACTTTGTTTACTCACACGGTCCTGCAAGGATTTGCATGGACAGTCATGGATAACCTGTGATGGATGCCAAGAAAGATGGAAAATCTAGCAGTGTGTGATACCTCACCAGGTTTTAATTTTCTGAATATGAAAATGGCCGACTGGAACAATGCTACATCTCAGCTGGCGTATCCTTTAACCTGCATTCCAGAACTTAACTTTGAGTCAACACTAAATATCAAAAATGACCTCATGAAGACTGAGAAAGAAGATCTCACAAAGCTAAAACATGTTCAAGGAAAAAGAAAAAAAATACAATATGAACAGCCTTTTATTGTCTGTCATTTGGTGTCTTGTTGGCATGCGAAAGCAATTCTAAGCACATTCGTGTTTCTATCATTAACAAAAGACAGCTATTGACAAAGACAGGCTTATCCTATTCTGCACAACAGGCTAGCTGTACTGACCAACAAGTGCTGCAGGCGCTGTACTGTATGAGGCGTAATCACTGGAATACATCTGAACTTAGCTGTGTTCCTGAGGCGTCTTCTGATAATAACAGGTTTTGGACATCGAAGTGTTGTTCGCCAGCGGATAACACAGAAATACAAGGAGAATGTGTGTACAGTATACATTAACTATGTAGTACAAAATGGACAAGGTTAGGCCATGAAATTCCAAAGATGGAAAGAACTGTATAGGGAAATGTATGGGCCAATGCTTGCGGGGGAAAAAAGCAACTTTGTTTTATGATTGTGAAACAAATGGTAAGATCTTAAAAGAACAATCAAAAGTGGTGTTGAGGGAAATGTTGGCAATCTTGAACATTAAACACACTTGAACGTGACGTCAACTTCTGGAGGCTCAGACGGGATAAGTGATGCATCAGTGGTGGTCCTAAAGTGGACCGTTTAAAAGTTTTACAGCTCAATCGAATTGTCTCAACATGTTTACAAGAACCAGTACTACCCTGAAACACTGCGCATCTGTACAAACGGCTCTTGCTCTCTCTCTCTCTGTTGCATGCAAACGATGTGTCTTGTGACAAATTTTCAGCATTTATATTCATCTCCATTTCATGTTTGAGCGTATCGGATTCTCCGCACCCAATCCCATTGCGTCTCACAACCTGGATGTTTTCCGTACTGCCATTTGTCTATGCGAGCTAGTGCCAGGGCAGTCTGACGAGAGAACAAAATGTCGCTGAAAGAGAGGAGGCCAACATCATTGCTTGTCTTTATTTTTATATTTTATATAAGCCTTAAAGTACAGCTTGTGAGCTGCTCTATTGTAAAGTATCTTTATATACATATGTAATCTGTCTTTTGTTTTTTTTTGTGGTTATCACAGAATTTCACATCAGAGTTGTTTAATCATCGAATGCAGTTGAAATGCTCATTTTCTTTCAATTGAACACAACTAATTGCCATTTCTTTGTTCATTCTTATATTAATGTATTACGAATTTTATTTGCTAGAAATGAGCTATTGTTGCTTGTACCTTTGTACACATATTTATATTTAAATAAAACCATTTCCAATAAAGAAGCAGGCTCCAGTGAATCCTGGAAGTTATTCAGCTACAGCTTCACATCGACAAACAAAGCATCCCATGTAGCAAAAGTGATGAATACATAAATTAGCAGCACTGTCTATGTTGATTTTCCAATTCTCCCACTGCTGCTGTGACTTTAATGAAGACAGATGAGACAATAGATCCCCCACCACCCCCACTATATGTGTATCCACCTCCTGAAGTCAACATGCCCATTTGGTAGGGTAATAAGATAGAGCTGTGACAAAGGAAGGTATTATTTGACAATATGAGCTTGTCTTGTCACCACTGTTCCCCAGGTATGCATGCTGCTCACGACAGGGAGGAGAGGTACATCCTCATTACAATTCCACTGTGAGAAGGTATGAGCTCTCCCAACACATGCATTTATTATGTACAACATAATCTACAAACCAAGACAGTGTCAAAGACGGGTAAAGCAGGTGATGTATTTAGAAACTACACAATCAGATAAAAGGGGTTTATTAACATTGTTCTTTAATATGAAAAACGTACAAACTGGTAAATAATAGAAATTCAGAAGTCCAAGTCACAGGATTTAGAAGTAATGTATAACTTAAAACTGGTCTCCCATCTAAGAATGGCTTGATAATTAAAATCACGATATGCAGATGTTACATCTTAACATGAAACAGCTTGAAACCTGATAAAATGTTTTATGATGCAAATTCTGTGGTTTAAAGGTCATTTCTTGAAATGCCAGACGAAGTGCCCTAGTATTAATTATATTCAGGGACATTTCAAAAGTAAGTTAGTGACCTCCTTTACCTGTTGCTGAGCTTCATCTGCCAGTTGGCTGAAAAAAGCCCGTGACTTTTCAAAAAAAGACAAAAAAAAACTTGAAGAGCACTCATCGTTTGTTAAACCAACAATTGTCAACAAGCTATGTACAGAAAGGATGTTGAATAAGTAACTGCAGGATGACTGTACACATGCTAACTAACCTACTTGACGTAATTTCAGTATCACAAAGCAGAACACTAAAATGTATAAGTATTTCAAAATGAATGCAAACTTTAGGTGTTTATTCTATATTTGGATTAGGTTTGTGTCTAAATCAAAATGATTACTAAATGACCTAGATACCATTATAACAAAAGGTACTTAGTATTGTTAAATTAAACCCACCCCGTTAAAGCTTTATATTTAGTGCTTTTGTCCTACTGGATCGTATTGCTCTTCCCTAAAGTATAAAGTCTTTTCTGACAGGTTGTCTTCAGACAGCGGCTGCCTCCACCCCCATGCGGAAGTATAGCAACTAACAAATGGCGTTATTATGGCACGAGTACGGGAACTTAATGCTTTGAATATCAGTATTGATGACCACATCTATAATATGATGGCGGTAAATGTACCTTAAGTTGGTTGCCATCCGCCAATAAAATACAAAATAAGAAGAATGACTTAATGTTTTACCCGAAACATTTTTGCTTTATTAGCAAAATGACTCAGGTACTCGTTGGAGAATTTGCCCACATAAAATCAAGCATAACTACCTTCACTTATTGATCTTTCATTTGACTATCAATAAGTGTTGCTATGACGAAAAAAATGGGGTGTTTATTCCAGTTACCTTCGTGCAGATGAACATGTCGTAATTTCAGTCATCGGTTTCATTCAATTGGACATGAGGTCGGCTGCAGGCCTCGATCCATCTCTTGCATTATTCCAGACTCTGGGTTTTGGAAATGTAATAAACTGTCCTTATCCTCTGGATAACGGCTGCTGGACCACAATTTCCTATTATTTTCCTCGAAATCTCTATGACCGCAGCACGTTAGCAATGGCGATCCCGGGTCGAGGCAGCTTCAGTTTCTCCAGATGAGGAACACGTACTTCGGTACAAATTACGACCGTCGATTGGTCACGTGCTTACAAACGCCCTAGAATGATTGACATGTGACGTCATGTTAATTACCTCCATCTGTCTCCAACCAACTTCCCCATTCCTGTGGAAGATGGTAACTCAGAGCATGAAGCTGCTCCTGCCATGATTTACTGTAGGGATCACATCAGGGGTGATATAATATCAGTTTCCCCCCTTACTCAGCATTTTGGATGATAATGTTTCTTTGTTCAGGTGTGAACATTGGCAGATCAAATTCTGAAAATTAATTTAGCCCCCATCATTTATACGCTTTAAAATTAGGACTTCACATAATTGTTGGTCTATAAACGCATTGCCAAGCAGAATGAATATTGAAGCACTGTTTTGGTGAGGTTTTTTAAAGAATAAAAAAAACAATCAGACAAAGACAGGGGTATTTGCTTTAATTCACAGCCAATATGCCTTAAAGAGAGAATTACACACCAACCCATGCCTAATCCTCCACAATACTTTGTGCAAAGAATACACATTCACACCTTTGGTTTTGCTAGTTCATCCCAAAACAAGTCTGGCCTAAAATTGGTTTTGAGTAGAAATACTCTTAGCTGTGGTTGAGCTTCTTGGGCGTCTGTAACAAAAGACACTTCTCATCCTGAGCTTTAATCATAGACTTTGTCTGCTAAAACCACCTGGATCCTCCACCCACCAATTTTCATACTTTATATTTATTTATTTATTTATTTATTTATTTATTTATTTATTTATTTTCATATCATACTTTAAAATATTTACAAATTTAGACAAAAGCCAGTAACCATGGAAATATAAAAACAGGAAAATATGGGTAGGAGAAAGGGGGAACACACAAAAAACATTCCAGTACCATTATTCAAGAACCACTGTGATATTTTTGCCTAGTTTGTCCCACCAATAACAAACCTGGCATACTTTAACCATTGGCCATTTTCCAAAGCAAATCACAGGCTTTTAGATTGATTAATGCAATTTCTGCCTTCCATTACAGCCAGCTCCTGGTATTTATGCAATCTAAGCATAACATGAAAATGACTGTACATAACTGCTGTTGGTCCATTTTCCCTTATTGGATATTTCAATTTTAGTTTTGTGTAGTTTTGTTTTGTGTAGTTCAAATGTGTAGTTTTGTTTACATTTTAAGTTAAAGTATAAAGCTATGAAAGAAAGGTGGAACATTAACTGCATGTCAGAAAGAGAGATCAAATTAGTTTGGGTATAGAAAACGGAAAAATCCTAGAAATAAAAATCATTAAAGGCACTGTACACAAAGAAAATCAGTTTTTAAAAAGCTAAGTAAAACATTTAAAAAGTTAAACCAAACAACCAATGGGCAAAAAAGTATTCCCAAATCATACATATTTAATTTTTTGTAAACACTGTGGCTTGTATCCATCAGTTAAGTATTGCTTCAATAGATGGTAGCATGACACACTGCTAAGAAACACCTTTAGAAAATGTACAAAACTTAAGTTTGTGGAGTTCCTATGGGAGGTTGGCAACCACATAAAGTGCTTAAAGTCATTCATGTGAATAGCTGGGCCTATGCAACAGTATGCTCAGCCGGCTGTTAAGAATAGATCAAACTCAAAAAGACTTGGCCTGAACCAGCTAAAATGTTCTGTTTCCAGCATTTCTAGCACTGCAATCTTTCCTGCTGCTGCTCCACACATCATGTTCATCAAATGTTTGTCTCCTTTTTGATCCATTCTCTAAACTTGGTGACGCGGGTATAGACTCCCGGTTTGTTCCGACGGCCACAGCCCTCACCCCAGCTCACAATGCCGGCCTGAAACCACTTCCCACTCTCCTCCTTGCAAGACAAAGGGCCTCCGGAGTCTCCCTGGTGAGCGCCACAGGTGGGCAAGTAAAATCATCAGATTGTGTTTGGTTGTGATGGTACAGCAATTACAAAGGTGTGAAAACTTCTCGCTTTTCTTTCCTGGGGAATATTTTGCACGGTCTCACCTGGCAAGCATCGACTCCTCCTGTCAGGAATCCGCTGCAGAGCATCCTGGAGGTGACCTGTTTACTTAAGACCTGGTTGCACACTGTGTCATTGATGATTTTCACTGTTGCTTCCTGCAGCAAAATTGGCAGCATATCTGCAAAAGTGGTAAGAGAGGGGTCAGCGGCTCTGGCCATGTTAGCTTAATGTTCATGGCCAACATCAAAGGTGTTAATAGCCTGAATTAGAGGTTGCTAACAGAGGTTTATAAAAAGTCCCTTCAGAGTGGGGGTTCATATTGACTTATGGGTACAGAAGATGTCTCTTAAGTGAATGGAGCAGATCAGAAAAAAGGTAAGGCTAAAAGGAAGTGTGATAAAGCAGCAGTGAAGTGTGTCATGTTGGGAGACGTAGGAAACAATACAAGCGACAATATAGGCGAGGAAGGAATTATGATTAGGTGAGATGGAGATGAAGGAAAGAGAATGGCTTTAAGAAACAACACAAAGAAAAAATATGATGAAAGGCTAAAATAGCCAAAAACATTATTCAAATTTGCAATAATAAAAAATAAGGAAGAGAAGAATATAGCCATAATTCTACAGATAATTCTTACTTGTAGCTCCTTCCCGGAGTGCGCCCCAGCCCGTGACAGAGCAGGACAATCCGGCAGGGAAGACATGGGAGGGAGAAGGGAGGCAGATTGGTTGGACGGTGTTGCTCCACTCCAGCACCTCTGAGAGCTCCAGTAGTGCAATGTCATAGTCATGGGTAAGTTCATTGTAATCTGGGTGAGGAACGATCCTCTTCAATTTAATCTTCTGAGCAACCTCTGTCTCATATTGGCTCCTCAAACCACTGTATGTAAGCCAGTTGACTGGAACAAGATAGCTGTAAAAGCATGAGAAACATGAAGTAAATCATTTTCTGAGCCTTGCAAAAGTATTCTTATTCATTGTGACACAGTTCCCAAACCTGGGCCTTAAGTCTTTGCAGCATCAAGAAAGGTGTCTTCCAGAAATTCACTGCTTTAACCTCTTCTATCTTCCCATCAACTTTAAACAGTGTTAAGGTTGGGGTTTGGGGGTGTATAAGGGGATTACGTGAAATCAATATTTTACATGTTATAATAGCATTCCCTCATCAGAAACATACCTGGGGTGTTACATTGAGTGTTTCATGCATGTTTGAGGAATCATTGACTCTCCTGTAGCCATTTGGGTTCTTAAACACCAGCTCTCACAAAGTGCTGGCTATTTCAACAAACCTCAAGCTGAGTTTTCCCCTCACAGAGCAGCCCTCCCCCTTACCAGTTTCAGGACCTGACCAGAACCCCTGAGTGTAAATTACCTTGAGAAATAATTAGATCTGCTTATATTTATATAAAAGCAGGCTTTAATGCCAAACAAAGATCAAATGTTATAAGCCATACATGTCCTACAAATGGAACAGATACAGGGTTTCATGGCCCAGTGTGTCCAGTGCTGGGCCACACTTAGCTCACCTTATGGATGAAGCCAAGTGAGGTGAGTTTGGCTTTTTATTCTTTTCTGCAATCTGTATCCTCCCTAAAGGGTAGTCTAATCAGCTTCAGTCTGTTTACATATGCCTGCCAGAAGTCACATATAAACATGGTTATGTACGCTGCAGCGTGTATGTGTGTAAGCAGTTAAAAGAGGCTAAAAGAGATTGAGGAAAACAGAAAGAGTAGGATATTCTTAAAGAGGCAGAAGCCCAATTTCAAGGAGTCAAATTGCGAGGTTAAATTTATTTTACGTTGTGTGAAATATACAGCATTTTTATAACAACTGGAGGTCAACAACTACTTAATTATGTTATAAAATGGCACCATGTGCCTAAAAAGCACATTGCTCCTTGAAAGAAAAGCATCCTCATGCCATTGAACTGTGAATCTCTGCAGTTTTTCTCTCACATTTATGCTCTGCTTGCACAGTTTAGGTAGAAGGTGAGGTTGTGGTTGGTTTTCATTTGTTTTAAATTTCTGGGAACATTTGATAAAACTAGTGCTTTATGAGATGTTTGTAGCTTATGTAGGATAAAGTTTTATAACCTTGCCCCTTAACTTCTTCACAATTTCATTAGTGTTCTGTCTGCTGTGCTACTTAGTGTTCATAAAGCTGTTCATCAATGTTCTTAGCAAACTTCTGAGGTCTTCATAAAAGTGTTGTATTAACACTGAGATCAAACTATGTGCATGTAGGGTATTTGCTAATTAGGTGACTTGACAGTTTATTGCACTGGATTTAATTTAGGCTTACAGCAAAGCGGGGTTGTATAAGGCCTGAAAGCAATGGGCCAATGCTTGCTTCAGATATATATTTTCTAAAATACATAGAAAACCATTTATCATTTTTATGATACAGAAAATGTATCACTATTTTCTGTTGGCCCACAAGATATCACAATAAAATGTGTTGGATGAGGTTTTGATCATGTAAAAAGTTCAGGGGCATCGTTTTTATACAAATAAATGTGTGTTTCAAGCAATGCTTGCATTAAGGTCACTATTGTCTCAACTAAAGTATAGATTTGAAGAAAAATCTATGACCAAATGGATGGGAAACTGGCTAAATGTCACACAATATGAATATTTAACACTTTACGAGGGTTATGTCCTAATTAATTTAACCGTCTCAACATTGTACACAAGTCTGGAAAAAAAAAACCTGCGCAGCTGTCATAAATGCATGTGTTATGACCATGCTCAAGCTGAACAGAAAGGTTAGTGCACCACCAACAGGCTGCTGTGGAGAACACAGTAAGAAACGCTGATTTGTAAGGGAGGGATGTTCCCAGAATTTGCTGTATTTGTTGTAGACTGCTAGTATTTTTCTTTTCAGTTGAATCCATCTTAGAAAATGTTAAAGTATGATGTGAAGAGAAGATCTGAAAAGTTGCATTGTTTTAGCTCTGTGCATTCCTGTAAGTGCAAGACCTCTGTGACTCACTCTGGGGACATGTTGTTGACGAAACAGTGAGCGGCGCACAGGAGCCACCTCTCTGAAATGACCGAGGCGCCGCATTGGTGGCCAAAATTTTTGAAGTGAAGGCTGACCTGCCAGGGCCACGCCCCAACATCAGCATTCTGCCCTCCTACGATTCGGTTCATCTTGTAAGGCCTGGTGCCGCAGTCTGGAATACAACAGAGAAAGATTTCAGAGAAGAAATGAAAAATACTATCTCGATCCATTCCATGGTGGGGGGAAAAAAAAGCAGAAAATCAAATTGACTTTAATGAACACTGACACAATGCCAGTCATTGCTGTTGATGCTATTGAGTGTTTAAATCCTAATGAGATGCACAGTAAAATTTGGAAATAGAAATGAAAATAAAATGCATATGCACTCTGAGGCTTAAATGTGGTAAATATATATAAACACAGTTGGCCTGGGATTCTTCTTTCTAACAGACAGCCCAATGTGGAGCTCAATCTAGCAACTATAATCTTGATTGAAATTGACAAGATTAAATCCAGCTTCAGCTGTTTAAAAAAACAAAATACTGAAGAGTCCAAGAAGGAGAAAGATTCCTCACCGCAAAATTGTTCATCTGATCCATCAGAGCAGTCTTCTACGTGGTCACATTCGGCATTCACCTTGTTGACACATTCCCCGCTGGTGCACTTAAAACTGAAGTCAGAGCACAAACTTGGGGCTGCGAAAGGGGGTGGAGACAGGACCCGAAGTGAAAACACACATTTAACCGGTGAAATACTACGCAATCAGTGAGGCTTCAGAGTGAGACTCCAATGCACAATGTGCAGTGATTGAGCAGCAGATTGCATTGATTGGGCGTATTGATTGGGATTAAGGCCTAATATGCCTCCTTATTCACAGAAGTGAAAATCAAAAGGAAATGCAATTGTGCCCTCTGTGAACGTCTGTGACTGCAAGAGGGGAATCAGAGAGAAATTGATGAAAACTGAAGAGGAGAGTAGCAGGAAATAAAACAAAGAGTAAAAACAACAGTGGAAAGAGAAATAGTTTGAACTAAGACGAAGCCCTGAGTGGAACATCTTTGTTATAACTACAATCATGATGAGGTGATTGTTTTGTTTAAGAAGCAAAAAAGTGGTCATCTGCTTACAGTCTTCACATGAGGCTTCATCACTTCCATCCTCACAGTCCTTCATTTTGTTGCATTTAACATCTTGAGGAAGACAAACTCCATTTCCACATCGCCACTCGTTTGGCTGACAACCTGGTGTCGACGAAACAAGTTTAGATGGAAGTTATATCAAAAACAGACATTAGTGCAGCAGCAAAAAACGGCATCAGCATCTGGCTTCATTTTTATTACAAGTATGAGATAGGAGTTTCAGTGATCTATACACACAGCCCAGGGATCAGTGACCATATTGCATCAGCAGTAGGCATGGGGTCAGTTACTGGTTTCAAGATTTACAAAGTTTCTAAAACGTTTTGTTTCAAAATGGCTTATAGTTTTGATTATACCATTTCTAGACTTTGAAGTGCTTTAATGACCTGCCAGAAAAGGTCCCAGAGTGATCAAAATTTTTAACGGTAGACAGAATGATGCAGCAGCGTCTGTTGCTACACAATGTAGGTCAACGGGCTGATAGAAGGTTTTTTAATGTTTTACTGACACTAACAGGAAAGAAGAACTTGGTTAATTCAGCTTACAGTATTGGCAGTTTTTGGAAAATAAAAAGATTCAAGACAGGATGTTTACTAAATATATGCAATAATTTAAACCTGGGCCAATTTATCACAGATTGAGATCTAAAACACAACAAAATACAAAATTACAGCCCAAGCTTCAGAGCTTCTGACAAAGAACCTCTGTAGTCTTCTACAGAGCTTTTTTTTTCAATAAAGACATTTATCTTTTATTGTGCAGGATTTTTTTTTGTATAATTGCGATATAAATCCAAGAAGCACCTGCTTTATCTTTTTCCTCCTCTGCTAATATCATGGCAAGGTTTTTCCTTTACAGCATTGCAAAGCTGAATAACATATTTACATTTGTAATACAACCTGTAAAAACATCTACAATAAAGCAGGAGATGCACAATTTGGAATTGTGTGTGCTTCTACACAGAAAGGAGCCCAGTGCAAGGACCCTGATTTTGGCCTTAGAGATAATGGATCTTTAATTTCAGCTACTTGGTAACATCCTTATTGATGGAGCCAGAGCACTAGCAATGTCTATAGCAATTGCACCATCAAGACCATTGTAATGAATTACTTGGTGCACTGCCAGCTTGGTGCTGGCATGGTTAGGTTTTTACCTCAGGATGAGCTCAGTGTAGCCACTACTAGTGCAAGTTCTCTGACAAAGCCATACATGTACCTAATAGCTATGAATTACTAATAAACAGCAACTGCTGCTTTTAGGTTACTCTAGGATGCATTTACAACTTAGATATACCATCAACTTAATAATAGACCTCCACTAGGATTTCAGCATCAAGGTTTCATGCCAGCTCAAAACAGCTTCTGGGGAGAGATGTTCCCCAGAAGAAATGCCACTTCTCTCTAGAGCTTAACTATAGTGATCATCCACATTGTGGTTGATTTTCAATGTCATGTTTTGGTCTGCTTGGAAGTCTGACGCCTTAAATAGCTCTGAATCATGAATGGAGATATTCATACTTACTGCATAGTTTCTCGTCGCTGTCATCTCCACAGTCGTTGGAATTATCGCATACAAAGAGTTTTGATTTGCACAAACTATTACCGCAGGTAAACTGGTCACTGTCACATACTAAAACAAAGAAAATGTGCACATATATGCATATAAATAACACAAACAAACAAATGAACTTGGAACAACAACACATGCATTGGCTGCATCAGATAGTAATAACTGTACTGCAACGTAAAAGCTGAAGAGATTTTTTGTAAAAATATCAAGATGCTCGAATTGAACATGAAGGGAAAAAAAACAGCAGTAAGAAGGAAAGCTGCAGGTCTGGTCTGGCCCCTGCTTTAAGATAAGAAAAATCTAATGGTAATCACTGTGTAACATGTTCTGACTGTTTAAGTCAAAGTGTTCATTGTGAAAAAAAATTACAATTATAACTTTTGGTAAGTCGTGCCTGATTTTTTGGCTATTAGCACTAAATGATTTCCTGGAGTCTAGAAGCGTGGCACTGAGGAGAAGATAAGATATGATCTGGCTCGTAAAAAACACAGCTTGTCATTTTTATGCTCCTCAGATTTCGTTATCTCAGGACAGATGCCGGCTAAGTGTTTCCCCCTGCTCCTGCTCGTTTTGCTGAGCTAAGCTAACTGGCTGCTGGCAACACTTACCAGGCAGAGATGAGAGTGGTATCCATCTTTGCATCTGATTCTCAGCAAGGAGGCCATTATAAAGGATAGTTTTAAAATAAGCTATTTCTTTTTAAGAAATGAGAGGAGGGCATGGGAAGGAGAGGGGGTGTAGAGAAAGTTTATTAAAGGAATAAAAAGTCTCGCCAGATCAACTTACTGCACATCTTCTCATCGCTCATGTCGCCACAGTCGTTCCAGCCATCACACCTTCTCTTTTCGTCAATGCAAAAGCCATTGTTGCACATGAACTGGCCAGGGCAAGCTACTCATGTAGACAGAAGAAAAGGACATAAGGAGACAGCAATTACAAAGTCAGTGAGAGGGGAGCGATTCACAGCAGGCATAAAAAAGCTGATCAGGGCAATTATAAATCAATTTTGATCAAACAGAGAACCAATGTTGGAGCAGAAGGGAGACTCCTGTATGACAGCTACAAATAAAACAGACCCACTAAACAAGCTCTCTGCTAATTAGTCCAACTCTTATATCTCAGTCCTGCAATCTCGTCGTGTATGTGTAAAGCAAACTGCTTTAGCTTTATTGTCAATAAGCCTTAGTCTTTTTGTCTTCCAAAGCACAAAATTACTACCTTTGTTGGCACTGTAATGGCAGGCTGAGAGTGTCACTGTCATGTTGCAACACTTCACTCATCTCACAAATAGTGGTGTATACGTAGGTGAGAAAAACAAGCATCAACTTACGGTCAGCTGGATTGATGCTTTTGTACGTTGCATGGAAGCCCTTGTCGGTATAAGACTCATCGGAGTGGAAGATCACTTTTAGTTCATTAGACTCACTGGTCAGAGTGAAAGATGGCTCTTCTCCACAATACCTGAGACACAAGACTCAGTGGTTTCAAGATGCACCAAAATGACAGAATTTTACTGTATATTAAAAGCATCATCATCCTTTTAGGTTAATCAATAAATAAACTTTAATCATTTTTTGCTTTAATTCATGTCACTAGCTGTATCAAAGAATCAGCAAAAGCAAATACTGGTATATTGTGATTTGTAAATAATGCTTTAGGGTGACTAAAAAGATTTACTTACAAAATTTTATGCCAGATAAAAATTGTATGCAGCATATTCAAGCCCAGCAGCAGTACTCCTAATAATCCACATATTTGGTATTGGTGATCAATAACTTAAAAACATAACTCAAAAGTCTATTTTTATTCTTCAAAATGGGAAAAATGAAAGAACAGGTAATTATGTGTGCTCATAGGTTTGGATCACGTGACTCAATATCAGCTGCTCAGCAGAGCTTACCATATCTATAGTCACAAAATAAAACAACTAGAAATCTAACAAAATAGGCCCAACAAGGACCAAAGTTTATCTTAGACATTCACCAAAAACCAGTGATATGCCTGAATGTAAAGAGAATTATAAAACAAACCCAAAATGTCATAGAATAAGGACAAACTGAGATCTGTATATGTTTACACTGTTTCTGCAAGTATCTTGTTATAGCAGCACATCGATATGCTTCACATATTGACATGTGAAGCATATCACTGTCCTAAATTCTTGTTTTATGTTTTGAGCTGCGCCTCCAGTGCCACCTGGCACTAACATACATTTGCAGTCCAGTAAATCAAGTCTTACTTCTTCCCCATGATTTCCACATAGTCTTTGTGACACCTTCGAACATCTACGCCCGGCTCTTTCATGCGGAACAGGTTGAATGTCACACGTACTTTTTTCCCTGCAGAGACCTGCAGCAGAAAATTTCAGGTGACTGATTTGTAGCAACATTATTGACCAATGTGTCACCTACACGCACAGAGAGAGACACGCCTCTACAGCTAAGTGCAAACACAAAGGCTATAACACATCAAAAGTGGTTTGTGGGTGTACAAATATAGTCATAGCCACTTGCATGCATGTCCCCCCACCCCCACACGCACACATATAAACAAGCCACACACACTAAACCCTGCAGCTCAGCTCAAGCTGCAGTAGCAACAGCAGCCTGACAGATGAAGATAGAAGACGTACTGAACAGCTTGGCTTCGACAGTGCTGGCTCAGCAATCCTCTCATAGCAGGCAAAGGATGGCGGAGAGGGAAAAGGTGTGGTGCAAGGAAGGAGGGGGCAAAAGCAGAGGAAATGTGAGGTGTGGTTTTGGAGAATGGGATTGTAAGTTCTACAAACCTTGATGGTCCACGTGCAGTTCGTGGCAGGAGGATAGAAGCTGGGGTAAAGCGGAGATGTGAAATTGTCTTCATCTTTAGTGAGGACACCATCACATTGGAAAGCTAAAATGCATTATTTTTGTTAGTTGTTGTCATTTCTTTACACTTTAAAAACATCTAGAAATATATGGCACCAGTTCATTCAATCATTTTGAAGCACTTGAGAAATATGGTGTTTCCAGTCTTTATGCATTTTTTTGATATCCAAGTCTAATTCAGTAAAATTTTATTTTAAAGCTGATTTCCAGTTTTAAAACTGAGAAGAATTTTAGCCACCAATGATTTAGTCTTTAGGCTACTGACGTACAAATGGGAAATTATAGTGAAAAAAAAGTTATTTATCATGATCATAAAAAATATTTAGAAAGCCCAGCCAGTTACATTTGAGTTAAATTCCTTCAATTCAAATGTCAGAATGATAATGTTTGGAAATGTATGGTATTTATTACATGTAAAATGTGTAGGAATCCTGATTTCAACAACTGCATAAAATACTAATGATCAAAAGAAATGTATTCTAATCCTAAAGATTTGACCTATCAAACAGATCATGCTTGGTACTATGAATGTGTGAAAATGCACCTTCTTGTTTGGGTATAATTTTGTACTGTGCCTCAAAGCCTGGCTTCTGGACATTGGTGTCAGCAATGAAGTTAATCAGCATGATGTTACCGGATGACACAACGCTCAAGGAGTTAGAAGGAGGCCTTTGGCCACATTGTCTGTGGATAAGCAAGAAAAACAGACCAATAAAGACACATTCGAACAGAGTTCCAACATCCAATCATAAATAATTTTCTCCATGCTCAGAGCAGTTAGTGAGGAAAGAGAATCTGTAACACACAAGTTTAATTATTTTTATTCAACAAGATTAAAACACCAGCACATTGCTACAAACATTAAAAAAAACATTTTGAGAGAAAATCAATAAAAAAGCTGTCAGGGGGAAAAAATAAATAAGAAGAGTAGTACCAGCACTAATAAGAAATTGCTTAGGTGGAGTTTCTAAGTCAAACATTTGTTAGATTAACAAAAAAAAAAGGTTTGAGCACAGCTAGAGCAAAAGCCATGAAGGTGTAAATGAGCAGCAATACATTCACCTCCTGTAGAATAATGTCATTATAGAGAATTATATTATGGCTCTCATAAACCCCATGTCACCTTGAATAAAGCCCATCGCTCAATACCATTATAGAAAAAATGCTATGCATCACTCGCTAAGGCCGTATTTGTTTGGCATTGGTTTCTGAGTTTAAAATTGCCTGCAGCTACAACTGATGTTGCATTCAGTATCTGATAGATTCATAAAAAAGCGACCTCCCCCACAGACAAAATGCAATTACACACAGTGGTGTAGTCAGATTCAAGTTGGCATCTTTCATAGATCTGAAAGGAGAGGTCTTTCTGAGTCAACTTAATCTCACTCAGGGCTTGAAAGCTGACAATAAAAAAGGAACGCATATCGCAGAAGGCTCCAGAAGCAAATAAAAAAATAAATGTAATCACAAAACCAGAAAAAAAGGAATGAAGTGGAACATGTTCCACCCACATGAAAACAACTTTTATTCTAAAATCCCTGTGCAACATTTCAGTCAAAAACAAAGTGATTCATGGAGGGTTGTCTTTTGGGAATCGCTACTCTTTCAGGCAAAATAAACTTAAACAAATAAACAACAAATTCTGGTTGAAGCCCGTGAAACAAAAGCTGCCACACATGCTTAACATAAAAATAAGAAAAATACCCTGCCATAACTAAATATATAAAAGCAGAATTAGCAAATTAGATTCTTGTTTGCATAAATGTAGAAAACAAAGTAAAATGCAGTGCCTTCTAAAAGTATTCGGTATTCCCTCCAATAAAAAATTGAAAAGCGTAACATGCATCCTATACACACAACCAAACTCCCGTGACTTGTTGAGCAATTTGGTGAAGGTAAAGATCTGTTCCTGTTCCATGGAAAGCCAAACTGCTGCTCCTAATTCTGAGGATGAAGAATTTGTCAGAGTTTCCTTTCCCATATCCTAAAGCTTAGGACATGGTATTGGTGGCTCAATGGTTGGAACATGTTGCCTGTTCCGGTTCCCTTTCTTAAAATGTGGTCCGTCCACCTCAGTCTGCCACCATGTGTGGGATATACCAGGCCTCAAAGCAATACTGAAAAAAATTAAGAGCTACAACAGCCCTGCAAATCTCATTTATCATGGTACCCAGTCACTAGAAAACTCTTATTTCTACCATGGTGATGCCTCCCCTCAAATCCTCAGATTAAGTGCCCTTCTCTATGGAGAACATGGTGACTAGACTGAGAAGATCCTGCCAGTGTTCCCTCCCACACATAAGAGTTCAGCCTTCAAGTTCCCTTCACAACCATACACAGCTCTTGTTAATCTTTTTGTTTCCACTCCTGAGCTGTATACATTTGTTGCAGAACTTTCTTAAAACGAACCAAAACTATTTCTTCATAGCCTCTCTAAATTCCTCCCACATGAGAGTTTATTGCTTATGCAACCATAAAAGCTGCTCGTCTTCTGGCCCCCTGGCACACGCTGGTTTGGAACCTCGAGAGACAGGAAAACCCTGAAGGGATTCTTTAGATAATGGCTTCCATGGTCACTGATAACCACCAACAGTCTTCTGGTAACCAAATGGACGGGTGCCAATGAAAAGTGTAAGTTGTGAAGGTCCTGAATATGGCCTATAAATTTGCAAAATTATATATATACTTAACTTCCCAGAGAATAATTTCTATTACCATTTATATAACCATCACATCTCCCAAACTCTCCAAGCTCTTCCACCTCTACTTACACTGTGATGGCCTGAGAAACATCAGGGCTCAGAGAGTCAAAGATTGAGACGAAGTCATCCCTGCAGTCATCTTCAATGTGGAAAATTGGAAAACTGACTGATATGGTGTTCTCCTCTGCTGCTCGGATTTGCCACTGACAATAAGACTGTGGCTTGTAGCCTGTGGGGTACCCGGGGGATGTAAATTTTTGCTCATCCACATCTGCTTCCAGGCGAAAGAAGCAGTCCTCTGAGAACAAGAAGAATATTGCTCAAATCAAACAGGTTATTGGACATAGACATGGAAAAGTAACTTATAACAGGAAAACGTCGCTTGATGAATACTTTTATGAAAAATAATGCAAATAATGTTTTTAGTTAAATCAATCACATGGTCTGCTATTTTATGTAATTATAAAGCAAGACTTTGGGAAAACTTTACACTTAGCCTCACAGTTATTATGATAAAGCAAACTAAACTAACTGCTACAAGGATACCAATCTTAGATGAAAACAACGCCTATGCAGTACAGGACAGGGCCATCATTTGTTAAAGACTGGCAGGAGGGCGAGCTTCTAGCCAGCTGGAAAATTACAGCAGCAGGTGATTGAAACAGGACATACTGTACTCACCCGTGGGTTTCCTGGCCAGGCGAGCATCTGTGACTGGAGACAAAGACATTGGGGTGGGGTGACAGGAAAACAGGAGGAAAAGAGGTAAGAACGGGTCACCAAAGTTGTGAGGCTGATAGAATTTGATGTATGAGCCTAAAATATTTGGGTTGCACATTTTCTGTTCCATTTCCCTGCGGTTAAGGGAACTGGTGATGGTGCGTACCTCTTTCTGCTCCATCTCACCTTGCCCTACAGCAGCAAGTCATACATCTCTGTCTAACTATCTGGGACAGCAACATCAAAATTGTACCAACAGAAATCATTTTAAAGAGGACCAAAAACCACAGAGTCACAAGGGCCAGCACTCGGCTGACGGCCAGGATGTCGACAAATGCAAGGCGAGTGCTGAGGAGACAGAAGGAAGAAAAATGGCTCTCTCGAAGCAGGCCAGGGGCCTGGCTAATATCATTAGAGGATCCAAACAGCATAAAATGTGCAATCTCAGATGCAGCACAAGCTGAGAGTGGTCTGCCTTATCTGTTATTATCTTATCAGCACAACTCAGAGCAGCGCACTGTGATATGGATGCAAAGCAAAAAGAAAAGAAATGATGACGAGACATGACAAAGACCTTGTTTAGATCTTTGTTCACAGCATGTTATCATTTTCTGATTGCTCAATGTAATTATCAAAAGCTAGTTAAAGCTTACATTTAAAAGCTTTCTTGCGTGACCCTCCCCCTGCACCTGGTTCTGAAGGTACTTACGTGAAGCAGTGATTTCAGTAACCTTGAGACCACCAAGGTTGGACCTAGTACTTTGTGACCCAATGTTTTTCTCCAGTGCATCCAAAATCCGCTCCTCTGAGAACTCTGGCACAATCTCCAGGTCGCTGACTGGGATCTCAAACTGAGACCAGTAGTAGGCTGTAACTCCTTCACTGGTGTTTAGAGATGAGAAAAAAAAAGTTAAAGAATTCATAGAAAAATTGACTAAAAAAGACTAAACAAAAAAACCCAGACCAGCTTAAAGCAATTTCAAAAAGAAAGTTGTGAAAATATGTTTTAACTGTCATAGTAAATGACTGTAATTTACAAGAAACTGCAATCTGGATGTGAGACAGTGAAAAATGCACTATATCTAATCCTTAGACATATGAGAATGTCTTACCTAAAGGCCGTAACTGCAGATCCTGTGTAATACTTGGTGAGGAGTGGATCATTCTGGTAGTATTCAGTCAGCTGTGTAAGAAACAAATGGTTAAGGCATATTTTAAAACTTTCAAATACAGCAGATTTTTGTGAATGGGCTATTTTCTAATGTCAAAGTATACAATGGTTTTCAAAAAGACACACAGCTCCAAAACTGTTGAAATTTTACATCATGCTGCTGCTGTTTTGGTAGTGGGGTAGCAGGGGCCCAGGGGGAAGAGGGGAACGGGAGGGGAAAGGATGCATGAATGGATGTTTTAATCCATTTATCCAAAATGATAAAAAATAAATAAAACATTCCTTAAAATAAGATGTTTTTTTAACCCTCATGCAAACTTTATATATTAAAAAGCTTTCTACCAATTATCTAGTCAAATTCTTACAACTTCCTCCTCATGTCTGCATGACATTCTCATCATTCTTCAGTGAAAAATACTTTTTCACTGAAGAAGAGGTACTCAAAGAGCGGGAGCCTTTTGTTATCAACAAGCTCCTGAGTGGTACTACAACATCCCTTCCAATGTTGTTCAGGAAATCACTCGAGGAATTTACTGTTATTTTTATTTCTTCACCCACTCAGAGGTAGTTTAACTCTTCTGCAGTCTTAAGAGATAGGGTCATTTAGAGCCCGCAAGTCTTTTACTCTGTGTGCAGTCCAGTGGAGTGGAGTTGACACCACGTGCGCTTTCACAAGGTTTTTTTTTGTCTGTAGTATCACTGGTCTGACTGGACACCCGCCTGGCTCCCCCGCTATCCGACCATGACGTTTGCCACGCTCCTCCTGATCTTAAAGCACTGCTCTAAGAGCACGTGACTGTTAAAGCAGTCATTTTGCACTGGGAGGGACATTTTAGAAAACAGCATTCAAAGATAATCTTTTCCGAGAGAGGACAACTAATGATAAGGCATTAAAAGTAGCAGAATAATTACATGAGACGATCTGGATGCTATACTCACAAGGTCTTCCAGTGTGGAAGCTAAAGTGTTGAATTCTTGGCTAGTTGTCTCCTCGAGCTTTTGGTCATAACTCACACCCGCCAGCTTCATATGACCACTGAAAAGTTGCACTGATGGTTTTCTTAGCCTACTCAATTTGCCTCCATCGTTAACTGAGAGAAGAAACACAGATGAGAGTCAATTGTTTGATCAACAGAATGCTTTAAGATGGCTGTTACTGATGAAAGAAGAAACTTTTAAAACAGGCCCTTGAAGCGCAGTCCTCAAGCTTTACAGCACGATCTCATATTGTGGAGACAGTTTGGCTCTCGTGGCAATTAAAAACAGCCACTTGAATCAAGATGGTGTTTATGGAGACTTCACAGGCCTTTTTATCAGTCTCTGTCTGCGTAAATGACAAGAAAACTGTGCCATGGCTCATGACATTTTTCTCCTCTGCATTATTAAAAGGAGAACGTCAGAGCTGTCAAATCGACTAACACTAATGGGAAATTAAAGTCCAAACATGCCACTCTTACACTCTTGTATCAAAGAGCTTGCCTTCACAGCAAGTGTAAATGATCCACTTTGCGCTTTGTGATGTGCCTGTTTTGGCAGAAAGGAATGCATGCAATGTAAATACACAAATCTCTTATCTCTATTAGGGAAATCTATGCTGAAAGTTTAGGAACTTCTGCAGAGTGTCCAAACATCTAAATATTTGCGGTCCCTGAATATCTGCTCCATTAAATAAATTAGGAAATAAGTTATCAGTACTTACAGAGGAAGAACCAAATGAGGAATGCCGCGACAGCCAAGACGGCAAGAAGAGCCAGAAGAACAGCAATCAGGATGCCGAACTTTTTCGACCCTTTCGATCCTTTCGAGGGCTTCGGTTGGTTGGATATGAACTCTACGTCCTCTTGGTGGCCGTTCTGGTGCTGATGAAAGGAAAAGGTGGAAAAAAAATATCTTAGCAACAATATAGAGCTATGAAAATGTTTTAGCTCCGTTAAAGATTTGTTCTGTTTTTACTCTTTTTTGTCCCCATCCAAAAATAAAATTTTGTTTGGCTACTTTTTTTTTTTTTTTAGAAATCATTCTTGGTTGGACCTACAGGTGCATTTGAACCACTGTCGTGCTGCATAAAGCACGTGACCTTGAGTTTAATATATGAACTGATATATGTTTCTATATGTGGTTGAAGTTTCTCCTGTATAAATTATTGCCTCAAAGCATAATTCATAACTATCAATTACAGCAAGTTGCTAAGATCTTGGAGGAGCAAAGCAGCCCCAGACCATCATGATACTATCATGTTTGACTGCCTGCATGAAGGTTGCAAAAATAAAACAAAAACAAAAAAAACATATTTTTTATTTACATGGGTTATCTTTATCTTACATTTTTTTATGATCAGAAACATTTAAGCTTGAGGTAGAGAATACAGATAACCTGAAATGTGAACATGCATAATAGTGATATGAGAATTTGAAAAGAAAACATTATTAATTTATTTAAACTTTAGCTCAGAGAAAGTCACAATCTATAACCAGCAAGTTAGCAAAGTGTGACACTTTGCTAAGTTGAAAGGGATTTACTCATTAAGATATTAGAGAAACTATTGCGTGTAGTTAGTTCAAAACTAGTTAAACTTCTGTATGCAAGCCTATTACAATGGAAAGACTAATACCAGGACAACCATAGTGTAATCAAGGAAAAGAGTTTTACAGTGAGACCCAGCTGTTGTGATGCAACACACCTTATTCTAGTTTCTAAGAAGAACAAGCTCTGACAGGATAGTAGGTTTGATTTTTCCTAAAAACCTGTTCTGCAATACTGAGAAGTCTACTACCACCCTTGTAACTCCATGGCAACGTGCTTTACATACATTCAAAGGCTGGGTGATAACTAAGTGATAAGCTTGGGGAAAATACAGGCATGCTGCTTTAAGAAGCGCTTGAAGGTAGTTTGCGTGTGTTGTTGAGCTCTCTCGAGTGGGTGGACGTAGAGAAAAAAAAAGGTTTTGGCTGCTCAGTAATCAACACACAATGAATTCAGTGCCTGCAGCCCATGAGTGAAGAAGCCAGAGTGCCATTAGGGATGGAGAATCACTTTGGTATTAAATCAATTTGTCAGATGTGCTGCTCCTTAAGATGGGGGCTCAATTACTTGAGCCTAGATGATAACTCATGGCAATTAAGGTCCATTCCTGCCCAGTTCAGGCTTCTACACATGCTCTCTAATTGGAATCTGTAACAGCAATCATGGGCCAGAATGAGGAGAATCATTAGATAGAGGGTCAGCAAGTGCCCCAAGGTTCTTCTACATCAATCACCCTGATCACGGCCTAATTATACCATTACATATGCTTCATCATATCCTATTCTTCACTACTCCAAAGACATACCGTCCCGCATGAGCATTATGAGAAGTCTCTCCCTCGCCCAAAAGTGTTACTTAATTTCAAAAACGACACAACAACAGCCCATCCTATGAAAGTATTCATGTTTGACAGGAAATCCACTTGAGCCACAGAGCTGCAGTTAGTACTATCTGAGCGTTGCTGTTTGGTCTAACTGGTTTGACAAGACACACTGCAGTGAGGTGTGGTTAAAAAGAAGCTGCTCTGGCTTGTGGCAGTTTCTGCAAGATTTCAACATATTTTTTTAATGGTTTCTCATACAGTGACATTCATTAAAATTTGTTTTTCTCTAAAGTAAACTGTTTACCTTTTCTGCCATTACCTGATGACTTAGCCATTTTATTAATGCATACATTTTTGTACAAATTTCCTTTCAACTCTGTGCGAGTCTGTGGAGTTGTGCATTTTATCCACCGAGTTTAAATACTTTTTTTAAAAACATTTTTACTGATCTCACATTACTTTTATTGTTCTGACTTTGCAGCACTTTGGTGGAACAGATTTGTTCCAAAGTGCTTTCTAAATTTATTTTACACTGACATAACATGAAAAACAAACCCCTGACATCATTCAGATGTCTTAGAGTATTCCATCTGCGCCATGTGAAACACTTCATCAGGCCTTGTTAAAATTGTCTTGCTTTTAAAACTTTGTTCTCTAACACAAGTAACAAAAAAATATCCTTGCAAATGACAACTCCTGATCATCTGCAGCCTAAAAACATGTTAGTTTCACAGACCTCATCCTACTCACCACACATACAGTGCTTTGCTAAAATATTTAAAAGATGGAAGGCAAAGAGTTCATAATTTGAAACCTTTTTTACTAAACCTAAAACCTTGACACCATATGTGTTCTGCCGATTTTACACACAATAGCATTTGCCTTAAAAAGTCATCTAATTATAACAGAGTCCATCTGTGTATAATTCCATCACAGTACTAAGGGAACTGTTCTGTGAAAGCCTCAGAGCTTTAAAACTTTAGTAAACAAACATCATGTAAACCAGGAGTGCCCAACTATAAGTGCTCCCTCCAGAGCTGCACATCCTGCAAATTTTAAATGCATCCTTGTTCCAACACACCTGAATCAAATGAATGACTCATTATCAGGCCTTTACAGAGATGAATGACTACTGATGAGGTTAATTCAGTAATTTGATTCAGGTATATTGCAGCAGGGATGCACCTAAAGGTTGCAGGATAGGAGCTCACAAGTTCTAGACTTCAGCACAAATAATGTAGATCAAGTAACCTATCAGACTGGTCATTCATGAAGCTCCACATGTGAGGACATCTGCCCAGAATACTACTTTCATCCACCTCACAAATATGGTCTTTTTGGCTGAGTGTCAAGAAGAAGAAAATGTGTTTTAAGTTTGCCACATACTATGTAGGACAAAGCAAATGGGCTGAGGAAAGTACTCTGACCAGATGTGACCATAATGTATAGGAGAAGCCTATAAACTTTGGCTTAGCACTTCATTTCAAACTGTTTTCCATTATTTGCTTGTTAGCTGTCATGTGACCTCAACATTCCCATGAATGTCTTGCAGGATTGGGCAATATATTGAGACTATGCTGTTATTGCAATATTACTGTGCAGTTTGAAGTGCAACAATAGTTGTCATAACACTATGCAACTTGTTGTGAGGATTCTCAATGTTAAAGACTTAGGCACAGTTAAAAGTGTCTGAGACGCTAAGGGTTACAGAGAGTGTTGGAAGCCTCATAATTATACATGTAAAAAAAGAAGAGCGAGGGCAATTAAATTGTATAGTTGGTGCAACCAAAACTGCCTTTGCAATATTCTACGATACCAAAATACCAGGACTTCAGAGGGCTTCAGAACTGTTTGGTCTGAAAGTCCCTACAGCATCTATGTTATTCGTCAGTTGGGATTGTAGCATTTAACACTTGATTCAAAGTTATTTTTGTTAACAAAACCTTTTATTTACACATCAGATATCCAAGTTGTTCTGATCTCCAAATTCCAATAACTTAAGCTTAAGGTTCGTAGTATTATCCATGCTGACTCATGCTTTTGTTTTTCACCCATGCAAGCTAAAAAGAAAAAAAGAGCCCACGAACCATATAAGGCTGGTGAGTATGTCTCACATGTAATTTCTGAGTATTTCTGTCAGGCAGGTTTTGCCCTGTTTCGGAGCAGCAGTAAGTCTGCCACCGACCTTTTTTCATTTCCAGCTTTGTTTGGGTGTGAACAGCATACTATCAAAAAGGAATCAAAAATGCTACACCTCCATTGTTCAGGGCTAAGGTCAGTGCTTTGTAAAGCTGTGAGATGCATGAAAGCAAAACCTTCGGTAGCAGCTGTAATTATAGCGACAAACCAAACTGCTACAACATGGCCAGGCTGTTTTCTTAATAATTATTTTTTTCACAACCGAGTCTTTCTTCACAGATCATGAGTTTTTTCATACGACTTCATTTATGTTGCTAAATCAACATGAGGATTTGCAAATAATTTGGAGGTGTCACAATTAAACGTTATCTTCTCAGTACATGACAACTAAGTGATTCTTCTCACGTACAAGACATTTACATCCAGTTAGAGTAACTTAGCTTAAAGCATTGCAGGCTTCAGTTCTCATGAAGTAAATATAGTCAAGTTAAAATATCAGGACATCCTAAGAAAAACTGTGCATTTCTTAATATATGTGAACATATTGAAATCTAACACAAATATTAGCAATACTGTGAAATAATATTAAAGACACAAAATACTTCAAGTCAGGGCGCCTGCAGCTGTACGTCTGTACGAACAGTAACAGCTTATGAGAACGGTCATGGGTTTAAAGAGGTTTCAAACTAAGTCAGTCAGATATAGTTTACAAGTGGAGGGCTTTCTAAAACATTCCCAACTCACCCAGTTATACTATTAAATGTGATGTTATTTTTTTCCAATAATTGGAGTAGTGTAGTGGATAAGAGATGTCACTTTTTGTAGTCAGCAATGCAGCTGCTTTTAAAATATGAGAGCAAAGTTAAGAAAAAAAAACTGTCTTTCCTAGATAATTATTAACCAACCTTTCCACTGTGTCACATAAGCAGAGATCTGTCTCACCACATTAGTCACAGCATTCACATTCTCTGTGTCGAAAACTCGCCTCATTGTTTGTGACAAATCAAATATTAACCAAAGAAAAAGGAAATACCCCTTTGGTAGTAGTTTGATGTAAGCCACTTTAGAAAAAAATAAAACTATTTCAGCTGGTGTGAAATCATCATAGAATGACAACATTGAGTAAAAAACCCACTGCTACTTGATATTTGCCCAAAAATTAAAGCAAAGAATCAACAATGTACTATATAATCTTACCTAAAAAAGTAGACAAGCAATTCTATTTCCACTGCTGCTAAAATAATGTACCAATTGATTATTACTATTAGTTGTAGTAATTTTATCTACAATATTTACTTATTATTTTCGACTGACTAACTTAAATAAAAATGATGAACTTTGCTAACTATAGTAGCGTTTTTCAAATGATTATTTGGCATTTTATTGCAAAAAACAATAATCTAATTTAGATAAAAAGTCTCATTATTAATGTAAATGCTGTTAAATTAGTACTGCGAGTACAAAAAACTCATAATTGTTGGTGAGTTAGTCAGGGCAGCTGTTCAAGTTGAGCCTACACACGGTTGCATAGCAAATTGCTAAGTCTAGATTTAAAAACAGCACTATTTTAATAATAGTGGTGGGTCGAGGTTTTTAGATTCAGAATCATAATTGTTTATGATATGCAAATCTGCCCAAAAAGCCAAATTAGCCTTTCATTTAAGCGGAACAACTTGTACGAGCCTTATTTTTTCAGACGCTGGCAAACACGACTTACCAACAGGTTGCAACACGTGGGGGAGGGGCATAGTGACACATTAGTCACTCTTGGCTATAAAACGCTCTTGTCACTCTGACACCTTCTTCTGGCATTTTCGAAAATGAGATGTAAACAATGAATAGAATCTGATGGTAAATTTTTGAATTTTTTAAACTACTTTTTTTTTTTTACTCTGCAGGCCTAGATTCACGCCTCGCATCAATCTTTACATGCATGTCACTTTTGTCTTGTTTTTCTTAAGACTTAGAAAACATCACTGGTTTTTTCTAACTTCATATAGAAAGAGAGCACTCTCACTTCCCCAATAGTTGGCATTTGTCAGTCAATATACACTCCTATATTTGTGTTAAACTCCAAAACAGCAGATAACAAAGTACTATACAATAAGGATTTGAAAAAAAAAAGCCTTCCCAAACTAAGCAGGTGTTTATTCAATATTTTTGTTATATATCAGAATCAACATAGGAAATAAATTCCACAAATATCCTAATAAAAGCTTTTACAGTGATAAGCACTATGAATAGATTATGTTCTATTTTAAATCAAATTAAATAGATTATGTTACACATTGTTGCTTTTTTAAATACCTTAAATCATGGCCAATCTTATGTTTATTTCTAATCAGTTTAAGTGAATGTTATACTGTGAGAATTTCATTCTATCTCATGCCTAAGCAGTTCTGAATGATCACTGTGGTGAGTTAGGTCAGTCAGGTTAGTCACTTCAACAAAATCTGAAAAGGTTCATTCTCAACCAGATCACTGTGATCAAAATTAGCCACAGTTTCCAAACAAGAATCATCAGTTTTGCAATCTTTCAATCTTTTTAATAAACGACCCTGCATTCCCTAGGTTATGATGTATATTTATTAATTATCTGGCATCTGTTGGATTACAACTAACAGTATTTATTATGATATAATACAGCTAAAGTGTATCAAAGGTTTCTCCCTGTAAGGAAAACAGAGTATCTCTTGCTTTGAGCCTGTTATTGCGTAATCATTTTCCCACTGTTTGCACGGAGCAGCCGGCTAAATGTTGCCCCACCCTTTGATTTCAAATCTTTACATAGGGATGGTACCTCCCTATCTGGACTTTGCTTTTTCCACCATTGCTCATACTCTGTGATAGTACTCAATAATTTCTAACAGGACTGAATCACAAGGACAGATCTTTGCATAGCCTATGCTTCTGAACTGCTTGACCTGTATGTGTTTTTGACACAATTCAGAAGTTGTTGCACGGCAACAATGTCTGCTTAATTTCTGAACTATCGAAAGGCTTTTTCACAAAATACATCAATACACCATTGTAACATCTGACTCCCCTGCAGCTGTGCTACTGATACCTCATCATCAGTTGTGGAAGAACAATAAAAACAAGACAAAAGAGTTTCTTGGAAGCACATTAGGGCTTCTAGGCAAGAGTTTGACTTTAACTCAGCCTGTAATGATTCCACAGAATTCCAGGACAGGAAGCTTTACTGTGTATATTTTAGTTCAAAGGAAATATTGGCATCCATGTTTTACTTTAACGAAACTGTCTTTATTCTGTGACCACAAAATCTGTGTAGTTATTTTTTAACAAAATCACAAATGGAGCAAATGCAAAATATTTATGTATACATTTTCATTTATGCTCTACTTTAAAAACTTGATCAGAGTTTCCAGAAGATTTCTAATTATTTATCTTTATTCTCTGTTTGCATAGCTTATAAACATGATATCAGACTGAGGTTGAATTTTAGCCATTGGTTGCCAGACGAGATAAGGCCCATTTTTATCTACCAATAAGACCCTGTGAGCAGGCTGATAAAAGATAACAGATCTACAAAGGCCAAGATTTCCAGAACAGTAGCAAAACATACAAACATGAGGATTTGTATTGGAAAAATAAATTTATGTCCTAAAATTTTTAAATGAAAGCCAATTTTTTTTCGTATTTCAAAGGCAACCTTAATCCCCAGACCTAAATCCTCTAGACAAGCTGTGGAGTGAGCTGGAGGGAAAATGTCTGCAGGTATGAAAAGCAGGGGTGCCAATAAATATATCAACAGTAATTTTGGTAAAAATAAATTGTTTCTTAAAGTTTGAATTCTTAAAATGAATGTTCTCAGATTAAAAGTTGGGTTCGTCATACATTTTCAGTGAAAGATGGTCCAAATGAAATAAGAACAAATTCTACAGGCTTTTTAAATGAGCAGTCAGTCCTTTAGTTTCCCCATAAGATAAGCAGCACTGACTCCCTATGTATGTGATGAATTACTGCAATTACATCAAACTGGGAGATTCAGAGCTAAAAGAAAAGCATAAATCAAAAGGTTTTCCACATATCTACACAATGAGAAACCTGAAGTGATCACAGCTCAACCAAGACAGCTGCTCTAATCTATTCTGACCTTAGAAACAGTCCAATGGATGTCACAAAAACACAGCAACAGAAATCAACCTACAAACATATGTCCACGCCTTTCAGAATAAACAAAAAACTGTTCTTGTAAAATACAGCATGACTGAATGAACACACAAGAAATGGGATTTTTATATATATACAAATAATTTCCCCCACAATCCTTAGCTGCTTAAGCAGGTCAAAGCATTTTATTTCTGTGTATTAAGAACAAACTAAACACCAGGAGGTATCCTTCAATACGAAAGTCTGAGATGAGACATAATTTATTCAATAAAAATTAATTAGCATGGATTGAAATTGCATAACTCGCACCTCATCTGACACCAAATCGCATTTAGCTAATTATATTATGAGCAATGTGAATAATCAATGTCCATAAATATATATATACTTTATTCGAAGATGGTTTCATAAATGCTAAAATTTCTACGCTCAAATACGCTGTGACATAAATATGGACAAATGAAATACATTTATTTAAGTGTTATGTGAGGCCCCCGGAAACACACTAAGGGTGTCAACCTACAGTTTCGCTGTGGGGGACAAACTGCTGGAAGAAAAACTGTCAGGCGTGTTTATTGTAAAAATCAGTCCGCAATGTCTGAAGCGCTGACGGTAAACAGGAGACCCGCGGAAAACTTTACTGCGCCAAAACTTTGTGAGGGAAACGATTTATAGCAACAAGATAGGGTAAAAAAAACAACAACAAAAAAAAACTTGCGTCAGGTGCGACAAACTTACGTGATATCTGGCAGAACTCATCTTAGAAGACCAGACCCAACTGAAACCCGACAGGAAAACTGTATCTTTCTTCCAAAAGGGTAGTCAGATCTAATAAAAATGAATATCAGCAATCCCTCAGAGATTAACCGTAATATATTCTTGTGTCAAACAAAGAGGATACCTGAAACCTTCGCTCACACGTTTTAGCCCCACCCACAATACCTGCGGAGAATCAAGACAACCCCTCAAATTCCTAAAAGTCTCTTTCCACCTCAGTTTTAAAGTGGTAAGAGATGCTGACTGTGGAGGAAATTTCCACAACAAACATCTGATTAAAATAGATGGATGGGTGATTGATATAGTAGCCTTTACTGATCAGTAGTGAGAATTAACTCAATAATGCCAATAAAGCCAGGCTGATGCTCGAAACAGTGCACTGCTATACAACGTTAATGTAATACAGTCAGATTCAGAAAATCCTATAATGCCAAGTGGTAAAAATCAAGGTTGTCAAAAGAAATCGGCAGACTGTGTTCAATGCTCACTTTAATGGATTACTTCCTCTTGGGACACCATAGGCTGAGTTTAAAGGAGCCAGTCTGCTTTAACAAATAATTTTAAATTCTATTACAAATTTAACAAGGAATAAATGACCAGAAGAGATCTCTTGGTTCCCCTGTAGGCCACTCGGATAATAAAGAGCTGCAATACTCCAGCCTAAAAGTAACAAATGCATCAACTAGATTTCCAGTGTAGCTGTGTGCTGCTGTCTAACTCTCAAACTTTAATTTAAAGACTCATTAGTCCCAGAGAGCTATTCAGTGTTTGCATGTGGCCTTGTTTCCCCTCCCATCATCTAGTTCTGAGACATTACTTGTCCTCTGGGTGCACTGTCTCTTTAAATTAAGAATAGTTGCTTTTCTGTGACTCAGTTAACAAGGTCTGGTGTATTGATCAAGTGAAGGCTTGTCATTTCTCCTCTGACTGATGACCCAACTACTCCCTATTGTGTTTATGTGCATCCCACTGAAAAAGCTTCAGTCTATTATTAGGGCAAAGTAGAAAAAGCTGTTTTTGTATGAAATTGCAACGTTACATCTGAGACCCTCCCTCAGCTATGATGTCATGTCTTTCATTACTGCATTTATAAAGCTGGAAAGCTGACGCATATAAAGTAGGTGAACAATGTCTTCAATCCACCTGAGTATAAAATAAAGGTTATTTGTTTAAATCAAGTTAAGTAGTTTTGTTTCAAAACAATGAAACATGTCCAAATAGATCAGTTGTTCTGTGGTTGATCTAAAAATATTCTGAAATATTTACTCTTTGAAATATCTTTTTTCTTTCAAGTTTCTAATTTTCTCTGTGCTCTGTATGATTTGCTTTTGTGTTCAACTGTAGTTTGAGATGTATTTTTCTGCACTTACACTTGTGCATATTTGCATTAGATTCCTGCACATCTACTTTGTTAATTGTCTTTAATTACGTATTTTGTTGTGTTTCTTTCAGTGCAATTTTAAATATTCAAACTGTATTCTGTATAATCTTTTGTTAAATGTGTAAGAAACCATTAAACATTTGAATGTATAATGGTATGTATGGTTTATTGCACTATTATCCATCAAATATAACAAGAAAAAATATGCAACAGAATCTCATATAACTTAAGCAAATAAGATAACTCACAATATAAATGATGAAGCATTCTTTGACCTCTCTGGATATGCTGCAGAAATGTTTGTGTCTTGATTTTAAGAAGATAACAGTTTTTTAAGATCGCAGGTTTTAAGGCATTTGTTTCCAGACCTGAGGAGGATAGATAAATAAATACTGCCTCCTACTGTTCAATTCTCACTGAGGGAATACAGAATGTATGTATTCATGTGACCTGAAGGGGTCTCTGAAATGTATTTAGGCCTAAGTCCATTTCGTAAGCTTCAACAGGATGTTTAATGCAATGCTTTTACTCACACAGAGCTGGAGAAGGAACTTAAGGTCCAGTGTAAAATTAGAACCATTTTTGAGGAGCTGCAGATGCCTGATTGTGTTTTTACAGAAATCTCTATAGATGCCCTTACAGAAAAAAATACCTTCTGAGAAGTAGCTTGCACCATTTTTTTTTCTGTAATTTGTTTTAAGCAGAAATTCATGTACTTCATTGACTGGTAGGAAGAAATCCTCTACTACCAGTGAATTGTGGTCGAGTCGTAAGGTTGTATGTCATCGACATAGATGTGTCTATTGGTGTTGGTTCATATTCTGATCATACACGGAGTCAGTCAGTAAATTAGAATATTATTGAAAAGTTAATTAATTTTTATTAACTTAATTCACCAGGTACAACACAGTCTATAGGTTAATTATACACAAACCGATGTTTGTAAGCCTTTATTTTGGTTATTTATGATGATCTTCTGTTTTCAAATAATGAAATTACATTAAGGGCTAGAATATCGCATTAAACTAACAATGTTTAATACCTGGTCAAAGGTTTTTGTTGTTTTGGGGTTTTTTTTCAAAAGTTATTAAAATATCTTGTTCAGGTCTTTTAATTTCTTGTCAAAAAGGAGTACATTATATACTGATATACTGATTTTTCAATTATCTTTACCAAAAAATCCTCTCTGTTAATTAGTGTAATCAAAAAGTTCATTTATGTAAGCAAGTAAGCTTAAACATGAATCACCTTCATTATAGATTTTTTATAGGTTAATAACTATCAAACATTTATCTCAGGCATATTTGATTACTTACAACTTATAAGACACCATTTCAATTTTTCAGAAGATTACATTATTACACAAGACCAAAGCATCCAGATTAGGTTTCTTTAAATCTTGTTTTGTCACTGCATATTTTAAGGATGTGTAAAATGTTTATCTAATATTTTATTATTTCCAATTATTTCTTTTAAAAGAAGAAAAAAATAAACAAACTTACGGGAAGCATATTAAGTCAGAAAGCTGTGGATTCCATGACATAAACTTTTTCAGCTAGAAACATATAAATTTGTCAATGGATGGATGGCAGACAAATGAGGTATAAAAGGTTGAATCACCAATCCACACGACTTCATTTTTAGTTGTGCATTCTCCAGCAGTGACCACCAGATGTCACTGTTGACCTAGTCACAGAAGGGTCGCCCTAAGTAAAGTCTCCAACAAACACCCGCAGAAACAGGGCTTGGTTCTGCCAATCTTCATCCCCATAACAGCTTAGGCTGCCATTGGAGAGCCCGCTGGCGAGAGCGAGCAAGAGGAGGAGGACGCAGGAGATAACACAGTCAATCCGCTGACGAACGAACGCAGTGTCCGCCGCCTCGGCCGATGTAACCAGACAGCTTATGCTGGAGACCTAGACACATAGAAATAGGACGTTAGAAACTTCGTTATTTAAATAAAAAGGCGCAGAGGAAGGCGAGAAAATGGGGCATACCGCAATTCCCGTCCTGGTGGCTGTATTGTCCTATTGCGTGTTGGAAAACGTCGAGGTAAGAGCGACCCAATCTGAGTGAATTATAACAGCGCACTGCAGTTATGTCTGTTTATTTCGCTGAATGGTGAGATGAGATTGTTTTTATTTTTTAAACTGTTTTATCCACGCATGCAACTGTTTTCTCTTCCCATACATACTGGAATACTGAAAGTCATCTGGTTTTAATTTGTAAATGCACCCTGGAGCAGATGTCATCAAGAGTAATGACTTGGCTTTAGAAAATAACGAATATGTTTGTGATGGAAAATCTGGTGCTTTACATGAATGCTGATCTCACTGTCAGTCCTTAAGGATGGGATTTACTGTACATTTTGGCTCGCTGCGTCAAGTCTGGGCCTGCATCTGACATCAGAGGCCTCTTTTTTTTTGGCTCCGTGAAGAGATGGGGATCAAATCCCATATCATTACATCCCATCTGGCCACGTCAGCGGATGAAATAAGCTTCCACGCGTCCTTCATAGGAGTCGTGCAGCCTTTTCCACATGATGGAGTCATACATATTCAGTTCATGAAGGAGCGCTGAGTCTTTTAGCAATCATGGATGTAAACCAGTGGGATGCATGAGTCGTATCTCTGCATACCATTTGGGCGTGATGCGGGGATGCAAATGTGAGATTTCGATTCATCTGTCTGCGTCAATAGGTGGATGAGAGAGGATGAGAGTGAGAGATCATTGAGCCACCAGCTGCTCCCAAGCCCACCCTTTCCCATGAGTATTAACAGGAGACTCAGTTTAATGAACTTGACCTTTTTTTTCCTCTCAACTCTGATCTTGTCTGAGGTTGGAGTATTCATGTGCAAGTGCATCTCTGTTAACTAGTGTAATCAAAAAGTTCATTTATCTAAACAAGTAAGATTAAACATGAATCTCCTTCATTATAGATTTTTCTATAGGTTAATAACTATTAAATATTTATCTTAGGTATATTTGATGACTTACAACTTGTAAGACACCATTTAAATTTTTCAGAAGATTACATTATTGCACAATTGCACAATTATTTTTGTTATTATAACAGAAATACAGAAATGTCAGTGCAAACACGGAGAAAACTGCCAACCTGACAGCGGTCTGGCAGAAGGTCATTGAATCCCTCCTGAAGTTAAAACCCAAAATATTGTAGCTAAAAGAGCTGATTATTCAAAGCGTACTGTATCCAGCATATTAATGGAAAGCTTAGTGGAAGGAAATACTGTACAAAATGCACAAGCAACATAGATATTCTCAACCTTGTGAGCATTGTGCAGCAAAAATTAGCTCTCCAAGAGCCACCACAAACACAGATTATCTTGCAAAGAATGGTCAAAAACATTATGCTTGGCTCTCAAGCCACTTAGATTTATAATACATGTGATCACTAATACACCTACTGGCAACTTAGAGTGACTAATTAACCTGCCATACATTTGTTTGGACTGTGTGAGGAAGCCAGAGTTTCAGAAAAAAAAAAACATGGAGAACATGTACACTACATGTGAGAGTAGTGTACATGTGGGCTTGGTGGGATGTGAGCCCGTCATTTTCTTGCCGAAATAGAGTCTACAACTGCACTAATGTGCAGCCCTTGTTGTCTTTTTGGAAAAAAAAGTTGGAGATGCTGGATTTATTTTAAGCATGACTCGACAGCTTCACACATTGGCAAAAGCACCAATATGATAAACTCATGGTGTCACCACACTTCAATGCCAAGCAAACCTTGAGTCCATAGAGAGGCTTCTCTTCTGTGTTTGTGATGCTCCATTGAGGCAGTTATGCAAAAACAGCCTGGCAAAATATTGAGCGAGTATATTGTGCATCATATCAACATACTATTAGGCTCATGTTTCTTTATTAGAAACCCTTTTAAGTATTAATCTCATCTTTTGAATAACTTAAAAAAAGAACTTTCAGCAACACGCTTTGGATTGTTGTTCCGTTCCAAGATGTACTTGGAAAGAAAAGGATAGGAGGAGTGCTGGAACGTCAGTGTGAGTAAATGTGGAATGCCAATGAGAACAAGGGTAGGGGGGAGAAGCAGGGAGTGAGTCATGATCTCCCAGACGGAGCTGCAGTTCAAGTCAGATTTCTAAAGCACCTGCTTGCGATTTCTGCAACCCCCGAGATCTTAAGTCGATTTGTGAGATGTTTATTTATTAGCTCTCGTCTGCAGTGAGCCTGTAATAGTCATAAAACCTCCTCCTTTCATTCTGGAAAAAGAAAAATCACTTCTCTCTCTAAGAGCCTTAGTGGGATTACTGCTATGCTGAGGAATGGGCTTTAGCTTCATACGAGGAGACCTGCCCGTGAAGGTTTACACTGAAGATTACACAGTGAGAGGGCTGGCTTACACTGTGGTATTAGTCCCAATAAAACTGTCAGCTTCTTTTAATTTACTCAACATTAATTCAATTAAAATAGGCAGAGGGAGACATTTGTTTGGATTTTCTTTTCTAAATGCACCAACATATTTGAATATCATCCAATCTGCTTCTCATAGCATGGCTAAAATTACATTTACTGTATTTTTTTTATCTTCCTTTGTCATCTTCTGTTAGGTAGATAGATGCATGTGTCATGTACTATGTCGAAGCTTTCCTGCAGCTTCAGCTAAAACAGGAGACTCAGCGCTCAGAGCATTTAGCTGATTGATACACTAAGGAGTTCTGCTCCTGACACGAAAGGTCACGGATTCGACCCTCTGTCATGGCTGCGTGCGAACTCGTACAGTGCAGAACGACGACAATGGAAAGTAAAACTGCTTTAAATGTCTGCAGCCTTTAGACACGTCCTCAATAGGAATGAGTAATGTGGATCACATATCATGCTGTGTGAAAGAAAATCTATTCTGATGGTGCATGACCTGATAGAGCAACGAGACGTGAGAATAACATTGTTTGCTGCCTTTCTAATTTTTGGGTTTGAAGTAAATACAGACTCTGGTCTTGTTACTTTGTCCATTCAGCGAGTCATTCTATGATTTGAGGTACTTTCCATTACTATCAATGTTAACATCATTTATTTTAGCACCTTAGCTGAAATTACATTTTATGCATTAAGCGGCATATTGTAACAATATCATCAAAAACTTTTCTTTGGCTTCATAATACTTGACACATTATGTCTGATTTAAAGTTGATTTAATTGAATTTCATGAATAGAATTTAAAATATTATTGACATTAAAGTACATTAAGTATTCTTCTAGAAGAATAAATGTATAAATAAATATATCAGGATCTTGAATGTCCTTGTTTGTTAATTGTTTAGCCACCATGTTTCCAGAAAAACCTCTACTGTTTTTCCAGAACAGATATCCAACTACCGAGTGACGAGCTCTGTAGCGAAAATCAGCGATAGCCACCAAATAGAGGGAACCCAAGTAACATCTCATGAATATCAAAAAGCAGTCTTTGAGATTTTTGGACATACAGTAAATCGCTCATTCTACTGTAGTGGATGTAGATTATTTTCTGTTTTGAGAACAATCTTGTTAACTTTTTATTTCCTGCACAAGAAGCTGGGTGAATTTTAAAACTTATAGTAGTGTATCGAGCTCACAGGACAACCCAATAATGATCAAGTAGATATTTCTGCAATATTTTGTGGAAAGTAAATAATCCCTCCTTTTTTGTTAAGAAAGGATCTGCACAATCTCAGAAGTGTAAGCTGATCTTGTCTAAGTATGGGATCGTTTCTTGTTTCTAGACAGATTTTTTAATGACTTTCTTTCTCACCTTTCTTAGGTTTAAAGTATGTTATATGAGATGCAAGAAAAAGTAGAAGAATGACTAGAGCTACCTCCAAATGCATGTAACACACGCCAACAAACACAAGAACTCTCTCTGCTAATAATCAGCTGACTGCATAGCTACATGTGCAGACAACCCAGCTAACACCAGCTTGCTTTGCTAACTCAAAGAGGTCATCCTTTCTTACCTCAAATTAAGACTCTCAAGTATAGAGCTGTCCAGTTTAGAGCACACATCCCACACCTGGTGCTTATAATAACAGCTTACACTTGCTTCTCTGGATGCAGTCACATGCTTCCAGCTGCTAGTGAGCCTTTAATGAGACAGAATTCATTTCGACGAGAAATATTTTGGGATTTGGATATCCTTACTGCCGTAATTATTACAACCCTTCTTTGTCCCCTTTCCCATCTGCATGTTGACAGATTGTTTGCATAAAGAAAGTGGAGCACATGGATAAAATCCACATAGGCACAAACACAAATTGCAAACTTTGCATAGACTAGTTCAAAATGGGAGCACGTTTCCTCGATTGTAGGAATCTAAGCACTGTTTTATCCAGAAGACAGTTATTTATTGCAAAATTTCTAGCAATTTATGTACAAAAGCTGGACTTCAGTCTGAATATTTAATGTGCTCTAAAGTGAATTCTAAAACAGCGAAATGCAAGCTTTATAATTATTCAACCAGTGAACATTTTGAATGCTTGCAGAGGTTTTTGCAGTAAGGGTATTCCTTCATTTTCAGTTTTGTTGTTTCAGTTTCCTGCTTTTATGTTAACTAAAAGGAATCAGAATAAAAAAATCTATTTATCTGGTAATGACTCTCCTGGGTCAAGTATTTATTGTATATATGAACACTTTACCTAGTAGTTTTCCACTTTCATTTGTACATGAAGCTGTTGTTAAACGTGAACTGTTCCTGTGACTATAAATTAGATTATAGCCTCTGCTGGTAAGATTATCCCTCTGTTCAGTTTCTGCTAAGTAATGTAGCTTTTTCTTATTTTCTAATAAATACAATATGTTTGAAGTAGGGATGCATAAGGTCAGTGAAGTCTGAACAGATCGATGTTTATTTGAAACCAAACTCAGTCATAATTTTTCACCCAGTCTTTGGTTAAAGCTGCTCAACCTCTGTCCCATTAGCATTACCAAGTAGTTTATGTGCTTACTGGGCAAGAGGAACAAGGGAATTGACAGGAAAGGGAAGAAAAATGCAGGAAGGCACATTTTAGCACAGCTAAAGATTAGATAAAAATAGGAAGACTATGCCGCCCATCCGGACCTCTGCCAGCACCTCATAACCACTGGATGAAGGGTTTAAGGCCTTTATGTTGGAAAACATCCATGCAGAATCATGCACCTCCCACCTTCCATCTGTCTTTTAGGATAGTGACAAAGAGGATTTGTTTTTCTTTTTTTTTTAAATGGACGGGAAAGAGATAAGGACAAGCAGATCTCTCTAACTGCTCACAGTCGCATACACTTGCACACACACGCAGCCTTACACTCAATTAATTTTAGTGATAATCAGTTTCCACTAATGGATTTCCGCAGGCTCGGTATTCTCCATTCTATGTGTGTGCCAGTAGGCATAAAATGTACATTTTTACTGCTTTAAATGTTTTCTCCTTGTTCTCCTTATCTGGCTTCCTCTCTGATTTTTTTCTGGTGCAGCACAGAACAACACACACACACACACACACACACAGGATCTGGATTAGATCTTGCAGAGTCATTATGAAATGAGTGCTGTAGGAAAGAAGAGATGTACCGGTAGTTGCTGCTTAGCAAACGAGGTTCTGAACAGAGATGACAGACTAATGACTAATACGAGTTGAGGCATGTCTCGGTGCTGATGTGGGAAATTGTGTAACAAAGTATTTCAAACCCGTGTATTTAAACCTCAGTTAAATAAACATCAGTTTATTTTGAGTTCTTTCGAAGTACTTCAATGATTAGTGAAGAGATATTTGTCATATTGGGTAATAAAATCCTGGCAGGTGCATATTGTTGGATGAAATAATACACAGGATTTCCATGAGAAGTTGGGCACCCACTGACTAAATCTGCAGAGGTGCAAAATGAAAAAAGGGTGAAATGAGTAGAACCCATTTATCATGTAGAGTGGAAAGAGAGGTTTTATATTATGCTGGTGTACTCTGTTGTGGAGCTCACAGTTTCTGAGAAATGTATGTAAACTAAGCATTTCCAGTGACCTGTGATCCCAAATTGCTTCTATTCAAGACATTTAAAAGTGAAGGAGGCTTCCTCCATCCGTTTGTAAGCAAAGTTATCGGCTAGTCAAATGAGTTGACTACGTCAACACAAAAGATCAACTCCACAACTACTTCCTTTGTTTGTTTGTTTTTGTTTGTTTTTTTAAATAAGACTCTCACACATACAAAACACTGTCAAACCTAAAGCAAACCTACTATAAACACCAGGGTTTATAGTAATTGCTTAGTCTTGCTTCACCAGATAAAATCTCCTGCTGACAGCAGCTTCAGATAAATTTAAACTTTTTTCACAATTGCTTTACCCCCCCACGACTTATTCACTGAAGGCTAGATAAAACATGTAGATTTAATGCAAAACGTCATGCATGGAGGACTTTAGCAATATTTTAAGCCTTGGTTAGACTGTGAGGTTTAATCTGCGTATAGGGGAAGCTGCATGCTTGCAATTCATCCCCCCCCCCTTCTCCCGAAGGAGAGGAGAGAGATTAGGAGTCCAGTCCCGTCATTCTGATGACCTCCAGCTTTTACTCCTCTCTGGTGTCTTGTGGGGCTGAGATATCACGGCGGCTCAAGGTCCTCTCACTAGGCATGGCTGCCTCAGTAAGCCTAATGGGCTGTACTACTGTAAAGGCCAGGAGGAAACCAGCTGCTTAGTGCTGTTGCAGCCAGCAGGGGGGGTTTGAGAGACCCCCTCCTTCATGAGACATCTGCAGCAGGATGATAACACTTGTCCTCTATGTTAGGGATGAGTTCAGGACAGTGAAAGAGATTGAGGGTTGGAACAGATACATGGGAGAAGAGGAGAAGCGAAGGGGAGTGTTGCTCTTGGCCGGCAGATGATTTGTCAAACAGGAGGGGAGAGTACAATCAATGTGGAACATGTAGAGCATTAGGTGTTCTCACAGAGGAACTCGGCCTGCTTCCTGCTCTGTTCAAGCAGCTGGCAAGTGCTTGGGAAATACCCTGTGACACAGTGGAGCACAGAGTCATTTGAAGACATGAGTGCAAAATCTTTTTTCTTTTTTTTTCTTCCTGACATCACTTTCAGGGTTAATGGGGTTGTAGGATTCACTGAGGCACTGCCACCAGACGTTCTGGACATTCTCAACATTAGAAAAAAAAAATAGAAAAAGCCATTCCAGTTCTGTGGCAAAACTCTGTTTCAAGGACAGAAATGTTTTTTCAAACATTAATCAAAGTTGAACAATAGCTGTGCCTACATAGACCCATTCATTTAATTAATGATCATAATAATAGTCTAAAAAAATAATAAAACAGCTTATGTAACGTCCTAATACAGATTAGACCGAGTACATCCCAGGCAGCATGGCTTTAACATTAAATTAAGAGCACTAGTGGGTTTAGTGGGTTTGATCTTGACATAGAGGCATTATACAGAGATTAAAACCCCAAATGGATGAAGCAGTGCAACTTTGATATAATATATTCTTTCTGCTGAAGTTTAACTCGCTGTTTAAAAGTTGCAGCATGAAGAAAAGGACAACAGACTTTTGACCTGTCAGTACTTCTATGGTCCATTTACATTCAGAGTTAACACAGAGCCTGTATGTCAATGCTCATACAGAGTTGTATTTTCACCATGTCTACCATTGAATGGGAGCTCTCCACTGAAGGCAGACAATAGAGATTAAACTGTACCCACAATGTCCTCTCTTGCAATTCCTGCTAAAAACATTGAACATGTTTCCTTTGAATGATGCCTTCAAATTATCCATCAACAACCTTTTATAGTCAACCTCATTAATTATGAAACCATTATCACAGCTGTACCTGACAGTCAAACATGGTGGCACTAGTGTGATGGTGTTGAACTGGAAACTTACCATAATTGGCGGAATCATGAATTCTGCTCCAGACCAGAAAACTCATGAACTCAATGACGAGGCATCAGTTTCTGACCTTTAGCTCAAGTCCACTTGGATTTTGAAGCATGAACATTATCCAGATCAGTAAGTGTCCCTGTAAAAAACAACAACTTTGAAATGACCTAGTCAAAGTCTAGAATGTTTAAGTCTGATTAAGATCCTGTGTTGCATATTGATCTATAGCTAGGCTGTTTATGCTCAATACATATAGAAGAAATCTGTATACCATTTGGTAGTACTGTATATATCTTTAATGTAACATACATCATTTTCAAAACTGGTGATATCGTTGAAATATCATCACAGTGTTGCAAGTTATCTGGCCCCCTCCAGGCTTTGCTTTACACTTTGATGCACAAGCGGCTGGGTTTTCCCAGAAGGAATGGTGTCGAATTTACTATTTCTTTTGAGCTGTCAAGATCTCCCAGTACCCTTCCCGTTATGTAAATGTGTCACTAGATTTATGTGCTACTTAGCTGCCTGGCATGACTGTGTAACAAATACTAGTTGGCGCAGAAGAGCTGTACCCTTAAATCAAGCCTACATATCCCTTTGTAAGGAATGTATTGTTGATTATTCATTGCTTAAATGATATCACAGTGGGTCATGTAGCTGTGAACATTAATATAGAATTATGGTACTCAAATTAGAGTAAATATGTTTAGTATTCAAGGAAGGTCTGCATTCACCATTTCAAAGGCTAACAGCATGTAGCCTGCAGAGGAAATTCTGAATATTAATCAATAGTGACTGGTTATATGTTTGTACAGGGAGTAATTATTTTACTCTTAATATGAATGAAGTGCCAAAATAAAAAATAATGAAAAACCTGTTGAAAAGTACTCTAAATTACAATTATTGATGCTTTTATCTGATGGAAAAGATAAAGCACCACTACTGTCATGAGTTGCTTACACCCCACATATTTCATGCACAGAGGAGATAACAACACTCTGATATGCAGATGCTCATATTTAAAGCATTAAAGAAGAGCAGCTTTAAGACCGGTTCCAACCCGAGAACATGTCTGTTTGGATGATCAGTAATATCGGTATTATTGATTACTGGTTGTTGGAGAAAGGCTTCTAAATACTGTGGATCTGAGTCCAGGCATACCCTTCATAAATCTACATGAAATTTATAAAGCTGCTCTTTTTGGTTAAAGCAGTGAAAGAAAAATTCAAAGAACAGAGAAAGCAAAGCGCTGAATGAAAACAGGTTAGTTTTAGGCTACAATTATTGTAAAAAGCTATATATTTGCATGTTGTCTAAAAAAATCTGTAGTATCCAGTAAACCAAGTGATTGAAAATAAAAAATACTTTGAATCATCTAGTGACTTAAATCGGTGTGCTCCAGGCCTTCGGAGGAATTGAGTTTACAGTTTCTGCAGTGACGCAAGAAAAATGATGGCCTTTACCAGTCATTGTCTGTCTAATGTTTTTATTTGACTGCAGTCCTGCTTGCCATTATTTTTATGCAACATTTTGAGTCTTTGAGCAGTAGGAGCAGTCAGAAAATTTGTCTTCAGCCAAAGTCAGAGCTTAATTTTAATTGTTTATGCTCTAATTGTCCTACAAGTTACGCAGGTTTTTCTTTTTTGCAAACAAACAGAGACAAACCACTACAGTGGAGCTGATTTAGAGATGCGTCAACAATACATTAAAAATGCTTGTTTCAGCATGGATTGAGTGCAGAGATAAAATGGCTACACAATACACAAATAGACTGTGGATTTCAGAAGGAGGACATTCTGCTTTAAAAAGATGGCACTCTGCAGAAGTTGCATCAATTATTGAAAGCGCTGCAAAAGCCTTGGCTCTAGCTTGATGATTTGGTGTCAGCACTTGTCACACACCCCTCTCAACACTCAGACATTTGCCCTCACTTCATCCTACCTTTTTTTTTTTTTACCCTGCCCCCTTCCCTGCCAGCTAGGTTCTGCTTCTCAACATTTCTCTAAATTAGACACAAAGGAAAATCCACACGCCTGTCTCCTCTGTGGTTGAACCTCCCCCTCCGTGTTTCTCCTCTGCCCCAGCCTCCTCTGTTCTACACTGCTACCTCCCAAAAGCACTCGTTACCGCCTCCCCTACACAGGCGCTTCTTCCCGGTCCACCTCAGCAGCTCTCAGTGCCCAGTGACATCTTTTTTTCTCTGCCTCTGTGTATGAAATTGTTCTTGAATAATTCATGGCAACTTTTTCCTTGTTTGTTTTCTTTTTACCCTTCTGTCCATTTTAGCTTATTTTCTTTTAAGTTCAGGTACCTGACTTTCACAGCATCTCCTTTAAACTGTAGGTTCGTGTATGAATGTATTTTAGAACCAGTGAAAAGGACATTTCTCTACTTTGGTTTTAAATTGTATTCCTTAAAATTTATTAACATTCTGAAGCCCAGAAATGTGCTTCCTTTTTGCAAGGCAGTCAGAGTCTTAGAGTGATGAGGTTACATACAGATGGCCACCCAAGATGAAAATAGTGATGACCGAATCTCCTGCTTAAATGTGAGTCGATGCGCTAAAGAGTCATATCATCCAGTAAGCAACTGAGCAGTACCTTGCTGACCTGAAAAACTGCTATTTAAAATAGCTTTTGCATTTGATATTTGAAGTCAAAATCAAAATGCTCTTACAGTTTTTTTAACTCATTTGGCTAAGACACTGAAAAAGATTGACTCTATTCCACAGCTACTATCATGGGGAAAAACCATCCGCAGCTTTGCCCCATTTTTAACTGAACCTTTAAAGTAAAGTACATTTTTTTCAAAATAATCTTTCTGTATCTCTGTGTTTATGAGTTGTGAGGATATTTAGAAAGTTTGTTTTTGAGGCTTCCCTCAATAAACCTCAGATCTCCCCTCTCTTCCCTTGAGACAAAATGTACCCAAAGCATCCGACCCTGCCTACTCATCTACACACACGTGGCTACTTTTAAGACTTCAGCATGTACTGCAATGTCCTGTGGAGAAAAAGAAAAAGAAGCCATCTTTTCTTTTTGTTGTGTTGGTGAAGCTTACCTGATACTAAGAAATGCAAACAAGCTTGGGCTTTGGCTTGAAAAAATAAAGCAGTTAGGATAAATGGACATTCCAGGATCTTCTTCTAATTGGTCAGTTTTGTTTATTGATTCAAAGATTAAACCACTTTCCTTTCAACCGACCTTTCTGTGGGAATGTCTTAGCCAGAGGAAATGAGATAACGCTAATGTTTATTCTGTTGCAAACTCTAAATCCAGCATGTATTAACGCTGTAGTTGAAAAGTGGCCTTGGTCAAAAGCCTGATAATCGTAGAGGACAGCAGAAGACGGTTTCATTTCAGTCAGTGATTAAATTTTCTTTGCAATAGTATGAGGCCCGAACATTAAGTCTTCATATATATTTTTTTTTAATCAAACTCCAAAACATATCTGATATGCCATTATGACAGTTGTTTTCACATTAACCTTTAGTCAAGAAATGTCCTTCATATTCTCTCTAGTAGGACGTTTAATTGATGTGTTGCTTTTGTCTAATGAAGGATAAGTTGGTCAGACAGGGGATAAATTTGTCTAATTAGATCTGATTGAAGTAAATCTGCATTTCACAAGGTTGTCACGTGATTATTTATTTAGACTGATGAGCAGAAAAATCTGACATATGCCTATGAGATGCATACTGCGTGCTGGATGGTATAATCAATTTTTAACTTTTAAAAGTCAACATTTATTTTTCATCACCTTGAGTTTTGATGTCATGTCTCAGGGATGAATGAGTGAGAATAATAAGCACTTTCACCTCTTACACAGAGAAGCAAAGTTTTAAGCCTAGCAAAAATTGTTATTCTCAAAATGTATCTGTATTAGAGAAAATTGTGCTGACATTTCTTCCATAAGCTCAAAGATTATTCATTTATCTTGTAGAAAGGTTCAGGATGCCCCTTTTTCTGTTTGTTTTCACAAAAGCAACAGAAGTTTAACAACAGACAAAAATCTTTTAATCATTGAGGAATAATTTAGTCTGGGGTGAACTATTGCATACATTGTGGGGTGTTATTATCATTATGTTTTTATTTTGCTTTGCTAAACTTAAATTCTCTCTTCTTTTGTTTTCATAATTGAAATAAATTCTTATGAAGATTCGCAAGCAGGTGCATAATTATCAGCTTTGGTTTGTCCAAACAGCAATTCCCACTGAGAATGTATTTCTCTTCATTTTATTAGTTATTACACAAAAAGAACATGTTCACAAATGTATGTTTTGCAGCACTGTTCAAAAGGTAAAACAATTACTATTATTTCTGTCACTTGCATGACATTTTATGTGCACTCGGTGAGAGTCGACTTGACCCACATTGCTCCCATAGAATAAGAATAACATAACATTTCATTTGTTAGTTTCAAATGAATTGGTACGATAATTAAAGATAAATAAAATATTTCAGATTGCTTCATTTTTAAATGTAAGATTTAAAGGAACTGGCCCTTTTAGTATATAAAAGTAAATAGAACAAACTTTGCTGTCTGAGTGCTGTGTAAATATAGTTTTCTGTGGTTGACTGCTTTTAAGCTCAGCATAATGAACTGGTCCCATTGCCTGTTATTCCACCAAAACTCCATTGAACAGTTTAGTAGTTATGTTGTTCCTAATAGGAATAGGGCGACCATATCTATACTAAACCACGTCTTGCTTCATACGATGGGAGATGAGTAAAAAAAATCATATGGGATCTTTCTTGTTTTAAAATTACTTTAACTTCATGGTTTTGTTGAACCATGAAGTCCATAACAAGTGGTGACAAGAAAAGCTCAGTGATAAGCAAGCTGCTGCTGAGTGAAAGTTGAACCCGTTTTATGTACGCAGTGAGAGAGAGAGAGATAGAGAGAGGCTGCTTCTTAATGAGCAGGAGAGAGAGTGAGTGTGACATGCTTGAAATCCTGTAGGGAACCAGTTGCTACGGTAACAGGGAAGGTATCCAGCTCCTGTGGGCGGTGTTACCATGACAACCACACTTGGTGGCCAAGTGATGCTGCAAGGAGGGAGGATGAAAAAGAAACACAGTGTGCTTACGTGCTTATGAGTAAATAGGACTCGGAGACAGATGTTAAAGTTTGTTACTCAACTGTGTGTAAAGTTATCCAAGACTTTTTCGTGGTGCTGGTTGGTTTCTTCTCTGTGTGACCCACTCATCCCAACAACAGCTGTTTACTCTGCTGCTCATTAACTTGCAAGCAGTGGGTCAAAGATGCTGTGCAATGTAGTCTTCGAGTGACCTGTGCATAAGAGGTTGTGCCTACAAGATGTTCATGCAGTTGTGGGGGTTATGTCAACCGTGCTGCCCTATTGTCTTATTTTTGCATCTCATTGTGAAATTTTGTTTACCGTAGTCAGTTTTAGCTGCTAGAAGTTATGCCACTTACGGGTGAGAATGTGAGAAAGATACATCTCAGTAACTTGCTGTTCAAACAGAGAGGCAAGACTAGAGGGGTTTTCTAAATCGTACAATAATTAAAAATTGCAAGCACTGTTATGTTTTGGTATGGTTAAACAGTATTGCTCACCGCCCAGGATGCCATTCTGCTAGAAGGTGGTAAGAGTGATGAAAATGTCTGTTTTCTTTTACAGACATACACTAGTAAATGATAATAAAGTTGATATGTAAATTGACATTACTTTCTGATGCTTGCTTAAAGGGCTGTTTCAAATTTTGTTCAAAGAAAACTGGACTGGATCTAATTATCTCTCGTTCAAAGTCCAAAATGCTAAGTGGTCAACCTTATTTTAACCTAAAATGTACAATTTTACAGCAAGTATCTGTAAAAAAAAAACACTTTGGAGGACCTGATGGATTTTTGACATGTAGACAGATAACTTCTGATAGCATTGCTTTGTTAAAGTGAAGCTCTGTCTCTACAAAGAGAACAAACTTATCTTTAAGAAAAATTTACATTTCAATATAAAACTTACATTTCTCCTGTAAGCACTATTCTACTAGAAGGTGAATATAAGTTATATTTTATCAAATGTTTCAACTACTTAAATGTATGGTAATTCTGATAAAAAAAATCATATTGTACACAAACATCTCTGCTCCATTTCCTGCTGCTCAGACATCATATCCTACATAACCCAGAATCTCATTTCCATCAGATTCATCTGCTACACAGTCTGTCAGGGGAGCTGGCTCAGTGTGATCAAAATTGCATTTGGGAATAAATAGAAAAAAATATATATGAACACTGTAACCTCCATTTCCTCCCTACCGGCCCCCAATCATCTCCTCCTCCACCTCCTTAGGTAGAATATTTTTAACCTTTTGGTTTAAATTTTAACAATTTATTACATTGATTTGTTTTCCTAGCATGTTTTATTTTACAGCTTTATTAACCAAAAAGAATTTGACCCTGACAAATATGTTGACATTTCATCTAGACTGTTAGTTTTCAAAGCAAGAATACTGATAAATGTTGTTAATTTATCAGTATTGTTTGACATATATAAGATACAATATACTGTAGGCTTGCGGAATAAGGTAAAGGTGAAGTAGAAAATAGAAACTGCAGTGATTTGGCAGAAATAAGAATATTCTAGACCTTAAGAGTAGTCGTGGAAATTACAGTATGTCAGAAAAACTTTCTAAAAGACAGGAGGCATCAAATCCCCTTAGTGTTGCAGAACTTATTTCATTAAGACATTAACTACCGAAGACCACTTTATTAAATTCTTTAATAAAGTGGATCAGTTATTGCAGTCTTTTAGCCTAAACATGCCATCTTTTGGCTTTGAAATTATCTTAATCAACTTAATCCTTGCCAGTAATGATGCCTAAAGAGCTGGGCATCATTCACTATAGCAGTGAACGATGTAGCATTCCTAGAGCATTGGTAATATCTTGAGATTTTCATAATAGATTTCACATTTGACTCAGAAAAGACATGACATGATAATGCTATTCCATCACTTTGGGCTGGAAACTAAATCAATAACAATATATATTGCGATAGACATGTAATCAATATCAATGGATAATACATCTGATCGAATATTCAACATTCAGTATATAAAATATTCACTGAACTGGATCCATGGAAAATAGAAATTCACATTCACAATCAAAAAGTTGCAGTGAAAGTAAAAAACATTTTTAGTAAGTGAAGATTAGATTTGGAACCTGCACCAAACAACTTATATGGTGCTGTTATTAAAGTCTTAATGCATTTTATTCTAACCTTATTAAAGTAAGGACTTCGCTTGCTTTTGAAAACCAAGTGAACAAAATAAATACCTCGTCCTCTTCAAGGTAATGGTTTTCTTTAACTTATTACCATTTTGAGAGGCTAATAAAGTGAAGCTCCATTTTTTGCAGAGAAGTTATGTTCTCCTAGGTATATGATGTATGATATGAGTTTACTGGGCATCTTTATGAGGTACTTTTTTCCTCACCTGGCTTTTGATTGAGCAGAAGCAGCAGGGGTCAGCTCCCATATCCACAAGCTGCTGACATCAGATCAGAAAACATCTAGACCTCAGTGCTCTCGTTTTGCTGTATTCTGTCTAAAGAAAATCATTGGAGTTTCATTAAAATCCTCTGAAAACTGTCAACTTGGAGGAGGCAGAGGGGAAATGTAAAACCTAAGGTGTGTTTGTATATTTGAATAGCAGATAAAGACATTTTGCAACAGAAGCATCTTTGTGGATTTAACATAATGCACTTCAGCCTGAACAATTTACCACATCATGAAGATGTTCACTCATTGAAATTTGCACCTTTGTATGTTTTTAGAGCATGAATACAGATTTGTTTGAGTCTCTTTGTCATCATACAGCAAAATCCATGATTCAGTGTCAATTGTGTTGATGTAAGGATGATTCAAATAGACCTGCAGTCCTCAAATCTTCCCTTAAGCTTTTGATTCTTTCAATCCTCTGAGGTAGTCGTTCAGCCTGAAATTGCATCTGTGGACTCCCACTGTTTGGTATTAAAATGCCGGCATTCCGGTGTCGCTCGGCGGAGCTTGGAAAGAGGCTCAGCAGCGTTGTGTAACAGCAGAAATTCATCAACAATGCAAGAAGGGGGCATGGTAACATTATATTTCGGGGCTTTGGTTTTATCACTGCGTACTGCATTTGCAGTACACGCATTCTGAGTAAGTGGTGACATAGGAAAGATGATGAATATGAGCAACTGCGCTCTGTGCCTTTGTATTTTCTGGGTGAGCACATATGTGAGTTATGGCGTCATCGTGCTGTGTGAGTCAGACGTAGCATTTGATGAAATGTGGGTGGTGGTGAGAGGCATACATGTCGAAATACTCCACGCAACATGTCACATTTATCTTGTTTCATTCTGATTGCTGCCTATTACCCACTTTCTATAGAGCCGGGAGCATCACACATCAAATCAAATTTATGTCTGCGGGAAGTTCCTTTTGTGTTTTTTTGTTGTGATGAATGCAGAGAAGCTGCTGAAAGGCAGAATGTGACAAAAGCAGCAGGAAACACTGCTGTTTAAATATTGATTGAATAGAATCAAAATTCAGGTGCGTGAGTCACAGAACGCACTCTAGTGAGAAAAAAGTAGGACGTGTTTGAACAGGATATTTATCTCGGTTAATGTGAGCCCCAGCTGGGAGAGGAACTCTCTGTTCCAGTTTTTATATGAAGCCTCCAGGTGTTACTGTACATCAAACAAGTCTGTGTTCAGCCAAGGCTGAGTCCATGAAAAGATGATGACCTTTACAAAGACACAGTCTTGTCATTTCCCAGCAGCAAGCGAATGCTTCATCTTAAAACGGACAACATTCCTAGAAAAAAGCCTGGAGTGACCAGAGTTTCTTCCAGTTAATTAATGTAGTTCTGTGTCTTCTCCATCTGCTGCGTACTTTCAGTCACCTGGTTGAAATATTTCATATTTCTCTTGCTTACAGGAAAGGAAAAATATATTTTTTATACACTCCCTTCACATTATTGTGGTTCTGCCTTTTCTTTCGGTCGCATGGTTAGAAACAATACTACAGGAAAGTTCCCACATCACATTGCTGCCATTTGACACCACAGCATACAATTTGATCACAAGCAAAGCGATTCTGCCACATGAATTTATCAAATGACCAAATATTCTGCCACCTGAACGCTGCAGTTCAGCATAAATGAGGCACCTGTTCCTGATGCTGTTGAACACGCCACTCATCACTCTCATGCAGAAAAGGAGTCACATAAGCTTGAATGATGTGACACGACTTGATTTTCCATTGCAGTCCCTTCATTTTTACAGACATGTTTTCAATTCGCTACCATACATAAAGACAGTACACAGTATTTTAAGTCAAAATGATGACACTTGATCTGTAGAATTTAGCAGAAGTTTTTTTTTGTTTTCCTTTTTTTTACAGAACTAAACAGTCTAATTTCACGCACGATTAACTCCTCATTTTGATTTTTGAAAAGTAATGCTACGAGTCTAGGAAACTGACATTATTTGGTTAATTAATCAGGCTAATGCTGTGGTTAGCTCGCCTGCAGTCTGCTGCTTTACCGACCTGAAACTTTATTCTGCTAGCATGCCAAATGTACTTCCAACGAAGCATTAATCTTAATATTGGCTAATTGAATTGATTAATTGGATGGTTCTCCTTAACCATCAGCTGACTGCAGGCAACCTGAGCAGATAGCCTGACAATTTAACCAGCTAATTTCAGGTAAATCTACTTTACTCTATAAAATAAAAATGCTAAAGGTATGATGTTCTGGGCACCTGAAAACTGATCAAATTAAGCAGTTGTTCATGTTTTTGCTTAAGTCAAAATCAAAATAATAGCATAAAAACATTACAGATAATGTTAAGAAAACTAAGAATCAACATGTGTATTATTTCCACTGCTGCAGGAGTAATATTTTTTTTTTTTGTCTGGTTTAAATAAAAGCAGTTCAGTTATATTATTTCCCCTTAAAATTCTTGAGAAAACACCATTTACTCACAACATGAGCAAAATATTGACCCATGCCTACTTACTTCTCAATTGAGATTTACAATATTTCCAAATAGCCAGGATCATTAAACTTTTGGCATTGTCCACTCAAACAAACTATTGCACATGCCAACTGTTGTGGCCTGAATTTTAGGCTATATCTGAAATTAAATCAACATCAGGAGCCGACTTTGGCCTCCACCGCAGCCCTGCATGAACCATGGTGATTACGGGGCCATCTGCTCCCAGTGTGCCCAGCTTGAGGCTGGAGCAACGTAATCTGAATTGATGAAGCCCGACTTAGCCTGTGCTGTTTGCGCATCCCAGAAATCAAAGCCTCAAATGTATTACTGGTGGCTATCAAGTGCTCAAATGAGGCGTTCCGTTTTTACATGCAGCAAGGATATTCACATCAATGCATGTTATATTGCAGGAAGCCAAGGAACACGACATGGAACACGGAGCAATATTTTCATTGTAGCCCATCGGCGTCATCTGAGCAGAAAATTAATGGATTCAATTAGCCATTAGTCAGGAATATATAGTAGTAATGAGTCAATCCGCAGCGCTAACGTACTTGATCCTGCTTTGTCCGTTCTGTACCAGGAGCGTCTGGCAGACTAATGTTGCCTCTCTCTAATATGCCACACCAGGAAGGAGCCTGATGGAGCCTATTAATAATTAAGCAGCATGATTACAGTGATGTATGCCCCTAATTCTAATTCCATTTAGCAGCAATCTTGGAAAGAAGGCCATGCAGAAGAGTGTCGCGCATTGTGTTAAAGCTGTTAGAGAGAAGGGCAGGGAGATAGGGTGGGATATAAAAGAAAGCAATGAAAGAGGCCTTGAGTTCAGCCTTGGGAGGAGGCAGAGGGACAGGAGAAAAAAAACGAGAGGAAGAGAGAAGGAGGGACTCACGAGCAGGAAGACACCCACTATTCAGCCATCTGTGCTACAAAAACACAAAGGGTTCAAGACAGGCTGTTGGATGTGTGTGCATGGAGTGTATAAAATATATCAAAGGCTTGTTGATTTGTGAAGGTTTTTTTAAACGATGCCATTAAATCTGTGTAAGGCTCTATTAAAAAACAGGAGCTAACCAGCTTACTTGAGTATTAGACTCTCGTTTGTTGCATACATTAGGTTTGAGCTAATGTTAGGAAAAAACTAGTACACCCAATTCTATATTCAGTTATTTATTAATGTTTATGTTCACATGTTGATGGCTCTTCTTTTTGCATTTATTTGTGTTAAATAAAGTATTTTCAAAAAAAATCCTGTTTTAGGGCAAAAAGAAAACATACCAACAAACATGTATTTTCTAATTGATGAAAAAGTTAGAACACCTTCTCTCTAGTTCTACCCCATTGAACATTGAACATCCAAAACTGTGTGCTAATTTCTACAATATGTCAATAAAGTGTTTTGAGGTTTTTCTTAATTTATTTTTACTCTTATGAGTTAAAAAAAAATTGTTCCCTAGAACATTTACAGTAACTTTCTTATTTTATGTCTGCATACTTCTATATATTGAAAACCCATTTACTTACTCTTATGTTATGAATTAGTTTTTTAGTTTTTCTAGGCCAAAAATAAATAATTATATGAATAAAAATAAGTACTTCATAGCCAAACGTAGGCATGCTTTGCTGCTCTGTGCTATTCAATGCTATGCTGATGGTGTTAGTTGTAGTCAGATAAATAAAAACACATAAAAATGCAAAAAAATAAAATAAAATTTGAAGATAATAAACATACAAATATTTAACCAAAATGCACAAATCTGCTGGATATTTGTGAGATGGAACCTCTTGTGTACAAATGACACAAGTGTTGCTGCCAGCACATCCACACTTAAACACAATACATCTGTTTGGACCATGTGCTTCAGTTCTTCAACATACAGTCCGGCAGCAGCTTGTAAAATGTGACAAATGATGGGTGGGCTCCCCTGCTCTGAATCCTTTGCTCTTGGCTTGCTTGCCAGGGCCGATAGATTGCATCATTAGAGAGGATGAAGTCATACTGCAACATAAGGGAGGAACAGGTGCTAAAAATTTAATTAGCACAGGAAGATAGACGCCGGTGGAGCATGCAAATGTACCGCCCTGACCCAAACTCAATTCTGACTGACGCGAACATTTATGTTCAGCTTACAGCAGATCATATCGCTTTGCTTTTTTTACGCTCAGCGTGGCAGCATCATTTCCTCGACAAGACGAATATCGGTAAAAATGTCATCAGCCGTCATTAGGTATGAACCATCTGTTCCATAATGACTGGTGCAGTGTGTTTTTTGTCATCGTTTAGTAGAGGATTAGTCAGTAGTGAATCTTGAGGAGCCTAGCAGAGAAACAGGGGAACTAAGGAAGGCAAAGAAAAGGTTGAGAAGGTTGAAATCCAATCGATGTGTCTCCCCGTATATCACCAGGTTGTTATTAATGATGCAGTCTTCCCTGCAGTGGGAGCTGTCAGGATATTGAGCTGGCTGCCTATTCAGCTTCATCAGCACTACAGCATGATATGTGGAGCACAGGATTGTTGGGTAGCACCACTGTAGCAGTCCCCAAACTCCCCCAGCCTCTTCTATGCATTATGATTGTACACTCCGGAGACGCCTCTGTTATTCGTGGTCCTGTCAATTGCAAAAAAACACAATTTACATGCACATGATCTAACCAAAAAGAATCACATTAATCTTTTCTTACCCTTTCATACTTTAGTTTTAAATGTAGCTTGATCCAAATAATCCAATGGCAGTGATCATTTATAAAACATGTCAAATTCTGTGTCAAGTATTTCGGTTTCAGAGCTTAACATTTTTCGGGTTCTGCCTCTGCCCATGCTCCATCATACCATGCATGGTGATAGTGATTGGCTTGATGGCTTTATTTAATCCCTCCTCAGACTCACAGACATAGAAAACAACAAATACATTATTTCCCTGGTAAAAATAAAAGAGTGATTCTCATAAAATCTTTCTGGGCACGAATCCAACTCTCTCTGCCAGGTAGCTTCTGCCCTTGATACTGTGGTGTTTCAAAATGTGCAAGCAAATCAGTCAAACTCTAGTTTTTGTGCCCAACTCTTTTTTTTTAAGTGTGGATATTGGCTGTTCAGGTGTGTTTGTTCACACATGCTCAAGGAGCACACTTCCACATTTTTCTTCTGTTAAATCTGGTATTTTCAATTAAAAATCTCCTCAGAGAAAGTTTAGTTTGTCACAAGTTATGAAGCAGACTGATGATTTTTTTTCAGTCTATAAAGATATTTTAAAAGAAACACTTAATTTTAATGAATTAATTAGTGCAATCTCACTGTGTGGCTCTGTGTATCATTCATAACATCAAATATTTTTAGTTCTTAAAAAGTAAAAATCTAAAACCTAGAAATGAAATTGAAATCAGCATGTCAGAACTTCAGAAAAACTGAGACCAGAAATTGGCCACAAAATTCTGAGCTGTGCATCCTGACCCGTGTTTATTGTTTCTAGTTTGGGTTCTTCATTCACATTTGGACATTTTTCCTTCTTCGAAATGTCTTCTTTTTTTAATTATATCACGTCATTAACACTGAGTTAGACAGACATAAACTAACTCAGAGTTCAGATTTAAGCATGATGTTAGCTGATTCTTAAAGGAGTCCACAGCATTGCACTTCTGTTTCTTTTACTCAGTGGAGATCCACAAGCTGGTCAGTCTGCTTCCAGCAGCATTTAAGAAAGAAGTTCTGAAATTCTACAGCTACTTACAATTTCAAGCAATGGTTCCAGGACACCACATCGCCCATCACTGAGCTAAACTATTTTCTATTAGATATTGTGTTATCAGAGGTGATCACAACAGGGGGAGCTATAATCTCAAATATATTTAATATAATATATCTTGTTCCCAATCTGGCTTGAGACCTCCAATCTAGCCTCACAGGATTGGACTGGAGGTCAGGGTCTCAGGGTCCTGATGGACCGCTATTGATTCAGGAGAAAGGTGGCGATACAGTTGCAGTCGCTCAGCATTGATTTTCTGCAAGAGTAGTGGCGGAGAGCTGGCAGAAGGAGAGCTGCCGTGTTACCCTCTCAGATATCAGGAAGCTCATTTATTAATTTTTTATTTATTTGTCTTTGTGGCTCTGACCTTTTCTGATGCAGAGATATGTCTGTGGAGGAATTGGCTCAGCAGGCTGACTACTTGAGCAGCTTCAGCAGCGTTTTCCCATGTCTTTCCTTCACATGTTAAGCCACACAGAAACGGTCCTGGAGTTTATCTGCTCGATGTCTTCAAATGAAAAAAAGGAAAAACAGCAGAATTAAATAATTGAAAACTGTAATTTTAATAATCCATTTTGAGGCACATCGTGATAAAAGCTCTACACTATGGTTAAGTTCAAAGGAGAAGATAAAATGTATATGGCTAAGAGGTGGCATGATAGTATCTCTGCCTTCCAACCTGATGTATTACTTGCAGTACTAACTTATTGGAAATGGAAGAAAAACATCTAATAGTGTTTTACATTTCTTTTTTTTTCCCCAACGCAATCAGTCATCCACAAATTAACACGAATGTTGATTAGATTGTGTTACACAAGCAAAATGGAGCAAAATCTTCCTCTGGTCATGAAATATTGAAAATTGTGTAATGCGTGATAGACACAGACGGCACACTGTGCTCATGTTTCAATTCAGCGTGTGGCCCGAAGATCCAATTCAACCAAGTCAATAACAAACCCAATCTGTCAAGAATTGGTGCGAATGACGAAGATGACCCAGATGCAGAACATGCTGGAGACACGGATATGACTGAGTACTCCAATAAACGAGATGAGAAACTGAACAAATATGCAGTATAATGCAACAGCGATGACCAAATCCGAGGCTCGCCATGTAGGCTGAGAAACCGATGACACATGGGGAACACGTGATCACCCATTGCTATTAACCTTGGCTTGAAGCACGAATAGGAAACCATTTTAAGCACGAGATAATGTTAGAAAATGAAGCTGATATAACCTGAATTTAAAATTGAAGCTGTGCAAAGAGTAAACGAGTGTTTTTTTTACATCAAATGGTTAAAAAAGCTAGTAACTTGTAAATATATTTTATGTTTTCTATTATTTTTTATTATTATTTAAATGAATAAATTAATTTGTGTGGCTTCGCATGCATGCAGTTACTGTATGCAGATATCTTTGGAATGTAAACACCGAGCATGAGCTGATCACCAATTACAAAATAAACTAAGGATTTGAAAAAAATTTAATAATACAATTCCCATCACACCTTAAAATTGATAAAATGATGCAAGGAATTCTTCTCAGGATGTACGCATCATTGAGTAAAACAGTCCTACTCATGCCCAGACGTTGCTGAACACTGCCAGTCAGCTGGCTGAAAATAAAATCAAAATTTAGCATGGAATGATTCCCATTCGCAAAACACTGTGACAATGGGGGCGTGTAAACTAAGAGAGCAACATTATTATTTTGAATTTGTAATATATTTGCTTTCATCTTTGTCAAAGTCCAAACAGAAGTAAAAAAATGTTCATAAATCTGTAATAGAAATGTAAAAAATCAATATGTTACATTATTTCAGCAATTGCTTCTCTAGCTATTTAAATAAAATCATATTGTAGACTTCCCTTAGCATTGTGCGAATACTGCAAAACCAGGACATTTTTGCTCAGTTATTTTGTTCCTGCTATATGTGCAACATTTTATTTATTTTTTTTTTTGCTCTGACTTTAAACATCATCCACATGTAATTGATAGTTGTATACCTACATGTTTTTATGAGCTGTTTTGTTTTTTTTCAATGGTGTGCTTTTTTTTAGGCAGTCATTTTGACTCAAGAACGCAGTAGGTCATAAATTACTAAAAAGTAACAAAACTAGCCACAAGTCTGGAGCTGCAGAATGGATGAAAAATAGCAGGAGAATAGAAGAACATGCAGGGGATAAAAGTCATTTTTCTTTTTCAAGGCAGAGGAAGTCAATTACCCTGTACATCTTGCAACCCTGGTAGGAGTTAAAAAAAGATTAAATCAACAACAACATTGCAAACATCCGCCTTTGTAAGTATTACAAAAGAGATATGCAACCATGAGCCCCAAAATCCTTGACATGCTTTGGGAAACGGTGAATCGTTTTAAAAAAGCAGATCCGTAGTTTACAAAAGGAGAAATCTGCTAAGGCATGCAGAAACACAAACTCCTTTTAGTTTAATTAGAATGCACAGACTGCTGAGGGCTTATTGTATTTATTGTACATTTACTCGCAGGGTTTTAAATATTTATTTTATGCCGTATAAATTTTAATTAGGACTTCAAACACTTTAGCTCTGTTCGGCCCAAGCAGGGCTTTTCCTTTGATCATACGTCACTCTCCCCTATTTCTTCTCCCAGATTTCTTCCCTGCGGGCTGCTTGCTTCTAATTGGCACAGCGTCGCTCGTCTTGTCTGTCGTCAGCAGGTCTATCTCACTGTCTGTCAGTGCAGATGAAAAGGACATGAGCTGAACACTGGCTCTGGGCGATACGGGATCCCTTTTTTTTTGTGGGGGTAAATTTCAGGGTTGGACAGTTAACAATGTAACGTATTCTCCAACATGAATGCTGCTGTACCACAGAAACTCACCCCGATATTCCCAAATGTTTTTGGTTGACATGTATTCTTTGCATCAAAAGAAACATGGAATATGTTTTATTGTCATGATGTCTAAGGGCTCTATGGAAACTGTTTTGTCTGTTAGCGAAGAGTGAGTCCCTGTGTGTTGTGTTTATAGAGCCGCCCGGCCCCTCCCTTCTTTTATTCCTCCCGTGGCTCCCTCTGTCTCTGTGCTGTGTGTTAATGTAGTGAAGTGGCGCATCGGTCAATGAGCTTGTATTAACACCTGACTCCCAGACCTAGCCGGTGTTTGTTCCTCTGTGTGGGCTCCCCTGAGCCCTCCCCCAGGCAAAGGCAACATCTCCTAGGATCAATATCAGCTTTCTACAAGGCCAGAGAAGGAAATCAAGCCAAAGGGGCGGATGGGAGCAGTCTCTGGTGTGCACCTGCACAATTTTCTGACTGGAAACAGATATGAGTTTTGAGTTTCTGACCTGCTCATCACTGATCAAGACCAATCAAGCTAAAAAAAATTTTAATAATTAATTAATCTCCTATCAACAACATGATTCTCTGTTTTTTCTTTCTGCTTTCATTTTTTATTTGTTTTTACCATTGATTAGCACTGTTATGCATTCTTCATTTGGAATTTGGAATATAGATATTTACCTTAACTCTTGGATTTCCTAAAATCCACTGACATTTCCAAATCCACCATGTTCCATGACTGACAGGGGCTGAAGACTCAAAATGGATGAAGTAGAGCAACTTTGCTGTGCTTCATTAAGCCTTCCTGTTATCTGCTCTCCCACAGTTTGAATGTACTTACTGCAAACATGCATCAAGAAATAATATAGAATAATATCTTTTTGAATAGCTTTATACATCTCTGAACATTTTTCTTCATGTTAAACACATCACTGATAAAATTGCCAATTTTTCACCCAAAAGCCATTTTGAGAACTGGTATTTCTTAGTGTGTTTCATTGGATGATCAGGAAAATACCTGATTTTTGAGGTTATAACTGTGCTTTATGTAAACACATCCATCCAGCCAATCTCCAGACTTAAGATTTGTCAGAGCAGTCTGCACACTCTCACAAAAACACTAAGCACCACTGTTGTCAGGAGATGATACCTGATAAAGATGGAGAGTTGGATTAGAGCCCAAAAAGGTTTTATGTAATTAACACATTTTCTTTTGCCTCCAAAATTGTTTGTTTTTATGTCCGTAGAAGGATTAAAGAAACTATTAAGCAATTGTTGATGGATAACGATCATGAAAATAGCTAACTTTTATCCTTCTTCATTCAATAAAACATTTACACATAAGAGTGTTGTTGTTAGTGCATCCTGATAGTTAGGATGACTCTTTCATTTAGTGGAAAAAATAAATGTTTGTCTGTTCCCCAGTGGATGCACTGACCAGTTTTTGTCAGTTTTTAGATTGCAAAATTGCTGCACTCTTTAACGCCTCCACAGTCGATTCTCCTGTACATTATCCTAACCTGCTTTTTTGATCTTCCACTTCTTCTCAGCCTTGCACTCAGGCTTTTCTATTCGCAGATAGTGCTAGAATTGTCTACTCTGAACCAGCTTCATATTCCATAATGTTCGCCACGGCGTTGGTGTTAACTATTCTCTCTCCTCTTTTTCTCTGCTCGCCAGGCTCTTGCCATGACCGAGGTGAATGGGCCGGATCCCCAGCAGGCAGAGCCACAGATTGCCATGTTCTGTGGCCAACAGCTCTTGCACATGAACTTACAGACCGGGCAGTGGGAGCCGGACCCTCAGGGCCGCCAGGGCTGCTTCAAAGAGCCCAACGAAATCCTGTCTTACTGTCAGGAGGTACGGGATCGGAACATGAAAGATTAAATCACAGCATTTTTATTACATCACACAACTGGCTACATTTTTCCTCTTTTGGTTTGCCTAAAACCTCCCCCCTAAAATCTATATATTAACTATATATAGTAAAGAGATGGCGGTCTGCTGAAATATTACAATATTTCACCAATACGCCACCATCCTCCTTTCCTCTTCTTGTTACCTTTTACTATGCCCGTGTGTTTTTAATGGCACTCATGCTCCTGAAACAATCCTCCTATAAGAATGTCAATTCAAACCAGGGCAGCACAGGGACCCAGGCGCCACCTGGAGGCCAAAACAGACACATTCTCTACAGATGGCATCCATAGAGCTGAAAGGCCTCTAATCGGATTATCTGAGACATAATGCATCTGCAGTGCCTTTTACACGAAGCTTTGCTTTTATCCTTTTGCATTCAAGCAGATAGCATTAAAGCCTGCATCTATACTGAGCTATTTGCATACCTGCTGCTATTAAACGACAATGTAAGCTTGTGTTCCAAACCATTGAACTACATTTAAGCAAAAATACATGTAAAATTGAAAGTGCTGAAATATTTATTGTGATATACTCTTAGGGAGGTGTTGCTGATGTCGTTTAACACAAAGCGCTGTCATATATTTATGCATCCTGCTGCATGACTGTTTCCCTTGTCAGTTTTGTCCTTTTCCTCTGATCCTTGAAGTGATCTTTTATCCCTTACTTTAAAAATGTTTCCTTGCCCTCCCCCTGCGCCCCTTGTTCTGTCCACCTACCAATCTGTTTCTGTGTCTTTGGCGTCTCTGCATGCACCTGTACCGTCCAGATGTACCCAGCGCTTCCAATCTCACACATAGAGGAGTCTAAAAGACCCGTAACCATCCAGGCCTGGTGCAAGAAAGGATTGGGCCACTGTCAGACGCACCCCTTCATCGTCCTGCCCTACCGCTGTCTGGGTAAGAAAGAATCAGGATTTTTTTTGTGGGGGGGGGCTAGTGGCCTGATCTAAACACTGCAGCACAAAGCACATAGAGGAGCAAGAAATTTGACAAAAACTAAGTGCAGGATTACAATGCAGACTTGGAAATCCTGGAAAAGTGTGACAGTTAATTTAATTGTTTTCCTAATGTGGGTAACTAAAAACATAACTAAGTATGAATAACTGTTTGAGTTTCCAGACATAATCCCCTATTCCTGACAAATAAAGGTTGTTTTTTTTATGCATCCATCCTTTGTTTCTTTTTTGGATTTTTGTTTTTAGGTACACCCATTTTACAGGCTTTCTGACCAACACACCAATTATAGTTATTTGTTTATTTAATTTAGATCAGGGTTTTACCATGGAAATCCATGTTTGTATGACAAACAAAACTGTGACAATAATATCACACACAAACAAGAGGTGTAATGATGTGCTGGATGAACTGGTCCAAACTAAAGAAGTCCTGGTCTTATAGATTGTGAAACAAAGCAGATGTAATTTCGTTCGTTGACCAAAAACAACATGTCACACCACACTGCTCAGTTGGAAACCTTGAGCTTTTTAATAGTGTTTGGAGCAGTTTCATAAATTAGTTAGAATTCAAGGTTGCATGTATTGTTCTGCGTCAGTATATTGATTAGAAACCTTCTCTGCTAAAAGCCACCAGGGGGCCAGATAGGCTAACAATGGTTCAACAACTGATTGCACTTTTGATTTCCACTATCAGGGCCGTTTAGTTTGTTCTTTTCTTTTTTGTATGTCTTAAGCAGCATATGAAATATTCAATTATATCATTCATTTATACATTAGTACAAAATAACCTGCATGTGTGGCCTTACTTTAATAACATCTACATAATGCTTTACATTAATTTTGGTCAAAATAAATTTGTATTAAATCTTTTAAATTGCTGCTTTAATTCTTACTCACATTCTTTTGCTGCAGAAGGCGAATATGTAAGCGAGGCCCTGCTGGTGCCCGACAGATGTCGTTTTCTCCACCAAGAGCAGATGAACATCTGTGAGAGTTATGTTTACTGGCACAACATCGCCAAGGAGGTGAGAACATGTTATGTTTTAGTCAAGCTTGGGCTATTATGGTTGAAGTGGAAAGTTTTAAAACTAGTGAGGTTAATTTCTTTCCTTTTTTTTTTTTTTCATTTTTGAGTTTAAAATTGCTCATCGAAAACCTTTACCACTCCAGGCTGTGAGCAATACTGCGAAGCATAAAGTTAACTCTCCCACACATTACATCATCTTTGGATGTGTCATTTACTAAAGCTAATTAACTCTTACTAATTAACTTTAAAAGTACTTAGACACCTTCAGTATTTTTTAATTGTTTTACATAGTTCGCTAAATATCTTTAAGGGTGGTAATTTTTGTTTTCAGCCCCTGTGAGCCACACCTTGGCGTTGATTGAAGTTCTGAGTTCTTTGGGGATTGTCCCTACCAGCCTCGCACATCTAGAAACTGAAACTTTTGGCAATTTAGAAAAAGAAAAGCTAAAGCTCAATTAGGATAGATAGAGAGCATCAGTGAACATCAGTTTTCAGGTCTTGCCACAGATTTTCAGTTTGATTTAGTTCTTGACTTTGACTGGGCCTTTCTTCCACATGAGCATCCTTTGATCTAAACTATTCCATTGAAGCTCTGAGAGTGTGTGAAAGCTGGAAGGGGAACCTCCACCTGAATCTCAAGTGTTTTGCAGCCTCCTGCAGGTTTTGTTTCACGATTCAGCTATATTTAGCTCAATATGTCGGTCCATCAGCTATAAGCAATTTCTGTTTCTATAGTATTTTAATGCAAACTTTTTGGGCAAAATTTATATTTTTGCATGTTATGCTTCAATTTGGATATCAGCTGCTTCAAAAAACAGCCTAAGTGCTTTAAGAAACACGCAGCCATTTTGTGGCAGTGAGGCAATCTTTGTTAGTGTCTGGAAATCGAGCTGTTTCAAAAACCTCCTGATTATTAAGTCACTCTGTATCGTTACCTAGCAACCCCAGCCCCTCACATAGCAACCCAGTTGACCAGCACGTTTGGTCAACTGGCTTACTGCTGTATGTGCTGTACAATGGCTGCTGGAATGATTGATGGAATAGTGCCTTGTGAGATGATTAAATGAATGACCTAAACTTCTCCACAACTTTATACACTAAAGCTTTTTACTGTAATCCGACGCTTTCAGTGAACAGCTAGATTTATACTGAGATTAATTAATCACTGAGGTGTTTCTGACGGCACTTGGCTGCTGTAGGTTTTAGTCAGGGGGGATTGGAGTGAAAGGGAATGTGTACTAATGCATGTAACACTTTTCCGATTTTTATGTGTAAAAATAAAACATGAAAATCATTTTTCTTTTTCACTTTACAATCATTTGCGTCATTGTGTGGGCATGTCATATAAAATCCCATTAAAACACATTGAGGTACTTTTATGTGACAAAGTGAAAAAGTGTAAAGAGTTTAAATACATCTGCAAGAAACAATAGACACTATTTAACACCTGAGTGCTATTTTTTTTATCTTTTAACAGAGTATTGACTCAGCATCCTATAAATAACACCCTAAATTAGACTCCGTCCTCTATTCCCCTGCGCTTGTGTCAGGAATGCACCGCAGAGAATCTGGAGCTCCACAGCTACGGGATGCTGCTGCCATGCGGAGACCACTTCCGAGGCGTCGAATACGTCTGCTGCCCGGGCAGGAGCAGCTCAAATGGAAAAGGAGAGACAGAGGAAAAGGATGTGCCTCAGACGCTCGTGTCCCAGACAGCTGGAAAACTCAACTCAGTGTAAGATGACCCCTCCGAACCCTTCGAATGCCGCTATTTCAGAAATTAGTCCCAATCTTAAAAACTAACTATTCTCCACAGCGCCAAGGTGATGGTCCCCACTCCGAGCCCCTCTCCAGAAACTGACCTGGACGAGGTCGACATGGAGGAGGAGGACGATGATGTGATAGACGAAGAGGAAGAGGAGGAAGAGGAAGACGACATCAATGAGGACGAGGCAGAAGAAGAGGCAGAAGAAGAAGAAGAAGAGACAACGGCTGTGAAGGACCGGGAGGAGTACGAATACCCTTTTGAGTTGGGTCCTTACCAGACATCAGACTACTTGGACTCATTTTACAACGACAAAAACCACAAACCTACCACCTCTGCCCCTCTGGTCAGGGGAGACAGCTGTAAGTGATGAGTTGTGGAAACATGCGCAGTAGCAAAAGCAGCAGTTGTGAAACATGCCCCTCAGCGCCCCTCCTACTGAATACGTCATCCTTGCAGTCGCAGATCCAAAACATATCACCGCATACTACAATGCATGTATGCATTGCTGCACGCTACATGTATAACTGGAACTCGATTTCCTTCCAGTTCAACTTCCCATCAGTATTTTCTAACCCCCTTCACCTCAACAAATGTTCATGTGAAAGTGTTTCACTTTAATCTGGTGCATAACATACATTCACAACCACAGCAAGGCCACAGCAGAGTTCATGCTTGTGTGTGCACAGTAAATACAGAAGCTAACCACGGCACATGAAAGATCCGATCAGAACGATTTCAGGATGGCAGATCAATATTAAATCATCCTGGCTACACAGAAAACAGTGTAATACCCAAAGATGGACCGTTATATTAGTTTAAGATGAAAGATAGTTATTTTTTTTGCTAAGATTCAAATTGAATATAAGAGTGAAAGCAAAAGCTCTGAGTCTGTGTTACCACTTGGCTTTGGCCTTATCGTAGGAAAAGAAAGATTCAAAGCTTCTCCATTGCACATCAAAAGAGCTATGAAAGCAATAACATATCTTATTGCTTTCCTCATTAGTAAATTTCATTTTTACAGAGCAAAAGTCCAGACACCAAAGAATGATGGTACTCAGATGATGAACTGTGTAATGAATGTGCTTAGACTGTCCATTTATTCATGGGGTAATTGTTGCCCTGCTTATGCTGCCATTAGCAATCAGTTTCCTGTTGTTCCCATTCAGTTACCACAACTCGCCCCACAGACGGGGTTGATGTTTACTTTGAGAAGCCTGTGGACGACACGGAGCACGCCAACTTCCTACGTGCCAAGACGGACCTGGAGGACCGCAGGATGAAGCGCATTAATGAGGTGAATTTCACAGGGTGTGGAGCGGGGAAGTTGCATGTCGGGCTCGTTTTGATAAATGATTGCTCTTGTTTTCCATTAAATTAACAAATGAGAGTCTGTTGGCATTTGCAGAGCTGCATAGACGTTTCTGTGCCCTCTGCACACTTTTTGTCAAGTTAAGCATTAATCAGAGAAGTAGCCAAGAGGCCAAGAGACCCATAACTCATGTGGTGGTGCTGTTGACTGCACAACTCTTAGCAGTGTGTTCTACAAATCTGGCCTTTCTGTGTGGCAAGAAGCAAACCAGAGTTTGTAGTTTGCCACAAGTTGCATGCGGGACACAGGAAACACATGAAAGACCCCCAGACCAAACTTGAACTCTTTGGCCTACATACACCCAAATACACTATTTACAGCTGTACTTGTGGTGAAAAATAAATCCTTCACATGACCCTGAAGACAACCTTCTCACAGTGGGACAGTAACCCTGAGCAAATAATCAAATCACATTCCTGTGTTAGGCTGGTCCAGTCCAGACAAGACCTTCATTAAAAGCTGCCATGCATTTCCTCACAGTTTGTATTAGTAAAAAATCTGAGAAACATATGACTTTTTACCACTTTGCAGAGTCAACATTTGGTGCATGTGCAACATGCCACTCTGAGGTTTCCCCTAGAAAACGTGCTGAGCCCGGTGGTTGGGGTGCTTGGCAGTCATTCATCCAGTGTTTTGAGTTGAAAAATATTTGAAGTTGACAGAAAATTTGAAAATATTACTTGATAACTATGTGTTAATGGAAGACTAAAGATTAATATCTGAACAGCAATTATAAAGTCTTAAAAAATGCAAACATTTTTAAAAAACTGAAATTAGTTAGCAGTGCAGCGTGATGTGGACCACCAGGCCCACCAGGCTTATAATACACTGGGGGAAACCCTGCACTTTGTTTAGCTGGCACATTCAGATTGAGCTTGTTCATTTTATAGAGATAATGTGAATTTGTGTTCATCCATGGATCAGATAATGAAGGAGTGGGCGGAGGCTGACAACCAGTCCAAAAACCTGCCAAAGTCAGAGCGGCAGGCCCTGAATGAGGTATACATCTTTATGTACTTACGTCTGAGTTTAAGTTTGAACATTTTCCCGAGCAGAGCTTCCACTCCACTTGCTCATCAGTTTATCAGCTTACTCTTGTTCTCTCTTCCAGCACTTCCAGTCTGTGCTGCAGACGTTGGAGGAACAGGTCGCTGGGGAGAGGCAGAGGCTAGTGGAGACTCACCTCGCCAGAGTCGAGGCCATTCTCAACAACAACCGCCGCCTGGCGTTGGAGAACTACCTGACAGCTGTGCAAGCTGATCCCCCTCAGGTAAATCCATCCCAGTGTGCATACCACGGCAGAAAATTGAGATTTATGCAATGCAAACCTTAGTGATAATCCTAAGTGGGTTTAAGATTTCACATTTCTGGCAGAGGATGGATGAGCTTCTTGATGTCGCAGTGCCGGGTTTTCCTGACCGCTTCTTTTCTCTCTTAACTTCCAGCCTGAGCGCGTGCTGCAGGCTCTGAAACGCTACATGGCTGCAGAGCAGAAGGACCGCAGACACACTCTGAGGCACTACCAGCACATTGTGGCAGTTGACCCGCAGAAAGCTGAGCAGATGAAATTCCAGGTGGGAGGCTTTAGGAGGCAAGGTGTCTTTCTGCTGACAGAGAAACTCAGAGAACTGTTTGTGCTGAAGAGCTTGCATGCATGAGAGAAGTTGAAAATTTCACATCTGTCGGCCTCAACTCCATTAAAGTGAGATCTGTGCAGGCTTTAAAAGCAGCTAAGTGGAGACAACTGGTTCTTCATCAGTATTTTTATTTTCTTAGCTAACATCATACTTTTTTTTTATTCTACAGGTTTACACACATCTCCATGTTATTGAGGAGAGGATGAACCAGAGTCTTGCTCTGCTTTACAAGGATCCAACATTAGCTGAGGAACTGCACAGTGACATCCGTAAGACAAACAGCTTTTTTATAAACCGTTTCAGTTTTACAGTCAGTCTTGTGAGAAAAATTATTAAATTACATTCGCTTATAATGTGAATAAGTGTTACAATGTTAGATCACAAATAACGCTAATTATTAGACATTAATCTGGGGGCTCAAATTGGGATTTTTTGTGAACTTTTATTCTATAAAGGTCACAATTATATATACAAACTGAAATGTATAAATACGCTTCCACCAATATTTGGTTTGTCTCCTGGCTAGCGAGTTGAGCTGCACCACACTGTTAGCTGTCAACAACTTTCTGACATAAATCTGATATGTCCATATTTCACTTTATTTAAATTTGCTGTTTTCCAGAATTTAAGCATAGCAAAGTTATTTTTTCTTTAATCTTATTGTGCCTTATCCAAAGCCAGACTTGATGTGTTTCTGGGATCATTGTCATGCTGGAACAAAGATTTGTGGCCAAGTTTCAAAAATCTAGTTGTTTTTAGGTAAAGTTGAAATAATTTGGAAGTTGTCTTATTTCTTTTATATGTATTTCATTAACTGGCAGCAAAACAGTGCTGGCATGATAATGCTTATCATTATTTTATTAATGATGATCAGTCTTGGTGCAGTGGTTTTTGGTTTGAAGGCCTAGTCTTGAGTCCTCTGAGCATTTTTCTGACATTATTTCTTAATTATTTCAATCATTGCTCTGTCTCACTGTGAATGTTTTCTGAAGAAGGTAAATAGATTATGTAAGCAGCTGCAAATTTTAAGCCAACAAGAGCAAAAGCGTCTTATTTTGGTTAGCAAATATCCCAACACTGGGTGAGTTTAAACTCGTGTCACAGTGAATGACGTAGCTGCCCCTTTTCTGTCAAAAACAAACCCAATAGCCTTCCAAACAAATGTGCTTCTTTACGAGCTGTGATGCAGGCCGAGCTCAGTTGTCAGCACAGGCTTTTAAAGGTCGAACAAAAGCACCTCTTCCACCTTCTCTGAGCAAACTGCTAAGTTTGCATCAGATCTGTGGTAAACTGACAGCTCAACCACACAGCCGGCCTACTGGAGTTTCTGTACTGATAGTCCACAACACATTGACACCCAGACAGACCACTAAGAGCTTCTTTTATTTGAACAAATGTCACGATAATACACTGAATATAAAAAGAAAAAGTCCCGGGTTCACTCAGACACCTCTGTACTACAATAATAGATGTTCAGTTAAAACTTTGTTTCATTAGTTTTTCCTATTTCTGTTGGGCAGCTGAAAGCAGAAAGTAGGCTGGCTGGCTGGCTGGCTGGCTGGCTGGCTGGATGGATGGCTGGCTGGCTGGCTGGATGGATGGATGGATGGATGGATGGATGGATGGATGGATGGATGGATGGATGGATGGACGGACGGACGGACGGACGGACGGACGGACGGACGGACGGACGGACGGATGGACAAAAATCCAAATACATTTGTATTTACAGAGATGGATTCCTTTGATTATTTCAGTTTAATATATGAAAACTAAACAGAGGCCTTACTCCTTGATGCAGCCGTCACAGGTTCGAGTCCCGGCATGTTGAGCCGTATTCCCCGTCTAGCAACCCACTTTCCTGTCTGACCAATGTCAAGTAAAGGCCACTAAAACCAGAAAAAAACTTTAAAAATAAAAAATATGTGGTATAAAAATATATGTCTTTTATATGTAATATTATTTGTTTAGCTTTATTATGTCCGGCCTACTTTAAATGCCTTAAAGGCATTGAGGAATTTTTTCTGGTGAACAGTGGCACTGCTGTTCCAGCAGCTTCATGGTTTTTGGGTCACTGGGCCAATTTTTCTTCCTGGGTTTTAATGAAACATCCCAACCCGCTTCCTTTCAGCTTCAGATCAGATGCCTGAAAACCCAATCCTCACTTATCCAACCTTAAGATCCCTCACAGACATATGGCTAGTTTTAAGGTGAATAAAAGAGCTAACCTAAAGCTTCTGAACAATCTAGAGTGTAGACTGCACTTCTGCCAGGAAACAAATCAATGAAAAACTTACTTTAACAAAGCGTCACTGATGAATTGTGAAACAGCCCACAAGAAGTTCGCTGGGCGCTTGTTGATGGCGCTAAAACGTGACATTAGTGTGAATGTATTCACATATTTGAGTTTGCATTTAAAATTCTGACAATGAATGAATTGAAGCTTATGTATTCAGTTCATGTTTTAAAAATAATTTCAACAGTTTGTTTAAATGCATTATTAAAAGTTCAAGCCTTTCAACAGAACAGAATATTAGCATTGACAATGTGTACTTTTTGTGCATCACTTCAGAGGAGCTTGTCAAGGCAGAGCGAGGGGACATCAGTGAACTCATGACCACTTCCTTCTCCGAGACTCGGACCACCGAAGAGCTCGTACCTGCTGAGAGCGAGGAAGAGAAGGATGATGAAGAGGAGGAAGAGAGGGCCTTCCAGAACCGCCCCTATCCTCCTCGCATTGGTACTCACTCACTCATTACTCATGCAAGCGCCCACGCATCTAACATCCTTTAGTTCTTCCCTCATTTTGTGAGGACATGTAAAATGATGGTCTGCTTTCTCGCTCATTACTCTTGTTAATGATGCTTCTTTTCCCTCTTCCTGCCGTTTTCTCCTAGATTTACAGTCTAATAAGAAAGGTGAGTTGCAGTTCGGCATCATTTAACCGCAGAATTGTGCACTTTACAGTAATTACGGCAATTTGTTTATTTTAACATTTCCCATAGCTTATTATGCCTCTGCTTTTTTTTTGCATCTGTTCCTCATTTGTACAGAGGATGAGTATGATTATACCACATCTGAGAGAGGCCCTACTTATGAATATGAAGAAAAGGTAAGTTGGTGATCACTTTATTCTGTCGGTCTACAAATACTAAGTATTTTATGTTCACTTATATTTCATTAGACAGAAATGGTTGATGTGAGGAGATGTCCACTTTAACCGGTCCCTTTAAAATATTTTTGAAGGATTTTTTTACGTCACTAATTAAATGCATAAGGTTAAACATATTATTCATACAAGGATATATTTCAAACTTTTTTGTGATTTTTGATGATTATAGGTTTCAAACTTTATTTTTGTCTAACACCAATAAAAAAGCGGGACAAGATGAAAGCTCCACTGACCCTGGACTTTGATTATTCTCACTGCTTCTTCACTTTTTCCTTCAACTAAGCTTTCCATTATCATGTTCAGATACTTGCTGCACCATAGTGGAGCTGTTTGCACTATCACCCTATAGAAACAAAGTTGTGAGTTCAAATCTTAGCCACAGTTTCTTTGGTCTTATTCACTGCTGCACAGTATAGCAATTATCATTGTATGGAATAACACAATTGCAAAGAACAGCTTGGACACAATATTGGTTAGAATGTCATATTTGCACTCACAATATGCGTAGCTATACTATATTTGGCAAGTTTGATGGAATATAATTGCCCTTAATGCCTACGGTGGAAGTATATTTTTAGTAGCCACAATGCTAATGCTCAAGGTGAATAATTGGGATCTTGTATAGCCGAAAGAAAAGATAAAATGTGAATTGTGGGTTTTTTGCAATAGTATCACACACATATTTTTCTGTTATGATAGAATATTCAAATTTTCTTAGAAACTGAATCAGCTGTAAGCCTAAAGCATGAAAATTATTGAAATATATCACATTGGCTAATGAACCTTTTGATGATACTTTGATTTACTGAGATGCACCCATGTAGTTTTTTATTGTTATATGTTCTGTGTTCCTACAGATTAACACCTCTGCTGAGTTGAAACAGGTAGTCAAGCCCAATGAGATTGCAAGAGATGAACTGGTAAGAGCTTGTGTATAAAATGTCTTCTAGGCCTTTGAAATAATTATTGTAGCAAATTGTATTTTAGTGTGATAAATTACAATAACAATGATGTATTTGATTCTATTTAATATTGCTTCCTTCCAAAGCAACCTGATGCCCTGGAGACATTTAACCGTGGCGCCATGGTTGGGTTACTGGTGGTGGCCGTAGCTATCGCCATGGTGATGGTAATCAGCCTGCTCCTGGTGCGCAGAAAGCCATACGGCACTATTAGCCATGGCATTGTGGAGGTAGGACCCAAGCCAGACCTTTAATTTATGGATAAATGTTCAAAAAAACATAATAATAATCTGTTATCATGGTTTTTAATGGTGTAATTGGGCAGATAAAGTCACCAATGCAGTACATTGTGTCCCTTTGTCTGGATAAAAAGACTGAAAGGTCAAGCTAAAGGCTGCTCCGTTAATCTATAACTAACGTCCAAACAGCTCCTATCTTCCAAATAGCTTTTATCTTCCTCTCCCCATATTAGGTTTGTATTAAATACTCTACCAAGTCATGCTCAAAACATGTTTCACATGGAAAATTATCAGCAATGAACCACAGACTCTCATGTCTTCAGTACTAATAACCACAAACACTTATGTAAAGAGCAGCTTGATGTGGAAGTGACAAGCTATAAAATGTTTGAGATAAAAGTAGCTTAAACTTATTTGGAACCGATTCCACACTGACTAGATATATTATCCAATGAAACGTTCTTCTGTTTCACCAAACTAAGATTGTTCAGACTTGCCTCTGTTAGAGGTAAATTGACTGGTGATAAAATCAACTCGGTAAAACCCTACACTATTATTTGGGGGTTTCTTTTCTTGTTTTCTGTCGAAATTACTTGTGCCATAATTACTGAATAGTTTTTATCTTTGTGTTTTACTTTTTGAAGTTGAGTATCTTGACATTGTTAAAGAGCGATCTAGGATTTCATTTTGTCTTTACCTTTACTGTTTCCTCCGCAACAAAACAGTAAAGACAAGCGAAAATGCCATTTGAATAAAGCTGATTGGTGTCAGGAACTAAAACAACTGGAAGCAACCAGTAACATAAATTCTGACCCTTTAAAATGTAACCAATAATATAACAATTTGCCACTAATGACTTTGAGTGAGAATAACATTTTGCAATTAGCTTTGCTACAAATGTGGGTCACATAATCACCGCCCTCTTCGTGAATTCTGGCGCATCCTGTTTAGCTAGCAACTTAGTAAGAACACTTCACATAAGTTAATTAATCATGTTGAATCATATATAACATTGTGAATTTAAATGTCTAAGCTAATTAACAGTATGATAAAATAGATTTAGTGCAGCAAATAATTACTCCATTTGGTCCTAAGACCATTATTCAGGAGAGAGTGCTGCAATGCACATATATATGCATAAAAGTGTAGAATGATTTGGCAATCTAAACTATTAATTACAAACTGCACAAAAACTTTTTAAAGGTTTTTGTGCAGGTGGGGGATTGATGGGATCGGGCGCAGGTGTTTGCCTGACCTTGTAAAGAAGAAAATGTCTGACCCTAGTGGCAAAATGCTGTCAAGCCATATCAAAACAGTATAAAATACTTTAGGATTTTGCTTTTGCTGCATCGCAGTTAAAATGACCTACACATTACATTCTGGGCGGATATTATCTTATTGGTTGTAAACTACTGTGTGCTATAGGGAGGTAAAAAAATAAAATCTCCAAAACTTACTGTTACAGAACTGCTCCTAAGATTGACTGTGTACTAAAGAGTAATTCTCCTGTGATTTAAGACAAATTATTTTAAGAGTGTCTTCATAACTTTACCGACTGTTTCCACAGTTTCCCTTTTATGACTCGAATACCTTTGCTTTTATCTTAGTCAGTGGCATGAGCTTTATTTGCATATTTTTCTTCGATGCTATAACTCAGGCCCTTGGTGTTTTTCGCAGCAGGTTGACCCTATGTTGACACCAGAGGAACGGCAGCTCAACAAAATGCAAAACCATGGCTACGAGAACCCCACCTACAAGTTCTTTGAGCAGATGAACTGAAGCACTGGATGCTACCAGAAAGTCATGCCTGACCACATGTTGTCCCTCGAGACCCCGTCCCCTCTGACCTGTCTCCCCACTTGTCTTGAAAGTGGTGTCCCAGATGCACTTCCTGTGATGGATTTATGATGTGTTGCTTATTTAAATTAACTGATGATAAACTGCTAGGTTCCTTTCCCATAGCCAGTTAATCGCATCATAATGTGATTAATGAGATGTAATACAATCCTATATTACGTATTGTAGTCAAATATTCCTTTTGGGTAAACAGAGCTACACCATTTCATAATCGCAGAAATCATCCATCTCATCCTTGTGGCATGACTTGACCTACTGCTCCTCCCTTGAAACTGAATTTTGAATGGTGCATAATACTTTATTATTAGTATTTATTTTTCATTAGTAGTTTCTTTGTTGAGATTGAACCACAGTTAGACTTATCTGTGCAGATGAGCGTGAATGGCAGCCTAGCTGATAGGCTAGCTGAAAACTTACCTCCACGAGTTACTATAACAACTGTAGGAAAAGATGTGGAGTTTTCGAATGTATGAGACAAACGGGCTTTAATTTAAAAACACAGAAAAACACAAATTAATGCAGACACTGTATGTGCTGGTTGTTCAAAAAAAATATTTAGACTTCTGAACAGGAATCATTTGGCAAAATACACACGAAATATAATTTAGCCAGTTTATTTGTTTTATTATTCGGCTTTGAAAAAGATCTGTACTATAGAATAGTCAAAAGTCCATTATTTTACTGGAAGCATGACAACTTTTGGTGTATGATGCTGCAGTATTTATTTGTGTTGTTCCTGTCATTGCTTTCAAAGAATCCAAAATGTTCCAGACGGACACTGTAAATAACGTAAGTACCTGCTACTAGATGTAGACATTTCTATGATTAATTTGCATCGGTGTCATGGAAAAATATGTTTAAAAAAAATAAAGAAATAATAAACACATTGTGCTGTTATGAGAAGGAGAAACATTTTCCTAACATGGCTGATTGAAAACGGACTGTTGTAAAAACCAGCACAAGACAACGACACAGCAACTACTTTCTGAATGTATTTGAGGTAGACGTTGAGATTCCTCCCTCTTTTACTTTTAATGCATCAATCCCCTTGTAGTGAACATCAGTAGGTAGCGCACTTTGACACATTTCAGGACTATTTTCCCTGGTGCCCTTGTCATCACTTTGTGTAGCAGCCTGTTTATTTTCACATTTGAGCAGAGGGATTATTCTAAATAAGACCTGCACAGAGCAGTAAAGTGTAAAAAGGGCACAACTATGGTATTGGGTCACCATATCAAGTATTATCTAGACATCTAGAGTCTAGACAAAGACACTCTGCCATGGTAGTCATACTCTTTTTTTTTTCCCAACATATATCTATATATATACATCAATTTGACCTCTTTAAACTCCTCACACTGGATTATAGTAGTCTGTAGAAGCTTTATATAGGTCTCATCGTAGAAAGGCTTTCAACTGAATGACTCATTCTAGTTTTCATATTTATGATCCACCTGCTACCCTAAATAGGCGAGTCAAGAAAAGGGATTGCCCCTTGAAATTCTGACGAACTGTTTACGGCTTATTGTGTCATTTTGTTTTCCTCTACCCTCTGAAATTTATTACTGGTCACCTTGATTAGAAAAGGTCACACTGTGGAGCTTATCAGGCTTTAATTATATGTTTTAGCACATACAATATTTGTTTATGTCTGCTGGCAGTTTTACATAAAGCTCCTGAAGAAAGTGAGTGAGGGGAGGGGCTTTTCTTTTTTTGTGTGTGTTTTCAGAAAAAAAGAAAGAAATGAAATTGAGGTTTGCCATAATTTTGTTTGTCGCGTTAGGTGGGTTTAAAAGCGGGTTGTGGTCATGTTATGACAGGATAAGAGAAGTCGCAGCCCCGTGTATAAAGTGTACAGCTCCGTTAGTGAATGAAAACATTGTATGTTCACAGTTTAAGTCAGTCGATCTTGTAATGATACTACTGAAACCATAGATGAGAATAAGCTTGCCTGTGTTTCCCAAACCACCGAAGGTTTCCTACCAGCATTTAGCAAAACTCAACATGGTGTATACTCTAGTTACTCAAGTCACATTTGTACTTAAACATCCTGATTCAGACTCTAGACTTCTTCTTTGTTGGTCCGTCCCCTTACTCCCTGATAAAATATAAACGATGTTATCGAGGTTTTAATTGCTGCATTATTGCCTTTTACAATGCTGTGTTTTGGATGTAACTATTCTGTATTTTTTATTTATTATGTAACAATCAGTTGGATTAAGGGTCATGCAATTCACATGTAATTAAAAGCATGTATGCAAGAAAAAAAATAATAGATGACGCTGAGGAAATGTGAATCTTAATTGACATGCAGTGGCATTAAGCACAACTAAATTGTTAAACCTGGTGAAATGATGTAAATTGACTCACTAGGATGTTGTTACTACTACTGAAAGAGCTGTTCTTCATTTTCATTAAGACCTTTAACCAAAGACATGCTCCATGACTTCTTGAGACAGATTTCTTTATTTGGCAAAGTGTTCCTGTGTAACTGTACTGTAAACATTCTGGCAAATTTAAACTGGTTGAGTTCATTAAAAGTGTAATAAAGGTGAATGACCCCTTAAGCGTCATTGGTGTGTTCTTTTTTTTTTTAGCACAGGTGCATGTCTGGGAAATAAATCACTGAAAAACTAAATTATTTTATTAATTCAGTTTAAAAAGGGAAAATAATATTAAATAACTTAAAGTGATATAATTCAAGGGTTTATTTCTATCCATTTTGACTCATAGTACATGAGCCTTTCTCAGCCTCACTTTTTCCTTCCACTGAACCTTCTTTAGTTATACTTGGATACCACACTGTGCTTAGGCATAATCATTTATGGTCTCTGTAGAAAGTGTCGGGGGGTAAAAACAAGAACCCGGAAATGTATTAGCTGTGTGTGATTATTCTTCAGTCATATTTGCATCTATAAGTTAATAAAACATCCAACTGTCTTATAATAAGAAAAAACCTGAGAAGCCCACTTTAATTTGGGTCTTCAAAGAAAGTTTGCTGTAATTTTGTTCCACTCCTGCTGGTATTTGATGTAACTGGTTTGCATGCTGCTTAACCACATTCAGCTTTTCTATTCTACCCACCTTTCTTTCCTCGGTGATGGCCACTCCAAAACATCGACTTGGTTGTCCTTCAGACTCTATGCTAGATGTTTGGACATTTATACGGTGCTTAAATTTGCATATTTATTTGAGCAGATGTGGCGCCTCCAGGCAAATAAAAATGATAAAACAGTGTCCAATGTCACACAAGGAAGTCGTGTGTTATAATGAGAGGTATAATTCAACATGAATCCACTGGTGTTCCTCAGTTTAACTCAGTTATTATGAATTAAGTGTTAAAGGCTGTGACATCATCACATGGGCTTTCCCAAATTGATCAAAAGCACACAAAGCTTTGTGTACGTAAAGTTCTAACCTGTGATAAAAGAATAAAACAAGTATTTTAAAACAAGTCAGTTTCATTATTTTGTCATTTAGAAAATATACATTTTTTTTGGTAATCTTAGCTGACAACATGGGAAAGATATAGTGTAATTGAATGTCACATAGTTAGAAAAAGAGTTGCATGTCCTTTTATACAGTGTATGTAAATCTTTGGTTTCAACTGTACAAGTGGGGGTAGTGGAAACCTCAGGCTTACTCGTACTGGAAAATCAGCTCTTCTTCCACTTCAAGGTTTCTTTGGAAAAAGAAACCTAAAGTACATAAAACAACATGCTTTTTTACATACAGTTTTAACTGGAATTAGCAATGGCTATACAGATATATAGAAAGGACCCGACCCAAGTAGTTGCACAAGCACATCTATTTCTGTTCTTTTGTGTGTGTGGGCGTGTGCTTGTGTGTGTGTGTGTTATATTGACGTAAAAACAACATTTGGTAGTAAAACTTTTTAGAGATTAAAATCATGACCGAGCCTGAGATAAGAAAATTTCTCAGTTTTCAGCATGGAGTTTCAGTGACTCCTTAAGCCACAGTGTCAATTTTGTGAAGCCCAAATTGTATCTCACTTCCTTTGTCAGGAAAAGCTACATGAGATAATATCACTCTGTTACCTTGTTTTAAATGACAGAAAAGAAAAAGAAAAAGGCTAAAAAGAAAAACATTTACACTATTTTGTTGTTATTTAGGAGTTCAGCTCAAGAAAGGCTAAGAAACTTTACCTTGTAGAGTCATTTCCAATGTATCCTGGTAACTTAAAATTTCATATTATTGTCATTTTGATGGAAAAAAAGCTCCACTTTACATGCTTATAGACTTGGAGTTCTCCAAAAGTGAAACCTGTGAAATGAAACCATTTAAAAGAAACAAGATTCTTTATTCATTTTTGAGTGTCTCCTTGCTTCCAAGTTTTTCATGCTTTAGTTAGTGAATGCCATGGCAATTGGTGGAATTTTACAATGCAGCCAATTGCTAGGGCTAATAAACAAGACAAGAGAACAATGTAACCAAAACATACTACAGTCTATTCTTACTGAATGCTTTTTTTCATATTTCATGTTTAAAAAGCACATTTTACAGCTACCAATGTAGCTGTAGTTGGGTCTACTGTTTGTTTGTAAATTTGTCAAATATTTGATCAAATTTCATTAAAATATTTCACCATGCAAACAAACTTTGCAACATTTAGTTAGATTTTATTGTAAATGTTCGCACTGCAGCTTCCAATCTGAGTGATTTTATTTTCTAAGATGAAGTATCTCAGTAAAAGTAACATAAGATTTACTAGGAACTCTTAGAGACTGACTTTACTGTTCCCACAGGACATTTTATTTGCAGCATGTCTACAAAGTCTACACCACGATAGTAACGCTCACGCTCCAGAGATCATGATATAAGTTAATGATTTTTAAAATCTAAAATTTTGTGGTAATTAGTATTTTAATATTACACTAAAATGTAAATGATTTTGATCCAAAAAACACAATTATTTTACCACAAAAGTTAACATAGTTCCAAAATGTTTTGAAATATTGACGAGTCATATGAGTTTTAGGGATTCTGAAGCGCTCATGAATGCAGTAAAATAAAAATCATAAGAAAACTATGCAAAAACAACAATTTTCCAGCTGTAATTAAAGAATTTATCAAAAAAAGCAATGAGAATTTAAGTGTCATCATCTTACTTATTGTTACGACCCAGCTCAGCCAGGGGAAGGGGAAGCAACACTTAATCAACCCAGATGTAAAAGGGTGTGACAGTAGGATTTATTTGTGTTGGGAATTACAAAAAGATAACAAAACAACTACAATCAAAAGTTAGGGGATTAGAACCAAAAGTACTAAGTAAAACAAACTCCACAAAACGTCCAGGGTGATACACAAAATAACTTAATCAAACAAAATTGTCTTTAAGTTCAAAGTAACCAAGGTTAGACAAAAACCAAACTACAAAACTCTAGTGGAGATTGAACAGAAAAAACTCTCAGGGACAAAAGCTAACAACACAATTTCAATTTACAAACAAGCTCACAAAGACACAGCTACTAGCAGTAGTCTTCACTCGACAGAGGTGGCAAGTTGTCTGCACAAACAAATCAGATCAGCCACGCCTTGTCCCAGGAAGTCCTTGTTTAAAAAGGAGATGGCCTCAGCAGGGATTGGTGGAGCTGGCTGATTGGGGATCCAATCAGCTCTACGGCAGACCTCTGGGGCGTGGCACTGGAGGATGAGGGCTGCTTCCACTTTCCAATAGAATCCTCGTTGACGATTAGGGAGCTGCAGCTAAACAAACAAAAAAAAGAAACCTACAAGGCCACCGGCCGTAACACTTATAATGTTAGCTGTATTGTTATTGTGGTAATTGTAGAAAAGGGGTGTCAAACATCCATAATGCGAGACCGTGAAAAGGTCATAATAATGTATCTAATCTGATGAAAAACTCTGCGACAGACTGGCGACCTGTCCAGGGTGACCCCACCTCTCGCCCGGAACGTTAGCTGGAGAGGCACCAGCAACCCTCCTGACCCCACTCTGGACAAGGGTGTTAGAAAATGGATAGATGGATGGATGGATGAAAACTACCAAAGCGTTAATTAAATGCCGGTGCAAGATAACATTACGCAATAGACTACAGAGCTGATTGAAAAAGATATTTAAAATAGTTGTTTGATAAAAATCAAACAGGTTTTTGTCATTTCAACAGTTTTTCATTGTACACTGGCTATGTTTCCAAATAAAGTAATAAATAAGTAACTAATTGAATTCTGAGTCTGTTATTCAACTTTATTAGTAAGAATACTCAAATGTCCACCTACCACAGCAAATAAGTATTTTTTGTTTCTTATTTTGGGGAACAGAGCAGCCTATAACATCTTTAGAACTGATCTGCTCCCTGTTTGGAGGTCAGTCTGTGCTCCAAGCGAAAGAGTTCTAGTATCTTAGTGTCTAAGCTGAAATGTGGTTTTTCCATATATAACCTGGGGAGCTTGGAGTAGAGCCACTGCTCAGCAGACTTATGATGTTATACTTAATCTAATGAATTTAGGAGCTTAAGCAGAGAAGACCAACCATCAAAGGGTTGAAGAGCCTTTACCTATCTTTTGCGATTTTAGTTTCTGAGGAAAGTTTCTTTTGAACTTAAAGTAGAGCGATGAGTAATGCAGTGTGGCAGCTGTTGTCACTTGTGCATGCATTTTCTTTGATGTCTTAAACAAAGGCATGACAAGCAAATCTAAGTTCTCCACAATGTAAGGTCATTAAAAAGCATCAGATATTCAGTCAAATTAATTAATAAGTAACTTTGGCACAGTTCCCAAGCAGAAACTCACCTGACAGTCAGTGGGGGCGTGGGCGGCGCTCACACTTCCTTCACCTACAAATTACAAAGAAGTGTCAAGCCCCAGCCTCTGGTTCACTTCTTCCAAACCACAACACTGACGGGTAGTCCTGCTCACCCAGATTACTGTGAAAAGGCTCAGTGGCTGTACAGTAACAGTTTGCCATTGATGCCTGTAGCGCGGATCAGTCATCTTGGTAGTGGTTCCTGTGAAGTCAACTGCTCACATACCGCCAGTGCGGTAACGTAAGCCGACTCATATTAACCTAGACTTTAATCACTTCGCAGTCTGAGTGAACATCTTGTTTAGTTTGGTAACACTTTGATTCATTCAACAAAACAACAATACGAAACCCCTTTGTTCATAAAAATTAAGTTGTTTTGTAGGTGGATCAAAGGTATCTTTGCACTTCAGATGTATTTGGTAAATATCTTTAACATCATTTGCACAATCCATCGCATTGCACTGATGTGCACAGAAGAGGAGATTGTCACATTTTGCTATCCTGCTCAGACACACCCCAGTGAGTCAGCATTGCATGGGGTCTGGTGGAGGAGTCTGATGATGATTGTTCAACTGACAGTGAGGGGATAGCAGCTGCTATGTGATGTGAGAGGGGGGTGAGGTGTGCATAAGGGGGAAGGGGTGGTGCGAACATTCTTGATATTAGTTGTAGGTGAAGCCCTTCTCATCACTGCTTGCTTCCCATGTTGTGCAAGGTGACATTTAAGCATTGGTATGATGCTAATTTCCTTGAGGGGAATAGATGAGATCATGGTGTCTGTCCAGTGGTTTTGAGGAGGACTCGGTGATAAGTGTTTGCACAAAGTGCTCGCAGAGAAGCCCCAAATGTCACCGCGTAGCTCAGAGCCATGCATACGCCCACACTTTGACAAACCACCAGACTGAGTAATCATAAATGGTCAGTTGTTATAAGTTACAGTGATGCAGAGCTGAAAAATCGTTCTCTTACTAATGCACCAAGATCTCAAACTTGTGATCACAGCGATTACAACGAAACCACACGGTGGTTAACTTGACATGCATGCAATGATCATTTAAGGGAGAAATGCAAAAAGAATTTTTGTTAAATATCTAAAAGTAGACGCTCTCATTTGCACCTCCAATTTTCAGAGCTTTCCATGGTAATGTTAACATGAAACTTCTTTTTTTGTCTGCCTTCACTTTGTCAATAGGTTCACGGTGGCTTTCAAAATTAGTTGCATTATTTGGAGGTTAACTGTCTCAACTTCAAAAGGAAAAATAGGATCTTATCAGCAAGACAAAACGATGTCAGTGCATCGGAAAAAGTGCATACCTACTCATAAAGATTGGAAAAGTCGAACAAATCTCTCTTGAAATCTTGAATTTTTGGGTGACAATTGCTGGCTCTGCTTTAATCCATATATATGATGTGTTAATAAGACCTAATGAGCTGCTTATATGTGCACGTTATAGATAACTTTCCAAGAAAAGAGAAACTACCTGGTAAAACCTTAAATAAATTTATTTATTTACAACTAAATCAATAAATGTTCACAGCAACAAGTGAACTAACTGAAGGCTCATTGCTCTGACCTAAAAAGGTCCTTAACAGTAAGTGCAGCAAATGCTGCATCTGGCATGTCAGAAATACAGATTAAACTACACAGCCCAAGATTAAAATGATCTTTGAGAACGAACTAAAATTACTTCCAGATTGAAAGTCAGGTAGCTCATAAACGACACTTTGTAAGTTTTTAAAGAGTTTAATCTATATCTTCACTTGTTTGGTCAAACTTGTTTTCACCTCTCTCCCATGACAACATTTTAGCTTTGTATAGAATCACAGATTCGCAGATTAATGCTTTCCTGTTAGGCGTTGTGTTTTTAACCTCTGCTGTGTGGCTGTTTCACATTTTTATCTCCTACATTGTGAGCGAATGTAGTCTGAAGCAGCTTAAAATAAATAAATTGCTCTGTTAAGCTACTAAATAATATAAAACTTCTTTAGTCTGTGTGCACTTGAAAATACCAAAATACAAAATTTTAAAACGATAATGCTCTGCTGACTACAGTCATATTTAATATATTTGCATATTTTTGTAAAATGAACTAATTTCAATAAATTACTTACATCAAGCCAGTTTCTCTGTAAATTATTTTTTTTGTTAATGAGTAATCCAAACACAACATTTCAGATTGAATATGACATCAGAACATAATTCAGAAATATGGGCTTAATCTAAATATTTTTAAAATATCTGCTTAAAGCTTTTTAAAAACTACTTTTTCATTTGACTTACAAGCCTCATTGGAATACATATTAACATTTATTAAAAATGACTGCATACCATACAACACCACTTGTTCATGAGGCACTTTGAAAATAATAGGACTGTACAAGAAGTGCTGAAGAACAAAGTCAAACAGAGGAGTGAATAAAAGGTATACTGATACACAGAACAACACTAAAAACAAATCGGACAAAATGTACACGGGAACTTGGATACAAACACTATTTAGAGGATTATGCTTCATCACCTCTGAAAGATAATCTGGTCCAGGACCTCGGAGTAAGATGGCACACCACTTTCTACCAACTGAGGGCAAAAATGAGAAAACTTACAAATCCCAAAAAGAAGCACATTGCAGTAAAAAATAGCACTGAGTGACAGAAGGTACAATGGAAAAGCATCAAGAGCCTTTTGGTAATCTAAAGGGAGATGATACTGATACAAAATTACTCATTAGTGTTCAGATTAGAATTAAGTTTCACATTTTGATGTATGCAATATATTTGTCACATTGTAGCTTATTTATTGACTAAAACCAACAATAGAAACAAATCCTAAAGGAGCTGTCGGTGACATAGATCACGAAACTTAATAACTTACCATATCTTTACTATTTCTCAAACCTTCCATCGCCTCAAACATCTTTTAGCAAAATGCCAAAACTTTCCTCTATTACTCAGATTTTCACAGAATCACAAGTTGAACCCTCTGCTCTTGTTGTGCAATGAACATGCTCCAAATTGTTGACATGAAAACTGCAGAGATCACATCTTCACTGATGGTATTTGCTGTGTGCTTTTTTGTTTCATCTTGAACAACAAAACTTTTTTTTTTTACTCAAACCCACAACAGTTTGGTTGCACCAAAGTCTGTCTTTTTTCCTGCCAGAGCTTTTTAAGGTGCTCAGCGTCTTTGTGTGCGTGTGTGGGTGTGTGGGTGTGTGTGTGTGTGTGTGTTGCGTTTAAAATCCACTAAGACCAGAGCAGCGCATCTTCAGGAGTTGAGTGACCATGTTGATCACCTACTTAGTGTAAAAGACAAAACAACTTTTTTTCTGAAACTGTTATGAAAAAATCCAGAAATAAAACCTTTCTCAAAAACACAACCATTTTCTGGAAGTGGCAGGTAAACTCTCTGTCTTCTGCTTTAGGGGTTCGGTTTATATTTTAAGGTGTTACTTTTAAATTCTGAACTTTACTCAGAAAGCTCATGAAGGCTACTGCATGATTTGTGCTTGTCTTCGAGATAAACTCTGTCAAAAGAGTACCTTAATACCTTAAGATTTTAAAACTGAAAAAGAGATATAGTTTTGACAAAACAAAGTTATTTTGTGCAATTAAAGGAGAATAATGCAATGCGATGAGATGAAAATAGATTCTGCAGCAAGCTCAACTTGTTATTAATAATTTTGCTGCACGCATCGGTTTTAAACAAAAAGCTGCAGAAAACCTAATGTAGGACTAGCCAACCGCTGTGGTCTGTTTAAGTGACCATCTCTCTACAGTTGGCCTATTTTTGAAGGTTGTCACATTAACATCTGAGATATCTGACAAAAGGGAAAAGCAGACATCTCTATTTTGAGGGTGAACGTTTGCAAGCCTGCCCTCCCTGCATGTCAGTACCAATGGGCTTTGGCCTGCATGTTTCCTGTCACAGGCCAGTCGCTTTCAAGTGGTTTCTGTCACAGCATAGAATACTCTATTAATGTAGTGACCAGCACACAATGGCTGCAGGGGTAGGAAACCATCTACGGTTGTCACTGGTATATAGCATCACACAAATATCCCGCCACTGTCCTCATTTTTCTCCCTCTCTCCCTACTTAGCATTTCTCCCTTTCTGCATATCTATATATCTGTATCTATATCTATATATATGTATGATTTTATAGACATGTATATATGTATATGTATGCATGTGTGTGTGAGAGAGAGAGAGAGAGATAGAGAGAGAGAGAGGAAGAGAGACTTTTTACTTTTGCTTTTGAGGTGTTCTTCTATAGATAAATAAACAACAATAGAAACTTCCTTGCACTTTAAACAAGCATAGCAGTTTTATGACAACATGTGGGTTAATAAAACAGAAAGTTGCTTTCTTATAGCATGAAGCAAGCTAATAGCTCTATAATCAATGCACCAATAGGAGACTTGAAGAGGAGGGACTGTGAAGACAAAGAGGAAACCACCTTGTCCCACAGACCAACCTGTGCCCCAACATTTCAGAAGTCACTGTACAGTCATGATGCAGGGTAGCTCATCGCCCTCTTGGGAGAAAGCTCACTAAATACCCGGTAAGTGCCTCATTCATGCAGATTTATGCTTCTTTCAGCTTCCGAGACTTGAAACCACAAGAACATAAACTTGCTCCTCCGCTGTCGTTTTTAGCACCCTTTTATTTTTCTAAAGAAAATCTAGTGAAAACTAGTTCTACTGTGCTCTTCTGTAGCCCACGGAGTCTTTCAAATCAGTCTTCTCTCCTTTGACTTAAATCCTCTACATGCGCGCTGCGGGGAGGATGACTGTGAGTTCATGTCCTGTAAAAGGATGTGTAAATCTGACAAATGCATGCACGGTTTTCCCCTGTGTAAGCATTTAGATTCTACTGTACTGCAGCTGAATGGAGCTCAAGCACCAGCTAACTGTGACATGACTATGCAGGAGTGCACTGTTGATTTGAATACCGTACGTTATATTCTTTTGCTAAGTTAAATATTTTCAAAAACTTCTGAAAATGTAGTTTATTAGTCAATGTCTGGTTAAAAGCGAAGCGCAATCCTTAAGCTGGTTTTGATTTGAAGGCCTCCTACTGTGTTTATTATTTCAAATTATGTTAATAGTGGCTTCAAAGAGGAAAAGTTTTAGGAAATCCTAGAAAGTTGTCTTGGTAATTAGAATAAAACATAATAATTAGATTAAAGAGAATGTAAAGTTGATTAAAAATTTATACGGAAAAGCATATTCCAAACTTTTAATTTGCTTCAAAGCTATAAAAGGCTAAGACATGTTTTATTTTTAAGGTTTTGGAAAAAGCTGCTTCACATGACCAACAATATTCTATTTAATTATTATTATTATAACAATAATTATTGTTATTGTTGTTAGTAGTAGTATTAGCAGTGTTAATAGGAGTAGTAATAGTGTTATATTTTGTTTCAGATCAGTGAATTGTAAATTCAAAATGCGGAACACGTAGAAAAGTCGTTTATGTCGCATTGGCAGAAATTTGCCCTCGGGGAAGTTTTACACCCATTTGCACAGACGATATTTTGTACACCAATTCATGCTCGCTTTATATACCTAAACTGAATAATGAGAGGTATAGTACATTTACAAACTGCTATGACGACTTTTATTCTTCCATTTATCAAGTGTACATTGAAGTGAAACTTTTAGCTTGCATATGACCCTGGTATACAGTATATGTAAAGTTGCTCTAGTGTCACTTTCACTCTCGATGCTACATTTATGGACTGTGCTCAGCGTGTATGTGAGCAAAAATGGCAGAGATAAAAATCAACAGATGCCAAACTGTTGCAAAAAATAACTTGTCCTTTGAACGTATTGCTGGTTTTTTTTAACATGGTAATTGAAAAATCTATCTTAAATTATCAGTCTGATGCACTTTTTTGTTAAAGAGCAGCACTAAGCATTTTACTTCCAGAAAATAATTTTAAAATTTTATATTTTTTCCATCTTAGCTAGAGATTCAATAGAAAAACGACTGAAGTTGCTTAAAATTGTGCCACAGATAATTTCTGACCTCAGTTTGGAAAAGCAGCAACGCATTATAAATCGCAAGAGTCAGACATTTTCAAGATGACACCCTTCCAAGCAGCTTGTAAACGCACAGCAGCAACATTTTCATCTCTGGATTCTCAATTTTAGTTGCAAAATTCCAAATATTTCTGTTTGATATGCAGATATTTACATATTACACCCCTGCACACTTTTACATTTGATGTCTGTCACACCAAAATACAGCTTTATTGTTGTTGATGTTCAAACTTTACTCATGTTTTCTCGAGTGTACAGTCATTAGTCATGGTTTCATACACTGTTAGGGCTTTGTGGCTTTTAGAGTGCATATGTGCTCTGCGAATATCAAAAGTGTCACTTAGCAGAGCACATTTTCACAAAGCAGCATGTTTTAGCCTGATAACACACATTGCTGTGATTGAGGTAAATCTTATTGCAGAAGTATAGGAAAATGTGTCAATTTTAGTCTTTGTGGAGGGTTAAAAATGTATGACTGTTAGCTGGCATGAATGAAAAAGAAATGTGTTATTAAATATTTTATAATGATTAACTAAATCTAATGTGCAATCTGTCTCCTTGACTCTCGCCACTGGCAACACTAAATCAGGAGGCAGGGGGAAAACTATTTAAACCACAGCAAACACATTACATGATAGTCACTAGCCTTTTTTCTGCCATTGATTTCCATTCCAGAGAAATGCAACAAAGAAATGGAACTGATGTTAACACAGTGTAGGAATCATCTGACCACGTTTTGTGTTGTGGTTTTCTCTTTTCAGAACCTCGCCGATATTTCTAGAACGTTCAGAAATGATTCGAATCAGCAACACCCAATACTTCCACTTTCTGCAGCAGGCAGATGCCCTCCGTCAATCAGGTTCGTTTTGCGATGTCATCATCTCGGTGCAGAGCCAAACGTTTCGGGCGCACCGGTTAGTTCTAGCCTGTGCTAGTAGAGCGCTAGCGCAACACCTAGCCAAAGGCGACGCAGACAGCCCAGCCCATTGCACATTGGAGTATTTCTCTCCCCACACCTTTCAGCAAGTTCTAGACTTCACCTACACTCAAGCTCTTGATGTGCCGGTGAAAGACCTGCAGCAGCTGCTAAGAGCCGCCCAGGTCTTAGAAATGCAGCTACTGGAGGACCAGTGCCGAAAGCAGCTGGACCGTCTCGAAGCCAGAGAGAAGGATAAAAACGGAGAAGCAGTAGACCTCACAGAGGAAGATAAATGTTTAGAAGAGAAAGTTCAAAAGCAAAAAGGTAGGCCAGTTCTAGAGAACAAAGTCCAGAAGACATCCTCCCCGGTAGAAAAGCCAAGCAATGGCATCGTCATGGAAAATGTTTCAATCACTGATTCTACGGATGTCCGCACCAACCAAAGATCCCCAAAAAGGAAGGCAAAATTGTCCCCGATGTCAGCGACCCTGTGCAACAGAGATAGTGTTATTACCAGGCCCAACACCAGCGGTTCCTCTTTCTCCTCTACATGGGCATTCCCTCCAAACATGTGGGACAATGGCAATCACCTGAACACCCTAATGCGAATTGCAGGGAACTATTCTAACTTTTTTGCATCTCATCCCCTTCCGTCCTCCAACCAGACCTCTATGGTATGCCCATTCCCCCTTTCTTCTCAACACATGTTCCCTTTACTCAGTTCCCATTTTCAAACTCCCCTTCAAAGCACAGCACTGGGCTGCTCACGCTTGCACTCCCATCCCTACGCTCAAAATCTGTACACAGAGACTTCGAGGATGGGCAGCATGATCAAGAACGGCATTTTGAAGAGAAAAAAATTGAGCCAAACTAGTCAAACTGTGGAAACAAGGTAAGACAGCCTTCTGACATAATTTTGGAAAGTTCAGTTTTGATTTTCTCACATTGTCTCCATGATTTTCCTACTGAAGACTCATTTTAGAACTCCCTGACTTGCTCAGTTGTTCCTTTGCGACAGCTATCGTATTTGACTCACTGCTGCTTCGGTGGATGTGTGTGTGTATGTGTGTGTGAGAGAGAGACAGAGAGAGAGAGAGAGAGAGAGAGAGAGAGAGAGATTGAGCCTCTTGCACTTTCCTGCTCGATCGGTTTCACCTGTTAACCCTTCGATGCCACATCAAATCTGTCGAGGTCTCTTTTAATAAAATCGTAATCCAAGTTTAGATACGCAAAAATAGTTTCATTGATCCAAACTATTTTCCAGTACTTTAGTCTTTTTTTTTTATTACATTGAACTTTCTGATATTAAGACTCAAAGAAGTCTCAGAATAGTTGTTAAAATGTATTTTTTCATGCAGAAAAAAGCCAAATTCTTTCAAGTCTTTTGCAACGTAAAACCAAACTGTGTATAAAGGGGAGTCCCCTAGACAACTCCCTTCCTTAACAAAATTTAAGATTTTCCACCCACTGAAATGTATCTTCTGTGTTTCGATTGGCCGTGTCTACACCACAAAAACATTGTTCAGAACATAAACGAGAGTATGTGTGGAAAAGAAGATCTTCTATGGTGTCTCCTACTATCTTGTTCCCTGTAATCAAATTAGAAATTTTTCACCAAAGGCAAATATTAGTGAAACCCTGAAGCGGTAGTATAAATATCCCGTGGTTGGAATCAGTAGAGGAGGAAACACACCCCAGTGAATTACATCTAAACTGATATTCTCTAATAAAAAGAAGCAATTTTTTTCACAGATTTTTGTCTTTGGCACAAATGTTTGATTTGTACCATACCATCTGCAGGACTCAAACAAACAAAATATGCTTCTCGCAGCTATCCTGAAATGCCGAAAGTCAGAGAAAGAGGTGACGGGTGCCAACGCTGCAGTTCGAGACTCCTCTGTGATCCGTTGCTGCGGGAGTCAGCCTCCACACAATTAGGTAAGAACGCAATAAAAATAAAATGCCTTAATACTGCAACAGCACACTGAGACCACGGCTGTGACTGCAGCTAGAGGAGTGTTGATCCTGGGTAAAACAGGCCAATACGTAAAATACTTATTGGGGTGACCCTTAACCTCAGCAGGCTCCAGCGACGCAACTACGCAATGGAAAGTGATAGAGAGTTGTGGTTTTGAAAGCATGGTGCAATAGGAGCAGTAGTGTGGTTACTAGATACAGCTAGATATACACAGTACAGTACGTGCTGCAGCGAAAGCGTGGTTTGTCCTTAGACAAAAAAAAAAAAATCTAACATATTTGATGTTTGGATAAAGTCTTCTGAAGTCAACAGCCCACATAGGATCTTCAAGGAAGCTTGTGCAAGTGCATGAGTGAAAGTGTACAATCTAGCTGATAAAGACTTTATCTGTTCTTTGGTGGAACGGTATGTTCATGTTTCAGCAGCTGTGAAAAATTAAAAAAGAAGAAATGCTGCGCTGAAGCTAAGAGATGGAAGACTTCTATAAAAGTGTCTATATATATATGGACATATATATGTCCATATATATATACATATATATACATACAAATAAATATACAAGCATTGCATTGCAAAACGTTGGGTATTTTGAATCGAGACACAGAGCGAAGCATTGGACAGGAAACACGCAAGACAGATCTCTGCAGGTTGCGTTTTTTAGAGTGGTAAGTGTTCAATTGTTGTGGTTTATACGCTCCTGTTTTCTCCCCTCACTACAGTGTACCCACTTTATATTTCAGCATCCTGTCTATAGGCTACTGTGATGGGTGCAATTTCTCTAAAAAGACCCGAAAACGATACAGGCCAGCAAAAGGCTGCACTTTTTTTTCTTTAACCTCAAAAATCACACCTTTTGTAAAAGATTTTTAAGAAGATATGCATGCAATGCAAAGCTGACAGGAAAGTATTCTTACACATGGTGAGTCTATTCTCTTGCAACAGGATGCGTCAAAGAGATACGCTCTCTGAGAAATGGTTGCAAAATTGCTTTTTAATAGCAGTCTTTTTTTTATTATTTTTTTCTCCAAAAACAGCAAATATTTTTCCTGTTTGCTTAACAAGAGAGGTCAGAAAGCAATGATTACTTAGCTTTTACATTTATTGAAAAGGTAGTCGCGTCGAATTAACTAGGAATCAAATCTCATTTACAGCACAGACTCAGTCAAGAGGCAGCATAATGGGCAAATACAATAATCACTGATAAAAGAAAAATTTAAACCTCAACACAATAACATAAAATGAGAATAGCTGGAGGTTGCAAGATTATAAAAATAATCCTCTCTGTAAATAGATTAGTTAATTACGACGTTTTCAAATAAAATCCTATGTCTTATTTCAAGCCTACAGTTCAGAAACACATCAAAGCAAGTGCTAATTAGATTTCCGTTATTAGAAACATTTATGAATCAGCTAGTTTTATTCCAATTAAAGAATGATTTGATTTACTCTTTGATGGCCTGCTATATTTTGTAGAAAAAAACAAAAGAATGTCATTGGTAATACCCATATTTGTCATGTTTAAAAACATTGAGTAATATGTGAGGTGGTATTTCCTGTTGTGCAGTTTAGCTTTGTGTGTAATATGCAGTTTTTGAAAACATGGGTCTCACTGCTGACAAGCCTTAACACCTTTAAAACTGCCCTTCTAACTGCCTATTTTGGTTTGCCGCAGGTCAAAACTGTGATGGATGTCAGTTCTGCGGAAGAGACGCCGTGCAACACGAAGCGAATGCTCGAGACCACAGAGGAGAAAAACCCTACCAGTGCAAACACTGTCCAAAGAAGTTTAGCCTAAAACATCAGCTCGATACACATCATCGCGTTCATACAGGTAATTCTCTAATAGTTGGTAACAGTTCAAAAACATACTTTGAGTCAGTGTACCACTGAGGACCTATTGATTACTCATTGTTCTAGTTGTGGAATCAAGCTTGCGACCCTAACAACCGCATAGATTTATGTTTTTGTCATGTTTTAACCAAAAACCTGGGTTTATTTTGAGTTGGGAGGGGTTTATTTGACAAGACCATTACAAAGTGGTTAAGCTGTGAAGTGTAAAAAAAAAGAAAAAAGTAAGTTATTCACTATTTAAATTTTTTTTTAAATCTGCAAAATGCGAGATACACTTTGCTCTGACGCCACAAAAAAATAAAATAAAAAATCCAGGACTATCAACTGACCTCGAGTTCACCTGTCTAAAATTTAATATCAGTAAAACAACTAGATCTTCTGTGAAGGCCTCGGAGGTTTGTTAGTGAACAAACAGCATCATGAAGACCAAGAAGCACAGCAGACAGGTCAAATTTTCATACAACAGTATTTGGTGCGTCACCCAAAAAGTAGTAGTGCACAATCAGTAAAGTAAAGAGAAGGTGTATTGTCATTGGAAATATTTTACAATGCATTACAACGTGCATGTTCTACACAATCACCTAGATTTGGAAATGTTTTTTCATTGTCTTAATTTCTTTTTGCATTCTTCTTTAGAATAGTTTCTTAATATTTTTATTTGCATGATTAAATCAGTTTAACAAATTAAATCAGATATCATAATTAGTTACTCAGTTTTTTAGTAGTAGAATCTACTTCAGTAAAAATATGTTGAAGTAATGCTACTCATTCTTTCTGTTGCCTACTCTACTCGCCTTTCTATCAAACAAAATCCCAATAAAATACATATGTGTTATGGTTGTAACGTGACAAAATGTAAAAAATATCCTATGGCTAAGAAATACTTTTGTGACATACTATATGTTTGAGTAATTTTAAGTTGAGAAATTATTGTAGTATTGTATTAAAATTATGATAGTGTGTAATTATGCAAATATTTACTCTGGGGCACATTTGAATGTTTAAAATGTTTCTTACAAATTTTAGTTTTTCCAAAGCGCTGAACATTTTCTGAAGAAGACTGTAGTAGAGTTGTTTTCCAAGCAGCTCATAGTTTTCCACTCATTTTAATATTACAAAAAAACCTAACAGAAAAACTGAAACTGACAGATCTCAATCTTCCATGAGGTAGGAGACGTGTTAATCAACAATGCACATTAGGACTGCCTCTTCATATATATATACATACATGTCTCAGCTGGAACATTCAAATGTTTAACATTTTCATTTTTATCCACATCTAGACGTTAGATTTTTGTTTTACCATGACATAAAATCAGAGAAACAAACTGACTAAGTGGAACAATAGCATGAAGTTAAGTTACGCAAACCTGGATGATTAGCATAAAAGTGTCCCAGTTTAGGTGATTTCACTCACTATCGCAATTCATTTCTGAAAAAGACAGAAAAAAACATTACGGAAGTGATGCATACTCGTCTTTTACAGGGTTTGACAACAGACTGAAAAGCTCACATGCTAGAATATAAATGTGAGACCCTTTGCTGATGCTCATTGTTTGGACCCCCACCCCCCAAAACACTTAAATGTCTTCCTTCCTGTGCATTGTCTTTGTTTCAAGGAGAGAAGCCGTTTGAGTGTCGCCTCTGTGGTCAGCGCTCACGGGACTACTCTGCCATGATCAAACACCTGCGGACCCATGGCGGCGCAGCGCCTTACCAGTGCACCGTGTGCCTGGAGTTCTGCAGCAGCCTGGTCGCCATGCAAAGGCACATCAAGAGCCACGCTGTGCAGGACTTCCCCCCTGACTGGAGCATCAACAACACCTACTTGTACATCTCCCACATATGAGGCCATCCTCATACGCTGTAGCTTCAGTTGGTGAATCTCCTGTAAGGCTGTTTAATTTAGGTTAAATTTACAGTACTGCAGTGACACTCATAGCTAAAGATCTGCTTAAAACATACAAAAAGTGAATGTTGAATAAAAACATTTCTCTAATTTGTGGTTCAAGGTCAAACCAGAGATTCATTGATGTAATATTTATGCAAAATAAAACTGTTCTCTATTTGCATTTGCAATAATAGGAAATACAGATGCAGTACTATTTCCAGTGACATTAAAGGTTTTGAAAGTGTTTACCAGGCATTAAAGCCACATCAGCATCTAATCCTCGATGCATGACGCAGGAATCCTCCCTCTGACTTTCAAAATTATTATTGGACTGCTTGTGCAAGCTTTGCAGCTTTCACCCAGGTTCACAGCGCCCTCAAGAGGACATGCAGCGAAAACAAAAATCAGCATTTTCTTGTGTTGGAGCTTTAAATGCCACGCTTGAAAGAACACAGGAAATATCAGAATCAGCCCTATTATCACTGCACAGTAAAAAAACACAATAACTAATTTAGTTAAAACCATATTTTATTCACATATGCATGCTGCATACACTTACCTATTCATATAATATTACACAAAGGTACTATTCAGTACTTGGTATAAAAGGTGTCAAGACTTAAGAATTAAGGATCAAATAAGAAATATTTCAATAATTTTTAACTACAAAAATGTATCAAAATAGATTATCGACATAATTATCAACATTCACTGAAATATGATAAAGGTTGCATGTCCTACTTTTTAATCAATCGTTCTGCTATATTACTATTTAATAAATGTTAGATCCTCTAACCAAGTCATTTTCTAATCCTCAGCTAAGAGACACAACTCTACCTTGAGCCTTGGCGCTGTTTCTGTTTCTGTTTTAGAGGTCTATAATTAATATAAAACTATCTGCCGACATGTCTAGTAAATAACCTCATTAGTGTCCCTCTTTTGTTTTCTGTCATTGCCAAATGCATGGATATCAATTCACTTAGATCATGTCCTTTAGATTAAATAGCACTCGGTAGATGCAATGCTTTTTACAAAAGCTACACATAAAGTATACAACTGATGTTTTCTCAGTAGTTTATGTTTGCAAAATGAGACATTATAAGATGCTTCCTCCAGGGAGCGTTCTGTACAGCTTACAGGCCTGCTACCACTTACGGATAAGTGTGGATTTCAACAGCATTATCATAAATGTTTATATCTTTTCCAGCTAAGCATTTACCAGATAAATGCGCCATGTTACTACTTCACCAAATAAATATGTTTGTAAGTAAAAAGTTTTGTCTGCAATTCTTTCAATTTATCCACTTAGAAAGAAGAGTATTTTCTTCTATTTAAGCTTTTCCCTTTAAGAATCACCACATCTGTCTATTTAATCATATACTCTGCATTTTTTACCCATCCTCCTTTTTGGTCTTCAGATTTTGGTCTTCCTCCTGCCCTGTGGCTTCCATCACGGCGTGCTTCTGTACAAAGAAGACTATGCATGCATAAAGTATAAAGGACTGGGAAGTTTGGGTGATCAGATCCTACTGTAATTTCTGTTGAAAGAAATGTAAAAAAAAACAACTAATTCGTGTCGTTATTTAAATGATACTTTTGGTTTTACTCTTCTCAGACGAATCATACGCAATGCTTCAGATACCGACTTCAGGACATCAAAAGCTATTTTGCTTATTTGTGGGGAGCTAGTTAAATAGTATAGAAATGCTTAATGTCTTTATCAGCCTGTTAAGCTTGTGGTTGCGATGAGATGTTCTCAGAAACAACAGAAACTAGGGGGAGTTTGAGCGAGAGGATGTGTGTGGTTGAGTGTGTATTTATTTATGCAGTGTGTCTAGGACTTTTACTAGCATTTACTTCCTGACGAACAGCTAATGGGGCCCAAAGCCTGACTCCAGTGTGACAAGCAATGATTTTCAAGAATATGGTTGGTTTCATGTCACAGTGACAAACCTCTGAATCAGTCCAATGATCAAAATAGTTCAGCGTAGGCATATAGTGACACATAATCAGTCAAAGCCTATCTCCATTGTATTAATCTTCTCAAAGCGACCCTTGGCATCAACAGCTGCAATTAAACTTCTCCACAACTTTCTCCCTGAGCTCACTACTGCTTTCTTTGCTGTCTATGATCTCGTTTGTTCACTAAAGTTCTCTAACAAATCACTGAGGCCTTCATAGATGGGATGTGTCAGTTTTACACAGATGGACTCTAGTCACTAGCTACATTACTCCAGAAGTTAGCTGTTTGCACTGGAAGATTAATCCTGGGCATCAGAGGGAAAAGATCTTAGAATTTTTAATTCAATATTTTTATCTTGAAAAGTAATTTTTTAAAAGTTTAACTGATAAAATTGACATCCATGATTGGAAAATAAAGTCTAGTCTCTCTGCAAAGCTGATGGTTTGTTACAGTTTGTTCGTCGAGTAAAATTTTTTTTACTCATGTTGAGCAAGTTATGAGTGGTAAGCCTTCTAACACTGTTATCATAAGCTGCATCTAAAACACACAGCACACAAACTCGAAATAACTTTAATTTGAATGAATGAAAGATTAAATGTTAGCTTCCAAAAAGTCAAAGAAGGGGATGGTAACACAGTGAATTTGTTAATATATTTTATTCATGCTTTTGCCTTTTATTTTTCTTTTGTTACATGCCAATATTGAGTTTTTATTAATAAACGGGTCTATGCATATTTAAAGTTAGGAGGGGGAAGCTAAAAGTCCTGTAAAACCTTCTATCATAGCATCTGCTCAGCACTTGCTTCACTTTCATTACCTTCTGACATTCTTTCCTCCTGAATGTCACCTATGGTAAACCGAATGTTAGATGGAGACTTGTCTTTGTCTTCTACAGCCGTCCCCTCTGCCCAAGCATCCCACTCCCTGCAGGCGCTGTGGCTTTGGACTTTGCACCCTGCCAGAACCATCAGCTGGTGTGCTTGGCTGGCACTGCAGTTTGGAAGCGGTACCTTGTATGTGGTGTGGAACCTACGCAGATCCACTCGAAATGAGCCTTTCTCCAGCGTCATGCAGGGCTCAAAGCGAGCGCCCCACTCAATCTCTGTTTCAATGTAAGATGTTTTGGCTTGGCACATCATTCCTGTACAGAAAAGAAAAAGAAAAAATAGAAGTGTAATTCACACTGTGTTCCACAAGATGCCGCTATGTGTTTGTATGTCCCTGCACAGTACTTTGGGTAAACATGACATTCCATCCTGTTACTACGATGCCATAAGGTTAATAAAACCTTATGGCATCGTAGTAACAGGATGTACAGTAAATTTGAATGTACAGTAAATTTGCTTAAAACTGAAAAAATTAAAGCTGGACATATATTATTGCTGTTGTAAGGTATGTTGCAGTTGTAATTGATTCAATCTGACATCTAGAATCTGTATGATGAAGCTGAAAATAAGTGAAATTAATGTTAATTATGGCAACAATGCCATCTTCAGTACTTTATCTGGAGCAAATCTGTATGAGAAAAGTACAAATGGGCCACCTCAAAGGAGACGTACTGTATGGCTTTTAGGATGCAATCAGCATTTACGTAATAAAACTTGTGTTTGAGTGGAAAGATTCGACCTTTTAAAATAATAATTTAGAAAAAAATAGCAAAACCAACAAATAGAACCTGACAAATAATGTAGGAGATAAAATATACCAAAAGTAAAATGTATTAACTTAACAGAAAAATCTAGGCAAAAACTTCCTTTAAATTCTAGAATTTCTATTATTTATTTTTTTAATGATTGCATTTGCAATAATGTAACACATCTACATTAAATTCCTTTTTATTGGTCTGATGCAATGTTTTTATTTTTGGGAATTTGGGTTTTTGGTTTTCAATAGCTCTAAACCATCAGTCTTAACTGAAAGAATTACCTAAATATATGAGCGTACCGCCCGTTAGAGAAACCTGCAGTGAAATTTCCACAGAAGAAGTTATTTTCAGCTCCCTGAAAAACATGAAGACCAGATTTATGTTTGCCTGAAATAATAAGACAAGGACTTCTGGAATCATGTTCATTGGATAAATTATTCTGAAATGTAATTATTTGTATTCAGGATCAGAGGGCATGTCTAATGTAAACCAAATAAACATTTTCTTCCAAGAAATAACCTTCATGCCAATAGTGAACTGAAAGTGTATTAGTTTTAGAAAGATCTGGCCAGCTCAACATGTCAGAATCAATAGTGAATTGCAAATAACAGAGGGTGTTTGAAGAAAATGTGAGAACATTTGTTAAGCAAAATAAGGCTGAAGCAGAACTGGATCCTGAAACAAGGGAGAGACCCAAAATAAACCAGTGAGCCCACAAAGTATTGACTGAGAAATAAGAATCCTGTGGTTCTGGGTTTATAGTCAAAGCTTATATCATCCAATGCTTTGATTATGGGGGCTACATTAAAAACTGGTAGAAGACTACAAGAAGTAGCTCAATGATATTATTTCAACCAAATGGGTTACTATATTACTTCAGAGGAATGGTGGCTGAACTTTTTCCCTGTTAGAAAATTTCGAAAAAATTTAAAATGATCAAAGAAATTGTTATGTAAATGTGTCTCGGAAACGTTCCAAAGCATGTGACATTTGAAGTTGTTGTTGGAAATAATCTGGTTGGAATCAAGGAATTCAGGTACTGACATCTGGAATCCATGCAGACTTTTGCAGACTTCAGAAGTAATATCTGCCAGACCCAAGATAAATAGCTCTTTAACTGCAGTCTGCTCTCACTCACTCTTACAGCTGTCAAACCAAACTCTCATGCAAAAATGAAACTAAAAACAACCACATTAAAGTGATCAAAGATTATTTTCTGTGAAAAAGATGTTTTATTTTCAAGAATCAAGAATCTGGCCACATGGGTTGTGGTCTGCTGCAGTAATTTGTTTGGTTTTATTCAATGGCTCCATGGAAACAGCTGTGTCCTCATGAGAGTTAAGCGCATTTGTCCCAGAGCCAAAGAGCCAAACAACAACATCTTGCATTACACTAGAAGAAATGTCTCTGGTCTGTAGAAAGGCAACATTGTCTGGACTCTTTCAATTTGACTGTAACAGCAATACTGTCTTGTTAAATTATTTCCTTTAACCTCTTCACTTTTTGTAACGTCACAGTTGCAATCGTAGGTGTATTTTATAAAGCTTTTATGACACACTAGTGCATAAGTGTGATGTGAAAGAGTGATGTAATGGCTTTCAGCATTTCTTTAGAATGAAAATGTTTAAAGTGTGGCATGCACGTAATATATTCTGCACTGTTTACTCTGGTAGCCCTAAACAAAAATCCAATGCAATCAAAAGACATTGTTAATGGGAAGCTTTAAGAAGCCTTGTTTACATCTCAAGCCAAACTGCAAAAATATTTAAAAAATTTAAAAAGCATCCACATGACAAAACTGGTAACGACATACATCAAATGCTTGCATCTGCAGTTGTGGAGAAATTGGTCCTGCAAAGTAACAACCTCAGGGACTTGATACAAATGTAGTGTGATGGATTTCATCAGACTGACAGTAAAAATGAGGTTCAAGATTGCCAGTTGCATCTCATCTAGTATTTTTGGTTCGTTTCCAAAGTAAGAAGTGATATATATATATAGTTAAAAATATATTTATAAACCTTTTTTAAGCATTTGTGAAATTTAGAATTATTAGAATAGCTCAGCAATTCAGTAAAACAGGTGAGTCTTTATATAAGCTCTGATAATTTGGGTTACTGATCAATGCTAAGTAAACTTTTGATTTTAATAATTATTTTTGCAAAAGAAAAAAGACATAAAAATCAAACTGGGAGAAAAGGACAGCAAAAAGTTCAATTACTATGGAAAATAAATGTTGGGAATGTTAAGATTCGACTCTATTTGTCCCTTTCTCTGGAGTTAATTGTTACTAACCTGTGGCCTCGACTATTCCCTCCAATATAACAATTATCTCAAACTGCTGTCGTCGGAGTTGCTCGGGGCCCAGCTCCCACAGCGGGCTGCTTGCACCAATATTGTGCTGAATGACTTGAGGTTCAACCAAGAAGAGACGGTCTGATCCAGTTTCATATCCGAGGTCAATCTCTGTCTGCTCCAGTGGCAGAAATTCCCCCTCGACTGTCTGGCGGGACTTAATTAACTTTGCTCGAACCTTTGCATCCACCATGTGGCTCTCGCGCAGGTCTCCGAGGCGAAACATCAGGCACAGCTGGTCATCGCGGTTTGCAACGACGCACGTGCGGCTGAAAAGAAGCGTCTCGGCTCGCTTTTTGGGACGAGATATTTTCACAAACATGCAGCCCACCATGAGCGCATCGATCATGGAGCCCACGATGCACTGCATCATGACCAGCAGCACACCCTCGTGGCAGGTGGAGGAAACAGTCCTTGAGCCATAACCAATGGTACGCTGTGTCTCCACGGAGAACAGAAGAGCCGATATGAAACCATCTATTCCCAAATAGCAGTGATTTTGGTCTACATGATGGCTCCGAGTTGAACCAAGAGGTTGTTCTTGACCTAGGTCACCCCGAATGGATGCATTAACATAATAAAGGCCAGCAAATAGGAACCAGGTTGTAATATAGCACATCATAAAAACAAATAGAAACCAGCGATACTGGAGGTCCACAAAAGAGGTAAAGATATCAGAGAGAAAACGGCCCCTTTCGTCAATGTGGCCTAGGTTGACTCTGCACTTTCCATCCTTGGACACGTAGCGAAGTTGCTCTCTGGTTTCTGGAGGACGTCTGGGTGATTGGTTGCTTTCACTTTCTAGGAGTTTACTTCGAGCCTTTGAAAGTCTCTCCATTTCCCTTCCAGGGCTAGATATGTTGCTGTGTGCTGGTGAGAGTGGGCTGCTGTGGAGAGGGCTGCTGTGGGTGAAATGAAGAGGACTGGAGGAGCCCATGTTGGGAACACTGAGGGCGTGACGACGGAATTGTGAGACATTGTTGGTCTCGCTCAATGAACAGCGCCGCCAGATGTTCTGCTCTTTATCTGTGACCCCAGGGGTGCAGGGAGGTAGCAAGCAAAAACTGCCTCGATAAGGAATATCCGTTGTGCTTTTATAGCGTTTCCTGGTTGGTGCAAAATCAGGAGAAGTCCCTGCCACAGCGTCAGTGAGTGCAGATCCGTCAGGCTTCATCTACAGAATGAAGCACAGTTATTACACTTCCTGCTGAAACTACAGCCAAGCCACAAGGTCATGGAGTGCATTTCAATTCCACTCACTACAGTGGCTCTAACTTGTCTTAGAAAGTTTGCAGAGGCAAATGAAGGATGGTAGAGCGGCTTCTCTCGGGTTTTTTTGTTTGTATTTTTTCCACGGTTCTGTCTAGGATTCCTAATTTTAAAAAAACAATTACCAAGGGAAAATCCCAGATGTTTATTAAAAAAAAATTGTCAAAAAGTGTGACACAATTTTAAGAGTTTTTCTTTTTCTGTCAATATTCAAAGTTCAAATTACTTTCTTCTGCAAAACAGAGAATAATATTATGAGGGAGATTTGAGTGGTCTTCATAAAGTGTGTTTAATGCCTTGCACAATTTTTCACAGAACTAAAATGACAGGACAGTTTGTGTCAACCATGTGAAGGGTAAGGTGGCCTAAGGAAGAGCCTCCCAGGAACTGGACAGGACGTTCTTCAAGGCAGAGTGTTCCTTGAAGATAATAAAACTGTTTATGTTTACTGTACTTTTAAGGATGTTGCAGTCTCTCTTCATAACGTCCTCCCCCTGTTCTGGTACAACATCCTTCTTTTACCAGGAATTTAATGAGTCTTTCCAAACTTTACGGGAATCTCACCATCATTGATTACTTACATATTTCCACCACAAATTTTTGTTGTTTTCACCTTTTATTTGTAAATATACTCTTCCAAAGTAGGCATTTGATCACTAGATTTTCAGGAAATCTTGGAAGAATTCATCACTAATGTTACCTTTGACTTGATTAAATAAAGGTCAGAAACAAACTTTTTGTCATTTTGGGGCTCTGAAAATTAACAAAATACTTGACTAAAAGGAGAAATAAGCTGCTTCACAATAGTAAAATACATGTTTTATTTACAGGCTATGAAATTTCAGTAGGTTGAGACAAATTGACAACCGATAAGTACAAATCAGTGAAAGAGTTGAGATGGAGAACATTTTTAATCGCATGTGTAGTTTCATTACTTTTTATATTACATTATTAAATATGCGGCATGTACCACAAAAATGTGAATCGTGTTTAACATACTCTTAAGATTAAAGCAAGAACTACACTAATTTAGGCTTCCATTTTAAAAGGACGTAACTTTGAGGATATTTTTAGCAAACAAGTATTTTAGTATTTCATCAAGTAAAAAATAGCAAAGAAAACAGCTTACATTTATCATGTAGTTCTCACAATGAATTTTCTCCCCTGTTGGCGTGGAATGGACCACCATGATAGACCGTGGGCGACTATTTGTAGAGGTCTGCTGTCCTTTTACCTGGACCTGCATCGATCCACAGCACTGTGTGGTCTCCACCTTGCTGTCTTCTCTTGCACCCAGATGCATCACAGAAACGGGAAGAAAATAAACTCTAGCAGCAAAGTATGCTCACGATAATATCATTGTTAAAGTTCTTTGCTTGATGAAAGAACAGCAATACAATTAGGTTCCAGCATCCTGACCAATGCCAGCAACTACATCTTTAAATTTAGCAATTATAAATCCCATCTGAGATGAACTGACCTCAATGCTTTCAGTCCGCATACCTTTAGTGGCAATGAGCCGCTAACAGTTGGAGGAAAGGCTTTAGAGATATATCTTCTCGAGCCAGAGTTAAGCTCCTGTTTTATGCTGCCTCAGCAGTACTCTCACTGTATCCCTCAGAGTAGATCATCTACCCTTCGATTATACAACATCTATGCAGGACAGACCTGTGGTTATTGAACTGACAGCTGTAAGAAAAACTTAACTTTAAAAAAGACAATCGAGAATTTTTCAATTTATTCTTGCTTGTGAGAAAACAGACCAGTAAAGCGATGTCCTAAACAACCAAGTTTTATGCACGCCACACCACCACATCCCGCAGAACACACTGTTACTTTCCACTGACCCCACCTTAGTGCAGTAAAACAGGCCTAAAAGGATTTTATTATACGCCATTCCCAAAGCTTCAACCTTGCCTGATATATTAGTCTCTTAAGCTGTCTTTTGGTCATAAACTTTCTTCTCAGTATGTACTACCATGTTCTCTTTACTCAGACAAGCCATATGCTTTCACACACAGATGAGCAAAGTTAATCATATCTATAAACATGCTTATGAACATGCTTTTTGTATAATTTAATCTGATAGTGATAGAATAGTGTATTTTTGCGATGGAAATACTGGACAGAAAATATCTAGTTCTGGTTCCACATGAGCTGGATAAGTAAGCACGAAGTTGCAAGTTCTCCTAATTTAAACTAGGAGGCAGCATTGATTAAAGAGAAAAAGGAAACTTCTTTGCTTCCCTCTTTATATAGATCTTTGTGATTGTAATGGCTCCAAATATGTTAATGCAGGCAAATAAGTCTTTCTCCTCTGTGCCAGAATTTCCAATACAAATACATTTTGTTGAAGTTATGAATTTATTTCATTATTTATTTTAGCCATAGCCATTAACTAATTATATCAATTCTGTCAGGACAAGTAATGGTTCAAATGGAAGTAAAAACCTCAGCAAACCAATATCAGAAGCTTCTGGATCCAAAATGCCTGACATACATATTAAAATGCTAGCAAATAGAAAAAATTTTCTTAACTGACCTAAAATGAGAATTTAATATCAAACAGTTGGAGGAAAGGGTGTCTATTTCCATAGTATTATTGAACATCTAGTGCTAACCTCATGTGACGTTGAGTCTCACTCATGATCTTTATGGGAATAAAGGCGTGGCCAGCTATGACGCAGAATGGAATTGTTCCATAAGTTACCATATGCTCCGCCTTCGACTATAAAAGATTATGTCAACCATGTGAAACAGAATCAGAATGCAGAAGATGGAGCCTTCACGCATCTGCAGAGATCGAACTACCTTCTGGAACAGATCAACGAGTAAATGTGACCCGTGTGAAAGAAAAGCTGGTATGCATATATTATATTATATTATATTATATTATATTATATTATATTATATTATATTAATAATATTATATTGTATTGTATTAATCATATTATGCAGGATATAATGTTGAACCTAATTGTGGACGCGACGATGTTGGTGGGATCCACTCCGAGACTCACGAGGAATGCAAACCCAACACCTTTAACGACGGCAGCCAGTATTATTGTCGAGCCTGTTCTCCGTGTCCTCCTGGCATTTCTGTACTGAAAAACTGCACTTCAATATCCGACACTATTTGTCATGAAATAAGGTAAGAAAACGACGATCAGCAGAACTATTTGTCAGGTAACTGCGACTTCTTTGTATTTTTGTGTTTGGATTATAAACCATCTGTGGAGTTTTCGGTATGAAACTTGCTGCAGAGTAAATAAAAGCTTTTTTTTTGTCTTCCTCTGCTTCTGCTTTGCTGAAGAAATGAGTCAACAACCGCCTTCCGTGTGAGTCTTTGGTTCACTCTGACTTACTTTATCTATGCAGTGCATCTCATCAACGTGTGTTTCTTCCTCAGAAATCTACAGCCACCCATGCACCAACATCGTTCAGCACTGCGGCCACGGTAATTTTTCCGCTCGTCACTTCATCTGCACTTTATTTTGGTTTGTGCAGGAAGTAAATAGGAAATATGCCCACATGTTTAAAAAAAATCCCCAGCGACATGACTGTTTAAGTTTTATTTAGGTTTCCATCAAATGTGTTATTTTTGCGCATCTTTCTGCGTAAAGATATAAAAAATGTTGACATTTAGAGCAGCAGATTCATTTGCTTCTAGGATATTAGAATGAAATAGAGAAAACATTCGCCCAAAACGTATATCGTATATCATTCAATTTGAATTCAAAACTTGAAGGAAAACTTATCTTTTTACTAAAACGGAGCAAAAGAAGCCCAATATTTTGTGTTGATCAACCCAAACATCAGAGTCATTGTTGCTCCCTGAGAAACAGGGTTTTTGAAATCACTCTATAAGGTTTAGTCAACTAAGTAACATGAAAAAGTTTAGCACTTAACATTTAATGAGTTTTTTCCACTCTACAATCTGCTTTTAAACCAACTGCCTTCAAAGCAATGCTCAAGCTTCATGCAGCTTCTCACACAGGAATGTTCTCTAAATTAGAACCACATGTTTGACTTGTGTATAAGCAGAACTTTTGTAGTTGAACTCACGCTATTACTCTGACTCCACGTTTCAGTAGACAGTTTGCTTGTGTGAAAAACGGTCATTACTGTTGGATCTGCTGGTTTTCTATTTACTTATGGCAACTATGAAATAATGATTTGCCTCGTGGGAAGTCAATTTAGCAATGGTTATTTTGGTGATGTTGAAAACTTCTCTTTCCCTGTTTTTCAGACTCAAACATACGTAACAAGTGTCTCACCGAGTTCGCAGCATCCAGTTCTGTGTAAGTGACATAAACTGGAATCTCCAAATCCCATTTTCTGTTGAAAATGTGACTTAAATTCTCTGTTCTTCTTTCAAGGGGCTGTACCAATAATAATAATTGTTCTCATCTTCCTGTTTGCTGGTCTTTGTGCTTTGATGATGAAAAAAAGAAGAGGTATGCAATGCTTTCTTCATGGATATTCATGGATATTTGGGTTTTTAATGATTTTTGTTTTTTTTTAACCAGGATGGAATAAAACTAGATCAAAAATCACATGTATGAACATGTGCACTTACTCAGATTTGAACAAATCTTCCATTTCTAGTTGAAGCTCAGTTGGCATTTTGGGGAAGATATCCAGACTTCAGGCTGCGTATTTGTGTTTGTTTTGGCTGCTTGATAGTTTATTTAAGTTGGTTGGTTTCCAAAGGCCACATGTTTTTGTTTTTGTCTTCCTCTGCTAGAATCCCCTGCTAATATATCAAAACTCCCCTGATAATATGTCAACATTTTGTTGCTTGAAATTAACTTAGTTTCCCATATGAGTAAACCCTTGTTTTCTCATAAGATGGGAACTGAATTACCACATAGTTTTTTTTCTCGTCTTGTTAAGTGGAAAGTGATTAATATTCAGCAGCCAATGACTTTCAACATGACACAAAGCAGTGTTTCCAGAAATCTCCCAGTGTTTAACAACTGAATGCCATTATTCCAACTAATTGCAGTTCTGAAGCTTTTTGAATTGCTAGCAAAATGAAACAAATGAAAGTTTTTTAAAAATCAAGCTTTTAATCCTAATTATTACACTCATAACTGCATTATACAGTAAGACAGACGGTGGTGGTGTCTTATTTAACCGCTCTGCCTGGCTTATCTCAGTTCCCTTCACGACATCTGGAGCATCATGCATCTGCATTTCAATAAACTGCAGAACTTTATCAGGGTTGAAAGCTTGAGCCTTGACCATCAATGCTTCCTAAAATGCTGTCTGGAGATGCTTTCATAGTCAGACAAGACAAAGATTGAGCTATTTGGCCACAATGAATTTCAGGCTGTCAAAACGCAGGGATACTGACCCAGAGGTCATGCATGATGGTGGCAGCATCATGCTGAGGGTTGATTTTGGGCATTGCAGTTATTAGAATAATGATTTTTTTTTTTTTAAGAATACGAGTATTTACGAGCAACAATGAGTCAGGAAAAAGTGTTTGTTGGTTGCTGGTTTTTGACAGCTACAAAAAAAATGCTGAATGGTAATGAATAAGTTAAAAGCCTGAAAATGATGTAAGTTCACGTCCGTGATGAGCAGATATGAACCTCTTCTCGGAAATGTTGGTTTTGTAAATCCCCTTTGTTAAAATCCAGCATTACAAAAAAATAACCACGTCTCTTCTTGCTTTCCACAGGTGTGTGTAAAAAAGCATTCTACAGGAGAAGGACTTCCTATCAGAATGAAGGATTTTCCCCCATCCAAGCAGAGAGAAACAGCGAAGTGCTGTATGACATCATCAGTGAGTGAAAATGTTTCCAGTTGCATTACATGAAGCCAAATGAGTTACAATGAAGCACCTGGACGGTCTTTACATACACACACACCAACACAACAAAAGAGATCAACAATAATTCCTGATGAGAACATACCAAATAGTAATAGTTTGCCAAAACCTTCTGTTTTCTTCCTTTGTAGATGCCGATATCCTGTCAGCCCCTTTACACAAAGTTCTGGATGATCTCGATGTTTTGGAGGAGTTGGTGATCCTGCTGGACCCAGACACGCAGGGCATAAAGAGCACAAAGCATCTGGCGTCTCACTGCTCCTTCCCTTCCACCTGGATCACCTACACTTACTCCATGAAGGATACTAAAAGCCCCCTGAAAGCTGTGTTGGAGGGGGTCACCAGCAAGCAGCCTGACTGGACGGTGGGCCACCTGGCCAAGCTGCTCAGACAAATGAATCGCAATGACGCCATCAGCGTGCTGGCCAAACTCAGGCCATTTCCAAACACTTTACATGTGTGACATTCTCTTTTTCCTTCTAACTGTTCTCTAAAACAGAGCGGTATATGACCTCAAACACTTCAGTGTTCAACTTGAGTTATTTTGTCAAGAACAGCTCCCACCCATCTGCGTCAGATCTGTTAACACACGGCTAATTGAGTGTAGAAAAGTCCAGACTAAATTCTAGAAGTCCATCTGTGTGGTGTTAAACTTCGACGTTGCTACAAGCTGACAGGAATTCATCCATTCTTGGCAAGCGAGCCTGGGATGATGGAAAAAAAACTAAAGACAACAACCTTGAATGGTCCTTTTGTGCAGCAGCAGAATCTAACCATAATTTGTATTTTTTAAATCCAACTTTTTATTTGAGCTCATGTTCAGTGGGGGAAAGCGGGGAACTAAAAAAAACTTTTTAAAAAAACAAGTCTTTACTTTTTAAGTTGTAGTAGTCAATGAGCCACAAAGTCATTGACTACTACTGGCATATAAAGGCCCACTTCTCCCGCTTTCAACTCTCAGAGAACAACCTGTTCATGCAGGGACGACATGTTCTTTGTAAATCAGGAAAGAATAGAAGAAAGTGTTCTCACCTAAGCATAACCATAGAGACAGTCAAAGCAGTGATTAAAACATCTGATTCTAAGTTCATCTTGGGACAACACAGTCTCAGCAGGATGGTAAGGGAGGTGATGAAATAAAGAAGTGTTCAAAGTTCACCGTTAGAAAACGGCAACTAAGAGTCCACACAGCATCTAGGAGTTTATCTACGTTTCGACCAGTTGTTTGTTGGGGATAATGTTACTTTCCTATTATTACAAATAGAAATGCAGAGTTTGCCGGACATTGATTAGACTAATTGGGACACTTTTTTACCTAGCAACAAACATTTGGACGCAACATGGAAAAGGATAAACACCACCGTACTTAAGACCCACTGTTAAGTATGGTTCTGTGATGGTGTGGGCCTTTTTCTCTCCCAAAGGCAGTTTTTGGAGAGCCCATCTTCAGTGTTCATTGGGAGAGCGGTGCCATTTTCAGATGTTGTCTGTGCAATGAAACATGATTTGAAGGCATATTACTGCAGGTTTACGACAATGATTCCTAATATTTTGAAGGATTTCTGAAATTGTTTTTGCCTTCGTTTGTATTTTCATACATTTATGCTTGACCATTATTGCTACAAGTGTTATACATCTGTTATTTTTATACTGAGAATATTTTCATACTGAGAGGCTCATGTAAAGTGTAATTTTAATGATAATAATACAAAGTAAAACAATGCACCATTTTCACTCCATTACCTTTATGTTTTTGCAGCATCATACTGACTTGTTACAATAAACAATTAAAATATGTTCAAACATCTTAACATCTTTATTAAGCAAGTAACATTATAAATAAAAAAAGTGCAAAAATTAAACAGGTTTAGAAATGTATATACAAATATTTACAAACTCAGGGTTTATTTGTACATGGTAACAAAGACGTAAATTTAAAGAGGACTTTTTTTTCATTTGTCTTTTACACTTTAAAATAACCCTATTTTATATATTTATTATATATATGTATATTTATATATATATATATTTATATAGGTGTGTATATATAACATACAGCTTTCTTAACAGATCCTGGGAGAGATGGTCATAACTTCTGCATTTAACTAGTGCTTCTGCAGCCTTCATTCCATGCACACAGGAAAAAAAAAAGGATAAACAGACAATATATACACACACGCACACACATACAAGATTATTAAAATCGAGCTTTTTAGTTTTTAAATCAAAGTCTCTTTTTGCATCAGTATTCCCAAACATCTGTTTAAGCAGCTGAGGTAGAAATCCTTGCAAGGAGTTGGGACTGACTCTGCTCATCGCCCAGCATCGGTTATGCGAATGAGAAAATGAGAAAACATGATGGAAATTTGCTCCGTTGAGACTCTAAAACAGAAAAAAGGTGGGGAGAGAAGGCCGGGTTTCCAACAGGCAAACAGTGCTCACTTTTAACTCTGGCAGTATTCTACAATAAAAAAATAAAATGAATAAAAATGCTTCTTTAAAACAAACAAAAAAACAACAAAAAAGCTGTTTCAGGAAGTCATAAAAGGCCTAAATGTATGACACAACTGCCTGAAATGAAAATTCAAGTAAATAAATGAAACAAAGGACATCATCTGTAAACAAACAAACAAAAAAATATACAAAAGAGGGAGAACTCTATCAGTACACTCGACCGCCACCGCTTTATACACAGCACAACCTTTCACCATTAAAAACACAAATCAAAACGTGAATAAATACGATTAACAAGCGGAACAGCGTGATTTAGTTTTAGCCTAGTCATCAACAGCACTGAACATCAACTTACAACATTGAACATTTTTTTTTCTTTTTCAATTTTAAAGGTGCTGAATGCCCCCCGCCCCATCAGCGCCGCGCCGACCGACTGACCGGAGCCGAACGCACGCGCTCAGTAGCAATGCTTTTATCCCCAGTGCTCTCCTTGACTTCTAGACAAACTGTAGCAGGTCTCAGAAAGAAGAGGGTAATGTTTGGATGGTGATGTGTATTCGTGTGCAAGCGCCGGGCTGCCAAGTCTTTATTGCAGTAGGACCAAAAAAATAAATTGAGCATCAGATAAAGAATAAAAGTTTAAAAAAGTTCTTCCCTCCACAAATCTTCGCTTTTGGCTTGGGTAGTGTTTGCTACATACGCAGAGCAAATACGCTGCCTTTTGAGACGCGCTTTTGTCTTTATGTTTATGACACTATATCACCAGCACATTACGACATCCGATTTAGAACTGAACACTGGATGAGAGTGGATGGAGGCGAGCTGATGATGATTGATGATGATCAGAAAATCTCGGCACACAAGTGATTTTAGGAGTAATGCTTGAGTGCATAAGTTTAACGTTCGTGATCTCAGCAGGGAAAGTAAAATATACAGCTAAACAATTCCTGATTCTCAAGACATTTTAGTCCAACTAGAGACAAAAAAAAGCTTTCAAAGCTTTAGCACCATGGTTGTTTAGTTATAAACAAAATTTACATTTAAAAAAAAGAAGAAAGAAAAGTGTTGATTCTAAGTAATTAAAACACATAAATACAAGATTGGGTGAATGTATGGCTCAAAAAACAAAACAGACATCACCACTGCACAGATGGGGATATAACGCACCCACCACCAAAAATAAAAAAGAAGAACTGAATGGAGCAATGGTGAACATGTGAGTACGAATGGATGATGAATCCCAAAACTCACAAGGAACCGAAATGTAGCTATTGACAGATTTTCAGCAATGCTTCAAACACATAAGGCTTGGTGAGTGTTGGCATCCTCCATTTAAAATGGAGAAACTCCCCTCTTTGTTTCTGCTTCTAACGTTGAGCTTTAAATATCAAAAAACACTTCCTTGCCAACTGCTGCAGCAGTCGAACATGTGGAGGTTCCTCACCCAAATAAAATAATCCCCATAATAAAAGAAAGTATACTGTGGAAATGTGAGTCAGGAAACGTCCCAAAAGTTGGATTATCCTTACTTTCCAAGCCACATTATTTCCCGGGATTAATTCCTGACCAGCCACGTGTGTCCAGTCAGCGTCATAGTGGTTTATCCTCATTCCAGGCTGTGCAGGCCGCTGCTTGCCACCTTCATTTTAAGGCCTACTAGTGACCAAAGATCCTCAAAACGCTCTTGGCACCCCACCGAGTCATCAGTTGAGGAAGCGCCGGCATCGCCGGGCGCCGCAGTTACAGTTGAGCTTGTTGCTGGCGTCCTCGATGGGGAACTTGTAGTCGTAGGTGAGTTCCTCGCCTCGGTAGATTTTTCGGAGCGCGAAGATGACGATGTGCTTCCGGCCTTCTACGTTGATCACCCGCGAGTAGCAGTTGGGTTCGCAGGAGTGGTTGATGAACCTGGCCGCGTTGCCGTGCATGGTCGCGTCCACCACGTCGAAGTCGTCGATGCGGAACATGTAGCAGCCGATACCCTGAAGGGGAGAACATTGCACACGGCGATGTAGACGACCCGTCACCTGGTCAGCCTAAGACTGAAGCTGGTCATAGAGGAGAGTCGCCCTACCTTGCCGTCGTAGTACTTCTCTCTTTTGTCGGTGAGGACTGAGCGGATGACGATGCCGGCGTACTCGATGACCATCTCCCCAGCTTCAATGTTCCTTTTGCAAAACAGACCGCGCCCGTGAATCGCAGACCTGCATGACAAGGGGGAATGAGTCAGAGGGGAAACAAATGTTTGCGATTCTGCAAGAAAAAGTTTACATTTCCTTTGTGAAGGCAGAGAGGATGACAATGATCTGACTAACAACATGACATCTTACATACATTTCACAAGCCAGACACGTATAAGGATGAACCCAGCCCTATTCCTCCTCCACACGTTCTTGAACAAAAAGAACTGCTAACAACTTCATTTTCCATCTTGTGTTGACTCCTACGAAATCTACTCCATTCAATCAAGACATTTAAAGGACATTTAAATGAATTTCCTCATTATTTATTTACTGAACAGAGACACATCTGACCATAAAAATGTGACCCGTTTTTGTCATATAGTATTTTGGCCTGAAATGCATAGAGCGCTTTGACCAGCACGACTTGCTTTCAAATGCCCTCTTTATTAATTTCACTTCACTTATGCTTTTAATTATGTAACATCCATAGGTATGCACAATACCTAGAATGCCAGTTATAATTGCAATATTAGCATGTGCATTATCACAAATCCAAATGACTGCTTGGATGCTATTAATTATTACATTTGAAGTGCTTTGCTTTCATGGTCTGCATATTAAAACTTTTGACTGATTGGACAAACTAACTTCCCAAAATGTCCATAATGGTGGATGGATACATTTAGTGGCAGAGATGCCAGCGCTCACAAAAAATACCATAGAAGCAGAGTCATGGCAGAGTTCACAAAATGTCAAACTACTGAAACCATAAGCATATTATTATAACCTTACGTCGATGGGAGGGTTCACTAGAAAGCTGACCTTTAAATTTGAACACTTGAATAAACAGATGTCTGTTTTACTGGAACAGGAAGACACCTGGTTTCATTAAAAATAAGACTACATTTGCAAATAAGCTATGTAAGCTTGTTTGACCAACGTAGAGTGGCACCGTTTTTCTTCACTGCTTCTTATTATAGAGCTTGCATTAAAGCAACCTTAAGCAATAAAGCCATGTTGGTTTTGTAAAAGCAGCTGACCTGTAGACTCCAACCGCCTCCTTGGACGTCCTTTCCAGATGTCTGAAACGCATGGCCATCGGCAGCTCCAAACTGGTGGCCCGTCTGAGAGAAGGAACAAAAAACCATATAAACTCAGAGACATTTATAACTCTGTGGTATTCACTTTAATGGATATCAGCCGAAGATTAGAATCGGCTAATTTTATCTTGATAATTTCTGATTAGAGGTTTGATTTTTTTTTTTTATCCGATTGATTAAATGGATGTAACTCATAATACACATTTCCAGCCAATAAATCCATCACCCAACAACATGCACATGTCATAATTCATAGAAAACATTTGAGAATTAGTTTCAGCCTGTAGCTGCAAAAGGAAAAAAAACTAAAATCATATCTGTAGTCAGACAGAAAAAAAACACAAAAAAACCCCAGGAAATTAATATCATCCTGAGAGATGTTTGTTTTTAAAAATACTGAGACGAAATATGGCGCTCCACAGTGATTCACACAACAAACACTATTACATTATTTTATTTATTGATAAGCCGTTTTGTAAACAGCATAGCTCAGACTGTAAGTTGAGATTCAGCCCCGATTAGTAAAAGGTAAAACACAGGTAAGATACATCAGCATCAACATCAGTATCGGCCGACTTTAATCCGTTTTTTTACATAAGTAAAAATAAGTCAAAGTGAAAGTCATTTCACCAGCTGGATCTGCATGACATCTGTCCAGCGTTTTGACCCAGAACGTCCCGTTTTCTCGGGCGGTGGAGCTCTAGCTGTTTAGACTGAGGATACTTTAGCTTCATAGGAACATTTTAAAGGTATTCTTGACAAGGCTTTGCACATTTTTTAAGTATTACAAATGCTAAAAAAACAAATTAGTTTTCTTACAATATAGCTAAGGGTTTCAGCACAAAATGAAGAAGGTTGTGTGAGAAAATCCTACAATGATGCGCAAAGCCAGCGATTTTCAACCTTTATTTTGTTGCTATCGACAACAAAATAAGTTGCTGCCGATAGCAACAACTTATTTTTATTACCTTCTTTTTTCCTTTTGACTTTGTGTTTCAGCAGGGGCTGGTCACGTGACAGTGATTCAGCAAAGGGAGTGATGGGGTGATTAACTGAACAGAGACGCAACGCCAGCATTGTTGGGATGTTCAAAGGGTAGTGAAATATATATAATATAAATAATATCTGCAACTTTCATATCGTTGAATCCCTTCAATGTAATTTCAAAACTAAAAGACCCACATTGCATGTGCTAATATGAAATAAACATCCTAAAACAAACTTATTTTTAACTACAAAAAAAAATGCATTTGATGGTGTTAAAAAAAATCTGCCACAATTTAAACATGACCGATGTTTAAACCAGCTCCGCCGAGGGTCGATGCTCATCAGTGTTTCAAGAACACTGACCAGTTCCAAGAACTGTGAGCACCAACGCACCAACCAGCTCTCCATTTGGCCGAAATATCTGCTGGCTGTCAAATTTCTGTCAGAAAGTACAATGGCAATACAAGACCTCGTGGACTTCAGAAGTACTTCATCTTCCTCATCGTCATATGGGCCGATATCAGGAAGCTGTCTGTGCTGAGAAGCCAGGAAGTTGAACATGTCAAATGTGGACTTCCTGTAAAAACACACAATGTCAACACATAGTTTAAATAAAAACTGTCATGGCGAACTTGTTTTATTGAAACCACGCCTGGATAAAAACATCTCATCACACATCTGCTTGGAAAAAATAGGTCAACATTAGGGTTGTGCAAACAAGAGCAGAAACATTCTGGCTTTCATAAATCAACAGGCGGATGTAACAAGACACAGGTAAAAGAGAAATGCTAATAAATCTATTAAGCGGTTGTACCTGACATAGAGCTCCGAGCGGGCGCAGCCGGTGGGATTGACAGGCAGATCATCTTCCTGGCTGAACTGTTTGAAGAACCGGAAAGCATGTCGCTGACAGCGGTGGGCTCCTTCAAGTTGCTCCAGCAAAAACACGATGGCGTCGTGGACCAGGCCCAGCATTCGGGCGCCTGTGATCTTCTGAAAAGTCAGGGGCCTGAGTCTTGCGATTGCTCGAGCTTCCTGCACACCATCAACCACTGCTTTCCAGGCCACTGGTGGGAAGCAATGAGGGGGAAAAATGGCATCAAGCCATGACAAAAACCATACGATTCAAGCGAGTGTAGCATCAAAGGGAGAGTAGCATAAACTTAAGAATAACTATGTAAGGGAGTCGCTCATGTTTTTGAGGGAGGAACTGTGATGTTGTGGGTTTGTTCTTCTTCCAAAAGCCCTAGAAGTTTTAAAGCAAATGTTATAAATTCTTAGAAATGTCAAGAGGTTTTAGTATAAATGTGTTCTGCACATAGTATAAATGTGCAGTATAAATGTTCTGCACATTTATACTACATGTATAAATGTGCAGATGGGTCCATCCTGTGTATTTTCAGCAAGTTAATGATCCAAAACATATAAAAAAACAGAAATAAAAACAAATCAAACAAAATTAAAACATCAACCTCTTCCATAGCGCCAACAAAAAACCTGTGGGGTAAGCTAAAGAGAGGGGCTACAATCCAGGACAACCTGTAGATTAAAACTGTGAGAGGTCATTCCTGATGACCTTTTTTACCCTCAACGCTGTCTGCCTCCACACTGAAACCATCGTCGCTGCTAATCTCAAACCGTAGATGCGGCTGGTCTTTGTTCGTTGGACATCCCTCGTCATCGTCAGATGGTGTCAGTTCATCATCTGATGTGGAAGCAGAGCCTGAAAGCCACATTTCACACAACTCATTTGTCATTGTGGAAATCCAAGTTCTACTGTTGTATTTTCACAAATGGCTTTGAAGGCCACCAAAGTATCAGTTCCACAAACAGCCCATTTTATACAAATACGAGAAAAGGCCTGAATTATGTCTGTGGGGTACCTGAGTATTTCTTCCAGTCGGTCAGGTTCATGTGACCCACCGCCTCCCTTGCTTGCTGTTTTCCTGGTTCACCCTGAGACAAGTAGCTCTGAGGCTCAGATCTGGGGAGGTAAAGAGGAATCTCTGTTCAAAACAAACTTAATACATTGACAATATAGCTGCAGAAATCTCAAAGGTTTTTAGCATTCATTATTTGTTACTGAAAAATACAAACCGCAAAACTCTTATTTTCATTTTACGTGTCTAGATATATTGCTTATGTGCTTTAAAAATGTGTTCATATGTATTACAGGTGAAACAGAGACTTACAATGGACAACTGTTAAAAACCTCAACCTCAAACATTCTGACCCAGAAATGAGCAAAAGGCAGAAGAAAGTGGGGATTTTTCAGTGAGTCAGGTGTTAAAAGCAGCAGTGCTTTCTGCTGACTGGCTGGAAAACATAATGTTTTTAAATGTTTTTATGTTCATATCTCACCATAAGCTGCCGACTGCTTCCTGCAGCTTATGAAAATGAAAAGCCAGCATTTAGCTGGAATGTTTGCAGTCTTCAGATGGTTCCAGCTCCCAGGACTGTAGCTGAGCTGTTTGCAAGCTTCTACTTTATCGCATTGACCCATCAAAATAAACTTAGCCACAATTTCCTTCCAGCATTCAAAATAAGAGCCTTAAAAATACACCACACCATCAAACATCTACATTTACCTTTTTCTGCAAATCAATGTTAATTTTTTTTAAATATTTTTGATATAGTTTGCTGCTTATAGAGTAAAATTTACATTTTACAGCAAATGGGAAACCAGTGAAACTAAAAAGTGCTGCCTTTAAAGCTGAATACGCTGAAATCTGAACGTTGAATAACAACATTGAGGATAAAAATGCTGAGAACACGTAATTCAAGTCTTACATATTAATTTATTAAACATTAAGTGTACTAAAATCAAGTTTGTCAAATTGAGCAAGCCTAATAAAATCTCTTGGAAAATGTTCTTTAGACAAAATGTTCTTTTACTTTTTCATTTGTTCTTTCTTCTTTTAATAACTAAAGTTAAACCCAAAATTAGTCAGACCTCTGGGCAGATTAACATTTTAGTTTCATTCAATCCAAACATTTGTTCCAATAGAAAACCATTGTTTCACTTCTGAATAACAAATGGAGCAACATTTGAGCCCTTTTTATAATTACTGACAAACTTTTTCATAAAAAAACCCTACAATTTAAGGTTTCAGTGTCAATGAAATAAAAACTCACCCTGAGCTATCAGAATCACTCATATGCTCGTCCTTCAGCTCATCCACGTTCAGGACCCCCTTCACCGTTGGGGTTTTGATGCGGACCCCCGAGGCTCTGCTGGACGCGCTTGGAAAAGCAGGCTTCCTGGGCTCCTCCTCTTCACTGATGCTCTCAGGTGGGAAGAAGTCAACTTTACACTTCTTTGTGACGATGCGGTCCGAGAGCGAAGACACTCTCTTCATGCGAACGTGAGAGCGAGGGCGAGGCGCCGGAGGTGGGGGCGGCGGCGGCGGCGGGGCTGGTGGTGTGGGAGAACTTGGTGACACCAGAGGCTCAGGTTCAATTAGAAGGCCAGGAGGTAAAACCAGTGATGATGGACTCATTGTCCGGAGCCCGCTCCACTTGGGGGTATAGTTACTCGCCATCGCTTGGTTGATGATGGCCTGGGCGCTCTCGGCAGGACTCGTCGGGACATTTTCAGTGGACAAGGCAGGCTGTCCCGCAGCCTTGGAGGACTTGGATTTTCTGGATGAACCGGACTCTTTCTTCTTCTTTGGTTTTTTCAGCTCTGAGACCGTTCCGTCTTTTGGAGTTTTTGTGTTTTTTCTGGACTTTTTCGAATTTGTAGAGGCCACGGGACCGTTGGTGTTGTGAGCAAGCAGCTGTGTAACGGTGGCTGGATTCTGAGCTGCAGGTGTGGAGGGAGCAGGAACTGACGTCACGCTGGCGGCGGCTGGCGGAGCCGTCATACTCCCAGCTGCGGCCAGAGTGGCTGAGAGAGCGTTGCTCTGCAAAAGGCTGGCGATCTGGGTGACACAGTTAAAGGATGGGGAGTGAGGGGAGGGTAACTGGAAGGTGTTGCTCTCAGGGTTCTTTACGAAGATCTGCCCGAGGCGGTTGACCAGCAGCACATGAGGAGTGGGATCGACATTCGGGCCGCCTACTTCCTTCACTGTGAGGATGGCGTGGCCCGGTAACGCCTGAGGCAACACCTGCTGGTGGGGTTCAATCGCTGGCCTTGGAGTGGAGAAGTTGATGGAGATGGTGTGACTGGGCGTGGCTTCCTTCTGCACAGAGGAGCTGAAACCGTTTAGGACTACAGGAGCGGAGGTGGTCTGCAGCGGCAGCATGGCGGCTGAACTCTGCAGCCCAGGAAGAGTCGATACGGAACCAGAGGAAGAAACAGCGGTGACAGAACTGAACGGCTGTGTTTGAGTGGAAAACAGAGCTGCACAGGTTTCAGTTGGGGAGCCAGCCCCTAATGTGACTGGTAGTGCTGGGTCATTCTGAGGGTCGTTTAGCTGCGTTTGGCTAATAGCTTCTACAGGAGTAAGGGTTGTTAGCTTAGCGGACAAAGGTTCGATGCAAGGGAAGCTTGGGGATTCTTGAGGTACCGTCACAGGCTGAAGTGTAATACTAGTCAGAGGAGGTTGACTGAAATCCGGTAAACAAGAATACACCTCAAGAGAATCTACGAGACATTGCGAGGGGTTTTGAGCATCTGTAGACAAAAACGGGGAGGGCTGGAGGAGGCCTAGCATGGGGCTCTGGTTATTCTCGGCTGAGTCCAGCAGATTAGATGCTATGTGGGTCACCAAAACAGCAGAACCCTCAGTTGAAGAAGCCAAGTTGGGACCATCAGACTCAGAGTTCTGGACTTTAGAGGTTTCAGGCTCTTGATTTTCAGTTTCTTGCAAAACCGGAAGAAGTTCAGTAAAACTTGAGCTGCCCTCGCATGCCTCTGTTTGCGCTTCAGAGGCAAAACCTAAACTGGAACCGGACAACAACTCCTCTGAATATGACGTCTCAGGCACCTTAGTGAGTAAGTTTGGAAGAGACTCCACAAGTGGAGAAGGAAGTATAGATTCCCGATCTACTGAGGGAGTGCTTGGGGTGTCACAGGACGGCAGTGGACATGGGGTGGGATTATCAGTCGTACTTTTTCTGGCAACTGAAGGTTCTGTTTGCTTATTATCAAATGACAGATTAGCTAATCTTGAGCTGTTTATAATTTTAGGAGGACTTTTACTGTTATGGGTTTTTCCTTGTATCCGATTTTTCCCAGGTCCATCGACTTTCTGGGCGTCATCAGTAGCTGCTACACTCGCATCACTCTCAGTACCATCATCTATCCCGTCCAGCTGAGCCAAGGGACGGGTAGAAGAAGAAGAGGAAGGAGACTTGGATCGATCTTTGGATACCGGGCAGCTGACTACAGTTCGTGAGAAGTTTAAATAGTGCTCCATATCATCATCCGAAGAGGTGCTTCCCAGGTCTTCCTTTGCTGAGGCAGCAGAACGTGGAAGATTTGGAACGAGGGGTTTCCTCTTATGCACTTCTTTGGTTCTTCCCCAAAACTGCTCCGAATCGTCACCTTCGACCACTATCTGCCCCCCGCAGTTCATAGCCACTCCTTCGTTCAGAAGCGTTTCTTCAATCTCGAGTTCTGTCCGCATCTCTTCACCCAGACTCAGGTTGGAATCTCGGTGAAAGGAGCCGTAGGGAAACTGGTCGTCGTTCTTGTCTACGTCTCCATGGGGCGAAGTACCGTTGGTTGGAGAAACGTCCTCAGGCTCCGGTGAAGCTAAAAAGTTGTGCGGCACCTCGACCGAGTCTGAACCACTCAGATCAAACGACAGGCGGTTTCTGGGTAACTGCTGTGTGGAGGCTGTGCTGTCCTGCCAGTGAGACTGAGGGAAGAACGAAGTGGAGCGAACCGAGGGAGCATTTCTACCTCCGATTGAGCGGGATGAGTTCATCAGGTTGTCTGAAACACCGAGCGGAAACAAGGGGGAGGTCGGGTGAGCAGATTTGCCAGCACGGAGGGTAATGGGTCCGGTTAATGAAGCCACAGGTGGGGGGGACATGTGACTCCTTAGGGACGGGGTCTGTGAGTGCGGGCTGTGACGGCGAGCTCTTCGGGTCTCTTCCAGATCACTAATGGTCAGGATGTGGTGAGGTTTTGTCTGGATTACACCTAAACAGAAAAAAGACAGCATGGACTATTTATTTTTCTGGGTAATAGAGTTTACATAAATTACATGTGATCTTTAAAAAACGAACAGACCTGGGCTTGGCAGAGGACGAGACAAACCTCCAGCTGGCCTCCGATGAAGAGGATGATTGGGAACTTTTGGCTTTGTACCCTGATCAGACTTTGTGGGAAGAACTGGAACAAGAGACTCCTCTGCAGGGGGGTGGGCTTCTGTTTCCTCAACCTCCTGGGCTGCACACTCTGAAGATTCATACCAAACATTTGAGACCGTATAAGCATCTACTATCCTGCTATTATTTGCACAATTTTCCACATTCTTGTTCATTTCTACACTGCGTATTTTTTCCTACATTACACATTTGACATTACTGTAGAGTTCTTTTTGTTTTTTTGGGGTTTTTTTGCCACTGCTATCTTTAAACGTATCTGCATGCTTCTGTTTTCCAGACAAATTTTCCCATTCAGGCTCCGCAGAAGAAATTAAGCTTTTATCTGCTTTTTTCATCGCTAAATCACACACCGGGTAGCTGACGTGGGCTGTGAGCAATAGTGAGGTTGTCTCCTTGGTCAGGCATTTCTTCAACAGGCTTCTCTGGTACGACAGGCCGGACCTCCCGAATTTTACACGTGTATCTGCACCGTCGTAGAGGGTTCAATGTACTCCAGTACCACCGGGAACACCTGAAAAATAAACACACGTTTGAAAGTTATTGTACCATTTTAACAAAATTAATTCATCGAGTTAGCTTTGTGTACAAGGATGATGAAAAGAATGGAAATGCAGCAGGCTTCTCTGTCTGCTGCAAGAAGGAGTCCTCAAAAGAAGGAGTCTGTCCCGACAGGAGTCTCCCTCCTTCTTTCAGGAGGAGGGAGACTTGCAGTTGGAGACTGAATCATTTGTTTTTGAAATTGATTGTATTGCATACAGACTGACATAGAAGTTATGTAAGCTCTGTGTTTTGTGGCATGTTTGTGGATTCCTTAGTGAAAAATGTAACTTTTTTTCCAACTTGAATTTTATGGTTTTACGTGACTGAAGGCCCAACGTGCAATAACAATATATTCCCATGAAACACAGTTCAGATTGTGCTGAAATTATATATATATATGTATATATATATATATATAAGGAAACATTAATGGTTTTTATAAATAGAAAAGGTGAAATTGTTAAAAAAAAATAACCACATAACCCCTAGACACCGTAGTCCTGTCTGAATTTTAGGTTTTCATTAGCTGTTATGTCAAACTGAAAATTATGAGCAATAAAAGCTTTAAATATATTACAATGTGTGTGTAATGAATCTACATAAAGCAAGTTTCAGTGAATCATATAAATTAAATCCATTGTTTGTATCATGTTTTGATTTCTTGCATCGTACCTCCACATGCTTTTATTTGATTTATTCACCTATTTATTTTAATTTACATATTTTTGCAAAAAATTTGCTTTTCAGATACACTTAAAAGTTCAAAAGGCAAATTGCAACTTACTGGAAACCGACAGGAAACAGTTTGCCTTTGTTAGCAGACAGTTCAGACAGCATACCCAACTTGTCAATCTGCAGAGAACCTGCAAAGAGAGAAGAGGAATATCAATTATTAGGCCAAATTAGCACAACACAGCCAAATAACAGAAGGAGAGCAACAAGATCAGATAAAAACAGAACTATTTACCAATCATCACATTGATCAGTTCAGGTTCTAATCCAGTCAGGAACTTTCTACGAAGGCTGATCCCTTCGAAATCCACATAGACTCGGCGGTTTACTTCAAACTCTTGACCAGTTATCATCTGTACAACAGAAGAAAGTTACTTCAGCGCCACAGGTCCAAATGGTTGCTGCATCCAAAAGGAGACATTCAGAGAGAGGACAAGAACTTACCCTGCCGGTTATGAGATGTCGATGTTTGTGGCAATAGACCTTTTTATCATCCTGGAACACACATTGTCGCGAGCGCGCACACATGAAATGGTAGTTGCTCTGACATGACGTCAGGCAGCAGCCCACTGTGGCACCAGTCTGATTGCAGCGCTCACACCGCTGATGACATTAGGAAAGATGGAGAGGAAGAACAAAGCAAAAAGCTGAGTCAGGAACTGCCAAAACTTTCATACAATAAATATATATGTTTGCTGGTCTGCATATACACTAAGATTTCTATTTGTTTTACTTCAGCATATTTAGAAGTATACAAATCTGTTTACTGACCATCAATCGCCCCCTTGTCACAGCACTGTGTACATGCAGCAGAGAGCCATTATCTTCTTCAAATACCTCAGCGGACCATAAACAGCAGTTGACATGGGCCCACTCATTCTGGCCCAGATAGAGCAGCCTGCCGGCTTCCTACAGGCATACAAACACAGAGCACTAAGTTACCTGGTCACACAGCTAGAGCAGCTTCGAAAAACATTGATGCAAATTACTCCATTTCCTACATTAGGTTTGAGGTCTCCATATTTTTGACACAGAGAGCATTGCCTTTCCTCGTCTTTAGACCATCCTGTGTCCAAGTCAGCTTTTGAAAGTCTGCCTCTTTTCCCTGTGAAAACCATAAATATGACGACTTTGAGCCCCAGACACTCGCAAAACGTCCACCATAATCTCAGAATCACAGACTTGCCTTTGAGTTTGGCTGCTCGGCTATTTTTGTAGTGGTTTTGGCTTGCCAAATCTCCTGACATTGGAGTAGCTGCCTCCTCCTTTATGTCCAAGGTTTGCTGTCCGTTGTCATCCTGAAGGAGGCCCAGCGGAGGCCTGGACTCTATCCTCTCCTGCCACTGGGCATAAACATGCTCTGTGGTGGGAGGGTGAACCGCTGTCGACAGCATCCCTCTAAACAGAGACCAAAAACATTTCAAATTCAACTAGCAGCCATGTAAATACTGAAATGAACAGACACAAACACATGAAGACTGAAGCAAGTCTCGTTTTAAGATACCAATTTATTTCAAAAAATATATAATCACTACTCACGCTGGTACGTCTTTGGTAGAAAGGTTCCACAACTTTGGGTCTTGGCTGTTAAACCAGTTAAACACCTCTTCAAGGAGCTAAAAAGAAATCAAATTGTCTTTTCCATTTTTACACAAAAGTACAACAATATGCACCTTTTAGCTTGGAGTGCAAAACAAATCCTCTTCTGTGTGCGACTAAAGGAAACTGAAGTGAACTCTGCAACTTGCAGTACCTTTAGGTAGTAGGAGCGAGCCAGAGATGTGGGTCTTTGCTCCTCTGGGAGATGGTCTTCTTGCTCCAGCCTTTTTCGGATCACCTGAACCACATCTTCATGGAACATTTTCTATTCAAGACAACACAACCAGGAACCACTTAGCCAAGAATGCTACCATTTATAGTTTATGCCCGTGTGAAAATTCAGAACATTCCAAAACAACACAATAAACATAGGCTTTATTGTCTGTCTGTTGCATAAATCACCAAATAAAACAATAATTCAGATTGTGGCTTTAGATTCTTCAGGCTGCCAAAGGACTAAATCTGCTTTATTATAAAATCTGTAATATCACATCTGAACTGGGTTGTCGTGCATCAGAGTGGGTACATAAATTGTAAAAACAACTTATGAAGTGTTTTCCACAAACTCAGCAGCAGAGACAGTCTGTATTAGGGTTAGAGGGATGTAAGGGCCAAAAAATGCTGACGAGCCACCAACACAGAGATTATAATGCCGTTTCTAATCATATGATTAATTATATGCTGATTAATGATGATTAATAAATATCATATGATGATTTACACAACCAAAAGCATTTTCTAATATGACTCAGCTAGATACGCTTCCTTCTCTTCCTCTATGTTCAACATGGGAAAAAACAAAAACCACAGGTAAGATATTGAAGTTATTGGTCATAGTAGTAGAACAGTCACCTGAAAATCAAATTACGAATAAAACAAACGTAAACAAAAGTGATTTCTTATTTTTTTTTATCATTAATCAAACATGGATCATGTTGCAGCAGATGTAAGCGCAAAAGGCAGTGAAGAGAAGCAGGGATGTTTACACAACCAAAGACAACTTTGGATCAACTTTGGTCTTTCTAAGATGTTTAATCTTCACTACTTGCAGAGAAACATTACAAGGGCAGCGCAGTCCTCCAGCTGATACTTGCTGCAGAGCAGCTGTTTGTGAGTAAACATACTGCTAAACGGCCTGGTTTGTCTATTTACAAGATTACCAGCTGGTCAGATTTGTTGGACGGGCCGCATTGTATCAGCGTATCTGATTAGTCTCGGTTTGGCCAAAACAATAAGCACCATGGTTTGTGGCTCTATCAAGACAGCAAACTTCCACAATAACAGTCTTTTTAAGGTGTAAATGCGCTGAACTTCAGACAGGTTAAAGCTAACTTACAGAATCCCCTAAGCTCATAAAACTCAACTATGTGGATTTTGTGTAATGTGCGAACAAACTGGAATTTATGTCAGACAGAGCGTAAATAGAGAAGATATTATGAATGTGTTTGTTACAGTACAATGAAATGATGAAAAATATACCCGCTGCTATAAATAAAAATTCTAACACTGACGCTTGAGTTAAATGGATAACTGATGAATTTCCAAACAATAATGATATTTGATACAAAATGTTCATGCAGCTGTATATGAGTGATGCTGCTTCTGATCTGAAATTCAATGTAGATTTTATTTCCACTTTAGTTTTATGTTTAGTTTTTATTGAAAAGCATTTTTTTGTTAATGGAGTCCATTTTATTTTATTTTTGGTTTATTTTGTTTATCAGTTCCAGTGTTAAATGTTCTTTTGAAACTAAAATGTATTTATTTATGGCAGGATATCACTTGCATTATTATGTCGTTACCATTACATCAGTTTAAAATGGTCTTTAAACAATATTATCGTTTATCGTAATAATGTTTGAGACAATTAATCGACCAGCAAAATTTATCGTGACAAACCTATATGGCAAACTGATAGTGCTGGGTTTGCAAAATTAAACCACAAAAATCTAAAAAAAAAAAAAAAAAAAAAAAATTGTCGAAAGCAAAACACTGACAAGTGGAAAATCCGACAGAGTCGTGTTTGTGTAAGCATATTTTCTGCAGATAGCCGTTATGATTTCATGTGTCATGGAATGGTTACTGATACAGGTTAGAAATAGATGAACTTTAAAGAAGAGAAACTCCGCCTTTGAAACCATCTGATCTCTATATTCTAGGTAACAGCCTTACAGTTGCTAAGAATTTCAACAGACTTAAATGTTGACATTTAAAAAATGATAAAGTTCACTTCTGTACTCACTAGCGTGGTGTACAGGCCTTTGTCAAACTTTTTTCCGACAGCTCTGAGGTCACAGGCCGGCTGGTTTTCAACTCCACTGTCAGGATCAACCCACTTTTCACACTAGAACAGAAACCATTGTACATATGAAACTAATGACTTTACAGGTTTCAGTGGCATTTCTGTCCACCTACCAAATATAACTTCCTTTTTCAGAACAGAATCAGTCAAGCACAATTTCAATTTAAAGATATTTTGAGCTCAAGTAAAAAAAAAAAAAATTGTCACATGTTGCACTAATAAAGGAAGGGAAGTTTGGTCCACTACCTGAGAGCATGTGACAAGGTGCTGCGTGAGAGTAGAGGAGAGCAGGCAAGCCAACACCTTCTCCACGCCGGCTCTGAGCTCAATGTACAGCAGCTCTCTCCAGGCGCTCGGCTGGGTGACGCTGCACGGCCGACAGGAATACACCACGCTTTCTGGCAGGCTGGACAGGATCTCGTATAGCTCGTCTGAAAGAGTTTACCAGTAAACCAGGGTCAAGTTTAAACCGCCTCGGTGTCTTGCAAAGGTATCCTTAAATTCACAGCCGCTCTTAACATTCTTAACCTACTGCCATTTTAAAATAACCTAGTCAAAGGTTTCTAATCCAATGCAGAATGACTTTAAAACGGCGCACTGAGCGCATCACGATGCATGATAAATTAAAATGAGCTTAATCATTTCCATTCCGATGATTAATATATTTTGACCGGTAAGTTTGTTCACATAGACGTCATAATTCATTTTATTTATAGCTGCACCTATGTGTAGTTTCAATATCCATTTTATTTATGACTTTTTTTTGCTGTGTTTTATTTTGGATATTTAAAATATCTTCCAGTTCGAGTGTTACTTTAATTTTATAAAGAACGCTTATTGATTTGACAGTGAATTTGCATTACGATAGCACTATCAATAAGAGGGATTACCAGTCGACGTTACATTGCATCAGCAGCCATTCTACTGTGTATGTCACCTTTAGAATGCTGGCAACAACACATTATTCTAACTAAGCTATTTACGATTAGGCTAATAAAATTATTTGCAACTCCCAACGAGTGTAAATTAAGTCTCTCCGCCCAGGGCAACTCCCACATGCAGCTTCACCACGTCTGCAGTTGTCACTAACGGGTCATTAAGATGCATCTCATTCACTAATGTCAATTAATGGCATAACTTATTGTGTCACGCTATGATAAACAGTTGTAGTACACTGCTAGCTAATGTTAAAAAATGTGGGAGAGCGTTTAAAGCCCACTCCGGCTCTTTCTGCAGTTAAGTCGAGCATGCATCTGCAGAGTTTATAAATAATCCCTCTATTAATAAGGTGAAAATGGTCTCAAGACAACAGTTTTCTGGAGACATACGTCCAGGGAACTGATACTTCAACTGCTGCAAACTGTAGTTCTACAAAATGCTGACACATTTTCAAAATTTCCTTTGCAAAAAAAATAATTTTTTGCAATCAAGCACTATTAATTTCAGTCAACCATACAAAATCCCTGTAAAATGCAGTAGTTTGAAGTCGTAGCTTAAAAAACATGATATAGTTTGAGGCAAGACACAGCCTCTGAAAATGAGTATTATTTATAAACACTAAAATATGATTTCATCCAATAAAAATCACCTGTTAGATCCTCACACTTGGCGTGTACCCAGTGGTTACAGGAGCCGCACTGCATCATCTGACTGTCGTAGTCATTGTCTTCGTAACACTTGAAGCAGATTGGACAGTAATTACCTGAAGGAAACAAAAACAAAATACACATAACCAACAACATGAATCACTATGACTGAAAGCAGCAGTTGGTTAAATAATCTATAAATGTACTGGCAGAGCTTAACTCCCCCCTCACCCTGGTCGAAGAGGTTTGAACAGTCTGGACAGAGGCCTTTGTCATGGTTCCAGTCAGTATCCCAGGTCTTTCCTGGTGTCACACCGCAGCTTTTGCATCGGATGCAGGTTGTACAAACCTGCAGAATAACATCCTATTAGCTGGAAAGACAGAAAGCCTAAAAATGTTCAAGACAAAGCTTTCTAAAACACACCCAGGCCTTCCTCTTCTTGTTTTGCTTGGGATAGTTCGGTCCCAAACAGGAAGCATGATAACAGTTCTGGCATCGATCACACTCCAGTAATGGCTGGGAAAACAACGTGTAGATAAAAGTAATGGCAGACAGATCTTATTAGAACTTCAGCAGCTAAATAAGCATTTTCATCACTCTGTACCTTGGAGAGTTTGTTCTTCCCTCCACACACGTGGCAGAACTTGCAGCGCCTGCAGCACCAATTTTCCTTATTCTCCTCCGAGGGCCGATCCGCGGGTTCAAGGCAAAACTGGTGGAAGGGTTCACAGCACACTTGGCAGTACAACATCTGCAAAAAGAAACAAAGTACACTCCCTTCAAAAGAAAGTTTGTATATACAAAATTGACATTTTGTATATGTCAAAATAAAACAGCTATGTTTATCGGTGCACTCAGAAGTAAACAGTTTCCCCTTTGCAAATTCAAACAGAGCAGAGCAGTCACCTCATGTTGTCCTTTACTGGCACAAAGAAAGCAGACATAGGGAGGCATGACAGGTGCCGAGGTCAATATACTTAAGCCACCCATATTCCAGACATTCTCCAAGGAACAGTCCTCCTGAAGGTGAAACAATAAATACCAACAATTACAGTTGTTATAAGTACAGCACTTGCTGCTGGCAGGAATACATATTAATTAAGGGTACAGTTCAATTAAAGCATTTCTTTTGCAATACTGTTTCTACTGGACTAGAATATACTTCCTATTTTGTTTTCAGAAGTCCTGAAGTCGGTAATTTAAAAGCAAATTATGCCCCCTAGTGGGTATAAACTGAATAGCATCATCTTGCTCATTGGATCTTATAGGTGAATCTCAATAAATGAAAATACAACTAAAATGTGATGGATTACAGCAGTGGTGCCCAAAGTGGGTCCTGGAGGCCCGGCATCCTGCATGTTTTAGTTCTCTCCCTGGTGGTAGTAACAACTTTTTCAGCTTGTCGATGTTCTTCTTAGACCTTCTAATGAGCCATCATTTGATCCAGGTGTGTTAAAGCAGGGAGAGAACTAAAACATGCAGGATGCCGGCCCACGAGGACCGACTTTGGGAACCACTGCTCTACAGCAATCTTATTTTGGAATTGAAACACATACTATACAGATTCATTCAGTTTTTCAGCAAATTAAAATATTCCAAAAGTGTAAAGAAAAAAGTCATTTTTAAAATAATTTTTTTATGCTGTATTCAACTATGGCTGAACCAGAAGCAGAATAGAGAGAAAGGGAAGACCTGCAGAAAATGGGCTGGGGCCTGGAATCGAACCGAGGACTCTATACATGGTGCACCTGCTCTACGACTGAGCTGCATAACACCCAGAAAATGTTTTAATAAAGCAATTCTGTTATGGCTTGTTATGGCCAACATAGTCTTGGGGAGAACTGCTAACTTTCAAAGAGACTGTTTCTATAGCAATGGAAAGAGTAAGGTAGTAAAAGGTGCATTTGCACTAGGGATAACTGGAGCCCTGCGAGGATTGTGAAGCAAAACTCCTTCAGGATTCTGGGGTAGATTAACAAGATGTAGCCTGCTGGACATGTTAGGTCATTCCTGGAGCAGGAATGGCTCAACATGGTTTATACCAGAGCTGAAGAAGACTAGCAACAGTGGGGGGCTAATGGTAATCCTTCTAAAAAGAAAGAAAGTATTACATTTCATTTGGAAATCAAGGTCCCACAGCCTGACGGACGAGTGGAGAGAAAGACAAAGTTGTTTGAGGTCGAGTGTGAAGCTTCCAGTCAGTGATAACTCAGGGAGCCACATTATCTGTTGGAATCGGTCCACTGACTTTCATCAAGTCCAAAGTCAGCATGGCAGCCTAGCAGGAACTTTAAGAGCCGTTCCAGCTTTCTGGAGATGCAGCTTTCATTTTTCAGCAGGATTCAGAACCTGCTCCCACCACCAATAACACCAACACCTGGTTAATGACCAGGCTAATGACCAACCAGATATCAAATTCACCTGACCAAACCTTTACAGACAATTTATATATTGTCAGGTTGGCTCAGTGCAGCACCCGAGCATGGAGTTCATATTCTCCACAAGATTTGGACAGAGTTTTATTTCTGCTCTAAAGAAACTGAATTTAGGGTTTTCATTTAGTCTTCAGAATTTACAAACATAAAATGGGTAAAATAGATCATTCTGTTTAATCAATTTATATGTGCATTTTTCTTTTTTGAATCAATTAACATATACCTGAATGTTTACATTCTGTAGCAGCCTATGTGGAATAGAAGCTGCTCGAAGATAGCAACTAGAAGAAGCTTATTCTTAAAAAAAACACCATTTAATAATGAACTACAAAAAGAAATTTGTCTCAACCTTAAAGTCCACTCTGATTTTGTGACTTGGTTTAGAAGACTCGACTTCTCGCTGTTCAAATCCGTGAGCAAGGGCAGCCAGGACACTGGGAGGCGTCTGCTCCAAGGGACCCTGAGATGAAAGAGCCTGAGAGAGAAAGCCAACATTACCAAAGACTTAAACAGTTTTCTCTTTTCTTTTCTTTTAAAATAAAACGTGCCTTTAATAACATTTAAAAAATATGACAAGAGAGTCGAAGACATTCAGAAACGTCTGCTTGTCAGCAACAATTGTTCTAAAAGTAAATCAAAAATCCGTCAAGTTCAGTGGCAACCATTGTGAGCCAAAGACCTTTCAGGCTGTAATTAAGCCTTAAAGGGATAGTTTCTCAATTAGGGTTTTATCACAGAGGTCAAAAACTGTTAATATCAAATTTGCAATTGATTATTGGGCGACTGTATTTAGTGTAAATTCAGAATTTTGGAGACAAAGGTCAAAACAAAAGTAGTTTTTTACCATCTTGAAGATTAAAACTGTAGTTACAAACAGACAGGAAATAGACAATAGGAGGTGATGTGTCACCAAACATCTACTGAGAAAGGGCAATGTACAGATGAAGTAACCAGGCAAATAAGATCAATTCACTTATTTACTTAAACCTCTATGGCGTTTAGGTCCTTAAACTGCTTTCACTTTCATATCAGACAGTTTCTCTCGACAGAAATGTTCTGTTCTCAGTACGTTTCACACAGGAAGACCAGTGGTGGCACACAACCTTTTACCTCAATTTCCTGTGTAAATGATCCTCAAACATGACTTTATGACTTTTTGTATACAAATGTTATACAAATTTAAGACTTTTGTATGATGGAAGCGTACAAAATAATTGCATATTATATTATATATATGCACATGTGTATGTATAAGCGGCGAGCATATTTGATGAAATATGACATTTGCTCTCCTGAACGCACTTTACTGAGTCGTTGGCTGTTGAAAACCCCGAGCCTGGACTGCACTTGACCAAACTGACTCATCTGGTTAAATATCTCACATTAGCAATTAGATTCAGCCTCCAAAAGTAAATGTTCTAGTCTTAACCTGGATGAAGCCTCCAAAAGAGCCATCTACTGTAGTCCAGAGACTGAGAGTTTGGATTCTTATTGCTCACCTTCTCGGGTTTCCGTCGAACCTGTGGTACCCGATGTGAACTGGATTTACGGTGTCTGACTTCATCATCTGAAAAGTCTTCAAAGAATCCATCCAGGGAGACAAAGTCTTTATAACAGAAGGAAATGTACAATAAATTTGAATAAACTACAATAGAAAGCAACTGTTGCTGTTATTAAAAAGCATTACAAGTTCCTGGTTTGCTGACTCTTAGGTTACCTTGGTTGAAGCGCGGTCCAGCTCCCCTCCTCCTTGCTGGTGAGGCAGAGCTAGATAGAGCTTTGTCGTCGAGATCAGAGTCATAATCCACCAGGTCAAAATAGACTCGAGGCTTCACCACACGCTTTGGCTGCTTCCTTACTGACGGACTGTGGCCGTCTGTGTTGGGACCAGATGGCGAGTCCCCGCCACCCTCATTCCCTTCGTCATTGCTTGAATACCCCCCGCTGAGAGATGACCGCCTCCGCTTAGACGAACCTTACCCAAGCAGAAAAGCAAAATTAATAAGCATTACAACGGACAGTACATGGTAAAAAAGAAAAAAAAACAACAAACAGCAAAATACTTTTAGGAGCCGTTCTACCGCTGAGTCTCCGTGCTTTCCTCTCTTCAATCTGATCACACCTCTTATACCTTGGGGTAAAAGCAAGAAAAAGAAAACAATTATTTCTGAAGACTGTATGATGAACCAACATCTACACGTGTATGCTAAACTTACACACAACACTGTCGCTTGGTGTTGGGACCACCAAACTTAGGCTTATCGAGGCAGTTGATGCACTTCCCACAGTCATCTTCGTGGTTGCAGCCTTTGCAAACGCCACACCTTCGAGATCGGTACCCAAACGGCCCAAGCCCCTTCTTCTTTGCAAAACTGGACGACTTTTTCGTCTTTATTGCCTTTGGATCCGACAGGCTTGGGCTGTCTGACTCTGACGGAGACCCAATATCTGCAGCAACAGAACAAACGAAGGGGTCAGAACCTTTCACCAGCCAAAAAGCTATTTATTGCCACTTCTTATGCTAAAACTATTCGTCTAGAGACCCAAAAGAAACACTTGGGGGAGGGTGTTAGATACACTATCAAGTTTAAAATGTGAAAATGGAAAGTGTGCAATGTCTGTACCCTAATGACAAAGAAAATAAAAAGATGTAAATCAAAAGTTTTTTCCACGTTGTACTATCAGGGTCTATTATATGCAGATCAAGTAAAAAATACATAGGAATACCTAACTAAATTGGTCTTTTTGTTACATTTGTATGTAAAAATTGTGCTAAGCTTCATATAATGTTTGATCATTGTTATTAAGAGCCACTGTGCATGTCAAAGAGCCTCTGGACAAAGAGCCTTCTGGGAAATAATAAGGGTTTAGTTCTCTTTAAGGTGCTTGTTTCTTCGCAGTTCAAAAAAACTTACTTAATTTTATTAAACAAAATAACGGTGATCATTTTATAAAAGGACATGCATTACTTCGCTAAAATTAGTAATCACTCTTATTATTTCAGTTACTTTAAACTCAGTCATACAATTTATGACTGGCTGTTCAAAATAACTAAAAAGGAGAAGTTAACTTCTAAATTTACAACACTACATTCACTACAGCAATCAGGACAGCGTCCTATGAAACAACATGCTGACGATGATCATTAAAACAACCTTTAGTGATAGCAGACGGAGAGATGCCAGATCTTTCATGTAGAGGCAAGGCACTCAATCGGGGAATGTCGTCAGCGACCATGGCTCGGGGCTGGCCCAGTACCACGGAGGCGGCGCGACACACGTGCTTAATTCTTGGACCTCCTGCTCGGCGAAACTCCTGGCACAGTGGAGAGATGAGCTGTGGCTGAGAAGAAAACAACAGGGTGGGTAGAACCAGACACATTTAAGACGGATCAATGTTTGTCCCTATCGGGCGTATTGATGTGAGGACTCACTTGTCCTTGAACTTGCTCAGTCTTGACAGGAACCTCAGGACAAGGAACTTGCGTCCTCTGCTTCCTCCTCTGTCTTTTAAAAGCGATTTCTTGAGATCTGGAACTAGCAGGACCAGATAACAGCTACAAGAGAAATAAAGAAACAAGACATCTGCTCAAACAAGGGACAAAGCTTTGTGTGCTTTTTTAATCAGGAATAGAGGATTCGTCTATAACAGGTGGTAATACATGAAATTAAGTAGTTGTACTTTCTAATATTCATACTGTGTGGTCTTGGGTCTGAATGTGACTCTCATTGAACAAAACTGGAATAAACTGGATTAGTCTGAAATAAACAGATCTGAATCCTACATGAGCAAATTCAAATTTAGAAATTTAATTCAAAAGATGTAACTCAGTGCTTCTCAATTCCAGTCCTCAGGCCCCTCCTGCTCTGCATGTTTTAGATGTCTATTCCAGAACAGCTTATTCAAATGATTGCATCACCTCTTCTGCAGCCATCAAGTGCTGCAGAAGGCTGTTAATCATCCACAGATTCAATCCAGGTGTGTGACAGAAGGCAAACACCCAAAACATGCAGGGCAGGGGGGCCTGAGGACCGGAATTGAGACACACTGATGCAACTTTTTGGTTCTGATGATTTTTGACAATTGCTAAGCATTTTGTTTAGATAATGGCCAATGATATAATATATATATTTTAAAACAAAAATGTTATGGTGTAGCCCGCAGAAGCATTGTGAAGACTAATGACTTGACAGCTGTCCAGCAGACAGCTGGTGACATCCTCCACTAGGAGGCCTCAAAGCATTATTGCTAAAGACGCTGGTTGTACACAAACTTATGTTACCTGCCAGTGTTAGTCAAGTCCAAAGGTCTAAGAGGAAATTTAAGAGCACTCAATGCTTCGCTCTACTAACAAACTATACAGAGTTGTTGGGTTGTATTTTCCAGCAGGATTGAGCACCTATCCATACTGTCAACAGCACTGACACATGATTTAATAACCTTGGTATCACTAAACCGAATTGACTCAATCTCAATAGAGATTTCAAAAGGCACCAGACCCAACAATGCAGATGAGCTAAAGGCAGCTTTCAAAGCCACCTGGGCTTCCATTACACCTCAACTGAGCCACAGGATGATCCCCTCCATGCTATGCCGCACTGATGCAGTGATTCATGTTAAAGGAAGCCTAGTCAAATATTGAGAGTATATATTGAACAGTACATGGACTTACTTTAAAGTAGACTGAGATGCCTGTATTAAAATTCCTTTTTTATCTTATGTGATATTCTAATTTTCCCAGGCATTAAAAATAGTTTTTTTTAATCTTCTGTAAGCTGTAATCATCACAATTAAAAAATATATATATATTACAAAATCCATTCCATACTATTCCAAACTCAAATTTTAAGATTTCTTTGGAACAACAAGAGCATTTAACACCAAAATTAAAAATAAGCTAAATTGTTTAGCTTGTCTGCACAATTTAAGCTTGTTTAGACAAGCTTAAATTAAGAGCAACCTTAATTTAAGCTTGTCTAAACACAAAATATGTGGTACATTGCACAGCAGATCAATGAGACAAAACCACAGAGCGTGATTAGACTTGTCCAATAGGAAAAAAGAAAGAAAAATTTTGTATGAACTTTTTTTTATTTTCCAGAAATGGAAAATGATAAAAGCACATTTCTGACATTTCAAGACTGAATAGAGTGAATTTTGAACTTCCACGCGTAAGAAATATGCAGTTGAAATGTATCAGTGTAGTGAATCTATACGAATTTAAATTTTTAAGCTCAATTACTCAAATAAATTAATTTTTCGATTGTATTGTAATTTTGGTGTGAAAATATGAACCATTTCTTTACACTAAAAATATATTTGTGATTTTTAACCTTACCCCAGAAGACTTGAGTTGCTTCTGCTGGTCGATTTTAATAAGTTGAACCTTTGCTTTCCTGAGAAGATTCAACATTTTTTTATTTGCACTAGTGAGGCGTGCCCTTTGTGGCGCTCCCTTCTCTATGTGCCCAAGAGGAGCGCCTTCGACTGTGCCTGACTTCTGTACTGACGACGGCGCTTCTGTGAAAACAAAAACATAAGTGCTCTATTAAACACATTTATTTTAAATATTTATCAGAATCATGACTAATTATAATCATCTTACTTGAGTCCCGCAGGGCAGTGTCTTTCACTGCCAATGCTTCCTCTGTGCATGGCTTCAATGCAACAGAATTAGGAGACCGAAGACTGACGGAAACCTTTCTCACCACTCCTGGACTATCCAGGTCTTCGATCTTGATCTTGGACTTTTCCTTCTCTATGCCTGTGTCCCGCTGTCTCAGACTGATGCTCATGACCTCGTCGTCGAGTCCCTCGGCTAAATCAACCGGAGGCAAAGCGGGTTTACTCACAGGTTCGAGCTCTTGTGTGATTTTGCTTTTTGGAAGTCCCAAAACAGGCTTCTTTAGCCTTTGATAAATCTTCAGGTGAGCCGCCTGCTTGTTAAATTTGGGTGGACTCTTCTTTTTCAGAACTTCCAAGAGGTCCGATGATGGTTCTGGGAGCTTATCCGTTGGGGTAGATGAAAACAGATCCTCACATTTGCTCTCTGGCGCTTTATCCAGTGTATATAACTCCTCGCAGGAATCTTCAGGGAGATTCCACTTGAAGCTCGAGTTCTTCAGAGAAGGTTTCTTCTTTTCATTTTTCTCACTCTTACAATCAAAAAACAGGCTATCGGCTAAGTCGATACTGTCCTCCAGGTCCTGAGCTGAAAACAGATCGACATCCAGCTGAGCTTCACTCAAAATGTCCTCATCATCAATTGGAAAAATGGGAGACAACGGCCTTTCTGCCCCATCGTCTCGCCTCTTCCCCGGACGGATGTTCAAGCCCAGCTGCAAACCCTTCTTCGGAGAGTGCCTTCGAGGCAACACAGACATCCCAACATCATCCATGAACCTCTGTGGAGTCTTGATCACTCGAGAGGATCTTGCACTTACAACAGGCATAATGAAATGCTTGATATTTTTTACAAACTTTGACTTGCAAGGCTGAACACTAACAACATCCGGCTGTCCCGAGTCTACTGGAGTGTCTGCTTCTTCTTGCTTCAAATTATCTTTCTCCATTCCCATTTCAATCAGATGGGAAATGATTTTAGACTGGGATTTTGACTTCTTAGCTCCAACAAAAGGCAGGCTTGTGTGCTTCTTTTTGTACTTTTTCTGTACTCCAATGAGTGTAGACCCTTGGGATGGGATGGGAGCTGCCAGCAGCAGAGAACGGTTATCATCAGGGTCAAAAGTACTTTCACCTTCAGGGGATTTAAGCGGAGCAAATTTTCCATCTCTGCCTCTGTGCCTGTGCTTTTGGCGTTGGCCAATTAAGGATTTGCGTTTCTTTTTTAGTTTTCTGGAAGATTTCTTGGATGATATTAGATCACCTGTTTGACCTGTGGTCACCACTGGCTGCTGACTGTCCACAATCTTCTCAGTGTCCAACAACTGCTGGCTTTCCCCCAACATCTCACTGTCCCCCAACATCTGACTTTCCTCCAATTGCTGACCTTCCCCCAATTTCTGACCTTCCCCCAATTGTTGACCTTCCCCCAATTGGTGACTTCCCCCCAAATGCTGACTGTCTATAGACTGCATGTCTGGTTCCTCTTTCACCATTGGTTGTATCTGCTTTTCCTTTTCTTCTACAAGCACAGGTTCCTGTTTGGTCTCAGATTCTGGTTCTGGTCTCTCCTGACTCACCTCTTCAGCTACAGGCTCAACATTTTCCATCTGAATAGGCTCCATGTTAATAAAGTCAACCATGTCAGGGACTGAATCTACTGTGGTGTCAGGCAAAACAACAGCCTTCTCAGCCTTCTGCTTTTTAACAGACTTCTTCTTCTTTGCTTGTTTGTTATTTCTAGGTTTTCGGGGTTTCGAAGGCACAGGCAATGGTTTGGCCTCTTCAATCTGTGGTTCTAGTTTGTCCTCCAGTGCCTGTGGACAGACTTCATCTGCTGTTTGTGACGGAGTGTCGGCGGCTTTTGGACTTTCCTTTTCAAGAACTTCGGAGGAGTTTAAACTGGTCACCTGTGGTGGGTCTTCGACCAAATTAGGACATGTGTTTGTTGGAAGAATCTGAGGAGCAGACTCCTCAGTTGAAACCTGAGAGGGAACTTCAGCTTCCACTTGTGGCTTTTCTTCTTCTTGGGGACTTTTCCTTTGCCTTCGTTTCCGAGTGGTCGCAGGTTTTTTGCTGACAGATTTCTTCTGTGGTGACTCAAGGCTTGATGTCCTTCTTCTTAGCCTTCTAGAAGGAGTGGTCTCTGTATCCTGTAGAGATGACTTATCCTCTTGAACCTCTTGTGGATCTTTCAGGTTCTCCTCTTTGTTTTCAGGCACTGGGCTAACCTGCTGAATGAGAAAAGACGGCTTTGAGCTTTTATGTTTGCCAGGAGATGAAACCTTTTTAATCTGAAGAGGTGGTACCTTCCCGCAATCTGCTTTAGTAATTTCTTGCGTGGGAGTTTCAGGCGCAGGATCTGCTTCGGGTTGAACTTGTAAACTTGATGTTTCCAAATCAGGGATGCTTTGGGGACCTTTTTCAACATTTTGCATGCTTTCCAGTGGGGCTACACATTCCTGTTTTGATTTTCTACCTCGTCCCTTTGTGATCTTCTTTACACTGGTGTCACTAGGTGGGGTCTTATCCACTTGGCTCACAGTCTCTGTTTGTACCTTGACGGTATCTTCTGCCCGTGGGGTTTGATTTCCAATTTTGACTAAGGCTAAAGTCCAAATATATTTTCTCCGTTTTTTCTTTCGAGATGAAGTTTTCCCACTGGCCTGCGCATCATATTTAGGATTTCTGGTCTTTATTAACTTTATGCTTGGGACCCTCATTTCCTCAGTTTTAACAGGCAAACTTTCACTGGGATGTGCAGGTAAATTTTCAGGTTGTGTGGCTAATGAGTCTTGCTTTTCAGGCACTGTAATATCTTTATTTAGCCTTCTGCTTTGCCTTCGTCCTTCTCTCCTCACCACTGGTTTGGCCTCAGCCTTTTGTGAAACTTCTGACTTGAGCTCATCCAGAACAGTAGCGGGTTTAGTCAGACTTTCTGTTTCAGGTACACTGTCCGTTACATTATTAGAGAGTTCGTTAGCAACTCTTGTGCTTCTACGAGTCACTTTTTTAACCTCAGAACCCTGCAGTGGGGCTACTTTCTTTTTCTTCAAGTCTTTTGAGTTCAGTTTCTGCTCTACAGATCTGCTGTCCTTAACATTGGTCAGCTCCTTTTCTTTTGATTTTTGGTCATCAACCCAACTTTGGCAGTAGTCTGACTTACAGGCTCTGCTACCTTGACAGCAGATCTCCCACGCCTCCTTGTAGGTATGGTCGGCACTCCTTTGCCCTCAGTGTTGAGTTCATCGTCAAAAGATTCGGTTTTTAACTTGATGTGAGCGCTTAAAATCTGATCACCCTGAATGTCCTTAACATCGGGCTGGTCCTGCACATCTTTCAGTTTCAACTTTTTATCTGCTTTTTTCTGGGGCTCCTTTATAGTTTTCACTTTCTTTTTGGCCACCAACTTTATTGTAATCCTTGGTGCTGCTGCTGAAGCTCTGCTCTTGGCTGACCCTTGGTCCATAGTGTTTTTTCCTTTTGAAGTTTTCTTGGAATCCTTCGCTGGTTTTGTTTCAAGAGATAAGTCGTGTATTTCCTCCAGAGCTTTCACATCTTTTACAGGATCAGGTGGGACAGCCTCATCTACTGCTGGCACTTTTTGTGGTGGCTTCTCACTTTTTCTCCTAGATTTTGTGCTGACAGCATCTACTGCAAGAAAGTAAGTAAATAAATAAAATTATATTCTTTACAGAAAAAAGGTTGATTTCACATACTTAATTTCTTCTGTACAGTTTTAAATTTCAAAACAGTTTACCTTTGGAAGAATTTTTTTGCGACATCACAGATTCTGCAGCGTTTCTTTTGTCAGCTTCAAATCCTCTGAAGTCATCACCCTTTATAAAAAACATGATTAATTGCCCATATACACTTAACAATGAGGCAGAGGCTACAATTAAACAAGCACAAAATTTTGTTTCACAAAGGAACAACAAAGCTATAATTATGATAATTAAAACCAACATTTTCAGTACCACCAGTGTTACTTTTCTGAAGGAATGCTGACATTTTGTCTGCATGTTCATACAAAGGGAGGGCAGATTAATGTGAAACATAATGTAGATTTAATCAATACACTAAACCAACCAGGGTTGGTTGTGGATGGGAACCTTAGTGCATCAGATCATAACTTTTGGTTCAAACTAAAACAATCAAAAATGGAGGTAAAAAAAAATTTGTGCACATGATCCCAAAAATTGTCCAGATTCAAATACAGAAACATGTTTTATGAGAGTTTGATTATATCTCATTTTCTTTGCAGCTAAACTACAAATTCACAAAATTTTTAATTTATGGGTGACCTTAATACACTCACTTGATATATACCCTTAGCAGCCCAGACTCATAGAAAGCAACATGGATATTTTCAGTGGTTAAAAAAGTCAAGATTACATATTTCTCTGATATTGTCCAGGCCTAGTAACCACAACAAAAATAAGCACCAAATTGTTCAGGAAGCCATTTGATTAGGCAAGTAGTCTGAGTAATGTCTCTTTGATAAAGCCACTCTAACTTACTCTGAGAAAGTCAAACCTCTTTATACCATCAGTAGACTAAAACATTTTAGATGTTTTGCACCTGCAGAACTATGCTCTCGCATGTGTGGCAGACAGCATTGTTAGTATTGTAAACAGTACTCTCAGATGTAATCTATGAAACATACGATGCAAGGGAGAAAAAAGGTGCTACAGTTGCAGAAGTAGAATCTGTTTCTCTGAGATTATTTCAAGATAATAAGGTTGATAATTATTTCAAGATAATATGGTTGGTATTACATACTTATTAATGTGTTTTAAGAAAAATGCGGAACTATGATTGAGAAAAAAATTACCTTTAGGAGTTTGAATGGTGAGACATAAGCATGGCAGGCAGTCAGGCTGGAATAGTGCATTATTGTATGCAGCTGCGATTTTCTATCACTGCATCATCTTTTCTTTGCATTAAATAAATATACATGTTCATAAAAATTCACTTTAAAAAGCAGTTCATACCATGAATAATATCACATAATCAGTGACCACCGGGGAAATCATTCAAATTAATGTAAGTCAAGGTCTACACCGTTTTTACAATCCAATGGAACCTCAGAACTCTGCCTTAAGTAAAACCCATGTTTTAGTTAATGATGGTCACGCCTTCACTGATGTTATAAAAGCTACAACGAAACGTTAGTCTGTAGTCAAAAACTCCCTCCAAACACTTACAATGTTCTTTATATCTGCAGTTGGGAGTTGAAGAAGCTCTAATAAATAAGCATCACTCACTATTAGTTGAGTTTCAGCGCTTAAATGTGTTTGACCAACATGTGTGGCAGTGACTTTGGCACACTTCTGTATATCCATTTAAACATGCCCTGTTTGCTAACCTTGGCTAACAGCTAGCTAACCCGAAACGATTTACTCCCTTGTGACAGTTAATGAGCTTTATAGCCACAATATAAAATGTTATGTAACTGTTTATATGCACTTTATACTTTGCCAAACACAAGACGTGTCTTATTTAAGCAGACTTTAGAAAAGCATATGGCAAACATAGTTAGCGGCTACTCTCTGCAGAGTACGAAGGCGCTAGCCTTCCTGCTCTTTGTGTTGGCTATTAGCAGGCTAGCAGATATTATGGCCCTGTAACGAAAGGGCCATACGTAGAATAACTGCGGCGCATGTTTACAAGTGCCCACTCTGCATTTAAAAAATATTAAGGTTATCAATTTTTTACCTTTATTTTTTTATTATTGGAGATCAACTCAGAGCCCCATACTAATGTGACTTTAAAAAGATCTGCTGTCAGAGTTAAAGTGACATTTTGTGTTTGGAGGGTTCAAATGGAAAGCTCAACTAGGCTAACACTGGTGATACCGTTTAGCTTGAAGCTAAAGTTAACGCTAGCCTGCCAATGGGATGTTGACATTTCTCCATGGCACTAACCAGTCATACAGCCGCGGAAAGCACTCATTCTTGCGCATAGACCGATCACACTAAATGCGTCAATTTTGAATATATCATTCACTTCCTTAATGAGTACGGCACCTTACCTCTTCACTTCCACTGGAGCTATATCCAGCCTGGCCGAGGATCTTGTGACTTGCCTCTATCCCGAGTAGACGCAAGTGCGACTGGTCTTCGTTTAACGAAAGAGCCAGGTTTGCGGGCCTTGGCCCTCCGTTAGTCACATCATCAGCTTCTGAGCTTGATCGCCCGAGTTGCCATCGCTTCTCAGAGCGCAAACGACTGCGCGAAGACCAAGGCCGACCGGGGAAACGACCTCTGGCCGTAGCAGTTCCACCTTGGCCTCCTACGGCAGCCGCGGTTGCTGATCCGCATCCCGCTGCCGCCGCCATCATTGCTTCAACAACAACACACACCGACGGCTAGCAGTTCGAGGGGGAGACAAGAGGGAAGGCGCGAGATGGGAGGGGGAGCCGCAATGATACAAGGGAAACTGAGTTTTTTTTACTCAGCGGAGCGTCAACGGCATTTACAAATATCTATCTAAATTGAAGAACTTTTTAGCTACAATGCTAATGAAAAATACTGATACATTATTGAAAATGACATTCAAAATTGTCATTTTTAATTCGTCGGATGTAACCTACTTTTTTAGTGGTGATAAACGATTTTAAAAGCTTGCATAATTAATCAAATAAAACAGATAAATGATGAAATAATTATATAGTAATGAGAAAATACCCGATAAAGCTGTTGTTAACAAAAAGTTTTTTTGTAAGATTAAAACATAACTTCATTGTTCCTTTACCATCGTAGTACAGTAGATGGCCGTAGACTGCATATTTTCTACCACAAAAATATAGGAATATTTAAGAGGTGCGTTTCTCTAAATTACAATGCCATAAAAAGTAAATTAATTTATTTAAATCACTTTATAATGTAAAGCTAATATTTTGTATGGATTAACTACACACAGAGTGATACTGTTCAGGCGTTTTTTTATATATATATTTATGAGTGTCAAGTAGTGAAAACTCAAAATACAGTTTCTCAGAAGATTAAGTAATGCCAATTCAAATGACTGTAAATAAGAATTTTTATTTTATTTTTTCTGCTCTTTTTTGCGTTATAATGACATAAATACTTATGGGAAAACCTGAACTGTTGTCAAAAAGTTATTGACATTTTCCTCAAGGGGTTCACTGTTTACTTTTTATATTTGATTTACTTCACTTTTTTGAAGACTATCAAAAAGTTCATGCTCTTGTACTGTTCAATGAAAAAGCTGCATTTAACTCTAAGACAAGAAATGTTTAAATTGTATGCAAACTATATAAAAGGTAGACATTATATAAGTTAAATGAAAGAGTAACTAATAAATAATAAATGTCTGGTACATCTTTTACTGGTGTAAACTTTTGTCCTCCTTCCAAGAACACTCATGTGTCTCAGACCCTCAATATTTAGTATTCGGGGAAATATGTGACATTCCAGGATGGAATAAAAATGACATAAAAATAAAAATTCTGATGAGAATGTATGACATGGTATACTCGATGTAAAATGTTTTCGAAATAAAAATGTGTTTTTTCTCCACATTTAATTTAAAGAATCTAGCCTCCAAAAGTTAATGTTTTTTCCCCTTAGGTTTATTTGAAATTTTTTCATTATTTTTAAACATTTGGGAATAAACCTTCATTGTGTGTGTGTGTGTGTCTCCTTCGTCTGTGCACTAGGTGGTAGTATTAGTTCTAATACAAACTTGTGACTACTCGAAACAGAAGAAAGGTGATAAGGAAAACGACGAAGAAGAGGGCCTTGAGGAAGTGTTTGTTTGCTGGGTTCTCATTTTCAAGAATTAGCCTTGAAGACTGTAGGTATGCCATGAAGTTATTGTAAAAATATTGTTAATGTATGTCTAACGTGATTTAAAAGATGTTGCTTAAAGTGGAATACGGCCGTTTTTTCGAAGGTGGCGTAACTGTTAGCAAAATGCTAACGTTGCCTGAGGCTATTTCAAGTCACCTGACAGTGGTTTAGTACGTTCCTAAACAAGGTTGTCTAGTATATGTATTAAGCTGAAGGTCTTTGATAAAGCTGGTTTGTTTTGCTAATTCAGTGGTTAGTCATCTTTTAAACGTAGCTAATATCGCTATGTACCGTTTTCTCAAGTTTTATGTCTGTTAGCTATACCAAAGTGGTGCTAGCTCTAAGCATCTCCCTGGAACTTTGTTTCTTCCTTCAGCAGGGCCACTGTGCGTTTACCATGAACCTGGAACGACTTCCTAACGAAGAGAAGCTCACCCTTTGTAGAAAATATTACTTGGGTAAGAAATATTTGAAAGGAATGCAAGCAGCTTTCTTGTCAATATATATAGCAGTTTTAATTGTTATAACCTCCATTATGGAGCCCAAACATGGAAACGGGAAGGGTGGATTACATATTAAGTCCAGGAGTAATGTATTGGTGTCATAGCATGATTTGGTTTCCTATACCTTTAAATACTTGCATTTTCTTTGTGTTTTCAGGTGGTTTTGCTCTTCTTCCTTTCCTGTGGCTTGTAAACGTTGTTTGGTTTTTTAAGGAAGCCTTTCTGAAGCCGCCCTTCACTGAACAGACTCAAATTAAAACATGTAAGTTTCATGGACATTTTGCTGCAGAGTAATTCAAGTTACCTCAAATTTAGTTAAATGTGGAGAAGCATATCGATAGGTATTTTACAATGGATTATTTCTTAAAACCAAAAAAATAACCTAAAAGAATATTGAAACAACAGGCCAGGTATCTAGGTTCAAAGTTACAACCACTGCATAATTTTAGATTCACATTGAAACCTTTCAAAAAAGATCCCACAAAAGCTTAATAAAAAATGTTCAACAATCAATATAATAGTATAATAACAATAATATACAAGTTTTAAATTAAAATACTTTCTCATTTTCTTTTCCAGATGTGAAGCGATCAGCACTGGGTTTGTTGTTTTGGGTCACAGTACTGACGACATGGATCACAATTTACCAACACTTCAGAGCACAGTGGGGGGAAGTGGGAGATTACCTTTCATTCACAATTCCCCTGGGCACGCCTTGAGATGTTTGACCTCTGACCATCCTGGACCAGAGATTTCTCTTTCATAAAGCAAAAAAAATTCAGTCTTTGTGACATTTATTATGTATAAAATGTTGATACTGTAGAACTCATACACTTCTGTGTGGTTTTTGTTCAGAGCCTTTTGTTTTCTTTTTAGTACAAGCTAACAATGTGTTGTCAGTGGATGTGCATTCAGATTTGTTTAGGTGAGAAAACTGATTTGATTTTGCTACTTTTTTTTTCCTTTTCCTAAAATATTGCTAAAATGGCCTAGTGCACTCAATGTGATTTTTTTACTTTCTGACCAATAAATCTATAATGTCTATCATGTCTTTTAACTTGTGTGTAAACTTTAAGATGGGTTTGTTACTCTCTTCTATAAAAGCCACAACTTTAAATAAATAAAAACGGGATTGTGGGACATAATTACTACAAAGCCATAACTATGAGGGGAAAAAATAGTAAATTTGACTTTGAAAATGAGTTTCAATGTCATTTTGAATTTTACTGTCTGTCATTCATGAGATGCAGTGTCAAAATGTCAACTTTGAATCATAATTGAAATAAAATATATCAAGGATTTTCAGTTATAATTTTGAGATATAAAGCCATCAATTCACGTTTTAATGCTGCAAGAGACAAAGTTGCATCATAACTGTGACTTTGAACATTTAAATGAAGGTATATCTCTAAAGCAGGCTTTTTAGAGAAGGTAGGCATTTTACCTACCTTTTTGATGCATTTCTCTGCATCTATGAACTTATATATTTTTTTCCTTATTGCTATATGCCCCTCAGAGTCCAGACAACCAGTGGCGCCTGTTATGAAACTCAATAACTTAATCCCTCCAAATGTCCCCTCTTGGCCATTATGTGTCATAACATAATCAGGGCCACTTTTAGTCACAGTCAAAGCTTAGGTGCCAGGTTTAGCATGGCTAACAGGGAGAACGTGCACATAACTCCTACAAGTATGAAGAATAGTGAGGATCAATGTATGAGGTGCTGCTCTGTTTTCAGGAAGCCAACGAATGAAACTGGCTTGCGGAAGCATTTTTATTTTACTGTGCTGCACTGCTTATTTATCTAAGACATTTAAATGACCATACATCTTCACTATATGTACTTAGCAGCTTTGCACTTAGGATGTTCCAGGAAATGTAATTTGTTTAGTATTTTTAAGACACTTGATCAACTTACCACTGCCCATCCGGTTATATAACAGATGATTGATGATGTGTCAGGTACAGAACGTGCTTCTACATGTGTCTAGGTCCCACTCTTCTTTTGAACTTATTTTTAGAAGGATCCTCCCCAACAACCAACTTATCCCACAGTTGTTCTGATGACTACACACTAGTAACAAGTTTACATTCATGTCATCAACCCAATAAAGGAGGGCTGTAACAAACACTTTAATTGACAGTAAGCCAGCGACAGCTGTGCCATTCCCAAAACATATACTCATCCGTGGGAGGACTGGACCCTCAAGAGTACACAGTCTGGAATGTGACAAAGGCAAGGTGCCTCCGTATGAATGTCCAAGTCATTATGCAACTGCAGTATAAAAGAGCCTGCGACAGTCGGTCACGTTCAGCATGGTCAGAGAGGAAAACTGGAATCGGACAGATCGTTCCTCCTGCCCAGGATAAGTGGGAACATAACACCAAGGGCTGGTCTTTCTTTTTGCTCACTTGTTTGATCAGAGGATATACATGCAAAGGTAAGCTGCGCCTCTGAGCATTCATTGCGCTCCATGGAAGTCTTTTGATTATTCTTTTTAATGTTTTTTTTACTTATTAGACATGGATTTTATTGTGCCTCCCACTGTGACAACTGGTGGTATTCCATGGGAGAAGGTTTTACCTCCTCGGCTGAATGGGTCTCATGGCTATTATAACTGGTCGCCATCATTACTGATTCCAGAGACTGATAGTGCCAGCTCTGCAGAGGTAGGTCATTTCTTTAATCTAGAGTTAGAAAGAACCACATGCCTAATAACACTCTAGCCATAAAATTTTACCAAAACAATCTACTGCCAATCTTTAAATCAAATCTTATATTTCTTATTTCTCTTCATTAAGACTGAATCTCATAAACTGAATTCTTTAGTTTATACCATGCATGCTCAAGTACAACAAATTCACACAAAATTCATCAAAGAAAATATGTATTTTTTGTGCATTTGCAATAGTTATTACCCTTTTCAAAAACGTCATACATTATCTCAACTGTGTTGACAGGTTTACTGTGATGAGATGGGATTTTCAGTTCAAGTAGATGTGAAGCATTTCAACCCTGAGGACCTGCTGGTCAAAGTTGTGGGGGACTTTGTAGAAGTACAAGGACAACACAAAGAGCTGAAGGTCTGTTTACCAAAAGGAACATATTTTTTTATATCTAATTTTGACTGTATGGGTTAAAGGTCATTCCCTTGTGCACCTAATAAGCAAACATGACAAGTGACATGGTTTGCACACATTCTTTCTTTAAATAAAAATGAATGAAAGAAGGCAGAAATGAGGTAAGGAATGAATGACAATGCAGGAAAGAAAAAGGCAGAAAGGAATGTAGAAGGGTTAAGGAACAAAGGGATTCTAAAATAGAAAGTAAAGTTGGAATAAAGAATGGGAGAAGATAAGGAAGGACAGAAGAAAATGTTAAAATATGAAGGACAGAAAGATGCTAGGAGTAAAGGTAGCCAAAATGGGATGTAGCATAATGTCTGAAAACAAATTTTACTCTCCCAACCCCTTTTACTGCACCTGGAAAAATATTAAAATGAAAATACTTTTTTTTTTCCATCCATTTTTTTTTAAGTGTATTAGGAGCCCTGATATAATCTAGCCAGAACAAAACTTAAAACGGCTGAGTTATTCTTTAAACTTGTATTTAACTGTCTCCTGGCAGAAGGAGGGCCACGGCTTTACAACACTGCAGTTTAACCGCCGCTACCGAATCCCAAAGGGCGTGAACATCATGGCGCTGGAGTCAGCCGTCTCTCCTGAAGGCATTCTCGTCATATCAGCCCCAATGCTGCAGATCGAAGGCACCAGATGCCTGACTTAACACGGAGGCCTCTCTCATCGTTGCCATATAAGAAAATAAAACAGCTGCCTTTATAAACACTGAGATACAAAGCAGATTTACTCCTAACAGCACACAGCGTACCAAAGCACCCATCTGTTTTGTTTTGCTCCTGGCACTGTTCCGATTTTTTCCTGCTCTTTGTGGTTTGTATATAAAGTACTCCTCTAGTGCTGCTCATTGATTGTCCACAGTATTTCAACGAACACCTCTTTGTAAATATTCCTAACTCACTGTTGAAGCTGCCATACCTTTCAGCAACATCTGTAAATGCACTATATTGTGATTGTAATTAATGCATATAGACGTATTCCAAACTGTATGTTGAAATATTATTATATAAATAAATTTTATTTCAATAAAAAAGTACAAAAAAAACCCAGTCTAATTTGTTCAACCCACTACTTGTCCCTCCTGGAATCCATTCAGCCTCACGTCCACCTCTCTGAAAGAAGAAAGAGGAAACATCGTCTTCACAGTGTCGATTTGATGAATGAATCTAATAAAAATCCAAAAGTATTGAAAATAAAATCAAGTCAGATAAAAAAGCAAGCTGATTAAATTATGTTATTTAAATCTACCTTATCTGATCTTTCACCCATTTTCTCTGTTGGCGGAGGACTTGCAACAGAGGGTCATCTTCAAACTCTTTCCCATCAGAATCTGACACAAATTACAGATGTACAGAGAAAAAAATGTAATGCTATAAGCATATGGAGGAGTTGCAAAGCACAATTGGAATACAAATATATCTTAGTAATTGCCTGGAGTGCAATCAAGCAGCAGGATTACCTTCAGCCTCTTGAAGCAGCTGTGAAATGACCTCCAGGGAGTTCTGTGTAACATTTAAAGGAACTGGAGACTCTGAAGGTGAGGAGATGTTTTTAGGAGTAGAAACTGATGACACTGGAGTCTTCTGAGCCACCGTAGGGAACAAAATCTCTGAAACCACCTGTTAAAGTTCACCAGGAATGATACTTGATTCAGATTGCAAGTTGTAGTGTTGGTACATTAAACCACAAGATTTATTTTACACTGAACATATTAAAATGTGTACTATTGTGCAAATTTATCATTAACTGGTGAGTAATATAGGTGCTCTAACAGTAAATATGCATGTAAGTAAAAGCAGAACTTTAACCACGATTGTATGTTAGTAAAAATGTAAATAACGCTCAGCATGCACATTTATTTACCTGTCCTAAGGCAGTGTGAACTGGAGAGGACGGTGGTCCATCACCCATAGCGCAGCTTTCCTTTGGAACCGCCTTGCCTTCAACATGATGATGCTGCTCTTTTACTGACGTTGTGTTTTTTGGATTGCGCAAATTTGAAGAATCCCTGATGGAACAGCAATCAGCAGACATGTTAACCAGCTAAAGAAAATAAATGCATTCATATTTCATTATGCAGGTGGATTTTAATTCATTAGAATATTTGTGAAAAGCTGATTCATTTCAGAAAATCAATCAAAGTGAAACTTATGTTATATTGACTGTTATATTGAAACTTTTAAAAACAGAAACGGTCCATTGATGAGGACAGTATGAATTAAAATGTCACTGCTAAACAAGCTTGTCATTCACAGAATACTGTATGCCAGGATATTAATGGAAGATTAAGCGGAAAGAAAAACTGTGAATGACCAACTAAGACTATGAAGAACTTATAATTCAAGCAAAAAAAAAATTTAAGCAAAGAGAAAGTATTGAGGGCATTTCATGTACAAAACATGGACATTCATTTCTGTTTAAAAAAGCAAATGGTCTTTTTCAGAAACAGCTGTGTTGTTTTTGCCACAAGCCATTAATATAACAATTTAATTAATATAAATATGAGCTTAACTTTTAGAGCAGAATTACAGTAATAATTGAACTTTGAACTTTTAGAAAATATTCAGATTTACTGAGCTACACCTGTAATAAGTTGCTCATATTTCAATGCATCACCTCACAGGTTTCCTCTGCTGCCTGGAAGGTAAGGCTGTCTTCTGGTCTGACTCTTTTCTCACCAGTTTCTTCTTCTTGTTCTTATGGAGTACTTTTTGCTGACTAGGACCATCTCCTTTTATGTTTCCAGAGGATGCATGCCGTGAGGCTGGCAAACATTCTTTGAAAGGTCCGTCACTGTTGGTACGCAATAAGCTTTCTGAGACTTGGGTTTCTCTGTGGACAGCTTTGGTTTGGGGCTCAGACGGCTTCTGTGAAACACTTTGCTTATCATTAGCAAGAGTTGGCTGGTTGGGGCAGGGAAGGACATCACAGAGTAAGTGCATGTGAGGAGGAATATGGGACAGTGTCTGGGCTTGAGACATCGAAGAAGAGGGAACACCAGCAGCAAGGAAGCGTGGAGGACTTGGAGCTGGAGCATCTCGTCTGTGGGCCTCAGTGATTTCTGCTTGGGAAGTGGTCATGTGTGGATGAGCGTCTCTTTCTGAGAAGTGAGCTGGATGGGAGCTCTGTTGTTGCTACAGATTATACAAGAAGGATTATAATCATGCTATTTTGTGTTTGACATAAAACAAATATACACTTTTAAAATCCAACCTTGTAAGCTTCTCCACTGACTGATGCATGGACCAAACTGGGGGCTTGCCAGCTGAAAGCTGAATCATGAAGCCCTGATTGCTTCATGGACTGGGACCGCCCTCTGGCCTGCTCCATCTTTCTCCGTAATCGCCACTGGAACAAAATGTCGTCCTCTGGGCGTGTGGGAGGTGTCATGGTAGGTATGACAGATTTCTGAGAAGAGGCAGCAGCAGCTGGGTCTGGACCGATTGCCACTGTAAACACAAAAAGCACAGCCATAATGTTTGTAGTAACAAACACAAGGCAGGGTACAGTTTCTTGCATCAATAACTAAAACAGGAAATTAATGGCTGCATTCAAAGATGTATTTCACATTACTGGCCTCACCAGTAGATGGTTTCATCAAACTGGGAATCAAAGGCTGTCGCACCGGCTCATCCACACTGACTGGAGAGGAGAAATCGGAGCATCCTAGGCCATCTGAGCTAACAGGAATGGATCCATCACTCGGACTACATTCTCTATTAGGAAAACAACAGTTTTATTTCAACTCAAGAAGACTAACTACTTATTGATAATGCTAGTTAAAGCACTACACACCCTCTCAGTAGAAGTCTGCTTGCTCTTTCTTGAAGATTTATTAATTCTGTATCATCATATTCCCCCTGAGAGCAGTCAGACCCAACCTGGAGAACAAAGGAAACTGTTTAGCCCCAAACAACAGAGTGAGTGAATACAAACACAATGCAGCACTTTAGAAGAAAAAATTAAATGACAAATCTCAGAAAGCAAATTACCTCAATTTCTAAGAAATGTCCTGGTAATTTTTTTTAATAAAAAAAATGCTAAAATGTATCCTTTTTTAGAATTTGACATAAAGAGAAATAAAGAGAGAAATGTGTATTTTTAAAAGTGCCATTAGTAATAGCAGCACCTAAAGCATCTACACCTAAGAGAGGTTTTAAGATAGAATAGAAGGGTGTGCATGTAATTATTTACATCACACTTATATTAAAGGAATACATTTTCTAGGGCACAACTGGCTTCCCAACAAATCTGGACACTCAATTTAATATTGATGAAGAGACCAACAGGAAAGAGATGAAGTTCAGTCAAATTTCCCTTTTATTGATTCTAATCAGTGATTCTGCAGGTCAAATGCTGAAGAAAAAAAAATTATTAATTAAAAGGCATCAAAACTAAGAATACCCACCATTTTTGGTATTTAAAGGCATAATAACATGCAACTTGATGCACAGTTTGTTTAGTAAGAAAAGAATATTCATGAATAGGGACATTTTAATTACTTTCTTTTATGCTTGATTCAAAACTACGAACTCCATCAAAGCATGTTTTTATTATGTTATATGGTATGGTTTTTAGAAAAGGAAAATCAGAACAGATCACGATTGGAATTGGTAGGTCAGACCTCAATGGAAAGCATAAATCCGTGCTGGGCAGGACAAAAAAAAAACTGATTACTCTGTCTCTAATTGGAATTAGATAATTACAGTCTGCAGTACACCTATTTTTTCCTGTCCAGATGGTTTAGCGAATCTGGTTTCACGGTGTTTAATTTGAGTAAACTTGTTAATGCACTCACATTGAAGAAAATGTCATGTTGAGGCTGCGCATCTAGACTGTCAGTGGTAGAATCATGGCCGTCTTTCAGGGACAGGGAACATCCATTCATTGAAAAGAAACAAATATTATGTTTGTTAGAGAAAGAAATAGCAAAATTTGCAAGTTCATGATTTATCCACATAAATACCAACAGAGTGTACCTTTGTCAAATGATTTAGCTGGGTTTGAACTGAGGACTGATGAGTGGGTCATCCACCAAAACGGGATCTGTTCCCCCCTATCAGTAGAAATCATCTGTTGGCGCTCCGCTCGACTCTGAGGCCGACCATGACGAAAACGTTCTATGTATCTGTAACAGTATGTCTTAGTACTTCCCAAAGCAAAAATATATATGTATATATACTGACAGCGAGTTGGATAAGTATTCATAGTCCTTGAACATTTTGTCACATTATCACCACAAACCTCAATGGGGATGCTCCTTCAGTAGAGACAAGGAAGCTTCTGATTTGAATCGACAGTGAGATGGATTGTGCTAAATGTTGAGCAAATCAGGCAGATAGTCTGTTAGAGAATGTAGAAGATTTTGTGGTAATAACTGGAAAAATGTGAAAAATTTGAGGACTATGAAAACATCGGCAAGGCACTGTAATTAGGAAAAAACGGGAAACATACTTTGCGAGTACAGAATCCTCCTTCACTCCAGATGGAACTGTGGATGTCTCTAATTTTGTAGAAAGTTCGTCTGGCACCATTTCAGGGACGTCAGCATTACCCTCAGGAGAGGATCCACATTCAGTTGAGGGCCAGATCTCGGTAAATACATGTTGTCCATCACTGGCAGGAAAATCATGATTTTCATACAGCTGTTGGTTTTCCCGGTTTAGAGAGCGAGGTGGACTATTAGAGGTCTGATGTAAACGAACAGGACTCAGAGTCTGTAAAAAAATAAGACCAAAAAAAAAAGAGGCATTGAATTAGTAGATCAAGTCAGTGAGAGATAAATGAAATTCAATTTTAATTTAGTCTTAATTAGAACACAACAGTCGAATTTGGTGTATTATCCAAATTGACAAAAATGTATCAAGCTAAGGCAGCCCTGTGGATGACAACATAAGACCAAACTGCTACTGATCGAGCAAAAGATGAAGTTCTCCACACCAAAATAATGCAGGATGAGTTTTAAGGTCATGTCTGCAAATTAATTGTGTATAGCTGTATTTTAAACATACAATTTTCTTCTCTTTTCTTGACAGGGACTTCTTGGGTGATGGGTGGTAGTGTGCCCTCGTCTTCACCTTGGATACAGGTGGGAATGGATTCTGCCTCGTAAACAGGGGTCCGCTGAAATACAACACATTTTATTTTCTGTAATTTCTAATTAAAAAGTCCAAATGTACCCATTACTTCTTACCTGGATTTCATAGCAACTTCAAGATGTCACAGTTTAGTTAACAGTTAGCTTAACACTAACACAAATTGACGTCAGTATAAAAAATATTTGCATCTCGACAAGCCACTTTTTCAGCGCTTGTCTGACCTTGTCCTCAATAGTTACCATGAAAGCAAAGGTGGAACGAAATAGCTTATGTAACTACACACAGCACGTGACAGACCTGCTTAATCTCAAATCTAATCTTAAACAAAAAACCTCACTTAAAAACAGTCTCTCTTTTGTTTTTGTAACTATCAGAAGCGCTCGAGTCTGTCGATAGAAGCACGAGACGTGTTTACTGCTATGCTTGTTCACTCATCAGCCAATAGACGATGAGTAAAAAATGATTGACGTATAATTTGTCCAATCACAGACACTACATTGTTTACACAGGCACCAATCGGGTGATTGGAGACCGGCAGCGCGCGGAAGAGGAAAGCCAGTTTTGAGCTTGTCAAAAACAAGCTAACTTAGCAACGGTAGTTGAGCTAGTACCTTTTATTCTCCGAAACGATAATAAACGAAGTAAGGTATTTATAGGCAATAATATGTAATTATTTTGAAGCTACTAGAACAATACATTTTTAGTATAAGTATCTGTATCTAGAATTTAGATTTTGGACTCGCTTTAACAGTGTATTAGGGTAATGAAGAAGGGTGGCTAACTGGCTGAACAACTAACCGTAGCTAACTGGCTAACGTTGCTGTTACCAAGCAATCAACAAGAGGTCGTTGTTAGCTCAAAGACCCCGTGTACCTCTGTAAGAGGTACAAAAACAGCTGTTTTAAGTCTGTTTTTCTGAGCAGCCCGTGGGAGTAAACTGAACAAAATGCACCACGTCAAGATAAAAACAGAAAGGACAGGTAAGACATTCATAATTATAAGACATAATAGAGTTGCCACCAATCACAAAATAAAGTACTTCGGAAATAATGTTTGTATTTTACATTATTATGTTATTAAAATTACTTGGACAGGATTTGTGTTTGCTTTTCATGAAGTGTAGAAAACGTGAAAATTAAAATTGTACATTTACATTTATTTTGCATCTCCGCTAATATCGTGATTTAAAAAACACAAACAAAAAACATCCCTTTGAATTTGTAAACAACCTTTTTGACTTTTCTGTAATTAACAAAATCTTAGGGAATTTGTTAATTACCGTTTTATGAATAATTTTGCTTCTTTAGATCTGGAGAGCACAGGTCCTCGTGGCAGGTTGGATGCTGTGCTAAAGGGTCTCGTAGAAAAGAGTGAAAATGAAAGGTTTGTGAAATGGCACTTATAATCAATATATTGATTATCACAACTGTGAAAACATTTGATGGTATCAGTTGTTTTTCTGCACTTTAAACAGAGAACCAAATGAAGACCCAGGAAAGTTGTCGGTGGATGCTTTAAACAAGTATGGAGTAGTACTAGTACTGATTTATTCTTTGTTTTATTAAACTTTAATATCTTTTTACCTTCACATTATTGCACCTTTGTGTCAGTGTTTTTGCATTGTAGTCACCCAATGGTCTCTCTGCTCATTTTAGAGATTTGTCTCCATCATCTGCTGGAAAAAGGTAAATGTGTCTTTCGATGAATATACACACGTTTCTCCTTTTATGTCCAGATACATTTTAGCATCACAACACAAATCCATAAATTACGTTTATTGCTAAAAATGTTTTGGTCAGTCCTACATGTAGGTCCCAGTGCTTAAATTATTATTAATATATACATATATTTTTTTTCATTTTCAGACCTTCAGCAAGATTTCCACAGCATAGAAGGAAGAAAAGAAAGGAGATGGATGAGGGCATCCCAGAGACCAATCAACATAAACAGAGTAAATCCAATGCAGATATTATTACGATGATAAACTATTAATTGTACCTCATTTATTGTTGGTCCATTTATGTATTTACTATATTGTGAATTTTGTCTCTTTTTATATGTCCTTGTATTTTCTGCCCTTCTCCCTTTTATTTAGATGCATACATTATTAAGTTGTTTGATCGCAGTGTTGATTTAGCTCAGTTCAACACCACCACCCCGCTGTATCCAATCTGCCGGGCCTGGATGAGAAACAATCCTTCCTTTAGGGAACCCGCAGCTTCTCCAAGCTCCCCTCAAAGCATACCAGAAGAGGAGGTGGGACTGTTAATAAGTTTGTCACGTTTATGCTGTTCATTGCACACAAGCATTAACAAAAAATTAAGTCTAGATGTTTGTGATGGCCAACAGCTACATTACAATTGATGTTTTTTGACCTTTTTTTTTTAATTGATAAAGCGCTGGTTAGGAAATTTTTTTTCTTAAACAGTCATAGCCCATGTTTTCTTTGAATCTGTTTACATATTCTTCTTTAGCCCATACTTTCTTTGAAACATTACCACTACCTTCATCATCTTATGTTTGAGGTTTCATGTAAACCAAGTCAGAACAAAAGGAGACAGATGTAGAAAAAAATGACTAAAAACTCCTATGGTTCTTTTGGTTTTTAGAAATGAAAATGGATAACCCTGTGAATACTAGAAACCTGACTTTTGGAAATCTCTACTTTGCAAAGCGTTTTTTTATGCCACATATGTGGAAGCAAGCATAGCTAAACATTTTAGTTGGGCCAAATATCTGTTTCCATGTGAACAGAGCCTTATTCGCACAGTTTAGTTAAGGTTGTTTTTAGGAGGTGAGACATTTGTTAAAGCCCATCTCTGTATTATTACATTACAACAGCTTGCATGAGACCTTATTGAATTAGTTTTAATTTTGAAAAAATTGTTTTTGTAGGCAGACATGATGAATGGCAAAGGTCAGAATGTGTACCGACTTCCTCCTCCATCTGCCTGCCCAGTTAGCCCCGCTGGTGAACTCATCAATCTCAGGATCCCACAGACTGAAAAGCCCACTATTACCAAGGTTCTAAAATCATGCGATTATTTCAATAATATGTATTTTTTTCAATTGTACTTGGAAATGGAAATGTATATTATCCCTGGTGAATAAAGTTACTCTCTTTGCTCAGTTCACAGAGGTTCCCGTATCAGGAGCTCTCATTAGTGACCACATGGAACGTTGGAAAAAGATAAGACAGAAGTAAGTCCTTCATGAGCTGTTTTACACCCTTCATTATAGTTTTTTGTTTGTTTTATGGAAAGATTTATTCTTGCTCAGAAACAGTCATGATAGTCCAAGATTCACTTTCGTTATCTGGGACTGTAGTTAATCTGATCCAGAATACCAGCACTTATTGGTTAATTTATGATTAAGCAAGACGTGTGTATTGGCAAAGCTATCTGTTTCGAAGGTAGAGGGTGATTGTCAAAAATATATGTGATTAAATAAAGAAATTGTGAACAAGCTCCCCATGAAAGAATTAGCCAGCATTTCAAAGAGATTAAACCGCTAGAAAGTTACGGGGAGTTAAAATATAAAACTTTTGAGAGCTTGAGTTTGCCTTTAAACTTTGAGCACTCCCAGCTGCCCTCTCCAATAAAATAGCTCCACAATGCCTTTGAAGATTCTTTCCAAAATTTCAGGATTAACACCTGCACCTGCCTTCTGGAAAAGTGAAAAAAAACTGCATCATTCTACAGCAAATCAAAAAAATACCTTAAACGAATTTATAAAACAAAGGAAGTCAATGCCAACATCTTAAAATTAGAGTGATGTGAGCAAGGTGTTGTTTATTTGGTCATCCAGTCCGGGTTCTTTGACATTTTTTTCCTTTTATTTAAATTTCTGTGTATTTGCTGGCTCATACTGTGCAACCTTTCATGTTAGAGAAATGACTTCCTCACAAATGAGAGTCTGTTACACCAAATAGGTTTCCCGTGATCCCTACACATCAGACGTGGTGAAAGTTGCTCCATGGAGAAAATCTAATTTTGGGAATTCTTCAGAGCTTCCACAGTGCTCCTTTTTTCCACAGTTGTTTAGTAACTGAAATAAGCACAAGGGGAAGACATGGGGCGATAAGTTCAAACTGTGTTTGGGTAACCAGTTGTGTGCAATTGTTTTTGGTAAAAACATTTTGAGAAATGACAGTGTTCCCCATTTGTTTCTAAAAGAAACATGTCTTAAGTTCCCCCTTTTTTACATACCGCAGATATTTTAGATGCAAGAATATTAATTGTAAAATTTTCATGAAATGAGAACTGTGTAAATGCTAGCAAATAATAGCTGCAGGCTTACAAGAAAAACAATTTCTTTTAACAATAGTTAAAGGGGTGCTTTGGTGGCGCAGGGGCAAAGCACAACCCACATATGGAGGCCCTAGTCCTCATGCCGGCAGTCGCAGGCTCGATTCCCGTCCTGGTGACATCTGCCGCATGTCTTCCCCCTCTCTCATTTCCCCATTTCCTGTCTAGCTACTTTGAAATAAAGGCCACTAGAGCCAAAAAAAAACAAAAAAACAATAGTTAAATACCTCATAATGAAACTTAAACAAATGCACACTTTTTAATAGAGTTTTATATTTAAAAACATATTTTTTTTCTTGCTGTAGATGGAAGGAGTGCTCCAATAAAAACCAGATGAGATACAGTGAGAGCATCAAGGTTCTGAAAGAAATGAAGGAACTGTATGACCACTGACTGCTTTGTATTTGTTAGCTGCAGAATGGACTCTCCACAGTTGGAAAGGAGCCATGCATTCATATTTGATGTTTGATGACTCTTGCATACAACCATAGAGGAGTAGAAAAAAAATAGCAGAACTTTGAATCTTAACAGACTTTTTGTCCAAGTTACAGAAAAGATATTTGGCAATTTCCTGTGTGGGGGTATGTTGGAGTGCCAAACTCGATACTCAAGTACATTTTGTGTAAATGTCTAAATAAAAAACGTTTGAGGCAGTATTTTTCACACTTACACACACTGATACGTCCATGATATAATCCAAAAATGATTAAAGTCTACTGTAATGTATTTTTGTGTTTGTGGTTTTTGTTTCTTTATTTTTTTGTCTTTTAGATAAATCTTTGTAACAAAAAAATGAGCTGAAATGGTTGGTTATTTTGTAAGCACACATGAGTTATCCAAATAGATTTTTTTTTTCTTGGAACTTGGTTGATTTTTCTTTTTCTTCTAAGAGCTCAGTTTCTTTATTCTGTAAGTGGGGAAGCCCCAAAAATCAAGGGTTATCATTCTTTATCTCTAAGGCAACCGGCCTGATTAGGTATCAGAACCAAAATACATACATTTCTTGGAATGATTAAACATTTCTGGTTACTGCAGCACTTCACCGAATTGTCATTTCATTTCAGACTGAAGTTAACAAACTGGACTTTTGTCTCATTGCGCTACTGTGTAGCTCTCCCATAATTGTTAGTTCCACTGTGGTAATAGTAGAATTACAGTAAGTGTAACTGGATAGATGCAAAGTTCAACTTCATTTGGCAACTGTGGTCATTGTGTACTCGACTTGTTCTTATGCCAGTGGTTTAAATGTAATTCTCTGCTCAATATATGGCAAAAAGATGCAGTTATGTGTTTCTTTCAAAAGTTGTCTGTTCACTTTACAGATTTTACAGACACGTTAAGTCAGTTTGTTTCATTATAGTACTTATATCCAATTCAAATTTCAGAGTTTCAGTTCATTATGTTCATGTTCAACCCTCTACTAGATACATGCAGCTGGGACACATTTACACAACCGGTTGCAGTATTTTGCCCTACTGATCATGTTTCAGATCGCACGTTCTAACCTCGCAAACAGGAAGTCTAGCAAAAACCACTGTGGTGTGATGATGAGCACGTGAGTGACATTCTTATAAATAAGCTCACAAAAGTTGTTCAACGCTTGTATGATTATTCTTATTATAACTAAATAAGAATAATAAGAATTTCACAGTTTTATTTAAATACAGTATAGAACAGTGGTTCCCACACCTGGTCCTCAAGTACCTCTGTCCTCCGTGTTTAGGTGTCTTCTTGCTTCCAAACACCTGACTTAAATAAATGGATGACTAAGAGGCTTCTGCAGCAATTTGGTGACTGCAGAAGAGATTGTGCAATCATTTGAATCAGATGTGCTGGAACAGTAGTGCATCTAAAGCATGCAGAGCAGGACCATGTTTGCAAACCACTGGTTGAGAAAATCCTTGCACTATTTGTATTTTTATACTGATATTACTTCTGCTGTATTACATAACAGTTACTACAGCGAGTAGGAAACTAGACATTTTCACATACCACCGTTTTTTAAATTTCCTCTTGACTAGCCTTATGTATGAACTGTGCTTGTAATAAGAAGTATGAACTTTGTAATGAAAGCATTCTTTATTTTCTAAAAACATTGAGGTGTTGCTTTTCTTTATTTATGTTTATCTTGCAGCCATCGAGTCTAATGGCTGCAAGGAAGAGCTGCAGTACGAGTGTTGCGATTGAGATAAGGTGTATGTGAGTGAAAAACCACGCAGAGGTGCTTAGAGGTTTCTGTTATTCCAGCTGCTTTGTTCGTTTCAAACCAAAACCCTCTGTCTCAGGCTCTTGTTATAGCCTGTAAGATAAGAAGTCAGGACTGAAAGTGTGACAGGATTGTTTTATCATCATATTTTTAATAATTGCTGAAAAATCCATTAATATTTTTGTCTCTTTTCATCTACTTGATGAAGTAGGCAGTCATACAAATGTGAACATTCCGAAACATGCAAGTTCATAAAAAAAAGAATCAAGTTTAAAAAAATCAAACTGTTCTAAAGTAAACGAGATTTTATGCTACTTTTACAGTATTTACAATCATTTCATTAAAAGCTTGACATGTACAATATTCTGCTGCAGTACACTTACTCAGGGCTTCAGTTACATTTGCTGTTTGAATGTGGAAGATAGGGGGTTCTGTGCGATTTTATCAGACTTTCTGTTGCTTATCTCAGGACGTCTCGATAACCACATACAAAAACACCTGTTAATGGTACACAAATGATGGAAAACAAGCAGACATCAAAAATATTCTTTGAACATTTTTTGCACGTGTTCACACTACTGTCCAAATAAAAGCTTTGCTCAGATCATTTCACTGCACTTTGTTAAAGTCCACCATTTCAATCAGTTTGTGGCTGTTTTCCTCCGAGTTCATGAACTTCTCTGTACAGATCTCTTTTTTTGGTTTTGTTAAGATCATCGATGTCTCAGTTTCCTTCCCCTCTGCAGGGGTGGTTGAATCAGATTTTCTTGGAATCCTTGACAATGAACGAGACAATGTAACAAATGATGAGTGGTCCTCTGCCAGGGCATTTTCTAGAACCAACCAAATGGACGTCTTGAGCTTCTTCTGGAACTCATCACACATAAAAACATAGAGGATGGGGTTCAAGCAGCTGTTCATGAAGGCAAGACTTACAGTTAGAGGACCTGCAACATGAACAATGATCCGTAAATCTGGGTAATCATTGAAATTTAATTCTATGAAACTCAAAACATGAAAGGGCAACCAGCAGATAAAGAATGCTACAATGACTGAGAAAATGATTCGTTGACATCTTTGTTTCCTCATCCTCTGCAGACGCCTGGCACGAATCCCTATGGCCACATATGAGACAAATATTGCCAGGAACGGGATGAGAAAGCCCATAACAAAGCGAAATATATACAATGTCCACTTTTTGTTTTTTGTCATAGTTAAAGGGTACCAGCAGTATGTCTGATTCTCTTTGACTCCCAGGGTACGAAAATATGCATAAGGTGTGCTACAGATGCCTGCAGCCAACCAGATTGCAGCACTTATGAGTTGAGCTTTGCGGACGGTGCGCTTGTTTTGTGCCCACACCACGACCCAGGTAGACAAGCAACGATCCAGACTTATTGCTGTCAGAAAAAAGACGCTGGCAAACATGTTGACCAAGCTCACAAAGCTGTTGAGTTTGCACATAAACTTTCCAAAGGGCCAGTGGAGCCGCTGAGAGAGAGAGACTGCTGTAAACACCAGGAACGCTGTAAAGAGGAAGTCTGCCAGAGCCAAGTTGAAAAACCACACAGAGTTGACCGTTTTCTTCATCTTGAAGCCGGTCACATACATGACCAGACCATTACCTACTGTCCCAACCACTATAATCACACAGTAAACAACCAGTGAGAATGTCTGTATGTTCTTCACTGCCATTTCCAATCCAGTTGAATGACTTACTGACGAATTTCCATTACCTAACAAACAAAAACATAAATATTGTATTAAACATTCACTAAGACACGTTTTAAGATAAATAGACTTGCATCTTCAGTTTTTAAAGAATCTTACACAGTTGCCAAAATTGGCAGATGCATATCTTTTATGCAGATTTCACATGAAGTACAGAGTACAATTAAAATGATAAATTTTGCATGTTCAAAGCAACTCACCATTTGCCATTTTGCTTTTAGCTGTAAGAGTCTCCCCTCACTTTGACTATATCTCTATGTAGCCTTACCTATATTTGTTCTCTATGTGATTACTCCTCCTTCTTACCTCATAAACCTGCCAATGAGTGTGCCAATGGGAGTGGATGAATTCACAGTTGCACTTTCGGGTGCAAAGCAACATTTAGCTGCAGATATCAACAGCTCAGATGGGAGAATTAAACAGCACATTAAGAAATGCAATTTTTGCCATAAGCAAACACATGGAGGGAAGAAAGTGCAATAGTCAAAAGTAACTTTTTGTCCTGTGTGCAGAACTTATCTTAAGCAGTGCTGCTGGATGGAGCTGAATACAGGGCAGTTCTAGAAACCTGCTTGTAGGTGCAAAGGACTTAAGACTGGGGCAGAGTTTTTCCTGTGATGAATCTATCTTTATTTTGCTACACTGCTGTAAGGTTTGATGTTTGTGTACAGCATTATGTTTTTAATCCTGTAAACCACTTTGAATTGCCTCATTGCTTAAATGTGGTATACTAATAAGATTGAGATGATCTGATCAAAGCAAAATCTAGTTTTGCAGAGAAGAATGGACCAAAATTTGAGACGTGCAAACCTGGTAGAGACACAGAAAACAAAGCATTACAAAAGATATGCTTAGCAGTATTGGTAGGTAGCAATTTAATATTTATGTATGAATGTTTCACAATCTCATATGGTATTTAATGTTTTGCTTGTGCTAAGTAAACTCGTGCTGTGCTTCAGGGTTCAAAAATCACTGACTGGAAGAGTTTATATAGAAACACGAATAATATGTTTATGGAAACAAAACATATTATTCACTGGAGTGAATAAAAAACTTGGACTTAATTTTAAAATCGGATTTGCAACAAGTAATAAAGATCCAAAAATAAAATAAGTTAATCCTACATAATAGATTCATGTTTCTTTTATTTACATGATTGAAGAACATACCATTTACTTAATTGTCAACTATAACAAAACTTTTCAATTTTCTTGCGTTGATATAATGTGACTAAATTAGATGACTAAACCAAAACGACAACTAAATGTGATTGGACAATAATAAGAGGGGCTTTTGAATCTTAACCAATTAGAACACCAATATGTGCAAATCTGGTAGACCTATGATCTGCTAGTCTTACAACTGTAAATGTAGCAAAACATGGCTCTACAATGTATTTACAAAGTTGGGATTAATACACATGCACAGTTGTTACACAGAAACTTAACTTTTTATCAGGATATTTTGAGGTGTTGGTTGTCTTAACAAAAAAAAATAGGGGTAAACACATAGTCAGACCCAATTATTTTGATTCTTGCATTTAGACATCACAACTTGACAAAATGATGATGATTTTTTAAATAAGTTATCCAACTTAGATAAGAAGAAAAACATTGACATTTGCTTTTAAAACTGGAGGAGAGATTTCGTAGTTTCCATTGTTAGCGTTTAAAATGGTATCAAAGATCAAAGATCTTAAAGTAAACTTGTTTCTTTAAGAGTGATTGGGTTTTTAAAAGTAATGATAAATTGCTACCTAACAAAGCTAATGAAGGAGCTAAGGAATTATTTTAGGCCCTGTCCATTCTAACCTGGACATTATTTCTAATTCCTGGGCAGACAACAGTCTGAAAAAAATTTAAAACTAACTTAAAACTAAAATAAATATTGATTCACCCATATTTGTATTTGCAGCCATTTTTTTACATAAACATTTTAGTTCTCTAAAAAGTTTATGTAAAAAACTAAATGGTCAGGAGCAAGACTGCAAGTTAGCATTCTTGCATCTACATTTGCTGTGATGCTTCTATTGGAGAGAAGTTTTTCATTCTGTATTTGCACAGCATGAATGTGTCTGCACCAAGTAATCAGCAATGGAAATGAGATGAAAATATAAGCTGTGGATACTTATTTATATATATTAATATATATATACAAGTTAGAGGAGGATCAGGTGGCAGAGGTGGCACACTGTGTCACCTGAAACAACTCAATGGATATTACATTTTGTCCCCCCCTGTTCCCTTTAATCGGTCTGTCAAATAAGTACAGCTAGGCTTCTTTGCATAGGTGGAAATCAAAATAGAATGTAAATGACAGCACTGAGAGGTTTTACTGAGTAGGATTGTTTCACTATGCAAATATTTTTTCTGAGTTTAGCACATCATGTAAAACATTTAAAACCTTATCATCTAATGTTCTGTATGCTCTCAAAAACCTGATGTTTTTGTAATTCAGATGCCACAAAATTGGCAAATCTCTTCAGTGAAGTTTATTTTTATATTAGAAAGTTCTTAAGAAATTATAATGATTTAGCTTAAAATACAGTCTGAGCTCATGCTTTAGCTCTCTAGAACAAGGTTCCTTTTTCTGACTGCTGAACAATCAATTTTTCTCATAGTTTTATTGTTATGACTACTCCAATACTATGTTTGTTTTTTGTTTCTTTTTTCCTTTCTTTTTTTTCTTTTCTCTCTCTCTCTTTGTTGCATATTTCAAATTTAAAGAACACTCCACTGAAGAAATGTATTACATATATTCATGAGGTCATCTTATAAGTTAATGTAAAAAAGACAGACGAGTCTGAAAAAGTCAGGACTCTTACATGGTTTGTAGGAACCCTAGACTCTGCGGGGTCTCAATTTGCAGTCTTCGTGTATTTCCTCACCTGCTGCCAATGCATGCTGGGTCTTGGCAGCATGCAGCCCAGCTCCTGAGGCCCAGTGATTTAATGCAACATACAGGTATTACTGTCCTTCCCTATGTTAGTGCTTACACTCCTTTAGAGATGCAGATTGTAAAACAATAAGTGTTAAAGCCACATTTTTCCTCCACATTGTACTTCTGCAATTGTTTGGCTACGAATACTTTTGATAGAGAAGAGCTACAGTGCAGGAAGCCACAAAAGCACCCGATCTCTTGAGGAACAACGCAACACAAATTTGATCGTGATTTAAGCCGTACAATTGCGTAATTCATACATCTACTCTGAGTTTTCTGTTATCTTTCACATGCCCTCACCACCTTACGTTCCACTGTTCCACCTCAAAAAAATAATCAAAAATATGAATCAGAAAACATAGTTTATATGCAGGAAAAAGATAACAATCAAACTTGTGTGGTGTTTTTACAGGAACAATGTATGTCTGCGAAACATTCAACAGCGAGTCACTTTGCTTATCTGCTTATCAACTAGTGACAACAATTTGAATCATTAATGTTCATGTTAAATGGGAATATAAAACACTAAATTGGAATCTTATTGGCATTTTTTGGCGTTAATACAACATATTGATTAAAAGATTAGTTTTTGGTCACATGGATTATTGTTGACAATTTGGAGAGTGTCATGCAGGGATTTCACACCCCAGTTGTTGGTATACTTACACAAATTTAAATAGACATAAATACACTCCAATGTTTGTTTTCTCAAAAAGAAAGAAAGAAAAGTTGATGGTAGCTTTTTGTGGAGCTGAGGGTATTAAGAAAATGTTGTGGTTTCAGTTTTGCAGCACCAACACCTTCTTTAAATGACATGTGCCTGACAGCCATCTCTCGAATTCCAACTACATCAAGGACAGGGGCAGTACCTTTGTCTCTTCTGTGTTAAGTTTTAGGCTATAATGCACAGTACTATTTTTTGACAAAAACTAAAAACAGCACATTAGCACAAACGCTTACTACCATGTGGTAATTTGGGTTTGTTTTTCTGGCACAGGATTTTGGCCCCTAACTATTTGGATCTTTTAAGTTTTTTGTTTTATGAGATTGAGAAACACATCAAATTTAGCTTTTGTTGAAATGTCAGAAGAAATCTTTATTGTAGTATGCACCAAGCCTTTAAGGGGCACTGAAACGAGATGGAAAATTATGTTTTATTCTGAGTAAACTTGAGTTATTTTGCAAAGAAGAATGAGCAAAAGTGCAGTTTTTGTAAGTGTAAGTCAACTGTAATTAGAACAAATTCTGCCTCTACAAATTCTTCACATACATGAGTATGATTTTTATTTGTAAAAAATAACCAAGTAGTTGCAAAAATATGCACAACTGGGCTTTGATTCATCAAAAAAATCCCAATGAAATATGTTGAACTTTGTGATTGTAACATGAAAAGATATGAAAAAAGCTTGATGAATAATGAATACATTTGCAAGTAGCAAGGCATTTTTTTGCCTTGTTTCCTCTGAACACTATGGCACTATACAACACTATACAACAATAAAGAGTCTAATGCTCCAAGGCCCAATGTACTCAAAACTAAGAAATGATGTGTTAGAATGTTAATACAAACATTAAAAGTCGTGATGCTCAACTGTGAGAGACTTTGTCAAAATGGAGATGAAGCATTTAACAGGCTGGGAAGAATCAATTCTCAGAACCTCTCACTTATGTTCATTCAGAACAAGATGGATTATTTACAGGTGTGAAGTTCACACAACTGGGGTGGTAGAAGTTTGTCCTGTAACCAGTGGGTTGCTGGATTGAACCTCCACTCTGTCTGAGTCAATTGTTGTGTCCTTGGTCAAGACACTTGACCAAGGACACAACAATTGAGTTGTGGACAAGGACAAGAGTCTTGCAGGTGGTGAAAGTATAACAATTTTCTGCATAAAATGACACAGCAGTATGCAGTCATATAGAGATAAATCAAACCAGTGTTGAGCAATTTCTAGAGTTGTGCAAAACACTGCAAATTTTGCAAAAATGTCAAAGATATGACATGTTACCGTGGCCGGGGAAGGCAGGAGGAGCTACAGGGGACCAACATAGTTCACCGGTCCTCAGTCTTGTGGTCCTGCTGTTTGTTCTGTGATCTTCTGCATGAAGGAAAGAGGGAAAACATTGTGTGCGCAGGGTAAGTTAAGTCTTTCATGATGCAGGAGGCCCATTTCTTGTATCTGGAGATCTTGATGTCCATGAAAGTGAAGAGACCACAATCCTCCATCCTCTTTTCAGCTTTCACCACCTGCTGCATCGTTGTTCTGTGCCTTCTTTGCTACAGAACAGCAGCCTGCCATGTGATGATGCAGAGACAGAGGACACTCAAATCCACATCTGTAGAATGATGTCAAGACTGAACTCCGGTATCAGATGGATCCCAAAGAAGTAGAGACACTCGTGTACTTTTTGAATCAGGCAGGACACGTTTCTGCTCCAGGTGAGATCATCAGATAACTGTAGATGTGTCATCTGCAAACTTCACAATCAGGCAATGGAGTTGTTTTGCTGAACAGTCCCATATATGAGCAGAGTGAACAGAAGGGGCTCAGCACACTGCCCTAGATGTTCGCTCCAAGACAGAGGGAGCTGGTGCTGAGAGTGACAGGGAAGGAAGAGACATTTAAAAAATCCAGAACCCAGTTGCAAATCAATACAGTCCAGGCATATTGATTTCTGAATCAGAGTCTGTTGTAAAGGTGTGTTGAATGTTGATGTGAAATCCACAAAGAGCAGACGAGCATAATAGTCCTTGTTTGTTAAGTGAGTGAATGCTGTGTTATCCACAGAAGCTGTCGGTCGGTTCGTCCTGCATACATATTGGTGTGGGTCCACAGTGTCGTCAATGCAGTCCATGATGAGAGCCAGGACCACTTTCTTAAAGCACTTCATGACTATCAGGGAGATAGTCCTACGGCAGTGTGTTAGGAACGGATGTCTGCAGACTAAGCAGGTGTTTCCAATGGACATTAAAACACATTTAAAATCAAACCTTTATACACACATTGCAATACATTCTAGATCTGTAGTTAATTTCTACATTTTTCCCCTAGACAGGAACAGAGGACTGTGATTTTCTATCAGTCCGTAACAACTGTGGTGACAAGAAACGAGAGGATGTAGATGGCAAATGGTCCTCCACTAGAGCATTTTCTACAGCAAAGCACACAGAGTGACGAAGCTGATTTTGAAAGTCATCTCGGATGAAAACGTAGAGGATGGGGTTCAGGCAGCTGTTCATGAAAGCTAGACTCAGAGTCAAAGGACCTCCAATCCTAACAATCTTCTCGAGGTGGACCAGTTTATTGATGGAAGCTAATTCTATAAAACTCATAACATGAAATGGCAACCAGCAGATGAAGAATGCAACAATGATGAAAACAATTACACGGTGAGATAAGTGTTTCCTCACATTTTGCAGACGCATGGTACGTATTCCTATTGCCACATAAGAGAGAAATATTGCCAAGAATGGGATGAGGAAGCCCACAGCAAAGCGGAAAGTGTACAGTGTCCATTTTTGTTGCGAGGTACTATTGGAAATGCACTCAATGTTACTGCCACTGTAGGTCACAATGCGAAAGAAGGCAGAAGGTGTGCTACAGATTCCTGCAGCAAACCAGATTATAGCACTGATGATTTGAGCCTTTCGGACTGTGCGCTCGTTTTGTGCCCATGCCACCACCCATGTGGACAGGCATCGATCCAGATTTATGGCTGTCAGAAAAAAGACGCTGGCAAACATGTTGACCAAGCTCACAAAGCTGTTGAGTTTGCACATAAACTCTCCAAAGGGCCAGTGGTGCCGCTGAGAGAGAGAGACTGCTGTAAACACCAGGAACGCTGTAAAGAGGAAGTCGGCCAGAGCCAAGTTGAAAAACCACACAGAGTTGACGCTTTTCTTCATCTTGAAGCCGGTCACATACATGACCAGACCATTACCTACTGTCCCAACCACTATAATCACACAGTAGACGACCAGAGAGAATCTGTGAATGTGTTCGAGAGCCGTTTCCCGTCCAGATGAACTGTCTATGGTTGTGTTATCTGATAAAGAGAGATGGAAACACTTATTAGTCTGCAGAATGCACAGAGAACATTTGCATGCGCTGTGCAACAATGCTTTCCCTCACACGCAATGATGCATTCACAAAATCTTATCATGTTTCTCATTGCAGCTGCATTCTTAGACAAAAAGCAAAAAGTTGTTGAATCAGCAGACATATCCACAGCAGAGTTCTCAGAATTAAAATGTATTATTTGCTGCATACAAGTAAAATTTCAATCATATTTTACATTTTTAGCGAGAGGTGAATTTCTAAGTTGGTTAAAACTTTATATTTATCTTTTTTTTCCATGTGTGAAGTTACAATGAATGCCAACTGTACAAAACCACAGTAAGCTGAGTTGACCTAAAAACTTTAGCTCACTGAAGAAAAAGCTATTACATTAAAAAAGAAAAAATTACTTCATTCTAGAAGAACTCAATATAAGTTGTAAAAAATTTACTTATTTATTTTTTAACAGTCTTTGGAAATGAAATTTACATTCTACAACACAAACATATCAATCAGTTTTCAAAATCTATAATCTGTGTTTTTACGTTAAACAATCACTCTTTCCTATGTAAATTAAGGACGAGCTTTAAAAGTATTGGTGATATTTGTTTGGGCAACTCACCAGTCCCCATGCTGCGGGCAGCTGCAAGGTCTTCGTCTGAGTTGATTTATATCTCATCTTACCTATATTTCTTCTCTCTCTACACTCCTCCCTTTCCGTTGCTGCATCTACCAATAAGACAGCCTGGACACACCAAAGGAGTGAACAAAACAAAAGTACCAGCTAAGACTATTCACCATGAAATTAAATCATATTAATTGTATGAAAGTGTAAAAGCCAAAAGAGGCAGACATTTGTGGATTATACCATATGCAAATAATATATTTGTATATTTCCCCAAACTTATGATTCTACCCATCCATCCAGCCAAGTTGTGAAGTAATACTAAACACACTTTGTTGTTTTCCAACAAATAAATGAATCCTGTTATGCTCATATATAGCACTGTGGAGGGACTGGAACACAAAACAATCCTGGATAATAGTCCCAATATCCATTTGAAGTTCACCTGGTTGCTATTATATAATACCTTCTCACCTGTGCACTAAGTCCAGAGATATTTCCTCATATGTTCCACAATCAGCTGACAGTGCTCTTATAACAAAGTTGAAACACTCAAAACAAGAACTCAGCTATGCAGTAGATTGTGAACCTAAATTTAAAAAGTTACTAAAAGTTCATGTTAGGCTGCTTATATTATATTATGTTTTCATAATATAACATTTATGTGTTGTTTTCTGTAAAACAGTCAGCTGTAGTTTATTGAACAATGTATGTGTCATGTACATTTGTTCTTACCAAAATGCCATTTTTGTGAGAAAATGGCATTTTCTTACAAAAATAAAAGATGTTAGTCCTAAAACATCTTTTATTCCCTTTCTAACACTGGACAGTCAAACGTCCCACAGCCCTTTATATCAAATGTCAGTTCCAAAATGACCAACTAAAGAAATATAAAAAACATTCCAGTGACAGTTTCGAACAGATTCTCTTCCCAAACCTGTGATCTAACATAAAGCTATATTTGGCCCAATGACACTTTTAAATACTTAAAGCAGTACCAGTGGGACAGTGGATTTTATTTTCAGTAGGCACCATGTCTTTCAGTCTACTTACAAAACAGTAAAGTAATTAGATTCAATGTGATGCATTGAATGCAGAATGTGCTTTAAAATATGTTTAGTTGTACTTAAACTGTTTTATGTCTCTTTCTAACTACATGAAATAACCATGACTCAAGTGAAGATTCCTCTACTCTCTGGTTCAGGTTCATTTTCTGCCAGGTATTTTACTCTGCCAATCATTCCCCCTTTGGCTGATGTTACACTATTATTACTCACAATTAGACCTCAAGCTCTATGTGTTTTTCTTCAGAAAAAACACAAGAACCTTTGATGAAAAAGGAAGCTTTGATAGCATCTTGTTTGTAATGTATGTACTGTTAATATAACCAGGTATGCCTCATTGAGATTAAGAATCTCTGTTTCAAGAGCAACCTGGCCAAGATTGGCAGCGACACATGGACGATTACAAAACAAAAACTGCAGTACGGATCATAAAGAAATAAAAATAACAAAGCAAATACAGCCATTAAAGTAAAAATAGGACTAAAATGCATCCTGATGTTAGTTAAAGCTCTTACACACAAAAAAAAACATTTACAAACTGATTAAGAGTGGCTTTAAATGCATTAAAAGGGTCAATTTTCTTCAACTTTACGTCTTTGTGCATTTGATTCTTGTCTGAGGGAGCAGCAAACTGGGAGGATTTCTTGCCATGATCAGTGCAAACCTTAGGAATAGTTAACAAAATGAAGTCATCCGAGTGCAGAAAACCTCAGATGACTTCAGGAGCTATGGGAAAGAGTAAACCCAAGATAACTTTGTAAATAAAATGATACCAGTGGTAGAATAAATGGATGAATAAGACAATCCAGTCAACAATCCAGTCAACAATAAGACACCACTTATTGTGTGACAGGGCTCCTACATCAGTGAGAAACACAATGCTCCATGCAGAATCCAGCTTATGCAACCAGTGTGAACATGCAGGCATATGTATATATTATGTCACCGCAGCCTAAAATAGGACATAAAAGCGGCAGCAACACGACGTTTTTTAGCCTCAAATGATAAACAAGATTCAATTCTTAAGTAAAAACCCAAATTCAACATCATAATTTTTACCTGCTGTTTAATGTGATGAACAAAGTCCAGGGAATAATCAGTCATAAAACCTGAGACAACTTGAAAAGTAATAATGGACTGCGTCATTTGTGATTTAAAAATACTCTTATAATTGGAGAACATTCCTTTAGATTTCTGAGCACTTAAAACAAGCTTTAGATCACCCATTAGATTTTTTGGTGCACCACATGAAAAGCTGCTTGTAGCTTTTCAAAAGCAACACATTTTTAACCATAAAACATCCCCTTCTTAAAACCAGAACGGACGGTAGACTGATTGCTAGAGCTTCTGTTTTAATTTTTTCTGCTGATTTGCATGCCAATGAATTAATGGCAAACAAATTGCCAATAATTCATCATCTTTTTCATTAGTTACATTTAAAATAGAAGTTATTTGCCAGACACAAAGTGTCACAAATATTTCATATTTTGAGACTAATTATGTACAGTATTGTAAATTAAGACACCATCGGTCAGCTTCACTACTTGCAAGAGGAAATTGTGACAAGCAATGGTAACACATTTATTTCCTCTTCTTGCCATATAAACAGGAACTCATTCATTAAGGTTTACATTTAATTACCAAATGTTCTCACATATTTCCAGAAACTCTTTATAATCACATACTCCCAGCAGTTAGTGAAGCTTACATGTTAAAAAGCAAAAGACAGAGAAAAATGCTAAGAAAGCTTGGATTAAAAAAGGAATGACTAAATGAGAAGTGATAAATAAGTTATATCTATTGATTTCATTAACATTGGAGGCATTCATAGTTACAGTGTAGCAATATTTTTATCAGTATTTTTTAAGCCATTTCTAACTAAACCACCTGCTCTATGCTGGAAAACATCTGTCTGCCACTTTGGCCAGATTTTCCTATGTAAGTAAAACAGACCTACAAATAGTCAGTGGTCATCTTGAAAACAAATTGGACTGATCCACAACTTCAACAAAATCTAGGCAAATGGGGCATTTTGTGTATGTCAGAATGGAATAGAAACATCCTTTTTCCCACAGTGAGGAAATTCAGGTAAGAGCAGCAAGTGGGAGCATTTATAGTCACTCAAAGGTGAAAACTTAAGAATACAACTTTACAGTTATTGCAAACTTACAACCTGAGAAAAATAACTCTATGCATTTATTAATAGAGTTAATAAATGCATTAACTCTATGCATTTATTATAGATATTTATTATAAATATTTCAAAAAACCTTATTATCTCAAAAAATAAGGTTTGTGAGATATTTGTGTGACAAAATGGCAGGTGATTGTGTAAGACTTAAATTCAGACCCAGGGGAGGTAGAGATGAAGTAAAAATAAACATGTTTAACTGTACAAAACACATCGTACAACATCAAAGTCAGAGGTTCAAAAACTGAAGAGCTGAATATCATGAAACCAAATAAACCCAAAAACAAATCAGGAGCATGGAGGGCAGAATTACTCACGACTGAACTGAAACTAATGAGATGAAAGGAAAAGAGGAAGTGTCTGAGAGAAAAGAGATGAAGGAAATGAATGGCAGAACAGGAACTGAACAAAGACCAGAAATTAATAAGAAGTACACAAACAGAACACAATAAGAAAGACTCAAAACCAAGAGAAGTCTGGGAAACATAGAAACAGTAATAAACCAGGAAGTAAAGAGACTGGAAAGGACCAGACTATCCCAAACAAAACAGGAAGCTACTAATAAGATACCAAAGACAAGGTTGGTTTAGAAAGTAAATGATGAACAACAAACTTATGATCATCATGTGTTTTAGTTTGTTGATCACATGACACTTAGTTTGTCAGAAACTGTTTCATTTTGGACCTCACCTATGTTTCATAAAATAATGTCATGGTAAAAGCTGAGGTTAAAACTAAATCATTTTTTAACTTGGTATACGAAATCGCTACTCATTTATACACTGCATATGTTCTGTCTGCCCACCTTTAAATTGAAAAGGGTGTTTTATGTTTGTTCCTTATTTTTAACTGAGCCTTGCAACTAAACTGTTCTTAGCTGACACTGTCATACAAACACACAAATCTGCAGTTTCACAGTTTATTAAGTGCAGAGATACAGAAAAAAAAACATTTTAATATTTCCATTAGTTATTTGCAAAATCTCAACAATCTTACATTTTCATAGTCTCATAGATCAAAATATTCTGCCAGACATCACACTGTATAAGGGTATAGTATAAGAAGTGGTGATTGGAACTGTTTAAAAAACATAAAGCCATCATTTAAAGAAAAATAAAAAGCGCTCATAACAGCAAACATTCTTCTTATTTCACTCCACAGGTGCATGGCATTGTCTATATCAATCCACAAATGGATGTCAGCAGTATCTTTTTTATTTTCCTTGCCACTTCAACAAGAGTTTGAACATTTGATTTTGTTTAATTGCCTTTCCTTAACCGTAGGCCACCTTACTCTCTAGGGAAATCAACGCATCCACGCGTTTATCTTCTGGCACTGCAGAATCGGACTTTCGAGAATTCCGTGAAAAGTGAGATGACAGTGAGCGAGATGACGCAAAAGACAAATGGTCCTCTGCCAGGGCGCTTTCTAAAACAAAACATAGGGACCTTTTGAGCTTCTTCTGGAACTCGTCACACATGAAAACATAGAGGATGGGATTCAGGCAGCTGTTCATGAAGCCAAGACAGACACTTAGAGTACTTCCAATGAAAACAGCTTTCCGGAGATGGTCGTCACTGACTTCTATAAAGTTCAAAACATGAAAGGGCAACCAGCAGATGAAGAAGGCAAAAATAATCGAGAAAAGGATGCGATGAAATCTCCGTTTTCTTGCCCGCTGCAGATGATTGGAACGGATAATTATAGCAACAGAGGTGAAAATTATGACCAGGAATGGAATGAGAAAAGCCATAAGGAAACGGAAAATATTCAGAATCCGTATTTTTTCTTCTTCTTCTGAAGAGTAACTGCAGTATGTTTTATTACCATGGATTGTCACAATGCGAAAGAAGGCATATGGTGTGCTGCAAATCCCTGCAGCCAACCATATTGCCACGCTGATGATTTGAGCCTTGAGGACGGTGCGCTTGTTTTGTGCCCACACCACGACCCAGATGGACAAGCAGCGATCCAGACTGATGGCTGCCAGAAAAAAGACGCTGGCAAACATGTTGACCAAGCTCACAAAGCTGTTAAGTTTGCACATGAACTGTCCAAAAGGCCAGCGGTGCTGCTGAGAGAGAGAGACTGCTGTAAACACCAGGAACGCTGTAAAGAGGAAGTCTGCCAGAGCCAAGTTGAGAAACCACACAGAGTTGACAGTTTTCTTCATCTTGAAGCCGGTCACGTAGATGACCAGACCATTGCCCACTGTCCCAACCAGAATAATCAGGCAGTAGATGACCAGTGAGAATGTTTGGACATGCTTCACAACCGAATCTGATGACAGAAAATTGGAAATATTTGAAAACAGATTTTTAAGAATACACTGAAATAACAAGAAAGTGTGATATAACAACATAATCATTTGATGTGCAATATAAGATGAAAGACAAACACATCTGAATAACATTACAGTTAATCTGAATTGACAGACTAGACAGACTAGGAAATATCCAGATTACCTGCATATTTAAACTTTGTTATTTCAAAGGTTAGTTAGAGGATACATTGTCTTACTCATTCCTGCTAGTACAACATAACAGCAACAAGTTAATTGCAGTTTTAAAAACTCTTACCAATATCCATTTTGCAAGAGTCTCTGTTCAGTCTGAGTTGAGCTCTAAACTGTTCGGAGCTTTATTTCTTCACCCTGTAATATCTCTCCTCCCTCACAGCTCATCCAGCTGCCAATGAGATGTTGTTGCACAGGAAAAGGAGTGAGCAAAATAACAGTAGTGCACTGCAATACAAAAAAGGATATTTAAATTTTTTCTCAGTGAAAGAAAGCCCTTAAAGGATTTATCACTAGTTTGTAAGAGTGTTTTGTTTTTAAAGAAATGTTTTGCATCATTTTGTGACTGCTCAGGTGGGACATACGTTCCTGCTTTTGATGCACAGTACCGATTGGAAATTTTATTCTATTTCCTGTAAGTAATGTAATACATATTGATGCAATAACATCCACTTGTATAAATCACACAACTACATGACAACAAACCCATAATAGGTGGAAACTAGTGAAGGGCTTATTATGATGTCAGCCTTTGTGTCCGAGTAATTATGAAGACATATACCAAACTATTTGCTTGAAAAACACCTGATAATACATATCAACATAAGGGTTGAAGTTTCATAATCTTCTTAACTATGCAATTACCTTCATGAGAAGCAGACCCCCACAATACCCATCCAGCCATCCATTTTCCGACTCCCTTGTCCCTTAGTGGGGTCAGGAGGGTTGCTGGTGCCTATCTCCAGCTAACGCTCTGGGCGAGAGGCAGGGTCACCCTGGACAGGTCACCAGTTTGTCGCAGACCCACAATACCACCTCTTCAAATTTCTGGTTTTGGTGACATTGAAATTATACATCGCGATTTTTCATTGCATATAGCAATAAATGTCATGAATCATGACTTTTTCGAGCACCTCCTGCATTCCAGCCTGAACTTCATGTATATTCATTGAATCCCACAGCAGCAATATTTCTACTTAAGAGACAGAATAGAGTAGAATTAACTTTATTGTCATTGCAATTGTCACAAAGCACAAATACTCCCAGGATAACTTTCCTAAATGTGTATATATTGTTCATCAATCTGAAGAAGAAATCAATTTCTGTGCAATAAAACATCTGATATTTCTAATAGGTTTTATCTTGTTTTCAGACCTTAAGTTAAAATAAAATTAGAAAGAATTAATTAATAAACAGGAAAAAGATACTGATCGTAAAGGTGGTTTCACAAGAACTACCATTTCGCAAAACTTGCTACATTGCATTCCTACTTGTTAACAGCTAAGTCCTCAAAATTGCACAATATTCACACATGCACACACACACACCTATATACACATACACACACGCACCTATATTGTATATTGTATATACAAATCAGACAAAGGGGATATTTGATGCCCTGATTAAAATTGCAGATCAAGAATTACTTGAAAACAAAAGAGCTAATTTTATTTGAGATTTAGACAAATGACTGAATGTTTAAATTGCAACAATAAAAGTAAAATTAGACAGAGATTCTGTGGATTCAGTGTTTGAATGCAATGGGTTCTGACAATCTGACAATGACAGATAACCAAGAACATCACTTTGCAAAGTAAAATATTTATTCAAATGCATTTTTTTGTACATATGCATTAATAGATGTTTTCCAAATGCAAGACCGGCAAGAAGCTAAATACATTAAACCAAAAAAGTTGTGAAAAACCAACAGACTTCTGCAGATTTTTCAATGGGGAATAATCAATCAAGTGAGTGTCTAAGACTGCAGCCTTACATCAATAGTGTCCCGATTATATCTGTGCCACTCAGGCCTTTCAGTGTGCAGCTTGAGTCACCTTCCTGTGTGAAGTTGGTGGCTTCCTCCAGAAGTCAAAACAACTTTTATTTCTCTCCATTTCAGCATTTCAACTTGCTGAGGGTTTGGCTTTGTCAGACCCTGCAACGATAAAGGGTGTAGAAAATGCATTATTAGAATTGCAGTTGTAGTGTCTGATTGCAAATTAGATCTGGAGACCCCAGTTTAGAATTGCAACACATTTAAAACAGCGTCTTATGCTGAGAGAGATGAAAAAAAAGCAAGATATGAATTCTCAACTAAGCTTAAAGTCAAGGCTACTGGCTAAAGGGTTGCCAAATATGGCAAGTGTGTGTTTGTAGAGAAGACTGCTTATAACTTATAATTGTTTAGAGGCAATATAAAATATAAAACACAGTTGGATGAGCCCAAATAGTCAAGCAATGCAAAGGGCAAAGAGAAGCCAAAAGGACAGAGGCTGTTCCTTCAGCCAGTTGGAGCAGTAGCGGTCCAGCAGTAGCCCTTCTGGTACTGCTCAGAAAAAGCAGGTTCAAAGTTATGGTGAATCATGCTTTAAAAGAACTAGTTTCTGTGCTGGAGGCAATGCAGACAACTTGTAGCTATCAGGTGATGCCTCTTACACGTCAAAGTGAGGGGAAGCATCAAGCTTAGCTTACTAATTTCTGTTTACTTGCAGAAAAACAGCAGCTTAATACAAACATGGAAGGAGCAAACACAAGATGTTGCACCACATACCAGCTCTGATTCAGGCGGAGAAGCAGGAAGAGACGCATAACAGAATAGCCTATAAAGTTTATTTCAAACTTTATAAACCAAAAGATGTTGCAAAAAGAAGCTGCTGAATGACACGCAAGTGATCTGAATGAGATGTGCACTCTGTGTCAACCAAGAGCTCAGCACTGTCATTGGCCATGTTGGGTGAACCAATTGGTGATTGGCTAATGGACAACCAACCAGTAGCTGATTCAACTAAACAAGATATCAGAATTCTCTCCTGCCACAGCAAGGCAGCAACAGCACAATTCAAAGTGCTTTTAATAATGAAAACATAAAGACTAAATTGCTGTGGGATAATATAGAAAAGTTTCTTTTTCTCCTTAGCCTCCTAACATACTATTTAAAAATAATACAAGCTCCCTGTCTGTCCACACAAATGAACCTTAGGATGTCATGGTTGTTTTGAAGGATTTTGATTGGCTGACTTTGTCACGATCCAAGCACGGATGGACGCAGTGACTGAGCAGTGGAATACAGAAAGGTGTTTATTAGGGAACAGGCTTAATCACAGTCAGAACAGGCCAGGGTCAGAGCCAGGGAATCCAAATCCAGGACAGGGGCTTCCAGATCTCAGGGTCAGACAAGCAGAGGGTCCAAAGCCAGGAGGTCCAAATCCGGTGGGGATGGTCAGGATCGGGGTCAGGCAGGGCAGCTGGACAGAAGGGAAGAGACAGATAGGTTAGTAACCGGGAAAATCGCTAAGTAGCTACACCAGGCCTGAAACCACTTGTTTCAGGCTTGTTGTCTTGTTGTCAAACCACTGAGGGTTTGACAACAATCTGACGCCATGCAGGAGGAAGATCTGTCCTTATATGGCAGCAGCTGGAGATCAGGGTCATGATGATCAGGTGTGAGTGGTCACAGCTCAGCAGCATCTGTAACAGACTTAGGTTTTAGCTTTTCCCTACACCTCCCCCTATAGGTTTGCCATGCCAAATGCCAATAAAAATTGTAATTCAGCATTTTTTTGAGGCTGAACACTTTTATTAAATCAATCAAGTGTGGATGAAATAATTTTATAAAAACAAATATCTAGCTTTTAATCATTTTAAAAAGATCTGACTTTGTGTGGACTAGGCCTAAGACGTTTGTCTGTCTTTTGATTTTAGCCATACATTCAAGCCTGTAAAGTCAGCAAGTGATAATGTTTTTGGACATACTTTTTGCAGCAAGGCAATAAGTGTTGAAATGTTTTTACATTGGAAAATGTAAAAAAAATGCGCTAGAAAAAAAGACGATGACAAATTGTGCAAACCTAAGATTGCATAAGCATGTTGTTGCATGCTATGCTACACTCAAGAGTTTGACAGAAAAAGTCCTCAGTCAAATCACGGCAGAACAGACAGAGCAGATGCTGAGGTGAGCTGCGTTTGTCATATAAAGTCCAGCATTGTTCAGTTCAATGTACTGACCATTAACTACTTTAAGGTCATGTGACTGGGGTTGGAGAACTTCAAAATGCTTTACCGTGGATAGATTTGGTCCACTATTTAATTTTCTAAATGCTGGAGATTGCTTGAGGTCGCAAACCAATTCTCCTTCAGGATTAAGTTTTTAATTAGTTGTGTCAAGTCACCTGAAACACGAAAGCAGCCAAAGACTATAGGATTGGTTTGTGTATGGAAAAGTACATTAAATTGGCAGAAGTCTCTGGCAATTTAACAGGCACAATGTAATGCCTGTATTTAAGACATCACCAGAGTGTCTTGCCTTATAAATTGTTTTAAAAATTCGGCATCATATTCCGGGTAATGTTAGCTTTTTCCACCTCCTCTAGGTGACCGCACTGTCAAATTTGCATTTTGAGAGGGAGGAGTAAAAAGAGAGACAGATATATGAGAAAGACTGTATAGAGGCCAGCCACAAGACTTTTGAGTCTTCAAGGAAAGTAAGAACGGGTAAGATATTTTTAAAACTACTTACTTTAAAATCACTAAACTGTTAGATTTTTTAAACAGGATTTGCAGAAATACTTGCGTAGTAACATCTTAAATACCATTAAAATGTATTTGTCGAGAAACCTTTGTTTTAAGGTAGCAATAGTTCATTTGTTTTAAATGCATTAAAGAGTAAAATGGATGATCCATATTGAAAAGCAGGGTACACCCTGAATAAGCTGCTATCTCCTCAAAATCAGTTGCAATCACAAGTGATATGCCATTCATCATTGTAGCTGAAGAAGATTTTAGATGGATTATGTACATACCAGAAAAATGCTTGTTCTCTCTATGTAGACCAGAGAATCTATCTTCAATTGATTCCATTTTTCTTTCATCAGATATCAATTCCAGAGCCCACACATCCGGATTGGACATGGGAGTCGAGCATATTTGGATGTTCTCCCTGGTTATGTATTGCTTGATTATTCTGGTTGGGACAATAGGTAATGGTCTGGTCATCTATGTGACCGGCTTCAAGATGAAGAAAACTGTCAACTCTGTGTGGTTTCTCAACTTGGCTCTGGCAGACTTCCTCTTTACAGCGTTCCTGGTGTTTACAGCAGTCTCTCTCTCTCAGCAGCACCACTGGCCCTTTGGAAAGTTTATGTGCAAACTCAACAGCTTTGTGAGCTTGGTCAACATGTTTGCCAGCGTCTTTTTTCTGACAGCAATAAGTCTGGATCGTTGCTTGTCTACCTGGGTCGTGGTGTGGGCACAAAACAAGCGCACCGTCCGCAAAGCTCAACTCATAAGTGCTGCTATCTGGTTGGCTGCAGGCATCTGTAGCACACCTTATGCATATTTTCGTACCCTGGGAGTCATAGAGAATCAGACATACTGCTTGTACCCTTCAACTATGACAAAAAACAAAAAGTGGACATTGTATATATTTCGCTTTGTTATGGGCTTTCTCATCCCGTTCCTGGCAATATTTGTCTCATATGTGGCCATAGGGATTCGTGCCAGGCGTCTGCAGAGGATGAGGAAACAAAGATGTCACCGGATCATTTTCTCAGTCATTTTAGCATTCTTTATCTGCTGGTTGCCCTTTCATGTTTTGAGTTTCATAGAATTAAATTTCAATGATTACCCAGATTTACGGATCATTGTTCGTGTTGCAGGTCCTCTAACTGTAAGTCTTGCCTTCATGAACAGCTGCTTGAACCCCATCCTCTATGTTTTTATGTGTGATGAGTTCCAGAAGAAGCTCAAGACGTCCATATTTCTTGTGTTAGAGAGCGCTCTGTCGGAGGACCATGTGATTTTCGGAACCTCTCGCACACTTTCATCACACTTATCAGGGACTCTCCAAAGATGCACTGTAGAGGAAAAACAGGCTGTGACTTCTCCAACCTTCATAAACACCAAGCTGGTTTCCACAGAAATACATGTGAGTCCCGAGGAAGACTTCAACAAATTATAGGATAATAGGAACATCAAATAATTTCTTAAATGGCAAATGGCCTGTACTTGTGTAGTACTTTACACTACATTCAGCCATTCAACCATTCAGACACATTCTCAGACTGATGGGAGCCACAACTGCCCATGAAATTTGACCTTTCTCCCCCAAGGTCACAAGAAGTGAGGCAGACGCAGCGGGGATTTGACCCGCTCCTACCACCATCGCCATGATGTAAATCTTTTTAACATTTGCAAAAGTATCATTTAAAGATACAGCAGAGAGAAACAAACTGCTGCCAATTAAAGTTGTAAATCATTTGTAAATTATTATTGGTTATACAGTAATTGATGCTCCACAGTTTAAAGTAAAATTAATGTCAAATTTACACTTTAATTTGAGAACAAACTGGCATTTTCTTGGTTTACTTTTACGTTTCATGGCTCTGACAGCTTGTAATAAATATATATAAGTGATTATAACAGCATCACCTTGTGATGGTTGGTGCTACGCAACATGAATTAATCTAGAAATTAAAGTTTGCTAATGAATCACTAGTGTCATCCGTAGATATGCAAATATGCCCTGCAATATTCATAACTGCTTTTTCTTTTAATATTACATGTATGCTTGAGTATCTGCTTTAATAATAAATAAACAAACCTGTTAAAAAAGAAATCTGGACAATTTATTGATCAGGGACAAACTGAATGGGCTGGAACAAATACAGAACACTAATACACTAAACACTACACACATTTTTTTTTCTTAATTAATCTAATTTAATATATTTATATTCATTAGTAATGTTGATCATGGCAAGACAAATTATGAATACATATGTGATAAATATTAATAAAAAAAGATACACCTTATTGTACTCATCAGTCATTTTAGACTGATGAGTACTGATTTGACACTTATAGGAACATTCAAACTGAAGACACACACAAAGATTTAGATGCCATTTCCATATTAACTTTGCAACTGGCAAAAGTAACAACGATACTATAAGTATGCTGGATTTATGCAGTTAGATTTCACATTCTAAGTTTACAAGTGCTTTTGCTGACTTAATTACTTCAAAAAAACAGCACAAATGGTTATAAGCTCCTAAAAACACATGTACTGCTAAGAGCATTACATGGATTTTGTTTTTATCTCCGGATACCTGAACATTTTTTTTTCTTTACGTATTTATCTTAAAACTAAATGGTTTCAAACCTGTAAAGCTTAAATGAAAGACATAGTGATTTTCCTTTACCAACAGAAGCTTTTGTTGACTTCATGTCAGCATAAATTCTGAAATTGCAGATATGCACACAGATACACACAAGTGAACACCCCCACCCACACACGCACACCCACACAAACACCACACATAATATGTTTTTCTATCTTCACAAGGACTTTGCATTGGCTTCCATTCATTTTCACTAATTTCTGTAGCTTAATTCTGACATTTATCCTAAATCTAGCAATCACCAGTTCATGCTTAACTCTAAACCTGATCTAAATTCAATTCACACCTTAGTCCTAAAACTTACCCATAACCAGTCAGTCCTCACAATGTAGCATGAGTTAGGAAAATGGTTGTTACGATGCATCAAATTTAATTCCACACACATATACATTTATATCTTATTTAAGAACATGACACCAGCAAGTCTTCAAGATTTTATTGCTTGATTTCTTGAGAATGCACCAAACAACAACCCTTGGGACATGGTTCTATTTATTCACAGTATGATCCAACTTCAGCTTTAATTGCATTAGTGTTTTGCTGATTAGTTGTAAGCCAGGGTCTGGTCGATCCAGCTGCGCAGGTAGGACACGCGGGCATACACTGCCGGGGCGTACACGTTGCAGTTGGAGGTGCCCCAAGACACAATACCCGCAAGATACCACACACCACTGCTTTCACACACCAGAGGGCCACCAGAGTCACCCTGAAACAAGGCAAATAGTTTACAGGATTAACTTAAAGTTGGTTAACTTGCATTCATATCTGTGTTCTGCCTTCTGTGAGCACTGGGCTGGCTGAGTTCAAAAACAGGAAAAAATGTAGCAATAGCACAGTTGCTGACTCAGATGATATATATACAACCACACACTCGCACAAAGTTTTTAAAACTTTTAATTTCATGTTTCACTCATTACAAATGTATTTTGCAGACATTAGTCAGTCGTCATTTTAAGCTTATGTGTTTTAACCAGTGAAGTCCAGCTATTGAGCTGCATGTCACCTGGCAGGAAGAGACTCCAGAAGCACCAGCACAGATCATGACGTCGGTGATTCTGCTGGTACCCCAGTAATTTCTGCACTGAGCAGGGCTGAGCAGAGGCAGGGAGGTCTGCTGCAGGTAGCGAGGGCTTGCTGAGAAGACAGAAAATAACACAACCACTCCAAATCTGTTACAGAGCTTTTTTTCCTCTATAAGGTTTTCCAGCTTTGATGTTTGTCTGCCATTATCTATATAAAAAGATCCTGCTTAGATATGTAGAGGGGCTCACTTACAGGTTTGTCCTGTCCTGCCCCAGCCGGTGGTGACACATTTGGTTCCCGAGGGGATACTGCTGCTGGAGGAGACCAAGCACACCGGAGACACGCGGGAGTTGAACTGTGCTGGGGAGGAGAGCCTCAGAAGTGTGATGTCATAGTTAAGGGTGTTTGAGTTGAAGTAAGGATGGGTGATGGCCTGTACGTAGAGGTGAAGAAAAAAATTACCCCCCAAGTTGAAATATCTTTGAAACCATCACTCATGTTTTAGAAAGGGTCTTCCTTACCCTATAAATGGTCATGATCTGAATGGCCTCACTGTTATACTGCCGATCGTGCTCACCCAGGATCACACGGTGGTTTGATGGCCTATCAGAATGAACGGCCATCTTATTAATTACTTACTTTTAGTAAACAGTTTTCAAATGTTTGCAATGGGACACATCTAGTAACTTACGACACACGGCAGTGAGCTGCTGTGACAACCCAGTACTGGTTGATCAGTGAACCTCCACAGAAGTGAAACCCGCTGCTGTCCTAATTGCGAAACAATGTCTCTTCAAGAGATTTTCTTTGTCTGAGGTTTTTGTTTTTGCAAGACTCACAGAACTGGAGAATTTCAGAAGACTGAGCCACGTACCTGAAGAGAAACTTGCCAGGGCCAGGAACCGGACACTGCATTCTCGCCATTAACAATCTTGTTGTATCCACTCACCTGGGGCTTAATAGTAGGCACTCCACACCCTGAGGCCCAAAGATTAAATCCAGCATCATTGTTGTTTCCATTCGCTATTGCTATGTTCTGCTTTATTAAAGTGTAATCAGTGCATTTGTGGCTACAATCCAATTAAATTAAATTAATTAAATTAAATCAATGATTCTAAGACAGTGTTTTTATGGTTTGTCTTTAGATGAAAAAAATTTATAGTACCACTCACCCAGTGTGGAGGCCACAAGGGCAAAACAACTAATAAGCAAAAGCATAACTGTGGCCAAACTTTGGTTCAAGTCTACCCTATCTGGTAGCTTTGTGCTACACAAGCATTTATAGGTGCATCCCACAAGGCTGACCCTGACTTCTGTGGGTGTCCATTAGTATAAACCCCTCCCCATCCATGTTTCACCAGCCGACGCGTGAGAAAACACCACCTGCCGATAAGCACCTTCGACAATCTAAAGTCACACTTGAATTAGAAAAAAATAAATCACATAATTATTTGAATTGGAAGAAGCAGCAACATGGTTTTCCTTTGCTGTTGCTATTAAAATTGATTCACTAAGTGAAGCTTGACTCTTACTTCTAAACAGCACATGCATGCATGAAGAGCAGACAACCCATTCTGTTGATAAACGCTTACTTCTACACAGGAGCTCTGTTTTTAACACATTTTCTTTGATTTCTTGTGAGGCAAGTTGATACAGACAAAAAATACACTGATCAAAATGTGATTTACTTTCAGGAAGACTCTGTCAAATGGGTGGTATAGTTGCCACATTGCATGCCTCGTCACTAACTTAATTTGTTGGAGAGTTATCAAAAGTAAACTTTATTGATTAAGAGATATACAATTAAAAACTGAAGACTGAACAAACCTCAAACCTGAGTGCATTTCACTGCACTGTGTTTAATGACACACAATTGTCAATAGAAAGGAGGAAATACTTCATCTTTTTCATGGGTTTTAGCACATCTAATTCTGAAAAAAAGCAGTGTGGCATGCAAATGCATTCAACCAGTTTAACTTTTTCACTCCCAAAGAAATCCATTATAACTAATTAGTAAATAGACTCTTCCTGTGTAATTGTATCTTAGTATAAATGCAGCTGTGTGAATTTGTTTGACAATACAAACAGCAGACAGGTCAGGGTAAAGATGCATAGATGTTTATTGCAAGATTTTACTCTTTAACAACAGAAATATCTCCAGCTTTAAACATGTTTTGTCTCACTGTTCAACCCAACTGAATGGCTGTCCCAAACGTATGATTATTCAAGAGTGAAAATATTGCTCAGTTGTCCCCGTACAATTTGCAACAAGTCCAATGTGTGGAATACTAATATTTAGCAAAAACTGAATAAAGTGAAACTCATTACACTAACAGTAATGCAGTAGAGCTAAATTAAGTCGCATTTTTATGGTGTGCCCATTTGGCACAAAATGCATGGTTTGAACAGGCAATACATGTGGTCAAGCTAAGATAAGTATCTGCTTATATTTAGTCGACTTCCTCGATGGTTGGGCCAGAGGAGGAACCAGCTCCGGCTCCACCAGGGAAGCCACCTGGCATTCCTCCTGGCATCCCTCCTGGCATTCCTCCTGGCATGCCGCCCTGGTACAGCTTAGAAATTATGGGGTTGCAAATCTTCTCCAGCTCTTTCTGTTGGTGTTCATACTCCTCTTTCTCAGCTGTCTGAGTAAAGAAAAAGAAGCAGATAATTATGTTATAAGAGTCAGAACTGTGTAAACACACAATAAGGAAGTGGAAAGATGTCTATCACAGTTTCTCTGCCAAGTATCTGTGATTTCACAACTTTTTCAAAAATGAAGCTTTTCTTTTAGAATATTAATGAAAGCATTTTTTTTTATTTGCGGATATCTTGCCTGGTTCCTGTCCAGCCAGGCGATTACTTCATTACACTTGTCTATGATAATCTTTTTGTCCTCAGGACTGATCTTGTCTTGGAGCTTCTCATCCTCCACTGTGCTCTTCATGTTGAAGGCCAGACTCAAGAGAATTTTTGGCAGTGATCTTGTCTCTCTGCCTCATCTTCAGATCTGAACTGTTCTGCTTCCTGCACCATGCGCTCAATGTCTTCCTTGCTCAGTCGACCTGAGGAAGAATGAAACATAAAGCTTGTTTCAGTCACTTTAGAACCTTCTCTGATGAACAATCTTTGCTGTAATAAGTGGTTCAACCTTTGTCATTGGTGATGGTGATCTTATTCTCCTTTCCGGTGCTTTTGTCGACTGCGGACACATTGAGAATGCCGTTGGCATCGATGTCAAAGGTCACCTCAATTTGAGGGACTCCTCTGGGAGCAGGTGGAATACCAGTCAATTCAAATTTCCCCAAGATGTTATTATCTTTGGTCATGGCTCTTTCCCCTTCGTAAACCTGAAACAAGGTGTTGATGTTAAGTTTATTGGATCAATGAACATTTTCAACACTAAGGCACAGTGCAATTAAAAAGGATTTTATCCCCTTATAGATTTATCCTGTTCTTTCTGTTTTTCACACTTGAGTTCTTCAAATAATATAAGTAATTTTAATATCAGAGAAAGTTAACACAAATGAATTCATAATGCAGTTTTGAAACAAGCACATCAAGCCTTATCTTTTCAATTGGGCTAGAGTCTGGGCTTTCACTTGGACAGTCTAAAATCAATTTTAGTCAATTCAGAAGTCGAGTTCCTGGTGTGGTTTGGATTATTTTACTACATGTAAGTATCAAACTACACATTATGATAAGGGTGCAGGAGTTCCAGGTCTCAAATCTCACTCTGGATTTCCTTGTCCAGAGTGGCATTTACTGTTTCTTAAATAATGGCAAGTTGTGCAGATCCAGATCAAATTCCACTGATCTGGCAGTAATCAGACCTGGGTAAAATTGAACTTAGTGTTTTTTAAAAATATAGTTAATAATTTAATTTTGGGAAGTTTTTTCCACCCTTTTAAATAAAATCACTGGTTGAAACCTCTTCTTTTATTTACCTGGGTGAACTTTCCTAATTTATATTTTCACCATGTTATTTCTGTCATTTTTTAATCTTCTAAACTAAATATTTATCTTGATAACTAAGTGTTTAGTTTGGAGCTAAATATTTAAATTGGAGATAAATATTTAATTTGCACACACAATATTTAGCTTGTTAATTCAATATTTAGTTTGACATTTATAAGTGAATGACCAACATGCTGAAAATCTGACTGAAAAAAAAAAACTTATTTTAATCTTATGACATGCTAAATAGCCCAAATTATTCCTGTTAATGTTTCACTGTCTAATTTTACAAAAGTCACCCAATAGCATGAGGTGTGAACTTTTATTTGCAGAATGTGCTACCTGAATGAGGACCCCAGGCTGGTTGTCTGAGTAGGTGGTGAAGGTTTGGGTTTGTTTAGTTGGAATAGTGGTGTTCCTTTTGATAAGAACCGTCATCACTCCTCCAGCTGTTTCAATTCCCAGGGACAGCGGTGTGACATCCAGCAGGAGCAGGTCCTGCACATTCTCAGACTTATCACCAGCCAGGATGGCAGCCTGTACAGCTACAGGGTTTCCAAATAATGAGGTCATTATTACAGGAAAGTTTTTATTTGCACATTCTTGTAGGCATAGAGGAGTAATTTCTGTGAAGACCTACCTGCCCCATAGGCAACTGCCTCATCTGGGTTGATGCTCTTGTTCAAGTCACGCCCGTTAAAGAAGTCCTGCAAAAGCTTTTGGATCTTCGGAATACGTGTGGAGCCTCCCACTAGAACAATATCATGGATCTGGCTTTTATCCATCTTGGCGTCCCTCAGGGCCTTCTCCACAGGCTCGAGAGTTCCCCGGAACAGATCCGCATTGAGTTCTTCAAAGCGAGCTCTGGTGATGGAAGTATAAAAGTCTGTTCCCTCGTAAAGTGAGTCGATCTCAATGCTGGCCTGGGTGCTGCTGGAGAGGGTGCGCTTAGCTCGCTCACACGCTGTACGCAGACGGCGTACGGCCCGCTTGCTGCTGATGATGTCCTTTTTGAATTTGCGCTTGAACTCGGCAACAAAGTGGTTAACCATGCGGTTGTCAAAGTCCTCTCCTCCCAAGTGGGTGTCCCCTGCTGTGGCCTTGACCTCAAAGATGCCATCCTCAATTGTTAAGACTGACACATCAAAAGTACCACCACCAAGATCGAATATGAGAACATTACGCTCACCCCCAACCTAAAATAAATAGAAGGGAATTATAAAAGCAACATAAAAACAAAACAAGAGGTCAGCATTTTAGCCATAAGATTGATGGTCACCTTTTTGTCCAAGCCATATGCAATGGCTGCGGCTGTGGGTTCATTGATAATGCGAAGCACATTGAGGCCAGAGATGGTACCAGCGTCTTTGGTAGCTTGACGCTGGGAGTCATTGAAGTAAGCAGGAACAGTGATAACTGCATTGTTCACAGGCTGAAATGATGGAAATAATTTCAGATAATGAAAATATATGTCTTATTATAAGTCCTGGTGCTGGAAATTGATGTTTCAGTAGTAACATCATTAGAAGGAGCATACCTTGCCAAGATAAGCTTCAGAAATCTCCTTCATTTTGGTGAGAACCATGGAGGAAATCTCCTCAGGGTAGAAGGTCTTGATCTCCCCCTTATATTCAACCTCCATCTTTGGTTTTGAGGAATCATTTATAACCTTGAAGGGCCAGTGTTTCATGTCCGATTGCACCACGGCGTCGTCAAACTTGCGACCAATCAGACGCTTAGCATCTGTAGTGAATTCAGCAACAATGAAAAGAAAGTTTTACTATGTGTACAGAGATTTTGCATTTTAATATGAAATGATGTTAAAAACTTGAGAACTGAAACAGATGGAGAAGTAAAATCCTAATTTTTATTATTATTTCTGAGTGTGCAGTCTTGCAGTGATTTTACCAAATACAGTGTTGGCTGGATTCATGGCCACCTGGTTCTTGGCTGCATCTCCAATAAGCCTCTCTGTGTCTGTGAAGGCCACATAACTTGGTGTGGTTCTGTTCCCTTGGTCGTTGGCAATGATCTCCACTTTTCCATGCTGGAAGATACCCACACATGAATAAGTGGTGCCCAGATCAATGCCTACTGCTGGTCCTTTAGACATCTTCAAAAGACAAACAAAAAGACTTTTGGTATTTTAGCACATTTACATTGGCAGTTCAGTCTCCAATCAATCCACATGCTGCTTATCACACCAATGCTTTATGTCTCTCTGCTTAAACCTCATAAATTGTTACAATATCACTTAGAACAATGTGCATCCACAATAAACTAGATTTTTTCAATAGTAATTTTGCAGGCTTGCTAAAGGTCTTACATCCAACCCAGTCAATCCAATCTAGAACTTTAAATTTCCAGAGAAACCAAATTGTTGTACAGAACACATTTAAAAAATGTATAATCTTAAAATGCCAAAATAAAGACACAAATATAGAAAAACATTACCAGCCATGCAATAAAAGACTTATAAAATAATTAGAAACTCAAATCAACATCCCATGTGGTGTCAAAGGTCAAGGCGAAGGAATTAATTAGTGATTTAAAAGCAGGCAGTGATGTAGTCACATATTTTAACCTGCCACAGCAAAAGCGTAGTCCTCCCTAAGCCTCTTTTTTGTGGTAGGTATACTGAGGAGCAGCTGATCAGCTGACCTGAGTGATCTGTAAAGAATATAAAGAAAATTGTTGCATAGTGGCATAATTGATTACAGAAGAAATCTAATAAAGCCCCTAATGGCGAAAGCTCTTGGGAGCTGCACTCGCCCAACCAAGCACCGTTTTTAGAACATGAAAATGTCACAATGTTTCTGTGGGAAAGCAGCTCCAAGTGACCTAAACCAAGGTCTGAACCCTTCCTTTTGGAAAAACATTTTATTGACTTAGAAATTGAGCAACACAAGAGAGAAAAAAGTGCTGACATAATGTTCCTATGTATTGCACACACCACAGATAAAATCACTTAGTCATGTGAATTTGTCAAATTTTGGTTGCACAACTTTGCCATTTTACTGCATTGATTTTGGTTTCGTGTGTCATGCCATTGTTGACAGAGACCATGCAAACTTGAAATATGTCAATATGAAGCTTTCCAAGCAGCAAACAAGATAGCTTATAAAGCGAGGCCAGAAGAGCGATGCTTCCTGTATATGCAGTTACCTTGTGAAGTTAGATGCTCAGGAAGTGATAGTTTACTAAATTAAAGTGATGCCTTATTTTAAACACTGCTGTCTGAGCTCCTCTCCAGCACTCCCTTCTTCTCCTGGCGGGCAGTGGATGAGTGTCTTGTCCCTCCTGGTTTTATAAGGCTCGGTGCAGGCAGAGCCCACTGGAGGTGTCAGGTGACTCCGCCAAGGAACGTTCTAGACCCGTGTTTCTGCCCACTGGCAAGATTTCCTTGAGCAAAAGCTGGCTATTATTATCTTGGCACAAATTTTCTAGCTAAACTAGATTAAAACTGGAAAGACGTACATTTGTAGAACTTTGAGAAGTTGCAATGACTCAACTTTTCGAAGAAGCTTTTCTCAAGAAAACTAATGTTACTCACATGCTTTATTAAACATGCAAGCAGTTAAATGAATGATACACAGCGTTGCAAATTAAATTTTTTAACATGTTTTTACAACTCTTGTTAGTAATTCCAAGCAAAAATAGGCAACACATCAAGTAACACACAGTGACAATGTGTGAAACACTTTACAGTGGATATTTTCAAGCCAAAGTTACACAAAGTTGTATACCTCTTGAGGTTATGCTTCTGTACGGACAAACCTAATGTAACTTAACATATAATTTCTAAATGTTTTCTAACGTTTTTAAAGTCTGAAATATTGTATGCATTTGAATTCAGCCAACTTAGCAAAGCAACTCAAGCTCGGTCTGATGATTTGAACATCAGAGATTATAAAATGTTATATCCTGCCACATATTCTCAATTGGATTAAAGTTTTCTCTTTTACTGAGCCATTGAGTAATGTGGTTTGATGTAAAACATTTCTTTGTAGATATGGATCAAGGTCTCATTGTCCTGCTTCCACAACTATCTTGTTTTTAATTCTGTTTTTCCTTTAATTGGGTTAAATCTCCCTGCTAAAGCAAAGTTTCCCCACAGCATGACTCCTCCACCAGCATGTTTGCAGAAGGATTCATGTGTCAGGGCTATGGGCACCTTCAGCTGGATACGATTACCCAATAAACCTCTCCACAACTTCATCCCTGCTGTGTCTGGTTTATTCCTTCATCTTCTTAGTGTTGCTTGTTCACTAATGTTCATCAACAAATAATTGAGACTTTATAGGATCAGCTGTTATATACTTAGATTAAATTACACACATATTCAATCTGCTTTGTTGGGGGTTTTTTTTGTTTTAATTGAGGAGTTGTTATGGTACATGCTGCTTGTGAAAAGGACTGATTACAAGCAATCATGATGCTTACATTTTTGTTTGTAGCTAGTTATAATTTGTTGACTTGGCTTTACAATTATGGGCCACTTTGTGTTGGTCTCCAACATACAAGAAACCAAAATAAAACACATCAAGGTTGTAAGGTGACAAAATGAGGAAAAGTTCAAGGAGTTTAGGTCCTTTAGCAAGACTCCCTCTGTAAGGCTTAGTGGGTGCGTATTTCACTTCCCTGTTACTACATGGTCTATTCTCGCTGCATTGGCCTCTCTAACACGTTCGCCATCTGGCCTTATATTTAGCCACTGGGGTTTTTTTCAGACATCAGCTGTTGGGACAGACCACATCTACGCACTGCTGTGTGGGACTGTTGCATAACAGCAAACCCTTATTTCATAAAGTGATAATTCACATACAAAAGTCATAAAATCATTAAGCTTTAGACAGTTTTTAATGCTATTAACATTTGTAAACATAATAACAATTCTAGAATACCTCAATAAATACTGTACATTAATAGTAATTATAAGCAATTAAGCAGCATTGAACAAGTGTTTGTTTTTTTCAAACTGAAGTAAGTCAAACAATATGTCCGCATAGAAAAATGTCAAACAGAAGAAAACTGATTTTATGGCTACTGAGAAAGTTGTCACTTTAGGACAAACAAACTACGAAGTTGATAAAAGAAGTCTTCAGGTTTGCTCCTGTTTTCTCTGCAGTGCCCATTCATATGATCCCATGCACACCGCTTGCAGTAGTTGTAGAAATGGCTCTCCGCTTTCTCCAAAGTGCTGTTCAGGTCCAGCTTTCCCTGAAGACTGCAAAGAAGAAAGCGCTTTTAATACATTAAGATGACAAACATATCCAAATGTGTCCAGTAGGAGCCACAGCATCGAACCTGCTGGTAAACTGGATTAGCTGCACGTCATCTTGGCACCGGAGCAGAGACTCTCTGTTATCTAGCAGGATGGCTGCACAGATGAAGAGCTCGAAGGTGAAGTCTGTGTTGAAGGTTTGCCGTGGTGACTCTGATCTGTCCTCTGGAAACATTGTAAGGTGAAGATACAGCAACGTTAGGTGTTTTGCAAGAGAACCTGAAGTACAATTATTCTGCTTTTCACCCAGAGTTTCACCTGTGTAGTGTTTTTGGTCCAGTCTCTCCTGATATCGAGCGCGGTCAACCTGCTGTGAGATTAGCTCCAGATGGTCACAGCTCAGGATTTCAAACAAACGCAGTGCATCACTGTGTTCAAATTCTCTTTGAAAACCCAGCAGCAGCCACCTTAACACAAAGAATATAAACCAAAGATTTATAGATACGGTTTCACGTTAAAATAAAACAACAAAATCATGAAAACAAAATATGTGAAATATGCTACAAATGCGCTACCTGTGGCAAAATGTAAAACTCTCCATGTTGTCTTTGACTAGATGAGCATAAAGTGGAGGGTCCAGCTCCTTCAACAAAGCAGCCTCCAGCTCTGGAATACAGTAAGTAAACATTTCCAGCTCAAGTCAAACTCATTCAAAGCAAAAGACTTGATTTGAACTTCCAGATTAACATTTTTTTTAGATTAACAGAAACTTTTCTGTTGGGCAATGAAGACAGACAATATATGTTCTAATGTTTCCCCAAAACAAACACAATTTTCAGAGCTGGAAAATGTCATTTACTGTGTTTAACCACTAGAAGTCTCAAATATGTTTTGCAGTTGAAATTGAGACAAAACATCATAACAAGATCTTGGGCACATACAAAGTTTCATAAACTCATTTTTATATTATGTGTAGCTCCATTGAGTATCACCTTATACTGAGCCCAATATGGAAACAACATTATATGATCATGCATTAACTAACCTGTTATAGACTATTAACACATTCTTTAAAATGATTTTTGTTTTGTGAAAATTGACAAAGGTAGAAATCTGAATTTTCTGAACGAACAAGGCCACAGAAAAACTTATAATTCAAATAAACCTTTCTATAATTTATATTTTCCAAATAGTGCAAGGTATATTACTTTAAATTATCACAATGATGAGCCACAAAGGATTTATTTGATTTATTGAAGGATTTTTGTATAATGATTCCATATATTTTGGAGTTCTGGTTATTTTTCTGAACAAACGGTAACGTGAGAATCTCAGAAAAAAAGTGTCTCTAATCAGTCTAAATCTTCCATAACAAGCATTTACATAAAAGCAGACCTTTTAATTGATGGTTTTAAAATGAACACACATTTACCTTCTTAAATAATTATATTATGTTGTGTTGAGTCTGACAGAATAATGCAAATTATCTTAAAATCTTATTATTATAATCTTAAACAAGATTAGCACAATCTAAACACAACATGAAAAGATATAATCATAAGGAGGAGCAATCAATAACATCTATCGCAAGAAAAAAGTTATGTCAAAGAGAAAGAAATACTGCATGAAACAAACTATGCTGGTTCTGTGACATTTGCTACAACTAAAATTGCTTTTTCTTTTTATTAATCGCACCTATTTTTCTGTGTAAGCCGTCAGCCATGAAATCCCTGGAGAACTTCTCCATGTAGGAGGAAAAACTCCAGAAGGTGTCCACCTCAGAGTCAAGGACCTCCAGGAACCTGCTGCACAGGTCATTCATTCCCTGGGCATAGCTAACCTCTGGCATAACAACAAGGAGACAGAAAGTTATCAGAGGAAAAATTAACTTTAGATTGGGCCGATTTGGTCTGATTACCTGGATGAAAAGCAGCATAAGTGATGAGGATGTTTCTCAGGACCAACAGATTCCCTAAACCTTCATCTCTGCAGACATAACAAGTGGATGATCTGTAAAGTTTCCAATGTCTCAGCATATTAGACACAAACTATATATTCTCTTCCTGAAAGTGCAAAAGGAATGTTTTTTGCAGTTTTTTGTTGTTATTTTTGGCAAATAATAAAAATGGAGACCTGAAAGGAATATGACTAGACTGAGAACATATAAACCACAAAGAAATTATAAAAACCCAAACACACCAAATCATGACAAAAATTATCAAATTCAATAATAACATCCAGAAGATCTGTAATCAGAGTTTTGGACACACACGTGTCCAGATTTTTGACAGTATCTGTCATGTATTTTCATGGGTTCACTAGAAAAACAAATAAATTGCATCAACACAAAATGAATGTAACTTGAACTCAAATTTACACTTGGACAGTTAATTGAGGATGTATGACTAATCTCAAACAAGACACATCTGAGAGAAGGTGTGTCTTGTTCAAGACACACCTTGTACAAGAGTGTCAAGGTGTCTTGTCAAATGGTTTACTGTCTCCAAATCTACCACCAAACCACGAGTGGAGGAAAACAACTGTGCATTTTTAAATAAAATTGCAGTGGTGCTCTTTTATAAAGGCATTTCTACCTTCACCTCATCAAAAAATGACTGCAGATTCACAAAAGTGCAGAATTTGATAAAGACAAGAACAATAACTACAGAAAAGAAACTCACTGGTAGTAGCTCAGGTCTCTGTTTGTGCGGGGAACATCCTTGTCGATGATTCGTGTGGCTTCCCGCAGCTCCTCCAGGTCAAATGTGATACGCTCAAACAGTATCTGTTAAAAAAATTAAAAACTATGCTAATGAAAAGCTATCTTACTGTGCTTTGAAAAAACGTTCACATGCCTCGATGGTTTTAAAAATTAGTCTCTTTGCAACCACAGACTTTGGATTTTTCTTCTTCCTGAACACTGCAGTAGGAGATAAATGCCAAGTGAAGAGAGTTATACACATTTTAAAAATTTTCTAAATAGAAGTCTAAAAATATGGCATGCTTTTGAATTCACTGTCCTCGGCTCAGTACTATACAGAATTATTTTTCCCAGCAGTTGCAGCTTTAATTCTTCCTTTGTCACAACCATCTTTGGCTTGTGAAAACATTCAGTTTCAACAAACTTGTACTGATATTTTCATTGTATTGAATGGGACTTTCAGCTTTCATCACTCCTTAATTGATGATGTGCTCAGCTGATTTGGAGTTGGTCTGGTTGCAAACCACAGCAGCAAAATCCCTCTCTCAGTTAAAACTGGGTCACTGACTGTAAAGATATAGGGTTAATTTCTTAAACTTTTTATCTGTCAATTTATATGAATATCACTTGATTTGATTTGTTATGTTTGAATAAATTTATGTTATTTCCTATAAACTCTCTTCTTATGTAACAAAAGAGCTGAAAACAGTGAGCTATTGGAATGAGATGACATGACCCAACATGTGCTGGAGCTACCTCACCTCCAGGGTTCAGGAGAAGTTAAACGATACCTGAGTAAATAAACGACAGCTTGTTTAACATAATTAGATCCTGTTTGGTCACTTTCCAAAACAGATGAACTTCACCATGCCCAGGTTAACAGAGCATTATTATTATAAACGTGAGAGTTAATCTAAAGCAACACATGCGAGAAATTTCAGATTAAACTACAACATAAGACATTTATACATTCAAATAGTAACTATATCAACCTGAGCTTGAAGCTCCAAGAATGCCAGTCTGTCCTTCACGTCCTCAGACTGATCCAGGGCCTGCTGCTGGGTTTGTGCCTCCCTCTGGTCAAAGTACCGAACTGCTGCAAGCAACTCGGCTGGGTCACATCAGCACAGATGTTTAGGGGACAGATAGATTGAGCCAAAAGGGGTCAGAACAGAAATAAAAGTCTTCTCCTTCCCGTTAATATCAGAGTTTGTACATGTTTGGACCTTTACCATCAGTGCCGTTGAGCTGCATCCGCACCGCTGAGGGCAGAAACTGCTGCCACTTCCTTTTCATGACCTGGTAACGTACCAACAATTGCTCCCGCAGCAAAGACCGCTCCAGTGCGGTGGAGCTGCATGGATACATGCCAAACAGGAAACACCAAGCCAGGCCTCGCTCTGATGGAGACACACCAGCTAGACCCAAACAAAAGACAGTTGAATCCATCTAGTGAGAGGATGTGAGAAGTACAACACTTCAATTAACAAATGTAAACAAAACGTTAAGAAAGATGTGTTCAAAGTGCAGTGTGTCAATCATTTGCAGCCCTTGAGCATAATTCAAGAAGGAAACATATCTCGCAGGCCAACACAAGGGACTGATACAGTTGAATATCTTTGACAAGCCAATAAAAATTCTTGTAAAATGGATATGCTAGGGAAAGCACAAAGTGTTCTTGTTCTTGGGACAAATTCATCCTAGACTAAATAAAAAAAATAAAAGTAAAAGAATTGGTCCAAAATATGTAGAAAATTGGATCTTCTTTTGGTTAACTTTAGGCAGAGCTGGAATAGGAAGTTCAGTGAGGCCTCAGAAACGGAGGGGAAGCTGTAACATTCCTGCTAGCAGACATGTGATGTGGCATCCCACAGCTCCTTTAGTAACTTCTGAACTTTTTTAATGAGTTCAGGTGGAAGGTCCATCTTACCCTCTGCTGCATCCAGAGGTGTTGTTGTGTGTTTAGCTCTCATACATTAACTGTTGAGATTTCTGTTCTCTCATATCAGAGATTCCTTAATGAATACAAATAAATTCTATTATTTTATCACAGCGGTCACGCTGGGGTACTCGGCCCCCAGGGGAATCTGATGTACGTACAAAGAAATCTCAGACTTATTAAGAGAATGGTTGGATTGTGACTCAAACAAAATGCCTGAAGCAAAGCATCACTTGACTTCCTGTTGTTGGGATCAAAGGGTCACAGTGCATCTCAACAGAGATAATATTTGTTGAATTCCTCAGACTGCACATTCAGCTGTAAAGCATTTCTACATATATTAGAAATACATGTTTTCTATTCTATTCATGTCTTTTTAATTCAGTGCAAGAATGCATCCTTCTATTAGGATGATCATCTGAACCTGACAGTGATGTGGAAAATCAGGGTCATAAATTAACTCTTTTCTTTTACTGTGACAATTTTCCTCAAATTAATGTTCAAAACTCAATGGATTTCAGAACAAATCAAATATGTGAATTTCTCTCAAAACAATATCTATAAGTGATCAAATCAGAGTAGGTAATATAAAATATGGTCTCTTAATCTTTGCAGACCTGCATACATTTTTTGAATCACTAAAAAAAAAGAGTCAAATATGAATGCTGTTTTGAAAGTCACACTGCATAAATATATTTAGTAGTAGACGCTTATACCTCTATTGTTTAGACAGTTATCAGTAATAAAATACATTATCCTCTTGAATTCTACATAATCCACTAAACAAAGTAGGATACATGTTTTCGCCAGGTCTTAAAAACTGCAAAAATCCCATTGTTTTCACAAGTGTATTTGTATAAGACAATAGCTACTAATAATGGACCAAAATCATTCGGCTTCCATACTACAGGTCCAGCAATTTGGTGATTTGTTAGAAAGTTTGTTTTCCTTTTCTTTTTTCTTTCTTTTGTAATTTATGGAGCTTCCTGTACCAGTAACCAAACCTCAAGTAAAAAGCATTGGCAAAATATAAAATTGTTGATCAGGACAAGAAAAGCAAGACACTATAGTTAAATATTGAGCATGTATAACCTCTCTGGGTTTTTATCTGCGTGAGAAAGTGTTGTTGTTGGTGCAGCTGCATCATGAATGAGCTGCACTTTAACAAAGACTCGCTTTTCTTTGAAAACCAATGGGTTGCTATAAACCTCATAGCCTAAAATCAAATTTTTACATTAAAGTATAAGAATTAATTCATCCTCGAAATATATTATTATTTAAAAATTTATAATTTTTACTATGTTGATTTAAACTTGCAATATTTTTCCAGCTTTTAGCCATGTTGTTAATACTTATAGTGATCTACCGTTCTTGAAGATGTGCATCCTCAGTCTGGACTCGTCGACCCTCCCCTCTGCGTCCATGACCCCGGGTAAGGTAAGCCGTGAGGCGGACAGAGCGGGAGCGCTCACCGCTGCTACTCTCCTCCGAGGGGGGATCTCTGCCTGTTGTCGGCTCATGCTGCCCGGATCGTCCCTTACCGACACTGGCGGCTTCCCGTTAGAGTGCAAATCTTCCATGCATGCATGTGGATTTTGCGATCACGCACTAAAGTTTGCCGTCATCCCGGAAATTTTACTCCCAACACCCATCATCTTATCCACGGGGATCAGCGCTAAACGTCAGCTCCCGCAGGGTCAAGATCCGGCCCACAAAAACACCCGAAATCTCCCCACGTAGCATTTTCAGTTCTGTTTTGGGCTTCCATACATGTGACTGTACCTTTAAAGTTTAGCCCACATTCCAGGTGGAGTCCTTCCTTATGATCCAAAATTCACTGGGGAGCAGCTTGGATGTCGCACTGCCCCCATCTGGTGGCTATACAATGTAATTACATACTGAAAATAATTTGATAGAAGTATTGACAGTGATGCATACGGAGCCCTCCAGAGGACATGGGGAAAATGTTTTCTTTTACGTTCCCTCGCAAAAGGTTTTGCGTTCTCTCGCAAGACTGTACTGATCTAAACAAAAACTTTCCGTAAGTCGGAAAGAAATAAAAATACATCCTAATTTGAACTATTTCTGAGTTATTATCGCGGGGTCTCTTGTTCCTTTCTATACTAAAGAAAAATACATAAAACGTCAGATATTTCATAAGAAGATGGAGATCCCTTACATAACCTTGTATTAAAGCATAAAGTACGGCGGCCACCGTAAGAAGGGCATACAGAAGGGCTCCATGAACTGATCAGTAGATTATTGCGAGGGAACGCAAAAGAAAAAAAAATCCCATGTCCCTTGGAGGGTTCCGTAGAGGCAAACACAAGAAATGTATCATACAAGTTTTTATTTAATAACAAAACAAAGAAAAGAAAAAAAATAGTAGTGTAACTGATTAGCAATATATGGAGGATCATCACTGACATAATTAATTATGACCTGCAGTCATTTAAACCCTGCAGCACATAACAGTGAATATATGGAACCTCTAATAAATTTATTGACAGTCCTGATTACAAGTTTTTTGGAAAGTGGGGGTGGGAGGAAGAGTTTGTGGTATGAAGGTAAATTTAGTAGAATCTGAAAAAAGCACTAAGAACAAATTGTCTTCACAAAAGGCTGACTATTAAAATGTGTCTAAAGAAAAAACTGGTTTGATTCCTTGAAAGCACATCTACTTTGTTAACGTTGGGTGTTTTTTTTGTCTTTTTTTGTGTGTTTGTGATTTAAAGACTCATAGTTCACTCCCATTCCACTGAATGAGATCAACATAAGGGCTAAACTGAAAATAGGGCTCAAAAAGAAAACAAATAATTTGACATTGAAATCAAAATTTTTATTGACCTGTAGAGACAGGAAATAGAAAAACTGCTCAGCATCAACATCTGGCTGTTTGCAGATGAAAGTCAGGGTTAATCTTAAAAAACCTTTCAAAGATAAAATGGATGAGTACAAATATATGCCAGTCTTTGAAGATCTTCTTTTGTAAAATGAAAAAACAAAAACTATGTATCATGTTATGTAACTTTGACCTTTTTCATCATGACTCATTTTGACATTTAATGTGGATATTTCTCCACTTCCTGAGTCATGAATTTTGTTAAAAAGAAATTGCATGAACAAAAATGCTGACATATTTCTTAGCAGCTCAAGTCAGTCTGCGTGAATGCCTTTTCTAAATCGAGTTTGTTCTGCGCGACAACATCGAAAGAATCCCAGTTTGTTACAGAGCAAAGAAAGATACATGACATGTATCTGACTATTACAAAGGTCATTTCAGAATGATCAGAAAGCATGCATGCTGCAGAGAAAAACCTGCTTAGGCTATCTAAAATTCAACCGTGCAGCAGTGGCAAAATGTTTGTAGAACCACATCAGTTTGGTAACTTGAAACACTGTTTACTTCCTCCTGACAGGTCAAACTCACACGCTTCACAACACTCACTGAAAGGGTTGGTGGTTGCACAACACAAAACTAATTTATTCAGTGAAAGCGAGCAAATTATAACCTCACTGTGTTTCAAATACATGTTAGGTCCAAATAACATTTCGTCTTGCAGGTTAATTTTATAGAATGTATAATAATTTTGCCAACAAAACCAACTAGCTCAGTTTTAAACCCATAATTTAGTTCTGCTTATGAGTAATACCTTCCAAGTCTGAAAATACAACAAGAAATGTGTAATTAATGATTTTCTTATTACTTCTCTATATTTGTTGATTTCTATAGAATGACAGTGAAGCTGGTAACACTTTATTTGCTGACATGATACTGTCATAAAAATAAAGGAGTCTTTATGAATGTTTATGACTGGTGTCATGAAGCATCAATTGGAAAATAATGACACTTTTAATGCAAAGTTGCTCTAAAGGTTGCATTGAAAGTCCATTAAAAGTGCTAACTTTGCATGATTTTGTAAATTACGACACTTTAATGGGTAAATAAATGTCAGTCGTATGCACACCCCATCAAATAAAGTGTTACCATGAAATTCAATGAATTAGAATATTAGTAAAACATTAATTTCTTTCGGTAATTAAATTCAAAAGTGAAACACATATATAAACTCATTGCAAACAGAGGGATTCATATGGTTACGTCTAATTTACACCTGCAGCTGTAAAACCACAAACTAATTTAACCTAATTCATTTCAATGTCAACTGAAGCTAAAAGCAAAGTTATTTTTGTCACAATAAATGGGTAAATGTTCTTCTGCAGTTTAGGTGGAGACGCTGCAGAGTCATTTTTCAGTCTTAGCCGCCTTCCTTTTTTCACATGTTACCCAGCTGTGCGACAAGTTTGCACATTAGTGCTTAGACATAATAGTCACAGAACAACCAGAAAGCCCAACATTGACTGGGTTTTTTTCACAGTGAGTACATAGATAAGCTGTACATAGCTTTAATTGATCCTTATTGCTGGATTGGCGCTGGAACAGATTTTTAAAGATTTGTTTGTGTTTTAACCAAAATATATGCATTCTTTCATCAGATGCAGCTCGCAATTCAGTTTTATCTCACTCTAACATGGATACTGCTATCACAAGCTAAAGGTTTGACTATCTATCTATCTATCTATCTATCTATCTATCTATCTATCTATCTATCTATCTATCTATCTATCTATCTATCTATCTATCTATCTATCTATCTATCTATCTATCTATCTATCTATCTATCTATCTATCTATCTATCTATCTGTTGCTGACAAACCTTGTTTCATTTGTTTTTAAAACACAGACGACCCTCGCTGGAAGATACACGTGACTCAGACCATAAATGCAACAAAAGGGTCAAATATAATCATATTCTGCACATTTGAAAATCCTCCTGAACAAAAAACAAACATTAAAGTTTACTGGAAAACAAAAGGGAGCAGCAACTGCAGCAAGACGGACAACGACAAGCTGGCATTCGCTTTCCATCCTAACTCCTCTTGCATAGATCCAAACTTCCAGAGTAGGACAAAACTAATTGGAGAAGCCAGTGATGGAAACTGCTCTCTGCAAATCTTGAATATTAGGGAAAGTGAACCATCAATCTACCTGCGGGTTTCTGGATGGAACGACAGCTACAGTTTCAAAAAGTACCTTGTGAACTTTAAGGTGGATGGACAGAATTTAAGTTAGTAAATTTTCCATTTTAATAGCTGTTATGCTTGTTCAAACATTTAAAGTTTTTGTATTATAGTCAAATTTTAATTCCATTAGGCAGTTATAGCTCATACAGATTAAGTTTTTTATTTTTACAAGTTCCTTGAGTCACAGAGATGAGCTCTCATTTGTGTTTACAAGAAGTAATTTTTTACTTACTGTCTGTTATTTATTCAGTTTGTTTCTCAGAAACAAATACGGACATGTTAAAATCTTCAATATGGCTTCCTTAATGAAAATAATTATTGTTCACAGCAAGCGCCATGCCTGATGTGCATGACGATGGAAACATCAAGCTGTATCTGACCATCCTTGTGCCGCTTCTCGGACTTCTCATCATTGCTGCAGCTGGGATAGTCGCTTACAAAATACACAAGAGGTAAGCATCAATTTTATTGGATGTTATATGTAGATAAAATACATTTGGAAGTGGATATATATGAATATGAAGGAGGAGATATTGAGATATGGTATGGTCATTATATCAGACATGTTTGGTCCAGGTTAGTTCTACTGAAGATGAGAAAGATATAAACTCATGAATTTGAAAAAAGCAATACAAAATTTCCCATATTCATTCTGCAGAATTTATTAAATAAATATATTTTAGGAATTCCTAACAGATAAATGACGGAAGATTTATGTCTGATTAAGATCAGGTACTGAGAAAAAAGCTTGTGCATTTTATTACAGTATATGTAAATACCTGATTCAAGTTTTAGATATAAGTATTTGCATCTCTGTAACAGATAAATACTTTATCTAATCATCTAATCAAGTATGTGTTTTTATTGCATCAGTTTAAAAAACAGATCTTCAATGTTTGTCTTCAATATTCCAGGTCACACATGTTCAAACGGCAGGAATCTGGATATTATGCGAACTTCAGGCCGACATCATCAACCGCACCCAAAAGGTTCTGCTTTTTCTCAAGATAAATTGTTTGCATTATGCAGTTTTACTGCATGCTGCCAATAACTGGCAATGAGTCTTTTATATTCATAAGAAGCCATTTTGGTCCACTGGTCTTTTCAGAAGTATTACAGTCCAGGTACACTGGAAGGTTTTTGATCATGAATGACTTGTATACGGTCGTACTATAACACCCTAATTGAAGTTAGACCCAGGTTTTGACTAGGTCACTGTCAGTCCTTCGTTTTGTCTTTTGAGCCAGCAGGAGGAGGATTTGATGGTTTTCTTTAATAAACATAATCATCAATCGAAAACTGCAATTTATATCTAAAGCATTAATGTGTAATAAAGAAAGCATTATGAATGTTTGTAATTACTATTTATATCATTTTGTCTTTTTAGCTTAGTAAATGCAAACACAATTATTTACCCTATAATTGAACTAGAATTGAAATGCTCCATTTCCTCCTTTTTCTAGTGAATCATTTTGTAAAACATTAAACCAGATGCCTCCAGATCCAAAAGTCATTGATGAACCTGTTTACATGAATTTTCAGGTAATCTGTATTTATAGCAATATTTACATCTAAAATCCTTAGTACACTTCAAGGCATGTCCAGTGGTTACCTAAAACCAACTCCCACTTTGATCCCGTTTTTCTCCTTTCTTTTTAGACATCAGCAAATCAAATGGACCAACAAGTGGAAACCATAGGCAATATTTATGGAAATGTGGACTATTCAACTTAGAAAAAAACATCTGTCTCGAAGCTTTCATCCTGAAGGATTGTATTTTTCTGCGTCATCTGAGGTGTCCAAATACATATGTGCAGTCAGAAGCATTTAAAGTGTGTCAACTAGACTGAGAAGGATGCACTGGTTTGCAACATATGCATGGAAACCCCAAAGTTTAAAGAACAGGAAACTTTATTCAACTGTTGCACTGACGTTATCTTAGTTATGCAAACATGAGTGTGCAGGTGCCTGTCACTGATTGGCTCCTAGAAGACGGTGGAGACATTGGTTTTCACCAGTTTTCACCTGCCAGAGGTGAAAACTGCTGATGCGACTTCTGAATCGGCCACACTGTTTGTCTGTGAAAAACTTTGTTAAAGTTCTTGTAGGAGTGAGCTGCTGTTTCTGTTTGCTTAGTTTTCTCATGTTTTTCTTAATTAGGCAGGTAAGTTTTTGTCCTTTGGTTTATTTACTTTCAAATAGGTAAGTTTTAGCAACCTTTTGTTTATTGTTTTTGGCACTATAGCTCACTCTGAAGCCATATATAAGTACTATACACTTGTTGTAACATCTCAATAAAAAATACATCTTTTTAAAAATAAATAACATTATAAAATGTTAAACTTTGTCTCTGTTGGCTGCTTGAGATCTGAAGAGGATGGCTCCTTCATGTTATGATCTGGTCGTCCGTAGACGGGTCATAACATCAGCAATAGGAGCGATGCACTTCGGCTAACAGATGAACCGATCAAGCATTGAGAACTAAAGTCTGCCACCTTCAGCCTCTCTGCTGTGTCTCTGTCTGACATTAACCAAAAACAAACAAGGTTATTGATGCTTGTTTTTAAATAGCAATGAGAAACGCTCATTTTACTTTCCCCCCCACACACAAACACACATCTCCACCCCCCCCCCCACGCACCCCTACACACCTACATACATACATACATAAAAAGTATGTATGTATACAAAGAAAGGTTATTTCTTTTTACATATTAAAAAGAAATAACATTACTGAAGAGCATATTTATTTCAGGATCTTTATCAGTAGGTGCAACAATATATAGATTAATTACACATAGATGGATGTTTGAAAGCCTTTATTTCTATTAATTATGTTGATTTTTACACTTACAGTTAACAAATGTTTATTATAGATTACATTTTCACAATCAAAAAATCCCTATACTGCTCTTTGTGTATTATATTATCTCCTAATATCCATCATATCCATTTAGTGTCTGTAAAGATTGTGTTTCATGGAGACAAACTTGTTTGTTTTGTTTTTGTTTGGTTCTGAAACAGTATTCCCAAACTGCATTCCTGGAAGGCTGGAGTCCTGCAGATTTTAGCTGTGCGCCTGGTTCTACACATTTGGATTAAATGTTGCGACGACCTCACTAGCATGCAGTAAAGCTCTACAGAGCTCTGCTCATGGGCTAATATTGGAACCAGGAGAGCTGAAGCAGGGAGACGGCTGCAAGTGGCAGGACACCAGCTGGAGTTTGAGGCCTTAAAATGTTGCAAGCTGTCGGAGTAGAATAAGGGATCTTGTCTGGACCAGGATCAATTTGGATGATTAGAAGCCAACCAAGTTAAAGAAAAAATGGTACCAACCAGAATCAAAAGTGTTGCCTGAAGCGATACTAAATGAATTGTTTTCTGTAGCTGTTTATGTGAAAATAACAAGCAGACAAACGTTGAGAACACAAAGTTTTTTATCTCAGATGCACTGCTGAGAAACTGAAAATGTATCAAAAATTCTCCTCTGCATTTTCCAGATTTGTATTTCTTGACTAAAGTTCCTTGAATTTTTGTATCTCATCAGTCGCATAGGAGAGCGAGGTACAGAGAAGATTAGGATTTAAATCCTCAGCAAGGATGTCTGTTGTGACTCGTGTGGATCCTTTGCACTGCTTGTGAGAGTGATGTGACGTTTGTGTCTTGCAACACTTCCAGTGGAAAAATACCACAGAATTTGGTGAGTTATTCAGGCTCACTACAGAAAAAAAAGACACCTAGAGCAGTCAGACAATACCCCACAATTGCCAACACTTTCCCGTATGAGCGTGACAGTAAGAAGGTTGCATAATTTAATTTGTTTATATGTTATGATCCATCCTTAGCAAAAACCTAGAACTTCAGAGATGCTCACAGATGCATGAGCATCTGCACCGTCTCTTCAGTGGCTTCACTTCTGGATCAGACTTGGCGCATGCCCAAACTACCAAAAGTATCAATACCTATTTTTAATCTTTGTGGTATCACTATGCTGCTAGGGCCAGTAGGCAGGCTTGATCTAAACCTTATAAAGGAATGACAAAGAATCGTGCAGAGAAAGATGAGACTCAAGACCAAGCAATGCAAACCAAGGCTACTGTTAAAGCAATGGGGGTCATGAACACTTCAGCAGAGTCACAGGTTAATCTCCTCCTCCACTACTGCTGGATTACTTGATTACCAGAATATAAAACTTTTAAAAAAAATTTTCATTATTTAAGATGCATCAGTAACACTTCAAACTGAGCTGCCAGAGGTGAAGCAGGAGCTTTTATTTAAGTTGAAAGCAATGTTATTTTTGTCACAGTACATACATAAACGTTCTCCTGCAGTTTAGGTGTGACGCTGCAGCGTCAGTTCTAGTCGCCTTCTGTTTTTCACCTATTGCCAAACTGTGCAACAGGAAACCCACACTAGTTTTCACACCAATGCTTAGGAAGTAACAGACCCAAAGAATCTACCTTCCCAACAGCATCTGGGCCGTTTCCACAGTGAGTACTTTATCTATTGTACAATTGATACAGCATCAATTCACCTTTTATAATTAGATTCTGTTGTAATATGAATTTTTAAAATATTTGTTCCTATTTTGGTCAAAATATATGAATTCTTTCATCAGATGCAGATGCATATTCTGTTCTATCTCAGTCTAATATGGATACTGCTATCAGAAGTCATAGCAAAAGGAAAAGGTTTGTGTATATACGTATGTATGCGTGTGTGTGGGGGTGTGTGCAGGGAGCACACATGTGTGTGTAAAGATTTATTGCCTGACAAACATTTTGTCATTTGTTTTTAAAACACAGACGACCCTCGCTGGAAGATACACGTGACTCAGACCATAAATGCAACAAAAGGGTCAAATATAATCATATTCTGCACATTTGAAAATCCTCCTGAACAAAAAACAAACATTAAAGTTTACTGGAAAACAAAAGGGAGCAGCAACTGCAGCAAGACGGACAAAGACAAGCTGGCATTCGCTTTCCATCCTAACTCCTCTTGCATAGATCCAAACTTCCAGAGTAGGACAAAACTAATTGGAGAAGCCAGTGATGGAAACTGCTCTCTGCAAATCTTGAATATTAGGGAAAGTGAACCATCAATCTACCTGCGGGTTTCTGGATGGAACGACAGCTACAGTTTCAAAAAGTACCTTGTGAACATTAAGGTGGATGGACAGAATTTAAGTTAGTATGTTTTTTTATTTCAGCAGTTTAAACCTTTTAAGTTTCTTGTGTCACAATTTGGATTAATTTGAGTCATTCTAGTTTGGAGTCACACAAATCAATATTTCTCCAAATATCATGTTGTCTTTTTCAGGTTCCCTAAGTCACACAGATGAGCCTCCAATTGTGTTTACAACAAGTAATTTATTCAGTTATTTATCCCAGAAACAAATACGGACATGTTAAAATCTTTCACATGGCTTCTTTAATGAAAATGACTATTGTTCACAGCAAGCACCTTGGTTGATGTGCATGACGATGGCAAAAAGCCCTATCTGGCCATCTTTTTGCCGCTTCTTGGACTTCTCATCATTGCTGTAGCTCTCATAGTCGCTTACAAAATGCACAGGAGGTAAGCATCAATTTTATCTGATGTTACAAGTAGATATCATTAAACTACATACATACTATGTTCCAGCTAACAATAGAGTATCATGTCTATCACTACTCCATGCTTATCTTCAATATCCCAGGTCTCACATGTTGAAGCATCAGGAATCTGGATATTATGCAAACTTCACACGGACGTTGTCAACCACACGCAAAAGGTTCTGCTTTTTTTTTATCTTAGGATAATCTTCTTACATTACACTATTCCATGAAAAAGTACTTGCCATTTTATAGATTTTTATAGCTTTGACTTTGTCAGCTTTACTTTCTTAAATTTAGCCTTACAGAACCTCAATAGACATAAAAAGTTAGGCTATAGAATTTAATAAAGAGCTTGTTTATTATTTTTCCTAAGTGAGGTTCTGCGACGTTATTGACGTAATAGTTCCCTTAATAGTCCGTGGACAAAGTTAAGTTAAAAAAAATTTAAAAAGTAGTGAAAGCTTAAAAATGAACGGCCCTTTAATCTGCCTGTTTGTGGGAAGAGCTGATCATGATTGTTGGGACAATTACCGAACTACTAGACATAGCATGAATTACCTGTATAAGGCTTTGCTATAACATCTCCATTGAAATTAGGCTCAAACTTTGACTAGGCCATTACAAATCCTTCACTTTGCTTTTTGAGCCATCAGTAGGTGGAATCAATGGTGTGCTATGTTGGTTTTTCTTATTAAATAAAATCACAATTTGAGAACTACAGAAAAAAATATATTTGTGAATGTTTGTGATTGTTATTTATACATTTTGTCTTCTTAGCTTACTAACTTCAAATACAATTATTTAACTAAAATTGAAATTTTCTCCTTTTTCTAGTGAACCATTTTGCAAAACAGATAAAATGCCTCCAGATGCAAAAGTCATTGATGATCCTGTTTACATGAATCTGCAGGTATATTTAATCTACAATGATAATTGATTTAAAATACTTACGATACTTCACGGCATGTCCAGTAGTTATCTACAATTAACTCCCACATTGATGAAATTTTTCTCCTTTATTTTTAGACATCAGAAAATCAGATGGACCAACAAGTGGGAACCGTGGACAATATTTATGGAAATGTGGACTATTCAACTTAGAAAAAACCATCTGCTTTCATCCTAAAAAACTGAGTCTCACTGAGTCTTATTGAGTATTGAGTCTTCAAATGCATATGTGCAATAAGAAAGATTAAAAGTGTGTCAACTAGATTGAGAAGGATGCACTGGCTTGCAACACATGCATAGAAACTCCAAAGTGTAGTGAAAAGGGAACTTTATTCAATCATTTTAAAAAATCAAGAATCTCACAAAAATGAAATGCGCTGACAACATTATGTGCTATGTAGAATGTAATGAATTGTTTGAGTTTTCAATGAGGATTTTCAAGAATCAAGAACTAAAGCCTGCCACCTTCAGGCCCTCTGCTGCCTGTCTGTCCACTAAAACAAACAGAAACTTCAGTAATGTTTGTTTTTAAATGGCAATAAAAATGTTTCATTTTACTGTTCAGTATATAGCATTGTGCACATGGCGTTATCTTTATAAATTACATTGATACATGCAAACTGCTGTCAATCAATATATTAAAAATGACATTTTTATACAATGCTTATTAAAAGACCAGTTTAGAAAATTTAAGCAAAATATTTTTTAATAGAGGTACAAGAGAATAATTCAAATAAAAATAAATATATACAAAGCAAATCAATAGTATTTTTTATATTTTTCCTTTTATTTATAATGACCTTCTGCTTACAGTTTATGAAAACATGACATTTGAGATTAGAATGTTAAACTAGACCAATAAGAAAGCAGGTTTATAATACAGAAATGTGGGCTTAACAGAAAGTTTAATACATAATATTTTCAAAAGGTACTTCTTTCAATCTGACAAAAAGTCTTATCTGAACACACACACACACACACACCCCACGCCCACACACACACACCTACATAAGATTAGAAATTGCATTTTTTTGTGAACTGCATTTTTAAATAAACTAAAGTTTTAGGATTGTAGTGACATAGCTGTGATCTAAAATGCAAATACTGTGAAGCAGCATTATTTTCTGATACATAATAATGTCTACAGTACTTTACAGAACAGGTCTGCTAAACAAAGGGCTCAAAAATTACCATTTGATGTACATTCATCAAACCTCAGGAGAAAAACACTGAAAGTATGATTGAGCTGACTTGGAAATAATTCAGCCAAGAAACACTTACCTAATATATTACTGCTGGCAGAAGGTCCTACGCCTGCATTTGTCGGAAGCATCAAAATGTATATGGCCATCGTTGTAAGAGTTCTTAGATTTATTTATTTATTTGGATAAATATTGGTTTCGCTGGCATAGTCACTTGATTAAAAGTTAAGACTTAATCATAAATTGGTCATAAACCTGGTCTCCGGAGAAGAAAGATACAATAGATATATATTTTAAAAAATTATTATAACACTTAGAATAACTTAGTCTGACTCATGATGTTCACATTTTGATTGAAGAAGAAATTTGTTTTGGAAAATAAAGTGATGACAGAGAAAGAATGTGCATTCTCTCCTATGTGGATGTGGCTGGCATTCAAATTGATATAAATCAGAAGTCAGTTTTCTTACAAAATTATGAGTAAACTAATGAACATAATTTTATATTTCCTTTATTTTTGTATTTCCTAGTCAATGTGCTGATGGACTCAGGTTACATAGAGGGGTGCAGATTCTATTTAAGTATTTTTATTGCTACAATAAAAGTAATTAACCTGAGCAAGAAATATGAATTTTTTACATGGACTGTTTGTTCTTTTTCTGAATTTAGAGTTTGAATGTTCCAACTTCTGAGTCAAAATGAAACATACTATGAATCTACGGCTTGCAACCAATCATGAAGTGCCACTGGGTTAAAATGTTTCATTTTCAATGTTTGAAATGTCACAACAAACTGCAAAAGTTCAAGCCCTGTAGCTACTTATGTTTCAAAATGTACACTGTATACTTGTTATAATAATCTAGATGACTTACACTGCATTTTGTTTCTTTTCATTCTGCATTGTTGTGTATGTCGATGCTTGGAATTAATTATACAATGGTTAAAATAAAACTGCTTGAATCTCTTTGGCATTGGCAAAAAACTGTTGTTTTTAGTATCGGCTCAGTAGATAAGTCCTGTGATGTTAGATTTTCTTTTTGCTTGTTTTGCCCTTTTTAACTCACTTAATTCAACTTGGGACAGCAAGTGCTGCTTACTATGTTTACCTGTTTTCACTATTGAGAGACAGCTATATCAAGCAACTTACTTTGCATATTACAAGTCATGAACATCTTCGAATTAAGTTCTGCTTTCTCTGGCATTCTTGCGTCTATTCAAAACCACAAGAAGATGTGAAAAGATCATGTTTGTCAGCACACCCACGTCCATGTGCGACAGTCTAATCTACTTGCATTCATAATATTCATTGTCCATAATTTGAAGTTGAGATCAGTGTTATTGTAATGATGCATAAAATAAATAGTAAAACTATGGATCTGCTAATTCTCTTCTACAACACAACAGTTGTCAATGGCAATATTGTATGTTTAGGAGGAAGTAAGAAAAAAACTATAAATACTAGCACACTCTGAGGTGTGCTTTAATTTTGTGATCAATAACTGTAGAACAGCAAAAGTCTTCTAACATGAATGTTGCTTTTGTCTTGTAAACAGGGAAAACCAGCAGACAGACCAGAGGTGACAAAAGCTCCAGCAAAAATATATACAGAAATTTTACCTCATGCACCTCATGCAGGTCTTAACATAAAATAAGATATAACTTTATTAATCCCCCATAGGGTAAATTACAGTTGGCGTAGCAGCCCAAGAAACAGCAACAAAATAAAACAATATAAAATCAAGAATAGTCTCTTTTATTTTGCCAATATGATGTTGTAGGGTCAAACGGCACAAATGAGCCTCCGTTCTGCTCTGAGGCCTGAGACTGAAGGAGCTCCTACGCTGCCTCAGCTCAGCATGGATCAGAGGGATTGTCCATGAAGGCCTTTAACTTCCCTCTCACTGTCCAGTTCTAGTCCCACAGCCAAACCGGCCTTCCTTTCCAGCTTATTTAGCTTGTTGTGACCCAATGCCACTGCCCCAGCACACCACAGTAAAAAAAAAAAAAAAAGACACTCGCCATTACAGACTGGTAAAATATCTGCAGCAGCCTAGTGCACATTAAAAGACCTGAGCCTCAGAAAGAACAGCCTACTCTGACCTTTCCTATAGAGGCATTTAGTATGGTCCACGTTGTTGCTAAGTTGCACCCCCAACTACATGTAGGTTCCCTCCATCTGAACCTCTTTTTCTTGTATTAAGCTGGAGGTGATTACTCTCACACCATCCAGTGAAGCTCTCAATCAAGTCTCTGTCTTCCTCCTCCCTGTAGTGCAGCCAACAATACAAGTGAGAACTTCTGTGGGTTGTTTGTTCCAGAGCTGAAGCGAAAGTCAGAGATGGAGAATATAAAAAGAAACTGTGATATTACAGTTCCCTGGGGTGTGTCCGTGTTGCTCACCACAACATCAGAGAGAGACAAGCAGCCTGACACACTGCAGCCTGTCAGTGAGGTAATCAGTAATCCAGGCCCCCAGGTCTTGGTCTACCTGCATCATAAACAATGAAGCAGGTATAAGAAGTAGAAAAACATCATCCTCACTGAGATGTGTGGTTTATCCGGTTGCGCATAAGCTTTGTGAAATAGATAGATGTTGGCATCGTCCACGCTGAAGTCAGCCTGCAAAGGATCCAGACAGTCACTCATCACAGGCCCGAGGTGCTGTAGAGCCAGTCTCTGAACGGTCTTCATTTGACGATACTGCCGCAGACCTGAAGTTGGAGAGATCAACGGACTGTCCCCTTTTTCTGACAGGGACAATATAGAATGCCTCCAGCACCTTCTTCAGCCTTAATGGCAGGTCAAAGAAATGTCGCAGCTCTGCTGTCAAATGCTCAGCTCACACCTTCGATGGCTGTTGCTGGGTCCGCATTCTGGTCATCTCTCATCTTACCTGGCTGGTTGATAAACAGAAATTAGTGTTTTTTTAAAGAAATGTGTCTTTTTTATGGTAACATGGCACAGCCTTATTCCCAGAAATTGTGAACAACTTTGAGAAGATGTTTCACTGTATAGACATTTTGTGAGATAATTTGAACTAAATTGAGGAGGATGATAAGATTCTGCTGAGGTTAAGAAAACAGTATGAACCCAACTGTATCAATGCAGGCTTTTCTTCAAGGTCCACAGTCCAATTTTCCCCCAAGCACACTGTCCACAAAGAAAAAAGAACATGCTAAATGCACACACACTCTTAGTAAGATTGTGCGGAAAATTGTTTCATTTTGTAATCTTCCGTGTATGTCAAATAATGAACCTAACAGTCAGGGTTAAACAACATCATCATTAAATGAATACTGTTACGGCCCTGGGCCTTGTGGGCTGGATTGCAGATGTTTTGGTCTGTCTTTGTGCTCCTCCCCTTTGCAGGTGTTCCTGATCCAGTTCATTTGAAGCACAAAGTATTTAAGCCTGGCTGTCTCAAGTCTTCCGGGTCGCCTTTGGCGTCCAGTCTGCCGCTTGACGCTAGTGGTTATTTGTGGCCAGGCCTCAGCTCCCCTCCCGTTGCACATTTGAGTTTGTCTTTGTTTTTGCACCTCAACACTTCCATATGCACTCATACAACACATCCAAGCATTGGCATTACACCACTGATATTGACATTCACAATACATTGTTGTTGTTGTTAATAAATATATCTTTTTCCGCACTTTAATCCCTGCATGGTCTCCCGTTTTTGTTATGACCTTGAGCCAGTTGTAACAATTGGGGACTCATCCGGGACGGTTCTGTTACGTTTGGTTCTGTAAGTTTGTCTTATCCTTTTGGCTGGGTTATATTATTGTTTGTGAGCGCTTGTTTCGCACTGGATTTCTGGCTCGTTAGCTTTACGCTGCTAACGACGCTACTTCCTTGCGTTTAATTGGTGACGGGGGAAGCCCGTGACGTAATTGTCCTTATTTGGACTTGTGCTCTTGGGAGATGTGCAGGTGGTTTGTATTAGGTGCCGTGCATTTTTGTGGTGTTGGAGCGGGATGCTGTTCCATGGATTTGATTTTTAGCGATAGGCAAGTGTCAAGTTTTTAAGGTGCACAAATGTAACGTTTTTGAGCAGGTGTTCCCTTGCAGGTTTTAGCGGCGTTTCCCAACAGGGGTTTCACCGCGTTACTTACTAGTGTGAAGGTACAGCGGGTAGAGCTTCCCTATCCCCTTTTCCCTTCATCGGCTCGGGAGCACTCCGTGGTTTCGAGGGGGTGACAGCCTGCTGGTTGCCTTTATCGTGCCACTGGTTTAAATGCATAACAACCCACCGCTACGCCTCCCGAAGACTAGGGTTGAGTTTGTAAGCTTCTTGGCTAGGCAGATAGCGGGGACACTCTGCGGGTGGTGATTTGTGAAGTTTTATTGTGCATGAATTTGTCACTTGTTTTTTTATAAACCATGGATCAGGTTGAGGCTTTGTATTTATATGATAGAGCATTATGATGTTCACGTAATGTCACGTAGGAATGTGATCGGCATTTAAAAAAAAAAAAAAAAAGTAAAATTAGTTTGAGGTTGGGGTGTGTTCAAGCCTTGTCAAAACTCGTGTCCCTATTTCATGGCGAGTGTTGCTAGTTTGTCTGGTGAGCAGCAAATTGATTTCTTGTTCGTGCTTCAAGTTGAGTGGAAGGAAAAAGTATGCTTTGAGGCAGATTATGAAATGACCGTTCTGGTGGAGGAGTTAGCCCACGTTTTGTGTGAATCCCATAAAAGTATGGTGCTGGACCATGCTGGGGTTGTTGTGGGTGTGGCTCTCCATGTGTTGTGGGTCATATGTGCTGAGGAGAACCGTGGGAAAAATTTGTGAAGCAGTGATGTGACCTTTAGGTGTTATGGAGATGTCGGCTCACTTTTGGCTGATGCCCTTTTGGTGTTGCTGGCTGTGAGACAGCAGTGACTTTGAGTATGGTGCTGGACCATGCTAAGGGTGATCGGGTTGTGGGTGTCGCTCTCCATATTGTGTTGGTCACTTGGTTACCTGACTTGTGGAGCAACGTTTTGTGGTAGTGGACCACTTGTTGCTGTGACTTTATTTGGGTGACGGTTCAGATTTGGTTGGGTTACTGGTTATTGCTTTAGTGAGTGATAACTGGGTAAATCCATTTTGGTTTGACTATTGTAACCCTGTGGTAGGTCACTTGTGTATCAGGTTTGTATTTCCCTAAGTGGTTTTCTCCTCAAGCTATTTCGATGACATTGAAGCGCCAAAGACATGTCCTGTTGAAACTGCTCTACCATTCTTTGCCAGTCCTGTTAAGCAGACTTTATGGGCGCAGCACTTCATGCCTGTGGGACATGGAGTCTGACGATGTGACGGCGGTTATCCTGAACACTAACCATTCGGTAATGTACTACCAGCTCAAACATTTTAAATTAGTTAAATTTTTAATTTTAAAGGTTCCCCTTTGGGGCCCTTTTCTTAAGGGTGGGGGTGTTACGGCCCTGGGCCTTGTGGGCTGGATTGCAGATGTTTTGGTCTGTCTTTGTGCTCCTCCCCTTTGCAGGTGTTCCTGATCCAGTTCATTTGAAGCACAAAGTATTTAAGCCTGGCTGTCTCAGTCTTCCGGGTCGCCTTTGGCGTCCAGTCTGCCGCTTGACGCTAGTGGTTATTTGTGGCCAGGCCTCAGCTCCCCTCCCGTTGCACATTTGAGTTTGTCTTTGTTTTTGCACCTCAACACTTCCATATGCACTCATACAACACATCCAAGCATTGGCATTACACCACTGATATTGACATTCACAATACATTGTTGTTGTTGTTAATAAATATATCTTTTTCCGCACTTTAATCCCTGCATGGTCTCCCGTTTTTTGTTATGACCTTGAGCCAGTTGTAACAAATACACACAAAAAACACAGCATCTAAAATATTCTGATTTCTGCTGCTGCTTTTGTGACGGGGGTTAGATATACCCTTACAAAAAAATCCCATGAAATCACATGTGACTTTCACATGTGAATGTGTGAATGATGTGATTATGTGACCCGCATGTGGGAAACGGGAATCACATGGGATTTTCATGGGATTTTTTCATGGATTATGTGAACCACATGTGGAAAATGGGAATCACATGTGATCACATGTGAATTTCATGGGATTTTTTTGTAAGGGTAAATACATCATGTGTGTTAGTGTGTGTTCATCATCAAAAGTACCGATGGAAACAAAAAACTGGTCTGCAAATATATAGTAAGAAGGGCCAACAAACGCTTACAAAAATATTTTTCTCGTTATTGAGAAGGGTGTAGGTCATTTTTTAAACTATAATTTTTTCTTACCATGTCAATAAAATAAACGAGTTTGCATCAGACAATTATTCCACATTGCTGTTGCTCTTTGAGAAATGCCTGTCTCATTGCTTCTCAGAAGCAAAATTGGTTGAATGAAATAAGTGTTTGAAGCTCCTCACCATGATGCTCCTTCTTGCAAAATTCACTTTTAGGATGTTGTCAGGCTGATGTGCACAAACATTCCTCCTCCAAACGTGGTGAGTGATATTTAAGTCGTTTAACTTTAATCTCATTGTTACGATGAGATAACAATGAGATTATCTCATCGTGTTCTAGGGGTGCAGGGGTGTAACATAAAGAAGTGCCCAGGGGACAAGAGGAACAGGGTAAAATGACAGAGCCTGCACTGCCTCTAGAGGCCAGGGGCCGTAACACTCATCAAACCGGACTATTTTCTCCCAGTATTTCACTGGGTGGTCAAAATTTTCTGCAGGGGAGTCTTGCTTAGATATCCTTGTAGTTGATCTTAACAAAAACTGTTAATATCAACCAGAATGATAAAAACTGTACCTGCTGTTTTCTGACATATCTGAAGCTCTCAGCAAAAGCTCATTGACTATTGGGCAGCTAATTATTCTTTCAAATCATTTGTCAGAAATATCGGGCATCTGGTCAGGATGCCTCCTGGACGCCTCCCTTGTGAGGTGTTCTGGGCACGTTCCACCAGGAGGAGGCCCCCAGGACACGCTGGAGGGACTATGTTTCTCAGTTGGCCTGGGAAAGCCTCAGGATTCCCCCGGAGGAGCTGGCCCAAGTGGCTGGGGAGAGGGAAGTCTGGGCCTCCCTTCTTAAGCTGCTACCCCCGGGACCCGAACCCGGATAAGCGGCAAAAGATGGATGGATGTCAGAAATATTACAAGAGGCAGCTGGTTTTTAGGTGAAATGACGTTCTTACCACATCCAGATTATGGCTTAATGGAAAATTAAGAACTTTAAAAATGTAACCAATGCTATCAGTATGTTTTGCAACAGTAAGACATTCTTGTGATGTTTCCTTTGTTTTGACCAATTGTATCACTTTGTGAAGTACTTTGGGTTTACAAAAAATGAGTCGGCCATCAGTTAATATCAAAAATCCACATGACAAGTATCGTCCCATTATAGACTGAAATCAAAATTCTAAGTTTGATTTTATGCAAATTTCTCTAACTCCTTTAGGTCAACAATACATTTTACCTTTTTCACATATACATATACAAGAACTTGGGGTTCTTTTATACAACAAAAAGCAACAAATAAACATTTGTTATAACCAAAGTACTGGAAGAAGTAAATCCACATTAAAATGCAAAACACATTGAATCTTAAAAGAAATGGCCAATAACAAGAAAAGCTTTGATTGATGTTACAAAAAACCTTGCTAGGTCCAACCAAGAACAAGGAATGCATACTTTTTTTTGAGTGAATTTTCAAACAAATAAAACCCAATAGTGGTGTGAGTGTCTGTGTAGTAGTTACCTTGCAAGTTCAATTTCAGCTCCTTACTGTCATATGTTGATGTGCCCATGGGCAAGTTACTTGGAAAAGTACTATATTGATTGAATCAGACCATAAATATGTGACTTTTTTGGCACCATAATTATGAGCGAAAGCCTCAACGTGTTTAAAATGAGGAAAAGCAGTAAAATATTTAATATTGCATTTTAACACTTATCTGAGTACTGCCATATTCGCAGCTCACTGACCAGCAATACCACATGTTTCCCGATGGGTGACGTTATGGGACTTGTCAAGAATTGTTGGTTAGTGATGTGGATTCAGATGTGGTGGAACCCAGGTTGAGGTGCCATAATGGTAGTTTTTAAATGATGATCACAAAAGAACAGAAGTCCACTGCTGTACAGGTGAGCAGTGAGGCAAAGAACTCACACACTGAAGACACCCCCACTCCCCCACACACACACAACTGGAACGGGACACGACAAGAATCCAGCAGGGAAATACAGGCACAAATACACACAGGGTAATCATTGGAAAAGATGGGCAGCTGGAAACAATCAAGAGGTAGCCGAGGACAACACACAGACTAATTAACAGACATAAAACTAAATCCTCACAGTATCTTACCCTCCTCCCCACCCAAAGGGCGGCTTCCTGACGCCCTAGTAAAAAAAAAAGAGAAAACAACCCCAACAGGGTGTGCGGAAGGGCGCTAGACGGAGGACTAGAGTCCAAGGTGAACGCAAAGAAACAAAAACTCAGTCAGAATAAACAATATGGGCAGAGCGGGGCCTGCCGTAAAAAATCTGGTGGATGGCGATACAGAAGGCACACCCTTCGGGGAAGGAATGGGTGTTGGCGATGCAGGAGACAAGCCCTTTGAAGGCGACGAAGGAGAAAATAGAAGGACCCAAGAAGAGGCTCCGGAGGCCGGTTGGAGCCATGAGGAGAACCATCTGAACCTGTTGTTCAGAACCATCTGAACAACCAGTCAACAGCACAGGAATGTTAGCTACCGGCTTGTGTGTGTGTTAGCTGCTGGCTCGGGAAGGCTAGCTTTGGGCAGAGCCGTGGGGGACTTTGGAAGGGAAAATTTTGCTGCCTACTTAACAGGACTGGATGCCCGCTTACCGGGGCAGAATGTGGACAGGAGCTGTGGAGAATGACAGAGAACAGAAGGCGGGAATGTCTGGCTTAGGTGGAAGTGGTTCATCGATTATCAAAGCAAAAGCTGCTTGACACTAAAATCTGCAACAATGTGGTCTTTGCATAAAATGGTTATGGTGTAAAATCAGTACAGGTATCCTTATGGACGACTTCTGGAAAGTCAGTGCAGTGTGGAGCAATTAAATATAGTAATGCTTGACAGCAGAGCAAATCTTTGAAATATTAATATTTTTCATCAGTCCTGTGAGGGCTTGGTTTTCTGTGTGTTAAATAGTCATATGTTATTGTTGTCTACCCCTTGATTGTTTGCAGCTGTCCCTAGTTTTCCCTGATTACCCTCGGTGGTTTTCTTGTTTAATCATTTGTCTTGTTCCAGTCCTGTGTGTCTCTAGTGCTACCAGGATGCCAGTTCCTTGTCTCATTGTTCACCTGTGCTGCCTGGACTTCTGTACTTTTTTGATCATCATTAAAAACTATCAGAAAGGCACCATGACCTGGATCCCATCGTCTCTGAATCCTCACCATTAACCAACAATTCTTGACACAAGGACGCAACCAGAATGCTCAAGTTCACGGAAGTAAGGAAAAGATAAGTAACATCAACAGAATGGATCCAGAAGAATATGACTGTCTTCCCTGGACAGTAAGAGAGTTCATTAATACAGCGGCTCAACCCTGAACCATCCAGAGGCGATTTGAGGTATCCAGAAACTGTATCATTGCCCTGTGGGACTGGTCTCCTCGTCTCCCTTTCATGGACTTGTCGGTGTTGATGGAGGAGGCGGCATGGCACCGTCAAGTGCATGTGCTACATTTATTGTTTCCTCATCTAAAAATTTGTTAATGGAAAATGTACAAAAAAAAAGCAACATAACAATCAGCTCATGACGTGGGGAATGTTTGATCGCAAAATGTAACAATTTCTGGCTTCAAGGTCAAAACCTTTGCTTTATAAGCACAAGCCTCACTCTCACCACACAATTGGACAGAGATCATATTTGGCTTCAAAACGTTCAAATCTTCCAAGATTTAATTTCAGTCATATGTTAAAGAAACTTAAAGGTGAGTGGATCATTACTTTGAACATTAAGAAGAATTCACTAAAGACTTAGATTTTTACCTTAATCTTTATGTTAGTTTTTTTAGACTTCTAGTCAGCTAATGATGGACATGAAATTGTGGCTCTCAATTCTGATGGTTTGTGGTAAGTTTAGCCTTAAAATGACAATTCATGGAATATCATAACTCTATCACTGTCTGCTTGCTGAGAAGGTATTCCTGTTTTTGTGCTTTATTGCAGGGATGTCTGAATATCTAGGCGCAGACAATGACTGGGTCATACATATACCATCAAAAATCTCTGTTCTTCAAAGCTCATGTGTGGTAATTCCCTGTAGTTACGTTTACCCCAAGACAAGCAAAATATTGAAAACATGGAAGGGATACTGGAAGAGAAAGAATACAGTTGTTGCATCAAATTTCCCCAATTTAAAACTAACGGATGAGTTCAACAGGAGATCTAGAATTACAGGAACCCTTCAAAGTGGCAACTGCACCTGGCAGCTGAATCACATCAGAACAACCGACACTGGTCCGTTTTACTTCAGAATTGAAATTCCACAACATAAAAGCTTCACCTTCTCAAAAAATACAGTGACCCTCAATGTTTTACGTGAGTACATAAGAAACCTTTTCAGTAATTCTAAACCATTTATTTAAAATAGTAAAACATTTTTGAATTACTATTTAACAAGTCATTTTGTGAACATTGTTGCTTGTACAGGAGTTCCTGAGCCTCCCATCATGTCCGTTGCAGTCCTTGATAAAGTGAAAGCCACCTGCAAAGTTTATCACTCCTGTCCAAGATTTCCTCCGAAATTCTCCTGGAGCCACTCTGGAAAAATTAAAACGAAGTCAAAAAAGCAGAATTCATGGTTGTGGTCAACAAAGTCAATCCTCACCTTTACTCCTGAAGAAGCCGACTTCGACAAGCCTTTAAACTGCACTGTGAGATTCCATGGCAGGAAGATGACAAAGGCTTCTGTGCTTCTCATCAAGTAGACGGCCAAGTGAAACTAAACATGGAGTACTAAATTAGAGCAATATTTTCACAGTGATCTGCCATAATGACAGTGATTTTGCAGAAAAAAGGCTTGAATTAGAAAAACTACATTTTGGGAGTCAAGAAATTCTTACTGTTGCATGCTTTGATTCATATCACCTTTTGAGTTTATTTTTACCTAAAACTTTTGAAAATGTGTTAGAAGCACAAAAGTTAGGATTTTTTTTTTTAACCTTTTAATGATTTTCTTGGTCGGATTTATGGATTTTGGATTAATTTTGTTTAGCTGTTTTTCTTTTACTCATCAACTGTAAGATCATACACTAACAAATAAATTTACATCACTCTCCAATGTCCTCAAGTTGTACTATTCTTTTGTATTAAAGCTTTCATTAAAGTGCTACGATTACAACATCTCGTTGGTGTTTTTTATCTCTTAACTTTCGTCTCCATTATCTGGAGTGTGTGAAGTTGGGGACTCTTTTGGCTGCAGCCTCCCATTTGTGGTGAATAGAGAACATGGGATATTTTATTTAACACTTTCAATGGGCCACCAAGAACCTTCATCAACAGAGGAACTGGACAAAGAGCAGCAGAAGTAATAGTATTAGGCACTTTAAATCTACATTGTATGATTCACTGTGTAAATTTTGCTGCCAGCTAAATATTTTTACAAATGGGAGAGTCCCGTACAAAGAAAATCTGGATACAATGTATTTGGAAACATGAACCTTTCCCTACTAAACAGAATATAATGGTTTTTCGTCTTTCATAGATTGAGATAATGACCTGATGCACTGGATTTAAGTCCATTGTCAACTCCACTATCAAAAAGAAAAGAAGTAAAATAAAAATTACTATGGCGTTATTTTTGGCGTTTTCCGTGCGTTTGAATCAATAGCGCACACTAGTTATGCATAGCTCACTGTTTGTCATGATTAGTGGTTGTAGAAGCGTGGACCAAATGCAGAGAGGTAAAGGTGGCAACTGAGTTTGATGATTTAATGACGATATCCAGAGAGTACAAAGTCCAGGCAGCACAGGTGAGCAATGAAGCTAGAAACTCAAAATACTGGTAGCACTGGTAACTAGATAATAGAATGACACAACGTACGAAAGTAAAGACAAAGATCCAATGGGGAAACACAGTCACAGTATAAATACATGAGATAATGTATTTATATATTAGCGGCACTGGAGGCGGACCCTTTGGAGAAGTTCTGGCGGTAGCCCAGAGGCCAATGTGACGCACATAGAGTAATCGGAGCGCATTCGGAAGGCCGTACGGACCCATGAAGAGTGTGCATATATTCATCATGTGTCCAGCCAGTCCTCGGGCTGGACCGAGAGTCCCCACTCCAGCCCGAGGACTCTCGGGAAGACAGCCTGGAGGTCGGAGGCCAACTGGAGCACCGCAGATGGGTCTGGACAGCCAGTCGACAGCATAGGTATGTTAACTACCTGCTCATGGGTGTTAGCTGCTGGCACCGGCTCTGGCTCAGGGATGTTGGCTTTCAGGCTGAGCACTTGAAGACTTGGGAAGAGCACTGCGAAGAATCAGAAAATTTCTTTGCTCGCTTACTGAGGCTGGATGCCTGCCTACCCGGGCCACTGGTCACAGTGTCACTGGTCCTGGAGACGGAGGAGCTGTGGAGAATGACAGAGAACAGGAAGCAGGAATGTCTGGCTTAGGTGGAAGTGGTTCATCGATTATCAAAGCAAAAGCTGCTTGACGGTGCCATGCCGCCTCCTCCATCAACACCGACAAGTCCATGAAAGGGAGACGAGGAGACCAGTCCCACAGGGCAATGATACAGTTTCTGGATACCTCAAATCGCCTCTGGATGGTTCAGGGTTGAGCCGCTGTATTAATGAACTCTCTTACTGTCCAGGGAAGACAGTCATATTCTTCTGGATCCATTCTGTTGATGTTACTTATCTTTTCCTTACTTCCGTGAACTTGAGCATTCTGGTTGCGTCCTTGTGTCAAGAATTGTTGGTTAATGGTGAGGATTCAGAGACGATGGGACCCAGGTCGGGGTGCCTTTCTGATAGTTTTTAATGATGATCAAAAAAAGTACAGAAGTCCAGGCAGCACAGGTGAACAATGAGACAAGGAACTGGCATCCTGGTAGCACTAGAGACACACAGGACTGGAACAAGACAAATGACTAAACAAGAAAATCACAGAGGGTAATCAGGGGACACTAGGGACAGCTGCAAACAATCAAGGGGTAGACAACAATAACATATCACTATTTAACACACAGAAAACCAAGCCCTCATAGGACTGATGAAAAATATTAATATTTCAAAGATTTGCTCTGCTGTCAAGCATTACTATATTTAATTGCTCCACACTGCACTGACTTTCCAGAAGTCGTCCATAAGGATACCTGTACTGATTTTACACCATAACCATTTTATGCAAAGACCACATTGTTGCAGATTTTAGTGCATGTGCTACATTTATTTTTTTCTCAATATAAAAATATGTTCGTGGGAAATGTAACCAAAAAGCAACATAACAATCAGCTCATGACATGGGGAATGTTTGATCGCAAAATGTAACAATTTCTGGCTTCAAGGTCAAAACCTTTGCTTTATAAGCACAAGCCTCACTCTCACCACATGTTGGATAAATGTAAATAATATTTTATGCCATCTGTCCTATTTGTTTTTAGTTATAAGAAATGTTTGTGTACTGTTTAGTTGTATGACTCTGAGTTTAAGGAGAAGAGAATGAGGGGAATGTAACTGGCCGAGGGGGGTAGGCATAAAACTGTCTAGAGAGGAAGTATAGATCATTGGGTGACAGGTACGAATTCCAGAGACGAATTCCAGAGAAGATGGTCATTCTTCAGTAACCATATATGGAGGTGTTTTTTGTGTGCTCTACGGCCAACTGGTTTTTAACCCTCCCTTTAGCAGTTGACCTTGTCATGTAACTAGGGCGTTCCTATTCTATTCCGACCCAAGTGCATGGAGATAAAGTCAGACCTATTGCATTCTATTCCACAAAACTAGATGCAGTAGCCAGAGCACTATCACACTGTGTCAGAGCAGTGGTAGCAGCTTCACTTGCAGTAACCTGTAGTGCTGAAATAGTGTTGTTCCACCCCCTGACCCTGAGAGTCCCACATGCGGTCTCAGCACTACTTTTGGAAACAAACAGGACATTTCTTTCACCGGCAAGACATCTGTCCTGCATGTCCATTCTTTTATCTCAACCCCATTTGACAATAGAAAGATGCGCAACTTTAAATCCTGCTACGCACAGAAAACCAAGCCCTCACAGGACTGATGAAAAATATTAATATTTCAAAGATTTGCTCTGCTGTCAAGCATTACTATATTTAATTGCTCCACACTGCACTGGCTTTCCAGAAGTCGTCCATAAGGATACCTGTACTGATTTTACACCATAACCTTTTTATGCAAAGACCACATTGTTGCAGATTTTAGTGCATGTGCTACATTTATTTTTTTCTCAATCTAAAAATATGTTCGTGGGAAATGTAACCAAAAAGCAACATAACAATCAGCTCATGACATGGGGAATGTTTGATCGCAAAATGTAACAATTTCTGGCTTCAAGGTCAAAACCTTTGCTTTATAAGCACAAGCCTCACTCTCACCACATGTTGGATAAATGTAAATAATATTTTATGCCATCTGTCCTATTTGTTTTTAGTTATAAGAAATGTTTGTGTACTGTTTAGTTGTATGACTCTGAGTTTAAGGAGAAGAGAATGAGGGGAATGTAACTGGCCGAGGGGGGTAGGCATAAAACTGTCTAGAGAGGAAGTATAGATCATTGGGTGACAGGTACGAATTCCAGAGACGAATTCCAGAGAAGATGGTCATTCTTCAGTAACCATATATGGAGGTGTTTTTTGTGTGCTCTACGGCCAACTGGTTTTTAACCCTCCCTTTAGCAGTTGACCTTGTCATGTAACTAGGGCGTTCCTATTCTTAATAAAAAGCGTTGAGAGCGGAGATGTTTTCAGAGTAGTTTGGGGCATGTAACTGAAACACATCTCCGAACTCCTCTCCTCGCGAGTCTGAAACTAATTCTCTTGTCTCTGTTGTCTCATTCCAGCGTGTGTGTTAAAAATGTTTGGGGTTTGAACCCAACACCACACAATTGGACAGAGATCATATTTGGCTTCAAAACGTTCAAATCTTCCAAGATTTAATTTCAGTCATCTGTTGAAGAAAGTTCAAGGTGAGTGGATCATTACTTTGAACATTAAGAAGAATTCACTAAAGACTTAGATTTTTACCTTAATCTTTATGTTGGTTTTTTAGACTTCTAGTCAGCTAATGATGGACATGAAATTGTGGCTCTCAGTTCTGATGTTTTGTGGTAAGTTTAGCCTTAAAATGACAATTCATGGAATATCATAACTCTATCACTGTCTGCTTGCTGAAAAGGTATTCCTGTTTTTGTGCTTTATTGCAGGGATGTCTGAATCTCAAAGCTGGAAAAATAATTGGTTCATATATGTGCCATCAAGAGTCTCTGTTCTTGAAAGCTCATGTGTGGACATTCCCTGTAGTTACGTTTTCTCCGGCGCAGAAAATGTATGGAAAAGTAGGCGGGCGACCTGGAATAGAGGGGACTTGACTGTTGCATCAAATTTCCCCAGATTTAAACAACCGGACGAGTTCAAGGGGCGATCCAGAATTACAGGAGACCTTCCAAGTGGCAACTGCACCTGGCAGCTGACTAGTGTCAGAGAAACCGACACTGGTCCATTTTACTTAAGAATTGATATTCCACGATATTCAGGCTTCAACTTTTCTCAAGATAAGGTGATCCTCAATGTCTTCCGTGAGTACATTAGAGACCTTTTCAGTAATTGTAGACCTTTAATTTTAAAGTAGTGAAACATGTTTAAATAACTATTTAACAAGTAATTTTGTGAAAATTGTTGATTGTACAGAAGTTCCTGAGCCTGCCATCATGTCTTTTGAAGTCAACAATAAAGTGACAGCCACCTGCAAAGTTTCTCATGCCTGTCCATCATCTCCTCCTGAATTCTCCTGGAGCCACTCTGGAAAAAAGAAAACAAAGTCAATCAAGCAGAATTCGTGGATGTGGTCAACAACGTCGACCCTCACCTTTACTCCTCAAGAAGCGGACTTCAAGGAGCCTTTAGACTGCACTGTGAAATTCCCTGGTGGGAAGACGACAAAGGGCTCTGTGCGTCTCATCAAGAGTACCTAGTGAAACTAAAGATGGAGTACTAAATTAGAGCAATACTCTTAGAGCTATCTGCCATAATGACAAAGTGATTTTGCAGAAAAAGGCCTGATTTAGTAAAACTAAAAAAAAAACCCACTCACATTTAGAGAGAGAAGAATTTATTAATGTTGCATGCTTTGATTCATATCACCTTTTGAGTTTATTTTCACTTAAATCTTTTGAAATGTCTTAGAAGCACAAAATTTAGAATTCTTTTTTTCACCTTCGATGATTTTCTAATATGATTTATGGATTAATCTTACCTTACAGTAAATTAAATTAAACAACTTCGATCACAAGCACTTGTGAATGCACAGCCTTACAAATTACTCCTGGTTCACACCTGCAGAGAAATCAGTGCTCATTCATCAGTCAGTTGGATCTGTCTGATCCAAACCGATTAATTGAACTCTGCAAACTTTTTCCCCTGTGCGCGGTCCAGGCATGCGCTTTACAAGAATTTTGTTTTGTGGTTTGGCTTTTCCGAAATGGACAGATGTTATTCTCCAAAGTCCGGTCCATAAGTCTTCAACACGCTTCCAGCTCCCTTTCTGCAAGACGCATTCAGTGTCCACAAGATGATGTTCAGAAAGGATTTATTTATTGATTGATGTTAGTTGCCTCTGCGATTAACTCTTTCCGTAAAATCTATGATGTGCCCAAATGTACCAGTCGAGAGTGTGATTTAGAACCTGTCAAAATCTAGGATGGGCTTCAAATTTTTCCGTTGTTTACAAGTGGAATATGTAAAATATTCTGTTAATATGACACCCGATGCACTATATTTAAGTCCTGACAAGAAGAAAAGAAGTAAAATAAAAATTACCTTGCCATTATTTTTGGCGTTTTCCATGCTTTTGATTCACATAGCATATCATCTAGTTATACATAGCTAACTTTTAAATGGTAATCTTCATTGTTGCATGCTTACACTGGAGTGACTTTTTTTTTTGGAGTAAAGTTCCTTTTTCACCAGAAAAGAGGAAATTCTGGTGACATAGAGTGGCCTCCATATTAAAAGTTCCTGCAGCAATAAGTTATATGCTGCTTGTAAGAGAATAACTGAAGAAAGAAGCCTGAGCCTCTGCAAAATGAAGACGATGAAGAGTTCTCATCTTGATGTGACAACAATCTCCCCTGGAAAATATTTCTCAAACGTGGCTGTTATCTGCTGCACATGACTTCTTCTTTTATGAGAAAAACATTTTCTGTTGTCAATGAAGAATTTAAAATGAAATGCGCTGTTTGTGTCAGCTGATATGAACAGCGATGCCAAAAGCAAAAATGAGGTTGAAACTTTTCAGTTTTCCGTTTGAGTAACAGTTGTTGACGTTTTGAAAAATTTCACAGAGTTTCGCAGCAACTTCCCTTTCTGAGAGTTAATTCTGAACACACTTACATGCACACCCACACCAGTGGGTTTTTCCACACTTGACCAATAGCACACGCCCATCAACCATCACACTTTCTTCGTTTATGATTGAACATCTCTGACGGGCTATTCAAGCCTCTCTTATTTTCACATTGCAAAGCTTGCAGGTCTGCAACTACAAGATCATCATTTCATCCATTTTAAACTATTTTGTCAGAATAGTTTTACTTTTAAAAATGTTAAACAGATATCACAATCTTTCAAGCAAAAGAGGAAATTCTAAAGACAACACTTGCACAATATGATGTAACCAGATAAGCACATGAACAATAATTAAAAATAAACGTAAGGCAAGGCAAGGCAAGGCAAGGCAACTTTATTTATATAGCACCTTTCAGCCAAAGACAATTCAAAGTGCTTGTACAGAAAACAATACAAATCAAGCAAATTAAAAGTAGACAAAATACACATGAGAGAGAGAAAAAAAACGTAGGTACATCTTAGGTAAATGCATTATTCATACATGCCTTTACAATGGAAAAGTTATAGCTGCAAGCAAAAGTGCCTTGTGAGGCCCTCTAATGTTTGAGAGTTAAATGTAACCCAATTATTTTTAGAATTCATTTCCTTTATCTAAAGAATAAAGAAAACCAGCATTTCCTTTCTATAAAGGAAATGAATTACCATATTTTCGGACTGTAAGCCGCTACTTTTTTCCCACGCTTTGAACCATGCAGCTTGTAGCCCCTTGCGTCTTTTCTGTGGATTTTTTCTTCAACTACAAAGCGGGCTCTCTAGCAGGAAGTGAATCATTGGAAGTCAAAATTGGAAATCACAGAAGAAGGCGCTAATTTTCATTTAGAACAACATTTTTTGCTGGTAGCAGGCACGACGGAGAAATGTTTTCAAACTCATACCCCTCATCATGGAAACCGCACGAAGAAGTTTGTATAATGCAGCTTTTAAATTGAAGGCTATCGATCTGGTAGTACAGGAGGGACATAAAGCCTCTGCACGGCGCTCGGCGTGAGCGAATCCGCGGTTCGGCGTTGGAGACTGAGTGCTGTGTCCTTAATAAATCCAGAAGATATATCCTTGTGAAAAACCGAGAGAGAAGGAGATATCAGCTGCTTATAGAGCGGTGTGGCTTATATATGTACGTTTCCATTTGTTTAAAAAACTTTGTAAATGCGGCTTATAGTGAGGTGCATTTACACCTTTTCCAGTCCGGAAAATACAGTAAATATTTTTAGATTTTGTTTCCTGTATTTAACCTGGTTAACAGTGTTGATGTAGATTGCATTTGCAAGGGGGATCTGCACAGAACATCTGCAGCACACATCTAAATGGTTACACAGAACATTCTTACTTAAAATACAATTAGACCATTAATAACAGACCAGAATATTAATATGTTTCCTCACACAGGTAGGCAGGCTACAGATTTTCTTTTATTTATTAGACATTGGCATATATTTGATCATCCCAGTCAGTCTGAAAAACATACAAACTAAAATCATTGCATTTACTCATGAATTTGTAATACATACCCCAGCATTTCCATACTTATCTTCATTCATACAAATATTGGAAGAATGTGGATCATCACAAATCTTGTTCCTGGGAATACAAATCAGATGTTTTGAAAACAATCATAAATAAGATGAAAAGTTTACTTTGTGAGTGATGAGGATTTTTTGAGGCCTTCTCTGGGGTTCTGAGGTCTTGGTGTCATCATGGCACTCATGTTTCATCCTAAAGTGTCTCTAGGTTTCCCTCTGCTGGCCGAATAAAGGTATAACTTTAAAGGTATAATTTTCTCAGAGGGGAGTCGACTATGCATGACTTTGTACATAGAATCCTGTTTGTGCTTTTGTCTCTTTAAGGTTAACTTTGGTCAGAAAAAAGATGATAAACTACACAGGAATTCATTGTGTGAAATAAATTAGTCATAAAATGTAAATAATAATATATAAAATCTAGAATAACATGAGAAGGAGGCAATGTGCATATAAATAATGCCACCATGAACAAGAACATTCCAAGATGTTGTTTAAATCCATTTAGGCTTCACAGGCTTTTCCTGAATGATAATCTACTGCAAGTCATATCTCAAAAATAGTAGCCAAATGAAAACCCTTGAACATTTCTACAGGCAGACTATTATCCAATCAATACTCAAATATTTATAGAGTGATACTTTATCAATAAGGCCTTCCACAGAGCAGAAATACCAATATCATCTAGGATTTAGGTTTAGTTCTGGAAAACAGCATGAAATAGAACCATCCATATTTTATAATGCAAACTGTTTCTCGTGTAACATTGCTTGTCTGCAGATTTCTTTACGTTATCAAACAATATTTATATTTTACTCACCATTTCACATAAACTGTATGTGAAATGGGGGTAGTACAGGAGGGACATAAAGCCCTCCTGCACTCGATGTCAGAGTTTTGGGATGTGTTGTGGGTTTTTTCATGTTTCATAAGTTTAGTTTTCTGTTTAATGTCAGGTTTTATTTCTTGTCTATATGGATCTAGGTAATTGATTCTCCAGCTCTGTTTTCTCTGTTAATTTAGCTCGTTTTTCACTTGTGTCTCCTGGTTATTCCCCTCACCTGTTTCTTGTATGTATTTAAGTTTGAGTTATGTTTTTGTCTGTTGCTGGATTCTTGTGTGTGTCTCATCTGGTGTCTCCCTTGTTTTGCCTACTTGTGTCTGACAATAAACTGCAAGATGCCACGCCGTTGTTCGTATTTTGGTTCGCCTTCACTTCCTGAACACCTTACCTGACAATATGCTTTATTTTTTACTCACATAAAACATTGAGCTGGACAGGCCATGAAACATTTTTCCCTTGTCATTGATAGCGGCACAATGCTCCTATTGTTCTAGAAACATTTGACACTATGTAGAGGTTTCCCTGAGAGATCTTTGCTCCAGTTTCATTGTGCCACTCAGTGACTGACAGGAGGGTGAGCATCACTGGAGCAAGTGAGACCCACAGTTTCTCCCTCTGTTACGAGGACCTTGTACTCAATGTTCACATTCAATGGTGCATCTGCAAGAATATATAAAAACAGCTATATATTCTTGCCATATTAACATGCTTTGTTTGTGACGGGGCTGCACAGTGGCGCAGTTGGTAGAGCTGTTGCCTTGCAGCAAGAAGGTTCTGGGTTCGATTCCCGGCCCCGGTCTTTCTGCATGGAGTTTGCACGTTCTCCATGTGCATGCTGGGTTCTCTCCGGGTACTCCGGCTTCCTCTCACAGTCCAAAAACATGACTGTCAGGTTAATTGGCCTCTCCTAATTGTCCCAAGGTGTGAGTGTGTGTGCATGATTGTTTGGCTCTGTGTTGCCCTGCGACAGACTGGCGACCTGTCCAGGGTGACCCCGCCTCTCGCCTGGAACGTTAGCTGAAGACAGGCACCAGCACCTCCCAACCCCACAAAGGGAAAAAGGGAGTATAGAAAATGGATGGATGGATGTTTGCGACAAAGGTATCATAAAAAAGTGAACCCACAGAAATTGCAGTCTTCATTTGATAGTTCAACTTACAGACAATGTAGAGGCAAACAGCATTTTAGAAACATGCCATGATAATATGGTAATTAAGTATGCCACCAGTATCTCTACAAAACTCTTTATTTATTTTTATTCTAAATAATGAATCAATGAAAGTTGTTTCATTATTTAGAATAAAAATAAATAAAGAGTTTTGTCAATGAATCAATGAAAGTTGTTTTTTGCTTTCTTAACTCACAATGTTTAGGTGGTGAACTAGAACATGATTTCACTGATTTTAACCTGGCTGACATGAATTTAAACTAGTTCTTGTTTAGGATGAACTGGCAACATACTGCATACATTTATTGGTCAAATTATGTACAAAACAGTGAATTCTTAAAACCACCATGCAGCAAATGCAACTTTGCCACACCACCTCTTCAGCTTTTTTGACCTCGATGTGGCTTTTGGGACTTGTGTATGTATTGTGTTCTCTATAGTTTTACTAAAATGCAAAACACACTGAATTTTCAAAGAAATGGGATACAGCAAGAGAAGGCCAGTGTGGAAATAGACCAAAAGCTTTGAAGTTACAAACACATTGTTGGGTCCAACCAAGAACAAGGAATGTGCAGATTTGTGGTGTGCGTGTCTGTGGAATAGTTACCTTGCAAAATTTAAAGCTGAGTTCAATTTCAGTTTCCTACTGTCACATGTTGATGTGCCCATGGGCAAGGCACATGTACAACTGAGTAGGCCTGTTAATGAATGAATTGAAATGAGATGAAATGTACCACATTAAGTTAGTCAATTCACAAGCATGTGTCAAAAGTGGAAATAAGTTCAGAAACAATATAGTTTTCCTGACATATGAATACTTTCTTGTTACAATAATTATTATGATTTAAAGTCTTACATGTTTAAAGGAAAAGCAGTAAAATTATATTTTTCTTTCTGCATTTTAACATTTATTTGAGTACTGCCATAATGTCAGCAATATTTTCTTGCCACATTTTTCCACGTGGCTAATGTTATGGGACTGATGAAAAATATGAATATTCCAAAGATTTGATCTTATGTCAAGCATTGCTATATTTAATTGCTCCACACTTGATGCTGGGTACACTGCACTGACTTTCAGGAAGTCGTCCATAAGGATACCAGTGCTGATTTTGCACCAAAACCATTTTATGCAAAGACCACATTGTTGCAGACATTATTTAGTACATGTGCTACATTTATTGTTTTCTCCAGCTAAAATTTGTTCATTGAAAAAGCAAACAAAAGGCAACATAATAATCAGATTATGACATGGGGAATGTTTGATTGCAAACTAACAATTTCTGGCTTCAAGGTCAAAACTCTTGCTTTATAAGCACAAGCCTCACTCTCACCACACAATTGGACAGAGACCATCTCTGGCTTCAAAACGTTCAAATCTTCCAAGATTTAATTTCAGTCATATGTTAAAGAAAGTTCAAGGTGAGTGGATCATTACTTTGAACATTAAGAAGAATTCACTAAAGACTTTTATGTTTTTACCTTAATCTTTATGTTGGTTTTTTAGACTTCTAGTCAGCTAATGATGGACCTGAAATTGTGGCTCTCAGTTCTGATGTTTTGTGGTAAGTTTAGCCTTAAAATGACAATTCATGGAATATCATAACTCTATCACTGTCTGCTTGCTGAGAAGGTATTCCTGTTTTTGTGCTTTATTGCAGGGATGGCTGAATCTCAAAGCTGGAGAAATGACTGGATCATAAATGTGCCATCAAGAGTCTCTGTTCTTGAAAGCTCATGTGTGGCCATTCCCTGTGTGTACGTGTATCCCAAGACAAAGAAAATACTGAACAGATGGCGGGGATTCTGGAAGAGAGGGGACACGATTGTTGCATCAAATTTCCCCAATTTGAGACTAACGAATGAGTTCCACAGGCGATCCAGAATTGTAGGACACCTTCAAACCGGCAACTGTACCTGGGAACTGATTGGTGTCAGAACAACCGACACTGGTCCGTTTTACTTCAGAATTGAACTGCCACAACATAAAAGCTTCACCTTCTCAAAAAATACAGTGACCATCAATGTTTTACGTGAGTACATAAGAAACCTTTTCAGTAATTCTAAATCATTTATATAAGATAGTAAAACATGTTTGAATTACTATTTAACAAGTCATTTTGTGAACATTGTTGCTTGTACAGGATTTCCTAAGCGTCCCATCATGTCTGTTGAAGTCCTTGATACAGTGACAGCCACCTGCCAAGTTTCTCATGCCTGTCCATCATCTCCTCCCAAATTCTCCTGGAACCACTTCGGAAAAAAGAAAACAAAGTCAAAAAAGCAGAATTCATGGATGTGGTTAACAACGTCGACCCTCACCTTTACCCCTCAAGAAGAAGATTTTGACATGCATTTAAACTGCACTGTGAGATTCCCTGGTGGGAAGACGACAGAGGGCTCTGTGCTTCTCAGGAGCAATAGAAACGAAGAAGAGGACCAAATGACACTAAATATGGAGTACTAAATTAGAGCAATATTTTCACAGTGATCTGCCATAATGACAGTGATTTTGCAGAAAAAAGACTTGAATAAGAAAAACTACATTTTGGGAGTCAAAAAATTCTTACTGTTGCATGCTTTGATTCATATCACCTTTTGAGTTTATTTTTACCTAAATCTTTTGAAAATGTGTTAGAAGCACAAAAGTAAGAATGAATTTTTTTAACCTTTTAATGATTTTCTAAAAGGATTTATGGATTTTGAATTAATCTTGTTGAATCGTTTTTTTTTACTCTTCAACTGTAAGATCATACTCTAACAAATAAATTTACATCATTCTCCAAAATCTACCACTTTTACTATTCTTTTGTTTAAAGCTTTCGTCAAACTGTTAAGATTACAACATCTTGTTGGTGTTTTTTATCTCTTAACTTTCGTCTCCATTATCTGGAGTGTGTGAAGTTGGGGACTCTTTTGGCTGCAGCCTCCCATTTGTGGTGAATAGAGAACATGGGATATTTTATTATCGGCCACCAAGAACCTTCATCAACAGAGGAACTGGACAAAGAGCAGCAGAAGTAATAGTATTAGGCACTTTAAATCTACATTGTATGATTCACTGGGTAAATTTTGCTACCAGCTAAATATTTTTACAAATGGGAGAGTCCCGTACAAAGAAAATGTGGATACAATGTTTTTGGAAACATGAACCTTTCCCTACTAAACAGAATATAATGGTCTTTCATCTTTCAAAGATTGAGATAATGACCTGATGCACTGCATTTAATTAGTTTAACTCAATTGACAGGAAGAAAAGAGGGGAAGTAAAATACAAATTATTTTGCCATTATTTTTGGCATTTTCCATGCTTTTGAACCACATAGTATATCACACAGTTATGCATAGCTAACTTTTAAATGGTAATCTTTATTGTTGCATGTTTTGTTACTGTTGCACTGGAGTAACAAATCATGCCCTGGTGCAACACCAGATGAAATAAAGATTCAGGTCAAACCAAGTCACACTTCATGTTATATAGTATTATAATGCTGCAGTACAGGCATAGTTACACTAATTTAGAAAACTACCAGGAAAAAAACTTTTTGATGCTTTGCTTCAATCTCAATTGTTGTAGGATAACACTAGGGGGAGAAGGGACATCAATTTACAGCACTGGAGTTGTTTGGTTAACACTGGCATAGAGTGGCCTCCAAATTAAAAGTTCCTGCAGCAATAAGTTATATGCTGCTTGTAAGAGAATAACTGAAGAAAGAAGCCTGAGCCTCTGCAAAATGAAGACGATGAAGAGTTCTCATCTTGATGTGACAACAATCTCCCCTGGAAAATATTTCTCAAACGTGGCTGTTATCTGCTGCACGACTTCTTATTTTATGAGAAAAACATTTTCTGTTGTCAATGAAGAATTTAAAATGAAATGCACTGTTTGTGTCAGCTGATATGAACAGCGATGCCAAAAGCAAAAATGAGATTGAATCTTTTCAGTTTTCCTTTTGAATGACAGTTGTTGACGTTTTGAAAAATTTCACCGAGTTTCGCAGCAACTTCCCTTTCTGAGAGTTAATTCTGAACACACTTACATGCACACCAGTGGGTTTTTCCACACTTGACCAATAGCACACCCTAAGGCGGATTTTCGCAGGGGCTTACCGGGACTGCAGCCCGGGGCCCCGGCGCTTCAGGGGCCCCGAAAGATGCTTTGTATTTTTGTGAATGATTAAGGTCCGATTGCTTGGGCTAAGAGGATTTTGGCGGTGTTGTTGAAAAAACTGTCTGATTTGTTCTGGCAAACGTCAATCATGAATGCTTGATTACTATTGGTCCAAGTTGGACATTCTTTCACTTTGGGGCGGAGCTTCAAGGAGAGATTTCTCAGATTGCGCAACAGAATGAATGACAGCGGAGCGCAGGAAAGAAAGAATAAGAAGAGCACGACTGAGAGGTGATGAAGAAAATATCCAGGCTATCAGGGTTTTTAAAACTCATATTGGACATGGAACAGAACCATCGTTGTCCCTCTCCGCTTCTCAAGACGTTGCTAACCGCGGTTCTATGGTCCGCCAGAACCTAGACTGATCCGATGACAGGGGAGTCAGAGGAGGCGGCAGGGCGAACTTCTTCTCCAGGTGGAGCGATGACCACGGATAATCCGTTCAGTACTGATCCTGCGCTTTGGGTAAAAACTGCTTACTGGGCTGAGCAAGAAGCAGAAAATATGGATGTTAATTTGAAAGCATCGGAACATCTTTACAAAGAAACGATTCTTCTCCAGGTCGTGTTTTGAAAGCTAGCTCCAAGTGGTGAGTCCATCCAAACACAGCTGAGTTCTCCTCCATCCACAGCGGCTGTGTTTATATTTGAAACGATGCTAAAAGTCAGTGAAGCTTTGAAACGGGTTTCCATGAGTGGAAAAAACAACAGAACGATTCAAAGAGAAAGGCGACTGCTCTGCTCGCTCAATGCGAAGTTAAAAAAGCGGAGCTAGCTTTAGCTTCCAGCTAGCAGCGGCGGAACTAGCTTTAGCTTCTGGCTAGCAGCGGCGGGAGGAACTGTCCTAATCCTATGACGAAGGGCCACTGGACGGATGAGCTCCCGCTTCCCGCCCTGCCCTGACACGCAGCTGATAATTACAGAGAAAGATTCAGTCGATAAAAATTGATAAAGATAGAAATTAAGAAGATAAATAAATATTATGCATAGAGGATGGATAGAGAACATAGTCAAATGTTCTGTTGAATAGACATATTCAAGATGTTCAAGTATTTCTTTAATAACTACTAAGTATATTTTGTTTGCAATCATGATCTTTACCTTCATTAAAGGGTCACCAGCAAATTTCTGGCCAATCACTGATCTTTAAAAATCTGACTTGCTGAAATTTTTTTGTGCATTTGTGTGCAAAATATAGCAAAAAAGTTGTAAATCAAAGAGTGACTGTTGTAAACCTGGCATGGAGAGATGACCTGGTGGTTGGGACTGTCCATCAGCCCTCTCTCATGGTGGTTGATTATTGTGACCTTGTTGCTAGATAAGGTATGGATAGGATCAGTTCCACAAGTAAGTCTTTGGCCGTGACTTCCGGGAAACACGTGACTTAACTGTATAATGATGATTAAGTAAGGCCCCCACCTTGGCTCTAGCCCAGGGGCCCACACCCTCCTAAATCCGGCCCTGGCACACCCCCATCAACCACCCCACTTTCTTCGTTTATGAGTGAACAGTCATAATCTGTGACTTATTGCAAAGCTTACAGGTCAGCAACTACAATATCATTTGATCCTGTTAAAGTTTAGTTCTTTTGTCAGAATAGTTTTACTTTTAAACACGTACTCAAATATCACAATTTTCAAGCAAAAGAGGAAACACTTGCACAATATGTTGTAACCAGATGAATCCTACTACATAAACAATAATTAAAAATACACTTAGGTATGAAGTATAAAGCCACAACATCTTAAAAGAAGACATAGTGGCAATGGGTGATGTGCTACTGGTGAAAGCAGCATCTTTGCCCAGTAGCACATGTGGAAAGTAGCACATATCACAGCTATTGAGCTGTTGCATATGGTTCTAAAAACATACAACAGCTTCATAGCCATTATTCATACATGCATTTACAAGACTTATTTGGAAAAGTTAAAGCTGCAAGCAAAAGTGCCTTATGATGCACTCTAATGTTTGACAACTAAATGTAACAAATATTTTTATAATTAATTTCCTGTATTTAACCTGGTTAACAGTGTTGATGTAGATTGCATTTGCAAGGGGGATCTGCACAGAACATCTGCAGCACACATCTAAATGGTTAACACAGAACATTCTTACTTAAAATACAATTAGACCATTAATAACAGACCAGAATATTAATATGTTTCCTCACACAGGTAGACAGGCTACAGATTTTCTTTTATTTGTTAGACATTGGCATATATTTGATCATCCCAGTCAGTCTGAAAAACATACAACCTAAAATCATTGTATTTACTCATGAATTTGTAAAACATACCCCAGCATTTCCATACTTATCTTCATTCATATAAATATTGGAAGAATGTGGATCATCACAAATCTTGTTCCTGGGAATACAAATCAGATGTTTTGAAAACAATCATAAATAAGATGAAAAGTTTACTTTGTGAGTGATGAGGATTTTTTTGAGGCCTTCTCTGGGGTTCTGAGGTCTTGGTGTCATCATGGCACTCATGTTTCATCCTAAAGTGTCTCTAGGTTTCCCTCTGCTGGCCGAATAAAGGTATAACTTTAAAGGTATAATTTTCTCAGAGGGGAGTCGACTATGCATGACTTTGTACATAGAATCCTGTTTGTGCTTTTGTCTCTTTAAGGTTAACTTTGGTCAGAAAAAAGATGATAAACTACACAGGGATTAATTGTGTGAAATAAATTAGTCATAAAATGTAAATAATAATATATAAAATCTAGAATAACATGAGAAGGAGGCAATGTGCATATAAATAATGCCACCATGAACAAGAACATTCCAAGATGTTGTTTAAATCCATTTAGGCTTCACAGGCTTTTCCTGAATGATAATCTACTGCAAGTCATATCTCAAAAATAGTAGCCAAATGAAAACCCTTGAACATTTCTACAGGCAGACTATTATCCAATCAATACCCAAATATTTATAGAGTGATACTTTATCAATAAGGCCTTCCACAGAGCAGAAATACCAATATCATCTAGGATTTAGGTTTAGTTCTGGAAAACAGCACGATTTGTTGTCTTCATGCTAAGGTCAGATTCAGGTCATACATTGATGTATCACATTATCTAGATAAAAATGCACTTTAGCTGTAGACACATTGTTTCAAGTGCTATTTAGAAATTGAAATAGAATAAGGCCAAAAACTGTGCCTTTCAAAGTTCTCTAAATATTTGACATATTTACATTATAATGCACATTTTCTATCTGCAAGTTGGCGCATTTGGCTGTACTATTGCCTTGCAGCAAGGAGGTCCTGGATTTGATTCCCGGCCCGGGGTCTTTCTGCATGGAGTTTGCATGTCCTCTCTGTGCATGTGTGCATTCTCTCCTCCTTCCTCCCACAGTCCAAAACATGACTGTCAGTTTAATTGGTTTCTCTAAATTCTCCGTAGGTGTGAATGTGTGTGTGCATGGTTGTTTGACCTGTCTGTCTATGTGTTGCTCTGCGACAGACTGGCGCTGGAGATAAGCACCAGCACCCTTCGCGACCCCACTAGGGACAAGGGTGTGGATAGATGTATAATACAAAAAAGAAAACTGGTTCTCATGTAACATTGCTTGTTTGCAGATTTCTTTACTAATTCTTATTGCATTTTAACATTTATTTGAGTACTGCCATAATGTCAGCAATATTTTCTTGCCACATTTTTCCACGTGGCTAATGTTATGGGACTGATGAAAAATATGAATATTCCAAAGATTTGATCTGATGTCAAGCATTGCTATATTTAATTGCTCCACACTTGATGCTGGGTACACTGCACTGACTTTCAGGAAGTCGTCCATAAGGATACCAGTGCTGATTTTGCACCATAACCATTTTATGCAAAGACCACATTGTTGCAGAGTTTTAGTGCATGTGCTACATTTATTGTTTTCTGCATCTAAAAATATGTTCATGGAAAATGTACCAAAAAAAAGCAACATAATAATCAGATTATGACATGGGGAATGTTTGATTGCAAACTAACAATTTCTGGCTTCAAGGTCAAAACTCTTGCTTTATAAGCACAAGCCTCACTCTCACCACACAATTGGACAGAGACCATCTCTGGCTTCAAAACGTTCAAATCTTCCAAGATTTAATTTCAGTCATCTGTTGAAGAAAGTTCAAGGTGAGTGGATCATTACTTTGAACATTAAGAAGAATTCACTAAAGACTTTTATGTTTTTACCTTAATCTTTATGTTGGTTTTTTAGACTTCTAGTCAGCTAATGATGGACCTGAAATTGTGGCTCTCAGTTCTGATGTTTTGTGGTAAGTTTAGCCTTAAAATGACAATTCATGGAATATCATAACTCTATCACTGTCTGCTTGCTGAGAAGGTATTCCTGTTTTTGTGCTTTATTGCAGGGATGGCTGAATCTCAAAGCTGGAAAAATAATTGGTTCATATATGTGCCATCAAGAGTCTCTGTTCTTGAAAGCTCATGTGTGGACATTCCCTGTGTGTACGTGTATCCCAAGACAAAAAGAAAATTGAACAGATGGCGGGGATTCTGGTTCAGAAGGCGCACGATTGTTACATCAAATTTTCACGAATTGAGACTATCGAATGAGTTCCACGGGCGAACCAGAATGACAGGACGCCTTGACGCCCGGGACTGCTCTTGGGAGATGGGTGATGTCAGAAGAACCGACACTGGTCCGTTTTACTTCAGAATTGAACTGCCACAACTTGGAAGCTTCTCCTACTCAAAAAATACAGTGACCCTCGATGTCTTCCGTGAGTACATAAGAAACCTTTTCAGTAATTCTAAACCATTTATTTAAAATAGTAAAACATTTTTGAATTACTATTTAACAAGTCATTTTGTGAACATTGTTGCTTGTACAGGAGTTCCTAAGCCTCCCATCATGTCTGTTAAAGTCCTTGATACAGTGACTGCCACCTGCCGAGTTTCTCATGTCTGTCCAAGATTTCCTCCCACATTTGTCTGGAGCCACTCTGGAAGAAAGAAAACAAACTCAAAAGCGCAGGATTCATTAACGTATTTTACAACGTCGACCCTCACCTTTACCCCTCAAGAAGACGATTTCAACAAGCATTTAGAATGTAAGGTGAGATACACTGGTGGGAAGACGACAAAGGCTTCTGTGCTTCTCATCAAGAAGAGGACCAAGTGAAACTAAACATGGAGTACTAAATTAGAGCAATATTTTCACAGTGATCTGCCATAATGACATTGATTTTGCACAAAAAGACCTGAATTAGAAAAATTAAAACAAAAACTATATTAAGAGAGACAATAAATTCTTATTGTTGCATGCTTTGATTCATTCCACCTTTTGAGTTTAACTTTACCTAAGATCTTACACTGGCTATGAAATTTACATCTTTCTCCAAAATCTACCAATTTTACTATTGTTTTGTATTAAAGCTTTCATTAAAGTGCTACGATTACAACATCTTGTTGGTGTTTTTTATCTCTTAACTTTCGTCTCCATTATCTGGAGTGTGTGAAGTTGGGGACTCTTTTGGCTGCAGCCTCCCATTTGTGGTGAATAGAGAACATGGGATATTTTATTATCGGCCACCAAGAACCTTCATCAACAGAGGAACTGGACAAAGAGCGACAGAGGTAATAGTATTATGCACTTAAAATCTATATTGTATGATTCATTGGGTAAATTTTGCTGCCAGCTAAATATTTTTACAAGTGGAACACTTTCTGACAAAGGAAATGTGGATACAATATATTTGGAAACATGAACATTTCCCTACTAAACAGAATATAATGGTCTTTCCTCTTTCAAAGATTGAGATAATGACTTGATGCACTGCATTTAATTAGTTCAACTCCACTGACAGGAAGAGAAGAGAGGAAATAAAACATTTTCTGTTGTCGAAGAATTTAACATGAAACGCGCTGTTTGTGTCAGCTGATATGAACAGCGATGCGAAAAGCAAAAATGAGATTGAATCTTTTCAGTTTTCCTTTTGAGTAACAGTTGTTGACGTTATGCAAAATTTCACCAAGTTTCGCAGCAACTTCCCTTTCTGAGAGTTAATTCTGAACACACTTAAATGCACACCAGTGGGTTTTTCCACACTTGACCAATAGTACACGCCCATCAACCACCACACTTTCTTCGTTTATGATTGAATAGTCACAATCTGACTTATTTTCACATCTGCTCTTGCAAAGCTTGCAGGTCTGCAACTAAAGGATCATCATTTTATCCTTTAAGCTATTTTTGTCAGAATAGTTTTACTTTTAAACATGTTAAACAGATATCACAATTTTTCAAGCAGAAGAAGAATTTCTAAAGACAACAACATTTGCATAAAATGATGTAACCAGATAACCACATAAACAATATTTAAAAATAAACTTAGGTACATTTAATAGCCATTATTCATACATGCATTTACAATGGAAAAGTTATAGCTGCAAGCAAAAGTGCCTTATGTGGCACTTTAATGTTTGACAGTTAAATGTAACCCAAATGTTTTTAGAATTAAATGCTTTATTTAAAGGAAATACATTCTAAATATTTTTATAATTAATTTCCTGTATTTAACCTGGTTAACAGTGTTGATGTAGATTGCATTTGCAAGGAGGATCTGCACAGAACATCTGCAGCACACATCTAAATGGTTACACAGAACATTCTTACTTAAAATACAATTAGATCATTAATTACAGACCAGAATATGTTTTCTCACACAGACTGCAGCTTTTCCTTTATTTATTAGACATTGGCATATATTTGATCATCCCAGTCAGTCTGAAAAAAGAACAACATAAAATTATTGTATTTACTCAGGAATTAGTCAAATTAAGTAGAGATCAATACATACCCCAACATTTCCATACATCTCTTCATTTATGTAAATGTCAGAAGAATGTGGATCATCACAAATCTTGTTCCTGGGAATACAAATAAGATGTTTTGAAAATAATTATAAACAAGATGAAAAGTTTGTTTAAGTCAGTATTTAGTGAGTGATAAGGACCTTTTTGAGGCCTTCTCTGGGGATTCCTGAGGTCTTTCTGTCATTATGGCACTCATGTTTAATCCTGAAGTGTTTCTAGGTTTCCCCCTGCTGGTAAAGTAAATATAATTTTCTCAGAGGGTTGTCTACTATGCAGGGCTTTGTACATAGAATCCTATTTGTGCTTTTTTCTCCTTTGGGCAGTGTTTCCCAAACCAGCTGAGAAACATTTATCCCATTTAACAGTCACAGATCATCCATCTTCTTCCGCTTATCCAGGGTTGGGTCGGCCCAGACTTCCCTCTCCCCAGCCACTTGTTCCAGCTCCTCTGGAACAAGTGGCAGGCCAGTCAAGAAACATAGTCCCTCCATGTTTCCCCGGGGTCGCCTCCCGGTGGGACGTGCCCGGAACACCTCATCAGGGAGGCGTCCAGTAGGAATCCTAACCAGACTGTTAGGATGCCTACTGGCATCCAAACTGCTTCTCATGTAACATTGCTTGTTTGTAGATTTCTTTACATTATCAAACAATATTTATATTTTACTCACCATTTCTTATAAACTCCCACTACAAGTATAACCAACACCAAGAACCCTGCTGCTCCAGCGGCAATGAAAATGTAAAGCATCATCTCTGTTGAGACAGAAATCAAACAATATATGTTTATTTTACTCGCTATGTTTGGTGGGGATTCTTGAAATCTGATATCACTTCATACCGTCATGAGGTACAGAGAGTGTATGGCTGGCCTTCCCTTGGATGTTAAATGCCAAACACAGCACAAATTTGGAAGGCTCAATGTCTTTCCAAAGAATCTTTATGGTGTAGGAACCATTTTTATTGCTTGTAGTTCCAGACAGAATTTTGTCAGCATGCTTAAATGTGACAGTACTGGCAGGATTAGAGTCCACGATACACTCACACTTCACCCAGCTGTCCTCTACTGAGCATGACGACTCAGTCTTTATCTCAGGAGCGTCTGTAAAGGCAAAAAATCCCAAAATGCATTTGGAATCAGCTATGAAGTCATACTCATTCAATATTCTATTTCCAATATTATTTATTGTCATTGTGTCTTATTTTTTACTCACATAAAACATTGAGCTGGACAGGCCGTGAAACACTTTTTCCCTCGTCGTTGATAGCAACACAATACATTGCTCCTACTGTTCTAGAAACATTTGGCACTATGTAGAGGTTTCCCTGAGAGATCTTTGCTCCAGTTTCATTGTGCCACTCATAGTGACTGACAGGAGGGTGAGCATCACTGGAGCAAGTGAGACCCACAGTTTCTCCCTCTGCTACGTCGACCTTGTACTCAACGTTCACATTCAATGGTGCATCTGCATGAATATATAATAACAGCTATATATTCTTGCCATATTAACTATATTGTTTATGACAGCATCTGGTAGCACAATGTAATGAAAAAGTAAATCCACAGAAATTCAAGTCCTCATGTGTTGCAAACTAGTAAAACTTACAGACAATGTAGAGGCAAATGGCATTTTAGAAACATGCCATGATAACATGGTAATTATAACATCAGGATCTATGCAAAGCTCTGTTTTGTTTATTTTTATTCTAAATAATGAATCAATGAACGTTGGTTCATGTTTGCTTTCTTAGCTCACAATGTTTATGTCATTCATTTTAAGCAGGCTGGCATGAATTTGTTGGATGAACTGGCACCCAACTTGCTAGTTGGCTAGTTTATTGACAAGCTAGCCAATTGGCCATCTACCAGTTGGTAAAAAGCCGACTTTGACATGACATACATTTATTGGTAAATTATTTGCAAAACGGTGAATCTTTCAAACCGTCATGCAGCAAAATACAACTTTGCCACACCACCTCTTCAGCGTTTTGGAGCTCAATGTGGCTTGTGTGACTTATGTTTCAATTGTGTTCTCTATATTTTTCATGCGACATAAAAAGAACTTAGTAATTTGGTTTTAAATCCAAAATGTAATCAGGAGAAGGTTATTCTAATCAACACTTACATTTTACTTGAAGGATCTTGGATTTCTCCTGACTTTTCCCCCCCTTGTACGTTACAATGCACCGTAAAGTCTTGTTGTGGTCAGTATGATTTGGCCGAAAGCTCAGAATAGATGTTGTGTTCCACTCTGCATTGCCAAGCTTTTGGGACTGATGAATCTCCTTTCCAGGGTGACTCCACTTGATATTGGGAGGAGAGGCGGGGCAGGAGTGAGACACAGAGCAGAATGCAGACACATTTTGTCCCTCCTTAATGTCCTCTTCCACCGAGAATTGGAGAGGATTTGGCTTGTCTGTGTTAACCAGAGACATCACAATAGACTATTAAAGTGATCCATGTAATGTAATAACAAAGACAAAATTAAAATGTTTCATCCTGCGTTTATATAGCCTGGTAAAAACCAGACTCTTGATCTACACTTTGCTTCATTCAGAGGGTCTGGGCTCTCAGCTATTGAGAAACAATTGCTTGCTGAAGGCATGGACTCTGTTGAGGTTTGAGCTTTTACCCAATTGTTAATGACATAAGCAATGTGCCAGTTTGATGCTATGAAGCTTATAGGAAATTGCCTGCGCTAAGCAACCATCCTCCACTGAATGAGGCAGCTGTCAATGTTAACTTAGTATTTGGAGACATGAGAAACAGACTGAATGGCTTTGTTCACTTCTTCCGCTCCCATTGCTAAAATTACAGACAGATTTCAATTCTAAAACAAAGCAGAAAATCGACATCATCGCTCACAACTTCTCCTTCTGTTCGCTGATTGATCTGGGAGAAAATACAGGCCATTGGGAGAACACTCAGACTGCTGTGAATCAAGAGTTGAATAAAGTGAAAGTCAATGGCCAGGCCTCTGCTCCTGATGAGATAACACCCATTAAGATTTTACTTGATTTAATGTAAAACTAAATACATTTTGTCTCCGATAAACATTCCCAAGTATAGCAAACTAAATTAAGTCTCATTTAAAATGGAGATGGAAAGAGAATGAGTTCAAATTTATTCAAGAGGTCACCTTAGAATAAAGCTTCAGTTCAGATTTGCTTTAATTTGGGGCATTTTGCTTATTTGGTCAATTACATTATGCTTCATGTCATTAAAATGCTTTGGCTTATTGAGTTTTCAAAGGTGAAACTAATCAGCTGAGCGGTCTAAAAACTGAATATACATCATAAATTAAACGATCTACCGTGAATCATCAGTAACTAATGTAAACTGATATGCTTCATATATATAAACAAATATCACGGCGGTTTTTTCCTTTCCAACTCTTTAATTTCATTTATAGTTTTTAAGATTTATTTGCTTTAGTTCACAAGCAACTTAAGGTTTTGTTTTTTGAATATTTTTCTCCTAGCAAAGGAATAAGTAGAATAGTGCACAAAAAATACAAATTTCTAAACTTTTTACAGACGGCAAAATGATTCTAAATTAGTTAAACAAAGGTCAAATGTAAAATGTTATATTTGTACTAACTAAATACTAAAAATGCTCAGAAATGTCAAACATGATAGTAACACTGAAAACGGAAAGAAGAAAATAATGAGCTACTTACTTATAACTGAAATGGCGACATTATTTTTGTAGGAATATCTGTTGTAGCTCTTAATTTCAATTCTAAAATCAAAAGGCCCAACATCACTTGTTTGAAGGGAGTCAATCTTAAGAGAACAGTTCTTTACTTTCAGCTCTCCAACAAGCTCAACGCGATTCTGATACTGCTGTAACATCTGTTTAGAGTCTTTTGAGTGAAAAATTATGCCATTTGGATTTTTCCAGATCCCAGTGAATTCATATTGATTTCCTTCATCTGGATAGTTAAAAGAGCAGGGGATCACCACACAGGAGCCGATGAGGCCTTTAACTGAGGCTGGAGATGTGGATGTCCAGGACGAGGCTTCACTTTCAGACTCTGTAAGTAAAAACATCAAAGTATCGAAACAAAGCATTGATCTCATGTAGCTTATAAATGGCATTCTACTACAGTAAAGTCACATGAAAAGCATCTAATAATTTCTAACAATATATAAATTACACAAAGTATAGCTTACCTTTCAAATAAATGCATGCAAAAAAGGTAAGCCATTTGGAGGCACTCATCTTATCTTCTTGGGTGAATTGCAAATGAAAGAAGTACGATGGGCATGCAGGCTGCAGCTGCTTTTTCATTCACGTGACAGATGACTTGTTTAGTTTCCGTTCTACTTTTATCAGACCTCAACCCCACTGCGTCACATACATGTGCATATTTATCATCTGCAAGCGTGATCAACAAAAGGACACTACTGGACATAATCCAAACTACGGCTTAATAACATGTTTAAAATTATGAGGAAGATTTCAAACATGTTTAAATTTGACAGTTAAAGAGAAAATTCACTGGATCGTCCTTCATTTCGCTGTAGTTTGGAACGCCCCTCCACAATCTCACCAATTCCACAATGCACGCCCCATCGTCATCATTGAACTTCCAGGAGGAGTTATTATGCTGGATTCATGCAAAGGTGCCACTGCTGCACCAGTAACAAGATGGATTTTAACAAAGGTTCATGCTAAAGATGAGAGTGCAGACTTTTAAATTGTACATTTGGGCAGAAGGTTAAAGCGACAATGAAGGAAAACAAAATAAGGAATCAAGAAAAATCCATGGACCATATTTAAAACAGCTTTAAAATAATCTTAATGCCATTCATAGCATAGATCTCTGTGCGATCAGCTTGAGAGATACGTATTAAAAAAAACATATTTTGAATTTTATATAATCCTCTAAGACTGTTGAGAAACTGAAGAAAGTATTGTTCCCTCTATCAAGGATCTAATGTATGATTGAGGAACTGAAACCTCAAAGTTAAGAAGAGGAATAAAACATGACATGAAAATACAATTTAGCTTACCAACATTAAAAAAACAAATATATAATTTGGGATGCAACTTATGTTGGCATGTGGACTATTTGTACACACTGGATGTTAAAATGAGACAAAGAAGTGTTAAAATGTTGTTGCAAAAAAGGTGTTAACCTTTCACTCCCTCACCGCAGAAGCTGCGACTTTTATTTATAGAAAGGGTTGCTACTGAGTAGAGAGTGCAGTGCTGTGAACTTCTGCACAACATTATCCTCTAACAGCCAACAGTCTGTGAAAAGTTCAAGTGTAACGAAATCCTAAATCAATATTTTTTTGTAGATAAACTGCATGAATCTTTTTGTTTCTGTGTAAATTGTGAAATTTTCGTGTGATTTTTCAAATTATGAAGTTCTTTGTCTAAAACCAACTGAGTGCAACAGAACAGAAATGATTACCTTGGAAGAAATAATTAAAATAATCTAATAATATAGATGAATTAACTCATTCTGCTGTCACATTAAAGTCACATTAAATTACTTTCTTTTTTGTCCATGATGATTGTCATTCTTCTTTGCAAAGTCAGATCGAGTCACAGATTAGAGGACTTATTCACTATGAGCAGCTAAATGCATGTTATGTTTCTCTCCTTGTTTGTTATTGTTCTGTCCAGTTCATAAAACAGAGAAAAATAGCTGGACTAAAGGTTTGTCACAACAGAAACTACTTATTTCCTGAACTTCTTCCTGTCTTCCAACAGACTCTTACAAGATACGATGAGGGGATTTAGATCTTTTTCACAAAAAAACTTAAATTACACTTGATTAGCAACTTTTTTTTCCCTACATATCATCATGTGGGTGAGTTATTCCCAAATGTTAGACAATAAACCACACTTTCAGTCTTTCTGTTTTCCTCTCTCTGGCTCACCTCATTTCCAGGTTTTTCTGGAAGACGAACAAAATAAAAATGTCACAAATTTTGAATGCAACTCAACTCAATTAAAAATGACTTTGTTGATCCCAGAGGGACATTAGATGGATGAGGTCAAAGCAGGACCTGAGCGTGAATAATTTTATACCCTTGCATTGTTATAGAGCAGTGGTTCCCAAAGTCGGTCCTCGAGGGCCGACATCCTGCATGTTTTAGTTCTCTCTCTGGTTTAACACACCTGGATCAAATTATGTCTCATTAGAAGGTCTAAGAAGAACATTCAGAAGCTGAAAAAGTTGTTACTACCACCAGGGAGAGAACTAAAACATGCAGGATGCCGGGCCTCCAGGACCCACTTTGGGAACAACTGTTATAGCGCAAGAAACTTCAATATCATAGCTGTTCTTTATCAAACAAATCTCTTTCCACAATTCTTCAAATTTATAACCAGTTGCCTTCCTATTTTGTCACCTCTTCTGCTTTTGTGTCTTCAGTGTGGTGACTTAAGTTTGCATTTAGCATGTCTTCCCTTTCTTGGTGCTTTCTTGCACCCATGTGATTCAAAAGACTTATTCTCTGAACGCTTACATCCTGCTTGAAGGAGCTCTGACATTTCTTCTTGTATGTTACAATTGTTGTCCAACAATTGGTCTGATTTGACTGTGAAAAAATTATGCTAATGGGAATTATTAACAAAGTTAGTCATTTATATTAAAATTACATAGCCAGGGCACTACCTGAGTATCATTAAACAATAGCCACATAGTCGTCAATATGGATAGAGGCCATGAAAATGGCTCTGTATTAAAATAAACAGAAATAAATCCATGTTTTAACAGCAAAACTGCACATGTATGTAACCCAATGGTTCCCAACTCTGATATGAAGCACCACTAATATTAAGCATGTTTTAGATGAGTCTCCATTGCAGCACACCTGATTCAAATGATTGTATGAATTCCTCTGTTGTCGCCAGATACTGCAGACGCCTGTTAATCACCCCTTCAGATAATTCATGTGTTTGAAGCAAGGAGAAACCTAAAGCATGCAGAGCAGTGGGTACCTGATGAGCAGGGTTGGAAACCAGGGAACAAATGATATAACAAATATTCCATCCATACAAACAAGAGTTTATTAACAATAACAAAAAAAAAACAGCCTTCAAATTAAATTCCTTTAATCAACAAACTCATTAAGCGAACAAGCTACTAAAAGCAAAACCCTGAAAATATGGAAATATAAGTAGAATCAATCAAATGATGCAATGATTAGAAACTAGATTATTTAAAATGAAGTTTTAAAGTACACTATCCGTAACATCACATAGCTTCCTTTCCTGAAACTCCTTGTTTTTCTGCTCCCGGAATCAGAAATTCATGGTTCTTCTGCTTTTTGTTCCTTGTCGTTCTGTCCTGGGTGGCTGGAGGCACAACATCATCCACTGTAAAGGCTTTTCAGAGTGTATGACTCAAGAGAAAGCTCAGCATACACATGATACTCCTCTATGCATTGTCAAGCTTTGTGGACTGATGGATCTCCTCTCCAGAGTGATTCCTCTTTGAAACAAGCAGGGGAGACATGGGAGGACGTCCATTAACATTGATTGGAATGGTAATGGACTCTTTCTGGATATGGAAAGAACAAATCCCATCATGTGCTTCTTCATTCAGGTTAACTCGAGTTGAGGTGAAAGCAAAAAACAAAGTGAATGACAACTTAACAAGAATGTAGGCTAACAGAAACTGAATAATCTTCTGTTCTTGAGAGGTTTTCCTAAAATAACCCTTCTTGCAGACTGCAAGAGGAACTACATGGCAGCTTCTGTTAAATGAATCTAACCAAATAGAGAGAAAACCTTTGAAGCTTTTTCAGAGAACAGGAACAGAAACTTATGAAATGTGAAGACAGGAAACTCAAACTAACAATGAAGCTACACTGTATGCAGACAACTGGACAAACTTCTTTCTTGACTGTTAAATATTTTGCAAAACAACTTCAATGTTCACAGTCGTTACAAACATATATACATATATAGATGTTTAAGTAAAAAAATTATTTTAAGATATCTGTTTCAGCACAACTGTTAGGTAACTATTAGTTACCAAAATGATTGTCAAACATAAACAAAACTTACAAGTCATCTTATCTCTGAGATCTTTACTGTGCAGCCACACAATGGATAACTTAAATATGTGTGATTGTGCATTGTCCTGATAAAAATCACAGGCTTCTTGAAAGATGCAGACTTTTTTTTACACCTCTGCTGCAGGAATGTATCTTCTAAAAACTGACTGTAGGTTTGGAAATTGTTGTTTTTATATAGCATCAACCTGAAAAGGTCTCACTAGTTCTATTCTATTCCAGCCCAAACTGGTTCCCCACCTCCAGCTTAATGGTTAAAGTGGATTTTTGTGCCTGTTACTAGGCAGAGTCCAGATCTAATTCAACCCTAACCCTAACGCTATAAAATAAAAGCACTCTCTCAAAATAAAACTTGACCTGTAATAAATCTGTCTGGAGATATTTTTCGTCCCAGTTATTACATTTCAACTTATGTGTTTCATTCTATGGTGTTTGTGTTTTCAAGTCCCATTCAAAATACTATTGAAAAGAAAACCAGTTTTCTTGTACATTACAATAAGTTACATGTTGCAGTCTATGACAAAGCAATTGTAATACATTTCAAAAAAGTACAAAAAAACACAAGCAATTTGTGGCTCTCATCACAAATTTTCAATGTATTTTTTCAAATGTGAAACTATTGTACCAACAATGAAACTGTAGCAGAAAACTGGAACAGAGATCCCTTTAAAGAACAATAACATTATTTTTATTTTTACTTTTTTGGTTCCAGTCCAAGTTTAATAAGACAGAATGTTGCGATTAGTGGTGGAGATAAAATGGATCTTGCCAATATCAGCAGGTTGGTGAAAACGTCCAGACTGTCCCCCAAAATCTTCCCTGTTTGTGTCATTTCAGAAGTTAATTCAGTTGTAAAGTTCATTAAGTGACAGCCACTATTTTTAATATTACGCTGGTCTTGCCCAGTTACAGCTTTCTGTTTCAGTAGATCCTGAGCTCATAAGTAATTTGTATTTATCTCAAGTCTGTTCCCAAAAAGAACCAACACAAAGACACAAAACAGTGCTTGATTGCAGACTTGGTGTTTCTGTCCAACAAGCTACTGTACAATGTTACTTACGCATTGCAACTTAGTAGAGACTTAAATATTACAACTAGAATCACTAAAATATTTACAAATGTATCTTAAAGGATAAGTTGAGGTACTTTTGTCTAAAAAAGATTCACCTGAGAGTTATTCTTATAATTCATGCTGTTTTTCTTCTAGTTTTGTCATTAAGTCTGTAATCGAGATCATCTTCTACAACATATTTACTGAGCTTCAACCTCTAACAGCTTGGAGGATGCTTCACACATGAAGTGAACTGTCAGTGCCTTTATTTTTGCTTTGTTGTATCACTTCCTTTTTTCTAGTTCATAGCTACAGAGAAATTTAGATGGTCCCCTCTTAAAGCACCACAGCTGAAAAAAAAATCTCACCAGTTTGTGTTATAAACTCATCAACCGCTTTCTTCCACAAAGGCAGGGTTAATGGTTTCTTCACTGTTTGTGTGGAAATTCCCTTTATCTTGAAAATCCAGATGAACATAATTGATACTTTGAGGGAAGTGAATCTTTTTGACAGCTAAGTTTTGTTTCCTTTTAGCCTTCCGAAGATCCTCCTCATTGTTGGTTAGGAAGTCTTGCAGCTTGACAGTGTCCTCCTTTTGGCGTCCCCAGGACAGTCTCTTGGGAGTTGTTGCAGCGAAGCCAGTGGACGTCAAGTTACCCATTAGAAAAGCTGAGAACGTCACTATCCAAAGATCAAATCTATCCAGTGAAATGGAAAAATTATTGTAAATATGAATTTACATATATCAGAGAAATATGATTATATATTTTCTTACCTTTATGGAGCAAATAACTGCAGATTATTTCTGCTGATCTGAAGTCTCGGTGCAATGCAAAGACAGTCAGATTCCTTCATTATAAAGTCCTGAAGTCATGACCTCACGGGACATTAATTGACCAATTAATCACATCACTTACAGACTAACAGTGGTAAGTACAAAAGTCAATCAGTGTTGATGAATGGCTCTCTTCCTCAGCTCTTTCTGTTTATCAGTCATTGTAAATAAACTTTATTTGTAATCAGTCTGTAACCTAAAGTGATCAAACATCTCGATAAAAGCAATTACATTTCAGTTGATTCATCATCGGTAATGGGTATAATAGTATAGGACAGTTCACTTACAAAGACAATTTTGTAAAGTAATTATAAACCCTCTTGAGTATAAAAATGTCAACTTTAGTCAAGGTGACATGGACATGAAATTTATTGTGCAAGATGGAAAAATGTATGCTTACTAAGTAAAGCCGACGAACTACATTAAGCTGATGATTCTATGTGCAGCTTGGAACGAGTTTTTTCTTTTAATCATGCATTATTTCTATAAAACCAGACAGATCAGTGATGAATTGTTGTATTAGGTGTTGTTCTACATATGGATAATATCAATGACAGGGGAACAAATGTTGTCCATCCTTTAGTATTTGTAAGCCGTAGTCTAAGTCTGAAGAAATGCTTGATTTTGATCTTTTAAAACCAAAATTCACCTGATTAGTTGTGCAATAGATGTGGATACCAATTTTCAAAGAATGTTCTGCTACAGTCTGATTATTACGAGTAAGTGTTGCCTGAAATGTTGCAAGAACGTCTGTCATTCCAACACGTTCTCCATTTCCTGTAGCAAGTGTAGATTTTTCAAAACATGAAGCTGTTTGAGCAGCAGAGGTCCCTAGAGTTTAGTTCAAGTCTCCCAAAGCAACTGTAAAAAATACATTCATTAAACAAAATAGAATGAAGATAACGAAGGACATACCCTGTAATCTACTGCTGCAAGCAACCAAGAACAAATGTAGTGACTCCGTCAATGGCGGATTTTTATACATACCAACTTTCTTAATTATCACACAGTTTTACAATCGCAGACATTTTAGTTAATATTCTTTAACTCTCGTTGTCTTTCAGAAACATTTATTATGTATAGCTGTATGCATTTCCATTAAAGCAGGACTTTTTATTGTTTTATTTTTTTTTTACCAGATCATTTCTCTTTTTGGCTTAATCTGTTGATTAAATGTTGGAGGAAACAAATTTTTGTCTTTTCTGCATTTTTTTTTCCTGATTTTATATTTTAAAATATAACAGAGATCTGCGTACAGATGAGTAATACAGCTGAGACCACTCCCTGTTCTCTGCATCAGTAGCTCTGCCTTCACTGCCTCTGCACACACTCTTAAATTTTCACTCACAGTGAAAGTAACTGTGGCAGCTGCCAAATTGCAGAAACCAAACCAAAGAATAATTCTTCAGAAGTGTTTTCAGAAAACCGCTCAGACAAGACAGAGACGCCATTAGGTAAGATTTTGTCAATTGTAATAGTTACACCAAACTTAAAAGAAAATAAGATTCAGATTAGCAGTGATAAATACATTGAAAGTAGTGATTAGATTTAATACTCTATCTGTTGATTGTTCCTAATGTAATATTTTGATTTAAATTGGGATATTATTTTAAAAAAAGAGATTTTCTTCTGAATAGTTGATCCAATTTAAAAATACATCCCCATTAAAAAGGTTAAATGATTATAAAATGATGGAACTATTTCATATTATTCTAAAATGAAAGCATAGGTAAAGAAAAATGCAACTTTTGTTGCATCCCAAAAGTAGATGCAACAAAAGCAACATCTGTCATTACATATTTAATATCTATGGGTGGCTGAACATATAAGCCACGTTTAAAAAAAAAAGCTCTACAACCTCATTATTCAGGTTTAGCTGCAAATTTTAAACTTAATTCTATTTGTTTCACATCATATACATATCTGGTTTATTTTGCTGAAGGAAAGAAAATTAGTACAGAGAAGAACAAACTAACTTCCTCTTTGTACCTTCGTCTGCTGTTTTGAACTTTTCCCAGTGTTATAAATTTTGATGTAATCTGTTCACAATGTTTTCTTTAATAAGTGAATAATTATAAATTTAATATTTCAAGCAGCAATTTCATCCATGGAGAAACCACTTATGCAACATGTTGTATTTACTGTACAAGAGCTTTTATTGCAGGCAGACTTCTGATGCAACATCCTTTGCACATTCAGATACATAACGTCATTTTCATATTGAAGGTTATCAAAATGAATACTTTTCGAAATTGTTTGTGGGTAGGGTTAATATATTTGTTTTGAGCGACTACATATGTAATATTTTTGCAAATTCAATGTTTTCATTTTATTTTTCTGAATTCCTCACAAATGTTCAGGTTTAGCATTCTGCATAGATACTTGTTCTGAATTTGCTTTATTTTTTGCGTCATTGTGACATTGTACCCAAATCCCCACATAAACTCACCTCCAAATTTATGTTTGTTTTTTCTTCTGTTATAAATTCCTTCAGATTTTAACAACCAAACCTGCAGGGTTTTGTGGCACAATGGACCACAAGAGAAAGCTCATGATGTGTTTGGTTTTGGCTGGTAAGTGATTTGTAAATTACTTCATCCATCTTCTTTTACTCCTCAATAATTATTTGTAACTTTTTGCTTCGGTTCTGATCAATCAGTGATCTTCAGCCCTGTGCTTGGAGACGAGTGGACGGCCGATGTTGTAAAGTCCATTGAAGCTCTAGTCGGCTCCTGTGTTGTGCTGCCCTGTACAGTCAGTCACCCTGGGACTTACCTGTCTACCTCCAGACTGAGGGGCAGCTGGCATCGTAAGGACAAAGGGAACGAGTTCTTCTACCATGAAGATCATACGAAGATCTTGGACAGCTTTAAGGGCCGAACAAAGATGCTGGGAAACCTGGGTCAGAACAACTGCACCTTAGAAATAGTTGAAGTTAAAGATCATGATAACGGCCCTTTCTGCTTCCGCATTGAACTTGTACGAAAAGACAACAACCAACCCACTCCAGAAAAGTTCTCCTTTGTTGAGAAATGTGCTGATATCAAAATGCGCCGTATGTATATACCCATATGCTGCATATCAATGCTGCTTGTAAGTTTAATCCATTTCTGCATTGACTGCTACCTGAATTTTTTGTTCACAGATGACAAACCTAAACTCAAACTGGGTCCACAAAAGACGGCCACTCAAGGCAAACCCTACATTGTCACCTGTTCTGTTCATCACACCTGCCCCTCGCATCGCCCTCAGATTAAATGGAGTCGGGAGCATAAGGGTGATGAAATCACTGAAGTTCATAAACCCATTCATTCAGGGATCTGGGAGGCAGAGTCCATCCTGTCCTTCGTTCCTGAGGAGAAGGATGACGAATCAGAGCTCAGCTGCACAGCAACATTTAATGGAGGAATAAGATCCGAGGAAAAGTTCACACTTAATGTAAAACGTGAGACAAACTTTGGTTTACATTTTTATTCATTTTAAAAATCCTCTCAGAAGAACAGCCATTTTAAATCCTGCCTATTTATTGCTGTTTGTAATAAAAAAATAAATGGTTTACATTTGGTTTGCAGGCATAGAAAACTACAACCACATCATCATTCCTGCTGTTGCAGTCGCTGCCACTGCTGTGGTCTTTGGACTCGTCTGTGTTTTGATGGTGAAGAAATACAAGTGAGTAACAAAGAACCAAGCTAATTTTCATTCATAGTGAACATGAAATAAATATCTCTATGTGGCATTTTTAAAAATATTTTTACATTTGTTTGGTCTTTTGAAGGAAACGTATTCAAGAGCTTCAAAGTCAAGATGGCAGGTATAAAAAAGACAGTTTGCTCACAGCCATAGCTGCATTTAACTACATTATTTTAATACACTTTACTTTTCTAACATTAGCATGTGGAACAGGATGTCTAGACTGTCTCGCAGGTGAGACTTTGCTGTCAATGTCCTTGCCTCTGCTGGACAGTTAAAAATGATTATTATATATCTTAGTAGCATTGCACTTCTGTAATGTAATATTTAAGTCAGTATGTGACATTTTCAGACTTCGTCCTGGCGCCTCGGAACCAACTTGTTCTGATCAAAGGCAAGAGATTTTTATTTTTTTTTACTTTTCTCAATAAGCACTGAATATAAGAGAAAATTTTAATTTTAATATTTTCTGCTGTGCAGCTTCAAATAGATCTGCAAATTGCTGACTTGGCAGTTTTTTCTTAAGCATAAAAGATTAATTCCTTTTTTGACTTTTGACAAAATGCTTCCTAAAACATTTGCATACTTTCTGTTCCGTCTTTATTTTTCCCAGAAGGTCTGTTTGGAGCAGATTTTCGAGGTAACTGGAACTTTTTATGGCTTTGTAATAACGTTATATATCCGACAAGCTCTTGTGTTTTCATTTGAAATATTACACATATAGCATTTAATTTGTCTTTAACAGGAGACCCCAAAGGAATGATCAAAGGTGAATATTTATCGGAAAGAAAATGCAAGTTTTAAAGTTTTCTTGGTGTGTTTGTGTTGTAATCGTAAAAGCTTTTATTTGAATCATCAGTCCCAATAATGCAAACTCCTGTGGTGGACAGAAAGCGAGCAAACCTCACTTCCCATCACCAAAGAGGTACATACTTCAATTAGATTTATAAAATATTTCACATGAAAAGTTTCTAATTGTTATTTCTGCTGTTGTGGTGGGACCATAAAGCCAACCAAAATCCAACAATTACAAACAGGTATGATTCAGTTTTTTCAGGTTATTTAAAATTCAGTCAATTTTTCATAAATATCCTTATCATCCTTATTCTTCATAGGACCTGGATGACAACGATGACTACATGAACACTGCAGACATGAATATTTATGGAAACGTGTAAAAATTGATGACCAAAGTAAATAGCCAGTGTAATTATCAGCATCCTTTGTTTCAACAAACCGGTTGTATTCTTTTTGCTGATCTGATTTATTGGTGAGTTAAGGTACAACTTTACATGTGCACAGATTTAAGGCTTTATAATATCAGCTTTGCTAAAATATATGCTACGTTTACTGCACCCTCCTCAACTGTGGCATCCCTACCGATAAAAATGAAAGGGTCTGTGTGCTCACAGTGAATATTTGAATAAATCACAAATTTATCCATCCATCCACTCAGCCATGCATACTGTATGACAGGCAATGTTTGATTTATAACTAAGGCAAATATTTTCTACATGAAAATAAATCTTTTAAAAGAAAACAGATGTTTTATTGGCTCTTTTTGAAAAATAGTGTGAAAAAATCAGAGGCATTTGCTAGTTAAAGTCTGAAATTACATTCAATTGAGATATTCAGGCAGGACGTAAATGACTTGATGTTCCTCCACAGAGACGTAAAAGATGTAATTCATAAAGGTAACAGAACAATTTCTTAAGCTTGGAGGACATTTTCTATTTCACCTATGGCTAGGTTGTTTTATATTGTTTATTACTCTTAAAACATTAAATTATTTGAATACATGATTTCACATTTAATGAATGATGTGTTTGTTTGTTTGAGGTCTTTGCTTGGCGTTAAAATTAATTTGGTGACTGACTAAATAAGCAAAAGCAGAAGAGTCAAATACATTTTCACAGCACCGTAGACCAGGGGTGCCCAAAGTCGGCATCCTGCATGTTTCAGGTCTCTCCTTGATTTAGCACACCTGCATCAAATGATGGCTCATTAAAAGGTCTAAGGACATTGACTTGCTGAGGAGGTTGTTGCTACCACTAGGCAGAGAACTAAAACATGCAGGAGGCCGGGCGCATGCCTGCAGTCACTCTGCAGGTCTTTTGAAAGACAGTAACCTGCACAAGATAATCAACCCTTATTTAATTTTGGTGGCTCAAACTGACGGCATACTTCAAGCTCCGGGTGAGAGGTAAACTCGGATCCCCTCTCCCATTGTTGTTGCTGCTGTGTCTAGCTGCTTGTGCTTGGCGTCTTCCAAAATCACGAAAGGATACGGCTACATCAGCAAAATTAACACAACCGAAAGATTATATTAGGTGTTTTCTGGCATCCACTCGACGGTCAGGTTTTTTTTTTTACTCAGCCTGTTCCCACCCAGGATAGCGAGCTACCGGAGCACCGCGGCTTTGCGGTAGGACTTGATGGCACCAAACTACTTTTCAAAACATATTGTCCTGGATCATGGAGTAAAAACTGTTGGATATATATTGATTGATGGATCATTAATCACCCGAGATTCAAGAAAGGACTTAAAATAGGGGAAAAAACTCTTGAACGTCATCAGGGATGTTTTTTTATGCTCATAAGCAATAATCATAAGCATATTGCTCATGATATGCTCATGAGCATATCATGAGCAATATGCTTATGAGCATATGCTTATGCAATATGCATATTGCATAAGCATATAAGCAATATGAGCAGTTTACTTCCATCAGATAGGAAGTAAACCTTCCTGTCTGAACCTTCCAGCTCCTCAGCCGAACCTTTCTGACTGCCTATAACCATATTTGGCCAAAGTCAGGCGCCTAGCCTCAACTAACGTTACATCACCAAGGGCCCCGATGAGATTAAAACATCACTTTAATCCAAACAGAAAGGTTTGATTTCTTACGGACAATCATAACTTTGAATAGTTGAAGGGATTATAGTTTATGAAGTTTAACAGATTTTCTGTTATAAAGTATTAAAATTAATGTGACAGAAAGCAGGTTATATATGAATTATTTTAATATTTCTCAAAATAAGTTAGCTGCATGTATCTGGGTATTTCCAGATGACAGCTTCTGGTGTTCAAGATGCTTATTTTTATCTCCGTGGTTCATTACACTATACAGCACAATGGAAAAAGGAGGCAGAGGCTGTGGAGGCGTATAAGAACATATTTACCCTTTCACGCAATCTTGGTTCCTTCTTTATGTTAAAAAGGTAAACTGCACCAGACAGCCATCAGTTTTTGAAGTATTTGTCCTTCTAAATCAAATATTCAAAATTAAAAAGTGAACGAATGCCGTCTTCATTCACAGTTGAACTTTTCCACCTCACCTGTTGTTGGAGTTCATCCATTTTTGTCTTTGTGCACCACCTGGCCCGTTAACCAGTTTCAGGACCCGACCAGAACCCCTGAGTGTTTCTCACAGCTTGAGAAACAATGTGGTTTGATTATATATATAAAAGCAGAGTTTCATGCCAAAAGATGATTGAATGTTAAAAGCCATACATGTCATACAAATGGAGCAGATAGAGTTACATTCACCATCCTGCGCTGGGCCACACTGAGCTCACCTTATGGATGAAGCCAAGTGAGGCAAGGATTGTAAAGCGAGTTTAGCTTTTTATTCTTCTTTGCAATCTGTATCCTCCCTAAAGGTTTCAGTCTGTTTATGTCTGACTGCCCGCAGACACACATAAACATGGTGATGTAAGCTGCAGTGTGTGCATGTAAGCAGTTAAAAGAGGCTAAAACAGATGGAGGAAAAGATAGAATCCATAACACTGTGCTCTAGATCCACAGTCCCCACACACTTGAAATCAACTCTGCAGAATTTGGTCCTTATCAGAATTGGTGTTAATTTAACTCTTTCATAGTTATTTTAACAAGAAATTGAGTAATTTTAACACATGAAATAGTTATAACTACTCAATCTATTGTTTAAATAACTCTGTAAGAGTTAAATTAATGCAGATTTTTAAAAGGACCAAATAGACTCTGCAGAATGTGTTGTGTATCATAGATCACCATGTTTAGTAAAGCTAGTCTGAAGTCATTTTGCACCCTCGAATATAGAAATGTAGCACTTCTCTTTTTTTACATTATCTGAAAACTTGGATTTCAACATGTCGTCTGAGATAAGATATTTTAGTAAATGTGTTGTTTATTTCTGTTGCCTAATGGAAAGAATAAGCAGAACTGGAAATTACTTCTGCACCAGTCTTGCCGATCCCAGCATTACCAAAATATATATTTCCACAGAAAGATGGGTGGGTTAAATCTGAAGTGAAGCAATAATGTGAAAACCTATAGTATTTATTTTTCTATGCCTTTTTACTAGCTGTTTTTCATTTTTACCAACTTGTTTGCACATTTGGGATTAATTTTGTAAATCCACTGCAAGATTGAGTGAATGGGGATTAACAGGTAGCTTTTGCCCTAACAGCTTCGTAAAGCGACTGTTTAAAATGAAAGTGAGAGCGGAGTGATTCTAATCCAGCTCTTAGTCTCTGAGTGTGTATGGAACTAAACTGAGGCCGTAAAGGTTGTTCATTTTCCAAAAAATTCAAAACTTACAAATATTTTTCAAACTGAAAAAGGAAAATTGAAAGTTAAAAACTGCGGTTTATATTGAAGTGGTTTCTCTCTCTCTGTTCTGGGAAGCTGCATAATCAGTTTGTTATTCTGCTTTATTTTGAGACCTTGAGAAATGTCCACCACTGCGCAAATTTGACAGTATTACATGCATTCCACTGAGATTTATGTTGTGTGTTTACATAAGCATCTTATATCAGCGAAGCATGTTATTTTTCACAACTGCTCACATTAACATAGAATATAAATTACATTTTAAAGACATTTTCAGTTGCCACAGTTCCTGAATGCAACAGCTAGGAATATTTTTGCCTAGTCGCTGTGTTGAGCTGGACTGGCGAGCTTGACCAGGCCATATTGCGCCACTCAGCCATTGACCACTGCATCCCTGGCGATAATGGAGGGTTGACTGGCAGTGTTAAGCTGTCCCTCATAATTTAACACCCACATGGGGCCTTCTGAGGTCTCACCCCCACATCGAACAGGGCCAGATGTTTGAAATTGAAAAAAATCTGAAGGTGAAAAAAACTTTATTCTGAAAGGGAAGCTAGAGTGGCTCACAGCAGCACTATCTTCTCATTCAGTTACATCAGAGTGATTGGTTCCTTCACATGTTGTTGCCATAAAAGTCTACAAAAGTACACAAAAAACGCACTAGATTTCTCAGTAATCACTGTTTGTCACTAAATATGGCAACAAAGTTGTTAATTTTGCAACCTCTTCATACTCGCACTTGACTGCTACTTAAGTTACTGTGACATCTGTTCTGTGTGATAAGATGTCTTCAACTCTTGGAAATGGTCTGAAAGTGTTACTAACTCCCCTGCAAATGCCTAATCCCACCCATAACAAACTTTAAAAAATCCCACCAAAGTGGTGCTCTGCTAAGAGAGACTACTAGTAATGGCAATAAACATTATAAAATTTGCAAAAACAAATTTTATAATGCACAGATTTTTTTAGGGAAAATAATTTCATAATTAGCTTTATGGACAATAGCATCAAATTTTATGTATAGTTCTGTCATTTCGTGATCTTCTGGATGTGATTTAATATTTTAACAACTGCTGTATCAAGGACTGTTCAGTGAATCCAAAAATAATATTTCTAACTGTTGTCATTACATAGATTTCAACGTTGAAGAGCAATTAGAGCAAGCAACACGCCAGAAGAATGGAAAAAGACAGAAGGATGATCACTTTCCTTTTATTCTTGGCTGGTAAATTGTCTACCATATTGTGATTTCAAGTTTCTTTATATTCGTCAATCCGAATTGATATTTATTTGAATATAATAACTCCCACTATTTTATCTATCTAAGCTATTTGCAGCCCTGTGCTTGGAGACGAGTGGACGGCCGATGTTGTAAAGTCCATTGAAGCTCTAGTCGGCTCCTGTGTTGTGCTGCCCTGTACAGTCAGTCACCCTGGGACTTACCTGTCTACCTCCAGACTGAGGGGCAGCTGGCATCGTAAGGACAAAGGGAACGAGTTCTTCTACCATGAAGATCATACGAAGATCTTGGACAGCTTTAAGGGCCGAACAAAGATGCTGGGAAACCTGGGTCAGAACAACTGCACCTTAGAAATAGTTGAAGTTAAAGATCATGATAACGGCCCTTTCTGCTTCCGCATTGAACTTGTACAAAAAGACAACAACCAACCCACTCCAGAAAAGTTCTCCTTTGTTGAGAAATGTGCTGATATCAAAATGCGCCGTATGTATATACCCATATGCTGCATATCAATGCTGCTTGTAAGTTTAATCCATTTCTGCATTGACTGCTACCTGAATTTCTTGTTCACAGATGACAAACCTAAACTCAAACTGGGTCCACAAAAGACGGCCACTCAAGGCAAACCCTACATTGTCACCTGTTCTGTTCATCACACCTGCCCCTCGCATCGCCCTCAGATTAAATGGAGTCGGGAGCATAAGGGTGATGAAATCACTGAAGTTCATAAACCCATTCATTCAGGGATCTGGGAGGCAGAGTCCATCCTGTCCTTCGTTCCTGAGGAGAAGGATGACGAATCAGAGCTCAGCTGCACAGCAACATTTAATGGAGGAATAAGATCCGAGGAAAAGTTCACACTTAATGTAAAACGTGAGACAAACTTTGGTTTACATTTTTATTCATTTTAAAAATCCTCTCAGAAGAACAGCCATTTTAAATCCTGCCTATTTATTGCTGTTTGTAATAAAAAAATAAATGGTTTACATTTGGTTTGCAGGCATAGAAAACTACAACCACATCATCATTCCTGCTGTTGCAGTCGCTGCCACTGCTGTGGTCTTTGGACTCGTCTGTGTTTTGATGGTGAAGAAATACAAGTGAGTAACAAAGAACCAAGCTAATTTTCATTCATAGTGAACATGAAATAAAACCTGGTATTTGGTTGCAGATGTCTAATATTTTAACAAGTGTTTTGTCTTTTGAATGAAACATTTTCAAGAGCTTAAAAGTCTACATGGCAGATATAAAAAAGACAATTTATTTAACTACATTATTACATTTTCCTTTTCTAACATTAGCATGTGAAACAGGATATCTAGACCGTCTCAAATGCGAGAAAAATCATCACTGTGCAAATGTTGGAGTTGTAATTCATTAATTAACATTTCTTATATTTCTTTACCTCGCTAATTGCAGAACTGAGTTTCAGAAAATAATTTTTTATTTTCCGTTGTGGATTTCAAATTGGCAGTAATAGAGAACTTATTTTTTTGACTTTAGGCAACATTTCTCCAAAACAATTTGCATAGTTTCTGTTCTTCTTTAACTTTCCCAGAAGATCTATTTGGAGCCAACATTTTGAACTGTTTTTGTTGTAAGCCAAAATAGTTATTTTTTACATTCCACATAAACTATTTAATTTGTCTTCGCAGGAGACGCCGCAGCAATGAGTCTGGGGTGAATACGTGACATTTAAGAAACTTTTAAAAATAAAGGTTTGTTAATGTGTGTTTTCTGTTCTAATTGTAAAATCTCTCATATGAAACATCAGGTCCTGTAATGCATACTCCTGTGGTGGACAGAAAGATAATCCTCGCTTCCCGTCACCAAAGAGGTAACTACTTCAGACTAAATTAGATTTATAAAAGAATTTTTATTAAAAGTTTCCGTTACTTTCATAAAACCAACCAAAAGCTGGCGATTAAATACAGGTTACTTGTTGTTGCTGCACAGTGATTATTTGTGTAAATCATACATATCCATCCTTCTGGCCATCTGTGTACTCTACACACAATTTTTCATCTATTTCTCCCAAATTAAAACCAGAAAGCCTGAATATTAATCAGTAAACCACTGATGGTTTTTCTGCATCAATTAAAAGAAACTTAGTTAAAAGCAGTGACATAGTACAGCTCAAGTCCCCAAACTGAAATCTACACAATAGGGACAATAGCAAAGGGAATTGCAATTTGTGCCTTAGCTGTAAAGCCTTCTCGTGTTGTTAGGTTTGTCTGAAGACATTTTTGTAAAAACCTGTTTTTCTTAAGAGGTTTTTAAATATCATTGGTTCATATCAATTAATTGTTTTGGTCTTTTTAATTCAGTTTTAGCTGAATGTTTTAATATCTATTTTGTAGTTTTATGGAGCACATTGTGATTTGTAATCTTTGAAAGATGCCTCACGATTAAACTTGCTTTCCTATTTGCAAAATACAGACACACCTTTTGGTGTGCTAATGTGTCCTCTCTGTCTGAAGACCATTTATTACTCTTCCACTTCACATTTATGAGCTGATTTGTGTAAATCTAAGACAGAGACCCTCAACACAGTAAAGTGGGTGGTTGTTATGTCACAAAATATGGAAAAGCTGTAACGGAAGAATACAAGTGCAAGGAGATTATACTTTTTATTTCATATTTTTTTCTTCAAAGTAGACTGACTCTCAGATGACCTTGGGATCGACCGACTCAGATTTGAAAAGGGTTGGCAGAAGAAATGGTTGTATTTTTATTTTATTTTTTAGGTCTATCATGCTGTAATAGTAGCCAGGAATACTAATTAACCACAGAGTGGACATTAAATAGGTCCTATAAATATATTGATCCAAAGATCTGCAGCAGAGGCTGTCTTCCTCTTTGAATAAGGTAGCAATGTCATATTTTTCAAGTGGACAAATAAGTCTGAAACTGACAACTCCAGCTAAAGAAAAATGTCTGTCAATAAGGCTGTCTGCTTAAGTTGAAGACTTAAAAAGATTAAAGATAAAGACATGTAGATCCTTACCAGCTATATGCGCAACAATCTGGCTTCCACTGATTATGAAGATCAGTTTAAAATTAATAATAAGCAACAAACCCTTGAATAGATTTGTAGAATGAGCATAAAGATTTTATGTATAAAAGAATAAGAGTGAACTTTTGTGTGTAAAAAGTAAGCTTTGGTGTAAATAACACAACCAGTGTATTCAAAGACCAAATCTTACTGCTTACTGGCAAAAAATGTCTTAAGCATCATAGATCACCATGTCTGCAGTAAAGCCAGTCTGACATCGTTTTACATATTTGAAAATAGAAATGTTACTCAGATTATTTTGTACAACTCAAAAGAACGACTCCAATGTGTCATCTCAGATAAGCTATTTCTGTAAATGTGTTGTTTACTTTAGCTGTCTTTTGACGTCAGAAAAAGCAGAACTGAAAATTAGTCACTTGATCTTCTCGAAACATTTGTTTGAAATGTGGATGGGTTAAATTTGAGGGAAGAGCACAAAGCAATAATGAGAAAATCTGTGGTGCGGTAAGAGATAAGAAAATGAAGATGGCTGAAGCAGATCAGTAGCATAAAGGAGAAACTTTATAATGTACTCTGGCTCAGTTCCTTGTTAATGCAAACAACAAATCAGAGAATCACACTGAAGGTACTTTTTACATTTGGGCATCTAGATATGGTTAGTATTTGAATGCTTTATTTATATAAAGAAAAATGTAAAAAAATAGAATCAGGTCTTAAGTTCATGCTAGAGCAGACTTGGCCTTCATGAGCCAAGGAAGCATAGCCATGACCTGAACTCATCATTGTTCTATAACATCACAGCTTGTGCAGGTGTCATGATGTTTTATATGGTAATGCCACACCAGAGACATACAAAGCAAGTCACAGACTCAAAATGACTCACAACAAATGTCCAAAACGTCTAAATCTAAGCCAGTCGTTATCCAGAACCAGTTATTTTTAAACACACTCTTTTCTGCAAAGTAACTTATAATAAAAACCTTGTAAAGAATTATTTCAGTATTTATTTTTTAGCTGGTATTCAGTAACACAGAAATTGTTCCCAGCAATATGTATTCACAACTTTACCATGTCACACACTTTACATACATATTTAAATGAAGATATTCAAATAAAAAAGGTCTGCATATTTAGCCAACCGCTGTGATGAGGGTTTACCTAGAGTACTGTCTATTGTTTGCCTGTTTGGGTTTTCTTGTGTTATTTTCTAGCTGGAGTATGAAAACACAGCTGTGTCTCATACACAGAAACAGAAAAATTATTTGCATCATCTTCTCCCTTGAAAGCAGATTGGTTCCTCCGCAGCGTGAACTGAAAGCATTCTCTCACCAATTTATAAACAGCACGACTGATATGATCCTGTTTTTATTCAGCTGGGGCTGAAAGCAGCTCGCTTATCAGGTAAGACTGAAAAACCCACACGCAACTTAAATATGGGTTCAAACAGCAGATAATATTACAGCAATATAAATTCTAATGGATGTGTTTTTTGTAAACATGGCTCAACACAGGATATTATATACTAGAGTTAGTTTTTTCCTTCAAGAGGGTCTTTTCTTTGTATTAATTTATTCAACTTTATACATCTTATTGTCCCATTTTTTCACTGTTTCTTTGAGGCTTTTATGCCTGTAGTTATTCAAGATATATTTTCTTACCATGACAGATACCCAGATTCATAATATTATAAGGTGATGCAGTATGTATGTCATGCAGCATGGAGAGTTAATTAATTTAGTAGCAGCTTCAGAAGTACTTACCGAATGTTACTTTTTTCAATACACAAAAAATAGACATTTTCTTTATAAAAAGAAAAACAATAAGAAATACTTTAAAGTTGAAAATCAATTAAATATTCTAAAATACATCCTTTGACTTTTTTTGTTTGTTTTTGGGGATGGAGTAAGTCAGACAAAACTCAACAGAACAACACGCATTATCCTCCAAATTTAACACAAGGATGAATTTAGAAACACATTTTTGAGCAGTTTTGCTCTGTGTTTCACCTGAATTCAATCTGTCATTTCTGCTGTTCTTTACTTCAATCATTTTAAAGAACTAATACACATTTTTTTCAAAATAGTTTCACAAAATTTCCCAAATATTTATTTGCACAGTCCACCTGCATTCTGAGATAATTCACTGTGAACTTTGTTCATATATGTTAAGTCTGAGAGATAAAATGGAAGGTTTGTTGTCATAGTTTAGACGTTAAGCGATGGTCCTCAATGCAAACAAAGACAGAGATATGTGCAGGCCTGCATTTCTTTTTAGCATCATTTGTGCAACGGATTAGGTGAGTTATAATAAATGTATTGATATGTCGTATTGGTATGTGATATGTAAGAGTGATCAAAAAGGACTGTGGTTCAAAAGAATTGTCATGGGCACTTTTCACTCATTCTTATACGTGAATAGAATATATTTATATCAAAAATCCATACCAAGTACACATGATTAGTACCTTATTCACTGAGCATCATGTGATACCATTCAGAACTTAGTAATGGCAAGAAACTCTGGCTGTTGTGTCAGCAAAAATAAATAATTCTGATAATAATTTCATTCTGCTTTCAAAATTTTTTAATAACAGCACCAAATTTGGTATCTGGTAACCAGACAGTTTTGTTTTCTTCTATATATGATTTAATTTATTACCTGCAGCAAGTCTTGCTGTTTAAATCGAGGGCTGTTCAGTCAGTGTCAAAAAAAGTTGCACAAATAATTTTTCTAACCGTTGTCTTTGCATAGATTTCAACAAGACCATTAAAGACCATTTTGTACCTCTAACAAGCCAAAGAATGGAAAAAGATAGCAAGAGGATCATTTTCATTTTGCTTTTGGCTGGTAGGTAACTGAACATATGTTGATTTCCAGTCTCTTCATATTCTTCTTACCTTGTCCTATTATATCCATCTAAGCTATTTGCAGCCCTGTGCTTGGAGACGAGTGGACGGCCGATGTTGTAAAGTCCATTGAAGCTCTAGTCGGCTCCTGTGTTGTGCTGCCCTGTACAGTCAGTCACCCTGGGACTTACCTGTCTACCTCCAGACTGAGGGGCAGCTGGCATCGTAAGGACAAAGGGAACGAGTTCTTCTACCATGAAGATCATACGAAGATCTTGGACAGCTTTAAGGGCCGAACAAAGATGCTGGGAAACCTGGGTCAGAACAACTGCACCTTAGAAATAGTTGAAGTTAAAGATCATGATAACGGCCCTTTCTGCTTCCGCATTGAACTTGTACAAAAAGACAACAACCAACCCACTCCAGAAAAGTTCTCCTTTGTTGAGAAATGTGCTGATATCAAAATGCGCCGTATGTATATACCCATATGCTGCATATCAATGCTGCTTGTAAGTTTAATCCATTTCTGCATTGACTGCTACCTGAATTTTTTGTTCACAGATGACAAACCTAAACTCAAACTGGGTCCACAAAAGACGGCCACTCAAGGCAAAGCCTACACTGTCACCTGTTCTGTTCATCACACCTGCCCCTCGCATCACCCTCAGATTAAATGGAGTCGGGAACATAAGGGTGATGAAATCACTGAAGTTCATAAACCCATTCATTCAGGGATCTGGGAGGCAGAGTCCATCCTGTCCTTCGTTCCTGAGGAGAAGGATGACGAATCAGAGCTCAGCTGCACGGCAACATTTAATGGAGGAATAAGATCCGAGGAAAAGTTCACACTTAATGTAAAACGTGAGACAAACTTTGGTTTACATTTTTATTCATTTTAAAAATCCTCTCAGAAGAACAGCCATTTTAAATCCTGCCTATTTATTGCTGTTTGTAATAAAAAAATTAATGGTTTACATTTGGTTTGCAGGCATAGAAAACTACAACCACATCATCATTCCTGCTGTTGCAGTCACTGCCACTGCTGTGGTCTTTGGACTCGTCTGTGTTTTGATGGTGAAGAAATACAAGTGAGTAACAAAGAACCAAGCTAATTTTCATTCATAGTGAACATGAAATAAAACCTGGTATTTGGTTGCAGATGTCTAATATTTTAACAAGTGTTTTGTCTTTTGAATGAAACATTTTCAAGAGCTTAAAAGTCTATATGGCAGATATAAAAAAGACAATTTGCTCCCAGTCACAGCTGCATTTAACTACATTATTTTTTTTCTTAAGGAATCGTATTGCAGAGCTTCAAAGTCGTGACGGAAGGTAAAATGATTTAAAGCATTATACCACAAAATTAAAAAATGTAATGTCATCACTTTGAAAATAAATATTAATCAAATTGTCTGTGACATTTAGCATGTTCAACAGGCTGTCCAGGATGTCTCGCAGGTGAGATTTGACTTATTTTAATGAGACTTTTCACTTGTTTCCCCTAAATAAATATTTGACGGGTTTTTTTTTTTTTACTTTTTCAGGTTCCACTCTAGTGGCCAGTGACTTTGTGGTCATAACCCAGTGCAGGAAAATTAAGCAAATGATGACCAGCAAGTATATATACCTTATACCTACTCTCTTTAGTTTATATCCTTAAGGATGATTTTTGTTTTAAGAGTCATGCCTTGTTTTTTATTATTATTATTACTGTGCTTTAATTCAGCAAAAAATATATGTAATGCTTTTCTTGGCAAAAGTGTCAAAATTGTACAAAAATGAACTTATTCCATTTTCATGATGTTGTGTGTTGAAATTATGATTATGCATTCTCACTAGGCTATTATTTGTATTCCGGCAAACATGGCCAAACCTTTCAGTAAGATGTTATTGTTTGGTTATGATAAATAATGCAGTTCATATTCTGTTTTACCTGAACACTTTGCTTGAGTGCAAGTAACCACTTCTAACATAAAATAAACACAACTGAACTACAGTAGCTCAACATCAAAAGCCTCAAGTAAGAGTCTGTCAGAAAACCTAACCTGTCAAACTGAGGGTGTGCTGTGCCTCGTCTGCACTCTGCTGCTCTAAATATATTATTCCACTATTTTTGTTGTTGTAGTAGGTACCCAGTGTACAGCAAAGTTCAATGTTACAACTATGTGTAAATATCATTTAGACATGATGATAATAATAAAAATTTACCTGTTTGTAATGATGTAGACCTATGCAGTTTTCTGGAATTAGACTAAGCAAAACTGCTTAAAATAAAAAAATTTAAAAAACCTAGGTCTATAAATATGTCTGTAAATAATGCAAAAATGCCAGAGTATAAAATCAACTCAAAGGCAGCCTATTTGGTTAAGATTTTAACTGATTTTTTTTTTTCAGATTCATGTTGAGAAAGTGATATTGAGGAATGCTCAGTAACAGTTTTAAAATATGTTGCTTCCATCCATGACTCCGGAGTAAATATGTAAATATCTCATCGTATTTGCCACTGTTATCTCAGTTTTTCACACCTGAGTATTTCTGTGCCTTGCTATTAAAAACAAATAAAAGAAAAAAGATGAAAGATTATCATAAGTCAAATGAAACTGTCTTTAAATTATGTTTTGTGCTTTCTGAGATGCTTGCATTGTTTACAGCCTCTCTGTGGATTCAAAACCAAGACCTAAACTTAATGTAAATTTCAGATAAACCCATCATGTAACATGTATTACATCTCTTTAAGGCAGAAAGCAATCAGACCAAATGCAACAGTAACATAATTTTAATAAACTGAAGCTCAAATATTATTGTGCATTGTTTTTACTTGATGTGTTGATAACACTTCAGTATAATAAAATGTATCCTAGAAATATTGTCAGTGTTATAATAGAAAGTGCAATTAATCAGAATAAAAATATGTCGATAATCACAACTAAATTTGTGTCTGTATATACTAAACGGGCAGAATTAAGGAAAATAAACTTTATTGAGCTTTACATCATATTACAATACTATTCCCTCATCAAAGCACCTACAGTGTAGCCTTGATTCTTCCATACATGTTTAAGAAACCCTTTAATCTCCAATGGCAGCCATTTGTGTGTACAAAACACTTGCTCACACCAAGTGTCATCTTTTCCACACAGCTCCTCCTCAGAGCTGCAGCCTCCAAGCCAAGGTTCTGCATCACAGAGCACAACTCCCCAAATCAGCTCCTTCAAACTAGCAGTAGCAGCAATTAGCAAATACCTGGTGGAACTGTGCATCTGTTTATCATATGAACTACTCTGAGTACAATGCACCTAAGAATTATGTTAAAGGCTTAATAGAGAAATATTGTTGTGATTAGGTGCTGAAAGCAGAGCAGGAGCTTCTTAAAGAGACAGAGGCCCAATATCATGGTGTCAGACTGAAGTATTTTTTTTTCAAGTCATCTTTGATATATAAAGCATTTTTGCAACTGCTGAATGTAACTGCTTCCTTAACTGTGTTATAAAATTGCATTATTTGCCTAAAAAATACACAATACTACCCTTTTATTTGCTGAAAGATTGCAAATAGGTGAATCTTAGAGGAATAGAGTATTTAAGAAAATCTTTGTTAAAAATGAACAGTAAGTAGTTTAATCTCCTATTTTGATTCATGCATAGATATAGGCATAATATTTTTCTTTAAAAAAAGTCACATTTTGTGGCGTTTCAGAACAGCTGTATGCTCTTTCATTGCAGCAGTTTTCTGCTGTAGACTGCCTATAGACACATATAGTGTGAAAGGCTCAAACAGTTCAGCCACATTGGAAACCTGTGAAGCATGTCCCTGAGAGCACAGCTGCGTGTGAGGTCAAACACAGAAGGGTGTCATTAGCTCTCCTATTGAGGCTGCACAGTAGCGCAGTTGGTAGAGCTGTTGCCTTCCAGCAAGAAAGTTCTGGGTTCGATTCCCGGCCTGGGTCTTTCTGCATGGAGTTTGCATGTTCTCCCTGTGTATTCATGGGTTCTCTCCGGGTACGCTGGCTTCCAAAAACATGACTGTGGGGTTAATTGGCCTCTCCAAATTCCCCCTAGGTGTGAGTGAGTGAATGTGCATGGTTGTCTGTCTCTGTGTTGCCCTGTGACAGACTGCGACCTGTCCAGGGTGACCCCGCCTCTCGCCCGGAACGTTAGCTGGAGAGGCACCAGCACCTCCCAACCCCACTAAGCACAAGAGTGTTAGAAAATAGATGTAGGAGCTCAAGCCTTGTGAGGAGGTGTGTTTTTAATCCTGTCAATCAGTACTTAAAATAAAATGAAGTAATTATATTGGTGGAATATCTGCATGTTTTATAAACTGATTTAACTTTCACACACACTTAAAGACCAGCGACAGCATTGGCAACCTTTTCTGGTCCGAAAGTATTTTTGCAGTCCAGTGAATTTTCTGGAAACAGTAACTTTAAGATAAAAAAAACAATCTCAATATTGGAAATTCAGGGGTAACTCAGATAAAAACTAAATGAATGAGGCAAAATAAGTTTTTTTATTATTAGTTCACTCCCATGAGGCTCACGTCTCAGGGCTGTGCAGAGAGCTTTGGAGGGGCCGGGGCTTAAAGTTGAAAAGGGGCACATTCAACAAGATCTTAATATTTAATTGGGTCATACTGTACCATTGTCATCATGTAGGGAAAACATAAACATGCAGTCTATGTTTTCCTCAATATGTATAGAGTTGCTGTTTCTGTTGCTGACAGTGTTTACTGTGTTGATCTGTGACTGAAGTTGTTAAACAAATCTAATCTAACAGTGCTCAACTGTTAGGATTTAATTAGGAAGTTTGCTTTGTAAAAGTGCAAAAAATAGTTTTGATAGTTTGATTGTTGTGTTGCCATGGCTACAATATGGTGTAAGCGAACCAGGCTTTTAGTCCAGTACTGGAGCAGAATGATGAAATTCAAGTCTGAAGTTTTTTCTGCAGCCAAGCCATTTCTGTGTTTGGGGGTGAGGAGGGTTGTTTACCTGCTATTGCGATTAAGATTACAAAAATAATAATAAAAAATAAACTGTTTTTCTAACTTCAGCATCAGACCTACGTTTTTATTCACAAGCAAGTATATGTTCATAAAAAGATATATTCTTGCCCATAATTTAATAATTTATAATTCATAATTTAATAGTTGGAGGGCACAGTTCTGCCCACCTCCGTGACCCAGAGTCTGAACAACATGGAGGAAGAGGAACTGGATCATTTATTTTGCTAGATCGTTATATTTAGCTAAATAGCTAAATACTACTGATGAGGGGCACAAGTCGCCTGACGCAGCTAAAAAATAAGTTATAAATAAATAAATAAATAAATAAAAAACTCAAAAAGGGACTCTTGGGGCTTCAGGGATAAAATGAGCAGGGGTTCAAGCTCCATCGCTCCCCATGCCCGCCCCAACATGCTTGTCACTTCTCTTTTTTCACTTCTGTATTTTCTGCGGTTTTTCATATAAAAGGTGTGATTGAAAGCATCCTTTTGACAAAGCAGTGAGATGCCAAGTCACATCATCCTCCCACATTTTTAGGGAGGACTTCATAAAATTGTGTGGTTTTCAAAGATTTTCCCTAAACATCCACATCGGAAGGTAAGTTGGTCTTGACTATAAAGAATATGGCAAATAAGTTATTTTTGTATTTATTTTTAAAACTTAAATCGGATGCTCACATCAAAGAAAATATTGTATTTAAATTTTTTTATTCACTTATTAGAGCAAATAACAGTAAAAAGGAAATAATTAATTTTGTTGCACTAAATGTTCCACAGAAATTACACCTTCCTCTTTCCATTAGATAAAAAATAAAAATAGTTCTATTTGAATGCAGAATGTAAAACTTTATTTGTTTTTCTAAGAAATTTAATATTATGTAATCTTATAACAGAATTAAGTTGGGCAATTAAAGAGCATAAGTAAATTATATGTTATTTTACTTTTTATGATTTTTTTTTTGTTTAATATTATAAATAAATGATAATAAAAATTCCAACATAACATTCACTCCTTATGCATAAATCATTTGTAATTTATTTTTTTATTGCTTTTCCCAAGTTTACATTTATATTATAGCTGGCAACTTTTTCCCCTCAACTAGTATAAATGTTAGATTTAACGGGTTGTGGTTTCGTCTTTCAGAAGCTTGTTCTGAAAGAAGTTGAACAAGTTTCCATAAAAGTTTCCATGAACAAGTTTCCATGAAAGAATTTAGAATTTATATTTAGATTCCACAAAGTTTTTCCACACCCAAAAGCTTTTCAAACTTCCTCTTATAATGTCCTTTAAGCTTGAAATCAGATTCAAGGAAGGTTTGCTGTCACACCTACATTGACCTTTTCTTAATTAAAACAAAAAACATGCACATTGCCTGATATCGAATCTGACTCTTTTTGCTGGGATGTCCAGTGAATTTTGTATTTTTTGTATTTCGGTTTTTCAGAATAGACTGTTCACCTGATGGTTGCTGAGTTGTGCTGTATGACAGATTGTGCATGAACAACATAGTAAAATCATATAGGTCAATGCAACATATTTTAAAGTTTTTCTTTTTGTACGGATTTGGATTGCTTGGCTCAACCTGGGAGAAGAAGAAAAACAAATACTCTATTAACTCGGGCTCATTAAAATGTTTGTATGTAAGAATTCAGATTGTCCAGATCAGGAATTATTTTCTGAAGTTGCAGCTTGAGTCGTTTTTGTGAATAATAGGCAGGGAACGTGACTCAAATTAATGTCACATACTGAGTAGTCCTGAATCTACAGCTTGCAGAAAAAGGTCAGGTGAAACAGACAGACTGGAAAGTGCAGCAGTCGATATCCATGCATTTACTTTGAGCAGTGTTTCTGGAAGTTTAAAACTTTTACTTTTAAGAAAAAAGAAGTAAAATATGTAAAATGAAGGAACTTTATCAGAAATTTAGATGAGAGTGCAAAAAACAGAACATATTGAATAATGAATAAATATATCAGCTAGACTCTTGGACTAAATCAATTAAGAGAAAAGCCTTACAACTAGTTTCATCTTACAATGCTGAATAATAACCACATTTTAAAGTAAGCTTTAAAATGTAAGAAGAAACAAGTGCAACAAGCAAAAGAGAGTAGGTAATTTATTATAAATTAAATTTAAATATTCTGTTTGTCAGCTAATCAAAACTTTTGAGAAAGTTTACCTCAGAAAGCAGAACTAAAAGGGTCAAAAAATGCGATCAGCAATAAGTTGCCCAACTTTTGTTGCTGCTCATAAAAATAAAGTTTTTAAGCACGATGCAAGTGATTCCAGTAAGCTGATGAGGATGTTATATAAAAGGATGCCTACAGAAATGGCATGAGCCCACACCCACACCTGTGGTGTGTGGAGGGGTGGACAGCGAAAGGGTGATTCACCCAGGCCACCAGTGTGAATGCCGGACAGAAAATAATAGGAAAACTATATTTATGGGATAATTTTGAGTTCTTGAATAGTTTAAATGCAGTTTTCATTAGATTACAGACTCTTTTTGCTGAATTTTTTGCTCCTGTCTTTTTTTACCTTTAGGACTTATCTATGAGCTAATGGGGATCCACCAGCACACATTGCAAATACTTGAAATTCTTTACCTGATCTTAAGATTTTGATCAAGACAGTAGAAATGAAAGAATTATATATGACATTTTCTCTTAAAGGGTAAAAAAATGGGGAGATGGCAAAATAACTGCGAAGTAGCCATTTCTGGGTTCTCTGACAACTTGGGCTCATGCATGCAAAACATAACCCACACTACAAAGTCCTCATTTAGCATAAAGATGAGAACTTAGTCAGGAGGAAACACAAAAAGGGGAACAGAAAGAAACTGCAGAAAGCTTTGTTTAAGATGGGTACCAGTCTTTTTACAGCCTTGAAACATTTTAACTGCAAAGAAATTAAAATTAAACCAAATTTGGTTGACTTAAAATGGTACAAAGATTTTGTTTGTATCTTTCATGATAAGTGAGTAATGAGTAATACTAATGCATCTCTTTTGTTTCTTTCAGATACCTTTTCATCAAGATGTTTTGGTTTAGACATTTGCTCGTGCACTTCTGGTTTTTGGGTACGTTGGTTTTCTTCTTTTGAATAGTGTAATATTACATACATCTTAATTTGATGCAACTGATGAATTTTTACTTCAGTAATTTCAACTTACAACTATTTTTCTCTTGCAGGATGTCTTCACTTGGCAATACAAGCTTGGCGCGTTGACATGCCAAGAAATATCAAAGCGCTGTTGAATTCCTGCCTCATTATCCCTTGTAGCTTTGACTACAATTGGTATCCACCTAAAAGAGCAGACAGAGTTGTTTGGTACCAGTACGCGAGCAGGGGATATCCTTTGGTTTATGACAATTGGTACCCTAAAGATGTAATTGGCATGTACAGAGGAAGAACATATGTATACACTTCCACATATAAAAAATCATGCACTCTAGAGATTGAACGTGTGAACTGGAATGACCACAGACAAAAGCTTTATCCTTGGGTGGATCCAGAAAATGTTGGGAGAAGCACATACGCATTCTATGAAACAACTGTAACAATTGAAGTAGTTGGTATGTTTGTTTGTTTGTTTTGGGTTTTTTGCCTTAACATTGCATTATAATGTCGTTGAAAACGTTTTTAAGTTTTTAAATTTTTTTTGTAGGACGGCCACAACCACCACAGATCATGATCTTTGGCGAAAGAAAAGTTGGAAATTCTGTAACAGTGCAATGTTCTGCTGAACACACATGCTCCTCCAGTCCACCAACTCTTAGCTTCAACATAGCAATGAAAGACAAAACAGTTACCGACATTCAGCTGACTGATGGCACTTCTAAAACTATTTTAAGAGCCACGTTAGTCTTAGAGAAAAACTCTCAAGTCATTGAGTGCACTGTCGAGCACCCAGGTGGTAAAAAGGCAACAACATCTGAAACATTAACTGCACAATGTAAGTGATAACTGTCAAGATCAAAATCAGCATCACCTTTGTCCTAAACTTAGGTTGTCTGTCAGGAAAAGCTTTATCCATCAACTTGCTCTTTGTGTTTTTAGGCTCCATTTTTCCACTGAGCTTTGGCTCTATGTCAGCTGAATATATTGAAGGAGTTCCAAGCCAGATAACATGTGAAGCTTCATACACTTGCGCCAACAACGCACCAGTTCTCACATGGAACTACGCTAACATGCCAGTTACCAGCGATATTAGAGCCCCTGGGAGTTTGCGGAAAACTGTTTCCACATTGACATTTACAGCATCAGCTAAAGACAATGGAAACTATCTGACATGTTCTGCAACATTTCCTGGAGGACAGACCCAGCAGAAGAGCATCACCATACGGGTAAAACGTGAGTGCCAATCACAGTTAAATTTTTTTAAATTTTTAACAGGACTAGAATATATTAAACATTTTCTGTAATGTCTTTTAAGTTTGTAACAAATGGTGCTAAAAAGATTTTTTTTTTTGTGATGAATGCTGCATCATCTTAATATTACTTTACATGACCACGTTCTTAGAAGTAATATTTTGGCGTTTTAAAGTAAAGGAAATTGACAAAAATACATGGGTGCCTAAAGTTTTTCTGCTAACTTATGTAAATTGTTCCATTAAAAAAGGTATCTTTATAGATACTGTTGATAAAATGTGTTTGTCAAGGCAAATCTGTTTTGCTATAAATCTGCCAATGGAACAAGTACTTCTTTCACAATTTTAAGGAATTATTTACTCTTATATCTTGCTGAAAGATTACTTGTAAGTTAATTTTGCCTTATTTCAAGGGTATTAAGATACTAGACCAAAAATACTTGGCAGGATTTCGTGTTTTTGCATTGTAGGCATTCCTACCCTGTAAGTCTCGATTTAGGAGTTACGGTAACTTTATTTTTCCCATTACTCTGTATAGTTGGTAAATGCCACCAGAGAACCAATATCTGAAGAAAGACAACAAATAATACTATTACAAATACAACATTCAAATGTAGACATCTATGGTCTGTCCTGGGCAAATTAGGCTTAAACTAATATGGCCCATCAAAGATTTGTACCATTTTGTTTTTATGTGTTTTACAGGAAACATGCTCAATCTGCATTGGTCTTTCACTACTCCAGGAAGCGTAACGGGAATGAAAGGGTCATGTGTCATCATTCCTTGCAAGTTTTCCTACAGCACAGCCCAACCGGGTGGCCTCCAAGTTGTCTGGTACTTGTACCAAAGTAATGGACGCGCAGACGTATTCAACCAAAAACAATCAAATATTTTAAGCAGATATAAGGGGATAACAAGTTTGACTGGCTCTGTGTCAGACAGCAATTGTAGTCTTAATATTGACCGGCTGGACATGTCTCACAATGAGGATAAGCTCTATCCATGGGTTGATATCAACCCAATTACCTTCTACCACTCACAGGGACACTCCTTTTTTGATAAAAGCACCAAAATTATGGTTTCAGGTGAGTACATATATATGTAACACTTCTTTGTTTGTCTGAGGTCCAGTTGGTTGACTTCACAACAGACACACTCATTTGTTTGATTTACCAACTTTCAAGAGCAGCATATCAAAAATTCACACCAAAAAATGTCCAGGAAAACAACTTCTTGATTAATCAAAATAAACCTCACAATTATTCATATCCCTTGCAATTATTTCCAGTTGCAATGAACTCGCTTTATAGAGAACATGTCTTCTTTAAAGATGGTATTTTTATTATGTGGATTCTAATTTAATGTTGCAATCATCCTTGTTATGTGCAGCAAGAAACTGCTGCAATGTTTGTCTCATTTCCTAGTTAAACCTTTGGCTGGATTAAAATAATGGATGTTCAACTTTTCCTTTCACAGCTTTCACCAGTATTTTAAATATCTACATTTTCTATGGAATCATCATAGATTAACATATTTCTCGTTTTATCTTTGAATTTATAGACAATGCACAAGAGCCCCAAATGAATATCATTGATGTTCCTAGGGTGGGAGATCAAAGCAGGGTTACCTGTAAAGTGCAACATTCATGTCCTTCTGCTCCTCCTGTCCTGTCTCTGAATGGCATCCCTGGAACGGACCGCACCATTGACTCTTTGTTGTCAGACGGCATTTGGGAAAGAACAATAGAACGAACTTGGAATGTAGAAGAAAACCACAAGAAGGTGGAGTGCATTGTCAGATATCCTGGTGGACAAAGTGCCAAAAGTGAGCTCCTACTGCATGTTGAATGTGAGTATAAATACACGTGTTGTGGTATAAATTGATTCGATTTTTAAGTTTTCTTTACAAGTAAAGTTTCTCAATCGTTTTTTTGCTTAGGTCCATTTGAACCAATCAAAATGGTTGAACCTCCAGGAGAGCTGACAGAGGGAGTGGCAAAGAGTGTAATTTGTTCTGTTTCCTACAAGTGCAAGACAAATGCACCAACAATTGAGTGGAACGTTTCAGACATGCTGTATTTATCAAAGCACAAACAATTATCCAGTAATACGTATTCCACTGAGTCCAATCTTACGTTTATTGGCTCCCTTGAAGACAATGGAAAATCTCTGATCTGCACGGCACATTTTGTCGCTGGAGAAACCTCAAACTCCTCACTTCTTCAGATAAAAAGTGAGTTTTTACATCTAACACACATTGTTTCACTACAGTTAAACTACTGTAGTTAAAATTAAAATTCAGAGAACCTTTTATAGTTCTTTGAATTAAAGTTGAAAGTTTCAGTGTTTAAATCTGCAAAGTGATACCTAAAAAGATTTATAGCTTAATTGCAGCACAAAATGTTGACCAATAAACAATGACAGCTTTCTTTAATCTAGTTAGTTATAGCTTCCTGTTGGGTTTATTGCTTAGCTTCTAACCAAAAATGTCTGTTTATCTTGATGATAACGTTTAAATGAATTTATTTATTTTTACAGAATACATACCAGTTGAAGAAGAACTGAACGAGAAAGATAGTGAGCTCACCTTTCTTTTTCCTTTCAATAGACAACTTATATATGACAAACTGATTTCCTGCTTATTTATTTTCTCTTTTTGTGCATTATTTCCTATTTAAGGCTGTCAGTTGTGTGTATTTGTGTGTCTTTCTATTTGAATCCTGAAATTTCCAACGGCACCTTATTAAGTTTAAGTGGCCTTTCCTTTCCGTCATTCAACGCCTTGACTCGGTCCTGTGTCGTCATCCCCTGCAGTTTCCAGGACGATGAGGATGAGCCCCTGACTCGTGGCATCTGGTACAAAAAAACTGGGGGTATGGTGTACCACAATGCCCGCAGTAACGTTTTGGACCACTTCAAGGATCGGACCAAAATTCTGGGAAACCTGCATGAAGGAGACTGTTCTTTGGAGATTGATGATATAAAACCCTTTGACAACGGCCCTTTCTGTTTCTATGGAGAGAAAGGAACAAACAAATACAGATTTAACAACAGCTGTGTTTTTATTGTCTTGAAAGGTCAAGAATCCTTCCTAATGTTTTACATCATTCATATACATCATTCATATTTGAGCAATAACAAATTTCCTTGGTTTTAATCCTCAGCTTCTCCAGAGAAACCAGTGATGAGCTCAGTTCCAGCTCAAGTGGATGCTGGCTCGACTGTAAATGTCTCCTGTTCTGTCAGTCACTCATGTTCATCACATCCTCCAACGTTTTCATGGAGTGTCCCTGCCATCAACAACGAGGTTTCAGACACTGTGATATCACGAGGTGTCTGGAAGACGACATCCACCATCACGTTTGTGGTTGCTGGAGATGAAGTGAGAAACCTAAACTGTACCGCCACCTTCTGGCGTGGAAAGAATCAAACCAGGACGTTCACATTAATTGTGCAGGGTTAGACTCAACAAAATGTTTCTGTTATCAAAGTACTTGACACAGGGAAATGAGAGGTTTTCTCATTATGATTATTTTAAATCTTCATGTCCAGGCACTATGAAGTACCAGATGCAGAAATATATCCCTGTGGCTAGTCCTGTTGTCATCTTAGTGCTGATCCTCCTTGCTGTGGTGCTTGGCATATTCTTCTACAGGAAAAGGTGAGTAAACCTCTCAGAATCGATCAATATACGCTTTGTGTATTGTGCCGATGTTTGTTGACCTTCAACAGTTACTCTAAAGTTGACCTAAAGAAATTACTATCTTCTCATCACCAGAAAACACACCGATGACCCTCTAAGGCCTCCGCCAAGACCTGAGAAAAGGCAAGAATTTTACCTCCACACTCAAATGTACCATCATATCACTGAGAAATGGACATTCACATCCCTGTTCTTTCACAGGAGGTCTCTTTGGGGTAGATTATCCAGGTGAGTTGAATTAAGCATTTCACTCAGAGTTTCTTTATGTTTTTGCATAAGCAAATATGCAAAACCATTTTAATGCCTATAGGAGATACCGTGAGGGAGATGGAGAGAAACCTCCGAGGCCAGAAAAACGGTAAGAAGCCAAAAAGTTATTTTTGAAACTGCACAGTTGAACACATACTAAAAACAAATAAATGTGCCTGTGCAGGAGATCAGTTTGGAGCATGTTTTCTCGGTAAGAACAATGAAAAGCAAATTCTATCCTTTTAATCCTCAGTTTTAAAGTCTGATGTTTACAACTCTATTATTTTCAGACAATCAGAGGAAGGTCAAGTTGGCTGGCAAAACACGAGGTAGGAAAATTTTTTGTTGTTAAATCTACTCATTCTCAATGTTAAAGTTGTTACTAGTTAAATGTTTCTTTTACAGAAAGTCTCTCTGGAATAGATTCTCAAGGTAAAAAATTAATATTTATTTTAAACAAGAACATCAGACAATAAGTGATTAAAAAATTAAAAGTAGACTAAGAACAATAATTATAATTGTTGCAGACGCCCAAACAACTCGACTGACCTCAGAGTCAGTTATTTGTAAGTTTTCAGCCGTGGTTTCAAAAATATTTTATAGTGAGCAGAAATGATGGAAATGTGATATTGTGAAATATGTTTTTGCTCCTAGAAATGATGCAGAAGTGGTCGTCTGTGACAAACAAGTCAACAAACAGCGTTATCCATCTCCAAAGAAGTGAGTAGAGCAACTCTTTATTTCAGGCTTCAAAAGACTGCTGTGATTAATTTGGTTCTTTATTAATGATCTTGTTTTGTTCATCCAGGAACCAAAGACGACCTGCTCCCCCCACACCAGAGGTCAGCTGCATTATACATTGAATTTCCAGTCAATTTTTCTTGTTACACATTAAAAATAAATATTTTCCCTGATCATCAACTTTCCAGTAGTGCTCTAAAATCTAAGCCTCTGGGTTTTTACTGTTTATGAAACGACGATCTCTTATTAGATCAAACTTCAACATTTTTGATCATATTTGTCAAGAGCCTTTGGTTTTACAAGAACACATTTCTTGTACGGTTCAGAGACTACAATACAAGCACATAAACTTTATTAAGCAACAATGAACCAATGAAGTATTTTTCTTTACTTTTTCTTTACAGGATGGTAATGTCTACGGCAACATTTGAATAAACAGTCTGAGCATCGATTTGGATCTGCTTTTTCTTCTTCTGCTGTCAAGTCTCAATTTATAGTCCACATTTGTAATCCTGTTATTCCCGCTTGCTCTGCTTTTCATTTAATGGCAAATTTTTGCTTTTCATTTAAGGAAGAAATAAACAATAATGAATCACTAACGCCTCATTTCTGCATTCTCTGCCATGAATACAGGGGGATAAAGGAGTGCCACGCAAGACGGATTATAATCAAAATAAACTTTTTATGGTTCACATAAAATATGACAATGTTACTCAACAGTCACACATGATTGGAAAAGGAAAGTAGCTAATTCTTTTTCTACTGTTTTTATTATTTCATCCATATTTATTCCAGCGAAAATAAATTTGTATCGTCAGCAAACATAAACTTCAAAGTATTGGATACTGCAAAAATATAATTTAAACAAAGTAGAAACAATTTAGGTCCCAGGACTGAGCCTTGAGGAAGACCACATTCAACTATTTCAATCTGTGACTTTGTGTTGTTAATTTTTACATACTGGCCTATTAAAGCTTATTAATAAGGTGGGATACAGTGAACCAACTGATAAACTTTTCATTCAAAGCATTAAAAATTAAAGATATTGTTTATATAAAAATACTGGAAATAATGTATAAAGCATTGAACAAAAGTCTTCCTTCTGGTATTCAGAAATTATTTAAACTGAGAGAGAATATCATTTGCGAGGTTTGTTTATATTTGAATGTGCTAAAGAAACGAGGCAGGGAAAGTCTAGATGTGCTTCAGTTATTGGTGTGAAACTGTGGAATGAGTCGAATGATGATTTCAGGCTCTGTCCTTCCTTGATTACAATTTTTACAATTTACAATTTTTAAAGAGCCTTAAAATGTAAAATGACAAAATCTTACAGTTATATATGTATTGTGAAGATATCGTGGAAGGTTGTTAGGTATAAAATAGGGTAGGCTAGAATAAGCTTGGCTTCAGCCTATTCCTTTTTTGGTAAATCATGTTTTTTAATCTTAAATTTGTTTTCTTTTTGTTTTGTTTCCTGTGTTTAATGTGGACAATTTACCAAAATAATGTGATAGATTTATTGATTGATTGATTGAAAAGGAAACAAATAATGCGTTTCTCAAGGACCGAACAAAATAAGAGTAGCAACATTAAGTCAGTGTTTTAATAACAGAAGCAATTTTTCAAAGATGTTCATAAATGTAGGGAGGGCTAAATGTTGATACCTTGTCACACTACACTGAAAACAAAGTCCGCTTTGGTTACTGAAATAATGTGGCAATAACACAAGACATTAAAAACAAACTGGTTTTCATTCAGAAAATAATGTTATTCATGGGTTTGAGACACAAAATTTCTTTACTTATTTTCTCATTCAGCCTTTTAAAGTAGTCACCACAGTGATTTTCTGAAATAATTCTTCTGGAAAAAGCCGGTCAGTGTGTTCGCTTTAGAAAGTCTGCAGAAAACCCCTTCTCATTGAACTCTGACCAGACTTGTAGCAGGTAGACAGTGGAAATACTTTTTTAGAATTTCCCATAGCCATTATTTAAAGGTGGCACTGACTAACTTAAATATCTGTCTTTTATATACTTACTTCCTTGCACTATCAGCAGTCAAAACTCTTTTTTATGCTTGCATAAAAATTGGGGCCAAAGACAAAGCTGTACTGCCATCTTCTGGTTAGAAATATGAACTGTACTCATCCATCCATTCAATTATTGCACAACTTGTTGCTCCAGTTGCTCAATGAAGATTTGACCTTTTTTGACACTAGTTAATGTTGGGGGATGTGTAAGATGTAATCAGATCAATTCATTGTGGTTTCTCTAAGGAAATTCTTCATGTAACACTTTCTGTGTGCACAGAAACCACTGAATGATAACTGTTTGCATTAGGGTGTGGCAAAGAGAATTCGCTCTGCATTCCTGTAGCTATAGAGGTCTCTAAAAATGAAATCGCCTCTGACAGATTTCTCCTCTCTCTCTATATATATATTCATATATTATTTTATTTTTTTCCAGCTCTGGGAAAAAATAAGAGACCATTGCACTGAACCCCACGGAAAACCTCATGGTTATTCCACCACATTTTGAGTCTGAACTCTTCTGGAGTTAAAACATTAGTATTATTGTTTCAAAATAATTATTAACTTGTTTTCTTTGCATTATTTGAGGCCTGAAAGCTATTTTCACTGTTTCTCATTTTCTGCAAATAAATACTAAATGGTTCAATGTTCATTTTATTCAAATATATACCTATAAAAAGTTACATCAGAGAAACCGATCCTTTGAAGTGGTCTAATTTTTTTTCAGAGCTGAATACAGCTTTGTATGTTTTTTCTCATTTTAATAACTCAAAAAATTCTTTAACATTACAAATGACAAATATTAGGCAGCTGAATGAGGAATGTTCATTCATTTTATTTCTTCTTAAAGTTGTATAATTTTAGCTCCTGATGAGCCACTTTTCAGCTTTCTAAGAAATTATGAAAAAAAGACAAGCAGAGATTGAGATTTATTCCACAACTGAAATATTGCAAATAATTTTATTCAATAGAAAGCTTTGTGTTGATGTATGTTTGTGTATCGTCTAACGAAATAAGACCAAAAACATCAACGACACAAACAGCAGCAGCAGGCCAGCACTTGCACCACTGGCGCTGTTGCAGAACCCAGAAATTATGCTGGAACTTAAGCTGAGAAAACAACAGAATGTCCGTTACAGAACTATAAATGTTTAGATACTGCAATTTTCATTGGTCCTTCACTATTCACTTAAATATGTTATTAGGCTACAGATAGTAGGAAGATTGTTAATGTCCAGTCTGAAGATTACTTTACACCTAAACAGTGTCTTGAGAGATCGGTCAAATTTGGAATTGTAGGATCTGTGCAAAGGTCTGGACTACAGAGCTCTGCAGTACCAGGCAATTTACACCAACATGGGTGTTCTCTTAAAAACACTCCAGCACTGTAAAATTTGGAATACTTTTAACGCTTAGGAGTCCGTCAACACTCACTTGATGAATGAAATAAAATACAAAATAAAAGCAATATAGTACTGCTAGCTTTAATGTGCACATACTTATGGATAACATAACATTTTTGAGTAGTGTTACGGTCACTGACCTCTAGGGTCTCTCTTTGTTTCAGTGCTACCTGGCTGCCACAGGTGAAATGTGTTGGAGCTCGTCAGCCACTCCATAAAGTGCTCCATGTCAGCGACGTCAGATCCCTTTGACCCTGGGCCTTGATCTGAAGTGATCTTGTCTGTGAGCTGACTGTTTGTGGGGACTTAAATGATCTGGCTGTGAGTCTATTGTAAAGAATTAAGTGTCTAACTAAAATAGTTTCTATTCACAGTGGAAGCTGGTAAGGGTTCTCTTCCATTTTTGTTGTAAACGGTTTTCTGTTTTGTCAGGGAGTTCAGGTTTTGTACTTGAGTTCTCTTCTAGAAAGTGTTTTATTTATTTTATAGTTAACAGGGGGTGTTTAGTTTGTCGTTTTGGCCTTGGAGACCCTGAAGCTTAAAGCTTCCCTGTGTTTTCTCCCTCCTGTGATTGAGGTTTTACCTGAACTGTAAAGTGAACTATATTTTGCTACTGACAAACTGTTTAAATTACTGATTTTGTGTTGCACCCTGTGCCAGAATTTACCCTTATTGGTCTTAGGGGAGGGGTTGTAACAGAGATATGAAGCTTTGGTGTAAATTCAAACTGGAAGACTATTCATGCTGACCCAAAGATGTTGTCATTGTTATGATGCATTTCTGTTGTCCCTGTGTTTCCCCTGTCCCTGCCACCTGGACATTCTTATTCGCACCTGTTTTGAGTTCATGATTGTATAGTTCCCAGTGTATTTTAGTTCTCTTGGTTTCTGTGGGATCTTCTGTTCATTCTTACTGCCTTCTCAGTAAAGTTACTAGTTGTGTTTCGTTGTCTGGAAAGGTGCCAGATCTGTTAGTAAAGCTGAAACTTGCGCTTTCATACTCAACTGGTCTTACCTGCGTTCCACACGATGGCGAAACCTCAGACATGCGCCTCGATTCCAACCTATCGGTAATGGTCTCCTCCTCCAATCATCAAGCGTTGCTCCCTTGATGATGTCCAGCTGTCCATCGACTTGCGCTCATTGGCTGAGCTCCACCCTTCTTCCGCCTTCAGCTCGTGGTTTTTTCGATGTCCATTCAATCTCCACCACCAGTGTCCAGGCCCAAGGGGGGAAGATGTCTCTAATTTTCATACACAGCGGCTCATTCTCTCTGTGTTTTGGAATAGTTAGGGTTTAATAACAAAACTTCCTTGGCTGCATATGCAGGTGGGGCATGACGGCACATTTAGGCACTATTTCTAGACAACATAATTGCTACAAACTTGACTGATTCATTTTTCAATGCTATCAGTTAGTCTGTCTCAACAGCTCTGGAAGTGCAGAATTAACATAACATTTTATGGTTTAAATAGAAACTTTCATTGGAGCACTTTGAATGGATCTATAATTCTGTATCTGCCATTTTATTTAAAGTGTTATTTTTATATTGAGTGCTGTTAATACCCAGTGAGGAACCTTATGGTTGTATGTTACGAAACGTTATCTATATTTATAACAGGGCCAGTCACGCTGGGCTTCTGGGAGAACTGTACTTGGTTAATAAAACATTCAGTTGACATATTTACAGGAACTTTGAAGGTCTGGATGTGGCCACCACCCTCATCATACAAGAAAGTCCCCAAATCACTCTCCTCATCTTGTAAATTCTTCTTTCCCCGAGACAAAATGAGATAGAAATGCAGCTCAGTATCTTGTTCTTTCTAGATATGTGAAAGTTAGTTGGTGTATCTAAAAACATATCAAATCCTGAGATAAGCAGAAAATTCATTAATGCAGACAGAAAGTTTGCATAGTTTAGAATGAGATCAAGTCATGTCCTACTGAATCATTGCTATCACATTTTAAAGACTAAAATATACTATAGGTGGATATATATTTGTTACAGTTTTGACATTCGTTTTACTTGACTTACATAGACAGAAAACTCTCTAGTAGCACTAGAGACTGAGGACGTTGGGGAAACAGTCTTGGGAATATGACCCAGGGACACATGAGTGATGGTGGCTTTGTGGGACAGTGCAATGGACAAATGACACGGGAAATCTGCAAAGGCCCAGCATTGTCCTGGATTCAGATGAGTTCTTCCCTGAAAACAGAGAACAAAACAAAGTTTAGGTGGGGCTAAAGAGAAAAGACAATCATAAAGCCTAATATTATATCAACAAGAAACACCACTTTCCCTAATATTCATTGAATGTTCTGAGTGTCATTCAGACCTTAATAACAATGCTTGGGCCAATAGGTGGTACCTGGAACGATGACCCACACAATCTACACACTTTATGGCTCTGATATGTTTCAGAGGTCATCTTGTGTAGAATCACTGCTCCTCTTCACAAAACATAAAAATAAAAACAATGTGAGTCAGAAAAATGTAATACTGAAAAATTTAAAAGTAGTTAATGATCTTATTTGTAATGGCTCACCTTGAGACTCCAGAGCAAAGTTGGGCCACAAATCTACTTATGGTAGAAGGTAGTCAAACTTTGACTTGATCCACTGCAGCTTGGACAGCTGTCCCTCATCCTTACGTCCAGAGATTGTAAGGATTTCTGTGCACAACATAAAAGTTAACAGCTTATTCTCATGTTTGTTCAAGATGATTAAATCAATGTTAAGATTAGGAAGAGAAAGCCTACTATGTCTTCTGGAGTTGGTGTGACAGATACCTCTGAAGGTTGCAGGTACAGGGAAATAATCCGCCTCGTACATGCTGATAAACAAGAGCAGATGATGTGAGATAACATTTAAAATAGAGACTTTGTATAACACTTCCAAACTGAATATTTGTAGAAGGAGAGTACTTACCAAAAGTGACAAAGATGAAAAAGACAAAGATTTTATAATACTCCTCCATCATAGTGTCCATTGTCTGGCTCTCTTGCTCAGTCATCAAATGTTCCTCACGACTATGAAACATCTCTGTAAATGTTACCGCCCTATTTGCATAGAGGTTTGCAGGCTGACGTGTTTTGCGCCTTCTGACCCAAGATGAAAAATATACAAGTGAGTAAAGATATACGTTAATCAGCCGATGACTGTATAAAACATAAGAGCTAAAATAAATTTGCTGATTTAATATACCTGACAGACGTCTCCCAGTATTAAATAACTGGTTGTCTGTTGTTGTCATTGTACCCATTTGGTCTCAATCGTTCACTTCTTCTTAGCATGACTGTAAAAACAACAACACAACAGTTGCATATTGAAACAAACTCTGACAGAATAAAACGCTTTAAAGTGTCACACAAAAAAACAAACATGATTTAAAAAGATTTACTACTATGCCTTCATTCTATTTAAAAAAAACTTTTGTGCCAAATATAGTGAAACCACCTATATAGTGTTGCCCATTTCTGTCCCATTCCCAGTTAGCCCACAATAATGCTGAATAGTGTGTATACATTTAGACAAAATGGGCTGACAATATGGGCCCATACCTCATGTAGTTAGCCCAGATAAAACCCAGGCCCATTCATCATTATGTAAGATGATTTATTTGTTTATGTAACAACTTCATTTTGAAATGAGGATATTTCATTTAAAGAGCAGGAAGTATGTAAGATGATTTATTTTTCCTTTTCAATTAATATGATATCATGCAAGATCAGTTATTTACTAAAGATGTTCCATAGCTAAGAAATTGTGCTGTGCCTTTAAGAGGAGTTGTTTCCTTCTTCTTCATTGTTTTTTTAGGGTCCCGAGACAGGGGTCTAGACTGTTAACATGGCGGTTGAATAAAAATCAACCGCCATGTTGACTTTTATTCAACACGGATTGAATAATGAATCTGGTAACACAGATTTATATCACATCTTAGGATTCCAATTATATATGTAGCCCAACGAAACATGCATTATTAAAAAACCCATGTACACACAATGAAAGCAAAGTAGTTACTCTTTTTAAATAATGTAAGTGGTTTTATTGTGTCAAGATACTTTAAAACAACTTCTGCTAGCAACTTAGCTTCGTTAGTGAACCAATTTTATTCTACCGCGTTGGCGCCCAAATTAACGGATGGTAGCAGCAAATAGCATGGCGCCGCAACTATTTGAAACTGTTTGGCCCAGAAGTTTGAAATCGCTCTGCATCCAAATATTCTTACCTTAATGATGGCAGATGACTCATTGTGTGTGTTTTAACAATATCAGAAAAATTATCACCCAAAAGAAAAGCAAAAAAAAAGAAAGGAAAAAAAGAAACACAATTAATTAACTCTCATTTGGGTATTCCGGTCATCCGAACTATTACGAGCAGCAATTATTTTATCTCCCTAAAATTTGATACTATAGATAAAACAGACAGAGTGTGCTTACAGATAGTAGAAGGCGAGCCAACCTGCAGACTACGCGCCAACGGACTAATGAAGAGACTACGTTTGATTTTGAAACCGTATATCCATCCGCAGTTAACAATTGTATGTTTGTTAACACAAACACAAGATTAATTTTGAGAGTGCTACATCGGTTTAACTAATGTAAAACCGGTGTAGCACTCATAAACGTACTCTATCAAAATGAGGAGGACGAATATTGTCAAATATGCTTTGGAACTATTTTCTTTAGTGGATGTGTAAAGTGCCTACTTCAATTCATCAAACTTTATTGGCAAAGGTGCCAGAGAAAAATTAACAAAAAGGTTAAGATAATTGAAACCAGATTAAAATATATATTGATCATTAATAGAAATGTTAAGGGTTTTTTATTTTATTTATGCTGCTGACTTGGAAAATGTTTGCGGATGAAAAAACAGATGCTCAAAATTTTACTCTTGTCTTTCTCACTTGAGACTTAGTCCCTAAGGACTCGCTCACTTATCAAGTGAGAAAGACAAGATCCCGAGTAACCTTCCGGAGATCCCGGCTTTTTTTTCGAGATCCCGAGAAATTCAGTCGAGATCCCGACTTTTTTTCTCGAAATTCAGTCGAGATCCCGACTTTTTTTCTCGAGATCCCGAGAAATTAAGTCGAAATCAAGTTGGTGGTTAAGTCCAGCAGCTTCTGCTCCACAGTTACAGACAGAAACAGAAAAAGGGAAGGACTGACAGTTACAGGTTTCTATGGTAACCACTAACTCAAGAACAACAACAGAACTTAATACATAAATAATAAAAAATATCTGTAGAAACAGCTTATTAAACAAAATAAATAAATAAACAGATTTTGACAAACATCACATCAATAATATTATTAAAATAAAACCCTGCTACTTTTATATGTAGCTTATTCCCTTTAATGTTTTGATTGTTTAAACAAGTCCTTTTTATACTGAAACAGAGAATCTACCCAATGCAATCAATATTGAAGACTAAAACATAAACTGTGATATCTGTTCAAATTCAGATGTTTTCTATCCTTCTGTGCCACTTATTAAAAAAGTAATTGGCATCTCTAAAAATATTTAAGGTTGTACAGATGATCATGTAAATTATAGACAAGGTACAATAAATTTAACTTCAATAAAAAGTAATTACACAAACAATCACTGTCATTACATGCGAAAAAACAAATAAAAATTAAGAATTTTACAGTTGGATTTTTAAAAGCCCCACATTGATATGCCATCCATGTGCATGAAGTGTGTGTACGTGCACCCATATGCAATTCACCGTAGATTTAGTGAACATTACAGCAAGCATAATAACGTAACAGTCTTCTATTGTAATAAACAGACACTTTAAATCGGTTTAATTCAATGTTTTTTTTTATTTTGTGTTTTTCTTAAAATAGAATTTACAAATTGGTTCTTTTACCACAGACATTGCGCTCCACAAGTATTGTCTTCTAACATCCTCCCTCCACCACCACTGTGCTATTTGGAGCAATTTAAACTGTACAGTTTATTTGTGCGAATGAGTCTCTCTCTTCAGGTGAGCATTGTTCTTTCAGTATAACTTATTATCAATATAAAATGACCCTGAAGATCAAAGATTTAGCAGAGGAGGCGGCTGTACTCAGAGAGGGCCGATGACTTTTTAACACCGTCCCAGATACGTGCAGCGTAGTGAAACCTGGAAAGAAAAACATAAAAATAAAAATGGTGGAAAGTAGATTTTAAAAAAAGATGAGGATACAAAGATCTGCAAGTCCATGCCGACACTTAATGTGGTTATAATTGCAACTGTGCTGAAATTAATACGGTTTAACAGATGGAGTAAAGAATACTTAGTTTTTGAGAGGCTTTAATTATCATTAAAATCCAAACCTATTGGGAAAGGCTTTACACTTTAAAACAATGTGCTTTTTTGAGATTCCTCTGTTTTAACATTGTAGGTTAAAAACAAAATCTGTGATGGTTAAAGTAGAAAAATACAAACACTAAAACACAGTGTGAGATATTTACCAGTTTTTCTCGGTGAGAATGGTGTGGGACAGCTGACAGCGAGGCATGGCCAGGATCTGACTGCGGAGCTTGGACACCATGGTGGAAAAGGTGGGGTGACCTCTGTAACCTGGCAGCAGAGAGAACAGCGGATATGTTCCTGCTCCTAAATACAGCGGAAAAATGTTTTAAATTAGTGACAGAAGACAAAATGTTTCCTTTTCTGATATGAATGTGTTTTTTTTTTACCAACCTGTTTTGTTCAAGTTATCCTCTCCATCATTTTCATGGACCGGAAGCAGAAACATGTTGACTTCAGTATCAAGGTATTCCTGTGCCAGTCCAGGAAAAATGTTGCAATCCAACATAGACAATGTACCTGTGAGGAAAACAGTTTATGCTTTTTATCCTGAAGCAGATGTGAAGTTGCTTCTGATATTGCAACAACTGCTTTACTCTGAATAATAAAAACTCAACTGCTATATGTGGAACATCAAGTTCAATCATGTTTACAAAATATATGTGTCCTATTTAAAAAATATGTGTGTGTATTGTGGTAAAAGATTTAATATTCACAATCATAATTTTTACTACATACTTTGAGACTTCCAGATCATGGGGCACCGAATGAAACCAATGTAATGATGTGAAAAAGCTTACACCATTATCATACAAAAAAGGATCATAATAATTGTTATTGATAAACACTGACTGGATCTCCTTGGATGAAAATTTAATTTTTACCAGTGTGACCAAACTTTTCAGCTTCATATTTTTTACACTAAACTTGATTTATCAATAGTTGAGCTTAAGCTGGATATTTCAGAATACTTTGCTTTTACAAGCAGATATTTTAAGAAAAGTATTAGTGCTGTACCTTTGTATTTAAGATGAGAATATGCCATCAATTTGTCCACCACTGTATGCATGTTCTTAACATTTCTTGGACAGAAATCTTCTCGTCTGGACTTATTCTGGAGAAAAACTGGACAGAGGGGTAAAAAAAAAGCAGAGACATTCTTTCTTTCCAAATGAATAAATCTGGTTGATATGGAACAGTGCCCCTGTGGCTCCAGAAGAACACCCACCAATATGAGGATAGTACTCTGCACCATCATCGCTGCCGGAGGAGCCGGTGCTGTCATGGCTTGCAGATGGAGTGGAAGGCTTCAACATCTCAGCAGTCTGCAGAAACCTACAATCAAACAATGTTACACAACATCCACTATATAGAATTATGACTCAAAAGACATAAATTACATAAATGACATCATTTGCATTGCTTTAGGAAGGGGTGTTCTGGTTGGAGTCAGAATCACTCTGTCTTGTATTTTCTTGTAAGCTTAAGCAATTAAAAAGAACACAAAAACAAGTGCTTACCTGTACAGGTTTATGTCAGTAAACCAATCTTGAACCACTATAACTACATGGCACACAGTAAACAGGAAGGCGGCGATCTGAAGAGACTGTTGGTAGAGTTAGAAGGGAAAAATGAGTCAACCTGTTTGTGTGACTTTCAAACTGAATTAAATTGTTTAAGGTAAAGATTAATACTGCATACTCTGTGGCTACCTTCACATAGCCTACTGCCCTCTACAGGATAAATACAAACCTGCATTTCCACATATGTGTGAGGAAGGTTGTACTCTGGAGGCAGCTTTCTGTCATTGTTGATAACGTGGTCAAGTATAAACGGGCTGAGAATAGGCTAAAAGACAAAAAAAAGTGATGCATTTACAAAAAATAAAGCTCCTACTCAGTTCTTCTGAATCTTCAATAAGAGTGCGTACAAACAAACATCTTACTTGTGTATCCAAAAAGATGACTCTCTCCTGAGTGATGAAGAAATCTATACCTGTGCTCTGATTGCCTCCCCTTTCCTTAATTTCTTGACTCTGTGGTCTAAAGACATAACTCCTGCACAGAAGAAAATATTATTCCACCAACAGTGCACAACTATTTGTATGTAATAAGTAAAGGGGACATTGTATTTATATACAATATTTTTTTTGCAGACTTTTAACACATAGACTACAGACATTGTATGTCAAAGTGCATCATTGGGCAAATGTAGTTCTTGTAGTTTGCATTCAGACAGGTCTTCTATAGATTTAGAGTCCACTTCAATTGTTCTGAGACCTAGGTTTTCAGGCAGATCAAAGTTCGGTCCCCAAAAACTCGGAATTCCTAGACAAACGGATTAGAGTCTGATTGAGGACTCTAATCCTGGGTTGGTCTGAAGACACCATTATGTAAAAGTATAAGTTACATGATTCATTCATTTGATAAGTTAAATTACATCAAATGAATGAATTAGACAGAAATTGAGAACAGTGTAAGGTGTGTCTTATTCTAGGTGCTAACACCAAGCTTACCTTTGATCTTCCTCTGGTGTGTTGGCAGATAGCAGTGACATAATGGTTGATTTCCCAGTTCCCTGCAGGCCAATGACTCCCACCACCAACATGTCTGTCTGGTCCCTTAGATACTGAAGCACAACACAACAAAACACAACTTTCTCTAAGTTCATTCAGCACACTTTAAATCAAACCATTTCATTAACCCACTCCACTTTAATTAGTTAAATGTAGTAAAAAACAACACTCACCTCCATGGCACTGTCACACCAATTCATCTGATCATCCACCAGCTTAATACTGTGCTTCATTTTCTCGGGATGAAGGAGTTTAGACTGACCGACCATGGCTGAAAGTCACAAACAAAAAGTTATTTTCCTGTCATTTACACAACATTCAACTTTATGAAAACATAACTACAAGGTGTAGTATAATAATAGGAAGCCATTGTCACAACTGCTTCTTAGAAACAATCAATATTCTGACATAATTCTGGTTGGATTTGTGATTCTCGCAGGATTATTTTAGCTGGTTTGGTTTCCTGCCATTAGCCTGGCTGCATACATACAGACAAGTATACTTCTGATTGTTTATAACTGAATTATTCATTGAAAGGACTACATTGAAAGGACTACATTCAAATGAACAGCATTTGGAGTTCAATCGTTGCGGTCGAAGGCTGAAAATCTGGTTGCAGTGCAAGGCTCTCTGAAATGCTGAGTAAATCAGGTATCTCAAATGTTTTAATCTGGAAAACGGAAAACTACCGTTTAAATAAATTGAAGGCTAGCCAAACGGGATGCCTAAACCAATAAGATCCATGGTGATCAAAGTCTATAGCTGCCTGTGAGTACTGTAAAAAAAAGTGGTTATGCAACTAAATATCAGTTAAAATATTTACAATAAAAATAAATCTTGAAGCTTTTTTTCTGAGTTTATACAGTAAATGTTTAAGTTTATAAATAATTATGCAGACACTGCTACTTTAAAAGCTTCTATTCTGTCTTTTGCACGTTCTGTAGAGTGAAAACCAATTTTTTTGGAAATTAAATAAATTGTAGGGATTTTAAACACCAGTGAAAAAGAAAAGAAGGTTTTAAAGCTATACTGACTTACGGTCCACAGAATTGCCAGATGCAGAAGCCCCCATTCCTCGGTTTTGGATCTGATAAACAGGTTGTGTGGGTCTCTGGCCTTCCCTTTCTACCTTGGAAGATCCAGGACCAGAGGACTGAGCTGCTGCCTCAGGGGGTGTCCCTGGCTTCCCTCCATCATCCCTGGCTTTCATTAGCATTATGGGCTTTTCCAGGAGTGGAGTTCCACTAACAGGTGCGTTCTGTGATGGTTTGGCCTTAGAAAAATACCCCAAAGCAAAACAGTTTTAAGAATTGATTACGTGGTATTCGGGTAAGAAACACTTACAGAGTTGTCATAGACACAAGGCTAATAGAAAAGCTTGTTAAAAGTAGCTAAATAAAAAGAAACTGACCTACCCTTTCACTTGGAGGCTTTGCAAGAATGATGGGTGTTTTTTGAATGAGGGGGCCTGGTGGATCCTCACTTCCATCCTAACCACGAAATTGTACACATACATATATACATATATTAACAGTTTATCTCACAAATAGGACGTGGTTCCTTCTTTAAAGTGTATGTTTGTAGTACCCTTCGTTCTCTCGGCTGGTATTCCCGATCGCGGCTAGGGCCAGACAGATTTTGTCCAGGTGGTCCATCTCTCTCTCCTCGGCGTCGCCTCCTTCTCCTCCCTTGTCCGTACATCCCGGGCTGGCTGTGACCGGACTCTGACATATTAGCAGCTGTCAAATATACAACATCTAACGTTAGGAACCAATAACCAAATGGTTTTAAGCAATGTCGATGTATACCCCACTTGTAAACAAGTGTAGCTAGCACTTCCGGGTGGTATGCTCGTTTATCAATCTGACGTTCACCGTTACAGTACGCAGGGGCGGTAATAGTTAAGAACCATACAACTCCGCTCGCGTGGAAATCGCTTTGCAGTTAAATAAACAGCCTTTTCCGTCCACCAAACAAGCTCGTATTAAAATGTGCATTTTATAATTAGTTCCGCTCACTATGAGTCGCGACACATCTATTTTGTTTGGGTATGTTCTTAGTGTTTTCCTCCTGCTAGCATATATTCGTTATTTTATTTGTAACGCTTGTTAATAGACTTGTTTCTGTATTTGTAGCAACCACTGATTCTACAAAGAATTTACTCACGGGGTAAGTACAAATACTTTTCTCCATTTTCGGATTTTCATTTGGAAATACTTTTGAAACCTTGTACCTTCCCCTTCCACTTCAAAATAATGCACAGTTTTGAATGTTGGCCTATCACATAAATCTAGACAAAATACATTGAAGCAAATTAAAGTCATGTGACAAAACTGGAAATTTTAATGGCGGTCGAATACATTGTCAAGTCAGATTTCAAGTATAAACGCTAATCTGACCATAATTATGCATTGTGGTAGTTGTACGATCTCCTCTTCCGGTCTAAACAGGATGTGGGTGGAACCGGTATGTTCTCGGACGCCATCAAGAAATTCCCCCCAGTTTGAAAATATCTGAGTTTTATAAAAATATATATTTATTATCCGTTTTGATGTGAAGTTCAGTGCTTATAATATTACTTAAACCACAACTACTGACGCACGCCAAAAACGTCTTTTTCAAAGTGTGAAATGTTTGTTATTTAAATCTGCCTCATCTGAGGAATTATATGTTCTGTGTTCATCCTTGACCAAGAGAAAACCATTGGTAAGTACACAGTACCTGTGCAGGTAGTTAGATATACTGCGGATTTACCCAATAGCAATGCTTTAACTAGAAATACTTTTTAGCATTCGGTTTAGTATTTACACGTGCCTGAGGGAAAATTATGGACAATTAGTGTAGACATTGTACGTGTTGGTCTTTTTAGCATTATTTAATAGTTTGTAAATTGATAGACCCCAGATATCAGATTCTTAGGAGCGAAGGTGTGTCACTTTAAAAGCATATGGACAGAAAGTGTGAAAAATCCGCATTAAGACGCTAACCACGCTGTAAGGCTACACATATGAAAAGTTAACTCGAAAATGGTAACTTTTAATGTTTAAACCAAACTTAGCTTGAACGTGATCAAAACTTTTCCATATAATGGGATAAAATTATATTCATAATGGTGAAAATGTTCTCTTACGTTTCACATATTAAGACAAAGAGAAAGTGAGACAGAGAGTGTTCAAATGCTATTTAGCAAAATAAAGAAACATGATACAAACAAAAAGCATGTATATTACAAATATACATTTAAATACATTTAATTAAGCCATTTACTCATGTTCATTTAGATAATTATTTACAACAAATGAAAACCAAAATGTCATTTCTGCAGAAAATTGGAATATTATGTAAGACCAATAATAAATTAATTAAATATATATTATCAAATAATACATGTTTTGGCCTCCTTTTACAGTACTTACTGCATCAATGTAGCATGGCTTTTTAGGTTACTTTAATAGCAGCTTGCTGCTTGTCTCATGACTTTCATCTTCCTCCTAGGTAAGGTAAGTTTGCTACCCAGTCATGCACTGCAATTCCCTAGTTTTTAAATACTTGGAACTTTTAGGGGTGTGAGCAGGTACCAAGTACTGTTGGGAAATAAAATCAGGATCTTTATAAAGCTCTAGATGAAACATAAATGTTTCTTGTAGATGGCTGAAAGGACTTTGGACTTGATAAAACACAATGGACTAAGATCCACAGATGGCATTGCCCCCAAATCATCACTCCCTATTAAAACTTCACACTTGATCATAAGCAGATTTTGTGCTTCTCCACATTTCCTCCAGATTCTAGTATATTGATATGATGAAATGGTTGTTTCTGATTCCAAAATGGCTTAATATAAGGAATGTAAAGTTGTAGACTTTACATTGCTCTTGAAGCACTAACTTCTGCCACAGTCTTTGTGAATCTCCACTCTAACTCTTGAATGGCCATTGCTTCACAATCCTTTCAGGACTAAAGTTTTACCTAATGTTCATTATTTTCCACATCTTTCCTTCCACTCAAGTTTTCAATATTATGCTTGGATGGGCCTTTCGCAATTAACAATAAAACAATTAATCGCACAATAAATCAAAATGAGCTCAATCATTTCATTTTTTCCATTTCTATCTATCATTTTTCTTTTCTTTCTCTCTCTCTCTCTGTTTCTACCAAAAATTGTATGACAAACGTCTTGAGTCTGGTGCATTGGTCTCAACTAACCCTAATGTTGAAGAATAATTGTGTTTACAAAAACTTTAACATCCATGTTATTTATTGCTTCTATTGTTTTGTTTATTTATTTTGCCATTGTCATCATATTACTTTAAAATGGTCTCAAAACAACAATTTTATCATTTATCACAATAACTTCTGGGACAATTTATCATCCAGCAAAATTAGTTATTGTGACAGGCTTGTGCTTGGATACAGCACACTGTGAATAGTCAGACTACTTAGCTATAACTTTACCAGGCTTTGCAAGCCTGCCAGTCGCAGGTGGCTGGAAGTCTTTCACAAAGTTAAGAGATTGTCATAATAACACTCTTCTGTAGTTCTATGTACATTTAAAAAGTAAAGGGTTTTAATTTCACTTCATTGAAATTAATAGAAATAATTGAAATATATTGTTCTGTCTGCAATACATCTGTATTTTTTGTATTGTATTACTTAGATAAAATAATTTTCCCATAATGTAATTTTTTAGGTACTCATGTATATGTTAGACAAGTTCAAATTATAATTAGAACTGATTAAATCTTCTCTATTTAATTTCCAGGGAGCCAGAGGCTGGCCTGAGCAGCTTCTTGTGTCTGATGCCGCTGATGAGCCGTGGATAAATCTACATAATCGCAGGTGAATCATGAACACTCAGACACCAAATGTTTGGCAAGTGGCTAAACAAATCTGCAGCTTGATGTTGCACTTTCAGAACTGCAAAATCCACATCGTCTGCCAGATCTGGAGAAATCTTTTCATTGCTTGAAGACTCACACCATGCCGCTGGATAATGCAGCCATCTCACTGTTGTCCCATCAATCTTTTTCTACATACTGAGAACTTTGGGAGCATGCATAGAGCCACATTGCAGTCTTTTCCTCATTTCTAAATTGTTCCAGAGAAAGTGGAGCATTTCTAGTCACATCATTGTGCAACAAAGCACAAAATCTGATCGCTATCGCTCAGTATCAAATCTTATTCACTTATCAAATGTTGGAGATGTATCACAAGGCATCTGAATACACTGTGGAATATGAAGTCGGTGAAGATGATGAGGAGCCTGTCTCCCAAAGCGACTCTGATGAAAAGACATCCGATTCTTGTGAAACCTCTGAAAACTCTGATTCCGAGGAAACTGCTCTACCTCCCCCCATCAAAAACGGAGAAACCTGCAGCAAGTGTGGTCGGGGACCTTTCAGGTCGGTGAAGCGCCATTTGCTTTACTGCCGTGGGGTGAAGGACAAGTTTCAGTGTGTTTTGTGCAAGCACTACTTTTTCACTGAGGACGCTCTACAGGAACATCACATGCCTCTGTATTTGTGTCACAGCTGTGGTCAGGTTCTCCCCACCAAGAACTCTTTTAGCCGCCACCCGTGTCCCAGGGGAGTCAAATCCACTTTGGTGCTCTTCTGCTCCGAGTCAATGCCGAAAGCATGCAAAATATGCAAATCCTTTTTCTCATCTGATAAAGCTTTGTCAATCCATCTGACCAATGTTCACTCATCTGAAATCAGCACCAAACAATACATTGTTGCCGATTCATCTTTGTTGGCAGGAGTCACGAGCGTCCAAACCCAGGCTGCTAAGAGGAATCTATGTGTTGGTCAGGCTCATGTAGATCACGCCACCCCAACTCCAGACACTCAGGGCTCCGAGGCAGTAGCTTCTTCAACGCTCTCCATTCTAGCCCTGTTTGAGAACGAGAGCCAAGAGTGGGCTCTGATGAAGCGGATGAACACAGGATGGCGCTCTAAAACACCCTGTCGCTGCAGGCAGTGTGGTGCCATCTTCCGACAACCTTCCTTTGCCATCAGCCACCGCTACCTCCATCGAGGCCAGCGCTCCTACCTCTGCCAGTGTGGCCGGGCGTTCAGGCACCAGCTGCATCTCCTGCGACACTGCGTTCAGCACGCTGAGGCCTTGAGCTACATTTGCGTCGGCTGCGGTGATACTTTCTCTGGAGCAAAACTTCTAACGCGCCACATAAACGGTAAACCATGGAGGGGAAATCAGCGTGGACGGACAGTGAAAGAAAGTGAGAATAAAAAGTGCAGGATGCCCTTGATGTGTGACTGTGGACTGGTGTTTTTAAGGCCTTCGGCCTACATATGGCACCAACTTAAAAACAGAACTAAAAGGAAGAACCTTTGAAGAAGTGCCAGGTCTGTGCATGTTTTGGTTTAATTAGAAACCAGTGATGAAAAACCAAAAACCTATAGCATTTTTGATTCTCAATTGAAGATGCAAAGTCTTGGATAAAAAATCTAGTTCTCTATTTGATTTTCAATTGAAAATACTAAATAAGTTTTTGTTCATTTGTTTCTCCAAATTTAGAATACAAGCTCTTCAGGCTTCAGAAATTGAGTATGAGCCTGATTTCTCTACTGTTCTCACACACTTTCAAACACTATATGCCACGTAGGTTTGGACTTTGTTTCCTGTTCATAATAAACACTCTCTATAAATGTCACATTTTCTGTTTCTTTTGTTATCTTTGTTTAATATTTACACTTGTTTTAAACATGTATGTACGAGGAAAGCTGCAGGATACTTTTCATCACATCCAAATAGTTCAAAGTAAACTGTAAATCCTTTAGTAAGAATAAATGCTGAAGAAAAGCAGGTTGATAATTCTTTTTGTTTTGTATAAGTTGAATTTTTTCAGGTAGTTACATTATTGGATAACTTGTCAAGTGAATTAGTAATTCGCAACAATCTCTAATCTGTTATAAAGCACTATGACTTTAAAAAAAGTACAGTGTGGAAAATCTTTATTTAACGTAGGATAAATCAGTCCAGACTTCATGTGTCTGTTTTGTAAGCTTTGAAAGAGAAATGATTTAACTTTGTCCAAAAGACAAGAAAGCAGTGAAATAACAATGTACTGCTGGATTATAAGCCAACTTTTGTGCTTTGTTCCAAAATTATTATGTTAAAAAAATAATAATAAGCCTCCCAATTCAAGTTTTTTTTAGGCAAAAACTTTTAGGAAAAACATTTGAACAAATTGTGGAAGGAACAAGCTGACCTGGATTTATTATTTTGAAGTTTGAAGGGAATAAACACGTTGTTTAGTTAACACCTGACCACTAGATGGAGCCATCGAGTCACTCAGCCAGTTCTAAGCCAAGCATCTTGTCAGACAATATTAGTATTTTAAATAAATATTACATATTTATCTATGTAATAAATACATATTTTCTTTTAAATCTTGGTGATTAATCTTGCATTTTTGTGTTCTGTAATGCATTTTTTAGAACAATGGAGCAAGGAAAAATAAGACCATAGCACTTGTAAGAAATTATGTCAAAATTTAAGTGTTTGCAAACAGAAAACTCTGAAAGAACCAGTAAACAACAACAAAGTAAAAAGCAATTTAAGGTTTTCCTAAAACCTAGTGAGAATTATATAGAAAAGACCACAAAAAATAAAATAGAACTAAAAATATCTCAAATTCCACAGGAATAATGTAGTAATAATTATTCATAAAAAAGTCAGTTTAGACAAACTTTGATGATAATATAATGTAATCTACAGTTTTTTTAGATCAGTTCCTTGTGCACGGTCACAAATGCATTTGCCACGCAGCCCAGCAGACTTCCCGAAAAACTCTTGACAGCCCCACTTTCTGAAGATGTAATTCATCTGTAACTTTACAGGATGAGTCACTGAGCGACATGTGCAACTCTGAGCCAGTCGATGAGATTTTTACTGAAGCAGTTCTCCAGCAGTTCTGGGCAGCCAGGATTTGCAGGTGTTGCAGACGGAAATGTTGCAGACACCAACATGTAGGACAAAAAAAAAAGTGCTTGTAGCCATGTCACCTGCAAAAGAAGGAAATACAGTGAAACAACCTTCTACTTTCTATCAAAGCTGGAACATTTCACTTGAGCTCAGCTACCACATCCTGCCGTCTGTGTGTTATCAGCAGATCTGTGCAGCAGCATTGTCACAAACTGCTGCCGCTGTTTACCTGATCTCTGGGTTTCGGTGGCGTAGGACCTCAAATAGCAGCTCTGAGGTCTGCTGGAAGCAGCGAGTCAGCTCGTCCAGCTTCTGCTCCATGAAGAGAATCCTCTGCTCCAGCTCTCGATAGGAGTTGTTCCAGTTGGCGCTGAGGTCACACATGATCATCTGCATCTGATGGAGACCAGTGTACAAAGCAAATGCACATATTTTTATTATTATTATTATTTTTTTTTAAATAAAACAAAAAGAACAGAACAATATTGTAATATAAAACTTCAATGCTTCACTTTCTCCACATTTTGTTATTCCAAAAAGGAGTAAATTCAATCCCACCTAAAGAGAATGTAATTTTTTTTTGCAATTAGATGTTTCTAAAAGTTTATTCAATTGCTTCTAAAGGATTTTGAAGAGCATCCACCCATTTATTGATGAGTGAGTCATGTGAGCAACAATCAAATTACTACAAACTCAGTGGGAAGACTAACGTCTTGAGAGTTACAAATAGAGCAGTGACAAATGGAGAAGGTGGCTGTATACAGCGCTGTAATCAAGCTGGTTCATAGAAAGCTGAGTGGAAGGAAATTTTTTTTGCACAAGCAGCTATGACAACCTTTATGAAGATGCTAACTTTTTCTCCACCACAATCAGCCACCTGCCTTAGATCTTATGTTTTAACAACCAAAAAGCAATCCACCAGTCAGCCATAGAAGAGTGTCCAAATAAATCCACTCCTTTGTAAACGGCACATAGCTGTCCAGCTGAAGTTTTCAAAAAGACAAGCGAAGGATTATCAAACCACGAGAAATAACTTTCTGGTCTGATTAGACAAAAATTTAACTCTTTGGTATTATGAACACCATCATTTCCAAATCATGTCATTTGTAAGAGAGTTGTGCTAAATCTGAGGCATCATAGTCAAGAAGACAAGAGAATGTAAATCCTGCAAAAGTTTTATGTAAATGAGTGTGATTTCTGAGGTTAGAATTTTAAATATATTTGCAAAAATGTCACATTGACCTAATGAAGTATGTGGAGTTTTAATGGGTACGGGGGAGAAGGATGAATTTAATTAATTTTGGAACAGAGTTGTAACATGAAATGTGGAAACATTAACGCATCTCCGTCTCATTAAATTGGAATTTGATTAAAAAAAGTTTATTTATTTCAGTTTTGAAACTGAACCTCATATTACTCAGCATAGTTTCTACATTTACTTTTGTTCATTTTGATTGTTCTAGCTTAAAACTAGATAAAAAACCTAAAATTACATTTCTTAAAATTGTTGATATTACAGAAATGTTTTAGCCAACCTGGCAATTGTCCATTGGACAATCGTTGAGTCCTTCAGAAGGAAAGTAAGCTTTGAAAGATAATTGCTAAAGGAGCTTATTATTCACAGATAACTTTATCTTAGCATGTCAATAAATAGTTTGGTGGAAGCAAAAAGTTCAGAACAAAAAGGTGCAAAAGCAGCAGAGATTACTGCAGCCTTAAAATAACTGTGAAGCAAAGTTCGTTTAAGAGTCTAGGAGAAACAAAGAAGTTTTGCAATGCGGCTGGAGTGGTGACAGACAGCCACAACACAGACATGGACCGGAGTACTTCATGCTTCCCCCTGCTGACAAGTTTTATGGAGATGCTAATTTTGTTTTCCAGCAGGACTTGGCACATTTCTGCCAAAAGTACCGATAGCTGGTTTAATTACCACTGTATCACAGTGCTTGACTGAAAATCACCCATACAGATCATGAGGAAGAAACATCAGATTCAACAATGCTGATGAGCTGAAGTCTAGGTTGCTATGACAACCTGGACTTCCTTAACACCTCAGCTGAGCTACAGACTGATCTTCATGCCAAGCTGCACTAATGCAGTAATTAATACAAAATGAGCCTTAACTAAATACTAGGTCTATTATATACTACAAAGTACATTCATACTCTTCAGTAAGCTGACATTTCTGTATTAAAACTCCCTCTTTTCATTGATCTTACACAATATTAATTTCAGAAGCACAATTTCAAGCTCACAACATAAAAATATGCTTGCAATATATAACTTTATGTGCAAAGGGTCTGTGTAACGCAAGACGTTTAATGTTTTTAAGTGAATTACTGAAACACCTCTCAATTAAATTTTAATTTAATGAGATCCACCTCCTTATTTTTGCAGTCAGATTGTAATGTTTTCTTTATGTGCCTTATTGTTGAGGTTGTTTTAGTATTTTCCTCTGGTTCTGTACTTAGAATGAATGATGTTAAACAGATTTCAGTGAGTAAAGAATACAGTGAAGTGATTTCACTGAATATCTTCCATAGAGCTAAACAGCCAGCTGCAGACTAAATTACAAGTTTCCATACTTGTGGTCTGTTTAACCCTCAGCTTATTTTCCATGTAACTCAATCAAATGCACTGTATTAAACTGTACATTATGGGTTCTCTGTTTTATATAATTTTCTCAAAAAGCATCTGAACCCTGATTTGAAATAAAGAAAACTGGATAAATGCGTTGTTTCTAATAACTTTGATGTAAAACGGTTACTACATGTTCCAGCTGGCGTTTACCTTTGGGAGGTCCACCATCTCACTGACATAGTCTCTCAGTTTTCTTTGTTTGAGGCGTAAATGTCGAAATCTGTAGAGTAATAATAAAAAAACATGTTTGTTAGATATCAGTCATGTAGAGGTATTTCAAACATAAGCATCTTTGTATTTTATGATTCAATGTGTTTCACACAGAGACAAAAGTGGATCAAATTAGTCATTTCTATTGCACAAAAAAATTATTTTGGATTCAAAGTCCTTATCTAAAGCCAATTATATCATGTTTTGGGTTTAAAAGCTCCAGTTAGTGATCTAGATCGCTCATCTAAAGACACAGCTTCCCAATTTTGGACAAATATACCAGTCCTGGCACAAGACGGTCCAGTTTGGGAAAAGAATATGCTGACGAGTATTCCACTAATCAGCGCGGAGAGGGTCATGCTGAGTTTGTTAAACAGCTGTAAAACATTGCCAGGGGCGGAAAACGGATAAATTTAGCTCCACAGATGGACGAAAGCAGAAGTACAAAGAAAACAGATTTATGGAAACCAATATTGCGATCGGTGCTTGGCGGCCGAGAACATAATGAGGTGATGGAGTCTCATTACAGTAGACAGTAATTCCCGAGGTGTGGAGGTTCCTCCCGCTCTCATACTTTCCACAGGGTGTTTATTTGTAATGGTTCAGCCCAGTTTGAAACAGGAAGCACAGGCCCTTCCACGCAGGCTAACGCAGAGCGCCCTCACACATGTATTCCTGTTGACAGAATAATTGAGCTCTTAATCACACTACTAAACTTCCTGTCTTGTGCAATCCACTTGTTCTTGGAGTTTGGGGATCCCATATTTGCAAGAAATACAAAACTTAGACGTCGTCTCAACATAGTGACTTTTGTTCAGTGTTATATTGATTAGTGAATCTTTACGGATGAATGTTTTACCGATAATGATTTTAATTGGTCACTTGCCAGCAGGAACTTTGACTTGGACTCAAAAGAAGAGTGTGTTCCTGTTCACACATGTCCCGCTAACACCAGACTTGCAACTCAATCTCACTCGTAATCTAAATTAGCCATTGAAGTTGGGAACTTAGGGTGCTGACACTAAGTAAATGGACCATAAAATACACACTGCAAGGCGTACAAATGCCACCATCCTGCAGCTCCTACGCAGGTTTAAAAACAGTGCCACCACAGTCCGACTCACACTCTGATGGCTTCCAGAAGACATCGCTGGTGTCGTCGATGCTCGTCCCGGCTGCCGTTCGCCGGGCTTGCACGGTGCAGCAGCCAGCATTCTCTCAGAACATTAGCAGCAGCATGCCGGATCTATATTAGAACGCAGAGACAAAATGATAAGATCATTAAGATAAAGTCAGTCCATCTTTAACATGTTGCACAACACATTTGAGCCATTTAAACTGTCCTATATTTGCAAATATCAAACACAAACCTCAATATATCCAGGGGGATTTTTTGTGATTGACCAACACAAGGTAATGCATAATTGTGAACAGTGAGGAAGGAAAGGGATACATAATTTTCACATTTGTTTATGAATAAGCATGATTCAAAAAATGTGAATATGTTCACTACAAAGTGATTTTTTTCCCTAAGTAGTTCAAGCTCAGTGGACACAGAAGCAATTTTCAGATCTTACTAAACGTTTTAGACTGGATTTAGATCTAAGCTACTTCAGTTCAAGAATATGCTTTCATCCACAGGAGAAGGCCTTCAGTCCCCGACAGTCAGCGCTCTGTAACCTTAAGCTGTGACTTGAGTTTTAACACACATAAATCATATAATTAGCTCTTTAATGTCCCAGTTTTGTTAGAACAGGGACACACCGAGAAGTCGTAGGACACCAGCACTTAAGGACTAAAACTTTGTCCCAAGACTTTTGCAACCTCAGGATTTTCTTCCAGGATTCTCTCGTAGTTACCTTCATCCATTAATGTCAACAGATTCTGACACCTGAGCTTTGGGTTTCTGCAGCTCCTTCAAAGCTACCATTTAGCTGCTCCTCTATTTAATGTTCTTCCTCTCTGCCCTGTCAGGTGAGGAGGACAGACGTGTCATGGTAGGTTTGCAGTTGTGGCAACTCTTACCACATCAGCCTAACCATACTGTGAACCATTCCACAACTTCATCCTTTAACTGCCTGCTGTGTTCTTTGGCCTTCATCATGTTGTTTGTTCACTCATGTTCTCAAAGAGACAACTAAGGGTCGTCACAGAACAGATGCATTTGAAGTAAAAATAGACACAGGTTTGCTACTGTGGTGATTTTGAATGAATAGTTGTGTTGTGTTTTAATTTAGATGGAAGGGTAAAATAAACTGGACATATTTGTATACAACACATTTTATTTGTAGAGAATATGAAAACCATGAATAATTTTCCTTCTATATCTACACTAAGTACTGCTTTGTTACAGTCTGTGACATATAATATCAACAGCATGTCGTTCTAATTATGACTTTTACGAAACGCTCTGTTGGCCAATATGCTGATCAGTTTCCTCATATCTTTTAGAGAGGACATAAAAGCATCTGATTAAATTCAGACAGTCTTTCCTGTTTCACATTTTCTCACTTTGATGAACATATCAGAACCATAACTTAAATTTCTTAATGTCACAAGACCCAACGGCCCACATTCGGGTCTTGCAGCATTCTTCCCTGTCATTCTATTTATGTCCAGCTTGTTTTCCGGCACAAATCGCTACAACTGCCCTGTTGTGATGTCACTCCGGCCCTGCTGCGGTGGTTATTAATAAAGCCTGTCAGTGTCCGCATCCGGATGTCTTCCCTTGTTCCCTTTAGTGAGAACTCTGAAGGATGCAAGCGCACGCACAGAGATGCACCTAGAGACAGGATGCAGCCATGAGAGGAGAGGAAGTGGTTCTATTCTCCAAATGGTGCAGCTACTGAATGAGGCGAGGAGAAATAGCTCTCCTTAGAAAGCCCAAGCAGATGCTAACATTATGATGTCATAAATCTGTATTTTCTTCAACTTAAGGTCTTAAATCAGTCCCTTTGAATTAAAACTCTGATTTCTCACCAAAAATCAGTGGAAAAGTGGAAGCATAAGGCTTCCACTTTTCAAATTCCTCTGCAGACCACTTTTAATAGAAACACCAGAGTAAGCCAAGTTTCCTGTCCGTCCTGCTCCGACCTGAACTGACTGAGGCTTCTTTCCTTACAGAGATAAGATTATTTCCTCTGTTTGACGCCTTGAAAGAGACCTAAAGAACTCGGCAGGCCTCATCTTCTTCCCTTATCCCCCCTCACACGATCCTGTTCTCATGTGTGTATCAATTAGGGAATAGAAAAGTTACGAAAGCAGAATTAGCAACAGAATGATGACGCACATTTCCCAAAAATTTAATATATTTCCTTTAATTAATGGGTGTAGGGTCATTTTAGGGCTCTTGTATTATTTTTTTTTTATATCTGATTAGCTTTTAAAGAGTTAAAACATTTGGTCAAAAATGTTTAACCCATTTTACAGTTCAGAGCAGTTTTGTAGATTAAGAGTTGTTGGAGGTTTTTTGTGACTGAATCGATTCCTATCAAGTGAACAGATGTGTTCGTGCTTTAGCTGAATCAGTCTTTTCTTGTTAAAAACATCACCTTGTAAAAAAAAAAACAGTGCAGGACAAACCTATCTGTTTTTACAGTAGCATTAAAACACAATGTTCCCGTGACGCTGACAACAACTAAAAAGACAGACACAATGTTCCTTTTAGTGCATTATCTCACAAGTTTTGGATACATAAGTTTTGGGTAGGTTACGCATCTTCTCCTCATCAGGAAGATAAAGAAATAAAGAAACAGTAGATTGAATGATGAACAGAAGAAGAGAAACAATAATTCTTGTTTTTAAGAAATATAGAAAAGGGGTACCTGCTACTTTCACTGCATATTAAATTAGCTTTGAATAATATGAATAGGGGTGAAATTAACATGAAATTAATTCAATCTTTAAATTATGACTCGCATTTTATTTCTTAATTATGTATTAAATAATGCTTAAAAATGTAGTAATCACTTATCCATGTATTTAATGTATCCCAATATTATTAAAATGTTTATATATGAGAATATGTATTTAACATATTCATATAATAGATCATGAAACATTTTGTTCTTATTAATCTAATAATAATTTACATCGTCATTTATGTAAAAAGCAACCTTCCGGATCCCCTCTTACTGCTGCAGTAGGCTCTCAGAGTTTTTTTTTGTACCATATTCTGCTCTATTATACACTCAATGTATGACATATTAAACATTTGCTGAAGGAGAGTTAAAACCGACCCTTTTAGAAATCTGGATGTCCATCATGAAGAAGTGCACATGCTTCTCCCCTTTGTTCAGCGCCAGCTTCTCGGTAACGATGGCGACCAGCATCGCAGTGCAGGCAACACCCTGAAAGGTACAAAAACATTTAGCGCTGCTTTCACTACAGACCCTCAGTTAATAATTAAAGGTTTATCAGAACACCAAGCCATTAAAATGATGGTAACTTTGCCATGTTAGTAATTGGGATGCTACCCTCAAAGGAAATGAGCTAGTCATTGATGTTGATCCTCAGATCTTAATGGTTATTACTAATAAATCAAGTTATATTTATGAAAAGAGAAGTTCTGTAGTTAAACTGAAGTCTAAGACACCATAATTGCGTTGTTTCCTCTGAGAATAACTTACTATTATTGGACAAGGATCTGCAGTTTTCCAAAAATCCATTCACAAACACAACACAAAAGATGTAAAACAGAACAGATACACACAGCAAAGCACTGAGCTCATGTCCACAATAGTTAATAGGAGTTAACCAGTTTTTTACCTGGTATTCTGCTTTTTGGCTTGCAACAGAGAGAGAGAGGAAGAAGGACAGACAAAGCATGATCATAAGAAACATTCAGGCAGAGTTTTGAAAGATGTTTATTCTTTACTTCAGCAGCCACCAAATATTCATCATTACATCGTTTGCGAAACCCCGGAGGCAGAAGCTCTTTCGTCGGATCCATCTACACACAGCGATGGACTATACACACAGTTGTCAACCCCTGGAAACAGCTGCAGACCGATCTTTTGCAGGAGTGCTGAGCAGAATAGCTTCCAGCCATATTACAGGTGTGAGCATCACTACATATAACTCGCAGGACTTTCCCGGTGGGAGTCGGAAAAATTTTTTCTAACTGTGGGCACAGGTTTGCACACCCTCCTGCTGCAGTGGTGCCAAATGCAATAAACCTGGTAAAAATGGATATGGTGGAAAGTTTTCTCTTTTAGTGGAAACTTATAAAACAAGGCAGATGGAGAAATATGAGATACAGAGTTGTTGTTTTCCACTCTGTCACAAAAGTGTCTAAACACATCCAGATCCTCCACCGGGATTCTGATCTGGTTTGACTTGAACTCAAGGTGGCAGAGAAGTGTGTCGCCTTTTCAGAATCCACCACACCTCATCGTCAGTGACTTAATGTTTGTCTTGCTGTAACTTGTTTTATTACACATATGTTTTCCGCATGTATTTAATCTTTAACTTTGCTCCTGACCTTTCTGAACACCCGCTGTCACAGGAACATTAGCTTCTGTTCTCTTTGTATAAGAGAAAAACAAACAAACAAAAAAAACATTAATGCCCCTTTTAACCTTTTCACGCTTTGTCAAGTTACAGCCACAGTCTTCAGATTACCTGGGATTTTATGTGATATAAGAGAATGTAAAGCCTTGCCTGATTTGGAGTGATTTTTGGAATATTTTACAAATAAAAACCTGAAAAGTGTGGTGTGGATAGTTTGTCAGCCCCATCTACTCTGTTACCCCACATCCAGTGTCAACTTCCTCCTTCAGAATCCAGGTGTGTGCAATGTGATTTGAATTAATCCAGCTGTTAGTGGCTAAGAGGTTTGTTAGACAACATCAGTGAACAAACATATCCATGGAGACCAAAGAGCACAGCAACCAGGGAAGAGATAAAGTTGATCTAAACATATTTAGGCTATAAAACAACATCCAATGCATTGATGGTGGGTTGAGCTCTGTTCAACCCACCATCTGCTAACTGAAAAAGTGTGGCACAACCCAATATGGACCGAAAGGTCCATATTAACTCTGGAGGAGCCACTATGTTCCCGTGGAAGAATCCGTTAACAGGACTATTGTTAGCAAACTTCATAAGTCTGACCTTAATAGGAAAATAGCAGGAATGCAACTTATATTGGCAGAAAGCTAAAAGACGTCCTACTTGAAGTTTGGCTGAAGTCATGTAAGGGATGCCACAGCAATCATGGCAGAAGGTGCTCTGCTCAGATAAGTAAAACAAAAAACCTTCCAGTCTCCACATAAATTGTTATGTGTGGCACCAAACTAACATGTAACATCAATCCAAACACAAAATCTTAACTACAAAACATGATGACTGAAATATCATGATGTGGGGATGCTTCCCTTTAACGAGGACAGGGAAACTCGTCGGATTTACTGAAAGATGAATGAGGATAAATACGGAGCCATTCTGGAAGAAAACCTGGCGCAGAAAGACCGCAAGTTTCGGGAAGACGTTCGACAGTCCACTTACAGCCAGAACTACAGAGAAATGATTTACATCAAAGTATATTCTTGCGTTACAATGGTCTAGTCAAAGTCCAGACCTAAATACAAGAGATCATTTATAGTGGATTTGGGAAAAAATTATGTTAAACACCTAAAACTCTGAATGAGCTTGACTGCTACAGCTAGATAAGCAAAGATTGTTGACAACAGAAGCAAATGGTGCATCTAGAAAGTACTGACTAGGTGACTGCATACAAATACTCATCCAGCTAATCATGTTTTTATGAGTAAAATGTTGAAAATCATAGTTTATTTTAATTTCACTTTGAAATCATACTTCTGTTATTGTAAACTCCAATTAAAATAATTTGTGACTGTGACATGACAAAGTGTGAAAATGTTTAAGAATAAGATCATATAGTATTAACAAATACTTGAGCAGCATTGCTTTCTAAGATTTCTCACTTTAATTTGTTCCCTCAAATAAGAAAAAGACAGCTGAGTGTAGACCACGTGTGGAGCAAAGCTACAATACTTCATATGTTTGGTTTCCTCCTCCACAGTGAGTTAACTTACAGCTGGGAAGCGTGCTGCAGTAAATGCATTTATGGCAGACGCCTCATGTATCCAAGAAAACTAGTTTCCAAGCACAGAATAAGTATACAGCCAAAAGAAAGAAATTCAAAGACCAATTCCAAATGAAATAGGAAAAATCAGACAGAAAAAGGGGGGAAATGTTCTGTAACGGAGCGAGGAAGGAGTGAAACAAACCAGAGGAGAATAAATCTAAGAAACCTGGAACAAAGCTGAAAATATTTAGTTTGAGTCCCAGCAAAACACAGGGAAGGATATATTGCAAAAAAACTGAACGAGGAGGTAAACCATGCATATCTATGTTGCAAAAGTATTTTATTAGTTGTGTTAATTAAATTAACACATATGCAAGTTGCAGTATGGCAGACTTGCATATGTGTTACAGTCTACAAGGTTGTAGCTTGTGCTACAAGGTGAAAAGTGAAGAGGACACTAATTAAAAGAGTAATTATTGGTGAAGAATAAATTCAATAAAATGTAATTAATGCAACATAGAATTGTGGTGATTTTCTTCATATTGTGGTTCTTTTACTGAGTAAAATCACTCCAAACCAAGGTTTTTCTTTATTCTCACCCTTGAGTTCCTCCACTTATTATCCGTACATTTTTTGCCACTTAACTACTTGGTGCTGTTCCCACCATTCAACTTTAACCTTGTTCTGCTCATTTGGGACATCAGGTCTAAGTCTTTAGATGTTGATATGGTTTATTCAGCTTTTTGTCATTTCCTTGAGCCCCCTTGAAAAGAATGGAAAATGTGCTCTTTCATAGTTTAACATACTTTCAGCTAGAAGCACCATTAAACTCTAAAATGTAGTCATAGCCTTCAACTACTTCTGCTTATTTCAGCTTTTCATAGTTTTTACAAATATCATAAAATCCCTCTTTATATTTTTGCTCACATTATGCTCAGTGTTTTTTTTTTCAATAGGAGCATGCAAAAGCAAAAGAAGTTGACGAAAGATGGCTGTAGAAGTGCAGCATAACCAACTGAATCAGCACATTGATAACCACCAGATTGGTTATCAATTCAAATCAGAAGCTATATTTATTTTTATTTTTAATAAACAGAGAAGTGAAACAAAGATAAGACAACTCCACGGCTCAAGCTCATCAACTCAAGGACCACTTTATCTCTTCTGGACCCAATATAACAACCAGTGGATGAGAACTGCAGTATTGCAGTTTTGTTTTAGTCATTTTAAGATTCCTGCATTTATCATATGACACATTATCTCAAGAAGAAATAAATCTGTTTACCATGACACCGGTAAAGAGACACACCCCCTTGCCACAGCTGGTCTTGGGTGCAACGTCTCCGTAGCCCACAGTGAGGAAGGTGATGGCGATGAGCCACAAGGCAGTGTCCATTTGGCCCGTCGTCAGCGACTCGGACCGCCTGCAGATGAGAGGACGAGGAGAGTGGAGGAGGCTGGCAGATGAGATGGAGGGCTCACCTTTAAATGTATTTTCTATCATCATTTTGGCTTATAATCGCCAATCATATTTACACAATTGTTTTCTTTTTTATGTCAGGTTTCTGTAAATTCCTAAACAAATCCTTCCATCACAAGGAAACGTGTAATTTTGGGCGAAATAAAAATAAAAACTATCACCTGAGTTTCACACGTCATTAAGAAGAATTTATGCATATAAAAGTCTGTGAATTTGTCAGGTGACCAACTTCTCTGATAAATATAAAATACATGACAACATAATCCTGTTATTGTCTCTGTTTGAATTGGATTCACAGTAAAGAACATTTACATGAATACAATTAATCAGAAAATAACAGAACTGATCAATTCTTCAGCGCTGAGGAATCCATCACTTTCTATGTGTGTGTTCATGTTAGAGCAAACAGAATCCTGTATGTTGAATAAAGGCTGGGCTCACTAATCAAACTCTCTTATCAGTGAAGGAAGGGAATGGTTACCATCATAAACTAGAAAGATATCGCAAAGTACAAGTGCACACACCTTAAGAATGATGAAAAATGCAAAGTGTAATGGCGACAGAGGAAAAGAAAGATTCCATTACTGTCAATACAGATATAGGCTAAAAACTAAGTACACCCCTATTTCTACCTCAGGATTCAAATGGCAGAGCTGTGATACTACCGATGATTAACTGATCATCAGCTATTGAGACTATTTCTATAAAGACATGTTTTGTTTTGGTATCAGTCTAAGTACAGGTTGTATGGCAATTTCTAAACAATGTGAAGACGACTATACAAATGACAAATTTAAAAAGAGAAACAATTATTGCGTCATCATGTACTTGGAAATGCTCTAGTTCACATAAAGCATGTATGACACTGTGTTTGTCTCCTGTAAGTAGCAGGTAGAGGCAATGTGGGGAATATTTGGCATAGCAGTTCCTTATGAAACGATTTAGAGGTCAAAGCACCTGTCATTTTCAAGCTCTACTGTTACTTTTGACAAGCAAAACAAGTGTTGGTTTGAGTAAGACCTCTCATTAAGCTTTAAATATACAAATGACCTCACACCATGACAGCCAGAGGATTACTTCGCTTTTTTAACTCACACAGAAAAGACATTCTTAGAAGAACAGAACAGAAAACAACAATTAAATTACTACTTATAATGAATAAGGAACTTCTGCATTTGCTCAATTACTTCAGCAAAGGTGGTTTTCCATATAGTACTGTCATGACAAACTGTGCTAAATTAAAATTTAATTTGTCTTTTAAACAAAGTCAAATCTAAAAATCAAGTCCAATCTGTGAATCTATACAGGTAAATACAGTACATCATGAACTGATCCACATATTCATTTTAACTCAAAGTAATGCAAAGTAGAAATTTAAAAAAAAAAATTGTAAAATGATTTAATTATTTAAAATATTTAACTCTAGAATTAACAGCTTTGAATTTTGAGAGAATTTACATTTACGTGAAACTTTGTAGGAGAAATCTCTTTTTCAGACAATCTTGAAGTACTCAGCTGGACTTGAGCCGGGTTGGTTCATCTCAAATGACAGCAACACATTTCCCCTCAGATGCAACCCTAAAGCTCTGTGCATCAAACAGCCATGCAGCAGACATCCTGACTTCCTCTATTTCGGTTGTCTGTTGTTGGGAAGGTTGTTGCAAGTCAGTATATGACATGGAAATCTGCAAGTGCTCCTATTTCCAGCAGCGAAAAGAATTTGACAGCTTAACTTTGGTAACTGACTGGAGATGAGAAAAGAGTTTTTGTATCTAGTAAAAACACTCTAAACTTCTTTTACATCTCATCAAATTGCACCCAAATGTGAGTAATGTAACAAGAAATAGTCTTACTTTGGTCTTATTATGTGTTGTATCAAGTGTTGTCATTTTTATTTGTAAAAGATTTTTCAAAAGCATGCATCACTTTCCTCTCCTCCTATGTGACACTTATGCACTACATTGTTTTGGTCTGTCACATAAATCCAAATAAAATGCAAGAGGAATATTTGTAAAATAGCATAATGTAGAAAAGTTCAACAAATGCAAGAAAAATAATTTTGCCACCTTTAAATAATAGATGTTTATATTTTTTCTAGTATCAGACTTTTGAGGTGATCTCAGTTTGTCACAAGCCTTTGTAGTTTGGCTTTATCATAGCAGAATCTATGGTGCGTGGTTTTGCGGACTTGAAGATAGATTTGCATAATTTTAGGTCTTGATAAAGAAGAGATCATTTGCATATCAGAACATTAGTGTTGGCAGAGGATGATCTTTCTTTTTATCAATGAAAAATAATCACAAGTTTCTTAAATGCATAGAAGACTAAGAATAAACCTGAATAAAGTTTACCATTATGTTTTATTTTTTGCTATGTGCAATAAAACACAGCCATACTTTTGTTCTTTTTCACAAATCTACTCACACACACTCATCTCTCTTACCTCTCACACAGCGTCAGCATCCACGATGCTGTGAGCCAGAAAAGGAGGATAAACACCAGCAGCGTTCGTGCCGGGTGTTTGTTCATCAATACCTTAAGAACAAAGCGAAAGGTGAAGTTGATGTTGTTAAGTGAGCCGATGCTCCTGTAGGAGGCGCTCAGGAGCACTTTGCTGTGCAGCAGGATGGCTCTGTGAACCAAGTAGAGGCGCAAGAACATGAGCATGGACAGCAGCAGCTCCATGTCCACTAGGGCCTTATCGTGGTGACTGGAAATACAGAGAGGAGCGGCGGAGGAGGAGTTGGCGTAGAGGTCCACCTCCCTGTACGAGCCAACTGGATGGATGACACAAACCAACAGCTCCAAGGTGATCACAAGAACCCTGTGACTTGTGATAGCTATTCTCCAGTCCACCTCCTTGTGGTCAATGATGAACAACTAAAAGGAGAAACAAGACAGAGGAAGAAACTGGTGAAAATCGCACAAATTCACAACACTTCAGCTGTTTTGCTCATACTTGAGCTTAGTGAGAGTCTTTAACTTCTGGTGATCCTGCAAGTAGCCATGCATTTAAGGGGAATGATCCTTGCTGATCTGTGTAATATAATGTCACATTATAGAATGCTGCTATAATAACTAACATGCAAAATATTAGTTTGAGTTCAAGCATTTTTAGAAGAAATTTAAGGCCCCATAAAGAAAAAAAAGGCCATTTGAGAATGAATAAAAATGCTTTGCTTTTGCTGAACATGCAAAAGTCTGCAGTATAACATGCAAAGTCTAAAATATTTTGTCATCTTACTTTCAGGAAGCCAGGATCTCTTATAATCTTTTACAGTGGCAATGATCCAAAGTGCCTCACATTGGATTTTAGCAGCCTCCTAATGCATTTAATTTCAGTCCCGAAATCTATTTAAAGTTATTTGTTTTTCCTGTCAAATTATGATTCATTCAGTTTAAAAAAAAGACATCTAACTTAAGTCTTCTGTCTCTTTATCAAAGAAACTTTTCCAAATGGACGTTAGGGGCTTCAGGAAAAAGAGTGCAACTAACTAACTAACTAAACAGAGAAAAATCAGAGTAACAAAACACAACAAATGTAAAAATAAAAAAGGTATCAGCAAAGCAAAGAAACAAAAAAAACTACAGTAGTAAACAAGAATAAATTACCAAGAAAAAAAAAACTAAGAAAGGAAACTATATCAACTATAAAAGAAGCACAGTAACTTAAATGAGGGGTAATTTAAAATTTTTTACCAATATTGTATTTTTAAACAGTATCTGGCCTATTTTTGCTGTATATCCCGTAGCAAAGGAATCTGATGTGCTTTATAAAAAAAGTTGTTCTTTCAGGGATCACAAGCATCCATCCCAGTTTTTATGTTTAATATAAGAAGAATAACACACAATCATAACGTGTTTATGATAGAGGGGGAAAGACGTCACAGCTGTGCTATGACTGTGGGTTTTTCTTCATCTTATTTAAACGTTTGCTTTCGCTTAACCACAGTCCTGCTGTGGTTCTTTGCTTTTTTCACTGTGACTAATGAGGTTTGTTTAATTTTTATTCTCCTCTGTTATAAGATTACATCCAGCCTCCTACTTCATATCTGATTTCAGTTCTCTCCTTTTTCTTATTCTTTATTTTATTTTGTGTTGCGTTTCATGATTTTCCTCTTTAAATCATTGCCTCACTTTCACTGATGCCTACATTTCTGGATTTGTCCTCAGTCACGCCTCTACAACGGTTTGTTCTAGTAACATAAGCCTTACTCAAGCTTTCCAAATGAAATGTTGCTGTGCATTTTAAAGGGTTACATCTCCACGCTCAACCTTCCCTCCCTTATCTCCTCCTCACACTTTGCCGCAGCCCCTCGTGTTTATCAGGCAGATAGATGCAAGCGAGAATACGAACCCAGCCGGCTGCTGACAAACTCAGTCCAAAAAGGAAAGACAGCTTTTGCCGTGTTCTCCACCAAACAAGCATGTTGTAAGTGTTTAAGGACAAAGACTAAAATGTTTTCCCAGTTTAACCTCAGTCAAATCCCTTTATGTACACTGACTAAACAAACTGCGACAGAAAGCCATGTGGACTGGAACGACATCAGGGGCGTAATGCTCCTCCGTGTGGGGTTATGTTCCCATCCAGACTCTTTTCACTCATACAGTGGAGGAAGTGCAACAATGTTGAGGCTATCACCAGTGGACCAAAAGCTCCTTAAAAACAATTGTCATGAGGGATCTCAAACAAAACAGTGTTCTTACCAAACTAATTTGGAACAAACATTAAAAAAATTCATTACAAAGCAACCAACTGGAGGAAACAAGGGGAACTCACCCTGATGTCCTTATAATGGAAGGCGATGATGAGGATTAGGAGACACCCAGTGGACAGGCTTATGGAGCAGTTGATTACCAAGGACACTTTTGAGCCCTACAAAGACAGCACAGCAAGATTAAGCAAAGAAAGAGGAAAAGAAATTTAGCTCATTTCCCTTAATGTTTTTGTTACACAGTTATTTAAAGGTACTATGAAGTGTTGTATATTATTCCATTAACAAACACTCTGATAGCAAAAGCACAGCTTGGTAACAAAGCTCAGGTTTCCACCGCAGTTAAAATAAATGGTTATTTAGCTTTGAGTTTAAGGTTGGTGACGTCACAAGAGGCACCACATGTTCATGTTTTGAGATCCATTCTGAGGTGTTCAGCCTTATGCGTTTGAGTCCATTGATGCCCAAGTTGTTCTTGGTGCAATGGCTCCAAATATTATTGCAAAGCATTGTTTTGATCAAAGTATTTGTTAGTTGATTGGTGCCTGTGAATATTTGTTGTTGGTAAAATTAGTGAATTCTCCATGCATTACCTTGAATAGTTAACTGGTGATCTTCCAGCCACTTTTATCTGAACAATTTCTCTCTGACAGACAAAAAGTTGGTATTTTTTTCTCATGTTTCTCCTGATGTCAGCAGGAATGATGGCCGTCGTTTATTCATTCCAGTGTGCCTTGGTCCTTTTTACAAACCACTTCCATTTATTTTACTGTTGTCAATGTTTGTTCTTAAAGTTTATAAAAATTTCTCATGTATAACTCCACTGTTTTGCTGCTGAATGCAAGTAAATGCCACTGAAGAAGGAATTTAACATGCAAATAATTAGAATAAAAAGAAAAATGCAACTGGACCATCTCAAAAGAGCACTGATGTCAGCAGAGGTATGTGAACTTTGTATGCTGAACAGATTTCCACTTTGCAACAAAATAGCAAAAGAAATTATTCATATTTTGCTTCCCCTTTGGTCTAATTTTCTAAATTACCATTGAATTCTTGATATAAATCATAAGAGTTTCGTGTGCTTAAGCACCTTTATCATGTTTAAAACCTCAAACTCCCAAAACCCAGAGCAATTGTTCTAATTTCCCAGTTTTTGTTTTGTTTTGTTTTTGTTTTGACTGCTAACTGGGTGTGTTAACATATTTAAAAAGTGGCTAAAACCGTACAGGTCAAGTTAACCTTCCAGTTTGTGATTCTTATCACTTTCCCTTCACTTACCCCATGGCTCTGATGTGCGTGGAAAAAGAGGGAAAGGCAGGTTATACAAATCAAGAGCTTTATATATTGTGTTTCGAAGACTGAGGTTGCCTGTGATGGAGGCCGATTATAATTTTTTTTTTAAAGACAGACAGAAAACATGACCTAACATATGGTTACTATTAAGCTGTTTGGTGCTTCAACTGTTTGCACGTCTGGAAAATTGTACGATTTGTAATAAAAACTTGAGTGTCTCAGTGGCAACATGTTGCAGTGTGTATCCAAAGATATCACATACTTAGAAATTAACGTGTCAGTCGACCCAAATGGCTCATTAGCATTGTTGAAAACAATATTCAGCAAGGAGGAAATTATTAACTTCTTTCATCTGACAGTCTGGAGTTACTGTTTGCCAAGAGGGAATGTGGACAAACAGAAGGAAAAGTTCTTAGAGTGCAGAAAGGACAGCTCTCCACCAAATAACCGCAAACCTGACGCTTCCCTGCAAAAGGGATAACTTAATTAAATCTAACATCAGAAAATAAGATAATCACTCCACAAGAAACCAAAACAATTCAGCTTCATTTTACAGTATTGAAGATAAACTAACATCAATCAGAGAATTTGTAGCGGAAGACAAAATATGGTTTTCTTGTCCACATCAGTGTTTTTTTTTTCTGCAGGTAAAACACTGACTGGAAGAAAATATGAAAAGACTGAATAAAATATCCAGTACAAGGACCAGAAGCTTCTGCGTTCCTGAGCAATCAGCTCCCCCGCTGGGCCAGACGAGACGAGAGCTGCCAATCAAAACGTTAGGATGTTTACAACTCTGGAGCTATTTTTGTTTTTCAATCCTTCAAATTTAAACATCAAAAGCTTCAAGACCAAATGTCGAAATAGCATCGCAACAACATAAGATTACTGTCTCCGATTTTCCTGCAGTTTAGTTTACAATTAGTGAAATTAAGTCCAACTCGGTACTTTAACTCTGTCAACCTTTTAAGATATTTATGGGGCCTTAATAAATGTTCCTCTGAAAGCTGTGCTCAGCTCCTGTTTTTAAGCTGTTAATGGTTTAAACTGATCAGCACTTAATATACAGCAGTATTCCTAAACTGAGCTTGTGATATTAATAGAGCTGTTGAAATTATTTCTGGCTATAAATTTTCTCCATGCACTGCAAACCTTCACAAAAACACAGAATAAAACACTGGGGAGAATTAAGCAATGAATAAATGAATTGTTGATAATGACTTAATGACGTGGTTGTGTCTTGGCTCTCAAGTGGTGGAAAAGCAAACCGGTTCTTTTACAGAACTGGCTCCAGCATCAGTCATGGTTAAAAACTGGAACATCTCCGGTGGAAAAGTTCTAATTGTTAATAAATAGTTTCGAATGAATTAAATCAATTAAAATGCCTCACAGTGTATATATTCATGTGTCTTTGGAAACTTAACTCCAAAGACATAAATGCTACAAAAATATTGTGTTTTCAAAACATTTTTTTAAAGTGTTCAATTTGGCTACTTCCCACGTATCACCTTGATAAGCTCCACCTCTGTCTGTACAATGCAAGAATGAATATGTTACTGGTATTTCTGCTCATATTTTCTACCTGTAGTATCTGAAAGTTTAAGAAAACAACAACTTGAGCTGATTGTCCTTCTGTTTCTGCTCAGAGGACACAACAGGAGCCATTATGATCATTGTCTTTCCACGTGAAGCTTGAGCAGAGATTTACAATAATTGTTTCTAATGAAAAAGGAATAAATGATTGTATAATGAACTGAACCGCTGAAACCAGCATGCTTGTAATGGAATACTTTCCACAGCGGGAAGCTGACAGCTGGAGGCACAGATGCACACACTAAGGTCGGTTCGTGAGCCGAAGGAGGAACCAAGCAGGGATTCGCCGCACTGCTTCATGACAGCAGGTTAAACGGCACCTTTACCCGTGAGTCATGCACCCCAAAGCAGTGGATGAAACTTTGGTGGAAGATTTAAACAGGATGTGGTTTACGCTTAAAAAGAAAATTGCAAACTTTCAAACTCTGTGAAGCCCGAGAGAGTTGGTGGTAATGTGTGACGTCCGTTGGCAAGGTACGTTGTTTTCCACAGTTTCTGCAGTAGCATCCACGTCGTGTCTGTGTTTCATCCAGGACTAATTAGGAGATTTCACAAAAGCTCAACATTTCACCGATTGCCGTTACAGAGACAACAGCAGCATACACTCTGCTCAGTTTCTTTAAATGTTTCTGTTGCAGTTTTCTTTTGGAAAAAAATTGTTTTTAAAGGTGAGTAAAGCAAATTTGGGTTAACAGTGAAAGCCATTAAGACAAACCACAGCAAGCAGGAGGGATCATGTAGGACATGACTTTAAAAAAATTAAATCAAGCCACTAAAAGCAGAACAAACAAGTATAAACAGTGATATCTAAAGTATAAACTCCCAAAACTGACCGTAATTTTGAGGATATTTTTATGCACATTATTTTAGATTTTATAATTCATGTTCAAGAGCGTTCTTAACCATCAACATAGTCGTGCAAAAAATCAAGCAAAGAAAAAAGCTCCCCCAAAAGTCTAATTCAAAACTCAAACATAGCATGATACTGCAGATGCCTACAGAAAACACTGAGCCATGTGTAGGAGTTAACCCTTAACAGAAGACAAACACTGTTCAGAGTTTCAGGTATATGCTTTGTTTTTATGAACACAAATGAGGTGCTGTAGCTCATTTGAATAAATTCTGCACTTTGCTTTGAGATACAGTTCAGAGAAATCTCCCTGATGGCTGTCCACATGTGGGACAGGTCTGACTCACGGCCTCCGTTCTACTTGTTCTGTGCACTAAAGGACCGACTCATCAGTAATAAGGGGGACACAAAGTTACACAATGGTTTAAGATTCGCTTATTTTGCAAAATGTTTTCACACTGAATGACATTATGGTTTTAAAAACGTGGATGTATTACAAAAGAGTCAACATTTGACCTATATTTTCTAAGTATGTACACCATAATTAAAAAACTCCCAAATCTTTCAAAAATAAATCAATAAATGCAACTTTTACATTAAAATTATTTTTAAAAACTTGCAATGGACGGCATCCCAGAAAACTTTGTTTTTGCATCACAGGCTGTGAAGCAGCTGCTTCATGCAATATGGCATCAGACGTGAAGACGCTTTGAATGACAGCTTGATAAATTCTGCTTTTGGATATCAAACAGCATAATATTCTCCCTATCATTGAGATGATGTTCTTGGTAATGTATGAATTTACAGCTTAGTTGTGTGTATCGTAGCACTTTTGTCAGACACATTCATGATTCATCATGAAGATTTGCAAACCTTTGATCACAGTGTTTTGAATCGTTGCGGTTCCGTCACCTTGAACTTTTTTCTGTTTTCTCGCATCACAACCACAACCTTTAAAATTGTGTTTTGTTTTGTGATAGACCAGCACACTGTAGAGTACAAGGTGGAAGTAATATGTGATGATAGCTCTAAATTCAATATTGCTAAATGCTTCGAAAAGTATGCTATTTAGGAAATAGAAAAATCTGTCTTCTACAGGGAAGCTAAATAAATATGCATGCTACATGTTTCAGACTTTCTTTGCAAAAATATGGAAAATCTTTTTCAGTGTGATAGTGGATTACATTGTGTTGCTGTATCATGTAAAATCTCAGCAAAATGCATTAAAGTTTGCGGGTGGAATGTGAAGAAAACATGAGAGGACTCAAGTGGTACATGGATTATTCTGGCAAAGCGTTGTAAACAGTGTGTCATGTCTGCCTCAGACATTGTTGCAGCTGTCACATGTTTTCAACATCTGAAGCGGCTGATTTTGGTTTCCGCCTTAATTTTCATTTTCTTTGGGACTATGAGTCGGCACGTCTGGAATCACATCCGTCTGAGTCGAAATGATCCACTTTCCCCCTAAAATGTGTCAGGTCTGCTCAGCAAGTCAGTCGCAGTGGAGTTTAAAAATGTAAAAGACTTTTCACAGGAAAGTAGGAGAAAAGATGACACGAGGTCACAAACAGGAGTACACACTCATTGTGAGACGCACAGCCAAAGTCAGGATGGAGAGAGACTGTTCAGACCGGTCATGCAAACACCATAATTATAAACTAAATGATGTGGAAAGATAGCCTGGAGTGCTGTTAACAATCTTGCTGCAGGGGAAGAGGTAAAATGTGGAAAAATGTGACATAAATAGACCTGTTTTCATGCAAAACCATGTAGAAGTATGCTCAAATATAACTTTGAGGGCTGCTGATATCTTTGAAAAAACAGTCCCACAGTATGGTGCAGCAGACTTAGCAATGAGGTTATATGCTTTATAGACAATAAGACTAACACACTGCAGATCTGCTGCATTGTGAAGTAGTTGTTGCTGACAAAGAGCCATGACAGTCAAGCGCTCAGTAATGACTTGGATATCATTTAATGTATTAAGATGAAGGGTAACAATGGTTATATATGCTATTCAAATCAGTTGTGCTGAGTCTCCAAAATAATAAGTTTTAACTGTGCAACAGAGCACTTTTCCAGTGCATCAACATTTCCATGGCACCACGGTTTTATGACTGTTTTCAGAAATGATTGGATAACACCTGTTCTCTGTTCATATTGAACTGGAAAAGAAAAGCTTGATTTTTTGCCAGTCACGTCTCTGGCTCCAAACTCCCCCAACAAATGCATCAGGTGTATACGAGGGCTCCCCACTTCCTCTGGGCTGCTCAAAGACGTGTGGCTGATGCTTGTTGGAAATGTGGGGCCCTTCGACGCTGTAATCAATCACTACCGCTTCGCAGGACGAAGGGGGTCGGATGCTCTGCGGCTCGCATGAGAACTTTTTTCCACATGTTGAGCTGGCCTGCTGCTGCTAAGAAGGTGGAGGGTGGTGTACGGGGCTGGAGTGGGTAGTTAATAATTGGTTGATTGTGTGGCCTGGCATTGTTATCCAATGAGATCTGCATGTTAATGTCAGGCTGAGCTACCAAAGTGGAGATCTGGAAACAGACTCACTAATCAGTGGGTCACAGGGGGTCAAAGCCCAGGTGCAGAGTCTGCTGCCGGGCTGCATGGGGTTTATGTTCCCTGCTGATCAGGAAACTCCTTATGACAGCAGAAAAAAAAAACTTAGAGGACTTTCTAGAGTTTTTTTTTTTTTATTGAATATAATCTTTGAAACTGAAACTTGTAAAACAAAAAAATATCAAAGTCTCTCGACTTGAAGCAGACCAAGTTAGAAAGCTTTTGCTCTCTGAAAGTTACAGAGAGAGAAGGCTCTGATATAGCCTCTGTTCTCTAGAGGTTTAAACAGCAGAAAACGCTATGACAAAAATCTGTGATTACTGTTTTTGACCCAGGTGTGTTCACATGAAACTTTGGCATATAAAAAAAATACAGAGAAAATACTAGCAACTTTTGTCTAAAAGTTGACAGTATGATGGATTTTATTAATGGCCCTCCATTCTGTTACTGTCTATGTATCAGAACTTTTAATCGACTTTAGAGGAAAGTTTGGTAATATTGAATACCTGATATTTGCTTTCCGTTTCTCTTTCTTGTCCTCTGTACCTCATTTCATCCTGTCCTCTGCCTACTGGTTTTACCTCTTATGGGTTTTTACCATCGTTGCACTTTCTTCCTACAACTGACATTGTCTGTCCAGGATGATATCTTATTATTTAGTAATTATGGAAAGCAAGACTGAAAGAAATACTTTCATAATCAAACAACACTTATGTTTTGTTTAGGGGACGGAAATTATCACATTATCTGTTGTGAATGTGAAAAATATGTTGTGAAAAGAATGAAACTAAATGTCAATGTCCCCAAACCCCTAAAACTGTTTGTGTGATTTACTTGCTGCTTTTACGGTTATTCCATGGTTTCCTGAGAGTATATAGGCTTAAAAACAGCTATTCAGCACCACAGTTAAAATACCGATTGCAACAACAGCTTATGTCCAAACGCCATGAATCTTCTGATGGCTTCACCTCATACAAAATTATTTACCAACAGCAAAAACCTCTGAACAATGGTAATAAATTGAACAATGTATCAGTGCTTTTGCATGCTGTTATGTGCAAAATATTTAATTCTAAGAGCAACTAACAGTGCTTATGAGACATACTGTTCATTTAATCATTAATTTAATTCTCAGTTACTTTAGTTTAAATTTTGTTTTAATTCCTATATAAATTATTGTACAAATGGAAAGGAGCCATTATAATTTCACTGAACTATGAAACTTGACAATCTATTTCAATGGAGTAGCCATTGGGTAGGCTAGTTTTTGTCTTTTCGAACAGTATTTGCTTTCTGCATGTGGTTTGATAGGCTTTCCTCCAAAAACAACAAGCTTCCTAATAACTTTTGACATGACTTTTTATTGCAGTTGCAATAAACACAACTAATTATTTGTGATACATTTTTAATCCCATATTGACCATCCTGCTTTAATGCAATGTTATATTAACCCTCTAATTATATTACAGTCAGGGCACAAAAGATTTGGCAAGTGTCTTTTTGTTTTACTTTTTAAAACAGTTTTGATTGTATTTCAAGTCAAAAACAGAATGTGATCCTGAACACAATACTAAAGTGGAGCATTTACTCATTGCACATTGTTTGCTTTTGCTTTTTCTGTTTTCTTGACAGTGATGAGAATCAAAATATATCCACATTTACAAAACTCAGATCTTTAGACGCTGAATGTTTGAACTGCACAAGTCATTCAGATTTTATAATGTTAGGTTGTTCTCCCTGAATCGGTGTACTTCCTCTGGATTTCACAGATCAAATATCTGTTTGATGTTGACCACACAGCACTGCATGGTGTCGCCTATAGTATAACGTGACACTCACACAAATGTACTGACATCATTAGCTCTCCAATGTGTTCAGGGCAGGGTGGGCATTCTTTTATTTTGTCCTAATATACATGAGTTCAACCTACTGAATAAAGGAAAAGTCCAAAAGAATGGAAGTAATGTCAGAACCAAAGCAGGAAAATAAGTAAATGATTAGAAGTGAGAAATTTTGTCATAAAGAAGTTTGACTAAATCAGTTCCTTAGTGGTTGTGGTGGACTGTGTGTGCAACCTACCGGTTCATAAACATAGGGGCATATTTCGGCGTGGATTATCATCAGCAAGATCCCCACCAAAGCGGTGCCCAAAGCCAGCGCGCAGAGGCGTTTCTTGTCCTCTATCAGAAACTTTCTGTCTATCAGCCTGCACAGGTCGTCTCCCTCCATGTGAGTTACCCGCTTCCCCAGGGGTGACAGCGGCACTGAAACTTGTGGGGAGTCCGCGCAGTTTCGGTTCATCAGATCATCGCAGCTGACGCAGTCCATCTTGCTTGACAGGCTGCGGTTCGTCAGCTCCATCTCCAGGGCGCACACCAGACCTCCGCCGTCCCCTCCTCGGCTCTCAGCTGGAGCTGCTCCGTCCTCCGCCCACCCGCTCCTCGCTGCGGTGTCCTCCCGAGTAGGGGAAGGCATAGCCCGGTGGGAGAGCTGCGCATGGGACCTTCTCCTGTTTGTTGCTCGCTGGAGTTACGGAGTCACAGAAACGCCTGGTTTCCTCTGTGATGCTGAAGGCACCCGGCGACGCGCGGTTACACTCACTGATGCCATCTGCACACAGTTCGCGGCTGCGCTCACTTATTTGCTTATTATTCCAAGACCGTGCGTCAGCACGTGCTGGTGCGCTCGAGGGTGTAAGCTTCATGCGTGATGTATTCTCTAGGTTTCCTACGCCCCTTTACACCAAAACCCAAAAGGCAGCAAACCTTTTTGTTTCTTTTTTTACAACCAACTGCAACGTGTTTTATTTTGACTAAAGGACATAAAACATATAGTAAATTTTAAGTGGAAGGAAAATGTTTTACTTTTTTTTCCTGAAGATAAAACTTTTCAAGGGGTGTTTATTTCTTTTTATTCCAGTTTATATTACAGGAAACACATCAGACACCTGGGAATACAATCAGAAGAACTTTAAAGTTAAGATGTTAAATATTATCCCAACCACTGTAAATGTGGCTCAGGTCTCTCCCTGGTTTAGCACACCTGCATCAAATGATGGCTCATTAGAAGGCCTAAGGAGAAGAGTGACTTGCTGAGGAGGCTGTTGCTTCCTAAACTAAAACATGCAGGATGCCGGCCCTCGAGGACCAACTTTGGACGCCCCTGGTGTAGAACAACTTCAAAAATACCAAAACCATTGACGTCAATCCACCATTTAGGCAAACAGAGCATCCGTTTGATGCCAGAGACCCACAACTCAGGTAAGAGCATTGGCCTTCATGCGAAAAGCTACATGTTTGAGAAAAGTCATATTCAATACACCAGAGTGGTGGTACTTACAGAAGTACAAGGCAAACATGTGAAATAAATTTATTAGGAGTTGACATATATTTAAGGCAGCCATAAAACCCATTAGAAAACAGTCTGTGAAATCTGTATAATGGAAACAGAAAATACGGTTTCAAAATGCAGATTGCTAATTACTTCAGCTTCCATTATTTACTTATAGAATAATCCAGACATATATTCATTTATCTATTGATGTTAATTATTTATTCATAGCACAAATTTTGGAGTCAAGCCCTCCATGAGACAAACAAGGAAGAATAACGTCATGGCCTTGGCTTGACACGCCAAACACACAGGAGTCTTTCCCCTGCAGCATCCTGCTTCTGATGAAAACGTTTACAACACAGGATGAGTTTAAGTCGAGTTCAAACCAACAGGTGTCCCCTTGCAAAATACTTGAGGAAGAAAACACACAACTCGCCTTATACAGGAAATATTCACACGAGGAAGAAGAGTAGAGTAAAAATTAGTTTAATCTGCAGTAAAAGAGGTAAAAGTTTACTGCAAATGGTAAAAACAAATCAAACACACAAGCTTAAAACTGTCAAAACAGTGAATAAATATTCATCCAAATCACAGAATTAGTGAGAAAAGCATGGATTTGAATTAATCGTTTATACAGCGGCAGCAGATCATAACAAGGATTATTTACAATAATTTAAAAAGCACCAGTGAGCAAGAGGCTTTGTGAAGTTAGACTTGCGATGTACAGAGGCTCCGTTTCATAAAAAAACCGATTCAACTTGATGCCACTTGAGCACCATCTACTGGTGGTCGAATAAATTACAACAAAATAAAAAGTCCAGAAAGTGTGGATATGCATTGTTAAATATTTACAACCTGTTAAGTAAAAATAATTATCTTAATATACAGATATTCTTGCTGTAGTTAAAATACATAAAGAGACTGAATTGTACTTCACAGAGGTTAGCAGTAATTTGTGCACAGAGAACTATGTTTGCTTATGATTATTACAAAATAACTTCTTTTGGCATAAAGAATATTGCTGAGAGTTCCTGAGTTGGTCCAGTCACCCAGTGATTGAAGTCATTCTAATAAATACAGTACATTAAAAGAAACAAACAAACAAACAAAAAAACTTGGAAGTGGAGAGACACTAGGAGATTAAAAACTTTTAGCTCAAGTTCATGGTATTGCTGTGTATAAAAAAAAACAACTAGTCAGCAGAAAAGTTAAAGATTGTGCAAGAAGTAGCTTTAGAAATGAAAATATTTAAAACATTACTCTTTTTGGCCCAAATGTAACCACACTCAAAGACTCGTCACTACATGGCTCAGTTAAAGGAGAAGCACAATGCTCCATCCGGCTTCCCCCCTGCATCCCCAGGTCAATGGAGGCTCTAACCCTTCACTGTTCCCCACGGCTGCAGGGCGGCCTGAGGCAGGATGAACTGTGGAGATGGCTGCGGTACGATGTAGTAACCAAAAACCTGCTGCGGTGGAGGAGGCGGCGCGGGGGACGCACACACTGTGGTGAGGAACACCGGGGCCGCCTTTTTGTACTGGGACCACACCGGTGTGGGATGGTAGAAGTACTGGAGGCCGGCGGGAATCTGAGCAATAAACAGATTGGAGAGAGTGCAAGATATCAGCAAATATGCAGAAATAATTTTTCCTTCCTTTTTTTTTTTAAAAAAAGAAATGATGACGAAACATCATGAGAGTCTGACTTAGCAGCTGACGCACTTAAAGATAGAGCATCTCTTTATTTCCTTTTAAGGACTTGTAAAGTTTTTATTAAGATGAATAACTCATTCCACAATTTTTCCAAATTAAAATAAAACCTTTGCCAGACACTGTCAAAATATCTAGTCCTTAAAATGGATTAAATTATTCCATCTTGACGGGAAGAAAATGACCACAGATGGGCTGCAACACACGTCATGTTCCTTTATAATCTCCATGGTTTCACTATCACAGCACAGCCACACTGGGAAGCCAAACACCAGAACAGAATTTCAGGAATTTTATTTAGAAATATTGGTGTTGAAATTTAGGTCTAATAAAATATATTTTGTTTACAAAATATAGAATCTTTGTAAACAACCTGGTCGTCCAAGTTCCTTTTTTCAAGCATGTGTTTTTATACACTGGCAGATTTTGGAGAACTGTAACTCTCTAAATCTGATCTGGAGTCATTTGAGGACAGGACAGGAGTGAGACGCATATTTTAAAACCGACATGAAGGATCAATTACACAGTGTCTTTCTTTTTTTTTAAAGAAACAATAATATAAACAAAAGGATGAATAAATAATTGCTGAAAAATGTTACCACCGCTGCTAAACTATCATTTACATTTCAAAACAGTTTATTTGTTCCTGAACATTGTTTAAATGCTTTATCCAGTTCTTGCATCATACATAAATCAGCTCTCTAGAATGGGATGCATCATAGTTGTACCCGTGTCATAAAATACGCTAACAAGTATTTATGGCATCTGGGTGTGAATGTATGAGTCAAATTACAGCGCCTACGTTGGTGGTAATGAGAGAACGGATTGTTCTTAGCATGTCTGTAGCTTATCAATCTGTGTTTTTCAAACAGTAAGGCTAAAAAAAACTCAAATGACCCCGTCAAGTGACAAAATGTACCTTCTTTCTGACGTATTTGACTTTATTTAGCGCTTCTCCGTTCCCCTTCCGGATTCTGGGTACCATCGTCACTGTGTAGGCGTCGCCGTCTGCTGCCACCTTCTTCTCATGCTCCTCCAGCTTCTTGTTCTCCTCCAGCTCTCCATCCTTGGCCTCCTCCTCCGTGTCGCTGGACGAGGCAGAGCCGCAATCTGACGAGGTGGCAGAGTGGTAATCTGAAGTGTCCAGGTTGACGGAGGAGTCATCCCCCTTTATGCTCCTGTCTTCCTCCTCTTCTTCACGGAAGCGAGCTATTGTAAAAGGTCTGCCGTTTTCCCCAGACCTGCGAGAGAGAAAGTGAGTAATTGTAAAAGCTGGGCAAAGTCACTCATAGTTCTACTTTAGTGAATCAATGACTCATGCAGTTGTAACGTGTTTGTGTACGGTGTGTGTGTGTTGCAACAAGCTGTCTGGTGACTCACCTTGCACACACCTCCAGTGGGTCGATCCACAGAGTTATCTCAGGTGGAAGTCCCAGCTTGCTGGCCGTGAGCTCGCTCTCCTCACAGGCCTTCAGCACCACCGCATCGCAAGGTCCGTCTTTATTTATCCGGATACACCTGTCAACAGTTACATTCATATTAGGAGAGAAATCTAGAAACTTTGGATAGAATCAAATTGCATTCATTAAATGTTGAACTGAAGGCTGTGCACCGATGCCTACCTGTATGCCTGGCCTTTGCTGGGGCAGTCAGGGTACCAGTGGTCACCGTATTTGTCAAACAAAAGTTTCTGCAGTTTCTCAGCAAACAGTTCTGCTTTGGCTTCATCCAGCTTCCCTCTGGCCACCACCAGGCGCTTCAGGAAGTCGACTCCAGCTTTTACCTCCCTCTTCATTTTTTTTCTGTGAAGAACACAATAAATAGTTGGTGTTGCTGCCAATTATCTCCACATTTCTGCTTATGTGCTTCCACTTCCCTTTATCAGGATCAGGAGGATTAGGAACTTCAGGGGCAGAGATAAAAATACTTCCCTAAGCAAACCCCCTCCGTCCTTACCATCTATTTAAATAGCAGAAAGGGCAAGTGGAAAACTGAGGAATTTACAGATGCTTGACATGGCTCCGAAGTGGAAAACACCCACGGTTTTTACACAGGCAAACAAGATGCAAACTAGCTGCTGCTGCTGCGTTGCCAAGTGAATGTAAATGTGCTGCTCTCTCTGCGGTGTTTATCTTCTGATAGCACGACTGTTTGGGGCAGGTTGACCAAAGAGGCCAAGGCAGCCGAGAGCGTGCATCTGCTCTAACCCAACACCACTTGCTAACATCCTGAGGCCCTGATGGAAGACTCATACCTTGAACCTTTGTGGTGCAGACGCCTGTTTGTTATCGCAGCTTCAGCCTGACTGAGGTGTTCTGACGGAAAATTGTTGTTTGTTCTGAGAAACGCAGAGACAGCCTTTCCCTCAAGAGCGGCAACGAGAGACACAACAAGCCAGCAGCTTCAGATCCCTAACAAATGATCGGGCCATTACGTGAGAGCAAACACGCGCCACCCAGCCTGATGTTTAGACAGCTAAACAGCAGCTGTAGCACAAGTCAATAAGTGTCCAAAGAAAATAACATGCTTTCTATTTAAAGATGTTTTCAGTTTCCATCTGAATTGTCAGTTCAATGTCACACTGACCTAAACAGGTAAAAAAAAACAATGAAAGGATGCATCCTTGGCAGGCAATAAATGATTAATTCTAAAAATCACAGAGATTAAAAATGTAACTTCACATTAGAATTCCAGGTAATGATGTGTTAACATGGGAAAAAAACAAATTAACACTGAAATCCATATCAAAGTTTATAAAATGACTATTTTAAAATTCAAAGTCGTTTTGATAAGATCCCATTTTACTGCGCACTGCTCTTCAGCTGGCTGAAAGAAGCTACTGCACTTTTACTGTGCTGATTGAAAAAGGATTGAATTCAGGTTCATACATATGTGAAACTAATTCAACTAGAGTAAAATAAGACATTTTATTTTCACAATAAGAATAATTTGTTTTCTGTTTTAATTACAAAATTAATTGTACATTTTGTTTTAAATTCAATGTTGACAGACTTTGATGTTTCTAGTCAGACACACGAGTGAGAATCTTAAAGTAGTCCATGGATAGCAGGGCACAGTGAGATGGACTATTAAGATATTGTGGGTTCATTGTTAACATAACTTTGCAAAACTTTAATTTTAACAAAGTTTTGCTTAGCATTAACAATCCTGGAACCAGCTACTACTAGTAATTCAACTGGAAGTGTTTCCAGGCAAATGTGTGGGTTACACAATGATTATATATATTTAAAAACTATTTTATAGCCAACAAAAAAATTAATCCTAGATTAAACTTCACTTTATTGCCATCCTTTTCTCTAGACATGAGCCGGTAAATTTATCCAGTTTGAGGTCGCAAACAATTTCTTAAATTTGCAGAAATTTCTTTTATTGAGACGTCTGAGGAAGAGTGACTTGAGGTTGTTCCAACACACAGAGCATGAAGATGAGATGAACTACTAACATATCAGTAGTTAGTATTTCAATATCGGTATCAACTAATATTAGTATTAACTATAACATTAATTAGTATTATTAAGTGTAATATTTGCTATAACTAAAGTAGTGGTTGTAAAATCCTCATTTTCTGTGGCAATAACACAACATTAATGCCGCTGCCAGTCAGCTGGCTGAAAGAAAGCTATTACACTTTTATCTTGCTTACAAAGCAGGTAAACTTTACTCCAAATGTTTGTATTAAAAAGAAAACTGTGGAAATAATAAAACCACAAGCCAACAACTGGGATGTGGCTGCAGGTTTTGCAAACAGAGTAATAACCAAATAGTATCAGCTTTGCTTCAACAAAAATCACAAAGGGTATAATATTCTGCTCAATAACCACATCTACCTGAAAACTCCACTTTGTATAAATCAATATGCTGTGATCTTACTGTTTTCAATAAAAGCATTGTGACCATACAAGACATTTCTGTTTTAAATGTTATTTCCCCAAAAAGTCCTTGTGCCCTGAGAAATCTGATACCAGTCCACGTCTTCCTCCAGTAATAAACTGTTAGCAGCACATCAGTGATGTCATATTTTCACCATTCCTTCTGATTATTAATTAAATGTAGTTCTTGTCCTTGATGTCAGGTTTCAAATGAAAAAATGTCAAAACACATACAACTATTTATCCAGTAGTTGTATTCAAATGAATCACGCCTCAATGCTCAGCAACCATAAGCTAGCCTGATTTCCTGTCGTTTTCTGAATACTTTGACTTCACACTTGATCTAATCAACACCTGGGAGATGCTGCTTAGAGAAAAACCCCACCTCAGAGTACAGCAGGTGTTTAAACATTGTCTTCTCCCCGTCCTCACAAACTGTGTATTCTGAAACACTTGGATTAGTTTCCACTCAGAGATGGAGAGTTTCAGTGTTTTTAAAATATCCTGAATTCCAGCGTGATACAATAAACACAAATGTGCTTCGCAAAAAAAGAAAGTAGTCGTTTTGCTTTCGTTATATCCAATTTATTTCGTGACTAAAGTCCTGTTGGCGTCCTCGTGGGACAATGAGGAGACAAAGCACACTGTCCACAACGTGATACGCAGCGGGGACACGTGTTGGTGTGTGGCTGTCCGATTATAATATTCGCCATATTTAAAATACTTGTTACAAAAATCAACATTTTCATTCTTTTTTTTAAGTTACTTTATTTTCCTGTAAAAGGAAACTTCACTCTACAGACAGGAAAGAAAAAAAACACGTTTGGGTTTTTTTTTTTTGACGGAGCGGAAAACCCCAAGTGGAAACTCTGAAAGCTGGCAGAAACCAGCCTACAAAGCGCAATTTCAGCGCAAGACATTTTGAACATAACCAAAATTAACATCCCAAATAAAAATTTAAGTCAGGTTTAAGCTGCTATAAATTAATTAAAACTTATAAATGTAAAAAACAAACATTTATACGTTTTATATACGTATAACCAACACATTCAATAAGACGACTAGAGAGAAATAACTTTTTTTTTTTTTTAAGTGTTGAAATCTCTCGCTTTCGTTCTAAAACATTTAAAATAAAGTATAACACTCACATTTGCTGATAAAGTCTCCTTTTAGTGGAAACCCCGGGAATCTATCCGCTTTGCTCTCGTCGCGCCTGCCCGTCCGCCTGCTTTGAGTGTTGCTGGAGTTATTATGGTTCGCACATGTTGCTTCCTAGTTCTCTTGTTCTGCTGCTGCAACAAGAACGTAACGTTACCGTAAGCGTGACTCACTTCCTGTGAGTGTGCGCCGACCCGCTGCCTCCCAGACCGACACCCCAAATATGGTCAATTCAGATAAACAGCTGAAAGGGAATTTTCTTTCTGACAAGCACAGTGGTGGTACCATGGTGATGAAATATGAAGTAATACGAATGTCCCGTAACTTTCTAATAAACGAGGTCTCTGTTCCGTTGTTGTTTTTAGCCACGTTGTTCAAAATCCTGTCACAATGATTTATCAGTCAGTATTACTTAATACTTAAAAACTGAACAAAAACTTCCCAACACATTTTATGAATACCGGTTTTAAAAAGTTCAAAACTGCTACGGTTTAAGTTATTTTGTGATGCCAGAAAATTTGTTTTTCTGCCTGAAGGAAGCATGAAGTATAACGAATCAACACGTATTACCTGCTGCTGCACACTGCCAGTCAGCTGGCTGAACGAAGGCCAACTCTGCTTACAAGAAAGACAAAACTGGTCCAGTTTCATCTGTTACTGTAACTAAGCTTAAAAAGTGCTGTGTTTATATGTTTAAGGCTAAGCAAAGCGCAAACTGAAGAAATTTCAATGCAATGTTAAGTATAAAATAAGGAAATGCAATTAGAGAAAAATAAGGAAATGCAATTAAAGAAAAATAAGGAAATACAAAAACAGTCAAAACATGTGATGGATTCTTTTCCATAGCACTTGTTTTTGTGTTCAGTGCAGGAAATATGTGCGACACTTCCTGTTCTATGTCCCTACCACAGTTACATCACAGGCATTGTTTAGAAATTTGATTTGCATGCAGACACTTCTATTATTTAGTCCCTCAGTTCCAATAAAACCTGTTACGATGATGACTGTTAATCCTAAATTTTAAAGAAATTTCCTCAACAAATCAAATACTGAACAGAAGAATTATCAAGAGCTAACCAGGTTCTAATTGTTTTTAAAGACAGTAGTAGAGATTAAAAGATTAAGTGATACCCTGTTCTGATCAGATCAGAAATGATGAAGATGAATTAATTCAGATCAGAGAAACATCTGACAGTCTCACATTTTCACATGATTTTGCTTTGAAGCCAAATCAGATAAATATGAACAATCAGCACTCCGCAGTGTGAACAATATTTTCTCTAGTGTTTATCCCCAATCCCATCTCCATTGATTGTTCATGAAAATAAGGGACAGAAAAGGTCAGGTCATGTCAGCCTGGACAGAACGCCACAAATAAATTCAGACAACTTTAGTAAGTAAACATAATGGATTAAACTCAATTGTTTATTTTTCCCTGTTATTTTCTTTCTGTCATGTAATAAAATGTTAACGTTACTTTTAATCTTTATTAAATTATTATTGCCATCAGTAGCATCTGAATAAGATAGACATGTTGCATTGTGCTTTGTTGCTCAGTGATTAAGCTGCTATATCCGTCTGCTACCACAAGGCGGAGCTGTAACCCTGGCAGTGCTGATGTCTCGCTCTGTAAAGCACGTGTTTACTCATGGTGAACAAAAAAGCCCTGCAGTAGCTGAAAAAAGTTGTCCAGACGTGATCCCTCAAGGATACATCAGTGATGCAGGTGAGTTATGCGTGTCAGCTTTTTTCTCCTGTAGTAGGAGGTTTTCGATGATTTTTAAAATCAGGGATAAAAGACATTTCAGCCACACCCTTATACAGAATTGTTGTTTTCTTTTGGCTACCGAAAGGCTGAGATTTTGTTATTTTAACTATATTGTTTTAGGCAGAAAATTACATCACAACAATGCAATTCTCACTGTAAAATCTAATGAACTTATTCATTCCAGTTTTAGTGTTGGAGGCTATCAGGAATCAGAACAAAATCATTTACTATTTTGTGCAATCACTCATGGCCGAACTGTGAAAATGAGAGGAAGTGACAAAACTTTCATTTTGAAACATTAAAAAGTGGTTGCCAAAAATATCAATATGAAACAAGGTTACTGTAAAATTACTCAAAGTGTGAGAATAATCACTGGCCACATTATTAGGTACACCTTTCTGTTACCAGGTTGAACCCCATTCGGCCTTCCTCCAAGACTTTTGATCCATAACATCATGTCAACATCACACAGTCACCACAGATTTCCCAGCAGCACATGCACATCAGCTATTCCACGTCCTAAATGAGATCTAGTGACTGTGGACTCCACTGATATGTATAGGGGACCGGTTTAAACAAGTTAGATTTGAGTTTTGTGAGATGATGCATTATCTTACTGAATGTAGTCATCAGGAGAAGGGTACACTGTGAGATTCTCAGCGACAAGCCTGAGTTGGTGCAAAGCGACCCAAAGTGTGCCAATACAGTATTTCCCATACCATCGCCATTCAAATTCTGAAATTAGTTTTATTTGAACAGATGTTTGTTTTTGTCCATTTTGTTTAATTAATTGGCCCTGTTGTGGACTTCTGTGTGCAGATTTAGGCCATCTGCTTCAAAGTGTGATGGGTTGTGCTTTCAGAGAGACTCCCTGTTTTACATCCCTGTTATATGATGTGTGTCCGGGGCGAAGAAGGGGTGTGTTGGGGTTAGAGAGACTCCCTCCTAGAGACTCCCTGTTATACTCTCCCCACCCAGCACACACAGCAATCATCTGGTTTTTTTTTTTTTTCATTCATCCATCCTGCACCGCCTCCACCCCCTCACTGCAATGGCACGGCGCCCCCCCCCCTAGCGGGCCCCAGTGTTTGGGAACCTCTGAGTTAGCTCATGTTTGTCACCACTAGAGGGCAGACTCGTGTCTTTTCTGTATTTTCAGTCAAGCCGTTCCTGATTCTGTCGCATAAAAACCATATTGGGAGCATTAGGACCATTAGAAGCTGTTTTGTATCTGAGAGCCTCTTGTCCCTAACCTTTATGTTATCTACTCTCAACAGCAGGATAATGGTTGTTGGATGTCATTAGGTAAATGTATGGTGATGCCACTTGCCTAGGATCACATGCCAGAGTTGTATCATCCAGCACACTTGAGGGCACTTTTCTTTTTAAACAGGGCTCCAGCTCTCCACTCTGCCTCGTCTCTCACTCCAATCTCACACGTGACTCTCTGGCACCTTTTAGGTTGCCGCATTGTGTGAGAACTTAGGCAAAGTGTGTTAGATCTGTGCAGAGATGTCTTATCACCCCTAGCTCCACTGGATCAAACTCACTGGCCCAGATGCCAACTCAAGAGTGAATTATCGCTGAGAGGGTGCCTGAGAGAGATGGAAATAGACAGAGAGGGGGGAGGTGAGAGGTAGAAATGTGTTTTATAGAGTGGGTGCCCTTTTTGTATTGATTAGCATTGTTTTGGCTACAGATGGAAATTAAATTGCTTTCTCTCTCCTTTGTTTCCCTCCTGACTTGCTTCTTTTTTTTTACTCTTTGCACTTGCTGACCTTCTTCCCACTCATTTCTCTCCTGAGCTGAACCTGTGTGGGCAATCTTCATCACTAGCAGTAAGACTGATTGCTTTACTCTCTCCTCAAGCAATTACTGTTTTCGAAAAGTCACAGGTAAGTTTTGCTCATTAGATTTTCTATCCATTAACTAATCCTGACGCAGCCCTCCAGATCTCACCTATGCCTTTGCAAAGTTCTTCTTAAAACAATAGATTTTTTCCCCCCAACCTCTTTATCTGCTCAATTGCTGTTCTAATATTCTTCTATTATAATAGGAACCCAGACAGAGATCCGTAATCCACAAACGTGCAATCTTTCCAGTCTCATGCGCCTCACAGGTGTCGTGATTTTGCAGATAAGTATTGGAAATGAGACCACTTGACCTCGAAACGTGATAGCGCTTTTGCAGTAGCGACTCCTTTTCTGGACGCGTCTGGCTGTATCAATGGAGCCCACACGCATGCACCACATGCAGCCCGCTTCGCCTTTAAAAACATATTGATTTCTCTCTTTCACGGGGAGCTTAACGCGATCGATTGCAGGGGCCCTTTCAAGATCAGCGCCAGTATAAGCATCTCTTCCCCTAACGCACATGCTGCCTTTTCCCCTCAGGTAATGATTGTCCTTGGTCTGGGGGAATAGTTTGTCTGCATTTAGAAGAAGTGTTTCTCTTTTCATCCAATCCATCTCTCTCCTCCTTGTGTTACCAATGCTGTAGTTAGGTATAGAACATGAATTTACTTCCTGAACAAAAAAAAACCAAACCAAATGCAGAGCACACCTTCTTAGACCTTTTATTATTAAACGCCTTCAGATTTTGCACCTCCTTTTTCCACCTGTTTGTGGTTCCACATCTTTGTGCATCTGCAATCCAGCATAACCTTCTACCTAAAACATGTACTCCATTTTCTCAAAGGGTTTATATACAGACCTACCTTTCCCACTTTAGATGAAATAAGATGCTTCTTGTAGTCATCTGCCAGTTTCTGACATCAGTCTGAGTAAAGTATGACCCACACTTCACTTTCATCTGAGCTGCTTGACAGCTTTCTTGTCTGCTTGTTTCAAGTCACCACAGAACATCTAAATGAGGTCAAGATCTGGACTTTGACTAGGTCTAGGACTTTATATATAATGATTCTCAGCAAACCCTTGTTGGATTTCTTGACATGTTTTAGGTTATTGTCATGCTGCAGGTTCTTGTTCTTTTTTTTACAAATCTTACTCATTTTTACTTGTGTGTTTTAAAAAAAACACTATTCCAGAAGTTCTGGTCTTTGTCCCCTCTAGCAAATATTAATCTGATCTTCATGTTGATGTTTGAGAGTAAAGATTTCTTTGCACCTCTCACTAAAGTTAAACTTCTGCTGTCTCTTTCTGATTGTGCAGACATACGGTTTCATGTCAAGAGTATGAAGAGCCTGCTGTGGTGACATCTTGGGGTTCATGAGGAGCTCCTGCAGCATCTTGCAGTCTTCTTTAAGGGTGAGCCTTCTTATCAGCTTTATTGCTTTCTGAAATATTCCACATGTGGAAAACAGAGGATTTCTAAAACATTTGTCAAATCCACACTAAGCTATTCTAACATTTCATAGGTTACTGCAAATAAATGCCTGACTGTTTGTGCTTTGAAAAATGATCCTATACTTGATTATTGATATAGTGAGAAACAGCAGCTTAGTTTATTTGATTCCAACTAAGTTGTCCTGGACCAAAAACTAAAAGTTTATTCAAAAAAGAAAAGTTGATGTAAACCAAGTGAAATAGTTCCAATTTTCAGTGTGTAAAATCTTTTAAATCATCTTCATTTGTGCAGGTTACTAAAAGTTGATTTACTCTGTAAATCTTGTGGATGATGTCATTCCTTCCTTTATTCTCTATAAATACTGTCAAACTTGATAACAGCTCTGTTTTTCTGAGCAAGAGTAGAAGCAGCAATACTGTAATTTCCCACATTTCCTACATTTTGATCATCTTTATTTTAGTTCCTTTATTTTATTCCCTTGACTACAGTCTAAACACAACATCCACTTCTGCTTCAGCAATCATTAAAGTATGTTATGATTAACCTTCACAATAAATGAAAAACTATCTGAAGTATCTAAATTGATAATTGAAAAATGTTTGGAGAGAATAAAGCGATTGTCCTCAGTTTTTTTACTGAATGAGTTTGTGTTCTTAGTGTCAATGGGGAAAATAATAACTTTCTTGAATCACTTATATGTCATTCCTGCTCTTTGGAAACTCAGCTATGAATGTGAAACTCTCACTACAGAGTTTCAAGTATTTGTGGTATGAACATGCTTTAACATTATTAACTCAAATATTTTATATGTATAGCATAGTTTTTTCCCCCCAGTGCATTCCAAATTATACAATATGTTGCAAAGTATTCATATTCTTTAAACCACTTCACATTTTGCTGGATTGCAACTGAAAAACTTCTATGTATTTCAAATGGGATTTTGTTTGATAGACCAACATAAAGCAAAGTGCAGTTGTGAGGCCGAATGGAAAACGATAAATAGTTGCCAACCAAAGGGCTGAAAGTATGTTGGTCGTCATCATGCCAGAAGATGAAGCCAGTCTCAAACCTCTAACAGGTTTGTTCTGCATCCGTGGACCTCTGCAGCTCCCCCAGAGTTACCACTGGCATCTGTGATGCTCCTGTGATAACAGTCTTCTTCCTGATCCATCAGCATAGGTAGGTGGCCATGTTTGAACTCTGAACTGTTTGATTCTATTGGTAGTTGAGTAGAATTGCTTGAACTGGATCTTAAAGGTATAAAACTAAAGTAAACGAACACCACAGTTTTAGATTTATTTGTAGAAAATATTTAAAACTTATTTCCTCCACTTCAGTTATACTCTGACTTGTCTTCATTTTTTATATAATATCCCAATAAAACCAGGAGATGTACATAGCTCTTATGTGATCAAATTAAAAAATGTTCAAGTGGTATAAATACTTTGGCAATTTGATGTATGTAGTGATAAAATATGCAATTCCCTACAGCCTTAATTGAAGTAAATATACTTTAAATCTCATTTATAATTTAAAGCTCAGCTGAGTATGCCTTGGTTTATACCAGTGCTTCTCAATTCCAGTCCTCAGGCCCCTCTGCTCTGCACGTTTTAGATGTTCCTCTATTCCAGAACAGCTGATTCAAATGATTGCATGACCATCAAGTACTGCAGAAGCCTGTTAATCACCCAAATATTCAATCCAGGTGTGTGGCAGCAGGGAAACACCTAAAACATGCAGGGCAGGGGGGCGTGAGGACTGGAATTGAGAAACACTGGTTTATACTATGATTAAGACCAAAGTGTGCAGAACTATGAATGATTAAATTCAGATATTTAAGTTTTATAATGATTTAAATTCACATGATTTATCTTGAATCTGTTCTTTACTCCCCAAAGTCAAGTGCTGCATGTGAAACTCCTTGCAACGTCCAGAACAATTAAATCTCTGCCGTGACAAGTGATGAGTTCTCCTTTGCCCCCACTGGCCTACTATCGACTCGCAGCTCTCTCTCACACTCCCACTCCCCTCTTCCCGCCTCCTGCTGTCTCAACAATTAAATCAGTCAAGGTGAGTGGACTTTCCATTCCTCTTCAATAAAAAAAAGCAGTTGCTTTTTTTTTTTAGTTTGCAAGCAACCTTTTGCCGATTTGTGAGGTTGTGCTGATGTTAAACTTGCACTCTTCTGACTTCATGATTTCATCCTGTAAGTTCATATTTCAGCCCGTTGTAGAGCAGTTCCGCTGCAAACATTGGCCATCCACGCAAACTTGGTGTATGCATCCACCACAAAAAACAGATTTTTGCTCTGTTCTGGTTATAGTTTTTCCGTTGTACAACATATGTATTTCTAAAGTTGATCCTCCAGAGCCGGGAATAACCAAACCTTTCCCCCTCCCCCATCTGTATTTCTCTTTCTGCCCCTTTTTGCCCCTCTGTCCTGTTCTGTCTCTCCTGCAAGCTGACTCTTTTTCCTGTGTGCTGGGGGCCAGCAGAGGGGAAGTACACAAGGAAAGAAAAGCACTCCCTGAGTTCAAGTGCACAGGCTTTAAAGACACAGCTGGCTTCAGCAAACCGGGCCGATCGACGAGGGAAAAACAGCAGTGGAAGGGCAGGATAATACACCACTGACAACGTGGTGGTGTACGTGGAGGCAGTATGGGAATTGTTTTATAAAGAGAGGAGATATTTGAAAAGAAAAAAAAATCCCAGCAGAAAACTGAGGAAAATGTCTCCTCCCCCTTTTTTTTTCTCCATATATATTCCCTCCCACTTTGGGCTCCCTCCCTCGCGCTCTCCTTCGTTTCTATCCTGCATACATATACACACTCCCACAAACGCGATGACTGATGTCTTTCCCTTCTCCGGCCCGCTCCGATTTTTCTCAGCAACCCTTTCTGCAGCTCCAAGACTTTCCATTTGTTCTCGGGTGAAGCATCCGGTGGAACTGGCTGTGCAGAGCTCTGGCACATGCTGTCCCAGATACACACTCAGCAGCAGTGGATCAGCGTGCCTCTCACTTTACCGCCTGTGACTTTATCCACTGCCTTTCCCCTCCAGCGCTCCTCCTCGCAGGACCGACTTCCTTTGTCCATAAGGCATGTTTTCCTTTCAAAGTGCTGAATGCCAAGGGATGAAGAACAGACAAATGGTGTTTGGAGAGAAGATGGGGAGGCATCAGTGGATAAAATCTGACACTCCTGGAGTGCTGTGGAGATGCCAGAGTGCAAAACGACTTAAAAAAAAAACCACAAACGAGACTAAGAATGAGGGAACGGAGAGGAAGACTCAGATTGGAATCGGGAAAGAAGAAACTTTGGAAAAAAGGTAAAAAAAAGATAATAAATTAACTAATAACAGTTTATTGTGAGCTTGATTTACAAGAAATATATTCGTAGCTCTGTTTTTCTGTGTTTTCGCTTTGTGCGTTTTTGTGTTCTCGGCTCTGGTTTTGTCCTTTTCTTCCCTCCCGCCTTGCAACGTTTTCCCTCTAACCCCAGCTGTTATCTCTTAGCTGAAAAGGCATGTTTGCCTAAAGAAAACTTGTATGAAATAAGTTCAGCTCTAACTGATGGCTTGGTGTTGGTGCTGGGGCCCAGATAGGAACGATGAAGGAGAAGGAAGAGTGAAATTTTGCCGCTCTGTTGTTTTTTCCCTTGTAAATTGTTACTCTGCTATCTCTGTGTCCTGTGAGTGGTTTTGGACTGGTGTTACTTATTCTACTTTCTGCTGATATGAATCTGAAGAATGACAAAATATTGGAATCATTCGTCCGTCATCCTCCCCGCCTCGACGCGGCCCACCCCTCTACTTCCCGTCTCTGTTTGTTTTCGGTCTCAGTATGCATTCCCCGTTATACGGCTAAAAACTAAACATCATCTCTGTTCTTCTAAACATCCACAAACACTGAAAGTAGCAGCCTGAATCCCCTAATGCTTTGTGCCCAAGCCTACACATGATATGGTGATGTGTGATTGCAAACCTGCCTCCATTGTGTAACAGGGACCAACGTTTTTGGGGAAACCTTCTCATATTCATTGATGCTCCTAATAAGATTGCATCTTAATCTCCAAATGTAATAAGTTCTCGCTCTATATTACCTCTGTATTCGAACTCTCAGTGATTATTGCTCTGCTCTTTACCGCCATTTGGCAAAGGGCAAATATGGGGTGTGTTCTGATCGGTGGATCAAACATGATCAGGTAATGCTAGCTCGATGATTTCTCTAGATGGTGCTAACAAGATTGAACTCTAGCTGAAAATAATTTAAAAAGTAGACCTTGTTACAACAATCTAACATTATACTTTGGTATTAGTCTGTTTTTCAGCTGTACAATAGGTTGTTCTAAAATTATGTTAAAATAGAAAGTTGAACTCAAGCAATGAACTTTTATTTTGCTCATGTGAACAATCTGTGTCACAAATTTTCCTTGTTGGGCTCCGATCATCGATCATATCATCGTTTTTCTATCTTCATGAAATGCATCAAAGCTAAGAACGCTCACCAGTCAGGATCCGTAAACTTTTCAACTAACAGCTGAATTTGATACGCTTTTATTATTATTATTATAAATAGATTTTTAAAAAAAGAGACAAATGTAGATCCATTATTTTCTCTTCGTTTTGAAACCACTACCTTAATTAAGGAACAAGAAGCGCATTTTCTGAGGACTATAAAAAATGGAATCAGTGAAAATCAGAAATGGCCGACAAGTCCAACATTAAAACCTGAAGGAGGCTTCAGGGTTGATTTCTGCTGGGTAAAGGTCCATTTCACACACACTCAATCAGCTGTCACTATATTAACAGTGAAAAATGTGTTTTTGAACATGATATTTATGTGCTGGGTTTTCTCATTTTCATTTTTAGAACAGGTTTATCAGACATGAGACAAATTAAAACACCCCAGTTACTGAGTGGAGTGCTGTAGGCCAGAGTTTAAAAAGATATACATCTAAATATATATAATTAAAAAACTTCTGTCTTACTTTTCTGTGGCTCAAAGTTCCTTTAATGAATGTGCTGGAGGAGCCAAGTTTCTCTAGGTTTAAGCAACATAATAGCACAGCATGCCCCTCTTGTACTTAATGTTGAGCTCTGCTGCCTCCTCTAGTTTTTCCCCTTGACTATGTATAGATATAAAAAAATAAATGTAGCCTTTTGGTAACATTTTTGTTTTGTATATTGTGAACAGTCATGGTTTGGAAACTGAAGGAGCGTCACCCATTACTCTGATTAAGGTAGCAATTCTTAAAACTACAGGTGGCAAGCTACTAGCAGTGCATATGTTATGCAGCAGACTGCAGCCTAGATACCCAAGTAGCTAGCCTGACTAATTAACCAGACATTAGTTTTATGCCTGTGTGACTCTATAAATAGCAAAATGTATAAGCACTTTGAAAACAAGAACAAAATCTCTATTTTTCTTTCAAGTCTCAGCATAAAAACAACAATGACAATAAATGTCTGCTAGAAATAACAGAAGAAATGAAATCATAGATATGATGGATTATTTTAGTAACAATTGTTGCTCCTCTATTTTAAATTAAAGATAATTCCTTCTTTTTATAATTTTAGTTTAAATTTCTTTCTACATACCAGGATCCTGGCAGGTTTGTCATGTTGTTGCCACGGCAGAGCAAAGAGGCAGGACCTCAGCAGTGATAAAATGTGGCTCCTTTCTCATCCAGCACTTTGTAAATTATCCTTCTGACCGCAAAACACCTGAGAGTTTACAGGTAAATCTATTGTTGTTTTGACACATGTATGCAAGTCACGAAGCTGCTTTGAAATAAATATCTCCATTCTCCTAAGTTTGCGAATCAAAAGTTAAATTTCTCCAAAACTACAGGAGCAGTGAATATGTCAGGGCTATCGAGAGCTGCTCAGAAAGCTTTGTTCATGTGGCAACACTTGAATTGTAAAAGCTTTGCAGACCTTCAGCTCATCTCAACAGGTCTGCTTTCATGTAGCAATGCTACACACTTTGGCAGAAATAATGGATTGCCATGGATCATTTTAGTGAAAAAATAAATAAATAAAAATAAAGAATCCATTGGGTATGTTAAACCTTTTCAACTCCACGCTGCTCCCCAGCACATCTAAGCATCAGAGTGGACAGAAAGGCATTTATGTGCTTCACTTTTTAAAACATAACTCGCCCTTCGCTATCAATTATGCAGCTCGGGTGTGAAAGAGACGGGAAAAGGGCCATACACAGCAGGCTCCGAGGTCCGACACGGAGAGAAAGCCCTGCACAATGTGACCGCTGTAGATGTGCGCAGCCGCTCTCTCACGGCCTGAGCGAGAGCCGTTCCCCCTGGACTCGGTGTTCCAGTTGCATCAGTGTTTGTCTGCCTTCTCTAGGACACGGGGGCTGAAATGGGGCTGGAGCAAAAAGCTCCATCTGGATACCCAAAGGGCTTCGCTACATTATTAGAACAGCACTAATACTCTTTGTCTCCGTTGCACTAAAGTCCAGTTAAATCTCTTAAGTTGTGTTTGAAGTTTATTTGTAATAAATAAAATGTAGCACTTTCTATTTTGCATCTGTCGGTTGCAAATAACTTGCTGCTAACTGTAGTTATTTTGTTAAATGGGATGAGAAATGAGTTGTTAATACAACCAACGTTTTAGATTTGATAGGCTAACTATCCAGCAAGTCCACATTGCTCAAAAAGAACAAAATTAAAGGTTTTGGAATGGCTTAGTCAAAGTCTTGACTTAAATCTGAATCAGTTTCTGTGGTTTAACCTTAGACAGAAAAGCCCATATTATGGTGGAATTAAAAAAATATTTCAGCATTCTTTCTAATTGACGTGAATGCCAGCGTTTGCAAATGCTTGATTGCAGTCGTTGCTGCCAAGGTGGTGCAGCCGGTTATTAGCAGGTTTAGGGGCCAATTACTTTTTCACGGGATTGTTGTTTGAGATTAAAGACAACATTGCTTTGATCTCAGACAACAGTTAAGTGTGTTAAGTGCTGCCTGAGGCTCTTAAGTGTGCTAAAAAAAGCAAAACTAAAAGAAATCAGTAAGAATATAGAAAATTATTAATTCTCTCTGATTCTAAATTAATATCCTGTTGATTATTTCAGTGATAACAATTTTGTCTCATATTTATTTGTTTTGTTTTTCATACTTTCCCACAGAATAACCCACAAACTTGAGTGTTTTTCTGTTGTTTCTTACTGAGAAGTGAGGGCCGTTAGCAAACCTGCGCTCTGCTGTTTCATAGCCACGCCGCTTGTTGCTCGCCACCTGCTGTTTTAAAACAGCTTTAGTTTAAAAACAGGAACAGGGTGGCACTACTTTTCCACAATTGACTGTCTGTATGTTTTTCGACTGGAAATATTCCCTCACTGCTGTATTTGTCAGTCTTGTAATTGAGAGAAAAGTGTAACAGGCTTCAGCTGACCAGCATTATGCAACAGGTGTGGGAGGGGCAGCGCTGTGTCCTATGTTCCCTACACACAAAACGCTGACCACTTCTGAGCTTTACCCATTACCTGGTAAGGACCTTAAAAGGTCTTAGTGATATGAAGGAAAAGTTGAACATTTAAAATATATATTTTTTTAAACCTGCGTTTACTTTTATTCCTCACCTTTGCTTAGTGTGATCCTCCAGTGTACGACACAGACGGTTTTAAATCTTCACCTTCAAAACCATTTCTTAAAGTCCAAGTCAGTGTGAACTGGCTCTGTCATGCTGAGCTTTATTTACTATAGCTTATAAATACTGCAACTTGTCCTGTACTGTATAACACCCAACTTATCCACTTATTTTGTGCTTGTTTTGGTTAGTTTTCCCATTCTAGTACAGTTCCACTGTAACAGAATAACTTCATTTGTTTCAATTTTTTATGACTGTTAAATAGTCTCTTAATCTTTCATCAGCTAGAGCGAAAGAACTCGGCCATCATATTAAAGGAGATAATTTTAAGCTGCAATAAATTAAGACCAAACTACATGGCTACAAGGGACATTAATCAGCTAACTTGTAATTGTAATATGTGAATGCTGAGTGTTAGGTGGTGTTGAAAAAAATATTTCCCTTTCTTAGTGAGCATTTCAAAAAGGCCTGACAAATTGAAATATTCCTCTCAGCAAGCACTTTTGAGTTTTATAATTCAGCATGACCTAAGAAAACATGAGGAACTTGAGAAAAGGGTGTGTGCCGTTTCAGTGGAAGAGCAAGTCAAAGAGATTTTCTGATCTTATTTAGACAAATCAGAAATGTTTTGCAAATTATAGCTTGTTGATTTTGCTGTCAAAGAAAAAAACCAAAACGTAAAACTTAGCTGATACAAAAGTAACAAAGTTTTCCCCGGGTTGGTGCAGGAGTGTAACCGTAAATATAAATCCGTTCAGTTGGAGGTTATTTGTTCTCCACTGACATGATGCAGCAAAAACGGGACAAAATACAACTTTTGTTTACTTATCTTAAACAAAAAAATATATATGAGAAGGGGCTCTAAGAAATCTTAACAGTTAAACGAAAGACATCTAGAAATGTTCATCTTGAGCTAGTGGAAGGCCAAAGGTCATTAAAAAAACTGACTGCTAAAGATCTGCCTACACTGATTGTACACAGAATGAATAATGAGGGTTTGTTTTAATTAACCTGACCTCCTTGTATATTGCTTATACACTGAACACATAATCAGCTCTTTATTTCAAAAGTTTGACATGGGGATTCTCTTGAGAAATACTCATGGTGGATTTGTTGTATAATTTCTTCAAGCTTCATTTGAAAATTATTTGATATTTATGGTCTATTGTTCCACACCTACTTTGATATGCAGCTGTTGTTTAAACTATCATCTCTAAAATCATATCACATCAAACCTTTAAGCAGCAAAAGACAACATTCTGACTTGTCACAGGTTCACCAACATTGGATCATGACATTGCAAAAAACCTTTTCTGGTCTGATTTATCTCAATTTATCAGACGCTGGTGCATCAAGGGTTAATGCACCATGTCACAAAGCTCAAATCATCTTAAGCTGGTTTTGCTCAACCCGATACTAGCAAGGTGCACCTAATAAAGTGGCCATTGAGTATAGATGTAAAACAATCCTTGATAATAACACACCTATGTCCTACAAAATCCTGCATATTGCCCCTTTTGTGGGTTTGAGTTAATGTTTTTCACAGCACCAAACAGTGCTGAAATTATTTCCAGTAGGCGAGTCGATATCAATGAATAGCTTCCTCGTGGTTCGCCAGGTGGCCGCCTCGTGTGCTCAGGAGCAGGCAAAGGCGGCAAGGTGGGGGTTAATATTTGCAGGCTGCAGGAATGTGTTTGGAGTCAGCAGCAAGAATTCCTCAGTTTTGCATTAGTAGGTCACAGTGCTGCCTCTTAGCTCTCCTATATCAATCCCCTCCTGCCTGTCTCCTCTTTCTTTCTGCACAGCTCTCATCTTTATTGCCACATTCTTTCCCATCTCATTCTCGATGCACATCTTTTTCTTTTTCTGCGCTCTCTCCCTCAACTTTTGATCCTCACCATTTCCCCTCTCCTCTCCAGCGCCTTAGATGTGTCAGAGACATCCTTAGAGCCTCAGGAGTTGGGGGGTTGAGGGGACAAAAAGAGAGAGAGATAGAGAAAATGTCTGAGTGTACTAATCTTAGTGCAGGGGCCTCATTTATGATTTATGGGGCAGGTTTCTGACATGCAGTCCTTGTTGATGTTATCAGGTTTCGTTGTTGATTGTTTTCATCTGTGTTTTGCTTTGCTTAAGTAAATCCGGTTTTTAAAATAAGTTTATGTACAGGGATTCGAATCGGGCTGAAATTCACAGCGAACTCTACCCTGCTGACTGAAAGGACTCGTTGACTAGTTTGTATTATAGATTTGTTGCAGAAACCAAATTTTCCTTAAATTAATTTATTCCCATTGATTTGTGTCTCATGCTTCACGGACATAGACTGGACTAGAATATGTTTCTTGTCTGAAACTAAATAGCAGCATAAATTAATCCACTTGAATATATATTTTTAAATTACTTTACATAAGATCGGGTGATACAGAATTTAATCCTGTGAGGATTTGGCAGCTCTGCATCATCCGCAGGAAGAGCACACCGCAAATGACTTTACAGACTCACCGTTATGTGAGAGTAATAAAACAGAAATATGTTTAGTTTGCTAATGCATAGGTGTTTACATGTTGTTTTCATTTTAGAAATGATGCCAAAGTTGATGAGTGTGGTATCAAAAATAGATGAAGAGTCAATGAAATATTAAAGAAGCCTTTTTTAGAACATCCCCTTTGGTTTGTAGTTGGATATGACTGAAAATGTTTTCCCATCTCACATAAATCTGACCAGGTCCCACTGTAATTAAACCAAACCCTCGGATGACCTGCATCCATTTTCATCTGGTTAAAACTAACATATGATTTCAGAAAGGAGCATCGCTTTGAGAGTCATTTAATGGTCTGGAATGTTTTACTGCTTCGAGACTCAAAAATCCCCCCCCCGACTAAAAACAACTTTTGCATTGGTCTAGTCCCAGTCCAGAATTTTATTTGATTGAGACACTGTGGTACCAGTGGTGGTACTAGCATTTTATTTGTAAATGACCAGGTCATTTTCGAATGAAATGCCTCCAGTGTAGCTGACTGCAAACAACTCTGCAAAGAAGATGTCAAAATTTGTTTGTAAAACTTATTGCCAGGTTTGGCTAAAATTAGAGCAACCCATTATGTTGGTAGGGTTGTCTTGCACAGCTTTTTTTTCTGCTAGATGGCATGATCCAAAAACTATTTCTTTGTATTTACTTTGGTTATCACAAACTGATACAGAAAATATAATCTGAACACAAAAAAGCAAGACCTGAAAAAATGTGAAAGGTAGCAGATACTTCTTCAGGGTGCGATGCAGCGAGCCTCGTTAAAATGTCCGAATGTTACTCGTCACATTGAGCCGCCTTGTTTTTATGTCGGCGCTGATTTGAAATGCAAAAAGATAAAAATCCAACTCTGTTGATATAATTTGAAAAACATCAATGTCACAGAATAGAATGCTGAAAGGTTTTCAGGAAACTAGGAATCTCCACTTTTTGTTTTTACAAGTGTTTTAAAAATCACAGCTTTTCTTGTACTGTGGACGCCCTAATGAAAACACTCTTTTTTTTGTTTTCTGTACCTTCAGAACAAACCGTTGATGAAACCCTGATTTTGAGCTGCTGGAAATGATCTACTGTTCTTTGTTTATGTGTCAATGTCGGATTGTAGCCTTGGTGTTGTCAAAATAGTTCTCGTTTGTCACTGTTTTTTTTCTGTTGGTTGCCAAACATGTTGCCATGAAAACAATTTAAGTGGTGGCATCATCTTTGAAATGCTTGAATAAATGTTGTCAGCCAGGCCTATGAGCAATCTTTACTTCACTCAGTCAAGCCACACAGTACGTGTTGCTTTCTTTTATTTACTTTAAAATAAGAATCTCTAGTACAAATCTGGGTTTTTACAAGGTCTTAAAAATGCATGAAAAGTCTTAAAATTGATAATATATACTTAAGCCACTCTAAGCTTTTAATTAAGCCTATATTTTTAATACTAACACTGACATTTAATTCATTGCTTCTTTCTTTTCTTCTAAAGTAGTGGTGACATGACCAAATAAAAAAAAACATTAGTTTAAGTCGACAGGCATTGTTACCTTAAATAAGGAATAAGTAAGTTAAATAAATGTTTTATTTTCTTAAGTCAATCAAGTTTCTTTTCCTAATCAATTTAGATCTCAGATTGTAATGGGAACTGAAAGTCTTTCAAAATTACTAAATGTAGAATACTGACAATTCAGAAATTAGTAGAAAACACTCTCCTAATATCTCCTAGTAATATACATTATTGATAACAGAAAATATATAAAGCCTAAACAGTCGACAAAAATAGCATTCAGTCTTACCTTTCTCACCAACAACACTGATATGCACACTCCTCCCAGTAGGTGGCGGTATTGCCTCCTAAAGTTTGTTTGCCAACTGCAAAGTTGATGCACAGAAGGTGGAGTAACGCAAACTTTGGTATGGGCTCAGTGCAAAACATTGAAACATTGTCCAAAGCAGAGGCAACAGAGCTGTTTGTTACAAACGTCCTGCTTGGTTCACCAAGATATCTATATGTATATATATATATTACATCTAATATGGCTACGAAAGTGTATCCGTTTAAAATCTCTGAAATATTACTTCATAAAACACGATGAATTTACAGTTAAGTATTTACAAACTTTGACATTCATCAAGCTTTTTCTTTGACTTTTTTAAAGCAAAGATCAAATATTGAAAATCATTTTATCTTTAATCACTATGCCAATAAAAAGAACATCTTTAGTTAACTTGAAATAACTCTTTCCGTTATTCAGTTAAGCAAAGAGGCAAAAATATGTAAGTCAGATTTGTGCACTTTAAGCGTATTAATTTACTGACAGTGGTTTGAAGTGTCACTACATCTCCTCTGGTAGCATATTGATGGCATTCACAAGGCTCTCCATTACACTTTGCAGTGATAGACATGCTCTGCGATGGTGTTGGAGGTGTCAGTGATGGCTGCATCACACGTCGTCTCCCTCGAGCGTGCCAGTTCTCTGGTGCCAGACAGAGAGGGGAGGAAGAGGAGGAGGAAGGGAGAGCGTGGTGTGAAGAAAGCAAGGAAAAATAAAAGCATAAAGAAATAAAGTTGTTCAAGAACTGGAGACGAAGTGGGTTTGAAGTGAGGCAAAAAAACATTGAGAAATGAGGGAAAGGGTTTCATGCCAGAAAATAAAGGAGGTGAAGGGTTTATTTTTGCATTTAATGCCAGTCAGATGGGCCAGTATTATATTCTTATGGTGTCATAGACTTGGCAAAAATACCACAATTTCACAGTATTCGATTCAGTTCAGTTTATTTATGTAGCTGCATTTCACACATGTTGTCTCAAGGCACTTTACCAAAAAGTCAATTGAATTTAGTTTTATACAATCCAAATTGATCGTATAAAACTCAACAATGCTGTCAATGTCGGTGTGTTAATGGGTCATTTGAACAAAAATAGTCTAAATATTTAAAGCAAAAAAGCCATATTAATTACAGCTTCTAAAGGGACTTTATTTTTAATTGTAATAATAGTAACACATTTTACATATAGTGATTTCTAAGAACTCAATATAGAGTCAAAGAATGCAATATAACAAATAAAAACAAACAAAAAGACCACATCCACTTAAAAACCTGTACTAAATTTATTCCTTTTAAATATTCAATATATATTGGATATTAGTTATCATCACTATAGTGGTTTTACACTTAAACTGAATTTATATCCGTCTCACTACTAGAGTGGAAATTAATGGTTAATTTTTCACAAATATTTTTATTTGAAAACACCTACTTCCAAAGCCATTACAATAAATAAATAAATTTTTGGATAAAGATATTTGTACCAACCTAAAATAGCATTTATGTTTTATCATTTTGATCATTTAACTTATGGAAACTGGTTAAATTTTGCAGTGGTTTTCATTTGCCTGTTGTCAGAAAGCCTAACAAGCTGGTGTTAGCTGGGTAATTAATTATTGGAGTTGTCAGGTTAGTTAACCATCCTACGTTGTTTTCTTAATAAAGACGCTGCCACAAGCTTCACAGCTGTAGCTTTAAACCTCTGTTACCTTAATGAGAGTGATGGGTGGTGCGCCTTTAGTTTCCATGCCAACACTGTCATTGTTTTTGCAGCTGAAAATACTTCAAAGCAATCAAATTCATTTTTCATGTCAACAGATATGCATAGTCGCCTTTTTTTATTTCATTTTACTGTGCAGTCGGCCTGTCCTGATAAATTTTACTGGACGATAAATTGTCCCAGAAGTTATTGCAATAAGCGATAATATTCTTGCTTAGAGACAATTTCCCAGCAATATAATAATAAAGCAATATAATAATGCAACAACACATATTCTCAAAGACTAATAAACTTTAAATTTTAATGAACATTTAACACCGGAACCAGAAGACATGTAAAATATCAAAAATAAACAATAGAAAAAAAACAAATAAGACAAATTAAGAACTCTTTGTAAACAAAATTGTCCTTCAAAAAAAGGGACAAATTAAGACCAAAGCACCAGAATGAAGACTTTCATCTTCCAGTTTTGGTAGAAAGAGAAAAATGATAAATCATGAAAATGATTGAACTCATCTTAATTTATCATGCAATTAATTGATTTACTGTTTATTGTGACAGGCCTACTGTGCAGTAACAGGTGGAGGAGGGGCACTACTGTACCACTCAGTGCTACTTTAACTTTTGCATTTTCTCTCATCAAATGGACTTTGAATGGAACCTTAGTATACCTTCACATGACTCGGTAAAACATTTAACATCCTTGTCCTGCTTCTGAGAATCACTTCAGCAGCTTCTCTGATCGAATGCAAGCCCAAAGCAACTTTAACAAGTCAGGGATGAACAGGTCCATAGTGGAAGGGAAACCTGCTGTCTCCGGCTGCTCTCTGGTCAGCGTGGGTCAACAGGGTCACATTTGTAAGATGAAAGGAAAGGCTCCGGTTGGCTGCTTCCAAAGGGGGGAAGGAGAGGTCAGGAAATGGCCCCAGCACAAACACCAGACTCATTGTTCAAGTTCAAGGTAACACTGAAAAGGGTTTTCATTCACTTAGCTCAACCTGTGACAGGTCTGCGTTTTTTTAAAAGGGGCTCATAATTGGAGGAAAACATTGCCCTTGGCATCGTCTGACGCTGGTGTCGTGCTGATATAATTGTAAACTAATTATGCCACTTTTATCTATTTAATTAGTGGTTTTGATGCTGACTTGAGGGGGCGGCTGGGGAAAGAGACGGCAGAAAAGTTTCTTAAAATGTAAAATGTGCTCAGATGTGACCTGTGCTCAGGTGCTCCTTCAGACAATGAACAAGGTCACAGCCAGAGGGTCAGATGTCAGCCCACCTCCTCTCCTCCATCCCTCTATGTTGTGTCTGCTCACTCGTCAGCTCCTCATTAAGTCCTCACAGGGGAATTTCCTGTTCGCCTCCTTTGCTTCCCCGTTCCTGCTCAAAATGGAGCAGCGTATTAGCTCTTTTTACAAAGCATGAATAATTAAATCCTTCACAGTTACTGTGCTGACGATGGGAACTAACGGCTTAAAGGTTGTAACCACACGCCAGGAATGCAAACTCCCCTTAAAGCAGAACCGAAGCAGCTGAAATTGCCAAACCTTTGCAAAGTCGAGGCTTGTAATTGATGACTTTGTGCGTTCAATAAAATACAGTACAACACACAAACACACACACACACACACACACCCTGGCAAATAATTCAGCGTCTGACTCACTCCCTTTAACAGAAAGTCAATAACAATACAGGAATGATTAATCAGTCTCTCTGTGGCCCCTCCCTCGCTGCTCACCACCTTCCACTCTCTCTTTTCAACCCCTCTCGCCCTCTCTCAGGCTCGCTATCGATCTGAATGCATTTGCTTCCCATTTATCCGTTAGCATCCCTCCCCCCATCGCGTATGCGCTGCCACTGCATCGAGCGGCCACAAAGAACCTTTTTACTCAGGAGTGTCTTACAGGGGCGCAAACGGCACACACCGATGCGGCAGCGCGCATCGATGCGGCGTGCATGCCCTGCTACACTCTTTCGGACTCTGCACTTGGCCGCATTGCACCGAGGGATTTGGCTTGATTATTCCAGGGCCGCGTTGTAGTGCAAATTAGGAGGGTCCATTTCACAGTGCAGGTGCATTACATGTGTGTGTATTTGTGTTTGTATGTTGCACACACACACACTCACCAGCCTTAGGACAAAGCGGTGTTCTTAAAGGTTTAACTGACTAACTCCCCCCCAACCAGATTTCCCCCAGCTCCCCTCTTGCCATTCTGGATGGTGGCACACAGGTTGCCATGACACCAGACTGTTTTGTCTGCCCTTTGACCTCTTTAAGGGGTCCTGTGGTAAATCAGGCATTACATGAGAGGGCCAAATACAAGAGTGGGGTGGGAGGGAGGACCGCGTTTCCTCTGTAAAAATGAGGTCCAAAAGGTTCCTCTATACATCCGCTTTGTACCAAGCGAGAAGGAGGGGAGCCTCCATGAGGCTCGCAGCGAAACAAAGACACATGTGCACATGAAGGCACGGCAGCGCTCTGTAAGGGTAAATGAACTAAGCTGAAGCTCCCAGGAGGTGGGGAGTTATTATGCTCATTGTGCAGTTGGCCAGCTAAAGCTGTTTGGCTGCTTCTTTTGAAGTTATATTTATCAAGCCAGAGCAGGAGGCTTAGCTCTCGGAGCTGGTGTACGGCTTTGTCCACGCTGCAGAATGTCTGCGTGTGGGGGGGGGGGGGGGGGGGGGGGTGTGTGTGTGTGTGTGTGTGTGTACAAAAATAGCTTTCAGATTTTGAGATTTGAACACCCTCAAATGTGGATCTAAATAGTTTTGACAGGAGCAAATTTAAGCTGCCGTTTTGCCTCCAGTAACGATTTTCTCCGACACCTTTAAGCAGTGAAACTTTGAAATGAAGCTGTCTGACAGACTTAGCATCACTGACCCACTGCAGGTCATGTTAGGGTGACTTGGGTAATATCCAAATTGCATCTATTATTAACAACACTTAAGGAGCATCAAACAAAACAAATTGAGCAACAAATAATTATAATGTAACCCAGAAGCTCAAATGTCGCTTTTGCTCTATTAATACTCCTTTTTTACTGGTTACAATTTCTTTCTTTTTGTTTCACCTACTTTATGTATTCAAGTAACCATCTTCATGCCTTGTTCTGCACACTTTACTTACAGAAAAATGTTGACTTAAACATTTTTTTCTAGTATTCAAATTATTTAAAAAGCTAAGGTCATTAAAATTCAGTTTGACAGAAAGATTAAGTAAAACAGACTTATTATGTGAGTCGCTCATGTAATTTATTCACTGCTGGTTAACTTTGACTCCTTGTTTTTGCAGATTTACTTCCTTTAACGCTTATGCCTGATGTTTTTTGTGTGTGTGTTTTTCAGCTGGCTCCAGCTTCGGCTTTACAAGGCGCAGGCCATGATGTAAGTGATCTCAAGGTAACATCTTTCCGGAACGTTTCTGTGCACTTATCTCCAATTTATCAGGATGAAATATTTTCACGCAATACACAAACAGACACCCACAGATTAGACGTCTGTATTAATGATAATGGCTCATGGGAATTTGGCCAGACTAGCCCTCAAGGAAAAAAAAAAAGAATGTAGGAAGAAAAAAAAAGATGGAAGGAAATAAGAGAGGAAAAGGCAAACATCAGACTTTGGTTGCAGTAGGTGTCACTGTACGATCTTTTTCCACATAATTTATGACAGTGCTGGATATTTTTTATCTTTTGGGTGACGTCCAGCAGACTAAATATGCAATCCAAATGTCCGTAACATATTCAAGCTCTTGACCTGAGAATTTATTTCACAACAAAAGATTTTGGTGAAGATGCCAATAATCACACTGGTACAAAAGGCTTAAAAAGCAGGACATATTCTGTGTTATCAGTGCTGCTACTAAATTTAGTCTTATGTTTAATAAAGGCAGTTAGACATTACTATAGATTTTATTTGTTTTAAATTTCTGTCTGAATGTTTTTTTATATTTAAATTAGAATCTAATAACATCTCATGTCTATGTTCTGCTTTTATTGTGTTTTGCTTTTTTATCTTTTAGTGCTTGTCAAGTTTTTCTAGCACATAGTTTTAAGTGTTTTTTAAATGTAGATGTGACATTGAAACGTAAAAAACAAACAAAATGCATATTGTACTCAGTATGGATTATTTAGTTTTACCCTTGTCTGCATATTTGCAAAGCAGAACAACTGCTGTTTGACCCTGGCAGTTTGCTGCAGTAAAAAGCACAAAAAACTGACAGCAGTGAATTAAGACTTTAAGAAATGCTCATGCAGTATTCATAGTCGCAGTTCTCCCCTTATATATTTAGTCGAAACTGACAGCTTGGTTGGCGGTGTGCCTAAAATCTTATCCATAAACTGGAACGAGCTGCTAATTTTAGGCTGTGTTTACAGCAGATTGTGATATCTCTGAGGAGCTCTGGACCATGGATCTAAATATATATTTTGCTCTTGAATTAATTGGCCATAAATGATTTCATCTAAGCATGTTTTGCAGCTGATGCGGTCGTGTTGGTATTAATCATTTAATAAGCTGCTGTGATGCAGCTCATGAAATGTTGAGGCAAAGGAGATGATAATGTATCAACATACCAAAGTCAGTTGCCCTACCAAGCTTTTTTTTCCTGATTGCGCCCCCTCCGCCCCGTCTTCAGTGCCACATCAGGCACATTCTTCCAGCTCGCGTTTGATTGGAATCTCTGAAAGGGCGGCGTTACAAAAGGCCACTCACACACCAATCCCTGCCTGCGTAAACTGACAGCTGTGCCATGGCAACAGTTTGGCGAGTTGCCAGGCTCTCCAAGTTGCCAGGCGCGAGGTTCCCATGGCAACGTTCATTTTGCCATCTTGGTCGGTGAGGTTGGTGTCGACCGAGACGGATTACCGCAGGACAGAGAATTGCTTTCACCTGGGAGGAGAAAATGCATTCATATTTCAGCAGGCCGCGGCTGCGCTCTGTAACATTAAAAAACATTGCAACATTGATGTAACCCCCCAGTCAGAGATGTTGCATGTATTATTCAAATTCGAAGCAATAGCAGCGGTTGCATATTGATATTTAAATCTAAGAACCGATGCATAAAAATTCAGGCCTGACAGGACAAGACTTTTCCATTTTCCCAGAGGTACACTGTGTTCAGTTTACAGTCTATGCCATGAAATCACAGATAGAAAAATAGCTCTGTAATGTTTGCTGGCCAATCCCACTGAGCATTCCTTTAAAAGTGACACAAGAGTCTGCGTTGCTGTAAAGTTGTGGGGACAGTGATGGAGCATGTGAGGAATTTTGAACTTGGAGTGACACCGCCCCCATTTGGGAAGGGCCCTTTTAATATTTTTCATATCATCCCTACGGTAGATTTTCACGGTCCAGGCAGGCCTGCTTCGAGGCACAGCGAGAAAAACATGGAGGGATCGCTGACATTGGCACAATTGTACTATATTTCTGGGTGAATTCACCGTGAAAGTATTGCAGAGATGGGGAGTTAAGTAGAGAAGCTCGCAGGTTTTAAAAAGAAGATTGGCTCCCCGACTGACCGACCAACCGTCCGTCTGCCTAAAAGAAGGCAGTGGGAGGGATTGCTGCAGGAGCATGGTTGAAAGGGTAAGAGGCGGGAAAGACTGAGTGAATGAGTAGAGGGAGGAGGAAAAGTAGGGAGGAAGGGGTGCAAGTTGAAAGGAAGTTGCAGACATGGATAGTCTTTTATGTTCCCAGAAAAACTGAGGAATGATGTTAGAAGATATGAAGCTGGAAACAGTGACCCTGGTGGCTTCTGCACCTATGAAATAGTGTGAAGAATGAGACTTTATTTGCAGCAAAGTATCTCTTTTTCACAAAATGTTAAACACATCAAGTATTTTTTTATTTTTTTGCAATGTGCGATATTTCAGTCCAGCTTAGATGTGTATCTCAGGCTGGTTCAAATATCTAAACGGCAGTAAAATACTCTTTTGCTTTATTCAATTATTCAATTATGATCCATAAATATCAAATTGTGTTTAGACTTTTACAATCTATTTCAAGCTAGTATGCTAGGTTGGGTTTTTGGACCAGAGATGATCCAATGTATTCCAGATTCCTTACAAAACGGCATAGCTGTTCATTGTGCAGCTGTATTTTCTTACAGTCACCAATCTCTATTGACTGTATGTCACATAAAATAGCAAAAAAAAATCCAGGGCAGCCGGCTGATGCATTGTTATCTCACATTCTACGTAAAAGTACTGTGATTTTAGATTTACTGTGAAGCTTTTGTTCTCTCTACTGCTTATAGTAACTTGAACACGGATTCCTTAAGTGCAAAGTGATAATTTCAAATGGATCTGATGTAATGTGCTTGAATATTCACAAGTTCAATAGAATCTGTTTTTGTACTTCTGCTCTCGATACTGAAATTCTCTCGCTGGCATGTAGACAGCATATCATCTTGCCCCAGATATGTCTGAATCAGTGCTCAGAGTAACTTAACACTCCTGGCTTGTAGCTGTTGGAATGTACCACTGTGCTAGCCGTCCTGTAGTGAAAGCCCCACAATAGAAGAGAGAGAGAGAGAGAGAGTCAAAAAGGTTTTGGGGTTTTGAAATTCATCATCATTTTTGACACGGAGGGAAACTCTGCATCGACCGTGAAGCAGAAGTCACCCAGATTAAGATGTCACAACTGACAGCAGAGCTGATGGCAATGACAGATGGCAGATGGTTTTTAACTCTCATGAAAATCTGTCAGCTATTTAGTGGAATCTGAGCTGCAGTTATTTAACAGAACTCAAAATGGCTGGTAGCTTTTATATGGGAAGATTAATGTGAGCTTAATTAGCATCTTTCTGAGTGAAGATGCTTTGTAGACACCTGCGCTAAGACCGTGAAGGAGAGTGTTGTCTCCAGTTTTGCTCTGTTGCTGAACCTAATGGCTCTCGAACCATAGGAGGAAAAGGAGACCTTATTTATGAAAGCAAGCTGAAATATGCTTAGTCACCAGTAGAGGGCGCTAAATCCCAAGAAATGACAGGAATGGCTCAAGGTTGGAAAGTCTTTGTAGTACTCACACCAGCTGTTTTGTGGACATAAAAAAATCATCTTGTGTCCTTGTGTAATAAGTTTTGATTATGTAAGTTGTCCTTTTTGTTTCACACAGCGCATAGGAAGGTTTATGTGTCTCATAGCAGCTACAGGGAAAATGCAATACTCTAAAAGACAATTTGTATTTGTTCATGTTATATCTGAAAATGAAATCATTATTACAAAACCAAGCTTTTTCTTTTATTGTTCTATTTTTATTTCATTTTTGAAATTATTATTTTTAAAGAAAAATTTTCCACAATGTATTTCCTTTTTTATCTTATTCAATAATAACAATAATAAATAATAGTAAAGCATTTCCACTTTTATTACCCCTTTTGCTATTTTTTAAATTAAAGTAAATCATTTATTATTATAATTTCTAAAAACAACATGCTCTCTTAAACTTCAACCCCATAATACACTGCAACCAATTATTTGGCTTTGTCTGTGAATCTTTATTTATTGAAGTTTTATTTTAGTTTTTTTGAAAAACGGTGATAATATCCTTACGTTAAGATTGTTCAGCTTCAAAATGTACCAGATTAAATTGTTAGGAGGATGTCAACAATGTGGCAGCAGTGAAGGAAAAGCATGGAAGGACATGAGGTAATTGGTTGTCTGGAGGACGGGAGGCAGACAGGTGCAGAGTGTGTTCACAGACACCTACGTCCTGCTGTGGAAGATCTTGTCTGGAGAGCAGCTCTACAATCTGTGCTCTGCAGTGTGAGGTAGTTGGTTGTATGGTTTCGCATAATAAACAGCACGGAGATAACTGTACAACCTTCTAGCTTTCCTTGCGGAGTCACTTGTTACGACGGCCGGCGTACCCCCAGCAGAGAGGTAAGTATGTTTTGTTACTCTCCCACATCATCACTTTCCTGATGCTTCACATCAGGGCTTCCTGGGCTCTTACAGCTTTTATCCTCTCCAGGTTTAATAACGCAGAGTCCTTATGAAGTCTCCTCCCTGTGAGCTTGTGTGAGATTATGTGGGCAGCTACAGTATGTGTGGCAGCTGGACATATTTGCTGTTGGTGTGCAGTAATCAGTGGCTTCCACTGCAGCAGAAATATGACGGTTCTCTCTTTTTTTCCTCACAGCAGACCTTTAGAAATGAGTAAAAGTTTGTTGCTGGCGAACCTTCCGGGCTAGAGGCGGGGTCACCCTGGACAGGTCGCCAATCTGTCACAGGGCAACACAGAGACAGACAGGACAAACAAGCATGCACACACACACACTCACCTAGAGAGAAGTTAGAGAAACCAATTAACCTGACAGTCATGTTTTTGCACTGTGGAAGGAAGCTAGAGTACCAGGAGAGAACCCATGCATGCACAGGGAGAACATACAATAATACTTGTATACGACATGCAATAATGTTGCACTAACTGTATGATTGTCAACATTTAAACAACTTATTTGTAGTTTCTGAAAGACTTGATCTCTTTTCCACCTTATCTCTAAATTGAGTGTTTCCAAATAGGCATAAAAAGCATGATTGCAAAGATAATTTGTAAAGGATTAGTCAACATTTATCACAATCTTCGTCTGTATACACAGTAGTAACTATAATGGTAAATGTACAATATTTTTCTTAACCTTACCTTAGGAAAAGCAAAACTCATACAAAGCATCGTCACTGAAAAAACCCCTTCTTATAGTAGCTGAAATGAAAGACATTTGGCTAAAAACAACAAAACTTAAAAAATAAAATGTTTGCAGGAAATAACTTCAGAAAATCCCAAAACTTAACTTCCTGCTAGTTATAAAAACTACAAAAGCTGAGAGATATTTTAATAAGTAAAAGCTGTAGGTACGCCAGGAGGATACATTTTATGTATTTGTTTTTGTTGTTTTATTTCTGTAGCTGTACAATGGATTGTCCAGATGGACCATGATACTAAACATTCAGCTTAAGAACATCAAAGGAAATGTTTCAAAGTGGCCATCAAAAAAGTCCTGATCTCAGTCCAACATAAAAATTTATGAGAAGTGGTGAAAAGGAAGTCATCCGACTAACCTGAGTCAGTCACGCTAGTCACCGAGTCAGGACGGAGCTACGACTCGTCCTGACTCGGTGTTTCACCCACCGATATGGTTCAAAAAAGGCAATGTCTGTACATGTCTTCATTTTAAGAAAGTAAAAAATAAATAAATCTCCAAAAATATTCTCTCATTATTCTGCGATAATTTTAGTAATCCAATCTGCCCCAAAAAAGGAGAAGTTTATTTTGTTTAATGTCAGGCATTTTAAACAAGTCATGTAACCAGCTTCAAGCTTCTTTAAGCGTTTCCATTTTCTTTATTTTCAGACTCCTCAATACTTCTTTCCACATAAACAACCTCTACACTAAAAATGTTCTCACAGATAGATATTTTTAGGGTTTTGACTGGCCAGTCACAGGTCCAGGCCCTTTGAGATAAAATCTACTCAATATGGTCATCAGTCAATTTCAGATTTTGGCTTGTTTTTTAAAATAGTCACTTTAACACAGAGAAATCCGATTTTGTCTTTACCCCCTACGACTTATCATAAGCTTTCAAAGATATCTCTCCTTTATCAAAGAGAAAAAGGAGAGGCACCCATCTACTGCAGGTAGTAATTAGGGATATAAAAGATTGAGAGAGCAGATAACGCACTCGACACTTAACCATAAATTTTATGACTCATAGCCAGCAAACATAGCTGAAAATTAAAGGTCGTAAACCATCTGTCTGTGCGCTGCAGGACTTCCTGTTATCAGTGTGCTACTGTACACCACAACTATCAAAGAAGTTCTGTTTGTCTTACATTAAACACAAGTTACTGCTAATGTAATGTTATCACATCCACACCAGTGCTCTATTAGCTTTTTATTACTCCACCGCCTCCCCTCAGCATCTCAGTCTGGTGCTTCGAAAACAGCAGCCATCTGCAGTGCGTTACAGCCGACTCTCCTCCCTGCCTGGAAGGCTAAAAAAAAAAAAAAAAAAAAATAGAAACGAGGGCATATATCTAAAATGTGCTGAGTCTGCATGGCTAGTTGTAGCGTTCTTTATAACCAGCGAGCAAGGCTGTTCTCCTGCCAGCTGAACATCAGGTCGAGTGCAAGGTGTTGGGCTGGAAAACTACATCTTATTGTTTCCTACCCACTGCCAGATCCGCTGGCTTGTTTTGTTTTACAGATTGAGCACACTATGCATATGTGTGAGCAGATTTCATGCAATCATTCCCTCAAATAAAACACCAAAGGCTTTTTAATTTAAGCCACCACCGAGTTCCTTGAAGCGCATGCACATGCAGAACCTCGCACTCAGAAATTCCTGCAATTCCAGTCAACGGGAACAGTTGTGAGATAAGCAGCAGCATGGCAATAATAAGCGGCGTGCAAAAACCTCTTGGGACGCAACAGCGAACTGGAGCATCCCAGTCCTGAGACAGATGAGGCAGACACCATCCCAGACTGGTGATGTCATCCCCGTGGAGCATTCCCAGTGCTTTGTGTCTCAGTGGCACTGCAGAGTACAGCCGCAGGCGCACGCACACACCTGTCTGTGACATTCGGCTTTTGTCACTCAGGTTCGATGGGTGCTTGAGCCAAACAGGGCTGCTTCCTCTCTCAGCCTTGCAGCAAAATGGCGCCCCAGACAGCCTGCGAGTGGTGCTCCATTGTGACCAGGAGGACCAGCAACACCTGCGCACTCCAGTCTACAAACAAAACAGATCGCCTGTATGTGCTGTAAATATACAGGAGTTTGTCTTGTGGCAATAAAGCAAGGAGCAAATAAGAGGATATGTGCATCAGGAGCACATGCAGAGAAAACGCACACCGGGGCAGATACTGTAAACACATTCAGACTGTTGTTTTTATGCAAATTTAAGTGCAATGGCTTTTACAGTATGACTGCAGAGATTAAAAATGCTCTTCAAAGGGTTTTATTGCATCAGAGCAGTGAATAAGACAACTGTTCTCAGCGGGATTAAACCAGGAAATTCTGCTAGAGTAGCAAGTGTTAACATACAGACAAGGATGAATTATAATTACTCAGTAGGTAAAGCAGGCTGTTCTTATTCTATCACACTGATAGGGCTGAACTCTTCCAAAGTTATTTAAATTACAAATACAAACTTTGTTTCACTGGTATTTAACTGATAATTTTGAAGTGAAAGGAAAATGATAGATGCAGGGTGTTTGCATTCAGTGCCTTTAGTGAAAACTTAGAATCGGGTTTTAGCTGCAAGCTTTTTGAGTTATGTCTCTACCAGGTTTCAGAAATCAGTTTTACAAGCTTTTCCATATATTGCAAACTGTATTTAGGTCTAGATTTTGACTGGGATGTTCTGGCATATTAACATGCTTGGGTTTTATTTAAGCTCTGGCTGAATGTATACTGTAATTTCTGTCTATTCTGGCTTAAAATGTGTTGCAGATCTTCTTCTAGGATTCTTTTTTATTTATCCATATTTCTAGAATATTTCTTTGCCTTTTGTGGAACAGCAGCTCCCACAGCCTGATGCTACTTCCATCGTGTTTCATAGTGCGAACAGGGTGTTCTTCCTCCCCATGGGACAAAAAGTTCAGCTTTGTTCTCATTTAATATGAGAACCTTTGTCCACATGTTTGCTGTGTCCTGTATGTGGCTTATGGCAAACTTTAACCAAGTTAGCTTTCTATGAACGCTAACTAAAGCAATCTCTGATTTATACTCTTCTTGTCCATCCTGCTGATAGATCTATGTGCATTTTTTTGTCTCCACTTTCCGATTTCAGATGATGGATTGAGCAGTGCTCTGTGAGATGTTCAAAGCTTGAAGTTTTTATAAGCCAGCCCTCCTTTAAGCATCTGTATCCTTGGCCCTGCTGTGTTCTTTGGTCTCCATTATGTTATTTGCTCACTTGTGTTCACTGGTGTGTGTATACTGATGTTAAATTATACACAGGTGGCTGGCTTATGTTTGCAGTGACGTCCGCAGACAGCCGGTTTACTGGATTTTATTCAGAGGTATTAAAATACAAGATGTGAAAGCAAAACCATGCAACTCCACTTCCATTGTTTTAGGTGAAAACACTTAGATAAATCTTACTCACTCCACTTCACAATTATGCTGTATTTTGTTAAAGCATATACATCAATAAGATAGATGGGAGATTATGATTGCAACAGAATGAGTAAAACTATGAGGAAATGAATGTGTTTCCAAGGCATTGTACATAGTTCTAGATATTTCTTTTATATATGTATATAAAGGAGTAACATTATTAAGCACATTTATCTGAACAAATTGAAATTATACACTTTTTAATCTGCTTCATTAGCTTGAGTGACACCAATGCTCCATCGAGTCAGAGGTCATGCCCTTTCCCGTTTCGAGACAAAGCCTTCACCAGCTCCGCCTAATTCGCTGTGAACGTGCAAGACGTCGGCAATGCGCTCCGTCATACAACACGGTCAGAACACTTTAGGGCCATTAATGATGCTTACCCATCAGCTGTAGTGTTTGCGCTCCAGCTCGCCCAACAGACAGCCAATCAGTGACTCTAAATTAGATTTACTTTCATTTCTGAATCCCCCCTTGGGGATCTATGATTCTGTTATCCAACAAACACAACGGCAAGCTCTCCGTCCGCGCCAATATTGGAATCAAACCGCCTTTGGACATGTGCTCAGATTGAGCAGTGAGTATTAGAAACATTAAATATTCACACAAAAAAAAGTGTTGCAATTTCTTTGTGGGTGAATGCAACACAAAGTGATGCGGCGCACAGGGCTTGGTAAAAAGTCACAGGCCTTCTTGAACAGGATTTATTGTATTTCGTCTCCCCTCTGATGACAAGCGGTGTGATTAAGACACATTTTCTAATTGGCAGAGCTTGCAGTGATGGGTTTATTTAATGTGTTTGATGTCACTCCAGCAGCAATTTGCCGCGGCGCCGGAGCTGCACCATAAATCCCGTAATCAATTTGATGACGGTGTGATTGGTGTACACATGGAAAGGAGGCAGTAATGTCAGCCTCTCAGGTTCATGAGACTCCCAGGCTTCATATTTTCTCTCAATTCACATCCTATTAGAGAGTCTGACCCTCCCCCTCCATTCTCACTCTGTGCTGTAGCTTCTCCGCTCATCCCCACTACCCCTCCTCCCCCTCTCCTCCACACACACTGTTCCCCTCTTTCGTAGACACACATGCAAGCGCACACACATGGACTCGATGCACTCTCTCTTTCCATCTCTCGCACTTTTACAAACAGCTCAAAGACTGGAGTGTGTCTGGCTCGCCGTGTGTGCTTTCTGGGGCTTCGGGGGGCGGGGGGGTGCAGAGACGTGAGAGGAGTTGGAAGGATGGTGACTAGAGAGAGTGAGGAAGAGGGAGAAAGAAAGGAAGGCACATGTGTGTTTTCACGAGCACACAACTGAGCAGGCTCCCCTCCACCCCGTCACCCCCACCCTCTTTCTCTCTCTTTTTAATTTTTTCCCCGGTTTGCAGCCAGGCGCATTCAGTGACAACAGCCCTGCAGAGACAAAGGCTGAAGCGCTGCGTAGATGTTGTCAGGTAGGTAGAAAGCAGAATACTGGAATCAATACTATTGTCTGTAACCTACCTGCTGCTGGGCTCCCTGTCTGGCCCCAGCAGAGACCATCAAGGCGAGAGGGAGGGAGAGAGGGAGGGAGCTGAGAGGAGAAACAGAATCACTCTGGCTGGGAGAGAAAGGAAAAGAAGAGGCTGACTCTGAGGTGAATACCTGCTTTATTTGCTTTATACATTCCCACCCAGCAAGTTAATGCAGATTCATTCATTTCATCTGCAACTTTTCTCACTACTCATGCATATAAAGCCACTGACAGTAATTAAATAAGTCATGTTATTGACAATGCATGATTATATTCACGCTTGTAAGTGGATGCATGTGGGATTTGTTTGCAATACACAGCCTTTGTGAGTAATCATGGTGCGTCCATGCTGCTGGCGGCGGGGTCATGTCTGTTTTAAGCATACTCTGCACCTTTCTCAAAAACAAATTGCTGTATGTTAATAAAACATAATTAATACTGTAAAAATGGCAGCTGTCACTGTTCAGAGTGCAAAAGATGTGCATGCAGTCATTGCAGAAACTTTGAGCTTCTGCATGTTAATGTTTGTGCTTTCTGTTTGCATTGATGAAATGAATCACCACTATTCTTTAAAAAGCAACGAAAAGCATCAGCATTGCAGCTGTGACAAATGTCTTCTGTCCACGGTGGTCTAACATGCAGCTGCCGTATTGCTCATGTGCAACGTTAACAAAGGCAGCACGCAAAATTACATCTTTGCATTCCCAAATCTTGGCCTGCACACTTGTGAGGTAAAACTGCTTAATAAAGCATTAGTGCCATGTACAGCAGCTTGATTTGATGCCAAATATGGCGCTGCTAAGTTCTACTTCTCTTTGTCTGGGTTTGTGCATAATGCAAACACAAATGCATGATTTAAAAAAACGGCACGACAGATTTGCCACAAAAAGCACAGATTTCGCTCGCTTTTTTTCCCCACGTTTGAACATATGCTGTCTTCAGCATGTGCTTCTGTCTGTCTGCCAGTGGGTGGCATCACCTTCTAATGTTTCTACGCCATGAACTCTTTCTTTCATCAATGAAAACTGACGCAATAATTTTCATACGGCATAAGAAGTCACTGTGATACTCGTTTTTTGTTGTCTGTCTTTACAGGGGGATATCCGACTTTGACTAGGCCTATTTTATGCAGCCGCAGTTTTATATGAACTGATGGTTCTCTTTTAGAGATTCATCTGTGTAAACATACAATAAAAAATTTTAAAAGCGTCTTAGGATGCATGCATATACCTCTATCGAATGTCTTTAAATTTATTTATTAAAAATGAAGCTGTCGTGTGTCCAAAGTCATATATTAGGCGACACATGAAAAGATTAATTTAAGTTTGAAGTTTGATTAATTTTGTATCTTTTAAACATGAATAATGTAGTTTTTTTTTGTTGTCTTAACCTGTAGCTTATGTTTTGTACATTTTAAACACATTCCTGAGCTCAGAAAACCTAATAGGCAGTTGAGTTCGCTCAATAAATCATGCTCCAGATGCCTGTGACATTTCCCAACACTTTAAAGTTAATTGTTTCTCTTTAATTAATTCCTTTGCAATGGATTTAATTGATTCATTACAGAGATTATTTGTCCCCTGCTTTGAAAAATGGGCTTCACGTCTGCTTTTGCTGCAATGCAAAACAAATAGCGTGGCAGAGTTAATGTCGGTGTTTATGCATCAGTTGTGCTGTAATTGAACCATTTGGGCTCATTTCTGATCCGCAGCGGAGCAGGAGACTGGGTCGGTGCCGCAGCAGAATCCAAATGTCAGATGAGGTCATGTCTTTGTCTCGGCGCTGCAGCTCTGCAGTTTCCATTAACAGGTTTGATTTCGCCGCCGGGCTTTTCTGCGCAATAAGCGGCTGTCTTTTTAAACCTCTTGGTGTGTTTTCATTTTACAGTATGCCCCTCTGTCCCTGAGACCCTTAACCTGTGAGGTCAAAGCAGGTCACAGGTGAGGTCCTCGGGAACAGGGCTGCATTCAGTTTCAACATTTTGCGAAATTTCAAGATATTTGACGCTTTAATTGCATTTCCTCCGCTCCATGAAGAGTCATTTGTTTAAGCCCAAAGGACGTGTCAGACATTGCAGCATCACAGCTTGTGTAATATTACATCAAAGCTGCATGCCTGCTCAGACTGCTTTAGCGCCTGTCATGGTACAATCAAGACTTTTTGGCCGGTGCAAGAAGAGGACAACTACCTCCTGCAGCCCTCTAGGGGGCCAACCCTATTGGCTGTCTTTGTGCTATCGCCTCTGATCCGGGGCCAATAAGAAGACAGCCGAGGGTTGTGACCCCGTCACATGTGTCAACTTTGGAGTTGAAGTTTTTCTTCGAGCTGGAGAAATATTCTTTTTTCTTTGTGCTTTAATAAAACATCAACTAACGGTATTACCTCTGTACGTGTGTGCCTTTGAGTTATTTACACAACATTGTCAAGGAAAACTAATATGTGGAGATTTCCCTCTATTTCCTCTGTTCCCTCTGCGATCACCAGGTAAAATAAAATGTTCTTCCCTATTCATTAAATGCATCAAAACTAAGCAGTGCTGGCACCTTGGTGGTGTGTGGGTGGTGCACACCTCTCCTGAAATGAAAAGTTTTTCTGATGTAAAAAAAAATGTAACTATGACAAATTATGGCACTGCATATTTTCCAAATGTATTGAAATTTTCACTACAATTAAACTGAAAATGAAACAAATTCATTAGATTTTAGCTTTTAGATTATCAATATGCTGCATCTTGACAATATTTTGCCACTTTCCCTTTTACAAATCGTCCAACTTTATCAGATCCAGAGACCTTTTTAATAAACCCTTACATTTTCTGTCAGATTTGGTTTTTACCTTTGGCTAAGTCCATCCTAAAATTACATTTTCTGTTATTTTGACCTTGGTTTCGAGTCTGTAATGCTGAAAGATAAAATTGTTTCATTTTCAGCATCTGAAGATTTTAGGTATAAACTTGTGGTAATTTCACAAAATGTTAGTTCCATCCATCTGAAGAAAAGTAACTCCAGATTACGGTTCTGCCACCATTTTGTTTTATTGAAGCTATTGTGTTCTTTTGACAATTTTCTTTGTTGTTTTATTTTTTTTTGTCAAATTTACCTTTTGACATCGTGGCTCAAACTTTAATGCTGATTTCATTTGACCATCAGAAGCTTTTAAATATCTCTGGCAAGTTTGGATGTCTTCTTTACAAGTTTTATTTATCTTTTTTGAGTCCTACTTCTGAGTTCAGACACATGGAGAACATTTCCACGTTTCCACTGATTGAGATTCTGAAAAATCTAGTTTTTTTCCCATTCATTCGCATTGATGCATTGCAACTAGAAAATTAGAAATGTTTTTTTTTTTTTCAGAATAATGAGAATGAGCTACACGCCAGACACCAGCCTACAGGCACGGCCAGAAAAATGCACACACACTCCGGTTTATTTGGGATTTTTCGTGTTCAGTCATCTGACTAACAATCGGACTTTGGCGGTCCTGGAGAACACTCTTGCCTGATATTGATTGGCCTGTCTGCGCTGAGACAGATGAATGCATTAGTACCCAGCTCACCCTGCCACTGGAAATATATTAAGTTCATGTATTAGGCACCCTGTCTGGTTGCCATGGAGATGCACCAGGAGCGAGGGATCGGGGAGAAAAATGATGGGGGAGTGGAGGGATGAGGAGGCGAGTGGGGGATACAGGATGCGATGAGGCAGTTGAGGTGATTTGTAGTCCTATTCCCTCTTCGTTTATTTCTGTCACTCGAGTGTCCGCTCTTACCTCCATCCCCTCCTCTCCCTTTGTCTCATGACTTGAGTTCCTTTTCGCTTGAAAAAAACTGTGAACCTTCTCAGGAAAAACATTCAATTTTCACCTCATCAATTAGTTTTGTTCCTCTTTTGTTCTTCATTTCCCCTTCTGACTGGATCCCGACTCGCCATCTGTCAATTTCACAGCTGTCTTGTTTGAAAGTTAAATACAATTCAAATTTTGCTTGAATTTTTTTGCCAATGTTCCTTCTTGCTTTGTCCTGACACACACCTAGCTGTTTAACTCCCCTTTTATCTGCCCCTCTCCCCTCTTCTGCGCCACCTCCCTCCTCGGCTCACGCCATCTCTGTGCTCTGCAGTAAAACTGGTGCATTGAGCCAGCAGGAAATGGGGAATAGAGACAATAGAATGGAGGAAATACAGAAGATACTGTCTGCTCTCAGACCCAAACACAAACCCCACAAGCTCATAGACATTTGGATGTATGTAAAATGTGTCTTTAAGGCTCTCAGGTTGTTCTTGCAACCTGAACAATTAGAATTTCTTCACATGTTGTCACCATGGAGGCTGGATTTGAAGAAAAACAAACATTTTACTCAGTTTGGAGCTCCTGCTACAAATATCCATGGCTGTTTTGTGGCTTGCAAGTGTTAGTTTACTGATTTGCCCCTCTCTGAGCTGCTATAACTGCTTTTTCAAGAACTCAGAATTGCTTCAAATGTGCTTGGGTTTCACTGAGCAAAAAACTGGCAAGATCAACATTAACAGATGCTTCCAGATGCTGGACCGCAAATTCACTACAAATAAGAGAGTGATAGAAGCTGGAAGAGTGGGTAGGGTGCAAGCAGTCTATTTGTCTTTTAATTCCAACAAAGCAAAGATGTGATGTGTTTCCCCTCTGCAGCTGGAGGTTACGCAGACAAGCTGAAGGAGATCGTACAGGCAGAAATCTTTCCCATAATGATAGACTTTCGGGGAAAGATTTTTAAGGGTAACTAAAACACCTCCTCCAGTAGTCGGTGAATGAGTTAAGTGAAGTCCGGAAATTAGACGTTTCCGAAATGATGCCCTGCATTGGATTCACCTAGATGTTGTGAGACAAATATCTCTTGTCTTCCTTCTCCTCCATCTACTAGAAAATGTGTATAAAAGCAGGTTGCAGAAAGCAGCAGACAATTTTATTGCAGCTGCCTCCAAACTGCCTAGAGGTGAGGCATGAGCCCCTACACTTTTCCTTCATCTTTTCATCTAAACTAAGGCACACATTGAATTATCACCACTCTCTCTGAACTCCTTATTCTCTCTGTGATAATCTAGTTATGTTAATACAGCCTTTAAAATACTGTGGAAGCCAAATCGTATGTGCAGTAAATCAGATCACGTGATGAAGAAAATCTCTCATTTTTTTCCCCACAGATAACAAGTGTATACCTCCATGTGGTGAGTGTCAACCTGCTTATACAAAATCCTTAAAGTAGAATGCAAAATGACAGCGTCTTTCAAAAGTATTCATACATCACACTTTTAAAAAATGTTGCTATGTGACGACTACAAGCCAGCACAAAGTGAAAGTAAAAGGATTCATTTATTTTGTGCAGATAGCATCCAGAACAACAAGGATTAAGGTTTAGGTTTTAAAAATGTCCCAAGGTTTGAAGGTCTCACTGCACACTTTTTCTTCCATCATTTGAAAATGAAAGAAGACTTGCACACCATTAAACAAAACATGGTTGTCCAGCTTAGCTAGCAAGAGAGCAATCATGGTAACCAATCATGGTAACTGGAGGAGCAGCAGGGATGCAAAGTTTCACATTTCTTTGCAGTTCAACTATTAATTTTTGAAAGAGTAGCAAGACAGTTGATTTGTTAAACTAAAAGGCCAAACATTTCTTCTCTGCAGTGCGCCACAAGCAAACATGCAGAAGAATGTGCTTTGGTCAGAGGAGACAAAAAATGTAAAAACTAACAACCTGAGTTCAGCATCCTGTGAAACATGGTGGTAGAAAAATGGATAGCACACTTTCCAGGTTTATATTTTGAATAAAAAATGAAAAACAGCAATAATTTTTCTCCTACTTTATAATTATACACTATTTTGAGCTGGTCTGTCATAAAAAGCTAGGGATCATAACAAATAAATACTAAAAACACTTACTGTTCCAATAATTCAAGCACTTAATATACTTTAATATGCAAAGTGGAAACTGTCTTGAAACTATCACAGAAGCAAACATCCACGGTCCTCATCTCCACTCACGATACAAGACTGACTGCCCGCAAACTGCAGCCAATAGCGTGTCAAGCCCAGATATTTCAGCTCCCCATGCTGCGTTTATTTCAAATATTCTTCATGACAAAACCCACATACAGGTGAATTTTCTGGAAACAGGACAATTGTGTAGCATGTCTGGTCTTTCCCTCTCACACTTTCACATTTTTCCCAAAATGCTGCCACATAATGTATTTTGAAGTGCCAAATATAATTTGTTCTATTGGATGAAACTAACAGCCAATCAGAGAGAGACGAAGACCAAAAGTAGACATATACCCTCTGAAACTAACTCCACTCGTAAAGGTGTTTTATGGGTTAATGTGAATATTATCTAACAAACCTTTAAATATACATTTTATTGGCATTAGCTGGTTGTGATAGGAAGCCAGTGTAAAAAATAATGAAACTGCAATTACCTAAACGACAGTAGTATTTTTGCTTCACCATCCTTCTTCCATTTCCTCTGTAAATTGCAATTAATTTAGTGTAAATAACCATCCAATGCAGTGATTATAGGGTTACAACTCTTTTTTGTGATTTGCATAAACCTCTTTGATGTTTTTGAGATTTGAAGTGTTGTAAGACGGTGGAAGTTCACTTTTTTTCCTGACCTCTCTCATACATTAGCTTTAGAGAATCTGGATTTATAAAAAATAAAGACGTCAAGTGACTTATCTCCTGCAGGTTTAAGATATTACCTGCTTATAGCCTATTAATTTTAAAATTGCATCCTTTAATGCTAGTCCCATGCTTCCAGGTTTTCAGAATATAGACGCTGCGTACAACTGCGAAACCTGCGAGTTCGACTCCTGCTTATTCCCACTCGACTGTCCAGGTGAGAACGTAATTCACTGCCCGACAGATTTCGTTACATCACAGCTAAAGAAGATGTGCTAATCCCGACTTGACAGATCCTTAAATAACTATATTTTCGCCTTCATAAATCCTGATCCCTGAAATGCTCTGTGTTTGATCCTTCAAATGCTCTTAGCTAAAAAGTCAGGATTTGAAAATGAGACAGTGGAAAGGTTTTATTTCCACACATTATATCTTTTTGCACAGAGCCCTCGAGGTTTTCTTTAAGTCGATGACTTCTTTATGCGGGGTGACAGCCGACTCCCACACACGGCGGTGTTCGTATCACCCTGTACAGCTCAGCCAATGTTTAGCATATCATCACTTTTGCTGCACTCCTCTGAGACTAGGCTTAAGTATTATCATTAAGGAAAGCTAAGACTGCAAGCGCTGCCCTCTGTGAATGTTATCTATGTGCGTGTGTCTGTCTGTGTGCTTGTGGGTGGCTATATGTTTATTTCAGTTGACGAAATTAAAATAATGGAGAGTAGAGGGATCCAAATGCGGTGTGATGTGCCATTTGACGTACCAGGTGATGTCGAGGTGGTCTGGAGGTTTGCAGAGCAGGTAGGCTCAAAATGCAGTGATGTCTGTCCAGACTCTCAAAGGATTAGCTCAACATCTTCTATGAGATCATTGCGTAAAATTATAAGTTGTAGATTCTTCAAGGAACAGGTTTTTGTCAAAATTATTCATACCACAAGCAGATTGAAAGTAAAGTTTAAGGTAATATTTTAATTATAGCAGCTTAGATTCTTCTGACTCAAAATAATAATTACACATTTTTGCAAAGATCTGGGATTCATGTAAGGCAGTACTTATCAATAAAATAATCAATCAAAAGGGACCAAGTTTTGCAAAACATAACTTTAAAAACATGCTTAATTACTATAACAAGTTGCAAAATTGTTCAAAAGTTGCACTAACAGACAATATGAGTATTAAAATAATCAAGAAGAGAGATAAAAACTAATTGAAGCAGGACATCTAAAAATATAATTGGAAGGCAAAATACAAACTTTGAAAAAATAACAAATAAGCACAGTTTGTTTCAACTCAAATTGCAAAATTCTTATTTTCTATTGAACATCAAAGTTGATCTTTAATGAAACTACATGGTGTGTGGGAGTTTGCTGCCACTGATATCAGGAGTAATTTCACTTTCATGTCGTTTTCCCTATGAATCTCCAGCTAAACTAGACTTAGCTTTAGAACTGCATGTCATTTCCATTGTTTTCAATTTACTTGAATTATGTCTGGAGCAGATTGTTGACCTCAGCCTACAAAAGTTACAAAACTCTTTACTGAAGATGTTTCTGCCACCTGAATCAACTCCTTCAGATAAGCAGCTGTATCTTCCTCTACAGTTCAAAACGCAGGAGATGGAGCAGTTTAAGGAGGTGACTGCAGGAACCGACAGGGTTTACTCCATTTCACAAATCAGCCCTGTGAATAAGGGCACATACCAGTGTGAGATTTTCTCAGGCGTTCGATCCATCGTCAGGATTTACTTCTATGTCAAAGGTAACAAGATGTGCCAGATAATAAGTGACAAAATAGAAACCGAGGCTTTTATGTTAAATGGGGGACATGCAAGGCCGGATTTTCGCAGGGGCTTACCGGGGCTGCACCCCGGGGCCCCGGCGCTTCGGGGGCCCCGAAAGATGCTTTGTATTTTTGTGAATGAATAAGGTCCGATCGCCTTACTTTTGGCGGTGTTGTTGAAAAAACTGTCTGATTTGTTCTGGCAAACGTCCATCATGAATGCTTGATTCTTATTGGTTTAAATTGGACGTTTCTTTCACTTTGGGGGCGGAGCTTCAGGGGGATATTTCTCACTATGGCGGCAACAGAATGAATGACAGCAGGAACGAAAGAAAAAGAAGTGCGCGAGAGGTGACGAAGAAAATATCCAGGCTATCAGGGTTTTTTAAAACTCATATTGGACGTGGAACAGAACCATCGTTGTCCGCTTCTCAAGACTTGCGGTTCTATGGTCTGCCGGAACCTGGACTGATCCGATGACCGGGGAGTCAGAGGCGGCGGCAGGTAAACTTCTTCTCCAAGTGGAGCGATGACCACGGATAATCCGTTCAGTACTGGTCCTGCGCTTTGGGTAAAAACTGCTTACTGGGCTGAGCAAGAAGCAGAAAATATGGATGTTAATTTTAAAGCATCGGAACATCTTTACAAAGAAACGATTCTTCTCCAGGTCGTGTTTTGAAAGCTAACTCCAAGTGGTGAGTCCATCCAAACACAGCTGAGTTCTCCTCCATCCACAGCGGCTGTGTTTATATTTGAAACGATGCTAAAAGTCAGTGAAGCTTTGAAACGGGTTTCCATGAGTGGAAAAAACAACAGAACGATTCAAAGAGAAAGGCGACTGCTCTGCTCGCTCAATGCGAAGTTAAAAAAGCGGAGCTAGCTTTAGCTTCCAGCTAGCAGCGGCGGGAGGAACTAGCTTTAGGGACTGTCCATCAGCCCTATGTCATGATGGTTGATTGTTGTGACCTTGTTGCTAGATAAGGTTTGGATAGGATCAGTTCCACAAGTAAGTCACGGCCACCCAAAGGGAAATATATCTATATATATACATGCAACTGTATAATGATGATTAAGTAAGGCCCCCACCTTGACTCTAGCCCAGGGGCCCACACCCTCCCAAATCCGGCCCTGGGGACATGTGACTGTTTATTATGTAGATTAATATAGATTTCATCCCTGTTTTGATCATGTAAAATAATAAAGCGATATTACTCCAGAATATTACACGCAGCATTTTGCTGAAGTTTTAAAAGCTTTTCTAATAAAGTTATTCTGATCAGTAGTTTATTGGGATTTCTGACTATGTTTAGTATACATATTTGGACTTAATATTATTATCAACTGTTTATTCATTGTAAATGCAATTTTCACAAATTATTGGAAAGCCTGTCTTCTTAGATCCAAAATGGAAATCCAAAACTTATATTTTATACATGTAGTGCCTTGCAAAAATAAACATACACTATGAGGTTTTTCACATTTTGTTCCAACAAAAACACCAATATCAAAGTATTTACTGGGATTTTAGTTGCTGAAAGTTATGCATTGGATTTTGTTCTGGACTTTGACTGGACTAGTCTACATGGTTTGGCAACTTCTTCATGCGCCTTTTCTGCAGAGGCCAGGTTTGTGTTGCACAGCGCTAATAGTTGTCTTGTTTCATAATTCTCCCACCTAAGTATAGTGTTTATTTGTTTGTTGTGTTCATTTGTTCAGCCGTTAGGTGATTTCTAAAATAAATTGGTCTCTTTTTTTGTTTCAGGATGTCGGAAACAAGAACGAACTAAAAATTCAGACTCCGCTTTGTAGATTTTTATTTGTAAAAAATGTCATTTTTCTCCCTCTTCACTTTTATTTTCTACTGTGTGTCGACTAGACCTCTTGTGATTGTTGTGACAAAGTGTGAAAAAGTCCCAATACTCTTTGCAAGGCTCATAGATTGAAAAAAGGTCGTAACATTTTGCATATCTTTCTGCGTCTCTGTGCCTTTAAGTGATCCACCAGCCTGTGGTAGGCCACACAGCGCTGCAGGGGATATTTGACCAGTCAATGCTCCCAAGAGGACGGTTACTCACCGCTCCTGAGGCTGTTTCTCACTCCTTCTTCGACCTCCTCCTGTTTCTTCTCACCACCTGTTTAGTCACTTCACTGCTGCTGCTGTTCATCTCTCTGGGGTGAAGACAATACTATTATTTGGATAATATGAGACATTAGCAACAATCGACACCTGTCCAGTGAGCATGCATTTATTAGTTATATTGTATCTTTGTCATTGGCTGTTTCAGGATCCTGTACTGGTTGTCAGTATCGGAGGTAGACCATCCTATAGCAGATTCAGATGAAGAAGATTATTTTGGTGTTTCAATGTTAGCAGTATGAAAAGGAGCAACTTGTATTAAAAATGTACAAAAAGTTCTGGATATTCTGTGAAGCATTATGTCATACTTAGATGTAAACGTGTGTGTAACTCTTCTCACCACTAGAGGTCAGGATACACATTTTTATCAGAATAAATGACAATGGCTTTCTGAATGCAAAAAGCATTAAAACGTTTTAATCAAAGCACAACAAATTTTAGTGTATAACATGAGATGTGTGTTTGTATTACTCAGTTTATGCATATTTAAATCTGCTTTTTAAATCCCTATGGATCAAATAACTACAATCAGAAATTGTTTCTTTTGATATTATTAAAACATCAACAAAATGGTAGATTTACCTGTTTTTAATATCTGGATTAAATCTTAAAACCTTTGCTTGCTCCCCTATCATGTGGCCTAAAGGCCACTAATATTATAAGACTGTAATCTTCATTATGGAAGATTCACCTTCCAGCATGAAAAAGCACCAAATATACAGCCTAGATATAGTGGAGTGGTTTAAATCATTTGTGGGTTGGAGTGGCCTTGATGTTTGCAGACATTTCTAATCTGATTTGATTGAGCCACTGAATGATATGTGACAATATACACGAGGGCGTGATAAAGACAAGATCCTACTAGATAAAGTGCAGCAACACAATGGATAAAAAAGTTGCTGAGATGGAAGTAAAAGTTCGTAATGGTTGAAATTGAAAGCCGTTGTGATGGAACGACTTCATACCTAGGCAGAAATTTTAATTGAAAAGAGAGGAACAAATTTCATTCACTCAGTGAAGTGTGCTGTTCTGAACTGTGCGGCCTGGATTGCTTCTGGAGACGTTCTGTGGTAAAATGAGAAGATATTTTGCATGTTTCACCAGTAAAAGAACGATTTGTTACTGCAACATAAAGACCACCAGGGGGCAGCAAAATACAGCTTGTCTTGCAGTCTACTCAATAAACGGCAATCGCACATTTTGGAGCTTTCTATACTTACCTTGAGTTTATTTTGAACTTTGTGATGGCATTAGTTTTGTGTCACATCAAGATTGTGACCCTGAGATGAACTGGTTGCTAAAGACAGAAAAGGAGAAGTACTTCAAAAATTGCAAAACTGATAATTTCCTAAAAGAAATTTGACAATTCAGTCATTTGCTTAAACATTTTCTGCAACAATTAATCACTCAAAACTGCTCAGCACAGAACTGCTGAAGCGCAGGTTCTGCGTCCCGAGACCTTGTCAGAGGTTGATGAGCTGTGAGAGAAACCTGAACAGAAACAAATCTCAATTCTGAATAAAAACATGTTTTCCTTAGTGACTGCATGTTTTTCAGGAAACAATTAGAAATAAATAGTTTTAGATTATTTGATTGTTTAAAGTCCTTACACTTGGATCTTTCTCATTTTGGGCAAAAAAGTTCAGATTTCTACCATGCATTATGCAAACACAATTTATTTTTTGTGAGTTGTGGCAACAAAACATCATCGATTTACAATGGAGTCACCAGGTGCTTGAAACAGTATCAGTATAATTGACATCATGAGGTTAGGCGAGGGCGTTAAGTTGTGATGTTTTACAGTAGGACTGGGTCACTGCATCAGAGGGAAAGACCAGAGACCAATCCTCAAAAAAACAAAAGATTATATAATATATGAACAAACATGTGAACCCTGCAAGAGATCTACATGGTGGTATTGATAAACCTCCTATCTATAACTGCAATATTGATCTTATTATCTTATATAGAGCCATTGGTGAAACCTCAGCCTCTGAAACAGCAAGCCCCAAACATTTTTCATATTTAAAAATTCATAAACTGTCTGTTTATTGTTAGCTAAACTAATTAGGGAAATATGCTAATGCTCTTACAAATCATGCGAGTGAGTGATGTCAGCAGGTGATTAATGAAGGTGTATGTCGCGACCTGCACCTTCAGCAAACATTAAAGTAATTTGTAATTGGACTTTAACTTTGATTATTAAAACATTACCTGGAGGAAGACTGCCTGCCTGCCAGCGTGTGCCGCTGCAGAGCAAGAGGGAGGCGGTGTTTGTTGGGAGCAAGGCCGTAACTATGCTTACATTAAGATTATATTAATAATTATATATCCTTGGTAAATTAATATTTAATTCCAAGACAGCAGAAGGATTCTGGACAAGCAAGCGATTAGTTTTGTATGTATCTGGGGAGGCACTCCTCCCTTGCCCCTGGTTGATTCATCAACGTCTTGATTTTTTTTCCCTTTTAAATCATGTATTATGACAAAAAGATTTTTAATCCTGAACAAAATAGGTGGAGTAAATTCTTGAAAAACCCCATTTCCACGTGCTGTAGAAGAACATTGTGTTTCACCCATTCACAAGATGTAGATCCAATAGAAAAACACGAGGAAGTCTCTAAAACCTCTAAAAAGTCGCTAAAAACATAACATTGTGTTTAAAATTTCTCAGAGTTAGTGAGGCCTGCTGTAGTAAAAAGCTGTATTATTGATATGTGCTGTAACATGTAACAGAATCTCCTGTTCTTCAGGTCTTCAATATGGAATCTACATCATCAAATGGTATAAAAGTTGATTAATAGCCAACAAAACGAGAATTTACTCAAGTAACTCAGTTCACTAAGTGAAACACGTTAAAGTTGACAGATTAATTACACGCAGACTAATGTTTCCAAGCCTTTTAAATCTATTAATTATGATGATTATGATTCTATATGCTTGTTAATCTGACAGGAAATGGTCATTGCAAAACATAATCTAATTCATTGAATGTGACCACAGCTACTGTTAAAATTATTTGTTAATATAAAGATACGATGACAAATGTAAGTTTACCAAACTTACATTGTCAAAAATGTAAATTTTAAACTTATGGAAGCAGATTAAGATTTTTAAGAGGCTACATTTGCCATTAAAATGCTCTTTCTCAACCAGTGTAAGAAAAATATCTGCAGGAGAAGTGATGACTGTTTACACTGGATAGATGGACACATCAGGTCCTGTATTTTCTAAAGATCCCAGGACTTTCGTTCTTCCTGCAAGGCAACAGTGCTACCAACCGAGCCACTGTGCAGCCTCAACCTAGCAGACTTAGAAAAGTCTCAGCTTTCTGTTTTCTCTTTTTCAGAGCTTAATATAAAAGTTTATTTTAAATCTGAGCCGCCTGTATGTGCGGCTTGTCCTAAGCCGTAGATAAGAATGAGCACACTCACACCGCTTCTTGTGATTGTCTGGAGTGAGTTTGAATGTCTTCTTGAAGGAAAACACACACGATGTGAGCACAGAGTAGGATCTGCGGGGCCTTATAAAGCTCTAGTGGAGATCCTAAAAATAGTCAGACGTGACTCAAAGCTTTTCATTTAGCAAGCAGAAAGTTGTAGTGTTTCCACTGGACCGTCTGCTTGCCAGGGCAACTGATCCTTGTGGCCAAACAGACCTGAAATATAGGAAGCGTGGGTGTGATTTCTCTTCGCCACATGTTACATTAGTCACGGTGGATGAATGCTCATTTAGTTTGGATATTTTTTATGTCAGAATATTGAGGATTTCTTTCCTGGGGATCCCTCGTCCGCCTTAACGGTGCCTGCCCACCCCTGAGCTTTTGTGTCCAAAAAGCTCCTTTAAAGTGTCTCATTGCTGATGAAGCCATAAATGTCTGTTTTCTTTAAGAATATTCTATTGATACAAGAGGTGTTGTTTTCCTAAGCTGCTTGAGAGTTTTGTTTATCTTTGATTTGCGCATAAGGCTGACGTTAAGAAGCCTTTAATAATGCTCACTACGTTATTAAGGGTGTAAATAAATAGTTGTTTCACCTTTCAGGATCTACTGGAGTCCCTGATTTGACGGCTCAGGCTTATTCTGGCAAGTGGGCAGAAATATACGGCAATATAAAATGTGAAATATTATAAATTATCCATGCTGTTTTTTCCTGCTTCATTTACTATGGTGTTATCATAAACATGATGATGGTTGCTTGGTTCTAAAAGAAATTCACAAAAAAAATCAGCAGTCGCTGTCACTCAACCCCATCATGGGCACAAAATGGTGAAAGATGGTGAAAGCATTTTCGGTAAATACCGACATCAGCAGAAGTGGTTCCTAGTAAGGGCAATGTGGCAATTCTCACCCAGTAACATACTTGCACAAAAAAATCTGTCTGTATATATATATATGTATATATATAGCATCAATCACCAGTATGACTTGATGCTTACTGGCTTTTACTTAAGCACTAAAGTTTTCCACGCTGCTCCTCAAAGGTGTTAATTTTTCTCATTATTCCAGTTTCCAAACAACATGAAATGAAACCCTTTAGTAATCCCTTACAGATGCCCTTATGAATCTCTAATTGTAGTGACATTCCACAACTCCACAACTTTTTCCTCTGGGAATCCTTGTAGTGACTTCATGCTGTTTGGGAGCAGCTGCGCCCTCTGAATAAAGCTGGTCTGTTTCTTTAAACTATGTCTTTTACATAGTTTCCAGTAAACGGTTCCTGTTTTACCAGTATGACTCTTCACACTGCAGTCGACCCACACAGACTGTGCCTGTAGATTATGCTCTATAGCTCAACGACAGACTGCAAGCCAAAAATCACAGAGTGAGCTAAGAGGGTTCAGATTTCTTGATTCATTGTTCATTCACTTCTTACGCACTGAACGAGTGTCTCAAACTTTCTCTCAGCTCCTCTAATCTCAAGTTTCTTTTCCATGCTCCCTTAGGTACATTTGACTTTTATACAATGCTGGAAAAGTAGAAAACAAATAAAAAGCAGAGCAAAAAATTTATGTGGAAAACACTCTTTTGGAAATAATAGACAAATGTCACACCCAGAAAACTTTATTTTACTATCTTGCTGTAAGAACGTTAAGTCGCCCGATCTAGCATCTTATGGTGTCAGACCATATAACAGCATCTGGAAGGGATTATAAAGTCACTGTAGCAGACATGTTTGCGGAAAGTGTTATCATCCTCAAAAATGATCCAAGAGGTTCTCACAGCTCTCGCTGTTTGAAGGAGCAAAGGTCGGGACAACCAGCTGAACAGTTCTAATGGAATGGGATTGATAAAAGTGTGGGGCTCCAGATAACCCCGCATGGTTGTTGAGGTTTTGCGTCAGATGAGGCAACTGACGTAGGGAACCCCAGACAGACAGACAGGGTGGGAGAGAGCAAGTTAGCTTCAAACAGAAGACGGGAAGTGATTCTTTGCTTTGTCATATAATTAGTTTGCTCCAAACTTCTCCTCCCTTTCTGCTTTTCCTTACTCATAATGGCTTTGAATGTACATAAAGTTTCACAGCTTTGAAATCCAGTTGGACTAAAAGATGGTAAAAGTCACCAAACTCCAACTGCTCTTGTGCAATCTGATGAGAAATGTTCTTGCTAAAGTTGAGAAAAAACACTATTTCTCATATGGGGAAAAAAAATAATCTAGCTGACCAAAAAGTTAAATTCCCTCAGAGGTCAGGTCACAGTAAGCAGATTTATCAGAAGCCCTCCTCCAGCCTCCCATAGTAACAATTCCCAAATATATTTTGGTAATTAACAAAATACCAAACTTACCCGTTATAAGTACTGTCGCATGAAATCCTGTCCTGTCACTGAAATGACAGGACAGATCATATGGAGGTTTTCTGTAAAGTCTTCCTCAGTGTGCATGATGCAAGTTTAAACTTTTATCTTTTTTATTCCAGTTCTAAGCCTTTTAAGTTGGGGGAAACTGAGGCATTTTCCTAACTTCTTGCAACCATTTCCTGACGTATAAAGATCAATACATACAGTTACATAGACCTTTTCTCTTCACTATATGAAGTTAAATCACAACAAACTTGTATTGTTTTAGGTTAGTAAGAATTTCCAAAATCATCTAGATTTGCTACATGCCACAATAATGATGAAAAAATATGAGAGTAGAGATTTATCTATTTATTTCTTCAAAATCAGAGGTTTACATAAATTTCCATCCATCCATCCCCTGTACACCCTTGTCCGTAGTGGGCTCGGGAGATGCTGGTGCTTGTCTACGGCGAACGTTTTGGGGTCCAGAACAGGTCACCAGTCTGTTGCAGGGCAACACAGAGACAGACAGGACAAACAACCATGCACACACACATTCACACCTAGGGACAATTTAGAGAAACCAATTAACCTGACAGTCATGTTTTTGGACTATGGGAGGAAGCCGGAGTACCCGGAGAGAACCCACGCATGCACAGGGAGAACATGCAAACTCCATGCAGAAAGACCCCAGACCGGGAATCGAACCTTCTTGCTGCAAGGCAACAGTGCTACCAAATTCTCCTTTGAGATCAGGGCTTTGTGATGCTCATGAAAAAGCATTTAGTTTGTTCTTAAACCGCTTTATAACCACTTTGGCAGAATATTTAAGGTCATTTATCCATTAATAAGACCAACTTGCACTTTAACCTCCAGGCTGCTGTCTGTGCTTCACTGTTTCCATATAATGTTCTTTCTTCATGATGTCATCTATTTAATGAACTGCACCAATTCCTCCTGCAGCACCACAACACAAAGCTAGACACAGTTCAAGTTGTTTCTCATCTGAGATTGGAATGTATTTATAGATTTTACTTGAATTTTTATCATTTGGATAAAAATTATGCCATTATGGTTCTGTATTATAAAAATGACTGATAAAAATACTGAAGTCAGGGACATGGTAATATGGTTTTATTATACCAGACATGGTCATAGTCATCTGGAAATGTTTTGGAAGTGTTATCTGAATAGTGAGATAGATGCTATGCAATAAAAGTACTTCCAATAAATAGTGTCAGTGATTAAAAAAAAAAAATAGTTTTACTAGAATTTATTCTTCAACAGAAGAGATGTTTTCCAGTTCAAATGTATTCATGGAAACAATAATTTAAACTTTCTTAGTAGCTAATTTTTATCTTAATATTTGTCCTTTAGTCGTCATTTAACAATCTGCTTTGAGTCAAGGAAACTGGGAATGATTTTTGAGGAGTTTGCCTCATTTGGGAGATCACCTAATTTTTCACAGAAACCACATCGAGTGTCATACACACAAAGCAAAACCCTGGGGTGTTTTTTTTTCCTTTCGTGGTTCCAGGCTGTTTCTTACGTAATTATTTCTTATTTCAAGCTGCACATAAAATCATTCAAATTAGTACTTTGCTTTTATTGTCCCTTTACTACTGTCTGTAAGTAAATTCATCAATCTCAGCTGTTCATAGCGATTGCTTCCGCATACTAATTCAAAATATAATGTTGGGAAAGCTTTGTTTTGCAAATGTTTTGTAGATTATGTAAGTAAGCATCATCCAGTTCTCTGAAGCCGTTTTTTCTTGACCCATAATGATGTGGATTAGACTTGTATGAGCCTCAGAGAGAACATTGTCATCTGATCGTTTGCATGTTTGGCCGCACTGGGCTCTCTAAAGTAAACCTTTTGTTTTGAACAAATGAAACTTTGTGTCTGAGTCATTCTAGGTTTTTTTGTTTGTTTATGTTTGAAATCCATTTCTAAGCTGGTGGGAATGGGAGAGATGCAAAGAGGCACAAATGTCTTCTTGGAAAGTTATACTGAGTCTTTGCGGTTTATGGTGCTCTTCAAGTTGAGTAAGGCCTGGTTGCAACCACTGATGTGTGTATCTATACATGCATACACAACGGGCTTTTGGGTACACCTTGCTATTACCAAATTGGACCTGTGTATGTCTTCCCAACTGTGTAACTTTTTTTGCATTAATTAATAAAGGGTGTCCAAAGATTTTCACTCCAACTCCAAAGCTCTATTTGTCTTTTGTTCCTTAAAATAGATGTGAACTGTTGGTTCAGTAATTAAAATGTGATTATAGAAATTTCATGGTGGTCCAACACGCTGACAGTCGGGTAAAAGTCAGTCATGCTTTATGAATAGTTGAACGTAAACTAAAAAACTCATCTAACAGCCCTGACGTTGGTATGTCTATGATTGCATTTGTGTTTGTGAACTCAAAAGAAGAAAAACACAAAGTGCGCTAAACATTTTACACCAGAAAGTTTTGTTTTGAGTTTTGTTCAGTTTGCCTTTTATAAACTATTCTTCCGTTCAGTGCAGTTTTTATTAATATCTCAAAGGGAAACTGGTTTGCAGCAGGCATTATAAAAAAGAAAAAGAGGACACATCTCCTGGGCTGCACAGTGGAACAGTTGGTAGAGCTGTTGCCTTGCAGCAAGAAGGTTCTGGGTTTGATTCCTGGTCTACGTCTTTCTGCATGGAGTTTGCATGTTCTCCCTGTGCATGCGTGGGTTCTCTCAGGGTACTCCGGCTTCCTCCCACAGTCCAAAAACATGACTGTCAGGTTAATTGGCCTCTCCAAATTCTCCCTAGGTGTGAGTGTGTGTGTGCATGGTTGTTTGTCCTGTCTGTCTCTGTGTTGCGACAGACTGGGGACCTGTCCAGGGTGTCCCCCGCCTCTCGCCCGGAAAGTTAGCTGGAGATAGGCACCAGCACCTCCCAACCCCACGAAGGGACAAGGGAGTATAGAAAATGGATGGATGGAGACATCTACTAAAAACACCACATAATAAAGGATGGAAATCAATTCACTGCTGTACCTGCAATACCGATAAGTCCCTCCAGGGGGTCAAAAAGAAGCTGAGCTACAGAGTCAAGGAAGCAGACAAATCAAAAAGTAAAATCACTGCTGCTTTTCCCACATCAACTGTTAAAAGTAAGTGATTAAAAACTTTTAAAATGGCCGTTTCATTGCTGTGTCACACAGTTATCGCCCAGGGGGCAGATCCTACTGCTAACGTTGTTTATGCCACTGTGTGCTTCACTGTTTCTCTTCTACTATGTTATTCTGGATTCAGAGGCTTTAGGTTGTGGACATTATTTACATTTTCATCCTACTCATTTGCACATCCCAATTGGATTGTGAGCATGTTATTTCTATTCTAACAACTGCACAATGACTTTATGTTATAATCTTGTAAGGTATATTATTATTACTATTATTAATGTTCTTGTTTTTTATGCATTTTTAACACTTCTGGAACAACTTTGCATTGCTTATGTTGCTGTTAATGCTGACTTTCTTCCACATGATTCATGGAACCACTACTGCCAGCAAATAGCTGACATCCTCAAATACTTGAGACCAGGTCTAAAAATCCTATACCACTGACGATTTTAATAGTTTAAACACCAAATCTACCTTAATATGCACCGTGGAAACCGTTTTGGCGCTACCACAGAAGCAAACAGCTACGATCTTCCTTTCCTGTAGCCAGGGGGTTACAAATGATCCACACCAAGGAAAACAAATGGCTACTTAGCAAATATCAGCCAGAAGTGCGTCAAGTGACATTGTGCCTATGGTATTTTAGTTTCCCATATTGCAAAGTTTTTTTTAATACTTTAAATATGCCTAAAAGATCTGTAGACAGGCCAATTCTCTACCAATTATTAGAAGCTGAAAAGTAAAAATAAATCCACGAAAACTGAACCGCGAATGGGCGGTGGTCAGCTGCAATTTGTTTGGAATAAGGATTACTTCACTGCCATTAGTCCAGTGGAAAGAAACACATGTTTTTTTAAATCTCCTAATAAAGAGGGGGTGAACAAAAACGTTAAAAACAAGTACAGAATCACAAGATTGAAGCATTAAACAGAATCAACTGTAACATAAAAGGTTGAAAAACTAGATAATATAAGTCAGATTTTTTTAAATAAAAAAAGAGGGTTTTTCCTAACAATCTGTGAATGTGCCAGTTTTCTATAGTATAGTATTGTTTTTGTTTTCTGTGTTTAATGTTGATAATTTGCCAAACAAAAGTGAAACTGAACTGAACTCAACATAGTGATATGTATTGAGGAGTTTATGCTACATTGCATGATTAAGGGATCATCATAATGGTTTCATGTAATAACCTAATGATCATAAAATTTACAGACCAAAGATGTTTGAAATGTCTTACATTATGCATTAAATTTGTCATTATACTTTTGTTTCACGTTTTGAATTTAGTTCATGAAATTAACCTTTTGAAAATGTTCTAGTTTTTAACCCCTTTACTGTCATGAGGACCCATTTATTAACATGTAAGCATTTTCAGGGTGCAAATGTAGGGAATTCTTCTGCAGGAAGGTAAGATACTGACTGGTTAGTATTTTACTAACCGGTAAGATATTGGCAACTGATTTCTGATATCTGAGTATTTTTTTACCATGACAGGACATGTTATTGAAGCCTGAGGTGTGAATAGGAATGGTGAAAGTACAGGTCCCTGTGGCGCTCCTGTGCTGCTGACCACCTGTTTAGACACACAAACCTTCGGTCTTACAAGCTGTGTTTAGCTGCTCTTTTATTTAGGCGGTTGTCGAGGACTCTAGACAAAACTTGTGGAGCTTTTGACCCACAAGTTTTGGACAGAGTTTTGTGAAATGGTCTGAAAAACCAAAGAACGTGATCGTCACTGTGCTGCTTGTTATGCAGGCAGTGGGTTTGCTGAAGCAGGTGTATGATAATGTTTTCAGCTCCGACTACACAGTCATTGCATCTTTATCAGTATGTATTTCATTGCTCATGTTGCTTTTCAAAGTTCAGCTACAACATTGGTAATGTACTGTTAGGCTCTATCATAAATATATAAAACATAAATATGTCTGATTTAGCTATTCTGGTACTTTGAACCAATCTTTATGACTCCAGTTCATTAAGCTATATTGCTTTCAGTCAGGTACATAAAAATATAAGTTTTTTATTATTATTTTTCTTGTCAGGACAATCACTTGCTCATTTCAGGACAGGTGAGGGTGTGAGTGTCTTCTATAATTGAACACTTGGGAAGCTAATCTTAGCAGGAAAACATAAGTGAGCTCATTGTTTAAAAATATTTCTTTGTTTCCAGCTTTTTAGGATAAAAATAACAAATAATGTACATTTCCCTCCAAAGATTTTATTATAAATATTTTATTTGGCAGAAATAGAATAACATTTTCACATTTCAAAATATTTACAGCCAAACAAAAAGCAGAGAACAGACATATAGACGCATCAAAGTATCAAATTCCATAAAAGTGCATTTGTACTGTACTTCACACAAGATGAATATACCAACTGTAACAATAAATGTCAATTAATCAATCAGCTTTACTTATGCTGTTAGATAGATTTGATTACAGTGAGGTGTGTATGATGTATGTATGACAAAGTGTTGCAATAACTTAGTAATTGGTCAGAGATGGCTTTTCTGCTTGTTGATGTTTCACAGTGTGGCGTACTCTACATACAGTGTGCAAGTTTCAAGTAAATAGGCAGAACAGCATGAGATGCAGTGCAGCATTCAGTGCAGAGACAATTTCATTCTCATAATTGTACACAACTATATACATGGACAGTAGTGGTATCAGTAGAGCTAGTCTTTCTAGAAATAACCAATCACTTTTTCCCAGATTTAAATATCAAAAATAAATATCTTATAACAGACAGTCTGCTTTCTCATCACCTAATCAAGAGAAGTATTGCAATAACCCCAAAAATATCAGCTCATATACTTTTAAATATGTAAAAACATCTCCATATGTGAAATAGTCAATGTTAACCTTCTAATTGATTAAAACAATACTTCATCCCTTAGTTTTACTGACAAAATAAATACAATAAATAAAGTGGTAATCATTAAAATTGTATTCAGTCTTTAAATCTACACACTCTGGGTGTAGCTTTGGGAGCGCCTTCCGCATAACCTGCGGAACCACGCCCAGTAGAGGACCATCATGACCAACCAGTAACATAAGTAAGCCACACAACCAAAAACAAGGAATCGAGTTTCCATAACCTTGGCTGGACTTGACCAATCTTTTCGAGTCTCCCTGTAGATTGTGTATCCAAACCCCCCTAACAGAATAGCAACCCACACTGACAACGGAAGCAGGGGCATGTAGTTGCCAACAATCTTACGCCGACCAGACGTCCCCCAGCTGCTTTTGTTCATTGTGAGAATTGCAAAATACTTTGCAGGTAGCAAACTGGTCATGTACAACGAGGAGTAGAGCGACATGAAGACCATCACGATGTTTTGGCGAAGGATGCAGGCGTAGGCTGCTTTCACCAGCCCAATGAGCTGGATGCAGCAGAGAACCCAGAGGATGTCCCACAGCGAGCCCATCCAGAACAACTGGATGATTGTGGCTGTGACAAAGAAAGGAAAAATACCAGAGACGATGGACTCATAGGTCATCCAGAGGTGATGCTTGTGCCACCACATCGCGTTGTAGAGCCACTCGCGAAAGTAGGATTTGGTCCAGCGAGTTTGCTGGTTGAGCCAGCGAAGAAACTGGGCAGGTGTTTCTGTGTAGCACTTTGAACGAGCTGTGTATCTAAAACAACACAACAGACAAAAATATTATAGAAAGATTTATATTTAACGTCTCAAAAAAATGATGAATAATTAATATTTAGTTTGGGTTTTTTGTAATAGACAAAATGGTACGTACTTTGTGGCGTAGCCCATGCTCAGCATTCGATTGGTGAGATGCCTGTCATCGCCAAATGTGCAGTGACTTCCCAGAAACTTCTGGTTGTACCAGGACTCCAGAAACTGCTGGAGGATATCATTCCTGTACAGACCTGCATGAAAAAACATGTATTTAGTGAGATCTTTCAACAATGGGAAGCTTATCTAAAAATAATCCTCCTTTGACATCAGTTATTTCCCTTACCCAGAGGGCCGCTGATGCAGGACACACAGTTGAAGAAGGACTGGCAGGACCGCTCGATGTTGAAAGCCATCCAGTAGCGGAGGCTGCTCATGAAGCTGATGTATGAATCTTTCAGGTTGAGAATCATCACATCTCCTCCCACAGCACCGTACCTGGGGTTGCTCTCTAATACTTTGCACAGTTCCACAGTAGCTAAAGGGTCCAGCTTGGTGTCAGAATCACACACCTGAAGAGTCAGAATATTAAACGTCACTGAAAACTTGCAAAGCCACACGTTTTTTGCAAGATCGTGAATGAAACTTTTTGAGATTTTTAACAAGTGAAGAAAAGTAAATACCTGAATGTAGTCAACTGATGATCCCAAAGCCTTAAACGCAGTGTACATCACCTCCCGCTTGCCTCCCCACTTCTGCATGATGCACACACATCTTTTGGTCTGGATCAGATGCTCCAAGTCTTTTTTCTGAGGATCCTCTCCAATTACATAATCAGCACTGTTTTCTGTTCCCATTTCTTCATCTTGCTGAGGCTTTGTGGGATCCCATGAGTGATAGTTGTTCTTCCACACAAAGAAACCTGGATCCTGGTCTGCAAACACTTCCCTAAACATGTCCATCATGTACCTGTCATCATCGGAGTTCCCGTCTATAACCATGATGATACGCATCAGCTCCGAGGGATACTGCAAGCTCTTGACAGAGTTGAGGCACTCTCTAAGGTAGCTGGGATCCTCCTGGTAAGCAGAAATAGTGAATCCAATTGTTTTAGTGTTGGTGCACGGCTTCGTGCGAGTTTTCATTCGCCGGTGCTCAATAAAGGCAAACATGCTTTGAACCAGAACGTGGAGCGAGAGCAGCAGTCCGTAAAAGCCAAAGGAAATGATTCCATACATTGATGTCACAAGCTGGAAGCCTTCAACATAGGCCCAAACCATGACTCCCAGAACCAGCAGAGCAAAGAAGAACGTGAAAATGGCTCGAAGGATTGTCCAAAGCTTCTCTAATGAATGTTTCAGCTTCATTTTGCTCTGCAGACCAAAAGACATGACAGGTTGGTTAACTCATTCAAAAGAGACTCAAATGTTTCCATATGAGCAACCTGACAAAGGTTTCTGATAAAGTTTGACAAGTTGATAGCTTTAAGGCAAAATGGATGATAAATGAGTAGACATTCACACTTTGTAAGCAACATCAGCTAAAATGACAACAAATTTTCTGGAAGACAGCACCATATTGCAACTCAGAAACAATATTTAAATATTTTATACTTGCATGCCTGTGATTTTTTCTTTACATTTTATAATACTAATAAAGTATTATTAGTATTTATTAGCAAATAAATACTAATAAATAGTATTTATTTACTTTGCAGAAGTAAGAAGAAGAGCTTTGCAGAACTGATAAAATAAAATCATTATAACAGTGACAAATTGTTAGATCTAATATCTCACAATATCTAAGATTTTGCCATAATACGTATTTTTACTGCTGCATACAAAAAAAATTTATTAATTGTAATATATTTTTTTTTCTTGGATTAAAGTTATAATATTAAATATAATCCTCATAAATTAATGAAAACTCCTGTTACACGATATCTCCCTTCTTATATCAGGTAAGCAACTTTCAAAAAACATATAATTAAAACATAACTCTTTTCTTTTCTTTTTTTTTCCCTTTTGTACCTTACCTGATGATGTGCGGCTCCCTTGCTTCAGAATTTCAGTTCGCACACCCCTTGTTGCTTTCAGTCTGAATGCTTTTGGTCTGAAGTTCGCTGCCTTTATAAGTTTTTAGCTTTGGGATGGGGCAACGTGCTGGTTTTATGCCTTGTGAATGGTTAATTAAGCGCCCCGCGGCTGACTCAGTCCTGCGTCAAGAAGGAAGGGGCGCAAACATTTGCTTTGTTTTTCTCTTAACCATGGAGACCTCTACTACAATGAGAAAATGATGGATTACGCCTTAAACAGCTGTAAACAGATGACTTATTGCGAAGTTTCTATCTATCTATCTATCTATCTATCTATCTATCTATCTATCTATCTATCTATCTATCTATCTATCTATCATCTATCTATCTATCTAAAGGTACTACGAAAGTATCAGACGCATATAAACGCGCATATTTATTCCTATTATCTTATTTTTAATGTGTTTTTTGTTGTTGTTGTTTATTGTTTTTGTTTTGTTTTACAAATATTGCAAATAATTGTTTTGACTAGTTGAAGATTTATTTTGTCGGTACTTTCTCTGCTCCCCAACCTGACAGTATTTGCAACGTCTAGTTATGACGTCACGGCGTCCCCAAAACAGACATTATGACGGGCGAGGCTTCAACACGGTTGTTCAGTAGTTAGATGTTTCCCCCTGCTGGCTATCACCTGAAACTGCAGATTAAATGAGAAGTCTTAAAAAAAATTGTTTTTAACTCATTTTCATAATGTAATATGATGTGAATAGAAGTGTGGGTGTGTTAAAGTGAAAAGATATTTATATAAATAATATGTTCCATATGGATTTTTTTTCCTTTTTGTCTTGTTTTTTATTTATTTTTGCTGTTGTTGTTTTTTTAGTCAGGTTCTCGATGTCCTGACCTGCCCATGATCACATCCTCAGGGAGGTTCTTCATAAATCTGTTGACCACTCACGAGTATCCACACACTTAGCCACTGGAATCTGGCACGAAGCATAAACACGCTTCATGTCGGACACAAATAGAAGTTACAGAGAGACTGATGTCATATAGGGAGATCATATGCACAGAAACAGTAACTTAATGTGTTGGTTATCCCCAGGAGTTATTATGTCAGCAATAACCATTAGAGCCTCTTATTCAGTCAGTGTCCAGGTTTGTTTGCATGTTGAAACTCCTGTGTTTTCCTTACAGCAATAAGCTGCATCTGCATGCCGTTGTCTGGCATGCTACTTGATTTATACAGAGGCTTTCAGAAGTGTACACTCCTTTGTTAAAAACAGCTGTTCATGACCTAAATGATGATGGATCTGATTATTATTATTTTTTTAAACTTTTTCATATTAATGTGACATTTTCCTTTAATTAATTTGAAAAACAGTGGTTTTTGTGAAGCAAGAAAGTCCTTCCATCCATCCATTTTCTGTACACCCTTGTCGCTAGGGTGTTGGTGCCTTTCTTCAGCGAACGTGTCGGGCGAGAGGCGGGGTTCATCTGGACAGGTCGCCAGTCCATCGCAGGCAAGAGAGTCCTCTGGGTACAAATCCACAGCCATTGTTAAATCTTGTTACGTTTTGGTTTTGTTCATTAAAATCAAGCTCATGTGAGTTTTATTTACTGACAAACATTTGAAATAGCATTAAAATGCAGTTGATGCTCAACCAGCATGTGAATTCATCAAAATCTGTGCCATTTTTTATTATCTTTTTTAAAAAGAACAGGTTAAATAGTTGTGCTGTCATATATCTGAATAACCTTAGAGTTTTTACTTGACCACATGTCGACGTCTATATGCCTCGATTTCTGAAGCAGTTGCATCTTTTCTTGAGAAATACCAAAGAAACCAATAAACAAATATGTAGTGCTGTAAACAGTTTCTTGTTGAGGTTAATGTCCCTTAAAGAAAACAAAGATATTTTTGCATACAGACCATCATAAACCTTCACAGGTTGGCAAATTTAATCAGGAGGTCAGGCAAAGGCCTGGTGACTCACTCATTAACTCTGTGCCACGCCCAAGAAACCAAATTCACTTAAATCATTTCTGGGGTTTACTAAAATAGTTAGACCATGTGAGAGAATAAGTTTCTTAACTGCAGCTGGTCTTCTTTGCCATGCATGATGTCACCTTCATCATTTTATAACCTTACTTGTGTTGATACACTTAAAGGAACATCAGTCGAACATTACTGTTTGCTTTATTGCCAGTAAGCTCATGGCAGGGTGGTGTGCATCCTTTACAGTTTTTTCCCCACAAAGTGCCAAGTTGCAGCACACTTTGCTATGATTTACAGCTGCCTGGCTCTAAGTGAGAGTTTTATTCCTCGGCTATGGAGGCAATCTTTAAGCAGTACACTTCTCTGCTCATTCATTGTCAAGTTCATCTGAGTCTGAGCTTGTTGCTGCAAATGTTCTGACCACATGTGAGGCAGCCAGATCTGTTCTGCCCAATATTACGCTCCCTACCACTCGCATTTAGATTTACAGCTTTACATGCTAACGGCGATGAGTTATGCGCATGTGGCTTTTAAAACACTTATAATCAGTATGACTGTTTTCTTTGAGAATTGTTTGGTGATATCTTGTCAGTGTGACAAAGTGGTGAGATGTGAAGAGCATTTTGCATTTTTAGTCAAAATAATTGTTGCTTAAATGATAACTTGAACCAACACTTCACACATAAACCTGTTCTTTAGCTGTCAGTGAATGAAAAAAAAAACATCACATACTCTTAAAGCCCAACAATTACTCACCCCAGCAAGAAATTTGGGGGATTTCTGTCCGTGGATTAAAAGTTTCCAGTCAAATTCTCCAGATGCCTGGTAGTGACCTAATTATCTGACACAAGTGTGATGAAGCATTGACATATCTAGAAGAATGACTGGAATTGCAGATCCCTGCTCTAAGGAAAACACTTGTATCTTGTTAATGCCAACTGTGTCAGCTTTGATAGTACCTCTATCTCAGAATTGATGAAGACCATCTGGAAAGGCAACTGTTCATCACTGTTAGGTGTGGATTTTTCACTTGGCTTTTCCAAACTAAGGATTTGCCTTGAAATGTCATTTCCAGGCTCAAACAAGTTTTCCTACTAATATTGTCATGACCAGTTTCCTTACAGCTGATGAAGAAGAGTACCCCACAGCATGATGGCGCCTCCCCATGTTTTCCACGAGCATGGCATGGAAAACATGGCATCGCCATGCAGTGTTAGTTTATTTTATGCATAGCATTTGCATAAAATCACCAGTACATCTTCTGTCACACATATTGTGCCCCCTACATGGCTGGTGCAAACTGCACTTCTTTCAAAGATTTTTGTCTTGCCACTATATAGTAAATGCCAGATTTATGTAGTGCAAAACTAATGATTGTATAAAATAAGATTCTTCCTTCTGAAAATATTTTATAATCTGAAGAACACAAAAGGTTTGTTTGTAGAAAAAATATTTTATTCAACATTAGTTATACAACATTTTTACAGTTGTATTATTACAGTTCGTTCCAATCTTCAACGTGTCATTGTATGTCGAACAGATGTCTTCCTGTTTCTGGAAAATGCTGATGTTCTTGCCAAATTTTCTGCATGTGTTGTGATAAACATTTTCAACATGAGATGTGCTTGGCCAGAAATGAGCAACACATTTACTCCAGTTGCAGTTACTGCAGCAACACATTTAAAGAAAGTCAAAACTGCTGAATATTTCTGCTACAGAAACTGAGAATGTGGGGAGTTCACTGTTTCTTTGCTCAGCGCTGGGATTTGGGCTGTGTGGCTGCTATTCTTTAATTCCTTGCAGTTTTCCACCAGAGGGAGCCATGGAGTGGCGGTCTTCCACAGGTATAATTAGATGCACCTGCATACCATGGAAGGTCATTAGATAGAGGATAAGACATTTGCCAGTATTTACCAGAGCGGTAACTGAGCCCTCTGTGTTTTCTAGTAGTTTCATGAGTTTATTTACTCTCAGTAAGATCTTCCTCACGTGTTCTGCATGTGGGCAAAGCATACCTAACACCATTACATTTTTTAAATCTAATTTGGACCACAGGTGTATCCCTGGTATTGCCTATTGGTAATATTAAGACGCACATCTGTTATGGCCAGTTAGTATGGAGTGAAAGTCTCCTCTTTGACTAATTGGTGGTTCGTCCTCTGGCACTGTCCTCTGAATTTACCCAAGATACCCGAGTCTCTTTGTCTCTTTGCTATACGAAAAAATTGCGACACACCACAAAAAGAAATTTTCAGATAAGCTTGGTCGTTCCTACCACAAGTGTATAAACTTTAAAATTAAGATGTTAAAAACTCAAGTGGATCATCTTTGGTTCTGTTTGTGTCTATTTAGTGAATCAATCACTTCCTGGCTTTCCTCTCAGCCAGCAGTGAGAGCTTGACTCAATCTGTCTTGGTTTTGCTTTGTTAGGAAAGATAAGCTACTTTCAAAAAACAAAACAAAACAAAAAAATGCAAACACTCACTTTGCATTTTTACAAAGAGAGTGTTCCTAGACAATTAGAATTTCACTGGAAAAAACATTTGATAAAACTCAGGATGAGCTGATCAGTTCTTTGCTGGGAAAATGAGGGGAATGCACTCAATTCAGAACCTTGATTTCTTAACTAGCAGAAAAACATAACTCCTATATGTGTTGACCTGCACCTAATTATGTTCAGAAAGAAGCTGCAGCAGAAACAGATCATCTGTCTCATACCATACTGTTATGAGACATGTTTGCTCTTCCTGCTCTCAGTGAAGGTGGACACTTGCTCCCTCCTAACTCACTGTTTGCCCTGATTTGTTCTTTGAAGTGTCCTGTCTGTTTTGGAGACTCTTTAACCGTCTTCCAAATTGCAAATTATGGGCCTGGTCAACTGGTCTCTCAAAACAATTGATCAAATTTGGTCGACAGGAAAACTGGGCAGAGGAGAACCTGCTTGTTCTCCTATCTGATTCATGGATTCATGGGATAAATGGAAGATAATGTGTCTGTTGAAGACATTGAGGATTTATATTTATTTGGACTTTTAATAACAGGATTTCTGCTATTTGGAGTTGGCGGTTACTTGGCATATTGGAAAAGTCAGAAGCTGTTGGCAGCTGTTTTGGCCCTTGTCAAGCTGTGAAGGATTATGCCAAGTAGCGGACGCTCAGGCTAACATGCTGTGGGACCTGTGCCGCAAGCTGGATGCAATTCAAGCAGAGATTTGCAGACCCTGGAGCTCACTGGCAAGATAGAACTGACTTTGGAGAAGTTGCTACTTCGGCTTGGTGGGAATGCCTACAATAATAATTTGGATTATTGCGATCGCCACAGAGATGTACCAGTGAGACCTTATAGCAGGACGGAAAAATTAATGCTGTCCGCTCGATCTACAAAGCAACAGTCGCTGTCTGAACTGGCTTCCCTGTGTTGGCTTATGCTGGCTGTCTTTCTCAACTCTTCTGGTTGATATGTAAACAAGATATCTTACCCACCATGCTTCCCTGGAGACATCTGTGGTTCTGTGGCAGGCTCTACAAGGCCGCGCTGATAGACCTTTCCACCATATTAGAGACTGCTGGCTGGGAGAGCTGTGTGGCAGAGTTCACGGTTTTCCACACACTGCATGGATATGCACAGCCATATTCCATGGCTATAAACACACCGTCCCTGAACTCACCGCCTTTGCTGGCCCCCACCTTTATGTTGTATATATGTTGCTTTATATATGCAGAGGTTTCTCTGCAACACTTCATAACTGAAGTGTTGGGGCTTCCTCAATAGTTGCTCCTTCTTTCAAAGTCACATTGAGAGTAGTCATCATTTTAAAGTATTTTTTTTCCTTTACTTATTACTCATTAATCTTGTGGACCAGAAAAACTACACTTTACACAAATATGTCAAATTGTTTGACTTTACTCATTTTCTCCTGTACATCTGAAGCCTTTAGCTTTTACACCTCAGCCAGAAGCCATTGTTGTCTTGATCCAGGAAACATAATTGCAAACTTTTGTGTAGACTCCCTGCTTGTTTCTCTGAGCACAGCCGTGGCCCCAGGACACAACTCCCTGAAGCTGTCCCTCACACACCATAGGATCCCCAGAGTCACCCTGAAGTTAAAAAGAGATTATAGGATGTCATATTTTGCAGCAAGGTAAAAACATCTGTTGATATGCAATAGTGATGTTACCTGACAGGAATCCTTCCCTCCCTCCAGGTATCCAGCGCATATCATGTTTTCTGTTATCTGAAAGGGATATGCATTGAAGCAGGTGTCATCACTCAGCAGAGGGACTTCAGGCACTGCAGCTTGTCTGGGTACCTTGCTGTAAACACAATGGACTCAGCTTCTTCTCCATCTCATTTTCTTATCTCTTCTCATTTATTGGAAATCACAGAGCAGACAAAGTTTAACTCACAGCCCTCGTCACTGGGGCGAATGTTCCCCCATCCAGATATCTGGCACAGCGTTCCAGCTGCCGCAGTCCGATGGAAGCACTGCAGGACGCACATAGCTGTTCAGAATAGCAGGCTGACTCAGCTTGATCAGCATGATGTCACTGTCCTGCGTGCGGGGATTGTAATCAGGGTGGCGAATGAACGCGGCAGACATGATGTGCTGTTCAGTATGGTCGGGTTCATGCTCTCCCAGTCGAACCTCTACATTTGAGCTGAAAAGGAAACATTTCAGAAAGTCTGTTTATTTTTCCCCTCACTGATGCCCTTGATTAAAATCACAAGGACACTGCTTAGGTTTTAAACTATATTTTCTATTAGGAATAGCAAAGTTTAAAGCAATATTACACGATGAAACAATATTCCAACATTTGAACATTTTGTGGAGCACTGCTCAATCCCTCATTAAGAAATGTAAACCAGACGGACTGAGTTTGGGCTATTTTACAGAAGGAAATGGGCAAAAGATTCCAGAAGGCTGCATTAAAACATGATTCTACAAAATAGTGATGTAAGAGCACAGTTTTCAGATATTGATTTAGAAAAAAACAAAAGTAAAATCCTGGGTTTCTTTTCCTCTCAATCACAATTAGAAGTTGGTTTTGATTGGGCATTTTAAACACAAAAATAAATGCACAAAATTTGTTAACTATAATGTGAAAAATTATGAAAAACCATTTTGCACAGCAATAAAATGAAAGATATTCATTATCATGTTGTACCTTGGTTTGCAGTGTGCAGCCGAGAGCACCCACTGATCAGACAGCAGAATGCCTCCACAGTAGTTGTACCCAGTGAAGAGCGACTCTTGATAGGGCACAGAGTTTCTCGGGCATTCATATCCTCCAACAACCTTTTCATCATCTTCCAGGCCGGCTGCACGTTATAAATAGGAAATGGTAAATTGCCTCCAGTTATAAGGAGTTTATCAAAAGGACTCCAAAGAACTTTGCAGTTAATACACACATTGTAGCCTCAGCTACCCAAAGGCAGCCAAACAGAAACAAGGCTACTATTTAGAAATATATTGCCCCGAAACACAGAGAAGGGGTTTGAACTTAACATCTGAAGGTTTCAGCATAAATCTCTTCTTTCTGAGCCACTGCCTCTCAGAAGTAAAATTACTTTTTCCTTTTCAAATTTCATAATATAGAACATGTATTTACTGATGTCTATTATAATTACAAGTTCTATTGCCACCCATTTCTCCCATATAGATGAATATAAAATATACCTGCAACGCCTAAGAAGATCAGGAAAAGAAAAAGCTCCATGCCTCTGTCTGGTTTGGTTAAGTTAGGTATTTTAGTCCTCTTATCTTGTCTTTTTAAGGTCTTTTATCATCTCAAACAAGAGCCATATGTTACACTTTACTAGGCATGCTGAATCTAAAGTAAACCTAAAGAATACAAGCCAAAATAAAGTTTTAAAAGATTTGTATGTGCAGGAAAAATTGTTGAGAAATCAGAAAATTTATAAATCTTGTCTAATTTTCTCATTTTTTTGTACTATAAGTCAAAACGTTTGCCTTAGTGTCCTTATAATATTATATTTTATCTGATATGCTTGTAAAGTAAGGAAATTGACATCCATAGTTGTGCAAGTAGCTGAAATGTTCTGAAGCACAGAGGTCTAAATGTCCCGTTTTTAATCATGTGCACAGTTTTTATGTCCAGCCTGCACATGCAGGATGAAGTTTAGCTTTCTGGGAAAACTGGAGGCTACAAGAAAGCTACAGAGAAACTGACTGTATGCATTCCTCAGGTGTGAGTTTGAACCTATTTTCTAACACAAACTCTTAGATTGTCAGGGTTTTAGATGTCATCTATTCACTTTGATCTTCCAGTGGTTGGATTGAGGTTTGCTGATTGACTGGACCATGCTCACTGATTTATTTTTAATGCTTTAGAGCCAACTGAGATTTTGTTTGTTGTTTTATTGTCAATCTTTTATCAAGAATGTCTCAATACGTGTCTCCATTCATCCTTCCTGCAATTCTAAAGATTCTGCCACAAACATTTCCACACCAAGATTTTCTCACCTCCAAATGTTCCTGGTGGTAAAGTAGTTTTGGTGCAATGATCAGACCCAGTTCTCCTCCAAACAGGATGTGCAGGCTGGTCTCATCTTGCCAGACTAGATTTTCTTAATATTTAATTGGATGTTCCAAATGCTGGTTAAAAGTCTCTGGCTTTACACACTTTCACTTTAATTATTTGAAATGTTTAATCTGAAACTACATTACATTTGCCTGAAGCACTCTACTAATTGGTTGGACTCCTGCAAACTCTGTGATTTTAATATTGTAGTATATCGATGAAGTTCCTCATTTATGTTTAGTTAGTTATTACCCCGGGCCATTAGAGGGAGTAGTGCAGAGCTAGAGGGGGAGTTAAGAAGAAGACCAGTGAACAGCGTAGTAGACTGGAGACATGTTTAAGTGTGTAAGCCGTGTTAAAGTCAAATAAAAGGTTAAGTTCCACTGCAGAGTGTGATTCTACTTCTTGGAAGTGAAGATGTCACAAATATATAATCTAAAGGAAATCACCAGGTGACATCAGAGCGATGCCAAATCACCACTGACTCAGAGGTTCAGAATGAAGATGAAGTGACAGGTATGATGCTCCATTACTCACGTATGAGCATAGCTGTTTATCAGCACCAGACAGGGAATTATTCAAGGGTGTTTTGTTGCCCAAACCATATGATTAAACACTTACGCGCCAAGCATAACACATTCCCATCCAGCACAGGCAGGTTCTCTTCCCTTTCATTACTGAGAGGCACTCAGATAATTTGACTCACTTGTTTTAAACATGTTTGATTGCATTTAAAATGCATAAAAAGCTGAAACATGGCATTAAACTCCAAGTCATCAGACATGGTCACATGGAGATGACCAGCTGCTCAGGTCGAGGTGTGGTTCTGTTTTTTGTTGTTGGATTTTTTTTTGTGTATGATGGATTAACATTTCAAGTTGAATGTTTTTCCCCCAACCAAACCCTTGTGGTTTCCTGCAGTTATGGCCGAGACTGACAGAATTTTTTTTTGTTTTTTTCATAAACTCTCAGTTTGCACGTATCTGTAAATGTTAGCATTTTTACATGTCAACAAATGCAGACACAGATGTTCAAAAAGTGGATACATGAGGGAACATTAACTTTTACACCTTTAAATATTAAAATATGAATAGGGTAATATTTTCACCGTTGTATCTTTGTCTTACCAGCTCATCGCCAGGCCTGGGATCTGGTGCCATTATCATTTGATTGGTGAGAGCATTTAATGTCCACTTCTGCAATATTAAATGCAATAAAATGTAATTTATTTCAATATTGACCCAAGTTTTCTATGCATTTTGGTCTCATTAGAGCTTATTAGTTGTGTAAATGACTATTTTTAGTTGGTAGTCATCATCTGTAGGTCAGGTAATCAGGGATGGAAAGACAGAGGATGTCAAAGTCCAAATAGTTATTACAGATCCTAAATGATTGTAGCTACGTTACTCATTAAAAATTTAAACTTTCATCTTTGCAGTGTTGTTTGTCAAGTTCTCTATGGTTCTGCTTTGGTGGTTGATCAAAGTTTAACCTCAATGTGTGGTAAGATTTTTTTTTTTCATGGGCTTTTTGTTGGCAAAAATAAAAGGAACAAGTAACAATGTTAGTAGTTGCTTTAAATTTAAATTCTTCTGCCACTTTAGTCTTGTTTCCTCATCTGGTTGTAACTGAAAGTAATTGCCTCACAAATTGGAGGAACAATTCCATTTTATTTTGGATGCATGTTCACCACACAATGGACCTAACAGCTCAACAAGTACCAAAGCTTCCCAGAGACATGTCCATAAGTAAAAACAAGAAAAAAAACCTTGCTATTCTCATTTAACCATGAAAACAAGTCACTTATGTAAATCCCACCATAAATACACTGAACTAAGTGTAATCTACAACATTATTCTCATGCAAACTCTTGTAAAATGCAGGAAATTGCACAGCTTAATGAATTCCCCCAACTGTGTTGTAAATTTAGTGAATCACACTAATTTGTGAAACTCACCTGGAAAGCATACAAGCTCAGTCTCATCTGAAGGGTAAAACGTATTGTGTGTCTGTTGTCTGCAGGGAAAACTGGCATAAGTGGGCTGCTAGGGTTAAACCTTCCCTGTTGTTTACAATAAAAATGTTAAAATACCTAATAAATGCAAACTAGAAATAATGTATCACATTTTGTGAAACTTACAACAAAACTGGTGCCAAACAGTCTGGGGAAAATCCTTCATTCTTTCCAAAGGGCTAACCTCTCACAGACTCGTTCTTTGACTGTTTCATGGTCCAGAATGATTGACAGACGTCCAGCCACGGCCCCTCAGCCATTGGGTCTAATTTTGGTCAGGCCAGGGACAGCCAATGTCCCAGACCTAATGCTTCAGGATGCTTTAGGTCCAGAATAGACGAACAATAACGTGTCTCATGTGCGATTGTATGTTAGTGTGGTTTGGTGAATAATGAGTAGGTATGATAGCAAGAAAGATTAAATCATTTCTCACTCATTTTCCTTAATGTCTTGGTGGACAGATCAAATGCAGCAAAAGGAAAACCTGAGGTTTTTCTTTGGAAGGAGCGTCTAACAGTAGCCTGGCCATTGGCTTCCTGTGCTATCCCAAATAAAACCTTGTTTATTGCACAGTCTGCACTTCACTCCCTTCGCTTGGCTTGTCTCTGGTACATTTTCTACTAGGTCAATCAGCAAACAGAAGGAGAAGTTGTGAACTATGACGTTTATTTTCTTCGCTATTTCAGAATTGTAGTTTGCCTGTAATTTTAGCAATGGCAGCCAAAGAAGTGAACGAAGCCATTCAGTCCATGTTGGCTTCTAAATATTAAATTAACATTAACACACACTTCGTTCGGCACTTCTCTCTTCGCAGCAGAGGATGGTTGTTTAGTACAGGCAATTTCCAAAAAGCTTCATAACGTCGAATTGGCACATTGCATACATTATGGCCAAATGTTAGCGACTGGGTAAAATTTAGGAGCTAAATACAGGAAACAATAATTTCTCAATAGGTAGGCCTCATTTCTAAATATATTGTATGTCTGGTTTTATTTCTTTATTTTTTTCACAAGTGTGATTGTGTCAAGGAATGAGATCCAGTTATTCAAAGCTGAAATCTGAAATAATTACAACTGAAACCCTTAATGCCTAGGAGTTAAGTTGGCTCAGCTTGCCTGACATTGGCTCTGTGTAAGCTTTGTTTTTGATATGTTTTGGTGGTTGTTTGTTTTATGGTTGTCTTTGAACTGAAAAAGAACATAATGTCAATTTATAGCAAGATTTCATTATTTCAAATTGGATGCTTCTGTTGTTGGAGTCCAATGTGCAGCACTGTTGGTCACCATACAAATATCTCCACCAGCTGCCACTAGTCGTCTGAACTGTATTTATTTACCTGCTTAAATTTCAGATTTCACCAAGACTGTAGGTAAATTTTCACTACATCCTGGTCCAGAAAGTCTGAGGTCGCTGAACATTCCAGAACAGGACGCATGTGTTTATTAGCAAACAATGTCATTAAAAATGTGCAACAAACAAAAACATCCAGTGAGCCAGCAGTGCATTTGGACGAGTCTTTTAGTGTCACATATGGCACCCAAATGCCTCTTTGGATCTGAGGAGCAATCAAGACATGACTGCTGGATGACTAAATTAGACAATAAAAACACCAACAAACTCTTCTGTGACCTAAATCTTCCATATCATTTCCTGTTTTACACTTCCTGTTTGTTTTAATGCGCATAAAAATTAAAAACTTCCTCGTATTCAGTCATCTGCAGCCCCATGCTTGGCGTCCTCCAATTCCTTAATGTCATTGCTCTAAATAACCTCGAACGAACAGAGAGACCACTGTGTTGTAAATATGTGCGGCTGTGCAGCGGCAGGCTTGTTTTCTGTCATAGAGTCCAGACTGATTATGCATATATCTGTTGAGGGGCAACCAGACGTTGCGGACAAAAGCAGAGACGTATGTAAGGAAGTGGTTTAGGTTATTGAGGTTCAGCTTTTTTCCCTGTGTGTGGTGAACTTCAGGCACACATACACACACATGCACACAAGAAAAGATTACTAAGCCATGTAAATGAAAGCTGTTGAAACTGGTTTTGACTCAGAAAAACAAAATTCCTGGGTTCTCCACAGCAGGGAGACGGATCTGATTTCCAGTCGGAACGCCGCAACAGGATAAACAAACTTTTATCAGGTTTCAGGTTAGACCAGATTCCCAGTTGCTCCTGTCCTCGAAGTTTCAACACAACATCTTTATATCCAGCCTACTCCCCAAAGGGCCAGAGTAGATTTATAAACATTTTAGAGCTGCAAAATGGAGATGTTTGCTTAAAACTTCAGCGACAAATACAGGGCGTGTTAGAGTGATGCAAGGAAAAGCACCATCTCATTACTATTTTAGATTCCCACACACAAAAACACACACAGACACAAAAAGTCCACACATTCAATTGCGTTTTGTCTCTCAGGTTCTTCACAGCTGTTGCCTCAAACCATTAAAACCCTCAAACTTCTAACCATTGCATACTGGATTCTGCTAAAGCTGAAATTCTCCTATAAAACCTCTGCTGGTTGTTCAACACACCCAAATTGGTATTTGTGTGGTACGCACATAATTGCACGTTTGGTTGGTAAATCAAGAACGCTGGCAAGCCTCGGGCTCTGAAGGCTTCCCTCAAACTATAGCCTTGAGATGGCTATTAATATCCCCTGCAGACTCTAGCAAAAGAAGAAAAAAAAACTAGGTCTGCGTTTATGATCTGGAGGAACATTTGAAAAGGGTGTACAGTGTTGGATGTATGTGATCACAGCAGTAAAAACAGGACTGTTAGTCTGTGCCACAAATGGAGCTACAGTTTAGGAAGAACTGTTCCCTGCAGACTGAACATGTTTCTTTGAGATCTATTGCAAAATAAATCCAGAGGAAGTTTTTCTTCTCCATGAATTCTTAAAGCCTGAGCAACCAGACAACAGAAATTAGTCCACCTACACAGTCAAACGGGTGTTGGTCTGAGCGTATGCACGAACTGAGGGCGTGTAAATAGACATGGGGAGTTTCTCTCAATTCTCTCCTGTGTTCATCCCTGTTCTTTCTTCCACCCCCTCACATCTGGTTTGCTGGCAGGGCTTAGTTCCTGTGAGGGGTGTGTGTAAATACGCTGGGGACCCAGTTTTGGGGTTAGGTTGCAACCAGCATCTCACACTCTCTGAGATTGGTCAAATTTAGGAACTTTGGTTTGATTTTTCAATGCTGTAAGAAGATTTTCTAGCTTTATCAACCAATCAATCAATCAGTGAAGTTTGTTTGTCTTGCATGTTTAAGCAACAATGGAGTTCAAAACTTTCTACATAATGAAAACATAAAAACATGGTAAACACACCACACAATCACAAATAATAAAACGACTAACTAACATTAAATTTTGTCAAGCGTCATTGCTAAAATCATGAAAACATCAAATATGTTGGTCAATGTTCCAGTTATTATGAGTCAAAGGTGACACTAAACAGGTGGGTTCTACCCTGGACTTAAAGGAGCTCCGTGTTTCAGCTGTTTGCAGTTTTCTAGAAGTTTATTCATATTTGTGATGCATAGAAGGCTGGTTTTATACATTTTCTTTTTCTCCATACTCCTCACATTTAGTTTTTTCCTCTTTCACTATTTGGGTGTGAACATCAACAGGAATTACCTGTTGATGTTGCAACCATCTGGGGTGGGAGGGCACAAGGGGGTGGCAATCAGATGTCATGTGGGTACAGTGCTCTACTATGGTACGGCGGGCCTAGAGCATGACCGTAAAGGCCCTGATATACTTCATGCAAAGTGCCAAAATTAGTTCTTTGACGTAGATGCATGAAAAAATGGTGCCATTTTGTTCACAGAGAGGCGTCGGTCTGCCAAAATGTAGGTCTATGCAAAGTGTTTGCCTTGCCCACTCATCATCTCATATCATGTTTGGTGTGTTCTGATTTGGGCCAAAATGGAGACAGAAGAAAGGAATTACCATCTGAGTCATAGTTCGATGATAAGAGGTAAAACTAGCAAAAATAGGCATCCAGGAAGAAGGAGTGAACGGGAAGTGGTGAGGACAAAGGAACTAATCAGATGTTACTGACTGCAGCTGGGAAAGCAGCAAGTGAGAGTAGATGAAAAACTGACTAGCTGCTGGGAAAAGGGATTAAATGCAATGCAAACAGAAAGTTATCACTTCTTTATTAACCCTTGAACAATGTTTTTACCAGTAATGCACTGAGAAGTAGCTCCTATAATGAGCTCAGCAGATGGGCTGTTCCACCAGGTGTTTGCTAATTGCTGCTGGCTAGTCTGGAGGAGCTGAGTGGGGGAGATCTGGAGAGGGCTTCTCTGGGAAACAGAAGCTTGGAAACTGCAGTTCTGAGGAGGAGCTGCGTCTTGAAGGCGGGGCTAGGTCCACCCAGGTGTTTTGCACAGCAGAATGGTTGCCATGAAGATTACAGGATTTCTCAAACATGCATGAAAGAATCAAAGCAACACTCCACGTTGTTTTTGGTGAGTTAACAACAATATAACATAAAGTAAATCTAAGAAAAGTCAATTTTACATGACTGTCTGTCCCTTTCAAAACTGATAACATCCATGCAGAGCAGCACCGGATCTGCATGGCCGGGGCGAATTGAGGCAGAACCAGTTCGAGGCCTTCTAGTGGAGAAGGGTCAAGACAAAAATATGAAACTAGAAGAGAACCTAGACAAAAATAAATACTAAAACAAAATAAAACCAACACCTAGAAACCAAACTTACAGAAGGAATAAACTAGAATGAGAAGAAAATGTGAAACAAATCCAAAACTCAAATAATAACGGAACAAACAGAGGGAATAAGCTAAAATAGGGAGAATGATGATTAAAACAGGAAATCTATAAAGACATAAAAGCAGAAGTTCACAACGGCAAGGGCCAGGAAACTCAAGCTTACAATTGTCCAATGAATAAGTGGGTGGTTTGGAAGAAAAGCACAAGAGTGACCATGTGGGTGGAAATTTAAGCAGAAAGATAAACTCAAATGACGCATTTGATCCCTGAAAGGTAGGGCTTCACTCTGGAGACATCAGCCAGATTTGCAGAGTCTTCAGTTCCCACTCCCCCACATTCAGCTTGATGTCATTGCACTGCATCATTGGTAGGATTTTTTTAATGCAATCAAACATTATAACACCTGAAACAAACGCAGGAATTTACCAGACTGGTGTAAAAAAAAAGGAAATTGCTACTTGGAAGAATTACTGCTCAGATTTGCTTCAGGCGATGAATACGTCTTTGCTTTCGGCTTGTTTCTGTAATGATTTTATGAGTGATAAAGCCGCCAGAAATATCCAGACTGTAGAAAGGAATTCATATCCAACTTTGTAGTCTCCGAGTAATAATATTTTTCTTTACTGTTTCAACAAGTCAAAGGTACTCCATCTTAGGCTCTATCTAAGGATTGGGTGCACAGCCACTTGTATGCAGGCCTTCGTCCTCATTGAGGCTGTCACAGGTTCGATCCCCGACCTGTTGACCTTTTCTGCATGTCTTCCCCCTCTCTCACAACCCACTTTCCTGTGTTGACTCACTGTTGAACAAGGGACACTAGAGGAAAAATATTTTTTAAAAAAGCTTTAAGGATAATGTTAAAAACAAGATTTGCCAAGTTTGATCATATACAAGCCTTTATGTTCAATATTCACCCACTGCTATAAAACTTTCTAATAAGCTGTCATGAATTATTAAAAATAACATTATATAAGGCTTTAAAATGTGCTGAGTCTGGAAGATGTTACTTCCAAGCTTTGTCCTTATTGAAGTGTTTCTTTGAAGCTGAGAGAAAGACTAGGGGCTCACATAAATTCACTGCAAGCATTTGCTTTGTTTCAGGAAAACTCTGTGTGCCAAAATCCTAGTGGGTTCAGCAAGCTCAGCGAAACGATGACGTCAAAGGTGAAAAGAAGGGAGACATTAAAATGTTTGCACTCAGGTGAAAAGTCAGCATACAGCAATTACTGAACACTTAACCTGCAGCAAAACATGAACTCAGGCCACAGAGTGGCAAACATTACACTGCAGGATCATCAGTGGGTGGATGAGAAATCAGATCTTCTCTCCCTCCAGTAGTCATCTCAGTAACCCTCAATTTATGCATTTACTGAAGCCGTTTGCTTACGCTTTGTTTTGGAGTTTCCCAAAGGACTGCTGTTAAGTATGTGAGGGCACCTGAGGAAAAGACTTACACTTAAACATGAATAATACAGCTCTTTAGAGAGTGATGAGCACACAGCACACAAACGCGAGAGAGGGAGAGGGAGACTCCAGCGAAGTTTTCTCCAAGCCGACGGAGACAAGAAGAGGGAGAGAGAGGAAAGTGTGCTTTGGACAGAGGCTACACAGAGCAATTATGAGTGAAAGAAGACGCAGCAAAGTTTGGACACATTTTGACATGACAGATACTTTGCAGGCAGAGATCAGACTGCGCGAAGTTAACATTTTGCACCAACAACCTGCACAGGCATATGTGAATTGTTCATCCATCAGTGCAATTTCAAGAACAAAGACAAGCAAAGGAAGTAGCTATTAATAATCAAGATGTCAGTGTGTCTGCTGTAGGTCCTTCTCCTCCTACAATGTCTACAGCATCACTCAGAACATTACAACCACCTACGCTTGCAACCCAGAGCTCTTTAAGGTCTGTTAGTAACTGGCTAAAATGATTTCATAAGATTTCAGTCATTTTCAGTTGTGGAAGACAAAGGATTCAGAAAGCATACTGATGCTCTCAATCCAACATATAAACTTCCAACCAGAAACACACTTTCCCAAAAAGAAAAAAAATAAATAAATCACCCAGGCTTAAATGACGGAGAACATGCTTCTCTCCTAGAAAGGATAAAAAAAGCAACAGCTATTTGAATAACAACCGACTGCTGGAAATCCGAAACCACCACATTCTACATGCCATTTTGTTGAAAATTACAAACCGGTGTCCTGCCTACTGGCTTGTTTTGCGTTCTGTGACAGACATACTTCTGAGAAATTAGCAACAGAGCTGCACAAAGTGGCACAAAAAAGGGACGTGGAAAACAACGTAGTGTGCCGTGTTAGAGGCAATGCAGCTAACAACAAATGCACTTAAAACCCTGAAATGGGATCCACTACCCATGCCTTTGACACACATTTAACTTATTTATAAGAGATTCTCTGAAGATGAAGAACAGAGAAGCTCAAAACTATTCAGCGACATATGGGCATTCCTGAAACAAGATTGTGTTACTAGGTGGGACTCTACTGAAACGGATTCTGAATTTCCAGGACACAGTCATCTCCACTGTTATCAGAGGACCTCCCATTCTTCTGAGTCAAGAGGAAAGTGAGGCCTGCACTGTGCTGTTTATTGAGGAGGTGAGTGCAGACAGGTACATCACATGACATGCTGTGATGTTATTATTTCCCAGCTGTCATGTTTGGTCGTTGCATTATTGTTATGACAAGCAGATTAGGAATGACTGGGTATATCATAGAGTTTAACACATATTTGTTTGCTTATTTTCAGCTGTGTCACAGTCTCTAAAATTTTCATCTTCTGCAAGAGTTAACAGACAGTTGAGCACTAGACCAGAAAAGTGAAGGAGTTAGTGGATGCTCTGTGCATTCATGGAAATTAAATTCCACAGGATGGAGGGCAACCCTGTTCTATCAGAAAGCACCAGAAATCTTGAACCAAGATTCAGTGAAACCAGAGCAGCTGATGAAGCTCTTCAGAGAATAGTTTCAACAGCAGTAAGATCCAGGTAGTCACAGGGCCAAGAGGGAGAAGAGGCAGCAAAGTACCTAGAAGAGGAACTGCATGCTTTGGCTGTTTGGAGGTTCTTTGAAGAACAAGCGACTGGTGAAACCAAAAGGAGCCCGTCTGCAGACGCCCTGGTGGAAGTGGGACTAAATCTTGAGGAGACTCTTTCACAGAGAAGCTCAGACCCACTGAGCTAGTGGCAAACCTTATGTTCACCCTATCCACTTCCTTCACATGTGATGCAATTAGTATATGTATTGTAACAACACCTGTCCCCTCAGAGAGAATCTTGTCTAAAACAGGGCCGATCTTAAGAGGAAGTAGAAACAGGATCAGTTCCTCAGAGCTGAGGCTAAGAATACTTGCTAAAAATGTCATATTTAAAATAAGGAGTGTGAAATTTGTGGCCAGTGACCATTTTAATAATATTTGAAATGTTGAATCCAGCCACACTTCATGAATCACCTGCAAATTCTTGAATTAGCTTATCTTCACATTCCTGTCAATGTGAGGATTTGGTTTTCTGTGTGTGTTTATTAGTCCCTGTGTCGGGTCTACCCCTTGATTGTTCCCAGCTGTCCGTCGTCTCCTCTGATCCTTGTAGTGTGTCGTGTCTTTGCCATTTCTTTCTAGTTTTGTTTCCAGTTGCTACCAGTGTCTGAGCTCCTTGCCTTATTGCTCACCTGTGCTGCCTGGACTGTTTATTTATGTTTGGTTCATCATTAAAACCATCATTCACTCTACAACCTGGGTCCACTGTGCATCCATCCTCACCACAAATACTACAGCTCATGACACTCAGGGCTGATAAGGCTATTTCTGCAGAATGCAATTTTTTTCAACTAGTTTCTCTTCCACTGAACTTCCTTTGAACTTGTGACACAAGTCTATTAATGACTTGTGGCTTCCCATCTGTCATCTGTCTGAATTAATTGCATTGACCCCTATATACCACTATGTATTATACGTTGTTTTGTAATATTGATGTGATGTAATATTTTGAGAAATTGAATTTTATGTCCCCCATTAGATGTAAGCCACAATCATAAAATTAACAAAATAATTATTTGAAATATATTACTCTTGTTTGTAATGAAGCTACGTACAGGTTTCACTTTCTTCATTGAAATATGAAAATAAAATAACTTTTTGGTTATTTAATTTAATTTTTTTGCTTTTTGAGATCCAACTTCAACTGCAGCAAAAGGGGATTCAACAAAATATTGACTCAGGGGTTGAATACAGATTTTGTATAACACCAATATTAAAACGATGACTGCCATATACTGAATTAAATGGGAGGACAGTAAACAATGTGTTGGGTAATCAGACATGACAAAAGGGTTCGTGTATTGGGCTTCTGTGATATGGGCTTCTAAAAAAGCAGAAAAGAAAAGAAACTACACCGACGTCTGTTGGAATCTATTTTGCAAATTGCAAGTATTTGCATTGAAGTAGTACAACAGTTCCTTGCTTACTAGATGAGGAGGCTGCGAGCTCATGGAAGTCCCGCCCAGCTGTGACGTCAAACAATTAAGGGTGTCAGGGATCTGAGCTCCACATTTTCCTCAAAGCAGATTGAGCTTCCCGCGAGGCTGAATGCGTTTGACTCATACGAACGAGACAAGGTAAGCATTTTATCAAGAGATTTAATATTGAGATAAATTAAAATCAATTTAAAATGTGGGACTGAGATTGAATGGGTGAAATTAACTTTTTTTTTTTGTAAGGGAAACAAACAATTCTTGTGTGAATCTGGGTTTTGCTGTTCTACAGCTTTAAAAGCTGGCAGGGAATTGCGAAAAAAATAACCTGAGAATGTTAATTAAGCCGCACTTTGTGAGATGAGTTTTATGGATGTGCTGCGCTGGTTTTAGTGTGGTTTCGACGGAGAACAAAAAGTTTCTGCTCATCAAACTCGGTTCCACTTTTACTCTCGCTTTGATCTCGGATTTTCACGCAGTGTAGAAATTGATGCTTTGCTTTATGTGCGCCTACTCAGAGGTTATAAACCCTTTTAATTTGCCCCTGTTGCGGGGGGGATTTTGTGAGAATGTTTGTATATTTAGATATTTGGATACAGAGACAACAAGCTTCCAAAAGCACAGTCATAATGGTTCATACACTTTAAAGCTATATAAGTCAGGAGTTATGTGAACAAAGTTGGGCGAACATAAATACATAGTTTTCAAAGCAAGTTAACTTAAAGGTTGTTTACTCTGACGCTGCAGGTTTTATTTTATTCAAATAACCTACACATGATTTAAGCTGGCTAATCTTTACTTTACTGTGTTTAAAACATTACCCTTATTAACATTAGAAGTGGGTCAAAAATTGTTTCTCACTATAATACATGTAGCCTGGTCATTGCTTTCCTGTGCAATTCTACTTCATTCAAATCTTAATTCACAGCACAGTCTTGGCTTTCTCCCACTTACTTGGATTCATCCGGTAGAATTTCTACGGGGCCAATCAGCAAACGGAGTGAGAAGCTGTGAACCAAAACGTGAATTTTCTGCTCTATTTTAGAACTTTAGTCTGAGTCTGCCTGTAGTTTTAACAATGGCAGCGGAGGAAGTGAACGAAGCCGTTCAGTCCATGTTGGCCACGCTTCCAGATATTGAATTAACTTTAGCAGCCACTTGTTCAGTTCTGCATTTCTCTCTTTGCAATGGAGGATGGTTGTTTATAGAGCACAGCAATTTCCAGCAAGCTTCTTAGCATTGAACTGGTGCAGTACACACATCATGGACAAAGGTTGGTAACTGCAGGGAAAAATTTCAAACTTTAACACGCTTTCAGGAAGCAATCGTTTTTCAATATCTGAGACCCCCAGATCCTCAGGAAAGCATAGAACAAGGGGCTGGTTTTGCCATCCATCTATCCATCCATTCATTGGCTAGTTTTTACCAGACTATATTATAACCTCTTCTATCAGGTTTTCTGGTGTAGTTACATTTCAAGATGTAACTGTTTTTTACTGTTTGTCTATTTTCCTGATAACCTGGATTAATTGCATATCTACATATGACAAAATACTAATCCACGATAACAATATCTCAAAAAGTCAAAACTGGTTTCACCAACATTAGCTGGTGGCAGCTGCTACCATCAGGTGATTAGGTTTTTCATCTTTGTGAGGAATTTTGGGCTACTATTTATTGCAAAGTTGCTCTCATTGGAGGGTTCTTGTGAATGATCACCCTTTAGTTTGGTGATTTTTGAGACTCCTTTTTCTTTGTTCTTTGAATTATTGACATAATGTACAACGTAAATACTTGAACTTAATGTAATGAACTGATGATATCTTCCTTCAGGAGTTTCTGACAGAGAGCAGAAGTAATGGTGTTATCAGTTAGCGTAAGATATCCAGGACCAGGATCTGAAGGCAGAAAACAGCCCCAATCCATCACACATCAACTTAGTTTGACTGTTAGTTTTATGTCACATGCATAACATGACATGCTGTCCAGAAAGTTAAACATTTCTCTCAATATTCCACAGAATATTTTCCCAAAGCCCTTGAGATTATTAAGATGTTTTTCAGCAGTTGTGGGCTGAGCCTTTGTTTGGATGACATTTTAATTACTAATGTTGCTGAGCACTGACCGTAACACAGCCGAGTGAGGTCTGTTATGTTTCAGCTGTTGTTTTCAGTTCTTTTCTGACTTCCTGGACAAGTCTTCAGTGCAACTCTTGCAATAATCTTGGCATGGCTTCCAATCCTGGATAGGTTCACCACATTTCCATGTTTTCTCCATTTAAGGATAAAGACTCTCACTTTGTTTTTCTGGAGTCCCAAAAGCCTTGCAGAGACGCCTTCCAAGTTGGTAGAGTTAACTTGGAACTCTACATATTTAGTATGTCATCCATTGTGAAAGTTTTTTAAAACGTGACATGATGTGTTTATTTTGACAGACAGGTCTTATTTTAGGGATTTTTTGTATTCAACAGATTTGACAGTAATCTGACTTGGGCATGACTATTAAAAAATAACAAACAGAAGAAATCATTAAGGGGGCATCATGATTTGTCCAGTAGCTCACTTCTCATCACGATGTCCTTGTGTCCCAGTATGTGACTCAGAGGCTCCTTAGAAACCTGACCAACGCCCAAGGCATCACTTCTGTCGACTGGTCATTTTTTCCTAAAGTCACCAGAAGTTGCTGGTTGACATCAAGATGTCCTGGTCCAAACCTCTAGAGAACTGCCAAACCAACAAGGGCAACTGTAACCACACAGCAGACAATCAGTGTCGTCAGTATTGCAGGTTCCTTTTTTGTCTTCTGTCTTTCTTCAAAACTTAAAAGACAAAAAAAATCTTCATGTTTCTATATGCTTTTAATCATTGACATATCTGCTTTTTGAGATTGTAAAATGTAATTGGGTTAATTTTAAAAAAAAACTTAAGATTACTTATTAATTAAAATTTGACTATCACTTTGTTGGGTACTAGCAGATGATATCCCTAACCAAAAACAAAACCTGTCTCACACTTTGTGAAAGTATCTTAGTGAACTCAAGGTAAAGTTATTTGAAGAAGTTTTTTTCAATTCATCCAAACACAAGTTTTAAAAAATGTAATGTAATTTTCCTTCAGTCAAGCAAAACACTGGTAAGATTAAAAAAAAGCTTAGAATCTGTATCTGTATGGAAACTTTAGGCTTTTTAAGTTGTTCCTCTAAATATTTTGAATTGTTTTTTTGTTTTTTTTCTTCAATTTTTGAAAACTAAGCCTAATGTTTTGTAATTTCTTGCAGGTTCTTTAACAATGATGGAGCAAACTTCTTATTATTACAGCAATATGACTGATCTAATCAACAATGACTCCTTGTATGATGACGACGACTACTACAGGGATGATCACAATCATGGCAACAAAGATGAGCACTCTGAGCTGAGGCAGTCCCTCACCATAATGTCCCTCATCGTCTACTCGCTGGCCTTTGTCTTGGGCGTGCTCGGGAATGGAGTGGTTATCTGGGTGACTGGCTTCAAGATGAAAAAAACGGTCAACACGATTTGGTTCCTCAATTTGGCCATTGCTGACTTCCTCTTCACGGCCTTCTTACCACTCAGTGTGACATATACGGCTATGGACTTCCACTGGCCATTTGGCAAGTTCATGTGCAAGCTGAACACCACCGTCAGCTTCCTGAACATGTTTGCCAGCGTCTACATTCTGGTGGTGATCAGTGTGGACAGATGCGTGTCTGTTGTCTGGCCTGTCTGGGCGCAGAATCACAGGAATTTGCATAAGGCTTCATGCATCAGTCTGTGCGTTTGGGCGTTGGCTTTGATCCTCAGCGCTCCATATTTTGTCTTCAGGGATACCGGGCCGTCATACGAGAATGAGAACATCATCAACTGCTTCAACAATTTTGCTATGTCTGAGGACAGTGAAAATCAATCTGTCATTGAGCTGCAACTTTTCCGCCACAAGGCCATGATCATCACCCGCTTCCTCCTGGGCTTCGTCATCCCCTTCAGCGTCATCGTCTCCTGCTATGCCGTCATAATCCACCGCCTTAGACGAAACCGTACACTGGCCAGCCAGTCCAGCCGCTCTTTCAAGATAATTGCCGCCATTATTGTCACATTTTTCCTTTGCTGGGCTCCCTTTCACGTCATGAGTCTGATGGAGATGGTAAGCAACATGGGAAATCACTCAAATGAGATGATGCTCCACATCATCATAATCGGAGTCCCAATCGCCACAAGCCTGGCCTTTCTCAACAGCTGCCTGAACCCGCTGTTGTACGTGTTCATGGGCCAAGACTTTAAGGATAAAGTTCGCAAATCCATCCTAAAGGTCCTGGAGAATGCCTTCCAGGAGGAGGTGTCCCGCTCTTACACCTACACAAACTCAATGGTCACCATTCGAAGCAAAGACAAATCACTCTCTGATGCCGAGGTGTGAGATTGTCATGGACACTTTAGCTGCACAATGTAAATGCTACTGTAAATATGAAATCATTTTTATCTACTAACAATGTATTCGACTTTGCTTTGAATGCTTAGTTTTGACCCAAAATATAATCTATAATCACCGTTTAGTTTTGGTTTTGAGGTACAAAACATGAATTCCAACTTTATTGGCCAAATAACGAAAGCTTTTGCCAACTCAAAGAGAAACTGGGTTGCAGCAAGTCATTTTGCCAGCTTCCTCTTCTTTTTTGACTTGAAAACCAGAAACTTTGAACTTGACACATGATTCTGTCCACAGTGGTCATCTATGGGTTTACGCCACCTGTGAACTAGAACAGAGTGTGCAGTTTCACACTGTTCACAACTTAGGTCAGCAGCAAATAGTTTCATCTAGCAGCTGCTGTCATTCATATTTGTCACCCGTCATTAATATCTTCTTATTCACTGATTGCTGTCTGCTGCTTGCTTCAATAAATATTTCATTCCCTTTTCTATCAGGCATGAAAGAAATATGATGGTTATAAATTATGCTTAAAATTCCAGCTGCATTATAATTATCTTATCCCTAATGTCTATGCATTTTAATCCTAAAGACTAAAAACTACTAACTGAAGGTGGAGGAGCTGGAAGAAACATAAAGATCCTCTGGATTTTATTCAACTTAGAAAATGTGCCTTTATATTGGTGATTATGTGATTATGGTATGAAATGTGTTAAACATCAAGTTTGATTTGTATTTCAACATTGTCATTTTTTTAGATCTTTTTCAGCCCTTGTGTTAGTTGTACTGGTAACCTGAAATGAGTGATGATAATTCATCAAGTGGAAAAATAGTTATTTTTGAGTTGTGACTAAAAATGATCTGCATATCTATTAATGACATACAATCTATCATGAGGCAGCTTCTCATACATCAAACTTCATTGCTTTTAAACGCCACTAGAGGGTGCTGACCTATTGTATTTTTTTAAATCAGCAAGTCATCGAAGGAGTCTGTGAGCATTGGAATAATGACTTTTCTCACTCAAACATTAAAAGCATTGACATTTTGTTCATCACAAATAAAATAAGAAACCCCAATTTTTATGTTGGATGTAGGTTAACGAGACATTGCTAGTTATTTTTTTAATGTGTGACATTACAAACAATGCAAGTCTGAAAAATTGTTTCCTAGTTCAGTTTCTTTTATATTATTTTTTTGTTCATGGTATGTATTGTTTATTTTTACAATAAACCAATATTATTGTATGAATTGTTTAAATGGCTTACATTTTATCTTTCCTCAAAGTCAGCTAAAAGCTTCTGGTGAGGTAAACAAGACAACATCGGTGTTGGGACAGTTTTTATAGAAGAGGAATCTAAGGTAACTGAGCAATAAGTCAGTCAATCAAATACTAATAAAATCAATCTTTAGGAAGCTCGTCTGAATTGATTAGAAGATGGAAGGAGTTAAATGCAGGGCAAAACAAGAAAAAAAAACACCTTCTGGAGGCTGCAAAACAGGATGACCAATGACCATGAAAATGAAACTTAACATATAACAGATAATTTATACAACCAGAGCTACAAGATCAGTGGGTGCAGACCACAGACTGCTAAAAGTCATTGGAATAATTTTGTATGGCCCCTCACCACAGTTCAACAATTATCCAAATTTGTCTTGCGAGCCCTGGTGTTTAATGTAAATAGTTACTTTTTTATTTTTATGTTTTTTTAATTTCAAGGAAGAAAATTTTAGGTGCCATATAATGTATATATTTTTTTTATTACACAGAACTTTTGCTTTCACTTTAAATCAGTAGTAAGTAGAACCACAAACATTCACAGACTTTTACACAAAAGCAGACATCAACCCTGGCTAAATAAATCAAGCACAATAGAAGAGAGAGTGATACATATCCAGTTGAACAAAATATACAGTTGTTCAACCACAAGGATGTCTTCTGGAGAAAAGCAGTAAGCAATCAAATCAAACAATTTAAGAAACTGTAATGCCTTTATTTTAAGAAGGCATTACCCCCCAGTTGCCACCCCTTTATTTGAACCAACTCTGTTTGGAAATCCCCCTGTTTTTTGTTGTTTTTAATGTTTTTTTTTGTTTTGTTTTTTTCAAAAACATCCACAAAGCCTTTTATACCTCTAATCTAAATGTCCATGCTCAAGTCAAAGTCCAGATTTAAATACAATTTAGAACCTCTCAAATTTGCAAATCTGACGGTCACAGATTTGCAGAAACAGATAATTTCTATCCAATATGACGGGCCTCAAACTATTTGGCAGGCACGGGTTGTTAAGAAAACATTTCATTTTAAGACGTATATTTTCATGTAGTAATTTGTAGAAGCCAAATGTACTTTTTTTTCAACAAAGACTTAATCTTTGGTGCAAAGAAATCCTTTATATGCAGAAAAATGTTAGAATATGCAGTGGTTCAGAGCAAAACGAAATAACATACTTTGGACAGAACTGTGTGAACCTTCACTGAATGCATAATTTTATGAAGTGACTGATAAAGTCCTCATTATCTTTCCCATTTGACATGGAAATGCAGAAAAGGTTGTATATGAGAAGAGGACTTTGCTATCTTTGAAAACTGTTTGGGCAACCAAATACTTGCAGCACCAGTCCAGGAACTACTTTGTCACAATCAGATACTGGAGGTAGTGCAACATTTTGGCTGTTTGGTGGGGATGATGAAACAGTCAGGGTAAGAAAAAGAAACAGAAGCACTAATTATTATCCTGTTGTTTTTTTGTTGTTTGTTTTTTTACTGCAAAGAGTATTAATGTGTGTTTTAAAATTTCAATGCGCCTTTGAAAGTTGGATATAAATGTGTAAATAAACAGTGTATATAAAAAATATGAACATACACAAAACGGTTGTGAAAGGCGTTGTGATTGAGATGGTGTCCTTATGATATTCCCCAACTTCCTCAAATCTAGCCAAATAAAATTGTTGTTAAATGTTTGCTCTGGTTTCTGCTACAAAACATTTTGTTAGCACTGCTATCACTTCAAAGATAATCATAAAAGCTTAAAGGTTAACCAGCATCCCTACCACATTAAGGAAATCAAACAGCATCACTGCCAATAAACTGTACTACAGATGGGCTTTTCTGTGCTGTTAAAGTTTTAGTTTCTGATGCTTTACTTTTATAGATTTTAATTAAAGTTTAAAGATTCAATGGTCAACCAATCTCAGTTAGTTGTTTATTCTAGTTGGTGCAGCTTCGGTTTGAGGTAGTAGTGGTTTTTAAAGTACATCTCATCGCTTATGGGTGATTGAACTTTTTTATAGGATTAAGACCTTTTTATGTTTGTGACAACCACCACCTGACATCAAAAAACAAGTCATTACATGGTAAACCTTATCTGACATGTCATTTTAAGAGAAAACATGACACCACAAGCAACCAAACTGATAAAGCGGTAGTACATTAGATAAGATTGGGGAAATTCTAAGGAAGCACAGAGCTGTCACCCCAACAAAATAAAAATAGCGCTATTAGTTATGAACTTTATCCTCAGTTCAAATACGGTTATGAGGTTGAGGAGGAAAAAGCAAAGTTATGTTATCAAGCAATATCCCAAGCTATATATTTTTTTACAGAGCACTGTAAAATAAGCAGCTTTGATCTCTGATGTGCCTGAAAAACACATAGTACTGCCCCTTAAATAGTGTCATCAGAGCTTATTTTATTTTTCAAACACTGAAGTCAGTTGTACAAATGTTCAAAACTTTTTCTTTGGTTTACAGGTTTGCTTGAGCATTAACCCTTTAGGATCCTCACCACTTTCAAATACTTGGACTCAACATAAATAGATTAACTTATCAAGCATTTTCTTATCCAAATGTTTGCACCATGTGTTTAAGATTGACACATACAACAAATTGAGGAGAATTCAGTTATGTTCACTTGAAATCTTTTGTTAAACTGAATATTTTTATTTTACAGTGCTTGACTTGATTACGGCAACTTTGTTTCTTTATCGGCCACTGATTTGAGAAAGTCCGAGTCCATGGAGGTTTCTGCTTGATCTTGAAAGCATAAATAAATCCAAAAGGTTTTCTCTTGTGTTAGATTTTTATAGACATAGGTGTTAGCATTGTGGTAAGTCTAAGTCTGTGTCCACAGTCCTTGTTATTATTAATCCTATTTTCGAGAACCGTTTTATCAGGTTGAGAACAGAAACTTCAACTGTCAAAGAAAATTCAGCTTGAATCAGCAGCAACTGTCTCACCACCAGGCCTTAATTATCATTCACTTCCTCCTAGAGTCTGTTGTCATCTTCTGAATCAAGACTACATACATTTTAGCAAAGATTTCTCATTTCAGATTCCTCATCATTTCTTCCTGTGCTTTCACATCATGGCTCTAACATAAGTGGGGAAAAGAAAAGGTCATGAGACCAGTAGGATTTGAGCCTTTTTCTTAAAGTCTTCGCAAGGTGCAAAGGAATAAGATACGGTAGATATTTTTTACCTTTACCTAAAGCCTAAAGCATGTATTCTTTACATATTTTACACTATCATGTCATCATGTCCTTTTTTTAAACGCTATGTGTGTCATGACATGCCATGAATTCTATAAAATAAGCTCAGCAGTCTGCTGGATAGTCCGAGTTTAGAAGGAGTTGTCTAGATTTTCTCTTTTGATAATACCAAGAACACAGCCTGCTTTTGAGCATTAGCTGTCTCACTTACAAGTTCATTGGTCACCATTTAGAATAATTGCAAAACTTTGGTCAGGATAAAATAATACTTTGCAGACTGAGAAGAGAAATGTCAAAATCTGCGGTGGTGTTTGCAGTTGAATAATTAACTCAATCTCCTTGTTTCATGTCATAATTTTGGATTGAACTGGACTGTATACAGAACTTAATCTATGCTTATGATTTGTGATGGAGTCAGTCAGACAAGATTGATTTTTCTGGGTTCTGTATTATTGGGTGAGAATTGTACCTGGTTGTCATGAAGAATGCTTTAATATTATCTTTGTTGTGATTTGGTTCTGTGTAAATAATTTGAACTGATATTTATTAAAATGGATTGGAAGCATATAAATATCATTCAAAAACCTGAAAAAAATTTACAATTTCTTAAATGAATCTAGTAAATAGAAAAGCAATAATGTGGCACAGCAAGTTATCTGGCTATTTCTCCTTCTTGTTTCTCTCAAAAGTTACCACAACACTGAACACATTTTCCAGTCAGGATTGGGTAATGTAAGACTGTGTAATATCATTGCATCACTTCAGGTTTCCTCCCTTTTTTATTTGTTTTATGTTTTTGCCCATCTGTTGTGTCAGAGCTTTGAATCATCTTATGCCACTGCCAGTTTGTACACATTTCACCTCTACTTCTGTTTTTTACATATTGTTTCCATGTAATTGTTGTAGTTATACTTTGAATAATTACAGAGATTCAGTGTTGTGTAAAAAGTATTCCCCAATCTGGAGATTTCTTCTGTCTTTGCTTTCTTGTCACTCTCAGAGGCTTAAGATGGGCAAACAAATTTAGTTATTAGGCAGTAAAAAATGTTTTTGTTTTGGGGTTTTTTCAAGAGAAAAAAGCTATCCAAACCATCCTAGCCTTTTGTGGAAAAAGTAATTGTTCTTTAGATAAACCAACCAACCAGTCAATCAATAAAGTGCTTGACAGAGTCAAAAGCAACATAAACGACATAGCAAAAATTGAACAAACAAACTAAATAAAACCAGAAGTGTCACCACACATTTAAGTAGTAAAAGCCTGTCGGAATAGCAACTCTTAAGTTTTGATTGAAAATGGCTACGTTTGCTTATGGATGGAAGATCTAAGGATTTCAAGTATGAAAAATAGAAGGAACTGATTATCTGATCCCAAGACAGAGGACAAGATAAGAACCTCAGTAACTCTAAAGAGGATAAAGGCTATTGAGGGCTTTAAGACAAATAATAAAAGTGGGAAGACAATGTAAAGGCATCAGACAGGTGTAAAGGTGTTGGCTAAAAGATGAACTCCTTGCATTTTCTGTGAGTTGGAGGCGTTTCAAAGATGACTGAGGAACACCAATAAAAAGAGCATTGCAATTCCACAAAATTGATACTGATAAAATCATCAGGGCATGCTTTTAAACTGATACAGGCATGAACAGCTTTCATTAGAAGGTGTATATGACAAAATCCAGATTGGACAACAGCTGCAATTTGTTTGTCAAATTGTAAAGCCTTGTCAAGGTTTTTTACATGGTCACTTACAGAATTATCCAGACCACTAAGAGCTTTACCACCAGATAGGATCCTTTCTGTATTTTAATCATTATTAAACAGTTCTGACTCAACCACTGTTTGATTGCAGAGATGCAGTTAAGGAGAGAAAGCAGATTACTCCATCCTGGCCTTATTGGTCATCTGCATAGAAAGGAATTTAACATTGTGATGATTTATTTTATGGCAGATCCCAACAGCAACATGTAGAGAAAAAGGTCAAGGGCCCAATATGGAACCGCGAGGTACTCCACGCAAAAGAGGGGTCACGCTTTATGGCTTCAGAATCAGGACAACTTGTCATAACTTACTGAATCATCAATTAGTTCTCAACTAAAAAATCTTGACAAAAGTGTATGACCACTGGTTAATGAACCAGTTCAGACTGGTAGGAAAATGATCCAAAGCACACCAGTTCAGACTTAAATTTACTTGAGATATCTTTGCATGGCCCTTCAAGAAAACTTTCCAATGTGGCTTAATTGGAATGATTCTGAGAAGAAGATTGAGGTAAAGTCTCAATCATGTAAGAGATCAACTATTACAGGGGTGAAATGTTATCTCCTGTCTTAGAGCACAGCCATCACTGCTAACCATACCTTCCGACTGCTGAAGCACAGTTGTCTCATCTAAAGTTCTTAGAAATGTATTTTTCTCTGTTAACCTTTTGAGGTTTTTCTTGTAAAACAAAAGCGTAGAAAAGCAACAGCCAGATGGTTTATCTTAGCATGCCTGGTAGCTTTTGTCCCTATGGGGTTTTCTTGTATCTCCTCTAGAGATTTGTAGTTTGTTTTTTGTTTAACTTTGTTTAACCTGGATTTAAAGTAATTTTTTTTTTGGTTAAGTTCTTTAGTTTACCCCTCTGTTTTGTGGATTTTGTCTTATTTAGTACTTTTGGTTGTAAGCCCCTAACTTTTGATTGTAGTTGTTTTGTTACCTTATTATTGTTGTCATTACCAAAACAATAAACCCCAAACTTTCAAACCTTTTACATCTAGGTTGTTTAAGTGTTACTTCTCCTGGCTGAGCTGGGTCGTAACAATGCCCCTGCAGTAAAAAATAGTATGGAAAATCAGTTCGATTGATATTCTCAGGTTTAGAACTTCTGCAACTTGAGTTACAGATGTAAAAAAAAAAGTAGCAAACCAAGCAAGAATCTGCTTCTAATGTCTGAGAAAGGCACAATAATGCTATTTTTTCAAGTCAAAGGCAGACAATTTAGGAATATTGTTTGTTTCCTATCAAGAAATATATTTTTGGGGAAATTAATGTGCATTAATATGTCAATATCTTAGGAATGTCTTTAGCAAGTTCATGTCCCTTTGCTTCCTTTGAAATGTTACATGAATATAAAAAAGAAGTCTGTCTTTTTTTGTCTTTCTTTGTGTTATAATGTTAAACTTTAAGATACCTCCAGCAATTAACCCAAACTTATTTCCTAGTTTAACAATAGTATCCAGACTCAGATTAGATTTTAATGAAATTACATCTTAAAGCAAACTATTCAACGTTCCAACCTTTTATTAACAATAATGTTTCAGAAGGATGGCTAAGGAGTAGGTAAATGCTTACTTTGCATGGTCTCTGGGTCCGCCCTGATGTGGGCGGAGGCATTATCAAGCACAGATAAATTGATAATTACTGGTCTGTGTTGTATCAGTCGAACTTAACCACTGACTGACCAAGTCCAGACAAGAGAGGCTTTCAAAAAGGTATGTTGGTTAATTAATACTTTTAAAACCTGATTGGGGTCCTTTTGGAGGTTTCCATTTCCATGGTAACACGACAAAATAAATTCAAAAAAATTAATACTATTAACCTAAATGAACTAATAGGAGAGGAGCTTTTTCAGGAAATGTAAGAAAAATAAGTTTTATCTTATTTTTTGAGATCACATTTATACTTTGACCTCCTGGGGACGGGGGTCCATCTCCTTCTATGGCTCGGTTCTTTCTGTGCAGTTTTCATGTTCTCCCTGTGGACATGAGTGTGTGCTTTATGTTCTACACCAAAAAAAGATTTTTGACTTAAATTGAACTTATTTCTGCCTGCAGTTTTATTTATAAAGAGTTTTAAAACAGCTAGAGTGAAAACACAGTGTTTTGTATACCTGCAAACTCTAAACATGCACTGAAAGAAAAAACATAAAAATATTACACGAGAATAATCAAATATTAAATACAATAAAATGTAAACAAACACAGTCAAGTCTTGCTGGTGACGTTGGAGAACCTGGTATTTGCAGGAGCTGCTGTTTGGCCAACAACAATAAGAAAATGCAAAAGCAAATTTTTAATTCCATTTCATCCAAAAAAAAAAATTTATAACTTCATCATTTGTAGATCTCATATTTAGAATTAGGATCTAGAATCTCCATGTTGACTGATGTTTCCATTTTAATGCTAACACCATTAAAAAAAAAGTCATAGCCAGACTTTGGAAATACAGACCCATTTAACAAATTAAATATTACTGAAAAACCCATTTATTTCAGGAACTTCTTTACTAAGGCACATGGACATTTGAAAGACTTTATTTATGTTAATGATGATGATTTTCCACTTACAGGTAATGAAAACATTGTAGTATTACATCAGACCATTAAAAAAACATTTTTAATACAGAAATGAGGTTCTTACTGGAAAGAATGTCCAATACCGGCTCAAAGGTTATTTTCAAAAGATACTTTAAATCTATCTCGCTCGAAATGATAGCTGGAGATAGGCACCAACAACCCTCCCAAACCCCAGTAAAGGACAAGGGTGAAGGAAAATGGATGGATGGATGGATGGATGGATGGATGGATGGATGGATGGATGGATGGATGGATGGATGGATGGACTTTAAATCTAACAAAAGTGCCTCATCTGAGGCCTATCTTTTTTCAAAATCACGCTACGCCTCAAATCTCTGATTGGTGCATTTCTAAAAGCTCTAATTATACTTTATTAAACTCAGGGTCTAGTGCTAAGGACTCTGCACCTTAAACATTACAAAAGAGAATTGCTAAGAGTAACTAATCTGTCTTGCAATATGTTAGTGTTCATTCTGCCCTCATGTTGTCCTGCAGGTATCACGGCAGCCATGGATACAAATGCGTCCATCCATCAAATCAACAACACGAAGGAGTCCATATCCTCCTCAGTCTACAATGCAAATCTGAGAAACGCTCTACACATCTTGTCTCTCTGTGTTTTCTGCGTGGCCTGTGTGCTTGGAGTGTTTGGAAACGGACTGGTCATTTGGGTGGCCGGCTTCAGCATGAAAAAAACTGTTAATACAGTTTGGTTTCTCAACCTGGCTGTGGCTGACTTCCTCTTTACGGCCTTCCTCCCCATGAGCATTGCATACCAGGCTCTGAATTTCCACTGGCCATTTGGGAAGTTCATGTGCAAGCTGAACAGCACAGTAAACTTTCTAAATTTGTATGCTAGCGTCTACACCCTGGTGGCGATCAGCGTGGACAGGTTGGTGTCCGTAGTGTGGCCGGTGTGGGCACAGGTTCATAGGAATGTGAGGAAGGCTTCCTATGTGAGTCTGTGTGTTTGGGCACTGGCTTTGTCTCTCAGCATTCCATCCCCTGTCTTTAGAGATACTGAAAGCTACGACAACATTACCATCTGCTTCAATAATTATGCTTTCTCCGATAATTTTACCAATCCAGCTGTGATTCAATTGGGACATTTTCGCCATCAAACTATGACCATTACCCGTGTTCTCCTGGGCTTCATTATCCCCTTCAGTGTTATGGTTTCCTGTTATTCCGTCATAATCCACCGCCTCAGGAACAGCCCCACATTGGCCAAACGATCAGGCCGCCCTTTTAGGGTAATTGCTGCCATCATCATCACGTTTTTCCTGTGCTGGGCTCCCTTTCACATCATGACAATAGTTGAGTTGAAAAGATTTGATCCAAACAGCCAAAGCGAAACACTGGCCCATGTCATCGCCATTGGATTACCTCTTGCCACGTGTCTGGCTTACATTAACAGCTGCCTGAACCCGGTTCTGTACATATTCATAGGCCGGGATTTCAAGGATAAAATCTGCAAATCCATCCTGAAGGTGTTGGAGACTGTATTTCAGGAAGATGAAATCAACACTGACACAAAATCTACCAGCACCAACGAAAACAAGAGATTTGACCACAATATTGAATTGTAGAAGTAGCACTGAATTTTCTAAACAACTATTCCAAAATCCCTGTTTTATTGCTTTATAATTGACTCTGACGACTATTTCAGAGATGGGCAAAATCAAATAATGACTAATATTTTGTAAGTTTGTCATGTGAACTAGCATTATGCTATTTCTAATAGACCAAGCTCTTAATTTTACTATCATATAAATATTTTTATGTATATATTCATTGTATTTCATATATTCATTGTAAACGCCAAAGGAATTTAGTTTAATGTTTTTTGTACAATATGTGAGAGTCAGTTTATTCCTGACAGAAAGAAAGAGGGGGAAAAAAGAATGATGCACTTATTGAAGTGGCAAAAACGCTGTGTGTGGACACATCTTGCATTTGTCCACATTTTCTGAAAGATGACCGGCATCTTTCAGAAATTGTGTATGACTGGAAGGTTATGTTGAAAACACCAGAGTTCTGAAACCATTAACAGGAAAAGCTTTATCTATGTTCAGATTTCTGCATCAGATAATTGAGTGTTAAAGATGCCCTTTCATTTTTAGGTGTAAAAGTTAAGTATGGGGAAATGAAATTTTTAGAAAATTCCCCCATAGGTAAGCTGTTTGACAGAAATAGCAAGATTTGTTTTGGCACTTAACTTTGTCAGTTTTATTATTTTCATTGAGGCTGTTTTGTTTGGAAGATTTTGCTTGTTATGTTCTTTGACTCCAGAGGAGACTGTTTTACATTTTACATGTGCTAATCCCATAAGAATAACTGAGGTATTTTATTTCAATGGTATGTTTAATATGTTGTCATGTACTAACTCTTGAATAAAATAATTGAATGTGATCATTTTAGTATGCTTACAGAATACACTTCCTCTTGTTGGCTTCACATATTTCAAATTTTGAGCTTTGAAACTGGGTTTTTTCTTTCTAAGATGTACTATAAGATTGGTTCATCATGGTCAAAAAGAGATTTCCATGGTCATGTTTGGACATATTTTAGAAATATATTTGAAAAAAGTAAATGATATGTAGCATAAATGTAAGGACCCTGACTGTAAAACATGGGAACAAAGTGAGTTAAATAATGATAAATAGTCAAAATTAAAATTTCTAAGAAAAAAAAATCATCAAACTGAACAATGCTATAAAATGTGGAATTTTACATTTTGCTAAATTGCAAAATATATAATATCTAAATTGTAAAATATATGTACGGAAGATGTGAAGTTTTAATGACACCGTTTCAAAAAAGTATATCGAAAAATAGATTACAGTTCTGATGTTTGTCTAAAACACCAAATGAACAGTAGGCGGCGGTATTGCTTCTATGACGGGAAAACGGAAACAGAAGAAGAAGGAGGTGCCGCTCCACCGGGGCCTGATTCTGCTAGCAGGCTATCATTGCACATCGGTGTTTAGCTGGGCGTTATAGGTTGTTAGTCACCGTATCCGTGATGTACAAGATTTTACGGTAAGTCATGACTTAGCCGATAGTTGGAATTGGGTTTCAGTAACTTAACTGTCTAACTCTTAAATAAAATCACTGGACGTCTCCTCCTTCCAGGTGTAGCGTTACTTAGCAGGAGCTAAAGTTAGCCGTTCCGTTCACAATAAGCTCACAAGTTATCACTCTAAATGGGAAGCTTAAAGCAACGTATACTTTTCTGGGTTTACACTTTCATTCGCTGATTATTGCCTGCTAATTGTATCGCCTTGTGCTGTGTGTTAAATCCAGCTTAAATAAAGTAAACGTTGATTGCTTTAGCATGATGTGTCCATGTTAAGGCTTGCTGCAGCAGTGCCGAAAGCGTCAATCTTTTGCTGTAAAAACATTCATGTCAAGAAGATTTTGATAACTGTTAGAAATCCTGTCGATGCATTGTTGGCCATAAAATAATGGAAGAAAATGTTTTTACACCGCCTGTGTGTCACCTTCTGTGTGCCACGTTTAGAAATCTAAACAACGATTTGTTTAGTATATCTGGCAGGTGCGAGGTTATGTTTTTTAAATCTGGTTTTCCTTGAGATCTTTTATTTTCAAAGAAATTAAGCATGGGTTAGGAAAGATTAGCCACATTATTGATTCTCTAACTACATAGCTTATTATATACACCCCACGCACTTAAATTCTGTGCACCAGCTCTTTCTTTGTGCACACATAAAGCATCTAGTTAGAATTATTATTTACATGGCAAAAGCTCTTTGTTGCTGTAGACTGATGATAGAAAAACACACGCAGCATACTGTAACAAGAAATTCTGTAAACAATAGTTGGATAAAGTTTGAAGAACTGTGAACAGAATTAGAAATAACTCAGTATGGTTTTCACAATGATAAATAGAGTGCTCCAAGAATTAAACACCCAACTTTATTCCAATAACCCATGACACATTGGATTTCTTCCAGACTGGCATAAACAGTCTGTTTGTCTCGTAAGTCATTAGAATTAAGTGTATTTTATAAAATAATTGTGGCTACATCTTTATCTCTCAAAGATGGCTACATCCAAATCTCAGCAGATTGGGATGTACTGTCCTACCTGAACTGTGACCCTATTACATGCAACAATAATTTATTTTACGTAGAAATGTTTGTAGCTATTTAGCAACTACTTTATCTGCTCTGTTGACTCCATCAGAGAAGAGGAGGGAAGGGAATGGATGTGATTCAATATTGATTGAGAGCTCAATCATTTTGTATTTGACCTTTTCTAAGCAATTTTTCTTCCTAAGTTGTGAATGCAGTCAAGAATGGGAAAACAGGATGCCATGAGCTAATGAATCATTCATTACCTGTCCATAAAACTTAACTGCTATAATTCCTTTTCTAGATTGACGGTCAAAACTAACACATTGCCTGGAATAATAATTTTTTTTCTTGAACTCTTTAACAAAGTGAAAGTAGTGAACATGCCCTGGCTTTTTAGGGGTCGCTTCAGATTTAGATACTGGATGTAATTATTGTCTGTTGGTAACCAAATGTTCCACTGATCGCAGGAAGATCCTTGTTTCAGTTTGAGTAGATTTTTATTTATCGTAGGTTCAGCTTGGTCTGAGTACAAGAGTTTAAATAGAAGCAGGTAGCCATGTTTAGACATGTTTGAACTTTGTAGGGACAAACCAGAAATTTAGCCAAACTGTAAACCAGTTAGTTTGAATATGCAGCTCAGCTTTTTCAATTAGCTACTTACACAAACTTACCTGAGGTGGCACTGAGTCACTCCTACAAAAACAACAACTTTACATAAGTTATCCTATGCAGTGAGGTATTTGTTATTAATAAATCTGCATTTCTCACCGAAGAATCAAACAAATCCTCAGACTAGTTCCTTTGTGGCTTTTCTTCCTTTTTAAATCAGGGGAACCCAAGTCCAGTCCTAAAGAGCTTCTATAGCAAAGTTTTCACAACTCATTTTTTCTGCTGTTAAGAGTTTGGATGTGTAAAACTGTTAAAATAGCACACTATGAGGTAAACTGGAATGCAGTTATTCTCAATCATTTGAATTTTAGAGAAGGCATAGACAGTTACTATTTTTTGTAAATTTGCTAATGAATTTGAATTGTACATTTTGTTTTTATAAAATGCTCACAAAGCCCCCATTCTTCTCTGTCTGGCAGAGTTTCCCCAAGTCTATTATAAGCCTGTCTGGCCACCGGGTTTTACTTGGGCCCCCCACCAGGCTAAGTGTTTTGTTTAAGATTTTATTTATTTATTTGTTTTTTACAAGTAACATTGACAGTAAAGTCAGATTAAGCTAGGTTTATAGTTGACGCATTGAACTGAGTGTCAACTATGCCCGTTGGTCTCGCATGCTATCATCTCCAAATTATGATGCAGACTTGTGCATCTCCAAATTTTTTTAACTTTTAGTATTTTTTTCTACAGAAAAACATGGTGGGCTGCTAGCAGACTGCCATAGTGTCCATACCACCAGGCTAAACAACTTTTCTGCGGGCAACCCTGGTCAGGGTCTTCACTAACACCTATTTTTAAAGTCTCTTGTTCACTTTTACACCTCTAAGATGGAAAGGGAGCTTGCCAGTCAGCTGAGTTGACGTTAATGGCAGCTTGAGCTTGTCCCAAATTGTCAATAACTTGGGATATGTAGGAAAGCAGCTGAAACGCTCGGATTTTTGATGCGGGTCTTAGTTGTGTATACATGTATCAGAAACAAAAGCACACCTCATTAAATTGCTTCAAATTCTAGTGTTGTGATGCTGCCATATTGTTACTCCCATTGATATGGCTTCAATTAAAAAAAAAACACTTGACGGTGGTACAGCTGGGCTGCACAGTTGTTAGCTCTGTTAGCTTTTTGCAAGAAAGTCCTGGGTTGATTTTTCTGACCTTGTGTCTGTCTGAATGGACTTTTTGTTCTCCCTGTACATGATGGTTTTTTCTGACTACTCCAGCAACTTCCTACAGTAAAAAAAACATGAGTGTTAGGGTAATCAGTCGCTCTTAATTTGCATAATGTATGAGTGTGTATGTGCACTGCCACTGTGTTGTGCTGTGGTGACCTGGCGACCTGTCCAGGATCCAACGGTGCCCAACTTTTGCCTAATAACCCCTAGAGATGGACACTAACCCACCTGACCCTTTATCTGTAAGCGCGTTTAGAGTCCTTTGCTCTCCAAAGGACTAAATAACTGTTGGCTATTATATTCATAGTGTTATGAACTTGAATTTTACACACTGATGTAATATTTACCCAGCAGATGGGTAATTGCTTCATATATGTTTTGCTACAATATAGCTAAACATGCTACATAAACATGCTACTCCTCTGTGTTGTTGATTGCTATTGGGGGTTTTTATCACAGTGGGTTCAGCATGATATTATGAAACCCAAACAGAAGCTTTGTTTGGGCAATCAAACTGGGCAATTTCATTCCTGAGCAGAACTCTCAGTAACATTTTAGAGATACCAGTCTGGCAATGAATGGGAAGTAATGCTGGCACTAAAGTTCTCAATATAGAAAAACAGGATAATGATAAAACATTGGCTATAGCTGTAGTGGCATTGTGCAACTTTTCTAGAAAGTCTTTGGGCAGTAGAGTTCTGACTCAAAAGGTGTTTCTATTGGAGTGATCAACCACCATTTCTCCATCAAAGATGTTTTTTATCAGATTCTTCAGCGATCAAAGTGCAGCTTGCAAGTGTTGGTCCAGCATTGCTTCTGGTTAATATTCGAAACCATGTAGCACACAGAATCATTGTGGGATAATGTGATGACAGTATAGATTGCAGTAAGCTAAACAAAGCCATGTTTATTTCACTTCTCTTTCAAACATTCACCACAGTGCCTTGCATGTTCTACAACAACTAATTCTACACAGACTACATCTGTCCTCTCCCTGTCTCTGTGTTATTTATAGAAACAGCAAGGCTGCATGGTTGGTAGTGAAAGTAACCTCTCACTGTTTCACCCAGAGCTCCCAAGAGAGGAAACCATGAAACTGGGTAGGTGAATGGGTGTTAAGAATAGGATAGCACATGTGGGGCTCTTTTATAGCTGAAGGTATTGCCCTCACTCCCAGCCTAGTTCACGAAACCTTTTCAAGCCAGCATTTGGACACCTTCTTTTCATCCCTGTTTCTCTGAAAAGACTACGACAATAAGCAGTGTTGAAGTCCAGCTGTGCTGAATACTTTCTATTAGCTGTTCATTGGAACCGTTTTGTCAAAAGGGAAACCAATTTTGTGCCAATTTGATTGCATTTATTGCAGGTTCAGACGTGTGGCATCACATTCCTGCAAAAACAGAACAAAACTGGCAGAGCAATCACAACACCGCATACACTGATTGCATTTATAGCATTTATAGATCACGACCGAATTCACTTCCTAAGAGAGTACATAGCTCTGATCAGAGGGATTTCCATCTGTCTGCAGGCCTATGAAAGCAGCACAGTAGAAGTAGAAGAGTGGGGCATGTAGTGTAGTGTGGATTAAAAGTGTAGAATAAGATGAATAGGAGGAGGACATTAGGCCAAGTCTCATACTGGCTGTCACCAGATTTAAAAAAAAAATCCAGCCAGTCAGAAGAGTTATGGCCCCCAAAGTAATTGGAAATGCCTCCAATCAGAACTATTCACCTTCTCAATAAATGAATGCTATGGTGTTTGCAGACCGTAACACCATAAAATCAAAGTTTGTGGAAGAATTACATCATTGTGAGGTCATCTTGAGTGGTAGATTTGTGGAAGGTCAAGGGTGGCTGTTGTTGACCCTTGCAGTTTCTCAATTGTTTTACTAAGAAGTTTGCTATATGCTTCCACATCACAGCTTCTATTATCTACTCCGAGAGTGGGGGATTTGTGTTAGCCAATACTGTACAGCATTATGGTTTTTGTTTTTAAATGGCGTGATTTTCACTTAGATTTACACAATGTGTGAAACTACCAAAATCATATCAATGGTTTTCATATACATTTGTTTTATTTCTCCAGGTGCTACAAAGTGGAAGACTTGAGGAGTTGACATCTCATCATTTTTTTGGACAAAGAACCTTCACTGACATCTTTGCCCATGGATGTATAGAGATTAAGGTGCATATTCAGGTTCAAAGTGATGCCATCAGTACATGGACAGAATCGTTTTATCATGGAAAAACAATCAGCTGTGAATACTGTTGCTTCAGCGCAGTTGGGAGGAGAAGCCAGTGCTTTCATCTGCACCGAATGTGGTGATGGGTTCAGTCAGTACGCCAGTATATTGGCCCACATGTCTAATCATGGACCTTTGGAGTCTTTTTCCTTTGATGGCTCATCTAATGGATTTGATATTCCTCAGGAATACGTGCTTCAAGAAAATGGTACGCTGATTGTTGTTAATGGCTTGCCTCAGTTGAATTCTGTAAGTTCTTCAAATTCTTCTTCTGCACCCATTCCTCCCGAAAGACTTTCATCACCTTTGCCATCACCTGTTAAGCCAACTACTACAACTCAGAACTCGCAGCCCTTGTCAAACAAAGACACATTACGACCTAGGCCACCATGCTTGAGCTCGGACATGTTTCAACAGAACCATTGCCGTTGTGAAATATGTAATCGTTCTTTTAGTACGACACAGAGTCTGCACCGTCACCAGCAATATGGGAATTCCGAAAGGGGCTTTCGGTGCACTCTGTGCTGCAAGATCTTTCAAGATAAAAGTAATCTGAAGAAACACCTTCAAGATCATTTCAGTGAAAAAACCAGATGTTGTGGTCACTGCGGTAAACGATTCCTTAAAATCGATGCGCTCAATGCTCATCAAAAAGAGAGTCACTCCATGCCCAAGGCTTTGGGTAAACCAGAGAGTAAGGAAGACAAAAAGCCAGAAAAGGCATATCCCTGCAACAAGTGCAAGCTGGTTTTCTTTTGGATGTCAGACCTCCAAATACATTCCTTGTATCATTGCAAGGGACAGGAGCTTGATGTGGAGTTGGAGTCTGATTTTGAAACTGAAGAGAATTCGAAGCATTCCGACGATGGGGAGCTTGCAAACTGTTACACCAATGGTCCATCCAATGATACTAGGAATGGAGGCCGAAAAATCTCAAGAGATAGCAGTATTGAAAAGGATAAGCAACCCACATTCACACCGTATAGATGTGGCCTATGCGGGGATCGTTTTGAGAGGTTAGCAACTCTAAAGGAGCATCATGTCACACATCAAACTCAGGAGGAAATAGATGAGATGAATAAGGAATATCAAAAGCCCATAAAACGAGTTATGCCACCAAATAGCAGCCGGAGAGGATCTAATCCGAATGGAAAACTTCATCCTTGCAAGCATTGCCATCGAGTTTTCAATCACTCTAGTAGTTTGTCTCGACACATGAGATATCATAAAGGCACAATGCACACTTGTGTGTTTTGTGGCAGACATTTTCCACAGCGCTGTGATTTAAGAAGACATGTGATCATGTACCACAAAACTGAAGGTTTAAAACTATTGCACTCAAATTCACAAAATGGGCCTTCATCTAATTCTGCTGATGATGAAAAACAGGCTAACAATCCCGAGGACAACACCAAAGGATTTTCTGACAATGAACAGACTTCCACAGAGCAAACTGGAAAAGCTGGCAGGGTTAATTACAAATGTCAGGAGTGTGGAAAGAAATTTGGACTTTTGTGCGTGTACCAACGACATTTGCGCTATCACAAGAAAGAGCCCACTAAGTGTTCCAAGAGTCCAGCTGATATTAAGAAGAATTCATACCCTGACGTTCATCTTCAAGATCACCTGGACCCTGAAGAACCAGATGATGATGGACAGAAATCTCTTGGCACAGGAAACACTGTAGATGAGGATCTAAGAAATGATAATCCAGAAGATATAGAGGAGGATGCTATGGACCTAAAACAAACTGAGAAAGGCAGTTCTTCTGAGGCTCTTTATGAATGCACTGAGTGCACTCAGACGTTCTCATGTTTGGACACATTTCTTGAGCACCAGGTTTCTCATGACTCAGAAATGAAAGCTTTTGTATAAGAAACAAAAGGTATGGGTGGTGAGTGTACAAAATACTTTTGTTTCAAATATTGAGAAGTTGGACAGACTATTTCTAACTCGCTAGTGTTCTTCCTCCAACTTGGATTCCAGGTCAGCTGGCTTCTCGTATTTTTGAGTGATATACATTACAGTAGAATTCTTTCATTGTTTTACTTGCATCATGGAATTGGAATATTTTTTAGTGTATCCATATATTCATCCTTTTAAAAGTACAGCATTGTCAAACATTGGATTGTCATTAAAATGATCAAGATTACATGCTTTAGTGCTTGACGTTTTGCTTTGAGTCCCTATTTTCTGTAGTGGTTATGAAAAGACTAAAACTAAAACCAAAATATGTTCCTAGTGTACAATTTTCATTCCATATGCAATCATAATATTCATGGTACATCTACTCTGGTAGATGTACCAGAGTACATCTACCAGATGTACTCTGGTAATCATTCTTACTTAGATTCTTAATCATTCTTATTTAGATTCTTGTAAATTAAGTCCTCAATCCCTTCACTATAAAGTCCACGACTTCCCAGGGAACCCATTGGGGTCAGCTCAGATTTATCGGTATAATTGCATTACACTGTTGGAAACCTAGATGTGAATTGCTAAAGCAGCCTTTTTTTTATGTTTGTGAAAATTTGGTAGGGGTTTTTGCACGTAATGGATAATGGTACATCATTTACAAATGGCAGAGCGCACTGGCCATTATTGGTTGGTAGCAGTTTTCTAAAAACATGTTCTAAAATAATTTCACATATTGGAAACTGAAATGCTTAAGGTTTCCAGTAAGATTTATTTGCTTCTGGTTATGTAGTCAACATTTTGTGTCTAGTATTTTTAATTAGTTTGCTTTTTCAGGAATCCAAAATATAACGTCGTACACAAAGGTAGCAAGGAATTCAAACAATTCAAACAATTCAGTGTTTTTTTATGTGTTAATTATTTTTTTAACTATTTTACAGGTTTTTATGTATTTGATGTTGAAACATTTCCAAGCCTGCTGTCATGATGTACAGCTAATCCTGGGTAAAATGTTTCCCCTATTCCTCTTTGCAATATGCATCAGGAGGAGAGTAAGAGCTAAGTCTAGTCTCGCTTTTAAAAGTTTGCCTTGAGCTTGCTTGAGCTGAGCAAGCAATACGGCTGTTATATTTGATACATACGTTGGTCCTATGTTATACGAAAATAAGCCCTCGTAGGGATTATATAAATACCGGTACAGGCGAACCTGCTCCAAACCATGCAGTTTGAAGGGATCTGCAAGTGACAAAACTTCGGGGTTACACATACAATTTCACCTGAGACAGTTGATTAGGGGGCACGTCCTCATGCCCAGTTCAATGTGTCACCTATGAACCTAGCTTGAGAGTTGAAAGTGGAAGAGCGACCACATACAGACCGTAATTGCTCACAACATGGCATGATGTTACAATTGCTACATTGTGTCTGATCAATTCTTGGGGAACTCAAATTCCCCCTACAATTGTAGGGGGACATTTCCCCTTACGCTATGCAAGTGTGCAAGTCCAAATTGCACACTTGCATACTTGCACACTATGCAAGTCCAAATTGGATCAATCAAAATTCAAAATAAAGCTGTGAAGACCCGTTTAATGGAAAGATGCCTCAAGAATAATTTACGCTGATCAATTTTGGAGAGCTATTTCAAAATCTTAAGATTTATCAAATCATAAGATTTGATAAAAGTCCTTGGAGTAAGATCCAAAGCAGAACCAACACACCACAAGACAGTACGGTAAGTAGCTCCTTTTATTACCTATTGAATAGCTTTTTGTAGGTCTTCAAGCTAAATATTCAAAGTAAACATTTGTTTCTTTCAATAGTGATAAGACACTGAGTGTTTTGATATTTTGCTAATGTCACCATTTGCCTGAGTCTGCTTCAAGGTTCTTTTCTGTCGTTGGATGTTTTTGTATCTGGGTTCATATAGTTACAACCTGGAACTGTCAAATGTTACTGTAGCCCAAACAAGTACTATGTTTCTTATTATAAAGCCATTTGCCCAATGATCTACTGCAGCCTTCTGTAGAAGAAAGTTTCAAAAGATATTCATTTTTAGTTTTTCAAGTCGATTTATATCAATAGTAGTGGAAAATGTCTCCTGCATTACTGTGGCATGATAAAGACACCAGCTTCAAACCACCTCTAGCCATTCACACATCAGTCTCAGTAGCAGTCCATATCTTTCAATAATACATGCTTCTACAATGGAACTGCCATTGCAGAATGAAGTACATAATCGGAAAAATGTGGCAAAAGTTCCACTATCCATAACTTCACACTTACTATGTCATTGGTTTGTGGCTACATCTCTTTATGCTCTAAAGATGGAATGAATGTGAACCATCTGCCACTCACAAATATCACTGAGGCAGTAAGGAGTCCTCTTAAGATCAATGTTTCAAGTGTTATTTGGAAATATCTGAAAGCAGTCGATGGCTTGATAACATGATATTTTGCCATTTTTGGAGCAGGTCCAGTAAATGTCTTACTGCTGCTGTTGGGTCTAAAATTGTGGAGAGGTAAGGACTGACTGGGAAGGTGATCTATTGTCATTACCCTACTGCAGGCGCAATAGTAGTATTTATGTAGTAGTCCATATGGGAGGTTTTACCAGACCAGTTATATTGCCATCTTCACCAGATTGGCTGTAGCTCTGAAAGACTAGGGTCTTGCCTGGGGCAGAGGACAGAACCACTTTTAAAAAAAGGTTTTGTCTGCTCTAGAGGACTTTTTGATATTTGACAGACAGGAAAGTGGATTGTGAGAGAGAAGGAAGAGATGCAGCAAAGGTCATAAGGCTGGCACTTGAAACTGTGACATCTGGACTAAGACCTACATACATGTGTCGCGCTTTGCCCCTGTTGCACTGCCATGCTCTGAAAGAACCATTTTTGTCAAAAACTTTGTCTGTACTTTTGGAGACTTATGAGCTATTAAAAGACTGCATGTACTTTAAAACCAAATTGATTTCTACCAAACCACTTCAAGCATACTTGGCTGCAAGAGACATGCAGCAATGAGAATGCTATTTTTAAAACTTGAGCATATTTAGCTTTTCGTCTAAGATTTTAAGTCAAAAAGTATTTACAAAATGGCTTGAACATGGAAATGTCTTTGCACTTGAATAAGAGCCCACTTAACATTGGAAACCTTCTATTTTGATATTACCTAGTCATAAGGGATGATTGGTACAAATAAAATTGGTATGATAGTGTTTTTACTATGGCTTGGCCACTTTCTGCTTGTGCTTAAAGTTGTCTTTAGTGAACTTCATCTGGCAATTCAGTAATGGCAAGTGGCCTTATCTTGCACAAGCAAAATTGTAGAGAAAAAAATAACTAGGATTGCAGGGCACCAGGAGGTGCCATTTTGGTGTCAATGTTAGTATTGCACATAAAATCTTTGTTGTAAGTCTCCCCATAGTATTCTTTTCAAAACAATATTGGTGTATTGTTAGTTGAGCAAATGTCCTTCAACTTTTAGATGGATCTCTGCTTCAACACACCTGAGTCAAATAATTAGGTCATTAGCAGGACTCTGAAGAACTTAACTGAATTGCCTCGTGCATGTAAAGTTATTTGTTTCAGTTTTGTTGGACCATTGACACATCTAATAGTTGCAGAACATCAGACCTTGAGACCTGGAGTTACAGACCCCTGATCTAGCACAACCTCTGATTGAGAGCCCTGAATGATGTCTCATCTCTGTAATCGCCCTGGGCCCAATGAAGCAATCCTCACGTGACTTGAAAGAGAGCTGGCCAGGCTGCCCCGAATGGAACCATACTTCTTGGGTTTCCAGAGTGTGGTGGGACTGGGCCACACGGGCTAATTGAAAGATCTGGCCCGGACCGTGCAGTGCAAACAGGCCTGAAGTCAGAGTATCCAAATCTGTGACTACCTCACATGGCAAGTTAGGAGTGTAACAGACAGATCAACTTGTATCCCCTCTCACTGCATAAATCCTCTTACAAAACAGCTGGAGAGGGGGAAAAAGTCACCTTACTCTCATCTTTAAGTTTGTCTGAAACTTAAAGGATGATTAACAAGAAAGTTCTCAGTTTAGATATGCCACATGTATTTGCTCACCCATTCAAACTGAATTGTCCTTACATCGCCAAGTCAAATAGTTTTGGCTGCAAAGCATCAGGTTCACTATTGTAAAGCTCATTCTAATTGAACTCTTAATGCTTCAACATACCAATACACTTTAGACAATTTCATGCTCACAGCTTTGTGAAGAAGGTTGATGTTCAAGCACATTTGCAGATTAGTGCACAAAACAAGGTCCATAAAGGTTTAAAGTATGGAGAAACTTGACTTATCTGCAAACCCAATTTTTTGGAATACCGTATTTTCCAGACTATAGAACGCACCATACTGTAAGCCGCACCTACAAATTTTTTGAGAAAAACTGAAAACGTACATATATAAACCGTGCCGGGCAATAAGCCGCTGGTATCTCCGCCGCTCTCAGTTTTCCATAAGGATGCAGCCCTCCATCTCCAATGCCGAACCATGGTTTCATTCAGGCCGAGCTTACGTGCAGCGGCTCTACTTCCCTCCCGTACTGCCAGATCGATAGCCCTCAACTTAAAAGCTGCATCATATGAGTTTAAAGAAATTTCCCCGTTGTGTCTGCTTCTATCATGTGCTTGTTCTAAATGAAAATTTGCACTGTCTTATTTGATTTCTAATTTTGACTACCAATGATTCACTTCCTGCTAAAGAGCCCCCTGGTAGTTGAAGAAAAATCCACAGAAAAGTTGCACCAGCCTATAAGCAGCATGGTTCAAAGCGTGGGAAAAAAGTAGCGTCTTGTAGTCCGAAAAATATTGTATATGTTTTCAGCAAATATCTATGAGCAGTACCTTTATTTCAGCTCTAGTTGTTTTAAAGGGCATTATTGATACATTTGATGTTGTACTGTACTGTATGGATAGAGCAACATGAGATGAAGAATACAGGCTGCGAACTAGGCCTTCTTCCCCAACATCAGTGTCTGACCTCACAAATACATTTCTGGCACAACAGTTTAAAAATTCCCATAAACACAAACTTAATTTGTAGCTAAAACAGAATAGCATTCCTCTTAAGAGGATATTAGTGAAGTTATTCTTTCAAATGACAACAATTAAAAAGCTCATTGGACCAATTGCTTTATGCCAGAACTGCACTTCTCAGACAGAAAACTGCATTACTCCCTTTACAACATAGCAACACTCGTGTTGCAATGTACATAGCACATAGTACATAGCACTCGTACACAAAATCTTTTAGTCTACTGGTTTATCAGAAGTTCTTTAAAAATGTCCGCCAGTAAAGATAGCTTGGCTGACAATGACATAAATCCAAGAAAGAACCAAATATCAACTGAGTAATGCCTAGAACAATTCAAGCAAGATTGAATGATGTGATGTGACAATGATGTGGACAGATTATTTTTCTGTAACATATTTTCTCTTCTATCAAGAGTTATTTTGTCTTTGGCATATTGATTATATAGGCACCTTACCAAGGGTTGATCACAAGCAGTAGGGAATACTCATCCAATGGACAACAGTATATAAAGATCTGGAAGTGCATCTCCAGCCATTAGGGTAGCAAATGTACCTTGTGTTGCTAGTATTGTGGGGTCAGTTAAACCTGTTCAAAAATGGCAGCCAACCAAAGTCTTTGGTTGCACCGAGATGCTGCCCTGTAACTCTAACCGGCCTACTATTTAAAACTGTTGATGGTACTGTTAACATTTGTTTGACTGAGCTGCAGTAATTGGTTGGTTGCTGGTTTCATTGGTTTGGACAGATATTGGTCATTTACATTTTTCTTCCATCAAAGGCGATCAATCTATCCATTTCCTATGCTTGCTTGTCTTTGCCACGTTGCAAGTAGGGTGGTGCCTCTCTCACCATGCCTCTTGCATGGTGTACCACTGACAGGCCGCCGATCCATCACAGGGCAACAACCATGCGCGCACACACGTACTTTGGGGCTCTTTAGGCCACACTTGGTTTTGATCTGTAGGAGAAAATCAGAGTACCTTGAGCGAACCCACAAGTGCATGGGGAGAAACAAAAGGCCCCAGACTGAGAGTCAAACCCAAGATGTTCTTGCTGCAAGGAAGGGTCAAAGATTTAAATTTTTAATTATTTTTGCCTGTATAAAAGTACAAAGAAAATGATGAGTTGATTTGGTCATTTCAGTGATGTAATGGAAAGGACATTTCCAAAACTTTAAAAATGTGGGAGGGGCTTCTTTCCAAACCCAGTTTAGAGTTTTAAACAAAAACAAGAGAGAGAAATTCTAGATCCATTTAGAAATCCTAAAATGGATCTAGTTGATCTGTCATCCATTTACTTACACCTTTGCCTGTAATGCAGTCGGGAGGGGTGCCGGTGCCTGTCTCCAGCGAGACATTTTAGGCGAGAGGTGGGATACACCATGGACGGGTTGCCATTCATCGCAGGGCAACACAGAGACAGGCAGGACAAATAATTATGCATGCACACACTCACACCGAAAGAGAATTTTGAGAAATCAGTTCACATAATAGTCATGTTCTGACTGAGAATGCCGGAGTACCCGGAGAGAACCCACACATGCACAGGGAGAACAAGCTAACTCCATGCAGAAAGACACTGGGCCAGGAATTGAACCCAAGACCTTCTTGCTGCAAGGCAACAGTGCTACCAACTGCGCAACTGTGCAGGCCCTGTCAAACTAGCAATTCAGCTAACTCATAATTCATACTACCATTGCTGAAACTTTGTAATGATACAAAGTACTACTTTTAAGCTAAAATTCATGGATTGGTTCATACATAAAGGATGGTTATTCAAGCCCGTTCCACATTCAGTGAGCCTTTTTCTTCCTTCTCTGGATGAATCTTTAACATAGCAGCTGGCATGGTCCCACTTCATCAGGAAAAAGTATAAGTGCAAAGTACGCATATGATGGATGAAGATCATCTGGAATTTAAGTGCCTTATTTGACTCTTGTTGGGTCAAAGACAATGATGTGGACATTGGTAAAAAGTTAGAACTGTGTGGTTACCGAACTTTAAGCATATCTATCATTTCCTAGTCATCTAAGTCAAGATTTAAGATTGTGTCCCTTCACTGTACTTTTTTTTCTCTCTTTTTTTGTGACCACATTTTGTCACATGCCGAAACCACTGTAGGGGTTTTCTGAAAGACCCGCACTAGAAAAGGAGACTCCATTTTATGGAAGGTCAAGTGCACAAAATCACTGTGTGCAACTTAAATGCCAGACATCCAGGCAAGTTAATCCAGGTGTCCAGTGACTTCACTTACTGGAGATATGTAGATGGAATGGCTGGGAAATGGCACAGGGCAGAACTGGAGTCCTTGAAAGGACCTTATTGAGCCGAAGACTCCTTTCACCAGAGTCTGACGTGCCTGTATACCATCAGCAAAGAAGAAACTATGGCGCAACTGGTGAGAGGGGCTCACATGACTGGCTTCTCCGAACCAGCCCGGAGAATCATAGAGCATTGGGGTGGGGTGGAATTCAATGTCCTTTTTTTCTCGACCTGACAAAATACCCCTAAAATGGGGTATTGAAAAAAAGGGAACACTGATCCAATACTAACACTTCTTAATTATCTTAAATTCTAGTTTTCAGTCATGATATATGTTAAAGTTAGCAATCCAGATGTGCTTTGTCACTGAACCATTTCTTGCCCCACTTTGTGAACAATTGCTGTGGCTTAAATAGCCTGCCTTGAACAGAAAAGAGGAAAAAATAGACAAAAGTTAAATTTAAAAGTGGATTTTTTTTAATTGATCACCTGATCTCGAGTTGATATCTAAATTATCCTTGTGGGCTTAAAATTATGTGCAAGTACAGATGAACAATTACAGCTGTGTGGTTCTGTACAAGTTCTGTTCATCAGAGTAAGAAGGAAGCTTTAGGATTTTTTTTTTCTTCCAGCGTGTGCTTTTTCTGTAATCCATTCCTTGCACAACCCTACTCCACTGGAGGGGTTTTCAAGTAGACCAGCACTAGGTAAGGAGCCACCATTTCATGGCAAGCCCAGCACACAAAATGGCTGTGAGCAGTTAACCCTTTAAATGCCAAATCTTTATCACGAATCAGCCTTTTGGTCTGTGACTACAGCTAGGGAACCACCATAGACAGGATGGTTATGGGAGTGCACAGGGGAGTGCTGAGGCTCTGGTGAGGACTTCACTGAGAAATGGAATCTGTGCCACTGCAAGCAACAGAGCATATGTGCCTCTGCAAGGAGGGAACCATCATGCATGCTTACAGAGGGGAGCTGCGCTACCACTACCCCCACCTAGCACTAGAGAACTAGAGCACAGAGCATCAGGGGTGGACTGTGGAAGATTTTACAAATGAATTTCTGATATAAAGTAATTTTAATCCAGTCTTGTATTTCTAGGCTGTAACATATGGATTGCTTGGTACAAGTACAACTGTTATCAATCCAGCTCAGGAAAAGAGGGAGACAGGCGAAAGCACAAGCCAAAAGGAGACATTTAAAGGTGTCCGATGATCTAGAGTCTGTGATACCTGTAACTTGGTTCTTGTGGGATGAAAACAACGATGTTAGACCATAAAGGAAAAATGTGAACTATGTGGTTCTGAATAAATTCCTGTTCATCTGAGTCAGGACTGGGCTTAGAAATGTTTTCCTTCAAGGTACTCTTTTTCTATTGTGGTCCAGTTCTTGCACATACCTACCCCACCAGAGGGGTTTTCAGATAGACCAGCACAAGGAGGGGAGGCGCCATTTTAAAGTCCTGCACACAAAATGGTGTAAGCAACTTAACCCTTTCAATCCCAACCCCCACACAACTGGACCTGAGGTTCTTGGGGCTCCTGTGACAGCAGTTCTTGCGCAATACAGACAGAAGGGTTACGAATGCTCTCAGGGGAGGGCTTCAGTTATCCGAGGTGCTACTGTCACTGCAACCTTCAGTGGTTTTGCGCCTCTGCAGGGAGGGAACCACAGTGCACCAGTCCACAGGGAGTCGTGCTACCGCCCCAGCAACCAGCCTTGAGCCGCGAGACCGTTAGGGGGCGGGCTTTCTTGGAATCCCCGCACCTTGCTATTGGCTGTTGGAAGATCGTTGTGTAACGTACGCAAAAGTCCGTGCTCATTGTTCGTAAATAAGTAAATCGAGATAATGGAGGCGGATCCAGAGCTAGCTCCGCAGTCCGGCTAATTACATGCTAAGTAGCCCCTCGTCGAGTCAGAAACACGCAAGGGTTTCTGACTGAGAGGTCCAGCATCGGTTCTGAGACCACAAAGGTTGAAAATTATTTCCTGGCTGTTTTAATTAGGAAGAGGGAAGGAAGACGTATGTGGAGTAGTTTCTCTTTTATTCCTGACAAATAAAGAGAAAACGTGTATTACGTGATAGTTTCACCTCAAAGAGCTGTGCTGATAAACCTCAAAGGACACCTGGCAGCACGGATAAAGATCATCGCGGATCCGCGAGCTGGTAAGAGCTCCTTCTAAACAAGCTATTAGCTGCACTGTGTTACAGTTAGCTAGTTAGCAGCATGCTAGGCAGTAAGCTAGCTGCGGTCTGAGCAGCTGCAAACATCATTGAAAAATTGTCAAACACGTGGCCGGAGTCACAAAACTCCCTGCTGCTATGGTTCTGCCCGTTTTATTAATCTGACTGGAGTATACTAGTGGCATTTTAACCACCCGTCCTCTGTCCAGACTGACTAAAGCTACAGTAGTTGACAGTAACATTCAAGCTAGGAGCTACCACAGCTCTTCAGACGGCCACAGACGCTGGAATTTCGTGCTATTTTTTTCCTCCCAAATTAAGCCTAACTTTAATTTAAAATTCACAAAGGTGTGGACGATTGTCCGCTCAAAAACACAGATCTGGTACACACATTTACCTGGTAAATCGTCTCAAATGCTGCTATTTTGTTTAAATCTATTATGTGATAAAAGGTATCAGGTCTTATAACTACCTGAAGTGTTTCGCAGAATCAGGATATGTTGGAGATTAAAAGTCATGCCTATTTATTATTTGTCCCACAAATTAAATAATTTTCAAAGTTTTGCAGAACAAGGTCTTGAAATAGAAAATTAACAGTTTTAAACACCAATCCACTTCAACAAGGATAAACTGTGTTTGCTTGTTCACTGCAAACACAAACTGACATGAAACTTTTACATTTTGTTGAGGTATTAGTCTTAATGTGGCCACGTCCTGTTTTTATTGTTATCTGGAGCATATTGTTAGAAACATAAATACTCAGCAGGTGTATATAAATGCCTAAGATTGTAGCATCTGTAAATCTAGATACCAATTAATAACTTAAGTTAAACACTGTCAAATGTAATGATGGTTAAAATTTAAGATATCAATAGCATATTTTTTTCCTACTTTTTTATATTCTTTTTGATGATCTATTAATATTTTGGCATGGATCTGTAGTGTGATATTGTTGCTCAACCTGAGTTTTAGAAACCCCTTCTCCATGACAATAGTAATGGCTGCCCATGATTTGTATTTATTTTTGTTGATATTTATTTTGACTTCCAGTCTGATCATAGTTACATTCTTAGAGATTGTTTTGTTACTCCTAAGGAAATTATTTTTTCTTTTTTGTGCAGTCTATGCTTTCCCATGGATGATAGCAATATGTAAATCTCAGCTGAGGTTTATTTTATTTGGTAGAGTTCCTTGGAAAAATAATCACCTCTTTAGCTTTTTTAACCCGTTATAGCTATGTAAAATGGTGTACATAAAAGGCCATTTTTACTCTGGTTATCTTGAATGAGATTCAGTCCAACAAGTTGCTTTCAGTTGTGACCAGATTTCTACGTTGGGTGTAGCTGTGTGGACCTGCATTTGTATGTCCACATACAGCTGTACTGTTTACGCCTGTACAGCATAAAAGGCAGTGGTCCCAAAGCTTGGCCCTCCGTCTTACACATTTCATATGTGACTCTGCTTCAGCACACTTGACTCATTTTGTGTTCTGCAAAAGTCAGATAATGATATTCATTTGAATTTGGTAGGTGACAGAATACAGCTGGTATAGGGAACTTGGATTGGTGACTGACTACATAGTTAAACAACACTTTAGAACAAATGTCATTATGTAAACTGAGGAGCAAATGAGACAGTTAATAGATTAATTGTGGAGAACTTTAAAGCATAATTATATTAGAAAGCTCTGTGCCAGGCTTCAAATATCTCTCTGCACCATTACATCCTTCATCAGACTATAGTTCAATTGCAAACCTACCAAAACATCTATAACATCACATTCAGAAGAAAGCTAAGGCATAACATTATTCTGAACTTGACACCCCTTCTGTGACACCTGTGGTCTGGAGATGACCCATTTCAATGTTACTGCACATTAGGGCACAAGGCAAAGTCCATTAGGACACAAGCAAGTAATATGTGGAGAAACTTGATTGGTCAAAATCTTGACCTCAACCTGAAGGCAAACATTTGGAATGAGTTAGATCAGGTACACCAAGCTAAAACCTTTTCAGAACAGTTGAAATTGTTTTAGCTGCAAAGGTTGGTCAGAATGCCATATCAAATCCTTTGTATTAAACACATATTATTAATGTGTAGGTCTGTTTAACAGCAACAAATGTTCATATGTAACTGTGTGCCATTCTATTCAGACTTTTATTTGTAGTAAAAAAAGAAAAACTGGAATATGCATCCTTTTTCTAAGCAGCTATTTACTACTTTTTGTTGGTCTTCCATATAAAACTCCCCCCAAAATGGACTGAAGTTTGTCTAAATATGAAAAGAAAGTAGATATCTACCCAAAACCGAAGCAGTTTTCTTTTTTGTCATCTGACTAGCTAAAATAGCATTTTTATTTAGAATTCCTTGTCTTTTTGAAACCATTGGTAGAGTGATTTGGCGTGACTCCAAGACTTTCTGATTTTGGATCTGCTCTGACTTGCACACAGCATCAGAAGAAAATGAACCGTTTTTTCTGAGGCCTGTTACAGGTCAGAGCTCATTATTTCCTAAGCTGAATAAAATCGAAGGCTTGCCATGAATCTATCCAGTTCACCAAGCCTGGAGCCCTGCTCACTGTCCTCTGAGGTGTGACTGCAGCTGTTCATTTTACAGGAAGCTTTAATGTCACGTGTTTGAAGCGTGTGCTGTCTACACCACCACTGTAACAATGTGTGTCTTAGTGAGACATCATTTTGGTTATCTTCTATGTTCCCATGCCATGACAAATATAATCTTTATCAGCCACAAATATAAATGTAAAATAGTGATTGCTTTCTCTGTCTGGTGAAAAGATGGTAGTGAGTCTTATAGCATCAGATATTTGGTATTTATGCAACACTGAAGTGCACAGTATGTACATTAAAGTTTAGGGGCGGAATGATTTGCAATATTACTGGTTAGATTTACGGTTTCAGGCTCATTGTCTTCTAAGTTTATGGTAAATGGTCTGTGGTTGTACAGTGCTTTATCAAGTCCAGAGCGTTTCACTTTGCATTCAGTCATTCACCCATTCACACTAATGTTGGTAAGCTACAGGATAGTAGCCACAACTGCCCTGAGGCAGCCTTTCAGAGGTCAGGTGGCCATGTACTGTTGCCACCAGGAATCTCTGACCACCAATAGCAGGCGAAGCTATTGGTGTCCAAGTGTCCTTAATGGCTATGAATCTAGTACTGTGTACTGCAGATTTATGCACCAACTTCTATGCATCACTGGTAATGAGCAACCAAAGATGTTTTAGTTCAATGGGGGCAAAAAATCTGGCGATCTAAATGAAACCACATAATTAAAAAAAAATTCCGTGGCAACACCTCTGAAAGATATGTTTGGGGATCTTCACTAAACTAATAGACAACTGATTGAACTAAAGGTAAACGAGTCCAAAACCATTCACCTTATCAGTGTCTCAGTCCTTCTTAGCACCACACATTGGTAGGCACACATCAGAAAATGCATAGTTGCAGTTGCCTAGGATTTTATTGCCGTGGTTGTCCTGGCATCACAAATTAGAGTTGTACTGGCAGCTTAGTGAGCTTATGACTTTGGTCACTTAGTGTGAGGATTCCTGTATTACTAAATTCTTGATTCTCAATGACTTGACGATTTCAAATCCTATGAGATAAGAGCTACACAAGAGTTGATTTAACGAGTTGTTCGACTGTCCTTTTGTTTACAGTGTGAAGCACTGTAAACCTGAGTGGTGGAACTGTGTGTCATTTTTCCTCAAAATTTTAAGCCAAGTTTAAACACAGCCTCCATATGATGTCTTTGCAGGGTTTTTTTCCTTTAGTGTGCAGCGTATTGGGTGTTTTTTGTTGCTCAGACATGCACTGGTGTTTCTGGTTGGTGTTCAAGACAAAACTGTCCAGATGTGGCACTTGTGAGCTCTTGTGATTTGTTTCTCTCCGAATTAGGTGATTAACTTAATAGAAAAATGGCGTCTCATTAATCGGAAAATAGATTTTGTCCCCTGCTTCTAATTTATATGATGTAAAGAAGTCTTGACTGCAGGTCCTTTCCCACACCTACAAGGCCATACAATGGTTATTACATCCTTATTGCTTATATGTTTTCTCATTTTGATTGGTCAAAGATTGTTACTAATAAATTACTTTGAAGCAGCAGGTAGCCATGAAGGTGATGGCGTTGAAACCTAACCCTCAGTTTAATCACTAAAATTGCTGAGAAGCAGGTAGTGATTGCATTTTTCCTGAATCAAGGTTGTTGGACTCAATTAGTTGTCTATGCTTTGAGACAGACATAGTTTGACAAATGCATATGTTCTCTAACATCAGTTCTACCCAGTCTGTAGGTAGGGCTGACGTACAAATGGACGGTCAAATCAGTTCCTTCAGGATAAGTCTTTGTAAGATTTTTCTGTCCTGTGATGGAGGATTCACATTCCAAAGCCATGTGCTTTCACCATATGGAGGGGAAGAGAGGAGAGGAGAAACACAGTCCCTTGCCAAATTCCCTTATTCTTGCAGTAAGCTGCCAGAACTGTTGGTCAGTAACTGGAATGACATAGACAAGAAATTCATACATTGAGTCCATTGGACTTTACTCAGAAAAAGGAAACAACAAAATGGTGGCCAATACGGGCACCATAGCTCCATTGGGAATAATCGAGGCTTACAAAGTTAAAAGCATGATAATTTTTGCTGACTCTTGCAAGCATTCTAACAATCATTGCTCACCTGTCCCCACCTGATTTGGACCACCAGGTCCTGTGATATCCCCACCAATCACACAATATTCTATAGAGGATTTTTTTTTTCCTTTTCAGTGGGTTTCTTTGAGGGGGAATTGAGTGTGTCTAAAGTGCCTCCTTCAGCAGACAGTGGTAGACGGTGTGAACTACTTTCTCAAGCAACATTGTGGCTTTTTGTTTGAGGGGAATGTCTTCCAAAAGTATTCACACCTCTTTAACCCTTCCACTTAATCACATATCATCATATTTTTCAATGTACTTAATTCAAGAAATCAACAACACTTTCGGAATAATAATTAAAGGAATAATGCTAAAATCTTTAACATATCTGAAATGTTTGCACCCCTTTGTGTTCAGACTCTCCTGAGATACTACTTTGTAGAAGGTTTCACCGTCATTAAAGCTACAAGTCTGTGGGGCATGTCTCCACCAGCTTTGCATATCCATCTGTTTTTGCCTGGTTAATTCTTGTAGGGTTGTGGTGTGAACCTGCAAGCTGTGTTCAGTGGCCAAAAGGCAGGCTACACCCTGCACAGCACACACATGAGGGGAATTCATAGCAGCCAGTTACGTATGTTTCCTTTTGAGTGTTGAATGAAACTATAGAACCTGGAGAAAATAAAGGTAAGTTGGGATGAACTTACAAGTTTCATATAAAAACTCCTGGAATAAAATATGAAAGCAGGATTTGCTGCAAGGCAATTGAGTTAACGATGTCCCCATCCAGCCCTTTGTATGAAGTCTGAAATATTTTCCTAGTCTTCCTCTCATAGATTCAAGCTCAGGACGACTTGAAGCTCCTACGACAATCAACTTCATTCTAGCCGGTTTCTGTCTCATTTGATTCTTGCCAAGAGTATAATATGGGCAGAAACGTGAAGACATGGGTGGACCGTGAGCGTGGTCGCTGTGTTTGACCCATTGATATTGTCATTTGCAGCAGCACTTTACAGGAGACTTTGAGGTTGTGCTAATGATGGACTTACATCATTTTATCTTGAAGGCAAACAGATAAGTGTCAAGGAATGAAGATTAAAGCCTAAATTATGTTACAACTCATCCTCCATCTGGATGTTATCATGGATGAGTCAAATAAACTGATATTTAATTTTGTCCTACAGAAATTCATTGCTGACCAAACATAATGAAACTATTTAGCTTGCAAGGTCCAGCCTTCACTCCAGCAGTGACGTAAATCATGAGCTACTCAAGGAATGTGATCTGCTTGTCAAATCAAATCAAAGTCAAAGAAAATTGACACAGGATCTATTAATGAAGACAAATCCGGCCCCAGCATTGACTGAACTAGTGAAAGCCACACACCCTTGGAGAAAGGGCTTTGGTCATTTATGACGCGCAGCATTTTGGATATAGGCCACACAGCTTAGTATTGCTTTTCTCTAACGAGGGATGCTTCTTTAACATGTTTGCTCTGACCCTTACTTACTTTTGCCTATTTTCCAGCAATGTCTTTCCTCTTTTCATTCTTTCGTGAATTCCATATTGATGGAGTGTAATAACAATAGTTGCCATTTCTATAGTTTTTTTTTTTCACCTGAGCTATGAATCTCTGCAGTACCTCCAGAGATTCCAGGGATGTATTGCAATTTCTCTTACTAATGCTCTCCTATGGTTTGCAGTTTTTGGGAGCAATGTATGTAGACTTTGAGTCTGAATCTGGTCAGTGTGGCACTGATTGAATGACACCCTTGCGTTTGTTGATCTTCCTTATGGCAGTTGAGGCTACAATCTTACTTGGCACCACCAACGTGTGCATGAATGGAGGAGTGACTCATTATGTAAAGGGCTATGGAGTCATCAGACAGCTTTTCAAATGTGGGCTATTTACCATCCAGGACACTGTCAATCTTAAAAAGTTGCAATAGAATAGTCTCTATTCTGAGACTCAATCTTCTTTGCATAATGGTTCCAGAATAATTGGCTTCAGGGTAGGGTCGTCAATTTTACTATATCTCAAAATAATGTGTCAACCAGTCGCAGGTCAACTTCACAATCATCCGATTTTTCAAGGATTTCCAGAATAAATTGTCCTAAGTCTTTGATTTTTACACTCATGAAAGCGTAGTTGCTTCTGCTGAAACCAAACCAGTGTACACGGGAAAAGTCAGAACCACACGAGCTAGTTTTATTCATGTTGGTTGTATTGAGTTAATGTGACCTTGTAGGATTTTGACTGCATCGCATTTAAAATGATCAGCGGGTGCCTTATGCGTTTTTGCCTCATCTCACTACCTGTATTTAAGGAATTGTAGCATTATTTTAATGTTCTTGCTGCAGTACTAATTAAATAAACTTTAAGCAAATTCTGCATACAGTTGTTAAATTTTCATGCTGCATCATACATGATATCTAGGAATGTGGTTAGGGAGGACTGGGTTGCTCAGTTGGTAGAGTACATGTTCAGAGGTTAGAGGCTGAAGGCAGAAGCCTTCAACACAGTTGTCCCGGGTTCAAATCCCGTCTTGAGTTATTCGAGTCATTCTTTCTCCTCAAGATTTCCTGTCCTTGTACTATTTAATAAAAGCTACCAGAGCCTAACGAGTGCTTCTTTTTTTTTTTTTTTTTAATAAGGAATTTGGTTAGAAATTTTGTTTAAGCATGCCCAGAAATGTAAAGCCTTTCAGATAATTATTTACTCATAGAAATTTGCCAGCTTTTTCCAGATGTCCTGTTTTGCGCTTCTGTGTGCTAATCTAAACAACAGAAGTTAGTAGAAAGTTGGTGATAAACCCCTAAAGGCCACAGTTTTTTTTCGCAAACATCCTGCCTTCTGAAGTAGACCAAATATGCCTGCTATCCTCTGGAAGCTGGTGAATATGAAGCAGGGAGCTTTTCTGCTACTTAAAGAGCCTTGTTCTGTGCAACCGAAACGTCCACCAGGGCTGGACAATATATTGCTAATATATCATATTGTTGCACTTTGCTGACTATCATAAAATTGGTTTCAGACAGAAAGTAGAACCAGCAACGCTAAGAGTACAGCAGCACTATACTCTTAAACCTGTTGAATTGAATTGCATGTGCCTATGCTTGCCTCTATGAACCGTGTGCTGTGGTGCATTAGGAATTTGTGGGACATTGACCATGGTGTGCTGTGGCAAATTCTCTCACAGGCAGTTGCTGCAGGATATCTGAGACTGCTGTTGGAAAGAATGAGTGACTAGTGATGGTATGAATGGCTTTTTCACAAGCATCCGGCTGTTCTCTGGATCATAGCTTATCTGAATTTTGTTTTCTGTGTTTGTTCTTTTCTTCTCTGTCAGAACAAGAGGGGGCACTAGCGGTGCACCAATATAATTTTGGAAGATCAGTGATTGGCAGATACTTGCATGTGATGCCCAACTTATCCACTCAGCAAAGGTCCTCATTTTTGATTTCCTGTGAGAGAGGTTTGACCGATAGACCCACTCACCAGGTCATGTATGCATGTTTGCAATTAACAATAATCAACCCACTGTTTCCAATTTGGCTACCTTCTTGCTGTGTTTAATAACATTTCAAAAGAAAAAAAATGGCGGCCAAAATCAAAATTTGCAGGTCAAGCTTTTTAATGATCCACAATCAACCAGAAAACTGCAATGGATGTGCACCTAATCACTGCAGTACACAGACATCCTAAAGCAACAGATCCTGTTGCTTTAGAATATATGTTATGTTTTACTAATATTATGAATGCATAGTCTGTTAATAACAATCCTTTTATTATTCTCGCAGATGGTCAGGACCAACTTCCTCAAGATTCACATACCAGGAGATGCCTTACCATCAGGTAACACTTTTGAATATTTTGCTCCTTTGTATTATAGATATGTTTTGTCTGATGGATAAATTGTCTTGAATTTAGCTAAAAGTAAAGCATTATCTCTTGAGTAAATAGATGGAAAGAACTAAGGACAGAAATTAAGTTGGCCTATTTAAGAATAAAATGTGTATTTACCAAAATTAACTCTAAAATGTGGAGTTCACAAATCTAGACTTGGTGTAAATAAGAGTAGAGGCTTTTTCGGAGACAGTAGGAGGAGGTGCATTCCAATTCTAACTCATTCTTACTTGCGTGCTCTTTAGTACTCCATTTAACGTTTTCTTTCCAAAGTGTTGCGCTTTAGTGATGAAGCTGGTTCATCACTAAACCAGTTCCAGTGATGAATTGGTCATAGTGTTCACTGAGCAGCAGTTCATTGTGTTTCCACCCAGACCTAACCTGTTGCTTGAGGCCAGTTCATGGGAAGCAGCCAATCAAAGCATTGCGAGTGCCTATGCAAGTTGAGTTTTGGGATGTAGCTCTAAATCATGTTTGTGACCAACTTCTTGGCAGCAAGGGCATCAACACCATCAAGACCATCTTGATTTGCTGGATGTCTGATTTCATGCATTTAACATTTAAACAGGTTGTGGTGAATTTCACAGAGACAGAATAGAACTAGAGTTTAACCATGAGTAGTTTCTTCAGCAGCACCAATGCTTGAAAATGAAACAATACTCTGCTGGTTCCAAGGAACTCTTCAGGGTTCTTAGCCATGAGCTTTGCTGCAGTATTGCAGGGGGGCTGAAAAGGGCTTAGACCTATTGGAGAGCTAGCTGGTTCTAAATGGAGGATTCATCCATCCCTGTCTAATACACGCAGTACTGCACAACTGCAAGTTTCTGTCAGGTCGGTTAATGTCTCGTTCGGCTTTATCCAATTTCAGTGTGTTTCCATTTGCAGTGTATGAATGGTTGTGGTTTTGAGTTGTAATCAAGACGTATTCATCCCATTGCATGTAGTGACAGCAAGAGCTGAGGAAGGCTACTGAGTGTTGTGAAGGGCCACAAGGTACTTTTTCTGGACAAATTAAGGCAAAGTGATCTCAGGGTACATTACTTTGTGCACTAGTCCTGCCTATAATTTAAATAAAGTTCTGAAATCCATAAAATATTTTTATTGCATGGATTGCAGTAGTAATCCATGTAATAATAATTATTATTGTTGAGGTTGAAGCCTAAATTGATGTTAGATTTCTCCATCTGTCTGGGTGTTATAATTGCCTAAAAAAGCCCAGATACTTAATTTGTCTTAAACACAAACTGCCAAAATGTCAGTTCAATTAAAATTTTGGTCTCATCTGGACAGAATACATTGTCGTAATATCACACGCTTGTTTAAATGTTGTTCGGCAAACTTTAAAAATATGCAAAAATTGTTTGTCCAGGTAAACAAACCATGTAGTATGAGTTAGTTAGTTAGAAACTTGTTTATAAAGCTTGTTTATAAAACAAGTTTCCCCGCTAATCCCAGAGCTTTCCACAATGGGTCTTTGGTTCTTGGAAATCTGAAAATTCTTTTCGGTCCTCTTTCTGAAATCTTGGAGGGAGCCAGTTTATATTGTGGTGATCATTCCTTGTCCCAATGAAGACCCCGACAGTGCTAGCTGGGACCCTCAGAAGTTTAGAAATTCTTCTGCGACCAACAAAGTTGGCAAAGTTGTTGAGAAAGTTCATTGGTTATGTGAGTCATGAGATGCTGACTGTGTCATAATGAGACGCCTTTTTAAAAATCTTAGGCTTGACTGAGCACATAGATGTTATTTTGCACCAAGAGGCAGGTTTGCTTTTTAACTACTGGTAAACTTTAGTAGTTTTTCCAGTTAATTGTATTTAATTTATTGACATCTACGCTTTGATTTCTAAGCATTTGGGCACTGGAAAGAGTATTTACTAAAAGCCAGTGAAATTTTCATGTCAAGTACACTGTTAGAGAAATAATTACTTAGAAAATTGGTGGTGTGTTAAATACTTATTTTAACAGCCATACTCTATGAATTTGAAAAGATATGGAGTATTGACAAATATCCCTACATGTTTTTATACAGGCTGCCTACCAGATGAGGCTCCGATAACCTGGGATGGTGCTCCTTTGTCGAAATAGAGGTGAACAAGTATTCTTTCTGCTGTAGGAGATTGGTTGTCATAGATTTTTTTTTAAACATTTGTTTTTCTCTTGTCTGTGTACTTTCAGGATTGGATGAGAAAACGGATTTCTCCTGGTCCCGCTAGAGAATGGCTCATGGCTGGAATTCATACTTCCCAAACATTCCACCTCGTTCATCAGATCCTCGAAGGAGGACGGCGGACTCGGGCAGACCTCTGTCCCAGCATATAGGGAACTTCACTGGACATTATGACTTCTCCGGTACAGGGGGCTCACGAGAAGCCCCTGTGCCACACACAAACTTCAATGCAAACTATTGCAGAAATAACAGTTTTGAAACTCCAAGATCAGACTGTGCCTATTATAGGTACTATGACAGACAATGGCAAGCTGATAGGCAACAAATGGGAAGGGATTACCCACAGAGATGTAGGAACCGAGATTTTCCCAATTATTCTTCAAACCAGTTTTCAACATCGGGATCGTATCATTCATCATTTGCATCAGATTTTCATCATGCTAAGCAAGACCGAGACATGCGGAACATGTCATATCGTGGGAACTCCTCTGCTACAAACAACTACTCTGACACCGATGCAAGGGAAGCAAGGCCTTCATGCAAATTCACTCAAATGAATGTTTTTCCTCGGCCGAAAACGGACATTGTTTCAAATGAAAGCTCAACAAAATACTTTTACCCTCCAATTGGAAATCGAAATTCACAGAATGCAAGACCGTGTCCTAATATGTCAGAGACAAGTTCATTTTCAGTCAAAGGTTACAGGGAACACAATCACTCTTCTACTACCTCTTCTGATGCAAGGACGAAAGGGAATGAATGCGATGGAAATGTTTATCATCATCAAAAACAAAAGATTGACGTGGACAGAGGTGTTGCAAAAGCTGCATATTCAAACTTCCAAATGACTGAGAAATGTTCTGGAGATGGAAATCATCAGCATCTAGTGAACAAGGAGGATGAGCCTCTAAGCTTAACTGACTCAACTAGTGGTCAAGACACAGTTGTAAATGACAACATGCTGCAAAAAGGTCAGGCCTTAGAAACCCTTTGGCAAAAATCAGACTCATTGAATGAGGAACTTTTTAATGAAAAAACATTAAGTCCAATTTCCACTAATGGCGAAGATAAACTAATAGAAACTGACCAACATGAAAGAAGAATCCAGAAGGATGCATCTTACCCACTGACCCAGAATGAAGCAAGTTCTTCAGATGGCATTGATGATGAGAAAAGTGAAAGCATCTCAAGTAGCAACAACCCTGACTTAGAGTTCAGTTTGCAGTTTCCTGAATCACAATCCTGTGAAAGTCTTGGTGGGGTGAGTTATGGTCATTCAAGTGACTCCAATGCAGGCACAAATATTTGTCAAGAGAAACAGAAAGATGAACAGTTTTCAAATTCAGCAGTGGAGGAAAAGTCAACTCTTTCTCCAGATGTAGATTGTTGCAGGTCGGGTGATATGAGGGGCCAGTCTTCTGAAGAGATGATTGACCATCAAAAGAACGATGTAGCCAGTGATGTAATATCATCATATAGTTCAGGTGCAGATGAACATCTCCAAACACACAAAGGTGCTATAAATACAGCAAAGTCAAACATGAATTTCCAAGTTCCAGATTGTTGTGGACCCACTGCTATCAATGATAGCATTTTGAAGAATCCTAGTCAGAATAATTCTGAACAGATTTTTGTTCATGCAGATTCCACCTCGCAACCTTCATCTTCAGGTACTGACGCTGATCCTGCTGTAGAAATGGAAAAGAAGAGCCTATCAGAAAAAACAACCCCAATTTTCTCCCGAGGTGGTTGTACCCCTAATCAAACTGACTACATTTCTGATGACCTTGGTGACGAAAACTATGAATGTGTGGAAGGTCAAACAGAATCCCCACTAAAACAAGCTGATTTGGACACAAACGTGCATGCAGTTCATGAAAATGAATGGTCATCATTAAAAATTGCACCATATTCTCCAAGTCAAGGTTCTAGTCCCACTGTCACAAGTGACACTATTGATATTGTCAGAAATTCAGGATTCCCTTTAAAACAAAATAGTTCAGGGACAGATTTGTATACTGATGAGGCAATGAGAAACCCACTAGATAAGGAAGCTCCAAATTCACCTCCAAATCCAGAACCTAGTCCCAGTCCCATTCCTGACTTTGCATCTAATGATAATGATGACATCATTAATCGTTCAGAGCTCTTGCACCCTAAAGTCTTGAACACAGATCTGCTTCCCAGTCATTCAGAGGAATGGACAAGTCCAGTTGAGAGCACAAAATCTACCTCCCATATAGATCCAGAATGTGTAACCAGAGCTCTGAAAACTGAAAGTAACACACAAGATTTCAGTGATTTAAAGTCTTGTTTACAACACAATGAAGGATTTTATGTCAATTCACTGTCAGAAGAGAAATCAAAAAGTCAAGAAGAGAATACAAATTCAGCCTTCTTCCCAGATCCACATAATTCAATAAATGACAGTTTTACAACCCAAGAACAAGTTGAACATGATTTACATTTTCCTGAAGATACAAAGGACTCATTTGAAAAGTTGGATCTCTCCTTGTCAGAACCAAGTTTGTTGTATGGGGAGCCTCTCTCTGGAGATGAGTCTTCATGTAGTGATGTTGAAACATACAATACCTCATATCAAGTTCAAGAAACACAAGGAAAGAGACCGAATGAGGACCCAATGGACCAGTTGAAACCGCCAGCACCTCAACTGAGTTCTTCCATACATATGAGACCCTTCATGCACCCCGTTGTTGTATTGATGAACATGGAGTCAACAGATATAAATAACACGTACAAGTGTGCTGATTGCCTACACACAGCCAACAGTGTAGATAATCTAATTGAGCACCACTACTGTTGTCATCCAATGCCAAGTTATCAATTTTGCAAGACGTGTAATGTTTATATGTTGAAAAATGAACAAGACAAAGACCATTTGTGTGGTGAGATCATCTCGCAGAAGAAGAAAAACTCTGGTCGACACAAGTGCAGTAGGTGCGGACTCTTATTTTCCAAAAAAGTTAACTACGTCAGGCATATGCGTGATCACACTGGTCGAACACCTTATAGGTGCATTGGGTGTGGTGTGTATTTTTCACAGTCTAGTGCTTTGAATCATCACAGAAAAGTTCCTGGGAGGTGCAAGCAATCTCTGTCCACTAAGAACACAGACCCTGTTGTTGTAAAAACCCAAAAACCAACCCCAAAAAAACAGGTTCAAAACACTTCATATGAAAGCATGACGCAATGTTATGTTAGGCTTCTTGACATCTCCAAAACAAATATCTGTCATTTTTGTGGCAAATGTTTTTCTTCTCAGAAAAAAATCACAAAACACATCTACAACGTGCACAAAAGGAAAAACATGGCTTTCTTGTCCTACACAGACGAGACTACTTCGTTATATAAATGTCCTCTATGTCCACGACTTTTCAAGTATTCGTATAACAGGGCTCGGCATTTACGTTTCTGTGTCCGAAATGCAATATATGGAGGCAAGAAGAAAGTTGGTGACAAATATGTCTGTCCCTTGTGCAAGGCTGCTTTCACAGCAACGTCCAACAGATATCGACATATTAAACTAACCTGCCTGCGAGAAACCGTTAATCGCCTTGCAAGGGAGAGGGTGCGATTACGTCAAACGTCTCTGATGGAAAATGAGCAGAGACCAAGCTCAAAAGAATCCATACATATAACACAAGAGAAGGGGGGAGAAGCAAAACAGCAGGTACCCCAAGGTTCAGCAATGTCCCCCATTCAGTATAAATGCAATCACTGCCCAGCAATTTTTTCCCATCCTTCTGGAAAGTATAGACACATGAAAAAACATGAGTTATTTAAGCACACTGGCAAAATAATCAGATATAGGAAATCTGTCATGGCTAAGCCATCCTCTCCAGATGACACAGTAACCGAAGAGAACACCGGTGAACCAGACATTGCAAAAGACTACCCAAAACCTACTTTGACCTGTCGCTTTTGCGGACTATATTTTCATGTTATGTCGACACTAAAGAAACATGAACGCAAGCATCGTGGCGAAAGACCATACCGCTGTCTGGAGTGTAGAAAGGGATTTAAGAAACTTACTCATCTGATTAGTCACAGAGTTGTCCACCAGAAGAGGATACAATGCACAGTTTGCAACAAGATTCTACCTACAATTGGAGATTTGATCCAGCACCGAAGCTCCCACCCTAAAAAGAAAAAGGGAATGCTTCCATGCCCAGAGTGCCCGGCGAAGTTTCAGTATCCGGTATATCTGTTTAGGCATCTCCAGACACACAGAAATAAAGACAAATCTGAAAGGAAAACTCTTATGAAAGCACAACAATCCTCGGAATCTGTCAAAGAGAAGAAAAGCCACAAGCTGTTCCGATGTTCGTTGTGCAAAGAAACGTTTGATGATGCACAAATACTAAGAAAACACTCCCTCACACACATTTCCAAATCTTCGTTAAACCAGTGTCCATACTGCAAGAATAAATTTACAAGTCGTCATTCTCTGATACGTCACATGGTTAAGCACACTGGGGACAAGCCTTTTTCCTGTGTCAACTGTGGAAGACAGTTTTATAAATCGATATACCTCAAAATTCACTCGGAGACCTGCGCAACTCCAAGAAACATTCCCCCTAAAGAAGAAGACACAAGTAATCTGATGAAAAAACGATATTGTTGTACAATTTGTCCCCGGAGGTTTTGGAAAAAAATCCGATTACAAATGCATCTAATTGCCCACAACAATAGGTCACTCCATAAGTGTACAAAATGCAGTCAGTACTATGGAGTAAACATGATCTCTCGTCACAAGTTGCTTTGCATCACAACCCAAGAGAGCTCCTTTGCTGATCAGCCAACGAATGATAGTTTTGAATCAAACTCAATCCAAGTGAGTCAGAAAAGCCAACAAACCCCTTCAAACTCCAATCCAAAGAACCTGTTCAAGCTTAAGTGCTCCTACTGCCCAAAACGATTCAGGTACAGATCACTTTTACTTCGACACAGTGTTACACATACTGGTCTTCAACCCTTCAAATGTATGCACTGTAATCAAAGATTCAAGAATCAAACTCTGTGTGTAAACCATGAAGCCTTTTGTGGAGGTGGGTCAGAAACGTCTCAGACAAAATTCAAAATTAATGCTGAGGCAGATATGGCATCACAACAATTTCCATCAGAGGCTGACGTTGAGTTGAAATGCAAATTCTGTACCAAGACTTTTGTGAAAGCACGAAGCCTGAGGCATCACATTCTGACGCATAATGAGGTGAAGCCGTATCGTTGCAAAGCCTGTGACAGCTGCTTTTCACGATATGATCATCTTAAAGTGCACCAGGCTCTGTGCAAAAATAAAAAGACGTGGCTAGAGGTGAGAATCCCCAAAATCAGTCTGGAAGATATTGGAAAAGGTTGGCAAAGTAAATGTTACCTGAGGCCTCTTGATGAGCAGGAGAGTTTTGAATGTAAGGTTTGCTTGAAAAGCTTCCCAACTGAGAGGAGACTGTCCAGACACAACACTATGTTCCACACTGTAAAGAAATTCAAATGTTCACGTTGCGGTTCAGCCTTTTCTCATGAAAAAACTCTGAAACAGCACCAAAGGATGAAAAAATGCAAAAAATCAAGAAATGAGTCACATACTTCACTGCAGGAAAGTAATCAACAAACTGACAATATTGCCAAACAACTTGATGGCATAAGAAAAAAAATTTTTGTGAAAATTCATCCTTTATTTAACAAAGACTTGAAGTTCGTATGCAGCTACTGCCCCCGTGCTTTCAAAAAAAGCTGGCAATTAAATGTGCACACACGGTTACACACAGGGGAGAGACCATATTCGTGCAAGCATTGTGGAGAGAAATTTATTAGAAATGATTATCTTGTACGTCATTATCCCAAGTGCAAGGACGCGACTCAGCCTGGCGGTGCTCTCTGCGACAGGTGTGGTGGATTTTTCTCTGAAAAACAGCTTGAACACCACAAAAAAACTTGCATTCTAACCCCAAGCTCACCAAACATTTCTAAAAGCAAGCAAGTATCTCCACCAAAAGGCTTTTCATGTGCATACTGCAGTTCAAGATTCTTGCTGTTTTCACAACTCCAAGAGCATTTTTTAAGTACGCACAAGCTGGAAACGGATGCCCCGACCATGTCAGCTGCTCCACTGCAACAACTTCTGTCCAATATCCCAAAAATTAAAGAAGAGCCTGTGGATGAAAGTTATGAAAAAGCATCCAGTAATCATGCTGGTGAATTGTCCCAACCAGGAGCAGCTCTAATGTCTGTCACCTCCAATCAGTTTGTCTGCCAGAAGTGTAACATGTGTTTCAGTAACAGAGCGGGACTAATTGGTCATCAGCGTGCGCATGCAACAAAAACACCATACAGCTGCAAATACTGCAACAGGGGCTTCTGGAACAAGACTCAACACCGCAATCACAACAGAAAATGTAGAAATGTTACCCAATGCTTAGACATTCCTGTAAAAGCAGAGATTGATGATGCGTTTGTCTCCAAGTCCAACGATAATTTCAGAACAGCAGCAACAACAACGAGAGCAACTGTTTCACCAACTAATGTCCCCTGCAAAGAAGAGCCAGAGGATGAATCAACACAAAGCTCCTATGGGAATCAGGACAACAGTACCAACTCCAATGCAGAAAAGAAAACTGTACAGTATCAATGTTCCGAATGCGAAAAAAGCTTCACTGATGGTCTGTTGCTCATAAGTCACCTTGAAGATCATGGAAGGGAGGAACAAGAGAGAAGATCAAATAAATGTTCCAAGTGTGGACGAAGGTTCTCTAATCAAGGAAACCTGAGAAGACACATGAAACTGCATATGGCCCACCAGAGGTACTTCTGTTCCCTTTGCACCAAGGTTTTTAGCACTATGTCTGAGCTTGAAAATCACAATTCAAGTCATGATAGTAATAAACCCTTTTCCTGCAAATTGTGTGAGCAACGGTTTTTGACAAGGCTAGCCTTATGTGAGCATTACAGTGGAGAGCATGCTGATGAGATATTTCATTGCCAGTGCTGCAGCAAAGTGTACGCATCCAAAAGGTCCCTGTACAGACACTATAAAAAATGGCATCCGAAAGAAATAAGGGACATTAAGAGTGCAAATCTGCAAAGGAGAGGTGCTGACCAGCAATCCAGCAGTCATGTAAGTACCAATGGTGACAGTGATGAAGATCAAAACCTTGGGAGTGACAGCGACTCTGACTCTGCCCCTTATTTCCCATGCCATGTGTGTGGGAAGACATTCCCAACATCTGAAAGTCTTGAGGATCACCAGTTGTGTCATCTGGGCAAAAAGCCACATGAATGTGCAGAATGTGGTAAATGCTTCTTCCAGGCATCCCAGCTTCAGCAGCATCAGCGTATGCATAAGTCTGAGTTTCAATGTCAGACATGCGGCAGAGGATTTGTTACGCTCTTTGCGCTACGGAACCATAAACACTCTCATGGGAGGAGTCGTCCATTCCGTTGTTCCAAATGTGACCTCGGTTTCGCTGGACCCACACAACTAGCAGAGCATATGTCCACTCACCGTGAAGAGAGCTTTCCATGCGATATCTGCAATGAGATTTTCCAGTGCAAGAGCAGCAGAGCTGAGCATCGGAAGACCCACTCACTGTTAGGTGACGGTGCCTCACCTTCAGGTTCAAAGGGAGAGCATAAACAGCCTAAAAGTGTATTAGGATATAGCACAGAGTTCAGGTACCGCTGTGGCATCTGCAATGAGTGCTTCAGAGATCCAGAAGAACTCTCAGAGCATGGCTGCTTGGAAGCTGTAGAGCGATCCTACATTTGTACAGAGTGCAATAAACATTTTCTTCATGCATCTCACCTGAAGAAGCACCGGAACACCCATCAGCAGTCATGGTCTGATCGAGAATATCCGTGCAATCAGTGCAACAGTAGTTTTTCCTCATCTCAACACTTTCTCCGCCATCTTAAAACCCATGTTGGCACAGGAACCAAAGAAGTTCAGGAACAAGACTCAGCAGATGGGCTCATATGTCCAGTTTGTCACCAATGTTTTGCCAGTGCCAGAGAACTGATCCATCATTTTCCAACGCACCCTGATTGTGCACCTGAAACGGAAAAGGCTAAATGTGACGCCTCTCAAAATGAGCTTCAAGGACAAGAACTGCTTCAGCCTACACCACCCCCTGAATATGAATGTTCACTGTGCAGTGGAATCTTTCTGGGGAAAGAGGCTCTTTGCAACCATCTATGTGCCTTGCAAGACCAGAAAGAAGTGGAGAACACAATCTCCAATCCAGCTGATGCAAGTTCAGCTCATGAGGCTGCATGGGACGAAGAGGAAGTGGATGTAACAGGAGAGGACCTGTACAAGTGTCATGAGTGCACAATGCAGTTCTCCTCTAAAAGCAGCCTCCTGGAGCATCAAAACAATCAACACCCCAACAATTGGAAGGAGTTCAAATGTGAGACCTGTGGAAAGACCTTCGCCAAAAAACGATATCTCAGAAAGCACCAGCGTAGACAACATAGTTATAAAGAGCATGTCGCCACGACAGTCGACCTGGACAAGACTTTCAAGTGCGTCCAGTGTCGAGCCAGATTCTACACAGCCCAGGATTTATCTAACCACATGAGACTGCACGCTGAAAAACAAGCTGGAGAATACCGTTGTGACATGTGCTACAAGTCATTCAGCAAGCGGGCGCTCCTTAGACAGCATCAGGAAAGCCATGTTGGTGAGGTCGTGTATGAATGCAACGAATGTGACAAAGCTTTTGCTTTTCCTCACCTGCTGGAAGAACATCAGCATTCTCACGCTGCACCCTCTGAGTAATGGTTCCAGACCATCACAAACACCTTATCTTCTCAAATTAACTCAAGGTATTTTATGGTCCCCTTCATGCCTTACTTATGTGTTCTTCCAACTCTTTGGACCTTACTTGTTGCGTGTTCATAAAGCACTTGACTTTCGTCAGTATGTCAGAACATCTTTTTAGTTAAACATCTTAGTTTCAGAGACGGTGTTTGTAAATCTGTGTTAAAATTGTTGAATTATTGGTTAAGAGAATAAATATTGACCAATATGTCTTGCTTAACAACCTAAATTTTGAGGTTTAACATATTTGATTCACAGTATGTAAATTTGGACTTACCCTGGTCATTTTATTCCTTCGATCCCCCTTTCTATGTTATTACTATTCCTGTACAATATAATTTTGTAATTTTCAGTTTATTTCTTGTATGCTTTTTACCAGTTGTTTCTTTTTTTATAATATGAAAAAGTCTTGTACAGACACTGAAAAGATGCTTTAATGGAATATTATTTTCACCACCTGATCATTTTTTTTTCTTAAGGAAATTAGTTAATGCAGTAAATTCAATTCTAAAATCCATTTGTAGGTGTGGTTTGTTTCTCTGTCCTTTTTACTACCACAGAAGAAGTATAAAATTTGATGTAACTAAAGGATGCCGATGAAGCTTAGAGGCAGAAAAAGTAAAAATACAACTGATGTGAGTAGTTTGTTTTTAGTTGTTACATAGATGTGGGCCAAATGAAAAGTATGTTTTGATAATCTGCTTAAAGATATTTTTAAGTGTAACTAATCTGATATGTGAGCCTCATCAGGATGCATATTTTAAATATGTAAATACTCATGAAGTAATCATTCTACAAAAAATGGGGATCTGAAAGTTACAAATTGCTGAAATGTAATTCTATATAAACAAATACAACTAACAAAGTTTAGTAAATCATAAAAAGGTTTGCTTTAGTTCCCTGTTTATTATGTGTTTAAAAATAGTAGGAGTCCCACATCACTAGCAAAACAGATCACTGTTTCATTAAAATTTCAACTTCTACACTGTGTGTTTGTAGAAGGTTCAGTAAAGGTATGGAAAACCAACAGGAGGGATGATGTGCATGTTGCTGTTCTGTGAAATGGAATCATTTGCTAAAAGGGGCGTGTTCAATTAGTGAGATCATTGACTATGTGAAAAATTAGGTATTAACAGGTGGACCTTATTTAAGGATCAAGGCCACTGACATGCATGTGCTGACCTCATTTGTTTTTGAAAAACAGAGCAAAATAGGTAATTCAGAACACTACAGAAAAAAGGTGCTCTTTAAGAAACAAGAGGGGTAACCCATAAAGAAGTGTAGAAAATGATATCAAACACAAGATGGCAGCCAATAGCAGAAAGATGAGGAAGAAGAAAAATGACTATTCGAATGGATCAGATAATAACTAAAATGGCAAAGGCTCAGCCAGTGATCAGCTCCAGGAGGATCAAAGAATATCTAAGATTGCCTGTGAGTACTGTAACAATCAGATCACACCCATGTGAAGCCAAGCTACTAGCAAGAAGCCCTTGTAAAGTCCCATTGTTTAAAAGAAAAATACACGCACTGAAACAGTTAAAATTTTGTGGACTGATGAGTGAGATGACCTTTAGGTCTCAGGACCAGACAGCTTGTCAACAGTACACAGTGAAGGTGGTGAAGCACGATAGTGCAAGCATCATGATAGGGGGATGTTTCTTGTACTATGATGTTGGTCCTACTTCTCACATATCAGGGATCATGGATCAATTTGAGTACACCAGACTACTGGAAGTCATGTTGCCGTATGCTGAAGAGGAAATACCATTGAAATGGGTGTACCAATAAGACAATGACCCTGAACACATCAGCAAGCAAGCAAAATCATGGTTACAGAAAAACAGAATTCAAGTAATGGAGTGGCCAGCACAATCCCTGGACTTTAATGCCATACAAAACTTATAGGCTGAAATAAATATGCTGTTCATGACGCAAAACCAAGAAATGCAGAGGAAATGTGGAAATATTCTAACAGTTAAATAAAACCATTGAATTAATAAGCATCGTTTTAAATTTCTGCTTACTTTATTTATGTCAGTATTTCATTAAATGCTTGGAGTCAAAGATTACCACAGTAAGGTTTTAGCATTTTTATTTTGACAAAGTGCTGCTTGTTTAGTTTCAGTGCAACATTTCAGGAAAGTGATTTTAGATATAGATGCTTTCATTTCAACATTATGTCTGTCATTTTACAAAATTTTAATAGTCCAGTTATAGTATTATGGAATATTGTTAATCAACTGTTAAAATTTTAAATCAACTTTTTTCCCCCTTTGTCTGACTGTAACAACAGTTATCACCAAAGGCAATTTAAAGAATTTCTCAAATAAATACCATTTTTATTGCTATTACTTTTTAATACAAAAAATTTAACCCTCACTGTTATAAAATGAGCCAAATGAGATCTTGTAAAGTCAAATACCAACTAAAAATGCATGCCTGGTGGGTTAATTGGTCTCTTTAAATTCCCTGCGAGTGTGTATGTGCAGAGACATAGTTTGACCTATGTCTCTGTGTTGTTCCATCAGGCAACCTGTCCAGGGCGACTGGAGATCTGCATAGAATGGTGTCTGTTGGCATAAAAAGATGCCCAAAATGGAAAGTTGTCAAGGCACTGCCCAAACTAGATTCACCCGATCAACCTTAGCTTCCTAAAAACACAATGTGGTATGATTCATTGCCACCACTAATTGAAGACGACCCAGACTGCCTGTGATTTTTTTCAACCAATTGCCAAGGGATACTCACCCAAGAGAATGACATGCAAACATTTGACATGTGGCAAATATCCCCATCTGTTGCATTGTTCCAACAACCTAGATGCAGCCCAGACATTTTAAACAGACTGAATATTAACTGAGCTTGTACATGAAACTCCTGATAACAAAATTACCACTTCTGATTGCTGCTTAGAGGAGAGACTCCCTACTCCATCCCAATCCTTAAAAAGGTAGTGTGATTGTCTGCCTGCTACTAGCTTTAAAAATGCTGAACAAATTTCAGCATGACCAGATCACCAGCATCTCGTTTATGATTTTAGGATGGTTTTATTGTGCCCTTGTGCTAATTCCCCTCCTTTTGCCTCCCTTCCATGATGCTGATTCTCTCTGAGTGTGGCCTCCTCATGCTGTGTTGATGATTCACCTGTTTGCAATTACCGCATCGGGACTGGCAGGAGTCCTTAGTGGTGCCTCATTGTCCAACGTGGTTACAACAATCAAGACTCCTTGTGCTTTTCTGTACTTTTATTAGCTCAAACAACCTTTCTGGAACATACCTCAAATCCCCCACCAGATCTTTTCTTAGATTCTCAAGTCACTTTGTGATTCAGACTACAAGCTCTGCTTAAGGCTTTTGCAAACAAACAAGACAGAAGTCAAGATATGTCAACTAACTAGTCAGCGCAAGTGTACTTTCAGTACCTTCCCAAGTACACCATGTTGCTAGATGCACCTTTGGCTGCAAGCACAGCACAGAGTCTGTGTGGGTAGGATAGGGGGAAATGAAATTGCTTACAAGATGGAAGGAGGAAACTGCGCAATGAGAAAGTGACCTTTAATCAACCTCAGGTCAAGACTTTCCCCAGCAGGACAGTGAACTCCATCTAAGGCAGGATGGTTAATTCAGGTTGGGCAAAGATAAAGTTTACTTCTCTCTCCTTTTATGGAGCTGTGATCGACGTGGTTATGGGTGTCAGTAGCTGAAAGAGCCCATAAAGTCTACCAACGAGGTGAGAAACTGTGGCCAAGCAGTCAACCTTGCTCATGTCTAGATGGACCGAAGGCTTTAGAACAAGGTGAAGAGGATCTATGAACTGCAGAGGGCTGTTTTGTGTACGAGGAAATAACCCCAAATATTCCGAAAGACTGCCGTTCTAAATTGGACATCTGCCATCAGCTGAGGCCTGGGGATCCCAATGTCCAAGGCATGAACAAAAACTCACTAGTCCAGAGAAGACGGCCGTCATCAACTAGCTAAACAGTTGACAGACTCTCTTGTGGGCCTCAGCTTGGCTTCAGCCTGTTGTTCCTTGTGCTCACACTGCTGGGGTTCGGCCTGAATTGGGGTTCAAATTCCATCCTCTGTCCGTCAAAGTCTTCTTTTAGCTCTCTCATAGTTAGGGAAAGGTGTTTTAGATTAAAGTTGATTCCGTTTTAGATTAAAGTTGATTGGCTCCACCAATTTGCCATAGAGTTTGTGAAAATTGGTTCACAATTTTCACAAATGCTCTGGGGTAATGCTCTGGGGTTACTTCTCTATGGGAAATGCAGAGAATCTGCTCAACATCGGCGGATGAGCATGGACTGAACATAGGGGAACTCTGGAAGAAAAACCAAATAGAGGCTGCAAACAACTGGAGCAAGGGGTTGAGGTATGGATCTAAGGAGGACATTGAGGATGCACATACAGCCAGTGGGATAGGTTAGATCAAGTCAAACATATGTCTAAGTGTGGCTCAGTCAAAGTACAGAAGTACAAACTATAAATGCAATGGAGAATTTGTTGCAAGATTTGGAAATTGTTGCTCACAGATGCTTTACATTCAGTAATTTAGTTATTTTGCAAAGTTGAGTGAGGAAAAGATTTGCTCTCCAGGTACAAAGCCTGTTGGAACATACCCAAAAATACTTCCAGCTGTCTTCTTCTCCTCTTTTGGCTTTTCCCTTCAGGGTTGCCATAGTGAATCATCTGTCTCCATTTAGTCCTATCCTCTGCATCCCCTGCCTTCACATCAACCAAGTCCATGTCCTCTTTCACCACATCCATAAATCTCCTTTGTGGTCTTAGTTTCGCTGGTTCAACCATATATTGACTTAGAGCGGATTGATCTCAGATCCTTGCCATATTTTTAGATATTTTGAAGAAACTAAAGTATTTTAAAATATTGTATCATTTTCTTTCATTTCATAATTGTATTATTTTTTACTGCTCTTATTACTCTTCAGTTATCACAGATCATTGTTTATGAATGCAAAAGGTGCTGCTAAGTACTTCACCGTCACTGACTACTGTGCAGACCTCACACTGCAACCTTCCACACATCACACAACAGATCTGCAAACCAAAGTACCACTTGCCTCTGCTCTTGCATTGCCTCTTTCACATCTCACTCAGATAAAGCCTATCTACCTAGTTTTCTTATACTCAAGTTCCATTATTTGTCTACTGTACCTGTCTATCCTTCATCGGAGTTCTCAATCTTGTATCTATTTTTATTTCACCCACATCCGAAATGAATCCAGCCTTGATTGCACTGATTGCACACTGGGAAGATGTAGTTGTTTTATCCTCCTTTCCTGTCTGGAGCCTCTCTTTCTCTGTCTGTGTGTGTGTGTATCTGTGTGAGGGTTCTTGATTGCAGGAAAAAGATTGGTTCCTGAGGACTGAGCAGAGTCGCTCCAGCTGCTATGGCTTCTGCTGTAGAGCCTCCTTGAATTAATCAACCCAGCCAACGTCACCCACAACGCAGACTCTGCAGCGCTGGTTTTTTTGTTTATTGTTTGATATTTTTGTGTGCAACTTCAGTTTTTGCTATTAGCAGTGTCAGTGAATATTAAAAGCAAGTAATTAATCGCTTCACTGACTGTTGTACAGTGGGTCTACAAAGTAAAAACGCCACTTTATTTTCTATTTCATTTTATGTTACAGACTTATTCCACATTGTATTTAATAATCGACCTCCTCAAATTTATAGACACCAACATCTTATTATGACAATGTAAAAAATAGATTTTGAGATTTTTTTCAAATTAATTAAAAAGAGAAAAACAAGAAATCACATAAGTAAGTATTTAATACTTTGTTGATACATGTTTAACAACAATTACAGACTCAAGTCTGAATGTGATGCAACCTGCTTGGCTCAACTATCTTTAGTTGAGCTTTACAGTTCTTCTCAAGCTCCAACAGGTTGGATGGGAGATGTCTGTGCAGCTGTTTTCTGATCTCTGCAGAGATGTTCAATTAAGTTCTAGTCTGGACTCTCCACTCCAGAACGTACACAGAGTGGATCAGAAGCCACTTCTTTGAGCTCTTGGTCATATGTTTTGAGTTGTTGTCCTGCTGAAAAATGAACTATCACCCCAGTGTAAGGTCAAGATGCTCTGGAGCAGGTTCACATCCAGTATGTTTTTTGTACATTGCTGCATTCATCTTTCCCTCTTCCTGACCAGTCTGCCAGTTCCTGCTACTGCAAAAAAATCCCATAGCTTGATGCTGTCACCATCATGCTTCAAGGTAGGAATGGTATTGGCCTGGTGATGAGTAATGCCTCCAAACTTGATGTCTGGCAAACACACCACAGAGTTCAATCTTTGTCTCGGATGCCTTTTGGTAAACTCCATGTGCCTTTTATTAAGAAGTGGCTTTTATCTGGCAATGCTACCATACCAATTGGTGGAATATTTATGCTAATACAATTTCTTGATTTCCTAATTTCAATAAATTTCCAAAAATCACCCTGCCCCCCCAAAAAAATGTCCACATTGTCATAATGGCGTATTTGTATGTACAATTTTGAGGACAGGCATAAATTTAATACTAGTTCAAACAAGGCTGTAACCTAACAAAATGTTGAAATAGTGAAGGGCATTTTATACACAATGGGTGACATGATGGGCATTAGAGCAAGAAGGTTTTGGATTTATTTGCCAGCCTGGGGTCATTCAGCAAGAAAATCAGATATTCTCTTGTGAATGATTTCTCTCCAGGTACTCTGGTTTCCTGCCTGAGTCCTTGGAGGTACTCTGAATTGCCCTTAGGGTTGAGTGTGTCCATGCATGGTTATTTGTCTTTTTGTTGTCCTGTGATGGATGGATAGACAGCCAGTCCTCCATCACATTGTGATAAAACAAAGAATTCACAATGTTATTATTGTTAAGTAGCCAAACCTGCTTATTAGAAATATCTAAAGTGTTGCTAGTGACTGCCTTATTTGCTGTGGATTATATATTTTATCTATGTTTTTTATATACAAACAGCTGTGAAAACTAACTATCTTTGTGCTTATAATGCTTCACAGTATCACAGCAGACCACAGAGACACATAATTTAGCCATAATCCCTTACAGAACTACCTTGTGCAACTTTCTACTTAAGTCTTAACAATGTGACAGCAACATTGAAATTAGACAAAGACTTTAATGGTTTGTTTATGCCTTTCCATCTACATTTGAGCCCAACTAATCTGTATTTATATGAAAACAAACAAACAATCTACTAGGGAAGTTATTAACTATTAACTAACTAAAAAAAATCTTAATCTATCCCTTTAAGAGCTGACTCTAGCACTGAAATGGAGAGAGGAGGACAGAAGGCAGCAGGGGTTGCTTGGGGGAGGTTTGTGTGCCTTTGTCTTTTCCTTGCCCCCCAGCAGTAAAATGCAATGACCGCCCCTGCTCACTTGACCTGTCAAATTCTCTATGGGCTCGGAAACAAATGCCGTCTAGTACGCATGCGCCGTGCGCATTATTCCGCGCCTTCTGCAGGAGCAGTATGAGCTCCAGGGCTCGGTGATCTTCCTCCTGGCACAGCATCACGTTTGTTCAGTACAGAGCCCAGCTGCCACAGTCGCGGTTCTTCCCCAGAGACCAGGCTTCGCATGGCTAGATGTCTGCCGACCCCATTGCTCCTCTTCCTCGCCGCTTTTGTGGTCGTTTTTCGACAGAAAACTCTCTTTTCCCAGTAGCTGGTGAGTATGTTTGGGTCCGAACGGGCGGTTGCTCTGGTCCTGGAGCTCCGTGGCTCTCCACCGCTGGTTGCTTCCTCCCTCTCAGGCCTCCTCAAGAACGTGGTCAGCCTCGTCCTCCCCGTGGTTAGCCTTCACTCTAGCAGCCCCTCCGAGATGTTGGAGGACAACCTAGCGTGAAGGCTAGATGCTAACCTAAACAATTGCCGCAGAGAAAACGGAGCACATTTGTAGCAGCTCTCCAACTTGAACAGGACAAGTCAGCATTTTATTTACAAGCACATTTAGCGATAGATTGAAACGTATCTATGGAAACCTGTTACCTCGGTCCTCCGGGGTTATTACCCTAATTAGCCAGCTAACCTTGCTGCTCGGCACTGTTTATGTTTTTTAAGCAGCGTCGATGTGTTGTGTTTCTGCTCACCATGACTCTGACCTGCTTACTTGTGAATTAGCATAGACTTCTGAAACAGAAAGGGGGAAATCTAGATATTTTCTTAGCTGATTTTACACTAATTTAACTAACGAATCAAGCTTACTCTTTAAGCTTGATTCTGAACGCCCCTTCTGCAAATTTTGCTCCGAGGTGTGTTGTTGTTATGCTAGTACTTCCAATACTTGCACTAGTTTTTTACCCTAAGCCGTTTTGTCATAAAGAATCAACACATTTTAGTGTATTTGATTTGGATTTATGTGATAGACCAACACCTTACAGTACATCAAAAGAAATCTGAAAATTGTGGTTTGCATCAGTTTTCAGCTCCCTGCACTCTTGATACCTCAACCTAAATTGTTATGCTGTGGAGGGATAGCCCTGATGCCATAAGCAGCCAATAGGCTACATATGATTGAAAACTTATGGCTCACACCACCCTGAACATACCATGATGATACATGGTGGTAGCTGCATCATCACTTGAAGCTATGGTGAGGGTTGACCTTTTAACTCAACAGTGACCCTAAAAGAAAAAGCAAAACTTTCAGTCTGCGGATGTACAGAGCTGGTGTCGACCCTTGAAGACTTGCAGCATTGCAGTCTCACTAGTTTACACATTAGGACCTCAGAATAATTACTAATGCACAGTTGGAATAACTTTGAAACAGTTTGTCACTCTTCTCCAGTTTCACATAATGCATAATGTTTTGTTGCTCTATCACATAAATATGTTGCAGTTTATGGGTTTTGAATATTTGTGTTTGGAACTTGTTAATCTAAACTGAAATAAGTTGGGGGAAAAATAATTGAAACTGAAGTTATCTGGATTTGGTGTTTTAAGGGGTTGAAATGAAGATGAAGACTTTATTTGACGTTTCTCTCTGACATGTAAGAATGATGAATTAGATGAAGAATGAAAAAGTTCATAAGTATTATATCTTAACAGCAAAAGTGAAATGCATCAGAGAAAGACATGATTGGCTCACCTTGAGGAAGAGTTGAGGACCACCATATTTTGTAGTTGAAGCTGAGGTAGATGTGTAGAAGCTGTCATTTCTATCCTTTTTTTTATAGTATAATTTTTTTTTATTTTCTCTTTGATATAAACTCATGCAAGTTTTCTCTCAAGGTTGAGCAATCAACCAACCAACCATCCTATTGATTACATCTGATATGTGGGCTGACAGAGAATTTTTAAAATCTGTGTTACATTCTCTCTAAGCTTTCTCATATATATACTCCATAGTTGCTCAAAACTTCCCTGCCTTTTCTTTAGAGGAAATCCTGATTTCTGCTCCATGCTGCCTCTTATATACTCTAATCTGCCATCTTTCCACCTTTGATTACGGCTCTCATGGAGTCACATGTGATTTTCAACATGTGTGTATGTGGGGAAAGTAGGATTTCTCTCCAGACCTGATTCTTCAGACACTATCAGATGTTATGTAGGGCTGCATATTAGAAAGTCTTGCCATGGCAATAATATTGCGATGATGATATCTGTCAAGGTATGTGGCAGTTGCCTTCCTCCTCCTCTTTCTGATCTGTACTCCCATAACTCTGTGGCCTTTAGCATTCAGGACAAGGTCATTTGTGTCCAGTTTGAGCATCTGCTGCCGTGAGAATCTGTCCAGCTAAATATTACATTAGCATAAACAGTCCAATGGAATGCATTAGCCAAAAATTATAGCGCTCCAAACAGTACGCTATAATAAAGGGCACTGTTCTAATATCACAAATTAGAAGTCGTGATAAACTAATTTCACCACATTATGCCTGTGGAGAGTTATTACACCAAACTGCACAATCTGTCCACAAAAATACAATTTAGAAAGAAAAGCTTAAGTCATCAAAGAAATCAACACTGATGCAGATTTATACACACACACACTTCTCTATACATGTCTGGATCTGTTTGATCCAGACATGTGCGCTATAATATAGCGCACTGTTTGGGACTGACATAATGTGCAGTCCTAATGTCATGTATTAAAGCAGCTCGATGATTGAAACTAGGGAAAATAATTGTACTACACAAAATATTATGTCAAATTTCTTTAAAATTATTACATAAAAAAATAGTTTGCTCCTTAATTTTCTTTTGTTCGTGTAATACTATGTCACTTTAAATAAAACTTGATTTAAAAATATAATTTTTCTCTCAGGAATATGAACTATAACAAAGATGAAATAATAGAACAGATTCATGACATGCTCAGACATTTTGACTTACCCATTTCCCTAAATAGGTTAGGAAAATGTCTTAAACATAAAGTTGGTCGAACGTTGGACAGAATGATGGCAAGTCATGTAGTTTCATTTAAATGTTGCAAATATTTCAGCAGCTCTATTGTCTCTCGTGAGGCTTTCTCCACATTCTAGTTGGTCTCAATTTAGTCGAGTGATATCTTCTCCCAGATGGTAGATTAACCCACGCCTGGTGACACTCTGACTAGTCGGTAATGATTCAGTAGGCTCCCTTTTAGTATTCCTCCTTCAAAATGGTCACCAGCGAAGGACAGAGACCCTGATGACTCTCTAGCCGTCCTTACCAATCGTTGCAGTCTTCCTATCAGCTAGACTGCAGTTTCTGTTGCCAAGATATGAAGCAGCTTGTAAGGGAGGCTCTGAAGACTGCTGGGGTGAGGATGGAGGAGGGGAATTTTCTCCTGCCTCAGCCTCCTGAGGAGTTGTTCTCGCTGCAGAGCTTTCTTCATCAGTCATGTGGACTACTAGATATTGATCCCTTTTATAGGGGAGCTGCTGATGCTCACTATTTAGCCTTTTTTTCTAAAGCTGCCAATATGGGACGTGATGCTTGGTCTCCACACCACCTCCAAAAGTATTTTTCTTGTTTAATTCTCATCCCAAGGAGTCCCACCACGGTTGTATCATTGATGCATGCAATACACTGATTTGGGCTGAATTTGGTGGCATAGTCATGCAACTTCTCTTCTTGTATTATTGCCTGACATTGTCCTAAGTTAAAGGCCTCATAGCTGTACTAATGTAAGCATGACCGTAAAATTACATTCCTGGCATCCTGTTGCATGATTCTGGATGGGATGTATTAGAAAGCAAGTGAAAATTTTGGCGTCATTGTGAAGCAGACAAAAAGCACAGACTAAAGGATTAGTGACTGGGTCAGAACATCTCCAATACTGCAGCTGCTATGAGGTGCTTTCTGGCAGGACAATGGACTCTACCACTAAACAAAAAATGGTTTTATGAGCTTGAGTTTAAGGTGTGGACTGCTTGGACATTGGAGGCCCTGCCTTGCTAGCTGCAAGACTCAAATAATCTGCTGTCAATGTTTTAGTGCCAAATGTTATACCTTAGTTATGTAATTCAAGCTGTGATTTTATTGTGATAAAAGGTTTTTGTTTATATTTGGACACAAAAAATGTTCTGAAAATGCATGAACACAATAGTATATTGTTCAGCAGCAAACCACAGCTCAGCAGGACGTGAGGCTGAGCTTTACAATATAATTTTTTTCATCATCTGTGACAAGAATGAAATCAAAACCAACCTTTTTTGTCCTTGTAGACATCTGGTTAGAATCTACAGCTGCAGAGCATAATTTCTGTAAAAAAAAAGAATCTGATGGCAATCTGGCACGGATGTCTCTTTACGTCGGAATCCATCTTCTGCCTCAGGTGCTCTGTGAGGTCAGATGCTGAAGAAAATGCAGCCAATGCTCCCTGAAGGTCTGCCAAAGCAGAGGGATTTATTTGTTTATATATTTAATGTAGTAAAGATGACATGCTTACTGGTTTCCCTGATTGTAATGACAATATTGTTTATTTTACCGTTTTTGAAAATGAAATCCAAATGAATCCAATCCTTACACAGTTTTTATTTTACTTTTTGTTTTAAGATTTGCAATTTGCAGTGGCCAGCTTTTTCTTTGTTACATGTATAGAACATTTTTAACTTGTAATTTATGGTTCACAGAATAGCCCTTTTTATGGACAAACAAATAATTAAATAGTCATTTTAGGATTGGCAGTGAAAATATTTTCATATTAAAACTTGTCTGTTTTGTGTTGGTGACATTCATTTGTGTGTGTTTGTGTCTGATTTATAGGAATACCAAGAGCTTGACCAGAAGACCACGCTTTGCATTGTGACGTTACACCGCCACAATGCTGGGGTTGCAGGGAAATGCTTCAACGCCCAAAGTGTATCGCTGCGTGGCGTGTTCAGACACCTTCAATGGATTAGCCTCCCTACTGGTACATCAGGCTACTCATGCGAGTACCGAGTCCAAGAGCTCTACCCCCCCTCCAGCACGGCCAAACAACAGCCTGGTGCAAAGCCAGGTTACGAATGATGCCCCACCTACTGAAAAGCCTGCTTCATTGGCTCATCTGCCTGACAGCCCTGCAAATTCTTTCTACATTTGTGATTGTGGGGACGAATTCCTAGACTTCCATCTCATGCTGGAGCATAAACGTTCACATGTCTGTCAGCAACAGCAACCTGTGGAGAATAATGTTTCCCTGCCTGGTGGAACAGAGAATAATCATGTCTTTTCAGCCCAGCAGACATCATTCGCCCCCGTTCTAGAGGCAGGTTTAGACCTGAGCTCCCCCTCCACTTCCAAATCCTCAGGCTCTGAGGTACCCACATCAAATGCACTTTCAAGAGATGTGGCCTTGGAAGACAGTGTTGCCATGGTAACCCCTCCTCATGGCCAGCACACACCCCCTCAAGATGTCAGTGTGAAACCAATTGAGGGCATGTCTACCACAGGAGAGCCTTTGCCAGAGAGCAAAGAAGACATGGGTTTGGAGGAGAACACCAATTCTGTCTCACTCTCTGATCAGCTGGAAAATGTGCAAAAAAACAACATCCTCATGAAACTGTTGGCTTCTGCGTATCAGAACCGCTTGCCGTCTTCCGATTCTGAGAATGAAAGCAAACACAATGTCATCCCAAAGCAAGAAGACATTCCTATTGACATAAGCCCAGTAGCTAAAGCCGAAGTGTCTCAGAACAATGATCTCTCCACTGTCCAGATGAGGCGACTGCTTGTTAAACCTGGAATAAAGACAAAGGCCCCGTCCATCAGCAGAGTTCTGGCTTCAAGTAGGAAGAGAGTCGTCTCTCTTACTAAGACTATGTCTCCTGTTGTGGTTCTGGAGACCCGCCAAAAGCTCATGGATCCAACTTTAAAAGGGCTTTATGGAAGATATCAATGCGGTCGCTGTCGTAAGGTCTTTCCAAACTTGGACAGATTGACAGAACATCATTTTTTGCACAAAAAAGAAAGGATTAAATGTTGCCGCCGTTGTAAACAACTCATTATTGGACGGCTGCCTTTTTCCGACAATCACGTCTGCATTCAGATGAGAAACAACTGGCCAGCAAAGAATCTTCAAAACAAATCGCCCTTTGGCTCCAAAATTGTGCCATTTCATAGTCTGAGCAATGCCAAAAAGGTTTACTTCTGTCCATTGTGCAAAAACAGCTATGCGCGAAGGTGGAACCTTAAAACACACAGGTGTCACGGTGCTGGGTCGGGTGTCCAGGGTCAGGTCAGTCCTTCGTTTCAGAGAATGTTGACGCTGAGGTCAAACCTTGGTGCCCAGACGGCAAGCGTAGAGGATGCAAATGAAGGATTTAAGACGGCCTCTGTGGGAACTGACATTGGTGCTCACATCAAAGTTGAGGGGACTTCTCAAGATTCAGAACTGTCTGCAGTTTCACAGTTGGGTTGGATGCCTCCTGCAAAAACCTTCCCCCCATTTTCCTTAAAAGCCTCCATGATCGATTCACTTCAGGACCCTTCACTGGCTTCCCTCGAGGAAGATGATGAAAACTGGAAAATGGTGGAGAGTAACGGGGAAAACGGCAACGAGGGGCAGTGGACAATCCCCTTAGACGATGAGATTCAGGTATTCAATTCCACCAACAAACTTGGCAACAACAGACACCTGACTCAGTCTGGATCTGTCGAACACACAGAGATACCCCCCAGTGCTCTGCCCTACTTTGTCAGAGAAGGAGTAAGGCGTTACCCTTGTAGCAGGTGTCACAAAACCTACAGCAAAGCGTCGACTTTGAGACGCCACCTGCTACTGTGTGGAGTCAGACCACCTGGGTTTGGGAATGTAGCTCAGAGTCAGCCTCATCGTGCCACACCTTTAAACACCACTAACATTAAACCAATGTTTTCCTGCTATGTCTGTGGAAGGGCTTTCAACCGCAAAGACAACATGATGACCCACAGGAAGAGATGTCAGCTGAAGCGAACAATGTCTGGTCTGGATGGAGGGATCATGCTGCAGGGCTTGCAAGGCGACATGCCAGCTGATGGTCAGATCCAGGAGGAGAACAGTGCTGGAAACTGGGGCATCATGTCTCTGCCATCTGTGCTCCCAAGGAGGGTGACATGCGAGTGTGGGGTGGGATTTACATCCCCGAGGCTTCTCCTGGAGCATCTGCAGAAGCATGCACAAGAGTCTTACACTTGCCCAACCTGCGGAGAGACCGTTAATTCCTGGGCTGACTATGAAGTTCACCTGCAAATCCACATGCATCCTCAGCACAAGCTGGCAAAGGGACACCGATCGCAGCCTCTTTTACTAAGACTGCAGCAGCCACAGTCCACCCAGCCAGTGCTTCCACCACCGCAGAAACCGCCACGCTCAGAGCCATCCCAACACCTACACCTGCTCTCTGTAAAAAAGGGGCAGCGGATTGTGTGCACCCGGTGTGGGAATAGTTTTGCCACCCGCTGTTCCCTTCGTAGGCACATATCCTGGAATCGCTGTAAAGGCGTGCGGGCCGCGAACCCCCCCACGAATCCACCCAAAACCTTCCACTGTTCTCACTGCAACTCTGACTTCCCCAACAGCATCAGCCTCGTGTTCCACCAGAGAAACGGAGCATGCAAACCTGCCATCAAGCCCGTCCGCTGCCCTGTTTGTCTTCGCTGGTTTGGCACCATGGACAGTCTGCAGAAACACCTGCTCACTCACAAGCAGTCCGACTCGTTCCGTTGCGACGTGTGTCAGGGAACGTACCGCAGCCTCAAGTCGCTCAAGAATCACCGTAGGAGGATTCATCGCATTCTGATCGGACAGCCAAAGTCATCAGCGGTCGATGCGCTGACTGCCAAATGCCATCTGGATTTAACTGACTGAAGGTCTCTCATGAAAATTGTGTGTATAAAACCAGAGTCCATTTTTATTATTTTTTATTCCTTTCATAATTTCAGATCATTTTCACTTTGCAGAGTCTAAGCGTCTGGGGGGCAAATTTGTAATTCGTAAATTCGTTTTAGAAAAACTTTTAGGAGTTCTTTTAGCTTGCTGCTGCTTAAAAATTAGCTTTGTCGCAGTGTACATTTTGGGTTTGAATTTAATCCCTGCCATTCATTAGCCTTTTTAGTCTGTAAATTATTCCATAACTACTTAATAATCAAAATTTTAACATTTGTTCAAGTTTGGTGATGTAGCTTCTTGTTCTTGATGTTAATAAACATACAAGGGTGTGCAACGTCTTGAGTATATTTGTTCTGATTGATTTAAGGTTAAAAAAAGTATAAAATTTATTTTTGAATATTTTTAAAAATGTAGGTTAAATCCATGAAGTTTGACTTGACTTTAAATGCACTTCTTAGCACACTACAGCAATTAATAGAAGTTTAACACTTAAACTCCCTATAAGCCACACAGGGTAACAGGTCTTAAGTGTAAATTTGCATTTGCATTTCAAGTCATGTAATTTGATTTTTAATTTTATTTTTTCTTCCCCTCAAGGTTTGTATCCTTTAAGTGTGTGGAGCGGTAATAAAGGTGCATCAGAAAAGATGAATGTACTTCACTGTCTTCATTACAAAGTGCCAGGTATTTAAATTAGAATTTTGTAGATGGAATAATTTATGTTTTGAGTGGTTAAAAATATGGTCAAGGGATTTAATATGAAACACCTGCAACATATTGCAGTTGCTGCATCTCATTTTTAGTTGGTGTAAAAAATGCTTAATCTCGGTTGCAAAATGTGTTAATTTGCCAAAAACGTGCATTTGTAATCTGTGTTGAACATCTCAACAGTAAATCCCCTCAATGTTGCCTGTACTAAAAACGCATATTTGGGTGACACGATAGACGAAATTGTCTGGTATTTGTTGCAATGTAATTCACATACATTTAAGTTATATTTTTACACAGTTTTGTGTGACAGGAAGACACTTGAGTTAACTCTGGAAATAAGTAAAAATTTGTTTTTCTATTTATCTAGGTGGTGTTACTTTAAGATTAAATGGAATACACATTGGGACATTATTTAGAAAACATTCCTGCTAGGTTTTGTATGAAAACCAGAGACCTATTTGTCTGCCTTAGCATACAGGGGTAAATAGATGTTTACTAAAAAATTTTTTGACTTGTAAAATACCATCCTATGCAGATGTAATAGTAAAGTGAATGTGTCAGACAACCAAAATAAAACTTATTCCAGCTTCCATTTCTTCCATCTGCTTTTGTATCTTCAGCAAAAGGAGGTAACATTTATTGGTTTCCCAAATTTGACATAATTGGCTAAAAGAATATTTTTTTTAGTCTAGTGAAAACCCACTAAATGTTAGGATAGGCTTATATGTATACCTCATCTTATTTAGTTAGTGGATGACTGTCTTTAACTTTTCTGGATGTAACGTCAAAAATAATAAAAATATCCTCCAAGATTTTTGTGTTACCAAAGTATGCGTTACAGTATTTAGACGCGTTTTCTCAGTCGCAAGTCACCCATGAAAAAGGAGGAATTTCTTCAGCAGATAGGGGGCGGTATAGCCAAGAAAACCCGAATGAGGCTGTAGAAGAAAATGCGTTTCTCCCCCCCCCCCCCCTCTCTCTTGTTATTCGGATTGATTTGGAGGGCTAACTAACTGCTACTTGTTCCTGTGTAACACCGGCAAGTGGCTCAAGTTCTTACTGTCTACTGAAACAAGAGAGGACAAGCTTTTTTACTGTTTCAACCCAAAGATATGACACATGTTTGATTGACTTTAACCTGAAGGTAAGGCGGTGGTAGCATCCGTGGTTTCTTTGATGCTAATGTTAGCATTGCAGGCTAATAGCAAGACAAGCCCGCGTTTAACAAAGTAAGGCGGTGAGTCGATTAAGCATGTTTAATGTTGCAGGATTTTCTTTTTTCGCGTTATTACAGCGAATTATGTTAAAATATTCCGGTAGGTTTGCAGTGGTCCCATCTTTCATAGTTGCACCCTGTTTAGTACATTCTAATTATTTGGACGAATAGTTTATTCGATGTTCATGAGTTGTATAATCTTTTTGGATGATATGCAAAATTATATTTAGAAAAGTACCGAAAGTCATTTTCTGAAATTATTAATTATTTATCTCGAATACTTATTTGTACATTTTTGCTAGTGGGGGAAAATGTTAATGAAACTGTTACTAAAAATAAAGATTTCCCATTTTTACCCAGCACTGAATTTAGTATCTTGAAGTTTTATTTTTCAAGAATGATGTAAGTGACATACCTGGAACAAAAGAAAGAAAAACCAGCTGGAGTTACTGTTAATGCTTATGTAGAAAAGACATTGGAAGGGAGAAAGAAGACAGTGGTGAGAAATCGGACATTAAGATCAAGGACTTGTATTTTTCTAATCTCAAATTAACTCAAATTCAGAGATGTCTTCAAATACGTTTACAAGCAATGGTCTGGAATTTGTGTTGGAAAACAGGAAATCAGTAAGGTAAGGTGGGTTTTTGTCATCTGTCCAAAACAGTTCTATTAGGTCTGCACGATATTAAGAAATATGCAATTCTATTAGTGAAAGCTGCAATAACGATACAAAAAACCAGGTGCAAGATTCCTTCTGCTTATGATTTATGGTGAACAAGGATCCCAGATATTTGAGTCCATATAGCTACGAAAAATACACAACTATTTCCATTCTAACAATGTTTTATTTAAAATGGTGCTTTTAGTTTACATCTATTGTCTTGGTATTAAAACAATTTACTTGTGATTTCTTTATTACTCTGCCACCTTACTAACTCCTTAACATTTTTATGTTGCTTTAAACAACAAAGCCCACTTCTTGCCCAATTACTGCTGGAGATGGGCACCAGCCCCACTTGTGAGGAATCACAGGGTAAACACTGGATGGATGGTTTGACAAGTGTCACCAAATGTATTACAGGCATACATGGACTACTCTTAAATAGTTGGCAAACATTTAATGCAGTCCAGACAGTTCTTCTCATTTAGCATATGTTTTTTTTATTGTAACAATAAATATGCAATACCTTGTGCAGCCCTATTTTGTATGTCAAAACAGACAATTTTAATAAAAGAAGAATTAAATGAACTAAGATCACGTGTGTGGGTTTCAAAACATGGCTGATGTGCTTAAAAAGCCACAATTTTGGTTTCATTTATGTTCCTGAATTTACTTTAAAACCTGAAATATATTGAGCTGGTGAATTAAACATGGAAATTATAAAAAATTTTTGACTGACTATGAACATTACCTTGGCTAAGGAAGCATGTGTTCTCTCTCAGAGTTGTTCTTTCGCTTAAAGTTAAGTGAACTTTAACGGCCCAATTATATTGTGGAGTAAAGAAAATCTTATCAGATAAAACAATTTTATCAGCTCAATTGACACCCTTTTTTCTTTTATAGATATCTGGGGGAACACATTAGATAGTCAAGGATTTTCTGTGTATGTTTGATATCATTGGAAATTCTCAAAACTACCATTTAAAATGTGTTTTTTGTGGACACAGTGAAGCTAGGAGCATAATTAACAATCCAGCTTATGGAGCAGAAGGATCAGCAGTAGACCCATTGATCCAAACATGTTTATTGTTTTTGGTAGACTACAATCAACCTGCATGTGGTTACAGCAACAGGTGTAACTACACCTGTTATGCTAATGGCATATCTAGCTTAGTTATGTCATTTATAACTAAGCTAGTTATAACTAAGCTAGTTATAAATGACAAAGGGTGTCATGAGCTAATGTATGCACTTAAAGAAATGTGAAAGATTTCAAGAGAAGGAGCTGGAGACCTGGCAGATAAAAGAGAAAAAAAATCCAGATTCCTTTTTTTTTTAAGACAAATTGAGTTTGGGCTAATCTTCCCTTCTGACTTTTGATATGTCCAGATGACTGTAGACAAAACATATAGTTTCATAGTCAAAATTGAAAACAAAAATGTACATCATCTTATGTATTTTATTAAAAACAAAGCAACAATTGCTTTACTTTTCATACATGGATTTAAGCAAAAAATCCATGTATGAAAGCTGCTTCCTTTCAGCTGCTAACCAGCAGCATTTCATTTCTTTGCTGCTTTCAAACTGCAACTATTTAGAATTCTACTATACCATAAAACAGTAACTTAGCCATATTATCGTGAACTAAACCTAAATACATTTTCCAAGTGGGCTCAAATGGAGCCAAGTTTGTAATAGTAGTTGGTACCTCATATATTTATTTTTGTCGGAACTCTTTTCAAACTTTGACAGAAGCGAATTATGAAGAAAATGATTGCCTGTCTCACATTGGAAAAAAAAAACATCTTGGATCTTTAAGATTGAAGTGAAAATATTCTGAACTGAAAAAACAAAAGTGGGTCTTTTTGGAAGATGTGTGTCTTGTTACAGTCAACATAAACGTACCCCAGGATTACGCATAAAGAACACATTGACTGTCACACATGGTGGTGGCAGCATTATGATCTGGGGTTGATCTGCTGCTTTTGGACTTGGATATTTCATTGTAAATTATTTTTGTAGTAGAAAATCTTGAGGGGGAATATTTGGCAAACACAACCAGCATGCTAACTATGAGTAATATGAAATACATAAAATAAAGGTTTGACATTAAAGACCAGACTAAACTCTGAATAAAAGGCTGTTTGTATTTACTTGTCTCTTAAAATGATTTCTTTAAACAATGTTTAAAAAACAAGACAAAAGGTTACAGGGCAGGATCAAATAAGTTTATCCTTTTTTCTACTTAATTTTCAAACAAATAGTTATCTAAATATGTAATGTATTGCATTGTGAATGGGAATATGTGTGAAATAAACTAAGCTAAACGTGTAACAAATGAGCAAAAAAGAAAAATTTATACGGGGAAAATACTTTTTCATAGTTATGTAACTTAAAAAGCACAAGATGCAGACTAATACTGCATTGTTATTTTTGTTGTGCATTAATTATCTGTTTCACTTTACAGGAAAGGTGTTCTTGCAGACTCTACATCAGCTGTGATTGCACACATATGCCCAGCCTGATCATGGAGCGCAACAGAAAAATCCTGCAGTGCTTCCTTGAGGATACGGACACCATAGACCTGACAAACTCGGGCCACTTCTGCTTCAGCTGCGAGCAGATCTTTGCCAATCAGAAATGCCTTGAGGAGCACATGTGTCCCCTGGCGAGTTTCATCTGCTCCTGTGGAACGGAGTTTACCGAGTACAAAGACATGCTGGAGCACAGCACTACACACGAACCTGGGCATCAAGTGCTCGATCATAAAACCATCCGAAAGCGAAGGATTGAGAAGTACAGGGAAGAGGAGGAGAAGCTGAAAAGGTTGCAAGATGGTGAGGTTGTCTGGAAGGCACCTAATGAGGGTAGTGTACCCTCAGTTTCCAAACTTCAAGTACCCAATACTTCAGGTCTCGCTTCTTATGTTCCTACACAAGCAGCGCAGAATCCACAAGTGCCTGAGTTGCTTTCGAATCCTGTCCCCCAAGTTGCAGCCGTGCAGAACATCTTCTCAGATGTTGGTGCGCCAACCGTGGACCTTTGGACGCTTTATCAGCCTGTTGTACTGTTGCAAACAATGACAAATTTCAGAAAGACACAGCCATACACTTGTGGTAAATGTGAGCAGGGCTTCATGTCAAAGGTGGCCCTAGTCTCCCACCACAGCTCGCATGTGACAGATAAAGTCTCCGGCTGCATAGGATGCGGGTTGCTACTGTCGAGCAAAAAGCTAGTGCCTCGATTTCACATTTGCAACTCCAACTATCAGAGCAAGTATCGACTCATCACCGCAAAACCGTTGAGTTACAAGCCCCGCTGTGGAGCCAGTCCTAAAAAGAATCAGCCTTCCCGTCCTCAGGTTGCTTTCGCTCAGCAGCTGGAAAACCAAAATCCAAGTGCAGCTGGAAAGAGGAGTCGGCTTCTTCTGGCCTCAGTCGCAAAGAAGAATCAGAACATCAGAACATACAACAATAACACCAACCGAGTACCAAACATCACTGCTCCTTTGCAGTTGAAGAGTCAGAATGCCACTGCGTCCAAACCTTACTCTGGTGTTTCCATCGCAGCAAAGACTCCAAACACTGCTGCGTTCAGTCCAGGCGCTCAGAGAGATCGCGTCACTCCTGCTGAGGTGCAGAAGACGTCTGAGGACCCCTCGTCGCAGAGTAACTTCACCTGTCGGGTCTGTCATCTTCCGTTTGAAAGCGCCCAGCGGCTTCAGAGGCACAAGTGTGTCAAGGCCCAGGAGTTTATGGCGAAGCACATGGTTGGTGGAAAACGAGATTACAAAATTGTAAAGGTAACACCAAGCGCCCCGCAAATGAACGGTGAGAGAAAGCTGGGATTTTCCCCCGCTGCCAGCACAATAAAACCCCAACACACGCCGGTCAGCCTGGAGAAGGGGAAGGCGTCGACCCCCGTCAATGGAGGGGAGTCTGATGATGACTGTTTCATTGTTGAGAGTGGACCTGAAAAGCCCGCTGAGGTGATTTATCAAGTAACCTCGTCAGTCCCCATAAAGAGTTGACTAGTAGTGTAGTGTGGCACATTATGTTTGCATGTCACTGTTTTATGTTGACTACCAAGAATCAACGTATTTCATCACACAGGGACTACATGCTTCTGAGCTTTCCTCAAACTGCTTTAGGAGTAGGGAATAGTGGTTCAAATGCTTCTTTCATAAGCCAGCTATCTTTTTCTAAAAAAGTAAATGTTTATGTACATTGTTCAAGAGTTTGAAGTTTCTGCCCCTTGAAATGGGACTTTGTGTAAATTAAGTTCAGCTTCATGATATATGTGCATGGTTCATCCAGTGTAGATGGGGAAACCAGGTACTGTGTAAAGTTTTTTTTTAATCAGGTTTTTAGTCAAGTGAGTTTGTTGTTGAAGCTACGGGACTGAAACACTTATTCCTTGTGTATTCCTACCAGCTTTGTCGAAGTTTATGAATACAGTATATGATGTAATAAAGTATATTTTCAAACTTGTTTTCTTTTTTTCTTCTTGGAAATATGCAACTTGCATTGGCAAGACTTTCTAATAAAAACATAATACGGACAAGCCCAAAATTATTCATACCGCTGGCAGATTTAAGCATGAAAAGTTAAAATTTTGCCGACATGTTTCCTCTGACTTGAAGTACTTTTACCAGTTTGGAGTGGGCCAGCCATCACCCAATTTGAGTGTGATTTGTGAGGAATACTGTAAGTTAGGGTGATGGCCAGGAGGCCCTCCAACCCCAAAGACTTGAGGCTCATCACCAAAGATAACATTTGGGAACATACAAAACGCTCCTCAGCAATTATAAGGATTTGATTGCTCTTATACCAATGAATTAATTATTTAAAAGGGTATAGATAATCATTGTCATGCCATTTATCATTAAAATGTAAATAAAAAAATTTACAGTTTCATCTTTTGAGGCACAAACATACTTCATTACATGATCAGTCTCTTGTTACAGACATGAATAATTTTGGGCTTAACTGTTTGTACACAGTTAATCTAAATTTATCCAGGTATTATTCCTTTATATAACACTGCTGAGTGTTTTATTATCAAACAGGTTATAAAACGTTTTTTTATCTTTCCACAAATCTAACCTGTTCATCTTTTAAAACTGTTTATAATACATTATTATATACATTATTTAAGTGCTGAAGCTTTTAAGTGAGATTTGTAATATCTGCTGTTGTGCCTCAGTTCTCTTGTCCACTTCACATTTCGGAATAATCCCAACCCAATTACAGAGGTTCGCCAGCAGAGGGAGTAGCTGGAAATAAAACACAATTGTGATTTAGCATTATGAGTTTATGAGGCATTCACAGACTGCTTGTGAAAGCGCCAGTGTAAATACCAAACAAATTACATTCGGAGAGTTGGCGCTTGAATGACTTAAGTTCCTCTGTTTAATGTTGTAATAACGGAAAAGTTGGGCTGTTTGGAAATACTATGAGAAATTCGGTTTCAGGATGAGGTGCCGGGAGAAAATAAAATTATGTTTAAAGAACAAAACAGCTTTTTGTGTCTACTTTAGTTATCGCTGTCCGATTATAAAGCGTATTTTATGATATGTAACGAAAACAAAAAATTGGAGAAGGGAAAATACTTTTTCACAGCAGTTATGCAGAATTCTTGTTTTACTTAATGTTTATTCCACATTGTAAGAAATTAATGCTTCCAATGTTTAATTAAAAGGCAAAACTCAATGCCATTCATGCGTGTGATGAGCGTAGGTAAACTTAGCATCAAAACTTTAAATACCATAAATCTCAGTTATAATTCTATATCGGGCCTTCCGTTTAATTAGACAAATTGTTACACTGAAGGCATTCGCATTAGCACACTACACATTTTAATTTGTTTCCAAAATGTTAGGGAATATATTCAAAGTAAAACATATTCATGTATGCCGTTATTATTATCCCTAAGTCATACATTCCAATCAGCGTCTTTTTAAAGGTAGCTGTCTAGTTATTACTCTGTTTTGTCAAGAGCCCGTAGTAGTTTTCCTCATTACTTTGGAAACATCTTGGTACTTTATGCAGTTTTTGCTAGTCCTGGAGGAGAATAATCCTATTTCCGACGGAACGGGAAGCAGACGCTCTGTTAACCCACACAACGCTATTAGCATTAGTCTGGCTGCTTTGTGCATGGATAACGAGTGTCGTATTGCAGAAAACTGGTCCGAAAAGAAGGTAAAGCCTGGTTCCCGTATGCAGCTCAGCGTCTGGGTCACTGTTACACCGCAGAAAGTTTCCAAACAGCCTCAGAGAGAGCTAGGTTTGAGTTAGCTAGCGTTAGCTAACGGAGCAACGGTTCGTGCACGCGACGCAGAAACCAATCCCGTCTTGGTTTTACCCCACGCAGGCAATGCAGTGTAAGGCAGGCACTTTGTGTTTATTACCACTCATCACGCTCCACGAACCGCAGCTGTAAAACGATTCGCTCACTCCTTATTGTTTATAAACAAAGTTTTGCCAGTAGACGCTGGGGTTAACGGGTTGGTGCGGTTGGCCTGCAACGTTTTAGAAAACCGAGCTAGCTAACTGGCCTACAGAACCATAAATGCCTCGCATTCATTGTTGGTCATGCTACTATTAGTATACAATGTTAACTGGTATCTGGATGCAGGGGCGAAACATTACTAAAAGGCTTGGGAAACAAGTTTGTGCCGTTTTGTCTGATCGGTATAAGTGGGGTTAAATATGAGGCACAGACACAAGTCATTGTTAGTCAGAAAGTCTCCATCAGATGTTCAATGGAGGAGAAGAGCGGGCTGATGTTAGCAGCAGCTTCAACATCCGGACATGCAGTTTCCCCTATGTTTTTGTATTTAATGATCACTTACGGTATTTTAAACACGTCACTGTGTTTTTGTTACTGCACATCTCTCCAGGTGTAAATGAGCTGAAATTACTCCAACTAACCAATAGAGTAATTCTGTAAAAAGTCGCGTTTTGCATTTGTTCTATTTAGAGGAGGACTGATGAGAAATGATTACTGATCCGCCAATACCGATTTCATTCAGTGCTGTACTCTACAGATAGAACAATAGTTGTTTGAATTAACTTTATGAGTAACAGTGACTTGCTCATAGTAAAGTAAAATAAAATAAAACAATTTCTGTAAAATTACCCACATTTACTCTCTCAAAGCAGTACTAAAAATCTACTAATAAAGTTAAATAAAATATTTTAAAATGTGCAAACTAAAACTAATGCACACTTCTTGCATTCTGGCAAAACAGAAGCTGGGTTTGACTGATAAGTTTGTAGGTGTTTGGAAAACTGAACACCGTTCAGTAGGAACAACCCACTCAGTGACACACTTGTTTTTTCACATGACTGATCCAAAAGAGGCTGCCCAGTGGTGCAGCTGGTAGAGCTGTTGCCTTGCAGCAAGAAGGTTCTGGGTTCGATTCCCGGCCCCGGTCTTTCTGCATGGAGTTTGCATGTTCTCCTTGTGCATGCGTGGGTTCTCTCCGGGTACTCTGGCTTCCTCCCACAATCCAAAAACATGACTGTCAGGTTAATTGGGCTCTCTAAATTGTCCCTAGGTGTGTGTGTGTATGTGCATGGTTGTTTGTCCTGTCTGTCTCTGTGTTGCCCTGCGACAGACTGGCGACCTGTCCAGGGTGACCCCGCCTCTCGCCCGAAATGATAGCTGGAAATAGGCACCAACAACCCTCCTGACCCCAGTAAGGGAAAAAGGGTGTAGGAAAATGGATGGATGGATGATCCAAAAGAAGATGGATCCAAAGCAGCATTCATGTAACCAAACCATGCTTCAGCACACTGGTTTGATGCATTTGCTTCATGAATTGCTGCATGTCAGCTTCAATTCTCTAGTTTTCCCTCAGCAGAGAGGATTGTTTTCAAAGTTACTGCTAATGTATTATGTATCCACGCATTAGAAAAAGAAGTAAATTTTGTTTTTGAGCTTGCTGATTACGGATCAGTCTAAATCAAAATTGTCATCAGACAATTTCTCAGATCACCTGAAGTTCATATGCGTTCAGTGTTTTTAATGTTGTAGCTAGTGGATATCGCATACCGCAGACAGGTTACATTGAACGTAATAATGTGATGTTACTCATTTTAACCTCTTTAGATGTGTAGAATAGTCTGTTTTTATACTAATACGCAATGAAGATTCCTTTGTCTGCTTCAGATTTATGCCACCATTAACGATGATGCCCATGCTTGTTCATCATCTTCATACAAGCATAATGCAAACAACCACCTGTAAGCTGTTGACACAAACCAAAAGTGTGGCACATTTTCCATGCTTTTCTGCTGTAAATGCTACATATTTATGTCAGGCATTGTGATTATATTGTTCTTGCATTCCTCATCACTGCCTGTTTTGTCATTTTCTTCCCTGCAGACATTTTGCCATGGGGACTAAAATGTCGTTTGGCAAAGGAACCGGTGATCAAAATGCAGAATCTGATTTAACTTCTGCAAGCTCCCCCTGCAACTTTGTTCATGCTGCATCAGACTGCAAACAGGTAGCCACTGAAGGAAAAAAAAGTGCATGAGTTATGAGAAAGTGCTGATGTTGAAAACTAGCCAATTTTAACAGTGCATGTATACAGTTTTAATTTTAAAGTACACTATATTGCCTCACAGTCTCAAGTATGGGACCCTGCAAAAGTATTCATGGCCTTTGAACATTTAAATATTTTATCCTCAAACACTAACATTTGATAGGGTTTTTATGTGTAATGCCAACTAACAGTAGTGCGTAATTGTGAAATTGAACCAAATAGACACCTGGTTTTTATTTTTTTAGAAATAGAAACCCAAAAGGTGTTGTGCCCATGGCATTCCTATTCACCCCGAGTCTGTATTTTACAGAGCCACCTGTCAGTGGAATTGCATCCTAAAGTATTTTTGAAATTACCAAGAGCAGTTTTCAAAATTTCACACAGATTTTTAATTTGATTTATATCTAAACTTTGACTGTTCCATTTTCACACATAAATATGCTTTTTTGTAAACCATTCAGTTGTAGCTCTGGCTTGATATTTAAGTCAATGCAGTGCTGGAATGTGAATATCTGCCCCAGTCTAAACACTTTTGTTGCTTCTAACAAGTTTACTTTCTTTGTATCCTTGTCCATATTTCTGTCAGCTCTAAAACATTTACCTGCTTCTGCTGGGAAAAAAAAGGATCCCCACAGCATGGCGCTGCTACCACCATGTAGTGTTGCTTATTATGTTAAGACCCCATCCATTCGAGAATGTTTTTGTCTTTTTCAAAAAACAACCTCGTCCTCATGGAGCCATTTGCAGAAATGGTTTAATTCAAAAAGGCCTGTTTTTATTCCACAGACCTTAAAGTGGAGTATGCATAAAGCCACCACACGAGGTTGGCTGTAAACACAGAAAAATAAATAAATAAGAGTAGGGAACAACAAAGTATGAATGGAGTATTTTGTAAAACCTTTATTGAGATGCTGCAGCAGTTTCCCTTTAGATATGGAGCACAAATGCTAAAAAAAAAATGTCTCATTTTAGGAAAAAATGTTCCAGTGTGGACAGAGCCTAAATATGAATACAATACATTGTGGTTTCTGGTTGTTATGTGCGGCAGATTTTGAAAATGTTTGGGTGCGATCAAGTCTTTTGCATGGCTTTGCATCGTTAGCTAACCTCTTTATCTGCATGCTGTAGTCACATGAGAAAGATTATAGTGCATTATAAAGTAGTAAAAAAATTTTGGAGAGTGTTCCAACCAAGCACTTGTTCATTAAAGCCTCTTTTACCTCATTATTCAACAGACCCCTGGGGATGAGAGGTGCAGTGAGGACATGAGCGCAGCAGATCTGAATCAGTCAGAACACATGGAGTCTGACGTCCATACGAGCTCTACAACTGCAGGCCTAAGTTGTCAGCCAAGTGAGGACGCGTTGCCACAAGTGGGGATGGATACTGGACCTCTGCTGACCTCTGTGAACTCTCCAACATATAAGAAAAGGGCCAAACGAAGACGCGGTAGGTATGTTAAAGGCAAACAGCCTTTGACTGAAGAGAAAAAGGATTCAGAGGCTGCTAGCTGTGTTGAGGATCAGCGTAAGGATGTCAGCACCACAATAGATTTGTCAGCAGCTTCAGTTAACCACATCACTGGTGACTCAGACCATCATATAATCAGTGGATCATCTCAAGATGAGAAATCAGGTTCTGACGCAGTCCTAAGTGACAAAGTAGATGGTGAGGTCACATTGCAGGTAAGACGAAGAAGAGGACGACCAAAAAAATCTGAATCTACAACTTCACAACAAACTGCTCCAAAGATTCCCACACCCCGTCAATCTAATAACCTCGGATGGACCCTGAGGAGTAGAGGAGAGCAACACCCTTCAACGGAGAACGGAAACTCTGATAGCAATACTGACATAAAGATAACAGACGGGACTTCTACAGACGAGAGTAACCCAATATACAATCATGGCATTAGGAGGAGAAGAAGGACTAAGCCTCTGATTAATGAGAATGTTCCCGCCAAAGTGGCAAAGCTGGATGATTCCACAGAGGCTTCACTAGTGTTGAGCAATGAGGCAGGGGAAGCAGAGACGGATAAACAGGTGGAACACAGTGCTGATAAACAGGAGACTGATAGGAACAGTAATGCTGATGAGTCTTTGGTAAGAGAGTTGCAATCCTTTCCAGAGCCTGAAAAAAGTCCTGGAGAAGATTTGAACAGATTAAATTTGGTAGATCCCCCTCAAACGGAAAGCTCTGATCTAAAGAAGTCAGTGAGGACAAATGACAGAGAGGAGTCTCAGTTACAAATTCCTAATTCATCTGATCATCCAGTTAATTCAGATGTGCAAAAGGCAGAATCTTCTGACATGGCTTTAGAATCATCCTCTGAAAAATCACTACAATCTGTAACTGTGAAATCTGAGAATATTGAGATGGAGGTTAATGCTTTACCTCCTGTGTCAGATAATCATGCCTCTCAAAACAGTGCAGACACCTCAGTTACATTACCAAACAGGGCTCATACAGTATATAGGTGTAAGAAAGGTGGCAAAAGAAAGAGAAGAGTTTTTAAAGTTTCCACGAGCAACAACCATGTAGAAAAACAGGAGGCTACCCCTGAAGTTGAACAGAAACCTGACTGTGGCAATGTGAAGATAGAAGCCAACTCAGATGTCAACGATAATATTATTTATGTTAAAAAGGGGGGCAAAAACATGCTAAAATGCAGCTACTGTGCCCGTTTATTTAAATTTCTGTCTCAGTTGATCGTCCATCAGCGCATTCATACAGGAGAGAGGCCCTTCAAATGCACAGAATGTGGAAAAGGTTTTACTAAAAACTCCAACTTGAATCTCCATCTCAAGATGCACCTAAAGAACAACATGTATCAAAAATGCCAACTGTGCAAAATCAGAGTCTCCATCTCGCAGTTTGCCTCACATATGGAGTCACACACACTGGGGGTGAACGAGCCGGCCCATATTTATCCCGACAGGAGAATAGAAAATCCAAGCCAACCCAGAAGCAACAAGAGTGTCCAGGAAATTCAGAAGGAATCTGCTGAGAAGAAAGGCAACAAAACATGTCTGTACTGCGGAAAGACGTTCCCATTCCAGTCCGCCCTCAAGAGACACGTCCGCATCCACACGGGAGAGAAACCCTACAAATGTGACATATGTGGCAGAGCTTTCGGGCAGTCTTATTTCCTCCGCGTGCATGAGCTGACGCACTGGACTGTGAAGCGCTACAACTGCACCCGCTGCGAGAAGTCCTTCTCCCACTACAGCAATGCCAAAAACCACCCTTGCAAACCGGTAAGCGGCAGCAACGACTCCCAAGCCAACAGACGCATAAAGCCGCTGTTGACGTACACATGCTACATCTGCAAGAACGTTTTCGAACACCTGCAGAACTTCAACAATCACATGAAGGAGCACACGGGCACCAAGCTGTTCCGCTGCTTGTATTGCGACAAGCTGTTCAGCGTGATGTCTGATTTCGAAGCCCACCGGAGTCGGTGTGCGGCGGAAAGGAACGTGTTAAGCTCGATAAAAGAGGAGGAGATGATGTCAATGATTCGTTACAGAGTGCCTTCGCGTAGCACTTCGAAATGCAACAGTCCACCTCGCGTCACGCCTTCGGATTTTAAACCCCAGAAAAAACAGCAAAGCATTGTTCGCAAAAGACACCTCGCTCACTTAAGCAAGCCGCTTCAGATCCCAGTCAGTCCCCCTCCTCCTGTCTCATATGTTGTCTCAAAATTAAACAAACTGGATAATAGATCCGATCCCAGGAAATACTTGTGTCCGAGCTGTGGGCGTCAGTTCCGACACATGGGCAGGCTCCGGGCACACATGCTCACCCATTCTCCCAACCAGACATTCCCCTGTGCCCAATGCGGAAAGACGCTGGGAAGCTGGAAGAAACTGTGGATTCACCAGAGGGTCCATCGGCAGCCAAGTGGCCGTTTCACGTGTCCCCGTTGTGGGCAGGGTTTCCGATTCGCCAGTTCTTACAGAGAGCACATGAATCAGCACCCCGACTACCACTGGATCAAAGAGAGGCCGAAGAAAGTTTCACTGCCTTATCAGTGCGAGCAGTGCACATGTAGCTTTCAGACTCTTGATCTGCTGTTCACCCATCAGCTCTGCCATTCGTCAGTGCTAGACCTACGGAAGGAGCCCAATTTAGTGTTGCTCACTGATGCTCACAGTTCTCAGTCGAGAGCCAAAATTTCCCCTCCTAGCGAATTTGCACAATCAGCTGGCAGAGCTAGCTCTGTTTTATACTCTTCACAAAAACACCCAGATCTAAATCCTCAAATGCAACCTTTAGACGCAGATTATTCTACTCATTGTCCCAACAGGACACATTTAATCGGCACCAACAAAGTTAAAGAAAATGGCCCTGGAAAACCTTCTTCGCCCCTAAAACGTGTGAACTCAACGTGGACTCAAAATGCCAGCAAATCAAACAAAGACTCCTCAGACAGTTTAGAGTGTGCTGTGTGTGGAGTTATATTTCCTGCAGTTTCAGACCTATTTCACCATTATATGGACCACGCAAGAGGTCTGGTTTAAAATAATACATTTTAAACACGTGTCAGTGTCCTACACATCACTGTAGAGTGAGGTTAGACCACTGAAAGGTTGAGGTTAAGAGTTTACATTGAATCAATCATAGGATAATCTCCAGACACTGGCTTAAATTTAGAAAGATTACCATGTATAATTCTTCCCTTTTAACATGAGATCTGGAAAAAGATGAAAACAGTATAAAGATACTTGTGCGTACATCTGCATAACATGTTAAATTTTATATCACAAAAAAGAAATGGAGCACAGTGTTGTTCTTGAATGGCCCGTTTAAATTTTTTATTTTTTTTTCTCGTACTGATAAAAAAGTACCTATTTGGTTGTTTGGGAATATTCTCTTATGCTATTTTATTTGTTTTCTTAATACATTGATATTTTTCCACAAGATTGTCATATAGATTCTCGTATTCATGGAGACAAGCCCATAGCTACTTGTTCAAGTTTATTCTGTGTATGCGCCTTACCTTAGTTTATCAGCGTAGTTTCTGTCAGTTTGAACAAACTACCTAAAAACCTTTAGATGTGGAGCTATAAAACTTTAAACTTGCTCAAGAATGCCTAAAACTGTAGCTGTGTCAAAAAAGCATTCTGGACTACTAGTGTTCTGGGTAGATGGGTTAGTCACCAGACTCAGAGATTTAATAGTGGGATTGGATTTGTGTCTGAAGAATATGTTTGGGTACCCATAAATTACTGTTAAGTAGAAAAAGCATAATAGCCCCCTTTGAATTGACGGCTGAATATTTTTCCTGACAGTCAATTACAAAGGGTGCAATTGCTCATGAAAGGTCACTGTGAACTGAACATCCACCTCGTGCTTTCTGAACTTTCTGAACTGGTTTATTTCTACGGGAACAATCAGAAATGAAAAGTAATTTGGTCGTAGACAAATCAGAATTTTCTAAGATTTTAAGACTGATTACCGACTATGTACATGTTCATTATGATGGATTTCAATCTGATAATATCCTGATCAGTACACTGGCTGACAAACATGCCCTTCCTGTTCTATCTGAACTCTCTCAGAGCATTAATGTTTTGCTCCTTGTCTTGTTGCCTTGAGTATTTTGGAACCATGAAATACAGTTTTTTTAAGAAACATTTTGTTTTGTTGTACATAAATTTATGCTATAGTTTGTCTTAAAAATAAAGTTTCTTTTTCCACATAAAACTGTCTTTCTAAGCTTATGAAACTTTGTGGTTGAGTCATCCTTTTACTTTCTTGAAGATGGAGGAATTAGTGACTCCAACATGAATACAGCTATTGGGACCTCTGTAAGAGTCGTAAAATGTCTGAAAAAGCAAAGATGCCTGAAAATCCTCATCAGACAAACTACAGAACCATTTGAAATCCTGGAGTGTGCAGATCTCTTTGTTCTTTCAACACAAATTACTGATTGAGTTTGCTTTTATTATAACTTGCATGCAGCTGGTAAAATAAGTATTAAATGCATTGAGGCGTTGACATAAATTCACCTCAGTTGTCAATAACAACCTAAAAGACATAGTATTGAATTTAAGGGTACTGGAAATTTCAAGTATTGAAACATTTTTAAAATATTTTCTAGGAAGGCCTTTTTAATAACTGCTAACATCAAGCCCTTGTTTGTATGGGGAAGCCAGTGATAATTTTCTTTGGAGTGACTTTGACATGTTAGTTCTCACAAACTGCTTTTGAAACCCCACAGAGCCTTTTCTATGCTCCCTAAATTTATTTCCACAGATTTTTGATTATTCGCCAGTAAGGTGATTGAGTGAGTTTAGCAGATTTACTTTATTTCAAACCAGTTGCAACTTTCTTTCATGTTTTCATATTCAGATTATTATTAAGATGATCCTGGTACATACCTCCTTTCATCCTTGCCTTTATTAATATAGTTCCCAGCCTACATTTTATGTTTTGAAACATTGTTCTTTGTATTACAAGTGCATCAATTTAACACGTATGTAGCAAATCAAATTTAAATCTGTGTACGTAACTAGATTTGACTTTCTATGTATTCAATATTTTCACTATGCACATTTGCTTTAATGCAACGTCTTCTAAAATTGCTTATCCTGTACACCATATCACTTTTAAATTCTGTCAAGCCTTTCAGGGTTGAATTGTCAGCGCAATTAACTATAGAAGAATGAGCCAAGTAAAAGCCAACAGAAAAACTTGGTTTATCATTTTTATTATGTATTGGTCACATTGGCACGGGTTGCTGATGTTTGAACAACCTGTATCTGTTTAACAGATGGTTTCATGCCACACGTTTCCAAACTTGTCCGCTTAGTTGGAGGACATGGTGTCGCGGATCCAGGTGTTGTAGTTGCAGACCTTGGTGTAAACTCCAGGTCTGTCCTGCTGGGCGCAGCCATATCCCCAGGACACAATGCCCTGCAGCTGGCCATTGCACACCACGGGGCCACCAGAGTCACCCTTTAACAGAGGAAACAGGCAAAGTATGAGTGAATAGTTCTGAGGTTTCAATTTGCTCTTTAAAAGGGATTTTAATCATACCTGGCAGGAGTCCTTGCCACCAGCCAGGAATCCGGCGCAGAACATGTTGGCGGTGATCTCTCCAGGGTAGGAGTTCCTGCAGCTGGTGTCGCTCAGAATGGGGGCATCCAGGCACCTCAGAGTATCAGGGTAGTTGGCTAAAGCATCATAAATAAATCTAAATATCCATACTAAACTACGATGCATTGTATATAAATGATGTGGCACTGACTTCCGGAGCTGAGGGTGTTTCCCCATCCAGAGATCAGACAGCTGGTTCCAGCTGCGGCACAGCTGGAGGGCAGAGACACGGTGCCCACGTAGCTGTTCAGGGCAGCAGGGGTGTTCAGCTTGATCAGCATGATGTCATTGTCCAGGGTGTAGCTGTTGTAGCCGGGGTGACGGATGACGTTTGAGGAGTCGATGAACTGCTCTGTTCCCTCACTGACAGCGATGTTGTGCTCACCAAGACGCACATTGACGCGACTGTGTAGACAAGCAAGGTGGCACACGTATCCTGTAACTTTGTGAAATGTTGTAATTTTGAGTGTCTCTTAAGCTAAATCTACAGAGAATTGACTTACGACTTCCAGCAGTGAGCGGCGGACACCACCCAGGAGCTGGAGATCAGGGAGCCTCCACAGAAGTGGTAGCCAGAGTTCAGAGACACGATGTAGGGAACAGAGTTCTTCCTGCACTCATAGCCGCCAACGATCTTGTCGTCCTCAAGGGGAGCAGCATCTGTAAACCAAAGTGTAAGATTTTTTTTATATTAATTATATATACTATTCTTAATTCATCCTTGACAGAAACTTACAAGCTGCAGCAACAAGGGCCAAGAGAATGAAGTACTTCATAGTTGCGTCCTGCACCTGGATGACTGTTCATTTCTATTCCTGTTCTTTATATACCCAACCAACCCTCTGCTATCAGACTGGTCAAGGACATAGGCTTCCTATTTTTATCTTTTGGGAATGCAACATGTGTAAATTGACATCTGGATTCTGCTGGTGTGGTAATAGGATTAAATTTCCTTCTGGGTCACAAACAATTTTTATGGTTCTAAAGTGTATAGCTGAGATCACCAAAGATTAATTCTAATTATCCTCAATAAAACTAAAAGTATACAAAATAACGCAACAGTAAATAAAATGCTATCTTTTTACTTAAACTTTGACCCAACCCTCAATTTTTATTTACTAAATTCTGTAAAAATATCTAGGTTTTATACAGCCATATAAAGCAACGTAGACCTGTAATATATACTAAAATAACGCCTTTAAATAGTTAAAAACTAAGAATTATGACTGACACATCAAATTGTCCTGTTGAAATCAGATATTCATCTTCACTGTGTGAAAAGACTTGTATCTGTTTTCTTCCTCTGTCTGATATTTAATCAGATACTAACTCACTGATTAAGTGAGTTAGTATTATCTAAATGATTTCACATATTTGGTAGCTTAGATGTGTTCCCATAATAATCTGTAAGTTTGGCTTTAAAATCTTGGGCACATTCTTCCCCCTGAACTGATGTTACTAAGTTCAATTTGTAGGCTGTGTAAATGATGATCACACGTCTTTCTCCAGGTTCGTGATATGACAGATTAAACATGAGTCAGCAGTTAAAAATCAACCAAACTTTAATAAAATGCAACAGTTATCTTTCAGGTATCAGACAGAAACAAAACATTCAAAGATTTTGTCAGATTTTGAATGCATTCTGATTATCCGCAATTATATAGATTTAAGACATCTGATTTTACAAAATAAACTGCTTATGAAATATTACAGCGCCACCTGCTTGCATAACTAATGATTTGGGTTACTTTTAACAGTTTCAGCTTTATGAGTCATGCTTCCTAATGAGTTGTTATTTCCGAGATACTGCAGTTCCAGGTGGAAAACCTGGAACCAGACTATTTCTGGTTCGGTCAACCTGACCAGGGCAGGAACGTGAGAACATGATATTCCAGATGCAGCAAGGCCCTATTAAAGCATATCATACTCAGTTAATTAATATTAGCTTCAATACCTTCTGACTAACACATTGTAATTAAAGAGTACATATAATACTATATTGCAAATTGTAATAATAGACCAATTATAATCCCACAGCTGCCTTGTTCACTCACAGGTTTTCATCTCTGCCCACACATTTTCCATGAGGCTGAGATCACTGCTTTGTCAATGCTACTCCAAAACATTGACTTTGTTGACTTAAGCCAGCTTCTAACTATTATAAGGAAGGCATCATGTAAAATTTACTTTTTTGGGATTTACATTATGCTGTAATGTTATCATCTCATCAAAAATATACCTGAATGTTGCCTTGATTCTTTCATGCATGTTGGAGAAGTCCTTTAATCTCCTATGGCAACCATGCGGCTGTGATGACGAAGCTCCTCCTCAGGACTACAGTTTCCAAGCTTCCATATTACAGTGAAGCCCTCTGTCTCTACTCCCCCACTCAGCTCCTTCAGACTAGTTAGCAGCAATTAGCAAACACTTTGTGGAACCGCACATCTGCAGAGCTCATTATGAACTGCTTCTCAGTGCAACGCTAGTAAAAATGTTGCTAATAGAGCAGCAATATTGTGATGGATTCCTGAAGGCAGAGTGTCAGAAAGAGCAGGACTTTCTTAAAGAGACATAGGCCCAGTCTCAAGGTGTTAAATTTACAAAGTAAAATTTCATTTATGTCATATTTGGTACATATAGCATTTATACAGTAACAACTGACGTTAGTCTAGTTACTTGATTGTGTTATAAAGTGGAAAAAACGCTGCATGTCTTTTTACTGTTGTCCATTTGAAAGACCAATTTTAATCAACTCTAATTTCCTGCTTGATGTATTTAGATTTTACTTCAGTATTTCCACATGTTCTTTACTAATGATCCCATGTATCTTTGCAGTGCTTGGTAGTTTCCACCATCTTCCTCCATATGAAACATGGATCATCATGGCTGAACATGTCGATTTTACTTTCAACAACCTAATGACTGGACTTTCCCATGATACTTGCTCTGGCATACAGTTGTTTGAACAGTTGAATTTGTCACTGTCAAGCATCTGGACATCATAAGCAAGAAAGAACAGAACTTAAAGATTCACAATTGTCTTCAAGATTTCTTGTTTGATATATCTGGATTCTTCCTCAAGCCTTATGTTTGAGGTTTTGTCTTCAAATATTCACAGGTGTGCCTCCATATTTTCCTGGTGTTGTGAAAGAAATCAGAAGCTTGCAAAGAAATAAAGTGCTTTCCCAAATTGTTGAAAAGTACAGCAAGTCCGATTTAGTGCTAGACAATGAGAAAAATGTTTGTGTGTGTATATGTACACCGACTGTAAATACTTGATATCGACTCTACATGCTATTTTAAAGTAATAAGAGTATTTGCTCCTGAAACACTGAGTTGTTTGAAATATTTGTGTTTGTGTAATGTTTAGCCACACTGTGATGTAGAACTAGTAATTTCAATAGAAATTTATTATGTTTTTTATGTTCCTGTGACCTTATTTGTCTTTTTAATCCAGGTGAGCAAGAAGGTATATAACCTTAACCCAGGGCCTTCAGCCTCTGAAACCTGTATCTGCAATGGAATCCCCTTTCAGAGTCCATGTCCATTCCAGATGTTCCCAGCTCATCCTCTCAACTCAGTAGGATTTACCCGATGTGTCTGGCGGTCCCACCCAACCCCAGATCAAATTCCCAGACCTTCTGTTTGCCAAAGTCTTCAAGACATTACAGACTGGTTCTCATGATACAATATTTTACTCAGTTAGAGAAGTTCATGTTTTTTTTTATTCATATAACTGGTAAGCTTTCTCAACAGTGGATGTTGTGGAGCAAGCAAAGATAGAGTTTTGAATTGAAGCCATTTATTGTCTGTGATATATTTTTTTTAATTCAGTTTGAGAACATGATGTTGTAAGACCAGGTGTTGTAGTTGCACACATTACCATGAACACCAGACCTTTTTCTCATGGCACAGCAGTAACACCAGGTCACTCTGCCCTGCAGCTTGTGTGCCCTGGGGCCACCGGAGACAATGATACACAGAGGAGAGAAGATGAGGCAGAGGTCCTTACCTCCATCTAGGAATCCGATGCAGATTATGTTAGAGTTGATGCAGTGTGTTACTCAGATTAGATTTAAAGTGAAGTGTGCATTATCTTTGGCCAGATGTGATGGTAATGTTGGCATGAGTGTGGAGTCTGTTTTTGTTAATAATAGCTTTCTATTGTCTGTTTTATTTTGTGCTGATTTAGAAAAGAGAATTGTTTATCTAGGGAAATAAAACAAACAAGATCATTATTTTCACATTTTATTTGTCATAATGTCAGATTCTTCAGCTTCATGACAGATCTCAATGACTTTATTTTCAATCTAGTTGGAGGACATGGTGTCGCGGATCCAGGTGTTGTAGTTGCAGACCTTGGTGTAAACTCCAGGTCTGTCCTGCTGGGCGCAGCCATATCCCCAGGACACAATGCCCTGCAGCTGGCCGTTGCACACCACGGGGCCACCAGAGTCACCCTGAAACATAGAGAAGGTAAGAGTTAAAGTCTTCTGAAGTTGTACCTGTTTTACCAAATGCTGTTTTTTGTTCATGTTTCTACCTGGCAGGAGTCCTTGCCACCAGCCAGGAATCCGGCACAGAACATGTTGGCGGTGATCTCTCCAGGGTAGGAGTTCCTGCAGCTGGTGTCGCTCAGAATGGGGGCATCCAGGCACCTCAGAGTATCAGGGTAGTTGGCTAAAGCATCATAAATAAATCTAAATATCCATACTAAACTACGATGCATTGTATATAAATGATGTGGCACTGACTTCCGGAGCTGAGGGTGTTTCCCCATCCAGAGATCAGACAGCTGGTTCCAGCTGCGGCACAGCTGGAGGGCAGAGACACGGTGCCCACGTAGCTGTTCAGGGCAGCAGGGGTGTTCAGCTTGATCAGCATGATGTCATTGTCCAGGGTGTAGCTGTTGTAGCCGGGGTGACGGATGACGTTTGAGGAGTCGATGAACTGCTCTGTTCCTTCACTGACAGCGATGTTGTGCTCACCAAGACGCACATTGACGCGACTGCAGAGAGAAGCAAGGTGGCACACGTATCCTGTAACTTTGTGAAATGTTGTAATTTTGAGTGTCTCTTAAGCTAAATCTACAGAGAATTGACTTACGACTTCCAGCAGTGAGCGGCGGACACCACCCAGGAGCTGGAGATCAGGGAGCCTCCACAGAAGTGGTAGCCAGAGTTCAGAGACACGATGTAGGGAACAGAGTTCTTCCTGCACTCATAGCCGCCAACGATCTTGTCGTCCTCAAGGGGAGCAGCATCTGTAAACCAAAGTGTAAGATTTTTTTTATATTAATTATATATACTATTCTTAATTCATCCTTGACAGAAACTTACAAGCTGCAGCAACAAGAGCCAAGAGAATGAAGTACTTCATGGTTGCACCTAATGAATCCACACACCTCTGCGGCAGATGCAGTGGGTTTATATAGAGGGAACTCTCTGACTCCACTGCTCTTTATCAGTCCGTGCTCTCAAGGTTTTTCCATTTAACTTGCTCAGTGATTAAATATTAAATCACCTGGGAAAAAGCCTCCTGGTCGAAGATAGAAAAACAAACACAGAATCCCACCTATCCCCTGTTTTAAGCTGACTCGTCTAACAGTCTTTATGTTTGTGCGCTTAATATTAAATATGTTAAGACTTACAGTAGCTACTAGATGTGTAGATATTCCAGTTCTAATTAATCCCTTCAAATATTTTCACATCATGAAGTGAAAAGGGGTTGAATGAAAAATCAAACAAATCTACTAAAGAATAATATAAATAAACACATCTGCAATAACTTGTTTTTTCATAAACATGTATACCCTTACAAAAATGCTTGTTGAAGTACTTTTTGATTTTATTTCAGCTTTCAGTCTTCTTTGACTATCACCGTGCCATGTCCCATTATGTTTTAGCAATATTTCCACCACTCTGGTTTGTAAATTTTCTTCTAATCTATCAGATTGTTATCACATCTTCTCTTCATGTGACCCCCAAAAATTCGGGTCAAAACTAACTATTGTTTCGAACTGTTCACGATTTCATCCAATTTTACATATGTTTTGATTCCATCTTAAGTTACGTAACCACACAGTATGAGGCTGCCACCCCGGTGTTATCCGGGTAATGTGCTACACTGCATTTGTACCAAATAGACATTTTTTAATTGTGGCCAAAAATTCCACTTAGATTTCATCAGACCATAGCAATCTTCCACAGGGTGCTAGGTGTTTTTAATCACCTCTGAACACAGTAAAACATAGTATGTTTTTTTTACCCTTCTCCTGACTGATACAGCTGAATAATTACATAATTTTGAGCTTTTGAAACCACTCAAAAGCTGTCTTAAGTATTAGTGCAGTGTCAACACAACCTGCAACTTTTTTAAATCAATATATTCCGACCTACCTCCGATAGTTTTGTTAATTTTGCAGCTGAATAATACAGTTAAAGTTTGGAAATGGTTCAATTTTTATGACAAAATGTAGCTATTTATATTGCAAAATATAACTTAAGCATTTGGGGATCCAGTCTTAGGGAGAAAATATCTACACCTTATATTAGTTTAAGGTCTTAAATAATTGATGTTTGAGCTCGAATGAGTAATTTATTAGATTATTTATTCTATGTATTTGATAAGTTCACAACTTATGTGTTTCTTGCTGCAAAATATGTTAAAATATCCAGTGTTTTTCTTTAAGTAACTTAAATACATTAAATACAACATTTTTGTGTTTATTGGTCATTTGAAAAATTCGTAAGAATCCAAAGTGTTTAAACTTACAATCTTGTGTATTTTGAGAGATTGCCTTTGGACAAATACCTTATCTTTGTATGTTTAACACAGATGGTCAGAGCAAGAACTTACTTTCTTTTTTCTAAGAAATCAACCAATGAGACGTATGAAAATTGTGCTGCTTCATCCAAATACGAATAGTTACTTAGGGAATTCTGACATCTGCATTCAGTCCTCATATCTTGCGGAAGTGATGACATCTTTTAGCGGATGTCTGCAAACTGTGCACATCTTTTGCCTGCATTTTCAATAGGAATTAGGTCTGGTCATTCTAAAACATGAATATGTGTGGAGCTTTATTACTTTATAGTAAGTTTGGCTACACGCTAAGTGTTATCTTCCTGCATCTCCCAACACTGCCTTGTATTTAGCTCAATCCGTCTTCCCATCAAAGTAGACCAGCTTCAAAGTCCCAACTCTGCTTAAAAACTGTTGTTCTTTAACAAATTATTTGAGATCTTCAAAAAACAGCTGTACTTATTGAATTTAAATTACACCAAGAAGAATTAATTATGTGAGTTCTGAAGATAACTGGATGCACTGGACTTACATAAATAAATATAAACGCACGCCACACCTTGCAGATTTTTTGTTTAGGAAAAAAAAAAACATTTCTTCCAGTTAATATGTTCTACTTTGTGATGGTCTGTCAAATAGAAGCACAGAGAATACATTGCAGTTTGTGGACCTGACAATAAAATGTGAAAATGCAGTAGAGGTGATGGTATTTTCTCCCAAAGCACTGCAAATGTTCCAAAAAGCTATCATTTTAGTCACGCTTAGGCATGTCGGATAAAAAACTTGAAGCCTCTAGAGACGACTGTTCCTGAACGCCGCCCACCAATGACGTAAACATTAAGCGACTGTCTCCGGGTTTGTGTGTCGACTGCTAACAGGAGCTTTTTCATTGTTGTTGTTTGGTTTCACCTCCCATGTGGACTCGTCTTCAGGTAGGACGCACCGTATTATCTCCCCACTACCCGCTTCAGCCCGGCTTGACGCTGACAGCCCACAGGAAGCTGCTTCTTCTACCCGCAGCTCAGGCTAACAGCTAGCTCCATTTCAGCACCAGCTCTTAATGTATGCGGAATGCGCAACCATTGCGGATGTTGTGCAGAAAAAAATGCGCAGCGATGCGACACAGAGCAGGAGAAATGGCAAGAAGATATATCATGACTGCGCAGCGCAACTGTTAGCAGTGTTTTGTTTTGTGTTTCAGATCTAGAGGAGAGTCTCCACCTGGAGGATGCTGCTGCTTGTCAAACAGATGGAGGGGTTCCTGTAGCCCTCAACCTGCACCTTATACACCCTCAATGTGGGAGTAATAACGCAACAGTGCAGCTGAGAATGGCTGAAATGCACTGAAGGTGCCACAAATAGACAGTAAATGTCTATATATGTGCAATCAGAGAACATGATTGTTTTAATTACCATTATTCAAGTATGACTTAGACTTTTTTAAAGGATACTGTTTAAAGCAGTATTTTTTTTAAATAGTCCAATTTTATATTTCCAAAAAGGGAAATAAAAACAAAATCACTACAGAGTGTCTGTGCAACCGTAACCATGTTAAAATGCAAGCTTTATATGAAACTTTGAGCTGCAGTTAATGGGGAGGGGGCTGCCAGTACCAGAATTGGCCCGCCAGTCAGTTCTGCTCTAAACCAGGTCTGATCCATGACTGAGTACTACGAGGAGGGGGGGCTGCTGTACGAGCAATCACCTCCCATGCACATCAAAGTGGAGTCCCCGGAGGGAGCCTTTGGAGGGGCAGCCTCAGAGAACGGCTTCCCCAGGGAGGATGAAGACTCGGAGAACAGCTGTGACCAGACCAGCGCCTTACCTGGAGGACTTCCCTTCAACGTGGTAGTGGTGCATCCCAACATTATGGCACCCGGCATGTCATCAGATGACCTTTTGACCATTGAGCAAAGTAAGTTTGTGAAAGTAAGGGCTGTTTGTTTGTTTCTGTGTAAGTCAACTATCAACTCTGAACAGCTTCCCTGTTCCTACTGAAGGAGAGCTTTTCCCACAACATGATGCTGCCACCCTCATGCTTCACTGTGTGGATGTGTTTTCATGAGGTTGAGCAAGATTAGAGATTTGTAGATTTGCAGTTTAACCAGAGGATCTTGTTTTGTGCTTGCTGCAATCACATCGCTTGTGACAAAAAAAAAACTCTGAAAAGTCTGGATGTTTCTCTGATTAGGCTCTGATATTCTAAAAAAAACAGTTTATGATGAGATTAAATTACTCTAAGATGGACTTTTTATGAATTGGTAGACTAGGATGATTATGAGGATTATGAAAATAAGGCAGAATTTAATTTCTCTTTACAATTATGCAGTTCTTAATAAAATTTAAAAAATGATAAAATCCCAATTACGATATTTAAGCTTGCAGTTGTAAAACTAAACGTTCCATGGATTTGAAAACTGTAACTAAAATTATTGTCAGGCATGTAAGCCATTATAAGATGCTACCTGTTAGTCAATCTTCTTCCTACATTCTTTACGCGCTGTCCTGAAATGCAGTTATGTTTATCTTCAAACTCAAAAGACAGTTTGTTTGCTGCTCTGCTTTAATCGATGAGGGGGGAGAAACATCTTTTGACGTTAAAGGAGTTGTTTATGTAAATATTAAATAAATGTACATTCCTACAAATATTTTGTGTCAATTTATTAGGCTTGTATTTTGAAATGTAACTTCAACTTATAACAGAAAATTCTTAAATAAAAATTATTATGACCACATTTCACTTTGCTCCTACATTCTTATAATGTTCTTTGAGTGTACTAAAAGCAGAAGGCATTTTATTTATTCACTTGTTTTTGTTTGTTTTTTTACATAATTTAGCAATCCATCTTCATGTTGGAAACATAGGACAAATTAATGTCAAATTTCATATAAATTTTCATATAAATAAACTTTGTAGGAATCACAACAATACATATTAAATATATATTAAAATGTACTTGCTAATGACTGGTTAAGTGAAAGAAACAGACAAGGACAAACTACTTAACCTAAGCACTGTTAATAAAGTTTAAAATATTATTCCTAGTGGACCAATGTTCAAAATCAGATTATTTATGTTGATATATAAATTGAGATTAAAAGTTTTGAAACAAAAATATATGATAATGAATGTCACATTAGATGTCTGTGTCTGCAAATTGATCACTTAAGTAAATTGTGCCATCTTATAATCCGTGATTATTAAATACAGTTAAACGTGTTGTTTGACAAAAATCAGAATAAACTTTTTTAGGTCATTTTTTTGTTTTTCTGATTCGATGTCTGACAATTAAAAAAAATATAGTTTTTTTAATTCAGTATAAGTAAAAAATATGACTTTTTTTCCACAGACAGAGCCATGTCAGCGGCGCTGGCCGCTGGCGGAGCGGGGAAGAGGAAGAGTCGTTTCAGCGGAGCGGAGCTGGAGGTGCTGGTGTCAGAAGTCACCCGGTGCGAGGGTGAACTCTTTGGTCCCGCCGGGAGACTCCGGCGGAGAGAGAGAGAGCGCATTTGGGCGGGGATCCTGGAGAGGGTCAACGCCGTGTCCCGAGTGCCGCGCACGCTTCGAGAAGTCAAGAAACGCTGGGACGACCTGAAGCGGCGCAACGGAGGCAGGCTGGCGGACGCCCGCCACCGCAGCTGCTACCTGCCGTCCAGCAGGGGGGCTTCGATGCTCGGGCGCTCCTCTCAGCCGAGCCCGAGGCTCCAGCAGCAGAGGCAGAAGCAAAGCAGCAGACCAAAGCCTATTTTCCCCTGCTTCCCAGACTCTGACCCAGGTAACAACAGACCTTTTTTTTTTTCGTGCAGCTAGATTTGCAGTAACTTCTGGTCCCATCACGCAGGTGTAGGAGTGGACGGATCAGACAGGGATGCTTTGGAAAAAGAGGAGGACATTTCTGAGCGTGAGAGAGACATGGGGGAGCCTGAGTGTGAGGCAGTGGAAAACAGTATAGATGACAAACTGGGGTTGGGACTGGGCCTGGGAATCGGACCCCCACCTACGTCAGAACGATGGCTGCCTCCTTCTCCTCTCTACAGCGCTCCTTTCTTGAACGGCAGCCCCCAGCCGAGCAGCCCCCAGCCGTCACTCGGGACACAGCAGGGTCCTCTTGAAGCTCCGCCCCGTGGCTCGTGGCTTGAAGATGAGCTCCGAGGCTTAGGGGAGGCTGCGATTCAGCTGGGGAATCGGGTGGAGAAGAGCCTGCGGGAGTTCGGGGAAAGCTTCAGACAGGACATGAGAACCCTCGTCGCTTCACAAGAGGCATTAGCAGTCAGTCTGCAGCAAAACAATGTCCTCTTGCAAAGGCTTCTGGGAGTGCTGGAAGCCCAGCAGCAACCGCAACCCCAGCAGCATCGAGGACAACAAGCGCATCCCTCACAAACGCCTCAGCAGCAGCAGCACTTACAGCCACAGCAGCTACAGCACATAGAGCAACAGCATCTGCAGCAGACACAGCAGCATCAAATGCACCTACAACAGCAGCCGCAGGTCACCCAGCACTCTAATAATCAGCCAGCGGTAGCATCAGCACCATCATCCCCAGAAATACACGGCACTTTTCCCCCGGATCTCGCCGCGGACACGAGCGGAAACCTGCACCGGCCGCGGCGAGGGAGAGCTCTCGACCACAGGCGCAGGAGACGGCGCTGAGAATGTATTTAAAAAAAACTGTATGTTTGAAAATGTGATGCTCCTTTTCCTTGCAGTATTTCTGTAAAAATTACTAGTTATATATCCTGTTTCTCATCTCACTCCATATCCGTAAACCATTGTGTACTTAGGTCTGTTTTACAGAAAGGACTGAAGCAGTTTGTTGAAGTAGACTCAAGTTAAAGGGGTGGCCTTTACATTACCCTTGGTACCACAAAAACATGTGCATAAATCTGTGGTAAGAAAATATTTAAACAACAAACAAACTTTTCCAAGAGAAAAAAAACAGGCTTACAATAGTCTCTGATGCTCAGTTCGCATGTTTCTCTGCAAAGTTCAGCGATGCTCTTACAGATTCAATCCTGACTCGGTTTTCCTGACTAACTGCGTCATCATAAAGTACTCGTGATCTGCACTTATTTCCATAAATTGTAGTTTTGCAGCTGTTGTAAGTACCTTCTAATGTATGCTTGTGCTTTTTTTTTAAATTTTCCTCACTGAAAGGAAACAAAGTTAGGGAAAACAAGAAAACCACATTGAACCAGAGTGGTGGCACTTCTGTTCAGGGCATTTGGTCGCCACTAGGCATGGGCTGCAATGGGACCCTTGTTTCATGATAGGCTTCGGCAAAAATACCAAGTTTCACAGTATTAACATGAAAATTTAAAGGAAATATATGAAACCTAGTTCAATTGCTTTTAGTTAAACAAGCAATTGTTTAACTAAACTAAAGCTGACGTTTTACCTTAAAATAGCACTTTTTTAGTTTCCACACCATGACAATCCATGCGTTTTTGTAACCAAAAATATTTCCCAACAGGCAAGTTTCTTTGTTATAAATGAGGAAGGCCTTAAGAACTTTTGCTTAGAAGGTGACAGGCCTACGTTTGTATTGCACTTTATCCAGTCTGAGGGCTCCAGAGCACTTTACACTAGAATCCGTTTCTCACACAATGACGGCACCGTCAGCCAAGCCAGGTGAAATGTCTTGCAGAAGGACTCGACAACCGAGACGGACGGAGTGTCAACCCACTGGATACGGGACGGATTCCACCTCTGAGCCACTGTCGTCTTTCTTTAAGCTTACAGCAACAGGTCAAGGAGGGGAAGATCCCTTTTGCCTGTAGTCAGTACTTTTTCTGGCACTGAGTGTAAAAAAGTTTTCAAACCAACTTCTCAAAACCCCGGTTTACGTGACAGCAGAGTCAGAACCTTTGTCAACTAGTTGAGGTAAACTATGATTTATTTATAATGATTGTTCATCAGTATTTGTCTTAAAACATTTTCTTTTTTTTTTTACAAACGTTTGCAAAATTTTTGTGATTCCATAGTTTCCATAGGAAAACTGGCAATATTTCTTTAAAGGTACATTGTTTTTTTTCCTTATGTCAGAAAAAAGTATAGAAAGCAGCAGATAGGCAATATGGAGCAAGAAGTTAAAGAAGGGCTGGGAAAAAACTTAAATCTGATACGTTCTCTGGTATGTTGTGTGTGTTTTTTGGGGTTTTTTTGGATGGTACTACTAATTGGCCCATGCCTAGTCACCACATGCTTGTTCTGTTTCAATAATTTTCATTATACCTGTCCAGGTTTTGTCTGGACAACATTAAGCTATGTTCTGAAGGTGCATTTTGACACAAAATTGTTATATTTTAAAGCCTTTTTGAATATATATATATATATATATATATATATATAGCTATATATATGAAAAAAACAGGTAAGCATCACAGTATGATTCAGACTTCAGCTCGTGTTTATGATGGACTTTTAAAGCATTCATTAGTATCTTGCAGCTATTGATAATCTTGCATGCAGTATCATGGACGTGTTTGTAAATAGTTACAGAGGAGCATTAAATGGCCATCATCTATGTAGTTTTGCACAAGTTATATTTTGTAGATAGATGCCGTCAGATGAAATGTAACTAAACTTAATAAAATACAAATATGGGCTGCAGAAAAACAAGGCTTTGGTCACTTGTGGATTTCTTACAGCATATAAAAAGCAATTTATATTATCAATATTACCGAGGTAAACATTTTATTCTAATGAATCCAAGTCTCTGAATTGTTTGTGGTAATTAAAAAATTGAAATACATGATAGAAATTAAATAAATCCAAGTCCTTGAATTGTTTGCGATAATTAAAAAGTGTAGGTAAATTATAAAAACAAGGTTAAAATCAAAACTGATGACATAATTTAAAACTAATTAATACAAAACTGGTAATCATCAGACGCACATAAGATAATGTTATGTTGTTTGACAGACCTTGCTGCTTGACCCCATGTCGAGTTGAAAAGTTACGGTGAATTACGACAAAGTTTTTACGTGTAATGTGTGCAACAACAGAGTCACAACAGTAGTAAACTGGAAATGTATAATTTAAAGCTTCAAATGTGTTCTCTAATGAAGCACGTCTGTTTGTAAGCAACAGGGGTTTTATTTTGAAGGTACCGACCGGAAATGTAATCCTGGCTTCATGATCCTTGTGTGCTCCGGACAAGGGGGTGCATGGGTGAAACATGGCCGCCGCAGACCCGAAGTCTCCGAATCGACAGAAAACCCCCGCAGAGGAGGTGGACACATCTGGGGAACAGGCCGCGGCGGCGAAGTCGGGATGCAGCCCGAACCAGAAGGATGAGGCGGCGGGCGAGAAAAACGGGGTCAGCCCCAACGGTGAGCTCGCAGCCGAGGATGTTGGCAGCAACGGCGGCGGCTCTGTTGCCAGCCATTCTGGGGAGGTTGGTGTCGAATCCGTTGCTGGAGCAGCAGACAAAACGACATGCGTCTCACCGGAGGACCGTGCAGCGACCGAAAAAATGGCCGAGGCCCTCGACAGCCAGCATCAGGCTTTCGACTGGTCAGAGCCTGAAGACGAGGAGGAAGGGGCGAAAACCCAAACGAAGGAAAATGATAAAAGTGGTATGCCAACAATGTTGATGTACGTTAGAGTTAGCTTTAGCCTGGGGCTAACTTGAGGTAAACTATCCCCTCCTACTCCCGTGCAGACTCTAATCTCTGCTAACGATATTATTCATAACAAAATCAAACCAGGGTCCCACATTGTAGACTAGCAGCAGTTAACATGACTTGTCTTTATGCATGCAGCTGACCAGCGTGGCAATGTTTACTTTCCTACTTTTCAAAGGTTCATCTTTATTTTGTTTATCATGTGCACAAACAGAAAAAATATTGCAGATTTAACTAATTCCAATTTGTAGTCGTAGTGCAGCTCTGCACAGAATAAGAGATGGGCAATAAACTCTCCAATGCTGGTTTTCAGGGTAATTTGAAATAATTAAACAGTTCTACCAGAATACTAATAAAATAATAATATTGTTTATAAGTGAAATATTTACCAGACATCAGAGAAAGTGAAACTCCTATATCATATAGAATCATCATGCAAATCTAGATATATTCCAGGGCTTGGTTTCTATTCATTCTGATGATTTTGGCCTGCAGATAACAAACATCCAAAAGTCAGTGTCTCCGAAAACGAGAGTATCTTGAAAAAAAAAATCATTAATTGAAATTCATGGTGCCACACACTAATCAGCTAATTAAGTCAAAGCACCTGCAAATGTTTCCTGAGTCTTTAAACCTGTCTGGGTCAGTAGGCGACAATCATGGGGAATGACTGCTGACTTGACAGATGTCCAGAAGACATTGACACCCTTCACTAGGAGGAGGGTAGGGTCATTGCTGGATACAGAACTTGTTCAAAAGTTCTGTATCCAAGCATATCACCAGAAAATTAAGTGGAAGGAAGAAGTGTGCAGCAAATGTGCAACAGAAAGGACTGTCAAATGAAATTCATTACAGACGAGCCACCACACACAAAGACGAATAATAGAAATGTTGCACTTCCCATTTCAAGCCTTTTCTGAACCAGAGACCACGTCAGACACATCTTAAGGAGAAAAGGAACTGGACTGTTGCACAGTGGTCCAGAGTTCTGTTTTCAGATTAAATTAGATACATTTTGCAGTTCATTTGGAAATTAAAATTCCATGGTCTGCAGGAAGAGTGGAGAGGCACAGAGTCACCATTGCTAGAAGTCTAGTGTGATTGTTTAGTGTGCCATTTCATGCTGATGTTGTGCCCACAGTCATTGCTGCCATCTTCCAGGAAATTTTGGAGCATTTCATGTGTCCAGCGCGTCACAAAGTCCAGGCCTGGCCCTGAAAAAACAGTTCTAATGCAGCACCAGTTTGTAGTTGGATCAAGGAAAGACCTTCTTTTGTTCTGAAGAAAAAAGGCCGGTTCATGGAGCGCATCAGCCAATCAAACTGCGATGAGCTCCATTTTAAAAATAATTTCTAATCAGATTTAAGTCAAAAACAAACTGAAAACAGCATCTGAAGAATAGTAAAACGAAAAGCATAGGAATAACATTGACTGACTCCCATGTTCCTGCAGCTTATTTTGAAATCACCCATGACAGATTTAAAGTAGGTCAACGCGCCGCTCATAGCTGCGCTTGCAGCTGATTATTTTCCCATGAATTCATAAATTATTTTGGACTCAGGCTGTTAATACCCCACCCTTGAACATTTGTGATTTTTTACCACAAGTAGAAGTCTAGTGTCTGAGACATTTCTTTTCTTTTAATATTACACTTGTGTGACTTTGTACTGTTTTTTTAGATGCGCTACTGGAAAGTCCAGTTGCATTTGTGTCCAAACTGGTCGCACTCTGGAGCTCTGAGTTTAGCTCCCATTTTCCAGCTGCCGGTTTGGACAAAAGATCAGCAGATCAGGATTGTGATGCGTTCACAAACACTACCTGTTGTTTAAAGAGGCTTGGTTGTAGGAGTGTAGGGATATTAGGGTGTCTGTTAGCAGGAATAGTGGCATAAAGATTATATTTGTGTGGTTAAATTGTCCTGATTCGCTGTGATCAGTCACAAAAACAGGATAAACCAGGAAGAGATTGGATGAGGCGTTTATGACGTGGGTTCTTTTACAGGGCATGTTAAGAACTGAAACTTAAACTATGGAAAAGTCCTGAGATTGGATGAAGTTATGAAAAGGTAAGATTTCACATCAGCTTTGATGGGAAACCTTCAGTTGTCTAGTAGCTCAACGCTCTAAGTATAAAACTGCTTTTTAAAATCTGATGCATATCTGTGAGAATTTTCAGGAGTCATAGAAGAAGAGGTGATCGGGCCATTTAATACTCAGTGTGCTCATTGCCTAGATAATATGACACAACTCATCTACTGACCAAAACCTTACGACTGACTGACTGGCCGGTCCCTGACCTTCCTCCTCTTACTTTAGCTTAGAAGTTAAGCTAAGATAATTTACACAAAATCTATATTCAGGATACCAAATTTTTCATGGTATTATGCAACTAATTTTCTATTATGCCAACTAGTAGCTCTACAGATAGCTTTAGATCTGAAATTCTGCTGATAGTGCAATAATTTCTAATCTTGTGAAGTTTGATTAGTCATTAAAGCTGAATGCTATGGTGTGCTTTTGTCTTTCAGATCTCAAATTTGCTGAGACTATTAACAATGCGAGGCAGGACGCTCCTGCTGAAGCAAAATCAGGAAAGACTGACGATGGGGAAAGTTCACCAGAGAAGTCGCCAGTTGGGGACCTGCAGGGTGAAGTCTACGCCACTGAGGACAGAGCAGATGATGACGAAGAAGCAGATTCTACAGCTAAACAAAGAAAGTGCCGTTGGGAGTGTAAGGAGTGTGGCCAGAAGTTTAGCCAGCGCGAGATGTTCAACCTTCACCGGCACTTTCATGCGCACGAGGACGACCTCCTGCCCCCAACCTGCAAAGAATGTGGCCTTACCTTCCAGCACCGCAGCAGCCTCATCAAACACAGGAACCAACACAAAGAAAAAGAAGAGAACCTCGAGACTACAAAGTTAGAGGACGAAACGCGGGCTCCATTTAGGTATCAGTGTGCAGAATGCAAGAGGATCTTTACTCAAGTGAGTAAACTGAGGGACCACGATTGCAACAATGCAGCAGAAAAGCCTTACCATTGCACTCTATGCCGCCAAGATTTCCAGTTCAAAGTATCTGTTACCAAGCACATGATGATGCATTCCCGCGAGTGCACCTTTAAATGCCAAGAGTGCAGCCAGACTTTCCCAAACATCATGTCCCTGCGCTTCCACCAGAAATCCCACGCTGCTCTTAAACCGTATGAGTGTCCAGAGTGTGGCATGGCTTTCAAACACTACTCCGTCATGGAAGACCACCGGCGCAAGCATGTCGACAACAGCCGCTCTCACCTCTGCAACATCTGCGGCAAGAATTTCAAGTACAGCAGCCTCCTCCATCAACACCAGTACCTACACACTGGCCAGAAGCCTTTCCGCTGCCCGGATTGTGGCAAAAAATTTGCTTTCGCCCAGAACATGAAGGCGCACTGCCGCCAGCACAGGCTACGAGAAACAAACTCATCTGGTGAGCCGCCTGGAAAGCAGCTTCTCACTTCTGGACATGAGGTAGCTAAAGGTCCTGAGAAGGAGAACACCCATACGAGTGAGGATACAAAACGCACCTTCAGCTGCCCTCTCTGTCCCCAGACCTTCAATGTTGCAGCTAAACTGAGAGTGCACATGCAGTTCCATGAGGACGAGTATGAAAAGCAAGAGAGGCTACTTCAATATCAAGTGGTGCCCAACAAGCACTGGGAGAAGGGACACACCTGCCCCCACTGCCCCAGTGTTTTTCGGGATGAGCCTGGTTTAAAAGGGCATCTGTTAAGTGTCCACAAGCCAACTGCACAGTATTTAGAAACCTTAACAGCACCAAAAAAGCAGCTTCCTCAAATAAGCAGTGATAACACGCAAGGGAAGGTATTAAATATTAAATCCTACAAGTGTTCAGAATGTGGAAAATCATTCCGGCACCGATCGGTGTTAGAGCTGCACATGCGAATACATTCCAAGGACAAGCCATACCAGTGCAAAGTATGTGGCAAGGGTTTTAGATTCAGCAGCTACCTGCAGCAACATCTCATCATCCACACGGGCAAAAAGCCGTACAAATGTCCAGATTGCGGGAAAGACTTTGCCTTCCTTCAGAACATGAGGACTCACCAGAAGCTGCACCAGCAAAAGCCGTTCCGCTGCACCAGCTGCCGTAAAGGATACAGCAGCGAGACCCAGCTCCAGCAACACATGTTGTCGCATAACGGTGATAAGCCGCACAAGTGCGAGCTGTGTGATAAGAGCTTTGGCTTGGCATACTTGCTTCGCGACCACATGAATACGCACACTGGGGAGAGGCCTCACCGCTGCGAGGAGTGTCACAAATCTTTTTCCTGGTTCAGCAGCTTGCTGGTTCACCAGAAGATCCACGCTCGCAAGAAACAGGGTCTAAGTCACTACAACTCCTACCCTGCCGGTGCCAGGATGAGAGGCAGAGGCAGAAGAGGAGGGAGGCCGGCGTGGGGATGGTCGAGACCATCCGGAGTCTCGGAGATAGTTGCCCCTCAACAAAACCTTTACCCAGTTTCACCTCACAGGGACGCTGACTTGCTCAGGCAAGTACGTCAGCAGCCCTTGCGTCCACGCGTGGATTCACAAACAAGACATCTGACCGAGGCGGGGCCGTCTGAGCCGCACTCCCAACTGCTCCAGTGGAGCGTGGACAGTAGAGAAGCGCCTGCACCCTCACAGCACCATTCTCAACCTTCACAATATGACACTCCATCACAGCCACATCATCAGAGGAGTCCAGGATGGGCAGACATGCCCTTAATGGGTCTTGGAGCGGCTCCAAACTTGGACTCCCACATGAAGGACAGTACTTCTTCAGTCCTGGGCTCCCATGTACCAAAAAAATCCAGCCCATCGGCAGTTAGTGAGATGACGCCACAGAGGCAACATAAACTGTTGTCATGGAATAGCACACCAACATCCACAGCCACGGCCTCCACGAGCTCTTTGCAGCACGATTTCTCTGTTCCCCCCTGTTACATGGACGGAGCAGCACTGTGGAGTGTCCGGCCCACTCCACTGACAAATTCTCAGAGTTCCCCAAACAAGCTCAGCCAAGACCTACAACTGCCAAGGTGGCCGGGCGGTCCCGAGCCGTCCACGCCTCCTAAGAAGGAGGAAAGGATGTGGGACATCAGCAGTCCTCCAGTTATGTCTTCGACTGTTACTCAGCCAGAAAAGACGTGGAATGGCTGCGAGCCGCAGAAACCGTGGGCATCTGGCCTTGCAGGCGCCCCCCCCTCAGCTCAGATAGACCAAAGCAGCTCCTTGCCAATTTCAACTCCCACTTCTCACGGAGTTGCCAACAACTTGTGGGACATTCAAACACCTCCAGGGGCTCCGAAGACTGTGAACTCTGTGGAAAAATTAGTAAATAACCAAGAATTTCAGAAACAGGTGTCGCCCAGCTGGAGCAGCGTGCAGAACCCCACGCAGAAGGTTCCCATCTCCATCCAGTACGAGCCTCACCGTTTCAGTCAGGGGATTGGGACTCCAGTATGGGCCTTCCAGAACAACTCTGTCGGACCTCAGACTCTGCTTCCCGGCCAGCTCAAACCAGGAGGCGGACAGGAGCTGCAGCAGCAGCAACCAATGGCAACAGCCGCTCAGATAATCATAAACCAACCTTCTCCCTTTTTCTCCCCTCCGCTCGCCCCTCTACCTCCTCTGGCTTTGCCCGGCTCTCACCCCCTCCACTCTGTCGCAGTCGGTGCGATGGCCAGATCTCCACACCCGAATATCTTTTTCACGCCACAGCCGGTCATGACTGAGAGGCCACATATGCCACAGACCCTGCCCCTACCTCAGCTCCCACCGCAGACCGAACCTCACAAACTCGGATCCCGTCTGCCTTTTCCCCCGGAGCGGCTTCTCCAGTGCATGATCTGCGGGCTCTCACTTCCCCGCGAGCTGGATCTACAGATGCATTACCTGCAACATGCACAGGGGGAGATATGACATTTCTACACTAGTAACAAAACTTAGTTATGATTTTATAATGGTCTGTAAAACCTCATTCATTTGAGTCTTTACTGTTCTGAGTGGAAATAATAAAAAAAGAGACGTATGTGAAACTAGACCCAATTTGCACATTTGATTTTAAAGTTTGTTTGTAAGACTGTGCAGTGTGTTTGAGTAGAGGATGTACACGTGTGTTAAATTGGTTTCACCGTCTTTTAAGATCATTTCAGTGGTTCAGATTAATGAGGTTCTGCAGGCTACATTTCATTTATTGCCAATGACGTTTAGATTTAGATCTTATTAGGAAGTTTTCTAGTTCAGTCTACGTGTCTTGAACCATTTGTACTGTGTTTCCATGTACAGTATACGGTGTGCCTTTTATGAGCACAGTCTGCATGTCTGCTGTTTTGGTATTCTAGGCCCTAGTTTGTGCTTTTAAAGTAGACTAATTGGTGTGACCTCATCCTGTTGAAGACAGCGCAATGCTAAATGTGCTGAAAAGATTGGGGTTAGGAGGTAAAATGTATTTTAAAGCATACATTGACTTGCAAAAGTATTTATACCTCAAAGTTTTTTGCATTTTTGACACTTTATAACCAGAAACATGAATGCATCTTTGTGGGATTTTGTGTGATAGAAAGTATTAAAAAAAACTGCAAGGTGGATGATGAAGTCGACTGCACCAAATTACTTTTGGAGGCAACAGAATAAGCCTCTGTCAACAACGCACACCAGGTTATTTGTAAAAACTTTGCACCATTTTCCTTCCACTTCATGGTTACATGTTTTTCTCATAGCATAAAATCCTATACACTGTTGTTGTACCATGACAAGACATATGAAAAAAATTAAAGGGGTATGAATAATTTTGCAAGGCACTGTACAAATGAAAGCTGCTTGCCTACCAGTGTACTCTCTGCTAGAAAGTTCTTGTATGCACACAGAGCCATGGGCTGGGTCCAAACGTCTTGCCAATCAACACAGTAACTATTGTGAGAATCTGGCTGAAGCAAACTGTTAATAACCAAACTAACCATGTATAATTTAATAGTTCCTTTTATGTGAAAGGTTTTCAGTAAAATGAATCATGAATATTTAGTCACTATTAGGAAAGTTTGACACTGTTTGAAAGTGAGTTTTGTAATAAACCAGAATTCAATTTGTTATTTGTCTTCTTTTTTTCCAACTGTAAGACAAACTGATGTTAAACTTTAGTCAAATTGATCCTGTGTGAATTTAACAGAAATGTACCTATATTTATAAAACCAATTCCCACCTGTAAGTGTTTAAATGTATTTTTGTGATCAAACATTTCATTCCATGACTGTAGGTTTAGTCAATTTCAGATACTCATTTTCCCTGTTTTTAAAAATGGAGTAGCGTCACTGGGACATTATCAGTCTGAAAACATTTTACTGCTGTACAATAAACACGCATTTATTGTTTGTGAAAGAATAATTATTCCCTTTCCTGTACATTCATTGGTTACAAAACTGACCCTTCTACCTCTACCTATGGATTTAGCATGGAAGTTTCTCCCATCATGTCCTTACATTGGATTAAATAAAACCTGCCTTTGATTATAACATTGTTTGGTGTTCTGTTTCACATATGTGACAAGTTATTTTTTTATTCGCATGTTTATCCTATTTTACCTTGCAGTTTGGTGCTTTTGGAACCCCAAAAGTGCCACATTTCAATAAATATATACATAATTAAATAACTGCTTAAGATGCCAAAACATGGTTACAACTGGAAGCATGCTTTGGCATTTTGTAGAACAGAACTGTTGTTGAATCTCTATATCAATTGGTCATAGATGTATAGTAATTAGTCAAAACGTACCCCAGTTCAGTAGATCAAATTATTAAACATTTATTTAAATGAATTCTTGAAAACAAAACTGACCTAGATATTTTTATTTCCCGGCCATATTGACAGCCTGAATAATTTGTAATGGAATGGAAACTGGGATAATTTAAAAGGAAAATAAGAAAAATACAGAAATTAGAAAAACAATTTTATAAAATCAAAACTGTTGGTATAATAAATTACATTTAAACAGTTAGTGCATGCAACTGTTTATCAAATATATTTTAAATATACTTTGTTGTGAATTTAAAGTATTTACAGATTACACTAATGTTTGACACAATGAACATTTGATATCAAAAGCCCTGATGTCAGCATACTAATTCTAAATCTGATATACTCAAAACAGTCACTTTTAACATTTTGTAGACTCCAAGTGTCATAAGTAAAATTATTTCTGATTTATAAAAGCTAAATCTTTAAAAATAATCACGAAACTGAAACTGCATTTTTGCTTTAAGTTATTGGGAAAGGAATTATGGAGATAATGTTAGCAATTATAAAACAGAGATATGAAAACGAAATGAACAAACATTGAAAACATGCTTCTTAAAAACAACCATATTCACCAAACATCTGAGCGAACGAGAACAATGAACCATTTAAAGAACTAAAACATAAGTCACCATAAACATTCTTTCCTGAATGGACTCGTATTTAAAATAGTTTGTTGTTTAAGTCTGATAAGTCTCCAGCAGGAGGCGCTAATCGCGTATGAGTAAAAGCCAAAACAGCAGAAGAAGAGCTTACAACCGACTAAAATGCGCATGTGTAAAGTAGCAATCCGTTGATTAACAATTGGTTTAATTGTGGTGATGATCATTTGTTCTGTGCTCTACTATAGTAAACTCTCGCTCGTATTATCATCTGCTAATTTTTTCCCCATTCGAGTTGTTTGAGTATTATTAAAGACGGTACACTAAATCCGCAGCTTGCCTAACGAACGGTAGCTAACGTTAGCAAACAGACACAAGGCAAGATGGACGAGACTTCTGCTGGAGCAGAGATCGTGGAGGAGAGAGCTGAAAACGTGGCCTGTAATGTCGAGAAAGACGATGAAAACATGGATCATTCATCTGCTAAGGATGCCTCTGACGGTGAGTATCCGCTCATTATATACCAGCACAAAACAGACCGATATGCTGGACAACCATGCTGCAATGGTTACCTTTTCTACACTAAGATTAACCCAATAATCATAAGCATACAAGCTTTAGAGTAATATTCCAATTTAAATGTAGAAAACAGCACAAATTTGCCAACCTGCGTTATACAATTACCGGGGGGACGAGTTTTGTTACATTAGTAATTGTTTTTATAGTCATTTTGTGTGTAATACCGGACCAATGGTTTATCAAGCCCTTTGTCCTAATTCACATTTTGCCTCTAGAAGCCCAAACATGCTTGCTTATTAATGTTAGTTTTATTGATCGTTATTAGTCTAACCAGGCTTTTTGAAGGTCTATATTATATTTAAGAAGCCGGGTGCTTTTTCAATCAGTATTATTAATGCAACTCTGCTGAATTGTTGTGTTTTGCTCAGCTAATTAACTATCAATTCTAAAATACATACATGTACTTGAATCAAAATGTATGTTTCTAAAAAGCATATATGTGGTAAAGGTTAAGCTTGTCAGAAAAAACAAATTTATAATGTATTTAGCTATGTTTAGTACATTACAGGTGAAATGTAATACACTGGTTTAATCTGAAGGCATTCAAAGAACTTTTCATTTGCACCAAGATCAGATCTGAGATTTAGAGGTTAAAGATAGAAGCGGCTGAAGTGTTTAAAAAGTTGAGATTTTAGGTAAATCTATATGTTATTTGTATTCTTTATATGACTAAATCTGCTTAAGTAAAGCGTTCTAAATTACTACATGAAGTTTATTAAATGATCTTTGAATGCTCTACCTTTTATTGTACATAAATGTTAGTTAATTGATTTATAGGACATGTATCATTCAGCAAATGAATTCAAGTGGGTTGACTTGGAAATAAAACATTCTAATTTGGATCAAAAATGCATTCTCTTTAATTAAATTCTGAAATTAATTTAACTAATTTTCTAGCAGGATTTTTGAATTTAAAGAGAGTGATGTACAACTAAGCAACATTTATCGTAACTATCTCCACTGAATGTTTGTCAGAAATTTTCCCTTTGCACAATAATATCTGGCTGGGTTCTGTCACAATCCTCTTGTAGAGGTTGTTTTATTGTATCTTACGTTTTCAAAACAAGCAAATTGATTCAAATTCTGCTGAATGACATTCACTAGTGAAGACTATGCTTGATTGCTATAAAATAACCTAAATGTGTTTTGAATTGTTAGTATTGTCATAAGGCGGTTTATGTCACAATTTATATCATGGATTTCACATGTGAGTCATGAACACAATAAACATTTAGAGTTGGTATCCTGTAGAGATTTATTTAAGATTATTTAAAAACACTCCTTGTTTTGCTGGAATCACTAAAACTGAGTAAAAGTGAACGGTGTGGTTTAAAATGTAGCTTCATATAGTCACATGCATTATTAAGGTAAATTTTTCTATTGTCTTTGTATTTTAAAAGTAGTTGTTTAAATCAATAAAATAATAAATAAAATGTTCTGTAGTTGAACCCTGAAAGAAGTCCATTTCTGTCCTTTATAATGAATGTGAATTTTCTGTAGTTTCATTTTGTTTTGTTTTTTTTCTGTAAACTTTAATGTGGTACAAATAATAATAAAAACATTATTTAAGCCTGTGTTTTGTTATATATTTTCTTTTAATTCCTTTCTTGGAAGCAGGAGTCTCTTTGACCTCCTATTTTCCCGTTTCTATTTCTAGGGGATGAACTTTTCTGCTGTCGGGATTGCGGAGAAGCTTTCAGCGAGGAGGCTGCGTACTTGGAGCATCGCCTTCAGCATCCTCCACAAAACATGCATTTAGACAGCCAGTCTGATGGCTTACTTGACTCTGAAAAGGACAATGAAGCACTTTATTTTTGCTCTTACTGTTCACTGTCATTTGTTGAGATGAGCGAACTGCACTTACACATGAAGGATCATAATCAAATCTCTCTGAAGGGGTCTGATATTAATCCTGGAGCAACAAAGCAGCACGCCTATGAATGTTCAGATTGTGGCAAATCGTACACAGTGATTGGACACTTCCTCAACCATCAGCGCTCACACAGACAGCCCTCCAAATCGGTTTTTCACGACTTGGAACATTTAAAAAAGAAATCGTTTCAATGCGAGTCCTGCGGAAGGAATTACTCTCGTGCTTCGGCTCTCGATGCTCATCGCCGTTGCCATCAAGAGAAGCTGGTAAAGTCGAAGAACAGAAGCTCTGGAGAAACCGTTCAGCCGGCAGAACCACCAGCAGAAGTAAAGCCATGTGAAAATCCGACTGAAGAACATTGTGACAAACTTTTTAAATGTTTGTGTGGCAAAGCTTTTTCAAGCATGATGCGGCTGAAAACACATCAGCGATTCAGCCGTAACACGCTTTGCTCTCCGGAGGAGATGAAGCAAAAACCAAAGAAGGGCTGTGGTGAGTTTTACTGCCGTGAGTGCAACAAGGCTTTTCATGGCCACATCGCACTCTTTAACCACCAGCGATGGCATGCTAATCACTCTGAAAACACTGCAAAAAGGTTCCCATGCGAAGAATGTGGGAAAGAGTTCATGACTCTGACGTTCTACTACAGACATCAGCGCACAGCACACAGCGACGAGACCCCATCAAAATCTTTTCAACATCAAGTCTGTCAGCTTCAGAAGAAGGCATTTGAATGTAAAGATTGCGGTCTGAAATTTTCCAGGGCTTCTGCGCTTCAGTCCCATCAGCTCCAGCACACTGATGTTTTCAGAGAAACGGAGAAGGCGCATTCAGAATCCATTGTGCTGTCTTGGCGGGAATCAGAAAGTGAACAGAAAGTCAGCGAGCATTTGGAGGCCTCAGTGGAAGAAACGGTGAAAGCAGAAACCATTCCTCCCACCGATGTGGGTGGAGAACAACAGATAAACGAAATGGATGAAGAGATGCAGAGCTATGAACCGGGGGACTTTAATGTACAAGTGATCAGTGCAAGTGAATCTGAAGACGAGGGTCTCCAAGAGACAAATCCTGATCTGGAACTGCTGTGCGAGTCGGATCAGGATATAAGGGAGGACAGCGAAGTATACCCTGGAAGTCTGGTTTCAAAACCAGATGTGGACTTGAAAATAGTCCAGATTGACTTTGCGCAAAGCTTGCGATGTCCGTCGATAGAAAATGAAGCCCAACTTAAAACTACAGAGGAGAGATTTGGTTGCCCTGAGTGTTATCGGTGGTTTAATAATCCCTCATCGCTGCGTGTCCACAGAATGTGGCATAATGTTCGTAGGAGAAGACATCAGAATCAAGGTCAGTCAAAGGAAGCTTACAATTGTGACACATTTCCTCATGAAACACAAAGCAGTGGTTCATTGATTCAGGCCGAAATAAGCTTAGAAGAGTCCGCTTTCACGTCCAGTGCCTGCGATCAGGTTTTCACTCAGTTACCTGCTTTGTTGTCGCATCAGTTACATCTCCCCAAAAGAAAACAGTTCCAGTGCCCACATTGCACATCATCCTATTTGCATGCAGCCAGCTTGTACAACCATTTGAAAACCTGCACAACACAAAAGAGGGAGACTATTTCGGTCAGTAAGAAAGAGTACAATCCAAAGAAAACTCTTTTGGGTCCAAAGATTTATCATTGTGAGCAGTGTGGAAAGGGTTTCTGGTCTTTGGGGGCATACTCTCATCACAAGCAAAATCAGATGGAGTGCGTCAATTTGAGACTCAGGAAAGGCGATTCAGGATCTTTGCACTCAAACGGACGCTCGCGCTCGACCATCAAGGTGGCGTGTCCTGTTTGTGGCAGGAAGTTCCGCCACAAAGGCATCATGGCGCTGCACATGCGCAAGCACGAAAACGGAGACCACAAGTGCGAGATCTGCGGCCGCTCCTTCCGCCTTTTTTCCAGCTTGCTGAGGCACGAGGTGGTGCATAGCGACCAGTTCCTCCCACCACCTGCAAAGTCCTTCCAGCATCAGGTGGAGCAGCTGAAGAAGAACACATACCCCTGCCCTGACTGCGGAAAGCTGTTCTCACGGGCCAAAGCTCTGCAGTTTCATATGAAGAGCCACGGCTACGAGACCGGCCATTCTCCATCGTCAGCGGGGACAGCGGAGACTCTGAAGGATCTGCAGTGTGTGACGTGCTTTGCACATTTCACCAAAAAGTCCTCCTTAAAGGCTCACCAGAAGCTTTGCAGGAAACGATGCAGTGAGGGAGGAGGGAAGCTAGAGCAGTCTGAAAAGGATGCTACAAAAACCGAGGGTTTTTGTAGCATCCAGAACATGCCAGAAATGCCCGAGCAAATAAACGAAGGGGATAGTGATGCACTAAAGATGGAACAGCACCTAAAAGGGAGTGATTCAGGCTCAAATAAATGGAAATATCAATGCAAGATTTGTAACAAAAGCTTTTCAGCGGTTGGAGCCATGAACATTCATAAAAGAACTCACACTGAATGCAACAAAGGAGTGGCAAAATCAAATTCACCTATCTCTCTAGTGTTCAAAATAATTAAAAAAGACGAGCAGAGTAAAGGACTGATTCACTGTTCAGACTGCGGAAGGTGTTTCACCACCAAGTCGGCGCTCGGCTCCCACAAACGGTGGCACAGAAATGAGAAATGTTTGTCTTCCTCACTCGAAGATGCTCTCAGTTCAGTTGGAAATAAGACGGAGGACGAAGGTTTTAAGTGTGAAAAATGTGGGAAACATTTCTTCAACCGCCATGTCCTCCAGCGCCACTGGATCTTTAATCCTCAGTGTCTGACTGGAACAGATCCAGAACCAAATGTAGATCTGGAGAGAAATGGCTCCGCAAAGCAGTTTTCATGTCCGGAGTGTGACCAGACATTTGGGCAAGTTTCACTTTTAGCTTCTCATTATGAAAAGGAGCATCGTGGGATTTTGAAGTCAGGAAAACCTCCAGGAGGGCCGTTAGCTCTTATTTCAGAACAAACTGACGTCAGTGGGAGTGAATCCTTACCATCTGTCTTGAAGACTAAACCTCATCAATGCCCCCTCTGCTCCATGACTTTTGAAAAAGCGAGAGGTCTTCGTGCTCATAAATGGCAGGCCCACTCTGAGAGCAAAAAGAGCAAAATGAACCTGCTGCTGAGAGACAATGTTGAGCAAAGGGCCTTAAAGGATGAAGTGGTGCAGACCGAGCTCTCTGTGATCAATTCTACAGAAATGAAGGAAGTTAAATCAGATCCTGTCGGACCTGTCTTGTGTCTCGACTCTGGAAAAAAGTCCAGCTCTGCAGAGGCTCCACATCCGCCCAACAGGGCTTGCTTAGAGGTGAAGCAGAAGACGGAAACCGCTGAAGGCACAGACGAGGTTCCCCCTCCGCAGAGCCGTCTTTCTGAACACACAGTGAAATACCTCTTCAAGTGTGATAAGTGTGGCAAAGCTTTCCAAACCGAGGAGCAGTTGGAAAGCCACAAGATCAAGGCGAAGAGCCGGCCCTACTGCTGCGCCCTGTGTTGCCACGGCTTCTGGACGGAGAGCCAGCTTCAGCAGCACCTTGCCTGGCACGACCAGGTGCGATGCCGCCTCCCTAGTGAGGTGCGCCTGTGGCTCAGTTCTGCTGTGACCTCAAAGCCTTTCAAACCCAACTCCCCCAATGACGGCAAAGGAAAGCTTCTCCCGCCTCCTGCCGCGAGCGAACCCACCCACCCCCGACCCCGCCAGGCTGTCGACGTGCAAGAATTGCACCAAAGCCTTCCATTCGCCGACAGCGCTACAGAAGCACAAAGTCCAGTGCATCAACAGCTCGCCGTTCCGCTGCTCTGTTTGCCCATGGAGTTTTAGTCGCATAGGAGTTTTTTGATCATGAGCAGAAATGTATCTGGGGTGTCTTCCGGAGACCCCGGCGGCCTTAATCTGCCTTGAATGTGAAACTCCATCACCAGCATCTTACATCACATGAGCATAGATTGTGTTTTTGCTTCATGTTACACCTTTGTGACACTTTTGGCTCCCCTACTCTCAGGCTTTCCTTTACACTGGACCAGTATGACTGTAAATGTGGATGTAGAACTACTTTCATAAGCTTCTTATGTCTAGATGAATGTCTAAACTTTGTTCAACTTTTTTCCATTTATGTTTATACCTAAAGAGAACGATTAATTATTATTATAGTGCCAGAACTTATGCATTCACGTTTTAAAGATGCTTCATTAAAGAAAGGCACTCTAATTCAAAGGTCTATAAAATAGATTGCGACTTTATATGTAGACATTTCCTGCTGTTTTAAAAGGCTGTGAATTTTTAGTTAATGAAGTACTGCTGTACATATTTCCCCATCAACATGCATAGTAGTGAAGTAGTTTGTCTATTAAGACACATTCTTCAGTGTTCGATCGTTTTTCTTTATAGTTATGTATCTCTTTGTTGTGGAACGACTACTCCTGAATATGGTGTTTGTTTCTACTTAATTGTTGTGAAATAGAAAAGACTTAGTTAATATATTTCTTATCTTCATTTCTTTATGAACAGTGTTTCATTTGACCCTATAAATTGCCGTTTCAGAAACAGAAGTAAATAAAATCGTTTAAATCTTGCAGTCGTGTTGATTCAGCCTCCATTTGTTCATCGAACTGAATAGTTTATGATGATTCTTTCTCCATTTATTTACCTTGAAATGTTTATAAACGGTTTTGCGTTTTTCTAAAGTCCTGCCATCGCCCCCCTAAAGAAAACTTTACCTGAGTAAATTAATCTATTAAGGTATTTTGAGTTTTATTTTAAAATTTGAGAATTTGCTCAAAAGATCAACTTCACTGATTAAAAACTAAAGCCAATCTGTTGCTTCTTGTGATTATAGTTTAACATCTTTAGAGCTCAGATTGATCTTCAGTCCTCAACAACCTTTTTTTTTTTGTTTGTTTTGTTTCTGCATCAAATTTGTTCTCTTCTGTAACTCTGAATTCTTATCAGTTCATTATTTTTCCCAGCATTTTATGGAGAAGATTAGGTGCCACAAACAATTAGGAATCTCGTAAGCTTTAGTTTTAATGAGGCAAATGTATGAGAAACCATTTCTGATGTTTTAGATCAGAAAGAATTTGCAGATTCCTTTCCTACAAAAAGCAAACTACTTTATTAAGTGATGTACATTAAGATTTTCCTGAGCAGCTTAAAATATACATAGTAAAATTTATTTTGTATTGTTGAGTTTAAAATATAAGTTGACATTAAGTACTTTTGACTTGCTGTTTGTTGTTTGAATTCCACTGACTTTTAAATCATGGTTTATCAAATTAATCTTCTATGTAAAGATGTCTTTTCATTAACTGTCCAGAAATTATTTTAGACTTATTAATGGATTTAGTTCAATTGTATAAATAGAGTACATTACTCCGCAGAGGGGAAATTCGTGTAATGCAGTGTAAACTATATTTTACAATCGGTTTTCATTTATCTTGTTTTGGATTCCTCTTTAGATCAACTGACAGCTATAAAATATGACAGATTTTATCCCTGGTTATAAAATTAATTCAAAGGGATCTGACCCATCTTGAATCATTGTCATTCAAGCTGTTTAGTGTATATACATAAATTACATACAATTATTTAAAATATTTGTTTTTCAAGATTCCAGTAAATCATTTCTAAGGTACATTAAAATAGTTTTTGTCTGTATGCCATGCTTCTTCTGATTGCAACTGGTAAAGTTAAGCCTTTGGCCAGAGTCCCGACTGGAATATGATAGATAATCTGTGGAAGTTGCAAAAGATTAGGAGGATGGCAGTGAAACCTTCCAACCTCGAATCAACGTGGAAATCTGCAAGAAGTTGGTCAGCAGTTAGGATTTGATTGCTGTAAACCAAAAAAAAGATTTTTCCACCCATTTCTGATCACTCGATCACTATTAACTATTAACTATCACTATTAAAATTGGCGGAATAAATTCAGATAAACCAGACAGGGCTGTTTCTATGTGAAATACTCACCTTTTTTATTCCTTTCTTTGCAGCCGAAGAGAATGATATAACATGTGAGGACTGTGGCCTGACGTTTACTCGCATGGATGCCTATGAGACTCACCTGCACCAGCATGCTCTGGATGAGGAGGAAGCCCAGCTGAGAGACAACGAGGCTCCCACAGAGCATGTGCAAGATGAAGAAAACAAGTGTGAAGACCAGAGCCCTGGTGTTGATGGTTGTGACGCAAACGGTTCGACACAAACCCAACCTCCTCAGTTAATGCAAAGCAATCGGTATCCTGTGAATCCCACCAAATACACATGTGCAGCTTGTGGGAAGAGTTACACCTACCTAGTTTCATTTCAAAAACACCAAAAGATTCATGAAAAACCACATGAAAAAGAGAAAATCCAGAGCCCAGTTGATCCAAACCTGCGTCTGTACGAGTGTCCAGACTGTGGGATGTCATTCATCAGGCGAACGCGACTGGTCAGCCATCTGAGAGTTCACAAGTCCAAAAGGCGCAATAATCTGCCCAAATGTGATCAGTGCAACAAAGTCTTCATTTCTGTAAAGACGTGGACGGCTCACCTTGAGCTGCACAAAGAGAGGCGATTCTGGTGTTTGAGCTGTGCTCAAGGCTTCCTGAATGAAGGGCTGCTGGACAAACACTTGCAGAATCATAGTCGGCGACAGCAGAGCCACAAAGCTGACGACAAGAACATCCAAGACACCAAACCACCAGTGAGTCCTCCAAAAATGCAACGTAAACAAAAGTCTCATGTTTGCCCTCACTGTGGCAAGAGGTTCTGGCGTTCTAGACAACTATTTAGACACACACAAAAGCATCTCAGACTTGAAGGCAGGATCATCACCAAACCACCAGGGAGCTCCGTGATTGATCGAGAGACGGGAGACATTGAAGCAGAAACATCTATAAGTGAAGGAGAAAAGCTGGAGATGGATGCAAGCATGGAAGAGGTGCAGGTGAAGGAGGAAGACGTGCAAGTTGAAGGGCAGAGTCCATATGCAGCGGCTGAGGACGGGGAGCAGGAAGACTCTGAGGATTCAGACTGTGGAGAGCCTGGTCATCACTATGAGCTTTCACAACCTCGCCGCTCGGACGACCAGCTGGACCAGCCGAGCTCAGAAGCTGCACAGTCACCAACTGGAGGGGAGACGGAGAAAGCAGAGCCAAAATTGCACAGAGAGCATAAGTATTGGGAATGGGAGTGCATTGAATGCGACATGGGCTTTGATGAAATGGCAAAGCTGCACTCGCATTATGTAAAACACGCAACAGGGGAGTTACCCATACCAAAGGAAGAAATTGAGGTTTAAAACCTTTCAAAAGGTGTTATTTGTCTTTGTGTTACTGTAGGATTTCAGCTTTTTAATCAAATGTTGTTTTTTTTAACCATGTAAAAAATGCTTCTGAGTGTTTGAAATTTAAATGGTTGTTATAAAAGGACATACAGGGATAATGGGAAAAGGTGGGAGCTGGAAGCAAAATGATACATGCTTGTACTCTGTAAAATCAAAATAAATCCATCCAAACTGAGCTGAGCAGTCACTTTGCTTTAACTTCAGATTTTCTCAGAACATCCACAAAGCCGTGTATTAATTGATTTAATAAGCAAGTTGACTGAAAATGATACATAGTTCCCTAGTTTCATTGCAGATAAAACTAAAAATCTTGACATCAATTTAGATTCAGCTACTGGGTCAATAATCTACATAATGCATTTTCAACTGCAAACCTACATTTTCTACCAGTTTTTGCACATCCAATCAAACTCAAATCTTTGCTCATTCTTCTTTGCAAAATGACTCAAACTAATTAAAGAGTGCATGCGAGCAGCAGTTTTATTTCCCATTCCTAATTCTCAGCTGGATTTCAGACTGGACATTGATAAGGTCACTCTGACACATGACTACTTTGATCTAAACTCTGTTTTGACTCGTTGACCTGCTGGAAGATTAAACTTTACTGCAGTCTTTAATCTTCTGGAAAATCCATCAGGTTTTCTTCTAGTATTTCACAATATTTGTCCATCTTCTCATCAACCCTGATGAGCTTTACTATCCCTGATAAAGAAAAATATCCTTGCAGCATGTTGCTGCAACCACTGTGTGTTTCATGGTGCAGTAAGAGATAGCAAAGTAATTGTTAATGAATACAAATACCTGGTATACTTTAATTTAACATACCTTTAATTTATTTGTGTTGGCGCATAACAAATTAAATACTCAAAATTTTGAAGTTGTATTATTACAAACTGCTTTTGTAGAGTAGAGGCTTAGCAATGTGTTTTTGCAAAGCAGATAAAAAATAATCTCAGTCTGCACATTATGTTCAGTGTTATATGTTAAATCCTTACACCATAAAGATGAAAAAATAATGCATTATTGATAAGAGGTTAGTAGTATTTTCAAAAAAACAACATATCCCAGGATTCCCGCGTGCGCGTCCCTTGTCGGACGTAACGTCGCGCGCTCTGCATCTGCTCCGTGGTGGCTTTGTGAGAACAGACGCAGAGATGTTTGGGCGGTCGAGTCGGGCCAGGTAACGTATATCTACATCCTGCTCACTCATTTCAGGCCGAGCATGTGTTTGTGAAACAGGAAGAAGAGCTTAATGAGTGTATGTTCATCATTACGGCCCCGTAGCACATGGAAGAGGCGGAGATTTGCATCCTGATTTTGTCCCAAATATGTGAATTAGGCTAACCGGGCTATTGTTACCTATGATTCGGATGCGTTTGCGAGGAGTTTATTCATGAAGCCTCTTAGCATGCTAAAACGGTTGTAGCAAAAACAAAAAAACAAAGATTTTAAAGTCTTTACGTTTTTACGAGCGTCCACCAGCTGCCCTACATATCTACCAGTAGGCTATTGTTATTCAAATGGTTTAAGCCCAGAAACCAGCTGTCTCCCTGTGGATAAAGCTGCCCTTGATTTTTAATCAGTGTAACTATTGCTATGTATACATGCTAATGCATTTTGTACCTTTTTTCTAGTTAGGAAAAAAGGAAGTGATTTCACTGTTGCATGTGAGACACTGAAGCAGAGAGCCATGCAGAGTTCAGGAGAGGATCACACTGAATCCAGCCCAGTGGTCATGTCTGCTGCAGAACATCAACAGGACACAGAGGCTCAACCAACCCAAGGCAAACCAGGTGATCAAGAGGGGAAGGACAAACCAGATGCCCCTGCTCAGACCACCACCACCACACCAGAGGCACCTACAAGTATGAACCTAACTCCTCCACTGGATAAGGAGCCTGGTGTCCAGTCACAGGCAGAGTCCAGGGAAAATGCTGGAAAGACGGATACAGACACTACTGCAAAGCCCTGTGCCCCACCAGGACCAGCTGCTGAGAGTGATGGGCAGGGAGCAATAAAACAAGGCAAAGGTTCGACTGATGGGAGGCGATACGTTCCTTCCAAGAAGGCCATGGTAGATCCCCTGAAGATGGACATGTCACAGTCAGAGGTCATGCCTCCCACATGTGAGTACTTCACTTACTTATTTACTGCACACTTATGGGCAGTAACAAACTTTCAAAAGCTTTGTTGAATCCAGCATGGATCAAGTCTTGATTCAGTCTGAGTTCCACTTAATATCAGTTTGTTAAGTAAAGAATTATAAACAGTAGTAGCTCTAAAACGACTCAGTTTTACCTGCACAATTTTAAAATACAAAATGTTTTCTTATTTCGCTTCCGGTGGACCTTCACTTTAGAAATCTTTCCTCTTTCTTTGGACCAGGACTTTATGTAATGCATTTCTGAACATGGTTTGCTGAAATGAAATGATATTCTTACAGGAGCTGTATGTCAATACAGACAACGCTAATTAAAGAACTTTCATAAAACTTCAAATAATACTGTTTGTAAGCAAAAAATAAAGACAGTTAAAGCCATACCTTCAGTTTACATTGTAACCTGTTTAAAAACTTCTTTTGAGAATCAATAAAAAATATATCTTTATATTTTTTATTAAATACTGTCACAAAACTTTAATAAGTGATCAAAGTTCTACCTGTTTATTGTAGTTTGAATAATCATCAGTAAATCGACATGTAATAAATAGTCCTTTAATCAGAGCTGTGATGTTTACAAACAGCTACACAGAATATTCTGTCATGAAACACAATTAGATTTTTTTGTATTAAGTCACTTAAGCACATTGACAGATTATTTAGATGATTTTTAAAAACTGTTAATCTTCAGGTGAATACTATATTGTTTGTCACTTGTTGTTTGTCGATCAGAAATGATATGTTGTGAATTTTTATGATTTTGTGTTTCTTAAACTTTTTTTTTGTTCTCCCAATGGATACATGAGTTCTCTCCGGTTACTCCAATTTCTTACCTCAGCAAAAAAACATAACCTTTAGGTTTATTCAGGGTTTTTTTTAGACAGTTTTTTCCCCACTTTTATTAAATATTCAATGATTATTACAATAATTTTGCATAAATACTGCCTCATACCTTTTGATTGTAGTTGATCAGGGTTTTTTGCAGCAGCATCCTCTCCAGTCGGCCCACAGGACGGTTCCTTTTGTCTTTTTCTTGTCAGAAACATGTCCATTTCACACTTACTACGCTACCTTGAAGAGCAAAGCAGCTTGATAAATTTGACTGGCAGTGAATTAGTAAGGTGAGCATGGTTGAAAAAAAATTTTAAACCATTTATATTTTATAATAATATGTTACAGTTTATGATTAAACAATTATGATTAAAATGTATGCTTTAAAACATTTATTAGATTTCTTTACTGATTTATTTCTTTATTGAAAATGTTGTAATCTTTTGAGACTACTCCTCACGCCCTCTGGTGGGCCCCATTTTGAAAAACACTGAATTAGCTGGTGTCTCTATTTTGCCCTGTGCTCTATGGCAACTTGTCCAGGATATATTTGGCCTCTCCCTCTATAAGCAAGAGATTTGAAAAGGCTAAAAATACTGACACTTGTTAACCTTCTGCCTCTCCTCTGTTATTTTTCTGCAGCATCTCAGTTCTCCTTGCATTGCATAGAGTGCCATATAATCTTCAGCGATCTGAAAGGCAAAGAACGACACATGAAGCACAGTCACCCTGCAGAATACGAGCAATGCATCCTGAGGAATTCACTTTTTGCCTGTTATGTTTGCGACCGCCACTTCACAAACTCAACAGAGCTCATGGTCCACCAGAAGGCCCACCCAGACAAGAAGCCCTTCAAGTGTCCGATCTGCAGTCAGTCCTTTAAGAAGTCATCAGAGCTAACGGCCCATAAAAAGATTCATTTTGGTCAGGACGGGTATGCCTGCAAGGACTGTGGCAAGTCTTGCAAGACGCTGACATTGTTAAAGTATCATCAGCGCAAGCACTCAGGAGAGAAGCCTTACGTTTGCAAGGATTGTGGAAAGAGGTTCCCCTTATCCAAAGCTCTGCAAAGGCACATTGACTCACATTCCTTAGAGGGAGCTGAAGGGGTTGAAATGGAAACAAACAAAACTGACGGTAGGAAGCCTCTTTTTGACTCAAACATGGTTTTATTACACATTTTAAATTATAAGTAGATAGATGGATGGATTGTAATTTTCTGACTCATTAATTAAATGCTTCCTAATTTTTCATCCACATTTAGGTGCTTCTCCCAGGGTTTACATTTGTTCTGTGTGCAAAGCCACTTTCAAGAGTCTCAGAACACAGCAGCAGCATCTGTTAACAAAGCACAAATTTGATGCAATCACTAAACCATTTCGAGCTGGGATACAAAATACCCCTATTATAAGTCCAATATCTATTTCCCAACCAGCACTATTGCAAGTGGAACCCAATGGACCTCTGCAAAAAGTCAACGGCAATATCGACACTGAGCAAATTCGGAAACTTATTGAATCGTTGGGAAATGTGAAGAAAGTGAATCAAGTTGTTGTACTGGGGCAGGTGCCACCAAATGCCCCCCCACTGCAGGTGCATCAGGTGTCAGAACCAGCAGCAACCATTGGCTTGAATCTGTGCCCACCACAGATAGATTTTACTGGACTGAAACCGGCAGGATCTACGACACTTCAACTGGACACTTTAGTCAGTCCAATGGATCAGACAATTATACTGGAGCCTATTACTCCAGAAGGACAACTGGAAACCCCCTCCTTCTCAGAGCCGGGCTCCCATGTAGCTGCAGAAGAACACGTAGAGTTGACACTCATTCCGGCTGAACAAACTGAAAGACTCGAAGAAGAAGCAGTGCATCAGAATCTTCAACATCCTGAAATTAGTCCAATGAACTACGACCCCAATGTTTGTCAGAATGAAGTCACTGAGCTCAAGGAAAACCTTGAACAAACTTTCATTTTAGAACTTACCCCTGCTTTAATGCCAGCTGCAGAGCTCGAAGAGTCTCAAAGTGAACCACAAAATGAAGTTATTTCCTCTTCTTTGGTTCCAAGCACCGAGCAGGAAGCTCCTGATCCGGCTCCAAGTGACACTGCAGAAGATGCAAAAGAGACCAAGATACCAGTCCCACCACTCACACCCACAGTTGAGTTGGAACTTACATCAACACACCCAGAGGAACAAGACCTGTCTTCTTGCCCTTCTGCTCCACCAGAAACCCTCATACAAGCTCCAAGTGAATCTGAAGCAAAGGAAAATACATATTCAGATATAGGAAATGTAGGTCTAGATCAGATGCCTGCTATTAATGAAAAGACGAAAGAAAAGGAAGAACAGGATATTTGTGAAAAATTTCCAGCAGAAGACAAGAGCAGCTTGTCTACAGACCCTCAAGTAGAAGCTCCATCAAAATTAGAGACCAAAGTGGACCAGCAGAAATCAGAGTTACCTGTGAGCGTCATGTCAGCCCAAGAGTTAGTGAAGGTGAGGAAAAGAAAACCTGCAAGAACCTTTTTCTTTCAAGGATATATGCATGACCTGGTTGGATCCATATACAGGGATGATTTTCAGATTGATGCCAAGCCTGCAAAGCGCCAGCGGACTAAAAAGTCTTGTCTTGTTGTCAAATTTGGTCCACAAGGCAAGGACAAGAAATCCAAAAAACAGAAGAAGCCAGAACAAGAACAACCGCCGATACAAGACAATTTGATAAAAAGTAAAACATCTCCTAAAAAACTTCCAGAGAAAGTACAGAAAGTACAAACACCAAAGAAGACGGGAAAGGGGAAAAAGGATAAGACTGAAAATATGTCATCAGGAAGTGACATAAAATTGCCTCCAACTCAAACTCCACAGGTGAAACAAGTGAAAGACGATGGCAAGAAGAACAAAATTAAAAAACAGAAAGAAACCAAGGAAGATGTAGTGCATATCAGTAAGCAGAAACCTGTAGCTATGCTTAAAAAGAAAAAAGCAGGAAAAATATTACAAAAAGATCAACCCAAGAATCCAAAGGAAGTGAAAGGAAAGAAAAACTTGACAAAAACACAAAAAGTGAAAAAAGGAGAAGCCACTGATTCAAACATCAATCAAGATTCTCTTCTTTTACTGAAAGGTCACAAGCAGCCTCAGCTAAAAGTGTACAAGTTAGACACTTTAAAGGCATCAGGCCCGAGTCAGGAGGATCTACCTCATGATTCGCAGTCCACAGACATTTCCACAGCAAGTGGGAAGAAAAAAGGTGCAAGAACCCAAAAAAACCAGAAGGGTCTCTCCCTGTTGTCGTCATTACAAGCTACACGTCAGCAACCTCAAATAGTACCCACCAAGCTGAAGACCACCAGAAAGCGTAAAGCATCTTTGAATGTTGAAACTGAAGGCGTGATTACTTCAAAACGTGCCTTGGAATGTAAGGACTGTGGGGAGAAATTCAGCGAAGTTTCTTCACTTCAAAAGCACAAGACGACAGCACACATCATCGAGAGTCCTGGCCTCACCTACACCAATGGAAACATCTTTGAGGGTGTCTCTGGATTTGATCTTTACCGGCTTCCGAAAGAGCATGGTGGGGTGGTTAGGGTAATGAATGCTCCCACAGACTGGGATACTGAGACTGAAGTGGGAGAGATGACGTTGGAAGACCGTGATCGAGGTGTCTCCTTTCCAGCTTTAATTCCATCTCCTTCCCTACAAATCCCACCTCTGGATGTTGAAATGGGTATCCATGAACACAACGGTGAAAGTAAAACTGTGATAGAAGATCACTTCTGTACCTCTTCTGAGCATCAGTCATCATCTGATGAACCCAATAATACAGAGACTCAATCGAATTTGACACTTGAAGCCTCTTTCCCTACTTCAACTGAGCCAAAAGGTTCTAACACTGAAGAACCAGTGGCACCAGAAGAAGATACACAAGAAGATCCCAGGAAGAACCTCAACTTCCAAGCTAAAGTCCAAGGAATAGCAGACGAGGATATCAAGGAGGATTTACTTCTAGAGGTAGATTTGGTCACTGTTGGGGAACAGGAGGAGAAAGATGATTGTGATCCCCAAAATGAATCCAACAGAGTCTACAAGTCCAATAGTGAGATCACTGACAAAAATCACAAGCAAGTTGGTAATGAGACAAGAGAATTCAGTCTAACCTGTCAGACTGTGTCATGCTCTACCCATCGGCCAGAGGTCAAAGAAGAGGAGGAGGAAACGCTGGTTCAGAGGAGAAAAGAGGCAGTGAAAGAAGTTGTTGTTTCAGGTCAGAGCAGAAGAGGAGAACTTCTCAAAAGCAATTTGATCTCAAAGACAAGTTCAGGACTGGAGCAAGAGCACGAACCAGATGAATGCTTGATAGTTTATGAAAAGCAAGTACTTCTCTCTGGTTTGGAAACAGCTGACCAAGAGATTACCACAAAGACACAGCCCAGTCCTGGGATGAAGACCATCAAAGATACTCCACCTGTGGCATCTTTGTCTTCTGTTCATGCAACAGTTGAGGAATCCTCTGAAGAAGCTGCTGCGCTGGAGCTGAGGCCCCTTATCACTGGTGTTGACGAGGTTATGAATCAAAGTCGGTTGCAGGGAGAAGAGGGAAGGGAGAGTGACCAGTCTCCTGGCATCATCCTGGAAAGGGTAATTTCCTCTAAGGAAGGACCAACAACTGAGAGGGAGATGAGCTTGGCAACAGGAAGAAACAATCAATCACAGGCTATGGGCAGGATTGCTGAGAATGAGGTTCGAGTTCCTGAAAGCCATGAGATCAAAGTTGAAGAGAACAGCTCAGACACTATGTTAGTTGCACCCACCTGTCAAAACAGACAGAGCACCACCGGTGTGCAGGAAAAGCACCATCAAGACATAAGAAGCATCCTGGTGAAAGAGGAAAGCAACTCTGTGGTCAACGACACCCTGGGCCTGCAAGGCAGTAGACACATGCGATGGAATGTGGAACCAGTAAACAATGAAAACACAGACATCACATGTAAGTATCAGAGAGCCATAAGGTTTATTGAAACCTCATGAAACCTTATCTTTCATAAGGTTTCAATAAAAACACAACCTTAAAGCACAGAATGAGAAGCCAAAGAGTGTCTTTTATTTATTTATTTGTAGAAATCTGGGAGCATGAAATCTTTAAAAAAAATGTGCATATTTAAAATATTTTTTTTGGATGTTCTAAATCCCTTTAGATTTAAGATATTTGCAGACTAAATGTTTTGATGTTTATCTATTTATTTATTATTGCTTAATCAATTCAAAGCTAAACACATATAGTATACTACCTTATTTCTATTGCAGGCCTTTAGATTGAGCCTTCTTTGCAAAGCAAGATCACTTAACTTGGCCCCTTCCTAACTCAGATATGAGTGTTACCAGGCTCTTCTAAAAAAAACGTAACAGGTTAAAAAGAGAGATAGAGAAAGATACATCTAGTTTACAATTACACTGTTGTGAAGGTAACAAGGATTAGTGAGTACAGTAGTGAGAAGTGGAACGATAATATTTTTTGATTTTTATTTTCAGTAACAGAGGATGGGGAAACAACGAAGGACAGTAGTGTCACTCCAGACTTCAGTTCCAACCAGTGCGTCTTTTACCCGGTAAAGGAGGAGGAGAGAGAGGTTTTACTGGGGGCCACTCAAACCATTACAGAAAGTTCAACCCCTGAAGGATCTGCCAATGCAAATCCTACAGACTGTCAAAGTGAAGATTGTAATACACGTGAGTATCTGCCTTTGCTCTCTTCATATTAATCTTTTTACATAATATTTTATTTTAATCTTAAACCTGGTTAAATAGATGAAAGAAGATCATCACCACTGAGCTATCAAGAGTCGGTAGTCCCAGGTCTCTCATCCCAACCAAGTATCAGTGACTTAACAGATGGACAAGGTTTGTTAAGCATTAGTTTGAGTTTATTGTTCATTTAATTAGAAGTTTTTAACTCATATACTCTTTGATCTTTTAGCTGCTTCAGATTCTGAGTTGCAGAATCCATTAGATCTCCGAGACTTTCTCCTCCAGACTTCTGATGACGAAGACACGAGTGGTTTTGAATTATCTGAGCCTCAACTGGACAAGGAAGCAGAAATTATGGCTTGCTTCAACAAGAACCAAACAAACAGCAAACAGCTGCCTCATCAGTCCTATTCAAAGTACAGTAGCACATTTTTATTTTAAACTGGACCACAATCAGTATTTCTCCTGAATGTTTTAGAGACAGACAGAAGAATAATCACCTATTCTTTTTTTCTCTTTCCAGGAATTTGCCAAATTCAGCAAGCCATCTTCAAGCACCACATGATGACAACAGGACGGAAAAGCCTATAGATTACTTCTCTGAATATTTTAGTTGGGATACGTGGGTAGAAATTGCAAGTTGTACAAATAAACTTTCCAAGATGCCAAATCCTGTGACATGCAGAGAGATTGCACGCTTCGTTGGAATCCACATTGCAATGGGAACCTTAAAGGTTTGTATATTTTCATAGCTTTCTCAATGATTGGAGGAGCTGTCAAATATTGTATATATCATAAAAAATTATGTTGAATTGCTCTGTTGTTGCTTTTTAGTTTCCCAGTGCGAGACTCTACTGGGAAGACTTAACGAAGGTGTCGTTGATAGCTGAAGCCATGCCACTGAACCGATTCCTCGACCTGTCTCGGATGTTGAAACTTTGTTCTTTAAACGAACCAAAAGAAAATGTTACAGTTCGGCAACTGGGTGATATGTCCCAAAGCAGTCAAAGTTTAGTTTCTGGTCATGGTGACGGTCGGAGCTCAGCAGAGCCAAACAGTTCACAGACAGGTGCTGATCCGCTGTGGAAGGTTCGTCCATTGTTGTATCTCTTCAACGAAGGATGCCGGTCGCTGAAGCCGCCAGGGGATTACGCCATAGACCAATACCCGGTAGCTCTGACTGGGAAGATTCAAAACAACAGGCCCTCTCTTCAATGTACTACATTGACTGGGCTCAATGGTTTAATCACACACTTGGATCTTGAACTGGATCCTGCTGAAAACCAAGACACAGTCGAAAAGATGGTCCCCAAAGGGAGTACGTTGTTCCTCTGTAAACAGGAACTCTCCACCCCTGCCATGCTGGAACGTCTTTTAGCTGCTGGGATCCATGGAGCCGGCAGGGTGGAAGGAGCGCGGGGACATATCGGGGATGAGTTTGTGAGCTCTGATGGGAAGTTGATGCTGCGCAGAACACACTGTGGCTTCATACTTTCTACTGCAGGCAATGGCCAGAGGAACATGGTCTCACTCATAGACAGCTTTGAAAAGGCCCAGACGTCAGCTCGTCTCAGCAGAGATTTGCTAAATCTCTACTCTACTCCACTCACAGTTTCTTTGCCAACTTGTTGGCCTCAAGCAGTCCTGTGGCACCTCACAGATGCGGCCCTGGTGAACTCCTGGCTCCAGTACCGGCAGGATTACAGAGCGGCATCTGCCCCAATGACGTTCATGGCCTTCAGACTGGAGGTGTCTAAGGCTTTGATTCTCTCCAGCGGGTTGGACACCCAGGACTCAATTCCCCCACAGCCACCTGAGGAAGACGCTCACCATGCAACAAGTGAAACGCCCAGTCCGGTCCTGCTGGAGGAGAGTCCTCTGCCAGACTTAACCACTCGGTACGATGGTACTGGCCACTGGCCGGAGCAGCTTGCAGAGGGGGAAGGAGGAAGGTGTCGCTTTGGGGACTGCCAGAGAACATCACGAGTGCTGTGCCTTAAGTGCTGCGTCTTTCTTTGCATCTCTCGCAACCACAACTGCTTTCTGAATTTTCATAATCAAGATAGTTTGGGAAAGGAGCAGTAATGCTGTCCTCACCCTGTGTTTTTAAATAATTGCTTTCTGATTTTAGAATGTAAATGACTTTATGATGTATGTGAAAACTGCTCCCCACTCTTACATTTTTTACATAATGACTTTTACTGGCAGTGCCATGACTTTGTCGTACTGATGCAATGCAGTTGAAACAACTACTTTGTCAGGGCTTGTTAACTCACTGGGCAGATGTAAATAGAATTGGTCCTTTAGGTGGAATTTCACAAAACAGAAATTAACCAATCACTGTGTTGCAAAATACTGTTACCAGAAGTGTTTTTGTTTTTTCATATTTTTTACACGATCTAGTTTTAACTCCATGATGAAGTTTTCCATTCCATAATTTTCTGTATTATTTATTCTAAATAAAAAAAACAAACAAACAAAAAAACCATGGCGTGATAATGTTTGTCCTTTCTTATATAACAGGAAACCAATACACCTCAACAAACAGCCAGTGGAGGAGCATCTCATAGACTCTTAAAGAAATTATAGAAAACAATTGAAATGTGTATACATAAATTACCACTCCATAATGGGCTTTGCTTCTTCAGGCTGGGTTTAAACCAATTGCCTCTGCTACTTTTTCAACCATTTTTTCCTTCCACTTAACTTTTCGGTGATTTTCCTGAACATTTTTTTTAGCAGTACGCCAACAAGCAGAAATAATTAACCCTTGTAAGTGATTTTGCTATTGAATTGAACTAAAAATTAAGGTTTGTATTGTATTTTATTGACATGTCCCTGTATATAAAGTGCTGTCATAAAACTGAAAAAGCTTAATGGAATTCAACGATTATTAGTAGTTTTCTAACTTATTCTGTTTCAAAAAAATGAATGTCATTAATTGCACTTTCATTATTTACACTTCATATTAATGTGTTTATCAATGTTATATTTGTATCGAATTGATAAATATCCAAATATGTGAAAGGAAGAGAAAACATAATTTCACTTTGGTTATTTTACCAGAAGTCCTATCAGTTAGGTAGCCATATTGCATTTTGGGGTTGATGAGAACCATTTTTCTCTGATTTCCTGCTAATTTTCAACTTTCCAACTTGGAAATGTTAACTTCAACAAGTGTAGTTTTGTTATGCATTGCATGAGAGGAGGTTGAACTTGTTCTAAATTATTTGACACACTGATCCAATTCTCCATGAAACACTTGTTGCCACTGTGCAAATTCAAATCAGCTCATTTACAAAAACCATAATTATCATCGTTAGATGCATTTTTTGCGTTCAAAATCATATACATTATATTGAAACTGAATAAAAGTAGTGCTGTGTCTTTCTATCTGCGCGTATAAAAAGTTTTTAAAAATCAGGTACTTCTTTTGAGTCGTGTTGGATCACGTGATTTAGATCAGCCATAGAGTAACAGTGTATAGAAACACTTCTAATTTTCAAATTTGCAGCGTGTCTAATCTGTGCCAAAATCGCTTTTGTGTGCATTAGTCCAATTTATTGTTTTGTAAATCGCACTATTACTCATTAATTGTATAATAAAAAGTAACAGTAACAAGTAACAGAAGGATTTTTTTTCTGTTCCGCATTATTATGCTGATAATTCTTGATATTTCAGACTCGTGGTTGTTATCATAATTAATTAAATAAAATTTAAGGTTATCTATGTTTTGACACTTTATTGTTATTATTTTCCTAATCTAAATCAAACTGACCACACCGAAAAGTCCAAGCGGCAGCCATCTTGGCTGTCCCCATCACCACCACCAACAACGCACAGGAGGAAACGCACGATCTATGTGTTGTATTTCTAGGGTCAACTCTCTCAGTCAAACTAGCTTCAAAAAGCGGTTCGAGGTAACGTCCCCTTGTTTTTAGCATAATTATATTATTCATACACTACTATTGGTTTACTGTATTTACTAAATGCGCTTCAAATTGGTTATCAACCTAGTAACGGTGTGTAAAGTATAATTTTGAACTTATTGCGGGAACAGACACGAAGTCTGCGGTTCTTTTTTGAATGGTAGGAGTGTTGTTAGCGCTAACTAGCTGCCATTAACCCGCTCAACTAGTCTGCTACTTTGTTTCTGCCATTAGTTACATGCAGATACATACATTAAAGGAAAAATAACTGGTAACTGGTTGGATTCATTTTGCTACCTGGATACAGGTTGAGATTTGAATCATGTAGTTTTTATTATGTCGCAATGTTGTAAACTGACATGAAGCTAGTTAGCTTAGCTGGCGGCCTTAGTGATACGTTCAGCGTCAGCTCCAGCTACAACTTAAGAGGTTGTTCTGACTTAAATATTAAATAAATATCAGAGCAAACGTTTTGTGGAGTCATTAGATATATTATTTAGAGGTTTTTTTTTTACTTTTTACATTCTGAATTTAATTAGTTTTTTCTCAGCTTCATATTTATTCAGCATTTCTGTTTGTCTTTATGGCATTATGTTGTTGACGAATCTGGTTTTTTTTTTTTGCACGTAGTATTTGAATCTGAAGAATTTAGTGGGTTTTTTTGCACGTTGTTCTGAATCTTAAGTTGTCTTTTTTTGTGTGAATCAAGGTTGTGTCGCAGCAGTGTCGTAGAATGGACTCAGACATTTTGAACATAGAGGACATAGTGTTGGGACGGGGCTTGCCAGAACCACCACCACCACCCGCACCTCCCCATGAAAAGCCAGCAGAGCCATACAAACCCGTCATTCTGAACGGACCCCCGGCTCCTTCGGTCCAGTCCTGTAAGTGCTTCAGGGGCCCAGTTTGAAGAGAGTGACTAGCATGAACAGAACCCTAACCCTGTGGCTGTGTGCTCTTTCAGACCAACATGAAAACCTGCAGTGCTTCCAGTGCTTCATCACCTTCTGCAACGCCAAAGCAAAGGAGAGACACATGAAGAAGAGCCACAGGGAGGAGTACAAACAGCAGCTTCAGCAGGTACATTTAACTAGAAAGAGTTTGTCTATTTTCATAATTGACTTGTCTTGGTTGAGGGAAATTAATATCTCAAAAGTTTAGTGTTTAAAAGCATCTTGCTATATTATGGTTCCCCCTTTTCAGTGTAATTTAAGATGTTTCTTTGGCTTGGGGAGTTAAAAGGAAGTGATTGAGCCCGAAACAATTTTAATTTGTGTTTCTCTGTATTCAATCTCTGCACAGGGAAACACACTGTTTACGTGCTATGTGTGTGACCGCACGTTTCTGTCATCTGAGGAATTAACGCAGCATCAGCCGACACACAGCAACGACGACAAGCCTTTCAAATGTGCTCACTGCAAGGAGAGCTTTAAAACGTTCTCCGAGGTAAGATTTTTTTATTGCTTAAACAAATCTCTCAAATGTGAGAATTAGAAACATTTAAAATGTTGCTATGAGGCAATTAGTGCATTTCCGTCTTGCTTTGCACACACATTATCCCTCAATTATTATTATTTTTTGTTATGTCACAAGGTGAAGTGTATTTTAATGGGAATTCTATAGAATTGACACAAAAGAGCACCAGGTTGAGCTAGATGTAAAGAATTTTTAATTTTCAAAAGTTTTTCTGAAGAAAAAAACCTGAACTTTGGCATTCCTGAGCAGCATAAAATCTCAAATTGCAGAAAAGTTTGTGATAAATGTTTGTCTAAAGTGTCAGGTTTGAATTGCATGTGAGCATTGCGCTCAGTACTTGGGTATAAAATTATTCTGCTTTGATCCTTTGCAGCTCACGACCCACAGAAGACAGGTGTGTCCAGAGAAGCTGCTGGTGTGTAAAGATTGCAGCCAGACCTTTCGCAGTCCTGGCCTGCTACGTGCCCACCGCCTGACCCAGCATCCGCGCCCTGATGAGAACGCAGAACAGCCTGAGGATCCAGCCAAGCCTCATCGCTGTAAGAAGTGCGGCCAAGGATTTGAAGCGGAGTCTGAGCTGCAGGCGCACCAGGAGAAATACCCAGAGGGCCAACAGTGCAACGGCAGCGCTTCTCCCGTCAAGAAACGCGGTCGCCCGGCCAAAGCCGAAGACCCGGCCAGTTCTGAGAAAAAGGGAAAGCGGAAAAAGAAGGATGAGGCGGAGGTTTCCGAGGAGGCGACTAAGGCCGCAGTGGAACCTGCGGTAGCTGTGGGAGAAGACAAAGGAAAAGCAGGTGGAGCAAAGCGAGGTCGTCCTCCTAAAGCAGCAGCGGTGTCGGAAACGGAAGACAAAAAAGGTGCAGAGGATGACAGTCCGGCAAAGGAAAAGAAACCAAAAGAAGACCCCGTGCCGCCTCTTCAGATCCCGTGCACGGAGTGCGACCTCACATTCCCCGGCTTGGTTCAGCTGCGTGCTCACAAGAAGGAGAAACACACCCCACGGAAAGCCCATCCCTGCGAAGAATGTGAAGAGAGTTTTGCCCGTCCCGAGCAGCTGGAAGCGCACACATCGCGGGCTCACGCCGTCGGCCGCTTGTCCTGTCCGACCTGCGGGAAGAGCTTCAGCCGGGAGCGCACCCTGCTGGCTCACCAGAAGAGCCACCCGGAGGAGAGGCCCGCAAACCCTGAAAAGTCAGGCTCCAATAGATAATTCAGACATGGGCAGCCCGCAGAAAGTTTGTGGTTTTTAAGTAACATAGTCATGAAATGTCCTTTTTTTGTTTTTTGTTTAAATTTGGTCGATACCACAGTTGTGATGTTTTAAACAAACTGGGAACGGTTTGGAAAATCAGGTTTTAATCGGTTGTTAGCTTGATTATGAGCTGCTGAAGATGGACACATCTCATAAGTTAACTAACCAAATTTTAAACATCTATTACACTGTTTTCCATGAAACAGTTCAGTTGTATAAAGAAGCAAGTTTAATTCACTTTTTAAATGAATTTTTTTTTGTTTTAAGTGTGTGTTTTTGAATTTATTTGGCATTTTCAGTTGATTTACTCACTTTGTGTGGGTTTTCATTTGTAATATGTTTTTTTCAGTCTTTATTTCCCTGGCCCTAACAGATACAAGTACAAACTTTAAATGATTAGATATCTTGTAGAGATGCTGTCTGAACATTAGGCTGTCTTTTAAAAGAAATGTGTTATGTACAGTTTCTGTTTCCATTATGGCTTTTACTTTGCTTCTTACCTTTTAAATTAAATTTCAATGATGAAAAAAATAATAATTCTGTGCTTTGCCTTGAAAGGACGGAGGCTGGACACATCAGATCTAATCTACAGTGTTTGGCATATGGGTGGAAAATAACCTTTATAATCCTGATTTTTCTTTTACTGGAAATTTCTACATCCTGTTTTTTACTTGTTAAAGTAATATTTCCTGTCTTAAAAAGCTCTAGATTCCCATAAGAAATTGTATATCATATTATTCACTTGGTTTCTCCTCACTGTGTCTGAACACTGCAAACATGTAATAAACAGGCTGTCCCAAAGGGTAGCTACTGATGAAATACTTTTTGTCTCTTTGTTTTCAGTTCTCAGTTGGCAACATGCTGATCCATAAGAACATGTAAATACAAAATAAGGCTTCCTTTTCGTATTTTAGTATTATCTGATAATAGCCATTTCTAGCAACTCTTTTAAATCATCCTGATTAGAGTCGGATTACTGATGCAGAGAGAAAACATTGAAGATGAAAATGTGTAAACAGTTTTTGGCAAGTAGAGGTTTTTATGACTTGGAAGATTAGGCACATCTTCTGATCAGATGTGCCTGATCTGTTTTCTATAGGAAACACACACATATATATGTATATATATATATATATGTAAAATATATGTTTGTGTAGCAAAACAGATGTGATCAGGGGAGTTTGCATGTGTGTGTAAATGCTTTCCAGAGGACCTCACAGACACCACATTTAGTCAGTCACTGAAGAAACAGGAGGAGCTTACCAGGGAACCATTCACACAAAACACACCAAATCCAAATCTGCAACACACTGCAGGCAGGAATGAAAATATTCAAGTTGCTTATTCAGCCCAGTAAAAGTCCTCAACCTGGTTAAATTGTGTAGCAGGGTCTTGAAAGAGTTGTGCACAGATAAATGTCTGCAAATGTTGCATGGATGTGTGTGCCAAAATTCCTCCATAATGATGTGAGAATGATAGCATCACAGAAATTAACTACTACAAGTTATTACCCGTGAAGGTGGTTCGCCTAGCTGATGAATCATTGGCTGTAGCTATTTTCCATGACGACAGCTGCCTACAGTATTGTGTATTGTCTCATTCACGGTTTTATCTGTAATGTATTCATTGAATATAAATGCAAACAACTTTTATAGTCAAGTTCTTCATATGGACTTGAAACTCCAATCCATCATGAATAATACTCGAGTGCTATGTGGGTATTTTGTTCGTTCTTTAGAACTTCATATTGAATCTGTGATGCATTTTGTTTGTGATACATCATGAACATTAAGTTAATATGCACTATTTTTACTTAATATTATGCAAACATTATACGTAACGACTCTTTATGTTCTCCAAATCATATGAGATCCACCAAATTAGTAGTGTGAAAATGCTCAGAACTTGTAGTTTTCTAAGTGACTTTGATCCTAGTAGATAACAATAGATCATTTATTCACTTGTTTCATAATCTAAAAGCCTGGGTCTTGTTTAAGGATCACACATTGCTGCCATATTCAGTGGCAATAAATAAATATTTGAAGGCAGTTTCTCCATTGATGAAGATATGTTTGTGAAATTTCTGAATAAAGTGATACATTAAAGTTGCTGCAAATATTTTTCATGGTAGGAGCCCACTGGCTATCTGCTGACTGGATATTATGAATGAATCAGGTTGGCTTTGTAACACGGGGGAACCTCCCGGATTGTGGCAGAGGGCGTGGCCCTGAAGCCAGCTGGTAGAGCACTTATTTACTAATAAGTGGCCTAGAGCTTCTCAATTAAAAATACACAGATAGGTCTGACTTAAAAGATGAAACGGAAATGACATACAAAATATATTTTATTTAATCATTATATTACAATATTAAAAATAACCTTTATAACTTTAATTTTAAAAATCCGATAAAGCGGAAAACCCCAGGACAGCTAGACCCAATCTGAGACATAAACAAAACAACTACAAACCAAAATAACAACGCAACCTAATAACACACAATAAGGTCAAACAAAAACAAAAAGCAAGTCTCACATTGAGTCAACTTAATCCTATAACACAGTGCCCAATAGTTAATTTATAGAAAAATAAAAGAAATGTGTTCGGGTGGTTCTGTAATGTCAGTGCTTCCTCCAAATTACAAAAATAACAGCACCTAGGTGAGAGCACAACGTACAACAGTGGCAATCTGAAAATACCGCAAGATGATGATAAAATGTCTGCTGACAACAATGAAGCTACATAAGGTCAACTTAACAACTGGTACCTCGATCAGCCGCACATCCAGGGTAAGATCGGACGCCGCAGTGACACTGCGATGCTCCCAACAACACAGACAACAGTACTCCAATGTAGTGTTTTGCACCTCAGGGCCACCGTACAATACCCTGGTGCGCACACCCTGTGCCTATATACACTAATTAACCTGACAATAAAGGTGGGGCAACAGGGCCTGGATGCATTCAGGGGCCCCAACACAGGTGGGAATTTACAGCCACTCACACTGCTACTAATAAAAACCAGCCGGTTACAGCTTGAAAGTATTTTAACAGCTGAATTTAATTTAACAGCTTTTGCCTTCTTGTTTTTGTTTTTTATGTGTGAAATAGAACATTAATTAATGGAGTTGCCCACCCCTCCATTATAACAAAAATCAGAACTGCAATACCACTCCAGGGCAGCAGGTGGGCCAGAGAGCGACATAGTGCCTCCCCCCTTCCTACGGCTGCTTCGTGCGTTTGCCTTTGTTGTCCTGGTCGCGGTTTACCATGGAGGCAGGTGAGAGCAGTCGGCGAGCTGTGTAGTTGCCATCGCTCTGCTTCCACGCCGTGCTGGATACTTATCTGGTTTTATGTTTTTTTTTTCTTCTGCGCACAATATGTGTTTATTTTGGTTTGAAGAGCGCTCACATCGCATTTAAAGGCTGTGAGGGTACGCCGTACCACCACCATCACCATCATTATTCCTGCCAGGTGAGCCAGCGTAGCAGTAAGGTGTGTCATAAAAGGAATTTCCCTGGGAAATAAACCCAGTATTTAAAGCGAGGAAGAGCCCGAGATGTTTAAACATGTTAAAGGCGAGTTTTAATCCAGACTTGTGCGCCTAATGAAACCAATGTGCTTGTTGTTTATAGGGAGTAATCAAACGCTCCTCTTGCCAGCAATGTCCACCGACTCCACCCGTGATACTCTGCTGGCAGATCCGGGATTCCTGGATGTCCCGTCTGAGAGGGACTCTCCATCAGGAGGAAACAGGTCGGAAAAGCCTCTCCCACACGCTGCCGCCTCCATGGGAGACGTAAAGCAGAGGAGGCGGCTCAGAAGCGGACAAGAAGCAGTCAACGGGGCTGCTGCTCCCCCTGCGGGATCCACCAAAAGCGATCACTCGAAGGAGGCCCCTCAGCTGGGGGCTGAGCCGGGGAAAGACGGACAAAAAGACCCCCAGGTGGAGAATGCAAAGGCTCGGCAGGAGGCCGAGGACGACTCGGACGACAGTGATGTGTCCGAGGTATTTGAGGAAGAGGAGTTTGATGAGGAGGAAGATGAGGAGGACGAGGAGGAGTTAAGCAACGGTAAGACCGGATGAAATAAGAACCCAGAGTGGATTTAATGATTCACACCGCTATAAAAGAAAATCATTCGTATTAACTCATAAAAGATGTACCGATCACATAATTTCGGTACATGGATTTTTATAACCTGTTGATGCAGATTTTACCTTATTCTTACTCCCTTTTAGAGCTATGAAATAAGTGGCCCTCTGGATATAGTTGAAAATGAATGATAAAGTGCTTAATATGAACTGCATCACTGAAAATAAAGAAAATCACCCAGTTTAATAAAACTGAGTAATAAATATAATTATTAATAGAAGACATTGGTATCATTTCCCCTGATGACTGGACTGTTCAGTATTGAGTGGTTTGAAATGTCAGTTTAAGCTGTGATTTAAAGTTGCAGTATTATATAAAATATACTTTTTTTTAGCTTTATGCGATAATGTTATTCCCTCATCAAAAACATATCTGGTGTGTTGTGTTGATTGTTTCACGCGTGTTTGAGAAATCCTCTAATTTCCATGGCAACCATTCAGCTGTGCAAAATGCCTGGATGGATCTAGCACCGCCTTCGACACACAGCTCCTCCTCAGAGCCGCAGTGCAGTTTCCGAGCCCCTGAGCGTCCGCATTACAGAGCAGTCCTCCACTTGACTCTCCTACTCAGTTCCTTTAGAGTAGCCAGCAGCAATTAGCAAACACCTGAACTGAACATCTGCTGAGCTCATTATGTGCGCTACTTCTCAATGAAATGCTGGTAAAAATGCTAACAGAGGAGCGACGTTCTGATGACTTCCTGAAAGTGGAGTTTCAGAAAGAGCATGAGTTTTTAAAGAGACAGAGGCCCAATTTCAAGGTGTTAAATTCCAAAGTAAAAATTCTTTTAAGTCATATTTGACTTTTTTTAAATGGCCTTGAAAATACATAATACTTCCCCTTTAAATCAAGTCTATAAGCACCTGAGAAAAACAAAATTCTTCCTAAAATTATGACTGACTTTAGCATCTGCCTTCAGGGAGAATCTTGACTCATTAGTTAACTGTATAACGGTTTGTTTATCATTCATCAGCTGCTTTCCTCTCTGTATTCCTCCACAGAGCAGAGTAACTCTGGTGACCACCGCTGCAGCGTCTGCGGCCTCCAGCTGCCCTCCAAGTTCAAACTCCAGGATCACATGAACCTGCACACGGGTGCGCGTCCGTACTGCTGCGCCGAGTGCGGGAAGCGCTTCTGTCAGATCTACAACTACCGGCTCCACCTGCGCACGCACGCCAAGGCCAAACTGGAGCGCCACTGGTGTCGCATCTGTCTGACTGGCTTCTCCTCGCAGGAGGACCTGAAGCGGCACCTGTCCAGAACGCACTTCGAGGAGCAGTTCTATGAGTGCGACCTGTGCAAGCGCGTGTTTGCCTCGCTGAAGGAGTGCGAGAACCACGTCCAGTTGCACAAGTGCATGGTCAACATCGTATGCGAGAAGTGCGGCCGCAGCTTCCGCACCGAGAAGTCTCTGGCACGGCACAAGAAGAAGAGGTGCCTTCACAGCTTTAAGTGCACGGACTGCGGGGAGACGTTCAGCAAGAAGAACGCCCTGCTGAAGCACAGCTTCTCGCACCTGGGCTTGCTGCCATATACATGCATACGGTGCCGCTGCCACTTCCGGCTGGCCAAGCTGTACCGACAACACAAGTGCGAGCCTGAGCGCATCCACTGTGTGGCGTGCCTGCGAGAGTTTCCCAGTCAGGAGGACTTCCAGCGACACAAAAAGGACACTGGCTGTTGGGGGAATCAGGAGCCCAACCAGAAAACAGACGAGATCCGCTGTCTGGAGTGCGGCCAGAGGTTTGACACCTCAGACGAGCTGAAGAAGCACGCCGGCGCTCACCAGAGGGTGCTGAAGTGCGCGGAGTGCGGGAAGGGCTTTCGTTCGGCCTTGCTGTTGATGTCCCACATGGGCGGTCACGCCGGGCAGTCGCCCTGCTTCTGTCAGAGCTGCGGGCTGGGCTTCCCTCACCAGCAAAACTACGACATCCACCTCAAAACCTGCGGAAAGAGTCCTCCTTCTGCAGTAAGTGTACGACTTTTAAAGGATCAATCTGGCGGACCTGCCTTGTTATCAATTTTTGGTGATCGGGTTTTGAAAGGGAAGAAAAACAATGTAGCTCTTGTAGGATGTCCTCTTGATCATAATTGTATTCATTAAGGTTCGGAAGAGAGACTTTCAATTCTCAACATTCAGACAGTAAAAGTTAAACTGTGATGCTCAAAAAATAATTATTTAAAACTGAAAAAAGGCTAAATATGTTTATTTTACCTAGATCCATAAATACAGCAGTGAAATAAGATTTAAGACATTGCAGGTTTAAATGAACATACTTCTAACTGGCTCATTTTCAGAAATTATTTCCGTCTTGGCACTCTGTAATACTGACCAGGTTTGGCTCATATTTGTCAACAGATTCTTTTTCATGTTCCGTAAATTTCTGCTGCTCCTCCAATGGCCTCCTGACTGGTTCTCTGTTTGATGCTCTTGTTGCCCAGCTTGTCACCTTAGTCTACCCTTATCTTATTTGTAAGGGGAATTTATTTGGAACATTTTTAAAACAATGCGTCATTTTCCTTCCACTTGATAATTATTCACTGCTTTGTGCTGGTCTATCACAAGAAATGCTAATTACTATTAACAGAATAAAGTTCAAGAGGTTTTTGTGAGGTAAAGGTAAAAAAAAAAATGACACAGTGAAAAACTGGCTTTCATTTCATATCTAATTGTTTATACCCTCCTGTGTCTGTGTTTTATATTTCCAGATTCCACATGAAGGTCGTGGTTTAATGTGTCTTTTGTAGAGTATTGGGACAAACAGTTTTAAAACTCAGATGTATGCTACTGCAGACCAGGATACAAAATATGAGAAAACAGGCCTTTTTTTATTTCTCTTTGCTCAGCATGTTGTGTTTTTATTATTGTAAACATTAAAACATCATCCCCATTTTTGACCCCTAAAAAGAAAACGAAAACATGTTTATTTCAAATTAATATTTTGATAGAAAATAAATGTATTTTTTATAAGTGTGTGTGTGTGTGTGTATATATATATATATATATATATATATATATATATATATATATATATATATATAAATGTATTTTTTTACTCTTAACTTGTAGGCCAACATGCCTCATAGTAACTTCTCTCCCAGATCACTGAATGCTTTTTTTTCATGATTTTGGTTTGTTTGTTGCAGAGCGTTCCTAAGAAACGTCATACCTCGAAGAGTTCGATTCCTGGGAAAAAAGATCTAAAGAAAGGCGCAAAACCAACCTCTGCATCCAACACAGCCCCCGGTTCTAAAACTGCTTCAAACAGCGCCGCTGTGCCAGCGAAGCATCCCAGCAATCCGAGGCTGCTCAGGACAAAGGCCGCGTCCTCCGACACAGAGGGATTGTGGACACTGACTCTGGATGAGAAGCCGCCTCCTGGTATGAACCTGGTCGTGTTTCTTCCCGTCTGTCCGAGTCAAACCGACGGGCTGCCGCTGCCATCCGGCGTCCCTCAGACACTCCCAGTCGCTGCCGTTCAGGCTCTGCCTCAGGAGCCGCCGTCATCGCTGTTGAGCAGCGAACTGCTGGGAGTGAGTGCTGCTGTCGGAGCGTCGCTCAACCCCTGCCTGGAGATGGTTACAGGCTGCCTGGGGCAGCAAACAGAAACGCCTTTGGATTTGTCCAGAAAGCTAAACTTACCTAAAGACACTCTTTTTGTTTCGGTCAAGAGCGAGCCGAGCGAGTATGAAATCTCAGCGCAGGCTAACGATTCAGAAAAACGAGAGAAAAGACACGAAACAGAGGGGCAGCTGGACATGTGCGACGGGGCAAAGCAGTGCAAGCTGGAGCCCGCGGCTCTCTCTCCTCTCAGTGCTTACACAGCATCACCTCCTCCAGGAACGGAGGTGAAGAAAGCTCCTCTCTCTCCTGGTCCCGGTGTTGATGTGTGGTCCTCCACATGCAGCCATTTGATAGACTGTAAACTAGAGAAAAACATCAAAATGGAAATGGACATTTAAAGCTCAGCCTGTCCTGATGCATCAGACGAAAAATAAACAAAGCTCACCCTGCAAAGAAAATGCATCGTATTGCAATAATTTTAGACAGGAATTATAAATGGCACTTATATTGTATTCCCGGTAGTAATAATGTGTGCACTTGAAATATTACATGAAACAGGAAATATAATATCTATCATGCAGTTTTATTATAATGACACGTCTTATTTCTTATGATGATTCCTTCAGTTTTTTGGGACTTTGAACTGAAATCTGGCAATAAATGGGGGGAAAAAACGGTGGCCTGTTTTCTGTTTAGAGTCAACAAGACATTCCACTGACGTGCATCTTTCTGTTTGAATGTGTGTTCTGGTGAGATGCCTGGAGAGTATGCAGAGTTACGTTGAATTTCTGTCACCACCTGAAAACCTTGGTTCTTTTACTGTATATTTGTGTGGAAAATCAAAATTTTCCATGTTTGTGTGTACCTTTATTTTATTTTTTACTTCAAACATTTCAGTATTTAAAAGGTTACAAATGGTACTGGTATTTGGCCAACTTGGGATTTACATTCACTGTGTTATGTGTAACCCAGTTGTACTGTTTTTAAAAAGGCGAATAAATATTTGATTTTAAAGCAAGATAATTTTTGTGTCATGCTGCGATCAGATTTGGCCCCACAAATACAGTCATGGATCCTGTCTGCTGATTTGTACACCATTTACAGGTGAGATGATACACACTGAAGTCAGAGGAAAGACAAAAACGTTTAAAGTTTTAATAAAGTGCCCACTGATTGGGTCTACCTGGTGGATAATTGAGAAGCTAAACCTATGTTTCTGTGTCCTGTTTGGACAGGAAACCTTTTCTTCTGGCAGTGTTCTTAAGATGACAGCAAGTTAATTTAGCGACAGACTTCATGAACTCAAGTCCAAAGATATAAGTGGTCTCTTGCTCGCTCTTTGATCTTTATGTCCAATGTGTTTAGCGGCTCTTGGCCAGTAAACATTGGTGATGGCCACCAGTCTCCCCATGACTGCAATATTAAGCAGTTTAGATGATGGATAGAGTCCAGTTGAGCACTGATCTGTATTTTTAAAGCAAAATAACTTCTGTTTATATGGGGACCTTGAATAAAAATCCACCTGTTTCCAGAACTGTAACCTGAAACAGTTTTCACAAGGAAAGCACATCGGTTCCAGACGGAAACACTTAGCCGTAATATTTGATTTTCCAGTTAGTTAGGGAAAAAATTTGAAGAAATACAAGAAGTACAGACAACTGATTCAGTATCGTCATCTTCGTTATAGGAGATTGAGTTAAACATTTATCTTATAGTATGTGGCTAAGATTTATTTGTGAATATAGGATATTATCTCATGGCTCTGTATTTCTGCTGTTCTTAAGAAAATGTTCATTTTCTTAAGTCTCCTTCCCTTCTGTCTTTCTCCAGTTTAAATAACGTAATCTTTTTTGCTTCTATGGGACAATAAAGGGATTTCTATTGTATTCTTCTACTTTCTGTCTCTTATCCTTTACACCACTAAAGTAATTAGAAATACATTTATTTACTTCAAGTTTTTGTCAACAATGTGTTACATTCTAATAACTCAGTATTAAATATAAGACTTTGAAAACAAAGGGTATACATAGGATTTCTGCAAACCAATGCTGTTTACCTCATTTTGCACATGGGGTGTTTGTTTTCTTTTGTTTCCCTACTGTTTCCTTCTTAACCAAGAAATCCAGGATATGCCTGTTGGGAGGGATATGAGATGCTGACAGTATCAGGCTGTGGTTTGAAGATGGATGGAGCTAAATAACCAGTAAGAAGCGAAAAAAAGTAGTCAGATCTTAAATGGAACTCCTTAAATCAGAGCTTGTTTGTGAGTTGGAATGGTCCAGTCAAAGTTCACACTTGAATCGATTTAGTCTGTGGAAGAAGTGAAATTTGATGTTCATAGACCCTTTTAAAGCCCCATCATATCCACAGTAATGCTGCATTGTTGCTCTGTCACATTGTATCTAAAAAAAAAAAGTATACTTTGAATTGAATTTTGTGCGTTTAACGTGATAAAATGAAAAACAAAAAAGTCATATACTCTGTCATTACAAGTAGGTCTCCTCTATAGCTGAAATGGAGGGATATATTTAGGCAAAATGTGCCCCTGCGATGTCTGCTAGGCATCACGTGAGTTTGCACGTGACTTATTAACCCGGAAATAGATTGTCTGACTGGGTGTGTTGATGTCAGGACAAAACGTGTGTTTATTTATTTTATTGTGGCTTTCGTTGTTCTGACACCGTAAAGGGGTAAAGCAGAGAGGTCCCTCTTTCGCCGGCGTTGTAAAGTATGGACAAAGACAAAAGCAGCGATAATGTGAGTAAGCTATTCGTTCAATAATATGGGTCTAAAACTGCTCGTTTAAAAGGCCGTGGTTAAAGAGGAAATCATGGTTCCCGCCCACGTCACGGCTCTTTTTGCTTTTTATTTACGTGTCGCAGCATGCCCAGTGCTCCTGGATGGAGATGCACCAGTACATCAGTGATCTTCTCTCATCTGGAAACCAGTCCAAAAACTCGCCAGATGTGAGAAGCGCAGCATGGGGGTCGACAGCTGTTGCTGCTGGTGTTCCTCTCGGACTCAGAGCTTCCTCGCTGCAAACCCTTCAGCCTCTGCAACCAGTCCAGGAGAGGAGAGAGGCGGCCCCAGGCAGACCGGCCCATGCCGGGGCAACACACAGGAGGGGAGAGGCCAGGGACAGAGCAGAAGGTGGCATCAAATATGGCAGGCTGTTTTAGCATACAATCAAACCAACCTCCTATCCCGAATTACGTTCTTCCCTTTAAAGTATAATTAATTCCATATCTCTCATTTAAAACTCTCCAGATTGTGAAATTATAACCATGTTTAATGATTAATATGGCATTCCTCCACACCTTTACTAATTATTAATATAATTGTTTTTCTCTAGTAAATAATTTAGCTATATGTTAAAAATGAATGATACCATGTTCCCAGAGCCTTAGGAAAAGAAACAGGCCCACAGCATGACAGTTCCTCCACGATATTTAATGTACTTTTTTTTATTCATGTTTTATTCTAAGTGCCAAAACCACTTATCATGTCATATTTCTTTTCCAAGAGAACAACAGTTAGTGGATTACTCTGATTGACATAAAAAGTATAAAGAAGTGGTGCATTTATTTGAAAGGAAGTTTTAATACCAATTGAATAAATATACTGAAATTATTAAATAAAATAAAAAATGTTTAAATACATCTTTACTAGCGATCCCAATAAATATTGAAAGCACTGCACCACCACTTGTTCCACATCTCAGTAGATATTGATCTTCCTCGTTTATCTTTTTAGTTTTGGTAAAAAATATGTAACACATTTTTCCGTCTTGTTCCACAGGTTCGGATGAGCATCATGCCTGCACCTGCCCCGGCTGTCCTTTCTTTAGCTCCTCATCCTCCTTTGAAACTTTAATGTCCCCACAGTCGCTGTCCTCATCTCTATTAGCTCAAGCTTCATGCCAGCCCAAAGACCTGAGCATGAACCTGTGCTCCCCAGACACCACCGGCGCCGCGTCGGAGCAGGAGTCCAGGGCATCCGACCGACCACAGACCAACAATGCAGACAGAGGGACCCAGAGCCAGAACCAAAACCTCGACACTCCTTTAAGACCTTCAGCAGGCTCTTTGGCTCATCTCTCCATGTTTCCCTGCTTCTGTTGCCACCGAGGAGTACAAACCTGCGCTCACCTCATGAACAGTCAGGAAAGCGCCGACTCCCCCTTTTCCCACACCCACGCCCACCATCACTTCCATCACCACCACTGCCCCATAACGTCATGCGTTCCCTGCCCTCAGCTGGCCCACTCTGCACAGCTGTCTGCTGCCATTCCCTGCCTGTCCTGCCGATGCTCGCTTCCCACCTCTCCTCAGGTCTGCCGCCATCAGCACAGAGAAGCCCAGCAGCAGCAAGAGGAACGAGGAAGACCCCTTCTGTCTCTACATCCCTGCATGCACTGCCCCGCCTCTTTTTCCAGACCCTCTCAGCTGCTGCAGCACCAGCGCTCTGAGCACGCCCATAAGCAGTCAGGCTTCCTCTGCACAGAGTGCGGCCGAGCCTTCAACTCACACAGCAATCTCCGCATTCACCTGAACGTGCACACCGGTGCCCGGCCCTACTCCTGCACCGACTGCGGGAAGAGTTTCAGCCAGTCAGGAGCTCTGAAGATCCACAAGAGGATTCACACAGGTGAAAGACCGTATTCCTGCGACTTCTGCGGCAGGGGGTTTCCCCATCTGGCAGGGGTGCGGGCCCACTTGAGGACCCACACAGGGGAGAAGCCCTACAGCTGTAGCCTGTGTGGGAAGTGCTTCACCCAGTCAGGTGCTCTTAAGATTCACACCCGCATCCACACAGGAGGCCCTCGTCTGCAGCCTCTGTGGGAGGGGCTTTTCCAATCGCTCCGGGATCCGCTTCCACTATCGCACAGTCCACTGCCTGACAGCTGAACATGACGGGGAGGCGAGACCCAAACCAACGGGATGCTCTCCAGGGCGTCCAAGAACTCTGCCTTCGACCAGCAGTGGAACTGTGACGAACAGGGCTTCAGTTTCAGATCCTCTCAGTTCCACAGAGCTGATCCCTTCTAACCATGGGAGGATCCCAACTAGTGGAAATGAGAGCAGGTCACCAGCAGGAGTGGGGAGCAACAGAGAGGAGTTGCCCTATGCCTGCGAGGATTGCGGCCTGCGTTTTAAAGACGCCCCGACCAGGAATCGACATCAGACCCTGGTGCACTACTCGCATGACAGCCGGGTGGAGGAGGAGAATCGGGGACAAAGGAATGAAAACGTTCAGAATCAAAATGAATGAAAGCGCATTAATGTTGATGTCAGTGCCTTGCAAAAGTATTGGTATTTCTTGAAGTTTTTTCCAATTTTGCCAAATTACAACCACATAATTCAGTGCTTTTTGGGGGTGGGATTTTGTTTTAAAGGCCAATCCAAATTGTTGCATGGAAGGAAAAAGGAAAGTGAGGGTAAATGGATATATTCATCCATTTTCTTACACCCTTATCCCATTGGGATTGGGAGGGGTGCTGGTGCCTATGTCTAGCTGTCAATGGGTGAGAGGCAGGGTACACCCTGGAGAGGTCGCTAATCCATCGCAGGTAAATGGATATATAATTTACAAACTCTCACAAATAATCTGAAGTGTGACGTCCATTTTTATGCAGCTACCTGAGGTAGTTCTTTAAGTAACTTGTTTTCTCTCTCATTTCAGCTGCAGGTCTGTCTCTACCACCTTTGCACATGGAGACTTGGTTACTGGGCATTCTTATTTGTTTCAGTTTAGTCAGATTGGACGTAGAGCCTCTGCAATCATCTACTTTCACATACTGGCGTTAAAAACCTAATTATGAATTATATTTAGAGCAGGGCTCTGACTGAGCCATTGAATCTGATTTGATTTAATATTTTTTTATTTGTAGGCTCATTGTCCTCCATGAAGGTGAAGTCATCTGCAGCATCCATCTAGTTTCCCATGGTTTCTGACCGCTGCCATGTCTCATTGTGGGGACGGGAGTGTTCAGGACAGTGTGATGTTACAAATCACCAAACGTAGCATTTCACATGTAGTCAGAAAGATTCATTTTAGTCTCCTCTCTGCAAAGCCACTTCTTCCATATGCCTGTCTCCCTTCTTAGCTTTATTTACTAATTAGGTTACTGCTCCAGGCAGTAGCATTTTATTTTATTTTGGGGTGCCAGAATATTGCAGTTTCACAGGGTGCGCATCGTGCATCCTTAAAAAGTCGTAAATTCATGTATCTAAAATTTGGGGCAAGTTAACCTTAACGTTAGACGTATTGAATTTAGTCGTGGCAGGACTATTTAATCTGGTGTATTTTATACAGTTTTTTTCCTCGCGGGACTTTACGTCAATCAAGAGTCGCGCGCATTACGTTGTGTGAGTCGAAGCTAATCAGGTGCTGCTAGCTGCAGCTTGTTAGTGGCTAACTTGTTGGCTAGCTAGCTTTTTCCCGTCTATCATGGGTAAGTGCACATTTATCGGCAGTTCGTCAAGCACCAGATTGACCTGTTAAGAATTTTATTTCAAAAGAAGTTGCTGCTGTAGAGGGTTGAGAAGGAGAGATGCATCTACAGATGCAGAATGACGTAAGAAGAAAGATGAAAAGAAATTAATATGAACAATGCTAAACCGTGCGTAATGTTCCTTCCACTTTAGTTATGTGCTATTTAGTGTTGGTCGCTTAAATAAACCCCCAATAAAGCACGTTAAAGGCGTTACCGAGTTCTGCTCTTCACAAAGTATCAAAAGGTGTGGACACTTTGCGCGGCCCTGCACCGACAGGGCACTGCAGTGAACTCGTTTTGAAGTTGTTTTGGGGTTTGTTTCGTGCATTGCTATGTGCAATTAATTCGCCCATTTTATTTCTTTTTTTTCTTTCAGATAGATCATTTGCACAATGTGGCAGATTTCACTGAGCAGTGATTAGTGTTATTGTGTGGCGCTATTTCAGGTTTTGGACCATCTTTTCCAGCTAGTAAAAAAAAACTACGTATTCTTCACAACATTTTTAATTGTGCCTTATTCTGTAGTGAAAGAGGCAGCTTCAACACAAAACTTGTAAAAGCCTCAGTGTAAAGGCTAATTCAAGAAACAGCTGACTTCTTGTTATTTAGAAGACTGCCATTTATATTCAAATGATACAATTCAGTATGATTTAAAAAAGTGCAATTTCCTGCTTGTTCTTTTTTTTTTTAGTAAATATTATATATTGTATTTTTATACAAATTAAAGAGTGGACACACAGGTGTGCCACATACCATATGTGACACACATGTGAAAGGCAAATAATCCAAAATAGTTTGTTTTTGTATATAGTTTTAATAATAACATCCTCTTTTAATTTAGTTTAGAACTGCTTTTTACTTCGAGGACAGTGTTTGTGTTGATGCAGGTCCCCGATGAAAGTCACACTAAAGGATGTGAAACATTTAATTCCCTCGTCACACTTTCATCCTGTATCTTTGTGCCTTTGTTGTGTTACAACTCCCAACTTCTTTAACATGTTACTTTTCCAGACGCAGTTACACAACATGTAGTTCAGTATTCGAGATCTGAAGCTCACAAGAGCCACCTAGTGGTTAAATGTGGTCACAGCTCCAAACCGTGTACCATTAACAGTGTTTCTTTAAGAGTCTACAAAGCATTGTGAACAGTATGAGCGAGTAACAATCAATCCACTGTTTTGCTTTAACTTTTTAAAAAAGACTGATGTGTACATTTCTGTAGAAAGTGCAGCTTGTGATTGAACATTTCATTGGTAGACTCTCTGCGTCTCAGACGCAATCAAACCTGTAGTTTCTTTGTGCATTCTATGGAATAAAAACTGTACAAACCAATAACTTCCTGTAAGGAAATATTTTGTCAACATGGCTCTCAGATCTTGTGTACTGACTGGTCCACCCTGATATCCTCTATGAAAATGGGGATGGAGGGTCTATAGTGACTCCTGATGTCCTTGAACATCTCTCACTGACACGTTCACCCTGTTGAGCACGCTCTGGGTTAGTGTCCTCTTAGGATCTAAGAGTTCCTCTGGTCCAAATAGATCTGTCCTCCACATCTGATCTCCCTGCATTCACAAGGGCTCCTCATAAGTGTGCTTTTGCACCAAGGAGTCACTTGGCTTGGGCTCTGCGTAGACTTCACTGGCAGGGCGAGGGCCGCTGGCGTGCAGAGCAGGGGTGCAGTAGCCATTGAACAGCACCTTATGTGAGGGGCAGTCGTACTGACATGCGGGTGCATGAGCAGGAGGTCTGTGCATAATGCCGTGAAGCAACCCTGGCAAGCTGGGCGGTTTGTGCTCAGGGGGAAGCTCGCTGAATGGAGTGGCGTACTCGGGCTCCGGGGGAAGCGGCTCGGCATATTCTGGAAGGTTGCCAGGTGTGTCGTAATGGCCGCAGGTGAATGGAGTGGTGTAGCCTTCATCTGAAGAGGGTCTGAATGTGGAACCGACCTTATGTCCAACAGATGTAATAATGGCAGGAGCAGCATAGTCTGGGAAGATGAGAAAAAAAAGTGTCACAAGTCACTTTGACTTATCAGGCGCAGATGAATAAATCAGAAATATTTATTTATTTCAGTGACGTAATTCAAAAATGAAATGCCTTCAGGACAAGTCACGGAGATGCATTTAAAGCATTTAACGTCGGTAACTATATAGTGTTTTTGAGTACACATACAAATACAGCTCCAGTAGTTTATTTCCCCTTAATCACAGGCTAAAGAGGAGCAATGGATGAGAGTTATAGCCTTCTAGCTCTTATCTAATTGTAGTATACAGACCCACGACTGATATGTAATAATTCAGCGATCTAAAAAAAGCTCTCTAAGTATCTTTTTAGAGCTGTCCTTTGATTTGCAGCTATTGAATAACATAATTTTATATCCTGGACAGCTGCTCAGTGGCGCTTTGTCGCTCAGTTTTACGACAGGGTTTATGAGTGGATTTACTGGTGCTGGATGTGCTGATGATATGTCCAGAACCAGTAAATCCTGGAGGTCATCAGTAACACTTTTTAGGAAGTAAATGGATTATGGCATAAAGTGTATTTAAAAGCAGTACAGTTTGACTTCTTTAGGGCTCTCACATAAAGCCTAATTATATCACACTGTTAAAATAATTAATATTTACAGATTAATAATTATTGCACTGATGTAAAAACATATGGCATTAATTAGGTAATGGGAAAATAAAAAGTTTGGAAAATGATTTTCTGCGTAGAATAAATCTTAGACTATGAACTCTGAAGCTCACTAATTGATAATAATTAAGATTCACATGTGTCAGAATAAACACTTTAGTTACTGAGTATCTGTGTGAAAAGCTGAATTACAAGCAGAGGGGCTTGATGAAGCAGCGATGGGACTGGTGGGCAGGGGGGGGGCTTTATCAAGCTCCAATTAAAGGATCTCTTTCAAAGCGACTCTGCGGTCCAAAGAAAGGAATGTTTATGCAGACTGGCGATGCGCTGAGCCAGGACAAACAATGGTTAGGCCTCAAAGAGAGCCTGGCTGGAGCTGCTGAGAGTGACCGCTGATGACGGAGGCAGGGCCGGGTTGACCGGAGAGAGCAGAAAACGTTCCTCAGTTCTCACCGTTCAGAGGGGGGCTCGGCAGAGCGTCGTGCACGCTTCGCACCAGTGGGTAGGAGATGAGCTCCGACTGTGGACACGGGAGACTCTTCGTCTTAAAAGCCTGACAGCCAACTGATGAAAAGACACACAAAGTCAAATTCAGCGTTTTTGACTCTACACTTGAAATATGTTACATTTATGAGCTGAACTCACCTGTGGGTAAGGAGTTCTTCAGTACGGAGACCTTTTTCCTGCCAAGAGAACATATGAGGGTATTTTACACCTAGATACAGGTTTTATGGACTTTAGCAAGTTTCCATGCAGTACGGTAGTAAAATATTCGTCATCCCTGAACACATTGCATGCCATATTATTTTATATGGCATATTACTATAGCCATATACAAATGAGAAGATTTAAATAAGTTATTATAGCCGTAAACTGTGCTGGTGAGATGTTAACATAAATGTACACTTATAAATAACATTAATGTCATATGGGAGGTTTAGAATTGTTATTTTTTCCAGGATTAAATCAAACTGAGTGAATAAAGCAAGTCAAAGGACACATACAGGCCCAAAACTGGTGTTGTAGGTCCAGTTCTGCTTCAGACTGGATACTTTTTATTTAGTCTCTCCCCACAGGTTGTCTCAGATTTTCCTAAAGTACGCTCTGAAACACAGTGTAGTGTATTCTATGATTGACAGCTAGCCATGTGCAGGAAAGCTCTTCTAAAATCACGAAACTCAATGCCTCACAAGTGGCAGTAGGAGTTCCTGGGATGCTGCTTTATCCCAAACATGTTGGTTTTGAAGTTCTGATCTCATCTGTTCTGATTGAAAGAACAAATGTTTCTTTCCTTTAAACTACTGCGGTCTCTTTCTCATTGTGCAGACAAATGATGAAATATTAGGGTTTGTGGCAGCTTCTGTTGCCACAAACCCTAATCTCTACATCTCTCTTAACATCTCTATCTCTCTACCTGGACAGATAGACCTGGATATGTCGTAGAACCGATGTTAGAATGCTTAAGCCAAGCCAGCATCTAGATTCTGCAATTGTCTCCACCTCAGTGCAACATCAAATGCATGGCCTAATAAGCAAAATTTTAAACCTTTTAAAGAGACTTGATTGATTCTGATAAGTGTGCTCAAATATTTTGCCAGAAGTTTATTGATGGCTATGAAGTGTAGCTTTTCTGCAGCTTGAATGGGCATATTTAGCTAGAAGTGTATGAATATTTTTTGAGCCTTTATGTATAATTTTATGTTATCAAGCCACCCTGCAAGAAGAAATGTTCAAATCCGTCATTGAAAGCCCCAGAAACTATTCGTATATTCATGCCAATGGAGACTGAATGTGATCTGGAACTGTAGAGTCAATGAAAACAGCTGATGGATTCATTCAAAAAATAATCCTGCAGAAAGTCTGAAAGTGAAACCAACACAACATTGATGCACAATACCTTCGTTTCCACCAGATCCCAGCCAATAGACAGCTCCCACACATCACCAGACCCAGGACCACTCCCACTGCTATGATCATTGGCTGACTGTGGGCTGCAGCAGAATATGTGTGGAAGGACAGAGTGAGGTTTGCTGAAACAGACTCTAACATCAATTGACATTTTTTTCTCCTATGCAAAGAGAAAAACAAAGTTCATACTTAGTGTTGTTTCCACAGACAGGGCTTTGTCAGTGGGAGTGGGTGAGGGGCTTGGGTTCAGGGTATCCATGTTAAACTTGATGGATGGAGACTCTGCTGGAAAAGAAGCAGCACTTTTACGTCTGTAACACCTGACAGTCAGTGTAGCTGTGTGAACAGATAATATTTGTCTCGAGCAAGCAGGATGTGCTCACCTCCGGGAGGCCGTGACCTCGGTGTGACCTTGGCAGCAGGGCATCCTAAGAGCTGAACTTGAGCAGAAGCTCTGGCGTGCCAGCTCAGCGGTTGAAGCCGAACAAATCGAGCAATGACGGCAGGAAACAAGCTGTTGAGCACCCTGAGGTGGCCGTCTGTGTACGCCTGAAACACCTGGGAGCGAATAAGGAAAATCAAGATAAACTTAGCAGTTGTTGAAGAACCAGGCAGGATTTATACTGACAAAAGTTTTGCTACTTTTGTGTCTCAAGCAGTTCAGTGTTGGAAGTGACATTCAGGTGCTACTTGGCTGAATTTGTTCGTTTGCCATACTCAGTATTCATGAATAAGACTAGCAGATAAACTGACTGCGTGTCAGACACATGGTGGAGTACCAACCTTTTTTTCTTTGCTCATAGCATCTTTGTAAGTCTTCCAGCTCTTTTTATCTTTGCTGAATTGCAGACTGTAAGACTCCATGTAGCTCACTGATGATCCTGTTGTCACTAATCCTGGGGGAAAACAACAAGAAGAAGCATGTACATATTTATTTTCCAGTAAACAGCTTAGCCTTTAGTAAACAGCTTAGCTTAGCCAATATTTATGCTGCCATAAACTGTTCCTCAGCCTGCCATTCTCTCCCAATATTTTTAATTATCTAATCTTTCCAATTACTACAGACACCAACTTTGGACACCGTCCTGATTTCTTTCTCAAAACCACTGAGAGCCATGGGTTTCGCACTTTGTTTTGTCTTTCCTAAAGAAAGTCATTCTGGTTCAATGCTTCTGTGCTGAGATGAATTTATTTTCCCATACAAGCAAATAGCTGTAAAAAATGTTTTTCCCCCAATAACTATGTGTCCTCTGTTATCTTTCCAATAGAAAGAGCCTTTTAGTTCCCTTTTTTTAAAGGGTGAAGTCACTGATTGAACTACCTCTGCCAACCAGTTTTCCCACAACCAAGAACTCCTGGACCATCTTTGTTAGCTTTGTGACTCCTTCTTGCCCTTTAACCCCCTGCTGGTTGTGGAAAATAGACAATTATACTTGTCTGGATTCTGCTTTAGGCATCTTCCTGTTCAAAGGGAGCTGTTCCTGTTGCTGCTTGCTTTCTCAGGATGAGGGATTGCTGCAAAGCCAAAGACCCTAATAAACTAACTGGCCTTCTTTAGGTGGAGAGAGTAAAACCGACTTAAATTACTGTAATATTGGGACAGTTTCCAATTGTAATCAGACAAATTAATTGGATGGGCCTGGATTTTACCATTTAACCTGGACGCAGATGAGTTCTAGATAAATGGAGGAAATGATAGTTATTACAATATGTATTATATATTAACTGAATTGACAAGCGTTAGAGGAATTAAGAGAAGCAAAAAAAAATCTCTCTATATATTTTACCCGTCACAGTGCTCCTTTCAGCCAGTTCAATCTCCACCCACGGGTTGGGATCCCTGTGGTCTGCTGTCCAGAGCAGGAAGTCGTGGCTGGACTCAGCGTTTCTGGAGGCTGAGAACACTGTGTGCTCTTGACTGTTTTTGTCCCAGAAAGATGATGCATTTAGAGCAGAGACAGCCAGGATGTTGCTACATTCTGTTCGGGAATGAGAGGAGAGGAAGAACGTGTCCCATTGTTTTACTCTCGGCGCTACAGAAATGCTTGTGTCTTAACTATGTTAATAATGAGGAAAGTATTTTATGCCATGCTGCAGAAAGTAGACTGCTAAGGCATCATGAGATGCCAAAGTTTAAAACAGCCTCTTAATACAGAAAATAAACTCAAGGAATGTAAATAATGCCTTGCTTGAGGTTGAAACCCTTATTTGTAAAATAAAAAAGCTCCTACCTTTGCTAAACAGCAGCTTCTTATCAGATAATGACCCCCTGTCAAAATGGCATCAAAGAAAGGTCAAACAGGCAGCTGGCAAACATCACTGTGATCTTTCATTGTGATAACAACGCAGGAACCAACGTCTTAGAGAGGACTCCGTTGGCAAAGGTGGATTCATAGAGAGTGAGACTTCTCCCCTGACTCACAGAGATCCGACCTCCCAAAGCATCAGACGTAGCTCCACTGTGGACTGCAGACTTGCACAAAACCGAAGTCTGCGACATTGAAGAACAAATACAGTACCTTTACACTTGAGTTACGTTTTAAATAAAGCAGAGTTTGGTAAAAGTAAAATGTGTCCTTACGTCTCTGTAGCCCTGCTCAGAGTTTCCCCAAATCTCCCCCGGGACATTTTTACATCCAGCTGGGCAAAACACGCTGAGGAGCAGAATCACAGATTGGAAAGAAGCTCCACAGAGACACACAGTGTCTTGCAAAAGTATTCACACCAGTTGAACTCCTCTACCTAACAGACCAACACAAACCAGCTTGTAATTGTGAACAGGAGCAAAACTTAGGACTAAAAAGCTAAAAAATGTATCCATCTTCCCATCAGCATCCAAGTTAAAGAGTTCCCACAGTATGATGTAGCCACTGCCATGTTTCACCAAATGAATTGTAACTGCAGCAAAATACGGTTTACAAAGTATTATAAGAGCACTACCTGGTGTTGGTCTATGAAATAATATCCAAACAAAATAATGTTATGCTTATAATGCAACAAAATGTCAAAAACTTCAGCAAGATGGATTGTATCTCAGTCTCTGTATCACCAAACTTACCTTAAATGCTGGAAGCTAAAATGGGATCCTCTTTGTAAACAACTAATCAAATCTGTAAAAAAAACAAAAAAAACAATTAGATGCTAAAATTAATCAACACTCATAAAAGGTGTAGAAACATGGCAGTAAGTGTCACTGTGTCTCTGGCTTACACAACGCCCGCGGTCCCTCCACACACACACATTTTGTTTGCGTGGCTATCTTTGTGGGGACTTTCCATTGACTTCCATTCATCTCTACAGCCTAAACCTTATCCTTATCGTAACCTTAACCAAAACTCAATTCACGCCTTAGTCCTAAAACTAAAAACCCTGACCCCAAAACAGCGTTTCCCCTTGTGGGGACAAGGCTTCGGTCCTCACAATGTAGTATGTGTCTGAAAAATGGTCCCCACAAGGTATTACACACACACACACAGAGAGAATCATACAGCACAGATTCAGGATGAGACAGTCTGGCAGGCTCTAAGCGTTCTATATTAGGAGAAAGGCAGTCGTCTCTGTTAATGTGACTGACGCCTTTGTTGCCGTCCCTTAGTCACACAACACGAGTCTCGCCAGCAGCTCTTCTGCCATCATAGTTAACAGATAGAGGTCTGTGTCTCTGCTCAAGGCCTCAGCTCCAGAAGCCGATGGATTTCATAAACAACTAAGTGAAAAACAGGAAACTATGATACAAACTGCAAATACAGAGAAATAAGAAGACAGCCTCTCATTATATCATAGCAATGAGATCCAAACAATCCATACTCAGGAAGATCCAAAACACTCTATAACTTTATTTTATGAACTAAAATACCCAGAAGTATGTTAATATTTAGACCCCCCATGACAGATGGTTTGCAGCAGGACTCGGCGGAGTTTGGCCTTGTTGGGGAAAAAAGGGAGGTGAATGACCTGAGTCAGCCTGTGACAAGGAGACTTACTCTTGTTTCTGAGTAAACACAGCAATGCAGAATGAATGACGATAAGCCGAGACACATACACACCCCTACACGTGCACACACACACAGGTAAACATTAACAGAACAGTGAGCATGACAAAAACACCAGTGAAAGCTTGTAAATAAGAACACAGACAGATGGTAATCATGCATTACATGAAGCTGGGATTATGTGCTGTTCGTGTCCTGTAAGGGCAAAGCACAGGAGTAATGCAGAAACTATGTACTTCAGGATGGTGATGACATACTGTGTCTCTAAACACCACTTGTTCGTATCGTGTAGCCTAATAATTTAGCAGAAAACAGAGGGATTGCTGCAGACGTACCTGGATGCTGGTCTGTTGCATAAGAGAGCAGAAACCCTCGTCCAGAGCGGTGTGGGCCAGACATGAACGTTACTGTCACTTCGTTGGTTTCAAGAGTCACATTCTTCATGGTTGCATTAAGCTTTCCACACACTGGGCCTGGAAATAAAAAGCTAGTCAAAGTACAGAAAAACAACAAAAATCTTGAGTAAAGTTAAATTAATTCACTTATACCTGTTGGACTGTTGCATATTTTCTCAAGTTGTGCTTGACTTTCTGTTTCTGTTTTTTTAGAAATGTTTTCCAATTCAAAGTCAGAAGGAGTGTTTGTCTTTAGTCTTCCTATTTGCAAAAGCACATTTTGTTCAAACAAAGCTGTGGATGTTTGGGAATATGCATTATTGGCTTTTCACATGTAAAGGTGGACATTTTTTGCAATCCCTATTGTGATACACGGTGGTGGCAACATCATGCTGTGGGGATGTTTTTTGTGATAGGAAACGGGGAGCTGGTTGGGTTTGACGGGAAGATGGATGGAGCTGAATGTAAGCCATTCCTGGCAGAAAACATGTTAGAGGTTGCAGAAAACAAACTGAGGTAGAGAATTTAAATTAGTTTAAAGCTGCTAGAAAAAACCCAAAAGGCTAAAAGATACAACTGTAGCAAATAGGTGATGCAACAAAAAATTACTCTTTGGGGCTAAATGAAGATATTCACCATATGCTCCAATTTTTATTTGTCAAACTTAAAAAAAAATCCTTCTACTCCACAAGCACACACTACTTTGTGTTGATCACATATAAACTGTATGAAGTTAATGGGGCATAAATAGTTTTGAAAGAACTGATTTTCTTTAGGCTAAGTAAATGTATTTTGATATTTTTGTCTTGTACTTTTACTGCTTTTCCATCTAATTTTCAAACCATCTTCTGACATATGAATCATTAAAACATAAAAGGTTTTATTGACCCAAGAGATGTTATCTCAAGGCATTTTGTAGTATTAGTGTGTCTTAAAGATTTCACTTTAGACACAAAAAACTACTACATAAAAACTGTTCCAACAACAAAGGGATGGTGAATCTCTCAGGTCATCACTTACTTTATTTTACAAGCACAAACTGTTCATTATAGTACTTTGCCAGGACTGGAAAAGGACAAAGTCAAACAGCTAAAGTCAAAAGAAAAGAAAAGAGGTTTTAGATCCAGAGACTGAAAAAGAAAAGAAGATCTGGCTTCATGGAAGAAAGATCAAACGATTGTGGTTAAAAACTGTTAATCTTTGAACTGAAACTGACATTTCTTTCTCATTTATTCTTCAAGAAAATTCTTCATTCTTCCTTAAATGTCTGGTACTGTCCGTTAATAATCCTCTTTATTGAATGTAGATACAGAAGATACACTTATTCACAATCATAAGCAAACAAATAAGCTACAACTATACTGGCAACCTTGCACTGATGGCAGACGAGGATTTTGTATCTTTTTAATGACAATAAATGCTGCAGTATCAGTTGGGCTGAGAAAAAAAAATTCTGACAAATTCCTGAAGTTTATAGATGATCTATCTGCATTAGCAGAAAAAGACAGAAAACAGTGAACGCTTTGGGGCTTAAATAAATCCAACAACCTTCAGCACAATACTCATATCGCCTTAATCTCCCAGCCTTGATTTTTGGTGCTCTGTCAAATATCTGTAGCCTCAGGACCCAACCTGATACTGCTGGCTGCAAAACGTACATGTGCTTGTTGCAAAATAGGGTTTGTCTCCCCTCGATGTTTCAGCTAAATGGCATGCTATGACTATAGAGTCATGCCGGTAAGATCTCTAATAATGGCATGCAGCATTTAAGTCTGTCAGCAGGTATGCTGGCAAAACGCTGACTGCGTCTGAGATCACAACGAAATCGTAGGTGAACTCACCCAGAGTCCGTTCTCCGCTCTTGCCGGTGATCACGATGGATCCGTTTCTGCAGCCTGGGCTGCTCTCGATGTCAAAGTCTCCAAACAGCAGGCGCAGCGTTCGGCCCTCCTGCACGCGGAGCCTCCATTTACACCAGGCGTTGCTGGGATAGGTGCCCGGGTAGTTGGGAGAGGCTATGGTACCCGACTCTGTTCCCAGCAGCGCGTGTCCACAACCATTACCTAACAGGAAGCAAGAACGGAATTAAGAGGGCAGTGAAAATAAATGATAAATAAATGAAATTTCAATAAAATCGATTAATTCTGCATATCAAGAAACTAATAGTTCATTAATAAATTACTTATCTATGACTTCAGCTGTACAATGTACTGACTTTTGAGGCAAGAAAAAGAGTACTGCTACAGTATTGATTTATCTTAAGTTTTTTCACCGTTTGTTGTATTAAAACCCAAACTTCATTCTACCACAACTTAATGTTGTGGTAGATCAACATTAAGTAGAACTTAATGTGAAGTGTGAGGAAAATACTACAAAACTTGCCACAGTTTCTGAATTGGATTTAGTCCTGGACTTTACTGGGCTATTCTAACACATAAACATGCTTTAATATAAATGTATAATTGTAGCTCCGGCTGTTTGTGAAACATCCGTCCCTGTCTCAAATTGTTTGTAGCCTCTGTATTTAGTTAGCTCCATCCATCTTGCTTTGACCAGCTGAAGAGTAGCATTCCCACAGCATAATGCTTCCACCACCAGGTTTCATTGTGGGAATGCTGTGTTAACTTTCTGCCACATTTGGCCAAAAGGATCAAATGTATCTTTTGGAGGGCTATCGTCTGTACTCAGTATTCATGTAGACAGATTTTACCAGCTGTGAGAAGTGAATTATTGGCTGCACTTGAAGCAAAAGCAAATCATGTTAACCGCAGACAAGTTCGTCATAACTTTTCTAAATTAAATAAAGCAAATATTAAAGGCTTTGGTGAAGCATTATTTCAGGACAAATGCGTAACAAGTCCAATCAGAACAGGCCCTGCAGACCTGGACACGTTTATATTCATAACTGAGTGATGACACAACTAATTGTGAAGGAAATTCCTCAGTTACTATAGCATAAGCTGAACAAGTTGCCAAAATACTTATATTAGCAAAGGTTAAAAGACAAAGTACTGGATATATTGGAGGAAAATCTATTCATATGGGAATAAAAAACAACATTTCAGCCTCTAATTTGTTACATCCTCTGACCTGAGTGCGCTGACTAAAACACTTCTACTGGAACAGGAAACACAAATATTTAGAGTCCTCGTCTAATATCTGTGTTGCTCATAGAAAAAAAAAAGTCAATTGAGTCAGAGATTAGTGCTCTGGAAATTGCGCAAATTCGAGCCCCCACAAAAACTCCGGAGGTGACATGTTCCGAGAATGGTCAAAACCTGAGTAAGACATCGAGGCCTAAATTTCACTCCCACACCTCCACCCGTCCATATATGGCTCCCAAACCCCCAGATAACCTTCCTCTGTCCCTGTGTCACACATCCTGCATCGCACTATCCTCTCCCACATCCCCCTTACTTCCCAACAGCTCTTCAAATCCCACCACAAACCTTTGAATGCTGCTTCCCCTCCTCTGTTCCCCAAAGGATTCTGTGGAAATGCCAGAGTGACATGCTGTTGCTGTGGGCACCAGAGCATGGATCTGTCACTTTCCGGTGGGAGGCCACAACAGCGGCAGTGCCGGCTGCGTTCTGGGTGGCTGCTAATTGTCTCCTGCTGGCTGAACTCCTTCACCTGAAGTCGCTCTGACAGACCCGTCTGGTTCTGGTTGCATCAAGGAGCCGATGCAGTGCCTCGCAAAAGCATTTATGCGCCTATTAAACGTTCTAAAACCGCCAACTTCAAAGCACTTTATTGGGGATTTTATGTGATAAACCAGCAGAAAGAAACGCAGAAAAGTGCCAGGAAAATGAGACACGATGCTTATCAGAATATGGTTCAAATAAAAATAAATTTGTGCTCAACCCACTTTACTTTGATAAGACAAAAGAAATCACCAAGTATTAGTAAAGAGAGCCCACTTGTGTGTAATTTAATCTCAGATTAAATACAGCTTTTCTCTGAAGGTCTGAAGTTTGTTAGAGAACTTTGGAAAGCAAACATCATCACGAAGAGCAAGGAACACAACAGAAAGGTCAGGGATGCTTAGCAGGCTTTGGTTATAAAAAAGAAACATTTGGACATCTAAAGGACACCGAATAATCCATCATCTGAAAAATATAAAGTGTGAAATGACCACTGCAAACAAGTGCTAAAAAGACAAGTACTGTAGCCATGGTAACACTGGATGAGGTGCAGAGAGACACGGCTCTGGTAGAGAATCTGTTTACATGTGAACTCTGCAAATCTAGTATTGTTTGTGAAAGTATGAGGATGAAAGTTCTTGTTCAAAGAAATACAAAAGTATGAAAAAAAAAGATTGCCACGTCATATGAGACCAAAATGAAACCTTCTGCCCAACATACGTGACACTGTTTGTGTCGGAAAGAGAGATTTCACAGAAATTTAACAATTTCCCACAAAATGAAACTGGTGGGCCAACATGATAATAGCAGCATCAGGCAGTGGCAATGTTTCTTCAGCTGTGAAATAGAAGCTGAAAATCCAGGCCACATTTTTGTTCTTAGAACGAAATAACTGGAATCCTGTGTTGTTTTCCTTTTGTTTTCCACTTATGCACTAGTTGGAGGTGCTGTATGACTTCAGCTTGTTCTGACCAGTTCAGGACATCAACAAAACAGGAATTTGAAGTGTTAAATAAGCAAATGCTATTTTTCCACTTAAGTTTTTTTTTTTTTTTTTTTTTTTGCTGGCAGGTTCTTACAGGTCCCCACTAGCAAACAGGATGTTCATGTTCACCTGTCCTACCTGTCACTGCATAGGATTATCCCCTACAATCTGCCAATCACTGCAGAGTGAAAACAGAAAACAAGCTGAAATGGAGCTCGCAAAACCTGTCCCAACCACAGCTAATAAGGATTACCATTTCAACAACGTGATTCAGAATCTGCAATTCACCCTGGACTTAATCAGCTTCCGATATGTGAAGAAACCAAAGCCAGACGAAAGCAACAAAGAAGATGATTTGTGGTGTGTAGTCATAGTCTACGCTGGAGTAATCATTTGTCTCTCTCTGCTTTTGTGTGTAAATATGGTCAGTGTGATTCATGCCGGGGGCTTGAATGCAGTTTAGAAAAGCCTGTGGTAAGGATAGCTGGGAGCAGCAGGTAAACATGGACAAGGAAGAGTATTCAAAGAATGTGCCCATCATACCACATGGGCGACCTTTGAACCCATCTGCTTTATTAGATACAGCAGTCCTATTCATAAATACATTCATCAAAAGTTGATTTTGACTCATACACAGCAGCAAATATGTCCCACCTTTCAGAAAAAAAATGTTTCCTAGGAAACAAGCATTAAATATTTGTTTCAGAAATGAGTTAGAAAGTTGGGATAATAAAAGATTAAGCCACGTCCTAAAGCTTTGCCTGAACTCATGTCGCTTTTCCGACATTATTAACAAAGTGTTATCTTGTAATAATACATGTGTACCAATATTTAGTTTTAGCTGTTACTCAGCAAAAAGCTAACGGGATGTTAGAAAGTTTGTCACGTCGCAATCATTTTTGTCTGTTTGTTTAACCAAAAGCGTCAACAGAAAAAGTGCTTTTTCTTACCCTCCTGACAGCGAACATCAACTAAACAGGCGCTGAAAGTAATCCAAAAACTAGCAAAAACAAACTTCATTCCATCCTCGGTGTTTTTGCTCTTTCCAAGCATGATTTCCAGCCCTGTCCGAGGAAAAAAGTAAGGTGCATACTTCGATGGGTCGAGTTCTCGCTTCAATAAAAACTCACAGCAAAAAGTCCTACGACTTTACTATTGGCCACGAGTCTTAAACTCGGCTTCCTATTGGTTAGGATGACTGCCAATCAAATGATCCCGGGCATTCCATTCCAAATCTATGGGACTCCCAATGTGCCTCTATTTGTTCACTCTAGCACAGTGGTGTAGAGGTTTTTATAACACTACCTGTGCAAATGCAATGTTTACAAAAGACAGTATACCAACAAACTATCTCAAAGACAATAAACAAAGAAAGGAAAGAAAGAATTTAGCCCACAAATAAAACAATCTACAACTATCCACTAGGACTACATAAGTGAGGAGTGGAAGTGGACCCCGTTTTATTTTCTGTGGATCCTTTGCGGGACTTTTAGAAATTACTCTAGCAGTACAGATAGATACAAACTAAAGTCCCATAAAAAATACAAAAAAAAAGTAATATGAGAATCATCTACCACTATATGAGCTATGTTGTCCTCTCAGCATCACTGATCAGCCCATGCTTATGAATTTTATCCCATTAAACCTTTTCAAAAGTCAAAAACAGTAAATTTAACTTGCGAAATCACAAAGAGCAACAATTATTAATCCCTATTGTGTGCCTTTGCTCAATAGTTGTCATCAACTTAAGTGCGAAACTGCCATCTACTGGTGACATATCGGCAACAGCAGAACACGTCAAGCTGTCTTACAGAGCACTAAGAGTATGATACTCACATGTTAATATGGTCTTTCTTATACAGTAAGACTGCATAAGAAAAACTTTCTTATGCAGTCTTTCTTAAGACTTATAAGTCTTATAAGGCCTTATAAGACCTTTCTTATAAGGCCTTTTGAGAAAGACCTTATCTTATCTTATCTTATAAGGTCTTTCTTATGCAGTATTTTATGTTTTCTGTGCGTGTCTGTGGTGGAGGAATTTAAATACCGGGTGAATAAAATCGCCCTGCCCGTGAACTTTTACAGTGGAGCTCAAATCCAGCCTCACCACGGGAGCAGTTTGACCGAGTTACACATCGCGTGCCAACAGAGCGGTTCTCGTGACAGCGGGACAGATGCTTCTCAAGCGTCGCCTTAGCTGCAGGAAGGGCAGCGACACAGCTTGGCTCACACTGCCGTGCCCCTCTGAACAAGCGGAGGATTCATTATTTTACGCTGTTTGCACCGTGGAGTGTATCAGTGTATCAGAGAAGTGGACCCCGTTTGTTTTTCTGTGGATCCTGTGTGGGACGGGAGCGCACGACAGGGGTGCGTGATGCCGCACCAACAGACGTCAGTGTGAGACTGTGAAGAGGGTAAGAATGTCACGCAACTGTCCGGGTATGCTAATCCAATGTAGACTAATTTGAAGAAAACAGCTGAATATATTTAGTTCATTATAGTCTGTCTGATACTGTGAATATTTGTCTCTTCCTTTCGTTTAGTTTCCCTGAAAGAAAGGCTGTTTTTGTTTATTATTGCAGAGGCTTCAACTGCATTTGCGTTCACTGTCAAATTAACAGTAGCTTATGAAAAGAGTATAAGAATTTAAATTAGTTTCTCATCTACTTTAAAATAAACAAAACATGCCTCGTTTTCCATAAATTACTAAACATTTCAAGTTTACCCTTTTACATTTAATCCAGACTTTAAAATTCCTGCAGCTTATTCTGTGTTACTTTTAGCCTCAAAGCCTTTCTGACACTGCAGCAATGTCAGTATTATTTCAAATTTTTCCCAATTACTGATATGTGACACGGTGTTTGTATGATGCAGTAGATTGTTTTGTGCCCATCTAATGAATGGACATTGACATTAAGAACCTCTCTGACAACTATGGGTTTTTGCTCAAAGACACAAACGAGCAAATGTCATGCAATTGTTGAAGTTACGGCAAGTGTCACCTTTAACCTGTTTGAACACTTTTGCTGCTTTATAAAAAACGTTTTTCATAAATATTGAAGTTTGTCAGTTGAATTGTACAAGATACACTTGCATTGACCGCAACAAAAGAAATGGTTTTGAAATAATTTATCAGCGGTTTTTACATCAAAATACAGGTACGACCACATGTGAAAGCAGTTCATTTGGAGAGTACGGTAAGTCCAAAATATTCCAAGTTATTTAATTTCACTAACATGCTCCTTCTGCTAAAGGATCTTTGTATGGAGCTAAAAATTAGGAAAAGAAAATTTTCAAATCTCAAAGACTTGGACTTCATCACCAAAGATAAATCCATTGGTCATTGAGTCATTTTTGAACCACTGTTTTCAGTAATGAATTATATTTTTTGGAGGAACTTTTGGTCTCTTCTGCTGCATGATGCTTTTGTACAATCAAATTATTTTCATTTTTTCGTAACCTTATTGTGAACGATGATTTTAGCTAAACAATGTAATTAAAATGTCAGGATAACTCAGGAAGTTGATCAAATTCCCTATATAAACAATAGCAGGTGTGAACTCAAGAGCACTGAATACTAACAATAAATCAAATCAGGGTATTGTGGTTTTTCTTATCCCCCATCAAATAGATATTTTTATATATTGAATTGTATGGAACCTCTCACATTAAAGCTGGAAAATGTTCTGAATAAGCCACATGCCTCATCTAGAATATCCCAGCATGCAGGGGATGTTTTAACTGTGGCATGAATTAATTTTAAGACCACAGGAAAGGATTTTTATTTGAAACATGTAATGAAAAGTATTTGTGTTTGATCTGAACATTAATGTGATTCACCTGTTGTCTCTGTCCAGCCCTGCTGGGAGGTGTGATGGCTGCTGCTGAATGGGTCTCTGAGCCTTCAGGCAAAGTCACGGCTGTTAAAACAGAGAAGGAGGATTGCAGGGACAATCAGAGACAAATCATCCTGCAGCAAAATGGGTAAGAAGATTGTACTAAGGGGCATCAGTCTGCTCGTTGCCTGGGAGTTTAAGTTTTAGTCTTCATCTCAGAATCACATATTTAAATAACAAAAGCCTGGATGGAATACAAAACAGAAAATCACAAAACCATTATTTTCCCATCTTGTCTGTGTATGAGCTAAATTAATGTAGAAAAATGTCTGTCTGTATTGTATATGCTGTAACACAACAGTGCAATGTGCAGAGGAAGTGGTTTAATTTCAAATGTGAATTTATGTCGCCCTCTGCAGGCTAAATGTCGACAGGGCTGGTACTGCCACCACAGTTTTAGCGATAGAGGCACGTCAAAGTAAGTAAAGCAATGCAAACCAAAAATATTATCTCTTTAAAACTTAATGAACACACAAAAAACACACATTTTGTTCAATACAACAGAATCATTATGTGTCGTACTCAGCATACGGCTGGGTGATAATTCGAGTGTTGTAATTGTTAGACTATTCTTCCTGTGATGTTTTTCTTTTTTGCTGTGTCCTGTAAAGGTGACTGTAAAGCTGGTGGAACAGAGATAGAGTACGGCTACCCCATTACTTGTGGAGACAGCGCAGCAGTCCTGCTGTTTAAGAAGTTTGTCTGTCCTGGAATCAATGTACGATGTGTTAAGGTAGGTCAATATGCTGAGTCTGTCCAAGAAGTGCTGATTTATTACTGAAGAGCCAGCCAGGGTGTACTTTAAAAAAATCTTTGCTGTTTTGTTGTCCCGTTAGAAGTATTCTTCCTCTTGCTATCTTGGCATTTAAATCAGAGACTAATCAGGAAAAAGGTTTTGTCCTGGGGACACAAGTTTAACATCTACCAAACAAAAGCAACAAAAAAAAATGGACTCACACTTTTAGAGAATGTGTTTCACTGTTCCATATTTCAATACACAGATCACACACACTTACAGTGCTTTAAGTTTTTTTTGCAAGGAAAACATACACCTTGTTTCCTGACAAATAGACCACCGAACAAACATTTTATGATACTCCAAAATAGATGACAAAACACGAGGCTTTGTGACAATAGCCTAAATTTTCATCTCAGTATTAGTAGCAGAGGTGCTGATTCAGAGCTTTAGCTTTTTCATCTCTAACCCACAGCAACCATGGTTTATTTTTTGTTGATATTAGAAATGCTTCATATTTGGCTTTTCTATACATAAATTCAACTTCCTTTTGACATTATCTCCATTCGTTTGTTGTGCATTTTTCAATTTTCAAGATGTGTGACTTTCGGTTTCCTGTCTCTTTGTGTTTTGACCTTTGTTGCCTTTGGTCCACCTGTTTTCGCTTTGCAACCTTTGCAGTTTGTTTGTGCCTGTCACCAATTTAATATACAGCTTAGAGCTCCGGCACACTGGGTTGAATTCCTACTTTGAAAGACTTTTATACATTTTTCCATGATGGATCTCCTGGTGGGAACTGATTTTCAATCAAAATAAAATTCACTCCACATTTTTCTTAGTACATTTTGCAAAGCCAGAATGTTCAGATGAAATAACTCTGTGTCAAATCTATGATTTCTCTTTTTCTAAAGAAAGAAATGGATGAATGAGCTTCTTCCAAAAAGTAATTCATATTTTCATGCTAAGATTTGCTATTCCTGTTGCTTGAGGCAGCTTTCTCCCACCCTTTGTCATTTCAAACTCCACAGATTTTTGTCTATATCGTAACACATTTATGATGTTAACTTAATACCTTTCTATATTTCTTGTATGGTTGGTTGAATTGTAAATTATTCCAGAGGAATAAAAAGTAAGATAATCATTACATGGGTTAACAGCCTGTTTTCCTTTTTATATGACTGTTTACATGGCATAAATTGCCCCTTCTTGCTTTTTACAGTACAATGACCAGCTCATTAGTCCCAAGCAGTTTGTCCACTTGGCAGGAAAAGCCACTCTGAAGGACTGGAAAAGAGCCATCAGAGTGGGAGGGGTTATGCTCAGGTAAGATTATGAAACATTAAGAAACATCTCTTTCTGTTAATAACCTTTATTTCCGCTTTCTTGTGCCGACTGTCATGTTTATTACATGACATGAATGTCATGTCTTGTGAAACTATTCAGAGCTTTAGTACCATCCAAATTTGTTGCAACCACAATAACCACAACAAGACCATTACAAAGCATAAAAATGGAAGGAGTAGCATATTGTTTCCAAACAAAACCTGCATTTGTATTTAATCCCTCTTCATCTGATACACCTACATAAAATCCAGTGCAGCCAGCCGTCTTTAAAGGGACATAATAAGTAGGTTTAAATGGTGTGTAATTTAATCCCAGCATATGTACATTATTGTGTGAAGACATTAAAGGTGAAAACAGCCAGCAACATATATTCATGGAGGAGCTGGAGAGATCCTCTGCCCAGGTTGAATTAGATAACTTTTATACTCCACAAATCTGGCCTTTGTGTAGTGGCAATAAGAAAGTCATTGTTGAAAGACAGGCATTCAACATTTCACTAGTAGTTTTCCACAAGCCATAAGGTCGATATCGTAACACATGGAAGAAGGTACTCTGCTCCAACAAGACCAAAAGGGAACCTTCTGCGTCACACTCAATGTGGCTGAAAACAAAAGCGGCAATTCCTCCTGAACACACCCTTTGACAAATGTCGATGATACCATGATGCTTCAGGAAACGTTTTTCTTCACAAGCTAGTTAGAGTTGATAGGAGGCTCCAAAAAACTTGAGAGTGGTGCAAATGTTCACCTTCCAACCGGAAAATGACCAAAGCTTGAGCTACTATGGTTAGGATTAAAGCATATTACTTTATGAGAATGACTCAGTCAAAGCCCAGTCCTAATTCCAAGTCAGAGTTTGTGGCAAGATTTGAAAATAACTGTCCACAGATGGTTTACATCCAATCTGACTGAACTTGAACTATTTTTGTAAAGAAGGAATTCACCCAGTTTCAGTGTGGAAACCCCAAAAGCTTACATTGAAAGATGTTTCTACAAAGCATTGACATTAGAGGAGTTGCATACAGTTGCATGCCACACTGATCAAAGTTATTTTTAAAGCATGTTATGGTCATGGTACCGCTTTGTGTTGATCTGACATATGAAAACCAATAAATGCAGTTACATTTTGTGGTTGCAATATGACAAAATGTGAAAAAATGGGGTTTTAATACTTTAAGAATCCACTGCAGTGAACCACTTACAGGATTTCTTTTAAATAAAATCCAACTGCACATCTTTGTTTTAGTGGCTGTCTGAGCCTGCATACCAGAGGCAGTGGGTAATCACAACTGTGATGATAGCAGGATCAAATGGTTCACATATAAGCCTTCGAGCAGCACTTCTCACCTCTTTATCGTGTTTGCACTTGCTGTTGGTGTTGCTGGGAGGCAACACACAAAACCCAACAGGCGGTATCTGTTCGTTTTATCTTTATGCCTCCAGAGGGCTGACCAACAAGCCCCGCATCAAACAAAATACGAGAGGCTGTTAGGATTGTTCAGACCAAAAGTCCCCCATGCGACTGCAAAAGCAAAAAATAATAAAAAAATGTTTTCACAGACACTTTGCCGTATTATTGTAACCCGCCTGTCCCCTTTGCAGGAAAATGATGGACTCTGGCCAGATAGATTTCTACCAGCATGAGTCAGTATGCAGCAACACCTGCCGCAGCACCAAGCTTGATGTGCTGATGAACAGCACCCGGCCTCCTCCAGGGGCCTTGGTGCAACCAAGCCTGTCATGTTTGGCTCTCGAGCCTGTTGGGGGACAGCTGCCTGCTGTGACAGGTAGATTACAGCTGGCATTTAGAGTTTCATGTTTTTATACCAATTACATATGTTTTAGTATTAAAATTTCAAACCAAGAAATTGAAGATCACTTCAATTTCTTGCACCAAAATATTTAGAATTTGAAGCTAATTTTACATAAACATAAAAGTTTAGCCCTTTATTAACTAAATATGTCTGTTTTGTTCCTTTAAGGGGAAGCGGGCGCAGAAGTGGAGTTGGAGGAGTCTTTGGAGGAAATGACTGGAGCGGCATCAGAGCAGAGTAATGGCTCAACACCACCTGTAAACTCCACAATCAACGAACATCCTGCCAACATAAATAGAGATTCACCTGGTAAATAAAAGACAAAATGATAATCGATTCGATGTATCTGTTCAGTTAGTCACCTGGTTTTGACTTGTTGGCCTCCATCATGTCACATGTTCTGATTATATTATTCTTTGGTTAAACGTATTTCAGTATATATCAAATCAAAATTTTTTTTATTTGTATAGCACATTTCAGCAGCAAGGCATTTCAAAGTGCTTTACATCATAACAAACAAAAATACAAAGCTATGCAACATAGAATTAACAATCAAAACATTACATTAAGTCAAATGCCATCATTAAATTCATAATTAATTATGTTTCAAATGCAACTCTAAACAGGTGGATTTTTAGTTAACATTTAAAGGCACTCAGTGTTTCAGCTGTTTTACAGTTTTCTGGAAGTTTGTTCCAAATTTGTGGTGATTAGAAGCACCACAAATTTGGTTCTGGTTCTGAGGGTGCAGAACCAGAATGTATTGTGATACTAAGCTGTTCAGAAAGAGACTGGCTCAGAATCCCAGATCCAAAACCACATCTAACTAAGCACGTAAATGCCAGCCCAAAAAGAAGATCATGATCTGAAGACTTTAAGAAATACTTCATGAACTGATGAGACAAAAGTTGAGCTTTTTAGAAGTTATGAATGCTGTTAACATCATTTCAGAAAAAAACACATCATAACACCAACATTCAAACATGGTGGTGGCAGTGTGATAGTTTTGGGAGCTGCTGATTTGCCCCAAAATTCATGGTTCATCATTGAACCATGAATTCTGCTTCTACCAGAATGAGGATGTCCAACCATCAGCTCATCTCAGATCTTAAATTAAGGTTATGAAGCAGGACAATGATCCAAAGCCAGACATATTTAAGTCTGGACTTTAATATGATCAATGTTGGATAACTGTGGCAAAAGCTTTTAAAATCAATCACTTTAAAGCTTGTGTACACCAGGGATGCTAATTGTGGAAAGTGCTGTATTTTCAGCAGAGGGGAAAGTTTAATCACCTTGTCACCAACAAAAAGAAAAAAAAAATCATCTGCCAGATGGTAATAACGTTTGAAAGTGCAGAAAGGATCTTTTCTCAAGAGAAGAGGTCTTTTGTAGGACAGGTTCTCAAAAAGATTTACACAGGGTTTGTCCGCCCATCGCTCTCGTCTCGCTTCTCACAACCACGAAAGATTTGACCTGCCTGACACAGCGAACCTCTGAATCTGCAGTTGTGGGATGCTCCTGCCAACTTGTCCTTAAAAAGTTGCTGACCACAGTCAGGGGAAAGAGTCATGTCCATTTATAAAGCCGCAGACAGCAGCTGACATTTCCAGGTGTGGCCTTTTTACTTGCCAGGGGTGCAGCTTTGATTTAAAGGCTTTTAAAGGTGACCTGATCAGGCACTCTTCCAGGCGGAGCTCAGTCAGTAAAACGGCCCGCTGATGATGCCCTGAAAAGCAGATTGAAGCGCCTCGCTGCACGTTCAGGATTGCTTGTCGCTGAGTTTCGAACAAGTAGATAATTCTCAGTGAGCGTGCTCAACCTCTTGAGCTGGAGCTGTTCAGCTCTACGGAAATGTGCTTCATTCTAGTTTATATTCCCCTCATGGAGGAATAAATTAAACAAACTTATAAATGTAAATGGGAACTGGAACACTTTCAAATATTTTACCATCGTGACAGGAGTTTAAGCAAACATCAGGGGGCATACATTCATTTCCTCTAAGATAACACATCTAGCATGCTCTGCACTTCATCACCCTAACCTAACTTCTGTTTTTATCAGTTTTGTGCCGACGTCAAGTTATATTTCATTCTCCTTCAAATCCGTCCTGCCCTCCTTTCTGCCTTCAGAGAGCTCCTCTTTCCTAACCCATTTTCCTGCTCTTTCCTCTCAACATCTGTTTCCTATTTAACACCTTCTCCCTTTCACTTCTTTTTAAATGGTTTTTTATCCATCTATGGCATCTAGTTCTGTCATTTCCTAGGTTTTTTTTACTTGAAATCACAGACCCAGATGTCCCCTTGCTTCTCCTTTCCACCACATTTATCACAGATTACTTATTAATCTTTACCTTATTTCTTTACTTTTTTTATTTAGCATCCCACACTGAAATTCATATCTTCATGTGCATCAAATCTATACTGGTGCATTTATGGCTTTCTCTAATTTCTTTGTGGCCATTTTAAACCTCTTAATGGAAGGGAAAAAACAAACTCTCATATGCACAGAGTTCTTATCTTATGTAATCGATCCTCTTCAGGTGGAGTGATGAGACTTTGGAGGGGTGTAGCAGAGTCTGGGCTGATGGTGGATGTTCTGTCTGGTCTCCATGCTATACTTGTGAACACCCTTAAAGGTGTCGAACTTCGCAGCGAGGACGGCAGTCTGCAGGAGACAGGTACGCTCCCAAACTGTGTCATCACATTCACACACAGGACCTTGCAGAAGTATTCACAACACTTGAACTTTTTGCTTTTTCCCCCATCGCAATTTCAAGATTCAGTTTATTTTATTGGGATTTTAAGTGGCAGATCAACACAAAGTAGTGCAGCATTATGAAGTGTAAGAAAAATGATCCATGCTTCTTAAATACTTTATAAATAAGAATCTGAAAAGTCTGGCAAGCATTTGTATTTATTGTCTATCAATCGGCTTCAGGAGCCACCAAGTTATGACTATAAGGTCAGATGTACTGTGAAGGTTTTAGGGGTTTTAATGCAAAATTAGGAACTGCAGAGATTTACAGCTCAAGTGGAAGTTTATATTATATTATATTATATTATATTAATAGCAACTCTGAGGTGTAAAGTCCACCAATCTGCAAGAATGACAGACAGAAAACTGTTAGAAGAAATCCATAAGAAGTTTTGTTTACAATCCAAAAAACACAGCAATCATGTAGAAAAAACTTTGGTCAGCTAAAACAAAATTATACCTTTTGACCTACATGCAATATGTGTGGCAGAAACTAGAACTGCACATTATAGATTAATTTTCACAGATGCTTTTTGTCGAAAACTGTTTTGCAAAAATGTATCCTAATCTAAACCCCAAAGGACTTGCAGCTGTAATTACGGTGTACATGGTTCTGTAAATGATTGGATCAGGGGGATTGAGTAAAAGTGAATGCAAAGGTTTTGGTAAAAAACAAACTAATAAATATAGATTTGTTTTTCACCTGAATTGCTCATGTATGATTGAACAAAGATTGTTATTCAACATTTTGGATTTTTTTTTTGGGTCAGATGCTCATATACTGAATTCTCTGTGTGAGATGTTTGGACTTTTGGACTCGGTGAAACAAGCCCTGGACCTTAGGTGCACTCGGAACCAAGAAGGTAAAATCCATCTAGGTGTATATGTTGAGAACGCTGCCAAAGCCAATACATGGTCCACATGTAGATGCCTGCGGTGGATTTTGATAACTGTTATCTTGTTTTGTGTAGTGCTGGGTGAGATCTCGGAGGAACACAGGAAGCAGAGCTGCAATCAAAGAAAATCTTACAAAACCTCATCCTTGAAACACCTCCGACCTCACCGTCAGCAGAGCCAGCAGAAAAGATGCATGCACAGCCCGCTGCTGAATGAAAGGACAAACACAGTGATTTGTCCGCTTTCTTTCACCGGTTTATCTGCTGCATCTCATGCTCAGGTCTTCAGCCATTTCTCTGCCCCCGCTGGCTGGAGTCACTTTGCTGGAGCCGGCAGGACAGACGGAGTGGGCCAAAGTGGCAACGGGAAAAAAGATACCTCAAGAAAGAACAAAGAAATGAAACAGAAGACGGTACTTCTTCCTGGAGATGGTCCGATCAGATGTGATGAGGCGGAGAAGACAAAAAGCTCACATGGCACCAAAAATGTTAAGTAGATTTCTGTGGCTCAAACTGAGAGGAAAATGTGAGAGATTAAATGAAGACCTGCAGTGGAGACTCCACATTCACTAACATGTTGTGGAACAAAACCTTCCTGATTGTGAGGTATCCCAGGCCTATTGGATTCTAAAAACTAGATCCAGATAAAGGTACTGTACATTTCCAGCAACATCTCCTGAAGAACAGTGTCTTATTAGTGGTTACATTGTGGTTGCTGACTGGTGTATAAATGGGTTTTTTGGTGTAATGACTACAGAAACAGAGGTACAGACATACACCAGACAAACTGTGATGTTTACAATAAGCGTTGGTTTTAGGCACTTTATAAGACTAATTTAATCAAAGAAAAAAATTTTGTATATTACATTGTTAATGTATATATTTTTTATTTTTCACTTTTATAATGAAAATTAACACAGTACTAAAAATATTTTGCTTTTTAATTCTACCTTTTATATTATTTAAGTTCACAACAAATTACATCTCAAGTAACTACAGGAAATTTATGCTGTCCAATTCATTTCCAGTTATCTAAAAATGATATCAAGAATTGAATTTGGTCAGTTCCTGATCTTCTTACATACTTTCTAACTTAATCCAAATTATAATGCAGTTAATCATTTGAGACCCATTGGTAAAAGGTTAAGGAAGGCAAGCCGAATGCATAAAGTATCAGAGGGGGACAATTGGGAGACAGATACAGAAGCACCTAACCAGCAGTACTTTCCAAGGACAGAAATACTAAAGGAAAACATAAGGTTAACAGCAGCAGTAGCTCACTTTCTGAATTTATCTATAAATTCACCAAACTACTGAGCTGAGTGTGTCTTCTATTGGAGGAATAACAGACAACACTAAATTAAATACAGCAGAAACGTCTTTAATGTTTTTGTCCTGGTGAGGGACATGTTCTCAAAACAAAAGAGAGCCAGGGGTACCTTATAGAAAAGGAGGACAAAAAGTGGAGAAAATAAACATTTTAACATTTGGGGACATTAAACAATGAATGAATGAATTCCCTTTATTATTCCCATTGGACATTCATTCTTATGAATTTTGTTAAGATGTGTGTACGTGTTGAATGAGTATATTATTTCCCTTTTTACAAGAAACACTTAACAGAGGCAGTAAAGCTGCTAAAATAAGAACATATCTCTTGTAATGCCAAGACTGTTCTCTATTCTTTCCTCATAAATCAAATATTGGCAGTCGAGACAGAACACTACGTGAATGTTCTCAAACTTAAGGGCAAATGATTTTATAAATGTGATCTCAAACTCCTTTGGCAGAAATTTTCACCTAAGATTTCTTTCTTTTTTTATTTTTTACAAATGTATAGTTTTTTTAATGTGAGTAATTAAAAAACATTTTATTATTAATCTTGTTGTAAGTATTTGCCCAATTTGAATTAGAGGACATATTTATTGCAAGCGAAGCTTGTTGTTTAATTTACAAGACAAACTAATAAGTTATGTTTTAATGTGGCCAAGATTTAAATGTGGAATATATTGATTTAAATTGTAAATTATGTTGTAAAAACAGGTTTTATTATTTATTTTACTTCGTTGCTCGTAATATGCAGAGAAAAAAAATAATAATTTAATTGGTTTAGTTGATATTGGATTGGTTTATCTACTCACAAAGTTAAAATGGCAATTAAACATGTGCTGATGTATAATGTTTAGAGATAAAATGAATCTGGATGCAACTATGCAAATACTAAATGAATATTTTACAAATTACGTACACTTTAAGTCAGAGTTGCCTAAGTCCAGTCCTTGAGATCTGTGCTATTCTCCATCATTTGGATGAATCTCTTCTTAAACACACATGAATCAAATGTCTGAGTTCCTGCATCAGCATTCAGTCATTCAGCTTTTCAGAAGTCTGGTATCGAGTCCATTCATTTGATTCAGGTGTGTTGGAGAAAGAATCCATCTAAAGTTTGCAGGATAGTAGCTCTCAAGTAGAGGACTTTGTCACCCCTACTTTAAATGATTTTATTAGCAACTTATGAAGTTTATTCTATATTAAATGAATTAGATTTGGTTTTCATGTTAAATAATAAAGGAAACATTAAAGTAAGTGTTTCATAATTTACTTATTATTTTTTGACCGTTGTTCAACCATTAAATCAAGTCAGTCTTTTCATAAAACACACTCTACCCTGGGCTGTTTTTGAACTTTTGCATGCAGAAGTAATATTTGGTGTCGGTATCTCCCTGCTTTTTTGCTAATTTAGTTTCCACTTGTTGGATATATTCAAATTGTAATCGGCAAATCTAGACATATATTTAGGAGAAAAAGATAAATAGTGTCATTTAAAAAGACCCATAACGACTAGAATGACCTTGTTAGATTGTGATCACATTTTAAATTGGAACCTCATGGTGTTAAAATTTTTCTTTAGGAGCTACGTTCACACCTCTCAGGCTATCGATTCTTTTATTGCCAGGCTGTGTGTGAGAACTGCAAGATGCTAGTGGACTTATTGACAGCCCAGACAGGAGAAAGGGCTTAATGCAAGTAAACAATAAATTACACACGCGGGTCAATTTTATTTAAATTAAAAACTTTCACTTCACTTGCACTTCTCCCTGATTTGAATGCCACAGCCCCCCTTCCTAAAACAGAAGCTAATGTGTGATTCAACAGCTAAAAAGTAGACGACCCTTCAGAGAGCATAACTCATGTTTCTTCAAGCCATATTTGCTTCCACTAACCCAACGATCACAGATGTCACTTTCTTTCATCAAGGCAGCCTTTCCGTAGAAATAAGCATCCAGCCGTTTTTCCTGGTATGATTTCCTGTTTATGTTCAGCGCCGCTCTGCATGCCAAGGCTGAGATAGACAGTGATGGTGTTGCCTTTGACAACTTCTCTTAGAACTGTGATGATATGTTATTACACATTGGCGCACAGCACAGCCCGTCCAGATGTAGGTGTTTGTCCGGGGTTATGAGTGGCAGTCGATAAAACGTCTGATAAAATGACTATCATCACTCCGTAGCTCTCAGCATCTCTGCTGACACCTGTCCTGCTGTTTGAATTCACCAGTGTTTTGCAACATCACATTACTGCACGTTGAAATGCATTACAGCGAAACACACCCCAATCAAAATACTTCCTTTGTTTAAATAATAGTGCTTTAAATACATGTCTGCCGTGTATCAAGCAGGTGTAATTACAGGTTTCGTCTTGACATATGTTAGTCTCTATACAATTAAATAAATTATCCGGAGTGCAATAGATTGTTTATTTACCATTCTGGACTAATAATAGACTCCATGTGGCAAACACCTTTTGGAAATAGCAAACACAATTATTTGGCCACCTTTAATTTAATATTCAGCTGTAATGTCCACACATAACATCTAAATTGAAAGATGTATAGCCAATTTAGTTCTGAGTCACAGCTAAATGTGTTATCCCAAAGAGGAGCTGCTTCAACATCAACCTTTGTGCTAGATGTTAATACAAAGTGCTTCCCCCCTTGTTTTGCTTTCTTGTCACACCTAAGTGTTTCAGATCAGAAAACAGCTCTTTTGTTCTAAATGAGGTTTACAACAAAAAGTGCTGCAGGCCTCCCTTGCAGCAGTCAAAATGGGTTTATGATTCATCTTCCATGTGAAAAGTCCAAAGCAAAATGGACACAAAAGCTCTTTCCTCGTTTGTCAAAAAAAAAAAATAAGACAGCAAAAAACATCTGCAATATGAAAACACTCATTCCTGGTTATTTGAAATGCTTGGTTGCACTTTTATCACTTCTGTGGCACTAATAGTTATTAAGGGACAATTATTTTCCCCTCAATCAAGTTAATTTGGATACCTCTTGCTCTCTCTATATATAGTGTCAGAATTTAGGATAATTTTCTGAAGAGGAATGGGAAATAAATACATTCTCAGACCATTAGAGTTTAAACTTTTATCAAAAGTTACCAGGGTAATAGCTTCCATTGTGTTGACTCTCAGTTTACTTTACTGGAAAATCTTAACACACTTTGGTTGAGATTGAGTCCAGCTGAAGAGGTCACTCAGAGTGGAGAGCTCACTTTGAATTTGAAACCTAATTGGACACAAAGAAAAAAGTAAAAAAAGAAAAACTAAATAAAACTTTGCAGGAAATTCATACAAAATTTGGATCAATGAACGAATTCATCGTTCATTGATCAATTCGTTCATTGATGCAAAAGAAAACAACAACAACAAAAAACATCAACAGAAAATTGAGTTTGGAGTTTTCTGTTGGAGTCCTTGAACTCAGCTGCTTTGGCAGCCAGCAGCCATTAGCTAGGGAGTCTTCACAGGAGCCTGATGAGCCAATCAGACATGGACTTTGGATAACTTGCAGTACAGGCCAGCGAATAAGAAAAACATTCATGTTTTCCACCACATTCTTCAGACAAGTGAGAGAGCAACAATGTAAACAATCAGAGGTTGAAAATCGTGTTTCCTCCAAGCAGAAACAGTTTCATACTAAAAGTTTCTGACAGATATTTTATTGAATAAAATTGGAATCTCACTTTGAATTAAATAATTATGGCATAATTTTCTCAAGTTTCTTTGGATTTTATGACAAAAGAAGCATATTCAGACTTCACTTCTATTATACAAAAATCTTTAAAAACATATTCAGATTGGTGACATTATCAGTAGACTGAGCCTAATACCTCAGGTCAGGCAAGGATACTTTTAAGTGGCCTTCGTAGCAGCAGTCAAATGTAAAAGATCGAGTCTGCTCTGGCCTGTTTGCTAGATTTGCATCACGCTGCCCGTTCTCATGAACTACTTACGTAACAAGACTATGGACACATAAGATGAGCTGGCAAGGATGTGTCAGCTCACTTACTTTGAAATAATTATTACATCTGTGCCATATGTTTACATTTGCTTTGTGCACATTTCATTAAATCCAAAAGTGATTTCTGCAGTCCAACCTTTCAAGGACATAATAACATAACCAGCTGTTGCTAGAGATGGAGAAAAGTAACCCCATCAAATGCAAATTTAATACACACAACATGTCAAACGTCCTAATTTATGGAGAAATATGCCTCGCAGCTGTCATTATAAGGTGCAAAGGCATGTGTACCTGTCATAACTGAGAGAATATAGGACTTATCGTACCTGTAAACAAAATAAAAAGAAGGAAAATGGAAACCAAACCTTTTCAGTGTAGGATATTTTATATATACGGATCTATGATACAATTTTTAGACACAAGAATGTATAACATTTTTAACTAGCTCTGTCAAGGTAAACACATCATCAGCTATATTATAATAAGGTTATTATAAAGACTGACATTCTGAAGTATTGTACAAAATAGCTCAGTGTCAGCCATTTGTTAATATTTGTGCTTATAAATGTCACCTAGAGTCTGGGTGTCACAATCCTGCTTGGGTTTTGCTATTATTGTACTATTTGGGTGCAGCATGAACCAAATGACAAGAGGGGACGTGTTTTTGCTCCCCATTCTTGTTACTTGTCTGGCATCTCTGAAAAAAAAGCCAGCAAATTAAAATTAATCTGTCACTTTTCAACTTGATATTATTAAATCAGTGCAACAAAGGGAGAAAAAATGACAAACCCCCACCCAAAAACAAAACAATGTTAATCATTGTAATTTATATGGGAATGGTGCCCAGTGGAAAATAATCATGACAGGGTGACATTTAGGTAGCACTGCAAATGTTGTTGACTGGCATGTAGCTGTCTGAAATAACAAGAACATAGACCTGTTGCCACTGCTGACTCATGTTTCAGCAACCAGTACTGCTTCACACTGTCTGAATTTATCCCAAATGTTGGGTTTTTAAACTATGCTGCCTTGCAAAAGTATTCATACCTTATTTAGGTTTACATTTTTATTTGTAAACCCTGTATTTGTATTGGGGCAACTTTACTCTGTTATTCCTAAATAAAATACAGTGTTTCCAATTGCCCCCAGACAGTTGTGTGTTATTTAATCTTAGTATAAATTCCTCTGTGTGGTTTCAGTGGTGTTAGACAATATTATCGAACAAAGAGCATCGTGATCAGGTTAGATCAAGGGATCTATTGTTACTCTGGCACAGCAACTGCAGAGATGTGCTGCTCAGATGATGTGACAACATGTTGACAGGACATTTATTATTTATGCACTAAACAATGCTGCCCTTTATAGAGAAATTGCAATATGTTTCTCTGATTAGATGAGACCAAAATGTAAATCTTTCCCTACATGCAAACTTCTACTTGTGGCAAAAAAAAGAAATAAAAATAGAGATGCTCAAGCATTTCTGCGAAAAGATAGTCTAAATCAAACAGCAGTGCAATGACGAGACAAACAGCGTCAACACCTAATTTACTTTTTTTTGAGCGCTGGATTTCATCATATCTTCGAAAATGTAAACAATTAAAATGTTTTGATAATATTATTTTGATTTGATTAGTGTAATTTCCAATCAGGATCTCAAGACCCCCGACTTGTTGATTCACAAGCACAATTGGACCACTCTTCTGAAAACCAGTCAAAGTCCAGACCTTAATCCAACTCAGAATGTTTCAAGACTTGAAACCTGATATTCAATGATGCTTTCCATTCAATTTGACTGAGCTTGAGCTATTTTGCAAAGAGGAAAAGGTAGTTTGTAGATGCATTAAGTTGGTAGACACACCTTTGATAACTTGTAGCTACATGACACCTAACATTGTAAATGGTAGGTGGTCCTACAAACTGTTAGCTCAAACTTAACCCAGTTCAGTTTTCAGTTCATATTTTTATTTACAAAAATGCTTTTCCTTCCACTTTACAATTATGCAAGTCTTATCACATAAAATCCCAACAGAATACTCTGAAATTTGTGGTTGTGACGTAAAGATGTGAAAACAAAAAAAATTCAAAGGGTATGAATACTTTTGGATTTGTTTATCAAGTCAAAACTGCTACTAAATTATACGTCAACCACGTAGAGGACATTGTGCAAAAAATCTGCTATGTTCCCCCAAAGCAGCCAAAGATCTTCTATTCCCCACAGATGTGATTTTGAGCACACAAGTCACACGGTGTTGAGTCGAGCTTGGCCGATGTCACAAGGTGTCATTCCTACATTTGACCACTTGGAGGCGCCCGGCTCATGCTTTGAGTGGAAAAGCTGAAGTCTGGGGAGGGAAAGTGGGCTCGGGAAGGGAAAGAAAATTTCTCTCCTGAACTGTTTACCCTGACGTCAGTTGGCAGAAGTAGCTCTGCCCTGTCTCCCTCCAGTGTCTCGGAAACTCCACTCAGTTAAAAAACAAAACTGAGGGAAATAGATGGACTGCGCTTTGCTTGCTGCCGCCTTCCTGGACCCCACGGAGTGAATGAAATGACTTGTTCGTCACATGTAAAGTGGACTAAAACATGCACACGATGAACACCTGCGCCTTTCTGCTGATTTTAAGTGTCCAGATCTACGCCGATGGCATCGAGGGGCCAACAGGTAAGACTGGTGTAGATCTCAGTCTCCTACAGCGAAGCTGGGAAGTTTTTCTTTCTTTCTTAATTTTTTCCCCAAACATGCGTGTGAAAGTCTGCTGAGCGGAAAAGCGGAGCGGGTCTGGTGAAAGATGACAACTTTGCAGCACAGCGTCGCTGCCTTTATCTGCGGCTTTTGTCCCGTGGCGACTTTGGAGTTTGATAATATTGCAGTGGAAAAAACTTGGAACATGATGGTAAACTGAGTCCCATTTTTTTTTTGCCATAGCCAGAAAAATGTTATTTATTTAGAAAGGCACTCGCCAGAATGCGTTGAATTTTTGCTAAACAACACGATCCTCGGCACCTATCAGACCTAAGCCCACTTAAATTCCCAGGTAGATTAAAATATTTGATTATGTGGACAAAACTCTACTGACAGAGAGAGGAAAAGAGGGCAGAGTGAGGTTTAAAGTGCGAAGAAGATGTGAGTCAATATTTGCAAGTCTCCCAAATCCCCCACATGCCAAATCAATCCCTTCATAGACTGAAAACCTGCAGACTTTCCATTCTAGAATCAGGTTTCATAGTTGATTCAGTGACTCCATAAAAGTTTGACATCCCAGTGTGGGTTGTTGCACAGGAATCATCATTGATTACATAAACCAAAATCCTTCTTTCTCTGTGGAGAACTTGTTCCCATCGATTCTCAAAGCTGCAGATTTCTTTTTTTTCCCTCCAAGGTAAGCAAAGGAGGGTTGGGGGGGACAAGATGAGATGGAACCAGTGCAGGTTCCAGCATTTATTACGCCCTGGGCGAGCCCCTCCTTCATGCACCCACCAACCCCATTTGGCAAAAACCAATAGCTTTTTATTACAGAAGGATTGAACCAATAGGGACAGAAAACAAACAAACAAACTAAAAAAAGCTGAACTGTCTGATATCACAAGTAAGCTAACATAAAACATTATGAGATGTTTTGGATATAGTGATAAATATTGGCTGACTTCAAATATGAACTGCTTTTTTCAGCTATAATTTCCCTACTAACATTATTATTTATTCATTTTTTTTATATACAATATTGATTATACGTTTAGCTAAGCTTATCCCACTGGATTTGTGGAATTGAGGAAAGCCAAGACAGGAGTTTATCAATAATTTTAAGAAAACTGATCGGAATTTTGTAATCATAATCTAAAATGCAATTCAGGCTTAACATATATTGGACTTTCAATTATTTCCTAAAGAACAACAGCAGCAAAAAATCAATATGACAATTTTTGTGTTTAGACTATTTTTAAAGATCTTCAGTGATTGTAGGACATCCAGATCAAGTATTTTGGATTTTGAATCAGAGAAGATCAAATACGGTTTCCAATGTAGACTTGCAGATTATTTTATGTAATTATTTTCTGCCTCATGCCACCCCTAACAACGTGCTACCCTGAGCAGCGAGCCAAATCACCCATATCAAAAATTGTGACCGTAACGAACGCTCAGCAGAATTTCATTTGGGGCCATTGTGATTGCTTAAATCATTTTAACTGTGCAATCAACTATGAATTTCTTAAATACGGAAATTTCAAGATGTGACTTGTGAATTATATTTGGCATTTTGTGCCACAGCATCAGCCATTTAAATTCTCCAAGCCTTAATTATTTGCATGTTTGTGGATTTACAGTCATCTACAAGGATGTCAGAGAAAGTTCCAGAGTGAATAGAGTTGCTTTAAATACGTTTGAGTAATGCCTCACTGCGTTTCCCCAAGGTTGCTGTGCACTGGTAGTCAGCTGTCTGAAGTAAGGCTAATGATAACGAATGACAAACCAGTGAAGTTAAATTATCACATAAGTTTGAAACTATGACTAAAATAGTGGACATGAGTCATACTTCACTGGTAAATTGAGAAGTCAAGCTCTTTTGAGGCCCCTTGAAGCTCTAGAGCGTTAATTTGCTTATGTTTTGGGCCGGCTGTGGGTTAAGTTGCTGCCTCTGGCTGCTGGGGTTGCAGATGGAGGATACCTCTCGTTTTTATTTGTTTCATTTTATGTTATTGATTAAACTATGTTATTTCAGCCTTTTCCTGCAGTGATCTGTGGCCCTTGTGTTTCAGCAGGATAAAAATCTTTTCAAAATTCAAATCAGTTATAGAGGTGGTCAGACACACTGGTTGAAAATAAACATGTTTTATGGGAATCCGACACAAACCTTTTTGCAGTCATTCAAATTCATGTGCACACTTAGCTCTGTTCCCTGAATTTCGTCTGGTATTTGCTCCATTAGCTCTATGCTTTAGCTCTGAAAGCTGATATGAACTGGGGCCTGTTTCTGTTACTCACGTCCAAATGCAAAAATGTACCTCTTCAGGGGAGATAAAGCAATGGAGAAAAAAGCATTACCACAGATAACATTTACACTCCGGGATGCTTCAACGATGCAACACACTGATCAACAACTTTAGATGGAGATCCACTCAATATTTTTGTCATTAAGACTGGGCCTGTTCTTCGTTTTCATTAGAAAGGCTTCTCAGTGTAGGCCCTGTGTGCACAACTGAAGCGGAAACGTGAAGAAATGAGTAGAGCCCGTCATTAAGAGGAATGGGCTGAGACATATGACGGATTAAATCACACATACAGGTAATTAAAAGAGCTGAATGGAACAGCAATGCTTCACTACGCAAAGCTGTGTGCGACGGTCTGTCGACAAATATTTACATGCTGTTGAAGTTCAGTTTCTGAGCCTTACAGCCAAAGCCATTGCCTTCCTGTTAGCCATTAATAATCACTGCTGGCAGGTGTCGAGGCTTTTCTCTCCTTTTGTCCTGCCTCCTCTTCGTGGAAAACAGAGGAAAGGACGGAAATGCAGCTTTGATTCACTCTTCTTATTAGGCCACACCCTAACACTGAAGACTGTTTGGGACTGTTTGGGATTTCATCTCTTCCAATAGACAATTTGCCTCGTTAAAAACTGCTTGTCAATGTATTTTTATTGAGATTTAATGTGATAGAGAAACTCAAAAAAATGCATGAAGTGTGAACAGGAATATATGGTTTCAAAAAACTTTAGCATTTTGTATTTAGCATCATACCTCCCTCTATCAACTCTATGCAGCTTCCTAGTCTCTGCTCAAGAAAAGCAACCCCACAACCTGATCCTGCCATTACCGTGCTTCCTCTGGGGGATCCATCTGATGTGTCTTTCTTCCTTTTCCCATTGTTTGTGTTGTCACATAAAACTCTATTAAATACAATGAAGTGTGCGATTGTGATGTGAAAAATGTGAAGAAGTTCAGTTTAAAAACTTTTGCAATGCATTGTAGCTACTACTTTTGTTTCATTCTTTTCTGTTGAGTTCAAGGCGTTTTGTATTTTCTAAAGGTCCAGCTGTCGCTGCTCGGCTTTGCGATATGGAGGTTCTTTCCTTCACTTGGCTGACTGCAGTGTGTTTGATAAAAGGAAAAATATGCCATAATTGTACAGTTTTTGGTGTTATTGTTAGAATTGGTGTGTTTTGAACCTTATCTGACTCTTTCACGGTTCTTTATTCTCCTATTTGCCTTTTTACTGCTGTTTGCACACCAGCCGTCTCTTCTATTAACAGTGCAGATTCTCAACTGAATGGTGTAATTACCTTGTGACTGATGACTCATTTCCAAGATTGATCTAAACTTAAGGCAAAATGTCCTTTTTGCTCATTCGATTGAATGAGATAACACTTGGCCTGAGATGAAAAGGCCTGTGAAGCTGAGACTGACTGGCCAAAGCGTGGAGTGGAATGACTAACACTTTAGGACTTTGGGTTTAAATTGGATAAATATCAGCATAGGAAACTTCATCTGGTAAACAAGCACATATAAGCTTTCAGAAATGAAGATATTATCAAATGGTCCTCGAATGAAGAAATCAAGCATGACAGGAATGTGTTTATAAGTGGAAGCAATTTTCATTCATCATATATGGCTAGAAATTGTTGCAGTGCACCATTTCTTGCCAAGAGAGAGCATACTGTACCTGAATACGATGAGAGTAGGACGACCCATGTGAATTATGTTCACAATCTATTTAAAACAAGCCTTGGCCATTTTGTTTGTCTTGTGTTTCATTTGTTGATATTTTGAAGATCAGGACTGAAATTATAATTCAATATGAAAACATTTAAAGACAGTGTTGTGTTCAGAATGGTGGGAGATTAGTGTTGTTATAATATCATTTTTGGACAATATGTGTTGCTGTTTAATTTTGGGTCCTTTATACTTTAGATCAGGTAACATTTTAGCTGTAGCTGACCATGCTAGAGCAGGTTTTTGATGATCTACTGAAGTACAGTGATAGTAAGATCATATTTAAGACTCTCTGTGCCCTTTGCTATTCTATGCATGGCTGTATATGTTTTTTTCCTCTTGGTTTTACTTAAACTTTTCAGTATTAAAGGTCAGTTAGACTTGAAACAATTTGACAAAATTGCACAAACAGAAAAATCTCCTTGTGCAAGAAATGTTCTTTGTGCTAAATTTCTGTAATATGTTTCTCTTTACACTCTTCACACACATTGCTACAATTTGACTGTGTATCTATAAAACACAGTGGTGCAGTTAGTAGCATTTTTGCCTTGCAGCAAAAAGGTTCAAATTCTAGTTTGGGGTCTTTCTGTATGGAGTTTGCATGTTCTCTTTGGGTTTTGCCTGCATACTCCGCCTTTGTTCACACATGGCAGGCTCTCCAAATTCTACTTAGGTATAAGTGAATGCCTCCTTGGTTGATTGTCCTGTGTGTCTGTGTTTCCCTGCGATGAACTGGCGGCCTGTCCACGGTGAACCCTGCGTCTTCCACAAAGACTGCTGGTTAAGGATAAGTGGGCATAGAAAATGGATGGATGGAAAGGCTGATGCGGTTATACATTAACATGAAAAAGTTGCTTTTTATGCTGCTGCTTCAGATGCATGACGCTCACTGCAGTAATGCAGTAACGATAAGCTACTGCTTATTGTTTAAAAGCAACAATAAGCGACAGGGTTGGAAAAAATATAGTTTTTTTCCTAAGACATTTTGAAATAATTTTTCTTCGTTCAGCTGAACATACAGATAAAAAAATGTGCTTTCAGATTCTATGCTGCTGCTTTTGCTGTCTGACGACAGACACTTGTGGTGAGAGCAACAGTCCCACAAAAAGTGTAAATGCAAGAGGCATTCAGTGACAGATGGAGTCACCATTAGCCTTATACGTAGCTTACTGTGGGCTTGCAGAAATAGGTGGGGGAGGGTTATTGCTACTTTATGTTCCATTGTCTTAAAAATATAAACTGTTGCAAACTGTGCCAGTCACCACCATTTTTACTAGATTTTTTACTAAAATCAAGTAAATAGACTTAAGTGTTTGCAGCTATAAGATGATTTAATTTACAAATACATTTCGCACACTCTTCTTATAAGAGTAATTTTATTATTGGGTGTTTGAAAACAGTTAAGAATTATTTTTCACATTCACACTATTTAAATATGATACTGAAGCAATCTAGAAGTTGAATGTTTAGCAGACTGTTATTATTGGAACATTTTTCATCTAGAGTTGCCTCTCACGCATACCGGCTTTGAAGAGTCCATTAGATGTGCTCAGTCTAATAAGCATCTGTCTGAATAGAAGCTAAAAAGGAGCTCAAGATGCATTAGTGAAGAACCAGTGGTGGAATAAAAAAATATTATTATTGAGAAAGTAGTTCTTTTTTTTCCCCTTCCCCTTCTCCTCACTAATCCTCTGAGTGCAAGTGTTTCCTGTAGGAGCAAACGACCACCATCTGTGAATAGACTATGAGAGGGCAGTGGGGATTGGACCTTAATCAGACTTCTGGAAAACACTGGTTGATTTCCATCACTGTGGGATCGCAGGCGGTAATTCAGACAGCAGATGGAAAACTTTACGTCCAGGAGAGGTGGGTTTTTGGAGGTGAAGGACACGGGGAGGGACCGTCTGAGAGAGATAAGATGAGAAGCACAGAGGGATTCACTCACATGGATGATTTTGTTTTCAGCTGAGCCCCTCAGCAAGTCGAGCTGTGTGCGATTAAGTAGTGTAAATGAGATGAGCCCCGCGCTCCGCATCATGTCTGACCCATAGTAATGTGGGTCTACGTGTAGTAGTGCCACACCTCTATTGGCTTACTCCCACTACTAGACTGGAAAAATACCCCCCGACCATAACGTGCTCAAGGAATCCAGCTCCCCCGCCCTCTCAGTGTCAGGACGATTAATGTCGCCCTTCATCTGTGAAAGCATGTGGGCCCTCCTCCTTTTCGAGCCGGTCTCATTTCTCATTTGGTCATGATGGATCTGGGTTTGAGCTGTGCTGACTGCGCAGACATTCCTCATGTTAGACCACAGCTCTGACGTATCCCTTGAATGCTGCATTTAATTAATCCTGCTAAGCATTTTCATGTTCTCATTCTCATTTAATTGCCATATTTACAGCTTTGTTTTTTATTTGTGTTTGAGGCTCCATGTTCAGACACATTTTAGTAAATTTGAATGTCACTGAAAAGTGCATTTTCAAAGCGAAACTAAAAAATTTTGCTGTAGTAACTAAGAGTTAAACTAAAAATGACTTGCATTTAGTTAAAACCCCAAACCAAGACTGTCATGGGGAAACCTACGCCTTAAGACAAGCATCTTACAATATGCAATTAATCAAAGATTACTCCATTCTTCTTCTTTATTTTGTCCAGCCGGCTTGCAGAATCGTGCTGCTCTGTTTTGATTTTCTCTGCTGTGAATGCTAGGAGTCTGATGCCTCCTTACTTCATGTTACTACGAAGGATTACCAGGTATTGTGTGTTGTTTGTTTCCATCATATCTTCAGGTGTTTTTCCAAGCCAGAATGTCAAACCAGAGCAGGAGTTCTCCAAAGCCTTAGAGAGACGAGGCGATTATGGGATGCTCCATTTGTAATGCATTGCCTGGAGGGAGAGGGCGCTATGTTTGCTACACTATTTAAAATAAATGCAATCAATCACTCAAATAATTACATTGTAGTCATAGTAATAGATTTGGATACTGCTAAATATCCAGTATTTTTTGATTGTTTCTAATTTCACTATGGTGATTGAACAACAATTAGTAGAGGATTTGTTTTGTAGGAGAAGCTCCCTTCTGAGGATTGTGCAGTTTGAGCCTCTCGAGGCACCAAGTGCTAGAGCTATATTGCCGGGGGCCTGGAGCTATCTTTATCATTCTGATATGAATTCGGTTTGATTAACATGAAGATTTTTGTTTTTGTAAATATTTTTTTCTCTACAATTCATTCTCTACACAATCCACTTTCACGAGCTGAGAGAAAAAAAAATAAAACCAAGCACGAGCTGAAAGCTGAGCTTTGAATCCTCTTTAATGCTTGGCCAAATCCATGAAAGATGTTTTCATAAAGAACTGTTATGACTGACTTGATAGTTGTTCCACAGACAGTCATTGACACTCTCCACAAAAGGTTAATTGCTAGAGAGTCTGATTGTTACAGTATGTATGAATATCAATGTAAAGTTAAGTGGGTAGAAGAAGTTGCACAAAAAACAGGGAAAGCATTTAGAGAATCATGAAGTGAGATTCACAAGGAATGAACTGTGACTGGAAACGGTGCCAGTATTTAGGAGATGAGTTAAAACATATTTGTTGTGTTGAAGCACTCTATCCAAACATACAGTATCTGTCCTTGGCTGGGGGGAACCAGGACTGAGAACCAGGTCATTCAGTGACTAGAGTCTTCTGGGAGGCTCTGACCCTACAAACAGGGAAGGACTGAAATGATTCCCAGTATGGATCCTCCAGCGGGAGCTCAGAGCTCCACAGTCCATGTTTAGTGACACCCATTGTGAAGGTTAATTTCAGGTGCCATGTCCACTGTGTTTTATTAAATCTAAAGTCACTACAGACATTTACTTGGAAATGTTATGGCTTTTCACTGACCCTCCTGTGAAAGGTTCATGGAGATTTTCCAGCAGAACCTCTGACCTGGTAAAAGCCAGACACTGGTTCTACGCTTTGCTTCATACAGAAGGTTTGGACCTTTGGCTATTGAGAAACAATTGCTTTCTGGAGGCGTGGAGTTTGTTGAGGTTTTTTTAACGACTAGATATAATTTTACCCAAATGCTAATGTTTGTCTATAAAGTATGTCATGCAACAGTTTCATAAAGTTTACTGTAAATTGCGCGCACTGTAAACAACCCTATTGGCAATAGCTAACATTTTTGTTAGCAATAAAATGTCTTAAACATTCCACTTGCTCCAACTTCAATAGCTCAATGTTTGGAAATGTGTCCAACATGTATTGAATGTTCACTTCCTCTGCTGCCATTGCAAAGTTACAGCCCTATATAGAAACACAACTTCTCCTTCTGTTCACTGGCCTGGTTGAAATTCTGCTGGAGAAATTGAGCTCAGTGGGAGTAATCCCAGACACAATACTGAAGGGAGATGAGAATCAAGTGGAATTGCTTAGGAAGGCAAAGGCTAGACTTGTGACCTGCGAAGAATATCACGGCTTGCTTTAATACCGTAACATCAATGTTCTTGATTGGCCAGCAAACTAGACAGACTTAAACATCACAGAAAATCTATGAAGCTCTCTATGGGATTTTGGCCATTTAGAAGTTAGACTAGATGACGGACAGCAGATCCAACATACAGATGAACTGTATCTGTATCAGCAGGTGTAGTTTGCTTCCACTGCAATGATAGAGTAATACATGCAAAAGGAGCCCCGACGAAGTATTGAGTGCAGATGTACATTGTGCTATTCCCTAGAATGAGCTGGAGATTCCTGCTGGGAACATGGTGTCTGGTTTTCTTTACAGACCTTTTATCCCAGTGACCCAGTCTTAGATAAGCAGAACGCCATGGATGGATGTAGGGAAATCCTAATTTTATTCGTTATATGTCAATTTTCTTAAATAACTCACTTTTTTGAAATAATGAATTGTAAGGAATAATCAGACAAAATAACAGAAATAATATTTAAAATGGTTCAAATGATTTCATCTATCAGTTTCAGTATATGTTGAATTAAGAGAACTATTCTGTGGTTTTTGTCTAGATGGACAGATGCTTGTTTGATCCCTCAGAGGTGTCGCACAGTGAAAGTTATGTTTTTGAAGGATACAAAGAACAGGTTTCTGTTTTTAAGCCCTTGAAGACAGACTGTGTGTTTCCACTGCCAGTTATTCCATTTCTTTTCTGTGTGGCTCTGGTTGCTTATATCAAGTCTCTCTCTGGTCAAAGGAGAGCTCTGAAAGGAACCACTCAGATGGAAAAGAACACCAATTGTAGATAATTATACATGATGCTTATTTTCCTGTCAAGGCCTCTTTTTATAAGTGTGTTATTGAAGGGTCAAGAATCAGGACACGGGACACAGAATCAACAAGAAGGAAATAAAAAAGCTAATTTCCCCTCTTACAAAAAGCTAAATAGCCATGAGACCTATGCCGGTGAGACTCCTGAGTAGCTGCCATGGCAGCGCCTCAGCAGTGCTTGTTTCTATTAACCTGAATTTGAAAAACACCAACCTGCAGTCATCCCCATGCTGTTCAGTAGATTCCCAAGGGGTTTTTGTCATCTTACAGTGTAAATTCTTTGCCTAATTTTTCATTTTTCTTTACAGTTTGATGAAATACTCTAAATCTAGTCTGAGCTGTCAGGCACTAAACTCACAGGAATTAACAAACCAGTTTAGATTAAACGGCCAAAGTGACTAAAATAGCTTGTCAAATCTACAGTATAAACGCCACAATACAAAACATGATTTCTCATACCTTCTTCCCTTTGAGGATGTTTGCATGCAGCATAGTATTTAGTAATTGTGCAGTCAGTTAATGGTGGTACCAAATACACATTAGATAAAGGAAAGACAATCTGAGTCAAGTGAGGAAGAAAACAACCTACTTGTTTTTAAGGAACATGTATTTTATTGTCTCTTGATCTGATCGATTTGCTTGATGCTTCTTGATAGGAGCTTGTCTTTGCAGAACCAAGCCACAGAAGTCATTATAATCAGTCTTGCTTTTGACACAGTAGAATTGTGTTTTGGTGTGTTTCCTTGCAGAGAGACCACTAAACAATAATTTTAGAGATGCAACAAAAAATTGACCGGTGGTAAGAATTGAAGTAGAACAGCACATAGAAACTTTCTAACAAGACTAACAACAAAGCTGAATGGGATACAGGAAATATGCTCTGTTTTAGTTTTTCCAGCATTGATTCTTTGTCTTTGAGGAAGCATGATGAATCAAAACATTTTGGCAGCCTTTTATTTTACATGAATTTGAAATAGAAATACTCTGAGTCTGTGAGTATTTCTATTTTGTAGGAAATACTCACAGACTTCTGTGTTACTAGTGCTGGCCACGCTAGCATTCTTTAATATTTGTTAAAGAATGTTAAAATTCAGCTTTTTATTTATTTTTTCTATTCTTCTATTTATGTTTTCACCATAAATAGTTTCTTCACTAGTTCTACCTTTATGTATTTTGCATGGCTTTATGAATTGCTGGAAATTGAGGTGGAAGTGGATGATTTGACAACAATAAATACAGTAAATAATCAGAACTGGTATAAATTAATAAACTGTGCAATCTTATAAACATGCTTATTGGTACCTGATGTAAAGCTGACTTAAGGGAGCCAATATGGTCGACTCTCTTTTAGGACTTAAGATGAAAGTGACAACAGGAAGTCTTGACCAAGCACACAAACTCTTTAAATGTAATTTAAACACATATTTCCTTTTCAGATCATCCACAAACCAATCTGCATGTGTATTTAGAAAATTCACTCTGATGAGTGAATACTAAAATATTTACATTGAAACTGAAGCAGAGTAAATGTGTTAGTTCTTTGCCTTTTGACTGCAGGAAGCCACATCCCGAAGCCTCGTCATGTTGAAAGAGGCCGTCAGCAGCTCGCATTGTCACCTCTACAGGTTTTTCAGGGTTACTGTGACACCTTCCAGCACCCTGGAAAAGATGCCAAGGCTTCAGAGATTTACAGTCAGTGGCGTGCTGTGGCCTGTCTCTTCCTTTTTTTTTCCACTCAGAAGCAGCCGCTAGAGTGCAGGTTTCTTAGCTCCCTCAGCCAGGTGTTATTAAAGTGGTATTGATCTTTTGGACGCTGGGAAGTCCATTTTACTTAAGTTTGATCAAAGTGGCATCCAGCCTGTGGTCTTCGAGCTTCATGTGGAAGTGGGAAATAGTTGGTGGGAATGGCAGAGCATGCATGACGGAGGACCGGTATGTAACAGAGAAGTGAAACCTGGAATGTGGAGAGTAGAAGATGTGGGGAAAAAAAAAAATCTGTCAATTCTCAAGCGAGACTCACTTTCATGTTTTTGCTTTAAATGACAGATTTGATGCTCATTTGTGCTTAAAAGTTTGCAAGTTGGAGTAGTGGGCAGTGAAACTGAATAGCAAACACAGATGGGCTTGTGTTTATATCCTGGATATGATAGAGTGAGGCTGCACAGCTTTAGCGCACAGACAGATGTGTAATTATCCAACAAAAAAAGAAAGGAAAAAAGGCAGAGCTTTGAGTCGCAGCCATTTCGGTCCCTGCATTTTCTTCCCCAAGGTAAGTGAGATCCAGACTGCAGAAAGTGGGTCTGCAAGACGGATGCTGCAAGTTCCGTTCCTCATACCCTACCCAAAGGAAAGAAAAGCCTCCTGAGCAGTTTATATTTAGACTGCTGGCTGCATTTCAGTTCTTTACCTCCATCTTCTGTGTCAACATATTTGCAGCTGGTTTCTTCAGTTTTTACCGTAGAGATCCCAGCGTGCTGCGGTCAAAGACAAAGCTCAGGATTGTGGCAATTGTTTCTGACCTATTGTTCAGAGCTGCCTGTGTAGTCCCCTATTCATGAAAGGTCTGGTGAAATCTGAGCCACTGACACTCCTTTAAAAGTCAAAACATTCTCTGCAGAATATTTCTCCCCCTTGTCGCTCTAATGTGGGCTTAAGCTTTATGTCATGATGCCTCCTATCTAAAGAAGTGATATTTCTGGTCTGACCAGTTATTTTTGAGCTAGAGAAACATCCTGCAACGGACATAGCCATAAAGCCGAGCCACTCCGATTTATCTCAGACTCGTTAAACCGACATAGACGTTCACATAAACTTTATCTGGACGGTGGAAATTGAAGAGCATTAAAGTGTAACAGAGCATTGATAATGTCTGCTGTGCTGACTTAAAAGGGAACCAAGTATTTGAGAACTTGCCCAGCGTGGCATCTAAAGCCAAACTGCAATCTTTTCTCCTTAGGAATTCATATCCGCGGAGCTGAAGCTTAGGCAGCGCCTTTCAATAGTGTTCACTTTCATGCATTATAACCACAAACTTCACTGTGTTTTATATATTGTAGCCCATCAAACAGTTGCAAATAATTGTGAAATGAAAGGAAAGAGGGAGAAGATACTTTATCTCCCGCTGAGTCAAAACTTTGCAAAGGTCATTTTGATGCAATTAGAGCGAGCGAAGGCAAATTATACAGATTTCAGCAAGAAAGCTGCATTTTAGTCAGATTGGAAGGTGATAACCTGATTTCTTGCAGAGTTTATATCTGGACATTAACAGTGTTATTTTAACAAATCAATGGGCTCATTATTAGTGGTGGGACTTAATTAAAAAGGTTAATTGAGTTAATCACAAGGTTTGTAATTAATTAATCTCAATTAATCACATTTTAATCGAAAACCATTTGTGGACAAAATAAGCAGCATGTCAAATTCAAAAACACATTTTGCTGCTGAATTACTCAATAGACAAGACATGTTAGCTCAACAACAAAGATATTTATAGTTTCCTAGTCTGTTAATTAGGTTATTCAATCATCAGATTGGTGCAAAGTGCTATTAGAAGCCTCCAGCTTCCTGGTGTTTCAGGAACCCCTGATCATTAATGTAACATTTTTAGACATTTTTAGAAATGTGGACTGCTGGATGTCAGTTCTTGTAACTGTTTTTAAAGCAAAAGTCAACCAATCAATTTTAATCAACATTGCAATATTATCCATCCATTCATCCATTTTCCTACACCTTTGTCCCTTACTGGGGTCAGGAGGGTTGCTGGTGCCTATCTCCAGCTATCGTTTCGGGCGAGAGGCGGGGTCACCCTGGACAGGTCGCCAGTCTGTCGCAGTGCAGCGCACATTGCAATATTAATATGGATCATATCACAATTGCAAAGATTTGATGTAGTATTTCAAGCGCCATGCCTGCAGACGCTGCATTCTGATGATGGTCACACTTTTAGATTCTAGTAACTTAGACTGAAGCTCACAGAGACATGATGATGAAAAAGGATAAAAAGTTATGAAATATGTGGGTCAATCACAAAGGATATTATTAGAATATTCAGCACCACTAATACAGATCTATTATCTTCTATTGCTAACCCACAAAACCCTTAGGCTGCCATCAGCGTTAAAATATATATTTACGTGATTAATGGTGGATTAATGGTGGATTCTATTTAATAATTAGATCACTTCTGAATGCAGTTTGTTTCACTGGATCTTATTTAGATATGTCATTATTCGATCCTCGGCTTTTAAAAAATACTTAAAAGTTCAAATAAATCCAATGTTTGTGATGATAAATGTGAGGTAAGGTTAAAAAGTTCAGTGGGTTTGGATACTTTTGGAAGGCATAGCTATTATTTTTACCCTTTTTAATGTTGACTTTAAGTTGTTCTGCCAGCAGCAGACTCATGGCAAAGTGGCTAAACACAGTGCAGCCAAGTGCCGACTGGTTTTAAATCAGCCCACAGACTCATCTGAAACCTGTTGAGTCTGTATTACCTGTATTTAATATATGACGAATAAGAATTAGGTCATTCTGGGGGATGCGTTTTATGGCACATTACAGTGAATCTGTAATTTTTAGGCTCTTTGAAATCTCAGTAGAAAGAAAAACATCTGACTCACCCAAATTGGTGCAGTTCCACCGCCTGGATGGGAATATTGCACGCAGTTTCATCACAGTTCCAAGCTGGGAAAAGTTGCTGCAATTTCTGCAGAAAAATGGAGGTGTACACAGATTCTTTTTCATGCAATCGTCAGGGCTAGAGATGCTTTGGATTGGTGATTTAAATGTAAATCAAAGAAGCAGATGTGAGCGGTATTCTAGTGTGTTGTGTTATGTCAGTTTCTGACCCAGAGATGGGTTGGAAAGCTTTTGTCAAGTGGTGCCTCAGACTCTTTGTTCTGATTCAGGTGTTGGAGTGAGACGGAACAAAAAAGCAAAGCCTATTGATTTCTCAAACGCAGCCCTTCACAGCCAGCCCCGCTGCCTCCGTTTTCTTCAAACTCTCCCTGTCAATCCTACATGACCTCCCATCAAAATTTTTCTCTTTCTGACTTGTCACCATTTCAGCAGTTCCTCAGGGGATCCCAGTTACTTTTTTTTTCTTCCTTGAAAATAGTAATGAAGCAATGTTTCATGGCTGTAAGAGATTTCAGGGGGGAGTTAGTTCAGGGTATGCCTCTTTTTACCATTTCCTCCGAGACGAAGTATGCTCATTTAAGCATTTGTTAAACAGCCAGCTCATAGAAAGCATTCATTAAGTTTGACAAGCTGGTATAATCGCCTTAGGGCAAAATAAAATGAATGTGTATTTGATGGCAAAGTAAGATGCTAATTAGAAAAGATATCTGACCAACAAGCTACACGCTCTTTACCTTTAGATTCTTTTTTTCCTCCTTGGTGTTGCTCAGAAACAAGTGAAGGACTCCTGTTAACACAGTTGTGAGGCTTTGATGTTTGGAAGCCTTAAGATTAATAAATCTTCCTCCTGCAAAGCCACACAAAAACATTCCTTTGCAAAACAGCTCAGGCTCAGATCAATTTTTTGGGATGGAAAACACAAAGTCCATCCCAGGACTGGACCATTTCAAGTCATGAATGTAAGACATGACCTTTCCATTTTAATTTTGGATGCATTTATATTGGCATAGCCTTGCTGAAAGGTGAACCTCTGCCCCAGTTTCAACACACATCATTTTACTAGTAAGCCATTCAAGTTAAGTGTTTTCGCCCCAAGATAGTCCAGGTGAGATGCTTCAAATGGACGAGCAGTGTCAAAAAAGCTATCGCCTTCATTTGGTCTGGTTCAGTTTCTCAGTGCGTTTTTGAAAGTCGACCAAACTGCCTTGCTTAATGTCATGCAGTCAAAACATCTGGTATTGCAAGAAGCTGCCTAAGATGAGCAGCAGGTGAGAAGGTCAGCTACCAGTTTGATGTGTTTACAAGACAGATTTACTAGAACTGATCATATTTAGTCCAGTAAATCATACTTAAAGGAGACAACCTTCACTTTATGTTTTTGTTATGCTGCATTGTCCTCTGTGCGCTTCCAGCACAAGAAAACTACATCAAAGTTAACTTGCCAGCAAACCCTGTTGTCGGCAGACAGGAGTGAGACTAATTGTTCCGTAATGTTTGCTAACAAACTCTAAAACCTTAACAACATTACAATAACAGGAAATGCAGATATAGCATGTTTACTTCAAAAGCTACCTACACTTTATCATGCTCTGAGGCAAATTCATGATGTCAGTTTTTATCTGTTTTTTTTGCCATCCATGCTAAAAGTGTCTGTAAAAATCGACCTTTTTCTATAAATGCATTTGATAGATAATTCCTAAGAATTCCAGGAAAAAAAGGGTGGAGGAATGTGAAAACGCTGACATTGTCACCTGATATGTGATCTGCTGTAAATCTGCCGGCTCACTCGCTCCGTCTAGGTGGAGGAGACTTTTAGTGCCTCTCTGTTGTTTTTTTGGCTTGTCGATGTGAATAGCAGACATTTGAAGGGGCGGGGGGAAGTAGAATGGATAATATGAATGGAAAGCTTTTAGGGCGCTTTTCAAATTGCGTGAACCTATTTCAGCCAAAGCCGCAGTTTGTTCTTCTCACATTATCACGGAAATGTGCAAGAATGTCCGGGGAGCCTACTGGCTGTCGCTAACAAAGAGCTTAATTCAAAAAACCACAAAGATTGTAATTATTGCTGGGCCCCTTTTGTGTGTGGGTGTTTGTATGCACATTGGCGAGTGCTCTGTGTATTTTATTTTTTAATTTTTTTTGCCAGGGTCTAAGTGCCAGATTGGTTATTGTTCCCACCTGATTATATGTAAATATTTGCTGAACTCTTTTGGCCATTTTGAGCTTCTATAAATCACAGCCATGCGGATTATTACCAGGCTTTTGTTTGCTTTATTCTTCAACGGTATGAAAATGCAAATAGAAAAAAAATGGTAAATTAGCATACCGATCAAGGGACGTGCTCCTCCGGTGATAAATGTGTCGCTCTAAAAAGATCAAAAAGTCATGCTTTGTTGTGGGATAAGGCGGTATGTGTTTAGCTGGCAGCTGGAGCGCTACACACTGCGTCAGGGACCTCGGTGCGAGTCGGCCGTGGCCTTTTGTCCGCTCAGACCGTAGGGGTAATTAGGAATCAGCTTAGCGAGGGATTATGGTTGGACGCAGGGTGATCACAGGGGACAGGAGAAAAAGCATTAGAAGAATACTTGTTAATATGGGTATTACTGTGCTTAGCGCTGTTATCATGTGACATTAAGACAGCTGACAATGGGAGCCTGTTGATGCAAGGATCCCTACCTCTGAGGTAATAGGCTTTGCTGCGGATGGCATTGTTTATCCGCGGCGCGCACAGCAGTCCACCTCCCTTCTTTTGAAGCCTCCTCCCTGCACAAACTTTAAAACTTTGTGCAATTCTTCTCCACCTAATGAGGAAAATTGCACTGCTTTTGCCGTTCAACTCCTGGAGGTATGCTTGGCTCATTCAGAGGTATTTACTTTACACCAGCACCTCTGAAACGAAGCGTGCTCGATTGTTCATTTCCCCTGCGATTGCACACATGGATGAATTCTTGCAGTTTTTTTTCTTTTTTTCCTCAAATGCAATTAATGTTTTCATTAACCGAGTTAAAGAGCTGCATGGCACAGACGATACCCTTGGGTTCTTGTCTTTCGCTCTGTTTAAATGGTATAGCCCGTGTTATGGCTTGTGAAACAAAGCATGGCTGCTTTGTTGATCAAGGCAGAGATGTAACCTGATGCCTGTAGCCTCTAGACCACCTCTATTACCAAAGCCTTTTGTTGGCCTTTTCGGAGGATATGGAAGCAGGCCAGTGTTAATATTGTAGGGAAAAGATTTATCCAAACACAGGGCGGTTTTTATCAAAAGCACCATCTCGTTTATTGCATTACTGTTATTTACAGTGAACTTCCTCGGAGGAGAACAAAACTGTAGGTGCATACTCTGTAGAATTATCAGAGCGCGACACAACATAACAATGCTTTGTTTTGACCTTATTGAGAGGGAGCCGGGAATTGTTTTCCGGAGTCTTAAAGAGCTAATCCCATCAGAGGGAGAACGGAGTGTGGAGAGACTAACTCAGTCACATCAGAGGTACCGCTGCCAGAGCACGAAACAGCAAGGAATGTGTTTTTCTTCTCAGTAACATTCAAGGACCCAATGAGATCTTGGGGCAGAGTTCAGGATTTTCCTATATTGAATTGCCAAAATATTTGTCATCGATAGGAATTCTCTTTTGCAAATGTGAATTTGTATAGTTAAATAAGTTGTTGTTAAAGGTATAAGGTAGTACAATTTTAAACTTGAACCTCTCAGAATTGCTGACAAGATGCTGTAGCACTTGTACATACTTTGTATTAACTGAAGAAGAAATTAGGAAATGGGTTTTTTCACAGGGTGAGAACAAGAATCAGACCCATCCAACTGTACCTTCAGCATGAGATAGATCTTGCTGAAAGTCTATCTCAGCAAGGTCTGTTTTTTCTACAAGTTTCAGCTAACTTCTTGTCACCTTTTGTCAGCTGTGGTCTGGATCTTAAAAACGGTTCTGTATGTTCTTGACTTATTGATACTTAATTTTTCAGCGTTCCCTAAAATATTAAGGAAACGTTTTTTTACTTTTAGAAGTTTCCTAGTCTGAATAGTATTTTTGTCTGTTCTTTAACGCAAAACTTTTGACTTTACTTTAAACATTTCGACAGGTCTGGTCATTTGAGTGTAGAAAAGTATATTTGAAAAAGTTGGAACCCTGAGTTAAAATGCCATCTTCTTCTCCTGCACCCATTATTTTTGAATCATTGCACATCCCGGTCACACTGCTTTATTTGCCTTGACTTGGAAAGCAAATGAAGAAAATTGCCCCTTACGAGACATCGTCTCGCGTCCGAGCGATCCCTGTGAGTTTCTCATTGGGATGCAGGGGAGGTTTCCAGAGATGCAATGGCTGACTTTCATTTCATTCATTCTTTTTACCTCTCAGCAGAGGGTTTCTCACTTCACTGCTTGTCTATTGGTGTGGTTAGGCATATGTGCACCTGGGGGAATAGGCTCAGTCAGTGCCGGGGAGCCGCGGAGCTGAGGATTTATCCCAGTCCAGTGAGTCTCTGTGGTGCCAGAAGCTCCAGTTGAAGGGTTTAGGAATGGCCTTGTCCGTCTGTTTTTCTTTCCACAAAGATTAGGAAGAAAGATTTTTTTTTTCTTCAGTGGAAATAAATGCCTGTCTGGCTGATAAGTTTTGTTTGAACAAAATAATGGGAAAAGAAGGTTTAAAAGATGGGGACTGGAAGATGATTTTATTAAAAGAAAAAAGTCTTTATGACATGAAGCAGATAGGAAGAGCTGAGTTTGTCTTTATCAATGAATTTTAGCTCCTGTCCTAATGGTTAAAAAGCCAGTTTTTAATTCCAACTGATCATCTGCACATATAACTTTGAAACAAATGTTTAAATGCTTTTAATTGCCCTTTTTAAGCTGTTGAGCAAAGGTGATAAGGGGGGAACGCTACTATGTTACCTACAAATTCAAAACTTGACTTCAAATATTATGTCTTCATGTATGTTTTTTATTACTCTAAACATGGCAGTAAAATGGATTTGTGGCTATGAACAGTAAAACTTTGAAAGGGAAGATTTGGAGGAGCACTCAGAGTCTTTTTAGCAAGCATTCTACGTTTGATGTATTTCCCTCGTGGTAATCGGTTGGCGTCTGCTTGTTTTTTTTCTGGAAGCCGTTTATTGTGAAGCAGCTGCAGAACGTGTTGAGTCTGAGTTACAGCAAGAAAGCATCTGCTTTCTCCCAGCTGTCGTCTGCTGCCGCTTCTTCGCTTCACGCTTTTTTTCGACAGTGATGTTTTTTGTCATGAAATGTATTGGTGGGCAGTGGGGCGTACATAAAAAGTTTGTGAGTCCTGAGTCTGAAGTAAAGCTTATTGCTCCTTATGGCTACCAACAGGGGGCCCTCTGGAGAGCTTGAGTTTTCACACTAGACAAGAGATATGTCAGCTTTAGTCACAAAAAAACAAAATAAATATACTTGACAGATTTGATAAATAGTGATGCAATTTGCAGCTCTCTCAAAGCAGCAGGTCTGTTTTTGCTTTCAGTTTGTAAAAATCCTGAATGGCATCAAACCTGTTAGAAACATCTAATAATTCAGATACATTTTTAAAAGGACTTTTTTCAGTTTCAAGTTTACTCCAGTTTTCCATTTTTGTAAGGTCAAGCTTGCTGATTTGCTCACTGTCAGACATAAAAGAGAAAAATATGCCGAACGTTCAAAGGAATTGCAAGATAATTCACATTCATGTTCGTATCTTTCATCTGATTTGTTTTTTTTCAACTCAGAAAAGTGAACCAAACTGAACTTTTATGGACTGAAAATAGTGGGTCTGTTTTTGATGTGTTTATTATATAAAAATTTCCTGCTTTTTCACCATCCAGTCACAGATCAGACCCATTCAAGAAAAAGAAATTGCTCAATTCCTGTCAGCTCTGGTCGATTGGTTGGTGCTGCCCTGCTCTACTATTCTGGTCAGTTCAGTGTCAGAAATTTTACAATCTTTAAACTAAGTAAGAGGCATATTATACCATACTTCACTTTTTACCATGATAAACTGTTTAAAGATTTCTCAGAAATGAAGCTTTCCAGTGTGATGACAACCACTTCAACCGTCTAGTTTAAGAAGAAGCATCGAGTTTCATGGACAATAAATTACAATTATCTCAATGTGATAAACTCAGTCAAACCCATTTTATTGGAAGAAGTGAGTTTTAACTTTCAAAGAGCGTTGGAGACCAGAGATGCAACAATCAGTTCCAGACCTGAATCTGGATCTGGATCAGACCTTTGAGGTTAGACCAGACAATTTTCCAAGAAATTCAACTTATACAAAATAATTGGTATAATTTTTAGTAAACAGTCTTGAGTCGACTGCAGGTTCCTTGATTGAGATAGATTTGATTCCAAAAGAAAATCACAAAATTCCCATTATTGGGAGCAGTCTTGTTATAAAATTCATCATTTGCCCTCAACATAAATTTGAGTTTTAGCCAAGTGAAAACTGAGTGCATTAAAAAAATAAGCCTGGAAAAACTAACTCAATTCAGTACTAATAGATTTTCATACACACACACAAAAAAGGCGAATTTCAACAGCTGGTCAATTTTTTGGTACATCAAAACAAATCTCTTATGCAGATAGAAATGTTCCACTTATGAATGATACAGACATTAGGAAATTGCTGTAGCACAGGGGTGGGCAATCCTGGTCCTTGAGGGCTGGTGTCCTGCAACTCTTAGATGTCTCCCTGGTCCAGCACACTTGAATCAAGTGCTTCCTAAGTGCAGTCAGGTTCTCCAGAGTCGTGGTAATGACCTCATTATTTGAGTCAGGTATGTTGAAGTAGAGACACACCTAAAAGTTGCAGGAGACCCTCGAGGCCCTCGAGGCCTGGAGTTACCCACCCCTGCTCTAGCAAATGGTATAAAATTGCTCCTGTATTTTCAAAAGAAGGATTCTTCTCTTTAAGGTGGTTGTGCTGATATAATCAAACTTGAAAGTTGGCTCATAGTTGGTGATTAAAAAAAGACTCCATAAAGCATACCTGATCAACTTTATTTGACTTAAAAAAAAAACAATAAACCATTCGCTGTGAAATAAGAAATGGCTTTTGTCAATAGCAAGAAATGTCCCACTTGAATAATGCGTGAAGGTAAATGACAAAGTAGCAAAAAAAGAGCTGTAACCACAAACATTACCCATTTTGGCAGAGCGAGAGAGAAATGAGGCGCAGTGCATAAGCTACCTCTATAGCCATCACTCCCACCTCTCAGGTGCAACTGGATCTTTAATGAGCCAAGCCTATCACTGCAGAAAGGGAACAACAAATGTACAAAACCCAGTTCCTCCAAGCTCCTACAGTGTTTTCTAAAAGATGCATCATTGGATCAATCCACTGCTTTTCTGCGCCAAGGTGCCTCTGTGTTCTTAAATTGTCTATATTGCTCATCATTCGTGAGTCTCCTCCGTCTTTGCCCTTGTAGTTCCAGCCTCAGGGCTACTCCGGGATCCACAGTGTTTCAGGGTAAGGCTTCAGCATTCCAGACAGGGTGAGCGGCTCAAAGCAGACCCACCTTTGAGCGAATGTGTCTGCCTGCCTCCCAAGGCGCTCATTACGCTCATGTCTAAAGGCATGCATGTTTCCTGAGGCTGCTGAAAAACATGCGCGGATATGGAGGTTAAACGACCCCCAACAGAGACTTAATTTACTCATTCCGAGGTGAATGGGGAAGATTACTTCATTAGCTAGTTCCTGACATGCAGCTTGATTACACTAACCAAGTCTAAGACATGAAGGTTGTGCAGAGCATGAATGTTGCAGCTAGGTTTAAAATATTTTTGTCGTAATGCAGCAGTGATGGGAGCGGTGTGTGTGGCTGAGTGTGTGCAGTAGGGAAGGGACAAAGAGGGGTCAGGTAGTACACCTGGGACATCTGGCTGCTCTGTAATTTTCAAAGTGACTCATCTTTCAGGTAATGAGCAGGTAGAAGTGTAAAATCCTCTGGGCGAGCACGTATATGAGGTTTTGCTTGAAGATGTAGAACACACACTTCTCTTTATGTAGAGGGAGCTGACAGCTTCTCTCCAGCTTTAACATTGTTGCCTTACTTATACAAAATTTGATTTGTTTTATTTTTACAAACATACACCTTCTCTTTATCAATTTAAGTACAATACAAATTTGAGCATGTTACTCTTCTCTTTACACATTTTAATTAGATTCTGTCTGTCCTTCTAATACTTAAGGTTTGAGATTAGGTGGCTGAAGCAAAAGCAGCAACACCCAGACATTTCCATCTAATTATGGGTTGTCCAGGTTCAGAAAGTTCCTGGTCTCCTCTTAATTGAATGTCCCAAGAAAACCTGCAAAGTGAGACTTCCAGGATGATTCCTCATCGGATGACCACAACTGAGTCTGTTTGATGTGAAGGAGCAGCAGCTAATGGATCTCCCAACTCTTCCTCTAAGGCTGAGTCCAGCCACTCTATGGAGGACAAGTTTTCAGCTGCTTGTGATCAAGTCGTAATTCTTTTGGTCATGATTCGTATCTCATGGATCACAAACAGGATGATAAGGAGCTTCAGTCGTTGGATCACTTTTTTCTTTACCACAACAGACATTAGCACCTTACTGAAAGGTAGATCCACATCTGTCTAATCATCTCCACTCTTTACTATTATCACTCATAAACAAAGGAGCTGGAACTCCTCCTTTTCCAGGCAAAGACGCCCCTCCTCTACCCGGAAGCACCAGTTCTCCCTTTTTGGGTTTAAAACTGTGACTTCACTTTGATTCCTGTTGCTTTAAGAGACTCTCTTCCACCCAATCACTCTTTGAAATCAATTCCATCAAAACCAGAGACGGGCTCGTTGACAAAGGATAACCCTGGTTAAAGTCCAATCTGGCCTGAAGAACAACATTCGAAATGTACACAAAATGGAGACACAGCTTTTTCTTTAGGTACACAAAAGCAAATTGCAATGCTTACACTCCCTGCTCCTCCCACCTCCCCCGGTGTCTCTCCCTAGGGATTCAGTCGTAAACCTTCTCTAACTCCACAAAACATGTGGACCAGCTCACCAAGCTTCAATGGTTACTTTAGAAAGTTCACATGGTTAGAGCTCTCACTCCCTCATCCACTGCAGGATGGAAGCCACGCTACCTTCAGAACAACATTCAGACTTTAACATTTATCTTTAGCTTGTGATATTTGTTTAACTGTTTTGTTTTTTCATTTTGATAATTTTTGTTGTCCTATTCTTTCTAAAAATAAAGCATCTCAGATTAATTACTAAGCCTTCAATGTGATGGAGACTGACTCAGAGGAAGCGTTTAAAGTCTCTCTTGGGTTGAAAGCTTGTCTTGTTAGGTTTTAAGTAGTTCTTCGTTGAGGTTCATAACAGTTTTATTTCACCTGTAAAACCCTAACATGCGGTTTTCTCTTGGACGGTGTGTACATTCTGATAAATTGTTATTCTTACCAGACACAAGGCTGTAATACAACATTCAGAAGGCAGGCTTTAGAGCCAGTGCAGACTAAAAAGTATTCCTAAGACCTCTGTCAGAGTCCCGTTGAGGCTATTTTCCTGACCTACAAATGCTTCAAAAAGTACACAGCACACACAGTCACACACGCACCCACACACGCTCAGACTTGTCAGCTCTCCAGTCATGTTTCCTGGTCAAGGTGAAGAGTTTGAGGAGGGGGTGGGCATGCAGACGGTGGAGCTGAGGCGAAGGAGGAGGGATCTCTGGAGGTGGTGAATGTGAAGCAGACGTGAAATGCAGACGCATGGAGATGAGAGGAGGGAAACAGGGATACATTTCGCATGTCCTACTGGAAGCTGCTCTGCTGTTGTCAGTCTCAAGCTGACAGGCCAGATTCAGTGGGATTCTATCGAGCTGCTGCTTTGATGAAGTGTTTTCAGGAAGTGAGGGTATAAGAGGGGAGGGACTGATCTGACTTCAACCCCTGGTTACAAAGTGCTGGCAGAAAGTTTTGATGGAGATTTTTAAAAAAAAACATCTTTTCAATACTAAGCGAACATAAAAATAACACGTTTAGAGGTGGCAGGATAAATGAGCACACATTCACGGACACCGTATATTTAGAAGAGCAAAATATAATTTGAGGAAAATTACACCTTTTCAAATCCTCCAATCATGCTGGCGGCGATGTGTGCGGTGGTGTTTACAGTAGAGCCAGCAGGCACCAGTAGAGTCAGACAAATACAGTCGCTCAGGTAGATCATTAGTGGATTTAACAACATCAAAGCCCATAACTCACTGAGTTATGTTATTATCACTGCAGCCGCTGCAAACTCGTGTTGCCTCCGGTGACATGCGGGGTGGAGAGCTTCCTGCCTCCGCTCCTGCATTCAGACCCCGCCTGTTCAGGGCCGGGATCAGCTGCCTGGGCAGAGAATTGTTGCCCTCTTTCCTTGACCTTTGGTAAAATCAGCCACATTAACATTCTCCCAGTGGAAATAAAGGAGAGGATGGTCATGTGAGCTGGATTTGCTCTTTCTGCTTTCTGCAAATAGGGTCATATTGGCTGAGAAGAGTAGTGGGTTTGCAACTGATTGGATAAATGACCTTTTTAGCTTGTCAGAGTATTTTATGGTGGACATATATGATATTCGATTTTCTGGGACTGTGTTCACGTCATGTTAATTCCATTAATGAGAGAAATGTTGGAGATCTTTTGTCTTTTATTTTTCCTGGCTGTTCTGGACCTTTTAAAGTGCTGATATTCTACAGTGTTATGACTGGAATTTCAAAACCACAAATCGTTTTGAATTGAGAGTTATTGCTTGTAGCTTTGCTCAATATTTGCTTATTGTGAAGTAGCTAGCAACAATCTAGATGATTAAATAGCTTCAAACTAAAATTATTTGTTATTTACTCTCACTAAAGTATTTAAAAACAGTAACATTTTACAGTGGCAGGAAACTTCAGCAGGATGTGAACCATTGGGCTTAATGAGGTAATTGTTTTAAAGCCGCAGCTGATAAGGTTGCAAAGAAACTGTATTACAATATATTATCAAAAGATTTCGTCTATTTTATTTTGCTGCCCTGATTTTGGTTCTTTTTGGACTCATTTGCAAATCTGATGATGTTTTACTTCAGATTTATAAAGTGAAACATATTCAAACAATGAAACGTGAACATACTATGTGAAGTTTGAGTTTATTGCACATTCTCAGGCATCCTTTTTTATTTTATTTTTTAAAGGTTTTATTGGCTCTAGTGGCCTTTATTTAATAGTTAGTGGACAGGAATGAGGGAAATGAGAGAGGGGGAAGACATGTGGCAAAGGCTGCCAGGCCGGGATTTGAACCTGGGACAGCTGCGTCGAGGACTAAGGCCTCCTTATGTGGCGTCGTGCTAAACCTCTGCGCCACCACAGCACCCCCATTCTCAGGCATCTTAACCAACGAGATTTACAACACATCAGTGATCTTCTCTAGTCGTCACTTGTTTTATTTTCTTTGCTGGGACATTGTGTTAGTGTGTTGGAGAGATCACAGGTTGAACTGCATCTGGGAAAACAGCTGAGGCTGGTGTCAGATTTGAGGCAGTTACATTTAAAGCCCTAGGCCTCATTGTGGCATTAGAGTGTTGCTACATAGACCTGAAGGACTAACATGATCACCCATAGGATTTACAGAGTGTCAAGATTACAGCTCCTGTTGATCATCACTGAAGAAGTAGACAAAATATTTTACTGAGCTGCTCTGAGAAATATTATAGAGATTTACATCTCCTTTTTGTTGCAGGTTGGTTACTTTTTAAAACAATCAAAGCTCATTTTTATAAGTAAACGAATGTAAAACCATGCTTTATAGGTTTTGTGTCAATGTTTTATGCATGTTGTAGCAAAATATACAGAAAAGTACAGACTATTCCTTTTCTCCATATCTTTTATGCTCCCATTGCGGTGTAAGGAAAGCTGTTATCGTACTGCAGAGCGGTCTGTGGTTAAACATGCAGAATTAGCATAAGTTAGTATTTAAAATATCGTGGAGGGTTCTTTTAGTATCTGCCAGGGGTTTAAAACCAGTTGCACCCTGCATTCTTCACTCTGTCTCAAAGCTTCTTTCAGCGCTCCCATCTCTGCTGCGTGCTCAGCGGAAACCGTTCTCACCTCGCAGAGCAGCGAGCGCCATGAGGTTAGGAGAGGTTGCTGTGCTATTACGACTCGTCCGGCTCCGGCTCTTTTTGTCAAGCTTTCTTCTCACTCCATTCACATCTCGACTGGCCTGATCCATTCATTTGGCGCTCGTCCAACCACCCACACGCCCCGAGGCTGCACACTTGCAAGGGGGCCTCTGTTTATTTGGCTGTTTCCATTTTTATTATATATTTTTTACGTTATTCTTTGGCACGTTCTTGGCAGCCGCAAGACTTTTGCGTTTCTTTAATGTTCGGGGTGCAGTGTACTAGAAGTTTAAAATGCTGTGAACATTTTCCTTGGCGAAACTGCACCATGCTTCAGATGAGCTTTCAGGAGTCCTGCAGCAATAGCCTCAGTCTATGCTTTTGAAATGTATTTAGTGCTGTTGGAGATTAAAAAGCGGTGCTTGGCTGGCAAGAATCTTTCAGGTTTCTCTACTTTCTCTACTTCTGTACTTTCACTCTGACTTCTTCAGAGTCTCTTTACTCATTTTGTCGCTCATCTCAATTTTTCTCTGCATCGCCCTCTTCTCATACAGAGAAGGTAAGTATTGAAACATCAAAGTTTTTCATAGTGAGCATATTTCTAATGGGCTTATTGGTGTAAAATTCACACTAGATGTTTCTTCCAACAAAAGTAATTCACGCATTCAAAGAAATTAAATAGAGATTATGTGCGAAAGTTGGAATTACTCAGTGAATACGCATTGAAGACTTATTGAAGTCTATTCAATGCTCAGTAGAAAAGCCTTTGTTGGTAATGTTACCTGGAAAATGTCTCCCATATGTAGATTTGTTGATTTTTACCACATTCGTCTGTGCAAATATCTTTGCAGCCTTTGAGGTTATGGTTTTTTTATGCAGTCAGATTCAGTAACAGCGATTGACCAAACTATCGTAGCTGCTTTATGTTCTTTTTCTGAATCCAGTTCAGAGTTTCATGAGTATCTGGGATCAACGTTTTGCTGGAAAAACATGACACTTTCAAATTCATTCCCATGTTAAGCATCTCCAAACTTCACTGTTGTTTTTTACTCATGTGCACAAACATTTTTTTCTGCCATGACATTAGAAGATTTTAAGTTTGGTTCCAAATGTTCTGCAACAAACTTTAAGCAAGCTTCAACATCCCTTTTTTTCAGCAGTGAAGTTTTGCACAGTGAGTTGGCAGACTCAGTTGAAAGTAAGTGCATTTATGGAAAAACTTTCTGTCTCTCCAAAGCTTTCAGCAAATGATGCTTGGCTCTTTGACAATGTTGTGATAATTTATTTAACTCCTCAGAGAAATTTTGCAAGAACCGTCTAGAGCCTTTTTACCCTCCAGATTTAGCTCACATTTTCCTCACTTTACTCACTTTTAGTGTTTACAGCATTAATGTTGTGACAATCATAGAGATGCTTACTCTATAATAGCTTGGGAATAAGTAACCTTTTCATAGGTTTTTATTTAGGTATGTACATACCTACAAATAATATTTTCTTGGCTTTCTCTTCCTTTCTGCAGCTTATTTTGTTTGTGTATTCCATCGATGTTTTAACAACAAATAATTCATTAACTTATTTGCTTGGATTGTTGCCAACTTAATGAGTGAATTTTATGTGAATAGCCCCATTAAAATACAGACACATAGAAGGAGTTTGACAAGTTTCATACTTATTTTCCCTGCTGCATATAGACCCTGTTCTGTTGGCTCTCACTTTGTCCTGAGTGGAACCTCACATCAACACCAGCAGCAAGACCAGACAGAGCCAGTGTCGTCCCTGAGCAGGCCCACACAGCCGTGTGAGATTGACGGGCCGTGCAGTCGGATGTGTTTCGCCTCACTGCGCTTGCTTTCTGTGTGTGTGTGTTATTTGCTGGTTGGGGAGATAGTTGTAAAACAAAGGAAGGGAAAAGGACAAACTTTGCTTTTTGTTGAGTTTATATATTTATTTTTTGGGTTTATGTAATTGGCGTTTTGTCAAACCGAACTGTGTCGACTCAATGTATCGTCTCTGATCACAATTACAAATATTGCAGAGCGAATAATCTATGAAAACTCTCAAGATGAGAGTTTTCAGTTCTAAATTGTCATCACACATTTAAATTCCCGGTTTTCATTTCATTTCCTCATAGATGCAAGTGAATCCCTACTTGACATTCATCATTTTTATGACTTTGCTCTGGTTTTATTACAAAGCATTTTCCTAAAATACCTATTTTGGTTACAGTTCATGCTCAGTGTAAAGGAGACACAGAGACTCTGCCTGTGTGTGGGATACTTCTTAGTGGGGCTCACAGTTATTTACCAATCACACTCCAGAGAAACCACCGTGATTAGCCACCTCTGGGACTGTACTGCTTTTGTGGGACCTGCTCTGTCAGCACCAAACAGAACATTTATCAAATTCTGCAGCTCACGTTTCTTAACCCACGCAGCATTAAAGCAAGCTCATTTCTCTGCAGAAAGACAAGCAGCTACAGAAAAGGCGTCGCAGTACATGGGCATGAATAAAACGAGCACAGCTATTTCTGTGTGGCTCCCTCATCTGCAGAGCCCTGTGACCCCACAGACGGAAATGTGTTTTACTGGGATAGAACGGCACACAATGATGGCAAATTGTGAAACGGAAGGAGAATTCATGAATTCAACATTTTTTGCAGATTAAAACTGTGAAAAATGTGACATCAGCCCCTGTGAGAATATTTTGTAGAATCAACAGCTGCAAGTCTTTTTGTGTATGTCTGTATCAGTTTTTCACATAGGAGAGTTTTACCTCTTCTTCTATGAAAATTAGTCAGAGTTAATGGAGAGTCTTTTACCACAGGCTCTTGATTGAATTTAAGTCTGAAATTTCTTTCTGGACCATTTTAATTTGTAAATATGCTGTGACCTAAGCTACTCCAGTATAGATTTTTCTCATGTCTTCACCTCGGTCTTGTGGTTTTGCAGCTGAAAAAGGAAAATCAAAAAGGTAAACTTCCCACCAATCTTTACTGGCTCCCCTGTCTCTATTGAACAACGGCATATCCACAGCATGATGCTGCCGTCTGCCTCCAATGTTCAGGGTAATGTGCAGCATCAGTTTATAATGCAGGCATGTGGTCCAAAAAGTTTACCTTTAATATAATGATTAACACAAAAATCACACCGATTCTTTTAGCAATGCAGTGTGTGTGTTCTGTGCCCATATTACACACACTGCATTGATTATGACAGGAAATTTGCATAATGTAACATAATGAAATAAATGTCTTTGCGGTAGTCTGAGCTACTGCAGAAATGCAGAGAATTTAATATTAAATACATAATTTAATGATTTATATAAATATGTATGTCTGGGTACAGATTCTCAACTTTTTTTTATTTTAATATAATTCACTAATCATTTCTTGTGATTTGTGAAGCTGTGCTATTAACTGATAAAGTGTATTTTACATTTCAGCACATTATCTTTTGGTTTTGAATCTACTTCTGGTTTCAGCTGCCCAGATGGTGGTTGATTTAACTTATCTATAGAAAATAAAAGCTATTGCCAATGTTTCTTTTAGCAGCAATTCAAATTATTTAAATTTTTGACCTTAGGCGGAAGACTAAATCTTGCATTTAACCACCACTCCTTTTAAAATTTCATTCTACAGGCAGCTCTTTTATTCCCAAAGAGACAAATTAAGCTTTGTAGCTTTCAACAGTTGCTTATTTTTATACTTTCTCTCACTGTTGCCGCCATAGCAACTTTGTTGCCTGATTAACCTACTTTTCACACCACCTTTTTCAAGCAACCCCCTAGTGATCGTTTGAACAACCGTGAGCTGCTCTCTGTTGAGCAGATTTGTTAGAATCGCCCTGTGAGGTTTTGGAGGCACACCCTTCTCTCTGCTGTGAGGCAAAGAAACAAAAAGAGCAGATTCAGCTGACTGCAAGTCAACTCATTTTAAAACATTGTAGTTTAAACAGAGTCAGCAGCTAGTGAATATACTGTGCGTCGTCGAACAAAGCAAAGTAATTCTTCACTTGGCTGCTGGAGACCGCCTTTAGCTTTAGCTTTAACTTTCCCAAATGAGTAAATACATTGCTACAAATTGACGACAATACACATTATCTCAATTTATTTTAAGGCGTTAAACATTAAAGAATAGGTGTCTTGAACTAGATTTTTTGTTGGTTGACTATACAGTTGGCTAGGCTAATGTTAGCATGTTTTCTAACATTAGCTGAGGACAGATGACCTCAAGGCTAACATAGTAGCTAATATAGCCGATATAATATCAGTAACATTTCAGTGGACACCAACTAAAGACCAACAACCAGTATTGAGAGTTAAACTAAGTCAGATACTTTAAAACTTATCATTTAAAAGTGTTTCAAGATGAATATTTGATATTGAGAGGAATATCCCCACCCCTTTGATCTGTTAACATTTTTAACTGTGAGCCCAAACCAATATTTTCCATCCTTAAATTTAAAGGTCTATAACTTAATGCATTGTGTCAGTAAAAACTGAGGTGTTAAGTACATCTGCATTACATTGTTTTAATTAAAGTTTTAGTCCATTCAACCCAGTTCACACAGGAATACTTGTCACTGTTATTACCAATAACTATAACAAAGGAGCTAAATTAAATTAAATGTATTCTAGATTTATGCAGCTGTTTACCCGTCAGGTGCATAAATTTAATTATCAGCATACCGTGTGAACACGTCTAGGTTATTCAGATGTTGTGAGGACAGTTGAGTGCATATTTAATGTTATGGTGGTAAATAAAAGCAGCAGGAAATTGTGATGAATGACAAGAATGAACGTCGTGCTGTATTTTTTCCTCTTTGTTTAGACCTAAACAGCATTTTATCCCTGCAGATACACACTTGCTGGCATATTGGAGTCTGACTCACTAGACTGCGTTACACATGACTGTAAATCAGCTTCCAGGAACCATAAGTCATATGCCTAATGCTCTACAGAGAAACTGCATCTCTGTAGTTAACATTCCTGAATCACTTTGATGAATAACTGCAGAAGAAATGGCTCTAATGTGGTCCTGACTTATTGTTTGCGGTTCCTGATAACCCCTCCAGGAACCCCTGAACATGCTGCAGTTCTACTTGTAACCAATTAATTATGTATCTGGGGGCAATTATGGCATTTTGTCTTCATTATGTGTAACTTATTTAAGTGCACAACTATAAACTGCAGTAGCACTTACTGTAAAATGCTGTAATCAAAATTTATGAAAAAGTTGCATTAATAGCTACAGATATTTTGGTCCTGTTATCCAAACAGCAGAGAATGAAGTAGCTTAACGCTCTAAAATATGTTGATTACATGACAACTATTCAAATTAAAGCTGCTTCTTCCCACAGTTAAACAGAATGCTTTATCTTAAATTGTCCTGTTCGATTCAAGACACGCGTAAAACTGATATTTAGCCGATATGGACAATTACTGTAGCCTTGATTGAATTTGCTGAATCTTCTAAAGCTGGAACAAGCTGCGTTCAGCAAATGTAAGCTGTAAAAAGTGTAGCTTAGACAGCTTCTTACGACGATTGATTTCTCCATTCTGTAGAACATTGTCCAATCTGTAAAACATGTCATATCAGTGTGTTCATTGGATTGTTATGATGATTCTCTTGGTGCTCGAACTGTCATGTTGCTGCATATCAATTTCTCCCCTGCTCGTCTTTTGCCGGAGGGCATAAACAGGATTAAGTGATCGATACGCCCTCTCAGTGAAATTCTGCGACTTGCTGCTTGTGTGAAGTCAAAATGACATTTAGCAGGAGCACACCAGAGCAACCACAAGAGGGAACACTTTTGGTTCATCACAGGCTTCCTACACCTACATTTCTCTTTTATTCGTCTCCATCTAAGCTAAGTTTTTTAATCTGACACTCTTTGCTTCATCAGTTTGCAGTGCTTTCATAAAACCGTACAGAAACTGACGAGGGACTTTTTTTTTTTTTGACTAATTGTGTCTGGAGATTTGACGACACAGTTAAAATAAAGGGATGACCATCTCAATGGAAAGTGTAGAACCATTTTATGAGGGAAGCAAGAAAATATATGTAAATGCAGATACATAAAAGCTTTCATCGCAGTGAGAGAAACTGGACCTCATTTGACATGATAATGGCTTCATTTAGTATGCTAATAAATGTACCAATCTGCGGCCCATTACATAAAGTTTGTACAGTTCAGTTGTCATTACCATAAGGTTGGCCATAGTAGCTGTTCACTCCCTCTAATGAATCATCAGGCTGTCTGTCTTCAACTCCAGTCTGAGATTTGTTTTTTACACCCTCAGAAACTTGATCGAAGAAGCAGCAGAGCTTCAAGAGTGTTTGTCATGCTTTATTTATATTCAGTGTGAGCTTATGAAGATTCAGTCCAAGAACAGATGGCTCTTCATCTAATTTTAGAAATGCACTGATCAGAGTTTTTGCTCCAATTGTAAAGCGGTGACCTGCAGATGCTGCTTTTAATGGTTTCCCATTTTTCTTCAAGAAGAGTAGTATCAACATATTTCGTTTAGAGATCCAGCAGGCAGTCAGGTCTTGCTGACTGTTGATCAGAAAAGCAGATAAAAATCTGCTTTTCTTTATTATTCATTGCATTCATGGAAACTAAGAGATCCCTGTATAACAATAACATTGTTATCTCTAATTATCTTTTAATAAATCAGCATCAAGTTTAGATCAAGCCTAAAAAATTCCAACTTGGCCTGAATCTGTAGACTTTGTGTCCAAACCACATCCAACAGGACTAATTAACTCCAAGCCCAAAGTAAACCCAAAATATTATTTTAAATAAACTTTTACTGCTTTCGTTTTTAGACTGCCATTTGAGTAAGCAATGCAACTTTCCTTGTTTTTAGTTTTTGTTTAGCATCTTTCAGCTCCATTTTGTTGCTTGCTGCAACCTGAGGGTGAATCAAGTGCAAATCCTCTGGGATGTGTGATTGACAGGAGTGGAGTAGATTGGAATAATGTTTGCATTAATTGTGTAGAAGACTAATTAACTTCTGCACCTTCTGCAAATAGAAGAGTAGGGGAGAATTGCCTACTCATCTATTTTGATTATAAGGACATTGACATTGCATTCCCGTTCATATTTCTGATATTAGCAGTTAGCATGTCTAGTATTATAGCTGTAAATACTGTGGCTACAAACTTTTCCATTTTTTTATGCAGGATAAAAATTTTAAAGCTTCCTTTTATCTGCTTTACTTGTATTTCTTGATTCTTCATTGAACAGATGTGTTCCAACATTTTGCTTAAAACACATTTTCCTTTTTTTTTATAACTTCTTAGAAAATTTGCATGCAATATTGCAATTTTATTCTCATCACAATATTGCTGGGTGCAATATTATTTGTGTGCTGCAAGTCACAGAGTTATTTCAATATTCAACAACATTGTCGGATATTGCAGGTTTTCCTGAGATGGTGCAGGCCTATTTCAAGCTCCTTTCTGAAGGACGTGGCTAATATTGAGTCCTTATGGTGCGTCTGCAGGACGTACAGCTGGTCACTGGCCACAGCCGATTAAACTGAAAATCTGCCACTTCCTGTCACCAACCTGTTTTTTTGTTGCATCTCTACTTTTCTTTTACAATTCATGGAAGTGGAAAGAATCATTAAATGCACTGTCAAATATATAAATAAAAAACAGCCATTCAGTGTTCTTGAAAGAGAGTATAGTTTTTGGCAGTGTTTTTCAGTAGTAATGGATCCATTAGACGTGAACCTTGCAAACTGTGTTTTAAATGGTTTGAAATTCCCCTGTTATAAAGTGTCTAAATGCTACAAATTCAGCACTCAGCAAGTTTGAAAGAGTTACTAATATAAGAAATAATAGACTAGATGTGAGGAGTTTTAATATTCAAAAGTATTGCTAAATTGCCCTTTCCTTTTGCATATCATTTTATTTGGAAAGCTTACAGAAAGTAGTGAAGCTTTTCAAAACTAATTGCTGTTATTACAGTGCCTCTGCAGGCCTGTGTCAGGCTCAAATCTAAGGCAGCATAGGCTTTTTGTTGTCAGCAGCAGACGAAGGTTACCTGCAGAGCACCACTGAAGCCTTTGTTTTTTTTTTTTAGGCCCTCATCCACCAACAGCTGTATTCACTGCCTGACTTGGCTTGGAAATAATGCTTATCATCTCTTATAATAGGTAGGAGGGAGAAGGAGGCAAAATACAAACCAATCAAGAGTGAAAAGTGTCAAATGGGTGTACATAAATTTAAATTTTTAGAGAATTCTGTGCTGCACTCAGAGTTTTTCACAGCGCACGTCGACTGCAGAGCGCCTCGGTTTAGAGTGAGCTGAGACAGCCTGAGGCAGTATGGTCGCTGTTATTTATGTTCCCAGACTTTGCCTGTGATTGAAAAGCCACTCCACTCTTTGATTTACCGCCGTGTATCAATCAATCAATCATAAGGTTGGGTATGAGCTTCCCTCACACACACTGAGGCACTTTTTAAGATTTATTTATTTAGGGTTTTTTTTGCAACTCTTGCATCATTAGAACTTATATATATATATATATATATATATACATACATATTTAAAAAAACAAGCCTTAATGTTGAAATGATCAAAGAGTAAAATATTTTGAGACATCATCTATGTAAGGGATTTTGAATTTTTGTAAATAAAGCTATTATATTGTTCCAATTAATGTGTTGGTCATATTTACAACTTAAACCTGCAACATTTTAAACAGATTTTTGGCGTACAATTTTGTTTTGTATTGATTGAGGTTTGCATGGAGTGTGCACATGAGCAAAGGAAGAGGTGTAGATTTTGAACTTGATGCGTGTGTTGGCTCACTACTCTCTGAATATGAGCCCTCATAGAGGGATCATGTTAGCGCAGGTACAACCTGTAGTAGTTTGCTTTTAGTTATCCGTGCTTGGTTGCAAAAATTCGGCGATGCACAAACACGTGGCGTGACAGCGTATGAGGCCAACTCGCGAAGAGCAGCGATGGCGCGATCGGCACAATCAGTTCAATGAATCAACTATAGACAGAGCTTAACTCTGCTGCCACTACCAGTGGGAGTAACTCTTCTACTCCTGGTAAGTTGAAACTTCTAGTGTTCAGAATATCCCAAACCCTTCATACCCTCCTGCTGTCAGGCAGCATTAATGCAGTCATCACAAAATAAAAGGTTTTGACTTGGAGCAGAAATACTCCTCCTGGTTGTTTAAGACTGAGCTTGATAAGGAAACACATACAAGACAATTAGAGAGAAACTCTCAGTAGATGAAGATTGAAAGATGGAGACAGATGGAAAAATAGATGAAGAGGGAGAGATGGAGAGAAACAGATAGAAAAGCTAGATATAGAAATGTAAATGGAAATATAAATACAGTACATAGAAAAACAATAGAGAAGATTTTCAAGTTGTTTCTGTCAGGAATGTTCTGTCAGATAGACAGCAAAACATGCGGCAGTCAGAGGAAACCAGACTCGACAATTTATAGAGCCTCCTTGTCAATCCTCAAGCCTCAGAAAGGACAAACTTGACAGACACATGGCATCTGAGCATCACAGAATGCTGGAGTTTGATAGCAAGTGAAATTGTGGTTTATTTCATGATTTCATTACTAACATATTTGGCTCTTTGGTTCTGATGACGCATGTCATTTCAGCGATCAATTGTTCCACAGAGTGATTGCTGTTATGAAAAGAAACCAGTGAAAAACTTACTTGAATGTTTGTCATTGCATAACTCACCCAAATTCCTGGGGGAAACACTGAATGTCGCGTGCGTCAGAAAAACTAGTCTTGGTAATTTCATACATTTCTATTGTTTATGTGCCTTTTGAAGTGGGATTTTATCTAATAGACATCTTCTTATAGCACTTAGTATAATGCTGTTCAACTTTCATTCTGACAAGATGCTTGTTTTCTTCTGTTTTTAATTTGCATCACTCTTAAGTGTCTCAGATTAATGCAATATGAGACTTGAGTAATTACAAAATGATATCCATACCAACCTTGTCCTTTTTGTGGAAAGGTAAATGTCTCCTAAACTTTATAAGTGACTGGGCAACAACTGCAATCCATTTTGTGATAAGTGACAATCAGTTATTAAGTTAAGATTGAACTCCATGTTTAAGGTCATGATCATGTCACTTAAATTTACATCCAGATGTTGATTTGATATCTGTTTTCTTTGAGCCATTTAGAGGTGAACCTGATGGTGGGATTTAGATCATTTTCCTGCTTTTTAACTTTTGTGCTATGAGGTCATAGAGAGGGAGCAGAATTTATGTGGCAATCAATTACTGCAAGGATGAAACTATCCCCCACCCCACCTTTCACTGCCACCCATAAAAATAAAGAGAAACATTTAAAAAGTGCTGTTTGTTTTCATTCAAGTTGCCTGTCTGATATTTACAATATTTGTGTTTATCTAAGACATTTTAAGTAACACAAAAAATAAAAAGCAGTGCAAATCACTAAATCTAAAACAGCTCTACAGTCTGGCTTGAGTGAAGAGGACAACATTTTCATGATTTTTGATTGTAAATTTGAGAATTAGAAATTTGAACCTGTCCTCGAATCGAAAAGATTGACAGCTTTTAATGCTGTGGAAAAGCTAACTGGACGCGACCCAAAAAGCTGAACATCTTGTCAGTTTTCTTTTGTGTAATATTATCCGTCAAGCACAGAGTTTTTCTGCTCTACATGTTACTCTGCCTCTCCGGGACGTTGCAGATGCAGATAGGCAAGCCCACACATGCTTGTGACTGCAAAACATTCACTCTCTGGTCCCTAAAGGTACACAGTTTCTTTAGAAATAGTTATTAACAAGGTCACATTATCCCCACGTGTGGCTATATTAATACATTTTCTGTTTGAAAAGAAGTGAAGATTTGCTATAAAACAACAAATCTTGACTTCTTTTAATTTTTCCTTTATAATGAAACAATGTTATTGCTAATGTAAAGTGAAGTTTTGGCAGTTTTTAGTGAGCGGAGAGAAGACCGGGAGCGTTGCTGAAGGACTGATTTTTATCGATTTTACTCCCAGCTGGGACATCAAATGGGTGAAATGAGCAAAAGCCTTTTGAAGAGACGGATTCAAAGCAGTGACCAAGCTTATTACCCTTGTGTTCACCTTGTTATCTGATAGCTTTGTGAGGAGCAGGCGAGGAAGGAGCAAAGGAGGAAAAGAGGATAATTTCTGATGAAAGAGCGACACTTTTTATTCAGATTAGATGCAGAGTATTTTTAACCATGCAAACTCTGGTGGATAACACGCTGTTTGTTTTTGGGATTTTGACAGTTTGGGTATGTAAATATCATAGAGCAACAAAACAAAAAAAAACAAACAAAGAGGTGATGGAAAGCACTTGAAAATTCTACTCTGTTGTTGTCATAACGTGGAAACATTTCCTGCACAAGTTTATATTTTCTTCTCAGTTTTAGAGACTTTATTTCAGTCCTCGCTCTGTCAGAGCAAGACTTTTCACACGTTCTGCATCTGATTACTCATTATGGAGTTCATACATGAGCACATCTGCTACATTGGAGTGACTGAAACCATAATTTATGAAACACCAACTTAAAAAGAGAGTTCTTTCTCAGATATAAACACAAACAAAAAAATCTTTGTGTGGTCCGAAACCAGTCAGTTTGTGCTGCGTGTGGGTTTTCCCACGAGGGAAATGTGTTTTATCAACAGTGGAGGTGGCCAGCAATAAAATTCCCCTGCAACCACACCAGCAAACAGTAAACACACAGGGGAGCATTTTGATCCCAAAATCCCCAAAAAGCCGACAAGTTCCTGGTACTGCTGGGAGGCTTTGATAGAGAACTAATTACGGACTGGGACGGTTCTTTTTTTAAATCATGCAGACCATTACAACGGGCTGAACTTGCTGCTGCTGCTGCTGCTGCAAAAAAAGACAATATGAAAGTCAGGTAAGTTAGCTCAAGTTTTTCAGTAAAGTGTTTGGAGGAAATAGTAACTTGCCACATCAACAGTTAGAGCAATGATATAAATGTTAAAAACAACTGGAAATGTGGCATTTGATCCTGGATGAAACGTTTAACCTGCCACCACTCAGTGAAGAGGATGGCAAAGAAAACTCATTGTTGATCTATGGGAAATATTTCAGTGTGAAAATATGCTACTAGAATAATGAAAGATTAACCTTTTTAAGGCTTTTTACACATCTTCAGCAGTGATGCCAGGAATGTGGAGCCTGTTGTAATTGTAAAGCCGCAAAACTATTGTGTTTTGCCTATTCTTTGAAGATGGGCTTTTTACAAGCTTTTCCAAATATATCTGCATTCAGACGATGACAAAGGCACACCACAGGAAATCCTGGCCCAGATATCTCCTCACAACGTGGAAAGCTGTGAAGCAGTAGGTGTTGCACCCTATAAAAAGTCTGCACAGAGCAAACGTATGTTCCTGTGTTGCAAAGTCAATAAAAAAGTAAAAAAACAAAACATGTGAAGGCTTTAAGTAATTTAGGACATCCTCTTGCAATTTATTGTGTTTCCATCTTGTGGCAATGCTGCATTTGAGTCCACTGTAACTTTAAAATATACATTTTAGACATCCTGGTGATTAAGTATTAGATCTTGGATTTTGAAACAACAACAAAAAAAGAAACCGTTTTGGGAAACTCCAGGTGTATTTTACAAGGATCTGGTGACGGAAGAATTCTATACAGACTAAGGTCCTGCCAATAAGCCCTAAAGTCAAAGCAGGATGGGGAAAGAACACCGCCCATGCTGAGAACCATCAGTTTAATGGAGAGGTTAGGTAGATTCACCCTTGTGTTTCCTCCCCTCACACCTGGCTCTTCCCCTTTGTGTTCATGGCCTAAAATCAGCCTAATTTGGTAGGTGACCCCACTGCCCTGAGATTAAGTTATGTATCATTCTCCTAATCCTCTCTGACAAGTGCGAGGTAGCAGCGGAGCCAACTTCTGTAGCATGTCCTGGACGAACAGATGGCATAAATCATTCTCTTAAACGCTGCCTTAAGTATTAATCATTCTCAATGCTGTCACTGTCACACTGTTCGGCGGGCCGCGGGCATGCAAAGTGTGATTAATGAAGGTGGAGATTTAAGGAGCCACTTCTGAGCCCCCGCCCCTTTTTAGCTGACGGCCCACATCGGCTGCAGCAGCACTGCCGAGACACCTCCACTTCCGTAGCGATGACCTTGGAGAACCATGGGCTATAATTCATGGTTTGCTTTAGAAATGTCCGGCTGTCTCATCTGGGAGGAGTAAAGCTTGTAAATGTGGCTTTTTTTCAATATTGCTTCTATATAACTGTCAGTTAGTGTCCATCTGGTCTTTTATTCCCAGCTATTTTATTTTTGAAGGCTTAAAGCATAAATAGTCCTCCAACACAGAGGCCCAAACCAGTTATGATATTTAGTATTCTTTGCAGAAAGAAAGGCTTTTGCTCTCACTTGCCTCATTTATGAGCCATTTTTGCATCACAACATTGGCAGAGTTTGCATTAGCCAATATTGCTGTGCTCAACCTATGCACCCATTTCTCAAATTACAGCATTTTTTTTTCTCTGTTGCTTTTCCATGTTCCAACTGTCTGTGTTTTTTTATCCTTTGTTTTATTCAATGACATCTGGGGTCTTTCAGTTTTACTTTACAATTTTCTAACAATTACAATTATCATTAGCCTGATTTTAACATTGGTTTTGCACTTGTGCCTATTATTTTAGAACAGTTTTGTTCAGGGTGGCATGACGATGGAACACACACCCTTAATTAACTTCTAAATCAAGAATTGGGCACATTTAAAATTAATGGAGATTTTTTTTCTCTTATCCAGTTTCTGTGAAAGCATATGCACACTATGACTCACATATTTAGTTTAATGTCATTTTAAGCTGGTTGGTTTTCCTGACACAGACCTGACTTTGTCTCTTTCAAAAGAGATAGGGTCTGTGCAGCTCCAAAACTTTAGCACTGCCATGCGTTAGCCCTTCCAAAGCCAGTTTCGGTGAGTGTTTGGGATCAGTGTCCTTTTGGAACATCTGACTGCGTCAAAGTTTCACTAATCTGACTTAAATCACCGACTGATGAAAGGAAATTGGTCAGGATGTGTGGGAGCAAACAGTTCCAGCCCTGTTGCAAACTGAAAGGAGCTGGAACTGTGAAATTAATTTTACATCCAAGAAAAAATTGCGTTATGGAGAAAGAATTGCACTATTTGTTACCAATGATAAGGTGATGTTTAAAACACTCAAAATGAGGCTTTTAAACCTGAGGTGTCAAGCATAGTAGTGGTAGCATCATGCTTTATGTTTTGCTCATAGAAAGTGGTGAAATATTCAGGACAGGACGTTGGTGATGATTACTACAGAAATGTTTGGTCACTCCACACCTTGAATCAATACATTAATCGATTAGCAGCATAAATATTGTTCAATACAGTCAAATGCTTGGAAAAGAAAATCGTTTCAGATATTCATAGTATTCAAACATTGATGGAGGATCACAAAGCAGCACTTGAGTTGTTCAAGAGGACATCTTTAACCATCTTTTGATTATTTATTTTAGAGTCAAGGCTGACAGTCGAATCAAATTGAGAATCTCTTTTAAAGCTCAAAGGTTGCTGCAGAGAACCAGAAAATGTTCAAGTTGGAGAAGCTAAAGCAATTTTACCTTGAGTAATAAAGAACTGGCACTAGAGAATAAATCCTAATATGTGGTTATGAACACTGCCAGTGACTCTGTTCTAATTGGAAGGGAAGCAAATGAGAACAAATGCTTACAATAAAACCTATGCTACACAGTGGCACAGTTTTCAAAATGAGCCTTACTGCTCGCATTATCTTGGTGGGGGGCTCTGATATGTAAAAACAAAATATCTCATTATTGTTTTGAAAATAAGCTAAAAAGCAAGCAAACTGACATCAGGCAGAGTCAATTGATGTGTTCCTGAAAACATCTAAGAGTTGAGCTCATTTCTGACTGTATCTTGAGCAATGTGTTGTCAAGTATGGCAAATTTAATTACATGACTGTTGATTTTTTCCTCTGCAGTCCTAATCTCTTTTTGCTGCGGCATATTTCTCCTCCTCCTCATCATGTCTCCACTTCCTGAAACTGCCTTCCAGTTATGTCTGGTGGCAGCATTGCCTTTAGGATTCACACTCTCCTCTCTTGTTCCCCACACTGCTTTGCCACCTTTGCCCCTCAACGCCGCAGCTTCTGGACTTACTTTAAGTCCCCCATAATCTGACGTTGATGCAAACTGAAAGAGCACTGGCGCTCATCTGATATCCCCGTTGCCAACCCCCCCACTTCCCTACTTCCCCTTCTGCATCTCCAATCTATTGCCCTGCATAGCTCCAGGCTCCCAGCTTTAAACCAACGCAGGCCCCCTCCACCCCTCGCACAATCCCCGCTTCCCACGCACCCCACCCCTCCAAGCCCAGATCCCTCCCAACACAACCCCATTTACATCTTTCCACTCTTCCTCGTCTCTGCGTTCCCCAAGCTCCACTGCTACTCCTGGGATGCAGAAGTGGAGCTGCGGAGTTGCAGCTGATGTGGTTTGGCGAACCGTGTGAAGTGAGATATGATGCATAATTATGTTGTCAGAGGGCATCATGATGGAAACATCTCAGTCCCAAAACGCAATGATAGGATCCTTCCGCTTCTTTGTGTGGCCGTAAATACAATGTGGGCGCATGCTATCTGCGATGGCAGCTACAGATATTGAAATGGTGCTCGGTTTAGCTTGAGCAGCCTGTCAGAAAGACGTTCCACTGAATGTCCTCTGTATCCATTGTTTTTCTTGTTTATAGGTCAGAACATTTGCAAGATAAATTTGATGAAGCAGTTTAGTTTGATGTTGGGAAATGCATAAAACTGGATAATGCTTATTTTTACTTTAAGTTGTAGATGTTGTAATTTTGGACTTTTTTGTGACATACATTTGTTTGTATATGAGAAAAACAGTTTTTACATAGCTCAAGATAAAATGAAATGAATTTAGTGAAATATAATGTTCTGCCACATATACAGTATGAAGCATAGAAATGGTCTATGATGGCCCTCTGCTTCACACATTGCATGAGTATGTGAATGGAGGATATTGAATGTATCGCATGCCACTGCAGCCCTAATGCCATCGGTGTCTTGTTTGGTCTTTCTCACATTTAGTTTTCGTCTAACAGTCTCAGAGCAGGACTCGATAGACTTGGTGGTCAAGTAATTATTTGGAAAAGGTTGTTTTTGATTTTTCCTTACCACACACAGAGCATCATCATAATGCATCATGAGATTAGAACACATTCTGAGTGACATAATATTTTAACTATTTTGTAGTGTTTACAAAAATTATATGAATTATACTCCAAATTTTCAACATTATAAAACAATTAATAAATCTGTGGCCACCTGTCTTTGCTGGGATCACATTGCACATTCTGTAGCATGTAAAAAAGGTGATGCTGAAATGCAGTTTGTGTGTAACGCTGTATGTTCATAAGCAAATTAAATTAAATGTACAAGAAGACAGGTATATGTGTTAGGGACATTATGGTGAATTTATTTGTTGCATTAACCAAAAGGAGTCAAGACGTGCTTTTACTCTGAACATTAAGTAAATCAATGTGATTATATTAAATGTTGCAAACACATTGAGTAAATAACTTCTGTAAAGACTCGGAAGCTGTTGAACTTCCGGTCTTTTCTGTACTGCCGGCTTTGAAAATTATAACTTGATGATATTTATTTATTTATTCTCTAAGTTGTTGTTGTTTTTGTTTTTAAGTTGAAGCCAAACTGAAGTGCAAAATTGTGATTCATTTATGTAAATTGGCATGTAATTATGTTATAGCCCATAATTATAGCCACAGACTCACAGACTTGATTTGGGACTATAAAAAGTAGACATTTGAGCAACCTTGAAGAACAAATAAAGCACACAGACTGAAGGCTGAAAGTCACATATTTCACCAACATCTTCGTTTAGAGTAGAAATGCACTTTCACAGAACTTGCCAGCTGCAACAATAGCAGTCCAATTTCAGTGTAATTAGTTTTTATAATTAGCAGATGAATGGCTGTTTTTGAACACCTTTCCTGAGCATAAGCTAGACGGCTCCGTGCTGTGAAAATATGAAGTAAACCAGCAGGGGGTCTCTCAAACTATCGCATGGCAGACGTAAGATATTAGAGAGGCGAAGGCTCATAAAAGCCGCTCTGCTCCCCCCTCCATCAAATACCAAGGGTCTCCTGGTAGTTTCACCTTTAATCTGCTCAGCTTGAAGTCTCCCAACTACTTGATCCCTGATTAAGACCTTTAACTCATTTTACCTTGACTGAGTAACGAGACTATAAAAAGGCCCAGGATGGGTATCAAAATGACTCCTTTGATGTGGTGGGTGTCTTGTTAAGATTGGAAAAATAGTTTTTATGGCTTGCAATTGTGCATCGTGGTGAAAGATCCATCAGTGTACAGGAGGTATACTTTCTATTTGCTTTCTTAACAATTCATTTTTCCTCTCGGGACTTTTGTAAAGAAGACTTGACACCTTTGTGTGGATATTATTGCTCACAAATGCAGTAGTTTTTAAAAGGTAAAAGAAAATCCTAAAGTAGACACCTCTTGAAAGGATTGGGTTATTTTCTGACCTTTTCCTAATCGCACTGGTCTTTGAAAGCAGCTAAAGCCCTTCGCAGCCTGTCACCATGAAAATGTTTTAGAGATGCTCATAAGTCCTGTGGAAAATGATCCCCCTCTCTTAAACTGAGGTGCCGCCGCAGATGGGCTTCTGATTCCCTGCTATTTTGGAACAATGTGCTGTAATATGCTCAGCACTGCTCCTCTTTTATTTTCAAACAGCGAGAACGTGATGATTAATTGAAAAGAAAAGATAAAAAAGGCTCTTTATCGATTTTGTTAAATCAAGTCAATACGCTGCAGCATATCTGGGTAATTTGTTTTATGTTTGATGTCTTTTACTGTTGACTGAAAAGAGAATTGGATTATCTCAGACACATGCAAGCAGCGACTAGAGAACGAGTTCATGCATTTGTAAGTAACACCATATTTGACATGGGAATCTTAAACCACAAAGGCCATGTGAACCCCTCAATGGTAAAACATTGTCGCCTCAGCATGATGTCAAATTGCTGTACATCTGTAAACCCCCCAGTGTTTCCTCTCAGCTCTCGCTTAGTCTGAGCTCAGAGCCATCTGTGGCTGGAAACCTTTCGTTTCCTCTGCATGGGTCCCCACAACTGTGGTTGAAAATGTGAAGGCAGGATGGAAGTACCCTGTAGGGTCTTCCATCAGTGAGTCAGACCAGCTGGGGCAGAATCGCAATTGCGATCCAGCAGGGTGCAGATATCTAAAGCCCCTACAATGGGTTTGTTTTTGCAGACTCCAGCTCAGGATGATGTGAGAGTTTGCCATCGGCATGGAAGTGTTTGTTGTTCCATTGCTAATAACTCCCAGCATGAAGCTCATCTGCATAAATATGGTTATATTTTACTTTGAAAGAAGATATTTGGCTCATTTTTGGAATTGTTTTGCTTGGCTCTGAAACATTTTCCATGAAATATTGATCAGAAAACACATGATGGCAAAAAGCATATGAAAAGCAATGTCGTACACTGGTTCACAGTGACTTGAGCAAGAGTATTTGCAAACTTTTCACCTTTTATGTGACAAAAACAAACCTGAAAGTATTAAACTAGCACAAAGTAGTGCATGATTGAGCAGGGAAAGGGAAATTAAGTCTTTTATTCAGACTTTTTTTGCTTCACAAAAAAATGTCTCTTCATTTCAGGTACAGCTGCAGTTGGGGTGATGTGTGTCTGGACATATGGGGACAGAAATGTTTGCTCATTCCTTGTAAAACATCTCAAGCTGTGGAAGAGTGGAGGGTGGATCTGTGAGCAACTTTTTTAAACTCTTACCACAGATTCTATAACTTACACGAAACACAAATTTTTTTATCCTGAAATATTTTCTGTCAGAAAAAAACCCGACTGACAGCCACCATATAGAAACCAAAGGCACACTGTCCATCACTCTGCTTTTAAAACTGCAACTAAAAAGCAATGAGCAGCATGTCTGAAAAGCTGTAAAGCTGAGTGGAGGCCAACGATCAAAGGAGATCGCCAGACTATACTTTAAAAATTAGTATATTTAGTAAATTGAGTATAAAATTGTCATACTGACACATCTATTTGTACTCGAAAATTATCCCATTAATAGTTTGTTTGCTAATAGTTTAAAAGTTCTAAGCCAACCTTTTATATTGTAAAAACAACATATTTCTCTCAAATTATTTCATCTCCACCTGTGTGTGTCTGCTGCTGCTGCTGCTGTCATCTCTGTGTGTGTGAATCCACATGCCAGTGGTGGATGTCAGAGCGGTGCTGGCATGACCACCAATTCATTGCAGAATTTTGTGTGCCGCGGCATTGTGTTTTGCTGCGTAATGTCTGGCCACACAAGGAACTCATCACAGTTCACAAAGGGCACAATGATTGAAGCTGCAGAGGGATTTCTGGAATTGCTTTTTCTCGGGTTGATTCTGAGCCATAGGAAAAGAGAGAGCACTGCCGATCGGCCGACCAGACTGAGCGGCGTCTCCTAAAAACCCTTCATCTGCCTTTTTCTGAGACTCGGTGGAAAATGTTCTTTGGAAACTGCAGCTAGCTCTGAAGCTGCAGAACTGCTACTCGGGGTGAGCTTCAGCCCATTCTTCACCTCCTTCACAATAGGCCAATAGTTTAATTAGCTTTCTAACAGCGAGTCTTGGCAGCCTTCCCTCTCTCCGTTCCCCCAGGCTTCCTACCTCAAAAACTGTCCCCTACTGGTTGGCTCAAGTCCAAGAGACAGTGCTGTTTCTTTCAGCGGAGCATCTTTTCTGTTCCCCCCCCTGGTAATTTTAGCTTTTTGCTGCCAATACATAGCAAAAGCAAGACTGCTCCAATCTCCTGCTTAAGAATTTGATTTAAATTTTTTTTTTGTTGCGATAAAACTCCAATATTTTTTTATCTGGCAATAAAACTCCTGGTATAAAACATGTGCTGCGCTGACATCCAAACTGCAGTGTCAGAATGGAAATGTAGATTCAGTCCAAGTGTTTTATTTTCCACTGAGTGAACACGACTCAGTCTTCAAAGCGCTGTGACTGAAGCGCAGTTTATCACTTTAAACAAGGCATTATTATGTTCCCGCTGTCTTCACTCGGTGTAACACGACTGAGACATGGCCCCTTACTCACCTCATCTCTGCCTCCTCTTCCCCGCCTCCCTCCACCATCTCTCCTTTCTCTCGTCACCCTCCGTCGTCAGCAGTCTCTTCGTCAGAACTTTGCTGATTGGTTCCCAAGAGACTGGGGGAAATACTCACCCACATTTCTTTATTGTGCTTAAAAATACACGACATGGAAAACAAAACAAACAAACAAAAAAAAACTTTATGGACAGTTTTATTGTGTGCTTGTGGTGAGAAAAGAAACTTGGTTGTTGCTGTTGGTTGGTGATGATTTTAGAGAATCCACATATTTTCGTAAATCCACATATTTAAAAGTTAGACATATCCATCTGTCTTTTTAAGTTTGTATTTATTTACTTTTTAGATGTCAACACAAACTGAAGCGAGGTCATCTAGATTAAAAAGGGTTAGATGAAGGCAATATTTATGAGGTTATAGTATTCATCAAAACCTTTATAAACTTTTTTTTTCTTAAGTTCCTGCTACACTCTGTCTTTTCACATTAGTGGGTATTATTTTTTTGGGTCCAGGAGTAATCAAATGCAGTTTTTAAAATAAAATCCTGTGATATATTAGGCTGGGAATTACTTACTGTGGTATTCTGCTTGATTCTCATCTCCTTCACTGCTCTGTCTGGAGTTTCTCTCATTGATCTCAGTTTCTCTTTTCACCAACCAGTGAACAGACGGAGTTATGAAGGGTTGACATTAATCTTCTGTGCTGTTTAGAGTTGTAGTTTGTTTATAGGGTCGCAGTTTGGAAATACCAGTGGAGGAAGTAAATGAAACTATTCAGACATTGCACGCTTCCAAGTATTGATCAGTTAAAGTTGGAGCAACAGGAACGTACAAGACATTTTATTCCTGGTAAAGATGTCATGGTCCTACTACCTGCGGGTTTGTTTGTGGTGTATATAATTCCTGGTAAGCTTCATCAAGCTGACGCATTATATATGTCACAGCCAAACGTCAGCAATTCAGTAAAATCAGATCCGATCGTTTAAAACCGATACAATAATTTTCCAATAGCCAAAGGTTCAGGCTGTCCGAACGAAGCAAAGCGGAGAATAAGGGTTTAGTAATATGCTATAGTTTAGTTAGGTATTATTATTTATGTAGTTTAAGCTATGCTTCAATTTCATTATTTCACATTTCATTTTAATTGAGACAAATGTTGTAAAATAGGTATTTGGTGCAAATGCAACATCTTGTTTGTGCTTCTTCCACATTTAGTGATCACCTGAACACCTTTGGATGATGGTTCAATACTCTATGCACAGTCACTTCCCTCCAAGTGGTAAAATATTTATGAGTTTAATTAATATGTAAACATCCCAAACTCCCTTGCCATGTGAGCCGGTTTGAGTATTTGGCCGAGGTGACTACGTTTTCTTTCAAGTGTTGACACATTACAATAGATGGATTGTATTATTGAGTCACTGCTCCCATCTTTTTTACAGTGTTTTTGTAAATTGTCTTGCAGTGCAGCTCTTTTAAAACCATGCACCCATGCCACATAGTTTTAACATGTTGCTTATTAGAGGCTTTAAATATGATTGAAACTGCAATGCAGATATGCTTCAGTCTGTTGGGTGTAATGTTGAGAATTCAGATTTGCAATTCAATTTTACCGTAAGATCAGGCAGATTGTTTGCTGATCGGTTCTCTGTAGTGAATTTTGTACAAGCAAATTTAACTGAACCTGCAGGATTCCTGGAAAAAAGATAAACAAGAGTTGCCCAGAAGAAGGAAAAGCTCGATGTACAAAACCTTTACGTCTCGGTCCTCTGCTCTCAAGAAACTTGGACATAGTGACGGATTATAACAGAGGCAGGGATTTTTTTTGGCAGGACATTCCACATTTCATGTTCCCTCAATTGCTCCCCCTGAGTTGTGTGAGGAAGAACGTCCTCAGGTGCAATTGTTCAGTGTCTGTTCCCATTTCTCCACATGCCTATCCGCTGGAGTGACTGCCTTCCTGTCTTGTGTCTCTGCCGCAGTAGCAGCAGACAACAGTAAACACACATATATAAGTACCTGTAAGCCTTTTGGACTCATACAAACTTTCACATAGGAGCCCGCTCTGGACAATCCCTCTGTTGGCTCCAGCAGCATCGAGATGGATGCAAACTAGCACTCGACTGGGCAGGTGGCAGCTGGATCAGGAAGCTGGTCCGCAGCAGGCCAAATGACCACATGCATGTCAGAGCTGCCCGTATATGAGGAGACAGTGAGGTGGGCGGTGACGACTGGCTGGGCGAGCAGCCCGCAGAGGACAGTGGAGCACATCTGTGTTGTTGAATTAAACTTTTTGCTTTTTTTTTTTTTGCCTGGGTTTTTATTGCTGTGGCTGTTGGCATTGTTGTCATTCAGAGTGGCATTGTTGTTCAAATTTCCCCCAGGGCAGTTAATTGAGTGCACAAAGCCATCTGGAGTACCAGCTTGCCTATGTTTTTCCAGAGCGGAAGCAGGCCCCTCGCTTACATTTCTCCTACTTTGTGTTTTCCCTGGAACCTTAGAAATGCATTCGATATCAGTCACCTGTTCACTCTGTGCATTGAACTGAACATGAGGCGCTATACACTTTTATATTAGTGTGTGGTTGTGTTGACACTGGGCATTGCGGTGAACATGATAGCTCATGTATGTGTCTGATTTCACTTCCAAACGATGTTGTACTCTGGCTGTCCAAACGTTGTTACTGCTGTCAGTGTGCTTTTGTGTGAAAGTGGCTCTGAAGATTCATTATTCTTCATTGCATTACTGTTTGGCGAGTATTTATTTTGCAGCACTCACTTATTGCCATTAGGATCTTTGCCAAGCAGTGAATTTGACATCATTTAAAGACGTCCTACCCGAGCACCTGTTTGAAGCTGGTTTTAATGCAATCTTGTCCTGCAAAATCACTTGCACAGCTAATTTATAACCCAATCTTTGCAAAGATGCTTGCAAAGCAGTTTTTCTTTTTTTTGCAAATACATTTCCACGCTCCCCCTCTATGCAGATATCTTAAAGTGTCAGGCGTACAAGAGAATGACGCTCCTAATCTTCAAAGCTATTAATTAGTCGCCATACCCTTTAAGTAGTATTTATCTTACAACAAAGTGACAATTTTATGCAGCATTTTTTTTATTAGCTCTGTATTTGAAATCCAGTAATTAAAACTCTGGGCTGATATCTGCCTCTTGGTAATTTGACAGCTTCATACTGGCTGTTGTTTCACCTGATATTGCTCAGTCTTGAGTTAAGCAGGTGTTTTACAAGGTGCTCTTCTTGGTTTTTCCTCACTTGTTTATCTTGCAATTAAGCATCAGTTGTATTTACTGCTGTTGATGACTTTGACTAGGCCTCAGGCTCCGAAGGCCAGTGATATTCAGTTGAATATCTGCATTTGACTGGTTCTAACTATGGATAAATGTGAAACATGGCATTTCACAAAATTTACATCTTTAGTCAAATATAAACTGAACATAATACATTAATTCATCAGTCAGATAAAGTTCAAATATACAATTTTCCATGTAGAAAAACAGACACCATTTATTTGGCTCAGAATATTGTCATTTGAAGATGTTTTTCAACATAAATGCATGAAAACTAAACCTCAGGAGGAGAGATCTATAGAAAAATGTAATATTAACAGACCTTTTTGATTGCAACATTTGGATCCCACAAAAAATAAAATAAATAAATTCCATCTGTTTAGGTTTTGATCCAAGTTTTGGGAGCCTGGCACTGGAACAACATTAGAAAACTCTACAAAATTAGTGCGTCGTTGTGTAGCTTGTCTTGTTAAATAAGAGGAAGCGTGTTGGTACCTTATTGTTTGTCTGTGCCTGCAGTAATATTTTAAGAACTAGCTCACAATAAGTGACATCTCTGAGATGAGCGAACTCATTACCCTGAAGCTGAACTCTTGCTTGAGGAAAATATTTAAGAGGTCTCTCTATCTCTGTCAATACGTTATGGCCTTGGGAGTTCCGGGCCGCAAGTTTGTTTCACTTAAAATTACTGAAAGGTGTGTTTTTCCGAGAACTGAGCACCACTGACGTTTCATTGAATTTACTTCACCGTTTCTTTTGCTTTTGTTGAGAAGCTGTTATTACTTAGACTTTACTTTATAAAGATCCCTAGGTGGTAAAAATACACTTCGTGTTTTTTTTTTTTAGAAAACACACGGTTCCTTTCACATTTCCGGCAGATTAGAATTATATGCTGTGAAAAGGATGAAATTACTTACCCCGCCATTCCCCTGCGTTGATCAAAGACGGGGAAGAAGTAGGAAGTGCACTTTATGCTAAGTGTGCAAGAAACAAGTGAAAAGAAATTCGTATGAAAGTGAAATACAGTTGCTGCCTCCCTTTTTATGCGACTCTGCTGCATGTGGGTTTTAGTGGAATTGAAAGGCTGCAGGTTGTGCAGACAGCGATTGGCTGCCTTTATGTGAGTGGAATTGACAGGCAGCAGAGCGGTGAAGCTGCCACAGGGTATGTGCTTTAGCGGAGTTGATAGATGACGATTTTTCTCCCCTTTCCTCTGGTGATTTGTGACACCACAGGCAGTTTGGAGAGGACTCAGTCAAAGCGACTTAACTCAGCTGGTCAGGGGCTTGCATGCTGCAGCTGTCAGCTAGCTGAACAGTTTATGTTTGTGTGGGATGTTGTTTGTGGAACCAAAATTATGGCGGCTGTTAAATGTTGTACTTGTGACCTTTGGAAGAACTTTTAGTTGTCTTTTGCTTTCAAAGCAAAAGACTCTCCCTCCTGCTGGCAATTTAGTAGAAAGCACACAAGACTGACCCCTACCTGAACCAGGAAGTGGCACTGACCACCTGTATCTGCTCAGCCCACCTGTATCTGCTCAGACATAATCAGACATTTGCTGGAGTTTTTTTTTTATAGCAAGTAACTTTTTGGCACACATTTTCAACATCGCATTCCTTAGTTAATACCTTATACTTGCGGGAAGCAAGTAAATGTTCTGTATTCTGTTAAGAATAGAAATGACAACAATGTGAATCAAAGTACTAAGTGGGATTATGGGTAATTAAGATTAAGTCTCCAAGTATTAGTATCTAAATTTTAGGCATAAAGTTTTTGTCAAAGGATTTGCATCATATTGATTTATTCCTGCCTTTTTTCTGTGCTAAAACTGGCTGTTTTTCACCAGGAAAAACACCCAGAAAAGAAATTATTATACTAGCAATTTAAGATCTGGTGGAAAGTTATAGCCTGCTGTTTAACTGAACTAATTTGCAATATTAAAGAGTAATGCACATTTTCCCAAAGGTGTGACCAGCTTCTGAATAATAGTCAACGACATGGAAACGATTTGTAGGTCATTAATTATACGTATTCCAATTTTTGATATCACAATTGAAGTGTTGGCTTATTTTGACATGTCCAAAAACAATAGAAACAATCTTAGAATTTAACAAAGAAACAAAACTTGGATCAGTCAGACCTGGTTTCTGATCCTGGTTTCTGATTCAGTGATTACAGACAGGTTTTTGACTTCTGTAACCTTTATTCCAGTTGCTAAAATAAAATTATTATTTATTTGTGTCTTCCCTCAAATATTCTTGTTCTTGTATTACCATGTATAATTTTTTCTTGTGCGCTGCATGTGTTTTTACATCCTTACAAATATGAGTTTCAGTTCTGCAGTTGATGAAATGTCTGGATAATTTTTCCAAAATATGGAGTAATTGCCTTCACAGCAAACTAACTTCCCACAACACTTTTAACCAACAGTTTTTGAACAGACTTATTTCTTCCCTGCATCTTACAGCCCTTTAATATGTTGAGGACGTCTTAAGTAACTTCTAACATACTGAGATTCTCAATCATCCATTACATGACAAACTGCTTTGGTAGAAGGTAGCTTCTCTTTCTTTCTTGAGGATGTGTGACCTCTCATGCAAAATTCATCTTCAATTTTGAACAAAGTCACAAGTAACAGGCTCATATGTTGTGGTCAGAATAACTGCACGATTAGGGCCATCAAAGTCACTAGTGGAGCAATTCCAACCAAGATAAGAACTGAAGAAGACTTGTGTGTGAGATGTGTTTATAACCCATTGACTTCTGCTTAAGCATCCAGGAACTTCCACAATCATCACTTTTGTTATAAGAAACGGCTTAATATCTTTGTCTCTAAAATCCAAAGGTGCTTTTATAAAACTGGAACTGAAATCGGAACAAATCCCAGACTGAGCCACCAGATGCTAGAAAATGTTCATTGCAATTAAACTGATTTATTTTATGAGCCTTTTCAGGGTTGCTCTGCTGTCTCATGTGAGATGTATCCAGTATCTCACCTTGTATAGGGATGCAGAGAGCTGCACAGCTGAGATGAATGTTAAACAGTCATCAGAAGAACTGGCACAACAGTCTAGCCTGTGAGAAGACATTAACTCAAAATAGACCATTTTGGAAATAAGCATGATAATTAAAGCCTTTTATAATCAGTGCGAGATGAATTTTCCCATACCCCCCACGTGAAAAACCACAGGAACTTGGAAGTGGAATAATTGACGTTTCCTTGTTTTTTTGTGTGCAGAAACAGGAGGAAAGAGGCTCAGCCTGCTCCGGTCTTGGTGTCCTTGTTTTTTTTTTTTTCTGCTGCCCCCAGAATAGCATTGAGAGGACTGATATGGGATGAATAATGATTTTAGCTTTATTCCACTGACACCTGTGACACTTTTATCATCAGCCCAGCATCAAGAATGAAATATTGTACCAGTACTTTAAAAGAGAGGGCAGAATTAATTTTAAGATGAATTACAGCCGCCCGGTATCTTAGAAATGAGCATGAATACAGCTGTAGGAGGCTATTGTGTCATTGTTCATCCTCGGAAAATGGAAATGAGGGAATGTTCTTGACTTGTGTGACTTAACATCATTTGATGCCGGGCCCAGTACAGGAATAATCACAGGAAAGGTGAAGAAGAGCAGGGCGGAGTGCAGGACACCCTAACTTTATCTCATCTTGAACCTTACTTCATTAAAATAGTCATATGAAGATGACCATGAAACCAACACTTAATGTTAAAATCATTCTGCTACTTTGATCCTCTGCTGTTAAAGGATTAGTTTAGCAACTTCAAAAGACAGCAGAAGTTACTTTTTGTTTCAATAATTTTAATGTGAAAGTCTTTACTGATTTAGGAACCAAGTCAAAAAAATGCTTAAGAACAATTGTTGAATTGTTAGCAGGAAGCCACATTGGGGCCCCACTTGTAACACGCACTGCACTTATATAAAATACACCATATAGTTGATGAAACAGCAAAATCCCATTTACCTGAGGAAAGACACATGTATTAAATGATCCATATTTAATGCAGATAGAAGCAAATCTTATTGTGGTATTTATGCAGCACATGTAGCCACTAAACGGTAAGGAAGCCGCTTATGCAGGCTTGAATATTTGTGTTGCTGACGATATTATTGAAAAAAGCTCCACCAACAATAAATGTCGTCTAAAGGCTAAGTTTTTTAGTCTTGGATGTGAAGATTAAATAATCAAAATAACCCGTTGCCCCCAGTCTTCCTCCTAAATAGTCGTTTTACTTTGAAGAAGGCTATTTACACAGAGAGATAGTAACTGAATGGGTGCTTGTGTTTCAATTACAAAATGCAACACATGCAATTTGTAATTATTGTTCTTCTGATGTGACAGAATAACATGAATTAAGAGTGAATTGTAGCGCAAAATAGATTTTGCGCTACATAAAGAAGTCATTTTCCAGTAAATACTGACTGTATTGTAACGGTTCATCTACTTTACTGAGAACAAAAAAAGTCACGTCATAGCGATGGGAGTTTAGAAATTGCACTTACCAAATTAAACACTGAGCCAACGTAGCAAATACTGAAAACACTCAACAAAGTACTCCCAGACATGGCTCAGTAGTTGAGCTTATATGGAGGAATGTGAACCAAAACCAACTTAAAAAATAATAGGAACTCAAAGCAAGTCAAGTTATTCACATTGAGCTGGTTTTGCTAATAATGGAGCTGTGAAACACAATTTACCAGATTCAGGGAAAACTGTCGTAGAGTCAGATTTATGTAAAATAATATATAGTACATATTTTTTCTACTATATTCAAGATATTCAGTTTTGAGACAAAGTTTAGCAAACTTCATTCACTATAAAGGACTTTTGGAACAGAGCGACAAGGCCTAAGTTATTTTATATGAAAAAAATCCTTAGAATTCAGTCCCATCCTGGTCATTTTCATAAAGTCTGTTCTTCCCTTCATCTTTCATCAGAAGCTGTCCTGCAGCACATCGTTATGCAGTCCACCCCGAGAAGCTCTGCTGTACTTGCTCTCCAACCCACTTCTTTCTTGGGTTGGCTTCGTGTCCCACCCTCTGTGTCTGACCGGGCCCATCCAGCCACCAGGGTTGAGTTATTAATGCCTGGGGAGGCACGGGGATGATTTCATTGCGTATTCAGGTGTGGGGATAGATGGCTTTCAGAGGCAGCTGGGGAAGTGCTTAGGAGGAGAGTCTCTGTAGAGAATAAATATACCTGTCTCCTGCTGATGCATAGGGCCACACTCGCAGCAATGCAAATCAACCACTCTATCTGCTTCCACCCATTCCCACCTGGATCCCCCACCAGCCACGCACTTACTCACTCTCACCGGATTTAGATGAGAGTTTCTGTGTGGAGTGGAGGAGCTCTCAGCTTCCCAGCATGGCTTGATACTGCTGTGTTGTTGCAGATTCAACAAGCATCCGTGAGTTGTTGAATCACATTACCAAGACAACTCGACAACTTCTTCCGTTCAATTACCAATCCTTACTTCGTAAAAGCAGAAGTTAAAACCGAAATAAAATCAAAGCATGTGATTTCTTTGAGCGTGCCCTTACTATTTCTGTTCCAAACAGGAGAGTCACTGCAGCTTATGAAGTGTTTTCAGTTGGCTTTCATCTGGTAGCAAAGGCTAGAGGACTGTAGGGCTGCATAAGTGCACAGCTGTATGCACTCATCTCTAATTTTTCTTGGTTAATATTTTTTCATTAGTTACAGCTCTAAATACCTCCCACATTTAGAGTCTGTGTAAGAGGACAGGGATATAAAAAATTAGAAAGCTGTATCAGCAGTGCAGTGGTCTTGCCTTAATATATTCGTTCTGTTTTAGATGCCTTTCTTTTGCTCTTGCTCTCCATGAACTTTGTGTAAAAGTAGGGTTGAGTGAGGATAAACTACTCCTGGTGTTGCTAGGATCCAAGCTATGTTCACCACTTCCTGCTGCTAATATCCAATATGTTTGCTGATCTCAAGGGTTTAAAATGCAGCCCACAAACCACTGGATGACGTCATGGTGGCTTCCTCTGTCTTCTTGGTTATGCTCCCTGTTGCGGCTCTTTTTTTTTTTTTTGGTGACCAAATCAGAAATCAATTTACTTGCAGCTCCCGCTTGCCCTTTTTAACATGGAACTTTAACTGGAAAACTTCCCTGTTTATTCTTTAACAAATCTCCTAAAACAATAATGCATGTTACATCAAATGCAGGTTGCAGAGTTTGTGTTGTGTTTAGTTTGAGTGGAGAAGTCCAAATAATAATAATAATACAAATAAAAAACTTGTTTAAAGCAGCCACAATTGAAAAGTAACTGCAAAATAAAGTAGGAAGAACATTTTTTAACCGTGACAAAGTCTTGGTGGGGATTTCAGAACATTTGGAGACTTTAGGTGCAGGTAAAAAAAGGTGACTGGGAGCTGCAGTACGTGACTCCATGGGTTTATGTTCAAAAACACTTTAACTGGCCCATTTGGACCAGATAGCATCATTTTGCAAGCAGTGGTGTTTATTTAAAGGTACCATTACTTGTCATGTTTTTTTTAATATACTCACTCAGGCTGCACTTTAACCATTTGCAGCCTAGTTAAAGTGAAAAGCACATCATGACATCACCCGTGTACTTCATATGTCATTGTGGTTGCAGTTATTGTTTCACCCCGATTCCACATGCATATCTTGTCGTCAATTAAAAAAAGGCAATTTAATCATTTTTATTAAATTTGTGAAGTAATCAAGTCATCCATCTTCGTTTAGTATTTCATTAACTGTGAAAAGATCGACATTGACATTATTTTATCCTTGCTTATATTATAAACTGCAAACTCCCAAAGTCTATAATAGTGCATCATCATTTTGCATCTTAATTCCTATTTATCATTTTCATTTCATATGAGGGAAATGGAGCCATCGACTTGCACAGTCATCTTTTCCACATTTTGTATCATTGTAGCCACACATTTTTATGCATTCTGTGTTTTTATGTGATGAGCCAACACAAAATTGTGGCTAATTGCGATCTAAAGGAAAATCATCCATGGTTTTCAAAATGTTCTTCCAAATAAAGATCAACTTTGCACATCAGAGAGCTAGATTTTGTGTGTGAACAGCATTTTTGACATTTTGCAAGAGGTTCTGAATTGGATTTAGGTGTAAACTGTGACTTTCTAATATAGTATTTTATTACAGCAAATCTATGATGGAATACTTTATCGATTTTCAGATTTTTCATGTTCTCTTTTCGGAGATGGGCATGCGCCTCTCATGACCTTTCAAGGATATGCGTGGATAGCCAAAGGATGAATCTATGTTTCTTTTTCCTTCTTTCTCAAAATATGCCCTAGATTGTGTTGGTCTATTAATAAAAATCAAAATGTTGTGAAGTGAATAAACACTTCACTTAAGTTGTTATTCTAAAAAATGAGCTGTGGTGAAAGGCCTGGGAATCTGCTAAAGCCCTCTACTAGAGCTAATTTACTTCAAGCTTACATACAAATCTTTACTACCTATGTGAGTGTCTGGTACTCAAACAAGTGCTGCTAATCTATAATCTGAACAAATATAGGCCTGTTGTGGACTCTCCAGTTTTATTCAGCTCTCACTCCGTACCGAATCTTTTAGAAGCCACTGAAAGGATTAACTGCTGGGTTTCAGATCAAAGTATTAAGTTTGGTTTCCAAAAGAAATCATGTCATTCTTTTTCTTTGACATATTGTTTTTTATCCCTTAAAGAAAGTGGGTGTTTTAGGATTACAATTTCATGGCTGTGGTCTCAGGATATGAATACCTGCCTGCTAATGCAGGGTAGAGAGAGTATGTTTGGCTGATTGATTATTTTAAGTGAAGAATAGTTGAAGTTGCAGCACCTTAAATGAACTTGGACTGGCAAGTATTGACAGTCTTGTCTCTACGTTTTTATTTGCATGACTGAGATTAAATAGCGTAGGAATGCAAGGGATAAAAGGGCTAAGATGCCAACCCTAATATGAAGAGCCATATGTGACACAGACGACTGATACGAGCACAGAAAGACTCACAGCTGTGATTAACTGCACGCATAAAACCAGGCGACCTATTTTTTTATGTATCACCACGAATGTAGCGGCAAATTGAAGTGTCTGGTAAACAGCCTTCCACCTTCTTTTATGTCCTTACGAAACGCAGGAGGAGTTATTGCACCGGAACATGGCTCATCTCTTCCACAGCGTAAATCTGAGGTTATTCTGGCGTGGCCGGAGACTCAGAAGTGCTAAAGTGCTGAGTTATTTATGGGGATTGAGTGTAGATTCACAGTAGGCATTAAGATTACTGTAAAAAAAAGTTACAAAATGCTAAAAGTAATTGAAACCTTTAGGAATACTCCCCTGAATACTTTAACCAAAGACCAAAGTAGGACATTGTTGTGAAAGAAAAATGGCAGTAGATTACATTTCTACAAACAAACCTGCTGTTACAGGCTTTTTAGAGTTGAGGGTTTCTTCCAGCTTATCACATCTGTTGATGGAAATATTTGTTCTTTCTTCTTTGGAAAGTATAGGGCGTAAAATGCTGTTTTCAAATATTACCATTATTCTAACTTTGACTTATGTAGGTCTGGACTTTGACTGAGCCATTCTAACACATGAATATCATTTAATCTAAACCATTTGTGTCCAGCTGTACTGCTGAAGGACAGGCGTCCTCCTTGTTTTAAATGTGTGCCTCCTCAAGCACAGCTGATTCGGATGGCTGAATTATTCCCTTGGCATGCCATTATATTCTGAGAATGAATCATTCAACTGCACCAGGTGAGCTAATTAGTGAAAGATGAGAGCATGCAGAACATTGGTCCTTTAGGAGTGACATGGATGCTACTGATCTGAAACATTTTACTGCAGCTCCGGGCATTTATACAGCATGTTTATGATCGCGAAGGTGAACCTCCATCTAATCTCACTGTTTGTAGCTTCTACAGATTTTCTACCAGGATTGCCACCCAAAATCCCTTCAGCTCCCACCAGGATTCTTGTTCCTCACTAAAAATGGATTCCCACAGCATGATGCGGTCACCACCACGCTTGAAAGTGTGGATGGCACAAACATGGACAAACATTGTGGTTTGCATACAAGCCAAAATGTTTTACTCTGCAGTATTCCACATGTTTGCTGTGACCCAGAATCAGCTGCACACATTACATCCCACAGTTTTCTTCGCAATGCCTTTCTCTTTCCATTATATCCGGATTTGTGGAGTTCAGGACTAATAATTTTCCTGCCAATAAATTATTGCACTTTTGTTGATGTTGACTCTTACTATGAGTCTGTTGCTTCTCTGATTAATGCTGTCTTTGGCTGGCTGGTATGTTCAGATGTTGATTTGACATATGCTTTGCATTTTCAGATCAAAAGATTGGAATCTATTTTTATAGCTTAACTTGCTTTAAACTTCTTCACAACTTTATTTCTCGTCGCTCTTCAGCTGGATTCACACTGAGGCTAAATAAGACACAGACACATGTTGTTAGGAATGCATTGAAGTTTGTTTTGGGATGTAAATAGGGTGGCAAATACATGCCTCCCTTTCAACACACTGCTTTATGTGTGTTGAAAACTAGGCACATATCTAGATATGTGACTTAACCTCAACTACAAAACCTCAGCAGCATCTAACTTTGGTATACACAGTAAATTATGCTGTAATTATTCAGCTAAAAAATGACCACCGACACCCCACACACCCCTGGTCCTCCACAGGGAGCAGCGTAGGGGAGTGTGTTTGTGATGATAGATGAGCTGGATCTCCCCATCGTGCTCTGAGGAGTTGACATTCCCAGGCAACTCGCATCGCGGATTCCTTCTTCTTTCATGATGAAACTTTTGCAGGGAGGAGTCTGCAGGCTTCATTTACCGAACCAGCAGGGAATAATATAGTGCCAGCATTTGGATGTGTCAGGTCCCATATCTCTGGCTGTTCTATTAGAAATGGACCCTGGTGTGGCGACAATTAACCTCTGGCCTCAGCAGCAGATCTGTGCAGTTACAGCCCAGTGCGGGGAAATAAATCAAACCTAGTGAGAGAAAGTCAGACTCTTTCCGCTTATGGTTGGCTTCTACTATCATCCACTGGGCCGATCTTACACGGTGTCCTCTGCAGTTATCATATCCATATTATCACTTCAGGGAAAGGGAATGTTACAGATTCGCTCTAGCATAAGGTCTCTTATGCACGTCCTGTTTTTCAGATCAGCTCTGGACCAATTGCAAAACAAATTTCTGGATTAATCAGCAGGTGGTTTTCCAATAAGATAATACAAGAATAGTTCATACCCAAGTGGGCCATTTGCAGTTTTAGATCTTGTTTTTGCCTTTTCTGTAATGATTCGGGTTGTGTTGTGTCTCTGTTGGCTGGTTGTGTGTTGATAAAAGGAGGTAAAGCACATTCTCAGGCGGCACCGATGCCTTAACATTTAATCACCTTCAATGGATTACTTTAAAGTGGGGAAGCACTCCTCAGAATATTGTGGCTCACTTCCTATCTTCAGTTTTTGAAAGGTTCTGACCCTCTACTACATGATACCGATTTATTCTTAAGTACAATAATAAAACAGATATAAGGACAGTGTATTTTTTTCCAGTCTTCCTGCTGTGACCAGGCATTATTTATTTAAATTAGAAGCGGAGGCAACTTCACCCTGCATGTTTGAGAGAGCAGCTATTATTTTTATATATAGAAATATGTAAATACCTTTCCAATGTCAAAAAGCATTAGATTAAAACTTAAATAACCTTTTTACTATATGTTTTCATTTTCTCCCAAAATAACACATCTAAGATATTGAGTTACTAGAGTTTGATATTGTGAAACAAACAACTTTATGAAAGAAAAGCAGCTGAAGTCTATGTCTTTGATGCGAAGTTTAATACTCAGTCTCAGAAAGGAAGTCAGTAAAACATGCACACACAGAAAGAGGTAAAGGGCATGGAAAAAAGACAAGCATAGTCCAGATAAATCCCAAAGCACACAATGAGTTGCTTACCAAAGTGCAGGAACAAGCACAAGGGAGCCAACAAGGAATAATAAAAAAGAAAGCAGCGAGAAAGTTTGAATGAGTGCAGAGTACAAAGACTATCCGAGAAACAGCCAGAGAACCCCTGGGGGCTTACATATAGTGAGTAATGACCCGATCGAACACAGGTGTGGCATAAACCTGCAGGGAAATAGAAGTACACAGAAGAGCTAAACATGCAGCTGGAAATACAACAGAAATTAAACAACAAAACAACCACAATATCAATCTGTTTATTTACTATTAACAGTTAATAATTGAAATTTCATAAGGACTCAATACATTAAGGACCTTATTATAAAGTAATTGTTACAGGATTTGCAGTTGAAATATCTTCGAAACAAAACCATCCATAGTTACTATTTTTACAGCAGCCTGAATAAACTGTGCATGACTTTAATGACTGAAAATCTACATGTGTAGTTAAAAGACATCCTCACCATAGTGAGTCCAGTTCTGCTTTTCTCTACAGACCGTCGCATTGGAAGCATTTGGTTAATGGCAGATTAGAGAAAAGACTGAGCAGCCGACCACTGGGGTCACCTTCAGGACCTGCGAGTGATTATTCCTATCATTAGCATGCCAAGTCTCATGCTGTCCAACTCTAATTATTACTGACACAGGCTTCAGGGTCATGTGACAGAACCACTTGAAACGGCCCACTGCAACACTGAAACTCTCACACCAACTGGAATGGTGAAACGTGGCAACCGATGTGTGGAGCAACGACCAAAACCCATCAATTCTGCTCGCAGGACCCATTAATGTTATCACCGTTTAATATCATTAAGAAAAAATGAGGCTTTTTGATTCAATAGATTTCAGACTGAGAAATATTATGATAATAACAACATTCCCCAAAGGACCTGCTCACTCTGAGTGGTACTTTTATCTTCATATCCCTTCACATGCAGGGGCTTTGCTGTCTGTCATGTTTAGTTTTAGTGGTTCAAGGCAGAAATAGTCAAAGTGTGTCGCTTAATATCTTTGAAGAAAATCTCGTTCTTGCCACTGCTTTACTGGGGACCTGTTATGCAAAATTGTCTTTTTGTACATTTTTGTACTTTCATTCTGTCCTGCTTCGAGAAACAGTTCAAGGGCGAAAATAAAATCAACCCCTGATTATGAAGTCACAGTCGGAGGGCGCTGCCCCTCTCCTAGCAACCTGAGCTCGGACACATTTGGTCAACTAGCTTTACCGCTGTACAATGGCTGTGTGACAATGTGCATTCTCTCACTCATGGAGACCCGATAACGTTGGATTCGTTTTGTTTTTTAATTACAATGTTACAATGTCCCAGACAAAGAAAACTCTAGTTTGTACAAATCACTTTACAAAGGACTCTTGAAAACTACATGGCACAATTTACCAAGAGAGCTAGCTTCACGCTCAGGAAGAGCGAGGCAGATTTCCCGCTCAAATAACCAGGTGTCCCATCTGGTTCCGAAACCACAGCAATTAAAAAAATAAAAAGACTGTGGAAGAGTTGACTTACTGGTCAGAAATCGCTGCTGCATCCTGTAGGCTCTGCTTCTTCTGCTTCTCGATTTGACTCAGGGACAGCGATGTACTGCTGTATCTGTTTGCAGCCATTTTCACATGTAAACACTGATTTGGGGTGCCAGCAGCAGCTTAGTTGCTTAATACTGAAGTAAGCTCATGCCTACTGCTAAGACCCACCATGCATGCATTCGCATTGAAGCCAATACCACTAACATGGCATGCCAGAGGGGAGAAATTAGGGGAAAAAAATCCTCACTTTTTAAGGTATATATAGCATCTGCTCATTTGCAAACAGATTAATATCAGTTAACTTTCTGTAAAAGATTATGGTCCATTTACCTGAGCTTTACCATTCAGAACAATATCCATCACCACTTGGGGTCATCTGAGTTTGGGTCGACCATCTGAGTCAGGTCGCACCGTTACGAAGTGAAATACAAAATCACTTGTTTACCAAGACTTTCACTAACAGATCAGCTCAGTTTTTTTATATCTTGATATTTCACTGACCCAAATATGTTCAAAGCAAGCATATTTTTCCATCAGTGCACTTTTGAAAAACTTTCATAAAATCCTGGCAGTGAAAAGCCACACTTTTTTCCCTGCTATGATTTTACAGTCAAGCTACTTTTGTGTAAGAAGGATAGCGAGTTATTCTAAGTTCACTGAAAACTCGAGACATTCGACCTTTTTTTCTTTTTTTTAGATTGCATGCCCATTGAGGTTTAAAGTTGAATGTTTGGCCACCGTGTGAAATCCCAATCTAAACTAAACACAGTCATATTTTATTACTGTTGATGCTTTTTTTTCCCTGCTGAATGTGTGGGCAGTGAGGTTGGCAGGTCCAGATGGTGTAATAGGTGTATATTTCAGGGTTGCTATGTTAAACCATCACACCACAGCTGTTGATGATCTTCTTTTTATACCAGAATTGAACTACAACAAAGCTGTGTCACCTGAACAGCTAACTGTGGTCACTTTTCTAGTCTAGCTATGTTTTACATTTAATTTTTTTACATACTTGTGAGGAAAGTATGTAATTCTAGTCTTTAAGCTAATTCAGTTTTTTTTTTTATTCCTTTCCTTTCCTTTAGTTGCTGGCTGCACATTTGAAGAGAACTCGGATCCTAATCTTTGTGACTTCACCCAAGGGGAGGAGGATGACTTTGACTGGATGCTGTTTCGGACATACAGCTCGCCTGTGGCCAGCAGCGAGCTCCTGGGGGGTAAGTCCTCCTCTTTTCTGCTTTGGCTATTTTAACCAGATTTTCTGATTTAAAAAAAGCTTGTTGTTCTTCAAAACTACTGGTGAGAATTATACACCTCCTATTGGTCAAACACGAGGACATTTAGTAAAGAGCACCTAAAGTTGATCAGTGCATAAACCACAGTGGCAAGTTTCCAATTTGAACAGGAGTAAAATTTCTACATCTTACCTGTCGGGGCTGTAGTGCTCCCAAGGTGCCAGTTTACTGCCCCTGATTTTCAAGTCAGTACATGAGCGAACAGTAAAGTGGTGCTGGATTTCTGGTCTAAAGCAATTGCCAGAAACTCCAGAACCATTTCGTAAGTGCCGAAGGATTAACCTGTGTCAACTGTTTTTGTTTGTTTTATTTGTTTTTTTAAATGAGAAGTGCAAAAAACCTCACAAAGTTGGGCTATATGAGGGGCTACATTTTGGTGTGAGAAGTTAGTCCGTGTTTTGATTGGTTCTCGCACATAGGATTCTTTGCATGATTCCTATAATTAGTCCTACAATTGTAATTATGTGGAAATCCATAGATGCAGTTTCACAATTGAAAAGGTAAAATTAAATTCCCTGTTAAATATGGACAGAGGATATTTACTGAGATATTTATATTCAGAAATAAGCATAGAGCAATTGTCCAAAGATAAATTTATTGTGGATAAAATCATGTGAAAACCATGAACAATGTGTCTTTAGATTTGGTCAGAAATTGTCATTTAGAAAAAAAGAGTAGGAGGTCTCAGTTCTTGACCTTACTCTTTTTAGGGGATATAAAGGATGTGCCGTATTTGTGTTCTGTATATCATGTTTAAAAAGAAACATGACATAAACAAGTCTATTCTGGTGATACAGTTTTGTACGTAGCATTCAGTAAGATTGGATTTTACTGCAGCACAGTTTAAACAATCATGTGTCACGTTAAACGTTACAAAAACCTGTCAGTTTGCTTCTGCTCCTCGTAAGTGCTTTGATTGACTGTAATATAAATCTGCAGAACAAACAAGTCTCAGCAGTAACATATCTTTGCTGGATTCTTGATAAGTATGTCAAGATGTTTGAGTTACAGAAGCAAACTTGAAAACCGTTGGACTAATGATGGGTTATGTACCATTTTATGCTTAAACTTGTTATGCATTTTATGATTTTCTTTCACATATAAATTTCTTTATACCTCCTACTCACATGCAGCTACTCAGGATAGTAAATAATTGGACCATTAAGATCTTGGCAAGAAAGATTATCAGATTACAGGATTTTTATGATCTTAACAAACTAAATGTGATGAACTTTTAAAAACATATTTAGACTTACGTGCTCCTTATGTGTTTGCTGACCTTTTGGGGTCACTTCGAGGTTCAGTCATTCATCCAGCGCGGTAAACCTTCTGCATAAGCAGAACTGAAATTAATCTCTGACTGCAAACACTGTGCATTAAAAGTGAAAAAAAAATTCTTATGCAAGATCTACTATATAGTCATAAAGGCTTGCTACCTTTCTTAATTAATAATAATATGTTTTTTTATGGGCTATATTGGTTTGTTGGGTTGGATCTTGATCGATGAGATGTTTTATATTTACATTTTAAATCTTGTTTACATCACCATTTAGGTGGTAAAAGCTGACGTGTATTTGTCCCTACACAACATAAATTACTTAGTAAAACTTAAATATTTTTCCGTTGGAGATATTTAAAATAGGTTTTGTACAGTAACACATACAATATTTTGTTGTTGGGTAAAAAGTTTGCTTTAATTACATTGCTTTTAATGCGTTGTCCTTTTACTAAGGTTTACTAACTTGTAAATTCAATTCTCAGTTTACCAATCTCCGAAACAGGAAATTTGATTTCATGTAGCACAAGTGGATATTTCCAAGTGTCAGGAAAGTTTGACTCTGTGCAACTTCTCTTAACGTTCATGTCTGATGTCTTTAATTCATCAAGCTTAATGAAGCCCTCACCCTGTTTTTGTCTGCATTCTGCTAACCCCAAGGATAATTTTATGTTAAGCAGCCTCACAAGACTAATGAAAGCCAGCCCTTTCCTGCCATCATCCTCTCTACTGGTGACTGCCAGAGGGATACGACATGCATAGTTTATAAGGCGCTCCTCCATCTCCGCATTAACAAATACCTACGGGGGTTTGGCAAAGAGAGGACTGCTGTTTCAGGTTTGCAGCAAAAACAGAAAAAGAAAAAGAAATCATTGGCTGCAACAGGCTATCTGTTAAAGCGTCTTTTACCGAAAAATTTGCAATATGATTTAGAAATAAACATCCCTCTGGTGTAGCTAATCAATCAGTCTATCGTATGGTAATGAGAATTCAATAATCCGTTGACAAAAGCATGCATTGAAGTGTTTATTGTACAAGTGTAGCAGAGAGGGAACAATCGTGTTCACTATGAATATTACAAGCTCGTCGGAGGCGATGGACATGATTTGATGGCCAAGGAGACAGTTAATATGGCAGATATGAAGATAGATAAGCTAAGTGGAACAGATACAATCTAAACAGAGTTAAATGGATGCCCCAGGGGGAGCATTCTGTCTGTTTCAGAGCCATCAGCTCAAGTAGCCTTTTAAAAAATGGTCAAAAACATTCTTGAGGGGGAAATCAGTCCTGTTTCAAAGTCAGCTTTTTTTCCCCCCATTTTGATTTACAGCTTGAAATTTGCCAGGTTTTTTTTTTGTCTGCAGGTGGTTATCCAAATACAATCCTGAGCTCGATAAATCCCGCATTTAATTCAAAGCCACACCTCACTCACCTCAACATCATCAGCATTCATGTGAGAATCCGCCTGCAGCCGCTAGCCTATTCACAGCAGGCAATGAGATAATTAATACTTTCCCCTTTGGGTTTAATTAAAACTCGCTGCCGTGGCATATACAACAATCCAGGGCCTTCATTGAAGCAGACTGGCGCAGGTGGAGAGAGGTAGGTACTGTAATCTCTGAATGACTGCGATCCGAGCATCAATCAGTCCGGAGTACTGGGAGACTTGTTTGATTTGATGTTTGGTCTGCTTATCCTTCAGAAATGCTTCAGGAGAACCACTCCTGTTATTCATCTTGTAGTGGCTGTATGTACTCCATGTCCAAGCTGACATTTTCGGTGTTAATCATGCATGATAACATTGCTGCAGGTATGGGAACACAAACTTCTTACCTCCCCGTCCTTCTCTTCTGACCTAATCCCCCTGTGTGTGGACTGCTAATGATGTATACATCAAGCAGCCAAGCAGGAGAGGGGTGGAGGAGAACACAGGTTTTATGAGATAAGGCTATTTACACTGGACCAGCATTAACTTTGTGGGGCTGAGAAATTGGTGTCGAGGGAAGATTAGTAAACACAGCTGAGATAGCAGCAGCTTGTAGGTCCCTAGAGAAATTAGAGTCAACCGCTCCCATGAAAGAGAAAATAGTCCTGGAAAAAAAGACGAAGATAGACTGCGGAGAAAGATCTCCATAAAAATAGCACATTTCATCACACACATTGGATTGAAGATGTTGGAGTGATATTGATAATCATTTGTCCTCCTGCAGTTTTAACAAATGAGTCAGGCATGCAGGATGATGACCTTTGAGAGAAGAAGTGTTTGCATGTTGAGTGAACCTGCTTTTATAGCAGTCAGACCTGTTAACGCTAAAAGTTATGAATGCACTATAGTATCTGTTATACTTTAGTACGAAAGGTTTGCCTTTAGGGAAAAATCTATTCATCACGCTTAAAGGGAGAACTGTGATGTATCTTACTTTGTCAGGTGTTAAATTTTCAATGTTAGGCACCCAGATTCTCCTCCTCTCTTAACACATTGAACAACTCATGCAAAATCCACCATCTGCACAACGACTTCATGTATGAAGGTGTGATCAGAGAATTAATTATGAAGTGAATTAGTTCATATTTGCCTGGAGAGCTTTATAAAGACCATTAAGCCAGGTTAGATTTCAGACTGATCCTTTTTAACTCATATAGTTTTAACCCATATATACCAGGAAAAGACTGATTAGGGAACAAACAGACCAGAAAACCATAGCACTAGTAGTGCATAACTTTCCCAGATGTTTCTTTGTTATTATTCATTTAAAGTAGTAGCAGGGATGACATTATACAACTGTCTGAAGGACAAATAGATGTAAAACAAATATTTACTGTTGTTGCAAAACAAACTTATTTCCTGGAAAAATGTTGAACTGTCTTTAGCATAATTTATTTGAAATTGTCATGGTGACGAGACTGACTTTTCTGAAACAACATTTTCTATGTGTTTTCCAGAGAGACTGGAGATTCTGACCTTAAGAATGAGATTTTCTTATGGATGTCAAGCTTTAGCTATCAGAGGTTGAAAAGCTTTAGAGTAAAACAAAACAGGTCTGTCAAACTTTGTTCACCTTATCTACTGGAAGTCTTGCTCTTTCTCACTCTTACCTGCCCAGAATAAACAGCAGACAGGCCTAGACATGTTATAGAAAATACTGTTTTCTATTTAATTGCCTCTAAACATCTTATTGCTTCCCTGACTTTTTTAAACACCTCTCTGATGCTAAAATAGCTACCTTTGAGTCTTCTCTATGAAACAGAATTAGAAAATCTATTGGAGGCCATAACAATCATTCACCCTGGGGGCAGCGGAGATAGGGAAACCGGTTTGTTTCTCTTCTCGAAATGTAGCAAAATCACAACAAAATACATGTGTATGCTCAACTTAATGGGCTGAACCAAAAAAAAAGGAAACTCATTATGGCACTTAACATCATACCATCATATTAATCTAAAAGGGACAGTTTTAGTTGAAGACCAGAAATGGGTTAAAAAACCACAGTGGAATAAGCTGCATTTTCAGCTGCATTTTCCACGGGTTGGATTATACCACCAGTGGTTGTGGAAAGTTCACATTCATCAATAAACACTGCAGAGCTGTTCCAATATATGGGTGATACTTTCTCATTCTAGCCAAACAATGCTGCCCTATATGTTCTACATATTAATAACATCTTTACTGAAGCTGATTTATTGTTTGCATTTTAAAAAATATATATTTTTAACCAAGTCTTTCTCACTGATCTCAAGTTTGTCTTTTCTAATATTTAAATAATAACAATGATATGCAAACTGTGATTCATTACAGATTGCATCCAGGAGGAAGGGCAGAAGTAACATATATTAAGTTTATCCCTTCAGAAATAATGGACTCTGACTTCTCCAGCAGCATTTGAACTGGAGCCCCTCGATGGCTGCAGCGACCTTCGGGTGCAGTGGGAAACGCTGCTGCTGTCAAGCTGCAGTTATATGAACAAATGGTCTACGCTTCTATTTCAGCTCACTGTGACCTATTCTGGGAGAGGTTGGAGACATGAGTGAACATTACTCATAGACTGGACCTATGAGCCAAATGCATCGTAGGTGTTGGCATGTGGACTGAAATCTGGGTGGAACACTACCTTTTATATAAAAAATAGAGAAAAGTCTAAAACCTTTTTTAGAGATTGTCTCTCAACACACATCTACTGTTTTCACATCTGAGCCTGAGGTTTTGTGCTACTGTCCTATTACTAATACTCATATTCTTATGATGTGCTGTCACTTAAATGAACTTTTTAAAGATTATGTGACTCATCAATTCACACACAAACTAATTAAACTGAATGCAACATTATTATTTTCCTTTGTGTATTACAAGCCAAAGCCAATAAATAATTTAGACGCACACTTTAAATGAAGTTTGTTCAGCTGTGGTTAGTCATCAAATGGTTTTCTGTCAAATCTGGCTGTGCAGATTACAAGTAATTACCCCAATCTGTCCAAGAGAGTTTCCTTTAAAAGCATTAAAACATTTTGAAGGGCTGAAGGTGGGGTACATAAACACCAAAAGGTTTAAAACTTTACAATCAACAAAGTTGCTTTTACCAGACAGCGAGAATAGTTCCTGAAACTACCTTTCCATCATCCCTGTTTGACCCATATGGTTGCATCTGGTGTCATTTAAATAGTGCATTTTGAAATCGCTGGCTTCATTTTCTGACTGATTTCTACAGACGTTTCTGAAAACAGAGCACTGACATGTGCTAAAGCCCATTCTCTGACCACATTTATAAGCCTTCAAAAAAGTTTCTTTCATTTTGGTTTTCTGTAAGTTTCCTGCATCTGACCAAACATTCAGGAGAGTCCTTTGCTGACATCGGATTAAAATCTACCTCAGAGCAAAAATGGGTTAATGCACTCAGCAGATTAACCCTGTGCCTTATAAACATTAGCCACAAGCACAATAGCTTTAGCTGTGAATGCTCTGGACTCTCTCAATAGGCTGCATTTCAAAGAAGTTAAGACCCACATGAACGATAGCTTTATTATTCAGTGTCCCGGGGTCAGAACCTGGTCATTTGGTGACATATCACTGCAGTAGACTCTCTCTAATAACCTTTACTGAGTTAATTCCCATAAACACACACAATCTCATTGGTGTTCAACGCTTTCTGTGAAATAGGAGCCGGACAGTCTCTTTCTGGTCCATAACATCTGTCACCTCTCACACGTGGTGGGTGTCATCCATTCGCAGCTTCACTTTACTGTGCATGTAGTTGACATTGACCTGAGATTTATTTGTGTCTTGAAGACAAGAGTCAGAGGAGGAAAGCAACCTCTTCTGTGGGAGAGAGGTTGTTATCAGAGCAGTGCAGCCATGCAATACTTAATTATTCTGCCCTCCTTCACCTTCCCCTTGAGGTAGTTTGAATTCACCATATATGCTGTAAATGCTTTGTATAGGACATTATTTAAAAAAAAAACCTGTTTCTGCTGTTTTGTACCTAAGATACTTTTAATTTTATTCCCTCAAACCTGCTCATGTTCAAAAAACTTGTACTGCAGGCATGTATGCAGGATTAGTTTAGAATAGCAAACACAGCTCCAGGCAGAGTTACTGAAAATGTTTTGGTATAAAGTGTTGGTGCATTTAATCTTTCCTAAGTTCCGCCGTTGTTTAATAATTGAGTTTATGACTCTTTTTTTTTCTGAGTCCTTTAAGTTCACAGATGAAAATTAACTTGCATCATTTCCTTCTATTTTTATTTTTTGCAAACTCATTTTCTGATTAATTCTGACCAGATTTCCTGTCCTTGCAAAAAAAAACAAATCTACACGGGATGATGTTTCACAGTGGACAACATGTGGATAATGTATATATATTTTAACAAACTTAATATTTTCCACATAAGCCAGAAGGTTGCAGATTTTTCATAAAGACCATATTTGCTATTGTGAATAACTTCTGACACCTGAGCTGTGAAACTCTGCAACTCCTCCAGAGTTACCGAGGGCCTCTTGGCTGCTTTAAAAAATCTCTACAACTTTATTCTTGCTCTATCTTCTGGGTTCTTTGCACTATATTTGCTGCTCACTAATTATCTCTCATAGGGCTTTCAGAACAGCTGGATTTATACTGATGTTAAATTATATACATGTGTAATTTCTGTACTAAATGTGACAGTAACTGGTCGCTATGGATTTTAATTTACGTGTTACAGAGAATTCAAATGCACACCACACGTTTTAAATAATTTCTTACAGAAGTTAAAAACAGTGGATTTTTTTTTCTTGTACTTCACAATTATGCACTAGACTGTTGTTTTTTTTACATAAAATCTCAATAAAATACCGTACATGGAGGCTTGTGACAGACTGAAAGGACTTAAGGGGACGTTTTGTACGTTTGTAAGACAGCAGAGCTGTAGTTAAAAGTACATGCGAGTCTGTCCTCTACCTTAGGAACAAAGAGGAGGAGCAGCTGTCAGGATCTGCTTATCAAATACTCTGGGAAATCACATCATCAACAAGCAGCGGTCTTGTCTGTTCGCTGGAAATCAGGTGTGTGTTTATGCTGGATCCATTGAATAAATCATTCAGAAATGATCGTACAGATGCTGCTGCTGTTGTTTCTTCGTTTCAGTTTGCTAGAGCTTTTCAAGGCAATTTTGACTCCATCACTCTTATGTGACCATGATTATTCAGAAGTAGAAAGCGCTCAAGACGAGTTCATTCGACGCAGCCGAGCTTCTCGACAGTGGACCGGTCCTTATATAATCCTTATGATAAAAAAAAATCTCTGAAAGCATAAAGTGGTCGGCATTCCAGTGTGCAGAGTTCAGCCTTCAAAGCAAATGAAGTAAAAGTAAAAGCTGATATTGATCAGCAGCTGCCGCCCTTTTATGAGGGTAATTAGACACAGGCCTGTACCCAAATTGAACAAGTTAGCTATGAGTTTAAGTTTAGCATATGGAGGAAAAAGCTGTGTCTGGACCGTTGTGGAATGTGTTCTGCTTTTTCAGTCAAGGTTTAATTTCCCTGTTTAAGACCAACAAGTTCTTTTGTCATGACATGTCAAATATGAAAACAAAAGAAAGTACAGCCTACATACCTTTCTTATTATTTGCATTGATAGATAGGAACCCTTACCGAAGTATTGCTTGATGTATATTTGACTTTGCACATGGTTATTTGAACATAATCACTAGAATCAAATGGGATTTCATCAATCGCTGCATACTCGATTCCTTATTTGAACATCGACACGCTACATGTAAGTAAGTTCCCCTATAATCATATAGCTGACAGCACCACATTAAAGCAATGCAGCCTGTTGTTAGCAGGTTCCGCTGAGAACCATTTTCCCTGAATCCTGGAGGTTTAATAACCACTCTGACTGCTTTCTTTAAAGGGTATGGGAACAGTTCTTACTCCCTTTTTACCATCTGACAGAGTTCCTATCATATTTTTCATTTGCATATTGCAAACAGACAGTTCTTTTGATTTCGAGTATAAATCCAAATGTTTACCATCAATTTGTGGCAGATATCTCTTCAGTGGTCAGGTCTTTTTCTGTTTATATCTTCTGGTGTTCTGGAAATTATGGCAGCATGTAAGTCATTGACAAGTACAGACTTGCATCCAAATCAGACCCTTAATTCTGGCTGCTTAGCTGTTAAATGGAGGAGAAACACCAGCGCTGTATTAATCTTTTAATGTGAGCGTGGGAGTTTAAGTTCTGTATCTATATAATGCAAATAAAAAAATCCTGACCTGTCATTATGAGTGGGTGACCAAGATAAACCATCAAGAGTATTTTGTAGAAAATGTTAAAAATGTACAATGTATAGGTGGACTATTTATAGTCGTTATTGACTGGCAGAATCTTCCTCTCTTATTCACGTTTTTAAAGATATGCTTTTTCAGATGCTGTTCTGTTTCGCGATGTCGGCTAAAAACACGTTTAATAGCTGTTTGCACATAAAAGCCAGTGTTTTATGTCCTTTTAAGGGACTGTCTTGCATGGATGAAAACTATGCAGGAGCACATTGTCCGACGTATTAAGTCCAAAATATTATTTCAGATGACTGAGACATTGTGTTCACTAAATATGGATTTAACCAAATTTAAAAATAAAACAACAGATTAGGATTTCACCTCCAATTTTGTTTTCTTTCCATAATCTTGAATCAGACATCTGATAGTTATATTTTCTCTTTTTCCAACCGTTCTCATGAGGCCTGTGAGATGGTTGTGCATAAAATCCCATTAGATGTTTCTGAAAACTCAGGGCAGCCTCATAATGAACCAACAGCAATGTTCAAAGTCACTTAAATCCCCTTTCTTTCCTGTTCTGATGCATACTTTGAACTTCAGGAAGCCTTGTTCCTCACATGCCTGGATGCATGTGGTGAACCGCACCAGGTGTCTTAATTAGTATTAATGTTAACAAGCTGGACAGGTGTGCCTCATAAAGTGGCCTTTGTGGGGTTTTTTTCTCTGTTTTTCAGCTTGCGCTCTTTTGGACATATTTCTGCACTGTCAGGTGATTTCTGACTCAGAGCTTCAAACATTTCTCCAGCTGATCCCTTTGTTAACACATCTGCAGATAGAAAGCAATGAACTAAGAGCAATCAACTAATTTGTGAAATTGACTGAACAGTGGTGTTTGTTGGGAATAAAAGCCTTTCATAGCCCAGAAGGAGCACTACTGGTTCCCTGGGATAAGTGCTCTCGACTCATTACCCAAAGGCAAAGAATATCATATTCATTGATCACTTCCAGCCGAATGCCCAGTCTCCTCATAAAGCATCTAAAAGTGCCCGTCACTAGCCAGAAGCTTTTAAAAGTTGACAAATTAATTGGATTGTTATGCGGTAAGGCGGCATCAAATTCCTTTATGTCTCCTAAATATGCTGAGGAGGAACAATTACTCTGAATGACGGGGCAAAGATTTAAGAATGGCAAACATATTAGCACTTTTTGACGCTGGCAAGCTTGAAGGAGTTCACTCCGTCCACCGTTTATGTGATCTGTGCTTTTACTCCCCGCTCAGACAGAATCCTGGGTGAAAGGTGAGTATGGTAATGAAGCACCGTTTGGCTCTAGTCTCATTCTAATTAGTGTCGCTTTACAGGGAGAGCTACAGGGCTTTATATGCAAGGTTGCAGGTTTAACAACGTAATTGATGCCAGGGAGCTCACTCGGGATTAAAGCCAAGTAAACTGCCTTAGTTAACCACCCTGACTTCAGGGTGCAAGTGTAATTCTTGGGTGACGTTGGTGACAAATAAAGTGAAGCTGACATTTTTCTGGATAAAGTGGATCTCTGTTCCTCCTGGCCTCACTTCAGGGTGTAAGACAGTGACTGATGAAAGCAGCTAACCTGGAAGATTTTAGTATTAACACAAAGTTAGTGTTGCTTTTATCCTTCTTTCTTCTTGCTTCAGAGAAGCATTGTTGCCACTTTTCAGTGTCTTGAAACTGGATTTATACCCCCCTCGACCTCTTTATTTCACATTATAGACAAACTTTAGTGCATACAAAGTTTCTTCAAAATGTAAAAAGTATTATAAATCTAAATCAAAAAAGGTTTTCTCTCGCTCATATTCAGGCTCCTTTGTCAGGGGCACCCAGGTTCAGTCCTTGAGATGTATTGTCCTCCAGCTTTTAGATGCATCCCTTCTTCAACACACCTGATTAATGGCTCATTGCCAGACCTCTGCAGTGCTGAATGACTGAATCCTAATGAGGGATTCAGCTGTTTGATTTAGGTGTGTTGAAGAAAGCATACAGTATTAATAAGTTGTCGGGTGGTGGCTTTCAAGGACTGAAGTTGGGCAACTTGCTCTATGATGATACTTTTTAAAGTAACGTTTGCTGCAATTTCAACTGCACATATTTGGACTCGACCAGATTCTTGACTGGCTCAAGAATCTGTTGAATTTAGATCTGGACCCTTACTGCGTCATTCTATTATTTCTAAATATATGCAGTCATAAATTTGTTTAATGTGTTAAGTCATTGTTAATAATTGCTTGTTGGTTATCATTACAGACAGAAAAGTCTAAGAGATGAGATGCTCATTTCCTTCACTTTACATTGCTGAGTTGTAAAAGAAAACAGCTGTTTCTAAGTTTGTCTCTAGTTTGTCATGCCAGTTTACAAACTCTTTGACTGCTTGTAAAAAAGATGGGGTCAAATGCCATAAAAATGTAACCCGACACACCAGATGGTTTGTTACTCAGAGCGATAAGCAGGAGACACACATGAAAATGACGTACAGCATGGAAAGGCATGTGTTCGAAGTATCAAGCAGAGGAAAGGATCATTCAGACTTTCATGTCTCTCAATAAGATATGAATTTCAAAGCAGACTTTTTGATGGGTCTAAGTGTATGCAGGATTGTCCTGTCAGCTTTAGTGCATGCTCACTGCACAAAACTACAATGCACATTTTCAAACAAGGCTGAAGCCTATTTTTCTTTTCTTCATTCTACCTTCAACTCAGGTTAAAGGTAGAATTAGGAAACAAATTACCACAAACCATCAATCCCACTGGGCTATTTTTCTGCCCGTCTTTCCATTCCAGTGCTGCTTAGGCGAAACGCAGCTCCGTCCCAGCAACCATAGCAACACTGAGATTTTCTGCTTTGTTTATATCTTCTATAAGCTCAGGATGCTACTGACCAAGGGGAAAATTGTGTCAAAGACATTGCCAAAGAATCTAAAATCTTCAATTCCTGGTTAGACTAGCACTAATTTTCCCATGTTGTCAATCTTCTTCTTTTGAAACTCTGATATTGTTGGTCTTAAAACTCTTTACTCCTCTAAGTGCAGCATAAGTCTTACATATTTTTTTGGAAACACAGGATGAATACTGTATAAAGGCACCTTAAAAAACATTGGGGAAAAAGTCAGTGTTGGCTCGATGGAACTTTATTCTGCTGACCATGAGAAGTTTGTCAGACTTGTACATCCTTGGCTGCCTGCTGCTCACAGGGTTTTGCAGAGTTTGTGTGAGTGAAAAAGAGGAGAAAAAAGATGCTTTTCTCGCAGCATCAAAAAGATGTGAACTTCAACATTGAGACTACACCGCTTAATGTGTAGTGTGTCCACACATGCAGCAGCATGCCTTGTTTTTTAAACGTAGAATCTGTTAATAGTTAGCAATCCTAGGAAAGATGTGGTGCTTTTTATTTGGGTCTTGAAATCTAAGTACTAAAATATTCTAAAATATTTTATGGTATTAAAATATAATATATATATTATATATATATATATATATATATATATATATACACACACACCTGTGTGACTGAAGGATTTACTCTACAGCCATTGATGAAGTGGAAACACATTTTCTTAAAAAAAGGCCCAGGAAAGCTACTCTGGTTATTAGAAAATGTATTCAAAGTGGAAAAATACTTTAAATTATTATTTTTTTATCCATGAAGTTGAGATGGTTTGTGGGCCTAAGCAACACAAAAATCATAGACAAAGCTTTGCTTATAGATTTCTTAAACCAGTAAAAAATTGTTACTTTTCTGTCTGTGCAAAAATGTTATGTATCACTTAGATAAACCTAAAACCTAGTTAGATCTGTTTTTTATTTATCCACAGCTAAATAATGTCAGTGTGCAAACAGTGCTCTGGCATCAGAGGAATAGTTGTAAAACAGAATTTTTTACCAGTTGTTCGGGCACAGCCTGTGTTCGTTTCTCAGTAAGCAAAAAGATTAAAAGACTTTAAGCATCTGCATGAATTCAGTGTGAACATGAATTAACTTAAAAAGGAATTTCTTCTCACTCTTTCTCACTTTGAAGTTTCTCTAAATATTTAAGATTTGCTGTCTTCTCTTTTTTGTGACCATCCCATGATCTCTGTGGTGATGTTGGGATTGCATGAAGTTTTCTATATGTGATCTAAAAACTGCTAGTATATTTCAGTGGCTGTGCCACTTGCTTAGCACTGCACCTCACAGGAAATTTACCCTGATCACAGGCACTAGCCAGAAGTTTGATAGCATAGCAGTCAGTATGTAACATTTCTCATCATAGCCTGGCTTTAACTTTTTGTCAGTACATATAAATTCCTCATAGAAATAAAAATACTTCAGAAGCAAAAGTTCTTCACTAAGACAGTCATTGGTTATAAAAACGGAAAAATAGTTTGATATTTTTTGACATGAGCTGTCACTGTATTCTAGTTTATATTTTTTTGTCTGCATCTTTCAATTAGAGAACTTATTCATGTATTTTTGAGATAAAAACGTTTTTTAAAAATGTATCTCATTGTTTCAGGGCGATTTTGTTTCTTTCACATTTTCTTTTATTAAGTTTAATAGTTAAGTTTTATTTTGTATGAACTGAATTTATTTTGCATTCAGCAATGACTCAGTTGTGCTTTCTGTAAACAAAAATAATCACATATTATAGTTAATGTGCTAATATTTATGTATCAGGACAATAGACAGTTGCGTGGATTGAGTAATTATTTTTGGCTGATTGTGCAGTAAACAGTTTAAATCCTGTGTCAACATCCAGGGCTGATGTAGGATTAGTGAGCCATTATCTAGTCTGATGAAAAGGGTTCTGAGGAAACGCTGGATGCCACGAGTTTGGCTTTGATGTCTTAGATCCAGAACTCAAAGTACTGTTTGAACATTCTCATACATGGTAATTATCTTTCATAACAACTAGTCTGAGCACTAGACGTGACTTGATAACAATTAGCCAATTTGGCCTTAGGCTATTTTTATTTTTATTTTAAACTTCAACCTAATAAACATCCTACGCTGAGTGCAGGTCAAAGCGAATAACCTTGGGTAGCATGAATAAATAATACTTTGAAGGAATTCTGAAAAGGCCTTGTGAAAAAAAAAAAGATTTCTTTCTTGTGTCTAATATTAAAATTACAGCTTTAATATTTGCAATGCTGAATCTCTATTTGGTCAGTCATGGTAATGAATAATTTTAAAAAGAAATGTTCAACTGGAGTCTGTTTTTAATACTAAGTCAGGCCCAACTTTCATTCTTTGAAGCAGATTGATTTGTTCTTAAACATTAATATTGGTAATATAGTCACATACTGTCAGTACTAAAGCTTATAATACCACGCTCAATCTCTGGTAATTTGCATAAAACTGATCTCATCTCAATTGTGATGCTCCTGGGCTGATTTCATACCTGACTGCTTTATCAGCAGACTGGGGAACTGAAAGCGAGGGTCTGCAGAAAATAATATCACGTTATTGTAAACTATGTCAAAGTTGCTGCTGCAGTTTGATTTAAAAAAAAAGTCTTGAGTCCTTTTGGTTTATTAGAATTCCTGACAGAAGCATTTTCTTATATCACTAAACTCATTTTACTGTTTAATGAAAATGTTGCACTTATCAATGCCGGCTCACTGACTTTCTGTTTGAAAGGCTTTATTCTCTTGCGTATTCTGCTTTTCGCAGTATGCTTGACTGTTTTTCAAGGAGGGAGGAAAATGTTGTTGTGATCTCCTGTGGGAGTTCGATGCTGCCACCATCTGCTTATAAATGCAATGCCCTGCTTTCCCCCTGGGACCAGAGTTCATTCTTCAGAGGTCCCGTTGGGAAAACTGGTTGCAACTGGAAGGATTTGCAAAACATCTTCTGCGACTCTTCAGCTCTGATAAAGGGAACTCATGAAAGGTTGCACCGTGAATTTCACAACCACAAAGCATTTGATGATTCTGTCATTGATCCAAAACAGAATAACTGAGTTTGTTACATATTTATATAATCTGCTCCAGACAGAGCACGTACAGTGCCTAGCAAGTATTTATACCTCTTGAACGTTTTTTTTTCTTTTCTGTCATTTTTTTCATGTAACAACATAAATTTCAGTATATTTTGTTGGTATTGTTGACCAACTAAGAGTGGTGCATATTTGTGAATTGGAAGATAAAGATAAATACCGGAATATTCTTTTATCCTATTTTTGCTATTGGAAAAAAACAGCAAATAATTGCCCTCAAAAAGTCCTCAATTAGTCCTCAATTAGTAAATAGTTGAGGACTAATTTAATCTGTGTCAGAGCAGCTTGTCCTTAAAATCCTCAGAGATTTGTGAGGGATCAAATATGAGGACAGGTAAGGCATAAGGCTTAGGAGAAATTTATGTTTGTTATGTTACAGGAGGCCATTGAACAGAGTCTCTCTCACCTAAGAGTCTCACAATAAGTGAAGAGCTGGTGTTAATGTGTGATAATCTGTCTGCAGGACAATTGTTAGTTGGACGCTCTGCAAATATGGAATTGAGCCAAAATAATTCCCTTCTGCAGTTTGCAACAAGCCAGGAGAAACAATGTGGACCTTTATGCAAAAATTGACTTTTCTAGATGTGAAAAGTTTCTTTCTATCAGAAGATGTGCTGCTGTAATTACTGTGAAAAGTGTTCACAGGAATTGTGGCAAGCGTATGCCACATTTTTCAGATATTTTAAATCTGAAAACCATTTGCTCTTTTCCTCCCAAATTACCACTATGTATCACGTTGACCCCAGATGAAAACATTAAAGTTTGTAATTCTAAAAAAAAACGTGGATAAGTTTAAGGGGGATTAATAATTTTGTGAGGCACGGCATCATTCTGAAGCTGTAATTTATTCCTGAAGTGTCCTTACCATAATCACGGGTTGGGCAAAGAGCTCGATAACTGCAGAGATAAACATATCAGTGCATTGCATGAGCCGAATCTGTATGAAGCCATTGATTCGCCGCTGCGAGACTTAATGATTTCACTGTGTTTTCTCTGTAGATAGTGGGTGACAATCCCATTGCATGTAGAGTCTCTGAGTATAGGTTATTTCATCACCATTTGTTGGAATAACATTGATTCGAGACGTTGGATCCTCTCGAGTCGGCGTCTGGTTGGTGGCTCGTCAAGTGTCAAGAGGGTTCTTTAGAGAATAAAGAAGAGGAGACGCAGCGTTTTATTCCTCTCCCCCGTGCTCTCTGCTAATGTCTCATCCATTGCTGTCATTCACAAACTTCCTCTGTGGTGCAATTTAATTCAGCGCCGTTACCATAATAACTCTTGTCGCGCACAACTCCCTGTCAGTAATTGATATCTAGGCGCCGCTTCTGGGTGGAGCCATTTGCATTAAATCATGTTAACTGATATGATAATGAATGGGAAAGGCCTGATGCAAGCAGAATGACTAACTGCGGATGGATGGCTATTTGAATTATACACAATAAGTAATATATTATTTCAGGTCTCAAGGGTCCAGTGCTCTCTCTGAATTTGTTGCCTGTCTTTTACTGGGATTCGCCAGAGCTGCTTGGATATAAATAGTACTCGGATGGGGAAATGTTCTTCTTCATCCTCGGGCGATCTTAATGATGTACGATATGGAGAGGAAATATGAGGGAATAGATGGTGAAAGTGAGACCCAATAAACCTTCTTATTCAGACTGGTTAGAGAGGTGATATTTTATTAAAATTAATATCTGACTAAAACGTACACTCGGTCTCTATTTCCTACATGCCGGACTGTTTAGTATGCTGTCCATCTCCGTTCCTTTGACTAGACGGGAGATAATTGGCTTCTCAAGCTTCACCAAACTTTATTATTCTCCATTAATACAAATGAAGTATTTTGGCTTTTAGATAAACTGTTAAAGACTCAAATAAAGTGGAGACACTGAGAGTTGAAGGACAACAAAGAGGAATTAGTTACCGTGAAGCCATTGACTTTATTTTACGTTTTTCTTTTTTTTTTTCTAAATTCTGTTACTGGTCAAAGCACTATGGTGTTTTAATGAGCTAAACAATTAAAAACAAACCTTACTTTCACAGGGATTTTACTTCAAGGGGACGGTTCTGTGAGCTGGCAGCCTGCAAAAAGCTAATACAGTATTAGGGCATGATGACAGGCTTTGTAGAAAGCAGATTAAAATTCTTTAAATTCCTCCCCCTCCTTCTTATTCAGGGAGGCCAGCAGACTGTGTGGCGCACCGATTTTAAATTGGAGTTAAAGCGAGCCGCGCTATTATTGCTGACAGATACCTTGAGTTTGTGTATCATACTTTATCCCTGTGAGAGAATAAGTTAGCTTGGTGCAATCATAATATCAGTCTCAATCGCAGCCTCTCTGCTCTGCTTTATATTGCTCTTTCACTACAATGGCGCTTTAATCCAGGTCACAAAAGAGAGGACAAATGTAAAAATGTGCCTTTCTGAAGCTTGATGTGCTCAAAAAAACCTTCTTTAAAAATCGTCTCTGTAAGGATATGGTGCATTGCTAAAGGATTAATGCCCCTCAAACTTATACGCATTTATTGAGTCTCAGCTAGAAACTTGCAATGGTTTTGTATAACCGACAAACCAAGAACTGCATAAAGGTGAACTGTAAGTAACATGGATAGTGATTTTTGTATTTAGCCCTTTTGAGTATTTTGTTAAACCTTTACTGCAATTACATCTACAAGCCTGTAGGTCTCCACCAGAGCCTGGCACCTCTGCAGGAATCAAATTGCCCTTGTTTTTAGCTCCATTCATCTTCCTGTCAAGCATTCCCACAACAGAGTACATTTTCCTAAGAAGGTCAGACATTTGTATTTCCTATCTAATAGTTGTGCAGCCAATAGATTCTTCAACATGAGTTGCTAATCTCTGCAGATCCTCCAAAGCTACCCTTGTTTGTTGTACTGTTTTATAAACTAAATGTGCTGTGAAGTTCCCCACAATGATCTCTGTGATCTTTCTGCTGTGTTCCTCTATCTTTATTCTGCTTCTCTTCACTGATTTTCTCCAACAAACCTCTAAAGCCTCCACAGAATGGTGGTATTTGTAAAGCATTCAGATGAAATTACACAATATTGGACTGAATTTGTTTTTATTTATATCACCTCAAGTCTTCTGATTTCATTCACTGTGCTGTAGGAGTTTCAGAGTAAAGGGGGACCAAATACAAATGTGTGCCACACTTTATTATTTTTTAAGTTGTAAAAACCCCCAAAACATTTTAAAAAAACATTTAAAACCATTTATTTCTCCCTTCTATTTCACTTTTTCTTGTATAAAACCCAGATAAAATGTGTTGAAGCAGTAGGAATTACTTTGCTGGCTGCAACATCCACGATATGCAAAACAGTGAGGGAATAATTAAAGATGGCTACTCGGATGATTTGGTGTCCAGTTTCATCACATTAGCATGTTGATAAATTGACGGATTTCTGCAATCTGCAGCGTTCTTCACTAACTCCCGTTCTGCCATCACATCTTGATGATAGGGATGGAGAGAAATTGTACAATTTTTACCTAATTGGATGGAAAAGGAAATGTTCTTCTTTGCTAAGATAATTTGGCCCATTATGACATCCTCCGACAGGACATTCTTAAAATTTAAACGTTCCTTTTCATCTCTATCCTTTCCTCCAAAAGGCAGAACCGAAGAATTAGTCGAGGAACAGCTGCCTCACATGGGGATTCTACACTGTCACTGGAGAGCAAGGGGCTGGTGGTATGTCTGAGAAGATGATATGCGTGAGAAAGAACAGAACCCCTAATTCTGGAGTTAGCACAGACAGAATATTTTTCTTCTCTGTCTGTAAATGTCAGACTAGATGGCAAGAGGAGGAATAAGGAGGATCCAGCCGCCTCAGGAAGGAGGGATATTCATTTTAAGGAGTACCTTATGGGGGCTTTATGGCGTCTGTAAGATTACTGCGTTTGATGCCTTTTCTCATCATTACAGCCTTTACTGCCTCTATCAAATTCTGCGCAGCACCCCCTACCTTTGCAAATACTGGCTGCAATTATACAATGCGAATGTCACGGCTGTGTTTTGTGACCGGGATGTGAAAATGTGGCAGCACGTACTCGAGAGCGCTTTAGCTTGGAGCCTCAGAATTGCTTTGGAGAGAGAAAAAGAGACTCATAACATTGCTAGGATATAAAAATATCAGAGATTTTAGCGAGGTAGCTCTACTGCGACTTTGTGGTCCCGGCTGTCTTGATGTTGCTCATAATGGTTGTAGAGACCATGTCCCTCGGAGGGAAACTCCCAAGTTGTCACAGCTAATTACTGCTGCCGTGTTTACCACTAGGAGCTGTCTGACAGAATTTGCCCAGATATTAATATCAGATAATTGGAATAAAGACAGTGGCACTTGCCTGTAAATAGTTGCCACATACATGCTTGACAAAAGCTTGGCACCAAAGCTCTGCGGCACATCATCATGCTTGCATACGACATGCTGGCATGGTGCATGCTTTACAGACATCGTCGATGATTTATGAAATGAAACAAAACTCCGACTCAGCCTCTTCCCTCTCACGTCACTTAAGTGACTTCCGATGCGACGCCGTGAGCTGAAATCTAGAAGCTCTGCATCAGTTTTATTGTGACAGTACAATTATGAAGCTCCAGCTCCCACTGCTGTGTGGGCCGCCTCCACGTCACCTTGCTGAGGGCCATGCTCTGAAGGGAGCAATACAAGAGGCTATAATCATAACTTCAGTGGAAACTCATATTCTTTTATATGCTTTGCTTGTAATGTTTTTTCATCTGAGAGAAAACAGGGAATTTCAAGATCTAACTTGTGAGAAATAAAAGGTTTTAAGGTCGTCCTGCTGCTCCCGTCTGATGGGTTCCCTTTGAGGTGGCAGCACAATCTGTGACGCGCAGCTGGATGCCTCTTATGTGGCTGCAAAATGCTCCCTGAAACATCTGTGGGACTTGCACATCACTTAACCTAATTTATTTGGTGCCTTTGTTGAAGCAGAAGAGCTGTCTCAGCACAGGATCATTCACACCTCAAATGCAAACTCACAAGTGTTAAGGGATTGGTTGTTTAAATTGGCCTAATCATTATCACCAGACTAAATGTTTCAGCTTGTGCGGTCTAGCATTTTGATCCTAACAAAGCTGTTAGTCAAGATCCCATGACCGCTGCATCGCACTTTCACACGTAAACAGTTGTATTTTTAATGGGCCTGAAATGATGCATTCAGGTCATGATTGATATTATATAAACGCTTTTTGGAATAAACAAAAGTAAAGTTTTCACAAATCATAAACTGCATTAAAGGAAATCTGTAATTAGCGTAGGATATTTTTTTAATAGTTCCAAAACCAACTTGATGTGGGAAAGTTAACTTATCAGGTTGTATAAAAACATGCTTAATACCGTTATTTTTTCTCAAGTATTGCTCATTATTCATAAAGTTGCTGCTTTTCAAAAACAGAACTAAAGTTTTATAAATCTCAACGCACTTATAAATTATGAAAAATCTGTGTTCAGTGGAGAATTTTCCTCTTCAGGTTTGACCAGTCTAGGTTTATAATTTGAACATGCGAGGAATAAACCCATCCCACATTCATGAAATATCTATGGTCGTCCCAGAGGTGCAAAGCTCTATTTTGCCCTGAAGTTGAATTCAGTTAATACTAGTTCTGACATTTATGTTAGGAAAGTGAGCATAGTGAGCTAATGTGTGCTGCCTAAATCACATTGACTTCACATAATTTATGTGGGATAGCATTTGGGACATTATATGCATTAAAGGTTGTAATTCTTGATCTCACAATGCATCTTAAACTTTCTTGCTTTTTAACTTAATCCAGGTATTCTTTCTCCCAAATGTAATCAAGTGGGGCTTGATGCACAGTTTAATGTAGTCACGTATAATATGTCACATGATGTTTTTATATACAGTTAAGCACACTATATTTAATTATAAGACATCCATGAGGGTCTGTTTTCGTTTCGTGCTCTAAATAATGTGGTGTCAGTGTGAACACGTTGACATTTTCCCTCTTTTAAAATCATTTCTTTCTGCTAAAACAGAACATGCAGATCCTTTTAAATGATGTTGCAATTATTTAAGGTGATCTACACAGTGGTGGAAGACCTTAATACTAATGCAAAACCCATTTTAATTGAATTACAATAGATTGTGAATTAACTTATTCTGCAGAATATTAATTATTGTCTCTTAGTCTCTGCTGTGTGTTAATGTTGTCAGTCTGACAAGATGAAGTTAGCTGGAGTAGTTGACTCAGTGTCAGTGTTTCTCCACCAAGTGGATTTTCAGATGCAACAGCCAGCTTTTGCCTTTTGAACATGAGACGCTTAGCAGTGTCTCCTCTGACTTTGCAGTCTGCATTTTACACAACAGGGGGAATCCTCGCTGTCATTCCTTGATCTGATTTACAGAAAAATGCAAAAGTTGCAAATCCTGTGACTCTTAGTCTGTCACACTTATGGAAACATTTTGACTAGTAGGATAAGGTAGATTTAAGATTGTATCTGGACTTTGAAACTACAGAGAAGAGATGAAGACCTACAGTTTTTGTGGGCATTTTTGTTAATTAAATTTGGGAATTTGTAACCTTGACAAAACCTCTGCATTCTCCAAGTTTTACCAATGAAAGAAACTTAAGACATTACCTTCTTTGTTTAATAAAAATATTCTATGGCTGTGCCTCAAGCATAAAAATCCTGTAACGTTTTGTGTGTACCAACGCATTGTGCGGACATATTCATCTAAACCATACTGTTTAAACTCTGGGTGTACGTTTAGGAACATCCTGCTGGTAGCCAAACCTCAAATTAGTTCTCAAATGTTTTGCAGCATCTAACAGGTTTTTTTCTTTTAGGATTGCTCTCTGGCTGCTAAAAAATAATTTCCTCAAAGCCATGTTTCATGATGGAAATGGTGTGTTCAGGGTGATGCCCACTGTTATTTTTTCTTCATGCACAGCGGTGGAACGTTGGTAAAAATGTGTAACTTCACCTTCTTCAGAATGTTTCCACCTTACATGACTGATGAAATATGGATTTCCTGAGACTCTCTTTGAACAATCAGTTGATGCAATATTTCCAGATTTTAGGGTGTGTAAAAATCTGATAACTTTCTTGTGGAGATTCCCCAGCCTGAGTTGTGAATTTGTACAGCTTCCAAAGTGACTGTCCTAGTCAAAGCGCTCATAATATTAGTAATCAAAATAATCCACATAAAATCAATAACATTTTTATGTTGTTGAGATTCAGTCCCAGTCTGGAACCGGCACATTATCGCCTCTCTCTATTATGTGCAACATCTTCTTTCTCACTCATTTGCTTCTTTTCCCTCCTTTTTTTTTCTCTCGCCCCAAAATGTGCCCTGTGCATGTAGCACAGAGACTTATTTTACACCTAGCCGCAGTTATGAAATGGGAGAATAAGATGACATTGCAGTTCAGTTTCTCAGCTCTGATTGGTGCATTATAAATGCCCTGTCACACGCATGCTGCAAGGACCAGACTAAAATATTGGCTCCAGGTCTCCGGAGAGGTGAGCTGCCTGTCACAGGCCAAGAACAGCTGAACATCCTAAACGTGTGCTCACTGCTGTAGGCTTGTATACCCCGGGGTGCGGGAGAGACCTTTTTTCTTTTTTTTACTGTAATGTCAGCCAGTATGTCAACTTTAAGACATTACCTATATAGAACCCCGTTGCTTTTATCTCCACAGCTCAAGTTAAAGTGAGCAAAGACTTTTTGTCATTTTTTCCCCCTGCCTCCTTCCACAATCTTACCCTCCGTGCAAAGAAAAGTAAAACAGAGAACGGAAACTTGTGCAGAATATATCCATCCAATTAGAGACTTATCTAATGTTGCCCAATTTTCGCAGTTTACTCGCCTATCTATTTTTAATTGAATCAGGAGATGAGAGCAGAAAAAATAAAGATACTCCCCCAACATTTCTTGGAGCCTGATTACAGAACCCGCAGACTGTTAAAAATTCCAGCGGCTGGGTCGGAGCCATGCTATCTCCCGCTAAGATTAAAGGGCCCGATAACCAAGATTTATTAGCCAAACATCCCAACAATTAATTAGGAGGCGAGGCTAGACTAATCCTGTTTTCATGGGCTTTAGAGGGTCGAACAGCCTTACACCAGCAGCAGGAGCAGAAGAACACTTCAAAGACGAAGCAACAACGGAAAGGCTTAAATTAGTTTCCACGTGCAAACGGTGCTATTGGTTGTGTGTTTGTTCAGTGCATGTGTGTGTTTATGCCTGGAGCACACATTGAAAATGGAGATTTGTGTATTTTAACAGACAAGAGGACTTCAGCATCTTGTTTACAGAGGCAGAGGGGCAGATATAAATCCTCACTCTGACGTTGTAAAGGTTTTACTCGAACCAAAGTTCAAAGGCTGCTTTATGCATTCCCTGTGTGTCTGCACCTCCTCATCTCATCAGCAGTCCTGTGCGACTCATCAGGACACAGCAAAAGCATGGAGATTTGCAATCTGCTCTTCTTATTGTGGGCACTTGGTCACACAAGATCTCCCAGTCTTTAAATAAAGGAAACCCAGCAAGAAGATGCCTTATGGGGGTCTGTTTTAGCCATCAAGCAAACCATCTATTTAGGGAGTTCTGGTAAAAAAGCTGAATTTAGCTGTAGAATCAGCATAGACCATGTAGTTGGTGCACACAACTTCAGTGAGGAACCTTTGGTCAAACCATAATAAATGAGATTTGGACATGGAGATATTAGACTTGGACTTTTATGAAATGCAGTCATAGCAAATTATCCAATGAGCAGAAGTAAAACGATAACGGAGATTGTGCTAAACCCTGGAGGAAATCTGTATCTCCTGTCATAACAGCTCACAAAAGTTGCTGAGCAAATCATCGACTTGCATGTTAAATACAGTATCTGCCTTGTCCAATAACCAGCTTTAGATCTCTGAAACTTGTCAAGATGACACAGAAAAGTCATATTCCCAGTTTTATGTCTTTCTTCTTTGACTAACTCCTCACACATGAATAATCCTTGGGTTCTTATTAAAAACTTGTTCACTGGGGGACTGGAATGAATTAATTACACACTGAGAAGAAACACTTAATCTGGGCCATTTTATTTGACAGCTTAATAATTTAATTTCATCACCCATATGTATTTATAGTAGATTCATTCGGACGAAGGACATTTTTGAAACTGTTGTCATATATAACAATTGTGGAATGTAGTATCTAGTTTTTATAATGATACTTTACCCGGCTGCAGTCAAAATGAATGAAAAAACTTAATGGGCACTTTGGGTAATGGGCTGGAGAAGCTTTTTGAATTTGTCTTGAATGTAACTTCTCCCTCAGAGTAGAAATCACCAGACATAGGTCTTTGGTTCTTTGCTCAGCGTTCAGAAAAATACTAAAGGTTATGTTGTGAATATAAATAATCATATATTTGTATTGGTGGTCATAGTGTGTCCACTTTGTCAACTTTCAGCTGAGTCACAAAATACTCGTATGACATTCAAGGACATCTGATCATCTTCCAATCCCTGGTGTTTTTTTTTGTTTTTTTTTTATTAAAATTGACGAATAAGGGAAACCTCCTATGACTCAAAACACTGTAGTTCGTATTTTTACATTTTCTATCTTGTCGCCTTGTAGACATGACTTATCAATATGTCCGCCATACTGTGTGGCAGGTTTGCCTCAAAAACCAATCCCAGTATCATTAAAACAACGGTTGACTGTTTTACTGACTTTTTAGTAGCGTTAAATGTTAGTGGAATTTTTTTCTATTTCCATTATGCTAATGCTCGTCTTTATCACAGTCAGATGAGAAAAAAGGTGCAGTCTTCATAGTAAAACTGTTTAGCTTCTTTGATGAAAGAACTGAGCCTGTAAGCTTCATATCAAAAAAATCTTGATCTGACCCAGAGGCATTTACTCAGAAGAAAGTAAGCCATGTTTTTTTTTTCTGCTGTGCATTTTTTATGAATCAAATCTACCCACATCACTGGGAATTATTTTAAGTTTAAAATCGAGTATGAATGTAAGGACATTATTGTAAATGAGGCCACAGATCTCCATCAGATTTACCTGTGGTAGTAAGTGCCTCATAAATTAACAAAGTCACGCCTAATCCCTGGCCTCCTTGGCTGTATGTATTTTAGAACCAGTCAGTAGAGTTTTCGGTCTCAGTCCATCTGGCTTTATTGTTGATTGCAGACAGACTGGCTGATGAGTGAGCCGGGTGTTGGGGCAGAAATGGGGTCCTAAGCTTGCGGGAGCTCTCCTCGGCTGAGGGTTGGCAGGGCTTTTCAGAGCCGCTCTGTCTGAAACCCCCTGAAAGCAAGCTCCACAATCTCCATGGCTGCCTAATGGCCATGCGGACGCTCTTCAGAGTTTGGCACTTGACAGATTCTGATCCTTTTAAACCAAGAGGTGTGGAGAAAAAAAAAAAAGCTCTGGCAGGCAATGAGGTGTAGAAGAATCTGACTTGTCCTTCGAGATTCAACACCTAAGGTTTTTTGCTTTTCGTCTTTTATTGATTGTTTTAAACTGATCTTTAAAGCTACAGGAACTTTCCAGAAATTCTGGTACCATTCTGTAAATGTAGCACTTTGCAAGCTCTGCCTGTCTAAAATTCCCTCATGGTTCACTGACAGCAGAAAATAGAGCCACCGAACACTGACACTTCAACAGGAAGGCAATACACTAATGTTGAAAAGGCAATTATTTTCTCATTTCTCTGTGGGCTCTTTACAAGGACACATTGTGTCGTCAAAATATATATTAACCAAATAACACTGTGTTTCACCATGTATTAAATGTATATTCATTGTAAGTCAGAGAGACTATTAACATGCTGGAGGACAAATATTTCAGAACCGGAGCACATCAAGCTTGTCAGCGACTCGCCTAAAGGTGCAGCGAGTGGAGAAAGAGGCATAGTGGGACAAAAAAAGCAGAATTTTGGAGATAAATATAAAAAAAAATTAAATAAAAGAAAGAAAAGCATCGTGACACTACAGCACGTTGTGAAAGCAGGAGAAAGGGATGAGGAATACTGTGTCTGAGTTAGTTTTTTGCATCATGGTGTTTTAATCACTCCTTATTGTATAGCTTTGCACTTGAGCCATTGTGCTGAAAACACAAAGTCTTATAAAGTGCAAGTCTGTGCTGCTTTGTTGCCCTGTTGTATTAAGTTAATGAGTTTTCCAGTGTTTTATTCCGTCCCTTTTTTTGCAATTTAGCTGCAACTCAGACACCACAAAATAGTTGTGGATGTAGCAATATTAAACAAAGGTAAGCTATTAATATTATCATCTCTTAGAAGCTAAACAGAAGGATTTTATGTCCTAAATTGGAGTTGTAAGGCCTACTTTCATTGGAAAGAGGAAGATAAGCAGTCTAATTAATTGGAGGTTTTGTAATTAATCCCTTTTTTAAAATTATAATAATATCAGACACAACAGAAATATTTCAACTCCAGTAAATTTTGGTTAATGATAAGTTAATGCATATTCATAATATTTAGATTATGATGATTTAAAGCGACTTCTACGTTGAGTTCGTAGAGAATGTTGTGGCATTGCATCCATGCAGTGGTTCATCCAACCATACCAGGAGAGATGCAGCCACATTCACCACATTTTATTGCAAGAAAACTAGTAGCTTTATACCTTATGCTCTTCTAAATTGTTCAGCTGTGTTGGGAGAAATACCTTTGGATTTGACAGAATAAGATTTCTGTCATTTAGCTCTGTACTCAGAGGTGATCAGCCTTTCTCTACGTAATTTTTTGTAGTCATTGTGTTTTAGTTGAACTTTCACTTTTAAATCATCTGCCTGTAAAGTATTTTTCTTCCCACCTCAGCCTTCAGTGCACAAGGCAATAAAATGAAAAACAACAAAAAAAACCTTTTCCAGATAGAAAGCATGCTTACATACAAATACAAACGCATGTTCAGCTGTTTTTCCTCTCCTACCTTGCTCTGGTGATGCAGCGCTCTTTTATGACACAACCTGGTGGGGCTTGCACACCGCTGCAACTTGTGATGCCACCCAAGTTTAATAAGAGTTTGTTTGAAGTTGATATAAAGTCAGATGAAAAGTTAGACAAAAACAAAAAGAAACTAGAACAAAAGCACATGTTTGCTAAATTTAACCGCTGTCTTTATGAAAACAGTTTTTATGCAACATCAGGACTTGTTCTGTGTGCAAATGTGGCTTTTCTGCATGACAACCAGATGCTTTTACTCCGATAGATAAGTATCCCATCATTTCAGACGACTATTCTGCTTGCTCTACAAAAAGTCTTCATCTGTTTGAGAAAATTCAGCCTCTGTTGTTTTAAACAGGCTTGTGCATTTAGTCACGGCTTCCATAAAATACTGTGATACAGCAACACCGGCACCACAACACACCGCTGTTGTTTGCTTTCGAACAATATGCATTTCTCATGATGTGACAGCTACAATCACTGTGCTGTGCTTATGGCGCTTTGCAGCATTCATTAATTTGCATAAAACATCTTGGGAATACTGCAGAATGAAGATTGAATCACGCAGTCTTTGCATATGCAGGGAAATATTTTCAGGCACTCTTTGCTTCAGTTGGTTTACCTCACAGTACTGTGATTTTTGTGGTTTAGCCTTGGCATTGAAAAGTGAGAGTTTGTGAATTGCCTTGGTATTTTCTACAACTTGAAGACATGTTGCAGGTGTATTATTTATGGATCTCCCCCAGCATGTTACAGTGGGTCTTTCCATTAATCGAAGCTCATGTGGTTGTATCGAAGCCTTTAACGGCACATACTTGGCCAAAAGTCTTATCCCTAGTTTTTCATTGTGGGAAACAATAGATGTTCAGTGCATACATTAAAAGAGGTAGCAGTGTTATTGTTCTCTGAATGCTAATTAAGAATAGAAATCCAGAAGAATGATATATAATTTCTTTCCATTTGCCTTTTTTTGGGATGGTTTTTTTTTTCTATGTATGGAAGAGGACACTAGAACTGAAGGCTTAAAAAAACCCAAAAAAGAAAGAAACAAAAAACTTTATTAATCCAAACTACATCAGTGTTTCAAAGTATCCTTCAAATAACATGAACATATTCACAGAATAAATAGTGCTGACTAAAGTCTTTAGGGTATTTTGATTCAGAAAAACACTGAAAAACATTTAGCAACCTAAACCTTTTAATAATATGTGCTTTTCCTCAGCAAAAGTCTTTGTTCTCCTGCTCTTTTCAATCGCCAGATTACATAAAGCCGGCTCCTATTTCAAAAGGAGAAGCACAAACATGTAAAATAGTCTGAAGGTTTTAAAGAGAGGATGGGGCATTATGAAAGGACAGCAGTAGTTGGTGTATATTTATTTCAGTATTTCAAGCTAAATGCTACGTGAATGTAATTGTAATCATCCAGTTAATTTATTACACCCCTCCCCACACATTCACACTGCCCCCACACACACAACCCACATACCACATGCACATAAAAAACCCAAAAGTGACAATAATTTATGCCTTTAATAATGTTTATTTGATTCTCTACTCATGTAATGTTAATTACTGCACTATAGCTCAAAATGTGTCACTAAAGCAACAAACTAGTTTTCACCTTCCTAAAAATCATATGCTGACATTATGTGAAAGTGAACACCAGAAATGTAGTCATCTGAGGAAAGTCTATTGTGACATAAATATTGTTCATTATTATCTTAATCATATCTAATCCTAGCAGGTATTTGGAGGATTAAGAAATAAATTTTTCACATTATTAACAAATTACAGTTTTACAGGTAGCTTACTTATTAAAAGCATTTGTGTGAATAGTTTTATTGACTGAAAGTCCTTAGGCATTATATCTAATCAACACTAGTAGCAAAAACAAAAAAATGTTTTTCCTTAGCAGTAATAAAGGTTCTATTTTATTCAAGAGTCAAAGGTACCTGGGGCAGAGATTTTCCCCACCCATCTTTGATTAGCAGTAAAAAATAAGTCTAAAATGTTAATGACTGGCTAAATTTGGCTGATTTCACTGTTCTTATTTTCTTGTTATTATGAAAACGCATTCCAACAGGAGACCTTCACTTCTGCAATCTGTACGTGTATTTTTCTGGTTTTTAAACGCAAACTGGTGTAGCAGTGAAAAGAAGTAAACCCGCTCCTCCTTGGGCATTAATTGTTTCAGTTAATTGAAATAAATGTGATGCATGTTTGCCGAGGCCAAGGTCAGAACTACAGTAGCTGTCACGATGATGAGTGCCTCGCCCTGAGATAGAGCTGCCCACCAAACCGAGGGGGACTGACAGTTAATCACAAGCACATTAAACCTCTGGGATAGGCCGACCTGCAGCCTCCTGCCTTTGGCTCCAGCCTGCCTGTCACTATGATGACTCTGTGGTCTATCTGTGTCTGCCGCAGATTTATTTATCTGGCAGTAGACTGTGGCCTCGTCTTGGGCTGAGCCGGGCACCTGTCCATCCATCAGCCCTTGATGTGACGTAGTAGACTAAGACTCCTGGACTACCTGGTACACGCCACCACATGTTGCTCGCTAGTGAACATAACCACTACATAAATGTTACATCAGTCAGCAGGCACAAATCTATAATGAAGAAGTTAAATTATGCAGCACCACAGAGATGCTTTGTCATTGTTAAAAAGCTCTAGGTGTGCTAAAATCTCAACGTTCCCAAAAGGATAATAGCTTTAGAGTTTATTGGGGCTTAAAAACTTTAAAAGCCAGAGTGTAGTTGGGGAAACTTTGCTGATCATGCTGGTGAGGGCAGCAGAGTAATTAACTACAGTCACTCCCAAGTTTTGAATTTGAGAAGAAGTCGGAGTACCTAGAGAAAACCCATGCATGCACAGGGAGAACATGTAAAGTTCATGAAAAATATCCCATGCCCCTATTTGAACCTTAAATTCAATTGAAAAACACTTCACTAATCCCAAAGGAAAATATAATTTTGTAGATGTACATGTAGCTGTATTTTGCTGCCTTCTTATATTGACATTTTTAGTTCAATTAATTATCCTAACAACTCAGAACAATTCTTCACAATTGTACTCTGTGAAGAAGTCCCACTTAATGCATTACTTTGAGTTGGTCTGTCGAAAAACAAATCTGAAATTCTTCGCACGCCTGATACTCATGTCATATGTTTGGAAATGAGAGAGTTTGTGTTATTCATCAGCGTTTGTCATTTTCTCCTCTGATAAATCTACGAGTGTCACATCAACTCAGATGACCAAACATTGGCAGTATGTCATTAAGAGGCAGCGCCCTTCGTCCCTGGAAGCCTCTGATGTTACCACAGGGGCAAGCTGACATGTTAATGGGTTCCATCATTGATAACAAGGAGCTAATGAAAATCTAATAAAAAAATTAGCCTGTCGCTGGATTGTCTCCTTTCTGACTGCCTCACGCACACATACACACACGCACATGCGCCCATGCATGTACACCCACTCTGAGAGTACAGCCATGCATTATTTCTGGTCTGGTGGAGGAAATTTCCATCTTAGGTCTGATTAGAAGCTGATCATCAGTGCCATCCTCAATACATTGCACACTTTCTCCTGAACCCTTTCATTAAAAGTGAATGACAAGTGAGAAACATGTTGAGAGGTAATGGCGGTTTGCCAGGAAACTTCAAAAATATGGATTGAAGAATTTTGGGTTCCCACAAGCAACCACTAAAGATAGAAAGTCAGCCATTCTACTTAGCTGAACTACATGAAAAGTCTCCACAGCAGCAGTGGTAAATTTAAGTCTTGTGTTAAAAAGAGTAGGGAGGGAAAGAATTAATAGAGCCCAATTACTTTGTTCTATTTTATCCTCCTCTTGGGGTGTTGAAAGGCAACACAAAGAGTTGGCAGGTCAAGGCTGAGGCCAGGGAAATGTTTTAAACATTCCAGCAGGGAAGGTCGCAAGAATCTGCACACGCAGAATTAAACTTAAACAACCTCTAAGACCTAAGTTTAGCAGAGAGTTTTTTCTGTCACTAAGGTTGAGTTTTCTCTTAGCATTGCTCTGGGGAACCACTGACTTGGATGAAGCCCTCTGGGCCTTGTTGCTGCAGAGAAACTAAATAGCCAGGCTGCACACAGAAATTCTTGAGTGCCCTGCAGGCGTCGAATGTGGAACAGAGTCAGCAGCACCACTGCATTATCTCGAGCTGTAACTTTGGAGAGTTGCACCCGGTTTCTTGCTGAACATATGTTCAGCTGTTAATTTACATGCACATGAGAAGATTTAACTAAAATGTTAAAATATGAATAATTTCACATACCGTAAGGTTGTCTTTTAAATGTTTGGACGTTTTATCTGTTCGGACTTTACATGTATCAAAGAATATTTTGATTATTTAATGCCTTGCTACAACACAGTCATAAACTTAAATGTGTTTTATTAAGATGTGATATAGGACTTTCAAAATGCCCTTTAAAAAGGACGGAGACTAATATATAGTTTAAATTAATGTTGCAAATATAAATTTAAGAGTGTGACATGCATTTGTATTAAACCCATCTACATTCATACCCTCAATAAAGCACAATGAAAACATTTGCGTTCAAAAGCTACCTTCTAAATAAAGTAAACTTATTTGTAATTAATCTCACTATAAATACAGCTGTTGTGTTGCAATAAATTAAAGGTTAAATTAACGGGCAATATTTCAGGCTTAAACAACTCAATGTTTAATATATCATCCATATAGTTCTCTATATGGATGATACGGCTGCAAACTAGAGCTGGACAATATATTGCAAATGTATCGTTATTGCAGTAACAGTGGATTCAATATTCATATCACAAAAAAATAGCTTGGACTGCAACAGCTGTGATCTAATTATTAAAGCTCAATTTATCCAGCATCTCTTTGTCTGCAACATATTTTGGAGACACTTGATTCAAAAATAATACGTTTTAGAAGATAAAGAGGTCATAAACTAAATTACTTCAGTGCCAAAACAGCAGACGGCGATCGGAAATTTTTTTTTGAATAAAACCCAGTTGAAATGGATATTTTTCCAGTAGCCATATAGACTACTCACTATGCGAGGTCAACGTCAAAGTCTCAATGAAACAATTTAATTTTATTGCAACATTTACCAACTTTATTCACCAATTCTGTCTAGCATCATGCAACCCTACTGCAACCAACAGAGAGCATTCTACCTTTGCTGACAGCAGAGCATTAATCAGAGGATCAGCCAAGACGCCTAGAGTGACTCTAAAATAGCTACAAAGATGGCAGAATCTGTTAACATTGTGCTCTCCACAGATCTGAGTGGCAAGAAGAGAGTCACTGTTGAAAGAAAGTGATATAAAGTTCCATTTAATGTTTGACCAAATATATTGATCAACACACTCTACTTAACAACCGGGGGAGAAAGAGCTTTTAAGTCAGGTTGTGAAACAGTCTACAACCACACCTGTTTAGTTGACTCTGGGGACTCTTCAAAAGCTGTTAAAAACTTTCTTGTTTAAACCAGTGAATGCTTATTTCATTGTGTGTTTTATTGTGTGTTTTTATCTGTTTTATTGGCTTTTAGGGCCATTTATTTATTAGTTATCTGTGCATTGTGACAGTTTTGTTTATGAAAGGCACTTAACAAAACTAAACTTTGCTTTAATTACGTACTTAACTTTGTGTAGGGGACACAGGAAACATGCAGAACGATGTAAACTGGTCAGATGATACCAAATTAGATATTTTTTGTTTCCATGCAAAGTGATATTTGTGGTATCACACTGAATACACTCTCCCACTATAAAACATGGTGGTGGTAACACCGTGCTGTGGAGACACATCCGTTCAGTGAGTGTTGGGAAGCTATTCAGAGTTTATTTGCAGAAAATGAAAAATAGAAAAAATGATAACTCTTTTTTTGTATTATAATAAAATCCTAATAAAATACATTGATTCTTATTGTTCCAAAACCTGGAGCAGTTTCATGGTTTCTCTCCTTATATCTATATCTACCAGTACATCTGAAAGTTGCACATCATACATATAATATCTCACTTAAAAGAAATCATATCTACTGATCTTGATAGATGGCAATAAATAAAAATAGGCTGCACTTATCAAATGTGCCTTCACTGTTATGAAAGCTCTTTAATTATGCTTTTACGCGGAAGCCTCTCTTTCAAGGTGGTTTAATGTGTTCACTGCAGGTGATGACGAGATGATAAATTGCTCCTGAGTGCTTTATGGTTTTCTGAGACAACCTGGAGCCTCTGCCGAGGGGGACGATAAAAGAAGCCCCAGCGTCTTCCTTACATGCCATCTTTTCTCAGCACTGTGGGGCCGGTCTGCCCTCAAGGGAGGGAGGCAGTGACCAGGCAGGCTCAAGTGAATGCAGCCATTTCTTGTGCAGAGCGGTAACATGACACCAGTGCAAATAAGAGGTGTATTTGCAGGTGATTGCTGTCCAGCAAAACACAATTATTGTACTCTTGATTTATGGCTCCAGTCTCAACCGGCTCCTTGCCGTTTCACGGTAATCTGGATGCTTCTATGACATGTTCATTTTGTTGAACGCCACAGTGGGCTCGCTCTTTGACCATGCCGCTAACAGTGATGCATTGCTCTTTGCTCAAGCTTTTTACGCTGGCTGAATGAAGACTAAATTAATCAGGGCCACCTGGTTATCTAGTTTGTCTGTTAGCAATAAAGTCTGACCACATGGTTGATTACACCTCTGACCAACCTGAAGAGCCCGAGGGAAGATGTTATTCCCGTTGTGAGCTGTGTAAACACTCTGTCACCAGCTTATTTTGCAACAAGAAGCTGCTGAATGTACACGGCTGCTGCAGACAGGGAGGTTCTGTAAGTTCAGCTAAGATGTGACTCATAAATATCAACTGTCTACCTGGTAAAACATAAAAACTGTCATAAAGTATTTTAAATTGCTTCATTTTTCTTATATTTTCTTTTCTGTTTCCAAAAGGTTGTCAGTTGTTTCTTGTGGAAAATTTAATCGTCAGCAGATAAAGCCTGACCAGCCCTTCTGAATATAATAGCAATGCCACATCTAGATGCTTAAATACACTGAACAATTAAACAGATATACCTGGTAAAGAAGTTGTTGAGGCTATGTTTGTGTTTCACAGCTTCTTCAAAACTTTAGAGACTAAGATAGCACCTGGGCTGTTTAAATGACCTTCCAACAACCTCCTCATGCCTTTCCTATATATTTTACCATGCAACAGCCATTTCTTTTTTCTACTGCCGCCTTTCTCTTGGGCACATCTGGCAGTTGATCCTGAACTGCCTCGGGGACAATTCAAAAGGTCACCTCTCTCCTTCGGAGGAAGACAACAACACTTGCTGACGTGGCCTTATCTTCCTCGACTGCTGGAAGGCTACTTTGACAATAGTACTTGTAATTCATTTCGTTTCCTGCCTGAACATCACTCCTCGTCTGCCTCCCTACACTTTTCATTTCTGCTCCGTACTCAGTGGTCTGTCCCCAGAGGTGGGGATAATGGAGAAAACCAGTTCCAGCTCTTGCTTCAAATGAGAGGATCAGATAAAGTTAAAAGCAAAAACAATAGTGTTGCTAAGACTGTAGACAAACTAGAAGCATTCAGAAAAGGTTAAGAGGGCCCCCCGGCACCATGCAGCCTCATTCAATACTTTCCTTCCTGTCACCTTTTAGCTGGATTTTGCATTTTAAATTAGGGCCGTGGAGAAAAGAGAAGTCATAAAATGAGGACAGAGGATACGGATGACTAATATTACTTCAAAGCCGTCTGAACGGGGCAGACTGCAGGAAGATGAAATATGTCGGGCTGATGAAGTGAGAACTGTTCCTTTATTAACATTTCGAAATGAATGAGTGAACGAATGCCATTAGAGGTTGATCTTTGGTCAGTGAAAAATACCACAGCCGATGCAGGGTGGCGGGGGGGCCGGATTGTTTTAAAGAACTGAAATGTCAATACCCCGCTCTTGCTTGAATGTTGTGTGGGAGACGGAGACTTCTTGATGGATGGCGGCAGCGATAATGAAAAATGATTTGAATGGGAGAGACTGAGTGTGACAGAGGTTCAGCTGTGAATGATGGAATGAGTGGAGGGGGTGAAAATGAGATTAGGTTTTGCTCTTCAGGTGGTTTGTCAGCCTTGGGAGCAGAATAACCACTGGTTCTTCGATGGCCTCGTCTAACGCAAGTGGGCTGTGTTTTCAGGAGGAGAGAGATTCATAGACAGCAAACATTCCTGCTTGTTCTGGTCCATCATCGGCGTGAGAGACAGAGCATTTTAATCCTCTGCAATATTTGTCAGTTTTAATGCTTAAAAAAAATTAATTTAAATGACATTTGTTGGTTTCCTGGTTCTCTAATAACCGTGAATTAGATTAATTAAATTCCTAAAGATTTTGTGCATCTTTATCCTGCACACAAGCACATGTAATCTCATAGTTGAGCAACTGTAGCCAGGCATGGCAAGTTTATGAACCAGCGGATTTTCTCTCCCATTAACACAGCCTTAAGTGTGAAAGAAAACATGTTCAGTCTTTTCGCCCTTAAGAAAAGGCACTTTTGATCCTCAGTTTGAAGCAGTATCCAGGGATTAGGTTCAAAGGAGCTCATCATTAAAATTAGTTCTTTGTGTGTTGAAGGAACTTGGCATCAAATAGCAGACTTTGACCCCAGTAAATTAGCGGCTACAAAATAAAGACTTGAACTCATATTTGACTATTATGGAATGATGTTTTTTTTCTAAATTGACAGCTGGTCTAAAGAAAATGAAGTAAAGAACAAAAATCTTCAAGGCTTTCATGCAGTCCAAATAGGTCTGGAAAAGTTTGGCATTTTATTTAAATTGACCCAGATGAATATGGAAAAACAAAATGGATAATAGAAAAATCTTAGTATTCATTTAATTTGAATATTTTACAGACTGTATTCCCTTCTATTCATCCTTCCTTCATAGTAAAATGAAAATTTGCGTAATTTCTGTAATGTGGACATTACAAATCAGTGGAAACTTTTGTTTCTTTTCATTACATAATTTGCAATCAAGTGGTTATATAATCGTGTTTTCTACATGGCTTTATTATTTTTTGAAAAGAAGATGGATATCTACTTTTTGAAGCTATAAATGGTTTAATTAACCGGCAGCTTGTCCAAATATATATATACTATCTCAAAAGGGCGCTGGGTTCGTCTTGTAAAATAAGTGTTGCATGCCAAATATGGTTGTGACTGCCGGTTTTTCAACAATACCAAGGGCTCACTACTCTCATAAGTTATCGTTATTCTAGCCTCAAATCTGCCTTTGTTGTCTTTGCAAACTGTTGGCGGGAGGAGGAGGATGGAAAACTTGACAGATGAGTTAACAATAACCTCTAACAGTGCCAGAGCTTGGCAAGCAATCAGTTATCTGTTCTGAAAGAAAACAAAAAGGATTGTTAAAAAATACATTTCAGTTTGCTCAACTCAGAAGAAGTTGTCAAGTTTCTCCACTAAAGCATTTAAGGAGTTTAAAAATCTCTGAACTAACATCAATCCCGACTGTCCATCCGTCCCTTAATGGGTAGTTACAGTGCATAAAATAAACCTTGCTTTCCAGAGATGACTGTAATTGTCCATTTTTGTAAAATAATAGTGTCCCACTGCTTTCATATTTTACCATTGTACTTGTTCTAAGCATTAAAAAGCAGCTCTCGATACCAATTGTATTGCTGCGAGGAGGAGGAAGATGGAAAACTCGATTAATGAGTTAACAGTAATGTCCAGACGTGCCACGACTTGGCAAAGTACCAGCTATCTTTTCGGAAAGAAAAAAAGGATCACATTTGAAAAACAATTGATTTTGCACATCTCAGGGAAATCTGTGAAGTTTCTCCATTAAAGCACATTGAGCATAAAACGGCTCTTAAAAAAAGAACATTGGACATCTACATATGAACAAAGACGCTGACGTTTTAATAAAGAGAGGACACCCATAATGCTATAACGCATTATGGGTGCTGGGTGTTCAGAGGAAAGCGTTTTTTGTTTTTCAGCGTAAGGTCAGTCTATGACTCCCAGTAGGAACACTGTCATTGTGTGTCATTGCTGTAAGTCGATTAAGTCTGTGTGATGTCTTATTATTGCTTTGTCCCCATATGAGAGCTTCCATTAAGAAGGAAGCATGTCTATTCTCTCCACGGGTTCCCTTTTATCAAAGCCTCCATCTATGTTGCTTACGTGCCTCCGAGCTGCGTCCAATTATCTATAAGGTCAGGCAGGCAAAAAAAAGAAAAGCATAAAAAAAAGAAAACTAACAATCATTTAAACAAGAACTTTATTTGTCCTTTACTTTCTGCAGTGATGGGTACAAACACATTAACAGCTGCTGTTAATGAATCTCTCTGAGTGTACTGAAAACTCTTATTGCTCTGTGAACAATTCACAGCATAATGAGGTAATTTTACATTTGTGAGACAGAGTGAGGCCAAACATCAGGGAAATGACAACACTAATGTGCCTTTCAGGCTCACAGCCAGACCTCCATTCACCCCCCTGCTCAGCATTTTATTTATTTATTATATATTTGTGCAGAAGGATATTGTGGACAGCAGCAAATAAACACCCAGTTGTGAGGAGGGGGGGGTCACCGGACCCTGGGAGATTGAGTCTCAAATCCCAGGCGACCTCCAAAGAGAGTGCATGGAGTAGGCGAGCTCTGAAGAGAGAGATGAGCATCAAGGCTGATGTACTGAGAGCCGGCTGGGGCTCAGACTAACAGTAATGGAATAGCAGACAGCACCAAGGATGCTTCTTAAACCCTAACACAGCTATTGATCCCATTATATTCAGACCTTTGGTCCTTCGTGTTTCTTGTGTATTTGAGATTACTTGGTCTCTGGCCTTGGATGTCAGAGGAGCAAAGCTGTACCGAGTAGCTTATGCCATACAAGGAGAAGCTTGTGGAGAAAAAAAATAAAATAAAGAAAAGTACACTTCTTTGACAGTAGACTCTATCGTGAACGTTCCACATGGAGATTGCAGATTTAGCATTGTGGTTTAGGATTCTTGTCCTCTTCTGTTGTACCGTTGTTGTTACCCACCAGTGTGGATAAATATTGATCCAAGATCTACCTTTGTGTTGAAGCAGAACTGCATGTTCCAGAGCGTACTGCCAGAATCTCTGCTTTTATAGAAACACTCAAACTTGCAGATAATCAGTGAATTAGTGCTTTTGATGAGCTGCACCTGATTGTAGCGTACCACTTTGATTTCTGTGGCAGCAGAAAGAGTGTTCTGTTCTTTTTTAAAAGTGCTTTAACAATGTGACTGAACCTTTAATAAAAACATAATAACAGTTGTGGTGATCCAGCATTATGGCTCCCTTCAGCCCTGCTCCTGCCTTTAGCAAAGCCTGCACAGATCGTTGAAGGTCTCCTGCAACTGAGAGGTGGGTGTGACTGAGGCTGTAAAGGCAGCTTCTGTCGCTCTTTCTCTCTGGGTTGCCATCTTTCAACATGAGTAATATATTTTGGTTAATTTTTTAAAACAAAGTTCACTAACGTACATAATATAGTTGCAGGAATGACAGAGTCTCTGATTTTTGTAAAAGTTTGGCCAGCTAATTCACATTTCTCTCTCAGAGCGTTAATTAATAGCATTTAAAATATTTATTTCCAGCCGATTGTATGTCAATCACCTGTATAATAAGCACATGGAATCTCACACCGTGTAAACAGAACAGGTTTTAGTTTAAATAACAAAGACAAAATTAGTATAAAACATGCATTTTACACTGTCTTTGGATTTTAAACTGGCTAATATCATTGTTAGCAAGGTTAGCTTCTTGTTGTATTCAGTGGAGAATCCAGAGTCTTACTTTACACTGGAGATTTCCAAAACACCCCCCCCCAACATTTCTAAATCCAGTGTTTTTCATAACCTGGATTAAGCTCAAAAGCTCAAAAGAATAGAGCTGGTCCAGTGCACTGCACTGTAGTGCATTGAACCTGCAATCAGGACCAGTCAAGTTGAAAAATGGTGAATTCTGATTAACAAATAATTTCTTAACACGTCTAAGTGTGAATTTTGCTTTGCCAAAGTGCTCTGCTCAGGTGTGACATCTTGGAGTTCAAGTCTTGATCTCTCAGTAACTACTTCCACAACATAATGTTGTCGTTAGCACAACCTGGCAAAACTTATGCTGTGATCATTAGCAGGAAAAAGACACAGTCTTTGAGTGTTTGACTGTAAGCTGAAAATTAGCTGATTCACCAGATGATTTGTGTATCTTTAATCTCTAGCAGTAGCTAACCTGGTTAATGAACTCATCAATTATCATGCTACTGATTTTCTGCTCAGACATTGCCTGTGGAGTTGTGACATGTTTGACTTTGAGTCTTCATCCCTCAGTAACAACTTCCACACTGAAGAATGTTGTATTAGTGGAACCACACAGCATTTAAACATGGTGGATCAACTGATCTGAAAAACGATTATACTTTCAAAGAGCCTAACAACATAAAATGCGTAGGAAAAAATGATGCACTAAGATTTCTTAGTGCATCTGTAATCTACCATCAGACATTATATCTCTGACCTTTCTCTATTTACTAATATAAGCCTAACTGGTGACACGCTGTAATAATAATGTTTATCTGAAATGGTATTTATGTAAGATCAAGATATTATATGCATTGTTTTATTATGTTCCGATAAACAAAACCTTAAACCTGAGGTAGGGTGCTCTTATATTTCACTTTGACCACATGTACAACCTTTAAAAGTCACAACTAGAGCACTTTATATGCTAACAGTTTTGCACCTTTTTTTGCCCCTTCCTTATTTTTGACCCCACCTATTGTAATGCATCAGGCCTGCACATCTCCACCTTCTACTTATCACCTTCATCTGCTGTGGCCTGCCACAGATAGTGTCACCTACAAACTGTGACCAGGTTGTTGTCCAGCAGCTCTCCATATGAATTATGATGCACTGGACCAGTCCTAATCTTGTTATGGAGGTTCTTTTGCCCTTGGCTGGAGCATCAATGGATAGATGGAACTTTATCAGATTTTATGGTGCTTTGGTGTGCAATTCATAAAAGGTGCTGGACTGTGCTTGTGGGTATGGAGTTGGGGGATATGAGGGAGGCATGTTTGCTAGAACTACACAGTGCTGTTTCATCTGATTTTTTTTGATGGTTAATAGAAAATAAAACATGAAGAAAACTGCCGAAAAGAGAATGAAACGGAGCACAAAAATAAGAATAATTAAAAAAAAATACTCAACATTTACTTGGACATTTAAAAAAATAAAAAGGGGTTCAACACATAAACTTTCTTAGTTCTGTCTTTATTTTATTTTTATTTTATTTTATTCACTTCCCCCGCCCCCCTCATTAGGGTGAGCTCAAGGTGTCTTGTCCAAGTTCTCAAACTATCTCAGTTAGTAACTTTTGATATTGGCAGGTTGCAGCTCTACACTGAGCTCCTCTCAAACTGTTTCTCCTCTTTCTCAGTGACTTTAGGTTACCCTCAGAAGAAACTTTTTTTTTTTGCTGTACTGTATATTTGTGACCTAAATTTTCCCCCCAATAACTCTGCATAAATAAGCATGAATGGATGGATGAATGGATAATAGTTTGTTCATATTGTGGACTATCTACTCTATTTGATGAACAAACCTTCAATTGACTTAGCTCATTTTGTTATGAAATATATAAATATGTAAATCTTCTTCCTTTGTAAGAATTGTTTGCTGTAAATTTGCAAATACAGAGGGCCACAAAGCAGCAGTGACAGACTGCTGCTATCCTTCGTCATCTTCTTTTCTTGTCAAAAGGTTTACAAAAAATTTGTAAGCTTGGTTTGCATCCTTGTCTGTTTATTCGGCTGACTGCGCGTCATCCTGTGGTCATTGTTACAGTGAAATAGACAAAGTAAAAGCAATATTAGGCAACCAACTATCTGTTTTTTTGATGAGTTTCACAGGAGTTGCCGCACACACGTGTTGGAGTGGGATGCATTCTGAACAGCATAACATCATGTGCAACAACTCAATACGTAACATACTAAATCCCAATAGATGAGTCCCAAAGTAACTGAATATATCACATACTGACTGAAACAGAGGAAATTACTTAGATAACGGAGGAAAAGGATGTCAAAAGTTTTCTTCTAAAGACAGCAATGTTCTGCTAATTAGGTCAAAGACACTGAAGGTTGCAACATGAATATGCAAACAAGGAATTCCTAATACACACTCTCTTTATTCACCAATAAAAGTCCTTTATCTCCAGATTTTTTGTGGAGTTGTTAATGAGTTTTCCAAATTCAAGGTAAAGCTAAATTAACTGACCTTCAGGTTAATATTTAGTCATTTATCTGTTGAAACACCTTCTTCCCATGGCAGACCTCTTTGTAAGTGTTCCCATGACCCCAAAAAGTTGCTCTTTATTTTTCCATTTTATGAGCAGTTTCCGTTTGTCCCAAATTGTCCTTTAGTGACAAGAAGCTGAATGATTTTGTCCCTCATCTCTTGTCATAAGTGCCCTTTCACCGGGTTCGTCAATTATGTTGCAGTTCTATAGGCACCCTAGAGAAAGTCGAACAGAATATAAACAATGTGCCTGTGCTTAAAGGCCTTCTTCACATCACCACCGGCAGAAATGTGTGGGCCTGAAATTAGCATATTAATGTGTATAAAGGCCCTCTTTCCCTACATAAACATACTAAGATTACAATAGTGTTTGTTGGATAAAGATTTATTTTCTATTGTATAATCAGCCAATATTTGATTGGGAATATTGATGTTGTTAAGAAGATAATGACAAATGTTACGAAATAAATCACTTAAAATGAAAAAGAAATTAACCTAAATGTTATCTTGCAATAATACTTGGCTCCCTTGAATTTTTTTATATTTTGTCACATTAAAAACACAGATTTGAAATAACTTTAAATAACAAACCAACACAGAAAAGTGCACAATTGTCAAGTCAAAGGAAACTGATAAAAATGCAAGTGGGACACGCAAGTGTACTCAGTCCCCTTGTGTCAGCACTTTATAAAACCACCCTTCTCTGTAATTACAGTCTGTTGGTGTATGTCTTTATAAGATTTGCAGATCTGAGACTGAAATAGAAACAGGAATTTAATTGTAACTCTACAATCACTTGGGACATGGTCACTGCACTTAGGTGATCTTCCATTTAAGTTAGTGTGAAACTACATGGACCAGCTGGCTGGACCTTTGTTGAATTAGGTCAGTTGCATTATATTCATGAAATGTTATGTATTAAATAATTTAATTGTCATTATTTTATAAAAATCAGTTTTGCATTTGCATTATTTTTGGCACATTTATGTTGATTACTTTTTATTGTAATAATAGAAAGTGATGTGTTAAAATATTGAAGTGAATAGTCCCTTTGGTACATGGTTTTAAAGTGCACCACGGAACAACATAATTGAAAGTACAAGCAAACACATAAAATAAAGTATTATGAATTTGCTATTGATTCCAACATTTTAAAAAGAAACGAAAAACAATAGAAAACAAAACCACCTCCATTAAGAAAAAAAAATAAAATCTTGGCTCTATTTTTTAATGCCACTTTTAAAAATGTTGCAGCATTTATTCTTATTTTTTTATTTTTTGCTAATGTTTGTTGTTTATATTGATCTGGGAAAGATGGAATATCCTCTGGTACAGCATCTTAATACAATCCTAGTCTGTTCCCACAGCACAGAGGTGTAGACTACACACCTTAAATACATTAAAGTTATTAAAATCAATTCAGTGTTCTGAATATCCTTGACATTTCAGCACAACAATCTCATTCAGCGCAACAATATGAATTTATGTTTTTCTCAAGATGTCTTTTTAATTAGTTGTACAAGCCACCATTATTTTTTTATCTTCCAACAAGCAATACTGCAAAGTGGAAACTGGTTGAATGTTGTTTAGCCTAAATAAACTAATTACAGTTACTGTGCAGTGTTAGTATTCATTGTTGTGCAATAATTTTTAAAGTCTCCCATGTTTGCCATGTTTTCCACAGATTTAGTTAATTGATTATAGATTATATTGTTCATTTTGAAGACATAAATCCTTTCTGTGATAACATGTATGCAGCTGCAGTGGCTTCTGTAATGATTTAGATAATTAGCTGAATGATAAAAATGCTTCACTGAAGCTGCAGGCTTGGCTGATGGAAAACAACATATTTGGAAATAAGGTGACCTCAGAGACGACGAGATCTAGCAGCCAGAAACAAACACATAAAAAATCGATTGGACCCGAGTTTGATCAAATCAGGACTTTCCTGTTCTTAGCGGCACAATACCTAAAGATTTATTCTCCTATTATTAAATAAATAAATGAAAATACATGAAGTACTCTATATATTTCTTCTTTCAGATACCTATGTCCATACCAATCAGATACAAGAAATTATATCAATTCAATATATTCAGAATATAAACACCACAACAGTACAGCCATTTTTGCAGGAATACCAATGTATTGTCTTGGCAACAGCACACAACTCCAACAAACAGACAGTAGAAGACAGTGACAGTCTTTCAGGTTGTTCTCACATTGGATGTAAATTTAGCCCAAAGCATTTCAGCACAACTGCAGACAGAAATTAGAGGGCCTGAAATTAACTATGAAAAATGAAAAACATTGTCTGAAAAAAGGGAATAGTCATATGAAATATGATTAACTAATATTAGTGAGCATGTCATGATTTAGGACTGTTGCCTTTGTATATATGTATATATAATATATAATATGTATAAATTATATAAAATTAAAACTTAAAAGCTCTTGTGGTTGGGAAGCAACTTGGTATATTACTGCCACCCTATGGTAGTTATTAGGAGCACATTGCTAGCAAGTGCTGGTGGAGGAAAAAATGCAGTTTGCATTATAAATTATTAATGAAATATTTTTCTTTTAATATAATTTTTTATATGTGAATACTCGTCACTCAGAGAAAGTTACGTATATAGTCATCTCCTTGGTGTGATTGCATGATGTGGATTCTCTGTTCAACTTATGGAAAATTAAATCAACCAAAGTAAATTAAATGCAATTGAATATGTTATTATTGTTTTAACATTGACAGGTAAAAGTAGATCATGATGGGATTTTTTTGATGCTGTCAATCAAAATAACAATAAAAATGTCCTGGGCTACCTTTGGTCTGACCTTACTTTTAGCTAAGTACTGTTATTTCTAGGTTAAACTAAAATTACCAGATACAATAGGTTTCATAAATTTTTCACAATTGTTAGTTTGGGGAATCGATTTACCTACATCAGGTATTCTCATATTCAGACCTTATTGAGACTCACACATTGAAACAATGCGTGAGTCTGTATTAGCTTCCCACAGCATAATAACCCTCTGTTAACGTTTTACCTCCGTTTCACAGCATTGCAGTATTTACACAGACTCTGATAAAGTATTTGATGCGTATACCACCAGTGGTTGCATTTCAAACACAAAAGCAATCATTATTAATATTGCTTCTAAAATCACATAGAGCAATAATAAAGCTCCAATGTTCTCTGCAACATATATTTCTCTTGATAAGTAGAGTTTATTAAAAAAAAAAATCAAATAAAGGGTTGAGCTGCATAATATCAGGAAAACAAAGGACGACACTATTGCTGAATGTTATGATGATGCTATTAAGGGTGACCGTGATTCCTCTTTCTTTTCCTTCTTCATAGTCTTTGTGAGTTTTGCCTTTCACTAACTAAAAATACATATCAAGTGTAGGATCAGTAGGGCAGTGAAAATATGTCCAAAGTATGCTAAAGGCTTTATGTATGCATGCAAGGCACTTGAAATATATCCTTTCAAGCTCTGCATCCAATCAAAAGGAGTCATTTTGATTGTGATTTTGTGATGATGACTGCAATTTCCTTTATTGGCTGTGTAGTGCTCGTTGTCAGTGGCAGATTTTGATGTGGGTTGTATGGGTAGTTGCCCAGAGAGGCATTATAAAAGGAAGTGATTGTAAAAATGTAAACTTTTCTGTCATTTATGCCTCAAAAATGTTTGTGAAGGCCTTTATGGATGTGCAGTACATTAAATATCCCCTGTTTGCTGCTGCAAATAAGTAGGTCACATTTGCTGGTTTGGGTTGCACTTCATTATTGCCCTCCAAGAATTTAACATTGTTTCTTACATTTTAATTGTTTGGAGGTTGATTCATGCAGGAACTGCACAGCACACGGTATAAAATTTTGAGACACTTGAAATTTAAGCTAATATTGTCTGGTAATTCCTTAGGTTCTTAGCTCAGGTTTTATCTCTCCAACTCTACTTTTAAAACAATTACCTTTACTATTTAACAGAGTTTTCACCACAGATAGCCTAAATAGATTTTGAAGGTTGAAAGACAACCAAATCACATTGTAGATGATCACTTCACAATACAGAAATACAAAATAAATGCTTACACTAAAATATATTTATTGTCTTGTTTGAAGGTTGTTGAGGACTAAAACTGCAGCAAGACAGAGGCAGGTGCATGGTAAAGATTGTAATGGAAATTTATTGATGAAACTGATGGACTTACATAACACAAGGGAAAACAAACCTGAATCAGGATGACAGTAACAGTGAACAAAGGAATCTGCTAGATTCTTTCTGAATTCACTCACTGAATTGAGTCTAGCAGTGAATGAATTAAACTAAGGAGCTGAAATACCTTGGGGATGTGACAGTGGGATGCAAACCAGGAGAGAACAATCTAAGAATGCAAAGCAGCTGGGGAAGAATCCAAGCAGGAAACTGAGAGAAGGTAAACTAATGGGAGCATCAGAAACCAAACATAAACAGATGACCCAATTAAGCCAAAGCTAAGGAGTAATGCCAATCTAATAGTTTAAACCAAAATATGCAAAACAAGAAAGAAGAAAATCTAAGAAACTCAGTAAAAATTAACTAATATGGAGAGACTCTAGTCACACTCAAATTACCAAAACACAAAGATCGTAACACTCAGCCCCTTTCATGACCTCCTTCAAGGACCCAAGTATGGAGGAGAGGAGACAGGTTGTGAACAATCAAATTAAGGAGAATAAATTAGGAAGTGCTCAGGTCAAGCCAAGACACACATCAGATGCTGTGGACAGTAATCCTTTGAAGCAAATGTCACAGTTAAGCTTTAACCCCTTCCAGAGACTATTTCTGGTGATTTTTTATAGTTACTTTTATGTTAGAGTCTGTGGTCAGTAGTTCAAAAAATCTTAACCTCTTCACGGAAAACATGAAGCTGCAAAATGTTACAGATTATCCTTTTTGTGCTTAAACAGGTAATTGGTATTCTTTGGGTGTCTGGGTCGAACTGGGTCAGATTTCTTGTTAATGCTGGACAGTTCTGCACTCATTACTCACTGTACTTCTGCTAAAATTGTTCACACAGTGTGCGAAACACATTTAGAAGTTTAGCAAGAGCTCTTCTGTTAGGAACGCTTCCCAATTTCTGTGTGCAGACCGTGTGGGCTGCGAAACAGAAAACGCGGTTTTGATATGTCACCATTCACATGCTGTTACATTTAAGTGGAGAATAAATGTCTTTAGGACACCTGGCGCCGATGCTGTGACTGTCTGCGTCTCCCAGGCTCATTTCTGACTGAGAACAGAAAGACCTTGGAGTACAAAGACAACAGACTTGATTATGTGAGTACACAGGAAGGTCTCCAAACATTGTCGTGCTAATCACGTTAGTGGGCACAGACTCGAGGCAGGACAGATGCTTGGCAAAGGGCAATAGGGTTATGTTGTCCTGATTAGATGGGGGGTATGTGAGGGAGGGAGGGAGGAGGCGGCTGTGAATCTTGTCTCCTACTTCAGCATCACCTTGCAAAGGTAAACCCGACCGTCACTACTTTCTCCGCGCTCAGTCTGTCACTTTTTCCACGTCTCTCACACAGCGTCTGTATTCAGGAGCTAGCGCCTTAGTCAGAGCGGATTTTCGTCCCCTCGTTTCTCTGCCCGCATTCATTTTCCTCCTTGTCAACCACCCACACAGCAATGAGTTGTCAGATGATAGTTTCAAATTTTCTTCGTACCGATTTGCTGCTTAAAGCTGTTAAAAACAAATTTGCTCGTTTCTGACATGTTTGCTTTGGTTTGCAGAAGGAAAATAAAAAAACTCTAGGGTGGCTCATTTGCAAACCTCTTTCAGTAATGTGTAAGTTGAAGAACAGCTGAGCAAATATTTGGAACAGAAATGCTCACATAATGAACCCTTGATAGTCAAACTGTTCTAGTTATTTCATATTAATAAAGTGCACATGTCGGATTCTTAAGGTACCGGTGTAAAATCCCACAGACGAATATACCATCTGTACACAAGATTTTTTATTTTATTTTCTGCTGTGGGAAACTGAGTCATTAGAGATAACACAAGAGCGTTTCTGGCTGCTTTCATTTTTTATTTTTAAATAATTCAACACTGAAGGCATTTTATTGACTTTTTCACTTTTGTTACGTCATGTTCCACCACAGCAGCTTTGGGAGGATTTCCATATTTTCCTTTTGCAGGAAAATATAATGATTTGTAACAAAGATGTTAAGATGACTATCTGTTTAACCATAGTTACTTTGCAAAACTACTAACTTTAATGTGTTTTAAAAGCATAAATGGCTTTGAATCCCCCTTTGACATCCATAAGTAAAATAAAATGTTGCCAACCACCTGTAGAGGTTTTTTTTAAATTAGTAAATATAATCCTTTAGTAGTTGCGTTTGCAAAATCCCAAAAATGTATCAAAGTTCAGTGTCTGTTCACTTTCCAATGCAGAAGAAAAGAGTCAAAAACTGTGACAATGGATCTCTTTGACACCCAAATTGACGGTTTAACTCGTTCTTGTGATTCATTTTAAATTTTCTGGTTTTTTTTCTCTGTTTTTTTTTTTTAGGGTCCTACATGTTGGTGAACTCTTCCCAGCATGCTGCGGGTCATCGTGCTCAGCTGCTGCTGCAGACGCTGAGCGAAAACGACACACATTGTGTCCAGTTCAGCTACTTCCTGTACAGCCGTGACGGCCACAGTCCCGGGGCCTTGAGAGTGTATGTGCGGGTGAACGGCGGTCCACATGGGAGTTCGGTGTGGAACACTTCGGGATCTCATGGCAAACAGTGGCACCAGGTTGAGTTGGCTGTCAGCACCTTCTGGCCGAGTGAATACCAGGTATGAGGCTTGTTGTGACTTCATTGATGAGCTACTGGCCACTTCTTGGTCAGATTCTCAGTACAAGCCATGTATATACTGAAGATATGCAGACCCCATGACCACAACGATGTAGAGCTGGAAAATGTAACCTAGTAAGGCTCTGTTGATCGCTTCTTATTTTAGCCTCAAGGTGAATCTTGTGGTAATTACTTGCATTTGCAATTCAATTAGCACTGATTCCCCTGTGAATGCAGTCATTGTTCACGGTTGAGGTCCCTAACCAGATGTGACATGGGAATCTCTGGTAGAGATTACGCCCAGCCACATCATTCCAGCTGCTTGGTATGTCATCACGTTCAGTTCTCAGAGCCATACTGTCATTGTCTGTGGGTGTCTAATGTGGCGGTGGATAGCTCAGGTAGGTGAGTGTGAGGGTTATCCATTTATTAATCCAATTTCTTCTTTCTGCAAATTCTGCTAAGCTGTCAGAAAGCTATTAGGTTGAGTAGCACGCATTTTATCAAGAACTGTCAATCCCCCTGACTTAATTAAATTCTATTCGGCCTTGTATGTTGTGACCTTGACTATGTAAATAATAGCCCTTAGCACTGTATAAACCTCGGGGTAGGAGGATTTGGCATCTTTTCAGCCAGTATCATCCAATCTTAAGTTCAGTGCAGTAAATAGCACAGGACATGACTCTCCCTTAAGGATGTCCAGGTCTTAATCGGAAAAAAAAACTTTTCATGGACTCTAACATGTTAATTTCAATTAAATATTTACACAGGTTTTAATGCTTTAAAAGTTTAACTCAGTGAATTTCATTTATTTATTTATTTACATTGAAAGGTTTCTGACTAGAACCTTTGCATTAGAAGATTTCTGGTATTTTTGCTGCATCAAAAAGAAGCTTGAAAAATTACTCTATTGGAGCAGCAGCATAAAATTTTTTAGAAAAATCTAGACTTTAGTTTGAGTACACCTTTTCACTGAAGCAAAGATCTCATATTACCAAATAATTGTCACAAAAGCACAATTACTCTAACAATTCTGTGATTATTTATTTCAGTGAAGCATTAAATATTTGTATCAACATTTACAGGAACTGTTCATTAGTAGTCCATTAATTCATATTTTCCTTGGATACATACTTTTAGTCAGCTTTCAAATAGGTGGGAGAGTAGGGAGTGTGACAGGCAGGAAGGAGATTGATACAAGAAAATTGTTGCTCTCCTTATCTTCTCCATTCTAAAAGTTTATAAACATAACAATGATTAGAAAGTTTTAAACAACAGCAACTTTGAAAAGAAGGCTTTACAAAGAACAGTGGTATCTTCTGTCCACTGGTTAAGGAGGCTATAAAAATCCGCAAAGCTTATTGTTAGAATACTGCTGCAAAGATCAGCATGTTGGAGTCAACAAGCTGTCAAAAGAACCTTTAGGGAGTATCTCCATACCAACCAGTTGTTTAGGAGGCATTCCAGGAAAAAGTCTTTTCTGTACAGTCAGAAATGTAAACATACAGATTTTGCTAAGTGTGATGAAACTGTGTGCTTTACAGAGATAAGACTAAGATTTAGCATTTTGGCAACAAATACTCCTGAAGAGCTTGTTGTGAAGCTAAACACAGACGCCTACTGTTGAATATGATCAAAGATCTGTGATGCTATTGGCCTTTTGCTGTGTCAAAGACAGTTGGTATGACCTGAAGATAAGAGAGCATAAGAACGGCTGAGCGATCTACAAAGACAAAGTGGAATGATATCTGAATGCTCTAGCCTTGTATAATCTTAGGTAGGATGTATTGCTTTCTTCTAAGCAAAAGGGATTTGTGGAAAAGTGTTAATTGCAGGGGTTATGATAAAATAAACAAAGAAGTTGTTTATTATTCTGTCCATATTAGTTGCTTAAAAAATGCAAATAAGGTGAAGGGCATGGCATGGTGGGAATATATTTGCATCAACAAGCACCTGATTGTTTGTTATGTTCTTTGGTTAAAATAACACATTGGCTGACGGATAATGTAATAATCATAACTAATTTTAATTGCATATTGATAAAACATCCAATAAAATGTAACCCAGTAGTCAAAACTCCACATTGGAAACCTGGTGGAGCTTTTTGCCAAACAAAGAAGAAAACTAGAAAAAGATAAAAAGATAAAGCAAACAAGTTAAAAATAATTTCACACTTCCAACGAACTGCAATGAAACATGATGTAAGGTTGTTGGCAGAGATTAACATGTAGAGGTTAATTGTACTCAGATACTATGATCTAACATCACCTTTTCTTATGGGTTTGCTTCCCTGAACCTTTTCCAGCTTTTCCAACCAAACAGGTATACTTATCAAACAATGTCATCTGTTGGAGTGTCGAGAAAAAAGTTCAGCTCAAAAAATCTCACTAAAACAGAATCCTGTAAGTATTGGCTGCATAATGTTGCTGTAGTCTAGTTTGGCCTCTCATTGACATGGGGCGTTATTATATATGACGGTAACACTTTATTTGACTGGGTGTGAATAAGACTGTCATGACATTGTCATAAACATGAGTAAGTTGTAATAAAGTGTCATTCAGTAAATCATGACACTTTCAATACAAAGTTGACATTATTCAAAATGTCTTCGTTATGACAACTTGACATTAACCAGGAATCATTATACGTCATAAATATGTCATAATAGTAGTCAAAATAATGTTACTGAGTGTTATTACACTATCAAGCAAAATAGTTACAAAATAGTAATTAATATTTCCCCTACCAAACAATAAAGATTTCATTAAGCTTTATTACACTGTCAAATGATTTAATAACAGTCATTAATAATTCATTTTACATCAAGTGGAACAAGTAGCACCAGTAGTGAAGATGTCATTAAGTTTTATTACTGTTTCATTAATATTATCTCTAAACTTCTTTCTGACCAACCTTAAATATCCTAGCATATTTTATTTGGTAAGGTAAAAAAATGCCTTTTTGAGGCAGTCAAAATGCTCATTATAGTGTTTGAATGTTGTGTTTACTTATTGTATTGTATATTAAAGTTTGTTATGGGAAATGGTATGTCAGATAAAATCATCCAAAAATATAATCAGAAGCTAAAGCTGTTGATTAAATGTGAAGGAAAATCAAGTGTAATGATAAACCAGATGACGTGATGCTCTCTGCCAGATACTTTTTATTTTTATTTTTAGAGCAAACCATTATTTTTACAGTTCCCTTAATAGACATATTAAACATGAGTTACATTTATGCTGAACATTGAACAATGAGAGCTGGAAATGGTTGCTTCACTCCCCAGAGTGGTTTTCTGCTGTGTGTGATCTCTCCAAAAAGAGACTCGCTGATTCTCATTACGCACTACTTCTCTCTGTTTTAACACTGAAGCAGATATGTCATAAATACAACAAAAATACTTCTTAAAATGCAGTTTCTTTTTCTTCTTCAGGCCTCCTGCGTTTGAAAATGGTTTTCAAACACATTTGTTTCCTTTATTCTTTCTTTCATTTTTTCTGTGGATTTATGTATTTGAAGGCATCGTAGTTCATGGTAAGTGGTGGTTTACAAGACAGTGGTTTACAAAAGTATTCACTGGCCTTGAACCTTTCAAATTTTGTCATGTCACAACATGTCCAGGTATGGTTTGTGACTCTTTGTTTGTCCTCATAATGCTTTCCCTTCACTAATGAACTCGATAACTTTCTTAGGTTTTTACAGAGCAGCTCTCCTGTATTCAGTATACAGGAGAGCTCTTAAATGACTTCTTTATAGACTTTATTTCCCAAATGAGCAATTAGGGGTATCAGAGTAAAAGAGATTGTATACAAATGCTGTCCAAACCCTTCAGATTTTTATTTGCAGAAATGTTTATACAATGCAACAAAAACCCAATGAAGTACAGTGGAGTTTTTTGCTTGTAAACATGAAAATAGTTCAAGAGGAATTAATAATTTGGTGCTTTAGGTGAGTCAGAATGATGCAGTGGCTTCCAATGAGATGCAGCACAAAATAGAAGGATGGTTAAAATGGCTCATGAGAAGAAGGAGAAGGAACAGGACAAGAAGACTACCCAATAAATGAGTATTGACTGTACAACCTTTTAATAGAGCAGCTTAAAAGACTAATAGCCTGGCTTCTATCTCATGTTGAGGAAAACATACTGCTCAAATTGATTGGATTAAATTTGCTAATATTGGGGATTTGATTACAAAGAATTGGCAACATTAGAGCAAATGCATCCTAATGTGGCGAGAAGAATTAAAGCTGTAGATTAGATTTTTTCTCTCCCTCCACTTCTTCTCTTACGTGTCACATTCTCTCAGTTGACCTCATACTGCTTTTGAGCACAAAGGGAGCAAAACAATCTGCCCCCGCAAAGGCGCGGATGCCATGGCTTACATTGCTAATCCCTCAGCAGTCAAAAGACCTCATCACTGTGGAATGACAGTGAGTCTCATCTTGCAACACGCCACTGCTCTCCTTTTACACAGACAAAACAGATGAAAGAGAATGAGGACGTTAAAGGCTGGGTGTTTTCTTTAGCGCTGGCCGTCCCCTCGTGTTAGCGGGCAAACGAAATGGAGTCAAAACATCAAAAGAACAACAGACATCTTAAAGCCCGCTTTGCTCCAGAGCTTCACCACAATTCCTTCAAAGAGTTTATTGTAACTTCAAATACTGATTGAATTATTTTAGCAAGCATATACCTTAATCTTTTGCATGTTGTGTCACGTAACAGGCTTCAATGTGTTTTATTCAGATACTGTGGAATAGTAAAAATAAAAGTAATGCACACATCCAGTGGAGATGCTGCTGGATAAAAACATCAGACGATTAAAACATAGAAGATCTTCATGACAAGTCTGGCTACTCTAACAAAACACTCGAACCTTTGAATAGAAATGCAATCTGTTTCAACAGCCTGTTTGTGTCTTGAAAGGTTGTAAATGACAACATATTTTCCTATTTAAAATAATGAAAATTAATGTAATGTTTTTACCCCTCACTCACAATATCACCAAACAGACAGCGATCAAAATCAATGTCATTTACAACACAATGGAGATTTTAATCCCATATCTTCTCATTCCTAGAAAGATTTTATGATGAAATAATGTTTAACATAGTATACTGTGACATAATTCAGATGATTAACATTTGACTCTTCACTTTTCATAATTTATATACAACTTAGGATGGCCCCCATCCTAAATCATGGGGGCCATGTTATTTCACAACCACAAAGCTAATCATAACTATGAGGAAAAGAAAAAGGAAACTTGGTTTTCATCTTTGAAAATCTAAAAAGTGTTGTGTGGTTTTCTACTTAGTTTTCATTTCTTTTATACACCCAAACTAAATCCAGATCAACCACTTCCCTCATCAGTCACTTAATGGCACGATGTTGGCAGGACAACCAAACTGACTGAGGAGTAGCAGGAACAAAGTCACTGTCAAAAAACACCCAATTCTTCTTATTTCCACTGGGGTAAAATAACTCCAGAACAACAAACATCCCTTAACAAAGACGGTCTTTTAATCAAAGTTTTTTGCCTCTGTGTTAGTCTCAGGGTGTACGACTGCACACAGATTCTTGCCTGCAGCACATGGATACAAAATGTCAGTGTAGCCGTTTGCACTGCAGAGATACAGATGGAAGTAATGCTTACAGAGGCTTGTTTTAAGATTTTGCGTGTAATAAAATACTGTTTACGGCATACACAGTCGCTGTTTATGTCTCCAAAATGTCATTGTGAAATGTAATTAAAAAGAGTCGGCAAAATGCTCTGATAATCACCAAAACTAAGAGGATTAGATGCTGAAAATAAATCAAAAATATCATCCAAATCTGATTCGTTCACCCACCTGCTGGTTTGAAAAACTATCTACCTGATTACTTCCAGCATGGGTGCTTTGAGATGTTATCACTTAAACGGGACTTTGCAGATTTATGTTTTTACAATATATCTCTGTGTTTGAAATAATTGTTTCTCCTTTAATAATAATCTCAATTAAGCTCACATTTTTGTGCTAGATTCACATGCATCACTCGTTCCCGACACCAGAAAATTCAGTGGATTTTCAGAATGCGAGATCACCTTGAAGCGCCTCGACAGAAGATGTCCTGTGAGATCCGTGTACACTACCGTATTCCTCACTGCGTCTTATTGGTAGAAGTGTTTGCAATACCTGGAGAACCCTGTTATCAAATATTAAAGATGTTATCCAGCCCTCCTAGACGGCCGAATCGAGCCACAGACCGCCCCTCCCTCACCTCTTCTCTGACTCGCACTTTTCCTTTTACTTATTCATCTCTTATTTCAAATGTCAGAAACTTCTCAGCTTTTCGTCTCTTCTGGCTTCCAAAAACCTGCGTTTTTACTCTCTATTTTATTCATTCTTGCTTTCAGCTCTGCCGCATTGTTCATGGTAACTGCTACTCTAAGCTCAGTTACCTAATGCTGAGTTTGTGCAAATCATGAAATCAACCTGTGGTCCTGCTGTGTATGAAACATATTTCAGTTTCTACTGTCTATCTTGCTTTCAAAGATAACAAATAAAGCTGTTTGGAAATATTTTAGATGGCAAGAATCACCAACAGTCTTGACACAGAAAGTAAAGAAAATCTTATTTATTGACTTGTCAAACCTGAAACATCTTCGCTAATTACAGATTCTTTAATTAATAGTTTGCAATTTACAGCAATTTCCCTTTATTTGTGAAAACAATGAAAGAGAGATTTTTATTTCGTCCAGAAAAAAATGACTATGATTGTAGTTCACTTTAACTGGATGTGCTGCTTCACCTCCAACTCAGGCTTACCATCAGAGCAGGCTTTTAAATTATATAGAAAATTGTAACATGTGAGATTTAGAAGCCAGGTTTAACTTCCTTGGCTCTTTATTGTGGTATTCAAGTTGGTCTTCTGCAGTTTTTTTTTTTTTTGATTTGTGATAGTCAGGGATTATTGTCCAGCTGGAGCAAGTCACTCTGTAATAACAGGAGGTGTGTTTGTGTGTGTGTGTTTTTAAAGCACAAACAATGAAGACAGTACTCAAGAATCTTCCTCAAAGCAATCCGTAGTGACAAAAGTTTTCTGTCATTTTTGTAATTTACAGTTTCGCAGTCGTGACTGATTGTAGGGCCTGTAGCTTCAAACCCATATTCACAGTTTCCCTTCTGCCAAAACTTCAGCAAGGATACAGATTCTAACAAAAGAGTCCAAATATATAAAAAGAGTAGAAGAAGGAGCTTCACTCCCTCAGAACTCAAATCGCTTCACTTGACCACAAGAATGATATTTCACTTGGAACAAATGACTTTTTGTGAATTCTGCCCAATTTCTCTCAAACTGCTCTGACAGATGGGCTTTTTACGATCCTCTTCTAGCCCTCCCCAAAAATGAAATAATCCCTTAAGCCTGACCTGAAGTAAGCACAGGGAGAGGTTTAAAGTGTGTCTCAAAAGTCCACACACTCCCACTGAGATGCAGAAACAACACAAATCATTCTCAAACTTTTTCCATCTATAAAGAGTCACATGGAAAATGTGGCACTTAGAAAAGCTAAAACATCATATTTACATAAGTATGCAAACTGTTTTGATTACATCACCACATGGTAGTAGATATATAGTGATTCATTTGTCATAGAAGGATTTGAGTTATTTGTAACTGGGGAAAATGTGGGACAACAGTGACTTTACTAAAGCCAATCTTTTCTCCTCCAGTGATAAAAAGACAAATTGGTAACTGCTTAGTGAAGGAGCCAAGAGTCCAACAGAAGTTCAGATAGAGTTGCATGCTTTTTCTCTTTATACTGGTTGCAATCCTGATATGACTGCTGTATTCACCACATGTTTGGACTAAGGAGTAAGTCTAAGACTAAGTTCACAAAAAACACAACACTGCAGCACACCAGAAGAACAGAATACTAACAGTGAGACACTGGTGAACATAATGGTCCGAGATCATTTTTTGTTTGAGTAGAACTATGTCTTATTTTTTTATTTTGTCAACGTGGATAAAACAGTAAACAGTTGAAAACACCATCTTATTTTGTCTCTGCTACAGACTGAATAACATACTGTACATCCAAAGAAAGAGGAAAATAGCCTCACCAGCTGAAAAAGCAAAGTTTTGGAATGGCCTTGTCAGTCTTGAGCTAAATCTGATAGGAAACCCTGTGGGGTTTGCTGAAGAGGCTATTGGACAGGATTTCCTTCCACCCTGATTGATCCGGAGAACTTTTGCAAGGGAAAGTGAGCAAATATTTTCAAGTCAATATGTGTCCTGCCCATAGATTCCTACTAGTGAAGACTGAATTCTGAAACTCACAACTTGTTTCAGCAAATTATTCCTTTTTTTGCTGTATATTTCCAAGAACAGCTTTTTACTTCAGTTGAATTATACAAGATACTTTCTACAAAACAGGTGAAAAATAGATATTAGCACCCTTCATATAAGCTGTATGTTTCAACTCCTCAAGGCATTATCCATCTACTATTTCTCTAGAAAACAAACAACTATCAGACAGGAGGTGGATAAACACTCCTATATTTTAGAACCTGTTATGCTTTGCCGTTATCAGAGCCCATCTCTGTTTCTTTTCCTTCACAGTAGCCTGCTGAGAGCCCTCCAAGCTGAGCCCATGCGTACCAAGAAAGATCGCGTTGAGATTTCCGACACTTGCACTGTTGTCTCACACGTAGCCGTTATCCTCTGGCATTTCCACTCTAGCAGATTTAGCTCAGCACAGGAGCATTTCTCTGTGAACTTTTAAGGATTTTCGGAGAAATCTAATCTGTAACTACTCAAAAAGTGAGTGAAAGCCTTGCGTGTCTAATGGAGAAAGGTAGAAGCTGACTTACAGGGCAAAATAAATCTTTTCTTTATCTGTAGACATTACCATTGTCTCTAAAGAACAATATAACGGGGTAATGTAATATGTTCTGGTAATGTGCATTTTATATCTGCTGTAAATCACTTGATGTTCTGCTTTTGTTGTTTTGTTTTGTTTTTCTCTTTATCTCCAGAGGACAGTTTCCAGGCTTTCACTCTTAGAGGAAGAAAAGTAACAGCTTGTTAGAATATGCAAAGTCTTATTGGGAAAGTGGATTTCAATAAAAATCTCTGAAGTTTTTTATTGAAGCAAATGCTCCAAATGTCTCCCTCCTAATAAGTTTCTTTCCTAATGGCTAAAAAAATTAGGGATTAACCAGTAATCAATCTGCTCAGCGCTTCAGCTCAGCAGAGAGTAATAACAGCTTCAATTAGAGCCTAAAAGATGTTCTCTTTTTTTCTTGCTTGTATACCATTAAGCCTAATCAGTATTTCTGGCTAATTTTGATGTTGGCCTAATAGCATGGCCGTGCGTGTTTATCCAGCTAATTTAGGTCAGTACACTGAAGCAAGTTGGGTTTTAGTCATTACTCCTTTTATTATTTTTTGTTGTTGAAGCCATGATATGTTAGACAGAGAAAGAGGAGGAAGGGGGGGGGAATTGGCTACAAAATAAAAAAAACATTTTACAATGCAAGAAATTAATCCTGAACTAAGAAGCTGATGCGCCACAGGCTTTCTAGGGAATCGGCAGCCTGAGAGGTGCTGGAAAGAGTGGAAGTGGCAACGAAAAAGCAGGAAATGTTAAAATGGGTCTTTTTTAAAAAGCGGGGGCAGCTGCTTCCAGCTCAGCTTCCCGCCTTTTCTCAGGAACAAACAGAAAAATTGACTCTGGCAGAAGAAGATTAGCCTCAGTTTTTCCTCTCTGAGAAGAGTAGCCAGGGCAAGGCAGGGTCTCAATCCAACCGCAGGAGACCCACCTGTCACGACCTTCCCTTCTGCGTTCCCACTCACCTCTCCTCTTCCTCTGTTAGCCCTGCACATCCCGTTTCTGGCCGATTCTGCCCAGATGGTTTTTTTGGCTGACCCCAATCTCCTCACTTCCCCCCAGGATATTTCTGTGAAAGGTTCTTCAGGGGTCATAGACAACCGGGTTTGTTGTCAGAATAATCTGTTTCATCCTTTTTTAAGTCCAGCAAGGTGGACTGAGTCTGTGCCGCTGTCTATAGATGGTTGGACAGCAGGCCAGAGGTCTAGAAGACGTTTTTGTGTCCCTCCAGTGAGGATTATAGTGGTGGAGAAGATTTTTTTTTGCCTGCAGACTATCAGTTAGTTGTTATGGGAAAAAAAGATCACAAGATTGTGCTAATGCTACAGAAACACAATCATCATACTGGCAAAAGTGTAAAAAATGTGTGGATGTTTTCATCCTCTATAATGTGATACCCCCCAAATATCACCTGTCTTGAAAAGCCAAATAAAAAAATAATTAAATTCACCTGTGATTTATATGATTTCAATCTGAGCTATGCAGCTGTCCCGTGCCAGAAAGTCTGGGCTCTATGGCAAGTAGCAGAATATAGCAATTATTGGAGGACACCCTTAAGGCATACTGCTTAAAATCTGACATAAGCAAAACAGTATGTGTGAAAAATAACATTGCACATCACCCTGGACATAACATAAACATCTAAATTTTGAAAAATGGTCTTAGCAGAAAGTAATACTTTTAGAAAGCACTTTACTGTGTATAAGTTCTACTTTTCTTTATTACCAGATTGTCTAACTGTATGCACTAAAAAGAAACATCTCTCAAAAAGTAATAATGCCCTTATCTTGTGTGAAGGATCCAGTCCACACCAGTCCACCAAGACAAACATTAATAGTTTACTGGACATGTAGTTTTAGTGTGTGTGAGAGTGCGCTTAGGAATAGAGGTAAAAACTAAGACGTGGTGATGAGAAGCATGTGGTAATCGTTTGCTCCTAGGATTATGAGAAACAATAACTCAATGCTGGTCTATGATCAAACACATGGATGGAAGACTTCCTTGGTGCTCCGAAAACAAACATCACCCCTGTGTCTCATAACTCTCCCACTATTATTGGGGATGGTGATTTGATATTGATTAGGTTTCATGAGAGCCCAGTGCTCATCTCGCTTATTGTTCCACAGGACAGAAAGGAGGTTTGTCCTCCCTTGAGTATGGTGGCCTTGTGAAAGCGGTATTATCTGCTGTTATGGCTTCATAGCAGCTCATGTCCTGAATCTACGATGGCGCTCATGACTCAGGCACCACATTGTGTGGTTCGTGATAAAGCAATTATTTCCCATGGCCCCGCGGAGAGAGACAAAACTTATCCGTCTCTGCGTTGAGCCTTTGGTACATGTCTTATTTTTCTCATGGTCTCTGCTTTTGTTTTGGGTCAGTAGATGTGAAATGGGCTTGTTTCTAATTAATGTGTCTGCCACCGATGGGAGAACAAGATCAACTAAAAAATAACACAGCGTTCAGTGTTGAAAATCACTCTTGCACTTCATCTGTTAGAGCACGAAGTTACTGACAAGTGCATGCTCATTCAGAGCTGGTTATCGTACGCTTATGCTTACTTTCACAGGTGCTGATTGAGGCAATCGTTTCCAGGGAGCGGCGAGGTTACATTGCCTTAGATGACATCATGGTGCTCAACTACCCCTGCTGTAAGTGCCACTTCACACAACAGTTACACAAGGTGCTGCATGCCAGCCACATTAAGTGATTGTAATGTTGAAATGTGTGAAAATATATTTCAAAGCAGCTCAAAACATCAATAGAGCTAAACGAAGAGTAACGACTGAATAACCTTTTATGGCAAGTGGGTTTATCACACAGCACTCTGACTGGATCTTCAAACCAGATATCTGAAAAGTTGATTAAAAATGCAATTTTTTCTATCCCTAATTAGGCCTTTGGATATTTCAAACAGTGCTCATCAAAGGATAAATGACATTTCCTTTCTCAGTCAAGTGTGTTGGATGTTCAGCTGCAGATACCAATAACAAAGTTCTTCCTGCCAATTTCTTGGGGCATTTTTACTGTCAATAAAATCATAACTTGCAACAACTACAGTGTAAATATCTGGTGATAATTTTATTCCAGATATCTTAAATGATTATTTTTTAGAAGGAAAGCTGTATTTGTGGATATGTGGAGCTGAACTCAGTTAGAAAATAAAATGTATTTAATTTGTCCCAAAAAATGACGTTTAGGATTTTTAAAATTTTGATTGTGTAAAAGTGGAAAGACTCTTCTATGTAAAGTTTTGAGCCTTAAAATAAGTTTTAAATTATTTTAAATAGATACAGTTATTGTTAATTCTAAGTTATTGAGATATAATAGCATATGTTACTAGAATTCTAGAGATGTTACAAAGACAAAACATATAGTATGCACAATTGGTCTTGAAGACCCAGAATAAACAAAATGTCAACACTTACCTGTACTTAATGATTGTAATCTTTAAGGCATTTACTGAAGCTGCTTTCTTGGGCAGATTTTGCAGTTCTTTTTTAAAAGGCTTTTTTTCCCACCAACCACCACAGTCTAAAGCTTTGTGAGAAGGCAGTCCAGGGTTTTTCACTGCCTGCACCAAAGGGCTTTTTGTGTCAGTAGTGGAAGGAGAGTGAAGCAGTTCGGTGTGTTCTCGGCCCCTAAGGACCTCCTGCAGAACAGAGTGACTAAGACACCTGAACTTACCTGGACAGAGCCACTCTCTGAACTCAAGGCGCCTTGTCGGCACACTTAACACTTCCCAGACTCTGATGGGGATCAACTCCCTTCTAATGTCACAGGAGAAACATTGTGATTCTGATGAATTTGGACATTTCAGGCTTTCTGTGTTACAGATCAGTGTTTTTATGATGCAAACACCAGCTGTGAGATTGGGTCGCACCCCTACTGTATACTTACCACCCCGCAGGCCACCCTGCTACTCCCAGACACAACAGATGGCATCCGCTGACTGCTCCCACTGTGGCCATTAAATAATTAAGACTCTCATCAAGACCTGAGCGCGCCTTATGATGTGGCGCTCGGCCAGCTGACATCGCTTGGCAGCGAGGAGTGTGGGGGAAGTACAAGACAGAAGGCAGCAGAAAGTGTTAAATCGTCAAAAATAGAATAAACCTATGAAAAAAAACTCCATGTTAAGAATTCTAGTTAAAGCACGGTTGACATTTCAGTTTTATCCTCCTGAGTTGCAGTCTTTGACTCTGAAACTAGTGTTGCAGTTCATTGAAATATTCATTGTGCTAAAGAGTCCTGAGGATAAGATCTGACACATTTAGCCATACAACAGTGAGGCTCCAGCCAACTGGGGGGCGTAGTCTTTTTCACTCGTCCTCATCTGCCTGTTTGTTTACTGTCTGTTTAACTCTCAGGCATAAATAATGAAACATTCGGAGAGGGGGGGGATGCAGCTACTCAAAGGGAACATGGTGGCCACATGTGGGGTACAAATACAAACGCTTTCCCTAACTTACTGTACAGAAACAAGATCAAGAAATTTTCATCTCCATCTCTGCGAGATAGAGACGCAGTTTTGTGCAAATCCGAGCAGGAGATGAGTGAAATCCAAACATTTGCTTCTCCCTGATGCTTGTGCTTCACAGTTGCTCTCTAGTCGCCACCTGCCAATCATTTAGAGTGGCACGTCGGCATGTCCTACACAGTTTTCTCAGGGATGGCTGGCAGCGTGGCCGGCATTTACCCAGCACTTTGGCGCAGCAGGGGGTTGCTTCTTACTCTTTAATTGTTAATTGCAAAGTTGGACGAGAGGGCCACTCCCACATGCTGACTCATTGGCAGCTTCGCTCAGCACACTGGGACATTATTAGTCAAACCGTGGAAGGTTGACGCTCGCTTTGTGGCTTTTCTTTGGAAACTCACACCTACGTTATGCTCGTCAATAGAGATCGATCCTGTCTGTTAGCAAGCTATTTTAGTAATGGACACTCTGTAGTCGTTTTCAAACATGTTTGCTTCAGATTATTTTTTTCAGGTCCAATACTCTCCTAGCCTGAATCTTCCCCAGGAAGAAATAGCAACTGTTCAGATTTTGTGCTGGTGGATCATGTATAGGTTTGACTTGGGCTTTAAAATTTAAAGAGAACAAAGAGGAGGAAGAAACTAAAGAAATAGAGTAGAAAATGTATTGAAAATTTACATAGACTGCTCACTTATTAGCCACAGGTTTAATGTCAGTCTTATTGATTTAGCACTTTATAACGAGGAAGACAAAAAAAAACATAAATATTATAAAATACATTACAAACATAAGAAAGGTTAGAGAACAGAATCAAGTTATAAATATGTTTTAGGGTTAAAGGTCAGAGAGCAGAAATGGGCCTGACTTTTGCTCTCTGATTTGCTCAGAAATTATCAATGTTCTGAGCAAATCTATGTAGAGATTAATTGTTCTAAAGGACGGGGGCAGCTGCTAAGATCACCTCGACATTATGATTTAGTTTTTCAGGAGCATTTGGTTACAGTATTTGCCCTTAAGGTTCTTGAATGGGTGTGGATTTGTGAAATGTGTATGACAGATAGGATGGTGCCAGACCAAGAAGAGCCTTAAACGCCAACAACAAAAGATGGAAAGCTCTCCTGTTACGTTGTCATGTTTTCATGTATTGGCTACGAGTCATTTTCTGTCAGGCATTCACTTTCACCCTCCAATTGCAAAGACAGGAAGACTGTTGTCTCTAATTTCTTACAATATCATGAGAGTCTCGAAACAGAAAAAGTAAATGGTGAAAAATAATTTACCTGTATTGAGCCAGAGGATGTGTTGAGCTCTCCATTAAGATACAGGTAGATTCTCAAGTCAGATTAAGACCCATACTCGGGCTGACTGCAGCCCATCATCCATAAGACAAGGTTTGGACTTCAAAAACTAAAACATGCATTTAAAGACCTTCTCTTCTTCAATACAACTTTCAACTTTACCCTTTTGACTTTGGAAGGATGCACCAAACATTTACATTTGACAGATGTCTGGACAGGCTTGATGGCTTTAAAAGTTACTGGTTTGACACTGACTCCCATTAGAGATATTTCCACGTAACAGTGAAGGAGGCTCTATTGTGGTCTAAGGACATTATGACTTGAATGGAACAATGGAGCTTCAGGTTGTGCAGCTGGCTATGTGGAGATGTTGCAATTGATATTCCTCTTGACTGGGAGCCATTGTGTCTGCAGGGATACCTGAGTCTTTTTGTGCTCAAAGCTGAGGTTCACATCTCTTTTGGACCAATCTGTTTGTTCTCATCTAATTTCCAGAAATAAATGAGGATGAATTACAGGGGAGGTTTACAAAACAGATGTCTGTTACTGAGCATAGATACTTTCAGATGAAAACACTCACTACAAACACATCCAAGCAAATTTTTGAAGCGTTCAACCAGAATGGTGAGACTATTACTGACTCCTTTTTTGACACTCTTATTTCCGTTTCTCTCATTGATGATTGTAAACTTTTGATCAACTAATTAAAAGCCTCTGATGTCATTTTCAAGAAATTGCTTTATTTTTTCCCCTCATCTTACAACTCACCATACTGCATTGTACTCTATTGATCTGAAACAAAAACTATACTTTATAAGAGGCCTATTTTTTATTTATTTGTTGTGAATGTTACTAAAAAATTACAATGTGACCTGCTTTTTATTACTGAGCTGAAAAATGTAAGAAATCACAATGTTTCTTGTTTTCTTTTACTTTTAAAAGAAAGAAAATGTGAATGTTTTTGAATACGAATCACACACAGATAAAGGCTAGAAGAAAAACTAAATTGGGGCAATTTATTAAATCAAATTCAAATTTACGCCTAACCTGTTGTAATGTTTTGAAAAACAAGAAAATGACAAAGTACCTGAAAAAACAAGAAAAGCCTTGACAACAGTTGAGTGGATTTGTGACTCATAATGTACTATGTTAAGGTGATTCTCTCTCTTGTTCTTTCTTCAGATAAGGCCCCCCACTTCTCCAGGCTGGGAGACGAAGAGGTAAACGCTGGTCAAAATGCCACTTTCCAGTGCGTTGCAGCTGGAAGGGCCTCTGAGGCGGAGAAGTTTCTACTGGAGGTTAGTAGTTTGATTGTTGAGTTATTTCCATGAACAAAGTCAATGTGAAATGAAGTATCAACAAACAAAGAACTGAATATAGTTCATGATATACTGCCACAGGGTATGGTTGAATTTGTTTTCTAATTTACACCAAAGCAAAGTGAAATCAAATCACACTCTGTGATTATAGACACATGGAGTCCTTAAACATCATTGGGTAAATTATTCATGTTTGACAGGGTGGTGGAGATATGAGGTTAGGTGAAGGGCAAAATGTTCCTTGCATCACTTCATCGACTTGTTTGGTTGTGAAGTAAGACGTTTCTCAATAAAATGTAAAAAAATAATCAACATATTCTTGGCAAGAGGCTGGAAAGGTCAGGAGTGGAGAACAAGCCCAGAATAATGGAATGAATCTCTGATCTAAAGTGAAAATTGTGAGCTGGGCTGTTACTTTAGGATTTGTAAGCTATCATGTTGTTTTCTGATTAAGAACATAACTTGCTTTTGTGGATGTGTTGGAGTGTCATAACTTGCTTTTACTTTAATGTTCCAGAAAAAAAATGTTTTGTATGCTAAAATGAAGAAATTCAAGTAAATAAGAAACTTCTTACTTTGTAAGTGTTAAATATAGAGACTTATACAACACACTCTTAAAAGCTGAATGCTCTGGAGGCTTTGTAGGTCGATGTTTTACCTCATTCTACCAACCCGGACCAGAGCAGCTCCTGCCATCCGTTATCTTCCTCTTATCAGAGATTAGTCTGTAGCACTAGCAGGTCCTGAGAAAGAAACATCAGACATCCCTCTTCCCAGTGACACTCTACAGTTAGGAGAAGAGATTTGCAGACCCTCAGTCAACTTTCCTGTCTGCCTCCTTCCATTAAGAGATTCCCATAAACTTTGATGTTTACAGAAGTTATCCTGTCCAGATGCCTTCAGCTTTTCAGCTGACTCTGCAGAGAAGCGGCAGCTTTATTTCAAGCTCACCTGCACGACGCAGCTCTACTGCTCTACTTCAGCCATCCTATACCTATAGCTATAGGTAGAGCTCATTTCAACTACCTGCATTCAAGATTTCTGCCATATAGTCTAAGTTTAAAGACGGACATCTTAAGATGCAAACGGGAGCTAGAAAAGAACACTCAGTGCATATTTTAATGATAAATAAGAAAACTTATAAAGCTTGTGGCACGCAGAGAAAAAAGAAGTGGCAGCGGGACGCAGCTCAGGGGAAAATAGATGGAGGAACCAGCAGAAAGTATTAGAGACCAGACAGCTTAAATACACCAAGGTAGAGAAGACAGTGGCATGGGAACCAGAGGGACTAATCAGAAGCAAGCACAGGCAGCTGGGGACGAGAGCAGGCAGGGGAAAATTAGGAAATGATGACCAAATCCAAGCTGATAAACAGGAAAAGATTAAAACAGGAAACACAGATTGTGGGATTGTGACAATCTTCAGTCTATTGTTTATATCGCCGCTAAAAACAATCATCTGCTTTAGCCATAACAGATCTGAAAAATAGTGATGAATAAGTGAAAATATTTTACTCAAGCTGCTCCTAGATTTAAATAGATCTAAAATCATAGAACCCCACGTTTGGTGTTCACAAAGGTCAAAATGACACCATTCAGTATTTTTAACCTGATCTGCACCAACAAAGCTTCATTATTAGATTCTTTCAACAGGTTCAGAAAACATACCTCAAACACACAACATATAAAAGGTGCTTTAGGAATATAATAAACAGTTTTTTACACTTATAAACCAAGAGAAAGAGTTGACAGTACGGCCTGGACTTGTTCACAGCTTCTGATAACACACACCTCGCGATAGGAGTTTTTCTACTGGAGATGCTCTTCCTCACTGTTAGGCTTTAATTTGTGGATTTCTGTTTGTTTCAACCCTTTCTAGCCACTATCTCAGCGCTATCTCAGGACTCGCCCTCCATAAAACCTAGAAATAAAGTGTCGACATCTGCCATAATAAAAGCTCTAAACATAAGCTGTAAAAAATGAAACAAAGCCCAAAGTAATGGACTGAATCCCAGAGAAATCCCAGTGAATCAAAGGCTTTATTGAGTCTAGATTTGATGGATGAAAATATCAATGTATAGCAGTGAGAAACTACACTTTACAGCAGTTCTGACTGTGCTGCAGTTGCATCATTGGAAGCATCTCTGGGTTCCTGTCGTACAGATCAGACCTCTATAATCGTTCCAAAGGCATTAGACAAAGGGGGAGTAAGTTAAGCTAATTCCCTTAGAGGTCCTTTTGTACATTTTTCTTTTTCAAATATCTTAGTTGTTTTTCTGCTTTTTACTGTATATTCCAGAAGTTTACAACTTAATATTTAAACACTTTAAACAATAGTTTAGATGTTCAAGCAAAGATCTCTTCAGAAATACAAATCCGTAAATACTAATATTAGTTTCAAGTGTTTTGCAGCTTTTACTTCCAGGATTATCTTCTTTTTAACTGTATCCATCTTCCTATCAACACTGACCAGCTTCTCATTCCCTGCTAAAGAAAAGCATACCCACAGCATGCTGCTGCCACTGCCATGTTTTACTGTGTGAATGGTGCGTTCAGAATGATGTGTAGTGCATGTACAACAATATTTCCCTCACATATTAGCTCTATTTTCTATGTCTTGTGGAAAACTGCAAACAGGACTTCTTATATCTTTCAAACATTTCCAATCTTCTGCTGGCAGATTTGTAGAGGTCACAACTAATAGCTTTCCTGAGCTGACCTGATAGATGTTGTCAACAGATTCTCCCTCCTCTCCTATTGACTCCTGGACCTGCTTCCCTACTTAATCAACTCTTCATATAACCTGTCAGTTTAATATTGTACTTGTGCCATATTATATCCATAATTTATGCAATTGTTTAAATGAGAATTTGGAAGATTTAGTATGGAACCATGAAGTATGAAATTTTACTTCAAACCCAGTCCTAAACCCTCCACATGACACATCTGAATTGTTCCTTGTTCTTGAGGATGCAGTTTGTTCCCTAATGTCCTTTAACCAGTTTGACACAAATTATATTATTTCTTATTGCTGTTTATTTACAATTATCAGAGTAAAATATATTGAAAACAAACTAATGGCACACTTTTTTGGTTTTCATTTGTGAGCAATTTTCAATTACTGTTAACATAAGCTCTATAATTTCATAGTCCAAAATGGATTAAAGGACTTTTGGGTTCATGTCAAGAAATATTCTTTAAAAAAACGTCAAAAGAAAAAGGATAAAAACTGGCTCAAATATCTTTTTAAGGTCATTCTGTTTATGTCTCTTTATTCCACATCTTTTTCTTGGTTTTTCTCTTCTTTGTTGTTCTTTTAGCAACTTTCCAAACTGAGATTTGAACAGTCTCTTCAAAGAAAATCTAAGGCTCTTGGGCATAAATGTTCCCACACAGATCCCTTTAGTGAAGCAAATCAATAAGTTAGGTTTAAAGTTTTACTTACAACCACTGCAGTAAGTAGCAAATGCTACCTCACATAACCCGTCAAGAAAGGATTTATTCTGTTGTCATTTTTCATTTATTGAGACAAAACTCTTTCTAATGTTTCTTTTTCTTCTTCTTTGGCTCTTTTGGAGGAGGTGGAGGAGCTCCACACATTTCTTCTGTTATTGTTTCTGTGCTTCTAATGAATAAAATTAGATTTCAAAATCGTAATATCTTGTTGTAATAAAGTTACATCAAACAACATATTAATTTGCTTCTGCCAACGCCTTCCCACCCGCAACAGCTAATGTTCATCATGGCTGCTCAAGGCAACCCTGCTGCATTGTGTAAAAGTATCTCATGTTTGATTTTGGTAACCGAAGGATGCTCCCTCACACCGCTTTCAGCAGCCGCCTTTTTTCCTTTGGATGAAGACAAATGCTTTGGGTAATTAGCTGGCAAAAAAATGTACTGATGCCAGCTGTGCTAAGTTCTGATGGTTACTAGAGAGCCCTATCCCCCTCATAGCTTCTCCTCTGGCTGTAGCTGTCCTCTTCACCATCTTGCTGTCTCTTGATCCATTTCTTATATAATCCTAAAGCCATGTTTTTATGTTACTGTGTTGGTCGTGTATGCTGCAACAGCTGCAGATCAGTCTTGGCTGCTCACGCCTGCCAGATTAACAGATCGTTTTGTCATTTCCTTGCCAATTAGCCACAGCCAGATTGTTTTGATAACATAAAGTGATCTCATGCTTGTTTGATTTATTCAGAATTTTCTTGCCTCTCCTCTTTAATCCAAATTCTAGTTGGCAAAAGGGAGGGAGGGAGTGCCTTAAAAAAGTTATACCCACAGAACCGTTTCACAAGTTGTCACATTACAACCACAAACGTAAAAGTAAATTTCACAGGAATTACACAGTATTTAGTGCTGGTCTGGCATCTACAATCTCAATTAAATACACTGAAGTTTGAGACTGGGATGCAATAAAATTGTAGAAATGTTCAAAGAGAAGGAATACTTGACCAAGATACTATAAAACATTTAGAGATGATTTAAGACTATGTGATTAAGCCCTTTTTTCATTTTTTTGTGGCTTCAGGAATGGTTGGTTGCTTAACCCTAATCAGTGGTTTTAGTGTTTATGTGTTTGTTTGTGAAGCTTTGGTGTGTGGTTCAAGTGGTTTGTGGCTTTTTGCAGGCCGTCAATTCAGAGTTTGAGCAGAAGCTGTGAACGTGCAGCAGTACCCAGAGGTTTCCCTGCTGATCCTGACATGCTCATTTGCTTTGGATTGTGCTGAAGCACACAGATCAAAAAGTATCACGATTTATATGCAGCACTTCACACAAAGAAAATTGCCTGAAAACATGAGAAAAAAAAAAGTCAAATCCTGTGTGTGTTTTTGAGACTTCATGGGGTTGACAAATGTTACTCGTTTTAATGGTGTGGAACAATGTGAGAAATGCGCTTGCAGTGCAGCAGAAAGGTGAATCGCACAGCATTTGTTTGGATGCCCAGCTGCAGGTGTTTAAGTGTGTGAGCTTCTCGGTTTCTGAACTTTAATTGCATATTCACATTTTTACCGTTTGTTTTGCAGTAAAACATGCAGCTACTCATCTACTAAACTGATCAAACATTAATGCATGGAAGCTCAACTACCTACCTGTTCTTGCTGCCTAACAGGAGTCAAGTGTTTTCACTAAATTATATTGGCATAATTTGTAAATGGGGTCAATTTGGGAATTTCACTAATATTACCTCCGTAATCAGTATCAATTCAAAAAGATTTCATTTGCAATTAAAGCATGCCTGATTGTCACAATGCAAGAATAAATCAGTTAAATGGTCCTTCATTTCTAACTAGGTTCAACATAATTGAACAATTCTTCATTTTAATCACACAGTGCTAATAAGAACTGACCCATATAGCAATAGCATGTGTACACTGTTGCGTTTGAGTCCCAGGAGCTCACTGGGCAATAACTGTGTGCAGGGCATGAATGCAGGATATGGCAGGTCAGATATTGTGTTCAAAAGAATACAACAAATACTGTTCATTACAAGATAAAAAGGCAAGGAAATAAGTGATTGTAGGAAGAAAAAAGGAAACTATACTAAATGATACTACGGGTTTCCTCGTTTTGTTGTCTGGGTTATTGATCTTAGTCATTTTAGAATGCCAATATTTCATTAAACTTATTGCTATGCAAGTGCTTCAATGCTCAGTAGGTTTAAAGTTAAATATAATCACATAGTAGTTCCATTATTATCGCTTGGCATTTGTTGTTACTGTGATCATGTTCCACTTAGCTCTAATAAGTGGAAGCTGCAGTTTTCCTTTAAAGTGACAGATTTTTCTTTTTGTCCCAACAGGACAAAAATAGTCTTAAAATTATGCTTCAAAAGAGTTTAGCTGGATTAAGGGACCAGCTGCAATGACTATAGAGGATATGTGATTTTTTTTTTTAATACTGCAATGCAAACCTACCATGTCATGACAGACAACTTAAGGTTTCAGTTATATCGTGACAAAATAACACACACTCCCTATCAGTTCTTCTTTCATTTTCTTGAAAAAATGATGCTTTTTTATATGATAGCAACTTGTTGATGTGAAACATAGGAAGTCATTGCAAAGCAAGGAAATGACTAGTCTAGTATTCGACTAATCGGGACAACCCCTTAGAATAGACTGCAGGATAGAGAGAAAACTGCAGCAGTAAATACAGACTTTCTTTTGCAATAGATTTAAAATACCAGTTGAACAATAACAAGAATTTCAAGTTGAGTTCAGTCGATTACTGAGTGACTGAACTTACTCAGTCCATGAGATTATCAGAGACTGATCATTTTAAAATGCCTTCATCCTGTCATCCCAGCAGTTTTAGTAAATGAGTCAAACATGCAACGCCAAGACATAAAGGAGCAGTCTGCCAAATGACTGAATGTCACCTTCCACTCGTGATGAGAGTAACATGGTAATAAAAAATAAAGAGCTAAAAGTCTGATATATTTGATCTTCAATAACAGACCAATAGGCCCTAACACAGGAACTGAAAAGCATGTACCATTATATGGCTTAAAGAATTATAGTAATACAAAAAATTTTATTTTTTAAATGTCCAAAAATATGCAACTCCTGTTATTTGTGTATTTTTTTCAGGTGCTATTCAATTTTTGGTGTGCTTCAAAGATTTTTGTGCGGTGTGTTTGTGCATTGTGAATGCATGAGTGTAGGTTGCTTTCTGAATGACCTGACATACAGCTGTGTCTGTCAGTGAGAGGTACACATGATGATCCATCCTGTTTTCTCTGACCCTGTCCTCTCCTGTTTTCCAGAGACACAATGGCGACATTTTAACTGCGGCCTCGGTCAAGCACTTGAGTCATCGGCGCTTTGTGGTGTCCTTCCAGCTAGATAGTGTTCAGCGCTCAGATCAAGACCTGTACCGCTGTGTCACTCAGTCATCCAGGGGCTCTGGGGTGTCCAACTTTGCTGAACTTGTTGTGAAAGGTAAAAAAAAAAGAGAAAAGAAATGAAAATGGCTGCTTTTCTTTCTATTTTGCTTCCAACCAGTATGAAATTTCAAAGTGATATGTTTTTCTTCTGCTCTTGATCACTTGCGACAGTGTGAGATAAAGTCTAAATATATAGCTAATTAAATTGTGCCAAAACAGTTTATCTTGAACTGCATCCCATTGGTATTATGGAGGCAAAAACTGATTCTTGGCATTGGTGCTTCATGAGCTGAAGTTGTCAAACACGCTGCCATCTTGAGCGCCTCAGCTCTCTGACAAAACGCTGCTCACTTGACTTGGACTCCTGTAGACCCTGTCATATCATGAAGCACAGATGGTGACCTCACTCTCATTACTCACCACAGCCCAACAGCCTGACATGACTCTGACAGCATAGTAATGACATGGCAGTGGTTTGATGGCATAACAGACTCCAGCCCTCAGCTAAGTGAAGATGAGAAGGGGAAACAAGGACACCACATATTCCTGTCTTCTTCCCTTGGTTGCTCTAAATTCAGCTTAAAGCTTGCTGGAGAAGAAGCACAGAAGTTGCCATTTGCTCTGTCATTGATGTTGTTTATCTCTGTTTTGACAAAATAATAATTGCTTCTGTGACATTGACATTATTGTAACCTTAAGCAAAAGTCCCTGGATTTACAATAACATAGAATTAAATAAAAAAAAATATATATTTTAAAATACATTATTTAGGCTGTTGTTAAGGTAACATGGTTCTCCTTAAAATTAAATAAACCAACATATTATAACATGATTCCATTATTTTTGTGATAATGACAAAAATAAATTTTATATTATTATAAAAAACACACTCAGCTGTTTTCTGGCAATAATGTTTTTAGGTGTCTTAAAAAAAGCAGTTCTAAAAACCACTTGAATGTTAAGTCACAGTCGGTGGATACCACCTCCTACCTAACAACTCAAAACAGCTCGTTCTGAAAGGAGCTCAAAATAGGCAGAACTGAACAAAGTGAAATCTCATTGCCTGAGAAGGATTTTATAACCCATAGGCGTCTCCTGACTTGTTCAAGGAAGGATAATAGGTCTCATCTGAACAGACAGTACATGAAAGCTGAAATATGTGCAGTCAAATTTGTCTTTCTTGAAATGGGAAGGTATTGGAGCGTTCTTTCAGCCAGCTGATCAGCCGTATTTAACTACACAACAGGCATAGAATCCTGTTTTTTTGTTTTTTACTCTGCATGTATCTCAGACATCTCATTAGAACCACTCAAGTACAATATAATGAAAAAAGTTATTTTGCAAGTTTGGCTATTTAGTTGAAGCAGAGCGCATCCAGCTCAACTCAGACTTTCATCGCCACTGACAAGTCTGTCGATCCGTTCTGCTGCCACGCAGTTTAAATCTCTCTAACCGATGTGAATACATCAATCCATTGTAGTCTTTTAATAACATGGACGCTATATAAAGAATCTCTTTTTGCTAAACTGTTATTAATCTTCCAACCATCAGCTGCCTCTGAGTCAGGGGAGAAAATGCCAGAAAAAAAACAGCAGCCTTGCAATCAATACCTCCTTCTTACATTCTTGAGAAGAATCATGATGTGCTTTTTATGGCTGCTACGATTCTTAACTTTTCAGACAGAAAAATGCTTCAAAAAGTTATGTGAAAGTCAGTATAAATTCTGTTCTCCGTCTCTGCAACGCTAAGAGCTTTTAATGAGCCCTTCCTAGTTGTTTTAGTAATGTTGAAAATGTGCAGGAATTGTACAGAAGCTCACTTATTGCCCCACAGCAACTTTTCACATAATTAAAAATAAACAAATTTATCGTTCTCCATTTCTCTCTGACTTTATTATAACCCTGCAGTACCTTTGCATTTAATTTAGACTAGAGCTGGCGATATGGTGCGTTTGCACACCCAAATTCATAACTCTAAAGGTAGATACGGTCTTAATTAAACAACGCCAGTGAGTTGATTGTGAGAAGCTATAAAACACACATAAAATGCCTTTCAGATATGAAATTAAGGGTACAAGTCTAGAAGAACTTCCTATTTGCAAACTTAGAAAACTGTTGAAACCATGAGTGAGTCGTTTAAACTTTAATCACACTGACCACTGCTTGAGGCCTAAAGATGCCCTTTTAGTGCTGAAGCAGTCGATGTCAAAACAAACAGCTGCAGGCTAAAGGAACCAGGAGGTGAGCTTCTGGTAATGTGTAAAACACACACTGAGGCGGCTCTGCTGGAATGAATGATTAGTCACAGCAACAAATCTCACTCTGATCTCTTCTCATGCCTTGTCGACATTTCTTTTCTATTTCCATTCCTCACTCACACGGTGTAATTGATCTGCCTGTAAGTGACATTTGACCGGTGGGCTGTGGTATAAATTCCTGCTTTGGAAATCCAGAGTGACAGTGATGCAGAGTCTCCTGTTTCATCACTGTGAGCAGCTCTGTGGACAGATAGAGAAAAACATAAATGGCGCTTAATCACAGTTAAAGGCTTGTCACATGCTTTCCATTTAATGTACAGCTGCTCTTTCCTGTCACTACTTTTTCTGAAGTTCATTCAAGCCTGTGAATGCCTTGCCAATATGAATGACTAATTAACTGTGTAACCAGAATTTGGCCTGTAGTCCTTAGAGCTCCTTCTGAGATATAAATCTTTAAGATACTGAAAAATGTGATTGCATTATACTGATCGGAAATGTTATTATCCTGACATGATTTTTTTAAGATTATTCAATTTTGCAGCAGTTCTTCTAGTTTAAATGTTTTTCACCAAAAAACAGGGGCCTCAAGTGGAAAATAAAAAAAACACTGCTTTCCTCTGACAGTACCTCCATCCCCCATCGCGCCGCCTCAGCTGCTGCGCGCTGGCTCCACTTACCTCATCATCCAACTCAACACTAACTCTATCCTGGGAGATGGCCCCATTATCAGGAAGGAGATTGAGTACCGCGCTAGTCAGTCCCCATGGTCAGAGGTGCATGGAGTAAACATGGTCACCTATAAACTGTGGCACCTGGATCCGGACACCGAGTACCACATCAGCGTGCTGCTAACTCGACCTGGTGAGGGTGGAACTGGCCCCCCTGGACCGCCGCTCGTCAGCAGAACCAAGTGTGCAGGTGAGCCTTCTAATCTCATTTCAAGTCCATTTGGCTTATTGGAGCCGCAAGCAAAACCTTATGCAGCTACTTTGTAAAGAGATCTCATTATTTCCTGTGAGTTAATATCAGTTATATAAAATGTATTTAAAGTATTTCAGGGGCTTAGCACACCCACATACGGAGGCCTTAGTCCTCCACGCGGCTGTCCCAGGTTCGATTCCCGGCCTGGCGACCTTTGCTGCATGTCTTCCCGCTCTCTTATTTCCCTCATTTCTTTCCATTAACTGTTAAATAAAGGCCACTAGAGCCAATAAAACCTTTGAAAAAAATGATTTCATGAGAAACATGTAATAAGGTGAAAACACATCGCTTTCTAACCTTTATTTATTATTTACCTACTAATTTTAAAGTTACTCTGTAACTTTAACAGATGGTTCCTCTGTAAAACAACAACAAAAAACAAAACAAAAGATTGGTCTGAGCCCAGTGCTACTAATCAAAGTGAACTTTTTATTTGCTTTCTTGTGTATTTATCAAACACCAGAAACCCCAGAAGGAACATTTAATCTGAATCATGGTGTAGATCATTGTTTGCCATGTCAGCTACTTTGTAGCCCTAAACCTTGAAGTGTATTAGAAAGCTTAAGATGATTAGAGATTTATTTTTAAGTATCACAAGCATCCACCTAAAGTCTCAGAAAAAGAGTTTCATCTGAGGATAATTAAAGTTTAAGAACGATCTAGACAAAATCCAGAACTACTGCCGCAGGTAAAATTATTTATCTCCCACTGCAAATTAGGCTTATTGGCAAAATATGCAAATTAGCAGCTGTTTGTCTTCAACAAATCAAACAAGAAACGGCTTCAATGGATTTATCCGAATTAACCACAAAATGCAACTTTCAAAACTATTCAACCACTTTATGACAAATGTGCTTAGTGCTTTGGTAGCAACCTTCTGTAGTTACAAAATGCTGCAAATGTGATTTACAGCCAGACGTTAGCCTCTGGCAGCATTCCTGAGGAATATTATGGTGACGTTTGATTGAGACATCATATACTTGACCATCTTCTGTAATCAAGCCTTGGTGGGATTTGAGCAATGATTGGGATTATTGGATGATTCAAAGTTTCAATGAGCCCTATTCCAGATCCAAGCCCAATTTGAGATTCCATTGATAAACTATCCTTGATGACATAGGGATTTTTCCTTTCTTTTTTGTTGAAATATTAGTTTTATTCAATATTTTACCTTGTGGGCTATCTGAAAAGATCTGTGGATAACAGATGTCCTTATTTTTAGTAGGTGATTATACATTTTCCAAAAGGTTTTTCTCTGTTTATTCTAAGATGTATTTATTTATTTTTTTTACCTTTATTGAGAGATTGCCCAACCACAGATTTTTAAAGGGGTTTTGCATTTGTCTGGAAGTAAAACATTACAACAAAAACTGCCTAAGGTTATCAGAATTTTATTGCTCAGAAAGAAGAAAACGCATAAGGTACCAATCAGTCTGCTCAGTGAACTTCATATTTGTGTAGACTCAAGCCCATTAATATGTCATATTAATTGGTTTTCTTTTTATGTAATGAAGTTATTCTAATTAAGGTATCCAGCTTAAAGTGCTGATGCCCAGTGGCCACATGCTGTAACTTTAGAGACTCTTTCATTATGAGACCAAATCTGCCACAGTAATCTGCTGAAAATTCAATCAGAGAGGAGCAAACTCTGACTCAGTCTTCACAAAAATTTATCTCAAAAGAAAAGAGACATTTGTTATCACTGAGGTTCTCTGAACTCTGGAGCTGTGGGAGACTTAGGGTGAGACTTTAATTGCCGCTTGCATGGCAGTATTGGTTTGAGGGTTATTCGAAAGATAACGGATAGATGATAGCTGGCCTTGAGCGTTCGTCTTTGGTATGTACCGAGACATGTGGAAATAATGTCAAATGGATAGGGTTTTGTGAGGTGAGAGTATATTTTTTTGCATCCCACATCTGAAAACAGGACCAGCGGCAGGAGACAGTAGTTGGCCACAGAGGTTAGCAGCGTCACCACAGAGGAAACGGCCAGAACATACACTAAATCTACTGCCCGGTTGAGAACTCTTGGTGTGGAGTTTGTATGTGCCTTTGTGACTAATCGTTTATTTGATGGTTTTAATTCAACATTAACATGAGATGGAGTTTACATGGTTAACCATGTGTATGAGAAGCGTTTTCTATGTGGGAGTAATAATGCACGTTTCTAAGAGAAATAGATAAAATGAAAACCAACTGGGTGTATGGAGACATCATGAGCCAGTAATTAATCTGACTGCGCACAATAACATGTTAATATTAGCGTGAATCAAATATATTACATATCGTCGTGGAGTAGAACTTATTGCACAAATACGGCTATACTTTTAATTATAGCTTTTTATTAAAAGTGCCTGCTCTTTTCAGATAGCAGCAAAGAATTTAACGCAACAAGCCATCATGTCATGCATGCACACAAGCAGGAAACTTGATTTTGACTCCACATTTCTCTCAAGGACACATTTAAAATGTAAATATATAAAGAAGAGGAAATGAAAAATAATACAGCGCATCAAGTTGTAACAAATTTGGTCTTATAATTTGTAAAGGTAAAAAAAAATAGCTATTTGCCACGTTAGCTGTCTTTCAGGTTAAGATTTTCCATTTTTAGTCTACAGTTTTTGTTGGACATTTTTCTCTGTCTTCTCTCATCAATGATTCTTTGTGATTTGTCACTGTGCAGTCGCTATTCTCAACTCAAGCAGAATAACAGTATTCATCACAGCTACATCCATGCTAATTTTTAAAAAATATATGCACACATAAAGCATGAAAATATTGTTTTGAGGCAGACATACTCAGAGAAGATGTAGGCAGTCATTAGTGCTGCATGAATCTGCAATGTGAGCATTGTGTAGTCACAGAGGCACAAAAGGGAAAAGCTTTTGTTACCCCAAGGCAGAAGATTCATGTACTCCCTGGTCATCACTCTTTCCCATGCCCAATGGTCTCTCCCTGCCACACACCATCCGTCGCATTTCTTCCGACCCTGCTCCAGCAGAACCTTCCCGGCCTTCTCTCAGATGACATATTAAAGCTACTCTCCAGTCCCCGAAAGACACCTCTCATTCATCAGTCTTTGTGCACTCCTTCGCTTCTCGACACACCCATCTCCAGCTGAAGAGTATCAAATAATTCACAAGGGGAAAAAAAAGAAACGAGTAGGGGAGGATCAGGGACCTGTGACTGTTGAACAGAAATGGTGAAAATGAGATGAAGTGATACAGGATTCAGATGGAGATTACGCTAATAGTTGCTGCTATCCGTGTTTGTGAAAGTCACTAAACTCAGTTGTTAATGATGTATTTACATTTCAACCAGTGTGACATTAGCTTGTTCAGCCATGTGTGGGATAAGTGATGCTGTTGGGTTTGCAGAGCTGTTCAAGTGGGCATTTAAATGCAGCACAAGATTATTACAGAAGCCATATAGGTGATTTAAAGTTTTTTTTGCCTTTCACCGTTTATGGATATTGGTTTTATTTGTACAGTGGATCTAAATGTTGTACTCACTCTGTTATTCAGGCAGGTTTTCGACATATGAAAATAAGATGAAGATAAATGCTTTGAAAAAAGTTTCACCTCCACCATAAGTTCAGACCTGCCATCAATTCTAGGAAATCTAACAACCTGAAGTGAAGTGCAGTTCTTCCAGTTGGAGTTTTTTCACATGTGCATCTTTTAACTAAAGTCTTAGTTTGCTACACAAGTTACAAAATGATATCTTTGAACAATTGTATTAGCCACCAGAGGAGTTCCAATTGTACATAATTAAATAAACACACTGGTACAGAGGAAACATTAATTAACAACTGGAGAAAATATACTTTACTTATTCTGAATAGATCCAAACAGACGTGGCCCAAAACCTTCTGCTAGAAAGCTGAAGATAGTAAATAATGACATTTCTCAACATTCAACTGAGTGTTGATTTTGTCCAAATCAACAAAAGAATATCCTAACAGCAAGAAAATGTTACTTTATAATGACCTAGCTACATTACTCAGCCATCCCTTGTAGTACTTGAAGAGGGCTATGAGATGTCCACGCAGTCCAACAGAGTGAGTATAGGAAAATTTTCATGTCAAGATGTGCTTTTCTAAAAGTCTGAGTTCTGAAACTGAATTAAACATTGGCTCAGGAAAGTTCTACAGGAAAATATTAGTTTAAGGTTGTTCACACTCATGCAACTGGTTCATTGCAGCTATTCCCTACCCCTTGATTCTCGTAACTTGTACAGAAAATATGTTGAAAAAAGTTTTGAATGATTCATACTGGCCTTGTTATTTCCCAGAAATCTTTACTTTATATGTGCACTGCAGCTGTAAATCTGTGTGAGTGATTGATATTCGTTATCTTCTATTAGCTTGGTCAAATCATGGTTTGACTCGCATGTTTTCATGGTAGTGGGACATTGTAGATGCAATAACGTCAAGTTTCACGTATTTAAACTTCACCAACTTGTTTATTTGACCTCCTCGAACTTATAGGAGACATTCACCAGACTGCGCTTCCTGAGGTTTCCTCGAACAACCTTACAAATCACCTGGTCTACTGAGCCCCCACTGACCTTACGATCTACTGCTGAACCCCGGTCATTCCCATTGCTGCTGGCCTGATTAGGTTTACCCACTAGAAAATAGATGTTGGGGTTGCTGTGGCGATTTCAGGGAGGTGATAATTAGCCAGGGAAGAGAAAGGATATTTGATCCCCCTTTCTGGAAAGTGAATTTCCGCTCTAAAAGCAGAGTCCTACCACCGTGACTAATCACACACTGCCACGATGAATATTTCCTTCTGCCCCAAACGTGTTGGCTAGATGGGTACATACACACACACACACACACACGCACACACTCATGCGCAGACTCGAGCTGTCCGGGTGCAGAGACTATAAAACTAATGGCCGTGAATGTGAACACGATCTCCGGCTGGCTCTGATGGCTGTCCAGGTGTGCCTGATGAGCCATCACTGTGATTATCAGCACGCTGCATTAGCACAGCGTGAAGCCCCTCAAGTAAATCGCACAGGAGAGGCAAGCATTTGGACTGCAGGTGGTCCCCAAACTATGTTAATGGGCTTCCACCTGCTGTTGGGTCACTGAACCCTTTGGAAAGACCCTGGCCATAATCTTTCTGAACTGCTAAAAGTAGACAACACCAGCATGACATTAGTTGCACTACAAACAAAAGTAAAGTAGCTTGTCTTGGCAAGTCATTTATCATTTCATCTATTCCGTGTCATACCATCAGTCATGATCCAGTACATCCAGTAGTATTATCAGACTGCCACAAAGCCTGCAGTGTGACCGTGTACCCTATGCGCCATAGCTTCATTGTGGATGGATGTGCATGTCCTCACAAAGGGTGTTGTGATTATATTTTCAATATGAACCATAATCGCTTCCAGACTCCATTCTCTAAATACAAAGCATTGTTCAGGTAGGGCTTGTGAAAGTTGTATGTTAAAAGTAATTTATCAGCTCTACTCATCATGCGGACACAATTCAGCCTTTGGCAGTTTTCAGCTGCCAGTTCAGCCAGTTTGTGTTTCAGTCTTAGTTCAAATGTCATACACCTAACTTATTCTGAGATTTTTCTCTTTTCTGTCTTAGAGACATTACAGCAAAAGTTACTGTGCTGGGCACATTTATTTGGACCTCTCCTATAAATACTTTTTGCAACTCTAGACAATAGGACATCATATAACCTTCATTTGTAACGGTTCACATACTTGGAGTGTATATAAAATGGTATTTTTGAGCAATTTCTTGAGAGTGTCCACAGCCCTGAGCCAGCTCTGAGGCTTTCTTCTCTTTAGCTCAGCCCACATGTTGTTTTTTTTAGTAGGATTTAGGTGTAGCGGGGAACGGAATATATGGAATAAGTTTCCTGGGCCCTTTAGAAGAGAAACAGGCCCATAGCATGATTGATCCTCCACTGTATATAACTGTGGACTTTTCTTTCTGAAAACCTTGATGTTAGTCTCATTTCCAGATGAACTCTACAGCAAACTCTACATCTCTCTGTTTATGATAGCAGGATAGAAAAGATTTCCAAATAATAGTTTTCCTCTGGAGAACGTCTAACGGTTGCTATAGAGACTTAGTGACCTGAAGATGCCAGACTTTGATCCAGTTCTCTATCTATTCAATTCACAGTGCACAGTGGCAAGTCAAAGATAGGACAGTCTTGTGACCAACTCAGCTGGTGTGTATGTATTAGTGTCATCAGGGTCACACAAAACACTAGGAGGCTCTTGCTATATGGCTGCTTAATTAAATACTCAACATGTGTAAACAGGACGCTACAGGTTTTTGACTGTGAATTTGCCCCAATAGAGAACACCACCATCAAGAATCATTATGGGTGCACTTGTAGGAATCTAATAACCCAAAATTGACAAATGTGGGTAAGAGGTAACCCTTCCCTGCAGAGCTGTTTACTGCTACAGTAGAATCTCACCACAGCACAGAGGAGTTTGAAGTGCGACTGCTGAGCTTTGCATCCACATGTTGCATCGATCCCACTACTCACACCTTCAGACACATTTGGGCAGCTGCAGATCCTTCGCCGGGCTGCCACAGAACAAGCGCCTGTGGGATGCCGACAAATAAGAGGAGGCAAGGGAGGAAGAGTTGGCACAAATGTCCACTTTGAGAAGCCCCATAATGAGCACACTGTGGCCTCTTTGGTAGTGCTTCATCAACTCAGCAGTTAAATGCCTCTCTTTATTTAGCTCTCAAACCGTGCAGACTATCAACTGCACCATTAAGACAATGAACAATGGTGCATTTGCATCTTTCAGCGGGTGCAGTGCAGTCTACCACTTTGTGATTACTGTGCCCACTCATTCATCTACCATCACATTAGTCGGGATGAGGTCCAGATCAACGCTCCACTCATATTTTCATCTAGAGCGAGATGCCTGACAGGAAATTAAAAGGGAAAGCTGACGAGTGCTGAGTTCTTCATTGTAGATTGTCATGAAAACTCAAGTGCTCTATGTAAAGTAAAAAGTGGATGAGGAAATGGATAATACTGTTTTTTTCCCCCTGATGAGAAGAGAAATTTAAAAAAAAAAAAGGCCTGTGATTCAAATTAAACCAGATCTTTATATTTACTATATATAATGAAATAAAGCCTACTGCCTAACATTACATCGGACAACTTTTCCTTTTGATATTCTAATTTTTCTAAAATGATTTCTGTTTGTTAAAATTATGATTTACATATTTTTTTTTAATTTCTAATCACCTAACCTTTCCATTTGTAGGACAAATTAAAAGATTTTCTGTAATCAGTCAAGTTCTAAATTAAGCACTCAGATATTAACGACCTAAAAATGTAAAAGACAATGTACAAAACATGGAAATTTACTTAAAATCCAAACTAAAAACATTAAGCAAAATTGGTCATAATGGCAATTAAAACCATTTTTCCTTTTTCAGGTAAGCAGATTATTTCGTTGATGCTGTTATTGCAAAGCAACTTTGAAGTTGATTTACAATCAAGATTTTTGAGTAATCAAGTCATCACAGTATATCAAAGAAAACTTAAGATTGTAAATTTACAATGAAATATTGGTCACGCTCCGACTGCTACACAACACTGTTATGTGTTAAATATGCACCAACAGGCCTCTCAACTAAGAAGACTACTGGCTTGATTGACAAATGTTTAGCTACAATTCCTTAATATTTGGTGAAATTACTTTTATACTGTTTGCCTATTGAATGTTCTGCTTAGCTGGCATCGCTGCCTCCCTCAGCAAAAACACGCCCAAGATCTGATGCTGGTGTTACATCAGCACAGCTAGCTCATTTACCTGTACGCTAAAAGAGATACTTTCTGATCGTTCAATTATTTCAAGGATTTTACGCTTTACATGGTCCATGTGGAGAATAGCACATTTACTTATACTAATTAAAATTCTACTTGCTACAGAAGAACTTATATTCATAGACAATGTTACAATTCCCTTAATGATTAATAGTTGTCAGCAGAAAATTGTGTATTGGACTAGCATATTTACATTGTCAAAGCGCCCTCTAGTGGACCCATTATGGACAAAAGAAGACCTTTATTTTACAGAATATCTTTATTATTAGAATCTCCAAAGTTCTTATCTGATTGTACAAATGTTTATCCCATCTGTTCATGAGAAACTAATGTATCCCTATGTTTGATTATTTTACAATTACTTGAATAACTTTTTTCAAACTAAAGCAGTCAAAGGAGTCTAGTGGAATGCAACTGAACCTTCTATATTTGTGTTATTCTTTTTAAACAATATATAATTTTATTATTACAATGAAATAAATAAAAAAGGCAAGAAGTTATCCTTCCAGAAGTATTTACTTTAGCGCCTGTGCAAATGAGCTGTACAGATTGTTCTTCTGGGGCAGATCATCCAATGACAGTTCAGCTGATATCCCAGGAATTCAGGGTTTTGTTCTCAGGCTTGTAAGCTTCTGCTATTTTTATTTAAAAGTAATAACAGTCAGTTTAATCCAATTTTTTAGCTTCATGAAACATCGGGACATGTCCCCCCAAAATTTGAGTTTTTGTCTCTGAGAAATAACAGCTTCTTCCTCTCTGAGTGGCCTCTTGGTCCTGTCAGTACGGGACTCATTTCACTATGGATAATCAATCACTCTCTATTTCCAGCATCAATTTGCATCTTCACAAAGATTTCTTCTTTGGTTCTGGGGTTAACACATTTTAAACCAAATCATGTTCATTTCTGGGGTGCAGAATCTGCTTGGACATTTCAGGCTTAGTTTGCTTTTTTTTCTCGTACAGTGGAAAATAGAACAGAAGACACTGATCAAATTTACAATGTAAGAAAATAATTCTCTATAGTTACTAGAAATAGCATACTCAAATTGAAAGAAATGTTCAACTGGGTAGGGTAATTTAAAGAAAAAAATGCATAACATGTTCATGCATATTTGAGTATAAAAAACAAAAAACTATTTATAACAGGTGATAAAACTGCACACATAACAGCAGAGAAGATACTTGAAGTGAAAACAAAACAGTGAGAGAGTGAGAACTAAAGGTTATGTGTTTTTTTTTACATTGTATGTGAACATCATGCTTCAACCGTAGCCCTTGATATAATACATTAGTTCCTATTTTGTGGTGTATTAGCTACAGTCTTTGACTTCCTTGTTCTAGTCTGTGCTGAAGTGAGTGAAGACCTTGGCCAGTAACCTCAAACGCCTCTGATCTCACCCTTATCTCTACTGTCATTTTCCTACAACCGTAATCCATTACAGAAAACGCCCTATGAAAAGAGGAAAGCCATATGCTACATTATTTAGCATATTGCTCAACAAACAGGCCTTGATTGGGTTAATAACAGCTGTTGATAAAGGCCTCGATTGATAAGAATGGTGTCCTTGGCTCAACTTTGCATCTCTTCAGCTTCAGCCGTTCCCCCAAACACTGGCTGTTCTGTGCCTCTGTGCATAGAGGCTCTCTGTATCTCTCAGTGAGGGAGGCAAGGGGAATATTAAAGACAGATCTCTTGTTCATTTAGTCTGAGTCAGAGAAAGTGCAGTTTAACTCCTCTGTGACTAGAATTAACGTCTAAAAATATGCCATGACCCAACAGTAAAAGTGACCAGGAGGAAGTAAATGTCCTTGCGTAATGCTGGCAGTTTTGCCACGATGGGGGATTAAACCTCCGGGCAGAGAGTTACAGCTACTGAAGAGTAAACTTACACTGCGGCACAGAGGAGGGAACTGGTGGGCGAACGACAGAAACTCAGCCTGTCCTATTAATTAGCGCAATTGGCGTGAGCTCTTGCTCTGCCATCAGGGATGTGGGTGTGCTGCGCTGGCAGCAAACTGACCTCTGTGTTGTGGCCGGGCAATATGGCAGCATGGATGACAGAAACTGCTGAGGTGGTCCATAAATATTAGTCAGATTCTTTTTTTGTACACTTTCTGAAAGTCAGTGCGCCTTCAGGACTTTCTTTCCCACTTTCTGTTTCTTCATTACCTTCTTTTATTTTTCTCAGAGCCCATGCGTCCGCTGCGAGGCCCCGTCGCCACAGATATCCAGTCCAGGCAACTATCCCTGAAGTGGGAGAATCCGGCGTTCAACCTGACACGCTGCCATACCTACTTAGTGTCCCTGTGCTACCGCTACACCATGGCAGGAGGCGGTGGAGGCCACAACACCACTGTACGCGAGTGCCTGGCAGTGGAGCACAATGCCTCACGCTTCACACTTCGTGATCTGCCGCCGTACCACACCATTCACGTACGTCTGTCACTGGCAAACCCAGAGGCGAAGAAGGAGAGCAAAGAGGTCAGCTTTCAGACTGACGAGGAAGGTAAGTATCTTATGGAGGTTAAGCTGTACATATTAGGACGCAATCTGAAAACTGGAAGTAATGAAATTACGTTTTGGAAAGTAATTGAACAAATTTAGGGTTTCAGATTTATGGGTATGCTTTACATTTAACATTTCAGTTTGTTTATCTGCATTATATTTGAAAGCATTTTTGATTGCAGATACATATGTTTATAGCTCATACATTGGCAATTAGAGATCGTATGTTCTATGATCTCTAATTAATTAGAGATTAATTAGATTAATTAATGAGCCATTATCTGTACATAATCATTTATATTATGCGCATAGAAACACCATTACTTCTAGGTAATGGTACAGTTTATGTTCAAAAGGTTTTTCTACTTAAACATAGATAAAATGATTATGGAGTTGGTACCTGCAAGACTCTTTAGCCTCTTAAATTAGTGCCTCTTGTGCTTTATATTATATTTAGGGAATATGTGTGTGTGCATATCTTTTTTTTTTTTTGCAGTAAGCAAATATTTATTGTTAATAAAATGTATGTTGAACATGCAATTTACTGCTATTGTTTTATCTACTAAAAGATTATTTTGCAGCACTTGCATATGTTGAAAGTTAGGATTGCCACATCCTGTGGTTTAGTTATTTTGTAAGCCAGATGTTTACAAAGTTAGTCTTTAGTGAAGTATTTGTTACATGACGAATAAGAATCTATTTCTTTAAATGTTATCACAGTAAATGTTAAAGTGGAGAATTTCCAGCACTGAAATATTTCACTTTCATGGTGTATGTAGTTCTTTAGAAGCTCTTTTAAAGTATATCTCTGTGAATATAAATCTGTTGTATAACAGTTCCATACTGTATGTCAGCCGGTTTTATTCAGGGTGAATTTAACATAAAGCGGTTTTGTACAGTGGAGTTGTTATGCATGTGTCTGATATGAACGATCCTGAATAAGCGTCACAAAAGACATTTTATTTTCAGACTGAGATGTAAAGGAGAAAACGAGGACAATCTTGAGAAAGAATTTCATGCCTCTTATCTTCTATCTGCAGTGGCATATCGTCTGCATGGTGGTGGAGAGAAAAATCAATTCTCCCATGAAAAAAAAATCTAAACAAACAAGATTTCTTACAATGAGATAAAGACAGAGAGAGAGATCCACATGCAATTTTAAAGCAAGTGTTTTTTGTTTTTTTTGCATTTTTAGCTATTATAATAACGATATCTATGTATATTTTAATACAGAGTATGCCAATTATGAGAGCTTTTGCCAAAGTCTTAGTAAGCAACTTTTATCTGAATTCAAAGAGACAGCTCAGCTGTTTTGCTCTTGCTTTAGCCTCAGGCCTGAATCTAGCAGTCTCCCTCTGTACACAGCTTGCACAGACTGTGAAGACACGGCCTCAACTGTACAACCCAGAAAACAGATTTCACTTAAATATTCAATCATTTACATTCATCTCGAAATCAAATTTCCAAGCAAAGTTTCACTGAGGATTGGTATGAAATTATGATACTTTGTGGAAAGTTTTCTCTCAAGTGTGTTGCAGATAAATCCTTCATGCGGTTTATGTATTAAAAGTGTCCTTATCAGATCTTTTCTGCCCTGTCTGCTCTCTGGTAGTGAGTTTCTCTTGTGGCTCTTTGTTCTGAGCCACTGTGACATTCACTCTGGTGATATTGACACGGCAGGCTCATCGTGGGATCAGCACTTCAATTTCCCTGACAAATGTTTGCTCTGACAATTTCTCATAGCTCCCGGATGCATACCGCAAGAGTCGCTCACCTTCACCCCTCTGGATGACATGATCTTCTTGAAGTGGGAGGAGCCTGTCGAGCCTAACGGCCTAATTACAGAGTATGAGGTGAGCCCATGGAGACACTTCTATTAGCTTAACTTACATAGTTCATAGAACAGCACAGTTACATGTGGAGTGAAGCAGTACGCTTCATTTTTACATAATAAATGCACAGTAATATATATCTCACACTAAAAATGTTGGGGTCAAAAGTGTAAAATTCTATTTTAATTAATTTTATTCATGAGGAAACAAAGTCTATGAGAAGTTTTAAGTCTTATTTCAGAAGCATTGAACCCACAAAATACAGGTTTCGAGTTTCAAATGTCTCTTTGAACTTTATTTTGAAAAACCAATACAATCTCAGGTTTATGGTCATTATTTAGTGATATTATGCACTGCTCTTTTTTCTTTTCTATTCCAAGTGCTGATAAAGAAAGCCACTTCAAAATTTATATTACGACTTCACAAGCAATTTATTTTGGACAACTAAATTCACGGTTGATGCATCTTGTATCACTGTACGAAATTAATCATATTTTGTTCTGCTTTGGTTAAAACTCCAAAATTAAAAGTAATAAAAATAATTAAACATACTATTTTTGCTGCAATATGTTTAGTCTCCTATTATATGATAATGTCTAATTTATTGCAGGACAACTTGCATGAATTGGTGTTCAAGAGTTGGTCAAGCCTAAAATCATCTGAATCTGATCAACCTCAATCTCTCTATGTATCTCCAAAAATATCAGATATGTGCTGTTTGGTTAATGAGCATGTTCAGGACTACTGATATGGGGAGGCAAACAAATGCTTAACCTTTAAGTCAGGGGTTTTCAAATCCAGGTGTCAAGGGCCAGTGTCCTGCAGCTTTTAGATGTGCCTCTGGTTTAGCGCTCTTGAATCAAATGGCTGAATTACCTCCTCAGCATGCAGTCAAGTTCTCCTGAGTCCTGCCTGGATTTGAAAACTTCTTCTTTGGGTTTTAACAAGCAGATGCTTGAGAAAGAGTCTTAACAAAGTCTGAGTCTTTGTTAAGGAAAACTATGATTTTTAGCATATGCAGGTACAGTGTGTTGCTGATGTCCTTTTGGAAACTTCCCAAACTCTAATTTTAGGCTACTTCTGAATCTCTAAAGCTAATACTCCAAAAAAACATCTCGTTCAAATTTGCCCTCGTTCAAACGGAGGAGACCATACCAGAGCAGAAAATATCTATTATTTCCTGGAAACTGAAATGTGCCAGTTCTTGTAGTGTTTTTGCTTCCCTGGGGTGAAAAATACCCCCCTGTCCATTTACTGAGTCATTTTCAGTATCGCTGGCACAAAGCAGATTCAGTACACTGCGTGCTTAATCACTAAAATCTTCCACTGGTGCCCCTTTCAGTGCACGGTTCACTGTGTCCGTACTAACAAAAATAGCAGTAAGGGCTGGATACACTCGCTGACCTTGCACACAGGCTTCGACTTAACATTGCACTTGTCCCATTGGAACAGAGGCTGGCACTATTAATCAATAACTCACACACATTTGTTTTAGCTGTGGGGCTTCCATTTAGCTAGGTAATGATTTTGTATTTACTGTACACTCTGTCTGTGGTAAGCAATCAGTAGGTCTGCTTACCGATCCTCACAGTAATGCTTCCTTTCTTGACCTCTTGTGCAAGGACTTTATTTAATCAGACCCCTAGGTTGACAAATAAAGTGATTTCTGCACCAGATGTTTGGACTTTCTTGTGAGGACCACTGTGAACTGACAGATAAAGCTGTGAGAAATAATCTTCATTACTCTGAATCATTGACCACAAGGTCGACTGCACTCTGCTCTGCAAATCTCCATCGCTGTTCTGCCAATCATCTTCCATCCTTTTCTCCTCAGTGTCCCTTTTCTTTTTGCTTGATTTCTAATAGGTAACAATTATATTGTAACAAGGAGGCATGGGCAAGCATTCTGATTAAAGAAAGGTTGGGAGGTACCCTAAGTGTATGATCTAGGCACTCCCAGTTCATAGTGTCTGCTCATCTTCATTCCTTTAAATTAAGAGTACCTTCTTCAGCTCTGATGTACGTCCTAATGTCCTCACCCTAATTGCAAGCAGGTCACATCATTTAGCTCTTGTCTCTTTCAAACCGTTCAAGTGGAAGCTCTCCACCAGGTACATGCGAGGCAAGAAAGCTCTTGAAGAAAAACTTTCTGAAAAATTACACTTTTTAAGGACGGTGGCATCTGTGGCATTTTGTTAACAAGAGTTAATTGAACTTATAAACACTGATTTAAACACTTGAGTATACTTTTTAATGCGGGGTGTCCAGAGTTTTTGACTTCAATAATTTGCTACTTAGGCAGGCAATCATTCATCCCTCGCATTAGTTTTTTGAAAAAAAAAAATCCCACGTTGCTTAAACCCATGCAACTTAACAGTGGCAATGTCAATTAGGTCTTATTCATGTGAAATTATAAACTGCACCGGCCTAATCAGCACAACCACTTAAGAAGCTAATTTATTTCGTAATTGAGTGACTCATAGTGAGTAACTTCTATAGAACCTTTCAAGGGTTGAGTTAATAGTCTTACATGAAATCTGTCAAAGTCTGCAAACACAGCTCAGAATCAGGGCCAAGGTGAGTTGCTCTTATCCAATTAAATGAAATCATCTTGTGTTTTCTCACCTGCCAATAGATCAGCTACCAGAGCACTGAGTCGTCTGATCCAGGCATAAATGTCCCAGGACCCAGAAGAAGTGTGTTTAAGCTCAAGAATGAGACGTACCATATGTTCTCCAACCTCCACCCTGGAACGACTTACTCGATCCAGGTTCGAGCACGTACGGCAAAGGGCTTTGGCCGGCATGTCGCCATTGAAATCACCACCAACATCTCAGGTACAAACACTAATTTCACCAATTCCCTGTTCAATAACATGCAAGGTATGAGAAAATGTAGAACGCTTCACCTTGTTGGCTTCCTGCACCATTGACAAAACTGAAAAATAAATTGATTTTAAAGTGTGGACGTAAAGGACTTTTTGTGGTCAGTTTTTAAGATTTGCAATAAATATTGAGTCTTCATTTTTTAATTGAATGCAATCACTCCTTCACTCGTTATATTTAGCTATTCATTCATCTAAAATGCTTAAATTTGAGTTTCAGCAATTAAAGTCTTTCTTTCATATTTTCGCTCATGTGGAAATTAATATATTGACACTACATGAAAACAATGTCCTTACCCAGCTGGAAAAAATGAAATTTAATTTTTGATGTATTTCAACACCAGAAAGAAGAGCACAAAAAAGGTTGAAGGCACACAAATTGGTATTGTTGGTTAATTAAAGAAATGAAATAAAGCAAAGAAACGTCAATGAACCCAGGAATAACAGGAAAGTTATTATGAAAAACAACCAGTAAAATATCTTTCTGTATCATTTCTGAACAGACAACTGCAACGTGGAAAGAAACAAGTGCAAATTGCTCACATCTCCTGGATTTCATGGGTGGGACTGCTTCTGCATGTGAAAAAATGCTTTGTGAATCCAAAAAGAAAACATATTTCAGGAGAAAAATGGTTGCAAAAATGTTGAATATTGCTTTTTAAATGTATCCCTTACAGTTGTGAAGCTTGAGAACAAAAGGGTGTGAGGTTTGTTGCCTTCAGAAGAATACTTTGAAGCCCTATTTAAACTATTGTTGTTTGCATCAGTCTTGTTTCATTAGATAGGTTATCGACAGCATACTATAAAACACTTTTTTTATTGGCTTCAACAACATCCATCTTGTAGCCTTTATATACTGCACAAAGTTCTTAGCCATCATATAAGGATTTTGGGATTGGTCTCTTTCAACCTCTGTGTTTCTCCTTCACTGAGGTAAAACTACTGCTCCCACAGTGGGGGAGCCATATTTCATCACTTCTCCAAACTTGCGGGATGCTGTCAGCTCACAGTCCACAGGATATAAATTAACACATAGAAGGCAGAGAATCTCCTCAGAGGGAAGCATGTTGTGTGCAGCGTATGAAGAAAAATGCAGTACATTCGTGAGACCTGAATGTCACTTCCAGGAGTCTCTGAGCCCATTACTAGTGGTAGGATTTCAGCCTATTGCTGTTTCCTTTTGATGATGCATTCTCTCTAGCTAAAGAGTTGGATTACATCTCAGAGGAGTCCACCGCAGTCCCCTTGTCTTACCTGCCCTTTCTTTTTTTTTAGCCCATATATCTTTTTAGCCCATATCACAGGTAAGTTCAGGTTGTGTGTTATAGATTAAACTCGCCATTCAGGCCTGTTGGATGCTGATGAGAGAGACTTCTGGCACCAATCCAGACCACAGATAGACTTCAAAAGTCTTTGCAGATCATCATCTTTCTGCTTCAGCGGCACACAGTGCAGAACATTCACTTACACTGAGCGTCTCCTAAATCTGCACTGACAGCTAGCAAACACTGAACACCTTCAGCAGCCACTACTGTCAGCATCTTTAAACAACACCCACCTCACAATACCTGACTGCACACATTTCCTCATTGGCCGGCGCACTTATACATTCAGCGGTGTGCGTCGCTGTGGCTGACGCACTAATATTCTTCAGACAGACTGGACCTGGCAGCAGGCTTCAAACTGTTTTTTACTGCCATGCTCCCTTAACGTCAACAAACACACACCCGGTTTTCTTTAAAACCGCCGCTCGTAATTGATGTCAGCTCTATTCTGCCGCAGTATTAGCAAACTGCCTTTTAATTCGATAATTATCTATGCCTCATGAATAGTTTGCTCTGCTTCCCCCTTACTAATTGACTGCTGATATTAAAGAGAAATGTGCCACAACATCTCTGGGGAGGAGCGCGACTTTAGCCAAATCCCTTCAAATGAGAAAGCCATTCAATTTAGCCTCACTCCTGTGATTTTTAATTGGCGCTGTGTCCAAGACAACTGGAAGGGGAATTCGAGTATCGTGCTTGAAATGAGATTGTGGGTGTTTGGTGTTATATAAATGTTTTGTCTCCATGCTAAAAAGGAGTAGGCATTCTGCTACTACTAATCTAAATCATTGTCGTTATTGTGAAACATTGAAGATGCAGTTGAATTAGTACTACTTTAATGAGCAACGTGAAGGCAAGTTTATTTGCTTCTACAGTGCCTTGCAATAGTATTCATACTCCTGTGATTCATTTTGACACATACCTCAAAATTAAATATATTTAAATTGGATTTTGTGTGATAGGTCAACACAAAATAATGCATAATTATGAATGGGGAGAAAAGGCAAATGGGATTTTCAATTATTCTAAGGATAAATCTCAAAAAAGTATTCAGCCCCCACAAATGAATATCTTACAGAGATATATTTTGCTGCAGTTATAGTTGCAGGTCTTTTACAAATCTGGAGAGCATATTTTTGCATATTCTTATTTGTAAAATAGGTGAGTTAAGTCTTTACCCTGGCCATCCTAACACATAAATTTACTTTGATCCAAACCATTTCATTGTAGCACAGACAATATATTGTTAGGAAGGATGTCCTGCTTTAAGGTAGCCCTCTGCCCCAAATCAAGTAATCTGCCTTGGTTACAGGATTCCCCTGTAATTAGTTTAGTCCGTTTTCCTGTCAACTCTAACCAGTTTACTTGTCCCTGCTGAAGAAAAACACACGGGCAGCATGATGTCGCCACCATCATAGTGTTTTGGATACTTATATTCTCATCTGATGAGACCAACTTCCACCACACATTTGCTGTGTTTTCTAAATATTTGCAGCAAAAGGAGCTCATTATAGCTTTCCTTTTACGATGGTTTCCTTATTGCAACCCTTCCATGGTGAGCAGATTTTTGGATTGCAAAACTATTGGTGCTCCTGTCTGCAGATTCTCTCATCTGAGCTGCGAATCTCTGCAGCTGCTTCCAAAGTAACCATGGGCCTCTTGGCTGCTCTTCATGTTAATATTCTCCTTGCCCGTTCTGTTGGTTTAGGTAAAATGCCATGTCTTGGTAATTTTGTAATTTTTTCAGGTGGCAGATAAAACAGTGTAATGTGGGATGTTCAGAACTATTTCAAGATCTCTTTAAACCTTTTTAAACTTCTCCACAGTTCTAATAATGCAGGTTTTTGTGTCTTTACTGTGCAGGTTGTTCTTGAATATACTTGAACAAATCTCTGAAGCCTTAACAGAACACACACATTTAAACTGACATTAAATCACACATGTTGACCATGTTTATTGTGACATTTGAAAGAAATGTGCTGCATTTACTTTAATTTGGAATTATCAAAGTCTCCTCAATAGAAATGTGATGTTCATTTTTGAATATTGGTAAAACCACATATCATTTTCCATGCACTTTACTTTTTTCAGCTATAGACTTTCTCTTGATCTCTCACATAAAATCCCTAAAAAAATATATTAAGATTTGTGTAAAGTGACAAAAACAACTACATGTGTTATTTTTGAGACCTAAACCCTAAATGTGTCTGCTATGTGTGTTTTCAGCTCCTACATTTGATTATGGAGACATGCCATCGCCTCTGAGTGAGACAGATCATACAATTACTGTGGTGCTGCGCCCTGCGCAGGGCAGAGGAGCACCGGTCAGGTAAGATCATCTCAAACGAACATGTCGTAGGCTTTTAATACCATGGTCTATTAAAGTTTCATATCCATTCTGTTTCCAGCTCATACCAAGTGGTGGTTGAAGAGGAAACTGTGAAGAAAGTGAAGAGGGAGTTGGGGCTTCAGGAATGCTTCCCATTGCCCATGTCTCATAGTGAAGCTCAGGCGCAAGGCACACCGCACTACTACACAGCCGAGCTGCCACCCAGCAGCCTGCCAGAGGCCTTCACTGTCGGAGACAACCACACATACAATGGCTACTGGAACACCCCACTGGACCCGCGCAAAAGCTACCTGGTCTATTTCCAGGCAATGAGCAACTTCAAAGGGGTGAGTGATGAAACTCCAGCCAGAGATGTTGCAGATCTAGCAGTATTTGATCGCCAACATATAAGCATAAGTGTTTAAAGCTATTCCAGTAAAGGGCCTTTTTGAATAAGTTTCTGTTTTTTTTGCAGCTCTAATTAAAGCTGCAGGACACTTGGCATTGTCTAAGATCACAATCCCCCAAATTATTATTTGTGCTGTTAGAAAAATTGTTGGTCTGCAAATGTTTACATCCCTCTGTTTTTCGATTCTTTGGAAACAAAACATTTCTGAAAAGGGAATTATGTGCATTCAAAAAAGAGGACCTCTGACTACCTGAAATTACCTAAAGTCCCAGCACTTTTCAGTTCCAATTCAGTGCTGTTTCCCTGGATCATTGTTTGATAGCAGACAAATACTCTAGACGTTCCTTGGGGGATGCCACATTACCTGTCTAAATTTCATCACAGGAGAAGTTTGTACCTTTGTAAGGCAATTACTTAAAAATAATTGAGTGAAGGCGCAGAAAACCAGAGGTAGGAAGCTGGTGTTTTAAAATGTATAGTCTATGAAACTTGCTTCTGATGGACAAAGGTGTTTGCTTACAAGGCAGTAAAGAGTTATGTCACTTTAAAGTCTTTTAAAAATGTACTTTCTTTTTAAGCTGTGCTGAAGAACAGTTAAACATTTCACATTTGTATACATTTATTAGCTCATATAGTTTTTGCAAAAAGTTACAGAGCTTCATCTTTTCTGTACAAAGTCTGTGCCAAACACTGACTCGTTGTGACTTATGGATCACAACGACTTATGGATCAGTGCTTGGTGTAGGTCTCCATTTGTTTCTTTTTCCTGTATATTGTAGGAGCTCTAACTACAGGTGAACTCCGTTAAGTTTCCTGGTTTCGGTCCAAAATGTCAATAAGCTTTAAACCACTTTACCAGTTGTATGTGGTGATAAAAGATTGTCTGAAATGTTGAAGGAAGTCGCTCTTTACCTCCCACACTTTATTCATGGGCACTTTCTTGGAGAGAACAGTGAGGAAGCCCACTCACATTGATGAGAAGTAATCCTGCATTTATATCATTCTTGGCAGAACTGATTCCCGATTTGATGTCCTTGATACTAGTCAGACTCATTAAAGTGGAACTAAACCCAACGTTAAAGCACAATCCCACCCCAGACAAATTTTGAAAGAATTCCACCAAAGTTGGCAATGCCAAGAGACGCTGGGGGCCGCAATCAAGTGTGCAGAGGGGACTAAGCGAAGGTGTGATTCTGAACAGAAAACTCATGTGCTCAACAAAATCTTGTATGCAAACCATAATAACATTTTCTAAGCCTTGCACAAAAAATATTTTGTCATTGTTAAATCACAGACAGTAGACCAACAAGGTATTGTAGGTGGAGATTTGTCAGGTTCTCCTGATACCAATCATTTGAGAACATCGCGGTTAGCACCCCAACGTGACCCCTGAAATTAGGCTGGGATGTGCGATTTTAAGCCCATCTCACCCCTAAGCCCATAGAAAAATTTGTTAATTGAATTTGGGGATTTCAGCTTGACTCCATCATAGGTTTAGTTGGTCTCATAATGCTAAAGTTAAACAAATTTACATTATAATTTAGTCTAAATATAGACAAAACTCATTTTTTCATTCTGATATGTTTTGTTTGGGACAATAAATCTCTTTGTGATTATTTAAGATCCATCTCCTCTTTTTCCACTATAATCTGAAAACAGTGTGAACTGTCACCATCTCAACTAAATCTGTTGAATTTGTAAAGAGACATACATATGTGTCACTGACAAAACCTTTGTAGCTGAGAAACAATGCAGTAAATAAGTTTTTACTTGTGTCCGTTTGGCTACTTGAGTCTTGTCTGTTGATGGTTCCCATATTTTTGCCTTTCCTTTTTGAGCCAAGTATGGAATATAAGTCCCACAAATAGGGCTGGGTGGCTCATCCCTTCCAGTATCATCTGTTTCCAACTCAGTGGAGAAGCACATGGAGGAGAGTGCAGTGTGAGCACTTCACAAAACTAGCCTGCTAAGCATGGGATTAGACTGGGGACGCCTGGCTTTACCAGCGGATGGGATTATGTTTTGTTTGGCCTGGCGGGGGGCCAGCATTCTTGACCCATGGTGCCAAATCATACAGCCAACATTGTCTCCAGTCTTTCAAATCCTGCAACGTACAGTTTCATTCAGTCCTGAAATCTTGCTGTTGCTGGTCTGAAGCAATCCCCTGTACGGAAAAAAACACACACACATGTGTGTTCAATAAAAAAGGCAAAATTCATGATTCCCCTGCAAAGAAAGGATGCCATTCCAAATTTTAGGGTTTATGGACGTGAAAGTATACAGAGCAGATTGTTACGTGTCCTATAAGTTTGGAAATAAATGGTGACATGTCACAGCAAGCCTGCAAATAAAATGAACTGCAATAGTAAAAAACGTGACAAATTCACAAAGTAAAATGGATTCAGAAAGCGGGTAATTAGACTGCTAACAAACCAGCCAATCATGCACCATGGTACTTTTGTCTGATAATAGTGTTATTAACATTTGAGAGCCATCATTTTTCACCTCACAGAGTGATCTGACAGCAGTCACATTCAAGTGTTTCTGAAACAGTCTATTAAAGCCAGATGTTGATGTTTGGCTCATGGAGTCTGTTTGGACCAGGAATGTTCCAGCAATTGCTTAATGGCTGGTGTTGTTTTGGATCTTTCTGCTGATCCTCCAGGTGTAACTAAACTCTACAGGCCTTTCACATTTTAGCACAGTGCTCACAAAATTCAGGCTAAACTAACTTCTGGTTTTGAATTTGTTGGATAAAAAGCTTCACCTCAAGTATTGTCCAATGTGTAATTTAAATATATTTATAATTAAATTTTCTTATATGACATTAAGTTGGTAACTGATGAGATTATTTTTAAAATTTAGCCTGTCGACCAATTTCAGTCAGTTCTGATTTGTACTTGTATCACCTACTAAATATTTAGTAATGCCATGAAGCCTTATAGTCAGAATTGGCTTTTTTGGATTGCAATATAGTCCAAAAAATAGTCAGTAGTAAAAAAAATGAACCCAACTCTAAAGAAAATACTATTACCTTTGTGTTTATTCAAGACTATTTGTCAAGTGCAATATTTCACAAAATGTCAATGCGCTTCTACAACATGTATTTATAATAAAATGAAGCTTTATTTATTGTAGCTATACAATAATCTTAAGAATCCATTTTGTCATCAGTCAATTTTTGTATTGTGGGAAATATAATTCACAGTTTTACAGCACTGCAGTTAAAAGGCATTTTACTGTTAATTTAAAACATAAAATATGAAAATAATGGCATTTCAAACTAATGTGTGTATGTTTGTTATTGCAAGAAAACAGTAACAGACTGAAACTATCATTTATGTGTGAATTTCCAGTAAAGTAAGTAGACCTTTGCTCTTAAAGTGAGGCGCAAAAGTTTGAAAAGATAACAGATCAGCTTTTCTGATTTTAGTCAGCCTTTGTCTCCTCAAGTTTCCCTCCCTGCTTGTATTTTCCTTGCATAGAAAATACATGTTGCTTTCAGAATGATTCACATTTTTCTAAGTGTCAAAGTTATACTGAAAACAGCTAAGCCGCTGTTTTACAGCAACAACTTCCATCCCAAAGAGACCAGTTAGCACTTAGATATGGTGCATTGACAAATCATAAAAGCTAGGTTTCTGATCAGTTTCAGTGCATCTCTGTTTTCCACCGGATAGTTAGTTTCTTGCAGCAGCAGTCCTGATTTAAAAATGAGACATCAAAAATACTGTGTAAATCTTCTACAATTGATCTCTAATCCAGTGTCCTGTGCACTACCATTGTTTTGACATGTTAGATTTAATAATCACTTGAGGTCTTTGTATCCTAACGTTTTCATTAAAATTCAAGATGAATTGTCAGGCCCATTAATTGCACTCATTAATTCAGTATTTGTGTGCGTGTTTTTTTGTTTACCTTTATGGAGGACAAACACTGCAATGAATCCTCTTAAAGACTAGTGGTGGTGTAAGTAAGTAGTTTCATTGGTAGCATTTGACCCAGAATATTTGGAACTTCATCCCTACTATTATCTCATAGTAGCTGTCAAGCTTGGGTAATTGCTGCAATTAATTGCTTACAACAAAAACAGACTGTTGCTTTGTAGGCCACACCATCACAATCTGTAATGTTTTAACTTTTATGTTGCAGCTTTACCCACTGACAAACACATACACAAACCGTGTGCTGTGGAGCCCTGTGTTGTGCACTGGCATTTGTATTTTGTATTTAGAACTGCCAGGAATCAGCAGCCCCTCTGGCATGACTGGCACTGCACACAGAGACATGTGATGTATGTTTGACAGTCTGGACCTTGGCAGTTTACTCCTCTGCTGAGCTCTTGCGCATTGATTTAGGTGCCCATTTTACTGAATTTGCCTCCATTCATCACAATAGCTTGTTTTTGCTGCAGTAAACAGCTGACGATGTATGCATCTTAGTTGGCCAAAGCCTGTAGTAACTAAATGTATGACTGACCTCAGCTGCTTTGGAGGCAGAATTAGATGAATCAATTTCAGTTCTTTTTTCTTTTAAAGAAAACTGTTTTATATAATTAAAGACTGAAAGCTCAAACTCAGCTGTTTAGTGTTGCCCTTTTGATGGTTGGTGCAAATTGAGTCATCTACGCATTGAAAGCATTTTCCTTGTTCATGTTGATCATTTTGTTTTTTTGATAAATAAAGCATGCTCACCTGAACATTTTTTAAAACCCTGAGTTTATTTGTCATTTATAATTTGTGGATGACAGAAAATCTGTAAGAAAAAAATAAAGCTTGTGCAATTGATTGTTGTTTTCAAAGTTTATTAAATGTGTGTACTGTTTGGTCTTTCCAGCCCACAAAATAGCTTAAACTCAATATTTCAAAGCTTAAAATGAAAGTGACATTGACAGCGATGTAAACTTCTGGCTCTCTGCATGGTAGCATGTGGCTACGGACGTGCAGATTAAATTGCTGAATTATAAGCATGTTTGAAGTGACCATCAGCTTAATGTGGAATGGCAATTTAAAAAAGGCTATTTAACCAGAGTTTAAGAAAATCACTTTTTTTTGCTTCTTTCCAAATAGGCAAAAATTGCTATAAGTGTCCCATAGTGCCTGAATTGGCATCTGTAAATTTTAATTTGATAATAAATCTCCTCCATGGGGGGGTGCAGGATGGAATTGGATTACAATCTTGGATCTCATTAGAATTATTTGACAAAGGTCTCTTTCATAACGCTGAGATGTCATCAGATGAAATCTGAATAAAATTAATTCGTTTTCATCGTGGGGCACTGGTCTGAAACCCGCCTTTTAATTACACTCTCTTTATTTCAGCTCCCATCTTTTTTCTCCTCAGTGAAAAAAGAACCTATAATCTTCTTTACACACTTCACCACAGCTCTCAGGTTCAAGATATTTTACTTTAATATTGTTTGATAATTTGTACTTTTACTTCATATCAGGATCAGTATTGTCTAATATGTTTACTTGCCTTTGGATGAAACACACATTCATGTCAATTAATTAATTTTTATCTCTTGTCATACTTTCAGGGTAATACACTGTTCTTCAGCGATGTAATTTTTGCTGTCTTACTCTCATTTGTTTTTCAAGTAAAATGCTAAATGACACCTCTCCACTGATGACTGTCTTTTCTTTGTATTTCAGGAATTCAGAATTAACTGCATCCGCATCGCTCGCAAAGGTAATTCAGAAAAGTTTTTCTCTAATTCTACAAATATTATATGTTAATTATTTTTACCTTTTAACAAGCCAGTGCAGCTTAGCATTTTCTAAAAGTAAAAAGCCATGAGCAAACCATGAAGATGCAGTGTACTTTATGTGTGTGCTGCACCGTTGTTTACCCTTTTTTTAAGTACAAAGGTTTGGATCCGGACATATTTTCTCTGATGGTTTCTTGTTGTTCAGCAGTGGGCCCCAGAGAAAAGGGCAACGAGCAGGGAGGGATTAGAGGTCAGGCTTTCATCCTGCCTGTTTGGGGGCAGACAGTGGGATACACCACATCAAACCAGTCTCTTTGTTCTCATCAGCAGCCCACCAGATAGCTACATCTGAGAGCTCTGACCTCGGTGCATCCAAAAGGGTTCTCCAGATCAAAACTTCCAGATGGAGCTACCTTGGCCTATCAGTATAAGAAAGTGCTGCCCCCTCCCCTTCTCCTCTGCACCTCCATGTTTTGATTCAAAGAGACATGAAAAGGGCAGAAAAATTGACTTTAAGTCCTGATGGCAGGAGAGTCTCTGTGCCACAGTACGCTGTCATATCATGGCGAATAAAAGTCATGTATTTATAGTTATCAGTGCTGCAACAGTAAGCGGAGCCTTGTAAGTCAATTGATTTAAAGGGTTGTCTCTTTTCCTTTTTTTCTTTTTTTTTGAGAAGGACTTCTTTTGTGGCTATATTACGAGAGATGAGGCTCTCCTCAAGCATAGAGCCAAAAGGCAAAGCTCAGCTCTCACTCCATCTGCCTCACTACTCAGTTGGGCATTGATTAATTATGCTTTCTTACAGCAAAGAACTGAACGGTTTGCTGGCCTCATGCTTTTTGACACAAAATGCCAAAAAAGAAGGGAAAAAATTAGTGGTGCAGCAAGATATTATAAATTTTATAAAAAGACAGGAAACAGAAGAGAACATAACCTAAAAGCAAGATGACTAATGCATTCTTAGGATTTAGCTAATTTCCTGGAGTTGCATGTAGGCCAATACATTACATTTTAGTCTGAGCAAGTCCAAGTCAAGTCTCACATCACTGAAGGCCAAGTACAAAGTGACTAGACTAACCATTTCTTCATCAAATCTATGACATGAAGGCAACAATATAAAGAAAAATGGTTGCAATATATTACGCCACACTGTGCAGACATTTGTCAAAAAAAGAAAGAAAGCAGGCCTCCTTTTTGTTTCACTCTGCAATCATGTGCTTCTTTATTTCAGTCTGACCCATAAAATCCCAACAAAATATAAATAATTTTCTGGTTTTATTGTGACAGAATGTGATTTAGTTGAATAATGGATGAATAATCTTGCAAGGCACAAAGTACTTATCTACTTGAAGTTCATAAAATGTATTTCCTAGCTTACTATTCTTTCTATACTAAACATTTATTTCTCAGTTGAGTGATAGATCAGGATACATGCAACTGGAGAAGGTTATTTGTGTTGTTAATCTGTTCTAAACAGACATATTTTATTCTCTTTTTGGTCATTTAAACCATGTCATAACTAAATATCTTTCTATAGACCAAAACTAAACTTTCTCAATATTTAAATATTTTAAATCATGGCAATTTTCAGTACTCAGTTGGCTATATGGATTAAATAAAGTATGCACAACACTGAAGATATATTACATGGGAAAATATTGACATTTTGGAGTGTATTTAGTATATACTTTGTATGTGAGAAATGTTGGCTTTAAGGGATAGAAAGCCTCTGTCCTGCTCCACAGAAACGATTGGGCTGCTCTATCCTTTAGAAATCTAGGACTAATAGTCTCAGAGCAAATTTGCAATTTGTAAAAATATTGCCAGCATTACATTCTAAATTAATCCAACATGCTGTAATCATGAAAGCTCAACCTTATTTCCAGTTCTAAGGTGCTCCAGGAGGTTTTTTTTGGCTTTCAATGATTTCTCGACCATTAACATAGCCTCTGCATTATCAGGTCCTGAGCCATTATTATCAAGCAGCCCATCACCAGTAAAGTGGAGGCAAATGATTCTGGCTTGGATAACAGAGCTGGAGATTACATTTCAACTTCCAGGTGACAGTTTAATTAAGGATCCTCTGGCAGGCACAACACAACAATAGACTTCCATTTCTTTTCTAAGTGCCAATTTCCACCACGGGGCAGCAGGCAGGTGCTTGGATTCATGTGGAAATCTATTTCATGCTCCTGTTTGGCTTAATGGAAATTTTGAAGCTAAATATGACAAAACAGCCTTATCTGTCCAAAACATTGTGGAACTGAAATTGATTTTCCTCAGCTCCTCATCTAAATGTTTAACTGGTATATCCCTTTATCGGAGTAATAGTAAATGGAAAGACAATGGAATAAACAGAGTCTGTTACTGCGAGGAGTTTTTGAATCGATCAGCTTTCTGACAGGCTGAATTATTGGTGTTTTGATTTACAGGAGTCACGTTTTCCCAAAACCCCCCTTTCTAACACTGGTGCATATGAAGAACACCTGTTAAATGCTTTATCAATAAATGGGACAGACATATCCAGAGCAACATGGCAACACAACAGCTATCCTAAAATAAGACCAGTGGCTCATTTTCTCCACTCCACTAAGCCAGACGCTCATCACTTATTAAAAACCCTGACAAGTAATGAAATTATATTGTACTACTTTCATCTTTATTTGGGATGAGGGTTCAAAAGCACTGCCCTTGGCTGCTGATAGTTGGGCTAAAGGATGGCTGTATTTTCATTGTCCCTGCCCTAGATCTGATTTCCCCCCCCCCTCAGCACACTGTGAGATAGCGCTCTATCCCCAGGCGAGCTCTGACTTTCTCCTGCTCTCCAGATAGTTTGAGCTGTTCCAATGGGATCAGAAGGGCTGGTTTCAGGGCTGTCAAAGCCTGGAGGACAGGCTGGCAGTAGGGAGCAGACAAAAAAAAAACTAGATCAGTGGGCCCCTATAACAAGACAAAGGCAGCCCCTCTGCTCAGCTCCATTTACATAAGTATGAAGCTTTACGGTAGAGAAATGAATAACCTGCTATTATGATAATGACCTTTTCATTGGCTAACAGACACCAGGGCACCTTGAGATTATGCTGCAGGCCTGAGTAGATTATTTTGACTGGGAATGCTATATTTAATTCATTTTCTGCTTAAAAGTCACCTTTAAAGTTTCATTGTATGTTTCGCACTTCAACTATAAGAACTGTTTATACAACGATGTTTTGCTATATCATGTTAGGGCCAATGCAATCTTGAGAAAAACAAGATCAGCCCATAACCAATGACATACTTATTTCGGAGAGTAAACCAGAAATGGCGATTTCTTTGCTGTTTTCAGAGTTATGTAAGCACTACAATAACAGAAAGTTGAGTGGAAGGAAAAAGTTGCATTAGCAACAGTGGCCACCACAGCCTAACGAGAACTGTGCAGCAAAGCTCATTCAAAACTTTGGGAAGAGTCACATGAGGTGGACTATAGCTAGAGTCAGATGTAAACAGGATATGAGCTGCAGCGGTCATATTCCTTGTGCTAAGCCACCGGAAGAGATTAAATCAGAAGCATCTTATATGGGCAAAGGAGAAAAAGTAGTGGTCTGCTGCCCAGTATTTTAAATTCCTTCTTTTGGAAAAATGTTTATTTTTTCCAAAATTTAGAAATCAACACCTTAGAGTCACAAGGGACCATGGGGAGTCCCAGAATCCAATTTGCTTGAGGTCAGCAATCAGCAGCATTTTTGATGTTGGCTCACTGCGTTTTATCCAGTGTAAAGTCAGTGCAGCTATCCAGTACAGTTATTTTTAGAGCTCCTACTGCTTTCCCCTGCTGACAAGCTTAATGGAGATTCTAATTTTATTTTGCAGCAGGAGTTTGTCCCTGTCCACACGGCCAGTGCTGGCTTTAAGGCTATGTTATCACTGTTAGTTGTTTGCCTTTAAGCTGGCCTAAACCCAATTGAAAATCTGAGTAAAATTGTCTAGACAAGCTAAAGTCCACTATTAAAGCAACCTGGGCTCCCTTAACACTTCAGCAGAGCCAGAGGCTGAAAAACTCCATGCTACACCACACTGATGCACTAAATTACATGAAAGGAGCCCAAGTCCAAAGAGTGCAGAGTACAAACATACCTCTTAGCAGAGCGACATTTCTGTGTAAAAAGGACTTTTTTCAATTGTCCTTATGTTAATTTTTTATGAGAAACAAATAAACTAACAAAATAATATTAATGTGACTTAATGAAAGAGATTTATGTTTTCATAATATTCCAATTTATTAAAATGAACTCTTATGGGTATACAGTAGACCCATAAGCTTATACAGTAGACAAGCGAGAGCAAATCACCTAATAAGCCAAATAAAAGCAACAACACATTTTTAAGTAATTGATTTTTATAGATACAACACTGATTAAGTCTTTGCATCCAGGGTTCTCTTTTGTTTGCCACTGCTCAAAGTTGTCTGTCAAAGAGTTGACAGAAAATAAGTTAAAAAGCAACCAAAACCAAGAAAAAAATAACTATTTTGAGAAAACTCTTTTTAACAACTATTAATCAAAATGGCACAAAAAACTGAAAGCCTGAATCTTTGGATACAAAATATAAAAGAATTATAGTTGAATTTTTTTCACAATTGTGTGTCTGTAGAAATTCCAGGTTTATTGCATTGTCTATTATTTTTTTGTCAGTTTTTTCACAGGAAATGATCACTAAGACAAAGAGACCAATTTGGATAGCTAGAAAATATGCTTCCTTTTTTCAGCAGAAGTCACATTTGTACATAAATGACAGCCTTGTAGGGTGTTTCTTCCTAATCTTAACTTATGCCTTCTTGTTGTTTCTTTACTTTTGTGTTCTTGCTTCCAGCCGCCTGCAAGGATCACCAGAGAGCTTTGGAGGTGTCTCAGCACTCTGAAGAGATGGGGCTGATCCTCGGCGTGTGCGTTGGAGGCCTGGTGATCTTGATCCTCCTGCTCGGCGCTGTTATCATCATCATTAAGAAAGGGTAAATGACTCCTATATGACTTGTTCCATGCAAGAGAAACATGCCTCATTTTGTTCAGTCATGCCACATCTGCCACATCTCTTCATTTTGTTGCTTTAAAGAGCTCAGCGACTACCTTCTATGCACTTGCTGAACTTTGCTAAAGGTCACGCTTTCTAGGGAAGAGCAGGACCAACAAGCAATGCTGTGTTGTTTTCCTATCCCAGAGGGAGCAAATAGCTCACATGCGCAGAGCCCATCTGAGTGTGAAGTATTTAATTAAAGGCGGATACAATTCAATTAACCACTTAATTACGCACACTGAGTAGAAGCCTGACCCTTAAATGAGATGGCAATTGGGAGAGGAAAGGTGTCCCTTCTGAGATTATTAGCCAATGATCCCAGGAGTAAATTATTTCCACCTTTAGCTCTTCTACTTAGATAACTGCATCTTCAGTTTTTTTCTAAGTCACAGAGCCCACTAGAAAAAAAAATATCTCCATAGAGGAGTCTTAACTGCTTGTTCACTATTCAAAATGCCGGCACAGCATCTTTGCTAATATTGAAGAAAGCCGATAATTGAAGTCGCTGCTCTTCTGGACACTGACTCCTGAGCCTCTGTAGTTTTTGTCCCAGAGAATTGATTGCCAGATTGGCTGTGACAGGAAGCTATGAGGCCCAGTGTAGTGCAACGGCCAGAAAACGAGTCGATTGAAAGTTTGTCCGCCTCGCCGTGTGTTTGATCTGCCAGCTGCTGCTTGAACCACTCGCATGTGTCATATGGCCACCTGCACAGCTGGACTCTTTATTTTCACTGTAATCAATGCATTCTGCCCTCAGCTGGCATCGCTTTCATCTTACATATCTTCTTTCTCTTGATTTTCCTTCCCCACCACCCTCCCTTTGCTGCGCTCTTGCCAGAAGGGACCACTACTCTTATTATCCGTAAGTGTCTCCACCTCTCATTTACTGATTCATCATTTACACGCTTGAGCTCCTGCTTGTCAGTCATCAGTTGAAGGGGAAATTCAACCCAGTATTTTTTTCATATTTAAAATACAGAGCTTTGAATACCCCTTGAGCATCTCTTTGTTTTGTCACATTTTAACAAAATTGCACTGTATTTTTGTTAGATTTTTTTTTTAAATGGAAGAAAAACAACTTTCAAAAGTTGTTGTACCTAATTAACCAAAGCTAAGAAATCTGAATCAACTCGTGTGTAATTGAAACTGTTAGAAATACAGCTGTTCTGTGAAGGCTTCAGATGTTTGGCATCCAAGAGGACAAAGGTAACTCTGGAGAGACCAGTCAATCACTCAACAAATCTGCTCTTTATTAATGAGTGAAATAAAGACAGGCATTGTTGCAAGACAGCCTGACAAGTAGCTTGCCACAAAGTGTGGAGAACACCTGCAAGATCTTCTCGTCAGACAAGAATAAAATTGTACATTTTGACCCCAACTGGAACCTTTCAAAATTACAATCACCCTGAACATACAAGCAAGATACAATAAAATGGCTGAGATCAAAGCAAATTCAGTTGAGAATCTGTGGCAAGGCTAGAAATAATCAGTTCCTCTTAAACTTGACTGAGGAAAGCTAAATACAAATACATGACTTGTATATTTTTTCTTCCACTTTACATTGAGGCAACAATTTGTCACATAAGTGACAAAAAAGACATTAAACTTTGTGGTTTTAATGTGACCAAAGTAGTCCATATTTTTCCAGGGTGTTTGCATATTTAATTTATCGGTTATTCTACTACTCAGCTTATATCTTCATGCTGTAACTCCAAAGGTTGTTTCTTACAAAATAAGTTTACTTTGTTCTGTGTGTTCTTCTGTTGTTCATATCTGGCATCTCCTGTACAATAATTTTCCTTCCACCTTCTTTTATCAGGAAACCAGTAAACAAGACTCCTATTACCTACCGGCAGGAGAAGAGCCACATGGGCTCCTTGGAGCGCAGTTTCACAGACCAGAGCACCCTGCAGGAGGACGAAAGAATGGCTCTGTCCTTCATGGACGCACATACATGTGGAACAAGAAGTAAGACAGCTACGCTTTGGTTCGCAGAAGCTGCCTTAAAACATTAAATACAGCAAGAGTTTTCAAATGCAGACTGACCTAGATCCTGTTTTTATTATTGATAACAAGCTAAATATTTTTCCAGTTTTTCTTTTCCAATTGACCCCAGAATATTAAGCAGACTGGAGGCCATGCATAAACCATTTGAAGTTTTGGCTCAATGATCCAATTCTTAAAAAAAAATCTGATTATTTGTTTAATAAAAAATATTTAAAGTCAAAAAAATTCACAACATTTTTGGTGATTTTAGTTTTTAAAAGTTTTTTTGGCTTGCCAGTATTTTTAAGGTAACAATACCAAAGCTAGTGAATCAGTCCAAATTAACAGTAAGTAAATATTTTACAGGAACCCTCCTGTTCTGTGAATATTAAAATATAAAAAAATCTCTATTCTTGCTAAAGTTGCCATTGTGCCTTTTTTTTTTAGGTGAGGCTCGCAGTTCAGTGAACGAGGCCAGCAGCCTGCTAGGGGGCTCCCCGAGGCACCAGTGCGGACGTAAAGGCTCCCCCTACCATACGGGACAGCTCCATCCTGCAGTCCGGGTGGCCGACCTCCTCCAGCACATCAACCAGATGAAGACTGCCGAGGGCTACGGCTTTAAACAGGAATATGAGGTGAAAGGGGCACTGCTACAGTCTGTTCTCCCACTGACATTATAAAACAACTTAGACAGCTCTTTGTCTGAGACCCAGGAGGTACAGCAAGTCTTCCACTCACAGGAAGGTTAGAGGTTAATGCCTTAAGTCTCTGGCCTGCATGCCAAATCTGCTTGTGATATACCATATACTGACTGCCAGACTCCCTCCAGTGTATGTGACAGAAGAGCAACTGTAACATACTGCTGCTGGTGCATTGCTCATGACTGTTATGGAAAATATGAAATGCCACAGCACCTTAAAAACAGCAGCAAAGCCGACAGGAGTGCTGTGAAATAAAACCAAAGATAAAAACGCCGACCAGAGAATAGCAGGTACACCAACACAGAAACATAAAATCTAAGATGTTGATAAAAGTAGAGGATGTATGTGTAGTTGCTTTTGTAGCCTGTCCAGAGTAACATCTGCTGGGAAAAACTCCAGCTCCCCTGCAACCAGGCTAGAAGCTGTTACAGAGAATGAATGGAGCATGGATAGGAATTTCACAATTTTAGAAGCCCATTTGCTACTTTTCCATCTTACTCCTAACATTTTTCAGGTTCAGTTTTTAGTGTGTCACAGTTTAACTCAGAGAAGCAGTGCCTGTGTCTAAAATCATAGATGTGTTTTTCAATGTTTCCATCCAAACAAACAAGCAATGCAAATTTACATAAACTCTTAACTTAATTCTTTAAATTGTTTTCCAAACATTTAGTCAGAGCCAGGTCTGGCTAAATCCGACTCTGACTAGATTTAGATAAGCAGGTTTAGATAGATTGTCTATACCTGCTTATCTCTGATGTTGTCTATCTCCAATGGTCATCGGGTGTGAGGTGGGGTTCATCCTGGACAAACCATAGCATATTTTTTAATCTGTTTTCTGACATAATAGCATTTTTATAGTATATTATGCTGCATAAACTTGTTTCTAACCTTTTTCTGTAGGTTAAAAAAACGCCTATAGTAATTTTAAAGGAACCCACTGATTTGTTTTCTTCTTTGAGGCTCTTACTTTACATTTTCTTTTTCTTCCATCTACATTTGTAATGTACTTTTATGGCTGAGTTAGCAAATTGTTACATCAACAATCAGCAGATGCTTTTAAGAAACACTTCATTGTCTTCTTTTAAAACTTTATGCCAGGTTAAGACTCCTTCATGACATCCACAAAAACTCAAACATACTTCTGTTTCCTGCAGCTTGAACTGTTTGGTAAATGTGCTTTGTGCCAGCAGAGCATCCATGTAGAGTGCAGAAAATACTGCTATCTATGTGCAAGTGGCCTAAGCATGGCTTGAAATGTATATAGAACAAGGATTTCCTCCCCCACCCACTGCTTTGTGATATCCTTTATGTCAAAATGAGAGAAATTTCAGTAGAAGCAACAATGCACAGAGTTGCAAAACAAAAGAATGCCAGGTGTGGCCAGGCCATGCAGTTCCTTGGGCTCATCATGAATAAAGTACTAGTTCTTTTCTGCACCCAGGATGCCAAAGTGCTGCCACCATGACAACCATCATAGTCTCATCACAAGCACTGGGGAGCACACTATGTTCATGAAGCACCATAGAAGATATCAGATGTTCTGGCTAATTTTAAAGTCATGTTTTAGAGACAAGAACTAGTTTACAAATGCAAAACCACAATACAGTAAACTAAACAATGCAGTTTGAGATTGTAAAGGAGAAAAGCGCCTGACTTTACAGCTTTTCTGTCTTACAGTTGTGTTGTTGTGGAGAATGCAACAGGTGCAAAAACTAGACCTGACCATCTGAAATGACAGCATCTGGTGCAACATGCATGGACTCATCAATTTTGGCACAAAGGCATTTTCAAAAACCTTTTAGATCAATGACCCTAAGCTAATCCCTAGAGTAGGATTAGTACAGTAAAGACCTCTGAGCTTTTCTATTGGGTAGCTGTGGCACCAGTCATCAAATGCTGTTTTATCACTCCATTTTAATCATTCCAAAAGAATATCTGCTCTCCTTCTGCTCTTTTAGATGAAGTTTTGATGTAAGTCAGTTGCTTTAGGTAGTTGAACATCTTGTATCCACTTCCTTCATCATCTCAGATTTCAAGGAACTGCAGTTTTTTTTCTGTTTTCTGAACTGTTTTCAGGTGCATCTTTGATAACAGGAAGCAATTACACCTTGAACATTTTCTAGTTCTGTCCCAAGAAGTTTTTAGGACTTTGATTCGGAATCCTGTTAGTTCTAAACACGTAATCAAAGGGTTGTTTTTACCGTTAAATACAGGTGCTCTACTTTGCGGTAGTGAACCAGTTCCAAGATTATTGCATGAGAAACATGCAAAATTAGAAAATAAAGATGATTCAGTGAAGATTTTGTAGAGATACGTAACACTGGCTGAAGAGTAAACATTAGCTGAAGCCGCTGAAATTAATCACCACAGCCAAAAAGGCATCTGAAGGACACCACTGCTGCTCAGATGAATAGATCATCCTCATTTAGACCAAAAGAAGACCTCTATTGTGATGGGAGGCCTGATGAGGTTAAACGTCTCTGCCTCCTCCTACTGAGTCTCTGTCTGCTGCAGACAGATTGTTCTAAAGAGAGGAAGGGACAGTCTGGGAAAGTGAAGAATGATGAAAACTGTGGAAAAAATAAAACAAAACAAAAAAACAACCCTTTCTTCGATCTTTTTACCTCTAATGGGTTAAGAGTTGTCTTCCTTCCCAGAAGCAATGTTGGTATTTACTTCTCTTTGTAAGATGTGGTGCAATGGAAGTGCAATAGGGTCATTAAGGATTTTTTCCAGTAGGAACACACAGCATTAATCTCACTGTTGTTCCCAAGCATAGCTCAACGGTGCTCATTTGATCTTTTAGGTGATAAGAATATAGAACATGTATTCTATTGGATTGACATTTGGAGGTCACTTGTTGGGACCTGCTGACATTTCTTTAAGCTCTTTGCAGATGTTTTAATGTGAGAAATACTGCAATGGTGAGAGGTGGAAAGATGAATCATATTAGCATTTATAAGTAGGTTCCTGACAGCTCAGTAGTTTCCTTTATGATTAGTCATAAGACTCTAATGAAAGTTAAGTTTAGGAGTGTATGGATAATAATAATCATAACTAGATTTAAGAAATTATTGTTTGGGAGACTTTTATCAATTACAGGAAAACTAATATGAATCACACTTCATCTCCCTGACCAAAGTGAACCATGTACAGAAAAGAAATAGGGATCAATGTACACTTACATAATTTTCCTCTTAGCTTTTCATGTAAAAATGAACTTCTTTTCAGACACATTAGGAAGTTCCAAAAACCTGATATCTTTGGATTTCTGCAAGAACTACCTTTACCCAGGTTGCTATAAAAATGTGATTTGAGGGCATAAATGTGATTATTTGTATATGAAATCAATAGAAGCATCATCCTCAGTGGAGGGTTGATGACAGGTGGAATCAGCGTACAGCTTTGTGGTTTTGTATTGGAAATAAAACAGGTGCTGAATAGTTCTCATGCATTCTTTTGTGATGTGACACATTTATTTTAGGGCTGGGATGTTTCCACAATAAGTTAGGTTTATTTACTAACACAAAAATGTAGTAATGACAGGTTGAAAATGACTGAAGATGACTAGTTACAAATGTGTTCATACCTTGGAATCGTGACATTTACTGTCATTTACTGACAGAAACAAAATCTGGCCCTCAGGTTTACTACTTTTGAAAATCAGCTGGATCATCTAAATCAAAACTTAGAGTGCTTCCTAAACTTTTTGCCTGTTTGACCACTTTTTTTTTCATAAAACTTTTAAGATTTTTGGAAGACTTTTTGCACCCTGTGCCTCCTTGGTATTTAATCCTTGATCGATCCATCAGCACAAAAAAAGTTTCCATCATTGAACAAAGCTCATTCATCCCCTCACAGCAGCAATGGCGTCTAGCTATATTATCCAGGCAGCACAATTGTGGCTGAGAGTTTAGCTTGCACCCTAGGGAGAAGTCCATCTCTGTCACCCACTGCCTGTGGCATTCATAGAGACAAGAAAACATCTTTTGTCTCCAATACATGGTGTCCCCCTCTGGAACTCTGCTTGTAGACTCATTAAATGGTCCCTCACGGCCAAAACACACTCCACTCTAAAAATCAATACACACCTCTTTTGTATTTTTTACCCTCTCTGTGCTAAGAGTGTGTGTTTTGATGGATTGTGTCTCGCTATTATGAAGGAAAATGATGAGGACTATTATATTAGACACACTGCAGGCGTAGGTTTTTATTTCCCTGAGGAATACCTGCTTTCTGTAAAAACATTGATCAAGATTTTACTGTGGGCTAGTGAAGCGGATTGCATGTGTGACGACTGCTTTCATATTCCCACCAGAACCTCATTTGAACAACAGCTGAGCAGAACTCCCGAGTACCAATATAACACTTTTGGTTTGGGGAACTGATTGATTCATTTAAAATCCAATCCACAGTGTAGTTATATCAGTGACCTCTTGAAAACTGTGCTTATTTAATATAACAAGAGCTCATAACACATTTTATTTTTTTTTATCATTACTTAGAATGTGTGATTTTTCTGTTTTTTGATCAAATCAGGAATTTAAAAATTCCTCAACATGTTTCAATTAAAAGAAGGCAGTCATTATCCAGAGCAGAGTCAGAATGACTTGGACTCATTCATGTGATCACAAACATTCTATATTTCTGATCTCTGCAGGAAAGTCATCTAATCAACTCGCCTCTGGTGTTCTTTTCCTTGCTTTTAAAGGCCTGTCATTCCTTTGCTGTTTTTCCACTATTTTCCACTCTCCTCTTTTTCTCTGTCATCTCTTGGGAACTGAGCGTCAGAGAGGTGGGAAGAGACAAAAAGAGGGCTTAGAGATGTTCTGTCAAAAATAAAAGCAAGCCAAGAGGAGAGAGGTGGACAGGGAAGGAAGCCATGAAGTAAAAGGGAGGGAACATAAATTTTGAGATTCAGAAAGAAACATCTGAAGAGGCAGGGCATGAAAGAGGAGGGAAAAAGTGAGGAGGAGGATGTAATCCCAGGCAGGATTTGGATGGTTCTTGGCTGTCTGTGAGGAGAACTGCGTTGTAATCCCCTGCTCCCCATTCAGACTTGGGCAGAATTTCTACAAAATTTCTCTATAGTCTCAGAAAACTGCAGGGACTGGATTCTTATAGATGGGTATACAGTTCATCTGGAAAGTATTCACAGCTCTTCACTTTTTACACATTTTCTTATGTTCCAGCCTCATTCCATTTGTTAAGATAAACTTTTCCCTCAAAATTTCACTCACAAATACCTCATTATGACAATGCAGGAAAAATGTTTATTAATAATACAAAAAGTACTCGCATCATTTGCTTTAATACTTTGTTGATGAACCTTTGGTAGCAATTACAGCCTCAAGTCTTTCTAAATATGATGCCATGAGCTTTGCTTTTCTACCACTAGGTAGTTTCATCCATTCTTTGCAGTTCTTGTCAAGATCCATCAGATTGGATTATTTGCATGTCAGATACCCCGAAGCGCTTTGACTATTTTCCAGATGATCTGTATGAAAGTCTTCAGTCATTCTTCATTCCCTTAGATTTTGCTTCTAACCAGTCAGACTTTCTTTCAAACCTTAAAGATGATTTCATATAATATTTCCTACATTTTTCTAAAAAACTAAGTTTTATTCTTCAGAGATTGGCTGCTTTTTGTCTCACTTTCTGTACAGAACCTATTCTTGTCATAGATTCTTGTAGATCGGTTTTGTGCTGTCGCTACTTAACATAAATCATCAAAGCATTCTTTTTGAAACCGGTAACAGGTAAATTTGCAAAGGTATTAAATTGTGCTAAATTCAGTTAGACTTGAGTTTGTCCCATGCCTCTAATTGTGAAAGTTGACACAAAGGCAGAACTTCTCTCAAAATAGCTTCATTAAGAACCTGTCTCTGTGCTGACACAGTTTGCCCATATTCAAATTAGGCGTCATCCATGCATTCAGGAGAAAGCCTACACTAATTTTTGTATGTGTATAGCCAGAGCAAATTGTGTAACATTCTTGAAGTGTTGCACCAATTGTGCAGAAAAAGACTGTATTTTCAGGGCTGGTGGTTTTTTGTTGCAGAAAAAGAAAAGGGAGGAAGAAAAAACCTGCTGTGCAGTTGTTTCTAGAAAAATCACTACTAATGAGTTGTATAATTTCTCAGCATCCAAATTTTATGCGTATAATTGGTCTGTTTTCTCCGGTGTGCTAGACAGTAAAATAAAAAGTAATTCTCTTTTTCTCCAATGATATTGCATCTGTTCCTTTATCTTCTACTTAATTGGGGTGTTTACATTTGTCTATGTATTAGCTTATTATCAAAAGCATCTACAGAAAACCCTTAGGTTACAGTAGAAACGAAGCTGAAAAATAACACTTCTCAGCAGTAAAGTGCATAATCCTTTTTACATTTTATTTTTAAAGATTTTTACCTCTAGATCCTATTAATCTACTATGGGAAGATTTTTAAAGTTGATATTTCTTTTCTGGGCTTTAATATTGTTAGATTCCTCATGTTTCCTCATTTCTTAAGGTGTTGACAGAAAATGAGACAAACAGGACCCATAATGTCCAAAGAAACCCTTTGAGTATCCTTTAGAAATCTTGTTGGACTTTGATCAACATTCCTATTAAAAATATCCCAGGATATCCTGGTTCTGTAGAAGGAAAATATAAACAATAATCAAAGTTTTAAAATGCCTACATAGGTGTATGATTGGTATTGGTAGTTCAAAAGGAGCGGTTTCCTGGTTTTGTTTTTCCCCAGAGCCTTTTATGGCACCTTTGTGAGAATAAAGTCTTTTTTCTGAACTCGAATTAGTTGCTTTTTTAAAAAAAAAACACCCACAGAAAGCAATCCACACCAGAATCTTTCCAGTGGGTGTTGTTTTATGTCACCTGCAGCATGGATGGCTAATTAGATACCCATTGGACGTAACATGTCCTTTTATTAAGGGAGAAAAAATAGCAGAGAACATCTGCTGTGATCGTTTAAAAAAATGTGGAAAATACCATCCCTACTTATGAAGCTAACATCAAAATTTACATCCGATTTATCCCTCCTGGCCCTTTTGACAGGTTTTTATGAATCCTTTATTTTTCATAAAACCAGTGATCCAAAACTGTGATTCTATTTACCTACCTCGTTCTTATGAAAGTGTCCCTTGAAATCTTTTATATTTTGTGAACATTTAACCACAACTTTAGTGTGTTTCATTACGATTATGTGTGATACATTAAATAGAATATTATTTTGAAGTAGAAAGGCATTTGCTGTTCTTTGCTCTATGCTTTTTCACTTATATTCTTGAACAAACCTTGACACAAGTTTCATCTTTATCTCTGCAGAGCTTCTTTGATGGCTGGGACTGCACCAAAAAGAAGGACAAAACCAAAGGGAGGCATGACACCTTGCTGGGATGTAAGTAATTACAAACACTTTAGTGGAAAAACAGAAATTGTTGTGACTTCTTTCTTTTTAAAATGTCTGTTGTTCTGTTTACCCAGACGATAGGCACAGAGTGAAGCTCCACCCTCTGCTGGGAGATCCAAACTCAGACTACATCAACGCTAACTACATTGACGTAAGTTTAATCCTGTTGTCCTGCTGTATGAGATTCAGATTTATCCAGCCTCCACTCTCACATCCTGCAAAAATCGTGGTCCATCTCCCTCTCATAAGCCACCACTCTGCTGCCCCGCTTCCACCTTAGAGAGTCTATCCAATCCGACCCCCGCAGTGTTGAGCCAGATGCCATCATTGTCAGGTACTGCTGCAGATCCCTGACCTTCACCACCTCTGCTATCGTTTTTATTAAAACAGAGAGGAACCAATGCATTTAATTCCTGCAGAGGAGATGAGCCTTTCTGTAAAATCCCACAGTGTAAATCTCTCTCAAATTAAATAGACGTCACTGATGTTTTTCAATCACTGCTTGAGGGAGTAGCAGATTATCCTTTTAACTCTCTTATGTGGAAAACTACAGTAAACTGCATGTCTTGCTAATGTCATTCATGTGTGTTGTCATTCATAAAAGGCTTGAGATACGTCTTGGAGAAGCCATCTGTCATTTATCGAACATTTCATTAGGAATACAGAAAATGAAAGATTTCCTGCTGCAAATAGAAATCTGTAGTTTGCTTCCCCATGTGAAATATCCATCATAATCCACAGTTGTTGCCATTTATTTCAGTTTTGCCAATTGAAGCCAGGAAATCTGATGTGGTTTCTTTATCTCCTAAGATTTATTCTCAACACTTCTCATGGGGAATTCTGCAAAATAAATATGACACTCTGAGATGTTGAGGCAGGCTGTTGTATTCCCACTTCTGTTTTCAGATGATATGAGGTTAGCAGATCCCATCTCTGTCAGGAATGATTGTAACTGATATATTTGAAAAATGCCATTCATAAAAACAAAATAGCTGGCTACACATCTGGATTTGATGATCTGATTTTTGTGTTCCTCCTTTTTGGCCCAGTTGTATCATCAAACCGCCTGACACTGGTTTTAACGTGTATTTCCTCTTTGTTATTTGACTGTCTAGAAAGGTCAGCTCTGACGTGCTTCTACAGCGGCCGTCACAATGAGAGGGTGCTAAAAATCTTTCTTCAGCTGTAGCTATTGTAAGGGTCTCCATTAGTGTTTAGGGAGCAGAGGTGCAGGCATTAGCAGAAAAACACCACTCTGCAGCCACTACAGTCTCAGTGTCAGAGATGGTACTCTCTGAATGCCCTGACCCAGCTCTCTGAATTTAGCTCCTCAGCCACAGAGGAACATATTTTCGACACCTTTTGATTATTTCAGTGGAGGTTAAATGGAAAAGTTCTTATTTCTTCTGACAGACATTTGTGCTTTCTGAGCTCCATGTTTCCTTATTGTAAGGTTTGATTGTTTGCTTTCAGCACATTTCAGCTGCAGGGATCTTTCCCAGGAACCCAGACAGTTTTCATTCTTGGCTCACTCTGTTTCCAGTAGAGGCAGGGTCCCTTAGCAGAGCTGATGGGTTAAATTTCCTGACCATTGTATTTCAGTCATCTTTGTTAAAACATCTTGGTTATTAAGAATATGTTTTTATGTATTTATATTTTGAAGGCAGAAATAAACACAAACTCTAAACCCGAAGGGCTGTTAGTAAAATAATCAGAAGTTATTGATTGTTGCTGCAAGACACTGATTTCTAATGACGATCAAAGCTGCTGCTTTTTTATTCTTTGATAATGTGGCTGAACGCAGAAGCCTACGTGATTAAAATTAATCTAAGCTCAAATATTAGTCACACCTTTCTACACAATGTAGTGCAGTGCTTCGTAATATCATTACTAATTATTGTGTTGCAGATATTGATTATGAATAACCGACAATTTTTTTATTTTTTTGCCTCATCATTAACTCTGCATCACTATTTCTAAGCTTCACCATCATGCCAATTTTCATCATCGTCACTAGAAGAGTTACACGCACAGCAACGGATATGTGATATTCTACTAGATATTAAAGCAGTAGTTTACAATTTGCAATATTGCACCGATGGGTATTGCAATGATGATTTCAATTTGTAGCACTGTGTCACTCTAGTTTATATTAAAAATACAAATGTTGCAGAGTAAAATGATGGTTAAATCATTGGTTGAAGTTTTTTAGCTGAAATAATTATTTATTCTGTGGAGTTAGAGTTTCTATCTCTACCTAAGGAGTTTAATTCTTTTTTTGTCTCACTTAAATGTTCAATATCCTCAAACAGGTTATATCCCAGACAAAGAAATCATGAGTAAATAGAAAAACGGTTTTCAAAATATATTTTCAGAAAAATGCTATCCAAGCCAACTTGTTTATCTAGGGAAATATTATTATTCCTATCGTTAAGCATCAATTAGTTGTGATTAGTCAAGTTTTGAGTTGAATTTTACATCTACACTCAGGGCAGTTCCGATTTAAGAAATCGAGTTGATAGAACCAGTAAGACAGCAAAAAAGCAAAATGGCATTCCCCAATTTAAGTGAGATAACATTCACATAAAAAGAAAACATGGAACAATAGAAAACATTTCCAGTAGCAGGCTTTCAAAAATTTGTCCAAAACCCATCAAAGACTCATCCAGGAGGTTCTCATGAACCCATTGTAAAGTTTAAAAGCCCTGCAGGCTTCAGCTGCCTCAGCTAAGGTCAGTTCTCAAGGTTTGACAAGAAATTAGCTGGGCAAAGTTGTTTTCAGCGAAAAAGATCCAAAGTTGCCCCCAGTGTAGATCAAAACCAACACATATTTAGCGTCTTGAAGTTTCCCTAAATTTTTATATAAATATTTTGTAGACCAGCAGGACAAAAGCTGAACTTCTTAGAAGTTGGGTGTCTTGTTGCAGCTGGCATAAAAAAATACAGCATTTCAGAAAAAGGGCTTACACCTTCAGTAGAATAGTGGTGGTCATTTCTTGGCCAGAACATTGACGACTTGCCACAGCTGATTGAACTAGAAATAATCCTTTTTATCAGAAATCTTCAAGACAAATGCCTGGCTGTCCTTAAGTAGCCTAGTGAAAGTATACACTTAAATTTGATTGAGATGCTGATTTGAGACTTTAAACAATCTCCTTGAGCACAAAAACCTCAAATTCTGCAAGAAAGAGTGGGTCAAAATTCCTCCTGGGCAATGTACAAAACTCACTAAGGTCAGGTTGGTTAGAAAAGCTTTTCTCTTTTAACAACTTATAAAGTGTTTAAAAAGAGTTTGTATTTGATAACATGACCATTATAGGTCATATTATCTTTGACCTATAATGAACTGAAACGTTTAAGTGTGCCAATGAAGCCAAAAGCAAAATACTGTAAATCTGCAAGGTGTGCATTTTCAATACCTGTAAAGGTCCTGTCCATGTTTTTGGATAGATTTGATTATTATCATGACGAAGATAGACTGGGTAGCATATGGTGTTCCTGAAACTTTGGTCAAATAACTATTCTTATACAACCATTTTTCATAATTTCAGAAAATACCACTGCTATATATGAGCATAGGTGTGATATCTAATTTTGACCTCAATTTCTCTTTCTTTTAAAATCTCCAGTTTTAATCAGCTGCAGCGTAAAGCTCCTAAAAATGAACACATATGGAGAAAGGCTGTGTCATAGTAGTGTTTTATCCTGCTGCCTTTTAACAATAAGACTTGGAACTTGAACATGAAAGGCATCGTCAAGTGCTAAGTGCTGACATTTTTCATTAGTGGCATTGTGGCACTAAAATATTTATAGGTTCAAAATTCTTTGCTGCCCAACTTATTGACAGTCATACTGTGTGAAAATGTCATGACCAGCTGCAACAAATAGTCTCGGCCGGTTTTTACGGGAGTGTCACGTCTTTAAAGAAATGCTTCCTGTGCAGGCTAAAGAATTTTTTTTAGGATATTTGTTTTCTGTTATTATTATTTGCATTGTTTTGCACTGTCAAAAATACAGGTGTCACGATTCACTCAAATCTAATAAATATGGAGACATATTTTGACATTGCAACATGAGATCACGTACGTAGGGGGGAAAAAACCTTCCACGTATTGTGCCAAGATGATTTTCTTGAAATGGTTTCTGATGTTGGATTTCTAAAACTGGCAGACTTGCAGCAAGAGACCTCAGTCAAAAAATATAAACCAATTTGATTGTCAACAAAGCTTCTGCCATTAGCTTACTCTAACTAAGCTTCAACATGTTCTTGTTCCCTAGAGGTAGTCTGTGAAACATGTGCAAGGTATTTTCTTTTGTTGGGGGGGAAAAACACAAACACAAAGCTCAATTTGCTTACAGAGACTTTTAAACATCACTCTAGCCTGGTAGGAGTTAACTTTTGAAACAGTTCTCCGGTGGCAGCTCATTTCTGAAAAGATTTCACAGCAGGACTTCTCTTTCACTTACATATAATAACAATTGAAGATTGGCACTTGACTTGGTGGACATGATTTTCCTGTGTTGTTACACTGCAGGCATTGCACAGTTACCAATCACTCTGTTCTAGATAGATAGATAGATAGATAGATAGATAGATAGATAGATAGATAGATAGATAGATAGATAGATAGATAGATAGATCAGGTAATATGAGAAAATTCCAAATAATACATAAGGCAAATACTATTACAGTAGCAAAAATAGTTTTTTATCCGTCATGAGACTGAGATTGGAGCTTTATCCTTTATCTGAATCTTAGTACAAAGATTCCAGGAGCTTTAACTCAGTTAAATTTGACTGCAATACAAAAAGCTTTTTGTCAAAGTTGATCTCATGCTTTGGTGGTTGGTAGAGGAAAGTTTCATCCTGTCAACTGTTACCTACTAATTGCTGAAGACTAAGCAAAGGCTTTAGATCTTACAGTATTGTTACCTTGATATTTTTCTTGTACAACTTTTATCACATTATCCGTTTTTCATAGTGAAATTAGAGGAAAAATACTCCATGCTTCAACAAGATGCATGGAGCACTTCCTCTGGGTACCTCATTAAAATGACCATATGCCGAAAGAGCAATTTGATTGCTACCTACCAGAAACCAGTAAACCTAAAATCAAGGTTTTATTCTCTGTGTTTTCTTAATTAGCTGTTTTACTGACTGGTATTTTTTCATTATTCCCTTACTGGCTATAAATAATGATATTTAGTTGAAATGTGTTGTTTCAGAATCAATCTGATGGCATGGGACTGCAGGTTGGTTTTGATTGCACTGATGATAGTTTGGTTTTTTGATAGTTGCTTTGTAAAGCTCTGATCTCCTCATAACATTTTTATTTTCAAATTTCACTCTGAATCACACTTACCAGCATTTAACATATTCTCATTTCTGTCACTAGCGCCCATTATTATTTATATTACAAGAAAAAAAAATCAAAAAGTTCTATGATAACCATCATACAAGAACAAGGTATTAGTATTATTAAAAAAATAAATAAACATGCTAATTACAGCCATTGTTGTGTGCATGTCCTCAACAAAGTAGGTATTTCCTTTAATTATTGGATATCCAAAAGGTTTTCAACATTTATGAATCCAGCATTTTCTATGACAGAAGCTGATAGATCCAAAGGATAAACCAGAATAACTGTTTATAATACATTCAGCCTTCCTGTTGTCCACTGAATGTTTCTCTCTCTGCTTGAAGGTATATTCGTTCTTTCCTCCCTTCCTTCGTTCCTTCCTTTGTTTGTTCCTTCCTTTGTTCATTTGTTCGTTCCTTCTTTCCTTCCTTATTTCCTTTCGTCCTTCCTTCCTTATTATTAACACATTATTAAGCTATAAGAATTACCAAGCTGAGTTTCGAAAACTGAAGTGTTTATATAAATAAAACCTGAGTCGAGATATCTATTAAAATGCCTCTTAAATATTTTCCCTGGTCTTATTTTGAAACATCCCTAAGATGGTGAAGATATCTACATTTAAGTTCTCGTCTTTCAGTAACATCATGCAAACAGATGAGTTCTGTCTTTTACAGATGATTGATTTTCCAACCTGTCAGTCAGAGCAGATCAAAATCTGGCTGTTCCAGTCACCAGCTGACTTGTTCTATAAATCGGAATCTGATTGCTATGAATTAGATTGACTTTTAATATTTTAGTGTTTTTTGGTATAACTACTAGTATCATGCTTTTAGTTGCTGCCGTATGACTGGAATGAAATGCAAAAACTGTTGCCTTTGTGTTTAAAATAATCTTTCATTTAGCAACCTAGCAGTGAGAAACACAATTCAGAAAGAATTCATTTAACAGCAAGAATAAACAAATAAATGAATAAAATTCACAAAATTTACTTTAAATAAGCGCCTATTAGAATAGACTTCATTAAACCCCCATAATTTAATGTTGTTAATAAACACTATGAATGTGTGTTAACAGAAAATTTAGTCCTGCTTTTTGCGAAAACATCTCTGCATACTCACAGACCTCCCACTTGTCTGTAACTCCTAAGCTTCTTTCATTAACTAGCCTGTGTGTCTTCTTTTTCTACTCCCCATCCCACCTCCTCGACCTCGGACCCTGTAGATTCGGATTAACAGGGAAGTAAGTACTTCACTGCTCATTCTTCTGCCTCCCATCACTTTATTTCTCCTGTCTCCTCTCCCCTCACTTTCAGCTGTCCTCTATCCACAAGTGCTCGAAGGTCAGAGTGTTTCAGGTGCGCATTTGATCAAAAACAAAAAAAAAAACGTTTTAAGGATTTAAAATGAACACAAGGAGATGTGTCCTCTCTGGATAGAAGACCCTGCTGTCTTTGTTAGTTTTTTTTTTTTTTTTAAGTGGCCAAGAATCAGGAAGTTTAGTTACTATGGCAACTGTCTGAAGAAGAGGAGTGGTTGTATTCCCGATGATCAAGTTTGGCCAGAGCCTGAGGAACTGTGGATAGCGGGCCTTGCAGCAACAGTCATCCATCTCCATTTTAAACATTTCCCTCAGTTTAAACGGCCAGATGCGATTTGGAGCCGCAATACATCAGCAACATGGACAGACTTGATATTTTAGGAGAATGACCTCTGCAAAAAGATTAAAAAAAACGTTATCTGCATGGACTGCTGCACGAGACGGACTTGATGAGAGCTGGTGGGCTCGAGCTGGAGTCCATGCCGATTATTTTTGACCCGCCTTCTTCACTCTGCAGACTCACGATAGTCATGTAATTGCAGCATCAATTATCCCTTCAGCTGCTCCTCTTAATCAACAGTGAACTACAGCATCAGAGTGGTTTTCTGGACGACATTTTCATAGAATCGCAGAGGTTAGCTTACCTGTACTTTTTTTGTTTTGTTTTTCAACTGGAATGTCTTTGAACAGTTTGCACAAGTGTTTATAATTCATGTGTCTTTGTCATGTTTGTTTGGCTCAAGGCTGTAGAGGTGACAAGTCATTGTTCATTCATATTCATCCCATGTATGCTGTGTGAAAACATCTATTATCTACATCAAAGGATGTTGCTTCTTTTCATACAAAGGTTTTCGGACTGAGGCTTATGATTAATTTCACTTTTGAAGAAGGTTCTAGTTGCTATTATTCTACTGTTGCACTAGCTTGCCCTATCACTTTGGGGGGATTTATTTATATATAAGTCATCATGTTCTTGGTAAATTCAGCAGCCCAGATAGAGAACACAGTGAACCTTCATTGAATTTTTTTCTCCCCTCCTTTTTCTAGCATACTGTGTCATGAAGGACATCCTTTGGTAAATTAGGCATCTAAACTAAAAAAGTTTGAGCTCCTGGTTTTTACGTCTCCAGTGAATAGCTGCAGGGATTCAGTCATTGTTCATTTGCTTACCTCTCTTTTTTTCTAAGATGTCCCAGGACTCCTACTTTTTTAAGATGCCCAAGCTTCAAACACTTTGTGTACTTGCTGAGAGCAACAGCATCTGGATTCATCAGTAGAAATGCTAGATAATTATAAAGTAAGCTTGTTGCAGAAGGGGTCATTTTCAAAGGAGGGGAGTAAGAGGCAAGAAGGGAAGGAAGACAGACACAGACCCCCTCCCTTACAGCTGTGCCTGAGGCTCAGATGGCTTACTCAGCATGTCATCTCTCTTCTCTCTTTCAGGGCTACCATCGATCCAACCACTTCATCGCCACTCAGGGTGAGTATTCCCACAAGGCTAGAGTATATATTTCTGTGGATGTATGCGTGTGTGGATTCAGTAATGGTGAATAGTTTTTTTTATTTTTTTTATGATTATTGTGGTTTAGCAGTTTGATTATATTCTACCCAAGTATTCATTTCATCCATACAATTGCTACTATGTATACGAAACCAATAAAGTCATAATCTAAAGACAAACTACATTATATGCTTTTCTCCATCCTGAAATTTTAGGTTCCCTTTGCAAGACAAGTTGTAATTTTACAATAATATGAAAATATGAATTTTAATGGAAGGTTATGTGAAAGACCAACACAAATTGCCACATAATTATGGAATAAAAGGAAAATTATGCACAGGTTTCACAAATTAAAATCTAAAAAGTGAGAATTTCTGTCCAAATCTCTTTAGTTTTGTACACTTAAATAAAATCCAATGCAAATAATTACCTCTATATCTAATATTTAATAATTTTTTGAAAATTCAACTGAGTCGAATTTAATATTTGTATAAATCCGGCTTGTCTTCAGAGATTTGTTTGTGAAACATTAAGGAACAAAAATGATCATAAAGCCAAGAAGTTTTAATTGGAACAACTCTACAAACTTTGAGAATCTCACATAGCTATGCTCTGTAAAATCCATTATCTAAAAGTGAAGAAAGGATGGCTCAGCTGCTAACTTTGCATGATGTGACCAATAACATTAACTGGTAAGGCCGGCAAGGAAATAATCGGAGACGGCCATGTTTACTCTGGAAGAGCTACAGATATCCACAGCTGAGGCGAGGAAACCTGCCGACATAAAACTTCACAACGCTTCTTAGAGGATTTTACTTTGAAAATATTTTGAAAGCATAGTTTATCTTCCCTTCACAATTATGCTTTGTGTCTTAATCAAAATGTGAAAAAAGTTAAAGTAGAATCAATACTTTATCAAAACCCTGTATTTGAGCTGTAATATGTTCCTTGTTATGCAACAAATTACCAGTGCAACATTTGCTAACCAAACACAGAACTACCCCTATGTGGGAGTCATTTGTTGGGAAAGTGTTGACAAACTTTTCTCTGCTGGTTTTGGACCCTGTGGATTGTTGCTTTCTATGCAGCTCCCATTCAGAGGTCTGGGAGGATCTGCTCATCTGCTTATCTTCCACCAGCAACCCCCTCTTGGTAGACTCAGAGAGGCAGATAAAACTTGCAAGAGAGAGAAATGATTTCAGCTTCGCTTTTGTCTCCTTCAGTGTTTCTTTTCCAGTTCCCATGCTGTGCATTGCTCCCTAAATGTCTCCTCCTTTGATGACAGTGAATGTCTTTTGGTCTGCCGGACTTCCATCATCAGCCACTGCTATTGCTTGAGTCACCCATCACCCTCTTTCCTTCTGCCTGCTTGAAATGGCCGAAAACATTGTTTACGGCATCATTTTAAGAGGCAGAACTCTGTCATCCAGAAAAGGCCACTTGGGTCACTATTATGCACAAACTTGTAGTTGATAAGACAGGCTTGTGTGGATCTTATTTTGTGTCTCTTTTTGTTATTCCTTCCCTCTTCCCACTAGGACCCAAGCAGGAGACGCTGTATGATTTCTGGAGGATGGTGTGGCAGGAAAACTGCTTCAGCATCGTCATGATCACTAAGCTGGTGGAGGTTGGCAGGGTATGCTATATGCACTCTTCTCTTATCCCCCTTCTGTCACTGTTCAGAGAAGTACTGAAACCATTAAAAGGGAACTGTTTGGTGTCTAAATAAGAAGCTTTTATGTCTTTGATGGGCATATGCCTCGCAGAATGCTGAAAGCTGTTATATATTATGCTAATTTGCCTTCTTTTTTGCAGCTGTAGATCAAGCTGTTAAACATGCTGTTCATTTATGCATCATGATATATCCTAAATGTTTAATATAAGGTTAACTGTAAAAAATAGGCAAGCTATTTTTTTGTTCATTAGTGATGGCTTTTATTTGAACTTTAATGTCACTTGCATTGAGATACAAGTGACATTAAAAACAATCTTGTTTTTGTCATTTTTAGTAAAAAAATATCTGTATTAAAATTGTGTCTGAACAACTGTGTTGCTAATGACTCCATGACACTATTGCTCATCTGCTTAGTCTGTAAAGATACACAGCGGAATTGCCTTTCTTTGGATTAGATATGGTAGCAAACACTTTTTGTAGTTAAAGGTAAAGCTGAGGTTTTTCTTTTCCTCAGCTCCCTCACTGACTAGTGCATACAGAGGGAGCTGTATGCGCTTACCCTCACACAGCAAACTCTTAAAGTTGTGCGGAGATTCATCCGTTCTGCATGCTAAGTTCGTGATGTACGAGCTTGAAGAAGAACCAAAATACAGCTGTTCAATTATGACCTGCTACCTCTAAGAGCGAACAGGTAGCAGGTCATACCTGCACACCAGAAGAGTTTGTGATCTCTTTTGTTAGCCCCAAAGAGGGCATTCCCTGGTGTGTCCTTTCCTCTCATTTGCATTTCCTAACATGTCCTTTCCTTTAGCTTTAGCTTTGCAATTAGCTAAAAGAAATAGAAGGAAAACACATAATTATTTATTCTCAACAGTTGGTTATTAAAACTAAACATAAATGAGGATTCATATCTGGCATTTTTCCTGGACGATATCTATGTTGGCTGACGTATCACATCAGGTAACTTTTAAGGCATAAAATTTCCTTACAACCTGATTCAATGATCACTACAAAAGAGAATGTACTTGATTTGTCTGTTTCTGTGTGGTTTTATAAAAAGTATTAAAATATCTGTGACATTGTGTCTGTCCTTGTATGTAGAGGGCATAGTGATGTAGAACTATTATGTTCCACCTCACATGCACCATGAACTCAGCCTCAAGTACCTCATCTTTATCAGTCAGAGCAAAGGAAACCATCACCCCAGCAGATGGTTAAAATGACACCATTTTTCCAGCAGAACCCCTCATGCAATTTGGTTCTCAATCTTTACCTTGCCAGAAACAATCAATAAATGAGAAGTGGTCTGTATGGCTGAATCCAAATAATACCTTCATTGTATGTGAAAAAAGAAATAAATAATGCCTCCATTGTGTTGGGTGATGCTAACATAAAATGATGCACTTTTTTTCATTATGTTTCCTGGTATTATGTTGTTATTTTGTTTTTGTTTTTTTCTTTGCCTTGCAAGATAAAACATGGGCAGAGAAATGAGTAGTGCGGCATTTCATGGGTAACTGTGAGGAACTACATTTTTTGCAAATATATGTTTAGTTAAATCTGGTCAAACTACTTTAAAATACATTCATAAAACCAAACCTTAGCATTACACTTTATTTAACATTAAGTAAATATGTGTATTTTTATGATTCAATAAGGGCACAAAGTGTTAGGATATTTTAAACTGTGTAATTTTTTTTTAAGATTTTAGGACAAATGTATGAACAAAAGGATTCATATTTCTAATTTTCTTACACTTTCTTACAGATGTGTAATGGAAAGACAAGGTTGGTTCAAGGTCTGAAATGTTGCGTTGCTTGTTTTTAAACAGGTGAAGTGCTGTAAATACTGGCCTGATGACAGCGAGATGTACGGGGACATCAAAATCTCTCTCCTTAAGACAGAAACTCTGGCTGAGTACGCAGTTCGTACCTTTGCCTTGGAGAGGGTGAGTTAATGTCCAGCTTAGATTTCCCATAACGCTGTCATTTTGTTTTTTCATAACGCCCGTTGCAGCTTTTTCATGGTAAAATCTAGTGCTTTGTTGAATTTCACAGTAGCTGCACCCACAACAAGTTCCCCATGTTACCTAGCAGAGCGAAAAGTAAAATTAAAGGTAGAACATGAATAGAAGGGATTAGATGCTTGACAGGACTTTGTGCTGATGGATGTGAGGTCCACATTTTAATCTGAGAGGAATTAACACCAGCAGCTATACGCCTACCCCCGGCGTGTTTCCATCATCGCTGCTACAGTGCGGTGCCCCTGACGGCCTCCATCCTGTCAATCTCCAGGGGAGATCTCTCATTGGAAAGGCTCAGAGTGAGGCTGGAAAGATTGTGGCACAAACACAGGATTATCATCACACCGTCACATTCGCTCTCACTTGGGCACACGCGTGCTTATTTAAATCAGAATGAATTTGGAAACTGGTGACAGTTTTTTTTTTTCAAAGGTCTTTGAGTTTTTTGGCACAAAAAGAGAGAAAAGAACATTTGCTTCAATTTGTCATCTCTGAACAAAGGACGAAATTGCTGTGTGACAGTAGAAAACCACAGAGACCCTCAACCATTTGTAAGGTAAACTCAGAGGCTGAGGTGTAACCATCAATGCTCTATTTGCTCTATTTGAATATTTTGTGGTAAACACAAAAAAGCCCTGCTAACACGGAGGTCTGAAATTCCCAAACCGATGGGATCATGTCCATTATCCAAATTATAACATGCTGCAGAGTAGTGGAAGGCACATAATAGGCATTGAAACTATATGAATAACAGAACACAAAATGTTCGAGATGACAGTGTTGTTCATACTGGACAACATGTTTTTATTTTTTTACAGTTTCCATGAATAATGTGTCACAATTTAACTTTTATGAGGAAGAGTATCTGTCATATAGTTCTGCTTCATCCTTGTAAATGTCCCACAATATCTGGAATCTGTTTGTATGAGGTTAATAACATTAATATTAACTTTGATCTAAAGATTTAGGAAACAAGAGTTGTGTTAATGTGAAATTACCACAGTAGAACAAACGTGAAGTTTGATCCTGTTTTTTTTTACAGTTTTACTCAAATGATTGCTTATCTTAGACTAAAATGATTTATAAAACTAAAGCCAGGCTTAGCCATTGAGCATGATCAATGGGATGCTGTTATGGACAATGAGTAGGTAAGAAACAAGGACAGAGAAATGCAAACCTTTGTCTCTTCTGCCATTCTTTACTGTCGTGTTTAGTTTAAAGTCAGTAAGAAAGATGGAACTGTAAAAGAAAAACAAAATCTCATACACGTTGCCTCTTTATGTTTGCATACTGTCTGACCAACAAGGCCATGATACAATTAAGGGATTTTATTTTCTAGACTACAAGTGAGTCAGACTGTAAACCAACGTCTGACGAGGGCAGGTATAGAATTTTCAGAACAATAATTTTGTTATTTTCACAGTTTCCATGAAGTTTAGTAAAAATTGTACATTCCTCTGATTGAAGGGAGTGGTGACATAAAATATTCACTTTTTTCATTGTTTAGGCGCCTAATGTTTATAATGTTTATACGCCTGTGCGTATAAATATTACTCTTTTCCTGTTGACAGAGAGGATATTCAACCAAGCATGAGGTCCGTCAGTTCCACTTTACATCCTGGCCTGAACATGGCGTGCCCTATCATGCCACTGGACTGCTGGCTTTTATACGAAGGGTGAAAGCCTCCACGCCTCCTGATGCTGGCCCCGTGGTGGTCCACTGCAGGTACGGAGGCGGTATATTTAAATGCATACATCACTCCCAGATAACAGGTGTTTTTTCATATGATAGGTTTAGTTTTAGATTTATCACAGATTTATTATCGTCAGCTTGATAATGGCAGTAAAAAACTCATTCAATTCAGCCCTTTTCCTTCCATGACTGGCTCTCTTTCATGATTCTCCAATTTGCCAAACACATTTTGTGCTTTTTGTTGCCTTTTTCCAGGTCTTCGCTAAAAATGTTTAAATTTGGGCTAAGCCTTAGTTTGGTAGTAAAATGCGTGTGCTTTAATGTGCTCTTTCCACGAGCCAAGAGGTGAGTCAGCATGTGGAAGAAGGGAGAAAAAAGGGAAATGTACAAACTAAATGCATTATGTGAACACATAAAAATCCCATCTATCCAGATATTAGACAGTGTTGATTTACTTGTTTAGTTTACTAGTATTCAAGTTTCACAGCCCACACTTCAACATTTCCTATCATGCCTGCTGATAGTTTGGGTTAATTTGAGATAAACATTGTAAAAGTATCCAACAATCCAAAACACAATAATTGATGGTGAAAGATGACTCCATCAAATGAAAGAAAAAAAGGGATGATTTAAATAATCTCCTTGCTATTTCTGCTTAATTGTACTTTAAGATGATGTCTAATTTTGAGTTTGCAGTTCAGGAATCTCACACATTTTGTCCCGTCATGGGAGGAAGGACAATATATCACAGTTTTATAGTTATCACAGTATAGTTGTACCCAATATACATACGTATGCATTTATTGCCTGAACTGCAATAAATGTTAGCTAATTATTTTAGAATATTCATCCTTTCTGTGTGTGGTATATATTTGGGTACAGTAGTTGTTTATTGCAGCACATAAAAATCTTTTACAGGGTAAAGAGGGGGATAAGATGGTAAAATCATTGGGAAGTATTTCTTCTTCAGTGCCTAAGCAGCTGGTGTGGATGAGCTGAAATAGTGATTTTATTTTTCAGGAGTTAGATAGACAATTCATTTTTTAAGGTTTAAACTATGAACCCAAAGTAGGAAGACATTAATACTGTTTACTTGTTTGTCACAAGTCATATTGTTGTCGCAGCATTCACAAATATGATCACATATAAGATTTTTTTTTCTAATATCATGCTGCCCCAACCCTCATAGATTATTTGCCACTGAAACATTTTACATAAAGTAACTTTACAATTCCCACCAGAGGCTCTGTTTTAATGAAACAGAAACCCTGAATGGATGCAAAGGTCAATAAGCACCTGTATCGTCTTAGCTTATAAACATTTGGAAACAGATTTTATGATATACTGTTTCTGAACAGAATTGTATTTAACTATATATAGAATTGATCTAACAGGCTTCCTATTCAAAATCATAATACCCTGATTATTTACCCTTAGTAACTTGATTACTTTGGGTGCTGCTTGTAACCAAGAGATTGAAAGGATGGAGAAAAAAAAGCGCAAAATGTTTGAAAGGATTTGCATCATCAAATGATTGATATCTAAATTGTCTACAGGTGTTCCCATTGTCTTTTGTGACTTAATAGCTTGATATGCTTATCAAACAGTCCAACAGGATACCAGGATAGATTATCGCTGAGAATTATTTGCTAAGCTTAAAATCATAACTAACAATTAAAGGGTGAAAAAAAATATGTATATATATATGCGTATTTTTTATATATATATATTTAAACCTAGAAGTCCTAAGTAAAATTCCAGATCCAGAAATTATATTGCAGCATCAAAATTATATAAAGAAACAAATAAAGCAGTAAATGGTACATAAAAGGACAAATACCTATTTTAGCTACAAAGGCTGGAGCTGCTAATGAGCCTGGCTGCAGTTAAAAAGAAAGGATCTCAACTAGTATTCATTCCTGTTTTGTGGCTGCAGACATGCTATGCTTAAAGTGCTGCTGAGGGCCCCCGGAGTGTCATGCAAAGCAAATGAGATGTGCTGTCCATGACGGATTATAGTTTACGAATAACCTCCTTTCATCCACCTCTTCTGCTAACAACTCTGCGGTTGTTTGGACAGAACTGGCTCACCTAACCAGTCAGAAATATTTCAGATGTCAGATCAAAGAGGCAAAGATCTTTGTTCTACAACATTTTTTTAACCAAAAAATTATTTATTAAGAACTAAGAATTATTATTAATATTTTTTAATGAATAACTATGAGTACAGGTAAATTATGCAACTACCAATCAATTTAGGTCCTATTAGTTTTTGTCTCATAACCTACAATGCAGCCCTTGATTCCTCTGTTTTGAAGCCACAGTCGTAAAGATCCATATTGGACTAAGGTGAGGAAAAATAATATTCTGTACATATTTACTTTTAAGCACAGCACACCCACAGAGTCAAATCAGTAGATTTTATACACTTGTTCTTGCACAAAAAGTCACTTGAGCAGTATTATGGGCATTTATTGTACTTTGGCATGCAAATGACCAACATTGCTACGAGATGCGATGCAATCACTCGGTGCCAGCAGAATAACATTTTACCTGGTAAATAACTTCTGGTGCTTCAGTACATGATTTCCTCTTTTTCAGCCTTTTTTCCCACACATATATAAGCTGGAACACAGATACTTTGGAAATTGTTCATATGCATGCTTCAGATGATGCAAACCTCATGATGATACGTTTCACATGAAAGAAAATATAACCTTTCTGCTGCTGATTAGGTGGCTATTTATGTAACTGTGCAACAATGTGTTTAGCTTAGATTTTTTTTGAGTGGAAAATAGAATTAGTTGTTTAAAGAAATAGTGGTACTATTGAAAATACAGCTTGCTGTTACAGCTTCTAAACTACTTGGATGGGTAGATGCTTTGAGTCACTGACTTTCAGCATTCATTCCGCCTGAACAACCACATAGCAACAGTGGAGAGTCGCTTGGATTATGCCATCTTTACAGCAATCCCTCTTACTGAACAATTTCTGATTATTTCTGAGCATGCATATAGTGACAGTGTAGAGAAAAATATCCACTTCACCAGGAAAAACCTCCAGCAAAACTCAGTACAAGTGGCCATCTTGTCTTGACAGAAGACAAAGCAGATACACAAGAAAGAAACAGAGCATTTTCTAGGTTAAAGAAAAGTAAAAAGTTAATGACAGGAGAAGGAAAATGTTTTGTTGATGGCATCTCAGGAAGGAACCACAGCTAAAGAGAATGCCAGGCCAGATGTAGCTTATATGGAGAAAAAAATAACTGAGAGAAAACAACAATGTGAAATGTGAAATTACTGCAAATAATGCAAATTAAAGAGTAGTGGAACAAAATAGCAGAGGGAGTAAAAGTAGTGTTTGAGAGAGACTAAAACTGAAAGCTGGTTCCGCTGGAGAGAACCCTGAGAACTGAAGGATCTGCCTCACATTGTACTTTTTGAAACTCTAAGAACCATCAGGAAAGTTGCAGTCTGAGAGCAAAGTGCTGTTAGGAACATCTGGACCAATCAGATCGTCCAAAGGCTTCATATGCAAGAAGAAGACTTTTAAAGTTTAATATGGATTTAACAGGGAACGAATGGAGGGAAGGTAAATTAGGAGAAATAAAATCTCTCTTTTTAATTTTCATCAGAATTCTTGCTGCAGCATTTTGGGTCAGTTGAAGGCTTTAACTGCAGTTTGTGAACTTCCTCATTGTAAACACTTGCATAATTCCAGTTCTGAAGTAACAAATGTAAGGATTACTTTTTCACCATCACTCCTGACAGGATATTTCTAACTGAAAAAGTCGATTATTTTTTATTTCAGAAGTCTTGCAATATCTGAGAGAAATTCAGTGGCTTTTTTTCTAAACTGGAGCTAGTTATTAACCCAGTCGGCTGTGAGGATTTCTCAGCTGACTGTGGCCTTTGTCTTTCAGCGCGGGGGCAGGACGCACCGGCTGCTACATTGTGCTGGATGTCATGTTGGACATGGCCGAGTGTGAAGGTGTGGTGGATATCTACAACTGTGTGAAAACCCTCTGCTCGCGACGCATCAACATGATCCAGACAGAGGTCAGAACAAATGTGCACCGAGGGAAAACCTCTTCACATTCAGATTGAGTCACAAATCTTGTATTTTAATGTGCATCCATTCTGCATATTCAGCAGCTCTCAAGGCTGGACATGCTGATAAAAACCCTTCTATTAGTACAGTTGCTTTACATTCATAGAGTCTCATTCTGCTACTTGTATAAAGGTCATTGCCATATTTTTAAATGAAATAAGCAATCTGTCGCTGTGTGGGTATATGAGCTGTCTTCTGGATGGTTAAGGATATTAAATAGCTGTCCCATGCAATGTGAATACAACATTGACATAGTTGCATTTCAGTCTGACCATAAATTCCTCTGCATATTTTGTTTAGAGCCCACTGCAAGCAACACTAGCATTAAGGCAAGGTTTACTAAAAATCACTTTATCTTTGAGTGTTTATTCAAGCACTCAACACTTTTTCACACTTTATGTTCAAACCACAAACTTAGACCACTTACAGGTTGGTTTTCTTTACATTTATTGCTTATATCAGAAAATTATGCTTATTTGTCGAACAGATATTTGCTTTATTTTGTGCAAGCTTGATGTTAAACTAAACAAGGCTTATTATTTAAACATAAATTTGGATAATGACATTGCAAATTAGGATTTAATTTATTCTGATAACTAAATGTCAAAAAAGAGCTTTCAGTATTTGCATTAATGGGAATTGGTGAAATTATAGTCCTATTCAATAGCCTGAGACATTGTTGAAAAGTTCCTTTATTTCACTAACTCAGCTCTCAAAGTGGCATTATATAGATTAATTACACACCAACATGTGTTTTCAAGCATCTCTTTGTTATTTATGATGATTTTCTGCTTCGAGCTAAAATAAATATATATTTATGATTAAAATTTTAAATCAGATCAATAAAAACAAACTATTTTAATAAAGAAATGTAGCCTCAATGAAAAGTATGTTTTATAACTGGCTAAAGGTTTTTAATTTGAAAAAAGGCACTTTTAATATGACAAATAATGCACTTTGGAAAGCATAATTTAATTTGTTGAATATGACTGTACATATATAAACCTTGCCTGCTGTGGTTGTGAGGCAAATTTATAAATGATGGAGGTTTTTATGCTACAGCAGCACAAAGCGATGTGTATATTGGTGGAGTGTTAGCATCGGTTTAACATTTTTTACAACAAAAAAACATAAAACCTTCAAAGAAGTGGAATTACTTTGGATCCAGCCCTGAAAAAGAAAATACTTTCGCCAAGCGCTGTGTTTCTTAGTTTCCTCTCTTGTTCAGCTGTTTACTTTCACTTGATTGCAGCCCTGATGCGCTTTCTGAAATAACATGTGTGCACATGCAATGAACAACAATAAATTGCTTGACCTGTTGTCATTTCAGGAGCAGTATATTTTTATCCATGATGCCATTTTAGAGGCCTGTCTGTGTGGAGAGACGGCCATCTTGGTGAACGAGTTTGCGGTTACATACAAAGAGATGCTGCGGGTGGATTCTCAGAGCAATTCCTCTCCGCTGAGGGAGGAGTTTCAGGTGAGACTGATGTTTACCCTGAGGGTTTTAACGCAAGCTAAATGAGTTACATCATAATTTTTTTCTAAATATGTGCTTTATGACATATTTTGACATCAGTAGAGTGCAAAAGCAAAAAGACTTATTGGATGTGTGTGTGACTGTGTTAAAAAGGTGTTCGTTTCAGTTTTGCTTTCATGTGACTGACATCAAGATCCTCCCCCAGTTTACAGGAACACACTTGCAGAACATTTTATTAGATGTTGATTAAGAACGTGGCGAGCCAGCTGTGTTCCCACATGTCCTACCCACCTCAGCCACCTCCGTCTGCTGCGGCGCTCAACCCACGATTCCACGTTTAGCATTTCAAAGCGTTACAGGAACAGGATTACGCTCCGTCTTTAATTTCGTTTTGTTCTATCCTCATACAGTATGCACGCCGCTGGAGCGATGATGGATGGATTGTTTATGATTAAGGAATGTCACTGTAGGTGGTGCAGCGCTCTGATTACAAACTGTTCCTTCTTCATGAAGGAAAATGTTAATGTCTCTCTCTTTGATCTTGCGTGCTCATCTGTCTGGCATTGACTTTAAAAGCCTGCTCACCACCCAGTGAGCTCTGCCTCTCAGACTGCAAACAGTACCGAGATCAGCGGCTCATAGATCTATTATTGATGCTGTGCATTAATGATCCAAATATTTTCTCACTTTGTCTAAAGTAATTAGAAACAAATTGATCACTGAAAACTGGTTTGTAGCAATGCCTTTGTAATTTTTCTTCTCTAACTTTATCATGTTTATCTTTAGAAAGGCAGTTTGCCCATCTTATGCATTATTCTTTTAGATATTCATAGTAATACAGATATTTGTGTGAATGAAAATAAGTCAAGCTAACATTCAGATCATTCAAATTCCTTCTGCTTTGCTTTTAGCAGAAAATACATCTCAAACTATAAAATGAGTCATGTGACATTGTTCTATTTCCAAAGGCTTAACAAGTTTTATATTTCTTTTATTGTATTTCATGGATGAATGGATGGACCGAGGTTTTAGTTTACAATTTGTCTGTAAGCTTCACTACAGTAATCAAAGTACATATCCATCCTGCCTTAAACAATGTAACTGCCACTTATTGACAAGATTTTTTTGGCAGATTTATTGGTGTTGGCCAAGATAATATTTTAATAATTTTGTTTTTTTAAATAGATGCACCTAATATCTGTAAAAGAGTTTTATCAGACTTGGATCTTCCCCCTTGTTAGCTTTTTTTTTTTTCTACAAAAACAGTAAATTATTGCTTCTTTGGTAAATAAAAGTAGAAGTGACGTGAAGGGATCAGACATGAGAGTTAAATCGCATGAGTCTTTGAAGTGCACATGTTAGTTAACATTTGGTTTTTGCACTCTGTGTCCTTGTTTTCACTCCTCCCGTCTGACCCACTCCTCGATTCCTGTTGCGTCTCACATGGTTCACTTCCAAAATGCTCCTTTGATTTTCTTTCATGCTCAGCCCCCATCTTTAACATTTCCATTTGCAGACGCTGAACTCTGTGACCCCCCACCTGGACGTGGAAGAGTGCAGCATCGCTCTGTTACCCAGAAACCGAGAGAAGAACCGCAGCATGGACGTCCTGCCACCAGATCGCGCCCTGGCCTTCTTGGTCACCACAGAGGGGGAGAGTAACAATTACATCAATGCAGCTCTTGCTGACAGCTTCCATCGGCAGGCTGCCTTCATCGTGACCCCTCACCCTTTGCCGGGCACCACAGCGGATTTTTGGAGGCTGGTTTTTGACTACGGGTGCACAGCAGTCGTCATGCTCAACCAGCTCAACCAGTCGAATTCGGCCTGGGTGAGAGAAAAGGGTTTTGTTCTTTTTCATTGCAAGTGATTTATTGGCACAAAGGTAGAACTGAGATAAGCAAAACATTTCACTAAAACACACAAGTCTCTGTTTGCTTGTGCAGAATTTTGCTTTCAGGCTCAAAATGTTTGAACTGCACATTTCTTACCTGTTGCTATTTCTGTATCTTCATGCCTTTTTGTCAGTCTTTGATCCCTCACCATGTTGATCTCAAGGCATGACTAGATAACACCCATCACACTTCTACACTTCAGTTCTCTAGATATAGCCCTGAAAACCTGGCAGGCAATATCCCACGTCGAAATTTCAGAGTCCTCCTTGTTGTCTGCCCCATTTTTTTCATGCCAGCAAATTTCATTATGTATGCTGCAACAATTCAATTTGAGCATTACTGTAGAAACAGCAAAAACTCACATACTGTAGATACTATACAGAGTGATGTAGTGATGTATTACAAGCAGTGATCTCGGTAAAGCATTACAAATTAACGTTTACTGATGTCGGACCACTTTCTTCAGTAATGAGTAATCAGTAATCTAACTAAGTTACCTTTTCAAGGATAATCAGTAATCTGATTAAAGTTACTTTTTCAAAGTAACTATGCCATCACAGATTGCACGTAATCATTTCTGTAAACTTTAATGATTACTGCCTGATTACCTAATTATGAAATCTGAACATTGAAGAAGGCCAATGAAAAATCCACAAAAAGTACTTAGTCAGGATTTAATTTGCATATATTACTATATCAGCATGGAAGCTGCATGCTTGTGACTAAGCTCAGATGTTAAGGAAGAGCAAATATATTTGGTAGTTGCCTTGGGAATCAGACCCATGTTTTTAATCACCACCCTATCAACGGTCTGTTATCAAGCTTTTTCGTTCCTTTCAACTTTCCCTCAATCAGCAGGAATACAGCTCTCTGTGAATGGCAAGCTTCTGTAGTGGCTTGCACTTTATGCATTTGGTGGAGAACATTATTAATTAAATACTTGAACCTAATCACTCTTTGTGAAATAAATCTATGAAGGAGACAATTAACAAAATAAACACACTTTTTGATTATATTGTAATTGATAAAAATGTGTCTAAGTGTTTAAAACATATGACATTCAGAGAAAATTATGTAATTAATAAGACAAATTCCTGTCTAATATGATGATAAAAATGATCTTGCTTACTTTGTATGACACATTTCCATAAGTGCCTGCCAGGGAAATGGAAAAAAAGCATTTATATGTATATATATCTGTAAATTCTGCTTAACTTATAAAAATATTAAATTGAATGATATCTCTTTGGCTTTCTTTAGGTTAAATAAGGTTATTTTATTCTGCTTTTGAATAAGTTGAGCCGTCTCCTTGTTTGTAAAAAAAAAGGGATCATTACTGTAATCAAGCACAGATTCAATAAAATGAAAGCAAGTAATATAACCTTGATTATGATGAAAGAAAAAGAAAGACTTCATTCTTTATATTTCTCAGCTGGGAGGAAAAAATAACATGTTCTTGATAGTTATGTAGGAGCTTAGATCAAAGTTCTGAGCTGATGTAATCTTAAAATTTATAAAAGTCAGGACGGGATACGCAAAGAGACAAAATCCAGTTGGACTTTATGTGCTCTGCCATGTTTCTCTTTTGTGCTGTCATGAATAATAGGAGACTGGCAAACACACACCACCTAATGATCAATAAATTGTTGCGCAGAGACAAAAATGGGGGTGTCTGAACCTGTTTTTGTGGCAGATACTGAATAAGAAATGAATAAGCAATGCTATACAGTTTAGTATGGGGGAAGCATGAGGAGTTGCTTTGACTGAATAACATTGAACATAGAATGATTATTTATGAGATGTACCTCAGAGAAGACAAATACTTTTAACCTAGACAATCCTTTTTGCAACTGATGAAAAAGAAATGAAGGAGAATAATTTAACATATTTCCTTGAGCGTCATGCTGGAAGCAGACGCAGCGGCCAAGAGTGTCAAGCAACAGCATGGTTCAGCAATTTATTAAGTATAAGGACCTGCTTTCTATTTACTCATATGTTGAAGATGTATAAAAATATGCAAATAATTATTCAGGGATCCTACGGAGCCCCTAAGGGGACATGGAGAAAAAAAAAAGAAATCCGCTTATTATCTGAGATCCCATTTTTTTTTCGATCTCGAACTGTGGGATCTCGGATCTCGAGATAAAAGTCGGATCTTGAGATAAGTCGGATCTCGAGATAATAAGTCGGATTCGAGATCTCACTTGTTTCTCGGGATCTCGAAAAGTGGATTGTCCTTTTTTCTCCATGTCCCCTTAGGGGCTCCGTAGGATCCTTTGATGACAAATGAAGAAAATTGCATCTTCCAGTAATAATTTTGTTTATGAGTGTTGAAGAATTGAATTTGGAGATTCATTAAATTACAGGTTAGAGCAGTTTACTCAGCGTTTTTTAATCAAAATGTAAAAAATATATAATTCAAGGTTTGTCATCGGTTTACTGTCCAGTCAGCTTTGATTTTCTGACTGGACAGAAACTCAAAACTCATGTTTTTTTCCCCCTCAATTATTAGATTTCCCTTTGTGCTACAGGATTTCACTGACAATTATCCTATATGTAAACGCTATTAGTGAGTGAAGAAGAATGTTAACCATTTTCAATGTCAGTGAGCACTTTAAAGTGAAATCTGAGGAAGGACAGAGATGTAAGAAGCAACTTATATAACATATCAATACATGCCGGTATTTTGTCTAAACAGCAAGATTTTCTTTAGATGAAACAAGGCTGAATGGAGTAAAACAAATGTTCTCTGTTTTATACCTCTGAGTTTTCACCCTTAGCCTGTCATGAAATATTTGAGAGTTGTCAGTCTCAGAGGTAAAGTCTACAATCTCCATGAAATGTCCATGGAGTTTTATGTTATAGTAATTATGCAATCCTGCTAAAACTGCCAATTATATAATCATTTTGTCTTTTGTGTTTTATTGTAATAGTAACACCCTGTTTTTCAAGTGCTGTGTCACATATGGTGTAATAAAAGACTGCTCAGAGCAAGAAAGTTAGAATAAAATGTTTTCAGTGTAGATCTGTTACCTTTCTACATAGTTCTGAAACAAAAATTCAAGCTGACTAACATCAGGTCTAAAGTATGCAAAAACCAGAGACAGAAAACAAGCCACACAATTAAGATTGTCACATCTGTTATTCAAAGAGTTTCAGCTTATTTATCTTGAACTCAGAACAATGTCTGGTGCTAATTATTTTCCACTTTTAAAGTTCGTAAAGGCACACAATACTAAATATATTTTTGCATTGATTTCTCAAATCAGAAGCTATCTTATATAAAGATAAAGTGAAAAGTTTGTATTGCATGTTCAGCAGGTTTGTTAGCAACATATACCAGAAAGTCTGGTAATAGAAAAAGAAATTAGAAGGTACCCCTATTCAATACTGCATTTAACTCTATCATTTGAACTTGTTCATGTCGTTTGCTTAGATACAAAAGTGGCTTTTTGACCTTTGCCTGAAAACAGAGCTATTTGTTCATTGGAGGATGCTGCTGTGAAATCTCTTATAGAGCTTATTTGTGACTTTGGATTAGACTATATCACTTCTGGTCTCATTCTAACACCTTGCATTACCTATCAGGCTGCTTCTCTGTTCCTGTTAACACCATTATGGCAGCTGCATGCCTATTTTAGTACAAAGGCAGTAGCACTAGTTTAGTCATTACTGTTATAAAATGCTTAGTGTCTGTGAGATTCTTCATTTTAACTGTGCACACAGGTGCTTTGATTATTCACAAGTGTTTACTCTTTGCATATTATTTTTTACAGCTGTACAGACCACAGTTGGTCACTAATGAACTTATCTCTCTCTATGACCCTTGTCTTCTACGCAGCCATGTGTGCAGTACTGGCCCGAACCCGGTTTACAGCAGTACGGACCCATGGAAGTGGAGTTCCTGTCCATGTCAGCGGATGAGGATGTCATTACCCGTCTGTTTCGGGTCAAGAACGTCACAAGGGTGAGTTATCATGACACCAAAAAGAGCTGCACAGAACGTTCTGTCTCACCAAATCTTATTAGAGTTGCATTAGCTGTGATCTTCACAGGGAATTCAGATGTGACATTTTACCAATGTACGTTGAAGCTGCCAGATAAACCGCACTTGAAAAATAGGTACAGGGTGAAACCTAATATAGCTGACTAAATACTTCTTCTTCTGTATCTAATTCATTTTACCAGTTTTTTAAATATTTTTAGATTGGCTGCTAAGGTAAAAGCTAGAATATTGTACAAATGTTTTTAATGAGTCATTACTTTCTCTGAAAGCACCTTAGATAACTAAAGAAATATTGTTCAAGACCATTTAAAAAATTTGGTCTCTTGAAAATGATGAAGGATGACTTAGGAGTTTTGTATAAAGACTTTAGTTCTTTATACAAAGAACTAAGTATAATTAGTTCTTTGCAAAACTAATTATACTTTCATCTTTTTCATATTTTCTCAAAATACAACTCCAAACTTTCATATGATTTCTTGTGATTTCTCTTTGTAGCACCACCTTTCTTTGTGGGGATGCCTTTACAGGCTTTGCACAACTATACCCTGAAATTTATGTCCATTCTTTGCAAAATAGCTAAATGTCTGCGAAGACTTTCACAGCCTACAACAGATTTTCTTTTGGACTTGCTCTATTTAGCTCTATCGTAATTATGACCATCTTCCCAGTTTGTGGAGAAGAAAGTCATTCCCACAGCATGACACTACCACCACCATGCAGATTATGCTGTCAGTGTCATCAATACTGACACACCACAAAAAGCCAAAACGTTTTTCTGGTCTCATATGGCTGTCATTCTCACTGTAACCCCTACCTTTAAGTTGGTTGGCAATTTTATTTAGGGGTATCAGAGAAATGTGATCTGAATACAAATACGCTCCAGGTTATTGAGACTTTATTTTTTAAAATATTGAATGTAATGTATCATGTTCCTTTTACTTGACTATTACATGGTACTTAAGCAAAAAAATTAAATGAGGCACATTGAAATTTGTGACTGTGATGTGACAATATTTAAAAATGCAAGGCACTATACATGTCGAATAAAATTAGTTTAATATTCAGTATTCTGGAAAAGGACCCCACTTTCCATACAATAAAGTATTATCGATAGTGTTCTTTCTATGCAACAGATGCAAGAGAAGCCCTTTGACATGCATACAATATAAAGTGATTATCTTCCCTTTTCCATTTCTATACATTATTGGGCACATCATAGTGTTTATCATTAGAATGGTTGACATATGACTATTTCTTGAAGCAGATGTTCCTTCAGTTGGTTCAGAAATCTTCTCTCATGTTTTAAAATGTGCAAAAGTACAAAGGGTTTCTAATATAAACCAAGGCAGGGCAGTGATACAAAGTAGAACACAGTGTTTGCTCCCCACCCCCATCTAAAAGCTATTCTAACTTCACACACTGCATTGTATTAAGTGTGTCTATGCAGACATGTTTTATGCACAGAGCTTTGCATAAGCACATGAATGCATTCTTCTCAGGATCAATGTCGGCCTAATTATAGAGGGGATCTGTATGCAGGGTGTTCTCCCCTGTGCCATTATGAGCTCTGCGACAACTTCCTCTGTTGATTGGCACCCTTACCTCCTCAGTCGGCTGCCCTTGTCTGTCCCCTCTCTACCTGTGGCACCTTTTTTCCACTCGGTGCACATCACAGTCAGGGAGAGGGCAGCTTAACACAGCACAGGCAGAATCAAATGAGACAGAAATAACACATACCTCAACCACTTTTAGTCAATCACTCTATGCCGTATTGGGTAGATGTCTTTTTTCAGACAGTGGTATCCCAAAGTAGGGAGGAAAAGACAGAGGAAGTGCATTGTAAGCACAAATCTGTGTGAGAAAAATAGTGTAAATGCAGACTGTGTAAATCCCCACCTCTGCTCAGGCGATTCCTCCATGCATCGTGACTGTCTTTGCAAGCCCAATTTGCATGAGTTACAGGTCTCCACTGGTCTTTAAGTGTTAGGTTAGATTCTACAGGATAGGGTTATGAATACGCAGGGACCTCTTTGTCACAGAACACGGGCCCCACTTACACCTACAGACACGTATATCTGACAGTCAGGCTTAGTGAGCACAGCTGAGGGTGCCTGCAGGCAGCTTGCAGAGCGTTCACAACTCTCTGATTTACACAGAATTCACTTCAAAGATTTTCCACATTTCGATTAGATTTTAGGAGAAGAAAAGGGAGTATAGAAAAATGTTTACATTTCCAGACTTTATTCCCTGACTTGTTGTCTGAAGTCATTTATCCATCCATCCTGTTTGAGCTGTCCATGCTTCTGTCCATGCTTCTGTCCATCCATCCATCAACCCATCCTGATTTTCTCCCATTTTTATCTTGCTTATTCCAATAACATAATGACAAAAAAAAAAAATCTTATGTCTTATTCTTTTGTACATCCGTCCCCATATATTCATATCAATTCCTGTCCATTTATTTATGTTTCCATACATACATACAGCAATCTATATGTTTGTTGATCTGTCAATACATTCCAGGCTCCATTGTTCTTTTAATCATCCATCCAAGTTTCCATCATTTGTTAAAACATTTATCCTTTAACTGAATCCCCATCCAACAGTCACATTTTTCATTTATTCACCTCTGTCCATTCCTGCCTTACTTCCTTCCTTCCTGCTTCCTTCCTTACTTTTCTGTTTTTGTCAGGTTTTATGTTGAAAGCCTGACCACTGTAGAAAGGTATTTCATATTTCAAAACTTGGTCCAAAAAACTTCTGGGAGCTGTGAGAAATGGATAACAATAGTGACTCGTGTGTGAAATTTGTTGTATTTTTCATCTTATCTGTGCTGCTGAAGCTCCAGGAGGGCCAGCTGGTGGTGTGTCAGTTCCAGTTCCTGCGCTGGTCAGCGTATCGCGATGTTCCTGACTCCAAGAAGGCTTTCCTGAACCTGCTGGCGCAAGTGCACAAGTGGCAGAGGGAGTGTGGAGAAGGACGCACCGTTGTGCACTGCCTGTGAGTTATCATGTCAGAACATCTGTAATGCATTTTAAGTCAAAGAACAGAGAGGCAAGGAAGAGAAACATTCTGTCCCTTTCTGAAAGGGTCTAACACAGCAAATGACTGCTTGTGAAGACTGACATTTAAAACCAAAGGCTTCTACTCAGAGGGGCGCATCACAATATAACACAGTACATCATAAGCAAATCTGTTTGATGAGAGACAGAGGCTGTGTCAAGCCTGCTCTGTCATTTGGTGCAATGAGAAGCAGCACGATTCAGCATGGCAGCATTTTATAATGTGGGAAATCTAATTTTAGTGTAATGCTCCGTGCTGTGGTACTGTATAGAGCGGCATGCTACGTCTACAAGCCCCCCGAAGTGAAAACCCTACTGATGAATATGAATGGGTCGTCTAGCTCATTGCCGACCCGTCACACGTTCGTACCCGCAACCCCTTCCCCCCTCATCCGAAAGCACATCACTCAGTGCTGTCACACAGCGTTACACACGACAACCAGGAAGGAGATTATTCAGATCAAATCAATTATGCCTTAATACAGAATGCGATGGCTCTCACTACACTAAATCCAGCACTGCCAAAGCACTGACGACGATTGATTACCTTAATATTGCTTGTATACGCTGCAGAGTTGCCCACACCCACATTCGCCGTGTCTGTCCCAGGAGAGAGGAAGTGGATTGTCCTCCAGTACTTTATAGATATTGCCTTTCATTTCTGATGACCAGGACAGTATTTCACCAGACATGCCACTCGGTGCTGTTGTTTCTCAATTTATGGCTTCTTGTAGTGTTTCTCATACTGCTACCTTTATGCTTTGGAAAGAGGATGTATTTCTAGTTAATGCGTGAAGTACTGCATGTTTTTTTTATGAAGTTTTGTAAACACACACACACATCCAAATCAGATTACAAGGATGTCGCTTTCAGAAACTCCATTATTGTCTCTCAAAACTGAGTTAAACATTTAAAAGCCTTGTTTTTAAAGAGAGAAACAGGAGAGGAGAGAAATCTATTTGTACTGTACAATAAGGTTACACATGTGGTACTTACAGACAAATAAAGCTAATTAAGAGACGATAAAATGCGGGTCTGCATTGCCTCATCCTGGTGGTAAGGATTTGACAAATCTGTCGACAGTATTGATTCCCTTTGAATCTTTTCACACCAAAACCACAAAACTCAGTGTTGTCATTCCACATGCTGGAAGAACATGACGGAGTGCATAAACAGAAAATGAAACAATGTTTTACTTTTTTTTTTCCACAAGTAATATTTTAATACAAGTGTTTCCTATTTGTTTTTTGCACCACTTCTGATACCCCTAAAATGAAATCTACTGGACCAGGATGCCTTTAGAAATACCCTACTTGTGTTATTTCATTTTAGCAAAAACACAGCTAATCTGTAATGACTTAAGAGGTTTGCTAGAGAAACAAACATAGGGGAGATTATGTCTGGCTCAGGTGAGACCTCAACTCAACCTTTTGGATTAAAACAATGATGAATTAGAGCAACTCTGGAAGAAAACATTAAAGTAGCTGCACAAACTTTGTGGGTGGCTCTGGTTCAGTGGGTAGCGTAGTTGTCTTGGAAGCTGGTGAGTTTGATTCCAGCTTCACATGAAGTTCAGATCTATGCTCTTCTTGCAGGAAAATATCCTAACACTTAAACTCTGCTTTCTGGGTAAAGTGTCCTGTTACTCAAATGCAATTTGTGCAGGATGGAATTAGATCGACTTTTATTATTACAGGAGTGAAAGGCAATGTTAACACACTTCTGATCATGACCCAATTCTAATTCCATACTACAATGATATGCTTAATCATGATCTATTTGCCTTGTTTGTGTTTAAGGATATGTACATTTAAACATTGTAGGGTACTGGCCCATGGGGACTAGAGTTTGAGATTCCTCATTTAGGTCAAATATATTCATGCATTAGTATGTAGCCCATTTAGTGCAGTCTAAATCCAATCGAGAGTTTGTAGAAAGAGATTAAAATTGATATTCAAGGATGGTCAGCATCTAGTCTGACTGAGTTTGAGCTATATAGGCCTGTAGATGTATTTTTTTAAAAGACAGACCCAGAAGACTTGCAGCTCTAATGGTGATTCTACAAAGTATTGGCGGATGAATACAAATGCCTTTAACATCTTTCAGGGTTTTTTTTAAAATTGTGCAGCAATTGCTTTTCACTCCCCAATTACATTAAGCTTATTTTGTGTTGATTAAACTTATACAATTCAAATATAATACATTGAAGTTTGAAGTTTTAACGTGACATAATGTGAACAAGTTCAAGGGATTTGAATAGGCACCGGCAATGTCACCAGTTTTACAAATTGCTGAAAGAATAAAACTTAAAATTCTAAAAACTCAATGCTGCATCATGTGGGTTAATTAGTTTTATTGATCAGATTAAATGTTTATCCTTAGTAGACTGAACTACATACAACTTTTCCTTTTTTCTTATTCAGAGAAGTACTAGGACAGTTAGTAGTATTTTAAGATTATTATTATTCTTTTACCAGAAAGATTTGAGTGAGTTTATCCTAGAATGGTCAGAGAGTTTTTTATTTCCTAAAGCTTTGTGTTTTCTTCCATCATGTTTAGCTGTCCCTCACATCTCTCTAACCTTGCAGCCCTTTTTCGTTTCCCTTTGATTCACACAGGATTGATGCAGTCCTGCATGCTGTGTGTCTTTAAATGATCCTGTCTGTGGCCTCAGCATTTGCCCTAAGCTATGTGCGCTCAGGCAACAACTGTGAATCTCTGCATTTAGATACAAAACTCACAGAGATGATTCATCCATGTCTCACACAGACTAATTCATACTGTAGCTGTGATTATGACTGTGTCGGTGGGATGACACGGCCTGTCACTGTGATTGTGTCTGCAGCCATGGTTGTGCTTTGGTTGTCATGATTATGATTGCGGCACACAAGTATATAATGGGTCAAACAGGGAGCAGATGTGTATATGCACAAAACTGGAGCATTTGAGCTTTATATTCAACCCATGTGGGAATGTAGTAAAAATGTTAGCCACAATGATGCTTTCTTTTGTGCTATCAGTTACACCACTAAACCTATTGAAGTTAGATTTAGAAAGAAGGCAGCTGAAATCGGAGTGCTCGCCATAAATCACAGGAAAAGAGAGACCAGCCCAACATTTGGACCTTTAGGGGGAAGCATTGAGTTGTAAATGTGTTCTGGGAACTGCTAAATTGGCCTCTTTATGTGGTCCAGCAGAAATATGCGTTGAAATAAACATAAGAGAATGCAAAATGTAACACAAACTATTGTGATGCAGAGCAAAACTGATGTCAAATTAGTATGTATCCAGTTTGCAGATTTGACTATTTTGTTTTATGGCAATGGTGTTCCCACACAACTGGGGATTTAATGATATGAAAATCTTGAGTGATGTATTGAGAAAAGCAAATATCACTAAGCTCTTCCTCCACACGCCCACCAACACATAAGGTTTTAGCAATAGTTTTGACATAACATTGAGGTCTAGTGCGTATTTATATATATAAAGTTAAAGCTCCCATCCATCCATCTTCTATACCTCTATACCTAGGGGTAACTAAAAGTTTAAACGATGCTATCGCAGCCAACTACACAAACCACTGGACAAACTCAAAAAAGTCAATATTGTCATATTTTTCACAAGCAGAGAGCATTTTCAGAACTCTTTTAAATAGCATTCAAATATTATTTGAAGTTCGGTGCACAACACAGCTTCCTCTAGACCTTTATTGATTCTCACTTCGTCTCATCCTGATTATCACCCCATATTGACACTTTCAGCCAAGTGGATGCTCATTAAACTGCTTCAGGCGTAAAGCCTTGTGTTAGTATTTTTGTTCTCCTGTTTATTCCAACCAGCTATTCTGCCAGTTTAAAATGTAGAAGCAAGAAATCTGACAACTGGTAACAAGTTAAACAGACACTGGATGATATTTTAGTTAAACATTAAGTTAGTGCAGTGGTTCCCAAAGATTTTCTGGGCCTCTTATGGATTATAATAAAATAACCCCCCCCAAAAAAAATAAATAAATAAATCAACTGGGCACACACATCGTTCAACCAGACATAAACCTACACACATATTTTGTTTTCAAATTCAACTGGAGTTTATTTCACACTTGAGGTAGCAACAAAACAAAGTACAAACCATCTTTACAGTGAAACACTTTTGTGTAATTGTTTTTTTAGTTCTATACTGCAGAAGAGTTTTCTTTGCTGTCAGTTTTATTTCAAACATTTTTTTTTTAATTTGTAACAATATTCAACTTTGCTATCATCAATACATTAAAAAAAAGGCTGTATGCAAAATGGGTTAAAACATGAACAGCTCCGTGGGAGTTTTTTTTTTTTCATTCATCGCGCCCCCCTGCAGTGGCACTGTGCTCCGCTAGGGGGCGCGCCCCACACTTTGGGAACCACTGAGTTAGTGTAAGCTGATACATGGCTGGTGATTGCTTTAAGGGGAAGAATAATCCAAAATGATGCCTGTTTTTATACAAAGCAATCTTTGGTTTACTTTGACTTCCTTCTGCTCTTAACTAAAACATTTTATATGATGGGCAATAAAAAAACAGTTTTTCAAAGTACCATCACCAAATAGAGTTTTTATGGTAATTTAGTTTTTAAAGTGGTACTACTTTTCTGGGCCTCCTATGGATTACAATGATGGAAATGTTGCCATCATTAAAACCAGTTTTATTCCTTCCCGTAGCAATGGTGGTGGTCGTAGTGGGACCTTCTGTGCCTGCAACATACTCCTGGAGATGATCCAGTACCAGAACATGGTGGACGTCTTTTATTCCGTCAAAACTCTACGCAACTGCAAACCCAACATGGTGGAGTCCCTGGTAAAAAAAAAAACAATCTGTGAATTTGTTTTTCATAAAAAGTAGAGGGAAAAATGTTGAGTTTTTATCTTTGGCTGTGTTTTTCTTCAGGACCAGTATCGATTCTGCTATGACCTTGTCCTGGAGTACTTGGACTGCTTTGAAGACAGATAGCAGCTAAATGTTTACGGCAGCGCCAGCAGTTTCCCCCTGCGCTGAAGATGTGCTTTGGGGCCAACCTGTGACCTCCCCTCTTCTTTAAAGTTTGAACCTCTAGACTCGGCTTTGAACTAACCGGGAAGGAAAGCTAAGAAAAAAGAGAAAAAAGAAAAGGTTCAAACATTTAACCTTTAATGTAAAGTTGTTATTTCTTCCTTGTTGGTGATGTTTATCTCTTTTGATATCCTTTTGTTTCACTGGTCCACTTTGCCTCTTGAACTGAACCTCTTGTGCTAAAACAACACCCAGACCCTACGCTAAGGAAGGCTCGCCGTGGCTGTGCTTCATCATTTCATCTAAACAGGAAAGAGACTGGATGGTTATTCCAAATCTGCAGCTGAGTTACCCAAACTTGGGTAAATAATTTTTTTCTGAGTCACTCTCTGCAACAACAATCCATTGTGATTGTGGCATGACTTATGTACAATACCATGAACTGCCTTATGTATAATGGTAAAAAAAAATTTTTTGTTGAAATCTACAGATAAATAAATAAAAAAAGATTATCCTGCTGTTCAGAACCGGAACTGAGAGTCAGCATTCAGAATTCAGCAGTATCGAGGCAGTAACTGTATAGTTTTGCGGTGTGATGTGTTTTGCCATTATGTGCGTGCTGGATTACCATGTGTGCTATAGCCGGGCATTTCCAGGCGGCGCAGCAGGTGTTCTGGTGCCACGACGAGAGATTCATGTCTCATTACTCTCACAGTGCCAATCCCACTGACTGACTGACTTGAATTCTTTTGCTTTGTTACTTCTGCTACATCCTGATGTATGTCAGCAAGCATACAGTACGAACTGCATCATCTAAGTGATTGTTTGTATTTTAAAAGAAGACCGATCAGTGGGAAACTGTGCTGAGCTGCCATAGTGCTGATGTGAAAACTGATGTTCCCATTAATACTGTGGTGATGTGTCTTACCAGTGCAGTGTTAACAGGTTTCACTATTTTGTTGTCTGAAGCATTTGGTTCATCTGTAAACTATCAAAGCAAACAAAATAATTTTCAATTGGAGCATTTCAGAAGTGGTATTTTGAGAATTTTTTGACATGAAATTCATTGTTAGTGGTGTAAATTGAATATGTCCTGTATAATAAAAAGGTGCATAAAGATTGTGCAGAGAGAAAACAACATATCATGCACCAGTTTTTGAGCCTACTAGCGGATTCACATCCTATTTTTGGTAAGATTATAGTATAGAGGAGGAATAATAATATCTTGCTTGAGCAGCTGATGTATGATTACCACCTGCCAGATTTTAAAAATCTGCCCTACAGGTCAGTGTTGCTCACTACTGGATCTGTCTGTGCTTGTTACAGGTTGGAATATGGGAGGCACCTAATGAGCTGGGAAATGTTGGGAAATTCAGAATTAGAGAGAAAATAATCTTATTTATTCCAGGCATGGGCTGGTTTCCTGTTTAATTTATCACACAGATAAATTTCACAGTTTTATTTCATATAAAAAACAAAATGAAAAAGTTTCCACACAACCTTAAAATGTCAGGATAAATATGTAATTTGCTTTAACCCCTTTTCAGGTTTTAATAAGTATGGAATTCCTTTGATGTTTGCATTTCTAAAGGACAGACATCAGATTATTCTTAAGTGCTGCAGATTTTACATCTTATTAGGATGCCATTTGTTTTTAGCTTCATTTTTAGGAATTTACCCATCGTTATTCTGAGTTTTAACTGGATCAGACTCAGTTAAAATGCCAAAGAATGAAAAACAACATGATGAGCACATGATGAAGCAACAATGAAAATGTGTCTCTTTGCATTTCAGAAATTAGAAAAGATTATTTATAAGACAAAAAATCTATGTTCAGTGTAGAAATAAGCATCAGATTCGATTGGTAGAGATAATGTAGCAAGATCTTGTTACGTTTACTTGTAAGAGCCACTAATTTATCAGTTTGTCTTGCCAGAAAGCATCTCCTAATACTTGTGATAAATAATTCTAAAAATCCTGGTTTGAATTTATGCCTGGCTGGAACGAAACATCCCGTTCGAGGCACCAGATGTTTGTACCTGACAGACAAAAAAAGCAATTAAATATGATAGATAAAAGGAATTTAAAGGCCTGCACTGTTTTAAATAACTTTGCACACAGCATCTTTAAGTTGACTTTAAATCTGAGGTTGATTTTAAAAACAAGTACCTACCAGGACACTCGTGTTCTTTATGTCTACACACCAAAATACATAAAGAAAATTAAAATATTCCTAGGCGGAGCTATAATGACCACATATATCATGATTTAGCTACAAGCCCAACAAAAACAATTAGATCATGCTAGACATTTTTTACTTAATCCTAAGCTACAAAGACATATTTTCTCAGGCTAATCATTGTCAGTTTCAAACCAACCCATGCCTAATAAATTATATACCTTCTTTTCAAGAACCTCTGACTATATAGTACTTTCTATTATCATCACTTTAAACACGTTATGCTTAACCATCTTTCCTGAGGCTCCTGTTGAAGAGGTCTGCGTGTTGGGCGGTGAAGGCTTGGCTTCAGGACCTGCCTCAATAAACATGGAGACAGTCAGATGCCCACTGAAGCTGAAAAGTGGCAGCTACAGGCAAACTCTGCTGATAGTTTGCAGCTCCCAGTCCGCTTCATTTGAAGCAACAGACTGTGTGAGGAGGAATTGTTCACACACACACACACATTTAAAGCAACTTGAGTTTTGATGGGAAGCTAAAGAGCAACGGTCAATGATCTGGCTCCAGGTTTGCTGGAGAAAGTGCCTGGACACTTTTTTCCTTGAGAGTGGAAGGGTTGTGTACATACAGATGTATATTGTTCTGTGAATACTATATGAATAATATGTTATATGTCTGCTCTGCGTAAAGACGTTTAGTAAAAAACCACTGCATAATCATAAAGCTGAATGTGCTGTAAATGACTTCGTGATCATTTCTTTTTATGTTGCTAGACATCAAACATTGAGTGTTGATCTCTGCACTCATCAAAGCATGTATGAATTATTCTGCTTTGCATTTCATTTTATTGATTTCAGCTTATGTTGCTCTGCATATGAGTTATTTTACCCGCCGTGTGTGTGCGTGTGTGTATTGTACTTAGACCATTCCTAAGCTCTCTGGTTATGGCTGCGACTGCCAGCAGAGCATCACTGAATTCCCATGTTTTTATCTGTAAGAAGCATACATGACTACTGTGTTTTTGACCATTGTATTTGTGGAGAAAATTGGTTTATTTAAGGGGAATGATAGTGGGGAACGGATGTATATCAGAGTCATAAAAGAGTTTCCTGTGATGGATAATTATCACCAATAAAAGAGCAAAGGGGGAAAAACATACTTGGCTGTCAGTTGATCTCTTTAAAATGTCCACAGCTTAAAAAAACGTATTCTGTTTTTTATGACTGATTTGTGAACAGAAAAAGAGAGCTGATATACAGACAAGTACTTCCTGTCTACAAACCTAACACTTTGCTTAATTTTTTAAAGATATTCCTTCTTCATTCACAAATGACAATGTTAAACTTAATTTTATAGAATTAACCTCATTAATGAATACTTTCTAAAAAGTATATTCCCCCAGTCAGATTTTCTCTGTTTCAAATACATTTTGTTGTGAGACAAATATAACAAGAAACATAAATAAAAGCAGAGTTTTCAATGACGTACTGATTTATTTAGAGTAGTTAGATATCCAGACTCATCAAATGTTTGCAATATCTAGCAGTGTGTCTTTTATGTGGCTTTTATAAGAGTTTTCTTCATGAATGATTCAACTTAGGTGTGTAGTTTGACTTGGTCAAAAAATATCTTTTACTTCTTGTTAGCCATTCAGAGGTGAACTTGCTGATGTTCTTTGGATAATTGCAATACTTCAAATTCCGAAGTGTGCTTGAGTTTAAGAGACGACGGTCAGGCATTCTTCTTCATGTTTCCTAACTCTTGTTAGGTCACTCAGGTCGTAACGCAATGAAGCAGCCACATACCATCACGCTACCACTTTCATGTTTGATTGTTGGAATAATTTTTATTAAAGTGTTAGTTATATCTTAGGTGTTTCAAACTGCTTCTTGTTTCATTGTCAGTCATCAGAAAAGTACTTGTAAAGCACTTTATAAAATCCAGATGACTAATTAAGGTGCTTTGCACCACATTCAGTTATTCACGCATTCACTCTCACACTCACACACTGAAGTCACTACAGCTGCTTTGGGACAGAAGAGAGGCTGCTATACATCCTGGACCCTCTGACCACCACCAGCAGGCAAGGTGGGTGAAGTGTCTTGCCCAAGGATGCAACGAGTGACAGACATAGAGGGGACTGGAACCAGCAACCCACCAGCATACAGGGCAAGACTGTCCTAAAGGACAGTATGTGGGGCAACGGTGGAGATCATCAAGATGGAGATCATCAAGATGGAGATCATCAAGATGGAGATCATCATGATGAAGATCATAAGGATGGTTTTCGTTAAAAGTTAGCTAAAGTCTTAGTGTATTCTATGGTCAGAAATGGTTTTCAACTTGGAACTCACCCAGAGATGTCATTTGTTGCTCAATCTCTGTCTTATTATTACACCAGGAATGCTGACCTTAACTGAAGAAAGTAAGGCCTGGATCTTTTTAGATGTGGTTCTGGAGTTTTTCGTGACCTGTTGGGTGAATCATCAATGTGCTCTTGGAGTAACTTTGAAAGGTTGGCCGCCATTTTTCATATGCTCTCCATTTCCAGATAATGACTCTCATTGTGGTTTGATGGAGTCCCAAAAACCTTACAATTGGCCTCATAACCGTTTCCAGACTGACAAACATTAATTACCTTGTTCCTCTAGTGGCCTTGAATTTCTTTTGATTACAGTCCAAAGTGTTACATTTTGAGATTTTTTTGCTGTTTTCATGTTGCCGGGTGTGGCCACTGCCTGGGTGTATAGTGCATATGTTTATGTCTTTTGTTTGACTTTTTTCATGTGGTTGATCAGGACCACACTAAGTTATGCACAGCCTCTCGTCGACACATTTTAAAACTTTTCACAGAGTTCGAAGGACACCACAATGTGATTATAATGGCAAGCATCTACAATTGAAATCAGAGACCTGGGACTATTTGATCTCAACTTCTGTCTTTTTCGCTTTACCTTATTACTTCCCTTTTCTCCTATTTCATCATAATGCTCCCTCTCCCTGACCTCAACTCCTCTTCTATTAATTTCATTTCATCTCTGCGGAAATGTGACTCCAGCCCACCGACTTCCTCTGCCACCCACGGCTACGCTGAATAATGCAGCAGTCCTACAAACTGATCCAGTACTTAGCTGAGGGACAAGTCAGATTAATTAGAGGGCGAGGCCCCCGGCTGTTAGGTTTAAAGACAAAGTGGGCCATTTGGGTTTACTCCTTGATTGGCTAGGGATTGATTAGCCTTCAGAAACAAACAGTTAGGGGGAAAGAGGCTACTTAAAGTAAGTTTTCGTTTTTAGTATCAATAAAAGGAAGACGTAGAAGAGACTTTTTAAAACTTTTCTTTCAGCCTCATTTAACGTTTGTAAACCTTTTCCTGTTCACCTCCAGAAAGTATCCTGAATATTTCATTTATATTTACATATTTCGATAAATTAGCAGACTGGCTTCATATCATTTTATTCTGACAGTAGAGCGTCAGCCAGCGGTGGTGTGATTGCTTGCTTTAAAGAAGTGTGATGAAATAACATGACCACTAGGCATAACTGACTCAAAAACAAAAACCTTATTTTTACACTTTTTTTTGTAAATACCTGTGGATATATTCTTACATTTTTTATTTGGTATATGCTTTTAAAGTATTGCTATTGATGTGAGCAAAATAAAACAAATCTCTGAAATTGGAAGTTCAAAGGCAGACTTTTTTAAACTGAAACCAATTTTGCTTGCAATGTTTTATGTTGAAACTATGCACTATAAAGTCATATTGCAACCTCATATTACAGCAACAATATTGTGACAACAGTAAGGCAGGTATTCCTAGTTGTGCATGTCATATAGTGGTAGAAAACTCTTAAACTCTTTTGACCTGCTATCTAACTGCACACAATAAAATGGCGGCAGAAGGATCTGACATTGACACCATTGTCTGACACCTTGGTCATCCAACAAGGCGATGGGTGAACTAGGTAGGCATGATTTGCACACCATTTCAAAAAGTGAATCAATCAGATAAATCGAAAGCATCCGACACCTCTCTCTGGTCATTTATATTTCACAATTGATCTTTTATGTCATAAGACATAATGCTCTCATAACACTTTGACTGACCTACTCCTAGCAAACCCCTTACCATTGATTTAAGAGCCAAGCCCTGCTTTCTATTCAGATCATATACTGCTTGATTCATGAAGATCCAGTTCTTCAGCACCATCCCTATACGTCCCTTTCACCTTTTCTACACCGTCTCATTTTACGCTTCTTCTACGCCTGCACTTTCACCCATACGATCTCTGACACAACATGACTAGAGGCTTTCCTTCAAAGTAGCTTAAAATTAGCCTCAATATTATTAGCTTTACTATTAATTAGAGCTATTTCCTCATTTGTGAGTAACTGTGGAAAAAGTGTTTTCCAAACGCATAAACATACGGAAACAAATACTATTTTATTTAATATGTCTTGATTAAACAAATTTTTATTGGACAAAAAATGTACTCTCAACTTTTGTATGTTTGCTATATAATGTTCACATTCTCTTTTACATGTTATCAAGTAAACTGTTGCCTTCATTTAAAAAGCTCACCTTATGATTTTATAAATCTATTATTTACAGATACAAGCAGGTTTTTCATGATTTCTTTCTATCTGATCACTCGTTGTTTCCTCTCCTTGGTACTCTCACTGAATACATGGCTGATTGCAAAGAAAGTGTGCTTTTCTCCATTGTAATTTGCACCGGGATGAAAGATGTCAATCTTCTCATTGCATTACTACAATGACTTGGAATTACTGCGCTAAAATGCTGACTTGATGCTTGTTTTAGTGTTGATCTTCAGAACAGAGTGCTTACGCTTTCTAAATGTTCCTTCTTTTATGCCAAATGTTTTGCTAATGAAAACAGATAAAGTCCTATAATCTCTGGGAGAATATTGTCCCAGAAGCTTTTGACTGTGTGACCTTGTTGAAGCCACAGTCAATAAGTTGGAAGATAATATGCATATCGTCTGACATAAAAAAAAATGTTTCAGGCTTTTAGGAAAACTTTCTCCCCTCTCTTGCTCTGTCTCTATCTTTCCCTCCTTCTCTCTCTCTCTCTCACACACACAAGGTGAAAGGGAATACATGCACACCCATATTATCTTGTCTTGCGATCCTGGTGATACCAGGCTTCTGCTGGATTGTGCAGCCGATGAGACAGGTGGCCCCAGCTTTGTGCTCAGCAGAGCGAGGCTGGAGAAAAGCTGTCCAGATGGCTCCGTCCACCATGTTTTCTCACTGGTTCCACCACCGCAGCCAGCCTGATCGGAGCCCTTATCTCTGCGGTGTGCTTCCAGTTCAGTGAAAGTCGTGGCTCACGTTAACAAGGAGAGAAAGTGCACTTCCTGATGGTTCGAGCCGGGATCACTGAGGCAAACATGGGGGCCTGAGACAGATAACCAGAACTCCTCCAGCGACTCATTCGACCCTTTCCTCTTTAGGACACACACGCTTTGCTGTTAACACATACAGTGCCTGGATAAAATGTTCAGACCCCTTAACATTTCTTTTTTAAATTTAGTCATAGTACAGCCAAGTTTCTGGGTTTCAACAAAACTGCGAGAGATCGCCTCAAGATATTGCACATTTGCAGAAAAGAAAACAATACATTGTTGTTTTAAATGTGTGTTTCTGAAGTAAGGCAAAGTCATTTAAACACAAAGAGACGTTTCGAGAAAAGTGAAGGAAGAATATTAACAAAATTCAAGAAAAACAAGAAATAATAATACATAATACATTTTCTCGAGATCCCGCCAAAAGAAAAAAAAAGTCGGGATCTCGAGAAAATAAGTCGGGATTTCTTTCCTTTTTTTTTCTCCATGTCCCCTTTGGGGCTCCGTACTCCGTAGACTACTTGATACTTGAATGTTATTGTCCACATGTTAGAAAAACAAATATTTGACCACCTGGTTCTCACAGTGAATCATTAAGATGGCAGTACCATACTCTGTGGATCATCTTCTTAAGCAGGGATGGTGAAACTGGTTAGAGTCAAAAGCAAAATGGGTCACAAATCTACTGCTGCAAGAAAAGACAAACACCTTTGGCTTGTTTTGAGCTGAATGTAATGCAAAAAAGAAAGTTGTGAAGGGATAAAGAAATTGGGAGTTTTAAAAGTAAAATATAAATGTTTATGGAGAAAATAGGATTTCATCAACTCTTCTGTGGTAACAATCCAGTCTCAGGTGAAGCATAGCCTCAAGTCTTTGTGCTCCAAGGATAATCTCCTGTTGTTAGTACACATAAAGCGATGTTGAGCCTCGAGGGTTTCCGAGGAGACGCTTGTAAATGATTCTGTGTCAACATGAACAATTTCTAGGTTGTGGCAATAAAGCTTCTTGGAACTGCCATAAATATGAGAGATGAGCTTCTCAAAAGGTCAGCCCTTTGAGGGACTGGCTTAGCAACTGGATTTATCCTTCGGTTTATTTGGAGCAGAAAAATGGGGCCACAGGCAGCGACCAAAATCAATCACATTTCATTGGGATCCCTGACAAACAAAAAACAAGTTTTTTTTTGATTTATGAATCTAATTAGAAAAGGTAATATTTTCTTTATTGCTAAGAAAAGCAAACATATTTTTCACGTAAAAATGACAACTGTAGACAAGTCTGTTATTAATGAAAATAAATTTGTGGAGTTGTTTAGAAAGCTCTTGTGTTAGAAAACAGTCAATAAATGCTTGTATAAAACTGAGCACTGTAAGTTGTTTAAAAGTGTTGAAATCTGTGCACGCCTTAATATTTCTACACCTGCATTTCTAGAGCTCTAAGTCCAGCTCTTTTCTTTTCTATCCTTTATCATCACTTCTCACTTGTTTCACCTCTCATCCAGCGTTCGCTGTGGATGCAGTTGTAAGAACACTTCCACCACTGATAGTTAGCTTTGAGGAGAACATTTCCGTCTTCATCAAGCTTCCTCATCTCTCTTCTACATCAGGAAAACTCCTACCATCCCTGGAGCATCTGTGTGCTCACAACTAGTCCTCAATCTGCCCCAAAAACTGTTGTTTGCATCCTCAACAAAAATATGAGCTGCAGTGCAGCCCCCTATTCAAGCATTCTTGAACACCTGTGCAGTGTCATTCAGTGTCCTCATTTTGTCGCAGAGAACACACATGCGCTTGAAAAGAGCCGCAATCAGTCTTGTTTGTTTTATTGAGGGCAACATTTGATGTACAATACACATGGGGACAATAAAGAGACAAACTCAAATAAAAAATGTGCATACATATACATTTTTTGGAAATCTAGATGTTTTCACTATGTTCTCTTTGGAACAAAAGGGCGCAGAAAAGTTTAGAACCAAAAAATTGGGTTGCTGTCGAATCAAGTGACTGTAAAGTTTCAGTTTTTGTTATTTTATTCCAAATAAATGTATTATATGTTCTTTAGTCTGTTTCCTGTACTTTCTGTGTAATTTGCGTTCTTTGTGTGAAGTGATGCTCTTCAAATGTAGTGATTGCAGAATGAATCATCTTCTTTGTCTGCTCATTTCAACCACAGACGTTGTGGGCTCCTGCTTATCCACAGCTCAACAAATTAAAACATTTGTCTTTTGTAGTTCCTACCAGAATTTTTATTTGGTGAAAAAAATGTTTGGGCTAATCAGTGTCGAACCAAATGTAAGTGGCAGAAGCAGCTCTGAAAGTTTTATAGCTTTTTTGCATGTTTTGTCACTGGAAAGTGGGTTCACTTTTTTTTTTTTTTTTAGAATGTGATACATTTGGTTGTAGAGGTGGAGGAGGAAGTACAATCAAACTTTAACAGAAATTATATAAATCTCAGTTTTAGTGAATTTTGTCTTTTATGTGTGTTTGATGTGTGTTTAGCACAGATTCTAATTAATATAAATCTTGATTAATATTTCAACTCTTGGTCTTTGGTTGTTGTGGAGCTCAAAGTTTGCACATATGCTTGTAATTATGAAACAGCACCTGCATAGATCACATCATAATTAAATAAGACATTGCAAGAACATTTAGGGTTATATCGTGCCATTTTTATGTCTAATTATAAAAATTGTTTTGGATTCTCCAATACCATCTGCTGAAATCTGAAGGTGGTTTTGCTGACAGAAGACAAAATATATAAAAGTGACCAGCTCTGGTGATCTAACTCCTATATCTTATAAAGCAGATATATTGAGGAAAAACATGGTGCAAATTACATTATTGTAGAATCCCTGATCATTCAGTGTGACATAAATAAATACAACCTCTTGCACATAAAGTCCTTCATTGAATAAAGTTGTAAACATAAAATTGCTATGACATGTTGTCTGCAGATTTATTAGACAGACATCTCAAAATGTGCAGCTACCTCTGGTAGCATGAAAACATTCAGAGCTCTTGACTGTCTTGAAGTGTACACAAAACTAAAATTCCCATGGCACACCCAGCTTGACACAGATGCAAAATGCAAGCCGCAGGAAAACTTTAAATGTTTGCTCTTTCTTCTCTGAACCATGTCTTTTTTGGCTGGCGCTTTTCTGCATTCATAAGTAGCACATGGGTGCTAATATAATAGAAGACACCAAAAACAGCTAAAACCGTTAACATAATGAGTTTGCAGAATAAATACACAAAGCAAAACCCTAACATTGATTTATTCAGAATTAATGTGTAAAAGTTGGAATAAGGACACAATTCAGTATGTTTTTTTCAAGTCTTTTTGTCACAAGTAGTTTATTTATGCTTAAAGGAGATGTGACGTCACTCTTACCTCCAATAGGCAGAAGCGGTTGGAAATTGCTTTACTAATAATTAAAACAAAGATTTTCTGGAGCATAAGTAGTTTTGGAGTGTTAGTTGCATCAGTCAAAAATGTGCCATAAAGAGGAAAAAAACATATAAGTTGCACTGGACTATAAGTTTAATTTATTTAGAAAATGTCAAATGCAATCACTTCCATTTTAATATGATCCAGTGTCATGTTGTGCTCAGTTGCTTTGCAACAAACTCACTGAAACTGCTGGCTTTCACTTGGAAGTCTGCTGCACTTTCTGACTCACTGATATCCTGGCTCTTAACCAGGATGGTCAAAAATGACTTTGCTTGTCTTTTCTCTGACTTAAGTTTTAAACACTTTACAGATGCCCCCCAAAAAAACCCATTTTATGTATGTTTATGAACATACATCTTGTAATGTCTTGGTTGGATTTTTGAATTCCCAATCAGAAACTCAACAAATCTGATTGGATTTTTGAAAACTGACGTAAAGACATCAGTTTGATGTGAAAACAAGTAATTTACTTGAAAACAAATAAATTCTGGTCACCTGTTGATTTTTGGGCTCAATTCTGTTCGGATTGTTACGTAAAAGGTTAGCCCAGCTTTTTAAGAGTTAAGTTCTGTGAAATTATAATTTATAATAGTTCCCTCAACTATTCCAACTAGCAGAAAGATCTCATGTCCTCATGAACTTGTTGAAAAACTAAAGTTCTTGTGGAAACTAACAGGATATTTAACTCTGTTTTAGCTGGCTAGAGTATTTTAAAATAACTTAAACTTCAAATATTGCTATCAGTGGGACACAATGCTAAATTATGAGATGTCATATTGGTCTTTCAGATCAGCTCTGCTGTCTCCAGCTCCACCAGGTACAGAGCAGATATTTGAATTTTGTGACAATTGCGCAACAGATTCAAAGAGGTGTACTCCAGTGCTTTTCACATCATGTAAATGTGTGAAAAATATTATTATCTCAACAAAGATGTCTTTTCAACAAGACAAGACATATTTCAACAGGCAAAGGAACTATTACTGATAATAACATCAAAGAACCCCCCAGTTCAACAAAACAAGGCTTTAATCTCCTTAATGCTTTATGCAGATGATTCATTCAAGCTCAATTCCTGAAGTGACTGACATATTTTCTGATTAGTTAATGATCTTTTGAACCAATCAGGGGGACTCAGGCTCAGTATAGGAGAATGAACTTTCGTCTCATGAAGGATATATGATCATCAATCAAGTATTGGAAATTATATGGTGAGGTCATGACAGAAGTACTTAGGCCCTTTGCGTTGGCACATTGGGAAATTTTGTGCCATTTCTCCAAATACACAGGAGTTATGTTACACAGAGACAGAATAAAGATACACATACAGCTCCTTAACACACAAATATCTCTCACCAGAAGTTGTGACTAAACAGGATAAATAGTACATGTAGTGCAATTCTATCTTCCATTGTTTTTGTTATTATCTGCCTCTGCATGTGTGTAATAAACCCTGCAGCCATGTGTTCTTCGCATGTCCAGTTTTACATCTGTGGCATATGTCACACTTCTGTGGGCGGTGTTTCCAAAATGTTTCACTCTGAGACTTGGTTTCAAAAAGTTCCTGCATCAGAGACTCTGATCTCTGGATACGAGCAAATGCACAGCTGGATTGCAACAATGCTGTGGTTTTACTGAAAATTGGCTGAGTGTAAACAGTGCCTTAAAGATCCAAGGTACACTGATTTCTAGGAAAGAAAAATAAATGTCTAGGAACCAAAATGCTAAAACAGACACAACAAAACACATGACAGCAGCTATGCGCTTTTTATTTGCTTCCAAACTTTGGTCTGAACAGTTCTACAGGACCATGATGCATTAACTCCTTATTTAATAAATGGGAAGAGGATGGTTGTGTTTTGTCACAGCTATCCTCTGATGCCCCCGCAGATCATTCAGACAGTGAGACTGACTGACTTTGCTACAAATTGGTCCGGAAATTTAAGAGTCTTGTCTCTTTCCCAGAGAGAGCAACCGTCAGTGTCGTGCTCTGCTCTTTCACAACCTTCAAACCTAATTAGATGGTGAAGAGAACGACTCCTCTTTATCTCTCTCCTTGGCTTCTCCATTTAATACTGTGCCTGAACTAGAGAGTATAGGGGATTATGCTGTCGTGTCATGTAGGCCGAGCCCTCCGCCCTACCGCCATGCAGATATGAACTGTTTAATATTTCATTTCTCAGGTCTATCTGCATCTGAAGAATACCTCTGTTACTAGAAAAACAAGTCTTTGGAGACATCTACGAGAAAGCAAGACCACAGAATTATTCAAAGCTCTATTTCTCCAGCTTTTGTCCATCTTTTTGTTTTCTTTATTTCTCAAAATTTCCACCCTGCACTTGCAACTTTTCAGCTTTTTTCCTCCTACTTTCCCTCCTTCCATCTGCATGTGTTTTCTGTTTTTGCTCTCTCTCTCTCTTTAGCACAGCACCTTCTTTTGTTTTATTCTCTTACCTGCTCTGTGTCAGGCAAAGACGAGGTGGAAGTGCGGTTTCTCTGACAGCTGCTCCGGTGTTCGCGGAGCAGAGTTTTTTTGCCTGCTGTCTCATCAGCTGTCTGCCGCACCGTTCGCAAAGGGTGACGGGGTCGCGACATGTGCTGTGGAGACTTGTATTAGATGTTTCTTTGTCAATCAAAGAGCAGAGAAAGTAGAATTCCTGGAGAAGGTCACTTTTACATGACGTACTACAAACCAGCCATTTCTGCAACTGTCACAGCATCACAATAAACTTTGGAAATATTGTGTATTACTAATTTAGCTCCAGCGCTGTCGTTTATTATAGATATACTGGCGCTGGATTCATGTTTGAGATGTCACACTGATTAAAGAGCTACTCCTTTGCTTATTGTGAAACAGAAAAGCAAAGTCACGCTCATCTAGGTGAGAATAATAATGGCACTGAGCCTCTGTGCCTAAACATTGTCGTTTAAAGGCTGTGTTCACTGATGTTCCCTGGCACTCCTACCTCTGTGTTTGATGTTAATCTGCTGAAATGAGTAGAAAAACAGGAAAACACTGGACCGTGATGCATGTTGCATTGAGTTTGACACGTGTCTCAAAAGGAGCAACAAACTGGCTGTAATTATCATAATAGGCCAAATGCAATGTTTTGCTGCATAAATAATACTTTGTAACACAACCTTCTTTTTATTCCTCCCATATGGTAGCTTTTCTTCTGCTTTTCCTATTTGATGCAAATTATTTTATTAAAATTTGAATAAACAATAAAAGATTGCAACCCAATCAATTATGCCATTCAGGAGAGAGGCAGGGTATGTGTCCCAAAGTTGAACATGTTTCGGTGCAAATGAACGTATCAGACCCAGAACAAAAGACGTTGTTAAGACGGTGCCTGAAACCGGAAAGGTAGTGATGAAATGAGCCCTCCTGTACCAACATGTTGTGAAAGACAACTCAGCAAGGAAGAAGCCATTACTAATTTAATTCAGTCTTTATAACAAATTTCATCTCAAAGCACACAAAAATGACAGACGTTTTTAGTCAGTTTAGTTTAAACTACAGAATCAAAAGTCATTTACATACATTGTATTGCCATCCCAGTTATAAACAACTGGAATGCATAATTACGAAATAAATGCGTAACTTGTTACCATTCCTGAAGAAACATGTAAATTTAAATTTTATTTTTTTTATGTTTATGGTTTGCGTCACATTTAATTATCTTCTGTGAAAAGCTAGCCTGGCCAATGCCTTCCTGTGCAATTCCACTCAAAAAAGTTCTCGCTTCCAGCACAGTCTGGGCTTTCTCTCCTTGACACATACTTTCTGCACTTTTTAAAAAAATTGTAGTTTGCCTGTAGTTTTAACAATGGCAGCAGAAGAAGTGGAAGAAGCTCAGTCCCTGTTGGTCACGCTTCTAAATATTGAATTGACATTAGCAGCCGCCTCATTCGGATTGACGCTTCTCTCTTCGTAAGTGAGGATAGTTGTTTACAGCGCAGGTAATTTCTGGTAATCTTCTTGCACTCTAAAATGTGTTTTTGGTTGTAGTCCTTTTTATGGACTTATTTACATAAATCTCACTTAATTCATTTGGTTTAGTAACTTACTTTTTTGTGTTCAATTAACTTAAAAGTTACACATCTAATCGGCACTCACCCATGACTCTACATGGATAAAGGTGTATAAAACAATGGATGGATGGATTGACTGGTTTGAATTAAACAAAGAAGAAGCTGAGAGAGACATGCTCCAATCAAGAACCAGCTGAGTTGTAAAAAGGTGAAAGTGTCAGCAGTAATTTAAGTACTTTGTATTTGTGTTGAAGATTCTCTATGTAAAACAGGGCTTATGTGATATGGTGGGGCAGGTTTAATTGGCACCAGCAGAGAGCGTACCCTTCCTTTTATGTGCCATGTTTCAAAATAACTTGCTCTGAGCATAATTTTTCCACTTTGTGTGGACTATAGACTGTCTTTGACAAATTTAAAGCTTTTTGGAAATCTGAATAGTTGCAGGAAAATAGATTAAAAGTCAAAGATGTTGTGATGGCAGTTCACACCCTGGAAGACTGAACAGCTGGTTTGGCCAAACTTCAGGTTGTATCAGACAACAGATTCATTGATTGCCATTTCAGGAACACAGATGAGGCATTTTATGGAGATTTTAGTGCTACTATGGCAGATTTAAAGACATTAAATACAAACACCATCTTGAAGAGCAGGTGCTCCAGGAAATGGGAGTACATAGACTAAATTGATTACAGAGTTTAGTACAAGTAATATTTTTACATAACAGTGAAATAAAATATTGTCACAATGGAAGATTGGACAGTATTGAGAGGATAATGATTAACACCTGTAGCTCGTTGTCTCCTCTCTCGTTCCCCGGGTTGAGGGTTTCCCCGTGCGTAAGGGTAGTTCACACCATTCACGGTTCTACTTCAAACATATCCAAAGTTTATTCAGACAAACAAATACATCAAATCACACCAATAACATGCCAGAATCAATCAGAAACTCAAAACCACAAGACACACATCACCTGAAAGAAACAGAAAAATGCACAAATACAGAGACGAATACGGATTGCGTTTCCGGAGAGCGCAGGTGGCGCCGCACCCAACGATCTGATCAATTCTTTTAGCTCCGAAACTTTTAAAGGAAGGTGTGTCTCTTCTCTAATTTATGCTGTCTGGGAGGTCCTTGCTCTCTAATTAGAATAAGTTCCAAATTTCAAAGGGAAGTTGCTCCAAATGAGTCCTGAAAGAAGCAACATTCCACACCTCTGTGTGAGATCCTATCTCTCTAGGTGTCCTCTCCCACAAATACATAGCAAAAGGCCCCAATCCTTATATGGGTTCAGGAAACAGTTATTTCCACGCAGACCCCCTCCTGCTGTCCCAGCACAGATGCTGGCTGCATTCCAAGCACAGCAGGAGGCTGATGGCTCAGAACTGTCCTCTTACCTAGAATATCAAAACGGGCTGATTTGGATCTAAAAACTGACACAATTATCTTCTACTGATCAGATTATGTTGATTAAGCCATGACTCTAAATTTAACTTAAAATTAAGTCCTATTCAAGGCAATGTTGATCTGTCTAATATTTAAACATGTGCTTAAAGTTAAAACTAGCATAATTGAATTATCATTTCCAACAACAGGAAATGAACATGTTTTGCCATATCAATGTCTGCAGTATCAACATTTTAGTTAATTGCTTAGACTGCAATAATAACTAGCTAATTATTTAAAGACCATTTATTTGGGCTCTTCATGGATTTATGCGTATTTATGCCGTTTAATGCTGCATCAAAATATTGTATAATTGAAGTTGGTGGTAAATCATTAAGAAATTACATGTGCATCTGCAAGAAACCAAAGCAGAATGACTAATATTGTTGAATTTTTACCAACATTACCAGCAATAATGCTGTGCATCCTAAACATCTCATAAAATGTTGTGAACAGACCTTTGATTTTAATTATTACTTATTTATCATCAGTGTTTACGTCTCTCTTAGACTGCTATTCACCAACAAGGCTTATTCTGTTGTTTTTTCAGTGTAAGAGGATAAGTTCAGTATACAGAAAAACAGCTATTCTTGTTTGAAACTGAGGCTCAGACACAGTATAATGCATGCTGTCTTTTCCACACATGAACGCCTGCTCACACTCCCACTGTGGAAAAACTCCTTTTGGCTGACAGGAAAAACATCTCTGACATACTCAATAGTTCAGTTCAGACTGCCCATAACTCAGTGTACTAATCTAATCATTTCCTCCTGAACTGGAGCATATATAATATTTTACTTGATGGTTTCCGGTGTCACAGAGGTGGTTCTTTTGAAAAGTCTCGGTACATGCTGTAAAGTACACCTCGACTGATCTGAAGTGTTGATTTAAATCAACAAGGAGTTCACCTTTTTATCAGTTCTGATTTTCACATTCCCCTAGGTAGTCTGGACTTGATATGGAGAATAATCCAGTGTTTTGCAAAAATAATCATATTTCCTGAACTTTTTCACAAGTTGTTACAAACAACTTTTGTTGTTTATTATTTTGTTGTATTATGTTCAAGATTTTATCTGATAGAGAACTAAATAATAATGTTTAAATCTGAAGTGAGAGTGAAATGATACAGAATTGAATTATTTGCATTACAAAAAAAAATATGAATGTGTGTTAATTATCTACAACATAATTAGTAGATAGTGTGCACCTGTGCAAATAAATCCAGCTGTTCAAACAAGACATGAGAAAAGTTAGAGATAAAGTTAAAGAGACTTAAAGGAGAGTTAAGTTATAAAATAATATCTCAACTTCAAACATCTCCAAAAGTGTAAAGAGCTTAACATTGGACTGTCACATCAGAAATAAATAGCAGCCACTGACAACACATCAGAAGTTTGCAAGACAGTGTTTGCCATTGTTTTACCTATTTGTATTTAATTTTCCTTTTTTTACATTCTTATTTATTTCATATAATTTATGAATTTCTATTAGCCATTTCTCTTGAATAAAGTCAGCAGATCACAAACTGTGATCATCTTGTTTTACATGTGGGAGGCAAATGGCTCATCAGATTTGACAATAAATGAGGAAATAGATTGTTATAAAAAAATGCTGTGCTTACAAAGAATCCTGATTACGGCTGCTGTCCTTCCAGGTGTTTCTCTCCTCTATTTTGACTTTGTAAATGACCCAGCCATAAGCAGAATGAGTCAGTATCATGGTAGATATGTGAAAAACTCATGTGGAATATAAAGTACAAGCTGTGTAATAAAGTTTTCATTGTTGCAATGCCTCATGTCCTTGCAGACATGCACCATTAGGGTTGAAGCAACAGGAACTCTCATGTGATCTCCCAAGAACAAATGTTAACTCTGATATTTTGGTTCATTAGGAAAAGCTATTTGTCACTCTGGGTTTAGATTTTCTTTTTTTTACTATTACAGATGCTTTCTAAAGATGCTGTTCAATGAAATGTCTGTCTTATGTGTCTCTCTTTGTAGTGAAAGTGCATTTAATTTGTTTCTGAGATATAAAAAGAAACCACTTTGTGTAAAATATAGAAATGGTTTTGCTCCAATGAAAACCATTGGGTGGTCTGATTTAGCTTCCTAAAATTAAGTTCTCAAGTTAAGGTGTAAATTTGAATAGACACCCTCATCTACATCTCAAACAGAAAATGAAACACCACCTTGTCTTTTTATTTTTTGGTCTCGTGGTTCTTCAACACCAGCCTAATTAGTGGTGCAACTTGACACAGCACACCCTCAAACCTTCTGTGGTGCTCACACTACTAAGATGACATAGAGTGGAAAACATGCATAATTCATGCCCCACATGTGCAAAACTTCACCTAATATAGGACACACAATATGTCACGAGTACTATTTTCTGTTGACCCAACACTTTCTGATGAGCCACGCTGATATTTAGGCATTCTCCATCACCTGTTTTCATTCGCTCTCAGCAGTTCCCTGTTTTTCTCACCTGCCTCTGAGCTCTCGTGGCTCCAACTCTCTGGGCTTTGTTGAGAGCTGCTACTTAGAGATTGTTTGCAGCTGCAGACACCTCCAGCTCGGTTCCAGAGGAAGGGAAAAGCAATTCCATGCTTGGGCCACAGTGAATCCGTCTCTGTCAGTTCCGCTTCTCGATGCCCTCAAATCACACACACCCCTACTCCCTCATTCCCCCACAGCCCGTCCGAGGTCCCATCAGCCTCTGCTGCTCTGTGATCTGGGAGTGGCAGAGCATCAGCCTGGAAGGGAAATGAGGATGCGCTTTACATGCTCCCTAACCATACCATCCTCCTTGATGTCACTCACTTCTGTTCCCTGGCACTTGCAATTTCTCGCTGTGCAATAAAACGCTGTACTTCACAGAGGAGTAGTAACAGCCTGTAGTTATATGCCCTCTTCTCAGCCTATCAGGCTGCATGAGCCTTGGATCTGTGTGGGGCTTTGTTCTATGATAAATACATATTACTTAAAGGTAATTGTTGCCTCTAATTACAAGAGATATGACAAGATATTAAAAGGCCATAATGCTTCTCATTAAAGAGAGGTCTGCCTCACAAAGAACTGCAAGCTAATGATATAGGCCCTAAGTATATAAGTTTGATACCCTATTATATACATGTGAGACTTATTCATAAATATTAAAAGTGAATATTAAAAGTAAATGGTGAATTTCCATATAGTAGTGATTCGGCTGGCCGACAACTCTTTTTTTAAAACAGCATTGAACTATTTTTAGTTTGCGTTTCAAACATTTTGGGTGCTTGGTGGAAAATAAAAGTTACAAACGGGACACAATTGATTTGGAAACACTATGAGAAAAGTCCAATTGGCGAACCACCAGCTGCCAGTGGTGCTAAAGTTAGCATCTGGTGCATGGCAGCCTCGGTTCTGTCAGACTGCCCCAGGACAGCGGTGCCTGATGACTAACCGACACAGCTAATCTTCAGCCCATTTGTTTTGTGTGGTTTTTCCTATGATTGCCAGTGTCTGTTCATTCACCTGTTTCTCCTACGTGTTTCAGGTCTGGTCCAAAACGATGAAATTCCTCCAGTTACACTCGTTGTGCGGACGTCTTCAGCATTAGCTTCAAGCAGTTCTGGTCTCGATACTCACCTGCCTGCCCGCTCTCCAGCACTCTACTTCTGTGTGATTAATTCCTGGATTACCATCCGGGTCTCTGATCCATCTCACCTCATCAAACAATAAACCAATCTGTCAGCAGAATCTGACGTCTCCTCCCAAGGTTCCATCTCCCTCAGCAAAAACTTAAAACTGATGATCCAAAGTACATTCAAGGACACTTACCTTAGAACTTTCCCTATCTAACACCTTCCTTCCAGAAGCCGCCGGTCCAGTTCCTGCTCAACGTCTTCAGAACTGCACACTTCCTTCCCTTGTACATTTTGTTATAAACTCATTATTTTCATCTTGTGGTTCTTGTATGATTCTGCCCATGGGTTAAAGAGCTTTCCAGACCTAAATGTAGAGCAAATTTTGTGTTTGAAGCATGTATGCAACGTTTGATGTTCCACAGTAAATGCATGGGTTGAAAAGTCCATTTATCTTGGGATCAGGGATGTGGAATCCAAAATGTTCAATGTTACCCATGTACTAATATTTTCCTTTAGTTTTACACATTAAAGAATCAACCAATCATACGGGATTGAAATTCTTATGTGTTACAAGAGTCTCAGAGAGATAAGAGAGTTAAAAGTCAAATAAATTAAAAGTTGTCAGGTTGACCTCCAGTTTAAACTTGATCCTGATATGAGTGAATCTTCATCAGAGCAGATAATCTCGTGTTGCATGTGATTTAGTAATGTTGTTGTGTCATTTCTGCTATGATAACTTTATTTGTATAAAAACTAAATTAAGGAGTCTTTACTTTTTCCAAAAAGACTGCAAAAATGTATTTTTCTTTCATTCTTATAAACCTATCGTCTCTTGAACTGAATGCCTCATTCCTAAAAATTGAATGTGCTACAATTTAACATGCAAAGCTTTTTCTTTTGTTCTTTTTGAAAATGTCTAAGTGAAAATATATTCTGCTTTCATCTTTGTGGGATAGAGGAACAGCTCTTGAATCCTTTGCCAGGATTCTGTTTTTCCAAACTATTAATAATTTGGCTTTGACACTTTATGTAACAGATGACGATGAATAGCTCTCTATAAAAGTACTTAATCAGTTTAGGACTGCCAGTCAGAGCTCTCAAAGCTGCAGACATTTCACATGTCTTGTCAGTGAGTTGATTAGAGGAAACCTCTAAATGTGAGCTATTACTGCACAGCAGGTTGTCACCTGAGAGTCTGTTTTTGAACCGCATTCAGCTTGAGCTCCAAAGGACTAAAAGCATCTTAGTTATGTATTAATGATTAGTGTGCACTACATTTTGCATCATGTACGGTCAGGCATTCCAAGCTTCCATGGTTTATGCTCAAACATTTCATCATTATTTTCTTTCCTTGTGACTAAATTTGTGGTTTTGCCTTTGTGGAAAACAGTGACACATAATTTTTTAAAGTGATGAAGGCACACGGAGTGATTGATGGCAGCATATTGGATGGGAAAATAACGTTCTAGGCCGTTAATTTTACCGAGTCAAGGAAGCTGGCTCAGACTGTCAACACAGGAAATGAGTGGGATTTATCTCTGGACTGCTGTCTGGATAGCTTTCCTGCATTTATACATGTACCAACCACAATAAGGATCTGGAAAACGAATGTTAGAAAAAACATGTAGCATATTTAACATGGTCATCGGGAGATTATATTTCTGTTCAACAATATTGAGAAAATATCAGTACAAACGAGAGATGCTGATTTGTGCACATTTTCCTTTTAGAAATACAACTAACACAAAGTACTTTTATGCAAATTTCTGGATAGGGCGAAAATACACTGTCTAACATTAAAGCATTTTAATTGAAAATGTTAAAAAGTAATTATTAAAAACAACACAAATTCTTCTAATCCATGAAAATCAACAAGTAAAGCCCTCCGAGTTACAAGAGTTTTTAGAACTGCAAAAAATCCCAAACTGATTTAGGTTTTGACCTGCAAACCGAAGCTTAATCATGTAATAAATAAGGAATTATACTCGGATTCCAGCCAATGGACAATTTGTTGCTAATGAAAAACATTTAAAATGCCTTACAGTCTGCTTAACCTTTATGTTTTATATAAAAGGCAACAGAGGGCAAGAAAGCAGCTGTTCTCAGCCAGATTCCTAGATAAAATATTATGTGATTTCTTAGACTATAAAAAATAGAGGGCTAAATACACAAGGACAACGTATAAATAATTACACATAGGTTTATATAATCTTTCTACCAACATAAGTTGAAAGTTTTAAACAGCAAACTTTACTTCAGTACATATCCTAAAAATATTCATAAAAATAGCATTTACTATATTACTATTATTTGACTTTATTTTAAATACTGCATCAACAATAGTAGCCTAAAATAGAAAAGCTCTTTCATTAAGCTTTAATGGACGCATGAAGCCTTCAGAAATTCTGATAATGTACATATCCTTTTAAAATAAAAGGCTGGATTTCTATGTAGAAAGTTAATCCAGGAATATATTGGTTTCTTATGTAGAAAAAGGACTTCGCTGAAGATTTATGTAGGATGCCATGGTGGGTTTTCGACTGCATTCGTTGAAAAATGCAATATCCTCCCATCCACTGTCAAAATCTATTGTTCTTGGTGGGTCACGAGGGAGCTAGTGCCTATCTCCTGTAGTTGAATTGCAAAATAGCATACCAAGTATTCTGCTCTTTTTTTAACTTATAGTAAAAATAAAAATATAAGGAAAGAAAAAACATAGTGTTATAGTTGTTACAATGAACTTTTAGACATTTTCACTGTACAACTGGCAAATCCAGTATTCAGTTTACAGCATTCATGCTGCATTTTTGCAGGAAATGCTAATTTCTCTATTTAGTATTTGAGGTTGTTGAGTTATTTTCTATGTAGTCATAAGAAACAAACATTTACTTTCCGACTGACAGATAGCTGACCTCACCCACTGCAGTGTTAAAAATATTTAAAGAGGTGTTTCCACATGTATATTTGAAATCATTTTTGAGTCACATGAGAGCAAATTTTATTTGTATGTGTGTTTTAGTTGTATAAAGAGGTCAGTATTTTTCTATCCAGGAAGACGATTTGGGGAACAAGCAACTGAGACGACAGGAGAGTTGGTTTTATAAATCCCATATTTACTGTAATCTCAGTTCTTGAAATCGCTTTAAAGTATACTAAGCTGTATTCCCTGAGGAGACCCCCATGTCTAGTAAATATATATAAAAAAAAAAAACAGACAGGAACAACCAAGACAATTCCCGAAGGTTCTAAACTAGGCTGACCCTATAGTTTCAGTAGCTTTGAACAGAATATGATCAAGCATGTTCAGATGAATTTTCTTGTTTTATAATCTCTCAGAACACAAACAAGAAAGTCTGACTTTCCAAGGTTTGCATGCTTGAGAGATGAAACAAAATAATAGCATTCTTCCAAGGTCAAAGCTGTTGATAAGCCTGTCAGCGCTGCATTATAAGCAAAAATTTTAATTTATGACAAATAACATTTTTAATTACAATGTCTCAGCTCACTCATGTCAAGGCACTTATAAAAATGTTCCAGAAATGATTGGCTTCAGTGATTGCAGAAGGAAGCTGCAGAGACCTGACACTTTTGCATTTTCCTTACTTTACAGTTTTTTTCCTTCCCTAACATAAGTCATTGTCAATGACCCCTGAGTCAGGAGGAAAGTGGTGGGAAATCATACACCCCTCACATATTTGTCGATAAATCAGTGTCTCTTTTGAGTGCAGCCCTGACTGGCACATTTCTTTACTGTGCTGATTATATTGTTTCTAGAAAGTAATAATTTTCCGATTCCCTCATCAGACTTTGAGAAACTAATACGCTTATTTATTGTGAAAGCTTTGTCACTTTTAGTTAAACCCAAATAAGAGGTGGATGCTAGTGTTTAATGTAAAATCGGTTCAGCCAGTAATGCAATTACATTTGTTATTGGATGCTCAGGCACCACATGATACAATAAAGTTTTCTACTGCACAATTGCACAATAAAAATAAAGGGGGGTTTAAATTAGAGCTGGTAGCAGCTCTAATTCTTGGGACGGCACCAAGAATCACTGAAAAAAACGACATGAAAACCTCTGAAGAAAAAAATGAGCGTTACTTTCTTGAGAAAATGTAAAAAAGAAAATGAGTGATGTCAGGTGTTAGTGGTTGCAGGCCTTCTCTTTTGTTGCTGGTAAAACACCATGAACTATTTCTCAAACATGCTTGTTTTGGTACTATTGAGCCAGAGATATATTCATTTCCTGCTTTTGGAGCAGTATCCAATCTGCTTGGCATTCACATATGCATTCAGACCAGGCCAGAGTTCACTTCAATCAAATTGAGACTTAGGTTTTTAAATTGACCAGTTTGCTTTTTTTGGTCCCCATCAGTTTGATTGCACTTTCACACCAAGTCAAGAATATGTAGGAACACTGCATACAAGTGTTAGCCTAAATTTTTGAACTTCTGAAATATTAGTAACATACTTCAAAATAAACCTAAAGTTGCAGTTATGTGGGTTCATTTTTGTTCAAGCTTATTCAGAGCATTGCTATGGAGAATCTGAGCTTGTTAGAAAAACTATGATTTTGATGATTTGTTTTAAGTTCAGTGGTCAGATTTATACTTTTTTTCATAATACAAATGTCTGAGTGTAGGATGGTTTAGCAGATTTGGCACAATTCCTCAGGATCGTATTTCAATTTAGGATGATAATTTATTCTGCATAACTTTTATTATGTCAGAAGTTTACCCACTTTTTTTTGCTAGTTTGAAGTGAAACTTTGAACTTGCATAACTAATTTTTCTAAATTTCAGACTCCATCCATCTTTCCTCTATTTGACCTTATCTCTTGAATAAATATAAAGATTTAATGCAATTCAGGAAGGTTTAATTTTTTTGTGTGATGCACAAATAGCAAGTGGCTTCACTCCAAGCAAAGACAAGTTTCCATTTACATTGCATTGCAATAGCATTAGGGCTACATCTTCTGCTGAATGCATAACCCACCCCTGCTCTTCAGCCACATTCCCTCGCATCTGTTTGATTGGACTCTCAGCATTTTAGAAGAGTTTTGAACATTTTGTTTCCTTTCTTTTTTTAAAGGCTTCCATTGGATCAAAACTATAGGAGAATATAATGTTCCTAAAAGTATCCAACACAACAAACAGCCTTGCTACTGTCATATACATAAAAGCATTCAAGATATTTATGTGGAAATGTGCAAAAAACTCATATTAAATAGCTTGAACTCTTCCATTCTCTTACCTGCACTGACTGGGAAATGTTTCTGAGAAAGCTGAAAGTGTCAGCATATATTAAAGACCATTGAGTGGGTGTTTTGTAGCTGGTAGGATGTATGCAAGAGAAGTCGCTGTTCTCAGACATCTGATTTGATCCATTAATACCCTGTCAATCGCATAGACGCCTCATTTCTGAAAGAAATAGCATATAAAGGGATTGCAACGATTGTTGCCCACAGTTCGAGGGCTTGAACTCAATTTCTGCTGGAGAAAAGAAGTGCCGCCATACAGACTACGAACAAGCAGGACATAGCAGAGTCCTGATTGCGACATAGTTACACTGTTATTTCCTGGAGGGAAGGATGGACAACAGGAATCTAACCTATTATTGCAACCTTGTTTGTAATTTTAGAGTAGGCATGACAGGTTGGTGGCAAGTGGGGATGACCATTGTGCCCTCAAAAGGGAAAAGTTAAAATACAAAGTTTCAGTATGTAAGCTCTCGCAGAATACTGAAATGACTGCATAGTTGTGGTGAAAGAATACAACTTGAAGCAAAATTACAGGAGGAATGAAATGAAGCTACTTGTGAATTGGTATTGCAAACTAAGCCATATTACAAATATAGTGAGGTAAGCAGGATTGCTTCTGGGACTGCTAAAACTTCGGTCATAAGGATTTGAGTTGTACTTTAAGTCGTTTATGCTTTGATCTCAGTTTTGTTTGAGAAGTTGTGATGGTTTTAGTATTTTCTTAGTTATTCAAGTTGGTCAGGTTCTCATTTTTGAGTGTTTACGGTCTGGTTGACATGGTTTCTGTGCTCTTTCTATCTCTTTTATACAGTTCATCCCTTCTGCTTAGTTTTCTCAGTGCCTCAGTTTCCTGTCTGAGCTGCTTCCACTAATTCAATCAATCCTATCTGGTTCCTATCCCAGAAGTCACTCCTGAAAAACCCTCCTTGCTTTTTGTTGCCAGTGTTCTCCGACCTTTACTCTCAGTGTAAAATGTAGAATACTGTGAATTTCTTGCAGACATTTTCTAAAGTAGGCAGCTTTCAAAAATACAGAAGGAAAGGAAGGAATGAAAGAAGAAGGAGCCAAGGAGGGAACAAAGAAAATGAGGTAGAAGACAAAGATATAAAAAACATAGTGGAGAGAAAGAGAAGAGCACAGGAAAGAAAATTATGGAAAGAAGGACAGAAGGAGTTAAAAGAGAGAAATAAGACACAATACTAAGAAGTACTAAGAGCTCTACTTGAGGATGAGCTCCCAGCAGGACTTGAAACAGTTCCTTTGTATTCTCTGAATACCATTCAGGACACTGAAATTCATACTTTTTCTTTTGCCAGACCATTACTTTGCACATTTGCATCTCTGAACCATATCAGGGAAGATGCCAAGATGCCAATGGTAACACTGACGGATCTGCTGCGATTTCCCACAAGCACCGTTTGTGTTCAACGTGTGGCAGTAATCACCAGTAGTGTCCATGTGTCGAGATTTTTTGATTCTCCCTGGGAACAAATAAAGGCCGGGGTCAAATCTTAAAAAAAATTATGAGAATGTAATAAGGTCTTAGTTACCCAAACTGGAACTTTTTTGTGATGCAGTATCATTACCAGGAGCATGACTGTGTCAGCATCATTCTCTATGGCTACTTAGTTTCTGATTTGAACAGTTTTAAATATTAGTCAGTTTTGAACCAAAACCTTAAAGAAATAGAAAATTACCTTTTGCTGAAAGTATATAAATATCTAGAAATTTTGAGCTTAATTAAAGAGAGAATTAGCTTGCATGCAAACAAATAGCCTCAAAATCTTTAAGTGAAATGACACAAACCCAGTCCCACTGTTCTCTCTCAGCTTTTGAGTTGATGTCGCCACTCCATCTGCTTCAGATGCTGCAGCAGGAAAGGATATCCATCTGTTCAATCCCTCATTTCTCATCCTCGTGGGGTATGCTCTATTCTGAAGTTGAGTTCCCAGGTGTTCCTAGACCTCACAAAGGAGGAATGCTTCCAAATATGGAGCACGCACATTACAAAATCCCAGATTTTCTAAAATAAATCCCATTCCTGTGTGGTTTGCACTTGGATGGAGTTTTTTTTTCCTTAGATGTTTGACAGCAATCAGAATCATATCTCTCAACAGCAAATGAGGTCGACAGAGAATGGATGTGTTGATTTTTGATGAGGCTCTCAGTAAAGCACTGCTTACCTGAAAGAGAAAGACCCTTAGAGAACCGGTTATGAAAACTGAAGAGCAGTCTTGTAGAAAAAGAAGTGAAAGATAGAAAATGTTTGTAATACATGGGTTGGTTTTGGTGAGCTTTTATTGAGTCAAACAGCCTAGAAGTTTCATTGAGTACAATTAAAATTGCTGTGCCTACCTTACCATCACATGAAACACCGCCATTTATAGGGAAGTGACATTATGTTAAATCCATCTGTCTATGGCATTTCAGAGACATAATATTTGTCTGACTCTGACTTAGAGAGTAGGCCAATCTGAGTGTATTTCAACCATCTGATGCATAGGAAGGTAATGTTATCACATTATTTACCAAAGACAATGAACACTAAACTATTGAAGTGCCATTGTGACGACAATATCAAATTTATGAAAAGGTGTGGACTGAATAAGTTGTTAATATGTTTTGCCGACTTTGTGGTATTTAAAGTATTGTTACAGTGAGAAGACTAAAACCCGACTAAAACCCAAAGCCAGAAACCGGTGGGTTACTGGCCTCAATCTTGGAGCTGTGGTGTCAGGAGAACTGTGCCTAGCTAGAGTACTTTATCACTATGTTCCAGACTTTTGGATTAGTGCTGTGGGGTCGCCCTTTAGTGGCGCTTAGTTCAACAGACTCTGTGATATCAGATGAGATGACAAACCTGATGGGAGCCGCTGTTTTGGTCCCAGCATGCTGTTGGTCTGCTGCCCGTGTCTACGGAGCTTCTTCTACAATGCTACAGGGTACATAACAATCTTGTAACACCTGTCACAGCCAGAAAATTGTCCTTCACAGCAGCTGGATGAGCAAGCAGCCTAGAGGTTTAAAACAATATCACAAGTCCAATGATTTTATTTATAGCCTCAGCACAAAGATGAGTTCCTCTGCTCAGCGCTGTCCCCCGGGCTCAAGAAGTCGACCGACAGTGTCGCTGAATGTTCTGGCAAATGACACTCCAAGAACCAATGACCCATGGCTTTAAACCTACACAATGGGCATAAAAGCGACCCTTTACTCTTCATGGGTCCACAGGGGAAGCCAGAAATTATTCAAGAAACCTAGATAAACTTGTGTGTTTTCTGTGCATGTGTGTGCATATGTTGCATAATTTCAATTGTGAAAGAATATATATCTTTATTAAGAAACTAATGTATTAGCTTTAAATTATTACTCTGAATAAGCTACCATTTTAAGACTTCAATTGGCAGACTGAGGTAGTGCTTTTAGTTTTGACATCTTATAACCTTCACCAATAAATGTAATCATCATCGATGCTGTTCACGTTCAAGCAAATAAATTGTTCTTTACCTGTTATACATATATTATACATATATATCTGTGCTTAGTTAAAATATATGACTTTGCTCAGTAAACTTCATTCACGTCTCACTCTACAGATACATTTTTTGATAATCAGTAGCCAATGTACATGAAACGTTTAGAATTGTCTGAATTGAATCGAGTTAAATGTATTGACAAAATAATTGGAAGAAAATGTCTTTTACTAAATTCAACGTAGTCACTCAGGCGAAATTTTTAAAAATCATCTCTAAGATAAGTTTTACAATTTATTTGTTAAAATGTAACAAATAATAACAATAAAAAAACAAGATTGAAAGTCATTCCTTAGGCCAATTGAGTTTGAAACTTAAAAAAGCTTAGTCTTACAAATAAGTAATAAGCAAAGTTTTAAAGTTTGTATTGTAAGAAAACAACTTTATATACTTCTAGTTGAAGGTCAGTGAGAACATGTTCACTGATGCTTCGCCCTGCCATTGGACAGAAGAGACATTAGTATCCAGGATGTCCAGTTGACCAGGCTTTGTTGTTAGGATGACTAAGAGGGAGTCAGCAGTGACTTGAAGTGAATTACAAGCAGCCGATTTCTGGTGATGTTTGTGTAAGCCATTATAATGCAGCAAGTTGAAAAAGCTGAGAGCGCAATACAGTGTGCTTTCAACTAACTCAAAGTGGTAATGTAAAGTTGTCACCCAAGGATGGAAATACAATATGACCGTTGTGTAAGCATGGAGAAGAAAAGACGAAAAGGAGATGTAAGTGTTTTTAGAGTGGAAAAACTTTTTAAGTAACTACACATCATCCAGCCTCATGGCTTTAGATCAATACACATAAAACGAGGTATTGTGTAAAATCAACTGTTAGGGCTTCATGTCATGTTATAATGTAATTCTCTCTTCAAAGACGTTCCTCTAGTGATGCTTTGATTCTTTCATGCATATTTGAGAAATCATTGAATTTCCTCTGGCAGCCATTCTGGGGTGCCTAAATGCTTGCTCAAAGAGGAGCCACCAAAGCTCCTCTTTGGAGCCGCAGTCTCCAGCCAAGTTTCAGCCTCACAGAGCTCCCCGATCTGCACCTTTCCCAAATAGCACCTCCAGACTAGCAAACACCTGGTGGAACAGCACATCTGTGGCGCTTATAATACAAACTATGTCTCGTGCAACCCACATAACTGCAGTCTAAATTCCCCAGCTTCACAGCTGCAGCAGGCTCTGATGATAAACACACAGGCACAATTGTGGTCTGCGAGGCTTGTCAGAAATTATGTGATAAATTTTTACAAACAAGCAAATCCTATAATGCCTCAAAATAAATCTTTTGTACTTATGCAAAAGACAATTAATTAATTAATTGTTCAAATGTCCAAACACAGAGCTTTTATTTAAACTTGCTGACGAGGAATTGCTAATTGCATATGGCTCAGGCAGCATTATAGAGTGTTTTTTTAATTGCACTCAGTTTGTGGGTATATAGAGCTTATTCACAACAATGTTATCTCAAGGCACTTTGCAAAACAAACTCAGCATAGCTGGAGCTCCTTCTACAGGAGAGGAACCTGACAACTGAAAGATCTACTTCCTGTCCTACTTAAAATTATTTGTAACCAAGAAAATATTGATTACAAAAGAATCGTCAGTTATATATAGTGGAGGTTAATTAGAAGGGGGTTTATGCATGTCCAGCACCCCAAGTGTTTTTTGTTTTTTATTGGCTCTAGTGGCCTTTATTTAATAGTTAGTGGACAGGAATGAGGGAAATGAGAGAGGGGGAAGACATGCAGCAAGGGTCACCAGGCCGGGATTTGAGCCTGGGACGGCCGCGTCGAGGACTGGGGCCTCCGTATGTGGGTGTGCTAAACCCCTGCGCCACCAAAGCACCCCAAGTGCTTATGTTATGGGTGGGCTTTTCTTAATAATATTTGCTCTTTTAGAACTGTTTGACTGACCAGAAAATACAAGCGAATAAGTTTACTTAAGTCCCTATTCTTTCTTACAAACACCAGTCTACCACACATTCCAAGCTTTTCTTTGAACCCATTTTTCTTGTCTTGTATTTATGGTTTAGTTGACATCCTGTTAGTTCTGTTTGAATTTTTGGTTGTTAAAATTTGGATAGGCAGTGGGAAAGCCTAGATCTGACACTCAACAGCCTGGCTGATACAAGGTTTCCCTTCCTTTAGTTTATTTTGATTGAAATGTTCGTCACTGGCCCAAACTTCATATGCTATAAGTCATTTGAGTCACTTTCGTTTCTGGTCTGTAATAGTGTGAAGAGGAGAATTTTAAATTCTATTCAGAATTTAACAAGGAGCCAAGAGGAGAAGCTGAAATAGGAGAAATATGAGCTCCTTTTAGTTTCCACCAGAACTTTCAGCAGTCTTTGGGTTAAAGTGAAGAGTTTTTACTGCACCACACAATCACTTTAAGTTTCACTTTAGATCTTTCTCCCATTTTGTACAAGTTGCCAACTTCTGTGCTGAAACTGGTTCCTTGAGTGTTTTAAAAAATTCAACACAGCTGCAGATCGGTACATAATAAAGAGTTAAATCAGTACATACAAAAAAAAAACCCTTTTCATAAAAGAATAGGTAAAGTTAAGGTAAAGTACTACTTTAGGTTTTTTCATAACACAACAGTAGGACTCAATGCAAGATGAATTGATAAGTCTTATTCATAATCAACAGGCATTCACAACAAATGGTGTTAGATTGTTCAGTCGCTCATTTAAAACTCCCCTGTGGAGCAAAAAAACGACAAACTCCTTTTCTTTCCTCTTACAGCCGTCTCAAAGTCTGTTTTTACTAAATGTGAAAGTTTATCAGTGCACATACATATAAAGTGTATTATTGTGGAGATAAAATATATGCAACATGTATAATGATTATAGCATCATTTTATTCTGTTCATTAGAACTTTTTATCTGCCCGTATTTGATGTTTAGTAAAATGTACAGGTTAGAAGAAAACATAGAGAAATGAGTGAAACTGAGCAAATTGTTTGTTATTAATGAACAGGCCAAAAATGCCAGCAACACTCGACATATTTGTGGTCTATGCCTTACATTGCACAAGTGCAATGTTTCTCTTTCAGATTTCAGAGTTCTCAGAAGATCCATTTTTGATGAACACTAAGTCATTTTTCTGCTCCAACCATTTGTATTTGCTTTGGCATATTTGTGCCGCAGTAAAGTATAAACATTTTGACAGAAAATGTCAAATGTCTTCTAATTTTGTTTAATTTCAATTAATTACACACTCATTAAAAGTAATAGGTCAGACATGCTAATAAGTCACTTTTCCACTCACTGCGTATGGTGCAGTTAAAAAGAAACAGCTTTCACATGTGAACTTCTCACACTGAAGAAAAATGATTGCTCTTAAAAAGAAATTTCATCATTAGGGGAGACATGATGAAATAACTCCATATGATTAAATGTAAAAGAAAAAAAAAGTAGCACTTTTAATCTTTTAGTGACCACACAAGAGTTCAGACATTACACTATGAAGACGTTTAATAATTGTATTCATTTGCAGGGTCATCAGAAATTAATATATAGATGTTTAATGAATTTATTTTCCTCAGAAAAAAGTTTCTAGTCTTACTTTACTAAATTTCTCTTTAAGGGAAATAAATCTCCCCAAAGCACATTATAAGACTCCTTGGTTGATGAGAAAACTTAAAGGAGGATTTCATCCTAAGAGTTTTACATTTATCACAAATCTTCTGGCTTCCAGTAGCATCAGACTGGGATCAACACTACAGCTTCAAGCAAACATCACTAAATTTTTTATCACATTCTAATTTACTAGAAAGGAATCAAAATACTTTCTGTTATATGCTCTACCAATTTATTTTCAGTAAAATGGACGACCTTTTTCCTTGTGATTTCTGCTCCACCACAGCTGCAGCCGATTCAGTTAATTATGTCACCTGTTTCTCACTCCAGTTTTTAATGTCTGGATTTTTAAGCTGATATCATGGCTTTAATATCAATTACACTCTTCTGTGACCATAAAGCCACTAGCAGAGCTCTGCTTGTCCCCTGCCGGGTGCCTCTCATCCGAACAGCCCATGTAAGAGCCTGGACCATTATTCCTCTCTTCACCATCAACTCCAGAGTCTTCCCCTCTGTCACCTTCACCAGTGTCCAGACTGTATTATTTTCTGTCCACATTTCATCATTATGAAAATGAGAGGAAAAGGGGAAGAATAGTTCAAACAGAGCAAACAAATGGATTGGGCTTGCAGTTTCTCTGAACAGACCAAAAAAAAACAGTGAAACCCAGCATAATTTTGGTCATTATTTTATGCAAGTATACGATTTCATGGAGTATTGCAGGGGAAGTGGTTTTGATGAATACAATGTAATTTGCATTGCAGTAAAGTACAAACTTTGGACTAGAACGTTGTCAGACTAAAGAGCACTTAAAATTACCACTATGATTTAAATTTAATTACACACTGACAATAATAATAATAATTAAACCAATATGCTACTGACAGCATATAGTGCTAGTAAGTAAAAGTGCATTTACATAAAAATTACCCATATTGAAGAGAGGTTGCTTTAGATTGAGCACAATATTGTGGGAGAGAATATTGAATAATTCCATATTAGTACTTTAAAAAAACCTCCTGAACACTATGACTGTTGCAGCAATCATACACGAGGTCAGATGAAACTCTGAATGAATGAATATAAGGCTGTTTTGGGCTATAATGTGTTTCATGAAAACATCACTAGTCTGATTGAACAGGTCTCTTACAGGAAAACAAATCAGCCAAAGAATAAAACCAGGTTCCCAGCATGATCATATGTGGTTCATGTTAGGATTTTCATATTTAGCTCTAAACTCCTGTGTACCAAGAAGATCAGATTGGGAACAAAACTGTAGCTTTAAATAAATTACCTATTGAGGAAACAATAATTGTGAGTTTTTTCCTCCCCCTAAAACACTACAAAAAATATTTATATCATGCAAATAATTTTTTGGTCTCAGTTTACATGACAGTTTTAGATACTCTAGAAAGTTGGGACTAAAATGTACTCTATTGAAAAAGGCCCTAGTGAAATAAACCACATAATTTACACATTGCACATAACAATAATGAAACTAACTTTAGTGAATATTTTATAATTAAATATTGTCCACATACAGTAAAAATCACAAATCATTGATTAATATTGGTGATCCAGTCCAAAGACTACATTGTTGTCTGCTAAGATAAAAAATACTCCTTTTTTTTCTGTTATTTAAAAGCCCACAAACAAGCTCAAACAAATCTTTCAAACGATCAACAGCAGCATAGCAAAAAATACACCAAAAATACTATACAAAATACCTCTGGGTTAAACTTAAAATTTGTTTAAACTATGTATCATTCATTTTCTGAATGAATCAGTGTAACAGAAGAAAAACCCCGACCCACTGTCTGTTCTGAACCCTGTACTTCATGTAAAGTATGTGTAGTTGTAAAGTATATGATGTCTGTTAGTGGGAACACCTAATTTTCCAAAATTCATTAAAGCTAAACTTGTGTCACCAACTGCAGAAACAAGAATGTTTGCAACATTTGACTTTGTATTTAGTTTTCTGTTCAGACATTATCCAGAGTTTTGTTTGTGTGGTAAGGCTGACAGTTTGTATTCCCAAATTTTCACTTCGGCTTTTAAGGAATCATAGAAAGAGGACAGTTTTCAACGATTTTGACTTTGTGCACCGAAACACAGCAGGGTGTTTGTAAGCCACTAAGTAAACTTGTTGATGTCGGCAGGCCACAATTGATGGAAAGCACTGTACTTCTTTACTTTCAGAAAGAGAGGGCTTCTGAAGTGGTGGAAAAAGATCTATATGCAAACGCAAAGAGGTCATAGTCTGCTGTGCTCAAGATGTGATTTCAGCTCGAGAAAATGGTTTGAGATTAAGTCTAAGCGATGTGATGGAAAAGGGGATTTCTCTCTAATCCAGGCTGTTCTTTGCAGCCAAAGTTACCTAAGGCATGTCAAATGCTCTAAGTACCCTACAGATAAGTAAAAGATGAAGGAGAATTTCCTACGCATGAAAATATTTCATATGGTTGTTTTAAAGCATTCTGTGGAAACTGTCACAAACATCTGTCAGAATGGTACCCTGTCACCTGAGCATGATTACACTTTGATTTTGTTTTTCTCTCTGGAGATAATGCATACACTTAAGAGACAAAATCAAACATAAAAGTAATGATACAATCAAATGGACAGATCTGTTTCGGTCTTGCTTTTACAGGCTTTTGAAGCAAAAAAAGGAAATATCAAATGACAATATTCCTTTCTTTTTCCCCTTTTTTGCTCCTGCTTCACATCTTGAAGTAAATCTGTTGCAAAATATCTTTTTCACATTAAACTAGGAAAATTACCTGTTCCTCCAATGTCCTACATAGTCCACATTTAATAGGTTTACATGTATGTTTACTTCCAAGTGACCTCTGTCTCAAGCATACTTGAACTAAATCATGCTTTACTTGATGCTGTGAAGAAAAGACTACGTTTAACACAACACATGTGATCTGCTGTGAGCTGAAGGCGGGCCTGGCGGGCGTTTATTTTGCTCATGTGCAGACTAAAGTGCTAGACTTTTGAAGTGCCAAAGTGTGGAGGGGAAAGAGTATGTTCGGTTCCCCCTAGGTGATAGATTCTGCTTAGGCAAATGCCAAAAGGATCAACCAGATGCTGGAACATCTGCTAGTTTAGTTCACTCTCTGGAAACTCCATATGGCAACGCTCCCTTGGTGGTATGGGAAAGAAAAATAATTAATCCTTTTATTATTCATCATTTTCACAGTGCTTCCCTTTGTATGGTGACAGTTGTAAAAGCAAACACTGCACTTGTTGACACATATGGCAGCACTGTTCATTTCCTAAAATGCTAATGATGAAGTTCCTTTAGCATTCAGTTTGTTCACTCACTTTTGTTATAAATGATCGTAAAATACGTTGATCATGTTGAATTGACTAATTCTATTAATGTTGATTAAAACAAAGAATATTTTTTCTTATTCTATTACCATCATAACACTAAAATATTTATAAAAATACTCTATCAATATAAATAGCATGTTAACTACAACTAAAGTAATTTACATTTTTGTTCTCTTCTGTGAAGAATGGTTACTCTTGAATAAAATAGAAATCTTACTTTACACCAAAAAGATTTCCCATATGTGAAACAGTTGCTGAAATACTGCACCAGAAGAACAGGCTTATTACACATCAAGAACTTCGAGGCAAGAGGTGTAATTGTAGTGACTGACTTAGCATGCAATGACACTTTCTATTTCTGAAGAAGCACATAGCAGCTTGTTCAACAACAGTAGCTGGAGAGTGTGAGTGCATTTGATTTAAAGTGATGAGTTATGGATGGATAAAGATCTCGTCACAAGAAGTGCATCAAACTACTTATCATCTTAGAAAAAAGATAAATTACAGATGAAAGTCCTTCTGGATGTATATAAGAGGAACAGTGGAAAACTTGTGCATTGCTATTTTCTCTCATAATTCCCTTTCTAATTATTTTGGATCTGGAAGATCATTTGTCCAGAAAAAAAAAGAAGTTCTGTGTCCTTCCAAGAGGGAAAATCCTGATACAATCCATGTGTAGGATTTCGCTCATGAAGTGAAGTGGGTTCACCCACAGTTCTTTTCAAGAACACTGTCATGGAGAAATAGTTTGGATTAAAAGTAACTTAAATTAACTATTTTCTCTATTCTGACGCTTGGTTTGAACTTCAGGAAGTTGTATTCACCACATCCAGGTGGACAAACGTCTGAGTTGCAGTCGTTGGCTGGCCTTGTTGCAAGTTTTGTTCACTAGCAATCAACCATGTACCTAATAAGCTGTCTTAGAAATGTATGTACACTGTGTTTAATAATAATAATAATCCATATTGTCATTATTAAAACATGTAATAAACAAATATTTAAAGAGGCAAGAGAAATACTATTGACCATCCTGTACTGACTGCTGGGTGATATGTTCATTCTGGCTTTAAGAAGATCCTAGTTTGAAATTCCAGCCAGGTCTAGCACATTTCTGTGCAGAGTTTGTATGTTTTTCTCATGCATGCATGAGAAAAACATGCATGCATGTTCCCGGTAGGCTTCCAGTTTTGTCAGTGAAAAAAAAAAAAAAAAATTTTTTGTTTGTTTCTTTTTTCTATAAAACATATTCTAGATTTTCTCTTTCATTCTTAATTTTCTGCAGGCTAAAAAAAGAAATAAAGGAGAAAATATAAAAACTGTTTTGAAAACAACTTCAAAATGGTAAAAAAAAATCAGAGGAATCTTCAGGATCACATACCCATCACTCAGATTTGAGTGGGCAGCATTGTTCTGTTCTGTCATAGATGTGAATTCTCAGTCTAAATATGTCCATTCTGCTTTTTTATTTTATTTTGGAGCTTGAACTATTATTAAAATCAACTTCCTGCTGGGGAAACCCATCAGGGCGTAATGCTTGAAAGCTTAGCTTGTTTAGTGTGCGCCCCTGCCAGGCTCACAAATACTTAAGTGGACCTCACATTCTCTGACCCAAAAAGTTTTATTTTAGTATTGAAATTCAACTTGTTACATAAAAAAGTATTTAGCTACATGTTGCAGTGGAAAAGATAAAACAGAAGTAAATAAGCATTAGTTTTTCTTGTACAACTTTGTGATGAAATAGACAATTTTAATCTCCAAAGTCGTGTTTTGATCATTTTTGCTCAATTTTTGAATGTTGTTTATATCTTACCTTCTCATAAACTTTGCCATGCAATTAAGTATATTTTGGTAACCATATTGGTATATAATGAGTATTTAGTATATTAATGTAAACAGAGAATAATACTTTTGTTCTGAAACAACAGAGATGTTATTTAAAGTTAACATTGGATGAACTTTTCTTAATCATGTAAGCATCTTTCTTGTACTGTTATCCGACTCCCCGTTTCCTCGTCTATTTAACACTTGCTACCTCTCTTTCTGCTGCTGTGCCTTGGCACACTTCTTATCAGACGTGTTCAGCTGTCAGTGAAGCGTCCACAGAGACTGACAGCTTACTGTGCCACTTGGCAGTGGTTGAGCCTCTTAATTTGCAATACTGTCCAATATTTTTCTAATGTCTTTTTTCACTCCAGTAAATTCACCTCCACATTACCTCCAACCTTTACAGTTGTGTCTCAAATGCAGAAGAGTTCTCAAACTAGCCTTATGTTGAGAAACTACTGTGGTTTACTAAAACTAAGCCAAAACTATTTCAATATAATTTTGCAAAAATGTAACAAAATAACATAAAAACAAAACACTCTTTACAAGGAAATGTCTAATTTCCCATCTTTAGCACAAATCTATATCAGTCATTCTTTATGTGGTAAAAGCAACAGACGGTAAATTTTACCTTTGGCTGATTATTCTTAGTTGCACCTTTAAAAGCTAAATGTGATTTTGAGCAACCAGATTAAAGCCATCCAAAAATGTCAAAAATGAGACAGTGTGGATAGTCATTGCAGGATGCTGATAAAGTATTCTGGGTTCAGTGGCCTCTCTATTTTATGTAACAGATCATGCAAGAAATTGCTTCAGGCAAGACATAATGGGACATAATGGCATTGTAGCTGGGTCCTGTGATGAGTGTGCTGGCAGCACTGTGAGTTTGAAGATATCTCTGCTAATACATTGCGATAACAAGAGCCTTGAACGTTGGAGAGGTGTACACACCTCCAAATTGCACCCAGGCTCAGCTTTACTACTTGGTGACAGGCCACAAATATTTCTCAGGCAGCATGTGCCTGTCAGGCTGACGAAGAAAAGCACTGGGATTATGTTCTGTGACAAGACGCAAAAGCCCTGTATCGATGACCTGTACAAATGGTTTGACTTCATTAATCTGCGTCACTTATTAAAAACATTTTCATAAACTTGTCAGTTTCGTATCTTGGTTGAAAACATTAAGATGTGCTACAAAATTAAGATGAATTAGATAGAGCGTATTGGCTTGATTTTAAAGTCCACAGCTGTGAAACTCTTTGGTATGTTGAAAGGATCTCAGTCAAAAATCTCTGTGGTCAAACGTTTGCAGTCTGGATGACATAATTGACGGTGCACACAATATTCAAAGTTGCACTGCTAAACAGATGCATGAAAAACTATTCAAAAAAGTAAGATGATTGGATGACTTCCTCAACTGAACCTTTTTCTTTCACATGCTGTGAATGGTAGGCCACACAGATACAAATAAATAAAAATTCATTGATTATTCAAATTCATTTCACAGAACCATTGAATAGTGGAGCAACTGTTATCTTTCAGCATTATGCAGAAAGAGACTGAACGCTCTGGCCTTCTTCCTTTATCCAGCAGTTAAATTAAATAAATACACAATTCATACTGTAAAACCCATAAGCATTCCAAGATGCTGCTGCTTCTGTCTTGTATTCACTTTTGAACAGGGAAATAAACTCAACCAGCAACAGCAAACCAAATTTGGGACCAATTTGGCATTCATTTGAAGCAATGAATAATGGTCGCATTGTCATATTGGATGAGCTGACAAACTTTAAAGCCTCTCATCAATTATTTGCCTCTAATTTCCTTGGAGCAACTCTCCAAGAGGAGGGTCTCCAGCTATCTCTGTGCTTCAGCACATTGCAGACTCTGAGGAAGCCATTAGCAGAGATCTGTTTATATTGGCTCACCTCAATCTGTGCCCATACCACCTCACTAATGTCAGGCAAATTTAACAACCATCTGCCTTATCGGATGTACACACAAACAGAAGACACTGGTGGCAAAATCAATCAGCCATGGAAATTGGGTCTTATTTGCCTAATATATGCAGAAATAAAAAAAACCTAGAAAGAATTCTGCGTTTCAATGAAAGTTTAGAAGTTTTTCATAATTTGAAAGAAAGTTTAAATGTCACGGGTAACAAAAGTGCACAGAAATGCTCAGCATTTGGTCTAAACAGCACATTTTAAGTGCAAGCTTCGTGTGAGTGTAGGATTAGTTCTAACGTTTTGTTTCTGTTTGTGTGACAAATCAAACCGCCTGCTTTAGAAAAAATAATGCTTACAATAAAAATAAAGTCATTCCATCTTCAGAAGGCATTTTCACACTGCATATGTAAGACGACTGCTTGAAAGAGCTGTCTGACTAGATTACCTCATAAGGAATTCAAAGAGCAATAAAGCTGTCACTTACGTGTTGAAGCAAAGATATCACCATAATATTTTGCTGTGACTATGTTAGGTATTTACAGTAAATCACAGCTTGCTACGGGCTGTGAAGGATGGAAAAGTTATGTGAATACGAATATCTTGTTTACTGGATTCAAAATACCCTGCACATGTCACTAATAATCAAGAGTGGGGTTGCAGAGATGAAACATTTTCTATGTCTAACTGAAAATAAGCTTTACTTCTTTTCTTAACTGAAAATAAGCTTTACTTCTTTTCTCATCAGTAAATTTCAGAAATAAAACACTTGTGTGTTGAAGAAGCGATCAATTTATGGAAGTATATAACAAATACCTTCAAAGATATATATGTTTATAATTAGGACTGGATCAGGAAATTGGTTTCATGAATTGATTATTGAAATAAATGTCAGCAAATTTGGCAATCAGTTTATTGTTAACTTGACTACAGACTCTCAAACATGCCATCTGCTGACAGAACAACACCCTCAGAGCAGGTGTTAGTATTTTGCTCTGAGGTGCAGGTGTTAAAATATAGCAGGTGTTAACTGAAGTAACTACCTTCAGTTGTCATAAAAATGCTGAATTTGGCAAATACAACTGAAATGAAATTGGACTTTACAATTTAAAACCTTGAAATTGGGCCTCTGTCTCTAAGAAACTTCTGCTCTTTCCAAAACTCGGCAATCAGCACGCCATGACAACAACATTCCTCTATCAAGAAATTAGCAACATTTTTACCAACATTTCACTGTTAAGTAGGTTGTATGAGAAGCTCAGGAAATGCACAGATCCACCAGGTGTGCTAATTGCTGCTGGCACTAGTCTGAAGGTGCTGAATGGGGCAGCGGCAGCAGAGGGGCGCTCTGTGAGGCAGGAGCTCAGCTTGGAGACTGCAGTTCCGAGGGGGAGCTGTGTGGAGAAGGTAGCGTTTGGTGAGGAGTAAGAAATTTGCACATTCATGGGAGACTAAATGGATTTCTCAAATATGCATAAAAGAATCAAAGCAACACTTCAGGTAGGTTTTTGATGAGGAAATAACATTATAACATGATGTAGAGCTTGGAAAATTTTATTTTACATAATACTTTTCCTTTAAGCCAACATTTTTACAAAGGACATGTAAATATATAAAGATGTAAAACCTTCTTTGCCTGTAAATATGCTTTACTCAAAACTCTTCAATTTGCATAATTTTAACGTAACCTGCTTCAATATCTGTAAAAAAAAAACAAAAAACTATTAAGCAGCTTTTGCCATCTAATTATTAGTTAGTTTTTTGAAATACAGCCCTACACTGTATTGATGTTAAGTCAAGCAGAAGATTGTAATAATAATATTGTATAAAATAAGCTGTAGAGGATAAGTAAAAAATCTGCATAATGTGCCAGTTTTATTTTTTTAAATATAATGACTCAATTAATCGTCAGAATAATTGATAGAATAATCTAACCTACATGTACATAATAAGAAATTTGGGCCTTAAACCATTGATTTGTTAGCGTCATAATTTTATAGAGCACAAAAGAAATATGCTGTGTATACTGGAAACAAACAAGAAGGGAGTAGTTAGTGAGAATCATAAAAGCGGACTTTCTCAGCTCGGTAATGGGATGTTACCCCCACCTCTCTTTTACAGTCATTATCTCTCTACATGTCAAACACAGCCGGAAGCTGCAGCATGGAGGTCATTAAACTTCATCTATTATTGACGAGTCAAAGACCTCTCATGGTCTGAACTTGCTGACACCTAAATTTTTTCAGTCATATGATTTTAATGTCTACCTCTGCTTCAAAGAAATCCACATACAAAACATGCACTAATTTGCTTGGCTGTGAGCTTAAAGCTGTAGTGGTTTATCCTTCCCTAATTCATTAGGTTTATCTGTTTATCTGAATTTGGGTGAAAGGTGTAGCATTTGCTGCTCTTTCTTTTTAGTGAGAGCTTCCAGTTCATTCCCAAGGAATTCCTGGGCCAGAAATGATATATAGTTGCTTCAGTGGCTCCTGGATAAGCCTTGGGGTATCCTCCCAGCATGACGTGCTCTAAACCTGGGATTAAGTGTCTTGACAGAAAGCTGGAGTCGAAACTTAGAGCCTCACGATTTCAGGACGACTATTCGTCCCATTGACCACAGGAACTCACACATGACCACAGGAACTCACTCACCCAGGATGGGAAACCCAAACCAACTCAACCGACTCCTTTCAACGGAGCAGTTTGTTTCTGCACTCCCAGAGCCCAGTGCTCCTCACCGAATATTTACGGCTAAGTCCAGCCCACACTCCAGCTTATTTTAGCTGCTTGTATCATGACTATCATTCTTTTGAACGTAGCTCATATTTCATGATCATCAGTGCAGACCAAAACATAGATGGACTGGTAAGTTACTATATAGAGAGCTTCTATTAACCATCTCTCATCTATCCTACCATCAGTCATGAACAAGACACTATATTCCTTTAGTTCCTTCCTCTGCAGCAAGCCTGAGCCCCATGATAGTTCAGAACTTCCAGACTTAGATATCTGCTGCCTGGATAATAGATTAAAGCATATATTTAAAAAGATCAAGCAGAGCTGCTGAAAATTACTTATGGATTACTTTGTGATGAAATACAAATCCAGGATCTTCCATTTGTCCGTCCCACAATTAAGTGGCATGGCTGCTTCAAAAGCATTGGTATTCTTAGCTCTCTGACAGCCTGGTGGGAACATCTTAAAATAGCAGAAGGCTTTTTCTTCCATCTACACCAACACCAAATTGAACAGTCCTGATATTCTGCTAAACTTTGCAGAAGTAGAGCCATATTCAATAAATTTAAGTTAAATAAATGAAACTTTAACTCTTTTTAGACACTTTTAGTGCTTCTTGTTGGCCAAATAATTAATAGCACAGAAACTGCATAGTGTGGTGTGAGATTAATTCATGTAATATTGAGTCATTGCTGCAAGAATTGAGTAACATTTGCATCCACAATAGAGGAGTTTATGAATATTCTGAAAGTTGTTCATGCCAGATCTGCTGATGGTAGAAGGCAGTCTAGTCTTTCCTCTGATCACAGCAGGAGCTTTTCTTGATCCTTGCATTCTGGGGTTAAAACCTGTGCACATTAAAGTTAACAACTTGACCTCATGTTGGTTCCAGAAACGAGTGTTTAGATTAAGAAGAGGAAGCCTTCCACATTCATTCTCTGTGGGAACAGAACAGAGAACAGGCAGGCACATCCTGATGGATGAGGAGGAAGGATAAGTCAGTGACATAACATTCAAAATACAGTCTTTCTACAACATTTTCAAACTGCCTGTTTGTGGAAGAAGAACATTTACCAGAAAACAGGGAGAGGACAATGATGATCCAACAACATCTGTCAGTGTGTCCTTCCTCTGGTTTTTGTTGCAAATCATATCCTTATCTTGTCTTCTGTCAAAGCTGTCTTCTAAAGGGACCTCTGTTATTTCTGTGTTTACTAGTTGACAGTTTCTGCACCTCCTTGTGGGCCTAGGCTTAACAACTACAAATGTGTCATGTTGATCATCAGATGATTGTGTTAAAGCAAAAATATAGTACCCATAAAAAGTACTCAACCCATTTCTTTTACTAATCAGTCATGATTAATACAATTTTGTGTTTTTGACAAGAAATTTTACCAAAACTCTCTAATATTGAAGTGATAACTGAATCCTACAAACTGAAGGCTTAATAAACACATTTGAATATAACATAAATATTAATTTTCTTTGACGTGACTGATCTAATACAACAGAGGTCCAGCTATGAATGAATGAACTTTTCCAAAATGCACTGCATTAACCTTTTTTATACCATCCCTATGAGGAAAAGGTTTCACTCTGTGATCATGTGAGATCATGGTTTAAAAGTCTAAAATATGTTCTTTAATGGTTTCTTTCTGGCAGCATTTAGCACTTGGGGGCATGTGAGATTCCTTTTTTTCACTGAGTGAGTAAGAAAGAACTACATCTTAGAAGAAACCCTGGATCCCAAATTGACCAATTTGTATTTTGGTTACTGTACTCCAGCCACCACAACTGTTTTTACATGTCTATTCAACGGATACACCGTCATGGATTTCTTTATTCAGCCAACCAACACACCGCTGCGGTCCCTTTGTTAAACAAAAATTGTCCTGCATAAGAACAGTTCAAATGAGAGCTGTGTCTGGGCAGAGCAAATTAATTAGAAGTAGGGACATCTGGCAGCCTTTAAGGAAGTATTTCACAAGCCACCAACTCCTCGGATACAGCTCCGAGCCAACAGCATCACCAGTGAAAGATCTCATTCAACAAAGTGTTGACTACTGACTACTTTGGTCTTCCTCTACATAGCTACCATCTGCTTCTCCATAGATATCCCATGTTCGAGAGATTCCCACCGTTATCATCTCCACCTCCTGCTGTATCTTCATCACCACCCTCATCGGTGCTGCCTTCCCTGATCTGTCTCAGAAAACTGCACCTCCTTCTATGGATTCAGTTCAGCCTTAGATTCCTGTTTATGAGTTCTGAGAGAGAAGTTTTGTGTTTTGGTCACGTCATTCTTATTTATGTCTTGTTTTTGTTTCTTATTAATGCTCAACATGTCTTGCCATACTCAGTTTTGTCAGTATTGCTTTAAAGGTTTACCATTTGTCCTTAAAAAACTGCTGCAAAATTTCCTTGAATGGACTAGAACGGTGAAAAATAGGAGCTAATCATGGCCTCCATGCTCTGACAATCGTGGGTACTCCCAACAATCACATAGTTCAGGATTAGTCAGTTGCAAAAAAACTCACAGTATGTCAGTCTGCAATCATTAAATGAAAGTTCCTCTTCACTGCTTTTGCCCAAAATCACATGATGTATTCGTATGCAAATGCAAGTAATGCTCCAAGCATAATTTCATCTTCGGTTGACAGGTTATATTTGAAAATGGTTGGAACAGATGTGAGGATTTTCATTCAAATTTATAAAGTGAGATTTTGCACCAATGCATATAATGCATACATAATACAATAAGAATTGTTTTCTTTTTTGGGTATCTACAGACTGTTTTTTTAGTACAAAGTAAATGCAGGAAAGGAAGTGTGAAACATTTTGTTACTCTGCTTCCTCAAAGTCATTGCAAAATACATTTTTATTTAAATCAGTGGTGCTGTGAGAAATAATAAATCTAAGTTACTACCTCTACTTATATAATTTGCATGTACCCTCAGACCTACATTTTTTGTTGTTATTGTACTGTTAAGACAATAAAACCAGGTGTTCCATCGCAACGTTTAAAATATGTGTTGAATCTAAGAAGTGAGATTCCACCATTATTTCTGTGTTGACCCTGTGATAGCATTGATCCGTCCTTGGAGAGGGGCATTGAGGATAAATTTGAGATCACATAATCACCACTACAATCAAAGGCAGGCTTGCTTCTTCCTTGCTGACAGTTTTATATCTTCTATAAAACTACGTCGTGTGTAATTTGAAGGGATATTTTTAGTTAAACTTGGTTGTTTGGAAATGTAACCATCTGTTCGCCAATGAAAACAACCTTTCTGCAGGTGTAATCACTCTTGATAAAAATTCAAAGGAATAAATGGACATCTGGATGTCTCCTTTGCAATAAAACACAGAAAACTCAGTTATTTTTGCTATCTGCATGAGCCGCTACGTGCCAATAACTTACAGCGATAGTTTAAGATATAGAGCTGACCACATCTTTCACCGAAGTGAGACATGCATGAGGGTGCACTTTCTATTTATGCATCTATCTCTGAACACAACCGGCTGTCTTGGCTTTCTCAAACACTGCAAGGTTTAGCTTCACACGTTAATAGGACAAGTCCCAGATCAATAACTATTGACTAAAGGTCTCCATTATTGTCTTGTAAGACATTACTGCTGTACCATTATCCCAATTATAATAAAAGCAGAGGAGTTTAGTACAACACAAAATCAGATGAGCGAAGGTTGTAATCATGCTTTCTCACATATGACCCAGAGGCTCGCCGCCTTTCTTGTTACATTCTAATGGATTCATTAACCAATGACAATGATTTATTTGTTTCTGGCGAGTATAACTGCTTAATGGTAGAGTGCATGGAAATGAGCACACTTTGATATTTGCACATAGGTTTTGGATAAATTAAGATGCACATTAAAGTAGAAGAAAATTAGATAGACACTAATGAACAGCAAATGTTTTCCTAATTCCTTTAACAAAATGTTGGCTGTGCTTACATTTTTGCCAAGACAAATCTTTTCAGCTGCTTTCCTACTTAGTCTAATTGAACAGGTATTTTTGGCTTTCTTGCAAGCTTTGGCTTCCAGAAAACTTAGTGTTAACTGATGTTATACCATTATGAGCTTAGAAATAGATGACTATTTAGATTTATTGGTTTCTGATTACAGATTCAAATTTAAGTAGAGTTCAATATTTTTAGTGTTGAAGTTGGGGTCATTTTCTCTGTGTTTTTTCAACTCTGACTTGACATGTGTGAGTTCATTGAATTGAAGTTAACAGCAAAATAATAATCAATGTTTCCCTGTTACTGGTTTGCTTCTGCTAGTTTTAATCTTTACTCGACTTTAACACTATTTCCTATGTTGCACACACCGAACTGAATGTTTTATTTTGTCTTTATTCACTGGTTCTCATGATACGTTCTGTCATGTCTTAGACGTAGACGGTACCTGCAGCGTATTAATCTAATAAATTACAAAATAGTGAATTATGTCAAATATTCTTATATTTTATTGATGTGACAGTGACATTATTAAGATGATTCATTTTGTATGTTAACTTTTGGTGTTCTGAAGCCAAACGTTCGGCTTCAGAAAGCCTGGGTTGACGCACTTACCTGATAAACAGTTTTGTTGTATTAATGTCTCTTACACAATTATAGTCTTCACCTAAAACTTTGCTGATTAAAATCATTTTGTAAAGACCTGCATGATAAAGAGAACCTTCCAGTTTGTAAAAATAGAGAAAATCTGTATGAAGACAGATCCATTTCTCTCTTCGTTTGTGAATCAAAGAGCAGTGATGGTAGGCTGGTATTTTATATGGGTTATGACAGAGAGACTCAACCTGCTCTGCCACAGATAACATTTGCATCAGGCTGTGATAGGAATATGCTAAATTCAGAGGAGAACCAGCTCAGTGTCTCTGAAAACCCACGGATAATCCTGAATGCACCTTGCAGAAAAGTATCACAGAACGGGCCAATGGCTGGAGACATGAAGAAAGTCTCCAGAAACGGTGTACTGACCATTTATGCTGAATCCTGTGTTTTCTGCCCTTTTTCATGCCGATTAGCTCTAAGCAGTGGTTCCAATTGGGCCGGCCAGACAGGGCTGGTTTGAAGTCAGCTGTTGATTGGTGCATTGGCTGTTGGGGCAGGACAGAGAAGAGTCGTCTTCCAGGTCTCTCAGTCAGAGGTCAGCTAGACTTTATCGATGTCTGTAATTCAAAACATTCTGTGATAAAAAGATTCAGTCTTAATATATTATTACCCATACGTTTTTTAATGAAAGTCATGACATAGTCAGTTGCATTTTATTTTCTTTTGGTTGAAATAACATTTGGCAAGCTGAACGGAGAATAAATAATGTTACTGCACATCAAGCAAATATGTATATGTAACTTTTTCCCACAGCGTTAAGAAAACACACATTTAATGTGATCCCAACAACTGGATTGTCAAGAGTACAATTAATTTATCGTACTCAGATTATGAGCTATTCTTCTGCGGTGGCCTGACTATAACTTCCTGGTTTGCATCGGTAGATTTTAATCAAATAATTCAAATATTTAGAAGTTGATCTGCAGGATGAATCTGCTAAAACGGCCCGATGCCTGCTCCGAGACCGGAGAGCTGTCAGGAGCCGAGAGGTGGCTCCACATTCTGAGCTAATGTGTTAATGAATTTTTTTTTATTGGTTTGATGTAAACCTTAAACCATAATCATAAAGAAAAAACCCAAAAAAATATTAACTTATGATTGAGTATCATTGTGTTTGTGTCTGAGCTTCACTTGTTTAATTTAATATACTAAAGTGAATTTACTTTTCCATAGAATTCAAGCTCTGATTTTTTCTTAAAGCAAACAAACAGGGTGTAAGACAGGTCCACCATGGGTGTGTATTCATCTGAAGAGAATAGTGGAGCATCATGCACATTTTTCTGCCTTTAGGCGAATGTCAGATTTGCCTGGAGGTCAGAAGCAAAAGATGGAAGGCATAAACTGGAGGGACATATCGCCGCTCCTTGCAGAAATAAGACAGCCAAAATGATGGGACCAGAAGGTAGAACAGGAAAGAAAGGTATTTATCTATTTCTAAGGATTTAAATTCACTGTGAATACCACAGGGAATAAATAGGATTCTGGCAAGCATGTTGGAGGGCAGCGTGACCTTTTTAGTCCCTGCTGCAGGTGACATTTCTGTTTTTTGAATAAATATTTTCAGAAAAGTGGGGAAATTTCTAATAAAATTTGTGTGTTCAAATTATACTCTTTATCAAACAACAACACGTGTACTGATAATAGAAAGCTTCGGTTATTTGAATGGCAAGTCAATTATGATAGCGGTTTTGATCGAAGGTACTCCGATAGATGCGATAGATGTGTGTTTGTCAACCAGAGGATTTTGTAACATGATTAGATCAGACAATTATCTAAAACTGTGATAGCATAATTTTTGATGAGCAGCTTGCCATTTAACATTAAGTTTCTTTGTTTCTTTCTAAAATACATGTATTTAAATAGAGGCTTTAACTGGTTCATGTTCTGAACTTTGTTTTCTGATGTTGGATTATCTGGATCACTCAGAAGATTTTCATCTCTTATAATGATTGTCCTTGGTGCTGTCTGACAGGTAATAGCGAGCAGCGTTTGACCTCTGGGATATGTCTTATATGTGTGAGCTGGAGCTGACAGCAGCTTAACTCCTGTGTTAAGGCCTGTCTTCTGATGAAAGAGAGAGTTGAAGGAATGCTGCAGAACATTTTTCCAAACTGAAGCAGCTATCTATAGCAGCAGCCGTCACCGAAACCCCTGCACACTATTACTGTCCATATTAATATTACCGACATAAGACCTGTCTGACTTTATAATATGTGATCTCCTTTCTTATTAAGCCTCTGTCTATTTTCAAAGTCTTTTTGTGGCATTGTATTACTTTTCCTATTTGGCTGTAGCTCATCGGCTTAGATGGGAACTTTTAATGGAATTTTCGGCGACATTACATCCAAACTTAATTCAAGCAATACAAATATCTTCGTTCAAACAAGAGAGAAGCCAGATGAAAGGTAGGCATTCGAGCTGAGATTTTTTTTCTTTTCTTTTTTCGCTTTGGTCGGATAATTCATAAATAAAACAAGAAAAGTAAGACACAAAAAGAAATGCTCTTGCTTGGTGAAACGTCAAATCCTTAGTTTCTTCCCAGTTTTAAACCTAATCCTGTTTAATCTGCGTCATCTAGATGAGACAAAAAGACTGACTCAAATGTATGCAGCTAGTTATGTAACCTAAAACCAAATTCTGAGTGTTTTGGACAGTTTTGTTTCATTATAAATTGTCATGACTTTTCTCAACAATCCCGCTTGTGAAAAATCCCTAAGAAATGTAGGAATATTCCATCACAGTGCCATATCCACCATAAAAATAAAGAAAAATGATTCAAATGTATGTTTTGTAAAATACTGAATAAATGTATCTTCTACATTTATTCAGTAGAAAATAAATGTTTTTGATTGTGGGGTTATGTTATTGCAATTAAACAAACGTGTTTTAAGAATTTCTTTTTTTTTTTTTTTACATATAATTAAAATTATTATTGACAGTAATGTTTATCTAAAAGTGTACAATAGAATACTAGACGAACTAGTAAATGATTAGACGATTTAAATAATATTACTAAAAGGTAATATCTAGTAAATCAAAGCTAATATAAATTAAGGCATCGTATTTTACTAACTTTACTAAAACATCTTCTTTTCTTATATCTTATATTTTCTACACTCCCTTTTCAGACGTGAAGTATGGCACTCAGCGTTTAGTTGAAAGCCTCCGTCGCTTACAGTGTACTTCAGTTTGAATGCCGGACTAAAAAGGACCAAAGCTTTTATTTGGTTTTGAAGCAATTGCACAGAAAGGAGAAAAAAGATATGAAATGAAAGGTGAATGAAGCTCGAACTGAACACATGTGAGTAATTTAAAATCCCCTATTATTTTCCATTCCAAATATGTCACTGAACCAGTGTGTCCTTCCTCAATGTGCTGGAGGCCAGAGCCACCCACATTGAGTTCTAGGATGAACATCTGAGTCCTTTTCGGAACTATACCTACAATTGGTCATTACAGCAAATAGTAGAGGCTGATAAACGCTGCATCAATGCTGCTGTCCTGGAGAACCCTTTATCTGGTGAATTAGAATAATAAATACTTTGTGTATGAGTCATTCTGACTGAAAATGCACTTTTTCTCCCACAGCGAGCATTTGTGACAGTATGCAATGCTTACTTTAAGAGAGGCGTGTGTATATGCATCTTAACTCTGCATATTTTAAACTATGCCTGTCAACTAAAACCAAAGGTTTCTGCTAGTCCTGTCAGCATGGCTCTATTTTTTTCAAGATATTGTGCTCTGCTGCATGGCATAAAAGATTCAGTATTGGTCTGAGGGCCACAACTGTTTTGCCCCTCAGACGTCAACTGCAGTCACCCTGAGTCTCACCCTGTGTGCATCTGGCCTGTGGGCTGCCGCTCCTATGCTTCACCAACACCTACCTCTGTGTGAGGTGCATTACTGCTCTGGCTTAGTGCTTTGTGTCTGCCAGCCAGGGACGGCTGCAACCTTCCAGAGGCATGTCCACCTATCCTTCACTGCTTTTAGGTGCCGAGAGTTGCAGGCTTTCTGCTGTTCTTAACACTATAACAACCGTACATGTCTAGTTGACAAACCTGCTCATATACACCCATTTAGGTGCCACCAAAAAAAAAAAAAACGTACATTTTGTGGAGCTGGTGCTGAAGTGGAAAAAAGTGAACCTTTTGCAGAACATGGAACCTATTTCCAATTAATAGTCACATACCGGCGATGCAGATGTTTAATGAGCTCCACTAAGAAAAAGAAAATTAACTGAATATGTGGATATATTTTCTGATCATTGTACAAAACTCTTTGAATTAATTAAAACAAAATTATCATACATGATTGAAAAGTAGGACACTGGCTTACATCCAATCTTTAAGTTGAACTTTAAGTCTAATTTGAAACTTATGGTACTTTTTCTTTTCTCTCTAAGCACACATGCGTTTGTCTTGGCTACATCATTCTGTACTTTTACCTCAAAATATTGTCTGCACCATATGACCTTGTATTGCAGCAAAGCAGGCTATGCTGACAGATAACCAGACAGATTTCACTGAACATGTTCATTAACCGAAGTAATCAGTGACAATTCTGCAGCTTATATCAACCACGCCCAGAAAGAATTACAAAATGAGTATATTTTATAACATTTTGGTATAATCATCTCACCAAAATGAACAAAAGATTCTTATGAGACTATTTATTTTACTAAACTACAACTACTTTCTAATAAAGTCGCAAAGTCCTACACCATAAAGTGTAGATAAGCACAAATATCCATGTAGCTTCAAAGCGGAAACAGTGACATATTTGATAGGCAGAGGTTTCTCTACTGCATTTGCAGTGAAATACACAAGTCAAATAGAAGTCAACCTGATAATATACCATCAAGTTTAAGAGGTGTTCTGTTTGCTACCTGCATGTTTAGTTGGCTCATCACCATAGCAGAGCTTCTGACCCGGGAGAATTTTTTAATAACCATTTTTCTTAACACAACAGGAACATTGAAAGCTGACTTTCAGTTGACCCTTAAAACAAGAAACAAAATAATAATACAGTATATCACACTTAAAAGACACTTTCATATCTGGGGAAATTATGAATGTTTCACACTACTTTCACTAGATGAATACACAAGCTGGCAGTAAGGGGAACCACCTCAAGGTTCTTTAGATGAGAAATTTAATCAAAATCCAGTTATATTCCTACCAGATAATTGTCCAACTTTCCCATAAACAAGATAGTGATTGGGTCAATAAACACTGTACAACATTTCTTTAAAATTCCCTAAAGAATAAGAAAAAAAAATTAAAAACAAAATGACACTTTCAATTGATAAAACAAACTTGATATAGTTGGAGTAAACACAGGTCTTTTGAGTCAAAATGTGTCCATCTTTACCAGGAAAAAATGGAAGATATTTCTTTGCAGACCATATGAATGTGTCATGCATCCAAAAATGTGAGAACATCACCAGTGTGGGTGTCTCAAGGCTCCTGAGTGGAAATTGTGACAGGCCATGTTGTTTACCTCATTGAACATGGGATTGAAGCATTAAATTGAAAGACAGGATTACAGGGGAAATCCGGATAGAAATCAGGGGATGTTTACTTTGAAAGGAGCCTGGTCAACAAACCCGGCCCCTTTCCCATCTCTGTAGAATTACAGCCCTTCATGCCGTCAATTTTTCTAAAACTTCTCAGTACATCTACTATTCTCTTAAAAGTTTGGTATATAGCAAATATATTTCCCAGTCATACACAGTTGAATGAAAGCTAAAATCTTCCTCTAAAGAGCAGTATTTTCACCTCCTCTATCTCCTTCAGGGGCTTTTTGAGAACATTTCTTTGACTGCTTTGGGAACAGCTTTGAGATTATGCGGTGTGCTGATTGTAACTTCAGATTTACAGCAGGGAATTCTTAGGTTCCAGAGAAGATAAGTCCAGCTGAGTTGACTTTGGCAAAAAAAAAAAAGACTAAAAAAATAAAAAATAAAAAAAAGTAGGCAACCTTTTTTCAGATATCTAAGGTTCTGATAAGAACATACACCCTAGACAGTCTGAAGTGTCGTCCTCTGATGGCAAACTACACAAAGGTTATCTTTTTGATCATAAATGGCAAAGACAGCAAACATGTCCTTTTTATAAACAATTGTTTGCATTGTTTGGCAGTGCTAATACTTAATGTTTCCGTCAGTGTCATGTGGCGCCTTTGATTTTTTTAATGAAAATGACCAGCAAATACTTCCATTATACTCAAGGTTTGTATGTTAATTTGGGTTGTTAATGTTTGAAAAGAAAATAATGGCGGTAAAAACTTTGCATAATCTTACATATTGAAATATGATCAGAGCTGACCCCAGCCACTTTGATGTCCCCCAACTCCCATAATGATTCATAAAACAGAATCATTTGTGAAAACAGACTTGTGCAAAAATAAATAAAAAAAATCAACACTTGATGCATTCAAAATTTCAATAATAAATTATGAATGTCACCATGTGGAACATTTATCAAGCTGATTTTGAAAATCTCTGCAGTGACAATTGCATGTGTCCCTGCTGATCTTCTAGGATTCTCTTACAGATTTTGGGATCCCAGGTTAGAATCAGCTGTTTGTAGCTGAAGGTTTTTTCTTTAAATTATAGAAATCCTTCTCCTTCCCATTACCACTTCTAAATGATTTATGTCTATTTCATTCAGATAATGGGGATGCCGTTTCGTTGCTGCTAAAAAAAGAAAGAAAAAACCCTGTAGTTTTTCTCTACTAGATATTAAGCAACATAGGTTGTGTGATAAAACTCCTTTTAATTTGGCATCAAGTAAAGCAATGAAAAACAAAATGAAAGCTTAGCAAGTAATAACCCAAATGAGTGATCACGTGAAGCTTTCACAAAAATGGATTCATCTTCACTTGAACTGATTAAGCTTAGGACACAGATGCTGACAGCAGCCGAGCAGGGAATAATCACAGTAACGCTAACACATAGGAGAAAGGATTGCTTCTTTCCATGTCGCCGTGCTTTAAAAGGATGCTGCAAATCTACCAGCCTCATTCATAGGTGGCAAAATCCCATTTCAGTTCATTTTATATTGATGAGCTGAAGAAGTAAAATAATTTATTTTAGCAGAGAGAGGGAAAAAAAGAAAAAAAAAACACTGTTAAGATTAAATTTCATAATCCGAGATTATTTTTGGTGAAAAAGGTTACGGGAAATATCAAGCAGCATGATTTCTCTGAAGCTAGACTAATCCCTTATTACCAGCACAGGTTTTAATATTTTTGTTTAATACTCTGTTTATATTACCTGAAGTAAAGCATATACTGTGATGTCAACTGCAACAAAACAATATGTGGTTTTTTTTCCCTGAGCTTCAGAGGGAAAATATTACTTAGCTGCATTTGCATTGCAAAGAAATAAGAAAATATTAAAGTGGGATTTAGATGGACAAGAGGCAGCAAAGATGTGTGTTGGATCTGGCTCTGGATTTTTTTTTATTTAATTTTTGTGTCAGACTTTTTTCTTCTGTACTTATCATTGAAGATCTGTATGTTATGTTATTATCATGCATCCATACTTCCAACAATGAATCAAACACATTTGTTCTAAACTAGGCTTCAGTAGCGAACAGTCAATATGCATCATGTGTGAATAACTCCTTTAAAACAACTTGAATTAGGGAGGTTAAATCACAAATATCTACTCTGACTGAGACGCTGGAATTACTGCATCACTAAATAATATAATGTAGTTTATTATTACGCCATTTCAGAGGTATAATGCTGGTCAGAACCGGAGCAAAAATTACAATATTTATCTGAATGCTACTAGAACTGCCCTGTTTTATGCAATTAGACTGTGGTTGCCATACAGTGCTTGTATATTCAGCCTTAAATTGCTTGTTTTTCATTTTTCCTTTTTTATCCTTTAAATTTTTTATACATTTATGTGAGTTACTCATGAATATCAGTACAACTATTGTGACTTTCAAGGCTAAACACAGTTAAAAACAAAACATAGTTATTAAGGAATTGTATTTTTTCTTTCATCAAACCAAAGTTGTTCATACAATAAAATCTTTCCACATCAGCCACCTTTATCTTTACAGACCAGTCTGTGTAGAGTCCCAGGAGGCCATGCACACAAAAGCTCATACCTGAGGGCAAATTAGAGAGACAAATCTGCTAATGGACAGGGTTTTGGACTGTAGAGGGAAGTCAGCACAAAGAAGGCAAAAAAACCCCAAAACATGTCAAGTCCCAGCTGCTCTGACAGCAGTTTTAAAGATGTAGCCTTTAAAGTCAAAATTCATGTTTTATTTTCTGCTGGTAAAAATATTAAAATATGTGGATGAGAGGAGGTATTTTATGAACGCAATCATAATGATGTGATCAAAAAGAACAGGAGAGAATAAAACTGATGTTGGGAAAGGCCATTGTCAATATTCTAATTATAATGTTGGAAACTTTATTCTGATAAAATGCAAAACATTTATAAAAAAATAGTTCAAGTTAGAGCAGTGAACTTAGTTCAAAAATATTTAGATAGCAAATTTTAAACAAAGTTAAAATTTTAAAGTGACTGAAATGAGAGCTAATTGTTGTTAGCGGTGAACTATCACAGCATGGATGACACCATTATCTTCATAGGTCACACTAATTCCTATCCCAGCAGCTTCATCCTAGTTTTTGTTTCAGATCTTTGTCTCTTAAAGAGGTAATAATTAAAAAAATAAAACTTGAAAGGATTTTCAGTGATTTAAGTACTTCTAAAACTAATTTGAGATCAAGGATTGAGTTAGATTGGAGGCTGTTTGCTCCAGTGTGGAGATGGAGGAGGGGTTATTTTACTGAAGCATGTTTAGATGACAGGGGAGTTTTTAGCTGGATGTGCTGCAGAACTAAGAGTCATGGAGGGTTCATGAGAAACAGAAGTGATTTAGTAAGTGAGGTACTGGAGTTTAGATGACCAAAGGAGGCTGTCACTGCATTCGTCAAGTCTGAGTGTAATGAAACCAGGATGAAGTGGGGCTAGAGAGTCATCTTCAAAGGCAGCTTTGCTTTCAAATGCAAAACTCAGGTTTCTGCTTTGCAGGTGTGTGGCTTCACCGCTCTACCCACTCGAGTAAAAATCAGTGTTCTCTAACAATGTGGAATCATAACAAAGATAGATTTTTGCTATGAAAAGTCTGTCAAATATTTCCGACAATCAGAAACATTTCTGCATTTTTCTGGCTGTCATGTTTTCTTTCTTGTTTTACGTCATGACTTTCAACAAGCCTCATTTTCCAGTCTGAGGCCCATTAACTCATTCGTCTGTGCACATCACTTGGTTTGCCTGAGTCATGACTTTACAGGGATGTTTTTCCAACAGGTGCTGAAAAGCTGAAATATCCTGGAGGCATTCTGATCAGATGGCATGTGCAAACAAAAATGTCTCTAGCATTTGCTTTGAGGTAAGTTGCACAATATCCCTGCAGCCTTTTCGCGAAATGTTTGGAAGCTCAGCAGGTGAGAAAAGGTTTGAACGTAGCAGCAAATGATTTATGACACCAAAAGATTTCGGGCATATACCATTTTACTTATTTGAAATAGTCTTGAGCTATTCTGATCCACCTTGCACTCTTCAAAAGTAGAAAACAGGTTTCTACCTAAAGATACATTTTTGTGGAAGATCAGTGGCATCTTTTTATTTTTATATGACAAATGTTAAAAGTGATGGAGCAGAGATTCGTCATAACATGAGAAAATAGAGAGGTTACTGAAAGGAGATTTGAGTGACAACAATGATGACAGGTCCGGTTAATCTAGATTTCAATTTTATCATCCATTCACTTTTCTCCACATAATTCGAGCCATTGGGTAGAAGAATTTGAATCTCAAAGTATAGCACATAGATCAACTATGCATCTGTTATATTACTGGTTGAAAAATTTAACTCAGAACTATCTGTTTGTTTTTCCAAAAGTGGCATAAAAATTATACTTCCAATAATGCTGTTCTGTATCAGGGGAAAAAGCATTTAAAAGCTGTTTCAATGCAAACTGACTTTAATGGATTATCCATAGATGACATTTAATTCTTCAGCGAGAAGAAGGTTGTTGTTTTATGTCAAGACACCAGAGGCTATAGATAAAATAGCAAAGAAAATCTATCTCTGACTGCATCTTTGTTTGAGCAGCTGACATTTAAACAGCACAGACTGATTTAAATGTGTGCTTTTAATGCTAAGCAGTGAAACAGAGCAATATTGCATAGTGTCAAATGAAGGATAAAGGTCTGAGCATTGCATCAGTGTAAAACATGCTATAGCATTTCAACCAAGACCTTGTACTGTCACAGTGTGCTGAAGCTGTAACCTCAGTAGTCCTGCACGTTCTGTCTGAATGTACATGTCTGCTGTTCAAAGATGTGAAGGGCCAGTAGCTGCTAACTAGTTGCCAAACACCAACTCTATTTCCTTGGAGGTGGGTGGGCTTGAAAACATGAGCCAGGTTTCTCTTTCTTTCAGTTTTGCTTTTAATCATTTAAAAGAGCATTACATTTTTAAAATATGGATGCAAAATCAATTAGAGCCAGGGATTGAAGAAAACTGTTGGCTCAGGTTTTACACATTTACTTACCATATGTCTGTGGGGTGGGGGCGGTGGGGAAGTATAATGAAATATTAAATCTTCAACCTTTAACAGTCTCTTTATCAATTGCTATCCATCACTTTTAACATTTGTTATGCATTCTTATTCTGCAGAGGTTTGCTCAGTGCAGACTCCTAATACAATCTGACGCTGTGTGAATGCGTGGCGCACCCTGAATAGGCCATCAGTCACTTCCAACACTGACACACAAAGCGCACGCTCACTCCAGCTAGTGAGGCACCAAATGTAAATAAAACAGCACTCAATTAACTTCTGCATTAATGTTCTTTCTGTGTAAAGAAACAGGTTAATAGATTTACATTCAACTTCCAAAAATCTAATTAGTGTGAACATTTGCTTTCCTCAATAACATCCACCTCAGACAGCAGTCAGTACAAACACACAGAAATAGAAGTGCTGGCGTACAAGCGATAGGAGGGGCAGAGAAGCTGCCGGAGTGAGTGAGTGTGTGATGTTTGGAGGGAAGCAGTCATTCTAAGCACTTGCTGCAATCTCACAGCCTATTCCCTTGACACTATGCTCCCCAGATTCATCCGCATGCTATGCAAAAGATGTTAGCTCTTTGAAAGATCAACAGAATTGACCCTTGATGGCATTAATAAGGAGTCTGGAGCTGAAGAAGAGACACAGCAGCAGGAGGAGGGAAGGAAACAAATTGTTCTGTTGATGTTTGTTCTGCCACAGTGCCCCGGGTGGTCAATCTGTGAATGTTTCATTATTTCATATCTGGTTGTTGCAGGGGAACAATGGCTAAGCAGTCATAGCCTCATTTAACAGAAGAAAATAATATGACCAGCGAGAAGAAAGTTCAATGCACAAAGGAGATAAATGTGTTGATTTCTTTCTGAAACATTTTTTAAATTATTTTGCAGAGAAATAAATGTCCACACTCATAGAAGAGAGAAAACAACTACATTTAAGAGTTTGGTAGGAGCTTAACAACTAACATTTTAATAAAAATGACAGAATTCGATGGCAACTCCAAAATTAACAGATCAGGTATTTGTACAGCGGTCAGGCTTTGGTTGTCCGATCGGCTGAACGAATGGCTCCTTTTAATTTTAATATTTTTTTCACCTCGTTTCCCCATACATATTCAGGCCTGAAAATACTTCAATAAAATTCTACATCTTTCCAGATTGTTTGTGAAGGAACCCTTTACTCGCCATGAAGCTTATATTGCTCAAATATGCTGCAAAAAACCCCACATATGATTATGAGCTTCACTATACGAGTCATTTCCAAGTTAAATGTCCCTCCCGGTGGGCTGTGAACATCCAGCTCCTCATTTTCACAGTTAGAAAAATCACAACGCCTGATGCTTCTGCACAAATAAAGTGCATCTGTTTGGTAGCTCATTTACACGCTGCTTTCTGTACAGGGGAGACCCAATGACAGATTGGCTGACTTCTAAATGGCTTTTATGGGAGCAAGCTTGATTTCATGCTGAAATCTTATGTACAGATGTAAAGGATAATAGTACATATAATGGCCTGTAGTCTTTTACAATTGCCCATTTAGTGAGGCCATGTTTGCAAATGCTCACATTTAAAGATTTCTGTCGGTTGGTTGTAAAATATGGGGAAATTGCCCTTGCTGTGGTGTAGATTTCTTATTCTGCTTTACATGCTGCAGTATTTGTGTTGAACAACAACAAACACTTTTTTATTTTTTTCCCACAACCTTTCATCAATCAAATTTCACCTTTGAATGCTACGAGTGAGGAATGACCCACTGTGTTACACGAGGGACATGTGGTGGTATTAAAAACATGCAGAGCCTTGCAGAGCGGCACTGTCTGCCTCATACGGGTTCAATGTCTGTTCATACAATACCGGGCTTGCTATAATGGTCCTTATCTGACAAAGGGATTAGTGTTCAGCAGAGCAAAAACACCATTTAGCCATGGTCAGCTGGGAGGGTGCTAGAAACCCGTGTGATGCGTTCGCTTCGTGATTTCCGAGCAAATGAAAGAAAACAGGGGAGCTGTGAATTTGCATCATTACTGCTGAGGGCTAACAATGTAAATGGTGAGGGAAAGTGCAGTGCAGTGGCTAAAGTTAAAATGCCTTTTTGAACTTCCAATGTTGCATTTCCTGATCTAGTTTGTCGTTTTCCATCAGTTTCTTTATAAAATCTTACTTCCTACAAGGTCATGGTGAGTCCAGTGGACATCAATTACAAGCAAACTGACTCGCATTGGTCAAAGAGGAGGGGAGAGGCGCATAAATGAATAAGAACATGATCATTAAACAAAAATAAATGAAACCCAAACTCCCACAGTTACCATAACATTCTTTTTATAAGGCAACAGTACCACAAACTAAGTTTTTTCTATCCTAAGCTTCATTTTTCCATCTGATTGGCGTCTCTATGCTGATTCATCTATTTTGCCGACGTACACTGTATGACCAATACGTTTTGAGGAAGATGTGAATTATTTAATTTCTAGGTCTATTTTGGGTGCCAAATCACTCTGATACCTCCATGGATTAAATTAATCAACAATGAAAAGATTTTAAAAATTTCATTCAGTTTTTTAATTAAACTTTTGTCACCCACAAGGTTTTAATCCAAATGTCTCAAAACATTTATTATATAACTCATTCTGCATGTCTGTATAAATCTATGTGGGTGAAAGATACAGTAAGTGCTATACTGTAAGAAAAGCTTTCTTGCAGATTATAAATTTCCCGCAGAAGGACAAGTATGGGGATAAGCTTGCAGTCTTAAAATTAAGGCGTCACCAAGCAATCACACTGTGGTTTTCTCCTCTAATATTTATATGCAAATTGTATTTGGCAGTTTATATGCAAAAAAGGGATCATTTTAAAAGTTGTATTTTAATTTTCATATAATACATGTCATTCAAAATATTTCTCTCATATTTTGTTACAAAATAATCTCAAATTCAATGTATTTTCTTGAGCCAAAACAAATCAAAGAATAACTGTAAAGTGGAAGACAAATAGTGAACGTCTTTAAAAATGAGTGTCTCAAATTTTTTTTAAATGTACTTGTATTGAGCTCTCCCCTAGAACTATTTTGTGAAACCACCTTTCACATCAGTTGTAGCTCTAGTTTTTTGGAGGGTATGTCTACCAGCTCTGGGCAGAGAAACTAATCTCACCAGTTACCCAAATTATCTCCTTTGCGAAACAAGACATTTTTTCAAGCTATCCCAGACCAACAATTGGATTTAGGCCTGAACTTTGACACAGGTATTCCAACACACACTTTTAAACCCTTCTATTGTTGCTATTACTGTATGATTAGGATCATTGTGGTACTGGAATGTGAATATTTTGCAGGTTTTCTTTCATGACTGCCCTGTATTTAACTCCACACATCTTGCCATCTGACCTGTGACCCCGCTTAAAAAAGTCATCCCCACAGCATGACACTGCAAACATGAACACTATTCGTTCACCTCAAATAAATCATTTTGTACGCAGGTCAATACAGAACTCTTTCGACCAGAACCCTTCCTGCAACATGATTGCTGGGTCACCAACTATGGTTGTGGAAAACTGTAAGTGGGACTTCTTGTGGCTCAACAGTAGCTTCCTTAAAGCCGCTCCTCCATAAAGGTGTGATTTGTGGAGTACATCTATAATAGTTCTGTCAATAGCACATTCACCTGAGCTGTGGATCTCAGGTGCAAAATAACTACAATTAGCCATGGCAACTTGGCTGCTTCTCTGATTAATGTTTTCCTCTCACGATGTGTTTCCTCTCGCAATTGTGCCAAACTTGTTCCATCTTTAGATGATGGATTGAACACGTCTGAGGATGTTTAAAGCTCTGGATATCGTTTTACAACATAAATCTGCTATAAAATGTTCCGTATGTTTGTCTGGTGTGATCAAAAATGTTCACTAATAAGCATCTGAAACTTTCTGATCTCATCCGGTGGATTCATGGTGAGACGGAATGACATATGACTTTATGTGAAAAAATGGCTACTGCACTTTTTTTTTACATTTTTGTTACAATATTGAAATGGAAAATAAATATACATTTTCTTCTGTCAGGAGTCTACTTTGTCATAAAAAATAAATGCATTTCATTCTTGCAAAATAAAAATGTCCATGAATGCATGTTCTTAAAATACATATTTTATTTTGAAGACAGCTGAATGTATATTACCCCCCTATGTACCTTCAGGCCAAACTGAACTACCGTTGTTTTAGCCTCCACAACCAGTGATAAAGGGATTTTGTTTCAGATCACTAGTAACAATTAATGTCTAGATGCAAGCTGGATGCAGGGCAGAATCCTCTTTTCACAAACAGTGGGCACCCCTCAGCTCTGCTGGATTGGAACTGATATTTTTGTGTATCAGCTGGTCGTTGCTTTGACCTTAGTGCCCAGCGCTCTATCTCTGGACTGTGCACCAGTGATTCATCTTCACATGTTGCCCTTTGCTATTACTCCAGAAGAGGAACTACATGCTGGGAGGATTTAAAAAAACACTTCTTTCTTGCAAAAGGAAAACAATTTCCAGCCTGGCAGCCACTGGAAAACCCATTGGTTTTGCCTCTAGACTCCCCGTATAATAATAATTATAATAAAAGCACATCTCATAGTCAAACGTATGCAACAAAAACAAGAAGACAGATGAACTCACTTTAAAGTGGCATTCATTCAATTGTGATAATTCAATGATGATTTATCACAAAAATAACTTCATCACATGCACAACACTGAGCTGCCATTGATTCATTTGGGGGGTTTATCTGAATGAAAAGCTGACTTGTGGTAACACTAGATTGTGTCAGTGAAATCAATGGATAGTGATTAACTTTGCTGCATAGCTTGCTTGCAGATGAATAATAGTTTTCTTATTTTTCTTTTAAGCAAGAACAAATGCCAATCACCAGAATGGATCGTTGTTAAAAAAAATAAGTTTACTTTAATCTTTATTTCTATTAACTTTTAAGTGGCATTAAAGTCAAGCTCTGATGTGAAAAGGTTTTCTTTTCTCTCAATCTTTTCTTGAATCTCAGGAATCCTCTCTAGATGGTACATCTTCTTTATTCAGTCACGCACCAGAGGAAAGTAAATCAGTCTGTGCAGTTAGATATATTCTGCAAACCAACTTAATTAATCACTTCAACATTTATAAATGCACTGTGATTTGATCAACACCAAATATGTGTAGGTGTCTTTGATTTTGTTTGTGAAAATATTTTTTTTACTTCTAAACTTCATTTTATTAACTTAATTTCTTTCTTGCAGATATTTGCCATATTTAAATCCGACTTTGATTCAATGAGTGACAACTCAAGCAGGTTTCTATCGATTCTGCCAGCTTGATGAATCAATCATTCACCTCCTGTGGATGTATGCTGAACATGTCGAGTGAAAGTAAGGTAGCCTTTTTCCCCCTTCCATCTCCCACTGAGCTTCTTCCCCACTGATCTCATCTAAGCCACTCCGGAGTCATCCATTATCTGCTACTGTCTAGAGAAAATTGTCACGCAAAACACATGCTGTGCTCCTAACAAAATCTTCGCCATTAGACAAATCAAAAGCTGCAGTAGAATTACAATATCTCCCATTTAGCTTAAAAACATAGTATGTATAAACTGCACTCCCCACAGAGTCACGAGAAGGGCTACAATCCTGAAGATTTTCTCATTGGTGGTAGATTAGCAAATTGCTGAAATGAAACCCAAACTAGAATGGAAAGAAAGGACTGTATGGATGGATAGATGTGTGTGTGGAATAATAATTATTATTACAATAATAATGAGAATATGGTACGAGTTTATGGGGAGGATCTCATAAGAGCATATTAAGATTATTGCAGTACAAAAATATTAAATTCCTTGTTCATGTGTGTGATTTTATACTTCTATCATGTTCCAAATAAATAAAATAAATAAGTTTCTGTCCTCTGTTTGTCCAGCTATGAAAGAGGCCTGAAAATCTGAGAGCAAGAGTAAACAGGACAATAGTAAGGATATCTTGCCTGACATTTTATATAGAATAATCTTGCAAAATCCTCCCAACTCTAAGAAACTATCATCAATATGAAATTTCTACACAACTGCATAGTAAAAAATGAAAATACCTCAGCTTGCCTGCGTCGTGTACTTCTCTCCCTGTGCCTTGTTAAATCTGGTTGTAAACAACCCCAGCTTACTTTCGGGTATCCGTGTCTGGAGACATCGAGTCCCTTTCTTAATATTTCAAGTTGCGCAGAGGACCTGACATGCTGTAGCGGCAGATGGTGCCTGTGCAACATTTTTACCTGACTGAAAAAAAGAGAAGAAAACCACACCTAGAAATTTGTTCTGGGTAAGGAACACTTTTCCCGGAGAGCTCGTCAAGTTAATCAGTTACAGCAGCCAGTGACAAATGTCAGCTCCATTTAAAACAGACTCTCTACTCAGATGGATGTGAAGCAGGGAACCAGGCTTTCTTTCAGACTATGATCGATGAAGCAAAATGAATAATGAATTGCAGACAAACTTGAGCATACATCAGAGTTTGCCATAATTTAGTGTTCTCCATGCACATTTTACTTAAGGGAAAAGAAATCCCACAGATTCTAGAAAAATCCCATGAAGCATCTGCAGGTGCATAAGGCTACATTTCCGACGTCAATACAAATGTATGCAGTCCCCAGAGAATATGTAAAAGAGCTTGGATACCCCTTGTTGTTTATTTTGAGTGGGAAGTGCTTGAATGCCGTTACCTGTCACATGGATTTGCTCTCACCAGGAGAGTGAGCAGGAGTATTTTCTTTATACAGTTGCTCTACGGATGAATCCTGAATCCTGCAGAGCTTTTCCAAAAGCAAGCAAAGAAAGAAAATGCAGATATTTCAGTCATTTCTTAAAACACCACACTGACTCTCAATGTTTTAAATACTCATTATTCGGAGAGGAGATATATTTGCAGCATACAACCAATATATGAGCTGCTAACATGTTTTGATATTAAAATGCATTGTGTAGACTCCAATTTCTGCCAAGTAATTAAGCATGTGTTATCTAAAGTGACAGGCAAGTGTATATATCTTTTGAATTATTTTAAATTCTCAGTAACGTAATTTTTATTTCATATTCGCAGAAAAAGATCAAAGTGAATGGCACTTTGTGAAACTGTTTCTCGAAATAAGGTTAATGTAAAGAAACAGCTGCTTCAGTAAAGTGCATTCCCGCTGACTCAATCATAAACCTGCTATATCTGTTACCTTCAAGAAAGTGTCAACTAGTTGCATTTAAATTGATTCTGTGACATTTTGCAGAAGTCCTTACATAGCAATTAGACTTAATCACTTCGCCTGATCAGTCAGAGCTTTAATGTTTAGCTGACTTATTCATGTATTATGTATCCAGCTTTACGTCATAATTTCCACAAAATGTTTTAATCCAGTTTAATTGCATCTTGTTCTTTTAGTTAACTTGCCAATCACATTGTTATGCAATCAATTATAAAATCTACTTGTTTTAGAAAAACACTTATTTTTATCTTACAGATTCAAAATTTTTAACTTTTATAATTTACTCCAGGTTGATTGTTGTTTTCTAAAGTTTTACTTTGTAATCAGTAAAAAAACAAAAAGATAATTAGTTAAACACACAACACAAACTCGTGCCCCTCTCCACTAGCCATTGGGAGAAACATGGAGTATATGCTGCATAGGTCACCAGTCTAGCACAGAGCAATTTGGGAATTGACCTAATAGTCATATTTTTGGAGTGTTTGAGAGAGCTGGAGTACCTGGAGATAACTCACACATGCCCTGAGAGAACATGCAAACTCCATAAAGAAAAACCCACTCAGGGATTTGATCCACTTGCTGCAAGGCAGCATTTATACAACTGTGCAATCCAGAAAGTAATCATCTTTATCTTGTAGACAGCTGCAAGATAAACCTCTCAACATTCTTATCACAGGTCCACAAGTTAATGAAGGACTTGAATGTAAAACCATATCTCAAGAGTTACATTGACTTCCTCCATTTTGCAACTTCATGTTACTGCTTTGTTGATGTGTCATGCATAGTCACAGGTGAGGTATACCTTGAACAGTCAAAGCAGTATGAGGGAAAAATTTGTGAGTTTTAACAGCTTTTAGTTGCAAAGGCACTTACTAGCTTTTTCTGGCTATACAGCTGAGTCAGAAGATCTCGAAATCCAAAGTTCTTGTTGGAGGTTTACTGTATCAGACTCCATCAAAAGGTTTCAGTATACGGAGAATAGAAAACCAGTAACAGGATCAAGTCTTGGTGGCAAGGCTCAATGACAATCCTGGGTGCAAATTAAGGCTTGTGTGTGTTGTTGGATACAACAGATGACCCACTAAACGTCAACTTTCATAAGAAATTTAATCTAATTCTGAAAAAAAGAGTTTCAGAAAACACAGTGATAGTTTGTTACTATCACTCGTATCTGGTATTTAATGCAAACCAGATCACAGGATCATCGAACTGGACATGGAGGAATGGAAGAAGGTGAACTGGTCTGATAAATTCTGTTTTATCTTAGGTGCATCTTCTTTTCTTACCTGTGAAATGCATGACACAAAGGTTATACTAGCAAACTGTTCTGCACAGAAACATTGGGTCATGCTATCTATTTAAATGCCACTTTCACCTGTATACATCTAATTAAACGCCGCTGTAAATTGAATAGGTGTACATTTCCTATGGATGTACACCTATTCATAGGAAATATATTACCTGACGAATGTGGCCTATAATAGCACCTAACGTGATGCGACACAAAACCACAACAGATTCAGGAACAATTAAAGTTACATAACATTTTGTTTGAGATGCTGACTTGGCCTTCAAACTCTCCTGGTCTCAATCTAATCAAACATTTGTAAGATGTACTTGGAAAAATAAGTTTGATACATGGTGGAGTTCATGCCTCGATGTTTTCACAGCAACCAACAACATATCAGGCAGGTGATCATACTGTTATCCCCATGGGTTATAGGTTAGAAATGCTACCTTGCTGTTTGTTCTGAGCTATTTGTGAGTCAAACATATATCAACACATATCTGTAACCACAGAGGAAATGAAGAAAAGCTACAATTAAACTGCATTAATAAATATCTACCAGTGCTGTTTTTAAATCTTTTCAGAGTTTGATAGAGTGGTTTAAACTCCAAGTGGCCTGGTGTTTTTCTGTGCAAACAGATTATTGGTTCTATGCTGATATATTGGTTATTCTGCTCTCATTTGCAAGGCAATTAGAAGTCTGCACAAGCAATCATCACTCTATTTGCGGAGCAAGACATGCTTGAACAAATTATTGATAAACCATATTGCAATAAAATGAAATTCCGAGAATGCTGGACTATTACAGGAGAGGATTTTTTTAGCAGGGCAGACTGCAATCAGATGTGCTTTAACTATTAAAAACCCAAGAAATTCAGAGCATCTTAGTTGTTGTGTGATCTGATGGCTGTTTGTTAAGATGTATTTAAATCTCAGCACTCAGCTTTAAATACTGAAATAATAATCCTTCAGCGAGGGAAATCTACTCTCAACAGGGAAACTGAATCATAAATCATCACTGCGAAGTGAACCTTAAGCACAGCTGTGTGCTGTAAGCAGATGTTGTGCAACGGCAGATGCTGACGGTCAAACTCTGAAACATACACATCATTAAGTTCATTGATTCAATGCACTCCCTCCTAGAAGAACAAAAAAAGTGCATAATACTGATTAACATTAATTAAAATTGATTTGAATTAATCTTGCAGAACCAGGTTAATACATGAGAGCTCAGGTGAAAAGGCTGCCAAAAGCCTGCCTCTGCTAATTCATGAAGTAAACACAATTCAGGTATAATTACTACAAATATTGGCAATATTTTTTATTTGAAATACTAAAGCTAATAAACTTCAGTCAGTTACAGAAAAGTTCATCTTGTATGGTGTGGGCAACCACAAAACACTTTTGAAATTGTGTTGTTTGCTTTTAGTTTTTTTTTTTGTCTTAAGATTATTGAAGTACATCAAAATTTAATGTTTTATGGAGAGCTACCAGTTATTAATTTATGTCTTATTAATCTTCTTTTCAGGGAAACTGTGTAAACTTTTAGAATCATTAGCAAAATATTCCCACAACACCAAACAGATGAAAATCATTGACCCTGTTTGATTTATTTATGTGTAAAATGCAGAGATCAGACAAAAACTCAAAATCTAAAGAAAAAAATGGCACTGATTATTCCATAAATTTTTGTTCTACTTCTACTTTTTTTCTTCATCACTACATTCTCAATAAAATTACTCCAGCAAAGATAAGAAAAGTAGTGTCCAGGCTGCTTGCCATAAATAAATACAATCTGTGAAGAAATTATTCGATCATTCCTATAATTTTTCCAGAAATCCTCCCCCTTTCATTCCTATTACCAAAGGACATGAGGCTGCAGGTTGTTACTTCAAAGCAAAGCAATGTAAAACACACAGCATTTTCAATTCTTGTCAACTTGGACAAGAAGGACCCATTCTTAATACAGCTCTGGAATCTGGAAAAGTGTAGTAACCAAGCTGAATCTTTTTGTTACGTTCAGTAGAAGGTAAGTACATTTGAGATTTTGTTTGGTTGCAAAACTATGGTGTCTTAAAATTACTCATATTTCATATTTTGTTTTTCTTTCTGCTTTCTCTGTTTTTATCAGGCCTTCGGCCCACCTGCTGCATCATTATGAAACCAAACACCGCCCTCTCGCCCCTCTAGCTCGCTGCACACCTGTTTCCACTCTACTAATCAGCCCCCTCAGTATATTTACCCTCAAACAGCAGCTTGGAGCTGATTTTTGGCATGCTGTTCTTTTACACAAATCTAGAATTTAGTTCTATCCTCAGTCTTTTAACTCTCTCCTGGGTTCATAAATTAATACCTTAATCGCTTCTGAGTACTTCTGTTTTTGAGTATTTCATTAAAATGTTTTGCGCTTATACCTGTGTTATGTTGTCAAGCGAGAATCCTTACATCGAATGCGGGTGCTTCCAAAATGTCCAGTTGTTTTTATATGTCCTCTTTTCTATTTAAGGGTAATGCTTTGTGTCCTGTGGACAACCTTTTGTATATTTAGTTTTTTAGAACATGTGAAAGTTTACTAATAGTAAACAAAATTGTGCAAATTTGTTTAGAAAATAATGTATTATACATAAAGTATTTAAAACTTTTTCTTCAAAGCAATTATGAACAATGTTTCTCACCTGTGAGACAGATTACATGGACGTTGTATGAATTTTCTTTTGTTTGGATCCTCTTTGAATGCACACAGACATCCACAGAGTGAAGTATGCCTGAGTGTGTTGCTTAATTGTATATTGTGTGTACATTTTTATCCTATTAAGTTGTATTTTGCATCCATAAAACTAAAGAAATTGTAAGTTCCAGTGAAGAGGGAGAAAAAACATGGTTCTGGAAGTTGAGAGTTATCAATATCAATTTATCCTGTTTTCCAATCAGAGCTACTGCGACAATTAAAAGTTGAATCAGGGGATGCAGTGGTGTATGGCCAACCATTACTTACACTTTAGTGATTTGATTATCCTTGCTCTGGGTACCATGTTGTGCCGCGCTGCAGTGGCTGGGAAATATCCAGTTAATAATTGCACCTGACAGCCAGTCCATATGTCTGTGTGCCGAGTTAGATGACCGGGCCGATAGTCTGCTTGCCTCACTTTGACTCTGACATCTGTACAGCCAACAACCCTGAGGCCTGGCACCAGCAAACAGCCTGCAATAATGTGCTTATTTACTTCTCTTCTAGAATGCACAATGGGATTTTCTTACCATTTCAACCCATAAGGGGAAAATAGCTTTAAAATACAAAAAATGTTCCACTTTTGGGAAGTCAAATAGGGCTAAAAATACACACAAATTGATTGTGTTACAGGTCCCAAGTGTCAAGACTGCTATACCAGTGATGACCACAATCTGAACGAAAATAAAATAGGAGCCAGCAACGACGACCGAAGCGCTGCCTTTAGCATCCAGATTGATTTAAAAACAAATCTTTCACAGTGTACAATATTAGTGTTAGACATTAACTTATAAACTTGACTTACTTTCCTCACAAGTAATAATTAACTTCACACATTACCCTTTTCACATTTTCATCCTTCACTTGGATAAAGACAACCAAGGTATAGTGTATCAAATAGGATAAATCAACTGGTTTAAAGCTCTGCTGCATTTAGCATCAAAATGCGCACTGATTTCTACTGAATATTGATCAAAAATAGAATTACAAGACTTACAAAACAAATACAGAATTTAACTTAGCATTGTTTCAACTTTAACCTCAATTCCCACACTTAATGAACAAAGAACAGTTTCTCTACCTTTAACTTTGGCTGGACTCACTTTACTCTCAAGCTACTTTACGAGTCAACAAACAACTTACACTGAATATTATTCAAACAAAAGCAAAATAAAACTCCTAAAACCCGAGTTAGTAAGATAGCATGGCCTTCTAATCACCTTCCCCGGACTTTCCCCAGTGCGGGTTGGCATTTTGCCAAATTTACCTTCCCCTGATAAATCTGGAACTATTGGCAAAATGGTGCACAGGAACAGTAACACGGTGCTGTATACTGATCGAATAAGAGATAAAGTAGTTTTGATGTGTTTTCACACTGTACTTACCTGAAGGATAATAAAATAGAAGTCAGCAATGACGACCGAAGAGCTGCCTTTAGCATCGAGATGGCGTCTGAGGCAAACCGGAAGTCTGCCCCAAAACCAACCCGGAAGCAACGATCCCCAAACAAAGGTTCCGCATGGACATTGCTGCTCCCATCCCGACCTCAGGAAAGTACTATAAATGCAGGCAGATTCACACGCCGAAATGCAAACAAAATATAATTTGTTCATTTTAGAAAAAAATGGAACAAATTATACATCAAAATATTTCAAAATTATAAAAGAACCTAAATAATGGGGTGAGATTTTTTTTAGGTGCACCACAATTGCACATTGAAAAGAAGGCATAAGTGGCAGCGATGTCTGAGCTGTCACATTTAGATCTACTTTACACTTCAAAAACATTATTAAATGATTTATCTCTTGATGTTGGATAAACTTTGAATAAAGCAAGGCAAAATTTAATGTTTGTTACTGATTTCACAACTGGTGACTGTATAACGTAAACCACTTAGAAATGCATCGTTGCTGAAATGTGGAAATGTGCTACACAAATAAACTTGATTGATTGATTTATTGAAATAGCTAAAACCATCTGAAGCACTCTTACCTCAGCTAAGGTCAGCTCTGGTAACCTCAGCTGACCTTTTATTGAATGAACAATAGGAAAGACACTGAGCCAAAAAAAAAAAAAAAAAAAGAGAGATCCTTGGAAGAGTTCCAATGTGTGTGTTGATTGTTATAACAATGTGTTTTGTGGGGTAATGCCGAAAACCTTTATTTGGAATCCATTGATCGGTCTTTGTGGAATTATCTTGCAAGAAAAAAGCATTTAATTTTATTTACAATGTCCATAGTTGCACATTAATCTAGTGTATTTAATCACTAGATTAAATTATAGTATTTAGACTCATTTGTTGTGACATTCTGGTTTTGAGCATTTGTACTAATAATGTGAAAATGATGGGTATATCAGTGGATTCTTAATAAGAGTATGTAGAGAAACTCAAGTTAAAAATAAATAGTAGTTTATTGAAAACTCATTTACAAATATACTTCCATGGTCAATAGGTAAAATACAGAAACTAATTAGTGACTTGATGTAAATTGAAATTCATGAATAGGTTCTAGAACTCAGAAATAATGTTGCTCTTTTAGTTCATTAAATTCCTCTCTCTTATACAAAGTCAGAACTCTTTTCAAATAAATAACACTATTTTTAATTGTGATTAATTTTATCACCTTTTTATGCCAGGAATGAACTGTGTGTTCGTTGGCACTAAGGAAGCTGGTCAGGGCACTCTTAAATGATTGTGAGTGCAACGCTGCATAATTTAACACCTCTCTCAATACTATTTTGACTCCTTGCTGCGTTTGTTCTGGGTCTGACAGCCACAACACTGGCATGTTAATTATTCACTGATCTAAACACTGCTCAGATCAATAATTAACTAGAGAAACTGAGAAGAATCGCTAAAAGCGCTACAGACCGATGCACTATATAATGCATTAGCAGAGCCTTTTATGTGAAATGAGTCAAAAGATTGACTTTTGATCACAGGTTTTTACACATGTTGCAACACTTGGTTGAGTCTAAGAAAAAGGAAGTCAAGTTAGGTTGCTGTGCATGTCCATTTTAGTTAGACAGAACGGGCACATCAGCATTACTGCATAGCTCTAGCAAAATCAGTGAATGATAAAGTTCAGAGATTGATGATGCAATATACTGACTTTTATGTCTTGAGAATTTCCGAATTTAGATTATCTAAATGTGAAGAATATTTTAAAAAGATAATACCTATTGATGTATTTGCTGTGACTCTATCATTTTGTTTCAGTGCCTGTGGCAAACAGACAATCCAGGCAATCCAGTGTTAGACCCAATGTTCCAGGATTTAATTTGTAGATGTGTAAGTGCTTCACATATATTTGTTGCTGAATCTTCTGTGCAAATAAGAGGCTGGTTATTGCTGAAATGATTCAACCACACTGACACTCGGGAGCTAAAGAAGTTGGAGAAATTGCTTTCATAGTGTCATGGATGACTACCTGCCTTTCCGACAACTAACATCAATATTTCAAGATGCATGTCAAAAACTATTTTCTAAAGCTCAAGCTTAATCATCATTTGCCATCGAGTGTCTTTGTGATTTTCTTGTCTTAGAGCTGTAGTGCAGAAAATTGGGGGCTGCCAGGGTGGTGAATGAAGAACAGAGCAACTTGACAGTGGGATAAAAATTGACAGCAGATGAATGTAAACAGACTGTGGGCTGTACACAAACTAAATAATCTGAAATGGTAACCAGAACCTCGGCAGAGTAGGCCACGACCAACTTCAAGCAAGAGCAAATCCTACATTCGTAGGATCTGGTAGAATCTTGGCCTCACACTGTTTGGCGAAGCAACAAAGGAAGAATTGAGGCTGGTTATGGGTGACAACCAAGAGGATGTGGGAAATCACAGTTGAATCTATAAAAAAAAATCAGTAACCAAGCCTTGGGTCTCAGCTTAGATGGATAGCATCCACATGGATGACCCAAGAAACTCTGGCTCGATCCCGTCCAGCAGGATGTGCGAGTCATCAACTCGTGACTCCCACAGTGAAATGATCAGCCTGCAAAGTCTGCAATATGCTGCAACTGTATTGGTAATAACACAATGAAACACTGACTTAACGAAAGTTTGTTCATTTGAATAATATCTGAGAGGTGTGTTAGTCACAATCTAAAAAGACACAACAAAATAGCACAGAGATTCTCCAAAACCTTAAAAAAGTGTAGACTACCATAAGGACTTCAATGTAAAAAAAATTGACCAAAGAAGTTGTCATAAATTGATCCTAGGTCGTGTCATATTAAACCTGTCAGCACAACTTGCCTCTCAGCTACATTTGTTGTCAACCATCTTGACTGGTGCTGAACTTTTTGAGAGCAAGTGCTATCAAACATGTCACTTTACTTATACGTGTGAAAGCACTTTGACTCTACTGATGAGTATTAAGATGAAAATGACAGAATCCAGGGAAGAGACTGAAAACACTCCCAAATTGTGTCTGAGTATAGACAATAACACCTTGTGCTCAAAAACTGAGAAAGAAACATGCAGACCTACAGAGTCAGTTTTTTTAGAGTAGCTTTGTCATAACTAAATAAACCACATTTGTCTGGTTTATTTAGATTTTGCGTTGCAACACAAAATCTACCTCAGCTATAAGAAAAGACATATTTTAAGCTTCTCAACATGATGTTTCACAAACTAATTTTTGTGAAGCCATTTTTGGTTGTTTGCAGCAGAAACCGTCAAAACAAACAAAAACAATTAATGAACGGGTGTCCAATTGCTGTCAGCACCTCTAATTTCTGCAAATACTTTGATTGAAAACATATTTTGCTAAACTACTTTGACTGCCAGTTTTTTTTGTAATTAATTTCTTTAATAACAGGTTGTCAGTGCAGTTTTTATTATATAAATACAATGCAAGTTCTCACTCATACAAAACAAACAAACCCAGCTCTTGAAATAAATAAAATCTTTCACTTTTTTCATCTAAAACCCAATGCTAGAAGCACAGGCCATTTTACTCTGAACAAAGAATGCTTCGAGAGACTCTGCCAGCACTGTTCCCTCTAACACACTTATGATGTACTACTGGCAATTTTGAGTAATATTCTTGCTGTCTAGCACGGACGAACATGTTCTGCCTGAGAGAGGCCATTGTACCAGTCGTCTCCTCCTGCTGCGCTGCAGAAAATTACGTCCAGCCAGAGCAGCCACAAAATCAAACTTTACCGTGAAGAATGCGTTCTCTCGGCACAATGATATATGGGCGAGCTGGAGTTCCTTCAGCTTTGATTTCAGAGGCATCAATGGGGCGTAGATGAAGACTGGAACTACATAAGGCTGTCAATATCTAATATGTAATATTTCTCAACTTTATTTAACTGAAACCTTTTCGTGGGGATCTAATTCTCTATCTACAAGTTGAAAGCACATAGTTTGAATTTTCTAACTGAGGTTTTATCAGCAGTCATATAAACTGCTTTACTTCAGTTGAAGGAACAAATCAACATCGCAGCGTCAAGCAAACAATCGGTCACAGTAAGACCAACAGCAAAACAAAATAATGATCCTACAAAAAAGTTCATTTTTAGGGTTTTGATACAGACTATGATTATTTGCACAGAACACCATAAAACAGAAATTAAATGGCATAGGAACATTCTTTATGAGGAAATTCAGGTATCAAAGCATTGAGTCAGGGTCAACACATTTCCAAAAAAAAACAACTGAGAATTAAAGCTGCAGTAGGTAACTTTTATAAACTTTTCAAACTGTATGCTTTTTAATTTCAAAAGTTCTATATTTTCTGAAAGTCATAAACAGTCCATTAATTTTTGTGCAAAAATAAGAAAGGACATTTGATTCCACACTTTCTTAACAGAGCCTCTGTGTCCTATATCTCTGGGGTGGTAACTCTATGCCCCTCTCTTATCTTATCAGTGTTGAATTCAGCACAAAATCACACGACAGAAGTCACCTTGCTGCAATATGAGATGCAGACACTGCTCCTGAAAACCCTGCCATAACAAAAGTACGGAAATAACACTGACCCATTATCAAAGATGTGAATAGTAATTGCTATATTTCTGTTGTCTTTTGAAAATGATAGCGCTAGAATATTGGCTAGGTTTGCATCAGATTTTTTTTTTCTTACTCAATAATGCCAGAACAAAGAGAACAGAATCCAAAAAGTGACACTATCAGCAACTTTTACTAACAAATGAATGAACTAAAGTTTTGTTTAAAATTTCACTCATGACCAAAGAGAAGAGGTAATGTTCGGAGGAGTTTTGCAATGGTTCTTGAGATTAATCCAGCTTGGAAAAAGGGCAAACACAAGGTAAATCACTGATAGGGTTAACATGAAGCTCTGCACTGAAGGATGCACAGCTGTACCACATGGACTGATCATCAGGTAATGAGATTATCTTCCACATCGCCTTGAATGCTCTGCAGCTCGATGTCAGAACTGCAAAAGTACATCCTGTACAGGTTGTCATGGTGACACAGAAACACAGAAGGCAACCTTGAATTCAGATATTCACACCTAATGAAAATTTAGAAATACCAAAAAACTTTACACTAATCTTAAGCTGCTCGAAAGGAACCTATGCATGCACAGAGAGAACATTCAATTTTTTTCTGGTGCAAAAAGACACCAGGTCTGGATTCAAAACCTGAACCTTTTTTTCTGCAAAGCAACAGTGCTGAAATGAAATACCACAAATTCCTGTATACCCAAATGCATTGTCAATACCACTGTTATGATGAGAACTGCCAATAAACTGCTGCTAAACTTAAAAAAGTTTGAAGTTATAATTTGTCATTTTCATTTGTCTGAAAATATGTTTAAGAAGTATTGACCATTCTAACAGCTGCTTGTTGAAAATCTTTAAAAATATCCACCATAAAGCAGGTACTTTATTAATGATTTAAAAAATGACATAACGAAACACAGGTTTTATATGACTGGTTCAAACAATATAAGATATTTTTGAAATTCTTCTAACCATTACAAGATGCATAGAAAGCAAAAACTGCAAACCACTACTGTTTTTTCCCCCGAATATGTTTACACAGATCAAGCCCTTTATATCAGAGCATTAAAGTGACTGGTTTTATTATCATTTTCTGTTCAATAAATGACCACCAAAAGTACATCTGACCACATCTTCTCATCTTTTATCATCATTATGAAATATTTCTTTGTATTCTCACTCAAACTATGCTGTTAGTTCATCATTAAGTCTTTGATGTAACAGAAAGAGAGTAAGGAGAGAAGAAAAAGGATGAGCAAACCATGATTGCATCTTTTATTGTCTTTTTTCTCCCCTCCATCTAATTAACCAAATAAATCTCACAGTCAGTTTTGCTGTATGGAAATTGAAGCTGCTATTGATTGTTGCTCTTCAGATGAGTAAGAATCATTGACCAGCATGGGGAGAAAGAGATGTCTTGCATTTTTTCGTCCTCTCTTTCCATAAAGCAAACAATGTCTCCAAGGTGGTATCAGGTGTGTCAGCTTTGTCTGTATTAACTAACACTTCATATTGACCAAGAGCAGGGAGGCACTCCAAGATGACAACCAGGTTATTGATTACCCTTTCATGCTTTATTCATAGTAACTGATCATGATTCCAAGAGCTACTGAGTTCTTAAGGCTGTGGTTTTGCTTCCGTCTCTTACAGGGGCTTGAGAACAGCCTCTGTGTGCTATTAGAAGTCACCCCTCACAATCTGCTGAGTCGATTTCAAAAGATAATGATGAATGCTTCGAAGGCCTCAACTCCTAATAGGAATAATTAAGAAAAAGCAAGGTGTCGCAAAATAGTGCCCCAGGATTGATTTATGCTGTACAGGTGGGTTTCTGTGCTCACATAACTCCCCATTCTCCTTCAACATACTGCTCTGAAGTAAGCTAACTTCCACTTAGTTGAATGAAATTATACAATCTGGAGTGACCAATAACCACTGAAGGTGACAGGAAATTGTTCCCAAGGGTGCAAGCACGAGGCAAAAGTGATAATCCATGCTTTAATGATGCCTGACGTCTTGGAAAGTCAGAAGTGGGTTCTATTCTGTGCTAATCTTTGTTTTTCCTCATTGAGTTTGAAAAAAGGAAACATATTCAACAGCTTTGTAGTTATGTTCATAAGAGACTTGTTAAGCTAGTCACTAAGGTTCTTTAGATTGTATCTGACCAAAGTTTTTACTGTGGTATCCCTCAAAGGAAAGCAGATAACATGCAAGTCTTAATGAGGAAAACAAACCGAACATGAGGAAAACACATTATCTCGACTCGTAAGTTTTATCTTTCATGTCACAACCTGCTGCTTTTAATCAAGAACAGCTTCATCGCATCAACAAAACAGCCTCTATTCATCCTGATTCTGCATTCATCCACAGATGTGTCGCACTGTGTCCACTGCTTACAATCAAAGGCATTGATTAAATTGCAACTAAAAATGCTTTTCTATTGTGAAATTAATTCAACCCAGGGTTCCCATAGAACATCCCTATTAGAGAGATTTTAGCCTAGTTAGTCAACCTGTAAAGTTCAAATTCTATAAAAAAGGCCTTAATGAGATACATTCAGCATTTTTTACACTTTCAGTGGAGAAAAACAAAACCAAAATGGAGATGAAGAAAAATACTGCATATTTATTTATGAAAAAGGACATTGCATTTAAAATTAATCTCTTGGATTTAGAGTTAAAATAATTTCTGTTAACCATCAAAATATGGGTTAAATTCATGCAACAGGAACTAGTTTGTGTCTGTTTATTAGTTGTTACACAGCAAAATCTATTCAAAATAAAAAAGCTGCATCTCTCCTTTTTTCTCTCCTCATGTCAACAGTAGCATCCCAGAACTGGTTTCTTGGAAGAGATCAAAACTTAGTTGTCAGAAAATGATGTCAATTTAAGGGGTTATTTCACCTTTGGTGGCCACAATTACTATCAAAATGACAGAAAAAGAGTCTTTACATAGCAAGTCATCAAATTCTGACACACTCTTCTGCTGAAGGTTATCATGCTGTAGTTTCATGATCTAAGTCTTTGACTTGGCTCCTCCAAAACCTCCCTCTTGTTTTTGGTGAGTGGTGGACCCGTGAGGTTGACTTTGTTAGAAAGTATCAGAAAGCAAAAGAAAATCAAGAAAAGTAGTGAAACTTTATCCACGATACTACTAGGGTCACTTGCCTGACTTAAAGTTAATGTTCATTATTGAACAATAAAAAAGAGACTAGCAAGAAATTGCATCTATGAGAGGATTCCTATATGCCAAAACCACTGCAGAAATACTTTAAACATGCCAGAATTAAAACAATTCAGCAAAGAAGTGTTGGCCTTAAGTCATGAAAAACACTCTTTGCCGGTTATGAAAAACGTGTGATGAGAGTTGTTGCTCCCAAATTATTCCACTTGAGACAATTGAACCAGACTGGTTTAAATACTTTATCAGATTGTCTGATTGTTAGAATGGCCCTTAGCTGCCGGATTAAGTAGGAGTCTTGAGGCAGAGAAAAGGTGCAGACCCACTGGGTGTTTATTCAACAAACAGAATGTTGTTGAATTATGTTGTTGAATTCTTCACAATGGCTTACGGTCTCAGCAGCAACCACTCAAAATGTGGCTAACATGCAGCCTTTTATAGTCCCTGGCTGCTCCAATTAACAAATCCACAAAGAAACAGGGTAAAACAAAATACATACACACAAACAAACTTTGAACAAAAATAACCAAATCTTAAGAATAACAAATCCTATTCATTTTAAGCACCTCTAAAAACACAATTCTATAAATATAAATCCAACATTAAACTTCTACAGTGCATAGTTCTGTTGCTCCCCCTCTTCCATCTGCATTGGTCTCTTCCGGAACCTTTGAAAGGTGCTCAGGCCGCTGGGGAATCTCTTAGCCTGAACACCCTGAAGAGGAAGCGACAGAGGTAAGCCACACCCACACAAAGCCTTCAAACATCTCAGTCACAATACTTATATTATCCATTTGTTTATAGTATTTTAAGAGGAAACCACCAGTTTCCACTGAGATGACACTGCATAAAAACGCACAATCAATAAAATACTTAAATCTATTTGTACCTGTTTCTTTTATCATTCAACACACATTTTAAGTGTTTTCCAGCCAAGTAATGAAGATCTTCATTACACTGATGTTAAAATTTATAAGAAAGCAAAAAATATAAACAATATTTTGAATATGCAGCTCAGACACATCGTATTATTTACATCTGTTCTCTATCTGACTGTGACATTTCAAAATGTTTTGTTGTGTTCATCAGCTATTTACGTTTTTTATAAAATGCTACATTGATGAGATGAATAACACTTGAGGTTTTATTTTGATTTGTTCAGAACTGAGGCATTAAGCTGTTTTAAGAGCATTTTTTTCAGTAAAATGAGGACAATCTGACAAAAATTGTACTAGTGAGAAACATTTTTAAGTATGAGATGAATTGCAAACATATAGGATTTGCAAGAGTTGCACAAACAATAACAATAAAACAGCCATAACGTACCACATAGAAGTGGGGAAGAAATTCAGCTATGGCTTCCTTTAAGCAGATTTGCCTTTAAACTGCCTTTTTTCTTTCACAGTAAACTTCATAATGGAGCTCATACAACAGCAGCACACATAAAGCTGTTTCTGCAAATGCACTTTGCAGACAGATGACTATATCAACGTGTATTCACTCAGTCATACATTAGGTTGAGGAGAGAAAGTGTCACCTCAGTCACAGAAATTTTTTTTTGATGCAAAGTAACTGTTTGGGTGACATTTTAGGACCACAATTAAAGCAGCACGTGGGAAATTGAGGCTTTTTATTTCTAGTTAAACTTTCTCAAAGTGCCCATTCTGGAAAAAAAAGGTTGTGAACATAATGAACTGAAAAATGTGAATAAATAGGAAAAATGGAACTCAGACGACACCGTTTGAATGGAAATGCCACCAAACAGAGTTTTAAAAATAATAATTCTATTTGAAGCTGAGGTTATTTCATTTGGCTGATTTCCATTTAGTGTGAGGAGATGAAATTTGCTTTTGTCCTTACCCTGAAAATAGCCCGCTTGTCTGGATTTAAATCACAGATTATTGTGTTTGGATTTTTTTTTTTTTTTTTTCAAAGCTAGTCCAGAAGGAGCCTTGATCATCCCAGCAGCTCCGTGTTGAACTGGTTTCTTCAGGAAGCTGTTTGATGTTTTCATTAACCTGCTGACCCTGCTTGTCTCAGAACTGCAGGGTGGCTTCTAGACCCTGGCACTCCATGCCTGTCACACCTTGCATGCACCCAGGAGAGTTCAATCAAATGCTCCTCATGTGGCCAACATGACTGCTGGGACACGCAACATTCTTTGATAAGAGTGAGCTGTAAGTCCAAAATCCATCTGTGCTCAGGGACGAGTTTAGTTAAAAGCTGCTGGTGTATGACAGGTTGATTCATTTGTATTGAAAAAATAAAAATCTGCGCATGTTTCAGAGTGATAACTATTTTCTTTTTATTACTGAGTTCATGCATGTTTAATGCCTGCACATTCTGTATGATGGAGGAAAATATTTTCTCCACTGCTCAGTGAATTATGTTACATCCTTTAGACAAAGCAAAACAAATGTTTTAGTGCCATATTCTTCACTATGTTAAAAATACAATTATTGAACACAATAGGCATCAATTCATTCATTAATAATCCTCAATCAACTAGTACAACCAACTGCTTTTGAAATTTACCAAATTAGTAAATAATCCCGCTTGTAATTTAGTCCCAATATGAATCCAGTCCATTCTTCGATGGCCTTGGAAGTTTGTTGGAGAACAACAAACTTCCAACAAAAAGCATCTTGAAATGACGAGTAACAGAGCAGACAGTCGTGAAGATGATTAAAGCGAGCACACAAATAAATGGAAACCTATCAGAATATGGGCATTCACATAAACTGACAGGCAAGCAGAGCAGTAATTAGAGGCACACCAAGAGAATTCAAAAAATGTTACAAAATTAAAAATAATGCTGTCCAATTATTATGATATTGCTACTAACAAAATACATTCTGTTAAAAATACACATTATACTCTTCTCTGTTATCATTAGAAATCACCATTGGATGAAATTGTTCCTCCTTATAAAAATCCAGACTGCAAATATTTTTAAAACATGTCTACACAGAGTTACTTAATCTATCTTTTCCTTATACCCTTATCTTCTACTCACAACTAATAAATGTAATTGTACTTAAGTAAATATCTTTGCTAATGGATATTAATGCTCACATTTTATTTTAAAACTTTAATTATACCAATAAGTTAGAACCTAAAACTTTACTTGCATGTAAAACATGTTTTTACTTCTACAACAGTCTAGGTGGGTTTAGTAAATCCATTTGAGGCTCAGTGTGCTGCACAAAGATTTGAAAATCTTGTAAAAGTGGAGATAAATCACCAGTTCAAGAAAAAAGCGTCACAGATAAATCAGATGAGATGCTCACTGAAAAACATCATAATTGCTTGTTAGACAGTAGATTTTCCATTTTGTACACCTCCAAAGTGCTGTGTTGAGATTACATTTAGGTTTCACACTGACTCCATGGACAGCTGCCTCAAACAGCAGCAAGAATAAAACCGGATACCTTAATGGTTAGCTCACACTGATACAGTCTCCATGAGAAGACTCTTATATGGTAAATATTAAACCTTTTCAAAATGGATGGAGAGCTGATGCAGAAGTGTTGTTCCCCATGAATCACAAAAAGAGGCAGGTGAATTAAATGTTATCATGATGAAATGAGAAAGAGGGCAATAAATGGAAGAGGGTTTCATCATGTTTTTTTCTTAAACACAGACAAGCAGCACTCAGGACTGCATTCTCATCAGTGGGTTGAATTGATTAAAATATTTTTTTTTCTTTGCTCATTTCAGTGAATTATTTACGCATTGCTTTGAATAGGTTTTCTTTGACTGAAAACGCAAATGGCATTAAGATGATGAAAGTGAAGCTGGGGAATTCTATTACTAAAGTAAAGACATGATCTATTTTCTTTATCCACTCTACTAAGTTGGTGAAACTGTGAAAAGTCATCTATCTTTCCGCTACTGTACACATTCTCAACCCACAGCAGAAAATGATCACATCACACAGCTAATGAACTACGTCACTTAGATAACATCAAATCAGTAGTGAAGTAGTTTTTTTTTTACCCAACTTACTTGTTTGTAACAGTAGACTTGACAATTAGCTTGCATTTTGCCAGGTTTTTCCTCTAATCTTAGAAAGATGAAGGGGCATGATGCAATTATCCACTTTAGTATGGTAAAGTTGATGTTTATCTGTATTGGCTCTACTAAAGAGAGTTCACGTCCAAAAATGTTATGTTGCCAACAGAGTTCAAACAAAGCATCATGGGATTGATGAGTAATGTTGTAAATTATTTCCGTTCAGTTTATGCAATCCCACCACCACACACATCATTTCCACCCACTTTACAAGTGAGTGGAAATGTATCTAATTTACATTTGCATTTTGCGATTGTATCCATGAAAACCTTACAGCAATCCCTCCTCTTGAGCAAGCAAGTAGCAGCAATGGGAAGGAACGACTCCCTTTCATTAAAAACGAATCCTGCAGCAGAACCTGGCTTAGCGTGAGCAACAAGTTGCCTCACACAACAGACACAGATACATAACAAAGAAGTGCATCACAAGAACTATTTAAGTCAAATAAAAAGCTAACAGGGCCAATGGCAAAATTGTGGCTTCATATTTTGGCCTCTTCTTGGAGAGGAAAACAAATCTGTACAACCTATGGAATGAAAAGCAGAGAACATGTAGTTAGTGACTGCAGTAGTTTTATAAATGCCAGTGGCAATGACTGCCTGGGAAACAAACACTGTCCCAACATCGAGTGTTTTGGAGGCTAGAGGAAGAAAGAAAAAATGAAAAAAAGAAAGAAAGAAAGAAGAAAAAAGCATCAGCTCTCCTCCAATGTTTTATTTAACCTCGAAATTTTGTCAATTCAATAAATGCAGCTTTTGCTAATTTTTGTCTTAAGAACAACAGTGGCATTTTTAATGCACTGAAAAACCAGACATCCTAAATTCCATATCACCCACATTTCTGCTGCTGATACAAACATCATTTCATGTTCATAAAAACTACAGATGGAAAACTTATATCTAACAGTTTGTCATTGTTACATGAAATAAAGCAGATCAAGTGTTTTTACGCTCAAAACTAATGATTGTAGAACGAGAGGAAAGGTCTGCATTCCAAGCTGTCAGTGATTCACATCCATTTTCTCATCAGACATCTTAAGCAGTGCTTAATACCACAATGATTACCTCAAATTCTCTGCTCTTTTTTTTGTTTAGATAGTGGAGCTAATTAAAAACACTTTGAAGATATGTACAACACAAAATATTAACTTAAGTGTAGTGAAAGAAAATATAAATTTTGCTTTGGATAAAAGAAGAACATAATCACCCAGTCTGGTATATCTTCTTTTTTTCTTTCTCTGACTTACAGAACTTGTCAGCAAAGCATTTTCCAACCAACACAGTCATCCACAATTATGATAAGGAAAAAACAGTTTTCACAGGCTCAGAAGTGACAACTTTCTAAAAGGCTATTTCCTAGAGGCTAACCCACAGAGGAGCCATCGCGCTGTTTTCTGCAGCCATGAGAACAATTTAAATTAGACAATTTAATTCGGTCGTCCACAAGAGAGCAGGACCAAACGGAGCCAGAGAATGTAAATCGGTTCAACAGAAATCAGTAGTTTTTTGTCAACTTGACAAGCAGTTCATTTGTAAGTATGTCAAGACAGGCCAAGTCTTCCAAGAAATTATGAAGACAATGTTACTGTACTTTGTCAAGTGTCAATTAACATAAAGACAATGCAGAGAAAAGAAGAAGAGCCAGCAGAGCCTCGGATGACTCACTGTCACTACACGGCTCTCCTCCAGACACAGTGGAGAGGTTTCTAATTGCTTTATTCTGGGTTCAAGAGGACTCTTCAGTCTCTCATGCTAATGTCAGTGTAAATGAAGTGAAAAAAAAATGCAATGTTCACTTCACTGTTCTTTTTGATTTGACTATTTCAGTACTACTAAAAATGATAACAATGGCTTTCACTTAACGCTTCGCTCCAAGCTCGCTTTTCTAGAATTGAGATTAAAGTTTTCCTTCAAGGCGCAGCTCTTTTTGAATTTTCTTTTGTCTTTCTTAGACAGCCAGCTGTGTTTCATGAACATCACACAAGGTCCTGCCCTGGACATTTTCTGCTATCTCAAGAAACACAAATTGTGAGATTCTCCTGTTGGTGGAGTCACCTAACAGTGGAGAACTAGTTAGAAGACAACCTTTAGGAAATGATGTTATCAGTGAAAAATAGTCAAAGGAAAAAAAAAAATACACAGATGTGGATGTTTCAATAGTAAAGCAGTAAATGGTAAGTAAAGGGCCTTTTAAAAATGTAAAAATGTCAATTTGTAGTGGGTAAGAAAAAAAGATGAAAGAAGACTGTAAGAGATATAGAAAGGTTTGAAAATAAATTGAAATCAGCCGTTTCACGGTAAATGTCAAGTGGAAAATTAAATCATCTCAACATGCCCAATATCTGATGATCAAACAAGTTCACCCTCAAAGCAGATCTCAAGATGCTAAACATTTTTGGAAAATCCTAAAGAATCATCACTGGACATACAGAAGATCCTCATTGTTGATGGTGAAGGTACTTTCTGTAGAGAGACTGCATAAAGGTAACTCTTAGAGGAGCTGTAAAAGGAGAAAAATGGTGCCAAGGGAAATAAGAAATTTGAAAGAATGAAGATAAAATAAGTAGATTTTGTAAACATATTTCTTGTTGGGTTTTACTCAGGTCAGGCCTCTTTCTCTCAAGTTGCAAACCTTTTAAATGTGCTTGTGTGGAATGAACACAGAGGAAAGCACACATTTTTACATTTTAACTCTGTGAATCACAGGCTCTCAGTTTTCAGTATATGATTTGCTCCTTCTTCTTGTTTATGCTTCTTTCTGTGCCCCTTTTGTGTTTTTCAGATGGTGCCACGTTTCAATGTTGTTTTTTTTTTGAGTTTGCACTGCTTAATTCTTCTCTGCAGACTCAGACAGAAATGAATTCTTGCTTTGAAAGACTTGGCCCATGTAATTTACAGAGCTGCCATTATGTTGACTTTTAAGTCAGTTTATAAATAAAATATACATCTCTCTCTTACAAGGGGCAAGCAAAATGACATGTTGCACCAAAGAGTCTTGGTGGGCTGGCTGTCTTAACAACAAGGAGATAATATGTGAGGAAAAGGCTTTGCTTTTCCTCACATATAGCACATATTTGCTGCTATTTGATTGATCTGTTATTTCCCCCTCTTGTTGGTCTTTTTTATTTGACAGTAGTAATTTCTGCCCAAACAGGACAATCAAACCACTTGATTATATCTGTCTGTGCTGAGAGCAGCAGTCTGTTTAAATACCTTATTAAAGACATATAAAACAAAGATGTCTTTGCTGGTCTGGTCTGCTCCCCCCATTTCTTTTCCCAAAACAATTATATTTGCAATAGAAAATAAACTATATCAAACTAAATTATGTAGTTTCTTAAAGGTCAAGAATAGCAACAACGAGATTTTTTTCCACCCTGGATGCTAAAATGATATCATTGTTGGCTGTTAATGAATGGTGTCATTAAAGGAAGATGGAAATATGTTGTTGGACATTCCTCCCTGATTTCTGGCCCACTGAACCATTGTCCCAGTGTTTTGTTTCATTAACATAATAAAAATAAATAACATTGACAAGATTCAGCAGTGAGAAACTGTCCACAGCTGCTCTGAGTGAAAGACGTTCACACTGCGTGGCCCCGAGGCACGAGCAAGAATTAGGTTCCAGTTGCTGCAACACGTCAACCAGCAAATCGAACTGAACAACAATTTAGGTTATTTGTCTCCTGACACAGCTAAGAAGGGCTTCTCATATATAGGTACACAAGAAAATAACGTTTTCCCAGCAAAGTCATTACAGTTTCTCTATTTATGATTGTGGCAAAGGTTAAACATAAACAAAGATTTTGAGCTTTGTATGGGGGATTTGTGTCGCCATTAGGAAAATTTGGTTATGAAGCGCTACTTTTTGTTTCTCACATTCTCATTTAGAATGAATTCAAAAGCAAAATGCAATTAGTACCTCTACCTGTGACAAATTAGTTTTTGAGCCAGAGTGCTCCGAGACACAGTTACAAATATTTGCAACAAAGAAACTAATTTAGTTCTAATTCTTAAAAGAAAAAAGAAAGTTTAAAAATGGATTTTTTTTGTTCATATCATTCAGCATCAAAACAATCTGAATAATAGTTAAAACATGAAATGTTTCACTTTCATCTTTTTATTAAAATTTGTCTTTAATTATACGTCTTGGCATCCTGAATATTGATTATGTCTTCACTGTATTTACAGCCTTTTCCAGCTTATAAGCCTCAGTTTCTTTCTACTCAAATAAAATGTAGCTTAATGTGGTAACGCGTTACAAAAGCAGTTCTCTTTGCTTTAATGTTTTTGTTTTATGAACGCAAAATTGGTATTTGACAGAAAAGGTACATTACTAGAAGCCTGGTGTTTCTTTCCATTTTTATGTTGAAATAAAATCCACATTTTATTTCAACATGTTAGCTGACAAAATATTCACACATAATTTAATGAGAAGTCTGTGCTGTAATTTCAGCAACACCTAACTGTACAGCGATCAAAGATAAGTGATTTAATGGATTATGTTCCTTCATTTATCTGTACATTTAAAGCGAAGAAGAAGGTGTTAAGTTTAAAGTGAGTGGTCAGGCGTACATCTTTATTAATAACCAGTCTCCACGGAAAGGTAATATGCATGTGTGCAAGAACCTGCACTGTCCACACACACAAAAACACAGCAGTTGCCAAGCTTTTACCTTTTAAGGGAAATGTCCCCTCTCTTTTCTGCAAGAATAAGATACAGTTAATTACTTCAGGGAGAGTTATTCTCAGTTCAGGTCTATCGGGTAAAAAAAAAACAACTGTTCAAAAAAGTTAATCTACTAATGAACACGTCCATGCACAACACCAAAGATGGCCAACAGTACAGTACGCATTCAGGTGAAAGTTGATTATTTCCATATGTACAACATAAGTGTTTTTGGACAGTCTGTATGCAACTAAGGTCATAATTTGACCAAAACATCTAAAATGTAAAGACTATTGTGGAAAACCTAAAACTAGTTAGTGACTTAGTTACAAATTTATTAAAAACATTCTGGATTTTTATTAGAGATCAAACCTAAATATCCTAAATTGGAATAGATTTCTCCTTTATTGTTCACAGCAGGGGACACCACTAGGTTCACATAAATATCAAAAGGTGTTAGAGATAAAAAGATTATTAATAATTTACTGTATAGAACAACATTACAACTTTAAATACATTGCAGTTATCAAAAATGTTATACTCTGAGCAAGGGATGTGCAACTGACTAGGATAGCCAAAACATCAAATAAATTAGAGCCAGGAAAAAAATGAAACCCATTGGCAACATTAGGTATTTATTTCATAAAATGTTGATGCATGTTGGAAATATTAAGGTGTTTATAGAAGCTCATTTTGATGAGCTACCATCAAACCTCATCAAGCAGAATTAAAAGGCCAGTTCATAACACTTAGATTTTTACAAATGAACCGTCATACAAACTATTATTAGTAAACTTTGACTATAATATCTGTGACTGATTGATATTTCGAGGGAGGGAGGTCCTGATTTTCCAGATCCAACAGACAGAAGGGAAGTTTCTCTCTTTCCAAGGCTCCCTGTGCTGTCAGGATTATTTATGAGCATAAATACTGCTTCCTCTGCCTAGTAATTACTTTAAGAGTGCACTTCAATTAGAGTAGCTAATTAGTGTTTATCGTGTTTATGTTTTCCCAAACCCTCTCTGTTCCCTCTCTCTCTCTTTCAAGGTTGGCGTTTCTGTCTGTGGGCATGCTTTTCCTTTTATCTTTTGCATCAGCTGCTAAAAACTGCCTGTGCTATTCATCACATCGTTTAATTTATTGATATAGAGCAATTCAAATCTTTAAAAAAAAAACTCTACTTTGAAGTGAGAAGTCATGTCGGTTTCAGTTCTCTTCAACATGCCGGAAATCTATATTGTTTCTCAAACAAAAGGAAAAGAAAACAGAGAATTAGATGCATGTTTTAGTATTTGACATTTTAACCATAAAACCTAAATAGGTTGAAGCAATGAAGTCTGACAAATTAACAATTTACATTTTTGAAAGGACATTTGGACAGCAAAAAAGTTGTTTGTAGAAATGCTTCTCTTGAAATTCAAACAAGTCAGAGGCAGATAGAAACAACAAAATTAGACATTATATACTTACATATAAAATATACACAGACCTTGACACTGGCATCCTGAGTTTAACTCCCATCCTCAGTAACTTTGCTTCATTTCCCTCCCCCGTCTCTCTGGCTGCCTCCTGTTGGATCACTATCTGATAAAGGTCACTAGAAACTCCTTGTTACGACCCAGCTCAGCCAGCGGGAAGGAGAAGTAACATTTAAGCAACCTAGATGTTAAAGGTGTCAGTTTGGGGTTTATTGTTTTGGGAAAGACAAAAATAATAAGGTAACAAAAGAACTACTATCAAAAGTTAGGGGCTCACAACCAAAAGTACTCAATAACACCAAATCCACAAAACAATCAGAGTGGTAAGCCAAAGAACTTAACCAAACAAAATTGGCTTAAATCCAGGTTAAACAAGGTTAAACAAAAACAAACTACAAATCTCTAGTGGAGATGCAAAAGAATCCCCACAGGGACAAAAGCTAGCAAAGCTATTCAAGTTTACAAAAAAGGTCTCAAAAGACAAAGCTATTAGCAGCAGTCTACACCCAACAAAGTGGCAAGCTGTCTGAACAATCAAATCAGCCACACCTTCTGCCAGGAAGTCTTGGTTTAAAAAGGGAGGCCTCAACAGGGATTGGTGGAGCTGACAATTGGTGAGCCAATCAGTTCTGCTGTAGACCTCAGGATGTGGCAAGGGAGGATGAGGGCTGCATCCAATTCCCAGTAGAGTCCAGTTGATTAGGAAGCTGCAGATGTACAGAAAAGAGAAAAAGAAAACCTACAAGGCTACCGGCCGTAACACTCCTTTTAAAAAATAATATATAAAATGTGAACAAACAATAAAGTGCAGACAATGTGACAAAAAACAGTAAGATTATTCTACTGTGTTTTTATATTAACTTGCTAAATAAAGTTTAAATTTAAGCATTGCACAACTTAAATTCTGAATTTATCTCCATGGATATCATTAAATCAAATTCAACAGTATTCTCATTGAATAAATGCTAAAATTCTAGAACTATGATCTGCATTAAAGGAAGGAAGCATTTAAAGAGGGTTTGGTTTGCTTAGCTTGTTAGGTCGCTTTGTCTTGTCCAGCTTTGTCATCATGTTTTTCCTCTGTGGAATATTGCCTGTCAATCACTGCTGTCAATCACTGCTGTCAATCACTGCTGTCAATCACTGACGCTATTAGCAACACTAAATAAGTTCGAAATAGCCGTGAAGATGGGCCAACAAAAGTAAACATAAACATAAACATAAATGTGGCTCTGAAAAGTAGAGAGATAAAAAAAAGAGAGAAATCCCTTCAGAAAAGTGAAGTAACAAATGTAAAAATTTTGGACCTGTTTGGTGTTTCCTCCTTTAGTTTTTAAGGCCATTTTGGACCTACAAAATGTTTATTTATAGACAGTCTATTTTTTAAAAAGATACAATTAAATATTGAGCTCTGCCCAGGAGACATTGGTGCACTTAGGAAACAGAAAAAAAAAACAAAATCACAATGCATTATTTGAATGTTTGTAAGTGAGTCTTGCATTTTGCTTTATGAACTGATAGCCTGGTGGAAGCAGAAGAACCTCACTCTGTGGACATTATTTCTGTTTGCTTGTCTTCAACTAGAATTTGTATGGACCTATACTGCTATGGTTCAAGAAACTCTAAAACAACATAATTTAGTTTCTACTTTGCTGCCATGTTCATATTTATTTTGTCATCAGTGAACTAATGTTGCTGCTATTATTAAACTACAACCGATCTAAATCACTCACCTGTGTCACTTTCCTCCAATCAGTGCTTACTGTTTTTCTGGGTGATAAATTAGTTTTGATTACATGAATGAAGCAGAGTTCATCATCTGTAAATGCTGTAATGCGGGCAGCTGAACAAGTGGCTTAATCAAGCATGCAAACTCCAGCCTCAAATCACAGTGGCATTGTGCATCATTTTGAAAGGAGTTTCCCCCTAAATGTCCCACAAAACTACTAAGATAAAAAAAATTTCAATTCAATTCACAACAAATGTGAAAAAAAGGAAACACAGAGAAACATTTCTCTTTTCCCAGTCCTCACTTTTTTTGCATGTGTTTGTGCTCACAGCATGTTTGCTGTCTGACAGACAGCGTCTGTCCCTGTTAAGCCAGCATCCTTCTTTAAATGTACATCTTTCTGTGAAAATTGAAAGGAAGCTTTATTTTTCTGACCATGAACATGAATTTAATACAAATACAAAGTGCTCAGCATTAATACATTTATTTTTACCCTTCTTTGTTTCTTGTTTTTGTTTTGCTTTCTTTTCAGGCTTGTCTGTTTATCCTGTGTGCTGATTGGGTGCCTGAAAGATATTGGATTTCAGGTGATATTAATTAAGAAATAGTGGCCACATGGAAGCATTGGAGGGCATTAAAAGTTAGAGGTCATACTTGAGGATTTTGTTTATGTCACAGGTTCACTGTGAAACTGGGCCTTGGAGATTGTGGTATGTGTGTGGGCTTTTGTTTTTATTTAATTTTTTTTTAAGTGTCTTTGTGCTTTTTGCACTTAAGTCTTTGGGCGAGAGACGTGGTTGACCTTTGACATATTGTTAGTCCATCACAGACCTTGCAAATCACAGTCTTCTAAAAAAAAAAACTTGATGAAACTACATAAATATCAGAGCAGTTTTTATTATTTTCAACACAATAACTGACTAAAATGAAGAATAACAATGGTTGAAGAGCATATTTTAATCCTTAGGTTTGATGGGTTAGCTTTGATAGAGATGCATCTTGGTTGAACTCTATCTGCAAAAAAAAAAAAAAAAAGATATTCACAACAGGGAACATTCTTTGGTACATCTTTATAAGAACAAAATGTATAATTATCTCTTGAACATCACTTGGCAGCAGCATGGAGGGAAAAAACAACTTTGAACCAGAAATAACCTTCAACATAAGCCATGAGGGTGGTCATGCATTTCAAGCATTTGGGTTGAGATAAAAGCCAGGGAAAAAAAAGAATCCTGCTGATGAGCCATAAACAAAGAAAATAATTTTGTATTACTGATAAAAGTAAAACTGAAGTGTAATTTGGCATATTTTATTCAATCATGCTTGAAAAAAAAGCTTTTTTCATTCCTGAGCAGCTGAATTGATTTGTGCATAGATTGGTACCAGGATAACAAAATAGACTCATTTATTATACGCAGTCTCTCAGACAAGAGACAAAACAAAGCTGGTTTAACTGCACTGTTGCAACAGCATTCCAGTTTGTTTCTGACTTCCCCCCTGTGGCAAGAAAGGCAGGAAGCATTTGTTCTGAGAGCCAGAGGAGGTGCACACTACTGTGTTAAGTTATTTAGTTTCTCTCACTGATTGTCTACAAATCCAAGAATACAACCAATTTTTAAGTACAAGCACACGCTCTGCTAGAAAAGAGACTAAAGGAAGTAAAATATTTATGGACATTATTGAACATGGAGCAGCCCTCCCCTATCTTCACCATTCAATAATGTATTATCCTCATTATATTACTCTGTTATAGGAGGGGGGTCAGTTCAGTAAACAGGGGTTGCTGTTTCATCTAGACGTCCCTTCCTTGCCCTTTGTACAATAATTGTTTGTTCTAGCTGACTGAGCCAGTGTATCTCCCACCGATAACACTAAACACAATTTCCCCCAGGAGCGAACTTTACCGAGGAAAAACCTGTGCAGTCCATTTCCAAGTAAGCAGCAAATTAAAGAGGAGAGAAACAGAGCCCTCTGGACTGAGCGTGTTAGGTTAAACTTATTGGATTCTTAAGTGTGTGGTATATCTTTGTCTCCGACGGAAACGTCAAGGTTATACTTTGAAATATGATCGGTTTTAACTGTCTAAATTTGTAAAAAACTCTGTAGTCAAAACTGACAGCATACACTAAAACATTAATTGTTTGCATTTTGTTGCATTGCACACAAACTCATGAGAGTTGACCTTTCACCCAAAATAACTACTTTCATACAGATTACCTTAAACCTTTTGACTTTGACCTTTAATGTCTAGTCGCAACAATTTCTTCTCTCATTCAAATAGTGTTCATGAATATTCAACAGGTCTTGTCTACAGATATGTCTACATATTTGTCAATATGTGTGAAAGTTTTTTTCCCCTACGTTGAACAATTATTGCTGGTTAATCATTTATTATTCTAGAAAGCTTTAAAATAATAAATGACTAAGTAACTTTAATGCCTGTATTAGACTCTGGAATGTGAATTAAAAAAAAAAGTAATTGAAAGATAATCACAACAGGCCAACAATCTGGTTCTGAATGCAAAATATACAAATATCAAAAACCTTTTGAGGAGACACGCGGTGACTGGACTGGACTAATAAAAACTGAATCCCAGAATGCACTGCATTAACCCATTTTCATGACGGGCTCCTTGGAAGGAGGTGTTCCCCATCAGCAGCTGCTGCATTGGTGAGACATGTCCATGAATGTCTTGATCTCTCTGAGTAAAAGACTACATCTTCGAAGAAGAATCTTGGATCCAAAATGAAATATGGCCAGCTGTCTCTGCAACCGGTGACCCGTACCACCGCCAAAAACGACACTAGATGCCTGGAATTGGCTGTCTTTGCTCCTGCAGAAAGAATCTGAATTGATTCACCTAGAAGAAACGTTTTCTTTTTCTCCACTGCCTGAGAAGTTGGCCACAAAGCGACAACTCTGCATGCATTCAGTGTGCCAGTCAAAGCAGAAGCTAACCCCAGCTGCTAGATCAAGAGTTGCCGTCTGACACCTCTGACCGCACACACGCTCCACTGTTTATTAGAATATTGATAATTGGTATTTCAGTTCATTGCTCTGTTGGCTGATTAATAAAACTTTAAGAATCAAATGTCCATTGATGTGTAACACCGCCTTCTTCTCTGCATTATGAGCTGGTTGCTTCAACATCTAGCTTGGACTCATTCCCAATTCCTCACAACACGCATTAATTTCTGTAAAATAAATTTTCTCACTGAACTGTGATTTCACCGCACTGGTATTTTTATTTGAGTTTTAAAGGCTTCAGTTTTATTTTTTTGTTCCTCCTATATTTTTTTCTTAATTTCTTAGTTTTCTTATTATTCTTTTATCATTGCTTATTATTTTTAGTTGACCATTACAAGCTAATTAATTATTTTAGACTTATGTTGCTATATTAGATGAACAAACTTTGCTATTATTCAACATGGCGCATTGATGCAGCAATAGGCTTTGCAGGGGTTTTTTTTAGTATGACTGTATTCAGATGTATGACATTGAAAGTGTTTAAGTGCAATTATATGCAGAAATGTCTAAGAGGTTTGACAGTAGGTGGTCTGTCCTGACTGGGAAGTAATGCTAAAGCACCTACGTAATTGAAATATCCCTGTTGTGTAGAGACATCCATGAAGAGAAATGACAAATCAATATTGTTTGCTATTAAGTTGCTTTTTCCCCCTCTCTGTTCTCTGAAGTTGTGTGGGGGATGATGGGTAAGTTGGGGGAAAAATTGCTCCCTGTCAGGTGTGTTTGCATCTTGCGGGGTTCAATTTATCTGAGGTCTAAGAAGAAAAAAAGAGAAAACATAAAGAAATTGCTGCCTCCCTGTTGCCTTGAGCTCGGAGAAATAAACCGTCAATATTTGCTCCTGGGGACCTGCAGGAGGACGTGCACATAAATCACCCAGCATGCACCTGTCCAAAGAGCCAGCCACAGAGTCCTGTGTCATCGCGTTTAAGATCATGCCGCTGCGGAGCCTCCCCTTCATCTCTGAATCAATGTGCCAGGGGCCACTCGGAGCTGCAGTGGCACTCCCGGCAAAGGGGGCCGAGGATGAAAATTACTTTTTCATCGCTTCCTGTTGTGCTCCCGCTTCAGCCTGTTTTCATGCACATTTCTGCTGTTGTGAAGACCAGGGAGCTCTGGCTTTGTACATTAGTTTCCCATCTCAGGTCTTACTTGAATTTCCCCGATGGCATTTTTTATGTAGGCTAAAATGGCATGCAAAAGTATGGCAGTGATAGTAGGCACGGCTGCTAATGGCAGTTTAATGCTTGCCATACATCCAGTGGGGAAAACAGGTCTGGAAACACAATTGGCTTGGCCATTTCTGATGCCCTTTCCTGAGACAAATAAGACCTGTCCCCGAGAACAACAGGAGCCTTGGATCATATTCTTTGTCACTCGGGAGTCTGTGTGCCTGGAAGAGCCTCGAGCTGCTGTCATTAGGAGGAAATGGGCCTAAGTACACTGCTCTTCAAGAGTGATAGGTTTCCACTGACCCGAACAATCATCCTGAGACAACAGGGGGTTTAAATACAATTCCTCATAAAAATACATACACTCTATAAGTTCTAATTATTTGTGCTTGAAACACAGCAATATAAGTTTGTACAGGAGTTTTATAAAGTAAGTATTTAAGTATATAAACTGAAGTCTAGCCAGTCAAAATATATTTTCTTAATATCCCAAACAATGTTAAAATGACTTGAAACAAAAGTTTGGGTTATCATTTAGTAATAATCCCTTTGGCAAGGATTATAACTTGCAATTCTCTCTGTTTTTAAATTCACTTTTTTTCCCCCAATTTTAACAAAGAGTCTGTTTATTTCATCAGATAATAAGACATCAGGGTCCTCAGTGGTAACCACAACAGACTGGAAGCTAAAACCTCATTTCACAATATTGCCTATCTACCTGCCATTTTAATGGTGATGGACACTTATGATACAATGGCACACACTGTTTGACCTCGAGCTTATCCAGAACACTAATATTGATTACTTCTTCATCAATGCACAACTTTAATGCACAATTATTTTTCAAAAATGTTTCCCTAATGACTGAACCAACAATGATTTAGGAATGGTGTGGGGAGCACAGGAAACATGTTGAGATGTTAACTTTGCCTCTAATTTCTCAAGTGATAGTCTGAAGTGTGCTGGATGAACAGACGTGTCCCATGGAGTCGCCTCCTTGTCCTGCAGGTTGCAGTTCCACATTTTCCAGGGATTCGTGGAACCTTTCTCTCAGTTAGTCAAGATTGACTTATTAACATGACTAAGTTGAAGTTGATTGTACTCAAGACATTACCCAAAAGACAAGAGAAGTCAGATTTGTTGTTAATTTGTCATTCTACTTTTTACTTTTCTTCCTCTTGCACTAAATTACCACAGGCTTACTTCATTCTGAACTCCTTTCTCTTTGGAAAAAACCTAATTTTCCACCCTCTTACCACAAACAGGGGTACCGAACATTTTGCATGCTTTTGTAATTAAATACCATCTCATGGAGACATGCAGTGAAGCAGTGGAAAACATGCTAGTGCCAAGCATAAGTAATGCCTCTGAAACCACCGTTAGGTCTCTCAGTCTAATTGTTTTATCAGTGGGAAATTCATCAGAGTGGAAAACAGACAGAAGGTTGGCAGCGGAAAAAAAGCAGAATCATATTGGACCATGTCTGCCTCCTTCGGTTTTTTTTTGGTCTGCCAGACTGTCTATCTGCGCTCTCACGCAGACACACATGCACACACGCAACCCTCATGTGTTTCGTGAATGCTTTGAGGGATCCTGGCAATCTGTTCAATCATTCCCCTTTGCAGGTCTTTTTACGGCTCTCTGAGGCCTAATTATCGGTGACAGAAGACTTTACCCAGTTGAACAAATGACGGGGTATAAAGAACGGTCTTTCCATCTCCGCAGGAACGGGGAAGTTTTTAATGTGAAACCCTCTCATAGTTTGCAGCTAAAGCTTAAGAGTTACTAATCATTCTCAGACTTAAAGTTGCAAAGCTGCTAAAGAAAGATAATACATTTCAGCTGTAATGTCCAGTGAATTGCTTTTAATTTTAGATGACATTTACAAGAAAATCAATCTCTTTAATGTCATATATGTCAGCATCTTGGAGTATAGTTACATAAATCAGTATTGAGGGGCCAATGGAAATATATCATAACTCATCGTGGAATGTATCTTTAGGACTAGAGAGATTATTTTCACTATAGTAATATAAGTTAGTATTGACTGGCATCCTATCACATTGTATTTATTTTAGCCTGAACAGTGAAAGATACTTTTTTTTTCTTTTTTTACTTTTAATTTGTTTGCATTTATTTTGTGTGATGAGTCATTCTGGGCATAGTTGTCTCCATATTTCAGACTGAGGAGGTTTTACTTAAGAAACAAGCACCAATTTCAGTGCAGCCTGAATCACATTGACAAAACAGTGACTTTGCCCTTTTCTTTGGAAAGTCCACCTGTCATAAACAGCAGCTTAAAAAAACAAGAGGCAAGAATGATGAATGATTCAGTGAAACCCAAATATTTATCAAATTAGAGCTCAGAACAAGACTGAACGGATCTCATACGAGACGGGAGCTGATCGAAGACTGTTTTACAAATTTCTTCTGTTGAAGGTTTTTTTCCACACTATATGACTCTGATGTTGAATCTAATTTATTCACTTGGTGTGGCGTGTGCAGCACTGCTGAATTAGAAAGACTGGAAGCTGTGAATTACATTTATCAGTTGAAGGAGTCAACGACATGCTAGGCTGGATGATATGAAAGCTTGACTTGAACAGTGAAAGAGGAAATACAAGGTTAATCTAAAAGCAGTGGGAGGTGTACGCTTCAGTAAGTGACAGAGCGAGGGGAAGGAGAGGGGGGGGAACTGATACTCCATGCAACGCAATAGCTTTCTGCAGAGATATTAATAAAGCCCAGGATGAGTATTGTCACTCTTGATGTCAGATGTTTCTCCTCACATAATTGATGCAAAACATTGTTAGTGAATTGAACTTAAATAGAATGGCAAATGTGACTTAATTTCAAATACTAAATACTGATTATAAATGCATGACCTTGTGTGCCAGTTCCAGTTTTTTCCTGTTTACGCTGAATCATTCCAACCTTTTTCTGTTTTTAGTTCAGTGATCGCACTGTTTATTCACCCGATGCAGAAGAAGTTTTCCTTTGTTAACCTGCTTGCAATAATTACTGTTATCAGCATTGTGAGTGTTTTTCTTTCAATTCATTTTTACAAAAATGTTTCCGCTGGTTGGCAAATATAGTGACTGGTTTAATGAAGGTTGTGAGGTGTGACATTTGAGACATGTTTGCGTTGTCAGATCGACTGAATCAGCCACCTGGCAGAGTATGCCGACACGGTGAAAACGTTTGCCCCCTTACAGATTTCTTCTGTTATCACTGTTTCAACACAGGATATATATTTTAGATCAACAAAATTGATCTGAATTGTTAAAAAATTTTATATCAGGCACAGAAAATTCTGAGTAAATGCACAAATCATTTTCATATTTTTTTTATCCGTAAAATAAAATAAAAATCTCTAAACACAACCTGGCCTTGTAAAATGTTGCAATTGCCCCCTAAATCTAAAAACTTGATGACCCAACAAGTTGCTGGTGCTTCAGTGTTATAAATCAAAGTGTTAGGTTTAAAGAATTTATGAGCGTAAGTTACATATTTAAGGGAATGTCAATGTCGTATCATCTTACTCGCATTTTAGGCTGGACTTTGACTAGTCCACTCCAAAGTAAAGTGATAACCGCAGATTCTCGTTAAGAATTGTCTGCCAGAGTAAAACTCATATTTCCACCAGTTATAAAAGGTTGTCCAGGTAGACTGAAGACTGGTTGAAGAAACAGTACCCTCTGAAGATTATATTACCATATGCCTTTTTCATTGCTGGCACAACTTTTTCTCTGAAAAGCTGTGCTACTATTACACCAAGTGTGATGGGAAGCAAACCTTCTAAAACGTTTTACTTTTCTCTTGTTGGTCCTCAGGGAATTTTTTTCCATAGTTTTGGCAATCCTCATTATTTTTTAGCAAACCTTAGGTATTTTTCTGAAGTGACTTTTGGCCGTTAGCTCTCCCATGGATGGTATTTAATCTGCCTTTTTGTTTTTGATGAATCATGAACACTGACAAATGGCAAATGAAACCTGCAGAATATTAGATGTTTTGCTGGTTTGTTTCATGATCTCCTGAATGAGTCCTTGAAGCATCTTTGGAGCCGGAAAGCAACAGTTTTTTTTCCCCTGTTACATGTTTTCTCCATTTGTAGTTAATCTCATTGTGTTGTGTGTCGGCTCAGTTAATGTTCAGGAAATTCCAGGAGAAATTTCACACTGAGGAAAGCAAATAAATCTCTGCCCCTCAAAAGTGTCAGTCTTCTGAGATAAATCAAGAAACATTGGCCATGCAGATTAGTCAAGAATTATGACTGCAAAATATGCACTTATTTGGGCTTATATTCTATTTATTTCTCAAATGGTAATTAAAACATGTAAAAACAATAACACAGATGCATCCCCAGTGCAAACTTTTCTTAAAAGTCGGCATCTTTAGCTACGTACAAAACAGTTAAATGTTAATCACATACTGAGCTTCAGTACTTAACATTGTATGAGTAAAGTCATGTTTTATGTATGAATAGCTTCTATGCATGCACAATATGTTTGAGGAATAGGGGTCTTATATATATTCAAATGTGAATTTAAATAATATTGTTTGCTGGAATGCACATCTTTAATGTTATCAGCGCATGAAGAGGAAACAAGGCAGAAACAGAATATCTTGTCTTGGCTGCATAAGACTGTCTTTCAACCTGTCATGGTGGATTATATCCATTAATGGAACTTGTTCTGCATCCAAGCAGAGGATGTTATTTGATTTTATGATAATGAAATCCTTTGAAATTAATATTTGATTTGTGAGATAAAGAAAACTGAATAAAATTGATTTGAGTTGACACTGTTAAAGTCTGCTGGTATTTCTTTGTTGTTTCCACAGTACTTTAAAAAAAATGTTTCAACATAGAGGTCATCCATTCCCCAACCTCGACGCCGCAGACCGTTTAACTTTTTTTGCGCTTACTGAGGTCTCAGATCGGGTATCCCAAACGACTAAATCTGTGGTGCCTCTGGCAGCTTTTGACATGGTGGCATGAAAATATATTTTTTACCTGTTACATGTTTAATGAGCCCTAAGAATATCTGGGATGCAATAGCATCACCACTATACCGCAGGAAAAAGTTCGCTCCTTTTTTTGTACACATTGAAAATAAAAGTTACCTGAAGCATGTAAAGCCCATTTCTAAATAAAAATAAAATAAAAATAAAAATGACACTTCACCCTGAATGTTTCTTTTCAAGAAACTGATATTCCAAATCATGTTCCCAAGCTCAGTGAAGAGGGTAAAGGCAGACCATCAAAGGGATCGACGAGATGAGGTTTCATCATGCCGTCAGTCATTTGGTCCCGCTACTCATGGTCTGACTGCTGGTGGTCCGCTCAGCTGTTGGTTGATTTAAAGAAGCAATCACTGTAAAACCGACGGAGGTCGAGTTCAGCATTACTATGACACAAGCTCTGGATATACCAGAGGAATACAAATGATCTGCTGTCTTTAGAGTCAGTTCTACACTCTTCAGACCTATTAATCACACTCCTATCTCATTAGTGCACACATGAACACTTGGGTATATTCATATTTCCCACTGGCAAGAAGCATTCTGCCAGCAAACAGTCCCCACAGACATCAATGTGTCACAGATAATTACTGAGAAATTTGTGTTTTTATGATTTCTATGGAGCATTTCTAGAGGCCCAAATTTTCAGCCGCCATCTTTGTGCACTTGGTGTGCTGTGTAAAAAATATATTACAATCCATCAATTTATAATCTATTTTAATAATAAAGACATGCTCAGAGTGAAATGCTGCATAATTCAGTGACAGAACACAATTCCATGAGTAGATATTTTATTTTTATTACATTATTTGCAAATTTACACACACCATCATACTATCCTACCATCCTATTGAAGGTTCTGTTAGGTAACTACATGTTTCAGAGGATGAAAGAAATCAGAAAAAGAACTGCGAATCTCCATATATCTGGTTCATCATAGGGAACAGTTTTCTGGTTCCAGGTTCAATGGTTCAAGAAATGTTTAAAGTTTAGTTAGTATACACAAACTAAAATTGGAGTTAGTTGGTGTACTAACCCCAAGAGAAACATGCCTCATGAAATTGCTGAAAAGAGAGAGCCATTGTCCACATTAAGATAAACCAAGTACTAACACTCAGAGAAGAAGAAGCCATCACTCCTAAATAATGCACTCACGACAAAGATCATGATTTAACCAAGAGCTTATACATAAGTTGGCTGTAACATCTAAAGGTCAGACGAGGTGAGCATTTTATTTGTTTTTTTTATCGAGAAATAACTAACAAACTGGCATATTTTGTTTTATAGAGGGTGAACCATATGCTACGTGATAAAATGATGTTGATCTATGTATTATTGAAAAATAAATTAGAATGTCTGTGTCCTGCTTTTGAACTTTAAGCTGAAAGTTGTTTTGCTTATTATTAAACTATTGAGCTATATTATCATCCAGGTATCTCGTCCAACATTTTATGCCTTTGATTTCACTCTACTGTTTTTAATTATACACTTCTTCAGTATTTTGTTAACAAAAGCACGCAGAGGGAAAATAAAAACACTGCATTGGAAAGAACTTACTAATTTTTGGAAACAGGCCTTTAAATAACCAAAAATCTTTCACTGTTGAACCTGAAATGCTGTCCCTGTAATGTTTTTGTTGGAATCGACCCAATTGTAAAGAAAGACTGATGATGAACAGAGAAGAACTTACCAGGGACAGCAGGTCATGGAAAGAAGGCAGAGAAATGGAAAAGTGTAGTAGTAAAAAAAACAGGGTTTTTTGTAATCTAGAGGTGGAAATGTCAAAGGTGCCAGATGAACTAAGCAGAGTTGATGAGGAGCAGCTGTGGCAGAAGGCAAGCAGGGAAAGTGAGAAGAGAGACTAAACAAAGGATCTTCTTTGGGGAAAAAGCCTGACAACAATCTAAAATCAATAAATAAACACAAAGCAACAAACTAAAATACAAAAGATTTTATTAATATGGGAACACCTTAGTGTTGAAAACAGATAAATGAATTGACAAGACCTATTAAACAAAAACAACAAGGAGATGACCATGACACCAACACAAAGGAAAACCAGAGCATTAACACCAGTGGATTGTGACAGTAACATCCTCAAGCCACTTGTGCAACGATGCTGCTCCATGCACCAAACCATCATCTGTGCAATATAAAGTAAAAGTTGGAAAAGCTTTATATTACAAAAGAATACTTAAAAATAGAAACTCATTAAACTGGATAATTTCATGCTCATTACTGTGAATGAAGAGTTGCATTAATAATACACCATAGTTGCTATTAGTCATGACTCATTCATAACAAATAAACCTAATTAATGTACAACAACAAATCATATTAGAGTTTCCATGTTATAGGAAGAATTATTAATTAAAATGATGCAGAAATACATCAGTCATCATCATTAATCATCTCTCTCTGTCTCTCCTTAAAAAGCATCCATCCATCTGTTCATTTGAAGGGAAATTTATCCTTCCTATAAACCAGATTGCAATGGTTCTACCAATTTATGCATTTCTTCTGTCGTTATTTACGATCATAGAAAATGTTACCTTTACATTTGAGCAGCTCTGCATTTTAAAGCTCACACAGAAATCTTGAGAGAACATGTTTTGCCTTTCTTTTATTTTGAGTTTCTTATTTTTTGTCAAAGTTTTTGGATCTCTTCTGCCAGGCAGATGGACACCAGAAGGCAAAAAGTCTTTAAAGGCTGGTTAGGGCTTTGCTGCTCTGACCTTTAAATAAATGTCAAGATTATTCACATGTGGAATCCCACCTGAATAAATGAGAGCACAAGATATATTTACCTGCCCTTAAAAGTGGAGGGTAAATTTAGTGGAGGATCCAATGGAGGAAGACTCTATTGAATATGTTATTAAACATTTGTATTAATAAATATTTAAGGCACAATCCATTATCAGCATAATATTACATTATAAAAATGCTACACAACGCTTTTGTCAAAGTCTGTCAAGTTGTTGTTTGAGGTTACATATGCTGTTACCACAATTATCTACATGACAGCAGATTCAAAAAAATATTCTTCACTGAAATTCATCTAACGGAAACTGAAGAAAATGTTTTAAGTCTTCAAACGAACCCAATCCAGGTTATTTTGATTTTACTCTCAACATAACTAGAGAGCGTGAAGGTTGTTTGACAACCTTAGCATTGCTAAGACACAGAAAGTTGAAACTGGCAATAAAAGGTTAATTAGGGGTCGCAGGGAAAGTTGAGGCTTCAGAAGTCGCAGGAAAGAAGAATATAACTTTAAAGAAGGCTGTTTTGGTGGTGTGACATGAACTAAAACCAGACAGATTTAAAACAGATAATTGCTGATGGGATGAGCTTCATTTCTAGCACTGTAGATGGAAAAGGAAAATTAAAGAGGGTCTTGACTTGACATCAGGACCCAAGATCCAGTTTTATGAGGATTGTGGTGACAAGCCAGCTTGAGTGAGTCAGGACAGAACCAGAACTAATTGAGAAGTTAAAGATTCATCATTGCTTTTCACATTCAGTGATGAGCTGATTTGACGCCATTCATTTGGCAGGGTTGGATGGGATTAGGTCAAGGACACAGGTCGAGAGAGTCATGCTAGTGGAGATTTGTTGAAGACGCAAAAAAATGAAGAATGTGGTGTTGGGAAAGAAAAAAAAACTTTTGAGGACCATTTAGAGTCTATATTACTGCACTGTTTCCACACCTTCTTTATTACATTATAAAAATAGACCCCGCTATGCCTGCAGACCTTATTTATCAGTCGCTAAAGATGTGGCAGGGCATTTTCATTTCTGTTTTGTCACAGATACGGAGTCTGATGCAGAGAGGATACATGACTGTGTTTTATGTGTTTGGTGTCAGCTGGTGCTGCAGATAACACAGGAAGCCCATTTGAGCAAATTCACATCACTGACATGAATCCACCAGGGGTTTGGCTTTTATCACGAGGAGCTGTGCTGCCTTCTGACTGGCCAAGTGAAGTTTAGTGACAGCATAGGAAAAAAAATGTTGGAAAACTTACAACCAGAGATTTATCTGGATTTAAATCATCCTGCAGTAATGTTTCAAAGTCTTTTGTGCAAGGCATAAATTTCCATTACGTGTGTTGCAGTATATTTCAACATACAGTTGAACTGAAGCCTGAGCTTAAAAAGTTTGCTCTGATCGCATCAGAAAATGACCTTACCATCCAGTGATGATTTTCTCAAATGCATCATTGCTTTTTCACACCGTGCAGACAGTTTGTCCCCATTTCTGTATTAAGAGAAAGAAAATGTCCGAGCAGCAAGGGTTCAGTAGCATGCAAACTGTCACGCGTCAATTTTCCAATCTGCTCTCTCCTTTTAGCTCACATGGTTGAGCTTGATTGATACTACAGCTCACCATTCCCTCTTAATCCCATGCATTTTTAAAGAACTAGAGGGACGCTTGCTGGAAACTCATTTCCAATGACTCTACCCGTATTGTAATAAGGCAAAGATAGTGCTGGCGTGGCGCTTTGTATTGATTCAAGGCAGAGGTCACTGAATTGTGATTCATTACAAACTCCAGCCAAGCAAAATAGAGAGCTGAAACTCTCATCTTTGCTTATAAGTTTGCATAGGCATCAAATGAAATGTATATAGTATATCTTCCTTCCAGCGCAGATAGCATGCTGTGAGTTATGTAATGATAATACATGCAAAGACATTATGTTCAAATATTTATACTTAATGAGTTTAAATGCATATTTCAAATTGTAATCACACGGGCACAGAGTGTTTGATGGCTCTCCTAAATATTTTAACACCTCTTATTGTTCTTCCAGTGAAATTGTTGTTTGTCTAAAAGTGCCTGTCGGAGGTTTATTTTTCCAAATGCTGACTGGAAAGAATGAAACCCATGGAGAAATTTAGACTATCATATACATTTAAATACATATTATTGGTACACATAGATATAATTAAATCAGTCTAATAAGAAAAGTTTTTCATTCAAAAATGTGGCCCTAATCAGAACACATATTTGTATTTATTGAATATTAGTGTAGATTCATTCCAGTAACACATATTTTTTTCTGTTAATTTGAGTATAGCTAAAAGGTAATAAAAACAAAAAATGTGTTTCTCAATTTTACAGACTCTTACAAAATATAAAAAATAATTTTAAATATAATCATTTTCTGTTATGGTCATGTTACACATTCATGAGGAAGATGATCTGACAGTTTTTTCACCCCTGACACACTTCACAGACAGGATAATCCACAAAAGTCACAATGCTGAACCATGTCATCTACCGGTTCACTGTTTTATCAAGTCCAACATCTGTGCAGTTTTACACCAGAATGTCTAGAACAATTCATATGTCTGTCTGCTGACAAACTTTCTGTAGAACCAGGTTTCTGCTCACACTGCCAGAAATATCAATATCTGCTTTAAAGACCACGGTTCCACCGTGCTTCAATGGTCAGCAGCTTGCCTGACCTAAACTCCTTAGATAATTTATGGACTATTGTCAAGAGGAAGGTGAGACACCAGATCCAATAATGCAGACAAGGTGAAGGCTGCTGTTATAGCAACCTGGGGTTTCTGAACACCTCAGCAGGCATAAAGACTGATCACCTGAGAGCCACACTGCATTGGCACAGTAATTCATGCAAAACGAAACCTGACCAAGTATTAACTGCATATACTGGACAGGAAATGACTAAGCTATTCAGCAGGCTTACCATTATAAGTTATTATGTAATATTCAAATGTTAGGGCAATTTTAATTTTTCATTTGCTGTATGCAATACTTAAAGTTATCACAAATAAAGGGTTAAAATATGTCACTGTGTGTTCTTAGAAAATACTTTAACTTTTTCAGTGAATTATTAAAAATAAGAGGGCGTGACAAAGCAAACTCCACAGCTCTTTTTGCATGATATTGCTGGTATTTTGATGGTTTATAATGTCTTTAATTTTGGAAGATTATCGCTTTAATCTGCATCTTAAATCACAAATTCTGTCAGAAGGGACTCCTTGTAATGTTGCTATGACTTCCAGTCAAAACACACTTGTTAGTAAAATGAAACAATCACATTAACCTTAAATCTGCCAAGAGTAGGAGTAATTTTACCCTAATACAATTGAGAATCTATTCTGAACGGAGGCATTTAATAGGTCAAAGGTAAAAGTACTATAAATCTTAACAACTGTTGTTCTGAATCAAATAAACAATTAATATGAATAGCAATATTTAATACACCAACTGCCTCCCTCCACATTTGCACTCATCAACACATATGGAAACAAGGTTTTTGAAAAGAAAATCCAAGCTGTGTTTGTACACAAGGAAACAACTGAAAACCCAAATTCTTCTGCAAAGAAACAAAGACTTTCTGTGGGTTCCTCCGTCTTCATTTAGTCGACAGTCCGGTTGAGGAGTGTGACAGAGTCAGATGAAAAGTGAATCTGTGCAGGCTTTCTAATGAGTACAGGGAGTGGTCGTTAGCGCTTTAATCTTGGGCTCAGAGCAAAGGGAACAGAAAGAGAAAAAGATTTAGCAGTTGCGGTTCTAAATGATGGCCAGAGTGTAATGAAGTGACACAAATTGATATGAATGTGCTTGTAGTTACAGTAGGGTCAGGAGACACACAAACAATAGACATGTTTCTGGGGGAAAGGGTTGAGAAATTACTTTTTCAGCCACAGGGCAGATTATCGCACAGAGCGTAGGGCACTCACAAACACCATCCTCAAGATTCACTTTTTTTTATCCAAACTACTTTATTTTGTTGTTTCCAGAAAGGAAGCTGTTAGCATATTCATTGTTGCAGCATTGTTAGGGCAAAAACAATGTGCTGCCTGAACGTACAATATGTCCCCATATTGGGTAGTTAGCTAACCCAGTGTGCTGCCCCAGGACAAGGCTGATAACAATTGGTGAAAAAATGTAAAAATAAAACAACGCTGAATGGATGCTTGTCTGCCTGGCAGATGGAAAAACAGTCCCCAAAGGCTATGTCCCTCCATATCTACTCCATTTTCTCTTCCTTCAGCTCCACTCTCATTTTCTCCATATTTATGGAGTCGTGTGCCCACAGCTGTGGGGATTTCTGCATGAGTTTGTAACACCTCTCTATGTCAACATCATTTTGGACTATATTAAAGGAACATAAACTCCATCTGAGTTTATGTTCAACAACACAATGTTCAATATTGAGTCAAACTCAAGTTACGTGCTTATCAAGCTGCAAAAAGAGTAATGTCATCTTGAATACATCTAAGTTTTTGAGTGTAGGAGTACAGAAGAAAGAAATAATCATGTTCGGATTGTTATCCCTTAGAAAAAATTTCCACTATTTTAAGTCTCTTCACTAATAATAGTTTGATCTGTTGGTGCTCTGCTCAGAAATATACTCGACATCTCACCCCATAATTGGAAATGTAGAATGAAGGGGAAAAGCATGAAAGTGTCTTATGCATAAACCAACCCTGCAAAAAAAGAAAATGCTCTTACTTGGAGTTTCTATGTGTAGAATAAGTTGGCCAGAGATGTCTGAGCTCAAGATAACACAGATCCTTTTAAAAACATTTGATTCCCTTGAACTGCTTCAAATGTCTTACTAGAATCACAAGCTTCACTGAATTTTAGTTGGATTTTGTTTGACAAACACTAAGGGGTGCATAATTGTTAAATGAAATCAAATATAATTTTCTAATCTAGTTTTTTCTAAGAAAATGCTTAAATCGTGACATGTGGGAACAAGGCTTTGATCACATAGGGCTTTGCCCACAGATCAGAAAACTGAAGTTTGGTTTTATCTGACCTTCTATAAGTTTGCTTTATGTCTTGTGGTTAAATTTCAGATGGGATTGGGGACGTTCAGGACTTTTCATGGCTTTCATAAAGGGTCTGAGCTGCTCTGTTGGGTGGATGACCATGTCTGCGCCACAGTTTTTCTATTTTCAGATGATGGGTTGAATAGATCTCTGAGGTATTCAAAGCTTGTGATATTGTTGATATCATTCATGCTATTTGGTGCCTTTGTCCCTGACCTGTCTGCTGTGTTCCTTGGTCTTCATGATGCCGTTTGTTTCAGTAATGTTCTCAAATGAAGTGCTCTCTGAAGCCTTCACAGAGCAGCTACATTTATACCGAGTTTAACTCTATTTATTAGGTATCGTCTGAAAGGAATTGGTCACATTTGGTTTTATTTCAGGTTGTTAGAACTGAGTAAAAAGAACTGAATACCTTTGCATTAATGTAGAATTTACGGATTCACAACAAACTGATTTTTGCCTGAAAACAAGAGCCACAAATACTTTTATGTATGTTTGTATGTATGCATAAATAATAAATAAAATAATAAATGTACTTATTATTTCCAGATTTAGTGTAATATTGTCCACATGTTGACTGAGCTGTGATTTGTGACAGAAGAAAGCTGGATGCAATAATGAGAAGGATCATCAAAACCAAAGATATCTCTATTTAAAATATCTGAACAGTGAAAACCCTTAGCATGTCAGAACTAAAATTATATTTTAGTTAATATGTTAATATGAATCATGTTACAGATTTTTTCTTACATTAAAAGAGAGAGTAAGAATGTTGCCATGAGCAAATCAAAAAGCAGCTTCCATTTGAAGCGACGAACAAAAACTTTAATTAAATCTGTTTTTCTTGCAATTTGAAACCTTTGGAAAAATACACAGTTGCTCCCATGAGGCTTTTTTTTCATTGCTGTTATATTTTCAAGAAACCACTTTAAATTTGACCTTCACAGAAATTTCCGAGTCCATTTAAAATTTAAGCCCAAACCAAGCAGAAAATATTTCTCAGACCGTTTGTGTTTCAAACGTTGCCCATGTGAAATGTTCAAATTGAGAAAGAAAAATAATCAAGTGAATGAAGTCTTGTCCTGTATATTTTACTATATTTTGATCACAAGATAACTAATACGATGTAGGAAGCCCAACCGTTCAGCTCCTCATCACATGGAGAGGAAAACTGTAAGCACTGATAGAGTTCTGCAGGAGCTCTGCAAATACAGAGACCCTGGAAGTATGTGCAAATGAGACAGATAGCAGGATTAAGCCTCCATCACTTTGGGAGCTCTGCGTTTACTGTCAGGTTTACATCCAAAGGTGTGCTAGAAAACAATCCTGAGACATCCATGTTCTCTCCTTTATTCTCAGTCCCTGCTTTTCAAAAATGACTCTTACTAATTTAATATTTTCAAGAGATCTTTAAAGCGATTGCGAGTGTCATGTAGTGCTGCTGCTTGGGCCAAAGTGTTATTTATTCCCGAGGAAATAAAATTGGGATCTTATTAACAGTTTTTGGACAAAGGTTACATCTACTGACGTGAATGTGATATTTTATAGAAGATGCATTTCGCTGCAAAGTGTTCACACCCGGTGAACGTTTTCACACATTACCATGTAACAACCACAAAATTCAATATATTCTCTGGGGTTTTTCTGTGGACTGGTGTAGCCTCCAAAGACGCTTGATATCCCCACAGTACCAACAATTTGGGATTTCATCAGATGGAAAATTTAAATTCAACAATCAAAAGCACCTGAGAAGCACTTTGAAGAACAATCTTCCTTTATACCTGGGATATTTTCAGTTTATGTTCTTTTAACACATCGTGCTAAGATCTATTCTCATTGTAAATCATCCCCTCTCACTGGACATGTTGGAGAAATCTGGTCTGTTAAATACACGCATGATAAAACTGACAGCGCATAGAAAGAGCAACAGGAAGAAAATATTGTTCTTCTTTTGGTTTCTTAATTCCTTCTACATAGAAGCTGAAATGAATGTGGGTCTCTACATCTACAGACATTAGTGGGTCTCATTTCTTCTCGGTAACAAAGGGAGAAGTGAAAAGGTCCTTCTGCTTCCATTAATGCGCTGACTAGCTGCTCCCTCCTCTCTTACCCCAGCTCAAACTAGACAGAGCGCGGGCCGATTTAATGTGAAGTTAAGTGATGCTGAGGCTGCAGGGGCAATCAGCGGAGAAGAGCACTGATGTCTGCAGAGGCAGCCGAGGCTCAGCGTTAAAGAGCTGCCATTAGGCCCCCTCCTTTTTAATGAGACACATCTCATAATGTTACCTATTCCTTTCTCTTTACATCCAATGAGAAGAAAGGATCAAATTTCCTGCTTCATAAAGCTGCCATTCTGAGTCGTCGATGGCACTTCAGCAGTGCAAACCAGAGACACGAGAAAACACGCCGGTGCTTTAGATCCAAATGGACAAAATGCATCAGCACAATACGATCCCAACCAAAACAAACGGATGATAGCTGTTTGTGGGGCTGAAAACAATAGCCACTTTTGCTTGTTTTTTTTGTTTTTTTCTATTTATTGCTTCCAATAGCCTTGAATGACATGATCATTTTGACCTAAAATATTCACACCACTGCTTATTACTGTTTTTTATGCTCTTGTTTTGCAGTTTTCTAGTTTTTGGTTCTACAACAAGACAAATGTAACAGACACTCTTTGCAGGTACCATCATTTCTGTTGAACGCACCTGAATATGAGTCTGACCCACTAAATTTGAAGGGTGCATGCATCAATGGCACTTGTCTACAAGCCACAAATGTCCATGTTTTAAGATTAGTTATTCACACATGAAAGCTTTTTTTTTACTTTTAATGAAATACATGCTGGTACCAGAGCCTGTAAATTGGCTGCTTAAAAAAAGAGAAAAGTTACTGATTGCAATCTTCATCTTCCTCCTGTGCATTAAAACTGTTAAAGTGTCAGAATTGAACTTCCTCAGTGTCTCTTTTGTCATTGCTCTCAATGTCACTTTTGTCTCAAGGCCACTTGGCTCTCAAGCATTTCAAAACTGATTGGTAAATTGCTGCATATAAGCCGCATTGCAGTGTTCAAAGCATGTGGAAAAAAGCTGTGGCTTACATACCAGAAATGAAGGTATGCTTAGTTAGAATCATCAAAATGTTGATTTATTACATTAATTAAATTTTGAAAAGTTTATTCTATATATGTTTAATATAAATTACTCATATATTTATTCATTATTCATTATATGTATATATATTCAAGAGTTTATATCTTGTAACTTTTTGATGATTATTGTGTACAGCTGAAGAAAATCCAAAATTTAGATTCCTGGATGGATGTATGGGTGGATGTATGGATGACTTTACAGTCTTCTCAAATTTGTATTTTATGTTGCTTGTACAACTTTTTCTGCCACATTTTTTTATTCTGCTGAGCTTTCCATTATTAAACTTAAACTAAACAAGAAAAAAAACAAAAAGTAGAACCCAATGAAACTTGGGGCTGATGTTATCGAATTTCAATGCAGCATTTTAAAGCTACCAAAAAAATCCTTTACATAATTTTTAAGAGGTAAATTTTTGTTTGAAACATTAAAACACATGTAAAAACATGCAATTAACCTCAATCCAAAATTTCACAGAAAACCATTTAGAAAGAAAAGACAAGTATGACTGTGATGCATCTGTGAGTAAAAGAGTGAACTGAGTGGCAACACAGCTCTTTACAGAAACATCCAAAGAGCAGAGGGACAGAATAAGAGAAGGGGAGAAAGGAGGAGAATCGAACCAAACCTGATATCCTTGTCATAAGAGGTGTGTCACACTGAGGCACTTTCATGCACATAATGAAATCTGCTGCATTAACCTTTAGAAAGGGAAGTGTAACATTAAACTCTACAATGGCACTGCAGGGTGTTTTTATAAAAGAAGCTTTTCTTACAAAACCCCAGAAAATGAAGTTTTAGTCACATTAATCAGATTCTGTTTAAAATCTTTTTTTATGCAGCCAAGTCAGAAGGCCCACATTTCATGCATTGTTCTCTATTCAATTTAAAATAAATAGCAAATCTCAGTTTAAAAGTGGGGATATTTGGAGGATCGACAGAGAGGCGGAGGATCTGGTGAGCTTACTGGATGTGTCAAAGCGAAGTGTTCGGTTTTTTCCTTCTTGTCTTTTTTGTATATTATGCAGTGTGTGCACTTTGCAAGAAAAACAAAAAGAGGAAAAGGAGCTGTCTTTTTTGTGTGTTGCAGAGGAGCTCATGCAGCACAGCTGAGGAGAAAACCCGGAGCAGGTGCTCAGCTCACGAGAAATAACTGGTTTCTGGTCTGCTAGCGCCCCCTGCTGTCCATTTAAAAAGGAACCAATAAAAAGCGACTCACAGGTTCCCATATTTTGCAATCACTCTAAAGTTCCCTGCAGAGTGCTGAAGATTCCGCCAGCTGATCCGTCTCTTTATGTGAAATCACAGAGCAGCATTTTTACCTTCTCCTGATGTGGTGTTACTGGAAGAGACATGCATTACTGATGTGGAAAAAACATCCAAACATTTTTTAAAAAGATCCCTGGAATCATTAGCAATTAACTCAAAATAGAAAAATGGCTTGAATTATTTCATCTTTATGTGCCTGGAACTCAAAACTTTAGACATATTTACAAACTATTAGAAGTTGCAGCAATTTAAAGTGTGGAAAAATGAATTCTGCAGACTTCCCTTTAAGAAGTCATATTTTGGGGACGGTTGATTTGAAGAGTTTTCAAATATGCCTTGTTAATGTATATATGGATTTGTTGTAGTAAACTTCAGAGGCTTAAGGGTGATACTGATTAGCAAGAAAACTCAGCCTCATACAATGTATGTAAAACTTTGAGAGCACAACATCGATTCTTTACTAAACTGAAGTAAACCCAAAGCAAACAATGGAAGAGGGTGATTGATGTTTTCAGGGTTTTTTTTTTCACACCTCACTTGAGTCCAGTTGGTGGTAAGATGAAAGCTTTCCATGTGTTGTTCGTTCTGCAGCCTCTCACACCCACAAAAATGCAGCGCTTTAGAATAAAGCAAGCAAGAAAGGGAGGCTTAGTCTGAGCGAACCTCTCTAAACTGAAATTGTCACCTCCGTTTTCATCCGGGTGGATGTTGAATACTGTAAAAGAGGCATTCTATAGTGGATTGTGCTTTGCACGCCCACTTCAATGCCAGCGTTGTGCATAGCGGTGGCATATTTGCCCATGCAGCAGTGTGTAGCACAGACTAAGACATTGTTTGGTGTGTGGGAGCTCTTTTTGGCAATATTTGAGTGCTAAGCTTTTGTTTGTCAGTGCTCACTAAAGCAAAGCCCCTCGGAGACACAGATCAGCAGCATCAGGAGGACGTTACCGTGCCTTGAGTATCTGCTGAGTTTTGTATAAACAAGACAGCCTTCCACAGCTTCCCTCTATTTCTGTGTCTCCTTCATTGTTCTTAACCCCTGAACTTTTTCAGATGTTGTCATTTTACAGCCACTTCTACATATTTCATTGGAATTTTATGTGACAAAGCAGCACATGACTAGGTAGTGGAAGGAAAATGATTCTTTGTTTTAAATATTTTTTAACATTTTTTTCAGCCCAACAGAGTCAGTACTTTTTGGATCATATCTTTGCAATTTTGCAACTTTCGGCAACTTTCTCTCCCAGCTTTACTTGCTGGGAGAGATTCCCAGCAAGTAAAGCTGCTATTTTTTCACTTATTTTTTAAGTGAAAAAATATTATTTTTTTCACTTAATATGAAAAAAAAACAAAAAGAAGGAGCAGTGTCTGAACAGCAGCAACTCAGATTCTCAATTGGATTCAGTACTCCACTTTGACTAGACCAACATGAACAGTGTTGTTGCTAGTTCAACTTCAACCAGAAGTAGCTTTAAACTACTACTGAGCCACGACATCACTCACAAATCCAACCCTAAGTGTCCTGAAGACTGAGTGTCTCCAGTCACAGGCTTCCTCAAACTGCTACAGGAGATCATTCCTGCCCAGAGACACCAACATCTACGGCAACTCTTTGAAAAATATTGAATTAATATGAGCTGCAACAATATTTAATTTCCCTTTGGGACCAATAAAATATTTTTAATAGAATTTGAATTGAAATGAATGATGTTCTTCTTTAATAAGATCCTGATTATGTTTCAGCACGATAGCTGACAAAATCTTCAATTATGTAAATGAAATAAATCTCTGTTGTTCTTTCATTTACTTACCTACAGGGTGATTGGAGGAAAGAAGCTCCAAGCTGCAGCTTTTCTGTGCCTCTTTACTTCTCCCACCCAGAAACAAACAAAAAAAAGAGGCCAGCATAAAACCCTCCAGTGTAACTTAATAGTTTTAAGAGTAGGAGCCTCATCCTTGCATGAATATCCTTACATATGAAGGAAGTTAGAAGGTATCAAGTTTAAAGTGCAGGAAGACAGCTGGGCCTATGTTTTCTCCTAAAAGTACAGTGTAAATGTTTTGTTTATTTCAGAGTTCTTTAAAAAATTTGAGCTCCAAACATGAATATGGTTTAATCTATATTGTTCCATTATTGTAGACCTGACTTTAGGCTTGCTGCCCTGCTGGAAGATTTTTGGCATGCGGGGCATAAAGGGCCATTTTCAATCCCATCTGACCTGAACATCTTCTTGCACATGTTGACTACATTCCCTGTATGGGACCAAACTCTCTGAGCTGTTTCTCATCTATGTCTTTCTTCACACCACGCTTCAATAAACAGATCTGTGCAGTGCTTTGCTAATCTCCTGGCCTGTCAAAGCGCACTCCTACTTGAGTGGATCTCTACTGCTAGTCTCGGTAATCTGTGTTGGTCTATTACATACATTATGCATTCCACTTGAAAAAAAACACATTTAAATTTAAGGTTGCCCTGTTAAAAAAGGCTAAAAAGGTTTAAATGATATAAATGTTGTGCAAGCAAAAGGGTGCCGATTAATAGAAGGTTAGTAACAATTTATTCAAAGTGAAAACAGCTTGATAATTCAGATGATCATTCTCATGAAGGTGTAGCAGAGCTATAAATAAAGCCCTATTATGCTGCACTGGAGAACGGGAGACACGATACACCTTATGTTTATGATCACAATATCTGGGGAAATCTAATAAAGAAGGATCTCAGAACATATAAATGGCTTTTTTGTACCAGTCCTTCCCTCTGTAACAGCTGTCTAAGGCCCCCGGTTGCTCCACAACAGGGCCGCTTTAATCTGGTTTAGGGGTCCCGTAATGAAATGGTGCTGTTCATACGGCCTGTAACAATATTAGGAGAGGAGGGAAACTTGATATTGAGGTGGCCTCCATGGCAACAGTGACTCCAATGTTTGGGAGGATTCTGGAGCAGATTTATGGGCTCGAGGCAAGATGACACCGGGAAGGAAGGGTGTTGAAGGAGCCGCGTTTGCACAGTGAAAATCCCTTTGGAAATACAATTTGAATTCCCTCCTCTGATCTTTTCGCTTTCGACTTTCACGATCCTTGCAGCGTCAAAGTCTGTGGCTTTACATTATATTTTATCCACAGTAAAATATATTGACAGTGGCTCATATTTATGTCTTTTTTTTCTCTCTCTTCAAAGAAGACAAGCTGTTGTCCTCCCCTGAAGAGTACAAAGTCAAGTATCAAAGGAGTAACATTTTTTGCAGACGCTTTGTTTTCTCCTGGCCTTTGCCCTTGATTGAGTGTGCTGTCACTGTCACAGGTCACTAATATGCCCTCTCCTTGTTCGCCACACTGGAGAAATTTGTTTGTGTTTCCATGTCCAGTACAAAAGTAAGTCTAGGGGGTGTAAAGAAAGATAAAGAATGTAAAGTCTGTTTTTTTAAACATACAGTAAGGCATACAATGTTTTGCAAAGTTATTCATCATCCCTTTAACCCTTTCACCTTCCAAAACATCACAACCACTAATTTCAGTGCATTTTCATTTATGTCTTGTGAAAAGCATCACAAAGTATAGCATAATGGTGAAGTGGAAGGAAAATAATCCATGATTTTTTTTTTTAATTATTATGGGCTTTTGTTGATTAATTTGATAACCAATACATAAAGAGGAAAAAGTTGCATCAAGATCTGCAGATTAAAGTATTTAAATATGTCTGAACAATGTCTGCTATTGGATTTAAGTGCATCAAAGACATTTTACGCTGTGGTGTCATCAGTGTACTCCACAATGCCAAAAGAAAAAAAATAAAAGTGAAAGTGAACACATGGAGATGAGTCATGAGTGAAGCTGTCTAAGAGATGCCATCCTCATTAATGGCTGGGAAACAAGACCTTCAAAGAGAATTACTTGTATGAATACTCAAGTTTACTCTTTAACAGCCTTCACTTTATCAGAGTCAGATGGGATCTTAATCTTGCTCACCCTGTTTTAAATCTCACCATCTACTTTTGTGCACATTAGCTAGACTTAACACAAAAAAAAACACAGAAGAACTCATGGCTACAGACACATATCACTTCTAGAGGGATTTAAGAAGCTGGTTACCCTGGGTGAGCCTGTTAAAACCCAACAATCCTTCATGAGCCGCATTCTTTGAAAGGAGTCAGAGGATTATAGCAAACTGTAGCATACTCTTATTTTACAAACCTGGCAACACACCACAGTGATGCTAGGGAAAGCTCTGAGATATGCACAAACATCAGCTTGGCAATAGCTGCAACAACGTGTGGCACAGAAATTGTCTGTATTTGGTGGTTAAATCTAGAAAGTTCGATTTAAGACTCATACTGTATATTCACAATCAGAAACAAACTTTAGAGACATCTTCTGTAAGAATCTAGCTCTACCCACAGATTAGTTCAGATCAAGGCAAAGACACCTGCTACATGTATGTCATTTTTAGCCATATTGGAAATGAATCGATTATCTGAAACATTTCAATGTGACAAAACAATAAAAAAAACAGAAGAAACTTGTAAAGATTTTTTTACAGCATTTTGCATTAAAAAATAATTATTGATTTAATTAGCATGAAAGGGGTCAATAAAAAGCATATTTACATAAAAACAAACTTATATAATTTTTTATTTATAATTAATTATCAACCAAATTTCTTCCTGTGTGGGTAATCAAACAGTAGACAATGAGATTCTGTCTTCTTCCTGCTTTATCTAAATGAAAAGCAACTTTCGTGTGCAATACATTCATTTGTTGTTACAAACAGTCAGTGACTCAGCGAGTGCCTTTTGAACAAAATTATACACAGCCATATTTCCTTTTACAAAATGGCATTCCTCTTTGTTATGCATTATTATTTTTGTTGGATTATTCTTGTGATTCATTTTGCTTTTAATTTTTAACAAAAACAATCCTTTGCTTTTAATTGTCCGCACAGCAAATTGGCAAGGGCTCACAGTTCCAGTTAATAATGAATCAATTCGTCACAAAACCTTAAATAAATTAAAATCCTGGTGAGATGCAGTCCTTGGAATAAAGAGTCATATCCAATTCTTCTCTAGCTTGTATGGGGGTTTTCTTGACATATCCAGCTCAACCTTTTAAATTTGAATGCCATATCGTCTTAAAAGATATGTTTTGAGTAAGACTTCCACAATATAGCAGTAAGAACACCAACAGAGACTCTGGTTCGGTTTTGAGTGCCGTGTGTGTTGGTTTACATCCTGGTATTGACACAGCTCAGACAGAGATTTGCACTCATGTAACCTTGTGTTAGACTTCAGCTTCAGTCCTGTTGTCTTGGCAACTTTCCCAGAAACAATAGTACATCACAGCGTAGCACAGGGAAGATAATACAGACACAAATAAAGGCTCATTGCCCTCCATAACATGCCAAACTGGCAAACACAGATGCTGATTTATGAGATGATACTTGAACGTGCAGACAAGGAGTGACAGGCGCTTGCTGGAAAAAGATTCCACATGCAGAAGGAGCAAGTAAATTGTCAGCAGCCTGACCTTTAATTTTGCCTGTTTGCATGTGTTTGCGACAGGCTTAGAAGTAGCTGTTCAAAAATCTCTCCAAGTTAATACTGCTGATATGATCTGCGACATGTTAATTTCCCCTGTTTCCCACACACTTTAAGTATCCACCTGAGTCTCATTCATGCACGGAAACCAAGTGTCATTCTCCACATTTTGTGTTTGGCTTGTGTTCCCCTGCTCCACGCCCGCAGCGGTGGAGAAAAACACCCGATCCCGTCTCTCTGCCCGTGTAGTTGGTCTTCAGAGGTTGCAATATTAGCACAGAGTCACATTTGCATTTTGGTTTTGTATTCTGCACCACAGCTTCCATGTTTAACTACTCTGTGCTTGTTTAATCGTCCTTGGAGCAATAAATGTGCAAGTTTTTAATAAACAAAAGATTTCAGCATACCTGAAACCCTGAGATATGTATAAAATAAAAAACAATACCTGGTGTCATCCAATGTTTCGACTCAAGATATTTCTTCTTCGTGTTAAACCTGACTCATTGCCTGATTGTTTTCAACAGCTGCAATGACTTTAGATGCTGCCCATCGCATGTGTCTTTTCCATTTACAGTCCGCCATAGGCATGCAAATTCTTTATCTGTATTCATCACTGTTAAAACTTAAGCAGCTGGGTCAAAAGTGCATCTGAATTTCCATCCATTTGCACTACTGGGTAAAATAGAAACATAATGTAGGGTATATCAGTACTGCAGAGTGTTGCATTTTGGGGGATTTAATCCTTTAAAAACAGACTTTGATGAGATTAGGTTAAAATCTAATTAGGGGAGCTGCTGTTTCCAAAAACTGAAGTAATGCAGTAATTCCTTTAGCATATCTTTAAACTTCTGTTACATTTTGCAATGTAACAGGTGAAAAAAAAACAAATGATATGTATATATATTATAAAGAATATACTGTATATACATCTATGTTAAAGAATAAACATGAGATTGATCATTACTTTACACACTTACCTGGCTTTTACTAATCTGGACCCCTTTTTGCCATCAGAACTGCCTCACTAGGAGTTCAGGTATTTGGCAATGCCTAAATATTTACCAAGGTATTAGTAGTTGTATTAGTCTGACACAACTACTGGAAACTTGTTGGCTGTAGATCCATAATGAATCTCCTGTTCTACCATCTCTCAAAGAGTTCTGTACTATTGAGATCTGGTGACTGGTGAGTCCATTGAAGTACAGTGTCCACATGCTTTATAAGTCCCAAAACATGAATCTACCTTCAGAGAAGTTCCCACACAAGCTACCAGCAGGTATTATCTTGCGGTTTTTTTCCCTTCATTGAAACTTGAGTTTGGCTTGAAGCTGTTAGTCTCAAGCTCATATAGGGGGTAAAGATTCTTCTTGAGTATCTACCTGAATTTTCTGCCTTTAAGCACATTAACTGTAGCCACTGCCAGCTGGCTGTACACCTGTGCTAACTTCTTTGGCAAGAGGCATTTCCTCGATCACGGTTTGGGCACCTGAATCATTTAACTCTACACTGCCAGACTAGGGACTAAAATATAAATAGCAACAGGTTTGCATTGGTGAGGTAATGCTTTAAAGGAAAATAAGGCTTATCTATTTTTTCCTCCTATGTCCGATTTCTACATTACAGAAGTACAAATTCCCTGAAGCTAGGTGGCTTTCTTTGTTTCTATAAATGATGCTTCTGCAGAAATGAACCTGCTGTCAGAAAGATTTTGTACCAGCTCCTCTGTCTTGAATTTGCACAGTTTCTGCTGAAGATGAGGTCTCTTACAACCATGACTCCTCACTTCCATCTCCTCTAAGCAACGTTTTCTGCCAGAGGAGCATGTCAAACCGTCGCTCAGCATTTCTTTAAATCTTCCTCTCTACAGACACCCCATCATTTTCTTCCCACTATTCTTAGCACATGACCTTCCTCCACTATCCCTCATCTTTTTAACTCCTACAATTCCACTATCTCCACCACCAAAGGTAAAATTGCTTTCTGTGTTGTCTGCAGTAAGTATTGCCTTAGAGATTTGTATCTGACCCACCACCTGACTCCACTCCTGGTTGATAATAAAGCGTAACAAAACCTCTGCTTGCTGTAACCCGACGTATTTGTCAGACTTTAAAAGCTTTTTTGATCCAGACACCAGCTGGCAATTAAAATACTAAACTTGTATCATTGAGAGATATGGCAGAGGTGAAAATATTGCAAAAAGCTTAAATAGCTGCTGTCACTGCTGCCTTTTTTTATCCTGCAAAGTATCCTGGATTATATAAAACCAAGCTATAAGTAGATCCAAAGTTGAAAAAATTAAAACATATTAAGAAACGTAAAGTTCTGCATAGCATCTATAAAGTCTGTGCATGACTTTTTAATAAAACATTTTTTAGTACAGTGTGGGTGTTCAGATTCCAGGTGAAAAATAAACATTAATCCGCTGTCTCATAACAAAGTAATTATGTTTCTTTTACATCTCCATCTGTCTGTGTGCAGACATTTATTAGCAAAGTTAATCAGAGAACAGTTTGGACTGCCCTGCCGTTGGAGACGGTTCAAATATGCAGCTTTTGTGGCTGAGGGAGTTTACTTTATTAAAATAGCAGACAATAGTAATAAAGCACAGAGAGGTAGTTAATTTACACAATTGTCAATTGTGTCAGCTAATGTGTTGAAACAGAATGTATAGTTTATTAAAGGAGAGCCCAAATTTATATACAGAGGGCCTGAATGTATTAATATATTTTATTAAAGATATTAACAAAACATATTAATAAAACAGCATTTAAATAAACAACTTTTATTTTCCAATAAAAGTTTAAAAAACCAAGACAACAACAAAGAAAAACTCGTACAAAATCCCTTGATGGTAAGTTTTCCTTTTCTGTTGATGAACATGTTAAAATATTTGAACCAGAGCAGCTTTCTGGAGCATTTGGATATTATGAAATACAGTTTATGTGCGCAAAGAAGTCACAAGATGATGATCCGGATGCTAGAGAATCACATGATAATTTGGGACTGACGTCATGTCTTCTGTGCTATCCTAATTTCACACATGATCATTTATAATATGATAAATGTACAAAAATTAGTTCCAGTTGGAGCTGTGAAATTAATTCAGAATATTTGGATGGTGAACTGTAAACTTGAACAAAAAATAAAAAATGTTCCGATAGTTCGGATTCTTGGAAATGGGGTTTAGTGTGGAGGGTACCAAAAGTAAAGACAGAGTTGGAGGGAAAAAAAAGATTAGTTCTGATTTCTGAGTCAATATAACTCACTGTTAGATTAAGTCAGGCTACAATGATTACATTTCCTGAAATAAAAACCTGATTAACTAACAGCTGTACTTTGTTAAGGTTAAAAAAGTGGGTGCATTCCAAATATCTGCCAGCTGAAAGTACCTCACTTGAATCTCATTAATCACATGAGCAATAGAGCAAGACTTCAAATGCTCCTGCTGTTTTTATTGCTTTTTTACATGTCAGTTTGAATTGTGTCCTCTAAAGGAAGGACTGTACGTCATTAAAGTTGTAAAAATAATGTAAAAATTATTCAATTTATTATTCCGTTTATTACCTGCAGTAGGAGCAGTATGTAGGCAAAAGCATAAATATATACTGCCCTTCAAAATTAAAAAAATAAATCAAAAGGGTTCATAAAACAATAAGACACAACAAAATCAGGAGCAAAATACTCCTGGTGAAGTCAGCAAACACATTTTTTCCTGGTATTCATCAATCCTGTTATTGTCCTTGTGTTTCTGTCTATTGTGTTTTCTTACATAGGAAATACACCAATGTGTCTGTAAGTTTACCTCATACAGCCTCATAGAGTTTATTTTTTAATGTGATGTTTTCTAAATGTTTTCAAGATTAAGTTTCTAATATTTTATTGGTTACACTGTCAGTTTCTTTTTTCTTACAGCTTACGCAAACTGTTGTCAGATATTATGTATTATATGTGTATGAATTTAAGCACAATATTTTTTCATAAAAAGACAAAACTTTGATGAGCCACTAAAAGACCCAGAGGTTTTTACACTGCCGCTGCTTGTTCTGCATCTCAGTCTACTGTGATCTGATTACTTTAGATCCCAGCAACATAGTCAGGACAAGGTTCCATGAATGCACCATATTCCCTCCAAATGCTGACTACCATCCAAGCCTCAAAGCAGGCCCCTTAAAAGTGAAACAAACGTTGAATTTCAAACATAGTGGAGGGGAAATATTATGAGAAACGACTCCAAGTGAAGCAGACTGCCGAAGTTATGTGTAAAATGTGTGGAGTATAGTATGGTGGTAAAAAAGAGAAAATGAGAAAGTGTAGTTTCTGCTAAATGTTGGGTTCTGGGGAGGACAATCGATGAGTCCCATCTGTGCATGGGCTGTCTTTGAATGCTGCACCAGTGAAGCTTGTATGCAGTATCCTGAGACTGAGTCCAGGAAAAGGTTGACACTGCCAGTTTTACAGAAACTCATTGCTTTGTTTGTTGAATACATTCAGTCCATCACATTGACAACATTTACAGGGTTGATAATTAGACAATATTTTGTTGTTTTTTTCAGAAAATTTGTGGAATAGGTGACAATATATAATTAGATATGGATTAATTAGCGTTTTGTTTCTGTCTATTGTGGTATGCCTTATCTTAAATTATGCTTAGTTTGATGCACTTTATGACTGCATGTCTTCGGATTATGAAAATATCACAAAAATGCTTGTAAGTCACATACAACAGTTTAATTCAGGGGTTCCGTACTCCAGTCCTCGGGGGACAATGTCCTGAAACTTTAAAGTAACCAAACTGAATGCCCAAATTGCCTCATTACCTTGGTATAAACTTTTACAATGTCCTACAAAAAACTAATTACTTATATCCAGTGTATTAAAGCAGAGATGCTTCCAAAAGTTGTAGAATCATAACCAGCAATGACCTGTGTACACAATATTTTGTTTGCAGTAAAAAAAACAGAGGAATGATGAAATGGCAAGGACTTCATACCAAGCAGAGTGCAAATTAGCAAAGTGGCAAATTCTCCTCAAATAAAATGTTTTTTTTTTTTATCTAGTCTGTGTTTGCTTTTGCATTTGGTACCAATTCAGTTCATTTAGTCCATTTTTGTCATTCCCTTTCATTAGTTTTCTTCAGGCTTCAATTCCCACACACCTGCCATTCATTAGCACTCAGGACACTTGTCAGTCATCCAGTAATCCCATTATGTAAATTGGACTTGTTATTTTCATCCATCAGCTGATCATACTCATAGCATCCTGTTTACTATCTGCGCCCACTAGTTGCCAGCTTGTCATCCTGACTAGGCTTTATAAGCTTGTTCATTTCATTTTTCGTAATAATCCTAATTTTCCTGCTCGTAAAAACCTTCCTTCCTACTCACACTTGGATCCTCAAAACCATGATTCATGACAGAAATGATTTCTAATTAATATTGCTGAAATGGTAATGATTACATTAGGGGAAGTGCATTAATATTTTCCCTTGACCCTGAGATATTTTTTATTAAAGCCAAGACAGCGTGTTAAGGGAAAAAAACCCCGATAGCTCTACTTTGACTGTCTGAGATTTAGAGCTCCTCCAGTGTCTCTGCTTTGTGTGACCTTGTTTGCTCTTTTCCGTGTGTGTGTGTCTGTGACCTGGAAATCGATTCCAGCACAGCATCTTGAGGGATTTCTCAATTCCTAGGATAGATTTAAAAGAGGAAAGAGCTGAGAAGAGAGGAGACTTGAAGGAGCTATTACCAAAGATGAACTGATGTACTTTTTTGTAGAAATCTTCTAATAAAAAGACAACCACAGACTGTGATCTGATTTCAAAATGCCTAAAGCTGTCTCTTCTTCTCTTACATCGATGCTCCAACAACAGAATGAACAAAATATCTAATTATTCCAGTGATGTTATTTAAAAAAGGATGTTCCATTTTGTCAAATGTTTCTACATTGGTCTTCCTCGACTCCACTGCTCAGATCTCTGGTGGGGAAAACAGACTAGAAGAGCAGACGAGGCTTTTATTGCCCAGCATATTTAAGCAGAAAAATAAAAGGAGGTGTCACAACAAACAGCAAACTGACAGCAAACACCTGTCACAACCCTGAATTAGCATTACAAAATATGAACCTATGCCAATGGGAAATTTTAAGCATCAACTGTTTAGGGCCAGTAGAACTGCTTAAAATATTCTGGTTTATCTAATTTTTTGGCATCAACTAAAACAGAGTCGATCAAAGTGATGAGGCCCTCAGGGCCAGCTCAAGGCATAAGCAAACTAAGCAGCCGCTTAGGGGCCCAAGGCCACTAAGGGGCCTCCTCAGTGGAGCTGATTTTTAAAATGTTTTATTATATATATATATTTTTTTATAATTTCTATATAATTATAATATTAAAAACACACAATTTTCCTATGAAATTATTCGTTTTTACAATAATATATATTTGGTAAAGTATGTAGGAATTATTATTTTATTGATAAAAAGAAAGTTTTTATGTTTTAACTTTAAATTAGTTGATTCTCATGGTTGGCTCTGTATATTTCTGAGGTATTGTTGAGTTTATGTTTTTATTGGAGTCTCTATTTGGTGTTGCAAAGTCAAAGAGATCAACTTATTACCTTGTAGAGAACAATCTAGGTAGTCATGACATTCACTGTCCCTAATATTTTTTAGCATCTTTAAATTGTTGTCATTGGTGTTCAGATAAGTTAAAAGTGAATTAAATTCGGGTCATATTTTACCTTTTAAGATTTGCTACTTAACATAAGATAATGATTTGCACATACCAGATGATTTCTTGACGTGCTATGCTTTCTTGTCAGTCATTATTTCCTGTGTTAAATACTTATTTCCTTATAACACATATCTGCGTTTTTGAAATATCTGCTTCAGTTTTTTTGTATGTGTTGATTATTTGGGTTTTTGTCAACATCAGGTGTAAATTTTACATTTATGGTGCTTTTAAAAATAGTTAAACTGAGAATAACATTGACGTGTCGAGTAGTTGTTTCACCCAACATATGGTAGAAACTCACCTCTAATAATTTACAATTTGCTTTTCTCTTATTTCCTTCTATGCCTTGTTGAGAAATTTGTCTATGTCAGTGCATCCTTAAAAAGTAAACTGAACTTTGCTCTGAAATAAATTTAATAGTGCTGGGTTTCTGCTTCGTTGGCTGTACATAAGTCTCTTTCATCTGCATTAAATTTATTTAATGTTCTTGCCAGTAAATGCAGCTGTAAAACCCACACATTTAAAATAGAAACACTGAACTCGAGCATGGCCTATGCACCAGGGGACATTAGAGGCTTGGTAAGAACATGAATAAACATCAGATGGCTTGTAAAGTAGCAATGTTCTTTAATAAACAGAGAACGATCTAAAAGCCTTTTACTGTTATTTAATGCTGGCAGGATTAACCTAACAAGGTTAATACTATATGTTATGATGTTCTACTAAGAAGACATGCTATGTCATAGGAATACATAAACATTTCACATTAGATTGTAAAAATGGACAGGTCTACCTGTCTTTTGTCTCAAAACAAAAACAGCAGCTCCTCATAGGTGGAGAAAAAGACATTAATACCGCTGCCCCTGTGTTAGTTTCTTTTTGATTAAGCAAAGAGATACAAAATCATTGAAGCATCACTCAGTAAATCACGATAGCGTGTAACAAGTCACTGGAGGTGTGGAAAAACAATTTACAGAGGGAGGGAGATGATGCAGATAGTTGCTTCTCTCTGAAAGATAAAGCTAAAGAGGACTGCAGAGATCTTCAAGGAGGTGGAGAGGAAAGACAAGATTGAATACCCAGTGTTCCATAAAGATTGGACCCTTTCCATCCACAAAGCCCGACTCCAAAGGCACTGACTCCCCAAGGAGGACGAGAGGATAAGAGAGTGGAGCAGAGCAGCATAACTTGAAAATCAGGTGATGAGATTTGGACTTGAGGGCGGGTTGTACTTAAGCACAACAGATGGCGGTAAGTGTTGGATGTTAGAAAACAGGCGAAGCAGTAAACTCATTAAGACTCCTCCTGGGTCACGAGCATCATGCCAAGAGGGAGAGAATAAAGTTCAAAACAAGGAAATCCGAAAGTTGGACTTCTTTGATTTTAAATAAGAAGATTGTCTTGCAAACCTTAGCACATCCCTTGACTGCTTTCACATGTTGCCATGCAACAAACAATTTGTTTTATTGACATTTTATGTGTACGATGAATGCAAAATAGTACAAAAGCTGTCCTATTAACAGATTTTCCCACCTGATCTGTGAATCTCTGCTGCTCCTCCAGAGTTACCATGTGCTTCTTGGTGGCTTATTTTAAGCTACTCTTAGCTTAGCCTAGCGGAAATGTTCAAATTTTGTTATAGTGTTTTTCACAGCATATTCATGGCCTGCTTGCCGTATTCTTTCTTCTTCATGATGCTGTTAATGTTCTCCGCCAAACCTCTGAATTAAAAATTTCCTTCCAATTTAAAATTATGCTTATTTTGTTCTAATATTGCACTGTAATCAACAACATTTTCTCACAATATAATAAAATTTGCTGTTATAACATAAAAAAATAGTAAAAACACATAACCTATGTTAGCTTAATACTCTGTAATTATTTATTTGATGTTAGATTCCAAATCAGCTTTTTTAGATTTTCTTTTCTTCACATTCCTACCTATGCAGTTCTGAGATTCGACTCCCCAATAATTAGATCACTTTTGTCAGAGTTGTGCATGCATGCTTCTTCCCAGCAAAATCTCTTTACATTAACCACAAATAACACAACTAAAGGGTTAATAAATCCAGCAATAGTCTTCGGTTTCACAACATTTGTAATTAGTCCCCCATAAGCATATGCAGCATAAGAGAGTCATGTCCTTTGCTCAGCTAATTCTTAATTGCATGCAAATAAGATGACCCAGGTTCAAGATGCAATGCAATGAATCCATCTCATCACAAAGCTCAACATGAGAGCAAAATTAAGCATAACACTGTCCTTCACTAAGAGCCTTATAATGGAACGCTTCATGTTTTTGCAAACTTGTTCAAACCCCTTGAAAAGCTCTCCTGGGTCGGGACCCTCCAAAGTGTCGTTAAAGTTAGATGATTCATGTTTCGGTTCAATCCTGAAATCCCTTCTTGCATCACCCAGTTTTCGTCCCGAATTCCAAAAACCCTCATCCTCCAGTGCTTCAATCATGAGTCAGGTCTGATCTGCCGTACTCCTCTATTCCCCCACCTCCCTCTGCCATCTGTCACAGTGGGGTCCTCGCTGCCAAGTATCGCCTTTGAAAAGATTTAAAAGCTCATCCTGTCTCATACTCAACATTTCCAATGGTTAAACTATTTCTCAGTTGGTTTCTCCACTCATGTCCCAGTAAAAAAAGCAGCCTACATGCCAATTATATTTATATTTAAAATCATTGTGCATGATTTGCCTGTTGGATTCTTCTAAATGTGACGCAAAACAAAAATAGCACACCTGCCAAGTGATTAATTGCGCATTATTATGTTTCCGTTATTAGCAGTAGTTAATTTACAAAAACAATATAAAACCTAATATAATAATTTTGTTACAACTACAATCATGATGATAATTTTAAACATAAATATCATGCTCTTGCAAGCAGTAAGCCTGTATAAACTTTGATTTTTATTTTTTTTTTGATGGGATGTAAGAGGAAATGTTTACTCATTAAAAATTGTTTGTCTTTGCTTTTTTATTAGCTGAGCTAGTCAGAGTATCTCAAGCAAAAATAAGTAGTATTGAGTGGGAGCGGCTCTACTGCTCAAAAACTGATCGTGTAAAAACTGTCTCTTTTTTGTATCAGGAAAACTGTGTTCATGTTTGACTCCATAGACAAAGCATATTGCAGTGATTTGTTGAAGATAATAAATGGTTTGTTGTCGAGGTGAAGCAGCATAGCCATCTTCATAGCCAAAAGGAGACGGCCCAGCTAACTACAGAGGACACGCAGAATGCAACGAGCTCAGAGACGAAGGGTCAGCAGCAGAGCGTTAGCCAAGCACAGCCTAACACTGACCTGCAGGAAGCACAACCAAGCTGCATTTTTGTGCTATTAAATGTTGCTGAATCAATACCAGAGGTACATGGTGTTGACATCTTACAATGGAGGGTAACAAAGAGCTGGTTTTGTTGCATGAGCCGACCATCCAGTGCAATCCTGAGCTGCACCCCAATGCGATTATTTGAACTTCTGAGGAATGCCAACATTGATCAGCGTGTTCAGCAGGGGTTACCATGGAGACACCTGGGTAACTGAGGTTGCAGACACTTTGATAACTAAGGAGCTTGATTTTTTTTTTTTCGGTCACTTCTTACCATAGTTTAGAAATGTTGGAGACATACAGTGTGCTGCATTATTTCCAAGTTTTGATTCATTTAAATCTAAAGATCATTGGGCAAGAAAAATGCATTATTTAATCTTTAGCCCATGTGAAATTACAAAGTACAACAAATGTTGAGAACATTTTCATCTAAGAAAGGCAGCTGTGAAACAGGTTAGGTATTTTAGTACGACAACGCATTGGTTTTATCGAGGATTAGTCTATCTAGCCTGGTTTCTTTCTTAAAAATTCATTAAGTAAGCATGGATTGCAGAAGGGCCTCAACACACAGTCGTCTGGGAATCCAGAGCTGAGGTTGATAGAGAGGGAGAAGACGATGTTATCTAGCTCCAGTTCAACTCAATGAACACTTAATGCAGATTTAAGTGAGGGATTTAAGGAAACAAAGGCTGGGAATGCAGCACATGTACATCCTCTTACTCATTAAAAGAAGGATTATTCAATAAAATAATATATTAACTTGACATTAACAAAGACACAGCGGGACGGATCATCTGGGAAATGATGGACAGGGAGAGTCTGACTAAAACTAACTGGATGCCAGACAAATTCTGGGATTTATTATGTGTCTCTGCTTATTTTTGAATCCAAATGAGTAAATTCATGTTCAAAAACAAGCCCAAAAAGCGCAACACGCGACTCATTAAATTTACAAGCGACTTTAGAAAAAACAAACGAACCTTAAGCCGCTTATAATAACGGGACTTGGCGACAGAAACTCAAAATAGTTCATGTTTTTCCAGCAACAAAATGCGCACTTCCCTCCATTGTTTACATTTCTGTCACTGCTGCTGCCGTCACATAGAAACGAAGGTCGCTCCTCAAGATGTGTAAAGGAAATACAATTAAATTACAAAAGGAAATAGTAACGTGCAGTAACTCGAAGTGATTTCAATAAGTAACTGTAGTCTGACTACTGGATTTGAAATAGCAACGCGCTAGAATACTCGCTACTGAAAAAAGTGGTCCGACTTCATTAACGCGTTACTGACATCACTGCTCTTAAAGATATTAAATAAAACAAAATGTAAATATAGATAGAGGTGTTAAGTAGCAATTTAGCTCAGGTTTAAAAGACATGTGATTTTATAGCCTTTCTACTTAATGAATTTGCGTCTAGCTTCAATAATATTTTAGAATGAAAAATATTATTGAAAGGCTTATTGAGGCCCTTTGAACTTGGGTGTTCAGGAGAGTCAATATCTAAATTTTACATACTGCTAGCGTAGAAATGTGATTAGCAGCACTTAGGAGTGTGATGTTTTTGCTCTGCAGCAAAAATAAAACCTCAAGCATTGTTTTTATTTTGCATTTGTGTGGACAAATAGTTTTCTATTTTAATCTTGCGGCCCACAGAGCTCTGTATGGCATTTTACGGTTTCATTTATGATTGTAACGCCCCAGTAAAAATAGTCAGTATACAGCATATTGCTCCAGGGTGAAGAAAAGTTTTCAGAAAGCCTCTTTGACCTTTACCAAAAATCTTCCAGAAATGCCTTTTAAAGCTCTGGAACGTTATTGTGTCGTATAGAAACTAGTGTGTCATTAAATATTCTGTTTAAATACTTCTGTTTTATCATGAACGAACCCTTTCTCCTTATCACCTCATGCCAGTCCCCTCCATAAATATTTACCGCAGGAAGTTGTGCCTGAAGAAGAATACCAATTCAGCGGGCTTTCGGAAGAGAGCCGGGAATGTGTGGCATGCCGCAGAGAATTGGATTAACAGAGAGAAAATTAATATAGCATCTGCTCTTCTTCTCTATCACTTGGTTTAATGCGTTTATGTTGACTGTGTATATGTGTGCCGACCATAGTGCCATCTGTGCTACCATCAACTGAGATTTTAGGCAGTGGCTGCGGAGCGATAGACGCAGAGTGAGCCATTCCACAGTCACAAATGCTTTACAACATCCAGATTTCAGCAGTAACAATACTGTTGGAGAAAGATGTTCTCATCAAGAGCAAATTCATGACTTTTCTTTTCATTTTCTAACCAAAAGAAATGCATGAGCCAAAATTATATCAGGCTGCACAATGACTAGAGCCTTCCCAGTGCTGCATTTCCCAAACTGACCGACTAAGCAGAGGAAAATATGTCGGCTCCAGGGTAATAGCTTTTTGATTGTGGGCACACAAGACTCTGTCTTCCAACAAAGGCATAATTGTAAAGAGTTTTGAGCTGTGGTTCAAAACATTGGCACAAAGTACAGACACAACACTCCTTGGTAATGGCTTGTTAAAATGATGGGCTTGGAAGCCATTTTATCTACAGATTATTCCGAGAGAATTTATTTATTTATTTATTTTGTTTTTGCAGTTTTTGTCATCAAGGCAAACTTAATTATCAGTTAACATCTGTAGTTTGCTGTTTACTCTCTGCAGCATTCACAAAATAAACACGGCATCCTGGATTTCTTACATCAGTCCTGCTGTACAACCGGCGATTCAGTGACATCATATGGGCTTCAAATTTCTGCTAGTATTGATTTATCTGCATGACTGTAACAATCCCATTCGTATGTAATGTACAGGTTGCAGTTATTTGTTGATTGGTTTATCAATTACTTTGCTGTGCTTGTTCTGTCTGTATCATTAAGGAACCAGAAGATAAGCAAAGTTAAAATGACCAAATGTCAATGTTGCGTGGTTTGTCCCACTGATTGGATTTCCCCAGAATCTTATTTCAACCATTTTTCACCATTTCACATTTAATCTCCACTTTAATCCTAAGATATGTTCACTTTAATGTGGATGAGAGAGAATGCTGTTGTTTGTAAATTAAGCTTTTTTTTACTACTTTCCTTTATGCCCTCTTTAATCCCATGAAAAGACTTGGGTGATTAAAGTGGACATAAAAGAGTACCAAGAAATGTGGCCATGGATTAAGCTTGAGGAGAAGCAATAAAGAAAACACACCATAAATGATATTGCTGTTTCATGTGTTTCTATTTAAAGCAGCAATAGAAACTACAATTTAGCACCAGACATAAAAAATAAAATAAAAAACTTTTTTTTTTACAGCTTTAAGTTTTATTCCTATATTTTCCACTCTTTGTCCTGGCTCTCGTTTTCTTAAAACAAAATCTGGGTTAATCATAATCTATGGTATTGCAATAACAGCTTTTCCTTATATTTTCCACAGCAACAATTGGTTAAAAGTCAAAACCTTAAATAATAGGACAACGATTAGTCGAGCAAACAGTGGGAAAAAAAATCAACTGATTCTCTGCAGAAAACGCAATAAACATAACCAAACACTGATGGTGAAGGCTATAATTTCAATACAAACAAAATTACAAGAATACCACAAAGCAAGCAACAAATAGACACTACAGCTATTATTTCTACATTAATCCTGTAGTAAACCTTAACTTAACCACCTGTTTAGCTTTTGCTCATAACTCTGGACATAGTAAACCACACTGAGTCAGAATGATGTGACCTGAGCAAATCAGACTTAGAAATAACTAGTTGCACTACAAGTAATACTAATGCTGAGCTATGTTAACATCATTAATAGTTCAGACATTAATTAGCAGTAGCCATTTTATCCTACCAGAGACCAATTCAGAATATATGTAGAGAAAGAGAGAGATCAATGTGTTGTGATAACTTTTTTCTTGCACAAAAAGCACATTTTTGGGGGATGTTGTAGATATAAGACATAAGATTAAAAAATATTCTACAGACATTAATCTTTTGAAGACAGCAGCTAGTTAACACTGTTGCCACATTCACAGCAGCCTGATTTCTGATATGATGCTCCAGTTCAGTTGTTGAGCCAGCTTTCATTACAGTTGCAGAAGAAGATGACTCACAAGTGGCTGGGTACTTCGTTAAATGAAAGAGTTGCTCTACACAGAACTTGAAATATGCTGTGGTCTGTTTAAAAGGGCTTAATCTTATAAAGGACTTTGAGTTTCCCCCCAACTTGAAAACCTCCATAATCTTCAAAGTGAGAATGTATTTGAAGTGAGCAAGACATCTGCCTTTCACAAAATCAGCTGTTTTATTTGGACTTGAAAGTTGGAAGTCTGGAAGTACAGCTAATCTTCAAGCTTACTGCAAAAACAGTCTAGATAGGCCCTTTTATGGGTTTACATGAGCAATTATACAGCACTTGCCTGTTTTGTCCTTTATGAGCTGAAAGACACCAAAACACAAGATTGAAAAGACTGAACAGAAATTCATTTAGCTCAAGTGGGGGCTTCTTCTATGCTTATCTACATGTTGTAGGTTGGTTCAATGTATGGTTTTCATTAAGTAGTTCTATAAAACAACAGTACAATAAATAAGTACATCCTGTCTTACTAAAGACAGTACAGTAAGTCAATACATCCTCTCTTAGTAAAGAGCCTCAAACACACATGGTTTCAAATGTCAAACACGCACTTTAGTATCCAGGGCCTACAGTAAGAGTTTGAAATAGCACTTCACTAAAGAGACCTTAATTTTGACAAGAAATACTGTAAAATTTTAATGACTCAAGATCTTGTTACTTGGCCATTTATTGAATTAACTAAAACTCCTAGAAAGTATGCTAGCTGAATACAGTTGTCTCTATCTGAAAAAGGGACACAACACAATGGAAGTGATGCAAAGGGTAAAAAGTTAAATGTAGACTGACATTAAAGGATAAAATATACTACCAACATAGGAAATGCACAACCAAATAAAGACAAGTGAGCAGAAATGTAAGTTATCATTTATGACTGGGAAATGTGATTTACATTCTGATAGGTGAAAGACAAGAGAAATGATAAATATGTTTTTGAAAGTGGCCGATGAAGGTGATATTCAGACTTCAAGAAAGAAAACCCACAGTCATCTATAATGTTGTTATCATTAAAACGTCACGTAGAGGACCAGGGAAGACGGAAGTCATTACCGCCACAGTAAATCCACAGGTGTACATTGATATGTTCTCAAATCATTACTCAAAAGCAGGTTTGGTGAAGGTGCTATCTTAAGTATAGTAAGATAAAACATATTGCCATTGAAACAAAACTATTCCTTAAGCAGGATCTGCTCCTCATTTGTGCAGTTTTCTACTGCAGACCTTTGAATGCTGCTGCCAAGCTTACTGGAGGATCCCTTCCACCTTTTCAACATCCTCCACTGTCTAGTTTCTGACACCTTTAACATTCACTTCTTTGCGCATTTGTGCAGGAACGTGCAGACATCCACACGCAGCAAACATTCATCAACACAAGCACAACTAGATGATTACATGAACACACTGGGAAACCTGCAGCAGTAAGGAAAGAAATTCTTAATCACAAAACATAATTGGATTTATTAATGTATTTCTGTCTCAGGTTTGCATCTTCACCTGCTCAAAAATGTCTTATCCTGTTTTGAAAAAAGAAACTAAGTGCCAATTACCTTTCTATAATTTTTTTTAACACAGTCTAAAAGAGAGTCAATATTTACAACAGTTTCATTAATTCATTTACAAAACACAGTGTTCACAAACAAAGCAACGTTAAGAATAAACTAACAAAATGTCCTGCAGTTTTCCATAGTTTCTTTAATCAGGGCTTGTTGAAGGTTAATTGGGATTTCACAGATTTTTACTTTCTTGGCATCACGAAAAACTCTCTCTAACCAAGTGTGAAAGTACTTTTCCCACACAGCAGAAAGGAAGGGGAAAAAAACCTTAATCAGAAATAGTGTGACAGTCAAGATTATTTTTTTAATCAACCCTAACCTTCTTTTCAGTGATTCAGTCACTGTGTCGCTCTGTCAGGCTGAGCGCCATCTATCAGACTAATTCACAGCATCGGGACATCTGAACCCCAGCCACTGACCTCAAGTGTTTCTGGCTTTCCCTCAGACACTTCTATTTAGATTTTGTCAAGATATACTTCACATGCTTAGAAAAATGGGGCATGGATCTCTCCATCTCAACGCTCATATATATATATATATACTTATATATATATATATCATATATATGAAGTTTGTCAAAATGTATGCATTCTTCAAATTTATTTTGTAAAGTTAAAAAGTTATTTCTCCTGACATTTATTGCTCTTGACAAATGGTGGTTACCTTAGCAACCGGTAACTTACAGCTCGTCCCTGTTTTCTGTTGCCGTTGGAGAAATATCTCGACCCTGAAACTTAAAGTCAGGATGTTAAAATAAACAGGTAAGCAGTGCATAAACAAGAGTGACCTGAGCTCTTCTATTTGTTTCCATTAGGAGTCCTGACTAACTGAAAGCAATTAATCACTATTTTATTCACGCGTGAGTCTATACAAGAATAAATAAGCAAGTTCCAGCCATCTTAATTTGAAGATATTTTGAAAGTAATAGTTATTAATTTGGGGCTGCCCAGTGGCACAGCTGGTAGAGCTGTTGCATCTCACTAAAGATTAGTGGTTCGGGGTAAAGTTCTCACCAGCGAGGGATTCCTTATCTCTTGTAGACAAACGTCAGATGCTGAGGTGTAGAAAAGGGAAGAAACCCTTCTACTGGTGGAGGTCAAACATCTCCTGTTGTAGCTCATTTTAGCTGCTCAAAACACCTGAAATGATTTGAAACTGTTCACAACCTGGCTGCCTAGTGGCGCAGCTGGTAGAGCTGTTGCCTTGTTGCGAGAAGGTTCTGGGTTCGATTCCCAGCCCCGGTCTTTCTACTTGGAGTTTGCATGTTCTCCCTGTGCATGTGTGGGTTCTCTCCGGGTACTCCGGCTTCCTCCCACAGTCCAAAAACATGACTGTCAGGTTAATTGGCTTCTCTAAATTGTCCCTTGGTGTGAGTGTGTGTGCATGATTGTTTGTTCTGTCTGTCTCTGTGTTGCCCTGCGACAGACTGGCGACCTGTTCAGGGTGACCCCGCTTCTCGCCTGAAACGATAGCTGGAGATAGGCACCAGCAACCCTCCTGACCCCAGTAAGGGACAAGGGTGTAGGAAAATGGATGGATAGATGGATGGATAGTTATTAATTTGTCATAGTTATATTGAAGGTCCTTGGAAAGGTTGAAAACAACAACAATTGGTTGCCTGATCAGAAGAGGTCTGCTTTCCGACCAACAATCATCACTCTGTTTTCAAGGAGAAGAAAGTTGTTTTTTTAATATGCTAGTTATCTCTTAATTCAGACAGCTTGAATAATTCAGAATTATTGAAACAGCAGTGCAAAACAAAAACATAAAACCTTTTTTTATTCCTGAAAACAAGTCAGTTATTTCACTCAGCTGCAATCTTTCAAATATTTTTTTAAGTGGAAGATAATTTAGAAATGGGCTTGTGATTATTTGGCGGACAGGAGTGAAAAGTAGGTTACTTAAAAATAGATTTGACAACTGAGTAAGTTTGCAGGGAGTCAATCAGGTCAAAAACTTTCACAAGCAAGGAGTTTATAAAATACCAGTTAGTCTTGAAGGAGATATCATGATTGTAGAAAGATATCTGCTTGAACACTTACAAGTTGGAAGACAACAGATTAATAGAGAAGGAGGGGAAAACAAATAATACCAATGTTCCGAGTTTTACGTCCAAACATGTCATATTTAGACTTACAATGATAATAAGAGAAGACCTTCATGTGGAACAAGTTAATTTATTTTACAAAATAAAACAAAAATAGCTAATAATGAAGTAAAAAATAAAATGCATTAAGCTCTCTATGGAGAACTGCAGCAAAGAGTTGCATCAAGAGTCCTTAGCATGCATAGGCACTGTCACAGCCACTGTGAAGTAGGAGCCATAAAGTTCCTAATGTACCTCTGGGACAATGGCAGACAATAATACAGGCATATAGTTTTCATTAAAAAGACAAGCAACAGTAAAATAAACACAAATGTGACAGAAAGTTGTTAGTTTTAGGCCTGAATTAAAATACCAGACTTTAAAAAGAAAACACACTTTAACTTTGGCTTTTTAATCCACTGCTGCACATGAGGGACTCATCAGTCAGAATCTCTGAGTATTTGTTTTCAGATATCGGTTCAGTCTGAGTAACAGATGGGAGATTCCTGGTTATTATTTTTGAATTACAGGAGATCATAAGTTTTGTTCTTTTATCACTTAGATCAAATTTAAATCCACACAGTAGTGTGTGGCTTAGAGATAGCTATAGCCGATAAAACCTAAAGATAGATTGATGCATCAGAGCTCAGCACAGAATCAACACAAATAGCTGATTGTACATTTTTAGATTACCTTTAAAAGTCAAATAAGATGAGCATTGTTGCTCGTACTCAACAGTAATGTCAACTTAGACAAAATGAAAAACTGACTTCAGAAGATTCAAATAAAACCAACAATAGCTTTTGCTCGCTGTGTTTTCTGAGAAAAACAAACTTGTAGTTCCCTGGATTTATCTGACAACTTGATTTTTAATGCTAACTCTGCAGTTGTTATCAAGAATGTCTAACACAGGATGGCTGATGAAGGCAGACCTTCTACCTCTAATGATGAGCTTTTTCAGGACTTCTGTTGAAATCTTCCCCATGTACAATGTCGCTTCCTGGTCCTTCCTTGAATATTGCTTTCATAGGTTTAAGGTGATATGAATAGTTTCTTCCCCTTATTTTGAACACTTATTGAATATTTTGCAATTAACTAATTGTTGAGAATTAAATATGCACATCTTAGCTACTCTCGTTAATATTGTGTAACTAAATGTTACACAATATTAGTACAATTTATTATTCAAGACACTTAAACCACACAATTATTAACTGCCCTGTTATTACACTACATAAAAATCAATTTTATGTATCAAGCTTCTACAGTTACTTTTAGTCTCCAATTATTTATAAACCTAACAGCTTTACGTTTAAGATAATTTTTATTCAATGTTTCTTCTTAAAGCCAAATGGGACAGGCAGTTCTGAAAATATAGTCCAAAAGCTAAAATGGATTTTATAAACAAAAAGGTTTACTCTGACATTGTATGAAAAAATTACGTGTTGAAAAGTATGCGTAGCCTCCTCAGTAGTTAATAGAAAAAATGTTTTTGGACTTACAGCCATCAAACCCTTGTCATAATCGCTGACCACCTTTTCTCATGTTTCCACTAGTATTTTGAAAATTGACCTTAGTTATGAACTCTTCGAGGCGAGAAGGCCTCCTTGTCATCACTTTAACATTTACTGATAAGTTCTTTACCAGATTCAAGTCAGGATTCTGGCTGGGCTCATCCAAAATGCTGACATCACTTCCTGTCAGACAAAGGATGTTGGTCAAATTCAAGGATTACTTTAAGCTTAAATTCTCCAGAGGTATGAATAACTTTTGGCTTACTTGTATGCTTTAACGTTTCTGACTTGGTCTGTCCTATATAAACAACTAAAATATTATCAAATTCTCACAAGACTTTAAGCTCAGCACAGAAAAAAAACTATACTTATGCTATACTATACTATACTTTATGGTCATTTCTGACAGGAAAAAAACTCCTCTCTTCACTTTGGCTGCAAATAATTTCTAACTTTTGCTGTAAGTTCTTATAATTATCTTATTTTTAAAATATAACAAGGCAGAATTTATGTTGCATGGAGGATTTTCAGTGTCCTTTCCCCTGTCCTTGCTGGACAAAGAAGGGGCACTTAGCCAGAAATACCTTTGTCACATCAACCACTCATCATCCTAAAAGTCTTTTTCTTGTCATTTTCAAGGATGACGGCTATCTCTCACTCTCCACTTCCAGTGACAAGCCATAAGAACTCTTTAGATTTTAAAAGCCTCAACTCACTGTTTGTCTTGGTAATGTGTAAAAAAATATTTAGAAAATGGGCGTCTCTTCAGAGGCTGTAAAAATATACAAGCAAGTTCTATTTTGATCCATTTCTATACATTTTATTTTCTAAACAGCAGACATGTATTTTAGTAAGAGGCTTTCTCTCTCTGTGAACTTGATCCTCGTAAAACTAGCCAAGGCTTTTTATTTATTTATTTATTTATTTTTGGAGGGGTGGTTGGGTTTTTTTTTTGGTTGTTTTTGGGGGTGTGGGGGGGGTTGCATCATTAAAAACCAAAAAAGCTTCAAAATAATACAATTTCAGTAGTTTTCTCAAAAATATCACACTTTGAATGTATCAGTAAAAGAATTACATATGGTTGAAAGGTGAAACCATATGTTTCAGTCATATGATAGCTTAATGTCATTACAAATGCAACCTCTAGTCTGCTCCTGATTGGATTGATCAGTCCCTCGTAAGCATGAGTTTTGGGACTCCTACCTGAGTTTTACTGGCTTCAACCTAAGGGAACAGAACCACCTATTTGTCCTGGGTGACCTTTATAACACAGAACTGCTGCTGCAATAGAAAACCTACATAGACGGAAAAACGCTGCAAGCTGCACAACCAGCATCTGTTTTCATCAAAACACCACTTTCCTTACTACTGTGGCTGTTCTGGTGCATCACACTGACAAATAAAGGCTCATTCCAGCTCTACCTGCATTTATTTTTTACCTTTTTTGAGAAAAAAATTAAGGATTAGAGCTTAGGACAATTACAAAAAAAGTTAACTTATGAGACTGACAAACTACAGAGCCCCTAAGAGGACATGAAAAAAAAAAAACAAAAGAAAGAAATTCCGACTTACTTTCTCAAGATCCCACGAAAAGAAAAAAAAAGTCAGGATCTCGAGAAAATAAGTCGGGATTTCTTTTTTTTTCTTTTTTTTCTCCATGTCCCCTTAGGGGCTATGTAACAAACTCATAAGTTAGCCTAAAATTGATCAATTTTAGGCTTTTATGATATAGTATTTCCTCACCAAAAACTAAAACGTCTAAGTAAATCTTTGTAAATTATTTGTCTACCAGTTGCTTGCTATATGTATGTTTGAGTGTTTCTTCTGCTTAAGTAATTATTTGTGAGTGAAATAAAAGTAAATGTAATTCCTGTGTTCACACTGAAGGGTTGATTAATATTTGTTCATTAAAGAATCATTAAAGAATAATTTGGCGCGACATAGCTTTGTGCCGAGTGTCAAATTATTCCACATTTGAATGCAACCAGTGTACAGCAAATATTTTATATTTAATTTATTTGTTGGTTATTTAGTTTCCATATTTAATGTGTCTGCCCCAGTAATGACTTATTTTGGTTTAAAAGCAATGCCTCATCCCTAAAAATGAGAGGTACTGCATTCTGTGCAGCTGCTGATTTAAAAATTAAAACATACAGTTATTGATGGGAGCGGTTTCAAGCTCGGTTTTTTTTTCTTTTTTTTAAGAGTTAAGACAATGCAATATATTCTTGAAAAGTTCAGGTCTTGATTTATTGAAACATTAAAAACACAAAGTCTCTCCGGGTTGCTTGAATAGTTGCTGAGTAAGCAGGTCTAGACTGTAAAGTAAGGCCTCAGGCAGTGTTGCCAATTTCAACATTTTCTGGACTTTGAGCAACAGGAAGTCTGCTGAGAAACGGAGGCAATAAATTCCACAGCATCATGTCTCTTTTATCATATTGCCACCTGAGCAGAAATGTATTTAACAGTTTCTTTGTAAAATCCTCAGCATGGATGTAAACCTTGAAAAAGTCACAATGACTCTGCCTATTCAATTGCAAAATCCGAGAATTACATCCAGAGTGGGGAAAAAAAAACATAAGTCCCTAAATCTAACGTACAGGCATTTTTGACTGCGAAGAAGACTGAGAGAAGAAGGATAAAAAGTTACTTTAATCAATCTATCATGAGAACAATTTTCAACTGAGATTTCCTTTATGGGAAAATGTAACGACATCGATGGTATTGACTGAAGGGAGGCTTGAAATGACTTCTCATTTTCTATTGAAACAAGTGTGAAAAGCTCACTCAAAACCTTCTGTCTGAAAATTGAAACCAGCGCTGCAGGTGCACGGGTAATCAAATAGTGTGTATCAGCAAGCAGAGATCAGCGCGGGAAGCATGCTGATGGGACTCAACAAAAAGAGCCTGAGCCATCTGGAGGCTTTTGGAAAAAAAAGTCTGTGCAGGATGAGAAGGAAGTAGAGAATGTTTAGGTAATGGCTTCTTGTGGAAAGTAAAGAAATGCATTTTGTAGTTTGTGGCAATTTTATATTTTATAGCTCTAAGACTATCATTGCACATAGTTTTATTTTTTGTTTTTTGACATATTTCTGATTTGACTTGTACAAATAACACCGTTCAATGCTGATGTTTTCACTTTTCTGATCCTAACCTGCTTCCTCTCTGTATTGATGAGTAGTTCCAGTTTTATTACCAAATAAACATAAAGAAAACGTTGCTATTCTATTTTGCAAGCCTTCCTTTGAATGCTGTCAAATTTGGTGCCGAGTGTTTCAGCTGTGCTCTGGGGATCAGCGTGCACCCACTCTCCAGTAAGCAAAGCAGTGGCCGACTTAGCTGGAAGTGATAAATGATGTCATAGTGCAATTTGCATATTTAGCTACAACCATGTCAAAGTAATGTAAACTTTAGGAGAGAGGAATAATATCTATCTAGTGATTTTATATATACCAGCTCATGGTCAGACTGCAGCTGGGAAGGCCTGCTGCACATGGACCGAGTAAAGCTTTTTATGATAGACTTTTTGTATTAGAGATACCAGAAAAGTTGTTAGATACATCTCCAAACACCTTTCTGTAAAATAGTCACTACACAGAGCTCAATATCCACTGCTGTTAGTATCTGACTTCTGCACAAAGCAGGTCACATAGCAAACACAGAGCAAAAGCTGCATCAGTAAATTTAGTCTCTCTTTTAAGGTGAGTGTTATTGTAAAATACTGTGCACAGCCTATAATTCAGTTTTGCAAGCTGGGTACTCGAAAATATGCTCCTTTTAATACTTCTATGTGCAACTCGTCACAGAAGCAGCACTAATAACAGGTATCGTCTGGGACTCTGATAGCAATCAGTGGAAAATGTTTTGTTCATCGATCATTACATAAATGCCAAGCTCTACAAGAGTCCTGCAAAAAGAAAAGAAAAAAAAATCAGCACACTCTCGGTTTAATACTAACAAAACCAAGTGCTGCTACCAGAGACACCAGATGATGCAAGACCAAAACAGTCCTGATGTTTACAGTGGTCCAAGGCAATGCAGCAGAAGCAGGATGGTGTTGTCTACTATTCCTTGTCTGCTTATTCAAACAGTAGCACCTGAAAAAACAAGTCGATCCCCCTGAGCTGCACTTGCACAGTCCTGCTGAGAGACAAATACACCATCCGTGTATCTGAAACTTTTCCCACTTTCTGGTTACCTCCGTATAATGTTGTTGGGGATTTGTAACCTGACCGTACAGGGAGGTTAAAGGGGGAGGATGGGAGAATTCATTATCCTTGAGTGGTTACGGGCATTGGCAAGAAAGAGAGACCTTCAGATAGGACACACATGCCTTCTCCTCACCTCTGCCAGCCCGCAGTATCTCTTCAACCAGCTCATGATGAATAGGCCCCATCAGTGGGCAACCTGATTGGTGGAGCAAGCAGTATCAAGGCAACTGCAAAGATGAAGAGGAGGTAAGAAGAGTCTCTTTTAGACAAGACAGAATATATTAGGTTGACATTAAAATCAGAGGGCAGTCTGTTGTCTGTAAAACTGTGAAAATACAAGCAAAGTTTTTCATGCTTGGTCTACTTTGTAAGTAGTTTTAGCGCAGAATCATTGCCTCATTAATATTTTTTTCTAAAGGCAGTCACATATTTACAGCATATGGGATCAGCCTCAGAAATGACTCAGCATTCTGTTTTATCTCAAATTGTGTTGCTAAATATTACTGGAGGAAACAATAACATGATCCATGGTAATAAAGAAAGAAAAATAAGGGTGAACACTTGAGTCTTCAGCGACAAAAGTAGCCATTTGCAAATAGACTGCATGGCTCTAAGATTTAACCTGATGTTACAGAGATGAGATTTATGTCAGGATGCAGATGCCCAAGTGCACTAGACCAAAAATTATATTGACTTTGCGCAACTCATTTTCTGCACTGCATAATTTTCTCCACTGTCTCACCATTTACATGTCCTTTAAAATGTCCTTTCTACATACATTAGATGGCGTCTTTCACTTGTTTTGTATGCCATTGGAAAAAGCTATATTTTTGTTGCAGCTGTTTTGCATCATGTTTCGTCTTCTGTGTATTTCATTCAGCTGCGAGCTCAGCATTTTTCCATTAGTGAGATGGGGACACTCTCCAAGACAGTTAATATGTATGTGAACAAGATAAGAAGTCCACAAAAACCCACACACACTTCAGGATGGTATTCATGGCTGATTTATTGCAACAAAATGACATTTCTAGGATTTAGTTCGTCATACAGTGGTTTTTTGAAGCGGGTCATATGGATTCCTGCCCAGGCTGCATTCTGTCATCGGGCGCCACAAGCACTCGGAGTGGGGCAAAGTTATGTCTGTTGGGCCCAAACTAGTTTTCTATTGCTTTTTTGTTTGTTATTAAATCTGGTAGTGGACAGGAAGAAATTATGTAAACATAACAAGGCTGGTTAATAACCCCAAAGTTTGCATCTTTATTTGAGATTCCTGCTTAGAAATTTAAAGGATATTTTATTTTTGTGTTTTTAAAGAATCATGAATACTTTTTGTTATATCAGGTTCAAAATATTGAAATATGCATTTCCAAAAGAGAGCATGTCAGTTAAAGCAGATGTGGGCTGATGTGTTGAAATCAGGAAGAAAATAACTCCTTGCTATTATTTGCATATGTTTCCTATCAAATCAACATAATATTTAGTTTACACAGTTTTGACCAACCAGGTATTGTTAGGGCGAATGAAAAAGAAGGAGAAACAATTTATTAACATAATCAAAGAGTGATTTCAGGTTTTTCCCTTTCAATTAAAGACAACATATTTTAAATAAAATATACTATTTTAATTATAGATGTATTTATTTTGGGCTTTTTTCACATCTTTCCAATGGGATAACAATAAAGGTAAAAAGCATCATAAGACACAGTTCTGTTTTTTCAGGGGACATGGAGAAAAAAAAAAAGGAACGAAATCCCGACTTATTATCTCGAGATCCCGACTTTTTTTTTTTTTTTTTCGCGGGTTCTCGAGAAACTAAGTCGGGATCTCGGGATAAAAAGTCGGGATCTCGAGATAATAACTCGGGATCTCGAGATAATAACTCGGGATCTCGAGATCTCGACTTAGTTTCTCGGGATCTCGAGAAAGTAAGTCGGGATTTCGTTCCTTTTTTTTTTCTCCATGTCCCCTTAGGGGCTCCGTATCATTTAAACCTCTACCAAATAGGCAGCGATGAATTCAATATTTCTCCATCTCAAGATAAAATAAAATCAGTTTAAATTTTTCCTTAGCTCCCCAACTTTAAGAATACACCCAAATTATATTTTGTAATTTACATAATAGATTTTAATTTGTTTAAATTGTTACAATAAAGCCTCCTAGCAGCTGTTCCTCCTTATTTCTTAAGTCTTATGGCATGTTTGAAAGCCCAGCATGAGAGCAGCGTTGTTTTTCTACATGCGGGTGTTATTCACAAAGTATTTGTTTAAATGTCAACAAGAGGACAAACACGTTTTTCAAAATCCTTTCTGATTGAGACAGTAGAGCCCTAAATGTCATCTCACTTTTGTTCAGTTCTAATTAAACATTCTAGACAAGTTTTCTCTTTCAATCACTTTTCTCACTTTATATTTAACATTGCTGCATGTGTGACAGCATGATTTATCTATAATTAAATATACAAAAAGAGGCAAGGAATCATATTTTAATGAGCCATGTCTGTTTTGCTATAATGTGAAGCTAATATGAAGAAATAGCAGGTGACCTGTACTTGTATAGATTTAGTAACATTTCTGTATTGATGGTTGATTTGTTATTTATGTCACTATGCTGTATCTTGGCATTTTTTTATCCCATGTTTGTGTTACTTCATTATTATTATTATTATTATTCATTGTTGCTTTTTTTCCTTTCTGTTTTGTTTGTTTTTGTCTTCTGCAGATATTAGTTTCTTTCTTTGAGGGCCATAGTTTCTGTTCCTCTGCTCTGGTTTCCTTTTTCCTTCATCTTGTCTGCCTGTTTCTCAGCACAGGTGCTTTTTATCATCGTATTTTGCTCTGTTTGCATCATCACCCAGCTGCTTCCCATTGACATCTGATTAGTCCCTCTGGTTCTTTGCTACTTTCCTTTCTCCCACAGTGTGCTTAAGCCAGGGGTGTCCGAAGTCGGTCCTCGAGGGCCGGCATCCTGCATGTTTAAGTTCTCTCCCTGGTTTAACACATCTGCATCAATGATGGCTCATTAGAAGGTCTAAGGACAACATTGACAAGCTGAAAAGGTTGTTGTTACCACCAGGGAGAGAACTAAAACATGCAGAATGCCGGCCCTCAAGGACTGACTTCGGACACCCCTGGCTTAAGCTCTTGGGTTCTCCGCTGTCTCTTTCTGTTGCTTACAGTACTTTGTACATTTAGTCCATTTTTTACCGTGTTTGTTCCTACCACACTCAGCTGCATGGTTTGTCTTTTCTCCATTAAATATGGATTCTGTGACAATTCCAAATTCCTGCCTGCATTTGGATCATACTGTGAAAACCACATGACATGACACCGTGACTGAACCAGGCAGCAAGGGGGTTCGAAACGGCAACCCGGCACTTACAAGTCAAAGCCAAGCCACAGATGCCAAAAAAACTTGTTACCCTGGAAGAATTAGAATATTTTATTATTTTTAATAAGGTTCTGATACAACTACATAAGTAGTTAATGTTTTAGGTGTGGTATATTATTTTTGGTGACATTACAAATTCTGATTACTTGAACTAGCAGAAGTTACCAGTTAGTCTTAGTGGAGTCGAGACTAAGCTGAAGTCCTTTGGTCTTGAAATGAAACCAATCTCAAAAAAATACTAACAAATTGGAATTTATAACTTAGGTGCCCTGAGAAATCTGATGGTGACCAGAGCTTCCCAATCTTCAGGTTGATTGAACAGGTACTGGCTGTTCAGAAGCCTCTGAATCAGTTTTTTTTTCTTTTTCCTTAATGCACTACTCTAACCCTTACCAGGTCATGCTGACAGCACGCTTTGATGTTGCCACTCTTACTGAGGAAAGAAGACTGAAAATTAGATGTTTTTAGTATCATGTTAAGACATGGCTGCCTGTGAGAGACAGCAAGACATTCAGAAAATGACAGGAAGTCTGAACTGATTGCACAAAGTTTCATCTGGATCCTTTTTAGCTTTCCATCTCTTGGAACAAGTTGGATTTAGAAAATGTGGGTAGATTTCTGCAACTCCCAAAGTTAATGTAAAGATATGCATTTCCCACGTTACGTGAGGCAGCAGTTTTTGTCATGCTAGGCATGTCAGCAGCACAACTAGAACTAATTGATATTATAAACTGCTAAAGACAATTTAAATATAAAATGCAAACTTCATATTCATTTTGTTTTTGGTTTTAAAATAATACTGAGACCTGATAAAGAGTGACACACATACATGTGAATTTACCTCTTGTCCATTTAAACAATTATTGACCAACTAGGGATGGATGCTGAAAAAATGCTTTTGGTTTATTCTTTATTTTCAGTTTCTGGTGAGAAATTGAAATTAGTTAAACTTTACAAAATAGAAATATGTGGGTGGAAAATAGATGGAATCGCAGAAAATATTTGCCCAACAAAAAAAAAGCCTTCATGCTGTCTGTCACCTGCCAGAAATAGAAAGCTGTATAAAGGCTGTGAGTAAGGCTGTTGAACAAGTCAAACCTTTAGGTACAAAACACAATGTAAACCTGCAACAATACTTCCTCCCTGACCCCAACGTAACACGCACAAAGCAAATGAAGCATTAAGAAAAGAAATGGAGACGAGAAGTCCTCTTGTAAAGCAACTTGCTGCCAGGAGAGGAAAGAAGACGTGTGAGGACAAAAGAGAGGGATGCTCAGCGGCTCCAGAAACAGACCTCTGAAAATTGATGGAGTCTGAGAAAGAAATTGATAGTTAGAGGACAGGAAGCAGCCTGTAAGGCAATTATCACTATCTCTGCCATTTGATTTAGGACCGTATGAGTGTGTATTACTGTGAATTAATCAAATCTAACGCAGACGTATCAAGAGCTCATTTCTGGGCTTAAAATTCAATGATTCTTGTCCATAACTATCTTGTTCTCATTAACACGAAATAGGAAATTACATCCAAGCAGAGGAAAAAATATGTATTATACATACGTGGAGAGCATAAAGTCAAGTTGATCATCATAAACAGGACTTCTCATGAATACAAATTAAAGGCAAAGTGGTCAGTAAACCCACGCAATCCTCCAAAACGTAATAAGAATCCATGTAAATATAAATAAAAATGAGCATTAAAATCAGAATTATCTCAACCTCTCCTCAACATACAGACCATGCATGTACGCATTTTTAAACCATATGTGCCACCCACAAACTGCAGTGTGGGCTTGATGATCCTCCAGATATTGCTCCAGGATCAGGGTTAGGCTTGATTTACTGTCAGTGTTCTTCTTTATGCAAATGACTCAACTATTTATTTCCACTGAAAGTAGATTTTTTTAAGAAGGGGAACAGTTACGATAAGTTGCGGTTTAATCAAAGACATAGATGGCTTGTAATGAATTCTGTGAGTGGTCACAATAAATGTATCTTAACTGAACCCCATGTGCTTTATAAAGTGCTGGGACACATCAGTAACGTAGCAGGGTTATATTTAGGAATATACGAGGATCTCTTGTGCCCCCTATTGGAATTACTCCTGCTTAAATGTCCCTTTTTTTGTGATAAAAACATTTCCAAAAATTTGGAGCTCATCCATAGAGAGAAACCCCAAATGATGACTTGCTCTTACAGCAGCCATTTAGAGCTGATTGAGTTGAATAAAAGGAATTGTACATGTTATTTTTTCATGAAGTAATCAGCTCAGATTACATCTACTGTCATTATATTACAGCCCAATGATCAGAGTAATATATCACATTTTTAGCCTAACTAAAACGCAATTATCAAGAATGACTTATTTAAAAATCCGCTCAAAGATATTTGTGAATAGGTATGTGAATTAACCCATTAGCCATTTTTATTAATACCTTGCCTAATAGTGTCATGTTTTATACTGCCATAAAACTTGGCTCTTATCAAATGACAACGTTGCCCTCTAGTGGTGCAGAAGCAATCCATCCATCCATCCATCCATTTTTCTACACCCTTGTCCCTTACTGGGGTCGGGAGGGTTGCTGGTGCCTATCTCCAGCTATCGTTTCGGGCGAGTCTGTCGCCAGTCTGTCGCAGGGCAACATAGAGACACACAGGACAAAAAAACATGCACACACACACCTAGGGACAATTGAGAGAGACCAATTAACCTGACAGTCATGTTTTTGGACTGTGGGAGGAAGCCAGAGTACCCGGAGAGAACCCACGCATGCACAGGGAGAACATGCAAACTCCATGCAGGAAGACCGGGGCCGGGAATCGAACTCAGAACCTTCTTGCTGCAAGGCAACAGCTCTACCAGCTGCGCCACTGTGCAGCCCCAGAAGCAATCCTGAGTTGTATAATAGGTATTTAACACTTAATGGATAAAGCTTAAGGTCTGAAAATAAAATTAACAGCCTGTAATGCATTTGATAGAGTACATAAATACTGATGGAGTTATGGGTTAAACAATATGCTTTCAAGGCTCTATGATATATATTTGAACCATAAAGTGATGTTTTTCTCTGGCATTGAAAACTCCGACTTTGCTCATAGAGCGGGTTGATGCTACATTCAAACATTCACTGAGAGAATAAAGAATCTCTGTGCAAAAACACTATTTGTTAAAATCATGAGATTGCAGTCGATATCAAATGCATGTTTCTTTTAACAAAGGTTACAGTGTGTTGATAATTCTTTATATTCTGTCTATCCCAACCACAAACTTTGAAAAATATTCATCCACTTGAATATTCTAGTCTTTTTGTTGCTTTTAAAAATCAGTCATGATTAACAAAATTTGGCTTTTTTCGGGAAAAAAATTCAATGTCAAAGTTAAAACTGATTTCTACAAAAATTATGATAAATAAACACATATAAATTCAAATAGATGTGAAATTGACTGGCTTAATTCAACAGAGGTTCAGCCAATTGAAGCTTGTATAGTCTCAAAATGAGTTGACTGGAGATCACCTGAGTGCAGTGGCTGTGTCAACCGCAGTATAAAGACAGCTGTGTCTGGACGATCCATTCACTGGTTAATCAGTATTCCTGGCTATCATGACAGCATGAAGACATAGAGACTAGTGAGAGGCCACCATTAACACAAAACAGCTCCACCTGCCGGCCTCTGATGGTATCCTCACCTGCTTCCTGGAAACTCTAACAGTCCATCCAATCCTGGCTTCAGCATCCTCATAATCATGATTTTCCTACCAGCAGATTATTCCTCCTGGGAGATGAACTGTGGAGACCCACAGCTCATCTACTACATGATTTTTGTCTTCTTTCCTGTCTGTGTAGGTGGATGGCCATGTTCATGAACACATTTGAACTGCTTTCAACTGATTCATGATGAACATTTTAACACTGACTCACAATTTTAGTGATCTGTTAAAAAAAATTGCAACATTTTCGAGTGTTGCACTAAAACAGTGCAGGAACTTATGTATGTTTTGAGTTCATGTTGTGCAATTGAGTGTATATGTGAAGGGTATAAATATTTTTCAACATACCACATTTAATTAAATGTGGAAAGAAAATATCTTAAAAACAACATTTCTTTGACGATTTTTTTTTAGAAATTTCCGTCTAATTTTAAATGGGAAACAAATAAAAAAATAATTTGAAATTTAAATCTACCAGGGGTATATATAACTTAACTGTAAGTATTTAAGTTGTTTTAATTCCTTTAAAAAGCATCAATTTATGTCTTGTCAAATTTACCATTAGTGGGGGAGGGAAAAAAACACATTACACTTTGAGTTACAGTAACACTTTATTTTTTCTAAATAGCACATCATATTAGTACAGTTACAGATATTGTTAGAGACAGAAACCATTCTGATCCCTCTGACCCTGCTTTTTTGAAAAGAATAAAGAGAAACTTTAAGTGTCATCTGAGGCTATGTTTACATACACATGAACAGAGAATACTGGCCATATTCGTAACAGTTTGTCACAATACAACTAGGATAATCTATGAGATTATCCATGCTGCTATGAGCTCTACATCTGTTCCCTCTCCTTTTTAATAATTCACAGAGGACATAAAGATAAATGTCTAGTCACTGCTTTGGTCCTTATGCTACTATACAAGTAGGGCTGGTGAGATGTTTACAGACATCATTTACCAACAGGAAATCATTTGCCTATAAAGACACCTTTCAGTAAAGCATTAGACTGCATGAAGACAGCCTGAATCCCACTGTTCACTAGTTCACCTTTTCACTGCAACTGAACTGGAATCCAGTCTTTTCCCTCAAGTTGTTTTGTTTTTGTTTGTTTTGCATCACATCATTTCAGAGAAGCCACGCAAAACCAGAAGAAATACAGCTTTCATGCATGTAAACATAGCCAGCACTGTCAGTTACAGTATGTACAATGTTGACTCAGGCAGTGCATAATGAGACCAAGTTAGAAAATGCCATAATTAATGTTTGGGTTTCACATTTTCGCACTGTGATGCTTAAACGTCACCAGTAACAGCATCATAGGCCAAGACAAAAATTCAGATTAGTCATCTCTCAGTAGTACCGTCATCACTGAAGTAATAACAGATTGATTGGCACATTAAACACAGTTATGAACAGAGAGCGAGGTAATGAATATTGATCATTTCTGATATTTGAGATTTTATGACAAAAATCCAAGTGACATTTGCAATGAGAAAGTCTCAAGAGAAAAGTCAACCAAGGACTCTGAAGACAATAAATGTCTTCTTCAAAGTAACAAAACAGCAGTATGAAACAATATATTAGTACCAATAAAGTCTGACAAAAATATGAATGCAATATATTCCATTAGAAAACAAAAACTGTTCTGAATTGTGTGAGAGATGTAGTAAAAATGAGACAGCGCTCTGTAGAGAGAAGTACAACTTATTTACAAGAAAAAAGTGCAAGGCTAAGCTTTCATTGACATTCACACACTTAACATCCACAGTATGTACCAAAGGACATGCGTAGAGGCACATAAAAAAAAGACAGTAACAAAAGAGAAAGCAAAAAAAACCCAATCTAAAACTTCAACATTCCAACTCAGACTTGGCATTTGTGGCTCAACTCTCATCACCGTCACTAATTAAAAACATGCACGCAAAGTACTGACATCATGGGATGTGAGGCGAAAGCTGACACTTCAGCCCTTAGATCAAAAATCAACATGAATTATATTTGTAACACAACGAAAAAGACTCCAGTGATCCGTCACTGAACCAATAGAGTACCAGTCTCATTTTCAAAGCAGGTCACCAAATAAATAATGTTGGCTTGTTTAAATGAAAGAAGTAGCTTTCAGGTAACTTACTAAAATGTCCTCTATTATGCTAAAGATTTTTTTCAGGCATTGCCTGAATAAACTATACAGATAGTTTTCACTTTTTCAACAGAGGTTCTATGAAGTTATTTTAGATAATAGTTTCTGTAACCTTCATCCTCTGTGCCCATTTATACCTTCAGCTGCTGAAGATGCTAAAGCTTGTAAAAGGTGAGGAACATTATGAATAAGAAAATTTATAAAGAAATCCAGGAACATATAGATTAATCATAAATCATTTTGATTTATGGGAACTTCAGCATGTTTTTCTAATATTTTGTAGCCCTGCTATGAAGTCACCCTAGTTCTGCTTCTGACTAGTTGATGACCAGCATGAAAAGCAAATCGCTACTCAGCTCAGACTAGGATGGAACATCAGCATATATGTATATCAACAATATTATATTTAACTTGAGAAGGATTGATCCATTTTTTGAGATTTGGTTTCAAAAATCAGTGTTGCTTGAATTCTCTACATCATCCACTAAATCTCTTAATCCACATTTTCCCGGGGATATTTTTTTCTCCACAAGCACATTACAGGTTCTTTTAGTTTAAACTAAAAATACTACTGGGGGAAGTTTACTTTTGCTAGATTTCTAAGCTTGTTTCATTTCATGGCCTTCCTTTAGATTAGCTGATGATTCATTGTTTTTTTCCTACAAACTCATGGTCAGTCAGGTAAAGGAATTATTACTTATAATAACTTTTTATAACCTCACTTCAAAAAGTCAGGACTATCTATTAAAGACAATTATACCTGCTTTGATACTAAAAATCTGGGTAGAATCTGCAGGAAAAAAGATATTTGCTTGGAATTATTAGATTCCAGCCTATGAAATTTGATTGAACTGTTTGCATAACTTAAAATGCTACAATCTGATTAAGGCATGTAGCTCATATAGAATAAAGTTCAAAGGGCCTTTTAAACCACACTTCAATGTATCTACTCATCTGTATAAAATAACAGTTTTCGCATGTTAAAGTAAAACGGCTGAGTAGAATTTGCATGGCTACCAACACAGTCCCAGCTTCCCTTTCCCTCTCTGTATGTCACATCCTCAGTCATGTTACTTCACTGTAGTTTGGCAGAAGAAATAAGCAAAAGTCACTGTCACAAACCAATATTTCTCATAGACAAAAACATGTTAATTATTTTAAAACCGTCACTACAGAGTAAAATAAATTAACCCTCCTTTCTTTAGGATGTACTCCATCCTCACTCCTTCTTCTCGTAGAGGGAGGCACGCACACGGTTACGCACGTAAAACGCGGTGAGAGCGCAGCAGCAGGTGGTGAAGATGAAGAGCGCCACGGCGTCGTGGGCGAGGTCTCCGTGGAGACGCTCGTAGAGCGGGCGGCGCTCTGTGAAGTCAGTTCGCAGTGCTTCAATCTGCATCAGGGTGCACACCACCACCAGCACGTGGAAGATCTGGTGGCCCTGCCCAAAAAAGTCACACTTCCCAGGGAGCAGACTCTCTGGGTGTGGGCAGCAAAAGAAGTAGGCGCTGATTAGGAAGAAGATCACGTGGTAGACGTGGTACCACACTATTGGGTCGGAGCAGCCTTCCCAGTAGCAGCTGTAGATGCGGTGGACCACAGGGCTGATGTCTAAGCAGTAAGCCAACGCCGACGGCACCACTTGGAGGAGCTTGTGGGCAAACTTGGGCAGGTCGTGCCTTGCGTATTTGCCATAGCAGCACCCGAAGCAAGTGAGCCAAGCCAAAAAAGCAGCAGTGTGCAGAAAGAAGCCCTGCACTGAACTGTGCCACTCCTTCTCTATAGCGTAGTAGTAGTGCGCCAGAGCACTCCCGTATTGGTAGACGGACACCCCGACATAGTCGAGGAAGTAGAAGGTGTAGTATGACAGCTCTGATTTGGCAGAGAGGAGGTGGGCAAGAGCACTAAAGGAGAGGTAGGTGAAGGCTGCCAAGAGGACAATGAAGAGAGGTTGGGCATGAGGATCACGCAGAAAATCCACCGTTTCTGAGATCTCCTGGCACTTCACAAGGATGATGAGGGCCGCCAGCAGGTGGGTCCACACATTAAGGGTCTCATTGTGCCTCTGGAAGAGGGTGAGAAAGTAGTACCGCCAGCTTTGGTCCGTCTGCCTGTAGCCAGTGAGGATGTGGCGCTCGCGGAACACCCTTGGGACATCAGAAATCTTCACAGTGCAAGGCAGCGTTGGAAAGGCCGATTCAAGCAGCTGAGGGATCTGTCGGAGCTGCTGGGCGTTGATAAAAAGCCGGCCAATCTGCTCCATCACTACCGTGGCCATTGCAACCAGGAGACTAAAGGGGAAAGAGAAAAGAGGCAATGAACATTTGAATCTGACAAAGAGGATGTTTCTATCTCTGTGTATTTGTGCCTTTATGCAGAGAACAGTAATATTAAGTAAAATCTATTTGGTAATCCTCAAGTTGCAACATAAAAATGACATAATACTTCTTGTCTAGGAGAAATCTTCCCGAAAAGCACTCTGTGGTATGCTCTTCCTGTCCAGGCTATTATTATGGGCGGTTGGTGAGTGCTTTCACTTGATGCTCTGCATCAATGTCATTTTGAAGTTCAAGAGGAGTCAGCCTTTGAGTTATTGGTCAGTTGTGTTGACAGAGTTGGGTACTAAAGACAACACATCAAGCTAGCTGGCAACATTAAGTTGCACAAACATTGAAGAAGCTTTCTGTCTTTTTAACCATTTGTGTGGTAGAATTTTGTCACCTGACAAAAAAAAAGTAGCGGACAAAACGGAAGTTTTTCACTGTGAAAAAATTACAACTGCTGCTAGCAGTTAGCCAGTTAGCTGTTAGTTAGCAGCTGGCTAACTAACAAAAGTTAGCATCTGCTTCAGATCTTTAAATTAATCATTAAAGCCATTTACAGCTAAAGTAAAGTAAAAAAACTTCTAAATTATATCTGCAATGTAGCTGTGCACACCAAGCTAAAAAATCAAACATATTTAGACTTTTTAAATCTGAACTTGAAGAGACTATAAATATTCCATAATTTTGTTCATGTTTTTTGAAACCATTTAAAAACTACAATATCCAGACTTTTTAAACATGAACTAAATTATTCTGCACTGATTTAAGATTCTTTGAAGCACAGTTTTTTTTATCCAGGAGAGCAATGTTAATGTCACAAGGCTTATAAAGTAAATTGAAATATTCAGAGGGATCTTTCTGTTTAATGTGAAAAAGCATTGCATTATTGTCTTTTTTGTTTTAAAAAATAAAATAAAATTAACCAATTACACCTTTTTGTCTCTTGTCACCAAGCAAAGTTCATCTATACAAGCTGTATTTGGCAACACATACTAAATAACAGCATTGATTCTAGTCTTCTGATCTGCCAATCATGTCCTAGATTATAGTTGTCAGCACTGTTTAAGGTATTCTAGTGAACCTGGTGGCAATATTTGTATGAAAAAGATTTTACACTGGTAAAAGGTTGTCGGTACAACCTATCTGATGGCGAATCAACCCAAATTATTATTATTAATTCTCCTCCTTTAAAACACATTTATTAAAATGTTTATGTAATAAATGAGGTTTGTTCAACCCCACATTTGTTAGCTGGCATCACCTGGAAAGGATGAACTCGACTAACAAACTTGGTTTCACTCAGCAGGTTCTGCTGCTAGGAAGAAATCTCTGGACTGAGACAACTGAGAGGAATTAAAAAGGCTTTCAGAAACATAGCTCCAGCTGTTTGACTAAAGCTGCAAAAAATCCCAAAGCAGAAGAAGTTTTTACTATTCAATGAATCGTTCTGGAACATGCAAGATGATTTAGAACTTAAAATATTATTTTTGCTGTTGTCCTTTTACGACAGAGTTGTAACTTGTGAGGTTGAACTGGGTTGATCCCATATTGCCTTTATTTACATGCAGGTGTTGCATTACATGTGCATTTTCCAAGCTATAAATTTTCCCCTACATCTCTAACTACTGGGTGTGTTTGCATATGATTTGCTTTTATAGAAGCTATCAGTGTAGAAACGACAGCAGGCTGACTGCGTGTTTGTTTTCAGTTTACCACAGACCGACTGGAAACTGACCTGAGTAAAGATAAGAAAGTTGCTTTTAGTCGGACCATAAAAAGTCTGCAGTTACACATGTTTGCTCTGTGTCACTGAACTGGCTTTTGATTCATCTCTTTTTGACCAGAAAACAAAATGTTTTATTTTATTATTTTGAAGCTATAAACAACCAGTGCTTCTTGCTACATATTTCCAGTGGCGACATCAATTTCCAAAACTGTAAGCAAAGACTGTGTTAATAATGAAATGTTGCAGTAAAGGAAATTGACATTGTATTCAAAATGGGACGGTGTTATAGAGCTTTCTCCCACTGTGTCATTGTAAGTCCATACAAATTATATCCTCAGAGGTTTTCCTTTAACTACAGGTAAATAAAAAAATGTGTTCCAATGAGGCATGTTTGCTACATTAAAAGTTCCTTTTGAAAATAAACATTAAGCAGATAGCATTAAGCCCAAACAAACTTCTGTATTGTTATTGGCCTGATCATAATATTCTACTCTTCTATGATATCAAATGTAGTATTTAAAAAGCACCGTTAGGAAATAAATTACAAATTTTTGCAAACGTCTTCATACTTATGTAAGATGATCGTTGTCAGACAGGTTTGACACAAACCCTGCATGTCCTGTGATCTGCCATGCCAAATAGGTAAACAGGAATTGACATCTTTGTTTACCTCTGTTTCTTTCTAGTAGAGGGCTGCAGTCCTTTCAGTTTTACTTCTTGCGTCAGTGTTTGGAATTCACCGATAATAAGTCACATACAACGTTAGAGCACCATCGACATTTGCAGGCTTTATTGCAATGTAATTACTTAATATTTGTGTTTAAGACTGTGTTTCCCAGCATCAAAATATGACATTTCAAAATACTAAAAATGAAAGAACATGCAATTTAGGTAATGTTCTTGTGTGCTCATCTCTACAAACCTAAACTTATATGATCAGAGCAACAATTAAAATATTTAAAACCAACTATGTTGACTAGACGAGCGCCCATATTTATCTGTCCACCATACACAGAGTGGTAAGGGAGGTAAAACAAATCTTCAAATCTCAATGATAAGAAAACCAGTGACATCTTCAACATTCATTTCCTGATTAGATACTCATCAGCTTCTGTATAAGTACCTCTCCAATGTAATTACACGTGTTTATAGGCTTTTCACTATTCTCATAGTCTGTTGTTCTCTATGCTCAAAAATGCACATCTTGTATCTTTCTTTAAATTAACCCTACTCGGTTGAAAATATATTTTGATCTGAGAGTACTATTTTTAGAAACTGTACATTAGTTTTTTTATTAGGGTGAAAATTTGACCTATTTTCTTGTATTTTATGTTAGTTTGAATATTCATATTTTAATTTACCTTGAACTTGCTGATGGTACACGTGAGTGTCCCTAATATGGAACAATAAAGGATATTTTATTCATTAAATGTCCACAATACATAAACATACACGCACACACATTTATATATATATATATAGAAATATATAGATATAGAAATATGCTCCCCTGATGCAGAAAAGAAAACATATACACAGACTCTTAGTGTTCCTATTTGATGTTTAGCATTTTTTTCACCACTAAATATCTTCATTCTGTACTATCTGTATATTAAGAACACGTGTAATCAGTGCCATGATCCCTGGATCATATATGAGCTCCTGTACTTCCCTTCCCTGCGCTGTGGGGAGGGCAGGGAGCTGAGGCAGATCAGACACTGTGGGATGAACATGTGCTGAGGATGAGGAGGAGAGGCGTGAGAGATGAATGGAGGATTACGTAACATAGCTCCATCCCAGGTCCACGCCCTTCAGCGTCCAGTGAGCCCTGACATCCTTTAAAATATTTATAGATGAAGACGAAAAACAAAGTCGACTAATGAAAATAAGACGGGTTTGTGTGGCTCTGTGCGAATTAAAACCCGGCCTAAATGGGCCTGTTGCTGCTGGGAACTCTTATTAGGCTCCAATGCACCTGATCGGCGGGGCAGTTTTCTATTTAGAGAAATTGAAAATAAACCCGCAATTGTAGCTAAAATGAACGTTCCGCTTGCTGTTATCTCCGATCGCATGAAACCTTCACCGAGCTTAATAAAGCCAAGAAAAAAAACCTGCCCGGGTTGTGCCTTCGAGGCGCCTCTCTTACGGCGTGCCATCTATATCACAGCAGCGAGATGCCTTTCATTTTCACAATTCAGCTGAGCGCGTACAGAAAGCACCTACCTGTCCGGGGCAGAGTCAGTACGAGGTGTCAGATATACCCGTCGATGAAACAATTAGAGCCGTGCAGAGCATGGATATCATTATTTGATGGGCCGAACTGGCAGGAGATAACCGTCACTAGAGCAGCAGCGGCTGCAGCTCGGCTGCTGAGGAGGAAACCAACGCGCGCTAACGGATAGCTTTTCTGACCAATCAGCATGCACGCTGCTGCTCTTTCTGGCTTTAGAAATCACCATGTCAACCAATCACGCCTTCCGTTTGGCTGTGTAGGACAACGCACTGATAACACAAATACTTCCACTGACACACAGCGTTTCTGTCACAAAATGGGTGGTGGGAGGACTCAGCTGTCAGTGTATATGTCTTAATCAGCTGATCTGTTTGCTGTAGATATTATATGTTGCTTAACAGTCATTTAAGCTAAAATTAGAATCTTGTTTCTCACCGCTATATATGTGTAGATTATGGTTTTCTTACACTCGGATCAGCATTTAGACTTTTACATAACCCTGAACTTTACACATGCCATTGTTCCTGTCTCCACGTGCGGACATCTCACCTGCAGCCACTGCGATGGGTCTCTTTTTCACTGTTGCTTGGAAACCAACACCCACAACAACAAAGGCTAAATGGACACCACTTTCACTAATTCAAGTCAACTCATTCAGCTGTGAGATAGTGAGAAGCAACAGCTCTCTCATTCTCTCTATCTCTTGATAACATATATATATATATACTACATCCAGAGATTTGTGCATTAGTTCCAGGTGTGGAAATGCTTTGAAAAGGCATACAGTCACTTCAGACCACAGTGAATATCATTAAGTAAGCAAAACAAGCAATTGCTCTCCTTGGTTGCTGTGGTGAAATCACTTTTATGGTCTGTGTTCTTCCTTGTTTTGCATTGAGTAACAGCGTTTCCTTTGTCGCTGTCCCTCTCACTGACAAATCCCTATTGTTTCTGGATTTAAATAAGCCTCCACAGTGTATATTTCTTGCACACTTGGATCAGGGTGTCCAGTGTGAGCAGTGACCACATGTTCCCTCTGGTGCCTGTCCACTGGATGATCTAACTTTGAGGAATATGGGCTGCAAACAAGTTTTGTCACATCATGAGGCATTGCTCTGGTTTGATGATTCTAACAGTTTCTTTGAAGACATCAGAGTGTGAAGATTGGTGAAGTAACACAGCAAAACTAACCCACTTCTGCAAAAGCACCGTGCGCACACATGTACTGTCAAACTCTTAAACAATTGTGTGAAATTAAATATGGCCTGAAGCAGTAGGATTTAGCATTTTTCATTTTTAAGTATGCATTTGTGTTGATGTCATCATAAGAGGCACAGGAATCAAGCTGATCATTTGGCAACAGTAGACATCATGGTAGACAAGCAACAGTGACAGATTTTGAAGTTCTATTTTAGGTTAATCTCCGCAGAGCTGTCGCCATGTGTTCTAAGAAAACAAATATTTGACTGATTTGAAATATTGGAACTTTTAAAAAAAAAAATTCTCAGCAGTAGAAATAAATGTGTGGGATGGTGTAGTACTGAACACATTACACATCAAAACGCTGACAAGAAGAAAAAAAGTTAAATTGCTGAAGATGTAAATAAACTGAAACGGCTTTTATCAAGTTGATAGAGCAAACTTATGCAACAGATGGAATCTCATGGAACCAGTCCAATTTGGGGTACAGGCGTGTCTCTGACTGCAAGCCTGTGCTAAAACCTAACAGACGTAAACAAACTTATAAAATTCAGGCTAGACTCCTCCTTACCTCTCCAACGATCGTGCCATTCAGGTTTTACCTCAATGTTTTCACCAGTAATACATGGTGTAAACACCTTTGTCTCACTAGATCAGAGAACCTTTGCAGGGGAGACCCAATCAAGCAACCACACAGTTCAGTAAACACAATGCAATTACATGTTAAATTAATAATCTGCCAGAAGTACTTGAACAGTTAACCTGGAGTTCCCATCAGTTCATTTAGCTCAGTTTGACTGAAGATTGCTTCAGCCACCAGATGCTGAAATTCCAGCTTTATTTTGTTCAACTTAAATAAATTTTTAGTGCGTCCAGTCAATTTTTTACAAAGTAGTGGAAATCTGTGCGAAAGTTAAAAATCATGGCCATGATAGAATGCAACTCACCAGTAATTGCAAAAACATTGAGCTGTCTACGTATAACTCTGTTCAAAATATTGATGTAGGTATGATGTAGGTAGGTTCAAATCTTGCTTGTGAACATTTATATGAGATATCACTTTTACCTTTATGCAAATGTGCAGACATATTAAGTCTGACTACAAAATTAAAATTAAGCATTAAAGAATAACTATTATTTATAATAACTATAATTATTTATTTCTAATTATTTTAAAAATACAACAAAATAATCCATTAAAAGGTTTTTCTCTCCGTTTTGTAGACAAATTCATTTAACTTTAATAACGTATGACGGCCACAAGGTGTCGGTATTGTCAAAGTCTTTATTAACAGTTAAGTAACAGTTTTCAGAAAGGTAGAAAATACAAAAATAAAATTTAATCCAACGTTTTGTGAGGTCAAAGACAACAACAGTCCTGCACAAACCAAAATACTGGAATTGAATCTGGTTCGTTGAACCCTTGTATCTTACAGTCAGTTCAGACATACAGCATTATCAAAAGTCTGGAAAAGTCTAAGTTTTTTGTTTGTTTTTTGACATTGGTAAATATAGTAACTAACTTATTACAAGCTGTTGCTTTTATTAAAAAAATACAGTTTAGTCAGCTGCCAAACAGAACTCCAGAAAAAGAAAGAAAAGTCAGACAAGATATAAAACTAAACAAAGAGGTCTAAGCATAATTACAACCAGCATCTTTGAGATCTTAGGAGGTTTTCAAACAGATAGCTTATATCTTTACTAAGAGTAGAATCTGGTTAGTTCTCGGTTTCTTTTATGGCCTCTTTGTTCTTCTTCACCTCCTGAAGCTTCTTGTCCTGTTAAACATTTCAAAACAACAACAATAACATTAGTTTGTAAGTTTTATTTGGAATTATAGATGAGAAGAAAGTAGATACATGATCAGGATCTGACCTTCTCCTTGAACTTCTCGTTGAGAGCTGCCATCCGGGCGGAGCGGTTCTCTTTGTTCGCCTCCATCTTCTGCTTGAGTTTCTCCTGCGCCTGCTTGCTGAAGTTGCAGCTTTCCTCGATGGCCTTCTGGATGACCTCCTTCTCGTGCTCTCGCTTCTCAGCCAAATGTTTCAGAACTTCAGCTTCGTGGCTCTAAGACAAGGGAAGTCCTTCCTCATAAGTTAACACAGTATAATTGCTACGTTTAGTTGATGTACTATTAGCCATTTGTGTTTTATGATACCCTGCGTCTTCCCTCCGCAGCTTCCAATTTCTTCTTAATTTCGTCAAGAGATGTTTCCCTTTTCCTGTTGGGGGACAACGGGAAATCCACTTTGGCATCAGGAGTCGAGGGCCTCAGGATGACCTCAAACGCCTGACCTGACGCACGCTTTTTCAGCTCCTTCACTTGAATGTCTGTAAAAACAGGAATCTCATTTAGTTCTCAATTGCCGTCAAATTATAACCCATCTTTTTCTAATTTTTCAAATTTCAATTTCAAATTTTGTTTTACTTTCTAAAATGACGTACTATCAAAACTGCATGAACTGATTTGCTTTGTTTTCCAAATTCTGACATCAAAACCAAAGGAAACAGAAATATTTTAGAAAATGCTGGTCTTAAAAAAAATGCCACTAACAATTGCATTCGAGTCGATTACACTTACCATCACAAGTTGCCATTTTAAGGAAAGATTGTATTTTAATCTCCTGCAGAAGACACAAAAAACTTAAAGTTAAAATCTTACAACTCATTTGGAGCCAAGAATTTGGGACAACACACAATTCACTTGAAATAAAGCTACATCTTAATCATCTTACTACAAAGCATGCAAACCTTTCTAACTTTGGACTCATATCTGCAATTGTTCTGAGCACAGTGTAGCACTTGCAAGGCCTAGGTTACTTTTAGTAGTACTCAGAATAATTATTGGTGTTATATTTATTTAATGTTATTTGTCATTTAGTTATGAAATTCAAACTTACATTTGGGAATATTATAATCAATTGGTGTTGTTGTAAATGTTAAACTAAGTGGCCAGGCTTGACTGCTAATAGTGATTTTCCTTGATTTTCCAACTATAAAAAATGTTTTTTGTTTTTTTTTTTACTTCAAATGTAGAAAATTCTAACTTTTAAGTGAAAACTAAACATAGTAGTAACCCAGTGTTTCAATCTGTGTCAATGGACAAAATTATTTATTTTATTTGCATAATTTGTTTCTTTTTTTACATAAACTGTAAAGGTCTTGTGGGGCTACTGCTCAGGAAGTCTATAAAGATAATTTAGAAATCTTAGGTGATCACAAGCTAACGATATTGGGAAACTTTGCAAGCAATGATGAAAAGTTGCATGCACATTTCTTACATATACGTACATATTTGGACAGACTACTAAAAAATTTTTATACATATTGTTATGCAACAATGGTTGCATAACATTAAACACCAGTCAAAACATGTTCTCTGCCTCTCTAATACCACAACTAAATGTTAGCTAAATGTTTGTTTATAGTTGCCCGCAGAGAAAGGCAGGTTAAAAGCTGAGCCCCCACAGCTGGAGGCTGCACACTCATTTGTGCAAAAATGGCGGGGAGGGGCAACAGGACTGCTGTGCTAGTCTTTGTTGTTTATAAAAAAACTGGAGGCAGCATTTGCAATACCTAAAATATATAGATTTGTAAGATTGCAAATAGGATCATTCATAAAGCAGCAAAAAAAGTGCATTATTCTAGCAGAATAGTATAATTACATGTGTAAAAACATAGATTGAGCTTACATAACAGAGAAACAAAAACAACGTTTTTGTCAATTAACTCATTGCCTACTTTATATTGTTAGATACTACCAATCAATTACATTAAAACATGTTTTAAGCAATATTCGAAGTACTTTTTGTCATATCCTGAAAGGCTGCTGGTGAACAACGGCCATAACAGTTATTACTTGGTACCAAAAAGTTACTTTGCCTACTCTGTTCAAAGCCCTAAACACTGAATAAAAAGTCAACAACGACCTTTATCGCTTCCAAAGCTTTCCTGGGCGCTCATAGACTCAAAAGAAGATAATTCAATGAGAGCAATTGTTCTCACCGTCAAGTGCAGCTCGGCTTGAAGAACAGACCTTTTGCTACCTTTGTGCCTCTATTCAAACCGCCAACATCTGCACCTTCGCGCACAAACCTTCTGTGTTGATTACGTCAGAATAGATAGGGGTGACTCATTGGTCCAAATTAACCAATCACCGCGGTTGTTGCAAAGGCGAGCGCGCCAGCAGGAAGGCAGGCATCCTGAAGAGAGAGAAAAAATGGCTCAAATATTTTTCTAAGAGTTAAACACAATCCTTCAACGTTGAATAGTAAATACAGAGTCAGTTAGAGTTCCACTAACAGAAGTGTGCGCTGATTTGTATTGTTTAAAAACGATAGCAGAGCCATGGTTTATTTATATAACATTAACCAAGCTTATACATTTGATGCACTTTCATTTTTGTTTTGACACTCAGTCATTTTGGCTTATATTTATGAATGCACAGCAACAGTTAGTCACATAATTATAAAAGGGACTGTGCCCTTAATCAAAGTAAATACATTTTAATTGTTTATATCTTAGACTGTGGGAAATAGTGAATTAGGACTTTACTTCTAATTTTAATATAAGTAACAAAATATCTGGAAATATATTCCATGATATTAAAATATAATAACAATTTTCTGATATGCACAGCTGCACAATCAATAGTGCTGTGGTTTTGCATCCATAATGTCCTGAGTTCAAATTGGAACTTGTGAATCTTTCTGCATGAAGTTTGCACATTGATGTGTGTGTTTTTTTTTTTTCTGGTACTCAGCTTTCATCAATTATCCTGGCTAAATTGCCTTAGTTCTGAGTGAGTGCAAACATGGTTGTTTGTCTTGTTTGTTTCTGTTTCACTATGATGGATGTGCAACCTGTCTGGTTTGTACCTTGCCTCTGCTGGAGGTGTGCACCAGCCCCCTCACGACTTTGCAAACATTAGTGGGTATAGATAATGGTCGTATGGTATAATGTGTCACATTGTATTTCAAATGTATACACATTTAAAGAGCCTCAGTGAAAACGTGTTTATTCTTAACTCTTTGATGCAAAAACTGATTGAAAGTCAATTTATTCACTGCATATTTATGTCTGTGCAAGGTTGAGATGGAACTGCACATGAAAACAGCCCCTTAAACTAGTCAGATTACACAATAGAGACACAATTAAAACTGTCAGATTACTTATTACCCCGTGATAATAACTCAGAAATAATACAAATAGTTTTGGACTATTTGGACTGTCCAAAATAGTTTGGATGTATTCTTTAATTCTTTCCTTCTAGCGGAAAGTTTCTGTTTATGTCATAGGTTTGTGGTGCATTTCTTTCCTAAAGAAAAATGTATACATCTTTAGATATTTTACAACAAGATATTAAGATGCATGGAAAAACTTCACAAATTTTTTCAATTTGGAAACACTATGCCTATCTTTTAGCAACACTTATTAAAGATGCTTTGGATGCTTTGGATCTACAAAGATTTACAGAGCCCTCTTGTACACTGAAAACAAATCTTGCAGACCAATTAAAAATATTTTTAATACAGAAACGTGGGCTATGTGAAAATCGTGTCTAACGTACTTAAACATGTTTTCTATATTTTATTTTATTGAGCAGATGAAATAAAAAGATGCAAGAAATGCATTTATAAATTAAATAAATAAATACATTTTGCAGCCCTGCAGTACTTTTATCTTGACGATTTTGGCCCTTATAGCGAAAACTTTGGACACTATAGTGCTAATGCAAGGCTGACTTGTAACCAAGTGCCTTTTGACACTTTTATTTTGAAAAACAACAAGTTACTTCCGGCTAGCTTGTGGTTTTGTCCTGGCAGTTTCAAGGAAGAAGGCACAGCCCGAAACATTTCGACACTTTAATGTGACAAAATGGGGGCATGTATGGCTTTGTGCTCCTTGGCCAGCTGTGTGAGTATCTGTTTATGATAAATGTCTCACATTTAAAACAGCTTCTTGTACTCGGTGGTCAAAATGAATTTGGGCTAACATGTCCTATCTACCTGAAAGCTAAAGCTAACATTAATCTTCCACATATAATAATTAATTAGCAGGTTAAGTCGTATGTTAGCCATACTTTACTGTTCTAAAACATTCAGACAGATTGTGTTTGGGAAGCTACTAGTCAGTATGACTGAATAAAGGTCCGAAAACAGTTCAACATGTTTACCTTCACGTACACCTAATGTTACACTGTAACATTAAACTGTAACGTTTAATGTTACAGTGTAACACTTTTAACCAGCTGTTTGTATGTTAATTTATTTCTTTTAAATGAACAGTAACTAGTAGTTTATTTTGTTTTTAATAAGTTGGATAAGTGGATGGTTGAAATTGTGAAAGCCTATGTGACAAGAAGCTAGTGCGATCAAGTCTTTTTGGCCTAAATCTACAGAAATATTCGCTGTTTTGTCGGTGTGAGTTTGCACTTGTGATGTACTGGTAAATGACGATCTTGTTTAATTATTTACTAGGCCAGTATTTATAAATTCAACACAACATGTTTATGATATCTCCCTGACCTTGACCTGCATTAAGGCAGTTGGTGTTGAGGGATTTTATTCATTTTTTAAATTATTATCTAAATCCTCTTGGTGTTTTACCTTGTCTCCATTTATCTCCAGGCTTCATGTCTGTGTGGCTCAGCACCATGCCTGGTGTGTGGCTGTTGTCCATCCTCCAATAACTCCACAGTGACGCGGCTGGTTTTCTCTTTCTTTCTGCTTCTGGGAACTATGGTGTCTGTCATCATGATCCTACCTGGAATGGAAACACAACTCCGTAAAGTGAGCTCCCACAGCCAACATGTTGTAATCAGAAGAAAAGGAGTATAAGAAAGAGGATTACACAACTTCATTAAATGCATCATGTGTCAAATCGTACAAATATGCAACTCATGCTCTATATATGACAGACAATGGGCTTTGTTTTGGGATATCAGTAGGAGTATGTGTTGGACAGTTATCTGTTCCTTAGTGTTAGTCTGTCATATAAGATCCTGGTAAAAAAAATGTTAAGTTTGTGGCTGTCAAGTTAAAAAAAAATGTCAAGGGGTATGAATACTTTTGCACTTTCAGGTGTTGTACTTATGTTGACATTCCTAAAATTAAAGAGCTGTCTACTGAGAGAGTTATGTTGTGAGAAATTTTACTTAATGTGTTTAATTTTCCTCCTGTAGATCCCAGGATTTTGCCAGGGAGGAACGACCATACTTGGTATCGAAAATCAGGTCAAGTGTGACGTTATTCTGGGGTACAAGTCTGTGTATCGCATGTGCTTCGCCATGGCCTGCTTCTTCTTTCTGTTCTCGGCCATAATGATTCGCGTCCGGAACAGCAGAGACCCAAGAGCAGTGATTCAAAATGGGTGAGAGCCCTGTTAGCTTGTTACTGGACACATCCGGTCAGAGCTGCAGTACTTTTGTCGTCCTCATCGTGCAGTTGTAACTTCATTTTTCTTCTCCAGATTCTGGTTCTTTAAATTTCTGATACTAGTTGGGATCACAGTGGGAGCGTTTTTTATCCCGGATGGAACATTTAATTCCGGTGAGGACTAATTCCCATAATTCCTGTTGATCATATTTCCATACATGTAGGTTAAGGTTTAAAACCTGAATAGTAAACTTACGAGTCATTTTCCTTTGTCTCTCACAGTGTGGTTTTACTTCGGAGTAGTAGGATCCTTCATCTTCATTTTGATCCAACTCATTCTCCTGATTGACTTCGCTCACTCGTGGAATAAGATCTGGGTTGAAAATGCTGAGGAAACCCAGAACAAATGCTGGTTTTCAGGTGAAGTTTTGGAAAACAAAACAAAAAAAAAAGTTATAGAAATCATCGGTCTCTGGGGTGGAGGCTGTATGTTGTATGCTGTAAGCTGTATGCTGTAGCGTTCAACCACATTAATCGACAATACAAAAGGCGACCTCAAACCTGTGGAGGTGAGGAGTTACAAGAAAGACATACGGCCATACCAGGCTCTCAGGAGTCCCTAACTAGTAATTATTGGTACATAGAATAGGTAAATGCTCATCCTGACCACAAGGTTCCTGCAGGAGTCAGACCACATGTCTAAAATATCTAAGCACAAAAGATGAACATTTTAATGTGCTTACAGAAGGTGTAGTAGGAAACTTTAATGTCTCTGTTGTGGTTTCTGTCAGGTAGACTGTGCAAACAATAATGATGGAAACAAATATTGACTAAGACTAACCCAACAAGAAGAGTCGTTAAATAGACTGAAAGCGTCTTGCATTATATTTGATGTCTATCTTTAGCAAAGCAGCTTCTTCTCATTCATTCAAATTAATTTTTGTTTATTTGCTTTTTTTTAAATGCAGTTCTGTTCTTCTATATATGAAATATTTTCAAATATGACAATTTGAATTGTTTCTTCTGCCAAGCAATCTGATTTCTGTCCAGTTTCCACAGTGGTTTTTAAAATCACCCACACTCGTGTGGAAATACCAGGTTTTTAAATATAAAATATTGATACCATGTTAAATATTTCTCAACTTTTCCCAAATAAAATTGAACATTTATCTTGTACGTTTTAGCTGTCTAGGATCCATGTCTCACATTTGGAAAATATTTACCTATACATTCCCAAAATCCCCAAAACTTGGTTGTGTTTCACCTTGTTTTTCTTCATTTCAGGTCTCTTGTCGTTCACCGTCCTCCACTATGCGCTGGCTTTCTCTGCTGTGGTGCTTTTCTACATTTACTACACGCAGCCAGACGACTGCACTGAGCACAAAGTCTTCATCAGCCTCAACCTCATCTTCTGCCTCATCATTTCTGTTGTGTCCATCTTACCAAAGATACAGGTAAAGTTTCTCATTATGTCTTGGATTGTGGAGAGATCTGTTTATCGTCCATCTTTTGGCCACGTAAATGTTTGTTTTTGTCCTGCTTATTACAGGAAGCTCAGCCACACTCTGGTCTCCTCCAGGCGTCCCTCATTTCTCTTTACACCATGTATGTTACGTGGTCTGCCATGACCAACAATCCAAGTGAGTGCTAACCAAAGTCTCAATCCCTCCTCTTTTTTCTTTTTTTAATAAATGATGCTCACGCTCATTGTTTTCTATATGTGCTTGTTAATGTGCTGCAGCTTTTTAATTACGATGGTAAGTCCTAATGTAGCATCATGCCTGACCACTAAACAGTTGTAGCTAATGTTAACAACCAACCTTTGTGTTTTCTGTGTGTGATCTGTAGTTTGTTAGTGGAAAAACAAGAATGGAGAGTCTTGTGATGAACTTAGTTTTCGGCATTCTTTTCAAACCTGTTGCAGGATTTCCCACTGAAAATTATAATAATAATCAACTTTTAATTTTAGCTAAAAAAGTCTGTTGTGTTAAGTGACAGATTAATAGAAGAGTAGAATAGTATCAACATATCATCTATTGTCCCTCAGTGAGGAAAGTGATGGGATCCAAAGTGACAGGCAAGTTGAAGAATGTAAATTTACTCATAAATAAAAATAGTATAAAGTAAAGTGAGAAAATACATTGTTCAGAGAATGTAAAGAAAATTTTACTGCATAATAAAAAGAAATTACTATAGGTGTTAAAAATACCATAGTCAGATTTGTAAAATTGTGCAGCAGATTAGGATATTTTAGAAAAATGTGGATGTATTTGTGCAACAGACGATCCATCCACAGCTTTACCATAAGTTCTTTGAAAGTTTTTTGGGAGCTTTTATGAAGTGTGGTGGATTTCTAACAGTGCGTATGTTTATATTCTCTAGATCGGAAGTGTAACCCAAGCTTGTTGAGTATCGTCTCGCACGCCAACACCACCCAACCATCTGCCAGCCCAGACTCGGGACACGTCCAGTGGTGGGATGCTCAGGGCATCGTTGGTTTGATCATCTTCCTCTTCTGTACGCTCTACGCCAGGTAGACATAACAAGATCTCATTTTAATTTTGTTTGTAATGTTCAAACTTCATTGGGAGTCTCAAGGCCGTAAATTCACACAAAATACTATTAAAAAAATCATCAAATCTGAAAATCAGATGTAAAAACAAATGAGCTTACATACATTTTAACCAGTTTGCCCGCGGTCTGGCTAAACTTATTACAACGCTCATCACAGCGTTGTTCCAACAATAACTTAAAGTTTCTTTAAAGTAACATACATATTTCTGTAAAGTTACTTTCTTTAAATGTGAAAACTTCTAACAATACTCCTCCATCAGGGAAAGATTTTCCATGTTTTCCACAAATTTTCTACTGATCCATGTAGCTGAAATTGCAAACTTTCGTCTGACGCCCACAAGAGGGCAGTGTAGATTAGTGTCCAGTCTGCTGCAAAGCAGAGGCAGCTTTAATTTAGCAGAAGTGAAACTTGCGTGCAGTGATGCTTGTTGAGTCATAAACCTTACAACAGGTCTGTTATGTCACCATTGTTCAAATGATTTGTGATGAAAGGACTGAGGTACTTCACTTTGCGTTGTTCTTACATTTTAAACACAAATTAGACCAACACAAAGTAGTGCCTTATTGTGAAGTTAAGGACATTTAGACAAAGTTTTCAAAATTTTTTCTTGGCATGCAGTTGCATTGAGCCCAGTTTACAGTGACACCATAAAAACAAACTAGTTTGTATATTGCCTCCCTTTGTGTAATTTAAGCTCAGTATAAATCAATCTGATCTGTGAAGAACTCAGAGGTTTTGCACAGAAGATTGATGGATTATCAGGATCATGAAAGCCAAGGAATACAGTAGTAAAGTCAGGGATTAAGGGGCTGATAAAGTGGATCTATCACAAATAATCCAATTAAAATACACTGCAGTTGGGCAAATGTTAATATGGTTAAGGTATATTGACTCTTTATACACGCAATACCATTTTACTCAGCTTTAAATAGTAGCCAGCCTCAAACTGATAATTTCATTTCAGATGGTTTATATGCCTTTCATGTCTTTAAAAAAAAGCATATTTTACTTTACTGGTTGTCCTGAATTTCATCCTCTTTTGCATCCTTCAGTATTCGCTCATCCAGCAACGCTCAGGTGAACAAGCTGATGCAGACAGAGGATGGCACAGGGGCCAGTGGCGAGGGCGTAGTGGGGGAGGACGGCGTGCGCAGGGCTGTCGACAATGAGGAGGAGAACGTCACTTATAGCTACTCCTTTTTCCACTTCCACCTCTGCCTGGCCTCGCTCTACATCATGATGACGCTGACCAACTGGTACCGGTAAGTGTTGTTAGGAGATGGAAGCAGGTGGTCAAACATGATGCAGTCAAGTAAAACAAAGATGTGAAAATGTATCAGTTAGCTTTCATTTGTGTATATTCTGCTGGATGGATATTTATGGATTGGGTTAAAATCTTAAACCACAATGAGACCAAGGATAATGCCAAAATATTTTAAACTCATTTGGCTTGGCCTCAAGTTTTTCTCCATTCTACATAGAACCACCAGATGGCGCTGTACAGCAATAGAAATGTCAGATTGAATATTTTTATTCATTTAAAAAGACTTTCACCCACCGCTGGACATTTTCTTCAAAAACATTCAGATAAACATTAATAGATGTAACATTCTGAGTTGTTCATTAACTTGTGTGTTTCCTTGTGTGTGCCCTCTCAGACCAGACACCACCACACAAGCCATGCAGAGTGCGATGCCAGCTGTGTGGGTGAAGATGTGCTCTAGCTGGCTGGGCCTCGGGCTTTACCTCTGGACCCTCGTCGCCCCTCTTATCTTTCCTGACAGGGAATTCAGCTAAGCACTCGATGTCCTTCACTTGTTTGTCCTTCCTGTTTTCTCCTTGCACACACTAAACAGTTTGAAGGATGCTATAAAAAGATCTAAAAAGGGTGAAATGAAGATTTTGAAATATCTTTTTTGTTTTTTCTCACATTGGGTGTCACTTGTTTGTGTTATGTTGTCTAACAGCTTCTGCTAGTAATAATCATTACAGAAGTGTGAAAGTTTACGCTGATTTTTTTTTCTTAATGTGATGGGCAACCCTCTAGTCTTTTGCGTTTATATTTTAATATAGAATTTTTAAACTCTCCGCTCTTGTAAACACTCAGCAATATGGCACTTTCAGTACATTATAAATTTCACTCATTGATTCTCTATTAATAGCCTTTCTGATCAGACACCTGATTGGCCAGGTCTGGAAAACCCCCGATTATCTGTACTGCCTCACTACCGAGGGTGAAATAAGGGGAGCCCTGCTCAGGAGCCCCACAGTGAGGCGAGTGTGAGAGTTAGATAAGACTAATAAGGCACGCCCTGCAGATGATAACAGGGCTTCCCTGATGCTGCTCAGCTGTATGCATAGCCACGTCACTACATCTTAAGCTGCTAACCGAGCGCTGGTCTAATCTTAGCTCTTCCTCGTCTGCTCTAATTTGAGGCGGTTTATTGCCGGTGCTAAGCTTTTCCTCTCCGTCTGACAGCGTTTAGGCTCGGACAGCCACGGGCAACAATCTTTACCTTTTTATTGCAGTCTGTTGCAGATGGGGAAGTTTCATTGATCCTCAGCTAATCAGCACCATGCAGAGGGCAGAAAAAAAGGGCCCAGCAGCTGCAGCATTAACTCAACACAACTTGGTTTTTATATATGTAATATATAAACGCCATATGTTTGCCAAGAGACTTGAGCAGAAACATTGGAGTTTCAAATGTTATACAAACAGAAGTAATCCATTTCAGAAGTGATCGAATTGCTGTTAAATTGTATTGACTTTTATAGTGGTTTGATGGTTGTAATGTTGTAAGCATTAATTACAGCATAATTAATGCTGTACAATAATTATGCATTATGTAGTTACCTCATTTATATGGAAATGGAAATATCATCAGTATGTTTTGCACATGTCAAAAGCAGTTTTTTGGTTCAGTCCCAAACATTTTATCTGTTTGCTTTTAATATTTTTCAAAAAATTTCTTTATAATCTTTTGAAATGTGTATTGTGAAATGAATGATCAGTTTTGTTTCTTCTACAGGTTTACATTTCATCCCTTTTAAGAATGTTATTTTGGATATTTTTTTATTTCCAGTTTTATTAAACTATCAAGTGCCTCTTTGTATTCTCTGTATTTCAGAAGGAAGATGTGCTTATATGCCTTACCTGAACATAGTGGTGAGCCATTGCATGTCCTCAGGCACTGCTCTGTCATGTGATTTTAAACTTCTATGTAATGCTTTGAAAATCATGTCTAATAAAGGTACAGGTTTCCTTCAGTGAGGATAACGTGTGTTTCTTGTTCCTTGTCTGATGAGTCTCATAAAAACCCAATAAGTTTGAGTAATATAGGCACAAACATCATGATGCTCCCAGAGGAGCATCATGGACAGTACTATGGTCATATGAATATAGACAAAGCATTTTGCTCATTTTTAGATTTTTTAAAGTAGTTTTAACATTGTTCTCCCACCAGATGAGGATAAATTAGTTTTATTCGGATTTCTCTGATTTTATTGTCTCTCACAGAAAAAGTTTGGCTAAATGTAAAAGGAATAAATGAGTTTTATTTCTTTTTTGTTGCCAATTGACCTGTCCGAGGTGATTCCTTCATTCTTACGTTGGAGACAGAATGTGTTGGTTTTGGCTGCTCCTGACTCTAAACCATGCCACATCCACTGGACTTGCACCCTCACACTGCTCCACCTCTCTCTCAGCCTATCAATTACAATCCTGATTTTATCTGTTGTGTCACAGCTTAGCTGCGACCAAAATCTGATTTTATCTTTAGTCCTAAGGGGAGATAAACGCTTTGCAAAAGACTACACAAAAATGTGTTGTAGTTGACTAAAAAATATTTACAATTCAACAACAGAAAGGCTCACTTCTTCTAAAATACTGGCTGTATTTCGGTGCAAACACCTGTGCTAGTTGGCCAAGTTTGTGACATAGTTAAGTTATGATTGTGGTCTCATAAAGTCTTTCCAAAAGGCCACAAATAGCCTGCATTCCACACTTTGGGCACCCATGACCATCGTAGCACTTTGCCTGAAACTGCCCCTCAAAATTTAACCTAAACACTCAGTGTAGTTTTTTTTGTTGTCTTTGTTTGCTTTCATCAGAAGTGCTAAAAATATCCAACAGTTATTTGTTGTGTCGCTGCAGAACAAACATTTGTGGAGATCTGTGGAGCTCCAAGGTCACAAGTGGTTTAATTTGCATCAAACTAGACTGAAAAGGTCCCCTGAATGTTAATGTGACATGAAGGTGTTCATAATGTAAAGTAAATTTAATAGATTTTTTTAAAGAAACTTTGTAACTTCATCTGAAGAATGTCTGAATGTAAAAATGTATCCAGATGATAATTTCCCAGATAGCACAGAATGGTTTAAACAACATTGAATCAATGTCAGGCAGAGACATTGAATCAAAGTTGAAAGTGGTCGGTGGCTTGTATGACATTATATCAATGTTGATTCAACCTTCATCTAAACGTGGTTCTGCACAGATATTTCTGTTGAGTTTACATTGAATTAATGTTGATTCAACATTCAACACTTGAATCAACACTCATTTGAATTTAACACTGAATTCAACATTCAAATCAGTGTTGAATCAACATTAATTCAATGTAAACTCAACAGAAATATGTGTGTAGAGCCACATTCAGACAAGGTTGAATCAACGTTGATTCCTAACACATTATATGCATATGAATTGACACACAGATGATGGTTGAATCAACATTGATATAACGTCAGTTATGGTTGAAACCCTAACGTTGATTCAACATACAATCCACCGACCTTTTTCAACTTTGATTCAATGTCTCTGCCTGACATTGATTCAATGTTGTTTAAACCATTCTGTGCTATCTGGGATCTTACTGTAGAAAACATTTCTGACAGAGCAATGATTAAGGATCTCTTTCTCTTTCTCTTGTCAGAAACATCAGATTTTATATCTTCTAAAAATGCAGAATGATTGAAGTCCCACTTTTTCCAAAAACAGCATGTTTATTTATAAATTTGAGTTGAATTAAATCAAATGAAAAGGTTAGAGACGTGAATTTATATGATAGTCTTGTAATCTTTCTATTTCCTCAAATCTACACCACTTTGTGTGATAAAAGAACAGCAGCACATTTTTCTGCTACAGTCACTCTTACAGCTTACAGTCCATTCATTTTTACTTGTCTATGCTAAAAAAAAGCTACAAGAAAAAATATACGATATTTAACTTGAATGTGCATTGCAAGACAAAGAGAAAAAAATGGGCAATCTACAAGCTTGTCATGATGAAACATGATGGTGGAACATTTCACCGTGCTTGTGAACTCAGATGACCTTCTCAGACTCAGCAACATGGTGCACAGCATGGCCATACATTCATCCACCAGACTCGTGTTAAAAGGGGCCTGCTCAGTCTTGTGTGGCCACCGTCTCTGCTCCCAGGCATCTGTAGCAAACTGGCTACTATTAAGATCTAATGCAGCTCCTCAGCAGGAGCAGACATGCAGCATTTCTTTGAAATCTCGGTTGATTTTTATCTTAATTGTTTTTAGCTCCTACTTAGATGTTTCAGAAGGAATCCGACTGAGTTTCATAAAACTAAAGAACTCTACCCTGAGCTCGGCGTCTGAAAATGTGGCCGCCAGTGAACATAGTCAGCAGCATCTGAGAACAAATTAGCTGAGCATCATAAATCTCTCTTTTATTTCTCCCCGTTAACTTCAGGTGTACAAATGCAAACTCAAACAGTTTTTTTTTCTCGCAGGGATATATTTAAGGTGCTCTCAGTCTTTGGCTGTTGGCTCCAGCGTCATAAATCCTGCCTTCGTTTCCTCTCCCGTCCTCGGATGCAATTTGTCGCTGTAATAAGAGATCAGAGGCTGTAATGTGTCGATTATGAGCCACTTAGTGCGACTGTGCAGCCGCGCTTGGTTAAGCGTCCTGGGATTTTTAATTGCAGATTGACTAAGACAATTGTTATCACTTGCAGGGTTCGGTCTGACCTTAATCCCCGCTTTCATTTTCTCACATTAGCTGGTAAATGTCAGCGTTATCTACATGTTGCATTTGTCAGGAATAAACCCCTCCTCTACAGTAAAACAGATAGATTACTGTAATATCTTTGTTTCTGACTTTATGCTGAGATAAATGAGCTGAGCCGCTGCTGTGATGCTGCTCTAGGTGCATGTCGTTTTGGGAAGGGAACGTGTTTCCCTGACCACCCCACCACACCGACTTGAGATGCCTGTCTGAGGTGTAATTAGGTTTTAAGAGTTGAATCCAGGCCCCATTAAATTATATTCTCCATGCAGGGGAGTTAATTGGGTTTGGGCCCTGCTGGCATATTGCATGTGCACTGGAAACATTCACCCAACATTAAGCCCCAATTAGGCTTTCCATGATGGGAAACTTGTTGCTGGATGATGAGATGTACAGATGCTGATGGTTGACAAGACCGATGGTGCAGCTATTTCTACGGTAGCTGCGATGTGGCAACAAGCTTATATGTACATTTGCGCAAAGCTTCCCAAAAGTCTTCCTGCCTCTTGAACTTTTTCCACTTTGCAACCACAAACGTTAGTGGTTTTCCTGGGTGTTTATCTGATAGACAAATGCGGAGTTGGAAATAACAATGAAGCGGAAGAATGTTCATACAGATGAAAGTGAACATCCTCGGTCTGAAGTCTTTTGCCGCCTCCAACAGGTTTTCTTCCAGGATTGCTCTATATTTAGCTCCACCTTTCTTCCCATCAACTCTGACTCATTTCCCTGTCTTTGCTGAGGAAAAGCGAAAAGCCGCCACAACCATGTTTGACACTTGGCATGGTGTTCCAAAAAAGTTATTTTATTCTTATCTGACCAGATTCTTTCTTCCACATGTTTGCTTCCTTACACAGTTTGGGGCAAAGTGAGAAGCAGAACTCACAATAATATATTTATTCCCAAAGGTTTCCTTTATTCTATTTCTACTCTTCTATAAGTGCCAGTTTTGTGGAGAGCACATCTCATAGTTGTCTTGTTGACAGATTTCCCCTACTGAGTTGTGGATCTCTGCAGCTCCTCCAGAGTTGCTTTGAGCCCTTGGCTGCTTCCCTGCATCTCTCCTTAATACTGGTAAGAAATTACTCGATTTATTACATAAAAAGGTCCACCAACTAAAAGACTACTAACGGCAATTGGTTTTGTTGGATTTTATTTAGGTACCTCAGAATAAAGGGGGCTGTACCTACGTAAGCTGCATATACATTTTTGTGAGTCTTTCACAGAGCCCTGCGTTGTTATAATCTACTGAAAACCTTGTAAGTTTTTTTTTGTTTTGCAGTTGCTCTCCAGATTGTTTTGCAGTGGAGTCTCTCTGAGAATGAAAGTTTGTTTGTGTGTATTGGGGTGTGCATGTGTGTGTGAGTAGAGCTCCCCAGTGCGCATGCTCTCTGCTCAGCTCAGAGCAGCAGCTAATGCAGTTATATAACAGTCAGCGCAGCCGGCGTCTGCTGTGAGCCAAATGCCAGGCCAGTCTGGTTACATAAGCCTGTCAGAGTCATATTGTAGCAGCACAGAGCGCTCACACCACGGCGTGGCTCTGCGCTCTTTTCGCCGTTTCCTCCTCCGTCTCTCTCTTCCTCCCGCTGTGTTTCTTCGCTCCTCTGTCCTCCCCTCTTTTTCCACACCCCACCCTGTCCTCCTTTCCTTTCCTCTCCTCTCCTCTCCTCTTTTCTCCTTCCTCTTCCTCTCTGCTGCAGCGCTGCTCTCTGCACTGAGAACAAAAGAGTTAAAGAGAAGATCTGGATGCAGATGTGGAGACAGCTCGGAAAATGGGAGGCAGAAAAGTTGCACTAGGCACATAAATCCTCACGTTTGATCCGCTCAACACCAGTCAAGGCTGCGTCTCTTGGTGACCCTCGCTATACCTGACCCTCAACACCACTCTCCTTGTCTCTCAAGTATTAGAAAGACAAAGGTTTGGGTCAAAATGAGGCACAATGAGGCAAGAGATGTGTGGAAAATCCTTCCATACATGTTACTCTGCTAGTAACAACAAAAAGTATTAAATCTGTGCAACTGGAGGGTCAGCTGTGAGGCTCACACCAGCCCCAAAAACCACAAAAAAATCTAATTATTTTTGTTAGGCTATTTATGAAAATGGGTCTGGGAGTAAAAGCCTCACAATTGAGAACAAAAATTATCTAAATAAATAAAAGAATTACTTATTTGACAATTGTCGGTTTTGTGCCCACATTTCATCACTTTCTCTTAATTCTTTTCGTACCGACAATGTAAAAACATGGCATTTGAGATTTTATTCCATTGTTGCTCAGGCTTTTTACTGATAATTGGGACAAAAATTTATAAAAATGCTCATAATTCCAAACATTTTATAGTTTAAGACACAATAATGTCATAAGATTATGACACCTAATTAAACCTAGTAAAGTCCAAGTAGCATCCTTATTGTAAATATTAGTAGGTTTCTATACATAAAACTATAACCAAAGTACAGAAAATAATTTTAATTAGTCAATTATCAAAGTGGGGAATAAACCTCCCTCTGCAGACGGCTCTGTTTTCTTCCTCATGAAGTCAGAAATATAGGTTTGTTTTTACTACATAATCGATATTACTCCTAATATTAACAATCAGTATGAATAATGGTGCAAATAAGAAATTTACCAAAAAATTCTTATTTTTTTAAGAAATAAGACTTTTTTTTTCTTATTTTTAACATAATATTTTATGTTAATATTGTGGCACTAATATTGCAATGATGATTAATTCAATATTTATTGTTCAGCTCTACCAACAGGATATGGGGGGATTGTTTGTGAGTGAGAGGAAACTCAGTCCTCTTGAATAAGTGATTTCTTGCCTTGTAATTTGACCCACTGCTGTTTCAGCTCCAATTTCTTATGTCGTTTTCACAAACAAAGCGAGTGTAAACAGTAAAACCATAGATATGAATTAAAACGCCTTAGATGCACCTCAATGCCAGTTAGTGTGAAAACTCCTGAGCCCACTACGCCGAGTTCTCCCTGCTAATTACAATAGTCTGAACCAGGAAGTGCTGCTGCCAGCCAATGGCCGCCGCCGCCAGCTCATGCTTATTCATGAGGCGCGCCAGCCCACTGGTGGAGGCTGACAGGAGGGCGGCGCACAGCGGGAGCTGCGGTGCGGGGTGGTGAGGGGAGCGCGGAGTGTGTGATGCGTAGGGCGAGATGTTGTTTTGTTGTGGCGATCAGCTGAACGTGGCATCGCCGTCCGGTCTGACACAGCGGCAGCAGCAGCAGCAGCGGCGGCGGCGGCGGCAGGGGGCTCCCCACGCCCCAGCACAACCAACAGCAACGCGACTCTGCGTCCACAGCAGCGCCCCACAGCCGCCGCGTCCGGCGCATCTCAACCCAGGAAATGCGGACTTCTGGCCCTCTCGCTTCGGGATAGATGGCTGCAGCGCACACACCGTAGCGAGCTGGTAAATACTAACCTAAAGGTTTCTGCCTCTGTTGGTTTCGGTTGTGCTGCGGTGGCTGCCAGAGTAAGAGAGAGAGAGGGGTGAGAAGTTGAGAGCAGATCCCACCCTTTACTTTCCTTTCCTCTGCCTGATTGTGTGTTAAAGTTGAGCTGCGTGGACTGATTGTAGCGGTTCGTTTTGTTGATTGGTTGTTTAACATATGTTGCATGCAGACGAGTTGAGCAGCAGGCAGGGGCAGGTCAGCTGGCTGACCAGGGGCAGCTTGGGTAGCGGCTCAGGGTGCTGAGCGTATAGATGACAGCACATGTCTCTCATCTTGGACCTTCACTCACCCTGCTCGGTCTTCTTAAGATCCCAGCTGAGGAAAGCAGCGGATCTTGTGTCTGCGCGAGTGAAGAAGCAGATCCAGATGGTCCAGCCTGTGAGGTTGTCCAAAAAGGGCCGTACCGTCACTTTCTGGATTTGTAAAGGATGACATCATGCTTCTGCTCTGTTGGACTGCCCTGTAGATGGGCTAAGCCTTTTGTTTTGGTTTCTCTTTACATTATGAGATAAAGGTGTTACTTTTGTTTGACTTGTTGAACAAGCAAATGAACCTCCAGGGAGGATTTTCAAGACTTTCCCCTAAATAAAGCCCGATGTGAACAGGTTTGCAAACACATTTTAAATGCAGTGAGAAGACATATTACTTTTTTTTTCGGATATTTTGTTTATTGAGCTTACAGGTGCATCTAAATAAATTACAACATCATTAAAAAGTTTCTTTACTTCAGCACTTGTGTCCAAAAAGTGATTTGGATTTATTACACATGGTTATATTTACTTCCTTGCTTACTTACTGCTAATGAAAACCCAAAATTGCAATATTTCAGAAAATGTTATAGTTACACACAACTAGTAAAAAAAGGATTTTATATTCTGAGATGTCTGCCTAAAATATGTGCACTCAGTGTTTGGTGGGTTTTCCTTTTGCATTGATGGAGTTGACAGACTGTGGCTCTGCTGAATTGCTAAGGAAGCTTTGATAGGAGCTTCCTTTGTGTCATTGTTGTCTCTTATTTTGCCGACAAGAATCCAATGGTTCTCTATTGGGTTTAGGTCAAGAGAGCATGTCATAGCTCTGATAACTTCACATTGAAGTTCAATGTAAAGCAAAGTGGATTCTGCACCTCTCCACTCTTATTCCAAAGTCTTAATTAGCACTGGAGTTTACTTTCATAATAAAGGTAATAAAAATCAGATGAAATGATGTTGGTTTAACTCATAACAGCTTGGAGAGAAGAATAGGACTTCCTTTCTGGATAAAAATCTGTGAAGCACAGTGGTGGTGGCTTAAAATGACAATTATTTTTTTATCTCTAATTCTGTTAAGTTAACTATTCAAAATATTTGTCTAAGTTTATATAAAAACAGTGCAAGTTAAATCCAGTTATTCCTTGGAAAAATGTCTTGAGCTTGTACCTTTTAAAAGCGAAACTAATACAAACGTCAGTGATGCTGTGGTGTCATTTCCTCTCTTCGTGTCCCATACTGTCAAACTTTAACCAACAGAACACAACATACTGAGTGTATCGGTGAAGGGTCATGAATGGAGAGAAACCAACATGCAATTATTTCTTATTGAATCAGCACTAAGGAGCAACCTTGCAGTGCTTCTCTTTGGACTGGATCACCACCACTTGTGCTGCTGGCTGAAGAAAGACACTTGTTTAACAGGGAGTCCCGGGGGAGGGTGGGGTGGGGTCACTTCTCCATTTCCATGCAAATAGGAAAGATTGCGTAATAGCCTGAATGGATCCTGCTCATATACTCGGACTGAACAGCTGCTGCTATTATTTTTATGGCTGACAGAGATGGAAGTTAAAAGTTTTCCGCCAGGCTTACTTTGAAGTTTGTTTTATTACTTTGTAACGTGGCTGAAATAAAAGCGGGATGCTCTTTGAGAACAACTGCTAAACTTAAAAGCTGAGACTAAACGTGATCATTCATATGAACCTGTCAGTCAACAGCTTGGCAGTGACAGTTTCATTACAAACTGCACTGGTATTTACTGCTGCTGAAACTTGCACAATGCATCTTCTCAGGTGTAGAATAATGAAAACAGAAGTCTGTCATGACTGATTAGTACATGATTCAGCCAGACATGCCCATCTGTTGTTATATTGACTTTTTTCCCCATTCTCACTAGTAGCTACAGATCAAAACAGGTCTTGTAAAGTGTCTTGCAACAGTAGTCACTGTTCAAACCATCATCTGAAACTGTGTACTGGAGCATAGTATAAACCTACCATGGCTGCATTAATTAGAGAAACATCCAAGAAGTTAACTTTGGAGGAGCTGCAGAGATCCAGAGCCCAGGTGTCCTTGGCAGGAACAGTTGTTAGTCATACAATCAAATCAAACAAATCTGGAATGGGATGGGAGAAATGAAAGATGTGGCAAACACATGAAAGAAGGTGCTCTGCTCACATGAGGCATTGATTATATTATGTTTTAATATCATTCATTAAAACATGATGTTGCTTTGATTCTTCGCTGGGTGTTTGCGAAATCCTTGAATTTTCTGTGAAAGTCTTTTGGGGTGCCAAAATGCTTGCTTCTATTTCTACACAGCTCTTCCTCGGAGGTGGAGTCTTCAACTGAGCTCCTAAGAACGGTAGAAAATGACATCCGGGAGGAGCTACTTAAAGAGACAGAGGCCAATTTCAAGCTGTAAGATTACAAAGTCAAATTTTTTAAGCCATTGTTGATAGATACAGAATCTATCAACTTGACTCTACTGTAAAATGCCACTATGTGCTTGGAAAATACATAAAAACTCCCCTTTAAACTTTTTTGTCTACATGCAAATATTGTGTGGTGAAAAACGAGTGCTGCACACTCCATTCCATTATGAAACATAGCGGTGGCAGCATCATTCTGGATGGTTGTGTTTCATCAGGAAGGAGAGAGAAGCTAGTCAGAGTTGATGGGAAGATCACATCATCATGTGTGGCACGACTTGAAAATGTATCTTTACAGAGCATCTCTGTTCAGTCGAAATGATTTTATCTAATTTACAACAAAGAATGAGTATGTTTAGTCCCTCGATATGGAGAAACGTCAGAAATACACAAAAAAACCACTTTCAGGTATATTTGCAGAGCAGGAGTGTTTCTTGAAAATGTTAAAAAATCACCAAGGGGAATGAGTACTTTTTTTTCAAAACATTTAGTAGTAAGTAGGGGGTTGGATGTGAAGCCTGATGACTCAAATGTAAAAAATTGAAACTGGGAGGGAAGTTTGGGAAGGATGGGGGTGTATTTGGAGCAGACTGTCAGACATGACTCCCATTATGACTGTAAAAAAGCTACTAATGATCACACTGGAGCAAAGAGTCAGCAACTCATCTGTTCTTATTTGTCTGAATTCCTCATGTGAAAGTGTATAACATGTAGTATTAATATTCTGCTGTCCTTTATGCATAACTATTTGGTTGACACATTCCTCAAAGTGCTAAATGGCATGTGTGAGCCTGTTGAAGTTTTCATTCTGTGTAAGAATGATGGCAGCATAAAAAAAAACAGTGACACACACCTAAGTCATAAAATCCTTCTTGCTGGCAGGCCGAAACCTTTTGATGTCCATCCTGTCGCTGATTAATCCTTTTCGGTAAAGCGCCACTGAAGAATAGACCCACTGTTGTGCTGGGAGACCAGACTGAACCAGGAACAAGACATTGGATACACATTTACACGAGCACACAGTGCAGAGCGGAGGCCAGGAGTGCCATTCTGGCAGCCGCACAAGTGTCCCACTAGCCTAATAATCTTATTCCTGGGCATGCAGGGTGCTCCGAGCTGGTACTTTATTAAGACGGGTGGAGGTTTGTGTGGAGGATATTTGTATCAAATTGTGTCAGGGTGTATGTAGTTGCCGGAGCTGGAAGGGTAGCTCAGTTTTCTGTTCGCCTCTTGCTCAGGCCAGGGTGTTGGCTGCCTCTTAAACTGCAGATTAATTTTCAGTGTGTGTGCCATGGGTTGGTGTCTGGATGTGTGCTACAGCTCGGATGCCTGGCCTGCTACCATGCGTATTTGCCCGGGGTTATGTAACGATGAATGCACACAATGATGTACATAGCAGCACATGTTCTGCAGGATAGAGGAGCTCATAAAAATGGACGTCTGTTCATTCACACACTCTCTTCGTAAGAGTTAATCATTACCTAGTCCTGCACAGTCGGTACCCAGCTGGAATGTTAGCGAGTTTGCCATTTGTGATGGCACTCTTTCTCCAAAACAGGCCACATGTTTGTTACATCAGAGCAATGCCAACTTTACACCAGCCCATAAGTTATGCAATTGTTGCCTGATTTATATTTTGCATTGTTCTCCTGTGTATATCTTGTAATCCCTCTGTTTTCTTCTTCAAGACTGAGGGCACGTTTTTGCACATTGGCTGGCGTTGTGAAACTGTTTTTGTTGTCGTGTGATTGTAAGCCTCTGAGCTGAACACCGCAGGTATGTTTGGAAAGGGATAGGTCACGATATCACTTGTGAGATTTGCGAAACTTGGGGGAGGGGGAGGGAACTTATGAGAGCAGGAAAAGTCAAAGTTTTTAAAAAATTTCAGGATAATTTTTGAAAGAGCCAATTATAAGGCCGTGGAAAGGGATTAACAGAATTTTATTAATTTTTTTATTGGGATTTTATATCATAAACCAGCATAAAATGGTGCATAACTGTGATGCCTTTAAAGAACAAACCGGAAAGGTCAGAGGTTACGTTGTGGAGAGGTTTAAAGCAACATGACGTGATAAAACAACATCCCAAGCATTCTCATCCAGCACTGTTCAATCCATCGTCCCAAAATGGAAATTAATATTGCAAACCTACCTAGGCCAAGGAAAGGAGTGAAATAAGAGGCAGCCAAGAGATCCCTGTAACTCTGAAGGAGCTACAGGGATCCACAGCGATTACATACATGACCACTATTTATGCACACTACGAATCTGGTCTTTATGGAAGAATGGCCAGGAGACAGCCACTGTTAAAGTAAAGCCATAAAAAGTCATGGTTGGAACCCAACCATGAGTAAAAACTCTACAAAAAACTGGAATTTGGGGTTCACATATACCTTCAAGCAGGTCAACAACCCTAAATATGCAGGGAGAATGAACCAAATTGAGAATTTATGACAAGGCTTGAAAATTGCCTAGCTGATCATGTTATCAGCTCAATATGATCTATCTGTTTAGACTGAGCTTCAAATATTTTACAAAGATGAATTAAACAAAGATGTAGCAGTGGAGATATACCCTAAAGACTTTCAGGTAAAGGTGGTTAACGGTGGTTCCACAAATAACTTGGTTTGAGGCGGTTGTTAGATAATTACTGCATTAAGTTGTTTTAACTGGATTTAATTTCTGTTGATAAAACTCCTATGAACTACATGTCAAAAGTTGTTTCCCCGTAACATGAAAAAAGCATGGACAGGTTCAAAAGGGTGTTAAAACTTTAGTAAAGCTCTGTAACCTTGCAGAGCTGCACATTGTCATGTAAGATGCAGTCTTTGTTCTGCCTGATGATGCACAGGAGGTATTACTTTTCAGAACAGGATATCACTTCCTCTTCTAAATCTCAAGCATTCCTGCTCTGGGTCCCATGGCACCTCTCAGACCACGCCCTTTGACAGAGAGGGTTTCTGTGCAGATTAAAGTCTCCAGATGCTTCTTCACAACCTTAATCTGTGCTCATTAAGCAAACACCTGCAAAGAGGGCAGCTGTTTACCTTTGGTCTAACTTCCCTGAAATCCCCTGGCTGCATCATCCATTAGGCTCTTCATCTGTTTAGTTTTATAGCATTAACACAGAGGTGGCGGTGCCTGCAGAACTGCTTAGCGAGTTCATGAGGAAGGAGAGAAAGATGCAGCACAACGCTAGCAGTTCTGATGGTATTGTTTAAATTTAAAGATGTTTACTTTTGTTTATCTTCTACAAAAAGCTCCATTCCTCTCGCTCTCTCTGAAGGAGCCGTATGTTTTACCGTGTTACGGTACCCCTGCAGAAACTGCAAGTGAGGATTGGAGGGGATTTCTGCTCTGTGGGAGGCTAAGAGAGCTTTCGGAGTAAAAATCCTCCCAACCTCGCCGCGGATCTGTCGAGCAAATCAAGGCAGCAAGCGATGCTCCGGTGCAATCCCCCCCCAGATGAACTTCTGTCACTGAGGCAGGGAAGCTGAACTAACCCCACGGATCCAAAACCAGCACCCCCAGCAGCTCACCGCCCCCTCCTTCGGCTGTGCGTTTTTAAAAGGCCTGAGAAATCCATGGAGCAGCCTTCGATAAAATCCAGATTTGTTTTGTCTCACTCTTGGTACTGGCAGTCTGCTGCGTGCCATGTTCAGCCTTGAGGAACAGTCTCTTACCTGTGGGGCCTTCAGGCTCTGAAGTGTGGAGGCTTATAGGGAGCTCAGAGGCCAGCTTCTTGTTATTTTTTCGGGGGCGAGACTGCAGTCTGATCTGTTGACTCACTGGATATTATGACGTTTAAGTTTTATCCTTAATGCTTGGACTTGCATGTACACTGCCCAGCAAAGACAGTGAAAGGCATTTTGTCTCATTACAGTTACTGGCTTTTGCATATTTCATTGTAATTTGATGTGACAACACACAATAGCTAATTATTGTAAAGTGAGGGTAAATTATAATTAGTTGTGAAAATAGAAATTCTGAAAAGTGTGACATGCATTTATATTCAATGCCCCTTTATCGGATACCCATAAATAGAACCCTGTGCAATCAGTAAATAAAGGCAAAGCCTTAAAAAAAGGAACTTGGAGGTTGTAAATTAGTGGCTAGAAGTTGTTGGTGATGGACTGTCACTTAATCAATCCACTTATGAAAATCATTGGGGTTTACAGTTATAACATGACAAAATCTGAAACTGTACAAGAGGTATAAATAATTTTGGTATATTCATATGTTTTTGACTCTTTTAGAAAGTGTGGCCCAGCATTGTCAAGTAAGGCCTTGTGAAGAACACGACTTTTTAATCCATCCATCCATTTTCTTACACCCTTATCCCATGGGGGGTCGGCAGGGTTGCTGGTGCCTCTCTCCAGCTGTCAACGGGCGAGAGGCAGGGTACACCCTGGACAGGTCACCAGTCCATTGCAGGGCAACACAGAGACAGACAGGACAAACAAACATGCACACACACACTCACACCTAGGAACAATTTAGAGAGGTCAATTAACCTGACAGTAATGCTTTTGGACTGTCGGAGGAAGCCGGAGTACCCGGAGAGAACCCACGCATGCACAGGGAGAACATGCAAACTCCATGTAGAAAGACCGGGGCCGGGAATCGAACCCAGGATCTTCTTGCTGCAAGGCAACAGCTCTATCAACTGTGCCACTGTGCAGCACATCACCTCTTTGCATATGCTGTTAACTATGCGGCTGTGTGGTCGACTGCAGTCAGTGTGGAAGCTCTTATTTTTTTTATTTCCTCCCTGAAAAAGCAGACAAACTCCACAGATTTTCATCTGTTTTTGCTACAAAAGAAATGTGTCATCATTGTTGTGGTTTGTGTTGCTCCTGATGCTCTGCTGACATCCTGTCTGAGGTTGGAAAGCTGTGCTCAGTAAGCCTTTGGGTTTTGCACTTGTCTCCTATTTGATGTATGTTCACTGCAAAGGAAGATGCATTTATACATGATATGTTTGTGCACAACCTGTACACTGTGTGTGTTTATACAACATGTTCTGTAGCTGTTTATGTGTCCAATGTTTTTGCTGATCCCTTCATATTCCGGGCCTTCAGTTTGGGTGTCTGTTTCATCTAATTGAAGGTCAATATTTGCATGAGCATTCCTACAGACACGTTTCCTGCAGAGGCTCCGGTTGGATAGGACACAGGCTGCCCCTGTGCTTTAAGAATCAGACTGGCTGTCATGTTCTGATGTAACATCCTGATGAAAACGTTTGTGGTCTGATGTTTTTTAAACGGTCTGAACTCATCTTGTGCACACGAGACCATTAAAGTAACATTACTGGGGAATGATGAAGTTCTAAATTATACGCTGAGCACTGTGATGGTTTTAAACTTTAGTGTCCAAATAGGGTATTTGAAAGCAAGAAATTGAATTGGAGAAGAAACAAGACGTAAATTGCAGGAGTCAGGCAGTTAGGTCTCAAGTATTGATTGCAGGAAGTGTAATAACTCATAGCTAATCTGAGCCATCAATTATTTTTCAAGACTGTTAATGTCAGGGGAGTAAATATACATCCAGTTCATAAGACAAAACGATACGATACAGTGCAAGTTTCATAAGAAGGAGAATATTTTTTAGAAATCCACACCTCTATTTTTATTTCATTTTAAAATTATTGGTTGACCTGTCCATATATTGAGGATCCTTATTTTTGTCTGATTTAAGTAGGTCCAAATGCTGAAAAATGTGCTGCAATTACTTCCATCTTGTGTTTTTACAAAAGGTTTTACACGTTTCGAACTAGGTTTTAAGAATCACTTTTTAGAGTAAAATTATTCAGTTTAGTCAAAAATGTCTTTAAATTTTGGGCTCCATAGGACCAAATGCAGTCCAGATTTCTTAAAAAACTGTGAAGGAAATGTTTATTTTAGTTCAACTTAGAAACTTCGAAGCTATTTACTAGCTGAAAGTCTGAAAATTAAAGCTTTATTTCCATACCCAATCATAATTTATTAAAATTATCTAGTCTTGGAAAATGATAAAATCAAATTTCAGACAGTTCAAGACTGAAACTGGATATTCTGATTGGTCAATTTAGTTAGTCCATCTTTAAGAAGATTGTTTTGCAGTGTAATTCATGTATGTCTTGCCAATTTTAAACAATCAATCCTTTGCTCACACTGAATTTAGTGAACTACAAATAAGTCAGTTTTAAACCAAACCTCAATCTAACCAAGTCTCCATGGTGGTAAAACCCAACAATAGTAAACATGAATGAAAGTAAAGCCAGTACTAAAGAGAAGTTACCGCAGCCACTCCTAACTCAACATGCAGACTTTTTGTTTTTTTCTGGTTGTTGGAATGTTTTCTGTCTGGGTCAAACTTTTGTAACTAATGTATTATTGGTACTAAAGAACACCTTCATTTCTCAGAGAAATGCTAAAGATTTGACACATACAATGCTTTCCTTGTACCTCAACAGCCTGGTAGCCACCCGGCAAACACTAGACTTTGATGGAGAATTTTTTTTCTTTTTTTTTACAGATGTTAGAGATTTTCTTCTAAAAATATGTTGAACTGTTGAATTATTGACCATCAATTCTTATTGAAGTTCTTATTGTTTAAGAACTTAAATTTTAAACATTTTTTATTGTTTGAAAATTGTCTGAAAAGAGCTTAGAACTGTGCAAGCAAGTTTATACATAAACGCTTGACATAAAAAAAATGTATTAGTGATCTCCAGAAAAAGCAGATCATGTGTTAGAGACACTTTAAAGACATATATTTTTTTATTTTGCAGTGCCACAGTCTCACACATACATACACTGTCTGCAACATGCGTTCTCTGCAAACTTTTGCACCGCTGGAGAGGATCCCCTCTCCTCCTCCTCCTGCCTCTTGCAAGAGCAAAACCCCCAAAGCTGCTGACACAGACTCACGGAGCGTAATTGAGAAAATAAATAGATGATGGGGATGATGGGAAGAGAGTTTTCCTCTCATCGTAGGGCTAAATGTTTATCCTCTGCCGCTAGATGCTGAAGGCAAGGTTTTCATCAGCCTTTGATTTCCAAAGATGGATAAGGTGCTGAGGATAAACTAAGAGAAGGTAAATAGTTAAGGCTTGCATGGAAATAAAAACAAACAAACATAGAATCTCAACTCTTCAGTTTTAGTTTCCTGTTAATTTTTTCCTTGTAGCTTTTATGTTTCCTCTAACTTTGTGTTTAAACTCCTCATAGCGATTGTTGAAGCCCAAATCCAGTAAAATAAAATCTCATCAGATTTTACTTTACTGATGAGAAAAAGGCTCCTAAAATTCAATCTGCCTGGAAGAAAATGCAGCACTTTGTTTTGACTGAACAGCAGCACGATTAAAAATCCAATAATCAGCTATGCTGGCAAAAAGTTGAAACAGAACAATAACCATTTTTCAGGTGGGACGACTGTGCTTCAGGCCCCCGGAAAATGGCAAACTTTGAATGAATCTTCATCCCTTGATAACAGCTGTTACTGCTGTAGTTAGCAGAACCTGGTCAAAGTTTACATGCATTACAATTTTTTTAAAACATATTTTTCCCCGAGTCAAATGTTGACATTGTGCAGTCGAAGTGTATGAATAAAAAATTCTCCACATCTAGTTGTGGTTTCAATAAGGAACTTCTGAAAACCAAACTTTTTAGAATGGATTGATGAATGGAACCATTGCTGGATGAAGAGATGGATGGACATGTGAATGAATGGATTAATGGACAAATAGCTTGTGAATAGTATTATAGATAGATGGTTGCATGGATGTAGCAACAGACCAGTAATTGTTCCTTTCTTCCTAAACCTTTCCTTGCTGTTATCCTCTGCTGTATCATCTGTTAAAGATGTTTACTCATCTTTAACAGAACCTGCACCTATTTAAACAGCAGGTTTTACTGCCCTGTAACGTGTCTCAGTATTAGTTGGTGACACGAGGCAGTAAAATTTAATGGACTGGGTGAAATGAATTGTGCCATCAGTTAGCCATAGCTGCTCTAACAATAGCTATGGAGAGATATTGCATATGAAGCTTCCTGTAAGAAGCTCTTCCTCAGTCTGAGGAGTTGGACTGCTTTAATTATGTAATCCTGTCATTATCAGCCACCTTGATCAGCAGTCAGTGTGTTTGCGTCCAGATAGCCTGCTACCTCCTCCCTGTTCCCTGTGTTGCACTGTCAGCACGCCACCAGGGAGAAAGGCCAGCTTAGTCACTACATTCAGTTTTTCATCAACACTCTGCAACTTTAATATGCTTAATGGCGCTCCCTTTGTCCTCCGAGGACGCTCCCTTCGCCCTGGTGTCAGCTGATTGACAGCTTGCTGGGCCAGGGGGATGGTATAGTGGAAGGACATGCGGTGCTCTTCTCTGGCTCCGGTCAAGACATGATTTTTCACTCTGACAACCGCAGCCACAAGGACACTACAGGCTGGTGCACACCTGGCAGTCAAGCAGGCTTTTCTTGCTGTTATCTGAAAGACTCCTCGTTTCTTCTTTTCCGTCTTCAGAGAGCCTCAGTGTGGGTATAGCTCTCATTGGGATTCTTTCTGAGCATTGTTGCATTGGAGCAGCGGCGGCGCTGGATTCCCACTCATTGCCCCTGAGTAGGGTGTCCATTACAGTGGGAGTGCCCAAATTACACAGCGGCAGGAGATGAGAGAGAACAGCCCTGGTGAGAACTGTATTGTGAGAGGACAGGAGAGTTGACGGGTGTAAAGTGAAGAAATCAATTTGCCCGAAAAAAAGAGCGTGAAACACACCAAGGCATTGTTGCCTTGGTGTGAAGAAGTATGTTTTCAATATCAGCTCTGCAGTAAGGCTGTAAATCTTGACTTAAATTGTTATGGTTAATGCGTCTGCAGTTTTTCTCTTCTTTTTTTCCTTTTCTGTCAGTGCTAAAGCATAATGTGTCTTTGTCAGCCTGTGGGATGGATGGTCTTGTGAGAGCGAGCTGTCCCTGTTGTAACAGTATTTCTTTCATTGGCTGTGTTTTCCCTCACCCGGTCCGTCATGTTATCAGCATCTCCAAAACACAAGTCAGACATCGGTTGCTCAAGAGATGAAACCGCGGAAGCAGCGGCTCGCTTCGTATCATCAGGGTTTCACCTCATCAATCCCTGTAATGCAGTTTATTGCTTTTCTGTGTAACTTCTCTGTTATCAGATTACTCTCGGTACAGTTTTTCACTCCGAACAGACTGCTATATTTAGTTTTGTCTCTTTTGCCACACCTTTTATACTTTGGTTTAGCACAGGGGCCTACTGTCCTGCAACGTTTAGGTCCATCCTTGCTCCTACACACCTAAAATGACTGGACTACCTCATCAGCAAACCCTCCAGTTTGCCCAAGCTATGTAACGAGCCATTAATTTGAATCAGGTGTATTGGAGCACATTAAAAATAAGACGCCAAAAATGTTTTACTAAAAAACTTTCAAACTTTTTCAACAGAAGACATGCTGATTCTCATGTCTAAATATATCAGTAAACACAGTTTTCAGAGCTCTCCGTTCAGGCACCCATTGACAACCTGCCAAACCACAATGAGCAACACAAAATCTGGCGGTCTTCGAGTCTTGGTTTACTTGTAAATAAGTCAGTGTGTGTGTGTGTGTTCAGAGAATTTCTGTTTACAGAGTTTTGCTGCAATTACAGTATGTGTGTGCCTTCAAGCACACACACGCTGAACACAGCTTGCTGTTTAACTCGCCCTTTGCCACATTTGTTCTAATATTGGTAATCTGTGACGATATGCACAGCTGAAGGATTTGCAGCTCGTATTCAGCATCAGTAATGAACAGGAGTGAGACGCCAGATTAGATTTTTGACATATTCCAAATAGACTTTCTCCTCTTGCTTTAACTTCTCACTGGAGGGCACATCTTTCCATTTGTTTACATTTTGTGGGTTCAACCTTATGACTTCCTTGTCAGCTTTTCACGCTTCTCTAAATGAGTTTCTATAGCTTAGAAACATTCTTTCGAGAGTCGGGCTGTGTTAAATTAGATTTGGGCAAAGTAGCTGACCTACTGAAGGTGGTGCATTTTCTGACCTCATTACTTGTAATTTTTTGCATAGCCAGACCTCCTAAGGAGGAACATTAGTGGTCTGACATAAGCCATTATCCTTTCTGGGACAAGAGAAGATACGCTTCTAAGCATGGATGTACGCATGCATGCATATTTCATTGTTCCTGTAAAATGTTAAAATGTGTCAAGATTTTGTGGGCCACAAAGAAATATTGCTCTATATTATTTAGTTTGGTAGTAGGTTTCAGAAAGCCAGAAATGGGGAAAATAGAAATGCAAAATGATATGTATTCCTGTTTGATATTATTTTTCTGATCATTTTGTTTGGTGTTTGACACCAAGATTAACTTTTTATAAGCTTATAAATGAGCATATAGTGTATGAAGGGGTCTGTTTTCTGGATAACTAAAATTGGCACAGCACCACAGATCAACCAAGTTAAAAACTTGTTTAGCCACATTCATCATCAAGGCTACTCTGCCTTGTGAAAATCTCTCCTGGAAATTATTCATTTATCACTCAATTTAATTTGAAAGCACTCGTAATGCAAATTTTGGCAAAAATACACATCCAGAGTTCTTATCGCTATATAAGGTTTTTTCCTGTTTGAATATTTTTTTACCTTACATGGACAAACAGCAGTGTTTTTGTAATGGCGTCCACCCCGACGTTAATCAGTTTTAGGTATATGTATCCACCAAAATTGTGCTTTCTGACCTGAATTAACTGATCAACTGAAGCCCGTCGTCCACACATGTTCACCAATTGTACAGAAATGCTTTTTATTGCGTTTTTAAAAAAAACAGATTTAATGGAGATTAAATGAGCTCCTTCAGTCTTTGCATATTTATTTTCTGATTGATACTCTAATTCATCCCTTATTGTGTCAAAGCTCTGTGATGGATTGGCGACCCGTCCAGGGCGTACCTCTTTCCTAATGAACGCTGGAGGCATAAGTCACCTTGGAATGCCAACTACTTCAAGTTTCTGGAAATTTGGCTCTGATTTCTAAATAATTAGCTGATAATTAGTTGCCTACTTGTATATTGAGCATTGAATTTACATGGAAATATGGTGAGGTAACTATTATAGAAAAAGGGAAGAAGACGTAAACAGTGACACTGCAGCTGAAAGTTTGGTTATATTCTAAAGTTTATTATGCCTTACCTAAATGTAATTAAATGTAATTTCTTATATATTTGTAAGTTTTGTTGTGACTGGGATAGTTAATTGACTATCTTTAGAAGCATTAATTATGTTCCAGTTTCTTTCACACTGCTATATTATCTACTGACCTGCACTTCCTTAAGGGGGATTATTTCTAGAGGTAATAGAGGCATAATGAGTTATGGATTGCTATACATGGAAACCAGTAAAGCATGGATTGCATTAAATCAGCTACTATAACTCAACAAGAAGTAACAGTTGAGTCCTCTCCATATCTTTTAATTATTCGCAATATTGTCTTTTCTCTTTGTCTTATTTTCTTCTTGTCAGCAAAACCTTTTTTTTCTCTGTTATATTCAAATGATCTGGCTTGCAGGCAGGATGATGCAGCTCTTAGGATGAGTGGGACGGTATCAGAGGAAGGAGCAGAGGGAGTGCCTGTGGTTCGGAGAGTTTTTATTTCTCCTAGATCAGATCTTTTCAAGGCGATTACAACTGGACAAAGGCATGCCAGAATTCCTAATATAGGTCAAATTACCTTTTGTGCTTGATAACAAAAAGCACAGTTTATCATTTTACATTATAGTTTTGGTGGTCAGCATATAATTCTCTGGAGACTGTGTTTAAAACACTGGGATTTTTATCACCCTCTCTAACTGTCTGTGCTTGCAGGGACAATAATTCTTGTTAACATCTTTAAATAAGTCAGTATAGTTAAGTGTTGTCCTGTGTCTTTGTCGAATAAAACTTCGCCTCCCGGAGACAAATGGAGCACTTGATGACACATTTCTGTGTGTCTGATTACTCAAAGTGGGCCAGTCGGTTGCAGTAGCTGGGGCCATATTTTAGTTACAGTGCCGGCACATTGGGGTTTTCCATGCTTTTAATAGAGCCATGAAAAGTTGGGCAGTCACAAATAATCTCTACTCTACTGTCTTGTGTGATGCAATTCAAGCAGACTTGTGTCGTGGTGCAGAAACATGGGAGAAACATGGGGGTTTATGCCTGGCTGTCACTAAGATCGTGTTATTATAAGCAGAGAGCAAAATTTGGCTCTTATCGTGACACCTTAAACCTTGTGTTTACAGTACAGTAAAACTGTCTCTGCAACTGAGAACTGCTGATGTAAAAATAAGGTGACCACAGCTGGAACAGTGTGATTATTTAGGTCCTATAAGTATCTATTAGCTACCCATCTTCTATTATATTGGGTCATCACAGAGTCATACGAATTCAGTTTTAAAATCTACTTGTGCTCCAGTAAAATAGCATGTAGTGATCACCAAATAGCTCCAGGCTTTTTGGTCATTTACCGACCAAATAGCCTGGAAAATTCTCTAGCTGTAAGGCTTCAAGTTAAAAGCCTTACACCTAGAAAATCCCAGGTTCAAATCCCAGCATATGGTTTTGCAGTATCTGTTTGTCTTGACAACGACAAATATTTCTTCCCAACCAGAGTTTCTGCCGCAATGTCCTATTGTGCTTTCAAGTTTTCAAAAGCTATAATGTTCTGTCAATATGACACCTTAACCATGGTATCAACCATCACTTGTTTCTAAATATTATGTCTTCAGTAAATTTACATCATCCTTTGGCTGGGAATATTTCTATGTTGAGCAGGTTGCTAAAGCCCTCAGCTAACATTAGCATTAGCCTCTGTTTTGATATCACTTGTTGATAATTTAGCTTATTACAAATTTTAGTATCACTTAGCAATGGTGCCCAAAGTTGGTCCTCGAGAGCAGACATCCTGCATGTTTTAGTTTTCTCCCTAGTTTAATGCACCTGTATTCAATGATGGCTCATTAGAAGGTCTAAGAAGAATATTGACACACCGAAGAAGTTGTTGCTACCACCAAGGAGACAACTAAAACATGCAGGATGTCGACTCTCCAGGACCGACTGTGGTCACCACTGACCTAAGGTAATTGTGTTTAGACCTGTCTTGATTGCCATAATGTTTAATGAGGTATGCAGCTGTCTGGTGACATCAGAGTACAGCATTGAGGAGGTCACACAACACAGGCAGACAGTGAGCAACCGAAACTAATAAATGAAAGAGAGGAATTAACGCTCTCTTTCATAGTCAACCTAAGAGCAAAAGGAGTATTAGGTAAAATCCGTATTCATAAAAAGTGAAGCATACAACTTGAAACTTGTTGCTGTGCTGCAGTTTGTTGCTGGCTAACCAAACAGGTTGCTTGTTGGTTGCTTAGCCTACCATGCTTAGTCTACATCACCCAGAATGCCTTGTGGTTCTGGTGTTGAGTGAAATGATCACATTCTTTCAAACAGATTTTCTATTAATATTCATCATCTGTTGGTCACAATAGACATTGTTGTTGTTTTGCTGCCCCGCCCTACCTTAAGGTTCACATTTGTACAGAATTGTATTATTATGTTGCATTTTGTTTTCATGTTGAATATAAATGATCTACCCAATGCTGTTTTAGAGCTGCTTTTCTAAAGTGCAAAGGCACACACGTTTCAAATGGCACAAGCGAGAGCCTTTACGTAGCTCATGTGATTTTATTAGTGGAACTTTTCTGTCCTGTCTGAGTTTCTCTTGCACATATGCAGACAGTTTGTTTTCCTTCTTGTCTCATTACTTTTCTCACACTCCTCCTTTCTCTTTGCATTCACACTCACGTCCACTCCCAGTCAAGCGAATGCATAAACAAAACAGCAAGTGCTGTGTGTATTTATGAATCGGCTTCGAAAAGAGAGCTGACGAGGCATTGATGCTCCAGGAGAGTCTCTGCTGACCGCCCGCTAATGCAGCATGGCACCAAGAACAACAGGCGGCGGGGGCTTGACGTGGAGGAGGCAGAATAAACTTTAAATGTACGCTATTTAAATTGAGTTGTTTGTTACTGCAGGTAGCAATTACTTGGACCAGTCCAGTTTTGAGTAAACTCTGCAATCAGAAGGAGGCCGTGTTGATATGTTCTGTGGACTCGGTCATCGTATTTGAACGCTCTCAGGCCAGGCTTTCACCTGTTGACTCGCCGTTGCATCTGTGTTTGTCCAGGGAGCAGTTCAAGCAGCGACAGCTTGAATTAACATCGCGGCAGGTTACCGAGATGTGGCGATAAGTCATGGCGCCAGGGTCACTCACGTATGGAGCCAGAAGGGTGAACCTGCTGTGGCTTTTGAGCAGAACAGCTGCAAAAAAAAAAAAAAATAAGAAAAAGAGGAACTATCGCTGGTTTTCCCATCACGTGGGAGGAATCCACAAGGGTGACTTCAAAGAAAAATGATAACTTCAGCAAAAATAAAAATAACTGTGCAAAAGTGATTGATGTTAGAAGACAAAGACGGGAGTCCACTGACCAGCATGAGAAGGCAGGGTTTAAATTACGGAAAATGCTTTGTTGTTTTAAACTCTGTTACCTGTTTGCAACAATCTGCATGAAAAATTTATTCACAGTGAAAGACTGAATGGTATGGAATATTTTCAGAATATAGCTCATGCCAACAGAGCTTTTGTATCTTTTCATATTTATTCAGTGAAGTGAATGCAGTTCTCTCATCACAGTGTTGCAGCAAGCACATTCTTTTGTTCGCACCGTGACAGAGGAAAAGCTAAATACAAAGCAGCCGACTGTGAACGACATGTACAGTAAGCTGCGTGGGAGAGCGTACACTGTGGTCTCGACGTCCATGCATCAGTGAAACCTGTGAGCACAAGGAGGACAGCTTCTGATAATGTGAAAATGTCAGTTCCTCTTTCTATAATTATCCGCACCCGCCCTCAACCTTGTGCTTTGTCACTCTTTTATTTCATTTGCATACCACTCGTGCCGAGTATCGAACCGTCCAAAAGGGGATCAAGTGTCTCTGACAGGAATCTCTGTTTTAACTTTTCCTTCTTTCTTTAATTGGGCCTCTTTAAATTTCAAAGTTGATCCTCCAAAATTCTCCATTTAGATGTAGTTAAATCCTTCTGTGCAATTATTAAATGTAGACTTAAGCAAAGATATGACAAAAATAAAGGGTATTGGAGTTTCCAGCTGCTATGCCTTTCATGAAGGAGACAGTTCTGTGAACCCAGGAGAAAACCCAAAGACCTTGTGGAGATATTGGCTGAAAATGGTAAAAGAGAGTCATTATTCACACTAAAACAAGTCCTCTGTCAACATGAGCTTGAAAACCACTCAGAGAGGAAGAAGCCATTGGACACATTGCAGAATGTTATGTTTAAAGATATATTTTCAAATGGACAGCTGCCCAAAGCATAAAGTCAAATTAGTTAGTGAGAAGAGACTGAAGGAAAACAACAGGTTCCTTTCTATGAATATAATCAGAACTTCAACATATCTGTTAAAAATGTGCAGTTTGCTGTAAATGGCATTGTTCTAAATTTAGTCAATAAATCTAAATTATTCTTTTTTTAACTAACTTCTCTAAATTTTCCACTGTTATTGGCAAACTCCCAGTAACCAACTTGAAGCAAATCTAGATAAAATGGTCGCTGTATTTGCATCTCACTAATTCAGAGCTGCGTTGGAATAATGAAAATCGACAGCTGCAGAATTACACAACTGTTTGTGAAAAGTTGCAAAACTTCTGCTGCTAATTGTGGTTCTGTATTTGAAAGTAAAAACAACACAGATTAAAGTCTGTAAAATATGTCATAATGATCTACGTCAGGAGAAAAACAAGAGTGATGATGCAGTAAATGTACATTTACTTAAAGAGTGAGCAGACTTAGGGGTCTAACATCCTGTTCCCGAATAATTATCAGCCACTTCTCTCCAAGTTTAGAGTTTTCTTATTGTTAGGGTTGTTGTTTTTTTTCTTTTCTTTTTTGGTAAATACAAACAGGTATAGTGCTGCCGAGCCTCGTACACACTGGGTAGGGTCCCTCTTTAAATGGATTTCATTTCTATCATAACACCACAGCCTTATGAAGAGAATGGGTCAGTTTATTGGAAAACCGCACGTCTGAAATAATCCAGCCTCAGAACAGAGAGAGTTCTTTCTGAATGCTGACATATTTTCCCACTTCACTGCCAGTTTCTGCAATTTACAGGGTGAAAGTCCAAAAATATGTCATGTGCAGGGTTGTCTGTAAATGCGTAAACCCCTCATTTGGTCCAAATTATAGTCTGTGGCTGCTCCAAAACAGCACAAAGTTTCTTATAAAGCATGATGTTTGCATTTTAGGTGTTGCTTCTACCTACATTATAACATGTGTGGAGAAGTAATGAAATTTCCTCATGCGACTGTCCCACAGGGTAGTCCTTGTTTCCATTTACTGTAAACGCGAACAGCTTTACATGTACTGTAAGTCTGAACTGCTCTACGCTTATAGAATATACTCAGTATTTTCACACCTTCACAATTACTGCACTTCCTATTTTGAACGTCACTTCCCCTGTTAAAGATGTTCCACTCCACGAGGTATCCAAATCCGATATCAGAATTTAAATATCTGCTGAAGTTTTCCTGTCTGCAACATTTTCTTTGAAACATTTATTTTTGTTTGCTGCTTTTAGTGAATATGAAAGAAACCCACACATGTAGAATCTGCTAAACAGCAGCAGTTTGTGCCCGTAATAATAATATCTTAAAATAATATTAGTGTTTTTAAAATAATTCTTAAAATAAAATATGGCATTTACAAGAATGACTCTTTTAGATTATAAAAAATTGTGTTACATAGCTGCTAAGACTATTGATGAGGTTAAAGAGGGGTGTAAGGGACTGCTGCTATTTAATAACTAAAGTATCTGCTATCAACATTGTAGCTTGATGGGATTGTAAATGTTGGTTAACATTTGCACTTGCATGTATAAAAGTTAGTACATGCAGAGACACTGTTCCTCTGTAACAGTCTTTTCTGCTATTAATTGATGATCATGAATGGGTAAAGATGTATGACATTGAAAAAGAGTTGCACCAAACAGCTTAACAAAATATCTGTTTTTGATTTTAAAAAGGTAAGGCTACAAAATGTTTGTGCAAGATACACAAACTTTCAAAGTATAACTGAAAAGTATAACGCAGACCAGCACTGCGTCAAAGATTATGATCAGTGACCAAAACTAAATCTTTGTAACCACATTTCCTTACAGCAGACTACATATAGAAGACAGAAAATTAAATTAAATTGCTGGTTGTCAAAGTGATATGAAGCATGTGACTGGTGCGATTATTACTAAACATCTTGCGGTAGACAGGAATATGTTCTACCCAAAAATGTTGGGTTGACTAAAACTGCAAAAGTATGATGGCATGGTGAGAGGACGAAATCAGCACCACCCATTTTTAAAACATTTGTTTATACACATTTTATGTGCAATGCTGACAGACTGAAATGTTCCAGGTAAAATTAGCTTTAATATAAACCTGATATCAGATCGAAGAGCCTTGTTGGTATCGGAGCCTTATGAACCGTATCGGTACCATTTCCGGTTGTTGAGCTGTTGGGCAACTCGCATAAATCAGATGTCCAGGCCTGGTCTCAGTATTCTTAACGTCTGTGCTGAGCAACTTTCCTGTCAATCATCGCCACAGTGGGCGATCTGTTCCCGCTCTTCCACCTCCCGACATCTTCCCGTCTGAAACCCTCGGTCTGAGGAACAGTGGACAAAGGGATGACGGATGGGTGAAGGTCCCTGACAGGGAAGTACGGCGTGGAAGGTGTGCGCTGTAAAGGGTGACAATGAGCACATTCAGGCAGACACAATACAGCGCCTGGGCCTGCAAAGCCGGCAGCATCAGGCCGGCACAACCCCATCTACAGCCGTCAGCTGCACTGAGCCGGGGGTAATCACCAAGTTCTGAACAACACTCCTATTGACTGTGCCAAAATAAAGCAGAGGGAAACACAAAGCACAGATGCAAGAAAAGAAGACGCATGTGGTTAATACAAGCATCACTCGGGGAAGGGGTGAAGGAACCACGAAAATGGGGCATTTGAAAGGGAAAGCAAACAAGGAGGCGGACGAGCATGAAAAAAGACACAATTAGAGCAGGAGAGGATCATCTCCTCCTCCTGACTCATCCCCATCTCCTGGCTGTAAGTCCCACCCGGCCACCACGTGTTGTCGGCCTGCATGGATTCATGCTCCCCTCTGCCTGCCTTCTGATCAGCGGCCCAGCCACCCGCTCATTTCGAGTGCCGGCTCGGCGCTGTGCTGAGCGTGTTTATTTTAGAACGTGTGACTCACACTTCCTGCGCTCTCTTCCAGTGAGGCAAATCTCTATGGAACAGCAGGACCTCCGCTCATTCTCAGTTCTCCCTTTCTTTCTCTTTCTGTTTCCCTCGCTCTCCCCGCTCACTCTCCGTGGCGACGCAGAGCTGGTAGGCCCGGCCCGGGGGCTCCTGTGTAATCGTCTGAACCGATCCCACTCAGGAATTCATTTACAGATGCGGCGTGCTGGATGAGACTGGGAGCCCTTTTTGCACGCATGATGAATGTTTTGTCACTTTTGAAGGGGGGCTTCAGAGTTTTTCTTTCGTTTCACTGCCACAGAGTAGGACGAGTTTGCTGATAAGGAGGTGATGATGACTCGCAAGGAAGTGCCTTCCTCGTTGTGTGTTGCAGGGGAAAGCCCCGTGCGAGAACCTGTTTGTAATCCTGTATGTTGGCAGCAGCGTGCCACAGCTGTGAAATGTGTTTGCAGATGATCCTGCCCTGTATGAGAGTGCTAATGGTAAATGATAATATTACTGCATGAATTTAGAAATGTGGGGACTTCTTTTTTTTTTTTTCTCAGACCCTCGGCAGCACTCTCACACGAAGCTGCTTCTTCTTCTTGCTAAGACATCTTCCTCCTCCCTGCACATTTATACAGTAGAAACATTCATTCAGTGTCTTCCTCTCTCAGTCTTTCTCCATCACTCTTTTTTTTGCCTCTCTCTCCTCTCTCAGCAACACACCCACTCAAGCAGTCATATCCGCTCGCACTCTCTGGCTCTCCCTGCTTGTCTCACAGTGCCTGTGAAGCGTCTCTGAGGGGGAAGACCGGTCTGCTCTGTCAGGTAATCTAAACTCTCTGTCTCACTCTGCACCCCTTTCATTCTATTTCTTTTTTTTTTTTCATATTTGCATAATCCATCTTGAAACTGCAACTGCTCATATTTTCCAAAGAAAAAAAAGGGGAGTAGAAATTTGTAGATTTATACAAAAGTTAATTAGGATAATTCAGTGTTTCAGCAGTAATCTCAGTGGAGCTTTTAAAAAAATGAGTCACTAGGTTACCATTTCTGCTGGGCATGGGTGCAAATTTATAGCTTGCTATAATTTTAGGGAAAGTTCCAGAACTATGCATGTGTTATGTGATAGATTTGCGTATGTCCCTAATGTTTTTAATCCCCAGAGCAAAGTTTTGCTTTAATATTGACTGAGAATACAATGCTGATGGGGGCAGTTTGTGGCTGGGAAGTGAAAGGTGAAGAGATGTCAACCAAAAGACATGCACTGATGTTTTGTATGTGGATCCAGGGTCACTGGTGTTGAGCAAATGGACAAACCAAGTCTGACTTTTAACGGCTTTATTTAGTGAAAAATAACGTTTTTAACAAGCCTTAAAAAAAAGATGTCCATAGCCATTTAATGTTTCAAAGATGGTGCTTTAATTAAATTTTTTTTTGTTGCAACTTTTCTAAATTATGTTTTACGGCAACCACATTCACAAATAAGAGGACGGAAAACCTACCACTTTTAATGTTGTGTGTATGTCAACAAAGTGGTGATGGAGAGCCTCTCATGTTTTTACTCACGCTCCGCTCCTTCCTGAGTGAGTCCTGTTTACCTGCCACTGCACAGAGTTGTGCTATGAGTCAGAGCGAGCGCGGCGACGGTTAAGAGGTGCCAGTCTTATCGGAGCTCTGTGAAACCCCTCTCTACGTCCTCTGGCCTCCGAGGCACAGCAAACACAGCGCAATCCCAGACTAGAGCCGAGCCGCTGTGAGCGAGGGCTCTGGTATGTGGGGTTTGTCAGACACAGTGACAACCCTGGGTGAGTGCGAGTCTCAGTGTTTGGGGTTTTCTGGCCTGGTTTTGTTTCTGCGGAGTCGTTTGGGTTTCAGTGTCTGGATTTGACTGAGAGCTCTGTGCAGAGTGGGTGTGATTTAACGTTCCGACTGCCTTTCAGCTTGGGAATGCTGCAGAGCCACCTGTACAGTATTGAGCACTGAACTGCTTACTTGGCACTGTGGTTATGTCGTTGCTCAGAGGGAGAGACCAGTCAGGGGTCATGCCAGCTTGCCGTCGCACGCCGAGACAAAGCGTTTCCCCACCTTACTTCCTGCTGCCAGTGTGCGTCTGTAGTCAGAGAGGATGCTGGGAGATAAATTTAGACCTCCAGCTCCCTCTCCATCTGCCCGTTGCTTCAGAGTAGGAATGGTTTCCATGGGAACTTGCAGCAGGCTACTGCCAGTAGGAGAGAAAGAGAAGCAGAGTGTTTGTGCAGCTTGTTTATTTTGCTGATTTATAAAAAAAAATAAACAACACAAAAATGTTTTCATTTCTAATTTTTTGATCAAACCTTTAAATTAAAGATGCAACAATAGGCCCTCCAGAAACACAGCTCTGATTTCCTCTTGATTGGCTATTTTAATTGATCAAATAATGAAAAATGTATATTTTTATGTCCTCTAATCCAGTGTTTCCCAACCCTAGTCCTGAAGTCACACTATCCTACATGTTTTAGAGGTTTCCCTGATTTAATGTGCCTGATTCAACTGATTGCAGTTCAGCAAACGCCTGTTAATCAGTCATTGATTGAAATCAGCTGGGCTGAAGCAAAGAAATATCTAAAACATGCAGGCCAGGGTGCCTTGAGGACCAGGGTTTGGAAACACTGCACCAAGAACAGTAACCATTTCCCTGGTTACATCAAACATACATTCAACTGCATGTATGTTTGATGCAATTTTTGTAATAAAAATCAGGCATGGGTTCGGGAAATATGCTTTGATGCATAAGTTGGATTACTCTTGTAAGTCTTCCATTTAATTCTGGATTTAAAACTACTACATCTGTCAACCAGCCTGCAAGAGGCTTTCCCCTTCATGTGTTTTAGTATTTAGAAAGAAAAAATGCTGAGGAAGAAAGGAAAACAACAAAGGAAACCAGAAAGCAGAATTTATCTGGAAAATCTTGATTTCTACTTTTATTGTGCAGTGACTGCTCAATGAGCGCATTTCCATCCATCCATTTTTTATACACCCTTGTCCTTAGTGAGGTCAGGAGGTTTGCTGCTGTCTATCCCCAGCTGATGTTCCGGGCCAGAGCTGGGGTCACCCTGCAGAGGTCACCAGTCTGTCGCAGTATGAGCGCATTATTAAAACAATTTAATGTCCTGTATATAAAATTAAATAGGAAGAAATATTGGTAAGCAATACAGCTATATAGTTAAATAAGATATGCGCCAATCTGGCTTTTCCTGACCCTTTCCAGTTTTCTTTGAGGTCTGACCTGCTAGTCTCAGGTTGACGTTTGAACCAATTCCAAATTAAGTCTGTGTCAAAGTTTTTAAAAAAAAACATTTAACAAATTTGATTGTAAAACTGCTGTCATGCTAATCCAGAGCCTGATCAGAGCTAGATGCTTTGTGGGATTTTACAGTTCGAGATGGGTAAGGAGATTCGCTCGATCCAGTAAACATGATGGCGGGAGACAGCGTTTAAAGGAGATGAAGTGTGAGCTCCTCCGTGTGTCAGGGGCTCCCTTGGGTGACTGCATCACAGCCCCTTTCTGCAGACAGAGCTTTGCGCATGCATGCTCACCCTGCGCACGTTCCTCCTTTCGCTCCGTCTTCCCGTCTCTGCAGACGAGTCATTAGTCACATTTCGGGCAGAGACACCGGAAACTAGTTTGCACAACAGATCGCTTAATGAGCTCCGACACTGTAACTCCAAATGAACATGAAATAGATTTAAATCTGTGGAGCAGCTTGATTATTCTTCCCCCTCACACCTTGGCCTAAAAATAGAAGCAGGAACGCCCTTTCCCCACCCGCACCAGTAACAGAAGACTTGTGTGTCACATTCTAATTTCATCTTTAGCCATAAGCGAATCATTGAAGACGGCGCGTCGTAGTGTTTTTGTGCGTAACAGGACCCATTGCTAGGATGTCTTCTCTGTGGAATGACATCTGTGAGAAAGGAAACCCCCTGACTGAAATCAGGGTAAGTCACCTCAAGGCATTGGCAGATCAGGCTGACTGAGGTAGATTCGAGGGCTTTCTGTGCATTTCTCTCCGGTTGCACCTCTGCTCTACATATGTGTGCGCATATGGGTGTGTGTGCTTTGTCTTAAAGTAGGCTGTCTCTGGCATTCCTTTTGCTCATCCTCCTGGCACAGCTCTGACTGTGCTTCCTCACTCCGACCTCGCAGTCTAGACTGCGACGAATAATGAAAGCAGTGCTCTTCCCAAACCTTCTTAAAAATCTTTTAATTGCCGTGTTTAAGGGCCGCATCAACAGCCAGTCCTGAGATCATTAAGCATAACCTCTGATAACTATGTGAACTGAGACATTTGTTGCAGAGAATGTCAAGAAGGAGTGTGTGTTATTCTCTTTGTCTTCTCTCTTCTATTTATATCCAGACCATCATTTTTCACCCTCATTTTCACCCACTTGGTTTCTCTGCCAACACTTTTCCTTTTCTTTGTGTGAGGCCTGGACAATACTGGCAAGCTTTCAAAAAAATATATACCAAATCATCATCTACCTGGACACATTTTGTTGTAGATTATCTGTTAGTGTGTGCTGCAGTGATTAGGTATGTTAATGTACTGAAATCAGACTAATCACAATCAATATTCTGTCAAACATTTGTCTGAAGGATGAATTTGTTCCAACCAATTGATTTCCAGTGGCCTGAATGGAAGAGTGAGCAGAGTTTGAAAGCAGCATGTTTGGTTCAATACAACTACAGGAAGAATATTTTTTTGGGGAAAATGTTACATAAGCTTTAAAATCTACTTTAAAGTCAATCTATGTTGTTTATTGGGAGTGTATTTCATATAGTTTCTTCTTCTATCACTTATAGAAAACAAGCAGATATTTGTGGTGACATCTACTGTTCAGGAGAATAGCTGCAGAGAGTGGATTTGCCCAAAGGGGCAGTATAAAAGGAACCACGGATTATGTTCATGCCAGAATTGGCTTGCAAAAAAAACACATACCCTTATGTTCTGTTAAACAGCCCACACCAGCCACATCTGGTTGGTGACAGACGCTTTAGGCACAGCTCTCCACAATTCTTTTAAAACATTTTCTATTTAGAAGCATCAATGCTGATGTCCAATAATCTGTTTCCCTCTCTAGACATGTAGCGCTGCCCAATTCCCGGGTTGCTAATTTTGCTAATGTTTATCTGCTGTGTACCTAAAAATCCCCCTTATATATTTTTTGTTTTACATCAACTTCTTCCTAATGCAGTTCTCATAGTCCAGCAGAATAACGTGTCCCTGCTGGTTCAAACATCCCAGGATAGAAACAGCGGCAGCAGCCATCAAGCTGTGGAGGAGGGAAAAAAGAAAACAGAAGTGAAATTTAATGGTATTTCGGTTTGTTGTGCTGCGTAATGGCCCAGTGTTGTTGCTGGAAATCCGCTGTAATGAAAGACTTCTCTGCTTTAAAGAAACACAAGCTGGACAGATGATTGGCCCCCATCCGAAATGTAGGAAAACGTGGAGACCGAGGCAAAAATCTGTCAAGTTGTTGCCAAAAGGAAAGGTGATTCTTTTCCTTTTTTTTTTTCTTCTTTTCACCGTCTCTAATGAAGGCTGACTGTGCTGTGTTTTTGCCATTATAAAAAGCTGTCATTACCGCACTGACACCGTTGGCACCGTAAGCCGCAGTCATCTCTTGGGTCTGATTATTTAGCCACTGTCTCATCACTTCCCACCTCTGTTTCTTTTTCTCCATCACCTGCTTCTCTCTAATATTTTCCAGAAAATCTGTGCAGATTTTTGTCTGCGTTTGCTCTGTCTGCCTGTTCCCTTTCTGCAGATATGCAGCTATGAAGAGAACACATAGGGAGTCTTCCTTTTACCGAGCGCTCATCTCCAGAGTGTGGCAGGGTTAGGGAGTTGGAGATGGTGTCAATGTCATAGATAGTGAATGATACTCTGGATGAGCCCGTGCTGAGAGTCTGTCAGCAGTCAAGCATGGCTGCTCACTGAAAATGTTATGATTGGCTCTGTCCGTTCCCCCCAGTGTGCTTTTACTGGCTGCAGTACAAGAATCCTGTGTCTTGAGTTGAGCCTGAGTACAGCCTTTGTAGCAATTGGGGAGGGGGAAACATTACAGAACATAGATCTTGATAAAGAATAGGATTTCACTCCAGTCTCATCTCTGAGTCTCTATGATTAGCTATTCTTAGCTCCTCATAAACACAGCTTTCTAGTAGTGTCTAAGTGGGAAATATTACAATAGATCCATCTTGATAAAAGCTCTTCCTGGGATCCTGACATAGCCTGGTGGCAGTAAGCGTGAGGATGGAGCTGACACTGAAACCCAGCAGTTTTAAGCCTGGAAAACAATCTACACCATTTACCTCCCTCTGCTTTGCTGCCAGATCAGATAGGCATAGGTAGAATTTGCAACATTTGTTTTGACTTCTTGCTCTCATACTGGGGCCTCGGCTGTATGACTGTAAGTGCCCATGTTGTGGATGCTGCCTGGTGGACCTCAGGCTTCTCTGACCCCTGCGGTGTGGACTGCTCTTTAGTCAGATGAGATACTGTGAACTTAAAATACCTTTGGCAAGCAACAGTTCAAATTTAGATTGTTTTGTAATAAGGTTTTCTATCACTTTTATGAAGATTCAGAAATATTTATATGCCATGTTGTCATGTACATTTGTCCAGATATGATCTCTTGAAATTCTACATTGCATAAATATTGACTTTATTGGCTAAAGATTGCTTTTGCTCTATTAAACTAAATAGCACTTCCAGGTACTGTTTTACAAAAGAAGCTTTGAATAAATGACGCCAATACATCGCTCTTGGAAAAACAAACAGTGTAATACAGTTCAATTCAATAATTCTCCCATATACCTGACTCAAATGGTTGAATTCCCTCATCAGTGTGTAATTCATCTTTGTGGAAACTTGACAACTAAACATTCATTTGATTCAGGTGTTTTGGGAAGGGATACATCTTAAAGTTCCAAGAGAGTAGCTCTTGAGGACTGGACTTGGATATTCATGCTCTTGATCATCAATAGCTCTGGGTTCTCTCTCTAATGGTTTCTTCTTTTCATCCCACTTCACAAGTTCTCTGTAGGACTTAAATCATGGAATTGACAGATACACCAGGCTTTTATCTCTGTGACAAGGTTCCAGTGTAATTTAGCACAAAAAACAGGCTGACATAATAGATCATCCACCATACTTAACAGTGACCTTGAGTCCCAGGCTTAATTCCCAACCATGGAGATTGCATGTTCCCACTGTGAATTGACTCTGAGAAGGAATGATCAGCATTGTGGGGTCTAGTGTCTGTCTCCATTGGTCAATAGGTTAGAGAAGAGATGCACCCTGGAAACTGGCAAGCCAAGTTAGTACTACAGATAAGATTATTAAGAGGACTAAAGTATTGATGTTAGTACATCTAAAGAATACGCAGCATTAATATATATCCTCTTTTGTGACCAATTTTTTCTTTATTTTTGAATTTCTTTAGATCTACCCAGAAGCTGAGCAGCTGCCACTCTCAAGAATCATCAAAGGAGAAGTGGACATCACTCTGGGAGGACTGCTAGAATGGCTATGGCTGGAGAGAAGTTTAGCTGCTTTGCACAAAGAGAGCTTTCATGTTTACCTGCATCAATGCAGCTCCAGGGCACCTTTTAATGATGCCTCATTTGGAACTTTGGATTAACTCTTGGCCCACTCTGAAAAAAGTCCTCATTTTTGATTTACAGTTCAATCTCTTGATGTTCCATCGCCTCTGACCTTATTTTGCCATGCGATTAAACCAATGAGGCTCACAGAGCCCTTTGTAACGTGTCTGTGAGGTCTCCTCCCCACTCTATGGAGGCTGAGCCCAGGCGTCCGGCCAATGGGGAGCGCTCTGGAAGGCAAGAGTCACAGCATGCAACAGCTGAGTCTTCATTAGGGTCTTGTCCACCTCAGCAACCCCAGCAGCCTCCTAATCCTCGTCCTGTACATAGAGCTTTGGGGCGCTTACAGAATCGTCAACCCAAACGTACTGAACTGCTTCGGTTACAGCAGCAGCAAGCAGCAGCATGGCAGCATTCAGAAACCCCTGGTACCTCTGGAGCCAGTTTTTTCCCTGCCACCTCATCCTCATCCCTCACCACCATGTCCTCCACCCAGGGTGAGCATAGTCACGGGGGGCCATCTCACTTCAGTCACGAGGCTCTAGAAGGTGTCAGCTCTCCCAAAAAGGGGGAGAAGAAACCTCAAAAGCCAGGGAAATATGTGTGTTCATATTGTGGTCGTCCATGTGCCAAGCCAAGTGTTCTTGAGAAACACATTCGCTCCCACACAGGAGAAAGACCTTATCCTTGTGCTCCATGTGGCTTTTCTTTCAAGACCAAGAGCAATTTGTACAAGCACCGCAAGTCCCACGCCCATCGCATTAAAGTAGGTCTGGCATCCAGCCGAGATGAGCCCAGTTTGAGTGGACCGGAGGGTAGCAGTATTGGAGAAGACCTTGAAGAGCACACAGAGGGAGAAAGCACTGAATCCGAAGATGAGACAGGACAGCGCAAAAAATCTTCTTCTAAAGAGATGCTTCGACAGCAGAGGAAAGGGGCAAAAGAGCGGCTTGGAGGCTCTGAGGAGAGCCAAAGGCCTGAGGATTCTCAGGCTGTGAAGCAAAGACTGGCATTGAGGCTTAGGAAACGGAGCCCCATGGCTTCACCAGATGACCCTCCCTCCTCTTCCCTTTCCACATCATCTTCATCATTAGGCCCAGGTAGTAAGGGCAGCACAGAGTCTGGCTACTTTTCTGGATCAGGCAGTACCGACCTGTCCCAAGTTAGCCCTCCAAGTTCCAGTGCCAAAACCTATGCAGAAATTATTCTAGGGAAGTATGGAAGACTTGGAGGACAGCAGCGCAGTCCCCACCAGCACCAGCTTCCTACTTCACATTCCTCATCATCAGGAGGCGAGGACAAAAGCATTCCCTTTGCTGTACCCAAAACTCAAGTTATTGAACACATTACCAAGCTCATTACTATTAATGAAGCAGTAGTAGACACCAGTGAGATTGATAGTGTAAAGCCTAGACGCTCCTCCATTTCCAGAAAAAGTAGTATGGAGTCACCCAAATTTATTATCCCTAAAGATCCCTACACATTTGACCCAAAAATAGAAGCTGCAGGTCCTAGCAGTTTGAGGCACCCCCAAAACTCTGAGTCAGATCCATTGAGTACACAGGAACTTTCAGCAGTGCCTCTTCTTAGAAGCCACTCATTGCCATCAACTACAAGCCAAGTAGAGCCCCTCACTTCGGGCACCATGTCTCCAAGAAGTTACCGCCTTAGCCAGTCATTTGATGAGCAGCAAGCAGTGGTTGCAGAGATGAGAGGTGCACAACGTATGCTCAGACGCCAGCCTGCCATAGAGGTACCCCTGGGGGCTGAGTCAGTGTTGGAGGAGAGTAGCCCTGCATCCGCATCTTCCTCAGCCAGAGGAACTTATTCAGGCAGGCAACCACATCATCTGCAAAAGAGTCAAAGCATCTTCGAATGTAGATCTTGTGGTGTCGGCTTTCAGCACAGCGAGGATTATGAGGGTCACAGAGGAATATGTCCAGGACCAAAACAAGAGGGCATTGATGCATGTAGCCCATGCAGAGAGAATCGTCCCCCACTGATGCACTCCAAGTTCCGAGCACTGGCTATGGCTGTGAGGAAGAGGAGGAAGGAGGAGAGCCTTGAGGAGGATCCCCCCAGTCCTGGAAATGCACCCATATCAGGCAGCTCTGAAGGTCTCATTCCAGTGCCAAGCAGACCAGAGCACAGCCAGGGTCTCTCAGGTTTGTTTATGCATCCTTGTACTAGATTACTGGGTAATTCTGTTCTCCAGAGGCAAAGTGCTGCATCTTTTACATGTGACCTGCTTTAAACAGACTTAATTTTGACGAATTGATCTCTAGGAAGCTCCTGCAAAACTTTTTAACAGAAGAAAAAAAATATTTAAAAGTTATGTCTTATGCAAGTCTGTTGGACAAATCTTACAAGATGCAGAGTACTGGCTCTAAAGACCTAGAATTGCATTGGTTTGTGTTTGACCCATCTTTGACCTATCTTAATCTATTTAGGTTCAGTGTGAACCTAAATAGATTAAGTCAAATACAGGACCAACATTTGAATATGTACATGTTCAACCCTGAAAATAAAAGAAAGTAAAGGTTCTATTACATGAGACAGTAGTGTAGAATACAGCAATTTTTTTTTAAATTTAATAACCCTGGAGATATTGAAGTTGATACTAACTTGTATGCTTTTGTCTGGTCATTGCCTCTAGGTGTTACTTTACATAATGAGCCAAACCAACAGCAGCAACAGGACAGGAAGGGTGTTTCTGTCATCCAGCATACTAGTTCTTTTGAAAAACAAGAAAGTATATCCATGGAAAGCCAGGAGCCAGACCTCAGAGAGAATCCGCAGCCACAACAACCTGAGCCAAAACCCTCTCCCTCCACATCCCGCCTCATCCGTCAGCCAAATATCCAAGTGCCGGAGATATTTGTTACTTTGGAGCTTGATTCCGATATGCCATCTGTTTCACCCCCAGTGAAAGCATCTTCATCCAAGGTATGCAAGACTTTCCTACTTAGTCCAATCTAATTACACAAATTAGACTCCACTTTTTATGACTTTAGTTTAAATTTGCTTACCCAGGAGACTTTGTTAATTTGTAGTTCTTTTGTAGGAACTCGAGAAAACAGAGGAGTTCCAGTGGCCCCAGCGGAGCCAGTCCCTGGCCCAACTACCTGCAGAAAAGCTGCCACCAAAGAAGAAAAGACTCCGCTTAGCAGAAGCAGCTCACTCTTCTGGGGAGTCCAGCTTTGAGTCTCCATCTCTTCCTCGCAGCCCTAGTCAAGAAAGCAATGTCTCAAGCCTCTCTGCTTCTTTTGAGGACACGATACGTTCAGAGCCAGTTGTCTGGGGTTCTGGCAGTCAAAGCTCCCAGATGCTGATGGTCCCATCTGCTTCTCACCAACACCACCAAAGCCACAAGGAGATGAGGCGTTCAGCCTCAGAGCAGGCCCCTCCTAGGCCCCAACAAACTGAACAGATCTCAGAAACAAGAAGTAAATCCTTTGATTACGGATCTCTTTCCTCTCAGCAGTCTACATCCTCCTGGAAAGAGAGGAGAAAGTTTCTTCTTGTCAAACAGGCCACTTTAGGTGAAACAGAGCAGGAAGTGGTGGGTAACATTAGTCAAAGCCCAATGCCCGGTCCTTCTCACCCCAACATGCCTTATGTCTACCCTACTGAAGTCAGTCCTCACTTCTGTCTGGATGCCACAGGGAAGCCCATGCAGTTAATGCAATCTCAAATGTCCTCATCCTCTCATGATGTGCTCCCTTTGGAACATAGAGGACAACACAGTTTTCAAAGAGGTGCACTTTCACAACTACTCCCCATAACTACATCCAAAACTGAGGTTCTGCCCGCCCAAGTCATTCACAGAGGCTTCTTACATTCACATTCTGCATCTCCAATACAGACCCACCCAGGACAGATCCACTTGCCAGAACGGTTGAGAATACCACTACATCATCTCCCACCCCTTGTTCCTCTCCCTACCTCCTCAAGGGTTAGAAGTAGTCAGTCTCTGTACTTTCCTTTTCTGCCAAGTATTGGCACACACATTCCTCCTCAGTCCTCTACAGAGACCAGACCATCCATCTCCTCCATGTCATCTGCTCTGACCCATCACTCTCTTGTAACCATCTCATACCAGCAAAAACAACAACCAGTCATTGCCACATGCCTGGCACAGTTTACACCAGTGGTATCACTTGTAGTGCCAGTGCGCCTCCAAACTCATAGACCTACCTTTGCCAGTGCCATGTATACCACACTCTCCCAGATTCTGGCTTCCACTCGCTCACAGGAATCAACTTCTTGCACAGCTATGATCATCATGGCCCAAACAGAACGGGACAAGCTGCAAGGATCCTATCTGAAAGTTCCATCTCCATCCATCCAGAGCCTTCTTCCTCTGTCCCTCTCAAAAGAGCTGTCCTCAGTGTCTGAGGAGGAATATGGTTCCCTGGGACCTGGAGGAAGCAAACGCATGCTTTCACCTGCCGCTAGTCTAGAGCTCAGCACTGAGGCTAAGCGTCACCAGAAAAGAGTAAAAGAAGAGGAAGGGGAGCAACAGAAGAGTGTTGAAGAGGAAGAAGATGTAGAACCCAAGGGAGGCCAAGAAGAAGAAAGCAAAAACATAAGGAGGGCACTAGATGACAGAGAGAACTGGCAACCAGATAGAATAGAAGGCACAAGTGTGAAATTAGAAGAGGTGCAGGAACAATTCCCATGGAAAAATAACAGAGAAGAAAAGCAAAGAAAGGAGAAATCAACTGAGAAGACAAATCAAAAAAAGGAAGAGGTGCCAACTCCAGAAGTGGGGATTGAAAAGCCAAGCCCCCCTTCATGCCCTAGCCTACACACTTCCACCTCAGTAAACTGGTGCTACCTGAAGTATGTCAAACCCAACCCGTCTGCTGAGAGAGACCCGCGTACCTCAGTTTATTCTACATGGAGTGTCAGCGCACACAACCCCAATCTGCCAGGCGTCAGCACTAAGGTGGCTCTGTCCCTGCTGTGCTCTAAACAGAAGCATAGCTCTGAGACATACACCATGGCCACTGCTTCGGCACCAGCCAGAGGTGAACCAGTCCCTGAAAGCATCACAACTCCACATATGTCAGAGGTAAACACAAACACACACATACAATGCCTTGAAAACATATTTATAACTCCTGAAGTTTTTCACATTTAGTCATAGACAAAATCTTCAATGCATTTCATTTGGACGTCATATGACAGACCAGTGCAAAGTTGCGCATTTTTGTAAAGTGGAAGGAAAATCGAACATGATTTTCAAGGTTTTCTTTTTACAAATAAAATTTGAAAAAATGACAAGTATTCCCTCTGCTTTGGTATCCCTTTATAGAATCCATCCAATGCAAATCATTGTCTTTAGATATAACCTGTTTAGAAATTAAAAGGAAAACTAGTAAATCCATGTTTAATATAATATAATCTCTGCAGAGTTAAAGCTGTTCTGCTGCATTTGCAGTAAACAGTGATTCTACTAAGAACTTAGGTAGGTGAATAAAAATGCACTCAAAGCAGCAACAATGTACTATTATATTCTTCATCAAAAATATGCACTATTTTGTGTTGTTGTTATTCATAAAATATATTGATGTTTGTGGGTGTTGGTTAGAGTTTGAATAAAATAATAAAAGACTTCAAACTCGACTTTAGACTCGCCTTCAGACTTTCCCCAAAGACTTGAGACATTACTTGGTCTCCTGGTGTGAGAATAAAGTCTTAGTAGCACTTTAATAAAGTCATATAATAAAGATGAAAGGAAGCGTGCTGCTGTTCATGCTAGCTGTAGTTTCATAATTATGACCACATTAATGTTTCGCCAACTGGAAGCTGTATTAAGTGTAGATACATTCACATTCTGCATCTCCAATACAGACCCACCCATTTTGTTTCAGAACAAAATAAACTTAACTTACCTCCAACATTCGCTCCCTGTTAAGTTAACTGCAAAAATACAAAGGACATGTTTGGCTGCAAAAATTTAAATAAAAGAAATTCTGCTGTTTAACATGCTTTCAATTGCTTACAGCACCATGACCTTTTCATTGTTTTGTAATTTATACAGTACATTTGAACACATTTACTATTTTGAATTGAGAACAAAGGTTTTAAAAGCGGATGTAGAAAAAGTTTTCCCACGGTCATTAAAAATTATCAAAATTTTTAATTTTGATAATTCCTTCAGCTCAAAGTGAGGTGAAGGAAACACTTCAAACCATTTAGTGGAATATATAATAAAAGTGTGGACAGTAAGAAAGAGATAAACAGATTTTAACTTAATCTATTACAATTCATAACAACATGTCTTTATAATGACTAAGACATAATTGTTAAATAATAAAATGAGTACTGAAAGTTTATGTAGACATTTAGGCCAATGAACAATCAGTACATGTTTTGAATCCTAACTTACAATGATGCAGAGTCAGAGGTGTGCTAGATGATTTGATAAAAAAAAATCTTATTTCAGCCAATAAAAACAGAGACTGAAGAGTTGACTTGGATTTAGAGTAAAATCTTGAGACTTGGACTTGGCCCTTGGATACTTGAGACTTGACTTAGAAACAATGACTCTCTGCTGTAAGGAGACAAAAGAGAAAAGGTTTATACTTATTGCAATATACTACATAATGTAAATATTGTGGTATTCATTTACTGAGAGCTAGAACTGGAACTGTGTTATGCTCTTTAAAATTAACCTTGTAGTATTTAAAGTTATTTGTCTTGAACGTAGATACAAGACACCTCACCCAGCACCCTCCCTGAGATGAAGGAAGAGGAGACGCAAGAGAAGGAGAATATCAAAGAGACGAGGGAAGAGGGAGGTCCTTCCACCTCCAAGCAAGGCGAAGCTAGTTTGGTCCGAATCTTTGAAGGAGGGTAGGTGCAACCGTCTTCAGAATATATTTTGAAACATGGCCATTTATCATTATAAAATTTCTTCCTGATAAAGGCAAACCACAGAAAAATGGATCATGTTGAGCTGAGTTGAGAATGAGAGTAGCAGAGGAGGCACTGCGGCCCGGCGGGCCTCGTTTGTACCTGTAGCCAAGCTTTTTGCTCTAACTGCTGGCGTGAATTTCTGCTTCTAAGATGTGTTGATTTGGAGTGAGAGCTGTGTGTCAGGGCATCTGCTTTCAGTGTGTGCATGTGTGGGAGTGTAGAGTGCACAATATTTTTATCCATGACAGTCAATACAACTATTATTCAAACAAAACTGGATGTAAGCTTAAACATTCAGTATTAACAGTTCACTCCAAAATCATTCATATCCCTGGCAGATTTAGTTTTAAAGTGTTATTGTGTCTTTTTTTTTTAACCAATATCCTTCTTCTTACTGAAGACAATGTTTACATTTTGGACCAGCCCAACCTGACTTGAATCTGGTAGAGAATCTGTGGAGGTAACTAAAGATTAGGGTAATGGTATAGAGGCTTTCCAACCTCAAAGACTCACAGCTTTTAAGCAGAGATGAATTATCAGCAATTATAAATTAAAGGTTTGATTGCTCTAACGCCAATAAATAAAAAAGGGTAGATTTATTTTCTGACATGTAATTTCTATTCCAGGGATTCCTGTCTCTCCTATCTGAAACAATCTATTATTGAAAAGTATTTAAATGTAAATATGTCAGTGGTATGATTTTGGGCTTAACTCTACGTATGAGTTGAAGTTGGACAGAACTTAATTTTATGTAACTGGTTATGAATTGTACTTGTGAATTGATTGTGATTCAAGGCAGCCTATTTTACTCGATTCTCATCCCAAAGTCAGTTGTAATGTTAACATTTTCTTTTGTAGCTCCCACCTGTGTTGAAGCTTCAAACAACTTGTCTAAACTTAGAGAAAAGTAAATTGGTGAAGATGTTGAAGAGAAAGAGTCTTGGAACCACTGTTCATGCTCAGTATACTGCTGAAACACAACTCTCAATGCCTCCAGTGAAGAGAGTGCAGACTCAGAATGAAGCCCCTGCTCCAAAATCAATTTTGCAGCTGCCCACATGGACAAGCCAAATGCTCAGTGGGAAAAAAAAAAGTTTTAAGGTCATGTGAGACAAAGATCTTACTATTTGGCCACAGTGACTTGGAGTTTCAAGGTGAAGCTGTAAGTCTAGTATCGGCATCTCTAGTAACAGTTGAGAGAACTTCTCTACTAAGTTCACTACCAAGCAACAAGCTTGGTAGTGATGACATCATGCCGAGGGGTCTGCTTTGCTGCCGATCGTACAGCTATATCACATAAAATTATTGTAATAATGAAGACTTACATCTAGATTCTTCAACTTTGCTTCATATCAGCGGCTATTTGATTCAGAATTTTCCAACCTTTCATACAACAATAAGTTATCCCAGGAACAGAGGTGCATGTGCTTCTAAAATGAGCATGCATAGAGAATTTGGTATTCATACTCCATGTGTTTTAAAGCTGGAAGTTTTTGCCCTGATTTTATAGAGAAACATTCACACTGAATCAAAGGAAGAAGCATATAATACTCAATAGATGTGCACTCATGTCTACTCAAGTGGTAGACAGATTTAAATCGTTCCCATATCGTTTTATTTTCTGGTAATAATTTACATTGGTATGAAATTAGATATTAAAGAAAACATTCTGACTGGATTTTGAGATGTGTGGACAGACAGTATGCGCAGAACAGATTGAGAGTGAAGCAGGTGTCTGCTTAACAGGAGATAAGGCACTAATTCACACTCTTTATGATTTTCAGCCACACGTTACACACACTAGAGAAGTGCATGTTCTGCCATAAAGACCCCACTGTTTTCCTCCTTCCTCCTGTTGTCAGTCCACATTGCAATCACTCTCTGCTCGTGCTGCCTATATCGTACATTTCTTTCACAGCCTGCTCCAGGTTGTGTCTATCATGCATATAGATAAATAATGTCCTTCTTCACTTTCATAACTTTAGCTTACTTTAGCATGTAAGCTAAAGTTATGAACACAGCTGAATGTTTTGTTTACTTACTCTGTTAGGACCAATTATTTATTTCTCTAGTTGTTGACACTTTGTGCAATGTGTGACAGCATAATTATTCATCTTTTAACCATGTTTTTTTTTGTCACAGTGGCTTGTGAGATTTAGTCCTACACCTTCAGAGATGGCTTTCAGAAATAAAAGCCCAAGTAGTTTAGTTAGTTGTTTACTATTCATTATAACATGTGGGGTTAGAAAAAGTATTGACACCCCTTAAACCTTTCTGCATTTTGAATTTTTTTTTCTGAAGTAATTATCTCAAAAGTGTTCTTGTGCCTTCTTGGCTAGGTCTGAACTTTGTCATTGGGTTTTCTACTGCTGGAAGGTAGATATTTTGTTGCACTGAATTTTGTTTTTGGGAATCAGAGTAAAACAGGCCGAATACAAATACATGCAATGATTCAATGTTTACCGACCCTCATCTGTAAGGGAAACTACCCTGCATGTTTAGGATGCGTCTCTGATTCAACAGATATAATTCAGATGATTGCAGTTCAGCAAAAACCTGTTAATCAGCCATCAATTTAAAGCAGCTGTACTGAAGCAAGAAAATATCTAAAACTTGCAGGACTGTCTTTTTGACCTGGGCTGAAAAACACTGCAAAACGTTTTAGATTTTTCTTTTACTTCACAATTATGTGCTTATATGTGTTTGTCTATCATGTAAAATCAAATTATAATTCATAGAAGTCTGCAGTTGTACTGTAACATACATTTTTTTTAATTAGTTCAAGAAACGTGGATGTTTTGACTAAACGTAGAATATTAGTCTATGATGTAACAAAGATTTCTTAAAGCCTTATAGATTAAAAGTTTGTTTATTCCTTCAGTAATCTTTTGTTGTTACAAAACCAGACTGTCAGTTTAATGTATCAGGGACTGAAGATTTAAATCTCAGTCGACAGAGCACAACGTTTGCCATGTTTCCTCCTGAGATGTGGGGAGATATTTTTAACCGTTTATTAAGAAGTTTGTGCTGTTTAAGCAGCAGCCAGCTCCTGAATGAATCCGCCTCAACGCCACTGCTGAAAGTGTTTCACCGTTGTGCAGCAGTTTATTATGTCCTGCTCCAGCTAGTTCTGTTGAACAACGGGGAGTTTTGTAGATGTGGTAGAGATCCCGTAATTAAACACAGTTGGTGCCCACTGGGTGTTTACAGTCTAGAATGAATTGTGCATCTCTTCTTATGCAGCGAGACGGGAGAAGGGGTTTTTCATAGACTACAATCTGTTCAGATAAAAAAGATCTGTGGTCTGCTGTGTCCTCAAATAGTCTTTTGGTAAACATCGAGATTGTGCGTAAACATTTTTTTATAGACTAGACCTAAATGTGTTGCTTGATTTTTATATGCAGTGTCTATTTTAGGTTGTTGGCTGAAGCCAGGCTTCCCTTCCCTCTCTTTAGCTGCTGCTGTTGTTGGCAGGACGCACCGATTTGGAGCAGAATAGCTGGTATTCTTTGCGATCCCGGAGTGTAGCGGAGGGTGAGACCAAGGGAGTCGGTGCTGCTGGGCATTTGGTGGGGCTTCCCCAACCCACCTCCATAAAGAAAGCCTTGTTTCTGTATTTCCAGTGTGTGTGTGGTGTGTGAATGTGAGCTACCACATCCGTCATTGTTGTTTTAGCTGCTGTGATCGATTTTTTTTTTCTTTTTTCATCAGGGTCATTCACAGTGATGAAGCATTAGAACTATCTCACTTGACTCCATGATTTAAAGTTTATGTAAGAATTTCTGTGGGTTTTTAACACTGATGACATCACCGTGAAATAATCACAATATAGAGAACAACAGGCATCTTTTTAGAGAAATATACAATTACTTGCAACAATTTTGCAGATACAGGACTAAAACTGACCCGGAGTGACTTTTGAGCTTAGTTTCATGAAATGTCCATAAACATAAGCAAATTATCCTGTTTTATTGGACACAATAACTTTACAGAGAAGAAAACAAAGACATTTTGTATTATCTGTTCATCATTCATCTTTGAGCCATAAATGGCCTGAGTTTAAATGCTTTTATTCTTACTTTCAGTCCGATTTTTATCCTTAACCTGGCTGCTATAACAGGGGGTTTAAATGTTTGATATTGTTCTGTGCTGAGTGTCCATAAGACTCACACATCTGGGTCCCTGACTCATGGATTTGAATGTGTTGGGCTAAGACATGTTCTCTCTGCCTTCATCAGATGAAACAGGATTATTTAAGGATCCATCTTTGGTCATGTTCCATCATCTGTACTCCAAAAGATGATCACTGACTCAGTCATTTAAGATTAGGCATTAGTTGAAATCTAACACTAAAATAAAGTTGGAAAATCAATGCTATGAATGAGCTTGCCTTGCATTACAATGTGTACATTGATGTTGTGATTGTGTCAAACTTGACTCACCCTGATCTTCAGTGTTCTTCACATTGACAGATATTTAGTCCCAACAGGGATGTCTGCAGGGCAACCTCAATATGCCGTTTCAATCTGGGGTTAACTCCACTGTTAGAGCAAAGCTGTCATTATGTTCTTATGACATACACAACTTTATCACACACATAAACAATAGAAATAAGCTCTCAACCTTCATTTCTCACTGTCTGACATTAAATCAAGCTAAATCTTCCCTGTGTTGGCTCAGCTTGGAGCAACGAAACTGTTTCTGTTTGCTGAATACTTGAAGATTATTTTAATATTCATTTCTAAGCAAAGAAAATCTTAAATAATGATTTGTAAGGCTTTGTTCTGGTTTAATCTTTCAGCAGCAGCTGAAACACATCTAAGGTGCTTTGCCATAGGTGTTTTGCCTTAGATGTATTTTAAGGCAAAACACCTTGATAACTTTGTGTTACCAAGGAGACCAAGCTATCAGACAGTTATGGACCTCCACAAGTTTGGTTCATCTGTACAAATTCTAGAAAAAGAAAGTTCTCTAAAAAAATATCTCTCTCATTATTTTGGTAACAAATATAAATTATTTTTGTTATTCAGAGGAAAAGTTTAGTCTGATTTATTGTTTTAAAATCTTTTTATGCAGTGCATACAAAAGTCTAGTTTAAAGTCCATTTGACTTTAGCAGTTCAGCCTGTAAAATATTTCACGTTGCAAGTTGACGTTCCTGGTGTCACAGAGACACCTGTCCGATCTGAGTGCAGCAGCCAGAGCGTTTCACGTTACACAGAGTCGGAAAGCCACAGCCGCCAATACCAGTAAACATTTGGCTTCCTGTGTGCTTTGATCCCTGAAACCAACCCAGAATTGGTCAAAGAATCATAATTTTGTTCAAGAATAAGAATTTTGCTGACATCGCTGTTTTGAGTTACTTTGCCAGCATTTTGCATGAGGAAAGCAGGAACTTTGGAACCAATTCTCTTATTTTTTGTAACTCAAATGTCTCTTGAAAGCAATTTATTTATTTATTTTTATTCTGAGTCTTTTGTTTCTCCTCTGGTTACCCTAGCTACAGGTCCAATGAGGAGTACGTCTATGTGCGAGGTCGCGGTCGGGGAAAGTACATATGTGGAGAGTGTGGCATTCGCTGCAAGAAGCCCAGCATGCTGAAAAAGCATATCAGAACGCACACCGATGTCCGCCCATACATCTGTAAACACTGCAACTTTGCCTTCAAAACCAAAGGTAAGCTAAAACATGGATGACCAACATAAATTTTGTGGCTAGGGTTTAATCCAGGAGAGCGTATTTTAGCCCAGTTGTTAAAAATATTTTCATTGCTCTCTTCCAGGAAACCTTACCAAACACATGAAGTCAAAGGCTCATGGGAAAAAATGCCAGGCAGTGGGAGTGTCTGAGACGTCTCTGGACGAGCCAGAGAGCGAGGAAACAGGTACTACAGTGGGGACGGGAAGACATCTTTCATGTCTCCACAGAGCCGCCTGTGCACAGATGTGTGAACTCCCGCATGTGAAGAATAGAAGCTCCTCGGCCCTGACAGCTTATGCAACAGCATGTTCTATTCTCTGGCCCCTTGATGTTGCATAAGGGATAGGGAGAAGTGTGAGATAAATAAATGAAGAATAAGGAGCCAGTCCCATTCTTCCGGTGCAATCGTCGCAGGAGTCTGTCTGCTACACCTCGTCTGCAAGAATGTGTCGCCGGGGTGCAGCTGAACAGAGCCGACTTGTTTCCATCTGGCTTCGAGTCGAGCACCTCACTGTCTCCTCCCTGGCTTTGTCTTCTGCGCCTCCCTCTCGCTGATGGTCCAGGCTGAGCGCGGCCAAGGACATACCGACTCCTCCATTCACAAAGCTACAGAGATAGTTTTTGAAAAGAGCTATTCAGTTGAATTCTAGCCTTTTTATTCTTAGTCTATTTATAACAGAGGTTTGTTTGGTGGAAGGTGAACTGAGCCTTCATCGCCCATTTGGGTTTTTTTTTTATCCAAGGTTGTTCTGTAAAGGCTTTTTGAGTCGATGTCACGATTTTCTGAATAGACATTTTAAAGTTTGTATGAATGCGAGCGGAAACGATTGAAAGTTTCTTGTGTTTTTCTCTATCTGCTCAAACATCAGGCAGTGACGAGCGCGTTCTTGGCTCGGAGGAGCAGGGGGAGCATCAGTTCTCCGATGTGGAGGAGTCTGACGATGAGGATGACAATGATGATGATGATGAGGAGGAGGAGGACGAGGAGGAAGAGGAGTCTACTTCCCATGAAGACCCACCGTCCTCCTGTTCATCAGACACTCATCCATCGACGGGGGGGCGCTCCACTGCTGCAAGGCGCTCGCAGCAGTGCACCCCCGATCCAGAGCCCGGTCCCGGTCCAGAGCCCGCCCCGCGTGGAGTCTGGCCCAGTAGACGGGCAGCCTCTCCGGGCAGGAGGAGGGCGCTGTTCTCGAGGCAAGGTTGGAAGGGCTCTCCAAGGGCCTTCTCCCCCAGCAGCGAGAGCTGCTCCCCTAGCCGCAGCCTCTCCCCCCGCCTGGAGCTGTCCTCGCCGATCCGCAGCCTTTCCCCGAGGACCGAGTTATCCTCGCCTGGCGGACACATCTCGCCCTCCCCTGAGAGGAGGCCGTCTCCCGTCAGAGCACATTCTCCTCTCCGTCCCATTTCACCCAGCTGCTACCGGCCATCTCAAGTTCCAACCTCTCCGTCACCATTGGGGGCGCTGCACAGAACCCCCGGATACCTGCCCTGGGAGAGCACAGGCACGAAGAGAGGTCATGTTAAACAAGTACGTACTTTTTATTTTAACTTACCATGCATACAGTACTGAACAAAAATTTTACAAATGTTGGTTTTGACTCTGAAGAGCCAGATTTTATTTGTATTCAAAGTGCTCTTGAAAATACATTAAAAATAAGAGTTTTTTAAGACTGCTTTTCTCAAATTTTCCACCAAGTTCTTTCATTTGACCAGGAACACATGGCATGTTGTGTGCTGTCTTTCAAAATAAATGAAATATTGAATGTTTGTAGGTAGCAGAAGTGTCTAAAGATCCTATTCAGTAGTTGGTATTTCACTTAATGTGAAAGACCAATATAAAGTAGCACATACTTGACAAAGGTGAGTAAATAACCATAGCCAGGTGGGAAAGGGTAGCTATGGAGGAGCTGCAAAGATTCACAACTCAGTTGGGAGAGTCTTTTAATAGGACCTAAATTTAACCTTTAGGCAAAAGTGAAACACCAGGACAGTATACAACTAACAACTTAAAAAAAGGCTTTAAGGAGTATTATTTGAAGCTTTGCCTCAACAAACATGTGGGGAACATTGTGCTCTGGTCAGCTGAGACCAGAATTAGACTTTTTGACCGCCTTGATAAAATAAAGTGGAAGAAAACTAAACTACACAACCGGATCGACCACATCCTTTAGGTGAAGAGTGGTGGTTAGTCACACTAAACATAGAGCAAGGTGTTCTGGTCAGAAAAGGTCCAATTTCAACTTACTGATGAGTAAGAGTGTGTGGTGTAAAACACTACACATCATCCTGAATATGCCATGCCCACAGTGAAGCATGGTGATGGCAGAATCATGGTTTTCAGCTTGTACAGTGAATCTGCTCAGATTGGACCAGATGGCCGGAGCTAAAAATAGGGCAATCCTGGAAACGAAACCTGTTAAAATCTGTCAAAGAGTTGAGATTTTCAGCAGCACAGCAAGCTGAAACATTCAACCAGAGCTATAGTTGACTGGTTCAGATAAAAACATGTTCAAGAATCAGTAATATTCAGCAAATATCCAGTTCAAATTGAAAATCTGTCTCAAGGTTAAAACTTTCACAGATATTGTGATTGAGCTTGCTGTAAAATGTACCTCTAAAAAGAGTTACGCCGCATTTTCAGTGATAAAACTTTGAAAAACCATGTACTATTTTCTATCTACTACTTTTGTGTGGGTTATGTCATGAAAAGTAAAAAAAAAACGTACTGACATTTGTAGTTTTGGATTAGGTCTGAATTAAAGGGTTCACAAACAGAATGCATCATTGTAAAATAGTCTGACTTGGAATTTTATTCAGGGGAGTAATCAATCTCTGGTTCTTTTTTCTTTTTCACTCTGCACAGCGCTTTGTGTTCGGTCAGAGTTGGTTTTCAAAATTAAAGTGTTTGCTCCTCCTACAGGAGAAACGTGGCGCAGCAGGAGAAAGGCCAACCTTGTCAGAAGCGAGTTTGTTTCCACCTGCTTTCCGTCTCTCCACCTACGAGACTTATCCCAGCCTCCAAACGACAGACAACATCTTCAGTCATCTGCCCATGCACTCCCAGCAAGCAAAGGTCCCCTGCCTGATGATCCCCATCGGTGGGATCCAAATGGTACAGGCCAGACCGAGGTCCCACCCGACTACTCCCTCATCTCCAACCTCTCCCCCACTGGAGGGCCCATCGCTGTCCCGATTTGAATCATACTGGGGCGGGACCCCCAGGACTCAACGGCTAAGGACTCCTGGAGACGCCGGGTCGGAGCACCAGGCAGCAGGAGCCAGCCACCACGCTCTTAGCACAGAACTTACTTTTTCCAAGCTCAAGTTGGAGACCACAGACTCAAAGCAATATGGCAGCTCACACAGCTCCGTCCGCCCCCACGGGTCTGCCACAGAGACCAGGGAAGGTGGCGCTAGAGACAGTCAGACTGGAGCGCTTGGCCTCGGAATAGCAGCCCCAGTAGCTTATCGTGCCATAGGAATTGCACCAGAGCGGGACGATCCGGCGTCAAGCGGTGATGCGGTTGAGGGAGACGGCAAAGAAGACTCGGCCACAACAGAGCAGAGCACTTAACAGTGTCGACACCTTGATGCATCTCGCATCCAATTTTGGTTTATTAGTTGCTACACTAGTCTTGTTTTTTTTTTTTATTATTGCTTTGTTTTTTTTTATACAGATTTCAATACTATTGTTAACTTAAATGTTTGGTCTTTGGCAATATTCAGGTTTGTTATAAAAATGCACTTTTTCTGTGTGAAAATATTGTTCCTGTAAATATATATAAATATATATAAATATATATATATATATATATATCCTGTATCTAATTAGATACTGCTAATCTCAATGTTTATTTGAATATGCGTAAAAAAGGATTATGAATAAATTTGTAAATGACCAAAATATTTCATTATTATTACAAAAAAAGACAATTTCCTTTTAGGTTGTTCAGTATTACTCAAATTGTAGTTTCTTGTGCCTTTTCTGTCCATTTTTGTGTTTTTTTAAATGTAAATGTACACAAAGAGAAGGCTGTGAATTCAGTTTTATTATTTTTTATGTCATTATGGAGGGTTAATATTTGGTGTTTTTGTTCTAAGGGTCTTTGCTTTATCGCCAAGGTAACTAGTCAAATCATGGGAAAACCTAAGGAGCGGCTGAAACGTGTCAAAAAGAAATGCACTGACGTTCTATTTTTATTATTGAATGCTTCAGATTATGTGTCTGTAAAAGGGAGAGTGCTCCTTATTTATTTTTATTTGATGACATTGATCCTTATTATTTTTATTTTTGCTATTAGGGAGGGGAAGAAAAACTTTTTTGTTACATCTGTTTGACTTCTTCATCATGTTCTTATAACTTGAACTGGTGGTAAAGATGAGATATGAATGAATTTGGCTGGTACCAGAGGATCAAGTGCCCTGCATATTTCACAGCAAAATTTGTAGTTGCTAAAAAAAAATTATAATAATAAAAGAAAAAAGAAATGCACTGGGCTTCAATGAAATTGTGCCTTTTTTTATTTCTCACAGTCAATTTTGAAACACAGAAAGAAGATTGGACAAAATATTCCAAACATCTCTGATCATTTTTGCTGCAAACTTCACTTTAAAAGTTGTAAACAAAAACACAATAAAGGATCAGACAATCTGTGGACAATGCAGTAATTTGTTTCACTAACTTGTTTGTGGTTTATTAGTCGATTAGAATTATTAATCCAAGGGGATTTTAAGAACAGAATTTGTAGTATGGACAGCTGTGGAAAAAGGATTTAACACTCTGCATGTTTCTGTTTTTGTTTCTTCAAGCAAATTTCTTAATTTTTTATGACTCATGTTATCCTTTGCAAGTTGAGATTAGTTTATCTGAAATATTTAAGTATGATAAAAGAAAGCAGAATTTGGCACAGTAAACGTCCTGCCATCCACTGATTGGTCCGTACTCAGGGAGCCTTCTTCTGATTAGCTCCTTTACATAATATGTGAAGTCTCATTCATTTAATGTGATTAATTGGGTGTTGATGTGCAGCCTTTTTGATAAAAAGAATTATTTCTGCTCATCACTTAAATCAGAACTCTGGTTGTCCTTGTTGTTGAAAAAGTGAAAGGGGGATAGAAAAACAAAGAAAACAGCATCACTTATTTTTTTAACTTTTCTTTTTTACTTTATTGAGTTTCATGCTAAAAATACACTGGTTTCCGATGGCTGTGCATCCCCACCGCTCACATTCGAAATGCTTTTAGCTTGACAGCTACACCAATAACTAATCTAATAATTAACTTCTTTTTTCACAAATGATATGCCCACATTTCTCTTTCTTCTACTTTGAGAGTTAAAAAAAACTAACTACAGTAATGATACATATATTGTAGTCAATAGATGAGATAAATTAAAACAAGTTTTTATTCTTATTTTATTTGAAGGTTTTTGGGGAAAAACTGCAAATAAATGTTTTTTTTTCTATTTGCAGGTTTCCAGATTGATGTAAAATATGAGGGCAGTCTGTAAAGTATATACACGCTTGATATTGCTAACCTCAGATCTATCTCTAGTACCTCACATATGCAAACATGCATTATTACAGAGTCACCCGAGCCACATTGTGCTCCAATTACCTTTATTTCAGTTCTGAGATAAACAGCTGACGCATACATTACCAAAAAGCTGCTTATCAAATCAGAGCCCACGCCAGGTTAAATAACCTGTTATAAAATCCAGAGTTTCCAGGACAAGTGGGTCAGCTGTCGGATTTCTTGGTAAATAAGTTCCAGCAAAGTTCAGGTTTTTATTGTGGATACACATTCACAGGGTTTGTTTGAGAAACATCAGCACTGCCTCCCCTAAAATATCCTTTGTCATGCTGGGTCATCTAAATTCAGGTGCGCATACATTCACCTGTACATATTGTGTTTAGCGTTATGAAAACGAAGCCCAGGAGTTTAACTAAAACTATTCACACAAAATCATCAGCAGCAGTTCTTTTGACCTACGCCATGAGGAACGGTGTTCAGCAGCACAGTAGGACAGAGGTTGTGAAAAGCTTGCACAGGCATGTTATTTAAGTTTATTGATGAGAGGTCAAAAGATGATCAGACCAAACCAAACTACAGTGCAAAGATCACATAGGGTGAGTTAATGAGAAGGTTGATGATACTTAAGAATTAAAGCTTTGCTAGAAGTCAGAATAAGATTCCCCTCATAAATGATCAATAGTCACTTAATCTTTATTAATAACAAATTAAAGGATCTAAAAGCCATTTACAGGAAATTATAGAGCGTTATGTCAGTAGTAAGAGATAAGTTAAAAGGGTAAGTCAAATTGTAAGTCTGCAGCAGGACAAGAAAACCCACTGATATCTGTTTTACAACTGTTTATTACTGGTTTATAAAGCAGCATAGATAACAACAATTCTATATTTTAACCCTTTACTGATCCTTTTAGTGTGACTCAGATTAAGACTGCCATGGTAACATGTTAAATTTTGCTGATTAAATCCAGTATAAATTCACATTTATATTATCTAAGTCATAATTTGTTGTTTTTATTGTAAATTCTACTTTAATCCATTCTGCCACTGTAATGCAATTTGCACCTTTCTTTAGACAATGAATGAGTAAACATGTTTTACATTTTAGCAACACAAAAATAGATATTACTTTTTGCTTCACAATAAAACACTTGAGTACATGCTAGCAGCTACCAGAATGTTATTAATGGTTATTTTTAATCTTTTTTATAACTCATTTAAAGATACCAAACAAACATTATAGTATTTGATGAAAGAATAAGGATTATGTTTTTTTTTTATCAGAATTTAGGATTGCATAACAGGGTTCTAACAGGGAAATAGTGACTTAATTGTCATTTCACATACAGTGAGAAATATAAAGCAAAACTAAATTGTTTCCACTTAGCTACAGAATTTTGATAAAGTAATATCCTCCATCTCACGTGACAGATCAAATAGCATCTGAGACAGAAATAAATAACTCTCTTTCTTCGGTCAGCCATGTCTCTCCATCAGTGTGTGCTCAGATTCTTCACTGGACACTTTGTAATTGCAGCTTTTCCCTCTGAAGTGTTTCGATGTGTAAAATGCTGCTAGCATTCTCTTCTTCCATGACTGATACTTCTGGCTTGTTTTTCTGTTTGGCATCATCTCTTTCCTGGACATTGGCATTGAAAGAGCTACTGGTGCCATTAACTACATCATTTCTACACATTATAGTTGTGGTTGTCCTCTGAACTGTTTCTCCCCTCAGCCACTGATACGGCTGCTTCTCTCATTAGCTCTGCTGACATGGCTCCGTTAAACATTTCCTCTCTTCCTCACGGTGAAGAAATTCACTCTGCTTTGGGTTACAAGTTCAACTCTTCACCCATTCTCCTCAGAAAAACCAATGTGCTAATCTATTGGGAAAAGAGTATCATTGTGGATATATCTGCACGTCACATCTGTACATTTATTCCCTGTGTTTCCGTGTGTGAGGGCTGGTATTTGCCTATCAGCATGAATATGCCATGGCTGAACTATCTCAGCAAGTCATGTGGGTGGGACATGACCAGGATCCCTGATCCCTGCTTGGATTAGTCACCTTGTATGTCACCATCTACTGTGGATGGAGGGACTGGTTTAGGTAAATGTAGTTAAATCACCTGTTATATTGAGATTATTACTTTCCTAATTAACAGACATGACTTCTTCTTCATTTTTCTGTTTCAAATTGATGAGCAAATTGTTGCCCATGAAGTCAGAATATTCCTATTTTAGACAGATTAATCTCTTTATTGTAACAAGCAGGTCACTGTGATATGCTTGGAGTAGACTGATCAATAACATCTTTAAAAGATGTACTCTCCTACTTGTGAAGAATTATACACATCATCTCAATTATTTCCTGGGAAGAGGTAGAAAATAATTTTATTTTACTTTATAGGCAATAACGCAATCATGTAATTTATTGTCACTCATGATTGCGTGACAATAAAAAAGAGAAAATGCTTTGTCATTGTCAATTCGTTCAAATAAAAAATATATATATTTTAATGAAAAGGAAAAGGTAGAAATAAAAATTTAGTCCGGATTACTGACATGCTTAAAGTTGCATCATTAAATCTCATCGGGGTTTAATATTCCTGTGATCTTTATGCAGCCCCAAATCATCAAATAGTTTTTAATTATGTCAGTGAAAGATCTTTGTAAGTAACTTTTTAATGATTTAATTTATTAATGGAAACGGGACCCATCTTTGTCAATTTACTACATTTGTTGTAAATTGCCACATCCAGTTCTTCCTGCTAGCACACCTTTACAATCTGGCAGCATGAAGTCGGCTGAAAGACTTTAAAAATCTTCAAAAAGGGAAATGAAACTCAAGCAATTCACAATGAGAGCTATTATTCACAAATAAATAAGAAACAATTTCCAACCAATCAAAGAAATAATTTATAAAGGAGATTATATTTTAAAAAAAAAAGAACAACATATAAAGCACTGCAGTCCTATCTTGTCTTATAGTTAGTGTTAATGATTTAATAATAAGAAACAGACTGGGCAAAAATGGTTTAAAGGCAAAAACCATTGTTGACTACGAACAGTAGTGCGTTTGTTGGAGTGGGCATTCTACTACATCTGGTTAAAAACTTTCACCAACTTCAGAAAAATCTATAACATTTTCACTAAACCCAAACATGGTAGTATTGTTTTGTTGATATGGAGCCAAGTTACTGTTCCAATGCGTAATATATGATTTCCCTTCTTTGACTGAAGCATTAATTTTACACTCTATTAAAATAAAAAAACCACCAGCAAATAAAATATCAAAACAAAGATTTCGGTGTGGCCTCCCCAATTCTCACTGTTTCCAAACTAAAACATTTTTTCAAGACTGAGAGAAATGTTCTGCACAGTCATTGGCTGGCATTACTAACACTTGATTAACTATCTTTTCACACAGGCCACAGTTGGCTTAGAAAGGGTTTCTGCTGTTGCTTAATCAGTGAAATCCTAATTTGGAAATACTTGTCCACATTTCTTGAGGTCTTTTCATCTGACACAGATAAAAACACAGAGACGAAACTGTAACACCTTTATGAAGCATTTTATTTAGATGTTAAATCATCATGAAGTCAGTTTTTTATCAAAGGTAATGATTTTAAAAAATAGTTAAACATTTGTTAGGTTTATTATTGCTGTAGTTTGTATAATGTATGCAATGTCAAGTTGATATTGTTTATAAAAATAACAAAAAAGCACTTAAATAAAATATAATAACTGCAGCAGCAATATGTAATGAGCAAACTTTAATAAGATAAATATATGTAAATTGCATGTGAAACAACCACATAAATTTTAATTGGTTTTAAGCCTTTCAATTTAACTAATATATGTATTTTTTACTGTATCAGATTCTTATCTAAATGTTTGCGTAATATGAACCTCATTAAAAATAATTTCTTCGGAAACTTGTCCTTAGAATAAGATTTTTCTGTTACAGTACGTCCTGCTTCTTTCCTCTAATCTCTTCCCACACGTACTTCCATCGGCGATGGTTCCTCCACGTGGTTTTCGGATCATATCATCACTGTACAGTAATCTCATGTTAATTTCCCTATTATTCCCTTGCCAAGATAATTCCTCAATCAGAATCCATGCAGTCGTAAATGTCACTGGGCAGCTGATATTTATCTGTGCCACTCAGAGGCTTCAAAGCCGCAGACATTTCTGGAATGTGTTGCAGGTTTGAATGCCCGGGGGTCGAATGTGGCCGCCATAGGAAGAGGGGGCGGGGAGCTTGTGTCGTCACACCACAGAGGAGGAGAGATATAAAGTTCAGACAGCAGCAGTAAAACAAGCAGATCAGCAGCAGCAGCAACAAGTGAGCAGACAGTAGTTTCTCTCTGCAGAGGTTCATCCACAGCATCCGCCATGCCCACTCACAACAACCTTCTCCTTCTGGTCACTCTTTGGGCCTCAGTTCAGGATGGTAAGTTTTCTTCTTCTTGTCACATTTTACATTCAAAAATGGTTTCATTTAGAAAATATTTTAATGCAGTTTTGGTATAGATTTTACATGAAATTATATCAATCATAGTCCTTTTGACAATATAGAAATGTTGATGTTCATTTCCAGCTGCTTTTTCAATTTTCCAAAAACATTTTTCCCAAACCACTTTTTTTTTTTACAGCAAGCTTAGTTGAAAAAAAAAAGAAATTAAAACATGTACTTTTGGTATGTTAACAATACTGCTAAAAAGCAACAATCAAACTTTAAATCACTCATAAGACATTACGATATCATGATGCAGCATTTTTTTTCATTTTTGCAAACTCATCTTCTTTCCACCACACCTTCAACAATAAAAACTTTATAGATGAAAACTTGACTTTAACATCTTAAAGAATCTGAAATGCCAATCAGAAATTAAAATAACACCTTGACAGGTTTTTGATATTAAATGTTGATTCAATTTCAGCTCATTTCTACTTTTTAAAAATATTTTTAAAATTAAATTTTTAAAATTGAACAGTATAGTAGAAATATTAACATTCTTTTTTCATAAATTGGTTCACTGCAATATTTAGAGAAAGACAGAAAAAAAGCTCAAAATTGTTTTGTGAAGAACAATAATAATAATAAAAAGATTCAAAATGTCATATCCGTTAGACACTTACAGTAAAATAACACATAATAAAATGTAATAAAACTGCCCTGTAGTGAAATGTGAATTACCTGTCAGCTGTGTTTGCTCAGCCCCTCTGGTTTCTCCTGAACTCTCCAGGTTTGGGTCTCCCGGTTGTGAAACAGGCAGAACCAGAAGCCGTCGACGGCGTGCGGACTCACCGGGTGAGGACCAAGCGCTGCTCCTGCAGCGAGCTGCTGGACACTGAGTGCCACTACTTCTGTCACCTGGACATCATCTGGGTCAACACACCCAGGTGGGCTACAGAGAACACATTCAATAGATACATCTAAATTTATACAACAATGCCCAAACTACTAAGATTAAATACCAAAACAATCTAGTGCTTCCAACTGTGAGCCTAGAAACCTCTGACTGACCCTCCTATCATTATTGCTGTACCATTAAACAAGGCAGCTGCAAAGTAACAGAGAACAAAGTCTGCATAATGTTTATGTGACTGAGGTTGTCTTTCAATCTGCAGTAAGACAACAGTTTATGGCCTGGGTGGAGGTTTGCTGCGACGCAAAAGGTCCGCCGGGCGCTGCAGCTGTGCCCGACTGAACGACAAGACCTGCACCGATTTCTGCCATTTCCGGTGAGTCGGCACCCCACACATTCATCAGCTAGAAGGAAACATACTGGTTAGCAGGAAGAAGGACAGGGAGTGGTAGGGTGCAAACAGAAGCTTGTTCTATATTTAGCCAAAAGTGCCTCACACGTTCTCCATGTCTACAGGTGTTAACATCAAAACAGTCCCGCTTAGGCCTGAAGGACTTGATGCAGACGCCAAGCCTGCAAAAGCTAGATTTGGATTTGCCTGAGGAAGCAAGTGTGTGGGAGGCTCTGAAACCTTGAGTCACATTCCCCAGAAATGACTGTACTGTACTGTACGCACCTTGAAACCAAGGAGACAGCGAGCAGAGTCATGCAGGGCGTTGCAAATGTTTTTCCATCATTTAAACATTTTCCGATTTTTTTTTCTCCATGTTGCACAAAAATCAATGTGCTTTATTGGGATCTTAGACGATAGAACAGTACAAGGTAGAACATGATGCAATATGTTTATGAAAACCTTAAAGGGTGGCAGGCATCCATGAGTTGCTGAAAATGCAACTCATTGATGAGTTGCATTTTCACTCATCCATATTCCAGCAAGATATTTTCTTGCTGGAAAGTGATTCCCCCTGCTGAGTTTCAAGCCTTTTCCAAGTTTTCTTCCAAGCTTCCTTTGTATTTACCTCCATCAATCGTCAAGTCGACTCTGACCAGCTTTCTTGTCTTGGCTGAAGGCAAGAATCTCTATATCATGATGCTGCCTCACTTTCATCATAGTGCTAGCATAGTGCAGTGCGAGTTTTCATTCCACAAACATAATATTGTTACTTTAAACTAAAATGTTTAATCTGGTCTCATCTGAGGAGATCATCTTCTCTTGTAAAGGAAAGATTTATGGAATATGGAGCGGGTCGTTGTCCAGGCAACAGATTCTTCCACCTGAGCCGTGGATTTCTGCAGCTCCTTTAGAAACAATAGGGACTTCTTGACTGCTTCTTGTATCTCCTTAAGTGATGCCAGCTTGGCCACGCAACATGCAAAAGAAAATTCTATGTGTATGATAGATTCTGCTAGCCACTGTCTCCGGTGCAGATGAATTGTGATACTTTAACATTTTAAACCTCAAAAATGATGCAGTTTTGACTGGATGGCAAGACAGTTAATGGACCAGTAAATATGGAAGAATTGCAGTTTGTGTTTGGCTGACATTTCTGTTTGCTTGTCTGCAGTAATGAGATCCAGTCTGTGAAGAAGCCTCAGCTTGACATGCTCCACATCTTGAGGTGAGATTGAGAAACTATTGATAAAAAACCCAAAGAAGTGACATTGATTTTTTCTTTTTTTTCTGGATTGATCACTGACCTCTCCTCTCTTTCAGAACGGCAGCCAGTAACTCAAGGCGGGACGTAGACGCTGGGCGTGCAGGTGGAAAACAGTTGTCCCAGGCTAAGAAGAAGAATGTGTGATGAACGGCGGAGCTGCGGAAGCAGCAAGAAAGAAAGAGGGAACAGAAAGCGAGCACCTGAACAAATTCCACTCCTCCAGCAGAGAGGTCGCTAAGGGATGTGTTCGATCCGGGAAGGCCACGTGTTATTCTGTTTGTTGCTCCAAATCGAAAGGTGGCCCAAGGTCTACAGGTACGCGTTGGAAACAGAAGTGGAGGATCAGGAGAGGTAGAGATGCAACCAGGTTGGTTTTAACTCTGGAGTCTATGGGAGCTGAAGAGACTGAGTCACAGGCCCTAAGAAAGAGAATCAAAGTGCGAATACAAGCATGGAAATATGGGGCATGCATGTTTTTTTGGGGGTTTTTTTTTTGCTTCATTATAACCAACTTATTTTATGTAACTTAAAGATTACATATAAGAAATATGTTAAATCAGATGAATAAACTGATTGGCTGATGGAAGATAATATGTCAGTTATGAATTAGCCTTTATCATATGACTGATTGCATAAGGGAATTTATTCTTGTTTGTTTTGGCATGTTAAACTTACATCTGTAAAGCATCATTCAAATATCAATAAAAACATGGTTAGACACACAAAAAAACTACAGTTTTGTTTTCTATGCCAAGGTAAATAAAGTAACTCATGAGAAGAGAAATTCAAAGGAACACAAAATCCTATTAGAGGAACATCTGTGATTCAATTGTGTGTCAAGCAAACACTTTCTGGGTTCAAAAGGAGACCTTGCATGGATGAATGGCTCAGGAATTTACCGCTTCACATCAGTAATGAGTTTACCTGCTATTCAGAGGCAGCAAGGACCGTGTTATCACAGGGATCTGTGGAAAGAATGCTGCGATTTATAAGTCAGAGAAGCACAGAAATACCCTGTCACCCTGCGTTTTTCTTTGATTGCTGCCACTGCACACAGCGCGAGTGCACCTGAATATGCAAGTGAGGCTGATGGAGGTCGGCTCAAAACAAAAGCAGCCGTCAAAAACCGAGATGTTTTTTTTCCTGACTGATCAGGCCACAAAGACAAACAACAGCAGCTGACTGTTAAAGTGCATCTATTTTTAAGAAGTAGGTTGCCTTGCTTGACTGCATTTCAGGTCATTCTTTACATATTTGGGCTTTTCTTTGTATAGACCCCCTGCAGCCAAGCTTCACTGACAGGCCTGAACAAAGCCACAGGCTGGCTGCTTCCAAAGCAGAAAACAATTAGAGTGTTCGCACGCATACTGTGCTTTGCAATGCTTTAAGCGCCCATAACAATGCTGTGCATCACTGGTTTGTCATCCTGAGACGACAGGGAAGTTTTTGAGGGAAGTCTTTCTGTGGTAACTGGTAGGTTCACGCTGTTTGTTGTGGTTTTCTTTTCCTCAGTTGCCAAGAGCCAGTCATATTGATAACACTATCAGAAGAACTGATCTTATTGTAAAATGTGTTAAGAGGTTGAAGAAGATATGCGTATCTTAAAAAATAAATTATTATCCAAAGTGACGAAGCATAAGCACCACATTTCGCCTCAGGAGCCAAACTCTGTCCATGGTGCTGGCACAGCAGAGGCACAGAAAAGCCTTTAAAGTTACAGGAACAGGTGGAAGCTGTTTAATGCTTCAGCTGCTTCTGCTGACACTGCCTGGGGGCTTTCATAACACCAATGATTTAAAGAAGAAAAAACAATCACATCAGTCAATGCAGGATGTTTCTGAAATGTCGTTCACATTAAGCTATAAATGGATTATTTGAGTCACAAGGATATTGACATGGTTGGTTCTTTTTAGCTAGGAATTGTGGTGGAGTGTATTTGGAAAAACACTTTTTATCCTCATTTAGATTAAGTCTATTTCTGTTCTGTTTGGGTTTTGTTTTGTCACTCTCATGTTTCAGAGCATGAAACAAACTTCATTACGCAAAAGCGAAAATACAGTTTCCATTTGATGATTTACTTAAGGAAAAATCCCTTTGTTTATCCTTACATAAAAACATAGGACAACCTGTTCCTATGTAAATATATAAATACTCCAATGCATAATGCCAGTCATGGCTAAGAGTTGTATCTCTTTAAAAGTGAGGGACAGCAAGAGAGGGCAAGCTGAAGAGTAAAATGTTTTCCCCACTACTTTAATATTTTACTCAATACAGTTGCAAATCACCAAAAAGTAAAGAGGTCATGTTCTTGTTGAACTTGTCTGCCATGACAGCCAAGCACCTAATGCTAACAAAAACACTGTTTGCACATTCATACAGTGTTCATATTGAATGTGCATATTCAGATTTCTTTACATTGAGAGCAATAATGCAGTATCGAGAAATGAGTGAATACTGTCGTTTGCAAAGGCCTCATCACAAGACAAACAGCCCAAAGTGACTGGTAAACATTTCCTAAATGCTTTTAATGCACTGCATTCACATGTTCTCAAAAGGCTTTTATTGAAGTGACAGCCTACCATTGATCATACAGGGTAACAGTGTGTTCCCTCTCTTAAAATAGCCTCCTGTTTGCATGAAAAGATTTGCCTTGTATATGAACTCATTTAAAAAGTCTTTAGGAACATTTGGAATCATTTGAAAGCAAAAATGTATCTGCATACAAAAAAATCCAAAATATTTACATCACCTTGTCAGAGTATTTGGCAAAATGCATTTTAATATTAGAGATAGTATTAGAGTTAGAGTTAAGAGTCTTTAAGTTGAAGTTGAAGTTAAAGATTCTTTGACTTTAGAAGAGTCGTGTTAAAATAATTGATATCTATTCATTTTTCTATTTTTAAAACATTTGTCACAGGTCAAGGATAAAGTTACAGGAACATAGTATCCCCACAAAGGAAGAAAGTGTTTTTGAAAGAAACCATAATATGATATTTATAAAGTTTGCTATATGCTGTACGGAGGACACATGTGGCATAAAATGCTCTGGCATTGAAATTAATACAGTACATCACCCTGAACACCATCCTAATAGCTCAACACGGTGGTGGCAGCATCATGCAGTGGGAATGTGTTTCTTTGGCCAGGATCAGAAAGCTGGTCAGAGTTTATAGGAAGCAAATACAAGGCAGTCCTGGAAGGAAACTTGTTGGATGTTGCAAAAGACATGAGGTTTAGATTCCTACTTTGATGTGGAAAAACAAAGATCAAATCTAAGGGAATAAAACTGATCTGTTTGGACTGTTTCAATAATCAATTTGAAAGGGACAGTAATTTATTATGTTGGTCAAAAATCTTTTATTGCATCCTTTACAAAATATACTGGTATTAGAAAACATAGCAGAAGTAAAGAAAAGGAGCATCATTGGTGGAATAAAAAATTATGCCAGACCTTACTGCCATCATTAAGGTCTCGTGCAAAGGGTCTCAGAATGTGCAAGCATGTATCAAAGTCCTTATCACTGCTCCAATTAACAATTAAAATACTGTGATGTCTGTATGTTGTTTTAAATAAGTGATTGGTTCATTTTGATTTGTAGTTTTCATGCTGAAACACCTCAACAGTTAGTGTTGAATGGTTGAGAATGCACAAAGCTCAACATAGTTAATAACACAATGGTCCTAAAATCCTGCAAATTATATTTCAGTATTAACATCAGATTGCTACTCTGAGATCTTGTCCCTGCGGCAGAGCAAGGGAAATTTTTGTTCATCGATTTATGTTTCCCTTATCTGTTTTACTTTGAGATACCACAGTTCACAGTCAGATGATAAAGGTTTCTAGATAAACCGTGCACAGGATCCTAATTAAGATATTGCAGATTACATGAATTTCTACATATTCAACTGTTTACAGCAACGTCATGTTTAAGATTAGAGTCAGTGGTGGGGTTGTTATATAATACAAATAAAGTCATGTTTTCTTTAAGACATTTCCAACTAAATCAACATAAACTAAACATCCGAAATAAAACTGAAGTCACTCAGGCCAAAATACGTTTTGAGTTTTTTATACTTACAAGAAGGCACTGCACCACAAATGTTTCTGATTATCAACAACACAATAGAGATGTTAGCATGTTGTGCATTTCATTTCAGCTCTTGTACACAAATCCATTAGATTTGACCTTTCAGATGCAATAAATTACTTTCTTCAGATCACTTCTAAATACTCCTACTGAGTCTGTTAGATTTCATCATAATAACAGCTTAACCTGCATAGGTAGAGGTCCAGGATATTTATGTTCTGAAAACCTTGATGTGTTGTGGTAGAAAGGAGCCAGTCTGAATACTTGTCAATATATATATAAGTTCATCCACAGTGAATGATTTTGCTTTGCTAATTTAGAAATTCAGAACACTAAAATAATCCATTCTAGTCCATTCTTATAAAATTACTCACAACTTTACATAATAATTGTGCTAAACTCTGAATTGCAACCCTTATCCACAAATAATTGACCCAAGGTTGTTAGAAAATAGATGGATGGATGGATGGATGAAACTGATTATGAAACATAATATTTCCTGTATACTAACACAGGAATTATTATGCCTGTATTATACTTTTAACATGCTCACTTTATTTAGGTTACAGTGTATTAGTACACCTGAAAGATGTATGCTGTTCTATAGTTGTGGCTTTAAAAGCACTAAGATGCAGAGACAGCTGAAGAAGAAGACTATTACCAAAAGAAATGAAAGAATCTCAAGAGGTTTGTGAAGCATATTGGTGGATAAGAGCAGACAGGAGAATTTGACCAGAAACTGAGAGAAAACAAGGAGTTTACATTTACAGTGATTTGGTGACAGTGGTTGCCTGGATAAGCTGGATGGCCGATGGTAAATGGCTTGTACACATTCATGGTGGCAAGCTACTAGATAGTAGCCACCACAGCTGCACTCTGACCGAGGTAAGGCTGCAATGCACCAGTCCCACCGCGCCCTCTGACCACCATCAGCAGGCATGGCGGGAGAAATGTCTTGCCCAAGGACACAACGACAGACATAGGTAGAGTGGACCAGCAACCCACCGATTGTGGGACGGACTCCTACCACCATCCAGGCTGCCGAATACATTAGTAGTTTGGAAGTGGAAAAGCCGAACAAAACTCAGAGCAGGAATTGCTGCACAGAAATGGACAAAACCACTGAGCACCAGGAAACTAAACAAAATATACAAAGTTGTGAAAAAACTTGACTTTTCCTGATTTACTCATTAAAACAGAAAAAGTCACAATTAAAGAAGGAAATGAAGATGATATTGATGATATTGAACATTAACACAAGTAGTAGTGCATTGTCAGTAACCTCATCTACCCATTTCCAGCTGGGTCTTGTTTCAATTTACTGCCGTTATGCACTGAAATTGCTCTTTATCGTTCCCGACACCTTGGAGTAAGATAAGCTTCCAAAATATCAGATTTATCCACCAGGTTCATGAATTTCTATGAGAATTTACGCCCAGATTGTGACAGTTCAGGTAATGATCAGTCTGGAAACCCATAATGCTCGTGGTAAACAGAAACTGGGTGAGATTTAATCTGATGGAATTTGATAACAAACCCATTAACTATTTGCTCCACCCATGGACACAACAGCTGCCATCATCTTTTGCGTCACTGTGCAGGAACTTTGGCCTAGTCTTTGCAACATCGTTTTAATTCAGCAACGTTGAAGGGTTTCTAAATAGGAACAACCTGTTTGAGGTCATGCCTTGACACCCGCAGTCACCTTTGACCTGGCCTGATGAAAACAGACATTAGCACCCTGTAACACTGGATTTAATTGATGGCATACTGAACAATAGTACAAACAAACATAAAAGCTTAACCAAATATAAACAATATCTGCATTTAAAAGTCACTTCTTAAAGAAACAGTAATAAAACAATTCAGCACAATAATCTATTTGGGATCCACCTTATTGATGTTAAAGTGGTATTTTCAATTTCAATTTAGTTTAAATAAGTATTCCTGAATTTAAAAAATATCTATAAACAAACTGCATGTTTGAGACAGGCTGGTAACAGATTGGTATCTGATTTAAGATTGGGTTGTTTCATCCTCTGGTTTAGTTTAATGATTCATAAGGTCAAATTTAAATGACGTAATAAAAAAAGTTACATTTCCTTTGGAAACAATCAGGAAATGGACTGAAAATAACTGGAAAGGCAGAAAATGTGCAACCAAAACACAAATAAATATTGATGAAGACCTTTCCAAAAGATTACAGGACAACGTAATTAAAAGTACTCTACATCTACAGGCGACTTATAAACTAACCTTATCTGAATCCTCAAACACTGCAAGGAAATAAACTATTAAACCACAAGGCATTAAATTCTTCTACTGTTTAATGTTTAATGTAAAACATTCACAACGGTCACAAAGAAGAAATTGATTTTATTAGTTTAGGTTTTTCCCCATGGGTTCAAATGCTTCCTTGTGCTGGAGATTTTCTCGGCTTCAAATAATCATGAATACGTCCTTTGAGCAGATCCACACAGATGTAATTTTTCAACCTGTTTCTGTGCTTATAGATATAAACTATTTTAAAGACAATCAACAGAAAAAGTGACTAAGATAAATCCATCAAGTTGGCAAAGAACTATGCCAATACAGTGGTTGACCAGTAGAGGGCGTTTGGCTACCATAGTCTCAAATTGAGCAAACATAGTTAGCAAAATGCTGTTGGACTGATTTACAGCTGTGGTTAGCTAACAAAAAATTAGAGGAATAACTTAGATCAACTCTTGGATATAAACATGACAGCTTAAGTCAGCATTTACAACCCCCTTCTGTATTACTCTAGACAAATCCATATGTTTGCATTGTAAGTTAAACTTTACTGAGGCAACAGGTGTGCCACAATAAATGTGAGGAGACTCTCAGACTTGTAATCTTAAGTAGTTCTGACTTATAACAAAGATGCAGAGTAGACGTCCCTTAAACATTTCCTGACAGACTAACAGCAGTCAGCATCTTCCCTGTTGCATTGCTAAAAACAAGAGAAGGCTGTAAAGAGTTTTGCAAGCTCATTGTATAATTCAGGTTATCTGAAAGTCCACTAAACAGTAATCAAGAAAACGGAGCGACAAGATAAGCTCATGCTAAGTGAAGAGAAGAGTAAGAGTGTTCTGCTAGGTGGTTAGAGAACAGCCTCAATCTGACTGCAAGAGAAATGTCAGGAAAAGAGGGGTGCAAGGTTGATGGAAACAAACTGAGAAAAGCTCACCATAACGTCATCAATAACAACAAAGAAGTCAAGAGAAGATCTTTATTATGCAACATTTGAGAGCAGGAATGTCGTAAACATAGAGTATAAAAATCTAAAAAGGCTGATTATAGATTAACCTATTATTGCAAAAACGTAACCTTACACTGAAAAGCCAAACTTTAATTGAGATAAACAGATTTACTGGGGACAAAAGGACATGACAAGATATAGGAGTTTTTAATAAATCCCCTTAAAGTCCCCTTAAAATATATGTGTGATTTTATTGAAAACAGTTGAATAAATGGGTTCATATTAAAGATATGAATTTTTTGTTTGTTTGATTGTTTGTTTTTGTATTTTGTTTTTAATTGTTTCAGCGATTATGGTCCTGTGAATATGGATGGCTTTATTTAAGTATTTTCACATATCAAGTTTGTCAAAAACAAACAACAAACAAAAAAACAAGTTTGACACTTTTTTTTGTAATGCATTAAACTGCAAGAAATGCTTAAAAGCAGTCAGTCAGTCGAATCTTTTGGATTGCCCTTGAGATTCCTCAGGAGATAGACATCGTATAAAATGTACAACATATTATTTGTGATTGTGGGTTTTCTTCTTTTTTGTAGACAGAATTTTTCTTTGATTCGTGTTAAATATGAGAGGTTTAAAATTTCCATCATCTATCTCTCTCTATATATATATATTGATTGATAGATAGATAGATAGATAGATAGATAGATAGATAGATAGATAGATAGATAGATAGATAGATAGATAGATAGATAGATAGATAGATAGATAGATAAACTTGTCATTGACTTGTTATATGATTAGATATCAATAAATAACTATCAATGGCTTTCATAAAAAGTACCTAAATTTAAGAAATTAAATCCAAACAAGTTAAACTTAACTGTTCTCCATGTTGCTTGTGCATCTTTTTCAACTACACTTTTTCCTTCCACTCAACTTTACAGTAAAATGCTTAGATAAGCCTTTTGTTGTTTATCCTTCCTGCAGAGATTGTCAATGGCGATGTGCGGGACCGTGATGAAGCAGCCTGTCTGCCCTATGAGCGTGCAGGTCGCACTAACTTTGTGTGTGTGACGGATTTATACACTTTTCGAACTGAATTACAGAAACAAATGAACTTTTTAAATTTGTTCTAATTCGTAGAGATGTGCATACTTTATCTGCGAGTCTGAGACCGAGAAGTTTGAAGGATGGTTTCAAGAGCAGAAGCAGTAAAATCACGGATTTCCTTGTGGAAAACAGGAGAGGAGCTAGTAAACATTTTTCCTCCCCACCAGATGAGCTGGGTATAACGGTATACTCCCCCACCCCTTCTGCCCTGGCCTCCCCCCGGATCAATGCACTGCAATGCCTGGTGGGTACTGAAGTCCTCCCAGCACAAAGTGGGGGTCGCGTTTGCACTGCGGCCCGATCAGCTGCAGGTTCCGCGGAAAACTACCAATACCGAGATGCCCGAGCAGGGATGGTTTCCGGGAAGAGCCTGAAATGTTTGGACCGGGTGTTGGAAGAAGAGACGGGGAAACGGGAAGGGGTGGGGGGAGAAAGTGTGAGGTAAATGACCGAAGTGCTATTTTTAAATCGGCTGTAACTATTTTCAGAGAGGAGGAGAGAGGGGAACCTGGAGGGGGATGAATGAACCCTGGAGGAGCAAACATGCCGGGTGAGTTTGGTTTTCTCCGCAGACAATGACCTCCTACAAGTTGCGATGCTTCAAGTTGGCCGATAGGCAGCAAGAGTAGGGTTCGCGTCTGCAGTGCGATGCTGCAGATCCCGGGTGCCAGAGAACACCGGTGCTTTCTGGCTTTCATTGTCACTGATGCGCCGCTGAAGCGCAACAAAGGGATACGTGTGTGTGATTTGCAGGATGTTGGCGGGTGTGTGTCGACATGCAGCCTCAGGGACTTTGTTTGTGGCACTCATCATTTTTAAAACGCATAGGCCTCGCATGATCAGTGCAGGGGAAGAGAGCTCTGTTTCCGAGCTCTGATTGTTGTTTGTATTGACATGAGTCGTACAGGCCCTGGTTTAAAAGGTTGTGTTTGTGAATAAGAGAATGCGTTAAACAAGTTGGTGTCATGTTTTTGAGCAATCGCCCGCTTTTGTTTTAGTGCATTTTACCGGAAGTTGGTGTATTCTTCGTACTGGCTGACTTCACCGCAGTGTTCAGTCGGGTCCAGTTCCAGCTTCGAGCTGTGCCTTTCTACCAGTCCTACGCTGCCTCTGTGCGCCTCTACGCAGCTTTTTACGGCCGCGGAGACAATGATGTATTCAAGTACACCTCGTTCACTAAGCTATTCATAGGAAAGTAACAACACTGATCAACTTCTATAACTGCAATATTTCACCACAGGGTTAGTGAACACTTTAAGTTACACCGTTAACCATTTTTAGTCATTTTAATGTTCTCTACGGGATAAAATATGACAAAAACTGTCTCATGTTTGTTTTTTTGTTTATAATGTCTTGAAATTAACCATACAGTATCCATGGACAGCAACATCTCAAGTTAACACAAAGACAGATTGCGAATGAACACTACAGGTGAATCTAATTAAATTAGCATTTTATTGAAAAGTTTATTCATTTCAGTAATTCAGTTTGAGGAGTGAATCAGAGCATCAAAAGAACCCAAGCAGCGTCACACAATGACCTTTTCCAGTGCCTGGAAAAAGTAAAGACAAGAGACACAGACTAAAGTTCCTCAAATAGATTCTACTGAGAAAATAGCAAAGGAAAAGAAAAACAAAGTTTACGACAATAATTTCTTCTTGGGTATAAAATACCTTCAATCTGTCACTCATAATATCCACTTATCATGAAGTGTTTCATAAGGCTTTGATGACATTTGATTTCTGAATTTATTTATTTCTGTGTTTTTGGTAAACATTGCCAGTGTACGAGCAGCTCCTGAACGAACCACGGAGTTAAACCGCGCCCGTAAAACGCCGTGTAGAAGCGCCGCTAATTGGGGAAACTCATTATGACGAGGGAACACAACTCGACACAACACCTGTCTGTTTTACCTCTGAGCTGCATCTTCAGTCCATCGGCGCAGGATCACAGAGCATCCACACACACACACACACACCCCCACTCACACACACGGCTCCGGGAGTCACTGCCGCTAGATCTGATGCCTTTCACGCGTTACACGGAGTCCGTATCTCAGGTAATTTGCTGCGCGGCTCCGGAGATGGAAATGCTTCTATATGGAGATTGAAAAAGGGCCACAAAGGACGTAGATTTTTTGGATAAAATTTTTTTTAAAGAAAAAAATATGCATTTAGTTCTGTATCTACATTATGCTTCTTTTACTGATATTGAAGTGTTTTTTAAAGGACTGCATCCTGTCAAAAAGCTCGTCGATGATGGACCAGATTTGCATACCTTTATCAAGGGCGTTAATAGAAATTGCTTAGAATTTATTTGTAAATCATTAGAATCACATCGCCAATTCACAAGCGACCAATTCCTCAGAGAAAGCAAAGCAACCGATTCACTATTGGCACTTTTGTGTCTGTGTGCGTTAATTTCTGGGTGAAACAGGTAGTTCGATGACATGTGAGACCTCAGTGATCCGGGTCTCTTGTGCAGCAGCAGCATGCATTTCCTCCTCTTTCCTCTACCTAAAGCCTAATAGCTCTCCAACTTAATTTGCTCTCCCAAGAAAAATAAAAAGCTGCCTTGTGATGCAGCTCTTCCCACTTCCCATTGAAAGTCCTCTCTTTAATAGGCCATTAAGAGCCAACCACGATGGTTAAGCTGTCAGCTGGGTTTGATTGATTCTGTCAGACCACAGATGAGGCTGATCGGTGCTGGAGATTCCTCCAGAAGCTCTCAGCTAAATGTCTCCAGTCCACCCCCACTCCTGCTCTCTTCCTTCAGAGAGCTGTCACTTTGCAGAGAACGGGAACAGACTGCAAAATACAGTACGCATATAAATAGTTGGGTTTTATTGTACAATTTGCTCAGCAATGGGCACACGTGTAACGTTCAGTCTGTTGGATGCAGTCTGGCTGCAAAAGATGCCCCTACCTAATAAAGGCTTTAATGGCCAAGTCACAGCGAATCCTGGAAGTGCAAACTGGAAAGTAAGAATGGAGGAAAAATGTGGATTTATTTGCAAATTAGCTATGACCTTTATTGTTATCTTGAAGTTGATGTATACATTAACACCAAAACAAGAATACATTAACATTATCACAACTACAATAATCAATATGCTTGGTTATTTTAGCAGTAGAGAGGCACCAATCAGACTCTTTCTTGGCAGATACTGATTGCAGGTTTTCTGAGTTTTGACATTTCTGATATAGTTTTCCCCAAAGGACCATAATGCAAAGGGGGAAAACGTTCCAGCGTACTAATTACACTTGAATTGTTTTGCAGCTGTAGGTAAATTAAATTAGCTAGAGGCAACGCAGAAGTGATTGTATGTATTATAAAGCTTCTTGACCCTTGACCTAACCTGACCGTAGCGTGTTTTTATAATCTCAAGTGCAGCAATGTATCAGATTATTTGAAAACTGACCCATTCCCATCTACAGTTGATTGATCAGTGCATCTTAAGCATCAGGAATGTCTGTTGTTTCATTTCCGTTTTTAAATTGAAGCACTTTGACTAAGTTACACATTTTCTCGAGTAAATGCTGGAACACGGTGGCATTGCTACTCCAGATTTAAATATTGCAACAATCTCACGTAAACCCGGTTGAGATGCTTTCTGCTTCGCCATCCTGAAACACACCAGTTGGAGAGACACTGAGGAGGAAAAGTTTAGCAAAGGCGAGGAGCGTTTTGGGCTCCTTGTAAAAGTGGGCCACTAGTCCCTGTGGTGAGCGGCGCTTTCTGGGGCAGGCTCGGTGGTGACGCTCGCCCAGCACGGATTGGGAACAGACGGCCTTGTCCGTCCATTTTGGAGCCAGGTGAGGGAACTGCTGCTGGACGTATTCATGCAGCTCTGACTTTGTGTTCTCTGGATGCCGGACGCTGTCTGGTCTTTAGGAGACCTTTTGCTCACCTTTCTCAGGTAACTTTGACCGTAGCTAAGTTAGTTTTGCATCACTTCTGAGAGGGATTTACATCAGGGAACACATGGAGGTCTTCAAGTGTGAACTTAATGCATGTTTTCATCTGGCTTGGTTTTCTGTTTTTTATTAATTTTTTTCCTGGAGTTAGGAGCAAACTGCTATTTAAAGATGGCATATAACCTAGCCAGCTGCTGCCGTTTCCACTCCCCACATAATTGAATCAGAACTAGTAAGACTCACCAGTGAGGGTGTGTGCACTGCGCAGAAGATTACACAGTCCAAACCCCTGTGTGGTGTGAGGCGGCTACACTTTCACATACCTGGTTGCAGGAGAGGAAGGAACATAGCCAGAATCCCTGCTCGGATCATCTGCGCCGAAGCTGCAGTGGATGTGAATGCATATAATGTAAGTTTTTTAAAGAGAGACCCTTCACTCTATTCTGCTTGAGTGTAGTCAATAATAGCATGGGTTGTGACTGATGATGTTTGGAGAAGAGGCTGGCTCATTTATTCTCTCTGTCTGAATAATTAAGTCTTAATTGGGAGCTGGTGTCATTAGCTGGGGATGTCTTCTTCGATCTGTTTGTCCTGGCCTAATAAAGGACTTGCTGTGAAGTTAAAAGTCCTCTGAGAACGAGTTTTGCAAGGAGAAACCAGTTTGGACAGTCCCGTGACTTTGATATAGAAGTAATCTGCTTGATGGAGGACATGCTGACGGTTCGCCTCTCAGAGGGGAAGTAGGCTATCAACATCCCTTTTTCCTTCTGATTCTGACTGTGAGCGTGGCAGAAAGTGTAAGTGAATCGCTAATATTTAATTAGACTGTGAGTGGCTTTTTTTGTTTTGTTTTGTTTTTTTCTGTGTTCTGGCTCACATGCAGTGAGCTTGCACCGTTTTTGCTTATTTAATGTATCAAAGAAGAGCGAATTGTTCAGAAAACCTGCCTTATATTTGTAGTTCTACCCCCTCACTGCCTTTAATCCGCTTTTACTGTCAGACTCCAGGGATATTTTTTGTTCTTGCTGTGAAACATTCACCACTCTCCTCGATTATTTTGAGTCATCCAGCCAAGGATGTGGCAGGCGATGGGCGGGAGTGTAAAAAAAATGAAAAATAAAAAATGCAATTTTAGCCCACAAAAGCATCTGCCTGTTACCAGCTTCCCTTGTGGTAAAAAACAATATTCCCTTTTCATTCTAATACCCCCATCGTCCTATTGCATATCTGCATGGCATTTCAGAGGCATAGAAAAATCCATCCATCTGTCTGTACATACAGCACAGTGTATATGTGGTAATTGCTGCAGGAGTGCAGATGCCTATCTTGTTCTGACGTGGAAAGCGGCATTACCTCTCACTGCACTGTGCAGATGTGCTTTTGAAGGTTTACTCACCTCAACATGCTGAGTGCTTGAAGCAGCTCCACCTGATGGCAGCCTGGTGAGCTGTCACCTGATAATTAGTTGGACACGTTGGTCCCCAGGTGGTCAATTGCTGGCACCAGTTACCGTAATAAAGCTTGACTGAGGTTTTTATGAATTACAGCATTTCCTAATGCCCCATTTAATTGATTTAGAGCTCTTTAAATTATATCAGAAAAAAGTGTTTCTGACTAGTAACACACTACAGCCCCTCCACCTACATGTAGCTGCACAAGCTCCTTTTTTTCCTGAAGATAACATGAGAAAGTCATTTTGTGGAAACTAAAGAAAAGCCGTAAATCACTGTTATTAGGGTAACACTTTTTTGAATTACAATGTGCAAGTGCAAGCAGAGAACTCAATTACTTAATAAGCTAACATGAGTTTGTCGTATTTGTGTTAATTTACAAGGAGTTCAACAGTTTTAACAATTGTTATATAATTTTATTCTATAATTTTACTTGTGTATTAAAATCTAAATAAATGCTGTTTCCCTTTTTAATGTAATAATCACAGTATTATGGTTTTGTTAATTTTCCACACATTGGGTTTGCTTTTTCATATATTTAGGGACACAAAAAAGGCTTTTCAGACTGACTGGGTTCATTTTTAAGTTTAAGAAAGTATGACATGTCGGAGTTTGTGGTTCTGTGGCTTTTCACTCTTTAGGTGAGATTTAAGCAACCTTTAAATGTGGTAAAGATCAGATTATATATGTGTTAAAACCCCAGGATAAGTAGAGGTGGTCCCTTTACTTGCACTATGTTCTGGCTGTATGGTAGAGCTCTACATCAGCCTGTTTATTAGGTGATGAGGACTATAATTGTGTCAGTGCATGTGTTTTCAGGACACAGGCCTATTTGATTGTTTCCAAGTTTGGCTTCTTCTTTTAATAGGGAAGTCTACCTTTGACCCCACCATTAAGCTGACCTTTTAGAGGAATAGAGAATACTAAAATCCAGAGTTGTGATCTTGAGCTTTGGATTATCATAGACAGTTAGATTCATTTGGCAGATGCAGCGGTCGTCTGTGGTGGGACGCGGAGCATTGATTGCCATAATAGCTTTATCAAATGGCCTCATGTGCTATCAGGCTAGAAGCAGAGTCTAAAGGGACTTTTGTCTCATCTGTGTACTGATGAGACAACATGGCTGCAATTTGGTGAGACCAGTGATTTGCTCAAATGTAGGATAATATAGAGCACCATCAGACCCCCAGGAAGAAATTTTACAGTGAACTTCTGCTGCAATGTTGGCAGAGACTCTGAAGGAATTTTGTATATTTGAGGTTTGGATCTGGATCGAATGCATAATACGCATAAGCACTTGTGTATGTGCTGGTATTGTACAAATATACTGCATCCTGTTTAAATTAGTGATGTAGTGTAGTACATCATATCATATGATGCAAATGATGTGATTTATAAATACAACACTGCACATTTATTGGCATCCCTTGTGAAACATATTTGCATTAGCACTGCCTCCCAGTGAAAACTTTAGAAAAAAATACTTTCTAGATTTAATTTAAGTACAGTTACTCAATATGAAAACGCTATGAATGGCCAATATATAGATATGGTATATATAATTCATTTTTTCCACTTTTTTTTCCACGTTTTCCACTTCTACTAGTGGAACAATTATCAAGTCCTTTAACGTTTCTATAAAATAAAACCTTTAGACATATTTTTTCAAAAAGTAGATTTATTTTGGAAGATTGAAGTAATCTTCCTTTTCTTTCTGCTATGTATGGTACATCACCTTTGTCCGTTTCTCAGAACATGTCAGTCAAATAAAGCAGATATCTGTTGACCTTCACAAATAAAAGTCGGGGTGCTAAAGCTGCTCACCAAGGTTTGGACTGTTTCTCTTAGCCACATGTCAGAACTGGATGGACCAGACAACATGCCAGATGAGTAAGGCTGCTTTTTTTTCCATAAACCAGGAAATGGTTGCAAAATGTTTAAGACAACTGGAACTTTAACAAATGGGACCCAGGTTAGCCTAGTTATGGCTCATAGAGAGCAGGAAGCAAAACAAATCTCCAATTTAATGTGAGATTTTGTGACTGCGGTGAAAAACCCGTCTTTACCAGAGGTGCCAATAATTGTGGAGGATTCGGTATTTTCTAGTTTTATTAGACCTGGAACAAACAGCTGCTGCTCACCTGTTACATCCAGTGTCCATCAATGCTGTTTATGCTGCCATGTTGTAAGTACAACAAAGTGAATTTGACCCCTTTTTAAACTCAGCTGAAATTATGTGTATCATATGAAATGACAGTTCTTGTCCTTTCCTGATCCCTTATTGTCTCAAAATAAACCGTAAATATGAGTGATTACAACATCAAAGGTGAATTACGATTTTCTGTGACAAAAGAAGGAAATCTGTATGAGTCTCCCTGTTAAAGACAATGTGAAATTACAGCAGAGAGACAGAAAGAGATAATGGAGAGTAGTCTACCTGGTTATTGCAGTCTGTTCAACAAGGGTTGAGATTCAGTCTGGTTCCATGTTGTCCACTCTGAACTTCTTCCCCAAAGACAAACTTCATACCAAAGTCGCACTTTTCAAAAGTCTCCTGGTAATTTAAAGACATAATGGAGTAATTTGTGGCTCACTTCCATCATTATGTCAAATAGGAGTTGAGGAAAATGTGTTATTAGCATATTTTATTGTTGATTAGAGCACTTAACGTTACCAAGTGGAAAGAAATCAGTCTCTCGGTGTGTTCTCTAGAGAACGTGGACCTTTACCTTAACTCTGAGATTTCCAAATAACTTCAAATTCAAAATGTTCCAGGACAGAAAGAGATGGAAAGCTCAGAGACGTGAATCAGAGCCTCTCTGCTGTAATGCTTTCAGACGTCCTGAAACATGTTGACTCCTGCAATTTGTTCCTTCGTTTTTTAATGAAAAGTCTGCGAAGCAGGTCCAAATTGATCGACTCAGCAAGCAGACAAGGCCTATTGTTACCTGAAACATTCAGAGAAGAACGGATTCATTGTGTGCTTTTTATTAATGTTTTCAGTTAACTATTTTTGTACGCCTCACAAATATATGGAATGAATCAACTTTTATTGTTTTCTACCTGCTTTTCCAGCTCAAAAATCCAAAATGTTCAGCTGGTCGACGGTTTCTGTTGTGGATAAGTGACACTCCATGTAAGAGTTGGTCTGAAGTTATAAAGTACCCACTTGGCCACTAAAAGTGTTTAATGGCTGAATTACTGTAGTGCAATGTCCTCACTTGTGAATAGTGGAATTAAATCTAAAAACAGAAATCTGAGTGTGAGCCAGAAAACTGCTTTCTCACTGTCATTAGTGTGAAGCAACAGAGCAGGAGCAGCTTTCTGCTATGGACTGTCTCCTATAAACTGTGTGAACTAAATGTTCCTGCAGACTGAGGATCGTTCACACGTTGTAAAATGGGAAATCTTGACATGTTGTTCCATTAAGCTGTTGCTACTATGTCTTTAACACACTTCTATACATTTTTGGGTCTGAAAGATAATACAGTGAAATGAAATGATGCGACTGTCGCAACATGGTGGCAGGGAAGGTCTCCTAGCTAGAAAATATTTCCTAAATCCTAATTTTATTGCACATTCAGTTATAATTTGTATATTTGTTTATATGGAACCTTTTAATTATATAAAAAGCTCTGTATATTTTCAAAAACAGCAATCATTTTCAGATGCTTTATTGTTGTATTGTCTCATCTGTCCAGACATTGTCGATGCACACTTATTCTTAGTGAAATGGAAACATTAAAACCAAATCTCCAGTTAGTTTTATGGAGTTAGTTTTGTAGAGAAGACAGTCAAATTAAATTATTGTAAGAAATTTGATAAAATCCCAATGTGGCATGCAACGCCTCATAATGCTTATAAGCCTTTACGTTTCCTCAAAAGTGTAGACATTTGTTTTTATTATTTATTAATTGATGTCATGTTATAAGCATCCTGAGTAATAATCCCAAACTAGATGATTACTGAGATATACTTCTAACTACCACAGAAAGCCTTAAATTAAAAAGGCATTTGATGGTTATACTACCAAACAATTACAATATTTAATATTATCTTGTATTATACAACTATAATCACTTCAGGCTTTAAAGAAATACTAAATTCCATAAAATAATCTCACGATAACAGATTATAGACACATTAAGCAATTACAAAAAACACGTCTAGCAAAAGCAAACCTTTACAAATTTCCACTCTAAATATGTGATCAAATTCTCTTCTATGTTTTTTGTTCAATATTCTGATTTATTTATTTGTTTATTAACCTTCAGGGTTAACAAATTGACCTTTGCAGGGTAAATTTTCCTTAGATCCTTACTTGGCTATATTTTGATGTCATGACTAACTTTGATCTTTTTTTTCCTTGCAGATGAGTTAGGATGGGTGGAGCTGCCATCATCATCATCATGTGGGAAAAATGAAAAAAATGCAACAACTCTGCCTTTCTTCCCCAGCAGCGCCGATGACATTCTACAGTGTACGTCCTAATTTATTTTTACAAACTAAAACCCTTAGGTGTCCATATATAAAGTTACATTTCAGATCACTGTCATATATTTATTTTAATTTACTTAATGTGTTTGGGTGAAATGGCATTGAATGCACAGATATTTTAACACAAGATAATAAATCGTGTTGCTGAACATGTAACTGACTGGAAGCCTCAGCTCACATCTGAAGTTGTTGCTGATTTTCCAACATTTGTTTTTCAGGAACTGGTGATTGTTGTGCCTCATTCTCTGTAATGGAAAATCGTGGTGAGTATCAACAGGCTGCTTGTGGTCGGTTAAGTGCAGTGGTGATGCTGCGGAGGAAAAAAAAGCTCTGGATCCACAGTGTTTATGGCTTTGTCGAACTTTTCCACACTTTAAGAGCCACTCAGAGTCAGAGGGACACTTCCTCATGACATCAGTGTCAGACTGAGGATTGGTTTCTGCTTTATCAAGTCATGTCTTTAGGTGCTGGAAGTTTTTTGGGGATTTTTGTTTTGAATAAATGTATTTTTTCAACAGTCTGTTTTAGGCACTTTGCTATTCAAATGGTTGCACTGATTCTTCCTTTTCTGGTAACAGTAGAAGCAGTGCAGGGAAAGGAAGTGTTCAACCTGATTATTTGCACTGGTTGCTTTTAATTCACACCTTGGTTCCTTTTTGTTAAAAATGACTCAACCAGAAAGGTTTTGCTAAGTGTGCCTGTGTCCTGTAATGAGCGGTGGTTTTCAGTCAGGACATCCTGTGGTTATATTTCACAGTAAAAGTGTTGGTGTTAAATGCAGTGAACCATTTTAGTTTGATCGTAGGGAAAGTAAGGTTGTTTGGAGTCTCACTTAAATGAGCTTTACTTTAAATGTTTAGATTAAATGCCATGAAAGGTTTTCTTGATGAACAACAGTTTGGCTTCAATTTATGTTAGTTCTTGTTCTTAAAATTTCTTTCTGTGATCCTCTGCTTCATGAGTATCACAATGTGTTCTGAGCTGCCTTTGCTAAATTCAATTAGCCGTTTCTTTATTAAATTGGATATATTTTTAGATTGAAGTCCTATGAAACGACATATTTCACTTTGTAACCTGCTGCATTTGACAAGGAAATGTTTTTTCTGAATTTAAGTGCTCTAAGCTACTGAATCTGTAAAATGTTCAGAGATTCTTCTGTGCACCAAATTATAGGTCATATGCTTTTAGCTTTCTTTGTGCATTTGAATGTATTACGATGTATACTGGTCATTCATAACATTATGACCACAGTGAAGTGAATAACGCTGGTTATCTCTTCATTGTGCTAGATGTAAGTGGATGGAATATGTTTTAAAGCAAGTAACTCTTTAGTTCCAAAATGTGTAAGAAGCCAGAAAGTCAGTACCTATCCCAAGTGATCTAAGCGTGAACTGGCGACAGCGTCATTGATGAGGGGGGAAATCCGGCGATGTGGGCAAATCTTACAGATGAGCTACAGAAGCTGAAATTGCTCAAGAACCTGGCTGTTGCAGTTTTATGAGCTTTATGAAAGAGGGTGTTCAGGTCTGATGAATCATATTTATTTCTTACATCATAGATGGCCAGGTGCTTGTGCTTTGCCTATCTTGGAAAATACCTGGCATTAGGATTATGGGAAGGCAGGAAGCAGACAAAGACAGTGTGATGGTTTAGAAGACTTTCTCCTGGGATCCTTCTGTCCCCCTGAATGTTACTTTGACTTTAACACTGACCTACCTATCGTTGCGGGCCGTCTACATGATTTTAACAAAACTTTGTCAGACAGCTGTTGCCTTCTTAAAGTAGAATAATTCACCGCAAAGCTAAAACTCTACTAGTTTAAAGACTACAGTAATGAGTCTGAGGTGTTAATTTAGCCCCCAAATTCTCCAATTCAGCATCTTTCAACAAGTTGTTCCATGAATGCCCCACCTTACAGCTTACAGGACTTAAATAATCTGCTTGATGCCAGATACCGCATTACAGTGGTTATGTGGGTAAGGACTTGCTTTGGCTGCAAAAGTGGGACCAACACTGTTGTTTTAACTCCCTATTGTGTCGCTAGGACAAACAAAATCTTGTCAAGTTATGTTTGTGCAGAAAAGGCCGGTGATGAACTGATGAAGCAGTTCTATGCTTTTCCTGGCCTTTCAGTAACTCTTCACTAACTCTGATGGTGACGGTTTGGGGACTGCGTGCTCAGACGTTCATCAGTTCCTCGCCTTTGTAAAATTGCCTGGCCCAGTCTGTTATCCAGGTCAGGCCAACACCGGGTTCTGGGCTCATGCGGATTGGCTCAGTTCACCCTGGATGCCGGCCCGGTGTGGAGGGTGTATGTGGGGCACAAGGAGAGAGGAGAGGGGCGCTGCCGAACACATTAGCTCTCAGCTTGAGAAGCAGCTCTGAAACCTCAGATCTGTCCAGGCAGAATGACACGGCTCGGTGAACTGGACCCATCTGAGAGGCAGCTGGACGAGATTTTCTGAAAGTCAGGCAGACCTCAAAACGAATCAAAGCCCTGATTCGGGGAGTCCAGCTCCTGCTCCTCATTTTATCTGGTTCATGTTTTCTTCCTTCTTTCCTTTTTCTTTTTTTGCGTTTGCCCTGTACCAGAATGCATTTCTTGGCAAATGTGCTTCAGTCATGTTAATTCCCTCAGGCCTGTTAGAATTGTGATAAAAGACTTGGAAAATTGTATAATATCGTGTCGGGAGGCACGAGGAGTGCTGAACAGCGCAATAAAGTCACTCTACAAGTTCTGAATAAAAGCAATAATCAGATCCATAAGCATTCATACCCCTGAATTCTTCTTTGCATTTTGCCACATCTAAACCACAAACTTAAATTTGATAGTTTGTTTTAAATACACATTTCATTTTCAGCCTTACTAAGTCAGCATTTTGTATAACCATCTTCTGTTGCAATTACAGCTGCAAACCTTTATAGTTGTTTCTATCAGCTTCACACATGGGTGGAGCAGCATTTTTTAGGACATTAGCACAGATTTTATCTAGATTTGTGTCTGGACCTTACACCATGCCATTCTAACAACGCAAGTTATTTGACATAAATCATTTCACTGCAGCTCCAGCTGCATTTTAGGGCCATTTTGCTGATAAAAAGTAACCTTTAACTTGGTTTTCTTACAGTGTTGCCACGTGATTAGCTACATCCGTATTCTCTTCAGTTTCCTTCAGAGGGAAAGCAAACCTCACACAACTCTCTTTCAGTGCAGGTGTGTTTAGGGTGATCAGCAGTTTGAGATTTCTGCCTCATACAACATCTTGCATGTGGTCCAAATTGTTCATTTTGGTCTCAATTAACACCTTCTTCAAATGTTTTCTGCATCTTCTGTATGACTTGTTGCTACCTACCAACAGGATCTCTTCCTTTCAACCATGACTTTCCTTTTGTCACTGTTCCACAAAGGTCAGATTTGTGGAGTGCAGATTGTACAGTTGTCCTGCGAGTACTGTCCCACCTGAGCTGTGGCTCTTTGCAGCTTCTCCTGAGTTTTCATTGGCTTCTTGGCTGCTTCTCTGTTTGCTCTTCTCCCTTCCAAGTTTGTCAGTGCTGGTGGAGAGCTACTAGTAAATCCTATAGTTGACCAGTTGCACCATTCCTTCATTTTTTATGAGGGATTGAGCGGCGCTGTGTGATATAAAGCTTCTGAAGTTATTTCATAACGCAACGAAGCTTTAAACTTCTTCAAAGCTCTTTTCCCTGGGATCACTGCTCTGCTCCTTGGTCTTCCTGATGCTGCTTGTTCATGAATGTTCTTGAATGAACCTCAGAGGCCTTCACAGAACAGTTGCATTTATGCTGTTGGTTTGAAATGTAGAGTGTTTATTTAGTCTTATTTAGGCGTATCAGAATACCTGCCACATTTTGCTGATTTTTATTTGCAAATTAATTAACGTCCATTCTTAACCTTCAATAAAAAAGTAATTGTGTTTTTTGTTGCTCTATCACACAAAAAACACAAGCAGCAACAACAAGCACTGTTGCTGCAAAATGCAACAGTGCTTGTTGTTTCTTCATGATAGAAAAAGATCAGAAATATTACTATTTTGGTAACTCGCTGTGTTTAAATGCATATTACATGTGAAAGCAGATTAGTTGATTTTTACTGTGTCTTCAAGTAAGTAGAAAAATAACATTTAGCCTCAACTAATTCATTCAAATAGGTTGTGATCTAAGCTTTGTGGTTTAACTCAAGTGTTTCTATGTTGGCTCTGAAGGTTTTGTTTTCCAGTTTTTTCTGGTTCATTTAAATTTCTTCACTTGTATATAAGTACAACAGAATCACAACAATGCAACGTGTACTACCGCAGTACACATGCCAAATTAAAAACACAACCTGTCTTTCTCCCAGGAATGGCAGGCATCCTTCAGTGATTGCTGATCTATGCTGTGAGCCAAGCAGGGAGGGTCCTTGAGTGTGGGGGAGAGAGAGTCCAGCTCCTAGAGGGAGGGAAAGTCTTAAAGAGTTTGGGAGAAGGGGGGACAGGGGAGAAGGACCAAAGTGAAAGACATAGAAAGTGGATGAAAGAGACGGTGCTGTTTTTGAAGAAGCAGGAAGGCAGGTGCAGCGGCTGATCTGTCTAGAGTCGAGGCCTCAGTGCTGGGCGCAGAACAGGTAGAGGCCCCTCGGGGGCTGGATCATGGGACAAAGCCTTCGTGTGGAGATTCCAGCTCAGGACCCACAACAGCAAAACTCTGGCGGTGAGTTTCTGATGTTACTCTGGCTTTCTTTGTCAAAGTACAGGATTTACTCCCCCTCCTACACACTCACACACACATAGTTTAAATCTGTTCCCTTATTTGATGGTGCTTTCAAAGACTTTAAACATCTTGGAGAGAAGGGGGCTGAATATTGTGTAATCAACTTTGCATAGCCTGCTCTCTCTCTCTCTCTTTCTTTCTGTTCCTATCCTTCACTTTCGCCACCACAAGGAATGCTAAATCATGGGATCATGTGCATGAATCTCAGCTGTGTTTTTACACACTCATGCACGTGCTGGCCATTTATCTTCCTGTTACATGGCACAGGAAATTGTTTGCACTGTGAATTTAAAACAGATTTTTTTTCTCTTGTATCATTTTGAATTCATCTCCTGTCTCATCAAGAGTCCAGTTTGTTTTTCTACGTCTTTCTACTCCGGCATTCCAGAAAGCATTAAAGCCTGTTGATCCAAAACAGGATTCTTGGACCTATTTAAATCCCAGTGTTTTGAAAACTTTAGGCTAATTTTCTGCTGAGCGTTTTGCTCGTATGTTTAACCCTGGTCTACAGACTAATTTTAACAGCTGGAAAGCTGGCCTGATTCGACTCTGGTTCTGCATAATTGAATAAATTATCTCTAGATTCAAAATGTCTCCTGCTTCTTTGATGTTCAGTATTAATGAATTCACCTGTTTGAGAACGTTTGTTTATGAAACTTAAGTCTAAATTATTTGCGTATTTTTTGTAGAGCATACCTAAAGGATTGAATATAAATTGCACTTTGAAGGTGAAATAAAGAGGCCGACGTTTGCAAAGCACCTAATCCAGGAACGCCATTTATTTTCCTTGGCACATTATCTACTCTGTTTGAGGTAATAAAATGGGTCGTTGCAAGCATTTTTAGATGGAGGGTCAAAAGTGTTTGCTGATGTCAGCTAATTGTGGGAGGTGGTGGACCCTAACCCACATGACATTTTATTCAGAGTTTCCAGAATAAAATGAAGCAATACCTGGTTGGCTCAAGGTTTTCAGGGATCGTACACAGAGATGCTTTCTGTAGCATTACAATAGCAGCCATGAGAGTAACACATGAAGTTATTTACACTTAGGACAGGAAGTAACTTCTGCTGTAAAAATAACAGGTGATATGGGTTTGAGTGGTGACGCTTTGGGTTGGTTTAAATGTTAGTTCTCGTATAATCATACTAAAGATTAATTAATCTTAAACTGGACTATGTATCTGTATTTAGCTTATTTTCATCTTGATGGTTAACTTTTAGACTGTCACTTGCAATACTTTTTGGGTAAAGTAAGGTCAGATAAGTTGGCAAAATAAGGTGTTTACTGCAGGTTGTGTATTGTGCATATAACTAATATACTGCTCTCTTATTTGTGTTTTTTTGACTAAGTCTTGCTGTTAAGCCGTGAATGAATTTCCACAAGAACCAGCCACCGTGATTATAATCACTGTGCTCAATTAAGAAGATTAAATTTGATAATCTGCCCTGCCAAGGATAAGAGTTCTCGTAAGGCTGGGGGTATTTCCCAACTGGAGGGATCTCTGAGTGGATGTGGGTGTCTTATGTAAGCTTTTCATACGGCCTCGGTAAAAAGCAGGCTCCTTTAGCCTGCACGGTCAACTGTCCAGGCCAATGCGGCCTCTCGAGGAGATGCTTGACAGAGCATTAGGATGGTATGTCAGAGGAACCACCCACACATGCTTGGACTCCCACTCGGCCTCATCTCGTCAGAGCCGCTGAATATAGAACTGATTCTATTATCATTCATTAAAGTATACTTTATGTTTCTCTCCTGTTTCTTCTGGGCTTCACCAGACTTATTGGCAGTTTTCTTCTGCAATCTCTCCTGTGGACTGTGTTGAATTTAAGGGGAAGAGGCTGTCTTTGTTCTCGGGGAGGAAATGGCACTCCACCCTGATTGTGTGACTGCATTTCCAGTGCCCACCACCACCACCAGTCACGCACGCCTGTACTTTTTCTCTCTTTGTAGCATTTTTTTATCCCTTCTACTACCATTTCCAAACTCACAGGAACAGACAGCTGCAGTTCCAACAAGACTCTGAATCACTTCTCCCTGCAACAGAAACGAGTTGAAGTTTATTTTGTTTTTTCCTGCGAGGGAATCTTTTTGTGTGGGTCCAAGGGATAGTTTTAGTTTTGCTGCATTGGATTGACACATTTCAACAAGCATTGTCAGAGATCTTTTTTCAGACGGAAGCCTGCCGGATGGGCTGAAGCCTCCACAATCGTCATCTGCACAGCGTGTGCGCAGGCCCGGCACAGTCAGAGCTCTTATCCTGCTCCACTGGCTCAGCTGAGCCTCTGTATCAGAGGCGTTTCTGACAGAACAGTCTGCTGTGTGTGAGAAACACCATCCAAGCTGGATCACAGAGAAGCCGTCCTTAGCAATGCTTAAGTTGGACGTTATGGCAGCTGCTCTGAATCCTCGCCTTCTTGTCTTGCCGAGATAAGCGGATTTCCTTGCCCCTGGAACCTGGACCTTCTTGCTTTAATTTTTCATGGGAACATGCTCATCTGGATTCTCTTCCTTTTAAATTTGATTTCCGAGACACACACAGGAGAGCTGGACATCTTGGATTTCTGAATGTTGCCTGCTTTCCCATGGCATGTTGCTTCAGGTCCCATCACCGTGGAAGCTGGACGCTTAACAGCCCCCTTCCAGGTAGATCTGAAACCGGCTTTAGAAAGGCTACACTGACTTCTGGATTTCTACGAGTATAGATTCTCATTTTGACCGATTCCATACGTTCTGTTGATTGATGCTTCCAAAGTACAGAAATAGCTGGACTATGCCGTTATTGAATCTAAAAAATAACTTAAAAAGAATCTAATTTTGCCTGATGACCACAGATCAGATAAAGTAAAAAAAAATGGATGTTAACCTGTGTTTAGGTTATGTGGTCTCTCTTTGCGCATGCATGGGTGTCTATGTGTTTTTCTGTGATGAACAGGGAACCAGTCTGTGGTGCAGAGATAAATAACATGTTCTACACCACTTACTATTTAGAAATAGTTGCCTAAGTTTACTAGTGAAATTGAACTACCTATTGTGTGGAATATATATATTTGCTCTCTGCTTTTTATAGTGTAATTCAACTGTAACAAGCTGGTATTAGGTGGTTAATTGATGCACTGTTTGCTCAGGGGAAGTGCTTTAGCTTTCATTGCAGCCAGCTGGCCAGCAGAGGCCAGCTACAAGTCCTCCATAGAGACAGAAAACTCTTGGCACTCCTGCCACTTTGTCTGGCACCTCGTTAAAAGGGCCTTAAACTACTTTAATGGTTTGGAGAAATATTTCTGAAACCAAAACTTTTTAAAACCTGGCTACATCTTCGTAATGGTGACCTTTACTTTAGGCACTGATGAAAAGGGCTGAAGGAGTCGCTCCCTTGGCTCTAAGACGGGGTTCAGTCCTGTCAGCAGTTGTTCATCAAATTACCGTGTTTCTTAGGATGATACAAAAACTCTGTATGAGGCCTGGGAGATATTCCTAGACAGCCTTGACCCACTGTGTTTGAAATGTAGATTTGATTGTCAGAAAAGATTAATGTTGTTATTCCGCTTCTGTGGTTTTTAGTCATTTACTAAATAACTTGCATTAGTATTTTGCGAGAGCGTATTGTTGTGGGAATCAGACTGCAAGGCGCTTCCGACGCCAAGGCATCCTGTGTGTGCATCTCACTGGGAGTTTTAAACTCGACTCTTTTCTCTTTCCAGTGGTAAATATTTTGTCTGCTGAATGCGGCAGCTGCAGCTTTTTACACAAACCTGATGTTCGAAGCTCTCTCTGAGCTCAGCACTCTGTCAATGGAGCTGCCAGTCATGCATCCCAGAATATTTAGCCATTACTGCAGAATGCCATTTGATGGAGTGCTCACAGCCTCATTGACATCCCGTAGTAATCAGCGCTTCTTTAAAAAAGCTCTTGTTTCCTTAATGCTAGCTGTATCGTGTGTGCTTTGTCTGGCAATGTTTTCCTGCTGCCTATGGCCGCATCCAGCTTCTGCACTGAGACAGAAGCTTTGAAGGGCTGATAAAGCACGAGGCTCCATCTAGCTAAGGAATGTGAGCACTTGACAGTGAAAAAGGAGCCAGCGCCCTCGTGCTAACGGTAGCTCTGTGGAGGAGTCCTCGAGCTTTCAGCATCACCCTGCCAGAGCACACTCAGTGCCCGAGAAGTAACAGCGAAACATAATACCAGCCATGATGAGGCAGCTTGTTTTTACAAAGGTGCTGGAGCTTGGTTCAGATAGGAAACCAGAAACATGACATCCAGCAGATAGAGGCACACTGATCAGTCTCTGCTGTAAAGCTTCGAGCTGCTGCTAGCGACTTTAACCAACTCTGATTTTACAAGAATAACCACACTGAAAATAATCTAGATTTATTTCTCATTTAAAGTATGAATGAAGGCATTTTCACCCCGCTGTGTGTGAGAGAGCAGTCGACGTGAAACCGGGTTTTTATCATTTTAAAACAAAAAACAGCATTGCAACATTGAAGGTTTGAACTTTACTTTGGGTTTTTGATAGTGTTGGTTACCATGGCCACCAGCTCAGCTGCTGTCAATGTATGGGGACTGATCTAATAGTATTTATAAGAAGATTTTGTAAGAGTTATTTACAAGTTAAGTAAGAACTGTGAGGTGGTGGACAGCAGTGAATCAGCAGCTGGTAGCTCATTTTGCTTTTTTACAGCATCAAACCCAAGTCAATGATGTTCCAGTTCCATGTTCAGAAACCAGTGGAATAGTCTAATTTGTAAGCTAGTGACTAGTTTTAATTATGTACATTTTTGAGAACCTCAAAAATGGTTCTTCTTCATCACTCCTAGTGATGAAGACTAGGAGTTTCTAAGAGGCCGCCAACATTTTTAAAAGTAACGTTTTCAGGACAAACAGTTGTTGGAAGATAGATACAATAAGATAGAGCAACTTTGGTTTACTCCACGCAGCCTTCCTGTTATCTGCTAGACGTCTCACTCTCTAACAGCCTGGTTGAACCACAGACAAATGGTGCAGAAAATACAGTTTCCTTCTTATACCTCTGCTTCCTCTAACTTCATTTTTAAGAAACTCACTGGGATTGAAAGTCGCTTACTTTGAGTCTTTGACTCTCTACACTGAAAACTGTGAATTTGTCTCTATCCTCTGTGATGCGTGTTTTGATTGGAAATAAACTGAATTTCTGAGTTTCCAACCACCCAGTCTCCAGTCAGGGCCTATTTTTCAGCAGACTCCAGTCACTTGGATTTCTCTGCGCATCTCTTCTTATTGATGAAGCTCTGCGCTGACATTCCAGCTCCCCTCCTCTTGTTCTGTGTTGCGGTGTGTCTTAAAATTAACACTTTTCCCATGTCTTGTTTTCAGATGATGAAACGGAGCAGCACCACAGCACAATGGTGGGAGAGGGGGGCAGCACAGGGGACACTACCCCTCTCCCAAAGCGTAAAGGCAAGTTTTCTACCATTGGCAAGATCTTCAAACCCTGGAAGTGGCGGAAGAAGAAAAGCAGCGAAAAGTTCAAAGAGACATCCGAAGGTTTGTGTCGCTTATTTTGTTTGGAGTCCGAGTGGTCCCCACCCGTCTTTTCTTACTGATCGTATCGGTTACATTCAACTTTCAACCCAATAAGCATGTGTGTTTCTCCCTTAATGCTAGCATGTTGTTTGGTTTTCCTGAAGTTTTTCCGCAAAAACATCAGGAGATGAAAACTTGCTTTGAATTGTGTTTGTTGACGGCAGAACTGGAGAGAAAGATGTCGACTCGACGTACCCGACAGGAGCTCATAGAGCAGGGCCTGCTGAAGGAGGTCCCAGATAATGGTAAGAAGTCCTCTGTGATCTCTTTGAGCAACAGAATCTGTCTCTGACAGAAGCTGCCCTGATCACATCGACACAGACACTACGGTTAGGACACAAGTACATTGTGGCAGAAACGGCATCCATCAGGTGTCTGAAATGCACTTTAGGACAAGGAAATTTACTCTCTGTTTTTCATAGTAATGTAATATAAATTTAAAATTACATGCCACTCTCCAGAGCTCTGGAAAAGTGGAACGGATTGTGGCCTGCAGCAAAATAGCTTTGAGAAGGGGGTGTGTGTGTGGGGGGGTGGGGGGGGGGGGGGCATGTGTGTGTGTAAGCTTTCTGCCGGCCCCGCCAGCTCAGAAGCCCATTTATTAAACCTACAGCTGCTTCTGCATCACAACAAATACTGAATATCTCTTTCATGGCTGTTTTTATTTTTTACACACTCTTACTTGCTACTCTCAAATTACTATAGATCAGATGCGTAAAATATGCATATGGGGTCCCATATGTAGTTATTAGAAACACTACAAATGTGTAAAATCTTCCAAGATTTATTTTAGATTATTTTTTAAAGAAAAAGCACAATCTTTTATTTGAGGACATTTACTCATTTACAAATTTGAACAAGAATAAGTGGCTGTCGTTTCCCCACTTTTCAATAGCAGTAACACATTTTCAGCTAACTAAGTAGCCATGTTGTTTGACATAATACCGAACATATTTATTTGACAGACATAACTCTTCCTAACTTGTTGCTATCAGGTGTTTTACCCTAAAAGTGATGAGTAATTTTCCTGTAAGAGGCAATCCATCTCTGCTCGTTGCTACTAAGAACAAAATCCAAACTAGCTAACCATCTTTAGTGAGGAAAACATTTCAGGCGACTTCCCTTCTTCAAGATGAAACGACTCACCACATTCAGTCCACAAGGTAAAGATGAGGTTTTAGCATCTGGTTAAATAATATTTATCTTGCCACCAGATGCAATGAGCAGGATAGTAACTGCAGGAAACAGTTGTGTCATTGTGTCACCAAGTTTCCATAACAACCATGAGATGCTCTCTAGTGCCAACCAGGTGTTTGCAAGCATGCCAGATAATTATAACAACCTTTTCCATCCTATTATCAGAAAAATGCAAACAGTTGGAGTTTGCTAAATGTTACCAGGAGTTTAACAGGAACAGTGTAGTTTGGTCAGGACTGGATCAAACTAGCTGGACGTCTTTTTTGGTCATAGAAAAAAGACGATGCTGGTGGGGAAACCTGGTACATTACTGCCTAAAATAATAGTTATCTAAATCATTGAGATTTGGACAGCTGTGAAGATTATTGTTCATCTTTTGTCTGTTACATACTGTGTTTAGTTTGGAAGGTCAGATTCTATTTTTAACCTGCTACTTGTCTTGTGTTTCACAACCAACCATTTCAGATGGAGAGGCGCAAAATGTGAAACAATCCTACGTTAAAAATGGCCACACACTTCCGGTCAGTGGAGGAGGAGGAGTCATCAGCAGTGGGAGGAGCCCAGGTAACCAGGTCAAACTTCCAGGAGAGTCGGACTTTAGGATGCACCCTGGGAGGCTCGCCCAGCCGGAGAACCACAGAGGGCGCACTCCCTCTGACGGAGACCGCCACGGAGCTTTGTGCTCCAGGGGCACTGGACTGCATGAGGAGGGGTGGAGAAGTGGGGGCATGGGAGCACATCTGCACGGGGAGGGTGAATGGAAATCCAACTTGGCCTGGCAGGGACAGATCCACGCTCAGAAGGATGAAGGCAGGCGTGGGGGCAGACTTCACCCCGACGATGGGCAGAGAAGGCCGGGGCTGCAGAAGGCCCCATCGGAGGACGGCAGGAGGCGGCCGGCAGAAGCAGAGTGGAAGCCGACGCTTCCTCGACATGCCTCTGCAGAGGAGGGAAGGACCCGCAGAGGTAAGGCTCCTCCGACTCTAAACATCTACTATCAGAACACGAGCTATAGTCATGAAAGTCAAAGATAATGCTCACATTTCCCCACCTGACCTTGCTGATATGTAGTTGAAGGCGTAAGGCGAATCTTCAGTTCTGTATTTTTTTCCCTCCATCTTACTGTCACTTCTCGGCGCACAATGCTGTCCTCCCAGATATAGACATCCTCCTGTCGGCTCCCAGGAGGCTTGCTCCAGCTATGCTTCTTATTCAGGAACATGAGAGAACAGATCGTCCTCCCTTCTCCTCTCCTCGTTAATCTGTCATGATCACTACAGCCATTGTTGCTCCTAAATTTTCACGCTGTTAGCTCTCCAAAAAGACAAAAACAACTGATTCCTCCCAAAAACAGACACTGAAAATTATAATAATAATAGTCATTCTTCTTGTCATTTTGTTACTGATTGAGTATTGCTTTTGGATCTGGACTTTGGCTGGGCCATTCTAACACACGAATAGGCTCTGATCTAAATTATTGCACTTTAGCTTTGGCAGTATGTTTAGGATCAAGGCCATGATGGAAGCTAAACCTCTGCCCTTGTCTAAAGTCTTTGAAGCTGCTATACAGTTTTCTTCTGGGTTTGCCTTGTTTTTATCTAAATTTGCCATCAGTTTTGATAAGTTTTCCTTAAGAAAAGAAAAGATGTTGCTGATCAGAGCAATGTCCACTACTTGTTTGCTGAGACCCTTATTTGTTTCCAATTGTAAACATGATGTATTAGCTTTTCCCAAGGGTCATATTTGTGGAGTTAGAAACTGATCGTTGTCCATTTGAGGGACTGAACCTCGGTGGATCTTTCTACCTGGTGGACGTCCGAGTCTTGGAAGGTTTGCAGTTTCACATGATGGATTAAGCATCGCTTTGCAAAGTCGCCAAATCTTGGGTTATTGTTTGATATCCTAACTCTCCGGTCAGCTGTGTTTCTTGGTCTTCACGATGCTTTTTGTGCAGTAATGTTCTTTAGCAAACTTTGGAGCCTTTCACCAAACAGCTGTATTTATACTGAGATTAAATTACACACAGGTCGACTCCATTCACTAATTAGGTTACTTGTCAAAGCAGGTGACTGCACCAGATTCTATTAAGGAGGATCAGATTAAACGAGGCTGAATGCAGATGAGTTTTTTCAGATTATTATTTGTGCTATATAAACCGTTCTATCATTTTCCTGACAATCCTGGTATGCGCGGCTTTGTGCTGGTCCATCACATAAAATCTTAGTAAAGGATGTTGATGTTTGCCATTGCAACAAGGCAAAATGTGAAGTTCAAGAAGTGAAAAGACTTTTGCGTGTAGCACAGATGCATGTGGTGTCTCTGGGACATAAGAAGGAATTGTTCATGAAAAACAGATGAAAAAATGTATAAGTAATGTGAAGAATTACAGATAAAGGTGTCAAATTAAATCTGTTGGATGAGAAAGGTTTTTGCACACCTTCATGTGCCTCTTCCAGCTTGTTCTTAAATCCCACCTTGTATTTTCCTTTTCTGTCTCTCTCTCTCTCCCTCTCCTACTCTCTTTCTATCTTTATCCTGCTTTCTGTCCTCGTTTTCTCTCTTTCTGCCTCCACTGTGCTTCATTTCTACTTCCTGCTTTCCTCTGGATGATTTCCTCTTTGGCTCGGTGACGTCGCCTTGATAAAGGTTCATCTGTTCATAAAAAGCTTTGTACTTTGGAGCGGGCGGCTTTGAGGAATGGCGTGGGAGCAGCAGTAGCAGCAGAGGGGTGGTCAGAGGGAGGTGGGCTTTTTTTGGCCGTAATTGCAGCTGCCCACACTGTTTACCTTCACAGCTGATCCCAGATAATGCCGTTCTCAAACAAGACCTGCTGCAGACAGTGCTTTGAGTGGTGCAGTGGCAGAGAGTTGCTCACTCAGTCTCTTAGCTGAAGCATTCAGAGCTTTGCTGCGAGGTCTTTTATAACCTTCTGCTTTTAATAAATTTCCTGCCAGTGGCTCATATGATGGTTCATTTCTGCCAGGGGATGAATTATTGACATAGTAATTGCAACTAGGAAATAGTCTTTTTTTTAGTTCATTTCATGCCAGTATTATGCCACAAGCTTAACATAACCTAAGTATTATCCACCCATCCATTTTCTATACACCCTTGTCCCTTAGTGGGGAGGGAAAGAGTGCTGGTGCCTATCTCCAGCTAATGTTACGGGCGAGAGGCGGGATTCACCCTGGACAGGTCGCCAGTCTGTCGCAGCCTAAGCATTATGTTATACAACATAAATGAAACAAGTTATACACTTGTATAAGAGTATGGCTTCCAACAAAGTATAACAAAACGCATAAACTAATTAATTAAACTAACTTGTTTTTCTAAAAAAGAAGTGTTGCATCTTTTTTCTTTTTTCTTTTTTTTTGAACTTAAGACGATTTTTTGCAACCGCAGAAGGAGCCCCCTGCTGGACAGATGGAAAAAAGTTGGGAGTCAATGGAGTTATTTACTACTGTTTGATCACTTTTGTTTTTGTTTTTTTTTAGTTACGGTAGTGATATCTTGAGCTAACAAATACTGTACTAAAATATTGTTGGGAAGTTCATATATAGCAGGAAGGCACCATTCATGGCTTATTACAATCATAGAAAGAACGTAAAGAGGCACATTACTTAAAAGTTGCTCAATCTTCAATTTAAAATGAAAATCTGTCTTAAAATATATTATGAATCATCATAAAAAGTCAATATTGATAAGGTTGGAAGATCTAATTAAAGATTTACTAATGGATGGTCTTTGCACAAGGCTGCACTCAAGATGAGAAATAAGGTCACATTTAACGTGTGACTTGCCCTATAATATTCCATGCACCACTGTGAAACAGCCTTTAGTTTAAGTGAATGAGAAGGTCAGAAGTTGATGTTAGCTTCAGCACTGTTTGCACCTTTTGGGCTGTTACTGCAGTAAAAATGTTTATTTTTTTAATTGTCACACAGTTCCTGGTAATTTTCACTATAAATACTGCCACATAAACAACTCACAAGTAGCGGATGCTTCTTCAAACCACAGTCCACACTCAGGAACTTTTTCCTTTTTTACTTCTAAATAAGATCCTCCAAAACGTGTCGCGATGTTAGCTTCAGCATTAATTGCTTTCAAAACTGTGACTTTTGAAATGAACCATCATGAAGTTGGATAATATCAGAGGTATGTTTATCATAACTCAGACTCAGAACCTGTTTGTTTGATATCCTTAAACTCATTTGCAGGGTTGTAGTTTTTCCACTCGATTTTGCTTTATTAAATAAAACCTCTCTGGTATTCTCTGTTTTAGAGTCAGACAGCCATTTTCTACCTGAACTGGAGACGCTGCAGGACACTCTTCGTGAACCTCTGCCGCCTAAGCAGTCGGTCATGCCTCCCAAGTGGCTGATGAGTTCCACCCCTGAGCCTGGAAACGAGGGCCCATCTCGGACCCCTTCCAACCACCCCGCGACATTTTACTCCTCCCCCTCCGCTGGGACTTCCAAACCCGTTCGATCCGTGTCTTCTGCTGGAACCAGTACGCATCAGACTGCACCTTCAACTCTGACACCCTCCTCTCAAGGCACTAAGCAGCCTCCTCTGCCTCCACCCAAGCCTGTAAACAGGAACAACGCAGCCATGCTGGGTAAGTGCTGCAAAATAAGCAGATCTTAGTCCCCGAAATGCACAGACTTCTTAATGAGTACTCACTTTGCAAGAGGTTTTCTACAGGAAATGACAGCGGAGAGTTTTGGCCTTGAGAAATTCCACTCACTCACATTCAGACATTGCACTAATGAGGCTATTTGAACAGCTTGAGAAGCTTTTCCCCAGCTAGTTATTCATCATGCCTGGGCTCCTTCAGTGTCAACATTTTATGCATTTTACACTGTGTAGATAACAGAGGCTCTCGTGGCTGTGCTTCGGTACAGACAGTGTAGTTGTTGTTTACAGTGAGGTTTTCCTCTCATCTGGGATCTTGTTTTAATTCCCTCTAGGCTAAGACTCTCCATTATGATTCGCTCTCGTCTTAACAGCACATCTGTTGATATGTAGTGACTTGATGAATGGGTGTATTTCATGTTCTTGAAGTCAGCGAAACAAGCCAGCCATGTTGGTAATGAAGTGCATGGTTTGCTTTAAAGAGACAGTCGGGTTTGGACGGTTCTTTATAGACCTATGAGACACGACATATCCTGCTCATCACAAAGCAGGAGAAGTGCTTCTTTATTTCCCCTTCCAGTCAAAAGGAGTCAGAAATTATGCTTGTTGTCTGACCAAACTCATCACTGACATAATCAAGCAAATGTAATAAAACTGAAAGATAAAATGATGAAATACTAAACACATATTTCAAATGGTGATTTTATTTATTAGACCTATTCAAAAACTTACACAAACCTCGTGGAAAATGTATTTTTGCCCACTAAATTTAAAAACCAGTTGTGTCACCCCCTGGTGGCAAAAACTGCTAACAAACAATAACTGATGGTTTTAAAACATTGTGGGAGAATTTTCTTTTTTTTTTTTTTTTAACAATTCAGCGTTATTGGAAGATTTTTGGAGCATTCATTTGAAGGTCATGCAGCAGGGTCTTTATCTGATTTAAGCAAAGAGGATACAAAACCTTCCTTTTTAAAAATTTTTTTATTGAGCCATTATGAGGTCTGCTTTGAGCTTAAGGTCACAAGCTTTTAGAAGAAATTTGTCCTTCAGGATTTTCTATTTCTATTTAACATCAGTTATGTGAAGCCATCCAGCTCCCGAAGCATCAAAACAGCATATTGGAATCTCTATATATGATATTTTTCTGACATGCTATATGAGTTTGACACCTTTCACTTTAGTCTTATCAGTCAACAAAATACTGTTCTAAAATTCTTGCGAATCATCGAGATGTTTGGGGTTTTTGTTGTCAAACATGAGATGGACTGTTTTGTTCTTTTTAATCAAAATTGGAGGTTTTATGTCCTGAACGCCTTCCATGGTTACCGTTTTTGCCCAGTTTTTTTCTTATTGTTGTCTCGTGAACCCTGACCTTACCTGAGCCCGAGGCCCACAGAGCTTTAGATGTTGTTTTTGCTTCTTTTTCTTTTTCTGTGTGAGTTGTTGATGTGAACTTGGAGTAATTTAGAAAAACTTATACATTTCTCCTGGGAATCATCCATGTTTTCTCCATTAGTGGATAATGTTTCTCCGTAGATTGTAAATGTACTTGTAACCCCAAAAATGAAGTTTTTGAAAAATATTGTAATTTAGAAATTGATTTTTGCTTTTATTTTTGCATTTTTTATACCCATTATACCTTTTTCAGATTATCTGAAATGTCTACATGCGATTCAAAAAGCACAAAAAAATTAAGGGAGGTTAATCAGTTTTTGCTAAAGCAAAGCAACCTACAGTTTGGCTGCACATGTTTAATTAATAACCTTTAAGGATTCCCATCTGCTGCGTCACAGCAATATAACTCCCTAACGAAGCCCTTCGACAGCCCCGCCACCTAGCTTCATTCGTGTAACAAACACTCGCTGAAAGGCCTCCATCTCCTCCCTATTAGTATCCGCCCTGCAGGGGGAAGAAAACGCTCAGCTTCCGCTCTACTGGTCCTGCTGGAAGCGAGAATGCGACTACGATGTCTACCTGTCTCTGCCCGTCTACCTGTGCCGGCGGGCCGGAGGCCTGCGCTCAGGTAAAGAGGAGACGCTTCTGTCACCAGGACAGCGCCAGTCCAGAGTCTTCCTTCTTCATCGTGTCACGTCCCCTCTTTGCTGCCAACATGTTTTTTCTGCTGCTCTGCCTTTTAACCTCTTGGTTGCCATTGAATTCCTTTCTTTGGATGCACTAAATAAGAGTCGCATGCTTACGATAAGCCGATATTGAGCCCTGCTTTGTGTTTAAATGAGGGAGCTTCTGTGTGAGTGCGGTTGACCTGTTTTTAGAGGCTATACGTGTGAATGAGGACAAGCCTTCAGCAGGTTTCAGCTGTTGACTGCACTGCATCAAATGCTTTTGCATAATATAATATCATGTGTTATAATCCAACCATGTTATATACAAAGGAAATGGAAAAAATTATGGAGGGATGGGAATGTAGAGCGGAGACTTCAGGTAGAGACGATGTTTTCCACTACAGCACAGTCAACTGCATGTTGTAACTCTGTCTCCTCTGTTCTTTCACTGCGCCTCCATAGAACAACTATCCTTTCCCAGCTGTTCTGAAGAGCTTCAAGAGTTATATACAGTGCCACGCAAAGTTTTTGTTTTACATTTTGTAACATTAAAACCACAAACTTCAATGCATTTTAGAGAGATTTTATGTGGTAGACACACAAAACAACTGACATTTGAGAAGCGAAAAAAAAAGCATAGCTGGTTTTCAATTATCTTTTTACAAATAAACATCTGATAGGCGTGGCCTTTGTTTGTGCACATGTACTCCTAAGTGACTCTCCTAAATAAAGAAGCCCATAAAATCACCTAATGAGTAAAATGAGTTGTCTTGGGTTTGATTTAATCTCCAAATCCAGCCTTTCTCTACAGGCCTCGGGGGTTTGTTAGAGAACATTAGTGAACCAACAGCATCATACAGACTGAGAAACACAGCAGGACAGATCAGAGAAAAAACTATGGAGAAGTTAAAATTACCAATAAAAAACAATATCCAAGGCTTTGAAAATCTTGAGGTTTCAAAAATGTAAAAGTACAAACCTATGAAGAAATAGCCTTCAAGCTAAACTGACAGGGTAAGCAACACTCCACATGAATATGAGCACATAATCGCCAGGAAGACCTGATGATGGTGTTGGCCGCTGAAACTGCTTAAACCTGATTCGAAGATGGATGCTGGTGTTTGTGAAGCTAAATAAAAGAAATCCTGGTCTGTTAGAGGCAACAAAAGACTTCAAACTGAGGTTTAGATCAAACCACATTCATGTTAGAATGATCTGGATTTCAAAACCACATAGCATTTTCTTCCATTTCACAATTTTATGATACTTTAAGGTGGTCTATCACATAAAATGGAAACAAAGCATTCAAGTTTGTGGCTGTGGTGTGACAAAATGTGAAGAACTTAAAGGCGTACACATACTTTTGCAAGGCACTGTAGCAACCACATAGCTGTGCATGCAAACAGCTGAAGCTTTGTGTTTAAGAGCCTCTTTTGCACAGTATGAGGCAAATTATATGAGCTTTGATGGATAGTTTAGGGTCTGGCTGTGAAGAGCATGTATGCATCTCGTTTGTCTCTCTGACCTGGGGCACAGGCTGCACTCTGCTCTGCCCAGGCAGTGTGTGTATCTCTGGCACACACTGCATATGTGCTCTGATGCTCAGTCACACATGTAATAAAAGTGCTTGTTCGTGTGCATTTGTTGACTGCATATGTGTGACTGACGTTTGTGCACACATGTCACGGGGCAAACTGCACTGAAAAAGAAAAACTTGCTAGCAGCTCGCCATTATGCATATTCCCCAGCAATCTCTCTATGTTTGAAACAATTCGATTAGGTGTTTTGTTTTTTGTCACTTGCAGGTGACTTCAATCAAGCCACAGGGGGTGCGAGTCTTCATCCGGCTAAGCCCTCCCCTCCAATGCCTCCCAAGAGAACAACCCCGGTCACTAAGCGCAACACGGAGGACTCTACTCCGAGCCATCCCGTCATTCCGTCCCCGCACTCTGTGGAGGACCACGGCATCCTCCCTGTGGGCTTCCAGCTGCCCCCTCCTCCTCCTTCCCCACCCCTGCCGACCCACATACCGCCCTCTCCGCCCCGCCAGCACATACATACCCACCACGTCCACCATCAGCACTCCTACCCGCATCCACTTCCCCAGCCCATACCGATGCTGTTCGACCCACCGAGCCCCACCGTGGAGTCGCCCCAGCGCCCCGCCCCCGTCCCGCTGCACATCATGATCCAGCGAGCTCTGTCCAGTCCTGGCCCGGCGCAGCCTCATCCAGACGGGGCGCAGCGGGCACACGCGCTACTTTTCGAAACCCCTCCGGAGTATCAAGCAGATCGCGGCCGACCTCTGCCTGTCAGCATTCAGCCTCTAAAGCTGTGAGTTTTTCAGGACTTTGCATGTCATATCCTCATCTCTCGCGCTACACTGGAGCTGCACAGTACAGCAATTCGCAATGTTCAAAATATTAAAATTTAAACAGGTTGTTTAGATGCAGAATCTGGTATGTTGCTTAGCAGCAGCAGCAATTAGCAAACAGACTAGCTGAGCTCAGCGGACTAGCTACTTCTCTGCTAAGAGCAGCTAACAGCATAATGAGAAGCATTGTTGTCACTTCCTGGTGAAGGCAAAGTGTCAGAAAGAGTAGGAGCTTCTTAAAAGAGACAGGCAGAATTTCATGTCGTCAACTTACAAAGTAAAATTTAAGTTGTGTTTAATATATTGAGCATTTTAAAACAACTGAAGCTAACATAGTTACTTTATTGTGCTATAAAGTGTCCTTTTATGCCTGGAAAAAACATAATACCTTCCCTTTAAGAACTGTAAAATAGCCCTTTGCAGTGATAGTAGGCTGGAAAACAGATGCTAACCCCACTGTCGGTGGGTGCTAATGGTTAGCCAGTTGCAGTATTCTCCCAGTTCAAACTATTTGTATCTTGTCTGTCAGGATGTTATTGTTCCTTCTGGATAACAAAAATGCTGTTATACTATTATTTAAAAGACTTTAGTGTTTCTTTAGTCTTAATTTATGAATGTTGTTAACCTGATCATAAGTCTTTATTAGTCAAATCCATCAACAACAACAAGAAGCTACTTACTTTCTTACTTCAAAATAAGTCTCAGACATATATATATATGTACCTTCATATTTTACACAGCGTGTCACAGTTCAGACTTCAGTTTAATGACAAATATTGGTACGCTTTAAAATCATGAGATTTGTTTCTCTGCTTATGTCCCAACTAGAGTTGCACTCTATTTTATTGCAGAAAAGTTATTAGCTTAATAAAGACAAGTTCAGCATTTGTGTAATTTTCCACTCAGAAATGTTTTCTTCTTGTCAGATCTGAAGATGACTACTCAGAGGAAGAAGAGGAAGAAGATGATGAGGAAGAGGAAGAGTACGATGGTGAAATCCCCCAGCCGGAGCTGGAGCCACGGAGTCGCCGCTGCCTGGTCGGGGATGCTGGTGTTTGTATTCTTCCTGGGGAAAACAGCAGCGAGGAGGAGGAAGATGAGGAAGACGATGAGCGAGGACAGCATGACATGCACCGGGAGGACAGTGATTCAGATGATCAGGTGGCCCACAAGGAGGAAGACTCTGATGAAGAGGATGAGCCCCCACTCAGTAAGCTTAGTCTCTGTCCATGGAAAAATTATTTAAGTGATTATTTTACAAAGTTCCTGCCCAGTATGGAGAAATTTGAAATTGGATTTTGAACCCCGTCTGATTTTTTTTGTTTGTTTGGTTGTTTCTTTTTTGTTATGTGAAGCTATGGTGAAGTTATGCAGTAGCCTGGTAATCCATCATAGCCACTATCTTTCTCTCTTTTTTTCTCCCTTTGTTTCATGCAGGTGCCCTGGCCAGCAGGGTCAAGAGGAAGGACACTCTGGCTCTGAAGCTGAGCAGCCGTCCCTGCGCCCCGGACAGGGACAGGTTCACACAGGACAGAAGCAGCAGGGAGGATCAGCCTCCGGGTCAGACGGGCCTAACCTGGCAGAGCAGGGAGCAGTGGGAGGCCATTCGGACACAGATTGGCACTGCACTCACTCGGTAAATTCGCTGGCATCGTTTTTTGTTGGGGGTTTTTTTGTGACTCAAACAGATAATGTTAATATCAAAAAAGATGCAAAAATAGATTCATTGTCCTACTTATTTCCTGACTGAAAAGCAGATAAAACACTGAAAATACTGATTTCTTTTTGTTTGTTTGTTTTTGTATTCAGGCGGCTCAGCCAGAGACCGACTGCTGAGGAGCTTGAGCAAAGGAACATCCTTCAGCGTCAGTATTAACTATCTCTCCCTTTTGCTTTAAATTAGCAGCAATGATACTCTCTAATATTTACTCCTCTGTCAGTGCTGCGATGGTTTTACCTCTGAATTATTTGTCTCATTGAAACCAAATTGTACCGCATGTTGCAGCGTACTCAGCAAAACTGTCTCCTGTATAGATTTTTGCGTTCAAAAGGTTTCTCAATTCAGTTGAGAGATCTAATTTTGGAAACTTCTTTCTTCTCTGCCTTTCCTGCACATCAAACCAAGCTTTCGGATCCAAGTCTAAAATAAGCTCTGTCCCTGTTTTTTTTAGCCAAAAATCAAGCTGATAGGCAAGCGGAGGTCAGGGAGATCAAACGGCGTCTGACCAGAAAGGTGAACGAGCACGTCAGCAACAAACACCCAGGTGTCATATTTTACTTTCGATGGATATTAAGAAGTAACAAAAATCATCATTCTGTCGTAGCTGAGTCAAAGACCCACAGTCGCAGAGCTGCAGGCGAGAAAGATCCTGCGTTTCCACGAGTACGTGGAAGTCACAGAAGCCCAAGACTATGACAGGAGGGCGGACAAGCCGTGGACAAAGCTGACTCCTGCAGACAAAGTATTACTTATTATAAAACTAAAGCAGATGATCGTGTTCATAAAACTGTGTGTGGCATTCAATGTTTTTCTTCTAAAGTTCTCTGTTTTAACATTACCTGTTGGTTTCTGTAGGCCGCCATTCGAAAGGAGCTCAACGACTACAAAAGCACTGAAATGGAAGTTCATGAAGAGAGTAGAATTTACACAAGGTACAATTATGGGTTAAATATTAACTTTATAACACTGAGGTTTCTCAATAAACCTGAATACTATCAGAGATATGGTATTCAGAAACTCAATTCAAAAATCACGATATATTGATTGATTGCATTGAATGATGCACAATTATGCTATCACCAGGTTTCTGGTGTTTGGAGAGTTTTTTGTGCACTACATATATCACCATATTTTGGAAATAGGCTAAAAAGTTCAATTTGATGTAATTTGACCAGAGCACCTTCCTTGTTGTTTTCTCTACACGGTGTCTTTAACGGTTATTTTTTTCTTACCAATTTCTTCCATGAAAACCAGACTTGTGGGGTTCAGAAATGTTAGATATCTTGTAAACAGATTCTCCTACCTGAGCGATGGAACTCTTCAGCTCCTCCAGAGTTACTCTTGGTTGTTTCTCAGATTAATGCTCTCCTTGTCAGCCTGTCAATTTAGGTTGACATTCATGTCTTAGCATACTCCTTTTGGTGATTTGTTAAATGTGATGTGATTTATCAATAGCTTAGGTTGTAACCCTGCTTAAAACTGCTCCACAACTTTCTTCTTGACTTTTGACGATTAGTCCACCTTTTATTCAGGAATATTTGAGTAACTGCAGCTGAATACAGATGCATTACACAGTATTATTTTTTTTATTTGTAAACAGTGTAGAAAAGTAAATTTTTCTCCTACATCAAAATCATAATCTTTATTGTGTCTATCAAAAATTCCCAACAAATACTTTAAAGTTTGAGGTTAATGTGACGAAAGAGTAAAGTTTAACGGGTGTTTATACTTATTGATTATTTAGACTTCGGAATAAAATTATGCTAATTTACTTCTCAAGCAATATGCACCATAAGCAGTAAAAAATATATATTCGGGTGATGAATTTATTTAAACAGGATCTCTGTTTTGTGTAGGTTTCATCGGCCTTAGCGTCCATGCTCTCGGATAATGAAGCACTTAGGATTTCTGTGAACAGAGGCGGCTCCGTGCGCAGATTGCCCCCTTTTTCCCACCATATCCAGACTTTGCTGTACTGTGTAATCAGGGAAGAGCCTGGAAGTGACTCACAACAAGAACGCCCGCCGCTTGCCTTCCATCACCCTCTCACCACATCGCTTTCTGCCTGACTCGAGGCAGTGGCAGGCAAGGTCCAGATGCAGTATTTCTCCTAGATGACGTGGCTTTGTGGGGAATGTGAGAGACCCAACGTGCCAACGAGAGAGTGAGGCGGCAGAGAAGCTACTCCACAGGACTTACTCTCACTCTGCTGCTGCATGAGGCACCCATCTGAGACGTGGATCTAGTTAAAACCTTTAACGCGGCCTCATTCTGTGTTGCCTTTTTTCTTCTCTTTGTCGTATTTGGAAACACTAACTCATCTTGTTAATGTAATAGCATACAATAAAAACAGTAATAATGATGAGGACCTATCCTACTTCTCACAGTAATAATAGATAACGGAGACTGAAGCACCAGAATGTGAAGATTTGGACATTTTCCACTTTAGGACTTGGCATCTCTGGGATTTTGTGTTTTCTATTACTTATGTACAGGCTGCTGTTGTTATATCTTAGAATGCAACTGGGGGAAAATGTTATGATAAAATACTCTGTAATGCACAAGACATTTTATTTTGTAATTGTAATCACATGAGTAGTGAGAGCTTATTTTTGAGCTGGTTTTTTTAATTATTATTATTTGGCTTTGCCTGTATTTGTGGTTGTGATGTAAGGTGGCCAATTTAGCATCAATCTAGCTGCAGGAAAAAAATGTGCAGGTCAGGGAGGCCATCTACCTTTTCTTGCGTGCCAACATAAGCAATGCCTGAAGGACTAAAACTGATTTTTGCAATCTTCTGCATGAGCCAACCAGATGTCCAGTTCCATTGGATCTGGATGGTCTCTCTTCATTTATACTTTTTTTTATGAGTTTTTGTACTTCCCTTTAATGACTGAACAAGCAATGCATTCTGTAGCTGTTTTAAATAAGGTCATTCTCATAGTGTCTGTAATAAGAGCTTAAATATAAGTTGCTGTGAGCGTAGATCAGGGATTTATACAACAACAAAAAAGTCTGAAAATGTATAACCGGTCAACAGGGAGTCAATTTTGGTTGGAGAATTTTGAAGCTGCTGGTGTGCTTTATTGTACTTTTGTCTGGCCAGTAGCTTACAGGGTTCTCTATGCTGTGTACAGATTCATATAGGTTTAACTGATGCTTCTGTATATCTTGTCTTCCTTTTATTTGGAAATAAATTTTAAATATAAAGGTATTATAGGTTGCTATTTTTTTAAGTACAAAACATTAGTTTGTGATTAAATGCTACAAGAATGGGAACATGAAACGGCTTTCTTTTCCTGTAAAAAAACTAACAAAAAAAACAATAATGATAAGTTCAGTTTTAATTGGATGTTGAATTATATGAGCCGATGAGTTTTCTTTTTAACTGTAAATAGTCACATCTGGATCTGAATAAATAATGCTATTATTCTCTGAACCTCATCTGAAGTGAACCTGTGCCTGGCTCTTTTTTTCCTACTCAATATGACAGTTTACCAGCGCCCCCTGCAGTCGAGGGGTTCTGTAAGGATGTGGAAAAAAAGCCTTAAAAGAAAGTGATTTTTTTTTATTACATACAAACCCACTTATGTCATCCTAAATGTGAGCATATTTATTTAGGGGCGGATATATGATTTCATTTCACACACTCCTAGAGTTTTTGTCTACTATTAAATAAATTCACTTCCATTAACAGGTGATCGTCATTCAATATGCTGCTGACGTGGCAAAATAAATATTTTTACACATCTTTGCTATTCTAGTGTGGTTGACATTATATTTTATTTTAATGGGCTGTTATTTTGTTTATTTTCAAAGAGACTTGAGAAAAGATTACATATTAGGTTTTAGCCACTTTAAGGTTATGGATGGATCATTTTAAAGCTCTGGAGAGTTTGTCATAATTAGTCTTCTTAATATTATTTAGATCTGACTTGAATTAGCATATCGCAATGTCCAGAGGAGACAAAGCAAGATCCACAGTTTTCTTTACTAATTTAATCATCTCTTTCAAATAGTTTCTGGGTTGTAGGGCACGTTTCATGCTCACTGTTTATCTGACGAGAAATAGTATCATTACTTTTTTTTTTTTTTTTTACATTGGACTGGGTTAGTTTGCAACCCAGTCCAAAAAGTAGAAGTTTTTAGTATCTTCTACTAAAAACTGCGTTTTGCATTTACGGTTCTTGCTGCTGCTATCTGCCCACTGTCGGACAGTAAATTATATTCTATTGAGTATTTGTGTGATGTTATAATTTGTTTGAACATCTGAAATATTTAATTGTAGGTAGCCCGTTTTAGAAGAAAAAAAATCTTGGTTACGACTTAATTACTCGTTTCCACTGCTTGTTCAATTCGTGGGCGCAACTCACTATCTAGAGATGTTAAGTCGTGCCTACAAATTAAACACGTCTTTTTCTCCTTCTATGTCACCAGGCAAGTTCTGTATAATTGTGACAAAAATTTTAAATAAAAAATGTAAACAGACAAGTAGCGTTTTCATGTCACTGTAATCACTTGTGTATGAAAGTGCGACTCGCTACTTGTGCTGCAAGTTCAATTCGTCACTGTCTCTTTAAGGTTCCAAAGAACGTGACCTCGTACGTACGTCTCGCATGTGGAAACCGGGAACAGGCTGTGTGCGTTCACCTCTGCCCAAAGTACAAATTGTTGCAAGTTTTAAGGTTAGTAAAATATTTACCCAATACTTGTGATGATATAGCTAACAACAGACAAATGAACACATCACTACTAATGTGCGCGCCTGTAAGTTACCATAGTTTGTAACCGTTGTTCATTCATTACCCAGTGTGACGCTAACGGTTAGCTAGCTTGCGTTGGTTTCTGGATACTCAACCAAGCTTCATGTTTGTTTTAAGCAAATGGCTCACTCTCACATGAAAGTATTAACGACTGCTTTATTTGTTACTTTAACATGTAGAATCTCTATATACGCATCGTATATATTTATTGTTATGAGTTACGTTTATGTACGGCTAACTATAGCACACATGTGAAAAGTGTTGGGTCACGCAGCTGAATTTAAACTGTCCTGGTTTGCTAAATGGAAACATAGACTGGGAAATCGTCATGTATACACGTGTGTAAAGTGAATAATAGAAGTCATTTTGTGTGGATGTAATGAAGCGCAGGAGTTACACTATAGTGGTTCACTATGCATGGTCGTGTTGAATGTTGTTTTTCGTCTGGTAGCAGAGGTGTAGACAGTACAGCTGTTTCCAGTGTAAAATTATCCCCTCACAGCTGCTAAACCCCATCAGCCACCGGTCAATGAAATAAAGACTGCTTGTGCTGTTGTCAGGCAGCAGGTTATGTCCTGCCACACTTCTCATTAAGTCATAAACTTTTGGGCATTATAGGTGATTAAAGGCATTATATTGCTGTTGTTCAGACCAACCACACTTCTGTCTCACGCAACCTAGCTTTTAAGACATGTTTTTATTAAACGAATGACTTTGAAACTAAAATGAAAATCCTTTCTAATTCTGTTTTCACTGTTCCATTGTTTTCTGTAGCGTGAATGCATTGCTGCCATGCCTGCCAAAAGGACAACCAACAAGAGGAAGACTGCAGAAAGTAGTGAAGATGTGGAGCAGACCAAGAAAATAAAAGGTAAATCACAAACGTCTAGAAGCTGTGAGTTCTTAGAAAAGCTGGGAAATTACCACAAGACTACATTCAAGCACGCATTATATTCTGTATTCCCCACTAAATTTTTACCAAGGTTGAAACTAGGTGCTTCAAACATTTTTTATCACATGCTGGACTGGACTCCCTGAGACAAACTCACTGTAAATGTTCTGACATTTATTGCTGTGTCACACCTTTTTTTCATTACTTCAAGAAAAACATTCTTTTCAATCGCACAAAATATATTTTCTTTTGTTACTCTGCAATCTTTTTTTTGTTTGTTTATTTGAGTTATTGGCAAAACTATTTAACATGTGTACTAGTACTAACAATTAATCATTATATTTACTTTAGTTTTGTTTCTCATAAGCAGCATCTTCTAACAAAGCTGTGCAGTCTCTCGTGATGTCTGAGTCCAACTTCTATGAGGAAATTAATAATGTCTTCTAATTTGGTTGATGTATTTGTGTGTGTTAGTTGCAGTTTCACACAGGAGTCATTGTAAAGAGGTGGGCCAGGTTCTGGTTTTGGGCCAAGGTGATGTTGGACAGCTGGGCTTAGGTGAGAACATCACTGAGAGGAGGAAGCCAGCCCTGCTGTCTCTACCAGAGAAGGTGGTGCAGGTGGTGGCCGGAGGCATGCACACAGTGTGTCTGAGTGAAACTGGTCATGTGAGTAAACATTTGTCTGTTTCTATAAAAGGAGTAATTAAAAAGTCAGAATTTCTCAAGTGATAGTTTTTTGGGGGTTGTTTTTAGATCTACACGTTTGGCTGTAACGATGAGGGAGCTCTGGGTCGGGACACGTCAGAGGAAGGGTCCGAAACGGTTCCTGGGAAGATGACGCTGAATGAGAAGGTGGTCCAGGTGTCTGCAGGGGACAGTCACACTGCTGCGCTCACAGAGGATGGATCGGTGTACATCTGCGGCTCATTCAGGGTTCATCTGATTTTCTACTTAAATCACCTTCTCATATGTTTGGAAATCTTTGTGTGTTGTAAATGTTCTCCTTATATGATGTCACAAGTCAAGATATATTGCAGTTCGGTACAAACAAGATTTGTGTGATAGACAGCAGCATTAGATAGAAACAATGGGAGTTTTCATTTTCTGCTTGTTTGATCGTTTTGAAAATGTGGTAAAGTTAAAGGTGCTTGATATTTGTTGGTCATTTGATTATTGGTAACCAATGCATAGCTTAAAAAAGCTTAATCAGCTTATGTGTTTATATTTGACATAAATCATTTTAAAAACTATCTCTGTGTTGCTGAATTTTGTTATATTTTAACGTCGCCTTTTTTTGTCCGCTGTTGTTTGTAGCCCAATTTTTTAGTTTGTACGTTTTGCTTCCGCTCCTCTACTTAAAGTGCCTAACGTGTTTGATTCATTATTTTTCCCAGGACAACAATGGGGTTATTGGTCTTCTGGAGCCCATGAAAACATGTCCTATTCCTGTGAAAATCCCCCTTACAGACCCTGTTGTGAAAATTGCCTCAGGTATGAAATGCTCTTCTTCAGTGTCAAAACGCCAGCAGGGTTTTTTTGTTTTTTTTAAATCAGCTGTGTATGCATTAATAGGTAACGATCATGTAGTGTTGCTGACGCTGGATGGGAACCTTTTCACGTTTGGCTCAGCGGAGCAGGGCCAGCTGGGAAGAGTACCGGAACATTTTTCAAACAGAGGAGGCAGGAAAGGCCTTGGTGGGTAACTTCATGTTACTTGTTAAAAAAATGATCAGTGGCAAAATCTTAGTATGTCACTCATATGCTTTTTGTGTCTCTGCCTTTTAGAACGACTGCTTGTCCCGCAGATGGTGAAACTTAATAGGAAAGTTCGCTTCACAGATGCCTTCTGTGGAGCATATTTTACCTTTGCTGTTTCTAAAGAAGGATACGTTTATGGATTCGGTCTCTCAAACTACCATCAGCTGGGTAAGAGTGGCCGTTAGCTCGATATTTGGAGAGATTATCAATCTATTAATGCTGGCCTCATTTCTTTCCATTCATCTGTCTGCACCGCTTGCTGAGTTAATTCACTTTGGCAGTTAAAGGTGTCGGTACGTGTCTCCATAATAAATGCATATGTTTTTCTACATAATCTGTCCAGGCACTCAAAACACCTCGATGTGTTTTGCCCCAGTAAAACTAACGTGCTTCAGGAACTCCACCACTGCCTGGGTGGATTTCTCTGGAGGACAACATCACACTCTCTGCCTCGATGCTGAAGGTTGGCAGACCACACGTGACTGTCTATGAATACTATTAATATGTAGAGACAATATTAATGCGACATAAAGTAGAAACGGGAGTCAAACCAGATCTTTTTTTTTGCCCTGTGTGCTTTAAGGGCAGGTTTATAGTCTGGGCAGAGCTGAATACGGCCGCCTCGGTCTTGGTCAAGGAGCTGAAGAGAAGAGTGAGCCGACTCCTGTGGCGGGGATAGAGCCGGCGAAAGGAGTGTCATGTGGAGCTTCTGTCAGCTTCGCAGTTACCAGAGAAGGTGAGAAACAAACTGGATTTGATCTCTGAGTTTCACATGAGTATTTGTTTCAAAGTTTCCTCAATCAAATTTATCTCAACAAATGCAGCTTCAAGTTGCATTTGTTGACATCCGATCTAATAAGAACAAAGATTCGCCACAGCAGAAAGAGATTCAGCATCTGTCCTTGATAGAAGAAACTGTTTAGGATCCAATAGAAAATTAAATCAATATAGCTAAGATTATCTTAATTAAGTCACAACTATAATCTCATTTTTACTCTCTAAATTGCTTTTAAATTTGTGCATATATTTACACTCTGAAAATAGTCCGGTTTCAGTTTTGATTCATTTAAATTTCAGGCTTTCTGATCACCAGCTGTTGTAGCCATTCTAAATAATGACAGGCTAATATGGACCTACAGTTTAATTATGTAATTTGTTGTATTTATAACAAAAACAAAACTGGCAAGTAAAAGTTTTTTTTTTTTAAATCAGTCATAGACAATTTGTATCCTTCACAGAAGCAACTCTTCCAGGTTTGTTACCAGCTTCTAGTTTCTGTCAGACTTTGAAAACAAAACTCCACAGATTGTGTTGCTATGACATTACTCATAAACAGCTGCAGTGTGTTTCTGCTTTGTGTCTCTTACCTTGATATTTCTTTGTGTTTGTGAGCTTTGTTTTTTTTGTTTGTCAATTTGTTCTGCTTTAGTCCTTGACAGTGTGCTAAATGATTGTAGAAGTTTTGAATTTTTTAAGTTTCTAAGACGTCTCTGTGGAAGTAATTTTCCAGGTTGTTCAACTCTTTTGTTTAAATAAACCAGTAGATCCTCTGCAGTGCTGCTTTTTTTTCCTGAGATGAGAGTGAAACAAAATCAATGTTTTGCTGAAGTTATGAATTGTAAATCATCTAACATATGAATATAATGACCTAAATGGCCAAAATTCCTTGTTTAACACTTAAATTTTGGTCAAATGCAGTTTTGTTGAACTTTTAAAAATTAATGACCAGATTTTATTATTGTGTGCTTGACTACAAGTTCAAATTTTCTAGTTGAGTTCTCACTGCTTGTTTTTTCCTCCCCCCTACAAAACACACACACACTTTAGGATCTGTGTATGCCTGGGGCATGGGAACCAACCTGCAGCTTGGCACAGGAGAGGAGGAAGACGAGTGGAGCCCGGTGAAGATGACCGGAAAGCAGCTGGAGAATCGTGAAGTTCTCCTGGCCTCCAGTGGAGGGCAGCACACAGCTCTCTTGGTTAAAGACAAACAGGAGAGCTGATGTGCCTCTGAGCCAGGATGGGGGTAGTTTTGGTAATTATTGATGTGGGGCGCCATGTTCAGGATGCTCAGATTGAATATTGAGAGTTTTTGTCCGTGCTGAGGCCTGGCCTTTTAGCTGAACCGCTTTGTTCTTAATGTGGATGAAATGTCAAAACTTACATGGTAGATCATGTAAAATGAGAGACTATTTTTTTAAATGATTTTTTTTGTTTGTTCCTTTTTAATTTTTCATTTAGTCATTCTGTATGACAAAATATTTAGTGCATTGATGAAAGCAATTGTTGGAGAAGAAGGTGAAAAGCTGTTTGACGTTTCTAATCTGCTAGTCTTTTAAAGTATTTTCTTTAAGCAATAATCCGGTTTCGACGAGACATTCATATTCTATGTGTTCAAGATGTGTAACTACTGTTCATTTTACTCAGTGCGCACACACACACAAACACACACAAATGTTGTGACTGTTTGAAAATGTAATAACATTCTGGGTCCTGCAAAAAATAAAGGTGATTATTTTTTAAGATCTGGTTTTTTTCAGCAAGTTATTTTTTCATTAACCCAATCTGTAAATTACACATACCAGTACTTTATATTTTAAAGTTGTGGCCTCAAGTTTTAGGACTTTAATAAATCACTTTTGGCCTTGAAGAGATTTTTTTCTACGTTGTAAGCAAATTAATAAAAGTCCACTTTAAATAGAAAGCGGAGCTCCGCAACCACACTTGGCAAAATCTCAATCTGAATTTTATGAAAAAGCGAGCAAAATGACCAAAACTGCAAATATGAAATGGTTGGTACTTCCTCTGTCCTGTGGATCTGGTTGCATTTCAGTGTGAGAGCAGCTTTACCAATGTACTTTGGGCAGAAACGACACAAGGTAACACAGCAGTTCTAGAAAGAAGATGGAACACAACAGTCAGAGAAGATGAGAAAATTAGAGCATCCACAGCACTCAGAGCCATAACAAAGACTTTCCCAGCTGCTGATTTGAGTTTACTGGCTTAACCAAAGTTAAAGGGCGAGTCGTCAGACTATTGACAGTCTTGATGACTGTAGTAGATCATCTCCACTGATGTGGCTTGGGAGAAGAAAACTCAGGATCGAGGGGAGATTTGAACTTGAGACGAGACATCCATCTGTCACTGAATCCTCGGTCCCTCAAAGGTGCTTTGGGGAAAAAGAAAAGTGCACAAAGAGCAAGAAATCAAATTGACATCGTTAGAGCTGCAGAAAGAGTTGAAGGATTAATTTGCTGTAATATTGAAATGGACAAGACTGACAATAATCTGCCTGATACCACACTGAGACTTATTAGTTGTGTTTTTTGTTCTGAATGCTTTGAGGACTGAAGTGGGTTTAATGAGTCTTATTAAAGGTTAATTGGAAAACAAGGTGGATAAGTGGGATAAAGAGAAAGAGGATGACAACAGTGAGTGGGAGGAAGAGGAGTGGCGATAAGTGGCGGACAATGATAAAAATTGTTATGAATGGATGAACTAGTTATAAGTTATTTTGCAGCAGATTGGAAAATTTGCTTGAAAGGCAGAGTGATGGAAAATGATCAGAGAACATTTCTGAATTTTCTATCATCCAAGCTGATTAAAAACATATGCAGCCTTATTCAGGCAGGTCAGCACCACTTAGCATCACCCAAGATTCAACTAAAAGATTTAAAGCCCTAAAAACAGCTGTCAGTGCATCAGTTTAGCAATCAGGCAAATGACAAACAGAATACTACCGATAACATATAGAGGAAGGATGAAATACAGAAATATGAAAGTAAAACTGAATGGAGATTCCTGAACATAATTGATCATCGTTATGGAGTGTGACCTTTCCTGATCCGGCAGCGTGAACTGCTGGGTCTTAAAAATTAAATGCAAATAGAATATTTAGATGCCTTATTTTTTATTAGCAACCCCTTTTCTCTAAACTTTACACACGCACTTTAAGAGGTTTTCAATTAGAATACGCCTACATACTACATCACTGCTTTGCAGGGCCATTACTGTCAGCTGGACACTGTCCTGTTGAGCCTCTAAAGAGAAATATGTAAATCGTGTTCTCTGACTGCTCAGGAGTTTGCATCTCATTCACTTTATGCCAATCATGAATGCAAATGCAAATTCCAGACAAACACGGTCATGAATTTAAATGAACAGAAAGGATGTAAATGATGCTACAGTCACCTGTGTTTAATTTGTGAAGCTGAAATGCATGTGTCCTCATTGTTCTCATCTTCCTCTCATCTGACCAAATGGACTGAGGATTCACTGTTGGACTAGAGTTATTGTGGCAAAAAGCTGATCAGAAACTATTGACAGTTAATATGCACTTAGCTGATCTAAGTGCATCACTTGTTTTGTTGCATGCTGTTGTCTGATCAAAAATTATAAGAGGTCAGATTACATTAAAGATCTTAATGTTTGCACAATCTGAGTTTTAACAAGATTGTATGGATTTGTGATGCTTCGCTTCCTTGCTTGAAACATGCTGTCATTTCCTCTTTTTATGGATTGTTAAAGACCTTAGCAACTCTTACAACACATCTCTTACATGTTTTCTGCAAATATTTTTACTGCAGGATTTTCTTTTTGGAATGCAATTTTTGTTAATTAACCTTCTGTTTGAATGGCAGAACATTTAAATTTTTTCTTTTCGGAGCTGAAAGTAAAAGCTTTTTTTTAAAAACACAAGTTTTGACCAATTTAAGCTGTGAAGGTTAACAGGTGTCAAGGTTGAAGGATTTTATAAGCCTTTAAAAAGCAGAAACATTCAGTGTCGGATAATGGAGAAGAAAAAAAGAAAGAAAAACTCTCAAAATTTCCCAGCACAAAGACAGACATTTGTGCTAAATGGAAGCAATGGAGTCCTGTGATTAGTTCCTTTCATTCACACTGACTGAAACTGGATTTGTCATCACCAGTGTGGGCTCTAATCTTCTTCTTGTTAAGCTAATCGCAGGAGAGACCAAGACGTCTCTGGAGCCTGCACTGCTGCTCATTCGCTCCTAATAACAGACAAAGCCACATTAATCACAGCAGCTAGCTGATCCATTACAGGATGTGACTCCAAGCAGCAGGTGTGGAGCGCCCTCTTCACAGGCTGCGGGTGCATTCACGACGTGTTCAATGAAATAGTGCAATCTTGCAACTTATTTCCATCATTTAACAGTTCTTTGTGTGTAACTTGGCAGCTCTTGAATTGCACGGCTGGTTTCTTAATTAACATGTCATTAAGAATTAGATTGAATGCAGTTTCTTAAGAAGGTTTCAATTAAGAAACCCAGGATTATTTCATAGAATAAATCATTTGGGAAATGTATTTGGCCTGGATAGAGTTTTCTTACACCAGAATGACAAACTTACATGTATTTTTATTGGATTTAATGTATTTGGAACATAAAAACAAAGTGGCACACGGTTGTGAAATGAAAGGGAACGAGTACATGGTTTTACATCTTTTTCTAAGAGTGAAAATCTAAAGTGTGAGGCATGCGCTTTTAATCCTGCCCCCTTACTCTAATACCCCTACATAAAATCCAGTGTAACCAGTTTCCCTCAGAATTCACCTAATAATTAGAAACAGAGGCAGAGATGAAAAGCAAATATCTCTATCTATTCAATCACACTTGGATTTTTTTTCAGGTAAGTCAGATTGACTGGAGAACATTTCTAAGCATCAAATTTTGAGTGTTGCTACAAAATCATATCTGGATTTGACTAGGCCATTCTATCACATTGATATGCTCTGATCTCAAGTCTTTACCAGCTATTGGCAGTTTTTTCTGTATTTTTCCTTTGAATGCCTTTGCTGACTAAAAGGTTATTCCTGGTATTTATTTAGGGGTGTCAAAGTACAGGGGGCTCAATACAAATTTGACTCAAAGACAATTTCTCACTGTTTTGGAGTTCATAAATCTATCATTTTTGTTCCACTTTCCAAAGTTGCTCTACTTTTTGTCGGTCTATCACAACTTATTTTTAACCATCTGCCTGTTCGAGGTTGAAAAGTGACAACAAGTGAAAAACTCTAACAGTATGAATATGTTTGCAAAGATTAAATTCTGTGTGATATTTAAGCCACACAGGGGAAAAAAAAGGTTGACAGAAACCAACAGTCTGACACAAACCACTTGTTGAGCACTCCTAGTTTTCTATCACTGCTGTGATGAAATGACCGATCGTGTGGATGTGATCGTGTTTATGTTTTGTACGAGCAAACATTTAACCCACGCATTTTTTTTCATCAACCACGTAGGCTGGACCGCTCTTGACAGTGCATTGTTTTACGGCTTTTACTTTGCAGGTGGGAATACAAATGATCAGTGGGCTCATTTGTTATCCAAGGGGGCTTTACTGAACCCCGTTTTAAAAAACAGCTCTGTATACAGTCACGCTTCCTGTCTGACAAACAAATAGCTGCCTGTCAGTACATTGAAGCAACAAATGCCACCGCTTTTACTCATGCATTAGTCAGTACCTAATGTACTAAACGACAGAAATACTCTAATGTTGTCGTTGTGTCGCGTAAATTGTCTTTTTCTGAGAAAAACGTGTGAGCAGATGCGCCGGAAAACAAATAGAGATCATTTGCAAATAAATATCTCTTTTGCTGTTAAACTGCAGGTCCTCCACCGCCTGCAGACTGCGCCTGTAATTACTGGTGATTTGCCTGATAGATTGGGTCGTTCATCCCGTGGGTTGAAGGTTCCTCTGGAGGCCTTTGTAATGTAGCAGTGAAAGAAGGACGGTGACTCAGCCCTCTGATGGACCTCTGCGTCTCTCTCATATTGATTGTGTGATAATTAGCTTCAGAGGTCTGTGACGGGCAGGTTGGAATAAAAACCATTTCTTTTTATCCAGCTGCTGAGCGACAGTCTGAGTTATGATGCATGATTTGGTAAAAAGATTTGCCAGGGGAAGACTCTCTGGGAGAGAAAGGAAATTACCAGCAGCTGAAGTGGTGGGTGGTCATAAATGGAGAGGCACTATTTTATTTTATTTTTTCATACACTCGTTTGTCAAATAGATCAACTTCCGGTTATTTTTGATTGAATGATTTATAAAAGCGCTCAAATTAAGAGGAAGGAATAATGTGACACATGCAGACAGTTCATTTAATTCACTAATTAATTTCAAAACAGAAACTCAATGCTTTTTTAAATAATGGTACACTACTTTTCCTTATGCTTTAAATTAGGACTTTCTGTACGTTCTTATTTTCTGTTTTTATATTTCTTGCCTTTGTCTGAAGTTACACACCCCCATCAGCTGTCACTTTACTGCTGGTCTATCAGAGAGTAAAGGTTATGGCTCTACTTTTCTCTGCACTACTTCTACATTCAAATCCATTTTATCTTGCATAATATTGTAATTTTCAGACAAACCCAAATTAGCATTTTCATTAGACACAGACATCAAAATAACTGCATAACTTTGTCAGTTTGAATTAATGAACTAAGTTAGGTTTTCAATGATATCCTGTCTGCTCAGATGAAGCTGTAATTACCAGATATTTTGTCTGAGTGCCAGCCTCACTTGATGTAATCAGAAATCATTGGGCTTTAGTCTGGAAACAAGCTAAACATCTTGTCAAATCTACCCACAATTTTCTATTTTTAAAAATATCCCTGTGGTTTAGAAACAAACATTTTAGTTTGACAGTTTTAACCAATTTTTTACACTTTGTCACTTATTCAGAGATCCACCCTAAGGTCCCAATGAAGCCGTCACCCACCAGTGTGATGAATGGCAAAGTGTATTCTCTGGGTAGTGACTCACAACTACAGTTAAAGGGTTGAGATGTTTTGTCAGACAAAACAAGAGTTGTCTGACCCATAAAATATATGGGTCAGGCTTCACTTCCTTACGAATCTCTAATTTCCAAGCACCCTGTTTCGACTGCTAGCAGATGGCATGCATATTCAACATCCAGTCTCGGCTCTCCTGCAATGAAAATTGATGCTTCACAGATTTTTGTTTTTCAGCTTTTCAGTCAACGTTGCAAGCATCTGCTGCAGAGAGCACCAAGCCCACATCAGTGTATCAAATAATCATAATGTCTCTTCTGGTGCATATTAAGTTCTGGGTGAGATAGCACTTACTCAGCAGTTCTCATCAGCGCTACATGAATTGCTCAATTTCAATATGCCACTATGCCCTTTGTGGTTTGTAACCCTGCATCTGTTACATCTTAGAAATTGCATACTAACAATGATGAATGCTTCCATTAAAATCCCCCGGTTATTATTTTATCTTTATATGAGAAAATGGCTTTGCTGCTTTTTGTTGTTTTTGTTTTTTTTGTCAATTTCCAGTTAGTCTGTAATGCTCAAGTTTAAGCTGAGAAGAAAATCAAAAAGATCCAATGAAAGTTGTTTTATGAAGCTCACATCTAAATCAGAAACACTAATAGTTCTTTTTTTTTATCTAATTGCTTTGTCTCACTAAAAACCAATATTGAACTTACCAGCCAACATGTAGAACAGAATTCAATGTTCACTCTTAAAACAACCCCCTCACTGTGAAGCATGGTGGTGGCAGCATTATGGGAAAGTATGATGGGAAGGTTTTCTTCAATAGGGACACATGAGCTGGTCAGAGTTAAAAGGATATCAGAGCTCCTGAAATAGTTAATCATGTTTTTCTTTTAGAGTCCAAAAATCTCACTGGCAACACAGTCTTATGCAGTCATGTTTTATTTATATACTTACATTTGCACAGACTTCAAATATTAGCTTCGACTCTAACCAGGTGCCACAAGTCAGTTGTATACAAACTCAAATAATGATCAACAGCATATTCTACCAATTACAGAAGAAGCTCTCACACCTCACGCTTCTTTTAACAGCGTAATAGGATTTAAATGTCACGGAAAAGGAAGTGCAGAATTTAACTGTCAATAAGTACTTCAAAATAAAACACACCAGAAAGAAACTATAGCAGTTTTCTCAGCAACGATAAAATCAGTAAATATAATATTTCTATAACCTAGCATATGTGTGAACATCTGCAGAATTCTTAAAAACTAAAAATAGTTTTCCTCGTTAGAGGAATTTGTTGTTTTAGAAACAAAACAAGAGAGAGAAAAAAAATTACTTCTTCACCGTTCTTACTGATGAAGATCCATTGAATGATTGTGCTGGACATTTATACATTTAGAACAACAATTTTTTTTTTTGCTTTTGTAGAACAATATTTTTGGCAATAGATCCTATGTTGTTAAAAAAAAACAACAACAGCACACATTTCTTTCACCTTAAATGATTCCACAAACTCAAAGATTCTTGGTCACATGGAAGGGTGTTGATCAGAATTTACCTTCAGATTTTGGGACTAGAAAGTCTTTTCTCCACACCTGACCTCTGACCCACTGAACCCACTGTGGGGTCAGCTTTTGCTGTTCCTACCAAAATTACCAGACCCTGCTGCACAAATACATTTTCCTCACAAATGTGGCAATATTTAAGAGAAAATAAATAGTATAAGTTCGACAGAACAAGATTTATTTCCAAGAAGTGTTGCAACAGAGAAATGGTTAACCAACAAAGTAAAGTGGTGCTTTTTGTGCTAAGTTTAAATGCTCTCCTATCAATTCTGGGCAAAAAAAAAAAAAAAAAAGAAAGTCAAAGTGTTACAGAATATATTTTATTAACTACATAATCAATATTTACAGTGTGAGTAATTACACAACACTTTGTTCACTCAACTCTAGCTTATTTGTGCAGAAACATAATCAAACAAAGCCACAAAATAAATAACATTATTATACATATTGGCCATTAGAAATCCCTATGTTTACAGTACATTTCATACAGTGTACAATGTTAAATATAGCAAGCATGTCTTCTCTCATCATCATTGGCACTAAACTACTCTTTACCCCAGTGCACCTTAAAAAATGTGAGTCGCTCGTCTGTATGGTGCATTATATTCAGCTGAGCAGAGATGAAAAGTGAGTGCTACTCATTCAAGAAGGCAGTGCTTCTGTGATAGAGTTAAATACATCCAGTAATGCAAAAAAGTATCTCATTTCAAAATTCACTTGTAGAATTGCATGAAATCAAAGATGTGTCATGACGATACTGCTACCGGTCTGGAGCTCTGAACTTTTTCAGTGTTTGTTGCCCAAACGCAGCTGCAGCTTGGGTTTGTGTTAGAGATGCACAATATCTCAGCACCAACATCGGAATCAGAGAAAGTTAGTCATGTTTTTACTTATTTCCATTACAAGAAAAATGGTGCTGAAAGAAATTACTGATGTTTATTTCCATCTTGTTGCTCTTCGTGTTTCGGGGGGTAAGGCAGAGTGACAGTGATAGTGATGCAGCACAGCATCATGGGAGATGTAAACTAGAAGAGAAAAGCAGTGCAGGCGGTGGGGTTGTTTTGACAGTATCTAAAGTGCAGGGAAATATATATAAAAAATAATATTGGAAAATACAGCAGTATTTATATCAATATTAATATGGTCTGACTCACATATGAATCTTCTCTGTAAAATGTGGAGCTCCCAACTATTAAAGCTGAAATTCTTTAAGTCAAGTAAAGCAGGGCTTGTTTATTTTTTATAAATTTGGTCAACCAATCTTGTGTGAATTAAATATATTTTTTGTACAAAGCTCAGGGGAACATGTTTAGATTTCTTATTTACAGGCACTCGTACGTTTCAAATAAAATGCTTTAATAGTATTTAGATAAGGGGTCACAACATGACCCCATTCATGGTTCATTCAAAGGTCAAAACCTCAGACTCCTGTGGTGGAGAACTGTGTGTCATCAGTCTGCAGTCCATCCTGACCCGTTTCTCCCTCTGACTGATCCGTGCTCTGTCAGCCAGGCGCTCTTTGCACCCCTGCAGGCATGCAAACAGACACGGGCTCCCTAGCACTGTTGCGCGCTCTGGAGAAGCTGCTCTGCTCCGAGCGGGAGCGATACGGCAGACAGAAGTCATTGAAGCACCGCTTGAAGTTTTCATCCAGAAAGGCGTACAGCATGGGGTTCAGGCTGCTGTTGGCGTAGCCCAAGGCGATGCACAGATGCCAGCTGGCCACTACCAGGAGGTTCTTGTGGTTGATCTCCACCATGGTTTTGACGATGATGAAGATGTGGATGGGGGTCCAGCAGATGATGAAAGCTGCCACGACCACCAGAACCATGCGCGTGATGCGCCGCAAGTTCCTGTCCTTCTCCTTGGAGCCAGACAGCAGCCGGACGTTCTTCAGCCGCAGGATCATCAGGCCGTAGCAGATGGTGATGACGAGGACTGGCACCACAAAGGCGAAGATAAACACGCAGATTTTCATCACGGTGTCCCAGTACCACTCCGGTTTGGGAAATCTGAGCGTGCAGGCGGTGTTTCCTGAGGAGTTAAGAAATTAGTTTTAATAGGAGGTCAAGCGTAGAAGCTAATTTGAATTAATAACCGAGCTGAAATCACCCTTCCTGGTGTGATTGCTGCCTGAAGTCAACGCTTACAACTCAAGTGGTAAAGAAAGTTTCCAATAAAGCAACGTTTGTAAATAATGCTGTTGATTTCTTTCTATATTAACCCACCTTTATCCGTCACCTTGGTAGCCGCCATGATCATCACTGGCACTCCGACAGCTGAGGACAGGATCCAGATGCAGACATTGATGAGTTTGGCTTTAGCAGGCGTCCGGAAGTCCAAGGCCTTCACAGGATGGCAAACAGCGATGTAGCGGTCCACACTCATCATAGTGAGGGTGAAGATGCTGGTGAACATGTTGTAGTAGTCGATAGCAATGACGGCCTTGCACAGCAGCTCCCCGAAGGGCCACGTGCTCATCAGGTACTTGGCACTCTGGAAGGGGAGGGTGCTGGTGGCCAGAGCGTCGGCCAGAGCCAGGTTGAAGATGTAAATATTGGTGGCGGTTTTCATCTTGGTGTACCTGGTTGAGGTGGAAGAGAAGCAGAGAATTATTTCAGACCTTTAGTCACAGTGGGAGTGAACAGGCTTCAGCTGGCAAACATGGAGGTTTCATTGGTGGCTTCAGTTGACACAAAGGGTTCAAAGCCGGATTGCAGTTAATGATTCATTTTGCTGACAAACCAATCCAGAAGCAAAGATAAACAGTGTCTAATAAAATAAGATTTCTAGCTAAAGTGTACTAAATGCCCAGAAGCTTTTGTACATACTAAGAATGAGTTTATAATCCTGAAATGAGTTGATTAAAACGGATTAATCCAACAGAAGAACGACTTGGTGTCAGATGTCCTTTCTCAAACTTGTGTATTTCAATGCGTCTGCCAAATGAACAAATGTTTGCATATTACTTTCTATAAAACCTGACAGTAGATGGTTACTAAATAGATTATGTGCCTGGATGTTATGTTGCTGCCTAAGAAGATGAGAGAGGAAAACATCATTGCATCTGACTGAAAGCAATGTTAGTGTCATCCACACAGATCCTTGACTAGATTTCAACATTTAATCTTTGGAGGGAGCAAAAATGACAAGCTTCAAATCCAGTGTCAAAACCAAAATATTCAATATCCTCAAAATCAGTCAATGTTTCTATCCTCTGGTTGAAAGCCACTTTAAAAATTTAATCACAGCACCTTTGTTGAATACTTTGAGGATGTGCTTACCACTTCAATCCGTCAGCAGAATTGTTGATGCGATTGAAGTTTTGCCTTGGTTCAGTTCTTCTTAGTGATTCTGGCTTATTATGTTTATTTCTTCCTTATGTCTAGTTATTTGTTCATTAGATTTGGTTTTGTAGTTCCACTGTTTGTATATTCTTCCTCGCTCCTTGCTACTGCTCTCTCTCTCCTCGGTCTGCCTTTTGGGATTTTTGCTGTCCTCTGGCTCCCTGTGTTCCCTGTGATCATTTTATTTAATGTTGTACATATATCTTTGCTCTGCTTTTTATTAAAACTTCAGATGCAGTCACCATCCCTGCCTTGCTGCATTTGGGTCCTAAATCAGCACAAACATGGCACTGCCAGTACTTGCAGTTACAGGCATATCATGAGTTTGCAAAAATAATTACTATTCTTTTTGGGCAGCTATTAAACTTTTTTGAGTAGATGTCTTCTGCAGTGCTGTAGTGAAAATGTAGAGAAGCTCAAATAATTACATACATTGTTTGTCACAGCCTCACATTGAAACTGGGAAACTAAATAACACGGAATGAAAATGGATTTTAAACCAATCTTTGCAAAATCCATTGAACTGGTAAATGCAAGTAGTTATTTTTCCACCATTTGTAATCATCCACCATCTTTTGCCTATAAATAAATGTGTGGAACATTATATCAATCAATCAAACAACAATCAAACCATCCTTTATATTTTTCCCCCATTAATTAAATGGTGGCATGTATTTAGTCTTACCGGATCACTCCGTACATAACAAGTACATTTCCCAGCAGTCCCACCACGCAGACGAGAGAGTAGAGAGCCGTGATGCAGACTGCGATGATGAGACCTGAGGTGTCTCTGGCTGCAACCCCGCTGGTTTCGTTGCTCTTAGACGGTTCAGTCAGCAGATCCTCTAGGAATGTGGCATTTAAATAAGGAGTTGCAGACCCAGAGTAGACCTCCTGAAAGTCCTCTGAAGAAGCTGTAGGGAACTCCATCACAATTTGGGGGAGAGTTTAAACACGTTGACAAGTCGGAGCTTTTTTTTTACTTCTCCCCTCCGCGGCAGGTGTTCAGGAGCGCTCCAGAAAAGTGTCCGTCAGATCAGAGATATGGCGCTCAGAGGATGTTGGACTTGTGTCTCTCCTGCCAGCTCGCTCCGTGCGTCTGTGCGCTCCCGTTGGCAGAGCGCGTCGGTGAGAGAGGAGAGAAGAAGAGAGGAGAGGAGAGGAGAGGAGAGGAGAGGAGAGGAGAGGAGAGGAGAGGAGAGGAGAGGAGAGGAGAGGAGAGGAGAGGAGAGGAGAGGAGAGGAGAGGAGAGGAGAGGAGAGGAGAGGAGAGGAGAGGAGAGGTCATGCTTTAGATTTCAATAAAAGATACTCCGTGGGTTTTATCAAGGTTCATGTCAATTTAACTAAAATTGAGAATCAGCTGCAATTCACTAACAAATTGCATTGACTAGGTTAATATCAGTGCTCTGAAAATGTACAGGATTTCCTGAATTAACAATGATAAGATCCAGTCAAATCTATTTAATGAATTTGATCATGTTTGACTTCTATTGTCTCCAACATTTCATTATTTATTTTCTTATTAGAGCTTCTTATCCCAGCTTCCAGAAAGCAGGTCGCCAAAACCATCCACTGCTGAGAAAAATGTCTCTGTGTTGCCTGATCAAACACGTCTGCTGCACTGAGGAGAACAGATCAGAGCACTGGCTGCTTCCAATACTTACGTGCCTTTCATGGCCTGTGTTAATGTGGCTTCATTAGAGGATGGGCTGTTCTCACCAGTCAGTCAGTGCCTTGAAATTACCTCACTAAAGCAGAAGAGCGATGCTGATTAAATATTTAAGGTTTCAGGTCGTAGGAATTACCAGTCAATTACATGCATTGTCAAGGCAGTACTGAGAAATGATCAGTACTGCTCCTTCATCAAACTGTAATTAAATTGTACTATATAGATATATTAGTTTGATATTTCTGCTTTTGAGTCAGGATTAACAGAATTAAATAAATCAAATATCTTATATTTAATTAATTAATCTGGAAAAATATTTCAATTAATCTGTATGAAGTGATAAATTTATTTATTGTAACCTGAAGTGATCATTTCCAGAATGTGTCTAAATCCTTACCTACCAGAGACTTAGGCTCGGTGAGCCTGTATCTCTTTTGTCTTTTAGCCCATGGTATCTGAAACCTTCACGACCCAGTCTCTGGATGAGATCATGGTTTCCTGCTGAGATCTGAGCGCTGATGTGAGCACTGTTTATAGAAACCTGTCAGACAATTTCAGGCTCAGATGGCTTCTCTTGTCTCCTGTCTCTGTGTCTGCTGTCTTTCAGCTGCATTTATATAAAATGACCTTTCCCAACCTCTGCTTTTACAGAGCCACCATCAGCTCAGCGCAGAGCAGTGATAGCACGAAGATTAGGGCCAGCATGATGCCCTCACATTTCTAATATAGACGGTTTATGTCAATTTGGAACAAAGGGCATGGAGGCAACTGTGATGGAGACAATTTATACTGACCAAAGACTTGTTTTAGTAGAGAACAGAAAGTTTCCTTTAGCGATTTTTGCAGAGTTTACAGTCTTGAAGAGATAGAGTTGATATACAGTCATATTCAATGAATTTGAATGTTGTGAAATGTTCTCTAATTTAATTCACCAAGTCAATTAACATCTTTACAGAGATTAATTACACACAGACTGATGTTTTCTAGGCTTTATTTCTTTTGATCATGATGAATATCAGTTTACAGCTAATAAAAGTGTAACATTTAAGATTTGAAAATTACATCATACCAATAAAAGAATTTTTTAAATGCAGAATTGTGTGCTGTAAAACCCAATGTTGTAGTAATACAACATCTTTACAACTTGTTTTCAAACATAAAAAATATACAGTTGTTAATGTTTTTTTATTATTTATTTTATACACAGACTTTGGCTTTTAACCCTATCGCACAGTCTTGAAATGTGCAAACTAGTTCCTCACACAGAGTAACTAAAATGTCTTTTCACATGTATTGGCTGATTATTACAAGTGTCTGGAATATGAGTACATTTGTCATTTTTGTGCAACACTTGTATGAAATGCAACATAACTGTATGTTATATTTCATATTGCATTTTCATAAAACCTTACAAAAAACAAAAAAATCATCATGCTTTCTTTTAATTTGTCAAATAATCATCCTCTGTTTATCTCTGTCATGCTCTTAATTGCCACCGTCTGGAAAATGACCTTTATAAATCAGCAACGGTAAGAAGAAAAAGGTGGTAAGCGACAACAGAGCCTTTCTCTCTGCACCAACCACAGACTGCATATAGATGATGCAAGGAAAATCTCAGGTTGTTGCACAGCAAGAGGAATATTTCATTTACACAACAAAACAAGCTATTTATCTTATTTTATTAATGTTTGGTATTAAAATTAGGACTCTACTCCATCCAGAAATATGTGGTAAACTTCTCTTAGCTATCATTAATAGCGTTAGACTGAGCTAGCGTCAGGCCTGACGGTTAATAGTCATGTCCTTCTGCTTGCAGTCGTCTTGCTCCTACACTTCGGCTTTAATGTAATTTGACACTGTTGACATTTTGTTGAGTTGTTGACAGTCTGACAAGATTTCTATTAACATGCACGTCTTCAAGAGGATTCATTTCAAGCTGTTATTTTTCACAGCTACATCTGTCTGGCTGGCAGACTAAGCAAGTTTTAATGACTTCAACTGAGACGCAAAACAAATGAAGTACGTGATATGAACTAACGGAGGGAACCCGGAGATTAGAAAAGCGAAAATGAGAGATATGTTATTTTTGAAAAATAAAGACAAGTTTGATTACTATTCAAATAATAGAAGCATGCTAATATAAAGTAAGTTACATTAGCAGACTGCATTGTTTCCCTAATTTGCCACTGGCAGCACAGCTACATTATGTAAAATGTAACAGAGGAAGCAGGTCAACATATAATTAAGGGTCAGCGTAACTTTCTCAACAGTAATTATGTTGTGATGGTGGATTCGTATATATTTTTTAAAACTGAGAAGCAAATATCTCCTCACCAAATCCTTAAACAAAACTACCAGCTTTGTGCTGCTTGTCCAGCTATTTGCCTCTCTGCCAGAGCCTCCAATGAGACAAGAAAAACAAATCATGACTTCTGCGACAAAATCTAAACTCTACGTGTTAAAGTCTGGACTCGGGAGGCCAATCTGTGTGTGCAAACAATGTCCTGTGCTCCGTTCAACCGATCTCTGCTTCATTTAATTCTGACGAATCTGGCCACAGTTATCCTTTTATAAGACTGAGGTTAAAGGACACATCTTGGATTTTTGTTTAAGGAACGTGAAGAGAAATATTGCTCCAAACACTTTTGTTTTGACTTTTTTTAGACATGATCAGTCAGCGTAGACAGGCGTATCTGAAGTGGGGAACCATCAAGGTATCCGACTATTTGAACTAGATCAACACCTTTTGACCTGTTGGACAGGAACAACGCCGAGCAGAGAGACATGGAGACATTTAGCAGATGTAGCTGGTGCCTCTATGAGGCTGGATACACAGAGCCACACAGAGGCACACTGGACACACAGCTATGCACACATTCTCATACCAGAGATACATTTAGAGACCAATTAAACAAACAGCCTTGTTTTTTGAAAGAAGCTGAATAACCTGCAGATCTACTGATTTGAACCCAGGACCTTCCTGGTGCAAGGCAGCAGAGCTACTAACTGTACAGCCAAGGAGTCTGCGTCTTCTTTCTGCTCCCAACTCAACGTGAGGCATTAGACTCAAAACAACATTTTGTTTTTTGAACTCCAGAGTGACTGATAAAGTTTTGATAGCAGTCAGACTTACACGTTTTCAGTGGTTCAACTTGCAATCCTTAAATAATGTAGGGTTAAAATGAAGTCATCATTCTGAGAAACTTACAGAATCTTCTTGTTTCTGTAAATATGGATTAAATAAGGTGAATTTTGATGGTAGATATTTATGAGATGGATATATCTTTGTGCAATAATTTTGCATAGTGTATCAAACACTGCATACTGTATCAGAGTAGAAGGGAAAAATCATAAAGACTTTTCACATTTTTGTTGTTACAAGGAGTGATCAGTTTTTTATTTGTTTTTATCGAAAGCATAATTTTGCTCCCCCTCTTTGAAATATATTGGAGCAGCTGCTCCACTTGCACCACAACTAGACTGCCTGTGGCAAAAAGGTCAATGCTGGAAAACGTTCCCAGAACATTAGTTGCTCAGAAATCTAATTTTTGCTGCAATCTCGACGAGCTGTGACATGAATTTCTCGCGGCAGTTGCCAACATTCACAGTGGATATTTAAAGAGGGGTCCTCTTGTTCACGAGTTAAACATATCACTCAAAATATATGCAGAAAATGATGATTTCTACATTGTTTTTCAAACACTGACGACCTGATAACAGCAGTAGCAGGAGTCAAAGTAAGTCAGCTCACATTCTGTGCTGCAGCGAAACTACTTACTTAACTCTTTATCTCATTGCTCTTATCAATATTTGCATGCAAAATGTTCTTCCACCTGCTCTGTTGTTGCAGATGTGATGAAATAGGTATGTATATTAGAGAACGATTTGTTCTACAAGGATGGAGCTCTGAAAAAAACCCTGGAATGTTGTGACAGTGGGGCTAGCGCTCGCTGTGATGACAGAACATTTACAATCCTCTACATCTGTCTGCCTGCAGAGCTCTGAGACCGACACTGGAAATATAAAACAACGAGAAATGGGTCCTACATTAAAAGACAAAAACAGACACTGAAGTGGTGTTTTTCATTTTTCTCCTCTTCCCTTAGAGAAAATCACTCGTCATTAGTCTGCACAGGCAGCGTGATTACCCGCATCAGTCATCAACCCAATGAAAACTTTGGGAAGGATTACGCTGCCTCTCTGAACCGTGTCCCTCATGGCAGGAGATGCTGGCACTTTTAAGTTTGCATGTTGCAAGGCTGTTGCGTAATGAAGATCAGCATTCAATTTTTAATGATGAAACCAGATAAATAGACAGATTGGATTCGTCCAGTTGTTTCAGTCCTAATATGGGCATGTTCCTCAGTAGATTGAGTTATTAGCTCAAAGAAATAGTTGTATTATTTATGTTTTTGCTTTTCTGAGTGAGTAAGTTTTATATCAACGTCAGACTTATTCAGGTTATCAAAATTAGTTATATCACACTACAGGAGGTGCATTTCCTAGAACAAGAAATAATAAAATAAGGGAACACATGTTGAATTAACTATTCGTATGCTGCCTCTGTTACTTCAGAATCCTGTGTGCATGAAAGGGAGAAGAAACAAAAGAATGTGTTTACTGCTGTAAGTCACTTGTGCGTCTGTCAGAGCTAAAGCCCATTGGAGGGCTGAGCATCTGTTAGCTGTCATGTTACATTGCCTTGAAGTGTCCACAGTTTTCAGCCCAGAACTCCTGCTGCTGTCTTCCGCTCTGAAGACGTTAACACAGCTTTTGTTATTCCATTTGGCATCAGTAGGATCTCCCTGCAGAAACAGCTGGCTGGTTGCATTTGGAGGTCAGCGACCGCAGGACTCTGATAATTTAACAGAGTCACATAGAAAACTGTGAATAACAATTACTATGTAGATGCTAAGTTGGAGCTACACATTGATGTTCTAGAAATGAGCAATGTCAACACAATCAGCAAAGCTTTTTGAGAGGTTTGTTTTTATGTTTCTTCAACAGACATGCATGTTAAGGTAATTGTTATACTCCAAGCTGGTCTTGGGGGTGAATGTGCATTGATATGTGAGACAGACATGGAGCCAAATGGAAAGATGATCCGTCCACAGAGTACCTCACATTTCTTCAATTGCCTATGCATCAGGGCTTCTGATGACCTGCCATGCCCCACAGGAAAGGATGGAGATGACAAAGTGAGAAAATGCTTTGTTACTCTCAGCTTGACATTCAACTAAAATGTTCCAGAGGAGAGTCAGTTTGTCCGTTTGGCCCTTCACTTCCTCTCTGCATGACAGCAGCCAGAACGGCTGAAAAACTGACAAAATGTTAAAAGCCTAAAAACAAAACACTGAAAATTCTGCATTGTACAAACTACGTCTCATGTATGAGTGTTTTCCCCTGCAAGACTTTATCTGAATTAAGATTGCACTTATAAAGACAACACCTGGAAACATGTTCTTGTCTTCCCCATAGAATCACTCAAAAAAGACTAAAAACCTGCTTCATGGCAGAATACAATTCTTTCACTTTATTTAAACAAAAAACATTAAACAAAGATGATTTCTTCTGCTGTTAAAATGTACTTTTACAGTCACATTTATCTTTTCTATTTCCCATATTTGCATATCCATTTACAAATGGATATTTTACATTTTAGCACACAGACTCCTTGTTATAACTTCAGAATGACAAGCTAAAATTATTATTTAGGCTATCTGATGGGATATCCAGGATTTCCAGCCATGGTTTGACAACAGTGTGCCATAACTGTAGAAGGTTTTCTGTGAATTAATATAAGTAAAACACCTGGAGGTGGAGAGCAAAGCTTCACTTCCTCTGGTCTATTAAGCTGGAGGAATAGATCTGATATGTTAACAAGCAGCTTTCACTTGGAATCCCAGTAACGCTTTCCAAAACCAGTGAGTGTTATCCTTTTCTTTACATTGGTTTAATATATCACTCCTTGAGCAAACTGTGAAATATTCACAGCATGATAGCTGTGACTGGCTGCTCTTCGCGCTCTCTAGCTGCTAAATGGAAATCTCAGAGGACATTATTTCCCTCCATGTTTGCTTTTTAAGCTCCTTCTCAGCAGTGTTCGGCGATAGCAGCCAGCGGTTACGTTTGTTGCCACAGCTTCAGCTGACAATTAGTTATGCAACAGTGATTTCTGTGGGACTAGGACTTGATTAGTTCCCTGATTTGCGTCTGGTGGGGGCAATCGACTCAGATAAGACAAGACAAAGGCAGTGACTGCCAAATGAAAAACGCTGTTCCTGCTACAGACATTTAGTCTGTTGGTGAATCTCCACAAAGCCTCTCAGCTTTCAGAAACCAAAGCTGAAGTACTTTAATGTGTCAAAATCATTGTATGTTTGTTTGAAGAGCAATGATGTCATTAATGATGACTGAATGAAGGGAACAAACAAAGCAGGGGGAGGCAGAGACTGCCTCCATAATGATGTATACACTTTTCTTCTCGAAGCAGCTCTTTCTTTGAAGGAACTGAGTCATTCCTCTTGGGTTATTCTGCGTGGCAGAAATTCAGTCTTGACCCAAACAAAGAAAATTCAGAGAGAAACTAGAGAATCTCCACTTCCTGTAGAAATGCAGTGTGAATGCTTTAAGTTGAAGCAGTAGCCCTGTGGGAAAATTGTGTTTGTGGACTCAATGCTTAGTTGATCAAAATCTATGACACAGAAAAAAAAAAAGAAATATTTAGATTTAGTTTTTTCTATTTTCATTTGCAGCAAGAAAAACAGTATCTATGTGTTTTTAAAAAATGGAGAAAAAAAATAAGCTGGTTGTATTTATTTTTTTCAAAATCAAATCTTTCTAAGACCTGTTTTTTTAAAACTCTTAGGGTTCAAAGTTCACATTTGGTTTCTGAGCATTAAGAACTTCTGCCACACTGATTATCTAAAAAATGTCTCTAAATTTTGCTATATTGTTCACCCCCTCTTTGTGGCTGAGACTCAACGTATAAGGCAGGGAATCATCATGATGATTAAAACTCTTTTGTTTGAATATTCATACACTAGTGTGATTGACAGCATTAAGACCCTCCTTCTGCGAGTGATTGTTTTTTTTTTGACTGGGAGTGGTGCATTTCTGCAGATGCCAGTAGAACCACATGAAGATATATATATATATATATATATTATATATTATATTTTCTTCAGGATTACTGCAGACTTGCACTGATTCAAAGTGAAGGTGGAAGCGCAGCGTGTCAGGCAGGTGTGAAATGAGATGGAAGAGAGTCCGGAGCCAAGCAGGCCTGGCTGCTTACCCTCATAAACACTCTGATATTTGCATGCACATTTACAGAGGCAGACGAAGGCTTGCATAGAATGTCAAAACCCTATCATTACCTCAACCAGCAGTTAAAGAATGCTACCTGCATGGGAAACGGAGTGTGGACAGGTTTACGTAACACCTAAAGAGGCAAAGATCAGATGCAATTACCCACATGATGGAGGGCGGCAGAATCTCATCAGGTTTCTCTTTCAAAGTCACAGCAGGAAAACAAGAGGGAAAATTACAGCTGACTCCGTGCTTCCATTGACTCGAATAAATTATCCCTTTTTTACAAATAGATTAAGCGATAGATTTAATATTAGAAGATTGTGAATATACAGTCCTACGATTGTAGAAGTGTGTCAATCACATCAATCACACACATTGATGTATTTCAATATAAATTGATGTAACAGGCTAGCATAAATTATTGTATAATTGTGAAGTGGAACGACAATGACACAGTGATACATGGCATTTTTAACATTAGACAAAAAGTAAAGCTCAAATATCTGATGCAAATATATGAGTTAGGAATAAAACAAGCTACCCAAAGTCCACATATGTGTTAATCCTCGATGCTCAAGGGTTTGTGCGTCGATGATCTGGTCCTTATCAAGTTATTTAAATGTCAGCACAAACATGCAAACACAGCACGCATTTCAAAAGGTTACTATATACAAAGATGACAATGAAAGATTGTAAATAAAAATATTAGAAACAGAATATATAAAACACTAAAATATACCAAGAAGTACTTTTTTTAACTTTTTTTGTTTCATATTTGAAATATATTGGAGGAAGTTATTCCCATAAGAATTATGATTTCTCTTTACATGATTCTCTTTAAAAGCTGGAAACATGATTGAGAGTTTTACTTTGTAGAAATTGTCTCATATTGTCTCCTTGATAAAATGTTATTTGGAGCAAAATGTCTATTTATGAGGGTCTGACTGGTTACACAGTATTTACCAAAAAGACTAGTAAATACTTGTCATTACCACTTTTATCATTAATGCATAAATACTACATATTGTGATCAAATCATTTGTCTATGTCGCTTATTAATATGTGGAAAGTGGTAGGAAAGAATAGAGTAAAGTAAATCTTCAGTTTTTTAAGTTATTTTCTTGTCACAGAAAAATAAGTTTAAAGCCAGCTCCACATTTCTTCTATTTTCTGGATAATATAAAAACTGTTTAAAACACAATATTTAGTTTTGACAACAAACTGAAAACCTTTAATTCCTCCCACACTTTAGACATACATATTTATCATGAATAAATGTTTACATTATTTGATTTGATTTGATATTTTTATTTGAGTGGCATATTTTCTAGGTGTTTTAATCATATTTTTAATCCGTATTGGTTGGTTTTGATTTCTTAAGTGCACCAGTATAAAGTCTTATCTGTAGACAAACTTGCCAGTAATGTTGCAGAACCACCTCTGTGCAGGCTGCTGCTGCCGCAGTGAGGACACATGTAAATGAAGGTAAACAACAGACCACTCAACATCCTGTTCAAGTGCTGTTGAAGTTGGAAGAGCAAGAGGTTGAGAGAATCAGAATAGGAGATGAAAAATGGCAGGAAACCTGACAGAGATAGGAAGATGGACAGACTGTGTGCATGATGAGAGGCGATGGAAACTGGCAAGTGATGAAAAACAGTCTCATCTGACAGTCAACGTTCAAAGAAATGCACTTCTCTCTTCAGCTTTTAGTTGAAGAGAGAAGTGCATTTAAATTGGCTAGTATAGAAACCATTTACTATTATAGGAGTAAAAAGACCTCAACGACCAATCTGAAACAAAAAAAAAAAATCAAAGTTGGGAAAATGTGGTTGCCATAGAAACCTCCCCAGCGGAAGAATGGCGCTCCTGTAATGCCTTTCTCTGTTCTCCGAGAGGTAGCTGCCCCTCGCTGAGACATCCGGAAAATTATGTCTGAAATCTGCCTAAGCAAAAACCTTCAAATGCAGTGAAACCGTGTCTGTTTGTCAGATCCCCGTTATGGCAGGAGAGTTTGAAGGAAATGTAAACATTTAACAGAATTTAGATCATGAAAGATGGACAGACTGCCTGCAGCTCTACCTCTTACTGCACTCCCACTCCGTCAAAAAGAGAACAGAGAAGTTGAAATTGCTACTTGTAGTTGAATGAACCAAAGAAGGGGAAGTGGACTCAACTATAGAGACAAAAAGAATACAGCCTGAAGAAAAGTAAGACAAATTCAACTATGCATGATGAATGACATCAATTTTAGTTTTTCATAACCCCTGAATCAAACCCATTTTTGTATTTTCTGATGGTCACTGATATTTACAGCTCATAAAAACGGCATAGTGATATCAGTGATTTATGCAACATTTCACTGATGACAACAAGAAAGTGAATAATAACTGTGTTCAATAAGATTTAAACATTCTGTATATGTAACCAACAACTGGCCTCTGTCATAAACTCGCATCGTCTGACAGAAGATTTTAGAGTATGAATGCGGGACTGGACTCAGTGTGAAGCACCGCACAGGAAAGGTCTGTGGAGGGACGAAATGTTGACATGCTCAATTTACCATTAATTATGCAACAACAATCAGCCGCTTGTAATCACATTTTTGTGTTTATAAAGGGACCAATATCACTGGTTTTGATAAATTGCATTAGAATTAAACTTCATCCATAAACTCACAAAACAAGCTGCATGTTTCTAAGGGGTAATTAACAGCAATTAAACTGAGGAAATGTCTTCAGCTTATTAGATATTTTTTTTTAAAAAACAACAAGAACATGACAAACAATGACACCAAGTTAAAGCAAAGCAGGAAGCTCCTTTCTATTTATCACCATAAAATCCAACAAATATCTGTTTTCTGTTTACCAAAGTCAGTCCTCCAATTATATATGGAGAAATAAATTAAATATTGTTACTAATAATGGCTGAATTTAATATAGAAGTTAGTTTTTAGTTGAAATGCTCCATTTGTGCACATATAGGAGACATAAGTCATAAGATTAAAAAGGAAAAGCCAAAGCATGGAATACATTTAATTAGTAAATGGCTCAAGATGACATTACAAATCATTGTGAAAAAATACAGAAACCATTTCCAACTATACAAACACATCAATTCTGCACCATGATGAGGTAAGAAAACAACAACAAATAGATTGTTATATTAAAACAACGAAAGCACATTGCTGAGCCAAACTTTTGAAGCTGATATTTTCTCAATGTAACAAACTGGAGCCTAATTAGATCCTCACTGAGAGACAATCAGGGTTAGAAACACTACAGTGGCATTAGTCAGCCAGGAAGGCAGAAATGAAGATGAATAATCCTGTCAAACCTTTTCATCCTGCCTTCAGTTCCCAGGCAAGAAGGGAGCAGAGCGGGGAAAGTGTTTTCTGAGAATAAAGCCAGGCTCTAATGGACTTTAAATCAAGTTGTTTTGGCTCAATGTGGATAAAATCATCTAGATGTAGAGCTGCATAACGCTGATGACACTGCGTTTTGGACGATAGTATGGCCTTCAAATCTGAATAACATTGCAGATGAAACAACTTGCACCATGGATGAAATATGTGAACTATTAAATGTTAATTGACTTTTATAATAAGTGGAAACTGTGTTGTTTTATTGGCTAGGGAAGGCAATTTTACTTGTATAGCATCTTTCAACATTCAATCGGAAAATTAAACAACAATCTAGCAAAACGTTGCATTGCAGTGGCAAAACAGTGAAAGCGAAGACGGGTTGAAAGACTGACTGCAAGTTATGTTGTACCAGTTGTTATTAATTGAAGGACTGCCTAAGTAAATAAGTCTTAAGCCTTGCTTTAGTGGAAATCAGTATTTCAGCATTTTTGCAGATTTCTGGAAGTTTGCTCCAGAAAATTTTCCTCCTTCATTCTGCTGTGTTAAGCATTTTCCCCAGTTTTCTATCCTCCTCCAGATTTATTAAATCATCTCGAGAAGATGAGGAGAAGGACCATTGATCTCCATAACAATAGCTTTGGTCTCATTATACTTGATAATAGTCTGCCTGAAATGGACATGAAATTTAAGGCTGTTAGTCAGAGGTATTTACATGATAATTTATGGTTATATATTGGTCTGGTTAACATTTTTAAAATGGGAAACGCAACAGCAAAGCTTCCTGAACAGGGATAATTAAGTTTACTCCTTTGTGTGCAAAATAGGAATGCATAATAATATGTAATACACTTTTTTTTTCTGGCCAATGGAAATTTTCAGTACTGTAGGAATATTAAGAATTTGACTCTACTTGTGCTATGATGCAGAGCACTCAGAGAAATGTTCTAAAAATGCTGATTTTAAACATTTTTTAGACAAAACTACACTTTAGCACACATCCTTACTTTAAATATAAGCATTATTTTGGGTGGAGACATGTCACCTCAAAGCATTTAGCAGTAGAAGAGCCACTGAGACAGTGGGCTCAGTACTTTGTGTCAGCTGAAGCATTTCCTGATCAACGTGGGGAAGCAAAAGAGCTGGTGGTGGATTTCCACTGAAGCAGATCCAGACCCTCAAACAGGGACAGGACTCTGAGACAGTGGACTCTGACAGGTAGAATAATAACATCCCTGCTGTTATTTGCTTATTATTAATCTTTTTAGTTTCTAATACATTGTCTGCTGCTGGTTTTTTGTGTACCTGTAGACAGAGCTTGTACATTTCTTTAAATTATCCTTGAGTCCCACATTTATTTTAATTTGAATTTACTATTCAGGGCACATTTATTTTGTAAATGTCCCCTTACTGTACAATCTCTTGTTCTTAATGTACTATTTTTATATTTTTACCTCAGTTGCTTCCATTTACTTTGCTGCAGGTGCATATGAATTTCCCCACTGTGGGACAATAAGGGATATTTCTATTCTATTCTTAGATGTCTCTGCTGTAAAGACTTCTCTTGCAAACCTTACTTTGTGAGCTTGGGAGCCATGGAGCCTGCCATTGCATATTTTCCCGCACTCCGCAGAGCCTCTTGCTCCTGCGGGTCATTTCACCCGGCATCAAGCATCCATGCATGTAATACCGTACCAGGAACAACACTCCCATGGCTCCTGTTGTAGGCAAACATGACTCACTCTAAACGTCTAACAAGCTGCAGATCATCAAACGACACCATTCTTCATTTACATACGTCAAAGGAATTAAACAATACATATTTTTAATGAAAGCAGGAGTTATTATTATAATGGGGGCAAAGGAGGAAGACATGTTGTGCTGAAAAAGACTCCCCAACTCCACTCAAGCACTGATGAAGCCTGCAGGTGATGAACCACTTTTAAAAGCTTCATAACACAAACGTCCAAAGGGAAAGGAGGCAAAGCTTCTGGCGAGCTCTGAGCTGCTGTCACTCCAGCATGATGGAGAGTGACTGCAATGAATGCACTGCAGGAATAATAAAAAAATGTGTGGGACAAATCTAGTGATGGCCAGAAAAGTGAAATAAAGGTTATTAACTGTAATTTGTCAGAACAGAGGAAGGGGGAATCAACAAAACCTGTTTGACAAGCAAACAGCCAGGAGACTCTCTGCATGAGATGACGATCATCTAAGTGGAGCTCAGACAGTATTGTGGTGTATGAATCAATATGGTGAAGGATTAATAGAAACTTGGTCAAAAAACCATGTTTCATGGTACCCTGGGGAGGCCGAGCTGAGTGGAGAACAGGTGAAAGGTGGCAAAAGTGGCTTCAACTGAACCGATAATGGAGATTGATTTTGTATTTTGAATGGATGTTTAACTGCAACAAGATGCACTTAGTGAAGAAAGCACAATTGATAATTCTTTGGGTAAAGTTCTGCTGGGAAATTTTGGGTCTTGCCATCCATGTTGATGTCACTTGTTCAAGTACAAACTAACTAACGTTGAAGAAAATGTACACCTTTTTGCTAACGTGATATTCCCTGTTGGTCATGGCCTGTCAAAAAAAGCTGAAAAAAAAGGGAAAAAAACTTTTTTTGCTAAAAAAAATTGTAGCTGCAAACTCTTTACAGTTGGTTTGCATACTGCCTAAAAGCAAATAACTAAATAAATAAAAAGTTCTGTACTAGTCTGAGAAGCAGAACAACAAATTTGCCGTTGACTCGACCTCCAAATTCCCTAGATCTCAGTCCAGTCGACCATCAATAGTAAGTGCTGAGTAAGCATTTGGAGAGAAGTTCAGAGTTGCAGCTGGCAACACTTTAATACTAGAAACCACAGCACACCTCCAGGAGCCATGCATCAATGAGCCAGGGATGCTTTTTGGCAGAAAATGAGGGCCAACCCACTATTAGACAGTGGATGTGTTTAACAACAATGAAGCCCTCTTTAGAAAGTCTGACTCAAGTTTTCACATCAGACGTTTCTCAGCAAAAGAGAAAGGTTGGTGAACTCCATCAGCCTGCTGCAGTGCAGCACTGTCAAGATTTCAAAGAGGGAAAATAGTTTTGAGTAAGAAATTTCTCAACGCGATAATGGCTTGGGCAGGCAGGGAGCGGCTGCTTTAAAGATCCATTATGGGAGCAGGAGAAAAAGAGGAGTCTGACACTTTGTCTCCACAAGAAACGGCAACATTTGGGAAGGAGAAAAATAACCTGAAACATTAGTTTTCATTGTAATGGTTTTAATAGAGCATCCTGTGAATTAATCTGTAAGCTAAAATTACAGTTAGAATATTGTTTTATTATATATCATCATCTTTTAATAATCCCCGTTTCATTACGAATGACCCAGACTTTAATTTTCTCTTTTAAAGCGATTCTGAAACAACATATTGAAGGTGCATAATTTCACAGCAGCAGTTTACTCTACTCTACATTAAAAGGAAACACCAACACCAAACATATGAGTTTGGTGAATTCATACAAACTGATCCAGTAACAGGATATACATGGTTAGTACTTCGTCAATGGCCGGCTGGCTCTTCCTATTTTTGACGTTAAAGTTCATGACATGGGCCACCTGTGAGGTGTGTAATGAGGAACCTTTCCTCTCTAAGAAAAACACAAAGGTCAGGCTAAAGAAAATTTAGACAAAGGCCAGGACTGTCACATTATTGGTCTTCAGACAGATGACTCTAAAACTGGATTATTTGGTTATTTTGTATTAAACAGATGTCATGTTTAACATAAAATAAATGGACATGGACATGCGGACATCTTGATGTTTAGGGAAGCTTTGCTGCATCAAGACCAGGCAAGATCACCATCTTATTATCGATCATGAATTCTACATTGGATGGAGCCTGAGGAAAACATGAGACCCTGAAAGTCAAATCCTGCAACATGACAAATAAACCAGCAAATCCACCAAACACTGACAGGGAACTAAGAAATGGAAAGTTCTGGGCAGAGTCTGGCTGTAAATCACATTGCAGCAGGTTACAACAACAAAAGGATGCGATAAAAAATATAAAAATATATTTTTAGCTAAAACTATAAAAATAGATGTTTTAACAGAGCTAATAGATCTGGGGGAAATGTTGGAGGTTTTTTTTTACTTTTGTTACTGACTGTTAAAGTTTGTAGTACATTTAAATGTCCTAACTCATTGCACTGACCATTATTTAGAATAATTTTGTGCCCTTACTGATGTAAACCCATTCAGTATTTTCCTGAAGAAAGCCTTAATGTTGAAAATAAAAGTGTTTTCAATTCGAGGATTATAGTCAGGAAAAGTATGGGGGGAAAAAATAATGTTTATTCCAGGGAGAATAAATGATCCTTTTCTGATCAGAAATCACCAACTGTTCCAAACAAAAAGAGGTCAGAGAGCCGAGCAGCTGCCTCGAAATGTGGGGAATTATGTTGCAGAATCCATTAACAAATTATAATAGGGAACACATTTGGGCTTTGTAAATAATATCATCTGCTTGTGTAAGCATATTCAGAATTGTATGCTAGTTACTGGAGTCAGCTGTAGGTTTTGTTTTTTTCCTGTCAAGTCAAGCTGAAATTCACACAGCATTTTCCAGAAGATTTAAAGTTTAAAGGGCGTTGTGCGTAGAGATAGAGCACTGGCACATAGCTGAGTCAATGTTTATGCCATCTTTGCCTGCTGATCAGCAGAGTGCTTCTTAATGGCAGAAATGATGCAGAAAAAGCAAATGAATGTGTCTCTAATCGTGTTAAAACAGATGGTGGATACTCACGAAGGGCGGCCTGGAAATCTTTCCTTCTTTTTTCTGTTTTCAACAAAACTATATAATATATATAATGCAGTAACAAGTGTTACATCATTACCATCCACAGGTTTTCCAGGCGATACAGAGGACAGATGGAGCAGGTTACTGAAGCTGAAAAGGAAGATACTTTCTCTATCCTCTCTTTGAAAATGTGACTGAATTTCACCAGCACTTCTATTTGCTTTTTTCCACCAAACCTTGCATGAGACAGGAATTTTATTATTTGTAGCATAATAAAATGATAAAGATCAATGTATATCTTGAGTGGATGTGTCTGCAGCCGGCTGCTTTAAGTTCCCGGGAACTATCGCCATCTACTGTTCTTCTCTCAGAACAGAGCAGTAAAAATATATATACTCATAAATACGGTAGAAAATATTGCAAATGTGTCACCAGCATTGGTGAGGTTGAAAAAGAAAATTCAAGAATCATAACTTTGACCAGCGTGAAAAACATGTGCAAGCCAGTGAGCCATTGTCCAATTAATTCAGGTGAATGAATTGATGTAGCTTTTATTTTGCTTTAAGTATTTATTCAGGTATATTTACCTGAGTAAGTTTTTGGAGAAAAAAAAAAAGTATTTCTAGGCCTCCATTACGTTTCTGGCGAAACGTAGCGACTCTGTTACACGAGCAAAGAATACTGAAATGTAAATATATTCATTATGGGATAAATGATGCCAAAAAACATGAAGCCGACATGCACATCAACCACAGCAATGGTAAATTACAATATTTTTTTCTACACTTAAATCATACTTCAGAGAGTTTTGATTTATGTGGTTTTATTGGAAGATATATGTACATACAAAATAAACGGCTGTAGTATTGGAGGACATGTTAAAGAGACTAACATGTCCTGTTAATTAGGTCCAAGATCCTAATTATTCATTTACAGCCATGTGGATTTTATGATTAAGCCATAGTCCAATCCACTGTATTCCAACTTTATTTATCCATGCTCATAAATCTAAAAAATCTCAAGTAAAAATTGCAAGAGCAACGTTTTTGTTGAAATCATCATCTACAGTGGTTCGCTAACTTTTTCTCGTCCAGTTGTGGGGTAAGAAGCAATGCAGGGTCTATGAAAAGTATAGCTTCTCCTTTGAAGGCATCAGCAGAACTGAAATTTAAAAGCAAACAAAAAGAGAAAGAATTTTGAACATGTTTTAGGTTTTTTTTAAGTGGAAACGTTTGCAAATCAGATTAAAGGCCTACCTTCCAGCGGTTGCCACACTCATTGCAGAGGACAAATGTGGTCATCGGCTCATCAGCGCTGCGGGTCTGCACCTGAAAGGAGGAGAGCTACAGTGAGTGAAAGCAATTTATATTGAAGTAATAAGTTATCACCTCAAATAAAGTGAAACGAAAAGTTAGAGATAAATCTGCCGAGGAATAAAGTGAAGAGACACAGAAATACAGATGAGGAGTGAAGAAAGAAGTGGAAACCAGGTGAGTTTAGTCAACAGACTCCAAAGCAAACAGATGAGTCTAGGAAAACAGATCAATAACAAATCTATATGTAAACAATGCAACCAGATGCAGGAAGAAAAACGATGCACAAGGAGTAGCTCCAAAAATATAACATCTTCCATTTTTAAATGAAGGTTCTGAAAAGGTGCAGCTCGAGCTGAATTAAAATAATTCTGCCAACATACAAGGAACAAGTAAGGCAATCCCAGTTATACAAGGAAGTATTTGACTTCCTCCATAACAAAGTGAAAGGCACATCCCCAGTTATTGATGATGTGAAACATTTAGGTGCAACACCAAAGAGAAACCAAAGCTCTGTTCCTGTTTCAATGGAAGCATCATTAAGAGGAAGCATCACCCACTCGTTATTGTCATGTCATCTTGACTCTGTTTCCTTTGTGCCGGCCGGTTGAAGTTGAAAGAGTAGCCCTGTTTACCTGGTTGTAGGTGCAGTTTTTCTTCTTGCATTTGCCACACTGCAGCAGGTCTGTGGTGGTCCCACCGGTTTTGGCCATCTGGTGTTCCCTGATGGCCTCCTGGGTTAGGACGTTCCTCAGCTGTTTCAGCTCATCACTGGCCATTTCCTGGACATGACCACATGAACATGTGGGTTACAGTGAGGACGAAAACTAAGGAGGGGAAAACTGGAGACGGTCGCTGCATAACAGTGAACTACCTCAGCGGACATGCTGGCGATGCGGCTCAACTCGATGCTGCCGGCCAGGACGTTTCTGCGAAGTCCCGGGTTCTTGGGGTCCTTCAGGTTGCTGATGCGGCTCCGGACTCGGTTCTTGTACTTCATATCTGTGGCCCTGATCTCCTGGTAGATATGTGAACTCACTCAGTCAAGGTCAAACAGTAAAATCTACATGTTTTATCTACTACCAATTAGTAAAATAAGATCCAGCTGTGAAGTGATGTAAGCAAAGGATATGATCCTCAATCTCTGCTGCCATTCCATCACAGTTTGCTCCAAAATCTTTGTAGTCATCTGTGAAACGCAGAGCGAATTAGTCTGTGCAATGAGTTTCAGAAGTCTATAGAGGGGTTTTAGGCTCACTGTCTGTCCGCAGGGCAGCTGCCAGCATCTCAATGCACTTGTCTCTAACGGAGTCTCCGGTAGCCAGGTGAGGGGACAGAGGACCCCCAGGAGAGCTGAAGCTGGGTGACAGCGGACTGGTCGGGGTGGTGGGAGTTCTGGGCGCTTCGGTTTTACTCTTCCTGTTGGGGGAAAAAAGGGATGCTTTAGGACTGAAAAGCTCTGGAAGATTACTCTGTAGATTTATTGATGTTTTTGAAACAAAGGACATTTTATAAAATTAAATCACTCACTTTTTCATGTAAAAAAAAGTCACACATGGCCAGTGTCATTTATAACAGTTTTTATCCCAACATTTCAATACCTTTCCAGGCTGTCAGTGGACGGTTTCCTCTGTGGTTGTCCAAGAGGCTTCGAGCCTAAAGACTCTCTCCTGAGAAACACAGTCAGGGTCATTTGCATCATTGTGCAAACGTTTCTAAACTTTACTGTGCTCTATTGAAATGGTATTTGATTGATGCTTCTTTAAGCTTCCTATCCTTTTATTTATCTGAATATTACAGGACATCGTGCAGTATATCACAGTCGGGGTTATAAGCATGCCAGACAAGAGACTTAAGCCTCTTTGTGAGATTTAAGTCTTTATGAAATGGATGGAAAATTTTGTCACCATTCATTTGATCATCTAATCAATTAGCACGAGACATTGGCATGCACAACATCTACAAATTACAAACCACAATGTTTACCTTTCACTTGATATCTTCTTTGCTGGAGGTGAGCTGCTTCTCTTTGAATCGGTGGATTCACGTCTACGTAGTGACACATTTAGAGTACATGCAGGGTCAATCTAAGGCATTGTTTCAATGTATTGTCTTTAGATAAGACTTAATGCGTTTCATACCTGACAGATTTGGAGTCAGTGGAATGGCCTTTCGCAGGTTGGCTTGGCTTCAGTTCACTGCAATCCTTCCTGCCACAAAACACCAATAATTGGACACACTTTTCTGTGGAAAAGTGCGCATTTGATTCTGCACACACTCCTGCACACCTGTGTTTTTCTTTTTTGATCTCGATGGTGGGCTTTTTGGTAGAGGGTGGTTTAGAGTCAGACGAATCTTTCCTGACAAGAAAATGTGAGATTTTGTACTAATTTCAGTCGTAGAGTTAAGTTGTTAATAATAATAAGCATATGTCGCAGTAGGAACTCCCAACATTCACTTTGACATGCAGAGTTAACGAGTTTCCAACCTTTCTCTCTTGGTGTCATCTGACAGTTTCTTAGATGCTTTGCCGTCCTCTGAATCTTTCCTGTTAAATCGAAATAGCTGTAAAGATTCACTGCAACTAAATATACCTGCAGATAAATTCAATCTGGAAATGGCTTTCAAGCAATAAAATCTGAAATCACAGATCAGATCTGACTAATATTGTCACAAATACACGTCAGGATAGAGAGCGGGTCGACAGAAAGCAGACCTGTCTTTCCTCACGCAATCTGCAGACTTTTTCTGCGGCAGAGGCTTTGAGTCTGTGGATGGCTTCCTGCTGCTGCAAACAACACAAGGATTCAACTCACTAAGAGGAAAACTCTGTGTTGAATTGTACTGTATCTTCCTTGATTGTTTCACTCTGGTACTTCAAGGCAATAACAGGGTGAGCTCATCTGGTCCAGACCTCTCTCTGTCCTTGCCCCCATCTACAGAGGGGCGCTTCGGAGGAGCAGCAGGGGGGTGGAGATGGAGTGGAAGCGGAGGAAGGGGCGCGTTGGGATCAGGAGGCTCTTTTCTAAACGAGACAAACATCTTTCAGCCACTTCAGAACCAGGATGATGGATTTCTGCGTCACTCGTACCCCTTGAATGTTTTCACTATTTCGCCACATTACAACCCCAATATTGGGGCTTTCCAGTTTGCATGACGTTGTGTTGGTCTACGTAGTGCAGATGGACGCATTAGATCTGACCTTTCACACATAAAACCTGCTTTTACTAAGCTCACTTTGCTGAATGTGTCGGGTCTGAATGCTTGCCAATACATGTCAAAAATGTATTGTTAATAAATCATCGCATTTTGCAAAATTAGGAAATTAAAAACCTTATTACTAAGCCGTAAGTAAGAGTTTTAATATTGATTATAAACTGTGCTAAATCTTGAGTGTAAATCTGTCTAATCATGACTTCTGGTGTCTGAAGTGATAGGCTGTAGTTTGGTCTCCCTCAGGCTGCGGGATAGGGATAAAAATAATTGAACCACATTGTTTTGTCCAATTAAGAGACGTCTGATTGGTTGTGCCATCCCTCATAACGATGCCATCCAGGCAAGCAGAGACCCATGAGGAGATATTTTGCAATAAACAGAAAGGATCAGACAAGACTTTCTCTGCCTGGCTAGAGAAGGCTTGTAAAACTTGGCTTCGGTAACTGTTTTCCTTACATCAAATGTGTCCATTTTTCCTCCTAACAACTGGTTCTGGCATTGATAGCTTCAAATGGTGCCAAGATTTTCTATTCATCTCCCCTTTTTCCTCTTTTTTTCTCCGATTGATGAAGTCGTTATGATCAAAATGAATCCATAAAACATATTTAGGCTTGATATCTTTCACGTAGAATCGCTAAAATAAATTTGGGTTTGTGGTTGTAACAAAATGTGAAAAAGTTCAAGGTGGTGAAGTAGCAAATATCACACACAGGCAGGCATGCAGAGCCTAACCTCGGTGGAGGAGGATGGAGGTGGAAAGGAAGAGGAGCGATCGGAGCATTTGGGTCTGGTGGAACCTTCCTGATGTGAAAATGAGTTTTGGTTTATTTGATTTTTCCACAATGACACAAATATTTCAAAACATGCGTAACAGCATGCCTGACCTCTCTTTCTTGACTTCCACTGCAGGTCGCTTTGGCGGCGGAGAGGCTGGTTGAGAGTGAGGGTGTCGAGAGGAAGAGTCTTTACTGTCCTTCCTGATCACACATCACAACAGCAGAGATGTGAGCCGTAGCACAACAGGCGCGGCGGCATGATGTTCTGTTCGAGCATGTAAACACACACCTCGGCATGCACCATGCATATGCATAGCAGGCCCCCAGGTATAAAACTGTCAGGGCTGGTGTCGGGACATATGAGGAGGTAGGAGTCTGTTGAGTCATGCGATTAGCAGCGTCAGCATGTTAGCGCACGATCCGCTCAAACAGGGGTCCTGACCTGTCCTTTTTCGAGTCCAGAGATGGACGTTTGATGGGTAGAAGAGGCCGAGCGGGTCGAGGGGGGGAGGGGAAGCGGGTGGGATACAGTACGCTGCTGTCCAACACTCCTCTCCTGAAATTAATAGTTCAGTCTGAAGTTTTGTGAATCCTTTGTGAGCTGTAAATGTCAGCATTTGGGCCAACGGCTCCTCACCTTTCAAAGATCAGCTTATGAGCTTCAGCGGGCTTCCCTCTCTGAGGTGTGCTGACAGGCCACTCCTGTCTGCCTTCCGCTCTGCTTTTATCCTGCTTCACATCATCTGAGTATTTCTTAGGCTCCTCGGGAGGTTTCTCTTTCTTTAGTAGCTCAGCGTTTCTCATCTTCTTCAAATCCTCCGGCGATCTGTGCTTGATTGGGTCCGACTTGTGTTTTCCACTTTGCAGGTCTGGTGCGTGCCTCTGTTTCTTATTATCCGTTTCCGGTTTGGGATTCTCTGCAGGTGTTTGTTTCTCTGCTCTGATTTCTTGTTTCTCTGCTCTGATTTCTTGAAGGTGTTTCGCACGTTGGTGCCCTTCAAGGTGCTTTCCATCCATCCCGGGATCGTCCACATGCCTCTTTTTGTTTATGTGGTTATCGTTCTGCTTTTCATTCCTGTTTTTGTCAGAATCTGATTCATGTTTCAGTTTGGCCTCCAGCCTCCTGTGACTAAAAGAAACACAGATTTTACCTCTTCTGAAGAGGTAAAGGTTTTTCCTCCACTTTGGAGTATTTCATACTCAGGAAAAGCTGCTGTGCTCCTATGTAGCTGCTTTGCAAAAGTATTATCATGTTAAAGCTGGATTTTATGCGACATAGTATATAACTGCAAAAAGGAAGATAATAGACATGACTTTTTGCAAATAAAGATCTAAAAAAATGAAAACATTTAAAAAGTGCATTTTATTGAGTCCTCTTTAGTTTGGTACCCCTAAATAAAATCCTTCCAATTGCTTTTGGAAGTCTCCTCATTTTCTCCCTGTGGGTAATTTTAAAAAGAAAGTCGTTTCACTCAGCGGGGCTGAATGTCGGTCTCAGACATGAAATCACAAATAGAAGTTAACATAATGAATAACTTTTTGCAAAGCACTTTGAATAGAGAAATTGTTTCATTTGTTGCGAAAATTAGTTTCCCTGCTGGTGATCGTTTTTAAAGTAGCTTAAATACCTTCAGTAATCTTGAAGCCCTGCTGTGAGGCTGGGAACTAAAACATGTGAGACTTTTCCGATCTCACTCTGTCCTTGTGATTTGGAGTTTTTCTTTCGAGTTTCGCCTCTTATCTGTGGAGTCCAAGGTTTTCATGGTTGGTCTCACAGCTGCGGAGCTGCTCCAGGTTTCAGCAGCTTTCAAAACACTCAAGGGAATAACAGACGAATAGTGGAGGTGTGTGAAGAATGTGTCTTGGGGAAATATTTTTAACTAGGTATAACTGAGATAAATATTGTGTCAAATCGCCTTCCGTATTATACATGAGTGCACACCCAGATAAACTGTGGACACTAAATTGATATTCGTAGACACTTAATCCGAGAATGTTACAAATTGGCCCAACCACAACGAGCAATTGATAAGTTGGAGCAACAATTTCTGAAGATAAAGTGACTTGTATCCTATTCTTGATGTGGAGAATAGTCAATAAGAAACAAACCCAAAATGTTGGAAGTGATAATATTTTCTTTCTCTTAATGATGCAACAATTTATCTGATCCAGGACAAATCACAAAACTATTTTATACAAAAAAAATCTGATTTCAGTAGAATAATGTTCAGTTTATCTGTTGCATACATAAAAACAGAACAAAATATACAACCTGACTAATGTTTGAGTTTTTAATTAACGTTTGAATTTTTGTGATCTGAATCACAGTCAACTTTAAAGTTCCAGGAAAAGTTTGACTCCCTTGATTTTGAGGACAAATAAGAAATGAGAAGTAAATCAATTGTTCAACTTTCGACTGAATAAAATACTCTTCAAATCTCACCTGTTCAGACCAGCATGGCACACTCCACCTTCTCAAGATTCACACAAACACTAACATGTATTTTGTCTGTTTTTCTCCTTGTATCAAGTTCTCTTTGTTTTAATGTTGTTGGTCTGAAGCAATCTTATGAGCCTTGAAAGGTACTTAGCAGTAAAATGTGTTATTATTTTATTATTATTATTATTATTATTATTATATTTTTTTCATCAACAGTTTTATTGAACCAAATATTTAGCTGAATATGTGAAAAGTTACTTTTAAATTTGTATTTATGTTGATATGTTGAGCATATTCAGTTTATTCAAGACAGTTTTTCTGCTTCTCAGTAGATTAAGTGTCTGTGACCACGAGATGGCGCATTGGTGCCCACCAATCAGATCATTTTATCTGTGCAGATTATGAATGAAGTGTTTACTTTTGTTTTCGTTGATTGTTATTCTATTTAGATATGAACAAAACTTGATGACTGTCTCCAGAGCTGCGTTCTTTTTATTCCAGCAGAGAAAATAATTTGCCCATCAAAAATACAGACTGTACATGTGCTGGTTCTGACTGAACCTTCTATAATAATATACATCCAGTCTACATATTGTAATGTCAGTATTGTGCAGCTTGTGTTTCCAGATGTCATCAGACTGACCTGCTCTGTGGCTCTGAGGAGGAGCTGTTTGTAGCTGCGGCTGCAGCAGGTTTCCTGGCGTCCAACCCGTTCTTCAGTTCATCAACTTTCTCAGAGTGAGAATTTGAGTCAGAGTCTGGCAGAGTTAGAGGGAGACAGAAAGGCAGATAATTCAGTCTCAGAATGCAGATGACTATTAGAAAATAGTAATATCTTCATAACTTAAACATACTGATTTATTAAACATGTGACTATAAACGTCAACAATTTATTTCTGTTCATTTTAAATATCATGGCTCACAGCAAATAGAAACCAAAATTTAAAAGAGAAAATAAAATTAGAATCTTATACAAGACAAATACCAAAAAAAATCTTAATACAAAAATATTATGTAGCAGCCTTCACAATCATGGGGAAGACGGCTGACTTGACAGATGTCCAGCAGCCAGTCAACGACAGGAGGGGAAGCTGCACGGTGTTATTGGTGACTACCTGATCCCAGAATGCTGAACACAAGCACATTGAGTAGAAACTGAGTGGAAGAAAATGTGTGGCACCAGAAAAAAGAGCAAAAGCAACAGGGATAACTACAGAGGTTTGAGAAGCAAAGTCACTCAAGAGTTTTGAGAAGATTCGCACGGAACGAGGCTGGGAGTAAAGCTTCAAGAGCCACCGAGGACAGACGTCTCTAGAACACGACCTACAACCACTGCTCTGTTAAAAGGGTTAAAAGTGTCTTAGCTGGGCTTTGGACACAAAGAACTAGACTGCTGCTTTCTAATCCAAAGTCTGGTTTTCAGGTAAACCTCAGGCTGATCGCCTCCATGCCAAGCTGCACTGATGCAGTAATTCATACAAAATGAGTTCTAACCAAGTACTCATGATTCATAACATAACCAGTAGGTTTATATTTCTGTTTTAGAAGTTATTTTGTTGACCTTGTGTAATATGCTGATTTCATATTTTGACTTTCTGCTAAACTTTGCTATATCCACTAAATTAGTGTAATGCTTTGAGTTTCCTTAGTAACTTATCTGTAATACTGTAATTTATCCTTAATACTGCATATTAAGGATTTAGCTAGTCCAGAAACTGTGTGTCCAGTTCGATATTCTCACCCAGAAGTCTCTTCCATTCTTTAATGAGGACTTTTGCCAAAGAGATGACTTCTTCGTCTCTGCATTGCTTCCTGATGTTGTTCACAGACATGCCAATTCTTGTTTCCTGCAGCAACAAAAAAAATATTTTGCACTTCCTTAAGTCTCCATGTTGTTGCCACTTGTGGATGAATAGCAGTCATAGTTTACCTGGAGAAGCTTCAGTGTCATATTGAAGTTTTTCAGCTCCTTCAGCAGGTCGATGGCTCCTTCCTGCATTCACAGAAGACATTACAGTCGCTTTAACCCTGTGATTCTCATTGAATGCACTGCAAACATGCAATGGCAGAGTAAACAGAGATCTGCATACACTCAACCGGGCGCCATTTAAAGGAATTCTTGCTTGGTGGATAAAAACACTTTCACTTCTGTATTATCTCCGCAAACAAAGTGAGAAAATGCATAAAGCTCGCGTAATTAACTTAAACAAGAGAGGGTAATTCAGCCGCCCTGAGACTTGCTAAAAGTTTCTGCAGGACTGTAGGAGCGCCAAGAAACTTTATCTTTTTTTTTTTGCAGAAGCAGACACAACACTCAGGCACTATGGGGCTACTGTAAACCAACAGGCCGCGCTGTTTACACCCTGTTGCACGAATGTTTTTAGGCCGAAATTAGACGATCGGGAAATGATTTGTAAAAACAAATGAAAGCGTCAAGTCAAACTGTCCAAGCTTGAGCCGTGCAGCGTGACACACCGCGGGGGCTGCGAAAAACAGATGCAAGCCCGCAGACACCTGTCGATCGTTTGCTACAGGACAGACAAGCTCTTGTTACACTCATGCAGACCCCCATCGAGTCCGACTAAAACCAAACTCCTCTTCAGAGTAAACTTTAGTTTTATGCGGGAGTCCTTTCGGGGCCTTCCCTCCAGCACGAGGTGACAAAGCGCCACCGGGTGTCAAAATACAGCCTCACCGTGTTATTTCTAGACACCATCTTGTCTAGCTTTTTGGCGATCCGGATCAGGTCCTCCTCTCGAGTCATCGCTGCATTTATAGTCTCCGACAAACTAATGCCGATACCAAAATCAATCGACACCCAAAAGAAGCGACAAAGTTTGGATCTGCTGCGGTCTGGACTTTACGCACGGTGCGCTCCATTCAATCCAGAGGCGTGTCCTGCTGAAGGTCCCAGCTGACCAGCGCCACAACAAGCAGCCTAAATATAGAGTCTGGCGTATGGAGAGCAGCAGCGACACAAGCCTCAAGGTGATTCCTTCAGAGCAAACTGAGAAAGTTGCGCTTGATTCTCTTAAAGTTCCGCCTTTAAAACAGGAAATTAAAGGCTTCAGTTACTTTGTTTAAAAGTCTCTGGATATGACATGAAATGTTTCATGCTGTTCTGAGTTGTGCTTCAGGGTCCCACACTCTTACAAGGTCAGTGTTTAATGATTAATCTCTGCAAACTGACGGTCATCCTGGTTGCTGTTATTTGCACGTCTGCACCAAAAGCAGAAAGAGCAGACTGACGCAGAAACATAAAACTGTATGTCTCACATGGACAACTTCAGCGATTCTTTTGTTTTCTTTTGTATTTGTCTTATCTTGAGGAAAATCATTTCTTGTCCTTAGAGAGAAAAGAGGGCTAAAAAAATGTAGTAATTAAAAGTAGCAAGTAAAATACGGTAGTCAAATAGAAATGTCATTGTAACTTTGCCACCAGAGGGAGCTCTAGACTAAGGAGTCATTTTTTGAGACGTAGACTCAACATTTCCATAACTGGTTCAACCTCTAGAGGGCAGAGTGGACAGCTGTTCTTAAGACGCACATATTTATATGTATGGAAGCTTGTTGAGTTCAGTCGGTTCTGGGTTGATATATTTGCTCTTATTTGGCTGCTCAAACACCAGAGCTGCTCATATTGTTATAACTTTTTACAGGTGAGCATTCCACCTGCTGATAGTTGAGTCAAATGTGAATCATACTGTTTTCTCATGTTACAAATGCATGCAAGGCAAAATGATAGACGTCTGAAATGTAGGGCCCTAATTAATCAGCTGTGAACCCTGTGGGCCTTGCAATATTTGTAGGGGAAATAGTGAAACAGCAATAAACTTGCTTGGTCATTGTGTGCTAAACGAACAGATGGGCAGGGATTACATGCAGATTTGTCTCAGAGGTGATGGGTTTTGGACATTTCTCTTAGGCGTTACAACTTGTAATAATGAGACATGAATCATGACATTTGTTTGTCTGATTTGCCTCAGAAAGATCTGTGAGTAAGAAACATTGGCTTAATGAAAACCACACAGCTCTGGCTGCTACCATGGCCTCTGTCACAGATGTCTAACCACCGTTACCGGCTCTGTCTTACACTAACCAGTTTGGATTAAGGAAATCACGGCTTAAAAGCATATTAAATATATCTTTCTGAAACAGGGCTGCTGCTTGAGCAGAAATGTTACCAAGAAACATAATCGTGAGAGCATTCAAGGAAAAGTCTCCAGGCCAGTAAAACCATTTCCAAGCTCCAGTAGTTCTGAGTCTCAGATCAAACTCTCATCATCTCAAACTACTCGTCTCACTTCAGATGCTCTACTTGTATTGATTTGAGGTCAATACAAGCTTCATTTCCAAGGTTTCACACATTCTTATGTCACCAAGCTCCTGTCTGTTCATGATGAAATGATTCAGCCTGTTGATTCAGTGGAAACAATAATTATCAGCCTGTTGTGACGTTCCATGCTTTTCCTCCGGACTGAACAAAACCTGAAACCCAATTTGTAAGACAGACACTGGCATTTTAAATGACCATTAAAGACTCGGTGACTCATCGGGGAAAGTGCTTTTCTTTTGTTGTTTTGTTGCTGTTTTGAGAAATCAGATCCAGTAAATCTGCTCTTGATTCCAAACTTCTTCTACTTATGACTCATCCCACAGCTACACAGATGTTTTGATCTCATTGACGGACCATTAAAAATCAGCTCTGATTTTCACAGAGCCTGTTTAAATCAGGCTCCAATATTAAATTAGGAATCAAACAATTTTCAGTCAATTGGGGAGATTGGAGAGCCAAATAAACACATAAATGGATAAGTGTTTAGATAAATCATCGGAACGCTAGAAACAATAGATACTCAGGATTCTGGGCAAGCTGAACAATAAACCAAAGAGACTTGCTGAAACAGGAAGCTTAGACACATGTACCTTTTGTCTCACTGCCTGAGGTCAAATCAGACCAAATTTATTTTGTTTTAGGTCAGTTAGAATCACCAAAATGGTCTGATTTAACTCCAGAAAAAATGGCACATGTGAATTTGCGGTTTCTTCTGTGAGTAAAGAAAAAATGAGACTAACAGAGCACAGTCAAACTTTAACTTGGTGCTGGATGATGATCAAAAAATGTGTTGTTAATAACAACTCAAGCACCTTTCAGTTCAAAGTTATTGTTAACCCTGCTGCTGGGGGAAATAGAGTAAAAATGTTGAGAATGTGAAAGAGCTTTGCCCAGGGTGAGCTGGTACATCTGAAAACAATGTGGTCATATTTTATAGCTTGCTGACTGATAATGTCTTGCAGATAAAAACTTTATCCAGCCAAACCTGAGTCCCAGATTTAATATGCAAAATGTGAATAATTCTGGATCTATATCAAAACTTCCAGTAGAAAGGATTTTGACCTATCCTTCTTTAAACAATAAGAGGTTGTTAACTCTTTGGACTAAATCTTAATAGATAGCATTTTTTAAAGCTTTCAGTCAGCAAATCTTTAAATTTGAAGCTCAGTCCATTTATCCAAGCACAAACTGTGGCATTTTTGTCTGCAGCACAAGGATTTGAAGATAACTGTGTTAATGACCGCAGGTGAAAGTACAGACAAAGAGCTTGTCTTGAGCAAAGCGTATTATCTCTTTACACTGCTCTTACACAACAGGCTGAGTGCCATCCACCCCCCTCCACCCTCTCTGCGTCTTCCACCCTGTCTGGGAGGCAGACTCGGTGCCGGCCAACTCGGGAAGTGGGGCGGATCACTGTGAGGTAAGAGGGGAAGCAGGTTAAGAGGAAGAACCAGCGATCAAGATCAACCTGCGACATCCTATAACTTCATGTACCAAACCTAAATGCATCGAAAGCTGTGCTCCTGCAGTGACCTCTGAACTGGCCCCAGATTACACACGGTCCTAGCCTTTCATTATTAAAAAACAAAAACAGGCTTAGCCATTTTATCATTTGCTGGTTATATTTCCTCTTTCCACTTGAAACTCTTGATCATTGTTGGAAATATTTTGTGTCAGGGATTTGTCAGGTTGGGTTTAGAACTCATTCTAGCCAGCTAATCCTTGGACTTTAACCTTTATGTTGAATTGCATATGAACTGGAATCACTTTCATCATCATTAAAATCAGTGTTGCACATCTTATGCTAAGCAAAGAAATTTACGATTTATATTCCTTTAGAAAAGCATTTCCTGGTTTTTTGTGCCCATAGCTGCAGGTAGGAAGTGGGATTCCTCCAAATACTTCAACCGGTGGAGAGAGGACACACATTATGTGGTGAGCTTGCAGATGGCAGAGCTACAAAGGTCCCAGCCAGGTGCAGCTTAGAGCATTAAACAGCTGAACTATTGCTGTCCATTTCTTGTTTATGTCTGTCTTTTGGATAACAAAAGGGATTATTCACTGCTGCAAGTCCACATGAAGCATGTAATCCCATAAGTAAGCAGTGGTTTGATTTGTGACTTGCTCCACAACAATCCCTCCCTAAGTGGATGTGCTAGCAGCTCTTGCAGCTACAATAACTTTTCAGATTATTTTATGCAAATGATGGCTTTGTTTTATGAGCCACTTGGCAGAAGCTCATAAAATGTTGATTAAAATCTTCATTGCTCTGTAATTTTAAACAACTGAGTATTTTTAGAAATCCTTTACTTTGCATCATTTTTCATTTCATTTCAAGCTTCCACCATCCCTGATGTTTTTCATAGAGTCGGTATGTTCACAATCAAACCTCCTTTGGCGCACCACTGAGCGAGACAGAGAACAGGCACAAGGGGAGAAGCTTATTTCAAATGCAAATATGTCATGACATCATGGTAGTTGTCCTCACTGCCTTCGCGAGCCACTCAATAAAACACAAAATGACTGCATTATTACCACTTTAAAAAAGAACTCTAAAGCGATAAAGGTTCCAAATTATTTGCATCACTACAAACAGTTTAGCTTTGTGTGAATGTCCAGACTCCAGAGTACAAAAACATAGCCATAAAGAAACCGCATCATCATGATTTAACCATTTTCCAGACTGATTTAGGCAGTACAGATGAGTCATGCCGAGATCTGGCAGTCATTGTTCAGCTCAGACACAATCCAACTATTTTTATGCTTTTTCTTCAGCTGGCAGTTAGCTGTTGGCTTGAAAAAAGAAAGTTTCAAAGTCTGTCAAATTCCAATGAAAATATTTGCTCAACCCATTATTCAATAGCTTGTAGATCTGCATTTAGGAAAAGTAACTTGAAGTAGCAATTTTCTGCCTGGCTTGATCCAGGCTTGACCAAATGTGGCTCACATTTGATCTATGGAGGGGGTCGTTTTCAACCACATGAAAACGACCCCCTCCAAGCTGCACGGGTCTGTGGCTGCAAAAACGAGTCCATATCATAACCCCTCCACCACCATGCTTAGCGACTGAGTGATGCATCTGTGTTGACATACTTTGTTTGGCTGTCTCCAAGCATTGTGACTTACAGACAAACACCCTGACTTGGTCACAGCGGTTCAAAGTGTATTAATCTCCAAAATTGTAAAGTCCACATCTTCTAACATTAATTAAAATGCATAAATCTCTCTGTCCCAACACAAAAATAAAAGCCCAGTAGACATTTTTTTTTAGAAAAACAAAAGATTAAAACCAAACATCTCCACTTGTTTAAGCCCATTAACACTGGTTACAGTGAATCTGTTGTTGCGATAAGTCTTAGCAGAACCAAAAATAAGACACCAGTCAACAGGTAAAGTGAAACTGTATTTACCACAGGCTAAATGGGGAGGAAGTAGTGGCTGGAGCAGAGGCCAGGAGGAGGTAAGTATCCATGTAAGAGAGCTGGCTGAAGGAACTGGCTAGAAAACAGGCTGGTTTACCTCAGACAAAGAGAGCAGTATTCATCTTGAATTAGCAAGAAACCTAACTGTTAGACGTGCAAACAGGTCTCACAGACAGATTATTGCACATAAGCACATTGCAAAAATCATAAAGGTTCATGCTGAAATCTCCATTGCTGCTGGGACCTGAAAGGGGCAACAAAAGTAGATTGGATTTTGCATGCGGTGTTTACTGATGATTAGTTTTAAATGTTGAGAATCAAACTTTTGAATTGTTTTCCCCTTTCTTAAAAGACATGACTTTCCTTCCCTGAGTCCAGTCAGTTTTAGGTTTGACATTTCTGCTTGTGTCCTAGTTGAACACTGTTTGCTGACTTTGCTTTTTAGCTGACATGTAAGAGTGATACATTGCTTACTAGTGTTATCTGTGTCTTTTACTTTTAGTCAGAATTTTATTGCTTTCCCTTTTGGTTGTACATTACCTTGTTACATTTTACTCCGGTATTTAATATTTGCTTTGAATATTTAACATTACATTTAAATGTGTGTTTGATTTTCTTATTTGTGTGTTTGTTTTATTCTTAGTAGAAGGATTCATTTTGGGTGATGGGATCAGTTTTTATTCTGAAAAGCTCTTTGTAGAGACAGAGCTTGACCAGATCCAAGCACTAGACTAAGACTGAATGACAATGTCAAAGGTAAAACACCCAACAAGCCTTCATAAAACCAAAACACAAAATAGATTACAGAAACTGCAGAGAACCATTCTTGTCGTCTTTCTACTTGTTCTATTCGGTGCGTCTCACTTTGCCTGCATTTGTGCCTCTCAGGCTTTACTTAGTTACATAACCACACCTGTGTGTTCCCACATGCTGCTGCACTGAGCAACTCTAAGCCCCACTGCTGCTGCTGCTGGCTCTGAAAGCCTAGCATTAGCTTCCTACATCCGACCACACCGCTTCCAATCGCGCCTGTGTTCGCAGCTACAGTAGGGTGTTAAAGGTGTGCTCTGTTGGTCGAGCAGAGAAAAGAAAGTGTTCCCATGATTGTATAGCCAGAGTTAATATAGATCCAGCAAAGAGCATCCTTCCAGCCTACACCTCTCCCACCGCTGTCGTCTCTTCCAGTCACAGACCAGAGACGCCAGAGCTCGGCAATTATGGCAATTTTTGGATGACATCAGACGAGCAAATGAATGATTTCATTTAGATGTCATTTTTTTCCCCCTCTGGATCTGGTGTGGAATGCAAAACCTATAATAGAACATGTCAAAACATGGTGGGAGGATTGTTTAGACGTTCACATGTGCAGCTGGCTGCAAGGTAATCCCAGCCTGGTGGGGTGGTTCGTCTGCTAATAATGACCACTGTTTGGTGTCGCCACTTCCAGAAGAAGGCTGAGAAGCTGGACCACCCAAAGACTTTAAGAACCTCCTTTCACGTTCAGCTGTGTCTAAATCTCTATTTACACACACGCGTGCACGCACACACTTGCCAAATGTGCCATATTGAGAGCTAGTTTGGTGGTGCCACAGTTGTAGACTACCTTTGACCAAAATAACTGGGGTACCAACCAAAATAGCTAAATGACTGAGTAAACTAAGCCTGAATTAAACACAAGACATTTAACCCCATCCTGACAACTGAAGGCCAGTTTTACTGTGTGACACCATTAGCTGCAGATCTGGGGGGAAAAAGGGAGACGAAGAAAATGATTGAAGGAAACAAAGGTTAAAGACAAAAGCAACAGACGGGAATTGAGAAACATATACCATATTTAATCCAGAATTGACAAATGGATTCTAACACATGTAACACAGAGTAAGGAGTTATTTAAATGGCTCGTCTGCAAGAGGATCCTGTGGTTCTTCTCAAGGCTGCGATTTTGATCTTTGAGTTTTCTGCTGGTGCTGCGTTTTCAATTTTCTGACAAACGGGTGAAAAAACTAACACCTTCCCCATGTTTCTAAATGAAAAAGAAAAGGCCTTCGTGCAAACAATCTATCAGCATGTGGCCAGGAGTTTATCAAGTATTGCTTTGTGCTTTAATATCCACAAGACAAACAACTTGAATAATGTTGCTGTTTGCAAACACGCCCATCAGGTCAAACTTGGCTAATTAATGAAGCAGTGTTCCTGTGCCAATAGGATGAATTGTGTTAGTGTGCAAATCCCCTCTTAGTCTGATTTCCTCTTCAACTGCACAGTAATCCACTGAGTGCACTATAGTTCAAACGCTGAGATGTGTCCGGCACCTTTCCTCTGTCAGTGGCTTTATTCTTTCACAGTCTGCAGAAAAACAGGAGTCAGACCTTGTTGTTCTTCCTCAAACCTTAAATTATTTTACAGGAAATTTTATGTGATAGATTGAAAGAAAGTAGGAAATTATTCAAACTAAAACGGAGTTTTGCAGCACAAATCAAGAACAAGCTTCCAGAAAACTGCAAAACAATCAGGCAGAAATACAACTTGTTTAGAGCGTTTCGCTGCCTATTTGCAGAGGTGTTATGCAGTTTCCATTTTTTGGGTGACAAATTTCTATATTTGTAAACTTCTCATCTGAAAACAAAGAGAGTTCCTCTGTAACAATCTGTGGGAGTTTACTGATGTCCCGTCTCATTATTTCTTGACCAAAGGGGCCAATAACTCTCTCAGGCATTTAATGGTTCCTCAAAAATATTGCCTCAATAAATTCTTACATTACGTTGAACATAGGGAAACAATAAAGACTTGGACTATGCTGTCTCAAGGAGATGTTTAGACGGGGAATATCTTTAAGCAATTAGGTTCCTCCTAATTGTTGAATAAAACATAAAGAGACATTTTATTGACAATTGAATTTACCGAAATTTACATGTCATGTTGACAGGACATGAATCCTTGCTTAAATCCTCAATGCTTTGTGAATTTTAGTCAAGCTTTAAGGTGCCAGCTCTGTATGGAGGAAGGGTTTTGTTCGTGGAGTATAACGCCGGCTTTATTCTGGACAGTGACAATCATATTCCTTGTCTCGTTCGTGGCATTCTTGATGCCCGATGATTCCTCATTCCTGAACATTTCAACAGATTTCTGTTTTGGTGTCCCTCCAGGCCTGGGGAGAGTTTTGGAACATCCAGAATATTTGTGAAGAGATTAAACAATATGAACTGATGATCTTTGACTTTATTGGTTGGAACCGACTCCAAAAGAATGCCAAGTTCCTCCTTGAAATTTGGTCATTTCTATAAAAGCTCTCTAAGAACCATCTGCACCCTTTACCAGTCACTAACAAATCTTATCATTATCAAGTAGAGATACTTTTAGGAAAAACCAGGTGTCTGTTTGCATAAAAATGCATAGAAATTCACAATAAATTTAAACATGTGAATCTGGTTCCTTTAAAAAATCATCAAAATTTTCTTCTATCTAAAATCTAAACTCAAGTTACCCTCATGTCCATTATGAGTGTATGTGGACTTGAGAAAGTTTAGCTGTGATGTCTTGCTTCAGAAAAACTCACATCGTCGTCTATTGTCTCCACTTTCATCGTTTGCTGTCCACCCTCCTCTTGTGCTGGATCCCTGTGGGAGGAACAAAAACTGTGAAATCATGAATAACTTTAGAAAAAGAAAACAGTAAAAGCAAGGCTTGGCTGTACAAACATCTGTGCTCATTTCAAGGCTGCAGAATATTTATGGCCACCACACGAGACTTCAGCAGCCCAAAGGAAAAGGAACCTTGTCCAAAAGCTCCATCAAACAAAAATAAGTAACAAAGGAGTCCTCCTGAGCTCAGGCTGACATGTTAAAGCGTGGGTGTCATTCCCTGTGCGTGTTGAAGACAGGGAATGTATGGAGTGTATTCTGGGGGAGGTGGGAAAGGCTGATGAGTATATTTGTGTAGGTCTTGGTTCACTGACGGCGCACAAACCCCACTCTGTTTGTGTAGGTTCAGGAAGTCACAGGGTCTCAGAGCAGAGGAGGCATCTCCGGCTTGGAGAGGATGCTTTGAGACTCCTTCTCAAGCTTCCTGCAAACAGACCACGAGATGATGTAATCTTTTAAACATTACAGCACCAAAGTATCGCTGTCGTCTTGATTTACTGTAACCGGAATATTAAAGAAGATGGGCTAACGCAGGTTGGTTGACCTCAACCAAGCGGAAGGATGAAAACAAAAAGATTACAAAGATGAAGAAAAGTATTTTGATCCAATCAAATCATTAATGTTTCGGCCTCCACTGAGCCATGGTAACCAGGTTACTGTGTTAAATCACTTTGGCAAAGTACCAAAGGTCCGAGCCGGCTGCCACTGTGAGCTTTAGCAGTGCTTTATCACTGTTCTGCATGTCTGACGACAATAAACACAGGGACAGTTGTCTCCCAGCTGATAGTTTGAAGACCCTTTCAAGCTTTATGTCAACCCTAAAATAAACTCATTTGAATGTTTTCTTCATCATGTTACACTAAATCCGTCACATTGATAAGTCATCATATACTTTGCCTGATGTTAGGAATGTTTTTTTTCAGCATTGGAGTCCATGATTAAACTCAACTGCTGATACCTGTGTTGTACTATTTGGTCTTTATGTCACAGTGATATGGAGCAAACTCCATATCACTGTGACAAAAGTGATATGGACATTTGCATATTCCATAATGAACTTAATAAAATCATAATCCTTTTTTCTTTTGCAAAGCTTTTAGAACTACACTCGCAAACACAAGCATTATTTTGTTGATCTAAGAAATCAAAATCCTTATTCCTCTGGGCAATGATGTTCACAGTGAGATTGTGAGAGACAGTATTGGGTGCTCAACCTCCCTTTCTGTCTCTCTCATGTAGTCTTTCTTAAACCTCCCATGGTATTAGCGAATTAGCTCAGGAGGAGTCGGACTGTGGGACGTTAAGGAGTTGTCCCGAGTTGTCAATTTCCGAAAGCACACAAGAAAAGATTGTGAAAGCGCACACAGGATCAGTGAGACATCCTTGGACTGCGCATTGTCCACAGGAGGGTTGAATATTCTGTGTTGGGGGAGTTCTGCCCCTAGTGTCTTGGAAAATAAAACTTTGGTTTGTTAACTTGGGAGAATGAGCTAATAATGAGGGCTTCTGAGCAGATGTTTTTCCTTATGGAGCTGATAACGAGCTTCCTTGGAGGAGTTTCTTTGTCCAACCAAAACTCCTTTGAACCGGGTTTGATTTAGGGATGGAGGTACCAATTAGCCAGAGAACGGAGAAACTTGAGAGAAACTCCCTACAGGGGAGAGATGGTTGGAAGGCAACGTGACTGAAGAGATATATAGGAAGAACTGTATGTTTTAAGTTTCACTTTACTTCTTTACTACTTCTTCTTCTCTCTTGCTTTTTTCATGATACTTACTCTGATTTTCTAAATAAAATATCTAAAGACAAATGCACATTTCTCTGCTTGATTCAGTGTTTCGCTCTCTCCTGAAAACGAAGGAGATTTTTCCTAAACACCAGCCATCACATAATCCATCCATCACAGTTTTGGATTTGCCAACAAACCAACTTAACTGTAGCTGCAATAAAATATGCTACAAGCCAAATTATCAATAAATCAAATTAAAACGGAGTGAAAATGCTAACTTTCGCCTAGCATTCCCACCCAATTGACCCAAATTTGGAGGTAGATAGTAAGAAGACTATTCTACAGAAACTACGGCAGGAATAACATCACTGTTGCAGCAAAGAAAACCTATTTCTGCAAGTGGAAAAAACTCACAAGAAACTCTAATACTGATGCTAATAATGTTACTGGTGAAATGTATTGTGACATTTTACCACTCAAATTACTATCAGGAACAAAAAAAAGCTTGATTGGAACATGCTGACCAAATTCAGCTTGAAATTAAGGTGATGAAACTTTTTCATAGAGGTACTGAGATTGTTTCAGATCATATTTAACATCCCCACAGCATTTTGAGCAGCTCTGCTGGGATCGGGCAAATCTGTTGTTGGTTCCTAGTTAAACAAAGGTTTCATGATAAATACTAAGTTTGTTTCGGCAGCCAGATTAACAAAGTCTGCTTATGCTTTTCATTTTGGATCTGCAACTCTGTTAGTTTCAATTTCCTAACTTTGTTTTGCAAACCCTGGACATTGAGACGTAATGTGACAAAAATGTGAAACACTGTGATGCAAAGGACAAAACAGAAAAGCTTTTCATTCACTGCTGTAAACAGCGATGAACATTCCTTCAATCAGGCCAGAACTTAGGGAAAATTCAGCAAAATTGGCAAAACAATAATGCTCGGTTTGAATTGACTCACCAAATCCACCCGGGGGAGGAGACTGAGGCTTCGTTTCGTTACGGTGAGGTGTCCAAATACGAATATTTCAGAATCTGGAAACCTGGAAGTTGCTGTTAAATGTGGGGATCGCTCACGTTGACAAGAGATTCTTCCAAATACGTTTGTTGTGCTTTATATTTCATTGTCTTGAAAATATGGACTTTGAAGCACATAACATACCAGTCAAAGTCCACTCTCCTAGATAGTTCAAAATGTAAAATCTGTCAACTGAAATATCTCAGAAGAATGTAATAAAGAAAGATAAATAGGAACTCTGATAGTTTCACATGGAAAAGTGTTGTTTTTTTCTCCCTCTCTTTTTGGGGGCTCCCCTGGAGGCGCCACAGCTTCTGACCAGCTTTAGACCTCTTGGTAGACAGACAAAATAATTTCATGAGAAATGGAGCTGCTCAGCTTTATTTCTCACTGTGGGAGCTGATGGATTATTCAGGAATTAGCATAATCAACAAAACAGCAGGAAACACTCAGATCAAATTTTCTCATAACTTTCTGAAGTGTGATTTATGACTTGGAAATGTTCTCATGCAATTAATTCAAAAATCTTTTGTTTCACTCCTTTAGATTGACTAATGAGGGAATCTTTAATGTCTACCAAGTATTTTCTAAAGTTATCATTTACTTTTATACTTCATAATAGTGTTAAAAACCCATTAACAATTAATTGACATATGTTGTGACACTACTTTAATCAACTAACTCTTATAACCATCTTATTTGTCTTTACAGCTCAAATCAGAAGAAAAATATGAATAAAAAGCTGGTTTGATGCTCCCACAATGTTTTTGACGGCTCATTTATGCCTGGCATTGAAACATTATAAGGATTACCATGTTTTGGAGGAAAACATTTATGTCTCTGAAGTGAAAACTGGCAGAACAAAGCACTAGATTTATATGTTTTGACAAGACTCTTTCTTTTTTTTTGATTAAACTGTATATAGACAAGTTGGTTTTGATTTCGGGAAAATTCCCTCCTCAAAAGTGCTCCAATAACTCTGGCGTAACATCAAGATATAAAGACTTTGCTCAGCTTAATATCAGCACCAAACCATGTGCTTATTGTAACCAGATCATGTTCAGAGAACTGGTAGCCAGTATTCCCAGTCCCCTGCAGCTGGAGAATGATTGTGGGAGCTGGACAGCCAAGTAGCCAGAGAACGATGTGGAAAACCCAATAATATTTCTGAGCCCTGACTAAACAAACCTCCATCAGATTGGACCAGGGTCCTCCTCCATGACTCACCAGACTTCTGAAAACCCCATGGCGATCTTCAACACTCGCCTAGTGTTGATGAAGAGCATGGCCCAAGTCCTTTTCTCAACATTACGCTTCCTGTCCTGTTCCAGGAATGTAGGAAGGACTGGACATCAGTGAAAGAAGTCTTATTGATGAGCTACAAGCCCAGGGTGATGACATCACTTAAACCCACTTTGGAAAAGTTTTTCCTTTTTTCTTGAAGGATTTGCTAAATGTGATCCTCTACATTGAATGCACTTAATGATGTTGTGGTCCCTTTTGGCAAAGCAAGTATAAAATTTACAATACAATTTTCCATTTTAAATTGACATTTTGATAAATAAAGTCTCCATCAAAACTCTTAAACAAGCTTCAGGTTTATGTGAGCCCGTAATTCCTGACAAGAACTCTCTGAAGTAGCTTCACATCAGCAAATTCTTCCTGTTAATCTTAAACTGAGACGGTTGCACTGTTTCCCACAAGTCAGGATCAAAAGTCTAAGTCATACTGCTTAGGTTTCCTAAAGCTTTAGAAAAAATTAAGAGACCATTTAAAATGATCAATTTGTCTTATTTTACTTATTATAGGTTTATGTTTGAGTAAAATGAACATTGCTCTTTTATTCTATGGACTACTGACAACATGTCTCTGAAATTCCAAGTAAGAATTTAGCATTTATTTGCAGAAAATGAGGAATAGTCAAAATAACAAAACAGATGCAGCTCTCTCAGACCTCAAATAATGCAAAGAAAATGAGTTAATATTCATTTAGAAACAACAATACTAATGTTTTAACTCAGGAGAGTTCAGAAATTAATATTTGGTGGAATAATCATGAGGTTTTCAATGGGGTTCAGTATAGTGGACTAATTTTTTTCCAGACCTGTATATTGAGAAGTAGGAATCATCTAAGCAATGCAGTAATTTCTGGTATAGTAATGGCAAAATACTGGAGTCAACAAAGTTTGGTCAAATACAGAGGTTCATGAACATCAAAGCTAATTATTGGCACATTTTTCTTGACTTCCTCACTGTGTGGTGGCTTTCAGACATTCCTGGACGCTTTGATGAACTTTGAATAATTAAACTTTGGTTTAAAAAAGGGGATTACATTTATTTTGAAGTAACAAAGATTCCAAATAATTGTGTTTTTTAAAAACATAGGTATCTTTTCAAATTTCCCCACCGGTCAGTGTGAGTTGACATTAAAACAGCAGGCAACTTGGTTTGATCTGGAGCTATTTTAACATGAGTCACTTTGGCCAAATTAAACACAAGCTGATTTTGCTTTAAAATGTTTGTAATTGTAGATGATTAAGTTTACAGAAAGTAAATAAGAGCTTGCAGAAATTCCCCATGTATCTGGAAGTAATTATTAACATGTGTCAGACCGTAAATCTCTAAGGCAAATCTTTTGGTCCTGTGCTAGAATCATGATACCAACTGAGTCCAGCAGAAGAAAGCACTGCCAGGTTTGTTTGCTAGCCCCCAAATTCTGTAGATTATTTTTGGGGAAATTTATTTCAGGGAAGATTTACTGGCACGGATACAGAAACGATGATAAATGCAATTGACAGTCCAGCCTCAGACATCACAGCATTCGGATGGGAACAGAGTTAGGTTGGGGCGAGCTGCAGCCCCCCTTGGTGGGTAAACTCTGCACACTGCTGCCATTCAGCTGGCCCGGCTCACAGGATAAAGTTAGGATTGTTTGTCAGTGGGTTGCAATGCCAAGAATCCTCAGCGCTGTGTGCAAGTGTCTCTCACACTTCTGCCTCCCCAGCAGCAGTTTCCATCTGCCGTGACACCCAGTGCCCTCTGATCTTTAAAGTCAGTCAAGTTTCAGATTCTGTGCTAACTTTTTTAGTTGCTAACACTTAATACCCTTTCTTACCCCTCCCTGTTCCAAGCAGAGAGAGGCCGGTCTATTCTCTGCTGCTGTCTTTTTCAGGATGCTCCATCTGCACTCCATGACATCACTTCCTTCCCATGAACAGCCGGTTGATGATTCACACCTTTGGTAAGTCTAAATCCAACACCTGCAGATCTCCATGTGTGGTTAAATGAGAGCAAGGCACAGTGAAACGCATCCTGGCTTTGTGTAAAGGCTGTGCAAGAAGTGAAAATATAAAATATTATTATTAGTAAAGCAAAACTAATTACTAAGTACCAGGTAAAAATTGCCAGATACATATTCCTCCTGTTCAGGCTTTTATATCATAATTAAATGTTTAAGATCATTAAAATAAATGAAATAAAAGTTAATCGGAACAGAGATGAAATGCAGTTTTCGAATGATATTTTCATGTATTGGATGGGGTGGAAGAGGACCCATTCAAAACAGCCTGATGCCCTAAAACCAACCACTGGTTGTGCCATCTTTGGAGGCAATGAGATCAGAGTCCTTATCTGTTTGCCATAGAAATCAAACATTTAGCTCCGTTTACCTTCTTCTCTTTCATTATATATTTTGAACATGATCTGGATCAGTTTTTATTGTAAAGTGAATTGAGATTACATTTATTGTTAATTGGTTCTATCCAAATAAACTGAATTTAATTTAAAGTAGTTGAACAATAGTGCTGGTAGAGTCCGAGTGACCATTCAATTCTAGATATACAGAGTACAGTAGCGGACTAAGTACACATCCTTGTGGAGCTCCAGTATTGACAGCGATACTGTTGGAGGTACAACCCCAATCCAATATTTTTGTGCTATGCAAGAATATTATTTAAGTTTGTACAAGTCCATGTTTTTAAGTCGATTAAGGGTCATTACTCATTTTTCCTGAAACCTTTAAGTACCCCAAGGATGCTGCTGTCCTCCAGCTCCTCAGAAGCTGTTTTTCATGTTTGAATTTGTGATGAACTTGTGGACATTCCTCAGTGCTTCACCCCAGCAACACACTCACACACACACAAAACACATTTGGGTAAAGCCTCGCTGTCAGCCTGCTGCAATCACCCTCAGTCTTTAGTGCAGACATGTGTTTCCGCTCTGCACCCTCAGGATGATGTCACATCCACAGAGTCATGTGCTCCCAGAGTCCTGCTTAATTTAAAACATCATCACATCCTGACTCAGCTGAGCATGATCAGGATCACAGGGAGTGTTCAAAGTTTGACTTGAACCAGCTTAACCAATCACACATATTGGATGTATGGAACTTTTTACTCTTTTGGGTGATTTGATATTTTTCCCGGTCAGAGAGAAATGTTAAATGCAAACCAGGGCAGATTCTGTTGTGGCTAAAACCTAAAGTGTCTGTATTACTGTTCAAATTTCACACAACCGCAGAAAACTTCACATTCATGCAAGTCTAAATTAAACATCTCAGACTTCTCAGACTGCTATTGCTGGCTATAATTTCCATTTCTGTCATCTGGATGAGGCAGCTTTTTCAGAAACCACAGCAAGCCATCATTAAACACTGCTGCTCCCAAGTCTGGAGGTGTTTCGTCTCTCCTGGTTGCAGAAGAAAGAAAATAAAAACTGCTGGATTCATAACAGGTTGAAACAATTCTGAGACATTTTTAGATTTCTTTCCATCATTATGTCACCAGAAAAAAGCACATATCTTATTGGATTTTAATTGGTTATGACTGAGTAGCCAAGCCACAAGAGAAGCAGGTGGTCAATAGTTAAATAAAACATCTTTAACTAATTATTTAAGTGGATTTGCATAAATCACACCTCAAAGTAATAATAATCAAAAGAAAACACAGAGAAAGATTGCTTATTGTAGCATTTACAGGTCTGCAGAGGTTGTTATGGTCAATCAAAGCTACATTTGCTTTCCATCTTAGTTATTTACAGTTTTACTAAATTCTTTCATATTCATAAAATTGAGTTTGACTAATCTAAATCTCCCATGCTGTTTTAATAGTTTCTGGTGTCTATACCAAGGCTCAAAAGAGTTTTCTACAATAAATATAAGACGGCTGAGTCACAGCGAGGACAGTTATACAAATACGTGTTTTAGCCTTGTTGCTCTGTGGCGGACAGCAACCAGCATTTCAGTGAGTGAAGTATTTATGCACAACATTGGTAGGAAAATCCAGAACAAAGACGGAAATTAAAGGACGAAGTCTCACTTTGTTCTGAAAAGAAACAGAAGTCTTGACTTTTTTTATTTTAATTCCCTTTCAGCTGAAGGTTTGCATCATTGGTCTACTGTTTGGTCTGGTGAGTAAAAAATTTATTTTGCTTTTATTGCATCAATTAACTTCAAGCTGAAATGGAAAGAACAATACATCTTTTGTCCGGGTACATTTATCAAGCTGGCAAATAAATTCCTACATTGTTGTTGGAGCAGTTTTTAATCATTTCAAATAACATTTTTGTTACTGTTTGCACAGCTTTTCTTTACGTTTTCTATTGTTTTTTTAATGCACAAATATACATCGATATTTTTTACATTTTGCACATTTCTTGAATTGGATTGGACTATGTCACTTTTAATAATTGCACAGTATTTTCGGTAACACTTTATTTCAAGGGTGTTCATAAGACAGATGTGACACTGTCATAAATATGACATAACACCGTTAAGAACATGAAGAAGTCTTCATTAATGCTTATAACTGTATAATTAGGTAAGTAATGACAATTTAATGCAAAGTTGCTTGAAAAGTTGCATTAAAAGTCAATTAAAAGTGCCAACTTGGCATTAAAGTGTATTATTTACCAAATAATGGCACTTTTAATGGACATTTAATGCAACTTTTAAAGCAACTTTGCATTAAGTTGCTTTAAACTTAATGCAAAGTTTAAGTGCATTAAGTCAATATTTACTGAATGACAATATTTACTGAATGACACTTCATGACAACAGTCATAAGGACAGATGTTATGTCATGTTTGATAGTGTCATGTCAGTCTTATTCACACCCCATCAAATAAAGTGATACATATTTTATTATGCTGTAAATTTGCCATTGCTGTACATTTATCATTAGTTTTGTTTTTATATTTTTATTTTTGTGACATGTTTGTCACTTTGCTGCTGGTTCACCTGGATCTCCAAACTGAGAGACAATGCAGGTTATTGTCCTTTATGAATATAATCTTATCCTCATTTGATCAAAGCTCAAGGGTCAGCAGTATCTAGTAAACTTTCATAAACCAACATCTGGTTGGCATGTGAGCAGAATCTAATCACCGTTTAGTAGACAGTCTAAGTCCAAGATCTTGTTCTTTGTTGTTGGTGATTAGTGGTGTGAATTGTTTCCCATCTCATTGTGCATGGTGGCAAGATAAATGTAGATCTTCACTGAGTTTTGCTTGTTGCAATTCCAGTTTTTGAATTACTTTAACTTACTGCCTTACTTGTATATATGAGTAGCTTGCATGTCCTTAAGAGAATTATGTTCTCTTGTCTTTCCTAACTAAAAGAGTGGCCAAATAAAATAAACATCTGCATTATGTCATACTTATTTATACCCAATGGATCATCAGCTCCATTTGTTTCATACGAATTTTGCCGATATTAAGAAATGTACTCCCAGAGACAAAGTCAGTGATTACAAAGTGTGGTCTTTTTAGCCTTGAAAGAATAAATCTACTCAAACTAAGGGTTTATTTTTCTGCATTTTCATATGCAAGATTTTTACATGTCTTTATTAGGTGTGCCATACTGGGATTTAGTTGCTTTTGACTTGAACCTGAGAGGATCTTTTTTTTTCTCAAGCATTAAGTGGATGTTAAAACATCATTAGCAACAATTTTGCATTCTCAAAAGGATGACTTAATGACTGCCAGCCAGCAATCCAAAGGTAGTGGCTGTACATTATTAAAAGGCTTATGTGCACACCTGTGAAAAGAGGCTTTCCAGACCTTTTCCCAACTTAATCTGACCTTGCGTGCAACAGAGTATCACAAAAGTAAAAGAATTTCACAGTCATACATTCGAAGGCTTACTGTACTTTACTTTGGCACTGGGACGGTTCCTGTGGGGCACTGATGCTGTGACCAGGACCAATACCCTGCATTTAACAGATTTAGTCTGGGATCTGGCTATGCATATATATAGCCTTCAATAACACCACATTTTCAATTCTGCCTTTCAACATCAGTATGATGGATTCAGCCTGATCAAAGTCTGAATGTGTGTGTGAGAGGAGGGGATGTCACATATGGAAAAACATGCTGTTCTTTGCTCTCAGATTTCAGAGTAGATGTAATTATTGGTCAAAATATGAGCAGCGCAGCCGTGCAACGATCTAAATTCTGCCGACGAGATGTGTCACTCCAAGTTTGTCTGTCTTAGAAAAAACGTCTTCTTATTTTGACTAAGACAAAATGACAGGGATATAGGTAGTCTTGGGGTTAAGCAAACAGGGCTGGGTTACCGGTGGTAACATGGATTGAGAACAAGCCAGCCTTTGTTAAAAAGGTTTGCTATCACAGAGGAGAGAGAAGCCATTGTGCTTTAGAAAAGCCTCCTTATAGTTCATGTCCTCAGATTGTAATGGATCCTCAGCTCCAGTTTGACAAACCCAACTCACTTCACGTATCAGTCGATGGTTTTCGATGGGCCGGGTTAATGGAAATCAACCAGCTTGTTGCCCCTACGACAAACAGGAAACCAATCATCAGGACGGTACAGAACAAACAAGTAAAGATGGAGGTGTACAAGAATCTGGTTTAAAAACTTCTCTTAATGCCTCTTAATGAAAAGAGGCATTTATTAAGGTCAAATGACAAGTAGGCATAGATCAGTATGAGATTCCCACAGCATGAAAAATACTGTGGGAAAACTATGGTTACCTGATAATTGAGGAAAAACTCCATTAAAAATATGTAAATGCGAGAATAAAACAAAAAAGAGTTATTGCTAAAGATATAGAAAAAAGGAGTTACACTTTTTTCTCCTCTGAGGTTTATATAGAGTAAAATGAGGATGTAAAGATTATGTTAACTAGCTAAATTGTGGGCAAGTATGTTGCTCTTTAAGATAGTTTTACCTTCAAAACTTAACTCTCTTGGCAACTCAGATTAACCAGACCAGGAGGCTAAAGCTAACAGCAAATCCAAAAGAGGAGCAAGACAAAGCAGGCATCCTAAACAACTCTGTTCTCAAAACATCACAGTGGTTAATAGAACAGCTATTTAATGAACAATTAAAGCACAGTTACCTTTGGACAGGGTGGTTGCTTGTGCAGAGGTTGAAGGCTAGTATTTGCACAAGAAAATGGAGGTTTGAGTCCCAGTGTGCTACTAATTATCTTCCTGACTGAAACATGAGCTGAGAGAGGAACAAGTGAAAAAATAGCTAACAGAAATTCAATGCAAAGTGAAAATAGAAAATTAAAAATAATGCAGGACTAAACTAGTTTTTTTCTTGGCTAAAACACAAATTACATAATTTATTTCTCCTTATTAATAAATATGGTAAATGTCATTCAAGGGAATGGTTTTATTTTCTTGAATAAAGCTTTATTTTAACCTTTAATTAAATGTTATTTGATCAGCAATAGAACAACAGTAGCTCTTTAGATAGTATAAGTTGGTGACCTTTGGTTTAAGTTAGCACAATGATCTTGCATTTTACTTCCCATTACTTCTATGCCAGTCTGTCCCTGTGGCTAGAAACACATTGAATGTTCTGTCTTCAGCACATTTCACACAAGAAGATCACTGGTGGCGCAGCCTTATCTCCACTTCATCTGTAAAGTACTCAAGACAAACATGGCAATAAAAGATACTGCTCACATGAACTACTGTCAGTTTTGAGACTTCTGTTCTGAGGAGGTAAAAGTCTAATGTGGTTCTGGTTTCTCTCAGACTAGCCAGTAACTTCATTCTTTATCAGGATTAATCAGGATTTTTGCCATTTATACTACTAGTTATCTGTTGGAGATAACAAAAACTGCCAGCCTTGTAACAAAAACCCACTCTAAAAATACTGAATTATCTCTTTATTAAGAGGGATTTGTGGAGTTATGTTAACCTCCATGTTATGACTTGATGTTTTTCACAAACTCTCTTTAAAGTAAAGGATAAGTATAAAGATCCTCTTTCAGCCAGCAGAGTGGCAATTCAGAGCAACAGGTGGGGGAGGGACTGTGTACAGTTGAAAAAAAAAATTGTCACTTTAGCAGCATGTCCACAAAGGGACTTTAAACGATGGGATCACTATGATAAAAAGTTTTTTTTTTGTTTTTTTTTAAAGTAACCTCAGTATGCGTTAATATATATAAGGTGACTTCATTGAATGACGTAGCTCAGATGATAAACTGTAAACTGATTACAACCATAAACCACAGACTGAAATGTCAATCATATTAGGACAAACATAAAATGACCACAATGCAAAAAAAATCTGGGTTTTCCTTTTTTTTTATTGTCACAAAAATGAATGCTTATGTTTCTGAAAAGAGACAGAATCTAGAAAACACTGAATTCACAGTTGTCACTTTACAAATGTTTTCAAACATTTTGTGGTTCTTTGTAGGCACTCGGAATTAAAGCATCGCTTCCTTTCAGAACAAAAAAAATACATCTTTGGTCCAGTAAGTAATTGCTTTTTTTCTTTCTTTTTTTTTCAAAAATGTAAGAAAATAACACCAGCGTCAATGTTTCATTCCATCAAAACACGTATTTCTGAAATATATGAAGACTTGCTTTCTTTTTATATTTAAATATGATATTAAAGCTACATCTCAGAAATGACCAGCAATCTTACAGATGTTTTTGCATCTGAAAAAACTAAACAAAAAAAAATGTGAGGAGAAATTATTTGTCAGCTCAATCAGACATCCAGCAGTACAGGATTGTTTGAATCAAGTCACATTTGGCAAACCAAGATTTCATTTCCCCGTTCCTCTGACGCGGCGATGATGGAAACACAGGGGCTCAGCTACAGGGCAGCCATGTCTGATACGAATTACTGCAGTGCGTGATCTGCGGCGCTTGCACGTGTGCAATGTAATAATTGCTGAAGTTGATGTCCTGCACGTAAGGTGCTGGCTGGTAGTAACATGTGACGTTCGTCACAGTTGGGATGGCGTTCTGTTCGGCGAGGACCTTCAGGGCCAGCATGGAGATGAGGCTGAGCGTCTGACGCCGCTCGTGGCTCATTAGACATACAGTACTCTCATTCACAACGTGGTGCAGAGTCATCAGGCACTCGTAGCGTTTGTGCTCCATGCCAGCGAAGTGGTTCTGCAGGTAAGCCTCCAGCTTCCTCTGCTGCTCGCCAATGTCGGGAAAGTCAATAAAAAAGCGGGAGCACATGTAGCGCTGCATCTGCTTCATGTCTGCTTCGGAGGAGGGCGTGAAGCCCCTCACCAGCAGGTGGCAGTATTTCAGCAAGCCACCGCCCCTGATTTCCTCGGGGCTTCGCGTCGCTATGGTCCTCTGACACAGATGGTCCATAGCTTCCCGGAAGTCGCCGTACACGCTCTCCCCGATCACGGTGGGGTGAAAGCTCTCCGACATGGGGGTCTCCGAGCACCGGTCAAACAGAAGCAGAGAGTCCAGACAAATCTGGAAGGAGTCCACGCTGAATTCAAACTGCCGCCTCAAAGAGTCCACAAACTTAAGCTCCACATTTTTGCCTGTGTTGTTGGACAGCGAGATAAGGCTCCAGCGGTCCGTGTCGTTGCAGACTTTTACCAGTTTTTGCACATAAGCCTCCTTGAGGGTCAGCGCCGTGATGCGCTCCTTAGAGACCCCGGCCGGCAAGAAGTCCAACAGGCAGTCCAGGACAACGTCTTTCACCAGGCGGAAGGCCTGGTCATCCTTTAGCGACACCCCGAAGATCAGGTCGAGGTCCTTGTAGCCGAGGCCGTTTTCCTGATGGAGTACATGGCTGGCCGCCGAGCCGTTCAGCCTCACATCCTTCACACACACTCCTCTCTCCTCGAGCCTCGCTCGCACCACCTGGACAAAAACAACACACGATGACTGACCTTTACCAAATACATCACTCATTAAAAAAATAAAGAAAGAAAAGCATGTAACAAAGCGTTTAGGCCAAGAAGCAATTGTGAACAGATTTTTATCTGTTATGTGAAGTACAAGAAGAGAACCAACCAGATTATACTGTGTTTTCATTCATTCTAAGATCACCACAAAATACTGTGGCCCTTGTTGTGATGACAAAGTCAAAGTTAGTCATTGTCAGTAGTGTACATGTCAAGTGAAAATAAAAAAAACAGATTTTTAAGAAGGAATTTAAATGTTAATTGTATTTCCTACAAATATAAAAATATGTGCTTTGTTTAGGCTGCAGGACAGTGAGTGAGAGCAACAGGAAGGCTAAACGGAGTACAGCAAAGTTGCGCTGTTTCATTCTGCTTCACTTTTGACCTCTGACTTATGGAAGATGGTGAAAATGTTGGCAGCTTTTTTTTTTATCTCAGAGGTCAGGGAAGCAGTTGAATTCCCTGTAAATACACCCAAAGACATCTATTTTTAACATAATCCTGAATCCTGTAACTGTTTTTCTGTCTTTTTATTTAGAGGAAAACCATTTCACAGGCGTATTTGTCTTAATATCAAGAATTAATGACTGCTCAAAAAGAGCTACAAAAAACAAATAAAAAAAACAACAATGTTCTTGTCTTCTTCTTCTTGAAGAGAAACCAGAATCACCTAAAATTGTGTTTGGCTGGCTGAGGTTTTGTTAACCTCAAAACAGTTTTTCAGTTTATTGAAATGTAAACCACAACTCTACCGAGATAAAGTGCATTCTTGCAGCTTGCTTATGTAAAAGATAGAAAGGACAATAAAGCCAATACATCTTATCAAAATTATATAACAGCATAATGCAGAATGATCTCTACAGACTTCACAATCCTTCTACTCGGGAAGACGGTCAACAATTTATGATGCTTCAGTATCAGATACGGTCATATTTCTGGAGAATCATCAATCAATTGGTCACAGATCTGAACCAGAGAACTGCATCTTGACTGGCTTAGTTTGCCAGGCCTAATACTGAAAAAGCTGTTTTATTACTCTGTCATATTAATTAAATCTATTAAAACTAACTTACTCTATTTATGGTCTATGGATTCATCTCATGTTTTACTTTAAAATGTATCACTTTTTTTATTAAACTAAAAGTGAATTAGAGATTGATTCATAACTAAAAACGATCTCCAAAATCCTTAATCTGTTGCATTAAAAAAAATACTTTTGGGAATAGTCAGGTCCAGAAAAAAATTTAAAAAATAGAAATCATCATCAGCCAGCAGCAGCTTGATCAGTGAATCTCTATTGGCCAAAACCTGAAGGAATGTCAAGTGAACCTCCACTACAGTTGTTTAGCAAGCATCTCAAAAGACTTGCTTAAGTAACCCCCACAGCAACATAGCGGAAATCAATACATAGTGAAGGCAAGATCAATACCTTTCCTCACAAAAGTCCACCTCATTACCCTCAACCTCAATCTGAATCAAACTGAAGTGCTGCAAAAAAAAAAAAAAAAAAACAACGTAGCGATGGAAAGTCTCCGGGACACCTGGGTCAAACTGCCTTATCAAAGTCACAGAGATAAGATTTATAATCCTAACCGGCCAAGAAAAGGGAGCAACGCTCTGGTTCTGCTCTGAGCCATCCTGCGATTTGTTCGTCTCTGAGCAGAAGCAGCTGAGAATCAACCGACGTCGCTGCTTTGAAAACAGCAATAAGGATGCATTCAGATTATGTGCTTAAACTACAATAATCTAGTTTAGGTTTCAAATTAAAAGGCATCGGCTTCCGTTTTGTATCTGTGGGAGGGATCAGAGGTTTATCTTGATGCTTGTACTAACACCCCACGCATCACTGACTGGACATGTCTGACTGTGGTTCTGCTGGCCAAACAACTGCTGGAAAACCATAAAGAAATAAACACCTGCAGCACAAATTAGCTACTGCACTCTCACACGCAATCCTCAATCCCCCACGGCACTGGCCTGTCAGATTAGCATGTGTTAACGCTCTCTCCCATGGTGATCAGATAACATGAAGGCTCTATTTATACATACTAGGTCAGACTAGAGACAAACAAATTTTAAAGAAGGGGCAACCCCCTGGTGCAGGATAAGGGGTAAGATAAAAATTGCGACAGCAGCAATTTGCCAATGAGATGCTTGCAGTCTTTCAGCCATAAAACCGAGAGAACTGGGTCCAAACTCCAGTCAGAAGCAGTGAAAAAGTGTTTTCTTTTTCTCTTTTTCAGCACTCCACGCTCTAATCGTGTCCAAGCGATCCTGCAGTTAACAATTCACCTCTCAGAGATGCTTGGATGCAAATATGTGATTAACCCCCCCAAAGAAGTTCAAGTAGAGCTATTAACCTTGTGGCTAGAGTAAACTACAAAGCTCAAGCTCTCTAGTTAAAAAAATTTTAAAAAGTGTGAAAGTGAAGTGGATTTGTGTTGCAAAATCTGAGACATCCAGCGAATGGATTCAGTCAGTTTTTCCTTTGGTCGACTCTAACAAGAGAGAATCAAGTCATACAATTGAAAAAAAATCCTATTTTTTTACTTTTCAAGTGTTCCAAAAATAAGAAATTCTATATTTTTTGTCGGTAAACACACTGATCAATTGCTCTGTTTGTGAGTGTAGTAACAATCAGATCAAGATGAAGGACATTTGTTTTGACCAATAGCAACAGTCCTGTAATTTCAATATTTTCTGTCGGATTCAATTATGAATCAAATATTTTGTTCTCCTAGGATAAAAAAAAGATGAACACTAATAATAATAACATTTCATCCCCAGTCCCAACCTAATATGATACGGATTATTTATGCTGCTTGAACTCATTTTCCTCTTTGGTTCAATCATAGGTGACGGCATGAGTGCAGAATTTATTGATGCTCTCATTATACTTCTTGTTATACAAGAATTCACAAATATACGTGTATTTTTGTGAGGCTCTTGACCTGTGGCATATTGAGTGAATTGGTTTTCGACGCCCAGGATAATGAACAACTTAGTGACATACTGCAGAGACAATGTAGACATTTCAGATATGCTGGAAAAGGGACACACCTAAAACATGGAAGACAAAGGCTCTTGATTTACAAGTCAGAGATGAACTTCTGAGTTTACCAGGGATTGGAAATAGTCAATTCTACCTTTGATCAATAATCAACAGGTGAAATACTGAAAAACAAAACTTGTTTTGACTTGAATCTATGCCTACTAATGATCGGAAACACGTGCTGTGAAGCATAAATGACTGAAAATTTACGAACAAAATAAACTTAGAAAAAAAAAAGAAACTTGTCAGAAACTATGTTCAGAAAACATCTAAAATAGGGAGAAAGTGGAGGCTTATGATGGTGAAGTTGACATTAAAGCAGTCCCACTGCAGTGGGACAAAGGTCCATGCATCCATTCATGTCTGTCATGTCAGAGGAACTGGAGCAGCACATCATTATGACTTACAAAACACACACCGAAACCAGGCATCAGCGTTCAGTCTCCATTTAAATTAATCTATGCAGCAGATGGTAGATTCGAGAAAGAAAAAATTATACAGGGATTCCACAAATCCAGAGCAAACACAGGAGTCCCCACACTTGGAAATCAAACCCCCCATTTAAGCCTCCCCACGTTCTTCAATGGACCATTCATCTTTCCACAACCACAGGCACGGACCTCTGGGCTTCACAAAGTTCTTGGGCTCATCTTGAATATATCAGAGTGCAAAATGAGATGGAAAAATGAAGGGGAGGAAAATCTAACTCTGCAGTTTCTTTTCCAGCTAAACGCAAACCTAAGTATGACGGGAGGCGAAACATGATCTGACCACACTGTTCTAGATCATATAGGACATACAAATGACATTTACAGAGAGAATATGTAAATGTCGGCTCCATAAACTTATACATTTATGTTGGATTTTACTCATTCTCATGGAATAAAGTTAATTAATCTCTATTACATTAAATTGACTTAAATTGAGGACTAAATTGAGATGAAAAAGTTACAAAAAAAGGAGAAAATTAAGTTCTGGGTGTGTCTAAGAGTGATAAAAGATCACCAGGGGTCGTTGAGGACTTTCAAAGGGAACAACTAAGTTACTATAAATTATTCATTTAAATTTGAAGCGCCAGCCAAATATATTCAGCTCCAAGGCTTGATAATAGATTAAATGTTTCTTTTCTCTTTTTTTTTGTGGACTAAATTAGTTGTTTGTAAACTAAAAACTAAACAGATCTTCGCACTGCCTCTGTTAGAAATTAAAATAAGATGTAAAAAGAGAGTTGGGAGCGTCGGATTACAATACCTGGACGATCTGACGGGGTTGCACCGACAGAGTGGGGAAGTTTCCTCGGCCGTGGATGGGGACAGCCTCCCCAAGGATCGAGTCCAAACGCTGCACCTGATCCCACGACAACACACAGAACCTCCGAGTCTGATCCAAAGCTCCAGACATTTCAGTCCAAACTTTTTCCCTCTCGACTTAAATGAAAAACAACAACAAAAAACTGAGTGGAAAAATAAAATAAAATAAAAAAAATAAACAATTAACAACCAGAGAATCTTCTTCCAAAATCACCAAGATCTCCGCGTATTCCTCTCGGGGTCAGCGGCTGGAGCAGGTCTGGTTCAAAACTGGATGCGGTGGGGAGAAAGAAAGTTTTAGGATTGACCGAGATCAGCAGCTTCCTCCTGCCTGTGTGCCGCTGAAATCCGGTCAGTGTGCAAAGCGCCGATTCATAAGGAAGGTCCTGGAGGCTTAGAGAGCCTCCTTATTAGCATGGGCCGCAGTGATTGGCTGCTGTGTTTGGTCATTGATTATGGATGTCCTGCATGCAGGGAACACACACCCTCCATCTGACGCTCGGTGACAGCTTTCTGCTCCTCCTCCTCTGCTCTGCAGCAGCTGCATGCTGGCACAGTTTTCCCCTCCGATCATCAGGGATCCCGAGGAGGAGCATTACCTCAGGCCCAGACTACAACTGAGCCCGGGTTTGACTGAGTCTGATACAAAAAAAAAGTAAGGACTGGGAAAGGACTGCAGCTGCTCAGCGCAGAGGCAGCCCAAAGTTATTTGAGGCCCTGAGCAAGTTTTAAGAGGGATGGGGGGGGCTTTCACACACTCCATGATGAAGCATTCTGCAATTTAAAAACAGCTGTCTTTCCCACTAATTAGTGACTCAAATTCATTATTTAATTTATATACTGATATAAATATAGGTTACACAGATAAGGGCGCTCCAATATTCTTTGAGTGAAGAGTGATTTCAATCAATTTTAAGAACGGTCAATAATTTACTTGCTGTAGACAGGTTTGTGTTGTTTCTCCTTCTTCCTGCAGCTCATGTACAATGAAAGAAAATAACATTTTGAAGTTTGTTTAAATTATTGCCAGAATGTGACAGCTTACTCCACCCTGGAGAAAAAAAAAAGCAATGTCTCTTTGTAAAAAATGTATTTAAAAAAATAAAGATGACAGCAGCTGACATTATTATTTTGGCCTTAAGTTGTGTCTCTGTTAACAGAACATTCAACTTTAAAGTTATTTACGAGTGTGATGTACGACTGCTACTGTCATGGGTGAATTGACGTCAGGAAGGGACCTTATGCAGCCACAAATCTAATGATGCCTCATGCCGGCCCTGTGGCAAATACAAACTCTACTTCTGCTTATGATAAGGGCTGCCCAGAAGCCACACATTAAAGAGATAATTTGGAATTTTTGGAAATGAGGTTCTGCTAAAAAATTATAATTAGAAGCAGTTCATGTATTCTCAAATCCAGATCAAGTTGGTCAAAGAGGCTGAAGAAAACAGTGAGTCAGAGAAGGACAAAAACAAACATCTACTGTCTTGAAAGTGCTTGAACCTTTAAAAAGTCGAGTAGTTTATAGGAATGCTGCCATATTTTGCATAGAATAGCCACTTATGGAGAAGATGCTTTACAAAAGAACTGGAGGATTTGAGTTTCCCACGCAAATATTTATCAGCTTTTGTTTGAATAACTGCTTAAAGAAAATGTGACAATGGTTCAAAGGTTAATAAAACACTGTTAAGATTTTCAGGTTGGTCTTAGCTAACTTTGGTCCAGTTACCCTCAGCTTCTTTTTTTCATGCCAAATAGTCTGAATGGATCTGGATTCTACTCCACACTGAAAGGATCCAACAGTTTTTACATTAACATATGTCCTAAACTCAGATTTGTGTCCAACTAAAAGGAGATCTATGAGACCAGAACCCACTGAGGAGCTGCACATCCCAGTGGGTTCATGTTTGGATCCCCAGAATGAGCTGAAGAGCACTGCTGGTGAGATATTTGTTTGACTTTCCCTCCCGGTCCTTTTACCTCATCCACTTATTAAAAAAGAAAAGTAATGGATGAATGGATACGTTCTTATTGTCTTTTTTAGTTTCAACGTTCTTTCTTATCTGTCATGACGCTCGGCTTACATCTCCTTGGGGGAGATTTGCATGTCTTTATTGTTATTTGAGTAATTCACTGCCTACATGTTCATTAATATTTTTTGTATTGTATCCTTTTCATGATTTTTTTTTTGCTTTATTTTTTGTGATATTGAAGTTTTGATAGATGGAAAAGAAGGCAGAGAAAATCAGCACATTGTTAATGGACAAGGAGCCGAAGCTGTAGCGAGAGCTGACAGACTCAGAACATGATGCGTCCCTGACAAAGCTCACTTTAAACCTCCTTGTAGCCAGTTTATCTCATTGGCTGTATGGCACAAAGCAGATGGAAAACGTCTTCAGATGTTCTGTTAATAGCATGTTGGTTAAAATCCACCTCATGTCTAAAACTAAAAGTCGATAATACGCTGGGGAGTATTTATCCTGTAAAAATGTGTTGTTAGCTTAGCAGTTACGGTATGAACCTGTGGCCTTTTAGACTTTGATGTGTCCATTCATCAAACCAAACTTCAGAACAAACACTTACTAATTTTATTTGCTCGGTGTTTCTCGCCATCAGATAACCTCTCGTTGGCCTCTCCGTTTTCTCCGCTCTGCCTCTTTATCTGTGCAGCATGTTGTACTTTATTTGTTTTGGTGCCCTTACAAAGACATTCCTGGAATGAAAACAGAACATTTGTGAGCTTTTCGCCCAGGAACTGTAAGCGTGGCACCGGTTTGAGGCAGACTGTCTGCACGTTTCTTGAGTGTCCAGAGTCTCTGGTCTTCCATGACTGGACTGCGGTCGGACCTGCCTTTGTCTTTACACCTCATCTCGTCTTAAATGGAGCCTATTATGGGCTTAAATACTCTAAATGTCTCATAATGATGGACCTGACTCAATCATAGACATTACTCACAATAGCAGACATTACTCCCTCAGTGATGAGATGGGCCTTTGGATTGTTTCTGTTTATTCCAGCAAACAACAGACGTGGGGAATTTCCCCTTTTTAAGGTAATAATTAAAAATGCCCCCACCCCAGCCCCCCCATCAGCTCATCATACATTTCCACACTGCATGTTTACACACCTGTAAAATGTTTACAGCAGAGCAAAGTTCATCCCATGTTGTTTCAGCAATGCAGCCATTAAACAGACACAATCACATGCGCCAGTTCACGTCATTATCTTCTCTCCAAAACACAAGGGTGTAAGTATATGTGTGGGGGGGGTGTGTGTGTGGGTGTTTTCTTTTTTTTGTGTGTTTCATGCATGTTTCAGCTTGTGTCCACAGCTGGAGGCTAACAGCTTCTCCCAAACCTCCGAGGAGTCAGGTGCTGATCAGGCTTTGCCTTTTCGGTCTCCACAGCAGATCACTTGAAGCGCTGTGATGTCAACACTGTGCTGTTTCTGTGGCAACAACATCCACGGCTGTTGAAGAGCCAGGAAGTGGCGTCTCCAGCCGAGGGTCCTGCCGAGCACACATGAGACACATCATGCGTCATGCGACTATAAATAACCACCCTTGCATTCTGGGAGAAGAGCAGCCTCTTACCTGAGTAGGGATGAGAAAGGTTTTTTTAAAAGCTGGTGCGGGTTGTGGGGGTGCAGATAAATGTCAGCCCCTTTGACATTCTCACGTTCCCTCACAGCTTCATGTAAGATGGAGCGCTGTTGATGTAGAGGCAAGTTGTTTATTCAATTGGCAAAAAAAAAAAAAAAAGGAATAATGGTTCATGTTCAAGGTCTAGGGTTTAAAGTGATGTACAGTTGAAACGCAATAAGCAGTTTGTTTAAAACTCTCTTGGCACGTTCATTTAATGTAGATACAGATTAAAAGCTGAAGCTGGCAGCTCGTCTCAAAGCAGCCACAACCAAAGTGGATTTTTATTATTGTGAAACAACTCCAGGGTCAAATACATCACAACTCTGTTTTACAAAACCTTTCATTGATTATCACAATTTCACTGGTTGGTTGTTTACACAGGAAAGGGGGTTGGGAGACAGACTCTGGCCAGAGTATGTGTCAAATAGGAAAATAAGGCAGCATAAAAAAATTGAAATATTATATTGATCTAAAGGAAAACTTCCTGTTGATTTTTGCACCACATTGCATTTATTTTACTCATTTCTCTTCTGAGTTTGCAGTCGTAAGACTTTCTAAAAGAAGGATTATTGGTGGAGAGCTGACTTCTGCTTTGATTTCCTGTATAAATAGTTATTGATCTCGGAGTAAAACTAGCACGTGACGATGGTTTAAAGGTTAAGAAAACAGTGATTTGTTACCTGCTGGGATGTTTTTGAGTTTGGGGTTGTTTAGATAAGGTTTGGACTAGCTGCTAGCTTTAGTGCCCAGAAACTCCAAGTTTACATTTTTACAAAATGAAAACCCCAAGGCAGTAATCTGCTTGCTGTTGTAATCTGATGTTTTAAAAATCCTAATCTTCAAAAAAAATCTTATCTTATCAAGAAAAAAATACACAATTTTGTGAATTTTCTATATTTTTGACTAAGGTCTTGTCACCAAATGTAAAGTTGTTTCGATATTGTAAAAGTCTGTTTGGGCGCTCAGGAGGTAGGAGTGTGTCCTGTATTCAGTGGGTTGCCGACTCAAAGCCCCATTCAGCTCATCTCTGTTTTTTTGTCCTTGAGCAAGGCACTTCACCCACCATGCCTGCTCTGGGTTCAGTGTAGCATACCACCATCAGCGCATGAATGTGTGCATGAATGGGTGAATGACTCCCCCTTTGAAGTCCTCTACACTAGATAAAGCATCAGTATAGGCCATTTAGCATTTGGATCGTGGAGCCGTTTGTCTTCAGCCTCTGTTACCAATTAATCTCAGAAATGGAGGACTTGAAACCTTGGAACAAAACCTCATCTTTGAGATCCTGAACTATCCTTTATCATCCCCACGTTCCTCCATTTAAGCAGGTACAGCAATCTGCTGGATGCTGTGTTTATTCCTGAGGTTGACTTCCTGCTGGAACTAGAATAACTGAGACTGTGAGCCTTGTAGGTGCGGTGAGGAAGCCCGTATTTAAACACACCTTCAATAAACTGTACATTAGACCAACTTTCTTACCGGAGATGCCGGTGAGCAAATAAATTGAAGACGTCAATCTCTGGTAAATAGTATTAAATTACCTAAGTAAACTGGTTTGTTCCTTCTAGTTAGATAAAAAAAAATGAACAGCAGATATTAGTGTTGCATTTTTCTGCTCTTGAGCAGCGAGAGGAAGTGCAGCGGAGCAGTGGAGTATGGAGCTAATAGTGCAGCAGTCTTCAGTCAGTCGCACAGACACGAGCAGACGTCACAGCAGGTTGTAAAAGCGTGGCTGGATACTGACACTGACAAACAATGAACGCTTAGGTGTCGCCGTGATGAATTGTGATACCACTCCATTTGTCACGCTGGATGAGTTGTGGAGGTAATTTTCTTACCCATCTGTCAAGTGTCCTGCAATTTCAGTGAATCATTCCCCCAAGAAGACTTCTGTTTTTTTCCTCTCTTGTATTTTGACACCAACTGATGTGTTACAGAGTGTTTGCTATAGTTGGAGTGCATCATGTGAAGCTTTTGAACAGCTGAAATACAAATGTAGCAGCTGGCATTTACTGATTCGAGTTGATCCGAATCTCTATTGTTTTCAACTCTGACTGCCCAACCTGGCAGACGCAGGCCAAGCGGAGCCTTCAGGCAGGCCATCCTGGATCCTACCATCCAAAGAGAGAATAAGAGTGCGATAAGAGTCCGTTTACTTTGCCAGATTGTTCCATATGACAAATCTATGGGACTTCAGGGCCAAGATTACGCAAGCAGTCGTGCTGCTGACGTCAGACTCCCGTCTCTTCGTGCTTGATTTATTACAGGAGCGCTTTGGAGCACAGATAAGGGAGATGCTGAAAAAAAAAAACACCAAAATATGGCAGAGACTCATTGCGTAGAAGAGCAGCAACCTGTGTGAACCTCTGCAATGGCACCATCAAATAAGATTTAAGCAATAAATTGAGCCAAAAGCTTGCAAATTTGGTGGTTGCCAGTTGCTGAAGTAGATAAAAGAAAACAACTGTTGTTGCTTTGTTGTTGAGATAATAACCATGATGCCAGTACCATAACTGATAAAACCTGCAGTTATAAATACAGTGGCTTGCCAAAGTACACGTTATCACATTACAACCACAAACTGCCTTTTATTTTATTGGAATCTTATGTAATATACCGGCCAGCAGTAATTAAATGCAAAGTGGAAGTGAAGGGATGCAAGGCTCGCAAAAAAATAGAATAAATAACTAAAAATGGACAGCACCTTTTTATAAGCATCATTTATTCCACTGCTACTAAATAAAATCCTGATCAGGCAGCTGCCTTCAGAAGTCATCTAATAAGTAAATCCCCCAGCTAAAATCCAGCTGCACAAGCCAGGGCCGCATTTTACAACATTAGTAAACAAACAGCAGCATGAAAACCAAGGAAGAGACAAGACGGGTCAAGAAAAACAAACTAAAAAGGTTGTCAACCATAGCTGACAGATGAAAGAATTCCTAGCTCAGATGGGACAAATATTTTCTTACTCGATCCATAAATCCTGCCTTTATGGATGGATGACAGAAAGAAAGCCACAGGAGGAAGAAAATTACAAGAAGTCCTGTTGCCCTAAAAACACCATCCCCAGCACCATCACGATGCGGTGAGGCTTTCCTTCACCACATGCTGGGAACTTTTTCAGACGTGTCAGGAAGGAGGATGCGGCGAAGACACTTCAGTCCTGAAGCAAAGGATATTCATGTGTTAGCACAGCCCAGTCAAAGTCCAGACCTTCATCAGATTGAAAATTAATGTTGACCAATTTGTCTGAAGTGGAGCTATTTTACAAAGGAGAACGTCAAAAATGCAACTCTGTGCATAAATAAGCTTAAAGACTTGCAGTTGTTATTGCGCTAAAAAGTGGTTTGGAGAAGTGTTGACTCAAGGGACCGGGTACACAGGCACTACACACTCTTACCAAATATATTTTTAAAATATGTTGAAACACAGGCATTCTTTTCATTCCACTTCACAGTCATACACTACTTTGTATTAGTCTATCTCACGAAATCCAAGCCAAAGGGATATGAATACTTTTGCTAGGGGCTGTATGGTCAACTGCCCCCATTTGGATTTGAGAGTATTTTTAGCATTGAACCTCAGTTCCTTCTTGCATGTATCCATGTGAGCTCTACTGGTCTCCATCCCCCCCCCCCAGCAACCTAGAAGAGGGGCGGTTGTTGCATAGCTGGAGTTCTCTGGAGCTCAGTGGTCAAATATAGACTATGTATTATGTAAGGCTTGTCTCGCTTTACAATCTGAATGGGTGTAGCTACAAAAACTTGTTCATGTGGAATGTTTAAATAAACGACACAAACCTTACAGAAATGCCTTTACGGCTTGTTTGGTGCATAATCTGGTGATCTTAAATGGGGAATTGTTTCCGTCACAAATCCCATCAGTCACGTGTTTGGAATATCCCTCTGCATGTGACTTTGCTCTCTACCTATGGAGCAGCCTGTATGTAAGGAGGCGTTTGTTTAGGCCTGGTAATAAAACACCCAGGCCTTCTTCTGTATGTCTGTGGCTTAAATTATGTTGGCTCTAAATCCACACCAGCAGATGTGTAACACTCCCTTCTCAACACATTTGAAGCAAAATAAATACTGTCTCTTTGAAACACAATTTACCGAAAAGCAGAAAAAGAAACTTCACGGTGGAGTGTCTTGCAAAAGGATTCGACTCTTTTCACGTTTCGCTGTGTTACTTAATTTCACGTGAAAGCCAACATAAGGAGCAGCTCACAACAGTAGAGTTAAAGGAAAACATTGTTTTCAAGTAATCAGTAAAAATCTCAAAAAGGTGTGCCACATATCTTACCTTGATACCCCTAAATGAAGAACAGATTTGGAAAGTGCGGGAAGTTTTCTTTTTTTTAATCAACATCTTTTGTTGCATCTGGAGCTGCGAGCCTGAGCCACTATTCATGCTGCAACCCAGGCACACTCAGATGTTATACAGTTTTCTCTCCAGCCACTTAAGTGGAGATAATGATAGCAATGCAGTCTCTGTAATGTCTACACAGAAGAGACAGACAAAAGAACCAAAAAGGAAGGATACAATGATTTGTCCCCAAGTGTCATTGCAGTTTTTGCAAACTAGTACTAGAGAAGTAAATAATCCACACTGTAAAAACAGCACATCTCTCCTTTCAGTGTTACTTAAAACAGGTGTCCTTCTTGTTTTTCCTTCTCCTGCTTGTAATCTGACCTGCTGTTTTCTTTGTCTGCTGTGTTTGGTGCCACACTCTGACCGGAAGTATTTAGCATCCAGAAGTTTCAGGTCCGCCAGGACCTGGAAGTCAGTGGGTGGGTGCAGGCGAGGAAATTTACACCACGCAGTCTTTACAGTCAAGTACACAGCAGATCTCACCGAGAGATATGACTTCTCCCTTAAGAGTCGGTGTAATGCTGAAAAGTGAACCTCCCCATCTCTCAAACCTGATTTAGCCACTAAAAGATTTTCTTCCAGCGTCACTGCAAACACCTAGATGTTTTTGGCTGGAATGCGATAAAGTTTGCATGAATGCTTTTGCGAGACACGACAAATGACACGATTGTGCTGCCAACCAAAACATAAGTGTAAAGATGTGAGCTGAGTTGCTTACAATGTGCAAATGTCCCTGAAATAACAAATCCAACCAGACAAGCACAAATAAAATAATCATCTTCTGCATTTTCCTCGACATATTTGTCCTGCTGAGGACATTTTATTTTAGAAGAGATTTGTCTTTGTTCACTTCCTGGAATATTTACCAGAATTGAAGAGGCAGGCCGACTTAGCGGCAGAACCGGATTTTTATTCCCAGGAACTCCTATTGATGTCTCTTTCCAGGAGCTCAGCATTTTCCTCGACATTAGATGTTGTGAGAGAAAAGGAAGTCATCTGCCAGACAGCAATTGTGTCAGCTCTTCAGACACTCCTGAAATGCAACATAACTGGTCTAACCGAAAGCGCGTGACATCTGAAACAGCGAAGTTATATAACACATCTGCAGGGTCAAACTCTGTTCATAAATATCCCGCCAACATCACCCTCTTCAGATCTGCATCCAGGCCTCTCCTGGAAGGAATTCTCGCCTTGCTTCAGGTCAAGAAGTCCCGGTTGCGTATTGCAGCCAGATTTTATTTTTTCACTATCTGAGGAAGAACAAATGTACCAGACTAATAAACATTTATGGATATTGATAAAATAGGTGTCTAAATGAAAAGAAACCTGGGTCGTTTGCTCTGATTTTGAAAGGCCTGTGGGGCTCTTGAGGTTAAAGGGGAAGATTTATGTGCACTGTAACTGAAAGCAGACAGGAGTAAATGCTCCACATGTGGCCAAAAGCCTTTCTGAGTTACAGTGGAGAGACACGCTTCATCTTTGAGACAAACCAAATACTTCATCTAACTGCTGCTCAATTTACTACCTGTCTCCACCAGTCAATTTGCGTCGCACTCCCTTTGTTGTTTGAATAACAGAACGTCAAGCGTAATAAGCATTACGGCTTCATTCCTTAAAGCCAGACTGGCCTGTATGTTGCTCAGGCGTGTCAGAAATATGTCTGGTCATGCCTTTTCAGTGACTCGGCATCCGCTATCTATGTGCCTGACCTTTTCATCCCTCTGACTTTATTGTCATTACAAAACTGGGCCATGATCACGTACATCAGGTTCAGTGATCTCTGTGGTTGATTGCGCAATCATCTGTTTGCGCATAAGAGACTCAGAAGGCAGTGTGGCAGCGATGCCATTCTCTGAGTGTGAAGTTTACGGAAAATTAATCAGGAGCAGTGTCTCAGCATAAAAGTGTTATTTTATTGGAGAGAAGTGTATTGCGCCATCTTTTTACTGCATTAAGTAAAAATGCATTATTTTTATTTGTGCATTTTAGATATCTGTCTATAGGTAGTTATTTAAAAGGTTACTTTAGGTTTACAAGTATTTTGTAAGCAGAAAGCAGCACAATCAAAAAATACAAACAAAATTCTAACTGCCTTAATCTCACTGCAACAGAATGATGAGGACCAGCAGACAGATCAGAGAGATACTACAGAGTTTATGAAAGGGTGAGATTAAAAAACAAGATCACACACAGTTTAATAGATCTTCTCAAAATGGAAGTAGTTATTATTGCAAGACTGCAAACAGTCTGCAGGTCCAAAAGAGAATCTGTGGCAAGACAATAAAATTGATGTTCACAGATGTTTTCCATCCATTCTGACTGAACTTAAGCAAATTCAGAAGGAAGACTTTTTCTAGTCTCTATAAAAGAAGATTTTCCCAAAAAAACTGCCAATAATAAGTGCAATCAAAGGTGGTTCTTCAAAGCTCTGGTTTTGTGGGCGAAAATACAAAAGCATGCCGAGCTTTTCAGATTTTATTTGTCAGAAGGTTTGAGAAATATTCACTTTCCCAACTGGATATTCATTTGTTGGAATGTTGTCCAAAATCATCTGATAAAACACTGAAGTTTGTGTTTGCAACATGATCAAATTTGCACTTTAGCAGCTTGCAGTAATGTGTCCATATTAAGCAGAGGCAAGGAAATGGAAAACATGTTTCAGTTGATAAGAGAGTGTTACTATCACAGAGGGAAATTATGTCATGAGCAACCAAAGCATTTCCCTCTGATTAATTGAGCCGTATCATGCAACCTCTGCTGATAATGGCTGCTGTGATAAAGTCTGCTCCGTTGGTACCCTGGTACTCTAATCCAATTCCCTGGCACATATTCACGTTTCCATGGCGAGCTTTTTTTCCACTTCACCACATAGAACCAACATCTTTCCGTTGCAAGAGCTTCGACATCCCACGTCCTCTCATTTATGGATTAATATGATATAAAGTAATGTCTTTTCACACATTAGGGTGGAAAAGTTGGGGATATTCTTCATCTTTGTCAGCTTTCTGTACGATTTAAGCTGACAATGCATTGTAAATGTTAAATTTGTTTGAAATAAAAAGCTAGAAAAATCCTGATTGACCTGGTAAGATCAATGATCACTGCTCACAGTTTCTATGGAGCTGAATTGTTTGAGAGGTGACCGTGGAACGACCTGACCCCGCTCCCATCTCCAAACAGCTTCCAGGTGAAGCTGACACAAGCCACAGTGCCCAAGATAAGACAAGTTCAAGAGAGACTGGATTAAAAACAAAAATACCCGCCACACTTTTCAGATTTATTATGTTTAAAAATATATGTTTTTAAAAGTAGTACATACATTTTTAATGTACATTTGTGTTGGTCTGTCACAGACAATCCAGATAAAATACACTGTACATGTATTGCTGACTAAATACGACAAGAACTGTGAAATCATTCGCTAGGCACTAAGTTGACATTTCACTACTTGGTTTCAGTGGCCGACACTCAGCGTGCCAGTTTGTTCGGCTCAGCACAGGGTTAATTATATCCAGCCCCGCTGCCCAACACAGAGACACACTTTTAGCACAGCAGTGATGCTGACAGCAAGCTCTGACTCTGAGTCACCTGTTTGGTTCAGTGAAGAGCTCCACTTCACTTCTGCTCGGCTCGGCTCAGACCAGAGAGCCATGAGAAAAAGACTTGTGAGGCTGTGACACACTGCTGCACACATGACAGCAGAGCCCAACAGGGTAAGAGAGGAAAGCAGTGCAATGAGTCATGCATGTAGTGGACAGCAGCCAGTGGCAAAGGGGTGGTATGTTATTTCTTTGAGGAGCTGTAAGGTGTTAGCATTCACTCAAAGAGGCGACTTTCCCCTGCTGCCCAGGTGCAGAAGTCCTGATCTTTTGTTGCGACAGCATGATCTCACACTAGGATATCAGAAAAAATCCAACCTTTGATTTGAGTACATTTACAAAAAGCATATACAGAAATCTTTTTCACCATGAAATCTTAGTGGTTCCAATGCTTGGAACACATTTCTTTTGCCAACAGAACATCCTTTAGTTTTCTCTGAAAATATTTCACAAAGCCAGGACACACAGAGATAATGGTCTTCAATCATTCTTCATGTAACTCTGGTTCAGTTCAACAACAGGTTCTCCACAGGACAGATATTATCATGAAGACAGCGCGAGCTTGAGTCTGATTGTCCATTTCTGAGTTGATTTGCTTTACATCGCTAATCTGCTGAAATACACAATAATGACCCATAAGGACTATTGTCAGAGTCCTTAGGATCTGGCAATAGAGAAGAAACCCAGCACCACAGATCCCTCACTGTGTTTAACAGTTTTTCTACAAATTTACTTTACAGCAAAAACCACCTGAAGTGATTGTCACTAAAATAGTCAGTCTTAACCTCATCTAGCGTAAGCATGGGGCTTTCCAGCTATTTACATTTAATGGAAGGACAGAAAACTGTTTTTTTTTTTTGCATGCCTTCAAACATTATCAGGCAGCCAGCATCTAAATCTCACTATGGAGACCTGATAACCACTAAATGCCTCAGTTCTTTAACAAAGCTTTGAAGATTTTGTCATCCTCTCTGGCAGCTGGATAAACTCAAGTGTGCGTTCAGAAATGTTGCTAAAAGCTCCAATTGCTTTAAACATTTTTATATAATGCTCTCACTGTAGTTATTGTTATAAGAGCCATGTTTACATTTTGAAAATTGGCTTAGGAAGATAGATTTTTGTCTTGCACCCCAGTGTCATCTGAGGCTTTAGTTTCCTCTTTTTTTTAGGAACAGATGGAGTGCAAATGAGGCGTCAGGGATTCTGTATAAAACAATGTTTCCATTCAATAAATGCGCTCAAATGGGTTTATTCATTTTTTTTTTCTTTCTTAAAAATAATCTGCAGTAGCCAATAAGAACTGGCCATCTTTGAGTCAAGACTGCTCTCAGATCAACGCGCTTCAAAAGTCCTTCTAACTGGTCTCTGTCCTTGTAAAACACCATCCTTACACTCATCTTTTCTTCTTCCCCTTTAAAACCGTAACTGAGGTCCCTTGTGCGACAACTGGTTCCGTTTAAAATCCAGCACATCTGCTGAGGTTGCGACGCTTTGGCTTTTATTCTTTCGATGAGACGTTGAGCCAAAGGTTTGACCATCTGTGTTTTGTTTGCTTGAAATACACAGGTTGTCATGCTGACATGCTTGAGTCCTTTGAAGTTAAATGATTTAACGTGTTCAGAGAAATAGAAAAAAATCCATTATTCTTATCATGTTTCAAAGCAGGCTGAAATATGTTGAGAGTACCTTGAGATGTGGGTATCTTTTATCTCAATCCAAATGTGAGACGTCATTTAGAGCGAAACACATCTGCTCCTTTCTGTTCTTCCTGCATCTCTGCTCCATAAGCCCTACTGAGTGAAAATAGGTTTTATTAAAATGCCTGCAGGTAAACAGCAGCTTTATAAATACAACTTGCCTAGCAGGGAAGAAAATGCAAGAGGAAATAATTCACCCTGGAATGCCACAGGTTGTTTTGCATCCTGCATTCCAGCATCCCTCCTTTGCAGCAGGTGGATGCATCTTCGTATTCCTGCACATCATGACTTCATGTTCTTGGACTTCCTAGGTCAAATGGATCACTGGTCTTTGGATCTGTGTCAAGCATTTAGTGCTTCAGACTGTCCACATCTGACAGCCTTTTCTAGCTCGCCTCTCTGAGCACATGTGGACAACATGCATCTTCTCATCATTTCCACGAGGCATCTGTCATAAAGAATGAACTCTGCTCGACATCCGCTTTCCTCCTGCGCGAGTTTTGTCCATTTGGCTTGATCACTATGTTTGTAACTGGGAGCCTTTTTTTTTAAAGAAATGGATAAACCTTCAACAAACATGGATGTTTATTGGTCATATGATACAGTTGTACTGCTACACTGCAAAATACAAACAAGTTTTTCGTACAAGCACTGCTTGTAACCGTCTACGCAACCTATAGGCCTCGCTGCGGACTGATTCATGAGCTACGCCAAAGTAAATCCTCACAAACTCATAACATATGAACACGCTGAAAGCTCAAATACAAAAAAATATATCAATAAATAAAGTGAAAAAGGCATTTGCCCTACTGATGTCCACATTACTGAATAAAGATTGAGCTGAATGTGCTGTTCACATTCTGCCCCCTAGTGGCGCTTTCCACCTCGTGACGTTTGCTGTCTAGTAAGATAGTTTCAGGTTTTGTGTTGAAAACATCGGAGTCGAATATGTGCTGCAGGCAATATGATAAAAACGGATGAATACAGAAAATATTAAACATCATGTCAGCAACAAAAACTTCCGAATGAGTTCAACAAAAGAAAAAAGTTGCAAACATGACTCAAATAGTTTTTCACGTCCAATTTTTAGACACAAAGAATTACTAAAACGTTTCATCCTGTTCCACATGGGACATCTGAACAAAATATGTCATTTTAACATCATTTTCTAGCTTTAGCTTCCTTATGACCAAGCCCAAGGACATCAGAGAAAAAAAATTATAAAATGTAGCTTTTAAAGGGAACTTTAGCGACAACCTGAGTTACATTTTATCAGATCCTACAAATGTTTTACAATGCAATAGTAAAAGAAAAGTTTGAAAGAAATTGTATGGATCCCCCCAAAAAATGTTATGTATTGTTATTGGGGGTTTTTTTGTAACAGTAACAGTAAAGTACACAGGTTTATAATTATTGCACAAGCAATGTTTTAGTAATATTTTGTCCACATCAAGTGGATGATTCACAATTAAACATCTAATTTCGTCCAGCGCTTGCTATTTCTAAGAATCTTGTTCTGAAGATCTCAGTATAAACAGAATCTTACAAATTACATGAGTTGTAAAATTAAAAATGTTCATAATTATTGATGAAATTTGTTTACATTTTCTAAAAGTAATTCACAATCTGGCAAAGCTTTAGCAGGATCCCCAAACATATGTCTTGCAAAAGTACGTGAGAACCCATTTTTATTTTTACAAAAGTAACTTAGAACCTTGCATTTAATTTTACCTCGTAAGCATAAAAACATTTGTAGGATATCCCAAAATGACTGCGGCATCTTGCGAAAGGTTTTGCAAGGTGTCGTGAGAGTAACTTGGGGTCTCATGACAGTTTTGCCAGATCTAACAAATGTAACTCAGGGTCTGACAAAAGCAACTCATGATCACGCATTTTTAGAAAAATCTTGCCAAAGAAACGTTGGATCCCAAGGAACCAAAGAGTTTGGAGATTTGCATAAATTAAACAGAATCTCAAAAATCTCTTACAGGAACTCACAAAACATTTGCAGAAGCTCCAAAAAGTAACTCAGGATCTTGCCAATCTTCAACGCGATCTCACCAAGTAACTTGGGATCTCAAAAAAGCAGGTGTAGATGTTCCAAAACTGTGGCAGTACATAGCCTAAACCACCAGGATCTCACAGAAGTGACTTGGAGTCTCCCAAAACCTTTTGTTTTTTGCAAAAGGATTTGCAAAATTCCAACAAGTATGAAATCCTTGTCCATCTATAACCAACCCTTCACACATAGATGGGACAATGCAGATGGCAATGCATGAGGCTTTTTGTTGTTAAAATGGTTCACCCTCTGGAAAAGTCCAACATTTGTTTCTTGCTTCTTATACACAAAACATCCAAACTCAAAAGCCTGCCCATGTTTGCATATCATATTAGAACTTAAACACTGAGGTTCAGCAGAAGGAGTGCTGGGACATTTCCAGCTTCCTAAAAAAAGATGTGAAAAAATATCTCTATATTGTGCTCTCAAGTGTTACTAAGATTGCCCTCCATTTTGAAGGATGTGTACAACTGGACACTAGTGACTTAAATCAACCATAACCCCTCACAAGGACATTTTGTGGCACCAAAATTCCAACATGCACCAAGTCTCTGACTAAGTGACTTTGTGTCTAAAACCACTGCCTGACGATAAACAGCAGCAATGTGTGCAGCCTGAGGAGCGTATAGTCCCCGCCATGGCTCCATGTCTGCTCTGATGGTGACCAAGCGCGCTTAGTGTCGCGGGATGAAACCAACATCAGGCCCGTCGCCCAGAACCAGCGCGCTGCGGCTTAGCGTGGGCGAGGGAGAAGCCAGGCGGAAGGCTGGGTTGATCGAGTGCAGTGAGTCTCTCCTGTCGCTTTTGCTGAAAGCAACAGGGGGCAACAGGGGACAGGGGTCAACCACAGCCTGGTGGGCGAGTTGCCGTGAGCAGCTGGAGGAGAGGGAGGGCTCTGCGGTTGCCGGGGCGCTGGAAACCTCCTGGACCAGAGGGGAGGTCTTGGGGTTCCCTGAAGGGCACAGGCCATGAAAGTCAGAGGAGTGGAGCATCCTCTCCAGCACGTCCTTCGTGCTCTGAGTGCACTGTGTGGAGAAAAATAAACAGGCAAATCAAGAACAAAGACAGACTTTGAACAGGAAAATTGTGATGTTAAGAGTTCAAATCAAGCAGGATTCATTTGGAAACTGTTTTCACAGTGAGAGTAATGAGACAAAGCCTCAGGGAAAGACTGCAAATGGACGGACATGAAGAAGCAATGGAGGAAGTGAATTGAAAGTATGGAGTGACATTAGAGGGCAACCATGCACAAATCATAATCCCAGAGAATTGGAAAGTTATCTAAACTGCAGAAATCTTTATCTTAAATCAGTATCAATGTAACTATTTAAACAGTTAAATTGTATTTCTGCTGGATCTAGGCAGAAATACAAAGAAACTATTTTTGTTTAATTCCTTCTGGCCAAAATTTGGAAGAGGATTTAGGCAAATTTAATTTTAGGCTACCAAAATATCTGTGGAACAGAAGGACAGAACATACTGTATAACAAGTAACACTATTTCTGAAACATTTTAGAAATGAGATTCACCGGTGTTGATTGGAAAACACTGAAATCCTTTTGAGCTTGTAGTGAATAGTGTCACCAAAACACACAATAAATTAGCTTAATGGGTGGATGCCTCAGTAAATTAAACCAAACTTAAATTAGTTCAGTAATTAAATTCAAAAAGTGAAACTAAGTTATATATAAATATAAATTCATATTTTTAAAGACTTTGTTTCTGTTAGTGTAGATGATTGTGGCTTATAGCTGACGAAAATCCATGATTAAAATGTTGCATGAAAACCCTACAGATGATCTTCAGTGTCTCCCTGAACTACATCCAACTCTTTTGTGAGATTTGCTTATGCAGATGTGTCTACCAAACTTTTTTCTTCCACTCAACTACCCCTTGCTATGCTTTGATGCAGAACTCTGTGAACAACCGACTTCCTCCTGAAAGACATTTTGTCGCTTACACTCCTAGTGGAGGGTGTCAACATGTGCTAATCGACTATAAAAACAGCCATAATTGCGATTATGAATGTAAAATTTCTACATAAAAAACTGATTAATCGCCTTTTTATTTGTTCTATGTGATACAAATCTTTGATAACTAATGTTTAGGGTTTTCATTGGCTGTAAGCAACAATCATAATAGTAATATGTGAGATAGATGTTTAAAGTTTACCAAAATAAATAAACTGTTCTATGATTTCTAATTTATTGAGATGGACCAGTAATTTTAAGAATTCACATTGAAAGGTTTGAGATGCTTAAAGTTAAGATTATCAAAGTTGAGAGATTTATTTTAGATCCTACAGAAATCTTGTGAATAAAATGATACTATCCATTGGACTGAAGAGAAATTTTGTTTGAAAAATGACAAAGCTGGAAACCTAAACGGTACTAGAAGCTGAAACATTCAACTCAAGAGCACAAAACTCAACAGGGTTCATGAGAAAAGTGACCTGAAGCTTTGCTCTGGAAGAGAAAAAGCTGCATAAGCGGGAGAGAAAGTGGCCCTGAGCACATCTCAGATCGATTGATATGTTTTGTTGCCATGTTTTTGTTCATATGTTGGGGGGGAAAAAATAATCAAGCTGATTAGTGAAGGAGCTAAACAAATAAATGTTCCTTACAAGGAAGGATTCAAACTGCTTGCATATACAGATTTAAGCTTTGTTGCATTTTAGAAAACTTTGCTTGAGACGTGGTTTGTGCTGATAGGCCGATTGAGCCGGTGCGTCCGGTTTAAACAGTAGACACACGGTTGTAATGCACAAGTGAGAGTTTCATTCGACTGGATCATCAGCCGTAAGAGCAAGGTGGATCCTGCAGCGAGCAAGTGAGCAAACATTTATGACGGCAAACATGATTGGCTGTGATGAAGCATGCAAACCCACATTTAGACATCCATGAGTGATGCACACCACCATCAGACACCCATCACAAAGTCTGCACAGGCTGCATCTGGCACAGTTAGTAGTGCAGAATGTAAGCGATACAGAGGAGCTGACGCAGTAAATGGAAAGTGATGAGATGTTGGGGGTTGGCTCGACATTGACGCCCTACTCTTACCATCAACTGTCTACCTGCAGCAATGTCTACCTTCAGGCTGTGCAGGACAAAGAAAATTCCTGACAGTTCTCCTCCTGGCAGGGTGGAACGGATACAGTACACAACACAGAGGGTGAGATTTGTCATGTGTTACAGAGTTACAGTCATGGTAAAAAAAAAAAGAAAGAAAGTACACCCTCTGTCAGTTCAAGGGTTTATCAAATTTCGTGTACAAAACTACTTACTTACAGAAACCACTGTGTCATTTTTAACCAAAAGATGAAGGAAGGCACAATGGAAAAGTTTGTGAAAAATACATACACCCAAATAACCTGCATTTATTTGGGTTTTTTAATGTTCCTTGCATATTTTAAATCACAAAACTGACGTAGGTTTAAATTTAATGCCAATTTGTTTTTCTAAGCCACACACGTGCAAATTTATAAATGTAACTCCACTGCACGTAAATAAGACTTTATAGAGTTGGACAGTCTTATTAAAACGTTTCCTGCCACAGATCCAGCCTTAAGGGGCTGATAATACACTTTCTAAGTTTTATGTTGCTCTGCTTCATACATTACTAAAATAGTTTTGGTGCGTTTAGGATCACTGTGTCCAGAGTCCAGAGTTTGTGGCCCAAACTCTTACCCACAAACTAACATCATGATAGATTGAGAAGTTATTGACCAAACAAGGAGACTCTGCTCCAAAACTGACACTTTCCAATATTCAGGAGAATTTTTGAAGTTCACACAAGACAAAACAGATGAGTTGAGACGCTTTCAAACTAATGAGGTGAGTAATTGAGTGGAATAAAATAATGAGCTCAAACACAATTTAAAATTGGCTTTAGGGTAAATAAGATGGGCTGCCAAGTTTAAAATGGCTCAGTTTTGAGCCATATTGAAAAACTGTGCTTCAGTGTCAGGAAAACAATTTACATGAACTTTGCCCTTTCTGATAACTGACCCAGTCAAGAGGTTTGTTTTTACCCTGGTGTCTGCAAACAGACATTTATCTACAGGTCGGTGGGCATGTATGTACACATCTGAGTCTATGGGTAGTTTTAATCGTCTTTGGAAAAACAAATTATTCCCCTCTGGGGAACATAAGGGAATAATTAAAAGTAGGAGTGAAAAACGAAAACGAAAACCTGACATCGTACATATTTCCTCAATCATCTGTCATTTCGAGCATTGCAATGTTACGACAAAATTAAATAAGATCCAGATCAAGCAAAGACTGAAAGGGCATCTAAAGACCCTCTAAATGGTTCAACGTAATAAATGCAAGCAGAGCCTGAGATAATATTGAACCGAATAATACATCTAAGCAGTTTGTTGCGATTGGACAACTTCACGTTGCATAACATGACGATTCAACATATCGACACTTATTAGAAAACATGCAAACAATAAGAAATGTGAGCTAATAATGAGTGTTTATAAACTTCTGATTCAAATGTACAACATACAGAAAACCACAGCAATTTAAAAGGGGTGTACTTTCTTTTTTACCATAACTCTCAAGTAAAAGGTACACAAATGTGAATCTGAGTCGGTTTTGGAGAGCAGACTCCTGATGAAAGGTTAAAAACAGCTTCAAGTGTAAAATGTTCAAAAACAAGACTAAACTCAAAACAGACCAAAACTCAAAATACAAAAATAACATTTTTATGAACATGACGATAAAAATAAGGCAATGGACAAGGCAAATAATAAAACATTTGTTATGCTGAAAATACTCGAGAGAAATATACTTCAGGCATACGAGTAATGATTCCTAGTAAAGTGCTGATAACAGATGTCCACTTAAAGGCCCTGATAATGAAAACTGGTAGAATATTCCTATCAAAACATGCAAAAACAAAGTCAGCAGTTTAATAACATGGAGCCATGGCAGAGAAACATGTTTGTTAAAGCAAATAAATAAATAAAAACTTAAAGAGAAATAAGGCGTTTACAGTCCAGTTAACATAGTTGCTGCAGTCTGACAATCGGCCAGCTCAACTTTAATCTTAAATGATTTCAGTCTCAGTTGTAAAAAGTCAAACTAAAACGTTCTCTGCTCGCGTCCAGCTGCACTAATCCTCTCCTCTACTTTGAAAACTTGAACCTGATGCGATCAGAGTTATTTCAACCGAACTCTGCTGAAGTTTCATTTTTCAACAACAGAAAGAAATAAAAAATCTCTTGCATATAAACACAATCATGGTGCAAAGTTCTTAACAACGGTAGCAGAAATGTAACTGCTGGTGGTTGACGCTAATCGAAGGACTGAAGCTGCAGGTCTGGAGGCTGACGGAGGGGGACACACAGGGTGGGAGGGGCTAACAACCACACAGCAACATGGGGGCATTCAGGACCGGGGAGGGACCGCAAGCGCTCTCATCATACCATGTTCGCATCGCTCTTGGGCGTGAAGGGAGGCAGCTCCATCTCTGAGGCCGCGGCGGCCGGGATCGCCTCATCGGGAGGGAGGAACCCTCTTCGATCAATCAGGCTGGAAACGAAGCAGACCGTGATGCGTGGTTCGCACAAGAAGAGGGATTGAAAACTTGACGAATAATTACGCACCTGGGGGGCATTGGGCCGCATAACGTAACACAGCAGTTGGTGATGATGTTGCTATAAGTGTAGGGGTTTCCAGACTCCTCTGCTCCCCGTTTACCCGACCACGACCCCTTGATCTGTTGATCAGCACACCCATCAGCATGCAGTTCATGACAGAAGTAACAAACACCAAGCCCAGCTCCGTCATTTTAGAAATTTGACCACTCACGTCTTCATTCGTGGTGAGATTGGAGGCCACTAAGTAGGTGTGGAAGCCTGAGAGGCCCAAAATAGACCAGATGGAGAAAAAGCAAATCACCAATTCCACCACAGTGCACAGGGAAGAGTCAAGGCAAAACATGAACATACATGGCACCAGTCACATTAGATTTCACACTTATCACTACACAAGCTGGGATATGATCGAGGCAGCTCATCAACCTTTACACAGATTAATGCTAATAAATAAGAATATCATTAAAAAGTTCATTTCAGGAACATATTATATCAGGACTATGTATGGGATTCACTTTCTGAATTGAATTACTGGAATAAAAAATGTTGAATAATATTCTAATCCTGTAATTAGATAAATACTCAAATTGAAAATGCAAGCAGACCAACACAAACTCACTCCTACTTGCACTAGGTAAAATAATCAAAACTGAATCTTAATTATCTGGAAATATATATTTTTTCCACTAAAATCATCTCAAACAGCCATAAAATAACAAATCTTCTGTTCAAAAGCACTTTTGCTGCTAAAATGTGAGTGCAGCATAAAGTGCTGTAGTAAATGCAAAATTGGCACCAAATTCAGTCAGATCTGACTCAGCTCAGTAAATCTTAAAATAAAAAACAAAGACTATACAAAGGATATCTTGCAGGACTCTCCTGAATGGCTTCAACGATGCCTTTCTTTGCTTGAGAACCTGCAAAGAAAAAAAAAAATCTGAAACTTATCTTGACTCATGACAAATGGTCCATTTCCTTCCTTTTAAGCGATGCAGCCACTTACGGAGAGTGATATGTGTGATGACGCAGGCAAATATAAAAGATGTCAGAAAAGACAGAGAGATGATGAAGCTGTAGAAGTAGCGGTAGTTGCGTTTCCCGACACAGTTCCCCACCCAGGGGCAGTGGTGATCAAATCGCTCTGAAGGAACAGACAAATTGAAAATAGGTCAAATATCAGCTGCTTGTAAAGAGATTTTTTTCTTGAAAAGAAAAAAAGGAAAATGCTGGGAAGTAAAACTCTTTAAATGAAGCATCATCTGGAAAACATGCTAATTATGACTTTTGTTTTAGTGTGGAAGTTGTTACTGAGGAAAGAAGACTCATGTTTTCAGTATCAGGAAGGTATTAAAGAAATCACAAAAAATACAAAATGCGGAATAAACACCTAAAAGGAAACTATTTTCCACAGACGCCACCAACTGATCATTTATGTTACCAATACGTTGCAGTGAAGACGAATAGATTACAAGAACATTTTTTATTCTTTTAAGAACCATCATAACTTCACAAGGAGAAATGATGGTTTTGGGGAAGTTGGCCGTTTCGGAAATCTCACAGTGAAGTGAAACTGTGAGAGTTTGGTCTAGCTGTGCCCCACAGAGGGTGCTGTTTACCATTATTATTGCTCACACAAATCTAAGATTTTGTAAGTATGTTTTCTTTGCTTTAAAGGATAAAATCTTGTCTGACTGCACAGCTGTGTAACGACTCGTCTCTCTCACATATGCAATGCCGTGTCACCAATTAATCATTGATAAAAGAACAGTTATTCTGCATATGAGTGATTTAACAATGCAACACAAATCAGTAAATCACAGCTTTTTCCTCATAAATCTTAAAGAAAAATTGATCTTCTGGAAAAATTTGGACTAGCTTCTGATTTATTTTTGACTAACACAAAGAGAGCTCTGTAACACTCTCTCCTCCTGATTTTGAGAAAAACTTTTTTTTTGTTTTTACAAAGAAGTTATTGTGAACACGCTAACATTTTCAATTCATCGAGATAGAAAAATAAATGTTGCCTTTTGTTACTTATAGCTTACAGGAAAAAAATCAAGAGTTTTGAAGTCACAACTTTGCAAATCAGAAAACTGAAATCCAGCAATAAAATAATCCACAAGTGAATCACTACTCACTAGAAGGTCACTGATAGCGTACAGTAGGATGTAAAGTAAGAGTCGAGTCTTGTGATGAGCAGGGCTGAACATAGGGCACAGTCACTTCCTGTTACTTGGTCACGTTAAAAAAAAATCAGTTTGCGAAATACACAACTAAAATTTCCCCTGCACTGTTAGGGAAATGACCATTTCTCTTCAGAGCAAATAATTAGCAGCAACAAGGATGACTCGGATTTAATAAGTGCGATAAAGCTGATTTCATTCTGACAAAAACATAAAGGCAGTCCCAAACTTTTCAATAACAGCCTACGACTTTAGGTAACAAGTGAGTTAGTTACATTTATTTATGTTTTTTAAAAAGCAAAAGAATAAGCGGTGATCCTCTAAAACTATTCTTACCAACACAGTTGTCACACAGACTGCAGTGGGAGGTCCGTGGAGGCCGGAACATCTTGCAAGTGAAGCAGTACTTGAGCTTTACCACCTGCTGGTTGATGAGGATCTCCTTGGTTCGAGGAGGCGGGCGATATGTTGAGGATCCTGAGGTATCTGTGAACAAAGATGTGACATTTTAACAAAACGTGTCCTCGGGCACGATCAGATCAAGGTGTGTGCAGCTATGGGCTCCTCCTGCCATGACACGGCTCAGTAAGCTGCTTAGGTCTTGGTCTGTGTTTCCACAACAAACGTGTCCTCCATATGGCAAAGCTCTTTTTCTACATCTGCCCCACTGTGTTCAAGCAGGGGGGCCTTACCTATCTGCCTTTCTATGTCTGCAGCTTCGTCTGCAGTGGCTCTGGGTAAAATGCCTGGATCAGTAAAGCTGGTTCTTAGCAGGGAGGCGACCACAAACAAGAAGAGCACCCCTCCTATCACAGGTATACAGACGGTCAGATGCTCCACCAGGAAGGGGCAACTGTTGGAAATAAAACAAGTTTTATTACAATAATACACACAAAAAACACACACAACTTCTCGTGTTTTATTTATAAGTTACTCACTCGAAAGCAAAGAAAAGGCCACTAGTGACAACAATAAGGCCTAGTGTTAGAGGAAGGACGCCGTTCTGCCTGGCCAGGATGAGCCGTCCGTCGCAGAAAAATCTGTTTTTTCCCGGGAAAGCTTCCCATTTTCTCCGCGGGCGCTGCGGCTTCTTCTCGGCGGGGTTTTGAGCCGACAGCGGCGAAACAGAGAGCGCCCGTGGGTCGATCTGCTGGTACTCGCAGTTCTTCATCGTCTACGCGGTTCGGAGGTAGCAAAAAGGCACCCAAAGCCCTCCTTTACACTCAGGAGACTGTACTCTCAAGATTCATTTACATTTATTTGTTACTTCTGTTAGCACTCAGCTGTCCATCCTGAAGCTAAGTCCAGCTAGCTAGCTAGCGTAGCAACAAAGGCATTCTTCTTCGTAGGTCAGTTTTACCAGCTGAATATATTCACGGGCTGACGACCAACACACCGGCATGTTTGGTTGTTAAATTAAATCTGTGTATAAATATTGGTGAAACATTTTGTAAAGCAAACGCGAATTTTATGTAGACGGAGACCGTAGGTCAGGTTAACTGGACTGGTTCTCTTTTTTCCTTTACTACCAGCCGACGTGCGTCATAGTGAGCATAGATAACAGAAAGTAGACGCCGCAGTATGATCGTTAGGTTTGTACGACAGCGTTGTCGCCATATTTTGAGTGGCATATGTTTGTTTGTTTTTGTTGTTGGAAAGGGCAACATTATTAAAGCTGGGTGACTGTACAATACTTTTTTCTGATGATGGTAGCCCATATTTGTAAAGCGGAAGGAAACATTAGGTTTAACGTTTTGTTTTTACAAGTAAAAAATAGAAAACCGTTCCATTGTAGCTCTGCCTGTATGGTTATGGTTACCCTGTAAGATGGTCCGTCTGGCCCAGTTTATTTTTCAGCCTATAACAGGCTTTCTTGCAGAAGTTGCATTTATGCAACTCCACCTATCCCTGGTCCCTGCTGGTGACGAGCATTACTATAGCATGATGCGGCCACCACCACTACTATGGTTCAGTATGAGAGTGATGTTTTTTATTTGCCAAAGGTTTGATTTTGCTTGCATTTCACTAATGCACTTTTTCCACAAGTTTGCCATGTCCCCACAGCTTACGATAAACTAAACAGGACTTATCAACAATGGCTGGACTAAACATTTGTATTCAATCAATTTTAAATATATCCAGGTGGAATGTTTACTAATTAAGTGCCATGACTTTTTTCTCCTCCTCCCCATCTTCTGTATCATATGGCCTATATTTCACATATAATCCCAATAAAATTCATAGAAGTTATGGAAGATATTTTTCATATAATATTTCGATTTTCATACATTTCGGTTCGATTATTCCCTCCATTTTCTTTCAAAAAACGAAAAGATGCATTTTCCTGCCTGTCTAGAACCTTCCGCTCATAAGGTTAGCGTCTACTCTTCTATATCTATGGTGGCGAGAACGTAAAAATGACGGACGAACTACGTTAAATTTTAAGGACAATAGGAGATTGAAAAAAATCAACAGACTCTGGGTCAGCCTGTCGATTCTTAGTTAACATACTCCCAGTGGAGAAACTCAGGCTCTTCGGTATCAGAACCGCTGATTTCCATGAGTTCAGCGGACTCGGTTCACTTGGAAACAAGCGCATGCACCAGCGCCATTCAAAGCCTCCGTGCGGATGCCTTCAGTGAACACATCAACAGCTCCAAAAAGAGACCGAGTTATTTCACGCGGCTAGAGCAGAGGGTCCTCCTTCAAGCTTACGAAGAGCATGCTCACAAATTTAGTAGAAAGAGCAACAAGGCAGCAGCAGCTAAAGCGAGACAGGCTGCGTGGAAGAGCATTGCTGCCCGAGTCGATGCGTGAGTTTGAATGCGCCACGCAGTTTATCTGTATTAAAACTATGTGGGAGATAAGTGAGGAAAAAGTGGTGCATTGGATAAAATTTAGTTTCCATTTAGGTGTAACTAAATGGAAACTAATCATATAAAAATATGATTCAGAAAGGTAAGAGCTATGGTAATAATTCAGTAGCTAATTCAACATATTACAGACACATTTTTTTCCCTCATAATGCTTAATATATACAGTGACTTGCAGAAGTAGCATTTTCTCAAAATACAAAAAAAAAAGTATTTTATTGCGATTGTGCAACGAAAGAAAAATAATTCAGTTTTCAAAAATGTTGTATGAATAAAAATCTCAAAAGTGGTGTATGAATTTCTATTCTCAACTTCTGTTACGTTTGCATGTTCTCCCTGTGCATGCGTGGGTTCTCTCCGGGTACTCCGACTTCCTCCCACAGTCCAAAAACATGACTGTCAGGCTAATTGGCCTCTCTAAATTGTCCCTTTGTCACTACTAAGCGGACAGAGCTTTTCTCTTCTGTTGCTCTAAAAGTCTAGAACTTCCTTCCTCTGACTCACTTCAGTACTCTGCAGCTTCCTTTGAAGGATACCTCAACACATCTTTTTAAATCGGATTTTGTTTTTGCTTTGTGTATTTTTTATTTATTCTGCGTTTGTTGAAGCACTTTGTGATTTTCATCTTGAAAGGTACTGTACAAATAAACCTTTATTACAAAGATATCCAGAATACCATCTAAAGCAGATGAGCTGCAGCGTCAGACGATGACACCGGGGCGGCTGCTGCTGTCAGCCGGGAACAGAAGACTGAGGCAAAACAATATTAGTGTTTGGGCTTTTTATCTAGAGCAAAGCAGAAAACAGGCATAGTTTTTTCGTTTGTTTGTTTTTGTTTTTTTGGTCAATTTGCCAAGTTGTGAGAGGTGAAATCTGCAAAGAAAAAAAAAAAGAGCTCAATCACAGGAGAGAAACCAAAAGAAGCAACATCTTGCCTGCAGGAAAAACATTCAGCACAGTCAAGGGTCCAACAGGCCTCTGCTGCTGAAGAGTGATAATATTTAGGATCAGTATTACAGTTGTAACTAGAAAGTCTAACTTGTTTGTTTGCTTCCAGTGTATAAAAAATGATTGTTTACCTTTCAGACATATTAATGAAATGCCTCCAAATGTCACTTTATGATGCATCTTAAAGGTAAAATTCTTCAAGGATGACCAAATAGTAAACTCATTTGTAGTGAATGTTTTAATAACCTCAAAGCCAACTTGCCAGTGCCAGCTTTGGTAAATATCATTCTGACAAACACATTTAAAAGATTTTCAACAGTGCCTCGAAATTCAAAGAAAAAAATAAATATAAGCTGGGAAAAATAAACTAAGCTTTTATTTTTGACATCAGTTTTTTTAAAAAGCTGCTAAGATTGAGTATCTTCTTCAAACATGCAGTACCTGTGGGGGGAAGATGAAATTACTGGGATTTTAATGCAAGTTTCAGTAATAATGTTCTCAAGTAGAACCATGCAACCACACTATACTACATTGTGCAATAGTGCGAATCAAGCACAAAATATATGTATATTTTTTGCAATCGTGGATCATCTCAAACCGGCTGACAATGGAAATGAGAAAACATTTCAACTTTGTCCTACAGAGGGTTTTTTTTTCCAAATCAGACATTCATAAAAATAATTCTTTTATGTGTCCATTTTTTCCAAGGCAAACTACCATTATCATTTTATATTAAAAAGTTAAAAATTAAAAAGATTTCTGTTGATATGTCCCATCATCCCCTCATAAATAAGTGTATTTACACGCCGGTCCTACACAGAAATATCCCATTTTATCTTCACACTACTGTTTAAAATCAAGTCCAAGGCAAGAAATTGCAATGCAAAGCAAGGCCCACTATCCAGTACGAGAGGAAATAACCCAGGATGCTCTTAGTGGCGGGAGAACAGGCCTTAAAATGTGGCAGCAGTGCTAGGATGGGGTTCTGAGGTGTGTGCAGGAAGCTGTTTTTGGGATCAGTCTGCAGCTGCACATTGGGGTTGGAGGTCTTCCTTCGGTGAAGAAGCGGCTCGTTGAGGAGGAGGAGGTGAGCGCTTATCCAGAAGGGCACAGGAGATGAGGAGGCCATGAATCTGGTGAGAACCTGAAAAAGCCCATTAAAAATAATTGGCGTTATAAATATCCATTAGATTACAAAAACAAGAAGTTATGATTTTCTCACCTGCACATGCATGCACAGGGTTCCAAATACGAGGAGCACAGTTGAGTGAACGACATATACAAAGACTTTGGGATTAAAGAAGCCCAGTGTTGGTTTCTCCAGTCCCGCCCCCCAAAGTCCGAGCCTCAGACACAGCTCTGGGTTAGCCTGGAAATATCCATAGGCGGCCATAATGGCGAGCGTCGCCATGGGCATAGCCAGAATAAAATTTGGTATCTGCTTCAGCTCAAAGTAACGGAGGAAGCCCACGTCCCAGTACACGTCCTGAATGTGCGAGTAAAGTAAAGGGAGGGGTCTCATGCACCAGAGTGGCGGCGGACCGTTTTCATCAGGCACCCGGTAGCCCCTCCGCTCCCCCAGGGACAAAAGAGCCGGATGGATCTGCTCCAGGGAGGTGGACGGCGTGCAAAACGTCCTGTAGCCATAGTACTGGAAAGCACAGAAGGGGAGCGCGATGACTGCAGTTCCAAAGAGGGATATGAGCAGGAGACGGATTATGACCCAGATATAGTGCAGGACTTTACTGCGCCCTTTAGTTGTTGCCCGATACACACGAATCTGTGAAATGGCATTCAGTGACGGGAGATACAGAAGAAAGCCGATGTTAACCAGTCCGTTGGAGCGCGCTGCCGTGGCGATGCTGAGGGCCAGGCAGGCTCTGAGGGTGAAGCCTTTCTCCAGGAGGTACAGACCACCAAACGTGAGAGCAGCAAACAGGCTCTCCGAGTATCCAGCGGTCATGAACACATTGGCAGGAGTAAAGCAGTACAGCAGGCTGGAGAGCAGAGCGAGGCGTCTGTCCTGAAGAACAGCTCTGCTGAGGGCATACAGGGCAACCACACTCAACATGAAGAGGGCGCTGTTCCCCAGAGCAACAGCCAGAAGCAACCGGCCCCTCACACTGAGCCAACTGCTGAGGGGCCACAGCAGAGTCTCAGCGAGGCCCCGCAAAACGATGGGGAAAAGTGGAAAAAAGGCAAAGTTGTGCTCGTAGAGGTATCCTCTCTCTGCAATGAAGAGAAAATGCTCAGCATCCCAGTGAGCGAGGCCACCGAACAACCAGTCCACCACAGGGTCCAGGTACAAGGGCTCTTCTGTCCGAGGGGGCCTGAAAGCATCGGCTTCATGGTCAGGGATGGCAGCGTTCAGGACAGCCTGAAGAGCAATAGATTCACTTTGTTACTATATGTACAGCCAAACACTAATCACATGTAAACTGTGGCAGTTTTTGATTGAGAAGCATGGTTCACCACCCAGGGTGTCATTACTTCAGGGGATGGCATGTTTAAATGTCAGTTGTGACTCACACATTTTTTTGTAGCCCATTCAATACGGGATAGATGCCCTAAGCACACGCCCACGCCTTTCATCATTTTTAAACCTTCTAAGCAAAATTACACATAAGAAAATTACACATAATTTAAATTGCTGAAGTGGTTTTTACTCAATTGGCTCCTTCCCCAGATTTTATTGAATGTGGACTAGACTAGATCTAGTTCAAGCTGAAAACCTGTGTGAGGTTATTGAGAACTCAAAAGGGATTCCAGCTCCATCTTTCTAGGTCGTCCTCACCCGGGGCGCACTTTAAGGAAACTCCGCCACTGCGTGTTCACTGCTGCACCTCGAATTAGTTCATACAATTAAGGCCAAACGTGACAGATATCTTACTAAATTTAACTATAAATGACTTACCTGCAAAACCAGAGAGAGACCTCTGGTAACTGTGGCGAACTCTACAACTGCTTTGACATCCATAGTCATTGTTGAGACGGACAAACTGTGGGCAAACCGGTTCCGACAGCCATCCGCACTGCTACAAACCATTCATCGTCCCCATGTTTACTATCAGACATCACTGAGGACTGAACAATGTCCGCAAAATAAGCTAGTTATAGGTTTTCATTACTTATCCCATCAAAACATATGGTCGGAACAAATGCAACCATTTCGACATTCATGTAGAATCTCTAATTGTTTGTCGCTTAGCTATAAATCTTTGTCCTCATACTGCAGCAGGATGCCTCTTTTCCAGAGGTATTGTAACTTCCGGCACGTAATAGAACTTCAAAATAAAAGCTTAAGAGCTGTGTCACAAGTATCCGGTGGACGGAATCGTTCTCAAGCCCCATCACTCAGTCATTCTTCTAATCTATCGCTTTCAAACTCTAGACCTAAAAGCAAACGATATAAATAATCTGACAAACTGTAATCGAAAGAGGAACCAGAAGTAAAAAATTTTGTGTTTGCATCACCTTGAATAACGCGCTGTGCGTGAACCGGAAGAGGTTCACGCACAGCGTGCCCTGTGGGGCACACGAAGGAATGTTTGGAAGTGCTAATTTTCCTATATCTAAATATTTTTATCAAAATGAGTCTCGCAACTACACATTTGGGATTTTATTTTGGTTGTTGTGAAAATAGTTCGGAAATTTGCTAGCATGCTAATAACAGTTCAGCATCATCTCCAGCAAGAGGCGCTAAAGAGTCATAGTGACTTCCTAATTGCTGTATGGTAAATAATTTGTATTACTGCGACCACAAACATTGTAGTTCTGCTTTGGGACCTATTAGAATGACAAGAAACTTATATGTATATAAAAAAAAACATATTTCATTTTTAAAAACACTATTTTAAATGTATGCTAGTTGTGCAAACTTAAAAAAGACCTTTGTTTAATTAAATCTGCATTTTAAAATACTAGAATGTGATGAAAAACAACTTGAGCTACAAAAATAAAATCTTCTCTCATATTTCACTCATATTATTGCAGTTATTTGGAAAACTATGACTGGCTAGAAGCTGTACATGAAAATTACCTAAATTAATGAACTAATCCAATTTGAAGCTTTTATGTGCTCTTCTTCTAGTCATGTGCTTTCATTTTAACACGTTTTGCATGCCATAAAATTTTGTCCAAACCATGACAACATAGACTAGAAAGTCAACAGATTTTGTGCAAACTGGCTTTTTACAAAACTGTGAAATTTCCATTGAATAAAACAATAAACAGCTTAGGAAGATTTGATGTACATTTATTCTTACCACGTGGAACATATAGTATAAAGATTTCATACTGAATAAATGATATTCCTTGAGCCAAAAAAGGGGAAAGGGAGGCATTTACATGTTTGTGTTAGCTACATAGTCTGAAATACAAATATGCAGAATTCATGACTGGAGAAAATTTGTCAAATGTGTACTTCATCTAGTTTATTGTCGTTTGTACCAGGATATAACAAGTTTGAGCCGTGTCTGCCATATTACGGAGCTGTGGAGGAGACAAGCGGAGTGGGTCTAATCAGTGGGGACCGGAGATCGCTGGCAAACCGAGGAGTCTGCCTCCGTCTCTCACCGATAGCAAGTGTGAGAATAGTGACACAGACAGAGACAGACAGAGAGGAAGGAAGTATAATGTACAACATTATATATACACCACAGCAAAGCTGTATCTGAAGTTGAAAACCAGTCCTAAGAGGTGATTTCTTTTCATAAGGGTATTCATACAATCAAGGGATAAGAGGAGGTAAGGGTGTTGTAGGTTCTTGATACTTTGGGGAAGAAAGCCATTTTCTGTTCAACACCAAACTAAAATGACCTCAAAACTCTAGCTCATCAGCTTCCGACTATGTGTGAAACATAGTTTACAGAATGCTTACACTCAAAGAGCAGTACGGCACAGAAAATGTCCTACAATCTACTGCACACTGCACAGGCCTCCCCGGTGAAGGTGTTTATTGACAGCATGGTCTACTGTCGGGCAGACTGGTGAGGATCCAACTACAGCATCTACAACCAGTAGGTCACTTGTCAGTCTGTTTCACCTCAGTTACAGACTCACTGTGCCCCTCAAGGGGAGAGCTAGGGCACACTGTCTCCCAAACTCACTGTAAACGAGACAGCAACTTTGGTTACAGTTTTTGTTTTTCAGCTATTTATTTATTTAATCATTTATTCATCTTTATTAAAAAGTACTCTCACCCACACCCCCTCCCCACGTGCAGAACAGTCTCCCAACAATGGCGCTCTTGGTTCCGTGTCATCCAGTTGGCGTTCAGGCTTGCGAGCAGTGTCCCTTTGTCGGCATCGCTCTGGTTCGCAGTCCACAGCAGCTCCGTGATCGCCCTCTCTTAAGCAGGGTTGGCCTGTGAAGGGCACGCTGAATGGAATCTGAAGGATTTTTTTTTTTTTTTTTTTATAAATTAAAGCCAGTCACATGAACTGTCCTTGCCCCGTTTTACACGCACAAGCCAGGTTTTTTTTCTTTTTTTTTTCCAGGGAGGAGGCAGACAGAAGAAGAAACCCCTCAAACAAGTGGAGCCACAGCTCCCTACAGCTGTCATGACTGGCCGATCAAAAAGAGTACATCACAGATAACGTGAGAAACCAGCGAGTTCATTAGGGGAGACACAGAAAGGTCGAGGAGTCGCGACTCGTGTAGTGTAAACTCCGAGTGGTTCTCCTCCACCTTGGCTAAGGCGTGCAGAGCCCGGGCAGCTCGCCGCATCATGTCCGGGCTGGTGGGCTCAAAGGGCATCCCTTGTAGGTGCAGCAGAGAGCTCTGGCTTTGTTGTAGCTGGGTGGCAGCGAGAGAGTCCTCCAGGAAGCCGAGCAAGTTGCCCACACTGCCCTTCTGGACAGCGATTGCTCGGGCTGCCATAGTGTCACCCTGGGCCAGGTTGGCCAGTAAGACGACCGCCATCTCCCTGCAAACTGCAACCTTCCTGTCTCCGATTAACCGCACCAAATTCCCATACAGCTTCTCCAACCGACTGATCGGGGGAGTGGCCAGGATGAGGTCCACATTGTTATCTTGAATGCTCAGTTTGCTAAGAGTCTCCAGGACCAGTCTCTGAGGTGACAAAGCACTATGGGGGCCCAAGGTTGGGAAGGGGTCCTGGGCCTCTGCCGAGGGGCACACCGCCCAGTGGAGAAGACCATCCAGCAGGGGTAAGCAAATGCTTTCAGGGTAGGTGGAAAGGTCAAGTTGACCTGAAATGTTTGCCATAGTGACCAGCGTGTTCTCTCTCAAGATCTCCAAGCAGTCCCACCACCACTCATCCTTCTGGCCCACTCCCTCATCTGAATCCTCGTCCTTCTCGTAGGTGAGAGGCGCCTGCTTGCGCTCAGGGTGCCAGTGGTGGAGCAGTATCAGGTGCCCGAGTATGAGCAGCAGTCCGGGATGTTTGGACATCTCATGGTCATTTCCTGGCACAAAGGAGAGGCTGCGGACAATATTCGAGACACAAATACAGCGACGCGCCAGCGAGTCCTGCCAGTCGGACAGCGTGACGAGCGGCCCTTCGTCTTTACTGTGAGGCTCATCTTCGAGGATGGTGCCGGTTTGCTGTGCCTGTTGGTTGAAAATACTTGCAGAAGCCAGAATGGGTCTATTATTCTCTTGGTGACTTTTAGGCCCTTTCTCAGCCAGCTTCGTCTCTGAATCAGACTGTTGCTCCTCGTCGTTGCCAACTGTTAAGCCAGCTTTCTCAGAGTCTGTTGATTTTTCCAACAAACTGCTCTGTTTTGGCCTTTCTTCTTCATCTTGATGCTTCACTCTGTCTTCCTCAGTTGGCAAACAACTCGCCCGTATGTCTTCATCCAGCGGCCGACGCTTCAGTAGAGCTGAAGGCACTGGTATCCGTTGTCGTGGCTCTAAGAAGTTCTTGTGAGGCTCAAAGAGGGTCTGGATGTGTTCTGTTGAATCGCCCCCTCCCGCGCTCCAGTGAAGTAGCCCGCTGTCAAACTCCTGAACTTTACCATGATTACTTAACTGGGCGGCCACAAACGGGTCTCTTTTTCGTACCACTTTAACTGGAAATTTGTCAAACTTGCTGGCCTGTTTGGGTTTCTCATGGGCAGGCAGAGATTGCACTGAGCCCGTCTGTTCAGACGAAGAACCCTTGCTCCTCCTCTCTTCTTGTGTCTTCTCTTCTCGACTTTGCGAGCATGGCTCTTGGTCTTCCTCCTCCTTCACAGGAACCGTCCGCTCTATCTCGTGTTCCTCCTTCTCTTCGTCGTCTGTCTCCTCTTGTTCTATGTCCTCAAACCGTGGCTGCTCTTCTTCCAGGTTGTCCAGGTCTCGTTTCAAGGCATCAGGATCGAGCAGAGTCCTCTGACCAGGGTCCCCAACTTCATATTCCCGCAGAATACCGAAGATTTCTATCAGGCAGCGCCTGAAATACTCCACGACCAACTCCAGCAGCCCAGGTAACTGAATTTAAAACAAGGATCAGAAAAATTAGCATATATAGCCACACACTCAACAAAACAATCCTTAAGAAGACCTTAGCTAATTAGCTCATGAAGGTTTCAAAAGATGAGTCTCAAAACCTCAACAATCTTCCATTCATTTAAGATTTAAAGTATTTTCAATGAGAAGTCAGAGTAAGTGGTGGTGAGACCAAAGTCACTACAGCAAAATTTTAACAGGAAACTTTGCTCACCCATTGAAATCAAAACAACACTAATTACTAAAAAGCCATAACTGCCATAATTTAAACACTATTTTAGTAGTTAAACTAAAAACTAAAGTATTGCATCTTTTGCAATTAACTTTATACAAATATTATATTTGAGTAGGCCTGTCGCGATAAACGATAAATCAATTAATCGGACGATAAAAAAAAAAAGCTATCGAGTAAGTTTAATTTATTGTCATTATCGTTTCTCCTTGCATTTTTCCATGACACTGGATGAGATCAACTCCTGCTCTCCGCTGACCCTCCCTTCATCATTTCTTTAGCGTAATGCCCAGATCACACTACACGATCTTAGAACTGTCGGCTGATTGTCGGCCCATTTTCAAAACCTGAGAGACCAACACTAGCCGATCGTGGCGGGTGGAGTCCAACAATGGGCACAAAATAATGGCGACAAGTCATTTTAAAACCAGGCATTAATCAACGTTTTACTACAATGTACCTGCAATGCATTTGGCTGGTATCAGCGTAAAGTCCTGACTGAATGAATATCATCATAACCTATTTATATGACGCTGAAAAGTTAGCGGGTTTATCAACTGCGGTAGCAATTTGGCTCCAGCTCCTATCCTGGTCATTTCTCTGGATATTCTTTGCACCAAATGTTGAATAAACATTCATGTTGTTTTCACATATAATCTCCGATGTCCGCTGCTCTCCAGTTGCGCTGTCAGCTGTTTGGGAATCCCCTCCTAATTTCCCCACAGAAAGCACGAAGATTAATCCGAGCTTTCTGATTGGCTGCCTGTCACATTCAGCAGGCTGCGTTCTCGCTCCCTGTCCAGAAACCCGTAGATCATTCGTAACAAACGACCCCCTACAGGACGATTGGCGAAATCGCAGCGACAAAGTTAGAACGTTTAACGTTGTAAGATTGTCATAAATCATGTAAAGTGAACTGGGCTTAAGGGAGGAGTGAACTATTGCATCAGGTGCTCGATATGCCCATCTTCTCTATTTAAATCTAATCATTATTGGAGGGCAATATATTATATAGACTTCATAATCTGCACTCTTTGATTAAGGTAGTTTTTATTTCCACTTTGGTTTTATGTTGTTTTAGTTTTATTCAAGTGCATTTTTTTGTTAACGTAGACAGAGTTCATTTTATTTCAGTTTTTGGTTCTTTGTTTACCTGTTCCAGCATTAAATGTCCTTTTGAAAATAACATGGATCTATTTTTTGGCAGGATATGGCTTGCATTATGTAATTTCCATTAAATCAGTGTAAAAAGGTCTTCCGACAATATTATCGTTTATCGCAATAATTTTTTGGGACAACTAATCGCTCAGCAAAATTTGTTATCGTGACAGGCCTATATTTGAGCAAAAAAATATAAATATTGTGTAACTGTTAATTTCACCAAGGTATAAGTTCTGAATTTCCAGGCTTTCTTTCAAGTAAAATTCAGTTATTTTTTATTTTAAAAAGGCTTTAATATGTGGAAAAAAGCTAATTTTCTGAATGCACAAGATTCACAAATTTCACACCAACCCATGCTTATCGTAAAGGGAATGATCAGTCTTACCGTGTTAAGATCGAAGGTTGCTATACTGCTGTCATCATACAGTAGAATATTGATGGTATCTAGGGCCCATGTACTTTCAGCCAATAATCCAGACTTTAAGGACATCATTACTCTCCAGGCTTCTGGGGTTCCTACAAAATTTGGAGAAAATATTATATTTAATAAAGTTATTCTTTAAAAATACTTTAAAGCAAAGTGTTTGAACTGGGTTAGTTTTTGGAACCATCATCATACCGATATCTTTCATGGTGAGTCTCCGTCGTGGTTTAAGGACAGGAAGTGTTCCTTCGACAGAACCCGGGGGGAAAGGCATGTCTCGTCTTATTAGAGGCGACTGCACTGGAGGGGGCACAATGTGGGATGCAGGTACTGGGGGGCCGGCCTTTTGCATCTTCATCAATCCGTGCGCGTAAGGAGATTTGCTCGGTGATGTCCGAGCCTCCATGGGGCGGGGTATGGAGGCGGGACTCGACACTTGTGGAATGTGGTTCTGCACACCCTGAGGGGGCTGGTAGTTGGACTGGACTGAACGAGGCATGGGTTGTCCAGGCCCGGCTGGACCATAGGGAGGCTGCCGAGGCCCCATCTGGGCCCCCCACTGGCCATCGTGATTCATCCGCTGGTCTGATTGCATCATTTCGTCAGGGCGGCTCATGGCATGGTAGCCGGGTCCCTGTGTTGGCCCCCCAGGTCCACCTTGTCTAGGATAATTCTGATAGTTCATGTCTCGAGGTCCCTGCCACATGCCCCCTTGGGGGCCCTCAGGCCCCGACTGCATCATCTGAGGAGGCATGTTAGGCTGAGCATTGGGCCCAGTTGCTCCCGGCATCCGTTCTCTACCAAAGGGAAATGGGAACTGATTGCTGGGGCCAGGTGGACGGCGTTCAGGGCCAGGGTAGGGCCCGCTGCCGCTGTATTGATTGTACGGCTCCTGCTGTCCTGATGATGGAGCAGCAGTGCCACCCTGTTGCTGCTGCTGCGGTACTTGCTGTCCACCAGGGAAAGAACTGCTGTACTCTGCCTCATGGCGTTTTGATGGTGGGTACCCTCCTTCCACAGGACGCTTATAACCCTACAAATAATGACATTTTTTAAATAATAAGCTTTGCTATTGTACTTTTAATTTATTTGATTACATCACATGGACAACAGTCAGAGATTGTGTATTGCAGATGGACATTATACCTGTTGTGGGTACATTCCAGGCTGCTGATTTGGGTAGGAACCAGTAGGGGGCGTTCCTTGTCCAGGATACTGATTTCCATAGGAATCATGTCTGTAAACATCAGGACTTGTCAATTTGATAAGTGAGGATATTGGTCGTATACTTACACACTGGATTTCAACACAAAATACACCCATATGGTTTTATTTTGTTAACTATTTAGATTTCAGTAAAAAATCAGTTAAATTTGGGCCACACCTTTAAACAGTGTGCAATATTTCTCTTCAACGTATTCAAATACAAAAAGAGAAGAGCTTTTAACATTAAGCCAGAATATTGATTGTATTCAAGGACTATTGGAAATGTCATGTCAAAAGTATCTGCATTACAACAATATTTTAGTTCTCTGAGTTTAATAAAGTATTTTTAGTTGCATCATATGACTACATGTTTGGAAGATTTTAAAGGTTTAAAAAAATAGGATCAAACAATGAACATAAGTTCATTGTAAGTTCAAACATTTCTGTAATGTTTCTATCACATATGGATTTCTCTTCTATGACTTTGAAGTTAATGCATTAAGTTTCAAAAGTTTTCTTTTACATGAAAAAAATCAGTTCTCAATAATAGCTAGTTCGAGGCCAGAAAGTCTGCCAAGCGTCTCGCCTCAAGTGTTCCTTAAATTTACCGTGGCTGTTGTGGTGGGAAGCGATTTGGAGAATACATCCCCGTGTCGGTGTTGGCAGGCATCATCGGGTTTGGCTGAGGAGGTCCAGATCCCATGTTGCCCTCTGGGCCCATTCCTTGCTCTGGTCTAGAAAAAGCAGGACAATGGACATGGAAGATTTTTAGTTTACCCAAATATTTGTTTGTGCACATTTTAAATGGTGAGAAGTAGGAAAACAAAATATTAGCCTGGACACTAATCCTGGAACAAACACCAGTCTAACATTGTATGGTTCTTCTCTAAAGCGTTTCAGGTTGTTGTCAATATACAACTACGGTATGTTTAGAGATACTTTAAGATCTGTCAATCCATTTAGTAAATGTGCAAAACTGGACTACAGTAACTAAATAAGGAATCAAATAAGAATGCATATGTTACTAGAGTTCTTCATTTTAAATTGTAAGTACAGCTGCTCAACATTACAACACTATAAAAAGCAATATTTCTGTTTAATATTGCAATAAAAAAGGTATTTTGTTCATCTCTGGGACAGACAATCCATGTCTTTTGTAAAAGGTACGATGTCTGGATTTTCCCAGGCTGGTTATACTTTGATAAGATCATAATAATCAACAGATGAAGCAGACTTGTGGAAGTTCTCAGTTCTTTCAAACGATGGCACACAAGTAGACTATTTGTTGGAGGAGTTTCCTTGAAAGGAGGTGTGAATATATTTCTCCAATCAAAACCTCACAAAGCCTTGCCATTACCAGGCTTTCTCGTATTATGTAATGGCATAGTGATCTTAAGTGTACAAAAGCTATTTATTCTGACATTTAGCAAATAAAAATAATTTTGGCAATCAGATCTGTCCTGAAACAAGACTGTTATTGTCAGTTTGTGAATGAAAAGGTTGTGTGTCTACTGTGCATAAACATCTGATTTCAACTGAAAATACTTTCAGGTCTCACCAACACTCCTTTGTGTGGACCCTTATACTGAAGGAAAATACACAGTCTTCAGTACCAAGTGAGAAGATCACAGAGATGTAAGAAGCTATTTCAGTAGTAAACTATTTTCTATATAGGCATGTTTAAGATATGCTTTGCAGTTTATTTAGGCTGTGAAAGAGCAACATCTTTAGCAGAAACAGAAATGATCAACAAGTACATCAGAGTTTCGGTTTTTTCTTTTGTAACTTACCAGTCTGCAAATTATCCTAGATTTGGAAATACTTGCAGCCTTTTAGAAGATTTCATAATTAAAGGAAGTTTGAAGGAATGCAAACTAAGACGTGGCTAGCTGGGCGAATCGCTACTAAGGCATGCTAATGTTTGTGTAAAATGTCAAACCAGTCACTCCATCTCTGTGTTAAAACTGTAAAATTGTGTTTTATAGCTACTGGTTTCACACACACAAATTGTGACATAACCTCTGCTAAATTTGACCATCATCCCCAATAGCAGGAGGGCTATTGGTTGTAAAGAGAAAATGGAATCAGCTAAAATTGGTATCTGTAATTGTCATCTGTGCATCTCTGAAATGAAAACATTAAATGTATTTAATGCATAATTCTGCACTAAATGGAAAGGGCTACATTTTTTTTTATCAGAAATAATAGTTCCCATTAATCAATATTTCCCAAAATGCCATCTTTAATAGATCCTACCTCCTGTCAAAGCCTGGTCCATAGGGATACTGTTGTCTGGGCCCCATTGGCATTGTGCCCATGGCCCCAGGCGGTCCTCTGTTGAATGGAGGCTGTTGTGGCGGCTGCTGCTGGTCACCCACAACATTGTTAGGGCCCTGGTTAGCAGGCAGAAACTGCTCCCCGACTAAAAATACAGTCACAATTACAGCAGATTAAAACCTGATGACTGGCAAATGGCCGTCATGCTTCAGATAAGTCTAGTGAGGACTTCCACCTTTCCGCATGTTACTGAAGGGGTCCTTGTTGGGTTCGTAGGGGCCCATTCGGCCTGGCATGTCTGTTGCGTTCATGCTGGGCTGATAGGTGGAGTTGGGAGTCATGTTCTTTCTGGGAAAAGCAGGGTCGCTTCCGTCCGAGAAGGGGTCTTGTAGATTTACACTGCTCCTAAGAAAGAAAACACCAACAGAAATTAGCCCAACTATCAGTCTGTTGTAAGTTTGGATCTATGATTAAAAATACTGACCTAGCACCAGGTGGCATGGGGGGCATTTGGGTATGAGGAGTGGATGCCGGCGTGGGGGGCTTAAGGTCGCCCCCCTCAGCCATTGAGCTGCTGGTGGACTGGGGAGTTTGTGGACCCTGAAGGGACCCTGACCCAGCTGTGGAGCAGAGGGACGCTTCAGTTTGAAAGAAGAGAGGAGCAGATAGATAAGGTACAAGGTTTTAATGAGGAAATCAAGTCCTTTTTTTAAGTTATGTTTTATCCGAAAAGACGAGGGGAGTTCTAACCTGGAGATGGGGGCTGCACTTTAGCAGCCTGGTTCTTTTTGTTGTCTGTGAAGATCTCAGGAGGAGGATCTTCACCACGCTCTATTTTACACTCGAAGGCGTACAGACACTGGATGTACTGTTTCTTCAAAGAACTGGCAGCACTGCTGGATGTACCCACATTCAAAGTGGTGGCTAGATCACGCCACTTCTTATTTTTATTCACCTATCACAAAGAAAAGGAACACAATAATTAGAAAAAAGACTGTAAAGACCAAAGCAAGGTGAGATTTTTAGCTTAGTGTGGTTTCTGGGCATCGTATTCACCTGCATCATTCCTCCGATCTCTTTAACGGAAACGTAGAGCCGGAAGAGATCGAGAGGCTTGCGTCCCACAGCGGGTAGGTTGGTCATGCCCATGGCTTTCTCATCCACAAAGGCCAAGTAACGGTCCACCCAAATCTTCCTGTCTGGTTCTGGTCCCAGCTCATAGAGGCGTGTTATCTTTTCACATGTGGTCGTGGATGAGTTGGACTTCTGTTTTATGTCCCCCGAAAGAAATTCAAAACAGTTTTAAAAACCATGTAAAGGTCCTGCAGATACCAATCAACACTGAAACGTACAACAGTTGCAAAAGCAGTACCTTTGATTTTGATTCTGGTTTTGGCGTTGCACCGCCATCTAATTTGTTATTCATCTTATTGTTCATTTCTGGGCTAGGAGCCATACCTGTAGACGAGGAAAGGGTTTCAATTAGCTACAAAGTTCCCATGTTAACACAAATGACTAAATAAAGCAACAGCCATCTCTGTATATATTATATTACCACTTGTGTTGTTGGCCATGTTTGGCCCCATGGGATAAGGCGATCCACCTGGAGTGTTCATCATTCCAGGCATGCTGTTCATCGGTGGGCCATACGGTGGGCCGGAGCCCATCATGCCTTGCGACATGTTGGAGTACCCGGGCATTCTGCAAATCGAAAACCAAAGAGAATATAGCGTTAATAGTCCAAGTGTGAGCACAGTCCTCATTTATGAAAGGGGCAATAAGGTTTACCATCCAGGGGACAATAGTCTTGTGTATTAGTAAAGTAGGAAACGGTTGTGTCAGTCGCATTTTGAAATTACAAGAATTTTCATTAAGAAATTTCAAATTTCCAGACTTTAACAATTATTTCAGGAATTCTACAGGAAATGAAAAGTGTAAATTCTGGATCTCATTTGCAGCTTTGATTTTGGCACTAAATTCAAGGGTTAAGTCTGTATTTTGTAAGAAGGCTATATCATCTGTGGTCTACAGAAAATCCCCAGGATGTTTAACTCTGGACTGTGCTCGGTGTCCACATGAAAACCAACCTGTTGAGCATGGAGTTGCTGGAGGGGTGCTGCATGGCTGCAGGATCCTGGGGCTTTCTGTTCATTCCTGGAGGTGGGCACATTCCTGAACTGACCTGGGGCGGCATGTTGCCCATGTTCGGAGGCATGTTCGGACCCATGCTAGGGCCCATATTGGGGCCGTAGGGACGAGCCCCCATTTGATTTGGAGGCATTCTCCCTGGAGGCATGCCAGCATACGGCGGGCCTCCCCCCTGGCCCGCCATGGGGTTCATGGAGCCCATGCCTGGGCCGGGGTAGTTGGCATTGGGCATGTTCCCATATGCTGGTTGGCGGGGATAACCTACAGTAAAGAGTAAGTAAAGAAATGTTCAAGTAGATTATTAGCCTGAATGCTACAGGAGTTACAAAAAAATGCACCTCATTTTTGGCAAAAAAGTGAAAATATGTTCACCAATATTCTGTAACAAACTACAGAAGCCTTAACAGAATAGCTGTATTCAAGATTACCATTTTCCTGATTCACACTCAGATATAACTGATAGTTTTCAGAAAAATTACAAAAAGAAAACTAAAACATCTGCATATGAAATAATGGTGCAGCTCACTGTGCAAGAATGTGTAGAAATTTTGATAAAACTGAGATTAAACTAGGCACAAGTGGACCCCATTTACTAAGAAATTAGTCCATTTATGAAGGAAACTGCTTGGACTTAATTGCATTGGGGGCATTGAAGTAAAGGGGCCTTTACATCAACATCTCACATACCACTCCAAATATTTTTGTTAAAAGATAAAAACATAATTGATGGCCATAAGTTCTAATTGAGTGAATGCATTTGCATATTCAATGCAACACATGGATGTTTAAATTATAATTAGAAGCTTTTTATTACAGCAAAATAAGCAAGAAAACAGTTTATTTAACAATCTGCTTGCAGAGCAACAAGCCTTCGTCACAGTTTGAGTTCCACTGACAGGAGGCTGTGCAACATCAGCTGACTCTCTGGCTCCATGGCGACTATTTATAGCTGTGAAAGCAGAGCGAAGGACCACCAATAGAATGGTTTTAGACATGGAGACAAGAAAATCGTTTCTATAGGTCGGCCTGACGCAATGTCTAGCTAGTTTCACCAGCAAGATTTAAAATAAGAAGACATTTATACTTTATAAAAATCAGCCCTATGCAGGCAATCTCCAAGGGCTGTTGTGCAATTTTAAAGTACCAACCTTGGGGACCGTACTGTCCTCCCTGCTGCCCATAGCCACCCATGGAGTTGTTCTGCTGATAAGGCGCCATCCCAGGATGCATCTGTCCTCCAGAGGACTGGCGAGGTGACAGTGCAGAGGCCGACTGAGGGGAGACGTAGGGAGGCATCTGAGGGTTTCGCTGCATGAACCCTGAAACAAAAAAAAGGAAGAGGAAAATATGTTAGTGAAAATGAGAAGCAACAGAAACTATTTTTGATGTGTTAATTTTAGTGCACACATTTAATTAAGATGGCAACAAACCTCTGTCCTGCGCCATTGGAGACTGGCTCATTGCAGGGTGCAGAGTCCCATCCGAGTGAACGCTGGATGGCCTGGGAGGCATCTGGGTCCCTGAGCAAAAACCAAGATATTGATTCAATGCAAGTTTAATCGGGGAGCAAGTTTATGACATTAAAAAATTTAAATCTTGATTGACTGAGCATTTGTGTTTGTCGTCAATCTTTTTCTGATCAATAAATACATTATAAAAAGTGCTACAAGATTGGGAAAAGAGCAATACTCTTCTGTGTGGAAGTTGCTGCTGAGGCCCAACGTTCAACAGTTCCAGCATCAGTGAGCTGCTTAGAGAATCAGAGTACGCACAGGAATGTACGTGCATGTTGGGACAGGCTGAGCTTGTATAGTAATTGAATAGTAATTCGTTAAAAACGAATTACTATTCGTTTTTAACTCTTCGTGTTAACAAGCTGGAATTGGAAATATTGGCAGGCATTTGGAAAGTTCAAAGTCGAGATAAGCATCGACACTCTCTAGTAATGCACCGTCACAAAACATTCCCATCGTAAACCTGCAGAGACGAACCATCACCGATCTGCCTCTGGCCTTTCTGAAATTACACAGCGAGACCACAATCTGCAGCACGGCTTTCAGAAATTACTTTCAGAAACGTCATACTTGGTTAAGTATGACTTCAGCGGCATTCAGAAAACCTGCATCGGACGTCTCCCCACACTAGTTGTTTTAGAACAATAATGGCGGACGAACACAGTAAATCCATCTTGTTGACCAAAACAATGCTGTCAAATTAAATATCAACCTCTCCTTCTGACTCTTCTCTCTGCAAATTATTTCTGGGTGTAGTTCCCTCTTAGTTAATACGTCGCTAATACGTCGATCCCAAACTGACAGGGGGCGGAGACTACCTACCTAGGCTAGTTAGAGACGTGACAGCAGTAGGTTGACTTTAACCCTCCGCTCACCACGGAGGGTTAAAGTCACAAAACACAGTGGGGGAAAAAAATAAGCCTTAACCCTTAAAGTTTTGTGTGAAGGGTCCTAATGTTAGCAAAGCTAATCATTATACAAATTAGAGTTCAAAATGTGAACCACAAACATTTTGTCCTTTAAAATAGGGAGTAAAACCTTGTTTTACAGCAACACATGCACTGACATCTCTGCTCTTAATATAAATAACATAATTTTTATTGCTTTTCCTATTTATTTCCTGCAAAAACCAAATATGCACAGGCAGGTCAAAACTTTACAAAAAAACAGATGGGAAATCTGCTACAAACTTCTGATCAGTGCCTCCCTCTCTGTGGATTTTATACAAATGGTTATAAGATGTGACAAAAGTCTATCAAAATGTCCAGCGTCACATAAATGAGGCTTCATCTGCGAGACATTGAACTTGCATCATTGTTCAGAAAGGGATGAATGTTACATTCCTAGACAGCTAGCTATAAAGTGCACCTTGGATGATGCATCTGAGCAGCTGCAAAAATAATGTCACCCACTGTTTTCACGCCATCAGAAGCTTATTAGTCGTGCTAATTCACTTGTTGTTTTTTGCATGCTTTGAGTTTAATGTGAGGGCTTTGTGTTTATAAAGTAGTAAAAATTACAATCGCTCCTTTTAAAAGAGATGGAAAAATGAAATGAAGAGCAGTATAAACAATTTAAACTCGCATGTCTAGTTTTTATTTTCCAAGGAGCCAGACTGCTTTAAGAATCTTTTTAATGTGTCTTAACTCTTCAGATACTGTCTTTTAGCAGTTTTCTTTCCAATCTGTTTCTGTCCGGTCCTTGTATCAGGCTGGCAGAACAGCGTCCTTGAGCAAAGTGAAAACAAGTGTATCTATCTACAGCAGATGAAGAGTATCTGAAAATGTATTTAGGAAAAACAGAAAACGACAGAGAGCTGAGGCCTGGACACTTTCTCAAGGCTTCAACTAAAATTATGGAATCAAACTCTGTATTCGTCTCCAAAGCTGTAAAACCTGCGGGTTGGAAAATTTTTTGTACCAACAGATCAGAAGGGAGCAAAGAATAGTTTAACATTTAACTTATGCTTTGTAATGAATTCCCAGTAAAGGGATAAAATATCCCATTTAAAACTGGATATTTATAAATACACTGAAGTTCAACTGACTGATCAGTTGAGTTGTGAAGATTTTTTTATGTCTAAAGGACTCACAGGTTACAATCAAGTGGCTAAAAAAGGTTTATGAAAGAACTTTCTTGTTCACAGTCAATTTAGAAAATTACACCAAAGTCTGGCAGCTTAGAAACGCATAAAGAAAACCACTTTAAAAAGCAAGTTGCCTTGAGACTCAGATTTACATCTAAACAACAACCAGAAACACCGCTACCCTGAGACTGTAATTCAAAGACGTAACCAGAGTAAGACGTCAGGAATCTATTAAATATCTTCCTCATCCGCCTGCAAGCTATCAGCTCACCTGTCAAGTTAGCGGGTGACAACGGGCCTGTGCGGGGTGTGCTGGCGCTGGCAGGGGAGCCAGCTGGAGAAGGCGAGGGGCCTCGGATGCCTGGCAGGTGGGGAGACGTGTGCGGAGAGAAGGGCGACTGGGCGGGGTTACTTTGTTCTCCCTGGCTGCTCGACACGCCGGACGTGCTCACGCCAGGACTCAGGGCGCCCTCCGTGCCCGTCGGCAGGTCGTCGATCGACCCGGACAGGTCCTGGAAACAACAAGACGGCCGGTTAGAGAGAGACAGACAGTAAAAAAAACAAAAAAAAACATCAGAACCGTTCTGATTTGCAGTCAGCGCTGAACTGGTTTCTTTGTGCATCAGCTGAGATAACGTGATGCAACAACTCCTCTGTGTTAACACGGGAGTGGCATAGATTCAAATACTACACATGCTCACACAAACATCCCTGGAGGCCTTTGTCCTTATTTATCTTTTTCAGAGAGAAAGTGAGTGTGCATTATTGCCAGACGTTGTCATGGTTACTCAGGTTTGTAGGATGTGAGCAGGCAGAGTCAGCATGTAGAGGCAGCCTCTTCACCACGTGACTTCAATAAACAAAAGAGACGCCTTAAAATACCTATGGCGAATATGGCTTCTATAAATGCAAATAAATACACACAGGAGTGAGTCTTGAGATCCGAATGGAGAGAAGCCTTAGTGTTAAAGTCAGATAACTTAGTGATTAGTAACTGATGTGATTTTACTTCATCTAGCCTCCAGGTCAAAGATTACTGACTGACACCAGGTCAGCCTGTACTCTGATACTCTGTGTATATTTATGCTTTCTAGAAGCACAAAGAGCTCAAAGAAAACAAACAGCAATGCCAAAATAAATTGGTTCTCAAAGCATATTGATAGTGACCCTGACTATGGCTGGAAAGACGAACAAATATAATCAAAGATCGGTCAATTAGTCAAAATATTAAGAAGTTGTGATTGCAGGGTCACAGTGTCTTTATACTGCCGGTTATAAATGCACAGAAGATACAAGCAATAATTTCCAGCTTTAACCGTGAAATTCATGCAGCCAAATGCAAACACTTAACTTATGTTAACTGCTAAGATTTCTGTGGACACGACGGCCCTGAGCCGCCAACGGACAAAAACCTCAAACTGCATATTTCTGATTTCTGAACACACAATCCCCATCAGGATGCAAGGCAGCGAGAGAGAGCAATACTTTCACAACACCTAAGTGGGTCTGTTTCATCTTCTTATGCTTTCAATTTATGTTGCACTTGGAAATGTTTGCGGCTTTTCAGTTTAATGCTCATAAGAGACTAAATACTGTAGTAAGGAGTAAGACTCACAAATAAAGAAAGACAAATACATTATCAATTTTCAAATCAGAATCCAATAAAATCAGTTCCATTCACAAAATCCAGAAATCAGCCATGAAGTTTGAATCATCACATCTTCCTTTGTGACACATACATAGGATGTTTGGTCTTTGTGCTCTGGGGAACAAAAATGCTTTGAACATAAATTACATCAATTTGCCAAATAATAAATACAGATTACAGCAAAAAAGGAAAAAATAAAATGTAACTTCTTGCTGCAGTATTCAAACAGAACCCCTAATTTCACAGAAGAATTTCCACCAGCATCATCCAGAAGCAAAACAAACACAAACATTTTTATTCAATCAAAGGAATCTGTAAAACAAAGCTTTTAAAACTAATCGCCTCCATTTTAAGATGCAATTCTTGATTGGTACTAAAATGTAACTGTGTAATAAAGCTGCATTCACACAGCTACAAACTGTCTAAGTGAAAAACAAAAAGTGATTTAACAAGCATTACTGACCGGAAGGCTGGATGGACGGCCTTGACCGTCCTCTGGACCAGATTTGGGCTGAGAGGATGCAGGGGCATTGGACTGAAACGAGTCCTGGGATATCTCCTAAACACACACACACACACACACAGGCTTAATAAAACCACATATATAGAGAAGGATGAGTACAATCCAAGACAGAGGGTACGTACCTGCTGTTGTGGAGGAGGAAAGCGCTGATAAGGTGACTGCTGTGCTTGCTGCTGCTGAGCGTTTGGCGGGTAGGCTGCAGGCGGCCCCTGTGGATGCTGGCCGTGTCCCGGTGGCTGCTGCGGGTGGGACTGCGCCTGCTGTTGCTGCTGCGGAGGGGCCTGCTGGGGGCCTTGTGAGGAACCTGCGTAGCTGGGTTGGCCTTGGGATCCCGAGGGAGCCTGGGAACTTGGCTGCTGTGCGGTCTGAGTGGGAGGCCCCTGCTGCTGGACGTACGGAGACTGGCTGGGCTGCGTGGCAGACGCCTGAGAGTAAGGTGGCTGAGACTGGGGGGCGCCTTGGGACGGGCCAGGCAGGGGACCCTGGGACTGTGGGGGCATGTGGGGCTGTTGATATGGCGGCCCCCCCTGGTTGTGTGGAGCTGAAGACGGAGGGTGGGGCTGCCCGGGGTAAGGCGACTGCCGCCCAGGCTGACCGGGTTGGGGCTGGGAGTAAAGGGATTGCTGCTGGCTCTGATGCGGAGCCTGACCTGGCTGGTTGTAATACGGCGCCTGGCCCTGAGAGCCGTAGCCTCCTGGTCCCTGCTGGCCATAAGATCCCATCTAAAATGAAAATATATGCACATCTCAATTATGGACAATGCAGAATTCCACTGGAAACAATTTTAGGTCACATCTTCTTTGGATTATTAATTCACAATCCTGATGTTAGATGTGATATGAGAACTCTGTGTCGCTGTTAAAAACTGAAGCTGTTGCAAAAAAGCTTAAAATTTTAAAAGAAAATGTCAGTGTGGCTGGACATCCCAAGTTAGCCTCCAAATATAAGGCAAACACTTTTTGTTTAAAAAAAAAACAAACTATAGAATCACCTGGTGCCAATATTTGATGACTTTAGAAATACTCAAAATGAATTATTTTAATATAATGAAGCCTTTTTCAACTACTTCAAAATTTGTTGCATCATTTTTATATATATATATATAAATCCATTGTGTGTTTCTGTCAAAAGAGAAAACTATCAAGTCTACAATCAAATCTACAGGGTCCCTTTCTAATTGAGCATTAGAAAATCCTGATTACAGAAAAAATAAGGCAGCGATGTGGATCAGTGTACAAATCAAATATATTTTGAATTTTCACTCACGTTACTGTTTTTTCATATTTAAAGTTGGAATTTAGGTGTTTAAATAAGCATGCACTTTGACCTCTTACAGCAGATATGTGAGAGGCGCTTCACATGGTCATGTTTTACCCACAAAGTTCAGGGCCATTTGAAATCAGTCAGATCCACTTTGATAGATTGAATTTAACACCGACTGGTTCAGAAACAAATGTGGAATCATATCTGGGTTTAGTTTTTCTTTTGTAGGCACTTTTTGTTTTGGTCGCTGTTGATTTAGTTGACTTTGTTTTAAGTAGTTTTGATTTTGCCTCTTAAGACCATGATCAAATAATCTTCTTTGTTTAAAAGCATGCTAGTTGTTTTTTTTTTGTCTCACATTTATTTGATTTTCATTATTTTAATAGAAAAGCACAATCGAGGACTATGTCTGAGAATTGGCCAATGACTGGAAGACCAAAGCTACAGTTACTTTGTAGCATTGTCTAAATGCTGTCCGTTACCAAAACAAGCATGAACGAACACAAATAAGTAATAATAAAAAAATTTATTTTTGAATAAGACGCGATACCTGTGGACCGTAGGGCATAGCACCCATGCTTCCTGGTGTACGACCCGGCATGCCTACTGGGTATCGCTGTGGACCTGGTGTGCCGTAACCCTGGCCAGGGTACCCAGGCCCAGACTGAGGACCTGTAGGAGGCACCTGTTGAGACTGCTGGCTGTACGGACTGCCTGCTCCATATGGCTGACCTCTCATTTTTCCCATTGGATCCATAGGACCAGGAGGCTGAGAATGCCAAAAAACAAACTTGTTTAATGAGACAAAAACAGGAAATAAACACCAAAACCTATGAGCAGTCTCTCTTAAATTTGTGTAATTAGAGTATTACTTCATTTCAAAGGCTAAAAAAAATGCATCACTGCAGTACTGAGGTCATAAAGCAGTTTCAGTGAATGAGCAATTTGTGCTTTTCTTCACCTTATTTCCCACGGTCATTACCCTGATTTTTTTTTTCACTTCACTCTGCCATAGTTTCGGAAGTCAACAGAGCTATATATATCTGCTTTCGAATGGAGGGCAGCCTGCCCAATACTAAACATATCCCAGCTGTGCTCCTGTTTTGAGCCTGGTCCAAGTAGGGGTTTTTTTCTCCCCCCCAAGAGAAGGCGGTTTGGCTTCGGATGAATGACACCAGAAATGAGGGAAGGGCTTTAACAACGGCGAAAGGAGAGTGAAAACGGTGCAAGAGCTCACACACCACTATAACCACTATAACCTCTCCATCCAAAAGATTTCCCTAATAACTAAAAAACGACCCTTAATGCCGTTTCGATTTGCGCCGAAAAGAGCGTGTGCTCACCTACAGCGCTCTCTTTTAGAAAGAGAATACAAAGTGCCCTGTGTGACAAACTGTAAATCCACATTAATGAGGTGAAATAAATAGGCATAGCACATGGCTAATCTGCATAAAGTAGACAGGAAACTCCCTTGGTGGGTGAGAGATGGCGAACTGCTTTCTGATTGGCTTGGGGTGGGGAGGTTGAGGGAGGTGAGGGGGGGGATTCTGCAGACACATAAAGTCAAACTTGTGCAGCATGCCAGACACAGCAGTCATATAGCTGCCAAAACAAGGTTCAGGACTGGACTTGTGGAGAGATACATCCATCACTCTTTACAAGGTCAAAACCGATTAAAGGTTTGCTTTTGAGGTCCAGACCGGCCAATTCCAACTTTAACAGATTCAGGTTGTTTTTGTTTTTTTCCTTGTAAGGACTGTAATGTGAAGGAGAAAAAAAAAAGACTGGAAGTTCCTTTGACTGTAGTAGGAGTTTTGGATGCAGCATAAAGTAAAGGAGTAACAAGATCATTCCCATTTATGTATCACAGCATATTCCCAAAAAAAGACATCGTCCAGCTACTGATATCAAAATATGCACAGAACAGTTACTGTTTAAAATTTGCTAATATGACCCATCATATTGACACTATTGTGTAAAAGTTTTTTAAAAATGCTGCCAGAAAAAGTTCCAGAATAAATGTGATTTTTTTAAAAGACCACAGAGCAATGCAGAACTGCCCCTTCCCCTCCTGTTGCTGCAAAATGCAGCTGGCTGAAAGAAGACTATGTCACAAAATAGTTGGATGTATCTGAATATTTTGGGTCATCAAAAGAAAATAATAAAGTGCGAACAAAGGGAACAGCATGAATCAACTGCAGTCATTAAGTAACAAATTTGGTCTAAAACAATCATGTCATGCTGCTTAATTTACAAATACACAATATAGTACCATTAAACGGTGTCAGCTAATTTTAGTCATTTTTTAACATATTAGCATCAGTCCCATCAGCACAATTAATCAGACAATCAAATAGTCTGTCATTTTAGAAGATTCTGTCTCAACTAGAAAATTTATTTTACTATTTAAATTGATGGCGAACAGAAGCAAATGCCATTTTGTTTTAATAAAGAATAAGCTCTGTTATCTTTACGTGTAAAAAAGAAAAATCCCAATTCTATGGCAATAACCTTGAAGCTGACGAAAGTTATTACCATAGAATTGACTATTACAAGTCAATTAACTTGTGTTTACTTTAACCACCAAAAAGACCTGGTGCTCATATGGGATTTTACATTCCAATGAGATGAGACAGACAGAAATGATCCCAGAATTTTTTTTTTAATCATAGTTTAATCTTTAACCTGCACACGTGATCTTTTGGAGTTTTTTCTGTTACATTTTCAGTTGAAATTGTGTTCACACACAACTTGTAAATTAAAAACTGCTTCGCATTCTTTATATCGAGGCACAATCAAGTACATCATTATGTGGACTGGAGCCTCCATGACACATTTGAATTCTGGTAACAAACAACTAAGAGATATTGAACAGCTTTGAATATAACATTTTCTCTGCCCCAAGCAGCTTTAGCATTGGCCAATGTTTATTGAAAGTAAAAAGTGGAACTGAGAGAGGGAGTGAAGCAGAAATACCTCCGATGACCCTGTGATGAGCTAACGCTGTGTGCTCTTATCAGCAACTGTTGCCTTGCATCACATGTAATTATAAATGGCCATGAGCAGCGGATGAGGAGCCAATCAGATTTCAGCTCGCATGTCAACCCAAGACCAACTATCTCCTGGCTTTGACAGTAGGATTTTACCTCCACAATTCAAATCCCACTGCAAACTGCAACCTGGAAAAGGCTGCTCACAGTCACTCACAAGGCAAGAGCTACCTGTTTACAGAAAGCACAGCAGCTCCACAGAACAAGGAAGCGCATCTAATCGATATATAATCAAAAAAATCTAAGAATTTACAGCCTTCCGTGATATCCCCTGGGACAAATAAACATTTTAAAGAGGACCTACACAGGCCATTTAACTGACCGTGAAGCCCTCATTCGGCACGCAACACATTCCTTCCGTTATGGCCACAAAATTACAGCTCAACGGGCAAGAAAACAGTACAAACATCAGGTTGTGAACAACTATATCACACTAATGTGCGGGTGTTTGTTACATAGTCGTACAGGATAACTGCACTAATAGCAAATGTATTATAAATCTGACGTATAAAGGGAGAAAAATGTACGGCAAGAAAAACGAGCCGTTGCTCGTATTTTCGCCCTCTTTTCAAAGTCGGGCCTTCTTGGCTCCCTTAACATAATTTCCTCAACTTATACCCAAACCAAGCACCACTCTACTCTTAAAACGTGCATTTAGAAATAGAATTAAAGCAAAAATTATTAAGTGGTGTGCTGTAAAGAGTGAAAAAATACACACGAGAGGCAGCCATTTTAGAGTCTTTGCGAACTACTATCAGACAATGGCTGGCCTGCTACGTTGTGAACTAGCTCAGAGGAGGGAAGCAGACATGCTAAAGCCCTTTTAGCGGTTAAACGGTCGGGTTTACCTGGGTTCTGGCTAGAGGCTGCCCAGCACTCCCCGGACTCATGGGCGACGGGTGATGGGTTCTTTGTTGCCAGCCTGGGTTGCTCCCTGCGTACTGACCGCTGCTGCCCATATCTGCTGGTCCTTTACTAGCTCCTTCCTGGCTGCTGTAGTCGCCACCAGACGGATAGTTTGGATACCCCCGTGTTGAGCTGGGAGAGGTCAGGAGCTTGTTGAGCGTCGGTGTGGATGTTGGTTGGGGATTTCCGATGTTATATCTCTGGTTACTGTAAGATCCAGCCATCGCCGTGGGTCCTCCCGGCGGTGGCTGCTGCTTAGCTGGCTGGCCCCCAGCTGTCGGCGCCTGAGCGCTGCGAGGGGAGTTCATGCCGAACGCCTGGCCCGGGTGTGGAGTCCTGTTCGGGAATGGGTTGTAATTGTTAAACTGGTGATTCGAGAAGCCATGGTCGTGTGAATTGGGTTGATACGGGTCCATCATGTTGCTCGACTGCACACCCGGACCCGCAGCAGCTGCCATGCCAGGGCTTTGTTGTCCGCCATATTGATGAAAAGCGGGCCGACCGTAGTGCTGACTGTATCCGTACGAAGGCGGAGAGAAAGTGGGACCGTGGTGATGCACGAACCCGGGGTGGTTGTTTCCCTCCGGTCCCACAGAGTCATTCGGGGTATTATTATTAACCCTGGGCGGGTTCCCATTCCCGTTCTTCATCTCTGGTTCCCCTCCTCCCCCTGCATTTCCACCGTCGGCCCCGTCCTGCAGATCCCCCCGGCCCGGCGATTCGCTGTCCAAACACGGCTGTTTTTTGTCGGACTGCTTGTCTCCTGGAACCGTATCTTCCTTCGGGTCTCGATCCGGCTTTTTAAGTTCAGAAGGCGGACTAGTGTTAAGAGTGGCGACCTGAGCGGCCATGATATACCCCCCCAACTCTCTCCCTCTCTCTCGCCGAGTCAGTCACAATCAAAAGCTAGCATTGAATATAAATAATTGTTTAAAACCATCAATCCTTGAGTCGAATCATTCCTATCCCTTCATTCCGGACCGAATCCGGCTGCCATCACCCCCGGTTTCAGCTCCGTAAGTAGGGTTAGAGAGGTGATGGAGGCTCCATACAATGCGTAGAGAAGCGACAGAAATTGTTGTGGGAGTTGTGTTACCGAGCCCGGGTAGAGGCAGGGAGCTAACCCAACCAACACGAGGCTCAGCTACATACAGCCATTTTACCCAGCCGCACGAGTGGCTGCAAAACACGGAGCGGATCCCCTCGAGGCCGGACAGGATTTTTTTCCTCTAAAAACATCACGTAAACTATAGATGGAATATTTTCTCCTCAAGACGAGCTTCATGTTTGCGCAAATGAAACACAAATTTGACTCAGTAAAAAAAGGCATTCTGCAAAAAAGTATGGCTCATTTATTAGATAAGTGAAAGTGTTGCTCATTCATGAGATAAATTGAAACTAATTATTCTTTAACATCCAACTGTTTTCTATCCGTATAAGTGTAGATATCAAGAGAACACATGATATAGACGTGTAACAAGCATTTAAAGGCCCCACACAGTCAAATGAATGCAGATTCCGAGTATGTGTCAGAGTGTTAGGCAAACATGGCTTAAATGTTTTCATAATTGTACGTCTCTTGCGTCTCCTTTTACATTTATTTCTGCACTGTCTGGTAGCTGTAGGGCCAAATGGCATGAGGAAAATACACATTTGAATCTTCATAGTAGAATACTGATTAAATTCATTGTGGTGACACTTTACTCTTTCTTTTTCATCATTAAAATGTTCCCCCACCACTATCCCTGAGCTCTATCATTTTGTATGATGTAAAAGCTATATAAGATGCAAGTGTGTCAAGGCCAATTGAATTCCATTCAAATGGCCAAATATAATATTAGGACAGAGAGACCATAAATAGAGATGCATTGATTCACCAGAAATTGCTCCCAAATAGTCCTCTGCTATTTTGATTTTGTGTTGATACAAAATTTAGGAGGATTTGGGCCCGTGGATATGACCCACTGGGTCATGAATTTCTTTTTCATATTCCAAATGAAATAGTTTAGTAGTTAGATACACATAAACTTGTCCATGTGGAAATACCTTTTTTAAAATAAAAAAAAAAAACCTGTGTTTGCCCTTTTAAGTCTCTTATAGCGTTCCAAGAAATGTTTTCATCCATATAAAAAAGATTCAGTGTTATAACTATGCCAGACCTTAGTGAGGCAAAGTCACTGAAATATACCAAAAACAAAGCTTAGAGAGATTCTTCTATCTGACATATTTGGGCTGGATTTGAGATGGGGCGATGACATCACCATACTGATTTGAGATTGAACCATGACATCATCATACTCATTTCTTGCATGAAAATCCAACAAATGAAAACACATACATTAAATATTCTGGGCCCCCCAAAATGAACTTCCTGGGTAAGCCCTTGATAAAGCCCAGATGATTATTGTGACATATTGCACTTCTTTAGTTTTTTTGCATCTAAACCTCTTCATTTGGCATCTCCCTGTAAGAGTCTACTCTGAAAGTGAAGTAATTTTGTATCCTGTTCAGGGTTTATTTTTAGGTTGGAACATTGGATGGGTTAAACACCTTTAATAAAAGTTGCTGGACTCACAGTATTTGTTGGAGACAGCCAAAAGATATTTATGGTATTTTGGCAACATGGAGGGGAGATTACAGTTCTGGTGTCATTTTCAATAATTTCAGAGACAATGAGTAACTCTTTATTTCAGACAAGGTGATTTTTTTTCTATGTTTCATATTATATTTTTAGTTATTTTTCATGTTTTTATCTTGACTGTTGTGCTTCACTTTTAAAAATATAACTTTTGCCTACATGCAGAGAATTATTCTAATAATCTGAAATCAATATTCAAACAACTGTTAAGGAATCATCGGTTATGAGGGGAAACTAATTCATGTCTTAAATATAACATTTCAGTGATGCAACTGCTGGAGCTCACTATTAAATGCAAGTGAGTGATGTGTAAAAGCCCAAAACACTTAAAATTCACACAGATTCAGTGTGAGCGCCAGTGTCTTACACATGTTTTCATCATTTCACATCTGTTGCATCTGTTCACTTTGCATGTCTCTCCGCTGGCTTCTTCACGCAGTGCACTCATTTCGCATCATATTATTTCTATCAAGTGGGAAATACACTTCTCCAAAGTGTTCAGATGAAACCAACTGGGCTGATGTTGGTTGTTGAAGTAATCGAGAAGGCAGTTATCATTGTATCACGAGACAGTAATGTTGATCATTTTTTGAACGTCATATCAGGTCGTGTGCAAAATTCTGTCACATTTCTGCGTCATTTTGTATCTTTTTTTCTAGTCATTTTTGGATGTCTTGAGGTCTTTTTGTGTTGCATTATGTTTTAGATGTTTAAGTTAGGAATGGTTTGGGACGAGGATCCCAAGGTTTTGGTTTCAGCTTAAATATAATACTCAAGGTTTTGCTGTATCATAATATAAACAAAGCATATTTTCTTACTACTTTTATTTCAAGCAGAAAAGCAAAAGTATCCATACTGCTGCTTAAGTGATACGATATGTAGATTATTACAAGGATAGTAATGTTATCTTTGAAAGATAATTAATACCAATGCTTTCTGAATATATATGACTAGTGGTGAGGCTTTATGTGGCAGTATGGCTCTCTGCCCAGGGCGGCTCAGCTTAGGGAGAACCACGAGACAGAAAAATGGCCTTAGTCATTCTCAAGCAGATGTCATTCTCGAAAGTAGACCCTCAATGAAACTGAAGCTATTGCTTTACATCGCATATGACTGACAATCATTAAGGTAACATTTGATTTTTAACAAATTATTCAGCACAAAAGTAAAGAGCAATTGCTAAAGAGCAAATGTTGGTCATTTTAGCAGAAGTCTGAACTGCATTTTCCAGTATCTAATTGAAAATTACACATATTAAGAATGGTCTGTTCTCAGTTGAGTTTGTTTTCAGTGGACCGAGATTTTGTACAAAATGACTCTTGAGTCACAAGTGACTCAAGAGTCATTTTATAGAGGAAAATACAAAACGAACATTTCCAGCCGATTGCACCAATTTAGATTTAGACAAGTGTGAAAACAATATATTTGTCCCAACTTATTAACATGAGCTCAGTGTTTTTTAGTTCTTTATGTTATCTGCAGGTTGTAACTTAATGTTTGCAGAACAGGGTTTCCAGACGAGTGTGTTCGGTTGTGTGCGTGCAGATGCAAGGTCTAGGTGTGTGCAGCCAAATTGGTCTTATTAATGTGAGGAAAAAGTGCATTAGTTATCTTTCAGCCAGCTGACCGACTGTACACAGCAGCAGCCTGGGGATTAGCAGCTTTTGTTCCTTAATGCTCCATTCAGCATGACAAAACTTCTTCTTTGTCTTTTTCGCTGTTAACTCATTTTAAGGATATTAAACTTTAGAAACATTATGAATGACTAAAAAATATTCGCTATTTTGAAACCACGATGTTCTTAAAGCCTTGGTAAACACTGATGGTAAGATTAATCCCTTTATAGTTACGTTAAACATTTTGGTAATGTTCATGACAAAGCAGTAATGTAAGAGATTTACTCATCAATCTGTAGTCCTGCATCAAAAGGCTAAAAACAATTTGAAATCAGTTTGTTTGTCACAAGCAGTATTCATTTTTCATATAGAGAAATAAAAAAACTAACAAAATCTCATAAATCTGCCTGTGTGTTGTCTTTTTTATCGGCACTGTTTTCAAGAGTATTTTGTAAAGAGAGGCAACACGCACAGGTTTTTCCACAGCAGAAGGAAGAAGCCTTGCAGCAAGCGAGACTACCAATGCACATTCCCTCCTGCTCCCTCCCCTGCCTGCCTGCCTGTCTGCCTGCTCTGCTCTCCTCTACCACCCCCTCTCCTCTTCTCTCTCCGTCTGTATCTCACTCCAGCAGAAACACACTCTCTGCTGAGCGTGGGGGGATGGGCGCACAGGCTCCTGCTCTCTTTCTCAGCCTGCTGCCATTGAACTGAACCAAACAGAAAATTAAAACAGACTTTATCTAGCTGAAATAAGACACGTAGGCAGCTTCAAAGTCTCACAACGACTAAGAAGAATTAACCATCAGAGCTCTGTGTGCTCTATAGGCAAATGAAGCAAACAGTTTTTTTCTTTTTCTTTTTCCTCTGGCAGCATAGGGTGTGTGCTCTGCATTGAGCAGGGGTGGAATGGAAATGAAAAGTGTGACAGATAAGGAAATCAAAGGGTCTTTTTCGGGAGGAATAATTATAAAATTTAAGTCATGAGACGCGTAGTTGGTCGATTGGGTATTGATATAAATTCTGATTTGGCATGTAAGTGGGACAAGAGTGGCTTTCGGTTTCTTTTCTCACTCTAGACACACACACACAAACACGCACACACACACAAAACTGTCTCTCTTGCTCTCTCTTTTCACACACAAACACACCACACATCTACCTCTAGGGGGCTTATAGAGGGAAAAAAAGGCAGGAAGTACCAATGAGAAGGCATACTTGATCACATGTACAAACACTGAAACACAATTTAACATTCTGCCTGACACACCCCCCTAATGCACACAGAGCTTTGCAGGCAGGAAGCTGTCCAGAGATAATTTGCAGCTATATCACACCACAGAGGGTTAATGTGATTTCCCACATTTGTGCGAGGCTCGTGAAGTGGATCACGCTTTATTTTAGTCTGACTGCAGTAGAGCGGGAAGACACACAAAACACACACACACACACACCCCCACACACCAACTATGCCCAGTGATTAATGTGCGTCTTGGACTGTCTGTTTGTTGGTGGTGCAAAATTCATAGATATGTAATTTTTAAAACAGATGTTGCATTGAAAAGGACACAATTGAAACTTGTGCTAATAAAAAAATATATAGTTTAAGCCAGATTTAGAAAAAGGGAATATCTTCCATCCCAAAGACCAGACACAGGGCCAGTTGTGCAGAAACACAGATTTAATGTGGCTTCCTCTCCCCGCCTGACTTAATTTTTCTGCTTTGGCAAAAGGAAAGAAGTGAAGCAGACTTTTGGGGATCTGGGAGCAGGTTTTTGCAAGCACATGTGCCATCTGCCGGCCAGAACAGAGCCAACACACAGCAGAAACTTTAAGCTATTGCTGCTTATCTGATGCGGTGCTGACGGCTTTGATTCGCGCTGGTCCGTGTTAACCAGCAGTGTTCACTCCGTTCCTGTTTAGCTGTAAAGGATTACTTCAGCTCCAAAGAATTGCATAGGTAGCTGTTGTACTATGAATGTTGAAGACACCACCATTTAATCTTGCATTTGTCACATTTAATTTGGGTAAAAAGCAAAAATGTAGGTCTGCAGATGCATTGTGAAATGAAGTCCACACTTATTTCAAGGGACAATATTGTATAAAATCCACTTTTTGATGAATGTTATCCATTCATTAAAAACATACCTGCAGTGTGGAGTGCTTTGATTCTGTCACGCATGTTTTGAGAAATACTTGAATCTCCCATGGCAACCATTCATGGTGCCTACACGCTTGCTCTCACACTGCCTTTTCCACAAAGCTCCTCCAGCTCCTTCTGACTAGCACCAGCAGCAATTAGCAAACACCTGGAAGAGCGGCGCATGTGCTGAGCTTAACATACAAGCTACTTCTCATTGAGGGTAAAAACGCTGTGAAAGCCTTAGTTGTGAAGGCTGAGAGTCTGAAAGATCCTGATCCTGATCAACATTTGCTCTTTAACAATTGCTTCTTAAAGACACAGAGTCCTAAATCCAAGCCTCTTCAATTTTAAGTTAACATTTCATTTAAGTTACATTTGCATTTTTATAAGAACTGAAGTTAACATAGTTATTCTACTGCACTATAAAATTGCATTATGTGCCCAGGAAATACATCATACTACCCCTTTAAAACAATCGGATCTATAGCAAAAATCAGAGGGACGTTTTAGTGATCATAGAAATGAATATCTTAGCTTCCCTGTTCCCACTGAAGAAAGGTGTCCCCTCAGGATACCACCACCACCATGTGTAGGATGTGATCATGGTGATTTGCAGTGTTAATTTTCAGTTACATACAAAAAGTTCTGTTTTGGTCCAGACACTTTAAAATTGTGCACTAGCTTGTGAGTGTTATGTGGTACTGCAGAACATATGGCATGCACAAAAAAGCTAATATATATATATAAAAATCAAAGCTTTTTACAAGTTTCAAAATTGTACATTATTCAATTTATTTTATTATAATAAACTTTACATTACAAAGACCAACACAAACTGGTTCAGGAGTGCTAAAATGCCTGCAGTTTTGTCCATTTCATTTGAGCTTTTCGTGTTACAGTTCCATCATTTCCTCCTCCACGGTCTTCTCACCGGTTTCAACGTACCGCTCTTGCACTCCAAGAGTCCTAGGGAGTCAGACGTTAAGGGAAAACACATCAAAGTCCCACGAATATTCAGTGCATGTTATTATTACATAATTTTTTTTGACATAACTGATACTTCTGGTGAAGTATGACCTAACGGCCAGAGTATGTAAAACTTTAATGTGTTTAGTTTGACTCTGAACCCAGATGAGTCACCGCAGTGGCTGAGAAAGGATACGAGCTGAACTGGAAGTCTGCCCCCACAGCCGCTGACATCATCGCCTGCAGATTCCTCTCCTCCAGGTCTCCGAAGCAATACCCGTTGGCCTTGTCCACCGCCCGTAAGACCTGAATCATGCTGTCCTTGTCCTGGGGAGAGGAAAAGCAGTAGCATGTGATCTGGGGACTTCCCCGAAAGAAATTCAGAGAAACTGTCCCCTGACAAAACATGTGCCTAAAAATACTCTCACTGAAACCCTTGTCATACATTGTATGAGGACATTTCTATTTGTTGTTTCAGCATCTGCAAATTTTTTTGTTAGAGAGGGATTTTGATGTGTTTTTGTAGAGAACACAGTGATCAGGCTTCCTCAGTCTCAGTCTCAGGTTTGACTTTGTCAGATAAATGAAGATACATAGGAAGCAACAAAAAGTTGGGACTTCTGATAAAAAGTCACATTTTACTCGGTTCTCACCTATTGTCAAAGATTAGTCTTGCTTTAAACTCGCAACATGAAGAATAAAAGTGTAAAAAACAAACAAACAAAAACAACACTTGTAGCAATAATAGGTAAAATGAACATTTACAGTCCTGTAACAAATGCCAAGATTCTGTATCAGAGGAAAACAACCAGATGATTCTTTTGTTTATAAGTCCTGCCAGGGAAAAATGCAGCTGAAAGCATAATGAATTTTTAACACTCCCATCTCTTTACACATGACTGCTCCAATCTTTAGCTTCAAAGGCTACAGGTTTATTACTGACCTATTAAACATTATATAAACTACTTTTTGCTTTTATTAGTTTAAATGTGAAGGAGCTCATTAATATTAAGTTACTATGAAGCTAATACATTATAGCAAAACTGAAGACTTTAAACCACTGGCAAAAGTTGCTTGGTAAAATATTCTTAAAATTTATTCAGGATTCCTACTGAAGCAAAACACTTTTAGAACTGTCCTATATGTCTAATAACAATCCTCATCACAATGCCAGTGTGTGCAATATCACAATGGACAATAGGATGTAACCAACGCAAGGGTCCTCCCTTCATGCTCCAGTCAGATGGAGATTAACTCCTTCTATTGTATATTCGCAGCAGCTCAGACATTGAAGCTCACAGAGTTTTGCTACCTTTGCGAATCGACTGACAGCTGAAGCGGTACCTGTACGTTGAGAGGCACGAAGGACACCAGGCCGTAGTCTTGGATAACTTCCGCTAACTTTTCGTTAAGATGGCGAAACTTCTTAAAGAAGGGGTCTGCAGCCAAGTGATCGAGAAGATAGGTGAGGTCCATGACCTCTGTGTAGAAGTCGAGGTTGAATGCTGTGAAGCAAAAAGTAGAGCGTAAAGCCATTTGACAGAAACTCTTCTTTCTTCTCGAGTTATAATGTGAGTAAGTCTTTGCATACCTAGCTTTCCATATTGTTCAATCAAGTCCATCTTGGAGAGGATGTTGACGTGAGGAAGCTCCACGTGCAGCATGGTGGAGAGAGAAGTGCACAGCACTGAGATGAACTTGGCCGGGTCGGCGCAGTAATGAGAGTCTACAAGGTGCACCGCTGTGAGCTGAACATAAAAAAACACCAGCAGTGTGACAGAATGAGAACCAGTTCATCTCGTTTTCAGATTGTTAAATTAGCATGCTGCATGCAGTGCCTTGTAAAAGTATTTATATTTACAGTGTTTTCATTATCTGAACTGTTTCACATTTGGGGTAACACATTGGAAAACTATATTTCTCTGGGATTATATTCACAGTTGCTTTGGATTATGTTTCTACAAGCTTTCAAATCTAGAGAAGTGATATTTTTGCCCATTCTTTTTAAATTAAGTACACCATCACTAGTCTTTTGCAACTTGTAACACATTTTTTGAACAAGGATTGAGCTGAAGTAAAGTGGATTTAAATATTGATAAAGTATGCAGACTAGACTCTCTTTACTAATGAGCTGACTACTGCACGGGGTTTTCCTCAGGAGTATTGGAGTAAAATGGGATAGGTCTGTGGCAAGACACTGTATTGTTAAAGTCTTACATAAAGACTGGGATAGTTATTTATTATTGGTAAATAATCTTACTCTGAAATTCCACTTGGCCAGCTGAGAGAATATATTCTTCACTGAACTCTGGTGGGTGTAAAGCTCCACCTGCCCAGGACAGTCAAACAAGAAGTAGCAGTCACTGTATTGTGTCAGCTTGCTCTCCAGCCAGTCCAGGTTGGCCTCCACGTACTCCATACAGTAAAGAAGTCCTCCATTAGGCCCGAGTTTCAGGTTCTCCATGACATCATCCAGGGTGCCAGCTCCGCGACATCCACTGCACAGGAATAAGGAATCCCTTCGTTGGCCGGGTCCATGTTCACCACCACCACCTTGCGTCCCAGGCTGGTCAGGAACTGTTGCATCCCCTGGCAGTAGGTGGTTTTACCTGAACCTGGTGGGCCGATGACCACCTGACCGAAGCGCAGGGAGGGTTTGAGTCCAGGCTGAACGGACATGTTGTCCAGGAGTTACGATAACCGGGACCAGTCAGTCAGAGGGAGCAGGTGTGGCAGCATCAGGCTGTGTTGCTACCGAGCAGCTGCTGTTTGTTGCTGCTGGTAACAAAAACAGGCACAAAAAATCCTCTTTCTCACACTAACAACTAAACTAAAAAAATCATAATAAAAAAATCCTGTACCTTCCTTCGATAAAAAAGTTGAGTAATTTTTTAAAAATAACCTAAACGAAAAAGTTCCAATTAAACGTTACTGAAATAACTTATTGAGATTTTTAGACATCAAAATACACCTAAACATCAATAAATATGTGCCACATATCGTCTCGTAAGTATTACGCATGCAAACTTCAGTTGCTAGCTATCAGGCTAAAGCTATGAATATAACCCGGAAATAACGTCCGGGTTATTTCGGTTGCTTTTCAAAATAAAAGCCGCCATTTCTTAATTAACACGATGTTTTTCCATTTTAAAATGTAACACAGCATCATATTAAGTTTTAAAACATTTGTCTTTCATTGTTTTAATTAGATAAACAAAAAGTTAATTAAGAACTCACAGCAGGCTTTTCAAAAGTGCGCTGTATTTAGTCAATTTAGAAATAAAACACGCATTCAAATTATTTTTATGGGGAAGAACTGGAGGAATAAAACGATATAAAGAGAAGAGGAATGCAAACTTTAAAGTTAAGGTACTCTGCTGATTAGTAAACCTTATGCACTTCCCTCTATGACTGGACTCTATTGAGGGAGGGAGAGCCTATAGATGGATATCATTTTTATGTCTGTCAGACTTCTATCTGCTCTTTCTCTGTGATTTTCTTCCTGGGAGGTGAAATTGTACCCCAGGTTCTGTTTCTTTTTTTCTTTATTTTGTTGGCTGCCAGCAGGTTTTCTCAAAGGACTGCTCTTTATTAGCTCTGACCAGGTTTTTTATTCCTGTTGAAATAAAAAGAAACAAAAAAACATTCCCACATCATAATGCTGCCACCATCGTATTTATAAGTGGGCCTAATGAGTTCTGGGGGTTTGTTTTACTCCACACAGTTATTAGGATGTCGACCAAAACGTAAAATTTTTGTGTCAGCAGAGCAAAGGTTCTTCTGGGACATGTTTACTTTGGATTATAGCAAACTGCAGATAATGGCTTCCTTCTTGTTATTCTTTAGTAAATGGTAGTTTCATAGTTTTAGTGCTGCAATATGCTAAATTAATATTACTTTATGGAGTAACAGAACCATTGTGAGGCACACAAGGGAAAATATGGACACAAAAATAAAAAATGTTAAATTTTTTATTATAAAAATCTAATAAATAAAACGGAGCTACATATTTTGCACATCGCAGTAGATGTCATCTTTTTAATCCAATGCTGCCGCCTGGCTGCCAGCCTCCGTACTTCATGCTGGTGTTGGGTTGTCGCCTCCATAAGGTGTCGCCCTCGTCTATGTCTTTGGGTTTGTCGTACACCGTACCAATGAGATAATTTGTTCTGGCCTTCTTTGCAGGGTGCAACAACAACTTTTCTCCATGATATCTGCAGTAAAGAAATCCAGAATTCAGTTTCCTCCACTATCAGATGGTCCTTGAATTAAATCCTGCCGTTCATTTATTCTCTTTCAAGTATTCACACTCACCCAAAGCCTCTTTTGCAGCGTGGATGTTGGCCCTCATTCTCCAGAGCTTCAGAAATCCCAACCTGGCTGCTTCCCAGCCCTTCGCCGTCCCTCCAGCCTTGCTGCTCCATCACTCGTCGGCCAAAGCCCTAATCACATAAAAGAAATGAGCAACATTCACACACAAGAAAGAGTACAGGAACATGTGAGCTAAGTAAGCCTGCTTACTTTAGTAAACCTCTCGAAGCTGCCAATCGACTGATTGTGCCCTGATCCGTTTTCAACACCGTCCCTCAGCCTCTTCTCATAGCGCATTTTTATGTAGTCACGAGCGTCCATGTCGCCTCCATCTATGAGAGGAACGGTTAGCATTATTCTGACAATCAGGATAAAAGAATTGCTGTTTAGTCCACTATTTAATGAAGATGATGATCACAGGTGATAGAAACGGCTCAGATACCTTTATCATAGTAAACGCTCATGTCGACGTCCCAGTCGTCTGCCGTTTGCTCGTCAAAATCTACAAAAAGAGCAAAACCACATTGTTTTACAGGGAAGGTTGAGATTAAATGCATCATTTTTTTCCACCCATTTTAGCAAAATGAGCTCATGTGCATCTCACAAAAAGTTTCCCTTTTCAACAGCAAAAAAAAGAAACATAAAATATACATTTCTCTTTTTTTTTGCTATATAATTACAGTAAAAAAGCACTAGATCCACTGGAAGATTTTTTTCACTCAAAACATTTTCTCATGTGTAGCTGCAAAAAAATATGCCATGGAACAAAATGTGGAGAAATTCAAGAACTAAAACTTTTACAAGGCACTGTATATATCCAACTTTGAAATTAATTTGGAAAAAATAGAATTATATTTGCTGTTTTCCTTTCTTACCTCCCTCTTCCTCCTGCCAGTACTGAGCGTCAGTGTAGAAAACCAGACCAGAGCCTCCTTTTTCCCACTTTAACTCAATTTCCTCCTCATAAAGCCTCTCTTTGCTTCGCTCCTGGCTGGTCACGTCGTCATGCAGGGCCTCGTGGCGTTCCCACTCTTCACAGCGGTCGTCATCCTGCAACCAGGCATTATTTTATAAACCCAAATGAAAAGAGGATGGTTACATATGCACCCTAACAAAAAGATTTGTTTTGAAATATTCTTAATAAAACGTACGTCATCTGCATTTGACTGTGTGTCCTCCCCTTCTTCTTTTTCACTCTGCGTGTCGTCAGCCTCCGTTTTGTGTACATCGTCAGCCAAGGGTCTCGACTTTGAAGACGGAGCCTTCAGAGAGCCTGGCCCTGCTATCTCGTGTCCGGCAGCTGTCAGCACCGTCTCCTCTGTGGCAGGAAGGGTGCGTGTGTTGAGGTAGAGGAAGGGCACGTTTCCATAGCGACGGCTGGAGCTGGTCTTTGGGAAAGTGAGACCCAGCTTCCGGATGAGGCGTGGAGGGAGGCGACAGGACTGGATGAGTTGGAGGAAGACTTTGATGGGCGTGCCCACGTTCCCGCTCTGCATCAGAGCAGGTGGGTTCAGCTCCGGCAGCCTGCTGAGGTCAGCTTCAGTGAAGTGCTCAGTGAAGGAGACGTGGTGACGCTGCTCATACTTGGTTTTATAAGGGAAGGAACCTTCATCTGAAATGACAAGCAGACTTTATCTACATATCTTTTATCTTTTTCCAACATCCGAGGCTCCATTTAAAAAATATATGTTTTTTCAGCCTTAAACTTTTGGTTTGTTTTAAAGATTTTGTTGCCATTCTTCTGTAATGTTGGGGACTTGAGTACAAAACTTTGACAAAGACGAGTTTGATCATTTGCATGGGTTCCACGAAGCTTCATTTGAGTAATAAAGGGCAACTTCATTGTTGCTCTGTTTATAGTATCTGGACAAACTTAGATCAAGCACTATTTTAAATCCTCAAGATTTGTGTAAACGTATTCACTGAATAAAGACCATTTACATTCCAGTTTGTGATCTGTGATTGCTTTATATTGTTTGTAAAAAAATAACACTATTAAAGAAATGTATTCCATAAAGCAGCAATGCTAATGCTGTGCCATAAAGAACCACAGCGGACTATAAAGAAGTGAAATGGTCCACCTTTAAAAAAGAAACATCAAGGTGCATTTATCCACAGATTATATCAGCAAATGAAATCCCAAATCGCCCAATAAAACAAACAAATATCAAAATTAAACATATAATCTAGTTGAAATCTCATCAACTAGAGAGCCCTTTGTATTTCACAAATGCCAACATACTTTTATTATTGTTATTAATATTTTCTTTTAGATGTAGGAAAAAAAAAAACATTTTCTTTCTCTCGTACAGATCCAGGTTTGGGGAGTGAGGACTTTTATGGATTTGAGACGTGCGTAAGAGCCCTGAGTCACGTACTACAATGTAAGAGGTGAGATCATTGAGCAATTAATTTACTGCTTTATGAATTTAATGCCTACTTCCTGTCTTAAGAAAATGAGCAATACTCCACTTCAACAATGTAATCATATTTTATCTCTTTTATCTATATCTATATATATATATTATATTGCATCACTCACTAACCTTTGTCATGCGAGACTCTTACTCTCCTGATAACACAGCGTCTGGCCAGCCAGTTTCCCTTCGAGTTGATCCAGTGGTTCCCGGCATACATCCTGATGAACCTCTCAGCATGTTCAGCGTGTACTGAAACGATACAACAGCACGACCTCACCGCCACCGTCTTCGACACGCAGCTGCTCTGCGTTGATTCGTGGGGTTCTGGGGACACGGAGCTAGCTTTCTCTCCGTCTTGGTCCACCGTAGGTTCGAACCGTTCGGGCTCTCTTAGAACTTCTGGTCGATGGCGGTAGTGAAAACAGTGAAAGCCGCCGCTCTCTATAAACTGACTGAAATAATTTCTCAGGTCCGCCGAGTGGAAGGCTACGGGAATGTTGCTAATAGCTAGAAACACAAGAGGTTCCGCTTCGCAGTCCGCCATGACTGTTTACGTTCTCGAACGAATTTGGAAACGTCACTTCCGTTACTGTGCCGGCTCTGCCACTGCTTCCGCCACCTACTGAAACAATTCTGCTACTACAAGAAACAAACCGAGGTTAATGGAAAGTCATTGTGACATATAGTGAAACCGAAAATGTAAAAAAAAATGTTCTCCAGTAAAAAAAAAAAAAAAATCTGAAGCGTGTCAGCACTTTGTAAAACCTCATATCGCTGCAGTTATAGTTGCACGTTTGTGGAGTATGTTTCTGCCAGCTATGGACATCAAAGCTGCCTGACCTTTAGCTGCTGAAGTTCAGTCAACTTGGATGAAAACTATCTGGGAACACCAAAGATTTGGACTTTAACTGGATAGCTCTAACACATAAAATGTTTTGATCTTAAACTCGAGCTCTATGTTTCATGTTTCACTGGTCTGCAGAAAGGTGCAACTCCTTTCATGTATTGTTTGCACGCTAACAGATTGGGAGAAACCTAAATTTCCCACTGAGAGACATTAAAGGTTTCATTCTATTCTATTCTATTCTATTCTATTCTATTCTATTCTATTGTATTCAGCTCTACCAGTCTTCCCATCTACTCTGACTGGATTTTCTGTATGTATTCCCACAACCACTTGATGTCTTTAAAGGGATGGTGCCTTCACAGCGATATGCAGTGTTACGTTTCAGCTTTTTGAATATACACCAGAAATTTCAGGTTATTTCCAATCAAAGCGGTTTCTAACACATTTGCAATGTTTCCTACATGGCCTGTGGCTATTTTAAGCTGGACTTGCTATGGTTTGCTTTCAACAAAAACTTTCTTCTCGCTGCTCTTTCATAAAGGCCAGGTTTGCAGAAAGCAAAACTAATATTTGTCCTGTCAACACATTCCCTCACCTGTGCTGTAAATCTCTGCTGCTCCTCCACATTTACATTAGACCTTTTGGCTATTTGTGAGGTTGACTGGTTGTACTGGATTTAATTTAGAAATATTAGATTAAAAGCATATTTGATGCAAATGAGCAACCCTTTTTTAAAATTTTTATTTATATATATAAAAAACCTTTAAAGCCTTACATACTTTTTCTTTCACTTTTCAAAGTAGGTGTAACCTTGTGTTTATCACATAAAATCTCAAATAGAATATATTGAAGTGTGTGGTTGTAATGTTACAAATTGTGAAAAAAAAGTATAAATAATTTTGTAAAGCCAGGATCTCATACTATTTTTTGTGATATCAGTGGAATTATTGTACTAAAATATCAAAATATTGAAAGTTAAATTGACAACTCTCTCAAAGCAAGCTTACTTTTCTTCGTTAGAAACATTTATAAAAGCTGAAATCTATATTTACACTAGACTTTTAGACTCCTTGCTTTTTTTAACCATCTTGTTGCAGAAGTTTTGCAGATCTGCTCCGGGTTGTTGTGCTGCTGTCTGACACAGTTTTAGTCAAGATTCAGCCGGTGGACATCATGTAACATGACCGATTCAGACGTCCCTCTGTACAGACGAGTTCACAGTCAGCATGATGACTGCGTGGTGCCCAGGTCACCTGACTGTGAAACTAGTACATTCATTCCCCACCTGCTCAACAGGCTGCAGGAGGTGTTCATGCTGAACTGAGTTTGATTTCCTCTGAATCTGTTTCTGTGCACTTTAGTCTCACCTACACAGTTTTTTCAGAAGCAGCTTTAGAAATGTGAGTTGTGCTGGATTGTGGGGTTTTTTTTTTAGAGCAAAAAGACTTTCTCTTGGAGATGCATCCAAACTAAAGCTAAGTTTAATCAGCCTGCGTTGTAATGAACTTTTCAAATTTGGTTTCAATTGGAGAAAAAACTTGGATCTCAATATTTAATTCTTCATTTAGTTTTATTCTATCTATAGTTTAGTTGTGCACATCACGATCTGATCTTGGGGTGAACTTCCGTTTCTGTGGAGACTGGTTTTAAGATGTTTTCCTTTTTTATAATGACTGTCGTAATAAAAAAAAACAGAGGTCCAGTTTAAGCGTTTTAACCTATTTGGAAAGTTTCCAATTGATACAAACTTATATTGGAAATCATGATGTCTGTTCTTCTTGTGCAAACTTCTAAGTTTCTATTTCAAAGAGGTCTTCACGCTTATTGAGTGCCTGGAACTGCCAACGTGTGGAAACTACTTACGCAGATTGAACTTTGTTTTTTACACAATGCTAATATTAAGATAAGCTTCACGCTAAAGATCGGACACTAAGCTCCGCTTACTGCAATAGTTAAATATGTCAAATACAGTTCTGGAAAGGCTTATAAAATCATCTGCTTAATAACAATGTTTTCAATCTTTCACACAACTGAGTGTTTTTCCCGTACTGTTTCACATTAAATAAATGTGGTCAGTCAAAGTTCACTAACCCAGAGGCTAACTTCAGCTGTGGCCTTCAACTCAGACTTTATCATTATATTTTGTTAGTAACGGCCAGTAAAACTAAACTCAATAGTCTGAACCCTGACATCATTTTTACACATCATTTACCCCAGATTGTTCAGCTGAAGTCATGGTCACTCTGGTTATGAGAGGATCCTACGAATGACAAGAAATATGTTTTGTTATTGGTGTGTCTATAATTTTACCTAAACAACCAGTAAAAATGTCTACACTCCTCCTGATATACTTCTTCTAAATGAAAAGTAACATTTTCTATATATTTAAAAAAAAATTGAATCCTAAACCAAAGTGGTCTTGTAATCTAATGTCTACTTGACATCTAGATGTAGCAAAATAATGTAAAATAATAACCTGGACATTGAAATATTTATTGCTTGATGTTTATGATTTTGTACATTGAACATTTCTAGTATGCACTGATTCGTAGAGTAGAAGAGTATAATAAATATTACACATAACGTTTCCAGAGACAAAATTGTATTGGTGAAAAAAATTAATCAGACGTTATAAAAGCTTTATCATCTTAATAACTTCTTTACTTTTTAAAACCAGGTTTAATATTGCTTTTGTCAATAAAGGAATGTAAGCTCAATAAATTTAAGTGTAAATTTATTTCATTGAGGTCTATATAGTCATTGCATTTGCTACATTATATATCAAATTATAAATGACTGAGGGTTTTTTTACAGAAGCAACATGTCGAAGTCAAACATCACCACAGCTTTCCTGTTTTCCTAAAGTTAGACAGAATTCATATCTGTCCATTTTTAAACATGAAGTCTTGTGTAAAATTCCTCATAACTAAGTATCTTGGCAGTAACTAAGTATCAGAAAAGGAGCTTTCAAAAGCTCGAATTGTGTCAGATTTTTAAATAATTCCAAATTGTTTATATTTCCAACTTTTTTCTTTATTTCTATGAATATTTAGTAATATAATGTTTCATGTATTTATTCATAAATTCCAAGCTTTCTTTTATAACATTGGTGTTTACAAATTTAGCAACCAACTCCAGCCTACCTACTTCTCCTTGTCTCCTTTCTATCTAATCTGCTCCTCGTTGCTCATTATTCCTTGTGGTGTTCAGTAAACACTGTAGTGCTATCTGTAGTACACTTCGTCTCAGATTAGACCTACAGTACATTCTCAATTGCTATCTCACTTTAGGATATAGGACAGCCTTCTGCGTTCTGGACTTAAACACTAATATAAATATATATTTTTAGTGCCTTGTAAAACTGTTGAGAGCGCTCAAAGGAGTTATCAATTTAAATTTCAGGTGGACATTGACTGGGCCATTCCAACATATGAATTTATTGCAACATGTTCTAAAATAATCCATCGCGTCTCCAGCGATGCTTTCCTGCTGGAAGGCTGATATTTGGTTTCCATGGAAATGGCTGTGTAATACCTTCCAGACTGATAGATGTCAATGGACTCTTAATAAGGGCAGAATGTGCTGCTTTTTTATGCTGTTAGCCTAATTCGGGCTCTTGTAAAGATTACATTTATGTGATTTCTTAATTCTGACAGTCTGTTAGAGATTTCCAAATTTACGCACATAGTACAGGTTACTAAATAAAACCTCCTTCAAGTGCTGAGTAACAATGTTCTCATCATATAAATTTGACATGATCCACCTGTCTGACATTTATAAATGTGAGGGTATCCTGGCTTATTAGGTAATTTTTTATTACATCTTGCAAAAAATTTTAAAAGGTATTTCCTGTAGCTCCTTTTAGTATTTATATTATTTGTATTTCTGAGTGTAGTTTTTATATCCGTACGTTATAAAAACACACTGTTGTATTGCTTTAACTGTACATCCCTAATGCTATAGCAATAAAACAGCAGGTAAAACTCACTTGGTTGTTTTTTTGTCAAGTCACCACCGATGATCTCATCGCTCGCCCACATCAGGTCATTGAAAGTTCAAAGCAATGTGACACAACCTTGCTTAGAAGTGGGCCATAAACCTGACAGAGCAATACGAGTGTAAATGCGGCTTTAATTTCTGAGAACATTTGTTCAACAGCCACAACCTGATCTTGGTGTTGATGACCTTGTCCAAACAGAGCCAGGAATCGGCTGTATTTGCTGTGAAGATGAGCATGGAGTCATGCTCCTCTTCGTTGTTTACACACAGATCTGGGAGTTCACTGACCCAGTGGGAAAAATAACGGGAGGAAGTAAAGTTAACACAAGTCAGGTATCAGGGGAAGCTTTAGAAGAAGAGCAAGCTGAGTTATACGAAGTTTATATACATATATCACAAGCACGTTTACATATTTAAAATATAAATTATATTTAAAATATGTAAATTAAAGGATCCATGGATCTGGAATTATGTTGCAACCATTCCAATTCTTGACCTATTTAAGTTTGTTTTGATTTTAAATGACTGTAGATGTGAAGATTTGGATCATCTTTGGAAGGCAGGCATTACATCACGTCCAAGCCGAGGCAGTACTTCCTCTCTCCCAGAACCAGCTCCTTATTCCACTTATAGACTGAAGGACATTTTATTTTTACTGTCCAGGCTAAGATAAGTGTCTGTCCTCCGTGCCCGTCTCTGCCTGCTCCTAACCCTTATAAACACGGACCTTATCACAGCCATTTACAACTGTCATCATGCTTCATGAAGCCTGAGAGCTGCAGGGGTGCATTACAGGTCGCCCTGTAAAAAAAAAACAAAAAAAAAACTCACATTCCTCACGATTATGATGTTTTCTTGTTTTCAAGTTGCGCTCATTCGCACACAGGCGATTATTTCTGGTATAGACGGTCACAGTGTGCTAAAATTAGATTACATCTAAAAAATTGAGGTTGTGAGATATTTTCTAGAGGAATCCTTCAAGGAATGAGTAAGGAGAGTAATGAAGTAAAGGCAAACATTCGGTGACTGGTGCTGCCAGTTGTGTCTGGCGTCTAATCTCTTTATTGCAGTTTTACACTACATGACTGACCTTGACTTCACTGCTCCACAGGTTACCTCTTCTCCTGGAACTTCCACTCTGTAACACTCCCAACACATGTAAAAAACCTTTTTAGTGTCATAAACATTTTTCATGCGTAGCAACCGAGGAGCTAAACGTCCGAACCGAGAAAAAAAACCAAGCAAACAAACAAAAGAAACACATCTTTTACCGTTTTGTTTATGTGAGATCACAATAAAGTCATTTGCTTATCGTATTCCCCCCTCGGTGCCAGGCACAGACAGGATAATAAATTAGGATTGTGGAACATCAGAAACCATAAATTGAAATTCCATGATCTCATTTTTTCTTTTTATCAGTTCTGATTATTTTAGAATAACAACACCCTTCTTTTAAATCAGAACGTTGCTGAAAAGTTTATTTATTTAGCGCATTCACACATGTACAACGACAATAACGATAATCCCCCATGATGTTTTTTGTGAAAATTAGATAATTACCTAAGACCAGTGACACACTCCAACACAAAATTTCTGTTCTGGTTTTTTTAAGGCCTAAGTCACAGGGAAAATGAACGACTTTTCAGCCGAAAGGAGGTTTGATGAAGTAACTGGATGCTTGCAGAGAGCTGTGTGCAAGCACATACATGCAAAGTGGAAGGGAATAGTGTGATAGAATAAGATCCACTTTGCTTCATTAAGTTCAAGGTCAGCACTGCCGTCCACCTTTCATGTCTGAGGCATGCTCAGCTGACCAGCTGAAAAGCTTTACGAGACTTGGTACCTGCCAACAACACCAATACCTGTTAAATGGGTGGATTTTAAAAGAGGACAAAGTGCAGACTGGAGTTAGTTGGAAGTTTTAATGAAGAAATAAACAATAAACTTCAAATAAGGAACCATCAGAACCTGGAAGGAAGATGAGATGTAACAGAATGAGGCAGAGGAGAACAATGACATCAGGAAGCTGAATAGAGGATGAATGACAAAAGAACCAGGAGAACTAATGATGATTAACTAATTAACAAGTTATTAATGAGGGGAAAGAAAGTCGAACATAATAAAACCCTACAAAGGAAGAAACACAAATGTATAAAGACCAATCCAAAACACAAACAATAAGACTGACTGAGCCAAGACAAGGAACAAGATGGAAACAAAAAGAAAAGAATCCAAACACCTAAAGAATCATAACAATACCTGATTTAATAATTATTTTTATGTTTAGTTAATTTTGCATTAAATATAAAACAAGACTTAAAAGCAGCTAAACGACATCTAATTACAAAGTCGTCATTGTAATTAGACAACTTTTACATAGCCTAACACCAGCGTCCACTCACCACTTAGCAGGTAAAAGACTAACATTATCTAAAGTCAACAAACCGATTCGCCCAGTGGAGCCAACATCACTGACACAACCCACTGACATTATTATAGCAATACCAACGGTCAGTCACGTTTGATCGGGTTGTTGAATAATTCAAAAATACCTTTTTTATTACATTCTTTAAATTTACAGGTTTACATTTACCTAAGGGCTGCACAGTGGCGCAGCTGGTAGAGCTGTTGCCTTGCAGCAAGAAGGTTCTGGGTTCGATTCCCGGCCCCAGTCTTTCTGCATGGAGTTTGCATGTTCTCCCTGTGCATGCGTGGGTTCTCTCCGGGTACTCCGGCTTCCTCCCACAGTCCAAAAACATGACTGTCAGGTTAATTGGCCTCTCTAAATTGTCCCTGTGTGCATGTTTGTTTGTCATGTCTGTCTCTGTGTTGCCCTGCAACAGACTGGCGACCTGTCCAGGGTGAACCCTGCCTCTCGCCCAGAACGTTAGCTGGAGATAGGCACCAGCACCTCCCAAACCCAGTAAGGGAAAAGGGTGTACAGAAAATGGATGGATGGATGGATGGACATTTACCTAAGCCTTTAAATAACATGGAAATGCTCTGATGATGTCACCGCCTTAATGTTTCTGATGGGTTCATTCACAGCAAAGCTAAACCAAGGCACTCCTGTTTTTGTTATTTAAGGCAACACTTGAAATGCGCTGTTTCTTTTGTGAAATTGATGAATAATCAAAACGGCAACATTTTAGGAAAGAAAACTGTGGACCTCCAGAAATATGGTTCGTTATGGGTGAAATTTACAGAAGCCTGGAGGCTTCATCTGCTGAGCGATTCGTCTTCATGCTGATCATGGAGGAGGCAGGACCTTTGAAACCCAGAAATACGCATTTTTTGGTGTGAAATTTGTAAATCAAACCCAGAATACAAGCAAAATATCTTGTGAAGCTGATAAGAGAATGACTATATGTACCTGTACCAACATGGGCTGAAATGCCACTCAGAGAACAAGAAGCCAGTACAGTTGCAAAACCACCCAATAACATTGCTTGTGATGGAGGGAGCATAAATCCAGCATAATTCCAGGGAAACATAAAGTGCTTGACCTATAAATCAGGCATTTAGAAAAGAAAATAATTTGAGGAATTGTGACCGACCTGAAACAGTAAACGTTTTGTCTGATGTAATTTTTTTGAAAATACAGTGTCATCTGGAGTTTTAAGATTATATTCTGAATTACTGCCACCATTGGACTCTTCCTTCACCTTATAATGGCAACTATTAAGTCAGTTGTGTTTGCCTTTGGCTCTGTATATCATTGCACAGTATCTAGAAAGAGAAGAGAGATGAAAGAAAAGAAAATGACCAGGGCCAAGAGTCAAACCCACGGCTGACAAACAGGTGTGGTTCATGGTGAGCATCTCTTACTTTTAAATTTAAATACTTCAAAAGCTGCTGGACGATTTGATCTCATTTGGCATGTCAACAAGCTCTCTCTTATTATTTCAAGTGGAAGTTATGTCCTTAAGAGGGAACGAAACCTTTTTTGGCCTGTTTCTGCCGCTCTAGCAGGAATTTTAGCTACTTTTCTGTCTCGTAAAGCTGTGGAAATGTTTAGCACCTGCTCGGGTTTCACTTGACTTGGAAGCTGCAACAACTCCTGATTTCCACGTTTCTCAAAACAAGTCTAAAAAATTCCCAGGTCGCTTCCAGATTAAATGTTTATTTAGATAAAAGGGCACATAATGAGGACATAATGTAAATGACCTTTTTTTTTTTTCTGGTGCTCTGGCCTCCTTCCAGCCTCACAGGTGTTATGTGGCGGGTGCAGTGACACAGTGAGGCTGATTACCTCTGCAGTCCTTGGTAGCTTGGTACTGCCTGGGTTAACGACTCCGGCTTCCAGATAAGGCCAATCCCTCATGATGTCCATGTGTTACTCCAGCAGCTACTTTTCATTGAGAAAAGCTTATCTGTTTCCCAGGGTTGTTCTAGCAGTCACCTGGCAGAGCGCATGGTTGTTGTTCACATAGAGTGTATTGACATTTCAAGGTCCAACAAGGAGGCGGGAGGCGGCTGGGTGGCTTTATAAGTAAAGGCAGACAGGAGGAAGCAGTAACACCCAGCAGCTCAGGCACAGAGAGAGCGCAGACTGTTCACCAGAAGAGGCAGTAAGTGCTGGTCAGAAAAGATGGACAGCAGGTGTGACTGCTCGAACCCTATCCTCTACAACATCTTGAGCCAAATGGATGAAGGCGGGCGGAGCCAAGACAGCTTCCACCACAGCGCGGCTCCTCACAGATGCAACTGCGAGGTGCGAAGGACAGTGTGCTTGGCCAGACCCTCGGAGGTCTGCAAGGAGGCTTCCGCGGTCCTGGTCAAAACCGTGCAATTCATGAGAAACTTACCGGCCTTCAAGCAGCTGCCGCCGAGCGACCAGTTCGCTCTTCTGAAAAGCTGCTGGGCGCCGCTCTTCATCCTGGGTCTGGCCCAGGAGCATGTGGACTTCGACGTGACGGACGTTCCGGCCGACAGCATGCTGAAAAAGATCCTCCTGAACCGTCAGGAGAGCCCAGAGACGGAGAGGGAGCAGCCCACCATGGCGGGCGTCAGCAGGCTGAGGTGCTGTCTCAAAAAGTTCTGGAGCTTAGACTTGAGCCCGAAGGAGTACGCATATCTGAAAGGGACCACGATATTTAACCCAGGTAGGCACTCACTAGGAGTTAATCACTTCCAAGTATGCAAAAAAAAAAAAAAGTACATGGTTTCTAAAAAATGTTCCCTTTTATTTTAACCACAGATGTGCCAGAGTTACAGGCAGGCCTGTTTGTAGAGGGGCTGCAGCAGGAAGCCCAGCACGCCCTGAGCGAGATGGTCCAGCTCCTCCATCCGGGCCACCAGGAGCGCTTCGCCCGGATCCTCCTCACTGCCTCCATGCTGCAGGGCATCACACCCAGCCTCATCACCGAGCTGTTCTTCCGGCCTGTGATTGGCCAGGCCAACCTGCTGGAGCTGCTGGTCGACATGCTCTTCTGCAGAAATCCGTAGCGGTGCTTCAATCTGCAAAGTGACCATCTGTTTGTTGTTGGTTTTTATTATTATTATTATTATTATTATTATTATTACACCCCTTAAATGCTGCAAGCCCCCCCAAATCGGCAAGAGAAACTGTTATTTTTCTACACGGGATTAGGATTTGCTTCCATTTTTCAAGAAGCTGAGGTCACTTTAGTCCAGATTAAGCAGAAATGCTCCACTAAAAAGAAAGCCTGGTCTTTCCACAGTATACTTGACCTTTTCTGTTGCTTCGTTGTTGTATATGAATGTTGTTTGCTTCAAATGAAGACTTGAAATACATATATTTTTGTACATGAATTCACTAGTAACACTCATTGGTTACCATGACACCCTCACCCCCACAGGTCCACTCTCAGACCATCTTTTCTGACATGTTGAGCTCCACTATTGCACAACAAAAAAGTTTTAAAATTCTTCCAAGTGTGTCCAAAAGCACAAATCTAATCTAGACCATCAGGAAAAATTGTAACAAATTAAAAGTGTGAGATTCAGGGGAAATATCTCGTTTCAGGCTGTTGAACAGGAATCACATTGTAAAGATATAGCAAAAAAAAATGAAATGATGGATTAGGAAAACAGCGTTGCCATCACATTACCTGCAAAATGAATCATCCCACGTGACACCACATGCTATAACCGTAAATTTCAGTGACAAAACAACACAAAGTCGTGCATTATAAGCGTGACATGAATTTGAACACCCTTTCAAAATCTGTTTGAGGCGACAAGACTCCAAACAGATTTGCACAAACCTGAATGTCTCCTGCACTTTTCTCTGCAGAACGGTTCAAAAGTTTAAAAAAAGCTCAAATCTGTGAACATCCCATCACCTTTTTGAAGTCTTGCAACATATTCCTAACTGGACTTGGGTCTAGACTCTGAGAGCACCAGTCTAACACATGAATAGTCTGATATAAGCCATTCTATCACAGCTGAGTGCTGACAGGAGGGTCAACCTCTGACCCACTTGTGAGTCTTTTGCAGTCTCAGTAACATGTTTTCTGTGGATGGGTGTGTTCAGGTTGGTGTGTTGTGTTAGTTTACCACAAATATTTTGGCCTCTGCCGACCAAAGCCGCTTGCGTCTGCTGTGTCCCCTGCATGTCTTGTGACCAAAGGCAAATGGAGCTGGTTATGGCTTCCTTCTTGCCAAATTTGTATATTTAAGGGTATTATATCAAAGGGGGGCACAATGCACATTTCAGATTTTCTTTTGCTAAATCATTTTGAAAGCCTCCTACTATTTTCCTTCTACTTCACAATGATGCATGTGGTTGTTGCAGCAACTTTAACAATGGTCCTGTGTCTCCCTCTCATGGAAAATGATGGAATCTTTTTTTTTGTCCCAACAAGTTTCCTGTAAACCGTTTTTAATTTACTCTCCTTTTGAACAATATCAACTTCTCCCGTCAATTTAATCCGCGAAAGTAAGGAACGATATGCAACAGTCGACAGGAAAACACGGTCGTAAAAAAATCCCAACAGTGTGAATGCTGTGATTTATAAGGAACAGGCCTACTTAGGCCTTACTCATCTTACTGTTTGGTATGCAGGTTGTGAAACTGTGTGTCTTTACATGACAACCTATGCAGGTAAAACAGGAATGTGCCGGCGGGGGCAGTGAGCCAGAGGAAATGGGGTTATGCAGGAAAACTGCAACACCAACAGAAGGAAAAAAAGAGAAAAAAAGCCTGAAAAGCTTGAATTCAGGCACAGAAAACAGAGATAATTACATGTTGTGTTTAAGCTTTGTGGAGCAAGCATTGCTTTTACATGACTCAACCAAAAGCTCTTCTCATCTGCTTCCAAAGGAAATCAAAAGATCTCAAGAATGTTCAGGAGCAGTTTTATGATGCAGTCTGACAGATGTCCTGTTTTACAACACAAGACGCAAAATGGTCATTAAAAAATAGCAGTTAACAGATTCAGCCTTAAATCAATTTTTTTTTTTTTTGGTCTCGGTCATAAAAGAGTGAAACAAGTATTTGTTCGACACAAAACACAATCGGGATGGATTCCTGAAATCGGGTTGGTTTTCCGTGCTCCGTCTTCATTTTGCAATAAATGACAAAGACAAACCCCTGGATTTTATTTTGCTTGAGTCAGAACCAGCCAAACGAGTTCCGTCTTTTGCTGAGGGCGGAAAAACCCTGCCTGCTGCAACACTGACCTCGGGCAGGTGAGCCTGACAACAATCCCAGAGATGAAGAAAAAGTGGGCCAGGAAGAAAACTTTACAGAAACATTTGTCGATGTAGGAAAAGAAACGTTGAAACTGAGGAAGTTTCGGTTTGATCTCCATTTTGCTGCGTTGCTAATAATACAACGGCAGCATGTATTGCATATCAGCAACACGTTTAATAAAACAAAAGGCTTAAAAACAACGACTGAAATTTTTATTTTGTTCAAAACATGAATGGTTGTGCCATATAAAAAACAAATCCAAAAGGTTACAGAGCAACATTGACTTAATATGTACATCAAAATATGGCTTTTAACAATACAGTCTGCGGGTGAAACAAACCAAAGTGTCCCTCAGCAGTCGCGCGAAATGGTAGGAGACGTTAAGCTGCACATGTTCATGTACAGCATAAGACAGATTTTACAAACAAAAACAAAGACAAGAATGAGGCAGTTCTGTCCTGCCATGAGCCTCGATGCTCTGGCCTCCTGACTGCTGAGCTTTTACCGTCTAAACCTAAAACACTGCGTTGATAAAAAAAAAAACGGCAACAAACAAAAAAAAACTTCCATCCCTCTGCCGTGAGAAAATGACAAAACAACATTAAAAAAAGCTCCTCTGTTGGTCATTTTTAAAGGAAAGATAAAAAAATATCTTGACCAATGAAAGGAGAACTATATCCATGTAGGATAAAGGTGCTCAGCTCAGTAACAGTATACATGAAAGGAGGCTACATGATTTGTCAGCATACAGACATTTGATTCTCTGCGTAGCGTTTCAAATAAGCAGAGGCGCTCCTGAGGAGTTTGTCCCGGTGTCGTGCTGGTAGGGAGAGTAGCCTGTGGACGTGCTGGAGGAATATGCTGGAAGAGAAAGTAGGAGGGGAAGAAATTAATACAGATGAAGAAATACACAAAATGGATTTCCTGAACTTTTCCACTTATTTTCAAACCACAAATTTCAACTTATTGTATTTTGATTTTATGTGGTAGACTAACAGAGCGAAGCAGAGAGGAAATTACATTTGGTTCAAAAACAAATCCACATATAAAAACCAGTGGTGTTCAACTCCACAAAGTTGTGCAACTACAGATATTATTATTCTGTGTTCTGCCTTCAGAGACTGAGATTTTTGATTGTCTTTGTAAAATAGTCCAAGCTCAATCAGAATGGATGAAGAGCAAGTTAAGTTTTGATTTAAGTTTGGACTTTGACTGGGCCAGCAAATTGGCTTTGATCTAAACTATTGCCAGGACTTTAATGTGTTAATTTTGATTGATAAACAACAGTTTTTAGTTGTATTGAAAATTGTAACGTAATTTATGGACTTATTATTTTTTTAATTGCAAAGGTTTGAAGCGGAACCTTTGCATTGGCGTGTTTCTCATACGCCCATAAACCTGATGCCCAAGTGACATCAGCAAACAGCAGCACTGGGCAACAAAGTTGCTAATCTTGGCCCACTGTAGATTACATGTTGCTTAAAAAAAAGATGGGACGCTGGAAAAGGTTATTGCTGTGCGGCGCTGTACTACAACAACAACAACAACAAAAAGTTTGTCCATCACTGAAGTTCCATCATCTTAATGCAAAACATCAGCATAAAAACAAACAGCAGAAATCAGACAACCAATGAAAACATCCACATGTCTCAGGAAATGTCTTCTTCAAATGAGTTATATGAAGCCACTTGGAAACTGAATAGCTGTAATAACACTTTGTCCCAATCTGATGGCTGAATAAACTAAATAACAGATTAAAAACAATATCTTTGTTGTGGAGGTCATTCAAAAATTTAGCAGCAAAATCGTGTTTTGTATAGAAAATGTTGCTTATTTTGTCGATATATGATTTTCAATACTAATTTGATTGATTAATTACTGACCCTGCAATTAACTTGCAACGTTAATTGCAAGTTAGTTGCAATTAACCCTGCAATTAACTCAAGTTAATTGCAAATGAACTGAATTTGCAATTAACTGAATTTTTAATTCAGTTAATTTTAATTTGATCCAAACTATTCCACTGTAGCTGTGGCTGCACTGCCCCAGACATTATTCACTGTTGTTGACAGGCTCACTAATGTGTCACAACTTTTCCTTCATAGACTTTTCCTGCAAAGACTTTATAGAAGTGCTAAATTTCATATTCTCCACAAGTAAAAAAACAAAAACAATTGTCCTTAACCTGTGATGCGCCTGAAATGCTGTAAATATTAAATACTCGCCTTTCGATGGAGAATTATAAACAGAGGCTGCAAATGTCAGTGATAGAAACATCTTTAAAAAAAGCTTAATCTGGATCACCACAGCACTGACATCACACTTATAAAAGCTTTTTAATTATATATCTCTTAAAAGCAATTCATGCAAAACTTCTGATTATAGAAGTTGACACATCCGATCACAGGAAGCAGATTGATCAATTGGAAAGTCAGTGAGATTATCCTAAACGGGCTCAGATCTTCTTTTACCTAATGGCTTTGTGCCATTAGATAATCAAAAATCAGTAACAAATCCGGGACTCCTCAAGACTCTTAGGCAACGATTCTTCAACATCTACATGAGTCTCCGAACCCAGAGGATGGGCATCTACAACATCTTTATTATCTGTGCTGTGCTGATCTCATAACTTTAGATTTTTATGCCCCTACTTTGTCATCGTTTAATAAAGTCACTGAATCAGTACACAACTGAACTCCACTGGTCTAATGATCACAGAGCAAACAAAAAAAAAACAAGTATCATAATTGAAACCTGAATTTACAATTTATTACTAAATCAGCTCACTACCATCTCAAACATTGCGAGAATAAAAGCTTTATCTAAACCGAACAAAAAAACGCCGTAATTTGACAACATTCTTCAACAAGGCATGTGGGCAAACCATACATGGGACTTTTTAGTGTGGTTTCCTTTAAACACATTCTTTATTTAGGCCACTCTTGCATAAAGGCTAGATTTGTGAAATATGTCCTCCACATGAGTTTTGACCCTGTACAGCACCCCCAGACCTACTTCTCTTCTTAATGCTATTCTTGACCAGATTATAAATTCAGAACATTTGATTTACCTTTAGCTGCATCCACTGAATTAAATCTCACCGGCTTCCCTGCATCCCAACAGCATGATGCTTCCACTTTCTCACTTATAACCCACTGAGGATTGTGGTTGTGATAAAACATGCATTCAAAAGGCATGAATACTTCAGCAGCCACTGTATATTAGCACCACAGGGTTTTATGCCATCTGTGGAAGGGGCACTGAGTTTAACCGAAGCCACTGATCCATTCCCAGGCCTCACTGTGAAAGTTATGGAAACACAATGTGCTGTACCCTCATTCAAAGACATGTAACAGGACACCCAGTCCCTTTAGCAACCTCTTCACATAAGAGCGAGGAGGGAGGGAGAAAAAAAGTGCCTGTTGCACTGTAATCCATTTGTAACCCGAGTTGTTTGCTAAAATGACAATAAATCAGGGGACATGTATTTAATGTGGCTTAATCTGTTGCTTAGGCAGATTGTGTGGCATGCCTACAGAGCTGGAGGGGGGAAGAAAACAAGGCAGAAGAGGTAGGCGTTCAATACCAAGCTTTTCACCAACCAAGAATTGTAATATGTGAAGAAAAGGGCAGGAATGCAGCACTTTGCTATGTAAGGTGAGGTGTGTTACTGGAAAGAAAAAAAGAGGGAGAAGTTGAGAAGATGCCTACAGCTGCAGTGGCCACAATAGGTCACACAGGTAAGGGGGAAATCATCCCTCTGAGATCAGGGCGGCTGAAAACTGTGGCTGTAACCAATGAATAACCTTGGATCGTGATAGCTTTAATCCCTTCAGTGTTTTTAACACCCCCACCAAAAACAAACAGGGAAAAAAATGCCACACAAGCATCTATGCGCCCGTGGAAAACTCCCCAAATGTACTGACCTCTTGAGCCGTATTGTCTCATTTTCCTCGCCAGCTCGTCTGACGGCGTTTGCTCAGACACTTTCACCTCTGGAACTGCGAAAGGAAACCAGATGGACGCCATAAAGACAAGCAGACAGGGTGCAACCACCAGTGTTGCTATGGGTTTAAGAGGTAGAAATAATCTGGTCATCTGCTACTTCAGTGTTTTGGTAAAACATGCGAACATGTTTCAACTTGCCCCAGATTAACCGATTGTTAATAGGCCATTGCCTGCAAAATGTCTAGTGTGTTGAGGCTTACAACTCTGAGCTAAACAAAGGCTGCAACGTTCCAACAGACTATGAGTCACTGGGAGACGACAGGTCAGATGTTTCCGATATTTGGTATCTTGCAACCTTCAGGCAGCAAAATATCTAGATGAATCATAAATCTTTGCAGCATTTAACATATAACTACAACAAAAATATGCGTTGTGATTTCCTTACAATCACTGCTCATGAAGGTGTGGGTCATGGTCTCGTTGCCGCTATCGGGCAGAGTCCCGTCGTTCCTGCCGTTAGGACGCTGCCCCGTCGACTGGTGGCTGGCCTTCTTCTTGCCCTTCCTTGTGCTGATGCGGATGACCCCGTGCACCAGCTTGCACTCTGCCTCCTGCTCCTCCAGGTTGTAGTTCTGGGCAATGTTGTAGATAAGGTCGCTTATCTCGTTCGTCTTGCGGAAGAAAGAGGAATCAGACGTACACTTGGCGAGCTCTTCGATTTGATGGAAGGCGTAAAGCTCCAAGAGCTTCTGGGTGATAAGAGAATCAACGTCTGTGCTGTCGCATGGGTCGTCCAAGTCGTAGCAGTCGTTGGACAAGAGGCTGGTGTTGCTGATTGGTCTCTGGCTTTCCCCCTTTGCAGGTGGACGGGTCCGTTTGGAAGGATTCACTGGATAATTTACAATCTCGCCTCTGAAACGAACGTCTTGGTAACGGAAACTTTCGCTGGTGGGTAACCTGGCAGATTTGGTGGGCTTGCCGGGCTCCATGGAGACACCACAGGTTGGGTTGGTCAGAGCAATACCGTTGGAAGGCTCACCACCTAATTTGGGTGGGTGGTCTGTTGAGCTCTCGTTAATGGGTAGAGAGGGCTCTCGGCTGCCACAACAGCCACAATTGAGCATACGGCAGAGCAAGGCCTTGCAGCCACTCCAGCCCACCGAGGGGCAGGAGCCACATGAGGGCCTGCTGGTCGGCGCGCTGTCAGCCGACCCTGGAATAAATCCTATAGTCTCTGAGCCCCGGGCCGTGCCGTTTCGCGGGTATCTTCTACTGGGGCCATTCTTGTTCTCCGAATGCCGAGGGTGGTCGTTGTGGTGCTCGCGAAAATGTTCCCCATGAAGTTCCCTGAGGTCAGGTAAGCCCGTGCTCTCCCTGTATATAGTTCGACTTAGTTTGTGGTTGCCCTGGGTGGTGTGGTGCTTTGAGTGGCGGGACATCTGGGGAGCCCCTGAGCTGTGGCCAGGCATGGCTCAAAACGCCTGGGACCTGCAGAGGGACAGGGAGCCATGGAAGTCAGTGGTCGGTAATCCTATAACTAAAACAGGCCTGCAGGGAAAGAAACTTTGGAGCAGAACTCATATATTTGTGCTATGATCAAATAGCAATAATAAATGTATTGATACTCTATGTAACCAAAGTAGTTTGTTTATTTAAACACTGCATTTTGATTTGAATACAACCAACTTTGATTTCATCATGAATAAAAAGAATATTCTTTTATTTATATGTTTTATGGTTAAATAATGTTACTGGATTTTATCATTTTTATGTTGTTTTACTTTGTCTTTGGTGAAGCCAATATATTTTCTTAATTATGCATTTTGTGCAACATTTAGTCTTTTTATTCTATATTTTTTGATTGCAGTTTTAACATAGTATGAATGTGATTAACTTAATGTAATTCATCTGATGTTTTTGATTTTATCATACGTAAAATGTAATTTTATTTAATCTATTTGTCTTGAGAGTTGCAGTAGTGTCTTAGATTTAGATGCAACTTTTTAGATTCATTCAAAAATGAGTAAATTTGGTGTTATATTTCTTGCCATGTGGTGGAAGGGCATTGCTTTTCATTTTTATCTGATTAATAAATCACATTTTTATTTGGCTCCCCTGTATTTTTAAATTCCTCTTTGTAGCTTAAATGTCTTTTTACTTTTATACTTATTTATATTTTGTGGCATATTATATAACAACTTTTCATTACAAATAGAACGAATGCTTTATTTGCTGTTATGTTTAAGTACACTTTCGTGTTTATGTGTGCAACTTATATTATTTATATGCGAGATGCTTCTAGTCAGTTCCCCTAGTTCTACATTTCTTTCTGGTTGTCTAATAAATATTATTTATTTTTATTAGCACTTTCTGGTGTACTTGTTTGCATGCTTCTTCTACTGTTTTGCACTTTTATGTATGCAGTCAATCTTTTATTTGAAGAATAAAACTCCAGAGTTTAAAGCACTAAGCTCTCAGAGATCTGGTAAATTAAGGAGTTAAAAAAACAACAACTATATGAATACAACAACAGGGTGCGCTGATTGCTGCCTTCACAGAAGTTTTCGGGGTGTTCCCCTGAGGTCCAGACTACCTGTGCAATCAGTGCCAAGTCCCGATTAAACATAACTGCTCCTAATTTCACTTGCAAAGCGTCCACTCACCGCATAAGCAGAAACAGTTGTGGTTGTGCTCGCTGGCGAGTGAACCGCGGAAGTCTCACACCGACGCAGCTCCTGCTGCTCGCGCCTCAAACTGGGACAGAGTGTCGACAGGACCGGGGACTTCCAGGTAAGTTCCTGTTTCATCCAACAAGCGAGAAACTCGGCAAAATCGAAGCCCGGAGTCCGGCGCCGTAACCGAACGAGATCACCCAGCACATCCAAGCAGTCTCTTCTGGTCAAAAAAAGAAGAAAAAGAAAAAGCGAGTTCCCGGAGCTGCCGAGCGTCTCACAGTACTTGGCTATCACCTGCGGCTACAGCTAATACCGCAGCAGGGGACCCACCCACAGGTGCGTGCTGACGTCACCTGAGGCGGATGTTTAGGTTTAGAGCAAGAAAAAAAAAGACCAAATGACAAAAAAAAAGGACGTTAACGCAACAATAAATTTCACAAGAAAGAAATGAAATAAAATGTTTAGTCTCTATTTACATTATATAAATGGTTGTCATGATAATTTGTTAGAAAAAGCAAAAAGATCCGAGATGAGTATTGTGACCAATGTTGAGGTTGCGGACGATGCAGTACATAACCACTACTGTCAGATCCAAAATTATAATGGCTTACACATATTTGCAAAATAGCCCAAAAATATTTTTTTTCTCTGGAAAAAAAAGATTCAATTAATATTACTTCAAACCAAATTAATATAATTTTGGTAATTGCAGTGAAATCTGAACATTTCACTCTTTGTTTAATCCTTTAGTTTAGAGGGTTAAAGGCAAAATAGTCAAGTCTATAGTGAAGGGAAATAAATAGGCCAACCTTAACGTCACACACTCACACTCAGCAGTCACTTGTGTGTGCCTTGAAGGAAAAAGCTGCATCACTTTCCAATGTTTCTACCTGGAAAGTATGTGTAAATCCTTTGTTCAACCCTGATTAGAGTATCTTTAATACACGTCAGCGTGAGCTGCATTTCCTTCAAGTTCATCTTGGAAAAGCCCAGCATTGGGAAGTAAAAAAAGAAAAATACACAGAAATGTATTCCACCTTCATGAGAGAAGGGTTTATTTAAATGCATTCATGCACATTAGCTTTGGGTGTGTTTTTCTTTTTTGAAATGTGGAACTATTGCTTAAGCTTGCTTGCAAAGAGGAAGAATCTAAATAAAACTAACACATACTAAAAGATATAATTTTAAAGTGAACAATGTGAGGTAATAAAGTTGTATAAAAAGTTTTGTGACAGACTGTGTGAAAGTGATAGAAACACCAGTTCCAGATGTGATGGACACTTTGTAGAGACCATTAGTGTTGCAATTGTCCGTCCTACTGGTTATTATCAATATTTGTATTCTTCAGTCGTCTGGGTCACAAGTCTTGGCAACTACTATTTTGTAGGTCAGGAGCGGAGGAACTTTGGAAACCACCGTTGTAATTAATGCGCACATACAAGGCAGGCCTGGGATGCTCACAGGGGTGCACAGCTGCAGAGCCAGCAGGTGTGTTTCTAAACAACATCTTTCATTTTGTCCTATTTCCACTGAACGCAGACACTTAATCACACACTCTTTGAGCAGAAATAGTGGGCACACGCCACATGGAAGAAAACAAATGGTTTTCTGTAAATCTCCATTCTGGACTCCAGTTGCAATAAAGGAGCGTAGAAATTAAATATAAATAAACAAATGTTTTATTTGGAACAGAAATATGTGTTTCATATAACATTTTGTGCTACGTGAGAAGCAGCAAAGACAAATGCAACGAAATATGTCATCCGAGAACTTTTTGCTTCAAAACTTTACATCAGCCTAAATAATACAAGACATATTTTAATACTTTATGCTTTTTCATGCATTTTTCATGCTTCTGAGCCGCCATCAATGCTATCTGTATTAGAGTTTCCAAATGTGTGTAGTTATGATGCTAACTAATATACAATGACTGAAACCAAGAGTGTTTGTCTAAAAAGCAGAAAACTATTTACAGATTATTTTCACGTGCCTAAGAAAACACAAAGGCACTTTTCACGGTGAAGTTTAAATTATACACAGCAAATATAAATATTCTGAAATTCTAAAAGTACACCTCTCTAAATATTTTTCAGGTTATTTAAATTATTCAACTTAAAGAGCGCCATTCTACAGGTACTTCACACACCAAGTGGTAGATTTCAACCACCTTTTTCTTTTAATTTTGATGATTATGATTTACGGCTAATTAAAACCCAAAAGTCAGTTTCTCAGAGAATTCTCAAATTTTCAGAGAAATTTATTAATATTTCTAAATATTAATGAAAAAAAAAGTTTTATACAGAAATCTTGGCTTCAAAACGATTCTTCATGTCCTATACAGTATGCCCACTATAAGCTACATGTTGGGGCTCCTTTTTCATGAATTATTGCTGCAATCCTCTCCTCTCTTCCTTCTGGGACCTTAATTTTCAAATGAAATATAAAATGTACTTTTTTTTTTGCAAAAAAGAGTTTTACTGTTATCTTTGTTGCTTGTGCAACTTTGCTTCTCCACATTTTGACATGCTTAGACAAAGCAGCTATTTTTTCTTGCAGTGACCTTTCTGCAGATTACGCTGATTGTGGAAACCTGTCAACATTTTTCATAATGATAAAAAAATTTAACAAATAACCCCTCAACACATTTCACTCTTGGCAATGAATGAGTTTTACTTTTTGAACTGAATTTGCGAACTAAATAAATCATTGGATGATATCCTAGTTAATTAAAAAATGCACTTGTTTCTTTTATTCTTTCAATGAAACTCTAGGATCATGAGTTTATAGGAGGCGAGGCTGCCGCTGGTTTGACTTGTGCTTCTGTTGGGGATTGGACTATACACGTGTCATTTGGCAGCTGTTGGGACAGCGCTTGTCCCAAATGCTTTTGTGGCCTGCTACCGCCGGCCACGATGTGACCCAACCGAGGGTCAGAGTCTATCTCGTACCGGTAGTGATAGCCCTCCAGAACGTCCCGGCATGCATCCCTCGTTTCTATGATCCACTTCTTCATGCCGTTTCGATTCAGGTAGAGCACAAAGAGAAAAACCATCCCGACCAAGCCCAGTACCAGCCCCAGGAAAACGTACGACGTCGGCAAGGTGAGGTCAGCCACCTCAGCCAGGACCGGAGCCACACAACCGATAGCCTGGATGGTGAGTCCTTGCAGCCGGGTGTCGGCTAACGCCTGTGGTGATGCACATCTCACCGCGTCAGCATCCACCCAGGCTCTGGTTTTATTCAGCCAGGTCACAAAGTCCCGGCTCTCACAGGAGCAGGTGTACGGGTTGTTACCGAGAAAGATTTGAGCATTGCCAAGTCTCTCTAGTTCTTGAAGTGCGTCGACCCTGAACGCCTCGAAGTCGTTATGCGTCAGGTCCAGGGTCTCCAGATGGTCCATGCCAGAAAAGGTCCCTGCATAGATGGCCACCAAGGAGTTGTTCCGGAGCAAGAGCTGCTGCAAACTGGGAACATGGGAGAACATGCCGGGTGGGAGAAGGGCCAGGAGGTTTCCAGAAAGGTCGAGGCGGCGGAGCCCCCAGAGTCCACCCCAGCGGAGAGCCGTGGTCAGGTCGGTCAGAGCGGTGAAGTTGTGCAGCGAGCGGCTCAGGTTGAGCTCCTGAAGGGGGCTTCCAGGTATGCTGAGAGCCTCTGGGTGGATTAACGCCAGCTGGTTACCACTGAGGTCCAAGGAGCGCAGACTGATGAGGCTGGCAAAGGTGTGGGAGGCCAACTCTGTGATCCTGAGAAGACGACTAACACTGTGACAACCGCTCTTAGACACTTTGATGCCTTTCTAATGCTGAATAACACATGTAGCATCTTTAAAGGAACAAACACGGCCACGGATAAAGCCATTGTTTATTATATACACACACCAACAAAGTTAGTTACATTAACCAAATATGGCTTTAAATTACACAACTGAAAAACATAACACTGACATTCTCACCTGTTATTGCTTAAAATGACGTTAGTGACATTCTGCAGTTCTGTAAATGAATCCGGTCCGACTTGATGTATATTATTCCCTGTGATGACGACAATCCGGGTATATCCTGGAATGTTTTGTGGCACTACGAGCAGATCCTCAGAGACACACTTCACTGTGTGGGTGACCGCAAAACATTCACAGCCAAAAGGACACGCCAAGCACAGGTAGGGTGCAAGTGAAAGGAGAACTCCGAGAAAAACACAAGCTGCCAAAATGCACATGACTGCAGAGTTGTGAAAATTGGAAACAACGAAGTTGCAGATGAAAATGACAGCAGAGAAAATGTGACCTTTTCCTTCTGATGCTAAACTAATGCTGCGTTAGTGGCAAAGGCTGCTTGTTCCAGCAGTAGTGCCTTCTCATCTGCTCCACTGTGGGAGTAAGGGTTCCCACAAATTGATGGTTGCTCCTATCGAACTGAATCTGCTTGCTAAAAAAAGGCATGTGGTTCCCTTAAAGGTACAGAGGATGATTAGATTAGAGCGCCCACAGCCACTGACCTACACCACAGTCTGACAGAGGACACAGTGGAAGAAAATCAACATACAAAAGACATACAAAACAATTATTCATCAGTAGCTATGTAAGTAGATAGCTTTCAAAAAAGATCTGTTCATAGTCCTGAGTCGTCCAGGTTGCAAAGTTAGACAGCATTCAGTTTTTGCTTGCAAATAAATGAATAAATAACTTAGACAAATTCAAACGAGAACACTCCCATGTTTTCTTTTTTGTCACATCATTCTATCTTTGGTAGTGACTCGCATCTCATTCACAAAAAAACTGATGAGAACTTTCAGCATTAAGATTTCAAATCCGTCGTGTAGCGATTCATCACTGGAGTCAACATTAGGCGCCGCAGAAACGGATTCATCACTGTCGCTCATGAAAAATGCATCTCACCACTCCCCTGTGGCATATTACGAAGAAAATGAACCTCCTTAATGTGACTATTTTTCCCAAGAAAAAGCATACAGCATATTGTAAGTTAACAAAACTTTTAAAAAATTACGAGCGCGAGAAAAGATTTGCAGACCCTGTATTGTACCATACGAAAACAAAGCAAATCTTTGTTACATTAAGGGCAAATGTCACATTTTACAGCTTTAAGATCCATAAATATTGAAAATATGAGACTTCAATAAATCATAACTAGCCTGTCATAGTATTTCATAGCTATAGGTAAGTAATTTTAAAAGCACTTTTTGAGAACACAAAAGCATTTGAAGCCACTCCCCTTCTAAAAATAGCAGGCGAGTATTTATGAATGACAGTGTATTTTCTGAAGCCAGTCTGTTGGACTACTACTACACTAAGGACAAGGACTGATTTCTGCATAAAAAAATTAACGGAAATGTAGTGAATGAATATGTAGATTCTTATTGGCAACACACAAAAACGGACAGAGTGAGCACATCTGCTGTAGAGATGATCTGTGAAGGAAAGATGGTTGGAAGTAAACCAGTAAAAAAGATAAATTTTAACCAAAAACAGTCTCCCCACTGGAAACACTGTTTAGCCCAGGATTATGAAATATTGGGGATCTCTGATTTCAACTCAAAGATGAGGGATGGACACACAGAACAGTTCATGCCAAGACTTAGACAGATGTCTTCAGTAGGGGGTAAAAAGCCAGATGACTCTGGGTGCTGTTTGTCAGCATAAAGTTTATCGGGTAAGAAAATACTCGTTTTAAATTGGTCATTGCTTGTTATAGTAATAATTGATTTTAGTTACAATGCCCTTTACATCATAGAGGGCTACAAAAACAAAACAGTCATTGTTTTTTTATGTATCTGTTGTCAAAATCTGTGCTTAATCTGTGCGCAGATTAATCTGTGACCAATCTCTCCAAATGTTTTCCCTGCATTTTACTTGTGATATTTACTTCACTCACAAGAGTGCTTGATTGCAGCTGTAGTCTTGGTTATAGATCAGCATTTTCACCTCCATCCCATAGTAATAATTTGAAGTGACTTTTAGGGATAAACATTTTGTTAGGTGCTAAATAACTGCAGATAGAGTGAGATGTTGTCCTCAGAGTAATGTTTTCTCAACTATGTTAAAGTAATATAGTAAACACAAGCCAGTTATATGGATAAAGGCAAGGCTTGCACAGCTACTGTACAGGTTGATAAGATAAAGTAGGCTGTTCTGGTGAGTTGTGTGGAGGAACATGCTGACGGACGCCTGTGTACATACAAGAAACAATGTTGGACAGAACCGAAGTGGAAATTACATTTGTCTGAATGCTGCCAGAATTTTAGTGTTTCAAATTACAGTTTCTACAACTAGCATTCATTCACTACTGTAGAGAAAATACACTCTCAGAAAGCTTTAAATCCTTGGGTAGAAAGCCTGTTTGGTAGGTCTCCAAGCTGCTGCTTACAGGCAAGATTTTGCCTTCCCACAACTCAATGGATAAATTCCTATGTACTTCCTCACTTTATGATCTCAAATTTTTTAGGTTAATTTTGCTGTCGCTGCGTTTGTACTGGGTGAACATTGTGTTCTGCGTTGATGGTTTGGAGATCCTGGTTTATATTATCTCTCTTCTGCAACCTTTGGCTGCATTCTGAGCAGGACTTTGCTCTTTTCTCCCTTTTATGTTGTTTTATATATTTTTTGATATTGCCCATGTGATTTAATAAAACTATTGGAAACTGCAAGACTGAATACAAATGATAAGGTAAAACTGCAGAAATAATGACACAAATCCTTTAAAAACAACAAAAAAGCAGAAAGCTTGTTAAATTAAACATAACGAGTCGTTCTATTTGATATTTTGCAAACATCCCCATCAAAACACACACCATTCATGTCAATGACAGTGTATACAGTATCACTAAAGCCCTCTCCTGGTGCCGCTCGCTGCATTACTGTAGGTTCAGAGTCAGGATGAACGTGGCGAGGACCCCACAGAGCATGACGAAGGGGAGCCAGGTCTTCAGGACCGCTGCCCAGCTGAGGGAAAAGAAAAACCGTGTGTTAAAGACAACATCCCGTTTAACAGATGCCCTTCTAGTAGATTCTAAAGGACATAACTTTAATCCCCAGAGGCTCCAGGACCTGCGTCCCATCACACCATCCAGCTGAGAGGTGACCTCCAGCGGTGGCGCAGAGGGGAGCGCCGCCGTCAGTGATGAATGGCCCAAGACTTCTTTGCTGTGGGAGTGTGTAGGAAGCGGCAGCACAAACTGTGGCCGTATTGTTTTCTATGTGGGTCAGTGGAGAATGATGAGGGGGGGGAGTCTCTCTGTGCCATATGTCTCTTAATGGAGCCGGACTCCAGCAGCGGGGCATTTTTCCAGACGGTATACAGGCGTCTAAAAACAAGACGCCTTATGTTTGATGTTCAAGTTTAGGCGACACATATTCACACACATTTTATTAACCCTTCTGTGTCACTTTTTATTTCTACTTTCAGCTTTCTCAAAATAGAAGGTGTTAGGACTTTCTCTACAAGACATGAAAAAAAAAGTGATTTTCAGTCATTATAAATGATGCCATGGTCTTGAGCCGGAAAAGGGTGGAGTGCCTTCTCCGGGTCGGGGGGTGTCCTGCCTCAAGTGGAGGAGTTTAAGTATCTTGGGATCTTGTTCACGAATGAGGGAAGAAGGGAGCGGGAGATCGACAGGCGGATTGGTGCAGCCTCTGCAGTGAAGCGGGCGCTGTACCGGTCCGTCGTGGTGAAGAGAGAGCTGAGCCAAAAAGCGAAGCTCTCGATTTACCGGTCGATCTACGTTCCTACCCACATCTATGGTCATGAGCTTTGGGTCATGACCGAAAGAACGAGGTCCCGGATACAAGCAGCCAAAATGGGTTTTCTCCGCAGGGTGGCGGAGAAAACCCATTCTGGACGCCTCCCTGGTGAGGTGTTCCGGGCACGTCCCACCGGGAGGAGGCCCCGGGGAAGACCCAGGACACGCTGGAGGGACTATGTCTCTCGGCTGGCCTGGGAACGCCTCGGGATTCCCCCGGAGGAGCTGGAACAAGTGGCTGGGGAGAGGGAAGTCTGGGCCTCCCTTCTTAAGCTGCTACCCCCGCGACCCGATTCCAGATAAGCGGCAGAAGATGGATGGATAAAAAGAATGTGTTCAATTAAAGTAAGAACTTTGAAAACAGAGTTTTCTAAATGACATTTAAGACAGTTAGACAATGAAATGTCAGTGAAAAGCTTACCAATAAGCTTTTCAAATGTCTAATTTATGAACAAATTAGACATTTTACAATTGTCTACAGGTGTGATAGAAGGACTTAAAATCAAATCTTAAGGATTTTAAGTTAATCTTTAAACACACCTTGGTTTTCATGCTGTTTTTATATTTTTCGCCCGTCTTTAATTCAATCCAGTTTACCTCCTAAATTATTGACTAATTTTAACCAACTGTTGTTGGCAGGGTTTTAGATGTTCTTGTTGACAGATCCAAGAACGTCTGGGTGAATGATTCTAAGTCAGACGAGGGATTTTCCTCCGCCGTCTCTCCTCAGAGCTGCGTTTTCTGTCCCATATTGTGTATCCTGTTCCAACGACTCCAGGAGCCATTATACAAGACAACACATTTTGAAGGTTATGGATGACACAGTTATTGTCAGTCAGCTACAGGGAGAAGATGACCCACCTGGTCAGGTGTTAGAAGATTTTATTATGTAAAGTGAAAACATGCAAAGTGTTTCATTTTATGCACACATTGTAGATACTGTGACTGTATGAATGTGTTTTACTTTACGGTTGGTGACACAAAGAAAACTTTCCACCTTAGTGGACAATAAAGTTTCATTTTATCTTATCTTATTATTTGATCTAACAGAAACATTTCAAACACAGCCACACAAAAGACAAAAGACATTCTTCTGTCTCCTTGTCAATCACTTCATGGTGAATTTGAGCTACTACCATCTGGAAAGTGGTTCAGACCGCCTGAATCAAGAACCAAAAGATTGCTTTTTCATTTTAATCTGATTGTTTTAAATAACTTTTTACATTTATTAATAGTTTTCTCTACTGTTCTTGCCAATGTTGTAGCATGATTGTGTCCGTGTGGGTTTTTTTTTTCATGCTTTCCACTTGGTTGCAAGGGAAAAGTTCCCCACAAGGACAAAAACAAAGTGATACTGATACATGTTTACAAATAGAACCAGAGGCTGAAGTGAGTGTGAACAGTTTACCTCACATGCTTCCCATGAATGAAGGACAGCACACAGAGGTTCACCATGTTCCAGGATGTGCTGTTGTCATACCGCATCAGGTTTAAAGCCATAGCAACGTGGGAATGACAGTTATCCATACACAGGTTGTGCTTCAATGCCACAAGAGGGAGAGAAAAAAGGACATGTGAATAATTCTGCAGCAGCATGAGTTATGATTGAAAAAAAAATTGTGTGCTGTCGTACCGGCCTGCATTTGTATTCCTCAGATGCATCGTGCACTGCTTGGTCCCACGTTGCTGCACCGTTACCACAGACTTTATCCACATCGAGCCTCCAGTACCTACAACACAAGTCACTGGTGTGTTCATTTGATTAACAGCCTTTTGAAACTACAAAATACCAGAATTTATAGTTATCAAACCTACTTTGTGGGTCGACCAAACCCCATGTTATCCTCCTGAAAGGGAAATGACATATTTAATGTGCTCTAACAACAAAACCTTCAAATAAACTACAGAAATGCAAGAACATTTTACAGCCTGTATGCTAACTGTCATTACAGCTGATGTCTTGTCACATGATCCAAAGAATCAGAAGAGAAGAGTAACTGACCGAGACAAAGTAAGATCCCGCAAAGTCTCGTATGACCCCTGATGAGGTGCAGATGCCCATGTGACCAATGAAGGGGAGCACCCACCTGCAGGATGGACGGGATGCATGAGTCAGTACAGATTCAACACGATCTGTGCTGTGCAGCTAATGCATCTGTGCACATGAACACAAAAACACACGGCTAGGACTAATCTGCTTTGGTCGGATGTTGGGGGGGGGGGGAAATAGCAGTCAGCTGACATCGTTGTCCGCTGCTGCGTTCACCTCTGGGAATTATTAGCTTCTTACGATAAAATCGGGATAGGTGTCCAGACAATGCAGTACGGGTAGCGGCAGCTTTTCCTGCCGCTTTTTAGGAAATCACCCGGGAAGTTCATCATGATGTCGGTGTCGTCCACCTCCGCCATCACAGCCTGAGATCCCAGAGGGAGACCCAGGCGACGCAGACGCACAGGCAGCGTGGAAACGAAAGGGTATGGCAGGCTGTTGTATCATATAATCTGACAGGACACATGCGTCTTGGTTTGAACGCCATTTAAAATCGTTAAAAACTCATACAAATTTAAATTGACCGTCTCAGCACTCAGTGACCGACCGCCCGCCCGATGCGGTGACCGATGCAAAATTATTCACACTTCTTCAGCTTGTCAACATTCATGTTACAAACTCAGACCTCAAACTGAAATGTGTGCTTATTAGTGAAATGGGAGGAAAATAGTTTTTTCCCCTCCTCACGCAAATAAAAATCTGAAAAGTGGACCCTGCTCAATTTGATACCCATAAATTGGTATATTCATAAATCTTCATGCTCAGAACTTTGGAAGTGCTCCATAGTTAATATAAAAATGAAGTGTAATCACCAAACGTGTTAATGTTCAAAATATACTTTTAAACATGAGTTCCCATTATTATTTTTTTGAAATAACATTGTCTAAAATTTCTAAATTTCCATCCCTGGTCAGTCTGGGGAGTTTCATCATGATGCTGTTTACCATTATTCTCTAATAAACCTTTAAAGGTTTCACAAGTTTGTTTTATTTGTTGGCAATCAGACTGTTAGTCCATCACCAAATGTCTTAATAAAATAACATCAGTTTTATGGTTGCAATATAATGACTTCAAAAGGTATTAATTTTGGAAACCGTTATGATTTCTATGTGGCAACCATTCTGCATGTGTAGTTTTCTGTAATTGTTTTAATCTGGGTGACCAGGAGGAATAGTGACAGAACAATTTCAGTCAGTGTGTGGTTAATTGAGCATGCATGTTGAAACCTAAATCAGTTGCACTTTACTAGAGACATACGACACTTGCAGAAGACTGCAGGCCCCGGAAGCTTACCGTATTTTACCAGAATATAGCATCACAACATAACTCAAATGAGCAACTAAATAAGTTTTTCCAACTGAAATAATTTTATCCAAAGGCACTATTCCTTGGAGCTGGCTACTCTCATTTCTACTGTTTTTAGGACATTTTGTTGTGCAACAGTCAGCAGAAACATGGAGAAAAGCTCACAGTGATGAATGAGCATACAGCAGCTTGAGACAGTGGTCTACATCTTCCTAACCTATATAGTATTCTGTCTGTACTGATGTTTCACTTGTGGAAATGTTAAATGTTTGTGGGAACAAAAAAGTAAAAGACAAAGGAGTGTAATAATCTTATTTTAATTTCATCAAAGCTTATTACAGGATCCCCTGGAAGAAAGAAAACAGACTGAGAAGCGTAAATGAAAGTAAAACACATGGAAGCCATGTTGTTCATCGAGGACCCATTCATTAGTATCATCTTCAGTGGGATCAAAGGAAATTCAGTTTTTTTTTTTTTTTTTTTAAATTAATGTCACCAGTTTATGGTGAGAAGCCTCATGCAAGCTGAGAATCTGACAGCAGCAGTGGACTAATGGGGAAGCAATGCAGCCAGGAACTCCATGGTCACGACTATTTGAGCCAAGTTATAACACAAATCTCCCTCTTATTCCTAAAAAAGTTTGAAATTTAATCTGGTATGCAAATAGAGTGAAATCAAAAAAATAATAGAAAGTTATTTGTGTTACAAATACTCCCTTGTCAATCATCTACTCATTTAATATACTTTTTTTTTTATAAGCTCTAAACTAAAAATGAACCAAATTAGGTCTGAATAAAACAGGAGAGAACCTAAACATTAATCCTTGGCTGTTTAAAACACAGATGGTAAACTTTGGCAGAAGAAAACTTGTTTTTCCTGACAGTTCAAACTATAAATACATTTTATCTTAGCAACAATCTTCAGGATGTGAGGAGCAACTCTTTTTGTTCCATGACTTCCTGTAACACAAACTCCATCCGAGTCCAACGTAGCATCGGCGACTGGTGTGTGTGCGGCTTTTCCATCTGGAGTAGGACATTTCACTCCATCCGTGGACTAGACAGTAGATCTGTTCTATGACCTGAAAATAGGTCAGTCGAATCCACGCTGCTGCTTGCTTGTGTTGTGAGACTTTCCAACTAAAACCTGAGAAGGTATAAGTGCTGCACACCTCCTTCCTTGTGAGAAACTGGGGAGTGACGTGGAAGGCATTCTCCTCAAAAGCCGTCCCCACCCTCTGTCACAGCGGAGCGGGCGCTGCTGGTACTTAGAGAGCATGAGAAGGGTGTTGCAGCCTTCGGTCAATTCCTCTCCCAAAAGTGTCACCAGTCCTGGCGAGGGGACGAAGGGAGGGCGGTGCATAGTGCAGATAGGTGACATGACAGCCGGCCGGTATTCTGTCAGCGGAAGCGGGGTTCAGGTGTTAAAACGGAGTCTGGGAGAGTCCTTTGCTTCATAAAGCCATTCCACAGAATGGGTGGTGGTCTGTTTAGCTCGTCCTGCACTGTACCGGCCCCTCTGAGCTGTCTTCATCGTCTGAACCGTCAGGGCCGACACCACGCAGGCCTGTGATGCGATAACCCATGTTCAGAAGCATTACCTCTAACGGATCGGCATTCATTCGCCGCTGATTTGCCTGAGCAGCTCCCTCCATGTCCTCCACCACGCGCCCGTTGTCCCCGTCGGTCTGCCGGAAAAGACAACAGGCCTGTCATGATATCACATACGCTGGACGACAATATTGTTGTTTTGTGACCATTTTCAAGAGACATTTTGATAATGGCACAATAATGCAAGTTTGCCCTCTTAAAAACCAATAAACTTTAACTTCGTAAAGAACAAGGCACCTGTTCCCATAAATCCCATTCTTAACCAAACCCATCAAATTCTACACATTTCCACTTCACTCATCATCAGTGTACAAAAGACAAATAGTTTGTTTACCTCTGGTCTGGGGTTCCACAATCGAACCACAGGGTCAATACCACTAGTGGCCAGGAAGCAGTAGCTCGGGTGCGGCTGCAGGCAGTTGACTATTGACTCATCTCCCTGAAGGATCCTCACCAGGTTAGTCGTTTCCTTTTCCCAGATGAAAAAAGAGCCATCATCTGAGCCACTCACAATGTACTGGCCCTTGCTGGAGAGGAAAGAAAACCACTTAGACTCGTCTGTTGAGCAACGTTCTTGAGAAGAGAAACATTAATCTTAACATTTTCCTTGTAAAGATTTCAAGGTTTTACTTGGAAATCAGTGCAGTCCTTTTTTCAAATGAACCTCTTTGGCAGAATTTTTCCAGTAATTTTATGAAAGGTAACAGAGCAGGATATTCTGGTATGTGAGGTTCAGAGCGAAGTGACACAATCTGTTTGGTTACCCAGCTCCACAACAAAACGCAACAACAAACCGGATGAGGTTAATCAATGCTGACTCATAATGCGCCATGACACAGAGTACAGTAGGACATGCAGCCTGTAGGTTCACAGACTAAACGTTTAAACGTCTGGAAGCTCAGGACTAATTAACCATCTTCTTTGGAGTCATGGTACATTTGAAATATTCAGTTAATTGTTATGGCATTCAGTCTGTTCACACTGTCTTTGTCTGCTGGTGGTTAAAAATACACAACAAAGACTGACTGTTGACAAGATATCTAGGAAAGGTTGCATGAATGAGAACATAACAGACAGAGCATTTTGCACAAATATTCAAACTCCCTTAAATTTACAACCAGAAGCTGTCAAGTATTTTATTAGTATTTAAGAGACGGAACAACACAAAGTAAGAGAAATGTCAAGTAGAGGAAAACAACACCTGATTTTTACTTTTTTTGTGCCAAAATGAATCCGTAAAGCTCTGAATACATTTATATTCAACCCCATTCAGTCAGATGCTCAAAACCAAGCAAACTTCTGCATTCAGAAGTCACACTGAGTTCACAGGTGGTTTTTAATTATTATTATTTTTAAGCCTTTTCATAAATACTGCTGGGGCAAGTCAGGGATAAACAAACTTTGTATAAATGACAAAGGACTGTTAAATCAAACAAGAACATTTAATCAGGCAAAAGAAAGCAAAGAATGAATGCAACAGCCCTCACCTAAACTGACAACCCATTTTCACTCTGCAGGAGCAACTATTATTCATGCACTCCACAATTCTGGCTTGTGCACAGCATCAGCAGGAAGGAAAAAAAAAGTAGTACTCCTGTCTGCAGTTTGCACAAGTCCAGGGTACACAGCAAGCATATCTGACCAAACCACCTTCTTGCATCTGCTTGGATGTTTTTCTTCTGCAGCAACAGAAACGGGAAGATAGACAAAGCTAAAATAGGGCAATCATTGAGGAATATGTCTCTAGCATGCCGCTTTACACTGAGATTCATCTTCCATCAAAATAATGACCCTAAACACACAGAACTGAGCCAGAACCCCAATCACTCAGCCGCTGATCTGAACTATTTCACATCAGCTGTCTCCAACATTTGCTGTCATTCCGGGAAACCGGCTACTTGTTCCAAAATCTCTGGGAGTGGTTAGAGAAATGCACTAGCGTTGTGCCATCAACACGACAGTGGCAGTAGCAACCACTGTAGCAAGGTGTGTGCAGCAAGCCATGCTCATCTGCGTTGTCCAGCTACACAAACAGATGAATGGATCCAGGCTTTTCAAAATAACACATATCTCATGGTGTGACCATCATCAATAATAAAGACCTTTAAAAGCTAATTACTAATTCATTCTCTGCAGGACCAGATGAGACTGCAGATCGGCGCCGATCAAACTGTTTTACAAGACAAAATGAAAATGACTTGGACCGAATCAAACCTTAAATCAGCTAAACTTACTCCCATTAGTGTAGCTGGACAGACATTTGATAAATATTTCATATTTTGTTGCATTAGTGACATTGTCCTGGTATGATTAAAAAACGAGAAACAAACAGCGAGGTCAGACCTGATAGTAAACACGCAGCTGTATACTGCCCCCTAGTGAGATAATAGTAGAATGACAGCGTGTACCGACCTCCCGAAGAAGTTGGCCTCTTTGATGTCAGTGGTGGTGTTGCAGTGACCGCAGTATCTGTGCTTGTAGTCAAAGCTGCGCTCCCTCAGCACCACCTCATCCTCAGGGATGGACTCTTTCCGACTGAACGACTGGAAACGAATGGAGCTGTTGCCCTTTTTATCTTCTGTAAGTGGAGACAAAACCATTAGTACACCACTGCCAGTTCCACTATTTTTCTCTTTTTTGTTTAGGTTAGTGTAAATGTAAAGCTCTGTAGATTTTTGCTACAGTAGCTTAACTGTCAGAAACAAAAAAAGGAGCATATGTACAGGTTACAAATCAGCCAACCAGAGGTGTCCATCTTCCCACCTGAATCCGACTTGGAGTAAAGAGCAGCCTTGATGTCTTTATCCAAGGCATCACAGGCACTGCTGTGTGCTTGCTCAGGAAACTTTCCTTTGAAATCATCCAAACACTCCAGAGCCTCAGCCACATACTTCAGCTCAAACAGGCACCGTGCCAGCCTGAAATGTGCTTTCAGATGTCCGGGGTTCAGCGCAAGAGCCTTCACGCAGTCCCTGAGGGCATCATAATGGTCTCCATCCCTGTATGTGACATACACAAATATAAACAACTGCTGCTTTAAAATCACACAGATAATAGTATTTTTTTAATAATAATGTAGCACAAACCATTTGCGCTTCATATAGGCTGCAGCCCGGTTCCCGTACAGCATGGCGTTGCCCCGGGCCTCATGAATGCCTAAGCTGTACAGCTGGATGGCTTGTGTCCACTGCTGGCGGGCGAATGCATTATTGGCCTGTTGCTTTATTTTCTCCAAGTGAGGAGGAAGCTCTGTAAAACTAGAAGAACGAAGCAAAAAAGAAGAGGTAAAGCTTCTGTAGAGCTAACCATGTATTAAAGCAGGCAGGACTGGACCTTACCTGGACTGTGCTTTGCTTTCTGTAAAGCAAATGTGACCGGGAGGTAAATGAATGCCGTTAGAGACGCCGTTTGTTGTCTTTCCATTCTGGACATCTAATCGAAGGCAACAGCAGCAGAAATTACAGAGACCCGTTCTATTTGGATTAACTCCTTTTTACACAGCAAACCGAGGCATTACTCTGCATGCAAAGCGCTACCTGTTGTGGACTGGCACATTTTTGGAAGCACAAAGGTGTACGGCCTCTGCTTAAATGTCAAATCAAAAAGATAGACCTGTAGGAAGGGGACAAATTAAACAGACATTTCATCGCTACACCAGTGAGGGAATAACAGAAAACAGGATGCAATTTGTGTTTGTTGTGAGAAACGTCACCTGTTCCCCCCCCATGTTAACGAGCAGCTCTGTGCCGTCAGGGCTGAACGTGACGTAGGTGGCCACCAGGACTCGCAGGCGGTTGTTGTAATCTCGGAGTTTCACTGGCAGATGTCCTGGAGCACAGAGGAGAATGTCATCGTTCCAGCAATGCTTCTTGGTAACTTAGAATATCTTTGAAAACTTTGCTTAGTTCAACTCAAAAAGAGAAACTCGCAAAAGTTACAGATCCACTACAGGCAGCGTGTTCAACTCAAAATAAATGTTTAAAATATTTCACTCTACATATGATGAATACACATGCTTCAGTTTTTGAATTTAATTGTTTATATACCTTTTAAATGATTTTCTAATTGATTGAGAAGCACCTGCAAATCAAATATTTTGATAAGAGACAATGTGGCCGTGTGCCCACCTGCTACATAATACTGCCCGGCTCCATCAGGGATGGGCTTCTGCCTGTCACAGAAAGTGTGGACAGCCGCTGATGTGTTCTGGCTCAAAGATTTCCTGAGTAAGGAGCAAAACGAGCTTTTATTTCAGTTCTACATGTTTCAAAACGGGAGAACATCAGTAACAACTTACCTGTAGTTGTGAATCATCCTGATGTCATAGAGACGAACAAAAGGCCCGTTGGCTCCCACAGCCAGGTAGTTATTGTCCCGTGGATTGACCGCGAGACACTTGGCTTCAGCCAGCTGACCGGAGAACTCCGTCAGGTCGATCAGAACCTCAGAGTGTTTACTGTTCTCCCGCAGATCATACTGCCTGCAGGGTAGAAGAAAAACAAATCTTTTTGAAACTGTGATGTTGGACTGGATATGTTTAAAAGGTAAAGGTAATTTCATTTATATATACACATTCAGCAACAAGGTAACACAATGCCTGTGTGCTTATATTACACAGGTGTTGTGAGGGAAATGATCAACACCTAGAAAACTCGTCTCTGAGAACACTTTAACAGATCTGGGGATCCACTTCTGTGTCACATGTGTTGATTGCTAAAAAAACAAAAAGGTTTTTTTAGTAATCAACACATGATCCTGTCCAGGTTATGTACTTTTCAAACCCAAATTTGCTTAGTTCTCAGTTTTGAGCATAAACTCAAATGCTGGCTAGAAATTCCTGCACATGTACAATTTAAGATCTTAGAAAGGAAAACTGCAAAAATGATAGGTAAATAGATAAACCAAGAAAAATTTATGAAACAACAGATGCACTAAAGGACATATGGATGGAAAATTACCTACAACCTGAAACCAAATTTCTGACTAAAAAGTACAAAAACAAGTAACTGTCCAGCGTAGGGCTCTCACCGGATGATGCCGTCCTCTGCAGCACTCCAGAAGGTGTTGGGCCACATTGGTGCTGTGGCAATGCGCTTCACTCTATTGGTGTGATCAGAGAACATGTGGATGGTTTCCTTCACAGTCAGGTCATGGACATGGACCTTTGTGTCAGCTGCGCCTGTTACCAAGATCCTGTCCCCAGTGTGAGGCAGGAACTGTAAACAGAAGGACACACAGACTAAAGACAAAGACAACAATCCAAGTCGAAGTTTACGAGCTGCAACCCCATTGTCTCAGTAGTTTAAACTAAAACTTTCCTGTTATTAAAAATATCACTACCTTGACAGAAAATATATTTGCAGCATGACCCGTGTGCATAGTTGTAAGCTTCTTGTGTCTGAATGGATCCCAGATGATGGCATGTTGATCGTCTGAGCCTGAAGCCAGCAGGCTGAGTACAAAAGAATAACAAACACAAGTTAAGTTGCATTCATTGAGAAATTCATGATTGAAAAAGTTCAAACAAAAGAAATTTCTGCCTGAAGTTGTTCGACTGACACAACAGTGAAATCTTATTTGCTTCAGTTTTAGCGCTGAACAAACATCACTGGGCTTTGTACAGAGATGAATTTAAAAACAGGAAAAAATAAACCTAATACATCAAAGTAGGACAAAGTAGAGTCTCTCCAAATGTAAATTAGAGACTAAAATGGTTACCTACATGCAGGCAGGGACAGTGAAAAACAGAAAAACACCAAGATGCTGATGCATTTTCAAGCCCTGAAGACTTACTCTCCTTGTTCGTTCCATTCCAAGCAGTTCACACAGCCAGTATGGCCCTGTAGAGGAAGGTGACATTGATTGTGAGAAGATGCAGTAACATCTGTTAGATTGTGAATATATTATAAATATAACATAAACAGTGTATCATATCAAAGATTGTTGAGAATGGAGTATTTCCTGACTGTTATTTTCTCCACAGACTTCACAACATCAGAGAAAAACAATGAAGTGATGATGAATCCATCATCCACGCTCATCTTTAGGAATATAAAAACTCAGCATCTGAGTGTAGTACTTTCGATTTGCAAGTCTGAAAACCAGTGCGACCTAAAATTTGTTTGTATGCCTTTCAACACTAAAAGAAAATGTTCACAAACATAAGTTGTTTGTCACTGGTTGAATATGAAACAAACTGAGTAAATAAACTGTATGCAACTGCAAATTTCCTGGCTTAATTTTATAGGTAGCTGTCATATTGGATATTTCCTAGTAGAAATGCTGATGTCAAGTAACTCAGTCTTGCGAATGGTATGCATTATTAGATATTGACACAAATGCAATCTAGGATGCAAAAGGTAAACTGTAATCACAATTGAAAGATAATTTTTATTTATTTATTACAATCAATATCATCACTGAAATGTTTAACAATAATACAACCAACTTATGATTTTTTTTGTAACATTACATAGTTGTAATTTTCAACCATCCCTTCCTTATCAGATTCCGCTTATAGATCCATAGTAGGAAAAATAAACATTAAAAAGTGCTTGATGTTAAAGACCTGGAGCTCAGTTTCCAGTCCAAGTCTCTTAATGAAGGGGTCAGTCACATGAAAGGACCTTTGGAAGCCCGGTGCTCTCCTGTCCTAGAAACATAAATCAACATCTCATTAATATACAATAAGGTTTATTTCACCTGATTAATATAAAGAAAATCTTAATGGGTTTGGTGTGCTTACCCTGATCTGCCTGTGCAAGATCTCCCTGGTGATGTTGACAGCAGCCATGATCTCACCACGAAGCAGAAATCAAGTTCCTGGGGTCAGAGCTCAGACAGCATCTACGACTGTTGGTTGTGATCAAACTGTAATTAGACATTTGCAGCATCGTAACAGAATAAGTTATCCACAATAGACATCAAGAATACGAAATCCGTCTCTCGATAAACACACAGGCACATCAGATAAGGATAAGCTTAGACTTTGCTCACCACAATGTTGAAGAGAGGAGCGTTTAGCTCCTATCACGAACTCCAGTAAGCCGAAGACACTAGCTGAGCAGCTATTGTTAGCACTGCAGCAACGACAACCCTCTGTTTGCCACAACAAAAGCACTTATCTAAAGGTTATAGCATGGTTAGCTTCGCAGACTCCTTTTCAGTCCCGTTTAAACCGGGCCTCTAACAGCCATGTCGTTAATACATCAGCTGGTGTTAGCGCAATTGCCGCTACCTTGCTAGCTAAACAAAACGTCTACTTCATGTAGACCTTCGTAAATATCCGCGAAGATTTCATGACTAAGTACAAGAACCAAATAAATCTCACCGGTTTGCTTGTTGTAAAAAGACTTCTGTCAAAAACTGTCCATTTAACAAACACCACTAACAGACACTGTGAGTTTGTTGACAAGATTCAGGTAAATACCTTCTCTAAGTTGAACACAAACCTCCTCCCACTGGACATAATCAACCTAGTTCCGCCGGACCAAACACATCCGGGCCGAGAGATTTTCAGAATAAAAGCATCCCACTCACAAATTCAAAACGAATATAAATAACTAGACATATTTTTCAGTGGGAAAATTCGTAAAATTTCAGCAGAAAACTGACACACCAGTAGAACCTTCCAAAATACACACGACAGGAAAAACATCACAAAGAAAACCAATGCAAATGATGTAAAATCTGTTTCATCATAAAAAGTCAAAAGGCTGACATAAGATAATAAAATAAAACGAATTAATAACAGTCTTCACTTAAAATCTAAGCTAAATACAAACTGTGCATTCATGTTAGTCTAGTTCCCCACAGCACCTGGAAAAACACATAAAATTATCAATACATAACTGGGCTAACTATTTTGTTTATCGATGTTTTTCCAGATTATCGCTAGATATTAGCTGCTTAAGACATTTATCAAAACGTCTTAAGACATTCATCAAAATGTTTTAATCAGCTAATATTGGATGAAAGTGATTGGGCATTACAGATATTCTGTCAATGTCATAATCTCCAACAAGGCAACATCAGCATTTGTCATAGCATTACTTCTCTTTTTCTTTTTTTTTTTTTGCAATACCAAACTGTTACACCATAAGAAACTATTAATTCATCTTTACAAAATAAAAACAGAGTTGTATAAAGGCAATATGGTGAGTGGGTGATTAAGAAAAAAATAATATTATGACTATGGTCGCTGGATCATCAGTGCAACCTAATCAAAATATATAGGCTTTATCTGGATTTCGGTCAAACTGAAGGGGATTCTAGGATAGAACCCACTTCAGTTAAAACGAAGAAAGGTTTGACTATTTGTGATGGTTGTAGGTCAGTTAAGCCCCCAAGCCCCAATTTTTAATTTGTACCAATCCGTATTTTGTGCCTACACATTGTTGTATATTCTGTTTTTGTATCTATGTACTTAAACCACTAAATATGATTTTGATATAGTTAAGACTTTTCATGAATCATGGAGAAATGTGGTTAGAAAAAAATCTGAAATGTGATAGTTTACTTTGCTTTTGTTATTGCTTTTGTTCGAATTTCCTTTAGGGCCAGTTGTCTGTTGCAAAATCATGAAAGATGAGGAGCCCTGAAAAATCCAAAACAATTCTTAAGGGCTCCTAATTTTCAGGTTATATAAACTTACAGTCTTTTGGTAAACTTTTGGTAAAAAGAAGAGTGTTTAGGAAATGCTGTACCGAGATTATTGTGCAATGTCGGATTCTTCACAAAATCTTCAGCATCCTCTTCTTGAAGGTGTCAGAGTCCCTTCAGAGGCTTCTTCAGACTCACTGTAACACCGATTGCTACATGAGATCATTCCCTCCCACAACCATAATCGCCAAAACTCTTAGAAGAAAATTTAATCTATGAGTTACAATACCAATTATTTCCCTTTATGGTAAATTAATATTTCTAATTGAATTTTCATATAAACAGAAATGAATTTTTAGCAAGCTCAGTTTTGTAGAAATTTGTTTAGAAATCACAATAAGTATAAAATGCGTTCGAAACCTTTGCATAGCTTATTTTCATGTTATTCTAGATTTCTCAGCACATCTTGCTTGGGTTTGCTCGTTTTGTTTTACAGTAGAATTCAGTCAAACGAGAGATGCACGTTAGCTTACCTTAAAATGTTAGCTACAATCTTAAAAAAATGCAACAAAATACACATATAGAAGGGTTATCATAATACAATTATAGAAATGTAACTGTTTAGTTGAAATACATCCTAAAACGCGATCACAGATCTATATAGTTGAAGGGTGGGCGGGCGGTGCTGTGACATTAAACGAGCAGCCATTGTGTCTTGAGGGTTGTCTTGGTGAGGAGCGGTTGGTTAGCGGAACAACGGCAGCAGCAGCAGCAGTGGATGGTACAGATTCGGCATCAGTTACGAGCCTTTATCTGAGATTTACTAATGCAGTTTTTCTTCATGTAGAAAGTCGGGTAAGTTATAATGCTTTTAAGCGTGTAAATATCCTTTTCTTTCTGTGAATTTAATCCCAAAATCTGTTTGGCAATTGCGAGGCTGTAGGAACTTCTTTCGCTAAGTAAATCGCAGTGCTGAGTTAGCTGTTAGCTTGCTCGACGGAAACGGATTTATCACGGATTAGCTAAACAGCGTAACAACACTGCGCATCCCAGAACGCCGAAAAATGTAACGTTAGGGCAAAAAATGTTTTTATATGTAGGGCTTTTTGTCTAGACTGGAAGAAGAGAGTGTATTTAGATAAATTACAATATCGCTTTTAGTTACGGTTACTCGTGGTTAGCTCTGAGCTTGCTTTGACTGGTTAACAAGGCATTTCCTTTCTGAATTAGCTACTCATTAAGATTAGTTTTAGCTTCCTGGCGGCTTATTTTTCTGTTTATGTCCATCAGTTTTTGTCACATTCGCTCGTCAAAAACAACGTACAACTTCACGCAGTCAAATAAAGAGAACAAGTTATTGTGAGGGATATTATGTAAGACATGTGCCCATGTTGTTATTTTTGTTGTAACGTAGAACAAAAAGTCCTGCTTGATGCGAGCAGCTGTTGAGTCCTGTTACAAAACCACTCTGTTCTTAATTTACCCCGTGCTACACTGCGTGACGACAGGTTCAATATTTTAAAGAGGATTTGCCCTCTTGCAAGTGTTAAATTCACGTGTAAATATTTATGTAAACACATGAGCAGCTGAATCACATGACATTTTCAAAGAACCAAAATATACTACTTTGCAATAATATTATGTCCCATGATCCCTGTAATATTTTGTCGGCTCTTGGGCCAGATTTGGTCACCACTTTTCCACAAACAACACATTTGTGGAATGCATCATCCAGTTTTTCTTTTCTTACCTGAGCTGTGAGTCTCTGCATCTCCTCCAAAGTTAACATAGTCTTCTTGGCTAGGTTTTCTACTGATGAACTATACACTGCTTTTTGGGTCAATGCATATTATCCCAAACTTATTTTCTAAACTTGAACTTCCCCACAACTTAATCCTTGACCTTTCTGATGTATTCCTTAGTCTTTATGATGCTGTTTTTCCAATAATATTATTTACCAAATCCATGAGGTCCTCACTTAATATCTATGGTTTATACTTAAATCAAATCGCATATGTGACTATTTGCTGATGAGGTTGCCACTGGCTTTTATTTAAGAGTACCATAGGAGAAATGCTTGAATACAAATGCACACCACACTTTTCAGATGCTACACTGTGAATGCATTTAGTATTTTCTTTGCACTTCATAATTGTGTGCTCATTTGTGTTGGCCTTCATGCTAATGACATTGAATTGTATGATTGGAACTTGATGACAGATGTTCAAAAGAGTTCATGACAAGCGCTATGAATACTTTGTATTGTATCTTTTTTTTCATAGGAAATGCTTAAACGTAAAGGTACATTTTAAATATTGCTGTACTTATTCTTGCTTCTTGCATGTGTATTTCCACCAGATGACATTGTCTTGTATAGAATGACGACCTCACAGAGATATTTTGAATCCAAATCCCCTGGTAAGTTGACACTCAGCTGTGAAAATGTTGACGTGCTGCATCAGTTCGTTGCGTGTTGATGTAACACTCCGCTGTCTTTGTGCCTTTTTATCCAAACACACATTAGGTCGGTTCGCTGACATGGAGTGGCAGACAGCAGCTGTTTCAGAGAAGTTCCAAAACCGTTTTGGCCGCCAGCCGGGAACATCAGACAGCGGGGACACTGGGATTGGCACTTCAGCATCTGACAGCATGGAAGGTGATGACTTCTGATAGGTCTTCCTTAGCCCTGTGGCGTGTTGTGTAATATTGTTTTGAAGAATGTCTGGCATAGACAGCAGCCTGCACTTGTACTTGGTAATTACTGCAGATGCTAGCATGTCCAAATACATGCCCTCAACACTTTTAGGTTGCAGAAATCAAATAGATTTGATCTGTTGTCTTGTTTACTGGGTTATTTATGGAGAGGGAAGAGGCTTGTGATCTAACGCTGAAGGGTTTTATAGAAATAGATAAATGTTCCAACTACCACTGATCCAAGATTCTGCTTCACTGCTGTGTTGAGAAGATGAACTGTTGGAACGCCATTACTCAGCAACTGAACAGGGAGTAGTCCCCTGTCTTGGGTGTGGAAACTGATAATTGTTTTTTTTTCCCACACATTATGCTTTCAAATGGAAATATTACTCTGGAGGTGGTTCTGTTGTTAGAACGTGATGAAAAAATATTATTCAAATGTGGTTTTGTTATGAATGGCCACCTGGGAGGGGAGGCTCCAGTTCCCACAGGAAAGACAGTAGAATAATAGACGAGATGGTTTATCAGAAGCACAGCGTTATGTTGTTAGGTTAGATCTTAACAACATAACTCATGGTTGGCATTGCAAAACAAATGAACCCAATGATGTGGTCCTACTTCTGATATAACTTGGTGTATTTTCTTGCCATCCTTTCTACCACTGGATAATAAAAATCTCTGATCCATCTACCATCATAGAAAAGTGTCAGGGAATAATTGATGCATGTTTTATAAAGGAATTATCTTTATACTTACTTTAAGATGTCTAAAGTTGTAAAATAATCGTTGCAAACAGACATCTGAAATCTGGGCTAGAAAGGCAACTTTCCAAGAATGACTGAAGTTGTATTCTTTGCAAATTACAGTTCTAGCCACCAAACACCAAAACGTGAAACATAAATGATTTAGAGAGGAGTAGTGCTTTTAAATTTAAAGGTTTTAAATGGTCATGTAATTAATTTTCTATATAGTTAGTTGTTCAGAATGACAGGAAAGGTGCATGGCTTCAGTGTTGTGATGTAATTTACCTTATTTGGTAAATCAGGCTTTTCTTCATTTCTCATTAGCATGGAAAGAGATCAAATTACCTTGTTATAAAAAAAGGAGCAAAAATGGTTGTGCCACTGCTCTGAATTTGTTGGCATTACAGAATTATCCTAATTTTTGCTTCAAAGTGCATCTGACTGAGCTCTAAACAGGTGAGTGAGAGGACACACTATTAGTGGATGTTTGTAGTTGGAAACAGATATGAGTTCTTGTTTCTGATGCATGAAATGAATAGTATATAAATTGTTAAGGTTGCTGACCTCTGGGTTAGGTTTGCCCAACATAGATCAACTTCTCATTTGCTCATGCTGGTTCTGCTCTGTTCCCCTGGTGCGTTTCTATTATTTCCCTCTCTGTAATTCATTAAAGTATCTGCTGCTGACTTTGTCACAACTCTGGCATCTGTAAAACGACTGTATTAAATCCAAAATATTGACTTGTTTTTAATGTGTAAAGTGAAGCTTTAATGTGAAACTAGCATGAAGAAGCTTTGAGTTTGGGTTACTTTATGTGCTGCCAAAAGGAAGGAATGTCTGCTGAGTAAACCGCTTGCCAAAGTTCTTGTTGCAGAACAGTTTAGACTTGTTTTAGCCGGTCATGAATCAAGTGAGCCTGAAGGCCTTTTTCTTAATATATTTTAACATTTATTTAGCTGAAATTGTAAGTTTTCCATCATGTTTAAATGGGTTGGATCATCTTGTGATTCTGTTAAGGTGCTGAAGTTCTAGTCTAATGGTGTTGTGGTTTAAAATGTTCCATGTTGTGATGGGTGTTGCGTTGGGAGGAGGCAAGGTGCTTAAATAAGCGGCGCCCACCGATCAGTCTGTAACATGAGAGGTGAGCTATAAATACCCCTAACCTTTCCTGCGTACGCTTGTTTGTGTGCATTTGCTCAGAGCTCGGTCCAGGCCGGTTGGACTTTTTTGGAGACAATACAGATTTGAGTGAAGGGTCCGCTCGCCACGCAGCCGTCGGCCGACGTGTCGCTGATGGTTTCGGTGGTGCCTGGAAATGCAGAAGACTGTTTCCTGTTTTGATTCAGCGCGTTTTACTGCTACTCTAACCTCAGTTCAGCTTTAGGTAAAAAAATGCCACAGCAAACTATCTTTCTGAGTTGGAGTGACTCCCTGACTTTCAGACTTCAACAGATTTCTCAGGTTTGTGATCCTGAACTACAGGCACATTTTGAATTTGTATGTCTTTATTTCTCACTGATGTTCTTTTTGTGCTTAATATGACGTCTGAGCTTCTTGTATAAAGACATTTTGCATGCCTGGCAGAGTGACCTTCTTTAATATTCACATTCTTTATCCAGTTTTACCGCTGATGCATTTGTTTTGGATCAAATATGGAGCATTCATTCAGAGCTTTGGTGTGAGTCTATTCTAAGCCTATTCCCTGAGTTGAGTCAGTCAGAGCCAGTTAATTCTTTCAGAGGTGACACCTCATCAAAGTAGGCCACCCATAAAACTTGCTCCATCTACTTCTGTCTGAAAATAGAGAAACTGACCTGCAGTAGACTTCTTGGTACTCTGGAATAGGGCTGCAACTAATTATTATTTTAGTAAATAAAAGAATCATTATTTTAGTTGCTAAAATAATTATTCTAAATATTAGCGTGACTATCAGTCCTATTCTGATGTGATCTAACAAAGTCTACCTATATTAAATGGAAAGAAAGTAACCTTTCTTTCCATGGAAAGAAAGTAACCTTTCTTTCCATTTAACCTTTTATCCGCTACTTAAAGTCATTTTCTTTAAATTTTTCTTGTATTTTCTTTTTTTAGATTTCTGCAGTTCCAGCAGCAGTCCCTCCTTCCAGCCCATCCGCAGTCAGATCCCCATCCCCACTGCTCATGTCATGCCCTCCACGGCTGGCGCCTCGGCCTCAAAGCCGCGCTCTTTCGGCCCGGACGACGTGCTGTCCTCAACTGAGGGTCACAGGTCATCTTCTGGTTCCAGAACCCCGAGTGGCTCCACATCCAAGTCTTCCTCGCTCTCTAAATCAGCCTCTTCGCCCAACTTGGACGCCCAGCCGGGTGCGGGAGCTGATCACGTAGGACCCAAGCCGGACTGCCTGAGCCGCTACCGCAGCCTCGTCAACGGGCTGGACCACTCACTTTTTCCCACAGATCACACAAGGCTGGATGAGGGCCAGAGGTTTGAATCTCCCGCCGTTGAGCCCACTCTGAACCAGTCGGGCCTGTTGGGAGGGCTGTGTCCCGATGTCAGGCTCAGGTTACAGACCTCCGGGATTAGAGACCCTGCAGACTGTGTGTCTGAGGCATACAGGGGGGGTTTGGAGCAGAGCTACAAGGTTCTGCCCGAAGCACGGCCCGGCCTCCCTGGAATCGCAGAAACCTCTAATCAGAGGGGGAGTCAGTCGGGCGCGGCCGGATCTGCCGGGGTTTATTCAAACCCGCTCAGTCTGCAGACTCAAGCTCTGCTCCGGGAGCACACGAGTCCCAAAAGCTACGACAGATGTAGTGAACTTTCTAGCTGGCAGCAAAAACAGCAGCTGGAGACTTTACGCCTACAAGTGGAACAAATGCAGGTAAGCGTATTTGGAAGACTTTGTTTTCCAGCTGTAGGATGTTTTGCTTGATTAGCATTTGCAGATGCTAAAATCTGAAGTTATGGGAAACTGGTGAAACTATCTGGCTGTTTGGAAAAGCTGAAAATCGTTTTATGGGAGAAAAAAAGGGCCCTTGAGATCCTCATTTAAGTTCCGAAACACTGGATGACTCAGGGGATCCTAAAGAAGCTCGACAGCATACAGCGAAGAAATGAAGTCTGGTTTTAACAGTCTTGATGGATTCTCTTGAAAGAATCACATGTTGGTGGACTTGAATATGTATGAGCATCCCACCTTCCTTTATATCAGTTTGGTGTCAAAAATATTTTCCAAAGAAAATATTAATGTCTTCCAAAGAAGACATTAAAAGTGTTTCAGATTCTCTAAAGGTTTTACGTTGTTCAGGTTTGAGCCTGATGCTCTTTACACATTCCTCCAGCACCTGGAGGAGCAGAGCTACAAGGTCTGCTTCTCCCCTGGTGAGAATAAACTACATGCTGGTCGCCATGACAACTCGTCTCTTGGCAAATGTTTTGAAAACCAATTTGAGTCTTAATTTTAATATGTTAAAAAGTGTCCTGGAAAGTGCAATTTCTTCTTTATTCAGTGTTTCATCGCTTCTACAGCCTGAAGTTTGTGTTGCAGTAACAAAATGTGAAGAAGCTTCAAGCATTTGTGAAATTAAAGGATTGTAAATGTGACTTTGTAAATTATTGCAGACATCTGATTTATATTTCAGCGGTAACTGAATGACATTGACTTTTTTGTTTTCTAATTTAGTTGATGAATGCTGGAGTGAGTCAGTATCCCCCCCTCTACTCGACGCCGCTGCACTCGGAGTCGGGCAAGTGGGACGCTCTGGTTAAAGCCAGCGAGAGTCTGCTGAAGGAGAAGGAGCTTATCATTGAGAGGTAAGCGTTTCTAACAGGTTTACTATTTACTATTATATGGAACTTTTAGGAACATGAATGAAGGGAATCTTTGCATATTGACTTTGTACTGTGTTACTGATTGTTGGGTATGTTGACGATGCAGACAGAAGCAGCACATGGCCCAGCTGGAGCAGCGGCTGAGGGAAAGTGAACTGCAGGTTCACGGCGCCCTGCTGGGTCGCGGGGCTTCGTACGGCGACCTGTTCATGCTGCGTCTTCAGGTTAGAACACGACGCTTCTGTTTCACATCATTAAATTGTGTGTCATGTTGTTGTTTCTCATTCCCTGACATGACATGGTGGCGTTGCAGGAGGCTCAGAGGGAAAACGCTTTCCTTAGAGCTCAGTTTGCCGAGCGCACCGACTGCGCTGCGCTGGAGAAGGCCGAGGCAGAGCGCCGGCTCGGTGCAGTGGAGGCAGAGACGCGGAGGCTCACTGAGAGTTTGAAGGAAGCCTGCGAGAGGCACGCAGAGGAAATGAAGAAACAGGAAGAAAGGGTTGGTGCTTATCTGACATGTCTACCTAATACTGGTGTTGCAATCAAAGGAACCGCAGAATTACGAGGAAACTGAACTGAGAACTGCAAACTCGGCCTTCCTCTTTAGCAGCAATATGTTTTCATCGACTTTACTTCAGTGGGTAAAAGGGACGATGTATGGAAAGCTGTAGATGCTTCAACCCCACCTGAACTTTATCACAGGAATAGATTTTTAGTGTCGAGTATAACTAAATACTGCTCTGTCGACTTCCTCATTTTATCAGTGCAAGATGAAAGAAAGCTGCTGGAGCGTTTTACTGAAATGACTTTATTCCTGCTTTCAGCTTGTTCATGTTCAGAGTGTGTTCCAAATGACTGTAGTAACTTTTATTGATCATGTCATTTTGTGCTACTCGTCTGTTTGGATCTGCAGATCCGCAGTCGAGACAAACACATCAACAACCTGAAGAAGAAATGTCAAAAGGAAGCAGAGCTGAAGAGGGAGAACCAGCAGCGGATTGAAACTCTGGAGCGCTACCTCGCTGACCTGCCTACCTTAGAGGACTATCAGAATCAGAATAAGCAGGTAAGAACACTTGTCTTAATTAATCTAAAGTACTGCTGGACATTAATCCAAGTATACAGACTATAAATGTGAACTTGCATGACTTGTGCCCTTTTTTCACAGCTACTAGAGGCTGAGCAGCAGACGGCTCTGCTAGAAGAAAACGTCAGAGAACTGGAAGCCACTCTGGAGAAAACGCGCTCACAGCTCCAGGAGAAAGATGCTCAGCTGGAGGAGCAGAAACGCAGGGAGAGAGACCTGCTGAAAACCATTACAGAGTACGTGCAAAATGTGTCATTCCCCCCAGCAGCAGGTGAATTATGTGTCCACTTTAGTAAAAATGCATAATGAGAATTGTTTACTGCCTTCATCAGCATGCAGCAGCGGGTGCAGCAGGGCCTGGAGGATGGAGCCAGACTCCCGTGTCTGGATGTGGAGAAGCTTAGAGCAGAGAACGAGGCTTTGAGAGAGGAGCAGCAGAGGCTCAAAAAGGTGTGTGTGTGTGTAGCATTTTTCCATCCTTTTTACAATCAGGCTCTACTTTGTTTGTGTTTATCACTTAAAATGCTGATAAAGTACTTTGTCATTTTGACATGACAACATTTTCTTTAAAAAAAAAAAAAAGCTAAAGTTTTAAAACAAAGTTCTTCTGCTTTCAGGTTATTGAGAAGCAGCATCGAATGATGGAACAGCTTGGATCTCAAATCCAGGTATTTCTCTCTCGGAAACAACAAAAAATTGTTGGTGGGCTTTAGTTGCCTTGATGTTGTTAACCTTTGTGTCTCTGTATCTGTAGGCTTTGGAGGAGCAGATTTCTCAGGAAGAAAGCAGCTCTCAGGCTCTTAGAGAAGAAGTGTTGGCCAAAGATACGAATGTCCTGGAGCTCCACACAGCAATGAAGGAGGTGAGGAATTTAAAATGTTCTCCTTGTATGTGGGCGGAAAAAAGACCTGAAACTTCTTGGATACATTCACCTACATAGCATTATCATGAAAAACCTTTACATTTTTGTCACTTATTTCAGAAAGTGAAACTCCATATATAATATGTTCAATAATTCATCCATAAAAGGAGTGTCACTTTGGAAAATGAGTGACAAAAAATGTGGAACTTTTGTTTAAGATTATTTATGATGTGTGTCTAAGAATCTTATGACCTATTTCTGTTTTCCTCTGTTTGTTATTCTATGACCTGCTGGTGCCTCTATCAGCCAGTTCTCATTTCTACACGTTTCTAGTCATTTAAGACGGATGGATCCTGACGTCTCCATGTCCGACTCTTTGTCTCTGTAGCTGTCGGCCCAGAACCAGGAACTGATCGAGCAGAATCTGACGCTGCAGGAGCAGATGAGTGATCCAGAACAGAGGATTTCCAACCAGGCCTCGTCCGTCCTTGAGCCGGCAGGGGCCCATCTCACACACAGGCTGCACTCTGAGATCGCCTCCTGTTTGGGCGACCTGCGCTCGCTGTGCAGCATCCTGACCCAGCGAGCCCGGGGACAGGACCCCAACCTCTCTTTGCTGCTTAATCTCACTTGTAAGCTCAGCTGAAATTCTAACATTTATTTAAAACTTTCCATCTGGAAGTGTTTGGAGATAAACTAGTTATTTGTGTTTTTTTTTTTTTCTCCAGCACCTCCAGCAGTTTCTGAGCAGGAGGAGGACTGGATGGAAGCAGACGTGCTGCAGAAGAAGGTGGTGGAGGCCCAGCAGCTCCGGCGGGACGTGGAGGAACTGCGTAATGTCATTCTGGATCGTTACGCACAGGACATGGGGGAGAACTGCATCACTCAGTAACGGTGACTTCTCTCTGACGGAGGAAACCTGCAGCAACCACTTGTTCTCCTCTGGCATCTCTCAGGCTTTCTTTCCTCGATAATGAATGTTTGAAGAAAGCCTAATTTACTTTCCTAAAATGAGGACAAACCAAAATGGTTTCTCTTTAGCTTCTCTCACGTGACTGAACATTGAGTCCCAAGCCTGGCTGTAGCTCAGACCCCTTCCATCCTCAGTTACTTCGTCTATTTCAGTCCAAGGGCTAACAGAAATAACTTACCTCTACTACTTGATCCTTTAAGCATTGTATGTGTGTGTAAGTGTAAGTGTGGGTTTGACAAGGTTGACATTGTATTATTGTATTACCAGTTACCAAACAGTCTTATTCTTTGTTTTACTCGAGTAGATGATGCTTTGTTTGGAAGTCCCAGAAATCTAATTTATTTAAATCTCTATTTCCCTGTTTAGGGGAATGATCCTTTTAGTGGTTGACAATCAACTGGACATGTTTTTACTTTGTGCTTTTAACTGAATTGACAAAGAAATGTTACCGATGCATCATTGTTTCTAATGGTGAACACTGTAACGATGGACTGTGACATACGGGACGTAACAACTTCAAGGGTTTCAAACCAAAATCAGCTTCTCACACCAACAAGCCTACAGCAGTTTTATTACCAAAGAGATTCTCTGGTCAGAAGCGGGAATGTTGGCGAGCCCGCCTCCCCGCTGCGGGCTGTCGCTCTGACCCAACACCAGCGTGTGCCTTTGTCCTGATTGCAACTATAATGCTAACTCGTTTCAGACCAACCGGAAGGGTTGTTTGCAGCTGAAGTCTTCCAATATGACCTTTCTCTCAGAGTACCAACCAGTAGGATAATCAATACATTCCCTGACTCTGAATGTAGGAAACAAAGGGACACATTACAGCAGCCGAGGAAACACCGACTCTTTTCTGTTCATGGTTAACGATTTGGAGTAAAAACTGTTAGTCTGGGCAAGCTTTTTGTAGGATTTGCTCTGTTTTAATGTTTATGATGGCTGACTTGCATTCAGCATAGTAGTTGACTGATAAATGACTGAGAAACAGTATTAATCCTTTGTGCTATTTATTATTTTTGTTTTGATAACTTGGTGTGAACGATTTTTTTTTTTTTTTTTTGGGTGGCCTGCCTAACTTGTTCATGTTATAATGTGTTAATATGTTTAGAAGATTTTGTAAAGGTCCCATGAAGTGTCATTTTTGTTCTGGTCACTTGTAGTAGGATGTTGAGATGGGAGCAGGTTCTCCTACGTGTTTGTTGTTATCCCATGGTGATCATCAGCAGGGATCAGCCCAAATCACAAGTATAGGGTAAGCCATTTAGGAAAAACTCGACACTTTACAGGAGGTGAAAGGGATTTTTAAAATAAAGATATGCAAAAAAAAAAAACGATGTACAACAAAAGATTTTAACCAGGAACACTCAAGCCATACTTCATTTCATGGGACCTTAAAACTTAGCTAGCACAAGGTTTCGCTTTGGAACGTCGGGCTCCGCATGCCTTAACATCTCAAATGTTTTGCAAAAGGGAAAAAGACATCTATTTTCATACTGTTGTTTTATGTTTATAACTGAATATTGTAGAAATAAAGATTTTTGACATTGTTTTTATCTAATTTGTTGCAGTGGTTTTGTTGTTTACTGTGACTGCAGAAGGTCTGGAGAACTGATTTGCTCATGCTAATGTAAGCTTTCTGAGACATCAGAGTAGCCGATGTGAACCCATACAGGTTAAATCATTTTGTTCTTTTTAATGATTTGTTCCATACATTCACTCAGGACAGCTCAGTTGTTTAGTCCTGGCTCTCTGTATCATGTTGTATAAGAACTTAATCTGCTTTGTGCTTCTAGTGTTGAGTTCTCTAGTCTAAAAATACCAAGGAACATTTTTGCAGTCCGTGCAGAACTCGCTGGCACCTCTGTTAAATCTTTTATTGCAGGAGTGATGACCTCTTTACCTTGGCACAGCCAATACCAAATCTGCTATTACGAAGAGTCACGTGTCTAAAACGAGAGCCAGGGAACTTGGAAGAGAACCAGGCCCAGAATCACAGATCCGCCATCGTACTTGGCGCTGGGCATGAGGTGTTTTTGATGTCTTCATGTCCTTTAGATGACACTTTTTGGTCCGGTTCTCTAGCATAAAGCTTTGGTGAATTTTTTTTAAAAAGTAGCTCTAACCGTCATGTGTGTTTAACATACATTTTCTTCTTTATTAATTATTGATCCAAATGTTTGAAGGATGCAGAAACAAGGATGCGGGAACCTTTATGGAAGAGGAGAGGCTCAAACTCTTTCGAGTTTACTGGTGTCTTTGTTGCCGCTGACAGAGCCTCAGAGTGACATTTCCTGAGAGTCCACAGGCCTGGAGGGTCCAATTGTCATCGCTGAAGCTGCAGCGTGGATATGCACTGATGATGTCATAACCAGGCTGACCTGCCCCTCTGCAGAGCAGCGAGAAACCACATGGTTATGAAACTTAAACTTGACAGAAGTCAAAAGCTCTCGAGAATGCTTTTTCCACCTGCGTTTGTCCAGATAGCCTCGCAGGTGGCCGACTGTTTCTGAAAGACTCATTTTCATCATGTAGGTGAGATTCCCATCCTCTGATATCAGCTTGAGAGTGATGACAGCTTGGGCAGGTTTGTCAGAGTTGATCTTCTGTGTTCTAAGGAAATATTGTGGATTAAAACTCGAATCCTTCTCTGTTTCTCAGCAGCGAGGTGTTCCTGCTGCTGCTGCGGCGGCAGTCGTCGAACATAATCCCAAGCTGTTCCAGATTGGCCTGCCCCATTTTTCCACATCAGAGCCTGCAGTAATCTCCAGAATTTCCGTCATCAGTCATCACGGGCAAATCAGAATTTAATCAGGCTCTAACATCAAATACGGCTGTGCAGAAGCCAGGGATCCCGTCCCTCAGCCTTTTAAACATGGATTTCTTTCACAAAATCATGATCTGCAGAATATCTGAACAGAACAGAGGCTTGACCTCATTTCATAGTTTGTTTACCTCATCGCTTGGAGCGCTGGTGTGTCAATGAGAATCTCTGAGTTGTTGCTCGGCGCATCAGAAAGACCCTGATGAGAGAACCCGTGTGTTAAGCAGAGGTTTGGGTTTGTCAGTGTAAATGATGGATCTCTGCTGCTCACCTGCAGAGTTCTCCTCAGGGAGCTCCTGATGTTGATCACGTTGCCGGCCTTTACTACCACCTTTGGCAGCTTGTTGAGGAACTGATCTGTGGTCAGCCTCCTATCTGTGAATTAGAACCAAAACACCAACCAAAAATAAAAAAAAAAGATTATGACCAATCCTCTACTGTAGGTTGTATCTGTGACGAGTTCTGACCAAACCTGGCACAAAGCCGACAGAATTTGTTGATTCCTTCCCACAGACTGCTTGTCCGTCACCAGGAAACGTGTGCCATGGCATCTTGACCATGAATTCGTTATCTCGATGGTCATGAACCTGGACAAGGGATTCCCTGTGAGACGCATGCAGGGAATGTGTGCAAATGGAGAAGGTGCTGCAGACTCACCTCGAAAGGCACGCCGTCTGGAAATCTCTGTTGAAGCTCAGATGGAAAGTAGCCATCCATTAGATCTTGCATGCATTGCTGTAAAAATCAGAAAAAAAGATCTTAAGAAGCCACCAGCCCAGTAAAGTGTAGAATGTTTTGAAGGGAGGTGTAGAAAGCTAACCTGGGTGCTGTGCTCCTGGTATGAGCGGAAAGGGCCGTCGAACATGACAATGCCGTTCCTGTACAGTTTCAGCTGAATGGGATCTTTTTTCACCAACTTGGCTCCAGTTCCTGTTGTTTGAACGAAAGACTCCCCTTCCCCTGCAAGGACATTCAGTTCCCTGGTCCTCCGAAGGACGAGGTCAAAGTTCATTTGGAAGCCCCTGTTAGGAGAAAGTTCTGCATAGGAAACACAGTCAGTATGAGGGTGAAAGTAAACTTTTGCACTGATTAGAAGAGAGCCAGGAGTCTGCAAAGCAAGATCAAACTGTACCAGAGTTTGTATTCTGTGGACTCTCTTCTGAATTGCTGGTTTCTTCATCTCCCACCCAGATCAGACCATAGTCACCCAGAAAGTTCTACAAGCAAAAGGGAGGTCGCATTCAACCTGTTCCATTCTCACAAACTAGCAGAAAGTTATAAAACGGTAGAAAAATAATGCACGGTTTTCAAAGTTTAATTAAAGACTGAAAAATATGGATATTTGTGTCACCCCACTCCCATATGAAAAGATACAGCTGTGACTCTTTAGAAGTCATAGGAATTTTTATGAATTTTCTGCTTGTTGCTCTTTCCAAATAGCTCAAGTTAGTCATCTACTTAAGCCTGGACTTTGACTGGGCCGTTCCAGCCTGCAGTCTTCTGCAGCCTCTAACAGGTCTTCATCTTGTGTTGACCTGTATTTAGCTCCATCCAGCTTTCTAGCAACTCAGACCAGCCTGGGTCCCCACAGCATGATGCTGCCAACACCTTGTTTCACTGTGGGAAACGCTTTCCTGGAATGATTCTTCTTGCCCATCTTCAATAAAGGCAAAAAAAGTAAAGTGCATCGCTAACTTTTGGCTGCTTTTAGGTTTCATTTAGGAAATTCAGAGTAAAATGGAATAGATATAGTCATGCCACGCTTTTCAGATTTGTATTCATAAAATGCTTTGAAAACACTATTATTCTTTCTTCCACTTCACAACTATGAGATAACTTGGTATTTTATTTGTTCTGCTCCTAATGCAAATGCATAAAACATGAGAATGTTTAAGCAATATGGATGATTCTGTACACTTTACCTCCATTTCTTGCACTTTATTTTGCAGCATTTGGCACCTTTTCTTCAGATCATATCTGCTACTCAGACATGGCGTGCCCTCTGAATCTACACGAGGAATGATAGCAGTCAACGAATCGCTTTAATTCAGACAAACATCTCGACATGGACAGGTTTGAGCCTGTTATTCACAAATACCTGACTCTTCCTGAGACCTCAGCTGCTCCTTCAAAACAGAGATCATTTCATCCTTCAGATAAAAGCAGAAAAGCTCAGTGAGATTTCAGCCTGGTCAGTGTTAGTCTTTAAGTTTTTCTACTCATCTGGAGGAGTTGTGTGTGTTAATTTTTATTTTTCACCTTTTGGTGCATTTCCAGTGCTTGACTCCTCAGCGTGTTCTCCAACATACTTATTCGATGCATCATGGCTGCCATGAGCTCAAAGTCACTTGGGGCACCTGATTGTTAAAGTACAAAACAAATCTGCCAAGGCTGAAATTAAACAGGAACTGATATAATTTACATCGGTATTAAAATGAATGCAGCACCTTGTTTTAATGTTGCTCCGGACTTTGAAGTGGAGGGAACGCTGGCCGCGGTGTGAGACTGAGGAGGTCTGGGATTTAGCTGGTCATCAGCAACCAGGGTTGCCTTTATTTCTGAGGCATTAAAATATACATCTTAATGGTTTATGATGTGTAAAAACACCTTGATGAAATGAATACTGTATTGCTGAGAAACCTTGACTTCAATCATACAAAAGTGGCATATTAAGAAATAATGGTGACTTATACTTTGTATGCTTCAGCTTTGGGAAATGATGCATAAATCAATCCAATTGACAAAAGGTGGTTGCACAAATTGTTAACAGCAGGGGTATCGATAATCATTTGTTTAAAACTATTATTTCTTGGTATAATTTTGTGTCTTGGACTCAGATTAAAGGTTTGATTTTTCTCAATTTTCCAGTGTGCAATTATGCTGCTGCAATAAAATATGAATTTATTTAAGGGCTTTTCTTTCCAACAAAGGTGCTAAGTTTTTATTTAGTCCATAATCCACAATAACCAGTTTCTTGTTTCAATGTTTTTTTTTTTTTTTTACATTTGTCTTTTTACTGTGTAATATTTTTTATTATTATTGTACAAATCAATTGTTTAGGGACACATTATATAACCCTATTTCCTATGGTTTGGATTCCATAATCCAAAGTTATGTTAATGTCACATCAAAAAAGGCAATAAATTGTATTAAAACTGCATAATGTAATAATGACTACTCTTTTTCCTTATCATTAAGTATTTATATTTAACTGAAAGTCTTTTTATATACATTTTTGTGCAGCTTCAGTAATATATTAATAATTGAATTATTCATTCAGGGAATCTTCCTCCCTTGTGTCCTGGTGGTCTGTCTGCAGCCTACCTTGCAGCAGGTTCCTCTTGAATGGCACTTTTCTATTGCCCCTGCAGGTCAAAAAGTGCCACAGTGTATCTACATGATCTGTTTGAATATTTGACACAGAAGCTGAAGCTGAAATTATAATCTCACCCCTGATCGTCCATCAGTGAGTCCTGCAGGGGATTGCGCCTTATTTTCTTCAGCATCGATAAAGGAGTGCTCATTTTAAAAGAAAATACTTTGTTGGTTTTTGTTCGAGCGTATTCAAAGGGAATCACCTTGTTTTATTTCAGTTTGTTTACAGTCTGTTGTCATAAGCAACCGAGGACGCAAATCCGAGCTGAAAACATGAAGATGCCGCGGTCAGCCGCAAGAGGTCGCACTTTCTTTCTTTTTTTTTGATCGATTGATTTTTTTGCTATTTTTAAAATGTAGTACTTAATTATTATTTTTTTTAGAGAACGTTCTTCCCTTTTGAACTTGTTTGTGTATTTTAAGTTTTATTCATTACTTTTATTTTTGCCTTAGTCCTCTCAATTGTAAAGACTTGCAATACCTTAGATTACTAAGTGACATAACAAATATATAACAATTTAAGAACAGTGCATGCATGCTCTATCAAATTTTAGGATTTCTGTTGCACATAATGTCATAATTGATTTTAAATAACCATGATTTTTTTCTACTTCTAAGTTCAATGGACAAGTCCTGGGGAGACAGCAAGTTCAATTTCTGTGCTGAATAGTAAAACCAAACAACACATTGATTAATTGAGGGGGGAAAGACATAATTACGATCACAGACTCCAACAGAAAAAGCTTATTGATTGTCAACATATTTTGCCTGTCTCCACACACCCGGTCCATAACATCCTGGGTATCACCACTAGTGGCCGGTGCTGCTGCTGCTGCCTCGGTCAGACACACAGAGGATGAGGCCTGCCAGTCCTGCCCCGATTAATCCATCATTTGCCCGGGGCGGTTAGCATGGTCCGGGCCATGGATGCACCGATCGCGCATTTCGACGACGACCGGCCGAACTTGGCGGACGTGACCGCGGGTTCGGTACCGCAGCACGGCCGAGCAGGGGTCAGCCCCGCCGCCGGGGAAACGGTGGCTCGGTTCCTCCAGGATCAGGATGATCCTCCAGGGCGGGCTGACGCCGACGGTTCCCTGGAGAAATCCAGTGTATGCAGGTCCGCGGAGGAGCAGGTTCGTGGAGCGGATGGGAAGTTATCGGCATGCCTCGGAAATGCAAAACCCGAGAGGATCGGTCCAGTGAGTGTGTGCACGGAGGAGACGCTGCTGGAGAAAGACGAGTGAGTGTTTGTGTTTGGCCTGTCAGGAGCAGGCTCCATGTTATTATCCCCCAACCTGGTTAAAAGCACATAAAGATCACATCAGGGTAGATGTTTATTTAGGATAATAACACTGGATGGATTGAAGACCCCAGAGATATTCTCATCATCCGGTCCTGTGAGACGACCAGCCAGTTCTTGGTACCACTGTTATGATTTTCAGACACTTTATAACACTTTCTTGTTTTTCCACATATAATCCCTTCTCAGAGCCAGCAAACAAGGACAATAATCTATTAATTTATTTTCTCTAAAACATACAGTCTTGATCGCAGTTAGGCAGAAGACACAGCAAACATGTTGAAGAACATAACACCAAAATGGAAAAACTAACACTTGTACATCCCCGATCACATGACCGTCCTTATAGTGAAACATGGTAGTGGCAGCATGATGATGTGGGGAGGCTTTTCATCAGCAAGTACAGTGAAGTTGGTCAAGAATATTTAGAAGATGGGAGGCTATAGCTGAGTGTAAACGGGGTGGAAGTTCATCTTTTAGTGCAACACCGTAAATATGGATCAGAGCCGGTATGGAATGGTATACATTAAAGTTTATTAATCTGTAGCACAAAATGGGTAAGAATGTCTGCCTCATAACGTGTAATAAAGTTCAGACGAATAAGAATAGTTTTGGAATAAATGGATCTCAAGATAAATTTAGAAGTTGACTATCAGGTCAAACTTCAAATGCGTTGCACGAAGATCTGTCACAATAACAAATTTTGTGAGACGATAAATTGTCTCAGAAATCATTGCGACAAATGGTAATATTGTTGTTTTGATATTATCAACTAATATTTTTAAAAATGGCATAATGATGCATGTTTTCCCTCTCAAAGACCGATAAGCTTTAACTTTGTTTAGAACACTTCACAGTGCAACTGGACAATAAATTTTTAAAATAAAACTCAACAACCACAAACAACAAATACAAAGAAGCTAAAACCTCACACAACTAAAACCATTATTAAAAATGGAGTATGAATTTCTATAAACAAAACTGCCTTTCAAAGAATATTAATGATCAGAATAGAAATTATTGAGCTCATTTTAATTCACTATGCGAGTGATTAAATAATTGGTGATGCATTTCCCAGAGTTTCGCTGACTTCCTGCTACATACCCAGATATCACGGCAAAGAAATGGTTCAGAAATCCTGGAAACGCTGTTGGAAGAGCACAACGTCTGCAGCTGTCATTCATTCCTGTCTCTCCTGCAGGATCTGGAACGCCCTCGCCTGTAACTACGGCCAGGCCGTGCCGGTAGATTGGCGGCAGTCTCGGACGCGCTCCCTTTACATCTCCACGTTTAACCTTGAGGAGAGACCGGTGAGCGACTCCGCCACCTCCCGCCCCACTTTTCCCCTCTCCTCATCCTCCCACCAAATCCCTCCTCTGTTTATCTCACAAATTCTCATTGTGCCTGATTAAATTCCCTCCCCCACCCTCGACCTTCTGTCTCCGGATAGAGAGAGACGGACGATGCGGCGGAGCTGTCCGATGAGGACGAGCTCAGGGAGCAGCTGGACATGCACTCCATCATTGTCCCTTGTGTGGACCAGGAGCCCCTTGTCACGGCGGAGCAGGTGCACAATGAGGTCACATCGCACTCTGATTCAGATATTTGATCTTCTGATGCACTGTTTCATTTTTCCTCTGCAGGTCATCGAGGAGCTCGAGGAAATGATGCAGGACTCGCCCGATGTGGAGGCAGAGCGGAATCCCTCCCAGTCGGATCTGTCCATGCTCTCTGTGGACATCCGGCGCAGCAGTCCTGGCTTCGAGGACAGTGAGTGGCCACTAAAGCGAGCAAAGACGAGAGGGCTTTTCCTGCAAGCAGCTTTTGCTCAGTATATGTGTGTGTGACGATTCCAGGGCTGAGGTCCCTGAGCGCTGCCGAGCTGCTGGAGCGTCTGACGGAAACAGAGGTGAACATCAGGAGGTTCTCCGAGGAGCTGGTGCAGCAGCTGGCCGTCAGAGACGAGCTGGACTTTGAGAAAGAGGTGAAGAACAGTTTCATCTCGGCGCTCATCGACGTTCAGAACCGGCAGAAGGAGCACAGGGAGTCGCTGAAGAAGAAGAAGAAGCTGAAAAGCGGAGCCGGAGCGGCTCAGGGTCTGCCGGAGAGAACACCTGGATCAGTAAATAATCTTAACCAATCATTCTTTGGTATTTTGTTGGGAAAACACACTTTCCTGTACTTCCTAAATACTTTATTTGATTCAACTTTTCTTTTTACTTTCGTTTCTTCTTCACTTTTCTTCCTCCCTCCGTAGCGCTTCAGCATGGACGGCCTCTCCTCTATTATTCAAAGCAGCTTCAGGCAAACATTTGGCAGTGGCTGCAGCGAAAGACAGGTTCTGCTCCTCACATAGCCACAAACCTTAACTTTTCTGTTCTTTTCTTCTCTTTGTTTTGCTCTGGGAATGTAACTTTTCCAGCACCACTAATGCTTTACTTAACCTTGTCCCTTCTTTCCTGTGGTTCACAGTATTTGACCACAGTCATTCCCTATGAGAAAAAGGGGCTACCTCCGTCGATTGAAGACCTCCAGATCCTAACCAAGAGTAAGCCTTCTCATCTCTGCTCTGATGTTTGGCTCGATTCAGCTCAGTCAGCGATGATTTATTGATTTCTTCCAGTTCTTCAAGCTATGAGAGATGACAGCGACAAGGTGCCTGGTCTCTTAACGGACTACATCCTCAATGGTGAGCGTTTCTCTCTGCTGTTTCCACCCTGTGACCATTAATGATAAACTCTGTTTTATCTCAAGTTGTTATTGAGCTAAATACAATCTCTTAGTTCCACAGTTTATTTTGCTTCACATTTAGTTTTATTTAACTATATATAACACAAGCCTTACTTTTCATTAAGTTAGTGGTCACCAGGTACATTTTCAGAACTTACTAGTAAAAACATACCTAGGAAGTTCTGATTATTAAATTCCCTCATTTCTAAGCTCTGAGAAAGTAACTTAATGAATGTTTCAGATGAAGTTTCTGAAAGTTACTAGCAGGTTCCATTATTGTTGTGAAAAGTAACATCTCGGCTCCAGGACAGAAAATTGTGCACCATTTTTAGGGTTAAATTTGATCCACTGGACATTGTTAAATGTAGCTGTAGTGCCTTTCAAAATGAATGGAAACTAATACATGGTTTTCAAGAGATTTTAGCACTAACAATCAGAAAAGTCTGTTTTTATACCATGTCTTTCTGAATGAATACTTGGTTGAACCATATTTTGGCTGGAATTACAACTTTAACACTTTTAGGGCCTTCTTCTACTAGTTTTCACATCTACAGACTAAATTTTTTCCCTCTTCGTCTGGTTAAAAACGATCAAGTTCAGCCATATTAGACAGAAAGCGTCCCTGAATGATAATCTGCAAGTCGTGCCGTGATTCTCTTGAGGATCCAGATATAACTGGGTAAACCTTCCCACTATGTGACACCAGTTTAGATGTCGGCGAACGTTTGTAAAGTTTTCATTTATGCTGTAGTTTTATGGATGATTGACTGAACAGAACCAAATCATATTTTCAAAGTTTCAGCTTTCTTCCTGACCTGTTTGCATTTTCTGGACTTCATCTTGCTGTTTGTTTACTGATGTTCTTTAATAAACCTCCAATATCTTTCCAGCATAACCACCTGTATGGTGAGATTAAACTACACAGTTTACTTTGAGTTGGTCTCACATAAAATCCTATTAAGATAAAGTTGCATTTGTGGATGTAATATGACAACATGTAAAAAAGATCAAGTGCTGCAAACACATCAGGAAGACACTGTGTCCTTGAAAAGACTTGCAGCGTTTCCATGTCTCCATGCTGCAGTTGTACGACTCTGACAGTGAGAAGCTAAAAAAGTCAAAGGTTACAGTAAATGATCACAGTGTGTATCTTAGAGGGGTGGAAGATCACACAGTGTGTCTCTGCGTGAGTGTGTGTTCTTCATCCCATCTGCTTTTGTTAGTTGTTCTGTTGACACTGCTTGTTCCAACAAGCCCAACTCGTTCCTGTGGTCTGCTCCTGCTTCTTCTGCTTTTATCGCTCTCCATTTGTGCTTGGATGTTTCTTATGAATCAATAGGCTTTTCTACAGTTTCCATTTCCTGTGCGCTTCATGTTTTTTTATCTGTATTTATTGCCTGTCTTTGTCCTACATGTTCTGCATTTCTCCTCTTTTTACTTGATTGAAATAATTATGAGACAAAATGAATCTGTGTGGCTCAGGCTTAGTAAGAACAAATAGAAATGAAATAATCTGAGCTTGTGTCTTCTGTCTCTTCTCTTCGATCTTTTCATTGTTTTTTTTTCTTTCTCCACTTCTCATGTTCTCTGCACAATCTTATGCTGCTTTACTCTCTAGCTCTGGTCTGAGCTTTGGACAGCGAGGTTTGTGGCACATTCCTGTGTGACATTGTTGTTGTTCCATATATCGGTAGAGAGCGCCCCCTCTCTACCGAAGGGTGTAGTTCAGTCTGATCTCCAAGATATCCCTCTGTTCCTTCCTGCTCTTTACATTTGAGTCTCTGCTGTTTAGGTAGAAGTCAGTCTTTATCTCACCCAACAAGAATCTTGAAGAAACTTAGCAAAGAGCAGAAACATAGATTTTCCTTTTTTTCTGATATTTTTTTTATTGCTTTTTAAATTTCATATTCTTCTTTCTTTCAGTGTTTTGTCCGACGTAAATGGAGGATGAAGACCTGCAGACTGCAGACAGTTAAAGTTAGAAGAAGAGGACCTATGAAGCACAATTAATTTATTCCCGAATGTTTTTACCTCCATGTGTGTATTTATTGGTCCATCTTTGATTTCTACGTTTAACTCGATGATTGTGATTTCCAAATAGAGTGCGTTCTTGCAGAGTTTTTGACAAGGTTTTTCTAAAGGTGTTTCTTCGTTTTTAAAGAATTCAGTCAGATATTAGATGAATTTATTCAGGGCAAAGCTGTGAAGCAAAGGGCTTAGTTTTTATGAAACATCAAGTGATCATTATGAGCCAAGAAACAAGGACACTTTTCTAAACAGCAAAACATTTTGTAAGCACAAACACGAGACGGGATCAGTATCCCAGCATTATGAGTGGAAAGACGAGAGAGGTGGAAAAAAATAGCAAAAAGATATTTATAAGATTATAAAATAAATCTGAATCCAGTCTGCGTCATTGTGGTGTCAACAATCTCCTCATTTTATCAGGACTCTACCTCCAACACCACCTATATTTATATAATATGTTGAGCTGAAGGAGGCTGGACTGGCAATCAGAAACAATCTATGCATTAAATTAAAAACTGAATCTGACCAACAAGCTGTCTGCGTCTTGGAGACGCCGCCTGCAGCTCCGAATCGTTGCAATCGAAGGCGTTGCACCTCGACTCTGACTGTGTTCCTATCAGCTGCCTTTGCCTGAACTTTTCTACATCAAGGAGAATTTATTTTCACTGATGAATGTCATGTTGAAACTCGACTCACAGAGGCCACGATGCTATGCTATTTATTTATTTCTGTAAATATTGTATCTGAATAGTAGAACTCTTGATATGTTTGCTTAATTTTACTACTGAGAATTAAATAATAAAGAACATGATGAGGAAAAGTGCTGAGTCAGGGTTTGTTTGTGGTGGAGTGAAGAACTTTGTAAATGATCTGCACAGCAGCTTCTGCATTTAGTAGAACCCCTGGTAAAATTGAGCAAAACCTTACTGTATTGCAGAAACACAATCCCCTACTCTCTATTTTAAGAAAACACAGCAGTTCATTTAACATCTTAGGAAATGCTAGTTTCATTTTTTAGAGAAAGTGGTTTGTAAGTATATTGTACATGTTAAAGGAAGATTTTTGCATTAACTCACTAACTTTTTGGAATTAACAGAGCAGTAATGATTGAACGTTACTTGCAATTTCACTAAAAATCAAGTAGATGTGATAAAATGACTTGCATCTTAATCAGATTTGAACCTCACAATAGTGTTTCTTTGTTATGTAAGGCTTTGCCACGTGTTTGCTGCGCTTTGTCCAGCTCTCTGAAGAGATCCAGATGTAGACTTTCGAGAAATCTCCAAAGCGTCCGACCTCTGGCGCCTAGAAGGCAATCACCGCAGGCAACAGGAAGGAAAACAAGAGATTACGTCTGTGCTTCCAAGAGACGCATTCAGATAAATATGACTTTCTCTTACATGTTGTGTATTCTTGTTCAATAACAAGAAAATACTTCCTCATAGTGTAAAAAAAGCTGGAGAATAATAAAGAAAACTGAGCAAAACAGCGACACAAACAGCTGTTTGACATCTGTAAACATTTATTCTGCCTGTTATAAGATTTCCTTTTACATTCTGCCTTCACTTCGTCACGTGGGGACAAACAGTCTGCGCCTGAGTTTTTGCTCAGAGCTGAGAGCTGCAGCAGACACTCAGTTTGTTTCAGGTTTTTCCTTCAGTCATGGATCTTAGAGGGCTTCAGGTAGCACTTTGTCTTCTGCTGCTGCTGCACTGCTCACTGCAGCAGACATCCTCCAAGAAAAGAAACGGAAAGAAAGGTAAGACTTCGACATGCAGTGCAAGTATGCAACTCTTTAAACTTCTCCACATTTTTTTTGGTTGCAGCCACAAACTTGAATGTGTTCATCGGAGATTTAATGTGTTAGACCAACAAAGTGTTAAAGTAAGAGGTGGAGAGAAAATGAAACTTGGAAACTGCAGCATGCTTTTCTACCCCACTGAAACAAAACTTTGTGGAAAGCATCTGTGTCTCAACAACACTTTTAATTTCTTGCCACAAATTATAAATCAGTTTGTTGGGACTTTGACTGGGCCATTTTAGAACTTGTATTCCTTAAGCATTCCAATATTGCTGTTGCTGTATTCTTTGAATCATAGGACTGCTGGAAGATGAATCTCCACTATAGTTTCAATGTGTTAGTGTCGTTTGCAGCTTCTAACAAATTTTCCTTCAGGATTGGCTCCATTCATCTTCCCTCTGACCAGCTTAATTTGCCTGCTCAGTTTTGGTGCTCTCACAGCATCACTCTGCCTCCACCATGTTTCACTACTGGGATGATGTGGTCAGAGAGATTATGTCCTGTTTTACATGACGATCAAAATGTCTGATTTTGGCCTCATCTGACCAAAGCGCCTTTTTCCTGTTTGCTGTCTCCTTCATTGCTCAAGCCAAATTTTAAAAGTTGCCCCTTACTGTCATTGCTTCTTCCTGCTTTTCTTCTGTAAAGACAAGATTTGTAGAGTCAAATATTCATAGCTGTTTTGTCAATAGGTTCTTCCAACTGAAGAGCTGCAAGAGTTGTTTATTAGAGAAACAACTCTAATAAAAAAGTTGTTTCTTTAAATGTTCTCCTTGCCTGCTCTGTTAGCTTAGATGGACAGATTTATGCTAAGATTTATGCAAATACAGAGAGAGCGACTATTGCTCTACCTTGTAATTTATGGTTATCAGAGTAAAGTGGATTGAATTTAAATTCAGTTTTATTTCTGAAGAATAATGAAAACAATTTGTAATTTGCCTTCTACTTTGGGATTAAGTGGTTGTTATACTGTATTAATCTGTCCCTTAAAATCTCAATAAACACAAAGTGTGAAAAGTTTAAGGGGTAAGAGAAAGATGCTGTAGCAGATAAAAACAGACTTTAAGTTTACATTAAGCCCTGGTATAGCAGGTAAATCTAAGGCTGATGTTTGCGCCTCTTCAAGCAGACTCTGTAACAAGTGATGTGATTGAGAAGCTGCAGAAACAGATTGATGACATCATTCAGGAGCTGAACCTGCTGAAAGAGCACCAAGCCTTACAGACAGGTACGATTTTATCAATGAATGTCAAATACAATCCTCTAGCATTTGAGGCCATGTGTCTTGATTAGTGGGCAGAATTAGCATCTGTAATTCTTTATAATTTGCCTCCCAGTTTGTTTGAAAGGCACAAAGGTCCTGGGAAAGTGTCTCCTGGCCAATCCAGTGAAGAAGACCTTCCATGCAGCCAGCGATGACTGCATCGCTAAGGGAGGCAGCCTCAGCACCCCGCTGACAGCGGACGAGAACGACCAGCTTCACAGCTACGTCCGCCAGAGCGTCGGACCGGAGGAGCACATCTGGCTGGGTGTCAATGACATGGTGATGGACGGACACTGGGTGGACCAAACAGGCTCCAGCGTACGCTTCAAGAACTGGGAGACTGAGATCACCCACCAGCCTGACGGGGGGCATGCCCAGAACTGCGCCATCTTGTCCACCACAGCCAATGGGAAATGGTTCGATGAGAACTGCAGAGCTGAAAAGGCCTCAGTGTGTGAGTTTAACATCGTCTGAGAGCTTTTGCTGCCTCTCTGTAGACTCTGATATCTCTCTATGCAGATGATATTCGCATTAAACTGAAACAGATTCAAGCTGCAGTTTTCCTCAGACCTCTCTTTCTAAATGTCATTATAAGAAAAGAACATAAAATGCTACAGTATAAGCTACTCACTGGAACCTTTATGTGAATTATAAAAATACTCATGTTTATGTTAAAATATTTAGATATCTCTGAACATATCAGTATGGCTTGTCTGTGTATTGTGTGCTATATGTAATAAAATCTGCTTTATAACAGAAGAACAATTACGTGTTTTTTTGTGGCATGTTCCTGGTTTTTATTTCCACAAGCTCTAAGTTTGACAGAATATTGATAAAAATGTACCATTATCCTCTGGATCTGTAAAAATGGTCTTATTTATATGCTCATCAAATGAAGTCTTGGCAGTGACAAGTTAATTTTACAATAAGAATGATTAATGAGTAAAAGAGAACTCATTACTCCTATCAGCTTGTCAAGAAATGCCTTCTGCCATTCGTACAACCAACAACCTTCTTGCTGCAAGGCAATGTCCTAACTACTGCACCAGCATCAGGGTTGACCGATTTGACTGACAGTTTTCAGCCCCAAAGCAACATAAAACCCACCAAAGTCCAAAAACTCCTGCCCAAATCGAATGAAATTTAATAAAATTAATTTTTGCTCTTCCTGTATTATATTCTTACCACAGCAAGTTCCCACTGGAACTGCAAAGGAATTGACTCTTTGGACATAATGACTTGGATTTCTGTTTTACAAAACCACCACTTAGTGACACTTGATTAGCCAATTACCATTAATTGATGAGGTCACTTTTGTCAAATTTGTCAAATCCTACAAATGCCAATTGAAATTAAGTAATCAGTTCTAATCCAAATGCTGGTGGTTTTGTAATCCTGGTTATATGGTATTATTTTCCAAAAACTCTTTGGTAGTCTTATAGGTCCACACTTGTCTCATTACCCTTGTTTTGGGTAGAATATCTGACCCAATGTGCTGGTTAAACCCATAACCCATCCTGTTGATTTAATTTCACACTTGATTGGTTCATATTTGACCCACAACTGGTTTAGAAAAATAGCCTACATTTGGTTTAAATTAACCTATCATTTTGGTGGAGTCTAATAATGAATATAAGCACATATAAAGCACATACTAAAGCTTGCACTAGTAAAAATTTCTTTCCATTGAATCGTTTCAGTCCTGTGTTGCTGTTATGCTAAAACCTCCTCCTCCTGCTGTAAAAGAAATGCTGTTTCATTCTGACGTGAATGTTGGGCAACATTGTTAAGATGGTTGGTTCCCCCTGAGGGGAAACAGCTTTTTTTCTTTAACAAACTGATCAAAAAGATAAAAACAATTTGCTACGGAAGAGGATTAGAGCCACTGAAAATAATAAATTCTGTCTTTAATCTCAGAATTCAGAGAAAAAAAGTCAGATTTTTTTCTTATTTATTTATTTTGTTTCAGTGGCTCTGATCTTCTTCTATAATTCTGGCATATGTGACTGATTGTCACAGAAATTACTGGAGGAGGAGCAGATCACGGAAATGCATCACAGTCAACAAGGCAAGAAGTGGGTGAGTGTGAAGACAGGAAGAAGAGACAGGAGAAATGTTTTCGTTTGAAAAAAAATAATCTGAAAGTTTAACATTAACTCATATTGCTCAATCATATATTGTAATATTCATATATTTGCTTTGGTTTTACTAAATAAGAAATGTTACAGATGGCTAAACAGTCCACAGTGACAGCACACTGACTGAAAAGATAAATTTTCTGTGAAAAAGTCCTAAACCTTGTATAACAAGGTGAAAAAGATTCTAAAACGATTTAAAACTACACAAACACTGTGATAAGGTACAGTGGTGCAGTTTACATCAACATTATCTAGGAAGGCTAAAGGTTTACAATACATTATGCGTTTGTTCCAGTATAGGATACATACAGTTTTCTATTATAATTAGACTTTAGCTTGGTGCGTTTTTACAAACGTTTTGACATATTCAAAGTTTTTATAAAGAGGTTTCTTCAATCAGATATTAGATGAATGTATTAACTGCAAAGCTGCAAAGCAAATAAGTTAGTGTTTATGAAGCATCAACTGATCATCTGACCCAAGAACTGGCTCAGGACACTTTTCTACAATGTTAAAGGCGTATGAATGTTTTTGCAAAGCATGGTATGAAATGGTAAAAGTAGTGTCCTCTTTTATTGCAATGAGACTAAATTAAAAATTTTACTGAACAACCTTTATCATTTGTTAAAAAACATATTAATACAATTTCACAGATGTAAAAACAACACCCCAGTGAGCAACTTGAGATCTATTTAGACAAGTTCAATCTGGAAGAAATTAAAGAAGAAGTTTGGTCATGTGAGATAAAACACATTAACAGCTACAGTAAACTTTGAACACCACTAGTGGCTTAAAAACATCACTGGAAAAAACAACAATAAAAAACCCCTCAGAGAAACAGAAATGTCAAGAATGATACACATCATGTTGAGGAGGTAAAATCTAAAGACTCAAGAAGGTCCTGTGGAAAACAGACTCATCTGTTCAGTCGCCTCCCTTTAGACCTCGCGGAGACAGAGCCGGAGGACGTTCCTTGTTGGTTTTTTGCTCTGAATCATTAAATCTGTTGTCCACATTGAACTCTATGTAGGTGTTGGGAATTGTGTGTCCTTGTTGAGTTTGGAAGAGCAACACAGTGCTGTCATCACTGCCTTTGTCACTGTTTGGTTTCCTTTTTGACTCAGGTATAGGTTCACACGGCTCATACAAGCTAAAAGCAGCGTCTTCTTGTAAAAGGTGCGAGTAGATTAGTGTTTCGTCAATTTGGGAGTAAATACAGTCCTCGTAGTCTTCTTGGATGCTCTTGGGTTCTGTCTGGACATTGATGTTGCCTGAATGGTAGACTGACACCTCTGTCCTGGGTTCTTTTTTCTTCTTCCTATTTTGCAGAAAAAAAAAACAAAACAATAAAGAGCTGAGTTTTTTTCCCTGAAAGGTAAGTTTTAATAAAAGCAGAATGTCTATAAACTCTTTTCTCTTTTTAGTAGTTATTTTTGCCCTTATTTCTTTCATGTTTTTATTGTACTACCACCCCTTTGCAACACTTTAATTTTTCCTGGCTAAGGCCATTTGTTTCCAGTTTTCTTTTTGATCCAGCCATTGTTTCATATAAACAGATTAAGACTATAATCTGCATTTATGTAGTAGTATCACAAACACCATTTGTTTATTCAGTTTAAGGCTTCAGACATCACGTTGTTTTCACGTTGCCTATTTACACACATTGTCCACTTGATGTCGCAGTAGAGCAAATGAAGCATCGGCTCATGAGCCCAACAATTGGATGCCTCAGTGCATCATGAAGCTTCATCTCAACATCACTACGCTAAGGAAACACAAGGAAAACACGGAGTGGAGGGAGGAAGTATCAGGAGTAGACAAAAGGAACCGGCGAGTAGTGACTGAGAATAAGGTACTTAAATACTGAGGAGGATAAATGCTGAACAAAACACCTGGACTGAGGGACGAGGAAGAGTGCACAGGGGATTGGGAATTAAATTTAACACTAAAGAATAACTAGACAAAAGAAATGTAACAAAACTAGAGAAATTAAGAATAACTAGAAACAAGAATTAAACATAGAAACACTAAGAAGGGCTGAACAAAAGTAAAACAAGCACAAGAATGATCTGATCAAAAATATATTGTGATTTAGCATGACAAAATGTACAAAACTTAAACAAGTAAGGCAATGTGCATCTAAGCAGATCACATACGGTTGATAATGAATAAATAAACAAGCTGAAGAACTCACCTAATGTAAACCACCAACAGCACTACAGCAGCACTGACAACCAGGACAGCCAAAACACCAAGTGTTGTCTGCAGGTGAGAGCCTAAAAGATGGGAAAAAGAACAAATCTCACATTTAATCAATTTTCTTTCAGCACTTTTGCTTAAAACTTCTGATGAGTTCAGAAAAATGTTACCTTTCCCTTCAATTGCCATTCCTGGCTCTGGCTTTCCAACTGTTCAGAAGGAAATGAATAGAAAGTGAATCAATTACTTACATCTGTAACTTTGTCATTTCTGTCATTTTATCTCAGTATAAAACAGAAATCAGTCACCCAGGCTTCATTAATGAGTTAACTAATTCATGTAAAGGACACAGCAAGCGTGAGGAAGACTTGCGATGGTCTGACTTTGTGGATAAGTGTTGTGGCAGTATCATGATGTGGGGATCAGGGAAGCTGGTCAGAGTTGATGGGAAGAAGGGTGGATCTAAACACAATGGAGGAAGAAAACCTAAAGGCTGCAAGACCAAAGGTTGAACCTCCAACAACATTAAAATGCAAACCAGAACTAAAATTGAATGGTTTTGATTAAGCAAATTAATGCCAGACTGGCCTAGTCAAAGTCCAGAACTAAATCTTACTCAGTATCTGGGAAAAGACTTGAAAAGTTCTGTTTACACACAGACTCCAATAAAATGTAAAAATGTCTGTCTTGAGGTTTCTAGGATCACACTAAATTTCAAGGAAAGTTCAAGTGGCAAAGGTTATGCCTACATAGTCTAATCATTTTTGAGTTTTAGTTTCCTCCTCTGATTTGGCTCATGTCCTGGTAAGTAATTAGCAATTTATAATGTAAAGAAATCAATTTCCACATCTATTCTAGTGTTTGTCATGTTCTTGAGATCTGCTACCTGATGTGGAAAGCAAACACCTTTAAGCCGTTGAATGAAAGAAGTAAAGTTCTGGATCTAGGCTTTTCTTGTGCAGGCATATATTAAAAAAGTGAAGGATATTAAAAAAGTGAAGAATGCACATGGCTTTTTTTTATCCCCTAACCAGTTTGTCAGTTGAATTGTACAGGTAGTTTAATGGTTGAAAATGTTAGGAAATTGTTAAGTCTCAAGTCTTTGCAATTTTAACGGTGACATTTACAGGTTTGATATTCATCATGGCTAAAACACTAATGACAGGACTTGCAAATACTAACAGCCTTTAAGTACTAAACAAAGTCTGTATCAACTTCAGAAAAATAAAATGAGTCTCTGGGTTCAGGTCTACCAGATTCCCCTTTAAAACAACAAACCATCTCCTATTCCCTTTACACCACATGCAACATTCACTGCATCATAACATTCACTGCATCATAACATTTGAAGCAATATTCTACACAAACCTGGGAAAGCAGTCACTGTGAGGTTCATGGAGAGTCCATCAGGTCGTCGTGTGTCCATCTGACAATTCCTCAGTGTTAATGAGAAGTTTCCCTGATTCTGTTCTCGTTGGACATCACCAAGACCAACAACCTGGCGACTTGTCCCATTGTTTCTGTACGTCACTTCCGCGTTGTCCTTTAAGCAAGTCGGCTGCTTCAGTTCGAGGAATTCAATTGCTGTTTGGTAATTATTGGGGACCTGAAAATACCACTCTATCAGGTCGTTGCTGGGAAAAGTTTCGGGGTAGTTTGGTGTCAACAGCGACGAGGACAAAGAGCCTTCTTCTAAGGTGACTGAAATTTTGGCAAGGGCTGTGAAAGAAAGAAAATATCCAGATATGTTACTGTGGTAGATACACACTCAAAAAAGGAACTTTGGGGGTTATTACATTAACAGAAGAATATCATATCCTTTTAACAAAATAATTTCATGTTTCAAATGAAAATTTCATAACGTTTATGAAATTTAATTATGTTGAGATTATAGTCAGACTGAGCTTGTGCTGAAGACGACGAGCGAGATCACGGGAGATAATCGTTATGCGTGCACGGGAAATCTCCAGTGGCAGATAGGAGAAGACTAAATTTTCCTGGCAACATTGTGCATATATATATGCGCAATTTTGGTATGATTGGTCACTTTTCTATGTAATTGATGTAATCAAGTCAGTGGCTAACATCACATGAAGTGATGGTTAGCTGGCAATTAATCTGCATTTCTCTACCATTTGCACCCTTTTCTGCTTGTTCCATGCTTATGTAAAAAAATTTTATTAAGGTGGCCATTGCATTTACAAAAAAAATAACATGTTTTAACAAAATAATTTTATGTCAATTAAGTCAATTATTTGGTCCAAAACATTGCAAATTAGTTGGGCTGGCTCTATTAAATTACATTGGGTCCAACTGTAGTTGAACCAACCTTAAAAAATTAAGTTGAACCAACACATTTGCTTTAAATTGGAGTAACAGAATTGCATAATGCTGTAATTATGATGGAAATCATTTTCATGATTTTTTATATTAACCCAAAGAGTTATTTTTTTGAGTGCAGAAAATAAAGATATTGAACAAGACAATCTTACTTACTTGTTATTCTCTCCACCAGTGACACATCAAACTGGCCACTGCTTGGCTTCTGTCCTGCTGGGAGGTCCAGAGAGAAGCTGCCCTGAACCTGGATCGTTGCACTACTGATGGTCCCTGATAAGCAGAATTTCCCTAGGAGAACATTTTCTGCATGGAGAGTGTAGGTGTGTTTATTGGCACAGCTGTCACTTGGAGCAATCTGATTCAACCCTGTGTTAGCGAAGTTTATCTGGAACGATTTTCGTGAATCAGCCTCAATTTTCCAGATGAGTGTGCGATTGAAATGTGAGAATCCAAAGTCAGACTGGATGTTGCGCCCACACGACTTCGAGGTACACGCTGCGAAAAGAAATGTATATTTTGGAGAGAAATTAAATTCTGAAAATATATGCACGTAATTTTAGTCTTTTTACAGCATATTTATTTTTTCTCACATTATAAGCTCAAACTTTAATCTGAACGATCTGTTCAACAGAGTAAATGTTTCTTCATAAAAAGTTGGATTTATGTACAACTCTATTTTACTGATAGGACAGCATTTTATAAGATTTCACAATCACATTCAGTAGCATTCAGACTTAAATATTTGACCATATCTGCTTTATTCTCTTGCAGAGATCACAAGATTAACCTCTAAATTAATCTTGTATTTCCATGAGTCCATGGTATTACAGATTCTATCATGGCCCTCAGAGCTTTTGAAAGGAAAGCAGGTCCACAGCATCACAGAGCCACCACCATACTTAACAGCTGGCTTAAGGTGCTATTTTACATATTCTTCTGACTGAAAACCTCATTTGAATGAAGCACATAGTTCACATATGTGCTGTAAATGTAACTTCACATATTTACATCTGTGATGGTAGGACAGTGAAAGATTTTTTTTCTGAAGAGTTTCACAAATAAACGACTTGCCCTCAGATACACGTTTAGTTTTCTTCTACAACTACAATAAATTTGAGGTATATTGTTAGCCACTTTACTTGAGATAAACTCAGAATTATGCTACAAAATGCCTTTGTTAAAATGCCAAGAAAACCTTTGTTGAGAGCCAGAGGCTAACTGGGTAGATAAAGTTCAGGCTTATTTAGGGTGATTGCTCTGGCGCTTCTCTTTGACCCTGCAGAACCACATCGTGAACTGATCTTTGACTCGGTACAGACTGAATGAAAGAAGGTATTTATAACATCATATGGAGAGGCAGGTATCATGAGACCAGGAAGTCCACAGGGAAAATAGATTGAAACAATGAAACATATGAAACCTAAATGTTCTAATGTATGTTTGTGTCAAAAGGTCTATTTTCTTAATCTTCAGAAAGATTAAGAAGGATTAAGGGGATTAAGGGGATTGGGAATCTCGGTGTGATTCCCAATAAATGTAGTTGTTGACTGAGTGTAATTAATTTCATCGGTCAAAATTTGTCTTAATATTTCAAATATGCTTCTTACATTTTTTAAATTTCTAGCACTGAATGTGTAGGTTATTCATATCTTATCAAAACCTCTGCACATTCAGTGACTGCTGCAGACACTTGATGATCAAGAACTCTTTGTCTGCTTTAAAATTATTTTTAATGTCCTGAAACATCAAGCTGATGATTCATTTGATGATTCATGATATTCAAGTAAACCAGCTGAAAAAAGTGGCCATAAAATATTTAGTTTTACCTATGTTGCGCACAATTTCCACCCTGAAATAATCTTGAGGTCTCTCACAGCCAAACTGTATGTTATTTTTACTGTTGGGCTGCAACACGAGTTTCCAATCCCAGGACCAGCTAAAGCATTTTTGGCACACTTGGCAACCCCTGTCAACGTTGATGATGTTTATGGTGGTGCCCCCATCAACAATAATATTGGACATCTTGACATCTGGAAAACATCATAAAGTAATAATTTAATCAGAGAGGAGAGATAAATAAGTCAAAAATACAGATATTTAATACAGATATTAAACATGGTCCATAATACACGTGGAGCCTATTAACATTATATTTTCACCTGCAACATGTGGTATGAGAATGAGCTGATTTTGACATCTTCATGTAGTTTCAATTATCAAATAACATTATTTTCAGTACGTCAATGTGGTATGAAAACTTAGGAATGGAGGGACCTTATAATTCTTTTCATAAATTACTGAAAAGATAGGAGCGACTAAACACAACTTGTGTATTTGTGACAGCCAGTCCCACAAAACGAATGTGGGACTGGCTGTCATTACTGTAATATAACCCATTGCGTTATATTACGTAACGAGCAATTGAAAACATTACTATTTCCATCACAGTAATTGGATTGAAGATACTTATCCAAGTCACTCTGCCTTACAATATTTGTCATTTTACTTAGTAAAAACATAAATTGTTGCATTATTCTTGGTCTCAGAAAGTGACAGCTGGTCTATGTGACAATTCAGTCCTCTCACGTGAATGAGGGCATCTCACGTGTAAACACACATACAGCATTAGGGGACCAACTTTAGTTCTTCAATCTACATATTAACAAAATCTAAAGTTTTAGTTGCTAAACTCCAGTTGAGTTGACATAATTACCCGAGAACATCAACGGGGAAAGAGGTCAGATCATTAAGAGGCAAATAGAAACATTCCTCTTATCAACCTCTGGAGATGATGATGATGATGATGATGATGATGATGGAAAGATAAATTATTCGTATAAAACAAGGAAATTATGCACAACCTGACCGGCCTTTTCATGAGACTATCTTGGGAAAACAGAGTGTCTTCAGTCAGAGGTTTCCTCAATGTCACTTTAACACAGACTGCTACAAGAATTTGTTCCTGCCAACAGCTACCATCTTCTACAATAACTCTGAAGAATTGTAATTAATAATAGTTACAACATTTAATTTCCCTTTGAGATCAATTAAGTATTTTTAATTTGAATTTGAAACAACACTCCTGCAAGCAAATTATTAGACAAAAGGGAATTGAAGTTACAAGGTTAAAAGGTAGCCGATCTGGATCTATATGCAGGAAGTTGAACCAAGTTATGTTTCATACATTTATAACCAAACAACACCTGAAAAAACAATGAACTGAAAATGAAGTTGTTCAGTTTGCTTTGCAAAACCTCAAGTTTGCCTCTTAGTGTTAATTAACAGTAAATGCAGTCATCAAAGCCAGTAAAATTTCATTTACATCTGCTCTTAATATGTTTTTTTTCTACTTACGCTGGGCGTTACCGGTGGAGAGGACCATGAGAAAAAGCAAAATCCACATGGAAATTCTTTCTGATTTAATAAAGTACATCTTGCGTCTCTGTCAAGATGATTCTGATCAAAAGCGGTGAGTACTTGTTTCATGTTATTGTCAGAAGTCACGTGTGTTCCTTGTTTCCACGCAGCACAGGATGTTCCTTTTAAGGTCTTCACTACTTGTTGACTTCCGTCTCAACACAGTTGGCAGGAGAGTTCAGGAATATGACTGCAGGCAAGTAAGGTGAGGGCGTGGCCAAGGCGGCAATAATGGCACGTAATTTTCTCTGGAACTAACAAAAGGACAAAGGATTGCTTCAAGATAAATGAATAGTCCTGACACGAATACGTTTCTGAACTATAAAAAGGGCTGACTACAAAGTGCTATATAAAGTAAAATAAACAAATAACTTTACCAAACTTTGGAGAAAATTTAAATAAATAGTTAGGTTATTTGTTCATATAGGAATAGTAGATATTACCCAAAACATTATATTATGTTATGTTTAGAATGTGCTGAATTATGAAGAAATGTTAACACCTTTTACAAGAAACATTATTTAAATATCTACTCAACCCATTTAAATGAATTAAAGACAAAATAAAACAGAAACAGCCTTTATTGTCCTGCTAAAGGGAAATTCAGGTAATAAATATTCACACAAATGTAAAGATATGTAAAGTCTGTTCTGACCCTTCCTGTAAAGTGCATCAGTGTTGTGAGTTCAGTGCAGTTTATTGTTCAGGTGAACACCCAGGAACTTATCCGAGTCCACGGTCTCAAAGTTGACTCCCTGGACGTTCACCAGTGTCAGTGAGGTGGGACAGCGGCTGTGGAAACCCACTAGCAGCTCCTTGGTTTTAGCAGTGTTGATCAGGAAGTGGTTCTGTTGGCATTGATGCACAAAGTCTTGAGTCCATTTTCTGCATTCTGCATTTCTGCATTCTGAGTGCGGCTCACCTGTGTGGAGGTCGAATATGGCAGAGTCGGGAAATTTCTGTAGATGGCGGCCTAGGTAGTTAATGGAGAAGTCTGCAGTGTAGAGGGTGAAGAGAAAGCACAGTTCACTGCAGACCAGCCTACAGAGACACAGCCCTGTTTCCCCGCATGCTGTGGGCAGCCAGTGAGACAGTCCAGAATCCACTGGGGTATGTGATGGTCCACTCCTCACAGCTCCAGCTTTTCCCTTAGAAGTCCAGGCTGGAAAATGTTAAAAGCACTGGAGAATTCAAACATGATCCTCACAGTGCTTCCAGGATTGTCCAGGTGGGTCAGTGTCTGGTGTAGAAAATAGAAAAAGATACTGCACAAAAATTAAAATTATCACTATTTAAGGGTAAAAAAAACAACTAATAAAGATAAAAGGTCTGGTCTTATGTTGCATCCTGAAACAAAAAGATCCGAAATGTATGGCAAACTTCCTCACCAATTTTTTTAATTAAAATAAATAAATAAATAAAAAACTTTGACCTTTCAAGCACTGAAAGAATATTAAAAGTATTTAGCCTCGATCTATCAGTTGTAATCCTGTTATTCTTTTCCAAAAACTCTTTGGGACAATTTAGAGAGGCCAATTAACCTGACAGTCATGTTTTTGGACTATGGGAGGAAGCCAGAGTACCTGGAGAGAACCCACGCACACACAGGGAGAACATGCAAACTCCATGCAGAAAGACCGGGGCCAGGAATCGAACCCAGAACCTTCTTGCTGCAAGACAACAGCTCTATCAGCTGGGCCACTGTGCAGCCCTCAAATCCATAACCCCATCCTATTGATTTGATCTCACCCAGAGCTGAACTGGTTTATATTTAAGTGATGGACTTGTTTAGCAAAATAACCTACATTCTGTTGAATTTTAACTCAGCATTTGATGGAGTCTGATAAGAAATAGAAGTGCACTGAAACGATCTACTAATGCTGGTTCTATTTCCGATTTAATTCTATTGAATTGTTTCAGTCATGCTATTAAAGACAAACTCCCTCCTACTGATTTTTCAGAAGGAGGAGTCACTCTGGTATAAATGTTAGGCAACATTCTTAAACCAGTTCGTCAACCCAGAGGAACAATCGACTTTACACAATCAGATCAAGCAGACATAACTGACTGTCACGAAAAGCACTGGAGGAGTGCCAAGTGGGTGAGCAACAACAAACTGTTGTTCAGTTTGTAGTTCATAAAACTTTGGATGTTCTGGGTTTGTGTTGGTTAATGCAACTGTGCAAAATCATGTGGGCATCAGGGGGCATTGCCCTGGATGGGAATATTGTGGTAGTGGACCCCTAATTCAAAAAGGGGACCGGAAAGTCTGTTCCAACTACAAAATATAAAAATCCTGCTCTTGTATTTTTGCCCCACTAAATCCTGTACATTTTATTCATGCAGACACATTTTTAATTCTATTTCTTTCTCAACACAGACACAAGTTAGTGAATGCGACTTGCAGTACATATTAAATCGCTGACATCTCCACACCACCTCCTAAAAATGCAAAAATTAAAACCATCTTTGCTAAATATTGTTTCAATATTTAACAAACAGAACGGAAAGACGTCTTGGAACCACATGGACAGGGTGATACAAAGCTGAAGCTGGACCACGTATGTATCTATGCATTCATACTCAAGCTATGGTAAACATTGGCAAAAAGTCCATGACCTTCCAAGGACTTAAAGCTAGATCTCGAAATGTGTAGACAATGACACCATTAATAAGATAGTAAATGACTGTTTGAGTAGTTGTCCGTGCTTTAACTGCTTACTATGGATCTACATTGCTAATTAAGGTCAGCTTGGCCAGATGGTCTCTGAGTTTCTCTCTATCGGGCTTGTCTTGGTTAATTCTGAATATCTACTTTGTTGATGTTATAACCATGCTGCCATTGCTGAATGGTTAAAGTCAGATGAACTTTACTGCAGATTCACCTGTTTAACTTGAAAATTTAAATCCACCAGATGCTTTGAAAATTCAATTTAAGTCAAGAAGAAAAGTCTTTTGGTTTTAACTCAGAAATTACAGTTTATGAAGTTGATTTAACAAGAAGAAACAAGTGTCTAAAAATGGTTTTAAAATTCTGACAACTCATTAATCTTGCATTGTGAGTTCCAGCTTAATACTGCAAATTAAAATGTAAATAATTATTTCACAATATTCAAGAAAAAGCTGCCCTCACCTCGTGAAAGAACACACACTTGTGTATGTCCACTCACATTATCAAGTTCAGACACATATGTATTTCACTTTACAGCAATTTAAGTTGTTTCAAAATTTCTGATAATGAATTTTATTGAACATCACAATGAATTCTGCTCAAAAACATTTAGTGAGAACAGGACATATTCCTCAAGCTTTGCAAACTATCAGTTGTACTGAAATAAACATTTGCCTTAATACCACACTAGTCAGATCAATGTAATACAGTTCCATCTCATTCACAGTGCATATTAAAACATGCGGCTCAGCACAATGGGAAATAGTTCCCACTGCTGCATTTTTCTTCTTCCAGTTTTTTTAAGTGTTAACCCAAAAACTTTAGTTTATTTAACTCTAGGAAATCTGACAAAATTAATAAAAAGTTAACTCAACTTATGACTGTAAGTTTAGCTTTCTCAAACTCACACAAAATCCTTCACTTCGTCACGTGGGAACAACCAGCTTGCGCCTGAGCCTTTGCTCAGAGCTGAGAGGAGCTGCAGCAGCAACTCAGTTTGCTTTCTGTGGCTTTCAGGTTTTTCCTTCTCAGTCATGGATCTTAGAGGGCTGTGATGGACCGAGCAGTAAAAGGAGAGTCAGGCACAAGTTTAAGTCCAAAAATAATTGTTTTTTATTTAAACCAAAAGAAAAACTTGGGTAAATAATGAAAAGTGACAAAGTTGGGCCCATAAAAGAGGTCAAAATAACAGAATTCAACTCAGACTAACTCAAACAAGCAGACTTCTCTAAATTAGACAAAGGGGAAACTTAAATACTGGCTGATCAGGCCACATAGAAGACACAAAGGGGAGAACACACAAAAACCTCATTGAAACTATATAAGAAAATCCCATCCCCCACCCCTCTTAATGCTGAGTTGACCAATTTGCTGCCATCATAGGCTGCTTGGTCCATCCCTTCTCCATGTTTTTATTCCAATGAAGAACTGGAGCAGCTGGCACTGAGGTAACTCAAAACAAACAGTAAAACATATAACAGTGTAAACTAAAATGTGCACACTTATTCTGCACTGCACTGGTCACTGCAGCAGACATCGTCCAAGAAGAGAAATGGAAAGAAAGGTATGACTTGGACATGCACCGCAAGTATGCCAACTCCTTAAATATCTCCACATTGGTTGCAGCCATAAACCTTAATATATTCATACGGGATTTAATGTGTTAGACCAACAAAGTAGAGTAAAAATGAAATAATCTCTCTATAAACAGTGCAGCTTAACGAGAAGAATATCAGACGTGACAATACCAAAAGTACTGGTTATACTTTATATGAACACTGTCTGAGATTAAGTATGGTAGTCCACTTCTAGGGTAATACCAGTTATCATGTTCTCAAAGTACAATACTCTGCAACATTTAATACCCGATTTAATGTTGTAAATAGGGTATTAATACTTGTGCAAATCACTATATTCAGTGGTAAAAGCAGCATTCTATTTTATTGTAATGCTACAAAATTAAAAATCTTACCAAACAGCTTCCACCAATCTTAACCTAAATAAAAAATTATTATTTTTTTTGCTCTGAATCATCAGTGTTATTGTTCACATTGAACTCCAAGTAGTTGTTGGGATTTGCGTGTCCTTGTTCAGACTGGAGGAGCGACACAGTGCTGTCTTCACCACCTTTGCCACTGACTGGTTTCTTTTCCAACCCAGGAAGGACCTCATACGGCTCATACATGTCATGATCATCATATCTCTGATGTTGTAGAAGGTGTGAGTAAACTAGTGAGTCGTCAATCGGGGTGTAAACATGATAATCGTCCTCGTTGCCTTCTTGGATGTTCCTGAGTCTTGTCTGGAGATTGATGTTGCCTCGATTGTAGTCTGAGACCTCTGGAGGACAATCTCTGTTCTTCTTCCTTCTAAATGAAAAAAAAAACCAAGAAAAAACTGAGTTTGTTTTTCTGAGAGCCGAGCTCTTACTAGAACTTTGTGTTTCGCTGATTATGATAGTCTTGACTAAGAATATTGGTCTCTTTGTGGTTGTTTCAGCAGCTATTTTCTAAATGTATTTGTTCCCAACTCTTCTGAAGTCATGTTAATACACCAAACACCCAAATTTACACTTTCTCTAAAATTATGGTCTCTCTTGAAACTTTTAAATGGTGTCCGGACCCCCGGGAAACCATTTCTCTAAACACTCTGGAGAGACATCTGAGTAATCACATCTTAATAAGAACCAACTTCTTTACACATGAAAATTTGTTTTCCTATAGTAGACTTAATTTGCTCCAAGTAGCAATTCCTTTCTCCACACATGTACCACAATACTTCTCAATGTGGAGCAGCTACTGGATACTGGTCAAAGGGCTACATGCTCATTATCTAAATATTCAATAAATAATTTAGACCTTATGTGTGAAAATAGTTACTGATGTGTAAATCTATTCTTAATGAGCAATGCTAAATAGAGTGTTACTTAAAGTGCTTTTAGTAAATAGTAAATGGCTTGTATTTGTACACCGCTTTATCAAGTCCATAGGACTCCAAAGAACATTACACTACATTCAGTCATTCACTCACACACTGATAGTGGCAAGGCTACTGGATAATAACCACAGCTGCTCTGAGGCAGTCTGACAGGAGCAAGACTGCCATGCCCTGGCGCCACTGGGACTCTGACCACCACCAGCAGGAAAGACGGGTGTAGCGTCTTGCCCAAGGACACAAAGCAGAGATAGACAAAGTGGGAATCGAACCAGTAACCCACAGATTGCAGAAAAAATTTCTAAAAAGCAGAAGTTCTCATACTGTGGTGTACAAGTTACCAGAGTAAAAACAGTACCAGCTAAGAAGACCTTTGTTGAACTGACAACAGCAAATCACCGGTGCTCTTTGAACTTTGGGCTCTAAAGAATATTAGGCCTAGAAGAAAAACCTGTTAGAGGCAGCAAAATTGAGACAAAGGCCCATTCGCCATGACCCTCGACATACAGCTAGAGAAGAGCTGCATTTAAATGGTTTAGATAAAAGTATACTTTTAGTTTTATGATAGCACACTAAGCTAAATACAGTTATCTCCAGCATAACTGAACTGAAGACAGCTTAAAAAGAAGGATGGGCAAAAAAATATGAGCCTCTAAATGAAGAAAGTTTGCAGAGGGATACTGAAACCCTTACAGCTGAGTGCAAATCTGCACCTCACTTTTTTATATTGTTAATTTCTACAGACATTTGGTAACCATCGATTATTTTTCTTCCAGTTGACAGATTGCTCTTCATTTCACTTATCAAATAAAATCCCCAACACATACGTGATGCTTTGTGATTTACCATGACAAAATCTGAAAAGTTAAAAAAAGTGGCAATGTGCATCTTACACTCAAAAAATTAACTTTGGGGGTTATTACATTAACAAAATAATATCATGTACTTTTAACAAAATAATTTTCTATTTCAAACCTAAAACGTGATAAAATCATGTTGGATAAATAAGAATTTCAACAACTTAACGTTTATGAAATTGAATTATGTTGAGATAACATGACTCATCATAGTCAGACTGATCTTGTGCTGAAGACGACGAGCGAGATCACGGGAGATCACGCGAGATCACGCGAGAAAATAGTTTTGCGTGCCCGGGAAAAATCCAACAGCAGAAGACTACCTGGCAGCATTATGCATATACATATCCACAGTGTTGCTATGTTTGATAACTTTTCTATGTAGTTGATGTACTCAAATCAGTGGTCTACATATGTTAACATCACATGGTTAGCTGGCAATTAATAAGCGTTTCTCTGACATTTGCACCATGTCCTTTCATTGCGTTTATGAAAAAAATAACATGTTTAATAAAATTACTTAATGTTTCAAAGGCAAATGTGATAAAATCACGTGAAATAAAAATAAAATTCAACAACCTAGCGTTAATAAATTGTATTCAAGTTGAGACAACATGATTCAATTTAGTCTGACTAATCTCCCACCGAAGAGTGTCTAGTTAGACCAGAAGATCACACGAGATGCTAGCGAGATTACGGAAGATCACGCGACATAACTGTCTTGCGCCTGGGAAAATTTCTGCGTTTTTTCAAGAGAAGCGTGAAGATTCTTGCTGTAATTTGAAAAAGGTAAGATTCAATCTATTTTCATCCGTCTAAATTTAAATTGTTACAGTTCTCAAAGGTGAAGAGCGAATTTACTGCTACTTTTTATGTTGTTACTAATTTGATGCCAAACAGCGATCAACACAGCCCAGTTTTTTTCAGGAAAAACAAAACTGACCTTTTGTTGTTTATTTAAAATTTTAACTCAGCTGGTTTTTGTGCTGTGTAAAAATAATCAAGTAAAGTCAATTATTTGGTCCAAAACATTGCAAATTAGTTGGGCTGGCTCTATTAAATTACTTTGGGTCTAACTACAGTAAATGAGTTGAAACAACCTTAAAAATTAAGTTGAGCCAACACATTTGCTTTAAAGTAGAGTAACAGAATTATATAGTGCTGAAATAAAGCAAAGTAGTCAGGTGGAAAATTTTTCCACAATTTTTTTTTATTTTAATCCAAAGAGTTATTTTTTTGAGTGTAGTGAATCACCTAAGCTTTAATGAAAAATAAAAGTAAATTGAAGAACTCACCTAATTACAATGCAAACCACCAAAAGCACAACGATGAAAATGACGACCAGAGCAGCCAGCACACCGACTATCTTATACAGATTAGTGACTAAAAGAGAAAAAAAAAGAAAGAACAAACCCCAAATTCAATCAATGCTTTCTTTCAACATCTTTGCTTAAAACTTCTGATAGCTTCAGGACAATATACTCTTACCTTCCTTCTCAATGCTCCTTTTTCTACCTGTCAGATAGAAAATGAATAGAAAATGAATCAATCTATACCCAAAATTGCTGTATCTTGCAGAAAGGACAGAAAGACCCTGGCTATGAAAGAACCAAAAGAAAAGACATCTATAAAAACACTAATGACAGGACCTGCAAATACTAACAGCCTTAAAAGTACTAAACAAAGTCTGTATCAACTTCAGAAAAAATAAAATGAGTCTCTGGGTTCAGGTCTACCAGACCCCCCTTTAAAACAACAAACCATCTCCTATTCCCTTTACACCACATGCAACATTCACTGCATCATAACATTTGAAGCAATATTCTACACAAACCTGGGAAAGCAGTCACTGTGAGGTTCATGGAGAGTCCATTAGGTCGTCGTGTGTCCATCTGACAATTCCTCAGTGTTAATGAGAAGCTTCTCTGATTCTGTTCTGGTTGGACATCACCAAGACCAACAACCTGGCGACTTGTCCCATTGTTTCTGTACGTCACTTCCGCTTTGTCCTTTAAGCAAGTCGGCTGCTTCAGTTCGAGGATTTTAATTGCTGTTTTGTAATTATTGGGGACCTGAAAATACCACTCTATCAGGTCGTTGCTGGGAAAAGTTTTGGGGTAGTTTGGTGTCAGCAGAGACGAGGACAAAGAGCCTTGTTTTAATGAGACTGAAATGTTGGCAAGGGCTGTGAAAGAAATAAAATATATATATAGGTTACTGTGGTAGATACAGAAAAGAAAGATGTTTAACAAAAACAAAAAGACAATGATACTAACTTGTTATTCTCTCCACTACAGACAGATCAAACTGGCCACTGCTTGGCTTCTGTCCTGCTGGGAGGTCCAGAGAGAAGCTGCCCTGAAACTGGATCGTTGCACTACTGATGGTCCCTGATAAGCAGAATTTCCCTAGGAGAACATTTTCTGCATGGAGAGTGTAGGTGTGTTTATTGGCACAGCTGTCACTTGGAGCAATCTGATTCAACCCTGTGTTTGCGAAGTTTATCTGGAACGATTTTCGTGAATCAACCTCAATTTTCCAGATGAGTGTGCGATTGAAAGCCAATAAATTTGAGAATTCAGCATCAGACTGGATGATGCTGACAGATGACATCGAGGAGCATGCTGGGAAACGAAACGAGAGGTTTAGAGACAATTTCATAATTTCTATATATATATATTCAGATAATTTTAGCTTTTATTACAGTGCCATAATGTCAGGCTAAAAGCTCAGTCATGAATTTGAAAGAATTTGTTCAACACACAAAAGAAATAATGGTTTTCACAAAAAGTGGGGTTTACGTACAGTCCAATTTTATCTACAGGAAAATATTTATTCATCTATAACATTTCACATTTAGAGAGAGATCTCTGATTATTTCTTTTGAGTTTTCTTGCAGATGTAACCAGATTTTCTTATAAAATGTCCTGGTATTTCAAACAGATCATGGTGCCATGCTCTACATCCAGGTTTGCAGGGATTTTAGAAGAAAAGTAGGCAAGAAATTACTCTTGATACCATAAATTTTTATTTAAATCTATAAAATATTCAGAAATGAATCTTTTAGTTTAACATATATCATTAATTCTGCTAAGCATTATTGATTGAACCAATTTGCAACCAAGCTTTAAAATGTTTCTGTTACATTTATTTTTCATTGTGAGGGCCATTAATAGCTGTACTATTTATTCTCACCTTGTTCCACGTCTTTACCAGATATACAAACACAATTATCTGCATTTTTCTATATTTCAGATCAACAAAAGTTAATACAATATTATGTTTTACCTATTTTGCGAACAATTTCCACCTTGAAAATATCTTGAGGTTTGGAGCAATTAAACTCCACATCAGTTCTGTTATCCAATGAGAGGCTGTTTTCACATTGTTGTTGGTTAGTGTTAGATTTGCACACTTTGCAACTGCTTGCTTTAATTTTGATGATGTTGATGCTGGTGCCATGTTCAGGAGATATAATGAACATCGGGCTTCCTGGAATACATTAGCAAATGTTGTTTCGGTCATATAATGAGAAGGAATTAACAAGTTATATTTTAAATTGTAACATTTAAATAGAACAAACTGGTTGAAAACATGATGCCAAGAAGCCAAAGATCAGACTGTGGAGAAGCTGAAATTTCCTGCTAGTTCTGGTAAAATTGCACAGGAAAAACAATCTGTTGTGTTCTTCAAATGCATGGATTAGAAAGTGGGCTTGCAAGACAGGAACATTTTCTTCCAGAGAAAACATCCAGGCCTGGCTAAATGCTTCCAGAACCTTGCAGGAGAACATTTTATGCTCTGTTCACAGGAGCCTGCAGCTTTTGGACCATAAATCCAAACATGTTTAGAACAAAAACACCACAATGCATCACAAGACAGAACATCATGCCCACAGTCAATGAAGGTGGTGCTAGTATCATACTGTGGGATTACCTTTCTTGGAACATTTTTAAGAGACTTTTAATTTAATTAGGGTGGGAGACAACGTGAGCAGTTTTAAATTTCACTCCGTTTTGACCAATGATTATCGGATGTCTACTAGTAAACTAGAATTGATGTAGAATTGACAGGAAATCTTTGCAATATTCTTGAAGTCTGATAGATCTGGAGAGGGTCTGCAAGGCAGAGCGGACAAATGTTACAAAATCAAGATATAATGGTCTGAAGTTTTAAAGTCTCACATATGTGCATTTTTAACAGGGTTTTAACAGGTTTAGTAGTTATCATGGATTTAAAAAATGGGAGCTGCAAATGCTAGCAGCCTTAAAAGTACTAAACAAAGTTTGTATCTATTTCAGAAAAAATAAAATGAGTCTCTGGGTTCAGGTCTACCAGACTCCCCTTTAAAGCAACAAACCATCTCCTATTCCCTTTGCACCATTTGAAGCAATGTTATATACTTTCTATTATTCCTATATCAATTTTATACAATAAGGGCTCCCACACTTCCCCTATCTGTGTCCTCTGTGCCTTGCATATTTTATTTATCCGTTGTTAACATGTTGTAGTGTGTTTTTCCGAGCCTCATTTAAATGTAACATGGGTGCTCATTTGGAAAGACCATTGCACTCCGGAAATGAAGGGGGCGCTATTTCCTATTTTATCAAAAGTCTCCTGTTTTTATTTTTTTTTTGGAAATATGTGATATATCTTCATCTTTAGGAAGAGGTTCCACTCTAAGCATGTATTTGGATTTCTCTTTTTTATTTATTTAAGCACAGCTCCCAGTTCTTACTTTCTGTAGCTTTCTGTGTACTTCTAAATCTGCTCCTTTGTTGCATTCTCGGGTCTGCTACTGCCTCTAGTGGCATGAGGATGGTAAAACAACATACATAATAACGTCATAACTTGTAGTTATGTCTCAACTTATGTTGGTTTTTCAACCAAAATTCTGAGAAGGTAGTCAGGTAAGACTGTGGTTAAAATATGACAAAATGAAAAAAGCAAAACATTAAAGTGTGACTACCACCCCTCTGAAAGCTGAACACCTGCCCCATCAAATTTTGGAAAATTCCAGAAAAGGGGGTTGAGGCACAAGATAAGGCAGCAGAACGTTTTTGTTGCTATATTTATTGATTTTTCAGACTCCCCCAGTGACATTTTTTAAAAACAACTAGCGATAAATCTAATGACTCTTTTTCTGTTTTGCTGTAGATTTTTTGGGTGACGCAGTTCAACTGCAGCCTGTCTGTCTTGAGCGAATAGTGAGAGATATCAATAGCTGTCATTGGCTTCTCGATTTTCTCAGCATTGCAGCCATCAATTCAATGTGTTCAACATACAAAGATGTTGAACAGATGGCGTCATCTGTTCAAACCATACCTTTATTAACAGAGCAGACCTGTCCACCTCATGTCCACATTGCAAATAAATCACACATTTACAAAGCTGAGTAACTCTGTTGATCAATCATGATTTGCTGTACCGTGGGTGTCCAATCGGCAGGGTATCCTTTTGCAAAGTGTTGTCCACAGATGCCTCTCTGAAAAGGTAGGGGGCAATATGCGATGGCATAGCAGTGAGGGGTCAGTTCATTAACCCAATCCAAGCTCCATATAAATTACCTGGAGTGGTGTTCAGTCCTGCTAGCTACAAAGGTATTTTTGTAAGGATCTGATGAACCAGCAGGTTGGGGTCCTGCATACACTTTCGGTTCAGTGTTCAGTTTTCAGCTGATGGTTTAAAGATCACCTTAAAACCAAATGGTGCACATCTCCCTAAGGTGATTAATTCAGATAGTCCAATACTCTATGTGTTGTACCGAGTGAATCGACTGAAAGGAAACGTAATGTTATGCATATAACTACTGTTCCCTGAAGGAGAGGAACGAGGTACAACACCTTTTTCTGCCCCGCTGTTCAGCTTGGCTCGGTGAAGCGACCATCGCCCTGAATAATGACTGTGATGGGGGTGTATTTATATGCAGGCGGGGAGTGACACCTGTCATCACACATCATTTGCCTAAAGGCATAATTACAGGTGTCTTCAGTTATGCCACGCGGGGGCGTGATATACCATGCTCTGTGTGTTGTACCTCGATCCTCTCCTTCAGGGAACACTAGTTATATGCATAAAATTATGATTTCGTAACCACCGTTATGTTTTCACATAATGGTATGATCCCATATCCTCACACATGTTTGGTCAGGCTGCAATGCTAATCAAACATAGTCCCTTTTGAGCAAGCTGACTCCTCTGAGCTGAGCCACTGAAAGAGTGAGAGCTAAGCAGCAAAAGGGACAAAATGGGGAGATGGCTTGTCTCTCTGTCTCTCTCCACCTCTACTGTGGTGTGCTGCTAGTTGCGTTGTGTGTTTGTAGCCTCGGCTCTTATAATAAAGAATGGCTCCTGCAAAAGGACCGTTTCACCAAAGAGGCCAGTAGTGAGACGGTTTTTGGTAAAAATAATACCAAACTAAAAGAATTTCACAAAATTGTTAACATTTGCACATAAACATAAAGCTACAACCCTAAATAAATTATTAGACAGTTTATCGGCAAAAAAGTTCATTTTGAGGCAAGTTTCATTTTAAGGAATTCTGAGCACTTAACAAAAGGACTGCAAACCGACGAAGCAAACAACCGATAACATATCGTTTCTATCTGGATCTCTATGCACCGCAGGCAGTTGAACAGAGAATAATTCATACATCTACAAAGCACAGAGGATAAATGTCAAATACAACTTAAAGAAAATAGTACAAACAGAAAATGAAATTGTTCAGTTTGTGTTACAAAACCTCATGTTTGCATCTGTTAAGTTTTCATTTCATTTACAATAAATGGCAGTAATTACAAGGCATGCCCATCACTAAATTTAGTAATCATCTGCTGTTAAAATGTTATTTACTCACCAGAAATGATGGAGACGGCCGTGGTAAAAAATAAAATATGCAGAGAGATTCTTTTATTATAATACATATTGTGTCTCTGCTAAGATGATCCTGAGCTCAACTGAGAGCAGTGAGGGCTTGTTTCCTTGTCAGAAGTCACATATCTTTGTTTTTCCCTCCAGCCCTTTTAAGGCACAGGATGTTACTTATAAGGCACTAGCAACTTGTTTTCTTTCTGAGTATTCCTGGCAGGAACAGGAGGAGTTCAACATAAGGAAGCAGCTAAGGTGACAATTTCAGCAATGGTCTGGAAAATTACTAATAAAGGAAAAAAAGAAAAAATTAAGAAGAATGAAAAAGGGAAAGAAAGAAAACATTGCTTCAGGATAAAGCAATGTTTTCATCAAAAAATCATCAATTTCAATCCTGAAATTGATGAATTTCTCAAGTATAAAAAAGTAATAATTTGACACTTTTTTTGGATGACATTAAAAAGAAAAGATCGTCTGATGTTCAGACATTTAGCTGCTGTTGGATGTCATGGTTAAATATCCAAATAAAATAGAGGATCTTCATGGAGACGTCCAGAATGGGTCTTGGACCGACGGACTCAATATGATCTTCATCAGACTAATGTTTAGTGAGACAGGCTGCTTATAGAGAAAGTGTTCAACACAGTAAAATAAATGGTTAGTTTTGCTAAACTTTGTAGCAAATGAACATTTTCTATCAAACGAAATCCCAGTTGTAATGTGACTGTATGTGTAAAAGCTAATGAGGTAATGATACTTTTGTAATGGTAATGTTACCATATGTTAACTGCTTGTTCTTGGAGTTGGTGACGACCTCCATTAGTCACTGGGTGAGAGACAGAGTACATCCTGGACATGTTACCAAACAATCACATAGAGACAAACCAGACCAGAAAAACATATGCACAGATTCAAACAAAAGGGAAATTTGGAGTGCTCCTTTGGACTGTGGGAGGATGAAAGGAGCACTGAGAGAGAACCTTCCCATGCAGAGCGACCTGATGCAGAAAGATTGTCTGCCAAGCTTGTAATCCAGGACATTTTTGCTGCAAGAGTAAAAGTTCATATTTAACCCAGAACTGATTTAGTGATATAGCCTATATTTGGTTGGCTTTAGCCCATTAGATGGAGTCTGATAAGAAACATAACCACACATAAATCAACAGGTAATGATGGTACTTTTCCAGATTTAATTCCATGGAACTGTTTCAGTCACAGGTTGTCCTTACAGTAAAGATGGCCTATCCTACTGGAATGCTGGCTCTCCATGACATTAATGGATAACATTTCTAAACCAGTCAGTCAGGCATGAGGGACAACAGTCATTTTACGAACTGATCAAGCAGGTAAAGACTATCATGTTTTTACATATGTGACTGACTGTAATGAAAAGCACTGGAGGAGGAGCAGGCGAAAGAACAAGAACAAAATGTTTTCAAGGTAGGAGGAGGGTGAGAGTGTGAAGTCAGGAAGAAAACAAACCCAATTTACTTATTTATTTATTTATTTATTTATTTATTTCGAACAGACATAAAAGACAATCAAGAAAGAAAAAAGAAATAAGATAGAATAGCACAAACTAAAGAAATGAAATTAATACAAATAATTATGCCCAAGCGAGATGCAAATTTTACATTTTCTGTTCGAAAAGGATCAGGTAGAAGATATAATATCTTATAAAGTCCTGCCTTTTCATACTCATGAATTTATAATCAATTAACTGTCAAAACACCAAAACTAGACAACCTTTTTCCAGTTTACAGGATATTTAAAGATGTGCAATTATTTCAACTCTATTTATATCACCAGTAGCATTTATGGACTTTAAACACTCATCTTATAGAACATATTTTGCAATAAGCTCCTTTATAAATCGTTTTTTAAGCTGGTTTATATTTGTACTTTTTTTTAATTCATCATTGAGTCCACTCCATACATTGACTCCACACACGGACAAACAAACAAAAACTCTTCCTGGTTGTTCTAATACATTGTTTTTTAAAATGTCCTTCACCTCTTAAATTATAATGCCCCTCCTCTCTGTCACAAAACATTTTTTGCATATTGGGTGGAAGTTGATGATTTCTGACCTTTAACATAAATTGTACAGTTTCAAATGTTACAATTTTGGTAAATTAAATCTATGATAACATATTTTTTTTTCTCTGACTACAGCACCTACACAGTTAAACATGGACAAAATTATTCTACTCTAAAGACGGGCTCTACAAAATAATGCGGTGTGATTTTTATAAGCTGTAAATTCTATGTAGAGCAGAAAAAGCCTGCACATCTCTCTGAAATACCATAACATATTCTGAGGCGTCATTCTATGCTTTTTAAGGAAAGACCCTCAAAGTACTAAATCTGAAGAGAGTTAACAAAAAATGATTCCATGCAATTCTGAAAGAAGACTTGACAGAGCTTGATTAGCAAAATAGCCTGTATTTAGTTGGCTTTCACTTAGCATTTGATGGAGTCGAAAAAGGAAAATAAGCACACATAAATATCAACTATTCCTAGTTGTTGTTTATGTGATTTCATTCCATGGAACTGCTTCAGTCATGTTATTTTACAGTAAAACACCCTCCCTCTGTATGACATGGAATGATTGAGCAACATGGAAACCAGTCAGTGAGTCTCAGGGCTGATAAAAACTATTGTACCTTGACATACGTGATTCACTGTCGCAAAAAGCAGACCTGCAGGTTGGGTAAGCAACAGCAAGCCAATCATCAAGGTAGGAGGAAGGTATGAAGACAGGGAGAAGGGGCCATGTTTTACTTCTTGTATATTTGCAAAGGGAATAAAATGAAGTTCATCCACAACATAAAGCATTTAAGTCCACCTAAATGCTTTACATGATTAAAATGTTTATTATTAACAGCTCAGGATGGACTATGAAATATTTTATCACAAAAAAACAAGAAAAAAAACTGACACAAGCTGTATTTTGCAAACTTATAAAACATGTTTTTTTCCCTTTGAAGAAACAAGATAACCAAGTGAAATCGTGATTTTTTTATATCATTTGAACAGAACATTAAATTTGTTGTCATAAAAATGCTGTTTTTTCGTTTTCAAGAAAAATAAATGCTTACTTTGTCCTACCTTTTTGCATACAGAGACTTCCTTGTGATATTAAAGCATCTCTTTTACTAATATGGTGTTCCTAAAAAAATATTTACCAATTAGAAAGCTGAGCACGCTGAAAAAATGATAGTAGAGGAATTTAAAGATAGAAGGTGGCACAGTTTATGGTGACATTATCTAGGGAGGCTTATAAGGGTGTACAAAACACAATGGTGTTCTGTTCTCATGGCAATCTGATCCAACAAAAATACGGACTAAACTAGAAAAAAAAATTTAAGATAAAGTTTGGTCATGTGAGATAACACAAATTAACAGTTTCAGTAAACTTTAATCATCGCTGGTGTCATAAAAACATCACTGGGAACAAACGACAACACAAAAAGAAAAACACAAACGTTAAGATTGACACATGTTGAGGAAGTAAAATCAAAAAGTCAAGAAGGTCGACAGAGTGCTCTCATCACCAACTTTTTCACTGATTGATTTCCGTTTTAAATCAGGGAGGAACTCTTACGACTCACACACGTCAAACACCATCTTTCTGCTTTTGTAGAAGGTCTGAGTAAACTATTGATTCGTCATTTGGGGGTTTCTTGGGTCTTGTCTGGAGATTGGTGTTTTCTGGATTGCAGACTGACTCCTCTGTATCACGATCTCTATTCTTCCTATTAACAGAAAAAAACAAGAAAAAAATTAGTTTGTTTTACTAAGGGCTGAGTTTTTACTAGAACTTTGTGTTTCGCAGTCTTGGCCTCTGTAGTTGTTTCAGAAGTTATTTCTAAATGTATTTGTTCTCATCTCTTCTGAAGTCATGTCAATACACCAAAATCTCAAATTACCACTTTCTCTTGTCCTATGGTCTCTCTTTAAACTTTTAAATGGTGTCTGGATCCCCGGGAAACCATTTCTCTAAACACTCTGGAGAGACATCTGAGTAATCACATCTTAATAAGAACAAACTTCTTTACACATGAAAATTTGTTTCCCTATAGTAGACTTAATTTGCTCCAAGTAGCAATTCCTTTCTCCACACATGTACCACAATACTTCTCAATGTGGAGCAGCTACTGGATACTGGTCAAAGGGCTACATGCTCATTATCTAAATATTCAATAAATAATTTAAACCTTATGATAGTTACTGATGTGCAAATCTATTCTTAATGAGCAATGCTAAATAGAGTGTTACTTAAATTGCTTTCAGTAAATAATGAATGGCTTGTAATTGTACACGGCATTACTAAATTTATTGGACCCCAAAGCACGTTACACTAGATCCAGTCATTCACCCATTCACTCACATGGTGGCAAGGCTACCCTGTGAGGCAAATCTGCACCACACTTTTCTACATGTTGCCCTTATACAAACATTTGAAAACCATCTATCATTTTTCTTCTAGTTGACAGCTTTCCACGACACATTGTCCGTCTATCAAATAAAATCCTCAAAACATGCAGTGTATTGTGATTTATCATGACAAAATGTGAAAAAGTGAAACAAGTGCATCTAAGCAGATCACACAAGGTTTCGAAGGAAAAACTAAATAAGCTGAAGAATTCACCTCGTCACAATGAAAACCACCAACAGCACAACGAGGATAATGACGTTCATAGCAGCCAACACACCGATACTGGTAAACTGTTGAGTTTCTAAAAGAGGAGGGGAAAAAAGAACAAATCCCTCATTTAATCAACTATCTTCTTTCTCCACTTTTGCTGAAAACTTCTGAACATCAGGAAAATTTGCTCTTTCCTCCCCCCACATTGCTCCTGTCTGTTAGGAAGAAAATGAATAGAAAACTAGAAAGTGCACATTTCCTGCGACAATGCAAGTGTGAATGCTCAATGCTGAATGCTTTTGGTGAAAATGGCAAAAGCTTTTGAAGCCGACCTGAGACATGAACGGTGAAACATAACTTACTTTTAATATTGTAATTCCCAATTCTGCCACATGATGTAGCTGTTTCCCCCATTTCAATGGGGTGAGAAATTCATAAAAAGCTGAATAATATAAAAAGTATGAAGGTTATGAATGCCAAGAGATATAGCCGGCATTAGGAGAGCAAGCTGAATAGTATGAAAGTTGAATGATGAAAATAGCACAAAATATGCAGGAGAAGAAGTGCAGCAAAAAAGAGCAACCAGAATAAAATAACTAGAACTAGAAAGTGTGCATTTACAAGCATTCAGACTTGTAAAAATGCAAGTGTGAATGCTGAATGCTCAATACTGAATGCTTTTGGTAAAAATGGCAGAAGCATTTGAAGCCAACTGCTGAAGACTTGCAAAAAGTCATGATGTGGGGATCAGGCAAGCTGGTCAGAGTTGATGGGAAGATGGATGAAGCTAAACACAACGGAGGAAGAAAACCTAGAGTCTGTAAGACCAGGGGGTGAAACTCCAACAACATTAAAATGCAGCCCAGAACTAAAATTTAATGGTTTTGATCAAGCAGATTCATATTAGACTGGCCTAGTTAAAGTATAGAAATAGTCTCTGGGTTCAGGTCTACCAGACCCCCTTTAAAACAACAAACCATCTCCTATTCCCTTTGCACCACATGCAACATTCACTGCATCATAACATTTGAAGCAATATTCTACACAAACCTGGGAAAGCAGTCACTGTGAGGTTCATGGAGAGTCCATCAGGATGTTGTTCGTCCATCTGACAATTCGTCAGCCAGAATGAGAAGCTTCCCTGTTTCTGTACTGGCTGATCACCACCAAGAAGAACATCCTTGCTACTTGTCACTTTGTTTCTAAACTCCACATACGTCTTGTCCTTTAAACAAGTCGGCTTCTTCAGGTTCAGAAATTTAATCGCTGTCTTGTAATGATTGGGGATGTGAAAATACCACTCCATCAGGTCGTTGTTGGGAAAACTATATGGGTAGTTTGGTGTCAGCAGCGATGAGGACAAAGAGCCTTCTTCTAATGTGACTGAAATTTTGGCAAAGGCTGTGAAAGAAAGCAAATACACACAGCTGGTACTGTGGAAAATACACAAAAGAAAGATGTTTAACAAAAAAAAAAAAAAGAATAATGTTACTAACTTGTTATTCTCTCCACTGCTGACATTAAAAATATGTCAGAACTTGGCGTCTGTCCTGCTGGGAGGTCCAGAGAGAAGCTGCCCTGACCCTGGATCGTTGCACTACTGATGGTCCCTGATAGGCAGAATTTCCCTAGGAGAACATTTTCTGCATGGAGAGTGTAGGTCTGTTTATCGGCACAGCTGTCACTTGGAGCAATCTGATTCAACCCTGTGTTAGCGAAGTTTATCTGGAACGATTTTTGTAAATCAGCCTTAATTTTCCAGATGAACTTGCGGTCGAAAGACAATAAATCTGAGAATCCAATGTAAGATGGGATGATGAGGCCACAAAGCTCCAAGTGACATGCTGAGAAAAGAAATGTAAAGTTTAGAGACAGTTTTATAATTTAGAAAATATATCCATGTAATTTTAGATTTTATTTCACTGCTGTAATCTCACACTAGAAACTCAACCTTTAATTTGAAAGAATTTGTTCAACAGAGAAAAAGGAATAATGTTTTTAACTAAATTGGGAAACAAGTACATGTCATCTTTGTCAAAAGGAAAGCGTTTATTCTTTAACAATTTTGTAGCATTAACGGCGATCTTTGATCATTTCTTGCTTGAAGATGCTACCAGATTTCCTTTCTTTCTTCTCAAAATGTCCTGGTATGTCAAAGAGTTCATGGTGTCATGCTCCAGAGATTCAGGAGGAAAAGCAGGCCCACAGAATGATAGATCCTCCATAATATGTCTGGTTGTGCCTGAAAATCTCATCTAAACAAACGTTTGGTTCAATTTAAAGTTTTAACAAACACTTCACATTTCTGTCTGTGAGGATAGGACAGAAAAAGTTTATCTTCTGCCAATATAATTAACAAGGTAATTAATTACACTAGTTGAAATACCACAAATCTCAATCTCAACATTTGAGATCAACAAAAGTAAACAAAATATTATGTTTTACCTATCTGGTGAACAATTTCCACCGTGAAAAAATCTTGAGGTTTGGTGCAGCTAAACTCCACATCTGTTCTGTTAACCAATGCGAGGCTGTCGTAACATTGTTGTTGGTTAGTATTAGATGTGCACACTTTGCAACTGCTGCCTTCACTGTTGATGATGTTGATGATGCTGCCACGAAAAGGAAATACGGTCAGCGTCAGGCCTCCTGGAAAACGTCAGGAAATGATCATTTTATAATAAAAAGAGAGGAGGGTTAAACATGTTTAAAACACAGATATTAAAAATGCTCTGCAATATTTGTGGATTACTGAGTCATTGCTATGACTGGGCAGGACTGTTCTGCTGAGTTATTGTTGCACATAAATGCTGGTTTTCACACTTCCTACTTCATGTAACTTGAAAACACAACAAAAGTCAACGGATTGTATCTTGTTGTGTAGTTGAAGACTAAAGTGTCAGCACCAAAACAACACAACTGTTTCATTTGTGACAACCAATCCTACAATGAGAATGGTTGTCACACATTATGCTGCACAGCAGCAGCAGGTCTCCCTCGCTGCCGCACAGGTAAAACCGACTCGAGCACCTGAGGGCTCCTCATGTTGAGTTTAAAGGCAGCTCGGAAAAACACGTTACAACATGTTAACAATGGTTTAAACAGTTTTACTGGCTGAAAAAAGTGCGGGAGATAGAGAGCTCTGATAGGGGAAGTGCAGGAACCCCTACTCAATCAAATTGAGATAGGATTAATAGAAAGTTGGCCACTCTGAGGTAAAAATAAAAAAACAGCTTCCAGTCTTGGGCGGGGGCACGGCTGACTGTGGGCGGGAAATGTTCTCCAATGCCCGCCCATCCCGCCCGGCCAACCACAAATATTCATAAACATACCAAACACAAAACGTCAAATACATCTCAAAGAAAATAGGACAAGCAGAAAATGAAATCGTTCACTTTGCGCTACAAAACCTCAAGGTTGCATATGTTAAGTTTTGATTTAATTTACAACTTTAGTAATTACAAAGCAAGCCCGCCAGCTAAATTTAGCTATCTGCTGTTAAAATATTACTTACTCACCAGAAACGATGGAGAAGGTCATGATAAAAAGTAAAATATGCATAAAGATTCTTTCTGATTTATTAAAATACATATTGTGTCTCTGCTAAGATGATCCTCAGCTTAATTGAAAGCAGTGAGCGCTTGTTTCATGGCTTGTTATCGTCAGGAGTCACAGATCTTTGCTTCCTAGTTGAGGTGTGGCGCAGAATATTCCTTATAATGCTTGTTTTCTTCCGACCAGACCTGGCAGGAACAGGAGAGTTCAAGAGAATCGGACTGCAGACAGGTAAGGAAGGTGACAATTTCGGCAATATTTTTATTTGGAAAATTACTAAAGCAAAAAAAATAGAAAGAAAAAAAACTTTAATGATTTTGAGTTTAATGATTTTACACCTGTTATGGATGTCTATTTAATTTCCTAAAAAAAAAAAAAAAGTCTCCTCTGTCGTTCAGACATAATGGGGCCCTGCAGGGGACATGGAAAATTTTTCTCATGGTTAAACATCCAAATAAAATAGAGGACCTTCATAGAGACGTCTGGAATTGGTCAATTCGACTGGACTCAATAGGATCTCCATCCATGTAATGTTTAGTAATACAGGTTGCTTAAAGAGAATGTGTACAAATATAAATGATTGATTTTGCTAAACCTTGTAGTAAATGAAATAGTTGGGTTAACTGTATGAAATAAGCTTCATTAACCCAGGACTTCTAGTCGTTGGTGTGATATTCTTTCTTAAAAAAATAACACTTACAGTATATATTTTAACAAATTCTAATAAGAAAACTAAGGATAAACAAAACATGAACTAATGCTGGTACCTGTTCCTGATTTAATTCCATAGAATTGATTCAGTCACATGTTATCGTTACAGTAAAGCGCCATGCTGAGGCTTTTACAGGAACGCTGGATCTCTGACGTGACTGAAAACAGTCAGTCAGCGGGAGCAATCAGGGGGAACAATCTTTTCATGAATTGATCACACAGATAAAAACTATTATACCTTGGCATACACAACTGACTGTCACAAAAAGTAGAACAGCAGGTTGGGTAAGCAACAACAAGCCATTTAGGTAGGAGAAAAGTGAAGACAGAGAGAAGGAACAGGGACATTTCATCACAAAAAGCAAGAAAAAAGTCAAATAATAAAATAAAACAAACTTAAACTGGGTTTTAGAAACCTTTGAAATTTATATATTATTCTTTCCCTTTGAAGACACGGGATAACGAAGTGATTTTTGACAACGTTTGACCAGAACATTAAACTTATTGTCATGAAAAGATTTTTTTCTTGTTTCCCCTTTCCTGCCTTTTTGTAGACAGAAGCCATCTTATGATATAAAAGCATCTCTTCTACTTACAATTCCTTGGTTTTCCTATAAAAACAATTTACCAAACAGCAAACTGAAAAAGACACATTGTATTGTTTTAGTCTTATTACAATAATATAGTAATTGTAATAACAGAGCTAAGCCTTGAACAAACTGATTTAAAACACATAAAAAGAGTCAAAGAAAACTGTAGCAGGCTAAAGGATTTAAATATTTATTTCATTTAAAGTTTGTAACATGAATACAAATAAACAGCTATGTTAGACTTTTAGAAATGTAGCAATATGATAATTAAAACCTTTTTTATAACTAACGTGTATTTGTCATGGTTTTATTAAATAATAAAGAAATGTTACAGAGCTTGGTTATAGGTTAATCAGCCCACAGTGACAGCACACTTTAATGTTCAGTTTTCTGTGCAAAAGTCCTAAACATTGTATTATAAGGCAAAAACAGTCTAAAAAGATTAAAAACTATACAAACACAGTTTAAATATAGAAGGTGGCACAGTTTACGCTGACATTATCTAGGAAGGCTTATAAGGGTGTACAAAACACAATGGTGTTGGTCCCAGTATAGATTACCATTGGCTATTATAATTAGACTTTACCTTGGTTTGTCCTAAAGAGGAGGAGTCTAAAGGGAAAAGATCAACCCAAACTTCAGAGGGTCTCCACATTCATGTACTGAATGGCTACAGTTATAGTATAGGCAGCACAGGCTATATTCATATATTAAAGTTAGTTTTTTCAACACACTGAAGTAGGCGTCATTTGGCTGGGCTATTTTACTGCATTTAACAAGTCAGGAATTGTTCAGATCTGAGCTGTTTAAGTTACCAACTTTTCAAGCAAATAAGTTGGTCTTATGGGGGAAAAAACCCTTAAATTAACTCATTTTGGAGTTTTTGCAAATTTGAATCAGAAATTACACATAGTGACACCATTTATGTAAAACTGTTCTGTAAAATGTCAGGATGGAAGTCCTGTTAAGGGGACTCAAACAAAATAAGTAAATAAAACAAAACCTTATAGCAGCTCTACATTTTCTAAATTTTCTCAAACTGAGTAATGCTTTGACATCTATCAGCAGTGTAGGATTGTTTGGTATAGAACTGAATTTTCCAGGGTTTGTAATCTTCAAGCTGGAGCCCAGGTTGGTCTCTGAGCAAAGGAAGAATACTGAAATGTCTCTGTTTTAAGAGACAAACAACTAGGGCTGCAAAAACAACAGCTGATATTTTATAAAATGTGTCTTTAGGGAACAATAGTTGTGTCCTGGTTTGAGCTGTCTATGTGGCATAATTTATCAAACTTGTTCCAGTTTAAAAAATAGTTTAGTGATGTCAAAACAAACCTCAAAATAGTTTTTCTTTATTTTTTAAACTGACTCAACCAATCAGAAACGATGTTTTACATAATCTGTATTTAATGTTTTTATGTATTAAATACAGGCTTCATAAAGCGAGAATCATTGTCTTGGTTGTGTGATTTTGTGAGGCGTTCTCATGTCAAATAAGTCTTGCTCATTCATGACATTTCACAAAGGTTTCACAAATCCCAACTTGTATTTGATAGACTAATAAATCTAAAATGATCTTTGTGAAATTTGACCATCCTTATTATTCAGATTTATGACTGCAATGGTAGTTAAATGCAGCGGAATAGCCCTTTAGTGTCGTGGGTTTTTCAGTTATCTGGGTCTCCTCTGCTCCATACCGTTCGGCAGAAATCCTGCAATGATCGGTACCGGCCATATGAGAGCAGCAACACTCCACACGATGATGACCAGAGTCATGAAACAAGCCACAAGTGTCGACTCGATGGGCTTCCTGTTCAGCCTCCAACTTTTGTCCCCCTTCAGCTCGTCCAGGCTGAAATCCACGCAGCAGAAAGCCACCTGGTCCCCGCTCTGCTGTCCCCTCGACCTGCCCTGGCCGAAGCGGCGGTACCGGGACATCCCGCAACCCACGCACAGCCTCATCTCCTGCTGAACCCCAGTGACCCCCAGGTGCTCGATCACCACGGGTGAGATGGCCCGGTTGAAGGAGGCGGAGAAGAACGCCCTGCCGTGGTTGTTGGTGGTGTAGACGAGCACGTCACACTGGAAGCCGAAGCTGCTGTCCCAGCGCGCCACCAGCGAGGTGGGCAGCAGCCTGTGGACCGTCACGTTGCACTGGGACTGCGCGGGAGCGAGGCTCTGCAGCGGGGATGCTTCGGGCGAGGCGTCGCTTTCCTCCACGGACCTCTTGGAGAAGCGCACGTCCACCTCCAGGTTGGCCAGGAACCTGTTGGAGGAGTTGATGGGCGGCAGGAGGAGGTCCTCGTCGCTCCAGCCTCGGCATGGCGAGAGAAGTGCGGCCACCGCGGTCAGAGCCAGCAGGAGGGTCGGGGAGCTGTTCAACATGGCACACGGCGCGTCTCTCCGGCTCGCATGGTGCTTCGAAGAACCTCGGACGGCAGGCAGGAAGGGCAGCGCGCAGAAACGCAAGGCGCTTGTGATTTCGTTTTAAATAAATGCAGCTCCCAAAGGACGGAATTCACTCACAACAAACCCATCCAACTCTCGCCAAATGCGCGCATCCTGCCTCCCTGCATAGATCTTTTCCCTCTGTCTGATTCTCCAAACCCAGCTCTGTGCGCTCTGAGCTCGGCTCTGTCACTTCAGGTGTGAGCACTGAGCACCAAAACACTGGGGAATGGTGTGAGGAGAGTCTCCAGTGCGCAGGGACAGCAGAGACGAGCGCAACACACGCCGTCCGCTTAATGACGCTGACCTGCTTTTAGAAACTTCCTGGCGGCAGAAGATCCTAATTCCTGATAGAAAAAGCAATTCGTCTCAATCTGCTGTCAGACCAATGGAACTGTTGCTCCACATTAGCCAGTTTATCAGCTCAAGGCAGCTTTAATCAGATTGGGGGAAACAGCTTACTTAGAGAAGTCCTTGAAGTCCATCTGTGCACAGTTTTGTCCTCAATTTGTCAAACCCACTCCAGAATAACAAGTTATTTATACCCCTCAAACTTTAGCTGTCATTGTCAAGTGGAGCAAAATGCTTGCTTTGCAGGATATGTCACAAATAAAAATTTACAAAGTGTGGCACGCACCTCAACCCTCTGAGTCAGTACTTCACAGGAACACCTTTTTCTGCTACAGACTAAAATATTTGTCAAATTTTCTTTATCAACCAAATCAAGTTAATTCAGATTGAATGAACAGCATCTGTGAGCATGAAGTTTAAATTTGCCACTGATTCCCAGATGTATTGGGGTTTGGACTTTAATTGAGCCATATTGGCACATGAGTATGCCTTGATCTAACCCCGTCCACTTTGGTAGTTGTCCTACTACCAGAGTAATTGGACAAGAATGTTTTTTGTGCAGGACGGTACTGCCAGCATTATTTTTTTACCATGGAAATTGTGTTTATTTCATTTACTTAATGTGTGACTTGTGAAGTGAATTTCTTACCCTGCATTTTATTTCAGTCTAGCATAGCAGAGGAAAGAGAACTATACAACATTTTCACCCAACATCACAATCAAGTGCTGCTTTCTGACGGTCTATCACATCAAATTCTAATAAAATACACTGTGTGGTGTCGATAATGTATAAATATTCTCTGGGCACTTTAGTGTTTCTGTGAAGTTCTCAAAGATGTTAGAAATGTCAGACTTGGAGGTGACTTTTATGATAAGGTCACATCAACGAATATGCCTGGTGTTTCATTTGAGTAATTGCTCAAAACATAAGAAGATAATCCGTGTGCCATGCAGAGAAGCTTAACCTACGACCCTTTCTTTATTCTGAATAAATTTGGTTTGCTGAGCTTCAGAAGCACATTACATTTTTTAAGGGAAACTGTGTGCAGCCTTCACTCAACCCAACCTAGAACTAAAAGATTTAGCAGATTCTTCTGCATAGTTAAGAAGAAAATCAAAGTCAGTTTTTCATCAAGTTGCAAATCTCAACAAACACTGGCAGAACATTATTCACTACTGGAGAAATGCTTTTCTTGATTAAGGCAAAATCTTGCATTACCTATTTGGAACAACCTCACTATCATTGGTGAAAGTAACAGAGCTACTACCAGTTTTGTTAAAAAAGAGTTATTGTTTAACAAGGTGTTTTATCATCACTGAATAAATATACATTTTCACTATGAAATGATGCTACTGCAATAAAAGTTAGTTTATTTTAAGCATTTTTATTTATGTTTAACAGGTGTGCAAACATTTTTGGAGAGCCCTGAAATGTAGGTGACCTGAAAAGACCATGCTCATTTGTTTTTACATGTTACATGACACAAATCTGAAAGCCATATGTTTGGTCCCAGTTATTTTTGAAAAAACTATATTTCATGTGCTTTGCTTTTTTGCTGGCATTTTCAACAACAACAACAAAAAAAGGCATCTGTTTATAATCCCTTGTGTGTTCACCTGCTCTCCACTCATAAGCTTTGTTTATGCTGGTGCTTGTCTTCATCCGCCACCTTGTGCACTGAGGGGAAGCCAGACACATCAATAAACACCTGGTTGCTCTGATGCTAGCTGAAACAACATTAAGATCTTTGGTTGAACACCTGGTCAGTTTTGGCAGTGAATGTTTCAAACTAGATTTACCTCAACTCAAATTTACGGTACAGAAAACATGATGCACTTTTTCACAGTATGTATCTTTAATGTTATTGTTCCCTAAAACAGGTAACTAAAACCTTTAAAAAGCAACCAGAAACTCAAATCTATCAGGAAAATACTTCCATTTACCTCAAGCTGCTGTGCTTCTAATTCATATCAGCCTTTTGAAAGGTTTTAAAGTTTTCACTCTGGAAATAATTGTGTTTATTTTCTCTTAACAACTTATATATAATACATCAGAAACTATTATGAGATATTGACAGAACTGGGTCATTGACCAGGAGCCAAATCATGATGAATTATGCTGTTTCATCTTTGCAGACTGGGGAATTTAAATGCTACCTGGACGAACTGATTCCTTTTGTGCTATTTAAATGGTGTAATTTGCTCCAGAGTCCTGCCTCTCTGTGTTTGATGTGAGTGCCCGCTGAAGATAAAGATGCTCTGGCCTCAATTTACACCTGAAAGACCTTGTCCTCTTGTCCCAGTTTAATTATGACAGCACATTCAGCCTCCTTTTTTTTTGCTTTAAAACAATTACCCAGTTGTTTGGTTCTCTTTCTGTAAATTCAGATATCTATCTGTTTCTCTGAAACCCTCCCACACGCATCTCAAATGCGGGTCCCTTCGCATCAGATATGCTCCAGACAATGTAGGGCGAACAGAGGAGGGAGATGTAAATTACTTTCTTGCTCATTAATTATGCTATAAAAATGTAAATTGCTTGGTGACAAAAATGCAAATGGAGTAAGATAAAAGTCTTCCCCTGTTGAAGGAAAGTGTATGAAAGATTCATTTTCTAAAAATGTGCCTCTGTGTTCAGGGGAGCAGGATCTGCAGCGGCTCCTCCTTGGCCTTCATCAGCTCCACATTTTGTCAGACCCTGTTGCTCTGACCCACCGGCTCTAACACACAACCGCCTTAATTAGATGTTGAGGATTGGGTTCATGCATTTCGAGAGTAGGAGTGTTAAATCTCCTGTATTACATCCGAGCCCGGTGAATCTGACATCTACAGAGGTTTCTGTCACACAGAAAGGCACTGAGAATTTGTCACCAAGGCAATAAAGTGGTGCCTCCATCCTTTCATTCAATAATATGGAGTTTGTTTGTATAATTGATAGTGATGATAATTTAGCAAATAATAACAATCTAATCAGAGATATTAATTTAAGAGCAGCAGTAACTGTCTAGTTTCTGAGAGGTTTAGAGTGATCTTATCTTAAACAGCTAAAGCAGATTGACAGAATAATATTAGCTTGTATAATTTTAATAGTCCACACTTTAGAGCGCTTTCTGTCTAATGTGTGCAGAAGTTTCCATTCTTGTTGCATGAGGGCATTCCTTTTATTTTACATGCATAGTCCGGTTCAACCTCAACATCAGGGGTCGAGCAGATATCCTGACAGAGAACTTTAAATGAGTGGATTTAAAGATTTCCTCTTTAAAATCAGTGAAGTTAAAATACCCAAGTCCACACTTGCATTGTGGTAGCTGCAGTAAGCAGTGTCTGATTGAGCTGAGCACAAAGAGTCTATAAATGTTTAGAAAGTATACCACTGACATGTCTCAGCAACTGTGTTTTATCTTTTTTAGGAGTGAAAAGGAGGTGAAGTGAATCTGAAACATCCTTCTTCTACCCATGAGAGCTAAATGTGACTCCTGCAGAAAACACTTCAGAAGCTGAACGTTTTCCTGTTTTGTTTCTTTGTGTCTTTTAGTTTGTTTGCTTGCTTTTAATTTAAAAGCTTTTCAGTTATTATTCAGTCATTTCTAGTCTTTTAAAGCATTTTGCTTCTGTTGTGTTACATTCTGAGCTATATAACATCTTTATTCAGAAATGGCCCCTTTATTTTAGGGATTTCACTTGGACATATATTATTACTCCTTTTTGATGCTTTTTTACTCCTGACACATTTAGATTTAAATCATTTTTTCCTCTTGTATCTGATAACAAAGGAGGCAGGTGACTCTGAAAAGATAACAAAACAATGTCGAATAAATCTAAATGTTATTAAATTAGAGTAAAACATGTCAAGTATTATTCATTTCTGAATAATCAATGTGAAAATTCTGTTTTCACTGATACCTACAAGATTTACCTTTGGTGATGGCTTCACTGTGAAAAATGGTTGTGTGATAAAAAGGTTCATGAACACAAACATTTTTATACATTTAATTTAGAGACATTGACAAAGAATTCATAGATAACTTGAAATGAAAGGGTTAAAACTCCTGTGTGATTTCCTCCTCAGAGGGTCGTATTAGGCTGCTGGTAAATCATCACTCTTACATTCACAATAATCACTCTGGGCATAAATATTATACTAATTAGGAGTTCATTTATGTAAGCACAGAAAATCAGTTCAAAGAAAAGTAAATCTGAAACATAATCATGGCTGAACATTGGAGTCACTGGCGCATTAATGGTTTAAGTGTTTGGTTTTAATGAAGTTACACAAGAAAAAAAATAAAACAAATCCAATTAAACCCTTAACTTGATTTCAAGGTGGATATAAATATTTGAATGTACAAACTAAATTCAGAGAATAAAATCAGTATCATTAATGGTTGATCAGGCTATTTAATATTCAAATTGGCTTGTTAAATTGCGATTTAACATAAAATTTTTCAGCATTTCAGAATCTTGTCATCAACTTTCACAATTACGACATAAATAAATAATAAGTAACTAAATTGTGATAGGGTTCCTGGGAGATCCAGCAACATGTTCCGCTGCAAAGATTCGATTTTTAATCCGAGATCTGAGGTGCAGCTGTGCCAGATGAAACATCAGGATAAATTATGATGCGGCCCCAGAGATCCACCCAGATTGAGATTTTGTTTGCAGCTGCAAAGCTCCTCATCTCCTTTTGTACAATCACGCTTCTCTCTTTGCCTTCGGTCCCAGTGAGTGCAGATAAGCGAGGGATGCACAAGCTGTTGATGTGAAATGGGCCTTGGAAATAAAATCACACTTATCACTTTCTCTGAAACACGGTCAACAGCAGGCAGAGACCCGTCAGCCTGCCTGTCCTCCCTCTCCGGGAGCTGAGAGGGTGTGAGATTGCTTCCTGGGCCGAAGCCTCGGTCAGGCAGATACGGATCGAGAATCAGACTCTGGGTCACAAAAGGTCAACCTTGGACAGGTAGTGACAAGCCCACCCTCATATGAGTTTTACCGAAAACATTGCTGCCACTGTAGCTCAGGGAGGCTGTTTGTCATCTGCTGCTCTGCTGCTGACATGCAATCGGGAAAAGGGGGAGACTACCAGCGGCTGTTTGTCATGCTGGGAATAAGGAGGCGTTCGCTAATGGAACAGAGGGGTAATTGGTTGCTTTCGGCATGATTTGTTTGAGAAACACAAGTAGGCCAGCTTGACATAAGCATAATGTTGCATTCCAAAACACAATGTTACTTTCCAATGTAATCCTGATGAAGAAAAAGAGAGAAAAGAGCCTTTCATTTTATTCCATAAAAATACAATGAAAAAGATTCATAAGAAAGAGGAATCTAGAGACAAACTGATTACAGGTTTTATGTCAAACTTTATGCTATAAACTGCCTTAATTCATCTTAACAACCTGAGCCTCCATCTGCTCCTGCTACAGAATATCATTTTTATTTACATGTCATCTTGTTGGAGCATCAGTTAAAAAAATAATGACTGGCTGAAGTTAGGAGAAATCTTCACAGCATGTAGCAAGTGTCACAAAATGTGGTAAAACAAACAAATGTTTTCAACCTGAGGCTAAAAACAACTTTTTTCTTACTCCCATAATTATGTTACAATATTTTTGGTTGTTTTGAATCTGCCTCTACTTTTTTATATTAGAATTTTGGAAGATAACTATGGTTACTTTAAAACTATGTTTATTTCCAACAATTATCTTTATTTCACAGTGTATCCCCTTAACTATCATAATTAAGTCATTGTTCTCATGCATCCATTAACTTACATCTAAGTGTTTTGACGGTGGCAGGGTTTAAAGTGCTGAATGCTTCACATTTCACCACGCCACAACACAAGCTTCAGTATTTCATTTGGATTTATTGTGATAGATCTACAGAATGTGTGGTGGAAAACCAACACTGCACTCTGAACACAGAGTGCAGAGTGCACAATTAAAACATAGGGGTGGGACAAGGAAGCTTTGGTGGGAAGATGGATTGACCAGACAGTCCTGGAGTTGGCTCCAAAAATTGGAATGAGCTCATATTCATGTGACAGAACGGTCTAATCAAAGTCAAGTTAAATACGACTGAAACTCTGAAGCTTGAGTTACTTTGCAAAGGAGAATGTGCAACAATTTCAGTTTCTAGATGTTCACAGTCTTTAATGCAAAGTTGGTAGGAGACATCAAAAACCCTCGTGCACAAGTTACCTCTGCACTTTTACAACACTTTACATGCATATCTGTTAAATATGTAAACTCAGTTTTCAATTCACAATTCCAACTTCAGTTGGTGTCCTATGATTCGTTTTTCTACTTGGAAATTAGTCATTCAGACATCTTGTTGCAAATACACCAAAGCAAGAGTCAAAGAAAAACAGTGAAAAAGCTTTTAAAAGCCTAAAACATCACCAGGCACCATGGGTAACAATAATCGCAAGAAAATAAATGTAAAATATTTCTTGCATCATGTCTGAGATTATTTTCTGAATGAAACAGCTACATGAATGCAATAAAAAAAACCAAAGATGACCCCATATGTTTTCCATTGATAGACTAAGTGCAGAAGTGAGTATCAAATGAATGTCTGTATCTGATGATATATCAGATATGTTATATCTGGTGGGTTAGCATCTCCTCAGTGTCAGAAACCCATTTCCCTCTCATTTCTGCTCTGTATCCATGTCCTGTTGTGCCTCAGGCGAACACATATTTCTGCACTGATATATGAGGAGGGCAAGTCGGAGCACAGCCCCAGGTTTAGCTCACTGACGTCAGGTGGAGGAACTTTCCTTCCCGCTTGCTCTTCTTCTCTCTTGCAATGAGACAGCTTTAACAGTTTCTGTCTGATCAAAGGTAGCGCATCCACAGGGGGCTGCCTTTAGAAGCAACACGGTGATGAGAAGTTGGCTCCCTATCAAACTTGTGATGAAGACTAGAACAAACATCCACATTTGCTTTATGCCAGAAATTGCCAGACAGATATTCTCTCCTGCTGCAAATGTGAAACATCAAACACAAGTTTTATCTTAAGTGCCCCTTTTTTGTCACATGTTTTAAATGACAGTGAGGAATAAAGAGGAATAAAACAGCAAAAATATCAAATTAAATTGCCATGTGACCATTTCAGTCTGGACATTCCACTCTGGCATCTCTGTCCAAAACTATTTTATTTGTCTTTTAATAAATGTTGTAGTCTGCCAAAATCAAACAAACGGCAACTTAAACCCTTTTTCCCTTTTACTGAAGACTATAAATTCTTCAGTGATTTTGCAGCAACCAGCAAAGTTTCCGGTTGTTGCAAATTTGATTTGACTCATTGGAATGAACAAAAACAATGTTACTCAAGCTATGACAGGACTGCATTCATGTGATGATATAAGACGTGCATGAGCACTAAAAGTTTACTAGGTTGATTTCTGGAGAAAATAAATAAAATTATTAAAAAATACTGAAACTATATGTATTATATGACTATGTGAAGTCATTGGGGCAAAAACGAACAAGAAGAAAAAGAAACTGTTGTTCACTCGTGTTGTGTTAATAAAGATTATTGAATCCAAGATGGCGGCGCCCTTGGAGCAGTCGTGATGCAGAAAAACAAGTCATTTATGTAAGTTTTAAATGACAACTGTAATGTTTTGGACAAGAATATTATATTATATATTCTTGTGACTAGAAAGCGGAAACAAAGGAATCTGAGATACAAAGGTAAGTTGTCTAATTCGTAAATTTTATAAATATGTAACATCGTTCCGGTTTTCTTTCCTTTCAGGTTGAAACCAAATCATAAATAGAATGGAAAAAAAAACAAACGACATTTCTGTTAGGTGACAAATATACGGAATATACGGTCGAGTTAGCCCTGTCTAAGAGATAGAAGATGAATTGCAGTTTGGCTTTGTGCAGAAAGAACATATTTCATAATGGTAAATGACCCTGGAACAGAAAAACGTTCAAAATGAACAAAGACTGGCAAGCAGAACAAAATTAATCCAGAGTTGATGTAGTGGGATTTAAATGGTCTTGTGCCATAGTTTCACTGGGAGTTTGACCGTAATGAAAGCTTGTGTTGAAGCATTGCACATTTTTGGAATTTGCAGTGTTTTGATTCGCCTATCAATAAATGAGTCCCATGATAGAGAATTATGATTTTCTATTAGCTCCAGTGTTTTTGATCATGGCATCAGACAGATAGACATCATCTGACTGAACTTCCTATTGATGTCAAAAGTCAAGTTTCCATTCCCTGGCTTTAGCTTTAAATCCTAAACTTAAGGCATAAGAATACTGTTATTTGAAACTATAAGCCAACATAGCTGGCACAGAAAGAACATATAAAAGCAGGACCATGTGTAAAAATACACAACAGAGACAAGAGGAAAATCTGTGAAATGTAAATAAAGTGAACATTTCGATATGAATCAAAAGTTAAACAAAAGCTGTGTTGAAAGGGCAGGTGAAAAAAAATCTGTGAAAAGGTCAGACTATTGTTTAGTAGCAACTAATTTGAAAAATTTGGTTTTACTTATAGTTAAAAACATCCCTTTGTTATTTCATCATGGGTGTCACTCTTTAAACTATTGCAGTGTTTATTTGCCGGTCCTTCATTATGCCTGAGAAAGAAAAAAACATTTTCCTGTTGTTTACTTTGAATTTCTGTCTTTGTAGAGTTTGAGTTTAAATGAGATCGTTGCAGAAAACTGTCTGGAAATAACCATATTGGCTACATACACATGAAGTACTTAAGTAAGATTATTTTCATGGTAGTATCTCATACAAAAAAGAAGAAATGTGTTTCTTGGGAAATATTAAAATACATATTTTACTGACATTTTGATTGAATGTGTATTTGATTAATTAACCAGAAGAGCATATTCTTTCCAGTTTGTTTTGTGTCTGTGTTTGTTACACTGTGATGTTTTGGTAAGTGGTTCCGATGTTTTGAGACAAGCAATTAACGATTTATTCTAAAATAATTAAAATATTATGGCACTGGTTTTTCGGTGTGTTTGGAAGAGTCCAAAACTCATTTTGAATTGTCATACACATGTGGTCTTCAACATGTAAGTTTTGACAATGAAAAAAGAAAAAAACAGTGGAAATATAAAAACAACAACAAAATACCCAGCTGAATATAGTCCAGTGTTCCCATTAATTTTATAGATATAAAAATACTTTTTACCTGATATAAATCATGTCCAAAGATATAATTCACATAATATCGGTGCTCTTTAAGGGAATGAAACATGCTGTTAAGGAATAGATGAATACAAAAAGATGTTAGTAGCTGTCAGGAATCCATTATGATGATTTGATCCCAACATGTACTGACAATCTGAGTGTTTGCGGAAGTTTTCAGTCCCTCTTCTCTGGAGGCTCCCAAATAGATGTGCCCAGTCACCATAGAAACATCATCTCCATCTCTCGCTCCAGCCCACTCACTCAGAGATGTGCCCAGGCTCAAGAGCTCGGCTCTCCCAGCTGCAGTTCGACGCTGCAGCGCTGTTTGCTGTGATGTTGAGCTAATACTCCAGGGAGTTTTAGTGGGAGGAGAAAAAACAACAACATTCCCACCAGCAGGTGTTTGGAGGGCACTTTTTAATGCTCATCTGGTTGAAAAAACTGAGTTTTAACCTCAGGAGAGTTGTCCTCCCTTCAGGCTGGTCAGATGCCATTTATATAACATCAAAGTGAAAGCAACATCTGGCATGTTAAAAGTCTGAAAAATAATGTTACTGAAAGGAGGTTTTTAAATGAAAGAAGGGGATTTGTTGACTCATATCTCTGTTTTGTTGTAGTCATATATTCCCATAAAAGAGTAGAATCACCTTCTCCTCCCCAGCTTCAGATAATCAGCCGTAATTCTTGTATATGTAGCTCATTTACATCTTTATCTCGGCTTGTTGTCAGGGGTGCTGATTGTCCGCAGCTCTAAAGGTCTTTCAGTCTGAGATCCAGGCGTCTCTGCTATGAGATTATTCCCTCCACAGGTCAGGTTAGCAGCACTTCTGAAGTTCAGTGGAGGAGGAGGGTACAGACATTGTTGTGGGTTGCCTTAGAAACCATGTTTTTGTTCACATCTGACCGATATGGTTGTGGAAGAAATCAAGTTCATATCATTCTAGTTTTTTAACTTGTAGTTGGCATTAGGACCTTTTTAAATGGTTTCATTTAAAAACCTAGCCCAGGTTAAAATCTAGGTTTTATGCAGGCCCATCTAATTTCTTTGGAGAAAACGCATCTTTTCATCTAGACAAATGTCAATCGAAGTGCTTTACATCACTTCGAATTTAGTAGGTTTTTCAATAAAATGAAAAACTTATTCAATTTTAATTCCCTTTTTTTTTTTTACATCATAAAGCTACGCATTTTAACTGAATTGTGTATGATATTTTCAGGCAAGGGCTGCTTTCCTTTGACTTAAATGGAAAACTGTCATTCAGTCCTCTGGTCTTCTGAAGAACAGCCTGTCCAGGGCGCCACAGTGAAGCAGAGCCATAATCACATCACAGCAAATAAACCTCTCATTTCAATAAAAAAAAGAAGAAAAAACCCACGCTGTTGTGTGACTGACATGGTGTGAAAACTGCCAACTGTTACACAACAACAGCAGCGGTGGAAAAAAACAATCCTGTGGAGAAATGAGGAGGAGAGCTGTCAGTCTTCTCAAAGCAAGAGCAAACCCATCATCTGCTCCTCAAGCCTGTAGATTTAAATAATATGAAAGTAAATCTGATTTGAGATGGATGGATTTCTGAATTCTATGCCATGCAGCTCTTTGTGTGTTTTTTTTTGGCATTTTTTGCCTTCTTTACTGCTATAATTCAACTTTTTCTTCCTTAATGTAAATGACTACAGATGCAAAGTTTGGGCTTTTACTTTCTTTCCAGTAGATCTAACACATAAAGAGTTATTTGTGCAAGGCCTGTTTTAGTCTAACTATTACATGTACAAGAATTTGCCAGTAAAATAGAGAAAAGGGTTTTAGGTGTTTCCACACAGCCAGTATTTGTGAATTTCACAGGAAAAGACGGGCTTACAAGGTTAGTCCTGTTTACGCATCAAAGCAAAAGTCCCTGAACACGCTTGATAAATAATTTACATAATATAAAAAAGTTTTTATTTTTCATATATTTCATAAATATAAAAAAAAATAATTAAATTTTTTTTCCTTTCTTCTTTTTTTGGCCCACCAACTACCAGTCAAAGCCAATCAGGAGAAAAGTGTGAGAGTGAAGAGTGCTTCATTATGAGTGACAACTGACATGGAAACTGCAAGCTAATGTGAAATATTTCCAACGCCTACAGACATGAGCAGGAGTGGAAAAAGCTGTGTTTATTTTGCTTTCAATAAATAAAGAGACATGGTTTGTCTCCTTCCTTCCATCCTTGCTTACTTCCATAACCAGGGACTTAATTAATGCTTATGAACCGCGGTTACTGGGAATGCCTGACCTTATTTCCCTCTTTAGCAACATTGGTTGAATTATGAATCGGTCATAAAAACATTATTTTTATGTTCATTACTTTTTTCAATAATTACTATAAATCTCTTAAAGTAGCATCAATGTAAACCTACAAACCAGAACTATGCTGACTTCTTGTTTTCTCTAACAAACTGTAAATTCTCAGTTACATTTGTGTGGATCTATTTGTACCTGTTCTGAGCGTCACACCTGCACATAAGTGGTTGAGTCAGTGCTCTCCAGAAGTATTAGGTCTTTTATAGGCAACACTCACAACATGTCTGCCAGCTGACCTGTTGTTTTCTCTTTTCTTTCCTCATTTTCTGAAGGCAGGATCATGCAGGCGTCCTTGAGGAGGCTGACTCCTGTTCCGCTGTGTGCAGTCCAGCCTCGTCGAAGCAGGGCTGCTCTTTTGAGCTCTGCACTCCGCTTCCTGTCCCCCAGCATCCGCACCCTGTTCAGTGAGACGGGCGTTTGGGAAAATAACTATCGAACCGAGACCAGAAGCAAAGTAGAAGAATGGTGGCGCTCGCGGATTATGGAGCAGTGGCGGAAAGATGCGCTGAATGCAGTAAGTGTGTAAATATGTTTTATTTATCCTGATGAAAACCTGACACAATTTCACAATTTGTCACATTATACGCACACTTTGTTGGTATTTTAGGTGACTGGAGTAGAAGAAAGATTGTCCATTTCGCATTTTTAAAAGTAAAAATGTAAAAAATTATGGTGTGTTTTTGCACAAATCCAACTGTTTTGTGAAGGCCTCAAAGCATTAATCAGAGTTGTAGGGAAGATGTTTACGGTGACTGTGGAGGAGCTGCAGAGATTCACAGCTCTACTGATAGCTGTTAGTCGTACACTTCAGTTTGCAGAGAAAGGATGTTTTCTTCTGCAAATTTGTTCTTCATTGTTTTTCAAAACCTGATGAACAATGAACACATTTCCAAAACTTAAGTCTTTAGAACATATTTTTGTCATCAACTAAGAAAACATTTAAAAAATATATGTTCCATTTGCACTGTGAAACAGGCATAAATCTCCTGTTGTGAGACAAAGCATCAACTGTTTGGGGGAAAGTGACAAAAACAAGAAATTTCTTTCACTTTATGATTCTGGCAGAAGAATGAAATGTTGGGTAGATCCTGGCTGGGAGGCTTGTGAACAGGTTTCTGATATCTTGTTGCCAAATGAGAACAAAATAACATTTGCATTCCTGAAGAAATTGCACAGATAAATTATCATGCCTGTTCATATAAACCTTCATTTTTAGTGCTTATTTCAACAAGAATATCCGTGGAATAATTCCCTCTGAATCAAGTGACTAGCCGCTCTGACCATATTGTTAGTACTAATCAAAAATATTCTATTATATTATCATTTACTGTGTATTCTTCCTGTTTACAAATCCCATTATGCCATTTCAATGACTTTCGTATTCTGGCCTTTATTTTGACAATTTTTAAACCTACACATTCTTCTTACCTGGGAACTTTGTAAGCTTTAGTTTGCATTGAAACAACACATTTTAAAAAATAATTTATAGTTAAATCACTTTGAGGTTCTAATCCTCTAAAAGTTGTCCCATTATTGGAAAAAAAAGTCTCCTCTTATGCTGTGGACAGATATCTTTCTTGTAAAATGGCATTGTCTTTATTTTTGCAGTCCTTTTCTGTTACACTTGTGCTTTGGGCCTATTTTTGCTAAAGTACCCACAGATCCTGTGAACTGTGTTTTGACAGTCTGCTCTAGAGCTAAGTTTGCAAGAGAGCAAATGCAGACTAACCTGAAAATAATTTGAAGTATTCATTTTTATTTGCTGTAGAAAAATGTTGATTTGCTTTTTAAAAATATTTTAAAGTACTTGCTAAATGCTGTTGCACCTTTTTTTCTGAATACTGTTCAGTATATTTCAGTTCCATCTTAAATTTAATTTTAATAAAGTGGCTTTCAAATTAATACAAATAAATCTGTTTAAGCACTTTATGTTTGCTTGTTTAATGGCGTCACATTTCAAAAATAGACATTCATAGGATGTTTGTTATTTTCTTCTTCTTGAGCCTCCTTTCTTTCACACATGTTTGTACAGTGGACAAAACCATGTAAAATGTCAGACTTTTGCCTGAAATTTAAACCACAATAAATTATTTTTACATCTCCAATGATGTGGATATCACGCTCAATTCAGCTGAGAAACAGACAAGGTGTAGAGAGGGAAATGTTAAAAAAATGTTGCATTCACCTGGTGACATACATCTGCACACCACTGACCTAATAATTTATTTAAGTGCCTTTCAGTCTCAATTCATAATTCAGTCTCCTTCAGCTCAAACTGTCTTTGATTATAGTACTTCTGATCCACCTGATGTATGTAATACTGCAGGAAGTTCCAGTTCTTACCTCTTCATATATATTTTCAGCAAATAAAATAACATCAGACTTATATAGTTCTTTTCTGGACCCTCAAACACTTTACATGAAATCAGTCATTCCTATTCATGCACACAGTCACAATATTCTTCAAAGTAGATAATATAATAAATTACCCATCAAAACATTCACTAGTCTGTTAGTAATTGTACTTTTCAGCTCCACAGTGATTGAGCTTACAACTAAATCAATTCAGTGGCTTCAGATGAAGAACCTGAACATTTTGGAACTGAATCTGATCTGAAGTCCTAATTTCAAGCTCTTTTCTAAGGAAAGGGCACCAATAAGCTCTGATACGCTAACACTCCCAACAAAATAGTATAAATTCTCAAATTGAATCAAATAATGCTTGAACAAAGTGTTAGTTAAATAATATACACAGCTATACTTATCTTCTTTATTTTCAAAATTTTTCCTTAAACAGATTGGGTGTTTTTTTTATATTGATGTTGTATTAAAAATGAAAATAGTTTTTAGATTTGAAAAACTTTTAAGCAGGTGTGTGTACACTTTTTAAAACCACTGTATATACACAGATGGTTGCCTCTAAAGTGACCTACTTCTTACCGACTGTAGAAAAAAAAAGACTGTCACAAACCAGCTTGTAGCGATCGATAGAGCTTTCTTTTTTTAATGCTGCTGACATTTTGGTTTGCAGTTGAGAAGAAAAGCACAGACATACTTGACGATATTAAACATGACATGTGGCTTGTGCATGCTGCCTCACTGGCTTTCTGGGCCATTCAATACAATCGCTCCACAGTTAATGGAAATTGTTTCACCTCATTTTCTTTTTGGTAAATGAAACATCTGATGTGAAAAGATTTGTTTTTTGACCAGATGTAACTCTGACGAGATCTTCTATCCGTTTCCACCTGTTATGTATTTTATTTAGTTAATTTCCCCCTAATCTCTCACAGGCGTTTGGGTCCTGGTAACTCGTCACAGACTGATTATATATCCTAATGCTCCGAGCGTGTGACTGTCTAGGCAAAGCTGACAGTGATTAAGTGCATTTACGACAGGGCGCTGGCTCTAATTAATTTATTGAAAAATTCATGAGTCAGGTTTCCTGTAATCGCATATAGCTGGGTGGAAGTGGTCCTTGCTGTGCTGCCATAGAAACCGTGTTGTGATTGTAAACCATCCATTATCTGCCACCGTTTAGACACTATAATCAGCCGCTGTGCGAGCCACATACTGTAATACAGTCAGCGGCCCTCGCTCTGAATATGATGAGTTATTACTGCCGTCCTCACCTCAGCCACTTAATACAGTCTCCTCCACACACAGATCCTTCAAAGTCAGGCTGATGAGGAAAGACCAGCTTAAAAGTCGGCTACTATTGTCTCTGTTTGGGTTTTTTTCCCCACAGCATTCTGTCAGGAAGAAGTTTTATGTCCTCTCTATGTTCCCGTACCCGTCGGGGCGCCTTCACATGGGGCATGTGCGAGTGTATACCATCAGCGACACCATTGGTCACTTCCAGAGAATGAGAGGCCATCAGGTATGTCTCCTTTTTGTCCACATGTTTTCACTGTTATTACCCTGGCCATCCCTGAAACACGCAAAGCACTCCAAGCAGCCGCAACTGAATGCCAGCCTAAGATATCTATTGTTGTCAGGGAGCAAATATTCTGCCTGTGACACACAAAGAGCAGAGAGCCAATGTTGATATGTCTTCCTGGTAAAGCTCAGATCTAAGTAACTGGAAATAAAAATAAACTGTTTATTGAGTCACTGATTAAACTCTTTCACGAGAAAAGCAGCTGAATTGCAGATTCAGGAGATTTTTTCATCTTTGATCTCACAAGGTTTATGGTTATTTTCAGATTTAAATTATTCTCGAAAAGATCTTTTTAGATTAGGTATTTGCAGTTGAAACCAGATATTTGCATAAACTTTATTTAAAGACACATAGACTGTTTTTTTCATCGTCTGACATTCAGTTGGACTAAATGTTTGATGTCTCAGGTTCGTTAGAATAATAGCAAATCATTTTTGAGATATTTTTGTTTTTGCATTTTCTTCAATTGTTTGAGTTTTTAGTGCTGCAGAGCAGGAGAGCAAACTTTAATGCAGTGTTTGTGGGTTCTATTGACTTTTCTTTACAAATGTGAGATAAAAGCTTTTGGGCTGATTCCTGTGTTGTTGTGATTCTACTAAAATTCTGTGAAAGGAACTTTTCATTCAGGCAAAATACAAAACAAATTAAAGGATGAAAAGCAACTTCTTCAAATTAATGTTTGAGTCCTGAGTTTGACCCATTAGCATTGAAGAGACATTCATCTGCCGCTCTTTGGCCGGTTAGTGAAGCCGGGGCAGCTCTGACGGCATCTCACTGAAAAAAACAATGAGAGCAAGTGGGTGACTCAGTGAGACACATTTAACAGCTCCAATATTTTCTTTAATTCGTTCTTGTAATATAAAAGTGACAGTCAGTTTTGCATAGTCGTGACATAAACTGCAGAGTTGAAAGTATGAATATTCCCATATTCTGAATGTAAATGTTTGTTATGCAATTATTGTATTTTTGTCAAACCTAAATTTTCAGACAATTTAATGGCAGATAATCATCACCAGGATAGCTACATAAACAAATCATATCACATTGATCAAAATCTATCCAAACCTTATTAAATTACGACCTACCCTCGATCAGGTTGTGGGTTTGATTCCAGCTCCGTTCTGTCAAATGTTGATGTGCCCAAAGCTTTTCAGCCACAGGTCTATTCAACATGCAGCAGAGATACGACAGTGACAGGAGTTCATCCTGCAAATAGTGGGCTGCCGGTTCGTACCCCGCTCTGAATACAGTTTTAATTTTATATTTGAAGCTATCATATTGTGTCTTCATGCACTTATTTATTTACAGAACATAGTCAATTTGACATTTGTTTTTTATTTAAGCTGAGTGTAGATATTTCTGTAATACAGTTTTATCATTTACAGCTGTTGTTGTCAGATCCATAAAGAGGAAAATCGTTTTCCTGTCTGTCTGCAGCTGCCAGGTGTTAAAACTGAAAGATCTCAGTACTTCTGTGGCAATCTTACTTTTACTTTTGTGTACCTTTAGGTTTTATGTAGGTGTGTAAATTAAGGCAGATCCATACTCTTGAGCCCTCTGGTGTCTTAATGACTAGACTAGTTAAGATCAAAGTGCTTCAATCCACAGCTTCCTTTGCTCTCTGTTTGATTCCACTTACCGGTTGCTGTCGATGGAGCTGTGGACAGCGACTGCAAGGTCAGGTTGGTGGCTGTTTTGCAGGAACACACTTCTGCTTCGATCATTGCTTATCTAAACAACCATTGGTCCTTGCTAATTAGCCAGACAACAAACTGGCATGTGAAAAGCCAGCTCCGAAAAGCTTTGCTCCTTTGAGATTTTACATCAAATGTGCATTTATCCATCACCTGCTGAGAGAATCTCCTTTTTCTCTGTGGGATTTCCCTGAAGGAAACTTGGTTTCACTTGATTGCTAGCTGCTCATTGCACAGCACTGCTCTGTCCCTGAGCATCTGTCTAAAAACAAACACCGTTATGCTGTATAAACAAAACCCCCAATGTGTTAATTGAGAAATATGCACTCACCTGTTGATATTCTGCTGGGTTTTTTAGGTGGTGTCTATCAGTTTTTGATGATTTGGATATGGTTTGAAATCCTATTATAATGTGACAACTAATTACCAAATATACAATGTCTTATATTTAGCCACTGTTTATACGGATAATTATAGTGTACTAACACGTTATCTGGAGATGCACTGATCAGAATTTTCTGGCCAGTTTCTGTTCCCTGGGTTTTGAAATGATTTAACCTGCTGAAAGCGCAGACATCAAAGCATCATTGCTGCAAAATAACAAAACAGATGTATTGCTTGATGGAAAATTACTTGCGTCCAATGAAACAAATGGACACAATAAGAATTTGCGTCGAAATATTGGCATCTGGAAATAAGAGTGTGAAGTTGCATTTCAAAGCTAACACAGATGGAATTGAGCTTCTCATTCAAGCTGCGTGGGTGAGCGCTTTTATTTAGTACTGTCGCTCTGCAGTCACAAAACCAGTCTGCCAGCTCTCCTGGAACCCTTGTGGTCCAGAAGGCTGTGAGTTTACAGTATGCTTCCTGTCCTGCTTGGATCTATGCCATCTAATATTACAGTAGATCTAACTGTGATCAAAATTAAGGTCAGGATAGGCTTTACTCTTTAAGTGTAATTTTATCCATAAAGGAAACAACAAATTTGACAACCTTTTCATAACAGACCTTCATAAATAGAGCCTCACTTCAGCTATTTATGCTAAATAAGCAGACTTGCATTGCATCACCATAATGATGCTCTCATCATTTAGTATGCTTTTTTTTTTTATTACCATAGACTATCCTTGGCATGTGCTCTGCTCGCATTTCCCCGGAGCATAGTGAGCCGACAGCCTCTCAGCCTTATACCATCCACCACTCGGCTTTACAAATGAGGGCCCAGCAGTTACCAAGGATACCAATTCATCTGAAACATCAGACCCGTTAGAGTCCCCGCAATGATCCTCTCCAGCCTTCGACTCATTGTCACTCTCCTTCTCCTCCACTTTACTCGCTCCTTCCAGTCCTGCGCTTTCATCTCGTTTTTCTCTCAGTGAGCAGAAAATACAGCCGAAGGGCTTGAGAAATGAGTGAAAGAGACTTCCTAAGTGTGTGTGTCAAAGAGCGAAACAAAAGCACGGATGTGTAGACGGAGCACTTCTGGACCGGGAAAACATAAATGCAGTGGGCAGGGGGGTTTAGGTAAGCAAAAGCAACATTTTTGCAAGTGGTGTCTTCAGTCGAATTGGAAAAATATGAAATAACCATAGATAAAATAGAAATTACTATGGAAGGACAGGAAAATAAAGTCAGGCTGTAAAATGCGACCAAACACTTGCTTTGAAAAATGAATGTAATGTCCACCAATCTGTTACTCCATACAGCTGTGCCATCTACTATTTTGGGTTGGTGTGTCTTGCTGAGACTCCAGAAGGGATAATTGCTTATGTAGACTCTGAGAAAGTGATTTCTGTTGAGCCTTTAGATATGATATCTACTGACAGTGTGTGAAAGCATGTCATGGTTTACAGCAGAAACTATTGTACTTAAGCTGAACTCTATTTTTAGTGGCTCAGATTGCAGTGGGATCATTAAGAGTTCAGTAATGCTATAATTTTATTTAATTTTTGTTGGATAAAGTGCCAAGGACTAAATACACATCCTTGAAGAACACCGTTGTTCAATTTGATGAAGCCTGAAGATTTCCTGCCAGCTTCAGTTGTGTCTTCTCTTTCTCTTTGGAGGCCTGGAAACCTCTTACGTAGTAAACTGCTTTGGCTATGATTGTGTATAAGTATTGTAGAAAGGTAAGGAGAACAAACAGTGTTCTGGCATAGCTGTTCTTATTCTTTAGAGAAAAGATTGTGTTCAGGGTGCATTTGAGATGATGTGTGGAGAGGTTGGAGCCATAAGCAAACTGTGGGGTTTCCAGAGAAGACGGCAGGCTGGCTCTGAATGTGTCTTATTGTACATGTTGCATGTTTTATCACAAAGGTCAGCAGCACAGGCTTTGGTCATTGAGACAGTTTTCTAAAGATTTTCTATCTATAGGGAGGATTTGCAAAGTTAAACTGAGTGTAATAAAAGCTTTTTGGGGAAAAGATATTTGATATATGAAACAGATATGAAATCTTGCAACATTACCCAGATTAATATTAATTTCAGTTGGTTTATGTGGGCTGACTTATGATTGATTCTTTAACTAATTAATTACCCGACAGTGGCAATTAACACACAGTTGAATTCTCAGGTGCTAAATCCGATGGGTTGGGATGCTTTTGGGCTTCCTGCCGAGAATGCAGCCATAGAGAGAGGTCTCGATCCCGAAGAGTGGACCAAAAGGTATGTACATTTAAAACAAAGTGTGTAAATGTCTGTTATTGATGTGTAACTTCTTCCTCTGCTGCTTTTCTGTTCAGTAACATCGAGTCCATGAGGGAGCAGCTGGATAGCCTTGGGCTCTGCTTCAACTGGGACAGAGTAAGTAGGAGATAGGAGAGGATCGGCCAACCTGTTACAAAAGGCCGAGTCGTGTTTGCTCTTTCCATGTTCGTGTTACATTTACACACATAAAGAAGAGGGAACTTGAAAAAGTGTTCAAGTACTTTTTCACATTACAAACACAAACCTTTATGCATTTTTATTATATATTTATGTAACTGTGGAGATGCTGCTGAGATCCACAGCTCAAAATTGGGTAAGCAAAAATGAAACGTAGTGCTAAAGGAATAAAACAACTAAGAAGAAATCCATTCAGTAGCATAGGAAGCTGATGGGATAGGCAAAGAAATCCAGAAATGTCGCTGCTGCTTCTGTGATTAGAGGAAAAAGGAAAGTGACTCTCTCCTGACTTCCACTTTGCACTGCACACCTGATTTTTGGCTTTCATCAACAGGAAATCACCACTTGTCTCCCAGACTACTACAAGTGGACACAGTATCTGTTCGTCAAGCTCTTTGAAGCTGGACTGGCATATCAAAAAGAGGTAGGAATGTTTTTCTTCACAGAGAAATTACAAAACCAGTGGAGTTGTCTCTGTTTTTCACCTAAAAAGCAGAAGCCTTTCTGTTATTGACGCAGAAATCAGGCGTCCTCATTTCATTTTAACTGTGTGGTATTTGACCTGGCTGTGTGTGCTTGTTTTTATACAATATTCAGGCTGTAGTGAACTGGGACCCCGTTGACCAGACAGTGCTGGCAGATGAGCAGGTGGATGAAAATGGTCGATCCTGGAGGTCTGGCGCTCTGGTGGAGCAGAAGCTACTGACACAGTGGTTCATCAAGACTACAAACTATGCTAAGGTTCGACTGGTTCATGTGCGAGAGCCATATTTGTAAGGTGTGTGGGTGTTTGTGTGTAAAAACGAGCAGCAGAGCCCTCTGATAACAATCATGGCTGACACTTCAGTTGCAGCAGCTGCTGCCCTGCCTCCCTGCTTCTGTAATCAGACCCCTGGAGACTGTCATCTTTAGCCCAGCCTCTCTGTTCAAAGGGGTAAATACAGGGGCAGACCTGGGGTTGGTCTGGCTGGCTGATGAAACCTAACCTTCCTGCCCAGGGGTGAGCAGGCCTGCTACAAGGAGCGAAACTCCCCCTTGACCGAAACAGGGAACACTGGTTAATGTCTTTTACATGCAGCACATGCATTTACTCTGAGACATTATGTGCAGCAGGAGCCACATTAACAGAAATGAGTGGGGGCCAACATTTGACCCCACAATATTTGGTGCATTTGTCAGAGTAAAGAAAAAAGAAAACATTTACATATTCAATATTTCACTCATAAATAAAGAGAAATAGAGTGGAAATTTTTGTACTTTATGACTCCAGACGTAGGTTTTAAGTCTGATGCGTCACAAAAACCGATGATGCATTAAAGTCCATGTTGTGGATAATTATTCACAAAAAATGTCCCCTACCCACCTTCGAACTGTAATAGGGAAAATAAATCATGTTTTGCATATTTTTCATAAATAATAAAGGTCGTATCAACTTATCAAACTGGCATGTAAAAAGGTAAAATCATCAAATTGGTTGAATGAATCATGAAGTTATTTAAGACGTAATGCATTATGCAAAAAGAGACATTTTTTGTCCCCAGCGGCTTCAATGGGTTGAAAGTTAAGGGTTAGACATTCCCTGCATTATAACAGGCCAGTCAATTTTGATTGCTTTACCTAGGTTCACAAAAATCTATAAAAAATCACCAGGAATCAACGTCAGTCAAAAGTGACTTTTTTCTTTTTTAAGATGATCAGAAATTCATAGAAAATTGTGTTGTAGTGACAAAGAACAGCCAAGAAGCAAAACCCAAAGATTCCCTTAAGAAAGTATCCTATTCTACAAGAAAGAGAAAGAAAGAGTCTCAATACTCTTTATGGTTTCATATTTCACTTATTTAGACTACAATGTTACTATAGTTTAAACTACAAAATAACTTTTTAGCCTTTTAAGGGACAAGAAATTATCTAAGAATTATTCCACTTTACTTAAACTTTTCCAAATTTTGCCCACAAACTTAAATGTTATTCACTACTTAGTCTATTACATGAAACCTTAATCAAATACAATGAACTGTGTGGTTGTAACATGACAAAGTGTGAAGCACTTGAAGGGTCTACAAGCATTTATTTTTTTATTCACAGTAGCCATTAGTAAATCAATTTTACTCGTCTTGGATTTATTGCCTGCCAAGTTTTTCATTTTAGATTAATCTAAAGACATTTTGTCCACCATCAGGTTTTTATCCGATTGGCGTAGTCAAAGTTGGCCGTGTGCGACCGTGTCAGAAGAGCGAGTGGAGGTGGGAGCAGCCTACTGTGACAATGTGTTCCTGCATTTCTAATTTTCTCTGACGAGCAGAGAAGTGGGAAGGAAGGAACAGGGAGGTGTTAAGGGAAAGAAGTGAGAAAGACAGATGGAGATGAAAGGAAGGAGCATGTCGAGCAGCAGCGTGCCAAATGAAAAGTGATGTAATTGGACTGTGAGTTTCCTGCGTTGCGTCTGCTCGGCCCCGCACGTGTTCGGGTACGTTAGACAACATTAACCTCAGACAATGTTCAGTCAGTTTAGCCATCAAGTTGCTCCACGCTGTACAATGGATCTGTTAATGACGAAAAAATAATGTGCAGCGTGCAGGATGCTAAATTATCAGGTGGCTGCAGGAGAGTTTTTCAATTTCATGCATAATCACACTTTGCAGGCAGAGAAATTCTGGACAGAGAGTGATTCTCCATTTTTATAGTTCTCTGACAGTATTCGTTAAAGGCATGCTCGTTCAAGTTTCTGAAAACGCTTCATCATTTCAGTAAATTGCCCAGAAGCAACTTGAGTTTTGTGTTACAATGTATTGTATTCTTTTCTGAGCGACTCTTTCTCTCTTTGAGATATAGAGCAATACTTAGTTTTTGCCATACCATGTTTTTTTTCCCCCTCACAGTTTTCTTAGTTTCCATAGTAACGCCTGTCCTTGTTGTACATGTTACAGTTATTTGTGCTTCCATGGCAAATCAGTACTTTTGAGTCGAGGAAAGTAAAAACAATTGTTCCCTCTCACTGGAAATCCATCTTTACTTGTCTGTCACGCCTCCTGGAGTTTATTTTTCATTGCTGGTAACTTTATGTAATGCAGTGGTGCCCAAAGTCGGTCCTGCATGTTTTAGTTCTCTCCCTGGTTTATTGCACCTGGATCCAATGACGGCTCATTAGATGGCCTAAGAAGAACATAGACATGCTGAAAAGGTTGTTACTTCCACCATGGAGAGAACTAAAACATGCAGGATGCCGGCCCTCCAGGACCCACTTTGGGCTTCCCTGTTTTAATGACCAGTAGAGTTTTCACTGATGTCTCACTGATGCAGGTTTATTATATTTATAGTGCCTTACAAAAGTATTGTCCTTCAACTTTTCTAAGCAATATTTTCAATGCTTCATCCACAAATGGCAATGTATTTCATTACTTGAAGCGCCTAATAGAGCTCCGCTCCAAATCTAATGAGACATGACCACCCACATAACCTGACAGTGGGAATTCTTGAGGAGCTGTAGAGACCCACAGCTCAGGTTGGACAATCCGTCAACCATTTCCATGGTGACAGTTGGTGGTAGCAGCATCAGGTTGTGGGGATACTTCTGTTTTTGAATTGATAGAAAGATTAGCCTGCTAGGACAGATGGGACAGATGCTCACCTTCCAGGGGAGCAATGACGAAAAATGGAGCTACAAGGAAATTATTTGAACCATGCTATCGATGCATTGGCGTGGTTCAGTCAAAATCCAGATCTAAATCCAAAATAGTATTAGTAGCAAAACCTGGAAATGTATTTTCACAGATTCCCCCCATATGACTGATGTTCTGATTTTGCTTGCAGAAACGGGCAGAAATTTCAGTCTGCAGACATACACAGAGAAACTTCCCAATTTACATGCAGCTTTGAATGCAGGCTCGTGGTCTGAATGTCGGTGCATGCCGCACTTTTCCGATTATTTGTAATCTGAGAAGACGTAGCATGTCTCTGTTTTCCCAATCTGGAGCAAATATGGTTGTTAGATTCTGCACTCGCGCCCACTGAGGACCCCAGCCAGTGTTTGTGCTTGTATCAATAACTCCGTGATGAGGCAGCACACACTGAGAAGCTCCAGGAGTGGGACTGTAGGTAATGGATTGTGACAGACTGAAAGGGAAATAGAGAATTATAACATCTCTCAAAACTGACCAGCTGCGGCTTTTTGGCCCAAGCCTCGTTCATATGCATAGATGCATTTAATCATGCAGAGTAACTGTTGGTATGTGTGGGGGAAAGTGGGCAGTGTGCTCGATCCAACAGAGTTCGTTGATTTCCAGGAAAGTAGAGGCAGTGGAAGTCAGAATTTTTAAAAATCCCCTTCTGTCCAGCTCTGGTGACGAGGCTCGAGCCGCTTCCTCCAATTAATTTTTCAATGCTTTGAAAGATGCCACACTAAGCTATAGTCATGTACTTCTGAGAATATCGCCTTGCCACAGCGAGGTGGAAAAATTTCTGCTTGCACAGCTGTCCAAAGTTGAAAACATATTTGTCTCTGTCTTCTGTTTTTTTTATTTCCCAGCCTCTCCTGGATGCTCTGGAAGACCTTCCTGAATGGTATGGGGTTAAAGCCATGCAAGCAAACTGGATTGGAGAGTGCACTGGATGCTACTTTGATTTTAAACTCAAGGTGAAACTCATAATTCTCATCATCTTTTAGCTTATGTTTCCACACCAGGAGTTTTCTCCATCACTGCTTTCATCTCTCCATCTATTCTCTGTCTTTTTCCCCAAATTGATTGCTCATTTTTAAGATTTGTCTTTGACGCCTCTGTTTACTGATGTATTTGACTGAAAATGCATTAAAAAAAGGCATCAGAATGATGGCTTTATTATTTGCTTTCAACAGCTACACACATTGAGTGGCAATTTTCCCAAACAGATAATGTCACAAATTATTTTGGATTTGTGAAAGCCATATTTGCCGTTCTCTGTAAAGAAATGATTTCAAGCTGAGTGGCAACAATAAACCCACTTGAGAGGCCTCTGATTGTCAAAGCATGTTGCTCAAAAATGTGTTACTTAAGTCTATCTCTTTGGTTTAGGAGAAATTAATAAAATTGACAATTTGTGTTTTTCTGTCTGTGTGTGTGAGAAGGATTCCTGAGGTAGGATTAATAATTAATGCTGCATTACTAAACTGACTGGATGACTGATTATAAATCATCCTACACAAAAACTCCATAGTGCGTCAGCTCTCCGGGGAGCCAAGCGTACTTATTGAACCTGACATTTTCTGATAATCAACTAGTGTCATTTTTTTGATGGCATTAACAAGATTATGCTACATACAGTATCAGTATGTGCAATATTAAGAACTCCAAAGTCTTGTCGGAAGGCTGTAATTGTTGGTTAATACACTCCAGGCGTCTTGAGCTCCATCGTTTTGTGCCATATCAACATCCGTCCTGTTGAATTGCGGTAGACACTTCCCACCCGATACAAATTACTGTAATAAAGATTACAGACGGGGTTGGATACACACATGAGAATAACAGTAATGAGGAAAATCTGAGTTTGTTACAATATTGTTTGTCCAATCTTCATCAGTGATGTTGCGATTACATTTTTTTCTATCACACAGCTCTATTAGAAAAATGTTTATCTTTCATAGTGCACTGTGATCTCAGTCTCATTACCGCTGCCCACCCTCTTCTGTCACGGTGGGCAGCGGTAAATGTGTAAAATGTTTTTCATTAAAAGGTTGAGTACAGAAAAAAAATCTCACAATTTCCTTTACTCAACCAGTTTATGGACAGTTTAGAGGCGTGTGCTTCTCCAAAGCTCTTCAAAGCTGTATTTCACTGGGAGTCCATTTGAAGTTGATCTCATCATGGCACAGTATTCATTGAGGTCAAGATCATAAGTTGCTTTCGGCTGTATGATCCTTGGTGCCTCCTGCCTACAACCAGCATGACCAGTCCTGGTTCGTCCTATTACATGATGAATCCATACCAAAGCCTGCAGGCCACATTTTAAAGCTAGATTTCCACCAATATTACCAGAATCCCCCAACTTGAACCCAGGACTCACATCTTGTCTCCATGGTAGTGGGCAGCATAGGTTTCTTCCTAAAAAGTTATATGGATGCTAAAAACGGTCTGTTTTGTCATGTGTGACGTGGAGTGCACTTTGCTCTAGATGCACCCCAGAAAACTTCTCTAAAGTCTTACAGAGATCATCAATACTCTGGCTGATGTTTAATGTTGTGGTACAGTCTGACGGGAGATGACTAAATGTTATGAATAAGAATTTTTTAAAAATAAGAATAAGAGGTGGTGATTGAATCACTGATATTGAGCGACTTTTAAAACCTTATTTTCTGTCCAAGTTGTGATTGGTGTAATTGTTTCAGCAGTATTGTAGAAAAAACAAGCAAACTGAAGTTAGAAAAGCAGCAGGGGGTGGAAGGTTCCCAAATATTACCTTGCAGATCTTAATTGCTCCTACTTATTCTTACTTTGCAGGTCAACGGCCAGGAGACAGGCGAGACCCTGCCAGCTTACTGCTCTGCCCCAGACATGGTGTACGGAGCAGCTTACCTTTCCATCCTGCCCTCCCACAGGCTGTTGCACGGCAGCAGCTCAGTCCGCTCGCTCCTACAGCAAGCATTTCAGCCTGGGAGAGGTTAGTCTGACACCAACCATTCATTAGAGGTTGTGCGGGACACCCTTTAAGTTTTTTTTGTCACTGTTTGCACGTTGAGGCACTTCACTGCAGAACATGAGACAACTCTTGGAAATGTTGAAGTCTGTTGTTGTCTTAATAAAAATGTTGATGTTCAACATTAACCATATGTTTGTGCAGCTGCAGTGCACTGCTTTGCTAATTAGTGTTTTGAAAAGGAGTCGATATTTGAAGCAAGAATTTTCTAGCTCCTCATCCTCCCTGTGTTTTCTATCCAGACTGCCTAACAGAGGTCACTGCTCTCAACCTGTTCACTGGCCAGGAGGTTCCTGTGGTGATCTCCCACAAAGAGGCGTTTGATGACTATCTGGACACTGTGATTGGTGAGTTGGGGGGCTCGTGTTTGCTGCTGGTCTCTACATTGAACAGACTGTTGTTAACCTTCTGAAAAAACTTCTATTATTTTATATTTGTTCCAAGCAAGACAAAAAGCACCAGAGAGTGTTTGTGTTGAAGTGAAACCCGAGGGATGCTTATCTAGTTCACCACATATATAGGATTACTTTAGGGGCAGCTTCTGCTTTTTGCTATTGGAGTCTGTTGTGTGTGTCTATTTGTAAAAAATTTAATATATAAAATTAATATATTGATTACTGCACTGCAAAAACGCAAAGTCTCACTAATATGTTTGGTTTAGTTTCTAATTTATGTTCATGCTGCTCGTGTTGTGACAGGTATTCCAGATGTGAGTGAGGAAGATCTGTCTGTGGCCAGAGCACTGTATCTGAGTTGGGCCACGGTGCTGAAAACCCACAAAGACGGAACGCAAACTCTGATTAACTCTCAGGAGGTCAGCAGCGATGATGATGATGTCCATAAGAACAATACTCTAATTCATTTTGTCTTACTGTTTAGAAAGACAAAAATGTTTATTTATTAATTTTTTTGTGATGCCGGTGTAGTTCTCAGACTTCACCAGGGAACAGGCGTTGCAGTCCATTACCCAGAAGGCCAGAGAGCAGGGAGTTGGGGGCCATCTTACCAGCTCCAAGCTCAGAGACTGGCTGATATCCAGACAGCGCTACTGGGGCACGCCCATCCCAGTGGTGCACTGCGACTCCTGCGGTGCCGTCGCCGTCCCTGAGGAGGAGTTACCGGTTACTCTGCCGAAGACGCAGTCTCTCAAGTCTCTCACAGGAAAAGGGGCGTCGCCTTTGGGAGCTGTTCATGATTGGGTCAACTGCAAGTGTCCCAGGTGAGACAACACATGTTTTTAATCTCCTAAAGAGAATGGTCTAAATTACAAAAGGTTGTTCCACTCAACAACTTGATTTTCTCTTTTTCATATTAGAGCTCTGACATTCATGATCAACCCAAATCTATGAGCTCTTAAATATAAAAGATGAGATCAGCGTCACAGTTGACAGAGGGTTTTTTTTATATTATTTTTTAATTATTTTGCTCTGTTATTTCACTTAATAAGATAGAGAACAGGCAAAAAGGGGAGAAGTGCATCAGACTATGTGATGGTTATTTGATATGCAAATATTGTTTGCTGTCCTCGGCGCTGTGCAAACTGCCTCATGTGAGCGCCTGATTTGCAGCAGTTTTGGGTGAAGAGTGGAAGATGCTTCATTTGAAGTGAATCACTGGTGAGTAAAAAAGGCAAAATAATTGGTCTGAACCAAAGCAAATGTTCTAGCATCTAAATAAACTTCTCCTATGACAAAGAGAATCAATATTTATTTTTTTATTCAAAGTGTGATGGCCGAACATTTGAATATATGTTAACGGGATATTTATGTTTGACTTAATCTGACTCTAGTCTTATTCTTTCAATTCTTCCAGGGATTGCTTAAAATTACTTCTTAAAAATAAATTTCCTTTTTGGGCGGAGTAAATAAACGATCCACTTAATATATCACAGATGTACTGGACTGTCAAATTCTTTTGATAAATCATAACTAATATTATTTTACCGTTCAATTCATTGAAGTGTATCGTTCTATCACATGAAAAGGTGAAAAATATGTGTGTTTGCAAGGCTTTGCAGAACAAGAGGCTCCATGAATCAGTAAAATAATACACTTCAGATTCAGTCACTTGCAGGTCAATTATCTTTTCTACTTACAAATATCTTTAATATCTTGTTTGGATGAATTTAATCTGATGGTTCTTCATGTCCTGATGTCTTTACTGAGCAGTAAATCATCCCCCTAAATAGGTTTTAAATAAATTATCATGTCATCGCTTTATCCCATAGTATTGCAGGCATTAGCGCAGAGATGTCCCATTTAGATGCTTGATATTGTTTATGGGACTCTGTCTTTTTTTGTTTGTTTTTTTACACAACATGAGCGATCGGGGAAATTATGCGGAGTTCTGTGAGTCAGAATTGAATTATGTGTGAACCCTCTCCGGTGACTGTCTCTGCTCTGCATTTCCTGTGTTTCCTCAAGAGACCGGCTCCGACAAAACGAGCCTGCTGTCAGGCGGCTTTACAAGAACACGGGGCGCTGACAGAGAGTCTGCAAATTGTGTGATTAATGCTTTTTGTTCAGTCTGGCTTATGCAATGAGTGGCATGTGTGGCAGCGGCCGCAGGAGATGATGTCGGAGGTTACATAAGCCAGCTGTGCCTCGAAAGCAGCACACAGAGCGAGCACATGCACATGCATGAACCCCCTGCACATAGACATCATCTCACACACACACACACCCCCACACGCACTCGTTCTCCACTCAGCGACTCGGTGGATGTGTTTGGAAATGCGCGACGACTGCTCCTCTGGCGCCTCCGGAGTCCCTCGCTGACATGGGAATTCCTCTCTGAATACGACTAATCACCGTCAGGGCTCCATGTTGATTAAAACAAAGGCCTACTCAGTCGCAGATGGCACAAGTCATCAGATTGTGTTTACTCTAAAGTTGTTAGAATTGCTCCCCATCAGCAATGATTGATGGTAATAATCGGCGAAGATGCCGTTATCTCCCCTCCACCCATCTCCCCCTCAGTTGTTAAGTGTCTGTCGAAATTTGTTCCCTTCACTCATGGACCGTGTCCAATTAAAGTTTGAGTGGAGCACAGACGAGCAGGGTTGGTGAAAGAAGTGGTTTTATCTGTCCTTGAGGAAGTCATTTCCTGCGCGCTCATCTCGTCTCCGACCCTCCGCAGATCTGTAAATTAGCCTGCCAACTGAACCCTGCTTCAGCTTTCGCCTGATTAGGAGAGCGTGCCTGCATGCGTGTGTGTGTGTGTGTGTGTGTGTGTGTGTTTGTCAGAGCTTTATGGATCCACAGGTAAACAGAGAGACCACCTGGTCTGCAGAGCACCAACACATTGGGGTAAGCAGGCTCACAGACACACAGCAGATGGAGCTCTGTTTTCTCTGGGAAGAGGAGTTATATAGAGTGGGCAGCTGCCTCCTTTCCTGCATCTGTTCGAGAGCCTTTTGGCTCTTTCTGGCTCGTACTCTAAAGGCACTCTTTAAATACTTATGGACACACAGATTTAGTTCGCTAGTTTAGGTGTTGGGATCCTCTCAGAGCTTAGAGGACTTTTATCAGCAGACAGAAAGCTTCTCTGTTTGGTCATCTGTTCTAGGGAGGAAAGTACTATGACTTGGAAAAGTATTTCACACTTTTGTCACGTAGCAACATCAAACTTTAATTTATTTTATTAAAATGGTATGTTATAGACTTACAAAAGACATTAGTAGAAACATGTGGTTAAATTTTTTTACAAATAAAAATGAAACATGTGCAATAGTACTGTAGATTGCTGAGTCAAGCTTCTTCTTGCATGTCTTTCTCCCAGCTTTGCACATGTAGAGACATTGAGTCTTTTGTTCTTTGGAAATTTCTCTAACTCAATCATATTCAACAAGGTATTTGAGAACAGCAGTTATCAAATCTTGCCACAGATTCTTGACTATATTTAGCTCTGGGCCATAAATGGGACTTTCCTACATATGAGTATGCTTTGATCAAAGCCGTTCAGTCTAACTCTGTCTGTCTGCTTACAGCCATTGTTCTGCTGGAAAGTGAATCTCTGGGTCAGCCTTAACTCTTTTGCGGCTGAACAGTTATTTTCTAAGATTGTCAATCATTTGGCTTCATCCAGTTCTTTTAAAATCGGAATAGTTTTCCTCTACTTGCTAACTAAAAACATCTCCACATCATGATTCTGCCATTACTATGTTTCTCTATGGGGATGATATGTTCAGGGTGATGTGCAGCGTTAGTTTCTTTTTGTAGTTTTCTTTCAACAAAGCCATTCATTCTGCCACTTTTTCATTAGAACCAGATTTTTAACAAGTTCTCTCATCTGGTCTGTGAATCTCTGCAGCTCCTCCAGAGTAACAGTGGGACTTTTAGCTGCCTCTCTGATTAATGCTGTCCTTACTCAGTCAGTTTAGCTGGGTGGCGGTGACAGATAGGCAATTTCTAAAAGCAACTGATTGCACTGGATTTTATATATTGGTATCACAGTAAAGGGGGCTGAACACAAATGTACGTCACAGCTGTCAGATTTTCATCCGCAAATCATTTTGAATCATTTTCCGTACACTTTACAATTTTTTATTACATAAAATTAATAAATTGTTAAGTGATGTTTTATGGTTTTGAAGTTAAAGGATATTAATGACTTTTTAAAGAACACTTTATCTGTAATGTAGTAATCAATTGGTCTTTAAAATAAGAAAGATCTTTGCAAATGCAACATCATGCATACTTTAGCATTTTTTTTTTTAAGTTTAAGGGACTTTGCTTTTTTTATTGATGCCTGATTCTTTATTAAACTACTGAGATTTCTTCCCATGAAACAACACCTGGCTTCCAAATATTAACCTTGCTACACCTTAGTCTTGTTGCCTGGCAACCGTCAGCTCTTACCTCATCATTACATCCTTATTATAGACTGGTATGGTAGGTGGTCGAGGTGTTTGTGTCTCCCAGTGAGTCCGTTTGTGAATATGTGATTTAAAAGTTTCGCTGTGAGACAGGAAATGTTGGACAGACGGTGCAGGAAGCTGCACCAGCCGCTCCTCGCTCTGTGGTTGAGCTCTGAGCTGTTTTTCTGTTCATCTTTCTGGGACTCTGATTTTAAATCAGCTGAGACTCATTATAAACTAAAAAAGGCAGACACGCACTGTTCCATGAAATGCTTTAATTCTAAAAAAAAGAAGAAAAAAGAAAACCCTCTTCAGAAGCTCTTCTGTCTGAACATCTTTGTCAGCGTCCTTCCCTGCTCTGTGGAAGGGCTGCTGGCAGATTCACGTTGTACATCCAAAGCGCTGTTTGGTTTGGACAGAAAGGAGCCACGAGGCGGCATTTCCAACTCAAACACCCAATCAGAACTGAGGCCTGTCCTGTTAGCACAGCCTGTTAGTAGGGGCACAGGAACAGAGCCGTGCTGCCAGTCGGGCTTCAGCCATGCTGTTCTGCAGAGACGTGACCCTTTCATCCAGATGGAATCGGTTTTAGGACATCAAACACACATGTTTGTCTGAGCCCCAAAAACATGGCTCATTCATTCGCTTTGCCTAACTAATATTAACTGATGCCCCGCTTCTGCCAACTCTCTGTGTTTTTTTTCCTCCCCTGATAGATGCAAGGGCCCTGCCAGGCGGGAGACCGACACCATGGACACGTTTGTGGATTCGGCCTGGTATTATTTCAGATACACAGACCCTCACAACAGAGAGAGGTTTGTGCCATTTCCTCACCCCTAACAAATGGACGTGCATAAGGTTGCCATGCGTCTTTCTGTTTGGGATCTGGGTACATGCTCTGTTTTCTCTACATGTGCACACAAGCTTGACTCAAACAAAATATTTTTTATTGTCAGGGTTCCTCAATACTTCAACTCGAAAATACTTCGAGTTGAAGTATTTTCCAAATTGGATATAGAAAAAGAAAATCCCTCCGCCAGCCGATTATTCGTAATGATCCATTCATTCATTGATAACTCATCAATTTATCATTTATCCATTCATTTGTCCATTCATCCACCCATCTATTAGTGGTTGTGTCTGAGTTCATAGAACCTGATCACTCTGGAAATGTCTGCAAGAAATTCAGTGAACTTTTATTTTTGATACAGTGAAATCTGTATCAGAGCGATGACTTTGAAACTTAAATGTACATGACATGAAACATCTTGAAACACTTTTTGGTGAATTTGATCAATTTCATCATGTAAATTAATATGCATTGTGAACTGTCTTTCAGTTTTTTTTTACCTTAAATGTTCACACACTGCTTTTACTTTTACTCACAAACTTGAGTAAAAGTTTCGCTTTCTTCTGCCAGAGATTAAGTTGCTGCGGCCGTCACCTGCTGGGACGTTGGCGATACCCAGAGCTTAACAAAAGAGATTAATTTCCCATTGCCCTGACCTCGCAGTAAAGCTGCTTTGCAACAGAACGGACTGCTCTCTCTGTTGCTTTAGAGAGCTGGGCAGATTATGGCACAACAGAAAAAGCAATTACACTATTTGTGCATTTCAGTCATCCCCGCTGAGCCTTTCACGCAGAGAGGAGAGAAGATGAAAAGAAATAAGAAATGTTCAAAGTTGGTGGAAACAGATTAAATTTTCGGGTTATGTGGCACTCTGTGTGTGGCTGAGTATTGCTGTTTGGTTCCCTGAAAGCAAGCTAAATAATTTCACATTTTGGGAATTTCTTTTTTTCGTCTGGAGAGACCTTACCAGCCACAGAGGGAAGGTGAGAGTCAGAGAGGTGTGAAGGAGACAAATGACTGGTGTTAAAAAAAGACACAGTGAGATAGCAGCCTGTCTTAAAGAGCGCCATTACTGCTGATTATCACTAGAGCCAGGCTAACCAAATGCAGCAGACCTGTCAAGATCCAAGGACACAGTTTGACTCAAGTGTTAACATGTTTGCTTCTATCTCTCTGCGAGAGTGAAGCCAGTTAAGCAAACGATGTATCAGGCTGATCCCTGAACGTTTGTGCGTCAGAATCAGCCTGCCCTCTGCAGGACGAGCCTGGAAATGTCTGTGACAAAGCTCACATTGCATTGCAATAAATTTATGGACATATTATTATGTCTAGTTTCCTTCCCCTCTAGTGAATAATTCAGCAACACTATTCATAAAATAAATGTTTTAGTTAAATCTCAGCATCAAATTCACTCCCTTTTCATTTTTAATGATTCTGCTGCTTGCCGAACTATTAAATTATATAAATGTCTTCCATTTAAGTTCATTGGAGATTGCCCCCATTCAGTTATGCAGAGCTTTCTGATTGTTTCAATCATATTTTTATCCAGATTTAAGTCCAACCTTTGACTGGACCATTGTCACTCCTGGATTCCTTTCTTTTTTTATCCACTCTGTTATAGATTAGCTGCTCTCCTCAGTGCCGTGGTGTTGTCGTATGACTTGACTTGAGCTTCAGCTGTTGGAAAGGTGGCCTTACATTTGACTTCTTGAATACTTTGGTATATGCAGAAGAGTTCACGGTCGACCTATTCACTGACAGCTGCCTACGTCCTGTCAAGGCCACACAGATCCAAGTCATCAGCTCTTCACAGTTGAGACATTTTCCTGTGTGTTTTTTGTAAACAAAGATTTCTAATGAGGTCTAATCAATCTGAGGCGTTTCTGTTGGGGTTTTGGTTATAACTTTGCTCATTGTGCAATCTGATCCTGGTGTTATCTTACTTGAACATCTACCTCTGGAAAGCTTTACAATTGCCATGAATTTCCATGTGTATGTTATTCCTAACTTTTTGCCGATGGGTAGCAAGTTATTTGGCTAAAATCATCGCTCTGGTCTGTCCTTCTTTGCTTTTATGTTCACACACACCTGAGTGCTGCATTTCAGCAAACTGCCAAGCAATTTCCCTGTTTAGACCTGCTGATTTACATGTGATTGGTATATTACAGTAGCTGCACAGGGCTGACCATTTTTCTTTTATCTCAATAGAAGAACAGAGCTTAGACACTTTCTAAGACATAATATGTAATGTATTGTTCCTCACAGTTTGGACTTACAGGTGCACAAACATTTGTTGGCACCAATCAAAAAGTAATCCAAATAAAACATTAAAACCACTTGTGAAATGACTGGAAGCTGAAAAGGTTTAGAGTCACTCACTCATCACTCATTCTTTATTCCATATCCAAGTCAAACGAGACTCAACGGACTCATAGAGCGTTGAGTTATTCTCAGCCATGATTGTGTGAAGTTTGGAGACTTAATGCTCAAATAAAAGCTTTTCTGTTCCAAGATTCAGCAACTCAGCCACTAAAATAAACTGCTAAAGCTTCAAAAACTCAATGTTTACTTTGTAAACATTGAGCTGGTCTATCTCTAAATAGGATTAAAACATGACCTTGATACAATAATTAATAGTGTCTCTATGGTTACCGCTAATCTAGTTGTTCTGCTTTAGCATATCTTTATAGAAGAATTTTCACAATTTTAGTGATGTATGTTTACATTAAACAATTGTTTTTAGCTGAATCACTTATTAGGACAAATGAATCATTATTTTCATAGACTGGAAGAGTAACAATCAAAATTGCCTGTAAGTTATTTAAGGACGTTATTTAAGGACATCATTTCAGGATTCTATATATTAAGAATTCTTTGTTACTAAAGAATAAATGGACCTTCTCTCTGCAGACCTTTTGAGCGTCAGCTAGCCGATCACTGGCTTCCGGTGGACGTTTACATCGGCGGGAAGGAGCACGCCGTTATGCACCTGTATTACGCCCGCTTCCTCTGCCATTTCTGCAAGGATCAAGGCCTGGTGATTCACAGGTGGACTACATTTGCATATCTCCTCCTGGCATGCATGCACATTTAATTTCCACATCAGCTTATGAACTTTCTGCTCTGCAGGGAGCCGTTTTCAAAACTTTTGGTACAAGGTCTGATCAAAGGTCAGACGTTTAAACTGGCAGGCAGCGGGCAGTATTTGAAGAAAGAGGAAATCGAGTTCACAGGTAACGCTCCACCTCGGTCTGCAGCGTGTCTGTTAATGTGACGCATTTTTAATAGATGAGCGAAGAGAGTTTCTATCCATGGAGTTCAGCAAATAAAACAGAGGCCTTTTTTTAAGCTCTTTTAGGTTTTCTGCATGTTTTTAATAGTAAGCTCTTTTTGTTTAATTGTACTTTCCTGTACTTATTCCCAACTTAGTGACATTGTAACCTGATTTCAAAACTACAAAACTAATAAGATACTAAGCCTAAAATATTACGTAAATAACTTCACTCAACGATATTCAGTCTACAGCTTAGAAATTGAATAACCGAATATCCCTTATCTGATCATACAATCATACAATAAGTGGCATTTATGTTCAACCTGATCACATTTTGTCACAGTACAAAACAAATTCCACTTTCTTGTTAGATATTAGCTGTATCTTATCGTTGTTTTGTTAGTTTTCAAACGAACCTGTAGGGCCTTCATAGAACAGCAACTGGATTTTATTTAGAGGTATCAAAGTTAAGGGGCTTAATACAAATGCAAACCATAAATTTTTGTTTTTTTGTTCTTTTTTAGATGCGTAAACTATCTGCTTTGCTTGTCAGACACAAAAAAACACATAAAAGTTTATAGTTGCAACATGATAAAATCTAAAATCATTCTAGGGGTCTGAATGCTTTTTCAAAACATGGTAGTTTTCATTTATCCAATATTGCTAAACATGACATGAGCAAACAATAGATATAAATAAATCCTTGACATTTTATGTGTTAACATGACGAGTTTGATGTTGTTGCTCTTAAAAATGAGATTCCTGAAATCTCAAGTCTTATGATCCAGGGAATGGGCCGGTGACTCTGAGCGGTGGAAGAGTCGAGGTGACCTTTGAGAAGATGAGCAAGTCAAAACACAACGGGCTGGACCCTCAGGAGGTGGTGCAGCAGTACGGTGTGGACACCGTCCGTCTCTACATCCTTTACGCTGCTCCTCCCGAACAAGACATCCTCTGGAACGTCAAGAGTGAGTCTGGCTGCGGCTGCAAAATGACACATATTAATAAACTTAAATTGAGAGTCATGTTATAAATAAATATAAATAAATAGTGATTTTGCAAGAGTATTTTTTTAAAAGGAAGAGTCTTCTATGACAATATAACTGTCAGAATTTGACAGAATGAATGAACAGATTTTTCTTTACCAGAAAGTGTCAGAATATCCTTTCTGTCCTCGTGTTTGTGTTCCAGCGGATGCTCTTCCAGGGGTTCTGCGTTGGCAGTCTCGACTTTGGCAGCTTGTGACAAAGATAAGAGGAGCTCGACAACTCGGTGAGGTCCCGAATCCCTCGCTGCTGAAAAAAAAGAAAGAGCTTGGAGAGGTCAAGAAGATCTGGGGAAACAAGAACTATGCTGTTCAAGAGGTGGGTGTTTTTTAGTGTTGGCTAGATAATTTTGTTAATAATGTCGGCTAAAGTTTTTCTGTATTTTAAAAATTAACTTTTAATCACGTCATTAAAAAGTGAGATTGAAGGAGTTCTTACCAGCAGGGGGCAGGAAGGAGCTCTTATTTGAATTCCCAGATTTTTTTGCAGAAAGTTATTTATTCAGATATTCGGTGACATTTAAACTTCAAATGATCTTTTAAAAAGTCTTCAGTTTCCAGAGCATCTCAACATTTTAGGAATAAATAAAATAAGATTTTAGGAGATTTTGTGAAATGCTAAACAATGCATCAAAGCATTGTTTCTTATTTTTTTATTTTTGCAAACAAATATACAACATTCACAGATCATAAGTGTATTTTTTTAAATTGCATTTTGTGTAGGATATTCCAGTCCATATTTGCTGATCTGTGGTTATAATTATTGAAACAGATCTGACTCAAGTTAGTCCAACTGCTTGAAAAGCAGTGAAAGAACCTTATAATACATTGCTAAAATGTAAGGCAATTTCACAGGATTGTTGTGAAATTGCCTTCACAATTTCACAACAAAATTGTGAAGGCAATTTGTTGCCTTTGTTGGCAACAAATTGCCAACAAAGCAATTTGTTGCCAAATTCCGTAAATTGTATTTACGGAATTGGAGGTAAATGCAGAAATATGCTATTTTTCTGTTTTTGCTTTTGTGTCACATTTAAATAGATCATCAAACTGATTTTAATGTCCATGATGATCTCAGTAAATAAAAATTTAATTTTTATATGATTATTTCATCATTGCAAGGTAAACAATCATGGATTAATCAGGATTACTGCAGTTTTTGAGCAGAACAGTTCATTTTTTATGAGAATGTCCCACGGCTGACAGCTGCCTAACAAATCCCTGAAATAGAACCTGTCTGACAACACGAGGTAGGCTTGTAGAAACTTTGTGAAAATCTATTCTGGTGGTTCTGGAGGAAGACGTTTTGTTTGACATTTGGCATAGAAAGTGTAAGCATACACAGGCTGCTGTTTCTCAGTTACAAAGTATATACATGATCACATCTCAGTAATACTCATCACACGTTTCCCGGTCGTGTCGATGAATCTGTCGCAACCTGAAACCCCTAGAGTAAAGAGCAACACCCGAAGAGGACGGAAATTGATTTTAAATCCACTGTGTCTCCTTTCACACTTTATAAATACCCCCCCCTGGGCTGCCAGGTTGGATCCCCCTCCCTCTGCATGTTGGATTCAGAGCTTTTAAAGGCCCTCTGGCGGTTTGCTAAAAGGCCTTAAAGCTGAAGCTGTCCTTTGATGCGTCTCACAGAAAAGCCACACTGATCAAGCTTCTTCTCAGGCGTTTCTAAGACGCCTAAAACTCAGTGTTCCCAGAATGGGAACACCAAGCCTAAAGTTCTTTCATCCATATTACACATCCTGTGTCTAATAATAAAAATCAAAATACCAATTTTATTGGTCTAATCAGCTTATTGTGTTCACATTTTCAGGTGACAGCTCACTTCACTAAAGACTTTCGGTTCAACGCAGCCCTCTCTCGTCTAATGGGCCTCACCAACATGTTGAGTGTGAGCGTGTCCTTCATTATCTTCAAAAAATCCGTCTCAGCTGCTGTTTAAAACATGCTATGCATCTCACATTTAACATGTTTTTCTGGGTAATTAGAGTGCAACAGTTCGAGTCGTACAGCACAGTGTGGAGTTTGAGGAAGCTCTGGCTGCCCTTGTTATAATGACGGCACCCATGGCTCCTCACTTGGCCTCTGAGCTTTGGGCAGGTGAGTGACGCTGTTTCTGCTAATTACGGCTCACGTGTGGTGGAGTGTACATTTCAAGAGGATGATTTATACACCAGCTATTATGCCATTGCCAGAAAAACAGGGTGCCTATTTTTATTTGGCATGTCCGTGAGGTTCTTCTGAATTTAAAACATTTTTACATAGTTAAAATCCCAAAGGGGGTTACCTTAATGGAGATGACGTTTTGAGATAGCATTGGTTGGGGAAGTTCATAGTAAAATTAGGTTGTTTTGCATAACGTCAGAGGAGATAACATCTGATAAACACATAGTAATACATATTCTTGATGCCAGCTTAACACAGTGCCATTTGCAGTTATTGGCTCATTCAGTGAAAGATGTGGAAAAAGCCTTAATATAGATTCAAATTGTATTGCCTTGCAATTTTAGGTCCTCATCCCATTTATTTTGTTTTGTGTAGTTCTATTATTTTGGAGAATCACATATTTAACTGTGCTTTTCCATATATTTGTCCTTTTTGTTTGCTGTTTTGTAACAGAGGACTTTGGAAATTTGTTTACCTTCCCTATCATCCTCTTCACTGGAGGGTTCTATAGGATCCTGTCCAGTTTTGTAGATAGTGGATAGTAGAAATGTTTGAAACCCAGAGAACCAGAAGTTAGAAGTTTTGAAAAATTTGACTACCTTTAAAAATAAATCAAGAATTGAAGAAAAGTCTAGTTGCATTCATTTTAAAGGAATTGTTGTGGAAGAGCAATATTTATATCATCTGTAATTTTTTTTATTCATTTTCTTATTGAGGAATTGTTTTTCTCACTGAATAGCCGCATTTAAGTTAAAAGTTGGATTGTTCTAACTATGGAGATTACACTACAGCAATAATAAACTAATTCATTTCACAGATTTTTGTGGCTCTTTACCAGCTAAGAAATGGTGTCCATGTCTGTTCAGTGCATTTCAACTGGAATAATTAACCTCTCTGTTTAGCAGTCGGTTCTGTTTGTCTTTTTGTGGTGAGCGAACAATAGAGAGGAAAATCTAGTGCTACCTTTTGTGCTTCATGTGGAAACTTGGCCGGGTACTAGCCTTTATTGTTGAAGACACACGTACATGAATAAGCTTCCAACACACTGGAAAAGCACACGGGTCCAGCTGATGGGCAGAGCTTGGAAAACCTGACAGATGATGGCTGGAAGGAAGGAGTGTGTGTTCTGTTTTATTTGTGCTCACGCATCTCAGTTCCTACAGCCGTTCATAAACAGGACAGAACAACACGACCTCTGCTGCACTCAGCTGTGCTGGGCCTTTCACTCTGGGTGGCTTGTGTAATTTTACACGCACACACACCGTTCAGGATGGAGGAAGTACACATCCTTCCTCCGAGTGTGTGCATCATTCTTGCAGAGTGATGCACTGGTTTAACTGGGAGTCAGGAACAAGGGGTGCAACATTTAGCTGTTCTTTAGCCTTTTTATGTCTTCTTAATGTATTTTCCCCCAAACTGTAGTTAAGACAGTATTTCACAGCTGTTTGCCAGCACCTCAGCATTTCTATATTTAGTCTGAATTCCCTCTTGTGTTCTCTTCTTCCCAGGTCTTTGCACTGTGACAAATCCCCAGAGCCCCATGCTGCTGCGGGGAGGCGACGTCTTGCAGCAGCCCTGGCCAAACGTGGACCCCGAGTATCTGGAGGCCCCTGAATTTGTGGAGCTCTCTGTGCTGGTAGGATTGTATGAATGCTGTCAGAGAGAAACTCATTGATTCGCTGATGATTTATTAGTAACTGAAACATTTAATAAAAGTGACAAATTTTACCTGAGTGATACTTAGAAAAATTCCTGAAAGGATTTTAATTGTGCCTGCCACTTGTTGTTTACTGTGGTTTAAAGCGGTAATGTTTTCTACATGTCTGGTTTAGACTAATGTATATCAGCTCTGGTCTAGACTCTCTCGAGAAATTTGAACCGTACATTGGTAATAATTTCATTATCACGACATGAAAAATTCAGTTTGATGAGTCTTTATTAATTTTATTTTGAAAGTTAAGCATTATCTGTTTTATATTACTGGTTTGTGTCAATTACTTGATAATTGACATAATCTATGAAATATTTACCTTCTTTTAAGAATAATTATATTTAAGCCTTATTTTGAAAAGCCAGTCTTGTACCATTTTTCTGATGGTTTAGTTCCTTTAATAATGTGGAACAAACAGTTGCAGTAACTTATAAAATATTGAGACATTTATTTGTGCATAACAATTTTTTTTTTACTATTTTTAAAATGCTGGTATTGTCCCATTTTCCTGACACTAATAATGTGGAACCTACTGAATTTTTTCATTTTGAAAGACAAACATTTAGCATTTATTATTACCTGCTTAGTACAACTAGTAATGTGTCACTATGTTTCAGTTAACTAACCCCTGAAATAATGGTGCTTTTATTTTGAAAGGTATCAGTGAACTACTTTTTGAAAGTCCAGCTTATAAACACATTTCATATTATAAGACTGAGTCTCTCATTTTGAAATTCATTTGTTACTTTGGACCTCCAAATGAACTCCACAGTCCATTAGTCTAGGTTTGCTAGCAACGCCAATGCTGTTCCTTTAATAGTCCAATTTACAAATTGGATACATATCTGTTTGATGTATTTTGGCAACATAAACACTAAATTGCCCTAATTAATTGACATTACAGGAACCAGTTAAATAAATAAAGAGGTCAAGCAAACTCTTTAAGTTATTTTTTGAGTAATTTCTATTCTAAATATAGTTTTTTCTTGAACACCAAAAACCTTAGTCATTTTTTTTTTCAAACTCTCCAACATTTCAGCTCATAATTACATTCAAACTCTGTAATTTTCAACAGAGAGACTATAATTAGCCTTAGTGTGCACATGACTATATTAATGCCAATACCTGTGTGTGTCAGTTTATGTGTGTATGTGTGTATATGAGAAAGCGGTGCAGTTTAAGCTAAACAGACGTGTTGGTCGTAATTAGGTCTGCAACAGAATTGCGGTGTTATTCCTCACTGGTATTTCCTCTTTGAAGTTCTTTTTTTTGATTGACTGTGAATTCAAAAGCAAAGAAAGTCTTTACTTTAGAAATGTGTATGTGTGTGGGTGTGTGGCTTAGTTACTACTCATGTTGTGGAGACCTAAATCTGTCACATCACAAGGGTGTGTCTTCCTTATGAGGCTTAAAAAGGATGTCCACGACGTCTTAAGGCCCAAAGCATGTTTTCTGGTTAGATTTGAAGAAGATTTAAGTTTAAACTCCCTTAGGAAAAGGCAAATTAGCAGGTAATATATTGCAGATTTGGAGCCTTTATCATCAGTCAGAAATCTGTAGGAGTAATTTGGCCAGTACACTTCCATGAAAACAATGGCTTTCTAAAGTACTGCAAAGGTTATTTTCATTCTGGCTGCCTTTTCACTTATTTATTTTTTATCCAGTTCTTGCACATTACCTATGGCAGCATGTTGTCAGCGTGCAAACAAAATATATTGTTTTAGGTAGTAAATGTAACCATTCCTGGCTGATAAATTATATCTAAAAATAATGTATTTTGAAAACAGAAGAAAAAAGTTGCAAAGACCTTACACATGAGTTTAGAGATGTATCAATCTTTAGCTGCATTTTATTTCAGGCTTCCAGCTAAAAGCTCTTTGGCAATAACATTTTCTTTTATAGGTCAGAGTTGAGTGGATAACTGAAAAAGGTCTGGCTCTGAAGAGAAAGTGGGACTATCAGCCAGTGTTTGAAGAAAAACTTGAAAAGATTTTGTAGAAAGCATGGAAAACATTTGCAGAAATCTGCTTTACAAGCAAGTCCAGTTGCAGAGTTCTTTAGCCTGCATTTTGGCATATTATTAAATATAATGTAATTTGTGATGGTACTGCTCATACATTGCCTGGTTCTGTAGCCTTTTTTGACCAAAGGGTGTGAGACTGTGGTGTGAAGAGTCTTAGTCAGAACAATGTACACTGATTTTTCTATCTTCTTGTCTTTTTAACTTAAGCTTTTAGCTACTAATAACCATCACTGGTAGCAGTGGAAAATAATATTCTGGTGTTTTTCATTTCTAAAAAGTATAAAATCAACCTAGACACATAGTGATATTTGATTATGGTTTATCAGATGGGAAGCCTACGCTCTGCAGTAACTTTAATCCTAATCCTAAAAAGTTTTTACTTCCTTTATTTCCCCCCGAGTGGGTTTGACAGAGGTGAAGATCTCCTGATATTCCCCCTTTTCCAAACATGAAGTGCACATGTTTGAACTCCCAGTCATCGAGGATAATGAGGCTGGTTTTCCCTTGGACTCAACCGTCTGTTGTGGGATTCCTCGCACCCTCTTTCTTCTAATCAAGCACTTGGGTTTGTCCCAAATACGTGGGACAAACCCAAGGGAGAATAGAGGCCGTGGCTGAGCTGAGGGGCCTCAGAAAATACATGCATCCACACACCATTAATTTGTAAGCACTTCCAGAGACGTGATCACATTAACCATGTGCACGCATGCACTTGCCTCTAAGGACACATGGCCGAGTGGCCTTCCCATATCTACCACTAACTATGTGTTTGAAAGAGTGCGCTGCAAATGCAGACATAGAGATGGAGTGTGTTATTTTAGAGGGTGTTTTTTTTTTCCAAGAAAGAATTTAGGTACAGATCCATCGGGACGAATGTTTTCCAGATGATGGAAACCTTTCAGAGGAAGAACTGGAACATTCTCTCAACTCTTACCTTCTGTTTCCTGCCCTCAGATAAACAACAAGCCGTGTGGCACGGTGACGATCCCTCTTCAGGTGTCCAAAGATTCTAGCCGGGTCCAGCAGCTGGTGATGGAGAGCCCCATCGGACGGAAGTATCTGAGTGAGCGCGACATCAAGAAAGCCATCCTCTCTCCCAGGACTCCCCTCATCAACTTCCTAGTTAATGAATGATCTATGGCTGTTTACCAGACTTTGTGCAGCACCTGGCGGGCGGTGCCTTCCTGCAGTACGCACAGACAGACAAATAATGTTGATATTTTGATATCATATGAGAGAGAAAGTATGTTGGTCTGTTAAAATCTCGATGTATATATCCTCCAAGAATATTTTATTTATATTTTGCAGTTTTTAATAAAACATTCAACAAGCAGAGTGTGGGTAATCTTTGCAAACCTTGCCAGGAAAGAAGAAGCCTTCAGTTTTACTCAACCTGTTGATAAATTATGAACCCAAGTGTCGAACTCAGACGTCCTTCACACACTCATCAAATGTAAAACCTCTTCCGTGCCATCATTTCACACCTCCCTGTTTGGGCTGCTTCTCGGCCAACTTTAGATATCCCTTATCAGTGCTGAAAAGCTATTCTGAGCAACATAGATTCGACATCTAGAGACTGACATTTTGCATATCCTCCTTTGCAAAATGGCTTAAAGACAGTCAGATGGATAGGAGGATGTCTGTGAACATTTATTTTCAAGCTTTCCCAGAGGTTCTCAGTTGGGTTTAGGTTTGCTTTGATCTAAATGTTTCCATCATAGCTCTGGCTGTATGTTTAGGGACATTAACCGGCTGGAAGGGGAATCTCCGCCCCGGTCACAAGTCTTTTGCAGTCTCTGCAGGTTTCTCTTTCATGATTGTTCTGTATTTAACTCCATCCATCAACTCTGATCAGCTTCCCTGTTCCTTCTATTAAAAAAATAACAATGATTACGATAGTATGATGCTGCCATCACCACCATGTTTCATTATCTTGCTACTCTCCTGTAATGGCCAGGTTTGTGCAGCCCAGAACCTACAGCTGTCGTTATCTGTGGACTGCTACCAAACCATAGTGTTTATGCTCAGACTAAATTACAAACAAGTGGCTTCTGTTTACTAATTGTGCTTACTGTGATGAATTTTATTTAGGGGAATCAGGAAGATGGACACAGATGGGAACACACTTTTCTGATCATTAGTTTTGAAACAAAAACGTTGTCAGATTTGAAAAGTTTGTTCATCGAATTATTCTCATTAGATGTTATTCTGCACAATTTTGAGTTAATTTATAAAAAAAAAGTTCAAAGTGTCTCAATATTCTTGTATGTGAGCTGCTGCTTGAGTTTTAAGAAGTGCTGTTGTGTTCAGCCTATCCAACCCTGCACCCATCAAAAGGTGAGTAGGATTTAACTAATTTGGCTGGTGAGAGAGTCGGGGGGTACGATCTGTTTTTACTCTGCCATCACATCTTGATTATCCATAGCTGCTCAGTGCCCCATCACCAGCGGCGCCTGTTCATTAGCTCTGTGTCTGTGTGGCAGTGGACCGCCATGATTTGGCCATTAGTGTTGCACTCAAAGAGCCCACAAGCCGGAGGCGCTGAAATCTATCTGCGTGCCCACCCACTGGCCTATCTTTAAAGCCTGTGTGAGTAAGCAGTCATCTGATATATACAAGCGTTTGTCTTTCACAACCTCTCAGTACCCACAAGATTTTTTTTGTAGGTGTTTGCTGAAAATTTGCATCCCACACAAGAATTTTCTAATATCAGCATTTTAACAATGGCATCATCTCAAAATACGCCTCTGTGTTATTTTGTAAACTGTATTTGCCTGAGGCGAACTGTGCAGAGAGTGAAAAGCAGAACATTCCTTTAGCCTCTTTTCATATTTCTGTGATTTATCACCCACCATCAGGTGACAGGAAGCGCTTTCAGGACGGACAGAATAACAGGAAGGCCAGGAATAAGAGAACCTGAGCCAAACCTGTTTTAGCTATTCTCTCTGTTAAATATGCACACCTATGCTCAGCCAAATGCTGTCACAGCACAAAATGGAAAGGCCAAGGATAGAGGCTGTTTATCTTCGTCACTTCAAATTTTTGTTTTCTTTCAACTTCCCCAAATGATTTTGTGGAATAAAAATAAAGTCCACACACAATCTCTCCTTTTTTTTAAGCTAACATCTGACTTATTTTGAGTCATTGTCGCAACTCGTATAATAATGGAACACTTTATCAGTCGCATTAGTTTATGCGACTTTATTTTGGATTGTTTATAGCTGCCAGAAAATCTCAGACTACAAGTTAAGTTTGAACATATTTTTTCTCATTTTAAGAAATAAGGTCTGAGCTGCGGTGATGCATTTCCTCTGGCAGTTAATTTTGTCACCGTCGGCCTCCGCCATACCATTTAACACATTTTGTCAGCTCTGCAGTTTCCATGACAACTTTGAACAGGGAAGTGCTGCCAGTGACTCACTTTGTCTTCAAACCTCAGCCATAGCCTTGTACACCATGAGTTATCTTTAGTGCATTAAAGTAAATCACTTCCTTTCCTCTTGAGAAACTCTAAAAGACAAAGAAAAAAAAGGGTGGGGCATGCAGCAGTGCAGTCCCAGTCACCCTTCACTGCATCAGTTTAGTTTCTGGACTGGCTTACGCATTCCCACATGAGGGCACAGTAATGCTATAGCTCATTAAGCGGGAGGCTGACCACAAGGAGACTGTTTGATCCTCTCAGGATGTTCCTGACGTCATTTGACTGTCTAAGCAAGTTGTAGTAGCTATTCCTTTAACTGTGCTTAGGATAAAGCTCAGCAAATACAAACTGAGTAGCTGCAAACTTGTTAAATTCTAAAGCAACAATATCCCACATGTTGTCCAGAAATATCCACATGGGTATGTCCTGTTTTGCACTAGAATCTATATTTATACAGGGCATGTAGTTTTTTTTTTGACAGCACTCTCGAGTCCTCAGTACTAAAACTGTGTGAATGTATTTTGAAATATAGTGGCTCTTAAAAGTGTACACACCCCTGTTAAATTGCTGAGTCTTTAGAATATAAAGAATGAAAGAAACCACAACAATGTTTTGACACAGAAAATATGACTCTTACCCTGTACAATTAAACTAACAAAACAATCAGTTTCAAAAGAAATAAATCATCTGCCCTCATGATTTATATATAAATTATTCCCTCAGTGTGCATAATTTATATATAATGCTGTGGATTGTTTTTTTTCTGATTCTGATGCTTTGAGCAATTTTAACTGTTTTGATCTTTTGTAATCAATCTGCAAATCATGGCTATTGACAACTGGATTAATATTACTTCTGGATTAATATTACTTCTTTCCAATGTTTCTGCTAAAAGATTCTTCTTAGAAGAACAATTAGTATGCCCTCTCTGGCCAAATGTATTCTCTCCTTTTTGGAGAGGATACATATACATTTATGAGTTAATGTGTGTAATCTGAGAAATCTACAATTAAATTTGAGAACAAGTACAACTTTTGTTGTTTTAAGTGGTTTCTCTTAGTTTTTAAGTTTGTGTATATTTATGTTTCACATAAAATATTCAGTTTACAATAATGTTTAGTTTTCCAATATTTGTGAAAGCACAATTTGAGCACCTCATTTAAACATGTTTTTAACTTTTTTTTTTGGTTAAAAAAAAGTTTATATGATATATAAATACAGTGATTAAAATCAGTTGTTTATTTTATTGTTTGATTAACTTCTGAATGATAACTAGCTTGTGGTTAGACACAAGGATCAAGTTCTTGGGATGATGTCTGCACACACTCTTAAAAGTTTTACTGTCTTTGCATCTTTATATGGATTGTCAAGGCTTGTGGTGTAAACTATTTTAATCTAATCACTGGCCGAGGCCTAGACCTCCCTTGGCATCCTGTTTACATGCTTAAATTTCTGACACATTTGCATAAATGACTCATAGCAATTTGTAAACTCATCGTGCTCTGTGCTTTAACATTAAACATGAAATAGCCGTATGCTATTTCATGTTATTAATGAAATAGCGTGTGGCTATTTCATTAATGAAATAGCGTATGGCTATTTCATTAATAACATGAAAAGTTATTAATAGAAAATAACTTTTCATGCAAAACTCTCATTCAATATTTTTTACTTTTCTGAGCTTTTAATAAAAGGGGAAAAAAGTTGAAATATCTCACAAACAATATTCAAGGGTGTGTGTGCCAGCGTTGCCTTGGGATTTAAAGTGCACCTCTCTATGCCAGGGTAACATGGGGAAAAATGTGTGCAGGAGTGGCTAAGTTTGGAGCATTTTATTAACCAAATAGATGAACACTGCCTTGCAAAACTATTCTTATCACCACCTCAAGCACATAACTGTCATAGAGAGCAATTTATGAAGGGAAATAATGAATGGCTTTCAAAATGTTGTAAAAATATTAAAGTGCATTTGCACTGTGCTGATGTTTTGCTCCGTTGAATCACACATTCCTTATTTTGATGATGGTTTGAACAGATCTTTGTCAGATTTTCGACAGAGCTCGAAACCAAAAGATTCTTTAGGTTATAAAACAGTATCCCGAAGTAAGGTTCTTAGGTTATAACTTTATCTCTAAAACATTTTGGTGTGATCATGTTTTTGTGTTAGTTCACTAATGTTTTAACAAACCTCTGCGAGGAGGTGAACTCTAATTACTAATGGCGTGATTTCTGAAAGCAATCTGAATTTTATTTAGGGTTGTCAGGCGACTGAATACATAAGCACAACACATTTTTAGATTTTTAGATTAAGAAAATAAATGAAGGCATTTTTTACTTGTAAAGTAACTTTTTGTCCATTGGTAAAGCTAATTCTGCTAGGACAGATAAAGAAATTGAGTATTTTTTAAGTCGTGTTTAATGTGAGTACTGCGCCTTTAAAAACTCAGCTCCCTGCTTTGTGTCCTAACTGTCGTCCGGTGGCCACGTAGGGCCCCTTTCAACAGCGGTAACAGCGGCTAACAAGTCCTATCCGTTAACCGCTCTGACCTTAGCCAAGTGTTTATTTGTCTTTAACAAACGTAACGTGGTGGACTTTTTTTCTTCGTTTGAAGCGCAGAGGACAAAGTTTTGTCTGAATGTTCCCGGCTGGGACCGTGAAACCGGAGGAGGAGGTGGAGGCGGAGAAGGAGGGGGCAAACGGCTGAGGGGTCGTCCTGTCCAGTCAGAGTATCTGATCCGGGATCTGTTCAGTCAGACAGACGGCGGCTTCTTCGAGGCTTAACTGGCGGATTCACCGGGGAAAACTTTTTCTCTTTTCTTCCCGCGGATGACTCGGTTGGATATACAGAGAGATTGGGATTAATTTAAAGTAGTTTAGACTTCGTTCGTATTGTTTTTTTCCCCCTCTTCTGTTTAAAGACTTCAAACTCTGGAGGTATCACTCTTCCTACGGACATTTTTGATTCATACATAACTTCTTGTAACTTTATCACAGCAAGCGGTTCCGTTTTCTTTGCACAAAATGGATAAATACGAGGATTTGGGACTCGAAGCGAGTAAGTTTATCGAAGACTTAAACATGTATGAAGCATCCAGAGATGGCTTGTTTAGAATGAGGAGGGATGCGGGAAATAACCCGGACTTTGAAGAGACTCGGAGGGTTTTTGCCTCCAAAATGACCAAAATACACATGCAGAAACAGCAGGAGGAGATGGCAAAAAGCAACCAGGTGATTAAAATGAACGGAGGTCACCACTGCGGCGCTCATTACACCAAGGATAGACCGCCCCTCAACAGCTACCGGCAGCCGGGGGAAGCGGCGGCGAAGCCCCCGATCCTGTCGGGCCCGGTGCCGAGCGCCGCGCCGGTGAACCAGTGTGTTCAGGCTGAAGCTCCAGCCGGCAGGGCGTACGGCTATGGAAGCAATTATGATAACAACGAGCGCTTAGAGCCACATTCCTCCCATCACAGTAACTCTTCCATGCCAAGTTGTGGAAGCCCAGCTGCCAGTGCTCTGCACCCTGTCTCCCCATCCAGAGAGGTCAAGCTGCCCCCCACTCTCTCAGGGAGCAGTACGTCCCACCATCAGCCTCCGCGCCTGCACACATCTTCCACTGTCAGTCCTTCACAAGCAACCAATCAGAGTCCACTGTGCTCTGCTGGGACAGCCAGGGCTTGGACTGGAGAGCCCACTGGTGCTCCAACATCGGAGGGCATCTCTGCCTTTCCTTTTACCGCTTTCACAGGTGATGCTGACTATCATGTGCAGCAGCCTTCAAGTCATTACTTACAATCTGTCAACCACAATGGTCCTGCAGCCACTTCCTTTGTCCCAGAAATGCCTCAACCTAAAACCCAGGTGATCTCTGCAGCCCCATGTGCCTCCAAGAACCAGCTTCCAGCTCGGAGCCAAATGCCTGGCGGCGTACAGGTCATGCAGGCCATCAGTGATGGTCCTGGAGGTCCGTCCTCCCCTAAACCTATCCAGATGCCTTCTACCGCTCAGCCGGTTCAGCCATTGGAGCAGGGGCCCTCTGCAGCTGAAATCAAACTAGAGGCGCTTACGAAACAACTGGAAAAAGAAATGGATGCCCAGCCAAAATCAGACTACTTTGGTAAGACTCGCCAACACCAAGCGGGTTTGTGTCAGTTTATCACCATCTGAATGACAAAAGCACCCACCCACTCACGTTCAAAGACACAAACCCTTTTGATTTCATATTATACAGACTGACTGCCATATCTCACACATAACCAAATGTCCTGTATGTTTTTACTCTTGAATTCTTGAACTTGTCTTCCAGAACAATTTTTATTTTAGTTTGTTAGACGATAGTAATTCTTTGTTTTCCCCAAACAAAGCCTCAAGGCGGTAAAAAATGGCCAGTTCCAGGCAGATGTATGCTTTCTTATTGTCTCTTCCCAGAGATCACTTTATCATCGTTGACACAAGGATAGCAGCACAGCAATTAGAGCTTCAGCATACAAATATCTTCACTGCAGTGTTTGAGCTCATGTGTTATCGTGTTTTTCCCAGTGTTTACTTTGACTGACAATGGCCTCCACTGTTTCTAGCTAACGACTGCCATAGAGCTGTGCTTGCACGTTTTTCAATTCTCCCAAACTGAGCGTTGTAATACCTGCTTGAGTGTGTGTTGAGTTCCACCATTGTTGCCAAGGTGCAGAGAAATGTCAGCAGAACAGTGATGTTCTGCTCACAGTGCTTTGCAAAAGTTTGCAAACACGTAGAAGTTTTGCCACATTCTGTCATTTTACAGCCACGACCTGCAATGAATTGAGATTTTAATGGCGTCTCAATGGAGAAACAAAAGTTTCCACATATTTGTGATATGGAAGACTTTTCATTTTTTATTTTTTATTTTTTTGCATTAAATGAAAAGTGTGGTATCTGTTTGATCAGCCACTTTGAATTTATACCTTGTAAAAACCTTATTTTACTCCAAACACATCTGCATGTTTTTTGGGATGCGTCTCTTCCAGCTCTGCACATCTACAGACAGAAATCATTGCACCTTCTCATAGCTCAATCGCTGTTAGATTGAATGAAAAGTCTCTGAATATCACCAGATTTTCAATTGGATTAAGAACAGGACTTCGACTGGACCATTCTAGCACATAAATATGTTTAATCGAAGCCACGGACGGACAACCTCTGTCTTGTTTTAGATGTTACTCAGGTTCAACATCATCAATCATCTCAATTAACTCTTGTAGTTTTTCCACCACACATAGTAATTTGCATGCCGCAAAGTTTTGTTGTGGTTCATTTGATGATCACCTTCTTCCACATGTTTGCTGTGTCCAGACAAAGAAGTCTGTAAAACAAGACTTTTTTTTTTTTTTTAGCTTTTTTCAACCTTCGTCTTCTTGTCAATTTTCCACAAAGATCACGTTTCTGCAGTGTGTGACTGTGCCAACAGATTCTCCCAGCTGTGGATCTCTGCAGCTCCTCCAGAGCAACTACGAGCTCTTGCCTGCTTCTCTGATTAACGTTCTCATTACTCTTCTTATCAGTTTAGTTTGTGCAAATGTTCAAGGAAGTATAAATGGCTTTGGACTCTGTACTTGGGCTTTCAAAAGGACATCCTTCATGAGATTAGTTTGTAAGCTCTAATCTGCAGAGAGAGATGTAAGAAAAGATAAAATGTAAAATAAGTGTGCCCTACTTCAACAGTGTTCGACGCGATCACAGTTTCCTCCTTCCAAGAGGAATTTCCTGCTGGAATGTCATGATTGCAATTCACAGTCCTTCTTCGCCCCCTCTGCCCCCCCTTGTGTTGGTGTGTAAGGGAAGAAGTTGCAGCGCATGGGACTGTCACGACACGACTCGTAAATATTCTCCTGACGTGAACGTTACCGACGTGTGGGACAGTACAGGACCCATGTGCAGCCAGGAAATGTGTAGATTATAAGTAATACACTAAATGTGTATATAAATACACAGTTCTACATGCTCAGTCCCACACAGCCCACACATGCAGTTGTTCCTATTTGGAGTTTCCCACCACACTGTGGCTCATTCTGAGTCATGCATTCAAAAAAAAAAAAATAAAAAAATGTGGAGGCCTTTTTTCTTGTCATCATAAAATATCTTCCTAATTCCGTGAGGAAAATGTAAAAGTAAATGTAATTTCTCCAACTTTTAAACACATTTTGTACATTTTTTGTATATTTAGTATTTTCAGTAGCACAGCTGCAGCTGTAGGTTATTAAATCACTTTTTTTCTGTTTTTAGTAAGACTGTGTGCTTCTAAAAAGTCTTTGCTGGTGAAAGTTTCACCAGTGTCCTGAAGGCAGATGCATCACATTTCCCATGACGACTCTTTGCCGATCGGCATAACTGCAGATGTAGGTTCTGGGAAACGGTGTTCGGTGCCAAATGGCTGCACTGGGGAAAAGAATGTCTGCAGGAATTTTTAAAATGAGGCTTTTAGACACAAAAGGGAGGTGTGGTGGTACCCAGACAAGTTCAGGGGTGCCTGGTGTGCAGATGAATGGATGAGTGGACAGTTGGAGAACTTTGGGGGCAAAGTTTGTGGCTGTGTCTTTTGTATTTGGCCCCATGGGAATAAAAGAATGCTAGATTTACAGGCAAGTTCATCCAAGATGGGGAGAAGTGGTGGGACCAGAGTTTTACACACACACACACACACCCACACACCATCACTGGAGGGTTTAATGTTGTGTTAAGATGAAGGATTAATTCATCCCATCTGGCTGTGGAGTCAAAAAGCACCATATTAACTCTTCCCAGGGTTTTTTTGGCTTCTTCTCTGGCAGGCCTTTCGGAGTCCCTGTCCTGTGTGTGTGAGTGTGTGATAGCCCTTCATGCGCATGTGAGCATCTTTGTGAATATATGGCCTGCGGAAGCTGACAGAATGTAATATCCTGTGTCAGCTCAGAGTTTAGAGTCGCTCTGTGCGCACTGGTAAAAGTTAGGAAATGAATCCATAAATGAAACATTACTGCATATTTTACAAGGTTGAAAGTGGATTCCTACTTTCAGTTATCAAGTAGGAATCCACTTGAATTGGGAATAAGTTGACTCTTTTGCAACTTTCAGCATTAAAATGTCTACAGACATATAGTAATTCTGGCGAAGATATGTAAAACCTTGAATCTTTCTAATCTCACCCTGAGGAATGTGCAAAATGTTAACTTGTCCTCTATATTAATTCACAGGTTTGAGGAGTTCAGAAGTTCATCTTTGATCTCTTTGCATCATCCAGATATAACTAAATGTTATTTAAGTGATATCATGCACTCTATCAGAGTTCCCAAGGCTTTTGTTAGGCAAATGAGCTGTAGCATCACAGGCCCTCCACTGTACTTAACGAGATGTTTTCCCATATAATCCCCCTCTTTTCACACCAATCCCACCAGGAGTTTGTTGCCTAAAGTTGGGTCTCTCATCTGTACAAAATGCATGTTTCAATGGAAGTCCCAGTAGAGTGGAGTAAACTCCAAATGTTTATGTTTGTGATGGTTGGACAGGGAGAGCTCTCTTCTGGTATCACTCCCAAATAACCAATTGGTGTGGACTACTAAATAAAATCTCATAGAAACTCAGATATAATTCAATTTTAAATTAAAAATATGTGATTATGTTAATTTTTTTTATATAATTATTTCAACATTGGATGCTTTCCCCATTATGTTCTCAAATTAAAGGTTAAATGTTTCTTTTTTTGTTTTTTTTCCAGTGAGATTATACCCCACAGTATTTTCCTCGTCATTAACTAATAAATGTGTGTGTATGTACAGTACGGGCACACTGCACCACCAGTTTTACACATGGACAAACTGCAGGCTGTAATTGGCTTCTCCAAATGCGGCTTTTGAGTCCCAGCAGTGAGTCACAGACACCCTGACTCTGTATTCCCGTAGAAACTTCATGGAAAAGTAATAAGCTGTAGCAAAGGTCGAAGACATATACTTATTGAGCTTAAAGCACCAGAAAGAGTGCAAATCTTTTGCTGATATTGGAAGTTTGACCTGAGAGTAAGACTTCATCTAAAAATGATTTTTCTGGTCTGGTTATTCTGTTAGAAACTTTCAAGAGCGATCCATGAGTTGAACAGTTGTTTAAAATCTTTTTTTCCCGTCAGTGGAATATTTGGCAGTAAGCAGCCATCTACTGTATTGAGAGTTTTGACAGCTGGAAAAGGTGAGGAAGGTAGAATGAGAAGTATGGCTGCGTGTTTTGCTTCCCTTCCCCCCAGGATGAACCCAGGCAGTCCATTTAAAAGGCAGGCTTGTAAATGACCCAAACAACAACAAGGTTGATGCAGAGACAGGAATTTTAATGTTTTTAAAAATCTATTTTGATTTTTAGTGCATCTTTCTAATCAGAAATAAAAAAAGATTATGAAATGCATATTTTTGTTCAGAGGCCAATCTTAAAGCAAAACAGGTTAAATGGACTAAATGTGTTTTCTTATCTCATTCGGGCTTTTAGAAAAAGGGATTTAATTGACTAGACTTGCTTATTTTAGTAGTTGATTCTATAACTATGCATGCAAACCAAATAGCTTACATAAGAGCAGCATTCTTTTAGTTTCTAATAATATCCTTCTGTTATCTCTAAATCTCCTCTACAACGATTGGAGCCCCAGATGAAGTTTTGTGTTGTTGTTGTTGAAATGATTCTTTAATTTCTACCTAAATTTTGACCAAATTATAGAAGACAGTCGGCTCAGCAGCGTTATTAAATGAAACTGTTTTTTGAAGGAGTCAGCCATGTGATGTTTGTTGGATACAGTGGAAACAGAAGGGTCTTTGTCTTTGTCAGTGATTTAGGAGGAGCAGAGTTGGGCGGACCTCCTCTGCTGGGCTCCAATTCAGAGTCCCTCAGGAGTTTTTCTATAAAAAAAAACACACACACACACATTCACACAAAAATAACTCTGTGCCCATGCGCATACATTCTTAAACCAAAAGGGAAACTCAAGGTCTCAAGGTTTCATCCTCCATCAGTGCTGTGTTGAGTGAGTGGTTGATGACTGGAAGCCATAGAGCCATACCATAGCTGATTGATTTGACATCCATCTTAGTGGTGATAAGCTGTCATCGTATTGGTTCTCAAGTTGTGTAGTAGATGCTCAGAGGCATAAATATAGAGTAGGAAAGTCCAGACTTGATCTTTTACCTACTAGAATTGTTTCTGACTAGTCTGTTGAAAATGTCTTTGTAGAACCAAAGGTTCACTCAGATCAATTCCCACATCTGGTGGCCAGGATTTGCAAATTGTGAGAAGCGTATCGCTAACCCTTTCTTTATATAAATACTGGTTACTAAGGACATACAAGACAGGCAGTCATTTGGAACTACGATATACCACACATTGATATGATTTAATGTTTTGTGAAGCTCTAATAACCCAGTTTGTCCTCTAAGCTTAGAGATCAGATCAGTTGTTGAGCAAGAACAACTGATCATGAGAATCTTCTGATTATGTACAATTATTGTTTTTCTTGCCTTGACAGACCAAAGTAAGGCTCTCTTGTTTTGACTTGATTGTTGTGGTTCTGGTGTTGAATGCTGTTGTATTGAGACCAGTTGTAAATCCAGGTTTTACTTCTCATCCACCTTTTGGATTAAAGACAGCATTGGTGGTGCCTGTCTTTTATTCATTGTTTGACTTCTTGTGTAGATATTACCAAGTAGGTAATATTTAGATGAAAATAAAACATTGTTAGGATATAAACTTTGTGTCAAAGGAGGGGTGTTTTTACTTCGATCAAAGAAGCATTGCTGCTGTCATGGTTCTTATTTCTCTTGATATCCACAAGCAGCTTATTTTATCTACACATTTTATTGTCTATACTTTGGCTTGAGTGTCTGGGTGATCATTAAACAGACTCCACTCCAGTGTCTTTATGTAAAGCCAGCCAAGCAGAGTGTGTTGTCAGAGTAGGCACACTTTGATTTTTATCAACTCCTTTTATTAACACAAGTCCAGAACCAAGTCAAGCAAACAGACTGTGAAATATTTCCCTTTTTACTAAATCAACTTCCTGACTTTTGTCTGGATAAGCTAATTCTGTGGTGCATTGTGTTTGTTTTACGATACCATTTTTTTAACTATTTGTGTGTATATAGTTGTATTTTCATATAAATACATAGTGAAGCCTCTCTGTGTCACTGTTTTTTTGTTCCAGGGCTTTGCGTGAAGTGTAACAAGGCGGTTTACGGAGCTAACCAGGCCTGCCAGGCTATGGGTAGCCTCTACCACGACACCTGCTTCACCTGCAGTGCCTGCAGTAAGTATATACACCTACACACACATCATGCCTTCACTGTGAGATTTTGTCTTCTCACTTAAACCCCTTTGGCCCCATATATAGAGCTTATGACTCCTTAATAACAGTCTACTGAGCTCCCGTAACTGTGAAAGAAAGTGGCACCTTCCTCGATCGTTTCCTTCCCTTCGTAAATGCACACAATTATGGAGGGATTACTGTCATGTATTGCTGTTGTTTGGTTTGCGGGTGTGTCGGTCTATCTTTGAGCCCACACAAAGACGGAGTTGAACTATTTACCTGCCCAATTTATCAACCTGTCAATTGAATAGCTTTTTTTTTTGGATGAAAAGATTCAGAACTTCACGCTGAAAGTCGCTGCTTGAAAAATATCTTCGCTACTCCACAGAAACCTTGTGACCACTTATTGCTTCTAGAAAAGTAACACAGCATTCTCCTCTTACACGGCGTGCTTACATTTGTAATTTCCCTGAAAGTGTAGAATTTTATAATAGTCTCGATCAGAAATTCTCCAGTGAAATGTTTTTCTTTATATTTTTGCTCTGTTTTCACTATATTTCTGTGCACTCCCTCCCTAGACTGAAAAACATTGCAATAAGATGGTCTTTTGAAGAAAAAAAAAACAAATATATGACTGTCTTGCAAATGTATTAATGCTTGAACTTTTCGAGGTTACATCGATAAACTTTATGGCATTTTATTGGTAATTTATGCAATAAAACAACAGTAAGTGCTACATAATTATGAAGTCCAATAAAACTGTGATGGGTGTCGTCTCATTTTGCCTAATTTTTAAATCCATGCTTCATATTAGATATTATCCCAATCAAAATATTTCTCTTGACCAGAATCTTCACGCCTAGAACAGGATGACTGAATATGACCTGGCTCCTCACAACGGCAAATTAAAATATCTGCTCCAGTTATCAGCTCATGGGTATGCCGAGTATTTGTGCCACTGCTTTGGCGAACCCCCGCTGAGGCTCATTGTTCTCCAGCTCTTTTGACCTCGGACGGTTATGCTCTGAAACATGTGATAAACATCTCTTGTTTTCCCCAGCTTCTCTGTCCTGCATATGAGACGGGAGATAAAAGAGAGCGGAGGCATTGTGGCTCAGATTGAGGCTGATGTCTGACATTAGGTGGGACAGAAGGGGGGGTCATAGTTTACACACTACATACCTCTCATAGCTCTCTGCATGTGAGGGCCACTAGGGTTGTGCTCGCTTTAAGTGGCCACAGGGAAAAAAAAACATCTCGTCCAGGGAGGAATGCAGGAATAGGGGCCCATGTAGGTCCAACAAAGTGTAAATAGATGGAGGACGGTGTGTGGACAGGGGGGCCATTCAGATGGAGCATGCATTGCACCACGTACAGCCATGAACGTGATTAATGTTCATGGGGATTTGCCCTACCAAAATCAGAACTATACCATTCAACACAAACTGGTTTACCACGTCTCTACCAACGTTTCTGGTAGAGATTTTTGTTGAAGATTTCACATCTCTGACTTTTGTGAAGCTTTAATGTGCCAGTACAGATTTTAGCAGCTTTAATTTTTTGCTCTTGCTTTCATTAGCGGTCATTTATTATTCATTTTAGCTGTGAATATTCAGATCATGATTTTCTTGTTCTCTTCCACAACTTTGGATATTTCAATAAAGGAAGTTTCAACATGTTTAAATGTGCTTTAGATGGCTACCTGAGCCATTTTAAAATACAAAGCAAAAATCAAGTCACAATCCAATATTTTATTGCAGTGAACAAACTAGAAGCGATTTACATGGACGAAAACTCTGTACCTTGACAGTGCAGTAAAATAATGGTACAGTCCACCCTTGCCTACTTGTGGCTCAGTATTTGCAGATTTTTCTGTAGAATGTGACTCCAAATTGTTTGCAGAAGACCCACCCATGGGTGTCTTTATTTTTGTGGAACATGTCTAAAATATTCAAAAGATAATTCATCTTGAGAAGCTGAAATACCTAGCCATCATGCTACTTGACACACTATTGGCTAACGTTTGCAAAGCAGCCAGTACAGAAGCGCCATCTATTTTCCTTGGCAGTAACACAAAGCTGAAGTTGGCTTCTGATTGTAGCTTCCTATTCAGGAAATGGCTAAAGGGCAAGCCTGGACTTAATTATTCAACTCTATCGTTCAAACCCATTTTGTGTTTCTTACCTGGAAAAAAAATTGGATATGGGAGTTTTTGTCCAGCCGGTCATCGGGAGGGAACGATCCAAGAACTGGTTCTGCTCACCAGCTGATTCCTTTTTTATTACTAGCCAAAGTTGATGCTACACTTTGCTGTAGGGTGGATAATGAAAGGTAGAATTACAGGCTGAGCCTTATCCTCTCTGAAAACAAATTCTGAAATTTGATACACAGAAAACCGACTGCTCTGACCACCAGTCTCATTCACACTCCTACCAAGGCCTCCAAATTTTCCTCTTGTTCAGTTTGCTACAAATTAGTGTCGCTACCAGAAACGAGAACGATTGAGAGCGAGGCTGAATCTCAGCTTTAAGACGTTTTATTTTGGGGGTGGGGGTAAGGGGGTTGTCTCAGTTGAGTAATTAGCCAAGGGGAAAGAGGGAGGACCAGGGCGACGGCTTGAGGCGTCCCACAGTCACTTTGAATTGATTATGTCGTTTTTCATGAATGGGATTAGTCTTGAGGGCTAACAGAATGGTTTTAATTAGAAAAATGGCTTTGTGATTTGTTCTGTCCCACAGGTGTTTTACATTTTTATGAAAGAACTACAGTCATAGTCCTTTCTGGTGCTTTTCGAGCCATCAGTCCTGACGCCTGACTTTAATTAAGCCCTTATCTTTTCAGTAAAGCTTGGAGTTTTCCTTCTTTAACTCACTGGGGTAAAAAAAAAGAAAAGACAGGAATTTGAAGAAGAGAACGACCTAGAGCTTACTTCCATTCCCCTTATCCAAACTGACTTTAACAGAGGACTTTGGTCTGAGACATTTGGTCAATAATTACCCAAGTTTTACACCTTGAAAAATGATTTGAATGACACAATGTAGTTATGTCTTATTCTCATTAAGTCAGATCATGTAAATAGTTGAACACTTAAAAAATAATTGAGTTAAATGAATTAATATTAAACACCAATAATAAAGTTAGTATTTAGCCTTGTTAAATACTAACTTTTATTGCAATTTGTTGTGCTACTTTGCAAGTTAATTGTGATAAATCTGTCTGTCTGGAAGTAGCCGTGTGTATCCAGATAATCAGATAAACAGCAGGAAAGAAGGGTTCTCCTGTCGTCTCCTCCCAAACCCCCCACCTACACCACCTACTCCACCCTACTCCACTCAGAAAATTTGAGGAATGTTCCCTCTTCCTGTGGGACCTGGTCAAGAATAGCTATGTGAAGTAAGCAAGAAGCTTTTGCAAGTGTGTGTGCGTGTGTATTGATATAAGAAGTGAGATCCAGACCATACACAGACAGACAGGAAACCTACCAACCATGTGGAACGACACTGGAACGGAACAAAGAGGGGAACACAGCGGGCCGTTGTGGGCTTTGGCCTGTTCTCGCCGTGAAATCAAACCGAGCAGAGTGCTTCATCTTTTGCACCTGTCTGGTAATTGGATGCAATCAGTTTTTTCCACGCACGTGTTCGATCCAGATGTATTTCTCGTCCCGACCGCGGCAGGCTGTCCTGCATCTGCCCGCAGTATTAAATGAAGACTCTAGCACACCATAAATCCCCACCCTTTGATTTATCTCCTTGGATATGGTGAATATTACAGGAGGGCCCATTACCTTCCAATGGCTGTAATTAATCACCACGCTCCTCATGCCGTAGCCCTGGGACGATTTTTAAAAGATTTTTTTCTGATTCAGATCGTAGCTCATACAGGATTTTCCACTCTGACATCTTGACGTCGACTTTCCTTTTTCTTAGTCTGCTTTAATTTACTTTCTCCTCATATCTTTATGATGAATAAAGCATGTGTTTCCACAAGTGACAAAAAGGTTTTAGGTAATATTATGGTGATGAACGAAGTTTTTTTTTTTCTTGTTTTTCCAGGTCGAAGGCTAAGAGGAAAGGCTTTCTACTATGTTGGAGGGAAGGTTTTCTGTGAAGAGGACTTCCTGGTAGGTGATCAATATACAATAAATATTATCAGTCCATCTGTTTGTGTGTGAAGAAATAGAAGACCTTGTGGGGTGCTGCGTCTACTAATGATAAAGGCATGAACTTCCAACTCTGACCCTGTGACCTGTTTCTAGAGCCTAATGCAGCCGCTTCATGTCAGTTTGCTCCTGTGGTTGCAGCTGGAAGGAGGTCGGTAACTTGAGAAGCTGTTTAGCTTTGCTTTATGGGTTAGAGGGCAGTCGGGCCATTTTCACCGGTCAAATATGACAACAAGCACTTTGCAAAAACCTCTGGGAGGATTACGTTAAAAACAATGCAACTTCCAAAAGTTTAGGTTATTGTTATAAAACGATGGCTCCCACTTAATCATAAAATATGGCCAAAGTAATTTATTTCAGCAATTTATTAAAAAAATTTTTTTAAATCTCTATGAGATGTATTGATAACACATAGAGTGATAGTTTGTTCAGTTTATGTTAGCTTACATGAAAAGGGCCTATAGCTCTTGAAAACCACAAATTCAGCTTAATAAGATATTAGTTTTGTTTGATTGGAAAATAATATCATGTAAAAGACTTTTTACTGCTGATCTGTTTACTGAAAGGACGTTTAGTGGAAGGAAACAAAAATGCGGTAGAAGAAAGATTCAAAAGGTTTCTACTCCGACTGTAGTCTGTGATTTAGGACTCAGCAAACATACATTCCTTGAGTTAAGCCACTTCTAAACCAGACCCAATATTAGCATATGACCTTGGCTGAGGAGAAAAAGACCTTAGTCGAAATCTTTCCTTTTTTTCATTTTGTATGACAAGAAAATTACAATTTCCATGTCATTTGTAAACCAACCTCCTGAGCCTGTAGGAAGAGTGGAGGAGAACTGATTCCAAGCTGCTTGAAGTCCAAGGTGTATTCTGCAGTCAGTGATGGTTTGGGGAGCCAAGAGGCTTTTATCTCTTGATTTTATTGTGTTTCTTATGTTGCTTTTATGTTTTGTATGGTTTTAAGGTTGATTTCTATTGTGCAGTTTTTGTGATTCTTTATAGATAAACTTTACTTGCTTACTAAGTCATCTGCTAGTGTTGTTGATGTCCATCATGTCTCATCAAGTCCACGTCGGCTCATCCATCCACCAAATTACTGAGCACTTCATGATTTCTTCTTATGACAATTTTTATAGAAATGTTGATTTTATTTTCCAGCAGGACGTGGCAACCATTTGCAGTCAGAAGTGCCAATACTTTGTTCAGTAATCACTTTATCACTCTGCTTGATTGGCCAGCGAACTGGCCTGACATTAAGCCTGCAGAAAATATGTGCAGAGTTGTCAAGAGGAAGAAGAGGGACACGTGATCCAAGAATGCAGATGAGCTGGAAGCCATTATTAAAGCAACCTGGGCTTCTTTTAATAATAATAATGAATTACAATATGACTTTAGCCAGTTCCATCCCATTCAGATTCACTGTATCTACTCAGTAGAACCACAGGCTGATCACCTACAAGCCACCCTTCATTGATGGAGAATGTCATGCAAAGAGTCAAAGTGTTTAAAGATGATATTCTGGTTGAAAGCTTTCCAGCTGTTCAAAGAAATAGTTTATTTTAACAAGCTGAGGTACACAGGCAGCATGTGGTCGATCAGATCTCAGACTAAAAAAAGACTGAAATCTCATTCTCTGACACCAAATTCAAGTGAACTTTTTTTCGTTTTCTTCCCTGCAGTACTCTGGTTTCCAGCAGTCTGCTGATAAGTGTAACGCATGTGGACATCTGATCATGGACATGGTAAGTGTCTGTTTCTCCTCTCTTTGGCCGACTGGGTGTGTGACTCAGAACCAGACAGAAACGTCTGCTGTATTTTCCCCTCAATGCGGTCTGTGTGTGCACATGTGGATGTAAAACCTGTGTGGACAGGCAGCACAGACTGCATTCAGTCTGTGCTGAATGCAGCAGCAGGCGGACACAAAGTGGAGATGGAGGCTTAAATTATGACATTAAATAAGGGACTTCTCAGAAAATAAATCTGCAGGTATTGCACTTCAGTAGATAATGTCTCCATACTCTCAACAATATAGACTTCTATGTGTAAACACACACACCATTGAGTCTTGTTTTTTATGTAAATACTGTCCGTTTCTTTAAAAATGACCTGCGTGATTTCTTCTTGTATTGAGATGGTTTGGCTTGAATTTATTCTGTTAAGGACAGTCATACAAAAAAGGCTTAATGGTACAATTCAGCAGTACGGCATTTTGATGCTAAACTGTTTTCACCAACTTATCGACTAGTTTGATGGAAAGGTCTAAGATGTAGACAGAAGCATGTTAATGTCCTTAATCTGACTCCGTCTGCAGATCCTGCAGGCTCTGGGGAAGTCGTACCACCCCGGCTGTTTCCGCTGTGTGATCTGCAACGAGAGCCTCGACGGAGTGCCCTTCACTGTGGACACCGAAAATAAGATCTACTGTGTCAAAGACTACCACAGGTGAACAAATAGTCAAAAACTTTCAACTTTTGTCGCATTGCAGCCACAAACTTTTGTCTATTTTAATCAGATTTTATAGGTAGATTAACACAAAACAACCTATGACTGTGAAATGCGAGGATGATTTGCGAACAAAAATGTGACAAATGTCATGTGCTTCCCTGCTTGACCTTTACAGAAGTTTCCTATTTAATAAATAGCTCATCTGTGTGGAACAGAAGTCCAGTCAAAATGCAGGCGTTTAGTAAGCAAACGACATCGTGAAGAGCAATAAAACCCATCAGGAAGGTCAGTGAGTTTAAAGCAGGTTTAGGTATTTATATTATAATTAATATCTGAAGATTTGAAGATCTCTCAGAGCTCTGGTCAATCCATTAACCACAAATGGAAAGAGTACATCCTAAAACGACTGCCTGGGCAGTTGTGAGGGAGGGTCAGTTGTGCGTTTGGAAACCCTATTCTTCACCAATTGTGGGGGAACTGCTCAGAGTTGATGGAGAGAACTAAATAACAGATGTTCATGAAATAAAATCTCCAGAAAGGCGCTAAAAGTTTCAGGCTTGTGGGAAGGATCACCCCAAACAGACGGACAGAGCTACATCGGAACGGCTCGGATCAAAGTATATTTTATATAAAAATGGCGTTTCACACATCCACCACAAAATGGTGAGTCAGTACATAATAAAACCAATAAATGACTGAGGAGGTGCAAAGAAGGCTAATTAGTTTGAGCTATTTTTCAAATGTCTGGAAAAAATGTTCTGTAACAGCAGCAACAAGTGAATCTACAAAGTATTGACTTGGCTGAGTACAGCTGAATACACCGCACTTTTCAGATTTTTGTTTAAAAAAAATGATAATTTTTCCATTCTCTTCACAATTGTTTTTGTTGCTCAGTTATAATATTTTAGTGAAATACAGTAAGGCATGTGGCTGTAATGTGACAAAATATGAAAAGGTTTTTAGGAGAAATGAAAAGTTTTGCACTGTAGTTCAGATACATGAGAGCCCGGTCTCAGTTTTCTGGGCTGAATAACTAAAATGTGACACCGTGTCAAGTATGTCTGGTCTCGTGGGTCCCAGTACAAACTGTCAACTTTGTTATAATTATACCGCCAGTGAAGGCTGAGACCGTGAAGGGCCCGACTGAGCTCTCAGAGGCTGCTGTGGGCCACGTTTGGCAGACACATGAGAACGAGAGCGGGAGAAAAGATCCTTGTTCAGTTCTAGGTGTAAAGAGCACCATGGACTCAGCTGCTCAGGTCCAAAAGCACAAAATCCAGGTCTGCCGCTGATATTTGTCCAAAAATAAAGGTTCTCTCTGTTCCTGAAGAATCTGGTGTTTAAAGTTCAAGAAACCAGACACAAAAATCTCTCTCTGATCATGAGCGAACGTTTTCAGTGTTTCTCAGCGGCTCGTCGGTTGCAGCTGGCGCTCTCTGTGGACAGCTCGTCCAGCACCATGTAGCACGTGCCTGTTGGCAGCTCCCACATGTTCTCCTCCCTGATTGAGTTAGAATAGCTTTATTATGTGTACAGTGAGTGATTGTTTGCAGCCATGATCGCTCACGCTGAACTGAGCCTCGTTGTATTCTCAGAGATCCTGTCATGTGTGGAGAATTTCATTTGCTTTTCATTTCTCCCACTCTTCCTTCCAGTGCATCTGCAAATCTGGCAACTCACTCTGTCTGTTAGGTTCTTTGAATATAGTCAGAGAAGAAATGCCTGGAGTTCAATGAGTTAAAGGATTCAAAAATATGAACAGGAGTCTTTCTTTGGAAATTGCTGCAAAAAGATCCAAAGTTGCGTATTTATTTTTTTCAGTTTGAAAATACAAAGTTTCTCTTTCCATCAGGGTGCTAGCTCCTAAATGTGCAGCCTGTAACCAGCCAATCCTACCCTCAGAGGTGAGCAGCTTTTCCACACTTTATTCTTTTTCTCATGATGTTTAAATTGTACAGTTGTGACCAAATGTTATGAGAAAGACAGAAATTTTTCCAGACAGAAATTTTTACAGTTTTCCTTAAACTCTACATCAGAGCTTAAGGAAAGCAGTGGTGTTTGTGTTACTGGATTTTTTAAGACCATTCTCCTTTGAGTTACTGATGATTTAATGAAGGTTTAATTTGAGTGCAGTTTTACTGAGCAGTAATATCCTGTCTTGAGAAGCCATTTTGATGTAAAGTAATAGAGACATCACGTTTTGTTGGAGGTATACATGGTTTAAAAAGCCTGATTTAAAGCAGGACGACGGTAATGTCAGTATATCGTTCTTGTTAACATTTACCTCTGAGTTGAAATGCTTATTATTAAAAAGCCTTTTGTCCATAAGTTAACTTTCATTAATCTGGGGATTATTTGCATTTCATCTGATCACACTTCATAGTTAACTCAACTGAATTGAAATTACTAGAAAAGATTTGAAGCACGTTGTAAATACTATATGATGTTGATCTGCCTTAGGGAATATCAGAGTTGTCTTCAGAGGACGTGCATATTTAATTGACAGTTCAGTTAAGCACAATATATATTATAAAAATATAGGCTTTATATTTCAGAAGCTTTACAAGTGAATGGTACAGCAGAACAAAATGCAGCAACATTTGCTCTTTAAAAAAAATCCAATTCTGGTGTCTTTTATCAAAGTGCAGAGTCGAACTAGACCTTTCAGCTGCCTCTGCTGAGCTCGGCTCTGATTTCCTTTCAGGGCTCTGATGAAACCATCCGAGTCGTGTCCATGGACAAAGACTACCATGTAGAATGCTACCACTGTGAGGTGAGTCACAAACTGGAAATGAAGCTTTGCACTTGACAGTGTGCTCTTGGTGACATTGAGCTTTGGAGTCTGAGCAGCTCATTAGAGGAAGTTTAATGAGTAGATCCCTAATCTTAATTACAGTCTTCATAATTATGCAGTGCTGAGTCAAGCAGGTATGTAGAAGATTTTTTTCCCCTTTTCTTGTCTGATTGATTGACAGCAGCTTTGTTCTGATTTTATCAGAGTGCAATCTGAGTAATGTAGCTGTGATCTTTCTTAAACAGCTAAAGACGGGGTTTGTCAGGTTGGGGGTAACCTGTGGTTTCTATGGATTTCCTTTTGTTTCCACGCCATTACTTTTTGCGTTTTCAGCAGCTGTAAATATTTACAATCAACCAAATTTGTCTGTTATTGTAAGTCTGAGGGATGAGTTTTAACAGTGACCTCTTAATTAAAAACTTAAATCACTGCATCCTTCAACATCAAACAAAAAGTGAACAGATAGCTTCACCAAATGTTCGATTTCTTTTCTTTGCTTCATTCATTTAAATGTGCAGCTTTTCACACTAAATGGTTGAAGAAAATAAACATGTAAAAAAGTATTCATCCACTTGAATGTTTTATCCTTTTAGTGCTTTTACAAATCAATCATGACACATAAAATTTGACTTTTAAAAAACAATACAAAATATATCTGTCAAAGTGAAAATTGAGTTTTACAAAATGTGAAAATTTAAAGATTCAACATAAAGTAAGTGCATAAATATACACCCCCTTTAACGCGACTCACCTAATTCAACAGAGGTCCAGCCAATTGTTGCTAGTAGTCTCATAGAGGATATAATGGAGATCACTTGACTGTAAGTTTCAAGTGATTACAGTATAAAGATGCTCGAGTCTGGAAGATTCAGTCACTGGTTCATCAGTATTCCTGGCTGTAATTAGAGCATGAAGTCAAAGGAATGCTCCAAGCAAATAAGAGAAAAAAATGTTTTTGAAAAGTATAGGTCAGGGGATGACTACAAAAAAATCTCTAAGGGTCAGAACATCCCCTGGAGTCCATGAAGAAATGGATGGAATATGGTCCACAGGTTTAACTCACAACCTGAGTGACCGAGCAAGAGAGAGGACGCTGATGACGTTTTGTTGATTATGACTGATTTGTAAACACTAAAGGGTTAAATATCCCAGGGTGTGAGTACTGTTCTTATAGTCACTGTATCAAATAATTAATGTGACTATAGAACACAAAGGTGGATATCCTTTTGATAGTGAGCGGATGATTCACTCTGATTCGTTGACCAGGACTGCAAGATGGAGCTGAACGATGAAGAGGGTCACCGCTGCTACCCTCTGAACGGCCACCTCCTCTGCCACTCCTGCCACCTGAAGCACATCAAGCCGGGCTGCCCTCCTGCAGTCCCTGCCTCCACATACTAACAGCTCTGTGGGTGGAGAGCGACACCTGGTGGTTCTGAACAGGAACTGCCAAGCTTGGCAGCAGCAGCAGCGGATGTGTTCGATTCTTGTTGTAGAGAATTGATGAGTTTATTATGTCACTCTCTGGAGTTGTGCTGTGTGTTTGGATGAGATTATTAACAGCGTTACGTTTATGTAGGAAGGAAACGGTAATAAAATACTGATATACCAAAGCTCTCCTTTGAAAGCAGAGACAGCTTGCAGACTTTGCAGAAGTGTTGCCATTTAATTATTTTTCAAGTGATATCAGCTGCTTTATATTTGTAAATATTTTCTGATCTACTAATTTTCTATTTTGAATGCTTTCAAGTTCACATTTGTGCCTCTACAGATTTTGTAGCTTCCAATCCCAAGAAGGTACAACAGGTTTTGATACCTAAATTCATGAATTCTGTCAAACATTACTGACAATTATAATTTTGATCTGGAAAAATAATTTCTATTATCCATCATAAACTTCTTTCATTTTTTTCTATTTTGTCTCTGCGTGGGGTTCTTTATGTTTTTGCTTGGCAGAACAAAAGTTTTAATTTTCCTGATATAAATAATGTGTAAACCAAACAACTCCTGGCCCAACCACCTCACATTAAGATAAGGTGGTTAACCTCCAGTCTCCACTAAGGGCTTACTGATTCACATCAATGCACATCTTCTTCTCTTCCTGAATCTGAAAAATGAATCTCTTAAAACATCTGCTGCCTCTATTTTTCTGTTTCCCTCACAATTGTAAATACTAATTGCTTTTCTTTGATTTTCTATCTAACATTAGGTTGGCAGAACTTGATATTTATTTTTTTAAGATACATATATTCTGGCCTGATTTTCCTCATCTATTTTGATACAACATAGCTTGATTATATAAGACAGATGAAGAATTTGTTGTGCTTATGCGCAGCCTATAGCCTAATCCTACATATGTGCTGGATTTGGAGAGTAGACAGTTTTGTCTTGATATGTTTTATTGTTCATAATTTGACTTCACTAACTTAACACATTTGTTGCTTGTCATTTAAAAACTTCATGTCTAAACCGGCTGAAAAGATGAAGAGCAAGCAGAGACTTTGAGCTGTGTGATTACTGTAAAGATATTTAATAAATTTTAATAGACCTGCATTTGTTTTTGGATGTTTTTCTCTTTCCTTTAAAATCATCTTTGAGCTTTGACCTGATGAAGAAATAATGGCAGCATTTATTATCAATCCCTCTCTCCTTTTCTGCCGTGTGCATACAATGCTAGCCTCCCGTAGTCCTGACATTTTTGAGATCTAAATTATTCAAAGAATCTCTGATCCTCACATAAAGGATTGAAGAATCTCCTGCAGTAAAGAGCAGCAGATTCCCCCCAAGGTTGTGGCCGTCCACCAACCGTAATCTCAGGATTACGTTTAGTTTCTTGCAGATGTTCATACCAATTGAGCTTCACCATTTACATTACATTCATTGATGTAATATTATGATTTTAACATTGCAAGTCACTCTGCTGACTTTATTACAGTAAAATTATGTGAAGACATTGAATAGAGACTTTGTGGGAAGACCTCACATGATGCTCCCAGACAAACTCCATCCAATGCTAACGTTTCATTTCCATCCACCTCTCCTTTCGCTGTTGACCCTGTTACCATATAAACAGTGTAAAACTTATTCACCCCCTTCAATGTTGTTTACATATAAACAAAATGTACCTTTTTCATTAAAAAAATACAAAGAAAAACTTTAATGTCAAAATGAAAATTGTTTTCTACAGAATAATGACAACTAAGGAAAAGTATTTAGCACAAATAAGTGACTGCATAAATATTCACCCCCTCCAAATCAGTGTTAATTAGATACACCTTTGGCTAAAATCCCAGCAGAGTCTGACCTGAGGCTTTACTTCATTCTTCATGCACAGCCAGTTCATGTTGCAGGCCACTAGATGGCACCAAAAACATGTAAACTTCCTTCTGTGATTTAACCTAAAAATTATATTTAATACTAGTTGTCCACTAAAACTATAGTGTGATTCACTGTTTCATTTAGCATTTTAATGCACAGTTCAGGCTCAGTTCATTTTACACAGTGCTTTTTTAAATAAAGTGTAGAGTACAAGAGAAAACTAATAGGTGAAATTTTTGGATTTGTTTAGACTTTGATATGTATATATATATATATATATTTCATACATGCCTAAAAGGATAACAAAGTATTAGTATGTGGAAAAATTAAAAATAGCTTTCTAAATGACAGATTTAAAAAATTGCATGAACATACACACATGAGCAATTTTGGAGTAGCAAGTTAACCTTACAATCATGTCTTTTGGATTGTAAGAGGAAGTCAGAGAGAGATCATGTGAACTCTATGCATGTAGGAACCAAGGTCAGGAATCAAACACAGGCTGTGACCTTGCTATGACCTTCTGGCAGCAAAGTCATAGAAAAACCAGCTGTACCACCATTTAGCTTAATACTTGCATGGAATACAAATTTTAACTCCCTTTGTTTATGCTTGAAGAAAAGAGAATCTATAAATAAATTAATATTTTGTTTCATCAATTTATGAGATATTTGCACAATACAAACTGACATGAATAATCTTTGAGAGAAATCTGCTGTTGTAGGGAACAGGCTCTGCAGGTTGTTAAGCATTTCTGCAACAGCCTGCAGAAATGCTTCAGACATTCAAAGCTTCTATCCTGCTACAAACTCAGAGCTGAAGCAAAGACCAGGAAAGATAAAGGTGGAAAATTACATCACTCTGCACCGTAGAAGCCAATAGGATGCAATTTTAAAAAGCTTGCAAACTTCACACTTTCAAGATAGGAGACGTATGATTCATGCTGAATGACAAAACCCGAAGAGCAGCAGCACACAGGAAACACAGTGAGTGGTTAACAAATAAAATACACACTGAAAAACACGCCAGCCTGCAGCGCCAACCTCTCTCTGAGATGCTGTAATTTAGCTAAGAGCACAACTTTCCCAGCAGGAGATAAACAACAAACATATGTTAGAGTCACACAAAGCACTTGTTGTTAAAATGTACTTGTTGGTTACTTTTCAAGGCATGGAGTCCAAGGTCTGATGCCTGACATTATTAAAGGAAAAGGAAAAATTTTGTGTAAGAGCAAACTATATGATCAATTAAAATGAGCACATTCCATATGAAAACAGAAAGTAATTGCCACAACCGCAAACCTACGAAGTTGTGGCCGTCCATCTAAACAGATAGTTACCATTGTAACTCAAAGGGAACTGAAATAATGTATAGCTCAGGTACAAACACTTGAAAATATGGGTTTAGGTGTTGATGTTGGGGTCTAACACGAATGCAAGGCATTTTCTGATTTTTACTGGTGAAGCAATTTTCAAAATCATACTTTTCCTTCCTATAATTTGTAATTATGCAATTATTCTGAAGAGGTCAAAATTTTTTCTCAAAGCAATCTGCCTGTCTAGGAGGGATAAATAGGGAAATGAGTTTGACAATTTCAACATCCAGGATGTTGTCCATCTTTACATAGTTCAGAGAAGGACTTAAAACATCTCTAAGTAAGTATTTGATTTGCAGGTCACCAGACAGCACTGAGGAAACAATGGAGCTCTTCAGTTAAATCCCCAGCGGAGCTGCACTGCTGCTGAATATCCTCAAACTAACAATGCTCTGATTGGTAGGTGACAACTCCACCTACAGACCAACAGCTTCGGTAAATGAAGCATTTGACCAATATGTTTTAAGAGCATATATCAGCTATATATTTACATATATTCCTCACTATTACACATGTGTTTTGATTCATACATTTATACTTGAAATTAGTGAAGCATGGGAAAATAGAAAGTTATTCTGCAGATTAAACACATGTATAAGTTGACTGGACTGCAGCCAATAATAATGAAAACTCGGATGACTTCATCCTTATAGAATGGAAACCTTCTGGTCACTTCACAAGCACATGTTGCACTCTAAAATTAAACATTGTAGTTGTTTTAATTATTTGTGTATGAATGTAAAGTTTCAAAGGTTGATCACACAAACTTTCCATTTTATGGGTTTGTATTCAGTTACGGTAGCAGTCAGCAGTGTTTTAGACAAAAGGCATGTCTCTGCATGTTCTGCTATATTGTGCAAGCCTTGCAGGCAGCCTGCATGTACAGGGATATTCTTCTTCTCTTCTTTAAGTGAATAAGGCTCAAACTAAATGAACTGGATGAAGTGATTGGATATTTCTGTGGTGTGACACATTATTTAAAATGGAGGAACTACTTATAGTTGTTCCTGTTAAGAAACAACTTTAAGTTGTGTTAAAATAACTCCAACTTACTTAATAGTTGTTGCTTTGCGTATGACCAGTATGTGCAAATCCAGTGCGGATTTGCATTAGTGCCTAATTAAAACAATAGTTTTTAACAAAAATAATATAGATGTATATATTTATAATATTTTTATATGCAATTAAAGAACTGCATGGAAACAGAGAAAAAAGAATAAGTAAAGTAAATAAATAGTAGTAATAGAGTCAGTGGTCGAATAATCAAATATGCAACAATAAAATGGTTATTTAAGAAAATATACAATACATAATAAATACTGCTACTACTACTACTAATAATAATAATATTAATAATGATGATGATGATGTTATTATTAATAATATTAACTATTATTCTTATTTGTGGCAAAGGAATAAATATGCCACTATTTTAGTGTGGAATATGAGTTACATCCAACGGTCAGTTCAACATTAAAAAAATGTTTTGAAAAAAAAAAACAAAAAACTTTTATTTTATTTGATTTTATTTGAAAACTTCCTAAAAGTGACATGACTTTTGTCCAGGCCCCACCAACCTGTAATATACCCACACGGTGTCGGAATGGAGCTCACCCCGAGTTGACCCCGCCCTCTCCGGTTAACTCCCCCCGTGACGCCAGCAGAGTCCTCCCAATGCGGGGGCTTTGTGTGCGCTGTGCGGGGAGGAAAGCGTGTGCTCACGCCTTGTGGTGTGACAGTGTCAGAAACAGACCGCGCTCACACAGCCGCTCCGAGAGGGCAGAGTTGCTCCAGTTGCACTGCGTCCAAACAACTCAGCTTGAAATTGAGAAGAGAAGCTGTTGAGGAGCGGTGCAGGAGTGCATTCATTAATGAGCTGATTTATTTTTTTATTTTTTATTTTTTGGGATGCTTTCTGAGGTTAAACGGCAATATTTGTTGATGGGGCTGCTGCCGTGACTCCCCGTTTTATCGTCACATGGAATAATAATCATTTAGAAATTTACTCGAGGAATAATCTCATCAATTCGCTCTCCATGGTGCTTGAAGGGTAAGTAAGACCCCAGGTGTGACTGCAGCGTCCATCATCCGAAGGCATGTCTTTGTTACTTTCTTTCTGCAAGTTGAAACGCCTCTGATGGACATTTAATTTTAGCTTTGCCAACATTTCTTCCTCACTACAGTCCGGACTGAGACAACGAGCTCGTCTCGATTAACACAATATAATTGTGGTCTCGCTCCTTTTGTTTTCAGCAGAACGATGGACCGGATCGGGACCACCATGCAGAAGAAGGCAGCCGAACTGGAGCGGCTGGCTGAGGTGCTTGTCACCGGAGAACAGCTGAGGTGGGTCTCTCAGCCCTGCCCCAACAACGCACACTTGTGTATTAATCTCTACTGTACCTGCAGCGTTAATCCTAAACACATTTGAGCCATCGCAGACAATTTAGGTCCTTATCTCCTCCTGCATTCTCGTGGAAAGTAGACAAAAAAGGCATGACAGAACAAGTCACTCTGCTGTGGTAAACATGTTTTATATAATGTTCCCTGCAACTACAGACAGATTGAGCAGCCTTATTGCAGCAAGCTGAGTCAAACAAAGACATCCATACATGCACACCCATAGAAATCTTAGCTTTGTAATTGCTGCCTTCTGCAGGGTTGCATAACACTCCCCTTTTTTCTTTTTTTTTGGTTGCTCTACTGATACAGTTCGCTATGAGCTGTAGCAATATACCATAATCCCTGCCCATTGCTGCTGTCAGAGAATCATATAGGAGTTCCCCTGGTGGAGTTGTTGACAGTCTGAAATCTCGGGCCTACTGTATATAAAGAGAGGCTCCAGAACCGTGGCTTTCACTGCCTCATGACCTCAGCGATGAATAGAGGCTCAGTAGGGAAGCATGGCACCAATGCCTGGAATTTCAGCCCCCCAGTTGAACTAAAAGGAACATGAATGCTGGTGAAAGGTTGTGGCTGATTGAGTCCTGCATTTCATCCAGGTGCAAATGGTGTTTTTTTTTCCTGCAGAGGCACCCACTTAAGGAGTTGCATACTCTTGCAGAGATTAATAGTTTTTTTTATTTGTTTTTTATTCTTGCTGCACATTCTACAAGGTGCATGCAGTGTGCTCTTCTTTTGCTTCAGTTTCTGTGTTTATAACTGTATGTTGTGTGCAGCAGGGGTGTGTGTGTGTGTGTGTGTGTTAGGATTTCTGGCACAGCTGTGTGCTAAAGCTGCCAGTTGGCTGTATAACTGGTGTCAGAGAGCTGCTTGGGATAGTGGTCCCTGTTCTGGACACTTGACGTGACATACTGCGTGTTTCCATCTGCCTGTGTAAGATCTTGTTCGCCCCTCTTTAAAAATAAAATTAGACCTTGACTCACTAGATCTAGTTAAATGGACTGCTGAAACCACATATATGCATTGGCCTATACTGGCACATTTGGTAAAGATGTGGAAAAAGCCCTAAAATCTTTTTTGCACAAGTTATCTTACACACAGAAAAATAGTAATCTAGAATTTTTTTTTTCTAGAGGTGAGAAATAATCCATCGTTGATACTCCTGCTGGCAACACACTGTATACCATGCGCTCTTGCCAACAGGACAGCCATTTGTTTTCTCCTGTGACGTATCATAAGGCTGGATCATAGAGAGGAATTTTGTGTCTTTTTATAGCCATTTATTTTGAATCATTATGTTGCTGAGAAAAGCAGTGATCATTAATTTTTTTAGATGTCACCTTAAAATGTTCAAAAATTATGTTTTTTAAGGACTACAACGGAAATGAAATGCTGCTGTTTCTTTAGGAGTGACACGATCATCCCAATTTATGTATCACATGCTCCTATGTTGTTTAGGAGTTTTAGGTTAAACTAAAAAAATGCATCAAATGCTGCGAGCTGATGATTTTATAGTCAATCACAGGCAAATTGCCAGATTCAGATTTGTGGCTGATTGAGTCCTGCATCTCTAGTAGAATGAGTTCATCAGATTTTAATTTTAAATGATCCAAATAAGATGCCATGTACTCTACAAGGCTTCAAGTGTCTTCAGTAGAGAAACAGGCCCACAGCATTACAGAGCCTCTACCATACCTAACAGTGTAAAGTGCTTTTATGCCTATTCTTTTCTGTCACACCATCATACAGGTGTGTCTGTAGTGTTTGTTGCTGAAAAGCTTCGTTGCTCTCATCTTAGCAAGGGATGTGGCTCCAGTTAGTTTAATTGAGTTCACCAAACTGCACATGTTTTTGTTTGTGATGGCAGAACAGAATTGTTATTTGTTTTTCTATTATCAATTCAAACATTTAACAATTTACAGTTTTCTTTTCTGTAATTTTCTAACAATGAGCTCTGGAGATATTTAGTGTTAACTCCCTTATTACTCACAGTGTTTAGCTGCAGTAGGTAGTTTCCCAGAAACTTTAATCAACTTTTCAAAAACAAAGTATACATTTAAAAAGGCTTCAATTGTATTAATATGGATAGTAATTTTGATCTTGCTAAAAACTAACATTTTAAAATAGGATCTCCCCACCCAGCTAAATAAATGTACTTAAATAAATTTCTCATTTAAATATATGATTGATATATTTAAAGTATATATCAATCATATTCTTTAAAGCGTGAATATGATTGATATTCAACTTAAATTATAATTTTTCCCCGTCAAATGTGCCTATAAATCCAAATAAGCCAATGCTGATATCCTGTTACTCGTGTCGGGTAAACGTTTTACCTGCTCAGTATAATCATGTTGTTTTGTTGCGGTGAGCGTTGTAAAATGCTGATCTCTGCATGTAGCTCAGAGCTCTGTTCTGGTTGAATGAAGCAGCTTTTGTCACACTGTACAACACAAGCAAACATTAGACAGCTGGATGCTCAATGTGAGCATAGCTTGAGTGTGTAGCTTAGTTTGAAGTATTTTAAGAAATTGTGAGGAATTAGACATGGCTGTGAAACGGCTTCTATTAAAACGAGGAGTTTGCGGAGTCCACCCCTTTCTTTGTTCATTTTTTTTGTCTCGAGCCCAGCCTCTTGCAACACATGCCTCTCAGTTCCTGAACTGATAACAGTGAAGTGGCTGATAGGATTACTGCTTGTATATCAACACATGCATCTCTTACACGTGTGGGCCTAAGGAAAGTCATCAGGGCCTACAGAGACATTCAGCGGATCCAGGAAGTCTTGTGACCAGCTCATTCTTTCATGAATAGGGACATTGTAGCGCCATCGCAAAATGCATTGGGGAGCATTGAGAGCAATTAGATTAGAAATCTAAATACTACTAGTCAGTGTAGTAGAATTTTTTAACAAAGAATGAGAATCTGTTTCAATAATAAGAGAAAGATTAATCTTTGTCTTAAGTTTCTTTATTTGAAGGCAAAAGCGTTCGAAGACTCTTCTCACTGAGCGCAGTCAGGAGAAGAGCCCAGAACAACACACGTCACATCATTATATAGTCAAAGCAGGCAAAGACCCACCCAGAGGCCGAACTCATCTGCATTGCCAAACGGACCTGAGACAATGCCCCCCCAGGAACTCTCACTTCACAGAAGGAAGGACAACCGACAGGAAGGACAGGAAGAGCAGGCGAGACTCCCCCACTCCCATGTGTTAACTAGCTATGGCTGGGGGGTCTAGCCGGTGCAAAAAAACCCATTCCACACGTTGGGCCCCCCAGACTGAGCATCACAGCTGCGGGAGCCTGCAAACATTACCTGGAACTTCCTTCATGGAAAAAAAACATCCCACAGAAATAAAAAGACACAGCAGATCACCCACCAAACAAATGGCAACAAAGCATCATCAGTTCCATCAAAGATGAAACAAGGCCAAACACAAAATTTTCTATTACATCAGGAAGTCATTCACTGATGTGCTGATAAACTTCCAACTTTAATAATTCACATTCCAGATTTAGTGGAGTTATTTTTCAAGAATAACAGTCAGAACCTTTCAGAAGTTGAGGAAAGGAAAGCCGATGAAACACCAGATTAGATCTGTGAATTGTTAGCCATGTCTGTTTGCCCATCATACAGATTTGGCAGAACAGTTAGGCCGGCTGTCGTTGCTAATTCAGGGTGATGCTGGCCAGCTGCACACAGACTCAGCATGGAGAGGATCGAGCTAGCTGCAGGAAGCTTGGCTAAAGGCCGATTCACAACACTCCAGTTCAGGTAGAGGACACAGATATGGTGGGAAACCAGAATTTAGGGCAGCTGCTGAAGCATGATGAGGTCATGATTTTTTAATATTGAAGCAGATATATTATAGTTCCCTGAAAATGGTGTTCAGCTCCATACATCCATCATGAGCCCAGAAAAGACATGTGCTCTGCCAAATGTTATGAAAGTTTTAGAGTTCAGGTTATTCTTGTTCTGATAGAGATGTTGGATTTAGTGACCATAATACTGCTCAACCCAAACAGGAAATGCAATGATGCCCAGAGAGAAGAGAGATGAGGTTTTCCAGCTCGTGATTTAACTGCCTGCTAGAACAAAATCAGGAATTACCATCTGTTAAAAATAGAGCGGAAAGATTCTTGTCTTACTTTCTAGGAATCGAGCATCAATCACATTTCCTCTGCTGCTTGTTTGTCTCCAGGCTGCGGCTCCATGAGGGGAAGGTGATCAAGGACCGGAGGCACCACCTTCGAACTTACCCGAACTGCTTTGTCGCCAAGGAGCTCATCGATTGGCTAATCGAACATAAGGAAGCCTCAGACCGGGACACGGCCATTAAGATCATGCAGAAACTTTTGGACCAGAGCATTGTTCACCACGGTGAGGCTGAAATGTTGTGTATCCCAGACAAAGGTTGGGTGAGTTAATCTTGGGTATTAATGGCTAGTGTGTTTTTTCACAGTGAGGGCCTCACTTGACATTTTCTGGGAACAAGCAGTGCGTAGTAATGAATGATTCTCCATGTTCTCTCAGTCAACTTGGCTTAAAAACAGTGGCTCCTCTCTCTGCTTTACATTGACCAAACTACAGAGATGGACAGGAATAGAAGAGTTCTTGTTAGGAACTGTTCTAGGAAATGTTTTTATAAGTGATCACACAAAGCCATCTTATATGAGGATCATGGAGTTAGGGGGGGATATGCAGGCATCTACCTACCTAGTGACTCTCCAGTTTATATTGAGTTATCTCAATCAGGTCCTGGTCAATATCTTATGAGCATACAGTAGTTGAGGATTTGAATGTAGACTGACTTGTAAGTCCAGATTGTTTGGCTCAGCTCCATCTTCACCAAGACAGACCAGAACAGTATCATTTCATGCAATGCCCTCTTCAGTCCAACTACAGCTGCTTTGTTCTTCCACTACTCTTGAATCACAGAGACACTTAAACTCCTCTACTGACTGAGAATTAATAGATTTAATTCCCATTTCTACTAGTAGCTACTACTAGTAGTCCCATTTCTATGAGTAGCTACTTCCTACTCATCTGCGGACCACAGTTTCAGGCTGAAGGTCGTGGCTTGAAGATGCGTACCAAACCTCATCACCATCATCAAAGATAGAGACTAGTCAGTCATTTCTCCTGCATGCTTTCTTAAGATCCTTTTCATTTGCACCACCAATATAACCAGTGAGCCAAACCTGCGAGGAGTACGATCTGGATGGAGCTGTTGTAGGCTGGATTAAAGAGTCTAGTGATTCTGGTTTGTGGTTTTTTTTCATGCTGCTTTTAACTGTGCAGTTTCATGGTATTGTCAGCCGTAAAACTATTTATTGCTGTAGACTGATGATAGGATGGAGCTGGACATCAGTAGACATACAGCGGTCTTGCCTGCAATAATTTGGCTGTTGCTCCAGTCTGCTGTGGTGAAGATGGAGCTGAGCTGAAAAGCAAAGTCCGTCTATGTTCCCAAACAATCGTAAGCTGCGATGGTTTGACATCTGATCAGGATGCTTCCTTAGCATCTCCTTTTGGAGGCTTTCTAAGTTTTTGCCAGTAAGGTGTTCAGACTCTAACATTACATTTTTTTCTCCAATTTGTGCTTTCAGTGTGTGATGAGCACCGGGAGTTCAAAGACATGAAGCTCTTGTACCGCTTCAGAAAGGACGATGGCACATTCCCATTGGATAGCGAAGCCAAGGTCTTCATGAGGGGACAGAGGTTATATGAAAAGTATGGACACACATGAGAGCACATGCTAATGCAACCATGTCTGATGCTGTTAAACAGGAAAACAAAGGGATAAAGGATGCATAGCTTTAATCTGGTTAGCATGCATTCCTCCTGAAATTGTACTACATTTGATGAGGAAAAAACACTCCTATTTTAGTTGTTGAGAGAGTTCAGGATAATACAATCAATACTTGCCTAATAGTTTGCAGTTTGTGAGCTTTTCAGAGCTTAGACTACTTTAAAGATTGAAACAGGGGAAATGATCCGGTTTGTCTGAGTTTTTATTTAATAAAACAGGGTATATTTAATAAACAATTTCCTATAAGTGATTGCATAAATAAGGGTGACTGAGGTGGTAGAACCAAGATCGAAATTTCATGACTGATTTCTAATCACCTGTTTTTACTTAAAATCAGGGGAACCTAATAGTAATTTTTAGTAATTGCCAAAATGTTTTGGTCAATAAAACTGAGTAATCTGTCATTAAAATGGCCAAATCGCAGCATTGTCTGATTATCAGGAGTAAATATTGAACACTTTCAGGCTAAGTCAGGTGTTGTTACAAGTACCTGCCTGGATGAGATCAGCAAACAAAATGTTAATTATGTGCTGCATAAACTTTGCTTTGGAGGTTGCTAAACTTCAGGACTAATGTTTCTGCTGCTTTCTGCTCAGCTTTCTCCTACATAAGAGCTTTTGCTTGCAAGCTAAATGACCCAGACAAACAGGAAACTGAAGGAGCCATTACGGTCTTTCTCTCACTGGGAATATTTTTCATCTTTTAAAAAGCTAAAAATATGTAGATTCTAAACTGAAAACAAATAATCATTTGCAAAGCAAATAAACTGTAACGCTCATTAAATAAAAAAAATGTAAGACAGTAGATCAACAACCAAGAGCTAAATTTTGTGTCATTTAACTCCTTTTTAAATGTACAACTTAAATATACATTTAAGTTGTCATTTAAAAGATGTTGTGATTGTTTCCCCAATGAGATACCGGGGCTTGTACTGGGACATTTCTTATTAAAACATCAAATGTTGAGCTACAGGATGTAAGAGTTTTCTTCTTGAAGATGTTCTGATGAATAGTGAATGACCACTCCACTCATACCGTTCCTGTTTCTTTTTTTTTTGCCCTCCTGTTGTTGATGTTCTGTTGATTGAGTGCAACAGGAAGAAAAAGCATCATTCATGTTTTTTTCTGAGAATTAGTTTCATTGTAATGGTTGTCATTAAATTAGGACACACAGAGTTCAGCTTGGCCGTGATAAAAGCCTGAAAATTTGGCGAGAGTGAAAGGTGGGGTAGGTGGCGGCAGAAATGACTGGAAACATCTTTACCGAGCGATGATGATGCACTGGTTTTGTCCGTACAAGAGCTTTGTTTACAGAACACCATAAACATGGACGATTCTTCTTCTCATCAACTTTGTATCTATTGTGCATTTTTTGATTTTAGAAATCACAATGAGTGAATTCAGGAATACAAGCAAGCTGTGTTTTTGTGCCTGAAGTGAAGTGGCTCAAACTTTTAATCACAGACCTGCTTTTTAAATAATTTTTAGTAATACACACACACATGTTCACACCCATACACTCAACTATTGCATAAGAGATTGAAATAGTGGAAGAGGACACAGCTGTCAAGTCAGCTCTTAAAGCTACATGTTTATGCAATTGCCATGGTGCAGCACACCACTCTCACAGTCATTTACACGCTTGTTTGGTAACTCAAATTACTCTATGACTACAATTAAAGCATTGGTAGACATGGAGAAAAGCTTTCAGTTTGTACACTTGTTTGTCATTTAGGTGATGTGGGTTTTCCTACTTCCTGTTGTTTGCAGCTGTCTCTCACGGTTTTCCCAGGAGAAAGCAGAGCCCTATTTTGACTCTGAGACTGTCTTCTTCAAGACTGTATTTTTTGCTGTATTTTTGCTCAAAGCCTTATGAAGTCTTGCTCTCGCTTGACTTCTTGCAGGTTCAATGAACCACTTAGTTTTTTTTTCCTGTGGAAAGTTTAGTTTTTTTCACAATCCAAGCCTTTTTTTTGTTTATGTAAACAAATTTGAATCATTTATTTTATTATGACACCCATATTAATTCTGTAAAGTTCATCAGTTGTTTAGTAAGACAGCAAAGAAATTATTAAACAACTTTTTTCTGTAGCTGAAAAAACTCTGCAAGTAAACTACTTGAGCATACAGTTTGTATTTAAGTTTAATTTCCATGTAGCTTTCCCACTGGAACAAAAACAGTCCTCCTCATACATGCATTTATTTTTTATTCTGTCCAATGTCAAAACAACAAAAATAGTCTCCAAACGCAGCAGAGAGATCTGGTTTGGACACCAGTTTCTAAATCTTGTGGGAAGGACTATAAGTATTTTTTCTCAACACACTGGTTTCTTTCTTTCGTATATCTTTGTGTGCTTTTTCTGTTTTTCTTTCCTTTTCTCTGTTTTTGGTGTGGACGTCCCTGTTATGTAACCTGATGACAAAATAAATTTGTCCAGCCTTGCTTGCCACATTTTGGCCACGTTTGATCAAGAAACTATTTTCTTGTAGCCGTTTCCTCACTTACGAAGATCCACACAGGTCCACTTTACTTGAATGGCACTTGCTAAGATAATTTGCCATAGTGAGGTTTTTTGTTTGTTGGTTGTCAAGGCTAAAAAAAATACATCAGAAAAAAATACATTCCTTAAGCTGCAACTTAGTCAGAGTCTTTGCCAACCTCAGTGAACCACACTCACTGACATGCTCCACTGATGGTTGCATATATTTTCCACTGCAAATGGAGGCTGCTTATTTTAAAATTTACTGATTATCATTGGTAGAAACCAGATCGTAAAAGTATAGAGAGAGTCAAAGAGTTCTGTGAACATATTTGTGGAACATAATCAAGCATTTTGGTGATTAAATTAATTTTAAAAGGGACAAGTTTGCATGATTTTGGTTAGTTTGACACAACTTTATCCGGATATCTTTCTGCGGATAGAAGCATTTTTTGTGGTATGGTGCAGGACAGTGAAAGGTTGCAAGTTGGACTAATCTTTATAAAAACAAAAGCTGTTCAACAAGAGAAAATGGGAAACAAAGAAACAATAGCTCCTTATATAACTGTTTTCACTCAACCTTTCCTCATCATCTCACAATAAAACCTAATTTGAATAGCTATATCTGATTTAAAGACATAACTGTAGCTTTCACTAATCAATCCAACTTTGCTGTTTCTGGGTTTTTACAAGTCAGTCGTAGTAGACTTTGTATTGAGGATGTGTAAGTATTTGCTTTTCAGGTGAAAATCTTGTAGATTCTGCTTTTTTATTTTCTTTTTACATTCATTCGAAGAAAGAACTCGTTTAAGTCCAACTAAGTTCTGCATCAAAATCAGGTACATTAAGAAATTGCTTCTACCACCAATCCCTCAAAGAAACCTTCTCCTTATATTTAACTTTTAAAACCTCTGTGAATTGCTCTCACCCGCCCACTCAGTGACCCTGAACATGACCCTGACATAGTTGGAAGTTTTTGCATGGCTATAGAGTCGTCATTGTGCGCTGGAGTGAGCCTTCCCGAATGAATAGCTAAGTGCATCTGCAGGTCAGAGTTGCCCAAGTGTCCCATTTTCTGTTATCATTCTCCATTCAAACACAGTATTTGCACAATGTTTAAGGTTTCAGGAGATGAATAATGTGTTGCATTGCTTAAGTTTTTATTTAAGTACAAAGTGCAGAACTTTGAGATAATGTATTTGAGCTAGCATAACATAGTCTATTGAGTTTAAAGGTTGATGTGGATCAAATAGCATTCAACATTTCAGGTTTGATGGTAATGATGAAGAGACATTTGTGTTTTGACTTTGGGAAAAACAGTCTTTGTTGTGTTAAATTTAAAAGTACTAATTTCACTCCACATGTTAATCCCTGAATGCTTCTAGCTCTACTTTTTTTTCTCATCTCTGGGTCCAAATCTGGCAGATAAATTGTGTCCCCAGGCAATGTGTAATGAGGGCATTGGTCTGTCGTCGTCATCAGGGCCTCTAGCTTTCTCTGAACTGTCATTACACAGTGGCTCGAACCAAACTAAGAGAACAGAACAAAGCGCCTGTGGTAATTTGAAGCTTTTTGCAGAATGAAGGCTTTTTAATGCACCTGAGTACGATTTCATTTGGTTCAAATTGGATTCATTAGGATCCCACTCTGTCTAATCAACAACACAGGAGCCGGCCTCCTTTGACTAAATTAAGTCCTTTCCCCAGGGTAAACCAGCCTTCTGCGTTTATTGATTAGTGCAAAATGTCCCCAGACCCATGACCATCTCTCTTGTGGTAAATAATACATTTTCTGCTGGGTTAAATAAAACATTCGCTCTACTTTTCTTAAATGCCCTGACAAACAGCAAATAAATCACTCAATTTTGAGAACAGGAAATGGAAAGTTTGTAAATTTATCCAAAGTTCCCTTTAATGTCTTCTTTGGTTCGGTCATATTTTCTGTTTTGGCTCTATGTTTGTTGCTTTCCAGCTGTGATGCATGCAGTGTCTTTTAAATATTACCTGTTCAGTCGTCAGGCAGGTAGCACTGGTCATTCTGGTCTGTTGGCTCTTTCTTAACTGGTCACCAGTTACTGGGTATTTTGTCCCTGCAGCCAGAGCAGGTGTGTACATGTTTATACAGTAATTAATATTTAGGAGTTCAAACCGGTTGCAAAAATGTACTTTGGCTCTGCAAATAATAGCCAATAGGCAGAGACACAGAAAGGTTAATGCTACAGTTTCTGACTAGAACATGTTTTGACATGTGCAAATGATGCAACGAAGCACATTGTGTCTGCAATGACTTGCATGTCTTATATAATTTAAGCAGGTAGATGATTAGTTTATGGGTGTAATTGTTAAACGGCAGCAGGAGAAAAGATTTAGATATTCTGGTCTTTGCAGGTGTGTGTGCCACTTTATTTTTAGTTCTCCCTGTGTCTCATAGTGCCACTCAGAACACGTACTTCTACTTCAAACTGAATTAATTGACTTACAAAAGTAAGCTGGTAATAATTATCTAAAGTAAACACCAGAAGAAAAGTGTTGAAATTGTACTTATTTATTTTTGACCAAGTGTTTTATACCTAATGCTAAAGTCATTTTTAATTTAGCCCAGCAGATGTACAGGCTTTAGCATTGCCTTTTACTCTTTTTTTTTTTTTTCAGTCATGTTCCTTGATGTTTATGACAGAAATGTGGTATTTAGCACTGCAACCTTGGAGCAGTGGAGTGATTGTTATCATGCATTTCAGCTTTCTGTGTCCCTGTTGAGCTGGGAAAGCCTCTGGCTCTCCTTGAACTATGAACACTAAACATGGGAAGGGATTGTTTTGAGTCCAGACGTTCTAGAAAGCTAATGAACTATATTTTAGGACATTTCAGCTAAGCTGAGTTTAAATGTTCACTTCTCCCTCTTAAGTATTTTCCCATCTTAAACGGAGAAACAAAACTTTGGTAATGATAGTGTTGTAGCCATTATGGTTGGTGGATGTATTTCTTAGTTATTTCATAGTTTGCCATGGTTTTATCCTTTTTCCTAAAACAGGCTGATGAACAGTGAGAACAACCTGATCCAAACCAGAGAAGAAGAAGGGATGGCGTTTGAGCGCGCCCTGGTCGCTTCAGAGTTCATTGACTGGCTGCTGCAGGAGGCGGAGATGCCCACCAGGGAGGAGGCTGAGCAGCTGGGACGGAGGCTGCTTGAACATGGCATCATTCAGCATGGTGAGGAGGAGAAGTAATGTTTGCACTGATGATCTTATTATGTGAAATCAACTTGTTTGAGCTTTAGGCCATGTTATAACTTTATTCCCTCATAGCCAGAACATTAATTCAATTTCTTTATTCCTTTCATGTTTATTTGAAAAGCCCTTTAATTTGTCCATCTCCTGTGTTGGCCACTTGAGGTACCTAAATGCTTGGTCTCATATGACGTGCTTTAGGCGGCGTGTAGAAAACAGCAAGAGCTTCTTAAAGAGACAGAGTCCAATTTCTAGGCATTAGAAAGTTAAGTTATGATTTATATATACTCACAACAGTTTTATAACAACTGGAGATAACATAGTTACTTGATTATACTATAAAAGAACACTATGAGCCTGGAAAAAATTTCCAGGCTCATAATATCAGTCCTTTAAGGAAATGGTTGAATGAGAATGGGCCACAGCGATAAACCAGCGGAAACTTGGCCACTCCCAAACAGCGATGATTAGCACCTGCGCAACACTGGTCTCTACCTGATAGAAAATGTTTGTATGTGTGCTAAAGTATATTGAGTTTCATCTATTCATTTTTGGGTTTTCTATATTTAACTTGGTGATTTCTGGTTCAAATTATTGGTGTTTTTGGAGTTAAAAGTCTTTTTCCCCTTGGATACCAGCTACTGTTGTAGATGCTGGATCACTAACTCTTAAAAACTTTCATTTAATCACAAATATTAAAAAAAACCTTGTTAGCATGTAAAGCTTTGGCAATCTGTTTCATTTGAATAAAATCATTGTTCATATATTTTATATATTTTATATTCTATATTTTATTAAAACATTGCACCTGAAGATAAGAAAATAGGCCAATAAGGTCTTTAGGGAGTATCTGAAAGTTTTAAATATGGAAACTGTGTTAGTCATTCTCCTAAACGTTGCTTCTGTTCATCTTAGTCGACAATGACCCATATTTTATCTCACATTAGCCAAGATCACATTTAATTTTTTTCTCAGAAATGGTCAGATGACTCTGCAGTTGTTGGGTGTATCAGAGATGGACAAGAAGCTGAGTACAGAGATCTGGTGGATCGCTTTGCTGCATGATGTGGGAACAATCATCTCATCTTGAATGTAAACAAAACAAATTTCAGAAGAAACAGGTTTAGTTCGAACCCCACTTCCATCATGGGGGAAGAAGTGGAGGTGGTTGAGGAATATAAATACCTCGGTGTTCATCTGGACAACAGGCTGGACTAGAGACGCAACAATGAAGCCGACCATAAGACGGGACAGAGCAACTGAAGAAAGCTAAGATCCTTCAAGGTTTGCATCAAGATGCAGCAGATCTTCTATAAGTCTATTATTGAGAGCATCAGCTCTTCTGCTGTCATCTGTTGGGGCAGCAGCATCAGAGCCACGGACCTAAAAAAGCTCAACAGCCTGATAAAGAAGGCTGGTTCTGTTCTGGGAAGAACTGTGGAACATCTGAAGTTGACGATACAAAGGAGGATTTTTCATAAAATCAAGAAAATCATTGACAACCCTGACCATCTTCTTAATGAGACTGTCATAGAAAAACAAACTGTTTTTTAAGTCAGAAGCTTCTTCAGATCCGTTGTAATACAGACCACTACAGGAGATCCTTTATATATATTAGGTTTCTATAAATGGAACTGATTTGATATAAGAACAAAATGCTGCATTTCCTGTGGGCATTCGGGCATAACAATGGACCGACGCTGCATCATGTGAAAAAGTTATTTCTGCTTTTTCTTTTTATCCATCTGTTCTCTCTTCTGTGACTCACTTCCTGTCCTCCAACTCCTTAGCAGAGCTGAGTGTCTTGAGGCCAGAAGAATGTGGCGACACAGCACAAACACGCTAACGCACTCTGAGAGGCACGGGTCCGTGCAATCTCAGCCCCATGAACACCAAACTAAAACCAGAACATTAAATGTCAGGTGATCTCTGTGGGATCATGGAGAGTTCTTCTGCTGCACATAAACAGTACTTCCTATAATATTATGAAGTAGTCAGAATAATGAATTTGAATTAATTAATTAAAGAAACACATTACAGGACTGCTGATGTTGCAAAGAAAAATCTGCTTCCCTCTTGTTAATGAATATACTTTGGATAATGATGAGATAATAGAGTTCTTGTGAAGTATGAAATGCTCTGGACAGAAAGAACTCTGTGTCAAAGAACTAATTTCTCTGTTCTGCCAGAGTACGGGACATATAGGCCTTAATGATACGTGACGCAGAAACCATGCAAACATTACCAAAAAGCAAAGTGGAAAACACGATAAATATGTAAAAATGCAGGAACATGACTGAACACAAATCACAAAAAATGTCATGAAATGTCCAAGTCAATAACATGAATATAGAATATAAATCAAAATTGAACACCACCAACCTCACATCTTAAACTGTATGTAATATTTTTTGCTCCCTGAGCAACTGTCTGTTTTTTATGTTTTGTTTCCTGTTTTGGTTTTATAGGTTTGGGCTTGGCTGTATTTTGCAGCTGTGGTTTAACTGCTTGAACTGTGTCAAATGATAACTGGTGTTATCTGATAAGTTTAGATAACAGACTAATAAAATATGTTTAAAAGTGTTAAGATTAGTTTGCATTTATCATATTTTTGTTTTGTTTTTATAGCATAAGCGTCAGGGGAACGTCACACACTTCATGAATTTACATGTTGTGTAGAAAACAAAATAATTTTCCAGTTTTTGTTTGTTCCAGTCACCAACAAGCATCATTTTGTGGACGGGCCTCTCCTCTACCAGTTCCGGATGAACTTCCGGCGACGGCGGCGGCTGATCGAGCTCCTCCACGAACGCAGCCGTGGCATCCCCGAGAGCCATGACAGCCCTTTCTGCCTCCGCAAGCAGCCGTCGGACGGAGGCAACACCAGCTTCCTCTCAGGTACCCAGTGAGCCGCAGAACTAATGCGGCTGCATGTCCAGCTAAGTTTAACGCTCGCCTGTTTTGAAGATGTCATCACATTTTCTGGGAAGCTGTAAATTAGTATAATTTTAACTATGTAAATGTTTTTGTGTCCATATCAAGACAACAATCTAGTTGTAAAGGTTGGAAATGACCCCTATCATTCTGTTGTAAACAGTGACATATTTACCTAATTTGCCTTATCTTCTGTTGACTCGGATACCAGAACAGAGGCGCACTCCCACTCATTAATGCTGGTATCCATGGTTTAGAAAGATAACACAGGAGGAGTCCTGATTGTGTTGCTATGTGGAGTCACACAGTGACTGGGCTCCCATCATGAGCTCAGAGCCCATTTATTGGGATTTTAATTTGATTCCTCCCTCTATTACAGTATAATCTGGTCTGTGACTAACAAGTTATATACACAACAAATTATGCAATTGTTTGAAGGTGTGAAGACCTTTTCTAAGCTTTGGATTTGATGTATTAATGCCATGTCAAATACATTTTAGATGGAAAATAGTTTTGGTGTTTTATTAAAAAAAACAGCACACAGAGTGATATAGCTTGTAAAGAAAAAAATTAAAGTTTCTGTAATTTTTTTTACATTTTATATTACAACATGTTTTTGTTTAATTCCAACTTTCTAAGAGTTACATTTGAATCATTTTCATTTTTCTGCATGTCAGAGGCAAGTTGATGCAGTTGCATTTTTAACCTCTTGATCTTTTAATTCTGCCTCAGTGAGTCCCACTAAGGAGATCAAGGTGGTGGTTGGAGTTCGACGAAGCAGCATGAGCAGCAGCTGTGGCAGCAGTGGCTATTACAGCAGCAGCCCAACGCTCAGCAGCAGCCCACCGGTCCTCTGCAACCCCAAATCTGGTAGGTCAGCATGGAGGGACTATCAGCTGCAATCTTCATTCTGTTTGTATAAAATCTAAGATTTTGTGCAAATGGGAGAATCCAGGTTTCTAAAGCTCAGTTTTCTGCTTTCAGTGTTTTATCAGGTTATTTTGCTGTTAGTAAGAATCAGTCATTGCTCAATTAAAACTGATATAAAGCTTAAAAAAACACTGCCTTTCGAAAACATTTACCCCACTCTCACTTCTAATCACAGAGTACAGAACAAAAATTATTCTGTATTTTATGTGACAGACCAACATAAAGCACAATGATGTACTATTTCCAAAACGTTTCACATCTTTTACTCAATAAAGCTCAGCCAGATTATGTGAGGGGGATGTGTGAACAACATTTGTTTTTTCTTCAGTCTTGTCATTGATACTTAATTAAACTTAGATCTGGACTTTGATTAGGTCATTAATACACATATGCTTTGGTTTGAAAAAATGTATTACAATCTAAACCTGCGTTGGACTACTTCACAACTGTATTACTTTATAAATACTGTTGCTACATCAATAAATGTTCTAATAACTAAATGCATTGAAGCATAGAGCATCTTTTCATGCTCCCCTCTGTTTAGATTAATGATGCAATTCAAAATATTTTTGCATATAAAGTCATAGGGATGTGTGTATTGAATAGTGGAAGTCAAAGAAGGGATGGTAGCTCTCTTTTAGGAAGTAATGTGCCTCTGGCTGTTACTTCCTAGTATGTGACCTATTCTCCCATTTTCAAAACGCAGTCAAACACAAATGTTTTTAAGCAGATGAATACAGTAATTTATGTATTTGTATTTTCAGTGTATATGCTCATTGTTTTAGTTTGCAGGAATGCATGTCCATTATGTCCAGGTCTATAATTTTGTCTCTCTGTCACTTTACAATGTGTTTTGTCTCTGTGTTTCTTTCTCAACAGTTGTGAAAAGACAAGTGACGCCAGAGGAGCTTCTGACACCAGGAGGGCCTTTTATAAAGAAGACTTTCACTGTACGATCGCACAAACACAGAGGAGTTCTACATTTTTCACGCTACTGCTCATAATGATGAATAAATGTTCAAACCCAAGTCTTTGGTCCTCTCTCAGTTTGTGCCTCAAGAAGACAAATATTCACTGACAATATTTAGCATATGATTAGCTACCTGAAATTCTTTACACTTCGTTTGCTATCAGAAGCAATCAGATGTATTTTCAAGATTTCTCCTTTTGTTTTGATTCCTCAGATTGTGGGTGATGCTGTGGGCTGGGGCTTTGTGGTGCGAGGAAGCAAACCCTGTCACATCCAGGCAGTGGATCCTGGTGGACCGGCTGCTGCAGTTGGCATGAAGGTAACATCCGCTGAGGTCAAACATCCAGAGGACCAACATTTACTGCAAAATCAGACCTGTTATTTATTGTAAATAAGATCCAGATAGACATGCTTCAACTAAATTATAACCACAGATGACAGATTGGTGAGGATGTGCGCACTAAGCAAACGTGGATGCATGACTGGCTAAGAAAAAGAAGGGAAAAAAATGAACTTCTGGACCTTTAAAAGAGCAATATAAGAAATCCAATTTGAAAATATATAGAGTTGCTTTTTTAACTGTATGCTAATTACCTGGCCATTATGGTATAAGTAGCAGATGTGCACTAGAATCTGCATTATGTTTTTCCAACATGGACGGTCTCCTGACATTTAGCAATTTGATTGTTTCAATGCATTTAAAAGAAAAGTATTCAAATCACTGAAAAACATTTCTGTCGCACATAAAGATAAATGAGGTATTTCTTGTAATATCCACTAATTATTATCTAACACACTACAGTAAAACTGAAACATTATGTTTTAACAACTAATCTTAAATAGTTCTTTCCATTGAATGCTTTTTAAATGTTCTTTAAAAAGTAAATGTTTTAGGACAGTGGTGCCCAAAGTGGGCCGGCATCCTGCATGTTTTAGTTCTCTCCCTGGTGGTAGTAACAACTTTTTCAGCTTGTCAGTGTTCTTCTTAGACCTTCTAATGAGCCATCATTTGATCCAGGTGTGTTAAAGCAGGGAGAGAACTAAAACCTGCAGGATGCCGGCCCTCGAAGACCGACTTTGGGCACCACAGTGTTAGGAGAAATGTTAGAGAAGGAATAGAAAAGAGGAACTATTTCTGTGGCTTCTGGCCGCAAAGGGAAGACAGCAAGGACAGCAAAGAGCCTGCGATGTCCAAAGGAAAAACCAAGAAAACTTAAATGTAAACAAGGTAATGTTTCCTCTGCTGCCTCAGCTGGCATGCAAATATGTCAACCAGAGCCACAGCTAAGAATTCTGGGAATTCAGTGGGGACCTAAGCCTCGACATGAAAAATGAAGGAGCAAGACGAGAGAAGAAGATCAAATGTCTAAATAAACAAACAAATCAAATCATGTGAGCTAAACTGAGTTGAAGATGAAGTCTTAGTACGGGAACTGAAAGAGGAAACTGTCAGTTCTTCTTTGGTCGCTGTTATTACCATGGAAATATTGTGTATGAAGGTTACAGAGGCCTCACTGCTGAAAATAATCCCACATGTATTTCTGCACTGCTGCATCTGGAAATGCCGTTGTGATTATATAGTTTTTCTTTAGAAGTCAATATTTCTGCCATGTGAAGGGAAAAATGGCACATAGTTTCAATTGCAGACATATAATTTAGTATTTTATTGTGAATATTATGAAACATAAAGTATAAGTATAAATCATTGTGTCTCATAATTTTCACTCTGACTTATAAATTCATGATTCCTCTTTTGGATCTCACACTTTAAGTCATTTAAAGATTTTGAATGTTGCAATTATAACTTTGAATAATAACATAACATGTCTCATCTTTTAATTTTTGTGTGTGGCATAAATTAGCCCCATACAGTTCAGCTTCTCAGATCAGAGCCTGAGCAGGTTATTCAAGCAAATCCGTCTCGCTCCGTTAACAATGACTGGTTAAGTTTCTCGTGAGCCACAGCCTGGTGGGTTTATTTGCTTGCACTTCCTCGAAGGTTGCCCTACTTTCATCTCACCTGAGTAGTTTAGCGATGTATAATGAAATGTCTGAGCTTATAAAGTGATGGCACTGCCGTTCAGGCAGGAGGTCAAAGGAGAGGGTGAGCTCAGGCTGCAGGTTGTAAAATCATTAACAGGCCTTTCTCATGTTTAACCGCCTAACTATGATCTCAAAGTTTGCATCTTTGTCTTTCTCCCAGTGAGCCTGTTTCACAAGAGATTTCTGTGTGTACTGAACGGGTAGCCTACGTCCCAATTGCAAATTTGTACAAGATTGCTGCAGTCGGTTCAAATTGAAAACATTTTAACGACAAAGTGAGAGCCACGGTGTTTAATACAGGTTGCATTTATTGAACTGGATTGTGGGAACGAGCGGGGTCTGACTGGCTGTTAAAGCTACAGTTTGACATTTTGGTAAACACTCTTGTTGAGACTCTCCTGGATTCCTGTTGTCACTTCAAGGTCTCCAGGAAACCAGTGCGCTCAGCAGAATCCCTTCTGCTGGCAGAGATTTGTGTTTGGACCGCTCAGTGAAAACACTGGGTTTTTTTTCAGATTTTATTTCATGCCGCATCAGAAAGACTGAGATTTAATATCACATCTATCTCTTTCTATGTGCAGATTTGTCTTTATTTAATCTGTCCACAAACCTGCAGCTTTTGCCCAAGTAAACCTGAAACTGGTATAAACCCCTTTCTTTCTCAGTAATCAAGAGCTCCTGTTAGTTTGCACTGTAGCATTTATATATTTTGGTTTACAATCTTTGTCTTTCTCTAACATCTCTTTTTCCACAAGGCCTCACTGCATCTATGATCTGTTTGTTTTTGTTGAGGATGGTTTGCTTTTCCTTCACTCTGTAAAACAGATTTTTAACTCTCTTGCTACAATGAGCTGGAGAGTTCAGCTGGGCCCCTGCCAGCACTTATATTCCCTGAGCTTGAAAGAAAAAGAGCAGCAGGGGGAGAGTCCAAGAGGAATGTGTACAGAGATAGTTAAGCAGGTTGGTGGAACGGAGCAGTGAAGAAAAATCTTGAGAATTGCCTTATGGGAAACTGTTTTTTTTTTAAAGCTTCTTAATAATACATAGAGAACAATTCAGAAGTTTAAAGGCAGCTAAACTCAGTATTTGACCCAATATTAGGCTGCATAAGTTAAATGTTTGTGTAAGCTAACTTTTTGTTAAGTATTTATTGAGATCTGAGATTGATTTCCTCGATATATTTCCAGCAGTTTCTTTCCTTCACTACTGATTTATCAGTCAAAATAATTTTTGTTCTTTAGTTTACAGTAAAATGCTGCCATAAGCCCGTCAACATGCACTTGTATCCTTTTCAGGTATACTGGTCATTTCTTCCCCATTACCCAACTTTTTTGATTTGGCATTAAGCAGTCTTAATGCCAAAGCTTTTGGAGCTTTTGCTCTGACTACAGGTTAACTCTTGCCCGGCTTTGGGGAAACATTATCCATCTTTGATGACTAAAGATGCAGCTATCTACTCACTCTGAAGGAAATGTAATTACATGACTCTAGTATCCATCCCTAATCCAATATTTCTAGAATTGCACTGCTCATGGTGGGAGCATGTTGGAGCAGCTGTGCTAGATTAGGTCTCATTTGTTCTTTTTTGTAGATTTTTGTTCATCATTTTTGTGGTTCAGATATTGCATGTTTGGACAATTATTCTTTTGCATTCTTACTTTCAGACGTTTGTTCTGATGTGCAGCCGACAGAGATGTGAAAAAAGAACATCAAAAGGAAATGAGGCAGATTAGCAGTGCTTGTCAACAACTTAAGGTTATCATCCAGGAAATGTTATCGTGGAGCCCCCAACAACGCTTTGAAGACATTTGGATGATATAAAATACGGCAACCTTTACTTTCACTTTGGGATAAATAAAGAATTGAATTGGGCTGAATCAGGAGGATGCTCATAGTTTGAATAAAATATTTACCCCATGCAATCCTAAGAGCAAACTAATATATCTATTTAACTTATTACAAGTCTCTTAGACATTTTGGACTATCAGCATTGTAGCTTAGACTCTAGTTTTATACAACAGGGCAGCCAAAATAAAAATAAAAAAGTTTTACATTTCTCTCTTTTTTTTAAATTGATAAGAAAAATTAAAAAAGTTATAAATTTTTAAATTGATCAAATAAAAAAATTGAAAGTGCTGCATTGCATTTTAACCCTTAGATGTTGGGTTAAAACACGAGGTCATGTTATCAGTCGCCACGCTGTTGCAGCTTTGGTAATAATGATAAGAGTCTCAAGGTTTATGTGTGTAAGAAGTGTGTTTGGGCTGTGGCTGTCATGCTTTTATAGTGCTTTTGCTGATAACAGTAATGACTCTATTTGCCTAAAATTTGCTCAGTTAGACGCTTTGCTGGTTATTTCCAGCAAAGCTATTAAGATTTTAAAGTGTCCTAAGTGTTGTTGTTCTGTTGTTACAGATTACTCCTCTGATGTAATGTCAGTTTAGGATGTTTTTATTGGCTGCACTAACTAATAACTAGTTATTAAAACACTGTGTTTTGGTGTAATTACAGAAACAGTTTCAAAATAATCAAAACAACCATCAGACGAACAAAAACATGCAACTAAGCAGGAAGAAAATCCATCAACCAATTGTTTGATGTTGATTTATATTTTTATTAAAGACTACCAGAAGTATTAGTTAGTTATTTTTACACTGTGATCCTTACCGATGTTCAGCAAAGTCAGAAAACTAAAACCAAGAATATGTTCTATAGTATTTTTCTTGCACAAATGAAAACGGACATGCTCAACATAATGTGTCTGCTGTTTTTTTTTTCCAGTTCCTAATACCTTCATCATTTTATCTCTGAAGCATCCCTGTGTTTTCTGTGTATTCATAACTGCAAAAAGTGTTTTTGCTAAATAATTTTTTTTTGCAAAAACAATTGCTAAAGAGATTTCAATTTTAAAAATTGAAAAAGTTGTGGAATCACCTTAGGAAAAGCTTGAAGCAGCTCTCCTGTCCGCCTGCAGGTGTGTCAGTTTGTGGTGTCTGTGAACGGCCTGAATGTCCTCTGCCACGACTACCGGACCGTCAGCAACCTGATCCTGACCGGCCCCAGGACCATCGTCATGGAGGTGATGGAGGAGGCGCTAGTCTGACGAGGCCTCCCAGGAAAAAAGATACTACCATGTCGAACAGAAGTGAGGAAATTAAACAAGGACTTTGAACTTCTTCACCAGACCAACATGGACGACCTGCAACAAAGCTCTCATTGCATCTGGTCTGATACTGAGATGTCTGATTTGAGTAAACAGCTCATCTTGCTCGCCGTCGATCTTTTTTTAAATTTTGCCTTCAGAAGGGAAAGGGCAAGAATCCCATCAACCACAAATGTGGGGAAACGGAAAAAAATGACCAAACTGTATTCCTGGTTTGAGCACAAACTGAATCTGTTTGCTGATTCTGAGAGAGTTTTAAATGAATGTTACAGGACTCGACGCAACGCCTTTCAGCATAATGTGGAGATAAGCAATCATAAGGGAATCAGGGTAGACGCTAAGTGGGTTTGTACATTTCAAGAATATATTCCATGACCTTTGCCCCAGAAGACTTCTCCTGCTGTTCAACACTGCCCTCTACTGAACAGAACAGAAAGACGCACATTTTACATGCTGTCGGTTTTAGTTTAATCCCGTTTATTTATTTGTTTTAAGAAAAACATCATTTTCAAGGATACATTTGTTAAATGCATAGGTGTTTATAATTTGTGGAAATGGAAAAGCACTGCTTGCATTACTAAAAGAAAACAAATAAAAAAACCCTGAAGATTTCTTGATTTACAACACCAAAAAGTCATATTTGTTAAAAATAGAACTGTTGTCTGAGCAGTAACTCATTCTTTTTTTTACAAAATATCATTTTTGTTTAATCTTTTGTTTTTCATTTGTTGCTCAGAGACTATTTAAATCAATAATTACACTGGGGAAGAATACTAGGGAAAGTGGATGTTATTCTTGCAAAAATTGGATTATAATGTGACGAACTAAAAATAAAATTCACTTTTGCAAGTTAAACTAAGCTGCATATTTTCAACTATTAAATGATTGACCTCACTCAAAGTATTATTCACAACCTCACAATACACAACAGCAGTGACTGTAATGTAATTTTGAATTGTACGAAAACTATTAAGACTTTATCTTTGCTATATAGTTCCAGTTCCAACTTTTTCTCATTTAGCAATTCATTTTTCTCTATGTTGTAAGAATCACCAACAGGTTTTCTAATTTTTTCGGGATCTACTTGAAAGGACCTTAATAGGGAAGTTGTGGAATCAGAAGGTCAGCCTCCACATCAGCATATTACTGGATACTTTTAGACTGTGCCAAAATGTATTTAGAAAGGCTGCCATTGGTATATAACATCTGAAATCTTTACTGGTTTAGAAGAAAAGTGTAGCTAAGTGTTTCTCATTGCTCATGCAGTACAGCTATAATCTTTAGCAACACTTGTTTACATGTTTGAGTTAAAACCACACTGTCTGTGTCAGTAGATAGACTTGGTTCAGACCTTAAAGAACATTGAATACTTCAGATAAGTCAGATTTTTATGCCTCTAATATCACTAAGCTGTGCAATTATTGTGTCAAATGCCTTCTAATGTGTTTGTTTAGTTGTTTGCTGTTTAGATATTTTTGGCAGGAAGACATGGATGCTGTAAATATGTTCATATGTAGCTTTATCTTTTAATCCAAAGCTCTTCTTGAGTATCACAGCACTGATTGACCAGACAACCCAGAACTCATTTCAATGTTTGATTCTCTTGAACATAAAGAACTAATGAAACATTTCTACAGAACCGTGAGGAAAACTGATGTACATCATGTCTTTCTCTTAAAGCGGGGAGGGAAATCATGACGGATTCTCGGTTTTCTATTGGAGAGATAGAGATTTAATCTGCAAGAGTTTGATGTGAGGATCTTTCACATGTTTGCAGTGCTGATCTAAAATAATCTTCATTAAGCTGGTCTTGAAAATAATGTAGATGTTGGACCAGGTTTCTCTGATCACAGTTTGTTTGCAAAGTTGATGAAAGGTGATTTGATTCATTGCTGCATTTTCAGGTAGTAGTAATTTGCAGAGCTTTAACATGTAATAATAATTTTAGGGGGAATTGAGGTGTTGGGTTGACTTAAAGCAGGTTTCCTGGCTTTTTATCTAGAAATGTTTGCCTTAAGACCTTATTTAGCTGCTAATTATAGTTGGTTATCACCCGATTTCTCAACTTAATGCATTAAAACTTCCACTGACAATCAGTGGCCGTTTTCACACAGCAGTTAAATGGGATGTAACCAAAAAACACAGTGATGATGTCACTGTTCCTCTTCCACAGTTTGTGAAATCAAAAAGTCAAAATTCAATGCATTTTGGGGAATTTTATGACACATTTTGATTATTTTGTGTCTTGCCCCAGATTCTTAATCCAAATTAGTGACACCACTGACAACAGTGTGTGAGTTTTGACCTACAGATAAACAAATACAACAACTGTCGTGCCCTGACCCTGCTGTGTGGAAATGGCTAGTTTTTCTTTTCTTTTTCATAAAAGCAGCTTGACAGAATGTAACTTAATGTCTATATTGTCTTTATTAGTTTTATGGGAATTTCTACTCACTAAAGGGACTTTAGACACTAGTGAATCACTTGTGTTTGTTTTCCTTTGTTTCCAGAGGTTCAATGTTTTAAGACGACAATATAAGCTTAGCGCCTGTTTCATTACAATGTTTTAATGTACAGAAAGGTTAAGTGTTTAATAAAAACCTCTTTTCTGGGATTGTCTCCTTATTTCTACTCGTTGTGCATTTTCAGTGTTCAAATGTGATCATTTGATCCTCTTTTGAGCATGTTACAGGAACTAAGAAATAAAAATTAAACCAGCACCTAAAAATTAAACAACCCAAAAGTTATTAATTATAAAAATGATAACCCACTGAGCCAGGGTTAGCTCAATATCATCCATTTTAAATAAACTATTGTATTCGTGAACTTCTTTACTGCATTATTGTACTGCATTGTCATTTGATGTTCATTTTGGTTTTGGATGCAAACATAAAAACTTTTATCTCACACAACCTCTTCCAACTTACAATTAAACAGAACAAACTATCATAAATGAAGTCTTGTCATTTATGATGGGCACAGATTCAGACAGCTACATCCGAAATTTTAGCATCTGTGACAAACTTCCCCTTAATCCATTCGTGGCTGTTTTCACGTTTATTGTGCTGTTCATATTAGCCTCGATGTTTGGAGTTTTCTGGAGCGCAACGCGAAGCTCGATATCATTCACAGCAAAGACACATGTTTTTGTCACAAAGACACATCATTTCCCGGACGGATCATCCGGGAAATGATGGACAGGGAGAGTCTGACGTAAAGGACCTGGATGGCAAACAAATTCTGGGGTTTATTATGTGTCTCTGCTTATTTTCAAGCCCAAATGAGTAACTTCAGTTAAAAAACGAGCACAAAAAAGCGAAACTTTAGAAAAAAAAACAAACCCAAAGCGGCTTATAATAATTGGACTTGAAGACAGAAACTTAAAATAGTTCCTGTTTTTCTAGCAACGAAATGCGCATCTCTCTCCATTGTTTACATTTCTGTCGCGGCGGTCGCTCGTCAAGACGCGTAGACTAAATAAAATTCAATTACAATAGGAAATAGTAACGCACAGTAACGCAAAGTCATTTTGTTAAGTATCTGTTGTCTGACTACTGGATTTGAAATAGCAACGCGTTACATTACTCGAAAAAGGTGGTCCGACGTCGGTAAAGCGGTACTTTACTTACTGACATCACTGCTGGCTGCACACAGTCTCTTTCTTGATGCACTAACACTCTGGTACCACAAGAGGGCAATATTGCTCTGCACAATCCAACTTGCACATTCCTCTGAAGCAGATTTTCCCAACTCATTTTAGCTTTCTTTCATTTAGAAGAAATAAAAAGGACAAACAGCCAAATGTTTGGCAGTGGATTCATGACCACCTTCATGTTTCCTCTTGTTAAAGTCCAGATATTTCCACCCCTTTTACGTCCTTATTCATTTTGCACTGATGCAATTCACTGACCTTTTCTTTTCCAGCACAGACAGACAATCCTCTGAACAGCCTGACTCCTTTGAAATGATTTCTGAAGCCTGATCTTTCTAATCTCTCTGATGCAAAACACATTTATTTAGGATTCTCTGCAGCAATATCGTGGAGGCACTGTGTGACACATATTGGTGACTATGATAGCTACAAACTGTATCAATAAACGAAGTAAGGCTTTATTTGCTGTTGAAAATATTTTTACATCATATATGCTTCTGATCTTACTTTTTGTCACACTTGTTTCAGATCATCATACTTGTTTTAATTTCAGATAAAGATTAGAAATGCGGTATTTGAATGATAATTACGTTTATGGAGTAAACAAGGATATGCAAATGAACCTGATCTTATGTGAAAAAGTAATTACTCCCTTTTTCAGTCATAGATTAATTTTGCGTAGTCCTCACATTTTTTCCATGCTGTCAATCCTGTAGAATAAATGAAACACTTGAAGAGAAATCTGTCAACATAAAGCAAAGGTAAAGGTAAGGTGCTGCATTGCATTTATCCAGACTGTCTTTTTCTGATGTTAACATTTGTTTGGTAACCAGAAATATTTAAGTGTTACAAAAAAAGCAAAAAAATAAAAAAAAATAAAGAAATCTTTAAGAAGGCACATACTTTCATATCACAGAAAAAATATTGCTTAAAGCTGATGTTATCAACCTTAAACATAAATACAGTGAAGAAAGGCAGAAAGGTTAAGACAGTGCAGTATCATCTACCATGTTTTATTTATTTTTATTTTTGTATTTCCTGCAATAGTGCACAAACCAAACACAAGTTACCATGGAAATAAACCCCGAACAGAATCAAGACATCGTCATGACATTAAAACCCTAACTTACCTCGCTAAGCTATTATCACAGTGCAGCTCCAAAAAGGTTCTGGCATCCTAAAAAAAGCTCCAGGTGAGACTGAGAAACCTCTGAACTGCTTAAAGAAGATTATTAGCCAGTAAAAGCGTATGGAATAACAACATTTGCTGCTTCATACTTTTAGCTAGATCAGCTCCATTAAAATCTAACCCACAGCCACAGCTTTCTTGAACCATCCCAGATTATTTTCCCCATCAAACAAATGAAAATAGGCAAAAGTCTGAACACTATTAGCAGAATGTGCAAGTATTTAAATGAGGTGATGTAACAAGAAGCTTTTGTGTTGAACTATGATCTAGATGTTGAAAGCTTTCATTTCAACTATAAAGAAAGTCACATAACTGGTACGTTGGTTCTTGCAGATGCAAGAGAGCCACATTTTCACTGTCTGGATATAGAAATATGTAATACCAGCTCTGGCTTGCATGTTTAGATGGATTCAGACAAGCTGTTAGTTCAAGTTTAAAACAACCGCATGGTCTTTTCCTCTACTGTGTTCGATTTGCCTTAGAAGATGAAGTCCAGATCTGGGATTGATGTCACACTAGTTCTGGTTGCAATTTGAAAAACCTATGAGAATGTCTCTTTGCTTTGGGGATGACTAAAAGAAGCAAAACAATCTTCTAGCTGGGTGGTTCTCTTTATTTGCATTCCAACAATAAAGCAGCATTTTCACAGGCAGAGGTTCCCATCAGTGTCCATGTTGGGTACTGAAATCCGGACACTGAGGCCGCATTGCTGTCTGAAGCATGAACAGGCAGGAACAAGGCGGCAGAGGGTCGGATGCTTCATATATTCTTCTGTAAACCTTTGAGAGTTTATTAACAATTAGAAACAAATAGCATCCTGCTCTGTATCCCATTGAAGCCCATATTATGTATATGTTTAAGAAAAAACAGTGCACTGCCTTTGAGACGTGTATCATCTTCCCATAATATACTTTATGTTGTACAGGTGGGATCTGGGCTGTATGCCTGGGATCGTTCTTTGTGCTCCTGACTTCAGATCAAATGAGAAGTGGATTAGAAAGAGAACTATTTTGCTGAAGGAAATCAATTTTTTGATCTTAATGAAACTCATACAATATCTTGTAGGCAACATTTAATACTGAAAGGGGAACAGGGAGCTCTGGGAGAAGAAACATATTCCTCATCTTCTTTTTATTCTTTCTGGTGTCCAAAGGAGTAGACTGGCTGCACATTAGCAATAAACTCTTTGGGAACACATGATTGTGTTTTTTTTCTGCAGCTGTAAAGTACGTTTTACAGTTTCCATCAAAACCAATCAGCTTTGTGGACTTTAGGTGAATTCCTCAGAGTCATTAAAGCAATGTCAGCAATGTATTTGTTGTTCAATGACCATACTGCAGTTACTAGGCTGCCTGGCCATTGACTCACCCAGCTGTCTGTTTATCTCTCCCTTAATGCCCATTGATAAGGTCAGCAACTGAGCGTCTCTTTGCCTCCATCCATCAGTCCAGTCAGATGTACATATTTGTAGTCAGTGTACATAATGTGATATACACAGAGGAAATTAAAAGCCACCAAGCAGAAACTTCCACGCTGGTTGATCTGCTGTTTTTTCTCTTTTTGCTTTAGGGAGAGATAAATGGAAAGAGAGTGCAGAGGCTATTCAATACAGTCCAAGTAAAAGATTTATTTAGTGGCGTCAGCAGATATAGATTGCAGCGATTGTGTTTGTTTTTACACAAAATTCAGGCAGGCTTTGGTTGTGGAAATAAATAGATGCATCTGCAGAGGAACTTCAATTATTGCTGAAAATATTCCAAATGGGGCAAAAACATGATCAGAGAGAAACCTGGCATGAGGACAACGCTGGTAAGAGGACAGTGAAATTCTTCACATTCTATCACATTATAAATACACCACAAATTATGTATTATTTCCAAACAAACAATACACACATAAATTCACCCCTGTTTACTTTGATACCCGTAAATTAAAACCAGCACAACCAACAGATTTTAATAAGTGAGTGACTCATCTAGAAAACAAACACAGTTCATCTGTGTTAGATTTATTTTCAGTATAAATGCTTCACAAAATCTAAATTCTGTGAAAATCTCCGAGAGGTTTGTTGAGAAAACATTGGAGAAACACAAACATCGAAGACAAAGGTTCACAGCAGACAGATCATGGAGAAAGATGTGGGGAAATCTAAAGGCAGCTTAGTTTATATCCCGTATTTTGAGCTTTGAACATCAGAGCTCAGTTCAGTGCTGGAAAACAAACCATGTGGCTGCTGTGAAACTACTGAAATGGCAGTATTGATTAGAGACTGTGAAGAAAACTGGTGTTTTCAAATAAATGAACAGTCCAATTTACCCTGAACACACCATCCAGACTGTGACACATGATGGCAGCAGCATCAGGCTGTGGGGATGCACTGCAGTTAATAGAAACATTGAGGCTGGTCAGAGTTAGTGGGAGTTTAAATAGTACTAAATACAGGTTCGTCTTCCAGGTTGTAATGGAATGGGCAGGTAATGTGTTTGGATGGCTCAGTCAAAGTAAAGACAGAAATCTAACTGAGAATCTGTGCTGAGACTTGGAAAGTGCAGCTCATGGATGCTTTCCATTTAGTCTGACTAAACTTGAAACATTTTGCAAAGAAGAATTGAAACATATTTAGTCTATGAATTTGCAAAGTTAGTCCAGATAAATTTAAAGACAGTAATTGCGGTTGCAGTAAAGGATGGCTATAACAAAATGACTAACAATACAAACCCCTCACACACATTTCAAATATTTTAAGCGTAAAACTTATTGAAAACCATAATTTTCACTCAACTATTATGTGCTGATTTCTTTAGCACAATGACATCAACTCCCACAAAAAAAAAAATAAAACCATGTTGAAGTTTATGGTGTAAACAGGAAAAATACAAAAACCCTCAAGGATTATGAATATTTTTGCAAGTAGCTGTATCTGGTTCAAAAAGCCCAGTGGTTCCAATTAAAGTAAACCCAGTACATGTGGCATAAGCAAGAACCAAACAATTAAAACAAAGGAATCTCTCACATGGCAGTAACTGCAAAAAAACCCCCCCAAAAAAACACACCCACAACAGGATAATAATAAGATCTGTCGTATTCCTCTGATATTATGCTGAATCAATGCTGCTCTGCTGAGTTTTCATTTACCATCTGTATAATTAAAGCAGTGCTGGTCCTGAAGGGGCTTAAGAGAAGCTAGCTGCATTAAAGGCGGTTTGATTGGTGCTTTGTTTCAGAGACAAGAAAAACAGTTTGTCACTCATTTAATTTCTCCTCTATCTGATGGGTCACCAGTAAAAAGGGCAATTTTCTTTATGTGAATGATTTTGTCCATCAGTCCGCCTTCTTCTGCGTCTGGTCTTACATGCAGAATAACTTAAGGTTATTACTTGCAAATTTCTCTGAGGATTAACAATTGTCGTCTGTCAAAACACACCCTGTATAGCCTAATGAAAAGATATGGCTTCAGGCCATTAATATATTCTAATAACGTTTTAACATGTGATATGTTACATTATGACAGAGCACATATTGTAATACCAAGGAAATTCTCTGGACCAGTTTAATTAGCTTCTTGACACACAGTGCCAATAAGTGTGCCAGCGGCTTTGATGATATAGAGGTCCGCAGAGTACTCGCTCCGGGGAAATAAGAGTGTCTTTTGATTGTCAAAAAAAGAAGAGAACAAGAAGGATTTGTGCTGTTGAGTGGGGGACATGCTTTAGTGCTTACTCAGGTTGATGGGTTGTATCTCTCTTAGGCATGTTTGCAGTGTTCTTGGTGATTTCAGCTCAGGACAAGACAAAAATGTAGGCGCTCAGCTGCCAAATACTTTCTGGGATCCATAATTTTAAGTTTTGTATGTTTGGTGCACTGCTCAACTGCCTTTAAAAACCTACTTTTATTAGTTAGAGAAAGTTTTTTAGGGGTACTTTTTAGGCTTTAGGTACAGATCGCTTAAAAAATATTGCAGCAATGCAGCATCAAAAGTGACAAAGATCTATATTAATCACAGCTGACAATCAACAACTCTTCAGCAAGAAGCATTAAGCAAACATAAAAATAAGACTTCTGAAGTGATCAAAGTTAGAAATGATGCAAAAAGAAGTTTCTAGTCTGTCCAACTCCGAGTTTTACTGTGGGTGTGAGTTTTAGCAGTGATGTCTCTAGTGCAATAAATGCTGAGGAATGTTTGTTTGAGTAAATGGATGCTCAGCAGTTCCATTACTTAAGTGGAATGTTCCTGTGTCTTTCCCATTTTATAGAGTGACGAAAGGAAAATTACTTCTCAGTCACGACTTTTCCCTCCCAAGAAGCAAGCAGTGATTCAAAGTCTCCAAACATTCTGGTGAACTTCAAAAAAGCAAGTGATGAAGCAGAAAATCTGTTGCATTATTTCATGGGAAAAAAAGTGTTTGGTAACTAGAGAGATTAAGCAAAAAAAAGAAAAGAGATTATTTCTTTACATGAAGTTATTTTTCTGTCCTTATAATTGTTCTCAAACTGACGGTTGGATTTTTCTGATCGATTTTGTGCCATTGTTGACCCTTACCTTCTTTCTTCAGAAAGATAATTTCTATTTTCATCCAGGTTGTTGCTTGCAAATTATTTTTTTTTAAATTCTACACAAATGAGAAACTGTGTTAGTGTTATTAAAAAGCATTTTACAATTTTTTCATCCAACCCTTTTTTTTCAGAACAGGAACTTTCAGACTTTAAGTGCTGCTGGCTGGTTTTGCTGTGACATTTCACGACATCAGGAGCATATTGAGATAATTCTGCCATATTCTGCTCTTTCAGCGAGCTTAAATCTGTTTTACATGTGGTCAACGGAGCGTTTGTTTATCCCAGACAATAAAACAAGGTTGGTTGTTCTCTGTGTTTGAAGCAGCACACACTGTGCAGACAGCAATGACATTACAATGTAGTCCTTTTATTACTTTGGACTGAAGGATTTCTGGGAGTGGTCAAAGTACTAGTCAGTCCACTTGAACGGAGCGCATTGCTTTACTTTGGTCAACATTTGGTTCAGGTTATGAGTTGGAGCTTGAGAAGAAGAAAAGCTAAAATGTATTATTTTTATTATCTAATGTTTGTTTTGCTTGGTCATTGCAGGTTTACACATATTTCCCTTGAATTACTCACTCTCACTCACTCCACAGTTGTTTGGTCAGGGCTCAACATTGCACCAGATACCAGATGACAAGCGGACTAATAACTGTGACCCGTCGGACTAATCAGTAGGCTGTGATTCAGCTCTGTTCTCAGCTGCCCTCATATTAACCTGCAGCTTGTTATTAACACACAGCTCAAGAGAAGTGTGTGGCTGCAGGTTCACATTTTCAAATGTGTGCATGTGTGTCATTTTGAACTTGTGCCGGTCTTTAGTTTTAGATAATGAAAGAAGCAAAGCATGGTTCAGTTAGTGCATCTGCACATTTGTAGAAAAAAAAAAGCCCCGGAAGATCAGACTTTGTAGTCCAGCAGCAGTTTTTTGGGCATATGACAGAAAAAAAACAACCTTCAAATCCATCCATTCATTTTCTTACACCCTTGACCCCTCAGTGGGGTCAGAAGGTGCTGGTGCTGATCTCCAGCCAACGTTCCGGGCGAGAGGCGGGGTCACCCTGGACAGGTCGCCAGTCTGTCACAACAACCTTCAGATATATTTCCTAGCACAAAGAAACTGCATAAATAACATTTTTCTTGGCACTTGCGGCTTTTGTTGAACAGCAACTTGACATGCAGCAAATGACTCGATCTGGGAATGGAATCCATGACAACAGAGATGCAGAGAACTGAGTCACAAATAACCTTAAATCAACTGATTTCATAAACTTTATTTAACTTTTGTCCTTCACAAATAATGAATCCTTCTTGTGTTTCTGTGTTTACATAACTGTCTGTTGTTAATCAGTTAGTTAAAAATTATTTCATTTCTCTGTTTTATTTCTAAATTAACATTTATTCTTCTGTCATGTTGCACACTGCCTGGTAAAAGCTGTGTCCTTATGAAGCCTAATAAATAGGCTGGTGCTTCCTGGGAGAAATCCTCCTCTGCTCAGGAAATGATGCTTTCTCTGTTTGACAGAGCAACAATGATGGCTTGTTCCCAACAATTACAGTAAGACAGAGGAAGTGCGGAAGAGAGGCTTGATTTTAGTTTGATTTTGATTTTATCACTCCAAAAATGATGACCTGCTTCAGAGCCTTAAATGATTGGTCATATGCAGAGGAATGCTTAATGTAAGGGTTACCTGAATAATGGCCTCTGATTACAGAGTTATGGAAATACCAAAGGTAAGAAAATAACTATTTTTGTTTATTTATGAAGGTAACACTTAAAAAGTTATCGAACCGACATCACATGGCACGAATAAACTGTCCATGTTGCTATTTTATTTATTCATTTATATTTTTTTTACTTTTTTTATTAAAAAAGTACAAAACCAATAGCCTTAAAGGCTCTCAGCTCTCAGTAAGATAAAGCAATAGTGTTTTTTATATATAAATAGACATTGTCATGACATGACTTTGTGAATCATAACAATCTCATTGGAGTAAATAACATGTGGACCAACTTTTGCTCTGAGTCCTGCCTTTATTCTGCAGTACCACATTTTATGTAGGATGGAGAGAGCAGAAAATGACTGAAAGAAGGAAAAAAAGGATAAAGGGAAACAAAACAACAACACAGATCCAGGAAAAAGAAATTATAAAGGATTAAATTTATGTTTGAAGAGTAAGAAACGCTTGATGAGCAGTGTTAATTTGTGTGGACAGCTCATGTTGGAAACATTTTACCCTTCATTGCCTTAATGTTCTTACCTCAAAGTTTGGTGAACACAACATTTTATTAATTATCAGTGAGTAAAGTCCTTTTAGTATCATTGAATTTGTAGAAATTCAAACCAACAATTGACATCATGTCTACATTATAATTTTGTTTTTCTTAATCTATTTTAGTTTAAGAAAAACAGCAGAGCCATTTGCTGCTCTGCTGTAGCAGGCTGCAGAGCGCTGAACCCGACCAAACTGTGTATTCTGCTAGATCAGCTCAAAGGAGGAGCTGCACCAGTGTGTGGTCTGCTGCTACTGAGCAGCTGATAAATAAAAAGATGATGACAGGAGGACAGGAAAAGAGGAAGAGGAAGGAAGGAGGACCACAATTCTTCCTCACCTGATTATAGTGCTTGCAGCAGATGGATAGTTGTTTAAATAAGTCAAGCATGTGTGTCTGTTTGGGCTCAAAAGACACACCTGGAACAAAAGTATTCAGCGGTTTAAATCAGCCACTGGCACATTTCAGTAGCGTCTCTTTCCCATGACTCCTACTCGTAACCCCTCAGGGTAAAGTCAGGGCGACGGCTCTGCTGCAGGGAACCCAGGGAACAGAGTTACTCGGCTCAAACGTGTCTTTCCTACACACACATTGAGGAAAACACAGGAACAGAATCAGGTTTATTGGCCAAATATCTGAATGCACAAGAGTCTGTGAAAACTTTTTGATAAATTGTTATTGACTCATTATTCTGATGCAGTAAACTCTGTAAGTTGTTGTCAGAGAGAGGAACCTGAGGGAGTTTGTCCAGAGTCTGAAGGAAAAGCGACGCATTTGCCTGCAGCTTCTCTAAGGTCAATAAATCTTGGCACGATGACAGAGGAAACTTTTTTTGCAGCACTTTTTCAGTTCACTGAAGTCAATTCCCATTATTTTGAATAGTTCCATCCAAATTAAATTTATAGGATTAGCAGCCTTTAGAGGATTTGTTAGTGGGACTCATTTAAGCTTTGGACGGAGTCCGTCTGCATATTGATCCCTGTTCTTGTCTTATTCTTGAATTAGCAACATCCTGCTGGCTGTGCAGGACCAACTGATACCTGATAAAAGTCTTCAAACAATCCTGTGATATAAGGACTATTTAAGGCAAAGTTTTGGGTTTCACAAACTTCATCTCTGTTTATAAAATAACGAGGTGAAGTCTGTGCTGGCTGGTTTTGTGCATTCAGAGCAATGGTACTTTGTTTTTACCATTAAAATAATTTAGACACTGAATAGGCAAAGGACAAACAAAATGAATAAAAACTACCATCAAATGTAAACTTTGGTAGATTTTCTTTTTTCAGAAAATGTTACTTGTTGGTTAAAATCATGTAAACATTATGAGGCTGGCTGTTTGGACATTAAGTACCACTGATAGTCATGGCAGGATACTGCTGCATTTTGCTGCAGACACACTGATTTCATCCATTTCTACCAAGGTTTTTGTAAATATGCCTTTTAAACAACCATTACATTTTAAAACATCTTATTGCAACCACAAACTTTTAACCATGCATCCATAGAATAATTCGTAGGATAATTGAAAACCTGAACCTGCAGAAGTGGGTAAACTAGAGCACCAAAGACTTTATTTTGACAGAATTTAGACCCAAAACTGTATAGTTATATTATCAATCATGTAATTTTCTGAGGTTATTGTTTTTGACTGTCATGCACAGTGTTAGTTTCTAGGTTTTCAGCTCTGTGTCGACTCTTTCCATGTCATTCATGTTTCTGTGTCGGCCTGTCATGTTTCGGCCGGTGTCTGTTCCTATGCCGGGTTGTTTTCTGGTTTCTATCTTTTTAATCTGAGTCCCACAGACTCCAGTGTTTTTCTTTCTGTGTATAATATTCTGTTTCCCTCACTCACTCAGTTCTGCTCCCCTCACAGCTGACATTCATTCACAACAAATGAACTCACCTGCAAAGCTTTCCAGCAATCAGCCTCCTCAGTATTAAAGCACTTAGTTTCCTTTCATTTCTCGCTGAGGTTTCTCCTTTGTCCTGTTCTGTAAGTTCTCCCACAGTTTCAAGTTCTCCTGAGTTTTTCTTCTCTTTGTGTGTCAGTATGAAATCAGAAAGTTTGGACCTACATCTATGTACTTTATTTTATTCTTACCAGCTAGAGGTAGTTGATTTCGTCAGGTTGCTTCTCTGAGTTTCTCCCTCCTTCCACTACATCTCTGTTCTTGTCGCTGTCTTATCTATCTCAAGTTTCTTTATAATAATTTTATCAATGAATGGAAAGATAAACCAATGCTCAAGGTTGAAAGACGTTCAGAAAACCACTTGATTGAATTAATCAAAACCGTTTAAGTGTTACAAATATGGTGTCTTGAAAGTACAGGAATAAATAAATGTTTAGGACTTTTGCATAATGTGTCATATATTCACTTTGTAAAATATTTGGATACAGTATGGCATTTAGTTTATCAGCCTTTAGTGGTAAAATTGCATAAAGTCCAAAAACCAATTAGAGCATAAGACCTCATAAGAGACTTGCAGGTGAAATCAAATATTTACATACACTGAAAAAAAAAGACAAACTCTAATTTTATTCACTGTCTTGCTTTAAATCACACTCAACGTTTCCTGTTTTAGGTCAGCTAGGCTTGGCAAAATTATTTCTTTTTGTTCAAAACCACAATGAGGATTTATTAAATTCAGAACTTTAAAAATGGCATTATTTGTTTGCCTTTAAAAAATGTATGAAGGACAGATGGTGATGGTTTTGTAAGCTTCATTTAAATCAAATTTCACAAAATTTTATTTAAATGGAGGCACATCTGTGTATTTAAGAAGGAACATCTCAAGGCACTTATGTAAAATCTTAGAAAAGGCAAAGATTTCAGGAGGAGTGGATCTCCTTAAGTCTGGATCATCCATGGGTACAATTTCCAGATGCCTGAAGGTGCCAATTTCATCTGTTCAAACAATTATATCCAGCTACAAACACCATGGGAATGTCAGCTGTAGCTTTTGGGAAGAAGATGGATTTGGAGCCCCAGAAATTAAAATGAACTGGCTGAAGTTGGTGAATATTATCCACGGTGTGGGTCCTGTCCCCAAAATGGGCTTAACAGGAAGAAATTACTTTAAAAACAACATAATCAGACAGATTAGTTTGCAAAGCATAGCTGCAATTATAGGGTAAATTCAACATTTGTTAGTAAACATATAGCACAAATTGAATTAATGAGTAGCAGGATTAACATCATCATTCAAACATTTGACTAATGAGTTTAAAATCAATTCTACCAAATATGAAAACAATGTAAAGTTGAGAAAAAAAATCACTCATTACTCTGGCATTAAGCATATATAATTTATTGTGATCATACTAAATGCCCTAAAGCAGGAAACATACGATCTGATTCATGTTGGAGTAAGAAGAAATTTTATTTGTGTCGTATTAACCATTTTGTTCCATTTTATTTCAAATAAGACTTTAAAGATTTCCTAAAGTCAACAAATAAAAATAACTGGTTGACTCATTTTGCACGTTTCTCCTTTACAGAGAAGAATTACCAAAACCGAGTCTCCAGTTTTATAGATTTTCTCTTGAAAATGTTGAAGCAAGCACAAAAAAGTGTAAGCAGCTTGTGGAAAAAAATCAACATCTACGGGTGTGTCTCTGTGTGTTTTCAGTTCGGATTAAAAAGCAGTGTCATTGCTCCTTTAAAATCAAAGCTGGCAGCGCAGCAGGGCATGGCCAGGCACCTGCTCCGAGCGCGCACAGCCATCCGGAGACCTTCCCCTTACAACTCAACACACAACAAGCGAGCTTCACAAGTGACCTTCTGGATCCTTTGAAGCCGCAGATCCCGGATTAAGTCGTCCGCGGCAGGTCCCACTGTGTCCGAGGAAGCGCACCGGAGGAGCCCCGGGGGGCTGAGAGCGATCTGACACCTGGAGGAGGATTCTCTGCAGCGCCGCTGCTTCATGTTTGTCTCTCTTTCTGCGATGTACCCCGTCAAAGGAAAGGGTTGGGACGAGGAGGATCAGCCGAAGGGAGGGATGTCTGAATAACAAGGAGAGAAACACCCACTCTCCAGACTGACCGTGTCCCAAAAGGAGTGAGAGAAAAAGAGGGAGAGAGAGAAACAGGAGCGCTTCAGGAGGAAGCAACGGCAGCTCTCAGACATTTTTTGCTTTTCAGAGGATCTCCTTTGGGGATAAAAAAAAAAGACGCTTTGAATTCATGAGTCCAGAGGTAGGAGCGCGATTTTATTTATTTTATTCTGCACAAGAGTCTGTGCACGGCACTGCGTTTGGCATGCTAACTAATTATTTGTCTCAAATTGTGTTTGGAAACTTTATTATGAATCAGTGAACGCTATGCTGACAAGAAAACCAGAGATGCACCTGTGCGCCGACGGCAGCTTAAATGGAAATTCTAAAGTTTCAATTTAGAATTGATTTGAAACTTGAGAAAGAATAGTTTTTTATTAAAACGCGGAGATGATTTTTGCACAAAAAGAATGTAGTTGTTGATTTCCAACAGGGGCGCCTCCAGAAAGTTTTCAGACAGACTGACCACATGGGGGCCCTGTAATCTTTGAGAGGCATTCTGAAAACCAAAAAAAAAAAAAAAAAACTAAGTTAATTGATGCTGCTAGATATAGGAGATGGAGGCGATATTTAGAAATGACACCAACCCATAAATAATCTTATCTTAACCAAACATAATCAAAAAATAAACCTGGAAGTCTATGACTTTGTTTGGCAAATTATAGGGATGGGCATTGCACATCTGACTTTCACACGCTCTGTCTTTAATCTATTCACTTGCACATCTGCTATTGTTTTATTTTTATGCCTACTAACAATTTCAGAGAACGATTGCTAATTGTGTTCAACAGTTTTTCCCTTATAAATTGATTAGCTAACAATCAGGATGACCTTTGAAATCTAGTATATTTACTAAATTACTGGGTGGCAACTTTGCTATTATTACAAGGAAGAGAAACAATTTTGCCTATTATTAAGAATTATATGAAGAGAAAATAGATTTAAAAAAGAACAAACAAATAAAAACAAATCTTTGGTTTTATTGTTTCTTCTCTTCTGTGTTTTGCATAGAAAAGCCTATTTTTGTCCAGTCCCTTTTAAGTCCCCCTTCATAAAGTCTGATTGTTTTCAGTTTGAAAACAACAAAAGCTTCTTTCAATTTTCTGCTGCTTTGACACTGTTAGATTTTATTTTGTGGATGGATGGTTTTTGCTATGTGACGACTTATAAGAGATATTTATGATTGAATGCTTGATAAACAGCTGGACTGACTTTAACATTATTTCTGAGTAAACAAATAATCTTATTCTGTTTTAAAATGTTTCACTCTGCAATTGCTGCAGAGGGAAAAAAAATCTCCTTTTCTGTTTATATATTGAAAAAAAACATGAAGCTTTCACAGATCATAGCTATGATGATTATCTGTATAGTCAATTATTCAATTGAAGTTTAAACAATCTAGATATAGTGCTGTTGTGCAGGTCATGATCCAGTGTAGTCCAGAAGCATGGAAAAAGGTTTGCGAAGTCTTACAATTGAGAAAAGCTCATATTTTCTTCAAATTATAGTCAAAAATTATGATAATCCACAAATTCTGTTCAAAATTATCAATTCTCATACTTTGCAGCAATTTCCTTCACTTCTTTGTTGGTAAAGTTCAGTCCAGCAGGTCATTGGTCCATCTGTCTATGGTCTCTGCTTTGCTGCCTTCAGTCAGCTTGAGCCTGTTTCACTTTAATTTTAGTATTTGGCACAAACTTTCAGGTTCTTCCTCTGACACCATCCCTGCATATTTTTAAAAACAGGTGTTTCCATCTTTTTGACCCTCAGTTTTTACTAGTTGTACTATCTATGCAGGGCTTCCCAGATCTTTCAAGCATTAATTTTAGTCATTTTTCTTTGAAAATGTGGTTTATAGATACAAATAGATTTGGAGTTGAAATAGCCTTTTGATTCAGCTCTGAGTCATAAGCTTCAAATCAAACTCCAACTTTGTGTCTGCAGACTGGTGGCTTTATGTCTAAGATCTTTGTTTAGGCCAACATATCTTTTGTTTTTTGGTTTTGTTTGTGTTAAATTTGAGATGATCAGAGATTGCAGATTCATGACAAAATTAAAATAGACCTTTTAGATTAATGCAGTCAAGTCAATTAACCAACTTAGTTGGACAAGTCAGACACCAAATCTCCATTTATTGGAGATTCAAATAAGCAATTTCTTTTAGGCCGTTGTGCAGCCCCATCAGAGAAGATGCCCTGGACAGGTAGCATTAAGTGCCACTGGCTCAGGGTTATGCTTACTTTATTTAGATCAAAATAATTTTTAGTGCTCTTTTATTCATGTGACTGTCAGCCAGGTTGTGTTGATCCCTTGAGACAGATGATAAGGCTTCTTTAATGTTTTCATCTCTTCTGTAACAATGAGAGACAGACTGGGGGGAGGAAGGAGGCAGACTGAGTGGATGCAGAGAACAAAAAAAGTAAAAGGTGAAATGGGGAGATAGAGGAAAAGAGGAGAGGTTCTGTTGTGTTTCCTCTTTTTGTCAGACAATAGGACTCATCAAATGATCCCTTGGAAGTGTTGATCAAACTACGGTCTCTTTCTCTCTGTCGCTTTGTCCCTTCCCTTTGTTTTGTTAATTTCTCAGCTCTTCTCCTCTTTCACAGAAAGTCCTCCACTGTTCTCCCCCAGTCTTCTCTGTGTAGGCGGGAGGGTCGACTACTGCTCTGTGGTCAGTCTAGACTATAGACTGCTGCTCTGTAATTGTAGAAAAACAGGAGTTTAAGGCATGAATAACTGATTCCAGATCAGTGGATTGGAATTGCTCTTGACCCCCAGAGTCTAAACGCCTCGGTGGCATTCAGGGTGTTTCTGTTGCTGCTTTAAGCACATTCCTTTAAATTCTTCTGATATTTACCTCGTTTCCTAACTAACTCAAACTTCTCCCTCTCCATGCAGGTCTAGACTGCTAATGTTGAGGATGTTGTTGATGGGAGAGGTCAGGTGGTGTTTTCTGGCCCCGTTGGTTTTACTTGTCTTTGTTTCCTGTGACCCCAGTAAGGCTCAGGGTCAAGGTAAGAACCCCTTCCTCATTTTTCTCTGTCTGCTTCTCACCATCCTAATAACATCCTCCCATACCGACTCATTCACCTCCTCTGGATCATGTTCAGTAAACCCCCTCGCTCCTCATGTTTTCCTCCCACCAAGTTTCACCTTATTGACCCCCTCTACATCATGCTCCCTCCCTTCTACTGTTTCCTCTCCTGTGTTTTTATCCTTACAGGTCCCTTTGTTGTCTCTCTCTTTGAGTCTCAGACTCTGATCAGATCCTATCAGACTCATCATCTTACTACCTTTGTATCATTATACCTTTTCACCTGAGAGCAGGGCACCTCCTGTCAAGTATCATCCTCTTATTAAACGTATTGTGATTGTGCGCCTCATGCTGTTGTAATTTCTCAGACCAATTTGCTGCACAATGCATCACACTTCATTGTGCTTTGCAATTAGACACGTAAACCGAGTCTCTTCGTTTTAATTAGAGAATGTTAAAAATCCAGATGGATTTGTGCTTGTCAATAAGAAGCTGACATGTTAAAACGCTTCTTCTTACTGATGTCTGTTTTTGCTCTCTTAACCTGGGTTCCTACGCATTTTTTATTTCAAAATTTTAGTAAAGTTTTCTGAATTCTCAGTTTTTTTAAACTCACTTTTAAAACATACAACCTGCAAATCAGGCAGGCTGTAAGAAAGTCAGGAAAAATAAATAAATAGAAGGGTGGATGGATGCATGCATGAGTTTAGATGAATAAATTAATTCATATTCTGTGTGGATGAGTGCATGTGGACTGATAAATGGACTGATGAAAATTTGGATGCAAAGTTTTAGATGTAGAAATGAATGCATACGCTAATGGGGTATTCCTGTGCTAAAACACACATCTAATGAGTGAGTCCAGTCGTGTTGGAGCCTGGATGAATCCTAAACTTAGAGGATAGTGGCTCCTGAGGAGCAGACTTGAAGAGACCTGATTTACACACTAGGAAAGAGACTGAAGTCTGTAAGATATTTTCCCATGCTCCATTTTATCTATACTTATCTTGACCTGAAAAAAGGCTTAAGTAAAATCCCATATATTGGCGAATGGTGTGTGGGAATCCAGCCTTAATCTGCATTACTCATTCTCCATTGGAATTAAATATTTAACACTCAAAGTGCACAATGACTCACATCTAGTGCTGATGTTTTCCACTCACAGAAAGTTGCAATAACTGCATAAATTACTGTCTGAGCTCAGATATGATAACTTTATAGTCCATCACCTTTGATATGGATATATGTCCTGCACATATGGCAGAAATTTTCAACAGATGATAAACAAATAAAAAAATCCACAGAATTAACCAACATAAACAAAGCACCAACTACATAAGTTTGAAATAACAAAAGTATAAAAAATAGTATTTAAATCACTATATCATTACAAAAATAAAGAATGTTGTAGTGATTGTGTAACCATTTAAGGTATCGCTTGTTCAGAATCAACACAGCTGAATGGATAAATGGGTTTTTGTTTATGTTAATGGGGCCATCCATCTTCTACAAAATAGCAGCAGCTTAAATGAAAATTGCAGAGGATGTGTTGGGTCCTTCTGAATCTGAACTGCTTCTTTCTTTAAAGCGTGTTTATGTAAATCAAGAAGATACATTTGCTGGTGATGATTATCTTATCCGCCTGCTTGGTTGACCTTATTTCTATCTTCAGCCAAAAGATTCCCAAACCAAAGACAATACTAAAGGAGGGAACACTTTCGATGAATTCCCAGTAGACCAGCTGTTTACTTGTGTTGAGACTCCTTATCTTTCATAAGGGAAATAGACGCTGTGTCGCCTTTTTATGCACACAGTCCACATTGGGCTGGAAGGTCAGCCTGTCATCTACAATACTTGAATTCAGTGACCTGTTCCACTGCTTGCCATGACAACAGGTCTAAGAAAAGGCTCAGAATCTGCTGTGCCTAACTTTCCCTTCAGGCATAATTCCCTGGATACTCTTATTAATCTCATGACTGAGTCATAGTGTGTGGCATTATGTCACTCATCAGACCTTGGGAGAGTTTATTTGCATTTGGCGTCTACAGTCAAAACAGCATTTCGTGTGTGGACAGTAATCACACAGACATGATACAGAGGAAGTCTTAAATATTTAGCTCTCCTTGCTTTGCATTTATGTGCAAGTATACAGAGAAATAATGCATTGAAGTAAAAGAGAATTGTTTTATTGCAAATTTGATGATAAATTGATGTCAGATATGATGGCTACAGAAACATGATTTAAGGATTAAAGCTAAAACAGCTTAATAAAAATTATATTATTCTGCTGGTCCTGTCTGTTGACAGGGCAGGTTTATTTTATGCTGGATTGTTCCTGAGGTGGTTTCCTCCTGTGACTTTGATGGGGAGTCTTCCCACCTGGACTTAGAAAGAACTGGATTCCTTCTTTTCCATTTGGAGTCCTGCTGCACCCTGCGGTGTGGTAGGCCTGTATCACTCTCATCTTCACACACAGTTGGTTATGTGTGAGGCCACTGACTGACATTTTTCACTTTTATTGTTTCATCCTGGAATGTTGGACAGTATCCTTTTGGACAAGTTTTATTTCGGACATTATAACAAACTGTGAACATGTGAACGGTGTTGAGTTGAACCTGAATTGGAACTGAAATTGATTAATCTGTTGTGTATTACAATTTAGAATCCAGATCTCCAGGATGCACCCAAAAGATTTAAAACTGAGAATTAGCAAGAGAAGTCTTGTACAACTATTTGTCAATTTTTATGGTTTATTTCACTAAAGCCAGTTGTTCTTTAAATTCATTTAACTGTTTTTGTGTGTCATTTAAACACCTCACTGTGCTCCGACAGCCGAAACCATTAGCCCATTAATCTTAAAAATATCTAATACTCTTCTGTACTGTGTTACATACTCAGTACAATAAATTAATTCTAGCTGCAGTATAAATAATTGATTTAATGTCATTTTTTGATTAAAAGCAATTATATTATTTTAAACAATTTTTATGTTTTCTGGTAAAATAGTATATTCATGAATTACTGATGCTGGGAGAATTTCATACTGATTCAATTCTTTTACACAATAGGCAATAATATTGATATTAACAATATCAAAGCAAGCAGATGCTAAGCCTTCGTAAAGCAGCGCTAGGCTAAATACTTTAAAATTTACTGGCAAGCATGAAGTTATGACCTAAGCTTTAATTCCAGATGGATTCACCACAAGTACAGTTTTTAAATTTCCACTTTATGTCTAAAAATCAGTTTTTAATCACCAAAATCTTAATTAATGTAGACAGTGTTCAAACTCAAGACAACATCTGCTTTTTTTAACTATTTGGAACAATGTTAACAGGGTTTTTTAGTTTATTCTTTGCTTTCTTTTCTTTCTCCTGCACTCCATCCCATCTTTCTTGCTGTTTTCGTCATGATATATTTCTCCCCTCTGATCAGCATTTCTTTCCTGTTGAGTTGGAAGATTGCAGGTTTATCCTAGTCAATCACAACTAAACAGGAGTGACCTCCCAGACTCTGGAGGAAGTGCTGTTCAGTCCCTTCATTAGGGAGGTCATTAATGTCTGCTGGGTCTGCTTCTGTAAGCTGCAACATCTGGTCACCGTGGATTTGAACTGGAGGATTAGAGAGCGCTCTGCTCATTCAGGATGTTTGTATTTGCTACTGAAATGTCTTGATATCGTCAGGATCTCCCTCCATTGGAGTGGAGTGTGCCAGACCAGGAAGTTTTATTACAAGGAAGGAAATGCTGCCAGTGGTCTGGAACTAAAGCAAGACAATCAGTATCTGGATTGTTTCTTCATCTGTGCATCCTTTGGTTAGTCTGCCATGTAGTGTCTCCAGTAGCTAAAGCAACATTTACTGTTTCAAAATGCTTCTCTTTCTGACTGAGTCCCTAAAGTTTTCCCAGACATACAATAAATATTTATCCAAAGTTGCAAATGCTTTCATTCTAACCATTTGTAAATGCTTCAGCAGATGTACTCATGAGTTGGGCAGTCAGTATGTGCTTGATCTGCATTCAGCTTCTTCTCAATATCATTCTGTAAACTTTTGATAAACCTGAACGTTACACCTGCAGCCTAAATTAGTAAGCTCCTGTTTCAGCCTGTGAATGTAGGCTGAGGCTAGGATTAGCCACGGCAGTGAGAAACTATCAGCCAACTATCATGCTCACAGCAGTACTGCTGACAAGATTTCCCACTATATTTAGTAAACCACTGAAGGCTGCAGGTAACTCGCGCACTTCTGCAAATAGACATTTAAGGGAAAGGAACAAAACATTTACACTTTTCATACATCCTTAAAATTTCTATCCTGTTCAATTTTTCATGAGAATTTCCAAGTTTTGTTCAACAGAAGGTCAGGAGGTTTCCTAACAATATTAGGATTCAGCGTCTCAGATGAGTCTCAGAATAATTTTTATTCGCCATCAGGTCATGGAGGTGATGAGGTTCAGGAGAGAAACATAGACATCTCTCTCCCTACTGATGCCCTCCAGCATATTCTGGAGGTCCAGAGTAATTCCCAGAGCAGAAAGAAAATATTGTCCTATTAGTGAGTTCTAGGTCGACTTTGGGGCCTTTGTCCAGTGGACCTCACCCACAAAACCTCCAAACAGAAGCAGCCAACTCGCATTCTTGCTTGAATTACCTAAACTGACTCGTTCTTGCACAGTCTTTACTCTGAGCTCAGATGAATAATGGAGCCCCTCTCCTTATCTCAGAGGCTAGGTCCAGCCGCCAATGGAGAAAGCTCATTTGAGCTGCCTCTCCTGGCCGCTGATGAGGAGTGCAACATAGAAGGATTGTTATATCGAGGGCTTCAGGGCAAAAGTGTGCCTCAAGAGGAGTAGCTCAAGAATCTTTATGTCTTATTCATGAATGATGGTAGAATGTTGCAGGATATGGATTGAAGAACTGGCACCTTGTTTGCAGGCATTGCACACGTCTGTCATGTTGAAGAGAATCAGATCCATGAAGCAAAGCTCTGAAGATATTTCAGCCAAACAAGTTTGAAAAAGAAGCAAAATGTTCAAGTTAACACAATGGAGTGCTACTAACATAAATATTGCTACAGGATAGGATAATGGTATATGTATCCATACAAAACTGTAGCGGTAAAGTTAGCAATAGTAAAGTGACAAAAATGAGTCATTCACAGAGTGAGTCTGATTCAAAAAGAAAATGCATCCAAGAATAGATTAAGCCATCAAAAGCAGTCCACACCAAACTAATGCAACAATGCAGGACAGCATGCAGGAGCATGTTTTTGTTAATCACCAGTTTGCAGTGGAGTGCCCAGTAGATTGTCAAGTTTTCCTCAAACTTGCATGAAAGAATCAAAGCAACACTGCAGGTATGTTTTTGATGAGGGAATAACATTATAACATGATGTAAAAAAGTATATTTTACGTAACATTCCTATTTAAGTAAAACACTGATAGAACTGAATGTCTAATAATCTCAATTTTCTATCAATAATTTTGTCTAAGTTCAGTATAGCTTAATTTACACTTGTGTAATTTCAGGAAGCAAGATTTGGACATAATTCTAATTCTTTGCTGTGCTGCAGCATTCTGTCCAACCCATGGGGACAGCTGTGACTATTCTTTTTCAAAAACTCAAGCTGTGGAGAATTTTAAACAACCTGCTTCTCAATTTTCTTTAAATACAGGTATTTCTAAAACTTTAGAAAGACCGGTGAAAGAAAATACAAATTTGGCTCTCAGTTTATTCTTCTCCAGAGGGTAAACGAGTGACCCGGTACCTTATGTTCCTGTTTTCAGCCGACTTCGTTCCCAGTCAGATAATCTTTTTTAAAATATGTATTCATATATTCAGCTCTGAATAAGTCATGCATAGTAAAGATTTTATTGGAGACGTGGGTTGGTGTTTGTTGCTTCATGGGTTTGTGCGTGTTTACTTGCATGGTTAATTACTGGGATTGATTTTGTTGATTAGCTGACAGCCTGGATCAATATTTTGCTTCAGGATATATCAAAACAGATTATGTGCTAAAATGCATATTTGCACAAATATTGCACTTTGTGTGTGTGTGTGTGGTGCATTAGTATTACTGAGAGTGCTGGGCAGTAGTTTCACTTCTAATCACCAAGGGGAGAAGCCAATGATGGGAAATCATTTATTCATAAACAAAAGCGGCGATGAGATGGGACAACCTGTTTTGAATTTAAAAACTGTCAAATTATCTGAACCGCAGCTGCTGTCACCTTCTCATCTGCCTCTGCTGACTACAATCCAGTCTGTCACGATCATCTGCAGCCTCACAGTAAAAAGAGCGTCGAGTTCGCAGAGAGGCACCCTGGCCCTCTAATACTGACTGGAGAGTATTGATGATTCTCAAGGCCTGCTGTGACTGTAAATGAGCAACATTAACTGATGAATGCTTTGAAAGCCCTTTAGGAGAAAAGTTACAGACTATAAAAGCAGTGTGACTGGTGAGGGTACCTCTTCCTTTACCGTATCCAGGTCACTCTACATCCAGAATGCATGCATAAGCTAAATTACACAGTGCTGAAGGTACAAACAGGGAGCGTCAGCTAAAGCAGCAGCTGTGTGACAAGCATGAAATAGACTACAAGCTTTTCAGAACATAAATATTCTTTTTCTAAAACATTGTGCTGATGTTAAAGTTGAGCAGATATTGCATGTGAACAAAACTCTCTTCTCCTAGCTTCTTTTTTTTCCCCCCACGTAACAAAACGAATATAAATTACAGGAACAGCTAACAGAACATGCCTTAAACTTGCTGAGTTTGGACACAATTTGAATTGTACTTCCAGATAAATGGCCCTGCAGGAGGGCAAAACCTACTTTTCTTGCCTGGTGAGACATATGAAGAGGTTGTGACTTTTTTATTCAGGACACTGCAAAAAAGAAAAAAAACAAAGAAAGATTATTTTTTGTTTTGTGGGAAATGTTTGAAAAAATCATCTGATGTTGAAGCAGCAACCTTCAACCACAAATGTCAGTGCAGGTTTTAGCTCAGAGATGCACCACAAATCCAGGTTGAGCAAATAAAAATGCTGTGAATATACTTGCAGGCTTAAACAGTTTGCCCTGTTATCCTTTGTTCCCATCTGCAATTATTATGATTTTGACATTCTGCTAATGGAAACCTAACATTTAGTTTTTCAGAAAATCTAAATATTAGGTAAGACCAAATGAAAGATTTTATTACACAAAAGTCAGCCTTCTGCTGACACAGTGTAGATTGTATCCACTTAATATCTGGTCTGGGCTCCTTTTGCTTGAATTGCTACATTTATTGCAGCATAAAATAGAAACGATCAGCCCGTGTTTCTGCTGAGGCTTTAGGGAAGCAGCGGTTCCTTTAACACCAGGCCTTCAGTTTGTCTGATGTAATTTAACTTAATGTTGAAAATAGTGTTATAAAGTAATCTCATTTAAGAGATTCTCTGTAGGATTAAGAGCAGGCCAGTTTGCTGGCTTATTTGAACAGAGTGATACTATTGTCCTTTAACCAGTATTGATACTTTTCAGTCAGCCGATGGAAAGGGTGCTCTAAAATTAATTAGCCCTTTCATAAACGTTTTAGCAAGCGGAAAGCATGAAAACCCTAAAACGCTCCAAATCACCACTAATTGGAAACTTCACACCAAACCTCAAGTAACATGGTTTCTCTCCACTGTTTTCACTGACTCTGTGATCTTAATGCAAAATTAACTTTTATCTAAAAAGATAACTTCGGACCTTGTTGCTCATGGACTTTTTCCTCACACATTTTTTCTTCCACTCAATCTTTCACTGATATATTTGTATGCAGGCCTCTGTGAACAGCCAGCTTGTTCAGCAGTGATCATTTGTGTCACCCTCCAAGGACTCTCCTTGCACAGGTCATAGCATAATAACTATGAGTTAAAACGTTCCAATAGATCTTATTTTTTTAGTTTAGTTCAAATTTTAAAAGGTAATTCACTTTCATCATCTTATGTCAGTTTAGCAGGCATCTGTGCTAGATTTGGCTGTGAAAGCTAAAGGTCATCTGCAGTACCAGGATGATGGTATAGAATATGATTAATGCATTAAATCACATGATTAAGTTATAAAATACTGAAGAATGAACAAGACCATAAAACACGTTTAATATGCAACAGACACTAATCCACACATGATCACAGATGTGATTTGTTCCTAACCACCGTTTAACGGATTTTGAAAACTGCCTAGAAGATTGTTAATGTTCCTCGGTTCTGTCATTAAAATATTCAAAGCATGAGCTGCCCTATGCTGACTGCATTAACAGAAATAAACGCTTCATATATTTCACTCTGTGTGTACATGAATCTAAATCACGAGTTTCTATGGAGCTCACTTCTTTAATTGAAACTCTAATGTATTGAGTTGTTTGAACACATTAACTGCATAAACATTTGCATTTGTTTTAACACATAATCAGTAACGGCAGAGTTTTGATTATCTTCTTGGTTCTTCTTCTTGTTCATTATTATTGCTATTATTATTTAAATGCTCAACCTTGACCAAACGACTGAAGGGGACTGATAGGGCAACAGTATAATCATGCAGCTTAGTATTCAGTCTTACACTCAATGCAGCAGCCAGATGACTGCTGGAAGAAAAAGGCATTACTTACACAAGGATGCGATGAAAGGGTGCAAAAAGGCATTAATTCACTGAAGCACAAGCAGGAGTGTAGGGTGGGGAAGAAGGGGGGGGAAATAAAACGTGAAAAAAAGAGCAGAATGGATGAGAGGCAGACAGTTTAAACCTGAAGATGTGATAAAACAGAGAAGGGTTCCACGAGAGCGGTGGAGGAGATAAAAAGAGGGGAGAGGTGGATAGAAGCCGGAGTGGATTTGCGCTAAGTGCTGTCTCCTCCGTGAACAGAGTAGTTTGTGTACAAACGAGACGGCCGCCACGTTGAGTGAGCACGCCCGGGCGTTCTCCCTCAGGTTCGGTACAGGATAGCTATCTTGTGGTGACAGAGCAAGCATTTGTCATCCATAAATCCTGAGCATTAGCAGAGCTCCTGCAGCCTGAATACTCGGCAGAGTCAGTACCAGGCTTATCTGGAGAGACAAGGAGAGGGTAACCAGGGACTTAAAGCAAGGAAGGGGAAAAAAATTAAGTAGAAATGTTGGCGAGAGGATAAAAGAGGAAGGAAAATCAAAGTGTGACTGATATGAGATGAGGTTGAGAAGGAAACAGCTGTAAAAAAAAAAAGAGAGTTGCAGAAGAAAGGGATAAGAGATTAAAATGAGAAGGAAGGTGATGCTAAGGAATTATAAAGAGGAGACTGAGAGACTGAGAAGTCAGCATGTTCAAAGATAAACATGGGTTTGGGCAAAAAAGATTTTTAAATGAATTTTGAGTGGTGAGATTGCAAAGAGCAGCGAAGAATAAGAGACAAGGGTGCTGTGGAAGTAAAGAATAGGAGAGAAGATGTTTGGGGAAAAAACAACATCAAATCAGAAGATGGGAAATTTCTCTGTTGCAGCTGAAGTGGAGGACAATGACTGAGAGGAGGTGGGAGAATGATGCACTGGTGAGCATTTACTCATCAGTCAGGATTCCTCCTGAACTCTCTCTGCTCATAATCCAGACAGGAATCATCCCCTTTTCAGACTGGAAATCTCAAATTGTGTTTGCATCACGTTAAACCCAGATAATTCCAGTTCATACAGCTGAATCACATCTTTAGTCTACACACTGAAAAAGAGAGATAACCTCAGCTCAAATTTAAAAGATCCTTTAGCTGGTGGTTCAAAAGAGGAGAGCATGTGAACTGTACATTAGGAATGAATTTGTATTTATTTCACATTGACAATTTGGCAACTTTTTTTCCAGGAGTGCTTGAAGAAATTGCTGTTTGGGTTTATGGCTATAATATTAATTATTCTGTTATTGTTTGTCTTTACTAAAGTTTTGTAGTTCTGTTGTGGTTTTTGTTTGGTATTTTAAAATGATTCACTTTTTATATTTACCTCCATCAGAGCATCTAAAAAGCAGAAACAGCGGTTCATCAAGGAAACTTTGTGTAAAGATAGTTTTAAGCAAAGCTGGTTCACTTGTTAGCCATTGAGCCAATGTTCTCACAAAGGATTTTTGGATTTGCCCAAGGTGATATTAGAAACCTACTTCTTGGAGTCTCTTCATGATCTATTGTTCATATATTTGTTTAAAAAAAGGTTAAAAACAGACTTAATGATGCTACTTGCAGTCGTCTGTTTAGCCACTGTTCATGAAAAGCTTTATCGATATGCCGTACTCACAAAAGAATGTCAAGATTTGCGGCTGCATTTGATATCAGACACAATATGAAATCCACAGAACATGATATTGTGAGACACAGAGAGACTCTACTGAATGCATGAAATTTGGGCACTTGCATCCAGAAAGAAAATATGAAATGTGGATGATATTTACGACCATATGGTGACAAACAAGAACAGACGTGTGAGATTGTTGAGGGGTAATCAGAGGCCCTCATGTTCTGTTGGCATCCTGGGGTTATTTCCAAAAGTAATTCATCAAACTTTTATGTCGATACAGTCATCATCCTGCTCATAGATCTCGACATTCAGACATATACTGGGCTCAATTTATTTTTCTTATAGGTTTGTTCCATAATTCAGTAGGTGAGTGTGGTCATTGACATGCAAAGCAAAAGTAGAGGCACTCAAAGCAATTTTCACCCAATTATAAAGATCCTACCTACTCACTTCACCTACCATCAAACACATTAAGTGATACCAAGGTAGTAATCTTCCGAGCGCTATCATGCACTGAAAATTATTCATAGATTTCTATTGTGTGGTATAATTATACATTTTCAGCCAGTGTCTTTACAATATTGGATAGGTGGCATAGTGTCGCCTTTTAAGAAACGCTGCAAGGAAAGTGTAAAACTTAAAGTGTTATATCAATGTTATTTGAAATTACAATAGAGAAGGAAACATCATAAAGGGATGTGATTCTTTTTGATTGACTTTGCTTGTTTTGCCTAAGTGTCAGAAGTTTCGTGACTCCATTAGTAAAAAGTTAAACAAGCACTGACATTAGCTTCTGTTAAATAATGCATTTACATTTTTTTTAGATATTTATTTGAACAGAAATAATTAGATTTTTAAAAAAAATTCCATATTTTCCAAAAACTATAAGATGCTCAGGCAGTCAATTTTACCATTTGTCAATTTACGAAAATTCTTGAATATGTAATGTTTTCTGCTTACTTTTGATTGACTTGGTTCTTTTTTAAGGTCAGTGATGGGACATGACAAAAAAAATATTTCATTAATTGCTTATAATTAATGGCTATTATTTGCATGTTTAGCCAAATTTTCTTGAATGGCTGAATCAATAATTAGACACATGAAATATGTATTGGGATGTTATGCAGATATTTGTACCTCAGAATGTTAACACAGATCCACATACAGTTTCATATACAACTATTGGATGTAACTTTTATAAGTTGCAGCTTAAATGCTTTTTCCTGTTTTGCCTTTTTCATTTTAATTATTATATGGCGATTATTATGTCAACACATTGAAAATAAATATCCATACTTTTGCTTTGTTAAGATAGCAGTGTTTTAATATGAATACATTAATATATTGTATTCTCTTCACTAACAAGAATGACATGCTTCTGGACATCCAGCATTAAGGGCACTAATGACACAACCTGCCTCAGAGTACAATGTGGGAAGAAAGCTGACATAATGGACCATGAGTCATAAGCTGCTGAACTGTCAGCCAGGACTGCTGATGGACCCCATGAACCCAGAATGACTTATTGTAGCTGTTTTATCAGTTGAATGTTGAATAAAGGACCCAAACACAGGCAGGCTGGTGCAGAAACAAAGGCAGCCGATTTAATAATGACAAATGAAAAAACAAAACCCACAATACAAAACATGATGCAAACCAGAGGAACACAGTGGCAACACAGCTTCACATTCATGCAAAATAAAGCAGCTTTCTCAATATTAAATCCTTTGCTGTTTCAGATACCAGTAAACAAATTTAGAAAAAAACGAATATTTGAAAAGAACTGTTCATAGAGATGACCTGTCCAGGGTGAACCTGCCTCTCGCCCGTCGACAGCTGCAGATAGGCACCAGCACCTCGCCTGACTCCAATGGGACAAGGGTGTAGGAAAATGGATGGATGTTCATAGAGATTAAATAAAAAATTTAAGTCTGACCAATTTTGTTCATTTGCTCCTACTGAGCAGACAGAAGTTTGGAATAAAGTAATTTCAAGGTCCAGCTCTCCATTACAGGCATACAGAAAATCCAGCATTAATGCTCCACCTTCTCTTTCACACATGGCCAGTCTTGGCTCCAGAAACCCAAGATACGAGCTGCCAAATGCAGAACTCGAGGCTCAGAACGAAAACCTAAAATCAATGTTATCAAGGAGTCAGTAGAGGTGGTGGACTGAGGCCCAATGAGGGTCCCACAGGCAGAAGCAGCAGAATCAGGACTTTCTACACTTACAGAAGATGCATCTTGAAATGTAATTTAAAATGAACAAATTCAGAAAATAGAAACCTGGAAAGGCCCATGTGGGATGGATGGAGAGAGAAAAACAACTAAAAACAAAATGGCACATACATTTCATATAAAATCCATTGTCTGAACCATAAATTTATAAATTCTTTATATAAATTCAATCACTTCTGCAAGTATTGTCCTGTTGCATCCATTGTATCTCTGTGTGTACGCATATGGTCGTTGTCCAACTTGAAGTTTAATTTCCACCCCAGTCTTAAGTCTTTTGCTGGCACGCAAAACAAACCAACTTTCACAACATGTTTACTGTGTCCCATACATTGTTTGTGGGATGCTGCAAGCTAAACTTTTTATGACTTTCATTCGGCAAAGTATTTCTTTATGCCAATCTTCCGTAAAAGGCAGATTACTCGCGTGCATGACTCTGCAATTGTTCTACAGATTCTCCTACCTGCAGCTCCTGCAAAGTTACCGGGACTCCATTGTGTATTCATAAAAAATTTAATCCAGACTCTTTTCCAACCAACTGACAATTAAGTGCTACTTTGTTCTGGTTTTTCTCATATAAAGGTGGCGGTAGGAGTTTGCAGTGTCAACCCCCGCTCTGTCAGTCCCAGTTGTTTTTTTGTCCTTGACACTTCACCCGCCTTGCCTGCTGGTGGTGATCAGAGGGCCCAGAGGCGCCGGTGCATGGCAGACCTGCTTCTGTCAGGCTGCCTCAAGGCACCTGAGGCTACTACATAGCTTATAGTAGTATGTGCATGAATGGGTAATGACTGAAAGTAGTCTGAAGTGATTTGGGGACGTCTGGACTTAAAGCACTATGCAAGTATAGGCCATAACATTCTAGCAAAATGCATCAAAATATGTGGCTGTATGGTGATTGGAATAAATATGGTGATATTTATTCCATCATAAGCTGTGTGAACTCTCAATCTGGATTTCATTCCAATTTCTTCCTTTCTTTTATGTTTCATCTTATTCTGCTGGCGTTCAGATCCCTTCTAAATACTTTTTAAGACATGTCTAATGATGCTTAGGAACTTTTTAGGTCACAATGTTTCCTTGAATTAGACTCGGGTCTCTCTTTACATCCTTGTATCTGGTTTAAGTGTTACCTTACTCTTCAGTTCCAGCTCCGAGGAGGCTGCGTTTCAAAGTGCACAGTTCCCGCAGACTCCTCGTTTCATGGAGGGAGCCCAAAGGAGATGTCGACAGCTATTTATTTCTCTACAACAGCTTACCAGGTAGGATCCTCTACACACATGAACAGGATACACACGCACACACACACATAAAACACTATGTCAAAGAGTAGTGTAACTGCAGGCGCCCGAGGAAAGAATTAGGAACTGGAATTTTTTTTTTATCTGCCAAGAAGGATTATGTAATTTACTTCTTATCAAAACTCCTTTGAACAAATTTCACTTCTGGGAGATCTGCAGACCTCAAAGTTTGTTCTGCACCTTTGCCAATTTGGAGAGCATGGGGGAGTGCTTCTGCTGAACATGAGGGACTTGTCAGCAGTTTTTTAAAAGAGGGACTAATAGAGGGGACGGTTGCAGGACAACTTTCTAACTCGCGTTGGAGGTCAGGCTGGGTTAGCTGGAGAATGCACCAGGTTCTGCTTTGTTTTGCATCTGTCACGCACTGATCAATGTGCAGATGCGGTGCATTCACAGGCCAGTAGAAATTGCCCTAATATTTGCTGAGAAAATCCTCATCCTGTAGTCGCAATGCACCTGCATTCATAGCCAAGACTGAGGCACTTCACTGCTACTGCATTACGGTCTGCATCTGGTAATAAAGCGGGGCTTAAAATTACTGTCGATTCTTTTACAACCTGCGTTAAAAAGGAATATGCAGGAATAGGGATTCTCGCATAAAACTCATCTGGTGATATCATGAGAACAGAACTAAAATTCAGCTTTATGCCTCCATCTTTCTCAGGGAAAAGAACAGTTTACTGCTGAGAATGCAGTTTCAGGTAATTAATTTCAGCACAATCTTTGCTGCATTCATATGGTTAATAAAGCCTTTTTTGATCACTGTGAAAAGAATGAAATCATGTTCCTTCCTTCTTGTTTCTGAGTCAGATGAGGTGAATGATGGAGCTAGTTCAGAGCTGCTGAGGTAACATCTTTATGGATCACAAAGGATTCAATTAGATTAGTCACTGACCTTTTGGGTCAGGATAATTTTCCTGTTCTACAAAGACAGAAAGAGCTAGGTTTTTATGAAAGAAGATAGAATCGATTTCATAGGGGAAAATGATTTGCTGGATGTTTTCTTAATCTTCTTCCTGTTTTTGTTCCAGGTGAGTTTCTCTTAAAATCGGTTTGTTGTTGTGGCTGATTAAATTCTGGAGCGAATCTCTGCCTCTTCATTTTGCTGTTGGGTTTCTGTAAGACACCTCACAGCTAGCACAGTGTTTTTTAGGGTGAACGCCTTACATTGAATCCTACAAACATTTCTTTTATATGTAGTACACCTCATGAGTTCATTCTTTGTCTTGTCTGACTGTAAAATCTCTCAGAAGAGAGTCGATTGGTCCTGATGTGAGTTTTTGTTTTGCCTGAAGCAGGGGCTTCTCCCTACATTGATCTTGAGTAGTGTTGGGTCAGAGGGTTGAAATTATAAGTATTGGTTCCAAACCCAGGAAAGCAGCAAGTGAACATGAGCGTGAAGAGTTCACAAATATCACATTGTTGGCAGCTTTTTTAATTCAAGGGTTAAATAGTGTGAGGTTTCTCTGCAACATTGGAAAGTGATCTAATTTCAAATAGCAGGGTGTGTATGTATATATTTGAGCCCTGGTGTATAATTTTGAAATGGTTCAATAATTAACTTCTGTGAATGAGGAGATTGTTTATGTCACATCCCTTGTTACTGTGGATTTCTTATTTTTTCATTTCTTTGCACAGATTTGTTGTTTTGGTTATCTTTCCTCCACAGTTTATTCATCCAGTTTGTTCATTACCTGAGTTTTGGATTTGTATTGTGGACTTAGTATTTGTCTTCTGATTTTAGTTTATTCCGTCTGTTAAACTAAGGAATAAACTAAGAAAAAAATTATCTTTTAAGCTGTTTTATTTATTTTGTTAGATTTGGTACTTTTTCCTGTTATTGTTTCAGTTATCATCCTTCTTTCTTCATCTTTGTTTTAGCGACTTTGCCATTTACTCCCCTCCCCCAGCTGGTAGTCATTTTCTTGTCTAGTCTTGCTCCCTTCACAGCTGCAGCTGGTTACCTTTGATTAGCTCCTTTGCCATGCCCACTCTCCTCCGTCCTGGACTCCACTGGTTCATTCGTTGTTCTGTTTCATTGATATGCTCTGCTGCTTCTCCATGTTCTGGGTTTCCAGTTTTGTTCATTAAATCATGGCTCATATGACCGCTCTATTCTCCTGTCTGCATTTTGGTCCAAATCCAAATTCAGTAAGTTTTCAATGCTACTGCATTTTTTTTTCTTTATATGAGTAAAACTGAAGCCATGCTGCAGAAATTAAACTTTTGAACACAGTCAAAAAAACCCTAAATAAAAACCAAAAGCTTTAAAAGTGTATCTCATTTTCAGGCCTTCCAATAGTGGTGTCACTAGATTAGTGTTGAATCCTTCCAGTGTGTTGCAGTGTAAAGCAGTGCAGGACGTTGTGTGTACGTCCTGCACTGCAGTTCACTCTGTAGCACTCTGGCTGGAACACACTAAGATTATAGTAGAATAGACACTCACACACACACAAGGAAATAATTAATGTGTGCAGGATTTTATATGATTAATGTAAACTTGTGTCCACAATGGTACATTAGTTTGTTTCTGCAGCTATAGTTTCAACCCACAGTTTAGAAATGTGAGGCTTTGTTTGTGAAATCTATGTTAACTCTTAAGTATGAAATTTTACCAATGCAACAATAGTAATCTTCAAAGGCAGATCCACAAGATCAATAAAAGCTCAGAAAGCATCTAGCAGAAGGAAAGAACAGAAAACCAAACACAAAATCAAGATCATAGTATTAGATTTTCCTTTTTTATCCGCATTTAACTGCTTGTATTTGTCAGGTACATGGTCTATCTGAGAATTGCACGAATAAATCCACATAACAAAATATTTCCTCCTTGACTATTGAACAGCTGCTCAGATGAGTTTTCATGCTAGATGAATTGTTCTAATTCTGTGTGTCTAAATGTTCTGGCTTTTCTTGTCTCTTTTAGGTGGTCAGCAAAGGGAGATCATTGTGTCTAAATCTGACCCAAAGGTTTTAATAACGGACTACAATCCGTCTAAGGACTACATTATTAGTGTCACTGCTGTTAGAGGCAGAGAGCAGAGCAGACCACTTCGGGGGAGATTTAAAGGTTTGTTTCATTTTCTTTCTGCCCTTCTGGAAAAGTCTTGTCTTTTCTGTTTTTCTACCTGGCTAAATAGCCTTTTTTTGATTAATATTATTATCATTACATTTGGCTTTTTCTTAATTTAAGCTGTTTAGACATCTTAGGTCATTTTTTTATGAAGTGTCTATATCTTTTTCCATCTGTGTCACTTTTCTCTTATTTGTTCTTCTGCTTAGTTTTTTTTTGTTTCTTCATTGTCTCATTTTTAAAAGTTATTTTCTACTCTCTTCCATTCCCCCCATCATGGCTTGGAGAAGTCTTGGACCAAAAGTCTCTGGCAGTACGATTCAGTTTCATACCAGCACTCTGGTATTTAACAGCATTTAACATTACAACTATGCTTTTAGAGTTGAAGGTCTCGCCCTTCATTCTTCAAACTAAATCAACACTCCTTTGCCCAAAGAGCTCAAATTTAGACTCTTCAAACCAAATAACACACTTCCAAAACACATCACCATGTTTTAAATGTTCAACTTTAGTCGGGCATTGATGTCCTGTTGTTTCAGCGAAGGAGTTTTTCTTGGATCTCAAAGTTCTTCATAGTGAAGAACTCTGACACTTTCTTGACTTATCAAGTCCAGCAGAGGCTATTTTAGCAACAATCATCTTGGCAGAGACCCACAGGGTTGACATCTCTAGCACATTTTCTCTGCAATTTTTTAAAAGTTGTGCTTTCAGCCACACCCAGATTTATTTGCAAAGGAATCTGCACCCTGATGCTTTGCAATGATGCATCATGCAGCTGTTCTACACACCATGAAACATTTGGAAATGATGACGTATCCTTCACCCTCACATTATCCTATTTCTAAGCGCCAGACTTTTTTTTTTCTTTTGGCATGATGAGTTTGCTTCTGATCAAAAATGTCACATTAGTCAAAGTGATCATTTTGTAAGGCTCTGTGCTAATTGATTACCTAGATTTGGTGTGAAAGTTAGTTGGATGTTCAAGTGAGGTTTAAAGCTAATTTCATATTCAGATTTGTCTTGGAAGTAAATTAAGTTTCTTGTTTAGTTCAACACATAAAACTTTATGGAGATTTTTTCTTTGGGATTTTGGAAACAATACAAGGATGGATTGTGGTTTTGTTGTGGTCATTTCTATGGAAATATTAAGAGTTTTGTGTGATTTCATCAGTGAAACTAACAGTTTTGACCTCAACCGTATTACCACATTGTATTTATGGCAAAATAAAGTTTCTTAATCCGTGTTTTATTTCTGTTCTGTTAACATCTCTCCAGCTAAACCAGCTGCTGGAGGTGATGGTGACAAAGAAGTTGAGTCTGAGCCGCAGAGACTGACTGATTCAGACAGACCTCCTGACGATGCCAACGAGATCTCTGGAGGTAGAACAAAAACACACACAGTTTCCATGACAGGAGGCTGCCTTTAAGCTGAACATATAAATGAAATAAATACCTTTTGGATGAATTCTCTAGTCTGTTGCCATAGAAATGTTTTGGAGGCTGGCAGATCAGCATGTGTAGTCTCAGTGCAGATCCGGTTGTATCCAACAACATGCAGAGTTCTGTGAGCAATCAGTAATGGAAAACATGGGAGAAATGCCCTGACTGGCACACGTCAGGCTTTCACCCAACGAGTGAGAACGAAGATGCCAGAAGCGCATATTCCTCGCTGATGAATCTGTCATTGTTGTGATTTCTGGAAACATTTAGTGTTTAACTGGAACTCCTGATATAAGCAGAGTGTCATTCACTGTTCGCTCTGGTCTACATGAGTTAAAACTGCTAAAGAATCTGCTTTATGTTTGAAACCAAGCTGTTGCAAGATGTTCGTTTTGATGGCTTAAGATTTGTTTTCAAAGATATTTAGAGATAGATGTGTTAGATCTTTTACTGAGTGGTCGTCCTGCTAACACATTCCCAGTTAACATGGGGATTTGTTTTGCCTCAGTAATCATTTTTGCAATGCTTTTGGTTTTTGCTAAGGTGTGAAGATCATAAAAAATCCTGTCACACAGATGATGCGCATAGCAACATCTCAGATATTAGGAAAGCTGTTAATGTGTGAATGTGTTTGTTTTATTAAATGTGAGTCTAAATGTATTCAGACCCAAGACAGGTGTGGATTTTAAAATTATTTTCATGCAACCAAAATATTTGCTTGTCTTTCCCTCACCTTCTTCTCTACATTTTATACAGCATCATCATCACACTGATGACATTTAATTACATTCCGATACAAACCAGGAAAAAAATTTTTATCTTTGTGGAAATAATCCTGCATCTCTCAAAAGATAACAAATGAATGTAAAAGGAGAATCAACCCTGAACCTGTTTTTACTTACGTTATAATAAACAGTGGTGTCTCTTCTCAATAATGAATGGAAACATTTGTTGGAATCACAGTACTAAAACCTTTCTTTTAATTGCTGACCAGCATTTTCCACGTTTTTCTTGTATTTTGACAATTTAACTTTGGCTGCAGGTCTTTGAGGTTGGAAGGCCTCCTTGCCATCAGCCTAATCTTTAGCTCCCTCTGGAGACTCTATCAGATTCATATAATAAGAGTCAAAATTATCTCCAGTATGAAGAAAAGATTGCTTTGCACCTAGCTCTGCCATAAATGTGATTAAATTTTGATCTATGCTTTAGTTTCAGTCCAGCAACAGCATCAGAGCTCTAGTCTAATGGAAAGCATTTGCTCTGGGGAAGAATGCTAATTGTTTCAATCTAAACTCATTTGATTTACACCACCTAATGGTGCATTTAGGGTCCAACAGCGTGTTATTTTTGTGCTGATACCAAGTAGCAAATTTAATTCAGGTGACAGGTGTTTGTGTTGGTTTTGTAATGAGACAATTACTGGACATTTCCTGGATGCATAAAATGAAATTGCAACTGGTGTGAAAGAAAACTCTTTAAGTTGATGTATAAGAGCAATCAGCCATCAAGATATCAACCTCCATCCTGTTCAGCACCGCCGTGGTTTTAGCTACTGTGTTGGCCTACACAGTGCATTAATTGTACAGAGTGCAATTATTTTAAGGACTATACAGTTATATATTGATTGCACCCTATAATTTCTCTGTAATATGCTAAATGTGCATTTCAGAGATGCTGATGGAGCACACAAGTACGATTTATTTATACACACTGAGAGAAGCAATGAACAATTAATTTCCATAAAAACATAATAAATTAGCTCTTGGGTGCAAAGCACATGGCTAATAAATCTGAACTCTTGTACTGACTGCACGTTTTAGAAATAGTTTATTATTAATTACAATACCAAACAAGTTAAAGAATTAAAATTATTCATTTTAATTTAGATTAAACTCATGAATTAAGGATTTATCTGACCTATCTCAGTCTGATTTAGTTTCATTTATGATTATGACACTTACAATTGTCTGGGTGCAGTTTCAGACATTAAAACATTTTCTGTTTTTTTTCCTTTCTGGGAAGTATGTTTCTCTGTGCTGTGTTGTCATGGTGATACAAAGAAATAAAAACACAAAACAATGATAAACTCTATCAACAAACAACAACAAATGTACTATTTCCAGCTTTTTTGGATTGTTTCTTTTCCATTATGCAATCATGCTAAATAGTCATTATTAAAAAGATTTAAGGTTGTTTTACATATATGTAGATTTACTTGTTTATTTAGACATGATGAATGCACCATTGTACTAATGACACATAGTTTGTGTTTTTGGTTGTGTTAGCTATTTGTTTAGCTGTATCTGTCTTTTCCCTCATAAGACATTTTCAAAATGTTCTTTAAATGTGATTATAAAAGACCAGGATACCATTTTAAACCCCCTCTGCAAAATAGGCTAAACATTTACCAACCCAGTGTGATTCATCACAGGTTTAAGTTGAACAAAGGAATTAGGTAAAGTTACTTTTCTGTAATGTACTCAGCTTTCCTGTTATCTACAGAAGTCTTGCTCTCTCCGCCCATTGCAGTCTGAATGAGGCAGTTAAATTCAATAAACAATATAATTTCCTTTGAGATTTCTCTTATGCTTTTTGTGCTTTATTTTTTATTTAGTTTTTAAACATGTCATTGCAGCTAACTTTGACTAAAAGTAGGGAATCCACAACTTCCACCATATAAATGGTTTATAACTGCAATCTGGTACTTACTCATGATGTTTGCTGTTTGGAAAGTGAAACAATTTTTGAGTTTCCAACGGTCTGTTTCAATGATGAGAAAATATTGTTGTCTGAAATTTTACATTTGATTCTTTGTATTCTTATTCAATTAGACGCCTAGAAAGAATTTGCCAATAAGACATAAGAGAAACTAGTGGAGTAGTTTGAAATGGAAATGAGAATTAAAAATAAAAAGCGAAAAGGTGATTTATGTCCATATAAAACCAGATGTTTTGTTTTTCTGCAGTTGTAGTTTGTAGATTTACCTTAAAGCTAAAAAAAAAGCCTTATAAGAAGCCTTGTTTCACAGCTGACATTGAAAAAAAAAAGTTCAGACAATTTAAGTGAGAAACGTTTAAAACTAAATATCTGGGCCACTGATAGAAAAAAAAACTCTCTACTGATATAATTCTACCTGTATTCCAATTATTTTAATAAGAAAAAAATTAAACCATATAAAGCAGGTTTTAGTCTTTCATATTAAGTTCCTCTTGCTTCCCTTTCTTCTAAGAAAGGATATTATGAAGTTGGATTTCCATCAGATTCCTGTTATTAGACCCAGCTTCCTTTCAATGTAACACCGGAGACTTTGATTGGTTCTTTGCTTTTCTACCTGTTGGGGATTATAATAATATCCTGCTGTGCTTGTGTAGATTCTGTCTGGATTCAGCTGCAGCGATAATAATAATGCATCTCTTTAGTTCAATAGAAAACACTCCTTTATATTGAGGTATAATGTGTGACTGCTTCTCCTCTTCTCTCCACATGATGCTCTGCATGTGTATTTATATTCCACGGTGATAACACCGGCGCCCCACTGAGCTCCACAGAGATGGTGCTACAGACAGTCTTCCAGGGTTCCTGTGTGAATGTGTTTTGTGTGTGAATGTGCGTAGATGAAGGTGTAGTTGTGTGGGGTTTAGTGCTGCTGACCTACTGCACCTTTGTTCCAGAGTAGCAATCAGGGCTTTCATGTAAGAATACCTCAATTACAAAATCTGGTCATTCCTTCCTGTAAATGTGGTGATGCAGAGCTGCATCGATGGGGGAAAAGGATTTCTGATATTATAATTAGAATAAGGTTTTATTAAAATAAAAGCTTATGGTTAAAGTTTGAAACAAACCATGTGGGGGAAAACAAAAACATGTGGAAGAAGCTGCGATTAAACCTACCTGGATGTTTTTTTGTCTACTTTGCAAAATGCTATGCATGAGGGGAAACTAACCTAAACACACCGGCATCATAATGGGACATGGCGATAGCAGTATCATGCTATGGGATTCCTTTTAATCAGCAGGAGAAAAGAAGAAGATGGAACTAAAGACAGATCAGAAAAATATTTACATGCTGCAGTGGATGGGTGTATTTAATTAAAATAGCATAAATCAAAATGAAATGTTTTAAGGAAAAAAAGTAGTCAGATGAATATTTAACCCGTTTCTGGAGGCTGAGCTGACAGGACAACAACTCCACTTATGTTGGCTTTTGCCTGAAGAAGATCTGTGACTGAACTGTAGCATGTTAAAATTATAACTCTATCTGATGGTTAAAGAAGACAGAGCTTGGTTCCCTATCAGCATTATTTGATATTATTGAGACTCACAGGCCTATAGAGAACATATGATCTCTTTTTTAAGTTGCCTTGCACATAGTTTTTTAAGTTTAAGGTTCATTTGATAGTGTACAGAGATTTTCCTGTCTGCGGTGGGATTACATGTTCCTGAAGGGATACCTTGTTTTTCATTCCAACAAAATCAGAAAAGGACAAGGAAAAATTAATATTCATGCTTTGCTTACCAAAGCATGGAGGCTGATGTATTCCTCTGGAAATCGTTCCTAAACAATATTATTGAAAAAAAAAAAAAATCTAGTATTTGTACAGCTTTGCAACAATAGCTCTTTTAAGAAATCTATCGAGGGATATGTGTGGGTTTATGACTGCATTTGTTGTAAGTGCTGGACACTAAGCAGCCTTTAGTATTAAAAGAGTTGGTGGCCTTGTGGGAAAAAGAATGAATGAATCTGTTGAAGCACTGTTAAGGTGGAAAACACCTAGTCAGGTTTATTTAGAACCGCAGGTGAGAACCCTGTCCGCTGTATCTTACAGATGTGTTTTATACCCCAAGAAGAAGAAGTGTAACAATATTTACAAGAGCCACTGTGAGAACTAGTGTCTGTTTATCTGTCCACTGCAGGTGCGGACATCATCTCTGGCAGGCGACCTTCAAAGTGCCAAAGCAAAGAAGCTTGTGTTACACACAGAGCTCAAAGGCATAATTAAAATAAAGACATAACATAAACCATTAGTCATGAGATTGGAGAGGTCAATACAGTCAAAAGCCTTTAATTATCTTATAACAAATTAAACTTATCAAGTTTAATTTAGAGCAGTGTTTATGCCTCCGAGTTCAATCATAGTCTGAAAGTTTGATATGTTAAAAATAGAAATGGTAAATCAATATTTCCCATTGCTAACAGAGTGGCATGCAAAAGCACAAGAGAGCTCCTTTTTAATCACAGTTGCTCTCCTTTGCTTGCTCACAGTGACTGTACTGAAGGGGTGTTGCGCTGTCTGAACATGAGGTTTCTGAACTTGCTGGCACTGCAGAATCAAAGACATGATGTGAAATACAACAGCTTTGGTGTCTAAAGTGGCAAAAATTCAGTTCTGCGACTTCCTGTGGTAACAGCTCAGTGTAACCCTGACATCCCTTCATCCTTCAAGTCTTGAAAACTCTAGAACGCAACCTATCACATCTAAAAAAATCTATTTTAGATGCATCCACTTGAAATCGGCGTTGGTGTATTCTTGAGGTAGTCGTGTGATTGTCCTAACCCAAACTGTTGCATCCATAGAGGGGACAATGATGAGGATGGTAACAACCCCAGGGGGTTGGATGGATCAAACTTGAATGATCAGGTTTTCCAACCAGACAAACTCTTAAATCTCAAGGGATGGATAAATCAGACCAATGCTGACCTTAAGATTGACCCTGACCTCATCCATGTTTAATATGTATGGGCTACGTGCAAAAACAAAACAAAAAATCTCTTAATCAGACAATCTATGGATTTTAATGAGCAATACAGTCTCCAAGAAGACAAGTGGTCAAATAATCAGCCAGAAGCTTAAATGTTTTTGGATTTTTTTGTAATCTGCTGAAGGATATTTAATGAAATATTAATGCTGTGTACGAACATAAGACCTGCTGCATACGATTATGATTGTGTGTGGAATAGAAAAGTATCAAACATGTTCCTCTAATTGTTATGATTTTGCTTGCTGTATCATTACACCCAGCAAAAAGAAATGTTCAAACGCACCAATCTAAAGATCAAAATTATGACATTCATGCTGAGTGTATGGAAATGTCTGACTGCTACAAAATCTCCCTTCCTAATTGCTTTAATGCTTCATTTCAGTTTTTGTATTTCCAACGAAAGATGAACTTAACACTCACACATGCAAAAACAAATTGAGCCCAGGAGACAGATGCTGTTAAAGTTGAGCTGGAGGCCAATGAGATTCAGCTGACATTCAGTATACTGGTCATGAAGGAATAGGCAAGTCTTGTCTGTCAGACAGTAAGAAACTCTGCAGAGAGTAAGAAACTCTCACCTGCTGATTAAAGTTTCTAAATTTGTAGCAATTTATTCTCCAGACTATGTATATTGCAGATAATCCTTCAAATTTGATCTCCTGTTCTGCATTTCTTTAGACACAGTATTTCCTGCATCCTTCAGTTTTCTTTTAAAATCTCCAGCAGGTGCACAAATGCAGGAAAATCTTCACTATTCGACTCTATAAAACTCAGTGGACTCACTGGATTGCAAAGATTTTGCTATAAGACTGATAAATGGACAGCAAGAGAGTCAATAAGGGGAAATTAATGAGTTGAAGCCAACATAATCAATACAAAAACCTCATGTAATATAGAATAGAACATCAGTATAATTAAACTCCAGTGATTCTAAGCAGTTCATCATTTCTTGTGGGTCTTTTAATGCCAAAAGCCTTTACTGTCACAGAACATGCTTGTTTAAACTAGAAAGTAGTGCTTTCACAGAGCAAAGCAGATATGGAAGTATTAAAGTGTCGAATGGATGAGAAGGCACCATTTCTGTATAAGTTGCAGAACATCCAGATAGGCTAAGTTAGACACTTCTGATTGAAAAGTACCGGAGAAGATGAGAAAAGAAATTGTTTTTCTCGTGAAAGTGCAAAAGTAATTTCTGAAATTCATTTTGTCGTTTTTCCATCACTTCTAGTCCTTTATTTTCCATACTGTATATTTTTCTGCTCATAAATTATTCCTGCTGAAAAGAGGAGAGGAGAGATCCTGATCCTGAGCTTCTTAGACCCTTCATTCATTTGGATGTATGAGTCGTGTTTGTGTGGTCTGTGCAGCCCGTCCTTGTCCTCTATTAATAGAGGACATTTATGGGTGAGTTGAGCTAATTGTTTGACGGCGGTTAACAAGTGCATAGATGTGGCTGTGCTAATGACGTTTTAGTAATTATTGGCAGGAACTCAATTAAAATAATTAGCATCTAATTTCCTGATTGCCCCACTGTTGCTTCACATCTCTCCATCTTTCTGAGACACTGGGCAGGACTATTTGTTTTGTGCTAAACTAATCTCTTATATCCTTTTACTTCATGCAGGAAACAAAATGAAAACAGTAAACGTTTGCATTAAACCAAAAGATTCAAGAGTCGTTATGTGCTTAATATTGAAAGAGTAATACAATTATTCTTCTACTTTTGCTCACAGCATGCCTATTAAGTCTCTTATTAGGGTAAAATAAATCAATTTAATGAGTCATTTTAGATAATTACATTATATACAAATGGAAAAATTTGTAAAATAAACAATTCTGTAATAATAATAATAATAATTCAATTTAATGTTATAACCACTAAGAGATGAAGTTAGTAGTTGGAAAATATTACATTTCAAGGGGACATTTTGTTTTATGCTGGGATAAAGATTTTAGCCAAATTAGAAGGGGCCAAATTGTGTTGGCTTCACAACAAGATCGGAGCGTCTCCAGAAGTTCAATTGTTGTAGAGTGGTTTTGTTTTGTGGTGGTCAGCATCTTGCAAAAGTAGACAAGAAAATAAGAATTGTGTCCACTGTAGCTGTGCTTTGCTGAAGCAAGGTAGTTTTCTGATGTTCAACAAAAAGGTCCTTCAAGCAGAAAAAGATGACAAGAGGTAGGAAACATAAACTAATTGGTAAAATTCAGGACTCAGCCATTGTTGATTTGCAAAGCTACAAAACCTATTGGGAGCAGCACATGTTATAATCTTAAACGCTGTGTGAAAACAAATATTACATTTGTATTAAACTTTTAAGAGAAAAACCTCCAGATTGCTCTCACTGGAAGCTACACTGGTGTAAAGACATTTTACTTTAATTATGAACATAGATCTGTCCTACTGAGGCAACACATCCTAACCTATTCAACTATCCCTAATATTTTGGGATTTTTGCCAAGATGCTAATTAATGTAAGGTTAGAATTGGAATAAGGCATAAACTTAAGGAAAATAAAGAGTTTTGGTTAGAACAAACGGATAAAAGCAAAGCTATACAAGCTTATATGTTTGAGTCAGATGGAGGCCAAACAGGAAGCAAACAACAAAGAAAAATGAATAAGCCAAACAAAGGTAAATGGGAGGGAAAATGACAAAAGGCTTTAGAGAAGTAGGGCCACATTGTTCTTTTACCATCCATAATATCTGTTGTTTCTGCATATCTGTGGTGAATGAAGTGGAACCAGAAACTCAGTGGAATAAAGATCAGGAGCGCAGGCACAGACAGATCTTTCATAAAGTGACATAAATCCTCTGGAAACAGCTGTTGGATTTCAACTTAAAACCTCATGGATCAAAATACTTAATCTCACGTACAAACACCCACAGACTCCCTCGGGTTTCACCAATGAATATGAATGTCTGTGCCTGACTGAGTTTGTCTGATTTAAACTGTGGGCTGCTGACCAAATGACAGGTGTATCATTCTGCTGCCTGTCATCATCTTCATAAATAAGCTTCTCTCCCATCCCCTGAACCACTGTCATCTGGTATAAGTATGAATCGCTGAGATAGCTGCTGTTTTTTAACTTGTAATTAGTCTAACAGAACTTTATTTAGCAGAAAAACGTTAACTGAGCCATTTCTTCATTCAAAAATCCACTTTAAAATCACTGCAAAACTGAAAGACCAAGTTATTTCTCAGAATTTACATCAATACATCGCTGTGCAAAAGTGTTAAAACTTCTAATTTTTTTCACTTTAATAACATTACAACCCCAAACTTCAAGAACCACAGTTTATTTTTTCTATTTTTAGATTTTGAAATAAAGAAAACACATAAGTTTATATGAAAAACAGGATGGATGCATTTTCTTCATCATTTCCTAATTACATAAAAAGTAAAATATTACTGGTAATTTTAGTGTAATCCAGATGTTCAAATTCAAATGCAATTATTCCATGAGAAAAACCTAATATTTGCTTCTTTATATTTTTAATGTTAAGTTATCTAGAGCCACTGCAGAGCGTCCAAAGAGACTCTGGAACCTCAGCCAGTGTGTCTGCTGGACACTAACCTGATCACTGCCTCACATCTTCTCCAATCAGATCAACTTGCATTTAGCTGCATCCATCTTCTTTTCTGCACTGACCACCTCCAGTGTTGAAGAAAGGATTCCCTCAGCGGGATGCAGTAACCATGTTTGAAAATAGCAAAACAAGGAAATTTTGTTATGAATTGTTGAAATCACTAAAGAGATATAGAGTAACTATTCAAACCTATAGAGTTATGAATCTCTGACTTCCCATGAGGATCTGCTCTTAGTCAAATGAGTGTTAGAAACTGAACAGGGTAGTAATTGTTATTTCTATAAATGACCTCACAGGGGCAGCAACCCTCCCTCATTGACGACTGTAAAAGCCTGTATCTGCAGAAGAAGAACTTCTTGGGTTATCGTAATTGGAACAACTACTAAACTTTCTCAAAGGTAGTTAAGGGTTGAACTTGAAGTTAGATGACATATTTGTTTGTTGTTTTTTATGGAAAGAACTGACAGCAGCAGGTTATGGCAGTTCAGAGCAGGCAGATGATGTTAAGGTTTTTCACCTTTGCCTCCTTCAGCCCTGAGTTTTGGTCTTTTTATATCTGGTTTTCTGACATGTTTTGCACTTGCATTGACATCCAATGATTTTACTTACTAAAATAATGGAATGTTGTTTACTCATAAGTCATAAAATCATATTTTAAATCAATGGAAATACTTTGCAAAATAGGAAGAAATAACATTTATTTCAGACACAGTTTTGACAAACTATTTTTAGGCATTAGTTCTTCATTGCTTCTCTTTTAAAATGGAAGAATTGTTTGCATTCCCTTTTTTGAAATTATTTACCTAAGACCAGAGGGCTTACCAAATTAGCTGTAGCCTTGAATCAAAATGTTGAGGAGGAAACCAGTAAATCACATTGACGAGGACAACATGAGGATCGGAGAAAGACTGAAGGAACCCAGGAAGGAAGTGAAGGACTGAATATGAAGCAGGGTTCTGGGTAGTGAAGTCGAAATGTTGACATGAAGCATAAATGAATCTACAAACCGCACAACCTAAACAAAGTGTCCGAATAAAACAGGAGAAATGCTGTCATTGATGTAAATAGATGTAAATAGAATACAAACTATTATACACTGAATAGAAAACCTAAAAATACTGGAATCCCTAATAATCAGAGCTACAGAAACCTACTCAACAGCATATCACTAATTTCCAATATGAAATGATACTTAAATAATTCTTACAGAAGTGGCAATAAAATGGATGGTTCAGCTTCTGTTTAATATCCTTGACACTTTTTTGAATTTACTGAAGCTGATACAATTTTCAGTAATTGTTAGAGCTGAGCATTTCTACTTGTTAAACTCTTGGGAATTAATGTCCAATTATTTTTTCTATATGTTTAGCCATGTATTGAAGGTGAAGTGCTCTTCTGAAAGCAGGTTCATCCTGAAGAAGGGGAAGGTTGTCGCTGCAGGGACCATCCCTGTTTCTGTCCATTTATCTGCATGCCTGTTGCTGCCCTCAATGTTAATTCCAGATACTGAAAAACAATCACAGCGTTGGGGAAAGTAAACGTCAACTGAAGAGAGGCTGAAATGACAGCACGCTCCGTCTGATCCCTGGCTAAATAGAGGTCAGCAATAAATCAAGGCCGTCTGGGAAGAACTGTTAAGACAAGAGAGAGACAAAGAAAAGTAGAAGAAGTGGGTGAGGCGATGGAGAAGTTTTTAAAACCGGACAAGTTTGTGTGCAACTGCATATTTTTTTTTGTGCATTTACAATTCTCACAACTGTATTCATAAATGGGAATGCGTGTCAGTTTCTGAGTGAAGAAGATTACAGAGCAATCTCCTTTGCTTTAAGTAATCTGCTCTGTACGGAGCCTGTAGTTTGCAGTGCCTTTTGCTTTGACTTGTCTGCGAACAATTGGTAAGCTCCTACAATTGTTCTTACTTTTAAAAGACGTTCATACTTCCTGCTTTTCTTATTTCCATGGCTTCAGTGCTTTTCAGTGTCTCTCTACTTGATTAGCCGTTGGAGCCAACAGTGGCTGTTGCAGTCACATTTTTAGCACAGTCTGCTGCACTCCTACACAAGTTCATTCAGTTATCGCAAAACCACTTTTTTTTCGCCCTGCAGCTCTGCAGCCGTGCACTTAGTGCTGGGAGATGTAAGATTGGGCCTGTTCCCCTCTCGTGAATAGCAGGTGGACAGTCTGTCAGCTCACAACCATGCCTGCTTTGCTTGGTGCGAGTCCCACTGCGTGGTTTGCAGGTTCAGTCAGCACATTTTCTACTTGTGCTTCTAAGCAAATAAGGTTCAAATGTAATTCAGCCAACACTGTGATTCACAAAGTAACAAATCTGAATAATAATAGACTAGTGAAGTAATGCTTTGTTTATGGATTTGTTCTTTTGGATGCAAACTGTTGCTTTTTGCCTATTTATTATTCGTAGAGAATCTGGCAAAGACATTTTATATGATATTATAACAAAAAGTGCAGCTTGTTGTGCCAATCCGTCACAGTAGGAGTGTGGTGGTGTGTAAAAGTGATAGGTTGTGGGGGGAAAGTAGTAGATATAGCTATAATTGGTGGGGATTTGGGAAAAGCAGTGATTGCAGAAGCATGAAATCTGTAATGGCCTATCCTAGAGCAAACAGGTTTATATTTGATGGCAGGTAACTATCACCACTCCAGTTTATTCATACCTATATCATTTGGGATCAATATAGAGGCAACAGAAAATTAACATTTGTCTCACATTTTAAGGTGAAAGTATTACCACAAACAGTTGTGTTGCACAAACCTTGAAACATAATTTTTTCTACACAAATAAATTCTGCAAATGTTAAGAAATATTCCGAAAGAAGATAATTTGTAGTATTTACAAGAGACAAAGCAAAAAAAAAAGTTTATTTGATAAAAAGTGAATCCAATCTTTTTTATTTAAATCCAACCTCTAACTTTATAGCATTTGAAAAGTCACTCAAAACCTGAAGACAATTTTCTACAATATTCAGTTCATTAAACAAGACAACATAATTGCTGAGTCACTTAACACAGTGGCTCTAATGGGTTTGCAGTTATTTTTTCATATAACTGTTTTTCAAGCAATTTTTACAAAAAAATCCAACATCTTTTGATAAGTAGTTGGTTCTGTACATCAGGGCTGTTATCAATTTGTACTTTTGATTCAGTTCTTTCCGTCTGTCACATTCTCTTTCACCGTTCTACGCTGCAAATTCCCCACAGGTCCACTAAAACCGCACCTTAACCCACAGCAGAGCTGTGAGACGGCTAGAGGACAGAGGTGAGCAGAAGGCCAGAGGCACCTTAAAGGAGCAGTGAGACCTTTGACCAGACTGCTGCTGCTGCCTGACAGTCAGAAAACTTCTCACTAACACTGAATTATGACCAGGCAGCTTCCAAAAGACTGTGTGATTTAATCAATCACAATACTCTTTTTGCTTTACTGTTTTAAACTAATACTTTAAAATAATTTAGGATATTAAAGTACTATAACAATTGTGTGGTGGAACATATTTCTTTTTCATATGTTTGGCTTTTACAATTACCTTTTCCATCAGTTTGATGAACAAAAGCAAAAAAAAAAAAAAAAAACTCAGACTGCAAGGATAAATGGCAGCAAATCGTTTGTTTTAACTGACCAGACTGTTTACAGATGTTGTCGGGTTTAATGTGAAGGACATGAATTACCTAGATTATCGGTTCAGAGGTAAAACACTAACATTATGACTAACTTCAGCTGACATGCTCGCCACCCTGCACACAATAAAAGTTGGGAATGGTTTTGTGAGCTGCGAATAGCTGTAATTACCAACCTTCTAATCATCTGCTTACCAGCTGGATCGGCAGGCATGCAGGCTTTGCACATCTAACAATACCCAGGAGACCCAGCCTCTTATTTCCTAACCTTTCAATGCATAAGTCTTTTTATCCATACAGTCACTGAATCTGTAGCTGCATGCATACATGATATCAATTGGCTTCTGTTATCATTTGTCACAGCATAAGAAACAATCTTCACTATGCAATGCCTTTTCCATGCAATGTGCAATTTGTATTCTCAATACAAACATAAGTGTGTTGTATTGGGAATTATTTTCTTAATAAATGACAAATAGCACAAATGGACAAGCTTTTATTTTCTGTATTTCTGGGTTAATCATTCTGAAGCTCAAACAGCTTCAAGTCTCTTCGATTTGCTTCTACCAACATCTTATTGAATTTGTTCAAGATTGTTGTCCTGTTGAAAGATTAACCTTTGATCCATCTCAAGTCTTTTGCAGCCTCTAACACGTTTATTCCCCTGTATTTAGCTCAGTTGATCTCCCCTTTGATTCCGGCCGTCTGTCTCTGACAGATTAAAGAGTGTGATTAAAGAGATATTCTCCGCTAGCATTTTACATGATGGACAAAAAGTTTAATTTTGATCTCCGGTGACTAGTGCCCTTTTTATTTTTTGTGTGTTTTTTGTGTCCCATACTCAGTTGTGACAGATATGACTTTGGATCACTTACTTTCTTCATAGCATCACTGCAGCTCCCCCAGAGCTCTGCTGATGGAAGATGGATTGAACTGCAAGACGTTACAAACTTGCAATATAGTCTTATTGTTTGTTGGCATCTTCCTTGGTCACCATATTTTTTCAGGAATGTTTCCTAACAAACCTCTGAGACCTTTTTGGATATCAAAATAAAGGGGTTGAGTATAGATGTAAACAGCTTTGTTAGAACAATTTTGAAAAGCATTTATCATTTCCACTTGTCTGTCTCTGTGTTTGCCTATAATGCCTCAGGCAAACCTGTAAGACAGCAGCAAACGAAGAATTGTCATTAGCCGTTTCTGGGACATGATTTCTTGCCGTCTCTCTTTCATCTGCTCCCTTCAGCAGCTGGCCGGTTCAAACCGGCAGACACACACAGAGACAGCAGACAGACGGCTCTGTTTAGAAAGTTGCTCTTTGAAACAGATACTTATTCATTTTAATGTTGTGAAAAGCTGTTGCTCTAAGCTTTAGATCTTGTTGTGCCAAGCTACCACAGGTGGAATATTTAATATGATGCAGTCATCATATATATCTAACCATCACCAGCCTTTAGTTGGAGCAAGATGATAAATAGAACCTACTTTACATTTATTTTAGCAGAGATGTTAGAAAACAATTTGGATGACTTTATTATAGTTAGTCGTAGCTAAATAATCTACATTAACTCCGTTATCTTTAGTCTAATCCCTAGTTCGTATTGCTCTGAGCAAAAAGCAAAGTAATAACTCACATTCTCTGCAGTCAGCATTCTCTTTTATAGCTTTTCTTCACTTGCACATAAATCTCATTGTCAGCATGTTTTGGATTGTTCTCCCTTATTTCTGTAGAGCAGAACGTTATCTATGACACAACCTTAAGTGGATCCAGTCATTTTCAGGATGTAAGGCTGAGAGGGATGACAAGATAAGCTTTATTGAATTATTAAGCATGAACTAATTCTGTGTGTGTGTTCATGTGTTTCTTAGATTGTGGAAACATAAGTTACGGAGACCATATAAATTCTTGATACTGTAAATCAGCATAAAATCAAAAAATAGGCAAGGATATTATCTCCTAGACATTTATTTTCTCTGTAAATTTAGTATTCTTTCTTCTGTCTTTCTCTCAGTCCCTTTTCCTTCATTGATAAATCTGGAAATAGATAATTGGGAAAATGTGGAACTTTATAACAAAAGACCTATAAGAACCTTGAGCTTCCTGCAGTTATATAATGGAAGTACCACAATTTTAATCTCTGATTTGATTAAATAAAATACTGTTCTAAATATTTTAATCAATAATAGATAATAAATAAATAAAAAATGCATTTTTGTGCAAAGTTTTCTTGCCTTGTTCTGTTTTGTATCTTGTCTGTGTATTTTATTCTAAGTTTGACTTAATCAACCTGCTGTTTTGTCTTGGTTTTGTCTTTTAGCTCATCAGTTTGTGTGCCACACCGCAGCCATTGCAGATATTGTGATCCTGGTAGACGGCTCATGGAGTATTGGCCGGATCAATTTCAAGCTGGTCCGTATGTTTTTGGAAAACCTGGTCAATGCTTTTGACATTGGCATTGATAAGACCAGGATAGGTGGGTCCCAGTTAATATTTTTCTTAGATATTTGGAAACTGCGTGATCCTCTGCATTGTCTCTTTTTACAAATCCAAAAATGTTTTTTTGTTTTATATATATAATTTGTTTTTTGTTTGTTTCTCATGTTAAACTCTTCAAGATCTTCAAGCTTGGAGCCAGACATGCTAATTTTATATGAGTCTTTGCTTCAGCACACCTGAGTCAAATAATTGGGTCAACAGTGGGAATCTGGAGAACATGAATGCATACTGAAGAGCTGATTCAGCTATTTAATTCAAGTGTATTGGACTAGGGAAACATCTAAAAGTTTCAGGCCTGAATTTGAAGATCCCAGCTCTGTATCATTATTGGTCAATATCTGTTTAAATAATATTAGACCAAAAAAGTGAGGTTACCATCTTTCTCTTACTCTATGTGGTGGCAGGTTAACTGTGGCTCTTCATCCAACCTTGTTTCTCATAGAAAAAACTGTTTTCATTTTCTAGTTCTTCCTCTGAGTTTATTAACTTGCTAGCAAGTAGCTAACAAGTGGCTAACTGCTACAGCTAGCTGTTACTTGTTAGCAAGTAGTTATTTGCCATCAAAAGTAGACAAGTAGCAACTTTTGAACTCACTTGTGATGATCAACATAAAATTGTCTTACTTAATTGCCATGTTTTCTTGTCTTTCCCATGTTAAAAAGAGGCTAACTCAAACAGCCATCTGTGTCACACCATATTTATGCAGGGACAGAAATGACTGGATTCGTACTTGAATATTCCAATAAAATTACAAAACATGCTTTCTACACATCTTTTGCTAATAGATGTGTAGGATTCTGTAAATCGGTGATTGGGTTCACAGGTCTGCTGTTGTCTGTTTCCAGGCCTGGCCCAGTACAGCGGTGATCCCAGGATAGAATGGCATCTGAATACTTACTCTACGAAAGAAGCCGTCATTGATGCAATGAAGAACTTACCGTATAAAGGAGGAAACACCCTCACAGGTACTGCCTAGAAATAAAATACTAGCTGTCTCATTCAGTTTTTAGTCTGTATGTTCCCATTTTTTCTTTAAAGTCCTAAAAAAACTTTCAGAGCAACCCACCCCATGCAGATATCATCTCATCCTCGATTTTTCTATTATTTACAACAGCATTTGCTAGTGAACCTTTTGTATTCACTCTGTTTCTTATCTCTTTAACACTCTCAACAGGGCTTGCATTGAATTTTATCTCAGACTACTGTTTCAAGCCTGAGTCTGGCTCACGAGTTGGTGTACCAAAGATAGGGATTCTCATCACAGATGGAAAATCCCAGGACGACGTTGTACCCCCAGCAGAGAGCCTGCGAACGGCTGGTGTTGAGCTGTTTGCTATTGGTGAGAACAGATCCAGTTCCGCCACAGCTTGTCTACGACCCCTTTCCTGCTCCTCTAAATTGAGATTTTATTTTTCCAGACATTACTGACCTGCTGTGCTAAAATGTATTCATCAAGACAGTGTCTGTTAGAGCTAAAAGTCAAACATTGATTCTGCAGTTGACACTTTTCCAGCAATGACATGTCCTTTACTCTCCTAGGTGTAAAGAATGCTGATGAGAACGAGCTGCGGTCCATCGCCTCAGAGCCGCATCACACTCATGTCTACAATGTAGCTGACTTCAACATTATGAGTTCGATAGTCGAGGGACTGACAAAGACCGTGTGTGAACAAGTGGAGCTGCAAGACAAAGACATCAAGCAGAGTAAGGAACAGGAATGAAAGGCAGAGAGCCTGCAGAGACCACAGATAAGGGATTTTGTAGTGGCATCCAGAATAATAACATCACGTTACATAACCATTAATCCCAAATATATGAAGGTCAAAGTAAAGCCAGACAAGTTTATCAGTATGGCACTGCTCAAGCTAATGTTAATTTGAATCACTTCACAAAGAGGCAAAATATAAGGACAGAGGTAGATACATTAATAACTAGAAATGATCAAGAATATTAGATAAAAGATGTAACAAAAATACGATATGTAGATAGAGTCCTTGATCCTTTTGCATAAACTGTAAATTATTTTATCCTAAACAAAAGTGGCCAACAGATTCTGCACAGCTCAGGTTAGCAGGGAGTTCGTTGCATAGATGAAGAGCACAGAAAACGAACACTGTAAACCCTGGTTCAATTCTGGTCCTGAGGACACTGAGTAAATAACTTGTCTGCAGGGTTTAAATAGGTCAAATCTGACAAGCATTTAAAGCCCTGGAGGCCCTTTCAGGTCAATAGTACAAATCTAAAAGCCAAAATGGCCATCAGCCAGTATGCTGTGGTCAGTTGTGTCAAATCCAGCATTCAGATCTATGTAAAAGACAAATTTTGTTTAAAACCTTTACCAATTCATCATCAGTGCATGAAGAGGGAATTAGCTACACCGTAAGAACTTTGAGTTGCATATATTTGATGCACATATGCAACAAATAATATTTTAAATCCAGTAAAAAACGTTTTTTTTAATCCTGTTCCTAGAAACACCGCTGGAAAACATTGCCGTAAAAGTTGTAAAATAATTATTTCACCCTAGAAACCTTTTATGAAATACACAAGTGCAGAAAATAAATGGCATATATTTTCTTTTTCCCAGCATTGTCTCTGAAAATAAATGTCCCTACTGTTGAATAAAGCACTGAATGTCATGCATTATTTTTTCATTCTTCCACCTTGTCTTCATGTTTACATTTACTGTGTTCAGAATTTATGCCAGAGAAAATGGAAATGCCGCTCAACCTGGAAACCTCAGAGGTCACAGCTCAGAGCTTCCGAGTCTCATGGAGTCCGGCAGCTGGAAACGTAGAGATGTACAGAGTGGTTTATCATCCTGCTCAGGGAGGAGAACCACAGGAGGTACACACCGTGTTGCTGTCTGAGAACATCACTACGTATAATGAGTTATCTTTCTGGTGAATTGCTGCAATTAGGAAATGGCTGCCTCATTGCAGGCACTTTGATGGTGTGAAGCTCTGTCTTGTAATCTGTGGATGTAGCATGTGTGGAAGTGTCAGGAGTAGCAGAGTGAGGTTGGGCTCTTTTGTCTATCAGTTTTTCTCTGACATGTTGATGGTGTCCCTCATTGATACCTCCTGTATCTCTCCCTTTACTTTAACCTAGTTTGTCAGTACAGACTGTGAGTGCACACAAAAACGAATGGTGCTGTACATGCAGGTGCTTTGTTTGCTCCCTGAGCAAAATTTTGTACATCCAGTAGACAATTGTGTTTTCTATCTAAACAGTGTCAAAGGGTGAAATTCTGACTGTGGTAGAAAGTTTTTATTTTATTTTGTTTTTTTTAGCAAATGCATAAACTGAGAATGACTTTCAATGCTTTTGTTTAGGTTAATGTTTAGGGATGCACTGATATAAAAATTTTAACTAGTACTGATATATAACATAAATATTGTTAGATCTTTATGCAATGCTGTAATTCCTCCCCATATAGTACATGTTATTCCTTTCTTTCTGTTTTAATAAATCAAATATATGCTCCTTTGCTGTTTTCTGCCTATGCCTCCCCTTCCTCATTGCCTTTCATTTCCATACTTTTGTCCCTTTCATCAACTTTCCTACTTTGACTCATTCTCCTGCACACCAGGCTGTCGTGGCTGGCAGTGAGACTTCAGTGGTGTTACAGCATCTCAGCTCTCTCACTGAGTACCAGCTCGCTGTGTTTGCTGTGTACACGGACGAGGCAAGTGAAGCTCTGAGAGGATCAGAAACTACCTGTAAGTTTAGTTTTAGACGTATGCAAAAAAAAAAAAAAAGTCAACACCTTAGAATACAGATTAGTAACAAAGCCTAAGGCAATGCAGATTTTGTTTTTAGGATGTAAGCTGTTGAATTTTATCTCATCTGAGTTTTGCAAAACCCTAAAGGTCTAATCTACTTTCCTCTCTTACAGTCAGACTTGAATCAGAAAATGAACATGAGTCTTTCTTGTTGTTGTTCCTGGTTTCAAATATTGTTTGATTCTTGTTCAAATGTCCTGTTTTTGTCTGTCTGTGTGTGTAGTGGCTCTCCCATCAGTCACCAGCCTCCAGCTGTCCGATGCGACTCACAGCACAATGAAGGCCAGGTGGAGCCATTTGGATGGAGTCTCTGGCTACATGCTGCTGCATGCTCCTACTACAGATGATGGAGATCTAAACAACGAGGTAGACCAAGAAGCAAAAAGCTGAGAATGCAAAGTTTTTATAAATTCTCTGGCAAAGTTAACTTTTTTATTTTTTTATTTGTTTCCAAGTGTTGTCCTCAGATTAATGTAGCTGATGGAGTAACAGAGGTGGAGCTGGTTGGCTTGATGCCTGACACTGAATACACCGTCACTGTTTATGCTATGTATGGAGAAGAAGCCAGTGACCCAAAAACTAATCAGGAAACAACATGTGAGTCATCCATATGCCCGTTCGAGCAAACTGAGATTTATTTTATTTCGTTTTGTTAAAGTTTGAGCCCAGTGTGGTCTCAGCATAACATTCTGAGCTTCGATTTAAAAACATCTAACTCAGTCTGTTGTGTGAAAAGTCTCATTAGCAAAATATATGTTTCTGTCAGTCTCTTAAGTCGTAACAAAATCTATCCTAAGGGTAATTATTTAACATAATCACTGAGCCCTGAATGCATATTTTACCTAAAGGAATGAGAGGATTACAAAACATTTTCTTTCTCAGAATCACAATGTCGAGAATTCAATTGAAATTCAATGATTATATCAGTCCAGGTTAATAACAGAATCAATAATTCATCTATTAGTAAACACACTAATATATTTCAGTGAGTCAATAAAAATAAAAACAGAACATAAATAAAAATAAAGTAGAAACTACTTAGAGAAGTTCTGACGTGAAGCCAGAGTTTCATTGTAAAGTAATTTTCAGGAGTGTATATCAATCTGTGTCTCTCACTCTCTCTCTTAAAGGTAAACAGAGGATTTTTACACATATTCTAATACACAACTCAAGTCAGAAGTAAATCTTACAAGAGTCCTGAAAGAGGAGTCAAAGGGAGGAAGGACTTTAAGTCTGGCATACTCAGATTGGAGGAGACAACCTTATCTAAACAAATATGATGATTTCACTTTCAGAGACAACATAAGACTTGAGTCTCAATGTGCTGCTTCTGAATAAACTTGATCAGAACATCCCATTTATCTGCACAGTAGACTCTCCACAATATTTGTTCAACCTGCCTCATGTTGTCTCTCCATCTGTTGTTACCTTGATGTCATCAGGCATAGAGGAGTTAATGCTGCATTATCACTGCCAAAGCTGAAAATAAACTATTATTCTTAAACCTTCCGGTTTTCATTTTGGAGGTTATACTTGGGAAACATTAGAGGATGTTGCCAAGTGGCAGAAGTCATCATGTATTAAGAACAGGGGTGCATTCAGCTCAAATGAGCAGAGTTGGATCAATCCCCATAATACACATTGTACAGCAGCTTCATAGACATCAGCTTTGCATTTGTGGTTTGATAAATGCAGGCTCATCTGCAGGCTAAGAGATTAATTTTGAGTCCCTGTAATGTCATGATGAAGGTCTCTTCAACAGCCTTGGGTTGGTAAGCATGTAAAAAATGTCAGATTTCCAAGTGTCTTTAACGGTGTTATATTTGCTTTATTCTTTTTTTGCCAGTACCTCTGAGCCCTCCCAGGAATCTCCAGTTTTCAGACATCACTCATAACTCCGCCCACATCAGCTGGGACTCGCCGCCCGATGGAGTGAAAGGTTACCGCATCATGTGGGTCATGACAGACGGACTGGTCACAAAGGAGGTGTGTTTGCTTCTCTGTTTAAAGACAATTTCAGAAACTCAAAAGGGTGTTGCCATCCAATTTATGTTCTTCATCCCACAAGTCTTTTGTGTTAAAATTACGTCTGTCATATTACCTACTGTGATTGAATGTTTTAATTTTTGCTAGATTAAAGTTATCATGCAGGTATTTGCTTTATGCAGGCGAAGGTGGGCCCAGTCAATTCGTATGACCTCAGTGAGCTGGCGTCCCTCATGGAGTACTCGGTGGCCATCTTTGCTTTGTACAATGAGGGCCAGTCAGAGCCACTCTCTGATGGCTTCACAACCAGTAAGAAACCTTGACTGTGCATCATGACATACAGGCAACAAGTCATCACTGTTTTTTTAATCATTTATCCAGAGGCTCTGTTTTATCAATCAATATTAAAACTAAGTCATGAAAACCTGCCTCTATATACAATTAGCTATTTAAAATTTTAATAGTGAAGAGAAAAAAAAACTCATTCTTGTTTTTGTTTTTTTAGTTCTTTACAAATTGAAATGTAAGAAGAGTGGTGTAGTTTTGTACACAACAAAAAAAATATCCACCACTGCATAAAACCTGTAAGTCTTTTGGATTATTTGTCTACTGGCTTTGCACATTTAAAGACTCAGATTTTATCCCAGCCATCCCAATGGTCAGTTTTTCTCTATGTTGTTGTTCTGCTGGAAGCTGAACCTGCACCCCAGTCTGAAGTGTTTTGCAGCCTCTTGCAGGTTTTCTTACTGCACTGGGCTGTATTGAGCTGCATCCATTTTCCTATGTGCTCTGACAATTTTTACTGAAAGAAACTGCATAATACTGAAGATATACTTGGGCAAAAAGTTACATTTTGTTCATCATTTTGGCCAAATGTCTTTCTTTCACATTTGCTTTTGTGATACATGCATTGTTACAAACTTTTAACAGGCCTTCTCATAGTTTTAATTCACCAATGACTCTCCTCTTGCCATTCTTACATAAAGGCAACATTTTTGAAGTGCATACAAATGTTGCATGTGAACTCCATTTACTATTTATATAATTCTGAGACAATTGATTTCACCGAAGGAGGCTGAATAGAAATGCATCTCGTTCTCTTCAGGATTTTTTTTGGGCAAGGAAATGTAACTCTTCAGAAGGTTAAACGATTTTAAGTGTTAACCTTTTAATTTATATCGCAAAATTTGTGAAATTTTTGGTTGTCATTTTAGCTGTTAATCCACTTAATCAAACAACATTATCCGATTTTAAAAATAAGAATCACTGATGTTTATATACGTTAAGTGACAAGTAATTTTTGTAATGGCTTCCACTATTAACTTCTCCTGCTATCTCTTGTTCTAAAAAAATATTTTAAACTATTTGTAGAGGTTATTTTTTGTTTATGTCACACTTTAATGACACATTTGTATGTTTCCATATAGTTATATACACAATCTGATTATCTTAGAAAATGAGTTCATCTAACTCCCCATCACAAATGTTAGCACATCGTACTAAACATTTCTCCGAGTTACCCATGCTACTAACGCCTAGTGTTTTAAGTATATTTATTTTTGTTATCTTTTTAATCGTTCACTTTATGAAGAGTGTGGGTTTTCATTTGCTGAGGAAAATTTGTCTCAGTTTACAACAAACAGCTTGATCGATATCATTAGACCATTAACGGTTTCTCTTATAATGCCAAATGGTGCTGGGTTTTATAACCCTTACTGGTCCTTCTGCCATCTTGGCTTCCTGCCAACCCCATTTACACTTCAGCATTATAGCTCAGTCACATAAAAAGGTAATTTTACTGTCCCTTACTATTTCATCTCACTAACGCATATTGATTTGTAGGAATATCCCTTTGAGCTACAAGCAGTTAGCCTTAAGTGCTGCATCAGCTCAAAAAATGTATGTGTGATGAGCAACTACTAAAACATGCAGTCCTTTTAAGACCATATAGGATTTTATTTATCTACTAGCAAACTTTGTTTAATGGACCACGTTTATGAAAAGGGGTTTTATGTCCTGAAATGAATATGCAAGCACTTTAAAATTTGTGGAGTGGAGAAGTAGGTAATGGAGTGGACCAGGAAGATTAGAGTTCATATTAAGGAAGTGAAAAAATAACTCATGTAAGATGAATACAGAGCATAAAAGTGATTTAATAAACATCTTCATATAACATTGCAGCATTATGAACACAACATGATTGCATCAAGAAGGGAACTTCACTGTTTGTTTCAGCTCCGGTTCCTGGTCCGCTGAATCTGCACTCCAGTGACGTCAACACTGGCAGCTTTAAAGTCAGCTGGGATCACTCAGCCACAGATATTGCTCTCTACAGACTCTCCTGGGCACCATTCTCTGGTGGTGACACAAAGGAGGTTAGTAAAAGTGAAATGTGCCCTTTCAATTGTTTTCTGCTGAAAGAAATGTGCTTTAAACTTGTCTTGCCTAAAATCCGATCCAGTACCTTGCACACTCCTTGAAAATGATTTGTGAAAACAGATATTTAATATATTTAGATGGCAGTAGAAACTGCTATGACCGAAATATTCACGTGTTTTATCGACAACGTGCTTGGTTTAGTTCACTTCTCGTCTTATAAGTAGATGAATAAATGGCTTTTCTCCATATGCTGGGAGAGAGGGAAGTCTCTAGTCCAATGACTTACACAGAAGCTTAAAGCCATTCCTGGTAGTACAGCTAAAACCCGTGGCATGGCTGAATATGAAAGCTGAATAAAACTAGACATTAATGGCTCGGGTGTTTTATTACTACGATCTGGGGTTTTGAGACAGCTGCGAAGCAATGATAGAGCCCGAGTTTGTGTGGATGCGTGTGTATGTAGTGTGAGCTTGTGTGTGTAAATGTGTGTTTTGCTCAGAGTCATCAGAGCTGAAAATGCCACCCTGGGGAATTGAAGAGATAAGCTGGGGATACTGACAGCCTAAAGAGAAAGTGATACATGTGGTTTACTCTTTTTCTCGGTCACATTCTTAGCACATGTTCTCACACACACACACCAATTAATTTCCTTGTAGTGTTGAATTTGAGAGGTGATTAAGCACAATAAACTGGATGCAAAAGAAAGTCACATAGCTGTAATGCAGTACTCTCCAACCTTCCTTTCCTCTTTTGTGATGCTACAGAAAAACTCATTTACCCAAAACCCTTAAACCTGCATGGATGCTCATGCATGCGAATGTTGAAATTACGATTCAGTAATTTATAGATTATTTATATTGGTATTGTACACTTCATCCTCTCTTCATAAAAACAATTTAATTTTAGTTGTCTTTCTTTGTAATTTGTAACAGCAGCTGTTTTATTTCATTGCAGCAAGGAGTTAAAGGTTATCACATGTATAAAGAGACAATAATCCAATTCAGTAACAAGTCAGACTTTGAATTGAATCCTCTATCTCTGATTCTATTTCCATCTTTTTATAGATTTAATCTTTAGTTCCTGTGAGGGTCCAGAGTGCATCAACTCTGGGCATCTTTGTGTTTTATCACTGCTTTTTATAGAGAAGTTTAGTCACGGTGGCTTCATCAAGCAGACGCCTCCATCATGGAGTGACGGGTTTTGATGGAAGCGATATGGCTCACTGCCTAGAGCAGCTTCAAGTCACGGGGTGATGCTTGGAAAAACAAAAAGAGAAAGATGTCATTTGTGCCCTGAACCAGCTTTCTGCTGCTTACTTGAATGTCCAGGAAATAGAGAAAGAGGTTCCACCAGATTTGTGCATTGTTATAATACTAAGAGTCTTGGTTGTGCTAAATGACAATGAAGTTGGTTTAATTATTTCTTGTTCAAGATATAAAATGTTTTGACTTCTAAGACCTGCTAAAATATTAAACAGTTTTTAAAAGAGAGTGGGCAGAAGGTTTTTATTTTCTGGTGTGAATTGAGCGCTTTTGAGCTTTATATCATGTTGTAATGTTATTCCCTCATCAAAAACATACCAGAAGTGTTGCTTTCATTCTTTTATCCATTTTTGAGGAATCATTGAATCCCCCATATCAACCTCTCAGGAGGATGTCTAAAAGCTTGCTTTCACAAAGCTCCTCCTTGGAGCTGTGGTCTCCAAGCTGAGCCTCTGCCTCAAATAGCTCCTCTCCCCCACAGCTCCTACAGACTAGTGGCAGCAGCAAACACCAAACACCTGGTGGAACTTGGTATCTGCTGAGCTCATTGTAAGAACTACTTCTCAGCCCAGCGCTTCTGAAAAGGATAGTAAACGGCATAATAAGAAGCATTGTTGTAATGACATTCTGAAGTGTTGGAAAGAGCAGGAGCTTCTTAAAGAGACAGTGGCCAGCTTCAATCCCACAAATTATGAATTGTCCTGTTTTGACAGAGTCTGTTAAACAATTTTATTTAACAAGGGAGCTAAATTAAATGTTTTGTTGTAAGCATGAAAATTAACTATTATATTTGAATGTCTGTTTTTTTGTATTGTAGGTGATTTTGAGTGGAAGTGAGAACAGATACACTCTGGGCGGTCTCAGTCCCTCCACTAAGTATGAAGTCCTGTTAATGGCCATATTTGAAGATGACTCTGAGAGCGACACGGTTTCTGTCATAGAAACCACATGTAAGTGTCAACAGATTCACTTTTAACACGCTGCTTTTTAAATGAATCGACGTATGTCTTTAAACTGCATGACTCTTCTGCTCTGATTCTCATAGCTATTCTCTTCTCTGCATTTTTTGATACAAAACTTTAAATTTGTGAGGCAAAGTGTTGACATTCATCAAGACATTTGTGTTCTTGATTTTGCCTCATCTCAGCAGAAGAAAATCTATTTTTTGCTAACAATGATTAGTTTACAGGCTCCTCTCTAATTGGCTTAGGTATTGGCACAGGGGATTGCTTAGCAGTAATACATTCTCTGATTTCTACTTTCTGTAATTCTCCAGTGGCTATAACAACGATTCATACCACAACCACAGGTAAGTGCCAAAGGTGGATCTGTGAGTTATTGCAAAATATCATGAGTGGGAGCTTTTTTAATATATTGGGGGCACGTATAAAAACATCCAAACACATCCAACAAGATGTGACTCACTGTGACGCACAATCTGTGCTAAAACCATTCAGAGTAATTTATTTTTTTTAGTTTAGCTATATATGACTGTATGAACTCTTCTTTTAATAATCCTCCCAGCACGTGACCATCTTTGCTGAAGGGCTGGGCATTGGGCCGTTACTGTAGTGACGTTAGAAAAAATCAGAAGAAAGTTTTTTGACTAGTGAAGCTATTAAAGAGTCTACATTAAAGCACTCGATTCAATTCAAATTACAAAATCTCTTTACCCCATTCCTCCAACACTGAGAACACAACTGGCTTCCTCTCAGTCTTATTTTTAGCTTTTATCTTCATTTAATGCTTTCAAAAAGTCAATTAATCTGTTTGCAAACAGATATGTGCCACTCGTCAGAAGTGCCATTAAATAACTTTCTTCCCTGTGAATAAAGTTTTTAACAAAGAATGAATCTGTATGTTTTGTCCATCTCTGCTTATTGAAATGCTATTAAAATGCCTGTTTTAATAATGCTGCTATGGAGTCTGTACAGTACTTTATAGTACAGTATTTAATGACTGCTTAACTAATTTATAATTATTTGAAATGTGAAGTGATTTGTACATTCCTTTTGCTTTAAACGAGTAAAACAAGTTTTCTCTGCCACAGTGACACGTAAGGCTGTGAAAAACCTTTACCTGAGTGATGAGACCACCCAAAGTTTAGATGTATCCTGGGAGCTGGAAGACACTGATGTGGAGAGCTACAGGATTTCCTACACTGACCTCAGCGGAAACCAAGAGGAGGAAACTGTAAGTTATTCATGTTGTGAGCTGTCATGGATGCAGAAAGATATGGACTAAAACAGCGTGTTTTTATGTTTTGCACGCTTTCTGCTATTTGTCAGACATTTCCAAATAAGCGTAGGTTTTGTCCTTGAGGGCATTATCACACCGAATCTGATGCTTGTGAATCATTCAGAGACATTTCTCCTGGACAATTTACCATTGTTCAAACATATGAAACAGACCACACTGAAGTAGCGTCTAGAGGAAAACCGTTGTTATTTCAAACCTCCAGCCTCGTGGATTGCACTACAGACGTCACTGCTGGGTCATGCAGTGCAGCCAGAAAACTGATTACACTTCTAGCTGCAGTCCACTCAGCCTCTTCTCCTGATCCCCCTGTCCCTCTGAAGAGCCCTTGAGCTCAGCGCCATGTACTGACCCTGATCACTAATGCACACCCAAACACGTCCGCACAGGCCTTCCTCCCATTCTGTCCCCTTGCCTCCATGTTTCTCTGATTCTCTCCCTCGTAACTTTTCTCTCTCTCCGCCTCCCCCTTTCTCTCTTTTAATTTCCCGATGTGGTGTCAGAGCCATAGAAGATGGAGAGGCCAGGCCAAGCCAGAAGACAGCCCATTATCTTTTCTGTAGCCATTTACCTCAGTGGGAACACAGATGGAGGGCAGCTGAGAAAAGAGCAAAAACATAAGAACTATAAAACACCACTGCAAAGTAAAACGATCATTAACAACATGAGAGAAGTGCCTAAACCTGTCTGCTGACAAATACAGGATGTTTATTTAGCTTTGTTTGTGTTATTGAGGATAATGAAGAGTGATTCCTTAACAATGGGCAGCTCAATTCAGTTTAAGACATAAATACCCTTGTAAAAATCGAAAGCACATTTATTTTTAAACGTACTCAATTAACGTTTTTGATGTTAATTAACATAATTTGTTGTATAAAAACTTGTTCTCCCTTCAACTCACTTCCCCCAGTAAAACTACATTTACATGAGACTGCTGTCTATAAACTGTTGATATTTTCAGATGTTGGTTGGGGGTTGTCCTGTCAGACCGTTAGTTCCTGAAACAACACAAAATATAGCTTGTAAAAGTGCATGAGTGGTTAGTGCAACCTCACCGGACTACACAGAGTAAAGCTTGTCGGGTTCAAATGACTCTGTCTCTTAAGACCACAGGAGGGTTAACAGAAACGCTGGACTGGCTGTAACAAAGAAAGACAATTAAAGTGCATCTCAGGCTGTCAAATTTTTCTTTTTACCAAAAACACTGCTTAATTTTTCCATGGTAGCATTATAAGACACATGCATTTGTAGAATTTCTAAAGGACTTGGTCATAAGTTGTTGTTTTTTTATTACCCCAATTATCTCTACAATCTACAATTTAGGAGTAAAACCAGGCGCAATGTGGATCTGCAGATCTCCAAATAACTCCTTATATCTTTTTTTGTATCTAGACATCCGTTGGTGGTGATCAGAAAAGTGCATTGCTCCAGCCTTTAGTACCAGACACGCAGTACAAAGTGACGGTCACACCAGTGTACTTTGATGGACAAGATGGCAGCAGTGCTTCTGCTTTGGGTTCTACATGTAAGCTTAAATATCCTGAAAACACAAACACACCTTGTCTCGCTGAAACATGGCATCATAGCGCTTGGATGATGATTAGTCTGTTGTCTCAATTTAAACAAGCAGAGCGTTCTATGTTAAATTATTGGCACTTGTTTTAGATTTGACGAAAGAAACAGAAAATGATGGAAACACAAATACATAAATAGTATCTGTGAAGCCAGAAACGATGCTCAGGTTCTGGCTTTTATGGTTGTGACTGCTTAAACTCAAAGAGCTGGACTTCACCTCAACAACAACAAAATAAAACAATATTTATCAACTAGGTTGGTTTTCTCACCCTAAAGTAATTGAGTTTTGCAGATTGGAGCTTTATTATGTACTTTTTTTCTATATCCATTATAAATTTAGTTAAGATCAAGAATGCTGCTGGACTTTTCAGTGAATCGATCTACCTGTCCAGAAAAATGTTTTACTGTTTGCTCTGTGGCAAGATGCAGCATCATCCTTCAAAACGGCCTCATCTTTATGATTACAAGACAAGTGTCTAAATTTTCAACCTCCAGCTCTGCGTTAACCACAGAGGTAATGAAAACTGTGCCTCTCCTTTATCTGAGATGATGCATCATTGATGAAAAGGAGAGTAATGAAACATCAATTTCATGAGTCAAGATGTTGTTATGGGTTGTTTGGTTAAACTGTTTATGAATTTTGTATTTGTACTTTGGCAACTACAATCTTGATATGTTATACACACCATATTTCTTATGTATTTTATCTTGACATTTTCTTTGCTTTTTACTTTTTATTAATTGTAGATTCTTAAAGGGATAAAATTAATAAAATGAAATTCAAGGAGCTGTGTTGCACTTTCTGCTATTCCAGCTGGCCGCTCTCTTTCTGTCACTGTTTCCTGTCAATCAATTTATAGTTTTTGGAATAAATTACATATTTTGTTGTTGGAAAGTAAAACAACTCACCCAAAATTCTCTAGCAGTATTAATTTCATATTTCATTGCCACTAGTTTAATATTCATGCAAGTTATTAACTAGTGAGGTTATTTCAAGGTTTCCTTGTTTTCTGTGAATGAAATATGCAGGTTTGAGTTTAGGAGAATAGGCTGAAAGATACTGAAGAATTTATTTGCCCTAAGCAGAATGCTAATTTGCACCACGTACAATTTATGTTAATTTATGTGCCGGATGGAGAATATGAATTAAGGTGATGAGAAATACTGATGCTTTCCTAATTGTCTTAATAAGAACTCCTCGTTGTTCCAGCAGCTCCTTAAATAATAAAATGATTAAATTAGTCCAATTGATTCTTTTTACCATTGTTCAACCTTTTTGTTGAGTAGCACTGATTGTCTCTTTATTATGCAGTGAAACAAAACATCAGATTAAACATGTCATATTTTAAGATTAGAATGCCATAATTAATCATCAGTCAAAGAAAACTGCCGTTGTCCCAGACTATAATCATAAATTACAACAAATACATGTTCTGTGAGAGCACTTAGAGAGTTTGAGGGTTAAAGCCCACATAAATCAAGAGCTAAAGAGTTTTACAACCTTGCAATTATTTTTGTTTGCGTCGGAAATTATTCATGTTAGATACAAAGCTTAGTAAGTTCTTCCCCTGGCATTCTTAACCACTCCACATACAGCTTCTAGAAAAGTTGAGCTTTTCATTTTTTTTTTTGCAAATAGTCTTGTGCTGATGCTACAAATGAATAACTTCTTCATTTGTAGAATGAAGAAGTTACCTTTTTACCTCTGTAAAAAGGTCAAAAGATTTTTGTTTATTTCTTAAACAAATGAACAAACTGGCCATACTGGATGCATGAAATTATTTGCTCTCTCCAAAGACTCAGTGAAACTTGAACATCAGTGTCTGTTTAATAACATTCAGCATCAAATCATACCATGTGCAATCAGAACACATGCAGACCTTCTCTGTAGCATTCAAGTCAAGCCCGCCTTTTTGTTTTTGTTTGTTGCTTTGGTAGTGCCTCTCTTGTCTCCTGAAAATCTACGTGTGTCAGAGGAGTCGTACAACCGCTTCCGGGTCTCCTGGGATCTGCCTCAGTCTCCCTCAGAAGGTTACAGGATTCTCTACCGGCCTATTCATGGTACACACACACACACACATACTTGCAGTCTGAGATCCAAAGCAGACAGCTTGAAGCTTTAAAAAACTCAGCAATGTAGCACAGAAATGTGTGCATCCTCTCCAGTCTTTCATTGAGACATCATTAAATGACCATTTTAGCTGTTCTGCCCTGCATCTGCTGCTAATTACTTCACCAAGCTATGGATCCAGTGTTTTATAGTTTCCAACTCTGTTTTCAATCACCTAAAAGCAATTATTTTACCTCAGAGGAGCAGGTACAGGCAAACATGCTGCATTGATGTTATTTTAGGAATGTTCAAGAAAAAGAAAAGTCCCACACAGAGACTTTCGGTGCATGTTGGCACAGGCACCACTCAATCTGTATTTTATGAGGATTATTCCACTGGGTGGTGTGTTAGCATAATAACTTTAATTACCTGGTTTTATGCATTTTTTTAAAAAGCTCATCCAGGAATCTGTGACATCTGTTATTCAGTAGGTTTAGAAATGTCTTTGTTTTTCAAAAGTAGTGTTTATACATTCCTACATTATTTTTGTTGATCAAACTAAAAGTTCTTTTTTTCTGTATGTTTATACATGTTTTTTCTTTTTTTTTAGTTCAAAGTCCAGTTTTGGAGACGACAGTAGACGAAGATGTGAACTCAGTCCTCCTTCTCAATCTTTTAAGCGGGACAGATTACAGTGTCCAAGTGACAGCTTTCTACCCAGGAGGACCAAGTGAACCACAGCTCATTAATGCAAAGACATGTAAGCATTTCTTTTTGGAATAAAATGTGAATTCCAGAAGAATTCCAGAAGAATGATTCATTTTAAAATTCAGTGAGACCATGTTGATGGTGAAAATTAAGTGTAATCAAATTGTTTATTTAAATGAATGTGGAATATTAACGCAGGCCAAAACACACCTGGGTAAAATTTACAACTTTTGAGTTTAAAGGGTTATACTTTTTTTTTACTATATATAGATTGATGCCTAAGCATAAAAAGAGCAGTTGTGAAAAACACTGAACATTAAAACATTTGAAAAGCATTTGTCATTTTCCTTTCAGTGATCACCACTCTGCTGGTCTAAATAAAACAAAAGTTTGTGGTTGTAATATCTCATGGAATATCTTCACCACAAGATTTCAATATCCTTTCAAACAGGATCTAATTATTGGAAAAAATATTTAAATATAAATCTGTAAAAAAAAATAGGTTGCATCACTAAAAAGTCACCAGATGATTTTTTTTCTTCTTTATTTTTTATTTTTTAATTCAGTTTCATTATAAAAAGACACTGGGACCATTACAGGGACAGAGACCCTGGTTGCAGAAAAAGGAATGCCATTTTAGAAAAGCACAAATGTGTAACATGCATATTAATTGCCTGCTTATACCATGCAAACTAATTTCCATTGAGACCTTAGCAAACAGGCTGAAAAGCAGAAGGATATTAATATTTCCCATTCAGAAAATGAGAACAATCCTTTCTGCATATAGATTTGAAATCAGTGGCTGGAGTAGAACCCAGCAAAGAGGCTTTTATTTCCCTCATATAAAACAAAGAGATGTAGAAATCAAGAAATGAGAAGACTAACAGAGATACTAGATAGAAAATTAATGCGATGCTGCATTGCCTGTACAGTTCACTCATCTGTCATTTTCAATTATGATGACTTCTTGGTGTAAAACTAATTACATTTATGCCGCTGGTTCAGCATGTCTATGTTTTAGTGTCAATTGCTTTACTCTGTTGGTTTTTAAATTAAATTTAAGTCTTTGTCCATTTTCTCATGCATTTATCAGCCTTTACACTGCAGTGTAATTTATTGGTGGCAACGCAAGACTAAGTACTTATAATCTGTTGATTACAATCAATCCTCTGCACTGCTGTATTGTCGGATGCATCAGATTTGCTTATGTTACACAACTATTAGCATGATTTGTTCCTGTTCACTCCTCAGTGGAGGAACTAATTTGTTATTCTCTTTGCATGCTATTTATATGGATGTTTTAAGATTTTTCCCCAGGTTGCTCTTACTGTAATGTAATCTTGAAAGCCGATAGGCATGTTTGCGCCAAATAAATTATATACAACACGCAAAATCAAAAACTAATTAATTGAAATGCTGGAACTTTAATAGTCATGGTAATGCATTGAAATCAAACAAGCATTGTGGTACTCGACAAATCAAGGTTAAATTTTTATTTTATTTTCTCACTTTGTTTCTTATGAAAAAGAAAAGTTAAGTTCCCTGTTTAAAATCACACATTGAACAGCAAATGTAATAAAGTCAACTGTTTTATTTCTCCTACAGGGCAATTTCACTCACATCAATCAGTAACTATGCAATTTTAATGTGTAGACAAACCTTAATGATTTTATTTGGCTTAACCATTAACATTTGTAAGTTTGTATGCAAAGTAGATTTAACATTGTGCATGCATGGTCACTAATCTGTCCAAACACACATTCTGGCAATATGCTTTATCTCTCCTTTAAAGTTACTTAATCAAAAGACACAGTTGGAATATAGTAAGAATGAAAAGGGAAACAAGCATGGTCACTTAGTTTACAGATGCTTTCTAAAATAGTGTATTGTTGAGAACATCAAGCAGTTTACGGACCAAACAAAGGAAAGGTGTGGACTGGTGCTCAGAAAGAATATTGTAGATATTCATGTTGAAGGGTGTAAGTTGTGTTTTCTTATGGACCCAACAACAAACATTAGATAGGTACCATACTAAACCAATCAGATGTATATTACAAGAACACAGAATGAATCAAAAGGTTTGAGAACAACAGGCACAGACACATGAAGAGCATCAGGAGAATCCAAGGAGAAATGGAATAAAGAGGTGAAATAAATGCTATTAAAGAGCAAAGATGAGACTAAACCCCAACCATCCATCCATTTTCTTACACCCTTGTACCTAAGTGGGTTCGGGGGATTTTGAGAACCATACCTCCTATAAAAGAGGTACGCCAGATCTTGAGACGACAGCTAAACTCTCACTACTTGGATGCTAAACGAGCTGCAACCTCAGGAGGTTTTGATGCGTTTTGAGCCAAAAAGCAAATCGACAATCCCCAAAGTTTATTACTATGTAGACTTATGGGACAAAACTTGAGCTTTTGTGCCAATGACATCTGTTTTATGTCAACATGGACCTTTCAAAGAAAAGACTACACAACACACAATATTAAACCTACTTTGAAACATGAATAGAAGTCATTGTTGTCTATTCAATTAAAAAAAAACTCCAATTTTTAGTAAATATGTAGTAAATGGCACATAATGCCATCATATGTTTTAAGTGAACTGGGTGTAATAGTACCCTTTTGTCTCTTTGCATCTTATTTAAAACAGCAACTTCATGTCACATACATTATTCAGTGGTATTTAACATAAAGCACCTGCCTATCTGTATATATCCACTTTATATTCTCAGCATATTCAACTAATAAGAAGGAATGTAAGCAAGTGACTCCTGGGAGACTTGCTTTATTATAACACACTGTAATTCAAGAGAAAAACAAGTTCCTGCTGTTTAAGTAGCAAACTTTGCAATGTCCAGCATGCAACCATGATATTTTGCAACAAAACATCTAAGGCAAAACTACCTTTCTTGTTTTTTTTTCTTGCTTCTAACTCTGCCTAGCTGAATTTTATGTCAGTTTACACCTTTCACACCTTTGTGGGTCATGCAAAAATCTATTTAATTCAGTTTTATACAGCACCATTTCACAACAAACATTGTCTTTAAAAAATAATTTCTGTTTAGTCACATGCATCCCAACTGATCCTAGTTGTCAAAAAGTAGAATGAGCTAATTGTTCAAAGTAGTTTGGAAAGTTTCTAAGGAAACCCAGCAGATTGCATTGAGTCAAGTACGTTGTAAAATTAGCAACAAAAAATCTCTATTTGAAACAAGGAGGGAGTTGTTTCAAATATAATATGCAAAAAAGCAGAAAAGATGCATTTTGTTCCATTATTAAGGACTATAAGCCAAACATCTGTATTTGATTCAAACATCCCTTTAATCAAATATTCTGGATGCACATTATATGCAGCTTATCAAATGTTTTTCCATTTTATTCTTGAAATAAATGTGAAGACTTCATATCTTTGATGAGGTGATGAGCTCAGAGAAAGCAAGCTGAAGGATCATTGGAGGAGAGCAGCTGATAGAGCTGCACTGACAAAGAAGAGACATAAAAGTTGTTTTTACATAACAAAATTATCACAGTTAGAACTGTAATCTGTTTTTCAATTCAAATGATCACTGGCTGTTATAAATACAGTCATTGCTCAGTTTGGATGAATCTCTCCTGTTTGATTGTGTTGATGTAAAAAAATGTGTTCATCATAGGATTTAAAAACATTTTTGATGGCAAAATCTCACTTTTCCAAACTCCAATTTGAACTGTTTTCAAACCTTCATTGGGTCATATTAAAAGGATTTAATCTCAGGAAAGGGAATGAAAGCTGGAAATATTATTTTTTTCTTCCTGTCCAGACCTGGAAAATGCCTCAATCAAATGCTGCACTTTTCCCCTGACTACAATGCAAACATGTTATTGGTTAATTCCTCACATTCATCATCATCATCATCATCATCATCTTGTAAGCGTGTATTTGTTGCTTTTCTGTGGTATACAGACAGAAGCCATTTCTCATAATCAGTCCCAGTTTGTTTAAAGCCACATGTTGAATCGATCTCTCTGTGTCTCTCTCCAGTGTTCCTTGGTGTTTCTGGCTTGTCAACCTACCAGGTCCGCCCCAACAGCATGTGTGTTCAGTGGCAGCCTCTTCTGCACGCCACATCGTACCGGGTCTCCATACAGTCTGTACTCAGTAAGTACATTTACTGGTGGATGCTTTGTCTGTTGTGAAAAATCTCTCGGTTTTCCTCTTGGAAACTGAATCTAAAAGACAGATATATTTCAATTAATGTAAAAACTAATGCATTCTTGTATTTACTTAATTACTTTCACACCAATGTGTGCTAACTTACTGCTGTGTAGGTATATGATGCTCCATCAAATTACATATATAGAAACCAAATTATTTACTGGAATTTTGTCCCATTCATCCAGACAGAAAAGTGGCGTTAACTAAGGTTTAATACTTTATTATTTCTCACACACAAAAATGTTTAGTCTGATATAATGTCAGACTAAACCTCATTTTCCACCTCATTTTTCCAGTGAGGTGGAAAAATGTTTCTTTTTATAGTATATGTAAACATCTTCTTTCAACTATAATCAAATTTTCCCTAGACGTTTTATGTGAGCCAACTTTGTTTTAAACAGTGATATGCTGTATGAGAACCAACATCTGTGCAAAAAACACCCTCTGCAGTAGCACTATACAAACACTATCTTCGTTAATGAAGTGTTCACTTTCTACACAAATAATGGTGCTCTCATTTGTGCATTTTGTCTGCATGATAAATAATTACACAAGCATTTTAATGACCATGAGTGTCATTTTACAGTCCTATTTATTTTCTGCCACTGACCAGAGTTGTGCTCCGTGACGCACAGTTTTTTATGACTTTTCTGTGCCATAAACCCATCTGTAAACTCATTTAGCGCAATAGCAGCTGTGAATACCTCTGAGTAGCATCTCACTTAGGATAAAGTGTCTGTTGGCTCAGTGTTATGTGTTAAAAACATAGAGGATAGTTATGTGGTACATGCCTGGGTGAGGCAGAGTTTACCACATCTCCTCCTCTCAGATGGGGATGTAAAGAGAAGAAAGGGGGGTAGAGCAACAACAAGAGTCAACTGGCTACTTAAACAACTTCAAAATTGTAAAAAGTGTGAAAATTAGTTTGCAGTTATTTCCTCTAACCTCTCAGGTTGTTTCCCTATTGATCATTTTCCAATATGAGACATATTAGGAAACATAATTAACCCATTAAAATTTACAAATGTCACTCGTTACTCTGCACTGCAGTTTGAACCAGAAATTTACACACACTGAATAAAGATGTGCATTTTTTTTCTCACTATCTGAAATTAAGTCAGAACAAATCTTTTTTGTTTTTACCAAAATTATTTGTATTTTCTAAATGCCAGAAAGAAAACATAACAAGAACTTAACCTGATTGATTTAGAGCTGAAACACCCAGTTCCTCTAAGCTGAGGCTGGAAATCCACCTGCCTTTGATTCATAACAACTGATCAACATATTTTATGTATATTTGCTTGATGATTTTGAAGATGTTATTTGACAACATGCAAAGTTTATTTGTTGTTTCATAATTGGTGCAGAGAACATTGAGCTGCCTTGTAGATTAAATATTTTATACAAATGATCTTGATAGAGTAAAATTTCAGTGTCCAGATGTGCAGCCTGATCACATCGACTCTGTGCTGAGACTCCAATCGAAGGTGCATTGACTGAATACTAACTTGGAGGGGTGGAATATTTAAGGAATCACTTATTTTATGTTAAATATTTTTTTAATTATTTTGTAGAAATTGGCTTTTACTTTAACATTAGAGGATTTTATGCAACTTATATTGTTAAAAAACTCTTTATTGATGTACAAAAACAAAAGCAATAAAAGGAAATGACCTTCAATTATGAATGATTGTATGTAGCGATGCACCAGTCAGAATTTTGTGGTTTATTTCCAACAATGAGATCTTCTCTGATACAGATTCTCTTTAAATGTGACATAAGAAGGTTTAAGAACAATCAAAATATTTCCAAGGTTCCTTGTCATTTGCTGCCATTCTCTGCTTATTTTAGCAGGAGAGGCAATATCGCAAAGCTTTGTGTGAAACAGGCTTTTAATATTTTAATTCAAAGACAAAAGGATTTCAAATTGCCCGTAGTGCTTTATTTTAGTAATTAGCATAGTTAATTACTTTAGTAGTATACTAAAGTACTGTTAGTATAGCTACAGCTTACTTCTGTTTTTATTTGCTTTTGGTTTACCTAAAAGGTTTTTGCTTCCTTGATTTAGACATGATGCAGAACAAGATTCAGAAAAATATTTCTTGAGAAAAAATATCTTGATCTGAGTTTTGTATTATTTATTTGACTTTTTTTAAATTTCTTGCAGATGGTCAGAGACAAGAACTAACCCTGGGAGGTTCAGCTTCGCGCCACTGTTTCTATGACCTCACTCCCAGTAGCCAGTACCACATCAGTATTTATACACAAATGCAAGAAATGGAAGGACCGTCTGTATCCATTACTGAGATGACACGTACGTATGCATACTTTTATCCTCAGAAGAAAAAAAGAATGTTTTCAAACCTATTCATTTGACTCGCTCTCATTTTCCCAATATCCCTGCTGCTCCTCTCTGTCATACATTTATCTCAGCTCTGCAATATGTTCTCCTTGCTAAAGTTTTCTTTTCGTTCATCATGTTTACCTCTCTTCACAAGGTAGCTTCTAGTGTTGCAGTTCATTGCTCTGCTGATGAATTGAGCTGAATCTCACATCTCTATGGACAAAGTGTTCACCGTACAACTAGGGCTAGAGAAAGATGATTAGATGGACACAACCACACACACACACACGCAGACTAACACACACAACCACGCAAACGCTGACTGACATCCACATACACATCCCCACTTTAGTAGAGGAGACGGTTGGTGATTTGATTTAGCACCTAGCTTAAGGGTGTGGTTTCAGCAGGATTTGAAAAGCTCAGTAAAAGTTACTGTTAGAACATTTGTACTAGAATCCAAGTAAGTTAACTTGAAATACGTGAAGCTTTCAATCTATTGTATTAGCTTTAACCAGGTCACATCCAATGGGATAAAAATTCAGTTCAAATACACTTTATTTTGGTAAATTGTCAATATTCAGGACAAGGAAATAAAAGTTACTATAGATCATTCTGAAAGTATTACAGCTTACCATAAAATTATGAAGATTATTTTGCTGTAAAGAATTTTCTTTATCTATTACCTAGTTTTTGCTGCCTATGATTGGACTACATTGACTAAATGTAGTCTGACAGGTTGTCTGGTTAAATTAAGAGAAATTAGACAGATGGCTACTCTATGAACTTGCATTTTCTTGTGTGTTATTTCTGTAATTCCCATAATTTCATTGTTTAAGGTTAAATAATTGGAAAACTTTTTATGAAAAAGTGCTATTAAAGTCTTGTACTATTATTAGTTTGATATTTAAGGGCACAAACCAGGAAATAGTGGTGGCCAGACTAGACCACCAATAGACCAGTAAAAATATTAGAGGGGGCTTTTTATTTTATTTTTAATTTTATAAATGTATGTATTTAGTTAGTTATTGGGGTTATGTCTTGAACGAATAAAATGACTATTTGCCTTTCTATGACCTGAACATGGTTCCTTGATTCTCTGGAGGAGCCATTTGATTTTAAAGAGAGCTCCATGCATCCCCCCGACCAACATCACTGACACAAACAAGCTGTTGATGTTTGTAGTTGGCAAATAAACTTTATCATTGCCTTATGATATTGTTATGTGTGCTTTTCTTTTTCTGCACGGTTTTTCAAATGCAGTGTCAGAGCCAACTCCAGTTCCGACTGAACCTCCCAGCACAGAGCCACTACCCACTATCCCGGCTGCTAAAGAAGGTAAACCACAACATGAAGAGCAGTCTACCTGTTCCATATGAACAGGTAGACCAGTATCATTTCTGAATAATTTTGAAAATTTAGAAAAACCCAGTAAAGCTGCTTTACTTTATACATTGTCTTGGCAGCTAAATAATTTACAAGGGCAGTGATCAAAGAATGAAACTATTTTGGACAGCAGGGCAAATAACAACGGTATTCATAGTAATTTACAGATTAATTAAAGACCAAGCGTTCTAGTGATTTATATATGATTATAATAGGTGTAGAGGTGAAGTGCAGCGGAAGGTCATCTGTTAGACAGATGAGAGCTGCCATGTTGTGGGATTTCAAATGAAATTGATGATTTTCTGTTCCTTTTCTGAGGTGAAAAAACTCTGCTGTCTCACCAAAGATTATCAGGAGGGAAGAGGGTAGGAAGGCTGATCCAAACATCTCTGAGCTCTGGTCAATGAGTTTATCTCCTTCTTTAAAATGTTTATTAAGCCTGCAGATGTCCCCAGCACTCAAACAGCTCTCTACAGCAGAGGACGGTGCACCTGCAGAGACCGGCCATGAGAAGATATCTACGAGACATCCTGAGAGATTCTTAGTTTCTTCAGATAATAGTCTACTTATTCCCTTCTTGCACAGAACTTTGGCTCCAGTACTTTCTGTTGTTAAGATAAACTCACAGTACTTACAGCTGACAACCACTTCCAATTCTCTCCCATATAACTTGACACAATGGTCATTTTTTGCTAGGCGCTTTTCAAAATAGGAAGACGGGAAAAGCATGCCCTTCTCATAAAGCAGATGTGCCTTTGTCTTTATGACTCTGATGCACTTGTATGTACAGTCAGAGAAATAAAGATTTTTAGATAAACAATACTGGGCCAGGATTCGAGTTCAACCCATTTAAGGAGGACGGTTACAGAAGTGTAAAATACTCCAAAAATTAGTATTAAAGAATGGCTTCAAAGTTTTCAGTGTGGGATTATGCTTACTGTAAATTTATCTAAAAACCTTTTATGGATTTTTAACAGGGAAACATAAGATTAAATGTTGGTATTTCCTAATGAGTATTAAGAAGCCAAGTTCAAACATTATTTAATTTACATCACAAGTTTTCTATACAAATGGAGACTGCAGTAGAGGCTTTATCATATTTTCTTGCCTCAGTTGTTGCCTCGCCTCAGAGTGGGAATGATTGAATAAACTAAAACCTGTCAAAGTTGAAGTGTAAAGTGTTTAATTTGAGAAAATGATCAAAGATGAATCCAAAATCAAATTGACATCAAAAGAGGCATTACCAAATAAGTGAAACACTTTGCTGACTGTAACAACATGATATGTTTTGTTTTTCATTATAACCCCGGTTTATTTACGTTATATTTGTATTTGTGTGTGTATTTGCTTCAGCCTGCAATAATTGATATCACATGTTTCTGTTTCCATTATGCTGTAATTTCTGAGTGTGCACATAGTTAATCCGCTACTTGAGTCACAATGGGGAAGAAAGCAGAGCCTCTCGACCACTGGCTTCAGTCTAACAGTCTTACATTTTTATTACTTTCAAATGTTCGTGCCGAAATCAAAGACTGACTGCTAAACACATAGCCTTACATCATTTGTCAGTGACCCCTGAATCTTAATCGTTAAATGAAGACAGGAAGGATTCATGTGCAGAACAGAAGCAATTGATTTGTGCTTCATTAAAGTAACTGTAACTTGATGTATAACACTTTTAAGTAAATTAAGTAAACTATAGCACAAATTATAGTTGACCATAACTGAGTGTTTTAATGGTTAAAATGGAAATAGAAGACAGGAAAAAAGGTTAAAGCTCCCACCCATAAGATCTTTGGCCGCCTCCTCTTTTAAAAGGTCACCCTACAACACCAGTCTCTCAGGCATGAACTGATACGCCTGCTGAGCCCATCTTTAAGCATTTCTGTTTAAGTTTGTGGCCTTTGTCAGACATGTGCCTCCATGTGAAACAGCATGCAACCTGTACTCCAAAGAAGATATAAAAAAAAAAGGAAAATGAGAAAGAGTGGGAGGACAACAAAAGCAACAGAGAGAAGAAACTGGACAAAAGTGAAGAGAATAGAATAAACACAAACATTGGTCTGCATAAAACTGAAACAAAGAAACTGAGAGGAAGGAAGATGAGAGACTAGAAAAATATGGTGTCCTTGAAAAATGTAGGAAAATTATTTAAATTGCTGAGGAAAATTTGAGGAGAGAGCGCCTGCATAGAGAAGTGTCAGTAAAAACCATCATAGCTCCTCAGTTCCATCCTCTTCTGCTGCTTCAGAATTGCAGCCATTTTTCATGCTTTCCCTGAAATTTATGGAGGCCGGTAGGATCATAAACACCGCTTGGAATTTTGTGACTTTGAGTATGAAAAGCCTTTAAAAACCCCTAAACAACTTTACAGCTGCTGCAATATGGCTTCTGGGAGTCGTTGAGGAACCTGAGAGGAATAAAAGCAGAGAGCAAAGTCGCTGCAGGGGCCACAAACACGACTGAGCTGCTAACAAAAGAAGACATGAAATACATAAGCCTGTTAAAAAAGGGCATTTCTGTGAGTTTCAAGGTGCGTGCACACAGTTAACCCGTCCTTTGAACTTTACAGTGTGTGCATTGCTCTCAAGGCCTGATCCTTACATATTGACCCTTTTCTTGGGGATGTATATTTGCCGTGATTCTTACTTTGAATATTTAATCAGTCTAAATAATTAGACAGCCTGTTGAAATTCTCCATTCGCTTTGTCCTTGTCTGACTTTTGCTCTGTGTGAAATTAGTTTTTGTTGGTTTTTTTTAATGCAGGTATAAACTTTGGGGGCTAAGTCTTTCTGCATGACTGTCTTATCTGTCTAGTGTGCAAGGAAGCCAAGGCTGACCTGGCGTTTTTGGTTGACGGCTCTTGGTCCATTGGAGACGACAACTTCATGAAGATCACACGTTTTCTCTACAGCACTATGGGTTCACTGGATCTAATTGGACCAGATGGCACCCAGGTTTGTCACAAATGCTTTGGATTTTTCCTTTTTTGTGTGATGCTCAGACAAGTCAAATCGTGACTAAATTATTCAAAGACAGAAGTGGGAAAGCTGAAGACGTTCTGACTTTTTTTGAGAATGACCAAAGTGGGCTGTACTACTGCAGATGCGAGTATAAATAGAGAAAAAGCTCAGGCTAAAACATGAGTAGAGAATGTCTACTCATTTTCTACTGAATCTAGAGAATGAGTAGACATGAGTAATAAAGGATGGTACAGAATTGCAGCTCCAGAAGTCATTATTTACATTCAAATTTTGAATAATTGGATAATTTGCTTTATGTTTCACAGCTTTCCCTCTAAAACGATTTCTTTCTTACATTTAATGTAAAGCCGATGCTCGAAAAGAACCAGGGACTTTATATTGTGACAGCAAAATTAGGGAGCTCTTCTTTAAGAGTATGCTAAGCTACCCCTGTAAAAACGATTCCTGTAGAATTAGCAAAGTTTGCAGCAATTTAGAAGTTTTCCATTGTTAAACCATTCTTATTAAATGGGTTGTGGTAATTGTCCTATTATTGTGAAATTTCTGTATTTGAAATTGAAATGCACATTTCTTCATAAACTGGCTATTAGATCATTAAACTTTATTTTTTTGTTGTTTTGTTTTTTACATTTGTGCTTTTAGACCTTTGTTTTATTGGGAAAGTGCTAATTCTGGCATGAGTCTACATAGCGTGGAAGCCATTTTTTACCCAATTTTCATTTGTTACTCCCCTGAGAAAGCTGCTTGTCTGCAGCCCTTTATCTACTTAAAGGTTTAGGAAAGTGAGAAGGAACTTTATTCCCCTAGTGAGTCAATCTTTACTTTCTGGAGCGACTTACAAGTTGCTGAGCTGCATTCGATTAACTTTGCTCATTTTCTGCCACTGTGTTCTTTGCCAGGAAACATTACTTATTGTGCATAAATGGTGGTTTTAATAAGTTAAATCTGCATGAATTAAAAGCTGGAATAAGCATCAAGTGGTTCAAGCAGGGAAGGAGGCATTTCTCTGACTCATCCTGCCACAGTTTTACCATTAGGCTGATCCATAGCAATGCCAGGCTTTAACTCCTTCCAGTGTAAAACTGATTTATTGGGGCCTCTTTCCTCTGTGGCCTCCATGATGTCAGCAGACTTCAGCTGCTTCATTTGTCACACTATATAGGTGCTTGCTAAACCTTTTTGTTTCATTTGTGTAATGTCTGCTGTTAAACAGTTTGCTGCCTTTGCTGTTCCCCAAAACCTCTGAGCAGTGGGATACTGACAGCAAGCCACTGGCTGTAATGTGAGAAACTTGGCTGCACTGTAAAGAGGCAGTGGGCCCATAAATGCAATCAGACAAGAGCCAGCAGTAGCACCATTAGTGGTGTGGAAAGGATGATGGGGTCCATTGCTCTAAGATTAGATGGATTAGATTAGATTGTAGATCAGTGTTAGATATCAGAACAAGATGTGCCTTTTAAAACTATTCACACTCAGCTGGACTCTTCTACATGTTGTCATATTGCATCAAAAATGTTGGTTTGTTTTCTTTTGATTTGTTAGACTAACACAAAGTTGTGTTTAGCTGAGAAGTAGAATCGTTTAAAAAAAAATTATGTTTTTTGCAGTAATAATCTAAAATCCAGCTCACTTTTATATCAGGGAGCCTTGATTCGATGCTTTACACAGCAGCATTTCAGCATAAGTCCCTGCCAAGTTTCCACTTCTGCAAGCTGCCATTTTTGCCTTTTTTTTTTAACAAACATTAAGCTCAATTGTATTGAATGGGGAGCATATATTTTCATGTTCTGTAACAGATTCTCATTTATACTTACATCTGGATGTTGTTCATGAACATGGTTTGATCTAAACTATCCCATTGTTCTGTAGCGCTGGCTGGATGCTTAGGGTTATTGTCCTGCCACAAGCTGGCCCTCCACTCTTAAAAACGACTCAAGAAAATAAACCAAGTGTTTAATGTCATCTGCTACATCCAAAGTAAATGCAAACACAGTAGGTAAAACTGAAGTGGATGTTAAGTTGCTAGATTGCAACTGCAATAATTTTTGCTTATTTCAAAGTTTGCACAACCAAACCTGTGCAGACTAATGGAATCATTTTCAAGTGATAATGTGTTTGGTGCTGATGTGAATTCATACGACAGAATGTTATTTTCTGTGAAAATTATTTCTCTAGGTGCAGACAGATAGGAATTGGATGGCGGGAGCATTTTCTTTCTCCACGCTGAGAATTTATTTGCCTTCTCCGTGTCTGTGCAGGTGGCTGTCGCTCAGTTCAGCGACGACGCGCGGACAGAATTTCTGCTGAGTTCCCACGGTAACAAGGAAGCGCTGCTGGAAGCCATTCAGAAGATCAGATACAAGGGCGGGAACACCAAGACAGGTTAGAAGAAGTTGTCATCAAGATTACTGTGGTAATGCTCTCATTTTCACCTACGCAAACAGTTTGTCCTACATTAGCCTAAATTTACCTCTGATTTGTGAAAACAATCCCATAAGATTTTTGCAGACAGTAGTTTCCCCTCGTAAAAAAATATTTGAAATGGGAGAACTTGGAGTTCTCAGGTAGTCCTAAAATATTGATATTGGAAGTTGGAGCTGAAATCACAATATTCCCACAAAGTCTTAAAACTAACTTTACTCCTCCAAGTGAATGTTTTCATACATTCTGGACCAGTGGGAAGGATCCATTTACACTCCGACCAGTAGCTGTTTCTAGTGTGGAAAGACACACTCCAAACAGCTACTGGTTTTCTTTTATCTGGAGTCAGGAAGGAATATTTCCTCAAGACAATCAAGCTTCATTTCCAAACCTGAAATGTTGTAAAATTTGCAAGCTTTGGAAACATCTTGTATTTGCTCAAGCAGCTGCAGCCTGACACACAACAAAATTCATTTTAGTTTTGGTGGTATTTTTAATGCAATAAGTTTTTTTAAATGGCATAAATTCATACACAAATAAGTTTTAAAAACATATTTAAGTATGTGATAATTTAAACAGAACCGAATCAATAGATATATAAAAAAACACCAAAATATGTCATGACAATCTGTTCAATATTTCATTGAATGTAAAAATAAAAATAAATAAAACATGTTTTTATTATATGTCAAAAATAATTTGTTTTATGAAATCATTGTTATATTCCTGTGTTATTGTGAATTTATTTTATTTACCAGCCTTTAGTATCAGCCAGGGGGGAGAGCTAATCCTGCTGTATATGATCTGATTGGTTTGCTATGGAGGTTTCCCTAATGAGCATTTATGCTCCACTTAGCAACTCATAGTGACAGTTTATTATGCCATAATAGACTGTTGCATAGGACATATGAAATAATAATAAAAATACTTAAATAAATGTATATTTGCACACCATATAATTGGTGCATTTAATACATTGACATAATAAAAAACTGCTAAATGTTTTTTTTTATGACACAATTACCACACTTCTATTTAAATTATTACATATATCACTTTTTTATTACTTGTCTGTTTATTAGATTTTAGCAGCCCTGACCTGTTAATCCTGATTTTTTTTCTTTCTTTTTTTTTACCACACTGCTGCCAAAAGCGTGTAAAATCCATCCAACTAAATGACTTCACTCTACAGCCATGCTATCACTAACTGCAGGGGGAAAATATATTAATTCCCAGTCAGGATGCATGATGAGCACACCTGTAAAATTGGGGCGAATGTTTCTTCTGTACCAGGACACTTGAGATGGTTGTCAATAATTCTACTGGTTTCTGCTTTTATTGGCAAACCTGGTTGTTAAAAGCACTTTAATTCAGCTGACGTCTGAAATTTGTGATCAATATCTTTTTCTGTCCTTGAAAATACAATAGCTACATGTTAAAGGCCTCTGCAATATATAGGTAGTATTTTTTCCCTCTTCTTCTGCTTCTCTTGCTTTATTTTCTTCCTTATAATTTTTTTTCTTTTTCTTTTGTTTTGATAACCATTAGTTGCAGTTTCCTGTATTCCTGGAGTCGACACATTCAGCATAAACAATAACATATATACATACATACATATATATATATATACATATACACCTACAGAAATAAACAAAGACAAAATAGAGGGCATAGACCAAAACAAATGAATTATACAGCAATAAAAAACATTCTGCAAAAGGACATTCACTTCAATGTTTTGTCTTCAGCTCTGCATATTCTTTCTCCATTTGCTTAGAGCTTAAAAGACGGAAATGGAGCGAGTGTTTTAGCTGACAGGACAGTATCTAAACCAAATGTATGCGGAATACGGCAAAGCAGGAAATGAACCATGATATTTCATCTTCAGACCACAGAGGGGTAAAAAAGAATCAGGCTGTCACGAGGTTCAGCTAATACTCACAGACACAAAATCAATCTTTCTTTCTCTTTGTCTTGGAGCGTTACAAAAACTGAAAGTTATAGAAATTAAGTTTTTATCCCTGAGCTTTTTAAATTTCCCACTCTGAAGTTTTTGTTTTATTGTCACTAAATCATAAAGCAGGGCTGTTTAAATACACAAACACTTCATGTTTGTGAAATATCTTAAGTGTTTACAAACACTTAAGATTTGACTGCAAAATGATGCAGGAATTCAAAGTGAAAATGACATCCATAACACTGCTAATAGCCAGTTTAATCTTAAAATCCCAAATTTTATTTTTGTTTGTGCTTAAATTAATAAGGGTTTGCACAGATTTGCAGATGATTCATTCCTTTTCACCACATTTTGTCACATTACGGCCAGAAACCTCAGTGTGTGCTATTGCAACTTTAAATGGCAGGCTTGTGAATCTTTACACATATAAAGACTTTTATAGCGATGTTTTTGTCCATTTTCTTTAATATTTTCTCAAGCTCTGTCAAATTGGATGAAAAATATCTGTTAACATAAATTTAAAAGTCTTCCCATTGTGCTAGATTTAGGTCTGAATTTTGATGATGCGTTTCTAGAAAATCGCACTGCATTGTCGCTGTACGAGGGTTGTTGTCCTGGATGAAGGCGAACCTCCTGGATGAAGGAGACAGTCCCTGTCTCAAGTCTTATGAAGCATCTAAATTTTTATGGATCTAGAATTGGTCTGTTTAGCCCCTTCCATTTTTCTGTCAAGTTTATTTATATGGCACAGTAGATAGAATGGCAGAGTAGATATAATCAATTTAAAAAACATTTAAAGAAATGTTGAACCCATTTCTTCAACTCTGAAGAAATGGGTTTTTAGCCTTGATTTAATGGAACTCAGTGTTTCATCTGTTTTGCAGTTTTCTAGAAGTTTATTCCAGATTTATGGTGCATAAGAACTGAATGCTGCTGCTTCACATTTGTTTCTGATTATGTAGGAGGTAGATCAGACCAGAACCAGAAGACCGGAGTGGCCTGGATGGTTGATCCAATGACAATATTATTCAATGTATTTTGGTGCCAAGTCATTCAGGGATTTATAAATTAACAGTAAAGTTTTAAAGTCTCTTTTTTTTTGTTCCAACGTATTGAAGATCACATTATCAATGTCATAAAATATAGCCTAGAGAGTTGGTAATGAAATACATAAATATTTTGGCAGTGACACAAAAGTTATTCTTCGCCAACTTGTAAGTCTATAAGGCAAAGATTGTCAGTAAAATCCATGGCTTACTGAGAAAAATACACAGTCGCATATTTTTAACACATTTTAGCAAAGCGTTAATAATTGATAAGTGACAAATTTACACATAATAATCTTGAAAATTACTGAGATCCTTCCAAGCTTGCTGTATTACATACTGATGAAATCTAAACTTTACTGAAGTTCAAATTGGACCAGATCTAACACCTGATTGTGCTAGCTGTTTAGCATGTAAAAAGAAGCCAATGTTAAGGGAACAAACTTTTATCTAATGTGAAGAAAAATCTTAGCTAAAGATGACTCACTGACATTTAATGCAGCTATATTTTACCATCTTGTAATTTCTGCTGACCCAACAGACTGGGTCATAATTTTTCACCCAGAGTCTCAAAGATAAAACAACTTCTACTGCAGCAGGAGTTGTTTTTATGTATTTCCAAAAGTATACTTGATGCTGAGTTTTAATTTTTAGGATAGTTATTGTTAAAATTACTGTATGAAGATCAGAGTATGTGACTTTAGATTCTCAGTACAGATTTGTCTTTGACTAAATAAACTACATTGTCATATTTTTTGTGTTTTGTAATAGTATCTCTCTTAGGCAGCAGATACAAAGTAAACACCAAAAAATTCTGTTTGTCTTTAGAAAATGATTGCATTTTGATAAGCGACATTTGAAGACAAACTACCTTGAAAAGTGTTCATTTAGATATTTCCTTATCCTCTCTTCCTCTGTTCTGGTCTTTTCCGTCTGAACCCTCTCCATCAGCCTCCATCGCTCGGCCCCCTGCTCCATCTGATAGCTGCCCTCCTCCCGGTGTTGTCTTCTGTGTCTCTTCATGCCTCGCTAGCTGCTGCTTTTCTAGACATGCCTGTCACGATCAGTGTAGAAACAGATGTACCGCTCACAGATGTCTGACATCACAACATTTTACAGGCTGACAGCATTGTCATTTGTCATCACAGACAGCTTCTTGAAAAAGTAGAGCGAGAGGAAGTTGTGATACAGTCTGAAAGTTTTGCTTGAAGTACAGTAATATATGTGCTGTGCTCTATTAATCAATTTATGATTGGTTATTAAATTTCTGCAACAATTAGAGTTTATTATCATCTGATCCCTACAATTCAAACACATAAATGTCTCTTGCAGGATGATTAACAATAACCCCGTTTAAACTGTTTATCTAAATAATGATGTACTAAATTGGCACTAAAATTAAAAAACTGCCTGTGTGAGAAGATTACACTTCTCACTTACTGTTTGGCAGAATCAATTACTTTTAGTTTAGTTCACTTCACGGGCCAAACAGTGAGCTGTCAGGAGAAATACTTAATTTCTGCACATTATTAAAACTAGTACCCTGTCTACTGCTGTGCTGTGGTGAGTCGAAAGCCCTCCCATGTGTAAGATTTATAAAATTTGCTGCCATGTGTTCACAGACATGGCCTTTATCAGGGGTGGGTCTGGAAACCTTTTAAAGCCACCTGGACATTTCATATTGAACAATTAGGTTCATTACCAGGTGATTGGACCTGAAGATGTGCGAACTTTGTGTAATATTCTGGCTTAATTTTAAAGCATACAACACGACATATTTGTCTCAGTCATCAGTGCTTAGGTCATCAATTCTCTGGCATTGTCTTGTAAGGTTGATTATAAAAAGTTTTAACTCATTTCTGTGTGATAATTGCTACTCTCAAAAATGTGCCTCATTAATGTCATTGAAAGATGAGTTAATTAGTTTATGGAGGAATTCGAGGAGCCATCTTTGTAGTTTTCCCAACATTCATTTTATGCTGCCCCTTTTGGATCCAGTATAAAGCAGCTTCAGTATTTACTTGGTACTGTAATATTTTTGTTAAAGTAATGGCGTTAACTATGGTAACAGAACAAATCTTAATATTATAGGCGCCCATTTTGAATAAGGATTTACATTATTTTTAAAGCAATTTCAAGAATCTTTTCTTCAAGAACAGTTTATTTTTTACTTAATAGAGTATGTTTTTTTTTTTAGATTAGAGACTATACCGTTATGCAGTAGTTTGTTGGCTTAGATTTTTTTAAGTTTTCAGACACTTCCCCTTGAATTGATTCTGAAAACAATGTCACTGAAAAAGGTTCTGCTGTTTGAGGAGGTTATAAAGACATCAAAGCCATTACATGGATTTATTAAAGTAAGCCAACTCTGATGATGCGCTTATGAATGGACTTTCATGGTGGGTTTGATTTAAAAGATGTAATTATGTGAGGGGGCTGGTTCTGATGAAGGGAGTGTCAGCAACTCATTAAAACAGGAACATAATCAGCAGAGAGAGGAAAAAGCCTTTAATGTCCAGGTTATACAGTATGATGCACAGAGAGAGCTGTGGATCAGAGATTAACTAGGAAAGGCTAGGTTGTTGTCACAGTAAACTTAAAAAGGACTACAGAGAATCCGCTTGTTTTAAAGTCTTAGGATTGGACTAGACTAACCAAAATCCTCAAACAGATTTAAAGCAACAAGGATTTTCCTCCTGATTCAATTACAACGACTTCCACATTTGGTTGTCTTCCTTTAGAGATGTGTACAAAGCTTTAGAATAAGATCTTTTATTGCAGCAGCATAATCTCACTCTGAAATGTCTAGAAAATTAGATGACTTTTAATTTGAGTACATTTACTTACTGCTCATTTAAACAAAAAACAGAACACATTTAAATCCAAATGTCTTATTTGTCTTTTGTTTCCTTCTCAGGTCGAGCCATCAAGCATGTGAAGGAATCCATCTTCACGCCAGAGGCCGGAGCCAGGAGGGGTGTTCCCAAGGTCCTGGTCGTTCTGACTGATGGACGTTCGCAGGACGATGTCAACAAAGTGTCAAAGGAGATGCAAATGGAGGGTGTGTGCTTCAATTTGTCAAGTGCACAAATTGTTGATTACAACATGCATTATTTGTCTGGAGGAATGATGAGCTGCACTCTAACATGTCTATTAATAATTAATAACAAACAAACTCCTTGTTTAACTCTGTTTCATTATGCTTCTTAAACTATCAGTGATATTTAGTCTAAATCTGTTCAGTAACTGTGAAACTCAGATTTGTACATTCCATTTTTTTCCATTTACTCCAAACTTATCAGAAAGCTTCCTGTTTTCTGCCATTTTTAGGCTACATCATCTTTGCAATCGGCTTTGCGGATGCAGACTACGGAGAGCTGGTGAATATTGCCAGCAAACCCAGCGACAGACACGTCTTTTTTGTGGATGATCTGGATGCTGTGAAGAAAATAGAGGAGCAGCTTATTACCTTCGTCTGTGAGGCAGCCACTGCCAGTGAGTAACACCAGCTTATGTTTTAAACACCAACCAAATCCATGAATCTTCAAGGAAATAGGCATTGTCTAGAGTTTATTTAAATGCTGGCTGATGGTGGTCATAAACTCATAAATTCTTTGTCTTTCAGCTTGTCCATCTGTTCTGATGAGCGGCAACACGCTGGCAGGTAAGAGATTTGATCAACTGAGCGACGCACAGACTGGCGAAGGTTCAGTCACCATTAAGCGAACAGCGAGGGCAATAATGTCGGCGCAGACGAGACAGTTGATAATCATGAAGATAATAATCTCACTAAGAGAAACTAACTGTGATTTTCATTATTCTGCTTCAGGTTTCAAAATGATGGAGAAGTTTGGCCTGGTGGAGAAGGAGTACAGCACCCTCCCTGGAGTTTCACTGGAGCCTGGTTCGTTTAACAGCTTCCCCTGCTACAGGTTACACCGCGATGCCCTGGTGTTACAGCCCACCAAGTGAGCAAAAGCATGTCCTCCCCGAGATATCAAATACACGCTGTAGAACAGACAGCAGAGCAAATGAAGCCTAAAATATAGCTTTTTTCTACTCTGCCCAAAGAGCTTCTATCCACCTGAAAGTAAATATTAGTTTAATAATTTTTTTTAAGATACAATGTCTTTTAAAACAGTGTAAGATCAGTGTAAGACATGGTGTGAGATTGTATTTTATTAAGGTGCAGATAAATATAATTCTAACTCAAAAAATGCAATAAAATAAAAACCCAGCAACCGTTTTGACAGCATCATGATCTGAAGTTTTTTTTTCTACAGATGGAACTGGTTTTTTGGGGGGGTTTTTTTTGTTAGTCAAGATGGAGGAAAGTTGATCTAAAACCTTCAGACATCTGATGGGATGTTGAAGATGAAAAATGGATTTTATTTTTCTCCATCAGAATGAGAAAGTTTATGCATGAGGGAAAAGTTAAACTTTGTCTCTCTAAAGAATGTAGTAAAAAAATAAGTTGATTTATTTGAATACCTCATAAATTTAATGTGTTTTTTTGTTTTACCATTTTAAAACACAGCTCTTAATGTGGCACAGAGAGGTACTACATTCAAATAAATACATAAAAATTGATGTTGCTGCCAGTTACCACCGGGGAGCATTTATCTAGAGCCTCCTTGCATGAAAATAGAAATCCTTTGTGTAGCAAAGGTAATTGGAAGCTTTTAATGGCTTCATTTGAGCTCCTGTAATGTTTTACTTTCTGTAATGTTGTCATTTTAGGAGCTTTTTTTCCAGTTTGTGCTGTCAACAGGCTGTAATTGTACCTTCCTGTTGTGTGATTACTCTATTTTTTAAAGCTGTCAGCAATGAACAGTTTGGAAAGTTTAGGGTGGCATTAAAAATCCTCATGCTCAGAGGCAGTTATTCAAAACATGGTGGGTTCTTTGATCAGAAAAAAGCAACGGATGCGCAGTCTGTCTGAAGCTGCAGAAAGTGCTCCACCAGTCGCTACAGCAGCTGAAGCGAGTCACAAGGCACTTGTAAAAGACTACAGAGGCTACGTGGCTCTAAGGCTCGGCTAAGCCTGCTGTTTTTCTCTGTTTGTCTCTCCACAGGTACCTTCACCCTGAAGGTTTGCCATCTGACTACACTATTTCTATGATGCTCCGTTTGCTCCCTGAGACCCCGCAGGAGCCCTTTGCTTTGTGGGAAATCCTCAACAAAGACAATGAGCCGATGGTGGGCCTAATCCTCGACAGTGAGTCTGAGTCGCTGAAAGTTTTCCTGCTCTCTTTTTGTCTTTCCTTTAGTTTTCCTACTCTCTTTCAAATAAGCCGTGTCTCTGCAGTTTTGCTTCCAAAACTGCAGAAACACGGCAGAGAGTACTGCTTTTTATCTCATCAAATGTTCTTGGCCTTTATCTAGAGCAATAGGTAAACTCAGTCCTCAAGAGCTTCTGTCCTGGACATTTTAGATGTGCCAACACAGCCGAGCTGATGGCTGAAAGTTTTACGGAGGTTCTGATAATGAGTCTTCTCATTTGATTCAGCTGCATTGAGCAAAGAGAACATCCTGCAGGACAGCGACCATTGAGGACTGGCATTGGATTATTTGGAGAAGCGTTTTGCTTCTCCAAATAATCGCACCTCTTAAATCTGACTAAATAATATTCATTCAGTTGTAACTTGGATTGAACTCATGGCTCACATTGCAACTCTTATCTCCAAATTACTGCAGTACAGAAAAAGAGAAAGTGCTTCAGGAAGGATTTTATTTTGCTTGTGATATTTATACAAATAGTACCACTGAAAAGGTTTGTTTTTCAAAAACAGCATAGCTGAGTTAAATCCAAGAAAAGTAAATTCTGTCCGCAAACGTGAACTTCTTCTAACCTCATCCCACATCCACTCCGCCTGCACACAGGCTCTGGGAAGACGCTGACATTCTTCAACCACGACTACAGAGGAGACTTCCAGACTGTGACGTTTGAAGGACCAGAAATCAAAAAGGTTTTCCACGGCAGCTTCCACAAGGTGCGTGTTGCGGACAAGTATCGTAAACCATTTCCTTTAAAGTGTAAATGTAGCCTGAAGTAAAAATGGGCCCTGAATAGCTTTCTATATCCGTTTAACGTTTCTACTTTGTCATGTTATGCAAACTTCAATGTATTTGATCAGGATTTTATTTGAAGTATTAAAGCCGCTGAAGGAAAAGGATAAAGGATTCTTTTTCAGAAATGTTTCACAAATGAAAACTGTCACTTGACCTTTTAATATGATGCCTTTTGGTAAAAGAAAACATTAATGAACAAAAACCATGATTATATCTAAGGGAAACACCAGACCGGTCAGGGACAGAGCAGTTGAGGAGGCTACGCAGGTTTAGGTTATAAAACAAGCTTTTATGATCGCCATTATCTGAGGGTGACACAATGTCGGTATAATTTAAGACATGATTGTCAAGCTGAGGGCCAGAAGAAGAGCATTTATCAGAAAAAACAGCCAAAAGGTCTCTTCAGACCCACAACTCAGCTGGGAGAATCGGTTAGCAGAAAACCATCAGACATGTTTGATATTATCCACAAGTCATGTAAAGGACAAAGAGAAACAATTGTGAAAGAAAACCTGTTATATGCAAAAAAACAAAAGACTGGGTCAGTGGGTCACCTTCCTGAAGGATAATGACCCCAAAAACACAGCCAGAGCAGCAGAGGAATATTTTTTTCTGATCCTCATTGTCTTTATTTGTATAATTTATTGATCTATTTGTGTCTTCTTACTTCGATAATTTCTAGTTTTTATGAAGCAGTTAACCGGGTTTTATCCCCTTTGCAGCATCTTTTGTTCCACCTATCTGTATGCAAAGTGCTCTACATTTGCAACTGATTGATTGAATGATGGATTACAATCCAGACCTGAGTCAATAAATTGAGATTCTGTGGCAAAATTTGGAAAATGGATGTTCACAGGCTCTTCCATCCAATCTGAATGGTGTAACCAGGAAAAATTCAGTGTTCAGATGAGCTGACAGAGATCCTCCAAAAGACCTGCAGCTGTAATCTGAGCTCAATGTGGTTGTATACAGTATTAATGTCTTGGGAGACTTAATACAATATGTATTTGCATACAAATACAAAGTCCATACCTTTAAGGTTTTTAATTGTGAAACAAAATGTAACCAACTACCTTTTTCATTCTACAGTTTGCTTATGCACTACTTTGTGTTGGTGAGTCATAAAAAACCCCAATAAACTATATGAGGTTTGTGGTGCAAATTATAAAAAAATATATAAAATGGTGTGAATACTTTTGCAAGTCATTGTGAAAGTTATTAAAGAGCAGTTTCATAATACACTTGCAGATAAACCTTCTGACTGCTGCACAGAAACTGTGCTGAATAAAGGGGAGCTGGTGGAGCTGGACTGTAGGTTACATGCAGCTGTGAATCACAAAAACAGGGAGATCCCACGAGTATTTGGATGTTTTTGAAGTTGTACATTTAGGCTGGGGAGATTTCAGAGCCTTGTGGGCTGAGAATTGTTCTCTTTTTTTTTATCAGCACTGTTTTACAGAGTTTGAACCTCCAACTAAAGAGCTCGTCTCCCTCCTCACATTCTGTCTTTACTGATTTATTCATATTTTAACTTTTATTTATGATTGAACCACACACACGAGAATTGAGAAAACGGGATCTCTTTTTTCTTTCTTTCTAATTTAGCTCAGCCGCATTGGGTATACCATTAAGCTGAACTGTTTTTCATTTAGATATTTTAATAAAGTTGATTTTTATGTAAATTGTGTGGTATTGCTCTGCATAGCATCACCAAAGTCCAGGGAGATTTCTGCTGCAGAAAAACTTCTCTTCTTGTTTATGAGAAATTATTAAAAATGAAAATGATAACATAAACAATAATGCAGGTGTGGAATAAATTATAGTCCTGATTTGGTCTCCACAGACTCAATAAATGACCAATGCAGACAGTAAAACTCTGATCAACTCCATTAAGATGAAGATATTCAAAACTCAGAGATCTTGTCTGAATAAATCTAACTGGTTAGTTATGAGACTTGTTAGGATTTGGAAAATAAAGCATTGTTCTTCTATATGGATCAGCTGGTTTATATTGTCACTACTTAAAGCAGTGGTTCCCAAAGTCGGTCCTCGTGGCCCGGCATCCTGCATGTTTCAGTTCTCTCCCTGGTGTTAGTAACAACTTTTCATCTTGTCAATGTTCTTCTTCTAATGAGCCATCGTTTGATCCAGGTGTGTTAAAACCAGGGAGGGAACTAAAACATGCAGGATGTCGGCCAACTTTGGGAACCACTGGCTTAAAGTATATATTTTTTGCTAAAAACAACCTCCCAGCCACCCACCATCCTCCAGTTTCCGTTCCTTATCTCAAAATGTGCGGGAGTAGCTGTCCATCATTCAGTCTTTTGCCTTTGTTGGAAAACATGGCAATGTTCAGAGCAGGAACAGATGCAGAGGACTGCCAGACCAAAGGAAGTGTTTGCTTCTATTTAGACAGGATGACAAGTGAATAAGAGGAGTGTTCGTGAGCGTGAGCTTGTTTGTGCGGCCTTTAGAAAAGGATTACCATATGAAGACGCCGTGCGTTAAAGCAGGAAACCCAGTAGGATCTGTCAAAGCTTACTGAGGCACACAGGCACAGACAGGCCGACAAACCCCAGGGGGAGAGACAGAAAACAGAAACAGGTAAAAGCAGAGAACAGAGGAATAAATAGAAATGACTCTGAGTTTTAGTCGCAAAGAAAAATATAGTCGTAAAAAGCGGAGACACAAAAGGGAGAAGAGAAACTTGTCTTCGCTGTAACTCACACATTGCTCAGAGCCATAATATTCTCCAGAGGCGTGTTGATGCTATTTTTGTACCTCCCCACATGATTAAACATTAATAAGACATGTGTGCTAAAACTCTTTCTGTGAGCTACAAATCATCATTCTGGAGTTTTAACTACATTTTTTTGGTTTTCTAGCTCTCAGTCTGGGTAATCATATATCAACATCTTAAAATCATTTACAGTACTTAAAGAGATTATGTAAAATAGCAGCAGTGGGCATCAATAAGCAGGAAATTAGCTGTAATGAGTGACACCGATCAACTGCCTTGATTTGGGCTCTGATCCATTATTATTCATAAGTGGAGTTGAGTTTCAATCTGATTCTAATTTCTGATGCAGAGAAATTGTGTGTGTGTGTGTGTGTGTGTTTCCTCTTCAGATTGTTGTCACTTGGATTCATTCCCTATTTTTTTCCCAATACCCATCTGTAGGAGACCTTATATTTAGCAGTGAACTTTGAGTAGGACATTCACTCCTCTTTTAAGACCAAACAAAAATCACATCTATTTTAAGGTCCAGTTTTCTGGTAAACATCTGAAAAAATTTTGTGTGAAAACTGTCGTTTAGTCAGGCTTTATGTTTTCATTTAGCTCAACAAAAACCCAGTTATATAAAGGAACACCAGATCACAGTGTTGCCAGGACGATGCTGTTCTGTGGGTTTGTTTGGAGTTTATGGTGATGCACTGTGATGTTCTCTGCCAGAAATAACTTTTGAACCCTGGTTTTTAACTATGGTTTTTCCTCAATGGTATAAAAGAGCAGATGTCAAGAAAATGCTGCTGGAACAGATTAACTTAATTTTCCTTTTAATTAGATTCGCAATAATGGGTGGCAGGTGTGAACCCAGGAAGACTGAATGTTGACATTGAATGAAAAGGTTCTAGAACGTCTGAGTTTAAGTTAAGAAACTAGGTTATTATGCCTTTTTCACATCTTTTTTCTTAATTGGGTTTCAGTTAAATTGACAAATGTCTGTGAACTGATAGCCACTGTATGTTACATTGTTTTATCGATGACTAAAAGAAAAGCACATCCAGGAAGTAGTAAGTTTTAATGTATGATCCTTATATCCTTTGAACACTGCTGTGTTTTCCTTGAGAACTTGACCTTTTAAGAGAGAAAAAACTGCTCATAAATTAAAATATTTGCTTTTACTTCCTGCTGCTGTTGGCAAGATGATTTTGATTTTATAAAAGTGAAATGTGCAAACAAACCTTTTTCATCTAGCATGAAGGTTGGAGTCACATGGAGACTCTGGCCTGTGCTGAAACACAGAAAGACAGACATGCACATTCCACACAGTGCTGCTTATATACCATCGACATTTCCCTGCCCTGTACTCATTCCCTAACCACTAATATTAACCTTAACTGAATGCCACTAAATATCAGCTAAATGTCTGCACTATGGAGGATCTTCATTATGCTTTATTTCACAAAAGCTCAACACATGCTCTGCCCAGTGAAATATTCAGACTGAAGGACACAAAAGTCATTTTAAAAAACGCTGTTCACACCTCAGCAGAGGACTGCATTCTGGCTCTCAAATCTGAACTTTGCCTCCATATTATCTGCAAATAACATTCATTTATGCACCTTTGACATAAGGTGTCTGTGCATGTTTTGCTGAAGATGAGCAAGTGCATAGAGGTTAGGAGAAAAAAAAGAAGCATAATGGAGAAACGCACAGACGCTAATGGTCTTGGTTATTACTGTCCTTCACCACAATGCCGGTTTCTTTCCTCATTAACTGTACAGACATCTGGATGTGATGGTTCATGGATCTGGCAGCACTTTTCCCTTAAGTAGGCAGTTTTAGCTCACAGGCTTCCAGAGCTCAGGTTGGATCGGGTTAACTGCATGTATTTGACTGGGAATATAAATCTAAAAATTGACAACATAATCATAAGAATAATTGGTGAAAAACTGCTGAAGAAATTTTAATTGTTCAATTTGATGTGTAAGATCATTGATTTTTGACGTGTAGTTGGGTTATACACAGAAAAGAAAAGATGCACAATAATAATGAAACATCATCCAGGGGCATTTAAAGAAATTTCTCACTCAAAATAAAAAGCAGCATTTTTACTTTAAAGATCATAAAATACATTTATTTTGAAAACAAAACCTGATCCCTTTTTCTTCATGGTGCCTGAGAAATTTAGATCACAAAATTGGACTAATTTATGCAAAAACTTTAATTTGAAAGCTTCTTAGAAGTTTATTTTGAAAGGTAAACATAATCCCTTGTTAGGCACCAGTTAAGTAACAACAGTTATGCATTCATTTTGTAGTAATCTCACCTATGAATCAGTGAAGGTTTTATTTTGAAGGGTATTTCTGAATGTCCAGCGTAAACCTTTCCAAGTTACACTTAGTATAAGTGTCCTTGCTTCCCACTGGCTTATCGCTTTGTTTAGTTAGATTGCTTCAACACATGTAGATCTAAGCAGAATTAAGGTAATTTCACAGTTTGCTCACTGTTGCCTTAATGTCATGTCTGGCAATTAGGAAATTTCTACTATGCCTTGTTTTCTGACCCTGTTCTTGCTCTGCCACACAGCTCCATGTAACCATCAGCAAGACGTCGGTGAAGGTGGTGTTAGACTGCTCTGTGGCTGGGGAGAAATCCATCAGGGCGGCTGGGAATATCACCACAGACGGAGTCGAGGTCCTGGGGAAAATGGTTCGGTCCAGAGCCAAAAGAGACAGCTCTGCTCCGGTTAGTACTGATTAATGTGTATCTGTAAGCAAGAAAAGATGCTGGGATGGTGGGAAAAAAAAGTGTCTTGGAGTCCACTCTTGACATTTTACAGAGAGAAATATGACAAAATATTAATTTGTGAAAAATATGTTGTGCTTGCTGTTCACCATGAGGGTTCTGAAAAATGTGTGAAGAAGAATTACTCCCAGGAAAGATGGCAACCATAAATACCTAGTCAATCAGTGGGAGTTTGTTTATTTATGGCAAGTAGAAGTTTGCAAAGTGTCACTAATGTATAAAAAAAAGTGATTTTGGGCACATATTGGCAGGCAAGATGGTGAGATATCCTGCTGGAAATACAAAGTGCGATCATGGCACTATTATTAGGTGTTTACGTTTAATTTGTTTAAAACAATTCAAGTTTTATTTATTCTGTTTTCAAAATATCCAATCTCAAACTTATAATTATCATTAATATAATAATAAAAATTAATAATCACTGTTATTATTGCTCATGGCTTTATCAGAGGCTTTTCTGATATAAATTGAGTAAATAACTATAATCTGAAAGTGTATGTCCCAGATATAAGATGAAGTGCATATTATAGAGAGAGGGTTACTAAACATAATGACAAAATGTCTGCAATACTATGCATACTATGAACTTTTTCACATTTTGCCTCAATTGGTTTTCCCTTGCTTCTGTAACCATTGTTTTTTTAGAAGTAATAATCCCTCTGAGATTTTAATTTTATTTTCTTTCCAAGATAACATCTAATCCTTTTAAAATTGTGAAAAACGACATAACTTCACGTAAAAAATCTTAAAGTGTGCATTATATTCAGCAGGCAATGAGTCTGTGCTCTGCAGAAACTCTCTTCACTCTATTCACAGCTGCAGGTCTTTGATTATTACCATCTTTAAATATCTGGAGATTGAGGTTTTTACCCATTTTGTTGTAAAATAGCTCAAGCTTAGTTTGATTAAAATAAGAGCATTTTGGAAAATCTGAGCATGAACAGATTCTCAGTTGGATTTAAGTCTTGACTCGTGAGTATTCTGATCCATTCCCTTGTAGCTCTGACATTTGGGTGGCTGATCTGCCGGAAGATGACTTCATCCCACTTTCAAGTGTTTCTATGCCCTCCAGTTGTTTTAGTTCCAGGATTTCCCTGTACTTGGCATCATCCATCTTCCCATCAACCCTAAACAACTTGTTTGTCTGAGCTTTAACAGAGTCTTTCTGAAGATGGCGTGTTCAGGATGACATGCAGAGTTCATTTCCACCAACAACTTGTTCAATTTTAGAAAAAAGTTCTGTTTTATTCTCGTGTGACCACAGCACTTTTTGTATGTTTTGTGTTTTCTCTGTCCTTTGTCTGTGAAAAACTGAGCAAGACGTCCATGGGCTTTCATTCAAAAATTGGCAGAACACTCTGTGGTCCATAAATCTTGATTCAATGTCCAAAGGTCAGCTAACAGCTGTCCTATAGATTTTCCTACATGAGCTATGGATCTCTGTAGGGCTTTCAGACTTGCTATGGGCCTCTTAGCTGCTGCTTTAATTAATACTCTCGTTGCCTGTCCCCATATTTCAGGTGGTCTGCTGGTTAGTCCTTTATTTGCAAAATGAAACTCTACAAATTTACAACTGATCTATAAAAAACAAACTAGGTTTTCTGTTGAGATAAGAACATATTATATGAATCTAACTTAAGATTAAAAATTTATTAATTCAGCCATGTGTTTCCACTTTCAGCAATGAGTTTACTATTTTTCCATGATATGCTCAAAATGTTTGTTTTTTTTTAACCTAAACCTACAGTAACTTTTTAAATTTTTGTCAGTAGCTTAATTTCATGGTGTAATTTGATCACTAACAAACCTTTGAGACTTTCATAGAATACCGAGATATTTATTGAATTCAAATTGCCCACAAGTGGACTGTCCTGGACTTTGCACTAGATTTTATTTATGGGTATCAAAGTAAAGTGACTGGATTTTCATGTATAGTTTTTCCTCCACTTCATCACTAGAGCTGCTTCGTGTTAGTTTTTCATACAATCTCAATAAAATATATTTAATGGGATTGCAAGATGACAAAAATAAACATGTACCCAAAGGGATTACAGATATTGCTGGCTCATTTTAATCTAAAACCTCATTATAATGGTACACAGTCATGACCCAAACTAAGACAATTACACCAAAATCAGCTCTTTAATCTACAGAAACTAATAAAAATAGCAAGTACTGGGCCAAAGTTATTTTAAATGTCCTTCTTTTTGAATAATGCTGCTGTCTTTCATCGTATTTGCACTAAATCTGAAAAGTTTACATTTCCAATTTTAGTAATGAATACCACTGTTGCTTTACTCTGCATCATGGTCCTGGCAGATAACATTTTGCATTAAAGATAAGGATTTTTTAAATAAAACAGTGGCAGAAAGAAAAACACATTTCCATCCAAGTCTGCAGTCATGTATCAAAGCCTGTCATGTCTCATCTAGAATATATTTAAACTTTAAAGATAAAACTATCACAGCCTGTTTAATCCAAGGTGGGACTTTACACAGCATCACTTTCTTTTATTACTACTTTTTAATGTCAACTCTTATTATAAACTGCTTTTCACCTTAAACGCTGTGTAATACCCATCAAATGGGTCACATTTGTTTCGGAGACCTGATGGCTTTTAATGTCTTTGTTCTGGAGAGTGCCTCTTCTGAACATTTTCTCCATTAAACACAGTTCATTTCAAATAAAAGTGCATCTAATGCAATGAAATAATATGCAGTGAATGAAATAATCATACCTTGCCTATCAAGCTTGATTTTACTCTGTGTCTGTCCTGTAGCTTTGCTCTGTTTTGAAATGTTTTATTTGCAGTAGTAATGAAAATGGTTGTGTGTGTGTGTATTTACAGTTTCAGCTGCAGATGTTTGACATCATTTGCAGCACGTCGTGGGCCAGCAGAGATAAGTGCTGTGAGCTGCCAGCTTTGGTAAGAAACGGAAGGATATCAGCCGCGCTTTTAAAACGTTTTTCTTTTTTTTTTTTGTCTTTCTTGTGTAAGAGATTAACTAGCTGTCTGACACGGACACATGTAATCCATGGGGTGATTGCTACCATGATCAAACTTTGACTGTTTAGATTCATTCACTGACTAACCTCAGAATGCCGACAATGATCAGCCTCGTCTTTTGGCATGCACACAAATGTCAAATGTTAATTTATTTTTCTGAATGTCAAAAATAATTCAGTAAAATTTTACAGTTGTGCTCTTTGATTCAAACCAAAATTCAATTCAGTAAAACTACTCACCCCTCAAAAAGCAGCTGTTTCTTGATCCCTGAGGGTGGAGTGTTATGAATCATTATATATCACATTTTATGAGACACAAAAAAGTTTTATGGCTGATTTCCAATCTCCATTTTATTATGTAGCTTTGGACTGTCAATTCTGATTTTAGCCAATTAGATTTTCTCTTAAAAACCTACATTGTGAGAAAGAGGAGATTAGTGTGTGAGAACAGTTGGTGTAATAGAGGACTTAGGATAAACTATGGCAAAATCATTATAGCATAAGTACTTATGCTGGCATTTAGCTTCATTAACACAGCTAGCATTACTTAAACATCAGTTTCCATTTGCAGATCCTCCTCTTAACTGAGATTTCCAACTTGCTGACATCTATGCTTGTAGTCTCTGCCTATTAGGTAAAAGTTGCAGCTGCATCTGTAGCTATGGACTTTGCTCATTCAGTTTTTGCTCTTTGTGTATGTGTGTTTTCAGAGAGTGGAGGAGCAGTGTCCTCCTCTGCCCCATGCCTGTACCTGTTCTCAGGAGAGCAAAGGACCTCCAGGACCATCTGGGCCCCCTGTAGGAACACCAGTTTATTCATTTGATTTGGTTGCTTCAGTCCACAGGAATGCATGACCATATGCCACTATTTTCATCGTAATGATGGCATTTATGTCTGTATGAAACACAAGACCTCTGGTGTAGTGTTCTACAGATTAGGGCAATGCAGTGTTTGTACACTGAACCCTGGTTTATGTCAACCTAGCATATCAGAACAAATATCTCCAAATCCCCTATTAAGCTGGTTGGAGAAGGCTGATTTTTGAGGCTGTTTTACAACCAGAGGACCAGAGAACCTTAGACCTATTGCCCAGTACGAACCTCTTCATTTTTCATAGTAATCTGGAGTCAAATGTGAGCCCATCTGATTGGCATTGGTGGCCCAAAGTGGGCCACCAATGCACACTGATGATGAATGCAGCAACAAATCTACAAGACTGGTGGGAAAAGAAAAAGATGAGTTGTAATGGCTCACCTTGATGTTGTTATATAAAAATAAATCCATACAAATGACTAGACTACTTTTATTTCCAGAAAATGAACAGTAACATACTGACTTCAGAGACGAACTTACTCATCACATCCTCTCTTCTTTCTGTTTTGGGCCTTCTTTGGCCATGAAAGTCAACTTCAATAACCAAATATTTGCTAGGTTTATGTTTTCACTCATCCTAAGGATACCTGGTGTTGTTCAAAGCTGGGTATTTCTCAGGTTTGAAGTACAAATCTTGGATCCAAATAAAAACACTGCAAACCAATAAACTAAAACTAAGGTATTACTTTTTTTGGGTGATTAAACATTTATCTTTTTGGTTTTAATATACAAAAATTATAATATATTTTTAAATTTCCACCATGCAGACTGATTCAGGTAATTTTCTGTAGCAATCCTTGCTTGTTCTGATGTTTGCCTTTCGACCATAACCCAATGATTGATGACTCTTCAGCTTTAAGCAGTAGCAGACCTCTTCAGTTTTCTATGCTTCATATTCTGCTGATCATCTCCATATTGTGTGTTTAACCCAGTCACAGTTCAACACTCAAAATTAGCCAACGATCAATCCAGCATTTTGAAAGTAAGGCGTGCCCAACCTATCATCGTTTGATAGAAATTGGAAAGTGCCCATGCTGGCTTACATCCAAGATGTAAATTTGTCGTTGGCATCAAATTACTCAGAAAATCATAGAGCTGTGTTTTTCTTTCATTACTGGGGGCCCGCATACAAATCCAAACTTAATTATTGGTTTTACTCCTGCTGGAAGCTAATTTTAGTTTCTTTGTAGGTTTTACTCCAAATGAGAGACTCATACTGTTGGAAAAGAAAAGCGTATCTGCTTGGATTTTTCTACACCTGGTTTATCCCAAATATATCCAAATTCATAATAAATATAAATACATACATTCCTGAAACATGAAAAAAAATCCATGGTGGTAGTTTTTGCACAATACATACAAACACACACTCCTTGCTTGGGACTTTTGATCCCAAGCAAGGAAAAACATCCCCACTGTCTGTATGCTGTGCAGCTAAGCATTATCAAGGATGAAGGAATATTACTCGGTGTGAGAAAATCTAAACACACCCCTATGTATCACAATATCACCAATCACCAAACAGCTTTTAAGCAATATTCACTTTTGCTGATGAATAAATGTAGTAAAAGACGCCATAAACTGGAATATCGGAATATCACCTCCAATAGACCGAATCCTCAAAATGCTTATTAGTATCACTACTAATAGTGGCAAATACTGTTTTGTAACTCAGACACCCAATTTAACTTTATGCTCACAAACAACAACTTCTGTCATCTCATGGAACCAAATAACACAAGATATTTTTATATATATATAATTTTTTTGTGGAAAGTTGGTTGCTTTTATATTTGCCTGTCTGCTTTAAAAAACAATAAAAAGGCCAATTAAGATTTTTCAAGTTTTATCCTTAATATTTATATGTTTTATTACTCTATATTATGACACTATTTGCTCTTTAACAACTTTTTTTTTTTTATCATCGGCTTAGGGTGGACCCGGGATAAGGGGAGCCAGAGGAAACACGGGGGAGCCAGGAGTGACGGTTAGTAATGGGTACTTAATTTCTGGGATTTTGTTTTTCAGTAGTAGTATCAGTCTAAAATGCATATCAACTCTTTTGACTGTTTTATTTCACAAAAACAAAATCAAATGGAGTCGCACACAAGAGTGACAAGCTTGGAAAAAATGTGAAGTTTCTTCTCAGCTGGTCACACATTTCATTTCAGCTTACAACAAATATTATATGAACCCTTACAAGACTAACAAGTCCAGTAATACGAAACATCTGAAACTTGGATTCAATTGAAATCAGTCCAGTTTGTTAAAATAAATAATTTAAATATACTGCAAAACAGCCAATGTCACGTGATTGTTTTCTCTCAAATTTTTAAATGAAATAATAAATCTTGAAACTTCTGTCTTCAAATAAAACTGAATTGATTTTGCAGAAATAAACTTTTGCATGTCTCCCCTTTTCTTCTCCACTAAACATTTTAACATTACAGTGGAGAAAATAAGTATTTTATAATCTGCCAATTTCTCAAGTTTATGCAAAGATTAGAGAGGTTTGTAATTTTCATCAGTGAGAGACAAAATCTGAACAAAGACACTCACAAAATTATGTTATTTTCATTATTGATTCACATTTTATGGCATGAAATAAGTATTTGATACAAAAGAAATCTTTGTTTGCAGTTTCAGAAGTCTGGCGTTTCTTCTAGTGACCAGGTTTGCACACTGTAGCAGGGATTTTGGCCCACTCCTCCAAACATATTTTTCTCAGATCTTTCAGGTTTCGGGGTCATCACTGGGAACACAAGTTTGAAATCCCTCCAAAGATTTTTTTTTATCATCAGTTTAAGGTCTAAAGACTGCAGGCTTCTGACAGAGCCATGATTTATTTTCAATGCCTTTACTGAGGGAATAAGGTTGTTACCCAAAGTCTTAAGACACGGTTCAGTTCTTGTCCCCTTCACAGAAAATCACCTCCAAATGATGATATTTACACCTACATGCTTCTTGATTAGGGTTATTTTTTGTTAGCGTTGTACTCGTTCTTCCTCCTCCAATTGCAGTGACTGGACTTTATACCAAAAAGTTAAATATTGGCTTCCTTTTTTGCCCATAGTGTTGACAGGAGGTTTTTCTCCAGCTAACTAGTTTAAGCAGGTGCAATTAGTTCAGTAAGGAGTGGAAGATAGGATGGCTTCTTAAATATTAACTTACAGATCTGTGAAAAACAAAATTCTTCCTGGTTGGTAGGTGATCAAATACTTATTTCATGCAATAAAATAAAAGCTAATAATTTAAAAATCATACAATGTGATTTTCTGGATTTCTTTTTTTAGATTCTGTCTCACAGTTGAGGTGTACCTACAATGGATGTTACAGACCTCTCCATTCATTGTAAGTGGGAAGACTATCAAATACTTAGACAGAAAGATGGTGGATGTGACATGCAATACATTTTACACAGCTCAATCCTAAAAGTAAATGTATGCGATTCCCGATTGATTGAACATACACCTTTGTTTTTGTTCCTCCTTCATTCTTGCACAACTGATCTGTGGTTTCTTGGTGTGTTTTAATGGATAAGAAACACATAAACCCAGGATGTGCATGGTTGAACAGTAAAATAATAAACTCAGTTAAAGATTGTTTTGGCTATGACTGCCAGTGTAGTGAAACTCTCCAAATACCACAAATCAGCTTTGGTTCGCATTAACCTCTCTTTTCTGGCTGCTATTGCAGGAAAGCTCTCTGCACTTTTCACACTGTAATAAAATAAAACTCCAACAGCATTAGAGACCAGATTATAGATGACTGAAACAGCCAAGTTAAAGTCCTCCTGTAGATCCCACCGTAGAGACAGTCAATCATAGAAACTGTAGAAGTGATGTTGATCAGAGGCTGCATGTCACGCTCAAGTCACCTGTTTGACATTTTATAGATCAGGGACAAATCTCAGAAAAATAAAGCACTTTTTTAATTGAAATAATGTATAATAATAAATGAATTGCATTTGGAGGGACATAGAAATCTTGGAGCTTTTAGTAAAGTTGATTTTAGATGCATAAAGAGGCTTAAATTATGAAACCGTATAAAGTAAAAGTGGTTTTTTTTGTGCCTCTGATCTCTGTGAGTGAGCAGTGTTGCCAACAATCTCATAGGGTGCAGAATACAGCTAAAGAAGCTTTAAAACATTGATTTCGTGGAAATCCCAACACAAGACCTCAGAAATCAACCAAGCTGAAACTTTTTATGGTGTCCTTTGCACATTGAAGCTCTTGTGTCTTACAAGGTGAAACCAGCTTAATAAATTAATTTTGGTTTATGAATGTGAGACAAATGTTCAATTGTTTTAGTCCTTTAGTCTTTTACCGACCTCAAAAAATTTCCTGGCTCATCAAAATTCATATTGTTTTGACCTTGTTCCTTTGTTGTGGTGGTTTTCATAGGGACCACAGGGACCTATGGGGGAAATTGGCCCTTCTGGACCTTCAGGACCGCCAGGTCCTCAGGGACCCAGTGGACTCTCCATTCAGGGACCCCCAGTAAGCCTGCATTTGAGTAGTCATTCAATATCACCGTCTTAATTTTAATCATTCATTACAATCAAAGATTTCAACGTTCATAATTGTTTAGGGACCTATGTATTTGAAAGTGTTTTAATTATGAAAATGTAACTAAATTTTAGCTTAAATATTTTATTTTTGAATTTTTTGGCCTTGAATTTGTGGTGACAGGATCCTCAAACGTGTACAAAATGCTGAAAGCTGCTGAATCAAACTAACTAGTGTAGTTTGTTTCAATACATTTTTTAATCCATTCATTTGTTGTTGTGTTTTAGCTTCCATTCAAACCCACAATTCCAGTGAGCGATTTAGTAACAACGTTTCCTTTGCAGGGCATTCGTGGAGAAAAAGGAGAGAGAGGTGATGCTGGCCCAGGAGGACCAATGGTAAGAACATCCATGTTTCATAAAAACGATAAATATAATATAAATGGAATATGTTGACTTCCCCAATGTTTACTCATTTATATTTTATTCCATGTATTGATTCTATCTCAATACATACTACAAAATATAAAATATAAAAAGGCTATGAAATTTCTTCACTTTATGGGCATAATTACAACAGTGACCAATGTCTGCTTCTCTTTTAAGAAAAATATTACCTTTAATATCTCGGTTTTTGTTGTTTGTCTTTTGCTTAGACAGATGAAGAACTTAACATCTTAAATAAGAGCTTAGTTGAGGATAGTAAAGAGAAATACCCTCATAGAGGATCATGAACGTTTAAATTGCACCATGTGTTTGTGTTGGAGCTGTTTTGTTGCTGTCACACTTGCACATGGACAGCGAGCAATCTAATGGAATCACTGAGATGTGAATAATTATTACCAACGTCCCCATTATTGGGCAGTGAACCATTAAAAGTAGTAATGAATTAATTTTATGGTTTTCTCCTAAGGAGCTCGAGACACCAGCGGAGATAAAGTGAAAGTTTTAATAACTCAGCATTCCAAGATGGGTTTTGCATTTCATTGTTTCTCTTCCTGCAAATTGTTAGGGAGTTTTTGGTTGCTTTGATAAATGAATTAACAAAATATGCATATTGAAAACACTAATAGTGACTTCTAAAACACTTGTAGAAGACATCTTGTGCTAGAACTTACAATATAAACCAGTGTTTCCCAACCCTGGTCCTGTACTGTTCTACATGTTTTAGAGGTTTCCCTGATTTAATGCGCCTGATTCAAATGATTGCAGTTCAGCAAACGCCTGTCATTGATTGAAATCAGCTGTGCTGAAGCAAGGAAATATCTAAAACATGCAAGGAAGCCTTGAGGACCAGGGTTGGGAAACACTGGTATAAACAACATTATGCCATATTTAGATGCATTTTTTGACATGTTATTATTTGCAGTAGAAAATGCTTCTTCTGCTGTCTCTGCTGCTTTGGGAGTATAACCTTTATGACTCCACTGCTCCTGGGTGTTTGTTTTCCATTTCACATAGAGTGAGGTTGACTAGTCTGACGCACAGTGAAGGTTTTCCATACTGGTTTAACCCTGAGCCACTTCTTTTGCACACAAGGGAAATATTTTAGTCAAACTACTTAGCTTTACTTTAGATTATAATAAAATGCTTTACTTAAACTATGAAAACATTTGTTTGAGGTTGTATTAGGGAGATATTTGGAAATCTATCAAATAAAAGTTATTGATAGATTCTTCAATAACCTTTAATATTTCATACAATTAATGTTAAACAATATTGTTTTTGACCTCCAAGGTTTTCTCTATGTATCTCTACTACTGATTCCCCCACCTGCTGTAGCTAATAACAAATAAATATTGACTTTGTTTACGGATCAGTGGTTTGATGGCTCCATCGCTTTGATTTTTACAGATAATCTGTAATATTGTAAATGTTCCTCTTTTATAGCTCTATAAACTACAAATGTAACCTTTCTCCCTTCAAACTAGATGATTTTCTTTATAAATGACGCCAGATTATGGGAGAAGTTAGATCATTTGGTGGATCAGCTTGTTTCAGGTCTAGTAAAGCAACAGGAAACTGATGGGGCAAAGGGATCTGTACTGAGCGATACACCAGACAAAGAGCAAAACTAATCCGTGTTAAAAAAAAATTTTCCATGCTACTGAGCAAGACTGGTTACAGTTGTTGCCTCCATCTGCCAGTCAGTGATAATGTCAAACTGAGACGCTGATGCACCTTCAGAGGTCACTGTTGGCAGGACAAATATTTCTCTCCATGCTTGTTTTCTTGTTGGTCAGCCCTGAAACATTTTCACTTTGTCAGATATTTCTTAAGCTCTTCTGAGTCAAATGATTTCTGTCATGACAACAAATGATTGAACAGGTGTTTGTTATGGTGCTGATGGGCACATAAACAGTTGTCAGGCAAAATGACTCGTCATGCTGATGTAGATAATGATGTCCCTGATGACTGTATACCGTTAACTTTTTTGGATTGTGTTTACTCTCTTTTTTTATATGCCACTCTATGCATATCATTAGACTTTAATAAAGACTATATTTCACAGTGATTCACCTGCACCATATGTTTCCACAACTCTTTTTTTTAATTTTTTTAAATAAAAAGTGTAATAAAAGCTCCTCTCATGAGGAAAGAAGAGCTTGTTTCCTATAAGAGAGCCGCTACACATTTTGATGGAGCACTACGGCTCTTCCTGACTACATAGTCCTATTAATAAAACCCTCCAGGTCTGTCCTCTGCTGCTTTGTGTTACTGAGTAATAATGTGTTTTGAGAGAAAGGTATATGAATGATTGTGTGTGACGCAGTGTGTGTAATACAGCAGCTCCTACTGCTTTTATTTATAATATATGAGAATATCACCACCATGAAGCATCAATTATCTGTCTTTTTTTATACTTCCTGCTTCCTTGTCTTTCCCTGCTGCAGTAAATTTAGTGTAACCTTGTCTTGAGCATCTACTCCACCTTGGTTTCAATTTGACTGTGAAAAATGCTGCTCCAGTGCATGGAAGAGAGTGCGTGGGTTTGGGTGTGTGTTGGTCTTTCTCATTTTTCATTCTTTGTTCTTTTTATTAGTCTGACTGTGCGCTTGTGTAATTTATCAGTTAATATGTTTTGCTTTGTGCGAAAGAGGGATGTGGTGCTCTTTTGATTGTCTCCTTGTAGATATGGGGCAGATGTATGTGCTTTCACACTCTTATTTTCCCATATTGCTCCACACAATCTCAGAAAGTCTGAGCTGTGTGAGCTGGAGTGTGTGCCTGCAGATCTATTTGTGTGTCTACCTGCAGCAGCGAGATCCCAATACTAATGTATCAGAATCAGCTGCACTGCTGATTCAGTGGTTAGAAAGCACTTATGAAGGAATGAAATTCATATTCCATAAAATCTTTGGTTTAATGATTGCACTAGGTAATGTACTTATTTCAAAATAATAATACGGCAAAACTTATCAAAATTTGGCTGGTTTAGTTTACCCTTTGACTTCTCCGCAAACTTATTTCCCTGGTCATCATGTTTGTTTTTAGACACGTGTGTGAAAAAAACAAACCAGAAGGGCTAACTCTCCAGATGACGTGGGAGACTGTACTTCAGCCAAGATCTGAACAACGGCACGTCGTTAATCACCCGGGCCTGTCCTCTGTAACCCCAGTCTGTAATTTGTAGAATCTTTAACATTGTTAGCTGTCCTGTTTTATGAGCCTTCCACTAATACTAAAGTGCAGAGATAAATCAACTCAACACTTAATCTATGACTGGTCTTTGGAACTGGTAGCGTGCTTTGACCTGCGGGGGAGGGGGGTGAGGAGGCTGAAGGGGAAATGGGGCAAGAGATGGAGCAGCAGGGTCACCAGCTAGTATGAAAGACTGTCTGTGTCCCAAGACTGAGGTCATTCAGTCTATAAATCAGCTTTATGTACTGTTGCTAAAAGATCATTAATACAAAAAGTTAACTGTTTTAACCTTTTCTAACCTTTGATTGTGTAGAAGTATCATTGTTATGAAAACTTTGTAAGATATTCAGTGTTTAACTGCATTTGATCCTTCAGATGTCTGAGATCTGAAGTCAAGATTTTTGAGGCACGACTATGAAATAATATAAAAAAATATTTCTATGTCAGAAATCTGCAAACAAGATCCCAGCTAAGTAACAGTGGATGTTGTTACTATTGGAAAAATTTTGAAATATCAGTTTAATCTTTTTATGCACTTTAAACTGTAAAACTGCCAAAGTGTTGATAGTGTTTGGTGACTTAAATATGAATATTTGTATTTCCTTTAGGGCGTTCCTGGAAGCCCCGGCTCTCCAGGCAGAGATGGTCCTCCGGGAGCAAGGGTAAGATAAAAGACTGATATTTCATCTAATCCTCTGTGGGTTCTGGTGTTTGTTTTTTTTATGTTTTTTGTTGTTATATATATATATTTGATCCGTAATTTTAACTTCCTGACTTTTGCCTATTTTATCATAAGGCACAGTGACGAAGGATAAGGACAAATTTATTTTTATGTTTATGAAATTCAACATTTTTGTTTATGTTAAGATGTTTCTGACTTTGGTCACATCTGTAATAAACACTGGATGCCCAATGCATTTAGAGCCTCTGTATACTTTTTAAACGTTCTGCTTCAGATCATGAGCTGTTGCCTGAGGTTTCTTCATATCTCCTTGTTGTTTCCTTCACATTGATCTAAGTTTACTGTTTCAGAAGTTGTCTGGATTTGTCTGGAAGCTTTCTCGGAAAATGCCCATCATCTGTTTTATGGTCTTGAAACTTACTTGTGCTTGCACCTTGTGGCGGACCCTCTGCGTGTAGCCTGAAGAAATCTGCAGTAGACATAGATAATGAGATGTCAACCTGCTGGAGAGGATTTTTCTCTTGGCTGGGGCTTGTAAGTCTTCATGGAGAGAATCCTGTAATCACCAACCAAAATTGTGTTCTGTGAATATCCAGGGTTTCTGATGCTGCTGGGCTCACCAGTGTCAGAATTGACCAAACTATTGGTTTGAACGCTTCTCATCTTCCTGCTAATTCTGACATCCTTTAGACCAAATGTAGTTTGTGTATCTTCTGATAAACAGCTGATGTAACGATAAGCTGTTTATCATCGCTCAGCTTTGAAATATTCCCACGTTACTGTATTTGTGTGTTTTCCAGCTGTATTTTTTTACTGAATGCACAGCTGCATTTCCCTATTTGGTTTTATGCCTCATCATAAAAATGCACATCTTCCCTGAGTTGCAGAAAGCTGCATCCCACCCAGGTTTTTGAAAACAACATACACACCGAATGAGATCTCATTCATAGAGGCTCAGTGATACCAGCTGGCTGCGGTTAATATTGGCAGAGTGATCTGGGCCTACAATGCCCAGCTGAGCCGTAAATAGTGAAACAGAAGCTCAGCCAAAGGGTAGGGAGTCAGCAGGCTGCAAAGTAGGTTTTGTCCAAATTTGTAATATGATAACAGAGCAGTTCTGTCCTGGCCCGGATCCTGGAGAGGTGGAGGAATCGGCATGTAATCCATCTGCTGTCTGTTGGCTGACGGTAGTACCGGTACTCATCCTTTCAGCTGTGCTTGTTAGATCCATTCATGCACAGTTTTCCCACCTGTCACGCTGCTTCCTTCAGGACATGCATGTTGTCTGCTGGTTTTTCTCGCTGTGCCAGATCAATTTTAGAGCACATGAACTTGTAGTAACCAAAAACGTATTTCACTTTATATTTAGCTTTATAGTAGATGTCTCGCCTGATGCGGTGTTTTGTTCCAAAGTTATAAGTGACTGTGAAAAATGATCTTAAATAATTTGTATGCTTCTTTCACTTTAAAAGTGTCAACAAATTTCACAGCATGAGCATCGCAGATCTTACAATATTTGCACAGCTTAAAAATGCATCATGCAGAACATGTTGCAATTGCTTAATGACTTGAAACATCATGCAAACACTTTGTACACACAAATGCAGACTCACCAAACTCAGGATTTCAGATGCTTGAAAGTGATTCTAAGGACATGACCTATTTTTGTTTATTTTTTGGCTAATTCAGCTAATTCTGTCTAACCAGTGCCAACCTGGGGCTACTGAGTTCTTTGAGTTTCTACCACCAAATGGTTGGATGGAAAAACTCCTCCTGAGTTCTTTACAAAGTGTTGTAAAGAGATGGATTATCTTATTCAGCTGTGGCTGAATAAGATTAGGTGTCTTGCAGTTGAAAAGTTGTGGGTTTGATTCCTGCTTTCTCCCCGCCCACATGCTGAGCAAGCCACTTCACCCCGGGTTTATTACCAAGTACGAAAAGTTAAATCTGGCTTTGGAATAAAACTAGGCTGCATTTAGTTGTTGTGTCAACTCAAAACTCACTATAAACAGTCAGTCTATTGAATTCAAGATTGCTTTATTGATCCCTGCAATGAATTTATTTTGTCCAAATAGTACAAAAATCAAACAAACATAAATAGAAGAAAAACAGAATAGAAGCAAATTCTAGAAAGTACAAGATGTGCAAAGTACAACAACCAGTGCAATATCACCCAGGTCGTTAGGTACTAGTTAGCTATGCCATAAAGCACAGAGATTTAATAAGTCTTTCAGGCGGTTTCTCCTGAATGAGCAATGCAGGAATGGGAGTATTTATCTGATTTAACACTACATTATGTCCTCATCAGCTCATTTCTCATCCTATCAGAAGCCTAGTGACAATATTTTTTTCCAAAGAGATCTGAGTTATTTTTAAAACTTCATCTGCTTGAAATCCATCTCAAGTCATACACATACATCTCCTAAACAAATCTTGATGGTATCTATGTCACTGTTTTAAGCGGGCTTGGTATGCATAGAACTGAATACAGCAAAAACAGTGTTACCCATAAAATTTAATAGTTTTATAATTTGCTTTTCATGGTATATATGATTTGACCCACACCTACATTGACTGCTGGTGAACTTTTGTGCTAACGCTAGCTTATCCCAGATGTCTTTTCTTTTCTTGGCTTTTTCTTAATGTGGTCTTAACATATTTCAATGTTTGTCAAGCAGAGAATGTTCCTCCTGGTTCATAAACTAAGCAGAGTCAACAAATACATGATGCTAAAGTGAAAGAAGTTCCTGTTCAAAACCGTTTTTATCATCCATTGTTTTATTTGGACATTCTCTGCCTTGTAACATGGAACAGAGAAATGCTGCTGCTCTCTTTCCAATGCATTTAGCATCCCTCTGCAACATGTTGCTACAACATTAGCATGTTGCGGGGCATGCATTAACAAAATGTTTTAATCGTTTCACAGATTACTTCAGAAAGCAGTGAGCATAAACAATGACATCAGGAAAATAATTCATTGAGTTAGTTTATTTATTTGAGCTCACACATGTGGTTCATGCTCTTTCTGCTTGTTGCCTTTGAAGTGCCCTAAAAGAATCTGTGTTCTTGTTTCCTTTTTCTTCATTTTTCGTCTTTTTCAGCATAAAGCCAAATCTAATCTAATCACATTTTGCCATTACCAGCTGTCATTGTTTGAGGCTCATAAAAATACAGTTTACAATCTGAGAGTTGCATGTATTCGTGCTAATTTACCAGTCATGGTGCAATTTTAGCTGTTATGAACAACAGGAGGCACCTTGTTTGTTGAACTAATCTTCCATATTTTAGTTTTCAAATTGCAAAATCTGGTGTGTATTTCATATTTGTAACAAATAACACCAATTTAGATAAAGTCAACGGTGCATGTAAATATGCGCTAATAATTCCCTTTCAGTGCAACACACAATAGCTCTGATACTCTAACGGTTAAAGAATTGGCTTTTAGGTGTCCAGCAGTGCACTCGGGCTGAGCTGAAAATATTAAAAACAGCAGGAAAAGCTGGTAAGAATAAGGTAATCAGATATTATCAGACCTCCAACCACTTATGCTTTCAACACGCATTTGACATCGATAAAGAAAGTAGATGAAAACCAATAAAACTGTAATCGGGTGGTCCCTAAAGACAAATATTCACAGTTTTCCTTTTGTGGTCACAGTGAAAGAAAAAACATTTTCATTAACCACTATGTAATGTATACTGCGCAGAGCAGAGCTGATTGATTTACTGTAATATTATCTCGGTGCAGCTTTGCTCCTTTGAAAATGTGCAAAACATTCATGACATTTATATAAGGATAATTTATACAATGCAAAGAGCCGAGCTTGGAGTGAAAAGGAAAAACTCTGTCCTCTCTAAAAGTGTGCTACAGTAGTCGGGTAGATCAGATTAACCGACAGTAATAGTGTCTTGGCTAATTTATTTATTTGTATTTCAGTGAAATAGGTCAAGAAGAAAACTACAAATCTTGGTTTTGTAGTTAGTTTCACTGGAGAACCTTCCAGTGAAACTACACACTACACACAGATCTCACACTGATCATAGTGAGCTGATCACTCTAAGGTTCTGAAGCTGAATGTTTCTTTAATAAGTCAGGCTGCAGCTGCTTTATAACTATGTTGGAAACTTTATGAACCCACTACTCATAAAGTTTTCCCTCTCCTCTTCATAACTCACAACAAAACCAGCACTTCTCTTTGACAGCATGATTGGTTCTGATAAATTTGCCAACCAGCCTTCATGCAGTTTGGATGTGTGTGCTCTTCTCCACAGCTGGGAGTCCCAGTACAAACACATTTCAATAATCTAAGGACCTGATCTTGGCATTGTGAAGGCACTGGTTGAAGAAAATCTTTTTCGCTGTAACCATAAAGGCAATACTGTGGTCATATCTCTTAGAGAGCATCCACTTGCAGTTTTATTGGTTTTCATCTACTTTCTTTACTCGTATCAAATGCATGTTCAAAGCATAAATGGTTGAAATGCAGATATTATCTTATTACCTGATCTTTACCAGCTTTTCCTGCCGTTTTCAATATTTTCAGCTCAGCCCAAATGCAATGCTGGAAGCCCAAAAGCCTTTTTTCACGGTTAATGTATCGTAAACATTGTGTGTTGTAGTGGAAGTGAATTATTAGCTCTTTCTGATTTCAAATTCATGTGCCCTGCTAACTTTATTTAAATGGTTGTACATAGTTATACGAATAAAACAACAGATTCAGCATGAGATGAGTTATTCAGCAAGCCTGCTGTTGAGCAGCTAAAATTGCATCATGATTAGTAAACTAACATGAATACATTTAATACTAGCAAGTTGCAGTTGCACAGTGAGAACCTTTTGGTTGCAACCAGAGAAATGCTGAGGTGATACCCAAAGCAACTCTGCTGCTGAGATCATCACACACAAATCAGGTGTAGCACAGTTAGCCTGCTGTGGACCTGAGTCACACCAAGCTTGAGATCTTGCATGGGTCTTCTTTCTTTAAACCAGACAGAGAGACGGATGCTACCAGCAACACATCAGCTTCACGGTGGCTTTATGCATCATCACTAGTCAACAGATTTCAGGGTAGATGGTGTGTGATGAGGAGTGTTATGTATTCCATAAAACCTCTCCAAGATGGTTGTGGTGACATTTTAGCCTGGTCTGAGGGAGACCTAAAGACTTCAGATGTTGTTGAGGTCTTGCACACATGTCTTTCTTTATTAGTTATCCAGTTTTTCCTCATTTTTTACTGAGGGTTTTTACTTTATTTCTTGTTTTTCCCCAACACTTAATAAAATATCCAGTTGTTTTGGTGTAAAACACTGGAACTGGAGTACCTTCTTAATAGTCAACTGTTTGTTTCCTGCAAAGTGGGATTATTTAGCGATTTTATGTTTCTAGTGCTTGTGTTTTTAATTTAATTTCAAATAAATATGTTTGTTACTAAGCCGAGCAACTCCAGGAGTTCATAGTTCACTCTCTGAGTTCCACCTTGGTGCTGATGAGGATAAGGTGACCTGTCTGAAACCAAAACTATTCTAATTGAGGAGTTCTCTGAGTCACTTTCTGACTCGTTCAAAAACCTGGTGAATTTGGCTGCAGGAGCTTTGCTGCAGAATATTAAGAAAGAAACTAGCAGAACAAATAAGACTCTGACCAACACTCCTGTCTCAGAATCTGTTTTTAATCATTATATAGGTTTTCTTCTAGTTTGTTTCCCTTCTAAAGCTGAACCAGGACACTTTCCACATATTGCCCATACTGAAAGGCAATCAGCCTCAAACTTTGGGAAAAATCCAAACTGAAATGAAAGGATTAGTTGGGCCTCAGGTTAAGCTGTTTTCCAGTAATCTCAGGCTGTGTTCGGTATCCAAATTCTACTTTAAACACAGATATGGTTCACTTTAAACAAGCCATAAACGCTCTTGCATAAAACCACCATAATATTAGTATAAATCATTTGTAATACGTTGTACAACCAGACAGCTGGCCTGCTGCGCTGCCAGTATACAGAAGAAAGCTGAAGCTGCAGTTAATTTAACAGAATAAATACGAATATATTTTCTATATTACTAAAGTTAAGGGAATTAACAATGTATCTAAAATCAAAAGTGACCAGAAATTCGAGGTGTACAGATTTTTGTTGGGTCTGGTTCTAAAGCAGTATCCACTCAGTTTGGTTTTATTAATATTCTAATTGTTTTCCATTGTAATAAAAAATTTAAAGATGTAGTAAATGACTAATAATAAAAGGAGCATTGAGAGACAATATGTTGAATGTATTAAACCATCTTTCTTTCAGGGTCAGCCGGGTAACAGTGGACCTCAGGGAAGACAGGGACCGCCTGGACCCATCGTAAGGCTGCTTTCATTCCAGTCCTGTCGTCTTTTTGTCCCATCTTCAGTCACTTCCTCTTGCTTTTTCTCTCTTTTCTCTCAGGGAGCTCCAGGGGCTCCCGGAGTCCCAGGACCCAATGGACCAGCGGGGCCTCCAGGTGAACAAGGAGTTCCGGTGAGTTAAGATTATTTTCCTTTAAATGACGTTTCAACTCCCCAAAAACAATTTTTATTTAACATTTAAATATTTTTTGTTTAATAACTCTTTATTTTATTTTGAGACACTTGTTCGGCCAGAACACACAAACAGTTAAATAGAAAGTAGAGATGCAGCTATTAATTTTGATCTGATTCTCAATGCCAAATTTGTCTAAACTTTTGGGCTTATTGATCTTCATGATTCTGCTTATTCTCAAATATTCTCTAACAAATCTGTGAGGTCGGCCTTATACTGAGACTAAGTACATGTGGTCTCTCTGTATGAATTAAGTTAAGAGGCCACTTGTTGCACTAGGACTTATTTAGGGGTATCAGAGTAAAGAAGACTCAATATAAATACACTGAAAACCTGCGTAAAACATTGTAAAATATTTATTTTAAAAACCATATATTAGTTTAAAGACATCCTAGTTCTATGCTATTAAGGTAAAATCCCAATGAAAAACAAAGGTTTTCAGAGAAAAGTTAGTGATATGAATACTTTTTCAAAACACTACAGTGTGTTATTATTAACAAGGGATTTAGATTCTTCAAAAGGCAAACCTCTTGTGCGTTCTGCTTCTTCAAGGGATATTTTTTTAAAAGTCTAATGTGAATCAGCGTTCGTGCCCTCATGTTTCGCTTTGGCTTTCAAAAGAAAAAGCAAGCAGCACAACATACACAAGGACACTGAATAGACTTCGAGACGATCCGAACTACGTGTGGCGCTAACCATAACAGATGACACCGCGGTGTTGCTGACAGCTAATCTAGTCCTGGGTCAGCTCTCTAGGCCAGTAGCAAGTTTGGCTCGTGGAGTCGATCCATAAATCACGGACACCCTCCCCATCGCGCACACATTTAAAAACACACACATACAAATCCATAAAAACATATCTGTAAGAGATTGTATCTTTCTTTCCAAGGTACAAATAAAATCCATATGAATTTCTGCACCTCCTAAAAATATTAGCTTTGAAACTTTTAATTATTTTACTGATTCTGTTTTTATTTTTATCTACGTAGTTTATTTTTTATGTTGTTTATATCCTAAATACAAGCATCCAAGTGAATCTAGAGGGAATTTGTCCAACTAAGATGGACACATCCAACCACATTGAGAACTTAATTAGATGATAATAGATCTATATCCGTGGAAGCTTAATAGGATTTAAAGCCAGAGAGGGACAGATCTTCAGTTTCTGGTCTTGGTCGACCAAAAAGAAACCCAAACAGCTGTTTTTAGGAAAGAGAAGGTGCATCTGGAAATGCTCTGCTTCATCTATCAAGATCAGTAATGATGAAACTTTGGGATTAACCTTTTAATAGAGATGAACCTAGCAGATTTGGTTTACTGTTTCATCAGCTCTCCCTGGGCCATATATATATATAAAAGTGTGCCAGACTGTCAAAGCTCCCGCTGACATCCCTATTCTGTGTCGGACATGGATCAGGGTCCGACTCTGAATGCGGTTTCCAGTCATTCAACCACCTGGAGAGTCTTTTTGAAATTGATCTTGCCTGACCTGATGGTGAGCTGCTTCACGTTTGCCAACTTTGAAAGAAATGAGCTCAACAATCTTCCTGGGAGTGCTTAATCAGTTCACGTTTGACACCAGGGAGCGAGACAGGGGAGTCAGTGGAGGGATTCCTCTGCATCTGAAACTCAAGGTTTACAGTAAAAATATTCTGACTCCTCTTGTTGGAGAAACCCTACACATGCGTGGTGCAAAGGAAAGTCAGCTTTCATCAATAATAAATCATATTTTTATGAGCGGTGCTCACATTGCCATTATGTAGCGTGGTTTTCCGTGTCAACCTGATAAGACAGTAGACATTTATGTGCCTGGAAAGTCTCGTATGATCCTGACGAAGAGGTCCAAGACGAGAACTTTTACTGTTCAGGTTGGCTCCTTCGTCCAGCAGCTGTGTCAGACGTTGGCGAGACCTTTCCTATCATCAGCTGATTTATATGTGGTTCATTTTTTAACACAATCATCACCCTTGCACACAAGCACAATCAGATGGTGGTGGTCAAGACCATTTTCCACTCAAAATAAACAAGTCTTCATTTAAAAGTGGCAACAGCTTTTGAATAAAGTAGTTGCACTTTTTTATTTAACGGATGGAGCCCTGTGGCCAGGAAATATGTCTTTTATATGCCTCTGGATTACAATGACTGATTTGCTCATGCTTGGTATATGTGTACTGCTTCTCCTTGGTTTTACAGTGTTGACAATAGCAGAAAGTACATTTATCCAAAGCCCAGATGTCAGGTTCTGTGAACTGTAAACGTCGAGGCTTATTGCACTGAATTAGTCCCAATCTTTTATGTTTTGGTAAAGCTAATGAGACAAATGATAAGATGTTGTAAAGAAAAGAACTGGTAAGAGTGACAAATGGTGACAGGAGGAAATAAAATGGATATTTCTGAAGGACGTCTGTGTTATGAATGACTAAACACCCAACTTACAGATTTTGTGAAGTATTTAATCATTAAATAAGTTTTAATATCAGACAAACATAACCTAATTTAATACTAAATTCCAGTTTTAAGCAGTAATTTTATCTGTAAAAAGCAAAAAAGCTCATCAGAAAAAATTATTGCTTCCTAAACCTAAAAACTAGTTTTTCACCCTGTTTTGCAACACCTGTCTTCAGTTCCCTGGCAGTACTTCTCAGGTTCTTGAAGTTCTGCACATTGGACACGATGTGGCGTTTTGAAATATTTTGGCCTTCTTCTTGTTGCCAGACAGGTGCTATTTCAGTGATTTTGTGATTCTGCATGTCAAATTGCAATCTTACATAAAGACTAAAGGTGAAAATGTATCTCAATTTTCCAGAAATGTGCTTAAACTAAATGAATAAATGATTCAACAAGAAGGCAATTTCTTTTTCAGATGGATTTTTTCCCCCTTAACAGATGCAATCCTTATTTTAAATCTCTATTTTGTGCTTACTTTTTACTATTTTGTCATCTTAGTCTGATATGTGTTTACAATCTGAAACATTAGCTGTGGTGAAAAAGCTAAAGCAACAGAAACCTGTAAGGAGACAAATATTTCTCCACATCGCTGTATCCTAAATAAATGTTATTTTCTCCCTGTGCTTTCATCTTTTCAGGGTCTTGCTGGTACCAAAGGCGATAAAGGAGAAAGAGTAAGCTACTCAATCTGTACACTTGAGTTGCTGTCAGAGCGATATTCCAGTGGACATGTTGTTCCTTTTCTTCTCTAAAACCCTCAAAGTTTTTCACTAAATGCCCCTGCTCTTTCTAGAAGAAATCCCATTTCTTGCTGTTTTTATCTCCTTAACTCAAACAGGCAGCTTTTCCTGTACCGTATCTTCATGCTTGTTTAGAGCGAACCAAATCAAATCGGTGTTCATGGAACACCAAGGGTAGTGTCTGGATTTTTGCTGCGAGGACATCAACGCCGGGGGCTTTCTAAGACACGCTATTCACTGGCTTGAATCAATCCTAAATGTTGGGGATGTTTGTACCTTGACGCAGCTAATTTTAGCTTCAAGAACCAACATGAAAGGCATTTAAAAAGAAAATGAGAAGATTTTCTCCTCAGAACTGCGTTTCTGTGAGACGGCCTCATTCTCATAAGATGGTGGTAATCTGATGAGGACTTTTTTACACTGTTGGTCAGCCCTTCAGCTAACCTTTTTCTGTCTTCAAGTCTCAAATAGGAGCAGCTGCTCTTATTTAGATCCCTCTCATGGAACTTTAAGAAGCAACCAAACATTGCATTCATCACAAAAGAACATAGGAACCTAAAATCACTCATGTTGTTCGATTATTTTGCATCTCATTAAAGAATTTGCATAACTGACTTGACATATTTTTAGTATGGTTTAGGATGGGACTTCTACAGCTAACATTTAACGAATTTCCCACAAAACGGTTCACTAAATAAAAAGGTATTTTTGTCTTTTGTTTTTATTCTTTAAAATAAAAATTTCAAATTAAAATGCCAGCTATTTCAAGAGTTAATTTCGACTTATTATAGGTACAACTCTGAATTAAAATTAAGGGACCAGTTAAAATTATCAGTTTCTCTGACTTCTTTTCATATGTATATGATTGAGTAAAATGAACAATGTTCTTTTATTCTTTGAACTCCTGACAACATGGCTCTGAAGTGCCAAGCAAAAACTTTGTATTTATTTGCAGAAAATGAGAAGTGGTCAAGATAAAAGATGCTTTCAGACCTCAAATAATGCAAAGAAGACAAGTTCATATTCATTTAAAAACAATACTAATGTCTTAACTCAGAATCAATATTTGGTGGAATGACCGTGAGGTTTTCAATGTGGTTCAGTACAGTGGTTTCTTTATAACTGTATCTAGATTTTCAACATGTAAATGAAAAGTGCTATTTAAATTAATCATTTTTGGAAAATATAAATGTAAAAGAATCAGCTTGGAATGAAGGTTGGCAGTGCTAATTAAACACCATTTAGGTCTCAGCCACCCATTAATCAACCTGGTCTGACAGTCAATGTCCTCATGGCTGCTCAGATGGAAAAGTGCCATTTGTCTGCTGTGTGTAGAGCTGTCTGTTTGTTCCTCAGGGTGATGTGCAGTCCCAAGCAGCAGTGAGAGCTATTGCACGGCAAGTCTGTGAACAGATTATCCAAAGTAAGTACTTGTTGATTTTAGTTTTTAGGGTTTTTTTGTGTGTTAAACTTTCCATAAATGATGGGAAAACTGTTAATTTGTCTTAATGTTTTTGCTTCTTATAGGTCATTTCTCTCGTTATAATTCCATCTTGAACCAGATCCCCCAACAGTTTTCAGGATCGGTCCGAACAGTGACGGGGCCGCCGGGCGAGCCGGGCAGGAGAGGCCCTGCTGGGCCCCAGGGAGAGCAAGGCCCGCCTGGCAGGCCCGGTTTCCCTGGTACTAATGGTCAGAGCGGACAACCGGGTGAAAGAGGTGAGATGAGTTGAGGATTTCATGGAAAAAAAGTAAATACTGATGCTTTTCCTTGATGGACTTTTACTAAATTATTCAGATCTTATTTTGCCTTGTTTTGTGTTTATGTAAAAGGAATATTTAATTTTTTTTTTTTAAATCTAATCTTAAAAGAACAATTTGTGCTTAGAAATGAATTGGGACACTTTTACATTTGTTCTTATATGGCTGATAATATACCCAGATGTACAACAGATGAATAAGATGAGAATATTGTTACTCATCGTTTTGAAGGAGGTTTTTCCTGTTTACACCTCACACATTTAACTACTCGAAAGTGAACAAGATCAATTTGAAACCAACCACTAAAATATTTGGAAAATCAACCCCAACTGGACGACCTTGAAAACAATTATTTATCACAATTTTGGCCCTGCATACAGACATAAACCACAGTTCATACTAAGAAATTATTAACAATCAGGACTTTGACAATTGAAACGACTTTTAAGTATTGTAAGAGTTAGAAGAGTTACTTTCAAGTAACTCTTCTAATATGCTGCTTAGTTATATTTTTACTCGTGTGTCTTGCCTGCTGACATAAAAAGATCAACCTAGATGAATCAATACTACTCATTCTAAATGTTCCCTCTGCCTGGTTTTACCCTCGATAATTAGTTTGTATATCAGCATGTCGTTTTCACCCCTTAAACCTCACGTATAGTATTGAATAAATGAACTATGTTGTTGTATTGTTCAAAAGGCTAAGTCACTGTTAAAGCCTTTTGATTTGCTGTTCTCAGATATTTCTTCTTACTTGCTCCTTCTCACTCGATTACGGAGCCTCTAAAGGGACAAGGAGAAAAAAAAAAGAAATCCCAACTTTTTTTCTTGAGATCCCGCAAAATGAAAAAAAGAAGTCAAGATCTTGAGAAAATAAGTCAGGATCTTGAGATCTCCAGAAGGTTTCTCAGGATCTCGAGAAAGTAAGTCGGGATCTTGAGAAACTAAGTCGGGATTTCTTTTCTTTTGTTTTTCTCCATGTCCGCTTAGGGTCTCCGTACTTGATAAAGTATAACTTTTCACTTCTATATTTTTATTTGCCGGTGTGTTTTGTGCTGATGCTCTCAGTTGCCTTGTTCTTGGTTTTTTCTCTTTTATTTTTAAGATTTAACTCCAAAAAATCACTAAATACTCATTTAATGTTCATATATATAAAGGGTTTATTTAAGTGCTAGCTTGTAGCACTTAAATTATCATGTCAGCATGAACAGTATGGTTTCTACTACCACTGTCAAAACTTCAACTAAGTGCTTTACATGGATGAAGAACAAATACAAACCATAGATGTGAGACATTCAGCAGACCTTTCTGCTCACACTGCTTCTCTGTCTGGGAGTCATTCTGCTTGTTTGCTGTACTTTGTGGTTTTCTCTCTCAAATCACATTAAAGACAGTAACTTCAGTATCCATGACGTCATTCCTTTACTATACAAGCTCCTTAGAGGACAGACGGCGTTTATGAGTCTCTGTCCTAATCACTAAGACATGTAACCCATGCAACAAAAAAAAACATTTGAATGCAGCCTCGATGCACATAAAGAGCTGGAAAAATTAAGAACTGCTGAACTTCTGTCCAGCTATGACTCGTCCTCATCAGGGGTGGAGTCCTTTTGAATCTTTCCAGTAAAACTTCGAATCTGTTGCCACTGGTCCTCCATGCACATAAAAACCACATTACAGTTTAAAAGCTTAACCTGTAACTGCACTCAGACAAAATTGTGCAACATAAGATACTCGTTTATTTTTATGTATCAGTTAAAAAAAGTTAATGCGCAGACTTTCAAAACGGAGAACGGCTTTTTATCCGAGGTTATGACATTCATTTTCTCCATTAGAACAGTCATAAAAGGAATAGGGGGAAAAAAATCCACAGATCAGATTTTAATATGATTCTATAATATTTGAAAAAGGACACATTAAATCACTCATACAGGTAGCAAACTGCCCAGAGATGCAATTTATTCAGCTCATGTTCACAAAAAACAAACACGATACTGATTTTGAAATAAAAAGCATTTCAGTCACTGGTTCAGTATGTAGCCACATTAAAGTCTATTAGCAAGGAGTCTTTGATTCCTGCCTGTGAAATCTAATAGTGAAAAAAATAACACGACATGTGACAGATTTTAGGAGTTATATTCATTCCTTTTTCCAAAATAAAAAAAATATATATGTACATAAAAAATAATGATAATGAAAGTGAACCAAGCCAGCAGAAAACAAAAGCCAATGTGAACACCATATCTCACTTTAACACAAGAATCAGTCAGTACAACAGTAGTGATGGCTTGAAGTGTGCAGTTGGGCTGTAAATTCATAAGACAAGGATGCATATGTTGCGAGGTCGTCAGGTGACATGTTGTCGTTGACGACCAAATCTACCAGCATTCTTTCCAAGAAATTCAAAGATGTTTTCGTGAACCATGTCAGTTTCCACATGGTGATAGATTTGTGACAAAACCTGACATTTTTTGTCATCCATGTTGATGTTATTATTTCTGCTCCAATTCTGACCAGCATTATTACATTGACGTGTACAACACACACCCATTTCTGGGAAACAGAAGATGTGAATGGAAGCAGAAGGAAGTCTCACTTTCCTACACATGTTCAGTTCACGTTTCTCTTATGAGTGTTTAAGTGCTCTACAGTAATTGTGAACACTTTCATTCATTCCCCTTGAACTGCATTAGTCCATGTGAAGTTCCTCACAGAAACATGTGGCTTAACCCTAAAGAAAAGTCATTTCAAGCTACTGTTACATATGTTGTGCTTCACTGAGCTGAGTGAAAGAAGCGAGTTAGTCCAGCAGCTGATTACTGTAGATAAACTCATGTAGAAGGAGCATTTAAAGAGTGGGCTGATCCATGGATGAGACATTTTATACTGACACAGGACATAGTGAATTAAAAAGCAAGGTTATCCACAAACACTTTGGTTCTCTGGCTTTTGTTGCAGCTAGGCCTCTGTCAGTGTTTTGTCGCTCGGCTTATTGTGTTCGTACCTTGATAAAATTTCTTTGGTTTCATAATCCTTGGGTAAAAAGTGGTTTGAAGGTGAAATCTTACTGAGTATTTGTGGAAAAAGTGTATATATTTTATTCTTTTTTTTCATGTTGCCAATAAGTAGTCACTCGTCCATTCAACATATTCCTGTTAAAAACATATTTTCTCAAAGCCTTTTTCTCTACAACAACAGGCAGTTATGCTCTGCGGTTTCAGACGACCTGTCGTCATCCATATATGATGGTGCCTTTCCTGTTTCCGAGAGGCGTAGCTGTAGAGGCTCTTTTTGTGTCAGAAAAGTGTTTTGAAAAAAATTACTAATTCCTTCGTTAGGCTCTTAATTATATTTGCGGTATAAGATAAATTCAGAAGCTAAAGCTCTACTTATACTGCAACTGATTATCACAGAGGTTTTGTAAAGTCTCAAACTCTGTGTTTCCAGGTTTGCCAGGTGAGAAGGGAGAGAGGGGGAGTCCAGGCGTTGGGAGTCAGGGACCTCGAGGACCACCCGGTGCACCCGGTAAGACACAACACAGTTCTGATCATGATTATATATTATTGAGAGCTCTCTGTTTTGCTTCAAACTCCAAAAACAGCCAGCAGATGACCTTGTAAACTTATTCTGTGTATGGGGATAATTTCTTATTTCCAGACAAAATGCTTGTGCATTGGTCTTATTGTATAGCTCTTAAATGAAACCAAAGTGCCTGAAATATTAAAACAAAGAACTGAAGTTAGCCACAGATGCAATGCTTTTAGGATTCACTCTCTACTGATTCTCAAAGAGAGGAAGGCAAGCAGACATTTCAGCCCATGAATACGATGCTCTGTATTGATTTTACTGTGTGCAGTGTGGAATTTGAGGTTTATGTTATAAAAATATGTCAGTGCTGGTATTTTCGGCTCACCGTGATCGATTCTTACAAGAAGACAAACTTTAACTGAAACTTTTCCACGGTTACGTTACTGAAAAGGCAGAACATATTCAAACATATATCAAGCCTCGGTGTTTTTAGAGGAAGTTTTATTCTCTGTGCTTTTCTTAAATAGCTGTGGGATAATAATTTTTGCACTTGGCGAAAGAACTACCTTTAAAATATTAATATCCCATTCCCGCAGACTGCTGAGCAGTCCTAGCGGAGCTGTTTGTCCTGTGAAAGCATCAAATCGAGGCCTGAGGCTAGATTTCAGCTCAGAGCTGCGTCATTCCTGTTCCTGCCCTCAGGACATTCGCTATCATACTCTGTTATCCGGATAACGACAAGCAGCCATTTGTAGCTCGCTAATTTTTTATATCATGTTGTTAAAGCGGCAGAGGCTGCAGCTTTTTGTTAATAGTGACAGGGTGTACCTTTGGTGCACCGGTTGTTGGTTGTTTTGTTTTTTTACCGTTTCTCACCAGGTGTCTCGTTGCTGCAGTCATTCTACCAAAATGTCAAACCACTTTGCATGCACAGCCTACCGCCCCGACTTTAAATAGAAGCTATTTCTCCATCTTCAGGCCTGCCAGGCGAAGGTCGGGCGGGCAGCCAGGGTCCACCTGGTCAGCCCGGAAGCCCAGGAGCGGCTGGTAGGCCTGGAAATCCAGGAGCTACGGGCCCAACCGGACCACCAGGATACTGTGACCAGAACTCGTGTCTGGGGTACAATGTTGGAGGTAAATATTATCCATGCATCCCTGAACTATCTTTATTACATTGTAATTGTTATAAGACATTAATGTATTTGTTTTTGGTGTATTTTACAAAATCACATTTATGTGTTATGAATGTTTTTATCTAGTCATAGAACCTCACAGAAAGATGGTTACTTGGTTAAAGTTTATTTAAAGGGGCAATATTATGTATTTTCCAGCCACATAGCTTTCACTTCATACCACAATCAAGCAACTGTTGTTTAAGTTGTTGTAAAAACAATACATGGTGGCAAGATGTTTGACTTTGTAATTTAATGCCTTGACATTGGGCCTCTAGTGGCTTGAATAATCAGCTCAGCAGATTCGAAGGTGTTTGCTAATTGCTCCTGGCTAGTCTGAAGGAGCAGTGGGGAAATTACAGAGGAGGGATGCTCTTTGAGACGGGAGCTTTGTATCTTGGACACTGCCGCACAGAGGACGAGCTTCGTCTGGAGGCGCTTGTTCCCCCCAGGCATCTTGCAGAGCTGAATTGTTGCCACGGGAGATTAAATGATTTATCAAACAAGGACGAAAAAATCAAAGCAATGCTCAACTTAAGCTTTTGATGAGAGAATGACATTATAAAATGATGTAAAGCTCAAAAAAGTTGATTTAACACTTTGCATGTATCTGCTTAGAACCACGTTACATTATAACAGGGTTTGTGTGTCACAGTAGAGAAATGTCCCATGCATTTCTTTTGTTGTCATTAGATTAAGATCCGAAAGAAGAAACGTGTGTAGAGTTTCCTGAAACAATAATGTCGTGAAGTCTGTCGGGGCAAAGCATGTGTTGGAGCCAGTGTCTTGTTGTTCAGTCATTCTGCTCTTACATGATGTTCCACATAAGCTGCACATCAGAGAAAGTGACTGCTGGTCTGTTAGGTCAGCCTGTTCAAGCATTTTTATAGACAAACTATGGTTTAAACACTGTGGATGACTACCAAATGAGGATGGGGGTCGCCCAGCTGGAGGCATCACATGGGAGTGCGTCTAAGAAGCAGAATAACGTCATGAGTGGATGTGATTTATGTGGGAAGACAATAGAAATCAAATGGTTCTCCTTTGTTTTCTTTTTACATTCCCACCTCAGAAATGTGAGAGAAACATGGTTTTAATAACATTAAGGTTTGGATCCAGTTCTGCAGATGTGAGAGCACACATATACTGACAGAGTGCAAGGCAGAATATGATCTGGCAGCTGAAGCCGAAATAACATTTTCACTGGAACATTCTGTTTTTACTATGTCTTTATCTTTTTCATAAAACACAAAATATGCAGACATTCTAAAATATTTAGCAACGTTTCTTTAAACAGGAATGCATCCTTATTTGTACTGTCGTCATCTCTGAGTGGTGTTACTGAAAATATCTACTGCTCTTGTTATTCCAAAACATGGTTGCCAGTCTGGCCTTAATGTGTCTTTCCATTTAATAAAATGTGAGAAAAGGCAGCGACAGTCTGCCCTCAGATAGTTACTGCTCTTGTAAAGTTCTCAGAGTTGGATATGCATCTGACTTTTATTGTTGGAAGTTTATTCATTCAGGCCCACACAGACAGAATAAGGACTTAACAGGTCAACGCTATTTGTCTGTGTTGAAATCTAATAAAATATGCTTGTACACAGATCCGGGCCCATACACGGTGGCATGCACAGTGTCTCTGAATATTCATAGAGACGGTGATCTTGCAGCTCTCTGCAAACTGCACAGCTACAAACCTTTGCAGCTACGCTCATCTGTGAAAAGTAGTGGATGGATGAGACATTATTTTATCCATCAAAGCAGATTTATTTAAATAGATTCAACTCTCAATTGTTCTCCCCTCCGTCTTGGGTTTAAGAGTCTCATCTGCTGCTTTGAACAATTCAAGGTTTAAACCGAGCCTCCCAGCTCAACCACTTCAAAGGCAGAGCTCAGTTTAAAAAGTTTTCATCTTCCTGAACATTTTTCATTTTAAGTGAATATTTTCTTCCCTGCCAACCAATTACACTGCATCCTGTTTTCAGCTTGTATTTTAAAAGCCAAAACCAATTTTCATGACATTTAACTGGTACATATGATTATTTACTTGATTAGTATCATACGTGTTTAAAAAAATAAAGTACTAATTGCTAGTAATTAAAGATTTGATTTGGAAACAATGAAACATGCAGATTAGAGGAAAAACAATGGGTTGGAGAAATAAAGTACAACTTTATAAAGAAAGAATATAAATGAATTGCAAAATAAATAGAATTAATTGTACTCACAACATTAAAATTGCTGTGATTATAGATCTTAAGTTGATACCAAACAAAATATGTTGTCTGGGTACGTGTGGCTTTATAAACATATAAAATAGGACATTTCACAGACTTATGTCTTTAAATAAACCTTCTTCCAGCCTCGTTAACACTCCCCACTATATATAAAGCATGGCTGGAGAGGATATAAAGCAAAATTAAACACAATCTTCTACTGTCATTGTACCCAATGTTTAGATTTCAGCGCTAGCTGTGCTCTGGATGCATAAAAAACATCTGAGGCTGCTGCTTCCAACATTTTACCCTCCAGCAGATACATTTTTTTCAGATTCAAGTTACACTTGAATGTTGACTCGAGAAAGAGCTGCTGACAGGTTCTTTCAAACATTATGCTTGGGTGTACAAAACTAACAAATTTCTTCTGAATTTACAACCTGTGTCCCTCATTTCATTTTCTGCGTCAGAAGTTTTTATTTAAGCTTTCTAATAAGCAGAAAGAAAAATAGAGACTTGACATGTTAAGCGTCTTGTTCTTGCTCAATGAATTTCTGAAGCTTTGAGTTTCCTTTCTGTAAAAGAGGAGATGGCCTGGGATTTGGTTTTTCACTTTCTAAATCCTGACCCATCAGTTTTGAAATGGTTTGTCTGGAGGTCTTCGGTGTCTTTGGGTTCTCCTTCTTCATGTGAGGTAAACTTCTGTCTTTTTCTCCTCCTCCCTTCCCCCGCTCTCCCTTGTTCTGATTTGAAGTTCAACAGGATTACAGGAATGATTACTGAGGAGAAATCTCCAGTCATGTCTCCTCATCCTCCTCCCTCACCTCCCTCTTCTCTTGTTCAGAAACATCCAGTTATTCATTCCCCAAGAGGCCAAACAATAAACACACAGCTTGATATAGGAACGGATTCTAAATTTCAGCTTTCAGGAACTTCTAAATCAGGGGTCTGCAGCCTGTGGCTCTTAACTTGACTAAGAGTCCGGAACCGACTATTTTTTAAACATAGAACAAATGGAGATTTAGTTGTTTTTCTGTTTGTTTTGAATGGTACAAGTATCACCAATATTTTTTTTCATCATGATGTTGGAAACCAAGTAATTTTTGTTTAAATCTTTTTTCACAAATGAAAAATGTTTTCACATAGAAGAAAATAGTTTTTTCTTCTATGCAAAGAAAATGATGCATTTTCTCCCTGTAAAAGAAAATATCCTCTTTTTGTCATTTTGTCCTGTTTTTTGTTTTAAAACCTAAAAGCAGAAATAAAATTGTGGTTCCTTTCAAATTTCCTACTATATATATTTTTAAAAATGAAGATGTCTTTTTGGAAAATGTTATGCAACATTTATGGCTCTAAGAGTTGTATGTAGCGGGACTGCGGGTAAAATTGCCTCTTTGGTTTGTAAAGGTTGCAGACCCCTGTTCTAAATCAATCTTCAAACATAAACTTAATTTACAGAGAAAATCATTTTGTACCAAGGCTAGCTTTAGTACACAATCTAACTGAATTTCTGATTGGAAACTGTTCTTTATTATTCGGGTTAAATTCAAAATGTGTCAGCAGTAATAGAAGCTCAATGTAAAAAATCTCATAAACCAACAAAAAAAAACCTTCCTCAATGCTGCCACCAACAATTGCACTGCCATTTATCAACAATTACTCATCTTCCTCCGCTTTCGCCTGCTTCGGGCTCAAATCTCATTACAGCTAATCACTTCTTTCAAAGCCCGATCAATCAGCTAAACAGTGATGAATAGCGCTTCTTTCTGATTGTCTGCTTTCATCGCCGTACAGCCTGGCTTACCTGTGCAAATCAAATTCTGAGATGGGCTGAAAATCCATCTTTTACCCCTAGAGTAATTGCACCCATTTTGATAACTGGAAAAAATTAGCACAAGCTTTATTTAGCCACTCTGAACTTCAATTAATGCGACTTCTGACACTCCATGTCCATCTGCATGCCTCACGTTCCTGCTGAGCTTCTGTTAGAAGTACTTTACCTTGCTTTGGTAACACTACATCTTGATTTTCATTGGTTGTGGCATCTAGCTTTAGTTTCCCTTAGCCTCACGTCAGTCCTCCATACCACTCCAGTCTCACCTCTGCCCCAAGGCAGCAGCCGCTACCAGCCCTACGATCCTCCGTATAACCCTGCTGCAGTGGCGTACAACCACCACCAAGGAGGAGGCGAGGAAGAGCAAGATGCCTACTATCGTGGTTACCACTCCCAGTTTAACTACGGGCATCATGGCTACTACCCAGGAAACTCTGAGGATGTGGAGCAAAGGTCACCGGGTGTCATCAGGAGGTTTTCACAAAGCGTGGTCACGGAGGAGAACTGAAGAGGAAGAGCGGACTCACCTTAAGTGCTTGAGCTCCAAAAAGACACTACACACACAAACACACACCATGGACATGTGCACTCATCTGAAACTGTGGTGAGAACCTAACACCCTGCAGTGGGTTTCCTCCAAGGATAAAAAAAAGGCAAAAAAATAAAATAAAATGTAAATATCTCTGTGATATCTGTATGATATGTGTGTTAAAGGGAGGTCCGAAAAGTGCCTAATCTGTGTCTGCTTTGTCCAGTGATAATGCAAACTTTGAACAGGTCGTTTCACACCTTACAGCTCTGCGAAGCTGCACGCGTCCCGTCTGAGCGTGAGCCTGGACATCAGGTTTCTGTAGCCTGAAGATTTCCTTTTTTCAAACCACTGAGAAAACAAAAGTGGCATCATTTGTACAGACTGCTTTTTCTAATGTAACATGATACCCCTGCACCAATTCTCTATTTGTGTGTCAAATTTACCTCCATGTGCAGTATTGTTGTTTTCTACTTTGCGCTTCTACTTTAGTTTCTAAACTGAGTTTGCAGAACCAGGTTTTATTTAAAAATTGAAGGCTGTTGCATTTTGTCCTGCGATACTTCATTCTCTTATCTCAAAATGAACAAAGTTTTCATACAAAAAACTAAGCTGTTGTGTCTTTTGCTGCATCTTGTTCTATTTTTCTTTAAGGCCAACTCATACCTACTCTTTCTGGAGCAAGTAGCAGAAGTGTCAAACTCATTTTCATTTTGGTCCATATCGAGATCATGAATGTCATAAAAGTTAGACAACCGGTGTGTATTGATAAAACAACCCACCAACAAACTGTTAAAATGTTTTAAAAAAAAGCTTTCTACATTTGATGAATACTTAAGATTAAATAATATTGAACATCTTTTCACAAATTTAGTTTGGCAATATTACTGAAAAAAAAAACTTCAATTTGATAAAATATATGAGCACACAATTATCATGAAGGTTACAGAGACCCTAAGGGGGCATGGAGAAAAAAAAAAAAAGAAATCCTGACTTATTTTCTTGAGATCCTGACTTTTTTTTTCATTCAGCGAAATGAAAAAAAAAGTCGGGATCTCGAGATCTCCAGAAAGTTTCTCGGGATCTTGAGAATGTAAATAAGAATTTCTTTTTTTCTCCATGTCCCCTCCGTAGAAGGTTCTATTCATGTGACAAAAAAAGTTATGGCAAGCCGGATTTGGTCCTTGAGTTTGACGTGTGCATTAAAGGTTGTGGCTATCATGTGAAAAAGCTTAAGAGGACACTTCACGTCTGACTACTGCAGCCCTCGTTACAAATCAATGTGTTTACTTTCTTTCTCTCTGCACCACAAAACCATAAGTCTCAGGAAGAAAAATGTCCCTGGAGACATGTTCAATAAAAAGATTTTACAGCATTTATATAAAAAACTTTTTCATAAAAGATGGTTCATTAGACGGTTTATTAGCTTGTTTTACAGTTCACTTAAAAACAGGTCTCGACTGCTGATCTCAGCACTGTAACACAATTGTTTTCAGTGTGAAACCTCCAAAAGGAAATGATTTTAAAAAAAAAAACAACTAGCTGTAACAGATGTCACGTTTCCAGGCCAGGTCCGACTGCTTCTTGGCGACACACTCGTAGAGGAACCAGCAGAATAGGATTTTCTCTGATCGGAGTCGAAAGCTGAAATCTCAAGCTGTTCCGAGATAATTCGGCTCCGCTGCGGTTCCGTTGCGGCTGAAGCCGCTCTTTTTGTGCAAAGCCCTAGAAAAACAGAGCGACACGGTCCGGGGTTGTTTCTGCTGGCACGGAGGTTGCGGCTTAGTGCTTGGGAGTCCGGGCAAACTTTGATGGCAGTTTTTGGAAAAGGAAGAAAGCTCTTATGTAAATTTACAGAACGGAGTGAAGTCAGATTTTTATGAAAACAACAAAATGTTTAAAGCCTGCTGCTTTCTGTGTTTAATATTAAAAATATCCAGTTGCTTTGGGGAGCTTTGATTTCATTTCATCTTGTAGTCTTCAGGTCTGCAGAGAGAGAGAGAAAAAAAGAAAACACAGCAAGAGAACATATTAGTATTGGGAGCGACTTCGAGGAAATACACAGACAGAAAGTGACAGATGAGAAAACTGGGCAGATCTTATCGTTTTTTGTTTTTTTTTTCCTTCCAGCATTTCAAAATGAGTTCAGAGCCAGCACCACGTTTTCGTGTTTTCTCCCTTTAATTTCAGCTGACAGATCTTATCGCAGGATGCTGTATGGGTTTTATTACAAAGTGAGAAAAATGTAATGGTTCTGCTATCGCATGCAGCGGTTCGTTCTTCTGGGTCTGGCTGCTTGCTTGTGTGGAAAGTGTGCATTTGTTTCACAGAGGCCGTGGTTCATCCAATCATCTCACACTTTTGCTCCAGGACTTTTCAGAAAGAATCTTAACTATGTGTTTAATTCGGGCTAATGATTGAATCGCCCTCGGTGACCCAAAGCCTATTGCCCCTGACGTGCACACACACACACACACGCACACCCCCACACACCCCGCACACACCCACATGTATCTGATGAGTAGAATGAGTCAGGCGAATATTAACTAGGCTGAGACGTCTCTTAAATAAACCAGGATTGGTTTGACCTTGACGGCGACACGTCGGCTGGCGTGATGACGACACTCGACAAACCACCAATGAGAGAGAGCCTTTCACCTGGAACATGCACTCTGACAAGCAAGCATTGTGTTAATGTATGTATTATGATGCACACTGGATGGAAACATGGAACGTTTGCTTAATTTAGACGTTTCAGCTCAAAGCTTAGAGCCAAATGCAGCTTGTTGTGATCGACTTGGCTTTAAAGAGAAATATTAACATAACTTTATGCATTGGGAAGCAATTGATGGCAAAAGTTTTTCATTTTGACATTTTACAACTACAAACTTCAGTGTGTTAGAGCAACACAAAGTGAGGTGAAAGTAAATACATTTTATCATCCATTAGTGAAAACTTAAGCGTGTTTCCATGGGTTTCTTATCTGAATAATCCTCTCCTGACCTGTTCACTGGGTGAGCAGCCATGTCTTGGTAAGTTTAATGATGACATGGTGCTCCATGAGATGATTAAATCTTGGAAAATAACTCTGCTGCAAACTTCTCTGTAGCTTCCTCCATGACATGTCTGCCATGTGGTTTAATCAGTACTAACCTTTAACAAACCCTGGAGATATTCCCAGAACAGCTGAGATTAAACTACAAACAGGTTGACTATTTTCTAACGAGGTGATTTCTGAAGGCTGTTAGTTGCAGCTGATTTTATTCAGGTAAAGAGGCTGAAAAATTAAATGACGCGCACAATTTTATTTGCACAAAACCTTTTGAACACATTAAAACACAAAATATGATTTTCTGGATGCAACATGACATAATGGGGGTGTGAATATTTTTATGTATTAATACTCTTTCATAGTAAAAACGCATTTCTTATTCCAAGCCGATATTGCAGTGTTGTATTGATCTTTACTTAGCTGTAAATTATACTTTGTTTGCTCTTAAATTGTACATTTGGTAAGGAAGAAAAGAGAGCAGCAGTTTTAACTTCTGCTCCACATGAGGAGAGGTTTTACTAGGACTATAAAACAAGACCTGTGTGGTTAGCGAGCTGCACGGTCCAAATGAAAACAGGAATGCCACAGGGAAGCAGCGCAGTACTTTATGTCGCTGTTGATATCTGAATAATTGATTTGAACCTGCGGTGAGCCCCCCTGAAGATAGCACAATTTGTCTCCACTTTACCGGAAAATCAGAGACAGCCGTCTGAAAAACACAAATAAATCCAGGGAAGAAGAAATATCACATTATCCTGGGGCTTGGAGAGGCAGGCAACAAAGAGCAAAATGATTATAATTTTCTTTCACTAATGTCATGACATTCACAAAACAAAGGTATATATAGGGCAACCTCAGAGTTTGTTCCAAGCTCAACGCACTTATTCCAGATCCATAACGGAAAAAAGTTAGGAGACTCTCTTACCCTGTGTGCGAAACACTACGGAGAATCCAGACTTTTAATTTAATATGTGGATACCTAGCAACCGCGCATTGACCCCGACCTGGACGATGGACAAACTAATGGCTGATCAGATTAATGAATGTAAAGGCTACATGTGGAGCGGAGCGCGACCGCTAACTCGTTAGAATGAAGGCGCTGCGGAAGGGAAGGAGGAAGGGGGAGTTCAGCGTGATATTACAATGCCAGCAAACCGCAGGTCACAGTGTCAGTCTAATCTCCAACCTGAAAATACTTGAGCCAGAAAAGCCATGAATATGATTATGTTGAGCAACAGATGTTCTCTCTGTCCTGTTCTCCAACACACACACAGTAAACCCATCCAGTTGGGACAGAGAGGAGAAGAGCCAACTTTCCCGTGTGTGTTTGTGACATTTGATCATTTCTGCTTCCAGGCTGAAGGGAAAACTCAGTTTTTTCAGCGTGCTGCTGCTGAGCATTCGTTTTCATTCAGAATAAATCAGCTTAGAAAACCATAAAGGGCACCTACACCAACTTACATAAGAACCAAAAGCTTATTTCTGCACCACAGAGCACAACACACTCCTTATTATGAATCAACTGGCTGCCCGGCCAAGTGTCCGTCACTGTTTGCTGTGCATATCCTGTCACATGTGACAGCTCAGCTGGCTGACAATCATTCACTCCTCAACTCACATATGTTTGTGGTTAAAATCCAAAAACAGCATCTTTAAGTTATTCTGCTGAAGGGGAGCAGAGTCCAAGTGAAAGCAGCTACAAGACAGTGGCTGGCATGCTTCCTGACATGAATCTGTTTAGGCATTCGTCGCTTAGGAGGACCAAAACAACACACAGATGGGGGTGTGTGGGTGTGTGTGTGTCTGAGGCAACACCTGGACTCTTCATTGGTGGGCAGTTCAGAGCATAAACACTGAGAAAATCTAGGTCTCCCATCCGAACGCTTGTAAAGATTTTTAGGGCTTTCCAGAATTATTCATACCCATTTGGTATCGCATTGTTGTGCGTTACTCTTTTTGGCAATTGGCAGTTTTGTTTTCCTACATTGATAATTTTGGTAACTTGTGCCGTCCACCAGGAGACTGGAATTTTGCTATATTTTAATCACTGTATTATTTTTTCATGTCATTCACTGAAATATGAATAGTTACAAAGAAATCCTGAATGAAAAGGAGCAGAAAGAAGAATAAACTTAGATCTGCTCTTTACTCACAGTGAAAATAAATTATTCAACTAGGAAGACACAACAAAACTTCAACTTATTCAATGTCATATCGCCTCATTATGATTTTTGCACTTCTTTTAAATGCAGAAAGAGATTTAGATTGTTTATCTCACTGTCAAAATTGTCCAATAAGCTGACACCTTTAATTGAAAAGCATCTTTCTATCATCACCGTCCTAAACTTCCGGTCTACCTGCAGGATGTCGCTCCTGGCTATTTCTTTTTGATTTGCGGCCATCACTTTATTACAGCCACCCGGCTCAATCCAGGAGCTCAAGCAAATTAAATGGGAACACAAAATAGTACTGTTTTTAAATAATTAACTAATTATGACAATTTACTAAGGGAAAAATTACAATGTTCTGAAGAGATCTGATCACTTTTTTGTCATAACTACAGTGTATCTTATTGGGATTTAATGTGACACACCAAAATGAAGTTGTGCATAATTGCCTGTGACAACTTATTTCATCACCACTGCTCACATTATTTAGAGGAAGCAAAGCAGACAAAGCTGTGATTGTTAGAGAAAACTCAGTTTTAAGCACAAATAAAGGCCTGCTGGTGGCTACATACGGGATCCACAGCCTGGGGAAGGCGTCGATCTCCTCCTGGGTGTACTCGCTGAGCTTCCTGGGAATTTCTCTGGGCTGAGCAAGCTCCTCCGTCAGATTGGCTCGAATGTCATCTGGCAACTCCTACGCAGGAGAGGGACAAAGTTTTAGGCCACGAAACTTGGAGAGAAGAAAACATCAAGACAGGAATGAAAAGAAAATCGACCACAGAAGCACATCAGATATTCTGCAGCAGACATCAGGGTCCATTAGTCTCCAGAGTTAACCGTCTTATTGTTATTCACTACAGACGGGTATGCCTACAGGTTCATTTAAGGAGCAGGCAAGAGTTCAGACGAAAATACAAAAGCAGTGATCAAACACTTCAAACTTCCAAGAGTAACTGGAAAAAAAAACACTTTGCTGAATGATCTGAATGTCAGATTCCACTGCAGTCGGTGACGGAGCTCAGCAACTAACTTTGGCTGCTAACATCTCACATTCCCAAATATCACATAGTGAGCAGAAAAATATCAGCTGCAAATTGTTCTGCTGTATTCTTACACACCCATGTTTTCTAATTTAATGACCTGCTGTCAGACCTGCCTTCGCCTTTCTGATAAATACAAACATCACGCTGCAAAAAAACGAACCATGTATTTTCTTTTGTTGCCTAGTTTTGTGCAAATGTCTTAGGATACTTGAAATAAGACAAAACAAACTTACAGTAAAATTTCAGCGAGATATAGATGATTCTTTTAAGTCAATAATTCCTTCATAATGATGCAGTGTAGATGTAGCAATACCACTGAGATTCACTTACAACAACATTTTTCCCATAGTATATCAGTGGAACTAATACTTTTTTTTTAATCAATATTAAGCAAATATTGAAACAATCTAAACACAGTTTTGTCTTATTTAAAAAAAAAATTATTTGATAAGATTTTATTTTCTTTTTGCAGTGTATCTGACAAAAAAAAATTTATATAAAGTTGTTACCGCTGGAAGAACCCAGAATTTCCAGGCATCAGTGACTTTGTCTGAAAGCCACTTATTGTGGAAAAAAAATCGATGAATGGATGAATAGATAGAAACTGTTAAACAATAGAGAATAATTTTGGAAATACAAATATTTTTCCATACACCTATTTTCTTCTTCCAGTCGTATCCAAACTTTGAACCAGATTCCAGACACTGAAACATGTGGATGTGTTAAAGCTGGAAATTTGCTTGCTGTTCAACAAAACCCTCAGAGGGATGTAATTAGTCTCTTTAGCTCCATCCCAGCTTAGCTCAGCAGAGCACAGCTAATTTTCTGCTCACTTCTGATTCTGATCAGGCTGCAAAGAGAATTAAACACTTTTTTTTTTTTGCAGAGCATCTTAGAGCGAAGACAAAGCTATAAGAGTTGTAGAAAGACTTGGGGCAGGTGATCCATTTGGTTCATCTCAAGTTTAAGTGGATACCTGAGACAAAGGAGTAACTCGTTTATGGAAGGAAGAAAACAGATTGCAAAACATGTATCACAAGCAGTGACTGAAATAAAAACCAGGGGCAACAATCATGCTTTAAATTAAATGTTGACTGCAACAAAAATAAAACAGCAGCATTAATAGAGGAGTTTCTTTAGTCAGTGTTGTATTTTAATAAATGTTCTGTGTCTGCAGTTCCCATACAAAAAAGAAAAAAATTCTTGCAAAAGTTTTGAGATCTGTGAACAAGCTCTTGCAGTCCAAAAACCCATTATTACAACTCAGAGACGAGAGGTGAGGGGACTTACATCCTCGGGAAAGATGTGTAATCGTTGCATCATCGTGCGCCGGTGCAAATTTCGAGGCAGCATGCCATAAACTGCTAACCTCACTATCTGCAGGAAACAAGGAAGAAATGCACACGATGACATACAAGCCATTCAGTAATAATAATAATAATAACAAAAAGACAACTCTACACATGTCTGTTTTTCTGATATTCGCCTCTTAAATGTAACCATATTTCATAATGTGGGAAGGATTGGACACGGCCTCCTAGACTGAGATTCTGGAGAGAGACACTGGGCAGACGCTGTGCTGACAAACTGTTCTGCTGTCCATTTCCCCATATCCCGCTTCGCTGCAAACTTCACTTCAACTAAATCACCAGCAGGCCTCCCGTCTGAAACTTGCATCAGCAGCAGAGCCAGCAGCCAACACAATGCCTCCTCAGAGACGGTTGATGACAGTCCGGAGACCGGAACAGGTCGTTCACCTGATCCCAATGCTTCCCACAGGACGGCAGCCATCTTTATGGGATTCTTATTTGCTTACACTAGCTGCACGTGAAAGAGCAAACAGCGAATCTCAGTGGACGCTGCTTTTTCAGCTGAGTGTTAAATGACTGTTATTAGGCCTGTTATTGTTTAGCGTCAAATGAGAACAAGGAACAACATTTAGATAATTTGGTAGTCAAAGGGCATCAGATGGTGTCAGATTGCTGACAAATAACAGAATTTTACTAGATTTATCTTGAAATTAAAAAGTACAAAATTGGCAAATTACTTTTATTTAAAAACAGAAAAAAATACTGCAATCTTAATGAGAGTGAAATATTGCAAAACACGGGAAATTATTTGACTTTAGCCAAAGATATAACAGAGACATTTTTGAACATTGCGATCAGCAGTGATTAACGCACGTTTTCATCATTCCTTTTGTTACTGTTGTCATGACAACTCATTCACTACATAAGGTGTAAAAACAAAACTCAAAGAACAATCAGCTGGTCAAATACAGTAAATGTATTAAAGCTAACCCTACCAAATATTGTACCGGAGTAGGTTGTTAGGAAGTTGCACATATGGAAATTGCGACTGAACGACTGGATGAAACTGAACAGTTTCTAAATATGTCAGTAACAACAGTGAGATTTCGAACATGCACATTTTCTTTTTGCTCAAACCTTAAGATTAATTTACAAATGGCTTTTTTAAACAGAACATGAGAAATTAAAAACCTAGTTAGGGATTAGTTTCAGGAATAGATCATTTCACGTTATGGTTCCTGTGTTTAATACAAGAGAGGAAGAAGGTCCAACTGATGTGCTCAATACACAGGTATAAAATTGTCAGTGTAACATCACAAGCAGCCTGACATCTCGTTCAACACAACACATGGCATAATCCTGAAATCATGAATATGCAAAAGAATCAGAAACTTCAGTATTAGCCTAAAACTGACAGAGGAATTAAACAAAAAATACCACAAGCCACCATCATAAATCCACTGCCATCTAATCCCACTTCCCTGCACCGCTCATTAATATGCACGAGCAATGCATCTGAGAAAAAAGGGATAAGTGTCAGATCAGAAAATGCCACCTAGGCTCAGGATCTGCCACGTGTTGATATTGTGCTAATCTCTGTGTGCAAGGTTTAAATCTGAAATGCAGAATACGAAAAAGAAGGTGGTGCAAGGTATCCTGTGCTGACATTTCTGATCGCTTAAAATTCAGTCTGCATAACACAAACGCTCGGAAGCAGAGAGTTGGCGGTGCAGCTTACAGCTTTTGGGTCCCTTAGGTGAAGCTGAGCAGCTGTGACTTGTTTGAATCCACCAGGAAACCTTTAAGAAGACGACAAAGCCGTGTCAGTTTTAATACATGCAGCTCTGAAAGCTTGAGCATGTAATTCGAGAAAGTATTCAACACATTTTGTCTCATTACAACCAAAAACCTCAATGAACTTCATGACATATACTTTTGTTTTACACATAAAACTCTAGAAAATGTTTCAAGTGTCATTATACGTCGCAGTTTGTGGCCACAACAGGATTTGAGAGAGGGGTGTAAATACTTTTTTAAAGGGCACCCTACATCTGCTTTCAGTTTTTATTATTCTTTCAGAACTTGTTCCCCATTTTGGGAAAGATAAAGGTGACACATAAGGGCAAACACCATCCTACAAGTTGATCCCTTGATTATCCCCTACTAGTTTTTTACTGTGCAGAAAGTTGCGAAGCTCAAAAGGTAATGGGAGTCGTTTCTCAAACTGACTGATTCAAAACACTCAATCTGCTTAAATAAACATGAACCCGGGTGTAACAGGGACAACGGAGCATTAGAGAGTGAAAAAATAAAACAAGACGCATCCAGCTAGCAATTCATTGTCTGAGCAGTGCTGCTTACATTAATAAGAACAGAAATATTTTTTACAGGAGGTGTCTAATGTGTTTTCAGTCACTTTAAGCAGGTAAGGAATAATCAAGTACTTAATTGAGACATTAACGGGAAACTTTTTCGCACCAGCAAAATCCAATTAAATTACACAGAAACTGTAGACACTGTTGTTAGTACGGTATCTGAAATAGCTCCAAGTAAATGCGAAGTTTGAGGTTTTCTATGATAATTTCTCTCTCTAATATATGAAAACACTGAATAATAGAAAATAAAAAAAATTAAAAACCATGTCTTCAGCACATGAATGCAAGGAACCAAGTGGTAGTAAGAACATAACAAAATGGCAATGCAAAAGGTCTGAAATGAGAATTATGGGATAAACAGAAAAACAAACAGATGGGAATAATCAGCAAAAATAACCCTTACCCTGTGTGTGACGAGTAGACTTTCTGCTCCCATTTGTTCCCAGAGAAAGCAATGTGTTTGGTGTTTATTACCACTACGTGATCACCACAGTCACCTACGAACAGATGAGAGTTTTATGTTGGTCTCTTTGTTCCTGCTGCTGGCCGTTTAATGAGTTCCACTTTAATGAAATAAAGACACTTTGTGGCAGATTCACATTTTGGCCTACATACCAAACAATGACTGAACAAAGCTACAGAAAGTGATTGATTTTTATCATATTCCACTCGGTTATTTTGTTCATAAGCTTGTACTAAAACTGATTGCTTGTTTTCAGGAACGTCTGTTAGATGTGGATACTTAAAAGAAGAGAAACAATAAAGCTGTTAAGCCACAAGCAGTGCAGTTTTACCCCAAGTTTATGCTTTGACTCATGGTCATTAATCATACAAATCTTATTATGTATTTGCATTGCCTTCATCTAAATGTACACTTGTGACCAGAGCAAAGACAACACCAGCAAATGGAAATCAAGCTACATGTCAAAGCCATTTTATTTGCCGATTCAAGCTGCACTAAAAATATCCTGCTAAAATTATTTTCAATCATTGTGACACATATTTGAACCTTATTTAAACTGACAGAATTGCAGACACTTTACTATAAAAATATCATTATTAATGCCTCTCCTCATTGTTAAAATACATTTGAACCTTTTCTTACTAAACTGACAGTATCAGCTATCTATCCAGATTAAAATGTAGATTAAAAAAGCATCTGTTCAAAATATTGTTAGATATATTTTAAGAAACAAAAACCAACAAACATTAATCAGACCTTTAGTTCTGCCCAAACTGAACATTTCTATTGTAATAAAAACAAAAAAGCAAAGATATATTTTTAAAATTAGTCCATCGCTGCCATCTTGTGGCTATTTCTTGAACCCTTGCAGTACATGCAAGGGTGGATTGTTGGTATTTCAAAGAGAAAACAGCAGTTTGTGAGGGCTATATAAGCGTTACATCTAAAGCTGTGGTTTACATGATGCAGACAGAACTCACTGAGAGCATGGTAGATGGGCTTGTGCTTCCCCTGTAGTCTGACAGAGCACATGGTGGCGATCTTGCCGGGCGGCTGCATCTTGGCATCGATGAGGAACCAGGATCGGGCAAATGTAGCCCATTGCTGTGGAGGAGCAAGAGGACAAAATGAGGACAGAATAACGGGACAAAGCTGTAGAAATCAATCTTATGATGGTAAATGGCCTGTACTTTTACAATGCTTCATCTCGTACAGAGGACTCCAAAGCGTTTACACTAAATTTGGTCATTAACGCACACTTTCACACGCTAATGATGGTGAGCCACTTTATAGCCACAGATTCCCTGAGTTACTCTGACAGAAGCAATTATGATGTTTTAAAACAAAAAATAAATGACAAAAAACGATAAAGTTGGTTGATTCCATTTCTGCAATGAGTAATATAAGAAAGAGAATTTTTAAAGCCTACACGGGCAACCTGCTAAATTGTGGGTTGAATTTCAGACTCTTTCCGTTATCTTCTGAAGGTGTTGGTTCATCTTATTTGTCATTAAATGAAGTGAGGCCTTAATTTGTCATTTACAGTCCGTGCTTCAGCAATGCACTGCTAAGGACGGCTCACAATGCGCCAACTTCCAAAAATAAACTGACATTTTTTAGTAGATTTTAATTAGACATGATTTAATCTAATTACTATTAGTACACTTTTACATTTAAAAAATGTATTAAAATCATACCTGAACAAATGTTCTTTACAGTTCAATGCACCTTTAAATTGGAGCTATATTGTGTTTTTTTTTCTAATTTGATTCATTTGACCTATTTTAGTTTTTACCCTCTTAATTTTTGTATGTATCCTTGTTATTGATTGTGTTTCTTAAATTACTTTTAGAACGGTTTAAAATAAGTTTTTATCTATCTATTTGCTTGTTTCAGTGTTTCAAGGTAAACATGGCAGTTGTATGGTTTTGATGGAAGATGATTCACCTATTACAAAATGTTTCGCCTGCCTTTCATTTAGTAGAACTATTAAAAATCCTTATACAGTGAATATGTTTTAAAAGACACTTTAGCTCAGTTACGTATGACACTTTATAGAATATCTTAAGAAATGGCCCCATAATACATCCGATATGTATTAAATGGCGGAATTATGTGAAAATACAAAACAGTCTAGCCACTATAATTGCATTGGTCTTAACATTCAAAATGCGTGTTGCAGCGAAAGCGGTGATACCAGTTGAGGGCAGAGCTTGTTTGCTAGCTTTCTTGCTAACGCTGGTGCTAGCAACGCTCAGCTATTCCTCCCTACGTCGTACGAACATGACGTTGACATATTCAGTTTAAATCATACGACAAATACAATTATTATTTTTATGGTGAATTACCTGAGCAGATCTGGAAAAACTAGACATCTTACACGAAGCTATGCAAACATCCTCAACATTTGACCCCCCCAACGTGTGACACGGTACGTCAATTAATTTCTCACTGATGAAACACGTTTCACTTTTAGTTCCTGCACATTAACTTTTTATTATCAGGCACATTAAATCTTACTTTTACTCATATAACCTTATCAAATTTTAGATATGATTATGAGCTTGGCTTACATATTTTTGTTCATCTTATGTTTTGCTGGACTAAAATACGTGAGCAGAACACCTTTTGATTACAATAAGCAACAGATACTATCTTAGTATATTGAGGTAGAATCCCATAATTTGGAGTTGGCCATCTGATAATTATGAAATAGTGGGATTATTATGAAATAGCTTGTGTCATAATTTTGAGACACTCATCAAAGCAATTCATTCTTTAGCTAAAGTCATAGTTTGAAGAAGTACACTTATGGTACTGTATGTAGTCCCAAAGCTGAAACTGATGCAATGAAATATTAGTTCAAGGGTTTGCACATATATGTAGTGTGATTGTACCAATTTATTACATTTTTCATTTGAAAAAACTTGTTTATTTTCAGCTGTCATATTATTTGTGGAAATCTATAATAATGTGACCTTTATCAGGTGTACATCAGACCATTTTCCCTAAATCACCCCATTCCCCAATAAATAAATAGATACATAAATAGATCTTCTCCGGCTGAAATGACCGATCTCTCAAGGAGGAATATAAAGAATACATTTAGATTTTAGGTTTGATTGTTTGCAGCCTTTAGACTGCAAATTTAAGCTACTGTGGTGGCAGAATTCTGTGTAACACCGGTAGTGGTTACCTCACTTCCTGTCCGCGACTGAACGAGAAAGCGGGTAAATTTGACAGAAAGTAATATTAACGTTGACTTTTTACTGTGGCTCAAGGCTTTGGGAAAGCATTAACCGAGAATGAGGACCTTAGAAGAGGTGCAGGCCACGCTGGAGATCGCTAAACTGAAAGAGGAAGATTTACTCTCAACTGTCCACTGTTTATCATTTGGAGACAATGTTTCATCTGCAGACTACTGCCTGATGGAGCTGGATGAAACGCTGTGCAAACACATAGAGGCTGGGGAAAGGTACGCTGGAGAACAGATTGACACCGAGTGTTAGTCATAGACTTTTTTTAACTTGTTGGTATGATAATCTCGGAGCTTTTTTTTTTTATTTCTTGTTGTGGCGAACATCAGTATGCCACTTTATCCAAGCATCAGTCTTGCATCTAGATTTGTAACTACTAAAAGCCAGCTTTACAGAGTTTAAGGTAATTAAACAGTTTCCCCAAAAAAGGTTTACATTTAAATGTTTTCACGAATCAACAGTTTTACACACTTATTAGTTAAACTTATGTGTAAACTCAGTCAATCTCATATTACCTTTGTTACCTACAGAACATCATATCTGTCAATTTTTGGAATTTTCTTTTACAATTTTTTATAAATAGTTATTAAATCAAGATAAAAACAAGCCTCTTTGGTAAATCAGACTACATCATATTAGGCAAATTATCATTAGAATACATAGATCTGTCTAATGATTGCTGTTTTCTCTTAAATTACTTCTTGTAAATAGTTGTTACTTGTGTTTGTTTGAGTCCTACATACAAACATGTGAAAATTTGGCATTGATAAAACACACAGAAGCAAAGTCTGTCTGAAATAAATGAGGTGGACTTCTGCAACCAAGATGCTTCGGTATTTTATCATAATTACTTCCTCATCTACTGTAGTGTAGCTTACTAATGCCACCTCAGTTCCTCTGCCGCTTTTTAAAACTTTGTATTTAATTAAATGCTGCCAATGAAAATCCAGACCTCATCACTCACCTGTGCTTAATGCATCTGTGGGATAGTGAAAACAATAAATCATTGAAGTGTGCTAAAGAGAAGACATTATACCTACCTAAACTAATATTTTCTTGTCACCAGTCTTGTAATTCGGGGGGATAAAGACGAGCGCGCGGTGCTTTGCAGCAGCGACAAGACCTATGACCTGAAAATAGCCGACACATCCAACCTGCTGCTGTTTGTTCCTGGCTGCAGAACGCCAGACCAACTAACTGACAACCAGGACAGCACTCATGTGGTGCATGCTCAGGTATGGAAATCTCTCTTGGAAGTTACCTTTAGCAACCAACAAGCTGGTTATTATTTTACACACACACATGCACAGAAGTAAAGATTATCAATGAAAAGTTTATTTAATTTGAGTAAATCCCTACCAGAAGTGAAACACATTTGAATAGATGCTGGTGCACATTTTTAGAAATGATTACACTTTGACACTTCTGTTTTATAAGCAATTATCAACTTATGCAAGCTTGTGTAGCAAAGCATATGATCTTTACTTTTTCAGCTGAATTACTTAAATAAATAAATGTTAAGTGACTTCTTATTAAGGCACACCTGTAGATAATCCTAATAAATGTTCATTTCCCCGTTTGTCTCAGATTTGGGGGTTCTGTAACAGTTACTGGGAGCTGAGGAAACAGAGACCTAAACTGAAGAAGCTGAAAAAGCTTTTAATGGAAAATCCTTACGAAGGACCTGCATTAAGAGGACAAGAGGAGAACACAGAGAACAGGGTGATTATTATGATCATAATTAAATATCACTGTGGCTGAATACTAATAAGCAGCCCTGTTGTTGCAGTCATCAGTAAATAGTTTGCTTTGTTGACAGTACACAATGGAGGATCTCCTAGAGAGGATTCAGGCCAGTGAGGAGGAATTAAAGGCCCACTTGGAGACGATCCACGCCTGTCAGATTGATGGTAAACAACAATAGCTTCTTCAGGTGTTATGTGACTATTTTTTTTTTTTCATTTCATTGACATCTGAAAGTACCCGTCTTCCCTTCAGGCTACTGGCGAGTGCTGGACTTTGACTATGAGATGAAGCTTCTGGGTCATGTGACCCAGCTGGTGGATTCTGAGTCATGGTCCTTCAACAAGGTTCCCCTTCATACCAGTCTGGAGGAGCTGGCTCCACTGGAGCCCAGGTAAGGAAACCCAGACTGTAGTTTTGTATGTGCTGTGAGGTTTATTTTCTGCGGGTCATAATGTTTCCTGTTTTCACAGGGAGATGATTGAGCACTGTTTGAACTGCTATGGGAAACACTGCACTGAAAGCGGTAAAGAATCTGTGAAGATGCAACTGAGTCTGAAGGACTTTATTGCTTTTCTGGTGACTCTCTGTACTAACGCATTTGTCTTTGTTCCTACTTTGCTTCCTCTCCACAGGCGAGGTCTTCTACGCGTTGCATGAGGACAAGGTGTGTCGGGGCCTGGCGCTAATGCTGCTGCAGAATGCCGTCAAGTTCAACCTGCAGGAGTTCCAGGATGTCTGGCAGCAGAGCGTCCCAGAGGGCATGAGTACGAGTCTGGAGCAGCTAAAGGTCATCTGTTTTAGCTGGCTAATTTCTTTGGGTTTTTTTCTGTGTAGTTTCATATGTGAAGGAATTTTTGCCTACTCTTCATTTAAACATGGGTTCATTTCGCTGAGGTGCTCTTGATGTCCTCTAGCTAACTTGAGGTTTGGACTTTTTTGTGGCTGTTGTCTTGTTGACGAATAGTTTTTGGTCAAGCTTCAGCTCTGGGACGGATGGCCTCACATTTGGCAAAAAACCTTGGTTCACAGAGGAGTTTGTGTTTGATTCAATCAACCCAAAACCAGCAGCTCTCCACCACCATGCAGTGCAGCTCCACACTCTGCAGGCTCTTTGTTGTTGCTTTTCCAGACATAGTTCTGTGAACCAGCCGTCTTTACTTTTGAACTTCATTCAGATACAAAGAAAAATACACTTTCTGCAAGAAGCCACTCCAGAAGCAATATTTTGAATGTTTATTTTATGACAGTTGTGAAAAATGCTTTTCTTCTGCTGGCTTCATATTTATCTATAAATAAACTTACAAATAATTTACTTTTCATGAAAAAATGAGCCAGTTAGGGTTGGCTGGTCATATACTGGCCTTATTTATTGTACAATGACTTTGTTTTATGTCTTAGCATTATCTGCATGTATTTGAGAAATTGTTTACATTTTCTGACCTCAGTATTGGCTGCTTTCTCATTCTTCCAGGGCGTCGCTCTGGTGGATCGGACATCCCATCCTGAAACCATCAGCCTGCTTCGAGTGGAAGATCTCCCAGAGGACACAATGGAGCGCTTCAATCACCTCTTCTCACTCAGAGAGAAGTGGATGGAGGATGACATCACTCCATACATACAGTTAGTGGCTTCATGTGAACAAATATAATAAAAAAGATAAGTTACTTTTTTTTTAACTCTTTTTTTGGTTTATTAAAATAATTCCTTTTTCTCTGCATCCAGAGACCTTTGTGGAGAGAAGCAGACGACCGGAGCGCTCCTGACCAAATATGCCCGATCATCAATGCAAAACGGAGTCAAAGTCTTTAACTCCAGACGACCTGTGGCTACATGAACACTCCAAGCAGATCAGAAATCGATTTAAATCAGGACATTTCTGCAATTTCATATCAACAAAATCAACTTACCGTACCTAAAATCCGATCCTGTGAATTTGTACAGATTTTAAATCAGTTTGGATCGTTCAGTTTTGACTTCTTTCTGTTCAACAGGTGAAAAATGTGTAATAAAGATTTTTGGTTATAAGTGGATCTGTAATGTTTTGTGATTTTTGACTTGAACACATTAGCGGCTGCACTTGGAACTCTGCAGGAGTTGCTAGGGTGGTTTTCCACCAGATGGCGTGCTACTTCAAAAATAATCCCCACATGGTGTCAAACATGCAGCCTGATTCCTGTGGTAATCAAATTATTCTTAATTAATATAAATTATTGGCCAATTTCATGGAACTTGGCTACATTTAAAATTACTAGGTATCATTTCTGTTAGAGGAATTATTTCTTATCGTGTTCTTTTAACAGGAAGATATGCTAAAGCATGTCTGTACCTTGCAGCATTTCCCCTAATCTTCCATTACATTAAATGTTATTGGAGCCTTGACAAAATAGTTGTGCTATGTAATTCTGTAAAAATCAAGACATTGTCAGTTTGACACATCAATGAAGTTGCTGTTGAATTTAAAGTAATTTAGATAAAATGTTATATTTGTTTTACATGACCTAAGACCACACGGATGTTAATATTAAATTGGTTATATAAAATCTACACTTACAGCTGATTTTAAACTTCTGTACAAAGAAAAGTTGTGGTTAAATTTGCAGAAAAAGCTGTGCAGGACAAAAAAAATTTGAATAAAGCATAAGAGAATAAAGTTTCAATATTAGCATATTGTTTGTAGATGTGAACATATCTTTTTTTAAAAAAGTGACACTGAACACTTTATAAGAGACAACTAAATTTGGTGTTCAGGGTTGGCTTCCTTTCAAAGTTATGCACGTGGCTTGTGGAAATCTTTAATTACTTTGTTACTTTTGCTAACTGCCCGAGACTTCACCAAAGCGTTGTGAGTTCCTCGGTCTTCATGATGCCTTTTACTCCTAAATATCCTTCAATAAAACCTAACCTGAGGGAACGGTTGGGAAAACCAGTTTACCCAACAGCAATGCAGTAAAATGTGGGAACATCTCTTATGTTTAGAGTTGTCTGTAATTTTTTTGTAAGCCACGTAAAGCTCATAGGTTTGACTGACGGATTCACAGATTGGGTTTCTTCAATAACCAGACTAAACCAGTGGGGCAGACACAAAGAGTTAACTAGACACTGACGAAAAGACACGTGATGTGTGTGTGGGGCAAAGACAATGATTTTATCTGCAGTGGACCTCTGACTAATCCTGACATCACCCAGTAGGACTGCTGACTTATCCGTGCACAAGGTAAGAGGTCTCAGTTGTTTTTTTAAGTGTTATGTTGTGCATGATTCACACTTCCTCTAAACTGATTAACTCTCCTCTCTTCCTCTCGTGTGTATCTTCATAAGGCTCAATTCCTTTTTCTTCTTCCTTATATTTTCTTTGTAGTCATCATGTCTAATCTTTCATTTCTTTCCACAAATTCTATAATCAGCTAATTTTAAAGTGAAAAAGGAAATATTTAAAATATACATATAGTACAAAGATATTTTTTTATTTTAAATTTTAGCTCCACGCTCTTTGTAAATAAAGGATTTATAGATAAAAATCTGAGAAGTGTGGTGGGCATTTTTATTAACCATATTTAGGTTCTAAAACTTCATTTCAAATACTGGATGGAGTCACGAACAAGAAAAAAAGCTGACGGCAGCATTATCCCTTTAGCAGGGATGGGGAATCTGTTTCAGAGATTATCGGAAAGTGACAGAATCTAACTTCAGGGAAATCCTGAAGGAAAACCTGGTTGAGGCCATGAAAGATTTGAGATTGATATGGAAGGTTCACTTCTCATTACACTGATACTTAACACACAGCCAAGAAAAGGTCAAGTATGATGTAAAATCTGCATGTATAAGCAAAAATAAATAAATAAATAAAGAATTGACTCTTAAGTACATCAAAATCACTAACAAGTCCAGAAAGGAAACAACTATATATATATTTATACCTACAGTGAGTTCTGGATCTACCAGAGTGGTAATAAAAGTGGAAAAAAACTTCCAAGGGAGGCACGTTTAAGTTTGTAGTCAGTCACTTTCAAAGCATTAGGTTTCTCAGGCTTCACCCTAGAAACTTCTTCCCAACTCTTGAATGAACTTTGTTTCACAATCCCTACAAGGCCGCATGCATCTCTGTTGCTTTTGCACATTTTTTCCCCAACGACAAATTTCCTTCCAGTCAACTTTCCATTGTGACTTTCAAGTCACAATGGTGTAGCCCAATCGTCATTTTCTTTTTAAATTACCTTTGTGCAAGATTGACTTACTTGTGGAGTCAAGGCAGCACACTTCCCACATGATGACAACCCATGACGGGATTGGGTTGCAACATTTCTGTGTTAAATTACTCAATATTTCCTAATATTGAAATGTTTGGGGGGGAAATAGATTTGGACGTTTCATTTGCAGTAATACATGGTCTTTAAAAAGAACTGAAATATGTTGTTCTGTTTGTAATGTATACTGAAGCTTTCCGTTTTCCCGATCCTCCAATCCACAAGGTGGCGGCAAAGAAGAGAAGATAGAAAACAAATCGCTCATGTGTTTCGTGACGTTACAATAGTGGGTTATTATTGACTACAGCGTGTTCGTTAGCATTGTTCTTTTAAATGAATTCATCCTATAATGGTGTTTACCTGCGTCATTCAGGGCTGCGGGAAAAGACCTGAGCCGTATGTGAGAAGCCTGCATGGATTCCCGAATAACTCGGAGACAATAAAAGCCTGGAATGAGTTTGTGAAGAGGAACAAACCGTATTGGCATGGCAACACTCCTTCATCGAGGATCTGTAGCGAGCATTTCCAGCCAACATGTTATAAAAACCACATGGCCTGGTCCATGGGATGTGTTAGGACGCTGGACCTGGTAGATGACTTCCAGGTGCCAACGATTTATCCTGCTGTGGCTGAGAAAAGAGCTTCATCGCTCACCAAGGATGATCTCAAAGCAGGGATACACACCCACCAAAACCCGCCAGGTAGTTCCACCAACTTTGCACCAGCGGAAATAAAACAGGAGGAGGTGGAAACACTCTGCTCAGGAAACACAGAGACACCTGTTATTCAGGTGAGCTACAAAAGTGTTATTATTTAGAGTTGAACATGAAAATGGTCAAAGTTGCATTTTTTTTCCTGTCACTGCAAAAAGAAAAATGCTGTCAAGTTTAATACTGGAGCAGCTTGTACAGAATGAAAGACTGGACCACTGAGTTTTTTTATTTATTTTTTTAATGACTTATTTCAAAAAGTAGTATGGCTTCAAATAGTTTGGAAACGTTAAACAATGGTGAATTTTAACCAGGTAGGTTAATTCAAATTTGAGTGAAATGGAGCTGAGACTAAGGCATCTCCTGAGTAGCTCCTCACCTATTCTTGCATTTTTCATGCAAAGATAGAGGGATATTCAATATAGTTCAACTAAACAATAAGTAGATTAATATAAACATTATTTATATTTAGACATTCATACATAAAGTGTAAAGAGGGAAAAAAAATCTTGCTCATTCTTTTTGTCATTAATCATTAATTAGAAGAAATGATTGTGAGAAAAGTGGATGGATTAAGAAATACGTTCCAGCAAATCCACATTATCTCAACACATGCATTATGTCATGAAACAGGATTTTTGGGGGCTTAAATACTAATTTAACTTTTTGTCTTGACAGCTACGGTTACAAAGCATAGAGGAAGGTATTATTGACGGATCGGGATGTAAAATCTCCCTGTTTGTGTGGCTGTTTAGGAATGTCATGTAAAGGCCGAGTACCAGGTGATGTACTTTGTAAGACATGTGGCGACCCAGACCGATCCACCATCCATTTCCACAAACACACGGTCAGTTGGCACACAGCTGACCAGGTTATCCCGAAGTACAGGTATGTGATGATGCTGTAAACTAATAAATATGAGAAGCAAAACTCATTCATAAAGCTTGCTGTGAATGTAAATCGAATTCTCTGCTTTCACAGGCTCACAGGTGAAAATGGGTCGAGATTATGGTGTCTGCACAGTTCCCTTAAAAACTCCCCGGCTGCTCTTACAACCAGCCTTGGTTAAAAGACCATCCAAGAGACTTCGACTCTCCCTGGACTATGAGGAGGAAGTCCTCTCAGAAGGCGTCACATCTACAGCAGCTCAGGACAAGACGAGTTCAACGTGAACCTGCAGACCGTTTGAATGCAGCAGTCATACCAGAGAACAAAAAAGCACATGTCCATGTAGCTTTTGTCTGTGGTGCAGGGAAAAGGTTTATCCAGCACCTTGTCATAAAGTCAATGAATGTGATGTACTTGCTTTATGCCACAGCTAAAAACTGTGCAATGCTTGCTGGGATGGAAAGCTCAGTTCTGACTCCACATCTCTTTCTGAAATGGACAAATGCTGTTAGAACCTCCCCTCTTTTAGATTTTCTTCCGATATCAGGTTGTTTGGAAACCATCTGTAGCAACATCATTTATTCTTCTTCTACTCCTAATGGAATGATAAAATACTATATCAATGAATGGCTCCATTTCCAATTTTGTGGAAATAGAAACCTTAGAGTTGAAACCATAAGTTTACATACAGCTTTTTTTCCCCCATAAAACCTGATTTCTAATCCATAACGCTAGCTGGGTTTTCCTTCATAGTTAAAGCGAGAACATTCTGACGTTAATAAATGTAGTACACTTGATTTTGTTATTGTGGCATTTAGCAAATATAAATCATTTTGGTAAAGACACTACAACTGTCTTTTGGTTAAATTTGATACAATGCAAAACTGATTCAGGTAGTGTATGTTTAGGCTTATTCAATTATTTCATATTTAATTTGTAGTTAGAAACATATTTAGAGTATTTCTAATCACTTCTTGTCTTCCCAATGATATTTGGAGGATCGCACATGTGAACTGGTGAACACGTCACAGCGACAAGGGACAGCAATGCTACACAGTAACTGTGGTAGTTATCCTCCAATCCAGTTGGTGGCGGTAATGAAGATAAAGTCCGCATGTCTCATTGATCCGAATGTGTTTACTGGGATTCTTCCCCCTTGTTTTTCTGTCAATTCGCGTGTTTTTAAGTGAGTTCTTCCTTCAATGGTTTGTACCTGCGTCGTTCAGGGCTGCGGGAAAAGACCTGAGCCGTACGTGAGAAACCTGCATGGCTTCCCGAGTAACTTGGAGACAATAAAAGCCTGGAATGAGTTCGTGAGGAGGACCAGACCGACTTGGAATGGCAACACTCCTTCATCGAGGATCTGCAGCGAGCATTTCCAGCCAGATTGCTATAAAAACCACATGGCCTGGTCGATGAAATGGGTTAGGACGCTGGATCTGAAAGACGACCTTCAGGTCCCAACAATATATCCTGCAGTGATTAAGAAAAGCCCTGTATTACTTTCCAAGGATGACCGTAAAGCAGGCAGAAAGATCAGCAAAACTCCACCCGGTAGTTCCACCATGCATGCATCAGTAGAAATAAAAAAGGAGGATGAGGAGGAATCATACTGCCCAGTAACCACCTCTTATTCAGGTAAGGCACAAAAGTATTATTGGAGTTACAGTTTTGTCTTTAGTAGATTGAAAATACCTGAACCTATTTATTCTTATTGATCATCAACCATTTATCTATGTTTACTGGCTTGTTTCAGAATCACTTTATTGGCAGGTGCACGGGCTAAGAAATTGCTTTGATGTAATGGTGCAAAATAAGTACTAGTAAAATAAAAGATATAAAAAAGAAATATATATGCAATATGTAGCCATCTGTATGGAGCGCCTCTTTGACTGCAAGTATTTTTTTCCGAATGTGAGCATCATGCCATAGGGTTTGTTTTTATGTCATAAACGAAGGAATAGCCCATATTTTCCCTTTGAGTCAATTGGCCAATTATTTTCATGTTAAGGAGCTGAAACTCCTACACCTTCTTCCATTTTTAATGTGATTTGCATGTCAAGTTATATTTTTATCTCAAATATGTTTAAGTAAACAGGTACATAAAAAAATAAAGTTAATATTTTTTCTCATTTGACTTCAACTTAGAATATTGTGTGCAATGCAGATTCATTGTTAGACTTTGAACATATTAAATACATGGTGTAATGTAACAAATCATAAAATTCTAAGCAGTGAACTGTACTGATCTGCTCTAATATTAGATTTTTACTTGTCATTTCCTGTTATTAAGCGTAGAGTATGATAATATTGATGGGTTGTGATAAGGGCTGTAAAATCTCCATCTCCTTGTGTGGCTGTTTAGGAATGTCATGTAAAGGCTGAGTACCAGGTGATGTACTTTGTAAGACATGCAGCGTCCCAGACTGACCCTCCATCCATTTCCCCAAACACACGATCAGTCGGCACACAGCTGACCAGGATACCCCGACAAATTAAAGTTCAAACTACAGGTATGTTTCTTTGCACGTAATGGGATTGCTGTTGATGCTACTAAGATAATAAATTTGAGGAATAAAACTCATTCAGAGAACTTTACTTCAACATTTTAATTTTTTTTTAAACAGGCTCGCAGGTGATATTTAATAGTCAACATCGTATTATCTGCACAGACCCCTTAAAGTCACCACTGCTGCTTCTACAACCAACTTTGGTAAAAAGACCATGCAAAAGACTTCGACATTGACTGGAATATGAAGAGGAAGCAATTCAGGACAAGACCAGCTCAACGTGAACCTGTGGGCCGTTCTGGTGCAGCAGTCAGACCTCTTGTACCAGAGAACAAGAAAAGCACATGTCCATGTAGCTTTTGTCTTTGGTGCAGGGAAAATATTTATCGAGCACCTTGTCAAAAAGGGCGTAAAACTTTAAATTATATGCCACTACGCAAAACTGTGCAATGCTTGCTGGGATAGAAAGCTCAGTCCTATTTCAATATCTCTTGGCAATCTGCATTAAAGTATTACCTTAATTTCTTTTTATAAATATGTTTATAAATGTGCGTACGCCTCAAAGCAAAACCTCCCTTCTTTTAGGGTTTTTTTCCCTAATTGGTTGGAAACTGACCGTAGCAACATTGGCAACATTCTTTGTTGAGAGCAACGAGAAAGACCCTACACTTCATTCAAGAATATTCATTAAAAATCTAATTCTTAAAAAATCTTTTAAAGTATATTGGGCTTAATAAAATTTTATATGCCACCTTTGTGCCTCCGATTTTATGTTCCCACATTCATCCAAACACTCGTGTTGTTTTGAGGACAAATCTAAAATTCCTTCAGTAAAAGTGCAACCCGATTCAGGCTTGGTAAATCTGACTTTACGGTCTTCTCGGCAGCATGTCCTCCAGGTCAGCCACGACGAACGCAACCACAGTCCACAATGCCGAGCAGAGGTCCATGTCGTGAGGGTCCTGGACTGTCATGGTGTCTCCCTCGCTGTGGTGGAACCAAAAGTAACGACTGTCTGCCACATGAAGGCTGGCCCCTGTGTGCAACATGAAGAATAATAGTCGCACTTGAGTCACAAATCTGATCTGATACATAAAACAATAGTTTCAAGTGTTTCCACAAATTACTAGTTTGATTTAGGTCTGGTCATTGACAAGTCAGTATTGCACATGTAAACAATTTTATTCCAGTTCTGGTTGTGTGTGTAAGAATCTTCCTGCTGGAATATAAACCTGTGCCCCTTTGTCCAAGTCTTTCACAACTTTTAATAGATGCTCTTCCAGGATTGTCCGGTAGTAAGCTTAATTCATCTTAATCAACTCAGACCAGCTTCTGAAAATATGCATCCCCATTAATGATGCTGCCACCACTCTGTTTCACTACAAGTACACTATGTGTGTTCTGGTGATGAGCAGCATTAGATTTCTACCATGGTTTGAATTTAGGGGAAAAAGTTCAATTTTAGCATCACCCAACAAGACAACACTCTTCCAGATGTTTGCAACACGAGTTGGAATTAGGATTTCTGATGGCTTTTTTTCTTGCCAATCCACCACAAAGGTGTGACTTGTGGAGTACAAGCTATTAGTTATTATAAAAACAACTATTAACTCTTTTTAAAAATGAAATTTACATGTGCACATAATGAGCGATTTTTATTTCTTCTTCATAGTTATTAGAAAAATTCCTGGGAAGGATCCAAAAATCATTCAGTTGTATACAGACAGTAGAGCTGGGGTTTTATTACACAATTACTGTTCTGTTCATATGTATTGCATGGCTTGTAGTTGCTGGAACAACCTGGACTAACCAACCACACACGTCTCCGTTCTTTGTGGAAGTGGATGTGACGTGTTTCCGGTGGAGGTACTCTTCATTGTTTGCAGGCATGGCCCAGATGGAAAGACGCTGTATTCTGAACTGCGATGCTCAACAGATCAGGTTTGGACTCCCGGAACGCGCAGACCAGAAGGAGAAGTGGTTGCGGTTCATCTTCAACAGCATCCCCAAGCAGTACCAACCCGACCTTGTGTTATGTGCACACCATTTTACAAAAGGCTGCTTCCTGAACTGGTCCAAGTGGTCGGAGAAGTTGCAGCTGAGAGATGGAGCGGTTCCGACGCTCCGGAACCCGTATCACGATCCAGGAGAGTATGTAAGTACAGGGAGCTGATGTGTGCTGGTAAAAAAAACTTGAAAGTGTGCAGATGCACGAAGCTTTGCAGTTATTTTGACTCGTCTAATTGTGTGTCGGTACAGTGTCGTAGAAAGGAGATAGTGGTCGATACTTTTAATTCCGATCAGGTCAAGCAGCACGAGCCAGCTTCAACCAATCAGATGAGAGAATCGTATGCAGTGAGCTTCAGGGGGAGGGATCGTCCAGATGACGCATTTAATACTCCGGGCTTTGAAGGAAGGTGCATGTTAATGTGAAAAGATACAACCCTCGTTAGTTTGCATTTTAAAACTCATTAAAATTAGGCTTTTCTTAAATTTTTATGTCAGATTGATTTATCTCAGTAGAAATGTATTCATGATCGTTAAACGTGTCAAATAACATTCACTTAGAAATACTTCATACTTCAAGTGAATTATTTGGAAGTCGGGGTGAGCGATATGCACTTAATTTTATCAACTTATTTTGTGGTATAACTATATTTATTACTCATTTTCTAGTGCATGGTTGTGATTGTGATTGCATGACACATTATCAAACCCCCACAAACACAAATGTATTTACCAGATTTTCAAATGTATTGATATTAATATATAGCAATAATATATATATTTAAAAATACTAAACTCATTAAACAGAGGAGAAAATAGTAAATATTATTGGGGGGTTTTAACATTGATTCACATTTACTGTGACAATAAATCAAAATTCTTCTAATTGATCACATGATATGATAAATGCTAATCCCTATTTGGCAGAGTTGTATTTTGTAAATTCATTTCAAAAACAGACTTGATACCACATAGATACACTTCCTAAATTTCTGTTGAGTTTAATGATTAAGGCTCACAGATAATGAAAACCTAAAATTATGTTTTAATAAAAATAACAAAATTTCCATAAGACCACCTAGACTAGTATGTAAAGGGCCCACATAACAGTGTTCAAACTTTTTCTGGCCAAAATGATCAGATTTTGTTTTCCAAATTTAAATGGCAACATATTTTCATTTCAAATTAGTTTCTTTTCACATACTTATGTTGGATACAGTTAACATGCAAAGATGTTATAAAGTATACTGATTATTTTGTAGAAAATAATTGCCGTAGATCCAAAAAAAGTGTCTTCAAGTGAATTATTATTCATTATTATTCACAATTATTCTTGAAATTTACACAAAAAGTATCTGCATCTGCTCCATTTGGTTTACATTCATACTGTTCTTATACCAGTCTGGAAAAGCATAGCATTTATTTTTTACCATTTTCTGTCTGGATGGATAGTCAAACACAAGTCGGTTAATATGAGCTTGACAAGAAAAAAAAAAGTTTGTCTTACTACTGACTATTGCTTTATGTGTGTCCACAGCTTCTATCAACAGGGTCTGATATGTTATACAAAAACATAAGATAATTCTGACCAGTTGAGGTCAGGTGTGTTTAACCTATCATTTGTTTCAATGTTTAGGAATATCGTGTGAAAACAATATGTGAGGTGGCATCTGCTGTAAACCATGTGGCTTCCCAGACTGACCCACTAACCACAGAAACGCGAGCAGTCGGCGCACGCCTACCCATCGCATGTCCAAACAGCTTTAAAAGCACAGGTTTGAAAATTAACCTTTCGACAAATAAAAAGCCTGTTGGTCTTTTAGACAATTGTCTTCAGCACTCGTTTTAAACATTCTGTTAATCTGTGTTGCAGGTACGCAGGTTGGAGTGAAGAGACGAAATTGTGGTGTCTGCACTGAAACCATCACCTTAGACAGCCCCCTGCTGCTCCTGCAGACTGGAGAGAAGCTGAAGGAGAGACCATCCAAGAGACCTCGACTCAGCCTGGCAGAGGAGGTGGTGGTCCCCTCAGAGAGCAGCAAATCCATCTCAACGTGAGCTACATCACGCCGAGATGCAGCAGATGTCTTTTACTTCCGAGTGGAGAATGGCTGACTTCCAACACGTAGAGCATTTTTTTCTTTGGTGGTGAGAAAATCTTTACCCAACACTTCACATAGAAAAGCCACGTGAGGCTTAATTGCACAACTTTTCACACCAATATTTCATGCCTTGCCATCTGCTCCATGATGTGAGAGCTCCCCGTGACGCACAGAAGCCGTCAGGACCCAGAGCCGTCCCAGTATCCCGATTTGATTTCTGATCTCATGGATTTCCTGGATCGAAGCTACAGCGCCAACGCAGCAACTGTCTTTTTGAGGTCAATGACTCCACAGAGACTACTGCACAAAGAAATCACACTGTGTTGACACAAAGCTTTGAAATAGCTAAGAAATTGCAGTTTGGATTGAAGAGCCAAAGCTTGTTAGCAACTCTGTGGCTTTAGGCCAAATTAGACTGTGTAATGTGATTTGTGAAATAAATATTTCATAGTCATCTTTATTCTTCAGTGTGTGCCTTTTTTTAAAGTTTTGTGCTTGAAACAAGATAGATGTCAAAGCAACAGCCTATAAATCATCATCAGTACCAAATAGCTAGAATTTTTCTTGACTGGAAGCGACAGGAACATTCCAGTTTCAATTTTTGGATTACTCTGAAATGAAAAATGTTACAATTTAAAGATTACTTTCCTCCTTTAAAGAGCCAGAAATATTAATAATTTTAGGGCCATATTAATTTAAATTACTTAGATTTTATGTGTTAAAAATAGTGTAGCACATTTAATTCCTTTTTACATACACAAGTTCCTCGTGGAACATTATGTTTCCATATTTCTGGTACACCTGTATATTTGAAGCACAAGCCACATTTGGAAACAGGGATGAACAAAGTTGCTTTTCTTGGCTCACTGGTGGTTAATTTTTATTTCAAAAGTGATCTGATAGGACGCTGGAAAAGATTAATGTCTGGAATTTGTACAAAAAGGAGTTGGTGTATCAACATTGTTATTCAAGCCTGGAATACCATCTTTATCCAAATAATCAGCAACAAACAGAAAATATGTTCAGAAAATCATTGAATCTGACCAAACAAGACTGATATGAACAGATTGTTTTATCTGTACCCCGCCCTCCTTTCTGGACTTTCCAAAACGGTTTCTTCACCCAATAATAACACAGCGACTGTCCAAGAGTAGACAGGAAGCGAGGGCTCTAGGTTTGCTGCTTATCTATGGCTGTACATTCGGAGCGAATTGTTTTCGTTTTGAGAAGTTTATTCCTGTTTAGAATATATGTGGAAGAAATAAATAAATTATGGTTTAAAGCTACCAAAGATCAGAGTATCTTCATTAATACTTACCCTGTGTAAATAGTTTTGGACCCATCTTTTCTAAATTGTTTAATTTGATATTTTAGTTTTGTTCCCTTTGGCTTGTATTACATGTATGATATTGAGTAAGTGAACAGGCCAATTGCAGCATCACTGAAGAAAGTAATGCTGAAAAATGCCCTTTGATCGAGACGCTGAACTCTCAGCTGCAGCTTTTAAAATGTTCCACAAGGAAAACTCTTGATGTGATTCTCTTTATTTCCTCTAAAGATCACACACATATATCTTAACAAAATGATAGAAACTGTTTCAAGATTAAAAGTGATGCATATATATTTAAGCTCTGCAATTCACAGAATAAAATCATTTTTGTCCCCATGCTTTAATATTAGTTTACAGAATATTTAAAGTCTCAAAGATCAACATCTGGCATCAGTTAGAGGTCCAGTTTCAGATATTTGACTTCATATCAGGATTCTGAGGGGAAGCTTTAAATCCATACTTAGAACATCTGACAGTTTCATTTCATGGTTCCATTGAATTTCTATCTCTACTTCCCTATAATAAACCAAACTCAGCAATCAGCAGAAAAGGGCTAGGAAAAAGAGAACTATAATGAATGGGTTTTCCCTTTTGATGCATGTTCTGAAAAATCCAATTTAAGCTTTTAGCACATATAGAAGATGTTCATTGTTCTGCATGTCCACCTAATATATTAATATAAATATGCTGTATGTATGCTTCAAATTGCACACACATATTGATCACACTAACCTGGAACTCCTGCTTGCATCCACAGATGGATATCTGTCCCCTCGGCATTGGTCTCCAGTTTGGTCACATTAATGGGAGCCAAGAGTTTGATGACTTCTTCCATTACCTGTAGATACGGACAGTCATTTCTTGTTATAGCTTTTTAATAACAATACAAGAGGTCCAACCCATCTATTGTTTTATATTATACAACAGATTTAAAACCATATGATAGTGTCACACATGATTCCTACACATTGTTTTTCAATATTTTCCCAAAGCCAAATTTTCTGATTTCTCAGTCAATTGCTGTTGGATTTCAACATTTATGGATGAATGTGTGGACAGATAAAACAGAAAATGCATGGAAAGATAGACTGATGGTATGAGGAACTTAAAGAAAACCGTCTAAAATAAAGGCCAGATCCTGCAAATAAAAGGGGAAAAATTACTTTACGATAAGTTAAGACATAAATGGCTCAGACTAAAGCAACTAAAAATAACTATGTTGACAAGACAGAATCAAATCTGAAAATACAAATCATTTTCCACTCCAAATATTTTTTTTTATTTCTCCTTGTACCTTCTTTGCATACAACAGTAAAGTTTTAGTATTTCATGCTGAGATTTAAGAGTGAACAATTATATTTTCCATGCAGCAGTTTCTCACTTCGCCCTGTACAATTGATGTCTTACGTTTCTAAAGACAACAGCTGAGTCCTTTTGTACTTTGACCTTTGATCTCACCTTTCGCGCAGTGTCACTGCCTAAAAACTGCAGACCCATCGGCGTGAATGTCCCCAAGTCAGACTCCATAACAAGGTCAAAGTTGGAGATGTTCCCCTGTGCGGGGAGAGGAGGTGAAGTGGGGGGGTGAGGACAAAGCAAGTGTTACAACAATGTTGGAAAAACATAAAAAAGAAAAAAAAGAGAAAAAGCACAAAATGGTTTGTAACCCCACAAAGATTCAATCCAGTCAGTTCCATTGATCTTTACATCTAATCGCACACACTAAACAACCACTAGGAGTCGCTAAAGCAACTTCGTTGTTACAAAAGGGAAATAAAATGTATATTTACACAGAAAGAACATAAAAAGCCCACATGAGAGTTATGGCATCCTTGAGAAAAATTACTTTGTTTTCAAAAATGCATGAACTCTTTATCTCTGGTTTCAAGTATTTAGCTTATCAGGTTTTAGAGTCTGGTGGGCAGCCAAAACTCTGAAGAAGGAAACTGTAAGACCCGATTGCTGCAGAGAAAAATCTGGGAGCTGGCCAAGTGCTCACCAGTCTGCTGGAAGGACATTTCCACACTCGTACACGGCGCTTTCACAATGTTCTGACCCTTCTTGCTCCGTTTCAGCAGGAGAAATATTTGCTTTCAGGCTGTTGTTGTGTTTTTTCCACCCCTCTCTTAAGTGGAGAGCAGTAGTACCTTATGTAGATTGAAGTACTGCTGTGCACCGACACCACCCTGCTCCTCACCTGTCCACAGAACCGTTCGCAAAGTTCTTCTTGGGCGCAAACCTTCGAGAAGATGAAGACACTGTTTAGTCACCTGGAGAACATTAGTGAACAAACAGCATCATGAAGACCAGGTAAAGGCTAGGATTTTAAAGAATCCTAATCATGCTTCAGAGATCACCGTTTCTCCATCACTTGAAAATGGAAAGAACACAATGCAACTGCAGACCTACCAAGATATGGCTATTCAAACAGGCTAAGAAAGGACAACATTTGAGTGACAGCCAGTGGAGAGGCTGCAGAGATCTATAGCTCAATTAAATAAACTACTATCAGTTGTGTACATGAAACACAAGCAAAAGAGTTCAGTTTTTAGTTTGTCATTTAGGTCTGTTAGGTCATAGGTCGCCAGCCCTGGTCCTCAGGCCTCTCTGTCCTGTATGCTCTGCTATGTGGTTGGAGTTAACCTGCACTGGTCATATCCAAAAGCATCAGAGAATCAAGTTGTAGTTTACAAAGGTAAATATGAGGTTAGTTTGGTAAGCCAACATGTTTTGAGGACAGACTCTAAAAAAGCAGCAGCAATAAGAGAAGAGGCCTAGGATGGCACTGCAGCAGCACGTCACTCCTTAACATTCCTCCAGAGGCTCCAGATTCATTTTCAGATCATTTCCAAAGAGATAAATCCTTTGACTTAACTGCTGAAGGGAGGCCTCTATGATGGCTTTTATTTCCAGCTAAACGATCAAGTTAAATTAAAATACTGGAGAAACTTTAAATCTTCACTAAAATGTAATCTAATGAAATCCCAACCTGTTTCCTGGAGTGTTAATACCAAAATAAAAAGACAAGAAAGCTCAGCAGAGGATTTCTGTCTCCTCAGAAATATGAATCAAGAGGGAATTCCTCATTCCATCTTCACGGAGAAACTCCTATTCACGTCTTGGCAAAGCAGATGCACAATAGCTGACAGGAAAGCTCTCCACAGAGTGATGAGGACACAGATTACAGTCTGACCTTCTGCAATCTGGAGGAATACATCTCTCCGTTTTAACAAAGGACTAACGGGAATAGTAATAGGTCATTTACTCCGGCTATGGGACTGTTGTATTTCCATTACTGCTCACCATATTTCTAATATTTGAACAAAAGAAGGAGCTGGGATTTTTTTTTTTGCAGCAAGCAGCGCTTCTGTCAAGCTTAAAAATGAGGCCAGTCCAAGGAAAACAATGGGAATGTCGGAGGTGAAAGGAACTTCTGAAACACAATAGACTCATATTTCTCATGAGTTATCTACTAATATCAGATTTTGTAGGATGCAACTTTCCCAAAGAACATCTGCAAAATAAGATTGAAGATATCGATGGCCACACTATAACATCATCTTATTACATAGATATTACATCAGTCCATAAATCTCCTTCAAAGATTGGTTTTTATAATGGATGTGAGGTATTTTTCTTCCTAAAGCAACTGAAACCCTACTCCTTAGGTGAATCCCCTCAAAAGACTGCAGGTAGTAAAAACTAGCCCAAACCAGCCCCAGCACTGTGTCTAAAGGTCATTCCTCTAAAACTACAAGGCTGTTCAGGCAGACATAAAGAGTGATATCAACATGTCTGAACAGAGACTGTCCTGGTTATGCAGGCAAAGACGCAAAATAAGAAAGAAAGGTATTAAGAGCTAAATATTGTATAAGTGGAACTTTTTCTCTTTATTTCCCCAAGGCTTACCCAGGTCCTTGATGAGGGACAGAGCCTCCCAGGATATCATGGCTCCACCTCCATCATCCATGGCGCCCTGGCCCACATCCCAGCTGTCCAGATGACCGCTCAATAGGACAACCTGTCAGAGAGTGCAGATAAACTGTGTAAACATCAACAGGAGCCACTGCAGGAGCGTAAGGACAAACCAGTTTCAAAATGTACATTCAGAGATATTCCACAGAACTAGATTTTGTTACCCAGCCCTTTTTACGTCCATATCTCTAAACAACTCTATTGAACAAAATATACCTTACATTTAATACACAATATGCTGTCAAACAAAAACACCTTTTCTTTTAAAACACATGAGATCTCAAAGGTAAAAGAACAGAATCTCTTTATCTGGTTCAGGAATCTGAAAGCGAGACAGAAACTCCTATCAGTTGGATGATCCTGACCCCCAAGTTGCAAAAAGCAGATCTTGACCTGACAAACTATCTGGTCAACAACCCAGAAGTCAAAACATTCCTTGAGATGAAATGTTCTGTGTCCAACTTAAATCCTCTGTCAGCTATGGATTCTTAGTCTGTGGTGAAGCAACTTTATAATCACTTGTTTCTCAAGCAAATTGCTTTACCCACTCAAAAACAATGGAGTGAGCGCTCTTAACCCGCATATCCCTTCATTAATAAAAATGTAGTAAGGATTCTGTATGATTGGCTCTTCTCACCCACCAGACAGTGTCAAAACCTAAAATAATGTTTATGTATAAGAACAAGATTCAAGGGAGGGAAGAAAAGTCAATGCTGAGGGACGGCCATAATTGATGCCACACTGATGTCAGATAATTTAAGCAGAGTCAGCAGCCAGACCATCAATGCAACCACAGGTGTCTGTTGTGTGCTTGAATTTTCCCAGGTGTGAAAATATAGAGGGTTACTGTGATTTCTAGGCAGTACAAAATGTCTGCTGACCTCTGTGGGGTGTGGTGTTAAAATAAATGACAAAATAAATATTCCTCCTTAATTTCTAACCAAATACACTGCAGATCAAGAATCTGAAGCATATAAAGTGTTTCTCTGCAGCTACCATTTGACTGAAGGTGAGTATTATAACTTCACTCCTGTCGGCAAGATGTACGCCATTAGCTTTCTCAGGGAAAAATGGTCTGTGTTAAAATAAGTCTACGCAGTAAGACTAATGGTTTGACAAGTACATTATCAAGCGAACCTTTGTTTTCACCCCAGCAGAAACTCAAAGTGCTTTACATATTAACAACAAAACAAGGAAAAAATATGCAGATTATTTGAACGCTTACGAGTAGATTCTGTGGAAAAAGACTTAAGACTTCCAGCTGCTTCCATTCACTAAAACTATGTTTTAGACAACCACTGCAATGCAAAGTATTCTGCTGACATGGCCGCTTGGAAAAATGGTCATAACAATAACAGAAATTGCAAAATCTATCTAAACTCAATCAGAATTTTAGTTCAATTTTGCCACATCATTTAACACTGTTATAGAAAAGACAAGACGCTGTTAACACACGTTTGTAGTTAGTTCACATTTGCCTGAAATATTTGAACGTTCCACTGACTGCGTCTGAGGTTGGGTCTGTTTCCCCTCAAATACCAGCAAATTTGCATCTGCAGCCTTCACACCCCCAAATATTTTGTCTCAAGTAGCCATGCCGACTGTCCCCAACTAGTTGAGACGGGTACAAACTAAGTACAACCGTGAATTGTAGATAAAAATCAGGAAAAAGATTGTAAAGCTTGTTCACAGCCTAACAACTTACAAGTCTGGACAGAATCGAAGGAGGAAAAGCTTTAGAAATGACTCTATACAGTTTAAAGTGTCTATTAGGCAGCACAAACAAGGGAAGCAGAAATCCTACACACTGATTCAGAGAACTACAGCAGAGCCTTTCCGAGGAAAAAACATTAACGCCTCCAATCTTCAGTGTAAACTTCGCAGACAGTTTACATGCTTAACAAGCTACTACAGGGGAATAAACTAGTACATATTCTCTTTCAAAATTTTATTTCAAAGAAAGATTGAAAGCAACGTCTGAGTGGGAGGGAAAAAAATCCAAGCACCTCAGCAGTCTTGGATGACTTAAAAGGGCAACCTAACTGGAAATGACTCACAAAACCTCAAATGTACATTTTTCTTTAAGCAAGTGTGCATGTCCTCTCCCTCGCACACTTTCTCTCTCTTTCATACACACACACAGAGACAACTGCTGCTACAGTGAGCTGGAACACAAAGTTTCAGGGCCAGACATGATGTCAGCCTGACCATGTGTTTCAGTTCCCTTTTCTACAAAGATGGACTAAATGTTAGCTCAGGACTGTAGCAAACAGCTCAAAAAGTATTATAAACTTATTAAAGACTTTCTAATGTAGCTAACTTAAATCTGACTGAGAAAGAGGAAATTAAAGTGCATACATTTCAAATATCATTTAAAAAAAATGAATGAACATGCAAACTGAGGCCCAGAGAGTATGAGGTGTAACTTTAGAGTAGGGGTCACCAACTCCAGTCCTCCAGGGCTACCATCCTGCAACTCTTAGATGCGTCTCTGCTCAAACACACCTGGATCAAATAAACTGCTCGTTTCCCTCACCAGAATGAATGCTGCTGAGGGAATTCAGACATTTTGGAGCATAGCTTTTGAATTTTAGCTTTGGTTTTGTTAAAATTAGCAACAAGAACAGTGTTCAGCACTCCCGAAGAACATGTATAGAACTTTTCTTTAGCATCAGTTTCCATTTTATGACAAAAATAACTTCTGTTTTTACAGATAATGTTCAGTGGTAAGCAGGAAGTTCTTAAGTTCTTCAAAATACATAGCAATAAAACCGCTCCCTAAAAAACAAGGCAACATCTCAAAAAAAGTTCTTGTGTGTTCTTCTGGGTTTTTTAAAACATTTTGTCATTTGTTTATGCCACAATCTACACTCCACATTCTATATTTTAAGACATGTTTAATCTAACTGTGATATATTTGGAAATGAGAAAACCTGACTGAAAGAACTCAAATGAATAATTGTGGTTATCTGAAAGAAATTAATTTATCTGCTGTTAAAAAGAATGAAGCACCCTTGTTAGATGGTGTTGGTTCCCCAACACGTCCCATTTATACGCTCTCAGTTTTTGCACATAAAACATCTGATTCATTTTTCTTATTTATGATTTCATTGCTAAAATGTTCTCAAATCTGTCAGATGGGTTTTTGTCAACTTTATATACAATTAAACTGATTTTATACCTAAGACATCCTTTTTTGTTCAATTTGTTTTGAAGTACCAATAAAGTTTTAGACTTTGGTCCAAGTATAGTAATTCTGAGCTGCAAAAAATACTGAACTGAAATCAGAAAAGGACACTAATCATTGCCTCAATGAGGAAACTGAAGCACAAATTATTCATACATCAGTCAGATTTACATTTAAAATTATTTATTTTAAGTGATTAATTTCTGTTTGGAAAGCCATTAAAATGAATGAAATGGGGGAGGGGCATTAGAGATATGTTTATGTAAAGTTTTATTTCAAAGGCACATTGAACATTATTTAAGTTTCTTCTCAAAACTTAAAGGGAAACTCATTATACAGATTGGAGGCCTCCTTTCCATCACCTTAATCTTTACCTATCCATCAGATTCAAGCCTTTCTATCATTATTACGTCCAGCCAGAAGACTCATTTTGGTCAAATCAAAACATTACCTTAACCAATGTTTCTCAATTCCTGTCCTCACGCCCTCCTGCCTTGCATGTTTTAGGTGTTGCCCTCCTGCCTCACACCTGGATTGAATCTGTGGGTGATTAACAGCCTTCTGCAGTAGTAATGGGCTGCAGAAGAAGTCATGCAATCATTTGAATCAGCTGTTGTGGAATAAACATCTACAACATGCAGAGCAGGAGGGGCTGTGGGATGAAATTGAGAAGCACTGCCTTAAGCTGTGTAAATCTGCTATTTAAGCTCATTAGGTTAAATAGCGGCTTTAAGCTTCTATCAGAACAAGCTACAAATGATTTTTCAGAGAGAACACTTATAGACCAATTACTTTGTCATTTCCCCATAGAAGACTTATAATCATTGGCAGAACTGAAAAGTTGAGGACCAGTTTGGCTATGAAGAAAAAAAAAATCACATCTCTTTACAACTATTATGGCCAGCCCTTCTTTGTTGTCGTAACAATATGCGTTCTATTCTGTTTTATTGAAACAAAGGCATTTATGCTACAGGAGGAATATCTAAGTCTCCTTTTGCATAAAAAAAAAATCTGTCCTGACAATAAAAGGCAACCAGACCCACCAAAGGTCTGCCAGGGCCTGATACACTAGGCAAAAAGTACCAGGCCAACTTTATACCAAGTCACAGTTCAAATAATTACATTTTGGAAGTTTATGAACGTAGAATTTTGTTTGCATAACAGAAATCTGCTGTATGTGATAGAGGTTCCCGGAAAGATCAGGTGCCTCTACAGCAAAATAAATGCTGACCAAACAGTTTGGGAAATCTTTGTTTAGCATAACCAGGGCTCGCCTTGCAATGCTTGTCCAACATGATAAAGTAGGGACAAAGGAACCATTTTTTTAGATTTAGTATTGTTTTACCTTAAACAATATTTAATCTTTTTTATGCACATCATTCAGATTATCCACCCAACACACTTACCCTACTATTAAAACTTTTTGTGCGACGTAAAAAGAGGGAGACTGCGGTCTGATGGCTTACAGAGATAAATAAGTCATGCAGGTTGACATGAGTGAGTGAATGCTACCTGCTCCGGGTGCTGCCAGCCTCTTATCTCAGCCACTGTGTTAAAAGAGTCAGCATCTGGCAGAGTCTGGGCTCCCATTATGAGTCTGACCACAATCTTCTGTTTGTTTTGGGCCAAACGCCACATTAGCTCAGCATCCTCCACTGTGATGCAGGCTGTGGGGATTCGCTTCACTCCCTCTTGGTAGATCTGCCAACCTGTGTGAGGACTAGAAAGAAAAACAACAATGGGAAGCCATCTGCGTTAACAGAAGGGGCACTAGATAGTGAAAGGGGACAAATACCTGTTAATAGAGAAAGGGGTGACAGATCGAATGAGTGTGGCCACAGCTCCCAGTTTAGCTGCCTCTGAAGCACCGAAAGCACGATAAGCAACCGTCTCCGAGTAACTGATAAAAGGCTGGTTAAAAACCACAATCTTCCTTGTGGCTTCGCTGGCTCTACGCTTCAGTTCCTCAAAAGACTGAACCACCAACACCTCAGCCTCAACACCTGAACATTGAGGAACGAGTCAGTGAACACTAATGGAGCGCTGGTGCACAAATTAATAAAATCTGATCGTCACCTTCTGGAGGCGTTCCAACACTGCTGCCCAGGCCCAGTATAGCCAGACTCTTAGTCCTGGGCATGATCATCTCTGCACTCTCCTTCCCTCTAACCCAGTGAGGGATTTTTACTGGTTCTGTAGAAGAAACAAGACAAGTTAACACACACACAAAAAAAAGATGAGGTTTTCAGGAAATACTTTGTAACATATCTTCAAAACTCACCCAGATGAACATCCAGTCCATCCTGTTTCATGGCATTGTACATGTATTTAATAGCCATTTCCAGGTTCTGTGACCCACTGACCCGGTTCCCTATCGTGTCAGTAAAATCAGCCAGCCGTCTGTAGGAGCGGTTCTGGGCCGCACCAAATACAGCTCGCTCAATGATGCGCTTGGCCACATCTTCATATCTTCCCACCTCTGCTGCTACGTCTGGAGCTGGAGTCCAAAAGAACATAAACTGCATTTTCTTTTTATAAAAGTTTCACTAAATTTACAGCAGAACAAGTAGGACTTATTTTACTGGATTATGTCAAAAATAACATGGTTAGATTCCTGAATAGATAGAAATAGTTTGGTCAGGGTGATAAAATATAATTTATGAATTATCACTGTGAAGTGTTACACCCTCCATCAAAGACACTTTGGCTGTTTGCTGGTCTGGAGTTAAGTGTTAACACAAAGCCAGAAAGTAAAAACATCAGCAATCACCTCAGAGAAGCAAATGTTGCAGCCTGTCAATTGGTTTTAGGTTATAAGGCCAAATTTAAGTCCAATAGATAAAAGGATTAACAAGGAGAGAGAATGTAAATCAGCTAAAGATTTTCCAAGAGTTTGTCCCAGAAAATTTATCCCAACTGGGTTCATTTCTGCTCCAATACACCTGATTCAAAATGCTGAGTTACCTACTGGGCATGTCAGCTTTTTGCAAAGGCCTCGTCATTAACTATTCATTTAGTTCAGGTGTGTTGGAGCAGGAAGGTATCCAGAAGGACAGAAGCCCTCGAGGACTGGAGCTGCAGATCCCCGACTTTGAATTTAGAGTAAAGGCATCAACAATAAAGTCCCATTAATCAAACTTTATTTGTAGAGCTCTTTTTATACAGAGACATGTAAGAACTTAACAGCACTCAAAACACATTAGAATAAATAAATAAATAGAGGTAAGAAGTAATTGTGTAGTTTGAGGGAAAGAAGGTAAAAAGACAAATATAGAAGTTTTGAAAACCTAAATTCATAAATGGTTTTAAAAAAATGCTAATTGAAAAAAAATAAATAAATAAGCATACCAATTTCAGTACCTTTAACATCCAGAGGTACAATGCTTACACTGAAACAACACTATTTCTGCCGAGATATGCAAGGTACCATTAAAAAAAACTAATTTGAGTGCAGCTAACCTAATTTTTCCCAAGTATTTGTGTTGCCCTCTGATGTAATGGTGCCCTGGGCAGTAAGCTAGTATGTCCAATAAAAAAAATCTTTACTGCACAGAATTGTTTGCAAAGAACATTTACTGGATTGTTTCAAATTGTGAGTAAAGGAGACTCCTACTGTCGAAAAAAATAGGGTAGGTGGCTCGCCTAGTTCAATAACAAGGCCATTATTTGTGTTTTTTCTTGCAAAAACAACTGGTTGCTAAGGAGTATGAATTATTTACCTTTCTTTGTGGTTTCATTAGTTACAACCCTGATTGCAGGACTTCTGAAGGGCTCAGAGAGAGAATGGCTGTCAGAACCAACCAGAACCAAGACAAACATAAAAAGAGGAAGGAGAAAGGCCATCTGTGTAAAGAAATGTCAAAGTGATCACAAATATTTATTAGACACTGAGCCAATAAAATCTACCGGTTACATTTGATGTACATATAATTTCTAAAAGCACAACTTGGTAGCGCAGCAAATAAATGTGAGCTCGGTATAAATTAAAACTCTGATCTGAGCAACACAGACACACAAAAAATGTCGAGCAGGAAGTCAATTTTGACCCTAATTGCAACAGAGTGCATGATATACAAAAACAACAGACAATCCTTTTCAACAGCTGATAAGTAAATGAAACAATTACCGTAATTTTTAAAAAATAAAATTATATTAAAAATCAACAAACACAAACCTTTGAGGTTATCTTTGACGCTTCAAGATAAGGAGTTAATCATCCCCGCATATAATGTAGAGATGCCGCAGTTTAACCTCTATTTCCGTATTATTTTGAGGTGCATGCAAACTTCCGGCTGGCGTCAATGTTTTCAAAATAAAAGTATTGCCTATGTTTTTAATTTTGCGTAAAATTATTTTTTTGCTTATATTACGCATGTATTTAAAACATGCAATATTTGTAAATTCGTTTCATTTATATTAACTTTTAAGTGTTCAATGCGCACAATAGGAATAATTATGTATTTTACTGTGTAATTTACTTTGAAAGAAAATCTGTTCTACAAAAGCCTAAAATTTGGAAAATCAAAGTTGAACATAGGTTTTAAATGAAAAGAGAAACGAAAAGAAAATGAGTTTTCTCTTTTTTCTCCTTTTGGTTTTGTATTTTATCTCTCAGTTGTGCAACACAGTATCATGTTAATTACAGTTTTAAAAACAAAATTATATGTACTTTTCTCATTCTGCTAAACCACTACGTCTTTTTTTCTTTGACTCCTGCAAATTTAAATTTTAAAGCTGTGTATTTTTGGACAAAAAATATCCATGCCTAGAAAATGTTTTGGATCATAACACCTAAAGATTTGTAAAAGAACAGAGAGAACAGCTTGATTGTGATTGAATTGAATGTTTGACAGAAACATTCAATTCAACCTGTTTCCTCACAAAGAGAAGTTGTTAAAACTCTCATAAAAACACACAAAAAACACATATTTGGTTTGTGCTGTGTCTGATTCCTAGTCATCTTTGGACCTACTGGTACCACTACTTTGTAAACTCTGTTTTTGTTTTCATAGAACATAAGCTTGACTTATTGTCTCTGTATTTTACTGCCTATCCATACTAAACTGAGCCAGATGATGATGTTGTTTCTTTCAAAACTTCTGACAGGTTAATTGACACATTTGAGTTAATTGGAGACACATCTATTCATGTATGTTAAGGCCACTGCTTTCTTATTTGACACAATGGCAAAGTCAAAAGAAATCAACCAACATATAAGAAAGAGAACTGTGGAGCTGCACATGTCTGGTTCCTCCTTGGGAACAACTTCCAGATGCTTGAAGCTACAGCATTCATCTGTTTATGCAATTATATGCATGTATAGACACGATGGGAATGTCCACCATTAAACCAGTCTGGAAGGAGACGAGTTCAGTGTCCCAGAGGTGAGAGTATTTTGGTCTGAGATGTGAAAATTGACCTCAGAAGACAAGCCGAAGACCTTGTGAGGTTGCTGCCTGAAGCTGGTAGCACAGTCTCATTATCCACAGTGAACTGTGTCCTGTTTGGACGCAGGTTGAAAGACCACTCAACAAGAAGAAAGCCATTACTCCAAATGAAACATATAACAGGCAGACTGCAATTTGCAAATGCACACAGGGATAAACATCTTCATTTTTTGAGTCATATCCTGTGGTCTGATGAAACTAAAGTGGTTTGTCCATAATGACTATTATTGCACTGGATAAAAAAGGGGCGGCTTGTAAGCCTGGGAACACCATCCCTATTGTTTATGGGGGTTTGTAGCATCATGTTGTGGGCTGTTTTGCTGCAGGAGGAGATGGTGTACTAATAAAATAGAGGGCAATTATGATAAAAGAACATTATGTAGAAATATTGAAGCAACATCTAAAGACATCGGTCAGGAAGTTAAAGCTGAGGTGCAAATTGGTCTTACAAATGGACAATGATCTCAAGCAAACAGCTAAAGTGGTTATCAAGTGGCATATGGAAAACAATCAATGTTTTGGCGTTGTCATCACAAAGCCCTGATCTCAATCCCTCAGAGAATTTGTGGGCAGATGTGAAAAATGTGTGCAAATCATGCATGAATTACATACACTGTATGGCACTGTGCATAACCTGAGGTCTACTATGGTGTTGGTACATCTGGATTAGTGCAGGTTCTTAGTAATTGCTTCACAGCTAAATATGTCAGCCTTAATCTTCTTGTAAACATTTCAGTTGCCATAATAATGCCCAGTGCTTAGGATGGATTGTATCCGCAGCGCAAAAAAACACAGCACTTATCTGCCCACATCCCAATCTGTGGTTTGCATCCTCCAGTTTTCTTTACCACTAATCCCCAGCATTCCTCTGCAATCACTGCTGTCCACTTAAATTGTTCCACCCAAATTAGCTTAGTTTCACAAAACCTACTTTTATACAATATGAGATTATGTGAAGTGTTCTTAAACTTGTAATTTACTTTAAGATGTTTGCTTTTGCACAGAGGACAGTAAGACTCTAGGCATGTTTTACCCCTTTATTTATGTGTGGAGATACTTTTTTGGAATTCCCTCTCTCCAATCACCACGTATGGAAAAACTTTTGATTATTATAAATAAACCAAATGTTGATGAATTAGCTTCAGACATTTGCTCTTTTACAATATAACAATAAAAAAGAACAACTAGTTATCTAAATATCTACCAATAGGTACATGCACAGAATTGTGAAAGTATTTGAATTGTTTCTTATTTTTCTGCTTTTTTGTTACACCTAAGTCTTTCAAACTAAGAACATTTCAATAACAGATAAATATAACCACAGTAGAGACAAATTGGAAATGACAAGTTCATGTATTAAGGTAAAAAATATAAGTGTGAAAAACTACTTGCGCCCAAGACCTAATAATTGCTTGTGCCACTCTTCATGGCAGCATCTGCCATCAATGGCTTCTGATGCTAAATGGCAATGAGTCTTAATTTTCTCCCACTTTTCTTTGCAAAACTGCTTTCATTCAGCCGAATTGGAAGATTATTAAACCTGAATTGCACATTCAGAGTCCTGCAAAAATATCTGAATCAAAATTGAATATCTAATGTAGTTCAGGTCTGTCCATTCACTGGTGGCTTTACTGGAGTACTATAGATCATGTCATCACTCTACCACCACCATAGAGTATATGTATCAGGTTGTTCCTTTGCAATGCTGTTAGTTTTATGGTTACGATGTAAAAAGATGTTCCAAAAAGTGATTGACATCACTTTTTGACATCAACTTTCCAAAAAATGGGGTCAAACACAGTTTAGATATGATTCAACAAGGTTATTATAAACAAACCTCTTAAGGCTTTGCTTATAATAAATAATTTAAAAAAGCTTTTTGTTTTTTCTGGCAATGCTTTCCCACAGAAATGTGCTTACAAGTCCAGTGGATACAAAGTAATGCATAGACTTATGCACAGATCAATTTGGAGATTGTTCAGCTGACATAAGGTTGGAAAAACCATAGTATTGTTTTATGTTTGCAAAAATTCAAAAATGTTCTGAGAAAAAAAGGCCACTTTCAACATTGCAGTAATGTTACATTTTTATTAAGTAAATTTTATGAGATCCACCAACAACACAACTCCTCCAACAATGCATCAGGATTTTGGTGAGTTGATTGGTGCTCACACAATTGTTTTTGTTTCTTTGACTACAACCACGTCAGTCCATCTATCTTTAACACTGGTAAAGACAATCATTGTTTTTAACATGCTCCATTTTAATTGTGTACCAATTAAATTTATAAGATATTTTTTTAGATAAATGACATCTATGCTGCAAATCAACATTGAAGTTTGCTGACTACAAACTTCAATGTAGTTGACATTAGAAACCTCCTATGCAAGACAGAAAAAGCATCTTGTATTCTATTCCCAAGTACCACCGACATATGTAGTAATCTTAGAAGAGAGTATGTATAAATTATGTATAAATTAAAGTGTAATTTACTTGCCATTTATGATGAAAGATAGAATAACATACATATCACTATATCTCATTACCTACTTGATAGTAGCAAATGCTAAGCCACTGTTTGCCTTGGTTCTGGTTTTTGTTAATGTCAAAGTTTTCTGTACAGCTCTGACACAGATAAGGCCGGTTTTGATTGAGTGCAGCTCAAAGTTCAAAACCCAATACTAATACTGCACCAACACAGCAGACGAAAGCCGTGCGAGAGGCACTGACGGTTTAAGTGTTCGCTAAACACCACGTTAACAGAAGGTTGGTGACCACATCCTCCCGTTTATTCCAGCCACAGTGAATAGGTAGTTTGCATTCAGATAGCTTCATAGTGTCTCGTCTATGAACAGAGATAACTGCAAAAATAACAAATCAAATATGGAAACAAACAAACAAACAAAAAAAGACAAAGACAAATGACCTTTGATTTAACATGTAATAAAATAAGGCATGAAAAAAACAACACAGCAATTCAGTAAGTGTTAAATTCTTAATGACATTAAACTAAATTTATAAAAAGGCCTGAAATCTCTCTTTTGGTAAAACATTGAAGATGAGGCCTAACTATTTGCTCCATCCTCTCTGAATCAACCACTGATCTCAGTTATCCAGATAAAAGCATATCTGGATCATATTCTTGGTATTCAAAAGGATACATTTTGAATCTCCAAGAAGCATCTATAAAACTGTCTGCAACATATATTATAGGCAGTAAGTAAATAAAGTCCATACATAATAAAATGTCTAACCTTCCTATTAAAATATTGCATCAGCTGGGTGTATATGTATGTGCTAATAAAATTGAATACCACCCTTTTGTCATTGCTGTAACCTGTGTTATTACTGCAGCTCCTGCTATGCTTCTTTGGCCATTTGAGGTAAAGTTTAACAACCAGGTAATAAGCCTGTAAAACCTATGTACATGCATATTAAACCAATAAAAATAATATTGCAGTTCAGAAACAGACCTTTATAGCCAACACTAAAATAATAAGTAACACGAGATGCTTTTACTTTAACTCCAAACCCTCTTTCACAGCTGCAAACAGTGGACAGTCAGGAAGGAATGTGCTTTGGCTGTCACCAGACACTTTGGTCACTTCTGTGGGTTCTGAATTATAGTCATTAGCTTTGGCTCTACCTGTCCCACATGCCTGCAGAACTCAGTCACCAAGTCAGATAATCCTGAAAATATGAGAAATGTTTGAAGCATGTTTTACCTAAGGGACCTTTATGGAATGGAAATCTCTTGATTTACAGTATATCCTCTAAACATTAACATACATTTTTTTTTAAAAAAGGTAAAGCATATTTATATTTGGTCAGTTTCTATAACTGTTAAATATCTTTAAGGAGAGGGAAAAAAACATACATATATATCAAACTTGTACCTGCAGCGTAAGAAAATCTCTCATGGCAATACTGGGCAGCTTATGAAAAGATTCATTGTCATAAAAAAAATATTAAAATTTCAACAAATAAGCACAAACAAAATGAAATATATGAAATATTACAGAGGTGAACGAACAAAGAAAGCATTACCTTAACAAGAACGGGGTTTGTTTTAAGGACCCTTTGTAACACTAATATATGTAGTACCATTTTAATTAAAAGCAATCAAAACTATTGGAGTCAGGATTTCTCTTTTTTTTTCCATCTTCCTGTTGAACTCCTCTAAAAAGGGACAATGAATTATAGTGTGATTCAGCTGAAAAGGTCTGAAGGCACAGTGTTAGAACAAGTTTTAATTAGATAAACGTACAAAATTAGAACAGCTGTGGTCCATTTAGAGTGAAGGAAAGGATCCTTTTAAAAAAACTGCTCATTCAATATTTATGCCGAGGTCCTTCCCAGGAAGGAAATGGCACAAATGCATTTTAGGAGGAATGCATTTGTTTCCTTATGACCCTTTCTGCATTGAAAGCTGAGCATTAAGTAGTGAAAAGCAGAAAATGGTGGCAAACACAAACAGACAGGGATGGATGAGGATGCAAAAAAAACGTATGTCTGCAGCACTGGATTAGAACAGACACTTCAGACTTCAACTGAAGAAATCTTCTTCAGCTGTTTAAAGATCCTTATTTAGTCCTGATGTGAAGGAGACAGACTCCACATTAGATTGTTCCTGCTGGTCAGTTCAGGCATAGAACTCCTTGGTGGGCGCTTTGTGATAAGATGTTGCTGACATTTTGGTGTCTCCCAAATCGTAACTTCCTTCATCCTTCTTCTTCATGCGGTAGGCAAGGAGGAGGAGGAGGGAAATGGCACAAAGGAATCCGACCACTCCACAGGCAATGACAGCTGAGGACAAAAATAATAAAAATGTGCTTTATTTGCAGTCTTAAACTGTTGCAAAGTCATCTTTAAAAAAAATTGGAGCTTTATGTGAATTTAAATCTGACTAGCTTATAAAACCTTTTCTCACCTGCAAGAACCTCTGTCCTCTCCCACAGGTTCTCAGAAGTGACTTCCTGTGGAGAGTTGAATTCGTTCCGCCGGCTGTTTCGTCCGCTTTCAAGAAAAGACTCACTTTCAACTTTGATCAAGACTTTGGTGTCCATTAGGATATCTTCGTTCACAAAAGGTCTAAAGTCAGTAGTTACATCGACGAGACTGGCCCTGGTACTCAGGTCTTCAATGCCATAGTTGAATGTGGAGTCTGAAAGCTGTAGTGATCAAAGACATGACACATTTGAAGACAAACTAGACACATTGTCGAGTTTTATTGCTTTTAAGTTATGTTGACATTCTGCACAGTGCAGTAATTTACATTTCATCAAACAGAAGAAAGTAAACAACAAAGCCGGACTGAATGTGTGTGACTGTATATGTGTGTGGATGTAAGCAAATTATAGTTTGTTAAAATAAAACTGAGATTATCACGAAGTAATAAAGTAATAACATAACAGGGACATAATAATACACAGTAAAATTAAAATTGAAATGATGTGTGTTTGTTGTACCTCTTCAGTGTAATCTGCTGTAGGTTCTGGATCCTGCCTGTCTGCTGATGTGGTTTGTGGGTCGGAAGCGGAGCTCACAGTCGGCTGTGCTGGAAGTGGCAGCACCTCTTTGAAAAGGATGCTCTCAGTGATGTTCAGGAACCTGAATACTTCGTCTTGATCTGATAGGATACTGAAACCTGTGTTGAAAGTAGATATCAGGTGCAAGACAAAATTCAAATTTAAACTATTGAGAGAAAGACTTTCAGGGTGTTGTCAGAAAAGCTTAAAACATAACAGTAAAGTTGCTCTTGGAGCTTGCTGTTTTAGTAAAGCTAGCAGTGCTAACCTACAGCTTAAGATGTCATCAAAAATCAGAATCTGTTTAACTACAGTAAATGACTTCATTTGATGTGCAATAAAAAAAGTTACATATCAATAAAATGCTAAACCTAAATATTTCACATTACAGTACTGGAGTAATCTTATGTTGAACTAGGGATTGGCATTTATCGTATTGTTTCCTATCGTGATAAAAATTTTTTTTATTTATTGTGACAGCAATAATTTCCAATTAATAAAATCTGAAAACTGACAGTAAGAAACTGCCACTGAATATCAATTACCGGTAATTCAAAAATATTATTACAGTAAATGCAGATACTCTGTACAGTTGAGTGATCAGAAAATAGATAAAAATCACACTTGCTGATATAGCTGGTGCCCTGAAGTCTATGCTTTAGTTTTGCATGTTTTTTAAAAGCACTATTTGCATTTGTGGAGCTTTGACAGCAGTGGAGTGAAGTCACAGACATGTTTGTAGCTGTCTAGAAAGGATTGCGAAAAAATATCTTTTTTATTGTCACTTTCATCGTTATCACAAAAAATGGCACAAAATATTATGATGAAATTTAAGTTTGTATCGCCCTTCTCTCTGCTTGGATACATATACAATTAGATTTTTTTCTGTTAATTTAAAATTTACATTGAAATAAAATGACCAAAATAAGCTCACAAAAGCAAAGCAACTCTTACCATGGTCTCCAGACCCCGATCCAGAGCCAGATCCATCATCTTCACCATCTTCATCATCTACAGGGACGTCACCTGATCCTGGTTCCTCGATATAAAGGTCATCTGCTTGGGAAGTAGCTGCTTGGGACAGGACAAGGAGCTGGAAGACAGAAAAAAAGCAGTACAGTAATTTAAGGGGAGTACAAAGAAAGGCAAAAAAGGAAACGAGAGACACTGATGCACATAAATTCACACTTTCAGAAATCCACCCACTAATTGAAACCATGTGAAAACCTCTGCAGATGTAGAGTAAGACAATACTTCTCGTAACCAATGATGTATGCAGGCCAAAAATGCTGGAAGTGTGCACTGCTGTCTGTGAGTGAAACCACGGTGTGAGCTGCAGCCATTCTATTGTATGAATAGTTGGTCTAAGCTGGATTTATGCTCATTTCATGTGTCATGATTGTAATTTGTGATACTCCCCAGAGCCAGACAGCTGAGGCCAAAGTGTTTTTGAGAGGAGTGGGAGTGAGAGAGAAAGAGATTGAGCAGCTTCAAAGACAACAGACAAAACAGACAAAGTGCATACACACGTTAAAAAGGTTACTGCTGTTGCTCTGGATACCCTCCTAGCAACCCAGCGCTACACAATTATGACGTGCTGAAAACCATTGAGAAACTGCACGCAAAGCCCAGTCAGTGAGGAGCTGATGCAACGAACACACCAGGCAGGCAAAATGGAAAACAAGAGAAGCCTGATAACAACTGACGTGTTTAAAAAAAAAAAAGAAAAAAAAAGTGAAGTTGAGAGGGGAATCACACAGTTGGTGTTAAGACAGAAAGACACACACAGACATGGATGAATATGGTCCTTTGAGACTTCAGCTATGTCTGGTATGTATACTATGCTTCCACTAACACAGGTGCTGAGAGAGAGAGGAGAAAGCCTGGAGAAAGGAAAGGGAGAGAGCGGAAGAAGAGAGACAGAAAAAGTTATTTGTCTGACAAAACAGGTGCTGAAGGCAACAAAAGGTGTGAGATAAAGGTGACTGATTCGGTTTTACTACAACTCCTACAGTAAAACTCAGGAGTCCCCTGAGCATCAGCTTTAGGGAGAAAACCGAGAATGCGGTTTAAAAACTCACTACAATGGTAACTTTCTATCATATGCTCTTGCTTAAGGTGTTCAATGGACCAAGCCTACAAAACAATGAATTCCTGTTTCTGCCCCCATTAGTTGTGGCTCAGATCTCTTACAGACAAATGACTCATTTGAGGTAAAACTGAAGCAGACCAACTGTGCTCCCACTGTGGCAACAGAGAAAATTACCACCCATTTCTAAAGGCAGCAGAATAGGCTAATGCACAAGATGGCTAAACAACAGAAGAGGCTTCTGTTTTTAGCCAACAATTACAAATCCAGATGATGAAAACTTATGAGCAGACATAAAGGACTGAACTTTTATCTTATTCCAACAGATACTGCCAACAATTAGACCAAATGGCTTTAAATTCAAAGTCTGTGCTGATGAAGAAAGATAGTTGTTATCTTTAAACTGTTTAAGATTCACCTCCAAGCTCCAATTGAGGCCAGACATCAGTTGTTTAAACCGTGTCTGTTGCAAAGCTAAAAGAGCAGGAAACGCCCACCTCGCCAATGCCCTCTGCACAGCTTGGGATTTTTCCACATTTACTCACATGACAACTTCAAAGTGTCTTGTTGAGATCTGAAGTAATAGATAAACAAGAAGTGGTGCGGAAAGGTGAAATGAAAGAAAAACAATTTGCTTTTAATTTTTTTCCAAACAAAAATCTGAAAAGCGTGCATTTGTACTCCGCCCTACTCAGTCTCTACTTTATAGAACCAATTACAGCTGCAAGTCTTTTAACATATGTCCCCACAACAAAACACAGTTGTCCCCCTTTTGTCTAATGTAAATTCATTCAGGCCCACACTGATGGGATATAGAGGTTATAACAGCAAGTTTCCAAATCTTGCCACAGCCTCCCAAATGCATTCCAGTCTAGAATTTACTGGCACATACCAACACATTAATTGGTTTAGATCAAAACCATTTAATCATAAATCTAGCTGTAGGGCCATTTTTCTGCTAGAGGGTGGATCCCCACTCCTTTTTCAGCATTGTAACATGATTTTTCCCCAGGATTTTTTTCTGAAAAGCATGCCTACACCATGATGCTGCCACCACTATGTGTCATATTGAAGTTTGGATTGCATTGTGACAGAAAAGTTGATTAAGTTCTTAGATTATTAAGAATTTGTCTGCATACATTCTCAATAGCAGTGACTTTGCAGAATCGATGAAAGAGCCTTCTAAGAGTGCAATAAGTCAGAATTTAATCCAGGCTTTAGTGAATTAGTAGCTAAAGTTGAGGACATCATGATTCATCATCATCATCAAAAGGAAAAAAAGGGAAGATAATCATAAGTTAGTTGCAACTGATGTAGCTATCACTATGCTTTTCTTAAATTATTCAATAATAAGACTAACTCAAGATAACGACCCTTAAGTAATTTGTTTTAGCTTAATAAGCGTTAAATAAAGGTGATATGTTTTGATGGATGAGTCAGACTGATCTTTTATTCCAATAATTTTCTGTTGATTAATGCAAACATCATATTTTCTGTCAATGTAAATGTTTTAATACATCCATCCATCTTCTGTACACCCTTGTCCCTACTGGAGTCGGGAGGGTTGCTGATACCGATCTCCAGCGAACGTTCCGGGCAAGAGGCGGGGTTCACCTTGGACAGGTCCCCAGTCTGCCGCGGGTTTTAATACATCTCATTGATAAATATAACATTTATAAGTTGTTAAAAAGAGAATCATAAGTAACCACATTTGAAATCAGCGGAGCAGACCCCATGGTTGCAGTTAAAAATACAGAAGATAAAAATTGTGTATGAAAAGTTAATTTTGGAGTAAAATCATGAAATCCCTCCCTGCTTATTGCTTATTCCTATTAATTGAACAAAAATTGTTGGAACATAAAAGCCAAAATGTAACAAATGAGTCAATACTCCAAACTTGACACAACTCTGAAGGACATCTGGAAGACACACATATGCAACGTACATAGCGTATACACTGGTGTGGTTTCCTAAAGCTTTATCAAACTGAAGACAGTTTACTGGAAACAGCTGGAGCGGGGCAGGACAGCTATTTAAACATTCAGTGGGGGTGAGTGTGTTATAAAATTTAGCAACCCCCTCCTATCGCGTGTTTTTGGGGATGATATGTAAATATTTCTCCTGGGAGATCGGAGCCAGTGAGTAGAGACAAGAGGGAGATTATGCAATAGGTCAAAGCAAACAGAGAGCCTGTCATCGCCATCGAGGTACCTGCTTTACTCAGAGCTGTGTAAAGATGGTGCATGTTTGATCAAGGCAACAAAGAACAGAATGTTTGACCACCTCAACATCAAGCCAACGTCTTTTTAACAGCTTCAGAGGTGTCAGAAATAAACAAATAGGAGCATTTTTGTTGTAGCTCAGCAGGCCTTCATGATCTTTAAACTTTAGAGTCTAGTTTCCAGACATCTAACTGTGGCATTATCTGTTGCTAAGGGGTTCAGCACGGAGGTAACGACAGAGTAAAGCTGTAATACACAAGTTCTAGTCCACACAGTGGGAAAATCATCAGAATGTTTTAGCTATGGGAAGAAAGGAGGAAGGGGGATCCTCAAAAAAAAAACTGAAACAGCCTGCCTAGGTTTATTGGGTCGGACATGAAGTGGTTGTCTTATCTCTGTTCAACAATGCCGTGACTCACACTGTTAAAACCTGAAACTGCAGCTACGCAGCAGCACATCGCCACAAGTAATACCAGCCTACTTTTATTTACATTTCATTATGTCTCATTTTACTGCGCAGTGGAAGAGTAATTTCACAGCCACATGTGCGTTTTAGGAGCAGGCTTTTAAAGCGCAGTAAAAAGACTAATTAAAACCAGTGTGACAATGTGTCACTGTCTTCCTCCTGCCTTGTGTGGTTCGGCAGAAAACTACGTGTGCTCCACGCAGTAACGTGCCTGCCTGAACATGCCCAGAGGGACTCACTGTGAGTCATCCATCCAGAAAATGACACAACTGCCGGCCCACATGCTGGCATGGGCCAAACGCCCGCGTCGACGTTCTGCTTTCAAGAAAGCAGCGTTACCGGCTGACAAAGCACTCACTCTTTAGCCAAGTCAACCACACAAGAAGAAGGATAGTTTGGATATATATATATATATGTGATGCAACCCATCACACCCAGCAATTTAGGCCTGGAGCCTGTATTAGAGACATGAAGTAAGAAGGAATCTGAGCAGAATGGTGAAATAAGTATCAGCCACCATTCTGGGAAGATAATGTTTCTGTTGCCTCTGAGAAAAAAAGAAATACAATTAGAGATGCTTTTTTGGGTGGCGGGGTTGGCTTTCATTTTCTTCTAGGTCTGATTTTCAATGGGTTTTGGTTTCCCTGCAACAAAGGATAGAGAAAAAAAATTCCTTAATGGAGGTAGGAAGTTAATCCCCATTTATTAAACAAAGCATATGACTCCAACAGCCACTTGTTTCTAATGAAACTAAAATGCATCAAAGGTCAACACGTTTTGGTGAATTGATTTTTTTTATCTGGAACCAGAAATAAAAAAACATGAGATTTTTTTTTATTATTTTGGTTTTAAAATACATAAGAATATAGATAAATATAGATATGTTTTAATTTTTGGTTTGATTCTCTTTTGTATACAGAGACAACTTCAAAGTGTGTTGTTTTCTTTATCAGGGATTCTTGATAAAGAATCCCTGATAAAGAAAAAATGCAATTTTTTTCATTTTCTGACCTAAATTTTCCAGGCAAAATATATGCTTAAACAAAGTCCCTCCATAATATTGCGAGTTTTTTTTTTTGTGATTCTTGCAACCTAAAATTACAGGTTTTGCGGCACCTTTTCAAAGGTTTGTGGTCAAATTGACACATTTTTAAGGCTTTATTTATGCCATTACAAAAAGCTGACATTTTCTTTCCCTTCTCTCTTTCTCATCAAGTTAAATAAATCTGTGACATCTTTGGCAATACAGGGTAGAGGTGAATGTTTCAAACATTGGACTGAAATTTGCTTGTGTGTGTTTTTTATTTATATATTATATACAGATATAACATATATATGATGAAACAAAGAAAGCACAAAAGCACTTTTTTGATGTACAGAAGAAGAAATAGCACTTCCTATAGTCACTATTTTCTCAGATTTATGTGCCTTTCAGGGCCTATGATGAAAAATATATATACTTCTCTTTGCCAATGGATTTGTTTTTACGGTGTAAAGCTATACTCCCACTGTAAATTTCACCTCAGAAAAAATAAATAGCCCTTTACAACAATCTATTTGGACTGTGTTATGTTCATTTTAAAACAGAACTTTTGTTATGTCGTTTTTATTACTGGTTTCCAATAAAAATATCCAAAAACCAAAACACACAGTTAAAATAAAAGTACATGCAGTTGGTTGGCGTGATTACAGAGTGAGAATAGTGGGGAGTCTCAGTTTTGATTAATTCAATAAACCACCTTGAGTTTTCTGTATTTGAAATGAGACTCCGTTAAAAATAAAATAAAACTACAATGTGTATTCATGTGTATAAAAGCATATATAGTTCCCCCCTCCGCCCTGAAGGCTACTTTGTGACTTGGCAGCTGAAGACGTTTGGCAGCCACTGATCTACAGAATGGGAACAAACAAAACAAAAATCCAAACAGTATATCCATAACTCCAACTCTTGCTCCCCACCCCTCATTTAACAGAATAGTCTCAGGTTTCAGCTCCCTTTCTTTCACAACATACATCCATAAATCTTCAAGAATTATTTTCTGGGGTCTGTGGCTTTCACACCGGTTGCTTTTTTTAAAGACAAGTCTTTTAAACAGGTTATTATTTTTAATACATAACACAACAAACATCTGTGTTTTATCCTATTATCTCCAAGAAAATTTCAGACTACAGAACTGGCACAGCTTTAGAAGAATCCTGGCCAAATATTGATATTTCTCTTCAGATTTAACTTTTTTTTTTTTTTTTATCTAATCTGTGTATTAAACTCGAAGCCCAGGGTAAATGGGAGCTCATGTCTTAAGCTTTTCATTTAAATGTCAAAGCTTTGCGCCAGAGGCTAGCCAAACTTGTGAATTTGACACCAGCTGGTGGAAAGCTTGAACTTGGCTATAATCCACAACGCGATTATCAGCCAACATCTGTGTTAGTAACAGCATTTTTCACATTACCGCTTGATAATGTCATCCATGTTTATGTTTAACTTAATTATTTGTGCCACACTTTTGATTAAAAAAAAAATCTAAACATGTGATTCTATAAAATAACTTGACACTTGGCAAAACAACTTCGAACAGCATAAAAAATACACTTTTGAGAAGATCTGGAAAATGTTGATAGTTCTTCAGGAAGAACGTTGAACATAAACAACAAACCAACTGAACACAAACGTTATGGGAGTTTTTCCAAACGCATTTCAACGGCTGGAAAGTAGCTAAATTGGACGTAAAATGAGAACAAAACATTAAGTTTGCCATCAACTATGTGAGCGAACCCACCGAGAAAGCAGAACCCAAAATAAAAGCTCGTTACCTTCTCGCTGATGAACCCAGTCGACAGCGAGACGAGAAAGAAAAGCCACAGATTCTTCATCTTGACGATCAAACAACGGAAAAAGAAAAAAATGTAAAAGGAAAAAACTTTACAATTAAAACCACAAACCGAGAAAATATAAATACTTAAGATAACTGGTGAGAAAATAGAAATGCTAAAAAAAAAATTCACGACGTATTGATGCTGGAAATGTAAATAGTTTGCTTAAATCTCAGATCCGTCGGGAACAACTCCCCAGTTCGGTGTGAAGCAAACTTCCACTGTAGAGATGTTTAGACTGGCTATGCAGCTTGGCTGCGCAATGACGTCAGGGCGGCGTGACGTTCATTCATGAAGGTGATGGGTTTATGGCAAGCCGTTTTAACATAATTTCGGTTTCGTCTGACTAACCGTAATTACATTCTAGATGTCTAAAAATGCATTTTGACTAGACAAAACTACATGTTGACTCTCTGGGATGGTAATTAGAGATATCTTAAATCGCTAAAACGTTTAGTCATAAAACAATTTGAGATATGTGGAATATAAGGGCGGTAAAAGCGAATTTATGTTAAAACGGTTTGCCATATCGTGGGTTTGTTATTCTGAGATTGGTTGACGTGACGACGCATTTATTTTTGTACTCCTTAGCTTTGCCTCAGTTGTTTTATCTTTAATTTCATAAGTAAAGTAATGCGAGTTTTTTTTCAATCGCTTGAGTTAAGTTACCTGCGTATGGGTCCCGACGTTTTAATAAAGCATCTCATTGAGCCTCTTACACAAAACAATCATAAGTTCGACTGGTTTGTGACATTGTGTTGCAAGTCAGATAGATGGAGCAAGGAGGTATTGTCTCTGCACACAGTTTGTGCCCTCTAGTGAAAAACAGAAGAAAAACGCAAAAAGAGCCCCTTTGGCTTTGTGGCAGATTCTCGAACTGATTGGTATTAATAATGTAATTTCTCGTTGATTTTTGAGGTATTTCAGCCTACTTTATGCTGTCAGACTGCTTCTATTTAAGTGATTTTTTTCCCAATTCTAAAGGTATGTTAGTAATCAGGCCAAGTGAAATGTTCTAATCCCAGTTAATTGTTTAATAAGGGAATAATTACATGATGATAGAAAGGTTGAATAGATCTTTTCTCAAAATAAATAAATCATCTGAAAACTTTTTGTATTTACTCAAGTTGTCTTTGATATCAATGCATTTATTATTAAACTTTGTATTTTTAACCGGAAAGCTAAAACAAAAGGGCAAACAATTCCATCAATTATTGTAAACCGCATAAAACAAACCATTAAGACATTAGCTGCTAATGCATAAGTTACTGGTAGGATTTAGTTTGCCAAAATCAAGAATTTAATATCAAAATGCTAGAACTGAAATGCCAAATAGATATTATAGCTGAACATTTTTTATTCAAACCATCTTAGTGCTGTAAATAAAAATGCTTCTTAATAATCATATTTGTGACTTAGTTACCTAAAGTCCCTTTGTTTAGTGTTAAATAATAAACAAATCACACTAAATGCTGTTGACAAAACTTACAAAAATCAGAGCCAATTATTATTTCATCAATTTGAAAAAGCAAAAACAGTGAGGCAGTAATGCTTTTTTGCAGAGGGGTTTAAAATTTTCGATCAAACCAACATTTGAATAGATTATCTCATCTTCAGAAAAAAAAGATGGACATGAATTGAAAGACAGAAATTCAAAGCGAATACAACCGGTGTGAGTAAGCCGTTTCCCCACTTATTTTCATCTGGAGCCTTATCAAAGATGCAACAATGATTCAACCGCAGCTGAACGAGTTTATTCCTCCCCCGGAGTGCCCTGTTGTTGAGCATTACTGGGAGAAATTCACCGACCCTTTTGCGTACATCAACAAAATATGACCAATTGTGGAGAAAACTGGAATCTGTAAAATCCGACCATCACCAGAACGGCAGCCACCTTTTGCTTGTGATGTTGACAGACTAAAGTTCACGCCACGAATACAAAGGCTTAATACTCTGGCTTCCTCCTACAGTCCAAAAATATGACTGTCAGTTTAATTGGTTTCTCTAAATTGTTCCTAGGTGTGAGTGTGTGTGTGCATGTTTGTTTGTCATGTCTGTCTCTGTGTTGCCCTGCGACAGACTGGCGACCTGTCCAGGGTGACCCCGCCTCTCGCCCGAAATGATAGCTGGAGATAGGCACCAGAAACCCTCCTGACCCCAGTAAGGGACAAGGGTGCAGGAAAATGGATGGATGGTTCAAATACCTGCAATTTTCATCGTCAGCTCCATAATTACCTGAGATAAAACCAGGTAATTCAGCTGCGGAGATAATTTTCTTCCCCAACAATTCCAATTTGTGGTTCAAGTTTCAGATTAAAGTGAAAAAACCTCTTAATTAAAAGGGATTTGCATGTTTTCACTGATGTTTCACCATTAAAATTCTGAATCGGATGAGTGATAGAACAAAGTCAATAGCAGCATGAAGTCTTAAAGCATTTCATGCTTTAGTACAGTGATCATTTTTTCGACACAGGACAAACTAGTTCGATCGCTCAGCCATTATTTTAATCGGAAATGACACGGACCAGTTGCTATGCATCAGTTAATTTTAATGACATGTTGGCAACCACAGAACATACCGGATTATCATCTCACTACGTCACTCTTTCCAGAACAGTGTTTGACACACTGTAAGAACTCTGGTTTAAATTCAACGCCATTCTTTATGTAAAGCTGGACGCTGACCTTTAACTTTAAACACATCTTAAAATTTCAAATTAAAATAAATATACATCTACTCTTGATAAAGCAACTTTTTAATAATGATAAAGCCATTAGCTCCTTTAATGGCTAGGATGATCATCTGTCTCAGGTCAGGATCTGCCAGTCACCTTCAAAGGCTTTCACACCAGAAACAACAAAGAAATTTTCCGTAGCTTTACTCTGAAGGAAACAGGTTGTGAACATATCCATTTGGAGGTCTGAAATAGCCAAATGATACAATAAAAACACAGAATAATGTGGACACATCCTGAACTGCTACTAGTATCACAAAAAAGGGGCACGCAAAGGTGAGACTCATGGTGTCTTATAGGCATGGTGATAGGACAGTCTTCATAGCTGCAGGCTCTGGTCTGTTGTTTTTTCCTAAGTTGAAACCAGGACCTCATCTGACTCCAGGCTTAGCATCTTGCGGTTTTATATTTCTTTTCCAAATGGAAGGAATCTGTGTCACAAACAAAACACAAATTAACCTTTAAAACACAGTATAGGAGTTCAGACAGGGATGCACATACAGCATCTGCAAATATACACAACAGTGTAACTGCACACTTTAACATGTTAAAACCATGTTCTTCAATGTATTTTGGTAGGTTTTTACTTCTTAGACTAACACAAAATTGTTCTTAAAGAAAATCCGTAAATAAAATCCAGTGCAACTAAGTTATGTAATTAGTAGACCCCACATGTGAGTAACTGAATTGAAGTTGGGCTAGGGAAATTACAAATGAAGACTACTCTTTTTAGACTTAAATTTGTAAAACAGAACGTAGAAAAATTACAATATTAGAAGAAATATGCCGTAATTATTGCTTTGTGGTAGTCTACCTCATAATAATCCAATAAAATACTCCGGAAAATGTGATTCCGGCGTGACAAAACGTTTAAACGTACAACAATGTGGTGGAGTGGAAGTGTAGAGTTTGGATTACCACTGATGGAGCTGAGGGATGTAGATGTCGTCCTAGAAACGATAAGAGGCGTCTCCATATTAACCCGCTGCCCAAAAACATGAAGCCTGTTACCAGCCAGAAAGCACGAGGGTCCTGTGATGAACAAAGATAGGCAGACACTTAACAGATAAACAAACAATTTTAGCTATAAGGCATGATTAACAGTAGAATTACTTACATCTTCAAAGGCGGTCGTTAAATTCATTCCAAAAGCCACCCCAATGAGGCCAAACAGGGTCAGGGAGAAGGAACCCATTGTCAGCTGCAGATTCAGACGAATCATCACATTTCGATGGCTACAGCAGGAAAGACATAGTTACATGTAGTTTTAAATATTTTCACAATTTTTCTGAAGAATCAAAGGAAGAATGGCAAAGTGGACAGAACAGCAGTTTCCAACAAGACCCTAACTGCTTATTGTGCTGACATGTCATGATCTAAAAGCAGGGTTGTACATGTTGAAATAATGTCCAATCAGGGCATGTACCTGTCCAGATTGATAAAGATGACACTCTCTGAGTCGTCTATCAGTCCCTTGAGCTCCCTGGTCTTGTTGGCGAGCTCCTCGGCCTGCATGCAGCGAAGAGATTATGATCTGAACGCACAGTCATAGTCAAAAACGAAAACATCCTCTGTTTAATTAGGTTTCCTGTTTCAGAACGAACTAGAAATCATCTGGTCCGCCCTGAAAATTAAAGATAAGTGGATAAATTCCTAGATGAAAACAGTAACTGAGACACATTGTGTCATTAACATGGAGTCGAGGTCTAAGCTTCGTTTTCCACAGAGCAACATCATCATTCTTTTTGTCTTCCGGGACTCATTTGTTGATTAGAATATTTCATCTTTTTGTCTAACTGATTCTCTGATGTACTCAGGAACATTTTACTGAACAGAATGAGTTAATGACAGGTCCAGCCCAAAGCATCGTCCCTCTACTGCAGCTCTCAAAAACTACTAATAAGTTGATTTTGCCGACAGGCTGTTTAGTTTGAATCGATGCGGTTCTGTAAATTAGACACATCTTAAATTTGAAGTTGTCTGTTTAAGTGACATTCTCATAATCATCACCTGAATCAAAAAAAGCAGTCAAAAGCAAAATTGACCTTAAAAAAAGCCATTTTTGAGTATCAGCCATCTTGACAAGTGATAAGATACCAAGTGCTTGGAAATGGCATTTTAATCCTGTCCAGATTGCTGGGATATGTTAATGAACACCTACATGCTTCAGATGAAGGGAGTTGGACTCATTCTTGAGGGCTTACAACTCGATACATGCATTTGAATAGACAGAAGTTGTATTCTTTTTTTCCACAACAACTTAATTAGTCTCCGGTTGTGAGTTGTAGTTACTCATAAAATATATGTTCATCACTGAGAAAAGTTGTCCATATAGTTGAGAACAACTAAACAAAAAAAGCTTTGAAGCAGCTTGGAAGACAAATTCAATTTGTCAGCAAAATGTGTATTTCATTTGTCATTATTTGGCAACGCGAAAAGTGCTGCATGTTTTCTCACTACAGCTGACCCTCCCACAAGTGCAGCTGGTGCACACTCATCTTGAACCGCAGGCTGCACTGAACTGAGATATATGGACTGGTGATCGATGGATCACTCATTACAAATATTGATTACTGCAGGCAGCCTACAGGAACTGAGTTGTGACATCTTATATACTTAATTAATGGCAGCTGGAATCTGTTTATTTTTTTAAGCTGAGCCTCTCCGTATGTGTCTCTATGGTGACACATCCAGCTCAGCATTATTTGGCACTTTTCAGAAGAAATTATGTTTCTTTCTTAAATATAAATGTGTCAAAAACAAGTTGCACATGTAGAAGTCTATCAATTGTTAATTGTTTTTTTAAATAAGTGATTTCCCGTCTGTTTTGCCTTTTGTTTAAAAGTAGATAAATCAAAATTTTAGTCCAAAATGCATTTGTTTTAACATTTATTGTGTATGTTAAAAAGTCAAGTCAAGTCAGAGTTTATTTATGTAGCACATTTATAACAGCCTCAGCTGACCAAAGTGCTTCCCAACAAACACAACATCACAAGTAGATAAATAATAAAATATGAATAGAATTAAGTTGAAAAAAAGAAATCACAACTACCTGCATGTAGTAATTCTCAAGTAAAAGCTCCATCTCCTCACAGTGGTCAATACCCAAATTGCTCTCCTCACTAAAAGGCAGCAACAAACACACATATATTTATCATTTAAGCATAAAAAACATGTAATAACACATATTGTTATTGCATTAAAGTGTATTTTTACTTTTCCAGTATCTATTATAAAATATTCACACCTAGCAAAAATTTTTAAATTGTGGCGTCTGTATGTATTTAACCTTCTTTACGTTGACAATTGCCTTCAGTCACATAATTGGTGAATATAATCCAACTCAGATTAGTATGGCAAAACTATAAACAGTGCACAGGGAGTCAGCAGGTTTTGGCAAGTCAGATTTAAAACTTTAAGACTATTTTAAAGCCAGGGTGAATAAAATTCAAGTCTGAAAAAACAATAAGTATAATAGATAATTGGGGGATCATGCTGGCTTGTATGGGCAAGAAACATGCATACAGGAGGGAGTGGAAAAAATAAACATCATCCAGCCAACTGGTGATATTTGCACTTACAATAGATGCAAAAAAGATAGCAGAAAGCAAAAATATATTTAAAAAATGTTATCCTTTTCCTTTCTACTTTTGCTATGCCTTTTGTCAGTCTATCAAAAATAAAATAACATCCAATTAAATAGACTTAATTCCTGATGTGTGTAAAGAGTGAAAAGTCAACTTTGACAGTTTGCGATTGATCAAAGTGTTATTTTTTTTAGTTTTCACAGAAACTACTTAACCACTGTCCTTTTAGAACTCTCACAAATTGATTTCAGTATTTAGAAACACAAATGAGATTACACGGGAACATACAAAATCCTTGGATCTGTCCATTTGGTGAGACACAATTGCTCAATCATCGCATCCTCATCCAGGATTTTCAGCAAGGACTCCTTGAAAACTTTAATGTGTGTTTCCAACTCCGACAAGCTGCCAGACAGAAAATGATAAGTTAAAACATGAAATGTCTCAATGTTTTAGGTCCAACTCTGCCATCTGATTGTGCTCTTTACCTCTTGCTGTTCTGCAGCAGAATATGCAGCTTACTTCTATCCGCAGAAACGATTTTAGGATCCACGAGTGACTCCAAGGTGTCCAGTATGCTTGGTTCGATATCATTCAACCACGTTTGCAACATGTTTACCTGTTGACACAGATTCATGAGGACACACGCACAAAAACACAGTTCCTGTTATTTTGAATGAAAGCGTTAGGCGTGTGGAACCTTGTGCTGCAGGAGGGCCTCCAATGCTCTAAACTCAAAGGGCAGAGGGTGCGCCTGCGATGCCAGCTGAGGGGCGAGCTCCAGGACCAGCCAGCGTTCCAGACTCAAACTACGATAATCCAGCACCAAAAGCGACTCTTGGGTCAGGATAACTTTCAAAGACTGAAAAGATAATATTTTGAATGAATTAAAACTTGCAATGTCATTACATAAAATGCAGACACTTTTTTTTTGTTTTTTAAAAGCGATTTTATCTGCATGTTATTGTGTGTTGTGGATGTGGATTTTAAAGTCTGTCCTTTCAAGAGTTGACTCTGATCTGTAAATATTGGCAGTGAGCAGCCAGATCAATAAAATCTTACTGATCATCTACAGGTCGGTGTTTAGGGTTGGTGATGTCTGCAGGCAGCATATCGGTGTAACACTCTGCAGAAGTAGATCTGACAACTCTGACAAAGCACCGAGGGTTGTCAACAAATCAGGTAAAAACAAGGCGTTGTAGCACAACTTTTGTTACTTTTATCTATGTTAGGCTTGCAGTTGAAAGGCTATTATCCAATAATTTCCCTTGGCTGCAGGATGGTTGTGAAGCCGCTGTTCCTTTGGCTGTTGTTCAGTCTGAGCGGGGCCCAGGAACAAAGGTGTCTGCAGTCCGCCTCAAGCTGCGATGAGTGCATCCAGGCCGGCTCTGGCTGTGCTTGGTGCAACTCCCCTCAAGCTCGTATTCGCTGTGCGACAACAGAAAAGCTGCAGAGCACTGGGTGTCATGGGAGACACATCTATAACCCTTCTGGCAGCATCCAGGTGGTAAAAAATGATAATGGGTAAGCATCATAACTAATTCAATAACCATAAGCAACTTTAATTGGGTTAAATGTCAATGGCTGTCCATGTAGTATCAAAAATGACTTGTTTTTGTAACTTTCTACTTGCACATTCTAATAGTTTTCATGTTATTATGCACTGAGAAAACTTATTAGGAGGAGCAATATAAGCTGAAATAAAGTAAACCACCACCTTTATGTTGATAAAAAACCCCAAAACTGATCGTAAAAATTGTGGATGTTTGTAAGGATTTTGCAGTCTAAAAAATCTAGTTACCTTTTAGTGTCCTTTTCAATACAAACAAAAACATTAATGTATTTTATTAAGATGCTGGGTGATGAAGCAACATAAAGTGTAGCTATAGAAATGGAAAATAAAAATAAAAATCTAAACATTGTGGTGTGAATTTGCATTTGTCCCACTTTTTCCTGGTCGCTGCCGGTTTCTCCACATTTAGACGTTGAGATTATTCCTCATTTCTCTATGCAAAACAGCTGAAGCTCAGTCAGACTGAATGCTTGCCACAAATTCTCAGTGGTATGTAGTTGTGAACTGTGACTGGGCCATCCTACCGTATCACTACAGTTTGATCTAAACATTCCCATTGCAGATTGTCTTCCATTTAGCTCCATTCATCCTCTAGCCAACTGTTCAACTTTTCTTTCCGTGCTGAAAATACTCCTACAGTAAAACACTGCCACCACCATGTGCCACCAGGAGTATATTGCATTCAGAGTGAAGTACACCTTCCCAGAACACAGATGTGCATGTGGGTCAAAGGTTTAGCTTTGGTCTCATCTGACTATTGAAGGCCTTCACAGAACAATTGTACATATACTGAGATTACACGCGCGTGAACTCTTGGACTTCTGTAGGCAATTGGTCATACTACGTTTTACTTAAGAGTATCAGACTATATGACAGTGAATACAAAGGCATACCACATTTTTCAAGTTTTCTTTCGAACATTTTGAAAGCATCATTTTTCATCCAGTAATCTATTATGATTATTTCCAGAAGGCGCCTTTTACGTTCTGAGAAATTATTTCCTGCAGGGCTGACCCAGCAGATGCCGAAGCTTTGCTCCTGCGGCCCCAGAAGGTCTCCCTCCACCTGAGGCCAGGAGTTAGAGAGTCCTTTCCTCTCATCATCTCAAAAACAACAAACCACCCTACGCCAGAGCCGATTATGGACCTCAGCAATGTACCAGCTGGAGTTCATGTCACATTCAGCAACATAACCAAAGGAAACCCGCAGCTCTTACAGGTCAGGAAGGTAATACGGAATAATGTGCTGAGGACAGTTTAACAATATTCATAGCTATTTTTCAATGTAGGTGAGTGTTGAAGCTGCTCAGTGTCCCAGTAAGAGTGGAACCTCAAACCAGAACAGAACTGGACCCTGGTCCATCCTTATCACACCCAGAGGGTTTTCAGTGAGCCTCAAGCTGGAGATAGCATTGCTGTGTAAGCCTTCAGAAAGCATCTCTGCTTATAACATGGTAAAAAAAAAATGTTTTGTTACTGAATTAATATCGCTTCCCACAGGTGAGTGTAATTGCACTAGAAGCCATGAGGAAAACAGCCCTGACTGCAGCAGCCGTGGGACTCTGGTCTGTGGCCAATGCGAGTGCTATGTACCTTACTTTGGCAAACAATGCCAGATGGATGGCGACTCCATCTCACCACAGTATGAAGATTTGTGCCGCACCGGCCCAAACGCCCCAGTCTGCAGCGGCAGGGGCATTTGTGTGGAGGGCTTCTGCGAGTGCAACAGGCGGGCAGATCCAAAAGAGACGTACACTGGACGATACTGCGAGTGCAGCAACTTTGACTGTCCACACCATAATAACAGGTATAGAACCACAAGGAAAAAAATCGCAAAGGTCTCTTTTTCATCAGTATCAAACACAACATTTTCAATGAACACCTGATAAAGATGTGCAAAAAGGAAAGAAAATATGGTGATATTTTACCATTGTATCATGATCTCAAGCTAAAAATTATAGAAAAATACCAACTTTAACTTCAGTATATAACTGTTTTTGATAAAATCCCCCTGCAATCAATACTTTGTTCAACCTTTTGCCTATAGGATGGCACTTGGTTATCTCCTATAACATTTTCCAAGGTTGGAGCATACAGAGGGAACCAGGGGGATTACTACTGCTCTTTGAACAGTCTCTCTATATCCTCCACAGTCCTGCTCCTCTCTTATTACCTCTTCTCCTCAGGTCACCTAACAAGTTCTCTGATTGGTTTAGATTGTAAACCGTGATGACCATTTTGTATCTGATGAACCATTTTGGCTGATTTTGCAAGATTTACTTTGATCATTTTTCTTTAAAAAATCTGCATTGTGGCCCATAAACAGCTTCCTGTTAGAGACCAGCAGCTTTTCATTTAAAGCTGAATGGTAATTTAAAGAGTTCATAATGTAATGGACTTTAACAAGGTCACCAGAGCTTTGGGTTTATAAATGGCTCCTCCACCACGCCCTTGAGGCGTTTCTACATTTTCACTCTTTGTTTCACCCCAAAGATTTTATGCCAAAATCTTTTTTCCCATAATTTTCTACAAATATAGAAAAGGTCTCATCAAAAAAATCATTCTTTCTTTGTTACTGTGTGATGGTCTTCATTATTCTAAAGGCCAACAGAAGAAATTAAGTTGTGGTTCTTTTAATTAGTTATAAAATAAACTAATTTTACTCAGTAGACATATAAAAAAAACTTGAAATGTGATGCATTCTTTAAAAGGTCATGAAGGTTTTGCAGCTCTATTCAGACTGAGGGATAAATGGCTCTTTAACAAGCTGTGTCTTGGCCACAGGCTGCATTGCATCAAGTTGAATAGTGGATTTCTCTCCATTTCTCACTTTGAGATGAGGCTTTATTTTAAAGTTTGTTTTTGCACATTTTTACCAGGGCTGAAAATAAATGTGGCTGCCACTGTGACTTTAGAGCCGATGCCAAAAACACTGATGTTGAAACATTTCTATTTACCAGACTCTGCGGAGGCAATGGGAGGTGTGAATGTGGGAGGTGTGTGTGTAACAGTGAGTGGATCGGCAGTGCCTGCAGCTGCTCCATGGAAACCGCTTCCTGTATGGCCAAAAACCAAATGCTGTGCAACGCCAGAGGCGTGTGTGAATGCGGAAAGTGTCAGTGTGTGGATCGGTACATCGGTGCGACCTGCGAGGAATGCCCTGATTGTGTGGAAGTTTGTCAGGATCATGCTGCGTGTATGGAGTGCCGAGCGTTTCGAACCGGAGCAAAAAAGGACACGTGAGAACAGATATTTATCTTAAACCACCTGAACTGTATGAAATGTTTTGTGTGCACTGCTGCATGGAAGAGCAGAACCAGTTTCTTACAGAGGTGTTAGTTGCGATCATATTTAAATAACTTGGATCTGTTTTTTTCCCCTCAGCTGCGACAGACGGTGTGCCCACCTCAATGTTGAAATTGTTGAGACAAAAGATGAGCTTCAGGGAAAACTCTGTAAAGTGAGGACCTTTGAGGACTTTTGCTACTTCTTCTTCTCAATCCTGCCCTCTAGTGGACAGTTTGCTGTTGCTCGAGCTAAGGAGTGCTGATCAACCCGTCAAGCTGTACCTGTTTGAACACCCTAACACTAATAAGTCTATTTACAGTATGTCTAATTAACTTTTCTGTTTTCTGATGAACATGATTGGTAAGAGAATGTCTAGAAAAAAGGAAGACAACGTACGCCCATTCGCATGATGATGCAGTTGTTTCTGGTGCTGAGGCTGGTGCTGTGTTGGAAGCGAAGGTCTCTGGCCTGAAGCTGAAGCTCCTGGCAAAGTTCTGTCTTCTTCTTTTCTGGAAAATAAAAAGGCATCACAGGAGAAATATCTGTTATCAACAGCATTTTTTTTTTGCTATGTAAACAGTTTCACATTTGGTTACATTTCAACTACAAACTAAGTATTTTTGGGGGAATTTTACAAGAAAATGGACACAAAGCAAAGCAAATGGGGAAAAACAAGAGTTTGCATGGTTACATTTAATATAAAGTAATCTGAAATGTGATATACAAGTATATTCAAATAAACTAAATTATTTTATAAAGAAGCTTTCTGCCACAGGACATCCTGACAGGCTGGGCAAGGAGAACATGGAGCAGAGAAGCAGATCTACCCATATAAGACCAATATTTGAGATTTTGACTAGCACTGAAAATGAAATACATCATCGCCATTGTGAAACACAATGATGGCAGCATTGTGCTGTCCCAACAGACTGAAACGCACAGCCAAAGCTACAATAGACATGTTTCTACCAAAGAGTATTCATGTTTTTGAATGAAAATGTATAAACTGCAGCTCCCAGGAGTTCTCCAAATAATCTGACTGAGTTTTAGCTCTTTTGTGAAGGAGAATGTCCAAAAACACTTTAATGACAGGAGGCTCTATAAGGTGTTGACTGATTTTCCTTCCAACTTCCAACTATATACTACTTTGTGTTGATCTATCTATCTAGATCTACCTATCCATCAATGACACACATAGAAGTTTGTGGTAACAACACACATACAAAAGGTTCAAGGCCAGGGCTATGAATGCTTTCTGTTTCTGGCTTAAGAAGTGTATACAGCTGGTATATTTAAATGACATATACAAATCTAAGAACCAACAATCAGTCTCTGTTGAAAAGATTTTCTAACACTTACCAAAGGATGTCACATTTCCCTCCAGATCAAACTTCATCTGTTAAGAAAATGGGACATAGAACTCGTTAATGACATTCAGCAGCCCTGATTTAAATCTATTTCACCACTGAACGTAACAACTTCAAGGCCTTGTGTAAGTCCAATATCTATGAAATCCAATAGCATCAATAATATCAGGTTTACCAGTGAAACATAAGCAACAGCAGTAATACCAGTTACACAACTCTTCAGAGTTGATTATCTCACCACATTGAAAGTTGGAGACACAGTGGACAGAGGGGCATCGGTAACTCGGCTGCGCACAGCAGACACTGGTGAAAGAAAAGCAAAGCTACACTTTAAAGACACTTTTTTCATTCTTTGGCTATAAATATGCAACAATATGCTTTTCAAAAGTGTAAAAAGGCAGCAGCTGGGTAAAAAACAGGGGTAGAATCTGGTGAAGGGGTAAAGTGACCCAGAGCAAATCAGTCACTGACAAATGATTGTGAAGCTTTGTCTTTTCATCATTCTTATCTGCAGCTCTACATTCAACTAAACCAGTGGTGGGCAATTCCAGGCCTCGAGAACCGGTGTCCTGCAACTCTTAGATGTCTCCCTGGTCCAACACACTTCAATCAAAAAGCTGAATCACCTCCTAAGCGCAGTCAGGTTCTCCAGAATCCTGCTAAAGACCTCATTGTTTGATTCAGGTGTGTTGAAGTAGAGACACATCTAAAAAGTTGCAGGACATCAGCTCTCAAGGCCTGGAGTTGCCCAACCTGAACTAAACGGTTTGAGTTACATAATCGAAAAGCAAAAGCAAAGCTAGTTGCATGCATATGTGTGGAATATTTGTTGTTGTGGTTAATAAAATAAAGATTTTCCAGTAGTGTTGATAATAAATAGAAAACGTTGTTAGAATCAGTCTGTCACAAAGACCCAGTTGTTTCCATCTCTTCAGTTGTATCCATAAAAAACCCAAACATAGCTCAGTTTGGCAGACACACAGTATCCTGTCTACAATGAGGTAAATCCTGCACCACCTTAGCAACTGCAGGATTTACCTCATATATGAGATGATCAAATCTGCATTTTTTTTTCTCAAATACATAACCATCAGACAGTAGTCGTCTGTTGTGAATAGTTCCATAAAGCCTGACACCTTTTCTGCTTGTCCACGTGTTGCTCACTTTTCTTTATTTTCAAGAGAACTGGCTAGGATGGACAAACGGTAAAAAATTCTAAACATTTAAAAAATTTCTAAGACCTACAAAGCAAAACGTGTTTTTATGCTAATACGAGCCACAAGACACCTCAGACTTAACAAAGGTGTCTCAGTTACCTGTAAATAAAGTGACTTAAGCTAATCTGTGCAAATCTTACCAGGCCAGGCTGCTCCTCCTGGCGGCAGGATGCTCTTCGTGAGCCCAGCAGACTGATACCTCCTGTAAAGACTTCTTAATAACAAAGGCCTCTGATAACATGTGGAATTAGAGCCAATATCCCCGTAGCTGCTGCTGAGCAAGCCCGCCTTTCTACTCCCAGTTTGCCTCAGCTGGTGTGCAAGTATGGGTCCATTGAAGAGGATCAGAGTTTGACTCCCACCAAATCGTGAGCAGAAGGAGCTGAAGACTCGTTTTCTAACAGATGACATCCTGGGAAAGTTCATGCAGTCAGCAAACAGTAGCAGTCGGTGCAACTTTACCTCCATCACAACCAAACATAGACTGAAAAATGTTACTGGGAAAATACACACAGGGCAGCATCAGCCTAAATAAAAAAGAGTAATGAAAATACTTGAGTCATCTCCTGAGTTGTCCAAACTTGTATGAGCCCATAGTGTCGCAGGCAGCAACAAGAGAGGAAAGTCGTAGCAATAACTTTAGAGTAAACTCAGTTGGTGTAGTTTTCAGCAGTTTCTCTGTAATTGTTGAATTGGTTAACCTTCCTCTCAATGTTTTCACAATGTGCTCTGGACTTCCGCTTTTACCTGCTAACTCTTCGTATGTACTTTTAGTCCGTTCAGAGAAAAACCAAAACCTCCAGGAAGATAAGCTGGACACATACCGCTAACTATCGGCTCTCCTGACTGAAAACTTAGGGCTGCTTCTCCAAGAAAACAACACCTCCTCCAAGCTAGCAGGACCGGAGGACAGGAGCAAGAGCACCCTCCACAATGCACCGCGGAGACCGACGCTCAAAGATCGTCTCTGCTGAAGACAATCACTCTGTAGACACTGTTAGTGTCTATTTAAAAAAATATTTTTTTAAACGAAAATATTTGATTTTCGTTTAAAATCAAATATTATATTATTTATTTATATAATTATAATTTATATTATTATAAAAATAATTTAATTGGTGAGTTAAAAACGATAATTTAGATCAGCAGCGTTCAAACTTTGTGTCACGTGGGGCAAAAATGATCAATATGATATTTTAAAAATGTAAGAAGCGCAAATACAGCAATTCTTTTAAGTTTACCTGCTCAAAAATAAACTGAATATGTAATATTTTGCTGGAATAAATCATTCAGTTTGTTTCTATGAGTCATTACAGTGCATCTACACCATGTCATAGTGATATTTACCACGATGAGCACTCACATTAAACTAATTTTTAAGTGTAGCTGTGATTCGTGCCTAATGAGGCTTTGGTTTAGCCTCAAAGTTGTTCATATGTGAGCCGTGGTTCAAACAAAAAGTCTGTGCAAAAGAAAGAAAGATTAGCTACATTAGGCGGGAAGGGGTGGGGGGTTACATAAACGAAATTGACAAATTTACTTACGGGTGTTTACGAGTGTTTCTCTCAAATTCGAATTGTTAAAGGAGTGTGTGCGCAGGCGCAAAGCATCAGCATCTTCAGGTCAGCTGGATGCAGACCTAACCGGAAGGATGCTGCGAGTCGGGAGGAAGTAGTGCGAATTGTGTTTTTTGATGCCGTGACACTTTGCGCCGTTTTCTCTTGGTGTCAAATACCATTGTTTCCATTATGTTCCCATCCTGTTACTCTAAACCTGCAGACAGCGGAGGCAAGAGGAGCTCCGTCGCTAAGCTGCTGCTGGGAGTGTTCGTGGTGTATATGCTGCACACCGCCTGGCTGCTGTACGGCTTCCTCAACACCAAACCCTGCGATGGAGGCAGGGGAGAGCCCTGCATTGCTTCATACCTGACAGCCAAACCCAGACTGCAGGTTAGTACAGGATTTTTTTCTTAATAGATCAAATCATGATGGAAAATAAATGAAAATCAAGCAGATTTATTTAGCTCAACACACAATATTCTTTGTCTACTTATGTAACATTTATCTGCATAAAGCTCTTTTTCATAAAAATTAGACATTTAGCTTAATCTGTTTATCAGCCATATAATTAAGTTGAAATAAAAAACGATCTATAATAGATTTAATTTAGCTTTAACCACAAAATGTATAAAGTGTCTGATTAAGGTATGCCCTGTACAGATAAATGTTTCTCCATAGAATAATCAGTCTGACTTCAGCACCCATGATAGTTGCATTTTTAAGTATTTGCTCTTGTTTAGTTTTAAATCACATTTCTTTTTCATGATGTACCCTTTTATTCAGATGAGCGTCTTTACCTGCCTTGTGCCAGATAACAGCCAACTCACCCTCGCTCTAAGAGTTGACCTCTTTGACCCTCACTCTACGTTTGAGAGGTGGGTTTGACACAACAGAGCAGCTACATAATGTTTTACAATATTTTACAAACCACACATTTCTATATGCTTTACTGTGATTGTATGTAAATAAATAAACAAACACAAAGTCATATATATTTGTGAAGAGGAAGGAAAAGGATGCATGGTTTCAACATTTTGTACAAATTAAAATCTTAAAATTGTTTTCAGCTTTATGCAAATATTTTATTAAATCCCCTTTTTGAGCTTTTTAACAGCCAGCCTGTCAGGCTCATTGGTTACACTGGGCTTTATTTTGGGTTATCACAGTAAAGATTGATAACCCAGAGACGAATGTTTTCAAAGGGTGTAAATACCATCATTTTGAACTTTGTATACAAAAAACATGTTTTTCTTTATTTTTATTTTTTTTTAAAATAGATCTATATTCCACAAACAGCAGGATGTCTCCATGTTTCTCCAGACAGGTGAGCGTCTCTCTGCCAGAGGAGACTCAGAATAATGGCTCTCTGTACGCAGTTGTTTATGTTCACAAAGCTGGTGTTTCACCCCTGGAGGACCGGAAAGAAGTCCACTACGCTGCTCATCTGACCACATACATAACTCCTCCACGCACAAAAGGCCAGAAGGCCTCAATGAAGGTACCTCCTGACGATAGTGTCTAATACCGTGTCCCAGTTCAACCCTATGTCACCGTGGCTTTGCCAGAAATCAGATATCTTTGTATTTCCACCCGAAGCGTGAATCTCAAAGGCCTGTGTCGCACTGGAGACCACACCTGTCCATCACTGTGATGTCAGAGGAGTTCAGCTTCAGCAAGGCAGGGCTTCCCAGTGATGTGCGACGGTACATGAGAATGTAAGTGAACAGGATTCACTGCTGCCGCACATACCGGTTACTGGAGTGATGGAAAAACCAGGGCATCAAAAATGAAGCTTCTGCTGTTAATAAATAAATTATGAACATTGAGTTTCCATTCAGCTCTGGAAACCAATAGGTCTTAAAGCAAAACATAATCATCATTTATTGCATGGAAGGAGCAAAACTATATTTCAAGATTTCATTTAGGCACAAACATTTAGAAAGATAGGTGACATGAAAATGTATTTGTTGTTTAGAGAAACAAAACAAAACACACAAGCTAAGCCATGATGCAAAAGAACTAGACATTAGGGAAACAATTTGATTGAAAAATTGTTTCATAACCAGGGATGAAAGACGTCCTCAGAACAATACAGAAATCTTAGAATTAGCAAGATATAGATCCATAAACCCTAATAACAGCATTTTTTTTCTTTGAGGAAATAGAACATACTAACCAAATACTTTTTGAACCTTTCACACCTTTCTTAGAATGTTCCTTTTTTCTCTTCTTCTCTGCTTGCAGATCCCAGGAGGGCAGACGGATGACGTATCTGCCTCTGCTGCTGGTCAATGAGCTCAGCTGCAGAGTCAAAGACCTCATGGTAGGAGGGCGACCCACACAGATTCTTATAGGATCAAACATGTTGGTGTTTTCAGGTCAGACCGATTCCACACTCTTGCTTTGACAGGAGATCAACAGCAGCAGCGTGCAGCTCCCTCTAACTGTGTCATATGAAGGAATCTCTTTGAGGACGTTCAGGTTTTGGATCCACCTGCATGACATAGTTTATTCCCTCCGACAGTTTGGTGAGCCGGGATGCAAGTTGTGTTTTCCTAAGATATGAAATGAGGCTGTGGATGAATCTGAAATCATTCCAGTGTAATAAATTGTTCTACATTCTCTATAGGTTTCACTGAGGAGAATATTGATGAGATTAAAGAGACTTTAATAGGATCCAACCTTTACCTGTTAGTGCTCACTGCACTCATCACATCTATACAGGTAAGAGCACACAACATAAGTGCAAAAGATTGCTTTTGGTAGAATGCTTCATGCACTTGGAACTTGTTTAAATTAAATCCTGTTACAATAAACTTGGTGTTATTGTTACTGCGATTTTAGACAATGGACCAACACAACGTAGTGTGTGATTGAGAAGCTGAGAAATTTCCAAAATCTTTTACTAAGCAAAATCTGAAAAGTGTGGCAGGCATTTGTATTCAGCAGCAGATTATTTTGCTTTCGACTTGTGCCGACTCTGGTTACGCACAGGGCCCAGGACCAGCATGGAAGGGATTTTATACAAATCAACATCACAGTGTTGAGAATCATTAATTATTAATATTTACTTTCCTTCAACTTCACATTTCTCTGACTTCTTCTTGGCCTACTGCATGAAATCCAAATACATGAAGGTTTGTGGTAGTAAATATGACAAAAAGAGAAAATACTTAAGAGGTACAAATATTTTGAAAGGTATTCTGAGGATTAGTATTGTAACTCTTACATGTTCTAAATAAATGTAGCCTCCAAATGTATTAAAAGTATACCTATTTTAATTTATAGCAATAACTGTATAATTCGCAGCTCATTTGTGAATTTCTGGCTCTGAAAAACGACGTTTGCTCATGGGCGAAAAAAAAGAGCATGGTGGGAATGTCGAGGAAGTCAGGTCATTTTTATCTTCTCTTCCATATTAGAAACATTCCTTTGACCAAACATCGACTGTAACTGAACGACCGCATCCTTTCCTCTGTTCCACTTCCAGTTTTATGGCGCTGTCTCGGCACTTTGCTGATTTTCCTCCATCTGCTGGAGGAGACCAGTCTGCTGGTGCTCCTTCCTGTCGGACTGGGAGCGTGTGTAGAGGTACTCGCCATGACCGGTTCCTTCAAACTAAAAATAGTTAAACCAAAGTAAAGCATCCTGAACTCAATAACCCTTCATCCCACCAGGTGTGGAAGGTGTTTAAAGTGTTTAAAATCCATCTAGGCAGGAGGTTTCATGTAAGTTTGCTGTTTTATCTAAATAATATTTCACGTATAAATGACTTGAGCCTGTGAAAGCCGCCTCTTATCTCATCGCAGACAAACAAGCTGGATGAAGAGGAGCGAAAGACGGTGGAATACGACACACAGGTGATTTAAATAGTCTCTCTGAGACATCAGAGTTAATGATGTGCCTCTGGCTTTGTTTGATTTCAGTGCTTTGTGCTTTTTCCCCTGCAGGCCTCCAGATACTTGTCCTACTTGGTGTATCCTCTGTGCATCAGCGGCGCCGTTTTCTCTCTGGGCTACATACGCCAAAAGAAGTGAGCTCATTCAGAGATTCACCCACCTGCTTCAATTCATAAGTATAAGGCCTCATATCAGAAAACATTTAAATGCTTCATTCCAGCGCTCACATAGATTTCTTTCCTTCGGGCTCTTTTGTTCAGCGATGAAGCAAATTTAGAAGTCAGGTTAAAATCAGAATTGAAAAATTGGTGATAATAAGTAATATTTTATTTAGCAAACAGACTACATTTGTTATACAAGTCCGAGGAACAATGAGTGATCATTATATTCACTGTAAACTGTGCTATGTTGACAGTTACTATTCTTGGCTGGTCAACACCCTGGTTACTGGTGAGTTTCTTTACATTTCTCCACAGACTGGCTCCTCCAAGTCAGATCATTATGTGTAACATGTTTTCTAGATACACGTTTTGTGCATCGGATGTGTTGTGTAGATCATACCTTCTGTGTCTGTATTTTCCCCAGGTGTGTATGCACTTGGCTTCTTATCTATGGCCCCTCAGCTCTTCATCAACGACAAGGTCTGATAAACCAGAATCAACCAATGTCACATCCTCAATTGTCCTCATTCAGCAAAATTGTGACTAAATGATTCTGATATTTTGCAGTACATTGCATAAGAATTCACACTTCTTGAATTTTGCTTTACAACCACAAACTTGTGATAAAGCCTCCTCTTAGTAAGTAGAAGGAAAAATAACTATCAAAAGTGTGGATTTGGACTCAGCCGGCCAGAGTAAAAAGCATACAGTATGTCTACCAGCTTTATAAACCTTTTGCACTTTTGTCTTTGCAAAACAGCTCAAGCAATGTCCGATTGGACAGAGTGAACAACAATTCTTGATGCAGATAATATTTGATTATTGCAACACATTAATCACCTGTGCTTATGAAAAGCATGCCCATAGGATAGCACTGCTACCAACAAGTTTCACATTGTTTATAGTATTTTAAAAGTAATGTGCTGTATTACTTTTCATTCCTACATTCTGTTTGATTTATGGACAAAATAAATGCATCTGCATCTGATCAGAACACCTGCTAGTTCTAATTGCTCTGCTGGATTTCCAAAGCTTGGGATATTCTTTTTTCTTTTTATCCTAACCTTTTTACTTCTCCACAGTCTTACCTGGGCTATCTGCTGTGATTCTTGTATTTTATGATGCCATTTCCTCTAATATTCTCCAGCAGAACTACTCAGAACAGCTGGATTTACACTGAAAGTAAATTGCATGCATGGCAACTTCATTTACCAATTAGGCAGTTGGTTGCATTAGATTTAATTTAGGGTCAATAAAACTACAAGTCCAGAGTTTTTAGCTTCTTATTTGTAGCATAAAGAAAAGAAAAGAAAACAAAAAAAACATTTAAATTTTACATCATAAGTGTGCTCTCGTTTGTGGTTGTTACAAAATAATTCCAGTAAAATACGGCAAAGTTTGTGGTTGTAACATGGTAGAAAGTGAAAAAGAATCAAGACATATGAATACTTCAGCAAGGTACTGTAAGCTACTTTAAAAAAAGAGAAGGCTAACAATTATATTTTTTTATTTCCGTCTGTCTAACAGTTGAAGTCTGTGAGCCACCTGCAGGGGGCAGTGTTGATGTACAGAGTGAGCACCTCCCTCATTTCCTATTGCTAAAACATGCTGGCTACCACAGCTGGCATCATGGCCAGAATGATGCACCTTTGAAATTCAACTTTTCAGTAACTATTAATAATCTGCTTTCCTCACCAGGGGGTGAACACACTGATTTCAGATTTGTGCGCCTGCGCTTCCTTCTACTCCTCATCTGTTCCTTTCACCTCCTCGCATCAGCTGTCCTGCTTTAGAGACGAGCTCCTCTTCCTCCTGTACCTCTTCCAGCGAAGGTAACCCTAACGTGGTTCAGTACAAACACAGAGGAAGTACACAGTGTTCACAGTGTTCAGTACAAACACTGTGGAAGAACCAGAAGCTAGAACTGCATTAACTGTACTCCATAAGAATAAATTATTGTGTATTGATTTCCCGCTGGCCTCTGTCATTTTCACCAGATGTTACTCTTCAATTCCTAAAAGAAGAGAGAGTGTTTCTAAGAAGGTGAAGACACAGTGAATGAGGAAGACAAGCGGACGTGTTGAAGAGCCAGTGGACAACACCGCATACGGCCCATCTGCCTCCGTTCAGCTGGGACCGATTGACCTCAAAGACGGGAACAAGACAGGAACCTCCGCCGGGTGGTGACTGACTGATCTGAGACCAGCGGTTTTTGCTTCTAGCTCTCCATGTCTGCATTTGCAGAGCTGATGCTTTTGGTTTTTTAGTTAAACTTTCATTTCACTGTTGAAAAGAGTGAACACAGTGAAGTAGAGAGGCTTTATCCTTGGTTACTCTCCAGCTCCATTGATGGCATCGGTTCACCTCCTGTAGCGTTCTTCATTTTGCTGTGGTGTTGTAACAGATCAAGTATTATTTAAACAATCACCTTTGGTTTCCAACTTAAATAATAATAGCATAAACTCATCCACTCTGGATTCATCAAAGTTTAGTAAGAACCAGGTATCATTTGTTATTGTTTCCTTTCTTGATGAGTAAGCACTTGTATTTGTATTAGTCTGTCATGTAAAATTCCAATAAAATATGTTAAAAGTTTGACATTTGCTTCAGCTGTATTAATTTTTTTGTTATTTTCCTCAGCTTAGGGAAAATCTACAAATGAACAAAACATCTGGGCCTGATTATGTAACGGATGTAACAGAATGAGAGGGAATGTGCACGTCTGTGTGGGAAGGAAAGAAACTGTCTGACTGGTTTGTTGGTTTGTTTACATGTACAACAAATGCGTGACATTGCTTTGACATTCCACTTCACTTCAGGACACTGTAAATTCTTGAAAGGTGTGTTGTGCAGTACAGCAACTGTAACCGCTCATCTATTTTGTAAAATAAACAGGAGACATGAGTGAGAGAAGAGCCTGCTAAAAGAACAATATCATCACGATAGCTGTTAAATTTCAATAGCTTAATAATTCAAGTAATTGAAAAGTTACTTAAAACGTAATAAAAGGTATCACTATGTCATCTTCAAATAATGCCAAAAGTTTTCACTTCTGATTTGAATATTTACCTTTCAGTGTTCTTGAATTGCAGAAAGGAAAGTTAGACAACAATAATCTCCGACTGTGACTGGCAGCTGGTGAATAAAAGCCAAGTATCTGTGAAACCTCAGCCAACATCGAGGAATGTCCTTCACAATGAGGCAACCGTTGGCTTGATGCCACCATGGTGGCTGGTGTGGGAGGATCTCCTTCTGCTGCTTGCTTTAAAGCAAACACCTGAAACTACACAAACACACACGCACACACACACACACAAGGAGCTGAACACAACAAGTTTGACCGCTGACTGCAAACTTTAACTCCAGAAGATGTTACTTAGTTTTGTGATCCTCTTCTTCCTCTTCTCTCCAGGTGAGTCTGCTGACCTCTGAAAAATCTATCAAATGGACTTTTATGCACAAAGTTATTAGTAAGTAAGTAGTTTAGTTTATGAGCAGGAATGAGAAATAATCCTGAAAGGAGACTGTAATGTTCGTTGCACAGAACTTACAGTGAAATGCAGGTTTAAATTAGCTACCAGCATTCTGTACTTTTCTTTTTCTTTTTTACTAGAACTGTTCATAATTTACATTTTCATATGTTTCTGTTTATTCTCAGATTGGATAGATTTAAGGAAAAGTCTCACCTGACATTTCTGTTAATGTTTTTGGTTTGGTAGGCCTTAAGCTTCACAGTTTACTTTGGATCTTGTCTGGTGTCAGTTTTCCACAACGTGCTGTTCAATGTCTGTCATGAGGAAACAAGGTGTTCAAATAGTTTTGTAATTTGAAATATTCTTTCTTACACATTTGTTCTGCTTTTATACCTCCAAACTTCATTGTTTCACATCAAACCTATTTTCATATCAGATAAACATAAAAAAAGGAAGAGTAATTTTTAAAGTAGCATTTATTTATTAAGAAAAAACTGCAAATCAAGCTCGCTCTTTGTAAAAGAATAACTTCATGTGATTAACCACAATTTTAGGTGTAATTTTTCTAGCTACATTACTTAGCTAATTAGAAGCATGAAGGAGGCTAAAATACCTCAAACAGAAGCACATCCTGCCCAGAAATTTAATAACAGATCAGAAGTAGTCACTGACATCTTAAGACAAAGTGTCTAAATTCAAGTAGTTTAACATTCTTAATGTTTTTCTTGCTTTTTGAGACCTGAAAAATGCCTACATTGAATTCCACAATGTGTTACTTCATGTGTCTTTACTTAAAGATGCAACCATTTATTCTACTGTGGGCAGCACCAAGCTGTTTTTAAAGGAAGATAAAGCTCATCTGTCGAATATTGATAGGATAAAATAAATTCAGCCATTGAACAAACTTGGAAAGACCTTCAGGAACCCAGGGGAACTACTGAACAAAGTCACTGTAAATAACTTGAGGCAAGACTGACTTCTTAGAAACAAAGTATGAAGGAATCAAGGATGACTCAGGATTTGTTTACAGCTTTTTATATAATCAGGTGGGACAGCTGGGAGGAGAGCTGTCAAACCAGACACAGTTAATGGATCAGAATTGAACTTTTCACTTGTTCAAGAGGATATAACTTTACTTTGAGCTTGAACTGACTTCGTTTAAGTATTAGGATTAAATGCTCAGAGCGATGCTTAAATCTGATAACACTCAAGGGGCGGAAAGCATACTAACAGCACCGAAACTATTTATTAAACCAGCCTGCCTGACCAGTTTCAGCATTGCTGTCAATGTTTTCAAGGAATATTCTTTAACCATCTTGTTTAAATATAAAAACTGGAGTCAAAAGCACTTTCATCTAGAAAACAGAAACCAAGATTTGCAGATACAGGACAGAAAAAGTGGGGAGTTACTTTACCCTGTCCTTTTGTTGAATATTGAAATCAACCATAAATGAAAATCTACTTCAACTTAAAAGATTCCACTGGCACCATCTCCACTTTGTCTCTTGTGATGCTTTACATCATTCCTGGAATATTATTCCATCATTAACCTGGCTTTACCTCTGGTTTCTGTCCAGCAACGTCTCTGCAGTGCTACGTGTGCAGCTCCTCCACCACCAATGAAGAATGCAACCAGAACAACCAGAAGTGTCAGCAGCCACTTGACACCTGCATGACCATCGTGGACACTTTGGGTAATAATCAACACATTTTCCGTGCCTCGCTAAACTAATGAAACCCTTTGAACTTTATGTCCCCCCCCTTCTGTGTGTCACAGACCTAAAAATTCAACACATTTTACAGGGATTAACATCACAAACACAAAATAAGGCTTGACTTTGATGTCAACTAATTCTTATGCGAGTCCACATTGGAGCACTTGACTTTGACTGCTGGATGTAATCTGCAGAGTTAAATTTTCCCACCATACAAAGTATTGATCGTACCATTTGCCATGTTCCTGCCATGGCTTGATGCGAACCGTAGCTGGGCTTTCTTTCTACAAGGCCATTCGTCATGGCACATTTTCTGGGTGAATGCCTCATTGATTTTCACAGATTTTCCCACCCAAGCTGTTGCCATCTTTCCCAGCTGGTCAGTTTAGGTAAATGTCCATGTCTTGACAGCTGTGCCATACTCTCTCCCTCTCCAGATGAACTAAACAAAGCTTTGTGAGATCTTCAAAGGTTGTTTTATAAACTATCCCTGTTTTAAACTTCTCCATCTCGCCCCAGACCCGTCTGTTGTGTTCCTTGGTCTTCATGACAATGTTAGTTCTCTAGTCTTTTCTAATAAGGACATTCACAGCACAGCTGGGTTTAAATGAGATATACTTGAACCGAATTGGACAATATTTGTTATATAAACCCTGAAGATGGTGAGTTGACATTTTTGTGGTATTGCAAAAGAAAACAAAAGCAAAAAAATACTTTGCATACTACTTTGTATTGACCTGTCACATAAAATCCCAGTAAAATACATTTAAATTTGTGGTTTCAATGTGACAAATCTGCATAGTTCATGCATAATTTGTGTGCATCAGAAGGTTGCTGTATCGTAACAGCTGCATGTGTTGTTCAGGTTACATGAAAGCCATCGTGAAGCAATGCGCCAGCAGCTTCACATGCAAGGGGGCAGCATCCACCGCCTCAATGGACGCAGATGGAAACGGAAACACCGTCAACTGCTGCAACTACGACATGTGCAACATGAGCGCGGCGGACCCTGTTCACTCACACAAGGCGCTGCTGCTGCTTCTGACTGGAGGCGTTTCACTGCTGCTAACGCACTGAGGCCAGCCACAGGCTAAAAAAAATCCTGTAAATACTGTAAATCTATAAAGATTTATTTATGTATATATGTTTGAAGATTTATTACAAGTACAGCTGTAAAATTTGTAATGTGGAACATCCTTCATGCCTTATTTATGACAAAGACTCATTAAAATGGAAACTTGGCAAAAATCACAAATTGTTGCAACTGTATTAAAATTTTAAAAATAAATCAGACCACTGACAGCAAACACTAACCGACTTTCATCTCAACATTATTTTATTTTTCCTCCTATTTAACAAGATGGCAGATTCAGCCAAGAAGACAAAATAAAAACCAGTGTTTACTATTATTACGGGTTCTGTACAATTCATCAGTGATACACACCAGTATAGCTTACAATATACCAACATGAGCAGAATTACGCAACAACACTGAGATAAAATAGTTTCTGATGGTTCTTTTTTTTTGTCATATGCGTATGTTTTGAAATATTTTAATCCACATCAGAACCAGATGTTCGATCTCGTTTCATTGCTGGTTGAACACGAGACAAACATTTGAGTTTATTCGGATTAAATCCATCAAAACAAGTGTTTTATATTTTCCTTTTAGGTGCTGTGCAAATATGCTCTTCTCCTTATCAGTATATCATGCTACACCAGTACGGTGGTCAGGATGTTTCCTGTCGTCACGCTGCAGGTGATCAGCGCAACGAGTTCCAGTCCGGATGTTTGTTTACCTGTGAGACTGTTGCTAGGAGGAGCATTTTTAAAGTGTTGCGCCTGACAGAAACGAGGGACTCAAAGGTTCTGGGTGCGGGTTTGGTTTTGGCCCAGCAAAGTGCAGGTTTGGTGCTGCTGAAAGGTGATCGGAAACACGACGGCGTAACGCAGGTTTTCCCGTGACGAGTAAATATCAGGAGGGAGTAAAGAGGAGTAGATGCCTTACTTACATAAATAGTTTAAGTCTAACTTATTTCACCATTTTTGCTCATCCCTCTTTCCTGGGATTGAAGCTATGGGAAGAAAGACCGTCACTGCTTCAAAAACAACATATAAAACCATGGAGCCAGCCAGCCAACGAAAAGGAAAGATTAAACTGGGAAGCTGAAAGTGTCCTGGAAGTGGTGGCGTGTCACCCAGACAGGTTTGAATTCTTCACATTTAGAGTCTTTAAAACCAGCTCAGAGAGGAGCGGAGGAAGACCTGTGAGAAGGAAAGAGTCAGTCGAACAGAGACAAAGGAAGAGGACAGTGTGCCGTTTTTCCAGAAAGTCCTGAATGGTAAATTCCTGTTCCTCCCTCTGTCTCCTCTGTAATTTGAGTTTATAAATAAAAGCTGGTGAGACAGAGGAAACACAGGAGAAGACGACAGGCTGCTGTCCCATAGCAAACCCCGTCTCTCTTGTTGAAAACGTCTGTATAAAGCAATGTCTGATACCGAATCAGAGCAGAAAATATCTCTGAGGTCTGATCTGCCAGCTCTCCGCTTTCGCTGATTGCAAAGTTCAAAACCGAGGTTGAAAACGTTCGATTGACTTCAACAAAACACTCACAGACGGCTGCTGGCTGAAGTCCACTCCCTCTGTTTGGTTTCACAGAGATATGTTTCAGATTAACCACAGTCCAACCCGTCCTTCCCCCTGATGTCAGCAGCTCAAGCTTAAAAATCTCTCCCATGATAGTGTTTGATACCTTTATAAGCTTTTATAAACCTTCAGGTCCAGCTTAAAAATCAACTCAGGTCTCCTTCTCTGCCAGGGGAGCAGCCAAGCCTCTGATTCAGGAAGTGTTTCTGCTCTGATCTTCTATTAAATAAAGTCACAGTGGTTAAAATAGGACTGAGGAAAGTGATTGAACCAGAGTGCAGCCATTGTCCACTCCTGCTGCTGCTGCTGTTTCTGTCTGCTCTGAGGACTGACACACACAGGGTATCCACGAGTCTCCTGTAGAGGGGGCTAGTGAGGGCGGGAGTGGGCCATCATTCTCAGCCGTGACTGGTCGATGACGTCCAAGAGGTTCTTGGCGTCGACGGCGAGAGCGTGAGCCGCCGTCAGCATCTGCTTCTTGTAGTCTTGTTGGAGACTAAGATAAAAATGAAAAAAAAGTATTTATTAGTGGTAATCCATAATAATAGGTTTACATATAATATGATTTAGTCTACATGGAGAAAAGCAATATTGCCTCATCAGCATAAAAGTCAGAAATTCTGGACAGATTTCAGCTGTTCATCTAGAGGGGAAGAATCACACCACCAATAAAACAAAATGCCACTTGTAGATTTTCGGATAATTAATTGCAGTTCATAGAATTAATTGAATAACTCATTAAAGTACTGCATCTTGTAGAGAGAAGGACAATTTCCTATTAGAACAATAAACTGTGCCAACAATCCACACTGCACCTCTCTGCCAAATGAAATTGGTCATGATGTTTCCCTCTCCTTTCAGTTAATGCTCTACTGCATTACCTCGTCATCACATATTGTTGGGCTAACTTCATCTTTCCAATCAGCTCTGCCAGGTCAGAGTTCAACAGCTTCTGGGCCATCTCGATCTGTTAAAGGCAAAGAGCATTAAAACGTCTGATGCAAGTTACATTTGCAGTCGGTTAGTGAAAGTGCAGCTGGTGTTTCCACCTCTCTGTGTGTGCTGGCTGGAAGTTGAGGTAGAGTCTCATCGACTGTGGCCAGTAACGTCCTCAGAGCCAGACCCACATCCTGAAACAGATTTGAAGACTCATTAGGGTTATATTGAAAACATAAGAACAAAGGGTTTACAAAAATGTTTTTTATGTAGGAACTAATAGGCTTTTATGGAGGAAGTGAATCAGAAATCAATTAGAAAGTGAAACGGATGGGTCCGTTACCTTAACCATGGGGACGTATTCTTCTGGAGGAGCCGGCTGAATCTTGCTCGACATCTCGATCACAGCTTTGACCAATCCCGTCACATTCTCATACACTTTGTCATTTGAGCGGTCCAGATTGGCGGTCGGGGGCGGGCTTATCTCCTGAGGCTGCAGCTAAACAGGAGCAAGGTAAAAAAAACAAAAACAATGAGCGGTCGCCTCACTGACAGAAGAAATATGAAAAAAGTGATCTGAAGAGAAATTTAATTATACAAAACACACTAAGACACTTCAAATTATTTATGTCTCCTAAGTTTTTTTTAATAATGTTCTGGATGTTTTAATACATAATATTAACGTTGATCCTGTTGTAGATGTAGTTGGGTCTATAATCTGTTGAAACAGACTAAACAATATTTTCACTATTTTTATTGGACTAACAGGGACCAGCTATATTTCTGGAACCGCAAAGCCTGTCAGAGAAGGAAAGGAGATTCTTACTAAAGGACAGCGTGAGAACAGTGGTACCTTTACTTCCTTTTGCAATGAATCCAAAGAATAGCAATCTTAGTGCTTAGTTTGGCATTTTAGACTCACTTTACGAAGCACAGTTCAACCTGAATTTAAAGTTTTCTAAAGACCATTTATAGTTTGAGGACGCTTTTAGTTAGCAAGTCAAAAACTACAGGGTAAAATGTTAAAATCAAAGATAAAGCATGTCAGATAAGCATAAATCAATACAAAAATTATTCAGTTATCAAATTTTGCCATCTAGGACATACAGTCTATCTGCTAAGTAAAACAAAGTAAGTTTGAGATGCAGAAGGACTTTCAGCTGGAGAAACTGGAAAACTATAAATAGAAGAGATATACTGACTGTTTTTATGCACAGTTCCCCATCTCTGCCACTAGATGGCAGCACCACATCAGGTCTGTATGATGACACACTGAACCAAATCTACAAATCTTAAAAACTTGTTCCAATGTGCTAATAATGCAGCTCATCTCTTATATTTGGGAACCTGCTAATACAAACATTTAATAAAAATGGAGAATTTATTTCCATACATTTCATACTGAGTCACACTGTGTCAGTACAGACACCCATATTGCACCTCTTGCATTTGTTTCATATATTTTGTCGGACTGATTTTTTGCTTTTTATAAATGTATTTGTGTTTTCAGTGTTTTACAACTCAATATTTAAAGTCTTTTTTGTTATTCACAGTCTGCTGTGAGGAAATGCAGTGTGGTCACAAAAAAAGATAAATGACTTGCTTCATGCCACAACAGCTAACATCAATAATTTTATGAATAGCAATCATGATCTTCGTTAAGCACAACAAGTAATCAAAATATGAAACAACCAAAAGACAAACTAAAACTCAGTGGTTCAATAAGTGGTCATTAAAATTTTTTTTTATGGGTAAAAAGTGGAAGTAGTTTGGGTCAAACTGGCAACCTTTCTGACAGACTCAATAAAACAAGAAGCAACTAATATTAATTGCAACTAAAAGATTCTAAAAACAAAGAAAATTTTGTTTTTTGTTAGTTAAAGTAAACTTCTTACTCTGGCCACAGAAGTATTTTAACCAGAGCTTCGTTGAGTTAAATCCACAAACGTGAAAGTTAGTTTCGAGGGAAAACAGCTAAAACTCGACTACGCTACACACACAGCAATTAATGGAATGCACGTGTTGTTATTTGTTAATAGTACAGAATGTGACTGAACAGAGAGAGAAGTGAGACAAGATGTACAGTAAACACACACAGACAGTGTGCAGCTTACCCGCCAGGGCTAGGGGTCAACAGTAAGGAGGAGGAGAAGGAAGGGAGAGACGGAGCAGCCAAAGATAATAAGATAAAAAAAAGGAAAATATTAACAGTTATCAGCATTAAAAACATGCAATGTGTATATTTAAATCTTGCATTTGTGTGCATGCTGCTGCAGTCATACAAGAGTAGAGATTGCATGCCCCGATGGTTAGTGTTTCTGCACCTTAACACCATCGTTGTAGCTGTCTCCAGTGTTCAGACAAGCCAGACTCCCCACTTGGCTCTGGGCCCCCGGTCGAGGAGGCTTTTTTGGGGGAACCACATGTTCTGCAAAAATGAAAATAAATAAAAAAGAAAGTTACTTAGGACAAAAATCGTGACAAAAAGGGAATTATTACTCAACTGTGCTCTTAGATCTGTCCTATTAATGTTACAGAACTGTGTGATAATACAGTGTCATGCAAAAGTATTTATACCCTCAGAACCTTTCTGCAAACATCGACATGTTACGTTTTTATGCGATGGACAACACAAAGTAGTTTACAATTGTGAAGTGGTGGAGAAATGATAAATAGTTTTCAAAGATTTGTACAAAAATAAAAAAATAAACTGTGGGTCCATTTGTACTGAGCCATCCTGTGTCAATTTTGTGCAGAACCACGTTTCACTGCAAGAGGTCAGTCAGGTTATAATATTCAACAGGAACAAGGAAGAAATGGCAAAAGCAACATTTTCCATAGGGTCAGAATACTTTAAGCAGGTCACTGTATATCTGAGGCTGCATATTGTTGGTTGAAACAAGAGAGTTGAACAATAGTGGTTAGGTAAATTAAAGGAGCCTTCCTGTTACCTGATTTGCCAACAGGCTGGTAAATGTGCTGGTTTCCTGTCTGCACAAAACAAGCAAAACATGGGGTTAGTGAGTGGACTGTCACTGACATAATAAGAGGCTCTGCAGGAAATTAAAAATGTGCTGGCCAAAACCCGCCGTGTCTGGAGGAGAAGAGAATCCTATTTAATGTTAATCACATGACAGCTGCTCTCATTTTTGTGCCCGGAAAGTTTTCAGTCACCACCGCAGGAGGGCCGCCTTTGTTTTCACTGCTGTGTGGTCTGTTCACTTTGGTTAGCAAAGCTATTCAGATTTATTATTCACAGACAGCAAAAAGTGCACACTTCATGAAAACTGCAATATGTTCATAATAAATATATTTATGATGCATTTCTGAGGTTAAAATCTTGTTCCTTTATGTTTGTTTTTAAAATCTGAACGTGGCATCTTTGTTTTCTCATTGTGAGAAAACAGAACAGACTGGCTCAGAAGTGCTGGTGCCAAGAGATCGCTGGGGTTTGACAACCACCAACACCCAAAAATACAACACTACAGGCAATTTACACACACACGCAGAAGAACTGGGGAGATTTTCCCACCACAAACCACAGCCATTCAATGGGAGGAGGAGGACGACAAGCACAGAGATGAATTACAGAGACGGAAATATCTGGCCTGTGGCAACTTCAGACTGTTACAGCAACTTCTGCTGGCATCTGCTGGGAACTGATGTGCATGGAAGCAGCTCACTGATCAGTTCTGTTTGACTCAAATTTAGAAAAGGTAACAAAAAAATATCGGACCAATGATTAATTAGTTAATTCTTAATAGATCAAAAAACAGTCTAAAAACATAAGCAAAGATGGGAGTCTTTACATGTGGATTATTATTTGAGTATTATCAGCACCTAATCAGCAATATGTGGAATTTAATGTTTTCAATTCAAATTTGCTTTGCTTTGTTGCTGAAGTCATTTAGAGACATACAAGATTTATCATTCTTCCGAAACAAGATATGACCGACTCTAAATTGTGCGAACAGCTAAAAAAATGTTCAGAATATTTTTAAGTGATCATATTGTTGTTTGTAAGCATCTTAACTCAACATGGTTCACACAAATATCCTTTTTTTAAATTTTCCCAACAGTTTTAGATATTTTTGACTTCAAAACATTCACCCTCCTGGGCTATGTTATTGCATATTCCTCAATTCATGAAAAAACACAACACTGATGGTGGCTGCTGGGGAAAATGGCTCTTACCACTGCTCTCTTGAATTTGACGTTACTGATCAGCAATGCTTTAAAAGCTCACAACATGAGCTCAAGTTAAGCATGACAGTTCTGATTTAAAATCTAATCTACAGGCCAAAAGGCAGTGCTGTTGCACTTTTGGTTTTCTATCAGTGTCACAAAAATCAGCTGGAGAAAAACTGATGTAATGCTGGAAGTCAAAGATCAAGGACATAATTTAAATGTAAACTCAGAAAAAACCCACTTATTTTTCAAGAAATTTAGATCTTTTTTGCAATAAAATCGGTACATTTTCCCCCCAACAAAACATTTTCTTCTCCTCATTTTTTATCAAATTCCAAACCCTCAGACTCTGAAGGGTAACATGCAAATAAAGTGACATTACAGAAAGCAAGCTTGAGTCCAGCTTGCAGATTATTATGATCAACACAACTTCCTCTAAAGATGCTTTGACACTGGAGTTGAGTGCTGAGTGACTGCAGCAACACTCAGGCACACAGAGAGAAAACAAACACATTTATTTTCCTGCTAAAGCCTTCTATTAATATCCAGTAATGCTGTGAGAACACATTGACCTCAGAACTGCTGGCCCTCACCCGTGAGGTCACTTCCTCCTCCTGGACCTATCCATCAGCTCCAATCAAAACAAACAGGAGGCAGCCAAAGAAGCACCAGTAAAAAAAAACAAAAAACAAATCTGCCAAATATTGACAGCAGACGAGATGAATGGTAACAAAACCAGGTAAAAGTTACTCACCGGGGGCTGCAGTCCGCTGTCTTCTCTGTCCAGACTCCCTCTAGAGCTCCTTGTGTCCGGTTTCTAAAACAGCACAAGTCGTCAATAACTTTATGGCTCCTTTCAATAAAAATACTCAGATTTAAAGTTTCAACAAGCAGTTTCTAATATTACAAAGTTGAATTATCCCAACAAAGCTGAATGATTGGATTTGTTTTTTTCCCCGAGGAGCAGCGAGTCACATTGCTCCGCTGCTTGTGACTTGAGCTGAAAACCATTTTCATTCCTGGGAAATGCCCTGAGAGAAAACCACATAACGGGCGGCTATTAGTTCCCGATCCTCTGTGCCGCTAAGGCTGTAGCCGCATTTAAAGGCTCAAATAAAAGCTTTCAGCATTCTGCTCGGAGCTACAGAATTTTAAGTGATTCAAGATGCTCAGAGTTTCAATTACCCATAAATATTTGGGCTCAAAGACCCCAAAATCCCCTCTCATCAGTTGTCCTTGCATACCAGTTTTCCAAGACAGGACTTGAAGACCAGCATTGCCGTGAAGTTCATTAAAAGTTTCCCAATGAATTGAAGGCGTCCTGGAGGATGGAGCCGTTTTGTTTCTGTGCTTATCTTCTGATTTCACAGAATTGGTCTGAGCGTATCCATGTCTCTGTCTGTTCTTTTTTTTATATCAGATTCAGCTCCAGCTTTCTGCCTCAACTACACTTATAGTCGACTCTGAAACACGGAGAGAAGGAGGGGGAAAACCAGGAGGAGGGTATCCGATGCCAACGAAGCTCTTCTCCCTCTTTCCACCCTCTCACTCAACTAACAGTGTTATAAAAACCGGCCAGTCTACGGCAAAAACTTTCTCATGTGCACACTCCCTCTCCTCCCACACACACACACACACAATCTGAAGCCTCCTCAGCTTTTCAGTAATCTTGTGTGTTGTCGGTTAGTGGTTATGGGTCAAAGACAGACTGTTGACTGGGCTGTCAGTCTGTAAGCCTATCATTAAGCCAGGAATTCACACAGGCCACACCTGCCTCCAAACTCTCTCACACACAATAAAGTTCTGGAGCAAAAACCCCACAGAGCCACTTCCATCGCCGTTCACAGAAAAACATGAACATGATCCTCCATTCTGCCAGCCTCCAAAAAATAACACACAATTTACTTACACCCATTTGTGTTTTCGGTTTGTATATTAGTTAAATCCAATAATCCATTTTGAATGGTGCCTTCTCAATTATTTTGGAAGCAAAGGATGATTACAATAAACAGTAAATTAATTAATCGCAGGATAAATGAGAAGAAATTCAATAATTTTCATTTGCTTGATTTATCGCTTTTCTCTTTTTTTTTTCCAAATTTTTACCAAAAACTGAATAATAAGAGTCATCAGTCTGGTACTTCGGTCTCAACTAGTTCTTTTTTTGAAAGAACTTTGTTCACAAAGACTTCATAATTCATTTTATTTGTAGTTTCTGTTGTTTTCTTATTTTGGATACTTTAAATATCTTCCAGTTCAAGTGTTTAAATGTTCATTAGAATTTAAAGTTTATTGATTTTGGTCTCAAAACAACAATATCGTTTATCGCAATAAGTTCTGGGACAAATTGAGGAGAGGCCTAGTCCTCAATTTAATCAGTTCTATTTAATACCTCTCTATTAACAAGAGATCAAAGCATCTTAAATGATCAGTATCATAGTTCTTATTATTTGTTGATGATGTACCACAGGAGGTTTTTCCTAACAGACTCAGAATTGGCCAACAAGTCAGGCGGATTTTTAAAAATCTTCAGTAAAAAATGCAAACTGTATTGAAAGACCATTTGTATCACTTTGTTGAAGCCATAAATCTGTGTTTTCCCAAATAAGGTTAGTGCTCTTTACCTTTTACTCACAGTGAAAGAGAGGCAGTTTTGTCTGCTGCTGTCTTTCTGTGTTACGTGACCTGCTCTGCACTCTGTGATCTGCAGAAATATGCTCAGTTTTGATCATCTTCTGGTAAATTCTCAGTAAATTCTCAGGGGCCCTTTGAAACTCACATGATCCAACTTCTAAGAAGATGTTTAAATATTCTGCTTGTTAGTAAAGAGGTTACTGACTCCAAGTGTCATGCACTGACATAGTCATAACCTTGAATATACAAAAACACGACAAAGTGAACAAAGCAACTTAAAAAGAGAGGATGACATCTTTGAGAAATGTGGCATGCAAACATCAATAAACAAAGAATGAACAAAAAATACACCAGAGGAAATGTGATTTTAATGTGTATCATCTGGTAAACACACCATTTTTGGTGGAAATAAGTGCCAGGAGTGACTTTGTTTTCACTTTTATGAACAAACCTTTCTTTATTTGGTTCCAAGATGCAAATGTAGCCATTTCAGCAGCATGTTTTTTCAATAGTGCAGAAGCAGCTGCTATGCCGGTGTAAAACTTCTTCATTTAATTACACACTTAAAGGCAGCTTATTGACCAAAACCATAGGTTTGGTTGAGTCACAGTAGATTTTTCGAACCGCTTCTAAATTCGTCATGAGTTGTAGCTTAAGTTGGATGAAGATGTGGATTCTTCATCATTTCTACTGTGAATTTAATTAATACACGTTATATTTTCAGATTAATTCAATGTCAAACAAACTGCCAGGGTTTTGATCTGATTTTCCGCTATAAGCCTCTTTAAACGCGCCGCCCTTGTGTTGAGCATGTGTCGGGTGGGCCGCAGTGCGTGGTCCACTGTGTGCTGAGTGCGTTACCAGCAGCCTTTCCTCCTGCTCCAGCCACCTCTGATCCTCCTCCATCTGCTGCTGTTGTATCATCAGCTGCTCCTCCATTAGCAGGCACTGCTGGCCTACACACTGCTGCATGTCTACTGCCCTGTCCTACACACACACACGCAAATGTGGAGCAAACAACAAGCATGCACACCCACAAACAAAACAAAACACATGCATTTGACCAAGAGACGACACATGAAGACAGATAGACAGAAGATGGATGAGAAACTGAACTGAGATGATGGATTAACTCAATAAAAGTAAAAGATGGCAACGGTGTGCTGATTTGTAGAGAATATATTGGTAATCTGGAATACCAATCTGGTTCTTGAAGCAAAGTGACGGTGTGCCAAAATGAACTGTATTTTTTTGAGCATCAGGAAAAGTTTTAAAAATCATTTATGATGATCTAAGCCAGAACCTTTTATCTGTGTGTGTGCGTAACCGTAGCAACACTGCCTCTTACCTCCACCGCAGAGCCCCAAAGAGCCATGTCGGTCCCATGCGGCTGAGGAAGCAGCTGTGTGTGTGAGTGTGTGTGGACGTGGTGGCGGGGGTGCGTGTGTGCGTGGTGTGTGTCCACCATAGCGGCTTGTGGAGGGTACAGGGCGCTGGGCACCGAGGGCAGGGTGTGTGGGCCTGGATATGCTGCCATCTAATGCAGGAAGGAGAAAATAGAAAAGACCAGATGAGAAGTTATCTTGGCTTCAGTTCCACCGTGAATCATTTATGGCAACCGTGATCAAAAAGAAGGAATCCGTCTACATACCTGATAATGTCCAGGATGCTGAGGACTGGGGTAGAATCCCTCACTGGAGCGGGGACTGGGATAGCCTGGTCTACTCGGCTAAGAGACGGAAGAAAAAAAAATTACATAAATGAAGGTAAACATAAAAAGAAAACAGCAAGCACGGAGATAACCCTGCATCAGGTTTTTCCTGAATTATCCACTAGCAGTTACAACATTCAGAAAATCAACACACAAACCCCCAGCAGATGTTTGTGTGGTCATGTTAGCCATCAGTCAACACAGGGAGCACCCACAGGGCTGCACATCCAGCAAGCTGTTAGTGAAACGCTCAGAAAAACACTGCTCCTGTTGCTACGACAACCTACGACAATCAGGTTATTGATTAAAGAAAAATGTGTTTGTGGGCTGGCTGGTCACTGTAGATGTGATTTAGATTGAGGTTGGATGTGATGTGAGTGTGTTAAGTGTGTCGCTGTTCACCAAAGACCTCTCTTTCACGCAGTCTGTTACTGACGAGGCTGAGTGAGAGAATTAGTGGATTAAATATTAGTTTCGGCTGATTCCAAACATCTGTGGATGCTTTTCAGGATTCTAGGAGAAAGCAACTCCAAAACTTCAGTTTGTATGACTGGAGGACTTTCAGCTAAAAACAGAAGTGCTTGGTGAACCCACAGTGTTCAGTTGGTTTGGGATGAAGCTGTTGGGTTTCTCTTCCCATAATGTCAGGAGAGATTTCTTTAAAAGACACCGAATGTGAGCTCATTTCTAGCACAACAGTGTTGCAGCCTCTACCTTCCACAGTCTCTCATAGTAGCTTTCTCTGGACCACACCTCCGACAGCGAGACGGACACAAAGACGCACGGGAGAGAGAAGGAGAAAGTAAAGTAAAACGAGGAGGGGAGAAAGGAAGGGGAGCGAGGGAAGTGGAGAAAAGTGGGTGAAAAAGAAGAAGGACAGAGAGGAAGAAACAAAGAAGCAAGACAGGACAAAAACACTGAACACAAGATGCAAAGTGCCTTCTGAAAGTATTCATACCTCTTTTTCCATGACCAAATCACAAACTCAAATATTTTTATTAAGATTTTATGTGATAGAGTAAGACAACAATGCCACATAAAATTACTTTGAAGCTTGTTGGACAAAATGCAACAAAGTTAAGCAGGTATGAATATTTTTAATAGCCACTTTATGCAGAATATGGTTGCTCAAGCTGTGTTTATTATTCTGGTAAATAAGGCTAGTGGCAGTAATTTTCTACCTGATGTTGACTGAATAACTGATTTAGGTCTGTAATCTCCTCAATTGAAATGAAAGATTGATTCTTTTATATGTGTTATTGATAATTGAATGATTAGTCAGGTCATAAATGATGAATATTAACACTAATATTATCCAACAAACCTCTGAGGTCTTTACAATTTAGCTGTATTTATAGAGAGATTAAATTACACAGATTGACTCTGACAACAAAAGGCTGCACTGCTTTTTATTTTGAGGTATCAGAGTAAAGAGCAAAAACTGAAAATGCATACCTCATTTCTCGCATTTTTATTTATACATTTTTTAAATAACATTTATTTTTCTTCAAATATGTACTACTTTGTGGTTTGTTTAATTAAATAACCATACCACACAATGAATTGTGTGGATCCAGTTTAAGCTTACAAGGTTCTGTAAACTCAAACAGGATCTGACTCGGCATCAATCTCCAGACCACAGACAGTCTGAACCTATATCAGGCTGATTTCACAGAAACATAACAAAAAAAAAAACAAAAAAGAAATTTAAGAGCCAGTCAAAGTAAGTGCTAGGATTGTCCATGCTATGCCACAAAACTGAAAAACTGAGCCAAGAGCCGCCATTTTGAACTGCTCATGTGCCAGACGCTGCCTTCTTCTTTACAACCAGCAAGAATCTTTAGCCATACGTCAACTGATGACCTGTAAAATAAATCTGTCTGGGTATTTCAAGTTCGTTTACATCGAAAAAAGGGAAAACATTAGAAAATGTGGAACACAAACCCTGACAGACCATTAAAAAATTTAACACAGCATAAAAAATGCATAAACTTGCCTCTTGAGCTTCACAAAATGATGCAATTTAAAGGCAGAAAACTCTTAAAGAACGGTAAGTTGGATTCCTCCGTTTTATGAACCCATCATTGCAACAAACATGCCCTAAAACAGGCACACAGTTACATAACTATTTAGGAATCTTTAAGGAATGCTGCAAAGCACAGTGTAATTAAGGTTTCCTTTTACTTCATGCATCCCTCGGGGAAACGACTCCACTTTGACACAGACACATCCATCACCGCCAAGGGCAACAGAGAGAGAGGCAAACATGCATTAGGGTCTATAAAAGAAGAATGACTCCTGATTCGAGCTGGAGAACATCGGGGCCGCTTCAACGTGAAAACCAAGCAGAGGCCCATTTAGGAAAACATGCACTGCAAAGTAATCATTTTGACAGGAAGCATGGACCTTTTACAGCCTCAAAAAGGAGGGAGGAGAATCATGAAAAAGCACAAAACACTTCGAATTGTCAGAGTTTAACACAACATCTGATACCTTAAAAACAATTAAATATTCAATCCAGAACATTATTGAATTATCCATAACTTTGGAGTTAGCAGTGCGTTTTAAATTAGCAAATAAAATCACTTCTCCAGTACTTTTAAATGTGAGCAGTTTAAACTATTTTCTGTTTGGATGTTTCATGTGTCTTACATTAGCTCAGTGGATTTAAAGTTTACTACAACAATGACCCTCAGCAAACCAGAAATAGGCCGTAATAATCCAGAGAACTATCTGACACAGATATAAATACGAGTCACAGTGGGCAGCATCAGCCTGCGCCTGATAGATAAAGGAAACTAGCAGAGATAAACAGAAACGGATGGACTGGGCTGTTAATGAGGAAAGCAAACAAAATTCAATGGTAATGAAGCAATGAGCAAAAACTTACAACTTTTCTAATTTCAGCCTGGAATCATAGTCATGAAATAATCAGAAAAATAACAAAATTAACAAAAAAATAATAATAAAAAAACAAATCAGTAGTGTCCATTTTTTTTTGTAGTTAAATTTAAGATAAAAAAAATACAGAGCTCCTTATTTGTTCCTTGTCAAATGTTTTGTTTTATATTTTGAGTTTTTTGTGCAATACCTAGAAACTAACCAAATTGTAGACAATTAACGTTTTTTTGTTCACAGTTTATTATTTTGTAATTGTCAAATCTTTTCTCTTACTTCATCAATGGTTGTTAGGAAGCAAGTGTTGCAAATATAAAATTACATACAGTACATCTAGTACTTTACCTTTGATTGCCTTTTTTCCATTTTTATCATTTAATATTACTGACTAAATAAATAAATATTAAAGTACAATACATAATATAAATTGACTTCTCTTTCAGACATGTCAACTAGATACTTCTACAGGCTCAAAAGTAGAGAAAAGCTGCAATGTTTTTGTGGTAAATGCACAGAGATTGGTTTAGTTGTTAAGAGGACACATTAGTACACCTGAACTGCACACCACCTGCCTGGAAGGGTCTGGACACGGCTCCTTCAGAAGATGGGACAGCTAGCAGCATGTGGGAGGTTGACATTGGACTGGGTGAGTGAAGGCTGGCCCAGGACAGATTACAGGACACTGAAAGGACGTCGTCAGTGTAGGGAAGGAAAAGCGGGGCGCTCCAACCTGACTGCACTGCAGTGTGCTGGTCAATGGTGCAAGGGTTAGTCTGGGTATCAGGGTGAAAGCTGGGAAAGCTGGACTGCTTATAAGGATGAGAATTTGACAAACTGCAGCGCAGCGAGTCAAAGTTTGGATTGGGTTGAGGAGGGAGTGGAGAGAAATGCCAAGGAAAGGAATGGCTGCTGTTGGCTGGGGTATTGGTGGTGATGGGGTTCCCAGTGCAGGTTGGAGGAAACCACAAAGGAGAAAATGTAGAATCAGAATTTAACTTGGATGTTTCCTGAGACAAAGATCTTTTATAAAGAGGTGTTCTTTGAAGCAGAGGCGAGTTAGGCTCAGAACTGGCAGAGGAGAAAAAATGAGGGGGAAAATTCAGAGGTAGCGAGGAGAGAGGTGGAGCAGGTGAGTGGGAGGAAGAGGAGTGAGATGATGGATGAGCGTTTCCAGTGCAGAGGGAAAGCTGAGAGGCAAAGCGCTGGTTTTGTTGGCAGTGATGAAGAGGAGGAGCAGAAATACAATCCAGACTGAAGGTGGGCTGCAGGGATGGACGGCGGACGGGCTGCAAACAGAGAGACAAAGGTAGAGGAAGTGGAGGGGAAGAAATGGAGCCATGAAAAGCAGAGGTGTGCAGGTGGAGGAGACGGAGAGGAAAAAACCACAGACAACCATGTTCCTGAATGTAATACACGCCGTTTAGTCCCAAGAACATAAATATGCTGCAATAAGGCTGGACATGAACCATGTCTATGAATGACCCAAACCCCGGAAATCACTTCTCTAGGTCTCCTGAATGATTTATAAAAAAAAATGTTGGCTTCTGATGTAACCAAAAGAAGAAGTTAAGAGATGCTGGCAGCACAGGAATCCTAGTAATGAATCAGGGGGAGGAAGCTGGAGAAAAAAATGTAAGGCGGTGAGCAGTGAGGGATCTTTGTGGAGTTAAAAAATGTGTTGATTATAATTGAAGACTATTACATTTGACTAATCTATTAAAACTCAAACATTGAAATGTCTCCTTGAAGAAAGCAAAGCAAATTTTAACAGGAAATTACAAATTGAAAAAACAAGACATCAAACATCATTGAGAAAAATAACTAAAAGTAAAAAAATTGGTTTTGAAACCGAGACCCTCTCACACACACACCAGTATATCGCCATCTTACTTTGGGTGGCGCTTCATCCGGCCCTCCGGAGTCCCAGGAAACGGTGACCTGCCGCCTCATCTCCATCCTGTTCCTCTCTTTCTGCTGGAGCTTCTCCTCCTCCAATATCGTACTAAGAGAAAATATAGTGAAAGGAGGAAGGCATTTAATAAACACATTTCATCAACTTAAAACCAATATATTAACAAATGTGAAGAAGAGAACAAGGAGCTTGGTTTGACATTTATGACAATTATTTCACTGTAGTTATTCTTGAATCTCCTTACAAAAACTTTATGAAGCAGTAAATGTCACTGCAGAAAACATGCACACGCATTTTCATATCGTTTTTATTGAAAGTTCCTTTAAAAAATCTTTACAGTAAAACAAATTATTTTAAATGTTTCTCTCCCTGAATTTTCTCATAATGCTCTGCAAAATTTAAAACATTAGAAAAGAGGAAATTAAATAAAACTTAAATTAAGCATTTGTCCATATATGGTTTAGCTCTTTTAGAAAATGTGACATTTTCATAATTAGCTCAGAATAACGTCCAAGCAAGATTACCCTGAAAGCAAGACAACCTAATTAGTCTCCAAAACCCCTAAAACATCATGATGGGACCTTGCAGCCTCTTGCTATTTCTGAAGTGAAGTAAATTGTCAGAAAGAAAACACACAAGTTTCGCTTTCTAACAAGTCAATTCATCATTATTAAGCTCTAGGAAAGAAACTTCAAACCAACTCTAAAGCAAGGAGGTGGAAGTGTCATTGCTTGGGGAAGCTGCAGCAAGACATGTTCATTAAATCCCCTGTGAATGTTTTGTTTTAGAGAATGGTTAAGCAGAAATGTGAGACCATCTGGAATAAACATTAAAGCTGAAGCAGAATTGAAACCTGTAACATGACAATGACCTGAAACACACCAGGAAAATCCACCAAAATCCACTTAATTCTCATCCAACCAAAGGCTGGATGAGAATTAAGAAAATGAAAAGTCAAAGCCAAGGACCAGATATAAAACTTATTGCGATATTAAAGAGTTATAACAAACCATTTTATTTCAGAGCTCTCTCAAACATTTTAAAGCTAAAAGTGAAGATTTGGGCAAACTTTCCTCAGGCAGATGTAACAGACCAGTAGATTTCTGTGATAAGTGTATCACTACAGTTATTTCAGCCAAAGGGAATTTTGCTAGCTCCTAATGAACAGTGTCCTAACTTCTTAAAAATTCCATCTCTTGTTTAATAATTAAAAAAAGCACAATTTCTGTATTTACCTTGCAGCACTCCCAGGTCCTCTGCAGTGATCCAGCGTCTATTTAAATTCTTGTAACTATAATACTTCACTAAATTTTAATTCTGACTCAATTGCCTTCAGCATAAGTAAATTGCTATGTAAACTCTAGCAGTAAATCTGCCTGTAAAATTGCTCAAGAACTCACTGACTCACTTAAAATTAAGCAACATCCCACACCTTCTCGCACAGCTACTTCAGATCACATCAAGAAGCCAAAAGATTCCACGCAGAAATGTACACAGTTTCCAGAGGAAACTGAGGCTAAAGCAACCCAAGCCGTCAAAGACGCTGACTTAGAGGATCCGTCGGTTCCACAAAAGAGAAAACTCAAGCTGACCATTGATACAGACTGTCGATACCCACCCACCCTAAGGGCAAGGGATATTTCTAGTAACGTCACCGCCCTCCTGTCCTTTTGTCTCCTGTGGAGTATTTGTGTGCTGTGCCACCTGTCAGAGTCCATCTCCTGCACGGCCTTTTCTTCCATCACAACACAATCACTCCTTTTACAACTAAATCAGAGCACAAGGCAGTGAAATCTTTATCCATAATTAAACCTGAAGAACAACACACAGTAGTAAAATTAAGTAATTTTACTACTTTACATATAATAAAAATTGGCATTGAGAGTTTATTCTAAGAGGTTCAAACTTCTGTTTACTCAGTAAATTATATTGCTCAAATGCAGAGGTTTTTAGAAATGCATCATGTATGATAACACATTTTGACTGTTCACTTTTTTAGTTAAATTTTGAAAGTTAATACAAAACAGTGGGATTTCCCATAAGGGATATACGTTTCTAACAAGTTAACTGGACAGTGTTTTCTTTGTTTGACAGATATGCAGTTAATTTCTCACAGGTTGAGCTTTTTTTTTTTTTTTTTAAATCGCAAAATTCAACAGGCCAGCCTCTCTTCCTTCACCTTGTAATCCACACAAACATGTATGATGACGATGCCATCAGCAGCATATGGCAACTTCAACACACAACGAAGCAAACCCCGAACAACCCCGCCGCCGCTGATCTACAACACACAGGCACCTGGAATAACACGACTCCAGGTCAGTTTGTTGATGCAGGACGGGATGACCCGACTGCTCAGGCTTAAGCTTTTTTTGCAAATGGTTCAAGATGTCCTAAAAATGCAGCTCTTCAACTCACTTTGATTAAATTTAGATTCATTTCAATGCCTGCTTTACGTAGCTGTAAAAAAATATATACTTTTATATATTATTATTGTATATATATGCATTATACAATAAGAAAAGGTGCTACGTTTAGAACTGTTATATTTAATGAATAAAAGCATAAATGGTGATGTTTGAAAAGGAGGCAATATTTTTTACTGTAAAATAACAATTGCAGTCAATTTACTCAAGAAAACAAACAGCTCTCACAGAGAAAACATGCCTATACAAGAGACCATTGTAAAATTAAATTTGACAATCTTCATTCAAGTTAAAATATCTTTCTCTCTTTAAAACAAATTCACAAAGGGTTTTTTTTTAATTTAAAATGTAAAAAAACCACCACTCAAGTAAATTGTACTCTTGCAACTTAAAAGTCGGATTATAAAGCTAAAGGAAAGTCAGAAAAATAAAACTGTTCCACACCATAGAACAGGTGCAGATAGTTAAGGTAAGGTGTTACATACAGTGTTGTAAGAAAATATGGATGTTTCTCAATCATTTACAAACTCAAAAAAAGCATAATTCAGTGTAATTCTGTTCATGTATGTACCGCCAAATCACTACACATCTTGGTTTAGGAAAAATAATAATGGGCAGAACTCCAAATAATGCTACCAACGTGTTGTGAATAAAATGTATTTCTCAATGCATAATTACATCCAGAACTCCACTGGCCGACATGCATCAGTCAATCAACCTCTCCACTTCACAACTAGGATAATAATATTCCAGCATTAGGAGCCTCTGTAGTCTGGCTTTGGCTCTCAGAGCAGAGGACTACATTCATCCATCTGGATTTTACCTTCATTTATTCTCGTTGGTAAGTTGTAACTCCTGGCAGCTGCCACCTGTGAAAACACCTCTTCTCTTGCACACGTTGGCCTGGCATCAAGAAGAGTTGTGGTATTCGCTGAGAGCTGCACATTCGGTTAGCAAGGCCTACAACTGATATTATGATAGAAAAATCTGGCAGACCAAAGCTAATCCAAACTCTTCACATGTACAATATCCTCAGAGTTGCTGCCAGCGGCCACAATAAACATGATCAATATTGATTCTTTTTCCAAACCACAAAAATCACTCGCAACTGTGTCGCTTTGACAAGATGAAGCATTTTGTTCACTTACCACCCAGATGAAAAAAACCTTATTGTCTTTAGTCTGGCAGGAAATAAAAACCAGACATATGGCTTAAGTTATAGAACTAAAAAGATTTTTATAAAGTGAAGGCCTGTTGCTAATAAGAAAGAAAAGCAGATGGCAAGCCGAAGAGACTGCATGTTGAAAGATGGAGCTTTACACAATATCTATTTTTTAAAATCTACTTTTAACGGAAAGTGAAAAGCAAAATATGTCGCCTATCTTGTTTCTGAATACCTACAGGAAAGTAAGTAAAAGAGGTCACCATGCCAGGAATCGAACCTGCGACGGCCGTATCGCGGACTGGACTAAGACCTCCATATATGGGATGTGCTGAACCCCTGCACCACCACAGCAATCTGAAACCTGCTTGGTCTTATCTGATCACAACATGCAGAGGATGTGCTGTGCTGATAGAGAACTTCTCTTTCCAGGTAAGTCTCGTCACAAATTGCTGATGCGTCATTGGCTAAGAAGGTAAAGGATGATTCAGGTTTCGGGAATAAACCTATCTCTGTCATCAATAAAGCTCTGTTACTATGGCTACGAAAATATCATTAGGCCAAACAGTAGGTTCAATACAGTTTGTTTATGTCTGCTCAGTGAATGAGTAGATCTTGGGGATTAAAAAGTGGGATTAGGAGAGTAAACATCGTCAGTCACCACCTGAGTAAAAATCCCCATCTGCTTTTATGCACTCTGCTGAGGCCAGGGCGATTTTTTTATGTTGATTAACTGGGAAAGAAACCAAGAGAGCGTCGTGTTTTCTGAACAAGTGCTTCTTAAGGAGCACAATAATAACGTTATTCATCAGCACTTAGTGAAGTTAAAAATGTCCATTAGTCTCTGCAGCTGTGACAAAGTAAGGCAAAGATTTCTAGTAAAAACATGGTCCCATGTTTTTACCATGTAGAGAAAAAGCTGCTCCTTGTAAACTCTGTCCAGAATCATTTATATCCTGGGACTATTTATGATGACTAATGCTTTGAATTCCAGCAATGCAGAAATGTTGGGCACAGCTGTAATTTACTCAGAAATACGGAGAGACAGTTCCCATGCCAACCAGTCATGGAGAGAGTGACACCTGCTGTTAGGAAAAAGTCAAATGCTTCATTTGGTTAACATTTACTGTGCTTCTTTCATCAGCAGCTTTTCTGATTGAGTCCCTATTTCAGAGGGAAGAAATAAAAATTACCCAAACCATAAAGAATATCAGGAGGAAGTCTCATGACAAGTCTTTAATCTGAAATTTAAAAATACCTAAACTGTAAGTATAGCACTGAATGCAATTTCCACAACACTTGCAAGCGAACATTTCTTCATTGGAAGTAAAAAATCTTAAATTTCCTTAAACAAAGCTCATCCAAAACCTTCTGAAACACATACACCCACGCTGGCATAATCCCCATGAAAACCACTAAATAATCCAATTGACTGCAGTACCTGAGTTGTGTTTTAAGTTCATTGAATCGCGGCCTCTTGCTGGGATCGTACGACCAACACTTCGTCATCAGGCTGTACAGGGTTGGGGGGCACTGAGGGGGCATGGCCAGGCGCTCGCCGTTCTCTATTCTGCCAATGACGTCGTTGTTCTTCACGCCCTGGAAAGGCTTGATGCCATACATCAGGATCTCCCACATGCAGACGCCTGTGGAGCAAAAAAGACACATTGGCTGTGAAGACAAGTTGGATGTAAACGCCTGCAGCTTCACAGAATAATTGTGACAAGGCAAAAGGACACTGCGGCTTTAAGCGTACCAAACATCCAGACATCGCTGGCTGTAGTGAACCGTCTGAAGTTGATGGATTCTGGAGCCATCCATTTAATGGGCAATTTACCTTTAGATGCTTCAAAAGGGCAGTAAAAGGAAGAATTTACTTTACTTGTCAGTTTGGTTCTTGTAAAATAACTAAGGAGTAGTTTGTAAAGTGCCTCTGTTGAATTCAGATACCTTTATAATAAGAGCTATCCTCCATGTATCTGGAAAGGCCAAAGTCCCCCAGCTTTACACAGTCGACTGTGGAGACCAACACATTTCGCGCTGCAATGTCCCTGGAGAATAAAAAACAAGATACTCACAGATTTTTCAGAAGGTTTTTAGTCACACAAAGATGCACTTCCATTGTTATCTAAATATTTGTGTTCCAGTGAGTAGCACTAAAATAGGGACAGCATCTCTTGTAAACTGCCCTTTGCCTCTGCCATGTCATGGTTGGTTGTGCTGCTTGATGATAATCTCGTTTGTACCTGTGTACGAAGCGCTTGCTCTCCAGGTATGCCAGAGCTGTGCTGAGCTGATAAGAGTACAAGATGAGAGTGGCCAGATCTAGACTGTACTTCCTAACCTGGAGAAATGACCGTAACTATGGAAAACAGAGGGAGAAAAAACACAAAGATTTTAAACAAAAGCTTAAACCAAAAATAGGAAACAAAAAAAGAGAAAAAATATATAATTATGGGCAGAAAATAAGAAACCTGAGAGAATGTATGGCTCTCAGTAGTGTACACAGACTGTGAAAATACTATGTTTTTGTGATGTAAAAATAAGGAACTATATGAATTATTTAAAAGGTTATACACAAAATCTGTTGGGGCGTGTAAAAATAAAAAGAAGTTATGCATTTTTTTGCCTCCGACAGATTTTCTTGCTAAATTTAAAAGGAAATTGATCATGGTCTTATTGTTTTACGTCACAAAAATCTGTTTAAACCTTTTTAGCAGTGGTGTATAGATTTTTCTCACCCACTTAATCCCTGTTTACATTATTTACAGAGCTTTTAGTAGCATCTTAGCCTTTCAGTAAAGGCCATGATCTTACAAATACCTCCCATTCATCTACTGAATAATTCATACTGGAATCATGTGACAGATTTACCTGTTAACAGTAATTAAGACGCTTCATTGTAATCAATATATACCGAAAACATTCAGAATCATTTTTGAATTCATTAAATCACATAAAAAACAATCATTTGATTCCATCAATCAGATTGTTTTCAGATTTATAAATGCACCATCACAGCTTCTCCACATGTAATGAAAAATTAAACTAGAAGAAAGACAAGAAACACAAATTGTTGAATCATTAATGCAAGTCTGGCTTTTAATCATTACCTCCCCAAGTGTGCAGAGCTCCATGATGATCCACACTGGATTCTCTGTAATGACTCCCATCAGCTTCACTATGTGAGGATGGTCAAACTGACGCATGGTCACTGCACAGGACACATCCAGAGGAATCCCAATAAACATTTACTGCTCTTCGTCTGAAAGAACTTATCACTAACAATTAAAAAAATATATATGCATGCAAGGATCTTACATGCTTCCTGCAGAAACTTTTCCCTGACACTGTCTGACGTCGAGTTCTTGCACGTCTTCACCGCCACAGACAGAGCTGGGTTCTCCTGTGAGAAGTAAAGCATAGAAAAATCATAAGTTACAGTAATGCCATAGATACAAATGTTTACATTTACAAGAAAACTGAAAAAACAAGTAGTTTTATACTTAGCACGTGACATAAGTAGGAAATTTATTTTAAAGGTTACACCAAATTTTTATATTATACTGATCCTAGACTTTAAAATATCATCAACAGGATCCAACAGAAACTGACATAGTGTTATACAATCATTAGTAATATTATTACAATTGTTTTACAATTTTAAATGTGCATTTCTTTCATTGTTATGAAGCAGTAAACCACCCAAACTGTGCCCCTGTGCTTTACTGAAAAACACAACAGTTTCACAAAAAACAACAACTATTTTTTGTGAAAACAATTGCAATTTGAGCATAGGTACAATAAATGCAGCAATTAAACAGAACAGTGTATCCTCCTCTTTTATTTTTGAACTTGAAAACAGGACAGAAGGGGCATTTAACATGAGGTGGAGGATCCGTACCTGGCTGATGTAGACTCCTTGGTGGACATCTCCAAACTGCCCCTCACCAATGCAGCGCCCCAACTCAATGCAATCCCGTTGAATCTCGTAGTCCCGCGCTACACACAGACAACACACACACACACAGGTTTGCACACCAAAAACAATACAGAAACACAAGAACAAAGTTTTTAGTTTACTACCCTCTCATACATTGATCTTCATTTACAGAGCGTTCACTTTCCAAGCTTATTAGAGTACTTTACGGTGTGTTTGCATTCATGCTGCAAGTTTAAGTAAAAACTACCTACATCAATATATCGTCATACAAATTTAAGCAGTACGTTTAATTCAGTTCAATTTGAAATGAAAGCATAAATAAATTACACCATTAGTAGACTACGGTCGTCATATTTTCAAGTTTTGATCTCTTACTCTGACAAGCTTGGCTTTTATTGCACTCAGCACAGCTTCTTCTGAGCAACATGCAACAACAGCATCAGCAAACCACAGCGATTCATGCCACATAGCACAGATGACTAACAGCCAATAAAACTCAATGTATGGTGCTGGTCAGAGGGTTTTATACACTCATGGCATGAATGTCATTCATTTGGCCTTTTAATCATCAACATTAACATGACAAAAAATCACTGCTGCTTACAAGGGGAAAATCATCTCTGGTGGAGTTGATTTTAGGTTTTTACACCCAAGAACATTTAGCCATGTAAGCATGGAGGTCGTACCATCATGCGAAAGGTTTGTTTTCCTGCCAGTGACACTGATGCATTTAACAAATTGAGTGAAATAGTAGGGAAGGCAGACTGACTCCTAATTCTAAAGCTTGACCTCAAAGCAGCAACTATCCGTTTGAAACTTGGACTTATTTATGTGTTTCAACTGGAAAGTTATCATAAACGTGTATCAAAACTATCAATGGCCCAGACGTCAACCCTTTTAAAAATGTGTTGACTACGCTTAGAAAGCTCAGCCTCTGCCAGCAGATTAACCAATTTAAAGAAGCAACAGCAATTCAGATAAAAATCCTCAGTCGGTTGGGAAAGTTTCGCTGCTCACACCTTCAGGATCCTCCTGAGAGTTTCCTTTCTCCATATGCATGATCATAAGGAGATCATGCATATGTTTTCCATATGTTGTTTTGCAAAGTAAATGCAAAACAACGTTTGCATTTACTTTGCAAACGTTGTTGCAAAGTAAATGACTCAAACTGCCTAGGCTTCCTTCAATAAGTCACTTTTTTACCAATTGACATAATAACTGAACTTGAACACTGCATTTAACTCAATCTGTCTGTATGTATGACAGAGTTGAATTTGACTATGTTTTTGTAAATAAATCTGTCTTGTAAAATGCTGTGAGGTGACTCATGGTTGTGACTTGGCTCAACTAAATTCATGTGGGTCCATTTCCTGTTTTTAAAATTCATTAAAAGTTGTATGCTGCATTTTAAATGAGTAAAAATCGCAAATGGAATACCATTCATGCCCAAGAACATAGCATATGTAAACCTCTGACCGACATGGAAAATATAAACATACAATTTTATGTTGATTTAAACAGAATGGAGAAAGTCAGGTGGGTTGTGTAATAAATTAATAAATCATTGCTGCAAAGAAATAAACTTATCAGGTTCATATGTGTATAAATGTGTATCCTTGTTTGGTCAGTCAATTTCTTGTATTGTAGGAAAAGAGGACTCACTGTGAAACTCAGGCTGCTAAATGCTGGTGGTTGGCTTTGCCCGACCCGACTTTGTCCATATTATTATCACATGAATATTACATGAAGCTACAAATGTCCAGTTATGGAAATCTCTTCTTTTATGATATAATTACTACAGTTTAAATGGGACTTTTAGAGAAAGCAGATTCAGGCAGTAAAAAGCCTGGAATGATGATGTGCACATCAATAAAAATATATATATTTTTTCTTTTTTCTAAGATGGCACCATTATCTGTGTTAGTGATCCGTGTGTCACATTCTGAAATTTGTAAATACGTGAATTCACCTAAACCTTTTGCTTCATAAGCTTTCCAAAACGAAACACTCCAAATGACCTTCCGTGATTAGATTGTATCAGTATTTTTATATTTAGATTTGATTTTTTTGTTCTACAGTAGTGCAAAGATTTTATCACTTTAAGTTACCTTTCGCTTTTTTTAATGATACTGAAAACGTCTTTTTTTTAAATAAATGCAAACAAGGTAAACAAGTGGATCCAAGTTCTGAAGCTTTCACCAACTCAGCCAGAACTGATAGCACAACCACACATCAACACAAGGGGGGAAGTAAAGTACAGCTAAAGGAAAATATCACAGGTTTTATTTTACTGGTGCAAGCAAACATAAAAGAGGGTCACAACAACCACCGAATGGAAGTCATCAACATGGTGTGTTCCAATCATTACCTTGATCTAGTCCATAGTATTCTGGGGAAACGGGTTAGGTATAAGAGACTTTGTTATTTAGATCAGTATGACAGTGACATAAATTAGGCAGGGGCCTAAATGTAACAGGTTACTCTGGTAAGTGCTCAAAATATCCACCCACAAAAGTTTTGCTGAATAAAAATCTCAAGAATTTCTAAAACTTTAAACCAAAAGCAAAAAGACACTACTGATCACTCCTAGCTTAGCAGAAATGTACTGGATGTGTATTTATAACTTCAAATCATGTTTTGGTTGCATGGATATGTCTACAATATACAGACAACATTTTATGGCAGGTTACATGGGCAAGTTTATATATATATAAAAAAATAAAAAAAATTGTCAAACATTCTCACTTTAAGGTAATGTGGGAGGAAGTTGCTGACATTTAAATCCACTCACCCACCTTCTCTGCCTCTCAATGTTGTCCATCAAGCATTGCATAGGCATGAATAAATCTAAACCCAGAGCTCAGGCAGCACAGAGCAGCCACAGCAAGCTCACATCACTGTCTTATATTGCTAAAAGTATGAACACTGTGTCTGAACACGGAGGGATACGGTTTTCATAAAATATTGACTGTGACAATGTGTAGTAATTAAGAAACTGTTTTTAATGAGTATACAATCCATTCTATAAAAACAGATTTAATGAGTAAGACTTCCACAGATGTCTTGAAAAGTTATCTGTGGAAGCAATTATCACCACTGAAAAATAAATAATGCTATAATAACACCACTCCCCTGCCAAAAATGCATAGCAGTAAATATCTGAGCAATTTTTATTGTGAACTATTAGGATAACAATGAAAAAGACACTAAAGAGTTTCTGTAGGACATTAAATAAATCAACACCCTCACATTTCAGCAGCACTGGCATCCCATACTCAACTGTCAAAATAAGTCACTGTGTCTCTGTTTTTAGGGAGGTTAACGATTAAAAAAAGCCCAGTCTGTGCTTCAAAATGTTAGCAAACACTCCACAATCCATCATTGCAGCATTACCAGACTACAGATTTGTTTTGGGATGCTGTGCAGAAGAGTGCCACACTTTTTCTCAAAATTGCACAAACCTCCTTGACGGCCCTGGAAAATCAAGTGCTTTTCTACCACCAGAGTTTTCCTCACTGATGAGGAAAGCAGAGAAAACAATCTATAGAAAACAAAATCAGGGCACAATAGGTGCTCAGTGGAACAAAGTAGCCCCTGATCCCATCCGTGCACATTCATGTGCGGAGAAAAACATTCTGTTGGGACTTTTAAGCAGCATTCGAATATGGGAAAACTTTCTGTCAAATGTACTGACAGAGGATTAAAAGTAGTTCTGTTATCAATCCAATACACTCTTCACCACTTTCATTCTCACCTCCTGTTCATCACAAAACACCATGCAGAATCTTCAGTTAGAGTCACAAATACATGTTGCTTTTAAGCTACAAAGGCAAAAAAGACAACACTGATCTCAGTGTTAACACAGTGGATTTTATTTGTTTTTTACTCTGTGGGGTTCAGAGATGGCTTGTTGCAGCTCTAAATCTTGAATTACAAAAAATAAAAATTGTAAAATACAGTTTCATTCAAAAATTTAGCCGGACTTCTATTCAGAATTATTCAGAAGGGCTTTAAAGTCTGTATTAATTATGTAAACACTTTTCATTTTCACTTATGACCTCAGGACTTAAAAGGTTGACTAAATTCTTGATTTAGTTTAAACATGGGCTTAATATGTTGCACTATTCCTGGTTTTATAGCAGAACATACCAAAGATCTAACCTAAAATCTCAAAAGTTAATAGATATTCAAATTAAATCAATCATTATGTACCATTAGACTGAGGTTTTTCCTTATTTAATAATGAAATACACAAGTCTCTACAGACCTCGACTTAATTAATTTACAAAACCTTGAAATGATGGACAGCCCCTCACTCGGTAATGCATCAGCTTCATCAACATTATTTAAGAGAAAGGTCTACTTACTTGAAGGCATGGTGTAGGTGTCCTCTTCATCGATGATCTCAGCATAGTCGTCTGTTTCTGCAGAACCAGAGTCCATTCAGGAACCAGAACCAACAAACAGTCACTCGGTTGGTGACAAAATCACAGAACTGAGCTAGGTTGGATCAATGCTTAACATCTTCAGGGTGAAGAACTACAACATGCATCAACAGATTGTCACCATACCCAACTCCAAGCACATGCACGACGATTTTACATGTTTATGTACTACTGAGCAGATCCCCACTTTAGAATGAGTCATAGTAGTACAATAGTGAGGGAAACATAGACAGCCAAGAGGAAAGGGGAGGGTTGGAAAGTTTTTTTCCCTTTCCACAGAAACAAACTGAAGGCAAACAACCTGAGTCATGGGTCACAAAAATATTCACAGGCAGAGACTAAGGTACTGCACATACAGCACGCTAAATCAAAGTATGATTTATTGTGTTGCTAATTAACAGAAGTTAAATACAAAGAGAGGTTTACCATCGCCACTAATGTGACCTGCAGAAGTTGCATGCAGCAGCAAAAAAAACAAAACAAAAAAAAAACACAAACACAAACAGGAGCACAAAAGAGAAGTGTTAGTTTTATAGTTAACATTAATAAATAATTAGTGTCATATAACTAATTGATGCATTTCTACAGAATTCAAGATGGTTTCACTTCAAACTGTAAATGCGAGTCAGTCAGAGGTCAGAAGAGAGACAGAGAGCAGAGACAGAGTGGCAGTGACTAAAGCTCTCCACGGACACATCTGGTAAGACAAGGACTCTTCTCTGCACACACAGATGAAGCTTTATGGAGGAATCTGGCTCTACACACGTATCTATGAGCCCCTTATACAACTCTGATCACATTGGGTCATTCATGACATTTAAGGAGAAGCTGTGTGACTGGCTGGCATCGTTACCTGACACGCAAACAGCCCGGGTGCGGACTCCGTCCATCCGCTTCTCCATCCGCTTCTCATGATTAGAAACTCTGAGGCACAGATTCATATCATATTAAAAATGATACGGCACTGAATGTAAACAGCTGCAAATAGGTGAAAGCCAACTGAAATGCTGGTAAATTTAGGTTATGAATCAGAAAATTATGAAGCCAAATGAGAGTTAATCTATCAAAAAATTATTTTTGTTTATTGCTTGAGTAATGAAAAGAGCTATACGACAGAATTATTGAAATGAATTGAATGAATTGAAACGTATAAGTATGGATTACTCTGTATATAATAATTATATATGAGAAATACTTTTTTTATTTTAAGCAATAAATAATTTTTCCTATAAGATTTATCAACATGCAGTTCTACAACCAAGAGATTACTCACTTTGGTATCGAAGGAAGAGCTCTGTCTCCCTCTGCAATGACAAGACAAGCACATCAACAAGTGTGAAACAACCTAAAGTGAGAGCCCAAACTTGACTGTTGTTTCTATGAAGCCTCAGCTACTTGTAGAAAAGGCGCACAGGCGGATTATTATTCATAGTGACGAGAACAGACGGGTCATCAGCATTAAATTACATCTGTTGAAGGGTTTTGTTTTTTACACCAACACACTTTTTTCTCCTTCTTTTATTTGAACCACAGCAGCATTGAAAACAAAACAAACACATCAAAATATAAAACTACATAGCTATTCAACATACCTTTATGAACTCTAACAATGAAGGAGCGCGTAACCGAGGAGACGAGACGACAGTAACCGTCAATCAAGTCAGCCATGTTTTCTGCTGTATTCAGCAACGCTGTCGTGACAGTGAGGGGCTGCAAACACAGGGAGAGACAGAAGGATCAGTGTAAGAGTGGGACAGGGAGCTGCTTCACAGTGACACAATGAGAGCTTCACTGATAATAATGTCCCCCATCAGAGCGTGTGCACATAGCCCTGTGCCAATACTGCAACAGTGATGCACACATGCAGCATCCGGCTGCACTAACTCATGAGGAGATGGCAACCACTGCTGCCTCAATCCTTATTTCATTTCTAGTGCAAACTTTTGATATTTTTATAACTTTGTAGAAGAGGAACCTTCTCTATGGTTGGTGATTTTCAAGTATAAGCACTTTGTTAATAAAAATGAGAAAAGAAACAATGATAAACCTGTTAAATAGCATTACAAATCATTTGAAAGGCAAACATTTTACAGGAACATATTCTATTGTGGTTTTCTACCCAACTTCATTCTTGGTTCAACACATTTTCTGTGGCATCATTTAAAAAAAAAAAAAAAAAAACATTGTCAACCAATATTCTCATTCAGCAGCAAAGTTGTATTTCTAAAAGTTCAGGTCAGGCAGCTCGATTGTAATGTTGATCCTAGCTAGGTTGGGACTCTGGAATGGAAAAAAAATTATTTAGAAATTATAGCATTGGGGTGCTGTGGTGGCGCAGGGGTTAAGAATAACCCACATAAGGAGGCCTTTATTCCTTGACGTGGCCGTCACAGGTTCGATTTCCGGCCTGCTGACCTGTGCCGCATGTCTTTCCTTTCTCACTGCCCTACTTTAAAATAAGGGTCACTAGAGCCAAAAACCTTTTTAAAAAAAAGAATTATAGCATGCGTGCTGAATGAACATTTTTGTTTTTCTAATTCAGAACACTTTTGTTTGCACATCAGATAATATTGGTTTGTATATTAAAACTGAGATGCACAGAGAAACAGGCTGGTAAATGAAATTGATGATTCTCTGCTATTTTTGCCTTAACTAGTGAGCAGCAGATTGGATACTCAAAAAATATCTAAATTGCTACCAGGTGGCAAGAAAAAAAAAAGAACAATTTGTTATTTCAATTGAGGTGTTAAAAATGAAGTCAGTGGAAGCACTGAAGCGAGAAGCTGCTCAAGGACTGGAAAAACCAAATAAAAAGTATCAAAGTGAGTGTATATATATACCTCTGGAGCTCCAGCGACGTTCAGCTGAATCATCCCTTTCCTGTCCTTTTCCTCCAAAGCAGAGTATTGGATAGACTGGACTTGGTTAAAATTAGCTAAGTATGTTGGCTAGAGAATGAAAGAGAGATGTATTAAAATCCTATATAACCACTGGTTAATTGCAAAGAGAAATACAATTGTAGAAAATATGCATGGCAAGTATTTGGATGGGGAAAATGTTTCCTACTTTTCTAAGGTTCTGTGGTGTCTTTATCCCAGTTAGTTTGTCAGAATATGGACAGCGAGAAAGGTAAAATATGAAGTGAAGATCCCAAGGACAATACACCAGATGCTGCTTTGAGGACTTACAGCCTCCACGTACCAATGCAACTCATGCTGTCCTAAATGCATCAGCAAACTTTCGCCAAATTTATAAACAAAAAAGAAGCAAATAAATCTGCAGAGGGTCTTTATTACAACAGATCACATTTCCCTAAAAGCTTTCCCTCCCACTTCATCAACATTAGGTTCACTCGAACAAGTGCAAGTAAAACCTCTTGAGATCAGTGTCCACTTAATATGTATTTGCCTCAAGTTTCCAGCACAATACAGCCTTGTAAGTAGGTAGCATGAGTAACAGTAGAGGTGAAAGAGAAGATAAGTCAGAATCAATCATAATCAGGCCTCTTAGGAAGCAGGGAAGCTCTTAGCTGTTCAGCAGAAACTGGATCCTTTGTATCCAAAGCATGGCGATAACACCACCACTCTATTAGAAGATCCACATTAAGATTTTTTTTTTATGTTGAGAGACATTTAGGAGTATAAAAGGAGCTGATGTTTTCAGTGGATCTGTAGCGGTTCCTACATCACCTCCAAAGACAGGAACGAAACCAGAAAAAGCTAAGACCTCTGAGCATTTGAGTGATCAAGACAGAAACTCTATGCACTAATAAATCTAAAATGGGCAGCATCAAAGTGGTGAATTTAACTTCACCACTTAAAATGAAGAACAAGTTATAAATCGGCATATACGACCTTAATGAAATTCAGCTGTTTCACACAATTCAGATATGAACCAATTTAAGTAAAACAGAAAAATCTCACATGAAATGGCACCAAAGGTATTTATTTCTCAAACATGAGACCAAAAGTGTGGAACCAGCAAAATCTGGAGACATACCACTAGATGGCAGCATAATGCATGATAATTATGGCCTCCCTTTAAAAGCATCCTCTGTATCAATGTTCAAGATCAGAGAAATGACAAACATTAAATTTGTACAAAGATTGATCAGAGAGCATACTCACAGTTGAGCCCTTATCTGTGAGGTAGCTGATTCCTTCCTCTGGTCCTATTGCCAGCTCGACTGATATTACCCAACTAGACTGAGGAGGAGAGAAAAACAAGGCAATTAAAAGAATTATAACTGCCTCTCTATGACTTAATATAGGGTGGAAACACATATTAAGTGTCACGTATCAATACTTTTCCAGATTTTAACTTTCAGGAAGTCAGGAAGTAAGAAAAGAAGAATGAAATAGAAGAGCTATGTTACATAGCTTTTACCATAAACAGCCATATTGTATCCTCTCTGATTGATAAAAGGCATCATAGTCTACATAGAGAACAGGAACCTTACCCCTAAAGCACATTTGAAGCACTCCTTGTCAAAGGGGTAGATGGGAGTGATAATCTCAAAGAACTTGTGGATGCTCTGTTCATCGTTGAGGTTAGCAAACTGTTTGAAGGTCTGCTGAATCTGCTTACGAAGAGTCTTTGCCTAATGGACAGTGGAAAAAAAAAAAAAGAAGAGAAGCAGAGAGAGTGAAGCCTTTCAGGAAGAAGGTTGATCCAGAGCCAGGAGAAGAACACACGTTTGACAACACAGGCTGAGTGACAACAGCAGGTTTAACTTAATTCCACACAATCAGATAAGCAGAAATCCTTTCAGTCATCAAGTCGGCTCTGCTGCCAGTCAACCAAACAGCCTGCCAGCTGTAATTCCAGACACACACTAAGCCATTGATAAAATTGAACATAAACAGTTTTTAAGCATATTCTCACCTTTAGGGAGTCCAACAGACTTTTAGGGAAGAACCGTCGCAAACCCACATCCTTCCTAAAATGAATAAAAATCACACATATGGTAAAGGACAACACAAATGAGTTAAGTAACATGTGAGCTGCAAGAACAAAAAACTCACTCTAGCAGCTCATAGTTTGATTTCTTATCAAGGGCATTTCCTGGCATCTCTCTGAAGAATCTCCTGCATAATTAACAGGGAAAACACAGAAATTAAAATTATATATTTTAATAAAAAACATTGTCATTGCATAAGCATGAGTTATGAGTTTTTCACATTTTGTCACCAACAGAGTAGTGCATAATCCTGAAGAGGAACAAAAAGGATTTATGTGTTTCAAAATCAATTCTGGCCTGTACACTCCATTAAATTTGTACCGCTATATTTAATCCAGTGCAATCAGCTGTCTTCAGAAATCGCCTGATTCATACATAAACGTGTGCCATTTAAATCCAGAAACAACCTCACTGTTTCAAGAAAGCCACGAGAAATCCTTGTTCATGTTCGCCACAAGAAACTTAGAGGATGCTGCAAACATTGGGTATAAAGAGCAAAAGTTTAACTTTTTGACCAACATGGAGAAAAATAAACACAGCAAATCACTCTTGACACACAAACGCAATGTAAAACATGGTGGTGGCAGCATCATGCTGTGGGAATATTTTTCTTCACTAGAGACATGTAGGCTGATCAAAAACATATACAACAGAATGACATAGATCAATATATGTGTATTATTTTAAACTGGCCTAGTCAAAGTCCACGCCTAAATCTGATTAAGAATCTGTAGCAATATTTGAAAATTAATGTTTACATGTGATTGCACTACTGTGTAAAGAGCAATAGAACAAAGTTTTACTCTATATTGGTAAAAACTCCCAACGTTACATGAAACTGCAATGCCCTGAAATCTGGTTCTGCAAAGTCAACACTTCTGCATCATCCATCTAAGTAAGAACGCATCTGAATACTAACAGTTTCAAAGATGAGCACCGAATGTATGACCCAATTTTAAATTTTCCACTAAATATGAAAGCTTAGGATGTTGTTAACTGTTGTTAGCGAGCCAGTCAGCAGCATTTTCCTCCTGACTGTTAGCGTAAGCATATGCTGGACTTGCTGCTCAAAGATGCAAGTTTTTTCTCCGGTGCCGTTTTCTGTTTCTCCTGGTTCAGACACACACAGCAGTCGAAGCCACACGTGCTTTCACTATCCCCCGTCATGTCACACTAATGCTTGTCCTAGAAAAAACACTGTTTTATTGCGTTTAAGATTTATTTTTTGCATAATTGTTTCACTCTACAATACCTCTAGGAATGCTATAATGTAGGATTAATGATTATTATGCTGAAATTAACAGCGATGGTGAATGCTGTGCATCATTTGGCAGGATGTGGGTGGCATTTTAATTTGCATTATTTTCAATGGGGAAATGTAATTCCAGACATATATTCAGGATGCAAGCAGCCTGTTCGAACAAATTAGGTTGAGAGGTTTCACTGTATGTTGAAATCCGTGGCTGAAATATGACAAAATGTAAAAATTCAGTGGCTGTGAATACTTTTGCTAAACACTGTGGGGTGAAATAATTTGACTGTGTGTAATTTCACATTTTTCTCACCTTATCTCCAAACAGCCTAGTTTCAGTGCAACATCTTGATCCACGTGGTCAGCTAAATGTTGCATATAGTCACTTTTCACCTTAAAAAGAAAACAAAAAACAAATAGCACAAAATGTAAACATTGTTTCAGGTGGCCGTCGTTAAACAGGATTCAGCAAAAACGTCAAGTTTAGCTTGTTTTTACTTCAGGAAACAGCCATAAAGTTTCCCGTGTTTGTATTCTCACCTGGTGATAGAGGTAGTTGAGAGAAGGTTTGTCTTCAGAGAAATGGCTGAGATAACCTTTAGGAAAGTACCGTATCCGCAGCTCGTACCTGGGAATGGCAGGGACAGAGCGAGAGGGTTTGATGGGACAGTCCTAATGGAGGAGAGGAGACTCTGTGTATTGCATCAAAAACATGGCTGCTCGCCAGCGCAAGCTGTGAAACAACGTCCTGCAGCCGAATGACAAAACCTTTTCCACTCAGTATATCATATCTGGTGCCACACTGAAAGGATACACAGGGACTTGCTGCTAAATCAATAATCTAAAACCGATAAAGAGTAATATCATAAACCATAACGGGACTCCTGCAAGCATGCTTGCCCAGAGCTGTATTGCAGGAGTGTCCACATGTGCCACCGTTGTTTAGATTGAGATATTTGCTCAAGAACGACACATTACAGAGAAGTGGGTCAGGAGAGTAGTAAGCTTCAAGCTGCTGTGATGCTGCATGCCAGAAGTTAGATAAGAAAGGAAATCAAGGCCAGAAACAAAATGAATAAATCATTGTGTTCTATTATGAATGAATCCTTTGGAAAAGAAATTAATGTGTGCGAGAGAAACAAAAAAAGAAGGAAGAGGATGAATAGGAGGATTAAACAAATTGCTCAAATAAGAATGAGATTACAAAGCAAAAGAGCAAGGAAGGAGTGAGAGAGTCAATCCATCCATCCCCCGGGCAACTGCTGCTGTTCTAACAATAGCTTGGTGGCAGCAGCAGAAGCTCCTGTGGGCTCAAAGCTCTTCTGCCCTCTGAGGCAGGTTGACTGCAACAACTGGAAGATACTGCTTTACCTAAGCAGCGCTTGTTGAATTAATTTCAATTTTAATGACTTCAAGGTAAGGACAAAGGGCTGCATTTCAAGGAGCCCCGTTAACAATATCAACTGAGGACGTTTAAAAGCTTGAAATATTTGAATGCAGGCTTCTTGGAGTGCAAAAAATGAATTATTTTGGTCATGTAGGAAGATTTGGACTGTACATGAGTAGAAATTAATAAAACATGAAAAGTATGCAATGCATACAGTTGTGCTTCGTTGTGCAGAACAACATATACAGCATTGCATAAACAGCAACATTCCGAGCACAAACTTTAACGTATTTTCTTGAGATTCTACGTGATTTACAAAACAAATTAGTAAAAATCTATGAAGGGAGAGGTTTCCTTTCTTTGTTGTTGGTTTAATTTTGAATGTATTCAGAATTCCTGAGTGAGTACTTTATTTGTAAACCAGCGCGTTTTAGCAGGCTTGAGATTTTCAACCCTCTCCAGGCACCTTGGGAGTCACTGAAGTTGTGCTAGAAATGTTTTGGATTTCTGAGTACTTTGAAGGGCCACTTTTCACCACAACTCTAACTGCGAGTTTTTTTGCAGGTACTTCAGTCTGCAGATGGACAAATCTGGTGGTGGTGAAGTTTTTGTCAATTCTTTGTAAAGGAGCTGAAAAAGGGCAAATCTGGATAGAGAGGATATGTGAAAATAATGTGTACAACAGTTTATCAATTGGATGTAGGGATAAACATTTCCAACAAAACTTGTTACACTTTGATACATGATATTCAACTTTACAACATTACTAACCTACTTAAATCTGTCGCAATAAGCAATTAATTAATTGCATATTAACTTCATCATTTCCATTCTGATTATTATTAATTTTGAAGGGATTTTCTTTTGTTAACAGAGACAGTAGAGTCTACTTTATTTATAATTTGGTTGCAAGTTAATTTTATTTCTGCTCCATTTATTGTTTTTGGTTGTTGCGTTTTATTTTGGATATTTAAAATATCTTTTAGTTCCAGTGTTAGGTTTTCTTTGCAAAATTAAAAGTTATTGGTTTCAAAGAACAAACTTGCATTATTATGCCATCATTCATGTATTACGTGAACATGGTCTCAAACAACAATATTATCGTTTATGGAAATATATGATAATTTATGATAATATAATGATAATTACTGGCAACATTTCTTATCATGGGGTCCTATAACCTACTGGTAAACTGATTTCACTTGCACTGTTTAGCCAGACATCACCAGCAGCCATTAAGAGAAGATTTTTATCCTAAACATCAAGGGAATTCAGATAATCAAGAGGAGAGATGATGGAATGAACGGAGAGACATTGGAAGAGTGTAAAGCTTAATAATTTACCGCCACTCTTCCTGTGGATGCTGTTTCTCAAATCTCTCTCTGACGTGAGACACGCCCAGATCTGGATGTAACCAGTGCAGAACATCAGAGTGCAAATGGGTCAAACGGAGGCCCAAAGATGACACACAGCGCAACTTGTGGATCTCTGCTATCTTCTGGATAACACCCTGTCGACACAATTCAAATAACAGAAATAACCGAGGGAAGCATCTGTGAGCATGTCTGGGAAGGAGTGTGTGCGCCTCTTACCCGGACATCCGTAGCGTCTCCATATCTAATGTTACTCGCCCAGTTGCTTGGTTCACTGTTTGTCTCAAAGTAATGGAAGATTTTGAGAACCCGGTCCATGGAGCCAGGAGGTCGCTCCAGCCCTCCAGCAGAGCCACTGGTGCCAGGAGCTCCAGGCATTCCTGGCCGGGATTTTACCCCGCACCCGCCTGCTGTCGAGTGATTGAGGCTGGGCTCCAGGTAGGAAGACGATGCCATGCCTGACTCGGATGGTCCTGCTGGAGCTAACTGGCCGTCATATTCTGGGACAAGATGAACAAACTGGGTTTAGTACTAGGAGAATGATTACCAAACAACCTGCGTCTAGTTCTGTTTCTTTAGGGTAATTGGCTCAATTCAAAAAAAGCTTCTTTCTGTTACAGGTTTTTAAGCATAACATGAAAAACGGCTTTGCAAATGGTGAGGTCATTGTTATATTTCCCCTGACAAAATCTCACAATAATCAATAGCACATAAAAAGAATCAATGCCTAACAAATGCCGACCTCAATCAATCAATATAAAGCAACAAATCACTACCACCAAAGATTTATTGCTCTCACCAGCCTTCTGCTAAACCAAATACAGCATACACCTTATTGCACAAGTATCCACACTGTGGACTTTTCCACATTTTGTTACTTTATAAGAAAAGTCAATATTCTGCTGGGATTTTCTATGATGAATCAAAAACTCTTCATTACTCCAACACCTTTATGCATTGCATGCCACAGTTTCTAGATTTTTATTTGTAAAAAATAACTCAAAACTGCACATCAGCATTCTTCTACTATGAAATTGTGTGGATCTATCACACAAAAGCCAAATAAAATGCAATAAAAGTTTTTGGTTGTCGTGCCAGAGCATGTGCATTTTATTTGGCTACTTTTTGCCATGTTCTGACATGGCAAAAAGTAGGAAGGCATACTTTTTTCTTTAAAAAACACAAATAAAAGCATAACATTTTAACCAGTGAAACGATAGAGAGATTTTTTTTAAACAATGCCATGTTTTGGGAAAATTTTAATCATGGCACTCAAGTGGATGTTAATTTGACATTCACACCCACGCTGTTGACATTTTCAACAGCCATCATCCCCCGAATAGAGCAAACCAAGCAGCATTGGTTCCCCTGTTGCTCTGGTATTTGTCAACACTGATTTTACACCTGATAAACCAAATTTATCTACCACAAAGCCTGGAAATAAAACCTGCTGGTGGTGGCAAAATTTCTGTAGAAAAAACTACAAATCAAGTAAATTTACCCTTCAAAAGAAATCATTTCTAATGTGACGTTAACAAGATTTATTATTCTACCTCCTGGAATCAAGGTTTTGATTTAACAGGGCATCATATATGTAGATATATGATTCTCTATTCTGTCACCTATTTAGATTTATAATTTCTTTTAAAAAGTAGGAATGTTTCTATGTTATGCTTTTGAGAGACATGCTGTACACTCTGATGCTTCCTGCCCCATCCTGTCCTTTCCTGGACGTTCATGCTGGGTTTGTTGAGTCATCATCACAACAGGAACTCCTTTCAGCTGACACTGAAACTTGAGCTTCTAAGTTACAATGAAAGATACAAGAAAACCAAATATGATTGTTAGAAGAAAAAAAAAGAAACACTTAAGTGCTTTCCTGCATAGTCAGGAAGTACAGGAAGATTATTCATATTCAGAAATGAATTGCTGCTTTTTCATTAAATGCCAAATCCAACTCACACAATTTTGAGCAAAACAGTAACAAAGGGTCCTGCTTCAGCAAAAAAAAAATAAGAAAAAAGAGTTCAGTACACTGAACAGCCTGGAGCAAACCAATCACTAGGACTGAATCAGTTTATTCAGCATTTCTTGTTTTATGCTCAGGTCATGGCCAGATAACTTCCTGCTGAAACACAGGCACAAAAATATGATCCAGGGTTGGTTGACTCAGCATTTTCATCCGGGTGGCCATCAGCTGCCTCGGTGCAGTGATGTGCACAATGACTGCATAAAACGGAAAGGAGGACATCGTGCGTCTGTTGCTTTAACTCAGCTTGGCCCACTGTAACAAATCTATGCTATGTCCTACACACACCATCATTCATATTTATTCCCTCAAACAGGTAATGTGATGGTTTACCTTTATGGAGATTTGCTTGAATCTTTTCTGGTTTCATGTACTCACATATTTATTTACAATATTATCCTCTTGTTTTTTTTCTCTTTTATCCTTTTAATCTGTTTTCTATTATGATCTCAGGCTCAAAAGTTCAAAAATGTTCTGAAACACCATAAAATGTAAAGCATTTTATAAAAATTAGATCAAGAATAAGGAATGGCAATTTCGAGCAGCAGGTGACCGTTTCATGCACAGTTAGCGAGAGGATTTAATGCAGCTGGGACCCAAAGAGATCAGTGCATCAGTCACACTCTAAAGGATTTAATGCAACCAATTAGCACAGACCAGATTTTAAAAAATGACCTCTTATGGTGTTAGCAGGATCATCCAATTAAAAGTATATCCAAGTGCACTGAGATGATTCATGAGTCATTTAAGATGTTAATCTGCTCTACGTACAAAATCCATCTGCTTGACGGTTGCTGATAACAATACAAGCTACAAGAAGAATGGACTCTGATTTCTTGTGAAGAAACTACATTTCCAGACTATCTGAGGAGTAAAACACTCTGACCATGTTTTAAGTTCACCTGCTCAACTGCTAGTTAACACAAATATACAATAACAGAATCTGCCAATAATATGACAGCAACCCAAAATGTTAGCGCATCTAGACAAGATGAAAACTGTGTGCTGAAGTTTAGGTAGAATTGGGAATAAGGAGATTTATTGGTATCAGACAGGCTGATTGGAGTATTTCAGAACCTGCTGCTCTATTGGACTGGGATCTTCACACACAGCCACCTTGGGACTCCAGAGCTCGGTCCAAAAATGTGAAATATTAAGTGAATGGCAGCTGTACTCAGATCATCTCAGACTGGCTGTCAAGACATGATAATCTGTTCCCTGAACTCCACATTCATCAGACTAAAAGAGCGCCTCTGGGACGCAATGGAGCAAGAGATTCGACTCTTGAGTGTAAATCTGCAGTAACTTTGTGGTGCTATCATACCAATATGGCCCAAAATTCCCGAAAAATGTTTCCAGACCCCTTGTTAAATAAAGAAGCAAAAGAACTCTGATGTTTAATGGTGGACCACCCTGGTAATAGTAGAACGTACCTAATAAAGCAGTCATCAAGTACAGATTTTGTGTTGCAAACATTTGTTTACAAAGCACTGAAATTATTAGGCCGCTAGCTCTCCCACTGGTATGCTTGCACTGATTTATGTGATGAAAATGCAAGAGATAAAAAAAAAACTATGATGCAGTATTTCTTGAAACTTGATCAACTTAACATTATTTCCAGTTTATTAAAGTTTCTCTCTTTCAGGCAGAGGAATTACCACATTCTACTTTGAGTTGAAAATACTCTGAGAAATGAATAACTTTAAGACTCTTTGATTTCAGAATGCTAAATAGAAAATAATATACAGAAAAACAGTTTGTATGTAATTAAGTCAGGAATGTAACTGCTGAATTAGTTGTGATGTAGTTTATTGATCCTCAGTAGATCTGAAAGCTCCTTTTGCATCTTTCTTGACTTGTTTCAATGAGATGTGTTAAACATGTTACCAGCATCATCTTGTCTGAATCATACAGAAAAAGAAACGACTGCATCAAATCAGCAATAGAGCAAAGTACCACAATCAGTCATGATCTGCTGAAAGCACACATTAAGAAAAAATACATTTACATGTAACCACATTATTTTTTACAATCTGCCTTACTAAATCTTATTAAAGCAATAGAAATAGAAATGCCTGCATTTGCAAGCAGCTACAAATAGGAAATTTACTATATTGTAAGTATTTGCTGTGAGCATTTTGTGTAGCACCAACAGAAAAGGTTATTGTGGATTGGATTGTATCTATGGTTTCACATTCTGGTTTGCTTTATGTTTGTTGCTCAATTGAACAGAATGAATATGAACAAAATCATGACAATAACAACAAAGTGATACTATAAAGCTAGAGATGAACCAGCATTAGGATTTAATTGGCTGGCAATGACCAGGAAGGTCCGACCTGCCAATTCAGAGACTTGCCAATCCAGAATTTATCTATGCCAAAACTATAATCTTAAACATCTTTGAAAAATCCATTCCTTCCTTTTTGGAAAGGAAACTGGTTTAGTTCTTACATCAGATTTCTGCATTAATGCTGCATTAATTTTACACAATGAATGACATATTCAATGACATTTAGATTTTAACCAATATCTTGTCAAACCACACACTTGCCCCACACCCACAACAGCAGAAATCGAGTCAAATAGGCCATGCAGATTGCTGGCAGAGCCATCAGCGCCTCTCTCACAGGGGCTCTGGCCTGTTGGACGGCAGTAGGATGAGGATGAACCCTGCCTGCCCCACGCCAGCAGCAGGAGGAGGATTTATGTTCTGGACGTAAGGGTGCCCACTTCTGTGACGCTTCTCCGTCAGCTTCCTTTGCATTTCCCTCATTTTCTTTTAGTCCAATAAAATTCCTGCATTTTTCCCACAGCCTCCTTTCCGACACTCGTGTCTCATTACTCTCACAGCACCTTTTAAATCCAGCCTTTATCAACTCCGTCTGGTCCTCTTGTCCTATTGCACCACTTCTCTTTCTTACTCCCTCTGATCTTTCGCTTATCCTCAAACAATTCCCTTCATCCCCCTCTCACACTACAAACCCATTTTCTTTCTGAAGGATGCACATAATGTACACCAGAGCACCAGGAAGAATATGTTTATAAGCCAAACTACTTATATTTCTTTAAATGCAAGCTAATAAAAGACTTTGCAAGACTCAGATGCATGAGAGCTTGCAATCATTTACTTTTGTGGTTGGGGCACAAATTACAGAATCCCACTGGGTTTTGATGAAAAAAAACCCAGTGCCTAAATAAGTAAAGCAACCTGATAAACAATCCTCAGGTGAAGGGATGCTGGGAGAATCTAAACAGCATTTACTCTAATGTTTGAAAGCCGGTCATGCAGCGCTTTCATCCACCTTTGGGAGATGCTTCAAAGCTTCTCATCAGTTCTGCATCTAGAACTCATTCATCATAAATACTGACAGCCGCAGCCACCGAGGACTGGGTTTCTGGGCTTTCTAGCACACTGTGAAATTGTTGCAACTTCACCAAACACTATTGATGAAATTCATAGTACCGTTTATACAGTCAGATTTTCTTTATCATGGAACAGCAAACCTTGAATGAACCAGTAGACTGCAGGTAAAAGTATTATGCAGGGCTGCAGTACAGACAAGATGTACATCTTTTCCTTTTCTAAAAAGAAAAGATGTAAAGGAAAAGTGAATAGATGCTTTTATTGTGGTTCACTCTGTTTGAAAAATCAGAGATCAATATGGTTGCTACATCCTTAAATAAGTGGTCAAAGTTTTACATTTATACCACTTATTTTCCCCACACAGCAGAACTGCATAACTTATATTTGTGAACTTGCTCCATTAGTGTTTTCTACTCATAGAGAAAAAAAATCCCTTAATTGCTTACTAGTAGTTGGCACCTCATCAATTAGCAAATCCCAGTGGACTTCCCTCTTGTAAGTAGAACATGCTGCGCTCCAGGTGAATTATAAGGAAATGAGCTTTAACTTCCTGGACAAATTGAATGCCCTATTTTTTTTTATAAGATTCAGATTAAAGCTGCATAATATATCATATCGCAAATATTATTGCAATATTAGTGAGTCAAATACTGCCACTGCAGAGGTTAAACATTTGAAGAATATTATTCTATTTTAGTTGCAATGCACTGAAACTCTGCTTCTGAATATTAGTCTTTATCCACAGGGCTTGATATTGTTGGATCATCAGGATTTAAGTTATTGCAATTTAGGTTAAATGGAACAGATATTGTCTTTGTAATATTAACTACTAAACTTTCCTATTTCCCTATTATTTTGCAGCTGTGTTTTAAGACTTAATAAGTGTAGAACAATTGAGTTCAGGTTATTCCATAAAATAGATTCAAAACTGTTTTTTTTGTGTTTTGATAGATAATAAAAAATCCTTTAAATAATCCATGTTCAATTTAGAACATGGATTATTTTAGGTTTAGGTATTCAAGTATATCTGATGAAGATGCCGACTTCAGCTTTATCAACTAGCCAGCATGTAAGTCAATATGTTTTCAAAGTACTTCCTGACTTGCTCATCACCCTGTCACTGTCTATTCTATTTTTACAAGGTAAGCATAATACCACGCAATTTAAAAGAGGAGAAGCTTCTTTGATGACAATTTATCCAGCAAAAGTCACAACCAACTTCAGCTGGAGTGTTGTAGATAGTTACTTTAGTGAAAATTATCTACAGGTTGTATTGAAAAGTATTAATATTGTGACTCATTACACCAGGTGCTGCTACATGTAAGTGAGATCTTATCAGTGACAAACACAATACATACTTGGTAGAGGATGCTGCGCGTAGATGCAGGCCCCTTTGCTCCAGCAGAGAGGGATACAGCCACTGTTCTCCATTTTGTCTGAGGGGCAACAAGCTCCAGGTCGGGCCTCAGAGCCCACTTTGTGCAGCTGGGCCCAAGAACCAGCATAGAGCCAACGACTAGCAGTGGTTTCTACAGTGGCTTCTTGCAAGCGAATAAAAAAATCATGGTTGAAAAATATGGATGTACAAAGGCAGAACAACTGGAGAGGTGTTTCTGAATATTTCCAAAAATGGATCCAAGTTTTTCTGAACTGGAAACCTGACTATTAATGGTAACAGATATATCCATGGTTACCAAAGAGTCCGGATGGGTAAAGAACACCAACACTATCATGTCATCCTTTCCAGCTCGCAGAGACACTTTGTCTGACTTGAAGTAATTTGTGGTCAAGCTTCCTGCAAATCAATCCATCCGATTTATGTCACGACCTTTGACCCAGCATATATTCCTTTCTCACTGCACAAAACAATGTGTAGTCATCCTCCATCAGAATGCAGATTTTTAGTTCTGTCCCCTCAGGGAGTCCGAGTCCTAGAGGATGTAGATGATTCCTGAAAGATGCTTCCTTAAAGAGGAGGTGTTCTGATCACATATTCAAACTTTGCAACGCCAGTTGATAAGATTATTCCCTTGCAATCAGATCATCCTCTTGTGCAATGAATCCTCAAATAATGTAAAATTCAGGTCATCGAAGCCAACCAAATTATCGAGTGTATTAATCCTGATGTAAAAGTTTAAAATGTTTCAGAAGAATGGACCTTGTGCTTTGTCTCAAATTTCCAGCTTACAAAGTGACACTGAAGGACAGTCCTCCAAAAATGCAGACATTTTTGATTGGTACCTCCACAAAACTGCCCAAAAGAGATAGCAAAACAAATCAGCCAAAAATCAGATGACAGAAATGGGCATCAGTGGGCTGCAGAGACAAAAATGTAGGGCAGAGAGGGGAGCAGAGAATTGGAACAGAGTGAGAGAGAGGAGGATGAAAGTGGGCAATGCAGGAGGGAAAAGCCAATTCAAGAAAAGGAAAGAGACATGAAGAGAGAAGAGGCAGTGGATGACACCAAAACAGATTGTTAAAAAAGAAAAAGAGGAAAAGATGAGCTAGTAATGAAGTGAGTGGGATGGAGACAGAAAGCGGAGAAACCCCAGGGAGAAGCTGAGCCTCACATCCTTTAAAGATTGCTCATAATGTCTGCAGGAAGTAGCCGGGTCAAAGCAGGTATACGATGCTGAAGAGGGACATGATGTGACAGTCTTAGAGGTGGAAAGCTTAAAAATTAAAAAAAAGCTTTAAACCCGGATGGGAGGAGAGTCAGGCAACAAAGGAAGGAAAAAAAAAGAAAGATATTGCAGAAGAAGGTTTGATGCAGCAAATCCCTTTCAAAGTCAGCCAGCCATGTGTTGTTCAGTGAGGTTTTAGAAGCCTTTCTTCTGTAGCGTCGCAGGAGAAGCAAGATCACAGCATCGTTCCAGATCCCTTACACATGCCGCGGACAAATACAAACACTGCGTTTATCCAGCAAAATCCTCCAGCTCTCTAAATGAGCCACTAAATACGAGAAGGTGTGTGTGTGTGTGTGTGTGCGCGAGAGAGCCGGCGAAAAGGGTGCAGAAAGGTGTGTGTGCATGTTAGTAATGAAGTAGCTCAGAGTTTGTGAGATAAATATAAATGTGGAATCTGGTGGGGTTATGTTTGAATGTCAGCAAAAAGTGAGTGAGCCAAGAGGTTTTCCTCTGTGCTGCTATGATCACTAACAAGCAGAAGCAGAGAAGGAGGGGCGTGTGTGTGTGTGGGGGTGGGTGTGTGTGTGCGTAGGGCGGAGAAGGACAGAAAAGGAGGCGGAGGAAGGAAGAGATAGAAACTGTAATTGAGACCTGATGCGGAGGAAGAAGAGTGAAGAAGACAACTCCACTCATAAGAGGACACACTTTCACAAGCTTTTACATGCGTTTTTTAAAATGCATCGAAAAAAATGAACATTTTTGGTCATTAGTAACTGCATGACAGCAAAAGATAAACTCAGGAAGCAAGAGGATTTAGCAAAAATATTTAAGGGATTAAAATTATCCGTTTTTAGCTTTTAAAACATTCTGAGCTGTTTCAACACTTGCGTTTGTTTCTCTAAGTCATCCCTCCCTCTCATCTGTCTCTCCTCCTCTCCAGACATGCATCACCTGCTCCTGCATCATATGAGCCCTTCTCTAGCATCAGATCCTCCCACATTAAATCCCTCAGACGGGACAAAGCACAAGAAGACCGTCAACACATGACAGCAGCGATTTAAAAAGCAAAACACTGTCATCAATTGGAGGATGTCGAGTCGTGTACAGTAATCTATTGTTAATTTCCGTACAAAAAAAGTATTTTAAAAAAAAGAATGTTATTTAATTGAAATTAAAACTGCAATAGACAGGTTTATAACTACAATGTTTTCTGTAATGAGTTAAAAAATATATTAGTATTTGTTTTTAAGTTGACTCTCATTTCCAAATCCTTTACACTACAAAAATTTTAATTTAATTTAATTTTCATTCAACTAAAAGGTTCATGACTGATGTCAAATGAGACACAAAAAATAATGTTAAAGAAATATCTCATCTAAAAAAAACACATCCATCAGTTTAATTTATGATTTTGGTGGAAAAATCTTTCTTGTTATAAAATAAGTCAAACAGATTCTGTTAAAGCGAAGAGTTGGGACAAAGTAATATAAAAGCCATCATAATTTAATGGACATTAAGCATGTCTACACTAAAGGTTGTAATCAAAGCATATTTTGTTTCCTTTGAAGTTGTAATGACTGAACTGAGCCCCATCTATGTTTAAGTATTAGCAAATAAAATACCTAGATGATAAGAGTTTGATTTTATTTATTTTTATCATGCTGTATGTTGTAATTTATGCACATACTTTACTCCTTAAAATTAAAGCCATTGTTTACATTTTACTCAAATCCAATAAATGTGAAGGCTTGCAGTAAAAGAAAAACTCAATTACAAGTTGAATCGCTTTTTGGAGGTTTAACTAATCTAACATTGTTCTGATAGTTTACTTATAGAAAACATAAAAATAATAGTTTTAAAGACTCACTAGCAACCTTTGTAAACCTCAAGCAGGCTTAGTTGAGGCTACAAGTTTCTGCTGCTATCATTTCATAAGACAGAAACTGATCTGGCTGTAGTCATGTTTCTTCCAAAGAGATCTGCTAAAGTTAAGTCTCAGAAATCTAAAATATGCCTTGGTACATTTTTGGGAATAACATCTTCCTGGTCTCAACATCCCGATCGAAGATTTGCTGCAGGACCATCGGTTACCTAGCAACAACCAAGGAGAGAGCATGGAGCTAAGGGTAACGGTACACGGCTTATCTAAACCTTTAAAATTATTTCAGCTCAACTCTGATCTGCTCCATAAAATAACATGGCCAAACCTCAATCAGACTCATGCAGATTAAAACAGCAGAATTTATGAAACAAATATTGTCATTTTCATTTTAAAACCTGAATTAAATTCCTGACAAACTTCAACAGCATTCAAAAAAATAAAGAAATGTTTATACGATAACAGAGCTGAACACACATGCTGCACGCACCCAGAGGTACTGTGTGAAAGAAATGTAATTTAACATTGCACCAGGCTGTGAGCTACAGCTAGAACTAATCCATTTTGATTCCATTTATAATCTGACAGGAAACATATCTAAATAAATTAAAATAGAAAAACAACACAAACCAAATATACAGCACATAAGAGAAAGATGTACTCACCAGCATAATAAGATATTCTGGAAATCTCTGGAAAAGAGGAAACATAAAACAAACATTTTACTTTGTTGGCCTTGATAGTAAAACATGCAAGAGTTTTACATGGTGAATAATTTACAGCGACAGCATGTAAATCAACGGAGCTGTGGCATAAATGAGTCACCACACGACGTAGCACATAATTCATTCACAGTGTGCAGTGGACGTACTGTTCTCTGATTCCTTAAAATAAAAACAGCATTTTACACTGGTCACAAAAAAACCTGTGCAGGTTTACAGTGGCTGAACGTCAAATTAAGAAAGAAAAAATAAAAGAAAGTTACTTTCTAATTGGAAAAATTAATTAGGGATTTTCCCAGAACCTAAACCTTAGAACTTGGGAAAAAAAATTACTATAGCAGATATTTCTACAATGGAAAGGCTTTAAATATGGAATGGGAAAAGACACAGAAACTGGAAGGAAGGAATGCAGAAAGTAAAAGAAGACATAGGATGACAATATAAGAAAGAAGAAGAAGAAAGTGAGGGAGGGAGGACATAAGGAAAGGAGGAAGGTAGAACATAATGAAGGCAAGCAGGAAGACACATGGATGCAAGGAAGCCAAGAAACAAAATGAAACCAGAAGGGAATGAAGGACAAAACAAAATGGCATAATAAAGATATAAAAAGAAATGATGGAAACGCAGGAAGAACACATGGAAGAAAAACACAAGGAAAAGGCGGAAGGACACAAGGATGGAAGGAAAGAGCAAAGGAAAAAGGAAAAATATTAGAATGGTACAGGCACAGGAAAGCTCATGGGGGGAATAGGGAGAAAGGAAGGAGACAAGGAACAGAGGAAGAAAGAAAACAAGGAAAGAGGGTCATGACAATCAAACATTGGTGTAGGGGGAAAAAAGATTGAAAATAATTATTTTAGTCATGTTATTTTTCCATACTTATCCCAACCTGGAATCAAATTCCAAAATCCAGACTTTTCCAGTCTGCACAGAACGTCCTGGTAACGAGTAAAACTAATGAGCAAATCCAAAAGTACTTTGCTGACTTAAAACCTCGACTGCTCAATAAACCCATCTTATTGACAGGACATTTCTAATCACAGCAGGTCTGGTTAGTCAAATGCTGGTCAGTGCAAACCAACAAGGTTACACAGCAGCGAAAGCGAATCCGGAGGATACGATATGTGCTGGGGTCTCTCACTCAGGTGGAACGAGGCGAGAGTCATGACTGGACAGAATTTATCTGCTTCGTCATGCTGTAATAACTTTACACCGAGTCTCTAATCTGCTTTTTGACTTTAGTCTCCTTCCAACCACAACTTTAATCAGAGCTCTCACGAACGCTTTGCTGTTTTCTTTTTCAAAAATGACACCAAAATGAGCAGCTTGATGAAATGTCCTACACTGTGAGGATATGCTGACTCCTGTTACTAAGCAACAGCCACTAAGCAGGACCGTGACACTAATAAGGATGCAAATGCTTTGTCTTTTAATACTTGTGGGATAAATTCCAAACAATCCAAGACTGGAGTGTAATATGTAGTTGGAGGATGCTTTCACCCCCCAGGTTACGCAAAAAAAATTTTGTACTTCTTGCTAGAAATTAAATTGCAAATAAATAATCAGTCAGGATTATAATTCACCATTTTATAGTGGCACATTTAAGATTCAACATACCAGAGCAAGATTGGTTATATTAAAGTTTTTTGGACCAGCTTAAGCTTTCGGTTACAACACATCTTTCATTTTGCTTAAAGAAAACAATATATAACTGCATTTATTTAAGATCGAAAATGAACTTAATGTCCGGCTGTTTAGTTTCCCACCAATCCCACAGATTATTGTTAAGTTAAGATCTGCACATGATGTAGGTCAATCCATGCCTTGCTACATTGTCTCATCCTTCTTACAGCTACTGTTTTACGACCGGAGCCAGATGAATCAAGATAATGTCTCACTGTAATAGCCTCTTATATGTAATTTAGAAATTTAAAACCTGGAGGCTCTGAACATTAAAAAGGTACTGAACTCTATTCCTTAACATTACAATGCTGTGCCTAGACGAGATAAACTAAAGTGTTCTTCTAGCAAAATCTGAACTCTCTTCTTAATGTGTGTTTTGCAACATATTTAATCAAAACAGCAGGAAGATAATGATACTTTGTCACTGTGGTTTTACCAGATCAGACTATATTTCTTATTCAAAGAGGACTGTTAGCATTATTTTTTTCCACTTATTATTGTGTTGGTGGAACTTAATTCAATTTTATCAGTTTTGGTAATTTGCTAAGTTGTCTATCTGATGCAGACCAATGACTTTCCCCCCGACAGGAGAGAGAAGCAGCTCACTGTAGAGCTGTGCCACCTCATGAAGGAAATAACAGCAATATAAAACGTCCTGTCAAATGGCAATATCGATGTAATGATGTCACAGCCAGTTACTGACTGGCGGCGCACATAACTCCTGGCTACACATCGCTCCAGCTGGTGGCAATAATGCAGCTCTTACTCGGCTTGCCTTCTGCTTTTAAAGCTCAGAAGCTCACAACAAAAATAACATTGCTTACTATTTATGCGTTAACGCATACAGCAGTCCACTGGGTGAAAAGTGGAGATTGCTTCCCCCCCTTCCCAAGTGCTGTATCAGACAGCAGTGCAAAATCACCGCTTGAATCCAGTAATATTTCTGGGTTTAAATTTGGCTCACAGAGTTGCTCCACTGAGGATATTACTCACTGGAGTCTCTGGAAGATACATTAATGATATGCAACAACATCTAAGCTTTTAGTAGTTAAATTCTAATGCAGAGATAAGATTGAAATGGATTTTGTTTTCACAATACTTACAGTAAGAATTGAAAATACAGTATTTAGTTAAATACAGGGGGTGATTTTTTTTAAATCATCTTGCCAGTGTATTCTGGCTGTAGGGAATCAAGCCGTAAGAGTAATAAAGAGTGGAATAAAAAAAGAAATGTGTGATTTGAACAATATGTGAATCGTTGAAAGAAATTATTTTGAAGCTTCTTTCAACGGACAGTTCTTGAACAATCTCAGGAATGCTCAGCATGTCTTTCGTCATGTCACATTTTCCTATAATCACATAATCCACTTATTACCACAAACATGTACAAACAACAAAAAGTAAATAAAGGGAAGTTTTAAACCTGGAACTGAGGTGCAATCGGGAAACAGGTTCAGCTTGCTTTGTTTCTTGGTGTTTGGATAAAAAAAAAAAAAAAGCTAATTTCTAAAGCTGAAATGCATGTTCATCTTCCTCATGAGTTTTCCTGTGCAGCTTTAAGCGAGCATTTTAAAAACATTACCTTGTCATCTGGAGATACAACCTCACTTTGAATCATGAAGATCTTTGGTTGTAAAACCAGAACTCAAAAGTGGTACTCAAACATGCGTTACTACAAGAGGCAAAAAAAAAACATTTTCTGTGCATGATTCTTCTCCTCCTACTCTATTACACCCCCTTCCTACTCTTAACTTCTTTCTGTCTCGTACTGGGGAAAAAAAACCCAAAAAAAAACATCTCCTCCCTCTGGCTACGAACCACAACGGCTACGCAAGTTGACTCAACTCCGGGGGAATTGCACAACTGCATTCTCATCAAGAAAACAACAACAGCAGTGTTGTGAAGCTGCTCCCTGCAATGTTCAGTTCGCCACGGAGGCGTACGCTAATACACACGTGCAATGCAACTTTGGAGCACAAATCAAAGCCCTTACAGAAACAGCTACAGCTTTAATGAGGTGCATTTGAAGAGTTAGCACAGCAGCTAAGACTGTAAACATCACTGACATTATCAGTCCCCTTTTTCACATCTGCATTTTTCATCTCAGGCTGAAAACATATCGACATGTATCAACTTTAAGAACTCAGCAGCAAACAGAGTAATGGGGTAGCAAACTTGCAACATGCTCATATTTAAAAATTAGCTCTGAATCACATTATTCCTTACTCAGAAATGTATACTTGTGCCATGACAACCTCAGGTGACCACAATGAATAACTTAAGCAAAACAGTGAAGAACAGATGTAAATAAGGGCAGAGGCTTACCTCGATGACCTTTCACCGGTTTAACCAAGAAAAGCTTGCTCATCAAAATATACTGAACTACCATTAAATTGTTGGGTTTTTATTTGTGTTCTAACATTAAAAATAACTTGTTCATTTTTTTAGTTCAGGTAGTTTTACATTGCTTTTTTCCAAATAGGAAACACTAGAAATTGCTTAATGCAGTGAAGAACGTCCAAAGAATATCAACGACTCAAGTTTATTAGATTCAGAATCCGCTCTGTGCCTCATTAATCAAGCTTCTGTCAATTGTATGGAATAAAACAAGAAAATATGTTGTAAATTACATTATTTCTGTTTTTGAGAGTATCTATGTGAATTTCTATCTGGGATCGGTAGCAGGAAGGCAACAGCTGTAGCCCATCTCCTGGTGCAACCTCTCCCATTTCTGCTCCACATCTCTCCCAAAGCTGCTGGTATTACAGTGTCCACATTTGTTTTTCTACCACATATTTTCCTTTCACTAAACTTTCCATTAATCCAGTATTCTGATAAGCACCTTCTGTAGCAAAGACCATTAATCATTAATTGACTTGTGCAGGGTTGCTACTAAAGAATCCTTATGGTCCTGTAGGCCATAACAGAATATTTATTCTATTAAGTCATTTTAAATTGCTCTTATGTCATATTGTAATTGTTTAAATAAATAATTGATTTTTGGGTTTAATTTGCTGCAAGTCATGAAAATTGACAATTAAAAACTAGAAATATATCAACTGTGTAATTAATCTATTAGTTTTTCTTTTAGAATAACTAAAGAACCTCAACATTCCCAATTTATTGAGATTAATTTTTGCTGTCATGTTCAAAGGCAGAAGCACTTTTTAGGTTCTATGCATCAGTGCATAATGTTCCTTTGCTGATCCGAGTCTAATAGCAGGAAGAGTCTTAGCTCTGTTTGTATGCATGGCAAACTGTGCCTCCTTTCACTGTCATTCGCACAAAGGAACATTTAAATAGTTTGGTGATGAATAAAGATAAACTCTTAACCTTAGTAGTTCCTTATGCTTCACATTTAACAGGAACTATGATTTCCATTTTAGGCTGCACAAGCTCTGATTCTGCCCAGATCTACTCATATAGATTCTTTTCACTTCTCCTTTGAAACTAAACCTTTTCACTCAACGAGACACAACGGAGGCTCCCGTTTAAAATCCAAGTCAGATGCAGTTTAACATTTTGATGTTTTTCTGTCTGAGTTCTCTCAGTGACAGAAAGAGTAGGCTCATCATAAATCATTACTAAATCAGAGCTTTCTTCACTTACAATGCACCATTTACTGTTTAAACACAGGACAATTTAATAAAATGAGAATATGACTTCCTTAAATTGTTTACTGTGGGGGGGGGGAAAAATCATAGAATGAAGAATATGTCATCTGCGGTAATAACAATAAGCTTCAATTAATCATTTTGTAAACCCCCAAAATAGATAATTTGGTTTAACTTCTTACTTTTTCCACTGTCAGTTCAAAGAGAGCAAAGCCAAATACTGCATTTGCTTCAAGTATGATTGAGCATTGATGTTTAACACTCCACTTGTGCTACTTAATGCAGCTGCTGCCTTAAAGTAAACTATTAAATAACAGATGGGTTTTATGGTTTTAACAATTCTTCATCTATTTTGGCAAATAGATTTCTAAATAATGAGATTATTGAGTTTTTAACACCTGTAACAATATCTTTGCCATTACAATAAATATCACAAAATACTGTAATAAAAAATGTGTCATACTTAATCTCTTTTTGCTCAATTTATTTTTCTTTTTTAATGTATACATTATATTTTCTAGTCTCATTATTGTTGAAGCCTTTGTCACCCATTCCTTCAAACTATCTTAACAAAAAGATCAACTTTAAGTTAACAAAAGAGTAGAACATGAACAAAAATTGCACAATATAAAACAGAGTTGACAGCAAAAGTGATAAAACTGAGAGCATCTACATGTATAATTCACCAAAATAATTATAGCTTCAAAGGTATTTAAAAACTGATCATGAAAAATGTGAAATTACAGGTTATCACTGTGTTAAACAACAAACATTAAAAGTTATACATAACTTCCACATATGAATTATTTCAACTAAAACCCTATTAACTTGATTTTAAAAAGCTATGACGCCCTAAGTAAAAGTTTTGATTTTCTTTATCTGATTTATTTATTTAAAAGTGAGGTTACTGAAATAACATAAGATGAGAAATGATCAACTCTTTAATGGGACATTTTACTTATTGCATTTAAAACACCTTAAAAAAATTACAACTCTTTCAAAACTTGAAGACTTTCACAAACTAAAGCATTTTAAGGTAAAGAAAAATTAATGCATAAAGTGCTCATTAATATAGTTAGCGTACTGTTAATTACACAATCTCAGTACCTAGCACAGAGTCGCAACCGCATTGAATAACTTATGCAAAACAGTGAGAAATGGATGCAAATAAGCGCCGACTGATGATGACAGCAGGAGTTCTGCCTCAAGCCACTGATAACTCCAGGCAGCCTACTGTGGAAAATATGACATAGATCCAACAAATTCATTATAAGAGTTCTTGGCATTTTTACCCCCCTAAATTTTAGAACGCAATAAATATATATTTTAAGACATATATATATATATATATATATATATATGTTTTAAAACGTAATATATATGCATATGTAACTACAATTCAACTACCATTTCAAGGGAATTTCACAGATGGATGCTGCACTTGAAGATATATAACCGTTTCCTCTTCATCTGTGTACGACACAGTATATTATAAAGAATATGACACAAACTGTCAGGTATCTTAGCCGTAGTTATTAGTGCAATAGCAGGAAACATAGCCCGAGGCACAGGATGGGTGTTGGAGCCAGAGCTGCTCGGGGGATCCAACGCAGCACGATAAAGGAACCACATTTGAGGTGAGACATGAAACAACGCAACTTACTCAAAATTATAAGGCACAGTTTTATCTTAAAAGATTGAGCGGGTGTGTCTGTTTTTATTTCTTACAATCGTAGATGTGAACGCAGAGCACATTCACTTCAATTCCATGAGGGCCTGAGGGCCACTTGTGTCCAAGAGTTACACGTTCTTCTTACTTTATTTATAAAATTGCCTCAAGTTGGTTTGTGTAGAAAATTATTTCTAACATCGACAATGACATTTGATAGCTGAGGGCTGTTGCTGTTTTGTTGTATTAGCCATAAATAAAGCCACAGGCATGAACATGTGCAAAAACATATCATTCTATGTGGTCTTTCTGGACAACAATTTTAAAAAAAAAAAAAGAGTCTCCAATCCATATTAGCCTGAAGACCTCCATGCTACAATAAATCCGAGATGAAAAAGGTAACCTCGGGACACAAAACATAATCAAAAGCTCAGGGTTGAAGACTATTAATTTAAAGTTCAAATTACTTCAATGGATGAAGTCTCAGCACTTTTTAATGGACTTTCCTCACGGTTTCAAAGTGAGACGCTGGCAGCGTGTGCCATCATTAGATGAGGAGTAATTTAGAATCGTTCACTAGAAAATAAGAGAGTGTTCTCTGTTGACAGGACAACACATGTTCACAGAGGCAACCAGAATCCAGATTATCCAGGTCAAAAAAAAAAGAAGAAGAAAACAAATTTGTGCCACTTAATTTATCTGTCAAACTTGTTTCAGAGACCAAGCAGCCACATTTGTCAAAGGAAAACAAAGCAGGCTGTCAACATTTATGCATCTTTATTTGTCTCTGCTCTCTACCTGCCTGATTGGTTGCATGCAACCGCTTGCATGGCTGTGAGCAGCACAAATTCCTTTCCAGCCCTCAGCCTGCCAGAAGCCCTCTACCTGGCTATCACAGAGCAGTTTAACACACACTCATCCAGCCATGAGTAAAGCTTCCCGCCCACATACCTCCATTGGTGCAGCCCAGAAAGTCCCAGAACTGCATGTTAGCGATCGATGAGCAGAGGATAAAACCTCCACCAAAAACCCTCCAAACGTCCGTATGTCTACCTCTCCTGTTGCTCCACTTCCTAGTTGCACTGTCACTTATAGGGGAGGAAGGAAAAAGCCCGCCTACAATCCTTTCTGTCTGACACACCTGGGGGCAGAGTTTCACCTCCAAACAGCTGCCTCCTCCCTCTGGATTCACTTCCCATCGCTTTCTCAAACAGCTTCCTCATCTTTCCCACGACTCTCTGTCCTTCATCCCTATCGCTCCACCACAGCAGGAATGATTAAACTAACATCATCCTCAGTGCTGAGTGACATCCACTTCCCTGTTTCCTTTTGAAGGCAAAAGGAGGTAGAAAGCTGAGAATCAATCTCCTTCAGCAAATATAAATGAGCATTAGTGAAATAAATAAATAGATTTTCAGTTCAATAGAACATTTTTCTAACATAATGTAGTCACATTTTTGTGTACTCGACAGTGTAAAAAAAAAAAAGAGACTGTGAAAGCCCCCTTTGAAATTCTAGTTTTGTAAATTGAGTTTTGGGTGTAAAAAGGTTTTATTTTTGAAAAGAATGTGCAATATTGCAATAGAACCGAGCTAAAAAAAACTATTCTGCTAATTTCTAGGCAAAACATATATTTTTGTTCAGGAAAACAAAAATCCTAAACTCTCGTTAACTTAGCTTGCACAAGCTAACTATGCTTTACCTTGTGACATCACTGCATACAAGGTATGGCTGACTGTTCTCCACATCGAGTTAACAAAAAACCTGTCAAATGTTTGTTAAAGCTTTAGATGTGTTTATGTTATTTCTTGTTGTTCATTTATAGTTGAATCTAAATTTGAGTGTTGATCATTATTAACTGTGTTGGAAATTTCATAGCCAAGTCATGTCTATCACTTAGAGTCAAAGTACAGATTAAAATAAATATATTCCTCTCCAACAACAAACAGGACAAAGATGTTTATTTTTAGTAGAACGTTTAGAAAAAAAATGCTATGTACAAAGAATAGCTAGTGAGTCATTATCTGTCTCAAAACAGTAAAGATATGCTGTAAATCTTTGCAGTTTGGCTTCATCTATGTCCCTTTCCTTAACCTAGACCCAGAGGGTTTAACTAGGGATGCTGAGATGGCTCTGGATCTCTGCATCTGCAGGTGGAAAGATGTGACTGCAGCTCAAAGTCACAGAGAGGAAACAAGAAATAGCACAGCTTTCACTCAAAAACTACTGAAGGAAGCCAAAGGAAGGAAACTAAGAAATCACAACCATACCAAGCACCAATCTCAGCTTCGTCATACAATCATTTTTTGCATTTGTATTTATTTATTCATATCACCTCAAGACTAGTCTTTTGTTTGTTAAACTAGATCCATTTAAACACTAGTATTTTTCAGAGAACATCAGATATCTGTGTCATTTTCTGATTCACAAGGCAGAAAGCAACCCATAAACTTACAGTCAGATAAAAGACAGAGCTGCTCCTCATGTTTTACCCTTAAACACAACAACGAGACTCGGACTGTTGCTTAACAATAAAACAGATGTTTCGCCTGAATATAATTGCTCATCATGGCAGAAACGCACCTTGGTTTTGGACCTTTGCACCTACGGGATTAACATAGAGGGGTGGTTTCGGCCACTGCACCACTGTTTGTATGTTGAGAATACAAATGACTTCGTGATTTCAAAAGGACCAGAATTTCCTGAAGGGTAATCCACGGCAATTTCCCCAAATGCGTATCCGAGCACCCAAAAAAAAAGCACCCACGAGTGTACCGTTCACTTTAACCCCATTGTCTCTGAGTGTGTTACCCCCCTTTATTGCTAAGCTAGCTGAGCTAACAGTGGGCTATTCCCACTCAGTCCGCCCCCAGGAGGGATCAATACTCACCCGCTTCAGCCCAGAAGTCCGGCCGCTCCTTGTCTCCGAACCTGGTCACCTTAACCAGCGAGAAGCGGTGAATGTAGCATTTATATCCGCTGGAAACAGAACCGGCTCGGGCGCTTGAGTCCCTCTCTCAGTCTGTTGTCCACAACAGCGCCGTGCCCGGTTGTTGGTGTCCACTGACGTTAGCTGACAGCGCTGCTGCTGCCGCTGCTGCTGGAGGAGCCAGTTTCAACATGGCTGCAGCAGCTGGCTGTAGGAGAGGGGCCCACTGTCCACCCATACATATCAGCATTTTACCTGAGGCAGTGCCTCTGACTTTTTATAACAGCGACCCCTCAGTGAAAATACACATTTAAGCAAATATTAAGATTTAAAACAATTTTATAGATATTTTTATGTTGTGTGCATTGACAAAAGTGACACATATTTGCACTCAATGTTTAAGAATTATATGTAAAATAAAACATTAGTACTCCAATTTGAAAAAAAAAATAACCAGAAAGGTCTTCTGAAGGTAAATATTAAGGTTTCTCATCAACCTTAATTTGAATTTCAATATGGTTGTTGTGCATGTTTGATTGCTGAGGGAAACAAAGTGTGCTAACAGCATCAATTTCAATAATGATAAACATTTTGTTAATTGATTCTTTTTTTAAATCAAAAGGCAATCATGAAAAATACTGGGAAACTTGATTTCTCTTTTTTTAATTTTACATGCACTTTTTTTCTTAACACGCCTTTTCTTTTTGCTGTGGTGAAAATCAGAAAAGTATATAGAAACTTAAATTTGCATCACTAGGAAAAAAAACTCGCTTATCTGTATTCCTCATACGCTTTGTAACTATTATGGTACTATGATGGCACTATTATGTTATTATGATGTGCTTTCCAAAACTTTTTTCATCTTTTGTAAATAAACATTACCACAACAGAGAACTGAAAGAAAACAATATTACTCCTCAAAAGTGGCAAAAATAATAGGAAAAAATAAAAACAAAGGATGACAAAAAAAAAAGAGAAACAGGCAAAAACATTTCAGAAAAGAGGACAGAAAAATAAAGGACGCAACTAAACCTCTTGAGTAGATACCATATATGACATGGTTGTGTACTAATAAAGACATGTAACAATTTGAAAACAAATAGGGCTATAATTGCAGTTGTATAATCTGAAATTGAATAACTTAGAAAATTAACTTTGAATATGATTATAACTTTTATTTGTATTTTCAAAATGTTGTTTTGATTTTCATGGCATTGTGAGCCAGATGTTGAAAACCATCAATGGGCAGTGTCCTCACAGGGTGAAACATACGTTTCTAGCAAAACTTGATATGTGAGAAAACAGGCAGAATGTTTTGGTTCTCAGTGGTGTTGATTATATATTTTAATGGTTTTCAATATGAAAAGAAAATGAAACCAAAATTTATGTTCTTCTGTTTTTCGACAATAACAGACTTGTGTTTTTGTTGAGCCTAAGTAAAGAGGATAACTTCAGAGAGGAAGCGGTGGAGCAACTGGAACACAGAAAAACAGGTATGAAGGGAAAACACAATGGACATGGGGAAAATCTGGCAGGGAGGTGAGAAAACTAACAGCCTTTTAAGTACCGGGAGGGTTAATGAGTGGGATGAGAACCAGACAGGTGTGACTAATCACAAGAATTTTGAGCTGGGGAATAACCTAGCTATGGAGAGATGACTAAGGATGGAACAGAGATAGCTAAACTGAAAGTTCTTCCTAAACCTAAAACTAAAGAGTAATGCTAATACTAGAAGCCACACCAAATATACATTAAGTACAACACAAGAAAGAACTAACAAACCCAACAGATATTAGTATTAGGTTTCTGGATCCAGCAAAAGAGTCTGAGAGGCCCATGTTGAAATCAATGAGGCAATTGATGGAGGTGTCCTCCTGAATGGGTGCTAGGAAACTGGAGAAACCTATGAAGGAGCTCTGTAGACTAGCAATGGATTAAATCTGGACACTGGCATCTGAGGTTCTCTGGAGAACTTCCACAAAGAGTTGCTGGACATTCAAAGGAATTCAGGAAATCATCTAGAGCGCCAACGTAGACCCAAGGCAGAGATGAATAGTGACAAGGATGAAAAAGAAAACAGTGTAGGAAAGGAGGATGGTGATGAGGAAGGCAAAGATGGAACAAGAATTGGATGGTGATGAGGAGGATGAAGATCACACAGGAGAGGATGATGATGGTGAGTATGCTCCATACAGCCCAGGAGACGATGGTGATTAATAGGGTGATGCTAAGAATCTTTTGACACAGTAAAGGTCTCAGAAGTTGACATTGAAGAAGCAGAGATTTTTCGGTGCTGTCTATGGTATCTACAGTGCCAAGCAGGTAAGGTGTGTTGCTGCTAGTGATGACTAAGCTGTGCTGTTGTTTATGGTAATATAGGTAAACTCCATTGCAGGATAAGGATAAACTCTGGAATGTGTATTGGGTTGCTGTTCTTGGGGATGCAGCAGGTAGTGAACTGGCACCAGGGACACAAATGCAAGCCCCATCTGGTAGATGATGTAAAGGACCAGGTGAAGGCCTTGGCTGAATCCTCAGTTTATCTAATATTTTGCTGTTTGCTTATTATTCTCTTCTTGGCTTTCATTGTTTTGCAGATTTTCTTTTGCAGAACATTGTGTTTTTTCTAAATAAAATTTAATGTGACTTCTGAATTTTCATGACTTTTTATTTTTAGCTTTGTTTGTGATTTGCCACTGAAAGAGGATCTATGGCATTTACATCAGAATTTACAATGAGTTCAATACACTGACATGAAACGACTCTTGACATGCAAGTAGGAGCTCCACACTGAGCAAGAATGGAGCTCTTATGTTTATATGAAGTCTTAAGAGATTTCTTCCATGAATAATTCATCACAGCAGTCTAATGAACAACAGACAAAAGAAGCTTGGAAATCTAGATGCACCCCCAGACCTACGCGCATACATAAGTGGACACAAACCAAATAATTGTGACTTTGATGCTGGCTGTCATTATATTGCATTGGATTTGTTTTTCGGCCATTTCACACTCGAAGCTCAAAACAATCCATCTACTCATGGGCCTACACAAACAGTACCACCTACACATTCATGCAGCTAATCTCCATACAAACACAAGTTCAAGCAGACACACATTGATGTCACAGACAGTCTTTGAACAGACATGTACAAACTGACTTGAGGGAGCTCAGGGCTTTGTAATGGATTTTCCGACACTCAAACTGCAAAGGTTACATTGAGGTGGACCACGATTAAAACCTATATTTACACATTTGTATAACTCTCCATAGATTAAAGAAACAGTTTTTCATTTGTGGCCACAGCAGTTGTAGATGGCAATAGCTTTATTATCAGTGTATACATTAATACTTTTTGGATTGGATTAGACATATTTTAGGATTTTCAAGCAAAATTCATCAAATGAATGGATAATATGAGTGTCAAAGGAGTTGTACATATGACCTTTTATTGCACGGGAGTAAGAAACAAATCATGACTGACACAAAAGTTGACTTTTTGCATGATTTATTACAGAACACTATGCAGCACTTGACATCTAAATTTGTTATATAACTCCATCTAGTGGTCTATCTGCCTACCCATCTTTTGGGAGCAGACATTAAATTCTTCTTTTTGTCAATTTTTAAGAAACAAATGTCTATAAGTATATTCTCATTGCCTAATTTTATCAAGTCAAATTATTTCTGCATATTTTAAGAATATGTAAAAGTGGGAATGAAAATATACTCACAGCAGAGTTGAAAGCAAAATATTTTCAGGAAATATGAACAAAATTTTTAATTGACTGTATGTAATAGTAACTTAGGTTTAATTTCAAGCATGTTAAATCTGACGTAAAAAGTGTTTTCAATCAATTGCTCTGCCAAGTGCAGTCTAATAAAGAGCTTAGAAATTACCACAATATGTGAACACTTTTGTTGACTGCAACTGTTTACATTCATACAGTTAATAATATTGAGTTTCCATGATCAGCAGATACAATTCAGTTCTACAAGTCTTTTTTCCCCTTTATTTTTCACATTTTATTTACGTTTTTACAGCAATTGCAACAACAACTCCTAAAGACAAAACACCAACAACACTGTACACATATTCATGATATTTTCAAAAGAATTACCTGACAATTGTTATTATTTTCTCCTCTACTTAAAGAGAAAAATGAAAAACACAATGAAGCTTACAACTGATACAAGCTGGTAATTAGGTAAAAGAGGACATCATTAGACAGGCAAAAGAAAATCAAGAATAAAATAAATTAAAATTATATGTGATCTTTTATGTGATAGACAAAATAAATATGATAGGATTATTTTAAGGAAATTACTAATAAAGATGTAAGTGCAGGTATAGTGAGTTTTGAACTGAGTTAAGTGCGATGGTCTAAGCAGCACTGATATTCTAGCATACCAGTTCAGCTGTGTTTGAGATGTTCTGGCTGACAGTAGAAATGCTCTCCATGGAGACATCAGTGTGTGCACGCCCGCGCCTCTCCTCGGTGCCATGTGACTGTGTTCGTCTACGCTCATTGGTGTGTGCGCGGCCTCGAGACCCATCGGCTGACATATTGCTACAGCTGGAGGTTGTCCTTGAGCGAAGTCTGGTCATGCTGGCGCTGGACACTGAAGAAAAATGACAAATAAGTTTTTATTACTATGCACTAACAAAGTCTATTATTTTTTTAAAATTTGATATAGTTTTTTTATGATAACAGTTTTGGTTTTTATATATGTCATTTGTAATGGTTGAGCATTAGAGAATGGATTCTCTGAATACACAAATAAATAAAAAAATATTTCAATGTTTTTTAAATAATAAATAAGTAATCACTGAAGGAGAACTTGAAATAAACAGAACAAAAACTGGACTTTATTAGGTCTTGTAGTGGTCAAAAGAGAATAGGCAAACTGATATAACAGTAACAGAAAGGTAACAGAAGTACAAATAGCCACTCAACCATCACATGAATCTATCTCACAAAGAATCCGGGCAGTCGTCCAATCCACTATTAGTAACATCTCTCAAACAAAGTGGCTAATGAGTGCACAACATACAAATATTTATAAGTAACTTACAGTATCCCATTCCTTGGATAAAATATTTAAGAGCTTCAATCACTTTAGCTGGCTGTTGAGAGAAATAAAATATAGTCAACTTTTTCTTGACCATAATGGAGTAGAGTATATTGTATGCCTTACTGTCATACCTGAACAACTTGAGGAAGTCCTCCGCAGTCTGCCATCTGGAAGAAAGACAGAGCAGCACAATTATAGCTTTCTAGCACAAATTAGTGTCAAACAAAATTATCAGCAGGAAATGATAAATGATCAATATTTTATTAATAAATAAAATGTCAACAGTGATTCTAATAGTTCATTGCACAGGGCTGCACAGCCTTTGGGGTGGCATAAGTGCTCACAACAATACTTTCAAACTAGTAAGTTGGGGTAGGAGACAGAAGTGGGTCTTGGCCCCAACATGACAGCATTTTGTCTGGTAAAATACAATAAATATGCATCATAAACAGCTCTATTGTTCTCATAATCCAATCCATGATGTGTTTACCTTGAGCAGTGTGGTCTTTGTGGGGTTCAGTTTAGAGTTGCAGTCAACCACAGCTTCCACAGCAGGAGAACTATCACCAACAACCAACAGGGATGAACACCTATGTGATCCCCAAAACCAGAAGGAGTTAATTGTTAGGAGGTGAGCTTGTTGCCAATGCTCTATTTTTTAGATCTATTGTTTCACTCACATGAGTGTCTTGACATTGACGTTCCCTCTGGGGATGGGCCTCTCTACCTCCAGAGCGTTGCGGTTCTTGTAGGAATGTAGAAACTGACTCACGTTGGATTGGTTCATTGTTGTTGTGATGTAGTGACGATATGTTGACACGAGGTCTTGATTTGTCTGGATCTCATCCTATAGGTAATCCATGCAGATGCATTATGCATGTTACATTTTTAATCATAAACATATGAAAAGCCAAGATTCTGTTGTTCCAGATAACTTACCTTTCCAAACAAGTGTGTGATAATTCTGTCTGGGAGGGTGAGGGTCCAATCAGTAATCTATAGTATGACACAAACAGTGGCATCAAGTTTTGCCATATTTAATTTCCATAGGAATTCTAAAAAGTTCTTCTGAGCTCAGATAACTCAGAAAGTCTTTATTCAAGATCATTTCCCTTAAAAAGAGAAAATAGTAGTAAAATATACTTAATTAGTCAATTAGGACAGAAATTAATGTATTTAGTATTGTAACAAACGATAGCAAGCTTTAAACACCCTTTCAAACTCCCCTAAATATTATACAAAGTTTTACAGTCCCAATATATCTAAGTCCTCACAGTACCTTTAAAAAATACCATATCAATTAAAAAACTATTATGACAAACTTGTCATTGCTACTTCGAGCCTATGAGACTAATTGGTAAATGAGCTGCAATTTATAGTACTTTTCAACAAACATTTGAAGTTATAAAGCTTCCTATTAGCATGCATGTAATCGAGGACATTCAAAGATGCAATTATACCTTGTTTGCAACTGTATCCATTAGGCTCTCTGCGTTGGGGTTAATGTTGATCAGAACCAATCCATCCACTAAATCAGGGTGATTCAGCTAAACAAAGAAGAAAACAATTGTGGGCTGTTCAGTTGCACAGTCAGGAAACTTATTGGCATGATATTTAAATATTGGGATGGTGTTCATGGCACAAACTACAAAAACACTTTTAAACTAAATCCTCATGTACAATGTGAATTTGACTAATATAGCTTAATCTAGAACTTTAATTTTTAAATGCTGATGTATGTCTAATTGTCTGTTCATTCCCATATAAACAGAAATAAACAAAAAACAAGAAAAGGTTATTCATTTCAAAATATTGTGTGCAGAAGCATCATCTCAAGATTTGATTGAATCTGAAAAGTCTTACGGCAAATCTGGCCAGGATGTAAGCTCCAGCTCCAACTCCCACACCAATTATACTATTCATCCTGCAAAGCACACAAAAAATGAGCTTATTGGCTCAATATCTAGAAAGATACAACTGAAAGTGTTTAGTTTTGATGTCCTCAGATGAATCTGTCTTACTCAAAGTGATTGAGGACAGAGGGAAGGATCTCAGAGAGCTGGTCCATGGTGGGGTAGGTGTACCTGAAGGATCAAATATCTGATTTAAAAGCAGTTATAAGGTATAGCTGAATAACTGTTCAACTACAAAGTTCAATCTGAGTCTTAAAAAACATAAATAGTGTTCTCACGCAGTGGGCAGAGTCTTGGCTTCCTCATGTTGTCCAGGAGCTTCAACGTGACAAACAGGTAAATGACGGACAATTTCATGCATGTCTTCATGGTTGAACAAAGTCTCAAAACAAGATTTATCTGGAAAGAAAAATAAGTACACATATACATAGATTCTTATGTTAATTACTCGCATTGATGCCTCTTTCAACTAAAGCATGTGAATTATTTGGCATGTAGAGGAAGTATGACAAAATGGACAAAAAAATGTTGGTGGGGTCAAGCCAAAAGGTTTTATCAAATTATCTACTTCAGGAGGAAATAAATCTTGAGAAATGTGTCTTTTCGTATAATTTTATTAGAAACTGATTCCTCCGTAGCTACAACATTTTGATGAACTTATTTAATTTCAGTACAGATCCTTAAAGGTAGACTACAGAATGACTGCTGATGGATCTTTGGGCTGTAGCTTACGGTTCAGTCCCACATCATGAAAGGTCAGGATGACGGGTCGGTTTGCTTTTGGAGTTCCTGTCAAGATGCAGTGGAGGTCCCCATACTGAGTCTCCACGTGCTCCTCCTAATACAACATTTACATAAATATAATCAGGCCACACTGCTTCAGACTATATTTCATCAGGCATGCCAATGGACAAATGCAGATTGCATTGAAGTAAAATTACATTGCAGAGAATACCTTGCATTAAGTTTGTGCTTTATTTTTACTTTTACTTTTATCAAAGTTGCCAACATTAATATGAACAATCCTAGTTTTTATATACTATCATTTGTTTGTAAATAAGTTAACCATACCACAAAAAAGAGAAAATAGACTAATGCAAACTAAAAGAAAATCAAACATGTTTTTATTGTCATACTCACAGTGATTTGGGGCTCAAAGACAGAGTCATCATTCTCCTCCAGAACCATGGTGGCTGCTTCAGAGCAAGTAGATGGGATATAAATCCTTTTGAAATGTAATTCTCTTCAGCTAGATATCCAGTGCAGTGTGCAAGTCTGTATGTCTCTGACAGATTTTATGGTTGAGCTGGTTTTTATATCCTCAGACACTGATCTACTTTTAAGTCTTAACGCCAACCTGGTTCAGGCGTGGCCAACTGGCCTTTTTCCTGGTTAATCTGACCTCCGGCTGCTTTGTTTCCACAAAGACAGTGAAGTTTTTTATATTGTGAATTAAATTAATTAATTAGGACATCCTTGCTGCAAAATAAATGTCAGCATGCTTTACCTGAAAATAACATAATAACTAAGAGAAAGATCACTTTTTCAAATATTATAATCTTTTTGACTTTCTGCATGTCTGACATTTTCAGCTGATGAGCAGCTAACTCAAACCAAAAACAGGAGACAGATTCACAGGTTTAATGTTTATCAGTTTGCATGAAGTCATCGTACGGATCTCTATATGTTTATCTGGGCCATGAGGAGGTCAGCTGTTTAATCTCTGCAGGCCATCTGTTATTCACAGTATAGCAGGCTGTTAATGATATAGCTCAGCCATTGGGAGCCTCCTTTTATAGCTGCATTTTCAATTTAATGTCAATATACTACACTCGAATGATAATGCCAGTTTCATTAACTACTGTGCAAAGGTGATGTCTGCTTATTAATTAACATATGCATTTCATTTTCAAGGCCATAATTATTGCTATAAGAAGTTTAGTTGCGTAAAGCAAAGTGGCTCATATTGGTAGCTTTTATGTTATCTCAAAGAACCTTAGAGTTTAAATATTAAATCAAATCGTAACAACAAATCGTAAGTATAGACATGCTAACAAAATAGTGGTACCTCATAATAACTGCAAAGATTTTTATCTCTTAAAAAATATATTTTTATGGAAGTTTACATACAAAGCAGAAAGCTGTGACTGACTAGTCAGATACAAACAAATCAATTTACACTTATTTAGAATGGCTCATGAAATTGACCTAGCAAGTAAATAACTGCACTTTTGTTAATTATCTGACAAAACAGTTGATTCCCTCACTATACAAGATATTGCTCTATCTGTTTTTGATTAATTGTTATATGATCTTTTTGTCTTGAGAGCTCCATTACAACAACTTACTTCAAATCCAAACAAAACTTCAGAATAACCAACATCTAAACAGGAAACAGATTGTTTCTTATCATATTCAAGACATTTATAAAGTGAGTTGTGCGTATCATGCGAAAATGCTTTTTTAAATTATTCTTCTATCGACTATCTTTGGAAAAACAGGGATGTTAAATAATTTGTTTTATTTTGTCCTAAGTTATAAAATCCTGTTTCATATCACTTGAGGTTTGTGCTTTTTGACAGATCTACTGCTATTGAAGCATCCGGCAGAACTTTGTTCCTAACGTCACTTTGTTGAGACTGCACAAATCTTTTATTTTTTTATTAAATCAACTGAGTGGAAGTTGAGAGCAGAAGTTGGACAGCAGACAGGTAACACCTGGCTGAGCGGAAACATAGCAGACTGCTCTGTGACCACATACATATGGACTCCAACACAGCATGGACCATATAACACACTCTGCTGCTTGGCAGCAGAGTGTGTAGCAGGTTTAATCCATTTAACGAAGGCTAAAGAGCAGCAGGTAGCAGATGGGACTTACTCAGCTTCACGTCATTCTCAAAGCCAGTGTATCATCGGAACCCTAACTGGAGTCTGGCCTGCAAACCTATTTCACCACCAACCCCTGTCCCATTTCCCATGGGTAGAATTGTGACTAAGCTTATTTGTCCTTATGCTCAAATACAAGCTTGGGCTTGCAAAATATTTCTGACTTTAATTATCTCTGGAAATTATTGTCAGTTGTCAGAATTAAGCTACATTATGACAGCATGTAACTTGAGTCAGCTCTCATTATTTTTGTCCACACCCAACTAAAAATTAATAAAACACATAATCAAATCAAATACATAAATAATTTACTATAGTATTTTGATTTCAGACCAGATCAAATATGACAAAAACACAAATTAATTAATCCATTCATCCATTATCTGTGCCAGCTCAATATTATGAGCCAGTTTCTATTGATATGGTATTAGTGATCACTTGTCAAAGGTGCAGTTTGAAGACTTCTACTGGTTTCTGACATGATCTCCCAATTTATATATCTAAAAAATCCTAGTAAAATAAAATAAAATGAAATAAAATAAAGACACTTCTGATTTCTGACAATATCTCACCTTTCAAAGATCTCTAAAGCACTGACAACTGAACCAAAATGAAATAAACCAACATAAAATAAAATAAGTAAAAATGCTACTGCATGCCACTGGGAAAAAAAAAGCCAAAGTGGTAATGGATATGAAACTACAGCACTTTCTGTTGGGAACTAGGGTTTTGACTCTTTGTGGGGATTTTCAGTTTGTCTGCTGCTTCCCTGGTCATCCACTAGATGGTGCCAAGAGGCTGCACTTATCTGGAGGGTGTGCCTGCTGTCTAGTTTCAGCGCACCTGTGGTCAATTACCTCGTCATCTAGAAGTATATGAGGAGCGGCTGCGAGCACCAGAGTGTTCGGTACTCTGCGCCTCTCTTAGTCAGCTCTGTGAAGTTTCTGATATTATTTCAAGTAATATTTCCCTGTTGCTTCTCTCTCGGGCGCCTTGTATTTTACCCACTGTGTGGCTTGAGTCCCTCTCCGCCTTTGCTGAAGAATCGTTGACAGTTCCTGGCTGGCAGTCGGATCGCTCCTCACAAGAACTTACCTGCATGTCCTCCACCGCAAGCCTCTCCCATCAACCTCCAAAAAACTCTGGACCACACAGTGGAACCTGGATCATCTCAAGGACCACTGCAAAGAGATCACAACCCCAGAGCCCGCCCCCTGGCGGAAACTCATCACACCAAGACCATTCCAGTTCCTCATAATTCAACTTGTCCAACTTGCATTCAGCTCACAATCTCTCTCCCTTCAGAGTTCTGACGATCCCGGCTTCCCATCCACAGGACAAGAACTGCACATTCTCACATTTCATCGTTGTCAAAATAAATATCTGTTCTGATTGTGTTCTCTGTGTGGGTGAAAAGTCGTGAACCCAACATGATGCTTTCTGTTCTTCCTTCCTAGATTCTCTTCACATTTTTTACTGTGGGCAACTTTTACTGAGAATGTTCAGGTGACAACTTGTGGTGGTGGCAACCCCTCTGTTTCAGGTGAAAGTCTAACTCTCCAGCTCTCGGCTTTCAAAACATTCTAATTATACACACAGCAGCTGCTGCTGCCTGCCACATGCTTGACTCTATGTGTGCGTGATGCCCTTTATGTGTAGAAGGCTGGAAACGTTCTGAGATAATGATCTGTGGAAAATATTCAATTTAGATTAGCTCAAGACTCCCACAACATTTTACACAACCAGTTCATATTTTCATATTTCAAAAGGTATTGGCACTGCAATCACAAACTTCAGTGTATCTTCTTGGAAGCTTAATAGTTCACAATGATTTAATCCTACTTTTCAAAATTCATTTAAATAAACTGCATTATGAAAACCAAGAAACAAACTGAGGATTACAGAAGCTCTTTGTTTAAAGTATACGGAAAAGGAAAATTCAATCTCTCTAAGCTGGTGGCCATGATGGTAATGAAAGGTGTTTTTTAAAATGTGTTGCCACCCAGGATCTATAAAAAATGTGCATTTTTTTCAAAAATTTTTTGTAAAAAAATAATTTTCTACTTATTGGTCTATCAGAAAAAAGCAAGTAAAATGTGGTTTATTTAGCTTTTTTTTAAGGTAAAATCACAATTTTCTATATATTACACCGTTAAACATAGTCATGTAAAATATTTTTTTTAAAAAAGGATTGGATAGTTAAAATGCTTAGCAGAGTCCATAGTTCTCAAACTCAAGATTCTGAGATTGTTGCTGAAAAGACTGTTAGCTTCAGCTTTCAGCCTTGTGACTGAACCAGCAGGCCCTGATCACAAGGCTCAGACACCTCCCAGAGATGTATGCGTGTAAAGGTTCTGAGATAGTGTTTATTTCAAGCTTTGAAAGTAAGAACTGAGTTTTGTTCACTGAAATCGATAGGGAACCAATGTAGGTGGGTGTGAAGTATTGTGATGTGTGAAAACTGCTAGTGAACACCCAGCAGGTAGTGAACGTTTTGCAGACAGATAAATCATGACTTTCTTGGGACATTCCTGAGGCTTTTCACAATCTCAAATAAATTAAAACATTACCAACTCCCAGTTTGGACTGAGACAATTTCCAATTCTGACTTTGAGACAATATCACTCAATTTTTGTTGTTCTTAAGTGACAAAAATACAAATTAACCAAAGACAGGAAGTGAACATCCAACAAAACAATATGTCAAATTAGATCTTCAGAGAGATCTTCATAACAATTGCAAAAACCCTGACAATGCCCCAACACTGTAATCCTTGGTTGAAAGATTATAAAATTTCATAAAACTGATTAAACTGGAGTTTGAATTAAACTGAAGTTTTTAATTAGTTTGGGTTCAAAGGTCATACAGGCCCACTGAATTAGAAATTCACTCTGCATGAGTGAGTGACTTCCTGTGGGTCTACATTACAAAATACTTGAGTGGAGGGCATGTACAGTGTAATTATGTATGTCAACATGGATAATTAGTGTCAATGTTAAGCTTCCCTAAACTCTTAATTCTGTCATCTGCTTCGAATGAAGGAACAATTTGCTTCACTTGTGAGCAACAAGAAAATAAATGGCTAATCTTTCTCCTCAGTAGCTTTCACATAAAATGCTTTTACTGAGGTTTACCAGCTGTAAATAATCTATTTTTGTGGCATATATGCTTGAATTTAAAGACCATATTTTCACATCCAAGTGAGACTAAAAGCTCCTGAACCAGATTATAGCTCCCCTACAAAAGAATCAGAAGGTTTTAAATAGAGGCACTCATTGCATAACACCAAGAATAGCCTACCAAGAAGGATCAAGTACAACAAAAACAACCTCATTTACTTAGAGTGTGAGGAGTAAATAAGAGAGACAACACCCTAAGGTTTACTCATTCACTGTTTTCAATAATTAGTGTGTGGTCTTGTTTTTAGTTAATTTACCTTTAAAAATGTTTGTATAACATTACCAAAAATACAACGGGAGCACCTTAAATTTAACAAAACGAGGAAACTCCAACTGAGACAATAATGCAGACACAACTAGTTATCTCTGTTTCACTTTCAAGGTCTCACCAGCAATCCACAGTATTCACTATTTATATTATGATCCTTCAAATCAGTGGATTGTGAAGCCTCAAACACTTCCCTTCAATGAAACTATGGTGAAATGATTCAGGTTAATATTTTGCAAGTCATCCTACTGATTTATTTGATACAAATGGGAGTTGGGCCTTGAAAACACTCTTTTCTTTTGACTTTACTGTGAGAGTATGAATCTGATTGAGCAGTGAGAAGCAACATGACTTAATTTTTGTCTTTGACTTGCTTTCATATTCCTGCATCAGCCCCATACTGATAACACCTTTGCTGTTGCCTGTAATGAATAGTGCAGTAATTTAAGTTTCCACTGCTCAGCCAAAAGGTTAAGCAAAATATTTTTTTTACCCCCACTCTCATTTATTGAGAGTGTTTATCAGCAAAACTGTCAAGCCGGCTTTGGAATGTCTTATCACCTCTTAAGGCTATATGTGGGTTTGTTGTCTGGGTTTCAAAACATCACAAGAGGAGCTAATGAAAACCAAAAGTGGGATAATATCAAGCCAGAACATATCAACCGAATACTTACCATACATACCATTGTAGATCTAAGATGGTTCTGACTGTCAGAAAACTTGAGCAAGAGTTTATTTATTTGATGTTATAAACTGCACTGTTATTTTTAGCCTTTAGGAGGTGGTTTTTCACCACTGTGGGTGGGCAGTCACGTTAACCTCAACTCAGTGATTGATGGAAAGTTAGGGCCTTAACGTGTTGTTCTTTTAAAAGTATGTTACATGTAATGAATGCCTTTTGATTAAATGTGAACACAGGGCTTTGCAAGGGTTTTCATACCCATTACATCTTTTCCCCTCATTTTGCTACAAGTTTCTATTTTGTTAAAATTTGATCTGACAGAGCAACACAAAGTAGCACATAACTGTGTAGTGAAAGGAACAACATGCATGCTTTTTTAGTATTTTCTGAAAATAAAAGACTGAGAACTGTGGAGTGTATTTGTTTTCTTAAATTCAAACCATCCAAACCAATTGCCTCCATTAGAGTCCATTTCTTCTAAGTCTTTGCTATAAAGCTAAGCTGTCAGGAGGGTCGTGGTAAGCAGGGACAGGAAAGCTGGTTAGCCTTGATGAGAAGATGAATAGAGCTAAATACAGGGCATTCCTAGAGAAAAACCTGCTGGAGGCTGCAAGAGACTAGAGACTGTTGCAGAGGTATGACTTTCCACAGGATGTCCTCTGTTAGCTAGAGTTACATAGGTCTAGATCAACTGAGAATCAGTAGTGAAACCTTGTTCGGTGTTACTCTTCAGCTACCAAGGATGAGACTCTCTGCAGAAGAATGGACAAAGACTAGAGATTTTGGACATGCAAAGCCAATAGAGACACACACCAAAAAAGTAAATAATTTACTTTGTGTTGGTCACAGTAAATCTAGAAACCACTTAAGTTTGTGTTTGTAGTGTAACAAAATGTAAAAATCTTCTTTAATGGTGTGAAGAGCATTGCAATGCATAGTTCATAAAACGTTTTGGAAGGGAGCTAATCCGTCTTCTGGTTAATGTGGTAACTTTGCAATGAGCTAAAATTCTTCAAAGTAATTCTGTCACTGTTGATTCTCTAAAATGAAACAAAGTTGGAATTGTCACTGTCTTATAGAGGAGTGTTATTCCATTAACGGAGGATCAGTGAGTTTACGTGTCCAGTCTGCCTGGAAGCTCAAACGACTATCTAATTTTAGATCTCTAAGGGAGAGGGGAAACAAGTCAATGTGCAAAACATAAACTAAAAAGAGAGCTCTACTTTTCAAAGAAAAAAAACCCTCATGTTATAACAGACACATTGCAAACTGAATGGCAAGAAATGAACAGAGGAGATGGAAGTAATGCGAAAAACCTTTTGCTTTAAAAAGGAAAGAGATGAAGGGGAAGAGTAACAGTGGGAACTACACTCCGCTTCTCTCTTTCTAAGAGCATTAACTCTGGAGTATTCTGGTGGTGACAGGAGTGTCAGGGTCAGATGGCTGCTCAGCCTGATTAGACCAGCTCACAGCAGATCCTCAGCCCAGCACACACACTGTACTCCTGCAGCAGAAGAGAACCACAAACAGGCACACACAGCATGTTGCAGTGACTACCGAGCCAGCCAGAAAGGACAGCAAGAAAGGGAGGAGGTTAATGTTCTAGTGGGTCACAGTTAGCTAAAGGTGGCTGTGGAAATACTTTCTCCCCTGCTTCTGGATGTCTCTGTTGTTTGTTGTGGAAAACTACTAAAAACGGGGTGACGGAAAGCCAAATCTGTGTTTGGAGGGGACACTGAGGACCTAAGTGGTAAGAGAAAACTCCTACAAGTGTTGCTGCTGTGTACATGTTGCCTGATGCAGTCAAATAACAAGAAGTTAAAAAAAAAGAAAAAGAAAACACAAAAAGTTTGCTGTGGAGCACTCAAATGAAATTAAGTAAATATGTTGGTGCTTGCAGTAATTGCAATCAAAGAAGTTTGACAAATTCTCCAGAAGCGACACGGAGGAGGAACACAAGACTGCACAGCTCAGTGCCAGTTGTTGGCACCAAAAATTTGATGCGTCATATAATCACTGGTATAGATTGAGCTATAAATACAGCTGTAGGTATTTAGTACAGGTTTACTATGACAGGGAGTCAGCTGATTGTAATGTCACACTAATCTTTTTGCGGCTGCTGTTGCTTCAGGACTTTGTTTTATTTGACTTTTTGTCTCTGTTTTGGCTTTTGCTGTTTAGCAGTCAGAAAAGGTAAGACAGAAGCTCTCGACTTTCTCTACCAGAGCACTTCTGCAGGTATCAAACTGAAAATGAGCAAAGATAAATGAGTTGTTAGAATTTAGCTTGTGTGTGTCTTGCTATCACAGCAGGCCTGTTCAGATTACCGTTTTCATTTAGCTTTAAATCAGAGCAACATCATGGACTCATAATTTTCATAACAAATGTTCCTGATGGGGTTCCTTTGTTTTTCTTCTTCACAAATAGCACATCAACATAACAGTAAATTGGATTTACTGCTTTAAATGGACCTGAGTGAAAGCAAAAAGGGAATCTCTATCCTGATTATAAACAGCTCCGGATAAATTACTAATTATAGATTGTGAGTCTGTGTGTTGGGTGTTAGAGATGACCGCACCTTACCTCTGGGCTTCCGCTGCTTGTTTTTCTAAGAGTTTCTGAACAGAGCAGAAGGTTGTTAACTGGAAGCCTCATAGTTTTTTGACTCCGTCATTAGTTTGTAATGTCTTGTCTGTAAAATCTTATAAAATAAAGAACTCAAATTTCCATTGAGGGATTCCTATTTTAAAGAGATTTGTTATATAAAATGCAAAACAAGAAATAATAGTCAAAAAAATGCATGCAACAAAACAACTGGCTATAATCTATAGGAGCCTATTCTTTGATGCATAAATGAAAAATCTTATAATTCCTTAATTTTCCACTGGATTCACAACTACCAGCTCGATGAAAGAACTTGCAACACATTTTTATTACTCTTACACGTTAAGTTCCTTGGAAAAGAAACCATTGAAATCAGTCAAAATTCAATTAGGCAGATTAGACATCAAAATAAATCTAAATAATTGTAGCATCCACTAAAAGACTGATCAATACTCTTCTACTTGTGACACGTTTTTCTTGGGCTTTTAAATCTTTCAGTTGAATCATGCAGCACAGCTGTGGCTTCTGTTATAATTCGCTCCAAGTAAATTGCTCAAGTGGAAAGAAGGAATTCCCATTTTCTGTAAGCACATAAAAGTCTGGGAACAAAGACTGAAGTCACTTTGTCTCACCTATGTTTTTAAAGGTTTTATTGGCTCTAGTGGCCTTTATTTAATAGTTAGTGGACAGGAATGAGGGAAACAAGAGAGGGGGAAGACATGCAGCAAAGGTCACCAGGCCGGGACTCGAACCTGGGACGGCCGCGTCGAGGACTAAGGCCTCTGTATGTGGGTGTGCTAAACCTCTGCGCCACCAAAGCACCCCCTCACCTATGTTTAAGGAGTCAGATGCTTGGCTTAGACAGTAAATGTCACTTAGATAAGATGTATGAAATGCAATGATGGATAAAAAGTTTGCATCCACAGATTAATCTAAATAATATCACAATTATCGATGTGAAGTAAGAAGATGCATCAAGTATTTTCAAATAAAATGAAATAGATGGTTTTGAGTTAAGTTCCATCCATCCATCCATCCGTCCGTCCATCCATCCATCCATCCATCCATCCATCCATCCATCCATCCATCCATCCATCCATCCATCCATCCTCCATCCGTCCGTCCGTCCGTCCGTCCGTCCGTCCGTCCGTCCGTCCATCCATCCATCCATCCATCCATCCATCCATCCATCCATCCATCCATTTTCTGTACACCCTTGTCCTGATAGGAGCTGGGAAGGGTGCTGATGCCTATCTTCAGCGAACATTTTGGTCGAGAGGCGAGGTACACTCTGCACAGGTCTGAGTTACAGTTATGATTTTAATTTAAAATAATTATTTTTATATATTAAAATACTAAGACATTTACAACAACACACAGATCCTGCTTGGACATAACAGCAGGAAAAATCTATGTTTTCAGAAAGGCATCACTCTAAAGTTTTCAGCGAAATGTGTCATAATCTGCTGTGTCAAATGCTTCCAAATCATTCTCACACATTATTAATCAAAATTTTAGAAATAATTGTAGCAGAACAGGCACCAACACATGCATAATCACAAAAATACAGGAACCAAATGACATCTGAATATACAAAACACAGGATCAATACATGAACACTGAAAATGTGTGATTAAACAGATCATTTTGAAATGTTTCATAGCAATATTATTTAAAATGTATGTCAACTTTAAAGAGTAAACACAAAGTGCTCAAATAAAAAGTCTGAGGACTCTTGCAACTGTTATGATGAAAACATTATGTGGCAACAGGAGTTTGTTTTATAGCTTTTTACAAATTTGTCTAATTAATTCCTTAATGCGGAACTTAGAGGAACTCCATTTTTGGAGCTAATTAGTCATCTCCATAGCTCTAAGTTATCCATCAATAAAGCTTTTTTTTATTTTTAAAACCCAAATATTTGTATTTTTGTATTTTCTGTTTCAGAACCGTCGGTTGATGGCGTTTGTGCGGCGGAGTGGGGACTACTGCCACGCTCAACACATTTAGACGGTGTCTGGGACGCTACTGCGCCATGCAGTCTTGGGGCCATGAACTCTGAAAGAGCGCGATCATTTGCCTTATGAACTCACCAGCTAATGGGGTAGCAAGTGGAGATTCAGCACTGAAAGCTGAACAGAGTAAAAAGGACACAAAGAGTGAGTGAGAGAAACAAAAGAAAGCAAGCATTAAAAGTAAGAGTGACACAGTGTAGAGTACTGGACTATAGGACACAGTCATCAGATGGAATAAAATTCTAAAAAACACGTCATAAGGACTGGTGAATATACATCAGTTAAAACAGGAAGGAGGTCCATAATCATCTGGAGCTTAAGTTAAAGACACAGCTATAAAATACTACAACTGAAGCTAAAGGTAAGTCATATTTAGTCACATGATCTGGATAAAATGTTGTGATGCACCATTGCTTGAGCTCTTTATTACAATATCTACAAGATACTGTGAAGGTCGTTCTGCATGTAATATGTAAAATCTATATTACATGATAATGTAATAGATTTAATGGAACAGGTAAGACTATTTTGAAAGACATTTTAAATGACAGTTTTAAATACTGACTATAATTTTATGTTCAAATATATCTGAAATATGCACACACCTTAACTACTGGACTCAAGATATCTGACAGCGGTCCATTGTCAGTAAATGTGTGTTTTCTGTGAATGTAGTATAACACATCTTATTTACAGATTAATTATACTATCACAAATCCTGTTTACAAATACAAATTACAAACAATAATTTGTATTTTTCGGAATGCTATCGGGAAGCTCATGTTAGATGAAACCAGGCAAAGTTGTAACTTTGCCCGGTTGTAATCCAAACTTAAATTCAAACTTAAATGTATGTATTGTATTGCTTTTGACCTGAACTGTTTGACTTATCTAAGCTCATTGTTGATCTTTTGATTTATAAAATCAACAATGATCTTTAAATCTTGACCAAAGTACGATAAACTCACCAGCTAATGGGGTAGCAAGTGTAGATTCTGAAAAAAATATTTTTCTGTTTTAATACAAAAAATTAATTCACTTACATACAAGAAAGTTGTTGTAAATCTATTATGCTAAACTTTTGTTTTATCGATAAAACATGAAAGAATCAGATAGCATCAGATCCAAAGTCTAATCACAGAAAAAAAATCCTCTGTATTGATTCATTTTAATTTCTATTGTGTTTTAATCAGTGCCATTGTCAATATTTGTTTTAGGAACATTCTTTTTTATATAATGATTTATATAAGTCAGTTTGTTAGAAATATTGCAATATTCCATATTTACAGCTCACCTACAGAAAAACAGGAATAAAAAAAAAACACTAAAGAGTTGTTTGAAACTTTGTAAAACTGATTCAAAATGTGACTTTATGGGCAAAATAAAATAATGTATTTTAAATCCTTTGTATAGAAAAAAAACGCCCTTCAAATTTGTAGTGGCTCAGATATCCTTAGCCAGTACACAGTCAGTATGCTGAAGGAAACCTTTACTTTGACCCTTCTACTAACACATTCCTGCTACATTATGAAGGTCAAAGGTCTCCTTGCAGAGTCAAAGGTTAAACAAGCCACCATGAACCGGCCTGCTCCTGTGGAACTGTGCCACAAGAACATGAGATTCCTCATCACACACAACCCCACAGACAGCACACTCAACTCCTTCATAGAGGTGGGTGTGAACTCAGAGAGCTGAAAGGAAAATAATCTTGTTATTGTTCAAACCTATGTGAGTGTATGCACACAAACGATACTGACTTCAGTTTGTCCTGTTCACAAACTATTCGTAAATCCCAGTTTTAAAGTAATTGACCCCTAAGAAATTTCTAGCAAATTTCTGCTGTTGTTACTTTTAACAACATTTAAATGCTCATTAGACAATTTTTATATCCAGAAATGGTAAACAGAGTAAACATACATATGCTGCCTTTTTCCAAATGGTAATTTATTTGATTAAAAGAACAGTTGCACAAACTAACCTGGCCCTACGTACAAAAGTGACTGCCAGCAATTAACCACATTTTTAGAAAAATTCACCAGCTACGCTTTTGAGAAAAAAAATAAAAATAAACTTAATTAGCACCTGTCAGACAATGTTAATCCACTCTGCCTGCTGGCCAGAAGGGCCAATGGCCAAAAACGTGACACCATTAGCTTGCGTAAATGTCTGCAAGACTGAGAATGATCAATGTCATTGTAAAGCGCATTTGTGTGTCCAGAAAAATGTGGTATAAGTCTGATGTAATTTCATATAAGACATCAAACAGTACCATGTCATGCTACTGACATACTCATAATCCAAACATTGCTCAAGGAATCTTTCGGCATAATGATCTGAATGATGAATATATCGTCATACAGGTTGGAAATGGCTATAAAGCTTCTCTAAGTGTTTGGATCTCCAGCATGTCTTAGTATGAGCCGTTGTCCACCAATGGCAAACATGTGGTTACAGGAGAGATCACTTCCAGGAGGGGATAGTCTGTTAAAAATGATTGCTGAATGTGTGAAATGACAATTCACAGCATCTAGAACAAATACAACATCTACAACTCTGCAGAGTTACTTGCCTTGTATAAGTTAAATTCAAGGTCAATAATAAGGAAGAGGCTGATAAAAACACACGTGATCACAAAAATCCTCAAGACTTTTGCCAAAATATTCAAAAATGTCTATGAGGGAAGGTGTGAGTCTTTACATCTGCCATGAAACTAACACAGCATTCCGGAAAAAAGATCATACAAAGAGCAAAACATAATAATAATGATACAATTAAATTAGCAGGCTAATTTAATTAGCCTGCTTTTGCAGCAGCTAATTTACTGCTGCAAAAGCAGGACAAATTAACATAATTGATGGAACCATAAATACTGGCTTATATCTGAAAATTTTTTAAGTTAGACAACAGGAAAATGATCTGAAGCACACTTCTCTTAAAATCTACTCTTAAACGACAAGAAAAAACAGCTTTGCAGTAAATTTGCCAAAGTCTGCACTGGTTAAAACCAAGTCATTGAAATGCCCCAAGCCCTATCATGGGGCATAATTAATATTCTGCAGGGAACAGTCTGCCAAAATTCCCCCACAGCAATTTAAATTATTCTTCATAGTTATTGTAAAAACTTGATAACACTAGTCATCAAGTTTAGGAGGCAATAACTTTTTCACACTGGACCAGGTTGGTTTGGATATCTTTGCACTTCTCTATTTGGTATTTAACGTCTCATATTAATATTTGTTTAAGATCAAATACTTGTTTTACAGCTCTGTTTTTAACTGTTTTTCTGTTCTGTCCATGCTGTTTCTTTGTACAGGTCTTAAAAAGGTACGGAGTCACAACTGTGGTGCGTGTTTGCGATAGCACTTACGACAAAACACCTCTTGAGAAAGATGGAATAACTGTAGTGGTATGGACTCATCTCTTTCATTTGACACAGTCTTCATTTACACACCTAAACACAAAGGTCCTGAGATTGTACTCCCTTTCAGGATTGGCCCTTTGATGATGGAGCCCCTCCCCCTAACAAGCTGGTTGATGACTGGCTGACTTTGTTGAAGAAGAAGTTTCAGGAGGATCCTGGGTGTTGTGTGGCTGTTCACTGTGTAGCTGGATTGGGAAGGTACAAGATAAAGGATGAAAAGAGCTTGAGGAAAAGCATGAATTGACACAGTCGCAGCAGTGATTGTCTGTATATACATTTATGCAGGGCTCCTGTGCTGGTGGCTTTAGCGCTGATAGAAAGCGGGATGAAGTATGAGGACGCCATTCAGCTCATCAGGCAGTAAGTGTTAGATTATCTATACTATTTAAAAAGCAGAAATAGTTCTCACAATATATTTAAGCTTGAATCTGAACAAATTATTCCTGCTATGCTTTCTATTAATTATTATCTATTAAACACCACCACACACTATAGATTAAAATTAAACTGAATATTCCTATTGAGAACAAAATGCATTTTTAATCAAATGATTACTCCAGCAAATTTATTATTCTTCATCGTAAAGAAACAGCTCTATTTACTCAGCTAGAGAAAAATATTTGTTCTGATATTAATCCAGCTTCATGTATTTTTTCAGAAATGGAGAAATAAAAGAATCAGGTTTGTGCTTTTAGAATAGACTAATAAACAAAAGGTATGCTTTTCAGTGTGTTATACCAGCATTGCTGACCAAATGAATGCTGCTGACATCAGTAGCAGTGGTGCAACTTCTGAAACCGGTTGCATGTCACATTCTGACAGTCGGACTCAAGGAGAGGTGGCTGTCACCACCTCTCCTTGTGCAGAGACTAAAACTGAAGTTTAAAGATGTTATTTTGTAGAGTATCTATCATCAAGATATACATGAGTTGCATTCAGTAACTTTTAAATGATATTTCCCCCCAAGAGAGGACCAACACACAATTCCGAGTTTCATGATGAAGATCTGTGTAAAAAAAACAAAAAAACATTTGAGGAGACGTGCTACAGAATCATTTTTTTTTTTATCTAAGTTTTTTAAATTTACTGGTAAAGTCTATCAAACAATTCTGTAATATCTTCCGGTATTTATTTCTCGTAAAACTATCCACTGTCTCATTTGTTCATTGCAGGAAACGCAGAGGAGCCATCAACAGTAAGCAGCTAACATACTTGGAGAAATATCGATCGAAACAGAGACTTCGTTTCAAAGATCCTCACACGCACAAGAACAAGTGTTGCATCATGTGAAAAAGCACTTTCACATACAAACACTGAAAGACTACTTGTCTCAGAATGTCTCAGGAATCCAGTTGTATAGGCCTTACAGTGACGACAACGCCTCTTTCTGCAAATGTTGCTGTTATTGCAAGTTTTCTTTTTTCTTTTCACTGATTTCATATCTATTGATGAGTTGCTTCTTTTTCGCATTATAGAGAATAAAAGAGGAAAAATAGGTGAAGAATATATATTTCAAGTCAGAATGAAATGTCATAGAGTTTGGTAGCTATAGATAATGCTGATAAGTACTTGGAGTCTGATGACAGGTAAGGCATTACGTCACATGGTTCATCTTTAGAGTTATTTTCTTCTATTATAATGAGGAAACTGTGTGGAGTGGAACATATTTTATTGTATTTTTTTTTTTTGCTTTTATGGCTGATAGTTGCTGCTCAACACCTAACCCTCTCTATGTTTATATCAATGCAAACAAGGTGAAGAGTGGATTCAGTAGTTTTGTCATTTGAATACAATCAGAGACAAACTTTAAATAATTTGCTCCTTTAAAAAAAGAGGCTCATTATGTTCTTGGATTTTTATGGTATTGGATCTTTTACATTTCTATAAAAATATTTTGGTTTGTTTTTCCTGAATTATGCGCGTGCGCCACTTTTTCAGACACTTTATATTTAACAAAGCCACTTTTGGTTGATCACACTGCATGCACTTTTTATCTATAATTAGCTTGTCCATGACCTGAAGATCATTTTCTTGTTTTGAACAATAATATTTGATGAAACAAATAAGAGAAGGAAATGCAAAAATCTATGAGCAGATTATGTCAAGATTGTTCATTTGATGTGTATGCACAGTGTGATTTTGGTGCCTCAAGCTATAGAAAATGTTGATGATTTTTAGGACTGGCCTGAAGTGAAATTTTAATGTAATTGAATGTAAAATAAATTTAAAAAATGTAAACACCAAAAAGCTGTAAATGTCACTATGCATTATAATGTATATTTTTTGCAATGTATAATAAAAATTCTGTCAACAACTCTAATTTATTACCAATTCATCCTATCCTCTGTCACTTTTACACCTACTTCCATGCCCTCACAATTGCTTTCTACTGAGCAATATGGCGAAAGTCTAAATCATCATAATGCCACTTCTGTGTTTTGCAGTTTGTATTAAGTGGCTATGCTGATAGGCTATGTTGGGTTTACTCCAAACGATGCTCTGCATCTTGATCTCATTTTCACTTGCCATTGTTCCAAAAGCCTTGTGGTCCATTCAGATGTAATTAAACAAAAAGGAAAAACAATGGCATAGCACCATCTAATTTTTAAAGAGGAGAGGAGTTTATCTGTCAATTTTCCCCATCAAGCCACATTATGTTCTTTTTATAATTGTCTTGTCCTGAACTTCACATGTAATACTTTAACTGAGGCTTGCAGAGTCTGAGATTCAGCACTGGGATTTATTTATTTATTTATTTATTATTATTATTATTATTATTATTATTATTATTATTATTATTATTATTATTATTATTATTATTGCAGTTTTTCTAAACCCTGCACCTTCTAACCTTGAATTTCCAAAAATACCAACTACTTAAATGATTAGCAGTGATCTTGAATGTTTTCCTTCTGTAAAAAAAACTCACTATATGATCTCCAAATTGTTTGGAAGTGACTTTGAGAACAAAAGGTTGTAACACTGATAGCTGCTGATATTTTTGTATCTTGGCATTGAGTGGAATCACATCGGTAAACTCCTGACTAACAAACTACAAAACTGTAGCTTTTATTGACGTGGTCACACAAAAAAAGACAAGGTTAGTTTTTCCAATACATATTCATTGAAGCTTTCTAAATCCCAGGACTAGATGTAACAATCAAAAGTAACTTTAATGGACATAATGTTTTACTAGAAAGAAGTTCTCAATCTCACAGTTTCATCTCAGTTAATGAATATTATTGTCAAGTCATTAAGTAATTTCAAGTCCTTCTTGCTACTAAATAAATTAACCTTGTACAGATGGAAAATAATATACTATGTCATTAAAAATTAAGCATTGATGACTACTCATATAATTACTCCTTCATGCCCAACTTTACTTCTATCAGCCTTAAATTAAACACTTACTTTTTCACTGGACAAATTAACTTGCTTTTACGCTTTTTGTCTCTATTTAAATACGTTCTACATTGTGCAGTTGCAGTATTATCTTCCCGTCACTAAGGGGCGCTGTGAAGTTTCCTGTCCAGACCGTCTGCTGCTTGTGCTATTTACTTCCGCTGACTGGAAAGACTTGTGTCGCAGATTCGACAGATATTCGTGATTTTCTGGAGTATCACTACTTTTTAAATATTTATTTAGATGTTATACACTGCCATAACGTTTCTCACACCAGTGAATAATTAGTTTCCTTTTTGTTTTTGTCGGCGCTTGACAGAAAATGAATGGAGAAAAAGCAGGTAAGAATTTAAGTTAATTTCAACGCGAATATGTTGGTGGTGTCCTCATTTTGTTTTTGGTCAATATGGTATTTACGTACATTGTACATTTATTCAGAACATTTTTTGACATTCATTTTGTCACAAGCTAGAAACTTCACGGTATTTAATATGCTTATTCTGTAATAGACGGTAGCCATAATTGCGAAGTGGAATGAAAATTATGTGTATTTTCAAAGGTTTATGCAAACAAAAGTGTCGAAAATGTGACATGTTTGTAATCAGCCACATTTATTGTGTTATTTGATCTCTCTATAAACATAGCTCTGTAGTGAAGACCTCAGACGTTTATAGAAAACATTAGAGAAGAAAAAGCATCATAAAGAGCAGCAGATAGTAACAGAAAGTTGTGAAGAGCTTTGATGTGCACGCAAGATTAAAGAATATCCTTAAACCGAATGGAGTGTTTATGGTAATACTTAAAAAGGTTAACTTTCACACTCTCCATCCAGTTGGAATGAACTTGAGCCATTTTGCAAAGGAAAATAAAAACGTCTACTTTCTTGAAGTGTATATCTGATAGAGAAATATTGCAGTGGTGTGGGCTATTGACTCAAACACATGTATACAAAATTCTATTTGTGTAAAAAGAAAGTAGCCTAACACTTAACAATTACACACTACGTTGTGTTGATTTGCAACATAAAACATTAATATATAACTCAAATAGTATAGTATATTATTATAACATTAAATATTAGTAAACCATATTAGAGAGTGTAGTTGCAACATGACAAAACGTGCAAAAGTTCAAGGGATATGAATACTTTTGGAAGGGGCTGTCTGGTATTCGTGTGTTGACCTCTGTAACCCCCACCTTGAATATTTCTCGTTTTTGTCCCTCCAGCTGGCTCTGTGTTCATGTGTCGCCTCTGCAACCTGTTCTCGCCCAGTCGCTCCCAGCTGCTGGCACATTGCTCTGAGAATCACCCCCAGCATGAGTCCCCAGACAGCATTATTACTGCACTGCAGCCACTTATAACTGAGCCTGTGGAGAAGCTGTTAGGTAAAAGTAATGTGGTCTTACAAGAATCAAGTTATCTCAACTAGTATCATGCCATTCACTCAATAAGTACAATTATTTAAGATAAAATCTAGTATTCAAACTGTATCCTATATATTGTATGAAGCCAAGTATGAACTTGATGAAATGTCACAAACAAAAATGACAACAAAGAAAAGAAGTTGTCATCCTGAAGCACATTCTAAATTGGCATTCTTCTTTCTTTTATCTTGTTACTGGCTCTTAGAAAGTCCAGTTAAGCGGAAACGAGGAAGACCAAAAGGTTCTACAAAGAAGTTACAGGGGAACTTAATGGACCAGACCACTGTTGCTGATCAGAGTGCAGATGAAAATCTGAAAGGAAAAGAATCGAGACTCAAGGATGGAAACCAACAGTGTGGTTTAGTCAAAGATGGTACTGTTTAAATATAGCTCATAATTCTGTATTTTGGTCTTCAGGATAACTACATTTGGCCCAGATAGCATTTAAATATGCAATAGATGGTGTTCTTAATGCCTTCTTATTGTCTTCTATAAAGGTGAAAGTCAGGATCGGGTTTTAGGGCATGAATGCAGAGTCTGCCATCGCACATTCAGCAACAAACGACAAATCCTCAAGCATATCTGCCTTAGAGAGGAAGATGAAGAGGATGATGTCCAACAGAATGGTAAAGACAGAGGGGACAGATGACAGTGGTCCAGCAATAGAAACAGTCTACTGTGGGAGTCTGCTATTTCTACTGCTAGACTCTACAGACAGTAGAAACAGCAATGTTTTTGCTGCTTCACTTTAGCAATAGAAACTTTACTGGTAATAGATTAATGTGGAGGTAACTGTTAAGATGCATTTTTGAATTAATGATTATTTACTGTCCAAATATCCCACAATTATTGGAAAGAAAAATAATAATACAATTTAGAATTGGAACAGCAAAGTTGTAACAATTAACAGATGAAACCTTTTTAGGAAGTACTTCAGGTGCAGAAGAAGATGCTGGTTCTAAAGGAACAGATTCAAACCAAGCAAAACAAAAACCAACAAGAACTGGACTGAAAAGACAGAAGGGTGAGTGTATTATGTCAAGGGTGCATTTTGTAGTCATTTATTACCAAAGAAAACTAATTTTTTTCCCCTCTAAATTTAGATAAAAGCAGCTCTGATCTCACAAGCATCAACCGAGTTTGCAGTGAAAAAGGAAAAACAACGGGACAGAAAAAAGCTCTGATTAATGTTGTTCTGACAGAAGACGAAATACTTCCAGGTTAAGATAGTTTTACTAGTTTTATATTTTTGCTACAAATGTTATTTTTAGAAGCAAAGTAATGTTACTTTGAATGCAGCAGGTGTTTGCAAAATGGTGACAGTGGAAAATACTTCAGCAGAAATGGAGTCTAGAGCTATTCAAGGTCAACATCAGGTAAGCAAAAATATTAGTTTTCAATATTAAAGGGTAATTTCTCCAAAATTATAATATTATTACTAGTTCTCGCAGTGACAGTTTGTGTTGTGATGCTAGGGGGCACCACACACACAGGAAAAAAGGTTAACTATCATATATTATTGTTCCTTAATTAACTTGGTCTTTATTTCATCAGATATTGCTAAAAGGCCAAAATACGTAATGAGGAATTACAAAATGATGGGTCCTGACAGAGTGTTATTCATTTCTTTGTAGAGTAAAGTAACATCTTTTTTTTTTATTTTCCAGAAAATAATTTATGTTGTCAGGATTGTTTAGATAGGGTTAGGGTTACCAGCACCCAGATATCTGATATCTGAACAGATCTACTTTTAGCAAAGTGAATGCAAATGTGCATTTAAAAATCTGCATTGTATTCTGAGTTGTACCGTTTTCTACGAGGAATAAAATTTTTCTAACAAGTTTTAGGAAACAATTTACTTTGATCAATTTAATATTTTGTCTAATCAGCTTCTTGCAAGTGGAGTTACAGCTTGTGAAAATAACCAGACACCACAAGACGAGTTAAGGTAAAGGGAAATCTTCCATGATTTGGAATTATAAAAATAAGAAAAACAAACTGATGCAATTTATGATTCAGAAAAAAATGAATATTTGTAGCAATGCAAAACATTATAGTTTTCATATACAGATGTGATATTGCTTTGTTCTCCTCACAGCTCTGATCTGAAGTCAGGAACAACTGCTTCAACCAGGAAGGGATTCCAGGAATATTCCATCAAGCAAAATGCTACCAAGTAGTATATAGTACACTGTCAATATCTGTCAAAAGCAATTTTATTATTTTTAATTTAAATCAATAAATTTTGCACGAAAGTACAGTTTGCCTTTTAAAACGAAGTTAATTGTCTATTAAAAAAATTATTTTCATTGCTGTATAAAACTAGTTACGAAGCTGACAACACTATTCCTCCAAAGGCAGCAACAATGAAATGAGTTAATTTGTGCAAAAAATGTATTCTGTTTCTTTGTTCTAGTTTACCCCAGAGCAAGCTGAAGATCTTTGCCTGTGAGTTTTGCAATAAGATCTTTAAGTTCAGACATTCATTGGTTGCCCATCTCAGGACACACACCAAGGAAAAACCCTTTCAGTGTCCACACTGTGACTACGCCTCAGCCATCAAAGGTAACTCACTGAGTGAGTGGAAGGAGACAGGAGCAGTTCAGTATTCAAGAAAAAATAAGAAAAAGTTCAGTTTTTTTAATTTTGTTTTTTAAAGCTAACCTGAATGTTCATCTGAGGAAGCACACTGGAGAGAAGTTCAGCTGTGATCACTGTGCCTTCAGCTGCCTCAGCCCAGGACATCTAAAGGTGGTGTTATCGTTTCGCTTTGCAAATTAGATTAGCAGCATTTTCAGTCATCTCATTGTTAAAGTTACATGCAATTGTAATAAAACATTTTGCTTTAGCACTTCCTAACTTTATGTTTATTATCTGTGTCTGTTTTTTGATGAGTTCAACTTAATTTCTTAGGTTAAAATGATTGCTATTAATTCCCTCATGATAGATGAGCTTCTATATTTCTGCTAATGCAGGTTCACATGGAGAGAGTCCATCTGAAGATGAAGCAGCACTGCAGCTTTTGTGAGAAAAAGTACTCTGACGTGAAGAACTTGTTGAAACACATGGAGACAAGGCACAACCTGAAAGACACTGCTGTCCTCCAGACCTACCAGCAACTAAGGTGTGATCCTTCATACAGGTTAATTACCTGTAATATTAAGACAGTTCAACATGGACATAAATTTTACAATAACGTAAGGCTTTTACATGAACTGTTCATTTCTCAAGGTAAAGTGATCACAAAATTATGTCTTTTCTCTAATCCACACAAGGTCAAAATTCTTAAAATAGGCATAAACATTTACATACACAAACATTAATATTAGGGTAAAAATCACTTAACAAGACTCTTTGTTGCCATCAACAAGCTCCTGGAATAATTCTGTCTACATATTTGCATACTCATCTTTGCATAAAATAATATGCTGTTAGCACATTATATAAATTATAATAGAGAATATAATTTATAAATTATATGAACTATAATTTATAAGGTGCTGATCAGAGAAGGTATTGATCAGCACCTTCTCTGTCCAGGTGATTTTAAACTTGCTTCAGTGTGAATAGCATCTGTAGGTGTTTGAACTGTTTCCAGTTTATGATAGGCTGGACCAATTGCCATTTATCTGAAATGACAAATTAATGGTTAAAATTTAAGAATTGAGTGATCCAAGAGGGCAATGATCCCCAAATCATCCAAAGCATTTTAGGGAGGGCATCTCAAGATTAATAATCAGCTTTGTGGCACAAAGTTTACCATTTCTGATAAGAAAGGTAGCCAAATATTTAGTCAGAGTAATGAAAGAATCCGGTTGATGGCCAAATATGTGTGGTTGCTCTGCAGCTTGAGACAAAACAGTAGTGGGGACGTATGTGTATATTTGACCCTGTATGCCTTATGTGAATCATCTGTGGATTGCAGAAAGTCTGCATGGATTCAAACTTGTGTTCCCAGTTATTTTGTTTACAACTCATTTGCAATGTTTCTTATGTCATCATTCTATGAAAAAATGGGTCTAATAAATCTTTAAAAGCCTAAATTAATTTAACCTTCATCCTCATTCTAGCTCTGATGGATGGATGTAAGTTCATGACCAGAACAAATTTTGTTCTTTTAAGTTCATTCTAGTTTATTTCTAATATCCATTCAAGACTGTAGGGCAGGGCCCAGATTGTCAGTAATGAATTTTACCCACTTGGATGCAGAAATAACGTATAGCTCCTTAAATTTGTTTCTAACCATGCCTTTATGTAAAGATTTAAACCAATATTTTTCTTACCCATCTGCATATTTTGCAGGCTAAAGACTCGTCAGGGCCTCCGGCAGCTCCTGTACCACTGCCCCACCTGTAACCGACGCTTTAAGAACCAGCAGGAGCGAGAGCGCCACCTGCTGATCCATGGGCCTCAGCCACCCTTTGCCTGTCTGCTCTGTGACCACACTGCAACCAAAATGGTCGCCCTCGCCGCACACGTCAGGAAGCACCTCTTCTTCTACGTGTGCAGTGTGTGCAACAAAAAACTGGTCAGCTCACAGAGGCTGAGGGGTCACCTGGAGGAGAGTCATCCTGAGCTGGACATGGAGCAGGCCTTCATCAACTGTATCGACATCAGCTACTATCTGATTCCCCCCGAAGGAGGGGGAGGAGGTGAGGAGGCCGGGGAAAAAGAGAGGGAAGCAACTTTCAAGGAAGGTGGGGCTGCTGGGATGAAGATAGAAGGCAACAAAGGTCCTGGTGGAAATCAAGAGGAACTAAGGAATGAGGAGAAGCAACAGCAGGAGGAAGAACAAACTCAATCTATGCAGATGATGGAAGAAGAGAGAGGAAACGAAGACAGACTGAGTATAGGTGGAGCTCAGAAAGATTCCCAGGACAAATCCAAAGAGGCAGCAGCTAAGGAGAAATTACTCAATTCAGCTGCATGTGTTTTTGCTGCTGACGCACACGCAGAAAAAAACGATTCATCTTCATCACCTGATGATGTCCACAGCTCATCTCTGAAAGGCAGGATTCAAGAAAACACACAACCAGATGTCGTAAACTCATCTGCCGTCAGCAACACAGCCTCATCATCATCATCATCATCAAGAGTTTCAAACTCTTCAGATTTACCTGGTGAAATACGTTCATCTTCAGCTTCCCAGGTAGAAATCAACCAAACCTCACCTACAGAGAAGGTGCATTTAAAGATAATGTAGCATCCTGAAATGTAATGGAAGCATGACTTTGTTTCACTACTTTATTTCACAGTTTAAGTGTTAATAATCTGAACTATTGCTCAGATTATTTAAACGATATTTTTTTTAATCAACTTTGTAGCTTAATTTTAACTTAATAGCTTAATAACTCAGTTATACAGAAACTGAGTTTGTTTTGGGAAACTATTAATGATTTTTTAATTACGTAATATGATATTGTTTCTGTACAGAGGAAGGGGGAAATAAAATATGCAGCTTGAAATTGAACCTAGAAGAAGAGAACAAACGAGACTAAAGAAAAACAATAAAAGTAGATATCTATTTATCAAATATAAAATGACCTGCAACACCTTGTAGAAACATCCTCGGAAGCCAGGACTACTGAAGAAGCGTGCAATGAACAGGAGCTTTACAATGATAATCCTAAATTATCCTAAACCATAATCTACAAATATTCTCTATAAAATTCCACTAGGCTTTCACAAGTTTATTTAGTCCTGCTTTTTTTGATCTTAAAGTTTTTCTCTTTGCTTCCTTTTGTTTTCCTATTAGAGCGCCTTTGAGGAGGTGTTTTCGTCTCTTCAGAAAACCCGCCTTGATATGGAGACCTATCAGAGGCTCAGGAAAATCTACGGAGACCTTGAATGTCTATATTGTGGTAAGATAGTAGTGGTTATGTTTTATTGCTTTTCTGTTTGTTTGTTTTTTGTTTTGTATTGTGGAACCATGGATGGATGGCTGCTTCAATCCCATGTACTCTCCCCCATAGGCAAGCTATTCTGGTACAAGGTTCATTACAACGTCCACGTCCGCACACACACCAAGGAGCACTTGCATTATTGTTCAAAGTGCAGCTACTCTTCCATCACCAAGAGCTCACTGAAGCGGCACCAAATCCAGAAGCACAGTGGCCTGCTGCTGCCTTGTTCCAGTCCTGGCTGCAAATATTCCACACCTGACAAATACAAACTGCAAGCACATATGAGGACTCAACATGAACAGGTAACCAGAAAGAGGAGATCTTTGTGTTATGCAAACATTTATGATGGATGTTCAACTTCCAGCAGGACAACAAACCCGATCACTCGTTTAGTGGAATATGCGCTAGGACTAAACTATGTTGTTTGAATGGCAAAGTTCAGATGTAAATCCTATTGAGAATTTATGGGAAGACATCAAAGCTGATGTTTACAGTTGCACTCCTTTCAATCTGACTGGGCTGATCTAGAGTAGGGCCACCTATAAGCACACACTGTCTTCAGAGTTAGAATTTCAACACAATCTATCACAAAAGATAAAAAAATACAATGAGTATGTGAAAAAGTTGAAGAGGCATGAAAAGTTTTGCAAGGTTTCCCCTGACGCTATGTTATCGTTGTTTACAGGAGAGCTGTGCTGTGTGTCCCATCTGTCAATGCAGTTACCCACAGCACAGATTAAAGCACCACCTTAAATCATCCCACCCGGGTAAGAAAAACAAATTTATTCCTAGTAAAACACAACAAACAACACAATCGGTATTCCATAATGGCTTCATTTTGGAATTGCACTTAAATGTTTCCTTTGAAAAAGTTGGGACTCTTAAGATTTTCCTCATTTTCATTGTGGAGGAACCAGCCAGCGGTTTCATGTTTCTGGTTTTTGTTAATGTGTTTGACAGATAAAGTACCTGTTGGAGGCAAACGACCGATGGTGCAGCGTGCAGAGAAGTGCCCTTACTGTGACTCCTACTTCCTGAAGAACAGCAGTGACTTTCAGCAACACATCTGGGCCCATCAAGGTGTGCTGGAAACTAAAATGAAATAAGCTACCGCTGCGGCAGTCTGCAACAATAACATTGATAGTACTTGGTGATTGTGTCCTTACTCTGTCAGCTGAGCTTCCATCTGTTTCTGCTTCTGCCTGCCTGCCCTCCACAGGGAAGGAAGAGAAAGTTAAAAACACAGTTATGTTGCTGAGGCGAATGACCAGATGTAATCTAGAGGGTCTTTGCAACAGTTTATTTGTCTGTTCGACATATTGCACCATGTTTTTTACCCTCTTGCGTTTCTCTTTCCGTGAAGTGCTTCGGATTGTTTACGTATCCCAACTTGAGCAGCTGTTCGTTTTGCTTGTTAATTTTTACCACCACATGTTCTTCCCGGCCTCTGCCACACTCCCGCTTACCTTGAAGAGCTGTTTACCTTGAAGTTACAGCTGCTCTCAGGCTGAGTTGCTGCGAAGCCTGTGCTGCAGATAGCCAGCACAGGTGTTAATGAAGGTCTCAGAGGACACTGGCATTTTTTTATATCAGATCTGCAGCTTTCACATTTCTGCTGGTTCGGGGATGTTTTTGACACTCATCAGCAGTGATAGCTGCAGACATGAACAAGCCCAAAAAAGATTTTTATTGTCAAGGAAAACCCCAAATTTGACTATTTTACTACAGCAAAATGCCACTCTGCTTACATACTACACGCTACAAAACAGTGCCTTGGGAAAATATTCTTATCTTTTTAACTTTGTCTGATATTACAGTAAATTTCAATGTGTTTAATTAGAATTGTATGCAATATAATATTGTTTCTAATTTGAAATACAAATGTATAGCTTTTTTTTTAATTATTTATTCTTAAGCAAATGTTTAAATATGTTGGCCCATCACCTAATATCTTTATGAATTTGAATGCAAGGCCCTTTATATACAGACATGCTACCTTCATATCCATAACAGGGTATACATAGCCTGTTATGGATATGGCAGTTAATAACAGGAATAACCTTTTGGTATTTTGTTGATGCACAATGAAGAAAATCTTGCTAATATGTGGGATTCTGAAGTGTGTATCCTGTGTGTGTGTCGATCTGGTCAGGTTTGAAGCCCTACGTCTGCAGTGTGTGCAGCTACTCGAGCTGCAATCGGAGTAACCTGAAGACCCACATGAACCGACACAACAGTGAGAAGCATCATCTCTGTGATCACTGTGGTAAAAAGTTCAAATCTAAGCTCACGCTGAAAAGTCACCGACTCAACCATACAGATGAAGGTAGGCAATATATGGCTAAGTTATTGGCATAGAAAAGCAGGAGTGCAAAAAAAAATTGTGATAATCAAAGGGAAAAACATTCTGTGTCCATTCAGGGAAGAGGTTTCAGTGTTCGGACTGTCCTTTTACGTCAGTTTTTAAACCTTCCTTGCTCAGACACATGGAGCAACATGCTAAGTTTAAGGTAGGAATCCACATTTAATAAATGCAACCTCAGTTTGTACTTCTATTATTTTTAATGATCCACAGAAAATAAAGTACATAACATCTGTTTTTGTAAAACAAAGTGTAGTTTGAACACAGAGATTTTGCACGCAGACTAAAACACCTAAACCCTCCATCACCAGCAATCTAATCTGATCCATCCTCTAACATGGATTTGTGTTTTCAGCCATTTCGTTGCGCTCACTGCCACTATTCATGTAATATCGCTGGTGCTCTGAAGCGACACTTCAACATCAAGCACCCAGAAGAAACCTATGAGAATGCTGGACCCGGACTGCCAAACTCTGAAACCCTGAAACAGCAAGGTCCTTACCTCCAAACTCTGTCAGCACATCTGTCACAATTTCTGGTGTTCCATTTAATCACAGCAGTGTAGAATTTATATTAGACATGAAATAAAAGGAATGCCATGATGAAAAACTAGAAGACTTTGGCTTTCCAATGTGTAAAATTTGTGCATAAAAATGTGGTCAGCCCACCCACATGTTTTCTGTTCTCCTGTGCTAGGTGGGATGAAGTGCCCAGAGTGTGAGTTTGTTTATGGAACAAAGTGGGAGCTGACCCGTCACTTGAAGACCAAACACAATTTGAAAGTCGTCGAAAGTAACTGGGAGGTAGATGGTATACAAATACACAAGGAACAAAATAACAACAAAAAGATTTCTGTCTGTCCGTCCTTCCACCTGTGCAACATGTCTCCATACAAGCATTTGTTTTTCCACCATACTTCCTGGCTGTACATTTTAATAAATTTGGAAAGAAAGAGAAATAGTATGTGAAAAATGTGCAGGTGCCCTGCAATATGACTGTAAAGTAAGTCGTGTGTTTGTCAGGTCCAGTGCTTTTCATGCGGTCTGTTGTGTGCCTGTGCAGGTGGCTGAGGAGACAGAAGCTCAGTATGTGTCTGTGGAGAATGAAGAACCCCTGACAGAAGCACCTTTAGCAGTCCTGGAGGACAATGGTAAGCAGGATAAAAGCACAATTAGTTTATTAGCTGAGTTTCTGAATCTCCTTTTGCAGCATGCACTTTTTTTGTTGTTTCCTGCACAGATAGTGTTGCTCATGTCTGATACTTTTTCGAGTGCTTTGCAAAATTCTCAAAGTGCTCTGGTCAGATGAGACCAAAATGTAACTTTCATGCTCTACATGAAATGCGTGGTGAAAACATGATGGTGTGGAAATATTTTTATTCAGCTGGGACATGGAATTCAAGTAGAAATATTCAAAGTGTGAATGAAAATGAATACTTCAGCAAGTGAAATTCATGTTCTTCTTCAGTGATGACAATAATTTAATACATTTCCACAGGTAATGTCCAGCAGATCGCAGAACTGAGCTCAGAGACTCACAATGCAGTAGCCTCTGTGGTAGCAATGGCTCCAGGCACAGTGACTGTAGTACAGCAGGTAAATATAATCACTGCACTTTATCTGAAACTGACTGCTTCTTTGAATCTGCATTGACCTTAAGATATTGGTAAAGGTGCAGGTTGCTCAGGATCAAGAAGTGGGTGATTGCAGCAACCAGCTGATGGTGGTGAGCGCGGATGAGGGTCTTGATGGTAACCAGGTGATGGTGGTGGAGGACGGACATGGCCTGGATGCTCTAACGGTCCTCACTCAGGGAGAAAACACGCACCACTACATCGTATACATCCAGGAGCAAACTGTGGAAATCAACTAGTAGTGTTCACTCTTCAGCACCATGTAGCAAATGGCAATAAATGTGGCAAATGGATGCTTTTCATTGTCAAGAATGTTCATTTTGCTCCTTTTTTTCACTCGTAAAAAGGAACTCATGAAAATAATTGCAGTACATCATTGCATGTGTTTGAGACATATGTTGTACAAAGTAAATTTATAAATAGATTTAATGTCTCTACGCTAATTTATTAGGGGTTTTATTTGTTCAAAACTGGCCAATGTTATCATTGTGAGAGTTTACCATTGCTATTTGCTAAAATAACTCACTTGGTCAGGTATAACAAGGGTCAGGTTAATAGGTCGCCTTGCTGATTTACAAATTTTTTCTGTGTGACTGAGATCAGAGCCTTGTGATGGCTGCTCTTAAACATTGAATTGAGTTCATTTCTAAATTGTAACCTGACTTTTATCTTTACTTTGGAGACATCACTTCTTCCTCGCTGTGTGGCCATTAAGACTGTCTGAAGAGTACTAATTTCAAGGACAATCTCTTGAAATGAGTCACACATGTCAGACATGTCAGGAACAGCGTGTTACCTTAAAATACACCCCCAGGTGTGCCTCCCTTTAACTCAGACTGACTGATTGAAAGCTTACAAAGCTTTAAAATAATACCATTCTAGCATTTAGTGAATTGTAAATAAACAAGTAGTATTCCTGGTTGGACTGCAGATCTTTGGTTTGATTTCATGAAGAGAAATAAAATGTTTTTTTTAATGCATTTTATGTCTAACAGGTTAGAAAAGTTATACTACAGTTTGTAATAAAACTTTAGTACAATTAAATTAGTATTTCACACACATTAATATTCATTCACTATTGTGACTAGTTGATTGCGTTTGCACGCATAAAATAAAGAGTTTAGAACCATTCCCCCGACCTTCACTAACATATAGTTTGTGTAGCTCAAATTCGGCCCGGTAGAGGGCGCAGGAGGACAATTTGCTGTTTTGATGCCATTTCTAACCGAAGAAGAAGAACTGGTGGGAAATTTGACATTGCGGGAAAGTTTGCTAACACAGCAAAGAAGCTACAGTTTTAAACTTAGACATGGACCGCTACGTTTTGGTTTTATCCTTTTGCCAAAATGATAACCACTTGACTGGCGATCATAAAGGTAAGTTTTAGTTTCTAACAAACTATATACATTTATATAGTCAGAGCTGTTGAACCTTGTTTAGTTAACCAGCTGTCTACTGTTTTGATGAGTTTATGCATTTTATAAATTAACGTCTGCAGGTTTTCATTAGCACTGTGACGCAGTAAATCTTTTGTTGGATTCACACTGACTATGCCATGCTTTGTCCAGTGTTTTATTATTGGGCAGCAGTTTGAAGATACAGTAGTGTAAATTATGTCGTGTATTGTGGATGTGTGAGTTTCGTAATAGTAATAAATCCAGCAATTTAAAACAAAGTTAAAGCAGGTTTTCACAAGTCAGTTATCTAGCCGTTTTTTTTTACACTTCTGTTACAGGAAGAGTAGTGATGGGAAGGAATGTGCTCTTTAGCTTTAGCTTTTTAATTACGAAGTAAACAAAAAAATGCGAAATATTGTTTTTCTGCATCTAAATATCAGAATTTTTGTTTTGTTTTTTACTTTAGCTAAGTTTACAACACACTACATACTATTTTTAGAATTAATAGTTTGCTCTGTGCTAAAAACGGAAGTATATTTGTTTAAGCAGGACTGTGTAAAAAAAATCAGCATTCTAGTTTTAAGATGCTTCATTTTGTGACTGTTTCCAGGTCTGGAGCCACTAAATAATATCTATAAAAGACTCTTGGAGATTTCAGCTCAGGAGACAGCGAAAGGGATTTCTGAGTTTCCAGGTAAAACAATTGATAAATGTGACTATGATTGCTTTATACAGGTACTGTGTTTACACCACAATCGCTCTTGTTTCCTTAGCTTCTTCCCTTAGTGGCAGCCCAGCAACTACAAGGTGGTACTTTGCTGTACAGGTGTGCCGAGGAGCGACACAAGTGAGAAAATTAGAACATTCAAAACAATTTTGGTGATATTTTTCTGTCTTACAAATTATCATTCTGGTGTTCAAGTAGGGAATGGAGGGTTATTTTGTGATTTAGATGATTGACTTAAGCTTTCAAATATGAGTTTCATCTTTAAATCTCTTTTGTAGTTTTGCAGCTCTGATTGGGAGGAGTTGGGAACAAACCATCAAAGAACAGACTCTGAGGAGGAGAGCCTTACTACACCTGAAGAATGTCTGACCTCCCTTTGTAACCAGGAGGCAGCAGATGACTTGCCACCTCTGGCAGAGTAAGGGCTGATTTTGTTTTCTGTGCTAGTACCTTCTCCTTGAGTTTACATTTTTAACTAATTCATAAAGCAAATTTGTGTATTAAACTTGTACCTATGCTTATATTTATTGAAATAGGATCAATTGTGTCTAAAAATATAAAAAAGCATAGTACGTTTATAAAATAATTTACAAGAACATTTGTTGTGAATGTCTTTGTCAAGCAGGCTGTTAGAAGAGGCTGCAGACGGACTTCACCAGCTGACAGATAAGCTGCCTCCGCCAGGTAAATCAGAACACAATAATATTGGGCTATGTGTTTTTTTTCCAGCTATTATATTACTTGATAATATTCATAAGTTACCTTTTGAAAAGGATGCACATCTTTTTGACTGTCATTTAACCCTTTCTTAGGAAAAGCCTTGCTGGATGTTCTGCTGCTGGCCTCAGCTGAGCCGTCCCCTTCAGCTAAAGACCTGCTTCCTCTGCTGGGAGCCCTGAAACACATGGCCTGCTGGCAGGCTGCAAAGATCAAAATTGTCACACAGAACATTAGTGGGTGAGAAGGCAGCAATTACACAAAACATAAGATTACTCATTCTAAGTGACAAAGTGTTAGATCAGTACAGGATGTGCAAATTTATGTTTATAAAAATGTTGATTTACAATTTGGTTTCTTGCAAATAAATTGTGTCTCAGGTTCACCACTAGGGGGAGTTAGATGAGTAGAAATGAGGAAGTAGTCAATTGTTTGATCAAAAGTATGCTCAGTATATGTATAAATATGAGCTCGTTGACAAAATGCCAATTCAAACCTTAAAAAAATAGCCACTCCTGTTCACTCGGTGAACCTGAATCAGACTGTGAGATATGAAACTCAACTAATGGCGAAGCTTTGCTTTCTTTCTTCCAAGGTGGGAAAAGATAGCATCCTCTCTGAGTGCAGGACTAATGCAGCCTGCTGACCTCTTCAACTGTATTGACTACAGGGAACTCTGGAGGGGAGGCCTGGTTATCAGAGAAAAGAAGGTGAGGATTGGGATTTTTCTATCCAATTTGTCAGAAAACAGTTGTGTACTTTGGGAGGAATTTAAAGAGATGATTGAAATTAATGATATAAAGAAGAAACAGAACTGAAAAAGAAAACCTGACCTACTGGTTCATTTTTAAATAGTCTCAAAAGAAAACAGTTGTTTCTACATAATTGTCACTTATTTTGTCTCTTTTCAACTTTTAATGACTACAATTACTTTATGATCATTTCATTTACAGATCTTCCAAAAATAAATTAGCAAGAGTGAAATAATATATAACATACACAGTGCATAACAAAACTTTTTCCTCTCATAGGTTTAAAAGAAGAATAACCTTAGTAACAGTAAGCAGTAAAGAAATGTCTCTTTGTAAATAATGTATATTATATTTTTCTTATTTTTGGGATTTAAGGGAACTTTACTGTTGTTTGGCCAAAACAACACAACTGAACAGTCGAGTGGGTGGGTAGTGATTCAGACCTCTGGTGGTGGAACCCAAAAGGGATGTTTCATTAAAGAAGAGGAAGAGGTTCTTTAGGATGATGTTTGCACAATTTTATGTTGGTCGTTTTTCACACACAGGAATATATAAAGACTCTTTGAACAACATGTGCGTAAATGCACACTAAAGAGAACACGAAACAATAAATCCATAAGAAATTTTCATAAGCCTGAAGAATACAGGTTCAAAGATTTCTTGGTCTTAGTTCACCAGAAAATAGCATTTAGTTGTACTATGCTCAATGTAAGCAACACAACTATCTATCCATGTTGCAGATGGATATTTCTGCTAATATTAGTAAGAAACTGAATTTATTTTAAATGTGGAATATGTAAGGAATGTGTGGAATTTGCACCTTAAACATATACTTGTTATATCCAGTCTTAATTAAATAGCATCTCTCTATACTCTATTAAATTAATTCCAGTTTCTAGGTTTGAATTGTGCTTCCATTTTTGTTGATTAATCCTTTAATATCAAATTATTCATGTAGTCAGACCAGCCCACAGGGTAAATTTTTACAATTTTTTTGTCACTCCTTTGGGGGCGCGGTGTCTTTTACTGTTCTTGAATGAATGGAGTAATCACTGCAGGTCATTGGTAGGTCATGGGAAATATCTTAGTGTTGCCAACTCTACGCTGGCAGCACTGACTGCCTGGCCCGGGCCAATGCAGCCTATCAGAATTACTCACTGAGGATCGTGCTAAACAAAGCTTAGGGGAATGGACATTTTTGCTTCATTAAGGCACAAAATGTTTAGGAGCTGTTTTTGTCTGCAAGCTATGTCTTCAGGACTTGTAGCTAAAGTTTTATTTTTGGCCTTTGTTTTTTTTAAATCCACTGTATAAAAAATTTACAGGATAAATGAAATGTTTTTTAGCAGAAGATATTTTTTGGCTCTCTCGGCTGAAACAAGTGCAAACATCAATGTCTAAATCCAGCTGCCTGGAGCATTTAACCATGCAACCAAACTCTGTCAAGAGGATTGCACCTGTCCCCTCCAGTGTATCTCAAAACAAGGATCTTTCTCTTGTACACTAAAATGTTTGTATATCAAAACATTTTTTGTGTTTACAATAACACCGCTAATCTACATGCTTAAAAACTAGTTTTTGTAAGTTTTTGGCTGCTTATCAATTTTTATTTGTTTATTTTTTAAATAAAACATAAATAAATACCCTCCAATTTTGATTTTGGCTAATACCAGTTTTTTTGTCTGAAATATCGCTAAATAAAGCAAGTAGGTCGCCATGTTGGCAACAGGGGGAGTGACTATTGTTAACTGCAGACGTAATCTGGTGGGCCGGTCTATTATTCAAACCCTCCCTAACGGGACAGCAGGGGAAATTGGTTGGTTTTTAGGCCTTTGGTGGGATAGGTGAGATCAGGGGATAAGAGCGGCTTCATAATTGGCAGATCACAAATCCTCCAAAATTAAGGAAATTGGTGTCGATAAATCAATGCACCCCTATTAAAAACTATGTAGCTTTCAAGTGAATGAAGATTAAATAAAAATTAAATTTTCTTATTATCACAAAGAAGAATTATCACTGGCATTGTTACTGTGTCCTTATTAACTCACTGATCTATGAGGTTACAGACGCTGGAGCATTCCTCTCTCTTATGGCATTTTGTCCGAACTTCATTGGTTTCTTTGATGTTTTTTAATCTGTCAATTTCTCTGAAATTTACTGTCATGTAGCTTTTTTTCTCAAAAATCATAACTCTGTTATTATAAGAAGACTTTTTAGTTTTTAAAGGTCATAGCACAACCTTCTGAGAGAAGAGAGCTCAAGGTTTCTTTTGACACCTCCAACAGCCTTTTGATAGTTACATAATAAGTCACAGATCTGAAATGCTTGGCTGTGTTCTTGGTCCTTGGATAATGGTCCTTACTTGTTAAATTTTAAACAAAGAAATGTGGACTGTTTATAATAAAACCCTCTGAAGTTTTTTTAAAAGTTTACTCAATCCAGTTTTTTTAAAGGAATTTTTTAACCCGCTGAGCTTCATGAACCACGGTTTGATGGGAAAATATGTCAAGCGAATCCTCCACTAATTCGTGGTGACACTTCAAAATGGCAAGGATCACAATTTGACTCTACTCTTAATAAGGAATATTTACAGCCATAAAGTCTTTGAGAAGTCAAGGCCTGGGTAAATAAACATCTGAGAGTGATCTGGAACGCCTTGTACTCTGATGTTCTTTTACCCCAGCTTGTTGTTGGGAATGGGTTGTTTACTATCAAAACCTTAACAAATTATGAAATATGTGCACTGGAGGCTGAAGGGACACCTTTTAGTGTCCACTCTGATACTCTTTCAAAAATGTTTATGTACTAGTGTCAATGTAACATGGCAAATAATTGCCAGGATTTTGGACAGTATTGTAGCATCAGCAGGACTGCTCACTTGTCAGGGTTTAAATTGCTATAGATGATTCATCCATATCCCATGATGCTGGTTACTCTGTTGCATGCAGGAGAGGATTTTTCTTTTTTTTTTTTCTTTTTGCCTCAGCTGAGTCTGCTGAGGCAAGCATCCTACTTCTCCTTCACTAAAGTGACCTTTTCTGAGTTGCTGCCTTCAGAAGTAAGTGGGCTCCAGCTGCCACTTGCTAAAAGGTACACAGTTGGAGAGAGGAGAACACAGAAGACGTCTCTAAAGAAAGCTTGTTTCAAAAGGAACAACACCGCTTCAGTGCCTTGTGCTGCAGCTCGTATTTCCGTGTGAACTGGTCTTCGTATCTGTAACAAACTGCCATGTGGTAGTTGCATAACCTGGCTTTTTTCCAACAAATGCTGTGTAACGAGCACTTGCTAAAAAGATAATTTAGAAGAAAGTCAGTAACAATAAAGGATTATGTTTATGTGGTTTGTGTAGAACAGCAATTAATTTCCAGCGGCCGCTGTGCTGACTAAGAGAGCTTGTTAGTGATTTAATATTTCTTTCCTTCCCGTGTGTGTTTGCCTCAGTATGTATCAGAACTTCGCTTTGATGGCTTTTCCCTGCGCTCTCCTGCGCATCAGATATCAGACTCGTGTCTCTACCAGGCTCCCACTACGGATCACAAAGTAAACTCTGAGGTAAGTCTCGCAAAACCAAATTTTTGTATCCTTGTCCTTTTTAACACTGATGATTGTGTTTTTTACTTTAGATTAAAAATGCATTAAGTCCTGAACTTACTTTGAGCTTTGTTTTCATGAACATATTTTAATACCATGGAGTCTTTTTTGCTTCTGTCCTTGTTTGTTAATCTGAAGCCTGGGGAAGGTTTCGGTTAAATGGAGGAGCAGAACGATTGTATTCTTGTGCTGTCTGTTCCTAGGACCCCATTTGGCCTCACAGGTGTTGAGTAGAATGGAGACTATGCACTCTTCTCTCCTAATGGTTTCTGATGGCTGCAAGAAGATGAGGTCAAAATGGTTACTTTCTTGCTGGCCTTTAATCGCATAGTGGAACCTGTAACATTCAGGCAATTGAAGCAAATTGATTTTATCAAACAAAAAAAAAAGGAATTGCTGACTTCTTTTCTTCCTCATGACCATTCAACTAGAAAATTACATTTTTATTATATACATTCAGTTCTGTTGTCCATGGGGTCTGAAGAGGGAAACTTTTCTTCATGACCTTTGTTCACTCTGTCAGGTTTTCTGCTTTTGACATTTTTCCCCTCTTGTATTTTTCCTTTGAATGTTAAAAGCGAGTAAATGATAATTATCTTGCATTTAAAATGTTAATTTAAGTGATTATGGTGATTTCTCATATTTGAAACACTGAGGCAGAATCCAGCTAGTATTATTTATTTATGAAAAAACATTATTGTGCTGCACTTGCCTTAATATTCTAACAACAATTACCACATATCAACAGTTACCTCTATCATAGATGAATGCCAGACCTGTGCCATGTCCAGTCCCAATGTGAAGAAAATCTAAACTACTATGCAGCTCCTGTGAGTTGTTTGTAGTAGTTGTTACAAAACAGAGAAATACTTTAGCATTTTTGCTTCTCATTAAAGTTCAACATTTACCCACGCTTCAATTTGCCACGGCAACAGCCACCATCTTAGACATGAACTGTGTCTGCAGAGATTTGGTCAAACTCATTAAGCAGAACCATTACTGCTGCAGTTTATGACTGTTATGTTCCTAATGTTTGTCTGTGGACAATATGCAATCATAAAGAGGTTTGTTTGTACAGTTTGTTTTTATATCACAATGTGTTTTGTAACAATTGTATTACTATGCCTAGCACAGTGCACTAATGGGCTTACTATAAAGATTAATAAGTACCAACAATAAAACAGAGTAAAGAGGACTTTTCCCAAAGAACTCAACTAATATTTGGCTTTTTTGTGGACATAGAAAGATGATCTTTCTATTTTACTAATTAGACAATCAATAAGTAAACATTACTTCTCTATGAGTGTTATTTAGGAACATTTTGGGGGTATTAATTTGTACATGCATGTTTATTTTATTGGTTCCTTGTTGCGATAGCATGTTTGTGTGTCTCTGTCCTAATTTTTAAAACGGCTCCAAAGTTTAGAAGTGTGTGGTGTTTGTTGTGTGTGCAGCTTATTTACTTGTCCGTAGGGAGTAAAACAGAAAGCATGTGTCTGTGATCTCATCAGACTCCTATACAGAGAAACAGATGGCACAGATTGTTTTGGCATAAAAACAAAAATAAGAGAGCAATGACAACAATCATACCTCAGCACCACTGGGAAAATGACTTTAAAATAACCTGCACACAAACACTCGCATACAGGTTTATTAGCATTACCGGCGGAAGAAGTATTTTTGTTTCCATTTTTCTATAACCGAGCTCATGATGATTTGTCCTGTGGTCCCGCCTCCTGCTGGAGGTTCAGGGTGAATTGAGCTGAAGATATGAGGCTTTGGCAAGTTGAATTGAACTGAATTGAATGCACATGCCTTGTCACTGCTCTGCATACTATGTGCTGTGGTTTTATTCCTCTGATATTTTAGATGTGTGTACTTTATTTTTAAGAAACGTTTTTATATGTAGATTTTTTTAAACATATTTTGCTCTCACTCATCCTCTTTCTGCTTTGGTTCTGCAGGTCTTCCATTATTATGCTCCAGTTTTAGACTTGGTTCAAGTGGTTGATCTGTCAGAACTGCCCACCTTTCTGATGTCCAACACTCACTTTGAGTTGTATCCTGCCTAATGCATCTGCCTATGTGCATGTGTGTGTTTAAGAATAAAAGGAAAATTTATAACATTTAATTTCAATATGCATTTATGGTAAAGGTCGCCACACTCTTTTTCAATTATAAGATTTCACACATCAGTACAAAAAAATACTATGCTCTCCTATTGAGGCAAAAAGATAAAAGTAATCGGAGGCAAATATAATAATTACTTAATTATAATACTCTGTGGTAGTCATTTAAAAAATAAGCCTGAACTGAAATGCATAAAAAAACAGACATTTTTCATCCATGTTATGTTTTAGAATGGTTACAATTAAAAAAATACAATAGCGTTATTGAAGAACAAATCAAATGCTATCCATATTAAATGCCTCTTGTTAAAATAAATCACAGTTAAGTCTGAGTAAGTCTGTTTTCTGTTGCCTGGATTTTGCACTGTTTCTTTACGACAAATAAAAAGAGGCCTGTCTGGGGAGTCGGTGAAAGCTAAGCTTCTCTTGGACCAGCTGAGCGCTCTCCGTGGAAAGGTACTGATCCCTGTATGAGCTGTTTACATACATAAGATCTTTTCAAATATTTTAATATCCAACCTTGTGACTTAATTAAATCAAGTCAAATCTTTAACATGCTTTTCGTGAATAGCAGGATTAAATTGAGGAGACACATTTGTCATGCTATTTGAAGGACTGAGGTTTTGGGTGATCTCATGTTTATTTGGTCTTTCTCCCAGGTTGGAGCTTTGTTCAGCCTATCCTGTATGATTACACCCATCATCCAGCCTCCAGCCAGTCAACTAAGCTCCCAGCGCTGGAAAGAGTGTTTATCCCGCACACCAAAGTCCTTTCTTGGTATGACTTTGCATTTTTCAGCTGTGAAATAAATTACTTGCAGTCCCTGCGATGTGGCCTGTCATCTTCTGAAATCAACTGCATCTGCACTGAATTATTGAGGTACTTTGTTAGGAATGAAGCCTCCGAGGGTGTTATAATGAATTATTATGGAAAATAAAACAAAAATGCCCACCCATCGAAAAAGAGAGAAAGGCATGAAATAAATGATTACCTTCACCTTGAGTAAATTCACATTCATACAGCAAATTGAACAACTATGATGCATTTTGTGTGCTTAAATCCTCAAATAAAATTGATTTATTATTAAGAGGATAAAACTTGAAATTACCTATTCAAAAATTGAAAATGAGCTCCTCCAAAGAAGGCATTGCTGTGTGAAACAAACCAAACCAAGAAGAAAACTGAAACATTTTTTTTGTTCTATACTTGGACTCTCTATATATCATCTTGTCTTGTAGTGCCCGATGTTGAGGTGAAAGGTGAAAGTGCAGTCTACTTCCTGCTGGTCCAGGGAGCGGACGATGTCGGCTCTGGTACCTGCAGGGTCAGGCTGATGCATTCTCACAGTCAACTTAACGGAGCTGCTGCCATGGCAACCCTCTCCAGCTTGCTAAGGGAGAAGCCTTTTTCATCAGGTATTGTATTTGATAAGACTGCTGTGTTTTTGTGTCAAGAATATTTACTGAAATGTTGACCTTTGTGTTTATTTTTATTTTATGCACTGAGCCTTTGTAGCCAGGGAACAAACTGTGTCGCGTTGGGTTAGATTGGCTGTGTACACAGGTCTAATAACATATTTTGTAAATGTACCTTTTTTGTTTCAGAAAGGTTGTAAATCATTTGAATTCATTACCTGAGCAGACGGTTTGTTGGCCAATTCGTTGAATGAGTTAATGGTCCCTGTTCATGTGTTTCATTTTAATCCCTGATTCCACTAAGACCTTCCCCGCGTGTTTCTCATTCATCCATTCACATCGACCCCTTGTACATTGTACAGTTGCTACTCTCTAAATGCAGCACATTATGTTCTTACTCAGCACCTTTCTATAAAGATTCACCAGTCAGATGTCTTGTGGATGAATAATGACATTTTCTTTTGTTTTGCATATTAAAAATCATTGACGTCTTAATGAAAGGTTTCTTGCAAAAAACAAGGAACAAAAAATCCCCCGTTGTTCAGAGCAGGAAGAAGCTGTGTTGTTTTTTTTATCATTCAGCAAGCATGAAATATCTTGCAACAGTGCCATAAATTGATGTAATGACTCCTTTCTCTCTCTTTGAATTTTTAAATACTATTCTGGCTGTTCTAAATTGCCATTATGGTCTCTCCTTGTTGTTCTTGTTCTCTTTTTTATTCTCATATATCTTATCATTGTTTTGCTTTTTAATGGCTATGGCCATTACAATTTAGGGTCCTCTCCTGATGGACTTCCAGAGGATTAAGTGAACAAATCCCATTTTTTACAAGCTAATTTTAAACTTATTTTACCATCCCAATTTCTTGATATATCAGGTTGTATATATTTTTCTATTATTTAAAAATTAGCTTTTATTGTAACTGCATGGGAGCATTGAGGAGCCTTTTTGTCATGATGGATCATAATTATCACCAGTCTGTGTCAAACAGCCCTGCAGTTAAACAGGATTTTAATTTTATTTCAAATTAAAGTCGACATGTTTACAGCGTGAGCAATTAGCTACCGTTAGCATTTTCTGTTTAAAAATAAAAAGCATGATTCAGGCATTTAGAAGACGGGTTTAATAGCTGTATTAAAAATAAAGATTTTGCCAATGATTATTGAAAAGGGTGTAGATAACATTTTTTTAAAACTGATGCATATTTTTTCTTCACTTACATAAAATCGTCTTTGATAGAAGTTGGTCTGTCTACTTCTTAGTTGAATAAAATTAATTTTAAACTTGAGTTTGACTACCGCCATCTTCTGATTCTAAAAAAAACATTTAAAGTTGAGCCACTTCCTGTGCTGAAGAGTTGCTGTGGCCTCATATAATGAGTATTTTATCAATATTTGCAGATGAATGAATATCAGGTAGTCATTTGTTTAATGTGTTGCTGTTCCAAACTCCTAACCTTTATTAAAATGGAAGCACCATGGTTGCAGAAGCTGGTGGTTGTCATGGCTCACCCTATATTGCCGTAAACTGAACTTTAATACTGTCGGACTCCACAGATTCACTTTATTAAACCCACATGTCCCCATTTTCTCCTTTCTTCTCCTCTTGTCTCTCAAAGCACAAGTTAGTTGAGTTTGCTGTTATTATTTTTGTCATTTTGACAGTATAATAGGAAAAAGGGGTAATAAGAATTATTCAGAGAATTTGTGGGAATGAGAAGTAGAAGAGTGACGCTTACGAGAAATGGAGTTGTTGTAGATGGATGGCTGAGTTTGGTTATAAGTATCTGGGGGAGTGGACATGTAAGAAAGTCCTTTGGCTGAAAGTTTCTCAACTTTCTCTTTGGCTTTACATGAGATTTCAGTCCTGCTGTGAGGTTTCCTCTATTGAGTTGGTGCTGTTTTATGCAACCTTGAAGACACAGTGTTTTGTAGTTAAAAAGCCTTAAAATGCAAAGTGAAGCCACAGAAGGTGCCCTTTACATTAAAGCTGATTTTTAAGTGACTTCTGTGTACTGCTCCATTTTTGCAATGACTTGTGGCCGATTTTCCATCTACCAGATGCCAGGAAATTGGTCAGCTTTCCTGGCATCTGTTAATCTCTGCTAATTTGTTGTTTTTTTATCCTTTTGACAAAATGTCCCAAAACAGTGTAGAAATTGGGCTCTTTGTTCCCTCTTTGAAAAGCAAATCTAAAAGTTAAACCACTCACCTGGAGTGCAAAGTGGCTCAACACTGAAATGGACAGAATGTGAATGAACAGGCTCCAAAGCCTTTTTAGTGTCTAATTGCTTCTGGGCTCAATTATTTTAAGACATCTCACAGATTTTGAAAGTAGAACCAGTGAAAACACAAGTCTGAAGTGTGATATTGACCTCCAAATTCATCAGACTTAAATCCAATCCATGGAGGCCACACCTCGACACGTGAAGGATCTGCCACTAAAATCTAGTCAGACGGCATATCACACATTCAGGTGGAGCCTTAAGTTATTATTAAGCAGGGGTCATAATGTTATGCCTAATTTATCCTTAATTCTCGTCTGTATGGCATTAAACATTTCCTCATCTGACAAGATTGTGTTTTTTCCCTATCAGGTCAGATTGTCCAACACAAATGAAATACACGTTTACATACTGTCGAAGACATAAATCCAGACAACATCTAACAAAATATAATCTGCCTTTTTAATCATGTTAACAATGAAAATAAAAATCTACAGTTGCATCTATTATTTCATCCCTTTTTCTTTCATTTCCTCTCTTTGATCAGGAGAGGCCGACGGCAACTTCCTCCATCCTTTGTCGTGTCTCCAAGGAGATTCTCTACTGAGGAGGGAAAGAAAGGTGGCCCAGGTTCAGGCGCTGGTTCTCAAAGAATACCTTAGTAAGTGAAACAGAACATGATAAATTAAGAAGGAAAACTCAAAATTTGTTTTATGCAGTTATTATTACAAGAGATTGTGTTTTTTGGGTGATATTTGTATAAAACTTTGTATAAAATGTTAAAAAAGCCATGAGCAAAGTGTAACTTTATGACAGATTTATTTTGTTAGACATGACATCAAATAGTAAAATGGCACGTGGGCCAGCCACAGAAGTTCAGCAGTTCCCTCAGAAGTTCTTCTGATTATTATGAAGTGTGAGAGTTAAATGTGCTCCCAATGATTGATGAGCCCTTTTGTGCTCTTCAGCGTATCTCTGCAACGTGTGTGTGGTCACTGTACAAGCTGAGGCTTTTGTGTTTCAAGAGCTTCATTTATCATTCTCTTTATGTTTTTTATTCAGCTCTCTGTTTCTGTGAAATTTCAAAAATCACAGAAAAGCCTACATTTTGGTTTGCACAATTTAACCAAATAAATTGGTTGATTAAAATGCAGTTCAATCCTTCCTTTTTTAAAAGACCTTCCTCTTTAATGTTGTTGCATTGGTCACAGTTTTTTTTCTCTTTAAGTTTTAGCAAGCCCATATTTCAGGTGGAAATTGGTTGTCACCTGAAAACCAGCCACCAAAGAAATGCCATTGGCTCATTTCACTGACTAGCTAATTTCTTCCAGATAAAAATGTTACATATTCTTTCTAAAGGATTTTCATACCAATTTGTGAAAGGCATACTGGCTTTGGAAAAGGCTCAGTTGTCACATTTAAACCAAAGTGGAAATCACACAATCCAACTTTTGGAGTGAATTCAACACAAATCTAACATGTTGCCAAAACAAAATCCTGCGTCTGTTTATTTATAACCAGGGCAGAAAGAAGAAACTTCAGCTTCATGTTCAGTGCCCGTCAATGACTTGAAGGCCATATTGAATCTTGCCAGGGAGCAGTACCTCAAGATGTTTGACTCCATTCTTCCAACCGCAGAAAAATGTCTGACAAATGAGCAGCCTGCAGAACGTACAGGTATGAACCAAGAAAATCCCACAAACAAGGCAGCTCAACATTTTGCTTTGATGCAGAATTCAAATCTTCACATATTTTCTTTTTGTTTTTTATCCCACTGTGTTAACATGCTGTTTTCCCTTTGTCTGATTGCCTTCAACAGTTTTCCCAGTTTAACAAACAAATTTTATTGAGTGTTATTACAACACTCAATAAAAGCTATTCTTTTCTGAATAAGATTTGCCTTCTTTAGAATTCAGTTCCTTCAGTCCGTTGTTTTCAGCTAGAAAACAGAAAGTTCAGCCCACTGCTTGCTAGAAAAGATGCATCACTTATGGCTGCTCATTGTTTAGCACATCAGTCTTCACAACATGTAACCTCATTGGGTGACCATTTCAGAAAGCAGCAGCTTATGATTTGCAAATGAACCGTATTGAAAGGAATTAAAGCTGAATGTGTGCGGTGAAGGTAGCAGCAGTTCTGGCTTTAGGGCTTGTAGACCCAGATGTCAAGCAGCTTTCATGTCATAAATGCTTTAATATCAGCTGGAAATGAGTTTTCACTTTACTGTCCATCATCATTTTCATAGTTTAATCGTCTTTGCTTGGAGGTTGACGCTTTCACTCAGCATGTGCAATAACATTAAGGAAAACTGTCGCAGCTGAGCAATTACTTCATTCATCCAGTCATCTCCCAGAAAGGGCACATTATTGTGTGACTTGTAAGTTCTGTATTTTGCGCCACTTGCATAAGTAAAGTGCTCCTGAACATTACACAAAAACAGCACTTGCAAAGAAAATCAGGAACAGCTTTGATGAGCTGCTGACAGCATGTGGAGACAAGCAGTCTAAAGGGTAACTTTGTTTACTTACCTGTAAATCCCTTTTCACCCTCCGTTCAAAGGAGGTGTGGGTTGATAAACTTTAGGGCAAAGCGTCATCTCTTCACTCAGAAAACACTTTTCTCCCTCAGGCCATCGCTGTGCATGCGATGTTCATTGCAGCCGTTTGCCAGCAGCGCTGACTGCCTGTCCCGTTTAATGTTACCTACGGTTTTCTTGTCCAAACACACGAAAATGTGCAGAGTTGGTAATATTTAGCTCGCACTCATTCCTCCAGACTCCCATTCTGCCAAAAGCTCTGTGTGTTGACATGCATCAGGGGAAAGTTCAGATAACTCTTGTAATCCATCACGCAGCTCTTGTTGCTTACATTATGCAGCTTACGGCACAGTAGCTCTGTCTGTTTACCATGCACCAGCTTTAGCTTCTTGAAACTGCTTTTCATGATCTGTGGGTTTCTCTTCACCTCTAATATATAATGCCAACTGTAAAATATCATGCTGATACTTTATGACAGCAGGACTTTTGTTCCTTGTAAGGAGCTGTGAAATTTTTTTACCATCTGCGTCTAAAAAAATGATAGATATTCCCTGCTTCTCCTCTCTGTAGTTATGCGCATCTGTACGCTCGAACTTTTGGGGTGAGAGGAGAATGACTTACCAAGAGCACCTGAAGTTGTGGTTTATGGAGGTTAAAGTGAAGCCAAGCACGGAGCAGTGACATACAATTTATCATGGTGGAACAGCAAACTTTTTATTGAGGCTATATATGATAGATGGAATCAAAATAACCAAATATTTTAAAGCTAGAAGAAAGTCAGATGCGATTTCTCAGGATATCTGAAATATGTGAGGTGTCCGTTTATATTTGGATCTTCTTATTGTCTTCAGAAATCATCTGTTCTCTGTAAATTCAGCTGTTCAGGAAAGGCCTCAGAGGTTTATTAGAGAACATCATTGAACAACAGGGTTAGCTTACGAGATAACACCCAAAGCTTTGGTTGTATAATGGAGGCAGATCGAAGGAAAAGCTTTAAAGGCTGCAAACAATTGAAGCTTGAGTTGGAAGTTGATCTAAAACTTGAGACTTGTTACGTCTAGTTTTTAAATCTAGCTCTAAACTGTATTGTTTTCATTCCAGCATTACAGACTGTCTCCCAACAGCCATCTGATTGGCCTGAGAGAACCGTCCTCCACAATATAGAAAACCTGCAGAGAAAACGGCAGAGGAAGAGGTGAGCGAGGTTTTCTCAGTCAGTTTCCTCCAGAGTGGGCTTTTGATTCTCATATTTATCATTCTTATAACTATATGTCTCTTAGGCTTGGTCTGTTGGGCCCAGGATCCACTGAAAGCCTCCTGGGCCCTAAAGACAGCCAGAGGAGCTCATCTGCTTTACTAGATGCCAAAGAACTTCTAAAGCACTTTACATCTGATGGCTTGCCCACAGGGGAGTTACAACCACTGGCTATAAGCAGAGGGTAGGTTCTGTTTCTGATGGGTTTTTATCCCCTGACTTGGTGCAAAGCATCTCTAAGTTGAGCACCAAGTGAAGCTTTAAACATCAGCTGTCTGAGATATTAATATGGAAAGTGAATTTTTTAATGAGAAAGTACACGCATTCTTTTGTGTTTTTAAAGGCTACTCATAATTAGTGTTTACTCTGGTGCCCCGGTACCAGTCCAGGGCCTGGGACAAAGAAAAACAGAGAACTTCTTATGATTTTCTTTCAATTCATAAGGGTAGCAGAGAAAAGGTTTTCCAGTCAACAGATTCATCCACTTGACTTCTGAAGGTGGTACAGTATTGTATCAGAGTAAAATGGATTGAATACAAATGTTTGCCACACTACTTACTGGGTTTTTAGCAAGGTTTTGTGGGCAGAGCATCATCAATATTTGTGAAAATTGAGTTTTTTATGAAGATCTTTTGATTTTCTGCCTCCTCATGTGTCTGTCTTTATATCTGCTGCTCCCTGTCTTCTCTTTCTCAACAGTAATAACATGTTCCAGTTGTCACCAGACCTCTCTCCAAGGACAATCAGCAGGATGCCCTTCAACATAGTCTCATCAGCTCATTATCATGGCATAGAGTCAGTTTCTATAAAACCCTCATTGCTCTTTCACGACAGCAACTTTTAAAGGCTTAATTGTGATGAGGCTCCGATTTAGACTGAGTTGTCTCTGTTTGCATAGATTCTGCCTGGATAAGCAGCGATCCCTGGACCGAGACCAAGCTTTTGTGCGCCTCCAATCCCGTCTGATTCGCTACGAGACCCAGACGACCTGCTCCAAGGAGCCCTGTGCTCTCCCCTTTGCCCTCAGCCCCGCCCCCTCACCTGCTGTTATGTCAGAACCAGGAAGTGTTCCCGATGGAGAGACCCTGCAGAACAACGATGTAGCGCAGCTGAAACGCAGGTCCTGGGACACTGACATAGCTGGAGGTTATCCTCGCAAAAGGTTTGATGTTTTGTATTCCTCTTGGTCCTGGAAGCACATCATAATTTAAGGTTTGTTCCTCTCTGTGTTCATCAAGGCTCGTGAAGTCGGAGAGCAGCGAATCGCTGTGTTCACAGAGCAGCGGCAGCAGCGGCACACATCCCGCCATCAGGTCTCTACGGCAACAAGCAAACAGATCCCAGTCCGCCTCTTCCTGTACGAGCCTCTCCTCAGCAACAAGACGGCCGTCAGGTAGGACAACATTTGGAGCGGAAAAGAGTTGAGAGAAACGAGGGACCCCACTGTGTCACGACTCTTCTCTTAAATTTGTTTTGCTGTTTCGGAATAGAAATAGCTTTTTTATGCCTTCACATTGACGCTTCCATTCTAACTCTGCAGGTTTTGCGGCTCTGCCATGTCCAGAGAGACCGAAACCCCAACAGCAGAAGGTCATTCAGGGGCTAGCCAAGGACAAACCGTCCAAAGAGTCTCGCTCCCAGAAACACAACAGGGTGAGTGACGCATGCCTCGTTATGCTGGTTAGTTTACCTTTGTGCAACATGATGGCGTTCCTTTACCAACATTTGTCTTAGTCCTTAATTTGGAAGTTATACTGATTTTCTTTTTGTTGTCAACAGACTTTTATACTTTACAAAATCACTTATGATTTCATTCAGGATCTATAACAACTGTGTCCAAGTTAATTCATTAGCTCCTGGGGTGAAGTTAAACATTTTTGTGCTTCCCCTTATTCTACATTGTTTAATGTACAAGTAGCAACAAAGCAGCCCCTCAGCATGACGCTCCCACCACTGTGCTTGACAATTGGTAGTTTTCTTAGCTTTGAAAACTTGACCTTCAATTCTCTAAGCACACTTCTTACATGGCTGGTTCACATCCTCTCACAGATTTAAAACCTATTTCCATTGTGGGGAAGGACACCAGAGGTCCAATATTTTCCATTTGCCAGACTTGAGCCTTGCTCTTGGATTATTCTTGAACATCCTAATTAGTTTCTTTTAATCTCAGGGAGACTATTTGTGTCGGATGATTGAAACATGGTTGTTCTTGTGTTTAAAAGGCAGTCCAAGGAGACTAACTATTTTACATGAGCTTCACAAATTCAATTATGCCAGGCTGCAAAAAAGCTTGACATTTCTTTTCATCCTTCTAAATGACATTTATTCATAGGGGTGTATGCATCAATGTCTATTTGGCTATTTGTAGATTAAAATATATCCTTAGTAAATTTCTAACTGTTCACCCTTTTCTTGTTTTTTAGAATTGTGCAACGTAGTTTAACTATTGAACCCTGTAGAAAGAAAATGTTATTTATATTTTTAATGTGCCAATCATGCCTTTGATAAATATATATAATCTGCAGAAAAAGGACAAAGAGCACAGAGCTATATCTTTACTTTAATAAATGTTTTCTACCAAAGTAGCAGGGGAAATTGTTGGTCACACTAAAACAGAGACACACTTCTTTTCTCTCAAACCAAACATAATCTTTTTTAACAAAAGGAAAAACATAATGACAATCTGCCATTTAATAGAAAAAAATCTATACACTGAAAAATGTCCTTTGTGAGAAAATCATTTCAAAAGTAAAAGAAAAGAAAACGGTGTTTTTATACAACTTTTGGGCTGGATCAATCGATGCTCATTAAAACTGTTACTGCTTTTCATTTTTCTCATTGTTGTCAGAACAACAGATGCTTACTATGACACATAGGCTTTTATATATTCTTCTAAATACTGCTCACATTTATATATTTATTCACACCATGTGAATCTTTTAAATTATTGAACTATGTAAGATGACATAAATAATGCGGACTGTTCCTTTTTGAACTTTTAAACAGCTGACACTTGCTGCCAGGCAGAAGCTGAACCTGCAGCTTCATATCTTAGTTTTGTTTTTTTATTGTTTCTATCTTGAATCTTTCAACGTTAAGATTTGCTCTCCCCATAAAATCTCCACAGTATTTACACGATTCATTTCTATTTTTTACAAAACTCTGTAAACAGCTGAATATTCCACCCCCACCCAACCACCAGCTCTAGTGGCAGATGGACACACAATCAAACCCACCGTCTGTCTGTCTGTCTGTCTGTCTGCCTGCTACAGATGAGAACCATGCAACAGCTCCAGCAGAAATAAATATTTCATATTCTGCAGGATTCACTTTGACTGTGTGGGTTGCATTGTAATAATGCAGCTTATTCACTTTTTTTTTAACTTTACTATCACCTACTCCCTGCCTCCGCAGCCACACACAGAGTTTTGTCCCTCATCCATGGGATTCACACTCAGAAATCCACGCAGAACTCAGCATGGAGTCGCAGGTCCAACGTTCGGCGCGCGCTCCGCCTCCCGACCTTCACTCGTTTTGATTTCCGATTACTATGCAAACAGGCTTATCGTCCGAACCCGAGTGAAGAGGAGAACAGTTGGCTCTATTCTGAAACAATGATCGCTCTCTTTATTCAGGACAGAGATTAAACGCTTCCTTTCCACTCCTCCTGAGACTGAAAAGCGCTGATGATTTCTCACAATAATTTATGGCGCTTCCTCAGAACCGTTGCTGTGACAAGATTAAAGGCGGATCCATTTATTTCAGGAATGTGTTTTTTCCCTGTCAGGACCGCCAGTGAAATATTTCCATGTTTGTACCTGCAGGTTCCCTCTGTGAATGTAAAAGGCGAGTATTTATGTAAGAACGTCACCCTCCCCATCCCTCCAAAATAGAGACACTTTGACATTCACTGTTTTTAAAAGGAAAACTATGCTAAAATTAGTCTCTGTGAACAGAGTTTGCATTAGGCGGTTGGGGAATAAACAGAACTACTTTTTATGTTCCCACAGATGTACTAATACAAAATGTGTGTTCCTCCTCAGATGCTGCAGGAGATTGTAGCTAAAACGCTCAAACACCATGGGATCGCTGTCGAGCATGAGTGCTTCGAGGCCTGCAGCAAAAGACTGTTTGATATCTCTAAGTTCTATCTCAAGGTTTGTCTCATTAATGTCCTCACTGTTGTTTACCTTTTATTTAACACTATTTATTTTGTCTGGCACTGTAATTTCAATGCTAGATTCAGATTTGCTTTATTAAATCATTTTTTTCCTGTCTTTTTGTTTGCAGTTTTTTATCACCTTTTTTTAAAAGTAATACAATATTGAAAAAAATCTAAATATATGGGAATAAATGTTTTTTTTTTTTGGAAATGCAAGGACGTCCCAGGTTCTTACAAGTGCATTTGTGCAAATGAAAAAAAAACCCTACCAGAGCTGGATTACACACTCCAGCTCTGGGACATGTGACTTTCATGTATGTCACAGAAGAAATTAAATGTTTGGGTTTTTTTTCCACATCAAAAAAATAGATTTTTAATCCTAAAACGGATGTTTGATGGGTTACAAAGTTGGTATAGTGAGAACTGAAGTTAGAATAAAGCATTCATAAAAAAATTGGAACAAATGTTCTCTAACATTTCTTTGGCAGTTTTTAAAAGGATCCAAATATAACAAAAGCAAAATTTTCTGAAAATATCAGTCTTTGGTGGCTAACGCTGGCATTTTAGGGGTTTCAATTTTGAAAAGGAAGGAATTATGTGGCTGCTAATATTTATAATGACATTCATAAAAAAAATAAAATAATGTTCCTCATCAAGCCGTGTTGTTTTGGGATTGCTGGCCTTTAGACTGAGACTAGGCTGAGTTTAAATAATATTACCTTCAATTAATGTTTCCTCTTTTAATAAGTTTGTACTTTGGTGTCTTCCCAGGATCTGAAGACATCTCGGGGTTTGCATGATGAAATGAAGAAAGCAGCCAGCAGCAACGTCAAACAGGTAACACTGTCATCCACCGGTTTGCTTTTCTTTTTACATCCCGCTGACTTGTTTGTTGTCTCTGCTTGTAGGTTGTTGACTGGGTGCTGGAGAAAAGCTCAATGAAAGGGAGGTGATCATCAGTAATGAGCGCCGCAGAGATGTTTTAATTGATGTTCGCTGAGGTTTTGCCTGAGTGAGCAACTTTTCATATATTTCAACACATTCATGAGAGTGATTGATGTTTTAAACTTTTGATTGGTTTTAAGCAGTTAGATTAAGCTCATTTAATTAACTTAATCCTTTTATTTGATTTTCTTGCCTTTGTTTGCTTTCCAAAAAACTTTTCAAAGAAAACTCGCTTTTTAAACTTCGGTTGTATAGTTTAGTGTTTAAACCTACTGATATACCCTCAAGGCTCTGAAGCCATAAAGCCGAAAAATCAAAAATAAAACAAAGCAGAGCCACCCTGCCAAGAGGCCGGCCTGTACATTGGTTTATTGTTTTCTGTTATTTTAGCCTTAAAGTTAACTTTGCTTCCAAACACATCAATAATTTTGTTGTATGTTTGTATATATTAAATTTTTTTTAAACGCAATAAATGTATTTTATCTTTAGTGCACATTTTGTTACATTGTGGGAAAGGACGTATGACTGTGTGGCAAAGATAGGAGTGTGTGTTGTATTTAAGAATACAACACACATTTTCTATTATATTAAATATTACATTTATTTTGACAGCATAAATACAGCCTTAAGCATCTCAGGTCATATCTCTTTACTTGCAGATACACCATATCTGCAAGTAAAAAATATTTGTTTTTCACAAAGAACAAATAGCTTTTTTTGTGATACTTGATCTTTGTACTTTCCTATTTTGATGATACAAAATACAGTTACGCTTTCAAAGAAATACAGAGGTTTGTGATTTTAACATGACAAAAGTGAAAAATCTTTAGGGATGTGAATACTTTATTGACCGTAGAAACTGAAGAGACATCAGTAGACATCAGTCTCGTGTGGACTCAGGCTTACAAAGTTTACAATAAAATCAAGAAACAAAGTTATATTACATGTTACTTAACGCATTAAGTCTTAACTAACAAGCACTAAAAATATCTTTACATTGTTACTTTGTAATAACCTTTTTTTATTCTACAGAGTAGGTGTGAAGAAGTTCAGATTTTACTAAACGTTAGTCAAAAGTTAGCTGAAAGAGCAAGAGGTTGTCTGAACTAAAGTCATTGTGTCTTAAATCATGAGCACTGAGGTCATTTAACTTGCTCAGTTGATCCTGAAGGCCAAAATCTCCTCATGCGGTCAGTTCTAATAAATGCTGGTAAGTGATTCTTCACTAAACATCTTTTTTCTGATCAGTTGATATCTATGGATCGACGTCAAAACTGTATCATTGCAAGGTTCTGTAAAGATGGTAAAGGGCAAGTAAACACAACAGATAAATTTGGTGTTTGTATTGCGGAAAAGACCTTGAGTGAAACTCTGGGCATGTGTAAAAACAAATTGTACTATCTCCCTGTATTCAAGATGTTCAAATAGACCAGCAAAGCAGTTTCACACAGTCTTTTCCATATGTTAGACTAATGTAGCTTTTACTTCATTTAGCTAAAGGAAAATTGTCTTTATGAAGGAGGAGACACTGAATGGTGGCTTTTTTCAGTAGTATGGCACGATCTCAGTCTGGCAGCAACTAGGCTAAATTATTTTTAAAATTTATTCTTTATCGGTTCCAGAGGGGGAAAAAAATTACTTGAGTTCAAGGTTGGTTTTTCTTGTGGAGAAACAACTGGAGTGTTAGAAGCCTGAATCATCCACAGATGAGTTCTGCAGGGCACATTAAATGAATACAGAGAACATGAAATGAGTTGGCTGTCTGTTGTTGTTGCATGTAAAATGCATGCCATTAATTCTTGTTCCGAGGGCTTGAAGATGAAAGAAAAGATGAGAGGGGTCACCTCATTTATGAGCCGTTTCCTTAGAAAACCTCAAGCTCTTTTAGCTGGAGTAACGTTTGTCTCACTGAGACTGAAGGCCATTCTTCAAAATACAAAGATTCATCTTCTCTCCGTGTTATCAGTAGTAAAGTGTATGCCATTTTCTATGGGAAATGCAAGACTACAGTTTATACATTACCTTCAGTGCTGTGGACAGTTACATATGCAGAACCAAACGTGTTCACACCACATGAACTTTTCCACAATTTATCATGTTACAATCCCAAACTTCAGTATATTTATTGGACTTTCATCTGATTAGTAGTGTGTAGTTGTAACGTGGAAGAAAAATTATGCATGGTTTTTCAATATTTCATATCACTTTTTAGTCAGCTACTCTTACTTGAATTGATGCAGAAACTTATTAAATCAAGTGTAAAGCAACAAAGAATCACCTAAAACATGTAAGACGTGGATCCTGAAGGCCTCCAGTTTATATCAAAGCCTGCTTATGTTTAAATGTTCCAAAGTTCAGACCTAAGTCTAGTTTTACAATTCCCACAATACTAGCTGAGTTTGAGCTGTTTTGTAGGGGATTGGTTGTATTAGTGAATCGTATTTATGGGCATCGGAGAAAAAGTGGGTGAACTGTCAAATAAAATCCCAATAAAGCAATCTGAAGTTTGTGGCTTTGATTCAGTAAAAAAAAAAAAAAAAAAAAATACATAAGAATACTTTTGCAGCAGACGTGTGTCGGCTTGTTTGCTACAGTTGAGACAAACAAAATCTCAAACCTTGATAAACCAAATTACTTTAAAAAAATCTGTGTAGTAAATGACCTGTCAGATAGTTTGTGTGAAGAATTTGCAACTGGAGGACTTTATTTGAACGATTAACTACACATACACTGAGGTGATCTCAAAGGAGCTTCTTTGTCCCTCCGCTCTGGCCTATCGGTCCAAGTGGTCAAAGGAAACTGGATCACACGCCGAGCAGCGGCACCCCTGGAGAATGTGCGGAGGACTCTTCAAAACACACTTGCAGTTCGAGCAGAGTATGCAGCGCTCTTTTGGAGACGTCCTCGAGGACCTCCTACACCGTGTGAACAGACGCAGCATTTTTTGTTGCTACAAACACATCCCCCTCAACCATAAGTCTCAGCAGACAGTAACAATTCATCCATGGCTGATGGATGACATAAAATCCGTCTGCTGACGCCAACAGGATAGGAGGAAGTGTGTGTGCTCACTATAAACTGAGCTCATTTAGGCAGTAAAAAGCTGTTTGCAATGGACTCGGTGTGGCTGTAACTTAAACAGAGACTGTCACTTCCTGTACAGTAATTAATAGGACATGCTGCAGTCTTCAGGCAAGCTTGATGTTTAACCTCATGTATAGAAATCTCTCTCAGAGCGATGATGAGTTCGGTATACCTGAGCTGGATCTGTAACAAGCAGGAAAATGAAAGGAAGAACTCCCATGAGAAAGGAAAACTCACAGAACCCTGCAACTGTGCATTATCTCCAACAGCAATTAGTGCAAAACAGGCTACAAAGCTGCTATAACCAAAGTGGTGTGTGTCACCTCAGTATGTGTGTGCTTCGTTTTGTCTCAGCATTGGTAGGTGGCTAATTTGAGTGAGAGCGTCAGTGTGTCACGGCGCTCATCTTGGTGGGAAAGGCAGTGATGCAAAAACAAATATCACCAAATGTTTCATGAGACTCAATGAAAGTGGGGAAGCCTTTAGAAGAAATTACAGCCTGGATTGCACCATCCAGTCTGCACAACGGCAGAAATACACAGAAATAACTGACAGACTGTCAAATAACAGACAGCTTCGTTACACAGCTGAATATTGTTGAAATTAATGATGCAAAACAAAAACAAAAAATAGCAATTCAAACATTTCCTAGAGGTTAAAGCCCCTTTTCCTCTAGGAATGGCCTATATCTATCTACACCTACCCTCCCATGGACTCAGGATCAAAGTCAGCTATAGTGGCCAACTTTATCTGCATATCAAGGAATTTGACTACAGTTTCGCACGTTCACTATATATAATATAGATGAGATTTAAAAAAACTAAAGAACACTATTTACAAATATGTTTTGTTCAGATATTGCAAATATTTTTACCTTGTGTTATGTTCAGAGTTGAGCACTCTGTCTGGAAGCTGTACATTTTGACAGCGTTTCCCCAGCTGTCTCTGGGGGATATGCTGTTCCTGCAGTGGTTAGTTTTTGCCTCCATGTTGTGCCAGTATGGGGGTAAAAGTTTAAACAGCTGTTGTCCAGAATGTGTGTGGACTGCAGAGAGGTCAGCTGCCTTTTTCCTGCCCAGAGACCTGTACAAGTCCTGAATAGAGAAGTCAGACCTGGAAATGTTTTCTGAGTCTGACCTCTCCTTTGCTCCTGCTAAAGAGACATTCCCATAAACTACGGAGCTGGTGCCGTTGCATGCGTGGTCCAACAGTCCAAAATCATGACCGTTGAAGCAGTTGTTCTCTAAATTGCCAAATCAGAGTGACAGTGTGTGTGTGCATGCCTGATTTTCTGGCCTTTCTTGTCCTCTAATTACAAGACTTTAGCATCTGTATTGGCATGTCAGCTGCTTTCAGGAATACTCAGAAGCCAGGAAAGTTGACAACACTGAATTGGGAACAAGTTGCTGGTGGCTTCATGCTGCATTTACCTGTGAAGTCAGAGCTTGGATTTGGAAATACCATTACAGTTAACTTAGCTGAGATCCAGGTGGAACTCGGAGAACCAATGGGAATGGCTGAAGGTTTTGCTCAGGGCGTCAACCATTATGAGTGTGGAAACATCTTCAATACATCCAGCACTACTGGATGTTGACTGACTAAAAAACTAAGTAAAAAACAGATAACAGATGCAAATACAAATACATGCGGTCATGTCTACACTAAGATCTACCAAACATGCAAGTAAACAAGAATGATTTTTTTCTTCTTTTCTTTTTCTTAATTACTGTAACAAAGTCTTACATGCTGAAAATTTCCAGGTTCCAGGTGTACATTTCCAGATGAACTGCTACCTCATATTGCCTGTCAACATGGAAAACGCTTTCCGAGCCAGTCCTTATTCTGAGAAATCAACTCACAGCTCAACAAACTGCAGGTGAATGATTCAGTCTGAGCCTCATTTTGACTTTACTCAACTGACACATGTTGAGATTTTAACACTGTTGGGTTTCATCATCTGCTATTTTCTTCCCTTTCCTTTTCATTTTAGTACTCAGACTTTCTTGTACGTGTTTATTAAAGCGATATTCAACAATTCTCTTGAGTACCTGACCATTTACCGATGAATGCTTCCTCTTTATTAAACCCCTCAGTCGATGAATTATTCAGTGCTAAAAACTCCACTAAATTTATGGAATGAAACTGTTTTGTGTCCAAATAACAGAAAATTTCACAATGCCTTTTTCATTACCAACTTGTGAAGAAAACTGTTTGTTTCAGTTTATTTTAGCTTGAACCTATGAAAAACCACAAAGGTAACACAGCTGGATAAATGAAATTGTGTTTTGGCAACAAACATGGGAAAGCGCTATTAGCTGAAAACCTGTCACCTGCTTGCTCCAAAACAAGTCTTTGCTGTATATTTCCATATACAAACACATACATACCAACATGACACTTTCTAGGCCTCTGATGATACACTTGTATTGATTTCTAAGAACAAACTAGACTATGTAGTCTGCTATCATCTCACCCAGCCTGGACAGAAAACAATAACCTACAGGCTTGAAAAGATTATTTAAAAGATTATTAGAAAGTCTGCAAAAATGTTTACAGAAATCAAGTGTACTTCAGTACTCTTGCACTGATTGTACATGTCATCAATAGTAGATAACCATATTTAATGGTTAGCACTTTGTTCCTCAGTTGCATCTCTGCTGCAGTAGTTCTGCCGTCTTTGTCTTAGATCAGATTCTCCCTCTTGAGTCTCAATAGAACATGCAAAGTTCAGTTCCATTCATGCTCATGAATATGGAGCATTTCTCCTTAATATTACTCCATTCGGGGTTTTATGCAAACCCTGCACACATTCCTATCGCTCTCACTTCAGCTTACACTTGGCTGAGCAAATCAAATGTTCTCTGGCTGCTAAAGCAACATAGATGCCTGCTTCATAACAACAAGTGGGATCACACACTTTTCCCTGCCTCTATGGGTTCACATTGTAGAGGTATTTGTGTGTGTGTGCAGTGGGGCATATTAAGAGGACGGGGGGGGGGGGGACAGGACTTGGCAGCAGATTCCTAAAGCATTCCTTTGTCTAAAACACATCAATCCCTTAATCAGCCCACATCTCTTTCATAATTAGTTTCTGAGAGATGGAAACTAAGTGTTTTTATGTGTATGAGAGAAAGAGAGGGGGCAGAAGTATAGTAGTGTCTTTCTCTTATAGCCTAAGGCAGTCAAATGATAGGTCACGTACAGTCAGAGGAAGTTGATAGTTTCATGTGCACATGTGTGGGCGTTTGTTTTTCAGAGCTGTGAAGCTTGACGTACAGGCCTCCATGAGAGAGAGGAACGCGGTGACATTACCTGACAAGCACGTCTTTGTCTGTCCGCTACTTTTGTGCTACTGTGTGTCCTCCTGTGTGTAAGTCCTGCTGGGAAGATTACTCATTGTAGTCTTCTCCGTGAGCCGGTAACAATAGGGGCCGTGTGAAACGACCCAGTTTTTGTCTCTTTTACTGCCCACAATGTGCGCCTTTGTCTCATTCATTTATTGTTCGCACACAGTCACTTAAAAAACGTGCTTGAAACCTCAGTCAGAGTGTCTGAAGTGTGAGGTCAGATATCAATCAGCACATGTGAGGAGAGGCTGTTTAAAGAAAGGAAACTTCTACTGAAAGCAGGAAAGGACAGCAGCACTTTCAAGACTTAACCATGAACTGAGTAACGTATGTTTTATAGAATAAAATTTTGATATAAATGAGGACGTGCAGCCACGAAGAGAAAAAACATTTTCTCATTTTGTCACAAGACACTGCAAACTTTAATTTATTTCAATGAGATTTCACTGGCTAGACCAACACAATGGGTGCGCAGCAGCGAAGTGGAAGGGATACATGGTATTTCAATTTTGTTTTAATAATACGATTCTGAAAAATGTGGAAAAATGCATTTGTTTTCAGTTACTTTTACTTCTTGACGCATAAATTCTGTTTCCATTTGTCTAAAAAGTCACTTCAAAGGTAGATCGAGTCCAGCGGGGGGAAATTTAATCAATCCAGCTGTTCTGTGAAGGCCTCAGAGGTTTAGCAAACTGCATTAAGAATGATGAATAGGCAAGGAGAGCATTCATCAGAGCAGCAGTCAATAGGGCCACGGTGACTCTGGGGGGGCTGCAGAGACTTACAGCTCAGGTGGGAGAATCTGCTGACAAACCTGCAAGAGAGGCAAGAAGAAAACTGAAGTCCCATTTAAAGTTCACTCCAAGCCATGTAGGGCACAAAGCTCTGGCCAAGTGAAATGAAAAATTGTTAGAAAGTTTTGAACTTTCTTACATCTGATGTAAGAAACATGATGGCTACGAGAGCCAATAAGACCTTCTAAAAAAATGTAATATTGGTGTAAATCGCTCTTGTCTGACTTATTTATTTGCAAAAAGGAAAGAGCACAAACTTTATTGTCTAGAAGTTCAAAACTGGTGGAGTGTCAGAAGTGCACAGCAAACTTTTCTGAAAATTTTATTAAAAGATGTTTTTCTCTCAATTCATGAAAACATTGTGTTGATCTACCAAATACATTTTACAAAGACATACAGTCATTCGCTTACTTTTTGTTTTGTCACTGGTGTGACTACAGTAAATACAGGTTTATTTTAAAATATGAAAATATGGGGAAAAGATCAAGGTTCATAATAGTTGCAAGGCAACATATAAAGCAAATTACCAAACAGGGAGCAGAGACTGAATTCTCAGTGACATGGCAAAGCCTGCATTTGTCTCACTTTGTTGTCGAGTGAATGTCTAAACTGTGAAATATAGAAAACCACTTTACTTCTACTTACAAGAAGAATGAACATATTCTGAAATAATGGGAAATAATCATACACTTCTCTGTCCTCTTGGAAATCCATCAAGTTTGGGGAAATCAATCAAACTTTTAAAGCCTGTGGTGTAGCCCACAGCTGAGCTAAGGTTTTCCACTCCAGCTATTTACTGCTTGAATGCTGATGCATCAAGACAATTCACTCGCATTTTCATCCAAGATTGTAGAAATATGAAATTTATTTGGGTTTTTTCACAGAGTGTTAATCACTCATGACCAAAGTGAAGCTAAATTTTGCTCATGAGTCGACCAAACATAATTGGTCGACTCCGACTGTGAACACCACAACCTCTGAAGCCATATATCCCCCTTTGCTTACAGATAGCACATTTAAAGTGCTAAAGCCTGCATAGTGTTTGAACTTATTTTTATATTGACACATTACAGCCACAAACATTTCATTGGGGTCAAGAAGAGTATAATTTTAATAAAATTCTATAAATTCTGCTGTGCGTTTATATTCCCCAAAATGTCGTATATGAACATCTAAATGCAAAGTTTTAAAGAACAGTCGCTGCCACATTTGAAAGTTAAAAGGTTAAATCAAAAATACATAACTTTTAATTCAAACATACATCTAAAAATGACACTCAGTAAGGAGCTTAAAGTAGCTTAGTTTATGAAATGTTTCATATCTTTATCTTCTCTTCCATTTTTGAACTTTTGAAAGCAGTGGGAATCAAGGTTCATGCACACTGGAATGCACAAACATGCACATTTTAACTGTGGTTAGAATGTGAAATCTTACCACAAGTTGCCTGATAAACTACTCCATGAGTTATGAGCAAAGACATCAGCATCCAGGAAATAGGGGAAATATTTTAGGTTACTTGTTTTTTTTATTTTTTTTATTTAAACCAGTAATACATCGTTGTCCTTGTATGTTAGGAATGCAATTTTATTTTATCACTGTTTAAACTTTCCATGATACTGTTGTGTTTATTAGTGTGAATCCTGCAGGCGTTCACACTCTTGAGTTCCTCCTTTTTTCACTTAACTCCTTCAGGATACTTTCTATTTCAATCTTTTGCCATATCTGCTCATTCAGGACATTATGGCTACGTCTCTAAATATTGACATCTTTGACAGTTTAGGAAATATCCAACTTTTTGTGATCATCTTGGACCCCATTGAAATGAATAGAACATCCCATAATTTCTGGAAAAAAATTGCTAAAAGCTTTGTGCTCTTTCACAGTTAACTACTTCCATGCTTTTTCAGCTAGAAATGACATTTAAGGTTTAAAATGTAGTCATATTCTTCAGCTACTGTTTATTCTAGGTTTTTCATATTTCTTAGAAATTTCACAGAATTTCTCTTCAAGTTTCTGCGGGCATTATGCGCTGTCTTTGGGGTTCTCAGTCTAACCCTTCAAAGCCTTCTGCATTTCATCATTAGCTTTGTAGCTAAGATCTTTCAGCATATATGCTGCTCTGTCCTTGCTCATCAAAGCTTTTTTTTTTTTTAGCTTTGATTACATAAAAATTATTTTTCTTACTGTTTAAAATCTTCTGCATATAAGCAGAAACCTTTGCTTTTTTAATGTTTCTTATTACATTTCTAGAATTTTTTCACACTGCATAGAATAATGTGACTGTAGGTCAAGCCTCGGTGCTACAATTATTCTTTTAGCTTTAGCTAATTTTTTACATGTTTTTTTTCACACTGTGTAGTTACTGTGGGTCAAGATGCTAATCCTAACTTTGAGGCTATCATTAGCATATCGGCTAGCTTTAGCTTTTTTAGCTAATTTAACTTAGAAACTGTTGTCCTTACAGTTTTGCTTTGTAAACAATGTTCTGCACACATTTTGACATACTCTTTGGGTGGAATTATTTCTTTGACTGAAAGTTCTCACTCCTCTTACAGTTTAGCTTTTTTTATTTTGCCGGCTTCTGCTTTTTCTGCTGTTTCTTCCTTTTTCTTACATTTCTGCAAGTTCTCTGGAGTTTACTTCAAATGTTTCTGAAGTTTTCATTAAAAATGTTTAGCTTACAGCATTCACAGTGCATTTTTGCAGAAAATGCACATTTTTCCAGTTTGGCCTTTTTGCTGTTTATTACTGTGAACTTTTCATTTATGGCCTTCAGTGTGTCAACGTATTTAGCTACTTTTTATCCCCTGACTACTAAAAGTATGTTTTATCTTAAAGGTAAGTTTTTCAGTTTTTTATTGCAGCTAGAAGCCTACCGCGTTGAAGCTAACTATTTTTGGAATTATTTTTAGAAATAGTTGCAGTTGTTGCATGAATATTACACAGCGTGAACCTTTCCCTCTCTGCTCATAAAATGCATAATATCAGATCCAGGTAAATGAGAAGAGATAATATGGATTACTTTGAAAAACAATCTGTAATCATAGTACAATAATTTAGTCCAAGACCAAAGCATATTGTCTGTGCCTTATTACATTCAGATTGCTCGCTTTTTTGCCTGAACAGTACAGGTGCATTTATATCGTGCCTCTATGGTTGTTATAAAATGTAGGCATAGAGTTTGAGTATCTGTAGGAGCAGAGAAATGCAAAAACAGATGGAGCCAAGAGAGCAGCTGGTCATTCAGTGTGGATTCATACAAAACTTTAGAAGAATTGTTTGTAAGAGAAGTAGCTGTGCAGCATGCACATCCACATACATTTTCGATAATTATTACAGATTCTCTGAAATGCTGATAGTCTTGGTCATTTCTCTAAATCAGGTGACAAAACTTTTATGCAACTTTTATGCATCCTCAAGTATGTAAATGACATGACTATGTGGGAAAATTCTGCTGAAAAACGTTGTTTGTCTCTAACACATGATGCAACAACGACTACCTGCTAATATTTAGGGTCTGACTCGACTCAATAACAGCCTGCAAGGAAAAAAAAATGAGGAATGAGAAGAAATATGAGTAGGAGGGCGAGGAATGTCAAGCTATAAGCAGTTATAAGAATTACTACAGTGTTGAGGTCTAAAACCTCTTGACCTCATTAACATTAATGCGGCCATCCATCTGTCTGTGAGATTGTGGGTAAGGATGCCAACTCATTACCTTGGAGGCGAGCTAACAATGTCACGAGTTATGGCTGTGTTAAGTGCTGCCTAGAACTTGAATGCCGCATAGATTCTTTCTGCTGAGGAACCACATAAAGACTCATCCGATTCCAGCAGAACTGTCACCAAGAGCTTGTAAATTAGCACATCTCCTCGATTTCAACTGCTCCCAAAATAAAATGCTGCTTGTTTGTGCCTCACAGAAAATACCGTGAATGTTTTCTCTAAGGAACTGACATCATTTGGACCTTTCTTTTTTTTTCCACAGCATTGCCTCGCTAAAAGTATGTTGTTGTTGTTTTTTTTACCATATTAACTTTTTTATATTTTGTGACTTTACAACCACAAAATTTAATTTCACTGCAGAAATTAAATGGCAAGAAACCCATTGCTTTTACTTGAGTAATGTTTTGAAAATAGCTACCCTTACTTGAGTACAATTTATGGATACTCCACCAGGTAGTGGAATATTCAGTGAAGTTACCTGTAGTTATTTCACTCAATTAGAAAAAAAGAGATTTTTACCAAAAAAATGCAGACACTGACACAGACAGTTTGCTAAAATGAGACTTCTGGAAAGGCGGCCCTCTGGTCATTCAGGTTCTGGTGCTTATGAGTCTCTACGCAGCAATTCAGCTGATCCCATAAGGTCTATGTTTTTGTACTCTTGAGTAATTCTTGGGATGACTACCTTTCACTTCTTCAATAAAAGCATAGAGAGGGAATGTCACTCTTAAAAAAGATAGAGCGCACTCCTGAAACAAAGCCTGTTACAGCCCACAGAGGACTTGAGTCCAGCATAGAGGTCCAGTTGGACAGCAGCTCAAAATGTATGGCCAGAACTACACTAGGATGACTCAGACGCAAGCACGTTCAGGTGGCCTAATCAAAGTTCAGGAACTAAATCTAATTGAAAATCTATTGCAAAACTTGCAAACTTATGTCCATAAAAGCTCTCCGTCCAATCTAATCAAACTTGATCATTCATGAAAAAGGAGCAAAAATCTCAGCCTCTAATTTGAGCAAAGCAGGCACAAACACTTTTACATTGAGACAAACTGTGAAAAAGCTCAACGGGAATTAAGGCTTTTGCCAGGAACCGTAGAATCAAAAATAAAACTCAAGAGTCAGTATCATTAGCAAACAGATTTAATTTACATCTTTATGACAGATGAGGTGATCTGTGTTTGCTGCTGATGAAAAATAATCAATCACAGCTGAAGACAATAAAAACAACTAATCAACTGTTATCACAGGATTTATGTGCAACGTCTGAATTAAAAAGTGAGCATCATCATTCTGAGTGACAGTACAGTAGCTGCCAAAGGCATCAGAGATCTACATATGAAAGCAGCTTTTTTCTCAGAGAGCTTGTCTCCACTTGACGTTATCAGCAAGTGCTGGATTCATGAGTTACAAATCTTTACAACAATAAAACATATAGCTTTCTCAACAGTGTGGTAGGATTGTAATGCATATATCACTTTATACAGTGTATGTGTGTGCACTATGTCTTAGCAGAAGGCAGGATATAATCATCAAAGAAGCTTTATTGCTATTTATGCTCAAACTGTGATGTCTGGTTAATTTATTTAAAAGTCAACCATTTTTTCCCCCTCCAGTTTCTGCAAGATGGAGAGGAAACCTGGCAGGTGGCTTTGTCAGACTGACGCATCAGTCCACAGATGTGGAAAGAATAATAACCTGCACAGCTGCTGTGGGACTAACACAGGACCCAACACTGCGATGCCTCCTTCCTGTATTAATGATACTGGGTGTGATGTTTGCTGCACTGTTTTTAATGAGTTTTTTCTCTGTTACAAATACTGCTGATCAATCAAATAACAAATAGCAATTAAAATCTTGATGAATGTGAAACTGCGACAGCGCAACTGTCGTTAGTCCTGTGAAAGACGATCCAGAAAGATGAATGGTCTCCTCTGAGATAACATCAGAAGCACTAAACAACATCATCATGTTGGAAAAGACTGGAGAAAACGAAGTACTTCAGCACTTTGAGAAATAATTAGTATTTTCTATGACCAGATTTTAATCAGGAATCTGGTCATGGACCAGGAGTCCTGAACTTGAGTTCTTGTGAAGTATGAAATGTCCTGGACAGCGAAGTCCAATTTTTGCCAGTTTGGGTAAAAGGACAAATTTCTCGGCAAAGGCAGAGCATGAAAAAGTACTCAAAGCCAATAAGTGAAAATTCTGTTAAAACATAATTTTGCCTTTTTTTTTAACTGCAGTTCTGATACACAACGTAATATGCAATGTGCCATTATTCCTCTAACATGTTATGCATCTAACCTCAAGATCTGGTATAAGAAAAGTGATTTTAAAAAATAAATTATTTCTATTATAGATATAGATTATTGTGACTCTGAATCAATCATTTATTTAAGGCTGTGAGAAGTTGATAATGATAATTTGCCTAAAAAATATAACACTTCCCTTAAATTATTTGGCTAAACTATTCCAAAACTCTCCCTAGTGTTTTATGGGACGCAGGAAAAAAAAAAGAAATCAATCCTCTGTCTCTTCAGGTCCATTAAGTCTTCAACGTCCATGTGCAACTGTCACACTGAAATACCTTAAAAACACGGGACGGTCATCATGAGCAAGCCGTTAAAAGAATGCAGTAACATGTTTAAATCTGAGTGAGCCGTCATTTTGTGGGAAGATGTACCCCCCTCCAGTCTGGATGATGAATGCTGACACAGATAACGAGAGATCCCGGGGGGACTCTAATAAAGACTAATGTGCAAAGTTTCTCCACGGTGTGTCGTGTATGAGGAAGACGGATGACAAGTGAAATCAGGAATGTCCTTTCAGAGTTGATGGTAAATAAATTATATAATTGGTAAATGGAAGGCAGGTCGCTGTTACATTTTGATTGAATTAAAAGTGAATTCGTCTCCATCCTGCTACATGTGGCCAGTCCTTCCCATCCTGGACGTGACAGTAATGCCCAATGTTCTCTTGCCAGTTTGTTGGTACATCAATATATTTCATCCATCTGCTTCAAGTCCAGTTCACATTCTCCTCTCTGGTTCTTCAGCCGACTTTCAAGTTCCTGGAGCCCTGACAGGGGGTCATTCACCCCCCACCACCTCCCCAAAAATATATCTGAAGAATAACCAGTTTCAGGCACCTGCTAAGACACAGAAACCCAAGAAAGCTCAAATTAAAGGTAAAAGCTACATTCATTCAGCTTAGGTTTCCAAATAAAGGAGTTTGAGATGGCGTGTCGCACGTGAGCTGCGGCCAGATGTAGAAACAAGATGGGTTTGTTTTCACAGGAGTTTTAAAGTCCCAGATCAGGCCACCAGACCCAGGCGGGAGATCTTAGCTGACAGGAAAGAGTGGAGGATGAAGACAATCGGCTTTGGACACGAATGAAGATCCAGTTGCTGGAAGCAGAAGAAATGTTTTTATTAAAATTAAATAATCAGAAAGAGGACAAAATGACAACAGAAAAATAAATGTTCCAAGACATAGAGAAAGATTTACTGTATGCTAAATGTTAAGGCCACAAGTCTAAATGTTGCCTGAGAAGCCAAGAGGCACTGAACATGTTCCATGTACATTTATTTAATAAAAAATTACATTTAACAGGTTTATTTATTCTTTTGGTGTAGTAAATACTGTATACAACACTTCAGATGGGCACCATGTAAAAATCAAATCCTCAAGATGACTCGTTCCAGACCTGCTGAAACCCATCGGTTCGTCTTCAAGATGTCTAAATTACATGGCTACGCTTAGCTGTAGTTTATGTGATCGGTTCATGAAATGATCAGAGGCTACCTCATGTTGTGTCAACATTGTTCAGTTAAAACAAAATCATGGCTGAGCAAGAAATCTTTGTCAGTCAAAGAATGGTTCCCTGAATGGACAGATCAGGGCAGCCTGATAAATTAGACATGCACAGTTCCTGCCAAGTTGAAACTATAGTAAACAGTAAAAAAACTCATGCAGCTGACTTTCAAACACTGAGCTAATGAGCCGTCAGCTGCATCCACAAGTGCCTTGGGATTGTTTATAGAAGCTTGTCTGAAACTGTGCTTGGATTCAGAAATAATACAGACGACGAAATCTGTTCTGCTCAAGTAGCCAAGAGAGGGTTTTGAATCAACGTTTAGAAGTCTTTGCTTATTTGCCTTGAGCATAAGGAGAGCAGTCAGAACTGAGTGTTTCTGTCTGAGTACTGTATATAAGGACTGTTGTTACAGTCTGAAGCATTAATGTATCACTTCAGTTTCCAATTTTTTCAATCTAAGGAGCTCAGGGAGTGCATCCTGCAGTTTTCAGAGTGACTTCTTATACACCATATAGCGACAAGTTAAGAGTAATAAAGCTGCAGGCCTCTTGGTAGATAAAGTAAAAAAATGAGACAAATTACCAAGTAGATGTTAACAAATTTGTGGTAAACACGGTGAATAAAAAAAACTTAGCTCATTACATTGATAAAACCTGATTACTTTGCTCCCATAGGGCAGCTGCACTTTATTCAGAGAGCCGCTGAGAGCAGCAAACAGATTAAAACTCCTACAGTCAGTGACAGGCTATTTTCTAGGAAAACCTGCACCTGAAATACTGCCGACTAGTTAGTCACATATATTTCATCCCAGGTGTTATTTCCTAAAGAAGTGCTGTAATTTACTTTTAGCAGTCCTTACTTCTTTTTGTTATGTACACTTTACACTGCAGATTGTTTCTGGCTTTGTTCGGCAGAAGCCCCCTAAAAGACAGAATGGGCTGCTCTGTTTTTTTGGTGCGAGGCAGTGAAAGCCTCAGCCATGTATTGGTAAAAACATCACCGCACACTCTGAAGTCATTACTTTTATTGCAGCTCTGGTTAATTGATATTTCATTTTAGTTTGATAAATTTACATTTATTTTTCAATCTGAAATGCTGTGATGGAAAGGACACAAGGGAATATTGTGTAGCAGTAAAGTTTTTTTCTGAGACAGTAATTGGGTTTTTATTAACTTTGGTGGAGCGCCGGTTGCTTCTTGATGGAACAGAAGGTTCACTTAGTTTGCATTTTCTCATAATTAATCTCCACATCTTTCCCTCTGCGTATGTATAATAAGATGACATTTTAAAGATAAAGATAATATCTTTATCTTTTCTTTCTTTTCTAAAAAAAGAAAAAAGTGCACGTAGTTGGAGCCAGATATTTACATATGCTGTATAATGAGACTATATACAGTATCCTTCTGTTTTGCTCAATACCCGACATTTAAGTATAATAAAACATTTCCCGTTTTACGTCACTCAGGATCACCATCTGTGTTATCAGTCTCAGAACAGAGACCTTGTGAAGATCCTAGCTGAAGTAAGTCTACCAAGAAACAGAATAAAAGCCTCTAAATCTAAAGGGTGATCAGGTGTCCTCTTTTCTCCAGACATGTCCACTTTTCTCATTCTGTCCGGTGCATTCAGGGGCCTTTCTTTAATGAAAATGTTTGCATTTTCATTGTTTTTCAGAGGACCAATAGCCATATTTAAACTGACAGGGGCGCTGCATGAAATACGACAGCCTTTCATTCATGTGACATCCTCCCCATCCTGAGCTGCTGCCAAGTGGCTGGTTCTCATCCATTCATAGATGGAACAGGCAGCATTATGAATATCTTTCATACTGTGCTGGCTGCAACAATGGTGGCAGAGTCTCGTGCACAGAGGTTGCATCTGTGTTTCTGTGTGATAAAGGTGCCAGAGAGGTCACACGGGCACAATTACTAAAAAAGATAGTTAATCTATTAAATTGAATGAAAACAGATGTGCAAACTATAACGATTGGAATTATACAGGTTGTATTTTAAAGTGTCTCTGAGAGACTGATGCTTTTTGCTATTATCATTACATTGAATATAATTTCAGATTTGTGTGTACATTTTGTCCAGGTTGAGTTAATAAATGAGCTATTGTTGTTACAGGTTAAAATTAGAGCCCATATCAATGTCTGATATTAATACTGCTATTATGGCAGTACTAACCAATATTTACATATATCATAAATATTATATGGTTACCTACACTTTTGAACCCAGGTAAAAGCCCATAGTGTTTAACAGTCCTGCTAAACATAATCCTGCGCTGCATCGTTATCACTGTGACTGTACAAAAACCCAATCCTCTCCCCTTCCTTAAAAGCACATAAAAAATGTCAACAAGCAACAAGATGGAAATAAACATTGGTTGTTCATTTCTAAAAGAAAAACATTTATGTTCAAGTGTTTTCTGATAAATCTTAGATGTAAAATCGAAGCCTTTGGGAACTTACAATCTCTCCCTCCTTCCCTCCAAAGTCCAGAAGGAGCATGCGAACGCTGTCGTCTGCGGACATTTTTAGTTTTTCAAAGGGGTAGGAGAGGAGCACTTGGGGCTTGACCGATGTGTCGATTACTCTCTCCTCGCCGTCCTCCCCGTCTCGTACTTTTGGATCAGCTAGCACAGAGAAGCCCTTCTCGTAGTGAATCACCAGCCGGCACTCCTGACTCTGGTACAGGCAACCTAGAAAACAGAAAATATTGAAACTATTTAGGATGCTAATGAATACATCTTCTGGTTTAATGTCTATAAAACTTCTTTGTAATGTAGGAATAACAGAAACAGAAATCATTCCTAACACAGTTTCAATACATTAGAATTTTATTGAAAAGTTATTTTATGTAACATTTATAGCATATATAGCATTATGTAGATTAATTATGCACAGACTTGTATTTTCAAGGTGTTATTTCTTTCAACATATGATATGGGGCAATTCTGTCAAGCACTGCCAGAAATTTGACTAGGCCATTCTAACATAAATGCACTAATCTAAATCATTCAATCACAGCTCTCACTGTATGTTCAGAGGTTTTGTCCTGCTTGAAGGTGAACCTGCCACAGGCTTAATTATTTTGCAGCCTCCAACATCTCCATTCCACCTTTCTTCCAGGGACAGTTGCTCAAGGCTGTCCCTGTCGTGATTTAAAGTAGGACAGCTATGTTCAGGGGAGTGTGCACAGATAGCATTTTAAATGTAATCCACCAAAAAAATAACATTTGCATGCCATGCTTTTCAAATTTATATTTGTCAAAAAAATCATATTATTTTCTTTCTGCCTTACAATTATACACTGCTCTGCATTGGTCTGTTACTTATTATCACAGCAATGTTCCAAAAACCTGTTGTTCTAATGAGACAAATTATAGAAAACCTCAATGGATGTGAAAACATCTGCAAAGAACTATACATGCATCATCTTTCATCTAACTAATGAATCTCACATGTTTACTTCACAATCCTCCTCAGGGTTGCAACATTTCAGTGACACGCATTGCTCTCCTGTTGAAGAGAGTGCAATTTCTCAGATTTACACCATTTCTTGCCACTTATTTCCAGCTCACTCTCCTCTCCTCACAGCAGGCGTCTTGCCTGAAAGCCGAGCGAAGCCCGCCGTCTTCATCAACTCACTCTTTTTAAGTCTAGCCTCTATCGTCTTTGTCTCATCCCTGCACAGCGTAATCGCAGGACACGTTCTTTTATTTGTCAAAAACAGCTGAGTACTCACGCCTTGACAATAGCAGACATTGAGGTGACATGCCGAGAAGTTTATTTACAGCGTACAGTAAGCTCCCATCTCAATGACATCTGATCTACCAAGCTGTGAGTTTGTTTGACAAAGAGACAACAAGCGAGAGGAGTTGTTATCTCACAAGTGGTTGCTGAAAGCCAGAGTAAGATGAGCGGGTCCATGTGTCTCTGTGTGAAGAGGAGAGTGTGCTTATATATGGCAATAAAGGTGTGTAGCCTATACTACTGGTTGCAAAAAAGTAACCTGAAATAACATAAAGAATTGTTATGTGCCGGTGATTATCATTTGAAGGCATGAATGCATGTTTGTTTCCTCAAACATATGCATGTATGAGGACAATCTCACCTTATATGGCATCAAGCAGCAGGTTGTCTCTGACTATTAACAGGTTGTTCTTTTCACAAAACCATAACAATGCAAGTTGAATTAATTTTCTGGCTTTGTATGAGATTAACAAATGTTGTGATGGACTTCATGGATTAGCAGGGGGGTCATGCACTTATTCGCAATTACAATCACTGCTGGTAAGCTGATTGCCACTTACAGTAGCAGCAGTTGTCCACTGAAAAACAATCCACCAATCAAAACCTGAATGTTGGAATTTACCCAATCCACTTTGTTTACAGAGAAAATTTAAAGCAAAAAAAAAAAAGCTGGCAAAAGGACAATGAACCCCTAAATGTTCAACAGTGAGAGGCTGATCCATAAGGACGGAGGTGCAATAGCAACAGCACAGTGCTCAACATTTAGAGACATTTTGATGACAAACCATGCAAAATCATTTTAAAAGCTATTCCTAAGAGGAGCTGTTTCACATTTGAGTTGAGCCAATTGCAGTCTGTCTCTTCCTGGTTCCAGAATCTTTAATTAGTTGTAGACAAAATAACATAAACAGGCCGATTCCAAGCAAAGAAAAATGCATTAACTTCCAGGCAACTAATTAACTGATACTCCCCTTACTGTCAATATTACTAAGAGTTAAGTGTTGCAATGTTTCTGAGTTTTAAAAAAAAATAGTTAAGTCAGTCAAGGGCCCTTGGAATTGTCATAACTTTCCCCCCCTATATGGCGCCTCTGCATACACTCAAAATTACATTTGTCTGAAAATACATCCCTAATGCACACCTCAAATTACAGCAGTGAAAACTCTTGAAGTTTACAAATATTTCCTCAGTATTTTCTAACATTGCCTTTAAGCCACCTGACTGGGGTCAAACATTTTGGGTTTCTCTCCAAAGCTCCTCAAAGGGTACTTTGTAAAAGCTTGTCATACATTGTCCTCTTGATGTTATTTGTCAAGGGAACCATTTTTTAATCATTAAAGTATTTCAACAACTTAATCTGGCTGTCCACTGAGGTTTATCAGACTTTCCTTCAAATAATCAGACCTCTACAACCAGAGCACCATTGTCTAATCAAAGAGAAATATGTCCTAACATTATGCAAAATAACAGTGTAATATAAATCTAATAATGAACAGTGTGGCGGAACCATTGCACCTCTATAGGTATAAAGGGGGTTGAAAATGGATGAAAGAGTGCTGGTCTTTCCTGAATTTTAGACCTGAAACTGTACTCTTCTATCTGAGGACGTTGTTCGGCAGGGAAAGCAGGGTTTCCCATCAGAATACGCTCTCACATAAAGGGGCTTTTCAGGCTGCAACAAAGACCCCTTGTCTGACATTGAGTGGAGGAGATGAGGAACGATGGAGGATCAGAGAGTGATAACAGAGTGAGGGAATAAATCAGGGTAACTCTGGACAGTAAGAGAGAACAGATACACTACTTCTGAGATCCCTTTTGGTCTTTCAACTAAAAGGTTACTAAAGGACAAAATCTGTTTTTCAGACTTTTATCTTAAACGTATAGATCGTTAGGATTGAAAAGTACCTGAGATTTTGAAGCTGCACACGACTTCAAGTGTCACAGCAGGTTAATAGATTAGTTTTCCACCACCGCTGAGTTAATTTGATTTTTAAAGAGCCTCAAGTCATTAAGCTGTTTACCTGTTCACCAAGACCACCCCAGTGACCCCAAAAGCAATTAAACAAGTTTTGCAGACTTCACTCTGACAAACACTTTAATGAGAAGTTCAAGAAGCCAGAGATGAAGGATTGCTGACTTTAAGCAAATCTTTACATCTTCAACTTAAAATAGAGGTGTGTCTCAAACCTTTTGTGAACAAAACCTCAAAAAAATAAATAATAATAATAAAAATGCATCTCTATATTGTGGTCTCAAAGATTTGGATGGCTTAAAGGAATAGTTCAGGATTTTTGAGAAGACATTCTGACATAAGCAGCTAGTATCTTATTTGCAGTAAAAAAAAAACTAACAAAACAAAAAAACATGATATTTTGTCTGTTACACCACTCTTACACGATTATTCATGCAATTCGACATTAATTTTATAATTTTAAAACAAAATCAATGCAAACAGATGGAGTATTTAAAGGAAATTTTTGAGACTGGCTTTATTCCAAAACTATAGAAGTTCTCTTTAGTCTCTTGGTTCAGATGGATTTATATAGTTTCATTCTAAATTAAAACATCAAAACAGGTTTCTATTGTAGTCAAGATATTTACCATCATAACTCTTTAACACGGCCTAACAGAGTTCTGAACTACTCCTTTAAAGAGCATAAACATTACACAGAATGACAAGTAGTTCACACTAAACCAGTTATTCACTGAGTTTTCAAATGGTTTCTAACTCTGTGTGGATGGAAATCAAGCTACTTCCTCCTGTTTTCTTTTCTCTTCAGAAAACTCTCCTGGTTGTAACATTTGACTTCAGGTGCGTTCTTATTGCATTTTAAATCTGAAACGCAGAAAACAAGACTTTCTAGTACAAAAAGAAAATGTTTTCAAAAACATTTTGATTTGAAGTAGAATATCTATTAAACAGGACACGCCTGCTATTTGTTGAAATTATCAGCATGACCTATCACATTATTATCACAAAATAAGATATGCCAGAAGGGCAAGTGAAACTCGATTTCAGAGCCATACAAATTCCCTTCCCCTTTAAGATCGGACGTCTCACTGCCTGTTGAGTGACGAAGAGTTAATCTATCTTCAGAGCAAATCTTCACTGTGAGCTCTAACAATGAATAAAGCATCAGCGTTTAGGATGTTCTACAGATAAGAAGCTGACAAGGTCAGCGGGATGACGCCTGGTAAGTGCTTAAAACTGAGTGAATGTATTTGGTATGCAATGTCACACTCCTTCATGGGGAACTGTAAAATTACTCTCCTACCTCTGTATGTCCCAACTGAGAAACTGGTGTTTCTTTATGACACCCAGTTTAAATTAAAAGCTAAGATGAGGCAAAGGCAAAATATTTTTAGTAAACTATTTAATTAGCTGGCATTTTTAATGAAAATTAAGTCATTTTTAGGATAATTTGTCATCTACAGCTTAGCTTAGCCTAGCTTTTTAAAGGTAATGTTGTCAGCCAAACATTTAATGAATTATGTAATGTTAGATTAAAACAATAGTATGACATAGTAATCAATGATGTCAGGTAAAAACACGCCTGAATCTCAGAGCTTCACCATGATGCTCTGAGGGAAAGTTCTCAAAAGCTAAACAAAATCTCTCCCTTAAAAATCCAACTGGTTTAAAAATTATACATGCACAAAAATACAATTTATTATCCAACACAAACAATTAAAAAATGAGCAGAGAATGAACTGAAAATTGTTGTAAAAGCAGCCAAAGTTTAAATGCAACACTTCAAAAACATTTAGAAAGCCTTAAGATATTATGGTGAGGATTATAAATCTGAAAAAAACATTTTTTAAATGTAGCATGATTCAAAACTTGTGCACATTGGTGTACATACTTCATCTCCTCACTTTATCAAGGACCACCCCTCATATCCACCATATTTTTAGAAACATGCCTACCTGCAGAAAGGCTAACATAGCTAAAGCTAAACCAAAAATAGTAACATACAGTACACTAAACATGTTGGTCAGTCAACTAACTTTTATAGTAATAATTGGAGACATGTGGAGTATTGATGCATATTTAAAAGGGATTCAGGAATTTGTTTTCTAACAGACAGAAGGGATTAACCTCATGGCAGATGCATAACATAAGGCATTAATTGCTCTATCAACTTTAAAAGCAATAAAACATCACTGTGCTGTGTTTGCAGTACAAACTGGATAAAAACCGTTGAGCAAAGCTTGCTGCAGATCGTTTTGCTGATTATATATCTTATTAACATTGAGGGTGAGACAGAAAGAGCGCAGAGCCAGGAGACTAGGAGTCTGCCAATCAAATAGTGTCCACACACACAGGAACACACTCTCCCACAGAACTACCAGCTTGATTGCATCAAGGTCGTGTAGACTGTTCGACTCGTATCTTTTGATACTTGTGACTTTTAGTTTACACTGTAAATGTAACCTTTACTTTCACTCTAACAACCCGCCAGCTACTGAAGACCAGGAACAGTGGGCTGAAACAGGCTGTGGGGGAGTTTAACAGGAATTTGAAGGTAAATGACAAATGAACTATTGTGTGTATCATATGGGTTTGGATGCACACTGTTTAGATAGAGTCTGAGGTGAAGCTTAATTTGGCACATGGAAACTTGAAGAGGACTCAGGGGAAAGGAGCATTTCCCAGGACATTTTGTGCTTCGAGAAAGACGGGAGGCCATGAGAAAGGGGGTTCATACTCCAATCCCCTAAACAACACATATTCAATGCCAAACAGCAAATACACACATTTGCACACACAATTCCTTGCTATAAATAGCAAGTGCTTTGTCTACATCTTCCATATGGCTGTCATATTATATCAAAGAGGCTCTTCTATCTCAGAGGATGTGGGAGTCTGTTCTCACATGTACACATATTGCTTTATGCAGTGACTCCAGGTTTGCTTGACCCAAGGCAGTGGTTTCCACTGCAGACTCCTAAATCTCTCTGGATGCCTTGTGTCACTAGACGCCAGAACCAATCAGAGGAAGTGTTGCAGAAACCAGTAAAGCGACTAGGACAGTTCACTTTCCTCTTTCCATCCTTTATGCTTTTTCTGGCTTTCTCTTGTCTAAAGTGTCTATTTTTGTGTGTGTTTTATGACACTGAATGCACTAAAACTCACTTGTTGTGACTTCTTTGATCATCTCAGCCGATGCATGACAGCCGTTGACAATGTGTCTGGTCCACATGGACAAATCCTTTGTGGTCTCAGTCCGGAAAAGGTGCGTTTCAATGCCGAGTCTCGTGCCAGTCCGAGTGGCAAAAAACAGCTCAGTGCCAGAACACGGCGACCCCCGGTCAGGACCAGAGTGGACCAGACTACAAGAACAAAACTTGTTAAAATGAGACATACTGGTTGTAGATTTTTAATGTACATTATGTTTAGCAAGCTTAAAAAAAAGATTTAATTAATATAACCATTTTAGTATCAGTAAGTTATTTGTGCATCTAATATTTTAATAATATCAATATGTGCTAAGATGTGCAATCCATGCTAATGTTGCTTTCAATAGTGCTCCTGCTTATTGTCAAACTGACATGTTTCAGATCATTCTACACTTTTTATTAACTGAGTGATACAAAATGCAATTTTGAAATTACATCCTTATTATGTCAAGGGAGAAAAAACATCCAAACCAACTTGACCTTGTGAGAAACAGCAGCTGCCCTCAAACCTAAAACCCAGCTGAACTTGGCAGGAACGGCTGTCACCCAGCTTCTGTGGTGAGCCCTTTACTAGATATTTTCTTCCGCTCTTCTTTGCAGAGTCTTTTTGACTTACCCACATCAGAAGGTTTCACGCCTGAATGACTTGCTTCAGGTTACACTACAACATCTAAAGTAGAGTAATATCTAAACTTTGAATAGGTTATTTCAAAACCTTCATTTTATTTGTTTTTGAGCCATTGAGAGGTAAACTTGCTGGTGTTTCTTTTGACCATTGTCCTGCTACTTAAAGCAAGAGTTTAAGCGTAAAGTTATTGAACTGACACCTGCACATTTTCCCTTAGGATCTTTTTATGCTGAATTCGTGGATCCATCAATTATAGTGGCTAATTTTGGTTCTGAATTAGTAAAGCAGTCGTAGAAAGTCACACCACACCATGCTGATTTAATGGGAGGCACAAGTTCCAAAATGTTTCACATTTTTTCCTCATCAGCTTGCAGAATATTTTTTCCAAAAGTCTTGGGGATATTTTTTTTTTTTGATGAGACAGGCCTTCAAATCCTTTTTCATGATGAGAAATGTTTTTATTATTGATTATTTAAAAACATAGGAGAGAACTGTTTCACACAGGGTCAGGGTGATTTAGATAGCTTTTTGCTTAATAAATGAAAGAAATGTGTGAAAAAACACATTTTGTTTTTCCTCATTCAAACTTTGTCTGACAACAGAGCTTTGACATTCTGAAACAGCTGTGCCAAAATAAAATCTGAAATAGAAGAAATCTGAGGGCAAACACTTTTTATAATAAAGGCACAAATGTTGTCCTTAATGAAAATTAAAACTCTATCAGACAGAAATCAGTTGTACTTTAAAAATTCAGAAAAAAATTAATTGTCAATGAGAGCAAGGCCAGGTTGACAATGAGGCGCAATTACACATTTGGTATGTTAATTGTCAAATTAAATCAAGACCTTTGTAAAGATTTTCAAACTTTACTTTCATAAAAAGCATTATTAATAAATGAGAACCAGTCATTTTTTTCCATTACTTTTAATCAGAATGTTAGGGAAGTAAACTATGGAAAGAAATTAAATGATCTTCAGCTGCTTTTAAGAACTTGCACATATCTGTATGTTTGTATTTGTAAAACTACTTACCGTGTTGCTAAAAGTGGAAAATTGTGTGAAGGGTTTTGCCAGGCCTCTTTGCTCCGAGGCAAGCTGTCGTACAGCAACAAGTCCTTCTCCGTCACCACTACCAGGACTGGTTTCCAACACTGCTTCTCACTCTCCGTCTGCCACATAAACAGATAAACAATGAGGGAGGAACAGCTGCTCCCATTCAGCCATATGCTGGGTGACAAAGAACTGAACAATAAAAAATGCAGAGGTAAAAACATGCAACCTGTTCATTCAATTCAGGTTGGTTATTTTGCAAAGTACAAACACTGTCATGGCCAGAAGTATGACACATTATTCTGTGCTTTGTCCTTCACCTTGTTTTCTTCCTTCCTTTCCCTCAGTTTGAAACTCATTAAAATGATTACACTAATCAGGGGATTTAACTCCTAACATAATGTAATGGTGGATTTTTATTTTTTACCTAAGTCAAGCACAATAGTATTCAGCAGTTTATTATGCAAATTTATGAAAAATATAACATTTTTATCATTTACATACCCGACACAGAAATAGAGTTTGACCAGCAGAAAAAGAAATAACACACTTAATGACTACTAGATTGGTAATTGATTTAAACTGAGCAAGTGATTACTGAATGTAATGTCAAGAGACCAACTAAACAATTATTCCTGGAGGGCCACTCAAGTTGAATTTGATTAGTTGCATGCTGCACAGGGTGACAGATTTGTTAATGTACATGTTTTTTTGCTTAATGTGTAAAATATGTCAAAATAATATGACAGTTCGTCTCCAGCTTTGTGTTACATATCCAAAAGGAAGTGAGATAAAAGTGAACTTAGCTGTTGTGGAGATGCAAGTACACTTTTTCTATTCATTTGCTTTGCCCCCACACCCACTCATCTCCACAAGCCTCTCACTTACACTCTCTCTCTCTCTCTGTCACACACATGCACACACACACACACAATTCATGTGCATTTTATGTGACAATGCTCCAGAACTCTTCTCATTATGAGAGCTTATCTACTGCCGAGCCGAGGAATCCAAAGTAGCTCTTTGAAGTTCTGCTTCCACCAATCGCGCTGAGGGATTCAGAGGGTCAGGGGTCAGCTTTTTAACATAATGAGGATATGTTGCTAAGTAACTGTATTGTACTGCATTTCGAGGATCAAATATTGGCAAATTCATGAGGACTAAATTAGATAGATATGGATGTATGCGCCTATTTGCACAGGTGTTTGTATCTGAAAGAGAGAGCGAAGCTGCGTATGTGTGAAATTCACAAATGCATCGCATGTGTGTGTGTGCAGGAGTTGGAGATAATTCCTAATATGAATGCAGCCCCAGGTACATAAGCACACAAACACAATCACACAAAAACACTGACTGTGTTTAAAAGGAACCCCATCTTATTGAGTTCCTTTTAAACACACCTATCCAAAACCTCAGTGACATGCAGAAAACCAATCTCACACTTTCTGCAACAAAAGAAAGCGTGAAAAAGCACACAATTTATAAACTTAAAAATTACATGACTGGGTTTTTTAGGTGCTTTAATGTGGGATTGTTTTTATTTGTTTAGAGGACAGAATGGATTACGTAGCTAAATCAAACACGTTTAAATATTAAAGCACACAGAACACACAAACACAATAGATCTCACCGCTGTAAAAGCCTTTGCAAAATTAAAGGAAATTTCAGCCCAGCATGGGCTGATTTCAGATTCTCATTGTATGACAAACTTGAGTAAAATATACCAAACTTTAAAGTTAAAATATTCAAACAAAAATGTCTTGATCTAATTGTGTTTTAATGGAGTCAATTTATATTCATTTCATTACATAGACGTCATTACATCTATACACTACTGTGCAGAAGATTACTGTCTTTTTTCTTAAACAACAAAAGTCTAACAAGCTATTACTAATTCATCATTTAATAGGGTTATCTACAGTTAGCAAAATACAGCTTGCAAATTTTAATTTCAGAATATTGTTACCGTAATTAAACCCCAAATCATCTTCATTTTGCAGATAAGCTGTATAAATTTCTTTTTTGTAAAGTAATTCTGCAAAACTTGGTGTAAAACCTCCCATTTAATTATCCTACACTGACATGTACATTTACCCGATTCCTTTTTGTCTTCACAAAATAGAACAAAAAAGCAGTCTAATGAAATGTAAATCAACCATTTTAATCTGTATTTTTGTTATTCTTTTTAAATCTTGTATTACAATCATGTATTTTATGACAATAATAAAAGTAACCTCTCTCTAGGATTTATTTTAGCTCACGCACAAAGGAGCTGTCCAATTTTGCTTCCTGTACAGATCGCGTAATGACAGGAACAGCAAGGAAACAAAAATTTCATTGATGTTCTGATAAATTTATTTTTGCTTTTTCTTCTCTTCTGAGTACCAACAGGCACATTATTCCCCCCTATTGGCAGGTGCAACAAGTCTGGATAATAATCTTCTGGGCATATTGGTCATACACCTTTATATGTTATATTTTAGTTGGTTATTATTATTTAGATTTTACCATACGGTGTTTATGTTTCTTTAAGGATTAGTATAGCACGTACTTTATTCTTTCGTATTAAATTCACTACTGTACATTATAAGTTCTTACCCTTCAACAAAACCTAACAGCATGACTGTAAAAAGACAAATTCATTGCTGGACCAATTGAAGCACACACACACACACACACACACACGCACCCCTACCTTCCCTGCCAGCCATCCCAGGTGTCGGATCTCTTTGCTGCCAGCTATCCCTGTCCTGGATGTATTCTGGACGGCTTCCGCCGCTGCTTGCTGTGATGGGGTGACAGGTTTAAGCCTGGAGAGTCATTCAGCATGCACCACCCTCAGAGCAGTTCAGAGCGGTCGTGCAACGGTCGCTGACATCTAAATGTACTGTGATGATAGGAGCTTCCTGTAAAAACGATTCACAGAGGAGACAGACCTGTGCCAGCGTGGATGTGACAGAGTGCATGGAAGAGAACCAGGACAGGGCAGATGGTTGGTCTGGGCACCGGAGCACGATGGTGTGCCTGGCGTCGGGACTGTGCAGCTCCAGTTGTCTGGAGGAGGAGATAAGAAAAAGTTAGTAAAGCTTCAACCTCTCTGGTTAATTGAGAGAGAAAAAAAGCATTTATAAAACAAAAATGTGTCCCCGCCCTAATCAGGCAACTCTAATTTGGTACAGAAACAAAAAATGCTACCCAATTACCTATCAGCATTTAACAGATGTTCCATTTATGCCATCCACTTCATTATGTGCACTCGGTGAAAAAGTGTGTTAAAATTTGAGCTGAAAATACAGAAATACCCATGCATTCTGTGTGGGAGAAATGACAAATAGCTGTATCTCAGTAAATTTCCATAAACAATTTGTTCATTTCATATGGGAGCATTTCTGGCCAGGAGAGGCAAAGCATACCCCTCTCGATCTCTCTGGATGGCGCTTTGATTGTGTGCACTCAGAGTATGAATTTTAAAAAGGAGCATGTGGTTGCTGCTAAAGAACAATGCGGTTAACTCTTTCTTTATTGTACAGCATAACATAGAAGACAAGGTGGGCTACTATTGAAGTGCTTGGAAAAAGAATATATATACATACATATATAAGACAAAGATTAGCAAAAGAGTAACTTTTAAATAAAAAAATAAAATTGAAATAGAGTTTGATCAAACAGAGATTACAGAGGCATGTAAATGTCTAACTCTTGCTGACATTTATCCATGCTCGAAGAATATAAAATAACTTGGGGTGTATGTGGGGGGAAAAAATGTACAATATATCCCAAATAAAGTCCAGATAAGGATACATTGAATTTTAACATTCAGAAGTACAGATTCTGTCACCTGTACTCATCCAAGAAGAAGCATTAATAATGTTAAAGCATTAAAAAAGGGCTGAAAAAAATTGCCAGTTGTTGTTGCTTAATAAACTGCATAGTTTCAGTCTCCCTTTGCAGCTTTACTTTACCTATTAATGAAAGATTTCATACATCTCTGAAGAATATCATGCATTCCCTGTTCAACAGCATCAATGCCAGTAAAAATACTACATTACTACATTAAATCAATTCCTGGTGTTACTCTGGGTTAAAGTTTTGAATGGGTTCCTGTATAAGCCAGGTTGCTAAATAACAGGCCAAGGAGGAGTGGAGGGGAGGAATTTCAGAGGCAGATCCATGTTTGGTGGAGGAGGTTCTTTAAATGTTGCACTGGCACCACTTCATTGGCAAAAGAGCTTACAGAAATGCAAAACAGAAGCATTCAGAGCGAGAAGAGAACATCAGATTAGATTACTGCAAAGCTTTTACAGAATCATTTTCTGCATACAGCTGTTCTCATAGAAATATTATTATCTTCATGTGACAGATCCTCGGTTGGATTTAGCTATATATTTTGACTGGACCATTATAATGCATAAATATGCTTCAGACTATATCAGTCCATAATAGTTTGAGCTGCGTGTTGAAGAACATCTTCAGGCAGGTTTCCTTCAGGATTGCCCTGCACTAAACTCAGTCCACGTTGTCTGTCCATGCTGAAGAAAGGCACTGTCATACCATGATGCTGTTGAGCCCATATTTGAAGGTAGGCTTCAGGTTTTCAGGGTGATGCACGCAGGTCACTCACATGGGTTATGGTAAGCTGCAGGCAGGACTTTCTTTGTACAACAACTTTCTTTTTGGTATTCTTCCACAAAGGCCAGATTTGTGAAGATCTAAACTAATAGTTGTCAAAAGAGTCTCCCACCTTGAGTCATGCAGCACTTTCAGAGCTACTATGGGCCTTTTGCCTGCTTGCTCAACAAGTTGTGCTAGTTGAGCAGATCTTGGTAGATTTGAAGGTTTGACATATTCTTCTAATATCAGAAGATTGATTGACCAAAACTATGTGAGATTCTCAAAGCTAGAGCTATTGTATCATAACCTTCCTTTTTCAATCTTCATGATGCCTTTTGTTCACCAATGCTTAATAAAAAATGAACTGGGCTTATACTGAGATTAAGCAAGGAGGCGATCTATTAAATATGTGACTTCTTAAGGCATTTAATTTAGAGGGATTAAATAATATAAATGCACATACTTTGTTTTACTTTACTTTGTTTTTCACATAAAATATCAATGAAATCTAAAGCATTTCTATACTTGTAAGGTGAACAAACTTAAAGTTCAAGAGCAGTGAATCCTTTTGCAAGGCACTGTATGCAGATTTCATCAATGGAATAACATTTTAACCAATACTGACTGAATTTGGGTGAAACATTAATTTTAATGTTTCCCTTGTTAAAATATTCTATTTTTTTTTTTCACTTATCCCAATTCACCGTTCACTGACCTTCTAAGAATAGAGCGCGTGGGTGATCCGTGAACTGTAAAGCAGCCTGAGGCCGTTTTTTTGACTATTAATAATGTACAACATACCTGAAATAACTTGGCTTGATCTAAAATCCCATTTATTCCCAGGATTAATACAGGCCGTGTATCTGAATATGTTAGGTCAGGATACTCACATTAGGATGAACACTTTGTTTGAGTTCTTCAAGGCACACATAGGGAATTTAAATCAAGTCTATCTTCATTCCAAAGCAAAACTCATCTCTCCACTTCTTTAGCATCGTTTTCTACTGGGTCTTTTCATCGCCGCATGTGTTCTGTCTTTCTCATGGCCCCGCTCTTGTGCATTTCCTCTCAGGCTCACACATGGTTTATACATCATCTGGTGAAATGAATTGAAACCCCTGAGGGAGATGCAGCATTGCACTGAGTATAGAAAAAGAAAATAAGCCAGAATCTTCTGTCATTTAACATAAAACCTCCTAAACCACTTTATCCCTGAAAGCCAAATAAGAAAAACAGAGAGCTAGCTTACAGGCTTGCATTGCGATCTTTAACTTCAGCCTTTGTTTATCTAGGGACAAACAAAGGCTGAGAAACATCCAACCTTCCAGGATAAACATGAGCACATTTTCATGGATTAAGAACAGCGAATCGATTTCAGATTGGGTGCATTTCCATTTAAACATTTACTAAACTTTATCTGGCAGAGTCAATCGGGAATTTGTTTTGGTTGTGGAGTACGGAAAGGGCTTCATAAAAACCTGCTGGTCAAGATAAATTTGTCCAAGGTCGACATTCTCATCCACAAATCTACTTTAGATATTCACAAAGCAAAGCTCAGTGTTATCTGTGTGACACGAGATGGGGCATTGACCTCCACTCCTCGCATAACTCACCAATAAAATCAAAGTTATGGGCAACAAAGTCAATGTTCAACCCTGACGTGTTTTTAAATGGTTTCAATCAACATTTACCTGAAGGTTTCACTAAGCAGTTTTGGGTGATTTTATAAGTAACGCTCCTCCTACATCTATGTATTCTAAAAACTAACATAGACTTAATGTGAAACGTGAGTAAGGATATCTCAGTCTAGACTATCTGAAATGTTGGCAAGATTGCAAATTGACATAATGCACTGAAAAAAAAACTGCTAAGAAATAAGAAAACTGCTGAGGAGGAAAGTATGATGGAAAAAAATTCAATATTGGAAATATGTGAAATAGTCTCAGTAATTGTGTCCTTGTGTATATGTATATGGAAGTTGTGTCCTATTATATGCATTATCAGATTATTTCAATGACATTCACCGTTGGTTTCTAATGTTATTTAATGTAAACACGCTAGAAAATGTCCACTCTGGAGGAAGAGTTTGCCTGTCACAGTATATGCAAAATATATCCTGTTCTTTTTCATTTAAAATGGAAAATAACTATTATGGTTTCTGCTGTTTTAATTTTTGCAGTTAAGATGTTATCTATAATTTATTAGTTGTTAAAAGATATAGTTTCAATTACTTGCTTAATTTAGTGGTATTTTAAGAGCTTATCATGAATATATCATAACTTTTCCTTTTTCTAGTGTAACTGTGGAGGTTAAACAAGGAGATTTTAGCTTGTTAATAAGTCAGTCTCTTTGCTGCAGTAGGCAGTCAGCTGCTCATTTAGCTCCCACATTAGGACTCTGTGTTTTTCATGAGCCAATATGTTTCCCACCTTTTTCAGCCATCTGACTGACAGTGCACAACAACAGGTGAAGGGTAATCTATTCTCCAAACTGATGGTCGTCTGAAGTTAATCATTTAATTTACATGCTAAACACATTATTAAAAACAAATACTTCAGCTAGAATTGTTTTAATGAGAAACATTTTAATATAGTTTTTCCTATTTTGAGTTCCAGAAGCAAAGAGAGAAAGATTGAAGGAAACATTTTAATGGTTTTTGTGGGGGCTAAAAAGAGCACCTAAAGCTGGTTTGACATGAATCTTAAAAAATGCATTTTCACTGGATTATGGCACAAAAGCTGTTTGTGCACATGAAAATTGAAGGTGGTCAAGAGAACAATTTAGTTTACTCTTTTTCCCCTTTCACACAAGCTCCTTACAGCGAAAGATTGCTCTGTTTGAGACGCACATCTCAGCTTGAAAAATGAGGAAGGGGAGATGTGGAAGAGCGTCATACAAGGAACAGGATCTGATGCAAAATGCTTGTTGAGGAAATCAATGCATTATGTTTACCACATAGCAGGGATGAGGAACAAGACCCATTGACGACCATATTTGGGTTTTGGTCACTTTTGCATCTGTACGTAACATTTGAACTTGACATTTGTGGAAGATTGTGTACAGACAAAATGTCTAGAACAAATATTGCGTACATCTGTATTTCCTTTTATAGGAAATCCTCAAATGTTAATCTTCATTTATAGTTTTATTGTTTGTTTTTGTGCAACTATGCCTTAGTAAAAGAGAGTTGAAGATTACTAACTTTAGGGAAGACTGCTCACTGAGGGCTTATTATGCAAAGCTTTTAAGATAAAGAACAACCGATTCTGTGGATTCTGTGGACACATATGTGCAGATAAAGACACAGAGTCACAGTGAGATCACAGAGAGATCTGTTGAGAACAAAAAAAATCAAACAGCTGAAGAGGTTGAATGATAGAAAAGCAGGCTTTTTCTCGGTACTGGGAGATGATGAAAGAGAGGAAAAGGAGAGGACAGCAGGAAGTCGTTGGGGCAGAAAAACACAAACAAGTTGAAAAGATTGAAGCGCAGACAAGACAGAGCAACAAGGAGAAAGTATTGCACGCAGAGGAAAAAACAACATGGTAAAACAACACTTAAGAGGGCCACGGTACACAGCACAGAAAGTGAAAAGAGAATCAAGTAAAGCAAATCATTTCTGTGGATCAATCTGCTATTTAACTCTGCCACTGTCAAATTACCAACCAATTAGCTTAATGACACCTACTAACAATCACCCCACCCACTGCTCTGTAGGTCTAAAAGCTACTTCAAATGTCTGGCTGTGAGGAAACCAGGCTGAAAAAGTCATTTTAGTGCTTCTGTCTTTCAAGATAGCAGATGACGCTGGCTAACCCAGGGGCAGATACTAATGAGCAAATGGAAACGGGCAAAGCACAACAGAGAAAATAATGTTGGGTAGTTCTGACTAGATTCAGCATCATATGTTTTCTAAATCTTACACTTGTTGCTGTATCACCATCATCTTCTCAGATTTTTTGCAAAGGAATAAAGTCCAGTGACAAACCGGTTTCCTCTGTCATGACTGAGTAACATTTAAATTACAGAATATCCATCCTAAATCACGTCATTCAGATCATGACATCACTTATGTCATGATCTGACTTTATTTCTCATTTCTCATTCCATAAAATGCGCCAAACCAGTGTGTGTTTAATTACACACTGAATGCAGTAAAACATTTTCCAACTAACTGCATTGTAACCAACTAAATTCCACTTGAAACATTTGATCAAATATTGCATCCAAGCAGCATTCTGTGATTGAGATATTACCCAAATTTAACTGTTTAATAAATAATTTAATTTCTTCCACTCTGCACGTACACACTATATTGTGTTCATCTGCCTCTCAATATCTCAATAATATATGCTTGTATGTAACATGGCTAAATGCAAAAAAGCCATGTTACATACATGTTACATGTATGTAACATGTAACATGCCATGTTGTGAAAAGACATGATGCAGAACATAATGCTGCACAACTTCAAGTTTCTACTGACATATTTTTTATTATGCTGGTAATAAATGACCTAATGTTACATTATTTTGACTTTGATGAAGACAAATGAGTGAATCAAGCAGGATCCACTCAAAGGACAGCTTAATTTAAAAGTGGAGAGAAGAGAGAAAAACATCAATCTTTGTGTTTTTCTCTGTGGATAAATGAAAACTTTCAGGATTTTTAGCTGCAGGTGATTTGAGTCATTGGCAAAGGCTTTTATTTTCCTCATCTGCTGTTCAAATGTCCATTAGGGGAAAGAGAGAAGAGAATTTCCCCAAATGTGTTGGATAAATAATTTCCTGTTTTTATTGCCGGCTTCCTCGGAGTGCCAGAAACCCAGTGAGACACTAGAGACTTAAAAGACTGGGGATATGCAATTGTTACAACTGCATCACATTTGTCTGTGCGTGTTTAATTTAAAGGCAAAGCTATCCCTTAGGAAAAGCTCCTGCACTGCACATTGATTGAAATGACATCTGAAGTTTAGCAACGGTCTCCAGCAAACCTGCGGTTTCATCCCCTTGGCTTAGTGTGTTTGTGTTTTCTGTTGACTTCGTCCCAGTGAGTTTCCACCTACCTGTTCTCAGGATCCGCTCTGGTCATGGCACGTGTCACGCAAGACATCTTCAGTGGTATGCACCGCCTGTCGCTGTTCAGAGACAGGAAGGGTTGGCTGGGAGAGCTCGGAGACTGAGGTGAGGATGAGGAGAAGAAAGCGGAGGGAGGGCTGCTGGGGCGCGGAGACTCAGGAGGAGGCGTCTCCCAGCTGATCTCTGATACAGGGGAGCCCTTTTTGACGTACGGCGTAGCCTCACGCATGTACTTCACTGGGAAGAAAAGACAACAAACAACTTATTGTTGGAAGAAAATTATAAAATGAAGCAGAAAATGATAGGAACGAATTGTCCTTTTGTCATAAAAAACATGTTTTAAAAATTGATCAAAAATCCAAAGAAAATGTTTATGTTTAAACTCTTAATAAAGAAAAAGACTATTTAGATTTGATGAATTCTGCCCCCAGGAAAAAGATTGTGGAGAAGTTTAGAGTAGGATTAGGTTGTAAATCAAAATATCAAGCTTTGAACATCTCCGGTTTAGTCAGTTCCTGAAGATGAAAATGTTTGCGCTAATTATATAGCCTGAGGTGGTGGAATATTATTAATAATTAAATAAATACATGCAATAATTTCAGATTTTTGAGGGGAAAAACAGTTGAAAACCACAAAGACTTTTTTCCCCACTTGTATTTACATACTTTGTGTGGGTTCACAATACAAAACTGCAGCAAGAAACAGTCTCCTCTAGCCGCAGCAGTTCATTGCATATGAGGCAGCTTTTTTTTGGCTGCCCTATGAAGCAGTAAAAATGATTTTAGCAATGTAGACAACTTGGTCGGTTATGAAGAGAGCCTGTTTGTTGCTGAGGACAAGCGTCACTGTAGAAAGATTACTGATTGCCTCCTCTATTACAATGAACTGGCACAGTCAACCCCACTGGGTGCCAGTCTGAAATGAAAGCAGCGATCGCAAACATGCCAAAAAGCCCAAACGTCCTGCTGTCTTTTTTATCTCCCAATTAATTTGTTGCAATTTATATTTTTATTTTACCTTCATCTCACCATAAAAATCCCACTGAGATCAAGATCTATTCCAGAAAAAAAAGTAAAGCCTGGAAAAGCACAGATCAAAAACGGCAACATACACATCATGATATAAATCCAGTTTTCCGATGATTTATGCGAGTACGTCTAAGCAGCAACGCTGATGAATAATTAAGGATGGAAACAAATAAAAACAGAGAAAAAAAAACTATTGCTGATCGGACATGAGCAGCTGAGGCTGCAAACCTGGGACGTTCTCCAAGATACCAGAGCTTTACATGTAAAATTCAAACTGGAAGCTTGATAACAATTTTAATGCCTTCATCTCCTTATCTTGAGAGGGAAGCAAACAAGAGAAAATAAATGGTGAGAGGGGGAAAAAGTGGGTGTTCTGCCTGCTCTGTGTGTACTGAACGTTCCAGATGCCTGGTATGGATGTTGGATGTTTAATTGGATATCCAGAGCCAGGAATAATTGGGATCTAGCTGGTGCCATTTGTAACGCAGCTTGTGAACTATTCTGGGTGAAGAAAAATCACCATAGAATCCTTTGAGATGGCATAACGAGCCGTACTGGCAACCTGTAGAGGAAGGATGACTGACTCATCGTGTAGAGGAGGAGACGCGGATGGTACGAGGGAGTCCTCAGTGCGCCATCTGTGATGACATGATCCAGTTACAAAGCAAGAACCATCCACACAGACTGATTAGATTAAACGGCATTAAAAAAAAGCCGATACATTTGTTGCAATGGTTTGCAGGTCAGTAGATGGGAAAGCTAAAAAAAAAATGTTCTGCCATCGGCTGAGGACAGACAAGTCTGGTTCTGCCTGTAAAGAGCCCCAGTCAAAGGAATGTGTAGGATTTTAATTCAGACAGAGAGGAAAGACATACAGCCAACACAGCGTGCGCCCTGATCTATGATGATGAAACCTGATGAAGAAAAAGAAATCCATGAACCGAATCTTCGCAGTGAGAACATTTAGATTTTAAATATTCAGTGTCAGAATAGAGTTATAAACTTAATTTAATTATAGCTTTAAATTACAGATATGCTTAAAAAGTCAAGGAAACATGATTAATTTATTAAATTTTTCAGTTGAAAAAAAAAATCTGAAGCATTATGTAATTTAGAACAGTGGAGAATAATCAATTTTAAAGCAGTTTAATTTAGTTCATGCATAAACACAAAACCACAATGTCAAGTTATGGCATGGTAAGCGTGACCGTTTACACTAAAACTTATTTATTTTATATATGGAATAAATATATAAAGAAGTCAGAACTAATAATCTAGGTAAAAGTGGATTTCAGAATAAATTTGTGCATGAGAACATCTAAAGTTAAGGTACAAGTTTACATAGTGAAGCAAAAGTTTTATCATGCACACTGGAGAACAGTGCAGCAATGAGGCACCTCCTCTAAAATGAAAGCATAAAACTAACTTACACAATGTATGAAGACACCTCATGGAAACCATTGTGGTTCGTCAGCTTGTGTTTCATCTTTGTGGTAGATGCACAAGAGAAAAAAAAACATGAACACCATGATGTGAGCAGAAAACAAACGCAATTACCTCTTCCTTTTCAGTCACACATGTAGACAAGCGGTCTCTGCTGCTTACATAAAAATCATCTTGAATTGAAACATTGAAACAGTATGATATTCTTGAAATATATTTGGAGGGGATCTGTTACTATTCATGCTAAAGAAAGGCAGAAACAGAAGATACCAGTGCATCCCATTCACAGTGTTGTGAAAGAGAGTTAAGCAGCCACACCCAGGCCTGATGAGCTCCAGAGGTACCAAGCAGAATCAAGAAATGTCTTAAACAGAACCCATCAGGCAGCATGAAGTAGGCTAAAAGATCCCCAAAAGCAATACATGATGATCTGACCTACTGGAATTTCAGAAAAGAGAAACAAAATCAGTCATTGAAGCAGATTCTGAGGCTTTGGGACTCCAGTCAGTGATGGCCAGTGTTCATGACTGGAGAAGACATAAAACCAGTCAGTGTTTATGATTCAGCAGTAAGATAGAGAGACTGGGGATGGTGTGTGGTATAGAGGTAGAGCAGCTACTACGTACACACAGGTTATTAATCCATAACAGTGAGCAGATTTCAACTCTCGTTCCTCTGCTGCTTGTCTTCCTTCCTTTTCTACCCATTTCCTGTCTGACTTACAGAAAATAAAAGCCACTACTGACAGAAAAAGCTTTAAAAAGAAAGAGACTGGGCAATACCTGCATCCATTTACAAAACTACACCAATAGTTGACCATCAAGGCACAACTTAAGCTGACCCACAAATCTTGAGGATCACCAAGACCTTTGGAAAAATATTTTGTGGATAAATGAGACAAAAGTTGATTCTCTCAGATGTTTGTCCAATGAAATCTTGAAGAGACCTTGTGGAGGTGGTAATATAATGCTCTGGAGGTGTTGTGCTGCTTCAGGACCTTGTCAAGTTGTCGCCGCTGATGGAAGCTTAATTTCTGCTTTGCCAAGTCCTTCTAAAGTCAGAACTAGTCATCACTTCTGACTTTAAACTCTGTGTTATGCAACCGGACAAATATCTGTAACACACCAAGAAGTAAACCCCTGAATGCCTAAAATAAATAAATAAATAAATAAAAGATTTGGAGTAGCCCAGTGAAAACCTAGATTTAAACTCAACCTTTGACCTAAGTCCAAGCTCAAAACTCAACAATGTGGAAGTCGAATTAAGACTTTGTGGCTGCAAAAGACTCATTGCTTTTTGGTATCAAAAGTGACACAATAAGTTATCAGATTTAGGAGGTAATGACTTTTTCACATGGAAACTGGATATTATATTTACTCAGACTATTTTTGTCTGATAATAAAATTAGTTTGATAATCTGAAACTATCGAGGAGGGCAACAAGCAACACCAGAGGCAATCTGTCAGTATACCGAAATTATGTTTTCTTTTTTTTCTTTTTAGGAAAAAGAAAATAATTTCTGTTGGGAGGAAATTTAACTGTGACCAGCTTAACTGCACACAGATAAAAAAGCAGGAAGTGCGGGGTGAAAATAAATGGGAAGTAGTTCATGCAGTCTTCACCCTGGCAGTGTGTAGATGTGCGTGGTTCTCCCTTGGGTCATGTTTCTATTTCACTCCAACACAGCCAGCTCTGCACAATAACCTCAATAGCAGAAGATGAACTTGGAGAGATTATCATGCTACTCGAGCCTTCGTTTGAAACAAGATGGCTTTGCATGTTGCATAACTCCAGCCGAAAAGATCCAAATAAGGGCCTGCCCTCCCCCATCTGTTTGACTTCATTTTCCTTTTTTTTTCTTTTCTGGCTCATGCTGGAGACGAACAGAGCATGTGGATGCATGCATAAGAAAATCTTTGTCATCAAGACTCCCTTTCTTCAATGCATTTTGAAATAAATGGACTTCTGTGCACAACAGTCAAATTAGCTGCTGTCAATCTTTACTCTCCTTTCATTTGCATACTCTGCAACAGGTGAAATAAATGTATTTCCTGCTTTCTTGCATGGAGGTGCAAGACTTCTGTCAATATTAAACACACACAAACCAACGATCAGCCTCAGTCTTTAGAGAGTTTGTTCGTCCTCTGCCAGCCCTGTTAGCAAACACACAACCTCCACTCTAAAACAACAGGCATAGCTACCATATCTGTCTCTTATTTAATGGCATTTAGGAGGACTTAATTAAGTCTGAAGTCATGGTATTTTCTACCAGATGCTCTGAAAGCAATTTTGTCTTGGTGAAAAAATACAACACAGGTGAATGGAGGCCTCCTCTCATTAAAGCCTGTGGAAAAGGAGCAGAGGACGGAAAGACAACTAATCAGAGCAAAAGGAGAATGAAAGAAGAAATAGGCTCCGACTGCCTAATGAAGCTTTGCAAGCCGGTGTTGATATCTGCGTACCAGACCAGCACAAAATGGGTGTTAAAAAAATCCACCCAGGAGACATCTGTTATTCAAAGACTCTGATGAAGGTGTGGAAGATCTCATATACTGTTGGACCTATGAGAATGGGAATGTGGCAGTGATAAGTGAGATGTATACATAGATAAATGACACTGAAATTTAAGCATCTCAGAAAGTGATTAACTTCACAAACAAGGACTTTTAGCAAAGCAGAAAATATGTTTACATTACGTTTCTGTCTTTTGAAAATTACTGTTTCAGCTTCAAACATTCTGCAGTGAACAAATACAAGAACTGCTGGAAACTCTTAAGAAAAGCATAATTGCTGTTCTCTTCCAAATAAAAAAATACATGATCTTGACAGTATTTTTCAGGGAAAATAACTGTGTATGTTGCCACCAAAAAAAAAAATATCTATATATATTTATATCCCCAAGCACTTATTTTGAATTATTTGTTTGAAAATAAAAATAAGCTGTGATTAAAGTCTTTTGTAACAGCTCAGACCTTGCAGCAACAGAGTGCAGGGAACATAGAAGATTTCTAATCCAGAAGTGGAGCAATCATTGGTTGAGGAATAATGAATCAGTAGACTGGCTGGAAATTACACTAGATCTCTACGAGGCTGCTAACATTTCCAAATGCGGCAAGTTCCGTGACAGAACATGAAAGCTCCAAAGGATACAACAGAGAAACTTGACTGTGTCCCGTTTAACCTTCTTGATATCTGCTGAAAGTCTAGCTTTCGCTCTCACTTGATATGTGATTGAAAATGCATTGAAATAGATTACATCATTGTGCTTCCTCTGACTTACTTAACCTAATTGATTTTCAAAATAGATGGCAATGAACCTATTTAACTCTAACAACTTCCACACCAAAGAGTTTTGCTGTCAGCATGATGTTACATCTAGTGAAGAGGTCGCATTTTTTTTCTTGTTGCTGTGCTCAAAACCAAAGGGCCATCGGTCAGATTTGATGAAGCTGACCGACCAATTTCTGAACAACAGTTTATCTCACTTAATAGCAGAAAAAAGATAACAGGTTGGTCTTTTTGTAACAACAGCATGACTTTGCACCTAACTGACTATCTGCTCTGGGCAAGACACTTCTGCAGTTCTATCAAGAAAACCTATAAAATAAGAACATACATGCATTTTGTTCTTATTTCTATAACAATTTATTTTATTCCTAAAAAAATGTTATAAGAGCAGCAGAGAATTGTGCAAATAAATCAACAATCTAGCCATCAACACCATTAACTAACAACTATTCTGTATTGCATTTAATCCTTTCAATTAGTCAAAAATAAAGAACCCTTAAATATCATTGAATTACAGTGTAAAATTATTACCAGAGCAACTTCTAGTGCCATGTCAAGTTCCTAAATACTCTGTTAACACCATAGATGATATTTTAAGCTGCTGAAAGCCTTTTGCCCCGTGAAGAAGACCATCTCTATTTTTAAAGACTGGAAATAATAGAGACAAGCGGAAAGTACTCTGAGATTGCAGAAGAATGTCAAAGGAAATTGCCCTAAAATCTGTCTGTCTGTCTAAGATCACACCAGCCATTAGGCTCCATTAAATAGACCACTGAAGAAACCAAATCTACTTTAAAATCACCTTGGATACTACAGCTGGGGCTACCTGGAGACAAGCTGGCACCTAATCAACGCTCTCTGTCACTGAAGTGCAGGGGGCTGATTGTTAAAGCAGTAAATGCAGAAAGAAGCATAAGTAATGTACAGAAGGACTCGGAACATGCAATACGGGCTTAAAAAGTTATCACTGGATTTCATTACATATACCGCAATGACAAGAGAAGTGATGAAAAAAAGTATTACGAATCCAACAAACTTTTAAGGCTGTAAATCTCCTGACTAACAAAAGGAAGGTCTAATTTAGGGCATGGTGTTATAAGGCGTCATTCGTTTTGAGTTTTATTTAAAAAGTGCCAACATCTGCAGCAGTTTCCATTATCAAAATAAAAGCGCTCTCATAAAAAGCACAAACTTAGCAGCAAAGAATGCCTGATGCATTACTTTTACTGTTGCCACAGTAAAATCAAGAGTGCTTCCCCCATTCCCTTAATTAGCAACATTAACCACATCACTTCCTAAAACCCAGACTCATTTGCTTTGAGAACAGATGGTAAGTTTCACACCTCTCTCCTGTGTTTTCAGCTGTGACACAGATTCAACAGAAGTCAGTGATGTGTGACTTAAAAAAAAACTTTACTGTGCATCATCCTGGCTACCATTGTTTAAATCTAGAGCATAATATGCTCAGCTGATGTTAAATCTTCTCTAGTACAAAAAAATTAACATATACAGCTGCAGATAAGCTAAAAAATTATCATAGTAAGTGTTTTTTTCTTTTGAAAGCAAATGGAGGAAGCTGAGTCTTAACCACAGGTCTATGGTTTTGTTTTGGCTATATAAAAATTTAAACACGACAAGAAGAGAGTGATTCAATCTGTCATCTTTGCCACTGTAATGAACAGTGCAATGCTGCAGCTGCTGTCTCCCACTCTGAGTCAGAACCTGAATGTAGCAACAAAGCAAGGAGATGATAGTTTTCCTGATGGCATAAAGAGTCAGCTAGTAGACGCGGTGACTGTCTCAACACACCGTAACGCGCACACACACACACACACACACACTCACACTTAGGCTTCTGTCTGGAGTCTAGACTACACTGCTGGGGCCCCAGCTCTCAATGGCACAAACGAATATGCATACAATGAGGCACATGTTCGCAGACAAAAAGGGGGGACAGTCAGAATGCTGACGGTGCACCCCCCCCCCCCCCACACACACACACACACACCCCCACACACACACACACACACACGCACGCCCACAGACCCTCCAGCTATCAGCCAATGACAGCTTTGGCTCGTTAAAGACTCACCATAAGAGCTAACATTACACTGCATCATTTCCTGCCTACAGGAGCTTTGCAGGTGTTCTCTATTGTCGTCTGATTTTTATTCTCCATTCACACTGCTTCCAGGTGAACCCATAAAAATGTGTTGTTTGCATGAACTAAATTATATGTGGTGAAATATTTCTTCAGGCTACTCCCGGTTCCGGTGTCTGTCTGCTTGGACGATTTCTTTCCACTGCCTTGAAGGCTTTCACATGAACTCTTTTACACAGTTTGTTAAAACCCCCCAAAAAACTCTGTCTCTTGTAAGGATTTTAAGTGATAAAGGAGAGCATAATTGGTGAAGTGGGAGGAAAAGGTCACAAGTGGACCTGAAACTAATGATTATCTTAGTAATCGATTACAGTATAGCTATTTCTGATGACTAATCAATCAGACAAAATATTGGTACATTCCTTAGATCTTTCTCTTTTACAATGTTAGAAATACAGAAAAGACGCAAATAAACAATTGAATTATTTTTTTTAAAAAAAGGAAAACATTATTACTGGAATGTAAAAACAGTATTAATTAGTAAACACAGCTAAAAATAAACATACTTATTACATCAACATGTGACAAGTTCAGCCCTTTTCTGCTCCACTTAATATCAATACAGTTTAGGGTTAATTAGTTTATTATTTTTGGAATTAACCAATTAACAATTGTATAGGAAAACTACCTTTTGCTATACAATTATGCACTGGTTAATAGAAGTTTTTTTTTTAACCAGGTGAAGCTAAAATTGTCCCACTTGATAAGTACCAGACAGAACATGTTTATAGACAAAGATATTTTTAACTCAAATGCAAAATGCTAAAATCTTTTGTACAGTTTTGACTTAATTACTTCCCTCACTGTGTTTTTTTTCAATGCAATGGGCATTTTTTGAGTCTGTATTCTCCAGTTAATCAATTACTAAAGTAGTCAATTATTGGAAATAATTATTTCCATAATCTATTAATGATAATTAATTATTGGAGTCCTAGTGATGAGTTTAACATTTCATATTTCAATAAAACTTGAATCATATTAAGGTGTAATTGTAGCAAAAGGTTTTTTGGAGCCTCTGCTAGCTTCTTGCCATTTGGGAATTTGCCAGAAATTCCCATTTGGATTAGGTCTGGACTTTTACATTAATGGGTCTAAATGGCCAAAGTGAACTCATTAATGTAAAGGTGAACCATGGCTCCATTTTCAAGTTTAGGTCTTCATTTTAAAAGACTGCAAAGTCTATTACATTCAACTGGGGTGTTGTGTTGCATAAACCTAATGAAACAGGTGTGGTGCAGCAGAGGCACATCTAAAAGTTGCAGGACACCGGCCCTTGAGGCCTGGAGTTTGACACCTGTGTATTAGATCAATCAAAGTCCAGCCTTATATCCTATTAGGAATCTTTGGCATTACACAAGTCTTAATGAAACTATAAAATAGATTTGTCCTTCCTAGAGCCAGATACAAAGCATTAGTCCTGCGTCTCTTATGGAGGCTTGATATTCTGAGTTGAGGTGTTCACATATAAAAAGTAGCCCCAAATCCCCAGAGAACATATGAAAGACTCAGTACTCGGGCAGAATAATGTTAATTAGAAAGGGCATCAAACAACGTCAAAAAGCCAAAGTGTTTAAAAGAAGAGAAGCTGTCTGTGATAGCCCTCTCCTGACTGCCTAACGATACCTCCATCTTTAAACTTCTCCTAAATGAATCATGCAGATGGAGAAATTGCTAAGTCTCCAATAGAGGCTCCTGTGGTGATACTCCACAGTGCTGAAAGTCCCAGAGAAGCTGTCTCTTTTCTCATTTCTTCGGAGCCATTAAGTCCTCGTCAGAAGACGTTTTGACACAGCAGAGCTGGAAAAGTGCAGGAGCAAATAAAAAAAAAAGAATTCCTCTCCCTGACTCCAGTTTCAGGTCAGGTCCTCATATCTCTCATGTTCACTGTGATATGTCAAAACGTCACAATGGAAACTCAAACCAGGGGTTTGACTGTGACTTGCTGTATGTTGTGTATTAATGGCAACTTGATGAGGCAGAAGCCCAGGAGCACCTCATTATAAAACAATGTGTCAAGTTGAAAAGGTGCAGCAGAAGACAGGACCGTTTTCAACCTGGTCTGACAAATTTCTGCACATAAATACAACATTCTTTGTAACAGTAAATATTATGAACTTTTTATTTCAAAGGCCATTTTGCATTGAACCAACATAACACCACTGGCTTTGGTTGCTGGGAGCTGAGACATAATTACAAAACACCGACTGCTCCCCAGAGCATTTCCCATTTGGATCATCTGTTAAAACAGCCAGCACAAACAGCCTGCTTGGGTGACACTTGAACAAAGAAGAGCCTCTCTGGGACTGTTAAGAGGTGCTGCAAATTATGTGTCCAAGGTGATTCTATCAATAGCCGACTGCATTAAAGGCAGACGTGAACGCATTCAGAGTAGACAGACAACACATTCATAATCAGGTTTATTCACACTAATAATGCCTGTGTTGGTTTAGCAGAACAGAAATGGATCTTGATCTACTATGACTTGGGGTAAGCAGCAGAGTTAATGTTTTATTGATCTTTTGGTTTCTAAAAATTTGTGATTCTACGAAAAACATGATTAGACTTTAGCAAGAGCACAAACTTATATGAAACAGCAACAATGCAATCTGTCAGATGAAATTAAGATAAGAATATCATGTAAGATTTTTGATGGCTTTTAAAAGTTTAACTAATCTGCAGTTTTCTGGCCGATCGCCGATTACAATGCTTAAAAAGTCTGACCTGCCGAAACCGATTTTGGCTGATGCCAACTTCTTTTGTCTGAAATGTCGCTATAGCAAGACACATGCTGCGTTGGCAACAGCGGGGTGACCATTGTTAACTGCAAACATGACCTGGTGGGCCGGTCTATTACTAAAGCCTCGCTCACAGGAGAACAGAAGAGGCCAGTGGTTGATTTTTAGACCTTTGCTGAGGTAGATAAGCTTAGGGGATGAGATCGGCTTCACATATCGGCCAATCACAGATCTCCCTAATTTAAGGAAATCGGTACTGACAAAGCGGTGCACCCATAGAAAAAAAGTAATTGATCAAAATCACACTGAGCAGATTGGACTTGAAAACCAAAAATACTAGATGGTCAAGAAAAGCCTAATCAGTGCATCTTTCCTAGAATTAATTACATCTCATTTACCAATATTAAGGTACTGTGTTGCTTTTAAATGTTACATTTCAAAACCAGAAAAATAAACATTCATAACTACTTTCCCTTGTTTCAATCATGTCTTAATTTTTTTTGTAAAACACTGTATATATTCATAACACAGCAAAGAACCAAATGTAATAAATAACTCTATTAATTGAAACCAAAATCTGTGTGAACAAACCTGACAAATATTCTGATACAATAAAAGTTTTTATCAAAGATGTCAGAGGAACTGAACAAGCAATATGAGTTTTGGGTGACTATATAAAGGAGAAGGTTAACACATTGATGCAGCTTCACTTATTGCTGCACACTTCTGGTCAGCTGCCAGAAAGTACAATTATTTCCCCTTTAGTACAAAGGGAAAGTGTCCTTGTCCTTGTTGCAAACCTTAATAATCAACATGACATATTTTGTCGCAGCAGTTGGGATACTTTTTGGTTGTAGGTGAGACATTTTTTAAAACTCTTGTGTAAATGATTGTGTTTATTGTTCTTGGCGTCTGAATGTTTTTCTGATGTTACTGAAACATCAGTAAACCTAATAGATGTAATGTTTTTTGCTCAGCTGAAGGCTGATCCTGTGACATAGGTGCCATTTGCACATAGGTCAGGTAATTGAACTCGGGTTACAAGCCACTCATGATCCATATAACACTTTGTTGTAAATGGGGCCTTTAACAAACGTGGTTGTGTAGCTGGAGTGCCGATTTAGACCACAGAGTCAAAATTATCTGCCTGTGTCTGTGCAGTCTCGCTCCCTCTCTTTGACATTATAGTGTCACAACAGGTCTATATAGTGTTGGCCACATTCATTGACACCTGTGGTAAAAGTGGTCAGAAAGCCTTCGGAACAGCTCATCTTTTATTGCAGCACCATAACCTGACATGGCTCATTTTTAAACAATCAAAACTAAAACAACCCTTCCTTTCAGCTCCGCCCACTGCTTTTCTTCGATATGTAGAATCAAAATCACACTGAGCAGGCCGTGGGAAAAAAGTGGATTTTGTGTGTTTGGTGAATAATTGATCTGGCTGTATGCTTTGAATCATTATCAAAAACCCAATACTACCCATTTTCAGTTCTGGCAGAGACCACCAGATACATAATTTCAAATGTTTTGGTATTCCCAACATTTTGTGATGCTGCTGTTCGCACAGCAACAGACAGATAAACATTTCAGCCTCATACATCCTTCTTCGAGACATAAATCTATCCTTTGTGCCATGCTAAACCCACCTGCAGTGTTTGAAATAAAGATTAATCTTAAACACATCTGACCAACCCCGTACGTTCTAGTTAAAGTTCCAGAGAATTAAGGAAACAACATGTTCAGATCAGTGACAGCAATAAAGAAATGTTGTTTTCTTGCTTTCTGGCGGGTGGATTGTAGTGATACTATCAGTACCTGTGGAGACCAGGGCCTATTAATATCACAGAAGACAGAAGAACATATATCATTAATCTGGCTGTTTTTTAATCGTTTTTCTTTTTTCAATTTTTTACGTTTTAAGATCACGTAAAAAAAACTGACGCTTAAAGTATTTCAGTAAGATTTAATATATACTTTAATATATTTTTTTAAAAAAAGTATTTTATGGAATCCAAGACACTCAAAATTTACGGTGGATACTACCTCTAAAAAAGGAATTTATTTGAAGACTTTTTGCACTTCTGTATTTCCAGAAACACTGGTTATTCCTTCAGTAAGCTGCACAGATGTTTGATACACAAAGATGCACAGCAGGAACGCACAGAGCAATGGTGGCACACACACACAGTGCCCTAGGGACAGGTACTTTCCTCTACGATTTGTCAGATGTGTTCCCTTGATCTCTTTCCTCATGTGATACAATCTGCCTCTCTCTCAAATGTTACACTGTGCTTCTTGCTCAGGAAGCAGTGAGGAAATATCACTCATTTTTTGGCACAGAATATCCCAGACCTCATAATACTGACATCAAAAGTCAGTTTGTACCTGATACAATGCAAGCTCAGCACAATTCTCACATCTAACAGGCTCAGCCCTGTTACATTTCTATATGCAAATTATCTATCTTTAGAAAACTGCATTTACCTAAAAACACAGTCTCTGCCTCATCTAAACATGAACCCTCAACCTTATTAAATCACACTTCAGCTTTTTGCCCTCCCACTTTCTACTCCTCTCTCCTCCTTCTCTCTAATATCTGGAATACTTCCCACATGGGACCAGCTTCTCCCTCTACATGTAACCAATGGGTCCCCATGGTCAGGATCATCACCTTGTTTGCATGTGAGAGTCAGACATTTTGACTTCCCTGAAACAGGAGCAAAAAGCTCAGAGACGGAATGCAAGTCTGTTTGTTAGTAGTTATCAAGGGAGTTTACAATAGGCAGGTTATGTCATGAAATATGTGACCACTTTCGAGAGTTAAGTGGTGTAATCACAGAGGGGAAAGTTGAAGTTGTTTGTTTCATCTGAAAAATGTTTCCACAAAAACGCATGTTGTTACGTTCGATGCACTAAGAGGAAACAGAATCAGCAGAAATCTGTATTTGCAGGCAGATCTTCAAGGTATGACATATCTGATAAACATGATGTGCCTCTGACATGAACAGGTACGTGAGATCTGTCTCTAGAAAAATCTCAATTGTTCCTTTCAACAAAGGCGATCAATTAGTGGCCTCTCTAACGCGGAATAAAAATTGAGCCACTATATGAGAAAAAGTTGAACTTTGTCCCTTAGTTTCATACTCTTCATGCACAACATGGACTATGTGGTGAACAATTTAACTGCTGGGTAAAGCTGCTAACAAGAAAAGAAAATTTGCAGGATCTACTGAAGCATTGACCAACAATCAAGTCCAACCTAAAAGTTGCAAATTGTGTATTCACACGTGGGCTTGCAAAAAATCTAATGTATTCTTATGAGGAGTGAAAATGAACAGGAGCATCTCGATAAATTATAGTATAATTTAAATGTTAATTTATTTCACAACTTCACTTCAGAAAGTGAAACTCATCATATAGGTTCATTTTAAACACTGTTGCTGTTGCCTGACAGCTAATGAAAATTAACTTTTTTCCATACTATAATCAAACAAAAGTTTATTTAAAAAAAGCAAATACAGGCTGACTGAAAAGAATGTGTTTGCACTGTACAACAGATGAATTCACTCCTTGGTTTCCCTTTGCATCAATGCAATTGGCATGGAGGCAATCAGTCTGTGGCTCTGCTGAGGTGTTCAATGTCTGGTTGCTCAAATAACGGCTTAAGCTTAAGCTCCTCTTGACAATACTCCATAGATTCTATCAGGTGGTCGATAAAGCACAGTGTCACCGTATAAACTGGAGCAGATGTCGGTACTTTTGGCAGCGAGGCCAGGTGTCAAGTCCTGCTGGAAGATGAAATCAGTATTTACATAAAGTTTGCCAGTAGACGGAAGCATTAAGTGATATAAAGTAAAGTAAGCTCTTGCTGTCCTGACTTTATATGATAAAACTTAGTGCACCAAAGCCAGCAGGTGACAGCTACCCCCAAATCATCACTTATTGTGGAAACTTCCCTTTCAACCTAAAGCAATGTGGATTCAGTTTCATCTCAGACTGTTTCTTCTAACTGGATTTGATAAATATACGCAACGCTTACTTTAATTTAAAAATGAGAAGGCTTTACACCATCTTTTTTCCTCCACAGTAAAATAAATAATTAAACAAATCCAACAGTTGTATCTGGTTCTGGAGTGGCTTAACACAAGCAAAGGAACAGCAACATTCCAGTTACGGTGTGATGGATCTTGAAGGACCAACACCAGCTGTCCAGCTGCAGGCAGCACTTTGTGATTCTGTCCAAAGTTTTTCAGTGGCTGCAACAGTCACAGTTGCTTTTGACAAACTTTTTTTTCTTCCACTCAATTTTCTCTTTGCAGTACTCTGTGAAAAACCAGCTTCCATACACATGACCTTCTGTGACTTTCCTTCCTTGAGGAGTTTGTTAATAATGCTATTCTGTCAGTTCAGCATTATTTCCCACGATTGTGTAGAAAGTAATATTTGTGTCAAAAATCTTTTAATTTTGCGAATCACTAAATTTGTAATTTTTATTTACTGAAACAATTGAAATAAGTCACTCTGTGTACTGAGTCTGTGGGAGTTTTACGTTTTGAATTGATGCAAATTAACTTTATAATGATATTCTAAGTTATTAAGATTCACATGCAAGATGCGAGAAACTTGTAATCTTCCCTTTGCCCCCAGAACCAGCGATCCTCTCTCTTACCTTCCAGTGTCACCTCCTTTCCTGCTCGTTTCAGCGCCTGCACAGCCTCGTCGTGCGTTGCGTCCCGCAGGTTCATTCCATTCACCGAGAGGATGGCGTCTCCTACATACAGAGACTGGGTCTGGTCCGCTGCAAGCCCCTTGAATATCTTGCTGATGAGTATGGGCATTTTGTTCTCCTTCCCTCCTTTAATGCTTATCCCGAGTCCTCCGATTTCCTGCTTGATCACCTTGACGCACCGCTTTCTGTTGGCGATCGCTTCGGGCACTCTCTCCGGGAGGTCCGTGAATGCGGTGCGCACCGCTTGGGGGCCGTTGTTGGAGTTGGCGTTGCTGTTGTCCAGGTAAGACCCGTTGGTAACCCCGTTGGAGCTGACGCCGTCGTTGACGCCGCAGTCCTCGCAGCTCAACGTGAGCGCCTCCTCGCTCAAGTTGGCCAAAACTTTGTGCCAGTTCTCCCGCACCAAAACCTCTACAAATCCACTTTTATGTGTCCTGGAGCCACTCGAGACTCCTGCTCCCGCTGCTACCACCGCCATCTTTGGAGCATTTCTGTGAGAAAAAAAAAAAAATCACATGTGAATAAGTTCCCAGCGCGTCCCTTCGCACTCCCTCACTCACTGTCTCACACACAGAAAGTCGAGTTCAGGCTGGACTTTGGTCCCTGTTAAGTTTTCTTGTCGCGCACGCCGCGCATCCAGCCAGAGCCCCACTCTGCTCGGGCTGCCCTCCGCTCCGCCTGCCCGGAGATCCTACAGCTGCAGGGTGGAGTTTCTCCGGCGCTCCGCCGTCAACACGTTTCTGAACATAAAAACTGATCGCACTGAACAGATACGCACCCAATTGCCAAGCAACTCAAGTGTAAGTGCAAAGAATGTGGCAGCCTAACACTGAAAAACAAATGATAATAGACTTACTCCATAACACAATAAACTAGTTGAATTAAAATCAAATAAATTGGATGTTTTGTGCGTAATTTGGACACATGAAACTCAAGTGTGAAAATAATATTATTTAACTTTATTATTTAAAACGACAAAAAAAACTCACCTTTTTCTCTACTATCTAACTTTTGAGGACCTGGTGAGACATCAAAACATCGCTCCCCCGCAAAAAATGAAAAATGAACTTTTCAATGATATTCTAAGTTATTAAGATTCACATTAAGATGCGAGAAACTGCGTGGGGAGCAGATTTTAATTTTTACGGATCAAAACAAACAAAAAGATGTGCTACATTTAATCAAGCAGTTCAAATGTGTAAAATGTGTCAGTTTCTTGATATTTTTCACAAAGGACCGATTTCCCTATCAATAAGATATTACATATATTATTTATGTGGTCTTTGAGGCTGCAGAAAGCATGTGAACCTTGTTGGTTTAAGGTCTTATTATTTACAAAAAGGTTTAGAGCAAAAAGACCCAAAGAGAACAAGGATGCAAACAAATACAACGAGAGTCTGGTCAAAACGAAGGTGGGTCCTCTATAACTGCGCTGCAATCTCTTCCTTAGGAATACTTTGGGTTACGGAATACTTAGTTTTGCTTCTTTTTCAAACTCAAAGTGTCAACCAAAAGCTTGCATCCACCTTTGAAAAGTATTTTTAAGTAGTCGATGAAAAGTTTGCGTTGCCACATAAATGTTAAAGCAAAGTGACAGCGACATCTACTGGCGAATCTACAATTATACTCTTTTGTGATTAATATACCTGCAGTGAAGCACGTTACAACCACAAATTTAATTTACACGCGAAGAATAATGAATGACATGAAGCAAAATTATGTATAGTTTTCAAATGTTATTAATAAACAATCTAAGGCATTTGTTTTCAACAATCTTTAATAGTATCTCCTAATCTCAAGCTCAGAGTTGTTCTGTATTTTGCTAAATTCATCTTCTCACTCTAGCTGCCTTCCCTGCTCAATCTAAAGGGACATGGATCCACAGCATGATGCTGCTGACACCATGCTTCTCATTGAGAATGGTGTGTTCAAGAGAGAGTACTATTGTTTTTCCGCCACACCTGTTGTTTGGAACATAGGTTAAATAAAGGTCAAAACTTTGCCCAATCGGAACAGAGCACCTTTTTGCACGTTTCCTGTCCCCCTTACATTTCTTGTGAACAGATTAAATTAAGACTTCAACTAATTTTCTTTTAACTATGGCTGTATTCTTGAAGCCCTTACAGAAAGATCACATTTGTATCATATGGTTTGTATTCATCTTCAAAGATTCTTACAGTAAGAAAAATAATAAATGAAAGTACTCGAATGAAGGGATACTAGATTATTTCTTTTTAGAGTCAAGTTATTTTGCATTCCCGTTCTGTGATCTGGATTGGTTCATTAAATCTGAACTGTGCCAAAGTATGAATTAATTGTTTTAAGGTAGAAAATAATATTACAAACCTTTTGGTTTAATGAGGTTTACAAGGGCTGCAGTTGATTTTGTTTTACTTTCAAATGGAAATGAGCAATCAGATAATGATGAATTCTTTGTTGTGGTAATTACCTAAAAATAAAGAAATAAAGTGGAGTCCTATAAAAGATGAGTATAATTAAAAATTGACAACGAAAGTTGCTTTAATCCTTAGTGAGCTCAGCATTTTGGAGCTCAATGTTTGTTTTCATGGCAGCAGGAAGCAGGTGCAGAGAGGTGTGGTTGTACAAAAACACATGGAGGAAGGATTTCTGGTTGGAAAACTGGGATGATTAAAAGTGAGGAACACATCTGAATAGAAATGAAACATGTGTGAGAAAGGCAGCTTAAAGTTTCCTCTCTTGTTTTTGATTTCCTTGAGCCATATGATAAAATATTAAATATTTTTGTATCAACTTCCTCTATGCACATTATTTCCCCTTTTTCTCTTTATCTTTGCCACAGTGACTCTTTTTTCATCTGTGTTCACTTATCTGTTGGTTTCTGATTCTTTCAATTGTCAAGATTGATGAGATAAATTTGTTTTAGTTTTATCAATGGAAAACAAAAGCCTAGAGAATCTCAAGTAAATTAATTTAAATTTACAAATTTACATCAAAACTGATTCAGTTTTAATGATCACCAGCTACAAATTTACTTCATATCCAGTTTTACTTAATGCTGTTTTTTGTTATACAGCTGTTACTAATCCATTCTTACAGGGGATGAGCAAAACATGTCAACATGGGAGGAGCACATTTGCATCATTTACAGAAAAGAGAAACTAAAAGTGGCCAACTTTCTTGCCTCTGGTATGCACCAGTCAGTTTGTACTCAGAGGATCTCAGCTTCACCTCATGAGAAGGTTAAGTTTGTCTCGTTTTTTTATTTTGCATTGTTTGTTTATGATTTAGTCAAAGGTAATTCAAAACAGCATTTAGCTGCATGCAATAATTAGTTAAATCCAAAAGGTAATACTTTCATTGCAAACTAAAAAGTGTGCCAATTTGGGTTTGTTTATAGAATGTGTTTCCTGTATAGCGCACCTTTGTTTCTAACACAGTTTGAGGGCATATCGAGCAAATTAAGGTGAAATATAACAGGACCCTGTTTAGTTTAATAGGGTTATGTGCTGTTGCATACATTCACTTTAGTTTGGAAAAGATTTGTCAGTGTATTTATTTGCATGTCAGAGAAGCAGAGTCCTGGAGAAATTAGGTCAATTTTATTGAGAACTGGTGCTGCACAGAGTCATGAAGTACAGTGTGTTGATCCACTATTTGTTCTTGTACTTATCTGAAGATAATCTAAAGCAGATTGCTACTTCCGTGATCTGGATTCCTCGGACTGAGAAGTTCTGCAGTTAATCCGTCCTACTTTTGGATTTCCGTCAACACCAAATACCTCTTCTCGCCAGTAGGTGGCAGCAAGAGGTCACTATTAATACAACCATAATGTTATATGGATGAACTATTACGCTTACTTTAGAAGAATTAGATGATCAATTTATGTTCTCTATGCAGTCCTTTTTTAATTTACATTGTCTAGTTTAAAAATAAATTTTATCTGACAGTCTCATAAATATTTATAGACATAATTTTAAAGCCTTTCTTTTTCATTGAAGTGTGTAAAATGGACCTACATGCAGTGCCTTGCAAAAATATTCATACAATATGAGCTTTATCACATTTTTTCATGCAGTCAGAAACTTCAATGCACTTTATTTTAAAATTACGTGAACAACCAACAAAAAGAGGTTCACGATTCTGAAGTTAAATAGAAATAATAAATTAGTTTTTATCATCCCACGTTGTGAAGATGCCATCATGTTTTTGGGATGAGGGTGGGGAGTTTTTCACACATATCAATTTGCTTGCAGCCTAACCTTTTGGTGTTTGTCTTCTACTAATAAGAGCACCTTCTTCTTCTGTATTTTTACTCTGCCCCCCACGTGGCTTGTGGCAAATTGCTAACTTCACTTCCTTTTGTCATTTTTCTATAAATACCAGACTGGTGGATCACGACTGTCCTGTTAAGAGATTCTTCCGCTTAAGTTGAGGAACTCTGCAGTTCCTCCAACTTAACCCTTTTTTAAACGTCTTCTCAATAATTTTTTCAGTCGTGTTTCTAACAGACCTTTGAAACCACAGAACAAATGTAACTGCAATGATAAAATAAAAAACAGGTGAACTATATTTTACAAATAAAGTGACTTTTAGATGCAAATGGTTTTAATTCGGGGTATAAAGGTAAATCTGGATGAACTTTTCTGGTTTAACTTTTCTAATTTTTATCAGTAAAGCAATTTCAAAACCATGTAACATTTTCCTTTCACTTCTAAAACATCTGCTACAGTGTGTTGATCTGGTATAAAATAATATTATATTACTAATGATCATTAGTACTATCATTTAGTATTAATGATAGCACTAAAATCCCAGAAAAAAAGCATTATTTTTTGTGGCCATAACATAACATAGTTTGAAAAGGTCCAAGACATGAATATCTTTTATGACTCGTCGTTTATATCACCATCAATGTTGCTTCAGTGGCCTAAACTGTAAAAAATCCATCCTTTAGGTATGGCCACATCCAGTGATTTCCTGTCTGAGGACCAGTTCCAGTGCTCCATCTGTCTGGACATTTTCACTGATCCTGTATCTACGCCATGTGGACACACCTTCTGCAAGGCCTGTCTGACCAGGCACTGGGCAGGAAAGCAGGAATGCCAGTGTCCTCTGTGCAACAACAAGCTCGACAAGGACCTCAAACTGTCTGTCAACACCACGTTCAGGGAGGTTGTGGACAACTTCAAGAAACATCATGCAACAGCTGATGCTCCTTCCTTGTTAAAACCCTGGGAGGTGTCATGTGACATTTGCACAGCAAACAAACTCAGAGCCTCAAAAACCTGCTTGGTGTGCTTAGCCTCTTTTTGTGAGACACATTTAGAGCCTCACCTGAGAGTGGCTTCCCTACAAAGACACAAACTCTCAAATCCTGTTCTGGATCTGGAGAAGAAAATATGCATGGAACACAACCGGATTTTGGAGTTCTTCTGCTTGAATGATCAGATTCGTCTTTGTGCCTTGTGCACAGAACATAGCGATCATGACACAGTCAGTTTGAATGAAGCATATATAGACCAAAGATCTCACATCTGGAGGAGGAAAGAGAACACTGGACAAATGAAAAACAGAAGGAAAGGAAAGGCACAAAGTAAAAAGAAGGGCAAAAGTGGACGAGCAGAAAACATGAAGGCTAATCAAAAGACAGATGGTGATTGTTTACCATACCACAGAAATATCCCAAGCCACTTTAATCCATATAACTCTCAAAATACAGATCTCTCCATGCTAAAAGAGATGCATGGGTTTGAAGTCAGTGGACTGGTTGGCTGGGATCTAATAGTAATTAGAAAGTCAGATTTTGTAAGGATGCATTTTTTACCAAACTGGGATCATCGTTGCATATTGAGATTTAAGATTCAGAGGAACACGCAGAGACTAATGTTGTTGATAGACTATAGCAATGGACTGGTGATGTTATTTGATCCAGACAATAAAATCTTGCTTCATCGATTTACCGGCTGTGAAATCCATGAAAACGTTTTCCCATTCTTTATCCGCAGCCAATCTGACTTTGTAACATCATTGCAAAGTTTAAGAAGAAGAGTTGAGAGCATTTCAAGTCATTTAGACATTTCGGACTGGTGTCTTCGTTTTTTTATAATAACACTGATATCTATTTGGATTTTATATTCCCTTCTAATAGGGGAAGATTAAAACAGATATGTATCAACTGGGCCGCTGTGGATGTTCTCTGTCATCAGAGAAACAAACCATATGTTTATTTACATTGTTAACTTGGTTACTTTTTATGTTTTCTGTTTCTGTTGAATTTTTGACTGCTTTTAAATGTTTAATTTCTTGTACTTTTGAGAGCTGATGTTTGATATTGATTGTATTATCGATGGAAAATAATAATACAGCTTTTTATGGAGTTTACTATGTAAAACTTACATACAAACAAATACAGTCATATACAATAAATTTGAATATGTCTTCCTATTGGACTTGTTGTCAGATTACATTTTGGAGAACAACAACCTTTTTTATAAGCCCACATTGCCGCATTAGACATGTTTTTACTGGGTCTGATGTCATATTCTGATCTTCAATCTTGTTTTGTCATTAACTGTAGGAGAAGACATTCAGATAATCAGGTCAAAATGTGACACAAACATGATCCAGATGTTGTTGCTGATCCCTTTATGGTTATAGTGTACCCATCTTCTGATAGATGGATGATGATCACAAAGCTCATCATCTCATAAATCAAGTTATTTAACATGGTAATGAGTTCATTGAGCTCCAGCAGCCAGTCACCAGCTCTCAATCTAGCAGAGAACCTTTGGGATGTGGGAGAAAGGAAGATTTGCATCATGGATCTGCATCTGACAAATTTAGTCTCATGACATCTACCATGACATGGACCATGAACTGTTTCCAACATCTTATTGAATCTCTGCTGTAAAGAATGAAGTTAATTAACAAGTTAATGACTGGAGCAATGTGAAACAACAACAACTTCTGCAGTATAAAAAAACAAAGAGGGAATACTGACAATCCTGGTCAAAGGTGCAGTATGTAAGTTCATAAAAATATATGTTTGTTTCTTACATATTTGTTAAAACTGTCACCATGACAGCATGTTATGAGACAGATAATCTGTGAAAAGATCAATCCCCTCCCACCGCCTCTCTGACCTACTACTGTCATCTGAAGAAATCCACCACTCCCGACCAAAACAGTGAATCAGAGCCAGGAGGAGGGTCTTAACATTGTCAGTCAACTTCATGTGCTCACTGCCAAATGTGCTAATGATGGAGAAACAACTTACGTTACAGGAAAACTGTTTACTTGCCTTCATCAGTGGCTATGCTAACTAGCCTGGGCATTCATGACAGGCTTTTCAAGCTGCAGCGTATCAGGAAGCAAGGGGGGAAGATCAGAGGGACAAACAGAGAGAGCTGACTGACAGCTATCAGACCTTTCTTCTTGCTCTGATTGGCTGTTTCTAGACAGAACTGGAAGCACTGGGAAAAGGCAGAGGAGCTGGATTTTTTCAGATGATCTGTCTCATACCATCCTGTGACGACATGGTGACAGTTTCAACAAATATGTAAAAAAGTAATTTTTATGAAAGTTACATACAGCAGCTTTAAGGCTTGATCAGAATAACTGAAGCTGAATCTATGTAAACATTTTTGATTTTGATTGCAATACAGTTAAATATAGTCATTTTACTAATTATTTCTAAAGGTAAAGAAACTATAGTCACGATGACAAATAATGTAGGTATGTTAAGATTGCTGCTTATATAATTGTTGGACGTCAAAGCAGGTTTGAAATGTTTAACTGTTGAGTTTGTGATAATAAACTAAGTTTCTCTTTCTCAGCTTTGTTTTTTGTTAAGTTAAACTACTTGCAATTATAAAGTTAGATCTGTAATATCAATATTGGTGAAATGGATCAGTGAAATACTGGTTTTAGCAGTTTGTTTTATTGATAAAACAACAGCCGACAATGCCAGCATCCCAAATAATTTATTTTACTCATATACTGATTTATTCTTACATAACACGAGTCATACATGGCAACATGGGAGGAGCAACTATAAATTATTTACAGAGAAATGAAACTTAACATGGTTGACATTCTTACCATTTATAAACAGCAGCCAGTTTGGACTCAGCCACAGAAGATCACCACTTCACACCACGAGAAGGTTGAGTCTAAGTTTTCTATTCTTTTATTCAATTTAATTTATTTATGATTAACTTAAACAATTGTCACTCCGCAAAACATAATTTTGTGGAATGCACTCTGTTTGTTAATTCCCTAATTTAATAGATTTTCTCTGGTAGAACATATTCATGTTAAATAAGGTAACCCAATGTGAACCCTGAAAGAAACCTACTTTCTTAGCAGAGCAGACTGCAAGGTCAATGTGCCTTTTAAATTAGGCACAATTAGGCTTTTGTTAATTGCTAAAAAAAAAGCCTGCTTATAAGTATCTGCTTATAAGAAGTGGATACATTTTAGACATCATGACTCCGTTTTATTTGTCGGCTCTCACAGAAGCAGATTTTTGAACAAATTGGCTCATTGAGAACTGGTGGTTTGAAAATTCTTGATACAAGTGTGTGTTTATTCAAGATGCAATTTGTTTTCATTATTATCCTCAAAACTCTGACTTAACTTTCAAGATCATTATCAGTGATGCCTAGACATGTTTACAGTGTAGTATTTTACGACTGACTGATTCTGATTCTATTTTTGTGTGTCTGCAAACACAAAATATTTAATCTCATCACTGAGCTGAATAAGTTAGAATTGTAACAGGACATTTTGTGAAATTGTTTATTTGAAGAAATTTCGAACGTTCTGTAAGTTTACTAAGCTGTAAAAATCTATCTTTTAGATATGGCCATATCCAGGGACTACCTATCTGAAAATCAGTTCCGCTGTTCCATCTGTCTGGACATTTTCACTGATCCTGTATCTACGCCATGTGGACACACCTTCTGCAAGACCTGTCTGACCAGGCACTGGGCAGGAAAGCAGGAATGCCAGTGTCCTCTGTGCAACAACAAGTTTGACAAGAACCTCAAACTGTCTGTCAACACCACGTTCAGGGAGGTTGTGGACAACTTCAAGAAACATCATGCAACAGCTGATGCTCCTTCCTTGTTAAAACCCTGGGAGGTGTCATGTGACATTTGCCCGGCGAACAAGCGCAGAGCCTCAAGAACCTGCTTGGTGTGCTTAGCCTCTTTTTGTGAGACACATTTAGAGCCTCACCTGAGAGTGGCTTCCCTACAAAGACACAAACTCTCAAATCCTGTTCTGGATCTGGAGAAGAAAATATGCATGGAACACAACCGGATTTTGGAGTTCTTCTGCTTGAATGATCAGATTCGTCTTTGTGCCTTGTGCACAGAACATAGCGATCATGACACAGTCAGTTTGAATGAAGCATATATAGACCAAAGATCTCACACTTGCAGCAGGGAAAGCAATGAATGGAAAACTAAACAGCAAAAGAATAAAAGTGTACAAAGTAAAAAGAAGGGCAAAGTGGTACAACGAGAGAATGTGAAGGCTCAAACAACAGCGCCACATCATTTTACTGGATGCAACTGCATGTTTCATAACCAAGGCAGCATCAGAGGAAAAGCCTTTTATGACATTCGAGTAAATAAGCATGAGGAATGTGATTTAGCAGTAGTTAAACAATCAACCTTAAAGACAATGACATTCCCACAAAGTTGGGATGGACGCTGCATTGCAAGGTTTAGGATTAGAAGTAGCACTAAGAGAATAATGGTGCTTATAGATTATGACTTTGGGCTTGTACTTTTCCTTGATGCAGATAATAACATCCTGGTGCATAAATATATAGGCAGTCAATTCAATGAGCAAATCACACTGTGCTTCGTTCCCAGCCAATGTGAGCTTTTAAACTGGGGCTCATATCAGTTCTACTTTTGGCTTGGTGTGTTTGTGATAATTTGTCTACTGTTCTTTTTTCTTTAAGTTGGCCAAGTTAAACCAAATTCAGAAAGGGACTTATGGAGACTGGACATAAACAAGACCTGATGATGCAGTTTGTCATCAAATCAATAAGCTGATCCATAAATCAAAAATAGAATATACGTATTTAAGGTTTGCATTTGATTTTTTGTTTCATTTTAAATGATTGTATTTCTGCTTCTCTTTGGGTACTCATGTAGAGTGAAGATGTAATCTATACATGTAGTTGAAGTAAAATAGTGTTTTATGGGGTTTTATGTGACTGGTATGGACTAAGAACTGTATACACATGATTGATTTAAAAAATCTCTTTAAAGTTTGTGCATTATTTAACAAGATCAAAATGTTTTTAAACCATTAATCATTTTTACATGTATTATAAGACTTTGCTGGGACTTTGCACTAAAGTTTAGAAAGGTGGGTGTTGTAAAATAGTTGATCAATGACTAAACTTTGAGATTTGCACTTTCCTGAGTTTCCCCACATTTTTAAAGTCTTATTAAATGATGTAACAATTTGTGTTTACCATTGTGTTCTGTCTCATTTTATTCATATTTCATAAATGTCATCTACGTATCTAACTGAATTATTTTGATTTATTTTCATTGACTGATTTGTTTTGACCACAACAAATATGGTCAAGTCATGCATTTGTACATTGCAAGGACCATGTTCCTAATGCATACTACATTGTGGGGACCAATGTTCCTTATGTGGGTCAAAGCCGCGACCCCATAATCAGAGCTACTATTTTTAGGTTATGGGTTATATTTAAGACTAAGATATGAAGTGAGTTATGTCAGGTTTAGGGGTTGTGGGTTAAGGTTAGGGTGTGTGATTTTTTTATCTTATTTTTTTTTTGGACCTATGTTTTTCTTTTAATTATGTTTTCATTGTAATTAAAATGTTTTACAATATTTTGGTCAGCCTTAATTTTTTAAATGCTTCAGAAATATGTAAATAATTGGTGAAAACAAAACATATCACAGAGATCTTCCTGGCAGAGACAGAGCTGTTAGCTGATGTATTCACCACAGTGTCAGCCCCCACAGATTCAGACTAATATTCTACTTCCCACTGAAGAAAACTGGCTGTCTTGCAGAAAATTTTCAGTTCTGTTACATTATGACCTTACTGTTTGGGGTCAAGCAAGGATGTCAGAGGGTAACTACCTCAGAGTTTGGAGGGACTGTTAACTCCTGGTTCCTATGAAATGGAAATCATGGTAAAGTCTTTAAAGGAAGAGATCCATCTTCAAACCATTTGGGAAACATTTCATTGGATTTCATTTATAAGTGAAAATATTTTAGATTTAAAACTGTAAAATATTCTTTAAATTTATGATTCCCCAAAATTTGCCAATATAAGTGTAGTTAAACTTTTTGTTATGACACTAAATATAATTACTTTACTTAAAATTAGATATATCTTTAAAATAGGATATTTATAAAAAATTTTGAAACCTTAGGAAAAGCAAAAGTAAGCAAAGAACAGTAGTAAAAGATAAAACCAAGCATCACATATAACACATATTATTAACATTGTGCATTTGATACACTCTCAGTCAAACAAGCTATAACAAACAAGCTATCTACTAATGTATTATAAATACACTAGTAGAAGAACAATAAACAAGATCAAACAAAAAAAAATAACATTGACAAAAACTGTTCCTTCTATGCTTCTAAGAAGTGCACATTTACTAAAAACATTTATTTTACAACAAGGGTAGTATTTCAGAGAAAAGTCAAAAGTGGCACTCAGACACAACAGTGACCTTTCATTCACGTGGTGAGCCCCTATTGGGGTCCATGTCAAGGTGCACATGTCAGTTATTCCAATTATGCGACCTGCAGAGTTTTTAGTGAAAATAATTGCACCTCTTTCACAAGTCTTGCATCTGTATGACTTTCTAATTCATTAGAGTGAATAACAATGGCATAAGTAATAAAGATTCAAGATTGTGCTGCTTATTTTACATTGCATTAAATCTATAGTTTCTTCCTTTGAGATAAACATAATTCTCATTTTAGAAATAGAAAGTTATTGTTTTTTACACTTTACCTTTTTAAGTGATATTTTAAAATAAAAAAATACGGCTTGCAAACAGCTATCGAGCATAGCTTAAGTGCTTCTATCGACATTAGTCATAATTCATACTGATTATTTTTGTCCACAGGATATGACTCAGTTACATTTAAAGAGATGCAGACATGCGTAATTCACTTTGTGTTCTAGGTCAGAACATTCCTTCAAAGTGACCTGAGATGCTCTCTATTAATACTGTTTTGACAGATCAAAGACAAATTAAGTCTGACTCACCAGTTGACACAATATTTGTAATATCTATTTAATTTGTTTGCAGAGTTATTAAGTGTAGGTTGTGCTCACGATTATCCATGGACATTTGTATTATAAACCATTTAATCTGCTGTTACGCTGCATAAAAAGAAACAAAAAGCCTCAGCAGAAATTAATGAATTATGAACTAAGTTTATACAGCTAGTAAAGTCATCAGTTATTCCATATCCTTAAAATTTTTAATAATTTTCAAAGTTTTTGAGTTAATTTTCAAGTTAATTATAAATCTCAGTTGAGTATTTAAATGAAGGCTCATCATAAACTTAAATATTAATATTAAGTTTTGATGTCTATCCAGATCTCTTCTGGTCTGGCAGCTCTAAGTTTGCTTTTGCCATAATTTGGATCTGTCTTTTTTCCCTCTTTTCTTTTCTTTTTTTAATATATATTATTGGCAGCATTAAATATTATGCTGGATGTTATCATTCAGGACTCAATACGGCCCATATTTTATCCTTAACTGCAACCTGTACTCATCTTCCTGTCATGCCACCGTACAGGAGCAGCGATGGCTCCCATGCTGCACTGTCTTGAGGGCAATGGGTGTGGCAGACACAGGTTAGGATTGTCATGACTGGTATGCGGTTGATCTTGTCGTTGGAACATTGGAACTTCACCAGAGAGGTCTTGGTTCTGTGGGGGGTGCAGCAGCGCCCATCTGTGCAGGTACCGCAGAAGCGAGGCTTGTAGGCCAGGAGACTGGTGCAGTTCTTATGCTCAAGGTGAACAGCTTCGTTGCTCCTCACCACCCTCTGGCATCCCCTCTGTCTCTGCTGGGGCAGGAAGAAATACTAATGTTATATTATAACTACAGAAAAGGCACTTATTTTCTTTTTGCTATTAATAGTATCTATTATGCTAACATGAGTTATAGTGCTCAATTTAGCTAAAATGTTTTAGCATTGGATAATCAGGAGGCTCCTTCAGAGACCTTCTGTTCTTCTACTGTCTAATGTATATTTCTAAGGAGCTTAAGGGATTATGTGCTAAATTTATTAATTATTGAATGAATCTTACCATTAGTGCAACCTGAGTCAATTGTCCCTGCAGGTCTTCACAGGGTCTAATCATACACAGCCGACTTTGCTTCACCATCTCACAGCGATTGTTCTTGTTTGTGACCCTGGTGGAGACCCCCATGCCACATGTTTCAGAGCAGGCCCCCCACTCTGTGGTCTGCTCAATGCAGTTTAGCCTGGGGTCCCAGCTTCCAAAACCTACAGTTTCTTCTTGACGAAAGGCTGAATGAGCAAAACAAAGACAATAAAGGGTTAAATTGTGTTAAACTGTCCTACTGTCAAGGAAAAGAAATCCTGGGAGACGACAGACTTGATTTTCCCAAGTACTTGCTCAGTGTACCTTTTCTATCAAACTAGTTGAAACATAGAGAAAACATGATTAATTTATTCCTCTTATTTCTCACTCTCCACTGTTTCCTATTTTTTCTCACTTATCTTTTGCTCCTACATTAGTCTGAACACTGAAATATGAAAGTCATCCACTCGCTCACCAGCCATGGCAAAGCCTCCCAGTGCACTTGCTTCAGTCTGGGGCTCACACACCCACTTCTCACAGCATTCTCCAGGAACCTGGACCTTGCGTGGGTTTGGACAATCGGGCCCAGGAAGCATAACATCCAGGTTGCAGCGAGGAATGCAGGCTATCTGACCATTCTGGCACACACACTGGTATTTACAGCTTGGGAAGAAGATCTGGCCATGCTGATAGACTAAACCCTCCAAAACGCACACGTTACCCACAATGACTGGAGGAAAGAGACAAAACAGCAAGATAATTTTTTTATTTATAAACCAACAGCAATCACCAGGATCGACATGGCTAATGACGATTATGTGCAGCCAACTCACCTGCACAGATGCCAGTTCTCTTGTGAACATCCACTGAGTAATCACACTGCAGCCCTTTAATTGTGTCACAGGGTTTCATCTCAGAGCATGCTTGACCTTTTTGACCTGCACAAACCAGACAGCAGGCACAGTCATCCAGGACCAGGGGTGCCCCAGAGAGACAAACGGGAAGCTCCGCAGGACACAGGCATCGCCGAGGACACATCTGAGCCCAGATCATTGTGAATGTCTGAGTGGAGGACAGAATGGATTTGTTTTAAGGTCCCAGAGTCATTCAAGATAACCAAGGGTGACTGAGCATTTCCTATATTTTATATATTTTTCTCTTGTAAATAATGTACAACCAAAAAACAAGATGTTGACTAAACTTAAACTTTAATTAGACTTACAGTGTTAGCAGCAGAAGTAAATTTATTTCTTACCTGTGCAGTCATTAAAAAACATAAAACAGCTAAAAGATTTGTCATCTTAGTCTTGGTTCGGGAGTTTTAATCTTCTCAACACTGTAGAAATGCAGAAGGCTGAACTCTCTTTGTCGCTGTGGCTCAAGACTCAGGAGAGGAGGACCTTATATACCAGAGAGGTCCTGCTGCTGCCATGACGACAGAAAGGAAGGAATGGTGAAGGGATTGAACAGATTTGGGTGAGGTCGAAAGTCACATTTTGTTGTAAAATTCCTTCAAAGACGTGACGATCAACACAAAATATTTCTAACATCCAGCTGTTTTAGTTTACACATGACATGGTCATTGTCAATTAGTCATGTCTGGTCGGTGCTACATTGGATCATTCAATAATTCACACAACTTTACCTCAGTACTTCCCCTTAGTGTGATGAAAAAGTACTTACCCCTTAATTTTGGGGGTTGGAGGTTTGGTCAAATACTTTACATCACATTTACGTTTGTCTGGTTTTCTACACAAATCATCATACTTTATTTTTGGTTTTGCTCACTTCATCTTTGTGTGATTTTTTTAAATCTGAAATTTACTTGCAAGAAAAAGCAAAACAGAATAAATCTATAACGTAGCAGCAATGTGGGTTTGTTCTTTGCTGAAGATTTCCCTCTTTGAATAATTGTGCATTACATGCATCCTGCTGGTTTCCTTATTTTAAAACCTTTGACCTCCTCCATCTGGTAGGTCACAACGGGAAAACCTCTTTTTCCCTGAAGAATTGCTTCTGTTTCTTTAAATAGATTCACAGTGGAAATTTATGTCAAGGATGACTATGAGGCTGGAAATAACATCACTGTCGGCACATCTGGTTGAAGAAGTTTCAAGGTTTTCTTTCAGCACCTATTTTTCCAGTTTTATTTTGAAAAACCTGAAGGTACAGCAACAGCTTTCACAATCTGTATTTATGTCCCAGATGTTAAGTACTGCTTATGCAATGCTAAACTTGAAGCACCTCAACCAAGCCCACATATCAATATAGGACGTTTGAACATATAAAAAAACTAAGACGTGATCTGTGGAATAGTTCTAACTCCAGTTCAGAAATCAAATACGTTGAACATTAAATATAATTAGATTTTAGGCTGTTGTAAAATGTGAAAGTTATAAACTCTTTGTAGCCTGAATGTATTTCCAAAAGTAAATGCAGGAGGTCAGCGTTTTTACATTTCTGTTTTTACTGGATCAAGTTTATTGTCTTTTCATGCCAAACTGAAGACATTTACTTGACTTTAGTTTGGCAGAGTCAAACATCTATATGCCATGTATAGGCATATACATGGCACTCTCAGTGCTACATCTGTATAGGATTTCTTTGCTCACTTCCTTGGAAAATATTTACCTCCAAATGCATTGAAAAAGTTTGGCATAGACTTGCTGCTCATTCACAGTAGGTTTCCACAGTAGGTTACCACTTTCTTTGTACAGTTCTGACTGAATGCTTGCTAGCTTTGCCAAAATCTTGATTCAGTGCTCCTTCAACTCCTTGACCGTGGAAGTTGAAGAATGCTAAACTTCACAAGACGGCTTTGTTTGTCTAGTCTGTTGAGATTTCTGCTTCTGTAACCCACGTAGTGTGCTACAATGTGTGCGCTGTCCCTCTCCCAAATTTTGCAGCCGTACTTAAGCCAAAAAAAGTAGACAACTCACAGAAGCCCAATGAAGTAGTGTGTAGTGGAAAGACACCTCACACATTTGAAAAGTGTGTTTGAACATATGAAACATTTGAAAAGATCCCTCATCCAAAAAAAGGGAAACACAATTTTGTTTGCTATGGGTGTACATGTCAGTGTAAAATTTCCTATCATTTTAGATGTAATAAAAGTGTGTCTTATTATCATGTAATGTTATTCTGTCATCAAAAATGAACTTAAAGTGTTTAGATTCTTTCATAAAATCCTTGATTCTGCTGTGGCAGGGTTGTAGCAGCAGCAGAAGATGTTGAAACTTTACTCTTTGTGCTATTCAGATATTTGGCGTTTACCTCCTAAGTGGATTTGATGTTGGAAAGATTTTTGTCATTCTCCAATTTAGACAATTTAACATTAAACAGCAACAGGTCACGTGATATAAAATATTTACTATCAGTGGCCTGCAAGCTGTTGGAGCTGAACTCCACTTTGGAGCTTCAAGCTGCCACCGTGTGGTCAGACCACACAGGGGATGCCTCTGTTTACATGGATACTCAGGCAACATGGTGCGCACAAACTGATGCTTGTGGTCAGCAGTGTGTGTGGCACAGTGTTGTGAAGATTCACCCCTTCATATATCAGATGTATATTTCACAGTTTAGTTTTATGATTTTTTTTTCATGTTTTTTATGTGGTACTATTATGAGTTTCATCCTGCAGCTTAAATTAATTCATGCTATAAAAAGCATGTTTTGACTTAGCTCACTAGCTTGGCAAACACTTGAGAAGACATCATTGTATTTTGATCTGGAAAAGAGTCTGCCACCTCACCAGCTGTAAGCCATATGCAACAAGTCATATGGATCAAAAACTGGAAGGAGGTCTGAAGAAGGATGCAAAGTTTGCGCTCTACATCCTAGAGTGATGTAATTATGGTCACATGGTGTTATAAAGCTGGACGCTTTAGAGTCACAACATGGGAGAATGTTTTTTTTGTATGATTTTTCTTTTCAAGTTTTACAAAAGTAATCTTGCCACAAACACTTTTACAAATTTTTGTCACACTAGGGCGATCAAATATTAGATAAATCAGCACATATTATCATATCTAAAAGCAAGAAGGAAATGTAAAGTTTATGTTTTTTATTTCCCCTTCAAATTAAAATCTGAAATGTGTGGCATACATGTAGTCAGGCCTTCTTGGTTTAGTGTTTTTTAACTACTCCCCAGAGTCAAAAGTAAATGGACTTTTAGGCTCATTATCATGCTGGAAGGTGAATTACTTCTGTGATCTCACGTCTTTTGCAGCCTTTTTTATGTTTTCTCCCTGTGTGACCATGTATAGCTCTGTTCATCATCCTATTGGTCCTGACCAAAATTTAACAGTGGGGACAGTACGCTTAGGGGGGAGTGTTGCTTTAAAACTTGGCATTTTAAAGCCAAGAAGTTTAATTTTGTTCTCATCTAACCAGAGACCAAATATGTGTACACTTCTATTTGGATCATCCATCGTCAGCTTAGGCAGGCGTCCATGTCGTTGTAAGTTTGGACTTGAGTTATTCCCTTCCTTTTCTGGAGTAATAGAAAAGGAAGGGTGTGCGAGAAGCTTGCCTTTTAAATTTTTTACTTTACAGCCTACTTTCAAACAGATTTTTTCTTTTGCTTTGACCCGTCTCTCCTGTCTTCCATGTCCAAAGAAATGTTTGCAATAAATTGCCAGTCATTCATGTGTCAAGTCTTCAGTGGTCATTTAGCTGTTTTTTACAAGCAGTGGCCAGTCAGTGGAAATAACAGCTTGGGGGGCCGCCACAAATCTCTCATCCAGCGTTTATTTGCGCCATGCCACTGTACATGAACTGAATCAGAAAGTCAGGCAACTGTCTTTTATGGTGGGTGGCTTTCCACTACTAAAACATATTGCATGGAAAAACCTCAAGATGCGTTTTGTGGGATGGGAAAAAATGTAGCATGCTTTCTCAAAACGTGAATTGGGGGGGTTCTTGAAAACCTTAGATCTCTGACACTTCTTTTATTTTGAAGTTTTTTTTGCAGTGTTGAAAATGAGCATACGGATTCATATAGAACTAATCATTTTAAATCCTTTCAGGAAATGCTGGAATCAGGATAATATATAACATCATAATATTAATTCTTTTTATTGTTTTTTTTTTTCCATAATAGCCTTATGTCCTGTCAGCCTCTTGAGGTAGGCTGAGCAAAGGCAGGTTCTTGTCCCAAATTCTGTGATGGTGCAAACTAAATATCCTGATGTTTCCATTAAGCTCGCTGAGCATAATAAATATGACAGAAACTGGAGCACATGCAGCAAAAAGTTCTGCAGTGCAAAGATTTTGGGATGAATAAAGCAAATAAAAAACAGTTACATTGTAAACTAAGAGCAGCTGTGGCACACCCTTTGCTGCAAACTCCAGTGGACAGCACTGTAACTGAAATGACTGCTTATTTAAAAATATATATAAATTTCAGTCCTGTTGCTAAATCTGAAACTTATAAACCAAATATATTTGGTTAAGAACAGTCAGTTTTACTTACACTTCTATGCTACACCAACAACCAGCGCAGCCACCTTTCTATTTATATTATAAAATATATTTTATTTATTTTATATTTATTTTGTATTTCTATCCTGTTGCAGGTGGTGCACCAATACCAATGAAAGCATTGGTGGGGGCCAAGCCAGATATAACTTTGTAGAAGTTACAACAATACAACAATTTATATTTTGCTGTGAAACTTTCATGGAGGTGCATGGCTATCACCTGATTTATTGGTGGCAATAACTTTGTTTACTTTGCATGGATGATACAATTGGTCCTGTCTTTGCATATCTATTTGCTCTCTTTCTGTTTACAGCACTTATCTTGTTTGCTGTTTACTCAAAAAGAATGACCCAAAGACAGACAAGGAAGAGTCTTGTGTCACTGAAGAGCTTGGCACCAGTCAATGTTTTCGATCAAAAAGCATGTGGTGCCACTTAGCAAGCTGCTCGTCTTTCTGCAAGCTGTTAGTTCATTTCCTCCACACTTAATGTGAGAACAAGCATTTGTTCCAGGCAGATTAAAACTGAAACACTTTAAAACTGTAAATGTAAACTATTTGCAATCAACAGTTTGTGGTAGCAAGCTCACAGCTGATCTGAGTCTACTTGGTGCTAATATGAGGAAGGTGAAGGTATTATAAATAATGATATGAACACGATCGTATTCATTTAAATTTGATTGAAACGCTCCCTGTGATGGACTGGTGACCTGTCCAGGGTGCATCTCGCCTGTTGACCACTGGAGATAGGCACCAGCACCACTCGACCTCATAATGGCGTGTTGAATAATGGATGAATGGATGAATGAACCGTTCCGTTTAAAGGCTACAAGACTGTAGCTTTGCCGCTAGAGGGCAGCATTGCACAGCATTAAAAACATCCTTTGCATTCTTTTCCACATGCAGTATAAGCTTGACAGATAAAGAACACCTTCTCAAATCTAAATATAGAATATATAGCTGTTGTCTTTCATTAGTTTATTAGTAGTATTGCATATATTGCTTATAAATACACATATTTCCTAGAGAGACAGTGCATCTTCAGACTGAGATTAATTTAAATGATATAGTTATTCCATTACTAACGGATACAGCATTTGCTTTAATGCTTCTGATGTTCAGGTCTTCAGTTCATATGCCAGGCTTTAAGTGAAGCTCTTAGGAAGATGTGATGCATTTTAAAAGTCCATTACTTTATAACTAAATGTTTCCTTGTCAGCCGAGAGTAACATTTGATGACAGCAGTTTCACTTTGAACTGTGTTTCTCAAGCCTGTTTGCAAAAAAAAAAAAAAAAAAGTGTGAACTTTTTAGATTACAAGTAATAAACGTCAGAAGTCATACTAGCAACACAGATTGTAACAAATTGAGCCAAATAATCAGAAAATACAAGAGTCAAACTAGGAGAGCATAACTAATTCTCCATCTAGTAAAATCTAAGAGTAAAGCTTTAGTCAATTTTATTTCTAACTTTTTACATAAAAATAAAAAACAAATGACAAAATAAAATATACTATAGAACGACTGATTCTGAGCCATTCAGTGCTCTAACCTTGATGACAATTTGTTTCATTCAGGTCTTTACTTCAGCCTTGCTGTAACTGTTAACACCCACTGAGCTCAAAGTGTTTGCTTTACAGCAGCTGCATGCATCTCAGCCCCTCCTCCCACACAAACACAATCATAACCCATCACATGTACTGCAACACTGTATACAAGAAACTAAAGCCATGTCCTGTACAGTCAAAATACATTTAAACTATTCCCGGTGCTGGTAGTCTGTTTAATTGAAATACACATAAAAATCACACACCATGTTGGCTTTGAATCCAAGTGCATCTCGGTCTGGTGGAGAAAGCTTTTAGGTCTGCACCATTAGGTTCCTTTTAGCCACTGAAAGGATTTCCAGCTACACGGTTTACATTTTTTCTCAAACTTGGAAAATGGCATCTCATTCAGCTGAAAGTCACAAAACATTTAAATTTGAAGAATCTGGAAAAAATTCATATTTATCAACTATAACCTGAAAAAACATAAAATACTTCTTTTAACCCTTTGGTTATTGAGAAAATGTTCAAAACAAAATGTTTCATTGCATGCAGTATTTTCTCCTGCAATTAAATCCATACATTTTGTTGTAAACTTTTATAGATTCAAATGCACTTGACAGATTTTATTTTACATTTCTTTATAATATCCAGTGGAGATACTGAAGGGAAAGAAGACAGACAAACATTAATATTCCATCACTTGTCATCGTTTATTTTCTTTATAGCCCATTACTGTATATTATGCACCACACAACATACCATTACATTTTTATAGAAACATGCAAATGTAAAAGCCTCTACAGAGAACTTTATATTCTGCAGATTTTCACTTTAAGAGCGATACTTTCACCTTTAAAGTTACCCTTTAATTGCAAACATCTTACACCAGCAAACACAGACCTTGTACTGCCTTAGACTCTCCATTAAGTCAGAGAGTCTAATTTGTCATAAAGTTCATTTTATTATTTAAGGATTAGGTTAAACTTGATGCATGAGAAATTAGCAAGATTATGTGGATAATATTCCATTATTATCAATTATACATCATACAGTCAGTGTTTCATACGAGGGATATGACTTAGGGCTTCCTAAGGTGCTGGTTTCACTCCCAGACATAAAGCCAGCTCATTTTTCTGAATCTTCCCGTCCTTGTTGACGTCGCAGTGATTCAACAGAACAGCTCGCAGTTTGTCCAGATCAGGACCCGTCAGATTGGGCTGAAGTAGACAGAAGGCAAGATGTAGAGCATTGACTAGTGAATGACAGATTAATAATGGAGGAAAAATGTTTTTCTGTTTTTAGCTTTTCATCAGGAGGTCAAACACATTACACCCTCAAAATTAAGAGGAAATTCAGGTGCAACAGTAGACCCCAGATTGTCCATAAGTGACACTGAATCAAAAAATTAATTCATATACTTGCATAAAAGTCAGGAAATGTCTTTGAAAATGTCAAAAGAATAGTTTGACAAAATTCTACAGAGGAAAAATAATAACTAGGACTCCTACCCTGACAAGCCCCATCATGTCTTTGACAAACCCATCCACCTCAGGACCTTCCAGGGCTCCGGTCTTACTCTGGAGATGGATAACCAGAGGGAGAGAATATAAGAAGATAGAAGGCGACTAAAAGACGGGACAGTGACAGAATAACCTGGCTTCAAAAATATAGTTTTAGGCTTTTCCAAAATCCCAGAGAACTTCAGTGTAATTTTTCCATGCAGAATTATAAAAAAAACAAACAACAAATCAATGTAATAAAAGCATTATGATTGACCTTAAAAAAAAACTTATAGAAAAATAAGTTTTCCCCCAAAAACCTGATCTAAAGAAATTGCTCCATTTGAAACATCTGAAACCTGAACAAAATTCAGGCTCTTTATGGCAACGGTTCAGGGAAGCAGTACTTGTTCTCCAGCTAAACTCAGATCAGATTTTGTCCATTCACATTTTGCCTAGTTTGATAAATCAGGTCATACAAGTATAAAAATTAAGATGCAAGTCTTTCACACTCTGTATTGCATTAACATTAACAGCATTGGTATTGCTATTCTGAACAGCGTCTCTGTCAAAGCCAACAGGTTCAGTAACAAAACTGGTGACCTTGAAGCTTTTTATTCAAAGATTACATTGTGCATTAGCAGAAAAAGTTCTCAGGAATTTGGTTTCACAATCAAGATGCGAACTTGTTCAAGAGTTCTGATTTTACATAATATAATGAACCAGAGTGTGACTTGATCACATTTCGGCCGTTTTATCTTATTGCGTTTTTATTATGCAAAATTAACAAAGTAGATTGATTTCCTGCGTGCAGTACTTAATGTTACAAAAAATCCATTTGTAAGATGTTCATTTACATTTTTCCTTTCATTATTTGTTGCATAACCTACTCACATGAAAGGGATGATTTAGCAGAAAACGATTTCCCACAGAGTTTCTTAATGGACTTACAACATCATAGTGGCAAAAGATCTTCTCAAAGTCCCTCTTCCTCTCCTCTTTACTGGAAGCCTTAAAGAAAATTAGAACATGTGGCTTTAATCAAAGAAATATGAAGATGAAACGAGATAGGTGGGTTTATTTTTTTCCATTGGTTTTTAAAAGGGGCTGTATTAAGTAAAGTCAATGTTTTTGAGCTGTAGACAATGTTATAATGTCACTCCTTCATCAAAACATACCTGGAGTGTTGCTTTGATTTTCTCATCATTTAATCTCCCCTGTTAGCAAGGGGAGCAGTGGGCCAAATAATTATGGGTTTAGAAAACAAGTGGTGAATGACTCTGTTACACCACAGAATGGTTCTGCCTCTCACAGCACACCTCCACTGCGTTTACCCCACATTGCTCCTTCAGACTAGCCAGCAGCAATTAGCAAACATCTGGTGGAATCTGCTGAATTCAGACAAGCTACTTCTCAGTGAAACATTGGTCAAAAATATTTTGATGGTATTTCTTAATAGTGTTCCTTGATAGAAGAATATTGTTGTGATGTGCTGAAGGCTGTGCAGGAAAGAGCAAGAGCCTCTTCAAGAAACAGAGGCTCAATTCCAAGGTGTTAAAATGTGAAGTCAAATTTCTTTTAACTTAAGTTTAATATAAAAAGCATTTTTACAATAACTGAAGGTAACATTAACGTGACTGTGGTATAAAATGTCAATATGTGCACAGAAAATACATAATACTGCCCCTTTAGAAGATTAAGATACTTGCATCCATCTGGAACTGAAGTAGGAAGTTCTCTTCCAAAGCCAAGATCCTTCAGCATAAACCCAAGTATTAATTGAATTAATCATAACAGGAAATTTAACCAACGGTGATAAGTTTATAAAGTTTCAAGTAGTCAGCTTCTAGCACAAAATCTTTGCAGAAAGGTACCTGGCTAAATCATTCAGATCCAAACGGCCATCCTTGTTTTTGTCAAATACTTTCATCTGAAAAGAAACGATGTGTTAAATTTCAAAAGCACAGGAAACTGGTTTCTGCTATATGTCTGTTCAGTTCTCTAGACTTTTACAAAATGGAAATGTATAAAATTAGAAAACCTATGCAGCAGCTTAAAGTGAGAAGACAAACTTCAAATGTTGACTCTCCCCCAAAATTAATAAAATTGATCATACCAACAATGATTGTGAAAAAAACAATTGAAGTTTTTAATTCCCCTTTTGATTATTATGCAACAATCAAATACGATGATCCATCACAGAAAGATTCAACTCTGACAGGATATATATTTGAGTTTGTAGAATAATATTCTTCTAAAAGGTGAGATTCTCATCTCTGAAAATCTGCTCAATCAAAAAGATTAACAATAATTCTACAAACTAAACAAACAAAGCAAATACTGCCCAGTAAGTCTTAAGAGGTATGCAGTGTTAAAATTAACAATTCCTCTGAATAAAAAAAATGTTGTATAGAAACAGAGACAGTCAGTAAAGTTTTAATAAAATGTGACTATGTGTTGAGATTGTGGCAGATTTTTTTATACCATTGCATCTGTGTATTCTTCCAGTTTATCAGGGGACACTTCTTTGTGGTGCAGCTGAAATAAATCTTTCAAAAAGGCCTGTGAGACAAAAAACCACAAACAAATAAACATTTTCATTCATTGAGCTCGATTCCCAGCAGAAGCAACAGTTACTGAGGGAAAACATCCATTTGTACTCTCAGATCATTGCTGTTTATTCCATTCGACATTAATAAACACTTTTTATCCTCCATAACCAATACAATATAAAAGCTGTACAACTTACATACTTAAAGTACATTTTAGCATTAGTACAATTAGCCACGGCTAATTGCTTCCTGGCATTCATTACTACTAGGAAGCTTGAAGTTATTTTAGACCCTGTTGGGAATATCCTTTCCAAATAGTACTGTATCTTCAACTATTCATATTGAAAATGCAGAATGTTGAAGTAAGATGCGTCATATCTAAGATCACAAACAAAAAAACGCTCATCTTTGATGAGTCTCACCTTCAGCTCCTGGGCTGATATGTAGCCGCTGCAGTCGATGTCGTACTTCCTCCATATCTGCAGGAAGTAGATATGGAGCAACACAAATCAGAAAAAGTTATTTATAGGAATAGGAGATGATTTCAGCCGGTGAAGTAATTCCAATCCTTTTTAAGTTAAGAATGACAGAGCTCAATTCCATAATGAAAAACAATTCAAAAGGTAAACACATTGAACACAACCATAAAATAATATTACCAATTATAATATATAGTCTGACCACTGCAAAATAAAAACTAATTGAATAAAATGCAATGTTGACCACACATCCTGAATATTTTGGCTAGGACTGTGTCCACAAACAAATGAGAAGTTTCAGAGTCTGGGTTCCCAAAGTTCACAATCAAAAGTCGAGATGATTTCTATGAGAGGCTAAAGTTTTTAAACAGCACTAGCAAAGAAATAAGCAACATAAAACCAACCAAGTCAAACCAAACTAACATTAAAAAAAATCTCTGGAAAACAGCATGTACTCAGAGACAGTTACATCAGTGTTCTTCAACACTGGTCCTCAAGCCCTGCATGTTTTAGATGTTTACTGCTTTAAGACACCCGATTCAGCAGTTTGGCAAAAGCCTGTTAATTAGCCATCAGCGGAAATTAGGTTTACTGATGCAGGGAAACAAGTTATATACAGTCTAGCATGAAAAAAGACAAGTTTGCATTCAATAAACTGTCAAATTCATCCTATTAGACTGTACTGATTATTTATTCACAAATTCAGTTTTATGCATTCTTACTTTTTCAGAATTCAACATTTTACAAAGCAAATTTCTAATTATATAGAAATTTCTTCAAGACAGGGACCAATATATGCACCTTACAGAAATGTAAAGAGCTGCAAGATTAAAATGTGGGTTGGGTCCAAATTAACAGGCCAATCAGTCCAGAATAGCTGATTTACGTGGCAATACTTTCATCAACAGATGAAATGTTGAACTTTGTATGCTGCCTGGACTACGATGGTATTATAAAGCAAGTGAAATAACTTGGAAGGCAAAGGTGGAGTGATGCACTCGCACTGTCTTTTCTGGTCAATAGAAGAGCAGCACCATTTATCAGAGGAATGACTGAAAGAAGTAATTTTACAGAGACTTCACATTGATCTAGACAAGATATCTTCATGGATGTCTCAAGTAAATGTATTTTTAGAGGCTAGATTTATATCCAAATGCAACAGCATGTGGTTACCAGACCAAGAAACCTATTGAAGTAATCTACCACGTTATTAAGCAACGTCTTTTTCATGTTTATCTAAATGTGTGCATCTTCACCTTCATAAAATCAACGCTGTTGTCCAGTGGAGCTTCTCTTCTGAAAACTAACAAGAAGTTTTCTTCTTCAGGCAAAATCATGTTGGCCAGCTGGAAAACAAGACAGCAAGCAGAGATCTCAGTGAAAAGATGCACATAGTTTTGGCTTTTACAAGTCTGTACAAGCTTAATTTTATCTTTTATTCTTGGTAAGATGTAGGTTGTCTTACTTAGAACCATTTCCTGCTTAAAAAATAAACACCTCAACAAAAACTCTGCAGTCACATTGAAACATCTTTCTACAACTGGTGCAGAAGAAATCAATTCTTATGTATTCAAATTACTTTCCTTTTTTTAACCAGGTAAAACCCCACTGAGATCCAGATCTCATTTTCAAGAGGGAAGAAGTATGCAACAACCTGGTTATACAAAATGAAAACATACGCACAACTTTAAAACATAATACAAAACAATGATAGGATCATGCTGGATGTTTTCAAGAACCGCTCAAAAGAATTCCCAGGAAATACGATCAGACATGTTTAGTTCAGGCTGGAGCTGATTCCATGATGCATCTATGTATATATATACTAAATGCTTCATTCCATTTTTCTGTTCGAACATGTGGAACATGCAAAAGAAAAATGTTGGCGCATAAAGAACGGGCAGTAACAGATTGTTGTAGGTGATAATTTAAGTAGGCTGTAGTCGAGCTCAGCAGAGTTTCATGAATCAGTGGCATCAAGTGATTGTATCTCCACAAACTTAAAGGAAGCCATTTGACTTTTGATGTGTAAGATGCCTACCTGTTGCAAACCTTAAAGCACAATGATAGACAGTATTCAAGAACTGAAGACATCTGCTAATTGAGAAGGGGAAATAGATAAAGGTACCTTTAAAAATGAAAAACAGCAACTCGATTTTCTTAGCAGGACACCAGAACGGATGATTTACAAACCCACCGCTGAACGAATGCTGCACCAGCTGACCCATTTCCACTCCAGTTTCTTATTGAGTCAGCTTCACATTAGTAGATTAAACTGTACGATGAAAACGGTAGTAAAGGATGCACCCCATTAGAAGACAAAGATGAAGCCATAACAAGGACAATGCAACAATAGTGCTGTTTTCTGCAGAGATGTCCTAGAAGGCCTGTTCTACACACTTTATATGGATTAGATTTACTAACTATTTCAGCTCATTTTCTAAACAGATGACAGCTAAAAGCACAAAAGGGCCTCATCAAATAAGTTAATCAGATTATTTTCCAATTCATGTTTTTGTAAATGATGACCAGGTCAGCACAGCTCTAAAATAAAACCAGAAAGTGGTTTCCAAGGGCTTTGCTGGTAAAAATGACTTGACATGGCAGCTTTACAGCTGTAAACTGTTCAACACATTGGTCATAATGTAGTCACATTTACTAAGTTTGACTAGAGAGGTCATCGTTAAGCTTTTCTATACTCGATATGCTAGTTTTTACACTTCAATAATGGGGCAATAGCAGCTGAATGTAGTTAATTTCTCTTTCTTCTGATATAAGTGAACAGACACTGAAAGCATGCCAGCACTTTGTGCAGCTATGACAGGATCTTGTGGCTTGCAGATAAAATTGTTGACTTCCTCTTTGACTTCTATGCATCTGTAAAGACATCTCATTAAACAAGTTTTCAAGACTACTAAACCTTTTGTACGCACAGAATATCAAGTAGAAACGTGACAACAGTGGTGTTCAGTTGTGGAAACAAGTCCATTTAAAGATGCATTTCTGCACAAGATGGTTTGGAAGAAAATACTGTAACAGTAAACATGTAAGACAGAATGGTTGTAAATTTTGCTTACCAATGGTCTAAACATCCTGTTTACACCAGCAGCTTTCCTTGTTTTCCCAGAAAGTATTAGTAATCTGAATCTTGCGGGTATTAAATTAAAAGTTCCTCTTGCCTTAAAGCATTATTGGTAATACTTGAGGATATTAGAATTTGTAATGTGCTGTTATTAAAATGGAAAAAAAACAAACAAAAAAACTGTATGCTGCACACAAATTAGGGCATTTTAGCTTTAAATTTCATTTTGTTAGGTTCAGTTTTGTTTGGCACCTTTGGGAGACATCGTGGGCCACGACTATGAGACTGCAGTCCCTTTGTGCCTCCACTTTAATATAAAAATCAATCACCATGGGTAAAAAATTTCTTGCATGTGAGGTTTTGTTTCAAACATCCATTGTGTTTTCACAACCAGTGACAAAGTAATATTCTGCATTATGCTCAAATCTACTATAGAAAAAAAAGGTGAGTGCTTCTTTCATATCAGTTTTCTCAAAAAGTCCAGAAAACAATAAAACCTGCTCAGGTTTCAACTGATCCAAACAGGTATCAGAACCACAATGAATTGAAGATGAAATATTTAAGCTTTACTACAAAGTCATACTTGAAATTTCACCATTTATATGCTCACATTTTAAATTTAACCAGAAATAATTACCAAGAAAAACATGATAATATGCAGATATAGATTAACTAGTTTATTTGCAGAAAGCAGAAGGACGTTGATTTCATTGCTGAGTGAACGAAGAGGGAGTCTCCTGGACCCACGCTTAATAAGTTAAGCCACAATAACATTGTAAATTATATAAATTAACATTTTTAGCATTTACATGACATCTTCTCAAAGTTCTTGTGACATTACAGCTCCAGAACACATCGTTCCTAACCAGTTGGCTGAGGAGGAACCTAATTATTAACCTATTAACCTTTAAATCCAATGTAAAATCTGGAACATTTGCCTAATGGATTTATTGGATGATTTCTTTCTTTTTTACAACAGCAGGTTTTCTCAACTTTTGCTATAACTGACGCAGTAGGTGTTATGACTATATTCTTCATATATTTTGGTTTGCATTGAGATAATGTAACATGCCATAAAAACCAAATGACAAAACACTTAAAGTATCCCAATTAATACCCATACGTTCAAAGTTTTTCTAAAAAGAGAAAATTATTTAGGTTAGTTTTGCATGATTATTAATTTGTTTTTTTTTTTTTACATTTTACATAGCATTTTTAAATGGTTTTTGCAGAAATTACCTTCAGTAAAGATATAGTGGTCTGAAAAATGTGCTTAAAAAATTATAGCTTTGGCATTAAGGGACACAATGAAATAAATCTAACCAATCAATACATAAAACTTCTAACGTAAATTGATTTAAAGTTACAATCATATCGAGCTCTTCTAAGTAAGATCAGAGCAGGTAGATTTGAAATATAGAGCTTGTTGCTTGTTAAACATCTGAAACTGCTTCTACAGCACTTGTTGGAACTGATTCTTGGCAGGAGCTGTGAGTTATGGGTTCAGAATGGATTTTGAAAAAAAAAAAAAAGTCAGCCAAGCAGGGGTATACCATGTTGAACTCACCATTCCTGCTTCAACCACAATAAATCACTGTACGTAAGAAGCCACTAATTGAAAACGCATATTGATTTCTTCCTTCAATCATAGAGGAAGCCAAGGCCTTTAGTTCTGTGGGTGCAATTCATCAAAGGAGTGATCCCAACAAATAGTTTCTGTCCTCTGGAATAAACAATACACTTAATTACTTTGGAGAGGAGTATGTAATCTTACACTATGAGATATCCTGATTAACCAGACTGCAGCCTTGGGTCAATGTGAAAATAATAAAGGTGAATTAAACCAGTAAGAATCAGTTTCAGCATATCATAAATTTCTAGATAAAACTGAAATAAGCAGCATTAAATTATTAAATGCTGCTGTAAGATGGCTTGGATGGCAGTTCTTTCATATGTTGTACAACACTGGTGTTAGTTTTAAATGACTTTAAGAGAAAGGTGGTTGATTAAAAAGGAGTGGGGCTGAAGATGATACTGCTGTAGAATAAAGAGGAAGTAGGCTCAAAGCAAGCAGCTTTTAAATGCGTCATGTTCACAGCAGTCGTGTCAGGAGGAAACTGAAGTTACAGAAAAGAGGGTCAAAGCGTAATAGTAGTTATATTTTAGAGTAGCTAAAAAACAGTTTTAAAATGTATGCATAATACAAATAACACTATAATCCAATTTGTCCAAATCACAACCAGTCCCAAAGAGTTTCTGCTTATGTAGCCTTGTTGAGACAACCACTTTATTGTCAAGCCCAAAGCCTTAGATGCCACACTGAACAGCCTTCATAACATAGTTGGACTAAGATATGTGCAATTAAAATTATTCAGCTGTAATTCTTACAAGAGCAAAACAGTTATTAAACTTTTGATGATTTGAAAAGGTAAAGTCAGAAATATACACCTGAAGACAGATGAGTACTGCTCAACTTATTTTACCTGGTCAAGATTTCTGTAGGGATGCAAAGTGACCATGCTGACCAATCTACTGCTAAAAAAACCCCTAAACGATAAGCACGAGAACATCAGTCTGGATCACAGAGCAACAGGAGAATATGGCCTGGCCCAATGAATGAGGAACAAGTGGCTCCAGGATGGATTATTGGAAGAAGGCAAGCTGATAGAGCTTGTTTATATCAGCTTGCACAACATTTTGTACAAGCTGATATGCAGCTCATATATAGCATTAGCTGGCCAGCATTTGTCTTATCATCGAATTATAATCGGTCCTATTTCAGATCTGCTGCTTAAATCAAACAAACTTGTGCCCAAACCTTGCGTACTACCATTCATTTTTGTTTAACTGAAGCAGCATTCTGTTAAAAATATCTTTAAAATGGCTTCTGACTAATATAAATGAGGCATGAGCAATAGTACCTCCTGAATCTGTAGTTTACCATCAGCAGTCACATCGTAGGCGGACATGAACCTCTGCTTCAGTCTCTGAACTCTCTCCTCAGTGGGTTTTTCCTGTGAAAAAAAACAGCAAATCAAAATTAATCATCACTGACTTTCAGTTTTGTTTCACTCCAAACTAAGGGTAAATTAAGTCATATATATTCTACTCAATTTTAAACCAGACTACATAAAAAAACAAGACTACACTCCAACTTAGTCACATTTGTTTTTAGTATCGTCTCCATGGATACACCCTTAATCTAAGACTTTTTTCCCCCTCAAGGTCTGCTTTTTGAACTCAAGCAAACTAACATGCAGTTGACCCAAACCATGTCATCCAACAATAGAAGTTGTTTGACATATCCAATAAAGCATGCAGAAATAATCCATTGCCTATTTGGCTCTCTGCAAATCAGCTGTCCCAAATTGACTGCTTGCTTCATGAGTTGCAGAAATCAGTCAATAACATTTTTAAAGGATATCACTGTGCAAACAAAATACCTACTCTAACAAAGTCAGGTGGCAGAATAATTGTAAAGCGCTGCAGAGAAAGAGGTAAGACTGACAGCAATACTTCAGTTACCATGTGACCCTCTGGTCTCAGGTGTAATAAATCCCACTAATCAAGCAGCAGTAGAGTCCTGACATCTCCAGAAGGGCTCCTGCAGGGGTCAGCAATCCCCGTCCATACAGTTTCAGATAAAAATAAATAGCAACAAACTACTAGCACTTAGAAAACAGGGATAGAATAAAAGCATATTAAAAAACAACAGTTTGAGACTGAGATCCACTTTTTCTTTGTATGTTAGTCTGAGTTTTTACAAATATTCTATAAAACTAATCTCAATTTAGGATCCAGTCACATTTGAAGGTAATTATACTTTCAGGTGCTGAAATTATTCTACTTAGCAACCAACTTTCCAAATTGCTCACTCTAATTTCCAGTCACCTTCCTGTAGCTATGGGAACATGTTGATCCATGGTGCTTAAGCCTGAATGATCACTTTGTGCAGAGCAGAGTCTGCAGACCATAAGGTGCCACAGAGTTATCACAAATCAAGATCAAGAGACAGTCTATAAGGGTCACTCAGACAATGACACTGAAAACAAAGGCAAGCATAACATCTGGCTGCTGATAGGTCTTAGATAAATACAAATACATATGTAAAATTATACAGCAAAAAAAGTTAAACATCATGTGATGTGCTACTTCCCCAAACCACCTGCAACATTATGAACACATTTTGTTTAAACTGAATGATTCTTTTTTTTTTTTTTTAAGGATTTTTTGGCTCTAGTGGCCTTTATTGAAAGTAGCTAGACAGGAAATGGGAAAATGAGAGGGGGGGAAGACATGCAGCAAATGTCATCAGGGCGGGAATCGAACCTGCAACCGCCAGCATGAGGACTAAGGCCTTCAATGTGGGTTGTGCTTTGCCCCTGCGCCACCACAGCACCCAATGATTCTAACATAATTTAGATGCAATCATACAAATTTCCCATCTTGCCTCAGCAACAGTTGCTTGACAGATTACTTTATATTTTAGCCTCGGTTCAAAAGAAAATATAAAGAATTCACAGTCTTTGATGTGTTCAGGTGAAATGGATAAAAACTGTAACCCAATACACTATTTTACTGTTTTTTTTTGTTTGTTTTTGCACCCAAACTGACTGCATTTTAAATTTCAAAACACATAGATTTGTCAAATCAGAACTTTACAATTACTAGGCATTTTCTTTCTTTTTTAAAAGCATAAATCACTGATATTGACTTGTTTAAATGTTATACAGTTTGCTGAGTTAGTTTATGTCTCTTCATACTTGATATGTTTCCGTCTTTGTCAGAGGTGTCACTGCGGTTCCCTTTTTCTGTTCATGTATCCTTTTGGTTGTACAAAATGTGTGTGCGTGTAGTTTTAACCTGACAAAATGTTAACTCCACATTGGATCAAATTTCAAAACTACTGATGCAGCAGTACAGTAGAATGAACAGACACACATTATATTGAAGTAAAAAAAATAACTGACAAACCACAGGAACAAATAGCAACAAAATGATGCACAACTTTAAATGGCAGACAGAGCAGATGGGACGGCTGTGCAGCGTGCCAGAAATCCATTGAACATCATCCCTCCTGAGGGCATTAGTGGTGGAAAGCAAACATCAGAAAGGAAAGAGTAATATAAGTGTGGTAATCTGTTTGTCTTAGTGCAACCCAATTAGTATCCAAGGGAGTCTGCTCAGAACGCTGAAGAACAACAGGCAGTGGATGTATGCTTATTGGAGTTTCCATTAAAAAAGGGCAGAGAAAGGGCTCGGCCATTACTCAGCTTAACCACATTTAACTTTGCTCTGCAAACATGATGTGTCATTAGTGAACATGGTCAACAGGCTATTTTTCTCCATTTCTGTTTGGAACTGTATCGACTTAGATTGTTCTTTGATAGTTTTTAAATGTGCTGTCAGCATCACTACAGCGACCTCGCCCATTCAGACGGCTGCAGACATCTTTGGCTACGCAGACAGCAAAGGTTTATCATTTCTGCTCACATCACGTTTTTTTTTCCAGGAAATGATCCTAAGCCTTAATTTTCTCACATGCGCTCCATAAAGATATGAACTTATTAACCGTTCAAATAGGGAAAACGACAAAATGACAACTTCATAGACAATTAACCACACCACACTGCTGCTGCTTTTAGGTTGTACAATTAGAAACACATGCAAATGATGCCACAATTTGTTGCTTACAGTCTGTGAAAGTGTATTTATAAATTAGTAGTATATTTCTGCAGATAAAACATTCACTCACCTGTGGCCCCAGTCTTTTCATCATGTGGCGGAAAAACTCATCCAGCTCTTTACCCTCAATGTAGCCATTATCTATAAGAACAAGAACAGAAATCAAACAGTTGGGATGTGTAAGCAGGTAGTTTTTTTTAGTTTGTTTACAAAAAGTAGATTCATAAAAGATTTTCCAATAATAACCCATAAAAAACCACTTATTCTCTTACTTTTTCAGTACATACTTATTTGTAGCATCACAGTTGCCTCTACATCCATGATATAAGAAAACCATCTAAGGTCTAATAATGCAAGCCCAGCAAAATGGTCCAATCTGAAACTGCTTTATATTAAAGAATATTGAGATGACATGAAATGTCCTCACCATCTGCATCAAAGTGTTGCCAGATTTCCAAGAAACCTGCTGCATCCAGGTTGTCAAAGGAACTCTCCATCTTTCCAAAGAAAAGGAAGCTTGAAACTTTTACACGTAAAAACAAGGACGTCTGAAGAGATGAACTGTGCTGCTATGCTCAACCGTCTGCTTGCTTGACATATGCTCTCTCAACTAAAAACCACACCTCCTTCTTCTGTATGTCAGTAAGTCAGTCTGTTAATGTGGGATTTCACAGTACAACACATATGCGCCATCTAGTGGAGATCTTGTTACCCTGTAAAGCAGAATAAATTCTCTTAAGAGGCTGACTGGAAATGTACTAAAAATGAGACCAATGAAAACATGAAGGAGAATGTAAAATAATTTTAATCAGTATTAATAGTTGCATAAAAACTCCCAACACAAGGATGATTAAAACATGCCAAGTCATGACAGAATAAGAAACAATTAAATTGAACCAAACATTCAATTTCTATCATGTAGTCCCAGGTAAAGTTTGTTTCATTTTCTAAAACATGTTCTATGTGACAACAAACATAAAAATCGACAAAGAACATCAGCCTTCAGTTGCTTTATTTTATTTCAAATAAGTTACAAACGGATCCCTAGTATAGTAGTGCACTTAGTACCAAAACAACAGAGGATTTCATGTTTTCACATATGCGTGTGAATGTGTTACATTTGCTTATGTTACACATACATAAAACACACGGGCCCTATATGTAAGAAAGCACATATGTACATACAGAAAAACGCACAGCCACATCATGCAGTCACATACAGACTGGCACGTCTAGACCGAATGCTACCGAGTAAGTTTGTACACTGAACAGCAACAGAAAGAACCAGATGCTCCTGTTGTTGAATGATTCTCAACGTATTTTCAGTCTCCATCACAACATAACAGAAACTCTGCTGCATTTTGCTGCTGCTGCTACGCCAAAAAGAATAAGTCAGAAATGGTAACTGCACACAGCCAGATATGAGTGAATTAAATTTAAACAACATGCAATGTAGAAGCATCCTGTCATTTTTAGCGTCCAGAGACACTTCAGAGACAAAAATGATGATTCCGTAGTCATGTACATCCAGGACAGACTGACTATATACATCAAAAATAATATCTGCAAACCGTGAAGAGTGACAAGAAAATGACATCATCAGACGCCACATTGTGGAAAAGGTGCACTAGTCAGAGCTCTGGCCCCGAACAACAAGGGGCCAGAGCTTGTTGTCAATCTGAATCTTTTAAAGTGAAAGAAATAGTCTGCACAAACAAATCCAACACTTACTAATGAAACTTGGTCATTTAAAGCAAAATTTGTGATCTGGGATAATATTTTTTTCTTTATTCTTCTTTTGCAAATTTTCAAGAAAAACAAATAGGAATGAAAACAACTTTGATATTTAAACATGAAGCAGGATTTAGACTCTGGATCTTGTTTCAAGTCTTTTTGTCAGGTTTTAAAGTTGACTTGGATTCCGCCCGTAATCAAAAAAACATTCAATGTGTTTAAATAAAACTTAAGTTTCAATTTGATAAATCAAAGATCGCAGCTCTGAAAAGTCACTCTTCATTGTTTTCTGAAATTTTGGATTTTATGAAACTTTTCTGCAGACATGGAAAGTGTTTAAAATGTGATTCAGGCTGCATATTTAAGAGCCCTGTACACTTTGCTGCATGCAATGACATCCACACAGTGGCAGAATGTGGACAAATGCCGACACAAAAAAAATGCTAATAATGATACAGCCATGTGCCCTGGAAATCTGGTATTGTATTTCATTAATCTATGTTTTTTATCCCAGCAACAATTATGTTTTCTTGTTTTTATTTCTTCACAATAGTCACAGAAAATTGAGAATCCAACACAATCAAGACATAGCAGAACAGAAACATAATGACCATCCCATACTGTGTTTGCATGGCATGGAAATATTTGAAAAAACAATCAAATATTTAAATTGTAAACAGTGTACTGTTAATCATCATTCATTAAACAGTTTTTTTATTACACAAATTCATTTTCAGAATTAGTCAAACTCTACAGCAGTGTGAAACAGGTATGTCGACTTAAAACCAAAACACAAGAATCGGCCAAGTTGATGCCACACAGTTAATATACATCCACCAACAGTTTACTTTCACCCCACACAGTGCATTATTGTTTTTTAAACAAGCAGTCCGATTGCCGCCTTTATTCTGTGCATTTCTTAATTCTTAGGCATCAAGGACATTTTCAAATTGCTAATCAAACAAAGCAAAATGAAGCAGACTTTAAACAAAACTTGTGTGCTGGAGTTCCTTCAGTGTTTTGCTTTTACACAAAGAACTAAGACTGTCTCGAACCGTCTTTTTCTATTGAGATGGCTTTATATAACAGTCCTCTTTTACAGTAAGTTCCTTGTTGTCACTGGATATGTAGAGCACCAGCATAGTCTTAATGAATGGGATTCGAGTCGTTCTAGGAGCAATTCAAATTCTCAATGTTATTTATTTGCAAAAATAACAGAAAAAAATAATAAAGAGTTCAAAATTTCTTTTCAGACATTACACTACAGATATGCTCCAGAAAGAACCAAACATAGCTCTTTATTGCACTTTAATTATATTCTCAATGCTCCTCTCCCAGATTAAATAATAATAATAATAATGTTTTCCACAGTGTTTGAATATAAAAGAGCAATTATTTAACAGTGCTGAAGCCATACTGATTATCAGTAAAGACAAAGTGTACCACAGTCCTCTCAAAGCAATAACACATCATATGGCCACTCCAGCTTTCACATGGAGTATTATACACTGTTGCTTAGTGTGCATCAGTCTGCAGCTCTTCCACTTATAAAGTAAACCACACATCTCTGATCTGTCTGTGCTGAGACACTCAGCTGAAACCTGTTTATTCCTGTAAATAATGACAAAAATAAATAAATTGCATAATCACTTTTCAGTCACTTCGAACCCTATTTAGTAACACATACTGAAAACAGAGTGTTATAAAATCCATCAAAAATATATTAGAAAGGGTCCTGATTTGCTAATATGTTTTGGCTTCAAGTACAGTGAAGTGGTATGGCGGTTATCGTTGTGTTTGGTCCCCGGGTATCAAGCTGTGGCAGCAAGCTGTAGAAAATAGTAGTTAGTTATAATCACACTCTCTCAAAGCACCCTGCTTTATTTTTTAGAGATTTCAAACTTTGACTACACTTCATGATTTATTATTTATGGTCTAAGTGAGCAGGACCAAACCCTGATGATTCATCTTCTCAGACCCTGAAGAGTTAGTAAGAAAAGTGAGGATGAGCAAGGTTGACAGCACATCTGGAGAAAAATGCTGTTTGGATCAAGGAAGCTCTCATGAGATGAAACACAGTTTTGGTTTTTGCTTTGGAGGCGTACTGCGTCCACTCCGGTCATATCCGCCATGCATTAAGGTCAAGACTGTGTTTCTGCTTCTAGAGCACAACTCATGCCTAACAGGTCTGACTTGCACTTTGTGGTCAAACTGGACCTGCAGGTATACATCATACTGTAAAAATAAATCATGGGAGATTTGTTCCCTTAGTTTTCTATAAAGGAGCCTGAGACTTGGTGAGTGGCTCATATTAGTATAAAGTCCTTGTCTGCCTCTTCCCCCGAGTCTGAGGACTTCTTTCTGGTTGCTTTGCTTTTGTCTGTGTTTGCACAGTTGTCCTTGGTTTTGAAGGAGCCTGGGTCATCAGAGTTGGTACAGTGAGGGCTGGATCTCTGAGCTGCATCTGATGCTGACTTCACTGAAAACAACAGACATAATAAAACAACACTAATAATGTAACTGGAACAAATGGAAAAGAAAAGTAAATCAAAAACCCATACATTTAAATTGATATTTTGCCATATTTCTATGACACTATTCTCAGAAGAGTTATGTACCATTTTATAAATTCAACTCTATTCTTTAATAAAAGACAAGAGCAGAAAACGGCAGAAAAATTCAGGGATCGAAATGTGTTCATTAAACAAATAAAAACAGTAATTGAAGCAATCTGTTTGTTTTTACTAAAAACAGCTGTCAAATCCCTACATGATCTATGTTCTGGTCTGCTTCATTCATGTTTTACAGAGCAAACGTTTTATTCATGTAAACAGCTTTTAAATTTCAGTAAAGTGAAACAACAAAATGTTATAACAGTACATAATCAGGCTTCAAGGTTTAAAATTAGCTAGTTATTTTTGCAAATGTAACATATATTTTAAGGATTGCTCCTTAAGGATCAATCCTTAAAACATGTATTTTAAGGATTGCTCGATACAAAAAGACAGTAAAAAAATACTTTGCATGTCTGATTTATGATGTGCAACAGATAAAATCCAGTTTTAATTAGCAACACTTTTGGCCTGAATCTATCAGTCACAATTGTCACTTGCCCGACATGCAACATGAGATCACAGGGGAACTAACTCTGTTAGATTAACGCAGCTAAAACTGTTCATGATTGGCTGCAAAGATTAGCGTCTGAAACTGAAACTTTCCAGCTGATTTTGCGACTCACCTTCCTGAAGGCTTTTGTTGGTGGAAACTCCGGCCTGCAGAATGGGCTCCTTGTCTTTTTCTGACATTGTCCTTTTTAGGGTGGAGGGGAGAATTTTGGGAGATACATGGCCGCTGCCGATGGGGGAAGCAGAAGTCTCATCTATGTGAAAAAACAGGTATGAAACAGAACTTTGTAAAATGTGGCTGTTTTTAAAGTGATTCAAAAAGCCTGGCAAGGCTGCAGACAGCTTGTGCAGACCTATGCTCCTGCTGCTGCTGGTCCTCGGCTTCTGGGGGATGGTGGGCCGTGCAGCCAGGGCTGGCTTTGCTCCTTGTGGCACTGGTGGCTTTGGGTTTACTGGTCCTGCAGGGGAAGTTGAGGAAGACGTAGATCTGAGGCGAGTGGAAGGTTCAGACTTAGCTTCACTACGGGTTGAAGACTTTTCTGCAGCAGCAGCATTGGCTTTACTAGCGGGACAACTGGAAATCTTGCTCTCGGTAGTTGAAGATTGGGACTTGGCTGTCAATAAATGCAAAAAAGACAAGAAAGAAGAAAAGAAAATAACTCTTTGAAATCACCACTAAAAACCATCTAAGTACAGTACCTACAGTGCCTTGCAAAAGTATTTCCTCAGAGTTGCCACATTTTATCCCAATCCAAACCAAACTTTAATGTATTGTGCTACAAAGTGGCACAAAATTATCAAGGAGAATAAAAAACCTAATTTTAAAAGGATTTACAAAACTCAAAATGCTTGGTGTGTATTTGTATTCAGCATTCTTAAATCATTACATTGTATGGTCATTAAAGCTCTTTTCAGTCAGTCTGGCTGGAAAATGTCTGCTGTAAGAACTGAAACCTTTTCAAGTCTTCCCACAGGGCCGACTGGCTACTCTGACATGAGGATGGATGATCTACAGCATTTTATTGCATCTTTAGTTGCACGTTTAGGTTTTTGATTCTGCTGGTAGGTAAACCAGATTTTTACTCTCGAGCAGAGCTGCAGGTCGTTGTAGTTACTGTAGGCCTCTCAACCTGGAGCTTAGCATCTTAGTAGGTATCCTGTATAATATACTCCTATCTCTTTCATTCATTTTCTTTGCTAAATTTTAATGATAAATTTCTCCTGATAGCTTACCTGCTGCATTGCTGTCAGGCCTGTCAGGGCTGGAAGACTACAAGACACACAAAGACAAAATATGGAATCACTGCCGATTACAAACAGATGTCAAGATTTCTCTTTAATGCAGTTTCCTGAAAGGACAGTACAGCTGGATCTCAGAGGATAAATGACCGACACAGTGAAACACCGAGGATGCAGCTCCTGTTTTCACAAAACAGTGCTCGCCCATTTCACCTGCACACACACACACACACACCCCCACACACACACACCTGGAAACAAACAGAGGGTTGGAGCAGCTCTAGGACTATTTCTCTGCAGTCTGAAAGTAATAATGTTGCAAACATGAAGGGATTTACATGGGGATGACTTGCTGAGGATAAATAAATCATCGGGAGGAAAAAGTGTCCTGCCAAAATTTAGAATCAAAGAAAAATATACAATTAGTGTAACTTTGCCAACAAAAATTTGATTAGACATTAATTTTATTCAAAGGTTCTGGATGAAGTCAAGAGCGTTGTGTGACATAAAGCGATATTGAGGTCATAGTTTTCCAGACTCGGATTTCTAGTTATTTATATGTCGTCGAGGTGTTCAAACTAGTGTACACAGAAAAATTAATAAAAGGTAAAATTCCTCATAGAAAGTGGATGGATGGTTTTATTACTCTCTAATCTAACACATGGTTTTTGCTCCTCCACCTGACGTTGCTCACCTTGTACGCTCTCCTCTCATGTTTTGCTTTCATCTCTGCCAAGAGGCCGCTTCCCATCATCTGCACTCCAGTGTACCTCTTCCCGCCTTGAGGACTTCCCCTGCCGTCTGAACCCTCCCAGGGTTCATCTATGGAGTCCGGAGTCCTCAGTTCTTCGGAGCGGTCTGAACTGCTGCTGTAGTCTGTGGGCTGTGAGCGGGTGGAGGAGTCTCTGGATTGGAGACAGTCGCCATTAGAGGAGTTGAAACTGAGGCGCACGTTAGGTGTGATCAGGTGTTAGCTATACCTCGACTTTGGTTCAGGAGGCGGGCTCCTGACTGCCACCTTTGGAGAGGAGGGCTCCTCTGGGATCGCAGAGGCTGCAGAAGCAGCTGCACCACCGGATGTTGGAGCTGCTTGACTTTTCTCTGACTTATCTGACTTATCTGATTTATCAGATTTGTCAGACTTATCGGATTTGGAAGATCGCTTGATGAGATTCAGAAATCCTCCTTTACTCTTCTTCTTTTCTCCATCTTGAGATTCTGAGCTCTTTAAGGAGCGTCTTAAAGCAGGCAGTAGAAGAAGCATAGCATGTTAGAGTCAATGCTAAACAGATGATGAAATACAATATAAGAATATGTTCAGATTTAACAAAATGGAAATGTGTTTATTTGGACTATTCTATCTGTCATTTTTTTTCAGCAGTTTCTCACTTTGAATCCATCTTGGTGACTTTCTTAGAAAAAAATTCATCCACTCCTTCATCCACTCTGCCCATGAGACCATTTTGTTCGCCACCATCTTGAGATGGAGTGTTGTTAATTTGCTGAAAGAAAAAAGGCAAAAACAAGAAAAACCCAATATCAATGATCTACTCTTTACCTGTTTATTTCAGCACTTGCAAGTCCAAAAACTTAAATTATTGACAATGACTTAATAACCTTTGACTGATATTTAAGTCGTAAAAGAGAAGCAATGTTTTACTTACCGCTACTTTACTAGAATGCATCTTTTTGTTCCTTCGCGGCCGTAGTTTGGTGAAATGCTGCAGTTTCTTCTCTTCCTCAGACGGCAGCTCTGCGATCGCTCCGGACGGACGCTGCTCCGCTTTGGGCCCACCTACAGAGGGAGTGGGAGGAGTTTGGGATGAAGTGGAGGCGTCTTCCATGTAGACGGGAACTTCCTCAAGGGCCTTGTCGAGATCAAACTCCATCTCTGCAGGTTTGAATATTGGTAATATTCTTAAACATGGAAACATGTGTCCATTTAATGAGCTCACACACCAAAAAATTGGAACAAATAAAGCACCCAGGAGACTGCTCAGAAGTTAAAATAAGAATATCATTGATACATTAAAGTTAATGCCCTGCGACAGACTGGCGACATGTCCAGCGACCCCAATGGTGTACATAAAATGGATGGATGGACATTAAATTTAAATTGAGAACGAAACAACTTACCAAAGGCACGAGACACAGGGCGCAGCATTCTGCTGTGAATGCTTTTCCTTTTCGACTTAGGAGTCATCTAGAGAGAACAGCAGAAATTAGTCATGCATCTCAACTGCAGGAAAAAGAAAATCATGATTTATAACAAGCATTTCTAGTACAATGCATGTGAAATCCATTAAACTCACTAAGTTTGTGCAAATTAAAAATAAATTAAAAACTATAAAGTATGTATTATCATCCACCAAAATATGGAGCTACAAACATGTCATCATGGACTCTCATATACTTTGTAGACTGCAGGGCAATGTGTTGTAACATTCAGTCTTTTATTTGTATAACTGATAGAGGTCAGAATATCATGTTTGCAAAACATTCCTCCCAAAAACCTGAGCAGTTTTGCAGGTCATTATTATAAAAACACATAACTTTAAAAATACCAACAGAAGACTGTAATTTCACAGTGTGTAAATCTTAAAACACTAACAACTGGGTAATATTGAGTGACTGAACTGCGATACATCTCTGGATCATAACATGCACTTTGTTCACAGTGACTTCTTAATGCATCCCATTTTGATTCTGACCCACATTCACATTGTGACAACGACAAACGGAACAGAGCAGTGTGACAAAAAAATAAAATAAAACAGTGCCAAGGTTTAGGAAATCTATTATTCAACCAGATGATAAGAAGAACAAATCACCATTAGTCAAATAAAGTGCATTTTCTGTACAGAGTTTTAAGCAGATGAAACAGAGCAGCTTAGAAGCCATAGAGGACTGTCCAGCAAGCAAGCACATTGAAGAGAGGTGAAAAATAAAGTAAGACAAAAGCGAGATAGAAAGGAGCGTACAGAGGGGCAGTACTGTGTTACTTACGCTGGTGCAGCACAAAGTCTCCAAGGAGCAAAGGTAGAAAGGGCAAGAAGGAACAGAAGATTGAAGAGAAAATAACACACCATAAGGCTTAAGGAGGAAAATGAAAAACTCATACAGCAAGAGAAGTGGAAGAAGAGGAAGAAACAGGATCAAGAGCAGGGGTGAAAATACTTCTGGGCACAAGTACTATAGAAAAACGACAGATGACAGGAGACTGTGCTGCACTAAGGCTTCCCTGTGAAGTGATTCAAATAGTTTCACAAATTAAAATGCCACCAAAGTAAATCAGATAAAATAAAAACAATAAAAACAACTCAAGCTAAAAGTTGGATCACTTCCTGAAAAATATATTTAAAAAAAACACTTCAGAGGAAAAAACAATCAAGTTAGTAATAAAACCAAAGTATAAAATAAAAATGTGTTGAAAGAGGTACACTGACATTTTAAAACTTTACACAATATAAAGCAAATGATTTGCACAAAAATGTGAAAGGAAACCTCAATTAATAAAAAAAAATACAATAAAAAAGTGGATTTAATAAAATCCTGTGTGGCACAGAGCATCCTGGCTAATGCTGGACTGGTTTACCCACAAAAAAACTAAGTGGTCACCTACCATACATGTTTCCAGATCCTCAAGCCTTTCCGCCTCTAGTATCTCAGTTGACGCTCGTTTAGGAATCTTCTCCTCAGGCACGTCCAGATCCACAAGCTCCTGCTGCACCAAGCGGCGTCCTCGTTTCACCAGATGGTCTGCCTGATGAGACGAGTTGGGAGAAAAACCAGAGAGAGGCTGTAGACAGGGTGCAGCTTTCCTGAGCATGAATAACAGCAGCAAACATGAGGTGTTAACTTAAGAATGTCATCAACTTGACTCTGGATTTGTTTTATTTTCATGTTTTCCTTGGCTGTGGTTGGATGAAGTAAACTGGTGTCTTCTTACCAGTGTGAGTTGTGATGTGGAAAGAGCCTCTAAGATCTCATCAACGATGCGATCCGACAGAAAGGAGGCCAGACTCAGTTTCACCTCACTGAGTCATTTCAGAAGATGAGAGAAGGTAAAAAGTCAATAAAAAGATTTTTTAAAAAGCCTTCAAAGCCAGTGTAGTGGAGATACAGACCTGATCTTGTTGATAATATCCACCCCAGATTGCTCCAGGAGGGTTTGAGTGACGAAGCATTTAGGTACAACCATCTTGGTTGAGCTTGCCTTCATCAACTCAGGACGAAGATTTCCCCTCTTCATCACATGTGGACACAGAGACTGTGCAGTGTCCATCATGGACTCTAGCAGAGACTGAAAGCCCCAACCACATCGCAAAATGATCATGCTAATTTTGTTTTGCTTCCAGCAGTAATACATATATTTTTCTTAGCCCAAACATCCCACCTGGAGCTGCTGATCCATGACGGTGGTGACCTCTCCAGCCATGGACTCCAGTTTCTCCTGGATGGGACCTGCTGATGAACTGTTCAGCTCCTCTCTGGATGCTGATCCAAGGTGGTAAAGGTTACGGAGCAGCTGGGATCACACAGAGAAGTCAGTATTCACAACAACACCACAAACATGTTGATTCATTCTTAAGATAAGCTGCAGTGACCTTTGATATATCACATGAGAATAACACTTTAAAATTAGAGTCATTTGTATAAGCTATTGCTTATGTAAAATATTTTTATAGAAACTAAAAGACACAAAAACCAAAACACTAAGAGAGCAGCTGAAATTATTGCATGTTTCCTCACCTTTTTAGAGTTTCTTGCATCTTTGATGAGATTTTCTGCTGATCTGACATCTTCCAAGATGGCATCAGCCTCAGAGTTCTTCAGTGAGTTCAGATGGTCTTGAACTTTGACACAAATTCGGTCAATCATCTGGAAAACAAAATCATGATGGTTGGTCGTTTACTGTATTTGCATTTAACAAACAGTGACATTCATTAAACATTTGTCATTAAAGACAAATTGTTCAAAACAGGAACCAATGAAAGTCCAAAACCTTTTAAAATCAATCTATGGCATCATTGTGGAATCACAAAAAACTTAGTGAAGGGTAGAGATCCTTGTCTTTTTGTGCTCACTCACCTGCTGAGTGGTTGTGGTTACGATTCCCTGCTGAAGGCGATAGGCCTGTTCCTGGAGGTACTTTCTAGATTCATGATTTCTGTATAAATACGTCTCAATCTGGGAAGAAAAAAAACAAACAGTAAATGTCTGATTAATAAACACTAGCCATGCAAATCTAAATTGGAGTTGGTGTTTTGTTGATTTTACAGATTTGTTTTAACAAGGTAGGAAAAGAAGAAGAATTAATTTAACCAGTACTGTACCTTTAGCAAGGCGTCCTCCGTTTTCTCAGGGCTGGCCTTTAGGGCCTGCGAGGCATCGATGATTGGGATGGGCATGAAGCGAATGGTAAAGTTTCTAATGCAAATACACAGAGCATTTTGTTCCAGTACGAGTATATATTATACAAGAAGAGAAAAATATGCAGAGATTTACAAGAAAAGACAAAAAAGGTTTGCTGATGTTGGAAAAAAAAGATTAAATAAACTATATCCAGTTGTAGTTAATTTAAGTAAACAAAAGTATAAGCACAGCAAAAATTCAGAGAGTAAAACAGAGTTCACATATATTTATCATAATCAAATTCTATACTTTAAGAGCTTCCGGTTAGTAAAAATAAATGTGAGAAAATGTATGTCGGATACATCTGCAGAGATGAGGCTTTTAAAACTGATTCTATAAAAGCACAAAGTGGATGGAAGAACATACTTATTGGCTGGACAGTCAGATATATGTATAAAGAAATTAGCAATGGCTGAATGAAAAAGTAGATAAAAGGACAGACAAGCAGACAGGATGGATGGATGAAATGGATAAAAGGATGAAAACAACATCTGGACAACAGTCCAGGGTTAAAAAGTCTATAACTTCCCATACTCTTATTTCTATTTTTCATTCTTGTGAAAATATTTAACTCAAATTCCAGTCTGACTAGGATCCTGATAAAACACACAGCTCCTTCTAAAACAAACATCAACTTGACACGCTGTGGAGACCTTCTGAAATAAACCTGGAATGAATGAGCAGAGCTGCAGAGACAGAAGCACATTAAATGAATGGATACAAACACACATGACTGCTGCACAGAATCATGATCAGGGACAAGGAAAAAGAGAAAAAAAAAGACATCATCTTTTGAATAATGCAACCCAGCAACTGAGAGGGGAAACGGGGCGACACACTGCTGGGAGAATCAGAGCAGAATGGAGAAGACATGTTTGCATCTGGCAGCCACCAAAAGCTGGCTGCTCAGATGATTGCCCCAGAAATAAATGCTGCCACTTTGGAAGATTTAACATTTAGAAAGAAGCGTCAAAAGGTCGATATCTGATCTGTTTAGTCCTGATATTTTTCTTACTCTGGTGTGTTTCCCTTTTCCTTCATAGGTTGTATTTTTTCATCTGACAGTTCCCCGTTTGTCACTTTGCCTTTTTCTTCCATGCCTTCTTTTATTCTCCCTAATTCCTGTCTATATTTACCTCTATGTTTCCTTCTGCTCAGCACGAATGTAGAAGAAATCGCTGCTCTAACAGCCAACACAGATTTTTTAACTTAGATAAGAGGTAGAAAAGCTGTGTGATGTTAATCTTTTCACTTGATGTGCATTTTTAAAATGTCTGTTCCATATGTTTTCCATTGATAATATGTAGACAGAGGCTCAGTATGACCATGTCAAAGATGTTAATTCATAAATATGTAGATATAGAATAGCTTCATGTCAGCAAGATGAGCAATGCTAATTGTAGTCATGAGTGAATCTGTTGGAGATTCACTCCAACAGTTAAGCTGTCATGATTGGTGCATAAAAAGATTTTACAGTACTGCTTACTTCTCCAGAGCGGTTGCTACATCCTGAAGACCCTGAGGGCTGGTGTTGTTTTTATCCCAGATTACAGTCCTGTGCAAAAAAACAAAAAAAAAACAACAAAAACTATCACAAAAAGTAATGGACATGTGTATTTTGAAGCATGGAAGTTATCTAAAGCTCATAAGCATAAATCAACTAAAATTTGAGTTGTGATTCACTTGTATTTTTTAGTTGCTGCAACACTCCGAGGTTGTTACTACTACATACTGTTGTGCTTATCAATAACCTCTGTAACAACAACATTTTATGGGAAGCCAGCTGATTGGTCACTGCATGTAGAAGGAATAGTTTGGTGAGTCCAAAGCTGACAGACATGTGGGATGGTCTTTTGTTTCTGAACATGCTGGGAGTCACCTGAGTTTCGAGTTGATTTGCAATGCCTTTGCCAGCATCTTGGCTCCCATGTCCCCCATGGCGTTGCCGCTGATGTCCAGCCTGGTGAGCGTGGAGTTGCTGCCGAGGGCATTGAGGACGATGGTCAGGTCACTTTTGAGTCTGGAGTCCGCTAACGACAGAGAGGTGAGGGGCTGGGGTAGCGAGGAAGGAACGATAGGAGGACGGGAGGACACAGCACAATGAATCAAATCACAATATCTCTGTCTGAAAAAGCTGCTTGGGAAAGAATATTTAGTAGGTTAAAATATTACAGGTGCCATGTAATAAAATCTGCTTTGACCCCTTATGCAGATCTTTACTGTCCTTTTACACGTAGGAATTTTCACCTGTAATATCGCAAGGTTTCCTAATATTTTGCAGCAGTAGGTCATATTAGGAGAATGAGAACTGCACTCACATGACAGACTGGCAGTGGCCACCTATAAAGACAGCATGCCAATGCAGCTTAAAACTCACTGAAATGTCGGCTCTACAATAACTCTCTTAAAAAACATTGTAGCAATTTTTTGTATTTTAAAGCTGACGGTGCAAATCGGAGTTTTCTCAAAAGTAAAAAATAAAAATTACAAAAGTAAGCAACACAACATACTGCCATGGGCTCAACTTTGACCCCAAAATAAAGCAATTGCCCCATAAGTGCATTTGTACACTGTAATCTGGCTTTTAGAGTAATGGCTTCTTCCTCTCTGTGTGGCAATCCAGCTCATGTCTTACTGACAATAATGTGCAACAGCTTCAGGCAGCATCTGCACATGCACAAATCATATCACTGAAACAATAATTATGTATGCAGCGTTGTATTAACTGTATAGGGTTCCAAAAGCCACACAAACGTTTTATTTCAACAATCACTTTAATGTCAGATCTCGTTGTTAACTGCTTATAATATGCAGTAAAAAAAGTGCAACTTGCACATACAAAAAAAGAGAGAGAAGTGCTCTCTTATTTGGTCATTGATAATTATTCTTTATCTTAAAAATGCACATTTCCTTGCTGTTCAGACACTGAACATCTTTTTATTTACTATCTTAATTCACCTTCCATCCATTTTAGTTTCTGTGTAGTTTTGCCAGCTGATATACCAATAAAAATACACCTTCACTCTCGCTGCATAAGCACCGAGAGAGAAATTGAACTCATTGCTGGCTGCACAGAAGGACCATCAATCCATCACAGGGATGGAGAAAGAAGGGCAGACACCAGACTAAAACTTGTTATAGCGCTCGTTACAGGGTGAGATAAGACAAAGCAGATGGGTAGAGGGACTGTGAAAGGTTAGACTAATTCTTTAACTCTCCACAGGGAGAAGGGCTTATCATGCGTAACACTTCCTCGACATGGCAGGTTACACACTCACAACACAAACCCTGTGCTTTGATGGCTTCACTTTAGCATTATTGATCGGTGCACAACGCTACACTCATGATTCACAGAGAAGATGGTGGAGAAATGAAATACTTACTGACTCCTCCTCTTGAATCATGTGAACCAGGCCATCCAGTACTGGAGCAAGGTTTCTAATACAAACAAGACAAGAGGGAGGGAAAAAAATGGGGAAATGATTTTTCTTTGACAGTGCATTGCAGCAGTTTTAAGAAGAATTGGAGCTATTTCTACATTTCGTCATGTTACAGAACAAAACTTCTGTGTATTTTATGTGAAAACCCCCAAATAATACATAATTGTAAAGTGCAGTAATAATTATTTTAAAAACAAAAATCTGAAATGTCGCCTCCTTTGCAGAACCACCCTTCATTTCAAGCAGAGCAGCAAGTCTTGTTGGGTTTTGCTGGGTGACAAGAAACATTTACTTATAATAATTAATAATTCATGTTGTCGTAAACAGGCCTCAGCAGCTTTATCAGTAAATAAATCTTGCTGTCACCATGTTCAGTATGTTTTTAAAGACCATTTGTCCCTTCACTCTTCAAAGTCAGAGAGAAAAAAATAATCAGATAAAATTTTAATGTCAAGTTCATTTTAATCCTAAACAGTCATACCTCCACCATTTAAACCCTTATTCCCCTGGCCCTCCTCATGCATGCTTACTTGGACTTGATGTTGTTGAAGTTCTTTCCTAAAGACAGGTGTTTGATGGAGCGGTTCTTGGCTAACCAAACAAGAAGAGTGGACAGCTCCGAGTCCAAGCCTAAATGGAGAGATTACATTTTTATTGATGTTTTTCAAACATCTGGTAATTTTTGACTCAGAAATACACAAGCATCGGCGATGCCACCGTACCATTATCTGAAAGATCCAGACTGGAAATATTTGGGATCTCTGCAATACAACCTTCAAGGATCTGAGAACCACCCGAACGAAGCTGAAAAGAAAAACAGAGAAAAGAAGACGGGGAGAGTTCATGTATGGTTATTAGGAGACTTATTTATTCATATATTGCACAGTTTTATAAGTTCATTAAATACAAAACATAAAATGTAGAAATACACCATGTTCCAAATTATTATGCAAATTGGATTTAAGTGTCATAAAGATATATATTTTTTTATTGTGCTATTAAATTCATAGATGGTATTGTGTCTCAGGGCTCTTTGAATCACTATAATTAATTTCAGAGACCTGGTTGATTAGTTTGTCAGGTGAGCTCAATTAAAGGAAATCTGCTTAAGAAGGATGTTCCACATTATTAAGCTGATGAAAATCATCAGATAGTGTAGTGCAGTGGATACGATATGAAAACATTAGATATTTAACAAAAACTGAAGCGTTATCATCGTACTGTGAAGATATTTGTGGCTGATTGAGAACAAACATGGGTTTTTGCAGATCAAGGCATAATGAGGAAGGTTTCTGTTAGACAAATTCATCAGATTAAGAGAGCAGCTGCTAAAATACCCTTACAAAGCAGCAAACAGTTATTTGAAGCTGCTGGTGCCTCTGGAACCTCAAGGTGTAGGACCCTCCAGAGGCTTGTTGTGCATGAACCTACATCATTCACTATTTTTAATGTTGTTGTTTTTTCTAAATTACAGTTACGATAGAGAAATCAGAATAAAACTGATACGAGCAAATCCTAGTTTTACAAAATCCAGATATGGTAAATGTGCCACAAAGTTGTGATTTCCTTCATTTATTCATATAAACGTTTTTGTCTAAGATGTAAAAAAATAAATTATGATCAGCAGGAGAAGAAGGTGCTGAAGCAGACGTGCAAATAAAAAGAGGGAAGAATGAGACATAGGATTGAGCGCATAGATACTTACACAATGGCCAAGCTTATAGAAGCATTAGGAGGAGAAAACAGCATGTCAAAGCCAAGCCAGCAATTACCAACAACGAAACCCACAGATGCTTAATGATCATTCTTGTGTTCAAACACAAAACTCATCAAAGACAAACACACTGCCATGCAAAACATGCTCAGCAGGGAGCGGCAGAAAGGCTGGATTTTTCACACCGTTTTGCTCACTCAGAGCAGCTCAGGGCCGCCTCTGTTGAACAGTTCATTACATGCTTTGAAAAGGCATCATTTTACCCTGAAGCTTCAGTTGGAGAAGATTTTTAGAAAAAGACATCCTGTATAATTTGTATTCATGAGCTATCTTTAGTCATTATGCTCTGCGGCAATCTGTCTCTGTTCAAACAAGGGAGAGAGTAGATGGCAGCAAGCCTTAGTGCATCCTGTGATGAAACAGAGGGAAACTGGACCCCCTCTTCTGTTCCCCGCCTCCTCCATCACCCACTGCCTGCTGTTTGCCAACGAGTCCATTATGTTGCCTCTTGGCGCTGTCACTGGCCTGTCAAGTGGTTTTAAAGTGCATCCTAAAAACTCCATCGCATTGGATGAGAAATACTTCTAAACTGATGAAAACTGGAATCACAAAACTTAAGCTAACAGAAGCAATCAAAAAGAGGAGAGTGCAATAAAAAAATACAAACCTTGGCTCCAGTGGTTGAGTGTTCTGATTCATCCAACAAAGCTTACACCAGCTAGTCAGGTTTAATTATGTGACCAATATTCTCAAATGGATCTTAAAAGCTCTCATCATTCAAACTGGTTTTTATTGACACAAACTGAGCAAATAAACAGGAAATGAATTCAAGTAGAAGATGAGAGTGATTGTGTGCCGGGTCTTTAAACGGTCTTACCTCACAGCAGCTGAGATCCAGTGAGACATCCTTCAAACTGGGGTTACTGGCCAGGCCAAGCAGAAGTGCTCTGTTCAAAGTTTACGTGGTGAATACAAAACACAATAACTTTAACATACAGAACAAGGTAAATTAAAACTGTACAGAGTCAACTAAATATTGTTCATGAATCAGGATGATAAAAGTAGAAGTTGCTTGTTTCAAATACATTTTTACAGAATCATGTTAAAGAATTTCAGATGAGATGAAAGGGACTGAATATAAACTCGTGAATTCATTTCTGTCTCACTTGAGAACCTCTGGCGGCAGCTTGGTTCCCGACACATTGATGGAGCTGAGAGACGTGGCGCTGCTGAAGAAATGCTTAAATGATGGAGGCACCTCTTTGCCTTTCCTGCAAAAGAAAACAAACAAAATAAAATCAGTATGAACTACAATTTAAACCAGGATCAATATTTCAATGTTCTTTTCATGTGGAAGAAGCCTGTGTGTATTTCATTTGTCTTTTTAAAAAACATCTGAGCCCCACAAACAGTTAAGCCATGAGAACTTTATTAAATGAGAGCTGCAAAATACGAGGATAAAAAAACATGGAGAAACATTCCAGATTGCATGTAGGATGTAATTTCCCTTGATGATTGAATGATTTATGCTTTTGTCCACTAGGTGGCAATCATGAGTTGCTGTGACTGCATAAATGTAAAGAATAGGACAACAGAAGTAGAGAGTCTTTGTGACACACCTGTGAGAAACGTGTGAGCAAATCCAATGAAAAAATACTTTAATAAAAGTGTCTAAGCAATTCAAGATGTCTGGTTATTATCGAACACGAATATAACAGTAGTCAGCAGGTGTCATACACTAACATGCTCAATGTGATATGGACAGAGGAATTATAGAAAGCAGAAAAACAGCAGAAAATTCTCAGTACACATTCTATGCAGAAAATATTGGATATTTCATCAGTGTACATGTGGTCTGAAAGTAAAAAAACAAACAAAAAAAAAACATCACTGGTTAAAAGTAAATGTAAAACCACTGTGATACTAAAGCATTATTAGAAATGTCTGTTTTTGAAAAAGAAATTAATACAATTTCTATTTTCCATACTTATCCAGACCTTTACAATAATAATGGAGAACCTTTTCATACATTTCAAGTATGTGTAGGAATCCTGGATATATTTACCAGCTCAAAGACAGTCAGGACAACAAATGATAAAATACAGATTATTCCACATCACATTAAAACATATTCAAGATACTCTATCTAGGACCTTCACCTGTCTAGTTGTAAGCAACTTGGCCATTTTGGCATTTAATTCCTCATCAAATATTTGTATCAAAGTAGGAAATAACAGACCGTCCTTCCTCTAGTATTGATCTGATCAGCTTTTATTTCAACTCACTCGTCTCCTAAGTACCCACAAAACATTTGGAAGATACAAATTTCCTCATTCCGTCTAAGCTATTAAAATGTTGATATTTATTTACCTGTGAGGGAAGACGCTTTTGGACACATTGAGAACAGAAAGGTGTTGAATTGAGCCTCGCAGCAGAGCTGAGCAAACCTGAAACACAACAAAACCCACACATAGCTGCAACTTGGTGTTGAAATGACAGTGAGTTTGACTATGTGAGCAGTTTTCATGGTAAAACGGTTTTATTTGTCCACATTTCCATCTGACAAAATATGATTTCAGGCTTAATCGCTAAGTTCAGTGAATGTCTGACAGCTGGCTACATCTCAAACCAATCAATAAGCCGTGGCTGGCTCTCAGACCCACATCAATATATCACCAACACTGTTCAGACCACTTCATCGTGCAGTGACCTGCAACAACAAATTGAACGGGTGTACAAAACTAAATTACACCTCCCTCAACAAAGTTATTCATGGCCAGCAGGTCATTTTCCACTAAGCTACAACCTTAACAGCAGGAAAGAAATGCTGAAAGTTTTAGGGGTGTGCCATTCTTTTATGGTCAATGGAAATATTTGCTCAATACAAATACTTTTCATTTAGCTACTTTCTGTTCCTCACCTGATCCAGTGCGCAGTCTGTGTTGGAGAGGTCTAGTGTTTCCAGGCTGTTGGGTTGACCGAGGAAGTTGTAGAAATGCTAGAAACAAGAATAAAAAGAAATTTAAATGTTACATCTGGTGGAAAATGGACACTGTACATTAACACCAAAAAAACAAAAAACACCGCCCCATCAAGCATCGCCCCACTGCGAGATATTTTTTCACTATTGTTTAGAGTTGATGGAAAGCTGGAAGGAGCTGAATAAATAAAGTGGAATAAGACCCGTTACAGGCTGAAAAATACTTTATTCTGGTGTGGAAATTCACCAACTAGTTGAAGAAAGACTCAACATAAAATCAGATCAAAGCACATTCATGAGTTGTGAGTGTCTAGCTGAAGTCTAAATTTAAATCTACTACAATATGTGGCAAACATTGACAACATATGCTCTCTATCCAACCTAATCCGACTTGTTCTGTGTTTTCTAATAATAATGGGAGCAAATTTCAGTAACTAGTTGTAGAGACAAAGGGCAGGGTGTTCACCTGCATGTCGTCTCCTCGGAGCATGTTTCCTGAGAGGTCCAGATGGACGAGGCTGCTGGCGATGGATGGGTTGGCACTCAGTGACTGGCAAAGGCTGTTCACCCCTAAAGCCCAAACACACATACACACACAGACAGATAAACAGCCCTGTAGTTTCTGCTTTATCACTTTGCTCAGATCTTCACTTGATGTTTTTGAAAGCATTTTGAAGGAAATGACAGAGGAAATGAGAAGCAGGTGAAGGCTGGAGACAGACAGGTCTGGTTGTAAAAACACAAAAGATTCAGGATTTTTATGGTTTTCAAATTGTCATTGTCCTGATATATAAAATCACTTTCTTACATTATATACTTTAAAAACTCCAAAAACAGAAAGGTGTCTCTGCAGATATGCATCATTGGATCACTTCCAAAGTGCCCAGTGGTTTATATATTTGATAGATAAAAGCTGTGTCTATGGCAGCCGGGTGTTCAGCCTCTGATTCGTGCCATGTCCATCACATGACTGACAAGCTGATCTGACACATTTCAGCAGTGATGTCCTGACAGACTGACATGTCATAAATCCCGAGACTCTTCTGATCAAGTCAGACAGATGGAAAAGAATATAGCTTGTGTAGAAAAATAAATAGTTGAAATCATATTTAAAAAGTGCTATTAATTCTCTGATGCCCCAGAATATAGACTGAGCCTTTGGCAAGAGAACCAGGCTGCAGTTTAAGCAGCACAGGACCTTTCAAACATTCACAGTGGAAACATGATAGCTCTATTGACTTCCTGAGAGCAGAACATGTTGGCAGTGAATCCTGACAAGCTGCCTGGTACTGAGAACAGGGATGGGAAACATCAGCAATTTAATCTGCATGTAATGTTTGACAGCAGACACAGTTATTCTTTCAAAACTACTTAGAAACTCTCTGTTGAATGTTAATCCCATTCTGATGAGTGACAGAACTTCCCATTATGTAAAACGGTGTTTAGTTTAATTAACTACAGTTAGAAGCACCAGAGAACACTCATTATGCAGATAGAAATACACAATACGCTACTAAACAGCCTCTGATCGCAAATCTTCTCCTTCCTTCTTCATCTTGACTCTATTAGTGCAGTAATAAGTCTCAGCAGCAAGTCAGCTGGAGATGCAATCAGACTAATGAAGGATATGAATAGCATCTGGTATTAAGGGAAACGAATACAGCAACAATTCAAAATAAAATCATCACAAACATCACATTTTTACGCCTCTATCAAAACATTACATTACACACATTGCATTGTCTTCTCTATTGCCACAGCTATATAACTGGAAAACTGCACATACCTTTGGGTGAGAGTGAGGTTTTGGAAAAGTTTAAATGTTTGAGCCCCAAACGAAGTTTGGCAAATTGTGCACCGAGAGAAGAAACACCTGCAAAAAACAAACACACACAGAAACACATTTATGTTTTACCTGCAACAGGATGTGTCAATTACCTTTTAACCTTTATATGCAAAGTGCTTTATAGGATAACTTAACAGGAATTACATTAATTTTGATGCATTTAAATTAATGAATGTCTGTAATTTTGACACAGTTGAGGGTTCCAACATTAACTACGATTCCAAACACAAATTAAAACGTTGAGCTTCTGAAGCTCCGACCTCAGGCCCATTGAAAATAATGGACTGCTAGAACCTCAAATTAACTGCAAATTCTGCTGCTGTTTAGCCCAGGACATTTTCTTGAGATTTTTAATCTCAATGAATTTTTATTCTGATTAAAAGGATGTAGAAAAAAAGAAAATTAGAAAGGACTAGTTAAATTTTCAGTTAATATTACCCTGGATGTTTTTAAATGACTGGAAGAAGATTGTGATTACTCTGCCAGGTGCTGAGGAAAACTTAGTGAAGATAAATATCTAAGAAAAAATTAATTAAATGTCATGTTAAGAGGCAAACTAAAGAGCGATGAGCAAAAGAAACCTAAATGTCAAAATTAAGTTAAATATCATTTAATTAAGTTAAATTAAGCTGTGCATATTACAAATAATGGTGGAGAGATTTTATGAAACTAAACAAGGTTTCAGGTTTTACTTCTGTTTTGCTGTTTGGAGATTTGTTCAAATGTAGACTTTATGTAAAACTGTGCTTTGCATTAGATTTCACTCAATATGCTTAAGTTGATGCTTTATCACCACCATCCACAGTGTTACAATTAGTTCTAGGTAAATAACTCCTCCAGCATAGAATATATAAAAAGCAGAATAAAAACAAGGACTCAGTATTAGTCTTCTTGCAATTCGCTACCTTAAATATGAAGAGAGCTAAAGCAGTATAAAGAATGTAACATAAGAGCAGTGAATGATGGTGGAGGCTATAAAAGGGAACTTTAAATTAATCAGCGAGTGGATCAGAACATTGACTGTACCTCTGTCTTCCAGTGGGTTGTTAGCAAGATTAATGGAAGTAAGTCCTGAGCCTGCGTTGTGGGCCAGGGCAGCTGCAAGCTTCTGGGCAAACTCTCTGGAAGTTGTGAAAGGATTTATAGGTAACATGCGCTTGGAAAATGTAAAACATTCATTCATCCATGGAAAGACTCTAACATAAAATGATTAAATCAAAAATGTACAAAGTAAAAATGTACAAAAAAATAAAATAAATCGCACAAAATTAAAAGTAATTAAAACAATCTATTTGTTAATTTATCTGATAGCAAAACATTTTTTTCTAAAATTTGCTGCTACATCAAACTCAACAATTAAACTCTAATTTGCTTAAAATAATTTATACTTTGGATTATTCTCTGAATCAAATACTCACTTCAACAAACTTGGACAGAGGGTTCTTCCACAATTAAAACAAAGCAGAAACAAAAGTAAATTAAACGCTTTGCTTACATTTTGAGTCCTGCATTGTCCACCACCAACTCCTCTAGCCGACTGGATCGAGACACCACTCGAAGAATCTGCTCACATACGTCTGCAGACTAAGGAAAGATAAATATTGAGAACTAGATTATCTGAGCTATTTTTATAAAATATGTTGTGGGTGTAATAGCATCTACAGAGTGAGTGCAATTCCCCCTGCAGCCAATTCCACCATTTAGTCCCAATCAATTACATTTTCTCCATTCTGGCTTGTTTTGTAAGGTGAAAAAATATGTGCATTATTTTCATGCATTACGGAGACAGGTAATCATAAGCATCGCCAAATATCACTTGTAATTTAAAGAACGTTATGTCCCATTCTGAATTATACCCCATTTCCACTCCTTTCTATTCTGATGCCCATTTGAGCCTACATACACTTCAGGAAAATATGGCAGATTTTGGTCCCTGATCAAAGTAGAATGACTAAACATCACCCTGGCAGGAAATATTATTTATTGGAGTCAAAAAACAACACTTCTTTATAGAGTGCACATGTAGATTATAGAACATTGCTTTAAATCTACTCTGAGGTCAATGATGCACAGGAAAACGTGATTCATACAAGATCCCAATAATGGAGGTCAAACAATATCAAGAATAGAAATAAAGTTTTAAAATAGAAGAAAAGTTGTCATGCACCTAAAAAATATCAATAAAATTATTATTCATTTCTCCCATGTGATGTAAAACATTAAAACTTGAGACTGACGTACTCAAGGTCTGAATCTGAATCTCTTAGGTTTACAAAAATGCAGGCCAATTAAAACTGTGCAGCAGAATGTGGAAAAGGAAACAAGATCTCAGTCCTCCACCTGAAGCTGTTCATGTGTGACAAAGACACATCGGGGATAGCAGACCCACAGAGGAACAAGTTGCCTCTCTTCTGTGGTCTCAGCACAACAGGAGAAAGCACTCATATTTAACCAAAATTAAAAATTTAACAGCTGAAAGACTGAAAAGCACCTCAATGTTCATTGACCCACTTCACTGAGTGCTGCGTCATAACCAGACAGGAACTGTATGACGCATCGATACGCATTCAGAATGACTTCTTCTATCTTTTAAGAAAAGTTTTTAAGAGTCTAGCAAACAGTCTCCGTTATGATGACAAAACTTTACTGGAATGTTGTGTTATTCCTGATTAACAACATCAGCCCTACAAGAACTGCTTCTGTTCGCCTGCTGTCTCAGTGGGGCAGAGACAGGGGACGCATTGTCCAACGCGAGTCAGCAGCGAGGAGGAGAGAAAGACGGGCGTGATAATGGAAAAGAGAGAGAATAACAGGACAGCACAGAAGAAGGGGACTGTTGTTCAGACAGCTATCCTGGAGAACCATGAGCATTAAACAAGCAGAGGGAGGGATGGCAGCAAACTGAGGAGAAATAAAATATGAGTAGAGAGGGGGTGAAATGGGGTGAAACATGAGAAAATAGTCAAATGGAAACACAGAGAAGTCCATTCTGCACAGTCGTCACAGCAGGACAGCACAGTGACACTGTCAGCATGTGTATTGTACCATTTGCTGCTCATTAAATACTAGCGTGGTCATGAATTAATGTCCTGACCCTTCATCTGGTCAAACTGAACATGCCTCCATGGTTTCTGTCCAATCCTGAGGTTGCCAGAAGGCTAGTCCTCTTATCGCTGCAGTCCTCTCATCCTCCCTTCTTATCTCAATTTGGCTCAAGATCTTGATCACCCCCCCCCCCAAGACTAATAGCCTGATTGAACTGGGGATGAGCAGCATAATCCTTCGCTGTGAAAGCCTGTCGTGTGTGTGTGTGTGTATATATGTATGGGTGTGTGTGCTGTTTATCTAATGAACAGCACAGAGTTTCCTTAACTGGTTGACTGAGGTGGTCAGACTGTGACTTGGACTTGCAGCTTTCGGATTTGGTTTTATTCATCTTCTCAGCAACATTTTCTTCTCTCTTCCTGTTTTACACATATCTGTTCAATTTTAGTTATTCCAGATGTAAAATATTAGATTGTCAGCAGGACTGATTTAACACTTTAAGTCTGCAGGATTAATTTGTTCTTGTTTTGGAGACTTAAAAACTAAAGTTTGTGTCTTTTCTATCTTCCTTCCAGGCTTCCTTTCAAACGCTGACTTGTTTTCTTATTCATCTGTCATTTTCTCCCAGGCCTTGCCATTTCTCTGTCTGCCGTGTCACCACTTTTCCTCCTGCCTTCACTCATCTCCTTCAAAATAAGGAGATGTGGACACAATGACAACATTCTGGAAATTTGCAACTAACTGCTCAATCCAATATCTTTTTAAACAGACAGTTTCAAATGTTTTAATAAAGTCTGCTTAAAAAGAGCTACTTGTCAACACAAATCAGTTGACAAGTAAACCTTGCAGTGGCTCGGCAACCACATAAATGGTTTCTAATACTCATACTGCATATGGTGCTTTACAGCCATGCCAATTCATTCAACCAATACCGTGTTCTTTATGATAACCATGGTCATCCACAGTATTAATTAACTAAAAATTAAAGCATATCTACTAAGGAGATATGCTTAGTAGATATGGTAAGATATGCATATCTACTAATGCATATTGGAGATATGCATTAGGTTGGGTTTGGTATCTGGTTGGGTTTTTGACAAAATGATCTTCAGTTCCAGTGAACCAAAATTATGACATGGAATTTCTCTGATTTTTGCATCATCAAAAACCATCTGCACCTGATATGAATGAGGCTCATGCTGAATATGTGCTACCACAAAGGACTAGTCAAACACATGCCTGCAGGAACCACTGTTCCTTCAGTCTCCACATGGCGTGGTGAGGGATGGCTGTTTAAGCTTGAGTAAAAGGGGGAAATGTCTGTGACGGAGGTGTGAGATAATTGTTTGGACAGAGGAAGCTATGTGTGGTAATTTGTGAGCCTGAGAGAAGCGTGGAGATGCTGAGTTAGTAATGGAGTGATGAACCAGGAGAGGGGGTGAGAGTGAAACAGCCTCAGACATTGAACCCCTTTGTCTCATTTGGATTAGGAGTCTTATCACACAAGAACATTTGGACTGATCCTCAGTCAAAACACTGCAGGGGAAGACAGGAAAAAAACAAATATTCTCTACAGATAGACAGATTCAGCTATACACAGTCCAACACAGAAGAGAGATGAATATAAAAATCACACATAGAGAGAAACACAGAAAGTAAACTAGATTAGAAAATTATAGAAAAACACAGAAATGAATTAAGGCATTGAAATTATAGAACTGATCAACACTTTTCTTATTAAAAAGTTAATTTTTTAAAATAAAAAAATACACTGCCAGCAGCCTTGACCCTGTGTAGTACACTACCTCCATACAGAATAAAACTGTGACGCTCTTAATAAAAAAAACAAACAGGAAAAGTACAAGAATGGTTTTCGTAGGTACTGACCAGTTTGTAATCCTTGGTAGACAGCTTGGTGAACCACTGGTTGAACTCCAGGACTGCTATTATAGCTACCAGATCCCTGATGACGCATAGAGGAACCAGCAGTGAATTTTCCTTAAAAATACCATTCAGTATTGACATACTTGCTTCTGCTCATTAATAGTGCAAACTATTGTTCTCATCCATCCAAAGTATATCAGTTTTATTTTGTGAAAATGTTACATTTTCAATAAAAAAAAATACATTTTGATCAGTAATACTAAAGAAAGACAAGAATGACCTGTTCTCTAGATGGCTGAAGTCCTGCAGGTTAAGTTCTCTGCTGTCTTGTGTCAAGTAGATAGTGTCAACATCCTGCAGAGGAAACAATCAATAATACATTCAATCTCAGTGCTGTTGCACTCATATTCATCAAAAGACCGTATGCAGTTTTATGTGGCCAGTAGACAGCAGCAAACCAGACAGGTGTGCAGACAATAAGGTATCCTCACCCACTGCACTTCTTCTCTGTAAGGAAGTCCTAACCAGTCACACACACATCTGTACATCTGGGAAAACCCACCTACAGGCAGAGAAAAGGAGACACAGAGACCCTCATAATTATATAAGGTGGAGTGACTGATGGAATCAGAGTTCATCTGGTCTTGTGCAGGGAAAGAAAAACACCAGCAGCAACTGCACTTCTTGATATTACGTTTTAAAGGCCGATAGCAATTAAGGTAAAGTGTCTGAATCCTACCACAAGGTCCAGGTTCGGCAGGCTGGTTTTCCCACAAAGTCTGCAGGTAGCTCAGTCGGTCTGGAGGCTCCATGCAGAGCTTCTTCATCACTTTACTGACGAGAGAAGTGAAAATGTTTAGTTCATTCATTTCTGTGTTGCAGCAGATGAAAGCCTCAGAGATTATCTGTTGCAGTAGATAAGAGAGGGACTGCTGAACTACTTTTGCAATGCTGCAAAAAAAGACAAATCTGCTAATGGTTTAATTGAATATTTATCATCTAAAGTCCTCACATTTATTAAAAAAATGTTAAGATCAACGCTAAGGCGTATTACTTGAGGCTCATTAGATTAGAATGTCATTACTCAGCATTTGAAAGACATGTGCCCTGTTTAAACATCAGATTTAGTTTGAGTTTAGCTTAGTTGAATGTTTTTGTGAGAATTAACCCCATGCTAAGATCCATCACCTCAGAAAGGAGACTTCAGCTTCCTTTGAGTCTGATAGAGGTTTAAATGGGTCATCAACCAAGAGAAGCATCTTACTACCGTAAATATAAAACTTCATACATGGACAATCAGAAAATGTATACAGGCATGCAGAAGTTTAACCTTCTTGGGTTTTGTGCAAGGAGAAAACTCAAGTGCTGAAATAACCCAGTGAGAACACAAAAGAAGGACTTTTGTAGAAACATTTTTTGGACTAATGAGTCTAAAAATTTATCATCTGAAATAAAGAGACCAATTATGATACACAAAAATCTGTACCGACTACACTTACCTGGGTGGTAGACCAGGACATATCCTGAGCAGACAGTTTCCTACATGAGCGATGACATCATTCACCTCCTCTGTGGAGAGCAGCTTCACTGAGAACGAGCCTCGCTCATACTCTACCAGTAGCTAAAAGCAGAAATTGATGATAAATGATCAATACAAGTCAGTAAAAAGAAACAAACAAAAAAAACTTGCTCATAAAGCTGACCCCAAAGACTGTCTTTGGAGTCAGCTCATATTTTTTATTGATGACCTAAAGAATTGGTTTGAGAAACATGAGAAAGAACATGTTCTTGTTTTATTCAATTATCCCTCTTTTCTCAGCCCAAATGTCAGTGCAGATTTTTTTTAATGAGACTTTAACGATTTCTATATTTTGCTGGGTTTTTTAATGCATTTTGCTGCAAATTAGCTCAGTCATGGTTGTTTCATTAACACAATTAAGAATTTATTAGATATAGGCAGGGGCTTAATAACATAACCCAGTCTGTTAACCATTTCAGTCTTCACTGCAATTATGCAAATGCTGATGTACTGACACACATGCTTCCTCTGTGGGCCAGAATTAGCATAATTCTTCCTGGCTGGGACACAGGAGACCCTCAGTCAAAATATTCAGAGACAGTCATTTTGACAGTCAAAATGAGCAGGACAGGGGTGCAGCTGCAGAAACAGGATGGTCTCAATGTTTCTTCTGCTGACTGGCAGCTTACTCGCTCCAGTCAAAAAGCCTTTAGGGGCTCAGCCTAGATATGTCTGCTCTTAATGAGTTTTTAAGGATTATAGAAGGATTCAGATATTGTAAGGGTGTAATTCTGCACTTGTCCATTTTATCTCCTCATTAAAAATTTGTTGAGACTTTAAGGACAATCTTCCGAGCAGAGATGGAAGATTTAAGAACGTTTTAAAGCAAACACTCATTCAGATGATCTGCATTTAGAACTCTAATATTTTTGTGCTTTTTCCAATAAGGAGCCAAAACATTACAATTTGACTCAGAAGATGCAAACAATGTCTGATTTTCTTTCTAGGACCAAATCAGGTCAGGCACAAATCGAAGCATGAAAAGGCTGACATTTTTTTAAGCTCAGAACGAAGAACATAATGATTAGATCCGAGCAGCATCAATTCCCAATCACACAATTTATAGCAGCTGCTGCAAATAGTATGTGCATGTGTGCAGGAACTTTGTGCCTGATACTTGGAGAGTTTCAATTTAGAAACCAGCTCCCTTATCAGTTTTTCCAGAGGTAGTATTTATTTCTTCCTTATTTCACACAGTACTTCTGAGATTTGTCATTGCAGGGGCTGTTTCTGTCATTATTACACAAATCCTTGTGTTAGAATGGCCCAGTCCAAGCCCAGATCTGAACCCCAATGCAGCAAGGTTTGAAAACTGCCATTCAAACATAGTCTGTATGCAATCAGTCTGAGTTTGAACTATGTGGCAAAGAAGGATGGGCAACCAGGTCATTGCCTAGACAAAATGAATACTATAATGTTAAAATATTATTTACAGCTGTAAAGACAGTGGAAGGCCTGGATACAAGTATATAGCACAATTTACTGACTTTTTCCTATCATAAAATCTTAAGTATGTGGTTGTAAAATGACTAAATTTCTAAGACGTTAAGGGGTCTGCAAGCCACACAACTTACCTTGTGGCTTTAACATACTTAAAGAGACTTTTAAACAACCACTTTTGCCAATAAGTCATTTTTTCTACTCTATTTATATTTTCAAAATGTGTAAAACCCTTTGTAATATTTTATTGTTATAGGTAATGTGCAGTACCTGGGTTGACTTGCTGGAAACTATTCCCTGGATCTCCAGATAATTGAAGGAGTGTTCCACCTGCAAACAAAGGAAAAAGAGATGTAAAAAACTGTTATGAAATCAGACAAAGAAAGGAGCAATGGAAGAGACATAAAACAAATCTGACCTGTTTAAATTAAGCAAGAGTTCAGTACTAATTCAATCACTAATTTCAATCAAAATGTATGTTTCTTTACAAATGGGTTTGATTTTTGATGCATATACATAAAATATGACTGTAGTCACTTTTACTGTCAAAACTAACTTCATTTTCTTTATCTATCTATATATATATATTTATATATATATAGTATTTTTCCTGCACCAGCTGATTTCTTCCTTCAACAGTTTATAATTTGTTCAGCATCACCATTTCCAAACAAATAAAAATCCACTCTTGCATTAACGTATTTTATTTCTGTTTGAAGAGGGCATTTTAGGACAGAGAAAATTAGAAGGAAAAACCTCGCTGCTTATACTTCCATGTCCAAAAAGAGACCAAAATAAGTCGTTTTATTTGAGACGGGTATCCTGCACACAGACGCAATGAGCACAGTTTTCCACCGCTTTTTCCTCTTTCAGAAAGGCAAACAGCAGAGAGCCTGAGGGCAGGCCAGGCCAGGCAGCGAGACCAGACTATTCCAGGTGGGAGCTCTGTTTCTCAGGCTTGGCACAGAGATGAGAGGGAAGAAGAGGATATGCAGTCTGTCTACTGCCTCACTACAGTATGGAGTGTGTGTGTGTGTATGTATGCCTTTCTGTTCCCAGTGGCTTTGAACACACTCTCGAATATATAAACAAAAAGATTTCTTCCATTTACATTTGGAAAATAGATGCCCACTCAGTTTCCCTTCTATGGAATGATCTATAATCATTTCAAAGAAGGAGATAAATAAATACATACACAAAGGATACAAGATTAAAATCCCAGAGAAATAAAGCTCAGTTTGTGATATATGTTGCAAAACACAAAAAAAGGAGTGGGAGGATAACGTTATTGACCATGCTACTTGCTTCTTTGTCACAGTTCATTCCACATGAGCAGAGGCTTAAATGCTGCATATATTTGCCTCAGTGAATATAGTACAATGTAAAGCTTAAATTATGGGCCTCAGTAGGCACAAGCTAAGTGTGTGTCAGGTGTGTATTACAGGTTTCTGGATATCAATAGATCTCAAGTTGTGACTGCTGTTAATGCTACTTTGCCTGTGAGAAAAAGCATTGTTCGATGTCTGAGGTCTATCAGCAATACTTGACATACCCACTGGTTTCTACCAACACTTTAATCTTCTGCTGCACAAACTATGATTACAGCAACTGTTAGACTTTGGTGTGACACAATAGTATACAATGCAAATCTTTTCACCTCAGGCATGGAATTTGTATTGCAATTTCATCTACTTCTGCTTTCTGATGGCTGGACAGTCAATGTGGTGATAAATCTAAGCTAAAGAGTGGCTATGATGTCACACTGGGAGCTGTGTGGAGGAACCAAAGGCTGTTCGGTCAGTTGTCCACTATCCATCTGTCAGCATATTGGCTCATCTTTATGTTTGTTGTGGTTTCATGCATCTTTTATCATTTAGGTTTCACTGGCTGATTTAAAAGACTGATTGTGATTGACTATAACAAATCATTTAACATAACTTTAGGTTTTATTTCTATGCTTTAAAGTATATCTTTGCATATCTTTTTTGCTGCACCGCTTTGGAACTGTTTCAGATTTTTTCCAATAAAAAAAAAAACATGAAATAAAACTTACTCAGACTCAGTCACTAAACAGCAACATACCAAAACGGAAAGGAAAATGCAAAAATTATAATTCAAATATTGGGAGTGTTTATCTGTGGGTTCCCTCACTTGGTGCCACTAATACATTTGATGACAATATTATAATGACATGTTTGAATCCAAAAAAATGTAAATTATAATTAAATGTGAAAAGCACTTTACCCATTCATTTATTTAACTTTTAAGCAGAAGTGTAGTGAATTAAATTTGGAAACATGAATCTTTTTCGACACTGAGTTTTCATTCTTTTATGCATGGCCAGACGTGAAAAATAGTAAAAGCAAATTCCAGATTTTTCCAGACCCTGGCATAAAAAAAAACAAACAGAGAGAGGGTGGGAAGCAGGAAGAAGACATGAATGATTATGTGAGTGAGAAACAGCCTGTGTGAATGCTGCAGAGCAGTCACAGACTGTTAAGCCTCGAAGCTTTTTAAAAGACGAGCCAAATCATCAATCGAAGAGACTCGCACAGGAAAACCCGCTGAGAAGAGAATAAAAGGAGCTACAGGCAGTTTTCAGCTCTGAATTTACAGCCAGGAGCAAACTGAGTTTCCATACTGTAACACAGCAAGTCAATACTGAAGCTTTCTGCTTCCAAAATCGATGAATTCCCCCAACCCCAATAGAGACTTAAAGAGATTGGATAATTTCAAAATATTTTTGAGCTTTTATAAGCCGACCAAACGATTAACAGTCAAGGATCAGTGGTCATCTTGGAGAAGCAAGAAACTTCCAAGTTCAAATCTTGGGAGTTTGGATATTCCACCTGTGCATGCATGGGTTCTCTCAGGGTACTCCAGCTTCCTCCCACAGTCCAAAACATGGCTGTTGTGTGAAGTGGTCTTGTGGTCTATAGGTATAGACCAACATGTGTGTGCATGTTGGTCCTCTGTGCTGCCCTGTGATGGGCTGGCGACTTATCCATGGTGTATCCCGCCTCTCGCCTAATGACCACTAGAGATAGGTAGTTGAACATACCTTAGCATAAGTTGTTTATTTAATTGAAGTATCAACTTATGTTTTTTCATGACTAACATGGGAGAGTACATAGTGACCAAAATGATTGTAGTTCAGCACAGTATAATTAGTGCATTCCACTGGAGTTTTTTTTTTTTTTTTTTTTTTAAATAAAGGCGATACCTCTGCTGTCTTTCTTACCTTGGCTGGAATGCGTGCTGTTAGGAGGTAGGCTCGGTGAGTCGCAAGAGCCTAGAAGAGAACAGAGGGATGAATGAGTGCGTTGCAGGAGATGTATATAATTAGCAGCTGTAAATACACTCTGCGGAACAAGAGTAAGAAAATGACAAGGAACACAGATGAATGTCCAGCTGACTCAGAGAGCAGCAATCATGCGACTCAAACATTTCCATAAAAAACACAAAACAAGGATGAGCAGGAAGGATTTTAATTCAATGAATTAAACCAGTAACTTGAGAAGCTTCTTAAACTTATAAAATAAAATCCCTTAAACACCACATCTTAGAGTGATGCCTTGACAGACATTTGTGTACTTTTTGAAGGTTTCGCCTGCTGAACAAACAGAGAATAGAGCCAAGGCAAAAGAACTACTGGAACACCATGACTTACACAATGAATATTACTGATTTCTATTCATAAACAAAGGTATAGAGATTTAAAAAAAATTAAATAACATCTTAAAGAAAGAAGGTGTATATTTTCACCTGTAACTATAAGCAATCAGATGGAGATTTTCACCAATTTGACAGAATACTTCTCAGCAAACCCAACTCCCAGAAAAAGTTGAAACAGCCATCTCCGTTAAATATCTGAAAATAATTTCAACAAATGACTGTGTTTGCGTATGCCACGTTGCTAAAATACATTCAGCTTCCAGTTATCAGCAAAACACCAGCCAGACATAGATTTCTACTGACACCTGAGAGCAAGAAGGTGGTTTTCAAACAAAAACAAGGAATAAAGTATGCAAAAGAGATGAAGAGCAAAAGTATCTTAACAAATCCAGCAAAGAGAAAAGAGGCAAAGCAAAAGCATAAAGCGACGACTGGATTCAAGAAGTCCAGAAAGTGACATTCCTAAAAGATGTGGAAGAATGAAGCAAGAGTGTGTGAACTAAGGCTAAAAAAGGATGACAGTGATTTCTAGCCTTGTGCGGGTCAGCTCCACAGGCAGCGTTTGCATGTTTTGATGTGATGGAGACAGACAGGCAGGCCTGTATGGCCAAAGATAACCTCTCCTAAAGAGCAAGAGTCACGACTGGTTTGCTCAGCCTTTCCTCTCCGTGCTCTACGTCTCATTCCTGCACTGTGGACCTTACATACTGTGTGGCTGCAAGGAGAGGGAATCTGACAGTGCCAGATGATGTCTAACACCAGACTGAAATGCAAATAAGCCTGTTCAATTGTCACAAAATGAGCATGTCAGTTTGGACAATAATTAAAATTTATTTGTTGTATTTTTTTTTTCTTTTAACAAGTGTAGTTAGCTAGCAGGTCAGTCACATGTTTAAAGATAGATTTACTCTGGTACCATTTAGCCTGAAAAAGAATCTGATATTTGCACTTTTCATCTTTAGACTTTTTTAAACATTTGGCAACTAGATTTGTAATGGAATCCAAAAAGAAGAAAGAGATGGATGCAAAACTAATCAGTAGACCTTCATCATCTTCATCTCTCCTTTAAGGAACAAAACTGATTTAAACTAAATGTTGTTTGAAGAATTGAAGTTCTGAGTAATAATGCATTTGATGCAAATAGAAACAAAAATCTTTTCCTTGTTGTTTTTTTTTTTGCACATATATTTACTTTTTTTTTTTTACTTCTTCAAGCATATTATATGCATTTATTTTGCTGTTTTACAAAGCACTCGTATAAATTAGAATATGATGTTGGGATATGTGAAGCTCAACAGAAAAGAGAAAAGCTTTTTGACAATCATTTGTTTTATTTTAGTCTTGCACTTTAGGTGATTGTCATGCAGAAATACCCCAGTTTTTCTCCTTTAACCCATTCAGACCAAAAACACTTTGCAGCTTTGCAAATTGTTGCTAGATGTTTTCTCAGGTTTAAACTGTGTATTAAAGGACACTGAAAATTAAGACAAATTATGTTATTTGAGTCGTTTGTAAAAGGAGCGCTGAAGCTAGTAGAAAAATGCATAGGTGTTTGAGATTGTCTCAATTTACACAAAAACGCACAAATCCCTAAACTTTATCCGATCTTTACTCAACTTATGCTGCATTAAAGCTTCTTTTTTATGTACTTATTAGATAATAAAACCAAATTCACCAACTTCAATCAGAAGCCAACTGAGCGGCATATTAATATGAACCATTTGTAATTACATTTTTGGACATAAAGTCTCACAACAAGTAGACATGTAATGTCATTTGTCGCAGAAGGTACGATTACTGCTTGAGAACATTAACAACAATAGAAACTAACTTGTTTAAATGTTGCATTTCCTTCAGATGATTTTGACAACTCATGTTTTTCTCCAACTTCTCCCATCACTTCCCTCAATGCACGACTGACCCATTGCACTCTTCCAGCACAGTGCTCTCTCCATCTGCCCTTTCAAAGGGACAAAGGCGTTACAGTCCGTGAACTCCCCACCCCTCTACCTCTCTCCATCTCTGCTCACTATCTTAAGTGGATTTAAGCCTTGAGCCTTCCCATCTATCAGTGATTTCACGGTGACCAGCTCTCCACCCTCAGATACACTCACATAACCAGATGGCAGCAGCACTGGAGCATGTGTACACGGCTGAGGAGAGCATCTGCCATTACTCTCTCTCACTCGCTGAAATGCACACAATCTACCACACACTGGTGGCTTACATACAACAGTTCTGCCACCGACTGTACAGTACCATTTGTCTTGTTGGCCTGCAGCACAGAGAACACACAAACACTGACACGGAGATGAACCGATTGCTCAGCAGGAGACTGGCATAGGCCGATTTTCAACTTACGGACTTTTTATTTTAAGATATTTAAAAATAAAGTTGGAAGAATGCAACGTTAAAAAATACTGTGCCGGTAACCTTTTTTTTTTTTTTTAAAAAGACTAAATGTTTAGCATTCAACAGAAGTTCACCTGAGTCATCTGAAGGTTTAATAGGAAAAAAGCGACAGAGTTTGATTCTTCCTGACGCAGAATTATTTGGGATGTTGTCTTAGAATAAGAGCTGAAGACAAACAGCCATGACATTAATTCACAGACCCACTGCCGATAGGCTTTTTATTGCATAACTGTTGTCAGAACGTCCTTCACGTGCAGGACGGCGTATGACATTAATGAGTTGTGATGTCCCAGCTACAAACATAAACTGACATCACAGCATGACAGAAGTGACTAATTCTAGTGCCAAGCAGAAAAGGAGGGAAACCTCACAAAGACCATCCACTGAGACAAACAGAGTAGAGGCGAAGATGACACAAAGGAGGCCATAATTAAATAAAAGGGAGCCAGAGGAGCAGAACAAGTGAAATTATTAAACAGATGACCCAAAATGGAGCCACTATTGAAAACAAATGAGGGTTGAGCAGATCTGGGTTTGAAAGAAGTTTTATCTTCCTAAAAACTATTGCACCAAATTTGAAAAATAACAAATTAATGTTTTTAATTTATATAGATATTTAAAGATAAGAATTTTCATCTTGTAACATGAAATAACTAAAGAAAAATAAATGCTCAATTTTCTTTATTTGTACATTCACTACAGGGTCCCATATCTTAAACTAAATGTCATCTAGGACAGCAGCAAGAAAAGACGTATAATGTCTAAACAGAAAAAAAAACCAACAAAGGACAATGGGGAAATGGAGATGAGTTTTCTATTTAAACTTTTCTTATGTTCCCTGGCTAAAACCAAAAATGAATTTCATAGCATGTAAAGGGACGTTACATGCTAATGGGGAGTAGAGGGAAGGGTGTGAGCAACACATACATGAGGGTGGATGAGAGTTAAGATCTTTCTCCTTGCTCTGATTGGTTGCTTCTGACCAGGAGCTGTGCATTTCTCCACACAGGTACATCACCACAGGGAGAGGCTCGAGGAACTTGTTTTTTTTTTGTTGTTTTTTATTTTACAAAATATCTGTCTTATATTATAGTGTCACAAATTTTAACAAATGTGTAAATAAAGTAAAATAAATAAAAATAAAACAGTATTTCCAAAAGTTACATATTGCAACTTTATAAATTTTTTAAACAATGTTTTACAAAAAAACTCAGTGGAGTTCAACTCTTGACTTTGTAAGAGTTTTGTGGAAATCTTAAAGAAGCTTCTTACGTATGAATGACTGAGGTAAACACAATTGGATTCTTGTAGGTTGTTACCGTGAATCCAGGCCTCTGAGCAAACAAAGCAAGACTCTATGCCCTGCAGGCCAAAGACATTCTGCAGCATCCTCTGCTATTACAGCTTATTATTCATGAGATCTACATTAACCAAATCTCACTGGGATAGTTAAGATTCAGCAATGAGAAATAGATGTATCATTTCCGAAATCATTAAACACAAGGAGGGAGCATTTTAGGTAATCCTTCGCCATTAGAACAAACAACCAATTACATGACTTTTTGGAAGAATTGGTTTTAAATAGAGTAAGTAGCTATCAAAAAATTGTTTAACCCCAAAATTCTTAGATTGTTTTTTATATTGCTAATTTGCTTTATGAATAAATGCTTTTTAGGTATTTAGAATATATTCACTTCAAAACCTAGAACTCAAAATGATAGTAATAAAAAGCGGGAAAAAAATCAACTTTAAGAAAAATCTAATAATTTAGAAAATAAATCTAACAGATTTATATGTGCTAAGAGCCATAGAGATTTTTCCTGTGTCGATCTGAAACTAAACGAACTGCAGGAAAAGAAAAAGATAAAACAGTTAAAAATAAGCAGTGAAAATCACTTTTTTCACATTAATTCTCCACAGCAAAGAGTAGCTGCTGACGATGCAGCAACATTACAGATCAAACTATACAGGTAGTCATGGCACAACATGTTCAAAGTATATATTTGAGGGGAAATATTTAATACTTCTCCATAAAAGTAAAATGCAAATGCAGACTCTGTATTTAATAAAACGCATTACCACCAGTAAGGATAGACTCCTACAAGACAAAACAATGAGCAAAAATGCTTAAAATTGAATTTTTCCTGGTGAAGCATTCTCAGGTTCCCCAGATACTAATCAGGCAGGCAGCGGGAGACCACTTTTTCACATTATATCATCCGCTGGGCTCATCCTTCTCATGAGCTGTACTGGCAGCCTCAGTAAAAAAAAAAAGACATCAATTTTCCTTTATCACTGCCCTGCTCATCATTATGTGTTTAGTGCTGGAGAGGGAAGCTCGGAGAAGAACAAAGGCAGCCGGCAGTGGTGCTTCCTGAACCGATTTGATTGGCTGGTTTCATCAGACCACAGCAGCAGTGAGCTGAGGCATGTGGTGTCTGACTGTGTAACATTTCATGCTTTATTTTAATGCCATTTTTTGGTCTCCTTTTCTGGTTTTGCTCATAGAAAAATTGCCAGTACATGAGTTGCTTTAAAAATAACTGAAATAATTTTGGATGCTAAAAATGCAAAGTAGCAATTCTGAGACAATAAAATCCCATATGGGAGATAAAAAAAAAAAAAAGAAAAGGGGGGAAAAAAAATCGGCTGCATGTCTAAAAATGTTCAGAGAACATCCCAACTGGGACCAAACAAACAAACAAAACGGCTGGATGAGGGATTATTTGGGTTTTCAGATTTGGATTATATTCAAGGTTCTGGCTCCAGGATACAGATATTAAATAGACACATTTGTGTTTTTACAATGAATAATGGTGGTAATGAGACAGGTTGTTCTTTGTTTCAAGCTGTGGAAATTAACTGGAGACATTTGTGCCTGTTTAGTTCGAAGAAAAATCCTGCTAATTCATCAGTATTCCAGCTACAGACAATGGGGAGGACGTGGGTTTGGGCTCTGTGTGTGCAGCAACGTGATTCTGACTCCTGGCTTCTGGGTAAATAACCAATCACTGCAGACCACAGGGATAAACACAACAGGCAGGAAAAGCTATAAAACAACAATACAAGAGGAGTACATGCTACATCTTATTTGAAAAAGTAAAAGTGGGAGATGTCCTCATATTGGAGTACTGCTGTATCACTGACATAGACATGTGTATATGACAAAAATAAGAAAATAAATAAATAAATGAGACAAAAGACGGAGCAACTAGAGCAATGTGGGGATGAGGGAGGAGGAGTCAATCTTGTTTGATGTTGGCAGGACCCAAGCTTTTCCTCTGAGATGGCATCAGTGAACACTAGTAAGACACACAGATAAACACAAACCCCTACTCAGCACCAGGAATCAGACAGTCAGCAGATAATCCAGCAACAGGATAATAAATGCTCAAAAAGATTAGAGTTGTATTATTAAAGCTGAATTGTTAAAGACCCATCATGAATATATGCAGTTTATAGGTGTCTATAAATTGCTAAATGGGAGCATATAATTTTGGGAATATTTTAAAGCGAATGACCATTTATCCTTCTTTGGGGTTGTGCAGTTCTCCCCCAAAGAACTGCACAACCATTTTAAAATGTGAAAATTTTCAAACGTTATGAAACAAAACAGAAAGTAAAAAGCGGGTTTAATCATTGTAGGATCATTAGGATTACAAAAGTTATTGCAATTTGTTGCAATGTCTTGCAGAAAACAGCCAGCTTACCCAAAAGATATACAGTGAGTGCTGTTTTTACATTGTTGGATGTTGTCCTGACCTCTGCCTCCAAATGACAGGGGCAGAAATCCCACACTGACCATCCTGTTGAAACTGGCTTTAGGAAATATTGTGCTCTGAGTGAATACACTTATTTCAACAAGAATTTTGAAGCATTTTGATCCAGACAAACAGTCTTTTTCCTCAAGAAATACAACCTACACAGAGGAAGCTACAACCAATTAGCCTTGAATATAATGCTGATGATCCATTTGCTGTGATGGATGCTAATGTGAACCAGACGATGGAAAATGCATTATGATCGTAACAAGCATGTTTGATTGGTTCCGTTACTATTTGGTTGTCAATCTGTTTTGTGTGGCAGATTATGCAGTTGTTTAGCAGAGGACCTGATCAGGTCATTCATCCCCCCTGATACCCAGAATATTAGTAATGTTCACTGAAGAACAAATTGTGAATCGACGACACAAAGGGGAACACTTTGTCACTTGTATATGACAAAAATAAGAAAATAAATAAATAAGACAAAAGGATACCAGGCAAGGATAATGTAACTAGGCAGCAGAATAAACTACAAATAATTGTCTTTCCTGAATCAGTTATTTCAAATATAAAACACATATTCAGACCTATTGCCTTGTGAATGTCTAATATAATATGTTAAATCATCATCATTTTCAATTGTGACTTCTTCTGTGACCTACAAACCTAATTCAGTTACACCAAGTGAGAACCATCTGACACTACAATACATTTCCTGTAATTCTACATCAGACATCATGAAAAGGCACTATTTAAAATATTACCCTATTACAGAAGTAATCAAATAGCTAATCTGTCCCTTTGGTTGAAACCTGATTTACTAGAAATCAATAATGTCAAGTTATTAAAACAAAGTCATTCAGGTCAATAACAGGGTTAAATTCATTACCCAGATGTGTGAGTGACAATGACCCTGACCTTTGAGATAATCAGGATCAAGAATTGTGGATGGGATTTAGTGACAGACAGACAAGTTAATTAATTTTTTCAGGGAAGCCTAGCTGCAGTCAATTAGGGATTTATTTTTTAGACAATCTTTTCTAGGGAATAATTTTTCTATATCTATAACAGTGGGTGGCAAAGTGGGTTTAGATTACCAGTATCAAAGTATACTAATGCTTCAAGATATTACAGTCTCAGTACCACTAAGATTTTCTGCCCTGCTTTTCTATTTTATAAATGTGTTAATTTTCAAATGCTTCAAAATACACCACCAATTTGAGAAAAAAAATAAAAATATTGATTTAAACTGTATATTACAAAATACTTCCAATTCCTTTGTGATTATATTGAAAAAACAAAATGCTATTCATTGCTGATAAAAAAAAAAGATCTTCCTTAAAGGACAAAATAAGATTATTGGTTCTTATAAATGCAATAAGTAACCATAATAGTTTGGTTAGGGAAAAAATGACAAGATTTCAGACTGTGTTTATAATTTATCACCACATTTGATTTATTCCCAAACAGGCCATGCTCTAAAGTTACACTTCATGACTATTCACATCTCAACCTCATCCCCTTCCATGCCATGGTTTCTTTTAGCTCCGTCTCCATTCATCTACTTCTCCACGGTGTGATTGATGGACTGATGTTATTATCACCTTGCCCTTCATTCCTTAATCTTTAAAGGAGAGTGACTACTGTACCCATAAAGATTGAGTGGGCTGAAGAGACACCTCAGGTACTGTGGTGCTCCATTCCCAGGCAGGGAAAATTGACTTAGGATAAAATCTATATTTTTACAACCATGTGTGTGCAGCTTTATTGTAAATGGATATGGTTGAATAGAGATACATTTGCTAAAGTTGGAGATACAGCAAGTAGTTGGCTGCTGACCTGAACCAGCTAATTTTTAATCTGACCTCTTGGTCAGAAGTTTACAACTCTTTATTTTATCAGTGAATGCACCATACATGTGGGCTCAGACCTAATGTTAGCAAATTTTAGTGTTACTGAGGTGTTTAAAAATGGTTGCTTGATGATGAGGATACACAGATACACATTTAAGTGGTTTCTTCAAACTAAAACTGATGGATGAAAAGCAACAGTGGAATTGAACATGTGAATAGCAACACAATAAAGAGTCTCAACAATCAATACATTGTTTCTATTCATTTAAAACTGCATCTTTTATTCTTTGTAGTAGGGAAATAATATATATGTTCCAATTATCAAATATGCTATTCCATTTTCTTTGCTATTATGCAACTTAGCTCATTTATAATTGTTGTGATGTTGTTAAGGTCCTTTTTTAAAAAGGACATTTGGTTATCTCCATGAGAAAGGAAAAACAAAATGACCTTTCCAAAGCTTTTCTGCATCCTGTCTGGAGGCCCCTGAGAAACTCCTAAATCTGCTGTTTGATCACAACCTCTGATCTCCAAACCATCTGTAAATAAAATGCTCTTTCATCATGACTCGTTACTCCAACACTAACAGGTTACAGCCCAATGACAAGTTTGTTTTCTCTCCAAGCGACTTCCTCCAAAATTGCCCCTTCAAACTCAGCTTCTCTACAACAACAAACAGGGGTTTATTTCTCCAGTTCAGTCAAGCAGAGCATTGATACGAACCCCTGCTCTGCGTCAGGATCAAATACCACAGCCGCTCCACTGGCATTCCTCACGTCCAAGTCCCCACTCCCACTCCACTACATTTTTTTGTCTGAGAGTGTGCATGCACTACTATGGACTCTGTGTCCTGCTCCCACGTGATGAAGCTGCAATGCCCATTTTAACTTAAGTTGAAACCAAAAGCTAAGATGGACAACATTAGGGGAAGAAAGAAAAACTGCCACAATACCTGAGACTTTAGGCACCAAAATGTATTGCTTGAAAATAAAAATAAAGAATAAATCATTATTGGCTTATCAATATCAGTTAAAAAAATAAATAGTCCCCTTAAAACGTGGGACGTTCATTGTTTAACTGAGATGTGTGTGAGCCTGAGCTGGACAACCAGCATCAAGGTCTTAGAGCTGAATACACTTTTCATCACTGCATTCCTGTTGGCTATGAGTTATTTTAATGAGGTTTAGAGAACTTGCTGTAGTGACCAGAGTTTTTTTTTCCAACTATATAAAGCACACAATGCTATTTGCTGTATACTTGCAGTCAGCTGGTTGCTGGAATGTTCCTGCAATTTTCCTTTGCTCACAAGAAACATAAAACCAGCAGTTAGGAAGGATTTCCTGCAACTGCAAATGCAGAAAGTCAGGGTGTGGAAAGAAACCTGTCTCTAAAGTTGAGTTAATTTTAAACTTACAGTTGGTAAACTGTCAACATTGGTGTTAAGTAGACGACTGGTGGTAAGATAATATCTGTGACAGAATACAATATTAGAAAAATAATAATCACTCTGTTATATTATGAATAATTTCTTGTTTTGCTTTGTTTTTTTCAGTAGCATTGAAGCAAAGTCATTTTTAAATCAACCCATGAATGTCATAAAAAGTCTATAGTTACATAAAATACAGACTGATGCTTTTTTAGAGTTTAATTAAATGTGTATGATGCACCAGACGCAGCGTTACAATTCAAGAAAAGCTGTTTTGCGGAAATAACGCAATAATTTGTTTTGTTTTTATTTTTTATGTTATTTTTGAAGCTATTTCTATATATTTGAAGAAATATTTTGTCATTTGCTTGAGAAGAAGTTTCAACATAAAGCTATCAGAGAAAATGTCATATTTAAAGCCGTCCTTCTAGTTCATGCATTGTTTGTCCAAACTACATGAGTAATTGCTTAAATGAGTGATTTCAAAAGAGACCAATATTGATCATGGTTATAATGTATTTTCCAGAATTGGGCAGCTCCATCTTGCATCACAAAATACATATCTTAGACCAGGTTTACGCTCCCCACTGCCTGTTATCTGAAGGCCTTCTGAGGAAACTTGATCAGCTCTGGTGTTTCTCAGCTCAGTCTTTTCCCCACATCATTTAGCAAAGAGGGTGTGAGAAAATAAGGCTGATTACTTTCACCTCTCTCTGTTCTTGGTCCCTAGGCGTCTTACAAAGAGTAATATTTAGGTTTCCTAAAACATTCAATAATGTTTGGAATAGCATGATGATGGTAAAGATATGTCTGAAGCAGAACCTGGCTTTGTGGCTTTAATCTTTATGAAGCTCCAAAGGTTCCTTCTTTTCCCAGAGTTTATTCCATACTGTGTAATAAAACTAAAATCTCCCTTCACCACTAAGACTTGCATACCTAAAACACAAGCACATTACAATAACTCTCAACAGCAACAAAAAGCTTTCTGACTCAGTCATCAAGTTTATAGACGCTTTCGAAACACAAATTTACAAAAGGAGCTGCTGAGTCCTAAGCGTCATCATCTTATTATCCCTGTGCCGCTCAGATGGAGCCAATATGCATTTTTAATCACCCACCATGAATCAATTATTCAGCAGTTGGTGAATTTATGTCTCTTTACCAAAAAGGTAGTAATTGAAGCAGTCATTTCTGTTTCCTTTGAACACATTGAGGGCTGATGTTTAAACATAGAGCTGTTACTACTAGATGAAGATTTTGACCATGTCAGTGAATTAAAAGGTTTAGACAAACACCACAGCTCTCTATGGCATTTAAGCAAATAAGCCTAAAAAGGAATCTTTATGCCCATATTGCTGAGCTGCATAATCATTCCCTTCAATACTTGGAAAGTAAATATTATCCAATTTTTGCAGTTTTGTTGAAAATAGAAATGCACAGAGGAAACAATCGGAATCAGATCAAGTTAACTTGTTGGGGCGATCTGTTTGAATTAGAATTTTGAATTGATGAATTTATGACAGGCATTCCACCAAGAGAAAAAAACAAAAAAAAGTATTATTTACATATTCCTCAGTGTAAATGCAACACCCTATTGGCAACCATACATTCACAATTACACAAATTCCTCACTTATTTGGTAACTATGTGTCTGAAAAGTGGCATAAAGAAGTTGAAATGATTCCCCTTTTGCATCCTGTAGATGATGATATGAAGAATCTTCCCATTTTCTGTTCTTCTAAACCAGATGTGAATAATACATATGTCTACACACCCGCATACATAATATATACACATGCATAAAGACAAACCTATAAATACACACACGCAAACCTACACACATGCTCAACCAATCCAGAGTGCTTTATTACCAGTCCAAATCCATCACCCCTGTTCTTTTTAACAAGAACCATTTTTATGCTTTTCTTAAACAACCTCACTGGTGGAAACCCAGACATCATGTACCTTTTACAAATCAACAAAGTTTCTACAACATTTCAACATCAGTCTATGGTAATTTCAGCCTGCAAGAAAGCAAGAGACAGCAATGTTTTCAGAAGATAATTTGAAGGCTTAGCTGAGTAAAGGCTCAACTAATTTTTATTTTTTGTCATTTTTAGCTTTCAACCTGTCTCACATTATACAAGGTACTTTAAAATGTTTGCTGCCAATTCGGAAGGTAGAAAAGAGGAAGCTTGTGTTGTCAAAACAAAACTATACATTTTATGAAAAGCATTATGACATTTTACAGCATTAAAGGTTTTACAAGCAATAATAAAGGACTTTAGAAGCAGTAAAATTTGACTCACCAAAACTCTGTTCTCCGTCTTGTCTCCTTTGATTTCCAGTTTGACTCTTTTCCTCAAAGACAATTTCACCTTCCTCCCCACTGCATCCCTCACACTCTCTATATAAGGGATAAGAAAGGAAATGAGAAGAGAGTTAAAATTATGAGGAAAATCTGTCGAGTCGAGGAGAGGAGATGTTTAGCTCTGCTTACATTACCCAACGCAGCTCAAGATCCTATTGCCCCTGACGGGAATAAGTCCCCATTTTTCCTAATTAGAAAAACTAGATGTTCAATGAAAAAATCTATTAAATCCAATTTTAATTGACTATGGGACAGTGGGTTCTTAGTAGTTCTCATTTAATTTCCCAATCCTGTTTGGGAATATTTTTGTGGATTTGTCAGTAAGTGAGATGTGAAAAGTCACATAAATATAAACAAGTTTTTTTTTCTTGACATCTAATATATTTTAGAAATATCCTTACATTTCTACCAACAGAATTCTGATATGTTGTACCACTACTTTACAAGCATTCTCAAATAAGATGAATGCTTTACTAGCATTGCGACTGTTTTAAGCCGTGTTTAAATGGCATTGGTGGAAAACAAAATGACTTGTACTATTTGCTTTTCATTTTTGAAGTTTATAAAAAAAGCAGTTTTCAAACACTATCATGGTTTCTCTCAAACATTCTTGATGCAAATGAGTCAAAGTGTAAAATCCTCAGTCTGCTGATTCATCCTAGAGAGAATATCTGGAACATGGACACCAAAATGTTTGGGAGGTTTTAAAGAAGTAAAATAAAAAGTATATTTACAATATGGAATGATATGGAAATTCAAAGAAATTCCAAACACCATTCTCAGGTCCGTTTGTGCAAGAAAGTTCATCCTGAAAGCTGACTGATAGAGGCTAGATACAGTCTCCAGAATCCTAAAAGTAATACCATTACAAGACCTACATCAAGGTCTTCCTAAATAAAAATGCATGCCATTTGCAATCAGAAAGACAATGCATCATTTCAATTTTCAAGATAAGTGTGCAGGGAAGGACTTTTTGCTTTCCATACACACGTGTAAAATAGTTTATGGTCACCAGAAGACAGACCAGAAGTAGTAAATGGCCTGTACTTCTGGTTCACTGACTGTGAACGTAACTATCAGAGGAACACTCTACTTTTAAAGATAAAGTTAACTTTAGCAAAAGAGATGCTAAGGCCCACTGAATGTGATGGAGATAAAGAATGAGAAATGAGAAATCTCTTAAAAAGGGATTTAAACATCATGACAGTTTAGTTTAGTGGATTTACTTGCCCTCAAATACCTGGAACCCCAGATCTCACTCACACCTATTTGTTTTGGGGTTTTTTTTTATAAAGAAATCAGAAACATGGCTTTCTGTTCAAATTCATTGTTCACACCCAGCAGCACCGTCATCAGGCAGACAACTGGTTTAAGATGTATAACTAGGTCAACTACTTCTTCACACTATGCATTCACTTCACACACGCATTACAGCTGACTTCCAACAGTCTGTGCTCACGTCTGACACGGGCAGCGTTTCTGGGAGCCTACATCTGTATTGGCATGCACACATCCCCGCCTGCAGGCTCACAGATCAAAGCAACACTAATAATTAGATAGAAGACGAGAACGGTTCATCTGCCAGCCTGAAGCTTTCAAAAATAAACATCACCAAATGTGCATCCTTATCCTCAGCAGAATTGCCACTGCACAAGCACAAAGTAAAACACGTGGAGGTGAGGGGTTTTTTATGTCTTATCCAAATATTAGGCCTTTCTGAGTTAATGAGTCACATGCAGAAGGTATTTAGTGGTTTGACAAATGTGGTTCTTCTGCATTTTAATTTACTTCAAAACAAAATCTTAATGAAATATGACACCAAGGTCACTTGTAGAGTCTGGATAAACTATTCAGACACACATAAATGTTCTTTGAGTCATCCAGAGGACCATTATTCTGCTGCATAACTTTAGTGAACTTCATGATTTTCTGGTAAAGAGCAAAATTCATGGTGCTCTCAAATATGACAAGTAGACCAATTGATTCTTCACTGCTGAAATGCAAAGTGCAAAAGTGTCCCGATTAGATACAGCGTGATGCTACAAATTGCATAAAATTTGCTTCGTACATCTAATCGGCTCTGACTATTTCTTCTCCACTAAAAATTGAGTACCAGAGATATGAAAACATGTTTATTCTGAAATCTTTAAGATAAAAGTTAGTAGGCCTAAAAACTAGTTATGAAAGATGTGTAAGAGGTTATAGAAAGTTCTGGGATAACTTAGCTGAAATCATCAATTTAGTTCAGTCAACGACATCGTGAAGAATTGTCTTCTTTGGGATGGATGCCAAGAGGGACAATGCATGATACTAAATCACAGGCAGCATGGTCAATGACTGGGTCTAGTTCCCCAGACAACACCTCATGACTTAAGTCATGACTTGCTAGATTTCCTATGAAACAAGTAAAGAATGGGGTCAATAAATCAACAAGAGTTTCAAGAAATTCCAATGATAAAAGTCGAAGTTGCAAATATTAGGTGCAAAGAAGGAGATTACTTCAAATGTTTGACGAATTTGAATGAAAGGTAACCAAAACTCTTTATAGGATAAACAATATCACAACCACCAATTGATCCAGTCTACACTCACCTGCCTTTTATTTACGTACACCTGTTCTATTGCCAATCACATGGCACACACCGGATGAATGGCACCTTTCGGTAGTGAAAAAAACCAGCAGAAGTTTAGCTCCCCTTTTGGTCAGAAATGTAAAGTTCCTCTGCTTTGTTTTACCCTTGATTTTCTTCACTTTTCTCTTTCCTTTATCTCGTTGTGATTTCTTTGCAGCTTAAATATTTCAATTTCTAACATCACTGAGAGGTTTGGGCAGCAAAGGGAACGTTAGCCTATTAAACAATTTTTCTTATTTGCATGCATATTTTTGCTGCATGTTACTTAAATTACAATTGTGCCACCACAGTCTGAAACGATGATGACGATTGTCATTTTAATGTGCAGTTGTAGTTTCTATCTTAGTCGAGAGGGAAACTTGAGGAGAAGACAGCGTCCTTAGATTCTCAATGCTCAGATTTAAAGATCATTCTGAATTCTTCTTTTGTCTTTGGTCCTTCTTTCAACAGGGTTTCAAAGAAATGTATCATGGCAGTTGTTGCATAACTTTGCCTCAGCTGTCAATTTCGGGGAGTGAATAGAGTTAAACCTACAGAACAGACAGCCGTGAGAAAGAAAGAAATCTTAATGTTATTCTACACCACATAAGGGTTTTCACGACTATGAAGTAGAAAGCATCTTGGGCTTGTAAGAAATGAACTCTGAGAAACAGCTCAGGCTTCCTCAATATTGCACTGAGGTGTCAGACACCGAATTACTCTCCTAAACAAAGAAACCTTGATCTACAGCCAAAGAGCTACACAACTCTGAGGCTGTAGACAAATAAGTGAAGAAGCAGAACAAAGCAGAAATAATGAGGCTGCTATGAATGCTAAAACTCCAAGACGGAGATGGAAGATTGGCCCAGACTTTCTATATGAGTAAATGATCCTGTGAGTAATGTGCACAGCCCAGACAGACAGACCACTCACATCTAAACTATTTGGCTTTTCTTCCTAATATAGTCCACATTATGAGCGTTCAGTGGCAAAGCTCCATGGATAAACAGCTTCAAGGTTCAGTGCAGCTGGACCATCTTCACATGATAAACGCTGCATGTACTGCATATATTTAGAAGGATAATGGTTTGCAAACCCTACAATAATAAGAAGGAAACAGTTGTCCAGTGGAGGAAAATGTTGCATATTTAAGTAGACAATAACGCAACTTTAAAGAACATAATGAACAGCCACTCACTCTAAACCCACATGGAGCGAATGATCAGAGTGGGATAAAGCAGCAGGATCAGTGATTGTTTGCAGGAGGGACACATGCGGTTAAAAATCACTGTCTGTTCTTACCCAGAAGCTCTTTAGGAACGTCAGACGATTCTTCGCTCATTTTTTCTGGAGAGAAATATTCCCAAACAGTGCCGAGAACTGAGTCAACACATGGAGAAGCCCTTAATTTGGAGGGGAATAATGAGGAGAGGGGAAGAGAAGTGTCAGGTGGTGGTAGTGCGGTTCTCCCGGTTACATGCTCCTCTCCTCCGCTCCTGTCCGGACAATGTATCCGCGTTTTGGTGGACGCATCTCCTCTCGGTTAGTAAAATTCCCTTGGTCCCGAGGTCTTATAATTAGAACAAAGAGAGAACAAACAAAATGAGGTATAGTTCAGATCAAGTCAAAGCCCGGAGCCTCGGGTACATGAAAGGACCACTGTTCTGAAACATCTTTTCGTTCGTGGCCCTATCGGAAAGTCGTCGGTATTACAGTGCAAACCAGTAGTATTGAACGGAGCCCCTCCCCGCTCCGTGATGCCACAGCCGGGAGCCGATGCGATGCTGGGGCGTCATGGCGTGGCAGAAGGGGGCGTCAAAGATGGTGGTGACAGACTGTTATTAATGAGACGTCTACATAGGTGGGTTATGTGAAACAGTGACTCCTAGCGGTTATGTAAGGGTACTGACCCCCAGACCGAGCAATAGAAATTGACAGTAAATCCCTAAAATATCATTTAGGGAATTATTGAATATTCCGAAAGCATACAAACATAGGGTTCTCTACGACGGCTCATCACAGCCATTGTAGATTACAAAGGAGTAAATTAAAAAAAAAAAAAAAAAAAAGAAATTTTGAGATTAATCTTTTTATTTGATCATCTACATTACTCTAGTTTAGGTAAATCCTTTGAGTAGGGTTCATTATGTGGAGAAAATGTAGACTTTAACAAACACTGCATGACTTTCTGATTTAGACACTGACACTAAAATCCTGGTGAAAAAGCTTTTAAAATTATGATACTTTCATTTAAATTGTTGATTTTTACTTGATCAAACTAAACCTGGCATTCAACTTTCACAATGATTGGTGAGTGATGAAATTGCCAAATTCTCGAAGCATATACTTCCGGTGCCCCTAGAGAAGTTAAACAGCGCCACCTTGTGTCCACATATTACAATTACATATGGAGACCTAAGAGCTGAGTTGGTGAAAACAACTTTAACTTCATTTTGGTGCTTTGCGGTTTAACGTTTCAGACAGTTTAATATTTTTTTCATTACATTTCCAAACAACTATTATTCATATTATAGTTCAGTATTTTTAATTCTATCACTGGATATATGGAAACCAGCAAACTCCATGCAGAAAGACCGAGGGCTGGGAATCAAACCTAAAACCTTCTTGCTGCAAGGCAACAGTTCTACCAACTGCGCCACTGCGCAGCCCAATAAGACATATGTTTAGATTAATTTCATACCAACTGAATTTTCATTATACAGATACAACATCGATATGTGCTTCTGTTATCTGAAGAAAAACAGATATATCTTTAGGGAAATAGTGAGTTACCTGTGATTTGATCAAACCTGTCATTTAGCTTCTGTCCTGACTGCTGCTCATTGTTGGGGAATGCAAATAACTCCATAGTAAAATGTAAATCAGGTTGCAAATCTAATTCAGGCTCAAAACAGAAACACAATTAGATTGTGAATTGAAATATGAATAGATACAGTTTCATTCATTCCTAAAGCCATAATGTACATAACCATCTGTCTCATTACGTTTTCACTTCTGTTGCTGAGTTTTGATGGTGGAAATTCTGCAATCAGATTGCATTTCCAGTCAGATAAGGAACTCATCTGAATATGTGGGTGTTTTCCTGCTATCCAATGAGTCACAATATTTACATGTCAAATTTCTTCCCGTTTAAAGGGAAGTTAATATTTTGAGATGTGAATAAACTCAGTTAGGATTTCATTGAAAATTATGTTTCACTAAGTAGCAGAGAAACAGCTTGCACTGAAGAAGAACCAGAACAGACCTTAAACATTTGTCACGCCCCGTTCAAAGGCGAGGACAAAAATAGGAGACGGACGAGCCGATCTATCAGGACAATAATTTTATTTAGTCCACCAAGCTCTGGGAGAATCTGCACAGCCAGTGAGAGAGAAGTCTGGACCAGTGCTGCTAGCTCCGATCCGGTCTGGAGGCCAATCAAGCAGACCGGTGACTGACTAGATGTCAGTATTTAACAGCCATCCGGTGCATTCAATTAACGGCCCATCCAGCAGCTTCCTGGAAAGAAACAAAGGGAACACCACATATTGGACTGGAGACCCCTGCGGGACAGGTGGGGACCGTCACACATTGTTATCATTTAAAAATTAAGAGCATGATAAGCTGCGAGGTAATATTGTAAAACATAATTTATAGTAGCTCTGGTTTACCTGCGTTATTTACCTCTCCCAAACGTTTATATCAAATGCCTTATCTTTTCTAAAAATTTAGAACAACAATACAGTTTCAGCGTTTCCTTTCTGTTCAGAGGTAGTTACAACATATTTTTGCCAAACTTGTCTCTAACAGTAAAGAGTTATTTTAGAAAACCATGAACAAGCTTGTAAAGGACAATGGAGATAGGTTGTAATCTTAGGTGAGTTGATCTCAAGCATACTGTATCATTCCTGTTCTGTACAGTTCATGATCTCAAAGAAGTTTTAAATAATAATAATAAAATCATTGTGAAGACATAATAAAACTCCACCTGCTGTCCATATAAATATGGTCACAGGACTTTCCTGAGTTACTTAAAAAACTTGAACTTTATTTTTGTTGCCATACAAGAACAGTTCATTAATTCAGTTTGACTTAATCTAGTTTACAAAATGTTTTACATTCCTTTCATAATATTTTAAAGCTTATTTTTGACACAAATAGTTCAGTACCTCACCGGGAAATTCAAAACAATACGTCATTACGCTCCTATGAATGGGAACTTGCCCCATCATACAAGAAACAAAAACAAAAAATGAACAGTTTATTTCCAGCCTATAGAGACATGAAGAACATTTGATAATACTGATAACCTCTGTTACTCCCAATAATACTGCATATGGTTGCAAAATTAAAAGCGTTCTGTAAAAAAATATGTTCAGTAAACACACACTATGAGAAAGGATGTTTAAGTTCAGCACAAGCTTCCCACATGGATTTTATAGACTGCAGGTAGGATTCTGCTGCTTAATTTCATCAAGAATGCTTTCTAGTTTTGTACCTATGGAGCTAAACTGGGAATCCCTCATGACTATAGCCAGCTGTTTGAGCTGCTCTGCAGAAGCCTGGGCCAGCCATGCTCTGATCACATCCACAAGAGGGCCTCTCTGCTTTGGTAGAGCTGAGTCTCCGGTGCAATCATCCTCTTGATCTTTATGAATCACCCTGTTGTAGGGAAAAAAAAGATGTTTTGAGCTTTAGAGAAATGAACAAATAATGGATGAAAATGTCGTAGAGGAAAGTTTAAGTGTGATCTTACCTATGAATAAGTCTTTTTAAATCTCTCCTTGGTATTCTGCTCCCAGAAAATGATGCAGACAGGACTGCTCTGAGATCATCACCTGTGGATGAGCATAACCAGATGTTTCAATTAAAGTGTAAATGTCTCACCTTACCAAAAGTTACAAATCTACTTTGTGAATTTCATTAGATTTCTGAGTCATATGAAATTCCAGACTCAAAGTCCATACCTCCATTTGCAAGACCTTGACAGGTGCCACAGACTGTGTCGTGGAACGCTGAGCCTTGGAGGAGCATGACCTTTTCTCCTGAGCAGTCCTGATGTTTTACACACTGATCCAAGGCAGAAGATGAGCTGGAAAAATACCCTTTGGGACATTTTTCACACACAGTGTCTTTTTTTGGTGTACCTACAACAGAAAAACACATTTGTCATTACATTGAAATGGGAGCAATTGTGAAATAAAAGATCTCTTACAGGTTTCTTTATAATGTAGACATAATCTAATAATTCATATTAACACCCAACTATGTGTAATAAAGCTAGTGTTACCTATAGTCTGAACTCCATGACCAGGGCCGCATTCTGTGTGTCTGACACAGAAGTCATCAATCATGTAAGAGCCTGCTTTGCAACGGCAGACTCTGTTGTTGAGAGGAGAGCATTCAGTCTCCACCTCCTGGTTCTGTGAGCAGAAGTTGTTGCAGTACAGACATCTGGACAGGTAGTTCCACAGCTCTGCATAGTGGCCACTCTGACATGGTGCACACTGTGTTTTCTTGGTGGCAGTGCAGTGAGCGGTGCGGTAAGTTCCCGGGCTGCACATTGTACACTGGAGAATTTCCCCTGTTGTCTGGTCTTGGTATATGTAGGTGGGGTCCTCTGCAGTGCAGAAGAGAATGCCAGGGAGCAGGAGCAGGACTGCCAGGGAGAGCTGAGAAGAGAATCATTAAAGATTGAGAAATTACACATTTGTTCCTAATCCTGTTCATTTTGGTCCGTGGTAATGCCATTTTCTTCTAAACATCACTTACTGCAGGTCTCACAGTTATCTTCTAAAATGCCATTTTGAGGTCTTTTTGAAAAGTACATGCTGTATCTCAGTTAAATAAACACACACGTAATCTGCTCTTTTTCACTGAAAATGCTCTATCGTGTTTGTTTAGTGTCAGAAAAAAATATATATAATTTGGCATCAGTTCAAGTAAAACATTTGAGTTTCAATCATCATTAAAGCTATCGGACACTCACCATGCTCATGATGTCTTCACTTCTTTAAAGTGAACTTGACATCGGGAGCAGATTTAGTGACTTTTATAAGGAACTGATTGCGTAAGTGGTTTGTCATCTTACGTTGAAAGGTCAGTCTGGTTCCATGTGACAAAGATGTAAATCAAGTTGCTAAGATACACTTGTCAACGACTGCTACATGTGATTAAGTAGCAGAAAATCATTTAAAGAAGCTAATTTTCTTTCATTTTAATGCACACAGAATGATTACATGTAGCACTGAATCATGCCATAGTTCTAGTAAAAACACGTTTCTTCCATTTTCATGAAAATGTGAGAAAGTAAATAAAATATAATGACAATCAATGTGGTGGTGTTAAAGACTCAGACTTAAATTAGCTTGGCTGCAAAATGATGCATGCTGAATGCATTACCAGCTAAATAAACCTAGGCTAAAATAATATTTTTTGATCTGATTAATTCACATTTTACAGAGTTTTTAAATAATCCAATAGATAACACACAGACAGCAGTCTCATCTCTTCTCAGCATGCTCTTTCCAGCCTCACTACTAGTCACTTCCTTAAAACAAAAGGTGAAAGTATCTCATTCCATGATATGAACTGACTGACATTTCCATTGTCACTACATTTCGTACTGATATTTGTATTGCATGAGGTAAAAATGAACATCACTCTTTAAATTCAAAAGCTACAATAACTTTTATTTTAACACATGGCTAGATGGTTGTTTAAAGATGTAGCAAAAGGTTTCAAGAAAATATTATTTTTTGCACAACTTGAAAAACTCCTGCTTCCCCAGTTTTCAGGAAATATCTCTTCTCTGACATCTGCATGACTACATGTAATTTTACTCCACTTTGTAACATTTGAAAAACCTGAATAATCATTTTCTGCTCATTTGGTGAAAACGAGGTTGATAATTTTCCGCTGTTCTTTGAAGATCACGTCAGTGAGTGCTTTGTGACTCAGACAGATACACGTGTTTTAAGTTCCTGTTTTCATGGAGGACTATACTACCGAAATACGGTGTCAGAGTTGAATGACTGAATAGACTAATTTTATGCTTTGCTTGACATTTTGTAATATTTTACGCTTAACTCCCTAGCTAAGATTTTTTTCAAAATGTTCTGATTATAAAAAGACTTCATTATTCTTTCACAAAATTACATTTTTATATTTAAGATCAGTATAGGGAATATAAAAAATGTGATCAAATCTACCCCTTTCTTTAGTAAACAGTCTGAAATCCACCTTTTATAATAACAGAAACGTTCATACCTATTTGTACATTCAGCTGAAAAAATGTTAAAAATGTGCACCAGGTAGCACTTAGAAGAGTCAGATGTAAACTCATTCTCTACCTGCTTGCCAAATTATCAATTTGGTTTTGCCTATTTTACTTTAGTCTGTTTTGTTCTTGAATAATTAAGATTTTCACAACAAATTATTGATATACACATAGGCATCCATTTGAACTTTAGCAGAACTTAATTAAATGATGTATCATTGATGCAAATGACAGCTAGTGCTCTTTGCGCATGAACAAAAATTGTGCAAGATAAACAGAGTATCTTTGTTCTTCTTCTGGGCTGGAGAAGCGGCTCTGTCCAAATTCCCGCCAAGGATGCAAATAACTTCTACATTCCAAGAAGTCAGTGCAATCCTTTACTTCAATAAAAATCTCCCATTGATTATGGTCTGTCAGTGTTTCTTTCACTTTCACCAGAAGCACATAAGCATGCAGGAGATTCCCCTGGAGACCGTAAGTGACCAGTATCCTTCTTTGAATCGATAGAGAAAAAAAAGGATACTGGAAGTGGAAATGAATCAGCTCTTTCCCTTTTATTAATAAAACAACCATACCATTCATATTCTGACACCAAAAAAAGCTAACTGGCCAAGCCATAAAATTAGAACTCATATTCAATTGAATTGAATTCAGTTTATTTAAATGACACCAAATCTCAACAGGTACATTACAGAATGGCAACGTCCATCAAGTACATGCATATGATTCGCATTAAGTTTTTATTATAAATTTGTCATCAGACAAGTTCACAGCAGTTGGCAAAGAGAGATCGAACATGTTCCTCTTTCATCGTTGAGGGCTCAAGCCCTTCTATGGGTTTATTTTTAGACACGTTTTGAGCAGAAATATGCACATTATTGTCCTGCTGAAGGACATTTTGCAGGACTGTTCCTGCTCTTCTTTGCATAAAGGAGGAAGTAACTGTACTGCTGCTGGGTTGTTGCCCTCCTACATCCGCCTCCACCTCTTCTGGGATCAATACTGAATATTAATTTCAAAAGAAATTGAATAATTAAACAAAAAAAGAAAGAAAGAGAAAGGTCAGTTGAGCCACGATGCTACTAAACACAGTATCACATGAGAGACATGAGGAGGAATAAACAAAAGGGGAGAGGGTCTCAGACCTGCCCACCACTTTGGAACAAAGAGTCATAAAACTTGACCATGCATAACCTAATGAGGCATAACCTTAAGTTATACCAAGGATGTTGACTTTGGGTTCTGTACAACAAAATGAACATTGGTGATGGCAAGAGGATAATAGTGGGGAAAAAAGGGAAGAGAAAGAGAAAAAGAGAGAAAGAAGAGCTGTGCAAGAATGAAGGATTCTTTCAACTCTGCACACAATGCAAATCACTTAAACTCTGACCTTATTTTTGTGAGTTTATCAGGATCACTCAGATTCAGACATAATATCCAGGTTCCAAGAGAAGCACCAATAGCTGGAAGAATCACTGACTGGTTCTATGGGCTTAGGCTCCTTTTCCAGGGGCTTCTGCAGTGTGCTGGACACGGTGCAATTCTCCCGGATCTCAGCTCTGACTGATGTAAGAACCTTAAAAAAGCTGGATAGACGTACGATTTTCTTTAAAACTTCTCCAGGGTATTCCAGGGTTTTAATAGTCCTTCCATCCAACAAAAGAGGGGAGGAACTGTCTTTGTTGGACGTTGACTCTAAGAGACAAGGATTTTTTCTTCTTGGGTCCCTTTATAGTGGGTTCAGTTCTTATCTGATTACCTCTGAGATCTTTTGGGAGGGGGGAAAAGAGGAAGAGAGAGAGAGAAAATGCTGGAAGATGTGGTCTAATCACAACTTCTACAAAGACACTTCCACACAACATGGAAGTGTCATGTTTAAGTGGATCCATATGCAGAGAAGCAGAGAAGTTATAATGAAAAGAATTATGATGAAACAAAACTTACAATCAGTCAGAGAAAAACACAAAGAGCAGGAACCAGAAAGGCAAGGAAATGAAGACAATGGACAGAGAAGAGAATGAAAACATGGCACAGGGAGAGAGAGAGACACAACAGGGGAACTAAAGGTAACAAAGAATAACTAGACACAAGGAGTAAACAAACATAATAAGCTAGAATTATTAACTAAGGACTGAACTAAAGTGAAACAGACACAAGGCTGATCTAATCAAAATAAGCTAAAAAAACACAGAACAATAAACAAATCCCAAAACAACATAAGGTCCTGACTCAGTGTGATTGATTTGGAGTTACATTGTGTTGTTTAGGTATCCATTTATCTGAGCAGTGTTGTTGGGGTTTCCGCTCTCCATCGGTTTGGGGGTCCTGAGCTGAAACACAATGAAGGCTCTATTCAATTCCCTGTTAGTGTCCTTGGCATTCATGGCCTTAACAAATCTCCAATAATGTCAGCTTGTGCAAGATTTTGATCACATGTCTCAAGGTGTGAGTTTCTGTAGAACTGAGTGGAGAGGTGGATTGAATTACTGCAATGTCACTGTAGATGTTAGTAAGATAAAACCTTCAACCACCTTTTCTGTTCCAGGTAGATTCTTCTGGCTCCACATAAATGTGTTCTTTCACTTCTGTCTCTTGTAACCAATGTAGGTTTGTTTTTTCTAAATCCAGGTTGAAGCATGTGATAGTCTAATAGGTTTTGGTTTTTTTAATAACGTGAAATCAAAAGAGAAAAACGGAAGCTGAAAATAAAGAATTAAATGATCTTAGATCAGGATTTTTGTTGATAAAAGAAAAGCAAAGACAGGCCATTTTTGTTTCTGTTCAATGCTTTTTTATAATAAAACAAGACTTTTTTACAAACTGATTGTCATCAGAGTTTTACAAATCTTCACAACTTAGTTACATGAGCTTAAAGAGAAACAGACAGGCATATATATATATATATATATATATATATATATATATATATATATATATATATATATATATATATATATATATACAACACAGACCATCCACTTCCAATATAAAAGTGACAAAACAAAATATAAAAAAATATCACTTCAGGGACTTGCAGCATTTCAGAATCCAGTATTTACGATAAAAAATAATAAAAACAAGCTTTTACATTTTAAGAAAGTAAAATTACACTTTAAATAAAGAAAACACTCAATTGCACTCCTTTATACATTCATATAACTGACCAAAAAAAGAAATGTAAAACAAACCAGCTTTACTTTGCAGCAGTCCAGAACAAATAAAAATGGACAGCTGAGGAAAATAAATGTATTTCATTATGAAATCAAATTGTTGCTCTCAAACAGCGAGAAAGCTCTAATAGTACAAATCAGAATCTTCAGCCTTTTGTTCCGTGAAGCAGCCTCTTGTTTACGTCTTAACTACATCTTAATTTTTAACAGACTCTGGTAGAAAAAGCATATTTCCAGGAAACAGATGTGAGAACACATTAGCTGTGGGAGTTCGTTTCTTCCTGTTTCAGGCTAATTAGATTCATCCCCACACATTGATACTTTAGATCCTGGAACAAAAAATTTACGTTCTGTGTGCTTTCCTTATTCCTCTATACTCAATGTGCTTTGCATGGTGTCCATTTTATTTCCTCATTCACACCATTCTCTCACAAATGATCTTTTCTCTGTCCAATGGTTGCTGTGTTCTTTTGCTTCTTTTGTATCTTTTCACGTGCTTTCAGTCGGATAATGCATTTGTGTTTTTGAAATGTTGTCGGCTGCTTAGTTTCATGTCTCACGACCTCATTCATTTAGCTGCTTATGAGCTTTAAAGCACGACTCATCTTGAAACATGCTCATGAACATCTTCTCGTACTTCTTGTGTGCTGACGTGGTCCCTATGATGCGGCTGATTTTCTTGAGGCTTTTGACGAGATACCGCGGCGCTTCCTGGCTGCGCAGCACCCTCAGACTACGAGTCAGACCTTTGGTTAGATCCAGATTGTAGTTTTCAGATTTCCACAGGTGGAGGATCTGTAGGAGGTACTGCCTGGGCAGGCAGGTGGAGACCACGGCCTTCACGTCCTGCTCCTGGACCTTTACTCCCGGCAGGCTGTTGGTCACTTTCATGAGGTCGTCTACGGTCAGGTTCTTTAGAGCGTTGCAGCGGGAGACCTTCCGCTCACAATGGTTCACACCTGGGGAAATGCAGGGACATTATTATTATGCATAAGTGACAGTCTGAAATATACAGAGCCCCTAAGGGGGCATGGAGAAAAAAGAAAAAGGAAAGAAATCCCGACTTACTTTCTCGAGATCCCGAGAAACTAAGTCGAGATCTCGAGATCCCGACTTTTTATCTCAAGATCTCAACTTATTATCTCGAGATCCCGACTTAGTTTCTCGAGATCCCGCGAAAAGAAAAAAAAAAGTCGGGATCTCGAGATAATAAGTCAGGATTTCTTTCCTTTTTTTTTCTCCTTGTCCCCGTAGGGGCTCCGTAGAAATAAAAGTGTGCAGCTACTTCCATATTTTGTTGGCTTTCCTGGTTTGTATTTTTAATTTGGCTACAAAAATAGCTTTAAAGAAAATCAAAGTCCACCTCTAAAAGTTTCTATTTCAAAACAAACAAGAGTCTGTTTTCAATTTAAACTTTAGTTAATAAGCTGATCGAGGCAATCCAATGAGTTTTCATTTCTAAACCACAACTTCATGTTTCTCTGTGGCATGAAAACACTGGTGCATTTTTCCTAGTCACTCTGTAACAACAGGAAAAACAAGAAAAAATGTCCTACAAAAAAGGCAAATATATGATTATCTTCAGAATTGAAGCTGTGGTTGCAACAAAACTGCTCCTTGTCTAAATTTGTCCATGCAGCTTGATCATCATTAAAACGTTTCATTGGTCATTGTTTTCGATCCTGGTCCAAAACAGTGACCAGGATCCAATTTTTTTCCTCAAACATTATATGAGTTCCATAGCAACCAGTCATTTTAAGATATCTGTACACCTCTGTGCCAGTTTGGATTAGACATGTCTCAAGGCTTCTAATCCATACCTTGTATGATGCCGTACAACTTGTCCTTGTTCTGCTCTCTCCACAGCCTCAGCAGGTGCAGGACCTGCTGCTGAGGAGAGCATGCCTTCTTCAGCCTCTCCAGGCTCTTGAGATCAACCTTCTGTCCAGGGAGATTCTCGAGGATTCGCTCCAGAGGCACCGAGGACAGTCGCAGTGACGCCAGAGACTGGAAAACTGCTTCTTCACACAGAGTCGCATCTGGGAGGAATTATAGAAGAAAAAACATTTGTGGATTACAAAAACGTACAACATGCAGCTACTGGATGGTTTCCTGCTACATATTTGCAGGTGTTCTTCCTCTTATATTTGTAATTCATTAGACATGTATCAAGTCCATGGTAAATCCCTTACATTTAGCAAATGCATTTAAGCAGATATCTAAGTAACTGTGCTTTGAACCTGGAATTTCTGCCTTTGACGGTAAAGAAAAAAAAGGATTAAGAGAAATGGGAAACATAAGTATTCTTCAATATACATTTTTCATAGAAAAAATCACATTACTGTTAAGCTACAAATTATTCCTGACAGATTTATGCTTAAAATAAATTTTATTCTGTCATAAAGTTAGGAAATTAGACATCTTACAAAATTTGATATTGAAATATTAACTGCTTTTATTCACATTTTATTTTTAAGAAATTGTATGTTAAAAATTACTTGCACTCAATTAAATAAATCGCTGGGATTTAATTCATTGACATTTCAGTAATGAAGATTTAAAAAAAAAGGCTGGTCAGCTTTTTTCAAGTTTTTGCTGATATTTAGCATCTTTGAGGATCAACTTCAAGCCTGTGACGATGGAAGGCCTGCTTGCCAGTAAATTTAATTGACTTCAAACAAAAAATTGTGTGAATTTGAATAATTATCCTTACTCTGAACATAATAGATTTTGTTAGACTTTTTTTTACTTTTCACATGTTCAGATGTGTTTTTAACATGCCATCCCATTTGGAAAAAACACTCAGTGTTTTCTCTAATGAGGGAAACTAAAACGCTTCAGCAGCACAAAACTTCAAGTGTGAGGCTACAAAGAATACCTTATAAGGCAAACTAAAAATTGCAAAGAGCAGGGTTTAACTAAATTTGACTATTATAAAAATGCAGCTGTCCTTGTCACTGAGGACAGTCCCAATTTGCATATGACATTCAGAGCTCACGGTAATCGGAAACTTTTTGGTGCTTAGATTTATAAATTTGAGCAAATGAAGCATTTCTGTCTGTACGTGTGGGTTTCTGATCAATTTGCAACTTAGTTTCCGGAGTGAGCAAAAAATGTTCTTTTGCAAACTTAGCGGGTGACTTTACAGTAATATGAAGAAGGGATTTGGCCTGTTTCTCTCATGATGTAAGTGTGGTTTCCAGTCATGGCATCCTGAAATCCCTCAAAACTTAACAACTTTGGGAACCCCACTGATCTCAGTTTCACATTTTTCTTCAAACTGCCCAACCGATGCAGGATTAGCTGCAGACAGTTTGTGGCTATGTGCTTCAAAGGAAAACAGCTGGTGAATGAATGTTTGGGGGAAGCATCATTCTTGTTGAGGACTTTGTGAATGATCTTCAAAATATTCTACATACTGTGCAGGAGTGTGCTGGGGCCTGGACTTGTGAGTGATTTCTAAAGCTGCAGGAATTCAGTATCATATTTGAGGCTTTGCCTTTTGAAATATATTTAAGCATCCATCATAGCTATAGTCTGAGTAACAAAGCCCCAAAAGCTCATTTTGTGTCTCATTTTGACTCAGCTTCCTTTGTTATTGTGTTTGAGGATGTGACAGTTAAATGGGTAATTGATCCATCATGGTATCATTCTGAATTGAGCGCCATAAACATTCATTGCTTAGTGGGTCTCCGTGGAGCTGGTTTTCAGACATGCAAGAATTAGTAAAAAAGCCTGGAATCTGGAAGACAAACCGGACTGAGGAAATCCCCTGCCTTGGGGAATGAAATTGACCACAAGTCTGAAATAACTCAGCTCGGAATGATTTTAGGTTGTTGACAATTGAGGTTTACTCTAAGCGCTCCTACATATGCATGTGTAAAGGAGGGATGTGCTGGATATAAACTAACCCCTTGCTGGAATAGTTCTAAAGCTTTTCACATCCGTTGTGGCCTCTATGTTCTCACCATTATGGCACAGAGTGTGATGCTGGGAGCAATCCTTGATGTCAGGAGAGCCACACAGGCTGTCTGAAGAGGATGTTCCCCATCGCAGAGTCTTCATACCAAAATCGGCACAGAGTCTGTGCGGCTGACACGTGGAGGAGCCGCCAAGAGAGAAATAACCATCCGGACAGCGTTCACACACGGTATCACTTTCAGGTGTACCTGCAAGACATCCACAAAAAATTCTTTTGATTTTAAACTGACAGAATGGATTCTTTCCCTAACAAAAAAAGGAGCAACCTGAAAGACAACCCTTTAACCTTTTCACGCTTTTTCATATTCCAACTTCAATTCTTGTTATCGTTTAATGAGATTTTGTAAACAAGAGGCATCATGTAGCTCACAATTGTGCAGTGGAAGAAAAATTTGGAGCGGAGAGAGAACTCGCAGCGGCTTGGCAAAATATGACCAGCAATTTTGCACTGACATACTGTTGCCAACAAAATGTCATTGTATTGGCTTTGGCACACAATGACAATAAAGTTATATTGATCTATCAAATGTAGAGTCTTTTTCAAATGCAAAAAATCTTAATAATGTGGCTTTGCAGTTTTATAGTAGCATCCCTAAAATCTAAGGGAAATTAAAAGCTTTGTCCACCACTATGTGTCAATCAAACCAAGTTTCCTACCAATCTTTAAATGACCCTTCATCAGACCAAAACTGAACTTAGGTGTAACAGGAAACCAACACTGTACATCAATCTGAACACTGAGTTGACATTAGTAGTGTTAGCATTACAAAGCATCCTGCGGGCAATACTTTCTCAGCAAGGAAGTTGAAACTGGTCAAAGTGGGTGGAGCAATACGGAGCAATCCCAGAAGAAAATCTAGAGACTGCAAGAGAATCTGAAGGCTCACGTTCCATACGACACACAACCAGAGCCACAATGGACAAGGTTAGATCAGGTGTTTCCAAAATGTGGCCCTCTAAATTATATTGTTCTCTTCCTAGCCACAATTCATGAGTGGAGCAAATATGGCACAACAAGAAGTATTTCTCTTTTAATAACTATGTTTGTGCATTCATGTCGTTTTGTAGTAAAAAGACTCCAAGCATCCCCGGCTCCCAAATGATTACACTTGGCTAAATGCAGAAACTTCTGACTCATCTACTTGTTGTCAAGAAAAGGCAGGAAAAAAGATTTCATTTTAAAAAAGCCAAAGTGATCAATAGGCAAATAATTAATAAATCTTGTTATGAGTTAATTATGATTTTAATATTTTGGACCAACAGTTAATCAACAGCGACCAACTGATTTTTTTTTCTGCAACAAAATGTCCACTTTGTTCGTTTCATTAAAATCTTGCATTATTGGCCAGGGTAAAACAAATTACAAGAACTGACTTTTTTCGTCTTTTCTTTTAAAAGGTTGCTTTTTGTGGCCTCTGTGTGCTTGCCTATGTTGAAATAAAGGTCAACACGCTACCGCAGGTGTTTGACACAAAATACCCTGTAGAGCACTTAGCTGAACCAGAGGAAGTAGAAAAGATGCTGCATCAGTTTCAGTAGCTTACTGGTAACCTTTGTTTCATCTATAGCCGCTGTTCTCAGTGTGTGAAAATCTCCTCCCTCATAAAGATCATCAATTAATCTGACGTAGTTCTAGGAACCAAGACCGCAAACATGTGACCATCAATCAACGCCACAGATAACTGTATGAAAATGACTCAGACATGTCTTCCTCATCCCACCCACATAGTTTCTATAACTTGTAATGTATCTGTAGTAGCAGTTTCTGTACTGTTACTACATTCAGAACATGACATGTGATCACCGTGGTTCTACATAAAAAATATCACAAGAGGGAAGCGGACTAGATATGAATTTTTTTTAATTGTTTTTGCACATTTCATGCAATGTAGTCCTAATGCCATTTTCTTATCTTGCAAAATGGAAATCTATTGGTTGAAACTCCAATTATAAGTGGTAATGAGGGGTTCCTGGTTGGTAATATTACAATAAATGGTCTTAGATTCTGGTACTTTTCCCTGCGGATCACATGACTACCTGACATAACAGAAGTAGTGGTGTATTCACTTCCTCTTTTTATTTTAAAACCTTAACCAAAGAGTTGAAAGTGCGTGGGAAGGCACCGCGCTTTTATCAGATCTTCATTGGTTTCCTGCTCAAAAAGCATACATGCGCTGGCTTTCACTATTACGCAAAAATGAGAAACCACCTTCAGATATGCATACGGAAAATATTCCCTGCACTAATGATGACAAAGCACATACAGTACAGACTTGTGAATGGCATAGGTGATTTAAAATATACGCTGACATTAATATGCTTTTCCTAAAAATGTACTTTTTGTCAAATTTGTCTTTTAGCAAAATGCTTCAATAATTTGAAAACCCTTTTATAAAATTGCTTGTGAGATCTATATTAAGACTAGCTTAACTAATTTTTTAAAACGTATCTGCACAAAATTGCAAATAATGACCCAGTGAAATGATGTTTTCCAGATATATTTTGGAAAATTGTTAAAATTAGATCAATAAGTATTTACACCTTATGCTATTTATTGGAACCCCTTTGAGATTATTCAACATGACTTACACTGCTTCTGCAAGGTCTCACTGCTGAAACCAAGCTGTGAAGTCAAAGGAATCGCCTGTAGACCTCCAAAACCGGATTCTGTGAAACCACACATTTTGGGAAGTGATACCAAAAAGTTGCCAGAATTCAGTCTTTCCCAAAACACTGCTGTCTTCAGTAAGGAAGCACATGGACCTTCCACTGATTTAACCCCTGGACCAGGCAGCGCAATCAGTGAAGAAAAGCGACATCTTGGGTCCATTTCAGTGTTGTCTTGTAAATACACGGATTTTGGAGATGTTGCAGCTGGAGACGTAAAATGTATTATTATTTCCAGGTGTTTCTTTACATTAATTTCATAGTTTATTCTTTCGTTATGCATTATTTATTTACATCTCCATTATGATATTAGATTATTCTTGTCTCTACTGTTTGTGTTTCCTGTTTTTTTATTTATTAAGATGAATATTTTCTGTATTCTCTATAGTAATTTAGGTTTGCTATTTATTACTATTGTCTTGTATGATAAAAAGCAGCTTCTTGTCCTACACTATTTGATTCGTACAAAGGTTCTGGGCTTCCTAGTGTTGACAGACAAAAGCTTCCTGGAGGCGTGGACTGTGTTGGGGTCTAAAATTTTCCCCTATTGCTAACGTTGACGTATGTAATGCGCCAGCTCGACGCCTAGAAGCTTACCGGAAACTGACTGTGCTCCAAACAACTCTCCGCCGCCGAAGCCCTGAACTGTATGAGGCAGCTGTTAATGTTAATTCAATATGTGGAAGCGGCGTGACTAACACAGGACAGAATGGCTTCGCTTCTTTCTTCTACTGTTATTGCTAAAACTACAGACAGACCACAATTCTAAAACAGCGCACAAAATCAACATTGATTAAAAATTGACTGGAGACAATCTAAGTCAAGGGGAGAAAGCCCAGACTGTGCTGGAAGCGAGATTTTTTTGAGCAGAATTGCAAAGGAAGGCAATGGCCAGGCTATTGCCTAAAAACATTATTTTTTTTCTTCCTGTTGAGCTGTGTTTCTCGGATACTTGTATTTTAGATGATTTTCAATCCTGTTTCTTCTTTTGGTTCCAGTTGTTTTTAGTTTCAGTTCAGCTCCTAGGTTAAGTGGTCTCATGTCTTGCTACAGCTGTTCCATATTTCATCCGATTAGCCTACTCACTTCTCATGTATGTCAGACTACGGTTACAAATTGTCTTCCTGCATAACAATAAGCTGATTGACAAAGCCAACATAACGAAAAGTGGGTTCAGGAACAGTCTGTGTATGTCCTTTGGTAGCCCAGACAGAACCTGGACTTAAATCTAAATCCACATTTCCGCAAAGACCTAAAAATAACTGTCTACTGATGCCTTTCCAACAAGACTAAGCTTGAGAAAATCTGTAAAGACGAATAGGGAAAAAATAACCCAAAACCTGTGTGCCATGTTGTAGAGACAAGGCCTAGAAGCAACTGGTGTTGATATTTTTGTAGCTGCTGCATTTAAATGGCTCTATCTTTAATACATTTATTTTTGATAATTTTGTGAAGATCATTTTTTTTAAAAAGTGATCCGTGTCTTCTGACAACTAATCAAACAATTAATTGATAAAAGCTAAAAACCTTTTGCACTGCAAAAGGTTTTTAAACCTTTTTAAAGCAAATAACTTAAAGCTTTATTGCTTACTGCCACCTGTTACATCAGCTATGAGAATGAAAATCAGCTTGAAGGTCTTAATTTCACTTAGTGGTAAAAATCAAAGCCTGAACGAGAGAGGCCAATGGAAAAAAAAAACATAGTCATAAAGAGAACGTAATTTATTGGGACTGAAACAGAAACTTGTGGTTTAAAAGTCTGAACCGCAACTAGAAGAACTAATTCCTTGAATCTTTCAGTGTGTCACACCAGTTTTGGGTATTGGCTCTGGTAAAAAATAAAAAGATTGTTGTTACCATATGCCACAAAAAAGAATTTGGGCTGACTGGTAGTTTAAGCTACAATGTTTTAGGCCAGTGGTTCCCAAAGTCGGTCCTCGAGGGCCAGGATCCTGCATGTTTTAGTTCTCTCCTTGGTGGTAGTAACAACTTTTTCAGCTTGTCAGTGTTCTTCTTAGACCTTCCAATGAGCCACCATTTGATCCAGGTGTGTTAAAGCAGGGAGAGAACTGAAACATGCAGGATGCCGGCCCTCGAAGACCGACTTTGGGAACCACTGTTTTAGGTTCGGTACTATATTGCAATTTATTGTGAAAGACCTGTACAAACTACAACCTAACTTTTAAGAGGAGTAACACATGCAAATAATTAAATTTGTATGAAAAATGAAAATCTATAAAGTTTAATGTGCATCAGTATTCAGACAACAAAATCCCAAGTTCAGCTTGATATTTTTTATCAATAAACAAATAACCTTTAATGGGTTTAATTTCCAAACTGTTTACTTCTAGTTGTGTAAAGTGATTTTTTCCCCTCTATTGTTCAAATGGACAAACTCTAAATAATTCAGTTCTCAGTTTCTGAATAAATAAATCGTCATGACAGATTATGTGTTAACGACCATGAACTGAATTTCAATGAAATGAAGAGGAAGCAGTCTCAAACATTCAATGGAAACTGTCATTTCCCTGAGCAGATAACCTCCAGTTTCCGCTTAAAGTCAGCTGTAATATATCTGTCACTGTCTGACAGTGTTATACTGTTTAAAAAATGCCACAGTGCTATCTGACATGTCAAATATGAAGCATGCTTCATAAATATTTAACAATATGTTGAGTATCACATCCAATAAAGATGTTTCAGACTTAGTCACTTCTGATAAATGAAACTAAAACCCCTTGTTGCACAATAAGGCGAAATACAATGCAAAACTATTAGCACTAACTGAAAGACGTACATTGGTTTTATTGCAATAATAAATTCAGGCTTGGGAACTAAAACAATTTAAATGTTGAGGGCATAGAATTTCATGTGATCAATTCAAACCAAACTTAAAGATGTTAAAAGGCTAAACATAGATCTCCTTTGGGTATATTCAGTTTGTATATTTATATATTATATGTGAAAAGAAATAACTTTTCCTCATTTTCTGCAATTAAATAAGACTGAACTTTTTTCTGTATTCTTTCAGCAAAGATTATCAAAATAATTTTTATGTTAAGCAGATTTAAACTATGAGAGATAAATATTGGAAGGATTTCAACCTGCTCAACGTATGACGCAGTGGCTAACTGTGTTGTTTTAATGTTAAACCACAAATTAATTTAGTGGTTACAGACTTTAAAGCCTTAAATTGTAAAAATATTGAAAAATATGTTTACGAAATAACCTATTAAAATCCCGAAACCCATCACTTTTACTTCCATCCATCCATTTTCTAATGGACCTCACTTGACCTCATTTGTCCCTTAGTGAGGTCAGAGGGTTGCTGGTGCCTATCTCCAGCAAACATTCAGGGTGAGAGGTGGGGTCACCCTGGACAGGTCGCCAGTCTGTCGCAGGGCAACACAGAGACAGACAGGACAAACAAACATGCACACACACACTCACACCTGGGGACAATTTAGAGAGTCTAATTAACCTGTCATGTTTTTGGACTGTGGGAGGAAGCCAGAGTACCCAGAGAGAACCAACGCATGCACAGGGAGAACATGCAAACTCCATGCAGAAAGACCGGGGCCGGGAATCGAACCCAGAACCTTCTTGCTGCAAGGCAACAGCTCTACCAACTGTGCAGCCTTCACTTTTACTTTTTTTAATCAAATTAATACATGTCTTCTTGTTCTTTGAATATGGCCTGACAATGCAGAAACAATGAGTCATTTAGTCAGGCAATGGCTCATTCCGATTTCATAAAAATGCCAAGCCATCTTAGTTTACTCACATTATTTCCTGGTATTAGCCAATGGAAATTTGTTCTGCGTCAAATAATTTCAGGAATACAAAGAACGCGCATTTTAGATGTAAAACTGATTCAAACTTCACTTAACCAACAAACATTAAACACATCACAAATGTATTGGCACCCGCTAATATAATATGACAACTTTTGACAAGTAGAAGACTGGACTCTGTAATTCTTTAAGCCCTGTTAGCATTAACGTAAGTGACTTTTAAATTCAACAAAAGCTGGCACAATCTTTGACAGTGACATTCAGTGAAGAATAATAACCCCTGTCTTCATACCATTTATTTAAATTTTAAGCATATTGTATGCTATTTATAAGCATTAATATATAACATTTGCATTAGCACTACCTGAAACAGTTTGTTATACATTAAGCTCTTTAATATGATCTGACTGGATTCCAGGAGCATTTATTTTTGAGTGTGATGAATACACCATATATTAAATGAATGAGGACATGGAGAGAGGAGCTGAAGCAAACATACCCTGGTGAAAAATAAATATACTAAGTATGTAAAATTTTAGTATACTTAAGCATACTTTAAGTCAGACTAATCACGACTTAAAGTTCATTTGAAGCATATTCAACTAATCCTTAATGGCATTTTGGAACAACTAATTTGGTGCTTAGTGTACGTTTATAGTATTTAAATTGTATTAAAGTACAATTTAAAGTCTACTCAGTGTACTTTCCCATACTTCTTAGAACAACTTAAGTTACACCTAGTAGTATACTTTAAGTATATTGTTCTTTATGTAAAATAAACATGCTTGATTAGTATATTTTAAGTGCACTACTATTGTGATTGAATTACATTTAAAACATATTTAGAATGTATTTTAAGTATATAAGTGTTACATATTTTATAAATTAGTATGTTCCCTACAATTAAACTTTTGGTTTATTATAATTGCTAATGAAGTACACTTTTTAGTTACTTAATTTCTTTTATTATTCTTTGTCACTTTGTACATTACATGCTTCATACACACTGCAGCACTGCAAACACATCAGGTACCAGAACACTTAAGGATCAATTACTACACTTTCCAGGTGAAACAAATTACATCGTGCTTTCAAAATATTACCATTTCAGTAACACTTTATTGGATGGGGTGTGCATAAGACTGACATGACATTGTCATTAGCGTGAAGGAGTCTTTATGTCATTATTTACCAAATGGCACTTCATGACACCTGTTAGTATGTTCCTAGCAGGTATTTATGACAGTATCATGTCAGTCTTATGTACATCCTGTCAAATAAAGTGTTACCCCCATTTTTCAAGAGAATATTGTAAAATTGTTCAATATATTAAAAGTTTACAGACATGTTTATGAAAATTAGCACAATAAAAGAATAGGTAAACTTTTAAAGAAATGTGAAAAATATTTCACCAAGGACAGAGTATTGTTTTAATACAATGTCACAGTATTCCAGTATTACTCCGGAAAAACTGGCATGTTTCCTTCCTAAGAACAGAGTGGATCAACGACAGAACATTCCCATTCACTGCACTTTACAGAAACCTGCATAAAACAACAATAGAGCAATTAAACAGAGAAAGCTTGTATTTTAAAGAGTACAGAAAAAGGGCAAAGAAAAAATTAAGACTTACAATTTTAAGACGTTGTGAACTCACTATGTATTTGACAGAATTGATGATGATGATTGGGACTGGATGCCTGGGGTGACAAAACAATTCTGGTTTTCTTTACCTGTTTATGTCAGAAGTAGAACAAAATATTCAGCAATGTCATAGAATCAGTTCATACTGGCATAAAATATGAAACTTTTTGAAGTGGACTTAAGGGAGACAAACTACCTTAAAAGTTTTCCATTCATGACCTGAACATGCTGATCCTTGCAGGGATCTGGTGGTGCCCATCTCCAGCAGTCAGATGAGAGGCGGAGTTCACCCTGGACACGTCATCAGTCCATCACAGAAAAGCTAACAACAAATAAAATTAAAGAGAAATGGTAGATTAACAAGGGGAATAAATTCTGTCCAATTATTTTTAAATCAAATCATATTTATTAAGCACTTTGTGTTGGTAACGTACCAGTTTTTGCCGTTAAAATTGTGAGCAGCTGCTCAGTGTAAAAAAAAGTAAAGCCTTCCACCATGAAGTCCATGTGGAGGTTCATCCTCAGAACTGGCTGGTGATTTGGTAGAGCCAGAGCCTCTTCTGAGACAGGAAAGTCTTTAGGTTTTCTAATTCCTCTTTCATCTTCATTTGCTTAAACTGCAAAAATGTGTTGAAGATAAAAACAGTGATGAACGAGTTATAACATCAGCCTCACAATATCAAAGTCTCTATGGCATACTGAGCTTAATTAAGTTTATGAAGAAAGCTACAAACAGTAGCAACAAACAGCCGCCATGCAGTTATAACATGAAACTGAATGATTATTATAGTAATAATCATAAAAGTCACAATAAAAAAAAACTATTTCTGAAACCAACTTAAGTTTGTTTATATCTTTACTGCACTGTTAATAATTAAACGAATGTAATTAGCATTTTAAAGCAAACTTACCACCAGCTAGCAACACGTTAGTAGCCTTTGTTCCTTCGGGCTCCTTTCGTGACCCACATTTCATTTCCATCCGGTTCTTGTCCAGTTGTGTTGTCGTCTAACTCGGAATAGGACGTCACCAGATTGAATTGACCAAAAACTACTAACTATTATTAAGGCTCTCTTTACGTTTAATTCAATATTATGCGAATAAAAATGGCGGATTTTGAACAGCATCTCTTCTCCGGCTTCATGGCTGTTCTTCTTTTTATGCCGCTTTTCAAAAAATTGAAAATGTGCAATACCGCCACCATCTGGTCTGGAGTGTGAACTGGAGCTAATGCCGTTCACTAAGATTTTACATCATACATCTGAAAATGGATGTATGATGCTTCCGTGTTTTAGTTAAAAAACTACTTACTTACTTTGTTAAACAACATGACATCAAGTTCCACTATAAGGACTGTTATTTTTTTTATTCTTTGCCATTTTAACAAAAATAGTAAAAGATTATTAAGGGACCTAAAAAAGCATACCTTATTAGTTTAAAATATACACTCAGCCGTAATTCAAAAGATACTAAACTGTCAGTATATTTAGTAGTTTACTTTTCAAGTAAGCGTTAAGTGAATTTTAAAAAATTCTAATTTGATATTTATTTTTAAATTAAAATTTTCATTTAAAGTATATTTTTATTATACTAAAATATATTTTTTTCACTAGGGTAATGTATCTAAAGATGTCACACTCCCATAAAACACCTTCAAAATTATTTTAAAAACATCCTTTTCCAATATCTTATTCATTAATAGATTATGTCATCAAAAAGTACAGTGAAAAAGAGAAACAATAAAAAAAGTCCTAAAAAGACCATATTGACCATAAAAAGTTTCTGAGAATGAGCAAGTATGACGACACAGAGAGCATTTCTCAGAAAGAATCAGTCTTTGAGAATGTATTTCTGGGTTTTTAAAAGAGATGCATACATCTGATAAAGATTTGGTGTGGTGACTTAGAGGAAAAGGAAGAGAGGTAGACATGCTTGTGTTCATCTTAGATAAGAGGATTGAGATAAAAATGCTGCATGTGAATCTTTTCAAGAACTTCTGCCAGTAGAAGTAGATTGAGAGAAACTGAGAAAAATATAGTTTTCTCTACTGAAAACACTAATGGATAAGAGCTCCCATGCACGCACGCACATACATACATACATACATACATACATATTTAAAACAGTGCCTTGCAAAAGAAAGAAGAAAAAAAATAATAAAACACTGCAAAAGGAAGGAAAATGATTTCTAATTTTTAAAATGTCTTACATGTGAGACTCGTCTGTGTTGTATTCAGATCCCTTTAGTCTACTACTACGAAATAAAATCTTGTACGTGTGTTTGTACCTCCAAACCCCTTTACTGCTGGGGTCACATGGGTCCTGGAGAACCCATGTTCTCCAGGAACAACTGAATAACATGTAAGTGTTTTGCGAATAACAGTTATCCAGAAATATAGAGGAAGTCAAAACAGTGTTCAGTCAATAAGCTATCTATTATTCTTCCTTCAAGTTCACAAGTTTGCACTACATTCTTATTGAAGGGGCAGTATTATGTGTTTTTTCAATATAACTTGAAAAAAATGAACTGCAGTGTTTAACGCCTCAGAATTGAGCCTATGTCTCTTTAATATTTACTAAAGCTCAAGCTCTTCCAGGAGGAGTGCTGGAAGTCATCACAACAGCACTCCTTTGATAATGTTTTTACCAACAATGCAATGAGAAGCAGCTCATATAATGAGCTCAGCAGATACACAGTTCCATTGGGTTTGCTAATCAATGCCGACTAGTTTGGAGGAGCTGAGTTGAGGCAGTCACAGGGAAAAGCGGAAGTTTGGAAACTGCCGCTACAAGGAGGAACTGCGTCCAAAGGCGGCACTAGATCCAACCAGGCGAATGGTTGTCAGGAGAGATTAAAGGATTTCTCAACATGCGTGAAAGACTCAAGGAAACGCTCCAGATAAGTTTTTGATGAGGGAATAACATTAAAAAGCTAAAAAAAAAAAAAAAAAAGTATTTCACATAATACTGCTCATCAAATAAATCTCTAATAAAACACGCTCATGTTTGTGGTTGGAATTGGACAAAATCTGGAAAGGTCTGATATACAAACTACTAAACTATATTTATTCTAATTGAATTAAACCTCATTATTTCATAACAAAGAAGAGAGGACCTACCTAACACTGTGACTCCGTATCCAGGCTGACAGGTACTGTGTGCAATGCAGAATTCCACCACTAGATGGTATCCAGGTACACATTCACAGAGCTGGTCATGCGTGCTGTTGCACTGCTGTTTCACTAGCTGTCTCTCCTTACACACCTAGAAACAACACACACTGGTTAGAGATATACTAACAATGGATGAGAAAAGAACAAATCCAGAACTTATTCATAGCTACACAGTCATTTTGTTTTCTAAGATAATACAGATCATAATTTTTTTTATTATGAGCAACATTAAGGATTTATTATGTCAAATGTATATATAAAAGACAAACATCTTGGGAAATATGATTTAAAGAGAGTTATAAATTGATAGTTAAGGTTTAATTTACTTTAGGCTGAAACAATTAATCAGACTTATCTTGGTGAATCGATTATTGAAATAATCTGCAACTAATTTCTTAATCAAATAATCACTAAACGTGCCATTTGCAGAGAGAACACCCTCGGAGCAGTAATTAAGTTAAAACTGGGAAAAAATATATATACATTTTGCATTAAAGATTAAAATCCTTCTTTGTCTGTAAATATATTCTACCCAGACTACCTCAAGTGGTATAGTTATAGCTTGCCTTGGTTCAAATTCTGAAAAGAAACTCCTATTAAGCACCGTTAGCCATCCAATTATTATTCGGTTAATTGAAAAGAGGGTCAACAGATCAGTCCTACTTTGCATTAGTTAGGCCAAGCAGAAATGGTTGAGCTTTTCCCATAATAATGTTTGAAGTATTTTTTTAACTGCAGATGCATCCTTTGCTACCAATGATCAAGCAAACACTAACTAAATGCTATGTTATTGAAGTTTAAGCAATAAAATGTTTATGTTGAAATTTTAAAAAGTAATAGTTATTTGTTTACTTGAATATTTTTATGTGTTTCTAATAATTCAAAAAATAAGCTTACGTGGTTAAATGAAAAATATGGCAGAATATCCTTATTTTTCATCCAATTAATCACCGAATTGATAAGTACAATAATTGTTAATTGTAGGCTCATTTTAACTTAATGAATAGAAAAATATCAGCGTCAGGTAAAGGTTGGACAAAGGAAAACAGCAGAAAATGTTTGCACAACAGGATTTGAGAATTATAAGGAATTAAAATAAACAAAAGTAAATTGACTTTCTGAAGATGTGTCAAATCTCAGATCATGTAGGAGAGTATTATTTAAATTTAAGTCCTAAGTGTGCAGTAAAGTAAATAAATAGATCAATAAAATCCTGTCTGATATAGGAATGTCTGCAGGCCATTTTGTGTGGTACATACTGAGGTACAGTACTGGCACGTATCCCCCCAGTGCCAGTTCTCAGCAAAATGCCTCTCAGGACAGGGCTGGCATTCGGTTGGCATTTCAGCGGTGCAGTGTCGTTTGACCGATGTACCGGGGGGGCACTGGTCACAAGAATGGACCTGAGATGTCACTGGATCTCTGTACTGGTACTTTGGCGGTACGGGTTGCTCCTGAAAGGCCCACGAGAAAGAAGCCGTAAAGAGCTGCAAGAGAAAGGAATTCGGTTTAGCAAGCGATGGTTAAAATCCCCCATGCAAAAACAAGTTCTAATATTTTTTCACTCATTAATTAATTTATGAATTTGTGCTAAACCAAACCGTCCACAGAATGAGTTCAAATGAAGGCCAATGTGGCTGAGGTAAAGCTCTTAATGGGCTTGATTTAAACTCTGAGAAGAAACTCAGCAGCAACTTCACTGCTTGTCACAACTGCAGGGAAACAACCTGCCTGTATCTGCAGGCAACATCGCCTCTTGAGACAACATAACAATGTTATCTGGCACAGAGAAGCTGTCAGTATGACTCCTGCCACAAAACAATTAGATATTGCTTCATTAACCAACTCACATGTCACTCACTGCCTGCACAAGATGTGCAAAGCGTCGGTCAGGCCTCAAATTTAGGACATTAATTGGGAAGCATGTCAGACATGCAGCCATGAAGCAGGACCAGCCCACATGCAGACCAGATGTCATCCACCCGGTTCCCTCCTCTAAGGGCCTCAGCCATTGGCTCAGCGGACTTTCCCTTTGGCAGGGATTCATCCTTACTGCTTGGGCAGCTAACAATAGATTTTGCATGTATTGTTCAAGTGCATGTTTAAAGCGAGCATCTTAAAACGCGTTCAACAAACAAGTGTGCTCTCTCAGGAATGTGTTTTCTACTAGTGTGTGTGGGGGTGTGTGTGTGTGTGTGTGTGTGTTTGCTGCCTGTTTGTTGAGCTTCACGTACAATTACGGTCTTCCTTAGTGTTGGTCTTTGAGCTCTGCGGCCTCCTGTCCTGGCTGCAGCACATAAAGGGAGCTGCTAGAGGTTTGCTGGGCTTTCCCCTGTTTGCCACCAGAGTACAAAACATTCTGTTCTACAGTTTACCAAACTTTAAACTACTGATTTGTTTCCTGCGTGTGTGCATCTGTACTTGTGATCTACCACAAAACAGCTTAGTATTTGTTGATGTGTTTGAAACAAGACCATCATCAGGGTAAAAGAGAAACATTTTCGAGGGGAACTTCACCATTGCATCACACATTTTGCCACATATTTGTTTTCTTAATATTTATGACAAGAATTTCATGTTTCATGACAAGTGTGAGGGAGATAGCATGCAGAACATCAAGCATTTGTTAAAAACAGGTATTTTCACTCTATAAAAGGACACATAAAGTCAACCATCTAGCATTTAATCATATTAAAATCTTTCCAGGTGTGAAATAGAACAAATTGCTTCAATTGCAATTTCTTTTATTTCCAAACTATTTTGTTGGAATTTAGGCCCATTCCTCCTGAAAAGAAATGAGACATACAGGGCAACTTACTCACATAGATTTCTTTAACTCTGCTCACAAATTTTCTTTTGCAAAGAACAAAAGACTGACTTTGTTGTCCTTTGAAACTAATTCGGTGCTGTGATTGAGTCATCCAAAATTTGCAAGACAAATTTCTGCTAAAGCTTTAATTTGCCAGCTTATTGCTAAAGTGTTGCTTCAATAATTCCTCATAACGTCCTTTCTTCATAATGGCATACGTTTTGTAAGTTTTACAAGCTTATTCTGCTGCAAAGCACACACACCTCAAGGCTTTTTGTGCACAGGTCAATTCACATATTCGATCCCCCCAAAATCTCTGGGAAACAGACCGTCTTTGCAGACGGATCCCCACAAAGCCGTGGAGTGTGCAAATTGCTGAATTTGCAGTAATAAAGAATTCTTAAAATAAAATTTGCTCATACCATTCTGACTCTCAAAAATACGGATAACTTTTGAAATCCTAGCTGACCAGAAAACAGAACATTTGAAAGTGGAAGAAAAACTTCTGTGTGTTTTATTACAGTGTATGTAAATATATCAGTCAGCTGTATTTGCTATTATCATACATGCGTTTCAAATAAAAATATAAAAATAATAAATAAATGTGTGAATAGAGTCATTTGTCACTATAACAAGGTGACAATAGATATTTTTTATTGTGTTTTTTTATATAGTGTATGTAAATATGTAAAAGTAACATTTATTATCAAAATTTGTGACACATATAGGACATACACAGATTGCAATTATTCAAGCCCATGGTGCAATGACATCTAAATAAGCATTAAACATTAAATTCATCATAAAAAAGAGATATAATACTAAACTAATTTATACAATATAAATAGAATAAAGTATTTAAGCTGCTTTGATCTTTCCTTCTTACCAATTTATTACTGTTCATGCACTATGCATATAATTTAGATCTAAATACTGCTCATTTTTTTAATCTGATACTGCTTTACTTTGCAATGTTGCTCACAAAAGAGGATGGCAAAAATAGATGAACGTTTTTTAAAGACCATTAAGAAACCCAAGCTTCAAACAGTCTGGCGAGTGCGGCGGTTTTCCCGGCAAAACCTATCGAACTCTGAATACAGCGTTTTTAAGGGCAAGCTTTCATCTGCAGCAGCTCACTGAGGAGAACCATAACTGCATGGGTTTGTTTGTAGTGTGGGTGGCCCCATCAGGGCTCAAACCCACAATCACAGTGTATACATTTGCTATTAGGGCCGTGAAGCCACATCCTATTAAGTTTAGAAACATGAGGAACTACTGATGTTGTGTGCTGATGTAGTGGCAGAGGGTCACCAGAGGGTTCTGCAGATCTAAATAGCCTAATTACTGGGACAACTAAATAGAGCCAAGCAATTACAAGAATGGATAAAAGCCACAACAGCAAGTTAACTTGAGATTTCATAGATGCTTATTAAAGCAGAAATATGATCAAACATTAGAAACATCTTTGATCCTACTAAAATAACTTAACTCCCATAATTAGATTTTTCTGCCCTACAAGTTTCCTGTGTACCAATATTAAACTGTGAAAACTCTAATGTTGCAGACTTGGGAAAATGAACAGATAAATGATCTCAAGACTATCATTATAATACATGTGATTTACCTCTAAATGCTCTGCACCGGTGGTTATTAAACGTTTTGTAACAAATGTCTAACTAACCTTAGACATTTGAAAAGAGTGATAAACTCTTGGACTTTTGAAATGTCTCCACTTTATTGTTTGAATAAAAAAATAAAAATTAAAGAAATCTCCATAGAGAATTTCAAGTTGAAGGATGCAATTCAATAGTGCATTAAATTAAAGTCAGAATTTCCAAGTTGGTTATAAACCTGAATGTCAAATGTCAGGGGTTTTTAATCAACCACAAATCTAAATCCCATAAGGCTACATAACTATAAAAAGTAGTGATAAGTGGTATTTATTATCTCTATTATTTAAAAAGATTTAAAGCCAGTGTAGCTAAAATGTTCATTTACTGTTTAAGTGTAAAAAAAGGGGGGGAGATATACTTACAATAGCTTGTATTGCTAATAATTAGCTTGTCACTAAGCAACACCTAACATATTAATTAAAAGTTAAGTTGGTTGTGATGTTATTTCCAGATCCATGTTCTGGCTTCAGAAGTGAAGAGGCCACCAACACTTCTTCTCTCTAATCCGTTTTCACTTTATTTTAACGTTTTCTTCTGTACTTCTCTTTTGAAGGAAGGATAATGTTTGGATCGTGTTTTCTCTACATTACTATCAACTATGGACTGTTAAATGTGTGACATGTCACACATTTAACTAACTTTCTCCAAGGTCCCATTGCTGATCTTTGTGATTAGGCAAAACCCCCATTAATTCTATGCTAATAAAGTTATTATTGCCAGGAAGCATCATCAGGACTTTATGAATGCCTATGAATAAGAACCAAAGTATGGCATATATAAATAATCTTATTTTGCAAATTTAGAATTACAGAAAGTGTTGGAATTATCTAAATTTAAAAAGCAATAAATTATTTTTCTGAAATAGAGATAGTCTTTTTGTTCACTTCAATAATTCACATTGGAAACTCCACTCAGGAATCTTTATGTCGATCAAAGCGTCTTTACATTCCAGGCCTCTGCTTAGTTTAATGCATATGATCAAAAAATATCTGTATATATAAACTAGATTTCCTTTTTTTTTCCTAAAGCCAACTGTTCTCTAAAGTCAGCCCCTATTGGCCAGTCAGGCCAATGAAGAGACTTTTCCCAGAGGGTGATGTCTCCCAGTGAGCTGCTGTGTCCTGACACAAAGAGAAGGAAACAAACCACAGAATCAGCAAGAAGCTCCCCAGCTGAGTCCAGAAAAACTTGGCAAATTTGTTGCAATAAATGTTTGGTTTGCTTTAATTATGTTGTTTTTTGGGTTTTTCTGGAAAATTTTTTACAATTTCTAGCAACATTCTGTTTTATTTAGTTCCCACCAGTGATGTAACTAGAATCAGTCTCTCCATGACTTTGTTAAACATTTTAATCAATTGAACCAGAACCATGAGCATTCCACCTGGAAGGACCTTTCAGGTTAGAACAAGAGCTGCATTGCTGAAATCTCCCAGTGAGCTGAGCTGAAAAATACTGTAAAGTAATTTTTTTTAACATTTTTTCTTAATGAAATCATTAGGTAATAGACCTTAATGTTAATTGGTTAAATTTGAGAAATATAAGGTATCTCATTGCTTTAGTCAGTCAATTAATGATAAATGTAAGAAGTGATTTATTTTACAGATTATGTGATCAATTTTATTTTTCTTGATTTATGTCCAATCTACCAGTGGGAGCAGTGCAGAGATGATTTATTGAAGGAACAAAGGAACTGATGACATGACAGGATGAGCATAACACAAAATACAATGAAAACTGGGAAGCTTAGACACTGAGGACTTAGATTAATGCTATGGAAACCAGGTGAGTCAAATCAGGAGAATGCCCAAAATCCGAGAAAGAGTTTTAAACAGGGTAACCGAAGGAAAGAGACTAATAAACAAAAAGAACACAGAGAGCTGCACTGAATATAACGATCCACAAACCAAAGGGGAAAAACCATTAATCTAAGAATATTAACAAAATTACAAAGAGAACAAAACGTTAGATACTCAACACAAAGAATAGGCCGAATAAACAACACAGGAATAAACCCAGCATGAAATGAATCATGATATATAGACTGTTTATGTTCAAATAGATCTGTGCAGCTCAGCAAATGCGTCATGGTTTTCAATTAAATAAATAGCTGTTTATGATTTAGTCAATCAGAAAGCATTTCAGTAAATAAATATAGTAATAGAATTTATTTCCATTTTTTTTGCAAAAACAGAGATTATTCCAACAGCAAACCACACGAGCAGCTTTTGGCCATAAGGATAGATATATTGTTGTGGGTAAGGGCTTCTACCAAATGTTAGAGAGATATTGAACTTTTTACCCTTGTCCTCACTTCAGAAGCAGCCATATGAAGACATCCTGGGCAACCCCTGGAAACCTAAATTATACTGTCATAATTATACTGTCACCATTTTCTGGGAAGCCAAGAGGCCCATCATGGAGCTCATCCAGCTGAGAGGAGAGGATGGACGGAGGTATGACTGGAAGCAGGATTTTAAAGAACTCACATAAGCGTGCTTGAATGATAGACAAGGGGCTGGGCAATTTATAAACTCTTTCATGTAAAGCTGCCTGATGGAGAAACAGACTTCCATAGGCTGTGAAGAAAACATACTCAGATCCAGACAATTGTTTACTGAATGTGAGAGGATGTTGAGTGAGCAAAGCCTGAGTTCTTCACTCTGTTTATATATCGCAAGCTGCTATTGGGAACTTAAGCATTGTATAAAGTTGTCTATTTTTCAGATGGCGCCAAAAGACCAAAGGGAGCTGATTCTTTTTTTGACCAACCTGATGACAGAGCTGAAAACTACCTCAGGCAACGGTTGAGAGATAAGCAGGGACAAAGAGTTCAAACAAAATTACTCCATAAAGACGGTTAACCAAGGTTTGATAATGAAGTCATGAATGTCAATTACATCATCAAACAGTGAATTTGGTCTTAGCGTTGGGGAATTCACGAATTAATAAATCTTTGATCTTTAAGTTATCATTACTATCTCTGATGCAAATGTTTATCGGTGAAGCGTCTTTCAGCATACACATTCAAAGGGTTCGAGTTACATTAAACTTTCAGCATTACTGACATGAAACACAGGACCAGACTCCATGCTTGGCCTGACTTGGGGTTAGCTTGAAAGTCATGGCACGAGGAAAGGACCAATGGCACAAAGGGAGCAAACCGCACCACACCAGCTCATGCACCGAGCACATGGATTCAGTTAACTGCAGAGCGCAGGTGGTCTAAGGGGGGATTCCAGCCTTCTGGTGTGTGTGCGTGTGGGTGTGTGCATGCGTGTGTGTGTGTTTGTGTTAGTTCACTTGAATATCAAATCAGTCATTTTTTTTAAACCACACAGAGATCTGGAGCGACTTTGGGATATTCTGCCAAGTCTCGGTCTTTGTTCATGGAAATCTTGGAAATTATTTGCTATTATGGAGGTTTCTTTTAGGTATGCGAGTTAATGTGAGAGTTGTCAGTTATTATGTTCAGAATATATTTGGTTTGTTTGATAATAATATTTTTCCTGCATTAGAGCTGGGCAGGCAATGGCTACGTTCAACTTGGCTTTGTGAAGTCGTGTTCTAGTATTTCATAAGCAAATTTTCATTGCAGATTAACTTGAAATAAAAATATCCGTTATAAGCTACATTAATATTGACAGGAAAATCGGGATTATGTATTTTCACACTCTAAAAGAGTCGAAACCATCCAAGGCAATAACAATATTTAGATGATATTCACAGGGCTGAAGTTATATTGAGGAGGTAAGAACTGATTTTTATTGTCATATAATTATCATATAACCATATAATTTTACAGTAAGATCACACAGAGGGCAACAGACTTAACATAGAGGCATTGCACCTATGACACATAATTCAAGCTTCTGTGATGTAAAATGCACAGAAAGTCGCTTTTGATATTTAAGTCAATCAATTTAAAGAGCACAGGTAATGAATTTGTATTTATGCATTTGTTCAAATGTCTTTTAACTATTAAAGTTACAACATGTGTATTTTAAAATGCTGATTAAAATGTATAAAATAAAAGGTCTGCAAATGCTATGACAAAATCTACAGTTTATTTTTGCCAGTGTAACTAAATCAAAAACGTTGGTAGGTCTGGATAGCAGCCAAAACAAATTTAATAGCAATCATAGGCACAATTTAGGTACAAACAAATTTCGGCTTAAAAAAATACAACTTTGAATTTCAAGCAGGTTATAGGAATATGTAGGCAAATGATGCACAGTGTTTTTAGTTTTGAAAAACTGTAGTCTGATATTGAAAGAAACCTCTTTTTTGCATTTTATCCAAAATCAGAGGGACTACTCTCATCTCTCTACAGACTTAAGTTGAAACAAATAAAAAACAAATTGAATAGTTGGTGCAATTCTAAAAGCACGTCACACATTTAAATCGTTGGACTTTATGAACTGCCTGTTCAAATTCCACGTGAAATAAATCAAAGTTTTCTTGTCGAAAGAAATATACTTTCTGAAGAAATTTGCATCCTGTTTTTAATACAATCTGCAGAGTGGAACTAATGTGAGCGCTTGGATATAATTTTAGCGTTTTGCAGCAAGTGTTATATTCATTACGTTTTGTCTACACCTTCAGTCCCTTGATGCAGACGTAGACTGTCTTAACATATTGACTTGACTCATTTGTTGACTTCCTGATGCAATTTGCTGCATTCAGGGAAGTAAATGTAAAAGAGGTCTGTAATAAATGCCAGTTGGATATTTATCATTGTCTTAAAATTCCTTGCAACATTTTGTGTTCCTCTACAAAATTCCAATGAATACCCTGAAGCCTGAGGGTGTACTGTGACAAAATGTGAACAAAAGTCCTAGGGGTGTAAATACTTTCACAAGCCGCTGAACAACTAATGGATAGTCCGGATCCGTTAGTTTGTCACAGCTGTGTTGAACCATCCCAAGCCCACACGTCTGCTATCAGAGCTACTGTTGAAGGAAAAGGGAAGTTAGGTGTGAGGGAGGTGATGTGCATTATGAATCCACAACACCTTGCAATTTTGATGCTAGACATTGACAAACACAAGTTGTTTTTTTCCTCCTGGCTCATTCAGTGCCAAACCTCTATCCTAATGTTTTGTACAAAAGAAAAGGAGGTCAGTATTGTTGGCTAATTTCCCTCTGCACATGCACCCTGCACTGTGTGCAAAGCTGCCTCCAAGTTTAGGGAAGTTGGTGTTTCAGCCAACGGCCACAACAGAGACTTAAGAATGGGGGGGTCGCCGAGATAAGGACACAGAGATTGCAGATAGCACATAGCACAAAAGAGGGATGAGAACTTCTGCATATGGATTTAAGTGGTAAGTAGGGGAAGGATTGGAAGAAAAAAAACCCCGCTGACTGTCCACTGGCGCCATACCTGCTTAGACTATTTTGCACTTCTCGTATATAAACATATTTTCTTATCCAAATAGACAGAGCTGCATTAGGTTTTCCACTGACTGCATCCGGGAAAAAACTCAAACAAAATGCTTTTGTTTTAGAAGAGAGGAACACGCATTAGAGACAGGTGGGAAAACACCAAAGCAGACAGGTGAGAAAGAAATATTCCCTTGTTAAAGGAAAACTCAGAGCATCATGTGCTACTCAAAATGAACCCTGCAGGGAGCGAAAGATTCAGTTGAGTCAGAGAGGAGCTGATCTGTAATCATAACACCCCAAGATGTGAGCACACAAAGTAGCTGTGCCTGGTCATTTGCATGTAAAGACCCTGGTCCTTTGAATACATCACACAAACAGAATCTCTAACCGACCGGGATTAATCCAAAACATGGGCTCCTTTCACAGCTTTGTGACAAACATACACACAAAACACCCAGACCACAGTGACAGATAGTGAAGCGAGTGTTCTGGGTTACAGAGTGTGATCTGTCTGTCTCTGACCTGATACACATCGCTATTACCATATGCAAAACCTTAGAGGTCTGCACTGCATGCAAAGCACACCGCTGTGATCCAAGAGGCGAACATTTCAAAAACAACATACTGGTGTCATGTCAAACATACCCTAAGAGGAAGGGGAGAAGGGGCAGACGTGGGAGAGTAAAATATCATTCATTGTAAAGATACATGAGCAAAAGCAATGAAAGGTGAGCTAAAGTAAACTGTCCTTCAGGGATGACTTACATATCTTGTTTGTATGAGTTTATTAACATGCAGAATGGGGGAACATGAGCTTTGCCCATTACTGGTGGTAAACAGCAATATGTAAAAACAAAGTTCAGCTTTACATGCAAAGAATTTATTAATGATCTGAAATGTTGGTAGTTTCATATGATATAAAATTGTTAAGACAGTATAAATACAAAGGACAAATACACAGTCTAATGCAACTGATAACATACAGCCTATTAAGTTGTACCAGTCCTTTATCATATTAACTATTTTCAGCAACTAATACATGACTCTCAGCTAAACGATAATGCCTATATAATAATGCTAGTAAACAGTAATTACATTTGACATAAAATGATTAGCTAAATTAAAAGAGGAAGGTGTGTAAGTGTGGCGAACATAATCATTTGGAGCCCGGAAAGCTACCTGCAACACTCAACGCAAAAGTAGGGACTCTGTGTGACATGAAGTCGTACAGAAAATGAGAAAAAGAAATAGAGAAAACCTCTTCATGCCTACTTTAAAAATGTACGCGGATAAAACAAGACGGTCTGCTCCTTATGAAGAACATCTGTATTCCAGCTGTTCAGACGGAAAAGCGCAGAATGCGAAATTCTGGTTACTCACCACTATTATTTTCATGGCAGGATTGGATTTCATTATCCGTGTGCTCATCTTCTCTCGGTATCAGCGAACTGCAGTGTGATGGGGTCTCCATAACAGTTCGGCTCTTATATGGCTCAGAAAGAGGGAGGGAAAGACAGAAGGTTGATGTCCACCCAGCACGTTGTTCCATTGAGAAAATAGGGCGGACCCACCCCACGAGCGCAGCGACTGTGAAAAGTAGGTACAGCATCAGGTATAAAGAAAACATCGCTCCCAACGACTCAACCCCCTAAAGGGGGTCCATCTGTAATTTAAACAAACGTGATTTTTTTTTTGGAAGGCATTAAGCTTTCAGGTTTCCTATTAAAGACAAATGCGTGAGAATTAAAGTTTCTTTCATAAGATCAATTGAGCGAAAAACAGCAGGCAGCACAGCCACAGAAAAACGTAACTGTTTTTTTGTCTTTCTCTTTAAAATTATTTATTTAAATAAAATTTCAACAATAAATGAATAAAACATGTTGGAAAATCTGTCTTTCCCAATTCCTCCAAAATCTACAAAAGTAACAGTTTTCTATTTAATTTTAACATGCGTACACTTTCCATCCGTCTTAATGGGTCAGGGGAGGTGCTGCTGCCTATCTCCAGCGAGACATTTGGGGTGAGAGGCAGGATTCACCCTGGACAGGTCGCCAGTCTGTCACAGGGCAATACAGAGACAGACAGGACAAACAACCATGCACAAACACTTTGGGAGAATTTAGAGAGACCAATTGACCTGACAGTTTTTGTGAGAGGAAGCTGGAGTACCTGGAAAGAACCCACGCATGCACAGGAAGAACATGCTGACTCCATGCAGAAAGACTCCAGCTGGGAATCAAATCCAGAACCTTCTTGCTGCAAGGCAACAATGCTACCAACTGTGCCTCTGTGTAGCTCCACAATCATACACATAAATGCATATACACATTTACACATGTATGAGATTCTGTCTCATTGACAGTCAAACTGTAAGAACAAGGAGAAATAAATAAAAAACAGGCTGTTTGAATTTGTCATGTATACATCCGAATGTTTCTGCTATAACCTAGAGTAAATTATAATGCTCTGATATGCAGATGTAGGTTGAATACAAACTGTGTAATCTATGTGTATTTAACTTTTTGTTCCCCTCATATCTGCTTATGAGCAAATGCATAATCCAAATACACTAAATGTGTATTTGGGTTAAAATACACATTTCAGTGACCTTATTCCATGATTCGATATGTATTGGTAACATTTTCTAAATGTTCTGAATATCTTTAGTGCATTTTTAAATGTTCCACTCGGCAGAAGCAAACTGTCCACAATTCTTTTCTTTCTCCTTAATAATTGTCTTTCAACCAGTCCAATGCTCTTGTAATTACTTCTTAAGTGAATCCTTGCTGGTCAATGTTGAAATATGACCTGAAATCCGACTTGGACATAAAAGATACACCCTATAGAACCTGACCCAGTATAAGAAGTAGAGCAAAGCAAAGCCTATGAGGAGTTTTGTCAAACTCATCTAATAGGCTATACAGTTTTTCCAACACTACTGTTTTTCCATACAACATGTGACCAAGCACATAACTCCAATAAATTAAATGGAACTGCAAAATAAGCATCTTTGAAACAATAATTACCCTTTTCATTGTTGAGGTAATAAAACCTTGTAATAAAATAAAAATCAACAAGTTTTACATAACATTTTGTGGTCAAAGTATTTATTACCCATAGATTTTCAGAGTGATATTTCTGTTTTATCCAGAGCATTTTGAGGTTCAGAAGGGATTTGTGTATCGTACAAACTATTGGCGCGTCCTGATTACAACCATTTGTTTTCAAACACAATTCTCTGACAGAATGCATTCAACTTTGCCAAAGTAGGTAAACCTTTACTGCATGTTGTTTGTAACACTGACAATTTAATACATTGTTTTGCAATTTGCTTCAAAAATGAATGCGTATTCCAGCCTAGTATTATCTAAAACAGTGTCAGATGCACTCCACTAGCTACCAGCTGCTGAGTAACATATTCCATTTTGGGTTATCTTGCTAATCCACTCTTGAGTCATGTGTGGCTCAATCCAGACCAGGGTTTATTTAACACAACGAGGTTGGATAATGCATTTGATCCAACGTACTGTATTTGGTATATTAGTACCAATTGGATTAAAATGAATTCAAGTTTACTTTTAGTTTAATTTTGATACATAAAGACAACAACTCCACAATGCCTGTTGAGACTTCTATTGATAATTTAATTAGGATATTATTACTATGTAGCTTTGTCTGTATGCTGACTTTATACTCTAAGCAATTCTTTGGTCTAGTATGAATTTGCCCAAAGCCCAGTTCTGAAGAGATGGCATCCTGCAACCTTTAATTGAGCCCCTTCTCTAGCACAGCTGACTCAAGTCCAGGCCTCTGCACACCTGACTGATTGCTGATGAAGATTCAGCCATTTAATCCAGGTGTGTCAGAGAAGGGATGCAAAAGTTGCAGGATAGCAGTTCTCAATCACTGGTCTTGGACACACCTGGTTTAAATGCACTCTCTTAGTGACCTAAAGTCATTCACACAAACTCTGGTGACGTTAACATTATAATCCAGCATTATTTAACTATTTTACCCTTTTTTATTTCTTCCTGTGAGAGGCTCTGTGAAGTCAGAACTTTGTGTTGTCTTCCAGTCTGCATGTCCGTTTGTAAAAGTGTGACTTGTAGAATAAAAGTTTATGATGTGTCAAGAACAAAATCATAAAAGTTCAGTCCATTTTACTTGTAGCCCAACAAGTTTCACATCGGCATCACACAAGCAAATATGAGTCTATGTACTTCATAGGGGAACGTTTTGTTTTAATACACCATCAACATGTTCTAAATTACCATCCATCCATCCATTTTCCTACACCCTTGTCCCTTACTGGGGTCGGGAGGGTTTCTCCCGACCCTATCGTGCCTATCTCCAGCTATCATTTCGGGTGAGAGGCGGGGTCACCCTGGACAGGTCGCCAGTCTGTCGCAGGGCAACACAGAGACACACAGGACAAACAACCATCTACACACACACTCACACCTAGGAACAATTTAGAGAGACCAATTAACCTGACAGTCATGTTTTTGGACTGTGGGAGGAAGCCGGAGTACCCGGAGAGAACCCACGCATGCACAGGGAGAACATACAAACTCCATGCAGAAAGACCGGGGCCGGGAATCGAACCCAGAACCTTCTTGCTGCAAGGCAACAGCTCTACCAGCTGCGCCACTGGGCAGCCATTCTAAATTACCATTTAGGCATATTGCAAAATGACAGGCAAGTGAAAAAAAGATCAGTGGACCATCTTCCAGCCACCTATCAATCTGATATATAAGTGATGGAAGTTTTATAGTTTGGGTCTCAGGGTCCGGCTCTGAAAAATCAGTGCTGTGTTTGGTTTATGCCAAATTGTCACATTGATGTCCAAAAAATAATTGTCTGGCTTTTCTATGAAAAGCAAGAGATTTTGGAGAGTTTTTGAGTGTGTTGCAGTCTGGCTTCAGTGGGATCTTGTTTAGGCAATCAGACCTGGGCTTGTTGTTTTAAAAGTCTGCCACATATTGATTGGAGTATTACGAATTCATTTGAGACCTCTTAGAATCCCTTGCCAGACTTTTAAGCTGCTGCAGTTTTCTTTCTGGAGGCCTCTGGCAGCTCTTTCTATTTTACCATGGTGTTCTCTCTCCCTTCAACAATCAGGACCACATAAAACTAAATGTCAGAAGTTAAGAACTCCTACAAAATGCTAAGAATCAGTTTGTACTTATATTTTTTCCAATTTAAATGTTACTTTGCACACCATTCCTCACAATGAATGATTGTATTACATTTTCACAGATATTCTAAAAGAGATTTCCTGTCATCTTTATTGTTTATTTGTATTACATTACTATGTTCTAACTTCAGTTTGCTGTGTAAAGCCTTTGAGCTTTGAAATTTCAAGAATTGATGTGTGATGCTGTTTTATATGTTCAAAAATGCTTTTGAAGTTTAAGGACAATTGGAAGAAAGTATTGTTTATGCAATACACTGCTGGTTTGAAAGTAATATTTTATTTTTTATTGTATTTTATTTGTTTTCCACCTGTCATACAAAACTGTTCAATCTACTGTTACTTGGTGAATGGTTGATTTCTGTAAACCCCGGCTACAGCAGGAAATAAGCCTCATGGTTAGATTTTGATAAGGTTTAGCTTTTAAAATACATTTACACCTTGGATTGAATATCAAATACACAGTTATTTTTCACCAGTGCTTTTGTTTAACATAACTCTAGCTTAAGCAATCCGCATCATACATTTTATGTTGCTGTAAAACATAAAACACACAGGTTGAAGTTAGACAGTGAGACTGTTTATTCTGAGACATATTTTAAATTCTAGAAAGATGGAAACTGAAGGATGCCTCTTCAGTACATACACTCAATGAAAAACATAGCACTCAAACAAAATCATCACTACTAAAGTAGAGGAGAACAAGCTAACACATTCTCCTGCAGCCAATCACATTAAATTAAATAGACTAAAAAAACGCTTTGTTGGTGCACCTATCTCCTAGAAATCTACAAGAAGAAAAACTGCTGCATATCATAACTGTTGAAGTTACAGGTGAGAGGAAAAAACGAACAAAGTTAAGGAAATGAGACAAAATAAACCTCTGATAGAATCTGCATAAGAATCCTATTTATGTGCCAGCTTATAGTTTTGTATGCCTGCTGAATACTCACCAGTTTAGGGAGAATAGCAGAAGCAGTTTAGCAACACAGGTCCACTTCTCATGAGTGAAAGCACACAGCAATAAGCTAAACCTGTCGTCATTCGTAGGAGGTGCTTCCTGTCATATCATGTAGACCAGGAGTGCCCAAAGTGGGTCCTCGAGGGCCGGCATCCTGCATGTTTTAGTTCTCTCACTGGTTTAACAAACCTGCATCAGATGATGGCTCATTGCAAGGCCTAAGAAGAACATTGACTTGCTGAGGAGGCTATTGCTACCACTAGGGAGAGAACTAAAACATGTAGGATGCTGGCCCTCGAGGACCGACTTTGGGCATCCCTAATGTAGACACTGTTTCAAATGAGACAGCGGTCTGCTTGAATTACTCATGATTCCCAAGGTAAACGTGTGCAAAATGTTTCTTGTAAACTGATAATTGACAGAGATTATTCCTATGCTATACTCTTTTGTGTTTATGCCATGTGCTAAGAAAAGACAGTCTTTTAGTAATTAGAAGATAAACTTACACTAACACAAGCACATTGGTTTCCATAATCAAAGGACCAGCAAGAAAGAACCATATAATTGGGTGAGACCATTTTTAGGTAATGTTTTGTGTTTCAAAGCGATTAAAACTTTCCCTTCTGTTTTTCCAACATTGCAATAAAAATGTTCAAAAGAAATGTTAATTTTGTCAAGTAAAGTAAGTCTATTAAAGCAACAGCAAGAATTAAAAACCACCTAGCATTTGTGAAATTGCATGACAGTCGCACCCACACGCTGATGTCAACGCTGCCCCACCGAAACAACACGCGTGACGTGAGAAGACCCACAACAAGTATGGTTTTACAGTTTGTCCTTTTTGTCGCTGTCCAGTCCAGCCTGAGCAGAGGGATGACCAAATGTCACACAGATGACATAGAAGTACAAGGTCTCAACGTCATATACAGAAATACACAGTCGCCCACGTACGAGCCGCTGAGGCGTGTAATGGAAATGTTAGAGATGAGGTCAAAACTCACCACAGCATGACCAAATACACAAATACACACACTGGCACAATCATGACTACAAAAGACTGAAACGAATACACAGGCTGCAGAGATCTTTTAGCACTGAGGTCAGAAGAGACCACAACAAGGGTATCACAAACTCAGGGTTTAACCTCTCAAGCACACACTGTTACACACGTATCAAAACACATATGAGACAATCCTCTCTGACGTTTTGAAATGAGTTCCTCTAGTACTAAAGCGGGACGATAGTGGGTGTAAAGATATGACTTTTGCTGACTTCTCTTACAGTATAAATTATTTGCTGGTTTTGACCTGTCAACAGCTGTGCTACATTTTTGTTGCTTGAATACAAATGATTATGGTAAAGTGTTTATCATTCAGGTTCCTGGGTTTCCTGAACAGAGCTCTCCTGAAGTGTGCGATACATAGACTTTAGCAATCAGTCTGTTCTTCCCCCTCATATTAGGTGCCATTAGAGGCTGATAACTGTGTTCGAAATTCTTGCATGATTATGCTCTCAATTTTATGTTCTCCCAGCTGTGTTCCCAGGTGCCTCTGATCCTTCTGTTCCAAATCCACAATGAAGGCTTTGTCAGCATATGAGTTGTTTTAATTCAGTTGGTGTTCAGTTTATCATAATTTTATAATAAACCACTTGGCTTTCTATGTGTAAATGAGCTCACCAGTTTTCATATGACTTGAGTGACTTCACACAGGACTGGATATGATATCGACCCACAGCTTCAACTCCTGAGGTAAGGAGTTGAGGCTGTGGAGTGTGTTTACGGGAATGTTGGACCTTTCTTCCAGAAGCAGGTTTGTGAGGTCAGACACTAATGTTGGATGAGAAGGCCTGGCTTGCAACGCCTCATTAAATTCATCCCAAGGTTTTCTGTTGGGTTGAGATCAGATCTCAACCCAAGCATGTCAGCAAATTTCTCCTGAAACAAACTTGCTCATACGGGTCTTTGTGGACCTTGCTTCTTGCACTGGTGTGCAGTTTGTTGGAACTGGAAGGAGCCTTCACTGTGATCTGTTTTCTAAAAGTTATGAGCATGAAATAGTCCCAACTATTTTATGCTAAAGCATTACAAATCAGTTTTATTGAAACAAAATGGTCAAGTCCAACTTAACATGAGAAATAACAGCTAACATGTATTTTAGTGTAAACTCCCTCCTAGTTACTTTCTTCTGTTACTGTTGTAAAATAGATGTGTTTTGAAATCCTTCAAATATTCAGGGGTAACAAGTAATTTATTGTGATTTCAACACAATACAGAGTAACAAATTTCTCTTAGCGGTTGATAGCATTGAAGTGCTACGTTCCCTCAATTGTGGGAAGTGGATCAGAACCTGGTACATCTGAAGCAGCTGCAGTTGTCCAGTCTGAAATCCAGTTAACAGTCATATTATTACATCATGATAAATATGTCACCTACAAAATATTTGATCCTCTACCAGTTTTATCTTGTATTTTTGAGAAGGGTCATAATGCAACTTGTAGCAAAAGCAGTTCACGCCAGCTGGAGATTAGACAGCACCAGTTTACTGCTGCCAGGGTCACACACACTGATGCCAGAGAGTCTGGAAACAGCATGGTGGAAAACCCCCCACAAAGTCTCCTGGTTGAGCAACTTCTGCATTCAGTCTCCATGGTAACCAACTGTCCTGGCTGCTTGCAGATGGTGATAGCCTCCATTAAATACAGCTTTAGGTTTAAACTCATACATACATCAAAGAATCAAGATACTGTTTAAGCATTTAACTCAAAAGAGAGATTGCTTTGGAGGCAGTCAAAAACAAAAACACAGCCGTCTTTGGACTGTGTGTGTTTATATATTTTCATGAGATGATCTCTAACATGAAACAACAGTAATGAAGACATTTCTTAAGGGTCACCTCTTCTGTCAAATATTTGTATAGCCTAATATGTGTCCCACTAGATTCAATGTGTCCCCACTAGCTCAGTTGGCTGCCTTCTGTGGTTTGTCATGCAATAACAATCTCATAATCTTCCAAACATCAATGAAAGATGCATAAAACAGGTGGTTGGGTCTTCAGTTCACTTCAAATACATTAATACACCAATAACAATATAATGTCATCTCAGTAAACATAACTTCCCTTCCACTGACAGAAAACTGTTTTCCCAATGGAAAATTTCATGAATCCCTTTCTTTTCACTCTGTCTTTCATGTTTTCCAATAAAACTTACTAAATTAAATATTTCAGTGGCAGTTCTGGCTCACATTTCACTTGAAACCCCTTTTATGTATTTAGCAAAGGACGGGAGTCGTTACCCTGTAATCTAGGAAGAGGATATTTTGATGATAGACTATATTTTAACATAAACCATGATATTTTCTTGACCTTACCAAAGTTGATTTTAAAGGCTAACACTGTTTCTTTTTGACACACAGCCTTCACCCCAAGTGGTTAAAGCTACAACTTTCCAAACACAAACCAAATACAAAAACCAAAAATGGAGTTTTGAAGTGCACGAAGAGATCAAAACATAGTTATCCGTATCATCGGTTTTCCAACTTCTGTGTCCAGTCAATCAAAGGAGGAGATTCAAGAAATCATTGTGTTTGGACCTGCATTATTATTAGATTATGCCTTGGTGTCCAACTTCCATGGTTCATGAAATTATGTTATTGCGTCGTTATTGATGATAGAGTGAGTTTCTAACTGAGAAAATAAGTATCACTGTTAAACCAGATGCATAGAAAAATATTTTATTGTCTAACAATTGTCCATTGATTTATTAAGACTTATAGGAGAGAAGGAACTGTGGTACTGAGATATAAACTCAGAAGTAAACTAGATCAACCTTATCTATGCCGGAAATCAGTGGCATAAGGTGACCCTAAGATTTTTGGGAAATCTCACTTTTTTGTTGAGCCAAGACAGAGTTTTACCTTCTTAGGAATCTTGACCTTCTCATATGTGACGCTCAGCCTTCCTGCGGTGCACCTCAGAGGTCCTGTTTCAGTATACTTTTTAATTCACATCGCTCAGACCCTTCGACTGGAAATCAGAGTGGACATGTCTTTATTTTACAAACGGGTCACAAACCTTCAACATGCAAATTAGCGTGGGGCAAAGATGGCTAAAGTAAATGTAGACTCATAAGGGCAACGGAAATGTGTAGGAGCAGAACAAAAACTAAAATTAGAAGAACTAAGTAGCCAAACACTTTCTCTAAAGAGGGTGAAACGGAACCAGTAGCAGAGAGAAACAGTCAGACAGGGCTGCTGAAAAAAAAAAGTAGGCAAAGGGTTCCAGCAGACTTTCGCCGAGTCTTGGAAGTGTTGCCAGTTAAAGCAGTGAGTCACATGTGACCTTGAGAGAAGAAATAACAGCAGAGGGATCCCTGGATTTCCACAGCAGCTGATGTGGTCACCTTGTTTTCTCGGGTGAGGTTTCTGAAAATGATTTAGGGGAAACTCTTCTGGGCTTATGAACTGTGTGGTGTTGAGAGTGACGCATACAGCGAGCCTCACTCTGAGGATACGCTTCAATGCCTTATCTGAAGGAGAAGAATCACATTTAGATCACTTTCATTCAGTAATGAACGTCTGAGGGACTGGAAGTCTTACTCAGTTCAGATAGCAAAGTAAATTTATTTACAGGATTTCTGTGCTAGTAGAGAAATTATGCATCCCAAAGGGAAATAATAATTGGTCAAACTGGCGAAATATATTTTCAATAACTAAAAGTTCCCAATGGATAAAGATCTCTGTTTCTTTTCTTCTTAATGTATTAGTTTATTACATGAATGTTTATGTAATTTGTATGTTTTTCTGACCACATACTAAACCAAACAGAAAGGTGTTTGTCACTCTCTGCGTATTTCAAAGTCAAAGTGAAGGACATAATGTTTTAAACTATTAGAGGAGTACCCAGCGAGAACCAAAGCATGCGTGGGGAGAACATGCAAGCTACATTCATAAAGAACCCAAGCTGGAATTTGCAACCCGGGATGTTCTTGCTGCCAGGCACCATTACCGACCACAACATATTTAACATTTCCAAAGACAAGCTGACAAACTAATATTTACTTCTGGTTGTGAAGTGAATGAGCTGCCAGCAATTTCTCATACAGCAACAAGTGCATGTGTTGTTGGAGCAGATCGTATATGATCATGGACAAGAAATGTATATATCACAGCCATGATAAACTCCGCTGTTAACCAGAGCAGTCTGACTGTATTCACTTTTAAGAATGAATGACAATGTTTACAGACAATTCTTTGCTGGGAAGCGCCTGCTTCCTGTAAAAACGTATTGCAAATAAACAGGCAGCTGAATTACAAGGATGCACTTTACAGCTTTTTCATTATTTTGCCGCCAGCAAGGGAAAAGTGATGGTTGGGAAAAGTCAACAGACAAGAGTCGGCAGCCTGCTGCCTTGTTTATGTAATTTGTTTCATGAAAGGATCACTCAATGTGTGTATTTGTGTCAAATGTTTGCCATCCAAAATGAGCCCGTGGCAAAGAAGGCCTTACTCACCGACCACAATCTACAGTGGCGTGGACCCAAAGTAAAGATGGCTTAACTGTGCAGCTACTGTACTGTGTTCAGGCTTCACCCCTGTTGCACCTCATGAAAGGGCAAAAATTACACACTCACAATTACGCATTATTACTCAGATGTTAGATTTCCTATGAGACGTTTTCAACAGCAGTAGGTACAAGCAAATAAGCTGTAAATGAATTATTAAATGGCATGATGCTGTTCATAAACCACAAAAATTGGACATAAACAGGTGTTTATAAAAGAGTCAAAACCTTTATATTTAGGGTAAGGTTGAAGTTCATCTCCTTCCTACTATTCATTCACTTTTTGTACGAATAATCGTCTAAAAATGTTTTTTAGAATTAAGATCAAATATTTTTATTCAAAGATGACAAAATCATCAGTTTGACAAAAGTTTGACAACAGCCTTTCCACTTGAGTCAACGTTTTTGCTGATGTCTTTTTCCATCATTATCTGAGTTTTTTCCATTTGCACAATCTCCTGCAGTTTCTGGTTACCTTGGAAAAGATGACAAATCTTCCAGCAGCCCTTGACACAGCAGCAGGATTTCCTGCTCACTCCAGGACGCCATTGGCATGCAGGCCGCAGGCTTTCCCAGCACTGGGCTCTTAGCTCAGTCGAAAGGTAAGGCTCCTCTCCCTGTGAGTCTGCATGCCTACAGAGGACAGTGTTTGGGTGGGCCTGTGCGTTAATTGGGTGATAAAGACAATTACTGGAGAGGGTGAGTGTTGCTGTGTAACAATAAACGATAAAAAAAAAGGCTTTTCCGTTTTAACATACGATTAGCATCACTTAACCTACATTTTGTTGTCACCTTAAAATCTATGAAGGTGTTTTAATCTCAAACACATTCTCAGTGCTGGTATTGTTGGAGTCACATGACACGTCACAGTGACACACAATACTTGGAAAAAGAATGTAAGCTAAATGTATTTTCGGCTAAATATTCTGTCACTGCTTTTAATCCTTGTGTCCAGTAATGAACAAGAACGTTTGCCTGAATAAAATAACTAATTTGTTTGGAACTGCTTTAGTTTGAAACTCCGTCAGTCTCTCTTTCCTCCTGTTTTATTAGAGGTTGTTCCACGTATGCTGAAGCAATGCACAGCAGATCCTCATCCCTCTCTAGCTATAAAACCTTGGCTCAAAAGCATCTTTTTGCCAGGTCTAGTCACACAAATCCTGCTGGCTGCTTCTGAAGGTCTTAGAAGTGACACATTGGACTCAGCTGCAGTAGCAAGCTCAAGAACCATTCAGGCTGCCTCTAGGTAAATAAATAGCCTACAAAAGTCTTCGTCGGGTCCTCAAGTTTAGTTTATGATAGAAAAGCTGTTTTCAGCATACTGCTCTTTTATAATTGAGCTAACACAATGTTGCGTCCGTTGAGTCTAACTTGAAGTGAAGCTGAGCTGTGGGTGGGGTCAGCATTGAAAAGCTAAAAATGAAGACTGTATAAGATATGAACTGTTTTTACAATAAAATAAACCTTGTTTAATATAAAGTGGAAGATGCATTTTGTTATTCCTGCCTTCAGTCAAATGCTCGTTGTGCTTTCTCTATTTTACAGCAATTCAGTGTTTAATGATTATGCTAACATGATTTTTTGAAAATCTAGTAAAAGCATACTGCTAGTGCTGTATTCAGTAATGTGCTGACTCATCAAAAATCTTTTCAAGTTTTCTGTAAACATCAGAAATTTTAGAGGGGAAGCACTCTTTAGCTGAAGCATTTATTTGCTTATTTTAACTAGGGTATGCTTTTAAAGGAGGCCCGGCATTAAATGCGTGATTTCCAGTCATGATCCCTCCTTTATTTACAACCAGTTATACGAGTTTGTTTTGCTGATTTTCTTAAGCTGACACTAACTTTACAGTGATGCTAAACTTTGAAAGTGTGCACACAGAACAGCACCAGGTCGTGTTGTAACAAAATCTCAGAAAGACGCTTTCATACGTTAAACTTCCAGTCAGCAGGGAGTAATTGCGATACCCACTGAGGGATCCACTGCCGCTACGAGTGTAAAAATTACTTATCTGAGGAAGACTTGACTTACTGGAAATGGCATGGAGAAGAAAAATGAAACAGAAGAACAAAATGGGGAAATGGGAACAAATGGGAATTTATGTAATTCAAGTTAAACTGATATATTGATTTGGTCTCACAGATGACAAGTAAAGAACAAGACGTCTTTGGAGAGAGAGATTAGGTAAATATTAATAACTGTGCTCCACTGGGCCTTACTGTTTAATATTGCTGTCAGGATGAGACATATTGGGAAGCTTCATCCATGGGAGGTTTCCCTCTCTGACCACACTGGTGGTGTGCTGAAGGCTGTGCTGCAGCCAAACCCAGCTCAAAAGCTGGGTCACTTTTTCTTTTCTTTTTTTTAAGACAAGACAATATCAAAAGGTGAGAACAGGCAGACAGCAAAAACACAACAATAGGAAACAAAACATTGCTATATGAATGGCCACATAACCAAGAGAGTAAATTGGAAAACACCATCAACCTACATCTGAGTCAACGGTGAAACAAAGAGTCTGTATCTGTGGAGCTAAGCCTGTTTCTGCTTCAAAAAATCCCAGGAGCCCTATTTACAGTGTGCAATATAAAATAAAAATACCAGAAAGTTTTAAATGAAAATTTCCTGGTATTTAAAATCTCTACCAGGAAATTTAAAACAATGTGCTGCGTCTGCAGAGACAAGTTACTGTACTGCATGATGGTGTTGACAGATTTGAGCCGCAAGGCAAAAAATAGTTTATTAGTTAGTCTTTGACCTATAACTGATGAGGTTGAGTTAGAAAATGAAGAATGATCTTTGTATCCCGGGGCTCGTGATTTCTGTAATAAGAGTTTGAAAATAAGGAAGAGGTCAAAGAACACCTGCTGCAGCTGCTCCTTCAAAGGAGCTGGTTGTGTTGGTTTAAGCACCTGAAGAGGATTTCTCCTCGGTCAGATTAGGTGGTCCTGGTAAGCTGGAAGGAATGTCCATGAGCCATCCAGAGCTTCCTGAAAGTAATTGCTTTCTGACTTTTCTGACTGAAGGACTTTTAAGAAAACGCTTTAGTCACATAGTCCTTTCTGCTTCTGCTTTCCATATCATGACCCTGTCTTACTCTTCTTGGTAAGTGGATGCAGACAGGATTGACTCATGATACGTGCATGTGAATCAGATTCTCTGATTCTTTTTCTTCTTGAATCCTAAAATGTTTACGTTTAAGTTGTGTTATAAGATTTTTTTTTCAGTAGCACAATAATCTGTTATTGTATGATTTGTTAAAAGTACTTTTCCCTTTATTTCTACTACTGTTTAAGATGATGTCATTTTAAGATTTGATGCTCCAAGTACTGATGGGAATAGATGTGCAGTACGCAATTGATGAATCAGGTCCTAAAGGGTTGCAATCTCACTATGAGAGCAGATTAAATACTGAATGAAATTAAAAGGAATGAAGTTGAAATTAGAGCTACTTCAAAGTTTTTGTATTTCGTCAACTTTGTTTTTGATTTCCAGATGAAAAGTTTACATTTTACCAAAGCCATTGAATGAATGACCTTATCCCTCCATTATCTTTCATGCTTATCCTGCCTGTGAAATCAGGTTGCCTTCCTGCCTGGTCTCCCCTCAAAGCTGCAGGTTGTTTCTAATCAGCCACCTGACACTTGTCTAGTAATCCAGCTCCCTAACATTTAAACTCCTAATTCTCTTTCAAGTTATATTCTTCTCTAACTTTCCCTCTTCATTGTCCCTCCCCGGTGTCTCATGTACCTTATATGGTTTTTCCATTAGTCACTTCATTAATCTTTCCATTATATCTCCTGCCTCTCACTTTGCCAACTAAACACGCATTATGACATTTGGTTTAGAGCTATTCTCCTATTTTTGTAAATTCTTAAGTATCATTTTTTTTATTATCTTAGTGTTTGGTCCTTTCTTCCATACTTTCCCTTATTTAGTTAGTTATTCCAAGGTTTGCTTGTGTTTTCATTGTGTGCCATTAAGTCACCGCACAGCTGGAGAGTATCACGTTAAATGGACTCAGTAGTTCCACGCTCCAGGTAGCGTTTCCTGTAATCCTCCATCCTCCACTCATTCCTGCCTAGTTTTTCCTATTTTCCCATTTTGTTTAACTTTTCTCTTAAACTCCTTTTGTTATCACAGACTGTTTGTTGTTTAGTTTTTTTCCAATTAGATATTTCACCTGTTTGTTTGAGCAATAAAAGAAAACTAGGTGAAAAAGCTGCTCTAGAAATAAAGGGAACTTGAAGGATTTTTCCACGTAAATCAGTACAAAATGATTTAGGTGCAGTGATTCAAAATCATGAAATCTTTTTAAATAGATTTAGTAGAGCGAGGACAAGACATTTAAGACCATGTATGTCCAAAACATACCTCTGCTGTACTGTATGTTTGACTTTTGGATAGTCAAAACAGCTCAGCTGTTACCACTACTTTCCATATTTTGTTTATTTCATCTGATGTTAAGGACATTTTATATCTATTTTCTGTTGCACCAATTTGCTTGATTTCCATTTAATAAGAGAAATATGTAAAACAAATACTGCAGGAGATTACATCAGCCCCCAGAGCCAGTGAACTTTCCAAACTGAGTGATGGTTTATAAGTTTTTTGAAGGCATCTTAAAATAAAGGTGCAACTTCTTACACAAAACATTTGAAAGAAGGTCTAAGAATTGTCTTTAATTTATCGCAGTACTTATGTCTGCAGTTGCCAATAATAGCTACTTTTATTTTCTCCAGTTCGGATTAGCATTGCCTTGAATTACACTGGTATTTAGAACATTTTCCTATATTTGGTAAGAAGCTTTGCTTTTTGAGTCAAAGTCCAACGTAATGTTCCTGGTATTTAGAAAGTGGTTATTTTAGGCATTCCTAAAGTTGAGTATCAGCAAGTAAATATATTAAAATGCCTAGAAAAATAGAGACGTTACATGTGAAGGATGGAATAGTTAGGATTTTGTGATGAAATGACAAATTGAGTGTAGAGAGAGTTCATAAACTGCTTCCTAAAATTTCTTTTTTTATCCATTTTAAGCAAAAGGTGAAGCCCAAAATAGACTGAAAAAAAGAAACTGTGCATGAAAGGAGTTCATGGATTTTTTTGTGTTTCTGATTCCATTTAATTTGGTTTATTCATACAAAGAAAATTTACAGCAAATGTCTTCTCCATACATGGTACAAGACAAACAATGACTGTGTAGGGAAATGGAGGTTACACAATGGTGTGCTGGATACCACTGCTGTCTCGCATTTAAAAGAAATAAATCTCTGCTCTAAACATCGGCTGTGCTGCTCTCCCTGGTAGTCTGGCATCTACCCACAACCCACTGATATGGAGGTTGAATTATTGATTCTAGTCTGACCATAAAAGTGAGTGCATGTGGCTTTGTGTTTCTGTGTGACTCTTGCCATAGACTGGCAATCTGTCCAGACTTTACCCCATCTATTACCATTTGGCATCTTACATTTCTGCAGTCTTCGGTCTCCCCAAAGTTTTAAAATTGCTGTATGCTGGCATAAACTGTTTGATATTAAATGTCAAAGTTGGTCTCTTAAAGCAACTGCATTATAAGCAGGATGAATATTTTTTGCAGTTGAAATGATGCCTCAGAGGCCATAATCCGCAATCTTCTGGTGATCCCTCTGAAAACAATTTAGTGATGCCTGTCTGGTCGGAAACTATTTACTTCCTTCCAATACAAAGGCAAAAGGAAACACAGACGAATGTTCCCCAGTGGAATCACATAGTAGCATGGTGCTGGGAAGGCAGTGTGAGGGAGCCAGCTAAATTGTCGTGAACTGCTTTGTGGGCCAGCCAGTTCCTCTACTGGTAATGCAAAGCAATGGGTGGTAGAGTGGTGGAGAGTTCCTATAAGTCAGGGGTGAATAAACGGTGAGCTCTGCTGTTGTAGAGGCTGGCAGGAATCCTCACAGTTAGAGTCTCTTTTGTTGGCTCTAATGTACTATAAGATGGACTTTGATGGGATGTAACTAGCAATTAATTCCTTCTTTGCATGTTGTGTTTGTTTCTGGTCAACATGGTGATGAGACAGTGTGTTCATTGAGGGAGAACATTGTGAAAGACTTTATGAGGTATTTTCCCTACTTTGCTGTTTATGTGGTATAGGTAGCAGGATTTTGAAGATGTACAAGTTCAGAGCAGCTCCTTTGTGTAGACGTCTTATACTCAGAGATGGAGAGACTACAGAATAGTCTACTCAATTAAAACATCATAAAACTTTACAAATAAGTAGTTTTAGTTTTTGTCCTGAGTATGCAGTAACAAAACCATAATTTCATCTATTGCCACAATACCTGTTTAGTTTTCAACAGGGTTGTGAAGGACTGCACTCGCTAACATCACCAAACTGATGAAGGACATAGCAGCTGCTCTCTCTATAATTTGGTTTTTTGTTGTGACTACAAGTCTTTTTTTTCTTTTCAGAGACACAAGAGAACAGGAAGTTTTAGAACTGGAATCAACTATGAAAGCATGAGATAGTATTTATTTGCTGCAGGTAAACAGTAAAGATTATAGAAACAAAATTTTTCCACTGATTGATGTCGCATGTTGCTAGGCAAAATTATTTTAAAAAGGTCAAACACTGCTGGCACAGAAGTAACACTGTGTCGTTCCATGGACATTTACTCTTGCCAACAGTCGTTGAACAGGCTAAGGTGAATACAGGACGGGTAGCTTAACGTTAGTTTCATTAGACATATTTTAATTCCACTCTGCCGATGGTACTGCAACATCAGCTTGATTTTCGAAAGCTCATTAATGTGCAACATACAACATTTCTGTTGGTTACTACTGAATAGAGGGCTTTATTTTTGTGGCTTAGTAACTGTATTGCAAATTTAAAAAAAAGGAAGTGTCTTTTGGCACACCTGGGTCAGACAGAAATGTCAAACATTGAGCGGGGAGAAAGGAGGTCTTATTTAGGGAAGCTAACTTAAGTATTCATGTTGCTTATTATGTTGGGTAAAGATGGCAATTTTTGGTTCGTTCAATGTTTTTCCAGTCTGTGATTAAATCTGGCAGACATGACTCAGGAGTTGGTGTGGTTAAAACTTTGGCTTTCCCTGTTCACTTGTCAAATTTATGAACATTCATGCAAATGACTGAATCTGGCTTGTACTGCGAAGAACTTTGGGGTATTTTGCAAAGCTAAAGGAATTCAGGATGAGCAACCGCAACACAAGCACATGCTGTTGCATCATAATGATGTGTTTAAAATTATTAAGTAACTCAAAAATTGCAAAGGAATTTTTAGAAATAAAATTTTTATTTGATATCTAAAAAGTTGCATTCAGTATGGTTTGAGGACTTTGACTTTTTGATTAACTGCATTTCATCTGTTGCCTTTCTGCCCGGATCAGTTGCTCATTTAAATGATAAAAAGATTTGCTGTAAAAACTGATCGTGCTAATAAAAAAACACTATATGGTGGATTTGATATATTTACATTCCTTTTTCTGTTCATTCATTTCCAGATTTTTGATGTGATTAAACTATTTTGCATGTTAATATTTAGGTCACTCAAATACAATTTCTGCCTTACTCTTGCTGTCTTCCTTGGCATTCAGGCTACATCATAAAATTCCCCCAGAACACACTTCAGCAGCTCATCAAATATGCTTCTTTTTCACCAGGACACTTTTTCAGTGAGAACATACTTGGCAAGAAATAAACCCAGACATTCTTATATTACTTACTATTGCCCATTCAGCCTTAAAATAAAGCTCAGATAAAAGTGACTCAGACTTATTAACAGACAAATCATAAAGCACAGTGTGAGCACTGGCTGGTATTCTATACTGCGGCTAACCAAATGTCACACAGTTCCTACTGTAACACCAGGCAGATCTGGGCTGCCTGAATCATTTAAGATGTCTCTGTGTTAATAAAACTGCAGCCTCGAGCAATTTTGCCTTCAAACCAAAGACCCACATACTGAATTTTAATTATAATGTAATGCAAAAAAAATTTCCTCAATAAAAGATTTTTTTTTGTCATACCAAAGTGTTTCAGATCAAACAAATCTAATTCAAGACAAAAAAAAATAAGTAATTTGACAAGAAGAAAGAGCCTGGGGAATAAAGGCCTCCATGAAAAAATTTCAAGGCAAATCTCCCGCAGGGAGAGAGGCGGGGTTCGCCCTGGACAGGTCGTCAGTCCATTGCAGCTTTCACAGATTAACTGTCTCGTATTACACTGTCACAATACAGTGACAGTTTTCACAAATATGTAAAAAGAAAACTAAACATTTTTTTACGAAAGTTATATACTTCAACCTTAATGAATAATACACAGAGTTAATGAACTACAGAGATTCACAGGTACATCTGTGGTCATTAAAATAGAGAAACTGAACAGTCCGTTTACAATACTTTGCTGCAGCAGTTGTCTTGCAGTAGGGTGTGAGAACTGTTACTGTTCTGTCTATTGGAAATAAAACATAAGCATTTTAAATCTCATTTGTTTATTTTCGTCCCTGCAAAATTTAGCAAGGTCAACAATGATGTGAAAAAACACACAAACCCCAAATGAGCTATCTGTAGAAGTTCATGAAGTAAAAGGGAGGGGAATTTTCACCCAATGAAACTAAGTTTTCACAGTTTGTCTGCCAGCCTACAAAATCTGTGTTAGGGTGTGGTTCTTTGGGTGTGTGAAAAACACAAACTAATAGCTAGGTTGCATGAATCACTCACAAAAGTTGTGTGCTTTCACTTAAGTGTTGCTGTCCATCATAGGGACTAAACCAGGCAGGATGTCCTTGGTCTATGGCGAGCAAGAGTCATCACATATCTACGAAGTGAATCACGGTTTTCTCTGTGGCTGCGCATTTTCACACTGAGATGTTGACTGATGTTTGGTGTCATCTCAGCTCACAGATGTTTTTTGCTAGTAGCATTGTCGGCGAAAGTATTCCTTCAACTCAGATTCGAACATCTTGAAATGATACTTAGTTGTAAGATGCAGAGCAGTGTGCTGGGAAATGCACTTGTTCTCATTTCTTCATTGTCCATGAAGTGTTTTGTTGAGCTGTATGGTGTTTTAGTAAACATTTGTTTCCTTAAAGGTTTTTTTTCTTATTTAGCTTTTCTTTTGTCCACCTTAAATATTTTAGGTCCCCAAAGAAATGTTAGCATTAGATAAAGTTAACTTATAAAGAAGAACAAAATGCAAGTTTTCAAATGATAATTTAATCCCATGAGGGCTCTCACTGATAATCATTCCCAGGAGTAGCTGGCCCACCAAAACTACATGCTTTTCTCAGTTTAGATCACTGTTCATGATTCAACACTAAGAAAAATATTCTGGGAAATGTGCATTGATGGGAGAGTTTTTAGGCAAAGAAAAACTCTGTTGACCAAAAAGAATAAAATGGGCATGTCTCACATTTCCCCAAAAACACAGATGAGACCTTTGGGAAAATATTCTGTAGACTAAATGTGGCTCTTATTTGAGAGGCTTGAGTTCAGTCACATTAGGCAAAAATCTTACACAAAATTTTACAAAATGACAGTCATATCAGCAGCTTTGTGGTTTCAGACCTAGATGACTTGCTGTAATTGGTGAAAACATAAAATCTTCTTTGCTCTTCAATATCTCAAAGGGAAAAGTACCGCCATTTATTTATCAAAAGAGGCAGAGGAGAGAGATGAGATGAAGTCTGGTTGAGGGTAAAGGAGGGTGGGATTGAAAGAACATGACTGTAAAGATGGGTGAACTCGATATGAACAGACTACTGGGTAATTAGAGGTGGGACGAGGCATGGCCCTGCAGGTTAACACATTAACTTAATGCTGAGACCTTAAGCTTGAAGCATGCTGAGTTACGTTACATAGTAACAATCAACGATCCCTGGCACACCAGGAAGTCAAACTCTGAATGACTCATAATAATTAAGGCAACATCTCCACTTAAATATCAATGTTATACTGTGGCTCAACACAGTTTCAGGTTTAGAGGTCAATTATGTTTTTACATCAGACTAAGTTGGTTTGAATAGTTTTGTTGGATCTTTTTGCCTTAGAAAAAGCAAATCTTTTTAAAATTGTAATTTGGTTTTACTCAATTTATCTCTGTTACTAAAATGTCTTTCATGAGCTGAAATCTTAAAGTCAAAAAAGCAAATGTGGAAAATAATCTGTAATGAGACAAGTACTTTTTATAAGAACAATGTACAAACAGACATGGATGAAGTCAGAGTTGGAGCGGAAACAAGTAAACATTTCAACTTTAACTGTAAAAAGCAAAAGAAGCTTAAAGGTATATGCATTTATGGTCTCATGGAAGAACAACTTTTATATCTTCAGGGTATGATACTAAAAATACCTAAATTACATTTTTAATTACCTTTTAGATATAAAAGAACAGCTACACTCTCTTGACCTGGCAGGGTTGTGGAAGAAGCTGGTGTCTGTCTCCACAAAGGCTCTCAGCAGGGTAGATCTGCAATCTGTCACAGCAACACAGTGACATACAGTACAATCATGAATGTACACACATATGCCTAAGGCTGATTTAGAGTTATTCAGTTGATGTGGTTTTGGAAACCCGCAGATGCATAGTAGAACATGTAAACTTCATGCATGAATAATCAAACCTTTGTGCTGCAAAACAACAGTACAACTGACTTCTCCATCAGCCCTATGTAGAATGAAACTGACATTAATATTTAACTGATATAAAAAATTATTATAACATTCAAAATGCATAGTGTGATCCACTACTGTAAACTGTAACCCAGCAAAATTGCCCTGACAGACAAATGTGAAATTAACCCCATTTTATATCCAGCTGATAAAACCACTGAGTGCTTCCATCTTGCAATAAAGTGTTTGTTTTTCTGGCTTTGTTCTTTTTTGCATGTCTTTGCATTCTTTTAAGTCGCAGTTAAGTCCCAGATGGTGCTCTTCAGTAACTTTTGATACTTTTAGAAGGAAGACATCAAACCCATTGTTAAAATAACTTTAGCTCTCAGCTGTAATCATAATGACAAATTCATCTACTTGGACAGCTTTTGAAGAAAAAAGCTCTATTTTATTGAAACAATACAGAAAGTGATGATTTTATTTCTTTAATAAATGACAAAATGTGCAAGAATTGTTGCTTGGAGATTGTTTTGACTGTTGAAATGTTTTTGAGTTGGTTTGTCGGAAGTCCACCTTCCATGAATCATATGATAAAAATGCAGTTGGTGTGGGAGTTTGCCATAAATTCATTTTCTTGATAAGAAATAAGCTCCGGGGGGCAGACATTCAACGAGGGGATATTCCCGGCTTTTGTGCAACCTGCCACACTACAAAGACTTTTGTTGAGCCAAACCTCTACCAAGAGGCAGCTGCACAGAGCTCTGAAGGCAACATCAGAGAGCAAAATGTGGTTGCTGGTGGTTAACCAGTAACCATATTATGAGCAGAACTCCTAAGTCTCTTTCTAAACCTTCTGGAAGATCAAAGAAGCCCTGAGGTTTGGGGAGAAGGCCACTCTGTCATGCTCCCATCTGAATGGGAGCAAAACAGTGGACCAGCGTGAGTGGAATGGCCAAACAGGGTCCATAGTTTATCAATGAACATCTGGAAGCTGGGTATGCGTGTGGATCTGGGTTCATATGGTCAGTGATGGTCTGAAACCATCTATCGACTACTTTGTGTAAAGAGTCATTGAAACTCAAAGCTAAAAGAATCTTATTTGATGTGTATCTTTGATATAGTACTGTAAGAAGGTGACATCATAAAAGAGTAAAAATCCTCATGAGGTTATTTCCTGAGGAATGTCAAGAACTTAAATCATCTCCACATTTCCATCAAAAATAATTCTGCAATGTTAGACATTTCTAAAAAAAATCTAGGAAGGATGTACTCAGTTACATTGAGTAATGATCTGACTTACGATCTCTACCATGTTTATTGTCCACATCAGTCTGTTGTATAATATCAGGAAGTAGTTGAATTTTACAGAAAGAGTTGAAAAATGTTCCATGTTTCCAGGAGCTCCACCACTTTCTTGTCTTCCATTTCCTTTTTCCTCTGACCGCCACTTTTTCTCATTCCAATTCTGTATTTTTTTAGTATTTTAGTATCTTACCATCTTATGAGTTTTCCTATTGTGCATCGTCCCTACTAAATGAATAACGAACACATATTGACATGTCTTAATTCGTCATCCTGTGAGCATTTTTGTGTCATTTGGATTTTCTGCATGTGTATCAATCCTCATAGACGAGTCTATAAAAACCTTTTCTTTCCAGACTTAGTGTAACAATGCATCTTAACCATAAATGCTTCACAGTTGGAAAGTCTTTTTATTTCCCATTAAATGGTGCCACATTTGTATGGAAAATACATTTATAATAAGCTGTGCAGAGTTCAATACATGCCTTGTGCCAATGAAAAACTTTCCAAATCCAAATCCTCTCTGCCAATGCCAAAGAGCTATTTGGTGGAACCAGTGGAATGGTCTGGGGTGGCACATACCTCAGACTGAAAAACAATAAAGCTTGTCATCATCATAGACAATCTCAATGCAGATAGATATTGAGATGAGAGTTGGAAAACAATCAACACTCCACATCTTCCAGAATTTGGGAGTTGAGACGATGGAAGGGATTGCCTGCAATTTCTAAGCACAACTTGTGTGATCAAATTGGGTGTGCTTTTTGCCAGAGTGGCCAACACAACCACAATTGCTGACTTGTGAGAATTATAAGTGGAGGATAGGATGCCCCCCTTTAACAGTGTGTGACCAAATTGGTGACCACCACTAGGAAGAGCTGCCAGATTTGGTGACTGTGTACAGTTCTCCAACACACTGCTGCAAAGGCCTGTGTTTGCTGATACATCTTATCTACATTGTTAAATAAGAATTTGGCCTGTTTTTTACTTTTATTTTTAAAACTTTAATAAAAAACACCAAACAAGGACCGACAGCAGAATAAGCTCCTCGTTATTGTTGTAGACAATTTTTTTATGAAACCAACATATGTGTTTTCCTTTCACATATAAAATTTAAAGGAAAATAAACAGATGTTTCAACAGTATAAAATTTATTGTCAAAGGCAATTTTTACAACAAAGGAATACTTGACCAAAAACATTAGTTCAGCGCTAAAAAAAGTATGTTTACGGCTTAGCTCATTTCACATATTGCTGAGCCTGACCATGGAAGAAACATAAAGGACTGAGCTACACCCAGAAACCATCTGCTGCTGCATGTACCAGTCCGAGCAGGAGGCCCAGTCCTGTTCAACAGGAAAGATGTGGTTTTCATCCTGACTGTGGGACACTGGACCAAATCTACACCCTGAGCAGAGTCCTTGGGGATGTATGGGAATTCACCAAACCAGCTTATGTGTTTTGTGGACTTAGAGAAAATGTTTGACCAGGACCTTTGGGGGAAACTTCAAGAGTACCAATTGCCAGGCCCTTTGACTGTCTGGTGTCAGAGGATGGTCCACACTGCTGGTAGTAAGTCAAACATGTTTCTGGTGAGAGCTGTACTCTGCTAAGGTCGCCCTTTGTCATTGATTCTGTTCATAACCTTCTTGGACAGATGTTGAGTGCATCTGTTTTGGTGGCCTCACATTCAGGTCTGTTGGTTATGTTGGCTTTATCAAGCTGCTATACTGGAGCGTGAAATACCCAGAATGAAAAGCAGCACCTCCAGCCTTGAGCTGGAAAATGGTCAATTGCCCCTCTCTGGGCGAGGTCTTGCCCCAAATCGACAAATTTTAGTGGGTGATCGATAGGTGGATTGATGTATGAATCGATGGCACTGTACCAGCTTGTTGTGGTGAAGAGAGAGCTGAGAGAAGAGGTGCAACTCCACATTTACAGATCGATCAATTAATGTTCCTACTCTCACTTATGGTCACAAGCCTTCAGTCCAAGAGAATGAGATTATGGGGCTGCTGCTCCTCCTCATTGAAAGGAGCAAATTGAGGTGGCTCAGTCATCTTGTGAGGATGATGCTTGCCTGGTGAAATTTTCCGTGCAGGAGACCCAAAGAAAGACCTGGGACATGCTGGAGGGACAATGACTTTGCCAGAGAAGCTGCACGAAATGGTTGGAGATCATAATGCCTCTAAGGATAATTCTATCTCATTCCAGATCCTCGAAATGGGTTCTTATTAAACATAGACAAACATAGACTGAATTGCGATATGACTTCAGTGTTCCATTGGTTTTTGGTTTTAGTTTATTATTTGTTTATGTTCATACTTTCTCTTTGTTTATGAGTTATTCTTGTTCTTTTAATTTTGGTTAGTACTCCAGTTGAATGTTATTTGTCTTGCTAAAGAGTTTTCTAACAAAATCATTTTAGTGGGAGGAAAGTGGGATGTTGCTTCCCACTTTCAACTAGGGAAGTAACATCCCTCCAACATTTTGGAGGGATGTTGCTTGCTTATTCAGTGTATGTGTGCAGAGCTTGCTGTTTAGGAATGTAAGTGCACAAATTCATTGCTTCATCTATTGCATAGGTAAACACAGGCAGGTATGTATAAAACATTACAGTTCCCTTTGGTATTTATTAACAGCCAAACCAAACTAAAAGCAATACTTTCATGGCAGTTTCTGACTCCCAGTCCGACCCCCAAAGAGCTACAAAGAAAGACTAAAGCTTTCATAGTTTATAATGAAACATTTGTGCATTTGAACTACAATTACAGTGTTTAATTTTTTCCTCATAATACAACTAAGAAAACACAACATGAATCCAGTTGCAAAGTACCCAAGGATGTATTTTCAAATTAATACTTTCGCTATGTGGTTAAGATGTCCCTGTTTCTTGTCACCGTTTAAATTGTTTCCAAGTTTCTGTTTTAGTAATCAACTCTGTTCCACTGAGACAGGGTAATGCATTTGGAAGAGCTAAAGAAAAGACAGAAATATCGCCTTAATTTTTCCCAGTCTTCGTTTGTATTCTCGGAAGTCAAAATAGTTGATGTGGCTTTGTAATCGGTCATGGTAGGTACTTTTTATTGCTGCCTGGTCATCCTAAAATGTTGTAGCAGTAAGAAGGATAGATTAGTGGAGAGAAAAGCCCTTCAGAAGCATTTAAAATAAATGCTTCAGTGTTTATCTTTGAACTGTTAAGAACCTCTAAGCATTAGGCAAAAGAAGAAGCTTGAAAATGAACTGAGAGCTGGATGAGAAAAAGAAGCCACATTCCAGTGGCCCCCCTTGTGTGACACAATCCACCTTCCTGGGCCAGCTAGCCAGGTCGCTTGCGAAAGTTGCGATTCCAAAACCCCCTTTTTGGGTTTTCTGGCTTTCCCCTTCTTTTTAGTTGGGTATATTAAAGGCATTTATGGCCCTATCTGTGGTCACACAATGTTTCAATTTCTCCCTCTTCACCTTAAATCCAACTCTCTCTTTCCCTTGTCTTTTTTCTGCTGTCACATATAGGAGCTGTCAAATTAAATGTTTACACTCAAATTTCATGTCTAACGCTCCAGTTTTGCTTGCTCAATTGAAAAAGAAATATAGTCTTTTCCTCAGGACAGTTATGGGAAATCCAGGGTGCGTGCGAGTTCATGTTGGAGCACTGGCATTTACGTTAGGATGCACCCGTATTTAGAGAGGACCCATCAAAGCATTTTCTGACCACTAAACACCAACTGTTCAAGATATGAAAACCTTTGAAATTGAAGAAAAGAAGAAGAATATAATATTTGGCTTTGGAGAGACAAACAAAGGCCAATATTTGAAAACTTGGTTTTTCACACTGGCAACAATAAAATGATAATTATGACAAGGATGATTATAAATATCTAATTTTTTATTGATTTTGAAAACAATGCTGCTGAACAAGAAATAAAGACATGTTTGTTAAGGGAAACTTGCTTGAATTTTTTCTGGTTCTATGGTTACTTATGGTGCTTACTAGTCAGGATCTTACCTCCAATAGATAATGGTCTAATTCACCTCAGTTCAGGGAATTAAAATGTCAACCTCTCCACAGACTCAAGCTACTGGATAAACAGCATAGGGCTCATCTACGAGAAAGTTTCTACCTTGCAAAAACCTCAGAGTTTTGACTTTGGATCAAATGCAAAATTATACAAATGTATGATGGTTTTATAATGAGTGTAAGACTGATAATCTTTTCAAATAGAAAGAGAGGACATTTTTTAATAGTTAATAAATTTATTGTCACCACAGGATCAGTGTGCACAATAACAAAGTTATAAATAATTATTTAAAATGCAATTTTTGTTGGTTGTGTTATTTTTCATAGTCTCAAAAACTCTCTTTGCCATCCAAAAATACACCGAGTGGACTGGATGGAGTCTGAGTGCAGTAAATACCCAGAGCCGACAAGGTTTTTGAAGCCCATGATGCACAAGGCCACTGATAGAGTTGTAGTACTGTCTTAGTTACCAATGACAGCAAGCATTGTTTAAAAACGTACATTTCTTGCAACACAATCAAACTATGACTATTTCTCTGCACATGTGACTTGTGGTTGCAGATATCTGCAGCATCTATCCTCTTAGAGAGTTCAGATCAGCTTAAAACCTACTTTATCATAATCCTCCACCAGCCTGCAATAATCAGCATTAATCTGAGAAGCAGTAGAGATGACTGTAATTTCTCTGCAGTAGCTACAGAGGTGCACAAGTGAGAGAATCTGTTAACAGAACTACTAACCATCCACTCAAAAACTCTGACTCTGGATGCACAGTTATAAAACAATTTCTAATAGTTTTCAAAAGATTGTTCAAGCTGGAATGAGCTTTTGACTATGTGTATTTGAACCCTGCATCTGAATTGTTCACAACAGACGCATGTATTTGAATGAACCCTAAATGTAACTATGATTACTAAAATACTTAGTGCTACATTTAGTAAAGACACTGTAAGAAAATGTTTTGATTCTTCACAAATGGATGGGATTTTGTCTTTTTTAGGTTTTTGTTTAAAACTTGGTCTTTTAAACCAGCACTAAATGTTTCAAAGTGCAATACTTACCCCACCCACAACTAAATCAAAAGATGTCACAAATACCGAACTCAACTCCAACACCATGATAATTGCCCAAAGTAATTGCATGCATCCGTAATTCACATGGTGTGAAAAAAGGCCAATGATCTTATATGACGTTCCGATGTTCAAAACACTTTTAAGCAAATGAAATCCAATAGACACATTCATCATGTGAACTGTTTATGTCTGTACAGTGTGCTGGTATGTACTGAGTGTCTGTATGTGTGTGTTTGGCTGTGACAGGGGAGTTTCCAGACTCCACAGACCCTGATGAATGGGTCACTTGTGTGTGTGTGCGTGTGCGCTGATGTGGTCAGTTGTAACATTTGCTAACTCGTTTTCTCATCAATGCAAAATATTCCCTCTTTTTAAAACTGTGATGCTTCTGTATGAGTCAAACTTATCACCTTATCCATTAATAAATCATGTGAACTTTCAGAAATGTTCCCACTCTGGGACAATGAAGGCTATTTCTATTTATATTGTATGTCTTGCCTTAGTCTTTCACCTTACAGGCATGCCTGTTCCTGTCCTGCCACAGCCTAAGTCGGATCAGATCTTCATCAGTTCTTTGGTGACTCACGCCCTGCAACAAGTAGCAATCTGCTGCTCTTCCAGACACGCGACCATGACTAAACATCAATGAACTTTAAAACTACTGTGGCCGCCCAGATTAACAGGCAGAAACCCTCAAATCCCAGTCAAATATGATGGATCGGGGTTAAATATTACCACAGTAATTTCTGTCCGAAAGGAAGGTCCGTGTCCTAAATAAAAAAAATGTTTAAAAACCACGCATGTGTGTGAGGGTGGGCTTTGATCCTGCCCATAATGACCAAACCCAGGTCCGGTTGTCGCACTGCAGTAATATCCTTGGTCAGAATTTATTTATCTTAGGCAGCTTAAAACATATGAAAGTGATTAGTGAACGCTCTCTGTTGCATTTGAAAGGTTTGTAGCGAAATCACTTTTTAGCCTGTTTACTGGAAATGGTCAGACATTTATCCTCACTTTATTTTTGGATTGCTTTACTTTTCCAGTAAATGTTCTAATTTTGAAGCAGATGACATACAGATGAAAAAGGGATTGAAAAAGCAGACCCGAGAAGTGTTTAGTTTCTTTTGGGGTGGAATTCCCACGGCAATATTTAGCATTAATATAAGTGGTACGATTTGGAAACGGGAGTCAGTGGGCACAGACTGTGTTGGATAGAAAACACAATTGGGTCTGAAACATGGAGCCTGAATGAATACCTCTGCTGGCAGTTTAAGTGTCAAGTCTCCAAACACACATGGAGACCTGTGTATTATTTCTATTCACATATTATCCATTTATAATGCAGTGAAGAAAGATAATCACAGTACATCTGTCAGGCTAAGAGATGGCAGTGTGGAAAGAGAGAGGTCCTCACACATTGCTTTGTGACATCTCATCAGTTTTAAATCGGTTGCAGATTCAGAGCAGCCTGACTAGGAGGGAAAGATTTATATATTTGTATTTTGACGTAGTAAGTTTTAGACATGGCTTCGTAGAGTTTGCTTGGGTGATTTAATCCGTATTTATTCAGTGGAGGACACATAGCTGTGATATTAAAGGGCAAGCTGAACTAGTTCTGGAAAATACATAGTTAACATCTGTGTCTCTTTTCTGCACTGAGCTGTTGATAGTGACATTGCTGCTATTAACTAAGTTTACTCCCTTTATTGCTTATTCCTATGACAAAAATAGTCTTGACTGAGTCTTATTCGTAGTTTTTCTATATCTCTATCCTCTCCTCTCAACCCCGGCTGGCTACTTTAGATGTGTGGCCACCTTGAGCTTGGTTCTGATGGCGGTTTCCTCTGAATAAAAAGTTGTTTCTCTCCGCTGTCACAAAGAGCCTGTTCATAAAGAGGAATTGACGGAAAAACAACATTGAAACAACTGTGTTAAATAACTGGATTAGTTTGAGCTGTATCTGGATGGAATTAGATTCAGCTGTTTATACGCTGGCACTTGAACTGAATCCGTTTGTGTTGTAGAGTGCATTAAGATGACATATAATGTAAATTGGTGTTATATGAGAATAAACGGAATTGTGTTTAATTAATGACATTTTCTCCACTGTGTAAAACAAAAAACCTGATTTTCAAGATGCAAACACATTGCATATGGAAATCAACAAGCGTTTGGTACCAACAATCTCCTTGCTTGCCATGGACTCTGCCTGACTCTGTCAGACTGCCTGTTTTTACACCTTGACATGTGGAAATATGTTAAAAAGAAAATACGGAGAGGTAATTATTTCTAGGTAATAGTAAACTGCTTTATCTTTCAGATATATGCCCCAGATCATCCCATGAAGATCATGAAGGATCTTTGCTGCTTTGATGATGTCATGTTTTCTAACAAAGCTGTTGCTTCCTCGAGACGGTCTCACCATCGGCCCTGCCAGTGCTCTGTCTGCTTCACTCATCATAAAGGGCCAGACCAAAACACAAGGACTCTCTGTCCTCCCACTTTACTTTAAGACTGTATTTGTTTTGCTAGCAGCACAGTGACAGATTTAATCCATTTGTCACCATTTGTCAAGTGGAGAAGGGAACTGGCTGGTGGAAAAATTAAAATAGGTGTTCCCATTCAGTTTGAAAGCCTCGATATGCTACAAGAGAACAAACTGAGAAATCGATTAGTAATGTCTGATTTTCGCTGTGGCTTTAGAGATGCTTAACTGCCTTCTGTCAAAGCAGTTCGGCTAATAAGTCACCACATGGCCGGATGGAAATGGAGATCCTGTGAAGTCACAGAGTCCTGGACATATAAGTGCACCAAGAAATACACTTGCCATTTTATGACTAAAATGAGAATTGTGTTTCATGAAATTTAATAAAAATGTATTTGTCAAATATATTTTAACCGACATTATTAACATGAAGGGAAAAAGGTTCAGTTGTGGATTATGAGTCCTTCTCCACAGGCAGCTGGTTTTGCACTTGAAGTACCCATGATCCCATTTTCCGACTGCTTTCCCAAAGGACTTGGTATGCATGAAAAACTAAAAACATAGACACGATCACTTTCTCTTTGGAAAAAAAGCTTGAAATTTGTAGGTTCAATACCGTTTTTGGTTTTGTTCAAGAGGAGAAAGCGTACACAAAATCCCTGATGGTTTTGAGAAATAAGATGTGACCCAAACATGTTTTTGGGCGGAGGATATGAAGTATCGAACATCCATCTTTACAGACCTTGTGCAAAAAGCAAGATATTAGAACAGAAAAGTAGGTTCACATGCACACAAAGCATAATAAGCACATGGACTCCTCCTAACATGCTTTTTGTCATTACTGCCAAACAACTCAACCTTTGTTTTGTCTGACCATAAAACATTCCTCCAAATGGGATTTGGCTTGTCCGTGTGGGTACCAGCAAGTTTCAGCCAGGGCTAGTGGTGTTGAATTTGGAGCAGAGACTTCTTTTTTTCTTTGTTGGCATAATCTCACGGTTTGTTGTTTCTGAACACCCAAATCAAATTTCTTTCTTCTAAAGACAAAAACTTGGGTTTTCATCAATGTGTAAAAGTGTCGAGCCTGGAAGAGCCTGGAAGAGCGATGACAGATGAAGGACAGGGTTTCCAGAAAGACAAATGTGAGTAGAGCTGAGGAAGAAGATGGGCAAATCTCAGTGACGAAGAGAATCCAGGGAAAAGATGAGTTTACCTACTGAGGTTGAGATAGGATTTCCAGGCAGAGAACATTATTAGAAACATGGATCGTGGGAAAAGAAAGGGCAAATAAGTGCAGTGCTGAATGTGGCTTACCACTTCAGGTGAGAGAACTATCTGTTTCTGGGAACCAGCTCCTCTAAACGCGCCTCCTGATTGGAATCAGCTGGATGCCATAGTGCCTGTGTCCTCCTGCAGAGAGAAGCATAAATACTCCCAGATACTCCCAGCACACAACACAGTGGATATGACAAAAGGTTTAGGTCAGACGTTTAACATTTGGATACAACTGGGTCAAAATAGGACAATGGTCAAAACTTGCATCAAAAAAGCAGGTTCTGCTTCCCAAAGGCCCAAACTTCACTTTTCGAAATATGTATTGATTGTTGAAAAGTTGTTTGTGCTAAGAAACATTAAATGACCATTTATACTAAAAAAGAGTGGCCAGATAATCTAGATTTATATTAGAAGTCATTTGAGAAAGCTTGTAGTTATTAAATTGAAAATGGAGGGGGCATAATGTAAATTTGACCTGTAAAAAGCTTAAACTTGTAGAACTGTTCTAGACTATAACAAAGACATCAAATCAACTGCAGCTGAGAAGGATTTGTTTTCCTGGTAGACAGGATTCTTAGCACAACATTTCACAAAGATCTATTAGTTAAAATTACATTAACATATGCCCTGCACTTTCTCCTCAAGATCTTTCTCTGCCAAGCAACACATACCTCTACAGAAAACACAGACATGAAACTCTCCTCAAAACCTTTACAGTATCCACTGTTAACATACCTGGCTATTTGTCAGCAAGCAGTAGTTTTCATTAATAACCGAACACACAATGATGCCTGTTGACATTATTGAAAAATGTTTTAGAATTTGGCAAAACGCCAGGATGATCCCAAACCACCTAACGGTATCAAAACTACAGTGTTTTTTATGAATTCAGTCATCACTTCCATTCTGAAGGTCGACTTTTACATAATACTCTTCTCCTCCTGAAAGTCGCTGTATCATCCATCCATCCATCCATTTTTCTGCACCGTTCTTCCCTTACTGGGGTCGGGAGGGTTGCTGGTGCCTATCTCCAGCTATCGTTTCGGGTGAGAGGCGGGGTCACCCTGGACAGGTCGCCAGTCTGTCGCAGGGCAACACAGAGACACACAGAACAAACAAACATGCACACACACACTCACACCTAGGGACAATTTAGAGAGACCAATTATCCTGACAGTCATGTTTTTGGACTGTGGGAGGAAGCCGGAGTACCCGGAGAGAACCCACGCATGCACAGGGAGAACATGCAAATTCCATGCAGAAAGACCGGGGCCGGGAATCGAACCCAGAACCTTCTTGCTGCAAGGCAACAGCTCTACCAGCTGTGCCACTGGGCAGCCTGTCGCTGTATCATTTTCAACTTTATGTCTTTGGGAAAGATCATGCAGACTTTGATGTGTAAAATGAAAGCCTGTTATTGCAAGACAGGGGAAGGATTTGGGAAGGACGTCGACATGGATGGGAAGAGCAAATAAGTCTGAGATTATTTACGAGGAGTTTATGAGATGAGTTATGAGAGCTCATATGTTAGGATTCAATGGGGAACACCTGACTTGTGCAAAAGTTTTCAAGAACTTGAAAATCTTAGCAGCTTAAAACTATGACGTATAAATGAATCATATCAGGTGTTGGATTATTTTTGAAATAAGTCATTTTTAAACACTATGCTGACACAGAAAGACCTTTGAGAATATCACATTTATAAGACGCTTATATTGCGCATGTAGCTGCAACATTAGCAGGAGATGTTTAGCTGCTTATTGACGACACAGGAAAGGATGGAGTCAGCACTGTTAGGCTCAAATTTACTTCAACAAGAAACTAACTCTAGTATGAGGTAGGAAAGTGTGAGTGGTTTCAATGACATTTTGGCAATTATAGTACGTTAGTGCAGTTACAACCACATGAGTCAAACATGGCAAGTTATCTGTAGAAATGGGAGAACATTATTTACAATTCAAAGTAGACTTTTTACTATCATAGATGTTGAAATATGTCTGTATCCATCAGAGTAACATTGCTAGCAGAACCACTGATAGAAAAACATTCATTTTTCTATCACTTTTCATCTGTAGTGCACCAAAACTACAGACAGCCTGAGCTTGTCACAGAGAGCATTTAAACCCCTCCAAAGAGTGCTGGCCATATCGGTTTTCAATCTACTGTGACCCAGGCTTTTCTAAACAAATCACCATATTAATCTTCATCTTATGAGCTCAAACTGGATCTGGAGACTTTGCTATTGATAACTGATAGAGTCACTTCTGCCTGCCTGGTGCTCACTTTCTTTTCATACACTCATTTTGGAATATATTACATTAATTTGGGACATTTAATCATTGTGAGCCATAAAGCCAAACCCAACAGAAAAGGGATGTAAAGATGGCAAGTTAATGTTTGTAATTAAATAATCAAAAACGTGTGTAAACTTATAGCTACCAGGATAAATTTATGCATCCTAAGACTTGCATACTCATGTCTCAACTGATGTCCTCAAAGAAGAAAGTCCCAGAGTGTTTTTTGGATTGGTAATGGAAAGGAAGACACAGGCGATGTTGATGCAAGTCAACTTATTTCTGGTGGTTTCTGGGTGCTGGCAAGCACAGCTGTGGGTGCTGGAAAAGGCTGGCCGTCACACTGTCACAGTCATGTGATTTGACAGCAGTTAAAGGAAAGACGAGCACAAGCCTGTCTAAGAAGACAAGTAGTCATAGTTTCAGAGCCAAGAAGACAAGAACAGGGCAGATGAGATGAGGACATCACAAACATTCACCATCTCGTCTGTGATGACCTAATAAAGCCAATAATTGTGGAGAGAAGTCGTTCAACCAGCAGAAATAGAGTCGAGGGAAGAGCAGCGCAGCCCCCTCAGCTAAAGCATCAGTGAGCTGAGAGCTCTGCTGTCAAATCCAACCAGCCAAAAAGACATATGGATTTTGTTAGGCCATGAATTACTCCCATATTGCTGAAGCTCTGGACACAGTGAGCGCATGGCTCACTTGAGTTTAAGTGTTTTACAAGTTTGAATTATGATTCAGCTTTTATAAAACATAACATATTTCCCACAAAGACTTGTACCTTAGTCAGATACTGATGGGCCATATATCTGTAGCTTTCTAAGCCTCACTGCCACGGCTCTGACAGACAATCGACTCCTGGAGCTCATTTTGCAGCATGGGCAAGTAACGGCTTGCATGCCGTTTATGGATCTTATGAACAATTACTTCATGAAACATAGAAAACAGTATAAACATGTAAGGCAATGAATTGAAGTATTTTCTTTTTTAACTGCAGATTTGGACATTAAAATAATTTATGCAGGAAGAACCTGAATTTCATGGAGCTGGTATGAAAGATACTATCTTCATCTTAGTAAAATCTGTGCTTTCTGAAGCCCAATCAAGAACAGCAGGTTAAATAGCAGTAAAGTTGGATTTGAAAGAAGGCGACAGCTTACATAGACATAGACATTTGTATTGAAAATAAAACATTGTCATTAAAAATATAAAACATTGACATAAAAAAACAGCAACATTGAAAAACTTATGGCGATGCTGTCAGGTTCAAGTACAACTTCTCAAGTCTTTTTTTCTGATCATTATCATTATTAGATGTTTAAAGCAACAGGTGAATCAGATTTAGCTTTAAAATTAGCTAATTGATGACTTATATTTTGAAGATGTGTCGCATTAGCTGCTAACCAAGATAGATTGTCGAAAAGGACATTTTTGGAGACATGTAGAATTCAATCTACGTTGTGAAGCAACACTTACTTGTGCCGAATTGGAAATATTTTTGAAAAATAGTGAATTAGAAGGCTTTACAGAAAAGTATGCTATTATAGACTTAGCATGTAAGATTATAATTACATAATTTTAATAATAACAGTATGTGTTATCTAAAGTGGGGCGGTGGGAGACATGAAACTCCACGGCTGAAAAAGAATCCCACTCTGATCTTGGGACAGCGCCATTGAAAACTTGTCTCATCCAAAAAAAGCTGCAGTATAAAACGAGAGCATCATCATAAACTTGTCAGTGTCACTGTTTCTTTTTTCAATTACAGTGTTTTGTATTTCGATGTTTGACTTAACAGTGTTTTAGTTCTCAATGCCAAATCTCTCAATGTCAGAGTCACCTTTTCAGCTCCGTGAAGGAACCACTCACTCTCTGCAGCACAACCAAGGATTTTAATATTACTTCCCCCCATTTCCTTTGCCAAGATCAACTCCGGCTGTATGTTGGGACATTCTAAAGAAGCAAAGCAGCTTAGGGAAGAGTAGACTTTGGGGACAGCTGCCCAAACAATGCTTGTCTGTTCAAAAATATATTAAGGTGGATAACAAGCGTGTTATGAAAATAGCTGAAAAATCTGAGGTAGAAGGGAGAAAAATGGCAATAAACTGGGAAAGTGCAAAGCTTAGAGTGTTAGCTGAACACACACTTTGACTGAATATGAGTTTATCAGTAGAGGAAAGGGTAAAGTTGCCCAGAACCCCACTAAGGAGTTGTGTTATGGTGCAAAGAAAACAAACTATAATTTTTGACCGGAGTTCCAGATAAGCTTGGCAGAAAAACAACACAGCACACACACAGAGATACAGTAATGACACTGAGGATTTTATGAAGGTAGGTGGAATTATAATCCGTTCTAAATACCACTCATGTTATCCATACCTATGTATTAATGTGTGTTTCAGTGCATATTCACTGTACATGTATCTCTTCATGTAAAACTGGGCTCTTCGTCTGACTGTTGGCACATCTTAGTTCTGATCCATGGTTTGTTCTCTCTGCAGCAGAAATAATATTTTAGCACTTTGGTAGACAGAATCAAAACAAAAGGAAAAGAAAAGCAAAGGCAAACAGAAAGAAATATTTAGTCAAATAAAAATAATCAAAATTTGGAGCCAGAGTGAAAGACATTAACGAAAACAAAAGATTTTGTCTCCAATGACTTGCTGTTTTCAGAACCAAATGCAGATCTGATTTCAAGGAATCTCTTAAGGAAATCCTCCAAACCAGAAGGAAAAACAATGAGCCAATTAAATCCACTTATGCATTTCTATTCGGAGATTCCCAATTTATTTAAACCAGACACACAGTAATGTATTGACTTACATATCATGATGACAGTTTTTTTGTATTATTTAAGACAAGATCACAAGGAAAATCCAAATAAATATGCTTAAAGTAACCATTTATTTCTGTTTTGCGCTGTCAATCTGTGCTTTTTCCTTTTTTGAACCAGAGTACTATCTAGATGTAACTTAAACATTGTGAGGCTTTTAAGTGGACGGTTCACAGATTCTCAGCTGAAATCAGATCAGTTTGGATACATACCATCCCGTGTTTTCCTCCACATCCTTCCTCCTATCACTTCTTGAGATAATTTATCAAGGGAAAGAGAGAAAAACATGCAAAGTAGGCCTGTGTTTGCCACACTGTCATAGAAGACAGGGCATATTTCGTGCAGCCGTTCAAAACCGCACATCACAGTTTCAAGCCACATATCATGATCTCAGCCCACACATCATGTTAGAAGCTGTAATGCAGTCGGCTGCTTGAGCTGCCAGCACAGATTTTAATACAGGCACTGTCGACATAAGAGGGAAACAAAGCTGTCTTCCTGTAATTACACCAGACGAGAGGTAAATACGCCAATGAAGTGTACATTAAGTAGAAGATTAAGAAAGTAATTGTGCCTTAGAATCCCCTCTCAAGTAAGTTTCACACACCCACGGGGTTTTAAGCACACGCGTGCATGCAGGCCTGGCTGTGCCTAAAGAAACACGAGTGGCTCCAACCTCAGTCTTCAAAAGCTGTTTCAGCATTCTGTTGTCATTCCATAAGTCATCCACCACAAATTAAATTTTCTGTGTAACTGATTTATGCCGTGAAGAAAAAGTCGTAAAAAAAAAGCTCTATGTTTTTAATCCAAAAGTTTTCAAGTAGTCTCTTCAGAAAGTTTTTTTGTTTCTAAGAAGGGATTCTTGAGGTTCAAATTATATTGTTTCTTTTTAAAGTCTTGAAAAGAAGGATTCTTTAAAACCAAAGTGTGTTTTAAACTATATTAAACTTTTAATTGAAGCCCTATGTTCCAAAGTTAAGGTCATATTAAGGTTCTTATTAATTTACAAACGACTGTGATCATTAATCAAGAAAGACTTTAACTTTGATTTTGTGACAAACTCACAGAGACTAAATTTGGTGACTAATGCTTTCCACCACATCAACTTTTTATATGAACACAGAGGATGACAGCATTCACCACAAAGGACAGTGTCTTAAAGCTGTTGATATGCTGTGAATCCAGCCATGAACTTTAGCATTTCAAAAATGTTGCTTATGTTATGTATATGAGGAAGAAGTGTTGCCTCATTTGTAAGCTGTTTGCATTGGAATGACAAGCATGAAATTTATGGCGCTCTATTAAAAGAGAACAGAGCAAGTTACTTTTGCCCTGACATACATCACTCCCTTTTTTCTCATAACAATGCTGATTACCTGTCAGTATTGGGCTATAAAACCAATAAAACCAATCACCTGCATAAGGTAATTAGTCCCTTTGAATGAACAAATTATTATTTTTTGAATTAATCAGAAATGCTCCATCGGCCGAAGGGTCTTCTAAGGATTTTTGTAAACCTGGTTGAGGCTGTCTTCAGCAGTGACACTTAGCATAACATCAACATGAACTTATTTATAACAAAATATTATATGTTTTATTTTATTATTATTATCACTTACATTTACTAAGTTATAGTAGTATTCTGACTGTAACCCACACAGGCCAATAGTGCCTCATTTTCTGCATGTCGGTCAGTTTTTCTTTGGACCTTGGCTACTTTTTTACTTATATCAGTTAGTCTTGACTATGTTCATATGACTTAGTTATCTTTGAAGATGCCTAAGTTAGGTCTATTGTAGTAATAGCATTTAACTTAAGGGAAGATTGAAGATTATTTGTTTTTGGAGGCCAAAGAAGGTAGTTGGTGTTCAGTATCTGCACAGGATCATGATGATGAGGATTGTATGACTGCTCCTTCACAAAGCGCACATGTTTTGTGAATGCTGTTAATTGTGGAGCTTTAGGATTCATGACATATTTTGAAAGAGCACTGTTTGATGACCACTCGCACAAGAACATAGATTTAAGTTTTAATGATTTTCTTGCATTAGGTAGCTCCACTGTTCTCAGCAAATACCTCTTCACAATGTGGTTGTGAACATTTATTTGTTTTGATTAAAAAAATACTATTCAATGTATTTTTAATGTTCTATTTTTGCCTGTCTTGTTGTCTGTCTTGTGAAAAGAGAGAATGTTTTATTTTATAGTTCAGAAAAAGATAAAATAAGTTAAAAGATTACAAAACATTTGACTCCTTGGAAGCAAAATGTAAACTAAAGGGGGAGAGTTTCAGAACTTTTGCAAAGAACTGTAAGGTAAATGTTTGAGATGCTTTCCTGTCTTCTCATGAGGAACAAAGACTCCAAATGTAAACTTGAAGATGAGCTAAGCTCTTGGTGTATGTAGGGGTGTGTGTGCGTGTGTTTATGTGTGTGACTCAGTGTGAGACAAATATGCCGAGCTGCCAAGACGTGGTTGTAGAAGTACTGGAAGTTTTAAATTGCAACCACTTTCATAATGTGTTCAAGGAAACACAGGGAATTCTCCAAAACATTATTTCACCCACAATGACATGAAACGCTACAAAGCTTATCCTTTTATGGCCTGTGTGTTTTAAAAGGACTGTTAAAGCCACCAAAATTGCTAGGTTCCGGATCCATTAACAAAAGACTCATTACCCCAAAGCTTGCACAAGACACTCAAACCGTTTGGAAAGACCCAGTTTGTTCTTCAAATCTTCTCATCTGATGTGGAACCAGGAGATTAGCCCAAGAGTCTGTCTGCAAATTTGGCTGACTGTTTTGTCTGGTTTGCATGTTAACCCAAAATACTTGAAAAGCAAGAATGTGTATAAGTAAATAAAAAGTAGTTGATCTTATGCTATAAATAGAACCAAATCATGCAATTTTCTTTAAGTGTAAAAACTCACACCAACAAAAAGACAGTTTGGAACGGGACTGACATTTGCATGTCAAACAGATAGCAGTGAAACAAATACTTTTAGGTAAATATAAATATATATTTCAGCTTCACTTTACAGATGTGAGAAAGCAAAGAAAATCAGAAATTGAAGAATTTTATTTTAGAATTCTATTTCTCTGCCTGATTTATTTAACTTTTTTTTTTTCAAACTTTTACATGTAAAGCAGACACAAAATAGAAGGAATTTTGGGCTTAAGTCAATGGTGGTGAACAGGAAGGTTTTTCAATATTAAAATGCAACCACAGGTCTGGATGAGGCACACTATAAAAACACTGAGACATCCAAAGCTGCGAGGTGGAGTCGTGAGAAATCCTCTGGACTCCAGAGTTGGTTTGTTCAACACCCATCTGACTCATTTTTAATATCAGCTGCTGTACTCGCACACGACAAGTTGCAGCTTACAGCTCCCCTTATCTAAGCCTTTGATTCATCGAGAGTGAGAGGCAGACATTTGCACAACCTATCTGCATGGCAGGCGGCGCATTAAGCTCTCACAGTTTGGTGGTTAAACAGAGATCCCAGTTTAATTAAAACTCATCTTAGCAACCTATTAGGATAAATATAGTAGCGTCTGTGTTTGTAGGCAGTATTAGATGGCATTGCTACACTGTTTGATGTTGAGGAGGAGAAAATATGTTGCTTTGGCTATCTCAGCCAAAAGGTGATACTAGTAATGTTTTTTTTTCCACAGGCACATTGTAAGCTCTTTCCCAATCAGCATGAACGTCAGTGTTGTCCCATAATAACCTTTGTCTTTACAGGTTCCCATGTGTCACTCATTTCAAAAATAGCTGCTGCTTTTAATTTCTGAGAAGTGAATGAAACGCTGACGGACTCATGGAAGCTGGTCAAATTCCCCTGGGGATTTTCTCTCGGAAAATGAGGCCGAGCTGTGCAAATAAAATCAAGTGAAGCATCACATCAAAAAAGAAATGGCTTAATGATTTTAAAATATCCTCCCATGTGGGCAGGCATACATGCAAAGAAGAAGCAACCATTTGCATATTTAACAAATACTTTTAAAGTTAGACAATCAGACACCCTAAAGGCTGAAAACACAACAACAGATGCATTATGTTGCTCTTTATTAAAGGCGTAGTATGGAGTTATTCACTGTGAGCAATGCAGATATCAATTTTCCTTTATTTTTATTGACGTACTGACAAGATATGTCACCAGACAGCAAGAGGGACAGCCATTTACATCTGCAGCACTAATAAAACCAGGGCTTGTGTGGTTGTTTTCAGTTACAGAAGGTAAAGTGAAAGTTAAATATTAACATGCGCGCATTGTGGACATATATGCCGTCTTAGGATTGGACTTTCTGAGTGAACTAATGGTTTAACACATAACTTTGGTTTCTTTAGAGCAGGCGTGTCAAACTCATTTTCACTTCAGGCCGCATCAAGATCATAAAAGGGTCAAAAAACTCCATTTGGCAGTCATTTTCATGATGTAAACTTTGAGCTGAACTGTATGCATGGGATCACTTTGATACTAACTTACAAAGACAGAGTAGAAACAGACTAATCTCTTAACTTTAACCAAAAATGTTTGGAAAATATACCAAGTATGTGAAGTATTTACATGGACACTCACTTATTTCAACATCAGCCAACCTGTACATTATTCTTCCAGTTAAACTGGTATTTTTGAGCTCATGAGCACACCTGCAATGCTCCCACAATGTGCTTCTCCACAGTTGCTGCTTTTATTATCCTGAAAAACACAAGTAAACACACACATAAACACCTGCAGAACTCTTCTGTGCTGGTGATGTTTCCGTTATCCAATTTCACCATGACAACATTCCAATGTCTCGTACACACACACACACACACCCGCAAATGGACTCACAAGGTGAAACCAGTAAAAGCTTTGCTGTCGTAGTTAGACACACACATAACAAGGCCCAAACTTGGCTCCTGTATTGTTCAGCTGCTGCTTTTGCGGCTTGCGTCCTGTGGGACAAATGTTTTGTCCAGAGAGCAAAAATTTCTCAGAAAATTACATTTGATTGAGATCCATGAAAGTCATGCAGAAAATATTGCAGTTCTTGACACAAAAATAAAGTTTTTCTTGAGTCTGTGCCAGATTTTCTTTTAATCAAACTTTTCAGTTCAAAAATTGAAACAGTTTATGTAATGTGGTGTAACCACCCTGAAAGCCACAGTTATTTTTTTCTTCCTCCAGCTAAATAGCTGGTTAATGACAACAAAGCAGACATATGAAATACTGAAGTGCTTCTGTTCAGTACTGTCACATTAGATTTCTCAGTAATGGTGTAAACTCCAAGCTGAAACCCAAACTGTAAGCCATGTTTGGATATGTGTAACTAACTCCAAATACACCTTTCATGATTTTCACCCATGTGTCAAAGAAGATAAATAGTAACCAACCAAAAACTATTTTAGTTGGGTCTAGGATTAAGAGTCACTCTTTATTTTCAGGTTTGTTTTTTAAGCTAGGGAAACTTTTCTATACTAAATTAAAACTGTTTTCGGTGAAACACTTCCCGGAAGGTCTAAATGTTGGATGAAATTCGACAAACATAAATACCCATTCATCACTCTAAACCACAGCAGCTTCGTGCTGTTTCCATGTCACACAAATGTCAAAATGGATTATGGTAGGAAAACTTGTTTTTGACTGGTAGTAAAAAGAAAGTACATCCTCTGTCAATTCTCAAGTTCTAACATATAAATGATCTGATCATTACCAGGTTCTCAAATGATTTAAATCTAACCCCAACCGTACATAATCGCGCACCACAGCTTCCACCATGTCATTATTTATTAAACAAAAAGATGAAACCAAAGCGGATAAGTTCATAAAAAAATTAAATAAACTAAAATACTCTGCATGTGTGCAAAAATATTTGAAACCCTACAATTTAAGATGTTGAGGTTTTGCTGTGACTGTAATAATGCCAATTTATTTTTAAGCCTGTGGTGGAATCTCATAGATTTTTTTCTGCATTTTTAACATTTTCCTGATTCCAAGTGTTGCCTACAAATAAATAAATAAACTATTACTATATTTTGTAAAAGCTTTTATGTTCTTGTATGACTGGTGTCGTAAAGTTAATTATGCAAACATGAGTGTGCAGGTGCCTGTCCCTGATTGGCTTCCAGATGACGCTGGAGACCATGGGGTTCCAATGTTGTTGCTAGGCAACTATCCAGGCAACAGAATGCGCAAACATTGGCGTTTGCAAATACCACACAACTTTACTAATTACAACAAAACTTCTGCATTTTCAAATAGAAGTAAAATACATACATATTTAAGTTGGGCTTCACATGCAGTGACACAGTTAGTAACACTGTTGCCTGCAGAAAGAAAGTCCTGGGTTTGAATCCATCGAGTCTTTCTGCATAGAGTTTGCATGTTCTGACTGGGTGAGTTCTCTGCAGGTATTCTGGCTTCCTCCTACAGTCAGGAAACATGACTGTTAAGTTAATTAGTCTCTTTAAGTTGTCTTTCAGGTGGGAGTCTCCAGGATTCGAGGCAAGTACTTTTTGTTGGAAGATTATCCTATTCTAGTCTAGTCTATTCTATTTGAGTCTAGTCTAGTCTATCCTAGCTTAGTCTATTTAACATAGTGAGTGGGGCAATTAATTCCACATTGAACAGTTTTCTTCTTATCTCACACATCTAGCTTAGAGATTTGTATCTTTGATGGACTTAAATTTTGATTAATAACCTGAAACAATGAAGTTAAGCAACAAATGAAAACCAAAAAATATTTTTCATAGCACTGTATGTCCTGGGTGCCACATAGTGTAGATGCAGAGCAAGAGTCCCACATTCAGAGAACATCAACGTAACCATCCTGGTGTAGATTCCCGACCCTGAGAACTTTGCTGCACGTCTTCCCCATTTTCCTCTCTGCCCTTTTCCTGTCTGTCTGGTTATTGTCAATAAAGGCTCAAGTGCAGAAAAAAAAATTCTGCAAATCTCCTTCTAAACATCATAGTAGTTTTTTTTAAGTCTATCCTGAGAATTTTTGCCAGTTCGCATTACTGTCATTACGGACTTGGTGTTTATTATTGAGAGCACTTTTGATTGCTAAGACCACCCACGCCAGCACTCATGTGCTGAAGATAACTGAAACACAACTTTAATTGATTCCTGGTGAGAACCATTTGGTCATGATGAAAATCAACTGAGTTACTTTCTCTGGAAAGTGAAATCGTTAACAGCTAAGAGATTCATCACGCAGGGCATGACTTTGGTTGCTACAATTGCTTTTTGTGCGTCTACATGCTGCTTTTCTGAGAAAGGGATATATGTACTGGTAAATACCATGCAGTGCAAGCCTTGCTAGCCAATCATGACGTACACCCTCTACAGTAAATGAGTGCGGTTCGCAGCAGAGGTTACATAAATGTTTTATGTGCTGAAGTCGCTGTTGACTGATTTGTCATTAACACACATGTGGGCAGTTTGTGCTACTACTGGTGCTTTTAAATACGAATAGCACTTTCAGCGTGGACCACTAGCCAAGGGTTGTTTTGTGGTTACCGCTTCAGAGTCAACCCTCAATCCAGGAGTGTGAATCACTCTCTTAATTAGAGAATGCAGTCCTGAACCACATGTAAACAATTAGCCCTCAGGATAACAGGGTTCTGTGTGCTTGTGTGCATGCTAGACACACATATTTTGACTATTGCTACATTTTCCAGACCTTCCTTCAAGTAATGCAACAGAGAAAGTTCAAAACACATTAACAAGAAAGATTTTATGGGACATTTTAGTTATCTGTAGGGACACTGTTTTGGTTTTTCTGTCTGCAGCAGTATTCATCAGCAGTGGATTTCAAAAGTTTTAACGTTTTATCATCAAATTTATTTTCTCCAATCTCTCCTGTTGCCAAATGTTAGTCAGGCAACAAATAACCCTCAGAAAGTAGTTACAGTCTCTGAAATGTACCTACATTGCCAACTCAAAGATGTGCTTTCTAGTGAAGAGAAGATGATACATTGTTCAATTTTTTTTAGAAATAAAATCTGAGAAGCTTGCTAAAACTTATATTTTATCTATCTTTCCATATCTTTGGCAGCTGGCAAAAGATCTTTGTGGTAGTAACCTGATTAGATCACCTTCTTCCACACATTTGCTGCATCTCTTAAATGTTTTGTGGCAAACTTGAAGCAAGATTTTTTTTGCTTCTTTCTGCAATTACATTTCTCTCATCACTCTTTCATTAAGATCAGATTTGTAGACAAGAACCAGTAAATCTCCCTTAGATTCCAATGCAAAAAAATAAACCAGCACAAAAACAGTCAGCAGGGTAAAACTGATCACATTCATTGAAAACAAAGATCACATTTTCTTAGAACGTCTGACCGCAAAACGCCCAAAATATGTTGCCCCAACAACAGTTTTTATAAAGCGACTGCCCCGCCCAAATCACACAATAACCTTTCCCCTAGAATCTACTCAGCTCTTCCCTCTTCAGCTGCAGGTGAAAACTAACCCGCTACCTGGAGGAACTAATCCTATTTATTTCAATTTTCAGACTTCAAACCAGTACATCGTTTTCTCTCCACTGCTCAATTACTTCGTATTACTCTCAAGAGTCTCTCAATAAAAATATACGGTGAGGAACTTGTGCTATGTGGAGAATATTACAGCAAAACTTCAGAGGAAAATTGGTCCACAACTGAAACATTTGTTTAAAAGTTCAGCTGTATGTATTGTGAAGTCGGCAAGAGGGTTCATGTTTACTGTGACGGATGGGCAGGAAGAAATATCCTTCCGTATTTTACACTCATGAACTGTGGACAAACAAAGCCCTATATGGACCCGCTGTACAAGCGGCTGTACATATAGTTTCTATTATGAACTATATTGTGGTTGCTTTTGATGGAATTTGCATTGCCATTTTTTAACAAAAAACAAGTAGAAAAAAACCTGGCTCCCACGTTTGTCTCTTGTTGTTTGCAAAAGAAAAAAATCCAGAGCCATAAAAAAGCTTTTCTGCAAAACTAACATCAACACATTCTTCAGCATAAAAACAACATAAGTTCATAGCTTGGAGTAAATGGTGGCAGAGGCCAAAAGAAACTGCTGACGAGTTCTGTCACTCAGAGAAAGTCTGTAAAATAAAGGACATGTGTGTTTGGTTTGAAATGCTTTTCAAAGATAACCCAAGAGAAACAAACATCCCAATCAGCAATGAGGACTGATTAATGACTGTGTTCTGTCCAAAGTGAATCAGGCGCATCGCTTTGAGGAGTGCGCTTTATAACTTGGCTGGAAGTTGGAATATCTGGTTATATTTCTAAGCTAATACTAGATATATCTGAGTACTTTTTGTCTCCAAATAAAAATAACTTTAAGACAGGCCACCCTTTAAAATAAGCTACAAATCATAACTTCCCTCCTCCTTACTGAAGCTTTTAGTTTTCCACAAACACTATTGCTCCGGGTGTGCAGTGGTCCAATTAAAATAAATCTCCTTTTCAGTTAAGAGCCTTTCAGTATTATCAGTACTTCAAGGTTCTTTAAGGAACTGATCAAGCAAATGCCTTCAGCAAAATTTCTGTCTGGTGGGGTTCTTAAGAGATCCAAAGAAGAAGAGTCCTGTCTCCCATAGTCTTCCAATGTTATGACTGATGAGTCTCACTGTCTTCTCTGGTCTTTTTCCATGCTGTCCTCAGCGATATTCTATCTCTGTGTCCAAGACCTCATTATGAATAGTATGTGTGTTTATTGTAAATTAATACACCGTAGCATCCAGTAGACAAGGTTCTGTGTTGAGATGTATTCTTTTGCATCAGATTGTATTAATACTTTTCATCTTCCATCTACGATCTAAAATCTAGCATTAATTTTTGTCTCTTCTGTGTTCAAGGAAACACGTGCTTCACATTTGTTCCCCTTGAATAAATAGAAAGCATGTGTTGCTTTGCATTTGTAGGATACTTGGAGTCTCTCTCGTACTGGTGTGTCCTTTCGTGATGTGGAGATATAACACAGGTGGACCACATCTGTTTCTTTGGTTTTCTTATTTCCTCACAAAGACATTCATTTTGAGTAATGACCGTAGGCCTGTGGAGCTGTGCATCGCATTTTCAAACTAAACTTTTCCTGTTGACAAAGGGATGTTTTTTTAAAACTGTTTACTTAGTATAACATTAAAAGAGTGTCTTTATTTCAACCAAGATTCATGTGTATGTGCTCAGCAGATACTTAGCTTAGCTTGATCAAAACAAATATTTGAAATATGTGACACCATTCCTGTATCATAATATTAGCACATGGGAGAAAAATCTATGAAAACATTTTGAAATTGGATCATTGCTGAAGTGATTAGAAGCTGTGCAGCATGAGTCTTAAAGGGTCTGGTGAGTCAAAAAAGGATAATAAGAGACAGCAAGTGGGTTCATGTTTTACTGTGACAGATGGGCAGCGTAGCCTATGTTCCCTCCTCTGTCTCAGTAGCACTTCAGATTAGATGCTGATTTCTGACACAGAGGCTGTGGTTACTGTTTGTTCATGTTGTTAACAGATCATAAAGAATCTTTGCAGTCTGAGATTTTCATCATGTATGTGCAATGGATAAAATGTAATCTTTTCAGCACACAAAACAGGCTTAAGTTTGAAAATTATTTACCAGCAGAAGTCCTTTACTAGAAGTCCTAATTAGATGTTGCCTAAAAAAGCAATATGTGCATTTCCACTGAAAAAAAGTGCAAGCCCTTAATCTAAGTTAATCTATTCGGTTGCCAAGAAGCAGGAGCTCTGTTGGACTTGTGCTGTTTTTTCATTGGATTTAGGTCCTTGCTTGTTTATTACTACACCCTCTGAGCCTCCATTTAGTTTATTAAGACCAACAAAAACTAAAACAGCTGACAACTGAAGTAAGTAAATTATCACTTGATCCTGTGGTTACCATAAAATGTTCTGCTAGAAAATTTTAACTCCTTGTGTTTGTTGTATTTTTTATTCACTACTTATACATGTATGTACAAAGTTCTGTGTCACTTTGTATTGTGTTAAACATTTTAGAGTATATTATCAAATATATATTATAATTTTTGACTCTGTTATACACAGACTTTCACAGATTTCAATTGTCATCAGGTCACTTTAAAAATGCCCTCGCTGGATTTTAGGATTTAGTCCAAACAATTTCCAAGTAGATTGCTAATTTGACTTTCAATGAGCTTTAAAATAATAAATGAATAACATTTTGATGTAAATGTTGCCTGACCATGTTAAAATGTTCTGAGTGAAACCAGTCCCTTTTATGGGATAGACATAATGACAAGAATGATGACAAATTGTTGACATTTCTGGAACTGAAAAGTTTGAATCTAAAGAGTGTTTTTCTGATTGGCCGCTTGTGATTCTATCCAGCAGCGTTAAGTGTTGGAGGAGACCTGAGGCATCTGTAGTGCACAGAGACCAATGGCGGAACAAAAAGCCAAAAATATGTTAAAAAATATGTTTTTTAAATATTTTTAAAAACTGTCACTATGTGATGACAGTATGGTATGTGACAGATATTCTATGAGAAAATCAATGTCCTCCTCCTCTCTGAGCCTCTGTAGTGATCTGCAAAAATGCACCAGACCTGGTCAAATACAACTAATCAGAGCCAGGAGGAAGGTTGTAGGGAGTTGAACACACTTGTGTAAAACTGTTCAACCGCTGTCATCTGTGACCATGATAGCTAGCCTGAGCATTCATAACAGGACAATAGTCACGAATGCTGCATCCTTGAAGCATAGAGCAAGGATGAGAGTGTCAGCGGTACATACACAAGCTTGATTAACAGCGTTAATCATGCTTCTGTTTCTGATTAGTTCTTTCTGACAAAGAGACATATCTCTGCAGTTATTACTGGAAGCAATGGGACAAGGCAGAGGTGTGTGTTGTTGTTTTTTTCTCAGATTACACATAATTAAATAAAACCAAAGCAATATATATAGAGTATCTGTACTCTATATATATTCATACCATCAAACGTTCTACATGAAATGTAACTACTCATCAGCTTTATGCTATATTAATGATTCTATGCAATAAACAGTTTGCAAATCTTATGAAATATGCTTTGGTTTATTATTCTGCTTTATTGTCTGATTTTTTTAAAGTACAGGCTTTGTGGATAAACAGAGGAATGCAGCGGTCTGCTCTGTGTTATTTGATGTTTTGACAAGTCACTGATAAGACTCTATCCACCAGTGTGGATGTGCTTGTGTTTTACTGCTTCTGCTTGCTCTATAAACAAATATTCAGCTCTCTTCCCTGCAGTAGGCGGTATTTTTTCTAACGTGCCTTCTTATGCAGGACACAATTCTGCCTTCTGACTGTTAGAATAAACCAAATAATCAGGATCATTTTCAGTAATCTGCAGTATTTTGGAGATGTCTCTTCTGTTTAGGCTCTTTGCGTTTCTTTCTGGCTTCTGCTACATTTTTGCCTCTCTAGAAGTCTGCACCAACTCCCTCATACCCGGAGCTAAAGGTATGTTAAGACATAAAACTGCATATCACATCATTAATTAGCTTTTTAATTAAATTTTAGGAAATGTGGGGAGGAAATAAAAAATCATCTCTTGGATTCAAGCAGTATTTGCTCATACTTTTAAAACATTAAAAAAAAGTACTTCCAACTTAACAAACAGATATTTCCTGTGGAGAAACCCCTGCACCATTTTAGGGTTTACTGAGCAGATGATAAACACACCAAGCATTAAATATCCTGTAGTTTACAAGCTGGCTGTCTGCATACCGATCGACTTGAAGGGAATGCCTTCCCATGTGTGTTTTCCATTTTACAACATCCAGTAGCTTGCTATCCTGCTGTTTCAGACAGACAGAGCTTATAAAATTCAAAGTTGAGCTTCAGTTAAATTTTTTTTTTTCTCGGCCTTTTTACACAAACAGCTCCAGCTGCAGTGAAAGCAAGCCAGATTTTTCTCAATTCATGCCGTAAAAATCCAAAAAATGTTAAAAGGCCATTTATCACATTTCGTGTTCAAAATATGTTTAATATTTGCACTTTTGCAAACTCACTCTCTACTGTAACACAGTGGTGACAAGGATCAGAAAAGAGGCAACTGTATCATCTCATGCACTTTCACAACCTTCCCCTGACTTCTATGTAAAGGCTAGAAAGTCCCATTGACTCAGTGTGTATTTAGACAGCTGCCACTAGGGTGAACTGATTATTTGTACAAGACTCATCCAGATACGAGTGACCACAAGGTCAGTCTCCCACTGAATAGTTGAGTGGGCGTTGGACGTGCATTTTTCTGTGTTCCATACAACCCAAAAAATTTCTTATTTATTTAAAGCATAACTGGAAAAAAAAAGACTCACTTTTTATTGCTTTTACTGGTAGCACACTACACACTAAAATAATTTTGGCACCGCTTGGGCAGTCTTGATATAAAAATGTTAACTTTATAAAAGAAGATTTAAAATGAAAATCACGTGTTTGACAGAGTCAGAATTACATTCACATTTTTTGAAAGTTGAAATACTGTCTGATTACGGTGTCCAACAAAAAGTAGGTATATTACTTTAACCTAAATTGTAAAATAAGTTTTAAAGAGATTTTATGTGATTGACCAACATTGACCTTTTTTTGTGAAAACCTGGAAAATAAATTTACCCTTTTTTTTTTACAGAATAGCTCGAGCTCAAGCAGATTGCATGGTAGATATTAATACAAATTTTCAGCTTGTTTTCGGTCCAAACGTAGCACTGACTGTATTTTTGGATCATTGTCCAACGTTTTCCGAGGTATCCCTCTATTTAGCTCCATCAGTTTTCCTCCTCTACCAGCTTACCTGTCCCTGCTGAGGAAAAGTGTGTTCAGGGCCAATTGCAGTATTTGCTTTTTTTCTGATTAATACTCTTCTTAGGTCATGTTTTTGTAGGTTGTAAGTAGGTTAATTCTCAGATGCTGGGTTGAGCAGTGAGATTTTCAAATTTTGGGATGATGTCTTACAACCTAACTCTGTTTTAAACTTTCTCCGTAACTTTATCCCAGATCTGTCTGTTGTGCTGGGTGTTCTCTAAATGTTTCCTAGGACACCTCTGAGGCTTAACCGCTGTAATATCCTGAAGTTTTATTACACGAGAAAGGACAGGAGAGTGATTTAGAGAGTATCTTACTTTACTCAGAGGTATCAAGAGGGTAAATAAAATGCAACCCACACTTTTTAGATTTTAAAGTACATGGCTCATTTTCTTCCCATTTCACAATTGTGCCCTACTTTGTGTTGTTCTGTCTCAAAAATCCAGATAAAATACATTGAAATGCAACATGTAAAATGCAAAAAAAGTTGTGAATACTTTGCAAAGTTCAGTAAATTTGACATGAAGAATTTCAGTTTGATGGCACACCTTATCCACATATAAATTTGGTATTTTAATGGTCTCAGCTGAAAATGATACACCTTCAGCACATACATGAGATTCTGTTCTGATTTCCTTCCAAGGAGTTGGTCATCAGTGACCTGCCAAAAGCATTTCTCAGAGATCTCAGTTGTGGTTTTCACTGCGAAAAGTTATTGTATTTTAATTCAATGATAGCGCTGCTATTAAAAATGGCTTGGCAGAAACTATATATAAAAATAGTATATGGTGCAGTGAGTTGAGAGAATTGTGACAATACCTGCACAGGGATCCATACACAAATGTAATTAACCAAAGAAATTAACTGAATGTTTTCTTGGCTTAGTGCATGTATTATTGCATAATGTGTCGTCCTTCTAATAGGTCGACACTAAAGAAAATGAATTCATGTCAGCTCAGTTTTCTTTGTTGCACTCCAGGAGATCAAGGTGATGATGGAGAGCAGGGAGAAGAGGGAAAGCTTGGGAAGAATGGACCACCAGGATTGGCAGGTACAAAATATCAGTCACATACTCACATGCGTATAATGATTTTATTTTTTTAGCTTTTATTTTCTTCACATACATGAAAAAAACATACTATTCACAATGGGCAGCACCAATATATATATATTTTTTGACCAAAATTAGTATTGTTCCTATTTTTAGACAATCACTCTGCAGCTCACTTACATGTTGAAAAATGTGGATTTCATTACTTAAAACCAGACATTTGCTCCTACTTTATAAAAAGTATGCAACCTTTTATTCTAGCCATTTTTAGGCTAATTAGCATTACCAAAAATGATTTCATTTTCAAAATCATTTGAAAAGAAGTTCATTAAAGACTTGTTTCATTACTTTCCTCAAAGTCAGAATTGTATTTACTCAAAGAGTCTCTAACTGTAAACACTTTGTGAAAGATGTCATCATCTGACTGTGCTGGCTTCTAATTATTATTTAAGTTCAATAGTACCGAGCTCTCAAACAAACAGCTCTCATCATGGTGAAAAGAAAAGAACTAACCCAAGACATCTGGAAGAGACTTGTAGACCGCCACAACTCTGGTTCATCTTGTACAACTTCCAGATGCCTTAAGGTGCCACATTGTTCCGTTCAAACTACTATAGATTAAAAAAAACACAAGAGCATGGGAATGTCTAGCCATTATACTGTCCAGGAGGGAGACAGGTTCTGGATGCCAGAGATGAACAAGCTTTGGTGTGAAATGTGTGAATCAACCCCAGAACACAAGTAAAGATGAAGGTAAAGGTTTATCTATGTAGCACATTTTCAGCAACAAGGCAATTCAAAGTGCTTTACAGGAATTAAAAGGAAATACAAGCAAAATAACAAACCAAAGGAAAAAGCAAAAGGAGAACAAGCTAATAATGTTGTTCCAAAGTGAATAAACCATATGCATCTATTCTGGGTTGTTAGATAAGTATAAGTAAGTATTCTCTGGATTTTCTAAGTGTGCTCTAAATTTGTAAAAGTAATGACAGTTTCTAAGTAATAATAAAAACTAAATATTTCTGCTCTGGAAGAATTTTTTTCTGGATTCTAGGTTCGTTCTAATTCCTTTTCTGGGTTGCAGTAATAGGTCTCTCTCTGTATGACAATTTAAAAATCAATCTAAGAAAAAGTGTAATCTAAATAGTGAGTACTCTACTGTTTCTAAAATATAAGCTAAAGAGTGACTAATAAACTAGAGTTAACTAAAGACCTTATGAAGAAACTGGCTGAAGCTGGTGAAAAAAAGTATTATTGACATTGACACGAATCATGCTCTGACATGAGTGGAAAGACCACTAAGAGGGGAAGAAGCTATTACTCTAAAAGCAAAAAAAAAATCTGGATCAGATTTTTCAAATGCACCGAAGAATAATTAGCTTAATCTTTGCAGATTAGGATAGCCCACATTCTGCTTGTACGGAGAGTGAGGGAATATCAAAGCCCTGAAAACATAATTCAAGCTGTGAAATCCAGCATTGAGTTTTGTAGGTGTTTTGCAACCTGAGGGACTGGTGCACTTCGCAAAATAGGAGAGAACATAATGTGGAAATACTTAAGAGGCATCTTAAGAAATCCGACAGATGATTAAAATTTGGTCACACACGCATCTTTCAAATGGACAAAAACCCAAAGCCTCTGACAAACTTGACTCAGTTACACCAGTTCTTTCAGGAATTGGCCAAAAGGAACCATGTGCATGACCCAAATGTTTGACCCAATTAAAAAGAACAGACAACAATTCCACTAAATACTGCAGAAGTTCTCTATGCTTCTGGCTCTGATGAAAGTGTTTTAAAAATTCTGTTTAAAAAAATGTTCTCTCATTATTTTGGTATTTAGTAATACAGAGTAATCATCACCGACTTATTTAATGTCAGACAGTAGAAAAAAAGTCTTGTGTTTCAATACAGTGCATGTAGCCATCTGGTTTCAACTGCTTTGTGTCTTCTACGTACAAACAAAAGGCAAACTTAAAGACACAACTTTCAGACTTCCATTCACTGACAAAACAATGAAATATTTCTCTGTGTATCGCTGAGCGCTTGTGTGTGAGCACTGAGAACACACCGAGAAGGTATGAGAAGCACACGAGAACCTTTTTCAACTTTTCAACTTTACGGACATTATTCACAACCTGTCATTATGGTTTTTCTGTCCATACACTTACTGACAGCCATGAAAGCAGGTCTCTACAATGATTTTGTTAGTACACCATGTCGGCAGCGCAACAGATGACGCATGTATTCCCAGTCTTAATTTAGGCAGTGTTACAGGAAACAGTTGCTTAATTTTGGAAGCTTAAAAGGAAATCCATGACTCTCAATGCTCTGGAGGGTAACAAAAACTATTTGTTTGTCTAAATATATTAGCATCAAAAAGCTGTTAGCTATATTCCTACTGGATTTAGTAGGATTTGTCAGTCAATAAGCTAAATGGAAACATGCACCCACATAGTACATTTTCCCCTTTTAGTGAGTAAACAACAGTTAATAACCTAGTATAATTAACTTCTTCTATTTTTGATGTTTGAATATCTTTAAGCTGCCTAATGCTGTTTAAAATGCATCAAGTCGCATGTTTCCTGTGGGAATTGCGCCCCTCACCTCTGTTATCCACCAGCAGCTGGAGAAACCAGTCGTTAAACCAGTTTGAGGAGTTGGCCATTATAAAGTGTGACTGCAGTGATACAAAGGCCTGTTATCTGGACGCTCACACAGACCGTTTAACTGGCGAGCATACACACTGCCAAAACAACATTAATCAGATGTTATAGACACAGAGGGAAGCAGGAGAAAGAGGAGCCAAAATCAGTTTCTTCCTCTCACAAAAGACAAAAACACATAATCGCTTCTCACAGTGAGCTCTCTGCTTACGACTGTGAAAACATTTTCTCTGTGAGGCTGCCTGCAAAGCATTTTGACAAGCAATTCATACATAAAGTAATGCAAAATTTGTGAAAACCTTTCAAAAACAGGCGCATTAAATTGTGAATTAGAAAGTGCAACAGAGGAGATGGAGAATAGTTTTGAAACTTTTTAATCAAGACATCAAGAACCTTGTTGGGACATGAATATTTGTGATCATTGGACTATGAAAGTAAACAGAATCAGTCAAGACTAAGGTTCTGATTAGATATGAAATGCTTTCTCAGTGTGAATGAAAAATGAATTGCATTCCTGATTTTCTATTTTTGTGCACTTCAGTGTTTCATAACATCATACGAACTGGAATACATGTCAACGACAACACAAGTAAAACCAAAATGCAGTTTTTAAATGAAGATGTTTATTATTATGGGAATAATCTCCCTCAAGGAATTAAAACTTACAAGGCGCTGTGTGAAAAAGTGATTGCCTACCCCGTTTAAACTAAATTTAACTGTGGTTTATCACACTAGAGTTCACAGACTCTAGCCACATACAGACATGATATTGCCACACTGTTCTCAATCAAGATATAACTTAAATGTTTTGACTGAGAACCAGGATGGAGAACTGTCTGACAAAGTGAAGTTCACCAAATGATCTTGAAAAGGTAAACATTATGCAGAGATCCAAACTAAAATTCATGAACAAATGAGTAAGAACGTAATAGAGATTTATCTGTCTGGAAAGGGTTACAAAGCCACTTCCAAAGGTTTACGACTCCACCAAACCACAGGGAAAGCTGTTATCCACAAATGGCGAAAACATGGTATGGTGGTGAAACTTCTCAGGAGTGGCCAGCGGACCAAAATTATTTCAAAAGCTCAGCGACGACTTATCCAAGAAGTTATAAAACACCCACAACAACATCCAGAGAACTGCAGGGCTCACTTGCCTCAGTTAAGGTCAAAGTTCATGCCTCCACCATAAGAAAGAGACTGGGTAAAAATGGCCTGCATGGCCGTGTTCCAAGACAAAAAAAATACCCTTCTGAGTAAAGAGAACATTAAGGCTCGTCTCAGTTTTTTCCGGAACACTTCCTGATGATCCCCAATGTTTTGGGAAAACATTCTTTGCACTGACGAGTCAACGGTTGATGTCTTTGGAAGGTATGTGTCCCATTACATATAGCGTGAAAGTAACACATTTCAGAAAATAAACACCATACCAACAGCAAAATATGGTGTTTGTAGCATGATGTTCTGGTTCTGTTTAGCTGCTTCTGGACCTGGAAGACATGTTGTGGTAAACGAACCATGAATTCTGCAATTTACCAAAAAAAAATTCCTGAAGGAAAATGTCGATCATCTGTTTTCGTGACCTCAGACTGAAACCAACTTGGGTTCTGCAGCAGGACAATGATCCAAAACACACCAGCAACTCCACCTCTGAATGACTGAAGAAACACTAAATGAAGACCATGGAGTGGCATAATCAAAGTCCCACCTTAATCCTATTGAGATGCTGTGACATGACCTTAAAAAGCATGTTCGTGCTGGAAAACAATCCAATGTGGCTGAATTACAACAATGCTGCAAAAATGAGTGGGCCAAAATCCTCCACAGCACTGTAAAACATTCACTGCAAGATATCATAAATGCTTGATTCCAATTGTTGCTGGTAAGAGCGGCCCCAAACAGTTATGAGGTTTGGGGGTAATAATTTTTCACACAGAGCTATGTAGGTTTTGATTTATTTTTCCCTTTATGATCAACACCTTCATTTAAAAACGGTAGTTGATGTTATGAAAAGTTTGAGTGTGGAAAACATGCAGAGTATGTAGGAAATCAGAAAGGGGGCAAACACTTTTTCACACCACTGTAGTTCTCATAAGGCAAACTGGACATCTTTTATTTGTGTGTGCATGAATGTGTTTTAGCATTTCTCACCTTGTAAAGCCAATTTTTCCAACAAGTACTCTGTTGTGTGGAACCACTGCTCTTTATGGGTAAGGCATAAATGCAGTTACTAAAATGAAAGGAAGTCAATGCAAAGTCCCAATATGCATACAAATGCTAACTTCGGGGTCAGGGTTGGGTTATACAGAAATGACAGAAAAAACAATTGAAGTCAAATCAAAGTCCCTGTGAAGAGAGAAAGACACACTTCTGTGCACGTGTGTTTATGGGCGTGCACATATGGCTGCATGCCTATGTATGTGTGTGTTGCAAATCCTTCTAATAACAATCTGGCCTCTTCAGAACATCACTTAGTGCTTGAAACACCATTAGTTTCCAGTTGAATAGTTTCCTGAGGAAACACTATTTCAAGAGCTGGCAGAACGCCTCTGTCTGCTCTGTATGATTCCCACACAAACGCTCTCAGGTTTTTTTTTTTTTATCTTATTCTGTCCTATATTCTAATATCTGTTCACTATATGCAAAGCCATAGGGGCAATAACAAGGTCTTTAGAGTCTTCATGCACCTTGAGCTTTTCCACATAAATGTTTTGTTTCAACCACAAACTTCATTACAATGTTTTATTTGACAGACTTTTGTTTGGTCCCATGAAAGTTCTGGAAAACCATTTGGCATCTCAGAAAGGGAAAGACACGACCTACCCAAGCAGTTTAGGCTTTGGGGAGGATGTGCGGACACAGTGGAAGGAGCACATTGAGAAGCTCCTCAATTTGGTCTCCCTTAAGGAGGCAGAGTCTGAAGACTTGGGTAAAGGCAGTTCCATCACCATGGCAGAGGTGCTTAAGTTAAAAAGCTCCTCTAAGGCCAGGTGTGGATGCAGGCTTTGGACATAGTACAGCTGTCACGATTAGTATGCCTCTTTATTGTCTTATGGCTCTCAGGTTAAGGAGGCATAATGCTGCTTTTATCTTGACTGTAGAACAGAGGTCCAGATCATTACCCTCAAGAAATTACTGGAAGTTTGTTTGGCCCATTAAGATTTACTGTATATGAAGAAGGTTAACAAGACTGTATGCCAAAGTTTTGGGGGGTGATGCTGTAGTACATCCCATACTACTTGTTACAACATACTACTTGTTCAAATGCACTTCCATAATATCATCCAAACAGAAGAAAACTAAGGTTCAGTGGAAAAGAGAACAATTGGAAAACTTATCCAATGAGAACAATTGGATTATAAACCAAAATTAAAACGAGCTAATGCCATTTTATGTCTTGCCAGTTTCTTAAATCCCTAATTATCCTAATTTATTGTTCCTTTTCCCTCACTCAGGTGTGCCAGGTGAACCAGGTCTTAAAGGAGAAGTAGGCCCCACAGGAAAAATGGGCCGGATTGGAGAGAAAGGTTCAATTAATCATTTTAATTCCAAGTCCATTCCAATGTCTATCAATTCCCACTTTTAATCTTCCGTTTAATGCTTTTGTAAAGACACAAAGCTTAGTGTCATTAGATAGTGTTTACTTCAATCAGAAGCTCAAGCATATGTTTGTCTACAAGCAGTCTAAAGAAGAAAAAATATCTGATGACAAATAATTTTTTGATTTTACAGCCATTTGTAAGATTTCCCATAGTTTCAGCATATTGAAACTTTGGAAAAATATGTTTGTGACATACTAACTGTCCTTGAAATTTTGGAAATATCATGAAGACAAAATCCTTTGAGCATTGATGACGTCTCTATGCGAATAAAATAAAAACAAGAACGCAGAAAATCCTTCCACATGTTGGAACACTTAATTAGTTTAAGGCCTAAAACAGAATTAATATATAGCTTTAAATGGTTCATTAAGTAATTTAAAAGTACAAATGGTCCACATGAAGCTAAGCTAAGCATACGGGTAAGCTTTCTTACATCAAAAGACAGAAAACCGTCTTCCCTGCAATATGATTTTAGGCTCATGCATTAATCACTGTGTCTTTATTCCAGTTTTTATAGGCAGTCGAGTTCCCCTGCCTCTGTACACGCAGCGTTCCATGCATTCATCATGTTTAATACTCTTACAGGAAAGTGACTCTGCATCAGCCTTCTCACAGAAGGAGTGAGGTCACAACTTTGGATTAACAATGAGACTGGAAGCCCAGAGCTCATAAAACACCTGGGGGAAAACAAAATAGACTCGGGATAATGCCAAGTGCAGCAGGGTTCAAAACTAAAACTGAGCTACTGTTTTATGGCATGTTGATACACCCTCACAGAGCCATTAAATGCGGTGAATTTCCACATCTGCATAGGGTTAACTCATGTTATTACCCAAGTTATGTTACCTTATAGCAGTACATCAGTAGGCAAAGATTTTATTTGCTGTAATATTATACATTTAACTGCTCGTTGTGTTTGTGCAAAAGAAACCAATGACAATATTGTAACTAACGACATCAAGATGCCATTTATTTATTTATGTTCTTGGAGATAACATTAGTAAACGTTGCTGGATTTTAAACATAAGTGAATCTAATGAGTTTATTGTATTTATACCAGGAGGTTCAAACTGTAACCTTTCCACCCCAGCCCAAACAAAGCTGTGCAGGTGTCACATGTCACTCTTCTGTTCCTCATCCAGAATTAGGCCACTGTTATGTTTGAACAGCAAATCACTTCCCCAAACCTTATAACTGCCACTTGGGTTAATTTCCACTGTGAAGCTGCAACGTGAGTGAATAGGTGAATTATAGACATTAACAAATAGAAATTAAACAAGTCAGTTACCTCCAATATTAAAATTGGTGTTTAAGAGCTGTAGATTGTATTGGAACGATTGTAACGTAAGGTGCAGTAGGGTGGTTCATGACCAAGGTAAATCTGCAAGGTAGAGCAGTGAGTTTTAAGTATAACCCTGCCATCTGCTGGTGAAATTGAGATACTACTTAAGCTCTATGTGTCTTTGTTTTTTACATATTGATTGGATTTTTTATATATAAATATATATATTGATACTTTGCTAATTCTGTGTATTTTATTGTCCTTTATTATTTGTGCTGCACCAACACATAGTCGGGGATATAGGGAAGTGGAAGGTAGATGATACACAGTCAATGTTTTTTCTTATAAAAAAGCTGCGGTTGTCTTGATGCTGATATCTTAAAATACAATCTTGTGTGAACAATTGTCTTTAGAAACAATCAAAATCTGCAGAAGCAGCAGAAATTGACAACTTATGTGCAAGGTTCTGTTGACAGGACAGTGCCAAGAAGAAAGACATTACAAAAATAAAGTCAAAGGAAAACTGTTTTAAGATTGTCACAAGTTATGTAAGGGACACGGCAAACATGGGAGAAGACTTTTGGTTTAGAAGAGGCCGTGTGTTTGTTGTACATTGGCTGCCCTTCACGCTGAGCTAACTATTCCTACATTAAGATGTGCTTGTAGCTGGCTAACAGCATTATGTTGTGGACATGATTTTCTTTAGCAGGAACAGGGAAGCTGATCAGAGTTGATAAAAGGGCTGAATAAAGAGCTCTATCCAAGAGAGGATCAGATAAGACTCAGGGGAAATAACATTAATTTATGCAACACATTTCAGATTTGTAGTAAGACCATTTTTGAAAGTCAGGTATGTTTTTCAAATATAGAACTATAACACACATAAAAGAAAATGTTCAAGGGGGTAGGAACACTGTCACAAAGTACAATTCCTCTAAAATGGCTGCACATTTGTGAATTTTTTCAATCTTCAGGTGACAAAGGTCCTAAAGGTTTTGATGGACCAGTCGGGCTCAAAGGACAAGCTGGTGAGAAAAATTTAAACAGACTCTCAAAATATCCACGCCCTTTATTTTGATCATGTTTTTGTGTAAATTTAATTTTAAATATTCGAGACTCCGGCCTGCTCAGTGGCGCAGCTGGTAGAGCTGTTGCCTTGCAGCAAGAAGGTTCTTGGTTCGATTCCCGGCCCCGGTCTTTCTGCATGGAGTTTGCATGTTCTCCCTGTGCATGCGTGGGTTCTCTCCGGGTACTCCGGCTTCCTCCCACAGTCCAAAAACATGACTGTCAGGTTAATTGGTCTCTCTAAATTGTCCCTAGGTGTGAGTGTGTGTGCATGGTTGTTTGTCTCTGTGTTGCCCTGCGACAGACTGGCGACCTGTCCAGGGTGACCCCGCCTCTCGCCCGAAACGATAGCTGGAGATAAGCACCAGCACCTCCCAACCCCAGTAAGGGACAAGAGTGTAAGAAAATGGATGGATATTCTGGACTCCAGTTAGTATATCTATAAGATGCTTTCATACTCTACTGTCTTCCCTTCTTATTTAGCTTTTTTTTTTTTTACTTTCTGACAAAAATAATCAATTACATAATTGAGGCAGCAGATTAGTTATAATTATTTGATAAAACAGAGTAAGTTGTGTTTTATCTATCAGGTGCAACATGTGACTGTGGGAGGTACAGGAAGGTGGTTGGACAGCTTGATGAGAATTTAGGGAAGCTGAGGAACTCTGTTAAGTTTGTGAAGAAAGGTGAGTTTCAGTGAGAACTTTTAAAGTTGTGATTTCTGCATGAAGTATTTTTGTTTTTACAAGCATAATCCTGCCAGGAGGTTTAATCAAATCTTGACAAAATGCAAATGTTTTCTCCTGTATGGAGTATCAATTTAATATGTCCTAAAACAACACGGGGGAATTTGATGAGAACTTTCCCCTCCACATTGCTGTCCGTGGATTTACAATTATTTGCTGTGTAATGTGTGAAGACTCTATCATTTGAGTAAATGTATCATCTTTGGGAATTATGATCAAATAAATTATATTAAGTTAAATGCTTTATCCTTAATTGACTCTAATTATTCTGGAAATCTTTCCCGTTCAGTTGTGCTGGGCTTGAAGGAAACAGAGGATAGATATTACCTGCTTGTGAAGGAGCCCAAGAAGTTCAGAGAGGCTTCTATGAACTGCAGGCTAAGGGGAGGCAAACTGGCTATGCCAAAAACTAACAACATAAACCGGCTCATGGCAGACTACATCAGTCAAGCAGGGCTGACAAGGGTTTATATTGGAGTGCAAGCTCATAGCAAAGACACAGTAAGTGTTTAGAACCTCCAGGTAGAAACAGCAACAGTGATGCTACTTTTAAAGACGGTACATTTTATGTTGTGTGTATTGCTAAGTTACTAGTAGATTTTTCTTTTTGCCTTTTTTTTTAAAGGATGGAACTGCTAGTTATACTTATGCAGACTCCACCCCTCTGCGGGAGTTTGCGTTTTGGAGCCAGGAAGAGCAGCTACACTCCACATCATCTCCAGCCACCAACTTCAGCTGCGTGGAGCTGCTCAACACTGGGACATGGAACAAAGTGGAGTGTGAAACTCCCCTGTTTTTCATCTGTGAGTTCCCAAAGAGCAGGAGAAGAGGCAGAGGAGGAACGGCTGCTTCCGCTTCATAACGATATTTAAAATTAGGGAAAATCAATATGACTGGTTTGCTGTTTCTGTCTACGGATACAGAAAGTGGCAGCAAAGAGTTGTTCTTGCTTAAAGCGGGTTTGAAAGAAGGGCAGAGACAAATTCAGTCACTTTTAATAACATTATCTGAAATATGCAACTCAACAAAACATTTACTTTACTATTGTACAGGAAAATATGCATTTAGAATGGTGATTTCTTTTCAAATGTCATAATTGTTATTAGTTTTTACTCCTGTCGTCATGTTTTAATTATCTGTAATTTACATTATGTCTGGCATCAAAAAATGGGGTACATTTATTCCAAACATGGGTTGCCTTTTAACTAACTTTAATCATAAACTCCTTGATTCCAGAGCTGCTAACTGTGGCAGGTTGGTCTTTATTCCTACTTTAAAATCAAGTTTAACAGTAAAGCACAAGATAACGGAGTTCAACATATGCAAGCAGAAAAAGTCAAAACAACCATATTCAAAAAGAAAACAAAAAGCTAGTTGATCAAGTTTCAACACCTGACCCATAACATCCAATGTATGACAACAATGACTGTTGTTGGTTGATGATGGCTTGTACCAAGATTTTACAGCAAGATCTGGGCATGTGAAACATATGATGTTTGACACAAAGGCTCATTGTCTTAATAGAAAATAATTAAAATGTTTAAATCTGCTACACACTGGGAGCAGATTCTTTTTTGATCAAGAAATACTAATGTTAACATGTAGATTTTGTTAAACACTACTTGAATTTAATCTCAAATGATGTCCTTCGGTGACTGAGATGAAAAAAAGATTAAACCTTTTAGCAAGAAACTCTCCAGATGGGCGGAAAGTATAAATAAAAACACTAATTTGAATATAGTGATGGATCTGGGATGCTGTGGTTATTTTCTCCTCTACAGCTCTGGAAAGATCATTAGTATTATCATGAATGCTTTAAAGTGTCAGGGTAAGTAAATTAAAAATCTTCTGGTCCTGCAACTACTTGCTTGAAGAACATTTTGTCAGGTGTATAACAGCCTTCATTTGAAGACATTTGCTCACCTCACCTTCAAAGATTCTCTAGTTCTATGAGGTTGAGGGTTTAGCTTTTGTCTACATTTCTCTTTGAGTAGCCCCATACATTTGATAAAATTCTGTACAATGGCAACCCCATTCCCAAATTGCACTTGCCAAAAATACTGCAGCTTTTTTAGTTTCTGTCAGCCTATTGACGGCCTTCCTGACAATTTTCCATATTGTTTTTTTGTTTGTTGGCTTCTTAGTTATAGAAAGATTTGAATTTTAATAATGAACAGATGACTAACTTTACTGCTGTAATGTTTTTCGTGTCAATATCCTGACGGATACTTTTGTCCAGTCCAGATTTTAACTTTTGGTAACCTCTATGCAAACTATGACTTTTACATGTGACTGCATCTTATTTTTGCATTCAATACTGAGATCCAATTGGCATTTGATAATATGTAAAGAGGTAACAGTTTATGTTAAAAAAATATTTTGCATAGTTTTTGTATTTGAAGTGGGGCTTTTGGAGAGTCACTGAGCTAAATGTGTTTCGTCTATATGCACAACAGTATCAAATATGTCACTAAAATTCTCCTTAAAGCCTATAAAAAGAGCTAAAAACTCACAGGCCTTCTGCAAGCTAACTAGGAGGCTGAATTCATTTGAATAGATTTTCACAAGAAAACGAGCCGTGCCCTTTCAGAGGTTATATCAACATTGTCCCACATAACCTAGATAATCATTAACTGTGACTTAAGGTAGAAAGCTGCTATTCTCAACAATGCTCCCCCCCCCACCCTTTTTTTTAAAGAAAACATACAATGAATCATGAAAAAGTCATTCTTTTCATGAAATAAATTTTCTTTACTGTAAATGCATGAAAAGGTGTTGTCTGTTTCAAATCAACTCTTAAAACTCAAACTATCAAATATTTACTTACAACATGTCTGTGCTTCACACTGCTTCTGCATGTAGAAGTTCAAGCAGATCACACTCTTTGTCTCTCAGCTTTCATGTAATTTAACGTGAAGCAGGATTTAGAGGGGAAAAGTTAGATCTGCGGCCATATCTGCTGGTAGATGTAATGGTTCACGAAGAGAATCAAGTGTTCTTACTGGAAACTGCTGCCTTCACTTGGAGTTGGATAAAAGATCAGCAGGTGAAGACAGCAAACCTTTACAATATTAAAGCAGTATTGTCCTGTGTTGAGATCGAGGGTGTGGAATCATCCAAATAATTAACTTAGTTATTGTTTGCTCACAAAATCTATCGTAAAATTCATTTTAGGTATGAAAAAATGGAAGTAATGTAGTTACTTCCACAGAGTAACTACATTCCATTTAAAAGTTGAATTAGTAAACTAAATCAACATGTTGATATAATTCCAAGTTTATTTGAATCTATTTTAAATAAAACGATAAAAAAATAATAATAAGCTTAAAGGCTTTTTTCTGGTTCCTGGCATGAAGTTAAAAGAAGGATTCCTGGATCTAGAAACTTCCCTGCCTTCCTTGAATGCATCATTGCTTTCCAAGGAGTGGCCGCTGCACCTGTCCGACCTGTTCGGGGGATACATGACTCCAGAGGAATTTCTCCCCCTTCTCCCGTCTTTTGTTCAGCGGCTAGTTTTCCTCTTTTTTTTCCTGCGTGTGGACCGTGTGAGAGCCAGAGGAGTGCAGAAGGGGAGGCAGATAGAAGGCAGATAAAGAGATGTCGGAACCAGCCGCAAATCCCGCCGCCACCTCGTTTCCAACGCCAACTATCTCGTTACCTTTGGGACTGGAGGTGTTGAGGACTTACTCTGGAGTCCTTGTCTGTTTGGAAATAGTAAGTGTTATTTTGCAAAAAGTTGCTTCGGGTTCTATTTGTACACATAGTGTGTGAAAAGTTATGTCTTTAGAAATGTATTGCTATCTATAGAGAATAATTAACAATACTTTTAGTGAAGCGTAATCTTAAACCTTGTTATTGGGTTCTAAGAAATTGCTTGGTGTCAGAGTTGTAAACAAAACAAACCAGTTCTCTCCGTGATTGCCTTAGGTAGGACTTACTCCTTTGAGGGTAAATCTGACTTGCAGCTATAAATTACAGAGTAATTTATGCTAAAGTTAGACATGTCCTTTATTGCTGTTGCATTGACTACATTTGTTATGATGATTCGCCTTGTCCCATACTGCTTTATTTATGAGGGCTATGGGAACCCATTGGTTCTGGTTTGTCCCTGTACTATAATGCCCTTTGACCTGCAAGGTGACCTCTGCATTGACTCTATATATTTGGTTAATTTTACTACTATCTGGAAACAACTGCTACTATAGGCATATGGGTGTGCTGACTTCCAGTCGTTATCAGAAGTTTCACCTTCCTGATACTAGCTCTATCCAATTGATTTGGCAGTTCTTGACTATAATGCTATAACGCATCAGCTAGTGTTGCTTTGCATTGCAATAGCACTAGCTGCCAAGTTTGTTTCAGTACTCTTAAAACACATGGACAAAATACAGCGTGCTGGATTGTTGTAGAAAATTCTATAAATGTTAATGTTTTGCTCCAGAATATTCCATTTTTATTTTGCAGTGGTGTCATACTCACTTCAGTTTCACAAGTGAGACAGCTTTGCACGCCCAGAGATTAAAACTACTTATTCTTCTTTGCAACTCTAATTCAGTAAGATTGGGTGGAGAGCAGCTGTGAAAATCAATTTCTAAGTATTCCCACAGATTCTTAAATGAATCTTTGGAACTCATAGGTCTAGACTTTGACTAGGCCTTTACGAAATGTAAAATCATCCAGCTGTAGATCCAGCTGCATGTTTTGGGTAATTTTTCCTGGAGGAAGTGAATACTCAGCCTCAGCATTAACTGTTTTCAGCCACAACTGTATCCGACATCTGTCTGCATTATGCTTGGTCTTCATTATGCTGTTCTTCTCTAATGAATTAAAAACAAACCTCTGAGGTCTCCACAGGATAGTTGACACTATTTTCAAAAAATGTGACTCAAAAAGGCAATGGCTTGCATCAGAATTTATTTAGGTGAATTGTAATAAAGGAAGCTTAATAGAAAAAAAGCATGGCACTTGTATTTTTAAAGGAAAACAATCAACATTGTTTCATATAATCTAGATTAAAATATCCAACTCCTATGAAATTATCACAACTATTTCAAAAATATTGGTGCAAATATCCAGTGATTACAAACTGATCTCATGCTACAGTATGCACACACCTTGTCGTCACTGAAGAAGATTCATTCATTTTTCATGCCAATTGTTCGGAGTGTTATCAACTCATTGCAGTCTAACCTACTTTCTGAATAATTCAGCTAGCAACTATCTTGGAATAACGCATACTGTGTTTAGAAAGTTTAACTTTTCTCCTTGGATGGAAATCTTTGGTATAAAAAATAAAAAGCAGTGTAAAGGAGCTTTTCTTTTTTTCCCCGAAAACCAATCCAAAAGAACCACAAGGGCATCACATCTAAACAAAATCACCACTTTGGAGAGTTTTTCTAATGATATTTCTTTCTACTCCTAGTTATTCGGTGGTCTGGTATGGATCCTGGTGGCCTCTTCCAACGTGCCGGTGCCTCTGCTGCAGGGCTGGGTGATGCTTGTGTCCATCACCGCCTTTATCCTCTCCTCTTTTTACCTCATTCTGCTCATCACTGGTTTGGCTGACCGCATCAACACGGACTGGAACTTCTTGGTAAGTGGAGCAATTAAAAAAGAAGGAAAAAAAAGTTAAACTCAGCCTATTTGTGTCTTTTGCTTGTCATTTCTCTTTTTATCCTTAATCACACGTCAGGCTGTTTGTATGTCTACCACCTCATTTATGCAAGTTAGACATTACATGTATTTCAGAACTTCCTGGAACTAATCAAGACCTTTAGACAGATATTCAAATGTCACACAAATTTTTTGGTCATCAACTGTAAATGCAACTATTATATTATTCATGGTAAGCTCTCTCTTTGATTCAAGAACCAATTTTTAGTCCCACCAGATGTAATGTAAGAGGTATACATAGAATAAGTACTCAAACTGGCCATGAATATATTTAAAGAGGAGAGTGGGATTTATATTCATCCATCCATTTTCTGTACACCGTTGTCCCTTAGTGGGGTCAGGAGGTGCCGATACCTGTCTCCAGTGAACGTTTTGGGTGAGAGGTGGGGTTCTGTCGCAGGAGATTTATATTGTTACGTTTTATTAAAGCATGGTAAGCTAGTGTTACAAAGCACCATTGGGGAGACGATCTAAGATATGAATCAGGTTGTCTCAAAAGCCACTTCATTCAATCATGTTGGTTGGTGCTTTTAAGGCAGAGATGTGGTTGAGTGGCAGAACTGAGGGGACATCAAACAACTCATCAAGGAACATGATATTAAACTGTATTAAAATTATTTTTGCTTTTTTCCCCTCAATTATTATTTGATTTAGAGTTTTCACACAACATCAAGATGAGCAGTGAACCAGTTTGAAATAAAATTACAAACTACAACTGGTAATAGAAGGGTGGGTCTGTCTGGCCCTGTGTCAGAGTATTGTTGGAACCTGTCAAAGTTGCAATAAAAACTTGAGTAATCATATTCTACTATCAAGATCTAAATTTGCAAAGTCAGAAAAACTTTGTTTACATTCATGAAGTTTAAAAAAATGCATCAAACAGGTTCCAAAAGGCTTGGCACAAAAAGCCTATTTCACATCTTTCCATGTCTTTTCAGATAGTCTGTTGCATAAAATCACCAGACTAGGTGTACAATATAAAAATGTATTATTTTTGTCAAAAATAAAATACATTAAGGAGTGAGAAAGCATGGTGTTCTTACATTATGTCACTGTAGTGGCCTCACATCTGGGTCAAACCTGGACTCTCAGAGCGAGCTTTTCCTCCAGCTCCACGCTCCGCTCCTGGAGTAGCTGGAAGTGTAGGGTTGTTTGTTTTCAGCAGAACAATGAGTGACATGGATGATGAGCTCACACCGAAACACAACAAAGAGCTCCTTCTTGTCCAGCCACGCTCACAGTAGTCAAAAACAAACTCTCATTAACCCTCCTTCTTCAGACACACCCTGTCTCATTCTTCCCTCTCTCTCTTTTAGGCGTCTTTGTCTGACTTTTCTTGTTTTTTGTTTTTCTGATTTGATCTCAGCTGTATCTTTTCTCTTTTAGTTGCAAGACAATTCAAAAGGCTCCATCTTTGAAAGAATAAATTGGACTTAGCAGTGTCCAGTCGGCATAAATATTTACTTATTCTTGAACATGGGTGCTGTATCTAGAATTAATATATTTACAGATGTTTATATAAAAATGAACTCGGATTATTCCTGAAGATATTAATGGCTAAAATACAATAAGTTTTCAACATTTTATTCCAATTATTTCACATAAATTTCCTTTCTCTTTCTCAGGATGTCTTCTATCACTTTCTAGCTTTGCTGTTCTACTTTGCTGCATTTGTGTTGGAGGCGGCAACAACAGCAGCGAATGGGGGAGCTCACATCCACTCAGCAAACAACAATGAGTCGGTCCTGTGCATAACCTTCCCTCGAGGCAACATTTTCACAGTGCTGAGTTACAGGGAGTACAGCATTAATGTGGCAGCCACGGTCGGTTCATTTGAATATAAATCATTTATAAAGTGAACTCCTTAATTATAAGTTTCACAATCTACGGAGCTGCAGTAAAGTAGTAAAGATGCAGATTTCCATTAGGTTGACAATAAATGTTTTATCGTTATTTGTTCAGAGGTTTGAGACAAAGCTATTTAAACATTAGGGTAGTTTAGGATAATTATTTAAGGGTGTGAGTTTCTTTCTCAATGAGTGAAAAATGTAACTGTGTTGATATTTAAAAATAATTATAGTTCTAAGCCTCCATATTATATTAAAAGGCACATAACCCTTTTTAATTTGAACTATCTGATATTTATTCAGACTATTGTTTTCCTATTTAAACTCATTTATAATGATCAAAATTATGTTTTCTATAAATATCAGTTTTATTGAGAATGCATTCATTATTTTAAAGTTTAACTTTCTGCTTGAACTATTTATGTTTAATATATAAGGTATAGTTTAAAGTTTGTTTTTGTTGGCTTACTTGTGTTTTTTCCTTTGTCCCAGATATTTGCCTTTGTGGTAACTCTTTGCTACGGGGGCAGTATGGTGATGGGATTCAAGAGATGGAGGAAGTGACCAGGAGGATGAACATAAAGTAACATTACATCTGCATTATGATGTCTGCATGTCTGCCAGACAAAAACAAACCGACCATTCAGTAATTCATTGATGTCCTCGTTTGTTCAGTGAAGCACATAATTTATTATCTTCCTAATATGACCCTTTTGTCAGATAGCAAACAAACCTTATATCAAGCAAAAATTTTGAATTTTCTTAATTGGAAAATGATTCATTGACAACCCATAAGTACAGGTTTTACATAAGTTCAGACAAGAGTCCTTCAGTCAAAACACATTGGAAATTAGAAAGAGAACTGAGAGGGCTTTGTACTTTAATTTAGCATTTTAAGACTTTGAAGATGAAAACAATGCATGAAAAACATGAACATTGAATTTAAAAGATGACCCATTTTGCTTTTAAAACATATTTTAGCTACATTTTTGTTGATGAGTTGAAAACATGTGATATCACTGGATGTTGCTTTGAGGACTGTCAGACATTGTCAATAAACTTGAGATTAATTGTTTTTTTTTCAGTATTATAGCAAACACACTGAATCAAACTTTGTCATATATAAATGTCAGAATTAGAAATTAAACAAGGTTAATCTGTGAATCTGGTAGTTTATCTTAAATTAATCATGTAATCCTTTCAGCAATAAAAACAAAAAAAGGGTAAGATATGTCAAACATCTGTCTATGTTGATCATTTTGATAAGTATGTTCTGAAAAGCATTGTATTAGTATTTGGTGCTTATATTTAACTTTGTATTATTTAACTGCTTTAATCTAACTGATTTTAAATGCCACATGATTCATAATCATTTATTGTGCACTGTTGTTTGGACTATTAATTTATGAGAGTTTTAGATTAAACATTTGTTTTGACTACTTTTGAAAACAGAAATGCATTTTGGAACTAAAGAAATAAAATATGGAAAGCCTTACATGTGGTTTGTTATTGTGTATACTATAGATATTTTTACATGGAGTAACCAACAGAAATAAGTTTATAAATCCTACCCATACGAGCTTTTAGAATGCCAAAATCTTATTAGACGTGAACTATTCATTTTTCTTTCTGGCAACGACAAAACCAAGCGATACTCCTGACTTTTCCCACTGCTTTGTTTTTTATATCATACAAACAGCACATAACTTAGACTCATATGGAATCTAGAAAAAAGCACATGTGTATCTAATAAACCAGCATCACAGTTGAATAATCAAACATCCTAATTTGAACAGAAACATGCTAAAAAAAAACTTAATCTAATCCAGTACTCAAAAACACTCCACCTAATCAGTTGTAGTTTTGGCTTCTGTGTCACATATTTACACCCAAAGGAAAAACTAAGTCATAGTGCACCAGTCTCACATTCACAGAAGTTCTAATTGATTTAAAAAGTAGAGCATAGAATGAGAAATACTATACCTTTTTTAAGGAACTGCTTAAAAAGCCAGTGATTGTGGCACTGGTGATCTGGTTAAAAACTCCTGAACGAATAATTGTAGACAAATCAAAGATTGGAAATTTCTATATTGAGATGGTACTACTGCAATAAAAGATCCGTTCGATGTATGGGAGCTCATCTTTACCAGGGTGATTATAGAGTTTGGAAAATTGTCAGCTTGGTGAAACCAATAAACAAGTTTTTGTTGATGAACGACAACAAATTGCTTAGGTTGTTTTGTCTGTTTTTATTTATTATTTTTTAGGAGCTGAGTTGAGAACTAATTTTGACAGAATGCAGGGGAGAAGGGCCACCTGAAGAATCTGTGGACAAAGATATCCCCCAGTCTAATGGATTTGAAGAACTTTTACTGCATAGGCAAATATTGTCGAATCAATATATAGCAAACTGACTCAGTCTCTAACCAAAAAGAATGTGCCAAAAGTTACTTTAACAGATATAAGTTTAAGGATGTGTATACTTTTGCAATCAGGTTAGTTCTTATTTTATTATCATCAAACAGGCGTATGTATTTTAAGTTGAATTGTATGGGAATGTCACGTCACAGGTGGGAAAACATATCTTCATAGTTTCATTCTTATTTTACAAAAATGTGTATTTCAAACCGTGGAGTGGACTTGTATAAGAATGTAGGTGTGTCCCCTCTGTGAAAGTAATACGTACCACAATGTTCTCAGACTTAAAGTCTTGCAATTTGCCTTAAAAACTGACGGGATCCAACTCAAGCGGCTGAATGGTGTAATATTTATTTAGGCCACTAGGTGACCTCCTTTTTCTACAGTAATTTTTTTAAGATGCAAGCTCCCGCTTTTATCAATTTTTTCCCTTTCCCATGCAGTAGCAAATCATCGCTTTTTAAATAAAATTATAAAACCGAATCCGGTATATATTTTTAAATCAAAGCTATGAAAATAAGGACATATAATTTTATATTAGTGTGTTAACTTCAAAACAAAACAAATCCATCACTCAAAATATTAGCTATTTAGGTTGCATCTATATGCATTGGATCCTTGCCAGAACTTTGCCAGAATACAGCCAATTTGATATACGTGCATGTTTTCTTCACCTACGGATGATAAACCGGAAGTGCGTGAATAAACTTTCACAATAAAACAGTAACGCGTGATGACTCTATCGAAGATATCAAGCAAATTGTGTTTACATTTATGACTGTATTCAGATTTACAATATAAGTATACATGCACCCGATTCTAAGTATTTAGTAGTGTTTTTAAATCGTTGTAACCAGGCACCAAAGTCTATTTAAGTATCCGAGGAGCTTTTATTTTGACGAATACTGTCTATCCGATGTACATGTATAAATTGGGAAAGCTTGAGTATCACAATGTTCTCAGTTTTGGAAGCATAGAGCGAGTGAGCACAGTGAGTGTTTACTTACCTGTCGGGATACAGAGAAGCATTACCGTGTGAGCATTTTGGATTAGAGTAATTCATTATTACCCTGGTACAGACTGAATTACCAGTCTAGTCATGGATGTTAACGAGGCGTCGTGGAGGGGAAAATGGGGTTTAAATGTATCTTTTTTTCCAAACAGCTTCTTTTGATTTTAAGCAGGACTGGACTGTGTTTTTAAACACACCTGACTGCGGTAAAAAATCATTTTTGTCCGTTTTCTCGCAGTAGACATTTTTTGCTCCTCCTTCTCCTTGTTGAGACTTTTTGGGAAGTTTTGGCTTGCTTGGGCACCGGAGGCGACTGGCGGAGTCAGGACTGACCACTGGAGCTGGTCCTGAAAAATGGAGGCTGTTATCGAGAAGGAATGCAGCGCTCTCGGAGGACTCTTCCAGACAGTCATTGGAGACATGAAAGTAAGCAAAAAAACTTTTAAGAGCACAACTAGAGTTAATGTAGAGCAGAAAACTAAATTGTTTTATCTTAAAGTGATGTACCTGCAGACGCTTAGTGGAAAAACCAGCTATGTTTTTATCTCTCGTGATAAGAGAGGTGGCTGCAAATTTGAATTGAACTTTTTTTTGGATTAGAGTTGAGTAGAGCTATATATCTTTCTAACATTAATTGCAGAATTTTTTTACTCCAGCTCCAGCTTTAATATTATCTACCTTTTTGATCTAACTTGAAATAAATACGGGCTGCATAGTGGCGCAGCTGGTAGAGCTGTTGCCTTGCAGCAAGAAGGTTCTGGGTTTGATTCCCGGCCTGGTCTTTCTGCATGGAGTTTGCATGTTCTCCCTGTGCATGCGTGGGTTCTCTCTGGGTACTCTGGCTTCCTCCCACAGTCCAAAAACATGACTGTCAGGTTAATTGGCCTCTCCAAATTCTCCCTAGGTGTGAGTGTTTGTGTGCATTGTTTATCTTGTGTGTCTCTGTGTTGCCCTGCGACAGACTGGCGACCTGTCCAGGGTGTACCCGCCTCTCGCCCAGAACGGATAGGATGAAATAAATACAGCAGCAGCAGCAGCCATCACTTATGTCCAACTAGGACAGTCAGAATTGGGGCATATAACTTTTGACAGAGCACTGTGAGACCATTTACACCCTCCCCAGCTGTTGTAAATGCCTGTGCAGAAAATTACCTACAGGGTAGGAAGGCTTTGACATGCTCGGGTCAGATGTCCAGCCTCTGGGACTGCTGGAGTAAAAGAGTTTGTTATGAATACAGCTGAGGTATTCAGCACCTCTCAGTGTCCCATACCATTCCGCTTGTCCCTCTCTGTAACTTACTGGTAACATGGTGCCAGAGAGTAGTGAGGACATGCAAATCCTGAGAGTATTTTTGGCTTCATTTGAAGTATTCAAATTTTCATTCATAGATTTCATGGAACAACTGATAGGAGGATGCATTTTTGCAAGTCACACTGGCTTTCTTCAGCTTGAAGTGGTTTTTGTGAGCAGAAACTGCATTACATGTATTATTTAAAGTATCTATAACAGTATTCACACTATCTGTATTGTTCCCTTTTTTTATCATGCTATACCCACAAAACTCAATGTATTCTGTTTGGATTTATCTGACTACATCAGAAAGTAGTGCATAATAAAGTAAAAGTGTAAGATGCATGTTTTTCAAACCTATTGACAAACAAACATCTGAAACTTGTGGCATCCATTTGTGTTCTGTGGTACATTCTAGCTTCTCAAGTCAGCTAATTAGTTGATAGTGTCCAACTGGGTTTAATTAAATCTCGATCTGACAAACTTTTTTAAACTCAGAGGTTTGTTCTAGAATTGTCAACAGATGGCATCATGGAGATCAAGGAATACACCAGTTTTGGGGTATGATTGTAGGAAAAACATCTCAGCACATGAACTCATCACAGTTCAATCACTCATCTGAGAATGAAAAGAGTTTTGGCATAGCTGCAGACCTACAAAGGTCCGCTTAGACTGACTGGACGCTGGAAGACGGTGCTATGGTCCAGTGAGACTAAATGCAATTTTTTTTGGCCAATATATAAATGTAATTGTTTGATAGAAGCAAACACTGCACTCCCCAATTATTGGTGAATCCCAACAATGGAACATAGTGGTGGCAGCATCAGATGTTTTTAAGCTGGGAAAGAGAATCTGGTCAAAACTAGTAGGAAGATTGATGGAGCTCATTCCTGAATATCTGTTGGAAGCTGCAAAATACTCAAGGCTAGTGCAGATGCTAATCATCGAGCAGGAAAATTACCCCGAAACTTTAGTGAGATAGAATTTCCCAGTCAAAGCCCAAATCCAATTGAGAATTTGTGGCAAAGCTAGAGAATTACCTTTCACCGAAGGTTACCCATTGAATCCGACTGTGTTTGAGCAAAGAAATGGGTAAGGAAATGGGTAAAAATTCAGTCTGCAGATGTTCAAAGCCAATAGAAATGGCTCTAAAGACCTTCTAGGAGCCAATAGTAGCAAAGGGCAGTGTTGCAAAGAATTTATTCTGGGGTGGCTGATTGTAAACCTGTCTGGTCTATCACATACAATCCCATTAGATACATGTAGGGTTTTTGTTGTAATGCAATAGATTTCAAAGAACAAATACATTTTTGTTCTTTTGTAGAATAACAAAAATTTACAAGGTTTCATAACAAAAACTTTGCATTTATAATGACTGGCAGCTCCTTGTTGCCAACATAAAAAGTGACATGATTATTCCTAGTAGCTCAGGGACAAATGAAAATAAGGGTTGTAAATGTACAACTTTGCACAAGCCAGAACAGGAACATATCCTGTAACATATCTTATCCATTTTATAGAAACACTTTGTTCAAGTTTCAGGAGAAAACCCAAATTACTGCATGGTCAGAGTGACTGTGTTTGCTTATTTAAGTATTAATTTGACATTCAAACTCGTTAGGTGACCTTATGTTTAATAGTCTGAACTTCTTCAAGGTATAGTCTGTCAACAAGTGATAGAAAAAGTACAGGAAGTCAAAGTGAAGCTTAGAAGAGACTGTATTAAAAAGATGCTAGGTTAAAATATGTAGAGTGAAGGATTGGAGTCATGCAAAACGTGACGGTTTGCTGTAGAAATGCACCAAGTGCAGTGATTATTAAATTTGGGCAGTGGGTCAAATGAGTCAACTTAATTGTTGGGTGTTATGTTTGACAGTACAATCTGACATTCCTCAGGCCCCTGACAGTAGTTCCATAGCAGTGACAAAATGCACAGATTCTTTAGGGATCTTTTTCTCTGTCTTACAAACTTGTTAGCCGTCTCTTTTTCATTCATTTGACCTTGTTCTCTGCAACAGACCTCTTCATCTGCTTTTTTAGACCAGAAATTTTGAAGAAAAAAGAAAAGAAAACTGTCCCATCTGGACCTGGACTCATTATACCATAACATTAGTGCACTCATTGTTTTGGATTGTTTCCAAAGGAGGCCCATGACCCATTTTGCAGCCTAACACGCAAAGAGGACACGATGGTAATCTCTCTTACTTTTAAAAATGGCATAAGTCTGACTTTAATTGAAGTAAATTAAACATAGGTTTCAGGAAACAATTCGAAGCTGTAATCCTAGATTTTACTCTTTTTTTGAAAACAAATTGTATCCTAATATCTTAAAATCATGAAACAATCAGGTCTAATTGCAAGTATTACTAAAACACAATGTTAGAAATGACTCAACAGGGTTCCATTCATGAGAAATGCAAGCTGGCGTTAACTCTGTTCAGGTGAGGCCAGGATTGGGCTGTAGGTTTTGAGCTGTTATGTTCATAACTGTGAGAAAAAGAAAATCTGTTCTGATGGTGAAATTGCATCATGCCATATTTATCTCTGTTCCCACAGAGCAGCTGCCCTATCTGGGAAGATTTTATCACCAAGGCAGGAAAACTGCAGTCACAGCTCAGGTGAGTGTGTGATAATGTGCACATATGACATGTTTGAATGTTTGTCTTGATAATAAGCAAAACCCAAAATATATTTTAACCTCATAGGAGCAGAAACCATTTTTTTTTTATTTTAATAATTTTCTATTAATTTTATCAATGAAGGTTCTTGCTTAGATATATTAATTTGTGGAGCCATTTGGTCTATTTTTTCTTTATTCTGTGTAATAATACAGACTTTTAACAAAGGAAGAAGCCTATGTGTAAAACAAAATCTAACTATTTATAAACGGCTGGTAAAAATGGTAGATATGTGTGGAGATAAATTAAAATCAACCACATTCTGGAGTAACTTGACCTCATAGTGAATTGTTGCCAGAAGCAGTTTCAGCCCTCCTTGTACTAATCATATCAGTGGAGCTCATGCACATCCTGTATGCCCAACAGATTTCATTTTTCCTTTTTTTCCCTGCAGGGAAATTAAGTATAACCTTGAACAAAATGTGAAAAAGGAACTAGGATTATAAATGTAATTAATTTGTTTTGTCAAAACAAATTAATTTTGTTTTAACAAACAAAATTAATTTGTAACATATGCTTTAAAATATGCAGCATATGTTACAGTTTTGTCCAGAGACATTCCTTCGGTGCCGTAGGAATCAAATCAGTTGAACCATAGGCCTCCTAACAATAAACCCGATTTTGTACCTAATCTAAGCTTTTACTGTAGCCATGTAGCCTTTAATAACAACAATTATGTTTACAGAAATGCTTTCTTTCCAAACACTAATTGGAGCGCCCTCAATCACCTTTGTCTTATTTCATTCATCTTCTAAAGACTGTACATTTATACAGTGCAGGCTTAATCATTTCAAGACCTTGTAAACAGCAGTCACCTCTCCTAGTTGGGTTTAAGTGGCCACGTGTCAGAAGACAAACAACTTATGACAACTAAAATAAAAGATCTTTGTCCAACATACACAGCAGATACAGACATCCCGTGGTTTTAATTTTTCTTTGATTAACTGTGCATGGCATTTCCCCAGCAGAATAGGTGTCCATGTGTCCTCATGTTGACACTTACTGACAGCTGTATAAAGGTTCAGTGACACAATAATAATCGCCTGGGTGCGCTTGGTGTCCCATTGTTCTGTTTACCTCTCTATTAAGGTTGATTATTGCTGAAATGTTCTTTGACTCTCTTCGTCATTCAGGGGTCAAATATGTGACACTGCCATCCAAAATGCCCAAGGAGTATTTGTTAGCTTGTTGCTAATGACTGGCAGTTTTAAAAGTACCATGTTAAAGTTTGGTCATCCGGTGAGTGTTAAAAAAAACAATCAAATGTCTTGACATCCACAGTGAAAACTAAGTGTAACCTATAGCAATATGGAGCTACCAGTGGGCCGGTAGCTGCATTATAGTTTACAAATGGTGTCATTTTTGTCCACATGTGTTTTGCTTTCCAAACAAGTTATAAAGGGACTATGTATGAGAATTAAAATGTCAGCAGTTACTCTTCTGACCGTCATTGCAACTTAACGATTAATAGCTCTCTCATGAATAGCTCAGAATAATTGTATTTAAAGCATTCACATAGATCCAGTTTCTATTAAGGTGATGGGTAAGAGCTGCTGCTTCAAATGCTTCCCTCCAGATATTTGTTAACAAGGTAGATTTGGTAAAAATGCACAACTCAGAATAATCCTTACCGAGTCCCATCTACCATTTCTATTTGTTAAAAACATAAAGACACGTTCTTATTTAAGAGTCCATATCCACACAAAAAGAAATCAGCCATATTATGTGCAGGAGCAGTAGAAACCATTGCATTTAAATGCACGCTGTGTTCTCCCAGAATCACTCAATGAGTGCTTTCAGAAATGTTTGCTTCCTGCTTTACACTGAATGTCATTCATGGAAAGATGACTACTCTGTGGTATATTTAGACTAGACTTTTCCAGGTGAACTTCAGCCTGCGACCTGGTCCCAACAGAGCAGTGGTTACGACATTAGGCTGTGTGTAGAGATTGTGCTTCCTTTATGCTGTGTATGCCAACATGTCTTGTTTTTGGAAACTAACATGTAAGATCCTTTTAGACCTGTTTCCACTCATTTTTTTTTACACTTTTCTGTTTTCCATAAACTCCCAATTGACGGACCTCTGTAATCTGTTTGGGAACTGGACTATTCTGAGGCGCGAACACATGCATGTAGTAAAACACAAACACACCCACCTTCTCATCTTGGTCTGGATAAGTTACCAGCTAGTAGTGGTAGAAGCATATGTCACTGGGTGTATTGCAGCCAAAGGCAGTCGACTCTGTAATTAAGCCCCTCTGCTCCCTTTACAAAGCAACCAGCTTATGAGCCAATTACAGTGTAGTGACAGTTTGGTGGGGTTTCATTTCCTTAAAAAACATAAATGTGTTTTCTGGTAATGGAAATGGATCCTTCTGATACATGCTTTAATATTAGGTAATTTCCTTGTAAATCTGCCAGCCATTTTTTGTGGTTGATGCAGTTGTATCAGTTGCGCTACAAGTTCATACAGTGTTGAAGTATTAAAGGGAATATTTCAATTATCTTCTGAAGTTCTGATCTAAATTTGGTTTTTTATATCTGATGCTGGCCTTAGAGGGAGTTCTTACAGTACGAGGATACGTTAAACATGAAATACTTACATTATTTTTGTTTCTGAGATAAGTTCAGCCAACTCAACCTCTTTCTATGATTCGTATTTACTAGAGTCACATTCCAGCTTCAGCTTCTCTAAGAATAGATGAGAGCAGCAGGACTGAATGTATCATTGTCATAAAGAGCTCTCTGCTGTACTGTCGCGTTCTCTGCAGGGAGTTCAGATTGGCCTGGCCAAGGCCTTGTGGAATAGATATGTTAAAGTCATTTGTCTTGACTTATAGCAGGGGTGTGTGCAGATTTTAAAACCAGTGGTAGCAGTCAGATCCTGGTTGGGATATGGCTCACAGCTTAAGATCTTGCTATACATACAGTGCCTTAGAAAAGCATTCACACCCTTTAGGATGTTGTACTTTTTGTCACTTAGCAACAACAAACTTCAAGGTGTTTTGGGAGTATTTGTCTTAAATAATCTATACTCTCCCTTTGCTGTGATGCTTCTAAATAAAACTCGGTGAGTTGTCTTCTGAAGTCTTATATTTAGTAGAGGGGATCCACCTGTGTGTAGTTTACGCTCAGTATAAGTGGAGTTTTGTGAAGCCAGAGAACAGTTGGAGAACATTAATGCATTAATGGCATTATAAAGTGCAAAGAACACACCAGACTGCTCATGGATGTCACATGGGTCATAAGACAACACCTCAATCTTTGGACATCTCCCACATCAACTATCCAAAACACTTTGGAACAATTTCTTAGGTGCAGAGACCCACAGCTCGGGTGGGACAATCTGTAGACAGGAATGGTGTTGGTTGTAGAACAATATCCAGAACAAAGTCATAATAAGTTCAAGTTTGGGTCCATCTTAAATATTATTAGATTTGATGGGAAAATAATGGAGCTACATGGCAGTTCTGGGAAGCACTATGCATCCAGTCTCACTGAGCTTGAGCTGTTATGCAAATAAGATGATAATAACTATCTAGATGAGCAAAGACACGTTGCTGTATCTACTACAATAGGCGTCTCTGCAAAGTACTACCTCAGTGAGTCGGAATACGTTTCAGATTCCCATTAGTAAAAACAACCCCTCAAAACCGTGTTTTGCTTTTCTTCCACTTCACAAGTTTGCACCCTTTTATGTGAGCCTATGATAAAATAATAAAATACATTGATATTTGTCGTAATTGAAAGAGTTCAAGGAACTTCACCTGTAAAAGAAAGCAATGATTCCAGCCACATGGCTCAGAGCTGAAACAAGGATGCTGAATTTTTGCCTGCACAACAAAATAAGTAACAAATGTACCATTCGTTCATCCCCAGTTGAAATGTGAATTAAACTAGTCATTATGACCGCCGAAAGTATTAGCAGATTGCAATCATTGTTTCTTAACATTTTACATTCAGTTGTAGTGAAAGCAGGTTTTAAGCCACTTATCACACAAATCCACTTTTAGTTAATGATTTAATCTTTGGTGAACGTGATTTGGCTTCAAACACCTGAAAAATATTATCCATAGACCAGTAAGTGCATGCAATAAATAAGTGGAGCCAGATATCGGAGGCTGTTATGGTGCCTGTGTGGGGCTTTAAATAGAAAGGCATCTGCGTGTGCCTGTGCGTGCGTTTCTTTTTCCATTTGCAGGACACACCCATGGATCTTCTGGTCAACTCTCCCACAAAACACCGCCTGTTAACCAATACTGCATTAAGTTTCTGAGTGAAAAGGAAAAGATTGTTCTGACCAGCGTGGACGAATATTTGAGCTAACCCAGCTTTTGGTTCACTTTTCTCAAAGGCTGCTTTGTGAAAACCTCCTGAACACAGAAATTTTTTCCTTCATCTTCTGAAAATACACGCTGAAAATCACCCCGATCATTCTGTTGTTGTCTACAAAAAATACTTTTCAAACAAATTAAATATTCAGGTAAAGCAAAAACAATCTTTAGTCTCTTCAGAATTGCAATCCTACCCTTATCTTATATTTACCTGATGCCAGCACGTAATGGTGATGGAAATTCCCAAGTCGTTTATGGAGGTTTTCTGTTGCCACATAGAATAACAAGTGTTTGCAAATTACCCACTCCGCATGAGAACAAAAGAGCCTGTGTGAGTGAACAAACTTTGGAAAAATTCTTGACAATTGTGTTACTTTGTGTGGTATGCATCACATACAAGTGGCCTAGTCTCCGTAGCGGGGAGCTCGTATATCATGCTCATGCTCCTGTGCACACTAAGCTTCTTTCATCTTCATACTTGTGGTCATAATCCTGCACCGTCTGCTGTTTCTAAACCAGACCAGCGTTTGGGAGGTTAACCAATTACCTGGATTGCTAAAAAGCAGCAAGTTATGAACTTGCATAATAGGAGAACCTTCAGGTACTTAAATAAGGAGCCAGTTGAGCAAGATGGGGGTAATTTTAAAACAAAATCATAATCTTTCATTAGTTGTTCACTGATTTATACGGTTGACCGGTCTTGACCTTCTCGTCTGTCCCTGTACATGTTCAGTGTTTTCTCATTTACTAAATAATAAGATGATGGAAAATTAGGTCAGTTTGGCAATCACTTTACGCCCTTTTTATTTCAATGCAGGACTCAACAGAGCTGATCCCACACTGATCCCTTCACTGACCTGGAAGTGAGGCAAACTCAGCGTAATTACAGAGACATTCTTCACTCAACAGGGCATCTTCAACCTGTAGTTAAAACACGAGTATTACAGTACATGTTGTTCAGTTGTGAAAACATCAGCCTTGATGTTTACTTTACAGAAACCAAATGCATGTACGTGTTTTATGGTTACACTTGTGTAATGTGTCTTATTTACATGTCTACACCTTTTCATAAAAACAGCTTTGGATTTTTATTCTGCAGGTCTTGCGTTCGATACAGTTCAGCTTATTAATGCACCTTTATGAAAAGATATTTACAGCCTTAAAGATGGTTTGTTTTTGCCACACTTGAGTGTCAAAGATAACATGAGTAAATGCAAAAAATGACTTTTGAGCTGGGATTTCATTCATAAAGGGAACAAAGCTATCCCATTCAACCTGACCCTGTGTGAAAATATAATTACTGCCCTTGGTAAATCATCTATTTACTTGAATTAATCACATTCTCTTGGTTCAATTTCATGAGTTAATCCCAGGTCAGATTACTTTACGTTGGTGAAAACAGCTCAGAAAACAACATATGATGCCCCTGATCAAAAGAAATTTAAGAACAGACAAGAAACAAATTTATTAGCAACTAGGAGTTTGAGAAATGTTACAAAGCTCTTTCTAGGGCTTTGGGACTCCAGCTATTCACAATGGGGGTCATTATCCACAAATGGAGAAAACATGGAACAGTGGTGAATGTTCATAGAAGCAGGTGGTCTACAGTAACCCTTGATCCTGACTTGTCACTGACATTGGCACCTCTACCACTCAAAACATCTGTTAATTTGGCACATTTGACAACATTTTGCGCAGATCTTTTTACATAAAAAAAATAAAAAATTCTTGAGTTTTCTAGCCCTATCTTCCAATTTGCCTTTCTTATTGGCAGGGCCTGCTTGTATCTTGGTATGCAAAATATCAGACTAACCCAGTCTGACGTTTCATTGACTGAGAAGTGCCAAAGTGGCTGCAAGGGCAACTGTGTGGCCGCCTTGATGTGCTTTATGGGATAATAAAAGAAACAATTTGTTGTGTTCAGCCTGGAAAAGACTGGATGTTCAGGAAACCTCTTGAACCTGAAGATGGCTTTGACTGAATAGGGCAGTCCAGTTATCGTCTATTTTCATATATTGGGTGAGGAAAGAAATGCTTGCCTCATGAATCTGTTTTCCTGTCTTAGGGCAACAGCGGTGGCCGTCACTACCTTCCTGGATGCTTTCCAGAAAGTGGCCGACCTGGCAACCAACTCAAGAGGTAGGAATACTCTCTGTACTGCAGTTACCTCAAAATGTTTGACAGCTATGTCACTCTGTTTGTCTTTGCAACCGCATTATGCTGGACTCCAGCTCTTCACCCTACGGTGTTTGGAATGTCTGTGGCTCATTGGCTGTATTGTGTGGCTAATAAATCCATCAGTGCGCTGTTTGAAGCTCTCTTGTTGGCTCTGTGTTTGACCTCTGCTCACCTTTTTTCCACTTTCTGTAGCCCAACCCCCCACCTCTTCTACATCTGGGCTCTCTGCTCCTGCTCTGTTTTCATTCTGAATGTGTGAGAGTGGGAAAGTGGTAGAGTAACAGATTTCATCTTTCGCTAGCTTGGACACTTCCAGCCACGCACTGTCCTATTAATAGAAACTGAAACAGACACACATTCATTACCTCAATCACAGGAGTTGAGAGCTGAAGGGAGGTGGGGAGGTGCAGGGAGTGATCATCCTCTCCTTCGCCCTCTTAGATTATATCAGGTTTTTGTAAAAGGTTCCAGATCAGTTAGCTGAGAAGCCTTGCATCACTTTTCCTCTGCCCTTTTCTCACTGACTTTGACTTGCAGTCTTTTTCTTTCGTTCAGCAGTATCACACAGCGCTTGCCATTTGGTGCACTGCGGCTCAGGCTTTATTTAGATTTAAGAAGCAAGAATAGATAATGAGCTATGATTTTCAACATTTCTGCACGGCAGGTATTTACCTTCATGTGGTTGTGTGCAGCCCTGTTACAACAAGTTCTTTTAACGTATGCAAGTTTCTGCAGTGCATGTAAATCCTCTTATTGTCATCTAAATTGATGTAGGAGGTGGTTTTAAACCCAAAATGCTCTGACTTTTGTTTCTTTATGTTGTTATTAGATGGCTCAGAAAGGCTGTGGGTTAGGATTTTAATACCAAACCTCTATTGGCAGAGCGAATAGCTTCACTTTAGAGTTATGGTGCCATTTGTTTTTGTTTCTTAGGACATTTTTGAGCCATTTACCTGTGTTTCAATCTGACAAAAAGTTAATTTATTATTTAAAATTTAAATGGCTAAAGATGATAATGTGGTTCAGAAAGGACTGTGCGTTTTAGTAATTCAGAAGAATGAAAAATTGCATAGATGTTCAAAAAGCACACTAAGACTTTATCTTTTTCTAAGCAAGCTTGACTGTAAGATGCTGTATTTACAAAACTGAGAATATGTTTATGTTTTATGTTGTAATTCTCATTTCTCAGCTCAGTGAAGGGGTCAGGTTTGCCTGCTGTAATTAAGATTATAAACATGTTTGCATATACTCTTGGTTTTCAGCTTATCGGCTCTTTATACTTCCATTGATAACTTTGAATTCAAAGAATCTGCTCCTGTATCTACATTGATTAAAGTACTAAGACAATCTTCTTTTGGCAAGACATAATTGCCAAGAAGCTGCTGAGGAATTATATTGAGATGCATTTTAATTCTTGCCTTTTTTAAAATCTTTTTCTTCTATCTTTTGCTGTGTCTGTGTTCTTTCAAGTCTTGTCCTTGTTTCTGCTCCAATCACCTGGCATAGAAATCAGTAGTGTGGAGCTCAAAGGTAAATGTTTGAAGAGCTAGATTAAAAAGCCGACAGCAGTTTATCTTCTGTAACATCAGTAAATGAGGCTGTAAAAGGAACCATCACACACAGTGAATGTTATTAAAGCCCTTAATCAAGAAACTGACCTTTCGGCAGCTTTTGTAAATAGTTTTATTTCCTTGAGAAATCAGCATGAATGGTGCCTTATAAAGATTCAGACATGTAGACTTTATGATATCTCAGTAGAGTAAAGTTAATAAGCCTCAAAACAAAACTTTTGACATGTCTATTATGCAGTAGGCAGTCTGAATTCAGGGATCTTTTTTAATCAACAAATACTTCTGCAATGTAGTCCATGTTCAAAGCTCAACCACAAATATTTTGACCTGTTTTGTATTACAAAGCAGACTTGATTTTCTCAAACCATCTGTTTAATTGATTTTATATTCTCTGGGTTTCAACTTTCCATTCATTCAAACTGTTCAAATGGGGTCTGAAGTCCACTGAGGTGTACTTTGGCATATCTAGGCTGCTTTTTCTGCGGACCTTTGAGGAAATCCTACCTGCTGTTTACTCTTTATTATATACTTATCTTTTTTCTTTTCCTAATTTTCCTTTTGATTCAAACTAAATTCTTTTGAACATCATTTTTCTTTCTTTAGCTTTTCTTTACTTTAGTGGTTGCTGCTGCAAAGTTGCTGAGTTTTTTTTTACTTGATCTGTTCTCAATATGGATTGGACATTTTTTAAGCATAATATAACGCCGATTGAATGGCCTGTATGTCAGGAGTTAGAGAACCAGAGTATGCTTTTAAACTTTTAATCCTTTTAAATGTTTATAGTATACGTCAGCTTAAATTCTCTGAGTTATCTTTGTGCAGTCAAGTAGAGACTAACACCAACTAAAACAAACCAAAACCTTAAAAGGAAGGTGGGAATGTGGGAGAACAGCTTTTAGAGAAAAGAGGAACCGTATGCCTCTCTGTCTAAAGACTTTTCCTTTCACCTCCTTTATTTCTTCTTTCTTGTGTATATGTGTTTTATATAAAATGTTTATGTTGTAAATATGCATTTATTTTGCATGCAAACCAGTTTTGGAAAACATCAAAATATTATGCATTATGTTTGAATACAGTGGCGTTAAGCTGACATCCTTGTCGTTAAAAAGCCAGCTTGTTGCAACTAAAACATTTTCCTTTCTACCATTAATGTGGAAAGGTAAATAATTCAATCAAAAGAAAAACAAGTAAATAGTTGAGGTAAGAAATGAGGTTTCATTTGTAACTTATAAGTTAAAAAGGATCTAAATGACAAAATTGTATCAGTCAGGAGAAGGGGACAAAAATATCGACAAAAAAATACAGCACAGATTTAGTTATTGAGGACCTACAGAGTTGTTGATGTCTTCAAACATGGTAACAGTTGGGATAGGACTAATTATTTGATTTAATTTTCAACTCATGTGTCGGCTTTATTGAATTAGCTTGTTTTTAGCCTGACTTTAGAGGAATACTCATAGATCTGGCAGAATGGAACAATGACTTTGACTGTCTGAGAGACAGACGAAGCTGTTTCCAGGACGCTGCTAAATTCGCACTGAAAGGAAACAGAACCTGTTCAGACAAAACGACTGTGCTTCTCTAAATAGGTAAAGTGATTATTCCAACTTAGGTGTGATGGTTTAATTGGATTGTTTGACTAAACTGCATTTGAGACACTTTGGCTGCTTCCACGTTTCCAAAACTGTCTGCACAAGAATAGGATTTTCACTTGGATTTTCTTCTTCCGGATAAGTTTGGAAAATCCAAAGAAAATATGGAATAATTTTTTGCACTTCCAGGGTATTCCCAGTCCCATTGTCAACTTTTAACATCTACATCAGTCATAGTTTTGTATTTTTTTCTTATGACTGATCCACTTTCTCTTTTTTTATCTTTCCATATTTTATATTTAAAGCCTGACATTACAAACATGATTTTGTAATTTGTCATGTTGACATTTTGTTTTTAATCTTTATAAATGCAGTAATGCTTTACTTGGAGGACTTGGAACTTCTAAAATTCAAAAGTCAAATTTCCAACACATGTGAAATGCGTTGAAAATTAAAACTCTTTTGTTTTTGTACTCTTATTTTACAAAAGAGAACAAAAATCAGATCATGAACAAAAATAGATTGCTAGTAGAATTTGCTGCATGAATGTAAATATATTCAAATATATTTGAGGCCGTCTACGTGAAAATCATCAGGTTGAAATAGAAACTGTAGGATTCACTCTTTCATGCTCTGAAAGAGCTGCAAAGACGCCTTAAACAGATACTGAATTACAAAGCCTCTTCCTTTTTAAAAAAAACTATTTTCTTTACTTTTGACGTCACAACAAACACATGCAGACAAAACTTGTCAATATAGTTCCTTCCATTTTCTTCCTTTCCTCTGAAATCTTGAAGCTTTGGGAAATGGGACAAGGCTCCATTGAAGCCATGAAAAAGAGATAATGGGGACATGAGGACATCACGAAAGACCAGCTTCAGAAGTGAATAATCCTCTCTTGTTTCATCGAGCATCAGTTCATTTTCTGTGTGAATCCCCTTCTTTCTTTCTCTTCTCTATCAAGTTACAGACACGTCATAGTTTCCTTCTTTGTGTAACAGCATTATGTCTGTTTCTGTGTGCCTATTGTCTGTTTTTACCTAATTTTCTGTGTATCCTTGGATGCGTATCCACAAAACAAACCTGTAGTATTCAGTTCAACATGAGAGTGTGAGGAGAATGAAGTTTGAGTGATTATTCTGGACTCGGCAGAAGACGTACAAAGAATCAGAGTATTAATGCTGACACTGAACTGCACACAGGTAGGCCAGTATTGACCAAGATGACTTCTAGATGTATGTATGGGTGGATTTTTCAGATTTAAATCATTCATGTCCCATTTCCCTCCAATTACTTCACTTAATTTATATTAAACTATGAAAAACAATAGAGTTATTGGCAGCATCATTGAATCTGTTACTCTCCAACTGTTTGATGCTAAACCACAGATTCATGTTCACACACAGCCTGTTCAGATTTTCTCACGCCACCCAAGCCATAATAGTTTATTAACAGTCGTAAAAAAGGCTTCGTGTTGCATGTGGGTTGGCAGCTTTTTTTGAAAATTGCCTCTACATGAACTTCTCTGAGTGTGCTGAGAATATTAGGTGTTCATCTCTGGTAGTATTAATGCCAGTGGCTCCTTTAGCAGCTGCAAGGAAGACTCTCTTTAGACAAGTCTGAGTTTGTAGTAATGAAATATACACCTGCCATACAGGCAGCATGTAGAAGCACGCTGGGTCTGTTCAGATAGAAAATAATATTCTGCAGCTGCTAGAATGGCTGTGTTTTCCCTGCCCTTAGTATAGGAGATTTTCATTTAAAATAAGGTGTTTTTTTTACTTGTTCCTACACAGCTTTATTTTAGCTACCTGGATTTATTGTATTCAAATTCTCCTTGTAACATAAAGCCAACTCTCAGGACCTGTTTTCTACCAACAGCGGCTGCAAAATGTGCAGAAGCAGTTTTTACTAAAACTAATGAACTAAACTAAGAAACTTGAATGCTACAATGATGGTACTTGGAGAGTCGGAGGCTGAGGGTTAGGGATGCAAGTAGTGGCACAAAAATATATAAACTGATCTTAATGCTACTATGAGTGCATATAATATTCAATAAGACATGGGCAGGCATGAGATTCCACTTCATAATAAGTTCAAGTAAACGTATTCTGAGAACAGTGCATAAAATTAAATATTTTCTAAGTATTTCCAACTAAATATTTGCAATAATTATTTCTATTAGTGTTAAAGTAATTAATGGTTATACACAGTCATACAAAAATGCACCTGCTTAATTTAGTAGAAGTTTCAGGGACTTATTATTATGGTTTCTCTTCATAGAGTAACAAACAACAGGAAGGTGCTAGAAAGGGGGGCTTCTCAGGTCTCTTCTATCAGTAAAACAATTTTTCTAACATATTTCTCACCTCTATAAACATCAAAAACTGCTATGCCCTGACAAGCTGCCATCTCTTTCATCAGCCTCTGAAAAATATCATCTGATTACCTTTTTGAATGCAAAATACAAAAGTGAATTTATGTTAAACGTTTGTGAAGACATGATGTCATCTGCATCATGCGCGTGTGGGAGTCAGGATGGCAGTAATTTTGCACCAGGACACACTTGGTGAAGCAGTACTTTAGCAGTGGCTTTTAGCTCTTCATCGGATGTTTTTTAGTATAAAGTAGGACACAGTATGAAGATGGGCTGACCTGGTCCAGCCTCTCTGAATTTTGATGAAATCAGCTGATAATCTGGTTATGGCTTCTGGGTATTCATGAGTCTTCATGCCAAGAAATTAAATGGTACCGCTAGTGGTGCGACCCAGTTGTGAAAACATCTAAATATAAAAAAATGGATTTTCTTCAAAGAAAAAGCAAAAGACATGTAATAAATTTCCTAAGCTGTAGATGATAAACGTTGGTAATACTGTTCCTCCCTGAAGTACTTCCCCAGGGAAAAAGGTTGTAAATAACAGATGTCTTTCAAGATTTATCTTCCAAAAATCTAGTAATGTCTGCTGGTTTCTGTGTGACATGTGGTATGCGTTATCTCTGCCTCTTTTTGTACAGATTTAGATGGCTAACATACAGAATAATAATATTTTTTACTATTCAGTGCACGTAATGCCTGAAGATTGATCAGAAGTTGTACTAAAACAAAACCTAAGAAAGGATGAAATTGTGATTAATCTGTAGTAATTTTAAAAGATGGCCTCTATTAAAAATAAGACTTCTGCGTTCTGGCTTGCTGTCTTTATACATATATATATATTTCTGTAAGCCCAGCCTGTACTGTAAACCATAGTCAAAGCTTGATGTATCTCTTTTGGAAAAAAGTCCGCCTTTTTCCTCTGGTGCTCCCAGTTCATGCTCAGCTTCTGTTATAGAGGAGCCTTCTTCTGAACTAACCCACTGTCTCAGCTCTCTATGTGAGACTGCTCTGTTCTCTTTTTCCAGTTCGGGTCCAAGACTAGCCATGGCTCTGTATAATTCCAGTCTTCTGTCCAACATCCTGTCCCCTACACAAGCTCAGTGCCTTTCAGTCAACACACCTCTGCTGCTGTTGGTTAGGAATCTTATCCTGGATTCTTGCAGATCATTGCAGTCAGAAAAATTACCATTTCTGGGGTCAAGTACGCAACATGTAAAACTGATTTCACTTGAATGTTTACAGTTTGGTTTTGTAGACCAATTGCAAAAAGAAAGCATTTGTGGGAACAGAAATAGATTCCATGCTCATCGCTCATGTTTAAACCAGTAGCTTATGTTAGATCATTTATACTGTAGCAGTGTTTTGACACAATTTATATCAAGGCCGCTCAACAATATTTGTTACATATTTTCAGTTTTTTCCAGACAACTGTATTGAAGACAGAGTGAGATCTGTTTGAGTGAGAGTGCTTTAGAGCCACACCAGGTCCATTTAATATTTGTCTGACTCAAGGTTCCAGTAAATTCTCAGTACGTTTTGTACGTGTGTGTTTGCAGGCGTCGGTGCTATTTGCTCTCCTGCTTTTGTTTAAACATAAACCTGGTTAGACGGGTGAACTCGGGATCATCTGACATGCATGCAAAGCCAAATTCAAAACACATTTCTCTGGCAAATTAACTTCAGTCCTGTGTCTGAAAATCACAGTCCTTGGCATTGCAGTCCAATGCCTTGAAAGAAGTTTGCTTCTGTTTCTTGTTTCTTTCTTCAAAATGAACATATAACTCACACCACCAGAGATTTGTCATCTGTTGCAACATTTCCTGATAACATTTTTGCTGTTTGTTTACATGTGTGTTCCTGGTAAAATGGGGACGGCTCTGAGTTGTCTGCTCTGTGGACAAGTTTTCAGATAACATTTGCATCTAACTCCTGTGTGTACGTCTACTAATTTGTTTACGTTAGGATATTATCTTTGTGTTTAGCTCCTTTTGTGTCTAGCTTCTGTCTCTTTTGTTGGTGGGTGTCAAACTCTTAGACCAGTCTGCAGTCTGCCTTTGTTCAGGGGACTGTTTTTACTGTTTTTGCTCACAATATGCGACATGTAAAATTATCCTTAAAGCACTGCTTTGCAAGTCACTGTTAACCACCTACAGTGGCTTTATGTTTAGTAGTTGGGTCAGTTTTTTGTAAAAAACAAACAAACTATTCTTTAAGGATTGTTGCATCTCTTTCAGTAATCACTATTTGGTTCCGTTTTCCTCTTGCAGTTTATCATTTTGTTTGTCTGCCTCCTAGAATTTTCCTTTTAAAATGTCCAGCTTTACCTCCTGTTGCGGTCAAACTGTTGACACCAGATACATTCAGCCAGTTCGTGACAGCAGCATCGTGCTAATTTCTCGTCAAGATTAAGTACTCTATATGCAGCTTAAAATCCCCACAAAGACAAAGCAAGAGATGTAAAGGTGGGTGAAGAGAACAGCATGAGAAAAAAAGACAAACGCATCAAGTTGTAACAAGAAACGGAAACATAATCTCTGTCACACAACTCGGACTGATGAGTGATAACTATGAACGGAGTAAAAGAGGGAAATTTGAATCAGTGTTTTTCAGGGCACGCTGCTCTGCAAGTTTTAGGTATTCCCCTGCTTCAGCATACATGATTTCTATTTCTATTACTATATTGACTTTAGAGGCTATTCTTCTCCTTGGTTTGAAACACAAGAATATCATAAATTCTGCATTTAGCGTTTCCTGTTAAATTTTTTTGAAGGACGTGCTTTTATTTTATGTCAGCAGTCATGTATTACCATACAGCAGCCAGGAAGTTGGGTGCATTTTGTTGTAAAATGGCCCAGTCATGCTCAGTCCAGAGTCGTGCATATGGTTGCTGTTATAATGGCTCAACAAATCTCAATAGATTGTTGTTAACCATAATAGCCCACAGTATGTGAACATGCATAACTATTAACACAAACAATACATAAGAATATGTGAACCTCTCACTGAGCTGCAGGTTATTTTCACCACTTAAGAAATCAAATAAAATAAAAATTGTTCACAAGCCTCAGACATCTTGTGCCAAATACAGGTTAGATGTTGTGTAAAATAATGGACTTATTATGTGTTTACATGACTAAAATTCAGATTATTTAGAAGGTTGAGTTTCTAAAGTCAAAACACCATAAACTGCAGCGCTAATGATGTGTTTGTGTGAAGTGTGTGCGTTTAGTTGTGAAGATTGATATGAATCAACATTGGTTTGGAAGAAGTCCCTTCACAAATTCTGAGTTTATGGTGGAGCTCTTACGCATGTGAGCACAGAAACATGCAAAGCTTCTGACACACACAGATTGGATGTAATCTGGTGGTCATTATTGCAAACAAGGCAGTGTTGTGTTGCACTGACAAACAGTTGAGTCTGTGTAGCTCGCCTCTGGTTTAAATTATCACCAGTATCCCACAGACCACAGACCTCTCAGCCTCACTGTAGGGAAAGGAAAGGTCACAGGCCTGCTCACACAGTGAGTGCAGAAGTCCTGCTTAGTTTTATGGAAGTGCTAAGGAAAGTTTCTCATTTCTCTCATGTCTATGTTGACAACATGAAGGAGTGTGTTCAAATTTACACTAGTTTTGTGTCATGAAAGAATACAAAATGACTTAAATTTGCCAATGCTTCATTGTTTTACCACGATGTTCGAGTAAAAATGCCTTTTCTCTCAATCTATCAATATTCTTAAAACCAAACACGACTTCTAGTCATCGAAAATCTGATAACTTTTGATCTGATTATTTATTGGTTGTTTTTTTTTATCTTTAACTTCAACATTTTGCATTTATTTATGATCACTGTGCATTTATTTATGATCAACTGTTTGAACTGCTGATGTTTTTCTTCCTTGTTGCCACCTTCTTAACATCATGCATCATTACCTTGTGCTTGCAGACAAAATGAAGGTGAATGTATTCATAACAATATTGTGTAACTTGCTTGTGCGTCTAAGCAGTTGATGTGGTTTTGATGATTGATTTTGTCTTGTCAGACCAGGTTGTGATTCATCTAGACAGATAATTAAGCTGATATTAACTTTTCATATTTCTGGCATAAATGTTTAATATACCTTAGGACATTAAACATGTAGGATAAAATCCATGTAGGTGGATCAGAGAAAAACAGATTTATTGTTAATTTATGTTTATTTTTTGCATTATTTGAAGAATGGATCTTTGTCAATGTCATGTTGAATTGATTTTGATCACTTTAATTAGGAAAGAAGCATACCTTGGCTTGCTTATGTACGTGTTTAATGAAATATCTTGCCAATGTGCAGCATTATGCTTCTTTAAAGAAAAAAGCAAAACAAAAAAAAACAGCAAGTGCTTACAAGGTTGTAATTAACCACTCCACCCTTCTAACCTGAATTACCTGTATTTTGTGTTTTCAGTTTTTTTGCGTTGTAAAGACAAAGATCTGGGTTTTTTATTCTTGAGGATTGTTGAGTATAGTTGTTTTTTTTTTTTTCTGGAAAATTTTACCACACATTTTTTTCCAAAAGTCTTTTCACTTTTTTTTTTCCTCTGAACATTGAGTGTAGTCTGCTGTACAAGCGTGACTCAGACTTGCGTTTATTCAGACTTTTGCAATGAAAACATAAACGTCTGTCCTCTTCATTGTCAATGATTAACTGAGGCATAAGACTTTTCGCACGTCCCGACCACATGCTTGCAGTAGAAACTGTTCACTTAGAGGTACCATAAATAACAGTGTCAGTACCAAAATAACAAGCCAATTTAGTTCATTGCTAGAGGTCTTAGTCAATTCTTTTTGTGTCTCTGTGTTTAGCATATGTGTCACACCAAAAAAGGAAGATTAGTTAGAAAGTGGGGCACCGAAGCCCAGAAAAGAGCAAGAAAGGTCTCGGGGGTAATCTATTCTTTTATTCACTCTCTCTTTCTCTCTCTGTCCATCTCATGACACGCTTAATTCCCTCATTGCTCCTTTTAACTGGTCAGATTCTGGGCAAACAGATACATGTAGACTGATCCTAGCACAGTGTATTGAGGAATAAAGTCTCTTATTTGTAGGCTCATTACTGAAACTTTTTAGGTTTACATTTTTTGTCTAGTATCTTAAGCATTTTTAGATTCCTCTTGCTGTCTGTTAGCTAAAATATATGTATCGTTCCGTATCTCTGTCACTCTAGATTAAAACAGTAAATTTATAAAACATTTTTTACTAAGATGTCACTCAAGAGGACATGTCTCCTGCAAACAGCATGAACTTTCCCATGGCATATAATCTGCATCAGTCTAGGGTTTATTTTGGTCTCGACTTTGACCGCTCATTGAACTAGGCAACTGCTTATTGACTGGATTAACTGAGACACTGTGAAAACACTTTCTTCATATATCAAGGACAGTGGTTATTTAGATGTTATTGGAAGAAGACAGAAAACTGAACATAAACAGAGAAAAGAATGAAGCACAGAAAGGCCAGACATAAAAGTATTCAAACATTTTATTCACTGCAAGTCTGCCTCGGAAAGTAATGCAAAATGTCATGTAGCTAAGACACTTGATCAGTTAGCATAAATTTGCACTTCAGCTATGCCTGACAACTTTTACTCGTATAGAACAAGATTCACTTAAAGAATCACTTTAATCATAATTGTGATTCTCTCTCTTCTTGTGAAGTGTTCAATGAAGGATGAAAATATTGAACACAATTGCATTAGCAATGCTGGCGATGACCAGAAAACTGTTGACCAGATGCTCAGCTGTAGCTCTTCCCATTGCAACAGAAAATTGGTTACTCTGTCACAACAACTAAACTTTACACCTTGGCTGGATCACTACATTTTGAATCAAATGTTTCTATAAAACCGTAACAAATTTTAAAGGAATTTTCCTGACGAGTGACAAGTTATAAAAGAGGAGTGAGTGACTCTGTGGCGCTATATTATAGTCACTTCTGTCAGACATTTAAAAGACTGTAATAAATTTTTCCTGGGGACAGAGAAGTTGGGTTAATAATGAGCCAGAAACTCACTGTGATTACTGGAAAATGTTTCTGTAGTCAGTATAGGTGTGAACATAAACATTCATCAACGTCTTTTACTCCATTTGACTTCACAAAGTGAAACAACCTCAGAAAAAAAGTTTTTTCTGAAGACATTTTTTGAGTTTTAATAACAATCAGGGGAATGTCTCATGCTTGTCGTGACGCTGTGACGTTTTTCTGTTCCCCAATCAATGGACTCTTGATAGTTATTCTTTGAAACCAGAAATGCACAATATAGCGAATCATTACAATATCAATGTGTGCAATATTATATTATAAACAACAACCTGGAGGCAGTAAATGAGTGAGATCTGATATCTGCAGAAGTGAACTGCAGAAACGGTGTATTCCACTTTGGAAGGCCATTTTCAGTGTTTTTTTTTTTTTTGCCTACATTTGTTATAGGTCTTGGATGAAGATGTCAAACCTGAAGTATGGTGGAGTGGTTGTGATGAATGTATTTACCAAAATTATACTTCTAATCATGATATCGTGAATATTGTGCGGTGCTATCTGAGAAAAGAACACACACATTGCCTACTCCATACTTTCTTCAAATACTGCGCAGTATATTAATAAAAGACGTCCTCATCATTCCTTTTGTCTTGTTTTTGCATGGCAGCTTTTGGGGACTGAAGTCAGTGCAGAGCTTTTTAATGTCAGCACTCGTCACACTATAGCAGGTGCATGTGTATTTGCACGCCCACACGCTGCATGTGTCTGTGCTTGTTGAGGCTAGACTTGCTGTCTGTTGTGTGTGTGTTTGTGTGTGTGGGTAGGCAACACTAGACAGACAAGCTGACTCTCTGTCAGCAGATACAGATGAATGAGGAGGTAAGTTTAGCGTCCAAGGAAGTCGGGGCACAGCTAAAGGAATATGTTGTCAGTGTGCTGGACAGTGTCAAGCGATATCTACGTGGTTCATCTTACTTAACTCCTTTCATTGTTATTTGATATAACAGCAACGCATTAGAATGATGGAGTGAAAGAAGCAAAGCCCGTGTCTGTGTTGTGTGGGTGGACCAATCTGGGCACGCCAACTGCTCAGCTAGAACCCTCTGAGTGTGTTTGTGTTATGCATTTCCTTTACTGATTCAAACAAAAACTCCTTAATCCACCGGGTGTTTACTGATTGTGTTGATGTAAATGAGTAAACTAAAATATGATTCACGTGTGAGGCAGCGGGAATAGGGTGCAGCAGAGCCAATTGGACAATAACTGGTTTTGGACTTTCACCTTGTTTTTCCCTTTCATGTAACTCCAGGTCACAAGAAACAAGGGTAAGTTGTAGTACCACCTATGGGTTATGGGCTCTTTGTAAAAAAAAAAAAAAAAAGTTTAAAAAAATGATGTGGTGATGTGTCCAGTCCACAAACAGTTTTCACTCATATTGTGGTTTGGTTTCTGTACGAGTAAAAGGAGAATTAAAGAAGAATTAAACATATTTTTAAAGTTTGGTGGCTTAGTGTGAAGGGTATTTATGTTTTCTTCAGCTCTGTAATTATCTGCTCACCAGATCTCCATACGTCTGCCCAGCTGGGGGAGTGTATGTTTATATGTATCCAGCTGTATACAATCCTCAGTGTCTTATCTTCTTAACCACTGGCCCATAGTAAACTGCAGCCATCTGTGGCCCATGCACAACGACCCCCATCTACATGCAACAAGTACCAGCAGCACACTTTCTCTTCCTAAAAGATTTTCTTTACACCTTTCCTGGTTACTTTGGTTTTTATAAAAAGCAGTCTGCTGCATGTGTTTCAACTTGCTTTTATTTTTTGATTGCTTCATAAGTCATTTTAGTTATCGCTTCTGTTGTTCTAGGTATTTAAAAAGTTTTAAATGTTCATTAAATTTTAAAGTTTATTGATTTTTGAGAGGATGTTCCTGCAGCATTATGTTATTACCACTATTTTACTTGAAAAGGGTCTAAAACAACATTATGGTTTATCGTGATAACTTGTGGTACAATTTACCGTTCAGCAAAATTTATTGTGACGGAACTAATCGCAAAGACTGTCTGTAAATAAATAATTGTTGGCTAATATATTCCAGCTGTTGTGAATTGGTATTTTTCATTGTAATTTAAGACTTAATTGGTTGGACACCAGTAGATGCTCACACCGCACAATAATGACGTTGCCCAAAATACTATCTTGAAATTTATTTGTCTTTATATTAAATCTAGAATGTTTTATGGTGAATTTATTAATCTATTATGTATATAATTAAAAGTTTTTTCTTACACTTAATGACTTTGGTCTGAACTCTTTAAAATTGTTTGTGGCCTCTGGTCTCTGTGGAAGTGTCTCATGAAGCGGCCACACCCACAGAAACAACAAGAACTCACAGTGAGGGAGACGGGGCCACATGGATGGCTGAGTACTACAACTGAACAATTCACTGCTGGAGTGAATGAACGTTTTGGTGTTGTGCAACAGTGAGGCCCTTGTAATGGCCACGCCTTCTGTCAAAGCAAGCTTGCGAAAAGGAAGACTTCATAAAACAGAAAAGGGATTAAGACTGAGCTCAGTGGCCCTCACAGGATATTACATGAAGTTGAACAATATAACAAAGTTTTAATTTGCCATCTTGAAAGATTTGATACTCTTTAAGCCAGTTTTTCTGCTACACTTCGCCACAGTCTTAGTCTGTTATTCAAAAATGAGAAACTCTTGAAAAGGTGAACAAAACAGAAGAACAAAATGGATTTGGATTGTGTGAAAGCGATCTCTTTCACAAGGAGTTCCTTCATACCCCACTGCTACTATACCAACTATGCATACCGTTTTATTGCTGCAGTAACACACCAGTAAGCCCATGTTGTATCAGTTATAAAAACATTCACTGTTTAGACAGAACTGAAACCAGAGCTGTTTTTTCAAACAACTCCCTCTGTTTTACATTAATGTATGTACGTTAGGAATTCTTTTCACACCTCAACTTGCCAGTTGGGAAATTCAACACTTCATGATGGTATGTTCATTACTATAATTATATTTACACAGTCCAGACAAGGTGGCTAAAAACATCTCACGCAATCTCAGTAATGGGTTTGTTGAGGAACCTGAAATGTCGCTCACAATTTGAAGCCATCCTTATCAAGTTGTATCTGCAGAGTGTGAGTGTTGGAGGTGACAGCAGCAGCTTCTTGCATGTGTTGCAAGTCAATTGTCTCTTGGAGTTGGTAACGTGGGCTGAGTGAGTGACAGCTATGCATGTTCTCTGCATGCTGTAGAGCCGTGCAGACAGCTGGATGGCTCACTCTGCTGAACATTTTACACTCCATAAGATGCTGCAGACGCACACAGTATAGAGTATCTCCCTGTTTATGAAGCAGAGTGCAGAATGTCAACAGTTCAGTAATTCAAGGTTTCTCCAGGCCTCTCGACTCTATATGGACTCTGACACACAGAGAAATAAACATCCACACAGGGGTCCCACAGAGAAGCTATTGAGCCATGCTGAACATCGAGACAATAGCTCTGTCAATCATTGTGTCACCACTGCCAGCGGATGACCATTTAGTCTGTGAGGAGCAAAATGCACATTTTGCCAACTTCTTATTTATCCTTAATTGAATATAAGCCGTTGGTTGCATAACTTGTAAGGTGGATGATTGAGAGTGAATGTTCACTAATTTCTTCTTAAGTCCTAGATGTTTTTTTAAGTCTCTCTCCCAGGGTTGAAGAAGGTTGTTTTGTCATTACCATCTGTAGCTATTTGCACACTGCATTTTATTACTATTTAATCTGTTGACATCAACAACCATTCAGGACAGACAGCAATTTCCTGTCTGTCTTTTCCCACAGGAAGCTAATAAAGTAATTCATAAGTCCATGTCAGTTTCATGCTAGATTGAAGTGAAGTTTTCTAATGTTTTCCCAATTTAAAGATTATCAAAATAAACGCATTTGCGGGTCCATAAAAATAAAGTGTTTGCTCTACAAATCAAACTAACCTTCATAGTCATTAGAAAGGTTATCTCAAAATATAATGCATTGTGCTTTCATTTTCTCTTTTTTTAATAGGTCTAACTGTAATTCTGTCTGATTAACTTGCTGCAAACTCTGCCCTGTTGATTTTTCCTAAAATGTTTTTCTGTTTGAGTACTTCTAAAACTTTATATTCTGTTTTTATTTCATGGCACCTTAGGTGACAGTGGCTAAGAGTGTGACATATCATTTCAAACATTTATTTTAGTATAACTGCTGGTATCCAAGTTGCTTGTGAAACTTTTTTCCACATTTCCTTCCTCTCAACTTTCCAGTAATTTGCTTGCATACAGCACTTTGCAACAAAGCATTTCTATTATCTAGGATCTTGTTGTGACTGTTGAAGGCTTTCAACAGTCAGCAGTTTTCCCCTTGATAATGTAGCAGTTAGCGTTCGAAACCTTTTGTTTTATTTGTATTATTTTTATCTTCGGAGAAACATAATTTAATGTGTTCATTCCCTTTAAGTCATAATAAACAACTCGAACAAATACATTTCTGAAATATAACTTTGTGTCTAAATGGAACATGTTTTTAAGCTGAAATTACTGCAATAAAGCTTTCAATTATAAGATTTTTCTAGATGCAACTGTATGAAACTATGTTTTTTTTGTTCTGAAACTAAGTTTATTCATCATGTTTGCTTCTGTTCCAGGTGGCACCAGAGACATCGGGTCGGCATTGACCAGGATGTGCATGAGGCATCGCAGCATTGAGGCGAAACTCAAACAGTTCTCTGTGTAAGGAAAATTACACACTGAAATGTTGTTCTTTTGAACACCTATTACCAAAGTTATTCTCCAAAAGATGTTGAGTGCTGCTTCTCCTGGCCTCTTGTGTTTTAATGTTTTGGGTGTGTGGGTGACCGTGACCCTTGTTGTGGAATGCTGAGAAAAAGTCTATTTACTTGGACGCAAACGCATCTATAATGTCAAAGGAAAGATGGACACAGCAGAGCTTTCTGCCTTGCCCCCTCCCGTTACCACACACATCCCAGACAAGAGGCTCTTTAATTTCACTTGGCATTTCTGTAGAGATTCCATTTGGATCTCCATAGCAGGGGCCATACACGTGGGGGCTGCCATCAACAACCACCCACTGACACACACTTTGTGGAGATGTCTGCAAGAGGGAGAAGTCTAATTTTAGCTCGACTCGCTAAGGGTGCAGCTGTCCGCATTTCACACACTTTACAAATGTGTCTAGGAAGACGTTCATGCTTGGGTAATGATTGACAGACATAACTGCACAAGCTTAGTACTTCCCCCTGTGTCGCACAATCAGACACTTGCAGGCTCTTTTCTCACAGTCTGTGTTTTTTCTCCCTCCCGGTTTGTCTGTCTGTCAATGGTTGACGGGAGATTACATGCCACATAAATAAACCAGACTTTATGTTGGTGCATTTTTCAAGCCTGAAAAATGCACAAACATAGGATGATATATCATCCAAATATATCAATCGGATGACATATTTATCATCCAGTTTCACTTAAATTGGATGATAAATATATTGCTCTCATATTATGTATTTTATTTCCATTTTGGTACAGACTATCAAAGAGTTGTAAATAATGAAGTGGAGGGAAAATGTTAAATGGTTTTCAAAGGTCAACTTTTCTTTGTAAAATAGCTGGAGACCTTGAAGGCTTTCACAAAACAGCTGCATCAATACTGAGACAAAATTTTACACAAGTGAACTATATTTGCAAATTTGATGACTGGGTTGTATTTAGGGGTGTAGAAATAAAGGGGGCAGAACACAAAAGTGTGTCTTTGCATAAATAATTTTTGAGGTACTGTATGTGGGGGGAAAAGTGGATGATCTTGTTTGGCCTTTGTTCTTCATGACATAGTTCTGATTTGCAAGAACTTGTTGTTTTAAGATGAGTACATGTCATTCCCTTCCAAATAGACATCTGAAGGGCAGAAATGTAGAGAAAACTTCATTTGCATGTAAATTGAACTAATCTGGCTGACCTTAGATTAAAAGTGAGAAATTATTTTACAGGTGCTTTCTGGAGGGTCTGATTAACCCTCTGCAGGATCAGATGGAGGAGTGGAAAAGAGGTGTCAACACTTTAGACAAAGACCATGCAAAAGGTGAGGTGATAATCGCACAAACTCATTCAAAATAAATTGTTGCCAGTTTTATCACTTCAGTGCTCTGACCTTACACAAATTATCTTGTCATATAAATTGTGTTAAATGTTCAATAAGGCAGTTGATTGACCTCTGGTAGCTGGTCTGTCTGTAACAGAGTACAAACGAGCTCGACAGGAAATCAAGAAGAAGTCCTCGGACACGTTAAAACTTCAGAAAAAAGCAAAGAAAGGTGAGAAAAAAGCTTTTTGTGAAGCCATTTGCATTTGACATGGTAGTCAGGATGTAGGCCATCAGGCTTGCATCCTTTCAAACCAATAAGTTAAATGTTTTTTAGTTGTGGATAATTTATAATCAAACCTGGAAACATAAAACTATTAAACTATGCAGCAGTAGTTCCACAACAGGTAAGTTTATAGAAACGAAGCTGCTGTTTTTACCTTAGGCGGTATGTTGTTGTTAGCCTAGCCAGACCTGACACTTGTGTTTCCATTGACCTCTTGGTGAATTTGTCTTCTTTAAACATTTAGCCTGGTAGCTGTTGTGAAGTGGCTTATAAGAGGTCACAAGGGAAAAAGCTGTGAGCTTCTGTTTTTTGAGACGTATGATTGCAATACTGCATTAGATATATTTATTTCAATGTAAAAGCTTGTGAATGTAAAATCTGATAAGAATTTAGAACATGCCAAGAAAATTGTGCTGAAAAATAATCTGTGGAGAGAAAACTTTATTGAACTTTTTGTCTATTTCAATAGCAAATATGTCTAAGTTGGGGTTCAGTTCTCCATTTAGCAGCATGTGTTTTGAACAAGTGTTTTCCTACTGTGCAGCTCCAGTAAGGCTGAACATTGCCTTACTTGGTAAACACTGTAAGAGGGCAGTGCAGTCCTCTTGGCTCAGGTTATACATACTCGCTCACCTAAATGGAAAATAGTGGTGTACATAAAAAGACATTTGGCTGGCTATCATTGTGGCATGTTTATAGATTTGTATTGGTTTCCATATTTAATTAGTTTTTGTTTTTTTTCCAGACATTTTAGCTACCTTAAGGAAAGAAAGGAGGGGAACTCATTTCTGTTTATTTTCCCATCTTTTGAAGTGTAGATGAATGAGCCCATCAGAATAGCACCAAAAACTGTGTCATTGCAGGAATATCGCTATGCTAAAGACAATGCATTTAATATCTGTTTTGATAGTATCTAAGAATATGCTATCAAAACAGATGGCATATTCTAACTGTTTATCTGTGATAGCCTTTACGTTACACTATTCGTTACAAAATCATTTTCTCATGCTTGAATCCTTAAACAAGGTTTTAGGCATGCACAGGCGCACATTGATAGATTAGTGTGTAGCTGGCAGTTTCTCAGTTCATGTGGATCTTTTTCTCTCCCTGCCCACCCATTGTTGATATTCTTCTCTTAATGCTGCACTGCAGCAGACAATCATGGTAAGTCACTTTATGGACAATATTTAAATAGTTACTTAGTCTACAACTTAAGTGTCTTGGTTTTATTGGTAAATGTAGGCCTTACTTTCTTTTCTGTCATGCATTCTTGTTTTGTCTTTTTATACAAGCTGTAGCTACTCGTTAGAGACTCTAGCAACACGTTTGTCCTATTTAGAGTGTCAATCTTCTTTTTAGTGTAGAGGGTAGATTATAGATACAATAATTAAGGATTTGGTCTCCTTTTCATCTTTCACTGTTCCACTTTTTTGTGCCATTCCATTCATTGCTTTTAGTTTTGAGTAAGTTTCCTTTTCTTATTAAGAAACTGAAAAAATTTGATTTAAAAAAGGAGAGAAAACCCTGACTTTCAGAAATATGCTCTAAATTGTTTATCCAGCTAAGAGCTACATAACCTACATAATGCTTAATGCTTAAATTCCTCTGTGCACATCTTTACTCATATCTCTTATGTCAGTGTTAATGTAACACTGACATTAAATACATTTAAGTATTTTAGCCTTTGAAGCATTTGCAGCGTATTTTGTTAAAAAAGTTAAAGAGGAATTATCTCCTGTTCCTAAATCTCTGCTACATTGTTAAATACACAGGGTTCCAAGTCTGGAAAGGCATGGGATTTGAGTTATGCGTTATTTAGATATGAATGGGAAAAGAAAATGGAGTATGGAAGATTATTTATATGTCCTTACTACTCATTATCTCACCGACTAAAAGTTTTGTCTATCCACCCACCATCACTCACCCACGCATCCATCTGCTTGCGCACCGTAGATTGTCCATCCATTTACCAGTTGTCCAGCCTCAATCCATCAGACTATCAAAGTTGCAAATTTAAAGCCTGACAACTCCTGAAATATTTGTAGATTGACAGGAAATCTTTGTCAATTTAAATATTTTGAAAGGATCAAGATTTTTAAAAATTTGAGTCTGAAAAAATACGGGACATTGACATGTAAACTTGTTTAGGCATCCTGAGTAGACATTAAATAAAACACAGACTAGTAGAAACTTGCAGCTCTCAAGTCTCAGTAAGCTTTTGCAAACCTTCCTGGCTTTGTTAAAGCTGACATAATCTTTGACTTGGTATGCTCAATCTGATTAACCTTCATGTCCAAGCTTTAACCGCTGTCAAGAGCTTGAACTTTGACTAAAGACAACACAAGACTACATACTTTATCTTCTTATTAGCTTTCCACTACCACTCAGAGGTGACCTCTATATTTCATCTCAAAGAGCGCTTAACTCTATATAAAATCATAAATCTACTACATTTTGAATAATCAGGTTATTCAGCTGTCATAGAACATTACAAATTCTCTGATGTTTTCCTGTTAGCTAATTTTCCTCAATGGTTTCAGTAGATAAACACTATACTTTATCTAACTTTTAGCTGTAATAATAGTTTTTAAATATAGGTTTATGCATATTAACTGAATTGGGGATATTTACTTTCTCATCAAAATACCACAGCATCTATTGTCTTCTAGTTGGTTACACAAGATCTAATGTTTTCTAATCGGTCTCATGAGAGTGTTTTTCTGACCCAAAAGCCCAGCAGCACTCAGAAAAACTCTAAAATTACAGCCTAATTTAATCATTGACCATATGAAAGCTGGAGCAGTTAATCCCATTTGTGTCTGCACACATGTTCCTACATGTGTGCAGACACAGAATGAGGGACAGAATGAGGGACAGTTCAACTCCTCTAGTCAGATAAGTTGAAGCTGCTAAAGACGGCTAAAATTTAGTCAAATTCCTTAATGCATGAATGGTTTTTATATTTTGACTGACTTTTCCCTAATACGACCGATCTAGCTATGTCCTTGCATGTTGATAGAACATTGCAGGTTTTGATGTAATAAGATGAAGTTCTAGGACTCTGCAAGAAACAGAATAAAGAAAATATTTCTTTCTGTTTGTCTCGGGCAATGAGGCAAAAAGACAATTGTTGCTGTTTGAGTTATGGGAAGAAATGTCAACTTTGAGGTAGAAGAGGTTTTTTTCCTCAACTTTATATGAACTTTATAGCTAAGCCACAGAGCATATGTGTTGTACTTGCATATAAAAAGTATTTTTAAAGTGGTTAATTTGCTTTCTGTAGTTTCAGCTGTTGGATATTTTACTTTATAGATCCACATTACAGACGGCCTTCACATTACATTACAGTAATGATAGAGGAACTGTTTATAATTACTGATTACAAGAGTATTTGAGATGTCAAACCAACTTATAAATTATGTCCAAGGCAACAGGACGGAAAAAAGATTTTGCCTGTAGGGACGACAGTAATGAGGTAGATCCTGCTGGGGAAAACGGACTAATGAGTGAGGCCTGTTCAGATTCAGTCATACCGTTGCACAATATAATTGTTGGCCGGTCTGGTCAAAAGTTTCCTTTGAATCAATACAAGACCAAAAAACATGATGAAAGTTGGTCTTTCTAGTTAAGCTACATTTAATTTATTGCCCCATGGACCACTACTGTTTGAGATGCTTGCATAACTCACATTTGCATCAAAGTCACTGTGCTTGGCTTGAGGTCTGGATTCTATACATTTCATTATAACAACATCGTAATGGTGCTTGTATTCATGTTATGATTTATTTAGATGGAGATAGAGAAGCACATAGACAACTCCTACTGTTTTTCCAGATAATGTTTGATTGTTTAAGATCAAATATTTGATATCAGGAAAAAAGTAGCCTAAGCATACAGCTTTTTATTATTTAAATTATTAATGGACAACAAAAACAAACATGGCCGTTTGTGGTAAGAGCACTTTAATTATTGCCTAAACATAAGGTTGACCTGCATGGTCTCAGTCGGATTTAGGTTCAGACTTTGACTTCTTAAAACCATTTGTTGGTGGACCTGTTGCTGTGCTTTGGATTATTGTCCTCCTGCATTAAGTACCCATTGACCAAAAACTGCTTTTTAACACTTTCTTCACTATTGACTATCATTTTCATTTGTCCTTGAATTTCTTTAATTTGAAGCATGCGTTTGCTTTTCCAGATTTGTTGGCCTACTTCATGTTGTCAGACAAGTTTTATTTAAGTGATTTCTTGGTTCTACATGACTGACGATTATCAATCATAGGTGTAAATGTTTTTCAAGGGTAAAGTGGGGATTACTTTTTCACATAATGAGCATACAGGTTAGGATAACTTGGGGCATTGGTCTACTATCAAAATCTGCTTAATTTGAAAGATTTGTGGCAAATTCAGACAGAAGGAATCTGTAAGGGAATAAGCATTGAACATTAAATGTTTTATGGTGCATAAACCCCACTTTATGCACCACTTACATGTCATATGTGGAAAATTACAACAAATGTCAATGAAAGGCAACAATTTATCTCAGCCCAGACATATGAGCAGGCAGAGACCACAGACCTTGATGTATTAAAGTCAAAACATGTTTTTGTGTAACTGTATCTTTAGTGGTTAGATAATGCCTTTGAGATCCACAGTGCATCACACGGTCACAGGCAGTCGCCAACCTTCCTGCCTCCTTCAAGAACTCAAGAGGGCCTGATTTGGCTTCAGGGCATCCTGTCTTTAAACCATGCACACAAACACACTCTCAAATCCTAGACACACATTTTTACTTGGACACACAGCAAGAAGACATGCAAGGCTGCACGTCAAGATAACCTTGGAATTATAATGTCCTAGTCTGGATTTGCATATTTATATTGAAACTCACGCAGACAGCTGGAGGGCCAGATGGTGTTATTGGTACTTTGCTCTTTTGTTGCGATAAAAAGTCTTTAGTTGTTTTTTTTTTTTTTTTTTTTTCAAAACATTTTCAGAAATTTCAGTGTATGAAAGAGAAACGTAAACATGTCTAAAATGACTCCAACCTCTGAGTATATTGTAGTAATAGTCCACAGACAACAGATTAGTCAGAAGACGATAACCTTTTGCCCTCCTTGAACAAGAGCCAGGAAGTGCTTCAGAAAGAAGAGGTGCTCTTCATGCTGAGGTGATGCCCAAAGTAGTGGGACATTTTACATAGCATCACTTGATATGCCGCAAAAAATCTTCACTAACTTCCTCCTTATGTGAAAAATCATATTGTTTTCCATATTCAGTGCATGTTATTGCACGATAAGCAGTGCTGCATTATTTTCCTGGTTCCATGCCTTATGTAATGACTAGTGTATTATTGTGTGTTTGTATTCTGCTTGCTTGTGAAGGCCGTGGCGATTTCCAGCCCCAGCTGAACAGTGCCATGCAGGATGTGAGTGATAAATACATCCTTCTGGAAGAAACAGAGAAGCAAGCTTTGAGAAAGGCTCTCATTGAGGAGAGACAAAGATTTTGCTGTTTTGTTGCCTTGCTGCAGCCTGTAGTGGTGAGTAAGAAATAGGCAAACTCTTGTTTTACTTACCATAACCGTACTATGACTGGATAAAACACGGTTTCTGCTCTGCATGTGCTTGATGCTTTTAGGATGAGGAGATCTCCATGTTGGCAGAGGTTACCCATCTCCAGACCATCTCTGAGGACCTGAAGGCCCTGACCTCTGACCCACATAAGCTTCCACCTGCTAGTGAACAGGTATGGAGCCTAAAAACCTGAAATCTCGTCATCTTTTACTCTTTGTTTTGCACGTGTTTACAGTCAGGTAAAATAAGTTTGTAGAATTTGCTATTTCTGTTAATGTTAATTATTAATGGTTACTTTTAGGTGATCTCAGACCTGAAGGGCTCAGACTATGGCTGGTCATATCAAACGCCACCTTCTTCCCCGAGCACTACTATGTCCAGGAAATCTAGCATGTGCAGGTATGTTTATGCAGTTTTGACACACTTTAACCTCCTGTATTCAAGAAAACAGCAGTGAAGCGTTGTGTGAAATGAGTACAGAAATATGAAACGGTCAAAAATATTTTCTTTTCTGTAAGAGGAAGCTCAATACATCTGTCAAGTGTACATTTACCTCATGCACTGCATTTTTCTAAAAGCCTGAACATCTTTTTATCCAAATCAGAAGTGATGAAGGCATTAAAACTGACAATTTTCCAAACCATGGCTGACACCTAGTGGCCAGGATGAGCTGGGGAAAAAGTCTGATTGTTTTGTTGCACTCTTACTGATCACTGAATGAGAATAACGCCAATACTATGCAGAGTGACTTTGGGGGCAGGGAAGTTAGCGGTTCAGACTATGTCTTCTGCTCGCTGTCCTTTGCTTTCCCTAATGGTTTTTGTACATCTACTCTGGTTTAAAGTCAGAAATCTACTGTCTGAGTTCCTGTTTTCACTTTGTATATATCCTGTTTTTCTTGGACAATCTGTTCTTGTTAATTCTAGATAGATTGTCTATTTATATTTATTTTAATGTGAAATCAAAAAGAATATCACATGTATCAAAGGGATACATGTGATACTATTCATTTTTATTTTTCAAAAAGCAGGAGCAACATTATGAGTTTCATAAGTGAGTTCAAGTAACAAAGCAGCAATTTTTCATATTTCTTTCGGTTTTTTTAAGAATACTTGTAGGTAGTCAATGTCTCGCTTATTTATATTTTACACTTGTTGCAACGACTGGAAGGAGCTTTTTCACTTTTTATTATTGACAGTGATGTGTGTAATCTAAATTGAAATAGTAAGCAGTCCTTGAATTTGTTCAGCATCTGAGTATGTTATGTGTTTTGATAAAAGTCTGCCCTCTGTATTTTTTTATTTTTTACATTGGTTTGATTGGATTGGCTTCGGTCACTGCTTGCTGCATATTTTTGTGCCGTGTTAATCGTTTCCCACCCTGTCTCCTCCACACTCCTCGTTATCCTCTGCCTTTCATCTCTCCCCTGTATCCCCTCTGACCCCCCTCCACTCAACACTTCCTCCTAAACCCGTGGCTTCTGGTGAACTTGACTGTCTTTAACTCTCCTTGCCACTGCTAAACTTCTCCCACTGGTCCTCCCTTTGTACCATCTTCCTTCCCCTTTCACAGTAGTCTGAACAGCGTTAACAGTAGTGACTCCAGGGGTTCCAGTGGCTCTCACTCTCACTCTCCTTCCTCCTCTTCTTCCTCCTCCTCCTCGCATCATGTCTTTCACCATCATCACCCCTGCCATCGACACCGCAGCTCCACGTTACCCCTGCAGGCCCCGGTTCGGCTCTCTAGCATCTCTTCCCATGACTCGGGCTTCATTTCCTCATCGCAAGACCAAAATGCATCGTCCAAGTCCTCTTCACCGATGCCAGCTGAAACAAAGGTAAGATGGGGACAAAAACAGAGACACCCATATTTATTCGTATATTCAATCTGGCTCCCTACTGAGAGTCAGTCTCCTTTAGACAGACAGTTGTCTGGCTGTGGTAAGTATGTGAAGTCATTTCAGTGCTATTATTGTATCATAAATGTGCAGGAAATTAGTTTGCTTCCAGGGTAAAGCAGGTCAGAACCATCCTACTATAAAAAAAAAAATCTACCGCTGTGACAGACTGTGGTTTGGCTAAACTTAAAACCCTGAGAAAACGATCAGTTTTTTTTGTATTAAATGAATCATAGTTAAATTATATGCTGCTGTGTTGCCTGTATGTTTTGCATACATTAGGAGTATGTCTATGTCGCCTCGGTCTGACTCTCTGACAAAGGTTGTGAGGTAATAACATGTGAGTCAGTCCAGGGGATTGTCTTTGCGGGCTTTGAGGCTTGCGATCGACCATGAGAGCAGTTGCATTAGTCGACGTTGTGCTGCTCGCCAGCATCCAGAGCTCCTCAGCCCAGAACACATCGGTTTAGTTGGACTCCAAGTTTTTATGATCCCCTGAAGGTGGTTTGGCAACTCATTGCCTGACCCACATACAGTACAGGCCTGGGAACCGGGCCTTGTGTTTGCTCACTGTGGGTTACAGTATCGGATGCTAAAAAGGGGTTTTAACTTTTTGAAGGGTTTTAACTGAGCTTCTTTTTAACGAGGCTGACACTTAACATTTTACTCTGAATGGCCTTGCACCTAATGCTGATATAACTCTTTTGCTAGTGCACTGTTACCTGGTACTTTTCCTTACTAACTTGTGGAGAAGTCTCTACAGCTGCCAAACAGTTTGCCTTTGCTTCTAGCTGTCAGTATGTCTTTGCTTTAATTCTTTCTCCTCCATCCATGCCTCTTTCTCTCTCCCCACTTATCCTTCCGCTTCCTGCCGGCTGCTCCCTGTCCTCTCTGTCACAGCCTTGTCCCAGTTCCAGCTCCTCTGAGACGTCAGAGACTGGGCAGCTTCACGGTGACTGCAGCACTGCCTGCTCTCTCACCACCACTACACTTCAGCTTGCTACTGACAAGGTGAAAAGCTCTTCCTATATAATGAACCGCAGACCTTCATAGGCCAGATATCAGCTTCCGTTCAGTGTAGGAAGGCTGAGGAAACTGAAGAGGATTAATATCACCTGATTAAAACCACAAACCTCTGCATATTTGTATAGATCAGTGCAAAGTGGGTGATATTTCAGATAAAAATAACACGATTGTCTATTTTTATTTTTTACAAATAACAATCTGAAAGGTTTGGTGGGTATTTATATTCAGCACATTTTTGTACAATCACAGCTGCAACTCTTTGTGTGTCTCTACCAGCTTTGCTTGTAAAGATGCTTCAATAAAACTTTGCTGATATATTTACTCAGCCCAGTGAGGTACTAGATTAAATAGAGAGCATTTATTGGGTCTTGGATTGTCAACTAGATCTGTATTTTACACATGAAAAGAAATATGTTTGATCTCAAACTTCCATTTTCCATTCCCCTTCATTCGTGGCAGAAATATGCAAATGGCACTTAGTATGGCTTTTTTATGCAACAGGTTTTCTTCTTGTTACTCTTTCTATCACATTAGTGGGGTCTCCAAATAATGGTTGGGCTGTCAACAGAGTTTCTCCATTTAATCTTCAAGACTAAATGGAGTAGGTTTTTCAGATTTCATCCATCCGTTTTCTTTACACCCTTCTCTCATTGGGGTCGGGCGGTGGCAGGGTGGCATCATCATCGTCAGGCTGATGATGTTGATGTAGGGTGGCAGACTACACCCTGGACAAGTCACCAGTCCATCGCAAAGTTTTTCAGATTTTTATTAGTAAAATAAAACACATGTTATTTCCCTTCCCTTTGACAACTATGTGTTACTATATGTTGATATACAAATTATTAATTCAAATTATCACAATAAAATGGATTGAAGTTTGCAGTTTTAACGTAGCAAATTGTGAGGAAGGATCTGAATACTTTGGAACAATCCAACCAAACGGCGCTGCCATCTGTCCATCATTTTTTCCAGTTTCAGTTCAGCATTCAGACTCTCATCTATACGGATTTTGGTTAATCAACATGGATTTTGGTCTTATTTTGCTGTCATTTATTTATCCTCAGTTATGTCTGTTTTTTTATTATTATTTGATTACCATTTCATTTATTGATGCCATTGCTTCTTTTCCTTTTGTTTGCTTCTGTTACCATTGGTCTGTCCTTCCATCAACGCCAGTTGTCCAACGGCTTTGACCACTACAGCCCAGCCAGTCCCTCCTACCTGCATAGCAATGGGGGCAGCTTGGGCTCAGCTCCAGGCACTTCCTTCCCATTCTTCCCACCATCCTCCCCCTCTCCCTCCACTTCATGCCCCACTCGTTCCTGGTCACGCCCCGCCTCAGCCTTGCTGCCGGACTATCCCAACTACTGCACGTTGGGGTCCCCGATGGTACCTTCATCAAAAGTCCCCACCTGGAAGGTTGGTCATCACCTCAAACTTGATGAGCAACACGTTTCCATTCTCCTTGTGTGCAGTTTGTTCACTGCACAAGTTTGCTCAGCAATTTTAGAATTCATTTCTTATTTTTACTTTCAAGCTTAAATCAAAAGAGAACCATTTTAAGACGAGAAATGTGGAAAATCTTTATTAAACAATTTTGTCCACAGGACTGGGCAAAGCCAGGACCTTATGACCAGCCCATGGTCAACACACTAAGAAGGAGGAAAGACAAGGAAGCTTTGGCTGGGGTGGAGAATAATGGGAGTATAAATGGTGGCAACAGCCCCCCCTCGAGCCAGACATCGATCTCAGCGCCCCCTTCTGCTCAAATACAAACACAAAGCCAGCAGGAGGAGAAGAACAGGATCATGAAGGTCAGTTTCTATCTCCTCTGATTTTGCTGTGAAAAACTGTTTGTCCCTATAGAGATCTCTTAATTTTGTTTGCAAATTTTTATTTCAAATAGTTATAAAGTGAGTAAAAACTAAATGCTGTTTTTAAATGGTGTTGTGAGGAAGGAAGTGTTTTTTTGTTGGATATTGTTTTGCAATACGAGTTTTGTAACAATCGTAAAGATTTAAGTTGAAAAATGAGGGGAAAAAGTTGATCAAATTTGTAATTCCCTTTTTTATTTGCATTTTTTTATTAGATCCAGAAAAGCTTTTTGCATTCTTCCATTTTGTAATGTCCTAAAACTGCAGACATATTTTTATAAAATTACTCAATGATTACCTTTAATGGTGATACTTATTTCCATATATTGATTAATGCCATCTGTTAACTGTGAGCTGCTTACATCAAAATCAGCCTGCAATGACCAGTGTTGTTGCAGAAACAGCACGTAAACAATGTGAATAGCCCTCCACCACTAATGTTCCCCATTAATGACTTTAGTGGGTTGGACTTAATTATTTTAATGGCTTTAATACACTGCACTTGGCTGTATCAATTCAGTCTAATGTCTTGATTTTGACTCTCCCCCCACATGTTGATTTCATCTGGTTTTGTCAGGCTGATGATGTTGAGGCCCAAAATGAACTGGCCCTGGCTTTGTCCAGGGGTCTGGAGCTGGACACCCAGAGGTCAAACAGAGACTCCATCCAGTGCTCCAGCGGCTACAGCACTCAAACCAACACACCCTGCTGCTCTGAAGACACCATACCATCACAAAGTAGTAAAGTCTATCCCTAATATCTATTCAGAGATTTTGTGTCATAATCCACTCTGCAGCAGTGTGACTTAACCTCCTCATATTTACCCATGACAGTTTCAGATTACGACTACTTTTCCCTGGCTGGAGACCAGGAGCCTGAGCAGCAGCAACTGCAGCAGCCATCTGACTTCGACAAGTCCTCCACGATCCCCAGAAACAGTGACATCGGCCAGTCCTACAAACGCATGTTCCAGACCAAACGGCCCGCCTCCACAGCTGGCATGCCCATCACACAGACCCCGTATCCTGGACAGGGGACATACAATGGGGGAGCCTATCCCTCCACACCGGTCCACACAGGAACCTATCCGTCTGCTCCGGCTGGCCAATACGCTGCTACTTCTATGGGTACAAATCACTCTGAAGTTATCACAGATGTTCACTAGCATAGCGTTGGCTTTATACCTTTTGTACCTCAACTTTTTCACGTTGTTTTCTTATTGCAACCACAAACTTCGGCAAATTTTGGGAATTTAAGTGACACACCAATTCATAACAAAATAACAAATAAAATTGGCAAAACCGTGCAGAGGATTCATATATCGTGCTTTTAAAAAAATAAAATAAAACTCAAACAATTAGTAATTAGTAGTTGAAACAGTTAGTAGTAAGTTAACTGAGTAACTTATTTTGAGTAATGGAAGCAGGTCAGTGATGGGGAGATGGATAGAGCTAAATAAAGGAATAGAGCTAAATAAAGGGTCATTAGGCAGTAAGAGATTTAAAGCCTCTAAGAGGCAAAATGTGGCTAAAAAAAACTATTTACTCTGGGACTGAGTACAAATCATATTCCACACCTTTCAAATTTTGATTTATTTTTATTTGAAAAGCATGTGGACCATCCTTTCTTCATGTTAGTGCATCACATACAATATCAATAAAATACATTTTGTTTTGTTTTCTGTTGTGTATCTGTAACAAAGGTTGCTTCGCATTAAACCCCAATTTTTTAACAGCATTTATTATTTGCTTTGTTATCATCATTACCTGGCCAGGATTCATCCCACCTCTGTAATCCTCCCTGCAGGTCATGGTCCAGTTATCGTCACCCCTGGAGTTGCCACAATCCGCCGCACCCCCTCCTCTAAACCCTGCGCCCGTCGCTCCGGCTCTGTGGGCGGAGGCCCCATCCCCATTCGTACTCCGGTCGTGCCAGTGAAAATCCCTACGGTACCTGATATGTCAGGAACAGTTAACGGGAGCAGGAGTCCAGAGGAGATTGGAGGAGGAGAGGAAAGCTCTTATTCCTCGACATTTGTGAGACCAGATGAAGCTGGCATGCTTCCTTTGACATCCTGGAGCGGTCAGGCCTCCACCAACCCTCCGACCATTCCTCTGCCCAACCAGCTGGTCCAGCCGTGCCAGGGGAGCGGAGAGGAGGCGGACGAACAAGATGAAGGAAACATGCTTGTGGCTATCCGCAAAGGGGTCAAGCTCAAAAGAACCCTCACCAATGACCGTTCAGCTCCACGGATCGCCTGACGACATCATCTAAAGCTTTGGTCAAAAGCTTTAAAAGAAAGAAAAAGCTTTTTGTGTTAATAGGAGACACCTCTCGTACGAATTGTTCATTTGTGAAAACATGTCACCTCAAAGATATTTAACCTCGACTTGGTGTAGATTTTTCTTTTTGGTTGATCCAGCAGTTAAAGGCAGAATGGCATAACCTGGTGTAGGCCAGAGAGCCCCCTTGTGGTTGTTTCTGTTTACGCCTACTAGATTTATTTTTCACTGGCCATCAAACAGAAGCTCTAAACCAAAACACTTATTATTTCTGCTGGGTTGGGTCCTTGTTGTGTGTCGTAACAGTCTGAAATATTAAGATGCGCTTCTGTGAATATTTTTCTGAAAAGAGAGCACAAATGACTTGGCTGACCTTTTCCTGTGGTACAATAACCACTATTCATGAAGAAAGATGTACACTAAGCTGCCTTCCACTTGCAGCTCAGAGGCGTAAACCCAGCTCACACCGGAGCCCCTCATGGACCCGAATGGCCGACCCAGGAAGCTGTGGCAGAGGAGAGGAACTGACTTCGTGTTACCACATGTCCGTGTTGCTGCAGGGTACTTTGTAAAGTGTAAAGAGGTTATATGAATATGTTATTTGGATCTTTTGTTTTAAAATCTTTGCTTTGTTTTAGTGTCTTTATAATTTGTAAATAATTTAGCACATGTCAATTGAAGATGAGTCTGATGGTTCAGAGTGGCAATTTTAGTTTCTAAACATCTAAAAAGGTTGTTATTATCATCGGCCTCCCCTGCATTCATATACATTTTTGATTAAATTCTCCTGCAGGTTTTTGATTAAATTCTCCTGCAGGTTTTTGATTTCTCGTATCTTTTGGGGCTCTGCAGTCTACATACTGAGATTTGTAGGATGTTAGGTTTATTAATTGACCCTCCACTATTATACTATAGTATCCATGTGCAACAGTTCGAAAAATAAAAACAAGTGATATAAATTTTTAATGAGACAAACTATTTTTGATGTAAAGATTCTCAGTTAAAAGTTTGAAAGTTTTTTTTCCTAGTTTAACTTTTTTGTTTCTCTTACTCTACTAACAAGGAAGTACTTCTGATTAACATTTCCAATTTTTTTAATACATCCTCCATGTACAGATATAGTTTCAATCAAAAGGAGGAAATCAGATCAAAATGTATAATTGAAAAAGCATAAATATAAGTAGCATTTTAGTTACTTTTTTTTATCAGGACTTTGATGAGAGTTTGGGATGTGAGATTAATCCTCATTGCAGCGTTTGACTATAAGCTAAGGAGGCTAGATAGTGGCACCACGTCTGTAATTCATTTGCGTTTCAGTTCAAGCACTGTGTACCACAAGATGTATGAAAGTGTAAATATTGTTTAGCGATGGTCAGTCGAGGAACTCACACATTTTTAATTTATTTTCTTTTTCAGTGTTTTAATTTGGTTCTTATCTAATTTCTATTTTTATACGTTCTAAAAAATATATCAGAGTGAGAAGGTTGCTTATCCGTTCCAGTGTGAGAAAGATATAACACAGATGTGCAGACATGACATTTTAACGAGAGGCAAGCTGTTTAACTGAGTTAATTGGAAACAGTATTATAAGTTTTGTGTACAAAATAACTGTACATTTTCCTCTGAGTTGGTTAAAATGTCTGTATTGTTTTAGTTTTTTCTTGTACAGTTATTTTAGCATGATTGAACAGATAGTGGACTAACAAGAAATATTCATAAACTTGACAGCTGCTCCCTGAAGGCAATTTTATTTTATGACCTGGTCATTATTTTCTGTCTAAATATCTAAAATATGCTATTAACCTGTAATTCCCATACTCAAATTCTTAGCATAAATATATATTTACAAATGCCAGTATATCCTATGAGTAAGAAGTTTATAGTTTGTGAAATTTTAAACATTATAGTTTAATCTGACATAGTTTAGATTTTTGCTCATTTTCCCAGTAGAGAGTTGACCTCTCGCTGTCTGTCCATGTATAGTTCAAGCTTTGATGCTGTTTATTTTTCAGGATAAAGTGACATCTTTAGAAATATAATAAAAATAATCAACTTACTTGGGCTCAGTTGTTTTGTATGTGAAGTTATAATTTGCACATTTTGCTTTATTGATGTATTTTCACACAACTTTTAGACATAAAATAAAAGAGTAAGGCTGAATGCAGCCCAAAGAACTTAAAACACCATCGCCAAACAAAGTAGAGGGACCAAACATTTTAAAAATAACCATGTTTTGCGACACTGTGGCCACCAGAGGGCGCTCTTACAAAGGATTAATTACTAGCTATCAACCAACGTCTACATGTTTTCATTTAAAATCTGTAAACATTCTTACAATTAGCAAAATAGTTAGTCACACTCAGTAGAAGTTAGTTTTTCATTTTATTCATTTTTTAATTAATGAGCGCTTTCCTTCTGAAACAATGCCACGTGGTATGTTTGTTTCTTTTGTGTGTGGACTCAAGTCTGGTTAAACAATTGAAGTGCCCCACCTGGATTATAGTATGGAAAGGAATGGGTGGACACAACGATTTGTGACACTGCTTTACACTTGTAATGTCCAATGTTTTCATCTGGACTGAGCTGTGAATAGTTACATAAAAAGTTTTGGCACTTATTTTCATTGACAATATGAACCAGTCTTAACATCCTAAAAATAGTAATCACATGACGCCTTTTCATTTCTAACGTGACATTAAATTACCTTATAACTTGCCCCGATTACATAAATTTTACACATTCTTCTGCACAGCAGGCGTTGAATTTCTGACCCAAGCAGTCCCCAAATGAGACGGCGATCAGAGGTGCGTACGTCTGACGGTGCCGTCAGAGTTACGCACGGAGGAAAGCGGCGCTGCCATTGGTCGACATTTTCGAGGTCGCTGCCCGCCGCTGTGCCCTCCCATCCGCCTCACTCCATCCTGCCAGACAGAGGTTAGTCCGAAGAAACCGAAAACGTTATTTATTCTACTGCTACACAAATCGGTTTAATGTTTGCGGTGTCTGTGTCACTGTGTGGAAACTCTTAGAGCGAGTGACGCGTATGAACCGGAGTGGTCGCCGTGTTTTCTGGGCTTCTCCTGGCGGAGGCTGGAGGACGGGACAGAGCATCGACTGAGGTGCGTCCCAGTAAGTCATGTTGCAGTTTGGTTTATGCAGCTTTTTGTTTCGGAAGAGGGTTACAAACTAAAATACAACCCTCGCTGTATTCGTAGATAGTGTGTGTGTGTGTGTGTGTGTGTGTGTGAGAAATGTCAGGTTCACATTTGGTTCAGAATCGACACTCGGATAGAGAAGCTGTTTTTCTGCCTCCATTGTGCGGACGTTAGTTTGTAGCATAAATAATGAAATCGTGGGTAATGTCACGTGGTTGAGGAAAAATTACATTTTACTCTAGTAACAATGAGCTCTGTTGTCCGTCAGGACTCCGGGTTATTTCTCTACCCGCATAAGATGCTTCCCTACCTGCGGAGAGTCCTGCGGCCTGCCTTGTCCTTGACAGCCGGGAGAAGACTGTCCAGAGCCGGACACAGGAGCAGCGAACCATCCGCTGTAGTATCAGGCTCCCCGGGGAGGCTCGCCTCACAGCCTCCGCTCTCCGCGCTGGTGCAGCGATGCTACCTGGGCACACACCCCCTGAAGGAGCCCGTGGAGCCCCTCAACTCACCCCGCGGAGCCAAGGACTTCATCTACAGCCTCCATCCGTCGGAGCGCAGCTGTCTGCTGCGGGAGCTGCATAAGTTCGAGTCCATAGCCATTGCGCAAGGTAGGTCGAGTTTTACAGTGAAGCACAAGGTACAAGGTGTTACATTTCAACACCGTCAGTATGATAAAGTCCGCCCTTTAGGTTCAATCATTTGTGCTCTACCTGTGGACAGATGTTAACAAATATTCGTGCAATTTCTGAAAATGTAATCCATGTTTTTGTTTGTGGGGAAATTCTCCATCTGCATCCCCTGGAGACAAATATACTTGCTTGTAAAATATTGCTTTCAATATATTAAAAAAATAATTCTGCAAGCTTTTCCTTTTCCTTAGTATGTCTACGGCAGATGCACTTCTTTAAATGTTCTGTGTAAATGCATGAGCTCTTACTATTGTCCGCCCAGTAGGGGTTGAAACTGTTACAAAGTCTGTTTGTTCTGGTTAGCTCTGTGATTCAGACTGTTTAATTTGAATTTAGAGATTAGCTGTAGTTTCAAATCCCAGCAGGGAGTAATAAATTAGGTGTTTTATTAAAATGGTTATTATAATCTCTTAAAGGATAATTGGGGTCTGAATGGCCTTCAGATTCTGGTCAAATTCCTAAAAATAAGAAATGACTCATCTTTAAATGCAGGTCTAAAGCTGACTGTAAGATTTTATCTATAGATGAAGGGGTAAAAAAAATACTATAAGAACCTGGAGTGCATGTGGCTAAATTTTGGACTGATTGCAGTCTGTGTGATGTATTCTGTTTGTTTACAGCAGGTATAAATGCATTAACCTCTCTTTCACTTGTGCCTCTTTTTATAAATCTGTTATGCTTATTATGTGGTAAGACAGCATGGAGGGAAGTGCTTCTAGACCTTCTGATCTTTGTTGTGCAGGATACATGATTAGTAGCTGGCACTGTCTTAGGACATGTGGGCGTCGTTCTTGTTTTGCTTTGTTTTGTCTCTTCACAATGCAGCAATTTTTACAGTTTTTTTTGTTGGGAGTCTGGAGTACTTGTAACTATTAAAGTCAGGTTTGTAGTGGACTGGTGACTGGTCACCAGCTGAAGTGGGCTCAAGCAACCCAGAGAGATGTCTGCCGAAAAAATAAATCAACGTTTTTTTCCAGAGCCATAGCCTCAAAGTAACTGACAGGAAATGTTAATAATTATTTAAGTTTAAATTTTATTGGGCATTTACTCTTTCTTGTTGCCACTGATATTTACAATTTTCTAGCAAAACCTCTTTTATTTAATGAACAATTCAATCTGATGTTTATATTTCCATTACTTGATAAAGCTTTGCAAATTTTGGCATTTCATAACTTCATTCAGGGCTCTGGTTGTAGTGGAGCTACCATAAGTGTTTTTGCACAAAAACGTTGAGGCTCAAATGCTGTCGCTTGTAGGTAGCGTTTAGTGAATTGTACAATGAACTCAGGGTGGAGACATTCCTGCATCTCTGTGTAACGTAAGAACACAATTATGGGAGCTTGAGAAATGCATCAGAACAGAGGATCTCCCACATGCAGAGAGAAAGTAGTCAATCAATAAGAAGGGGAATGCAGCGGGAGAAACAGTAAGTGATGATGAAGAGGCTTTACAGCTTCTGTGCTGACCCAAACTGTTCACACTCTTTCCCACTGGGGATAAAACACAGCGTCTGTGCTTTATCATACTTATTATTTATTAACAGGCTTTAGTTTCATATCAGTGATATTGTGAGATATAAGAGAAACATAATATCCTTTGTTATGGTCTCAGTAATATCATAGAAGGACATAAGAAACAATCTGATGGATTTTTCTTATGAAGATGGAAATCCTGCTATGAATTCTGCAGCACTGCTAAGAAGCTTTGTTTTATTCTCTCACACAGTTTTGCAAATTAGCTTCCTTATAGGTTTTACAGACCAATTATAACTCTCTTTTAAAACAATGTAATACAAATGATCCTACAGACAGTAATTTGAAAATGAATTGTTTTGTAGTTTACATCAAGACTTGTCTTTTTTTAAGCTGTTATCTTGACCCCCAGAAAATTACAGCACTGGAACATTTTCAGTTTGTCATATTGCAAACATAACCTTAAATGTATTTTATTAGAATATTATATGATGGGCCAACACAACAGAGTGGATGACTGTGAGGTGGAAGGAGAAGGATAGCTGATTTTTTGTGCTGACAAGACAAGGACACAGAAAACATGTGGAGGAATTTGCTCTGGTCAGATAAAACCAAAATGAAACTTCTTGAATTTTGTGACGTCCCATTTTTGGACCTTTCCACGGGAACTAAACAGGGAGAATAGAGGGTAGAGCTTGAAAGCAGGTTGGTTTTTACATGCCTATTCAACTATGAAAATTAGAATAGACACAGAGTAATTTGATATTGCAAAGTATAACAAGTAGTTTTAAAACACTTTAAAACAGCACTTGGTCATACTGTGGTAGTTACAGATATAACTTCTTCTGTAGATTTTTAAGTTGTTGAAAACAACCAGATTTAATCTGTGACTAATCAGTGAACTGGATGGTTAAGGATTTGGAAACATCTTTGGATAAAGTACAAGATGATTAGCAATGAGGTGGTTGGGGACCCGAACAAGCTAGCGGGCACTTAAGGCAACCTAAACAGGAAATCTCTTCAGTAGACCCTGAGAGGACGGGAAATACAGGATTCAGCTGTGAAATTTGAGATAAGAATGTGAGTTAGCCTTATCTGTGGTCTTAGCTGGACCCCTTTCTGATAAAACTGGTCCGAAGAACAGGAGTAGCAGCAGACAGGAGATTTAATGTATATTCAATATTGGAAACAACTAAACATAAAATAAGCATCATTACTTTTCGGTAGTTTATTTTAGCAAATCACAAAAATACAACGAAGATTTTATATAGATCCATTGCACACAACTGCATTAATTTTATTTGAAAAATGTAATATTGCGTTTGGACCAGACTGATACAAAATGCCAGCCTAAATTTCCCATTACAGACCAAATAAAAAAAAAATAGAATAGTATTGAAAAGTTGTTTTATTTAGTTATCTTATTTCAGTAGATTAATTCACAAAGTGAAACATATATAAAATAATTACACAGAGTGATGCTTTCAAGCCTTTATTTCTGTTTACTGTGAGCAACACCACTGTGAACCAGCCACAGAGTCTTGTATATGCTTTGCTTCTATGCTGTGGTTAATCCCTTGTAAACCATTTGTTACCACACTTTTCCTTCCACTTAACCTTCTATTATTATGTTTGGACACAACTCTTTGTGAACAAAGCTTCAACCTCTTGAGCTATCGCTGATTGTCTGCTGGACTACTCCCAACTATCTGTCTTCTCTATGGTTATATTTACTGAATTTTAAATCTTTTTTTTATTATTCAGCTGAAAATGTGAGAGCACTATAAGATAAGGATTACACTGACTGAGGTGGCAACATGCAGAGGACATTTCCTGTCCTCGTCGTTCACCTTTTAGCCCTGCCTGCTGGGAACTTGCTGACGTCCTCACCTTCATGCTATAAAAACTTTGATATTCTCTTACCTGCTATGCAAACAGGCTACAGTCAAGCTGAATCAGTGACTGCTGGGCTGGTTGACTCGCTGTGGCTGCTGTATAGGCAGAAAGATAGATCTTCTTTCTTGACAGACTTATCAGCATCCGTCATATTTTCATCCAGGGGCTGCAGGAGACTCGATGCTTAACCCTTATATTTTAGCTTAGTTACTCAGGGTCAGATACCTGCAAGTAGCAGAAGCTTGCTGACATTACTCAGTACATGGCAGTTAATTAATAGAGTGTGCTAATGGGGAGTCATGATGATGGTGGGCAAATTGGAGTGTGTTCTGTTCAAATCGATAATTATAAATTGAAGTGACATTTTACAATCAGTTGTGCAGAAATTGGATCAGTCACTTTTCCTCCAACACCTCTGACATGTGAGCTGTAATTTTAAGTCTGATGAGTAGACTTATTCATGTGCACTGAATGCATCATAACAAAGAACTTCCACCATTTTAGGTCTTTAAATGCATCAATCAACAACATACACATGGATGCATTTTTTAGTTCAATAAAAATCACATAAAGTTTTGGGTCATATGCTTTATGGCATAATCAGAGACAATATGGTCATGTCTACATTTTTATTTTGAGTCAAAAGCACCATCTCAATCAAAACACCTGCAGGACTTTTTTCTATTTTATGTTTTACACTTCTTAGGAAACAAAATCAGGACTAGCAGATTAAACCTCAGAAAAATCCAAGATATAAAAGCTGCAGGCAACTGTATTATTAACTGTACCTTCACTCACTTTATCTTAAATAAAGTGAAGGTTTATTTTAAATGTTGCATTTTAATATGTCTATGTTGGAAAGACTTAGCATTTTACTTTGCACTGAAATAAACTGGTCTTTCATATATTCCTTGTAAATCTTTGCTGAATCCAGAGGCTTTTGACGACTGCAGATTGGTTCATTGGGGAAAAGAGAGGCCAGACAAAAGGCCATTTGTGTTAAAGGTCATATATAGAGGTGGTGGCATTTAGACTGCAGGAGGTTTGCACTTTGTCCAACATCAAGATGGGTAAATGGGAACAAAAGTTGAGTTTTAAAATATTTGTCAAAGAACAAATGGATGCAAAAAAACTCAGCTAAATTTAGCATCAGTATAACATTGAATTTCTTAAACATCCTTCTAAATGCCCAAAGTTAAACATTAGCCATGCTAAACCCACACAATACCTTTTAGTGTGTTTGACTGCTCAGAAGTGCTTAGTGTGTGAATAAGCACCAGCTTCTAATCAAATAGTCCTGAGACTTAGATATTCATATCAAATGAGGAAGTGATAAATATTTTAGTTCAAAGAAATGAAGGAAGCCTCCAGTCCAATCATAGCTCAGCTCTTAACTGCTAGATAATGAATTTTTTAATCAGAAGTAAGTTTGATTTAATTGCATTAATGTTTTCTCAACACATTAAGATGTTTAAGTTCTAGATAAAGTAGGTATTGCTGGGTTTCAGACATGTGACCCGGATGAAGCGCGAAATTCAAATGGAGGGCCGGAAGTGGATTTCTCCGATTCAAAACAAAGCAAAATTGGTCACAAGGAGTACACTAATGTCCTAAATAGGCTGGAACGGACGAGGCATCTCGAATAAAATACGTGTATGTTTAAGATTTGATCCGTATTGTCTCTGCAAAAAAGACTTCTCTTCTAATCTTCAGGATTTACCTGGTGTCGAGGCGATCGACATAACTATCTGGAGCTGCAGACCTCATATTATATGTACAATGAGACAGAAGAAAGTTTTCAAAATCCTGGAGAATACAATCATTTAGTTTCAAGTTGGGTCAAATTTAAGATCAAAAGAAGCATTAGATGGCTGTCGGCTTGTTTCTCCTGGGTGAATTGTGCTATTTTAAGTAATTAGTCTATGATAAGGATCATATCGCTAACAACAAACTAGCCCATGTTATTTCTATGAGCTTGGATCTGCCTGTAAATAATTTATTTAGCTTCTGTAAACACCCCCATGTTCATGTCTGACAGGAAGCATGTGAGGGAAGAATCACAGCTCACTGTGACTGTATGGCTGGGCAGGTTATATTTAATTTATTTAGTTTTTTGTTTTTTTAGCACAAAGTGCCGCTGAATAAACATTATCTTTTCTGTCCGTGACTTGGCACTGAGCTAGCTGCTAACAACATTAGCACTCTGAGGACAACCACGCTAGGCCATAAAAATAATCTATCTGACCTTACATATGAATGCTCGTCTTTCTAAGTAACTGTCCGATAAAACATCTGAAAATACAATTTAAACGATGCCATCGTTGCTTGTTAGAAAGTGGCGCTGCAAACTCTGGCTTTGTTAGTTTCCGCACCTCCTGTTTTTAGCTGTAGATTGTTGATCCACTTTTCTCCTCTTTTTTCGGTAAGTTTTTTAAAATGAACTCCCTTCAAAACACGAAAATAACGTTTATCTTTCTCTCTATTAGAACAGACGTTAGACATTTAGATGCTGGACCAACAGAAACAAATGGGCTGCATTTACTTCTGGCCTCCATCCTCATTGGGCGACGTCGGTGCTACGTCACCTGAAACCCAGCAATTTGATGTACAACAATACTCATTAAATTAGAATATGAAGCCAGATGAGGTTCATTTTTATATTGCTTCTCCGTTATAAATTAGAGCTTCAGATTGATACGTTTTTCTACGTTTTGAGGTGAACAGGGAAGCCATGAGTTCTCATCTCCTTCCATAAGATAACCTTCTTTTCTAAGAGCGTTTTCATGTGTCATACTGCCTCAGCTCACACTGTGTTATCGTCATAATAATCCATGCAGACAGTGCTGCAGCATGAGAGTGCATGCTGATATAATATATCAGCATGGATTGACAGGCTGTGACTGATGAACAATCAGATTACCTCCCCATTAATGTGGAAGTGACTAACACTCCTACACATCTACACACACGTGAAAGATGTTGCTATCATGTTTGACTCCCAGAAAAACAAGATTGATTCCCTTAAATCACTCACCTACCAGGAAATCCTTTCAGATTCTCTAGGGGATTTTGTTAGTTTAGTAGTGACTGCTTGTTTTTGTTCTGTTTAAGGTGCCTAAAATGGCACCAAAAGAATAAAGTTGTTTTCCTTTACTACAACTCAACTCAGTCGAGTCAAAGAAAAGTAAATTTCAAAATTGAGCTCATCTGAACTATCATTTTATGCTAATTTTCTATGTAGGTCTCATCCCTTCTTTTCATGCCTAATAAATCCAAACTTGCTGCTGATTTCTTCCTCACCTTTTAAATTTGCTAATGAATGCTATGTCCACCAGATCCTTTTTTTGTTTTAATTTCCCCCTTCCTGTCTCCTACATCACAGGGGAAAGAAAAGGGGCTGTGGATTTGATGGATGGTTTTGACTTTTTATTGTTCCTTTTCTGTTGAAACCTGGCACACACACACGCCAAATCGAACACACATCGATATAATTTCAATCAGGCGACACTAATTCACACAGCACGTTTAAGGACTCAACACCATCTCAGATAACGGAACTCTCTTAAATGCCATATATTTCTGAAACAAAGAACAAGCGTGTCTCTTAAATTCACATTTGCATTATTGAATCACACACAAACACAAAAACAAGAAAAACTGCCAGTTTGAATAGCACTGTAATAAAAAATGCAATTGCAGCTTTTCTTGTTTCTGCCTCTGTGACACTAATACCTGAATTGGCAGAAACTCTCACCACCCATATTTTTCATTTTTACTGAGGCGCAGGACGCTCAGCGTGAGCTGATGGAGTTTCACTCATCAAGGCTGAGCCTTGCTTTGGTTCTTGGTTGCCTCAGAGTTATCTCCACTTTACAAAACTCTTTTCACACTTCACTTTCATGCTGTTCCAGCACCAAGCAGCAAAGTCTGTAATGAGCCATTTGTCAAGGCCGAAAAGTGTCAGCAAAGTGTGACTTTTTCATTGTTTTCTTTTTTCTTTTTTTAACAAAAGAAGTACAGTTCAGTGTTGGTGGCCATATCACACAGAGAGTAACAGAGCAGCAGGTACCAGCAAAAGCATAAAACAAGAAGGTGAAACAAATAATCGGATTAAACAAACTGGTGACACAAACATCAAAAACCTGTCCCTGTTTTGTGTTTATCTGTAAACACTGTCATCAGTAGGAAGTTGTAGATCCTATAATTCTGCTGAAGTTAGAGTAAAACCTGGTTTCCCTGCTCCTGATGAGCAGCTCATCACAGCCCATTAAATGTTTTCACCATTCAGGTCAGCTGAATTTGAAGTCACTCTGGACAGCAGCTCTTGGGGATACAAGCCCACAAGCAATCAATACTGAGAACAAGAGGAGCTGTGGGGGCAAGATACAGCAATGATTAGAGATTAGAGTTGGTGAATAACTGGATGAAACCTGGAAGAGTCTGACTGATTGAGAAATGTTTTAAAATTAACTCTGTGTCAGCTACTTCTCAAATTTTTGAGAGCTGTAAAAGTGAACCACGTTTTTAAATTAGATTATTTAACTTAACATAATAATAGGTCCTAAACTAGTTGTCTGTTTTGAACCTCTGCAGCTGTAATTACATCTTCATTATATCGCTTAAAGGAGACGCCTTTTTTTGCATAACTTGTTCATTTATTAGACTTCTAAAATGAAGTTATTAAAATGTTCATACTGAAACTGGAGGTTCCATCGTTTGCCTCTTTATTGATGTATTTGCTTCTGTAGTTCAGCGAATCAGATCATAAAACAAATTTTAAAGTCAAAAACCGGAGTAAATACAAAGCACAATTGTGTTTTTTTTTGTTATTTCAACCAATTAGTGAAACCTAATAGCCCGTTGTTCAGGACTGTGATAATCTTGTGGAGGACATTTTGTCCGCTCTTCTTTGTAGGACTGTTTGGCCAAAGTCTGATAAATTGGAGGATTTTTCGAGGATGAACGTCCTGATTATGGTCATACCACACAATCTAAATCTGGTTTAAGTTCAGACCTTGATTTTTCCACTCTAAAACCTTCATCTATTTATTTACTTATTTAAACATTAAGAGAAGAACTGCTTCTCTTAATGCTTGTAATTCTTATTTCATTTCAGCTGTGATCTTAAGATTTCAGCTTAAGATCACAAACTGATGATCCAGATTCTCCTCCATAATTTCCTGGTAAAGAAATCAAGCTTCTTTTAATTATGGAAAATTGTCCTTTATGATGTTCTGTACAATGTTTCAACAGAATGAAACAATTCTGTACTTTAAAATACTTAATAACTTAGTATTTTAGGACAGACATGTAATCTTATTTTTGTGTATTTGAGAGTTGAGGGTATATTTCTGTATGAGTGAGAAAAGTTGTGAAGCTGAAACAGCAACTGTCTTGTTGATGGGTCAGGTGGACCATAGGAAGGTTTTATTTAACACTTCAACAGTTGCTAAACGGGAAATAAAGCCTTGGCAATGGTTTCTGGTACACAACAATACTGGCTCTGTGGAAATTACTTTCATCAGTGTCAATTTGCTCTTCTGCTGTTGTGGAATAATTGATGCTTATTAAGCTGCAAGGGTTTTCCACAACCTGCGACCGGAGATAATACTTGATTAGCTGAAAGAACGCTCCAGAGGGAATTTGGAAATGAGCAATACTTCATTTTGCGCGAGCTGTCGAAGCTGGAGGCAACAGCAGATGCGAGCAAAGATGATGAACTTTGTTCGTACATTCGAAGTGGGCCTTCAGTTCTCTGTCTTTGCGAGAGCAACATGAGAGCTTTGTAATTTGAGTCGGGAGAGAAGTGAACAGGAATGATGAGAGGAGGCGGAGAAGATGGAACAGGAAAGAATGATGTGTTTTTCTGGGAGCAGGAAGGCTGGCTGAAGGGACTGAAGCCCCAAACCTCAGTGGGAAACTGGAGGCTCCGGTGACCAAACTCCCACTGGTGTTTCCTGTAATTGGTCACCTGGCTGTTTTGCTGTTCGCTACTTCCAGTCGATACTTAGCAGTAATAATCTTCCTCCTATCTGCTCTCATTCCTCTGTCAGTGCAGAAAGCGTGTGGGGACTGAATATTTATTCACACACTCAGTTGTATTAGCAGAGGCTGAGGAATATACTCTGCTGGGAGTTCATTTGGCTTCATTCCCTTAAATAAACTCTCCCTCTATCTGACATTACCTGCAGTGGTAAAATAAGACCAGAGAGTGATGCCGTAGACTTCATTATGTGAACTTGCATATCCTCTGACCTCACAAGCAACCTGCAAACGAAATGATCCTGCCGTGTGCGATCAGCCTTAAACTCATGTAATTGTCCTGGGTTTTATAGCTCATCAGTTCCTTCACAGTCTGCAGGATAAGTCTGGAGCTTATCCTACAGTCTCTCAACCCATATACACGTCACAGGACATTATTGCCATCCTGTCTTCAGCTTAGTTGCCACAGCACATAAAAACTGTAATTAGAGTCTCGGCTTAGTTTTATTTTCAGCTAAGTTAGACCAGAGAACCACGTAAAATAAATTGCTTTTACACCTTCTGTCTTCTCATCTTTTATCTTTGTCCATTTGTCACCACTCTCCTTCACAAACACTCGTCATATCTGATAGCAGGTTCTGTCTCCAAGGCCTTGTTGGCAACAGAAATATCAATGATATTGCCTTTGTCCTCACATCCATGTTTGTCACTGGTGAAGTGACAATGACGGAAAGCTGTTTCCGTTTTCCTCTAACTGCTTTCCATCTCCTCTGGCATCTTGCTGAATTTTATTCCCACTGTCTCTTGCTATTTTTCTTTGTGTCCAGACGGTCCTTATTGATCGATTTTGTCATTCGAAATTTAAACGTATCATTCATGCTGGAATGTTCCAAGATACTTTTGTAAAAACCTTTTTCATTCGTCTTCTTCCAGGGCAGCTGGAAATTGCACCACCTACTGCAGCCCAGTTGAGATATGGTAAGTCTATTCTCCTCTTTCTTCTGGAAGATTATGCAAAATGTGGCGATTTATGAATTTGTTTACATAATGAGCTCCTCTAAATCAGTCCTCATTGTTAAATCATGAATTAACTATGATAAACTGATTTTTTTCCAAAGTCTCTTAAGAGCATAAAGTAGGCAAAAATATGTTAAAAAGCAATTAATTATCCCTTAATCTGAATAAATTCAGGAAAAGATGACACTCAAAGTCATTTCTGAAACCTTGGAACTCCAGCAAACCACAGTGAGAGACATTTCTCACAAAGACATAAGACAGTGATAAACCTTCCCAGGAGTAGCTGGCCCACTAAAATTATCCCAAGAGGACATTGATGAATCATCAAGAAGCTCATAAAGTAACCCAGCGTAGCTTCTAAAGCTCTGTAGACATCAGTGTCATCAAGTAAGGCCAGTGTTCGTAATTCATCAGCAAGAAAGCGACTGGCAGAAAATTGAATCCACGGGAGAGTTGCTGACCAAATGTAAATCAAAGGCCCATCTTACATTTGTCAGAAAACATCTTGGTGATCACCTATCTCTGAAATAAGACAGATGCTCAATAGGGGTCCAATCTAGACAATTGAAGGGCTATTTGGGATTAGTGAAATGTGTTTTTCAGCTGTGGTTGAATGCTTAGCTGAATTTGTGAGCACAAAGTTAAAGGATCCATGAGCTATGACTGAGATTAAGCTTTCTGAAACTAGGCAGCAAGCGTCACACAAAGATGCCCTGGCAGTCTTGATATTTCATTATGCTCTAAAGACTAAAGTTCGCAGCATTCAGCAAACCAGCACTACTAGTAAATTGAACCCACTTCATGTTTTACACCAAGTATGGTGGAGTTTTCTGTTAGAATTAAATTTTTTCTTTGGGTAAATGTAAAGCTGGCTCATATAAAGTAAAAGCTTTATAAAATATAAAGCTTTGTCTCATCACTCCAAAGGCAATTTTCCCAGAAACCGTGGGGGTGATCAGCATGCATTTTCAGTTAATCCTGGGTAACTTTAATGTGTTTTTCTGTGAATTGTGGAGTCTCTCTGAGTCTTCTTTCATGGAGCCCATTACAGTTCAAAATGCGACAGATGGTCAAATCTGATGCCTTCTCGTCAACCTGGAGTAGCATTTTTTGCATCTTCGTCTTGTGAGATTATCTACAGTCCCATCAACATTAAACATTAAGTTGTGCTCACAGAAAAATTAAGCATGAAGTGGTTTGTAAATGCTCTAGTAGCCTTTACATTTATCATGGATATTGATTAAAGAGCACATAACACCAACAAACCCTGCAGCATGTTTGTTCCCTTTAAGTGGGAAACCCCTCTAATACCAACAAGTGTCACAATCTTTAGGACTTAAGAGTTTTTTGCTTTGTAGTTTTGATCCATTTCATTTAAGGTTTGTTTTTCCCATGTCAGAGTCTTGGTTGTCCACGTCCCAGTGTTTCTGATTTGTTCTGTTAATTAAAACCATCTTTACTCATCACACTTGTTGTCTCAGATCTGTAATGGCTCTTCAGTTGAACTGAAACCCAACATACAAGTAAAGACTTTGATGAGAGCATCTCCATAATGCTGAATCAATCTCATAAGAAGATAATGTGTAATTAGAAAAATTTTTTCAATTTTTCCTCACATATAACAGTATTAACACATTCTAAATACATGCAGGTTTGCACAGCTCATTGTTTTTACCTCAATCACTTCGGGAGAAACGAAGCATTGTTTCAATAAGCTGCAGGGGCAAAAACAAATTATTCATGTCTGAATACATTTCCTCTGTGTGATATCTCTTCATGCCTGGAGTTGTGCTTTGCCAAAATAACCCTTTTCCCTGCTGAGACACTTTGCTGAGGAGCCCAGTAAAACTCTTAAACACTGATTCGTCCTGCTGTCTTAACACATCAGCATCAAGCACAGCTACCATCATAATTCACCGCAGCAGGCTTTTGTGTGTTTGATTCTTTCATCAGTTTTTTTTTTCACTTTAGGGAGTTCTTTATGAGCTCTTTGTTTTTGTAACAGCCGCAACAGATTTGCATGGTGGGCCGCGCGTTTCCATACACAGGAGAATGTAAAATGTATATTTTTTTTATATTTCAGATAAAAAAGATGCTTTCAAGAAGATTCTTTGCTCTTTTGCAAAAGAGCAAAGAATTGAGATTATAGGAAGTAGTCCTTGTATTAATATGTGTATTCAAAACAATGGTAATATAAATAAAAACGTTTGTCCAATATAAAATGTTTATTTTTTCTATGTATGGAAACTTATGGCCCACCCTGTAGATTGGACCCTAAGTCCAATCTTGGGATCCATGTCCTGCAGCTTTTAGTCATTCCTTCAACACACCTGAATCAAATGAATGGCTCGTTACCAGGTTTTTGCAGCTGGATGCTGATGTGGAAACTCAGGATCAAAGCTCTCCAGGCACCTCTGCAATAAATAGACGCAAAATGTTGAAATATCAACATGACGATGTTTAAGCTTTTATTAGTGTGAGCCTCAGAAAGAAGAATCAGCTTGTCAAATAATGATGAAATTATGTCAATGGATACTGCATTTTATGAGCTTTTAGATCACCTACAATCTCGTACTTCATGTCTGGATTTCTCCTCTGGCAGAAAGGATTTGGTGAGAAAGATCAAATATTGAGTTTCCAGTGATTGCTCCTCTTCCAGGAGCTACTAATATGGATAATCAGGGGAGAAAAAGTGCAGTGGACAGAATAAATACGTTGATGAAAGTTCAGCCCGTTGGTTGTATTCAACAAAAGGTCACAAGTCGACTGAAATCAATTCACATCAGTCATAAAAAAGAAAAATGTTCACATTTAAGTGCTAAAATCCTCACGGAGTGTGTATCATCTGTGCAGATGATGGGGATTGCTGGTGTTATTGTTTCAGCAGTCGGATTTCATAGGGCGAGGAACCTTAACTACAGTCGCTTAAACATGAATCATAATAAGCTAAGTCAAAGTGGGTCGTGACCTCTTCAAAACTCATTTCACAGTGCCTTCAGAACATGAATCCGTCTGCATTATTGATGGATTGTGCTCTTAGAAGAACATATTTCATGCCCTGCTGACAATGAAGCTGCATCATCTAGTATACTGTTTTGTTTTTTCTTTGAAAACCAAATTCTGGTGCAGTTTTAAAAGACTTATTCCACTGTACATACAAGTTGAACTTACAGTTTCTGAAATGTTTGGTCAGGTTTTGTCAGACTTGCATTGGGATTGAATATGCAGGTTTACCATCACAGTTTAAGACTGCTCTGTATTTTCCCAGCCTGCAGTGAATGCATCCTTCCTCTCACCTCATCCTGTTAATTACTTGCACCTGTGCCTGTCTCTACTGGCTCCCCAGCCTCTTCCCAGATCAGCCGCTGCCTTCTGCTCTCACCTCCCCTTATTCACAGTGACACATATAAAGATTGATCAATTTGAAATACTTTCTACTGTCACTTTTATCATTATTGCAATAACATATCACAAAATATTAATATACTATGTCCATGATGTTGCCCAACAAACCTAAATGATTTTCTTCAGCTGAATATGATTTGCTTTGAGCTCTTGTTTTATACCCAAAGTCACTACGACTTGACCAGGACTGCAAAAGTATAATACAGGAAATGATTGCAATGACCAAAATGTCTCTTCCTGCCAGCTTTTGTGTGATAATATTTTTTGTTTGCTTCCCAGTCCTGCTGCATAATGCCATCCCCTTTGTAGGATTTGGATTCTTAGACAACTGCATCATGATTGTTGCTGTAAGTGTCAGCTTTCTAAAATAGTCCCAAGGCATATTTATGTTTAAATGGACAATGTGTTAACTAAGCATGAATGCATGGAGTTTACAGATTCACTAACTTTAGGTAAGTACATTTCTGTTGAGCAAACATATTCCTGCTGAGTGAGCAGAAAAAAGGGTTTTAGTTGGTTCTTGAATTTCTCCCTGGGGGTGTTTGATCATCACAGGGGATGGTTGTACAGAAAGTTGTTTTCTTCTTATTTCTTATCCTAAATGTAGCTCATAAAAATATAAATGGAAGACATGATAATAAAAATGCATATTTTCTGTTTTTTACTTATCTAGGATTCTCACTTTTTAACAAAACGTAAACCTAAAGTTGGACTGCACTTGGATCCTCCCGAGGTTTTTACTTTAGTTTTTATTGAAGGAAATTAATGCTGCCTGGAGATCCTAGTTTTCTTTTTGCGTCATCCTGGATGAGAAATGACAAACTTGGACATGAAGCTTCTCATCCTATTCTGAAACGAGATTCAAAAAGGCTGTTTAAAGTTTAAGGTTGTGTCTGAGACATGCTGCACAAATCTGAAAGCTTCTGGTTTAGCATACAAAGAAAATAAATAATCCTTCCAGTAATCTGTGTTGTTGTTTCCTCAGGGCACACAGATTGAGTTATCCATCGGTGTGGTTCTTGGCATCTCCACTATGGCAGGTAAAAGATTTGCTTGATCTTTTTTAGATTCTATTCATCCTAATTTAAACATTTTTGAACATTTATCACCTAACATTCATAAAAAAGTAAGCACCCTTCAGAAAGATCTATTGTGGAAACCAGACTATTTCTCAGATACGTCTATAATGATATTCTGTCTGCAGCATTGTCCTTTCGCTCAAAGGCGTGATCCAAGTATCTAAGACCTCATTGTGGAGTTGATGTTTGAAGTTGTTGCTACAGCAGCAATTGATCCACTGATCTTTTGTCTTTCCCACTGAGGGTTTCCGTGTTTCTGTTGTTCCAAGTTTGGTAATCCTCGGCATTCAGGATCATAAGCAGCTGAGACGACAACAAGCAAAGGAACAGACTTTATTTCTCACTTCCACACTAATGTTAAAGCTACAGAACAGATTGTTCAGCTTAACATTCTCTAAATTGAGGTTGTTGATTTCTTTCTGCAGCAGTAGAGAGAAAATTAGATGTTTAGAAACAATTCAATTTGTGTTTGTTATTTGAGTCTGTTTCATAAATTACTTCATTCTTTTATTAAAATTATTCCTAAAGTTTAGACTATCTGAATGTTTTATGAAACTTGTTTTGTGAAAATGAAACTGGTTATATTTTGTTTTCTCAAAGTGTCCAGAGAATCAATAGTAATTGTTTATCTTGAACTTTAAACCCATGACCTCAGTTTCATTAGCATGTTTTAATGACATTGCCAGGAGAAACGCTACACAATTAGCCTTCATCAGCGTATGGCTATTCTGTAATTACTCCTCTCTCCTCGCATTTTCTGCAGCTGCTGCTCTTGGCAACCTGGTATCTGATCTGGCAGGACTGGGGTAAGAGTTGTACATATGCATGCAAGTCACAGATGACAGTATACTGACCAAAGCTAAACATACTAAGAGCAGGAGGTGATATAAAGGCATCATTAACCAATTCTAGTGTAAACATCTATGCTTTGTTTGATGATTGTGTCACAAATATGGATTCTTTTTTTTTGTCGCATTAGATTTATGTGTCTAATGGAAAGAAAATATATTTAAAAAGAAATATGCTAAGCACTTAAAAAGTATTACTGTATATCAGAAAAAAAAATGATATGGATTCATGATTTCAGAAGAGCTCTTAAGACTGACTGTGTTGCTCTCAAATGTAAGAAGCTCATTGTTTGCATTTCTTTATGCCAAGTGAGCTTGCTAATATTTTTAGCGCCCTCTAGAGACAACATTAGACCATGACCGTCATAAAACATTAATGTTTCAGGCATCAACAGTCTTCTCGTGTTTGTTTATTCTTATTTAAAAAATAAGAATTGAAGGCAATGTGAGGACGTGGGTCGTGCTGTTGCACTTTATAGCTGTCAGCTTGATATATTAGTCGACTCGTCTGAGACTCTCAGCGGACAGGCATGGTTCTGCTGTCATTCAATCACATGACAGACAGAGTTCGGATGGTCAGTTTGTCAAGGTGAGACTTGATGGACCTGCCTGAGTTCATTTTTCTGTTCCAGTTTTGATGGATTTGTGTCAGTGTGTGTGAAGGCTTTTTATCAGTTTCTCAGTGGACTGCTTTAAACACTTCAATTCATTTGCATAACAGGCTGCTTTTGTTTCAATGACAGCAGGTTTCAAGTGTGGGCTTCTGACTAACAGAAGATCTTCACATTAGCTCCTCTGAGTCACTGGTCCTTTAATGGCAGCTCAGAAGGGGGCCAAGTTAAGTCATTAAACCAAGAACAAAAAAAACACAACTATGTTCAATTTTATTAGTTACTGATAGCATAGCTAATTTGATCTAAAGTTACTCAGATTCCTGTGCTTTTAAGTTGCACATACAAACATGGGAGATAAATATGTTATAAATTGCTTTTTTCTTTTATTCCTTTTCTCCTCACTTCTTACTAGGAGTGTTCTAAAATAATATTTTAGTAATCGAACACTCTATAGAATATTTTTATAATTATCCGAGGAATCAGATCTCTCTCTGCTCCAAAGCCCGTGACAATGCGATTACAATACCAAAAAAGCTGTCGTACTCCAACCACTGCAACAATCCTCATTTGTTCCCCAAACCCCGACAAAACGCTGCACAACTCCACACCATGCTGCCAGCACTTCACAACTCATAGGCGGAAGTGAGAGCGCTGCCAACCACAAATAGTAATCCGTCCGGAACACGGTGCGCTACGTAATAAAACATAATTTAACAAAGCTTCGTGGCAAATTAATTTTAATAATCGAAGTACTTGAATCATTCGAGGAGTGTTACTATTTAACAGTTTTCCTCTTTAGCGTGCACTGCTTGCCGCTGCTCTTAAATGGCTGGACATATTTTACTTAAACAGACAAAGATAATAGTTTCTTTCATTCTGTAAGCTGACAATCTACACCAGCAGTAAATTGTGGGGTTACACTGATCAAAGATATTGTAGTAAATTTCCAGTCATTTATTTTCTAAACCTTTGACCTGTCAATACTGAGTTTATCAGATTGCAATAAACTCAAAATTCTGCGTACTTTCTGCACAAATTGAAAATGTGTCTGTTTGCAAAGCAAAGATTTTCTCAACAAGAGGGTCAATTTACAGAGCTGTACCTCTGATCACTGAAAATATCACTGTAAAATCCTGCAGGTTTTGTCACAGCAGAATTAAAAATGGTTACAGCATGTCTCATTTCTCTTGCAGCTCTGTTTGATTCTTGTGCATCCTAAAATGTGGACATGCGCCATATTATGAGATACTGATTTTCTTCAAAGGTGTCTTCAGCAGCCTTTATGTTGTAACTGATTAGCATTTATCTATATTATGATCAGAGTTGATGTCACACTGTGTTTTGGAGTGAGGGAGAGCATTTGGTGCAGTTAGTGAAGTCTAGTAAAACTCTTCAGCATCTTATATTGGGAAGTACGGTTAGGATCACCAACTGTAAATATAATCTATTACTATTCCCTCTGGAGATAGACTCATCATAAGCTGGATATAAAACGGGCCATAGTTGACATTGACATTTTTTCATGCTTGTGATGAGTTGAAACTGTTTCCACCTGAAGCATAATTACTTCATTTAATTATCCTAAATGAAATAATCAACAGATGGAATAAAATACTGCATGTTTGGACAAAGCTTCTAGGTTTCAGTTTTTGCTGCAAAAGCTCAAAGTGTCTGGTGTGGTTTTAAACTCCCTGCTTTGTTGCATTTATCTTGGTAAATAAGCAGATAGTCTGTGGAATATAACGATGTTTAAGATTTGTAAAAACAGAGTTTTCAGTGAAAATACGACTTTATGTCAATTTTGTCAGTATTTAGTGATCACATCCTTCATCACCTGTTTTCCTCAGATGGTGGCTGAGCTCAGCTTGTCTCTTTCTGTATGTCTTCATCTATGTTGGGACCTGTGGTGAACAGCCTGTGCTACTCTAATCCACATATGTTCTGATTTGTTCATATAGACCTCATGTTCCCACATGCTCATCTCCTCAGTGCATGTTTCCATTGACAGATGGCAGAAATTACTCCACTAATACTCTATAATTTCGCTCATGAGTCATTCTGACCATTCGGGCTCTTTGGTAGCGATGCTGCCTCCCGCTACCTCCTGGCTTCTCTTCCTCTTTGCATTTCTTATGGACACAATGCATCAGTGGCTTTCTGGGGCAGACAGTCCAGACAGCAAAGCATTATTGCACTCAGCCACGTCTGACAAAACGAGATGAAAACTCAGGGCTCCCATTAGTAAACTCTGGGGAACAAGCGGGAGCCAATGGATTCTTTCTTGACCCAGAAACATTAACTTTCTGTTTCATTTCATGGTCCATCCACTGACCTGATGCTGAACATGTTTTACCATCATTTGGACTCACAAAAAGTAGATCCATGGCACAGAAACAACAAAGTTGTTCCATTGCTGAGATTTTATTTCTGTGCAGCAGCTGATAAAGGATGATCATGTTTTATTCATGTATTAAAGTCTATTGGTCTTGTGATATATTGTGTTTATCTTTTGGGTCTCAACATAAAAAATTTAATAAAATCTTTATGTATAATTTATCTTGACAAGGAGTTGGGAAAGATATGGTACAATTTGACACTTTATTGATGATGTCACTAATCTAGTTTAATGATTAGCTCAGTTAATAAATAAAAAAAATAATCCTGCTCAGTTAGCACTTTTGCCTTGAAGCATTAAGGTCTTGGGTTTGAATCCTGGTCTGGGGTCTTTCTGCATGGAGTTCTTTCTGTGCATGCGTAGGTTCCCTCTGCCCACAGTCCAAAGACTTCACTGTTAGGTTATTGATCTCTACAAATTACCCGTAGGTGTGAGTGTGTGTGTGTTACTCTCCGATGGACTGGCGACCTTTCGCCTCTTATCTAACGACCGCTGGAGAGCGGCACCAGGAGCCCTGCGATCCTGCAAGGATGAGTTGATATATGCATGGATGGTTTTCATTACTTGCAGTTATTTTACCTGTGTTTAATATGAGGAAAACATTCTGAGGATGAATGAAATCCGAGTGAGATATGTCAGAACAGCCATGACGCCACCTTTGGACCTCTGCAGGTGCAGTTCCTTCACTTCTGTCTCTGATAATAACACTGTTAATGGAAAATTGTAGGATTTATTATATAGTCTCTCCAGTTTTCAAGCTGCTTTTTGCTTCTCTGTGAACAACCTCTCATGTTGAAGAATGGTTCTCAGCAAAGGCATTCAGGAAATGTCATCATCTCATGATCAGTGTAGGTGCTGCTGTTGTATTTCGTCTCCTGAGTGTTTTTTTTTATGCTTGAGCAAGTGTGTGGCGTATTAGACTGAATATGATTGTGCAAAAATGCTCAATTTCTTGTGGATGTGTTGAGAGCTAAAGGACAAGTTTGCATTTATGGAACAAAGTGGTACAGAATCAGTCCTAAAAAGTTAATCTCTTAAATATTTCTGCATAACTTGATGACAGTCGATGGCTCTCTCAGTCCTGTCTCAGCACCAACGGCTCCGCCATCGTCTTGTCAGACGCAGCGCTCGCTGCTATCAGTCCTCCAGCTCGACAGCTCCAGCTGCAGCTTATTTGTGTGAGCAGTGAACTGAGAATCCATTAGTCCCAGTCACTGATCCAACCCCACAGTAACAGTACGTCAGAATATTCACTCAGATTTCTGCTGCTTCTAAAGCACAGATTCCATCACTCCTGGTGACTGTCCATAAATTTGGTTATAATGATCTGCTATTGTGTTTCTGTTGCTGGGTTTTGGTATGCATGCATGTTGCCATATGAGTGCACATTTAAGCTGAACAGCTTAGGCTTGATCAGAAAGTAGTTGATCAGAGCAGGTTCTGAGTTACTTCAGCATTTCTGTGCAGAGAACCTCTGAAGTTTTCCTACAACTAAAAGGTTCTGGATAAACATCTGACAGAAATGTCCCTCATTAAAGATTCCTGGAAGTTTTAAACTCTAGTCTCACTGTTATTCTGGCTGAGATTCAGGAATTTCTCCCAGCTTTAAATCTTGACCTGATTTATGATTTGTCATCACTTTCACTTCAGACTCCCATTTGTGTCCTGAATTGTGGGACCTCATAAACACAAACATGTGTCTCTTTATTTCTTGTGTGTTTGACTGTCCTGAACACATCTGAATGGCGGCTAAAGCCAAAACCAGACACTTGAGCTCAGGATGAAAGAGGTTTTGGGTTTTCCGTCTGATATTATCTTGATATTCTTGACAAAACTTATTGTAAAAACCAAAATGTAGAATTCTGGAGAAAATGTCTTTTTTTTCATATAAACATCCAAACTAGATCAAATATGATATTTACTCTTTCTCCTTTCCATAACCTCTACACATTGCAACAATACATCTTCAGCACCATGTTTCAGATGCATAAAAAACAGAAAACCTGTCGAGTGTCAGAGTTCATTATTTATATCTCAACACAAAATGATTTAGAGCTTCACACCAGATGAAACTAATAACACGGTTAACAGTTCTGAGTGATTTTTATGTCCTGCATATATTAATATTTTCCAATCGGGTTTTCCTCTGCCAAGTAATTTAACACACCAAAATGAATTTATTGATACTCTCCAGGCTTCCTTTCTGATTTCTTCCTCATGTCGACATCCAGCTGCATTTCTGACAGGTGATGGTCACAGTGAGAATTACAAGTAGGGAATGGCATTATTATTACAAAATCCTTCAAGTCTCCTTTTTTCCTTCTTCTCTTTAGGCTGGCAGGTTACGTGGAGGCCTTGGCATCTCGACTTGGCATGCAGATTCCCGAGCTGAGTCCAAAGCAGGCGGATATGTGGCAGACCAGGGTCAGCTGTCACACGGTTTGTATCCCAAAGTCCCTTTTGTTAAAACACATCACATCAAAAAAATATTCCACTTTAGAGTTTGTTTGGAAAATATTGCAAATTTTTGGGGACCTTTCTCCTTTAGGACCAAACAGGCATTAAAGTCTCCCATTTTGGGTAGATTGCCTTGACACATTTTTGGGTTTTGCTTCTTGTCTGCAGGGTAAAGCCATTGGTGTGGGTATCGGCTGCATCCTCGGCATGTTTCCTCTTCTTTTCTTTTCTGATGATGACGAGAAGAAGGAAGGACAGACTCAGACGAAGGATGAAGCCCCACCTGCTCCAACAGGGAGCAGCAAAAACTGACCAATTCAAGACGGATACTCTTTGTAGTCCTGAAGAAAACCTATCTGTTTGTGAGACTGACTGGTCTGTCGTCACCGTCTGCAGAGTATGAGAACGGACTGTTCTCCAGACTCTTCCCAAGAACCAAACTGTCAGGCTATTCTGAGGAGGATTTTACATGAGATATTCGACAAAAGCACAGAAGACTGGTTATGTATTGGGAGAGTCCAAGGCTGCTAAATCATAACACCTACTGATACAGAGCCTCCCCTCTGCTTTAAGTCTGCTAAATCACTTCATTGTTAAGCACAGACTTTATATCATGAGAGGCCGCTCAGCTGATTGAAAGTTGAATGACTGTTCAAAACGTTGCAGCAGAGTTTGCACCTAGTTTAAAGACACTAATATTCCAATATAAGCTTAGTTATATATTTTAGCATCCAATTATCGACTCATTTAGTTTATTTCCGTTACCGTTATGGTTTTGTTATATCTTATGTTTCCCAATCAGCAAATAAGTCCAAAGCTCTGTTACAGTTAGGCATCTCATAATTTACAGATTCTTTTTTTATTTAATTTTATTTACATATGACTTGCTAAAGCAGTAATCCGTGCGCACTAGCTAAGTACAACCTTTGAAAGGTTTCAGAGGCAGTTCAAAGAGAGTGTTGAAGTAAAGAAGTGAACTGAGGTGAGCTTATATCTGTCTTGAATATGGCTCCAAAACTATTTCATTCATCTCCTTCAGCCTGGAGTTAGATGGCTCTAATTCGCTGTTTCCTCCTGTACCTCAGTCATAGTTTGATCTCTGCTGCCCTCTGCTGGCCAACGCACGACTGACGTTTTCTTCTTGCCTCTTCACAGGCCCGACTCATGATCAGTATTTGATCTGATGTCGATTATCGTTTCCCTCAGCTTAAAGTTAACTAACTAGATATTTAACATGTTTTTATGTTGTTGTTGTTTTTTTTGCACATCATGTCCATCTCTGGAAGTTGAAATTGAAGGAAGCAACCAAATACAGAGCTGTAAAAAAATATTTGCCCCCTTACGGAGTTTTTCATCTTTTGTTTTTTTGTTGTACTTAATTTTAAAAATATGAAATACTACTTGATTAAAGGCAAAAGGGTGTTTCAAATGATTAGATTTATTGAATGTAAGAATCTATCATAACTAAGCGGACTTCCTGTGGGATAAGTAACCTCTCACTTGTCACATTACAAACTAATTTTAACTAACTTTTCTTTTGTAAAGTTGAGGATAATTTACTCACAGACACTGTCAGATTTAGAATTAACAAATAACTTAAATAAAACATGTCTGAATCTTGATAGAAAATATCGGGCCATTGGTTTGTGGCTTTGAGATGAAAATTTTAATTATGTAGAACGGTATTTATCCAAAGCACATCAGTCAGGGAACTGATGCTCAAAAACCCTCAAAATGTGACTGATGTAAACAATTTGGCCAGTTATCACAAGAAGAAACCTGAAGCTATTTGTAAGGGGGCAAATACTTTCATACAGCACAGTAGTTCTGTTAAAAACTATATTTATTTTTCTTTTAATATTTATATTGTGTTATTGTTTCCTGGAAGAAAAAAAATACATCCAAAGCGGAGTATTCATGCACAAAACCCTTCTAGGCAGAAGGAGATTGGAGCGGCTGCTCTGTGTTGCAGCCTTTGATTGAACTGACTAAATGCTGTCTGTGTATATAATACAAATCCTGACAAAACATGAGAGTATGTGACTGTTTTAGTTTAAAATAAACAAAATGTACAGAGAAATATAAATATTTATGTAGCTTATACATTTCCGTTTTGCATGCGTAGATAAGTGTGCATCTCCCCTCAGGTTGGTAGTGAGATATGAATGATGAGGGATCAACAGGTGGGATTTAATCAGCCAGAACTCTAACATGTCCAGGATTTTGTTTTTGCTCCATACTTTTGTGGCCCCTGATCACACACATAATTTTTTATGGTTCATTTAGTTTAAAATGAGCCAAAATGTTGTATCAAGCAAGAAAAAGACAGCACAGTGGTTTATGGCTGCACTAATGATGCATGCTAGAAAATAATATTTTTGTTTTATGTTGTACGCCGACTGGCTTAGTGGCCTTGTTTACTTTGAAAACTTAAACTACATGGTTGGTCTAATGGTCGGAGAGTGTTGCCTTTTTTTCAGTAAACCATAAATGAAGGTAATGAATTTGGCGGAAGATATTTTTCTTGCATTACAATTTAATTACAATTTAACTTCAGAAAATCCTGTAACAGTTCCCATTACTTTACTTTAAAGAGAAGAGTTTTGCATACCCTGATTAAACATTTGATTTTATTTTGTGCAGTGGAAATATTTTCGAGCACAGGAGACGTGACTACATTGTTTTATAACTTTTCGTAAAAATTGTTTCCTTCTGTTAAAACTGCATATCTTACATATCCAAAATTCCCCTTCAAAATTTGCTGTGTATATGTATGTATTAAAAGAAAACTATCAATCCATCAATTTCCTTACCTGGTGAGTTCTGTTCTTGATCCTGTCTCATGGACAAAGAAAACATGATTATGAGGGGAAAACTATACAAGATAAAAGCATGAGTCTTTAAGTTGATCAAGACAATGTATGAGTACAGATTTTACCCATCTGCATTTAAAAGCACAAATTTTCAAGTAAAACTCCAGTAAGGAGTGCAAGTTTTGATAATCTCTCCAACTGGAACTGATTGGACATTGACCAATCAAACTGGCTAATCAGAAGAGAGACTAGTTTTGCTGCATTTAAAGACCCCAGGACATGGAAGATCTCCGACTTTAATTGGAGCTACCATGTGATGGTGTTTATTTAATGCAGAAACAAATTAGAATAAGATTGATCTGTTTTGCCAGATAAAGGTAGAGTCCTAATGGTTTGCATGCAAACTTATCCGTGCTGTTAATACTCAAGGCCGGATTTTAGCACGGGCTTACCGGGGCTGCAGCCCTGCACTTCGGTGTTGTTGAAAAACTGTCTGATTTGTCCATTATGAACGCTTTATTAATATTGGTCCAAGTTGGGCGCTTCTTACGCTTTTGGGCGGAGCTCTCGCCTCTCTCCCGGCGGAGGTTTCTCACGATGGCGGAGAACAGAATGAATGACAGCAGAGTGCAGGAAGGAAAGAAAAAGAAGAGCGCGACCGAGAGGTGATGAAGAAAATATCCAAGCTATGAGGGGTTTTTAAAACTCATATTGGACATGGAACAGAACCATCGTTGTCCCTCTCCGCTTCTCGAGACCGGTGGTTGGACTCCATCAGCCTTCTGTCATGGTGGTTGATTGTTGTGACCTTGTTGCTAGATAAGGTTTGGATAGGATCAGTTCCACAAGTAAGTCACGGCCAAATGCCGGCCACCCAAAGGGAAGGAAATCAGAATATATAAAACGATGATAAAGTAGAGCCCCCACCTTGGCTCAAGCCCAGGGGCCCACACCCTCTTAAATCCGGCCCTGGTTATACTTGATAGCGGCTTTTGTCACACAGCTGCCCAAGCAGCATAGAAAACCTGGTACTATTAATGCACACACACACTTCACTATCCAGCTTGATGCTTATTTCAGATTAATCAAGGCAGCTTAGTTTGTTGTTGTTTTTTTTTTTTTTATCTGATGGGCTTTCTTGCCCATAAATAATAAATGCTTAATATATAAAGTCGTTTTACTATACCAACTTTTTTTATTAAATAACAATTATCAGCTTTGTAATGCAGCAGTTTTAGAACGAAACTGCTGCATTTCGTGTTTGTTGTTATGATTACTCCTCTGTGTTTTGTCTGGTCGTTTTGAGATTTCTATCAGCTCAGGGATGATCAAAACACAGCACACACACACGCACGCACCCAAGACATTTTCAAAGAGGGGAAGAGAAGCGACACAAGGGACGGGGAGGGAGCCACCCTGAGGACATCATGGGAGGCTACAGCCTGGGAGAAGCAGTGAATGGAGAGGATTTCGACTTTGTGCGGAAATAGAGATGATACAAAATGATGCTTATTCTCATCGTTGTTCACTGAAACTTTATTTCACTTTAAGATTAATGTTTAACCACTCACGCTCCTCTAAACAAACAATACTAAAATGGAGCAGCGGCGTCATAAGAAAATAAAACCAATCGATAGACACGCCCTCCAGTCAGTGCATGCAGATAACACGTCTGCAAACAAAACAAATCTTCATTAACAGTGTTAAATCATTCAAATAGCTGCTCATCCTGACAACGCACTCATACTGTGTATGTGCCACACCTCTCCCTGCTCCAGTCATGCTTTACCCACATGTGGACAAACAGCGCCGCGTCATTTTTAGCAACAATAATCGTAGGGGTTCCCATGCTGGAGTGAAGCTTCATTTTACATGCCCAGCATTTCTCTGCATGCAATCAGCCTTTAACACTGTATCGCCAGACCAACGTCTAAATATTAAAAACTCTCACAGAAAACCATAATCAGTAGTCATCAGTGCAACTTCGTAAACTGACCAAGGCATTTAAAGGTTAACATAATCAATGTTATCATTATTACTGTTAGTATACTGAAAACATTTAATAAGAAACTTAATAGAATGTTTTTCAGCCATAGCATTTAAACCTCAGTTAAAAATGTTGAACATTTCCCCGGCAGGGTTTATTCTTTTAAAGCAAATCTTGATTTGACTTGAGCAGAGCGTTAAGACAGGAGGAGTTTCACCAGATTAAAAAATAAAACCTGCCAGTCACATCTCAAACAAGTTTTCTATTGCTTCATGAAAGTGAAGTAAGCAGGGAGTTGGCTCCCGCTGCTTGCTGCTGACTCCAGGGATGATTCGTGCCAGACTGTTCAAATTTTATCCCACCCCAGAATTTACATGATTTCCTACATCTTTGATTGGTTACTGGGTGGCGGAAAGAGGGACCTGTCAGAATCACTCATACTGGAAACAGGATGCTTAGAAACACTCATCAATATTCAGTCCTCAACTCTAAAGATGTATAGATAAAGGGTGGAAAATCAGTCGTTAAATTAGGCAAAAACAAGGACAGCCACAACGCACATCTGCCCAAAGGGTAAAAAGTTGTTTAAAAGCAAATCGCATCATAAAAGAGTTTCTATACAGCAGGAATAAAACACCAGTGTTTTAATCTCGTCATATAGTGATCTACTAGGAATCTACTTGTATAAATGTAGCTGAAATTTCAAGAAGTCAACAGACAGCACCATTAGCAACCACACCCATTTAAAAAAGCACATCCCCATTGCTAAACTCATAACTCCTCTGTGATCAAAACAACAAACTGAGATTTCAAACGTGCCAAAGTGAAAGCAGAACTCAAACAAATCCAACATTAATTTAATAATTAGACACTTTTAGGATTCCTAGCAGGTGAACTGTGTTTAAAGAAACTCTTTAGTCTGTTTCAGCTAAAATCCTTTTACTGTTTAATTAAGGTCAGACTAGATGGAACCACCAGCCACCAGATGTCTCTGTTCAATTGGCAAGTCCTACCAGGGAAAATCAGAGTTTAAAAGCAAACTGTCTTCTTTCCCGTATTGTCCATTTCTTGGAGCCCAGTGTTTACAGCCCGGCCATAAAAAGTCTTAGCACGTTCCTTCTAGTTTAACCCAACTTTCTATCCAGCTCCTTCCTATCATAGTCACAGGTATCCAGCCCCGACCGCATGATGGGCACATTAATAACTTTTAAATTCACACCACTTCAGAACAGAAAAGGATAAATTAACCTATAAAAGAGCGATTCACAATTAAATCTCCCATTTCAGTTATGCAGAAACTTTTCTAGTCATATTTGCTGCGGCAAAAAAAAAAGCTCCTCATTAACCGACTTTCATACAGAATTGTGCTGCATTGACTATTTCCTGTAGTTTTCATCCAGTCTATAGGCAGTGAGAGTAATACTGACACACATAGTTGCTGACAGAAGCTCAAAGTTGGCATGTAACTTTGGCCAAATCACCATTCACACACACACACACACACACAAATCTACAACATCTTCTGGGTAAAGTAAAGTAGGCGTAGCGGCCACAGCTCTGTGCCTTCTTTGCACGCTCCTTTGTGAACTCACAAGGGCGGCCTTTGTGTGCCGCCCGAGTGTGACCGAGCGCAAGCATGTCGGAGGAGCATGTGCATATTTGCTTCCTCGTGTCCGATTATAGATGAGTCTGTGTGTGCCTGTTCTGGTATTTGCCACTCTCCCACCGCACTGGCTCCCGTCCGGCAAGTCAAAGGGGCATGGAGGGATAGAAGGGACCGAGGACGGAGAGGAAAGAGAGCTCCACTTCTCTTTCCACCTCTGCGTTTTTGCGGTTGAAGCAGGCGCGCTGGTGGAGAGGACAGGAGGAGTTCGGGAGGGAGGGCAGTCGTTGTGGCAGAGGTGACATCGGAGGTATTCCTTCAGCTTTCGCTTGCCCTCACAGTCTCTGTGCTTCTCCCAGTCCTCCAACATGGCTGAAGGCTCTTATTGCGTATGTCAGGGATGCAGCCTCAATCGTCTGTATTGTAGCAAAAAAATAATAATAAATAGCATATACTTTTTACACTTTGAGCAGGCAGAGCACACTCCTAAAGAAGACCCGAGTCCGGTTTAAAAACCACGTGAGGATGGGATTTTCAGTTTACTTTGCCGTTATTGTTGGAGTGAACAGGCTGGCACTGAGCTGAGCATGCAGCTGCTGAGGAAGAAGAGGAGGAGGAGGGGGCATCTGGCTTATTGGTGGCAGAGGGTTCTCTGGGTTTATGTTTCTGATGCAGGGCAACTGCAGCCAGAATACTGATGATGTGGACATGGAAGTACATCGATCTGGGGAAAAAGGAACAAAAGGAAACTGAGTATGACTTGTCAAATCTTGGCATTTATCCAGTGTGTGAGCAGAAAGGTTGATCACTTTAGAGCAACATTTTTCAATCAAAAGAAAAGAAAGTTGTCATTTTTTGTCCTCAGTCCCGCTAAATAAAACTGGACCGAGATGCAAATATTGCATGACCTTTTCAAAAAAAAGAGAAAACATATCATATTTGACAGATATCTACCACAGGAACATTTGTTGTAATTTTTAGAGAGCTATTTCACTCCTATTTTTAGATTTTAAAATAAAGACATCTAATGTTTTCTAAAAGACGATTGCAATGTTTTCTTAAATGTTTCTAAATGGGACGATCATATTTGCACATAGTTTCCATCCCAATAGCAAAAAAAATAAAAAATAGATCAAAAGAGAAATGATACTTTCAGTATAATTCTGCTGTAGAAATGAAACATAATTATTTCATGTAAAAACTGAAGAGTAGCTAAAACCTGCATTTGTTTCTTTATCAGTGTTAGTCAAAGGCTATCAGAGCCACAGTGGAACATTCCTGAGAGGAACTCGTGGCTCTGATGTAAAAGATATAGAGTAACATTGCTATAAAAGTAATCTCTACACCATGAAAAGCCACCAAATGAATCCCTGCATCTGAAACTGCACATTCCAAACCAGTTTGGCCAAGTTTTCCAGAAACACATATTCAAGCACATCATTTTTTAAAAATATAATCTAGAAACAAATTACACATTTTTTTTCCCAATCTTTTGTAAAAAATAAAATAAAATCTCAGATATGCAATGTGTGCAAAGATGGCTGTTTACTATCATGCTTCAATTTTTCCAAATGTGTCATGATATAGATACAGATGTGATTACTGTGGTATGCATGTATTCTGACCCAATGTCTCTGCTCCCTCCAAGCAAAGTCCAGTGCAATCAGTTGCCATCAGATGCTATCTACTTGGTAAATAAAGTCAAAATGCGTGTAAATACATTTGAACGTGAGACCGGGCTTTCTGTGAAGGCAACAATGATTTCGCAGAAACATCATGTATTCTTTTGTAAATGAGGATAGAGAAGCTGGTCAGAGTTCAAAGGTATGGCACAATTTTCTTGTTTTTCCTGTTTGTAAAAATGTGGAAAGGCTCAAGAGGTGAATAATTTTGCAAGGCACTGCAGATTGCAGAAGCAAGGAGCACATACCTATAGTAGACTACAGTGTGTTCTACTGAAAGAAGGAGAAAAGGCATGACAGTGTAGCAGATGGCTAGCTGGGTCGCTGCCCAAGTTACAGTGTCATAACCGAGCTTCAGGACTCTGGAGCCAATGAAGTAGTGCCTAATAGATTTCCGTACCTGTTGCAGAGAGACGGATAAGAAATAAAATTTAAAGACAAGTTCATTTTCTGTTAGCTCATTTCTGTTAGCGTTCAGTGTTGAAATTCCAAAGGAGGAGGTTTACGTACAGCCCTGGCTGCTATGGTAATGGGGATGGCAGTGAGGAAGGTGAAGTAGTAGCCTGGATAGACACCATGCCACAAGGCAGACAGGATGAAGGTCAATGCCAAGCGGTGCTTCGGAGCTCGGTCATAACACACCCTGAAAAACAAGTAGAATGTGAGACCCACATCTTAAGTGAACAATACATTTATTATAGATTCTGTCTTTGAAGTGTGTGAATGAGTGTGAGAGTTATTATTATCTGAACTCACGTTTTGAGCCAAATCCCTGTTTGAATATTCCAGTTGTCGATGAAGGTCTTAAAGCTGGTTGCTGTCTGAAAAGAATCAGCATCGATATTATGTTCATTTTCGACTTTTATTGATCCGTTCCAGATTTCTTTTTTCAGGATGAAATGATGATACGTTATACAACTTCAACTGGTTAAACAGTACATAAGTCTAATCACAGAGTGAAAATAACACAAAAATGATCAAATATATGAACGGACCTTTGCTAACTTTTGAATAACTTTATGTTTGAGCTCCAGAAGCTTTCTGTTCCTAAAACCAATATGGATGTGTGTTTCAAATCATTGATCCCAGGCCTTCAGAAAAACTGAAGGCCTTCCAAAGGCTTACATTGAGCTTCCCAAAAACTGAGTCTGTGCCAGAACAACACCAGAGTTAAATGAGCTCCACTGTTTCCGAGAAGAGAGCCCAAACAACCATACAGAATTTTGCCAGAGTCTACTTGATTACAATAATAAGTGTGTTAAAGTTGAAGACGTATATATTTTAATCTATGTTTATTAATTTCCATGAATTACAACTAAAACTTCTGAAACCAATTCTTATGTTCAAAAAATTATTGAATTAACACGTTGTATCATCATCATCATCGTTACATATTAAATAATGAAAAGGTGGAACGTAGAACTAAAAACCCAGGATACCTCAATTCCTACGATGTGGATATTGGAGACGAGGTCCCAGCAGGGTTTTCCATTCTCATCCATCCCCAGGAAACCATAACCTGCAGCATTGTTTACTGCATCAGCTGAAAACACATGCAAACATATTTGTGCAATCATTAAGGATCAAGAAATAAAAATACCTATCAAAGAATGTTGATAAAGGAAGACAGGATATGCTGCTGTTCTAACTACTGTGAAGCCTAAGCTGCCAGTTGTTAAGTAAACAATAATATTACTCACTTTCATCATCTGATGCATTTGTCTATGTTGCAGATTTTAATCCCTGATCACTCAGGAGGCGGTGCACGCGCTCAGAGCTTACCAAGCGTCCACGCAAAGTAGAACTTGGGTCTTGCTGCTTGAATGGAGAAGAAAGCGTAGGTGAGCCTGCTGAGGAACGAGGCGTGGCCTACAAAGTGGTCGTCTACGTTGTAAGTAATCGGCAATGACCGAGTGATGACGAGGAAGAAGAACATGCAGCCGCAGCAGACCAGCAGCTTTCGACAGACTGCGTTCTGGAAAATAAAATATGAATATAGAAATTATTTAGGTCCATGATTTGACCTCTACACCTAAAGTTTATTTCTTATTGTGCTCTAAAAGACTAATGTATAATGTGCTTACAGAATAGTGATTATGAAGACAAATCTCTATTTTTTAATTCACTCTATTTTAATGAAAAACATTGCAAACCAACAAACTCATATTTTTCTAAGTTCACATTTCAGCAACACTTTCTCACACTACAACAGCAAACTACCAGTCAAGTATGGGTTAATGAGCTTACAAGAGGAGATGGGTGGGGTATCTTGTCATAACCATTTTGCCCGTTACATGGTCCAGAGTGCTGCTTTAGCCTCCAGCTGATGTGTTTGCCCTCGATGAAGTCGATGTAGTCCTTATAGTTGCTGCAGGGCCCGACCAAGACACTCAGGAAGTTCAGATTGTAACTCAGATACTCGATGAGAGACGGCCTCACACTACAGGGAAAATGAGAAACACATTAAATTTGCTTAAATCTAAAAAAAAATAAAATCTAGGCAGATAATCTGCTTATGTTTTAACTTTGCACTTTAGGTCAAATGCTGCACAATTATAATAATAATACATGTGCTACATGAGCATTTCCACATTTTCTCACATTACAGCCATAAACTAATATACTTTATAGTGATTTTCTGTGAGCAGTTTATTATTACGAAGTAAAAGCGAAATGTTTAAGATTTTTCTTTCTTTTTATTTTTATAAATAAGGGTAACCCGCATTAGTAAAAGGGTGACCTGCATTAGTATTCAGCTCTTTTTTCTGACATCCCTACATAAAATCTAATATAACTAACTACCTTCAGAAGATAAACCATCCAAGCTTTGAAGACTTACAGCTGTAATTGCAGCAAAAAGTGGATTTAGTGGCTGAATACAACAGTCTGCAGAATTTAATGTCCATCACATGTCAGCATCAACATTTTCCTTCCACTTCTCAGTTCTGAATTACTTTGTTTTGGTCTGCCATGTAAAGTCCCCTCTACATCCCAGTAAGTGAAACAGTTAAGGGCTGATGGGACGGTTTTGAAATGCCTAATGAATTATCTCCAGCTCGAGTGTGAAATGCAAAGTGCATGCTGCATTCGAATAAAAACAAACACAATTGCAAAGTGAGCTGAACTTACACACTTTAGATAGCACAACAGTCTACTGGCCGGTCACAGAGGTCACATTAACATTGGATTAAGGTCAGATTGTAAACTGTAGAAAGTAACAAAAATTGAAGGTACATTTAATCGGAACTTTATGTTTTGAGTTATTTCGGGGGCGGGGGGTTTACTCGGTTTTTATGTAATTGCATGCGTGTTTGATGACAGCAAATCAGTCATTTAACATGCAGAAAAATGTTGAATGTTTCATGCAAAATGATGTCAATGTTCTAGGTTTCCAGCATGCTGCTTTTAAGAACAGGCTATTCACCATGATTTCACGGCCATGTCATTCTCCTTGGCTGCTAAAGGAAAAGAAAAAGTTGTTTACTCTTTTAACAAGGTGTTAGTTCAGAGCTGGTTTTTAAAGACCAGATCTCCTTCCTGTTGTTTTCATTGATGCTTGACAAAAGAGTGTGTGCAAGAGCAAATGAAACGGTCTCTCATGAAAAACTTACTGTATAGCCATTTGCTTCTGCTCCAATGTCAACTGTTCGCTTTTCTTGCACATCCCTGAAATAATAATAAAATAATATAAATCCGTGCTCCACTCTGTCAGAAAATGTAGACACATTCGAAATAGAATGGAACTATTGTTATCACAAATATGACTTTTATATGACTTTTCCTGTTTCAAGTAGCTCCAAAGTTATTACCCAAGGAGTTTTTTGCTGACTTTAAACATATCTGTCCAGCATCTGTCGAGCTCCTTTTTGTATTTTTGTGGATATATTCAGATGTCTTACCGTCGTGTAGATGGAAAGCCAGCATGGTTATCTTCTGGGTTACAATCATCAAAGGTCTATTCAGAAAAAGAAGGAGCACCAGTTTATTAATACATTAGGTTCAGGAGATTCAGTCACTTCTAACGCAAGTGACTGAATTATAGTTTCAGTCTGTGAAATATAGTTTACAAATTACATGAAAACATACAAAAGAAACAGGAAGGAAAAAATATATATCAAAGCAGCTTTGATAAATCTAAATACATAATCTAGAAAACTTTCTCAAAAAGAAAAAGATTTAGTGAAAAAATATCTAAAAAATGCAGATAATACATAAAGATACAGTCCTTCTACACAGACAAGTTGTGTGAAAGGGTTAAAAAATATTAATATTTTTTTAGCAGTAGTATCCCCTGAACATTTGAGAGAAATTCAACCTCTAATTGATTTATTCATTGGTTGGGAAAAAAGTCCCATGCAAAGAAAAGATGGTATAAAACCACATGTGGCATAATAGTCGGTACCTCTTTAAATAGATTTAACTGTGCTTTTACTTTAATCTGTGATGGACAGAGAATCTGGTAACCTAACACTACTGACCATTGGAGACAGACACTGAGAACAGGCAGGGATTAAGCAGGTTAGAACATTTGACTTTTAAAAAAAATTAAAAATTAAAAAATAAGGTGGTCAGACTTTCTAGAAACCTCTAATTATTGCTACAGAAATTCATGTTGCAGTATAATCGTGATGTGGCACAGAGGCCATTATGTTTGGCACTAGTCATCAGCTGCATTTGGATCCATATTCACCATGAACAGTAAACATGACGAGAAGGTATGTTGAAAAACTCCCCAAATTTCACAGTTAGCTGTCATGAAAAGGTGGCTCTGGTTACCGAGTCTGGTTACCGTCAGACAGCATCTACAAGCCAAACAGCTGTTTTACAGTGTTGCTAGAAAACAAACCTTATGTTGCTATTGCAAATTTAAATATATGGAGCATCCTAAACTCTTACGACTTAAACTAGAAATGTCTGCTTTGACATAAAACAAAGGAAGTGGAAAAACACCACACACCTACTGTTATGTAAGACGTAGGATCTTTGATGCTGTGGGCCTGTTTACCTGTCTGAACATTTTAAATACAAATACATCCCAGTAAACAGAATAAAACAGTTTTAAAGTGTTACCACAGCTAAATATTAATTTATCTTTAAAGCACATTTTGCAACATCTATAGCAGGGTTTCAAGTAAATGTAGCAGGTCCTAACTTTGATACACTGAGTACTTGGAGTTGAAGAAGAACAAATCAGCCACATTAGTATGAACTCAACAAAAAGGCAGTGGAATTACATACAGCAGGTTTACTATGAAAGGCTTTGAACCTCATTACAAACGTCTATGCACTGAGCTGTCAGTGAAGTCAACTTTTACAATTGTGAAGCATTGTCTAAATCATTATTTGGTGTAAACTGTGAGAACTGCAGTAGCAGAGCCTGACGGTAGGAAGATCTGATATTTATGTTGGCCATTTTACAACTACAACTACAGTCCAAGATACTTTTATAGGAAAACAACACATTTCTCTCATGACCAGGGGGGTCAGATCACTTAAACATCAGCAAAAGTACATAAATTAACAGCATAATTCAAAAGGCAAAAATCATTGTTTCTCCAAACAGCGTGGCTGCCTTTACAGCAGGACTTTGTTCTGATATTTCTGATACTGAAGCACTCTCTCAGCTGGAGTTTGCTGTGGGAAGCTACAGAGTGTGTCTTCTCTGGTGAATTGATGCCTCCTGTTCCAGCAGAGACAAATCACGTCACTTATTAATCCACAACTATTTATTCTATCCTCGGAGTTTGGCTGAAGCATCTACCTTCACTTTTTAGCTTGTGAAGAAGCACATCCGAAAGTTTCTATACCACCAAAACAAGTGTGTTTCAGCTTCAGTTGCTATATGTCCAAGACTTCAATTCTCCAACACCTTCTGCTTTAGCATAGCACACAGGAATGTGATAGCATGTATTCACAAAGGCACATACACTGTACGCTACATCTCTCTGCCCCTGTCGCACAAACACACCCTTAAACACACTCATTCCTCTCTCTGAGTGGACTGCATTGTATGCATGGAAAGCTGTAGAAGAAAGGAGGCAGGCCATGTGGCTGGCAGTGCCAGCTCATCAGGAGTTGGTCGAGAGGGGCTGTAAAAGAAACATTATCAGAGTCCCACCCAGCAGCATGCTCTCTGCTCCACTGCTGTGGCCCACAGACTGGGTTTTACCTGCAGACTGTACAATTATTAGCTTATGGAGAAACACATAAGCAAATAGCTGTCTGCTCAAACTGAATCCAAACCAAACAGAATTTCTCTCTGCAGAAAACCCTAAGGTCGGCAACCATAAGATAACAATTTTATGTCACAACGCTTTGTACAGGTATTAACTTTTTCCATTTTCAGCACATGCATTTGTTTTCAGACTAACTGAAAACAAATGCATGCCACTCTTTGGGTATCTTTTTGGGTGCTTCACTAACAGATGTGCACATCTAGAAGCTATGCTTCTTTGTCAAATCTTTTTTCAAACAATGAAGATCAATTTGATTGCCTTGCCAAATATGTTCAGTTGGATTCAGGATAGGACTCATATCAGGCCATTCTGACACATGAACATATGTTTCTCAAAACTATTCCTTGTTTTTGTGGCGGTATGTTTAAGGTCATCCTGGTGGAAGGTGCCAGAGCTCAAGTGCCAGCCTCTAAAAGATTTGCTTCAAATATATTTTACAATTTAGCTCTAACTGATTAACACTTAGCAGCTTCCACATCCCTGTAGAAGAAGAACATCTCCCCAGCATGATGCCGCCACCATTTTCTAATTCACTGATGCCTGAAAGCCTCAAATCAAAGTGGGATGAAAATAAATGCATGTCACATTTTTCCAATTTTATGTTGTATTTTTCAAAACAATTTGAAGTTCATATAGTTTTCCTTCTACTGCACAATTATGCGCCTCCTTGTGTGGGTCCAACATATATAAATAATCTCCATAGAATACAGAAATCTGTGGTTACTGCATCAAAAGAGTTTAGAAAATGTTTATGATATTTAGAGGACTTACAACTATCTATCTCTGCTTATCTGTTTAATCTGACCATCTGGACAGGTAGTGGATACATGTCGAGATTTCTACTCTTTCATAGTGGCCATAAAAAAAACTAAGCCTGACAGAGAGTTGGATCCCTAATTCAATATATGACTGTAGGACAATCTGGCTCACAGGCCTGACTGGAAGCAAAGTCACATGGGGGACAAGTGAGGCTGCCAACCAATTCATCCACCGTGGAACTACACAAAACACTGGGGAACACAGTTCACTGTTCCCTCTAATAAAATAACGCAGTATGCTGAAAATGCTGGAGTTAATGTTTAAAATGATATAACGTTAAATCCAACTAATACCTGCTTTGTATTGAATACAAAGGACTGGACCACTTCACAATACTCATACGAAACCAACTTAAAAAGCTCCAGTTCATACAAGTAAGGACTGATTTGATCTCTACTCCCAAAAGCAATCGGATCTCACTTTCCTGTTTGAATCCATTCATGAACACAACAAACAAAGCATAGAGAATAAAGAAAACCACCCCAGCGTACAGTTGACTGGTGAACCTGCTGTATTCAAATCAGTGGTGCTATATTGACACAAGGATGTGGCAAAAGTGGAAGCTCACTGTTTGGAAATGTTAACCTACGACAAAGGAGCAGCTCTACAACCGAACTTCTGACCACACTGTCATGGAGTAGGCGTGGTGAAGCACAGGTGGTGATTCATTCTGTGCTTACCCGGAAAAGTCTGTGGAAAGTATGCCGTAGCTGTAGATGAAGACTCTGCTCACGTGGCACGCTGTCAGATAGCCCATCGCCGTCACCATGGAGTACCTGTGTGTGAGGGTGTGTCAGGAGAGAGAATAAAAATAAATAATGCAGACAAAAGTCATTCAGAATATCCTGGTTGAATGATTATAGGTGTAACTGAAGCATTTTCCTCCTCTTAATGAGTCATTAGATGACTCACAATTTCTCTGTGCTGGAGTATTTTTTTTTAAACTTCTTGGAAAATCTTTTTTTTTTTTTTTTTTGCTGATAAAGCTTTTAAGAAGTTGTGAGCAATATTAGGAAATCCTTACAACTTACTGGATAGGATACGATGATTGCCAAACGAGTTCACCATACAGTTTCTGAGAGTTTCCCATTTCAATCACAAACTTCAGTGCGTTTTTTGGGGATTTAGACTTTAAACCCAAACAAAGTAAAGAGAACTGTCAAGTGAAAGGAAGGCGGGCTTTTCTAAATTTCTTACAAAATAAAAATCCTGTTTGATTCATAATGACTATGTACTCAAAACATGCGAAGAAAAGCTTTGATCAAGAAGTCTTGAGGTTTTTATATATTAAATCCCCAAAACTTACAGTTTCACCCACCGTTTTTTAAAGGGTGCGGTGAAATCACAGTTTTTAAACCTTTTGAGGAATCCAGTGAGCAATATTCCCAAAGTCACAGGAAACAAACCTTCATCTTTATTATATGAGGAAAAAAAAATAATGATAAAACTCAGCTGGAGATCTCTGACTGTGTGGGAATTTATACACGGTCACACAAAAAGGTTTAAAACTACAACAGTATGGAGAGAAAAACAAAACCCAATTATCATAGAAAATGTATACATTTTCCACAACAACCTTAAAAAACAATCTGAAATATTGAAAATGTAACGGTAGTTCAAAGTTTGGCTTGATGTATTATTTTGCCTTATCTTGAACCAGTGAAGGGGAAGCTCAATTCTAGGTTTCAAAAGGTTTTATGTACAGTCAACAGTGTAAAGCTGAACTTTATGCCACTCTGCTGGCAGGGATTCCTTGAACACATGAATAACACAACTTGTCTTACCTCATTCATATGACTTGGCTCATGGAGACAAGATTAAAACAATGCTTGAGGAATGTAAACAACAGAATCAAGCAGCCAGACAAATGGAAAAATATGTATCTAGCACATAAGATAAAAAAAATATTTATTTACAGACTGTCCTTATTAGTCAGGAATATTTTGCATCTGGCGTGCTCCTCGTTAGCCTGAGGTTTTAAAAACTATGCTCTTTATAGCGGGTGGATTATGCGACTGACTGCATAGTGAGAATGCATAGATGGAAGTGGCTTCGTTCAAGCAAGACACAAACAATCCTAACAATTTTCCTCAAAATAGGTAATTGCCATCATTGTAAATCTAAAGTAAGCCCACCCATAGTTGTTTTGGTTTCTGGGAGGGACTGATCTAGTCTGACAAGATTAACTTGAAATCAACAAGAACCATAATAGCTAGGGCTGTTACACCAACTCTGAGAATAGAGTTCTAGGAAACAGATCTGTCATCCATGTGTCGAAACGACAAGTTAGACATGTTTGTCGGGTCCACATACGCTGTTTTCCTCATGGAAAACCACAAGACAGGTGAGTCCTGACAAGTTCACTTAGTGATATGAAGAAAAACCCTTGCCTGTGAACATTGTTGATGTCAGCTTTAATGATGAGGAAATAGTTAACAGCCACCACAGCGAGGATATGGGTAGAATACCTGCAGGAAAGAACACACCCAACAAAGGAGACATGTAAACGTGCATTTCAGGTCTGTAATTATGATGACGTCATTATGTTTGAATGGACTGATTTGTAAATAAAGGGACATAAATGGGAGACGGCGTGGGGCAGCGTTATACCGTACCATCCAAAACAGAAGAGCAGAAAAGCGATTCCTAGGAGTGTGGCGACAGCATGCCGGACTATGGGGCTCGCATGGTAAGGACTGAGGTAGAGACGGAACCAGAAGGCAGCAACCAAAGCAAACAGCTGGCAGGCCAGGAAATTCACCTGCATTGGAAGTGGGGAGGGAAAGAATGAGTCTAAAGTGGTCAAATGCTACAGTTGCATTTACTGTACTGTGGTTTTAAGTTGGGATTTATCATAAACAATCCAAAATGAGGCTGCACAATATGTCAAACCCAAACATTATCACTGTATTAAAAATCATCAGATGCATTATTGGATAAGCTGTCCATCAAAAGTCTACTTTACAATAATACATGTGGCCACTTAGATGTACTCTAAGAATCAATTATGTCAGCCAGTCTGGTTTTAGTCTGGATGACACTAAAGCCGACATCATCTCAAGACCCTTTGCCTTGGGTTTGGGATTCATGCACACGTGTCACCTCAAAGCACTTCCCTCTGGGGGACAGAAAACTATTTTTTCCATACTAGTCGACCCATGATGGCTGAACTAACCACATTGTTTATATTTGTATATAATTGTTTTACCAGATGAACATGGCAGCTTCATGCATCTGGAAATTGTGTTTTTAAGGATGGACCAGGCTTGTGGAGGACATTTATCCATCCATCAATTAAGTTGCTTTTTATTCTTTGTTCTAAAACCTAAAAAATTAAGTTTGTTTAAAAATGTAAACAAACTTAACTTTAGACCTTAACTTCACTAGACAACAAAAACATAAACCTAAGAAAAATGTGTTGTTAGACTACTAAGATTGAATTCACTATCTTTTAATCTTTGATATTAACTCCTGGCCCCTGACCCACGATATATGGTGTGAGAATAATAACACTTTATACAAAAATAAAATAAAATGATGGGATTTTTGTTTTTAATATTATTCGTGTCTGGCTGCCATGTCTGGCTGGAAACCCGGAGGCGTGCCCTATAAATTACCTGTAACGTCAGCCTGAGATAAGAGTCTGGATATTTATGCTTCCTAATTTAGACAGATCAGCAACTCTTGATTTTGGACATTGTCTGCAACCTCTGACGTCACGAGCAGGGATGTTGGCGTAAATGTCTGGGTCTCCTCACAAACAGAGTTTATTTCTATCAGCCCATACATTAAATATCACGACATTACGTACATTTGAAAAGACCTGATGTTGTGTCGTCAGTTTTAATTTATAAAACCGTCCCTCTTCGGTATAAGTTTGACTCTTGTCCGATTTGTCCTACCTGGTCCAGAGACAAGCCCAAGTATCCACTGGCAGGCTGCAGCCACTTGCAACCGGTGGTTTTAAATATTGCGTCCTCCCGTTCGCTCATCCTGTAAAGTTTTTCAATCACGACACAGCGAAGTGGCGGCTGTTCTTTTAGTCCTTTTTTAAAATAAAAACCTCCGTGATTTTGTCAGTGAATGAGATACATGCTCTGCATTAGAGGGCGTGTGACAAGCCAAACCAGTCCGGTTAACAGTAATGACAATCCTTCGGACTCTCCTCCTCCTCCTCGCTATTTTTGCCTGCATCAGGCGTGACATAATAACAGATGACACTTGTTCTGGTTAGTGCTTTCAAAATAAAAGTCATTGAAAACTTTTTCCACATTTTGTATCTTCGAGATGCAACGTTTTAGTTAAATATAATTATCGGCAAGGTTTCTTTACAATACAGCTTATTATCCCTCACTTTATTTCTTGCTTTATGTTTTACTTTAAACGAATCGGTAAATCTCTAACACGACTTCCGGTGACATTCGGAGTCCTGACAACAGGAAGGATAAATAACAATAATAATATAATGTGGAAACAATATTTTATCTCAAGTTTCGATTGAGAAGAAGCCAATGTTTTGTGCTTGGAAATCCCACAAAAAATGTAAATATGAAATCTAAAGTATGGATATTGGCTTAATTCATTCAAAAACACAATTTGCTTAAAAACATGTATGACAAAGTAAACATGATTACTTTTTAAACTTCTATTTAATATAGCGGTATATATATTTTTATATTGTTTAAACTTATTTATATTTAATACCTACCAATTGAAAGGAAGGCATTCTGGTATACTAGTTTACACAGCAGAGAGTGGATTTCAACTTGGGAATGTGTTCAAACTTGTTCAATCTTACAGGAAATTAGCATGTTCATTTTGAACAAAATTGATCAAATTCATAGAGGTCAGATGTTTATGCTACATCATAATAAGTCCAGACTCATCCACAAGTATGATTTTGCGCATGTGACAGATAATCCCAAAGATCTTCTAATTTTACACATGCTCTGTCCCTGAAGGAGACTGAAGGTTTTAAGAAGTCATATTTTAAAATAATTAACAAGAAATTGGAGATATTCAGATAAACGGTCAAATATAATTTTGTTTTCCCAAAAATATCTTAAGGTAACGCTTGACACGTGTGCAAATTGTCCATTCAATATACTGGTTAGTATTCCAAAACTGAACGCCAAGAAAGGTTTGTCAGATTACAGCTGGTCTTCTGCTGGTTTATAGGGTGTCCATCTGTCCTCAAAATGTATTGTCTATTTACAGAATGTCCAGGTCACATTGAAACAGTGGATATGCTGTTTTACGATTGCAGTAATGTGTACCATTATGCACTTGTTTGCAACAATGGACATACTACGCTGAAAAAATAATTTATTCACTCATACATTTTTTTTCAAGACTATAATTGATAACACTGCTACTATTTAATAAATAAATAAATTAAAATCTTCTTCAGTGTTAAAAGAGTTCAAAGTTTATCCCTGAGCTCCTTGAATAAAAAAAAATATTGCAGGAATTATAGGTTTTACACAAAATAGCCTTTTGAAATCGAGGCTTACTTGAATAGTCAAGTAAGTACTAAGGGCTCCTTTGAACTGCATTCTTTTGAAGTTGTTTTTCTATATTCTTTAACGCTTTTGGGACTTGTTTCACAAGTCAAAACATTCAGCTGACCTGCAAGAAAGAAAGGACTTAAACCTTTTATGGCCTCAATTTTTGTTTTGCTTCTGTTTAGTGAGACTACCATAGTTACTGGCGTCCTCCTCTTTTGATCGTTGTAGATCACTCGCGCCACCCAGCGTCCATCCCTGAAACACGCAGTGCGTGACTAGTGACGTCCCCTGTTTACAACTGCCAATTAACACGTGGCTAACCCAAAGTACGCTCCTCATTGGTCAAAGCGGAACCGATATGGGCGGAAACTCGAGTGCGCAGGACCAATGGAGTCCGGCATGCAAATTCCGTTTGAAAATTTGCCGGGAAATCTGAGTTTCGCGGGAGGGCTCTTGAGCGCGTAAACCGTATCCCTTCATTCATCAGGCCGTTTCCTGAAGCCATTTCTAGACGGGAGGAACGAGAGTTGCGCTACTTTTAAATCCGTTGCATCTGCCTAAATGCACGTTCTTAAGGAAAAATACTTTTTAAAAATCGATCATTCAGACATTCATCTTCACGTCCGTGTGATTATTTTTGTCTCTGCCGCGACGGATTAGCAGCCGTACGGGCTTTAAAGTTGAGAGACAAGAAAGGGGTTACCCCGAATACGCAAGATGAGAAGAGGGATCTCCTCGGCTCCGGACAAAGTGATTTTAGCAGGGGTTGGGGGCTCCTCTCTGGATAATAATATAATTTTAACAGCTCTCTCGGATCGTTTAAACCCTGGTCAATCTAATACCACGTATATTCAAATAATAACCACCCCACCGCCTTGTAACGTTACACAGACACCAAGTGTGTGTTTATCCGAACCTCAGGTTAACAGCATTTATACAACTCCGCAACAAGCTGCTGCAAACGGAACCGGACAGCGACCCGCTCTGGGAAGACCACCGGTAATAACCTCCACAGCACATTTTTCACACATTTCTCAACTACAACCAGGCTCCGGTGTGATAAAACGTTAGCCTGCTAAGCTAGCCGAGCTTGTTGTTCGGGTAGCTAATGTTAGCTGCTTAGCCAGGGCATTCCCACGACTCAACCCCAGCTATGAAGCTAACTAACTAACCCAAAGAGGTTGCTTAGGAGTTTTGTCGACTCTATGAAGGCAGAAGGCAAGTTTAGGTTAGTTTAACTTTTCTGGGAATGCAGAGGTGCCGTGTAACAGCGAGCTAGCGAACTTCATGGTGCTTTAGGGTCCGCTTCACCTTTGCAGCCAGATGGAAATATCGGTAAGGGATGAGTAGCGTTAGCGCTGGCCTAGTAGCTGCTGTTGATGTCTTTATTTGGGGTTGATGGGGGATTGTTTGACTGCCTGGTTTTTAATGGGCTTATTTTTGAGCTTCCAAATTGAATGCAAGTAAGCGAAGCTTTCAAAAAACACAAACTTCCTCACGATTACAGCCTGGCCTCAGCTTAGAAACTACTCGATAGATCTCTCGTCATCTCTGAAGATGCAAGCCAAGTTGAATCTGGCGTCAAACTGTATTAGCTTTCAAAGCTAGGTGGATTATCGATTATTAGACCAGAGAGGAACATAGCTCGTTCTCCTTGACCTATATTTTGAACATGTTTTCATACGCATTTCTCTTTGTTAATGAAGTGACGTTGTGGTGGTGTTTCATGCCAAGTAAAGTGAAACCCAAGTTTGCTGCTTTGAATCTCATTGCACGTTTCCTGTAAATTGATCATGCACAAACCACACGCTTGAGTTTATGCAGAATTCAGGGCGTAGAGCTGTTCATTGCTATTCATTTTTCATGAAGGGAACCAGTTAGTGTGTCAGGCTGTAGCCATGACCAGGCTGAGGGGTGAGGGGATCTGCTTGGTGATATAAAATGGCTGACACTTAAACTGTCAGAGGACATATTCCTCTGTCTTATTATATATTGAAGAATCAGAGGCTAGTTTTTAAAGATTTAGACATTTCCTCAAGATACTGCCATGCTCAGAGGTGTTTAAAGAGAAATGCATATTGTTGCTATGAAACTGCACCATTGTGGGTACTTGCAACACACTTTTGAAGAAGTGTTTTTTTTTTATTTATTCCAATGTATCACAATTAATTTAAATCAGATGTTAATGCAGGGATGTGTTGGTGCCCTGCAGGACAACCTGTCCCCGGACATTAGCTAGAAGACATTGTGTAATGACATAAGTTGTGGTTGGGGGGGAGGTGTTGAAGAAACTATGAAGCCTGCTGTCTCAGGACTAGCTAAAACCTTGACATTTACCTCATAAGGCCTATCGATTTATCAAGGTGTTTTAACATTGTGCAACAGGGTGCAAAATGTGCATTTGTGCTGTTCTTACTGAAATATGAACAAGTGATTTTAGTTGGACCTTAACAGCTAAAGTACGTAAAAATCACACTCATAAATATCGCTACTACGGTATACAACAATAAAATTGCAGTGGTGTGTTTTTCTAACATTGTGCATCCTTACTCAGAATGCAGGTAACACCTATTTTAAGTTGTGCAAGTAGAAAGTTCAATGAGAAGAGCTATGCACATTTTTGTCTTTTTACATTTAACTTGGATTTTGACTCTTCACTTGTTTCTAGTGGTGGACCAGGATGCATAGCTTCAAATTGCACTCAAGTGTCTTTACAAATGTGAGGTGACAAAAATACAAGTAGAAAGCATCTGGCTCTGTTGTGGCCTTAAAAAATTTTAAGTTGCCCCAGTTAGATGTGAACCTGCATGATGTCCTTTAGTGTGACTGAAGAACTATGGTTTGATTTGAACAGAAAAAAAAAAACAGTTTTATTTGAAACAGAAAAAGAGCACCTTTTCTCACATTATATTTAAAATTTAGAGATTTCTTCACTTTAATTTGGTAGACTTTTAGACATTTAAAACACGCACCTGTTTAATATAAAATCAGTTTTCTTGTAAATGTGCATTTGTACAAATATTAAACATTTTAGTATTTTTTTTTCCAGTTCAAGACACATTTAACAAATGGACATTAGTTTAGTCAGGCTCTGCTGAAGTAGTCAGCTTGCAGTTGGCTTCCTAAAAGACATGCCACTTGTGGCTAGCCCACATTTTAAGTGTAAAACCACTGTAATTCATTAGGATTGGTGTCTTCCAATAGTAAACCCAGGATTGTCCTTTTTTTTGCAAATGTAATGTTTCTATACAACCAATTTTGTATTTTATTATAAGTCAGGATTAAGAAAGTAGTAATTTTTAAGCCAGCTGACTTGGAGTGTGCAGCAGCAGGTGTGAAAAAGGACAGTGTTTCCATAGAAACGGACAGATAAATCTGTAGCTTCTACCACAAGAACAGAATGCTGAAAAATTTGATGTTTTAAAACCAGATTGTACTTTTGCACCAGTAGCTGCTGCAGGGTTCATGAAGGGAAGGTCATGCACTTATACATGAAGTTGTATAGTGATGGAGAATAATGTGACAAAAATATGCAGATGTATTTTTATTTTGATGCTACAGCTGCACTACTATGCAGTACACCATTGTGTGTGGTTGTGTTTTTTAAAGTAATGAAACTCTTTGTGTGAAAAATAAGGTTGCAACAAAATGAATCTCGATCATATCTAGTATATTTCTTTCTTAATGGATGGAAGACGAAACAATAATGCTGATCCATAGTCGTAGAAGTTTAATTTAGGATTTGGTTGGCAATCTTCTAGAGACCCAAATTGATAACTTACAAAACAGAAGCGATGACCAAATGATGTGGGGTCAGAATGTATTGAGATTTTCTGCTTTTTGTCTCTCGTAATATGCAGTTCATGTCTCTGGTGTTTTGACACATTTAAGTCATTTGTTAGCAGGTTGAGGTGTTTCCACCAAGACTGAAAAATAGGAGCCAACCTCAGGCTGCCAGTCACTCCACTGCACCAAAGACCCTCTAACTGGTTAAGCTGAAGTGTTTCAGTGAAATCTTACATTTGTTCTGCTGTTGTGTAGCCCATACGTATAATTAGCTTGGGTTCAAAAATACCTGCTGCATCCTATATAAAAGCAACTTTATAAATCAGTGGTGATGCTCTGATGAGCAAGAATCACCCTGATAACGAACGCCTGCCAAGTACCTAACATGATCTCACTTTCTGTTGACGCTCGCTTGTTCCCTTCCAGGCAAAAAGACGGTTGGCGCTTGAAGACTCGGATCACCAGTACCAGTCAGAACCAGCCAAAACACCAAGAGGCAGAGGAGGAGGAGGAGCTGCAGCTGCAGCAAATGGGACACGGCTTAAAACACCCAGAAGTAAGTAGCAGGTTTTAAGGAATCTGATGTCTTGTTTGGGAAATAAGGTCAGAATTTTCCAATTAAGATGTGGTTTAGAACCTTGGAACAGGTCCTGTTATCCACTTCCAATCTTTTGATAGGTGGAAAAGCTGATTAACCAACCACCTGCTGCTGCTAGTTAATTTCTTTTGATGCAGGAAAAAAAAAACAGTTTTTGCAGGCAAAAGCACAGAAACGTGACGACAAGTTAGTGTACTTGTAGTCGCCAACTATAAGTTGGTAGTCAACTGTATGTTGACTACCAACTGTATGTTTTAATGTAAAACTGTACATTAAAACATACAGTTTTAATGTAGTCAACTGTATGTTGACTACATTAAAATCTTGTTGAAATGTTTGTTTACTTTCCACATCACAAGATGAGTTTTTGCATACATGACAAACTGACCAAAGAAAACTCTGGGTTTAAAAAATATTTGTATTTATATAAATACAAATAGTGTAAAATAACTTAGTTTAGGTGTTAGTCCAAATCCATGGACTAACAAGATCCATGTTAGTCCAAATGCCAAATGAAAAAGCCATCTGTGAATTGTCCCTTTACCACACGATTGAACATTTCAATTCAATCCTGTGGTACACATTGGATCAGGCATTTCATTCCTGATGCAATGTGGACATAAAACCAAACTTGGAGATTTTACATAGTTTGTACCTAAATGCACAGACTGTTTACAAAAGTAGATTAAATTGATAACAGCTCAAGCTAGTTTTTTACGACATGATTCTTCTCCCTGCCTGCCTGCCTGGCTTACAACTTGCCTGAAAAATTATGTCAAACCTCATGCTTTAAAAATATTTTATCGACTTCATTGTGAGCACAAGATCCGAAGATCCTCGACAGAGAAAAATGTCCCTTCTACCGTTGCATACACTTTTTTTTTTTCTTCATTTTGATTTAGGAGAAAGTTACCTCCATGAGGAATGTAGCCTCCACTGACAACTGCTGACTTTTACACAACCTCAACAACAAAAGTACTGTTTAAATGACTTTCCTCAATCTTCATCCTCTTTAGCCCCCAAGTCTCCCCCTGAGAAGACGCGATACGACACTTCGCTGGGCCTGCTCACAAAGAAGTTTGTGGATCTACTTGCTCAGTCTTCTGATGGCGTTTTGGACCTCAACCTTGCTGCTGAAACGTTGCAGGTGAATTCACATCCCAGTAGAAGTTAAGAGTGTGTGGAAGTTGTCAGCAATCCAAACTGATTTTAATCCATTGCAACGCTTTAGCCAGAAATATGAAAACCAGGTGTGCAAATTTGAAAACTTGGGGAGTACATTTTAGCTGAACCGATTGGAAATGTTGCTAAAATTTTTGTTAAATCAGGGAAATTATGCCAATATTTGGGTAAAGTACACAGATATTGATCCCACTGATCTTAGTTGACCTAAAAGGAAATATTTCACCTGAAGGAAAGAGAGGGACAGTTGTTAACTTGGTAACGCCATCCCAACTGTGAATGGTGGTGGCAGCATCATGTCGTGGGGCTGTTTTGCCGGACGAACCATTAGCTACTTTTTAACACTTTTAAAATTTTAGTGGTCACAAACGGAGCCTTTGAGACTAGCAAGCACCATGATATATTGGGGCTTCCAATGAGATTCATACTCTGGCTGCATTTCTGTGAGACACTTGATGTCTAAAGCTTGTTGTCTTTTTGCAGATCAGGTGTGTTTTTATTTTGTTTTTAGGCATGTATTGTTTTTACCTGAAAAAAAAAATACATATATTTTTAGTAATTTATGGTTTGTTTAAATAATTAAATAAAACTGATTTGTATGGAAAAAGTACTGCTGTGTTTAAGAGCTTGTTAAAATGACCATTTCTCACTGGCTTCTCCTGTATTCTCTCAGGTACAGAAAAGGCGGCTGTATGATATCACCAATGTATTAGAAGGTATCCATCTTATCAAGAAGAAGTCCAAGAATAACATTCAGTGGATGTAAGTAGTCACCGATTCGCACTACAAATATAGATTTGGATTTTTTTTATTTTTTTTTTACAAAGGAACCCAGACAGTGTTGAATTTTGTTCAGAGATGCTGAATGTCTAAATAACACGGCCAGATTGTTTTTCTATACCTGAAAAATGATCGATTAATTTCTAGTCTAATTCCCTACAAACTCCATCCTGTGAACTACAGACAGCCGAGTGACTGTAGAGACATTTACAGCACAACAAACACTTTGCCTGCATCTTAGGTTAGAGGTCCCTAATGCAGGCAGTGGAATTTAATGACAGGAAAATTGTAACTCATGCACTTCACAAATTTAGAATATGCAAGAATAAAATGTTTTCCACAAACTATTGAAGACGTACTCCATCCAGTAAGCACACCAAACAAAATGTAATATTTTTGTCTACATAAAAAGCATTGCGTGTAATGGAAAATTAAGCACTGCATCACTCCGAACACGTCATCCTCATGCTAAAGGCTTTTCTCTACAAGCAACAAGGAAGCTGCTAAGAACTGATTGGAGATGAAACTAGGTACTGAAACTGAACTTGGAGAGTTGGCAAGAGGGTCATCTTCCAGCAGAGCACAGAACTTAAAAATGCACTCAGAGCTGAATGAGAACACACAGTGGGCCTCTCCAGAAATTGCCTGATAACATACTTAGGAAGTACTTGAGCTATTTGATTAAAAAAGTGGTGGAGCAGGCATGCATTTAAAGCTGCATTACTGAAAATGTCAACCACTGCTTGATGTATAAAGCTGAAATCTACAGAGTATATTGTTACAGGGGCAGAATACATGCATCCTATACTTTCAAGATTTTTTATGTATAGAAATTGTTTAATGCATCCTTTTCCTCACTCTTCATCCTTATGCACCAATTAGTGGTTATGGTATAAAAGCTTGTTGTAATGTGACAAACGGTGGAAGCAGGATGATCACTTTGGCCATTCAATGCATCTACCTTCAATTTAACTCTTGTTTTTTCAGGGGCTGCAGTCTGTTGGAGGTAGAGGGGGCTCTGAGCCAAAGGCAAAGCCTCACTGCTGAGGTTTCTGCGCTGGGCGAAGAGGAGCAAAGGCTCGAAAAACTCATCCAGAGATGCAGCCTTGATATAAAACAAATGAGCGAATTACCAGGCAACCAGAAATATCCTTTTTTTTATGTGTGCGTGGATTTGAAAAGCAGTAACGTGTGTTTTATGCTACCTTCGATTTCTGAAAATATCACGATCCATCAGGTATGTGTTGTCATGTCTGAGTTCTTCACCAGAAGTTTTATTATATGTACCATAATTCTTGTCACTATCTGACAGGCTGGGCATTTCTTGCTTTTTATACATTAACCAGAATTATATTAAAGTTATGCTGTTTCAATGCTTCATATTTGGGGCTGTGTTCTCAGATTTACAAAAATATCCCTCTTTGTATCAAAAGTCATTAGGGTCAAACACTTGGTTTCATCAGACTACAAGACAAGACTTTTTATAATTAAGGTCTGTGTCCGTTCAAGCTGGAATCTCTTTTTCCTATGTTTATAATTGGACATTGTTTAAAGAGATGAATGTGGCACATTCAGACATTTATACATTTTATTTGAGGGTGAACAAAATTTGTGGTTGTTGATTTTTTTTTTTTTTCTGAATTCATATCTGATGTCTTTATTTTTGTTTTCTTGATGTCACACAGGGATGCTTTTGTCTCTGTGCCTCCAATTAGTTGTAGTGAACTAGTCATAGCATTATTTTTGTTCTCCCAAATTGTCTAAAGCTTTTAAATTTGAAGAAAAAAATTAATAAATATTAAAAAAAAAATTCATTCTGGTATTAAGCAAAAAAAGAAAGTTTAATCCTAAATGACTAAACAGCAAAAGCTTAATCTGATTTAAAATCTGTAATGTTTTGGAACAGTAATTTGTTGTTTTACAGTGTGTATCTCGTTTCAGCCTCTTTACTGTAATGATTTTTTTCCTTAACCCCACTGTTTGCACATATGCTTATATAACGTACCAAGACATCAAGCAGTTGGGGAGCCTGAGAGACCAGACTGTAATTGTCGTTAAAGCGCCAACAGATACCAAACTGGAAGTGCCAGACCCTGATGAGGTTTGTACAAGTACCAACAGGCTGGAGTTCTTTGTTCTCTAGTTCTCGCTCTTTCTTCATCTGACGAAAGAGATGCATTTGCCAAATGATGAGGCTTAACTTTTGGTAATGCGTATTAATAATGTATTCTACTCTAAAGTGTTGCTGTAGGTTGTGGACATTGTGATTTGCAATTATGTAGAATAGAGATTTTTTTTCCTCGGTCTGTAAATCTTGCAGATGTTGCATGCAACTTTCAACTGGAGTCTTTAGCTATATCACAATATTGTTGGGGTTTGTTTTGAAGATCTTCAGCTAAAAATGTTGACGTCTGCATATGTTGGCAGTGTTAGCAGCACGTTTTATAAATTGGTTTAGAAGTTGTTGTCTTTGATGTTTGACAGAATTTGTTGTAGATGCAGTTATGAGGCTGAACTCTTGTTTCCTCTCTCCAGACTCTGTCCATCCACCTCAGTAGCACAAAGGGCCCCATCGAAGTGCTTTTGTGTCCAGATGAGGAGAATGACATGAGAAGTCCTGTAAAAAATGGCAACACTGACATTAACGGCAACTCTCCTTTCCTGAAAGTTGTTCAAGGTTGGTGTCAGATATTTATTAACAGCAGTTGTTCACACAGAAGCTTTTTAGACCAAAATACTATCTGCGACTGCTTACACATGTTGGTTTCAGTTTTATATTTGTACAGGCCATAAAAGAGATATTTTGTGTTTTAGCTCTTTCAATGTTGCTTTTTGTTCCATTTATTTAAAAAGGAGAAACTTATACAAGGTTGCACTTAAGGTAAAGACAATAGATAACTGAAACATGAATGATGTCAATTTCATAGTAAGTATCAAGTCGGTGTCCAATTCAATATTTTAATCTTGAGAAAACCTCAGATAAATGTTAGCTTATTCACTGGATGTTAAATAGCCTCTGAAATTAAATTTGTCTTTACTTTTATACTTGTTTTAAACAGAAACTGTAACTGCTATAGATATTGACAAAACATTCTAGAAAATAAAAGAAGTATCTGACAAGAAGGAAGCTCAAAATAACCTCTGAACAAAAGAGTAGGCTGTACAAAGCAAAGCCGGGTTTTCTATGCGTAAACATGGCTTTACTGAATCTGAAACGATTTAAAAAAAACAACACAACCTGCAGCTTTGGGTTTTGTTCATTGACTTAAATGACAGATTTTATAATCCTTAAACACTGTAGGTGTATGTTGGGACAAACAGCAGAGTTGTGCTCTAGTCCTTTCTGTCCTTTTTGCATGTAGATTTTCACAACAAAAATCAGAAACATTACGGTCTTCAGTTTGTGGTGATGAAAATGTGCGTTAATCGGAAGTTATTGAAACATATTAGAAAATATTGCAATGTCATGTTTTCCTAACTTCGACACTATTTTTCAGATTCCAACTGCACAACCACTTCCCCCAGCACCTTCCTGTCTCCACCCGCATCTTCTTCCGCTGTCTCCGTGACAACGCTTTCCCCCATCTCATCCCCGTACACCAGTCTCCTCCAGCAGACAGAAGACCAGGTCCCTTCATCCCAAGGCCCCTTCTTAAACCTTGTGCCTCCCATCTTGGAAGATGACTACCTGTTAGGTTTGGAAGATGACCAGGGGATCAGTGACTTGTTTGATGCCTGTGACTTTGATAAAATGCCCTCACTTGGTCTGGATGATCTGCTGTGCAGCTAGCATCAGCTAAAAGAAGATGGAGATGAAACACAGAGGTCTTTGATGGTGTATTTCTTTTTCTTTCTTTTTTCTTCTTTCCCCTCGCAGATATTTTTACACAGGTGATAGAAAACTTGTAGGTAAAGGGAATCGGCTCTCCGCATGACGCAGTGTTTGTCGTTGTACAGAGAAACAATTTGAAGGAAAACACTCCACAAATCTTGGCTTTATTACCTGTGTCCTGATTGACTCGGTTGAGTTTTTCTTGTCGGTGTGATCACACAAGTCCATATGCAGGAAAGGGGAACCATTCAGTTTTTGTTTCTGTGCATAGTTTTAGGTTTATTTTTGTATTTGATAAACCCCGTTCCCTTTTCCCCATGTGTTAATGCCAAGTGCTGTGAGGGGAGAAAGTCTAGAGTTTTTAACAACAGATTTAATTTTATGACACCAATGATGTGACTGAAGGCTTATATTGTTTCTTTATAAATGTGGCACCATGGTGTGCCAATGTAGAACATTTTAGATGTTAAAAATTATAAAAAGCAATGGTGAGGAGGAGGTTTAGAGTCGCCTGTGTATGTCTGAGCACCACTCTCCGATTTCAAGCTGTATGTCCGACTGCGTTGGTGCACAAGTGAGTACGAGGTGCTCTTGAATGAACACAGATAAACTGGAGTTGGTTGTGAAGTGATAAAGTGAAATTATAACTGTGCAATGATGTATGCAAGATGAAAGTCTTGTCTTTTTGAAGTTGCAGAACCCCCAAAACAAAAAAAAGGCCATAACCCTCCTGAAATTAGGGGTTTAGCTAAAGAAGCACCTAATGTACCCAAGGGTATAAACCTAAAAATCATCTGCAGTTCATACTTTTTGATACTTTGTAAATTGCTGATTCAAACTGCTTCAGCTCTGCTGCTGTTCTGTCACCTGATGCCCTACAATTGTACTGTGTTGGAAAACCTTTGAGTTTGAATCAAGTGCAGCGCAATGTACTGTGTGTGTGTATGCTTTTACTTTTGTGTTTGGAAGTGCTAGATTTAAAGATTTTAATACTTCACCAAATGACTTAATGATCCGCCATGGAACAAAAAAAATCTGAGTGAAACTGCAGTACGTGATGGGCTTCCCCAGACACACAAACGTTTAATATTTATGACAAATTCTGCTAAATTCTTAAACCACGGTTCGGAATCAAACCTTGTTAAATATAGAAGCTGCCTACATGTTGACCCCCTGGCTTTTATTGATCACTGATGATCCTCCTGCTGCTAGTGTTGACTGTCCCCACCCCCATCGCCCCAACTTGACTAATGTATAATTGTGTGTACAGCGTGAATGAGTTGTCAGATTAAGCCAGCTGTGTGTAAATTCATGTACAGTTTTCTATATTTTTGTCAATGCACAAGGTACTGTAGGCTACCTCTCACTCAATGTTAGACTATAGTAGTAGAGCATAGAGGTCAATGCCATAATGTGTGAAAATATTAGAATTCCCCTTTTGTGATAGAAGTTATATAATTTAGCAGTGGGTTGAATTTTGCAACCTGAAATGTCAGACTGAAAATACCAATGCTCTTATACCAGTTTAATAATGTCATGTTTTAAATTTCACTCACAGGGTGCACATTTGATTGGCAAAAATGAGATTTATTGGACTTTATTGGGAGATCATTTCTATAAGTTATTCAACCTGTATTAGTTTTTTGTTTGATGTGAAAGTAGAAATTTTTAAACACCCCCATAAGCAGTTTTTACTGACCCAAGTGTAGCATTGCAATATTATTTACCCTCGGCATAATGTTTATCTGCGCGGATGAACAAGTATGATCACAGGGTTCCTAAGTGTCGGAGGGGGTAAAAAAAAAAAACCCAACTCATTTTCAGATTTGTCCAAATCTGAAAGAGTGAAATACCATCTACAACATTGTTGAACTGAAAGCCAGCTTGAGTAATGTTGTATTTTGATTTGTTAAAGCTGCATATAAAAACCGTCATATTTATTTGTACTCAAATCCCCAAGAATATTATTTAAAAAAAATGCAAAAATACAAACATCTAAAATTGTGGAATTTTAAAATGGAAGATGTATAGGAACTCTGTGATTGGGTCACAAATTTCCAAATACCAGGTAAACGACTACAAAATAAAAATGCATTTTTCACTTTATTACAGAGTGCCAAAATTGATTGTTTCTAATATTAACTCTAAATCTTACAACTTGTCAAGAAAATCCAGCCTCATAATTGGCTGGAACATCAAATGAATGAGCTGAATTGACAACGTGGTTTATTTACAATTTCCCTGGTAGCATATTTGTATCAATGTATTGTTTTATGTATTCGCATTTATGTCCCAGTTTAATTCTGAAACGTCTCCATCCCACACCGCAGTTCATGTAGTTAATCTAATTCTGCATCCATTTCAACAACAATTTTTATGTTTAAAGCTTTTTGTTTGGAAAATGCTGTACTTTTGAAAAGATTTGCTAAGAAATGTTAAAGATTTTAAAGGCACCACTAATAGTGTTTTGTACTATAATCGGTGACTTAAAATCGCAGCTTGTCATTTTTCTATTTTATGATTTTGATGCGCTATTTAGATCTTGCAAAAATAATTTGGATTATTATAGCAACTAAAGTCCAGACCAAGTCAATGTCTGGCTATGACTATTAAGCTGTTACCAAATACATACGTACCATAAATATTCTTCAAAGATTATGTGGAAAAAGAAAGGATTTGATAGGAAAAAGCCCAATTGTAACAATGATAATATCATTGCTTGGTTTCACTAACCAGAAAGAAAAGAGTAATTTGCAGGTATTTTGCAGTTCGAATGCATGGGTGGCAGTGCTGTTGAATGTTAAGTAAACTAATTGGATGTTTTTGATGTGTGTCATTGAGTTCTGAATTGTTTCTACATAAAGTGAGGAATTTTGAATTGTTTGTGGGTGGGTGGGTTGGGAGTGAGGGTAATTTTTTTTTTTTTTTGTATTCTGGACATTTGCAATGGAGAAAAAATAAAGCAATATAAGCAAATTGTTTTCTTCTTCATCTTTGTATATTTGTCAAGAAAAGTATTTTAAGAATAAGTTGCATGTCTCACTAAACGTCACAAACAAGAAGAAAAAGATCAAATTGAATATGCTTACACAGGTCTGTTATTGTTTCACAAGTCAGTTGATGTGAATTTTGTCCGAATGTAACAAAAATGCATTATATCAGAGTAAATCTGTGACGAATATAATTCACAATATAATTATGCCAAAAAATTTTGATATATGCCAATGGTTGTAAAACTTGTATATGCTTTCTAGGGATATGCAGACAAACATTATTTTTCACAAATGGGCTCTAATTAATAATTGCATCATCAGAAAGTCCTCAAAGACTAGAAAATGCTGAGAATCTCCCTGATTAAACATAGTTTACCTGGGGACAGCAACACATCCTAATATTGTTTAATGTCAAGGTCGAAAACCAGTAGACTTTGCCAATTTGTGTTCATGGAGCAGGTTAACTGCTATTGGTGACATAAATTATAGTATATTTTTGCATTTTGTAGACTTAAGCACTGTACCAGCAACAGACTCTGGTTTGTAGGAAATCTTGAATCTTTCCTCTCAATTGAATTTTGACTTTATGAAAAAATAGAAAGTAGAAAAAATAAACAAAAAAACATTATTTTTTTTATTTAAAGTCAAGTGGAACATAGCTCTGCATTTTTGACCAATTTCCAAACAGTGGGAATAATAGCATTTTTGATGACAATAACAAACTGTCAAAGGAAGTTATGTTGTAGTTCTGCTTTTTAAATACCTTCACAACATGGTGGTACTTTGATAACTTTGTTTTTACTCCAGAGGTACTTGTTCTGGTCATTTTATGAACTACTGTTGTTTTATAATGGCTAATGTGCTAATGACACTATAGCTACAGTGCCTTCATCTTCTACCAAAAGATAAGAAAAAACGAAGATATTTTCATTGCAAGAAAATGCACACGCTTGGCATCCCATATGCACTTTCTTGTAAGGGACACATCTTCCAGTGTGCCCTTTATGTTTTCCATAATACATGAAATGCTGAATCTTGTATACTTTTTAGTTATACTTTTAATAATAATATTTGCAATTAATATTGTGTAGGCAGACTATATGTAAAATTAAATAATTATTTATTAATTAACTGTATAGTACCGTCTTCCAACCCCTTTGTCAAAAAATTTTTTTTGCTTCTACATTGATTTAGACTTAAATCACATTTTGCTGTCGTTCCAGTCAGAATGGGTTAAAAGTCTCAGTAGTCATTTTCTTTTGCGCATTTAAAATTAGCTCTCGTCACGTTTGTCCCTCGTTGCTTGCTATCCGCCTACAAGTATGGCTGCTCTGTAGTTGTAATATCTGTTTTTGTTGTGTAAATGATCCTAACTTTTTCACTATAAGCAACTTTTTCCTTAGGACTTTAGCTTACCTTGCCCAAAAACGACATTGCAATCCAGGTGAGGCACCTTCATAGTGATGTTAGCTGTGGGTTTGTACGAAAAAAGAGGCACGTGGGTAGTTGTTAGCGTGGTGATGCTAGCAGAGCTAACGGCTAGCTGATGTTTACCAGCAGAAAGTATAAATGGTTTTGCTGCTTCGTCATTTTTAACACAGCTGTTTATAATTTGCTTGTGTTCGGGTGTAGGTTGCTCTGTTAATTAGTGTATGTGTGCGTTAACATGACCGAAACCAAGTTAAACTGCAGCTTGGAAAGGTAATATAACTTAGCTTTCAGTAAACACATTCATGTTTACTGAATGCTTAACGCCTTCATGTGACTGTAACGCTACATTTAATGTGTCATTAAAACGGTGAAACATATGCGATTAACTCTGCATTTAAGAGAGTTAAATGCAGAGTTACATTTACATTAAGTTAATAACGTCCTGAGGTTCATGTTCCTCACGAATGCTTTAAATACTATTTCTAAATTAAAATTATTTTTTAAAGACTTAGGATACAAATTGCATACACATGCAAGTTTGTGATGCATGATGCAAAATGAACTACTATTATTGAGGAGGGAGGCAACCCGCTCTTCAAATGCGTTAATTGACGGTCAACACAGATGCTTTTTATTGAATCAGTCATGCTAGAGTTGAGGGAAACCTCTTTTTACCTTAAAAAAAAAAAGTCGTATCACATTAAAATTACATTTTAGAAAACTTTCCAGTTCAATAAAATGTGGATACTTAAATTCACATTTTAAGTATCCACGAGTCTTTAAAACCGTGCTGTGCTTTTCAGATCACCATGCCATCCGCCTGTGACTCTCTGATTGAAGACATTGAGGATATGGTGTCTTTTAATGACCCCACTCCTCATGACAGACAGTCTGCAAGAAAGAGTATTCTGCCACGGTCAAGAAAGAAGAAAGAACTTTTGAACAATGAAGAGCTACAAGTAGACAGGTGATTTAATCTTTTTTATAAACCAGATCTACAGGTAAATAGGATAACATTCAGCGACAGCAATGAAAGAACATACTTTTTAGTCACTTTCCAGCAACTATCAGAAGTCCAATGTAAAAGGTTAACCAATTCTTGGGTGTAAAAGCAAGTGTTATTCAGTTTATTTAAATAGCACCAACACACGCCACCTGGACCCTCTGAACAAGACAAGTGGGTCCAGTTCAAAAATCTGAAATCCGATTGGACCGATGTTGATGTTCTGCGCTGTTTTAGAATTGCAGTCTGCCTATAGTTTTAGCAATGGCAGCGGAGGAAGTGAACACAGCCATTCAGTCTATGCTTCCAAGTATTGAGTTAACATTGACTTTAACAATTATTCCAAACAAAGTTCCCTCTGTTTTAAACTGCATTCAGAGGTTATCTGAATTGAATACATCTGTTAAGTTCCTCATGCAACACTTCAGTGGGTTTGGAATAAAGAAGACGATCCACATGTTTAGGAAGACTTTACACCATTCAGCCATATCATCATGACCATTGACGAAGCAGTACTTCTCTGTCCACATTAACCTTTTCAAGAACCTTGCATGCTCTTTTAAATGTCCTGGCAAGGTGTACGTCCCAGGAGTTTATTGGCAGCGTCAAAGCCTGATTTTCTCCTTTCAAAGTAGGGGAATAAGGATTTACACCTGTTTAGTAGTTGACTTTATTAAATTAATGGCATGATGGGCTCTGCTTCAAATTAAAGTGTTACTTTGAATAATTGCAAACATGTCATCTCTGATGCTCAAAGCAGGATTCTTTGGTTGATCTTTTTTTATTCCACTGAAATAAAATGTGAGAAAAAGCTTTTTGTGTGTTTGAGTCTAATCATGTATCTCTCAAGAAATTAAATGAATTAAATTACCAGAAATAAAGCCTTGAAATATTTCCCTCATTGTTGAACAGATCTTTATAATGAGTGTCACTTTCTGAAATGAGTGACAAAAACCTTTTCCTGATGTTCAGATTATTTATAAAAGATCTGCACTTGACTAGGGAGTTGATGATGCTGGGCTGCTACACTGGTTTATCATTTTGTGCTTGCTATAAAATACACATTTAATCATCTGTTTTTAGTTTGATCCCTGGCACCCAAACGATCTGGATGAAAACGTGGGGATGCAGTCATAACAACTCAGATGGGGAGTACATGGCTGGACAGCTTGCTGCCAGCGGATACAAGATAACAGGTAAGAATCTGATAAACTGAGTTGACTTGATGTCAGAAAGCAATATGATACACAAAACATTATTAGATAAACTAGAAGGATAGAGTTTAGTTGTGCATAAACTGCTTAAATTGAAAAGATATTTAATTTTTCTCTTTTGTTGTGCATAGCTCAAATGTCATTGATAAACACAAGAGGGCAGTGTTATGCTGTCTATCACCACCCTGTTTTATTACAATTTGGATGTTTTGTTCTGTAGAGAAGCTGAAACTTGTGCAGATCAGCTGTATTTTTTAATACAAATTATTGGTCTTTTTAAATGTTTTTAATGTTGTTCAGAATTTACTTATTCTTTAAACATTTATTTTGTAACTTGATAATCAGCATGTATTCTGATGCCTTTTGAAATGATCCTCCTAATTGTAGTCCAAATGCTTTAGGCTAACAGAATAATTTACAGTTGGCAAGTTATATGCTTGAAACATCTTGACTATATTAAATGCTTCCTTTCATTCTAAGATTTGTATGCCTTTTGCATGGGGAGTAGACATTTTGCTGATCATAATGTTTCATTTATTTACTAGGGTATCAATTATTGTTGTATAATCCATGTAGTGATAGCTTGTGTTGTCACTCTTTATGAACAGAAGCATTCATGTGTGGTTTTTAGAGTCTGAGACAAAAGAGGAATAGGAGTCTATCCCTGAGGCGTTTTTCTCTACATGGGGTCTCCATAGTCACGAAGGGACATTAATCACATATTTCAAAAAATGCAAATGTACCCATTCATTCACATACACACAGTCTCTATTCACTATGCCCTCCTTAGCATGAGCCAACAGTTTTTGACTCGTCTGGTAATTTAAGCCTCTGATCTCTTTATCGTTTCCATCTTTCTTTGCTTTGCAGTTTTTTTGTCCCATGAGTTTTTCTGATTATAATGCACCGCTCTCGCAGAGTTTCTCTTCACTTTGCTGTTTCACCTGTCCTTGTATTTGGTAGCAGATCTTTTGTTCAAGCATCTGCCGGGGCTTGATATTTTGTGTGCCATTAGTCACTCTATAGAATGCTGTGTTCAACAGTGGAATGTGAAAGTTGACACTCTTGTTTATCTGTTTATAGTAGTTCTCTGTTTCTAGGTGCACAACGTGTGTTTTCTAATCTTATTTTAGTTCATGATGGGTTCACTGACTTTTTTTAAAGTTCAGAGCCAAAAAAAATCCAGGTGTATTACGGTGTTATTTCAGATAAGCTTAGTTTGGAGTTACAGAATTAGATTTTCTTATCTCCGAATTGAGTTAGTTTCTGGCTAATCTGATTTGAAAGGGGCTGTGCAGTAATCATACAATTAAAGAGGGTCCTAAAAGTCTTCAGCATTTCTATTAGATCTAATCACTGGATTATTTTCAATTTTCACCCATTGGAAGGTTCCCGTTTTTTGTACTTAATTCATAACGTAGATATTGCATAGAAAAAATAACAGTGTGTGTCTGTAATAAAGTGATAAAGATAAAAAGCAAGTGCTGTAATGTAACTTGACATTGTGTCCTGTATCCTCAGAAAAATAAAAAAACAAAACATGTTCAGGGAAAGAAATTTAATGGCACATTTCAGAAGCAATTTTAATCTACTACATTTTGTTGGCTTTTCATATAAAATCCTGATGAAACATTGAAGTTTGTAGTTTAGAAAAAGTACCACAGGTATTTATACTTTTGTCAGGTGATGTGTCTCAGATAAATTCACTAACCACATGAAGAAGTTGCTCACTCCTTGTTTCTTTCACATTGCTTCCATTTTACTTTGTTAATTTGCAAGAGAATGCTTTTAGGTAAAATATTTTACTACAGCCACGCTGTTTAGCATATCTGTATGTGACACAGACTGTAGAAGGCAGGTTCAATAGGTTTCCCAGGCAATCCATTATTAGTTTTTTTTTTTTAAGTTGAGCTGCAGAGCTTCTGTGGCAAAATGAAGGAAGGAAAATATTTTTTGAAGACAGTAGATTTCTTTTGACTTGTCTTCCCTCTAAAACATTGCATTTCATTTCTTTCAGTTAAGTGTGTCTGATTGTAATAACATTCTTTATGCGTTGCGTGATACCTCAGAAAAAGAAGCTTTAAATCATAATACAATCTAAGGCTTTGGGAGACTGAGAACATTGCAAAGTGTCTTTGTAAAGGCAACTTTTGGTAGAAATCTATGTCTTTTAGGTCATTGTTTTTTATTCTCCTGGACAAACCAATTGCAAGGAGTGCTTTTTGTTTTTTTTATCTCTTACTTAACCTTCTTCAGTTGTCAGACTTTCAAGGTTTTCAGCATAAATTGTCTTAGAATAATGCCCAAGGGAGAATAAATCATCTTTGTCACACAGAAACAGAGAGTAGAACCTGAAGCTACCTGGAAAGTCACTCAATTTACTTTGTAGCCCAGGCCCCCTGGTTACTTATCAACTTGTGTGACCGTGATGAAGAGAACATTTTGTCCTTAGTTCTGATTCTGTGAAAAGTAGTTTTGTAACTACTTGTTTGTACACATCATATGTTCAAAAAACATTGCTAATATTGAGATGTTTGAGCTGCAGTAATCTTTTAGATTATATTACTAGTCATGCACAAAAAACATTTTGATCTATCCAAATCAAATGAGTTTTGTCCTGTGTTTGTTCCATTGCTTTTGCAAAATCTTTATCAGTTTCCTGAAACACTTTCCCTCCATCCTTAGCTTAATGAAAATTTGCACTCAATTTTTGTCTTATCATTGTGGGATTCATTTTCCAATACAACATCAAGAGTGAAGGTTGCACTTGTGCTGAGGGTGACTATTTACAAAAATATGTAGTGCAAACTGTGTGGTTACAGAAAAGGCTCACATCCATAGAGAGGTGTGTAGTTATTGACCGGACTAAACATTAGTACTTGTTAAATTATTAAAGAATAATCACTGCCTGCAACTACAGAAAAGGACAAAAAACGTATAAGTGAAAATGAGAGTTTGCCTGTATTGTCTGCTCCAATCAAACATCGTTATACAGAATTTAATAAGGAGATTGAGGACAAAGACCTTCCACTGCAATGAACACATGACATCATCTCTTCCTCTCTCTCATTCTTTGTGCTTGTTTTCTCTCTTTCACATCCTTGCCCTCCCTTGTCTCCCTTTCATACTCTACTCTAAATCTTTCTTTCTCAAACTATGACATCACCTGGTGTGAAGCATAGTAGTAGTTCTTACGTCAGCCTGTAGGGGGCATGCTACGCCCACAGAGGAGATTTTTCTCAAAGAAAACATTACTGCAGTATCAGGATGAGGTCATACTTCTGAAAAGCACTACCAATTCATAGTTTTTAGATTTTGAACGTTTTAACACAATCTTATGTAATAGGTAAAATAGGCCATGCTTGGTCATATTATTGTGGATTATACTAGAAGACAGTTTTAGAAGTGAAGTGGCTTGAGGATGAACAGTGTGACTTCAATTTACAGAAAATTTTTAAAAAATAATTTGGCCTTAAATCCTTTGCTGATGGGACATTTGGCTCATGTAGATAATATTTCCAAGCAACTTCCAACTTTAAAAATGTAAAGTTTAGTGTTGCGTTTCCTTAATTATTTAATATATTTAGATTTTGAACTAAGCATACTACAACACTATGTGTATTTGTACTTTAACTACACCCTGGCTGAGCTTTTCTGTCAAAGAAACCCACCTGTACCTTCATTGTCTCTCAGCACATGGGAGCAGGGAGTGGGTTTGATCCAATGTTGTTCCTGTGTTGGACCAAGGAGGGCACTGTTTATCCATTATAATGCATCAGCACAAACAAACCTCATTTGAGTAGCAGATCAATTTGCCAAATAGTGACTTCATAGAAAAGCATCTACACATAAACGCACACACACCCTTTATGGAAAGTCATACTAAGATATTTTGATTGTTTTTGGCTGGCCTCTCTTCCCCCTCAGTCTCCTCTCTGCACAATCAGCCGCACACAGGTCTTCAGTTAGGATTTTACATACCGGTTAGGCAAAATTGCTCCCTGCTTATACAATGTCAGCCAAATGAGGCATTTGCAGTTCCTTGTTTGGACGCAGGCAGTTAGAGGATATGGGTTTTAGTGAGAGGGTGTGAGTTGTTTAGATAAAAAACGATCTGAAAACTGATCCGCAAGTATTACACATGCTGCTGACTTTTGGGTCAGGCAAAGAGCTGAATCGTTCCAGTTTTGTGTGCATTTTTAGGTGAAAAAGTTAAATACATTTTTTTTTTTGTACCTGATTTGTTGTACAGTTTCCTCTTAAATCTATTTGCAAAAAAGAGGGAAAACTTGCTACACACTTAATTCCAGTTCTAGATATAGCGCTGAAACCCCTTCAGCTTATTCTATTCGGACTTTGTGTTGCATTGGCTTACAGCGCTGCTGCTCCGAGCATTTGCGTGACATCACTGTAGAGTATTTTCACTCCGATTGTGTGTATCTCGCATGCATGCCATCTCATTCATAAAACGACTGTTTCTAAATGATCTGATTGGTTCAAAGTGCACGACGCGGCGTTGCACGCCACAATAATATAGCCAATGAAAACATACTATGTTGTGTCTGACTCCACCTCTCATGCATACCCGCACACACATCGGCTCAGTCTGCCGGGTCACACACACACGTTCGCTCCTCTCACACAGTGTTGACGGTGTAGTGGGAATTGGAGTTGTGGAAGGGAGGCGTGTGAGAGACGGTTCCGTTTTTCGACAGCCCTCATTCTGCAAAATTACACAGATCGCCTGGTGTCTTTAAGACACTATGTGCTCCCTTGTCTTTCCTCTGTGGTTTAAGAGTCTGCATCAAGTCAGTCTTGCCTAAAGTGGTGAGGAAGGATGTGAAAAAATGGAGAAATCCATGTAGGGAGAGGAGAGGAAACAAATCTGTCATGTTCTATAGGGTTTTGCAATAGTGTTGTGAAAATAATACAAAAGCGGGCTAAAAGTGAAGGACTCTGACCAATAATGATCAACTCAAAAAAGTTATAATAGAAAAAAGATGAATGCTTTGCAAACCAAGTAAACCAGACAATAATGAGAATTTTGTGCCTTAATAAACCTCCTGGTGTTTGGATATAATGTATTAGACAAACAAGTGATGCTTCATTATTCTGAGATGAAAGTAAATGATACAGTTTTTATTTTTATATTCTACATTTGTATTCAGCCTCCTAAAGTCACTAGTTGGTAGAACCACCTTATACTATTATTACAGCTGCTGCTATTTCTAGAAGCTTTAGTTATTGCCCATTCTTTGCAAATTATCTGAAGCCCAGTTAGATGGGATGAAGAGCATCTGTGAATATCCCTTTTCAAGGCTTGCAACAGATTCTCAGTTTGGTTCAGGTGTGGACTTTGGCTTGACCATTCTAATTCTACTGAAAGATGAAACTTTATCTAGTCTCAAATGTTTGCAACCTCTAAAGGATTTTCTTTCATGAATGTTCTCTCCTCAGCTTCAGACAGCTTCTTTCTGTGTTTCACCATGGAAATTATGTTTTTATGATAATGTGCATTGTTGGTTTTCTTCCACACACTGAGTTTTACGTGTAAATTGACCTGACCTGTACATTTTTCACATTTCCTGCACCCTTGCATTGGTTGCGCCTTTTGTCTTGTCACTCTGCCACACAGGTCAGATTTGAACGGGTGCAAAGCTAATAGTTGTTGTGTTGTCAAATTCTTCTACCTAAGCACCAGATCTTTGCAACTTCTGCAGAGTTGCTATGAGATGTAATACAAATGCACGCCGCACTTCTCAGATTTTTCTTTGTAAAAGAAATAAAAAAAGCTGTAGTACTTTCTTGCTACTACTTATCGTAAGTGCTAAAGTCTATTAGATAAAATTGTATTACAACAGAAGAATGTTTGTAGTTGAAATGTGACAAAATGTGGAAAAGTTAAATGTTATGATTATTTATGGACACTTTACTACAATTAAGGCGTTGGTACTTCTTTCAGTTCATTTGTTGGTTTGCTCATTTTTTTCAAAATCGGTCCCATCTTTTATATTTACACAGGTGTACATAACATTTCCCAGGTTTGTAGTGTCTCTCCAATCCAAGAATTTATCACGAGTTAGCCGAGATGGTAAGGATCAGCCGTTTAGATAAGAGATTAGATTGATTCAAAGACCTGTGCATGTATTTGTGTGGACCTGATGAACCTTACAAGGTGACTCATGTTTAGGCATCACCCAAGAATCATTTAAAAGGCAGGGATTAAGGACTCCATCCATCCTGCTTTAGAATTCCCATGAAGCACTTCTCAGCCTCATCTATTGATTACTTTCAGAGAATGAGTTTTAAAGCAAGCCTCACTAATGGTGTGAGCTGGCTGATTTATCAAATCCAAAATGAGAAAAGTGATAATCCAGATGAATTACTTTTTGCTATATATTTTTAGGGACATTTTATGAAAAGAGATACCCAATGGTTGCTTTTGAGCAAGCATCCTTTATCAGTAAGGCCTTAAAAAATAAAACTAGGAGCAAAAGGGGTTTTTGTATTTCTTTTCTGTATTTTTACATGACTGAAATAAACTTTTGCCAAGTTAACAGCTGAGTAATATTCTCTTGAACTAATTTGATTATCCCATTTCTTTTTCACATCTTCAAATATTAAAGAGGTGAAGAATTGCAACCGTAAATGAGTATTCTGGTCCTCCCTAAGTCCAGTCATTTGTTTACTTGGGCTTTAGTGTCTTCAAATAAGGCAAAAGATAAATGATGTGCGGTGGTGGAAGCACATCTTTATGTCACTGCCTTGGGGAAAAACGCTTTTCCGATTTACTTTGGGAGCGACCTACTGAGAGAATCTCTAGTTTAACAGGAATGTAGTATTACATTTCTCAGAGCACAAATTTCCTAAAGGGATGTAATGGGAAAATTACAGAAGGGTTGAGTAATGGGACAAGGCAGGAGCTGAGAGACTGGTGGTGGTGATAGCTGGAAGAAGGGAAGGGCCAAAACAAGTTTGAGAATGAGGGTCGTCGGTGCCAAATCTAGGATAGAATATGAAAAGAATAGTTTGAAATCCAATGCAACTCAAGTGCAAAAAGGGACTGTAACAATTGAAGATGTAATTCCTTTGTTTGGTAAAAAGGCAAAATATGTTTGTATGGCACCATTTATACAAATACACTTCAAAATGCTTCAAAGGTCATAAGATGAGGAGCTCATTAAGTGAACTGTAAGATTTAAGCATCCATCCATCCTCCATTGTCTGTCAGTTATCTAATCTGAGGTTTCAGGGGTGTAGCAGGGGAACCCAGAGAGCCCTGCTACCCTCCCCAGCCACGTCGAAGGCATTCCCAGGTCACATAGGATTATAACGTCCATCCAGCAATGGTCTTACCTGGAGTCTCCTCCAGCTAAAACAGAGTCTAGCCACTCATGGAGGAAGCTCCTTTTAGATCTTGCATCCAGCATCTCCAGAGTAATTTAAGCATTCCATTAAAAATATGCTAAAAATATTTAGAACAGATAAAAAGCCAAAAAATAAATTATTAGACTGATTAAATAAGCCATTGCCTTTAGACAAAAGCTTTGGAAAGCCATATTTTCCTTCCACATTTGAAGAGGTCAACTGTGTTTGCACCTTTCATTGTGCATTTTGCTTTTTATGAATACCTCACAGTTCTGGGTCAGTTCGGCTCTTCAACAATTCATTCCTATAAACTATTTTCTACCCATGGCCCGAGCTGATTTGTATCAGTTTATTCTCTTTGTAAATGATATTTTATGATTGATTGTGCAAATGGCTAGTCTTAAAATGCTCAAATCTCTTAAATACTTCAATTAATTTTTTTTCTTTTAGTTGCCCTTTCTATCATCATTAATTGTGCTTCTATTCTCAGTTTGAGCCAGTTCACTGAAATAAAATTTTGAAAGATTATCACCTTTGATCAAAGCAAAAATAACTGAGCTAACCCCTGCTGGTAGATATTATTTATCTGTCAGCCAGCACCCATTCTGTGCTGAATATGTTTGTCTACTTGTGTTTGAGATCAGTGACTTATTCATACAAAACAACAAATAATCATTTTTGTTTGAAAAGTTTGCATCATAAGCAGCTTGGCATAAATTGTTAGTGGTTGTCTTGTGTTTCACACAATAGCTGCATCTTATCGACTTAAGAATTTCATACAAAGTAGCTATATCCTTGTTGGTATTTCTGTTTTGTGTGTAATCTATACAGAATTTATTTTAAAGAAATTATAGCTTATTGACAGCCATATGATTCCAATGTTCTAATGTTTGTTTTCTTTCAGAAACATTTGGAGAATCTTTGTTTCCAGAGGATTTTATTATGAGAGCTGAGCATTATTATACCAACATGATCATTTTATATCTCATGTTTTCAACTGTTCAATAGAGCAACATCAGGAATTTAAATTTATTTTTGTATTTTTTTGTCAATGAAGTTCAAGAGTTTATTGTTTGGTTTTCTTAACAGATAAGCCAGTCGCACAAATTTACATCCTTTGTTTGGCATCTCATTGGTTCCTTTTTTCCTCAATTTTGAATAATTATCCTGTCCAGCATTTGTGAAGCTGAGAGACACTTTTTAGCCTTCCTGTTAATTTTTCTTTCACCTCTTTGATTCCCCTGTCATTTCAGCTCAACAAGGAAAACAAATGTAATTTTCTTCATGAAGTGGAAATTAAAGCCTAAAAGACATTTGTAATTAATGTGGGATGCAAAGCTGCTGGCTGGCTTGAGAATGTGGGTCATGTTGAATTAAAACAAAGAAAAGTGACATGTTGTAAAAGACTTTTTAAATCTCATCACCTCTAAGGCTTTTTGCTTTCTGTCTTAGCTCTGCTTGCGTTTTTGAATATGATCTCTCCTTTTTTTGGGTGTTCAATATTCAGCCATCAGGGTCCTTACTTACTGACCACCTGCTGAAAGAGACGGCACGGATGACCTGCATCTCTGAGTGTGGATGTTCACGTTCGCCCACCTGCTGCAATCAAAGCTTTCCCTTCCTCTGTGTGAGGACCGAAGGGTGCACAGGGGCATTTGTGCGAGGTCTAGTCAGAATTTTAAACAAATCAATTACTCAATTGTCATGTATTCATGTATATTTTAGTATGTGTTGCTTTGTAAAAATAAATAAAAGTAAATAAAATCAGGAAACTTTGGTTTTGGAAAAAAACATGTCAAGGTTTGGCTTTTAGTAATCTTCAGGCTGCTTGTGGAGATAATATATCAATTCATGATTCACCTTTACGTAAAAATGTTTGAATACTTGTTTCTTCTGACATTCTTCTTGATATTTTTGGTTCAGCGGTTGTTGAAGATGTTTGGCTTATGTTGGCATGTTGAGCATGTCTCTGTCCTTGGTAGGAAATCAACTCAGTTTCTGCCTCATCTTTCTGCACATAAATACATAGGGTAAAATAAAACTTTACTATAAAGGCCTGACCTGATAAATATTTTGAAAGCTTGAAGGTCAGTGGTTATTCATGGATTAGACTAAAAGAATATTTTTTTCTCTGTACAATGCAGTGTGTACACAAGTAATAGCTGGACTGTGTGCTTGACTACTTCTTTCACAAGTTGAGTTTGTTGTGTCTAACTTTTCTTTAAGGCTGTGAACTTCACTTCAACCTTGCTCGCCTCTCATCCTGTGGTTACATTGGCAATGTACATCAATACAGAGTGAAGTTAGCAGCATAAATACAAGTAATGTTTAGCCTTGAAAGAGATCGATTGCAACACATTGATTAAGCATCAAACATGGCCGCGAGTAATTTCCTGTTCTCCTGTGTGTGACTCTGTGTTGGAAGGTGAATGATTGAGTTCAGGCAGTGGTAAACAAGATGGGAATAACACATTAAAAGGTTTTTAAATGAGCTTCGGGGTCGACTAAAGGAGATGTTTATGTTCGGTATTATTTTAGTTATTTATTCTCTGCTGTTGATACAATCTCCATTCCCCCCTTCCCAGAAGCTGATCAAACAATCCGGCTCATTGATGCATGCACATAGGGAGAAGTGTGTGAAGTTTCTTGATAATCAGTTGCTTTCCACATGGCAGACAGATGGCTCTTCTAATCTTTCAGACAGACACTGCCATTCCAGATCTGATGATTGCTGTGTGCTTGCAATTGTTGTGCATCTATCCTTCTATGGTTTCCTCTGTTTCACTCAGTAAATCTATCATCGCTGTGCATTTGTGTGGTCCTCAGCTGTTTGATGCTACTCACTGTGCAGTTTTGGTTGGAGTACGTCCATGCTCTTGTCATTGTTTTTGATATATAATGAGTAGTTGGGCATAAATATTATGACTTGCTTCTTAACCCGAACTTTGCCCGTTCTTTGATCTTTTGTCAGCCATGTATTGATTGTCTTAATTAATAATGAGGCTGCTAAATATTTGCCTCTTCTTTACATAGACTAAACACATTAGAGGGTAGAAAAAAGAGCAAAGCTTCAACTAAAGCTAGTTATATTTCATAATAGTGAGGTATCAGCTTGCATCCAAACATTGGATACAAATTACACATTTCTCTGATTTAATCTTTTAAATGTTTTGAAATTCTAGAAAAAAAGCAACTAATCTTCCCTATTGGGACTAATAATCTGTTGTAATTATTGTCATTTTTTTTTTACAGTATTTTATTATAATAATTAATGTTCTCAATTCAAGCAAAGCTAAGAGCTAAAAATGAGAAATCGGTCTACTAATGATACTTTTACAACAAAAACACTAACACCATTCTTGCAGCAAGTTAGCTAAGCAATGAAAGCACCAGATTTATTGCAGTAACTTCTGCTAGTATTTTTTCAGTATTTAACAAATATGTGATATTAATAACCATTGTGAATTTGCAAATGGCTCTGATTGGGAAAACAGGATTGTTTTCTGAACAATCCTGTTTTCATGATGCACATGGTCATTGTTGTGAACATGAAGCCCGAGTGACAAAATAACTGTTGGCTAATGGCAATAATTATATATTATGCAAAGAAAATGCATAATGCTCCATAAATCAAATGGTGTGACATAATATATGGAAATGAAGCAACACCACATTTTGCCTCATGACATTAGGAGTATTGATACATTCCCTGTGTGACTACCTGTCTTGGTGTATTGTAATTCCCTGACAGCCTGGCTGTCTCGGCTTGATTTAGTTTCTCTGACCTGATATCTGATTAAAGAGACTCAGACGTGTGTAGGAGCTGGATTAGCATATAAAAAGACAGTGACAGGACATCAGATAATTCTGATGCCATCTGTTTTTAATGGAATCTGTTAGAGGGAGAGATGGGTGTGTGTATCTGCATGTGTGTGCCCTTCCTCTATGTGTGTGCTCTCCTCCCACAACTCTGCTTCTCATGATTGGTCTAGCCCATTTGTATTTTGCACTACAGATTTTGTCCTCTTCGAAGCACTTTGTTCTCAGAAGGAGAACATCAGCATTAACATAAATTCCGAACAAAAACATCAATTATTTACATCTAAATTTCTCCATTATTTAGCTGATTTATTGATTTGGAGCCAAATTGCCCAGCATTTAAATTTATGCCTACCTCCACCTATTTAAGCATGCTTGTTTGTGCTCACAGTCATGCAAGCACTAGTGCAAAAGGCAGTTTAGTTCTATGAAGTTGCATGCGTTTCACAAAATTATCAATCGAGATGTCAGTTCACATATCATATTTTGATAGATTCTGTAACCTTCTGGTGCAGACAACAGTCACCTTCCAGTGCTCTTAATCTGCAAGCAGCAGATTAAGAGCATGCATGTGAGGCTTAGTCCTCTAGAAGGCATGTAGAAATGCTGCATGATGTATGAAGAAAAGAGAACTGTTTGCTTTGGCTGTAGGGAAAAATAGAAGAACTTTAATTATTAGGCTTTTATGTTGAACATAAAACAAGTTGTCTTAGATGTCAAGTCTACATTTGGACTGACTTGGTGAATATATATATAAATAAAGGGCTGCAAGCCATTTCTGTGCAGTGACTGTTACTGGCTGCATACCTTGAGCAATCCTTGTCTTATTACCTGCTGACATTCACATTTCTTAAACTGTTCCACTCAATGCACATCACCAACAGCCTGTGGTGCTTTATTTGTAAGTAAAATCAGAAGGAAGATGTTCTGTACCGTTTGAAGAATGTATTTCAGATATGACGGTTCTGCAGGGTAAAAAGCTGAGGGCAACATTGGATTTTAATTAAAAAACATTTATTGATTATGTTGGAACCACAGGTGGGGACTGAAGGATCCCAAAGTCTATATTGCTCCTACTGGGCTGTGAAGGTGATGGATGTGTTTTCAAGAGAAACTCTGAGCTAAAAATAAGCATAAGTGGTGTATTTAGCTTAGCTTTAATGATCATATCTCCATGTTAAGTTATCGCATTTAGATCAGTGTTTTATGAGCAGGGCAGAGCATTTTCTTTTTTTTCTCAGAATGATATCATGTAAAAAAGGTTTTCTCCAGCTTTTCTGATATGTTTATGTTGAGCTTTCTAAAATAGTGGCTTTCCTAGCTCTTATCCTGAATTTCTTTGTTACTGGGTTATTTTCTCTCTTTTTAGTTCCTCCGCTCTGACTTAATTCATTCAATTATGGTTAGTTTGCATTTAAATTTAACAGTTTGCTTTTGCAATCCTAGTCTTTTCTCATTGTCACTTGGTTTCTGTGTTAGTCATTGATTGAGCTTGTTTAAGGCTGTGAAATAACTTTTTCCGCCACTGCTGTCTTCAATCTTTCCTATGTTATCTCTATTTCTTCTTCCGTTGTTGATCATTAAGGAGTGATTCTGAAAAATATGAGCATCCGAGCAAGAAATCATGAGTTTGCTTCAAACCTAACACAGGTGAGCATTGTCTGACTGCTAAGGCAACAGAACAACTCTTCTCTGTATTGCAAGAAATAAGGACTCTACGTCGCTTTTATTTGCATATAATCTGCATATGAACCCCAACTGACTGTTTTTGTAATGCCAAGAGGCTAAATTCAGTATTTATTACCCAGGCCATAAAACTACTTTTCACTTTTCTGCTGGCAATTTGCATCTAATTTGCATGTCCCCATAGCTTGGTTCTGGGAATAAGGGGCCAGATGACCTAAATTGTTTCAATTTCACATAGAAATAAAAACACAGAGGAAGGTCTAATTATTACTATTAATCAAATTAGGACAGTTCACGTGGAGCGTAAATATGTGAATGTCTTTTCTGCATTAGCAAGCTGAGGCAATGCGTGAGCTATATAAGCTGCATGAAAGCTCCCCAATGAGTTTTTTATTATTTAGTAAAACATTTTTACTGTATTTTAACTATTATCCAGTTTTAATGAAACCAACTGAGGGTTTGTTTTTGGTTTTAAGTTTTATGATGTCCACATCCATTTTACAGCGTTTTGCTCACAACCAGTTTCTGCTTTGTTGGGTGTTAGCTGGGTGTTATAATGAGTGACCCTTGCTAATGTTCTGAAGTAATCTCCAGATAAAACCGAACTTGTTTCCATTGAGTTTTTTGTTTTTTTTGACGTCACAGACCGTTGCATGTTCGGGTTTTATTGTTGTACAAGGATGTGCAAATTTTTTTGTTTGTTCACTGTGAGAGAGGGTAATTCTAACTAAAACAATCACAGCAATAGCTTGTGAATGTTCAAGGATTTTGCACGAACTTTGAATGAGTAATATTTATTTAGTCTTGACATAACATTTAGAGAAGATGGACATGATTAATAAAGACAAAATGGGATGTTTTTCAAAGTAGATCATGAAATAGTGATGATCTAATTTAGTTCAAAAGAAACAACTTTTGGGAGTAATTTAGTTCAATTTAATTTCAGCCCTATGTTTTTGCATTGTTTGAAAAACCTGGAGATAATAAAACCAGACTGGTATTGAAACTGAATCTAGGTTAATATTTGGTATTTAAATGTCCAGACTGTTCAGAAAATCATGAAATTTGAGTGTGAGCCATTTAGCACTATGAAAAAGTGCTAAATGTTGAAATAAGAAATGTGTAGGAACCCCAGTGTTCATTTCTATTGCTATATCTGTACATATCGCTAAACCACAGATCATTGATCTCTGTCCAGTGAATAGTTATATCACTTGCCTGCCCACCACAGCTAAACAACTGAACATGTCTGTGCTTTTTCTGTATTAAGTATTTAAGACGTGCTCCTTTTAGCTCCCGCCTCAGTTTCTTTTTCTAAGGCTGAAGCCACAGCTGCCACAGTTCAGATTCAGCATTGAACTTTGTTTTATTTCCTTTTCAAAGGACAGGTGAGCTTTTACATACAGGTGGCTCCTACTGTTCTTCTTTTCTTTAGCTTGCTCCGTCTTTGTTTCTCTTGCAGGTGACAAGCGGGAGAAACGCACTCTACCATTCAGGCCTACACGCACGCGCACCCTCTTCCCCCCCCCCCTCCCCCCCACACACACACACACCAGTTTTGGATCTTTCTTGGTTTTCTACCGCAATATGTTTTGCACAGTACAAGCTGAGGTACTGTTGGTTCTGTCAGGCCTGTATGTACATTTCTTCTTAAAGCCCTTCATAAAGTTACTCCCACAGTGTCTCATATGAAGGGTCAAACATCCTATTTAATATTAACTGCTGTCTCCTTGAGTAAACAGCAAATATAATCACATTTGTAATGGTAGAGAAATATTGTGTCAATATTTGCCCACTCTGTTATTGTGAAATGGGGAACTCACTGTGGTTACAGTGGTGTGTATGATTTTGACGGTTGGCCTGAACACATCTTCTCTTCTGCCTCCTGCCACAGATGTACTGATCAAATTTGAAATTTCAAAGAGAAGTTTGTGAAATTGTTTCACCAACACAAAAATTAATTAACGATAATTTTTAATCTTTAGGTAAATCCTAATAAAGTTATCAGCCAGTGGATTTAAAACAAGCAACATAATGCTGGTCAGATTTAAAAGTAAAGCAAATGAATAGAAGTATTGCCTAAATTGGACAATGGGGCAACGATGAGTATTTGTATTCTTAACTAAATAATCAAGTAAAAAAAATAGTGTTTTTTCCTAAATCCAAACATTTTGTTGAAAATTTCTGAACCAATCAGAGATTTATGTTTAACTTCTGATCTTGGGCATTTGTAAAGATGGGACTTGTCAGCAAGGATTTTAGTTGGTTTTCCTTTTTTATAACTAGCAAACTCTCTTCCTAATATTTCTGTTTTATGTTGGGAGTAAACTTTCCCGCTCTAACTGCATCCACACTAAAGGGTGTGTTAGTTGGCACAACCTGGTAATTCTCAGCTATGCTGTGTTCACTGATGTCAAAAGAATCCGACTTTTGAGTTTCCAACTGGATAAGCTTCGGTCAGGCCTTGTCGAGCTGAATCTGGTCAGATCAGCCAGTTTTGTGACACATGCACAATTATTGCTAACAAATTTGATAATTACGCACAAAACCTAATTGGACAATTACTTTAATTTTGAATATTAGCTTTAGGAGAATTAAAAAAAAGATCACACTCACTCTCGAAATATACATTGCAAACCTTTTTTTGTAGCACAGATGACAATTGGAAACATCTTCAATTTGGAAGAAGGCTCTTTACCTGTCCAGCTATTGCATCTCCACCACCCGGGAACTGGAAAGTGAATCCGCATGTCATGTCTCACTATGAGGTGTGTTTTTTAACGTGAAATCCCTGGTATATTACTCTGTCAGTCATAACCTTCTTGCTCCTACTTTCTCCCAGACACTCTGACTTCAGTGCCCTTGACTCTAATAATCCCTTTCTCACTGTGTGAAATATCTTTTCATGTCTGCACTGATGATCATAATGGTTTTCTGTCTGAGCTGCAGACTAGTGATTGGCCCCAATTATCGCATGAACCTGAGGCTTCAAATCATCTTCTCTTTGCAAGGTGAGACATGTAATGGCAAAAGGCCTGGTTTCCATCCCGTGCCTTTATGCAGCTCAATAAATCACATTTAATGTCCATTTAAGATCTTACTGACTCGACTGCCAGATGTTTATCATTACTTACCTCTGTTGTACACGTCGCCCCAGAAGGCCTCCCGTCTTCTTTGGCAGTGACGGCTTTGAAGCTTTATCGCTCAAACTTGATCTAGTTTTTCTTTTTTACACGTTTAATGCAGAGTGCCCAGTTCCACACCCACTTCAATTACGGCGCTTCCGGCTTTAAATATAATATATTGACCTCTTCAAGTGGAGAATAAACACAGATCAAAATTAGCAATTTTGATCAGACCAAATAACCTATTTGATCTGATAGGTTGTTTGTGCTTCAGTTTTATTGATTCCCTCTAGTTTTAGCTTTGTATGTGGACTCCGGTGCATCCACTGTGACTTTGTGATCAAAGGTAAAAGAGACAGATTGACTCCAGCCTCTTGCCTCATGGAAACGAGACCCTGCCATACAATTAGCACCTTTCTTGACTTGCAGCATTCATCATTCCTGCTCCACTTTCAGCTGAACCTGGCTCCTATTTTTCACTAAAATACCTACACTTAATCTTCTAATACCGTCTCTTTTCGCCGTCTTCATGTTGCCACATTTCGCTCCGTTTCTTCTGCATATTTTAGATTTTCTCGTCCTCATTTTCTTCAGCCCATCTGTCTTAAGTCATTAGATTCTTTATTCATCTCTTGATTCTTTCCCTCCCTCTCAGCCCACCATCCTTTTAGCTGCCGTCTCTTACAGCTTCTATCTGTCAGACTGACTCTAACTCTCTAACAGCAAAGTACTCGGAGTAGTTAAGGACAGTGGAAGAATCCCAAGTGAATAGATCTTTTGGAGATGTTGTCAAACTGTTGACGTGAGTGCTATCGTGGACCCCTGCTGTGCTTAACTCCGTGTACCCTCCCTCCTTCCCAGAGCACACTGATGTGCACACTTATACCCAGCTCGATCCGCCTTCTGAGTAGAGATGATGGATAATATGCATGGTATCATCACTTTGGATTTCAGACTGTTACCTCTTGTGGATTGTGGTTTTGTTTAGAATACATTGTGGTACATATGGTTTGTATGTATGAGTGGAAAAATGCAGATGTAAGAAAGAATCCAATCGGAAATGCATCTTTCTCTTATAAGCCCCTTAAAATACCTGTTCAAATAAACTTATAATTTTTAAAAGCCAAGGAAAAGTACAACAATGCACACCTTTCTTCCTGTCATGAACTTATTTTTTCAAAATTTTTTTAGGTTTGTGATTTGTTTCTGTATTGCAGTGTTCGAGGTGAGTGCAGTTAGGTTATTTGTGTTTTGTTTTTTCTCCAACTACTTGTGCTTTGGACATAGTTTCATTGAGGTATCCTTTCATTGTAATGAAACCTTTTGCAGAGTAAAGCCCCTTTTAGACTATTGTTTCAAATTCCCAATGCCATAAAAAACATTCCTTTGTTGCCTTGTCTATGTATTTCGTACTGTATCAGATGCAATTAGATTAACATATAAACGTCATCCATGGATGTTTTAGGACTTGCCTTCAAATTCTGCAAAATGAGCGCCTTGGCTCTTACTTACTGTGTACACTTGCACCACTCCTAGAATCAATGTAATAGCAAATGAAATACTGCAGCAAAAGTTTTGAAAACATTACTATTAAATGTTTTTTGACCAACAGCAGTATTACCACATCTCACTGCCTATTTGGCTAAAATGGGGGAAAGAACACATTTTCATATCCAGTCTTTCCTTTATATCTATATAAAAATGCTTTAAAAACAAATGCATGTAATAGAAGTGTTTGAGTTGGGGTTGAATGCATGGATTGTTGTTTTTTTTAAGATTTAATATATGAAATGCCATCCTCATTTGTCCTCAAATTCTATAGGGAAATATGTCTAAATAAATATTTTTCTGCTTTTTGTTCATAGTGATTACTAAAACTGTCTTCATATGTCTATCTTGTAGTAAGTATTCAGTTCTGATTGACAGGTTGCAACATATTGTTGGTAGCTGTGTGCTTGTGTGTGTGTTTGTGTTAAGTCAGCCAGCATCCCTCTAATGACAGTTGATTGCATTATCATCCACGGCTGAGTGGTTGCTCACACAGCTAGACGGATAGACCAACTGCCAAACCCCAAGGCCCCTCAGTGTGTGTTTTTACGTGTGTCTGTGTGTGCGCGCTAGTCTTCGTCTTAATGTGAATGTGACCGTGTGCTTGTGCAAGTCTTTTCTTGTAAAATGTGATTGGAGGTGAAAATCGCAAGTCCACTATGACCCATTTACAATTTGCCACGTCAATGAGGCAAATGCAACAATACACACATGTACACACTCACTCACGCTTAGTTTTCCCCAAGGAAAAGGAACCTTTTAGACTGAAATATTGTCTGTTGGGACTCTGGCTTGTCCTAACCAGAAATTCAAAGGTTGCTTCGCCAAACACACCCATTCTCACGCACATGTTGTGGAAATATAAACATGCATATGAGGAACTGTAGCTTTAACAACACTGGAGTACAGCTGCTTTTTAGGCTACAGATTATCATTTTTACTGCATGCTGTCATTGATTGCTTTATCCATCATGGATGTATTATGTTCGAAGCTAAACACATGTAACGGTTTAGAAAACCTTCTATTTCACCCTTCATGCTGCTCTACTTGTTGAGAGCGGATATAATTTGGCTTAAGGGCATTACATACTCGAGAGAAAATTTTGTCTATGTAGTAAAGAACAAGAGCAAAGTTCTTCCTCACCAGGACACTTTGTTTTAGATGAGGTCAAGTGAAGAACTCTTAGAAGGTTGTCATTGGTTCATCACACTGCAGCATTTATAATGGTTTAAAAAAAAGAAAATCCATAAAAAAAAAAAAAATAAATTATTAAAAAAAGAATGAACACTCATGATAGCAATGCTAAAATAATATTTTCAATGCTGGTTCATTGTTCTCAAGGAGAAACTGGTATGGGGTGGTCACAACTTTGCAAAAAGTGCAGATAATCAATTGGACAAAAATTCTGATCACAATTAATGACTAGCAGTGACACTTTTATTTAATTACAAATACACTGAGAATTCATAATTGAATACAGATGGCTTTTAGACTTCATACCATCATGGCTTAATCATTTATCTTGCTCTCTTGATTTGAACAATTATTCTTTTTCTCCAATGAACCATAAATCAAACATTACATACACATAACACTCTTTTTTTTTTTTTTATTATAATTTTTTTTTATTATGAACATTCACAATCAAGCGGCTATATGAACTTGGGCTAAACGTGTTAATCTGTTTTATTGAGTTATTGTCATCAGAAAACAAATTGCTGCTGACTGCTAAAATTCTAGCGCGACACAGTCGTGACAGTGATCTCAGTTTTTGAGATGTATAACAGTGGCGAGTGGGTCACTGCCCTACCCTGCCCTCCAGTCCACCTGTCCTCCCAGGCTGTAGGCCTGGCACTCAGCTGTCTGGTCAGCCCATCAGCCATACATCCCTTATTGGCTCAGTCAAGTGTGTCTATTCACCCCAAAGCCACCCCTTGCCCTTACTTGCTTCCCCCAATAAACCAAGAGAGTAGTATTTCCCAAGGTCATTGTGTTTTCTGTTTGTGTGTGTGTGTATGAGAGTTGAGCGATTTTAGGGGGCAGTGGAGAAGGAATGATGGTGTGTTTGAAATGTGTGGGATGGATGGAGTGTGGAGGGCAAAAATAACAAGAAGGAAGACTGTGTGTCAGTGTGAGGGGGTAATTGGGTGTGTGTGTGTGTGTGTGTGGGGGGGGGATCGGTTGGAAAGTGGGTCATGGTGTGATTTGTGAAGCACCAGGAGCATCATATTGACCCCGAGGGTAACTGTCTGCTTCTCTTCTCTCTTACTTGGAAACCCATAGACGCACACCAACTCCAATGTGTTTTGCTGTTGAATATCATTTAACCACAACTGAAGAGCAGGGAATCAGAGATGCTGCAGATCTGCTTCTTCAGTATAGAAATGTGTGACGGTTATTATATTTTATTTGCATAAAAATGACTGAATCTGCTGAAAGCTAGTGGAGATGATCAGTGTCAGAAATTCATCCATAATGCCCCTCATGCTTCATGTAATCTTTTCATTCAGTCAGATGTTTGATGATATATTTTACGCTGTATATGTAGCTGACGAGGGCATTTTGGGAGACCGCTTGAAAACCTGTCAAATAATCTGCCTGAAATGAAAAAATACGATCATCTAACCATCATTAGTGAAACTGGGGTTATTTCTGGTGCATATCCATCATAGAAGGGGAATTAAAGGGATCTTCATGAAAACTTCATGGTGCTTAGACAGCAAAGAGTCTGGAGGTTTTTCACCTACATAAATATACATAATCTAACTACAGGGAGATTCACTGAACTGCCTGAAATCAAAAGATGGATTATCTATAATGAGCACAGACTTCAGAAGCAAAAGGCCTGGCTTGTGGACAGTAAACAGATGTATTTAGTTTTTCATCAAACCTGTATAGTAACTTGGCAGGCAAATGTAGAGTTGAAACTACGGTCAAATTATTTTTAAAGAATCAGAATAGATGTTAAGGCCATACAATATAAAACACCTTTAACATGAGCCTGAAAATCTATTGACAGTTTTATTTTGATGATACATTTTTCTTTTTTGTCCGGAAAAAACAAACTTGGTCAAATGAACAAATCCAGATCATGTGGTTTAATTTTTGCCTGTCAGTCTGTTTGTACTTAGTTATATTCCTGAATCATAGAGATAGTTTAAAAAGAAGCTTAAATCTCAGGTGGCATTTAAATAATTGTGTGTTTTTTTTATTTAATTTATTTATTATTGCTGTGATCCCTGCCTACATTTCTGGTTTAAAACTGATATGAAAATAAATTCTGAGTCATAAGAGGAGGAAGTTCTTTCAGGGAGGAAGTTTAGTCAAGTTTTATCTTGAAACCAAATCTAACTTGCCTGCTTAACACACAAAATCCTGTAACCAAAGTAACAGGAAATGTTTTTTATTCTGTTTGCATGCAGATATTTTAAAATTTGGTATGATGTATAAAGTTGTTTTAGGTTTGGGATATCTCATTCAGATTTCAAACAGAACAATTGTTGGGAGTTTCTGCAAATAAGTCATACTTTTATGTTTAGCGGTGAACATCAGTAAATAACAGTGACCAGTTGACTTTAGTTCACAGGTTAGTGTTTTCATCAGTGTTTTTGCACATATGCATGTATATTTTTCACCTCTGACCCTGCAGCTGAGCCTGAACTGTGGAATGCTGCTAAAACCTGTGAGTAAATTGACATCCATGCATGCAAATGCAGCAAAAGAAAACAAAAAACATTATGTTGCAGTTTGTGAAAAAAGAAAAATCTTATTGTCCCTAATCATGATCATAAGACCATAAATTTTTTTTTTTCAAGCAAAACTGTTTTATTTCCAGATGCAGTGGGTTACTGCCTCTCTTGTGCTGTTTCTACTCATTTAGCTTTACTCTGCATCCATGGATTTAGTTGTTTTCTCATTTTCCTTCCCGTATAGTTATTCTTCATTCCATTTATTTTTCAATATATAGCCATGACTCTTCAGTCCTGACTATAAAACCCTTCCAGCTTTGTTCATGATTCCATCATTCTTAAATATTTTTTGAGTGCACCTGCTCCCACAACTCCTTTGCTGCGTTGACTCACCTCCATAGCGAGTAGTGAGAGAGGAATGTGTTATGTATGATTCTGTGTACATGTATACCCAAACACATACACACTCAAATACTGACCACAGGTGCTGCAATCCCAACATGTCTCTCTCAGATAATTCAGAGTCATGACCAGGAATAACCTCCCGGATTAGATTTAGCCATCCTGTTTTACCTGTGGGGATTTTTCCAAATAGACTGTGTGTAGGTCTGCATATGTGTAATATTTCAATGCATACACTCAGGAACAGATTGAGACAAAGACATGCACACACAGCAGTTATACGAGGGTCAGCTGCTTGCCATAGGATGTTTTCTTTCATTTCTATTCAGGAACAAAACCAAAAAAGTCCACTCTTCTGTGTCTTTTGAAGGGAACTTCATAAATTAGCCGAAGCACTAACACTGCTGCTGCTGCTGCTACTGCAGTTTTGTTTGACAATGAAAGAACCAATTAAAAATACAAATATAAAAATAATTTTTGCGAAAGATTATTTTCTACATTAGCACATTTGTGCACATTATAATGCAGCGTTCAGAAGTAGGTATAACACCACACCCTGCTGGAGAGTCTGTTTACAAAATCTGCATGCAGATGGTTAATTCATATCTTTACCCTCTGACTTCAGTTTCATCAGATAGGTCAACAGTTTTTGTTCACATTTAGTTCTAGTGAACTTTCACAGGCTTCTCTAATCCATGGCAGGCAAAAAATAAACAAATTATTTTTAGACAATTGGCTGCACGTCAATGCTCATGCAAATCTTATGCAAATAAGAGACTCCCAAAATTTTCCAACAGTCCATCATGATTTTATGTCATGGAAACTTTTTACTGCATTAGTAAAAGCTGCTTTCTCACAGTGAGATATGATGAAATGAGAAATGATAACAGACAAATGCATGTCATTGTAGCATCTTGCCAAATGGAAAAATAATAGCTTTTTTATTTTTTATTTACTGACTTATCCACACTACCTTATAATGGTTTGTTATGCAGAGGTCTAAGCTTGTTTGAGGCTGAAATGACTATATTGCTCAAGTCAAATTCCATTTCCTTGACTTCCTCAGCCTCCAACCTAAGGTCACATGTGGTTTTGGTTAAAATATTTTACACAGTGGGTTCGTTGTTAGGTGACATCAAGTCTTTGTGCATTTACTGGGAATAGCCAGCAGTATGCATATACATAGAGCCAAACATATTTATCCAAACATAATGTCAGGGTACTTTAAATTGGAAATCGCAGTGCTTTTTGTAACTTTACAGAAATAAAATGCATGCATTGGTGGGTGCATTGACCACTGCCAAATAGCTCCAACTATTCTGATCTGCCCCTCAATTAGAAATAAAAATGTAGCTACTTATACTCTCATAATAATTATGGGACATATAGGTGTACCTTTGGCAGGAGTAGTGCAACAGGATTTTGTCAAGGCGTAATATGTTTAACTCCACTCAGCCGTTTTCTGAGTTCAGGTTTTAATCCATAAATACATAATTTGTGCTGTGTGTGTGTGTGTGTGTGTGCATAAGGGCTTTGCAGATGTTTTTTGTTTCTGGTTCTTTATGTGACGGTGTGTGCTACGTGCACTTTGAACTGGTCTTGAAAAATGCCCTGGGGTGGAGAGGAAACGGCAGCCATACAGCTGAGGCTCCTCCCTGTGCTGTTCTGTGTATGTTTGTTTTATTGCTTAAGAACAAAAATAAAAGTCTAATCCTGATTTGCCAGCTGCATGTATTCTATTTTTTTCCTTCTGATGATCAGTGACTCATTTTCTCATATAAAGACAATATTTCTGGGGTTTGTTTTCCCCTTTGCTTTGTTTTACATGATACAGTTCCACATCACACAACTACACAAACAAGCTAACACAAGTCCGTGCTCCTGTCAGTGTTAGTCATATAGTTGTAAAGTTTGAGATACTGGGCTTTTTGTTAAGATAAAGTAATCTAAAGCACCATCTACTTTTCTATGAGCATGTCACTTAATTTTGTGAAGTCATTGTATCTGAAGGAATCTACCTTTAACCAATACTCTAGAGGTTCGTTTGAGACTTATTCTATAAAGAAGGAACTTGACAGAGCTGACTAATAAAGGCATCATATTTTGATGGCTAATAATGCTGTGAGAAATGGTTAAACATTGTTTGGCAGCATATTGGGTCCTGTAGATTAGCCATACTCTGTGCTATTATCTTGTAATTTGAGGTTCCGCATCTAATGTTATTGCTGTTGGGCTTGTGCACATTTATTTTTATGAAACATTATGAGATGTTGCTCATTTTTTTAGCTGCTCTCTAAATATACAAAGGGGTCAATAATGTTCCTGCTATCCAATTCAAATCAATAGTGGAACAAATAATTCAGGAATCTGTCTTGTGTATCAAACTAAAACTTGAGGTGCACCTATGTGGGGTAAATGTTTTTTGCTTTTTTTCCATTTTAATTTTGAAGATAATAAAATTGATTCCTTCTTCATAGCTGAAAAAGCAAAAGAGCTTTTCTTTTATCTTTACATATTTGTTATATGTGGTATCACTGTGGTCCACTCAGTCCAAGAAGTTTTGTTATTCTTTCTAAATAACAGAAGTACCGGTAGTTGTTCCTGTGCTGGAGTATTCTGTTTGACAGATTATCTTTTTTTCATAGAAAAACACAGCTAGTGTATACCAGATGAAAAAATACAATATGTTTGGACCAGCATATGCTTTGCTGCAGCAGGGAAACTGACTGCATGTGAAACAAAACGAGCAGGGCTCTAGTTTGCTTTTGCCTCTGTGCTGCAACAACTTGTGTGTTGTGGTGTAATTCAGCTCTCTAGCAGTTGTGCTTTGCATCTTCAATCATTATCCTGAGTTAGAACAAAGCCTAACAAAAACAACTCGGTATTCTATGTTCAAATGTCGAATATGCTTAAATCATTGTGGAAGGTAATATGGTAATATGTTTTCATTAAAGTTCAAAATATGTCAGGTTCAGTTTTGCTTAATTTTTCGGAAAGTGTTCCAATCAGCCACTTTTATGGTAAAATCTATAGTAAAATCTTTCATGTAAGAACTGAAAGATCAATACATCATCTATTGTATTTTAAGTCATTTTTTATGTAAATTGTGTATGATTATCAAATTCTAACATATGATAAAATATAACCAAATATTTTTTTATCATATAATATGATGAAATTGTCTGTTCAAATTGAAAGTGAGCTGAGATTCAGTTGATTCAGAGCTCATACCTGATTTGTTTGTGTCTTATGTTTTAAAAAAGTCCTTGCATACCTATAACTTCTTGTCCTCATATAACCATATTTGTTCTTGCATATAACATATGTTTTTGAGATGTATTACTATATCATCCATGTAGGGTTGTGAAAGCTCAATGAATGCTTCAAATTTGATAATATTTGATCAAATTTGACATACATATTTGTATGAGTTTTTTGGTCACCTTTTAGATTGGAACTGACTACTGTCAGAAACGGAGGCATTTTTAATCTTCAGCAACCTCAACTTGAATTCACCTTCAGATGTGATACTTTGTCTTTGGTTTAGCATGTGTTGAATTTAGAATATCGGCATCAAATTTGTAATGCAACTCTTTCACTGTGAACCAAAGCATGTCAAATCAGCCTTCATGAGTAGAGAAACTACTCAACAATACACCCACTTTCCTATTTATAAATGTTAGAATAAGTTGAAATTCATAACTATACATACATTTCCTTTGACTTGCCTTTTAAACTATGCAAGTTATTTCAAATGTTTGCGGTTTCCTTCTGCAAGCTTCTTACAATAGTTTGGGGTTTTGACCAGTTCCTGCTGACAAAATCGATATGATGGCTTCAAGTTTGTAGGAAGTTCATAGTTCCTAGTTCAAATTACTATGGCATTGACTCCAAAACATTGAATTTGTTGTGCTTGAGCTACTTGGTAATTAATTTGTCTAAATTCTTCTCTTCAGTTTAGAGGAGTAATTTGTTCTCAAGGATGATGAATGCGACACCTTCAGGCATTTGGAAATCATGTCCAAAGATTAGTTTGACTTTTAGAGGTCCACAATTCTCTTTCTGACGTACTGTCGAATTTTATATTCAGTGTTATGCAAGAAAAGTAGAGTTTAAAAAATACTGCAAAAAAATATCCACAGGTGTTTCTCCTATATCATATTATTACTCCTATAAGGAATATAGGAATATAAGTTCCTCATGAACTTATCACAATCGTATAAAGCCGTGACATCATCATTTTCTGGAAAGGAAAAGTTTATTATGATTTAATGTGAAGATAATCAATCTGATTTTTAAACAGTGTATGCCAATATCTCATTTCAGACCTACCAAAAATATGTTTTTTTCCCCCCCTTTTTGCCACAGATGAGTACTTCATAAAGTTTCTTATGTTTAGGAAACGATGTGCTTTGTTGAATCCCATAGTTGTGTTATAGTCTCTGCAGTTTCTGTGTTCTTACCAAAAATAAACTAAACTTTCTTTGTCTCTACAGAGGACCCAGCAGAAGCAGACTTGTGGCTGCTGAACAGCTGCACAGTGAAGAACCCTGCAGAGGACCACTTCAGAAATTCAATAAAGTACGTCAGTGAAAAAACAACACACTCACTAAGGTTCAGTCCAGCCTGCTCTGGAGGTTAGGAATCCTATGGTCATTTAGGAATCGTTAACGACATTCAGGGTATGAGATCTGAAACTAGAGCTTTCCTGTACATTCCCCACTGTGTTACTGAATTACACTGTGCATGGTGAGCTAATTTAACTTTTTTTGGCATTATGAGCTGACATGACTCAGAAATGATCTTTTGGAACATAACTGCAAGAAATGCTGAACTGAACCAGAATAAATGCATTTGTTGGACCCAATAGTAAAGATAAAATATTCAGACTAATTGAAAGAACACAAATCGGATCACAAAAAAATAAATTTGACATTTTAGTGTTTGACTCCACTTTTCCCCTATAAGTAACCACAGTTCTTTTCTAATACTTATTTTCCTGCAGAAGCTCATCTTAAATCCTGTGTCGCAGACCTTTTGAGTTTGTGTTTGAGACTCCACTCACCTGTTTTTTCCAGACATTGTCGACACAAAGAAAATGAGAAATGCATTTAAGAAATTAAATTAGAAACTATTTTGCCTTTTGGTGATTTTGCAAAGAGCACACTCACCTGACAAAAATGTGGTCATGTTTGACATGGAGCCTCTTGATTTATTTATTTTTCCAAAGTAACATTGGGATATTTGTTGCTGGGTTCTCCAGGTCCTCTTTGGGTACAAATATCATCACTGAAGAAGAAAAATCAAGCTGAAACATGTTGCTTACAAATGTGTTCAGCGTCACAAAAATATTTCTTATTCCTCCATGTTCCAAAAACAGAAAAGATGACTCTTTGCTTTTTTGGAAAAATGAGAACCAGTTGACCAGCGTCATAATCTCAGTTGTCTAACATTTAACTCTGTTGTCCTCCATTACCAATCGCATTTGCAATGCAGCATGCTGCATAACTAAATTAGCATCAGAACAACAATAGAGATTAAGAGAAGAAAGGGCAGTGGCCTTACGACATATTGATCAATGTACTTCATTTTTTAATACTTGATTATTCAGTTTACAGTATTTAAATGCAATTGGTTGTAAAAAATGTCAGCAGTATTTTTTATTAGTGCCATCATTATCTAATGGACAAGATGTCAGTGTTTTAGCTTTTTCACATGTATTGTAGGTTTTGAGTCATAAAAATTAAGTTCTTTTTTTATTGGGCGAAATTATTGTTTCAAAGAAAAACATTTTTACTTGACAGTTCAATCTGCCTGTCTTTTTTCTGCAACAGAATCTTGGTGCTCACTGCTTCCCCCCTTCTGTCAAACTATTTCTTTTGCAAAGAGTCAATTAGAAAAAAATACAAAATAATAACACACTTCAAGACTTTGAAAATGTCCCCTTTAATGGCGCCTGACTATTTTTTGACAGGAAATCACCCAGCTGTAATGCTAATGCAATTAATGCTCTATTCACTAAGAAGACACACATGCACACCCTCCCATACACATGCATATGGGAGGCATAAAGTTTTTCTGCCTTTCATTGCTCGCTCTTTTCTTGATTGAGAAACAAAATGAGGGGGTTCAAGATCAGAGAGAATCCAAATGCCCACTTGTCATTGCTCTTTTTTTCCCCTCACATGCCTTTGTTTTTTCTGAGGCGGAGGCAGGGATGTAGGCTGCCTCGCGCTTAGTCACACGCTGGCCGTGATGCCTGCGCCTCCTGGTACCACAACCTTGTACTTGAAATTCACACATATTTTTACAGACGGGGTCAGAGTAAAAATCCATCCAGAGCTCTTCAACTCTTAGGGGATGAAGAGTTTCTGCACGACTGAGTTCCCAGCTACACCACTTCACATATGTTTTATAATTATTTTTTTCCTTCAACATTTGTAAAAGTGTTGAAAATTCTAATCAAGTTTTTCCTGAAGAACATCAACCTTAACATGAAAGTCAAAAGGATGTCACCTTCCTTTCATTCATCCATTTATTTTATTTGCTTTATAGAAACATTGTGCATTAATGAGTATTTCGAACAACACAAATTTAAGGCCAACAATTACACCTAAAGCTGTCAGATGTCATATACTGAATAAAGTAAAATGACATTTTTGTATTGCTGCCTGCATGGAGTCGGTCTGTACCTGCTCTGAGAACTGATATTTCAAAATAGTTTTCTACAATTTGCTCTTTGATTGAAACAGTTGTTGGTTTTATTATTTTCATGGTGTAGTTGATATTATACTGTTTTAACTTATTATTATAAAAATTTACTTTAATATTTACTTTAAAAACTTGTCAAAGTTTCATACATGATTTCTGATCCCTTGCAGAAGGGATTTTATAACCAACAGAGAACACTGCTTGTTGAAGTTTAAAATTGTACAATGAAATCTTTTTGCAGATCTTTGTGTTTTCATTGCATTTTTTGCTAATGCTAATTTGTCATATTTATGAGATGACAACCATCGTTTAGCTCCAAAATTATATACATTTATATACAAAACATAATTTAAGTGGATCATTACATTGTTGTTTTTAATATTATCTGCATAGTTCATCTAAACGGTATGCTCACAAACTGAGTTTTAAAAAACACTTGTCCAAAGTGTTTTTCTCCCTGATTTTTTTCCCCATGTGACTGAGAACAGGTACAATCAAAGCAGAACATGATCTTTTGTCAGAAAAATCCTTCTTAAAGTGGACAGAACCTATGTTGTCAGGTGGATCGCTGTGTGTGCAAAGGTTTTTAGGGCATTTGCATAAGTTCACGAGAAGACTATTTGTATGCACGAGGTTTCTTTGGTGTTGATGCTGCATTTGTGTACGTGTAGGTGATGCTGTGTTTGCGGATTGTGCATATGCAAATATCACATTCCAATTATATACACACCAGTACCGATCCATATAAGCCTGTTTAGATTGATCTATAGTTGGACAGTGTTGTTCAAAGATATAGTTTGCTGATATTGATGAAGTGAATAATTCAGGCTTAACATCAAAAGTCAGAACTTGGTTATTGTTGCCTGTTTTCTTTGGTACCAACTTTTTAAGGGGAAGTTTATCTGTTGTTTTAGTCATCATGCCAGGTTGCATCGAGACTTTAACATATTCACATCTGTTTGTGGCTCAGTCAACTGGCAGATATTTTTTTACATCTGGAATTTATTAAACACCACAAAGCGCAGTGGACTACCTGACTGCTAAGTCAATTAGGATGAGTATTTAAATATGCATGTGTGTGTGTGTTTTTAAATGCCAAAATCTATAGTGTAATTCAATGTCAGAGACCTCAAATCAATAAATGCTGAATGCATTAAAACAGTTGCTCAACAGCATGCGATTAAGCCTCTCTGTGTTACCGTGCATCTGTGTATGTGTTGAATTTCTCCACTTGGCTGTTTCTACTAATTTGTATGATCAAGGGAATGTGTGCTAAATGAATAAGTTCCTAACTCAGCTCTGTACGTCTGTTTTCAAAATACACCAATTCCCATGTTGTATTTACATTCATTTCAATATAGTTTTAATATTCATGAACCAACCATAAGAAAGAAAAATCATTAATGGTAATTGAAAGGGGACTCAGGGTGTACAGAGTGAACTCTTGGAAGAAGTCTTGTGTTTATGCTGTGCATTTATAACGGATGTGTAGGCTGGATAGTGAATATGCATGAATGTCCCTAGCTAGCAGGACAGTTTTCCTCAGTGTTACCTTTTTATGCCCTTGATTGCGTTGACCATATGCTGCCAAAATACATTTAAAAACAAAGACAGTTGTGTCTCAACCAAATATTTAATTTTAAGAGGCAGTAAAGTGATTATTTTGCTATGTAAAAGTTGAGTAAATGATACATTATACTACATATATGTATTATACACAGAATGTCGCATTTCTTATGTTGAGCCACTACATCCAGGAGATGTTCTGTAAGAAAAAACAACAACAACCTTTTTCCACAGTCAGTAAAGATTTAGGCAGGCATGTCATCCGTTTATGGTGTTTCATTGTGTTTTTATGACAAATTTTGCAAAGTTGCAGATTTTATGTTCCAGCAGGACTTGTGACTTGCCTAACTGATGCTTTACGAGTATGGTACTAAGTAAAGTTTTTATATTCATATTTCAATAACAAAGCAGTTCAATGTGCTTCATATGATGAAACGAAACACAATTTCAAAATTTTTGCAGTCGGTTGAATTTTTAGACAGACTTGTGAAGACACTGTTACAGTAATCAATTTGACTGAAGATAAACGCACGGACGACTTTCTTAAAATCTTGTTTGGATATTAATCTGCCAATCCTGGAAATGCCTTTAGTGATGGAAGCCAACTTTGTATCCATCTTTATGTGTGTCTGAAAGGTTAGGTCTTTATCCACCACTCTACCCAGATTTATGAAATTTACTTTTTAATTGTTGAATTACCTGCATGTTTATTACTACTATAGTTCTTTGTGTGTGTTTATTTTTTTACTATGTAAAGACACAAATGTATGCATTTATGCTAAGTCACAATAAGTGGCTTTTTTTATTTTGTTAAAACCAACATTTTAGTAGGCAAGTACAGATTTGAATTTTGTGGCTAATTTTGGTCTCTTTAATGATGAATAAATAAGCATTTTAAAATGACATTTTCTACCTGGTTATGAGCTTAACATTAAGATTTCCAAAAGAACTTCAACATGTCCTAATCCTCCTGCTCGGTGACATGCACAGGTTGGAAGCTCAAAGGGGTAAAAATAGTGACTTTGATGTACTGCTTTCAACCATTTTGTTATCTGCTTCCTTTTTTCTTGCTTTCTTGAGACATCAATGAGCAAGACAAAACTCAACGTGTTATAGGAGATTTAGTTTTGAATAGGTTACATCTCTTTGCCTTTGACATTCTCTGAAGTTGTAAACACTTCACTATATTGAAAATAGGTCATGTTTAGATGACTTTGTACAACATTGCACACTGAAGGGTGCCTTTGCATTCACTGGTAGAAAATATATTTGATTCTAGAGTTTCTGACCTTCAGCTCAAACTGAGTAGCGCTTAATTAAAATCAGCAACTGATTCTTCTGTGCATTTCTAAAGACGGTAAAATTTCTACTTATGTAAAACAATCTATTTTTTAAAAAGTTGGTATTAATTTGCTTTAAATTAAATACTGACCAACCCTTTACATAAATTGTGATATCTGTCAGTAAAATATCATCCGACACTGGGATTGTTGTCATTCCTTACACACCGCGTGTTTCTCATACAAATTATCATAAGATAAAAGCCCAAGGTTTGCCACAGTTTTACTTGGTCTCCTGCTCTTGATTTGAACCTTTAAGTGATCTGAAAACATTTAGCATTAGTTCTGCATTCTGTCACAAGTCTTTAAAGTGACACATTGCTTCAATAATGAACTGTGTAGTGACCCCAGAAAACTATAAATGTCACTCGCCAACATTGATATATTCAGAAATAGACAAAATGTTGGCATTGCTGCACAGTCACTAAAGTGTTATTATGTAAGTGCCTATAATATAAGGAGCTGCTACAAGCCGCTCAGTGTTTTATTTTAAATGAACTGATGCATAGAAGTGAGGGACATTAAGGCCAAAGCTGTTTGCTTTTCATCAACTTGACATCGAGGTATAAACAATCAGAAATCTGCAGTGACCTTTTGAGTTGTTTACTTGGGGCAGTTGTTTTATGTCCATGCTCCAATACGGCAGACACCAGACATTGGTTTGCATCTGACTGCAGACACACACATGCACACACACACTTTACGCTTGATGCCTGGGGCTGGTTTTGGTACAACCCAGGGATTGGCATTTAATCTGTCAGTTCTTCAGGGCATTAGCCTACATTTTCGGGTATGCAGACGCAAAACATAGTCTTGGGGATAGAGAGAGAGACTGACAGCTACGTAGGGGAAAAGGCATGGTGAAAGACGGGAGTATGTTGCTTAATTCAGACGTCCTGTGTTTGTAACACTGAGCCCAGGGCAGTCTGAGAACTACACCAAGAACAAGGCTGACCAGATTATGACCTTGCTGTAATATTTTCTTTTGAAGTGAACATTTCACGAGTTTCAGGCTAAAAATAGTGTTAAAAAATGTAAAATGTCTGAGGGGCCAAAAACATGCTTATAGTTGACTTGAACTTAAACAAGTAATTTTGCGCAACATGGATGAAGGAAAATATTTGCCACTAGTATAAAAGCACAATCTGATAAAAACCTGTCAAAGCCCCTTCAGCTTTTCCCTCAATTGACCACAAGCTCAAAACAAATAGATATTCCTTTATTTGTTCATCTGGTTGAGTGGGGATGTGTGGATGAGTGGCCCTTTAAGTAAATGGGTTCATAATTACAGCCTGTCACAGAGTATCCGTCCTTAAAAGGTCCTCCTGAACGGCAATCAAAAAACTTCTCAACTTTCATCGGTTCCTCTGTCTTACTACTCATGGCTTTTCCCTGTTGCCCAGCTGTGGTTTTACACCTCTGGAGGCCAACATGATACAAGGCTTGAATATCTTTTTCAATAGTTGAGTCTTATGTGCAGGTAATTGCAAATGTTCTAAAATCAGGCCTCAAAATAAGAACTATAACTCTTTGGTGTGTGCAATATTAATAATGTCAAAGAGGCAGTTGTAGTGTGCCTGCAGTACTTTAGGTGTTTTAAAAATGTACAATGAGTGACTGTCTCTGAGTGTATCTGTGATAATTTATATGACAAAAAAATGTGTGTATTGGAGGTGGGGGGTTATGAGAACAAGATGGTGACTAGCACAGCACAGCAGAGCAGGTGTTCAAGATTGAGATGCAATGTCAGCTGCTGTCTGCAATGAGAAAATGAATTATATTTAAGAGGATGCTCCCAGCAGGCGGCTGACAGGATGTTCTTTTTATTTGGCCTGTATTTATTTATTTATTTTTGAGAAATGCAATATTGATGAGTGATCTTGAAACGGTTATGTTGTTTGATTAATCTGCAGTGACTCATTGTAAAGGTCATGTTAGAGAGGTCAGAGGTCATCCTAAAGACTCTGGAGGTGATGCTTGCTGCGGTAGGTGATTGATCACCTAGCTGTGTCTGTGTGGTGATATTTTAGTCCTTATATTATACGATTTTCCTGTTGAATTTAGTTCTGTGTAGAGATGCTTGTAGTTATTTCTCAACTGGTTGTTTTAGTCTTGTATTTTTCATTACACTAAAGCATTTTTTCATTATGTACTTTAGAAAACACTCCACATGCCAACTGTTATTGCTTTTTCCATCTGTTAAATTTATTTTAGACTGAATTTAAATTATTCAAAACTGCACTATACAGATAACAGTTGTGACCTTTAGGTCTAATAGCTGAAGGTGATTTTGTTTTTCCAAATGTTTCCCATCATAAATGTGTGTGTGGCTGCTTGTTTGTGTGACCATCATATTCAGGCATGTAGATTTGATCCTCCATGGACATTTGTCATTGCCTATGTGACAGGCTTGAAATAAAGACAGATTCTGCAAACCCATTACTGATTTAAATTTAGAAATTTCCACCTCACCTAACTTTATGTGCATCTGAAAACCATGTTTAAAAAGGGTGACTTGCCTCCAATATTCTATTTCAGTCTTCTTAGTTTAAATGGGTGTCCTGGAAATGAACCAAGCTTCCAGGGGTTTCCTCCCACTGTATCCGTTTAAGCGGATGGCAAAATTAGCAGAAGTTGTGTCTTTATTGGACTTGCTGGTTTTTTTTAACCTGTTTTCCCAAACATCTGTTGTCATGCTAAAATATCTGTACTCCATTGCACCATAAGATTAAACTAAACACAGGAAAAGAAGGCAGTTAGATGCTCTGGATTTTATTTTGGTTTATCATCATGATAGTGGCTGAATATAATTCCACTGAATACTTTTTAAAATATTTTTAATTGTAGGTTAATGAGAATCATATTTAACAATAAAAGATAAATTCAAGTTGATAGTTAAAAAAAGCCTGTCTCAAACATTATAGGTGCTTTTTCAAGTTTGTGCCAAACATCAAATGATTGTTTGCTAATTCAAAGTTACTCCATTTGAAACTTTTTTTTTTTTGCCTAAGGTTTATACTTGCTAAAAGTTGCTGAATGGAAACATACCAAGAAGTTCAGTAAGAGTAGAATAACTTTTTAAGCTTTTCTAATATTTAAGAACATGGCAAATTGTAAAGCTGGCAATTACATTTTTTCAATTGTGGCTGAAAAATGTATTGGAAATATATCATTATCCAAAATATCTATGTACACATTGTATGTCACAAGGACTGCCTGGACTGTAAAAAGTGTTGGCTAAGTTTTTAAGTAACATGATTTCAAGTTCTGGATGCCTGTAATGTACTGGGCAACACCTGTACAATACAGCATGAAAAACCTTGCATGGTGCAGAGGTGGCAAGTTTGCCAAGTCATTTAACTAGCTACATTGTTCCAAATGCCAGCCAGAAGTAATGGAAACATTAAATATGTATTTTTTCATTCAGTAGCTGGAACTTATTATCTTAGGTCTATAATTGCTGTGAACCCAAAACAGAAAGACACTTTTATTTATTTTCTGTTAATTTGTCGCAAGTCGCATCACTATCACAACATTCACTTATATTATCACAAATCTCACATGTTCCTAACATTTGTGTGCCCCGACAGCTTTGAAAAGTCTAATGCTATGGTAATGGACATGTGAATATACCCACACACATCCTCTGAATCGGGGTAATACTGTTACTCGGTAGCTTCAACATGAAGCAATTTTGTTCATAACTAATGACCTTGATGCCTCAGTAATGCTATAGCAATAAAGTACATTTAATTAAATTTCCAGTTAAATAGATAACATGCAAGAGAAGAAGACAAATGGCAGTAGAGTAGCGAAGGAGAAAATGGGAAAAAAGGTGGGCAACATTAAAGAGTATCTTTATAAAAAGGAAGCTGTTTTACTTCAAATTAAATAAGTTGACCCACCAGAGCCACTTTGATTTCAATTTAATTAACTTTGGTTTTAGTGACATGTTCACTCTTTGGGAGTGCTGAACCGAAAGAGGCATTAAGAAGACTAAAGAAGAGAGAAATGCCTGTCAGATGCTCTGATGATGTTTGCTTCTTTTTCTGCAGGTATTTTTTTAAACAAGGTTACACCTCTACCCCTCTCTGTGTAGTCTGCTCTTTGTTTAAGTCTGCATGTCTTTTTTTTGGTGTAATATAATCACTGATTGGAACACTTTTTGTTTCCCTGATAATTCCCATTAAATCCTACAAAATTAATTTGAAGGAAATCATTTAAAAGTGATATTACACAAATATCAAGACAATTATGCCACATAATCAAAATCCAGTTCTGTAAAATACATACACATTTAAACAGGAATGACCAAAAATATGCCAGGAGTTGGTGATTAAAATATTGGAAAGGAAACTTTTCTTAAATTACTCGTGTAGACCATTTAGAATTTAAGCCTGAACTACACTGTGAAAAGCATGTGTTGTCCAACACTTTAATGCCCTCAAAAAAGCATAAATGGTAATAAACAAAATAAGTGTTCACCGTGATAATTATAAAAATACAATTTAATCAATGTAGTTCTCAGAATGTGTCTTTATTTAAATCTGTCCCAGTTTCTCCTTGTTTCCTTGTTTTGGAAATGTTAAGTTGTCAGAGCAAACTGTATTACTGAGAAAACAAGCCAGCTACGTGATTAAAATTACACACACAGCTGCAGCACAGTCACAACTCCTACTTACTCTATTCTCTTCCAGTATTATCCACATATTACCAAATCATATTTGATTGATCTGAAAGTATCTTAAGCAAAAGAACACTGTAAAATGAATTATTTTATTCCACGATGTAGAAACACTATGCTGTCATGTAGCTAAATAGTTCATGTTTGTAATTTTAAACTACTGATGTAAAGGCTTTGTCTAGAATTCACTGTAATCTTAATTAGGCAAGGACTGAGAATCTCATCATTGCCTCATTAGGGTTTTAGGTGTAAAGGACGAGGAAGGAAATGATAGAAAACTTCAAAAGAGGAGGTAATCATGCTTATATATATTTGTTGTTGCATGACAGCTTTGTTGGACGAACTGCTTAAAATTTGTGAAAGTACCTTTGATCACAGGTTCATTAAAATATTAAAAAGAAAAACAAATGACTTGCTTTATTTCAGTTCTATCATTATTTATAAATTGTCAAAGTAAAATATCAGCCTAATCTTTGTATTGGGATTTTTTTAATTCAAAGTTTGCTTTTTGTTTTCATTTGTGAGCATTCCTTTAGAAAATATAAACTTGGTAGTAAACATTGAAACTGAGAGGGAGAAATAATGTCCAGCTTGTTCCCAGGGAAGATTTGGTCTGAATGTGGAGAAATGTCTTTTGAAACATTGACTCATCTGACAGATGGTACATGGAGAGGACTGCTCTGACCCTTTGTTCACCTGCACTGACAAAACACAGGTAAACCACAGCACCTGCTGCTTCGCTTCTCTCTCATTATCTCCACACTGACTTGCTGTCAAACTACCTCAGGAACAAAACTGAATCTTTATTTTGGCTTTAATTATGCTTCTTACAGTATTATGATTTGTATTTTTCGAAAAGGTCAGGCCAGGTTGTTCCACAGAAGGTTCTTGGAACTGAGCTACTCGGCTTACAAGCGTTTGATGTTTATTAAGTTTATACTGGGTGAAATACACCTAGCTCACCTAAGTGTTTCTTTTTTTTTTTACACAAATCTAATAAGTAAACATACAAAAGTGCAAATCTAAAGCTTTAGGAGACAAAAGGGTAATGGTGGGTCAAAGAAGCACCTGTAAGCTTTTGACATTCTCCCTGTGGTCTTGTTTAAATTGAAGATTTCCAAAGTTGACATTTGCTGGTGTTGGCTAAACAAGCAGTGACCCGGAAAGTCCTGAGCCACTTGGATACTATATACTCACTGCAACTCATAAGTGATGACATGCATGCCCTCTGCAATAGTGTCCTCTCTGTGCGCTGCTGGGGGTGAAAAGTGACAGCATAATTAGTTGAGAAACTTTGCAGTTCTACTTTCATAATAGTTGAAATGCAGTTTTTCAACATATATGTCACACCATTGTCACTTCAAGATTCAATAAGTTAAAGTATGGAGACATGACTGATATAAATTAAGTCATGAAAGATGACAGGGAGATCTTTGACCTTTAAAGGTTTGCCTCTAAATCCTCAAGGGAGGCTGTATCCTCAGCAGGAGAGAAAGGGATATGAAATGTGACAGTATTACTCAGTGTTCCTCAACTGAGAAACTTAAAGAAAAATTTTAGAAACTTTTACAGCCTGGGAAGAATGATGGCATGACTATCTTCCTTAGGCTCATGCTATATTTACTATTATGTAAACCGAGTATATGCAGTGTTTTTATCAGATAATAAACTGTCCAGTACACCAACACAAATTAAGTCATTGTAAGGTGATGTTAAACAGAGAACAGTTTTAATGTTTTATAAACACAAATCTGAAAAGTGTGGTTACCATATGCATTGAGCCACTTCTGCTATTTTTTACTCTGAAATTAAATCTGAAATGAAATGCCTTTTAAAACCCCCTTGTTAGCAAATTATTTACTAATATTGAACGCTCAGTCCTAATTAACAACCTTTTTAAGTTTATGACAAGGCAACTCTTTTGAATGCATGTCCAGACTTTGATTAGGACACTTCTAAACCTGTGGACTTGCTTTGGACCTTTGTTTTTCCATATAACCCCAGTGTTTGGTCACAAACTGATGGGTCAAAATTCTCCTTTAGGATTTTCTACTCGAAAGCTTCAGATGACGAGTAGTCCTGTCATCTGAAGAAGCAAAATGGTCCAAATCATCCCACCAATATAATAATCTTTGACCTGTTGGTTTAACGCTCTTTTTCTGAGATGTGTGAGACTTTATGACTAGTCAAGGTTTCAAGCAGGAGGGTATAATAGCAACACTAAATCAAAAGGATTAAATTAAATAGAATTAAGCAAACTCTGAATTAGATTCCCATTTTTAAGTTAGGCATCTTACATTTTCTCTCCAAGCAGGATTCCTTCTCTCATTTCCATTTAATCCTCATTAATCAACTAATCTGCAACACTTTTGCTTTAGTCTGTAGCAACTTTTCAAGAAGTAAACGGTTTTATGGCTTTATTGATGACTGCTTTGCTGCTTTAAGTGGCGTAATTATTCGGCCTTTCTGTTATTTTGATTGCTGCTGGGTTGCTGATTGTTTGAATGATTCCAGGTCATTGAGCATGTGAAATTGCAATTCTTTGAGAGAGGTCTTGTAATAATTTATGACCTTGAAACCAACCTTGATTGTTTACGCTTGGGCTAATTTTGTCTGAACGCATTCAGCCAAGAGTGGCCTTTCACCTGAGTCATTATAACAAAGACTTACCCCTCGTCTGATCTTTGGATTCAAATAATTACACAGAGATGGCTACTCATACATAATAGTGCAACTTCACACAGACAGTGGAGACCAGATGAACATAATCTTCCCCCAATGTCTTGACGATAAAGCAGACTACACTTTTCTTTTTTTACTTGAGGTAGAATCACCAAAATTTCAGTTTCAGGATAATATTTTCTAACGCTGACCTGCCTGGTGTGCTTTCTATCTCCTACTGCGCAGATTATGAACATTTCATTGATTAGCAGCAAATAGTGCAGGACTGCTACAGAAAATAACCAACATCAAGAAATGAAAGCATGGCCTTCGTGCCATGATCAGAGTTTCTGATTGATCGGGCTGAACAGTATCTCTACCCTCAGATTCAATCATGTGTACAACCTTTCTGTGTATGGAATGAAAGATGTTGCAATAGCGCTGGAAGTTTGTAACCTTGTACAGAAAGAGGGAGTAATCTTTTAGTTGGTAACATTCCTCTATACTTTCTTTGTGTTGCCTCACTACCTCCATTGGTAGAACATTATTAAATAATATGCTGAGGAATGCATGTAGGAATGTTGTTCTTCAATAGGCTAAGTTTTGTTGAATTTTATTAGATTTTTCCTTATGCTTGGATATCTACAAAAAACATTCTTGCACTGAGATTCAACCAGCACATTTCTGTTAAAGATTTTCATTCACATGATCCATTTTATGCCTTGGCAAGTGATGGAAACAATTGATCAGACACTAGAGGTATAACACTGAAACAGTGACCATTCCAATACGTACAGTAAACATTGGTTAAGATCCAGTAGTAATTTTTAAAATAGGCATGTGATGTAAATTCTGGATAAATGCCTGAGTGCACAATCTCTGTGGATTTGTATAGATGTCTTTGTTTATCATCTGAAATATTAACTCATCAGCTTTTTCTCTGTCACAGCCTGGGGCTGGGTACTATCACATTCATGCCCCATAATAGCCCTTCCTCTATAAATAACAGGACTTGGCATGGGAAATGGGACTCTTGGGGCTCTTTTTAGGATTCAGCTATATAGTCTTCCTTCTTGAGGTTCATTGAAGTGCTCATCTCTAATGCAATTTCCAGCACATCTGTGCAGCTGTCTGTGTGGGTCTTTTTCACATGGGTCTTTTTTTCTTTCTTTTATTAGCCCTTTCTCCATTATGAAGCATTCAAGCGGTCAATACAGCTCATTTACAGTAATATGGTATTTATTACACATTAATCTAATTTTACATGACAGATTTTTCTCCTCTTCATGGCAGTGTGAATGTGTGTCCAGCATTCTTTAAAGGCCATAATCTGAAAGCTTCGCATAACATCTGACTTTCCTTTACAAGGCCCAGGTGGACCGTACAGGAGCATCCTATCTACAGCACACCCAAAGGCGGAGTGGGTCAGCCATAAAATAGCTGTTATAGGTGTCTATTGATTGGTCAACAGATTGCCTGTATCTTGTAAATGGTATACTAGTAATAACTGAGGAAGGATGAAAAAAGTCAACATTGGTTTAATTCTGGTACATTGTCACAGCAACTGTGCTCCAGATTTTAAAAACACAGCAATCTATCTGTGTGCTTTGACATTTCACTTTAGTATTGTTTTCTTTTCATCTCAAGTTACTTTTATTGGACTTCTTTCATGTAAGTAACATTCATTGAAGCTACACCCCCTGTGCTTTCAACCTTGTTTTTTTTGTTGAGTTATTTTTGTTTTAGTTTCTGTCTTTATAAAGAGGAGCTGAAAAACAAATGGGCTTTAAAACGTACAATGGATATGTGTTTAAGTGAAACTAGAAAAGGGATTCAGCAGCTTTACCTCTCAAATCTCCTCCTTCCTAAATACTTATGGACACAGTTGTTTGTGCTCAGGTAATTACCTTTTTAATCACAGATTTGATTTCAGTGTTCATGTTCTGTTAGAAACATGTTCTTTGCCTATGAACTATTGTATTTTTCTTAATTTTAATAGAAACTTTGTCTTTTTATCTAAGGCTTTGCTGGCTCTATTGACCTTATTTAACAGTTGTTAGACATGAAAGTGGATTGTGAGGGAGGGGGAAGACATGCGGGACTGGGACTCAAAACTGTGACGTCTTGTTCTACGGCTTCCCTCCATACATGAGTTACGCTTTACACCTGTTCCACTGCCAAACCCAGCAGATTTATTTTTAATGTTGTTGTTAAAACTGGCAGCCTCATTTGTTTTATCTATCATGCATTTGTCTTACTTTTGCTAACATATCTCAAGAAGACACTCAACAGATCTCCTTGTAACATTTGTCATAAAAATGTCCTTTTTGCAGTTTCCTGCCACACTGTTCTCTGTTCCCTATCCTCCACATTGCAAACTATAATATATTTTAGTTTGTTCACATTCAGGCTCCACAGGTGCAGAGTTAGCTACTTTTTTTATAATTTATTTTGTTTAGTAAAACTCCACCAGTATACACATACAGTCTCTATTAGTGTTTTTCTTACAATAGTTCAGTCTCTTCTGTCAGATAGGGGAGACATTTTTTTTTCCTGCTGCTGTTACAAAACACGCAGGAATATAAATATGGAACACTGAATAAAACATTTTAAAAAATAAACATGATTTGTGGGTCCCCCTGTTGATAAAATCAGGTAACATCTTGGATTGCAATAGCTGTTGTGAAATTGAAATTGCCTCAGTGACCAAGAGTATAACTGCATTATTGATTCAGCGGGAGTTTGTAGAAGTGGAAAATATGTGAAGGAGCAATTTAAAACATTTGCTCACTCTCACTTACTCACACTCACAAACACCCGTGCACTCATCGACTCGCATGTTAATTACAAAGGCTTGATGGGTACTTAACCTTGCCCCTTGCTGCTTATGCTAATGCAGAGAGGTCAGGGGTGTACTGAGTGGCTGGCTCGCTGTCAAATCAACCAGAAATGGCCGTTGAAGTGCAGATGAGAGGGTGATGAAGACAAAAGGAGCAAGGATAGGCCAAATATGGTAAAGAGGCAAGAGAAATAGACATGCAACCGAGCTGTATCTTCAATGTCCCACTTCATCAGATTGTTTGGAGTAGAACAATCTTAATTTATTCATCTAGTTTAAGTTGAAGTTACACTTTCTCAGCCTCACAAAGTTTCTCACGGCTCGTATCACTATGACCTCATCCTCAAGCAACATGTTTGCTAGGGAACATATGGCAGAGGCTCTGTGTGTATGTAATGAGCTCATACTTTCTCCCGCTATGTGGCCAAAACCTTATCTGGATATGGCTGAGGACGTTGCGCAGCAAGGAGTCATTGAGCGGAAACACTCATAAATGTGTGAATATAGCTGAAAGTCTGTTTTAGATATTTGGCTTCTACACTAAAATTAACCACTTCTGATTGTACAGCATTGATGTATTGAGAACCAAGATTTCCATACGGTGATGAACATATTCTAAAATAAATGTTTCTAGATTTTATAAATTAAAAATGGTTGGTAAAGAAATAAATGTATCCATACTAATGCAAGTGTGTCAGGAACGAATGATGCACATCATGGCATGATTAAATGTAATTGAAATAATTTCATGATAAAGTTTTAAAATTCAGGCATTTAAACATAAATTACAAAAAAATTATTGAAAGTGACCTTTTAATTATATTTATATAAATGAAATTTAGGTAAAATTTTTGTTATAAATCTACCTTATTTTTTTTATTTGTAATAATTCCCACATTATTGTGGCATTTAACAGACCACTTTGATAACTCTAACAGACCTAAAATGAGAAGTTTGGTCTTCTGGTTCAATCTGAAGATGCAGCTCATGTTGCTTCTGGCTCAGTATTAGCCTAAAATACACTCACACATATGTTGACATCAGTTTTGATGCTAAACATGAATGAGAACATTGTAGACATTCAATGCTTTCTAGAGAATGTCATGTGATTATGCGACCAAATGCGCTTTGCTGTCACTGAAAAAGCCCTTTGGAAGACTCTACCCTGATCCTCTAAGGAACACTTTCTCTTTCACTTCAGATTTTGCTGTGTGAAAGTTGAAGAGTCTCTTATATAGGTCATGCTCTCTGGTCCGTCTGATGCCTAGGGTAACTTAATGTCATGTTCCTAGCATGAGGCATCTCGAAGTCAACCTGATCAATTCAGTTGGACATTTAGTCTAGTCTAATTTGACTTATTCACCGTGTCTACTCAGCTGTTAAAAATAAGTATGTACAGCACAGCACTCTCTACCACATATACGACAGAGGTCAGCCATCTCTGTGTGGTCCTACGAATGCTGCGCCCATCACCAGCTTGAACCGCTGGAACACGTATGCACAGTATGTTTAGACATTGTTTGAACCTTTGGTGTCAGGACTTTGAGGAGAAGTGACAGAGTTGAGAAGTGGAGGAGAGATGTGTGCACACACACCAACACACACGCATCTCCCCACACATACATCCCTTTCGTCTGATCTTGGGGGACATCTGCTCTAGTCTGGGTCATTGGCAATGAGAGCTTTATTAGATTACTAAGCATTACCATAGCAACTGCATCCCATAATCCCCCTCCATTTCATTCCTCCCAGGAATTGTACGCAACGTGATTGGCCTTTCCCACCGGGGCGCTCAGATGGCAACTCAGCCGCTCTCTGCTTCCTCGTCATGTCAGCTATGGCTGTGGGTCTATGGGCAGAGAGCGAGAGGCACGTTAAAGGAACGTTTGGTGCATTTTGGCATGAGATGTTGTCAATTAGGCAGCTGCACCCCTGCTGTGTATGTGTCTGAATGTGCACTAATGCTGGAGAGGGATTTTCATGGCTGTAACTGTGATGAGGAATCACACTTATCAGATGCATCTCTGAATGTTTGTATATGCGGTTATGGCTTTGTTCTTTTAGCCTTGAATTTTTTTTATAGGTGTTGCAGAAGAAGATGAGAAGTGATTATTTAATTGGGCTTCTAGCAGAGTGACTGAAACTTTCCAACTTTTGATCAGAATTTTATACTTACTCTTAGTGACTTGGGATATTTCGCTTTACTGCTACACTCTTCTCTCCCTCTGTATATTTTTACAGTCCGTTGACACCATAAAAAGGCAGTTGCAATAACATGGGTTTTGTTCCTTACTCTCTGGCAGTGGCAGAAGGCCAGTAGATAAAACCTGACAGTTTGAATGCACATTGTAAATATACTTTGGATCAGTTGAGTAAAATGAGCCATTGTATCCAGCACTGTGATATCTTTCGTTATTTGTCATCCCACTTTGTAATTACCCATCAGCCCTCTTAGAAATGTGGAAGTGTGTAGGAACATTAAAATACACCACATGCAGTGTTAAACCTTTTACAGTGTCTCAGTACAAATGTTCTGTACTTGGCCCAAAATAAGGATTGTGTTTCTAAAATAAACACTGAACACTTTTTGGTTTCTGGTTTTGCTGTTTTTTTTTCTTTCATCTTCTACCATTTTTCATCTGTCCTTCCAGTTCTCATTCATGTGACAGTGTAAGCAGGCTTTGAATTGAGTCGTCTGCCTTCACATTCCATTCCCTTGCACAGTCCTCCTCCTCCATCACTGGCTCTCTTTGTTTTGTTGAAGAATACAAACAGTGTGAATTAAAACACTACTGACAGTTTGCATCCAGCCTCACTGCTGCTTCTCAGTCCCCCTCCTACGATTTCTCCCTACTTATGCGCTTCCCCTCTTCCATCCTTCCCTCCCTCTTCCACTCCTGCTGTCAGGAGGCTTCATTATTAAAGATTTATGGCAGAGTCTGGGCAGCTCCTCCAAAAGCTTTTGTCAGACAGACCGCGTGTCTCAAATCTCACTGCCACTAACTGGAGGTGACATGGAGACTTGCACAGATCATGTGCACGCACACATTTTGGTACACTGTTTATCTTCAAAGCTTTTTTTTTTTGTTCAGCACATTTAAATAGGAACATACAAGATCAATGACTTGTTGTTTTAAATAATATTTGAATGGTAGCTTCCCAATTAATATAAATAACCGGTAGTTGTCTATGGGTTTCTGAGACTTTTCTAAATAATTTAATAGCTAGTGCTATCTAGTTTATTTCTCTTGCGCGTTTCCAATGCGAGGTTTTAAAATGGACTGTTTATGTAGATTATGTCCAGTGATGCTGACAGGGTCCTCCCACAGCAGGGCTGGTGGCACGTTCTGTGAGCATAGATATCCGCCCACTGTAACACAGTTTTAAGGTGATTTTAAAAACTTAAAAATCAGACCAAAACGGCATTATCAGATTGTTTCATAGTTGTTGCAGTTTAAATGCCAAGTACAGTTCCTCTGAACTCTGAGGAAATGTTAAACCTGAACAGATTTCTGATGTGCCTCACTTATCAGATGCAGATCCCGATTCCTGAGTGTGAGCAAGGGAAAGGACTGTTGGTTGTCCAAGTAAAAACATCAATATTCTGCATCAAAACTGGAACTGATTACTCTGTTAATGTGACTTTATAAATTCTATAGAGCAACTAAAAACCTGATGAAAAGGTGTAAATGTAACAAGAGCCTTTTAAATACATTTTGCAGATGCAAACTTCTGTGATTACTTGCATTTGGGGAGCAACTCATGCACATGACTGCTGCAGTGTTGCTTCAAACTTGAAACTGATGAACAATCCTTGGAGGTTGTGATGGTTTTAATTTGCTTGTTGAAGCAAAAGAGCTGTAAAACATTGCAGCTTTACGGGTTTCTGTGAAGACTGCCTGAAATATTAAACATGACAGACTGAGTTAATTTTTTTAAAAAAGCGAGAATAACATTTTTTTTTCAGTTGCATGATTTTTAGAAGTTAACCGGTAAAGAATATTGGGTAAACTTCTACCTGCTTCGTCTCAGTTGACTTTGATTCCAGTAGAGTCAGGAAAACCAAAGCATTTCTAAAGCTGTCCTGGCTCCTCAAAAGTCTTTCAACTGTAGATAAAAAAACAATTAAATGGTCTTGTGTTAGAATATTGCTTTCAAATTGTGAATAGTTGCATAGTTTTAATTTTTCACTATGTTTAATGTTTAACATGACACCAAAAAATCTGAAAAAGACCAAGGATTAGCAGTAATTATATTTTTGTTTTCTTGATATCCACATGTCCAAGATAACAGGTTGTGACCCATTCGGTTGCTCTAAGATGTCTTACTTCTCGGCCAATTTTCTAAATCAGTACAGTTTTTATGCACACAATTCTGTATAGTATCAAAAGTACAATTTATATGTTTAGTCCTTTAATTTGGTCACTTTGAGATGAACTTGTCCCTAATAGTGGGAATAAGCATCAAATTTAATTTCAAGGCCTATCCAACACCACTCCTCCTTGAAAATATATCTTACATTTTGAGTTCAGAGATTCAGTAGATTTAACATTTGCAATTCATATGTGAAACAGTTGCACACAGTTTGGAGGAGGATTTAATTTGGTGCTGGATGGAGTCTGTTGGATCACCAAAGCTTTTGATTATGGTGTGTGGGTCCATATGTATCTACATTTGAGCTCCATGACCCCGAATATTTATTAGTTATCATTAAAAACTGCTGTTGGAACATGTTAACTTCTGACATATCGACTCAGTTACTATGTTAAATGTGAATACCCCTCTTCTCATCAAGAGTTGTTTGGACAGCCTTTCTATTAAAATATTTCTCACAGTAGCAGACTCGTGAAAACAAACTATTTGCTGGTGTTAATCTTTAAAACTCTTATATGTATTTTTGCAGGAAAGCCCAGGAGCAGCAGAAGAAAGTGGTCGTTGCAGGTTGTGTTCCTCAGGCTCAGCCCCGGATGGACTACCTTAAAGGTCTTAGCATTATTGGGGTATGTGTTCATGCACTCAATTTTTATTCTTTGACTTTTGCTGTTTTATTCAAATTAAAAATTACAACTTAGATTGAGAATTGGCATTACAATCAACTTAACCATGTTATAGTTGGTAGTAGAATTTACTAATCCTTTTTTTTGTCACTGGAGCCACAATTACATTTATGAGCAGAAAAATGTTGGATTATGAGTTTGTAATTAAAGGTGCAGTATTAAGTAAAATTTACTTTTTTGAGTTTTATATATTGCAATATTATTCCCTCATTAAAAACATACCTGGAGTTTTCTTGATTCTTTCATGTATGTTTGAGAAATCCTTTAATCTCCCGTGGCAAACATCCAGCTGTTCAAAACATGTGGGAGGATCTAGCACCGCCCCAGTTTCCGAGCTTCCACCTCAGAGAGCAGCCCTCCCTGGCGACTCCATCGCTCAGCTCCTTCAGACAAGCCAGCAGCAATTAGCAAAGCCTGACATCTGCTGAGCTCATCATACGAGCTACTTCTCAGTGCAACTCTGGTAAAAACGTTATTAAAGGGCTAATGGAGCAGTGCTGTTGGGATAACTTCCTGAAGGTGGAGTTCCAATAAGAGCAGGAGTTTTTAAAGCGGCATGCCCAATTTCAAGGTCTTAAGTTACGAAGTAACATGGTATTTTTATAACAATTGAAGGTAACATAGTTGCTTGATTTTGCTATAAAATGGCACTGTGGGCCTGGAAAACACATAATACTGCCCCTATAAGAACAAACTAATAAGAGATCTGTAACCACATTTCTGATATCTGGTTTTTATAAAGCACTTATTGATACAAATTTTTAGTGACTCAGTTTGATGATGTAGTTTATTTTCAGACTTGAAATTAAGAAATTGAACTAATAGTAGTTTGTTTCCTCATCATTTGTCCTATTATATTTAGCAAAAAAAAAAGGATTTAGTAATGAAAGCTGTTAACTCGAGACCTGCTATAGCCAAATGTTTCACTGTATTACACAAAAATAATACAGTGTGTTATAATACACATTATAATACACAATATAATGTGTATTATCACATTATATTTAAATACTAGCTTAGATAATTATCCATTCAAGCAAAATCTCTCTCAGTAAAGTGAATACAGTTCTTTTCTATGGTTAACAGGCTTTTATCTACAAAAGATTTTAAGATTCAGCAAACAACTGGGAAATTCACCTTTGTAACTCAACTTATTGTCATGATACAGGCAAACATTCACAGGCCCATTCTCCTGCAGGGTTCTGCCAGGATTAGGCTTTCATCCAGATTATTCCTTCACTTAATTCTAAACCTGAGATAAAAATCCCAGCTCTGAAACATCTGCTGAAATGATGGGATCCTTAATTTTATTATTTCACAATGAGAAATTAACAATCTCTGAAACATGCTGTGTAATCATGCCATTTGGTAAAACCTTGTATGTATAGACTTCCATTCAGAGCTGTTTAAAAAGTATCATATAGACTAGATTTTTTTTATTTTTATAAACATGCCTATACATGCCTGTACATTTAAAGATGCATTAATGCATGAACAGGAAACATAAAGAGGCATATCAGAGAAGATACACATGACTTATGTTTTTGTGGTGGCAACAATAAACTGCATAACGACGGTGGCAGTTGGTGGGTTATTCAAATGATATGCAAATAAGTTAAGAATTTGTCTATTGTGATTTCACTAACGGCTAGATAAGGGATCGGGTTAAAAAAAGGGTACTTCCTTTTCAATCTATTCTCTTTAATTGACCTTTGTGTCTCATCTGTTGTTTGAGTATACCTGTATTCATGTCTGAGTGAATGACGATGCACCTTGTATAAGGTACATTGGCAGTCACGCAAGCCTGCAGTGTTTCATCCATCTTAACTAGACCTGTCACATTCTGACTCTTACACACACACCCACTTGCGTAGCTTGCCAGTACTTATTCAGTCTTTCCAAAGATTGTACAGTTCTTGTAGTTGTAAGTATTGCTGAATCTGCTTTTTTCTTCCAATGGTAATTTTACAAATCTTCAGGATATTGCCAATAGGCGATGATAAAGCTAGCCCTTCATTTTTTACATTCTTTTTGACAACAGTACACAGTATAAATGTATCTCGTATACAAAGTTGTGTGAAAGGTAAAGAATCCTCTTTAACAAAAATGACAGGCAAAATCTAAGCTATTTTTTCTTCTAGTATATTTATTTCAAGCCCTAATCTGACGGATTCCATTTGTTCTTAACATTCCTCAATTTTTGAGTTAGGGAGTATCCTATGAATATAAAGTAGGATTTGAAAACAGAGTTGAAACTGGAGGTCTGCATTAGTTTGCAAAGTGTAAGCATTACCAAACCTTTACTGTACAAAGGGACACCCGCTGCTGCTCTGAATGGATCCAGATTGCTTGGCTATTACAAGGAAATAGGTTTTATTTCAGTGTGTAACATGCATGCAATGGCTGCCTGCAAAGCACAGTGTGTGTCCATGTGAATGTATTTGGAAAAATACTCTGGGTAATGGACCTGTGGGCAGACAGAGCCAATGGCAAGTCCACAAACCTCTGAGAGGAGAAGAAGTGAGTGACTTAGAGGAATGCTTGGGAGAATGAAAGGAGAAATTATGTCAAAGAAAATTGTGCTATTTATTTTTTCACCTCTTTAGGTTTCTATGCATGTCTTTTTAACGATGCCCTTTTACTGTTCTCATTTTACTGCTCTTCTCAATATCTTAGTAGCGAGGCAAATTAATAAAATAAGTACTGTTCAGTGTGAACATTTATTTCTTTAAAAAAATTAGTTGAGCTTTCTAACAGTCTGATTAAATTTAAGCTGTGGCCAAGTGTATGCTTATTATCTTTGCATGAATTAGAGGGGTCTTAAGCTGCTAGAACTGCAGGATTGTTCTGTCTACTTAGGAGATGAAAAGGAGAATGACTTTTACTTTCTTATGAAATGATTGGGTTTGAGATATTCTTTGGTAATCTTATTTGAAAGACCTTTTTAATTACCTATATGTTACTTTATGCTCCCAATTATTCTTTTCTTAAACTTGTATTTCGTTGACTTTTGTTTCACATCGTTAAAACTCTGCTGCAGTTTCAATGCATTGGTCAATACAAACCAAACATACTGCTGTGCCTATGTACATACACACTAATTGGCATTTAGAAAATCCATATTGCTTAATCCTAACTGGAAGAAACTTGTTGTGATTGTATCGTTCTGCACTTGTTTGCCTATCTGCTTATTGCATACTGCCTTAGAGTATATTTACATATCCACCTTAAATAAACCTGGATAAGTGTATGTGTGTTTATGTGTTGTCAATATCCTGTGTTTGACTGTGTGGGCTTGTTTTGTCTATATCAATAAATGTATTCCCTGATGTCTCTGTCTGTGCTGCAGGTCCAACAGATTGATCGAGTGGTGGAAGTAGTGGACGAGGCTGTTAAAGGTATTTTTTAGCGAAAAGACACACAGGCTAAACATATTTATGGGATTGTGTAAGCTCAGGAAATTAATGAATATGTAAGTCTGTAAGAAACTGGAATTTAAAATCACACCTTTACCTATCAAAGTGACTTAAACATTTATTCTTTTCTTCTTACATTATTATTTTTTTCACATTCCAGCCATGCACCTTAGTGCAATTTATTGGGATTTAGTGTGGTACTTAAAGGCAAACTCTGGAAGAGCTACAGAGATTGATTTGGACTAATAATTGACAACAGAGTGTTGGTTGTTTTGTCCTCAAACTGACCTTCATGCAGGAGTGGCAAGAAGAAAGCTGCTGTTGCAACTATAAGTTGTTCCAGTTGCAGTGTGGCAAAAGCCCTGTAAGTAAGATGCTTTAGTCAGATGACACAAAAAGCAAACCACATAGAAAACACATCGTCGGATGGGCAACTACCACTGAACAACACTGAACACACAGTGTTCATTAAGCATGATGTGGATGGATCATGCTAAAGAGATGTTGTCCTTCTGCAAGGACAGAGAAACTGACCAGTTTTGATGGAAGGCTAAACATAGGACAATCCTGGAAAAACACCTTGTTGGATGCTGCAAAAGACATTTAGACTGGAGCAGAGGTTCAACATCTAGCAGGGCAGAGCTGTTGCAATGACTGAACATACAGTCATTGCTGCAAGGTGATGGTTTAGATCAGATGTCCCAAACCCTGGTCCTCAGGCCTTTATGTTATTGGCGTTTCCCTGTTGCTGCACATATGTCTTAAATGAATGAGCGATTAACAGGGTTCTGCAACAATTCGAGGCATGCTAAGGAGATAATGTAATCATATGAATCAGTGTGCAGGACAATGGGCCCTGAGGACCAAGATTTGGGACTGCTAGTTTAGATCAAAGCATATTTGGACCATTGCAAGTCAAAACCTTAAAGTTGAGACAGTGTCTCAACCATAAACAGTTGGGACACTATGTCCAAAGTTTAAAACCAGTTAAAAAATGTAACAAAATATGAAAAGGTTGCAGCTGTATGAATACTATTGCAAGACACACAAGACACTGTATATTTAGTTCTGCCCTGAATATTTATTTCCAATAAGGAAGTCTGCACAACAGAGCACTAGGGCTGTGATTTAAGTGACTATCTCATGAATTAAGAAGAGTGCCCTAATATATTTTAACATCTTTATTTTAACTTTTTAGCATCTTTCATACGATTTAAATCATGTGCTTTAGTGTTTTATGATGGGGTCATTTTTAGTTTTTTAAGCAAATGCAGATCAGCATTCTTACATTTTGAAGATTAACGATGGGGAAATGTGTTTGTAATTAATATTGGTTTAGCTGACTGAGGTGCTTGTTAAAAAGATCTTTTTCGTGTGTTAAGCTTATTGACAGGCTCACATGTCACTGATTAGGTCATCCTTTTAAACTGTTAGTGAACCACTGCACTTAGCAGTTTAATGAAGGTCAGAGAGTTTCCAGTGAGGGAGTCCAGTCAAGCTGTCATACACCCCCAGCTGTTTTTCTAATAAAGAACAGATTGAGTTTGAACTGCTTGTGTAAGTCTATCAGTGTGCACTGCAGGCTTCATTTTAATGAAGGACAGCTGAACTAAGGCTTGATTTTTAAAATGTGCCATCACCTTTAAATTGCCTGCTTATAGTTATTGCGTATGTGAGGATGCATATACGATGCCCCCCCACCCCTTCTTTCTGATTAAGGTTTTTTCTGGTTTAACCCTTCCCATCTATTTTCCATTTGCGCCCTCTTCCAAGTATTTTTTGATCCTGGTTTTTTTTTCGTCACATTTTACCTTCTCTTTTTCTCCTCCCACCATCACCTCCTCCACAGAAACCAATTTCCCCAGTATCATTACAGTCCTTTATGACCTCGTATAAACTGAGAGCTGTTTTCTTGTCTCGGAGGCCTGGGCATAAACCCTTTAAGATGGGGGATTTGCCTTTCGTAATGGCTACTAAAATACTAACGTCAATGAACTAGTAATAGTTGCATGTCTTTTCTGAGCCAGAATTGCTTGCAGGTCTGTTTTCCACATGACACAAGTACACACTATGCTTTTATGAACTTTAGGCAGTGAAACTGTCCATTCTGTTCAGAAAAAAAGTTCAGTGCATATCATTTCTTTATGCCTGTCTTGCAATACCTCAGTTGGGTTTAATTAGTATGTATTGACATAATTTATACAGTTGCAGAAATTACAATTACCGCTGCTCAGTCTTGTGTTGCTAACCATTTTACAGCATTAGTGGTTTGGTGGGTGTTAGAGGGCTTTCATTGTTCCAAGTTTGCTTACACAGATAGATTTTTTTAACTGTGCCAGATGCTAATTTACTTTTTAACTGTGGACACAGCTGTGACTACACTTAGTATTTTTTTTAACCCCAGTGGCACATACTTAAAAATGAAATATTGACAATGTAGGATTTACTTCTCTAAAAGGAAAAATGGCTGGATTTCCTGTTTTTGTTTTTTGCTGTGCACAGCCATTAAATATGGAAATTCTGTTGAGGAAGAAGAAAACACTTTAAATAAACAGTAACATGTTTTAAGAGGCCTACAACAAAGTTTGACAAAATTATTTTAATTGTTCCGTTACAAATACAAAATTAAACATTGTTAATTTGTTTTGGAGATTAGTTCTTCATCAACTCTCATTTCTTTTTTGTGACCAGAAACTGCAAAGCTTTATTAATAAAATTGTTGGAATAGAAAGAGGTAGGAAAGCTTAGACAGCTCGTGAAGGTAAAATGCTGCCCACATAACCTTTTGATGTTGGATCACCATTATAAACACACTGTTTGCAAATGTCAGTGCTGAAGAAAATAAAGTGCACATGATAAGGAACAGGAAATTAAGATTTTCTATAAGAAGACAAGCAAATATATTCACATTTGCAGAAAGTGATCAGAAGAAATGTAGAGGAGTTTTTTAATGCTCCGTGAGCCTCTCCAAAAACGACACGATGAAGCCGTGTGGAGTTTGTACCTGTCAAAGCTTCAAAGCTTTTAAGCTTTGCTGATGTTTAAGCTCTTTTCAAACACTTTGCATTAAGGAACATCGCAAGGCATAACTTGGTTCTCCGTTCATGTTCACCTTCGAGAAAACAAGTTCAAGTTGGCAGAATGAAAGTTTATCAAAACAAATATCTACATTAAAAATTTTTCTAAAATATATGTACATACCAAAGTCACAAGAATTTAAAAAAAGGTGAGAAGGCTGTACAAACTAAATCCAATGTAAACGTCTTGCAGTTGAAAGACAACTTAAATGATTTTGATTTAAACATTTGAAATTATAAAAATGTAATGGACAGCTAAGTTATTTGGCATTGTTTGTCCCAAATGTAAAAGTTATGCATTGCTCGTCTCTTGTAACATCCTACTAGTACCAATAACACAAATATTAGGAGATGCTATTCATAATTAGTTGTTATAAAGTTTGAAATTGATGTGAATTATGCAGTAATCCCCAAAAATGCTTTTTTTTCTGAAGATATGTCTGTCTTAATTTGCAACATTAAAAATAACTATAGTTGATTCTTTTCACATATTTGTCGGTATTTTTCTCCCTCATTTACGTCACTTCCTAACTGTCCTCACTCCTTCGATTTTAAATCAGTGAGTAGGATTTAAGAGGGATGGGGACAAAGAACCAGCCACTTTAAAGACATCACACACAGGCCCACATTTCAGAAAATGTGGGCTTTTCTGAAATCTGCCTCTGTTACCATCCATCCATCCTGCTGTCTTGTACATCTTTCATATATTTCTGTCATATTCTTTTCTTTCATTCTTCTCATTCTTTCTGTAATGTTTTAATGGGGCCTTCTAACTACACAGAAAGATTTATGTTGGTTTGTATGTATGATCAGGAGGAAGGAACACGGGCAGCTTGGAAAAGGTGCACAAGAGGAATGAGGAGGAGCACAAGCTAAATCAAGAAAATGTGACACAATGATGCGTCTTCCTCTGAGTGGTGATGTCACAACAGTTGGCCTCTAAGCTTTGTAATTGAAATGATAAATGGGGAAGCTTTCTTTTCCTTTGTTCAGCAGCTCATGATGGCTATTTTATTTGTTGCCCCCCATTTATGCACGCCCCGGCTCTCAAATTGAATTTGGCTTTGGAAATATTCCTGGAGTGATTCCCTGCTGGTATTGAGATTATTTCTCGAGTCTCGGTCTGTGGTCACATTCACAAATTCTGTTCATTTTCTGGGGTTTTATTTTTATAATTGGAGAAACATCTGCAACATCCACCACCTAGGTAATTTAGGTAATTGCTTTTTCCTGTCATTTCCTAACTAATTATACATTTGGATAGTTTATTTATGCTGCATTTTGAAGCAAATTGAAATAAATATTTTTTTCCCTTATTTTTACCATTAACCATCACTTAAACGCAGTGAGACTCTTAGTTCTTTTTAACAGGAGAGGTTTGCTCATATGTTCAGCTTTTAATATATTAGCAATAAAAAAACAGACTAGTTACTGGTGTATATGAGCATACAACAGTTTTGTGTCTTTGTCTCGTACTTGCACGTAGAGATCTTGAAGAAAGGACGGCCAAATGTGCTCAAAGTCTCAGCTGTTTTCCACTGGGGAACGTTACTCATTTCCTTGCTTGTTCTGGGATATTACGAGCAGTCACGCCTCACTGATTGGCTCTTTGTCCTCCACTGGGGCAGATTGTCATTTTTATCTACCAATTGATAACTGTGCTTCCCGGCCTGATCCCTCCCTCCCTGGAGACTCATGTAGGGCGGATGAAAACAGGAAGACAATTCCATCCCTCAGTGACTCCATTTTGCACACCTACAGCTGGAACCCTGCTGGATGGTGGAGTAAGGAGGCTTCATCATTTTATTTACGTTCATCAAAGTATGGACATTACACTTAATGGTGAATTTTCAATTATGTTTGCAACTTTGGAATAGCCCCAAAAATTATACATCATATTGTTGAAGCAAGTTGTACCCAATATAAAATCTAAATGGAGTAGAAACCTGTAATTGGACCGATTCATTAATTCATGTGTACCCTTCATTGTCTGCAGTTGTAATAGCTTGAAAATAATTATAGGAATTAATTTATGCAAATTGGTGCCCTACTTACCACAATGTATATTATGTCTCATATCCCAAATGCATGTTCTTTCAAGTCAAGTCAAATACTTTCCAATGCAAAAACACTGCTTTGAATTTAGTTTGGTGCTCAAAGCACACAGAAAAACGTAATGATCTACATATCCCTCGGTTATATTAGGAGGGTGAGACTTGTCTTTACCTTGAATCAGATTCGAAGCTTCATGTGACTCTGGGTACAAACACATTCAGGGACATGCAATCTTTCTCAGGAAGCTAGTGTGAGCCTTCATTTCTGAAGTGTGACTGATTTTGAACAACCTTCATTTTTATACATGTTCTGCTGGTAATAGCACGACAAAATACTTTTGTCCAAATAATTGAATCATGATCTTTTTCTATGTTTAGCTAAATTTACCATCTACCAAGAGTCTTGGCATAATAAAGTTTAATTTGTTATCATGTGTCACCAGGTCACTCTGTTCGCCTTCTGGGTCAGAAGAAAGATGCCGGAAGGAGACTTGGAGGTGCGAGATTGGACTTGCCGAAGATTAGAAAGAACCCTCTGATTGAAATCATCTCCGTTAACACTGGGTAGGACTCAGAGTTGCAAACAGAGAACACAGCTCATAAAATATTCAGCTTTATCTGAATTCTGCTCCAGTGCCTCCCTGCTGTGACAGTTCACTGTGCGTGTATGTTTGCGTGCTCTCCGGCTTTATTTGCTCAACCACACAGCTCCTCTGGGCTGTTTGTTGTGCCTCTAATTTTATCCATTTACAGGCTTTGCCTTGGATTTGTGTAGTATGTGGCTATACATATCTACATATAATCCTATTTCTTAAATGCAAATGAGTTTTAATAGACAGAAAACAAGTGCAGGAGCTTTTTTTCTGTAATAGGAATAGAGGCATATACTGGCTCAGTTGCACTTATTTTTAGAGCTGGAATGTTGTATATTACTTATTACAATTTTAGTTGTTGCTGTATATGTCAAATGCATATCTGAGTGATACTTTTCCTGCATTTTTGCAGGATCCCAGTAAAACGAGTTGTAATTTTTTTCTTCTTTCCTATCCAAGAAGCCTTAGACTACTTTTGTTTCCTCACACTTTGATAGTACGGTAATTTCTCAGGAATTTCTACTAATGTCCTTGAACCCTCTTAGCTTATTACAGCAGCATTTAACAGAGAGAGCAACTGCAAAGAGAAATGAGGGCTTTTTAGGTCATGACCCATTATTTATTACACCTATATAACTAGAATTGGTGTTTTATGATTACTTTGGTCGTTATCATAATGCTGGAGATGCTTCACTTTGTAGCAATAAATCTAATCAATTTATATCTTTATGCTTGTTATTAGGGGACCTTTGCGTGCTTAAATATTTATTACCAGTCATTATAAGGAATAGATTAAACTCCCACATTATATGTTGTAAGTGCAACATATTAAAAACACGTTTTATGAATCTGTACTCTAGAACCTTTTTGGGAACCAATCCAATGTCTAAATGAGACATTGATACTTTAGTTGCTCTCCATTTTTTCTTCAGTTTTGTGCATTTTTACTGTATGAAGCAAGCATTGCCTAAAATGAGGCAATTTTATTCTGTCAGCTATTTGTGCATAAATATGACTGAGTTTTGCATGGTTTCTTGATTAGACGGGTACATCAGCTATTAGCAACTTAATGTCTTTGTATAGTGCCAGCTGTTGTTAGCTGACTTTGCCAGCTTGGGAAATTTTTACACTGTATAACCCATTTCTAGAGCAAAATTTCTCATGTGGGGATCTCTGTTAATGTAAGGCAGCTGCTCAGGTCAGGAAGCTTAAAAAGGGGCAATTTTTTTCAAAAATGCATTTTAAATTAGTACTCTGCAGCATTTGGCTTTTTTTATTTCAAATTTTTATTTTGGAAAAAAGGCAGTTCATGCTTTTATGAAGATTTGATTCTTTGCTTTACAATTTCATAATTAATCAACACTGAAACTATATTAAACATTTTTGTAAATAAACACGTACAATATCTTACATCATTGTTTGGATGTCCCTCTACTCAGCAGTGTTACTGAGGCATTTGATGTAAACATTAGTATTCAAACATTACCACCCCTATTGTGAAGATGATGGGCTAAATCAAAACTTACTTCAGGGTTAGACACAGCGGGTCTGACACGCTTTACTAATTATTGTTCTAATTCAACCCCAGTCAAAGGTGACTTTTGTAATATCCATCAAGTTTTCTCAAGCATCGCCTTAGATACAGTTACACAAACTTTTTCCAATATGCTGTGAAATATTTGCCAAAAACACTATTTGTATTATTTTTGCGTTTACTCTGCGTTACTGCCATGTGTTTTCCACCTTTGAAGTTATTTTTGTGCTGGCAGATTAGAGGTCATAATGATGGTTTTTACTTTGTTTTAGGTCTGGATTCATGATTGACTAACTTAAAACTATCTACATTTTAGTCGGCATAAAGTGATGTGAGATCTGTGTCTCATGCTTCTGTCCTCTTGAAAAATTAAAGACCTTCACTTCTAACATTCTTTCAACATATTTCTCTCTGAACACCCTTGATTGTTTTAACTTTTATTTGATATGTCTGATGCTTTCACTAGAAGAGGCATGCAAACCTCTTTCAAGTGTTAATTGAGATTCACGTTTCTTTTCCACAAGAGACTTGTCACAAACCTATAAAAGCTCCATTGCTACGCTCAGACTGTTCTGCGCTGGGTTCACAAAACATGTTTTCCTCAAAGATGGTTTTCTTTTTCATTAAAAGGTTTTCTTTAAAGAAAATATATATATAATTATATCTTTATTTCAGTCTTGTTAAGTCCTCTTGACTCTTACCTCTGGAGCTCATTGTTGGTCCTGTTTGTGCTGCAGAGATCTCTTAATATCATTTTGATTCTGAGCACTCTTACTTTGAATGTCTTTTTAAAACATCACAAACAACAATTTCAAGGCTTAAAAGGCATCTTAACATATGGATGCTGATTTATTTATTTTTTTTAAAGAGGAAAGTGGTAGAGACTTCAGATGCTCCAAGTATATGCTCCCAAGCCATCTCTTCTTCAGCAATGAATTATTATTATTATTTTGGAGCTAGGCACATGGTTAGCAGATCAAACTTGTAATTGTTTTTTTTTACTTTTTGTATTTATTTTTTTAATACCTCAAAGCACAAGTTGTTAATCATTCTGTGCTGCGCTGTATCTTGCAGAATGTGTGCAGATGTCAGACTCCATCCAGCAGGTTTCTGTGTGTCCTCTTTGTTTTTTCCAAGAGTGTCTAACCAGGAAATAAAGTTCCCTGTTTTGCTCTTTACACTAGAATGTCATATATGAAACAGTGGATTCACACAAGATGACAAGATAAATTAATTGTTGACCAAATTTCCCATAAATAGGCCTTTAAATACTAAAAATGTAAGCTAACAGCAGCTTTTTGATCAGAAAATGTTGGAACTCGTGTCCCTAATTTGATGTGGTTGTCATGTTAGGAAATGAGTCCAAATGAGACAGAATGAATTCTTTGTGTGTCTTTTCTTTCGTAGAAAATCTGTTTTGATTGGATCTGCTCGAGATGGTGGTGACATCATTGGTTATATTTGTCAGCTGCTTGTAAAGCAGATACTTGTACAGCAAGTGGTAGTCACATCTACAACATCACTCATTCATCCAAACTCTCCCTGCGTCACAGAGAACTGTTGTGTGTGTGGCCTCTCCCTGATTTGTTGCTAATTTGTCTTTGAGCATGTGGGATCATTTAAGCTCTTTCTTGCTCATGTTGTCTTGCTAAATGTCAAACTGATGTTTGCCTTTGGATTGGAGTTCATCCACAGGAAGTTTAAGTCCTTAAAAGTCTTTAATCTTAAATAATTTACATGAGATTAAAGGTGGACAATTTTAGATTCAACTAAAAGTTACTTGTGTAAAATGTATGACTTGGATTAAGACATTTCCTCATCCTTGTGTGTTGGTTGGTATTTAGAAGATTTCCTCTCTTCCATTGAATCTGAATTAAAAGGTTTGATGTAAATGTATACCATTTCTAAACACCCTTATCCCTTAGTGGGTTGGGAGGGGTGCTGGTGCATATCTCCAGCTAACATTTCAGGCGAGAGGCGGGGTTCACTCTGGCTGGTCGCCACACTGTTGCAGAGACAGACAGGACAAACAACCATGCTCACATACACACTCACACCTAGGGAGAATTTAGAGAGGCCAATTAATCTGACAGTCATGTTTTTGGACTGTGGGAGGAAGCCGAAGTACCCGGAGAGAACCCACGCATGCACAGGGAGAACATGCAAACTCCAAGTAGAAAGACCGGGGCCGGGAATCGAACCCAGAACCTTCTTGCTGCAAGGCAACAGCTCTACCAGCTGTGCCACTGTGCAGCCGTAAATATATACCATTAACTTTTTTTTTTTAACCACGGACCGAGCAGCATAACAGTAATTTAAAACCAAAAAGGATTACCTGGAGGTAGTTAATTTCCAGGTTTTATGTGCACTAAAGTTGGGGAAAATGGTAGGAGTCTGTAGATTTGTGGTCATGGATTTTTATTTTATACCCATTTTGATTCCTTAAGCACAGACATTTTGCTATCATAGCAAATAGACCTGAAAACTCTAGGAAAAAGTTATGTCTTCTTACAAAAAGGGCAAAAAAATCCCTTCCTTAATATGTAACTACTTTAAGCAAATAAGAAATAAATACTATTCGAAACTTGAAAGTCCTCTGAGTACACTTAAAAGGCTGATTGATGCCACATTGTAAAACAAGCCTGGTCAGGACTTTTTGTCCATGTTGTTAGAACATAGGAACTTTTCCTGGAGTTTTCAGGTCTATTGGTTATGATAGCAAAATGTCTGTGCTTAAGGAGACATACTGGGTATAAAATAAAAATATTTCACCACAGACTCCTATTGTTTTCCACAACTCTAGAGCACAGAAAACCAAGAAATTAACTACTTCCAATTAATAATTTTTGTTTTAAGTTCCTGTTACGCTACAGAGTCCACACATTAAAAAGGTTTGATATAAATACATGCTATTAACGTTTAGTCAGACTCAATATATTCAGTTTCTCCTTAAAGTGTTCAGAGTTTATATTTAAAACTGCTACTTCAGTACATTTATGTATGAACTAAGATAGTCAGAAGTAGACAAAATGTTTAAATCTGAAAAGGACCCACTTTTTTGTTACACTTCTAAAACCTTCAAATACTTTTCAGTGTAGACAATGATTATCTGAAGATTAATTTTCTTACACAAAACCCATTTCTCATTTAAAATTACTCTGCACACTGTCTGGGTATGACAGATGAACCTTCTTTATTATCATATTCACTTTATTAGTGCAGATCCTCACAACACTATAGCATAGAATCTCACTTGGGACCCACCATGAAAATTTAATTTTGTGTTCAAATTGATTCACAATATTAGTTTCATTAGATTGCATATTAATTTCATTTGCACCTATTAAATCCAAATTAGATTGGCTTTTTTTTTTACCAAGGTAATTTTAGCACCCATCAGAAAACACATTCAACTTAGTCCAGCTAGGCCTTCAATAGCCTCTGGCTTTGCAATAAAGGAACATCATCAGCCTTCTCTTGGACTATTAGCTTAGTTATTAGAAAATCTCTTTATATGAAACCTACCTTAATAAAAGCTTCAGTATAAGATTCAGTCTACAAGAACTATGCAAGAACCAAACAAAACCTCATCTGAATTTGTAATTTCTACTTTTATTAAATGTATTAGTACATCTAAAAAAAACAAAACCAAAAAACAGAATATTGCATAATAGTCCAGGATTTCTCGCCAGTCATTTTAAAAAGTGAAACTGTCATTTTATAGATTCATTAACAGAGAGTAAAATATTTCAAGTTTTTATTTGACACCATAATTTTTTATTAATGACATTTTCTACAGTATTATCATTTTCTGAGACACAGAAAATCATTATCTGTAAGCCATAATCATAAAAATTACAAGATAAAATGCTAATGTATCACTGTTTAGGTACTTGAATTGAAACATGACAGTGTTGAATTGGACAAAATGCTTTTTTTTCCCCTTTAGCAATTATTTTTAAACTGCTCCAAATGATGACAGATATATTAAATATTTCATTTTTTTAATAGCTGTTAAACCTCAAAATAACAGATTTTAGGTGGGACTTTTTTATTATCTGGAACAAAATCACAACCCCCTTTAATTGGACAAGCATGTGGGCACAAAAAAAATTACTTTGGGTACAGAAATCCATGGAAATGATTCTGCAGCAACACAACTATGTGGATATATAGATCAATGTGGAACTCACAATATACCAGTCATATTTCCTTTATTTCATATTCTGATCCATTAAAAATAAAACTTGAGTGCACTAAAGTTGGAGTTCCTTACAGTGTCCTTTTTCTGCAAATATGTGCTGCTTTCTGGATCAAAGAATTTATCTCCTCTGTCATGGATTTGTTTTGAGATCATGTTTTGATTTAATCTTTCTTCCCATCTCCTCTGTTGGTACTGGACACTCATCAAAATCAACTTTGTAGAGCACATTGTTGGTGAATATTACTCTGATGCAACAGTGAGTGCTGCTACTCAACTTCTGCTCTCCTCTGGGGGAAAAGGAACAAAGCAAAAACCTGCTCTGTAGGGGCTCTAAGAGTCCAACTGCAAGACCTTGTAGATGTTTGAGTTGGATAAGTGCAGACCTTTTTACTCATTGTGTGATATTTCTCATGTCAGCAGAGCAATAAGAAAAACGTAGAAGCTTTCTCAATCCAGAACATGGAGTATTTCATTATCTTCAGGGGGATTTAATGCATTTTTCATCCCTCAAAGTTTACTTGTAGTTCCTGGGTCACAAGTTGTCTTTTTCTATTTTAGAATCGAGTTAAAAGTTTCTGTTTACTCTGTTCTGCATCAAACATTTTTTGGCCCCAAAATAGGCAATAATTACCCAGGCCAGCATATAAGCATTTTTGCGAGCTACTTTTCATTTTTTTTTCCATGCACCCCTTCTTTCATACAATTTCTAAATGTGTTACAGGTCGTTACATTTCATTAGCTGTCTTGTTCCCATTCTCCCTCTACTTGCCTTTTCTGGCTGTCAGTATCTTGTTCATTTGCATGAGGTTGTGCTAAACACTGCTGGTAATGATCCTCTACTCTCACCCCAAGCCAGAAACCATCTTCATCATGTGTATCCTCCGGGCAGACAGGAAGGCTGGATGATTCAGTGTAACAGACACTGACAGTACACTCGTGGTTTGAGATCTCTCCTTAACTCAACAAGTGAGGAATTACTAGCAGGCTGCGGGTGATGACCTCACAGCTCATAGATTGAAATAAGTAGTTTAAGGGCAAATATTGCTGATTGCCACAGTGTTGCTTGAACTTGTGCAAATATATCTATGCAAGTTAGATGATTCTAACTACTTTTTAGTTAAATGTTTTTAGTATAATTTCCACACACATTTTGACACATTTTAAGATGAGTTTTTCTTTTTTTTCTCTGGAAATGCAGCTATTATAATAATAATAGTACCTACATGGAATGGGTAAATGGAAAAGATCAAAGGGGTAAAATAAAATCCTCCTGGTCTTTCACAGATCTCAATCAGCCTAACTTAATGTTGCTCAACATATGAAATACCCTATCTTTATCTCAACAGCAACTTACTAAACGGTATGTATAGTACAAGTTGACGTAGTACATAGAAATTCAGTGTGTTTGGTATTTAAATTAGATCATCAGATCAGATCACTGGCAAGTGTTTGAAGCATTTAGGTGTTTGGTAAATCAATTTTACAGACAAAACTCACCAGCAGTTATATTTTAGAGACATTTGAGGGTGTTTTAAGACAATTTGCAAACAATAGAAATTGTACTATTCATCTGTAAAAATGCAGGTGGTTGTAAAATGTTTTAAATATTTGTCAGTAATCATAGATGTTGAGACTGTATGGTTACACCTCAAAAATTAGTGCTCTGAGTTTTCATAGTCTCTTGACTGCCTGCTCTTGGTCAGATACTGTTGACTGCTGATAACAAACCCAGCTTTCCTTTAAGACAACGCCGAATCATTAATTTGTCAAACACCATAAGCATTATTGAAATCGGGCCATGCAGAAGGACAAAGATGTAATAACTCATCAACATACTGGCCAAAAAATTATGAAGATTTCGCCATGGTCCTCCACATGAAAAGAAGAAAGCCTTTTGGAAATAAATATGCATTTGTCTTACACTTGTAATCAGCAAAATCAATGCTGCAAAGATAAGCTGGTCAGAAGTGTTTCACACTGGTCCAAGACACAGAGGTCATAGGTCATATAGCAAGAGATTTACTTCAAGCTATTGCTGCTCAAGGGTAATCTAAAAGCAAGTGAATTGAGTGCACTTGGTCTTTACTACACTTGTTTCACAGTTTTACTTTGCTTTTCTCAGACAAATGATGGAATGTAACACGTTGTGAACTGTTGATATGTGGTAGTATTGGATTTTGCAGTCCATTGGGAAAAGGTGAATTTATCATTTCCTGTGAGATAAAACCTGAGCTTCAAAAGCGTGTGCTTAATTTCTTAACATGACATGCGGATGTCCTTCAGATTCCATCTGTGTTGAGCTTAGGATTGTTTGACAAATGCAAACTTCAACATCTCATGAATACAGACAAACACTGAAGGATTTAATTTCACTGGGGTTGTTTTTATTCCAGAAGGTAAATTTCTGTTTTTCTGAAGTACTTGCCTAATCCATCCAGGAAACATAATGGATAACCTTGCAACCCAAACAGCATTTTATCCCTTTTTCTTTGTTCACCTCCTTCTATTCAGTTCAAGCTGGTTTGTTTTTTTTATCATCTTTTTTCCTTTTACTCTAATGTAGCCATGTTTATCCACTTAAGGGGAAGATAATTCAATCTGGCCATTAAGTTGTTGAATATTGCATGATTCTATTGTTGGAAGCTTTATTCAAACTAAACAGAATGAATCTCTTTTTGTGTACTATTTTCTACTTATTCCAGGTCTGTGGTTAGTTTATGTTCAAACTGTAAATAATTCTAGCAGACTTGTGGCTCATTTCTAATAGGCCTTTATTCCTGCCAAATGTTTAATTTATGTAGTCACCATCAGTCACTGTAGCAAAATGCACACATGCACTAACAGACACTACATAAACAAAACCAGCAGAGAGACAGAATAGTATCTGTGTGGTTGTATGTCAGAATGTATAGTGAATATATTTCTGTTAGCAGTGAAGCCCCCACTGTGTGAGCTGCTTCGTGGTGCCTGGACTACTTCATCCACCATCCAGGCAAACACACTGGAGCAGTAGATATCACCCTCACTTATTTGTGCAGATGTGTTTCTGGACATGTTTAGCCAGCTGAAAAAAGCCTTGTAGTTAGAATTGCAACTACTGCATCTCCTGTAGAAGAACTCTGGAAGCTGATGGTTGAAGGTTTAATCATGTAGCTATGTTTCCAAATATGCTTGAAAAATACAACAACAAAAAAACAACAACATTGTTTTGTTTTTTTGCCAGTAATTTTGTGTAACATTAGATATGGTCGTGTATCTTTTTAAATTCTCCCACTCTTAAAAGTGTGCTAAGGGCACAGTTATGCAGGGTGAAATTCACAGGTTTCTGCCAGGCCATGACTGGATCAGTGTCTTGTTTTGTTATTCTGATCATAGAATTAGATAATAGATAAAACTGCAAACTGTAATTGCAGTTTCATACTGATGTAATTGTGGAGGGAATTTTGTTCATAAACAAGTTCTGATCTGAATTCATCTCAGGACTAATCTCAGAAAATCTTTCTCAGTTTCAGGCTTGAGTTTTTATTTTTTTCTACTGATACGTGCATTTTACTTTAGTTTTTTTTTTTTTTTTAAAGCTGTATATAAGTTGCCTTGAAATTCTTTGCCTGGCCTTGTGTTTGTATCAAAACCTGGTTGTAACCCTTTTTCTTTCAAGGAGCAGAAATGAAAAGTCTTCTGTCAAGCAATTACGAAAACAGAATTGGGAGAGAATGCTCTGATTTACTTCAGAAAAGTAGAATTACAGCAGAGCGAGGAGTGTTTACAATAGGATTTCTGATCACATACATACATGTGCAGGATTGTTGTAATGCTTGGATGCACACAATACACACAATCTACTTTGATTTTACACTTTAGCTCATGTTCAGCACATAAAAACACATCTATTAAAAAAAAAAAAAAAATCTTTATTTTAGCCCTGACACACGCTTGTACGCTTACTCCATTGCTTGCTTTCTCTCTCGATTTCTGTTTCTTTCTTATTACACCCACTCTCACAAACACAAACTTCTTGACGCCTTGTAGTATAGTGGTCTTTCATGCTGTTTATCAAACCAATGTATGGGTAGTTTTCAGCTCCAGTGGTCTGAATATTTTATTCCATTTTACTCTTCCCCATTACCGAACACAGAAACACTCAAATACATGCCTGCGACTTCACACTCATGCTCACACAATGTTCCTTCAGTGTTCTCTCCACATGCACTCAACAGAAGAGACACTGATCTCCCCAGTATATCCTAAAGATTGATGTGTCTCCTTGGGCAAAATGAGATTCTGTGCCATTACAAGGTAATACAGTACACAACCCCTGAGTAACTGAATTAGTCCTACTGTGTCACAGTCTAATGAAGTTTGTACATAGATATGCACATGTAACCACAACTCATCATCGAATGCTCTTTTTGCACAATTTAGTTTCCTATATGCATCTTTTCAAGTGATAAATGGAGAACAATCATCATACCCAAACCTCCTTCCACTGATCAGGTGTCTTCTGTGATGGTTACAAATGTGATCCAGCAAACGAATTTGAATGGGGGAAATTTTCCTTTACGCAATCATTGCATCAGATTTAAAAGTGAATCATCAGTGTTTTGCAGGAATTATGGTTTACATTAATGCTATCTCAATTTATATTTGTGTAACACCAAGTGTGCACATAACAGTGTAGCATGCACACTAAAAACACTAACTGTATAAAAATGTGAGTGCTTATATTAGGTGAGTTTCAGACCCCTTTTCTAATCTTTATTCCTATTGGGTTGCTGCTTGTTTATTTTCTGGGTTTAAGTGTGCTTGTCATTTGATACAAAAACAGAATAAGTAGCCCTATAGAAGAGCACGAGTAGCTAAATTTTTCTGAAATCATCTTGCCTTGTAAAAAAAAAATACAAATTTGTGCTAGTACTTGTTGGTGCATACACATTTAATTCAAATTTTCAATGCAAAAGTGTAAACAGTAACTTAGTTTTATTCTCCGTGATCTGAGATTATAAAGTGTAAACTTTCACAATGGGTCTATATTCAAAATTTTAGTCTGTAAAGCTTTAGCATTTTGTGTCTGAGATTTTTTTATTGTATTACAGTTTGAGTCATGCATGTCAGTAATATATGTGGGCCGCTTGATGGAATATAATTGTACTTGAGTTGCACACCATGTAAAGTTTATGTCAAAGGTCACATAAAGTAGTTGGAACATCAGAATAATGGAAAGAAAGAGACAAGTAAGAAAAATGACCGATATAGTCATCAATATTCAATGATATAAAGCTACACTTTGAAATAAAAAAAATAAAAAATCAGTTCAGTGCCCCTGTGAACGGAGTGCATATAGGTAACCACTGCAAATGCACCATAAAATTGACTTTAGCAAAATATTTATGTTCATGTGGTCAAACCTTCAGAGGGGGAAACAATATTTTGGCTCTTAAAATGAGTTCTTAGGTGACATGAGATTAAATCAACTTTTTGATCCTGATACTCACCAACCCAGTTTATTTATTTTTTATTTACCAGAGCAAGCAAAGTCAAAAAACGTATTACATTTACAGCTACTAAGTGTTGAAAGTAGAACCTCGTGTTTTTTGAACAAATAAAATCTGTTATTGTTAGGTGTAACGATTTGAACATCTGTCTAATGCTTATTCCAGCTGAAGGCCATAATGCAGCTGGTCAAATATTTATTTAAAACTGCTGTGAATAAGCAGCCACCAGGAAGCCTGCTTTACATTATCAACTCAACCAGACTTAAATGTGATGAACCACTATATTTTGCTGATATTCTGAAATTTTTAAAATGACAATATCACACATTTCATTCCTTTAATATGGCACCAGTGTTAGCAGATTCTTTTAGCTTGCATTTGAGACTTATTACATGTCTGAATATTAAGTACTGCAAATGTTGTACAGATGCATCAGGGAAGCCAGTGTAACATTGGTGGGATTTATCAGTCAGCTAAATGATAAAGTGTTCAGCTGGGTTCATCAGCTGTTCAAGTTGTAGCGTGTCTGTAAGTTCAGATCTTATCTCTGTGCGGCGTTTGTACTCACTGTCAGTAACCCTGAAGGTTCAGCAATAAACATCTTACCATTCTTTTCCAGTAACAATGACCTGATTGATCTAGTACAAGCAGTCTCTCTACAGATCTGCCTACAGACAAAACAGGCAGTCGTGAAAACAGTTTCTATGTAGACTCGGAGTTGTGGTTTCACACATAAATGCACATGACCTTGCAGGCATTCCAAAGCTGCATTTTCTTGTCAAAACAACAAAGGAAGTTACTGTAGAAGTTGCTAAAATACTGAAGGGAACATGAGGCACCCTTTTTTAAAACGGCTCTTTCAGCGTCTAGTACCACAAACATGAGACTCCAGTGAATAGACTAGATGCAGCAGCTGAGTTTGGACGCTGTGGGAAACAAAGCCCAGCTACATATCAAACACACTCCACAGACAGCTGGAAGACAAAAATGTTGTAAAGATTTATTGACAAGCAGGAATCATGTCAAATGTTAGTGAAATTTTATTTATTTACATGTAAATCCAAGATTAATTACTTTAAGCTTAAAGTAATCTATTAGTTTTTGCTAAATTTTTCTCCTGACTGAAAATAAAAGTAACATTCAAACTTTAATCTCAGAGAATCTGTCTATTGCCACTTATATATGTACAGGTTTGACCTCTTTGTCCCAAACTTGGCAGAAAAACTTGGCTGTCCACCACATGTCTCCTCACATGCATCATTTGCCTTTTGGGTGTCTTTGTATGCACTTGGATAACAGATGATTTAAAGGTTATCAGCTCATATACCTACTGCATAGAAATAGTCTGTTTGAATAAAATTTCCCAGCAGAGAGGCCCTTTATTTATTTTTAATTTGATTTGGGGTCATAATCTATAAAATTAAGAATTAACTGGAATAATAAGAGAATAATAAAAAATCAATTAAAAAAAGGAAAAAAAAAAGCTAAATCCTAAGCCATATTATAGCATTTACTAAATATAGATTAAAAAAAAATTACAATATATACATATATGCTGCCATGGCAAATATTTAAGCAGAAAAAAACCCCATTGAGGTACAAGAATCACCTCGCAAAGTTAACAGCAAATCAAAACACTTCTAAAATGTAACCAGCTTGAAAATTACTCATAAAAATATGAAATAGTAAAATACAGGCAGTGATATTAAAAATAAAATCCCATTTTATTTGTTGAGCTCAATTTTTAGCATAACTAGCAATTAAAACATTGTCTGACTTTTTGGGAAATTAAGCACTGAGATAATTTAGATCCAGTGTTTAGATCCATTTCAGAGCTTTGCCACATGATGGGGGAATTAGAGTGGCAAATCAGTGATATGTTAAAAAGCCAGGAAAATTATCTACAATTTTGAGAAAAATAAATTAAATTCCAAAAATCCAAGGACATTTTGTATGATCTAGTATTTTATTTGCACTGGCAATTAACATTTCTCTCTATACACTGTTGCGTTTCTCTTGGCAAATCTGAAGACTCATACAAAACACTATTTTCTGCTTTAAAGTTGAGCCAAGTTAAGCTGTAAAAGAAGCTCTGAACATTAAACGATTACTTTAATCCTAAATCCTTATTATGGCTTAATATATAAAATATATACTTAATTTAGTTTTTATTTGGGGTATTTGGTATGCTTGCAGAGTATGTAATTTGAAGTAGGTTAAACTGCCAAGCCGTTTTTCTGAATTAATCATCATCTTCTATTCATTGCTCTTATTAGGTCTTCTCTCTATTGTGCTGGCATTCTTTGTTCCTTGACTCCACATTATTTAGCCACCTCCACTTTGACTTTGAGATGACACTAACAACAAACTTACAGGCTTTATGCATTGTTCAGATATATAATGGGAGTTTTAAGACATTGTTTGCTCATATACCCACTTCATCCGCCTCCAAGTCCCATCAATAAGCGAAGTGAATAATCTGTCTTTACAATTTGTAAAGTGCCCAGACACCCCCGTACAGTTTAAGCTTTGTTTTCTTAATTACATTTTGAAGCTGGCACAATGCAAACCCCCATAAACGCATGCATTCTCTTTTTTTGAATACACCAATGGCCCAATTTGTTTATGCATAATGCACTTTTCTAATTAATGTGTAGATACTAAATGCTTATCAGAATAAAAACATTTTTCTTGCTCCACTCACTTCCAGTGCGTCTCTTTAAGATTTTGCATAAGTGAGGTTCTGCAAAGAAGAAAATAGTCTTGTGTATGAGCCTGTGTGTCAAGGGAGCTTTGCAAGGAGTGTACATGGAGAAATACTCAGAAATTTGTTTCTTTGTTACACTTTGAAGGCTACAGTAACACAATAGCCTTTGTCTAAAATTACCTGCATACGGGACTCAGATACACCTGGGAAGTAGCCTTTTACATTCTTACACATTAATGAATTACTCTGATGTCAGCTGCAGGAGCCCCCTCTGTGGTTTAATTAACAGGAACGAAACAGAAGGGTTAAGACAGGTACAAAGTAGGAAAGGGATGGTAGCTAATAGGAGGGTGGTAGTGGAATACTTTGAGTTTGAAGTGTACTTGATAAATAAGATTTTGAAAAATTGTAAGACACATAGTCTTAGGCATTACAGGCAACTGTTTAGAGCCTAAAAAACCATGCAAGATGCTCTTCTGCAGCCCAACTTGAAAACAAGACAAGCTTGTGCCAGAGAGATTGATGATGTTTCACTCACTCTCTAGATCTTAAAGTGTTGACTAGCTTTTGCAGCTTGTTGAAGCTTATGAAAAAGTCAGATCCACTGTGTTGTTGTGATACTGGACAAATGGTTAGCAGCAGTGCACTCACACAGCCATATGAGCAAACGTCCACATAATTGATGCAAATACACACACTGACAACCAAGCCTCTGACTGTCTCTTGAGATTAATGTTGGTGTGATCCACTCAGCGAGGGCTGATCACATTAGAATGGATGTACCCCCGGTGGTGTGTGTCCATGCTTGTACACAGGACCCCATCTGTCTGTGTTTTCTCCACAGTTAGGTTCTGTGACCTAGCTGCCATCTTCAGTGCTCTTGGCTGGGATCAACAATACCTTTAGAGTGGGAGTGTCAATTTCATTTTCGTTGTGGGCCATGTCAAGATCACCAATGTCCTCAGTAGCCCAGTCGTGGCAAAATGTATTGATAAAATTACCCGTACAAACACAATAAGTTGCTGTCTGCGTTTGAGGAGTATTTCTTAAAATGAAATGTTGAACATCTTTTCACATTGATGTAAATTGCCAGTATACAGATAAAAGCTGCTTTGATTTTTATTGATAATATTTGAAGATTCTGTTTTGTTGTGTGTATTTATATTTTTTTTCTTTTGGGAATTCTTAGGAAACCACTGATGCATATGATGATCTGCTTATGGAACAACACTGTTTAAGTCAATAAGCTGCATAGCTTTTTCAATAACAAACCACAACTAGAATCAGAGTTGAATGTTGTCTATATTTATAAATGAACTGATGAAAGAAACAGATTGTTTTTGAGCCCAGTGTGACAAATTTGAGGTCATCATTGCAAATGCTCTCTATATAGATAGTTCTGTTCAGCATTCTGTTGCTTTTTAGCTGACTTACATTCTTTGAAACAAAAATCTACCCCAGACTCCATCTATTGCTATCATTCTACATCTTAATGTCAGACAGTAATTCTTATTTTTTTCAATGTTCTTTTTCCTGCTTCCTTCTTCAGTTTCTGTCTTTTCATGGTCAATTAAAATTAAGCTTCTCTATTTTGGTAACACAGAACAATGCATCGAGTCAAGGCTTCCCACTGTTCTCTCATATAAGAGACAGCTGTCTGTGGTTCTTTTGAAAGTAGCTAAAGTCTTTATGAAGGTTTTATGAGGAAAAGGACAGTTTTGGCTCGGGTTTTACGTATGGTGAGGCTGATCTGTTTACTCAAAAGAAAGTATTTTGAGTTGTTTACCTTAATTGTTTACCTACAGTAAACAATTTGCAATGACGTTTGATTAATTTGTGTCATGTTTTATTTTTAACTGTTTCTATTCAGAAGATGAATCGTCATTGCTTTGCTTTGTTTCTTTAAATTTTATATTGTCTTTATATTATATGCTTTGTGCTTTTTTTTTGTCTAACACTTAAAATGGAGCTGTATATTTTGCTGACTTAAGCTGAAGCAAACTCAGTTAAGCACCAAGTGCTTGTTAATCTAACTCAACCGATGACAAACGTACTTTTTTTTTGAATAATGCATATTTCATAGTAATGATGAGCCATTTGTTTGTCCATGTTGGTCCAGGTGTCTGAATGCATGTACGTACTGCAAGACAAAACATGCTCGAGGAGACTTGGCCAGCTACCCCATAGAGGAGCTTGTGGAACGAGCTCGGCAGTCTTTCCAGGGTGAGTATCTTAATTTGACTCTACACATACCATGTTACTTAGAATGTTGATATTTAATAATTATTAGTTTATTATCATAAAATCATTCAATAGAGATGGTAATGGGAAAGTTGCAGGAAACACACGACTAGTAATTACTGTCTGAACATGTTGTAGACATGAACACGCCGAGGGTATCTATGTTCTTGGAAAGAGTGTAGTGGGGTAGTTTGATTTATAATTCAGTGTGTGCCCATGAGTGTTGCTCTTGGTTTGCTGTGCAGTTGCAGCATATTTGTATGTCTGTGTGTCCTATTACGAGGCTCTCGGTTTGAGCAACACATGTTGATGTTTTTGTTCTTGGGGAGAGGCTCCTGCCAGTTGGCTCTAGTTTTGTGCCAAAGGAACAGCTGTTGTGCCCTGGCATCTGTTTCTTAAGAGCACTGTCCCAGAATCCCAAACTGCACAGCATGCTACTCTTCCATCAAGCCCCAGGTGGGTCAAACAAGGGCAAATTTATACACTGCTACCCCAGAAGTCCAGCTATCTCACCTAGAAGCAGTGGTGTCATCAGTTTTTAGGATGTGCTGTAATTTATTGTCATATATTATTGTAGTGTTGTTTTAAAAAAATATATTTTTGCTTTGTGTGGGAAGATGCAAACAGCTGCTGTAATATTATTCTTAGGATTTATATTTTTTTACACAAATATACAAATATTGTGACATAAGAGGTGCACAAATCTCTTTAACACAGAGCTTCATAGAAATGCAACATGTTCTTGATGTTTTCTGGGTTCTGCTGTGTCAGTGCAGCAACATTTATCTGAGCCATGCCTTTTCAAAAATAATGCATCATTTTTTACAATAGCAAAGGAAAACTGAAAAGAAGATGTCCTTGTCAAGGACAGTTTTTAGTAAGTCCCTCCCAGATCCACCCAAAACAGCTGCATCTATGCCACTGCCACAGGGTGGGCAGTCAAGGGCAAACACACCAGCTGCCCAGACCTTGATGTGTGTTTGTGTGTGTGCTTTTACACATAAGTGATGCATAAAAAACAAAATAAAACCTCGCCACCAATTGGTTTTGGAAGGATTGAAAAGACAGACATTTTGATATTTTGGGAGAAGCGCATGCATTTCGTCAATAAAATACCCAAAATATTACATCTTGTTATTGATCCACAGATCTATGTAAAACAGACATAAATGTATGTAAAGCATTTCTATGTCTTAATGACAAGACCTGCGACCAAACCTGCCCACAAGGTGGCATGATGATGTCATCATAGCCCCAAGTAACATGGGGCTATAATCCCTCAATGAAGTAAGGAATGTTCCACAGAAAAATCACAGCATATAGGCGTCAGTATATGATTCTCATTGCATTTTAGGATAGTTTTGTGAAACTAAATCCTTTGCACTGATGTTCTGGAGATGTCCCAAAACTTATTTTCATTTCATTCTTTTGCATGTGATGTTCATGTTCAATTTACAGCTTTCAGAATTTATTTATTTTTTGGGTGAGGGTGTGTCTGGCTAACTGTATTTTATATTTCTATTTCCCATTTTTCAGGAGGTGATTATAAAAAAATTCTCCCAAACCAGTAACATTCACAATATGTTTTCAGTTATAATTATCCATCTTTCAACCAAAAAAGCTGTGCAGCTAAATTGATTTCATCTGGTCCATCATGATTACTTCCATTTATTATTATAGCAACCTGCAAACAGCAGCGCACACAGCATTTAGTATCGTTTCTGAGGCTGAAATTACCCCCCTAAGCAAATTTTTAAGTATACTTGGTCCTAAGTCTGATTTATTACTTCAGAATTATGCTTTAATTTAAAATATATTAGAGAGAGACATTTTTTAGGAGAAGCCATGAAGTACAGACATTAAATTTAGAAGAATTACACAAAGTCAAAAACACTTTGAGAGCCAAAGGAGTCAAATTAAAGACATAAACCGAGAGTCAGAGACCAAAATGTGAATTTACAATGTTTGAATATAGAAATTAGGAAATTAAATCTGACTTGTTTATCAAATGAAAATTTTGGGATTTAAATCTGTGGCTGATTGGTATTTTACCACCAACTACTACCAACAAAACCAGCATGTGCTCAGTTTTCAACAAATAACTTGTATTGTGTTTCTTGCATAATTCATATTGTGAGGCCACAATCTGTTACAGTGCTGGTAAAATATATATATATATAGTGTTGTGTTTTACTCAAAACAAGCACAAGGAATTGGGGTTGAACATATTTTGTAAAATGTGTAAACATCTGGTTAAAGACTACAGCTGCCATAAACGCTGATATGGAAACAGTGTTTGACTGTCAGTCTGATCTTATTCAATTCAATCAAGTTTATTTTAAAGTTTCATTTTAGACCTAATTTTATTTCAAGGCACTTTACCAACAGGTCAAATTCATAAGCAGTTGCTAAAACCCAGAAAGTAAGGACACTTGAATAAGTTGGAGTCCCATTTTTCCACCGTTTAAGATCAAACTTTAGTCGATTTGGTATTGATTGGCAAGCCTGAGAAAACATTTAAAATACTTTATTCTTGCTGATTATTCAGGAATAATTAGAATTATTGGTAATCTGATGTATATATTTTCTGTCACATGAAATTTCTGTTTTCTTCAACAGTTGAAATGATATGTCACATTTCTGGATGAAAGGCACAATGTGTTCCCTCCATCAAATATTTTTGTGGGGTTTGAATTACATCATGGCATGTAGCAATTCCCCTGTCCTCTCTATCTGCCTCTATTAGCCACCTTTTTCTTATCTCAAATAAATTGAGTCTTACAAATGGACTCTGCAATTTGATTTACTATTTGATCTGTTTTGAATGGAAATACGCTGAAAGTATGAATTGCTAATTTTGATTGGCCGACCTGCCAGTTTTAGAGGTATTTGACTGGTTTATCTCTGGGAACTTTGAAAGGATTTATGGGATTTATTCAAATACGATTTGAGGTATATAGCTCTCTTTCCATCTGGAAAAGGGTGGGAGAATGTGGTGCGCAGCCTTTAAAGTAATCTGAAATATTCAAATGTATGAATGTATAATTTTTAACATCAGAGAGGTTTGTTAATGCATGCAGGTAATGGAGGCTGTGAATGTCATGGCAAATGACAAGCTTGTGGGTGTGTATGACTATTTGGGAGATGAGTGTAGAGGTTTATATGTGGAGTTTATGACACATGGTGAGAAGAAGGGAGTGGGCTGGCCTGTGTGTCAGGAGGAAAGGGTGCATCTTAAGGTGCATATTTGTCTGGAAAAGAAAAAAAAAAGGTGGAAAACCTGGTATTTGATAGTTTTCTTCTGGAAGTGGGAGTATCCTCCTTAAGTTCTTGTATAAATGATAGAAATCCTCTTAGTTCTTGGTAAATATTATCCTTCTGCGCCACTTCAGTCAAAGTTTTGAATGTGTTTGTGAGCCAGGCGCACTCCAATCCATGACTCTTCCACGTGCTGTCTGCTCCCAGGCAGCAAGATGCAGAGTTCAGTGTCCTTGTCAAAGATGATATTCAAAAAGGATTATTTTTTTGTTGTCGTTTTTATTGATTGATTTTAGTTACCTCCGCAATGTAGTCTTTACTTTCAACTATTCCTTTAACGTGACTCCTAATACGGTTTTTTGCCTGTATTTCGGCATATTGAAGAACATGTTTCATCGGTTTAAATGTAACGTCATGAAGGGGATATTTTGTAATATCAAGTCTTTGTGTCACATTTATTTCATGTAATGCTGTTATGAATTGTGCATGTGCATATAAATATAGACGGGGGAATTAGGAGTACCTCCTAATGTCCAGAACATTATTACTGAAATTAATATGAAAGTCAGTGAGTTACTGTCAGTTTTATGGATTCATCATGCTGAGAAAAGTAAAGCCTGTCCTCTAAACATTATGGCTGCCTCTCAGAAATAACATGGAGAACAGAGCCAGTCGGACAGGGTGAGATGCCAGGGCTGACCAGAGAGATAAAGCTCTATTTTTGTTGTGGTCCTCAAACTCCTCACTGATGCTGATGCCCTGTCATTTTAAACTGTCACTAGGGTGTGTTTGAAATGGCCCTGTCTGAAACAGGATGTGACGCTTCCTAGGCACAGACACACGAGGATCATTCCCACATGACACAGTATATTAGCGTGTGACATGCATTGCAGCAATCATGATGCAATTTAGATTTTGGGCTCAAGCGAAGGCTGCAGGCTTAGCTCGAAATACCTTCATGAAATGTTGCTATGTTCAAAGAACACTTAGTTTTTCTGGCATAATAATAATTTTACAATTAGTTGATGAGAGTAATTTTGTTGCCTCTCCAATGTTCTGTTTACTTGATACACTGCAGGCAAAAATACCCACTAATGTTCACAGACATCATCTGCTTTTTTTTCACATTTCCACATGACTGCTAGCATCAGTGTTAAACACAGATATTAACAGAAATGACACTGCTTAGTTTCTGGGTTCCAGCTGGATGACATATGACAGATAGCCAGAGATAGACAGACAGATATACAGCTCGCTGGGTAGGTCCAACATCTGTGACAGGTGTCAGCTCCTGTTTGCCTCTGCTGCTGCAGTTATGCCAGATGAGGCTGCCAAGGTTCGTCGGCTATGATCCTGTATGGCTGAGTGGATTATTCAGGTTGCAAGATATAGTTTAGTGCCTTTGAATTACACCTGGAATCAGATTACATGAAGGGTCAGTGAACCTTGCAGGGGATGACTGGTCATCACCTCAGAACAGAAAAGGTTAGAGAAAAGAGTTTGGTCATGCAGGAAACACATTTGGCAGATGCACTGGGTCAAAGCAGATGTGATTGTGGAAAAAGTTCAGAAACTGCTGGCATTATCACAGCGTCCTGCAGAGTGCAGAGATTGAAACCAAAACTCAAACCAAAGGGAGAACTGCCAAGAGATTTAAATATTGATGGGAGCATTGATCACAGTTTAGCCACCAAAGTGCCATTTATTGAAAAGAAGTGGAAAAGTGCTGAGCATGCAAGAACGAGTACAAATTTCCTCTATGAAGGCAGTCAAATTCATTATCCCCTGCAAGAGCTCTCATGGAGAAGCTAAAATGGATTTTCTGAATCACTTCCAGGCCAATAACTCGCTGATGTTTTTCACACAGACAGAGGTTTTCCCCCTGCGTGCTACAACTGAGATATAACCCAGGCTACAGCTACGCCAGAGTTCAGCCATACATTATGTCACCACTTCTGTACCAAAGCACTACTCAGCGATAACAAGTTGTATGTGTGCAGATCTCTGAAACATTTCAACAGATGTATAGTAGTGTCAGTTGCGCTGAACACTTTTTTTTTCAGTACAAATAAAAAAAAAGGTTGCTTTTAAAGCCATAAAAGCTTGCACACCAGGGTTCATAGACCAACTGTGCAGAATTAGGGAAGCTTTCAAGACTTCAGACATAAAGCTTGTTCTTCTGCTGTACGGTACATACATTTAAAGCGTAGAGTTTGTACTTAATATGTGGAGATGTTGCCCTATGCTTTCTCTTTGCTTTAAATATAACATTTTAAAAGAACTTATATTAGGAAGAAAGTGTTTGCTTTTTTTTGTCATCATACCCTTAAGGTTGCCTGATACTGACACATCTGAGTAAAATTGAACTGAAAGAGGTTATATGTTTGTTTCAGTCATTCAATTCAAAAAGTGGAACTTATTCAGATTCATTTTACAAAAAATATCTATTCTAAGGATCTTATCTGTTTGATGTTTATGATTTCCAGCTAATGGAAATCCAAAATGCAACTTATCACCTTAAACGTAATCAATTTCAGAATAGTCTTTCCTAATCATTAATGCCATGATGACTGTAAAATTTAGCCTTTTTCAATGTAATTTGTTACATTTGCTTTTCTTGATATAAATAATTGTAATTACAGAAAATGTGAACAAAGATACATTTTTATCTCTTATATTATCACTTTTTTTTGTTGGTAATTTATCTTCTCATGCACTCACACTCACCCACACACAATGAATCCATCCCGAGGCTGTCTCTTCAAGCAAGGTTTGTGTAACCCAGCTGCAGCCTCACCTCTACCACAGCTCATTATGCATGGACATGAGGCTCATTGTGTGTTCGTGTGCGTCTGTCTGTTTATTCTTGGTTTGACAAGTTGAAAGCCACTGGGACTGTAAAGAGGAGAGGGGACTGTTATTTTCTTGTCTCAGTTCTTGTACCATTTAGATATATATTTATTTCTGGTTTACCCCTAAAGTTCAGCTAAACTGCTGCTGTCCTTCATTTGTGCCTCTGCCTCTATATTCTTGTTTGACCTCTTTTAATTCTCTCCCTGAGCTGGACAAAAAGACAGCAGAGGGTGGTGCGTGTGCATGTGGGTGGGTGCGCGTGTACATGCGCGCGTGTGCGTGCCGTCTCCTCCTGTGATTTAGTGCCAAGCTGGCAGCCGAGAGCAGTGAATAGGGGGCCCCTTCCATACAAAGAGAGCACATATACACAGGGACACACGCACAACTCCCAGTCAATGCCAGACTGCAGGCCACCAACCACACACCTGGCATGCTGCTATTATGTCACCAGTGTGTTGTGTGTCGGGGTGCACTAGTGTGTGTTTGTGTGTGATTGTGTAAGTCCAGCAGACACCATCTGCTCTGTCCTCTGTGAACTTGTCCACACCCCTCCTCTCGCTGTTCCACTTTGCCACATCAGAATAGTTTACAACCTCTGACAATCACTTTATTTTACCGTCCTACTGTATTTCCACTGAAATGCATTGTGCTACTAAATACTCTGTATTATGTTACACCTGGACTTCACTGGTATTTACAATTGTAGGGTTACATCTGTCTCCCTTTAGACTGTTGCATATTTACTGTATGTAATCCAATGTAAATCTGCAACTCCAGATGTCTGAACTTCAGTAAGACATACATTTAAATGCTTCTTTTTTTTTGTCATGCTATTTCTTTCTATTTTCTTTCTTTTTTGAGAGGGTCACCAAATGGATTCTAAAAGAAAAATCTAAAGTAAATATAAATTTAAAAAATGTAATCACCTGCAAATAAGCTACGTTTATTCTTCTGATAAAGGAGAAAAAATGTTCGAAGTTGTTTAGTGGGATTTCTTTTAACACTAAATGTGATATTATTGCACTGATTACTTTTTTCTGAAATCTGTTTTCCTGATATTTGCCCTTCCCAGTTTCCCCCCCCCCTTTTTCCTTACTAAGAGGCTATGTGTATTACAGTGTTTTCCTCTGCACAACACATTGTGGGGGTGGGGAATCTGTTCCCCGCTCAGTCAATAGGTGGCAGTAAAATACTTGAATTAATGCTTGAGCCATGTGCTTGGCTTTCTGGCCTTGTTATTGTTTGAGAGTCATCTTGTGCCTGGTAAAATGTTTAACTGCTGGAAATCCTCTGACTCACATTTGGGTTTTATGTTCTTCCTCCAAAGTGTGTTTCTGTGTTTCTATTTATGCTTGTTCCCTCTTTTTTAGCTGTTCAGCACACTGCTGTTCTGTCATTTAGTAATAAAATTAGAACCATTAGAAACACTGCAAGTGTTTCTAATGGTTCTAATCTCCCATATTGCTGTAGGAGATGTTCATATAAAAATATATACATATCTGTATATTTTTATATACACATGTGTATGAAAATATACACATCTGCATGTGTAAAGTAAAAAGGTTCAGTGACTCTTTGCATTCATATAATTCTTAATGTGTTTCCATCCTTATTTTTCTGTTGTGTAGTTTATCAGAATGAGTGAGTGTAGCTTCTGACTGCATATTACAGTTTTCCTTTTAAAAGAGATGCAACTATGTTGTGAATCAAGTTTAAAGCAGCAAAGCTTATGAAAACTATAAATTTGTTAACCCAAACTGAGTTACGGTGCAGTAAACACACACAGGAGCAAAGAATCCGCCAAAAATGAGTTACCCAAGAAGTGAAGTTCATATGCTTCAATACGATGTCTGAAATTCTTCTGGTTAAACTGTTCAATACTGATTTGAGAACTTTTCAGTGTTTTAGCAGTCCTGTTAAAGTCTTTGAATCATGAAAAGTTTGGTCATTTATATTGTTTTAACTTGTTTTTTAATTAATTAATTAATGTTACTTCCTGTGCCTTAACATGACCTTACGACCCCCGTCATTGTTAACAAAAATCTGTTTTCACATTCCTGTATCTTAACAAGTCTCTCCATTTAACAAAAAAACAAACATCTAATTATTTATTTATTATTTGTTTGGAAAAAACAGGACAATATATTTGACAAAATCTATTGAATCCACTAAATTGTGACATTAGCAACTGAGTTGCTACTAAAATCTCAAGTCACTCCATTTTTATTTACATTTTGTGAACATAAAGTTGCACCCAGTGTCTTTTTCAGAGGTTTTTGTGTTTCCTTCAGTGATTCTTGGTGCAGCGCCACCACAGGTGAGGGGGAGAACCGTTTTTTCAAAGGGTTTCCTTTGTTTGACACAGTGCAGTGCGAAAGCAAACTATTAACTTATTAAGCTAGTCTAAGTTAGCTCCAAACTTTGTCTATTATATGTTTCATGACAATGAAGTAAAAAAAGTTTTCTTTTTAGTTTCTCTTCTTGAATTTAATAAACAATTACATTCCTTAAATGCTTTTTTTATTCTACTTTACAGATTGATAAATTCATGGTAAATTGTATATTTCAATCAAAAGTTTCCATGTTTATTCCCTCTTTGTAGAAATTTATGATTTAGTCAGCAGTAATTTTTGATTTTACATTAGGGGGCTATTTTGGAGAGTTGCATATCTAAATATTTTTTATTTATTTATTTTTTAGATACATTTCTTTGTAGCGATAAATTTAGCTGCCCTTCCAAATGCAAACATAACTAGACAATTAGCTGTCTTAACATTGGGAGATTTGTTAAATAACAGATCTCACTGTCTTTTTCTATCCACATTAGAATTAAAGACCATTCCAATTTGATCTCTCTAATAGTCTGACAATTTAAAAGAAAAAACAAACCAATATCCACTACTCCAAGGTTCCAAAAGTATTGACCGCCTTTGTTGATCACACACACAAACAGTGACATGTACATCACCAACCCACACATCACAATTAATTACCGTCTACCTGTAATTTACTCGAACCCAACATCAATGCTGTAATCAACACAACTCATTACCTGTAAAAGAAAGTGAAATCAAATGAAGTCTAATGAAAGACTGACAAGAAAGACTGAAAAAAAAGTTAGAAAATGAGAAGAAAGCATCTTAGAATACATCTTAATTAAGTCAAAAGATATGGGTAAGCCTGTCCTCCTGATGGAAGTTATCTGCTTAAGCAAGTCCCATTTTATCAGTTTTATTGCTGATCTTTTTCAGATCAAAGGACTTCTTACATTTCTTCCAAAAACTCAGTCATCACAAGTGGGTGAATGAACAAAGATTTTAAAGCATTTTATAAAAGCTGCTCCAGTTTTTCTTGTATGTTACTCTATAACTGAATATCCTTTTCTCATTCAGTTAGTTTGGTTCAAATATTTTTTTTCCAGAATGAAACTTATTGTTTTAATTAAATCTATAATAAGTTTCATTATAGTTTTCCATAAAGTGACTATTTCCTCCCCCCCCTAAATTCACTGTTTGATGTGCAGTGATTTGTGCTCCATCCTCGCATGTTTTCTTTGGCATTTGATGATAAACAAGTATTGTTTAATTACAGAATGATAAATAAGTTCACATTTTATGACAAGGCCATAAATCAGTCCATTCTGAACGGCATATTTCATCAGCATCTTTTTAATTTTGTGTTTTGGGGATTTTTTTTTCTATGTGAAAGCACACAAAGAAATAAACCTAAGTTGATTTTTTTAAACTATCTATTGAATGTTTTAATGACTAATTAAAATGTAGAAACTGTCAACAGTTTTAACTAATGAGGAGCTAATAACCGTGTGGCCAATTGGACTATATTTAAATATGTTTTTCATTTAATTGTATCTGATTAATTTTCACACCTAGGAATGTGAACTAATGTTGCCACTGTATCAAAAATGTATCTAATCTGAAGTTTGAGTAGTTAATTTTAGATTTAAATAGCTTATTCTAATGAGGTGATTGTAAACGATACTCGTACAAAAATGGCAGCTAACTGACAAACTTTCAAAATTCATTTTTTGGAAAGACTGCTGAAGGGAGTGGGACACTATTTAAGAAAATAAAAATAAACTTGTGCTTGTTCTATCTCTGTGACCCAAAAGCAAAAATGAACTGCCATCATATCTGAAGTGTAAAACACTCACATCCTTTTGGTGTGATTTGCAGCTCTGTGTGATATTTAGGCATACATTTGTGTGTATTTCATCCCTCTGTGGTATATATTTTGATACCATCAGGGGGTCTCTTCACACCCCCTGCAGGAAGCAGTTCTCACATATTGGACCACCCATGGCCACAGCCGCAAGTCCCTAGAGTTGGGTGACATGAAAAGGCTACAGGGGAGACAGCTGATGCACACGCGTATACACAAATAAGTGGAAACACACTCTGATACCTCAGAAAAATGCTCCACAAATGCTTGAAACTATTATTTGTCAGCAAGTAAATGTTTCCTCTAATTGTTTCAACTCAACCTCTCTATTAATGCCTGAGGTTGTGGGTGACTTTGCCTCTTGACTAATAATGTCCCTCCCCCCTCATCAGGTTTAGTATTTTGTGGTGAACCTTTGGACACTAAATTGCAATAAAAGCAACAAAGAACCATTCTTCTTTTCTTATATTTTTCAGAAGCAAACATGTTCCCTGTCATAATTTATTACCATTATTTATTTGTATATAAAGTTTTAATCATTAATGAGACTTGTTTTAGGTTTGTCTTGGTTCCAGAGACGTCTATGCTATTCAAATCTGGTGTATTCTGAATCCAATAAGATGTCCTAACATTAGGTGCTTCTATATTCATTGTGTGTGTTTTATTTGAAATGTTATGAAAGGGCAGTTTTACACACATTGTCAAAATCAAGTAGGTAGGAGATAAACTGGGGTTTGTTAAACCTGGGTTTTACATTTGTTACTCCAACAATCAAGGGTTATTTTAAAAATGTCTTCATTCAGTTAACATTTTAACATTGTTTATGTAAAGTTTAAACTGTCAACAGAAATGTGGGATTTTACATAAAGTATTTCTGTTTCAACCATTTCTTGTCTGTGTTGATGCATAATGCCCCAGTAACAACTTTTATTGACATCTTTAATAAATATGAAATATTTATTACAATTTGATCAGGGTCGTTCAGCTACAGCAGTAGTTGTTAAAATGTTTAGTTAGTGTAGCTTTTCTGAGAAAAGTAGTTTTAAGTTTAATCTGGACAGAATGCAAAGTATCTTAACATTCCAACTCAGACATGGCTGAAATTTTTCTTATTTTAATGTAATAGAATAAACATTTGATCATAAAGTTATGATAAAGCATCACATTTTATTCACAAAAAAATACGTATACATTGGTCAGGGATTTATTTCATAATGGTTTCCCTACAAGATGTGCAGAAACATATTGTAGAAGTACATTCACAGTTGGACTATTATTTTAGAAATCTTATATTTTCAATTCAGCTCAGGAAGATAATTTCAAGTCCACACTTCTTTATTTTTCAGTGGGTCATTTATGATGGATGTAAACCATATTAAAATTTGGTGAATAATAGAGAGACAGATCGTCAGCAAGGATGAAAGGAGAACGACGCTGTAAGACTTATACAATAACCAAGCTGGGACGTGTGGGGACTTGTCTGCAGCTCTCACCTCTCTGAATCTCTCCTTATCCCTCCTTTGGTCTTGTTTTCCATTTTACATCTAGTGATATCTGTGTAGTAGCAGTGATTGACTAATCATAGAATTAATTGACACCACTTTCCTTTTTTTGCACTCGTTTTAAAATGTTTTGTCAAGGGAACATTTCTGTGGAAAGTATGTTTTATAAATGTACTAGCAAAAAATACACAACTGGGAGGCAATTAGTTGGCAGTTCTGAAAAGAAAAGTATAAAACGGATGATTATAAGAACAAGGAACAGGCAAGAGTGAAAAGAAAAATACACAAAATATAGAAATGGGGTAAATACGCGGTTTGTGTTCCCGGGTGCGACTTGAATATAATGGCTACAGCTCTGCAAAGAGGAACAGATAAAGGTGGCGTGTTGCTGTAGATGGTTACCTTAATAATTCACTTTTCCATGGTCCACTAATCTGGAACAAACTTCCAGAAAACAGCTAAAATGCAGAAACCCTGAGTTCCTTTGAATCAAGGTTAAAAAGCCATTCATCTTAGGGTTGCCTTTGACTGTTCTATTAATAATTGAAAGATTAACTTTTATTTTTAGTCCAACATTTTTTTTCATTTACGTCCCTGCAATGTACTTTATATTTTCTAATCATATCACTTTTTTTTTTTTTTAAAGGTTTTATTGGCTCTAGTGGCCTTTATTTAACAGTTAATGGACAGGAATGAGGGAAACGAGAGAGGAGGAAGACATGCGGCAAAGGTCGCCATCGAACCTGGGACAGCCGCGTCGAGGACTAGGGCCTCCTCCGTATGTGGGTGTGCTAAACCCCTGCGCCACCACAGCACCCCATCATATCACTTTTAATTATCCTGTTGTTTAAAGGTGCTACACCAGGAGTCACCCACAAAGTGCCTGCAAGCACTAAAGATCATGAGTTTGCCTTGGAGCTGTTGAAAAAATAAATCATTAAGTGATATAACTTAAAGTAAACCGTGTGTATCAAACTGGTAGCCCTTCGCATTACTCAATACCCATGAAGTAGCTGTCAGTGGCAGAAAGTTGCTGTTCCCTGTTCTATGCAAATAAAGTTTCTGGGCCTTTCTTAAACTTGCCACATGCAAGAATGATGAGCACAGAAAGTGTTCCTCTTACTAAACTGTGTATAAACAGTTTTATTCACCTATTGTCACTTAGAATAAATCCCCTAGACCACAAGATTGATGTTCAGATACCACAGTAGAGGTAAAATAGCTGATAACTACATACAGATACCTTGATCAAATAAGAGTCATCAGGACTACAACCTGCGCCAAAAATGATGTCAATCTCTGAACAACTGTTATAGTCATTTGTAATGTTCAGATAGCAAAAGAGAGTTCTCACTTTGCATTCCAGCTTGTATTAGTATCGCTTCAAAAAATTCCCAAATTTTCAGCAGCGAGTGCTGAAAGCCAATAGGACAGATAAGAAAACATGAAAAAAAATTGTGGCTTTACTGGAAATGTCACAATTTTACACATTAACATTGCAAAATCAAGATGAGCTAATATTGTGCAGTTATAGAAATGACTGAAACAACAGTTTATAAATTCTTTATAAAATTAATCCAACCTACACCTGGGCACCTACATAGCAGATACTTGATATATTAATTGTCTTATGTTTTATAATTGGATTTAAAATGCATAATGTTTAATAGGTACCAAGTAGTACTTATTACTACTTAGTAGCAAGTACTAAGTAGTAAAAGGTATTTGAGCCATCTAATGAGACCTTAATAAGTGTGTAGCGGATTGGGATCAGTAGTCCTGGCTTATGGTCTATCTCTGTCTTCACCATTTCATTCAGCAAACAAACCACAGTCAGTGCTCCAAAATCTCAATAGGGAAGATGTCCAAAATGTTTACATAAAATAGTAACATTTACATAATAGAGATAATGTTTTATAGTGTAGTACTTCATTAATGCATGCATGTTTTTACATTAAATAACATTAACCTAATTAACACTTGCACATACACAAGCCTGAGTGCATAGTTCGTCCAGGCTTTGTTGGTTTAACTAATTCCAAACGAACACACAGATACACCCTGCACACGCTGCCTAAATGAATTAACAAACACAAACATGATGCCTGCTAGTGGCTCATGAATATATTAGCATAAATACTGACCAGACGTATTATTATTTATCAAATTATTGCCTACGCAGACACACACGTACACACAAACAACCCTCAAAAAAATTAGGTCAACAGCCTTGAATTGAAAGGAGTTAAACCTTATTATGTCTGATTAATAACACAACTGTAGCCCTATATGTGTGTGGATGTGTGTGTATTTTAGCTAAGTTCATCTATGTGGCTGAAAGTATTGGTGTGTACGTGTGCGTCCACTGCCTTGACTTCATGACAGACGTTATGAACCATTACCACTTCAATGACTTTTTAATAGGAACTCATTTCCATATATAATCTCGGTTTTGGGATGTGTGCCTGTTTGTGTGTGGGTGTTTGTGTGTCTAATGCCTCAAGCACTCTACAGTTCCTGGAATCTCTGAACCATACAGAAATGAGATCTGTCCTTGTAGCTTCCCTTAAATCTCTCTCCCCTCACACTGTGTGTAATCTAATCGTCCCACCAGTCTGCTGTCTCTGTCTCAGCTTCATTTTGTGTGCTTTTAATGACGTATGGTACAAGTTCATTATCTTGATAGGCTTATACTGGGTCCGTTCTTAAGTGAGTGGGTAAGTCCTTGTTTTATCCACTCTACAATTCATAACAAAGTATACAAAATATAGGTTTTATTTTTTATCCTGAAAGGATTTAACTGGTCAACACACTTGTGAAAATGTTGGTGATTATGCAGAAAACTATTAACCAGTTGTGTACAATAAAATCTCATACTAAACCACAACACTGTTTCCCATCAAAGTGAAGCCTGTCTCGCTAAGCACTAGCTAGTTGTCAACTTCCCCTAAATATGTTTGAGAGGTAAGAGGAGAAGTAGCTTCTGGGCACAGGACTGAACAAGTCCCCACTTTTTCTTTTTTTTTCTTAAGTCTTTTTGGCACTAGTGGCCTTTATTCATTAACGTCTGGACAGAAGGTAGTCCAGAGAGAGAAGGAGATGTCATGCAGGAAATAGCCTGGGGCCAGGAATCAAACGCAGAACAGCTGCATCAAGGGCTGTAGTTTCAGCATAAGGTGCCCCTGCTCTACCACTGACCCACATGGCACCCCATCCCCACCTCTTTTAAATAGTTTTTGTTGTAGCATTTAAGGTGCAGGTTTAACAAGAAAGGAGTGACAAGCAAGGAATCAGGTTGTCACACTGTGAGAATCCTGCAATGAACAATCATTATTTGTTACTGATTAAAATCTGCTTCAGAGATTCCTGCTGGTGGTCATACCCATTTATCCAGGTTGTCACACTGTGAGGAGAATCTCAAAATTATGAGATAATGGGGATCCATTAATTTGGGAAATTTGGGACATCTTTTTGTGTCTCCAGTTAATAATCTAAAATAGACTATTTGACTTAGCTGGATACTTCTACACTGAAGAGAGATGGTTGAAATGGTATTGAATTCAGGAAACATGTTCTTCTTGTGAGTTAGATGTAATCTTACCTTCAAGACTAAACAATTATATTAGTCTTTTGATGAACTTTGTTCTTACTATTGGTGTATCATGGATTTTTTTTTGTTCCATATGAATTTCTATTTTACTTGTCTACTTAAAAAAAGGCTGTCATTTCTTCTCTACAGGATTTTCTGATGCTATATTTTATCTTTGAAAATTATCAAGTTTCCTCCTTCTCATAACCTGTTTGTCTTCAAGAAAATATTTATTTTGGCAAAAAATAAAACCTTGAAAAATTCTCCAGTCTCACTGGGACCATAATGAAACACAGTAAACACCATTTTTCAGACAGAAGATTTTGTCATAACATTTACTGGATAAGTCAATCCAGTCTGAAATGGTCATTGTGATGCTTATTTATCCTTTTTTATAGTTTACATTTAAAATTAGGCCATAACTACAGACTATCTATTCTACTGTGCCTCTATCATGTCACACTTTTCTTATTCTAATGTTTAAGTGCATCTCAATTACCTTGCAATAAAAATTAAGTTTTTTTTTTGTTCACATATTTTTGGTCATCACTAACACAATAAAAGTTCAGATCATTTATTACCAACTTGTAAGATAAATGTTGAAATTAGCTTCCTTTATGACAACCAACATTCATGACATGCACAGAAAATGATTGCCCAGCTGGACAAAATCCACAGCACACTTGCCAATTACTGTTGATAAATCCATAGGATGTGTGTGGCCTACATGTATAATTGCAGGATCTTATACCACACACAAGACCTGAGGATGTACGTATATATACCCACACATACTTTGATGTATCTCGACATCCCATCTCATGCGCAGTCGCACACAAAAGGTCACGCCTGCGGTTCAGAAGTATGTGTGAAAGTAGGCTAAAGTTGATGTGTTGGTATTTAAAGGATTGTGTGGGCTGCTGACAAAGCCATGCATATACAGCCACACATGAATAAACGCATACATGAGGAACATGAACATGTCTGTATGCATTCACATAGGCATGTCTTTATTAAACGTGCCTGTGAGAGGATGATTGCATGTAAAAGTGTGTTAGGTTTACCCACGATGATTATGCTACCTGCCAAGACACCCACACACCACGTCAACAGTCACAGTTGTTGCTCTAAATTAGGATGGTTAATTACTGCAATTAAGCTGTGGTATGTGTATGTGTGTTGGTGTATGAATTGTAGTGTTGAGTTTTGTAAGATGGGCTCTAGTGAGTGTTCGGTTTTGAGCTGTGTGCATGACAGAAAATGTTTCTATTAGTAAAGTTTAAGAATTACAATAATTGTTTTCATCTCATTTGATTTCTTTGCTTCAAACATGATCAGACTAAGAGTTGTAGTTTATTGAGGTAGGAATATATAGGCAAATAAAACTTAAAATTATAATGTTATGGTGCTCATTCTCTTAGTAATGTTTATTATATTTTTAAAATTATGCATGCTCTGATACATTTACCATCATATCGGCATTTAAAATGCACTAAGCATTAATTAGTATTGATGTACTTCTTAGTGTCTATTAACTCCTAATTTTCAACTTCAGTGTGCAGAAGCTTAATTTTCCCTCCAAAGAATTTGCCTGATTTTATAAACCTTGTGTGCTGACATCTTCCCACGATTTCTTTCTCCCAGTGCTGAGTGAGGAGATTTACTGTGGAATAAGATAGCCAGCGGGAAGCATTTGAGGATAGGAAACGCACTAATGTGATTGAAGGTCAGACAGGCCTTCCAGTCATTGGCACTGTACAGACGTGTTGCTTGGCTGTAACTGAGGTGTTTGTAATTCATGTGAAGAAGTGAATCATTTCTAGGAAGGCCTTGCTTTGAATGAGTGTGGCATGTATGCTTTGCATTTCTAATGTGTACTTTGATGCACATTGATGTTAAACAAGTGAACTGATTGATCGTAGTAGCATCTAATTGATATGCATTTGGATTACATTTGAGGAAAGGTAGCGGTTAAAACAAGTCTTGCTCTTTTTCTTAAGAAGTATTTCAGATGTGGTTTTTTTATTAAATATTTGAAATACCTAGCTTGGGAACCGTAATAATCCCGATGCCCACTTAACAATTGAAAGTAGTGCATGTTAATAGAGCTATTTCCAATCACAATGCACACATTTGGCCAATATCACAGAAACTTTTAGAAAGCCCTTATTTATCAAAAAAGCCACCCACAAATGTAATTTAACTACAAGTCTGAGGGCAATACAGAGATTTTTATTTTCAACAATTTTTTTTATTGGATTAAAGTTTGCATGGGTTTTAAAGTAAGCTAGAGATAGTGTTGTTTTCTTGTGTGTTGCAAAGATAAATAAGCTTTTCAAGCTTAACAAGCGACTCAAGTAATGCAATCAGAAAAAAAAATGTTTTAACACTTTTATTTTACTGTGAGATTTAAAATGCCAAACTCTTGTTTTTTGAGCCACAGAGACTATATACGGAAACTTACTTTTCCCAGTTTTGAATTATGTCCTTGGAAATGTGCCCTTTCAGATAATTCAGTGGCATATTTTGAATTTGCATGTATATTATAATTTTCATTATTGCCTGTGGCACCCAATCCATATGAACATTCTGCCAGAAAGATTAAGATAAAAAAAATGTTAAACATGAACATGTATGATTGGGGACAGAATGAAATTTGCTTGTTTTTTTTCTCTCTTTTGTTTAACAATGTGCATATTATATACAGGCCTATACAAAAATCTACCCTTGGGCTTGTTTTTATCTTCAAATGATCACATTAGGAAAATATTTTTAGTGAATGAGCAATGTTTTTTTATTTTTTATTGACTGTCCACTTATTTTGAGTTTCACATGTTGACACACTCTGCATGGTGCTACAAAACTGAAAAGATGTCAAATGTAAAGATTTTTGCAATTTGAAGTATTCTGAAAATTCAATTTGGTGGCCTCTCAACAGTAGTTTACTTTTTGAGTGTTTTTACAAAGCCACAATCATGTATTAGATGTTCACCTGTTCTAGTTTTGCAGAGTATTTGCAATATATGTCAGGAGAAATATTAAAAATCAATTTCGATCTGTTCATATAGTCCTTATCCTTTGTGCTATAGAACTGTTAGACAACCAGGACATCCTGTCCCTTACTGTCACAAATGTAAAACTGCAATGAAGCCAGAAGAAATAAATTAGTGTGCAGTTAAACCTGGGTGCTGTGTCCCAGGTCCTCCTATTTCTACTCAAAGGTACAACATACACAACTCCTACCTCTGTAAAACAGCCTATAAAACCACTTCGTTAAAAAGTTTGCATTTTCTCAAACTATACACCAACCCTAAACCTGCACAGCTATTCATATTCACATAGTTACTTTAAAAAGTATGGCTGAGACTCTTAAATATATTTAAAGTTACAATAATTAGGCAGATATCTTCACAAATCACCAATAGTTTTCACCGTTACTTTTGGGTGATAGTAGCCATATGAACTAGCTATGCACTCCCTCAGAATGCATGCAAATATTTGGCAGAAAACTGGAGTGTTGATTGTTTGATATGTATAACGCACGTTGAGGTTTATTCGTCTGTTGTTCTTGGACAAAGACAAAAGGAAGTTCGTCACAGTGCAACTGTTTCCTCTCTCTGTTGTTTCTTCATTTACCTTTATATCAGGTGAATGTACTCTGATATTCTGTATTCTGCAGCAGAATTTTATATAACATTGCCTATGAGGTGCTATAATAAATTATAGAGGTTAATTTGTTGTTGTGGATCACATCCTGTGATTAGAAACAGGAAAGAGCATTTAGAACTAGTTCTGCTATTTTATTATGTGAAGAACATTTGATCGATCAAATCATGTATGTTACAATATCCTAGTTATTTTTCATTTTATTCTTTTACCTACTGCCCACAGTTTTAAACTAGTATTTCTGATTATTGACCCTGGATGCTTTTTGCTTGAGGAAAGATGTTTATATTCAACATGGACATTTGCAAATAGTTTTGAACATTTATTAAGGAAAAACGTCTACTCAATCCAACCAAACCGCTTTTGGAAATAAAACTGATCCATTTGGTAAACCATTAATTAACTGTGATAAACCATATTTTTTTGTATTAGGTTTCACTAGCCACACAATGTCCCCCTGCTGCCTGCCCTGCAGAATCATAAAATCACTTAATCCACATATATAGAACCTGTTTAAGAACCTGAAGTTGGCCAAGTAATCTCAAAAAGCAACACATCATGGAACGATCTTAAGAAATTCATGATTAGCTGAGAAACTAGGGCCTCAGAACTCCAGCAAACCACAGTAAAAGCCATTATCCACAAATGGAGAAAGCATGGAACAGTGGGGAACTTTCCCAGAAGATCACATAAATGACTCTTCCAGGAGGTCACAAAAGAACCCAGAACAGCTTCTGTAGCTTTTTAGACCTCACTTTGATGATGCAATGATAGGAAACAGGCTTGGGCAACAAATGTGTTCATGGAAGGCATCTAAGGTGGAAACCACTGCTGACCAAAAAGAAAATTATTTCACAAAAAAAGAAAAAAAATGTTAATGGTTCCTAAGACATTTGTGAAAGTATTGTGGATTTATGAGATGCACCTTTTGGAAGGTGTGCATTTTACATCTGCCTTAAAACTAATACAGTACTTCAGTGTGTGTTTTGTATTTACTCCGGTTATCTTTTGCTGATTTTAAAATTTGTATTGTGATCTGAAACATTCATTCGACGGCAAGGTGGTGGAGGGATAGCAAAAACAGGAAAAATCTGTAAGGAAGATTTTAGTGATATTTCCATATCACTATTTGGAAATATTCTGATTTGTGATATATTGTTTGAATCAGAACTTCCTCAATCAAAGGGTGAATCCCCCCCTGCACATCCAAGTATCTCCTTTTTTTCTTTATGTAAGACCCTAAACAAAACTATAAATTAGTGTGGGCTAGAAAAGCCTGATCATTACTGTACTTACCATATTTACTAATTAGTGCTTATAAGTAATATTGGGCACATAATTTCAATCAGACACCACTGCTTGTGCCCTGAGGAAACAGCTGTGTAGTTTGTGTCTAACCAGATGGAGAGAGGAGGGCAAGCAGCCTTTTCCTGACGGCTACCTTCCCTACATTCCTGGCCAACAATAACACCATCGGCACACCTAATGACAAGGAACAGAGAGAGGCAAGCCAAAGGCCATATTATTGGTCAGATTGTTGGGTTTATCTGGAAATCTACTAATGACTATGGCCTTGAGTAAACATGAGATTTTCCAAAGCATCACCCTTCTTTCAACATAGTGAACTAGGAAGCCACAATAGGTGTGAGTAAAGCAGACGTTACACAACCTCAGCAGCATTGTGTTGTTGGAATCTCAGGAATTTTGTTTTGGGAGGAATACATTCAGTTTTCAGACCAATTAAATACAGGTCTGACCCTGTATTAAGCAACCTTTCAGGCATGGCTCCTCTGTGGCAGAACTGTTACATTAAATCTGCTGATGGGATACATGTAGGAAAAAAAATTAATCTCAGGATGCAGATGATGCAGTAAAGGGCCTTGACATGGGAGTGAGACTGAAATAATTTATCCCACACAAGTTGAGAGAGATCTCGACTCAGCACTTGTTTTGGACTGAAAGATCACAAACATCTCAAATTATGGATAAATCATCTTGCTGCAAACCACCACTTCAGAATGTAATTTTAACAGATTGTTTTTAATTATGAATACTGACGGTGGTTAATATGTCCCTGTGTGGAGCTTGACCTTGAGCTTTTCAGCGGCCCTTAGAAAAAAGATTGCTTTTGCAACTGTGATGTTCCTGGAACGGCGCTGGTTTTCCCAGAAATGTATTTTAAAAGAAGTCTAAAAAAGATAAAAAGAATTAATGAACTCTGCTGTTACGGGGTCCCACACAAAGGACACACTGTTCTGTGTGTGTGTATGTGTGTGCTGATGTTGGCGTGATGATCGGAGAATGTGAGATTAGTTGTTGGTTTTGATGTTTTCAGACATGGATGGTTTCGGAAATCTTCATTGCATTTTAATGTTCATGATGATGATATCTCCAAACCTTTTAAATCAGCTTCTGACAATTACACTTCCATCAGTTTTAATTCAACCCTCCCATGAAAATCTATCCAAGTCCTACTTTGTATCATCTGCATCTCTCTGTTAGACGCAACCGCCGCACAAACACCACTGTCCAATTAGCCAAGCATAATTTTTGTTATCTAAATGACCACATGCCTCTTTCTGTCTGTCCTCGCACAGTTAATGATAATGATGGTTGCGCACATTTTTATGCCAGTGTGCGTGCAATTTGCCTTGTGCCTCTGTAAGTGCAAATCTATTTTTGTGTGCCTGCGTGAGATAATATGTCTTAACACATAGCTTAAGCAGACACTCGACCATTTCCAAACCTTCAGCCCAGTGACAGATCATTAGACAGTAACACTGAGCGTGGCTCTAATTTACTGTGAAGCCGGTAGATCATCCCTTCTTGCTGCATCTGACCTTCCCATTCCTGCAGTAATTGTTTGTAGGATGGTTATTTTTAATGCTTGTCACTGACTGTCATGAATAGGGATCTACTTGGAGCATTTAAGTACTGACAGCAAGGGGCTTAGTGAGGTAAAGGAGGGAAAGCATTTGGAGGCAAGGAGAGGACGTCGGCTATTGGTGGCTTGAACAAATTTGCATGAAAAGAAAAATGGATTTTGATTAAACACAAGTTTATTTTTTGTTCATCTCCTCTGCTTTTATATAAAACAATTTATTTCCCCATGTTTTATGAGTTACTTCTGGTCTCATTTGTTTTTACTTTGCTACACTGACAACATATCTGACTTAAATACACAGGTTGATTTCTTGGGATACAAACAGATAACTTTCCTTGAAAATTCCCCCCAGCCTCAACCTAGGGGATTTAATATTCATTACCTACAGTAGGTGAAGTTATTCTAAACTATGTTGATGAAGCCTGAGATTCCCTGAAGTGTAAAGGCAACTACAATCAAAGTAGAGAAAGCCCACATGGGAGTTTTTGCCTAATTCAGCAATTTTCTTTTTTTTTTTTTTTTGTGCAATCATTCCCTGTGGATGATCCTAAACTACTTATTGGTTATAAAACATCTTTTGGTTATGTCATCAGTTTTGATATAAAAGCTTTAAAAAGCACAGCTTTTCTAATTTGCTTTTTTATTTAGTGTAATTTCTTTCCATGCATCTTTCCAGAGGGAGTGTGTGAGATCTGGTTGACAAGTGAAGACACTGGTGCTTACGGCAGAGACATAGGGACAGACCTGCCTACATTACTGTGGAGATTGGTGCAGGAGATACCTGAAGGAGCCATGCTGAGGCTGGGCATGACCAACCCTCCTTACATCCTGGAACACCTGGAGGTACATGCACACACACGGTCCGATTACCATAGCTTTACCGGACATTTCATCATCGCACCTCGTTTTCCTAATCGCAACCCCAGCCGTTACTTGGCTAATTATAAACCTAATCAGGTCCTTATTGTGTCATAAATGGTCTGCATGATGGTTAATTTCATTGTTTCGTTATAATCCTCACATTGCAACTGTAATTTGATTTATGGTTCCTTGAGCCAATACCTAGACTCTTCACATGCCACCCAAAAGTATAATCAAAATAATGGTACATTTTGGTCAAATTAACTAAAATACTTAGGCTTGTAAGACCATTTCCTTCACACCGTTTGGTTTTCCGCCCCCTAAGCCTCATACTCTCCCTTCTCTTTGTGAAAAACACAATATTGCTTTGCCTAGATTTAATAAACTAAATTGCTGTCCGTTCTGCTTACCAAGCAGTTCAGCTCCAGCCTTCTCTCTGCTCATTAGTTCATTTTCTTCCTCTCTAATGAGTCAATTAAAGACCATTGTGTATTCTTTAGCCAGCCCAGTTCTATCAGTCATTATTGTCTTTTCTAGTAGAACAATGGACATTGTTTACCCTTGTCTTTTTTTCCAGTTTGTTCCTTTGACTTTCTCCAAGTCCACTAAAGATGCAGTATTTAGAATGAGATTTTTTTTTTTTTTTTTTAGCTGGCTGTTTTTGAAAGAACCGCCTAGAATTAACTGGGAAAGAATGTATTAATGTTATCACAGATTTCACTATGAATTGACAGTGCATATATTTATAGAGAAATTTTAGGCGTTAAAGTAGCTCAGAGTAGTGCTAATGAAAACGGAAAAGGAGATAAGGGCATTAGACTGAGTAAAGAGTGCCACAAAAATATGCAGCTTTCTAAAGCATGCTGTCTTAACCTATTAATTTAGGATCAGTAAATTCCTAATTGATGGATGCATGATGTCAAGTTAAGGCTGCAGCTTGAGTAAGGAAAACTTCTGTTAGGAATTGCTTTTGCTGTTGCTAATAATCCGAAAAATAAACAAAAAGTGGTTCCAATTATTAAGACAAGACACTCGGTTGCAGAAATAAACAATCATGCTTTGCTTTTAATGTGGTTTGGATAAAACCATCTTGGCTTATACTAGGCTGCTGTGGTCCATGTTGTGGGTCTAAAACAAAAGCATCAGATGTATTTTGTGCACTTCAACAAGCATAATTTGCCAAATATATCCTATGTTAAGTTCTTATTGGGGAGGCACAAGATTTATGGCAAAAGGAATCATTCTGGTTCTTAAAAAAGCTTGAAAACACCAGTAGGTGTAGTTAAAAAAGCTCTGGTAACCTTTCACTTAATGAACGATTTCGCCTTTGCAGAAAAGGTTGATTTTTAAATTCTGGGAAGCTACAGACAGCAATTTAAGAATTGCTCTCTGTGGTGAAAATGCTCAGATCAAGGAGTGCAAATATCATTCTCTACAGAGATGATTTCTGTCCTTGTAGCTCAGTTTCATATTTAGTTGTAAAGTCCTGCAATGAGTTCATTAATGGAGTTGAAAATGTCAGCAAGAATAGTAAGACTTTTAGGAGAGAACTTGCAGTGCCGTGAAATAATAATAATAAAAAAAACTTTTCAATTTCATATTTCTTCTCTTTGCTTTTGTTACACTTTAATGTTTCAGATCATCAAAGAAATGTTAACATTATAAAGTTATTTCATCAGCCTTATGAATAACTACTGTAGAAAGCAGAAATAGAACCTGAGTGACAACATAAGGTATTCTAAAAAAACTGAAAAGTAGCAAATTCAACAACACAAGAAAAAGTCATTTGAAGAGTTCAAAAGAAACCATAAAAATATCAAAAGCACTCCAGGTATCACTTTACTCAGTAAGGTCCAGTCTCCATGATTCTACAATGAGACTGGGCAAAAATTGCCTCTGTGTGACAGTCGTAAGATCAAACTCACTGTTGAGAGAACAAAAGAGAAAGATATCGCTCTTTCCCTCCACAAAAACATCTTTATGATTCCTAATAGCTATGGGAAATATTGTGTGGTGTGAAAGTACAACTTTTTATAAGGTGTGCATCCAGTTACATGTGGTCTAATGCTATTATGACAACCTTTCAGAAAAATAACTACATGTTTCTGGTAGTGTAATGATCTGGAGCTGCTTTAGGACTGGGATGAAATGCCCCAAAATCTCCAAAGTAACAACTTAGTTACTATTGTCCAATATGAGAAATTTGTATCAAATTCTGATCTTTAAGATGCCCATAATATCCACTTAATGATATTATGGGCATATACTTTTGCATGAGTTTTGGTCATAGTCAGTCAGGTGTTTATTTCTTTTTGTTTTTCCAATTTTGGACTTGAGTGTTTGAAGGTCTACAACTGAACTCCTCTACTCAATTGTAGTGGAGAGTTTCATTCTGTCAGGATTAAATAACACTGACACGTTGCAATGCGGGTGTGAGGCACTCAACTGTTTCTTTCACTTGGGAGTTGGAAAACTAAAATTTCTTTAGAAGTGAACCTCACCTTATGTTATGATTAAATGCTGCACCTTAACATGAGTCATAGCTGTGTCTCATGTTCCCTACAAGTAGCTTTGAAACAGATTATTTTGAAAGTATTCTTTTTTTTTCTTTAAAAACATTTTTTTTTCATTAAAAAATTTATGGTTGATTTAAATCTAAATACAGTGTGCAAATATGCTAGAAACCTGCTAATTTTCATATCCTATAAGTGGTAGATGATTTAACAAACACAAAAAGCAGGATGAAATAAAAGTTGCATTGTACAAATAAACAGAAATTCAAAAGCAAAATTTATGTTTTGTTGAAAATACATTTACCATACACCCTCAGCACTTTGTTCATCGGAAATCTATACAGTCACCAGTGACAAATGAATATTTCTTCACATGATTCTGGTATGTTTTTCCAAAATATTTGTGTATATTTTCCTTACTGTTGGCTTTTTTTCTTAAAAAAAAAAAGTTTCTGGAAACAAATGCTTCTTTGAGAGCTGTCCTTATACAGATTAGCATAAACTTTTCTACAGTTCTGTAATTCAGCTTTTTCTCCCATGTGTTTTTCTCCCATTTTATATGTGAAAATATAACATAAAGATTTGGAGCAAGAGTGGGGCGATTGTAACCTGGACAGATCAGTGTTGTTTACTTAGATTTACTACAGCCAGTTAAAGTTGAAGAATCAAGGATGAGTGGGATCATACATAAATGAAACGAGGGCAGAAATTAAGAAAAAAGAAAGAAAACGGAGGGATGAAGGCCCGGGGATAGAGATGAGGGGTAAGGAAGAGTATAAAATAAGTGCTGTGGGAAGCAGCAATAGAGGTTGTAATTAACCAGGGGTTAATGGAGGTGTCTAATTGTCCCCCTCATGTATAGGTAGGCTTTCTGCTTGGCTACATTACAATTAAAAAACCATCCTCCTAATGATAGGGAATAACAATTAACTGATAATTAGAAATATACTTGGGTGACACACTAGCTTACTCTGAGCGGATGTATGTTAAGAATCATTTCATATGCTACCAGCTCTTTTATTGTTAATGTCTATGCAGTGGGTTGCATTATATCTTTTTTCCTGCTTTAATTCCTCAGTCAATTAACCTACATAAAGAAAGATAAGAATGGTCTTCCTTAAGTTGTCATTTTCTTTTGTTGCTCCTGTCCCCTATTTACCCTTTCTCTTTTCCCTCCTCCCCTGGCCTAATTTTCTGCTAGCTCTAGTAATTTTATTGTGCACTATTTTTTTTCTATCTTTTACCATGTAAATTAAAATATATAGCGTTATTAGTTACCCACCACTTCAGCCATTAGCTTTCTCCATGCCTGGTTTTATCAATAAATAATTTTCTTCCCTTTAAGAAGACATTCAAAGCCTTTTAACTTCCCTTTTTCTTCTAACTTTTCATGATTATAGTGGTAATATGAATGCTGTGATGAGGGCCAGTTCTCAGAAGTATATTTATCCATCATTTGTAAGTAAGGCCAAATAATACCCTGCTGTCTTTCCATTTCTACAGAAGACCAGCACTTATATAAGATCATCAAACTGAATGGCTGTGATTGAAGCTGAAAAGGCCAAGTAACTTCACCGCTAGCCTGCTAAAGATCACCCTCTCGCACACATTCAGATCAACACTTTTGTGCTGTCTCCTTGTGTCACAGAAGAGCACTTTTATTTTTTCTTGTCTGCAGCCTGTTTTTCTTGACAGATGTCTGCTGCCTCATAGCACCATTTGTTGATTGGAGCAGTTAAAGGCCCAATCTCCTCTCATGGGCCACTTCTCCCTGACATTTTAGTTGATTGCATTGTGCTGCCAGGAGTTCCTTTTTGAGTAGCTGCATATAAAAAAAAAAGTCTGTCATTTTCAGATATATTTCTCTCTCCTCTCTGATATATATTTTTGAGCTTCAATTCCTGTCAGTCTCCACTTAAGTTTCTTCGTGAAATGCATTTATGAACATTTGTGTACTAATGTGAGCTTTTATTGTTATGACTGAATCAGGGAGAAAGAGTAGTAAATAATAAGAAATGTGATGATCAGCCATAACAGTATGACCACCTCCCAAATAATGGACATCTGTTGTCACCTGGGCAACCATCACCAGACAAGGGACTGAGACCAAGCTTTTTCTTTCCAGAATGCCTTGATAGTTTTAAGATTTCATGGTTCCATGCACAGATTCAAGGCAGCTTGTGCCAGATTCAGCAAAGCAACCCCAGAAAGTAACTGAGCCTTCTCAGTGTTTTACAGTAGGGACAGTGTTCTTTTCTCTGCATGCATCTGTGAACATAGAGCTGATGTGCCTTGCCAAAAAGTCCCAGTTTTGTCTCATCTTCTCAAAGAATATTCTCCCAGAAGCTTTGCGGGTTGTCACTGTGCACTGTAGGAATTTAAAGTCTCACGTTTTGTTTTTTTCCCTGGGTCTTCTCCCATGAAGCTGACTTTGGCTCGAACGGCGACAGAGGATGTAATTTGACCTTGACCTTGGAGTTCACCTTTAATTTCTTTCGAGGTTGTTCTTTGGTTGCCCTCATCCTCTGCCCATGATAGCATAAAACTGATTTATAGTCACGCTTTTGAATTATGAAACGCATCAAAATTAGGACTTTAAATTTGGTTTGTAAGCTAATATTTTGAACATGGCTTACTTGGAGATTTCCCAGGCAGGGACAGGACTTGTTCTGCACCAGTGAAAAATTGGTTTCATCTCAACCCAGACTTCTTGCTGGAACTGAGGGTTAGCTTACGTTTTGATCTCCATATTTAAATTTCACAAGTTAGTCTCACTTTTAGTCTCCTTTATTTCAGAAAAAAACCCATTACTAATAAGTGGGATTATTCTTCAGAAAGGAGTCCCTCGTTCTGTTTGCTTCATTGCCCATACAGGTCCTTGCACAGCAGCTGCATTCACAGTTACTTTTTCTGCTGCGTCTATAAAATTATTGGGTGATTGATTGACGATAATCATCCAATCATCTACTTGCATTTTTTGTTTTTTTTTCCCAAAAGCATAAGCCCCAGTCCAGGTGGTTCCCACAGAAAGTTTTTCAGATGTTTCTGTGTGAAATACACCTTGATATACGTTACGTCAACGAGTTTCACAAAGTTTGATAAACTATCAAACTATATTCTGGCCTAAACAAACATTCATATACACACACGCACACTCTTATCTTTCAGAGAGTAAACTAATTTATCAGTAGTTTACAATCTATCCTTGGGCTCCACAACCGAGGCATGTTCACAATCTTGTTTAATGTGTGGTGGTTTTGGAGTGCTTCCTGTTTACTTGCCTTAATCTTTTCCTGCTTAAAGCAAACTTTGATATGCCATCAAAGAAAAATTACACAATGGGATGTCTCTAACTTTTACACTTTATTAAAAATATAAAACCAGCACATTAACACAATGTGACAGTCAAGTGCCACAAATTTAGCTAATTTTTCTTTTACAGTGAAATTTAGGTTTAATGTGCATCACAGGAGGCGCTGCAGATCTGCTCTATCCTCCAGGGTAAATTGAAGCACCAGGTGTTTGAAATGTGTAATGCTGCAACCTGATCTACACCTCTCTTACGGGAACGGTTTGCATGGTCATTTTGTTTACAGGTACTCACAAAATAAACCCTGTTAATATTTGCCGATCTTAACAGAGGAGAGAGAAAAAAAGAGATGCCCAGGATGGGTTAGAAATGTATAAATAATGCTTCTTTACCAGCCATGTTTTAGTTTTTGGGGTCTTAAACATTATTCCCAAAACTCTATTTTCCCATTCTGGGATCCATAACCTTTAGATTGAGTCTCCTGCCGTTCCGCAGTGGTAGGGATTATCTACAGGAGTATAGACTGATGTGTTTTTCAGGCATTGAGTTTGGACCATAGGCAATAAAACTACAAAGAAGATTCTGATACAGAGGTTACACTTTACAACTTCTGTAAATTCAGTTCAAAGTCCATTAAAAAATGTAAATGTTACAAACCATAGAGCACACTTTTGTTTTTGTCTGTTTTGCTTTTGAACCGACAGTAAGTTATGGAAGAGAAGGCTCCGGTCTTGATTACACCTACTGCAATAACTTGTAAACTATTTCATGTGTTTGTACTCAAGCAGGATCGTTTGAACCCCAGAGAACTTTAGTATTGCATGATGAGAGTAAATCAAATGCATAGACAGCAGCAGTGTATACGGTTTAACTTAAAATCTTTGTGATACTGTAGATGTTTTGTATTTGTGCAGCAGAACACGGAAATAGAAGTTTTTAACCTTGGTGAAAGTTCTCATGAAGTTTTGATCAAACCAGGTGGTATTTTGTCCTGAACTTGAAAGTCTCCAACAATGGTAATCAAAAGGCAGATTATTATAGAAGAAACATGAGCTCTCTGTCTCTGGTCGTTCCTTATGGACATCAGGCAGGTCAAAGCACCACACAGCTCCTCCTACTGCTAGTCATTACAGCAGAATACAAAATTGCCATCTTTTTCAGTAGAGAGATCTGCTGACGGAGTTTGTGAAACATTCACAAGCCTTATTTGTTGTTTAAAGCAGCATAAATAAATTATATCTGTTTGAAGAGACATTGAAAATAATAAGTTAAACTGTGTCTATGTTTTATGATCCTCCACAAAAACCAGAAAAATAATACAGAGGATAGTGAGCCTTTAGGTTGTGGAAAACGATATTGGTGGTTTATATAATACCGGATAAGATGTGTTTCTATCACCAGCTCTGATTAAGCAATGGCACTGTAGTCTACCTGGGGTCTCAATAAATCTGCTGCAGAGAGACTCAATCAAACATGCTGAATATTACACTGCCACGCAACGTATACATTATCACCTTTTTCATATTGCTTAATATTAAGACATTGACTAATACTGTGATTGCAAAGTGTTTGAGATGTGTGCAGGTCTATACAACAAATCTGAAGTATTCATACATTATGAATTATCTTAGCTAGCAGAGTGTTTACCTTTTACTTTAGGTTGATAATTTTAAAGTTTAACAGCTCCATTAGCTTTTAAGTTTACAATTGATTCACATAAAACTTCCCTTTCCTTTTATATATCCACTTGAATCTTATTTTACTTTGTGTAAAATTCTTTAGGCTTTGGTATGAATACACAGAAAGAATACACAAAGACATTTATTTTGCTTTAGTTGAAGTTTTTTTTTATCAGAAAGAGAGAAAAAAAACTCTAAAGGAGCCACTTACTACTTAATACCTGATGATTCTAGAGTTTGGAAACTTCTAAAGAAAGACAAAATTTCTTGAACTTTTAATTTGAAAGAATCCAAGCATGGTTTTGTATCAATGTAGGCACCATGACCTGCAAAAACCTGTGCTCCACAACATCTGAATGTCAAAATGTCTCTAGTCTCTGATAGACAAATTAGTTCAAGAAATTATGGAATACGGTCCACTCTGGAAAGGCACAGATAGAAGTGCTTTTTAGAGGTTATTACCGCTAGTCAAATCAAGAGTAATTGCATTGCCATTTGAAGAGTGGTTTGTTTTTATTGCACCCAGATTAGATAGAAAAATATTGATTATGGTTGTTTCTGTGTTGCATGTTGCATTTTAGATCTGGCATGTCTCCTCGTTTTCTTCACGTTTTTGTGGCTTTGAGGTTCAGACACTTCACATGTCTCACATTGGATATTCAAAGACATCAAAAAGACTTCTACTTTCATAAGAATTACAAGAAAGAATCGAGTCAATATGGAGCTAAATTAACCTTTAAAAAAAATCACCAAAATGCAATCTGCTTCATACATTTCTCTTGTTTTACGGCACAGCCACATTCACTCTCGTGCTGCAGCCTGATTTCTGTCACCAATCAAGCTCCATTTTCCAACCAAATTAATTATTTCTAATTTGGAGCTTCCTGCGGTCGACCCCCTGTGGCGCTGCCACTGAGCTGTGGCTGTGTGTGCGTTCCTGTGCACATATGCTTTAGTGTCTTCGTATGGAGGAGAGAGCGTTCAACAATAGCTCTTAATTGAGAAAATGGACTGCAATCAGCATATTCTTGTAGGGAATCATTAAATCATTCCTTCCTCTCCTCTTTTTTTCTCTCTTCTTTTTCTTATGGTGATTAGCATGATGATGATACCATCTTGATTATGTCCATCACAAAAAAACCTTCACATCTGTGGTCGCTCGAACTGTTTTAGAGAGGAAATAATTTGAGTAAAAGAAAAACAAAAGATAGAATAAAACTGTAATAATTATGTTTAAAAGTGTAAGAGCAAAGATGGAAAAAATCAAACTGCTCAGGCTGTGTTTTTATTGCATGTTGTGGTTCTGTTGACCGCTGTTTATCCATCTGGAGGCATTTACATTTACTAGATTTATGATCAAATAAAGACTGCTGGTTTTCTTTTGTCACAATTAAAGTTCCTGACATTCCAGATCTAAAAACACCAAATTAAGTTTGTCTTCTCATTTCATGTCACCGTTCAGCTGTTTTTCTGAGACCTTAACTTTTCTCGACTGATATCATGTCAAGAATCTTGATGTCTGTCATACTTGTCCGATTCTCATCCCAGAGAGAAAAACCGGCATATTTTTAATATATGTAACATTTTTAAGAAATTGTGTTTAATTGATCTTAAGGTTGTTGGGTTTTTTTCAACAAGTAACTATTACTCTTCTTTCTCCTAAAAGAAACTCTAGAACAAAGCATACCATAAGTGTTTGTATAACTCTTAGTGAAAACAGTTAGAAACCTCAGGGTCCAAAATCTTCAATTGGTTAATTACAGACTTTATGTATTTTTCTTTTCCTTCATCATTTTGAAATGGGGACCTGCGTTTCTCGGTTGTAGCCATCAGCGTTTGTCACACAAAGAGTCTCTGCAGGAAGAACCTTGACTCCTGGGACTTTGCATCTGCTGGGTGTTCAACAAATTCCCACTGCTGTTTCTCTTTTAGCAATATGAAAAAGATAAATGAAAAACTGAAAGGAGAAGGCATTATTGAAGGTCTGTAGGGAAAAATTACACAAAGAAGCAGGAATGTTAATGGAGCTTTGCGTTTTATTCAATGAGCCAAGAGAGAGATTTTAAATTCTTCTCCTTCAGGGGTTTGTGATTAACTTGTATAGAAATATTTGAGTTTCTGTTTCTGCGCTCAAATTATTTGCTATCAAGGATCTCTTAGTGAGAAAGTTAACCTCTTGGCCTCTAGCTGATGCTTCTGTGGAGAAGTACTATGCCTGTATTAGAAAATGTTTGTTTTTTTAATGATGTATGTCACAACTTAGGAAATACTGATTTTTAACTTTTTATGTAAAGGTTTAAGTCATTGCAGGTGTGCTTGTTAAAAAAAAACTGAATTATGTTGGCTTGCCAAACTTTGACAAATGTATTTTACTTCCAAGCAGTTCTTTTGTTAATTCTGTTTCTGCTCTTCTTAATTAAAATGAGTAGTTTTATATCTTGTTGCACTTTGTCTTATGGTTTTCTGCCAAGACAGGTTTTACATCGATACATCAATAGAAAAATTGTGATCTCTGTATAGACCAGGTTATTGAGTGAAAATATCTAATACATTGTCAAATGTTTTTAACAACAATAAAGATTTTATGTCAGGTAGGTTAAATGAAGAGTTTTGCTATTAAGCCCCAAATTATGCATCTCCCTGGCAGAAAGTGTGTATTACATAGTTTTTTAAAAGACAACAAGTGTTTTTGGGTGCACTGCATAACTGTATAGAGGGTGTTAATATTTGTTAGCAATCTATTTTCACCACTGTCAATGTGAAGCATCCAAAGTTGCCTAAGAGCAAGTTTCTCAGCAGATTGCTTGCTATTGCTGGTGCTGATGTCATCTTCTTTTTCCATGATGCAACTTGCTTTGATTAAGTTTCCTTTCCAGTTGACTAAAAGGCATCCCCAAACCATCATGTTGCCACCACCATGTTTCACTTTTGGCCTGGTGTTCTTCAGATGAACCTACATGGGAATCCTCAGATGTTTTACCCTTTACACAATCAGCCTTAGCAGTGCAGGTGTCACTTTAGATTTCCTGCAATATTCTCTGTGTGAAAGATAATATAGTTTTTAATATCTCTTTGTGTTGCACCAACAGGTGTTTAGCTCTTTGGTTTTTAGTCCTGACTCATCACAAACCAGCTGCAGAGAGCTACTGTTTTTCACCTGTTGATGGTGACAGCTGTTTCCAATTAATTAGGGTAATTAGGTTGCTTTGGAACTGCAAGCTATTTGGAATAGTGTGCAGAACATTGAATTTTTCTCAAGACTCTTTTGAAATTGCAATGATATAAGGGACTTTGTACATTTTATACATAAATGTATGACTAACACTACTTTTTAAAATATTTTAACTAATTTATTTCCCATTTTCTTTCCATGCCCTTTTCTCCTTGTCTATGTATCCCATTAGGAGATGGCAAAGATTTTAAATCATCCACGTGTTTATGCCTTCCTTCATGTTCCCGTGCAGTCGGCCTCAGACAGTGTCCTGATGGACATGAAGAGGGAATATTGCATTGATGACTTCAGGAGAGTTGTGAACTTCCTCAAAGAAAAGTAAGACTTACAGACTATACATTTGCTCATTTTTATTTTGGGTTTTCTACTGATTTATAGATGTGAAGATTAAATATACATTTAATATAACTACTTTGCTTGAGCTACACACAATATGTTCAAGATTTGTTAAACCTTGTCCTTATTTATTTATTTTTTTTATGCTTGTTGGAAGATAGAACATGATTGAAGTTTGAGTCTTTCAGTTATTTGCTGAAGATTTGAATGTGTTTTCCAAGGACAAATCATAACAAACTATCTGATGCTTTCAATTAGTTCTAAGTTGGATATCGAAAATATGGTTTTATTTTTCAAGGCAAACTTTGTGCATCTTAAAGCATGTATAATTTGATATTGCAGTATCTTCTACAACTCACATTTTCTGCTATATACGTGTAACCCTTTGACCAAATTATCTAAGCTTCACTTGACATCTGAAATTTTTTATTGACATTGAAAAATGTAGAGAAGACTGCAGAATGTAGAGATTCCTGACATACATGGCTTCATGTTAGAAAAAGACACAATTAACAAATTGGCCGGTTTTAAGCACACTATTAAAGGCAAAGTTGCAAAGTACTTTATGAAACAAAAAACTTTGAAGGCTAAATTTGTTGCCTTAAAAGTGAAAAGTTGATCTTCTCTTTTTAAAACATATCATTTATTAGGAAATTATTAAATGTAGTAGGACACAGTGGAACATTAAATACACAGCAGATGCTTTAAATGTATGCTTTAAAGGGATTTATCGGAAATATATTTTGTTCACACATTAATGTAACACAACAAGCATGTTATAAATTATAGTTGTTTGTTATAGTTAACGTCAGAATCTTGAGGTACTTGCAATACATTGCCAGCATGTTTAATAGCTGAAGAAAGTAGCAGTTTTATACTGTGAATCAGGGCACTACGGTTTTTACGTAAGTAATAAATCTCTCTCTCTCTATATCAGCGCAAACATGCTTTTGTAATCTGGTTTATGTTGAATTTTAAGTGTCTAAAATCCATGCGCAGCAGCTATCAATAGATTTTATGTAACTGTCTCATGTAGGTTAGACTCCAGCAAAATTATGTAAAATACATTACATAAAGCCAGGCATTAGTGTAGTAGTGTTATTCAGGTCATTGTTTGTCCTTTGAAAATGATCTGTGCAGATTCCAACTATCTGTTCCAACTACAAGCACAGTTTAGATCAGGTATAGTTCTGTGGTTGGTATGGATTTAAGGGAGGAATAGAGAAGTGTATTTTTCCTTCTCAGACCTGCAGCCTGTATTATGAGTGGTTCTGGTAAAATAAAGTATTTGTTTTCAGACAAATCTTTTGCTGGTGCTAAATGTCTCTGTCTGTATTTATAAAAATAAATTTCTGCTTCTGTTACGTAAAGAAATCCAAATAAGAAGGTTTGATGTTGTCTCAGTAAAATTGACTATATTTACAGCAGTACGACCCATTTGGCTGCTGTTGTTTTATCAGGGTTCAGTTCAAGTTCTGCGAGAGAAACCAGAAGTTCAGGCAAGCTAAGTATATGCACCCCTGTTTGAGTGAGTTTGCATAAGTTGTAGAAATACATGAGAGGATGTTATATTCATGAAGAGACTAGAAGAAATACAGTATTATAAGAAAATGCAAAACAGCTCTTGTGTTAGAAAAATAAATTTATAGTTTTTCTTTGCCTTACAATTTTTGTTATTTTGTCCTTTCTTATTGTACAGTTGCACAAATTATAACAAATAATAAAAACAAGGCAGGCCAAAATAATACCTCATTGATAATGAAAGAAAAAAAAAAATTAACCAAAAAGCAGACAAGACTCAGAAAGATCAATATTCTGTAGTCCATATGTATGAATATAGCTGTGGATCCAAAACAAATGCGGAGAGGTGCTGATTATCAAACCTCTCTGGCTTTTTGTTCTTTGGTAATAAAATTGAGCTCAGTGGTGACTCCCTAGGAATATAAGAATTGCTTTATTTTCAAGGTGCATTTTTTTCCCCATTACTCTATATCATTATTCATTTTCTGTGTCTAGAATACCCCATTAAACCCATCCCATCTGCAATTTTGAAAAGAGAAAAGACTACATTTATTTTTCAAATGACATCGTCACAGAATTTTGTGGTTATTACAACCAAAGCATTTTCCGCTGTGAAAAATTCTAACAATGGGTTGACTAATAATTAAAATAAATGGTTAATTTGTTCTCCTCCACCAATATTGCGCCACTATTTCCTCTGTCCTTTACTGAATAAAATTATGTAGGGATTTACACCATTTATCTAATGGCGTCCGGTGAAAATCCTGTTAGGGTGGAAAAACGCTGCTACAGACTTTGTGAACATGGTCAGAGGATTTTCCACACTTATTTTATAGTTTGCTGTAATGTCTAGGCAGATTTTCCCAGAACTCTCATTCAGGATTAAAAATGCTTGAACTACCGGGACTAAAGATAAAACACTTGAGTAAAATAGCTATGTGCCTGTGTTTGTGTCCAGAGGAGCAGAAACCGGCAGTATTAATTTTAAATTTTAGGGTTGGTTAAGCTGAGAGGAGGAAGAGGAGAAGAACAAAATCATTCCACCAGAATAATAATTTGGCATGCTTTGGCAAGGAATGGGATTTCCCTTGGGCTTAACCATCCTGTTGACTGAGGTCAACTCTGATGTCTTGAGTTAAATCAATCAAGTATATTTGTATAGCACATCTCAGCAACCAGGCAGTTCAAAGTGCTTTACATCTTAAAAACACACAAATAAAAAGTGAAATCATTCATACAGTCACTAATTGAAAAACCAGTAGCAAACATTAGATTTTGTCGAGTGCCATAATCAAAATCATCAATACACATCAAATATGTTGGTCAGTGTCCAGTTATTTAGGGTCGAAGGCAAAACTGAGCTGTTGTTTTTGTCTTGATTTAAAGGAACTCAATTTTTCAGCTGTTTCATGGAAGTTTATTCCAGATGTGTGATGCATTAAAGCTGAATGCTGCTTCTCCATGTTTCGATCTGGTTCTGTGAATGCAGAGCAGACCAGAACAAGAAGACATGAGTGGAGTAGAAGATTTATACAACAACAGCAGATATTTAGTGTATTTTGGTGCCAAGTCATTCAGTGATTTATAAACTAACCTCAGTATTTTGTTGCGCCAGAATTTCCACATATTATTATTTCCTCGTAATGACATATTTTGTGTAAGTGCACCGGTCTCGCTTATATCTAAACATCCACATCACATTATGCTGTCACCCCACATAATGCAAAATATACTCTTCTCAAAACAAGATAAAAAATAGAAGAAAAGGTATTTGTCCTATTTTATAAGTGAAAAATCCACAAATGGAACTAGTGATTTTTATCAATATTCAACAATTATTTACCTAAAACAAGCTAATTTATCATGCTAAAAGTTCAATTTAAGTTGTTTTTTGTCTTATTCAAGTGTAGTAAGATAATTGCATAGAAAAGTACATACAAATACTTGGTATGGCTTTTTTTTTTTCTCAGTGTACTTCACTCTGTAAATTGTCTTCTCAGGCAAGCATGCCCCTTCTCCCCTGTACTTGTGGAGGTTCATGAGTACCTTCCTGATATCTTGGCTGAATTCTTTATTTTTCTCAGGTGTTTCAACATTCTCAAGTGTGCTTATATTTAACACAGAGGCTTAATAAGCCATACGATCATCTAGGCTTCCCAAAATTATTTAAAGTGATGGTAGTCTTAGTGTATGCAATCTGATGATTTAAAAAAAAAGTGACAAAAATATAATTTGGTAACAGAGCTAAAGCAGAAGGTTTCAGACCTATTTAGTCAGAGATAAAGTTATCCATATTTTTTGTACAGCGTTTATCGAATCTTTTTTGAACTTTATGTTGACTCATTTGATTTCTGTCAAAGTTCCTGTTGTTTTCCCTCTGTCGTCTTCAGGACTACAGGGTTGTTTGCAGTATTAGTGGTATGTAGCTGATGAAAACATCTCAGAATGAGTAGCCAAAGTGCCGCTGCGAGTCTTAGCAGAGTATGTTGATAATAAACTTGGTGTGTTTGGATTTGTCTCTGTCTGTCCTGAATGCAGCGGTAGCTTCTTGACAAGCGCAAGGCTCCAAGACAGTTGTTTGTGTCCTGTCTGTGCGTGTGATGTTACGTTAGTCATTGCCATTAGTCATAAGGTGTGACAGGGTTATATCAAAACTCCCTGGGTTACTGCAGGACACATGCATCAGTAGCGTGACTACACAGTGTCGTGTGTGTACTGTGGAGACAGTCTTCTGCTCTGTTTGTTGTTGAAGATACCTTTATAGCACGCACTCACACACTTAAGGGTTTAGGGTATCTGTGAGGGTTAATGTTTCACATGAATAGTGGGTGGGAGAGAAGGCATTCCCCCAAAGGCATTGGAAAAAAACAAAAAGCAAGGCAGAGGAAAAATTTCTGGGGGGTGGGGGGGAGTGAGGAGGGCGGACGGAGGCGGGAAGAGAGCAGCGAGCGAAAAGTTTACCGCGATAACCTGGAATGCTGGCGGGAGTTGTCAACATTGCGCCCTCCTTTTCCCTCTCGAACCCTTCCAGCTGATGATTCAGCAACTAAAGTAAATGGAGCATCGGGTTTCTGTGTTTGCTTTGACTCTTGGTCTTTGAATTTTAAAACTGTTTGCCGTTCGTGCATTTGCTGTGACTAAACAGACTGCTTCAGTCATCTAGGACAAGAGGATTATTTTCTTAACACAAAAGCAGAGTTTAATATTTCCCTCTAAGCTTTATCTCAGCGTTCAAATTTTAATTATATATTTATTTTCAGACTTATAATATGTATTTGTGTTTTAACTTTGCTCATAACGCTAAAGCAGTAATAAACGTGGCTCAGCCTGATCATGTTATTTGTGGGTAGAAATTGATTGTTTAAGAGAAGACGTCTTCCTCCCTTCAGATGTTTATGTGGATATCAGTAAGCCCAGCACTGTGAGCTAGTCCCTCTTTATAAACAACAGGAAACAAGCAGAGACGAATCATTAACTCCACAACGAGCTGAAACCGAGCTGTGTGTATCTGTGAGGGAGTGCTCTGTAAAGCAAGAAGCAGCATGTGGATAATTACTCCTGCCAACTCCTAACACATTGTTGTCTTATTGACACTTCCTCTGGATTAAACCTCATTTCCTTCCCATAAACCACACACATGCAGCCATAAAATAAAAGCAGCTTCTCTGTAATTACAGGAGTTAAGTTTTCCTTCATTAGAGTGATCATTTTGATTAAGCCTCTCAGACCACAGCACCAGTCATTCCTGTCTTTAGAAATAATAGATGAGCAGAGGGATATTTTACATTGTTGGCACATGTAAAGTTGGAGCTTGACATGCTTACATTTTCAAATCAGTCAAACTTTATATTTGCTCTCCAATGGCAGGTGGCAAAACAACCTAACTCAAAGATGCACACTGCCAACTTAACCAAGAATAGAAATATTTTTAGCCTTGACTTGCGTCAGTTTGTTTTTGACCTGTTTTATTTCAAAATAAAAGTCTCCATATTTCAAAGATGATGTCATCACCTCTGCTGGTTAACAGCTTTTCTTACTCATGAAATGTTTTCTACAAGTCACACATCTTAAAATGTAGTCATTCAATATTGTCTTTAAAGAAATTGCTGAAGTTTGTCATTGTCATTTTTATCAGTAAAGTCCCTTGATGTGGTTTTCACTCAGGAGTCCGAAGGTTATCTGTGTTTGTGGAAGACTGAGGTTATGTTTAATTTAGCACAGTGGCCCTACCTTTCTCACATTGTCTGCAGTTGTCCAAACCATGACACCATATTTGTTTTTCTAACCAAATGTATCTGTACTTTGGCATGGGAAAATATTTCCAGCGGTTTCTTTTAGACAAAATACGGTGAACACTAATGGTTGACTTATTTTATGTTGAAGGTCATGCTATTTGTTTAAAAACTCGACCCATTTGTTCTGTAATGGTTTATTTTATTGGTGAAAACTTAATAAGGTTCAAAGACACTTAACATTTTTATGCAAGACTGTTTTTGCTTATCTAGATAGTCTGCTCATATTAAAACAGCACAAATACAATCAAGTTGTATTAAAATATTACCAAAATGGCCGTACAGCTTTTAGATCTTCTGTAACAAGGTAGCGTGTTTATCTTCTCCATGGTAACCACACCTGAGATGTCCTGTTTCCCTTTCAATGACTGCCTCAGGATAAAATATTCACCCTGCGGGTTAATCAAACAAATACAGCTACATTCAAAGTTAAATTCATTCACCAACAAAGGAACTTTAAACACATAATCTTATAATTTATTAAATAATTCCCAACTGTTGAATGCATATGGCTTCACTCAAGGTCAATATATCCCTGCCTGACCTGTCTTTCATTACATCTGCCATCCTATTTCTCTTTTGTTAGTATTTTATTCACTGCTGTCTCTTTGAGCTTTCTTTGAAAACAGTTTCACTCACTCAAAAGTTACTGGTTCCTATAATAACTACTATTATAGTTTAGTAATAGTATTGTCTGGTTCTATAGGAAATATTTTGGCACAAAAGAAAATTGCTAGCATCTACCATTTGTGCAAGACGACCACCTATAAAAATAAAATGAAGCCTCATTTTAAAATCTTATAAGATGAAAGACTTAATTTCCAATCACTTGAACATAATTAATTGAAAAAATGCGTAATGATTGAAATAGTTTTCTGAAATAGTGGCCTTGTATGAAAATTAAAGTAAATTAAAAAGAACTGAGTATTTGGAGCATTTAGATGCTGCAAATACTGAATAAACAACTCTGCTGTCATTCCGCTTGAGATTGGCATTAATGCTCCTTTAATCAGAAGTACGGCTGTATCCTCTTTAGAGCACTGCTCTCTCTGTGGAGCCCTAAATAGCATCACACAGAGCATTATTGAAAGGATGAGACACGAGAGGATCATTGTTAATCTATAAACCTTTGTTAGCTTCCCGTCTAACCACAGAAGAGAGAGGCTGGAAAAATACTCCCACTTTAAGTAACACACTTTCTTCTTCTGCAAGAGAGTGACACATGGAGAGGATCTGTGCTCACCCTTCAGAGGGAGAGCTGTGAGGACTACTGGATGAGTAGGCAGTGATTATGTAGCTCCTGTGGTACTGATAGAAATGCCTAAGACACCACTTTTGCTCTTATTAGATTGAAAACTTTAACTCCCTTCATTATTGTTTTCTTTTTTTCTTGGTCATTTTGTTAAAATATAAAAAATGTTACATCACTGAACAAATTATTTTTTTTGTTGTGGGAAAAAAATTGTGGGTCTTTACTTCCTCCTCCTACTGACTTAGATCATCCATTGTGTTAAATTCAAACAGAGTTATTCAGGCACCACACAAAATAATTTAGGGAGTTTAAATGTTAATATAAATTTAGTTTATACAGACCTTTTGTTGAAAAGGTCATTTACTTTAGTAACTGGCTTCAATAGATAAAGCAGATGATATATGTAAATTACACACAGACTGATGTTTTCAAACTTTTGTTTGTTAAACAGGACATCCTGCTTATAACTAATGAAAACACAACATCTAAGGTTAGAATATTACTTCAGAGCAATTTAAATAAAACCTCTTTAATGCAGGAATGTAGTCTTAATGGGAGATAAGCTTAATACTTGCTATGTTGCAATAGTACTTTTAACTTGACAAACAACCCTCTTTGGAACGACTGTACTGTATCTTTGTCACTGTTTTGCTGAGGCAAAAGGAAACCTGGTAAAATGGGCTTTTTACAGGAGCTGACATGATGTTTAAGAGGCCCTTTAGTCCACGAGTTCTAACCTCATTTTAAGAAAACGCCACAAAGCGATGTTCTTGTGGTCTATCAGTTTTAATGATTCATTAAATCAATAGTTAGTTCAGAGTGATTAGAACCCTGTGCAGCATTGGTTTGAGCCCTGCTTTAAATAACACACCTGGACCTTTATATTTGTACTTTTGTTACTACAAAAAGCAGAATCCAGTTTCTTTTCTTTGTTAATCAATAGTCAAACTGGCTTTTTATTAATTTAGGATTTAGTGTAATAAAACGGTTGAGTCTGCCTATGATTGGCTTGGTAGATGAAAAAACTATCTCAACTATTTTCAGTACAAGTCCCTCAAGTTTCTCTCTAGAATCAAAAGCCTTTTTGATATGTCACATTTTAAATATTGGTAATTGTTACCGTAACATTTACCTCAGTGATTCTCTTGACTTGACATCCACTTTTTATCAAAAGCTCTTTCGGACTTTGAAAATGTCACTTTTAATTACTGGACTTTTTAGCATTTTAGAGCTTTGACTCATCTTTTCTTGCCAAGCGAAAGAAGTTACTTTTGCTTTTAGCGATGTATGTTATTAACAGTATTTCCAACTTTATGTGGGTGAACTGTGAGCTGCATGATGAAAAGAACACCAAAGCCTACTTGAAAGTCATGTCAACCATTGATTAGATTCAGGTAGGGCTTTTATGTCCAGCAGTTGTCCAGTGTCTTGATGTTCCGCATACCTGCATGGGTCAGGTTAGAAATGATGAATCACATCTTGCTGGCATGCCGGTGAAGGTTGGATTAAATTGAAATGAAGTGCAAAGGTTCAGTCCATTTAGCGGCGGGCCGGACAGTCACAGGTTTTAAGTCTCTGCACTGCTACCCTCTTCCTGCTTTTATAGGAACGTGTGTGAGCGTCTGTGTGTAGATGGATTTGTGGTGTCTTGGCTCTCATTACTTCTAGCTCAGACTAATGAAATGTGTACGTGTGTGTTCTCATTACCCTTCTCCAAGGCTAATGATGTATGTCTGCACTGGCACACGTGTGTGCGCGCGTGCAAGTGGAATTGAGCTGCAGTTCTGCTCGGCTGTGTTCAGGCCATTTCATTAAATGATAAAGTTTACTGATGACTCCGGTTGAATCATTATTTACTCTGCTTTCCATTCATCCCACTGCAGCCACCTCGATCTTTACAAATGACCTGCTACATAGACAGATGGAGATTATTTAACAGTGCAGCTTTAAAGCTCTGGCATTCACTTAATAGAGTTTCAGCATGTTTACACTGCCCATGCGAACATATATCCACAATCAGATGCTCTTCTTCAAGATAAACACAATAAAAAAGAAATGTTGATTGCTTTTGATAATTGAATGGTTTTTCAGGACAACTGAAGCAACTTAATATGTCACTTTTACGTGTTTAATGCATTTCTTATCTTTGTTAATTTTTTTTATCTATTTCTCTAAAAAGTTAATCAGCGAGCTTTGATAATATAATTACAGATTTTATTTGCCGTCCTTGTTGCTGTGAGGACAACTTGACCCCCCATCCCAATGTGATCAGGCTGTTAGGTCATGGCACCTGCCACTATGATATCTAAAGTCATTATTTCATTTTATGTTGGGATTACAATAAGAACTGCTGTCTGCTTAGATAGCATTAATCATTGTGAAATACGTTTATTATATGCTCCAAAGCCTGATGGCTCCTTTACTGTTTCTGACTGCCTTCCACTTCATCCTACATCATGTCAGTGAGTGATAACCAGACAGACCTCTTTTCCTGTCTCTCTATCTCTCTCACTTCATAAATTGAGCTGTGACATGACAGTGCCATTACCTAAAGATGCCACTGCTAAATTGTACTCTTACGGCTCTGAATGATTACCCACAATCCCATTGAGTGTGTTCATTCTTGTCCCTCTCTGATCCATATTCTTTCTTTTCCAAAAAGGATCGTAATGTGTTTAATTTGCATGAACTGGTTATGTGGTTTGTCTGATAAAAGCTGTTGTTCTAGGTATAACATTATAATACTTATAAGCAGTGGAGGAAAAAAGCATAATCAAGGCACTCAAAGTGCAAAAAGAGGATTTGCGCTGGCTTTGTTTACAAATTATATATCTGTTGCAAAAAAGCACAATTTTCCGTGGTTCGTTAATGAATTGATTTATATCAGATATTTCACAACCTTCATTTGAAACAAAAATATTTTTGTTTGCATTTATTTATTTCTAGAAATTCAGAAGTAGACTTAAGGCATGCTTTTCATCATTTTCCTGCTGCACAACCCAAGTGAATCTGATCTCAGCATGATTTTTTTTTTTTCCTCAAATATTGGGGTTTCAGCAAACAAGCCGTGTCCTGCCACCACCACAGTACCACACTGCCACCACCGTTTTTGACTGCTGGTATGATCATGTTTTGAAATGCTACCGGTTTTATGGCAGCTGTGACAAGCAGTAAATTTTTTTAAATGTTGTCTTTTCATCCCATATAGTATTTTCTCAGAAGTCTTTGAAATCTTCAAGATAAGTTTCAGCAAATATGAAATGGGCATTATTGTTAGTTTTTGTTGTAAGGGTTTCTTTTTACCTCGCAATTCTCATAAACATGCAATTTTTTCCTAATCCATTTCTTATCAACAATTTAGTGTTTTTTTTCTATTTTGACTTTGAAAATTAAACTTTAATATGTGTTTTATAAGGCTGTTTTTTTATTTTTTATTTTACAGATTTATAATATAACCTTGTAACAACAAATCTGTGTTAAATGTATTCCAGTTTCTTTTAAACCACACCACAATGGACACAGATATCAATTTTTAGAAATAATTCACTATACAAAATATAGGATGCATGTACACGGATGTTATTAAAAGTTTTGTTGATAAGAGAGTTGTACAGCTGAAAATAATTTCAGAAATGTCACATCTGATAATGGGAAATGTGAATTTAATTTTCACACAATATGCCAGAGTTCTTTCATTCTCCATCCAGACTCCTTACACAATTCACTCTGATACTAGATGTTTTTCTTCCTGCCTAACTCACAGCTACACATTGTAGCAATGCCATCAAATAACATCCAGAGAAAAACTAGAAGCTTTTCAAAACTTTTTTTTCTGTTAAATATATGAATGTCCTCAAGCCATTCCCTTCACATTTCCTTGGTATCTTTCTCTTTAACTTCCATGTGTTACTTCCTTTCACTGTCCGCCTCCCACGCTGCAACAGACCACACATTTTCATTTCAGAGAACACACATCCAACACACCGGAGAAGCACAGATGGATGCCATGCTCTCCTTCTGACATGTGAATAAGTAAATATTTACCTTCCCAGATTGTATTTTTCTTCCCATCCTGCTTCACAAGTCCTTCCTAACTACACCACCAATGTATTCTCATTTTGTTTTCCCTGTGTTCATTTTTCAGGCTTTCTCTGTAAAACTTCCTTGTGACATTACAAGGACAAAGACACTTGGCTACACATTCACGTTTTGAACAAATGACAGACGCTACAGGTGTATAAAACTGTTGGGACCTTGGTAAACAAAGAGTTAAAATCAAATGGTCTGTTTTTATGAACACTATTTCAGTTCAATGAGGCAGACAGGGAAATAATTGTGTTTAAATCTAGAGTGTTAATTAGTCCTTTATGAATGCACTCTGAGATTGCTATCTTCACCCATTACTGCTCTACGGTTAAAGAAGGCTGCTCCTTTCAGGATAAAAGGAGCTTTTTACTTCATTTTCTGTGGGAGAAAGAATACAGAAAAAATGAATTCCTTAATTGATGTGAAGTTACAAAATCACGAGATTGTTCTCTTATTATTAAATATTGTGGTAGTTATATTCAGTCGTGAAAAATCTGTTTTTGCACTCTTACCTTTAGTGTCTTGGACACCATGATCCATGTCATGTTCTGGCATCTTTTGATGTGAGGCTCCATCCAACCTGCTGAGTATCACACTGACATAGGAACCATGAATCTATGACAACTACAATAGAACTAGCAAGAATTGTGCATTTTAAACAGTCCTTTGCTGTGTAAATCTAGTGTACCCTGCTTTTGCAATGATGATCTACTGTTTCCAGTCACGTTACTTTGTACAACTGGCCTTGGAAACTTGATTCCTTTCAGAACAGCCTTGTTTTTAGTTTTAGAAACAACAAAGTGTCAGCAACATTTCTCAAAGCTTTTGTTTCACATAGACATGATCATATCCTGCAGTAGCTTTGGAATATTCGGCGGCACATCTGTTACTGGAATATCCTGTTCTACCGCATTCGAAGGTGCTGTCAGACTGAGTTCTGGAGGAAACCGAGGGCCAGTGGAGAACAGTGAACTTGTTCAAAAAAACAAGATAATTTGAGATTTGAAACTGTGCATTTTCTTCTGAAAACAAGGTAATAACTCAATCGTTATAATCCTATTTTGGACAATAACATATTTGATATTTTTATATTATTTCTGATGATTCACTTTAACCCAGAGAAAAAATCATGACTGAAAAAGGCAATAGATGAACAGTTATCCACTCCAGCATGACAGGCACAAAGAATTGTGCCAAGTTCAAAGTCACTTAAATTCCTTTTCTTCCTCATTGTGATGCTTTGATTCACTTAGTTTCAACTGTCTTTAAGTTGACTCAGGTAAACAAAAAGCTTTTTTTTTTTTTAACTGTTTGTTGTGTTGTTGGCTGCCTTGAACTACTTGGGTTGTTCTTCTGGCTGCAACGTGTCCATCTACTATTCTTAATGTGTTGATTGGCCGAGGATCCCATCTCCAACATCTCATACAACTCAATACAAAAGACTAAACAATCACCGCCTTTTCCCAGGCCTGACCATGCTTGATAGTGACTCCTTCAATTGATCCTCAGATTGTTTATCTCTTTTCAATGTAGCAGAGATTTTCTTGCAGTTTCATCTTGGTTTTTTTAGTTGCACTTTTTCAAGATTTGCTCACATCTGCATTGGTTTAATTGAAAGCAAACTCAGCTGAGATGTCATCTGTAGTCCTGATTCTTCTTTTCTTCCCATCATATTTCTTTTCCTTGCACTATTTTTCAGTGGTAACCAATAACAAAATACATTTCTCTTTTTTCATTTTTAACAAGGAAAGTATCACTGTGGTTCTTATTCATTAGTATCAAACATCACACCTCTATCACCCTTAGATCTGAGAGAGGCAGAGGTGTCAAAATGACAGTATGTGCACATGTTTTTTTCTTTCGTCTTTTTTTTTAACCTTCTCACCTCCTGCTTTTGAAAAATCCATAAAAGTCAATTTACACCATCCTCTTCTGCTACTTTCCTCTGTTCGGGCTCCTTCAGTTATCTTGAAGCAGCGGTCTGAATTGTACTTCTCTTTTTTCAACTATTGTGTAAATTTTTTAGGCCTCCTGTAATGATGAAATAAGATACATTGCCTGCTCCTATCCTTCCTCTGACAAAAAAACAACCAAGGATTGCAGATGTGAAGAGTATAGCAATAAAGGTTGATTAAACTATAGTTTTGTATGTATCAAAAAAGTATCAGTCTTCAAAACAATATTGATCACTTTATATTTATCATTAATCGGTGTGAATAGTAAAAACATTTTCTTAATAAAGAAGCTTTATTTGCATTCTTTACAGAGTTATATGATGTCATCAGCCAGTGATTGCCCGACTGTAGTAGGAAAGTGTGTGTTTGTGCCTTATGCTTGGGTCATGGTAACAATATTTCAAGGTTTTCAGGGAAAGACTATTCCAAAATCTAGATGAAAATATCTTTGACTGTAGGTGACCTCTTATTCAGGGTCTAAGAAGTACATTCAGAGATCATAATAAAATAGCAAAAATATATATTTAGTTCAATTCTCAACTAACAGAAAAAACCCCATAATGACATTAAAGGACATCGTGGCATCTAAAAAGCAAACGTTGGTCATATCCGCTCCAGGGTCATGGTCTTATCTAAGGAACAAAAAAAGAGAGAGAGTTGATTTTAGCTCGGTCTCGCATCACGATGAAGACATTATGCTAGAGAAAAGGAAAAGAGAAGAGAACTACTATTGACAGGAGCTAAGGGCTGGTTCATAGTGAACAACTGGTCGAAATGTTGTCAGCACCACATTTAAAACCACAGAGTTCAGTTTCTGTTTTGGTTAATCTAACTTGAAATTAAAAGCAGTATTACCACACTTAATAATAAAATGTTGCCATCAGAATAACTAGATTGTTTCTTATCTCTCCTCAGGTATAAAGGCTTTTAAACTTAATTATAGAGGCAAGTCAAATTTTGGGAGTCCAGAGGTATATACGTATTCTGTTCTGATTGCATTAGAGCTAATAGAGAGACGTAGAAGGCAGTATAGTGATTGGTAAAACCTATATTTTTAAATATTTGCTGATGAGTCTTTTGAAAAGACCCTGGCAGTCAGAAACATAATGACACATAGTGAAACTTCCCAATGTTTTCATTCACCTGAACACAGTTAATTAATTACGGCAAATCCTGAAGGCTCCAGAGAGTCATTTGTTTATCTACTAAGATAAGGCGCTAACCATTCATCCTGGGTCAAATACTCAGGGGGGTTTAAAATAACTACATAACCAGGTAAAAAATAACTTTAATAATAACAATGTTTTCATTCCCTTTACACCATAAACCTGTTTCCTGCTTTTTATATCTGCTCATTTTCACTTTTTCACCCGTTAGTTAGGCATATGTTAAAGGTCAAGGATGTCTTTGCCTGGGAGCCACTGGTTAATATTAATGACCATGAGCCAATTGGAACTCATCAATAGGTCAAAGGTTATCACAGAGTTACAGATGCAGGAAGTTAATGCAATTAAAAATGCATCATGTTGTCGATGGTTGAGAAAATGTCTTTTCCAATTTTTTCCAGTTTTGATGTCTTTGTTCATCCATCTTTCTGTTTGTGATGCAGTTGAAGACACTAGTGTCTTTATAGCATGTCTCTGCAAGGGTGTCCACCTATTTCTAACGGGACACTTTTTTTCTGCTTAATTCTCTTGTTGGTAGTTTTTCTGGGTTTGTTGTTTAGAAGTTAATGACCAAAAATAAAATAAAGTGCTGATAAGACATTACTTTCCACTTTTTGGATAACTAACAGCATCCTGGTTTTCTGTAGTGGAATGTTTGTCATGTAAGCAACTACATTCAATGTGTTTTATGGTCTTCCTATTGTATTAGCTTTGCAGCTTGGTTACAAAGTGTGTGATCAATGGCTTGGTTTGCTTGAATTGAGAATGATTTCCAATTGTTTCAATTAGGAAACCTTTTCAGCTATGACTTAAGGATGTAAGAGTCAGCAAATGTCTGGTTCTTCAAAACTAACAATGCTGTCAAATATGTTTTCACATATTTATTTATCTATATTGGTATTTTATATGTAGTTAGTTCTATCTTGGGGCATTCTTAACTTAATCATTCAAACCCTATGTTGACATGGCCTAAAAGGCTCCTATTCTTATTTTGAAAGTCAAGTATATTCTTCAGAAAAGCGTTTTTTCTTTCTTTTTTCCTGACAGATAGTGATACCATTGCTTTGAAGCAATTTTACAGGCCATCTGACTGCTGCCAGTACAAACAATATACATGCAAGAAATCAATCCCTTCCCTGCAAAGCTGTCCTACTGGCCACAATTAATCGAATGAGCGAGCCAGTGCCAATAATCCATAGGCAGTGATTTGCACAGGAGGTTGCTAATCAGATTTTGATTGGCTGAATGAGTCCATGGGGAAAAACATTAGCCTCCTGTAAGTCCTGAAGTGCCTCAAGAAGTTAGTTTTTCTTATTTCAAAACACATTTGAAAGTAGTTAGAAAATGTCTCCAAACTATAAACATCAGAGTAATTTAATAGTACTCAATGGTTAATGTTTTATTATTATGATTCCTACAGAATGATAATTTCCAAGGTGCATAGTTTTAACTGAAAGTTAATAAGGAAGTTATATATATACATATATGTAAAAATCTGCACATTACTTTTACTTAAGTCCTTAAGTCCTAAAGGCACATTTCTAGTTGCATCACAGGTTGGAAAGTTGGTATGATTTTCCAACAAAAAAATAACCTAAGTTTAGTTACCCAGCAACAAACAAGTGTGTGTCTTTCTTACAGAGTACCTGGAGTAACAATTGCTACAGATATAATCTGTGGATTTCCCGGTGAGACTGAAGACGACTTCCAGGACACCTTAAAGCTTGTGAAACATTATCAGTTTCCTAGTTTGTTCATCAACCAGTTTTACCCCAGACCTGGTACACCTGCTGCTAAGATGGAGCAAGTTCCTGCACATGTGGTAAGTGGAGACCTAAGAAATATTATATAAATGATTGTTGATGTGATGTGAACTGTGGTGCACTTATTTCCAACAAAGGAAAAGTCTGAAGACCATTGTGAATAGCTGTTAAATCTTAGACAAATTGAGAGGACGCTAGGAACCTTGGATCTGCTATAATTCACTTCCCTTTAAACTCTCAAAAAGCTGATTATTTCTGCTGTTCTTTACATATGTTAAACTCAGTTTATACATACTGTGGGTTTTAAATGAGTCTGAAACCAAAGCCAACAAACCCTTACTGCAACATCATGAATTTAGTTTGTACTGAACCCCCAACCGTCTTCATGCTGACAGAGGTATCACCTTTTAACACAGAGACCATCTTTTCCAATTGTGCTGCCCTGAATTTTAACATCTAACATGCTAACCTAACCCTGTAGTGGCAATAATGTTACTCTTGGGTCCTTTGCAATTTCTCTGTTCCTCATGTGTTCAGACCTGAAGGTGAACATTCCGATACATCCACACCTGGACATACTTGCAAATGTCTTGAATGTTTTTCTCGTGCAAATATGTCTAATCTTCATAATAATGAACACAGAATAGCTTAGAAAAAGGCCCGATGAACCCTTTTAAAGGGAAGGGCAGCATGAATGAATTTAAGATTGTTGATGTCGTTTTCCTATTTATTTTTGACCGTATGCTCCGGCTCTGCGTAGTACCCAAACATCTGCTTTTTCAAACACATTGCTAACTCATTAGGATCATGCAATCATGTTTATGTGATATAATAGCAGCTGGCTGCTGCATATTTTTTTACCTTTAACTGCAACCCACAAAGTGGGTTGCAGTTAATATCAGAATATATTTGCATACTTTTAGGATCTATTAAAGGGCTGCAGGACGTTTTACTTAGTCTAATAAGCCTAAATAATCATGCACATTTTCATGCACTGAAAATGTGGATTTGATGTTCAATTATGAATGACTGAAAACAATTCAGCATCATACTGCAGAGTATGAGCAATTTGTATTTTTGACAGGACAAGTTTCTTCCAAATGGAAAAAGAACAGTGTATGCAGAGACATCTGCTTTTACAGACTCTGTCCTGTCATAATTTTCAAAAGGGTCAATTCTCAAATAATCATTTTATTTCCATCTTTCTTTCTTCCCCAATCTATTACTCTCTCTCTTTCTCCTTTCTCTCTGATATTTCTTCAAACAGCTTAAGTTTCGAATTGACACATGAAGATTCATGCAAATATTGTTAAATCAGAACTTTTAAATGTTTTGATTTAAAAGTTCTGATTTTTTTATAGTTTGAGGCAGCAAGTTTCTTTATCCATTTAATGCACTCCTGGAGATCAAGTGATTTCACATTAGCTGCAGAACATAGCTACCAAATTGCTGCTTGATGATTGTAATGGCGAGTTTATTTGCACCAGACTCTGAACATGGAAAGGTGAGAAAGTCAAAGAAAAATGAGTTGTTTGCAGGTCACCTGCTACAGTGGTTAAAGTGCACAAAACCTAACTTCATCAATCAGCATGCACCTGTTTTTCCTCCCATACATGGACACCCATAACACAGCGAGCGGTGGCAGCAAGGCGACATCTAAACCGTGTAGGGTCAGTCATTAATAAAGTGCACCAGATGGTTTGTCTGGAACACAACTGTGTTGAATAACCACAGGAGGGATGGATGGAGAACTATGTGGATTCGGCAGAGTGGCCCGGGAAAGACAGAAACTCTGAAGAAGGAAGGGCTAAAAATAAGCGCTACAGTTAAGATGGATGGAGAGAATAAGGAGAGATGGAAAGTAAAAAATACAGGGATTCGTCCTTAACGGGTCATGTAGGAGTGACTTGCCATTAGCATACATGTTGTGTGTTTATGACACTTTATTTCCAACTCACACATGATAATTTAGTAGCTGCTTCACCGTACGGTGTTTTTCAAGCTACACTGATGAAATGAATTGGAATGAATTGGTTTGGTTGCATTTTACCTTTCAAAGAAAATTTGCACAAAACACTTTAGTTTTAGAACATTTTAACATCACATCAAATTACAAAGAATTTTGAAAAAAAAAAAGCAAGCTCGTTATTTCCTTATCAGCATAATAAAAAGTTGCATCCAAAAAAATCTGATTATCACCTAAGTGAATTTGACAAATTAAAATAAATTAACTTATATTGAGTCGTCTACTGACTTACTACAGGGATAGAAAAACATTTAGTTTATTTATGTTTATTTTACAGCTAATAAAAACCTCAAACTCAGTTTCTTTGGAGATGAAAATAGTGTAAAAAAATGTCAGCGTTCTGAAAAAGTGTCCACATACTATGCAGTATATTTAAAGTACGTAATGATATTCTGAGTCACAACAAAATACACCTTCATTCTTTCCACATCTAAAGAATTAAATCACTTTAAAAAAAGGCGTATGAAAACATGATGTACATTAAACAATTTTAAAAATCATGTCATCATGGCCTGTTATAAGGAAATTCAACAACAAATGACAAGCAAGATCATTGTCATCTATCAGATTGGAGTTCGAGGTTAAAAAGCAATATCCAAGATTAGAAACAAAGAAAGTTGAATGTTTTTTTTTTTTTTTTTAAGCAAAACTGGTTGCAAAATCTAGGCTTGAACTCACTTGAAATTTTGCAGAATAACATTAAATACGCTTGAAACCAACCCAACTCCACTGAATTAGAACAGTTTCACAGAACAAGAGTTTTCAAACTGCCTCCAAAGTGATATGATGCTCATTGCCAGTCACAGCAGACACTTACTTCTACTTATATTTGTTAATACATTGAATTGTGACAAAAAAGTAAAAACAGAAGACTTTTGCAAGGAGCAGATGCTTCATTACCTCACTCTAAAGCAAATATTTTAGTTTGTGCAATGTGATTTACTGATGGAGAAACACAAATTCATAAAGAAGGAAATGCAGGAACTTAACCAATCAGGTAGCAAGAAAAACTGTCCACCTGCTATGAGGTCCAGGTGTTTGGTAGTATTTCTGTCCCTAACCTTTTACCTGCTATAATAAATGATGTATGAGAAAACATTGGATGCATGGGAGAGTAGACACAGATGGAGAAAATAGGAGACCACAGGGGTGGAAGAAGAAAAAAGGGCATTTTGAGAATAAAGGGATGAGAGTGCTATTAGCTTGGATCTTCATAATCATCCCATAGGGACCAGAACTTAGCCTTGATAAATGGACTTAGTGAATGGATGCTGAGTGTGTATGTGGGTATTTGAATGTCTCTTGGTATAGACATGTAGAGAAGTAGCAGCTGCAGGAGGGAACAAGAAAAAAAAAGAAAATGTGATAGTTGATTAGCTACTCTTGTGGAATAGTGTTTTTAATTTCCCCAGGTTGTAATCGGTTAAGAACTCCATTACCCATGAGGCACCGATGCAGCAGCTGTCAAATTTAAACAGCTGGCCAGCCATGAGTAGCGCTATCTTCTGGGTTGATTATCACTTATCTATAGACACAGACAAAAGCATAACTGTATGCTTGATTTGTTAATGTGTCGCAACCTTCTGACGTGTATCAAGACAACAGATAACTCTGAGTTAAATGTAGTTGACAAAACATAAAGTCTAAGGCTAATAATGAAGTTGTTGTCTGGGTTCTTAAAAACCAGAACTTTATTTTAAAAATTGTTGCAAAAACAATTTATCTTTAATTTCATTTCTGGTTTCTGCTGCTCTTGAGGTTGTATGAGCAGAATCCAGCATTTTAGTACATATCAAATCATTTTTAATAAAGAACTTAATTATTGGGTTAACTGAAGTGCTAAAAAAAGCATATAGAAATTACATTTATTTTTATTATTGTTATCTCAGCTTTGCTTAGGATTTTAGGCTTAGGTTCCAGTGATTATCGTTATCGGAAGATATTGACCTCAATGCTTCGTTTTTACATACTGCAGTGTTGTTATAGTAATATCTTCTCAGCATTGAGTTGTTATATTAGTGCTATGGAGGACTATTTTTAAATGAAGTCTATTTTAATCTGACATTTACCACTCAGCGCCAGGTTGGTGTGGATTTAAGGAATTATTCCCAAACCTTCACATAATTGGGGTCAAAGGTTTTCAACTTTTCCCTGGGATAGACAAGTCCTACAATAGACTTTACACTAGCATCATTTATTGTTCTGAAACAAGTATAAGTTATTGTGCCCATTATAAAATCATGTTGTTGATATATTAAGGCAGCTATTTATGCCTTATTACATGTACTGGTTTAGAAAATGACACAGAATCTCTTTTCAGAGACCTCCTGTTACTGTAACAAATGCAATTGTGCAAAAATATAATTATATAAGGCTGTGTAAACATATTTGGTATGCATGTCTATACCATCCAAACGAAAAGATTTTGATGGTAATCATCAGGTGTTGACAAAACCTAGCCTCTAATAATGTTTCTCCTACAGTAGTGTATCTCTGCAAACAGAGTTAAAATAAAAGTGATGAAAGTATGGCACAAGAAGAGAAAATGGTGTTGAGAAGTAATGATTGTTTTTATCCAAGGTGCTCCCAGCAAAAAAATAAAAATAAAAATAAGAGCGAGATCCAGAGAAATTGTGTATGGCCAGACATGTGAAGAGAAGGATGTGTAAGATAGTGGAGACTGAATGATTAGTGAGTTTTTGCCCTCTGGAAAAAACAAAAGGAGTGATGGAGGGGGGGAAAGCTCTGAGGAATATAACGAAAGTAAAGAGAAAATGAGTTTAAAAAAAGGATTTGGAGATTGTGAAAGGCCTTCTGGCTGAAGAAGAAGCAGAGAATCGCACAAAAACAAGAATGGGAGGTTGAGAGAGATGATAGAAAGACAAGGCCAATGATTACAGAATTGTGTGGATCAGAAGAGCCTTGTGTGAGTTAGAGATGAGTAGAAATACACTGCAGGCGAAGCAAAAGGAGTGAAGAAATGCACAGATGGGAGGAATACACATTAGAGCAACAGGCAATGGGAGAATAGTTGGAGAGCCTCAGAAGAGGGAGAGAAGTATACAGTTCAAAGGTATTTCCCCTATTAAAATACTGCGTCCTTAATAGATTAGCGACAACCTTCATTCCAACTTTTTTATTTTCAAAACTGGTCTTTGTTTACTCTTCCTCATTGGCATTCTCCATCTTTCTAATTTAAGAACAACATCTCACCCTGTCATGTCAACCTTGCGTCTCTGTCCATCTTTGTTCACTTGACCACAGATACAGTGCCGTTTGAAAGCTGATGTTTTCTTCTTTCCCTCTCCAGTGTAGATGGCAAAGTCTGGCTGTCTTTACCTACCCTCAGGCTGCATATGTCTGTCAAGCTATAATGATGGCTGTGTATGAAGGCATACAGTATTGACAGAGATAGTCTTTTCAGTATGTAGGATTGGTTAGACACACAGAATCTGATAACAGTAAGTCTATGCACCCTTTAGCTAGAGAAATATGTTCTTATATTGTCCTCATTAGGAATCCCCGTGACTGAAGCAGTGTTGTGCAAATGACTGCTTCAAAGAGTTACATCTGGCATGATATTACACCTTACAGAGACGCCAACTTTGATATACATTACAGCAGGTCTAAAAAAATCTGCCCTGACCCAGCCTGAGCCCGTAGATTTTGTGTCAATTGGATCCAGTACCAGTATTTAGTTTGATAGAGCCCATCTTTGCTTTATATCTATGATTTTAAAAAAAATCAAGGACATCTATTTTAAAATATTAAAAAACTATTTTTAAACTAATGTTTTATTTTTTCCTCCTGCAGAAAAAGCAAAGGACTAAAAAACTCTCTGAACTCTTCCACTCTTACAACCCCTACGACCACAAGGTAAGGTTTAGTACTTTTCATGCTCTTTTGGAAATTGTCATGATACTAGATTAAAATGTTGTAAGTGTTCACTATTGCCAGGAAAGTGCTGTACAGATTCAGTCAATGTACCATTCAGTGTGTTTTGCTAAATTTGTAATGTTTTTCAGCAAATTATTTTTGATCATCGTTTGTTTTTCTTTTGATGAGCACATCCTTGAGTGTTTAGCTCCACTTCCCCTAGAGCAGAGGTCATTAATCAGAACCAGGCAGAGCTGCTGTAGGTCAGCATCAACAGCATTAGATTACATTTATAGTGGCGGTGAGTTTGTCTCTTCAAGATGGCCATCTGTTGCCAACAGTTTAGTGGATGAGGACAGCATAAGTGTTTGTCTGATTGCATTGTGAAAGGCTGAAGTCAGAGATTGATCTAAATCATTGTGCATGTACTTCTGCATCTATCTGTGTTCCAGTTTCTGTGTTAGCTGCATCACCTTCCATATTTTTACACATTTCTGTCGCTGAGACGTTTGTGGTTGAAGTGTTTCTGCAGTGCTGTCGAAAGTCCAGATGTAGCATCATAGTGGTTGTCACTGAAAAAGCATATTGTATAAAAACATAGGTTTATTTATTTATTTTGGTTGAAAACAAGTTTCAGTTATACAAAAAATAAATTTTATGAACTGAGCACAAAGCAGAAGAAGGGAAAGATGTCTTGCAGGAAGCAGAAATGTTTTAAACAGATGTATGATTGGATCCCACCTTGGCAGTGAGACTGTGTTCCGTTGCAAAGCTTAAGTTTATTTTTTTTCTTTTATGCAGTTTCCTTTCTGAATTTGAACCCTGTGGTGCATTTTGTTCCACACTAATTAAAAGAATGCAAGAAAGAACACGTTTCCGCTTTTGCAAGCATTCATTCTTGCCTCCCACACAAAGAAAGAATAGAAGATGCACACAAACATAAACAGTTTTCAGCAAACAGCATAGAACACACAGCCACATACAAGCATCCATAATAACTGAACACAAAATTGAGAACTGAGCTTAGTTAGTAAAAAATGTCTATAATTCATTAACACATTTGTGTCTAAATCAGCTACTTGGTATTTGTGAGCTTGCTCACTAATCAGATATATTGAGAAATGGACAGTGTTGCAAGGTGCCTTATTGAACCTGCTGTGCCGAGCTGCTCCATCTCACAAACATCACTCGATTCTTAATTTGCCTTCCTCACTGATATGCTTTGTGAACATGTTGAATATACTTCTGCAAAAATAAATAAAAGCCTACATAAAACATTAACATACGTGGCTAATCTACAAAAAGTCTAAAAGCTGAAGCTTTGCATTTCATTTTTGTTTTAATATTGAAAGTAGTCGATATTTCAATATAATGTAAAAATGAAACATTGGCATAAAGAATATCAACACTTCTAGTCGTCATCTTTTCTTAGGTTTCTCAGTAAGAATAAGAGTGAGCATCTACTTGGATCTTTAAGTCTATTTAAGGAGATCTAAACACATTCTGATTTTCTTTTTCAAATAAATGGTTTCTCTCCTATTAAAACAATACAAAAATCTCAGGTCTTTATTTGAAATAAGTTTCAGGAGTATTGAAAAATTGAGTATTTTTCCTGAGTCTCTGGCATAAAAATGTAATTGATTTCATTGACACTGTGATAAATTGTGAAACAATCAACTATTATCTCAAACTTCATTCGTTACATCTATAAACATTCTCTTTCACTTTATGCTGATAAAACATCTGGGAAACTCCAGATCATCTTAAATCTGTGATACATGAATATATTTAACTTGTCTTTTTTATTATTCTTTTACGATGTGAAAGCCCCAGCCATATTTCTTTTCCATGCAAATAAATCTCCTGTGTATATGTATATATTCCAAATTGAACCCATGAGCCACAATTTAATAACAATCTCATGTCAAGCCTGCTTCTTTAGCATATCAACCACAGCTCTGCCTGTCCTTGATTGTGTCCGCACACTGTGGAAATGCTGAGCAGATCAGCTCTTATTAAGCCTAAAATGCCCTTAAGATAAAAATAAATGATGTCTGATAAGTTCCTTCATTTTATGTTAAGTTCCTTCGGGTGTCTGGCTAAGGTTATGGTTTATATAAGAATGTTATTCTCGTATTAATGCTTTTTTGTTTGTGTGTCTGTGTGTGATACTGAGACACTGGGCCAAGATACAAAGGAGGTTCTGACATTTTACATCTGTTTTTAAATAGCATCTACCTACAAGGCCATAATTATAGAGAAAGTTGTGGAAGCTAAAGGAGTACAACTGAAAGAACAAAGTATTCTCTCTTTTTAATTTCCTTTGTGATTTTGCTTTGTTTTTGTCTTTATTTCTGTTTTCTTTGCCTCTGCATTTTGAACTCTGGGCTGATGTGTGTGTTTGGTTTTCTCCTGTGTTTATATGAATTACACTTGCTCTTCTCTATCTTGTGTGTGTTGAAGAGGTTGGAGTGTGCTGGTGTGCTGGTGTGTGTGTATGTGATGATTAATGTGAGGTATCCTTTAGCCAGATGGTGCTGAACAAGGCCCATCCATCAGCATTGAAAAGACCAGTGGGCAGAAAGCTGGCAGAGCACTTTGTCTAGGGCCAATGCCCCCACTGGACACACACAAACACGCGCATGCAGACAAACTATACACATGAGAACGTAGGCTTTGACTCTAGCCCTCTAGCCGTCGTGGAAACAAGTGTTGTGATTTCAAATGAATGGTTTTGCTTGTTTTGTGGTTACGCCTGTCCTACATAAGTTGTTTTGCTGTAGTGATAGCAGCAATAGTGGGATGGCATCTAGACTTGTCAGATATTAACGGAGCACTATTCATCTTGTGATTGTTTTTGCAAATCTGTTTTTCTGTGTGTGTGTTTAAACTACTTACTACATAAAAACCTTAGAAATGCACCAAAACATTGGTTAACCAGTACCAGCCTTTTTCCAGCTTGATCATCCCCCTTTCCTCCCCACTCCTTTGAGTGCTGAGATCAAAACTACAAATCTTTTTTTATTACTAATTTTATTGCATTTAACTTACTATTTGTAGACTAAACTAAACAGAATGAACAAAGTACATTTTTGTAGAAAGATCTATAAAACGTTCTACAAACACAACAAGGCTCTCATGTTAGTCTTCAAGAAATAAATGCAATTTCCACATTTTTTTAGAGGGCTGACTGTTTTCTGTTTATTTTGTTTTTTGTTTGTTTTGTCTTATCAAAAACAAGAATGTGGTATGGCTTTCCTCAAAAACATTTTAATCAAGTTATTGGGTTTGCACAAATCTGCTTCTGATTATAAACCATGAGAAGAAGTTTGTGACACAATTTATTATGAAATTAATATAAAGGCAAATAACTTTGTAAATAAGACAAATAGTAAGGGAATTTATTTGTCTTTCATTAAAAGGTTCCTCAAAAACATTTTCATCTCTGTCGACTGGCTGTTCTGAAAGGCCAGATTTGTTTAATTATTGAGAGCTAAACAAAATCAATCCAAAGCCACATTTTGGTCCTCATTAATATCACACTGCATCAACAACAACTCTCCTCCTGGTGGAAGTTGTTACAGAGATAGGAAGACCCAAACATGTCTGCATGCAAACAATATTTTGGATATTTAAAAATGAAGACAGAGAAAACACAGAGATGTTTGTAACTATTGAAAAGGAAGTTCTATTTTTAACATGTTGAGTTTTTTTCAACATGTTGAAGAGTGAGTGGGAGTTTATAAGCAAATAACAAGAAGGCTGAGAAGAATAAAGCAAAGTTATGTTTTTCCTTTGAAGCTTTCAACTTCAATATACAATGGAAAATGTAATTTTTTGTTTATTTTGAATCTCGCCGTTAAAGATTTATCTTCTCTAGACCAGATGTCTAACTCGAGTATTCAACAGCTGGCATCCTACAATTATAGTTATCAGTGTCGATTTTCATAACTTAGCCCCTTAACTTAATCACCAGTGTCTTCATGGACCTTTTGGAGGACATCTAAGCATTTTCAGGGTGAGACTTATTGTTAGAAATCATGTCATAGTCAAAGCTCTAAGTCAAGTAACTCACAGGCAAATTTTAGCATGTTGTGTTTTATGATCTCAAATTGAGCTTGTTGCAGGTAGCATTTCCCAACATTTAATTGAAAGTGAAATGGTTACTGTGCCGGTAATAATAGCTGTATTGTCTTTTATGTTGGACTCTGACACATTTCGTACCAAATTAGGCACTTGTTAGGCAGCCTATCCCAACTACATATGTTCTGGTAGTTCTTTGCAAATGGTCTGACTTTTCTTTAGTAGCATTTTTTGTGGTATTGTCTTTTGTGATATTAAATAATTTAGAAAAACTCAGTCAGGAAGACTAAAAGCATGATATAAATGCTGTTTTTCCATATTTCAGTATTATATGCTAAACGTTGATTGTACACCTTTAGAAATAATGAACTGCTCTGCATCCAAACACCAATACAAAACCAATTTTCAAAAACTATTTTTTTTTCCTTTTCAGATTCCTTTCCTTTGTACTCAAACTCTAGATTAATTGTTTTTATTATTTTGACCTATCAGAGAATTTTCAATATTTGCATTTTGAATCTTTACAGTTCAATGGAAAAATAATATGGCGAATTTCAGCTCCACACGATTAAAAGTATTCTTGTGCATTGTTTGAAACACACAAGACACAGACTTCTGTCCCTTTCCGCCATCACCATGTCATCTCGTGTAAAGTAGTGCTCCCTGAAGGCTCTGCCCTTCCAGCTGGAGTTTGCGAAGCGCCCATCATACCTAAGTTATTCTCTGCAATGTTTGTGACTGTCCTGGCATTCAGCTTTTTTTCTGGGAGAGCTAACAGGGAAGCCTCCTTTCTCACTGTGCAAGTCTCCCGAGAGCACACAGACAGAAAGAAACGCACATACATTCTCCACGCTGTGTTCATGGACCTGTATGACAGAGGTGACAGTTTTCCCCGTGGCAAGAGAGGAGGGACAAGCTGTCAACATGGCCCGCTGCACCTGCCCAGCCGCACAAGACACACACAGAGCATTGAGGACAGAAAAAAGAAAATTGGCAAAAGAAAGTGGAGGCGGCAGAAACGAGAGAGGGATAATGAAAGATTAACAAGGTATAGAAGTCATTTATAGAAAATAAAACACTTAATTAAACTTGGTAAACTTCCCTCTCCTGTTAGTGTAAAGGCCTCAGAGTAGCTGACATAATTATCTTCTAAAGAAAGAAAAAATATATAATTAGTGTAATAACTCTCTTCCACTTCCTAGATTTTTTTGTAATATGTTCTACATGTTGTTAAAGGTAACAATTAGCATCCTTTTTTTCTTCCTTTTGGCATTTTAATTACTTATGAGTTTTTAAGCGGCTGTTGTTTTTCCACTATTGTCAGTAGCTAAGCTTTGTCTCGTCCAATCTTAACATTTGTTGCAACACTCTGCTCTTTATTTTCTCATAATTAACTATTAAGAGAAAATGATGGAATGTAGGAGGTGAAAAATCAAACAATGTGGTTTATTTTGGCCTTCTTGGCTTGTCTTCTCTCAATCTTTCATTCTGTAAGGATATATTCTTTAAAATACGTTCGGTGCTCCTCTCCCGACTTATTCAGTTTCCTTTTTGTTCCTATGTGGAAAGATTTTTCCCTGTAACATTTTGAGTTGTTTTGCAATATCATACTCTGTCAGTTAAGGTTTGTAAACAAAACTTGACCTTATTTTTCCTAGTTATGTAACCTACAGCAGGTGTGTTCTCTGGTTATCTCTTAGTCAATCTGAATTTGTCTAGCAGGTTAGACTGGGATAGAAAAAAAATATAAATATCTGGCTGTTACTGGGCAAGCTATAAACAGTGGAATATTACACTTCTCTGATCTGAGAAAAAGTTATGAGACTAAATTAAGCTTCAGACGTAGTATTCTATTAGCTATATGTTCTCTGATTTTTGACACATTCTTGTAAGAATGATTTATTTATATACTTTGGTGAACACATGTGAAGAACAGAAAGTTTTTAGTTTTATTTACATATTTTGTAGTACATGACTCATTTAATGTTAACAGAAATGAAATAAAAATAGAAGTGCTCATCTCTACCTGTTTCACCTCATACTGTGGTGTTGATGGACTGCAAACTCCATGAGGAATTATGGCACTATTCTGAAAACGCATAATCGACTGTTAGAAAGCTACTATGTGTTGCCAGTCAGCACTAAGTATTGAGGAAATAATAATACTGTTTATACATTAGATAAAAGCTTGCTGCATGTACAGGACAGGATTCTATAATAGGTTAATAGGTTTAGTTTTGCTCTGTTCACTTTCAAGTGTAGTTCAAATGGCTCAAAGGACATGTCACTTTTTATCACTTCAATCTTTATATCACTGAGTCAGAGGAAGCAAGAAGTCGTGAGATGAAATATAAATAGTAAACACAACAAGCAGAGCAAATGTATGGTTGTTGTTCTGTTTAAAGATCCCACTGTTCATTTAACTCACCCTGCGTTCGGCACGTCACTACTTACAACTGTGTCACGCAGAGGCAAGACGAATTGCAAGAAAATCTACAAAATAGTTTTAGTATTTATTAATTTTAAACAGTAAAAAGTAGTTGTCCCACAAATTGATTTACAAACAGAGATTCTGGGGAGAAGACTGTCAACAGTATAGTATTTTTTCCTTTAAATTTGTCATAAGTGATGTGATCAGACAAAACATTTACAAATTCTGGTATTTTCAAATACAAAATGACAAAAAAATGGTCAAGCCTTTGACTTTTTTGATGTCACCGCCTCCGCTTTGTTGAACCATTGTAAAGAGAATTACATTCACTCTACTTTACGGACTATAAGAAATAGCTTACACTTCAACCTTATGCTGTAAAACAGATAGAAACAGAGAAAAAGATTTAAAAACATTCCAGTTCAAAAGGTTCTTGGTGTCTCAGTCTCTGCATTCAGGGCCCTGGTTACACCTTCCCCCTTTAGTCTGACCTCCTGGATGTCTGAGCTCACAATGAGCTTAAACGAGGAAAAAAACACTTTCAACATGTCTTTTTATTCCTCTTTGACACAAAACACATAAATCGTAAATTTAATGCTGTAATTGTTTGAAATTATTTTCTTTAAAGTCCACTCTTTTTTGCATAACATTTAACTCAACATCATAGCAGCAGTTTATTAAAAAGGGTTTGCATCTGCTGCAGCCCGTGGGGTGGGTGAAGCATTAGTAGGGAGGGAGAGGCAGAAAACTGAATGACAGAGGGGTGTTGGGCCTTGTGTTACTAAATGGCTTCCTAGACAGGAGAGTGAATGCTTTCCCATTCAATCAAAAGGCCTACTGTTCAGCTAGGGGTTTTTTTTCTTTTAAGGGCATGTGTGCTTTATTTTAGTTGAGTGTCTATTTCTTCTTCTCTTCTATTTCATGCAGCTGCTCTCTTGGAACTTGTTTTATGTATATTCTTATATCTGAATACATGAATAATGTAGAAATTTCTATACAATATTTCCTATTGGATGAACTGTGTTTATTTTTACACATATAACATCAGCAGTGTATGCATTAAAAAAATGTAAAAAAGCTAAATTATTTCATGTTTACTCTAAACAAAGACTGTAACCATGAATGAAGCAATTAAAATAAATGGAAAAAATTCAGTGTAATGAAAAAAAAGAAATGTTAGTATGATCTAAATATGATCCACTGAAACAATGCTACCTTGTTTTATGGAGGTGTTCACAGTTTAGAGTCGTAAAAGAGTCACATTTCCTTAATTGAAATGTTTCACAGTGAAAGATGTCTGATTCCTGCTAACATACCACATTTGCTTTAAGTTCTGCCATATTGTTTCTAGATGGGTAGATACACTGCACCAGAGATAAAGGCAGAAGCACCACTAAGTTAAATCCATAAGTGAAAGCAAGATTTTAAATGGTGCTAAAAAACAATTTACAAAGGGAGATAAGCCGTCCTCAGCCAGTAAAGTGTGAAGATAAAGATCCCCACAAAGAAACTTGAGCAGTTTCTTTTTTATTTACAGAAGACAAAGTGGATTAATTATTCAGAGCTTGGCTGACTAAGTTATTCTTCTTGATAAAGAGTCTGTGACTTTAGATATGTAAGACTGTGATAAACTGGGATTTCAGTAGAGGTAGTACACAACATGCCCGCTCTAAGTAATGATCTCACACTCGTGCTTATAAGGATGGCTCTCGCTCCCCTTTACTCCAGGTTTGTACGTGTCGTAGCAAATACGCTGTAATAGTCAGTGATTTTGGTAAAACAATAAATGAATGAGACATAATGACGTGGCTCTCAGATGAACGATAAGCAAACTAGTTCTTTTATAGAACCAGTCAAGACCTGGAACCTTTTTTGTGGAAAACCTCTATAAGAGGAAAGTGGAGTTTGCTCCTTATTTTAAGCTCACATTGACATGTCTGCTCAAATCTAGTGATATTTCCCATGACTGCAGCTATGCTCACAAAGTGGTGCTCATCGGTGAGGGTTAGAGCACAGAACTAGCCTCTAGAAGCTACTTTAGTCATATGAAATTGCTTTTGATATTAGTGGACAGACTTTCAGCAGAGAAGAGACCCCTGCAAAATATACCAGAAAATTGATACACCTCCAGGTAGAAACAAACTTCTCTGTTTAAATAAGGGACAGAGGTTCAGAGGTGCAGGGAAGGAATGAGAGGATTAGTCAGACAATGCAGCTTATGTGGTCTAATTTAAACAAATGACTACAGCAATTCTTTGATGCAATCTGCTTTAGGGCTGAGACGATTCTTCGAATGATTAGAATTCCTCGATTGTTAAAATTCCTCAAGGAAAATTGATCTGCCTCAAAGCTTCGCTTAATTAAACCATATCAGAGGATTGACTTAGCATCTAAGCACAGACATTGTGGAGAAGTCTGAAGAAAAACAGCTCTAGCTCGGGTCTTTATGGACCTGTCCTGACGAGATCCCCCGGGCTCCGCGCTGCTGGATTAATGTACTTTCAGTCCATTTCAGGTTCACTGTTATGTCAAACAAATTATTTTAATCTACATAAATTAAAAGAAACATCTGACAGACAGCTGACATACCTTAAAGTAACCATGTTTGACCACTGACAAACAGCGACTTGTCATGCAAACTTCTAGGTAACCATGGCAACAATAAACAAACACCAGAACCCCCTTTACAGGTTTCTCATTGCCTCTCCCTCTTTAGAAAAGCTACACAATATAAAAAAAAAGGGTAGCTAAGCTAAGAAAATAATCAGAGTAGTTAACTGGGCCAATTTAGTTAGGAAGGAAATATTTCTTGGTTGTTTAGAAGTTTGTTTCTTGACTTTGGTCACAAAGTAGGATTCCTCGATTAGTTGTAAAAATGTTCTGTACTCGATTACTGAAATATTCTTTTACAGCAGCCCTAGTCGGTTTGTAGAAATTAATAACTCAATTTCATGTTGTTAGCAATGATTTTAAATCCTATCTACACAGTGATAAAAGTTTTAATACAGTAATTTGCTAAATAAATCTTCCTGCATAATTTTTTTCAGACTAGAATTAATTAACTTTATTTCAGGCACTTTTTAAAAGCCCTACTTTCTGAATATGTGTGGCAACAGAAGATAAAAGTCTGTTTATATGTCACCAGCTGGAAGCCCCGACTCTGGCATTGTGTCAACATATCAAATGACGGTGTGGCATCAACATTTTATTTCAATTCAAACTCGTCATGTATTGACACAGGTAGTTAAGCTAAAAATAATTTCTTTTATCATAAAATGGTAAGCCAGTTTTTTCAGTATACTCTTCCTTCTCATCATCTTTGTTTTTAAGAGGTTTGTAGTTGTGATGGGTAAGGTGACTATGATTTAGGATGGCATTATTAGGTTGAGATTTTAGTTTTAACTGTACTATCTACTGTATCTATTTATGTATGTTTTTATTTGTTTATTTGATAGAGATACAGAATAATGTAGAGGAATGAGCGAAAAGCAGTCCCATGTCTGTAGCATGATGCTTTTAGCGTGAGCTAATTTGCAGCCCTTGTTTTGGTTTTGTTTTCATATAAAACTTCTAATAACTAAAAAGTTTCCCATGTTATCTCGTGTCACTGTTTCTGCATTTTGCACAGCATCTCATACTTTATATGCACCTGAAAGCTGTTCGTCTCTCTGTGTGCTGATATATGAAAGCCAGACTTGTTGAATGGAGGTATGGTTGTTTGAAGTTCTGCCAGTGAAAAAGTGGAGTGTAAGCTCATTAAACAGCCAAAAGCATTTGGGATTTTCTTTCTTTAGTTGAGCAGACAATTTTTTCTTTTTCTTTTTTTTTCTGTTCGTGGGGAAAAAAGTAAACAGAAAAGGTGAATGAGTGCAGGTGGGGATTAGACATTTACCTCGTGGCTCAGTTCCTTTGGCCACACCTACTTGTTTAATGGTTTCTTAGAGGCAAAATAATAATAAAAATTGTCTGTATGAGGTCTGAGAATGTATCAGAGATTTTGTAGTTACAGTTTCATTTTCAATGTAGTTATGTGACAATCAAAATATGCATTGAGGAAATGATTTGTGCTGGACAGTCTAATCTGTTAAACACATAACAATCCAGGTCAGTAAAAGCAAATTACAGAAGATGGGCAAAGTTTGAAAGTTGATACCAGCAGCATGAAAATGTCAAAATTGATCTTAATCTAGAGAATTATTTTCCTGTTCATGTAAGCCAGAATTTCAGTCACTGTATATTTTATTTCATCTTTCTTTATCAAATCCGCATAGTTTAGTGTACTTTCCATCGATTTCAGATGGAAAAATAGCCAGTCCATACATTTTTAATTAAGCTGCCTTGGATTTATTCTTCTTTTTTCTTTATGTTGGTTCGTCTTAACCATCTGTCGTGGAAAGTGTTTCTGTTACCAACTTTCAAAAGGCTCTTCTTTGAAGAGAGGGAGCAACACCCTTAGGGCTTGTCAGCTAACTTGATGATATGAAGCTTCTGTTGAAAGAAACCAGGGAAGATCAAGTGCTTAATGGCCACCTGTGTGTACTTTGTTATTGTGCTTGTAAATCCTGTCAAAACCTTCCCTCATTTAAAGTCCTTTTATATGCTGCCTCTTAATATTCTATGAACTTAATGTATTGATCATACCTTCTGAACTTGATTTGAGGATTTAAAATTCAATTAGAAGAATCGAAGGAATGAAGAGACACAACTGATCAAGTCTAACATTTATCAATTTAAAAGTGCAAACATATTGTCTCGTGCAGAAACATCCACTAGTTTTCACATATGGCAACTGCACAGCCACAAATGTGTGTTTTTTATTTAGTAGTGCATAAACTGTAAAGAAACAGATACATGGATTTGTTAATGACTTGGTTTAATTGAAATGGATATATGATTAGATTAAATTGGCTTTTTTGTAAAATTATTTGAGATGACGTCTGTAAATTGTTATATAAATAAACTGACTTAAACATAAAATATAATATTCCAGTAAGACACCCTGTCTGCAGTTGTAATGTGATAACTTTTTTTATTTTTACTCTCATACCCAACACATAGTTTTGCCCAGTAACACTCTCACACATGTAAGTGTTGGGGATTGAATCCTCAATCATCTGGCCTGGGAGAAGAACAAACCATGCATAGCCTTTTTGTTTAAAATGAGGTGAAAAATTCTAAACTGGTCACATTTGTTTGTGGACGGTTATGAATAATACCAGAAAAACAGAAGAAGTATGAAACGATGACAAAAGAATTAAAGAACAGGCAGACCACTTCCAGTCATCTCCTCTCATGCAGAAGCAATGTGGTGCCCTGAGCGCAGTCCTTTCCAGGAACAACGGCATAAACAAATTAAGTTAAAGTGTCCTTAGCTCTTTGTGTGTGGTTATCTAGAGATTTATGTGCCCCTGTTTGTGTGTATATGAAATTTCTGTTATTCCAAACTATCTTGGCTTAAGCTTTTTTTTATAGGTGTGTTTGTGTGGGAGAGAGAAGTAGTCATTGTTTATATGTACGGTATCTCTGTTATGGCTCTAACGGGAAAGCCTGTCTGTCTTCATGCCTGTGAGTACTTGGTTGCATTCTGACTGCTTCTCTCGAAGGCAGAGTCTGTAAAAGAAACTCCAAGGCCATATTGTAATTACATTGTTTGGAGAGTATTTTTTTTATCTGAATAACACATGTAGTGACAACAGTACCTCAAGCTACAACTGGTCTTGGACATTAAATTAAATTTGTTATGAGAGGCACTATACTGAAGGAAAAGTAAATTTTTTTGTGTTTCCTTTTTACATTCCTGACATTCGTGTGAAAACTTGAGTTAGTATTCACAACAGCTTTTCTTGTTAACCATTTCTGACTTTATGACCAGATGAATAGAAACAATTACCTGAATTACCTTTAACCCTTGCAGGTTATTGTGCTTTTTGTATTTTATTGAAATCGTTGTATTTCATTTCTCTTTATTCAGTTATATTGATTTATATTGCACCTCCTCACTACAAACATCTCAGAGCCAGTTAAAAGCCAAACAGATCCAATACATACTAGCACACAACACACTATTAGTTGCATAGAACTAGAGAACATCAGCTCACTACTGGAATAAAATAATCCCTAGATATTTCGCACTAGCCTGGAGTTGAATAAACTATCATAGCATTGTTATTAAGGTACCACCAGTGCATATAGTCTATTGTGGATGTGTTTTTGTGTCATTATTAATGCTTTCATGCCTTACAAAAGTCTTAAGTCGGGTTGAAAGTGTACAGTATTATGTGTTATTTGATGAGAAACATTTTGCATAGTAATGGTTTCAGCCTTTACTGAGTACGTTTATCTATTTAATGCAGCAAACTTGAAAAAATAACCTTTGCTGATAATTATGGATGAGACGAAGAACATGCTGAGGACTTATGGAGGGCACAGGCTTGTTTATATTGTAATGTTTCTGGAGCCTTTCTCTTGCATTTGACCTGTTCATTGTGAAACATTGACATTAGAGAATGACTGTGCCCATTAGCAAGGTGGCTTTTAAAGTTGACATCAATGGCATCCTAGTGGATGTGCAGGATTATTTATGTATCAAGTGTACCGCAGGCCAAAATGCCTTTTGTGATGTGTAGCGGTATGGGCAAAAACATGTATATATTCAGTCAGTCACTTTGCGCTCTTAAGGCATGCGAATGTATGTCATTATTTTAAAATCCCTGTAAGCAATAAACATAGCGTATATGTACAGATTTCAATGTATATGTTGAGGAGAATGTCCAATAACTTGGACAACAAAGGTCATTGTAGCGTGCTTTCTGAGAATAATCATTTGATTGGACTGTTGGATGAGATTTATAGAGCCTATTTTACAAATAAGACACCTGCTCAGCTGTTACGCTGTGTGTTTTTCAATGGACAGTAACTATGAGGTTTAATGTTCAAATACTACTCAATAACGTTGAGTATTTAGTTAGACCTCGGTTGTTTTGGCTTGTCACAAACATGAACATCAAGTTCCCACAAAGAAATACAGCCCTGTTCTTTTTTGTTGCCCTCTCTCTCTCTGCCATATGTCAACCAAGGTCCTGAGATCTGCTGAAACACAAACAGATAGTAACTAGAGGTGTTTTTTATATAGTGGTCATAAAACATTTGCATATGTATTCACTCACACATTGAAGCAGTTTTTTTTTTGGCCTCTGTAATTTAGACAAGTCATTCACTGTATTTACAGAGCAACACATGACCAGACCAAACATATTGCTGGCAGTTACACTGTTACTGTAGATAGCTGAACATTTTATATGTATATATACCTCAGTCAAGATAAAAAGTAGTTTTGAATTGTTTCTATTAAGCAGCTACAAAGCTATCGTTACATTTAAAATAAATTGCACCTACATCTAACTGGCTGTTTCACCCTTGTTGGCAACAAATGCCATTTTGTGATAATTGGCAATGAATCATTTATGTAGTTAAAGTGAAAATGTTGTCAATCTTTAGAATTTTTTTTAATTTAATTTCAAGTTGTTTATTTTTTTATAAATCCTGTGACACAAAATAGCACCACAATGCTGTAAAAGAAAAACATATTTAGAAAAAACAATACTTCTGCAATACTTTTGTTGTCTGCCAACAAAAGTATTGCAGACAAACACTTTTGACTTGGCTGCCAATTTCCCCATTCCCTTTAAATGTTAATACCCACCAATGATAAATTGGCAAACGAATAATAGAAACCGTATTCTTGTCCTTTGTTTCATGAATGAGCTGTGGAAAGAAAAATATTTGACAATCCATTATTGTAACACAGCAAAGTATATCCCTGGTATAACAGATCTGTAAAACTACATGGTCACACAAAAAATATACTCTGACAAGGAATTGTTAGCAGATGTCTTGGATCACAGTGCTCAGTGCACATAAACAAACACTACAACTTCAGCCCCCTGTCAGTTTCTTTACACACAGGAAAACAGTTGTGACTTTCTTTGACAGAAACTGAACTTGCCTTATGCCTCCTCCAGTAAAGTAACGGAACACCAATGTGGAAAACTGTCTATACAAATAAAAAAATTACACCTATTTTAGATGATTTAAAAATTAGACATGATTAATTCAATTTTTATAAAGCTATTAGTGTCCAGCCTTGACAATAATGAGTGTTTTAGTAAATCTATTGAACAACTACAAAACTAAATCACAAAAGCACATTCAAACATTTCAAATTAAATAGAACATAATGTCTGCATTGATAGCTGATTTTTTTTTCTTTTTTTGAAGAACACTCATAATGCCATGTTACAATATAAATTAGTGACTGATGAGAAGACTGCAGTAGTCGTTGCGTCCCATTCTTTAGTACTCATCAACAGTTATTTTTTTAATGAGTCGAGGTTAAATATCAAGGTTCTTTTTGGTATAGCAATTTTTAAAGGACCTCTTTGAACAACACTGGTTAGCCCTTTCGATTGAGTACTTAAAGAAAATTCAAATTTATTTTGATGCCAAGTTGCTTATTAAAAATGGTCTTCTTAGAACAAAAAGAGGATGGTGCAAAAAAACTTTTCCAAATCTATGACCTGAAAATCAACCTTTTATTCTTTATTCACATTTGAACATTTACACAATCTTGAAAAGATCTAAGAGACAAAGAAGCAAGGAGATTAAAAATTATGGCATTCATCAAGGGTCATGACCCGACTTTAAATCCGGATAGACATTAGGAATATCCTTACCGATCCCTAGAGATCATGTTTTTCTTTTTATCTGCCATTCTACTCTGCATACTGTGAAGCTAACCCTTTAACAGCTATAGGACTGGTGTGTCAGACAGGCCTTTCTATGCACCACTGATGTGACTTGTCTTTAGGTGTGCCTTGTAATGATAATCACAATCATTCTGCTTTTGCCAACGCCCTTCTTTCAGCTGTAATTATACAATAACGTGGATGAATCGATGTGTGCCTTACCCATGCATTTTCTCTTCCTCTCCATCGTTCTGTTTCTTCCTCCATCTCTGACTTTATACACATATCCACATAAATTACACACAACAAGGCCTCCAGGCCCACAGGGACATAACGGACAATCAGCCTGACAATCACAGCTGAGCTCCAATTCATGGTGCAGTCGGACACACGATTTCAGACACATAGATGCTGCAACGCCAAGGGCTTATTCTCCCCCTCCCCACCCATCTTGGACACAGACGCCCACACAAAGGATTGCACATTTGCTCTGTTGGAGAAGCCCTACAGTCGAGGAATAAATAAAGAAGAATTGAATCTTCCAGACACTGCTGGTGTAAAATTGTTACTTTAGAAGACAATAAAACTAGATATATCATGTTATCCTTTTTTTATTGTTGCTTTTTGTTTCTAATTTTAATATAATTTTGTTTACTCTTAATAGATTGCATGAATACATATTTTAAATAAAAATGTTAGAGTAATAAGAGGTGGACAAACTAGTTAGGTCTAAAGAGATGATTTGCATCATTTGCTCTGAACATTTACATTTTTGTTGGTGGAGTTGTTGCCTTTGAAGTTTGCTACTTGTATTTATATCTATCTTTTTATTTGTTTGTTGCATCAATTTATAGAATATTGCAGAAGATTTTACACTCATCCTTTACCAATCACCCACATGTCTTAAACAGTGTTCCTTGTTTTTCTTGACACGTTCTGATCTTTGCTAAAAGGAATGCACTTCATTTTAGTTTATCACATACTTCTTCTGTTTTTTAGTAGTTTGGGGGATTTTTGCATGTGTTGTGCCATGTACTTTAGTAAGTGATGTTTTGGAGGCTTTCATTCTCTGTTTTCTGCTCTGTCTCAGTTGTGATGTGATTTATTCTAGCATCTCAGACACCGAACAGCCTTTGGGCTACTGTCACAGGGCCGGCGTGTTCCTGTGTGTGTGTGAGGGACATCTATCTGTCTCTTGTCTGACGAACTAAATTTGTCGCATTGGTGACAGACTTGACTGCCTTTTCTTCTAAGATGGCAAATAAAATAGTGAAAGACTTGGCTTTTCTTCTTTATTTTGTATAGTTTATATGTGCTTTGCATATATGTATTTAAAAGTGATGCATACTTATATGTACCATCATAGTTTTTTCAGTAGAACCAGAATGGATAAAAAAGCAACTAAAGTGCCTTGAGAAAGAATTACCCTCTAAACCTTTTTTACGTTTGTCATGTTTAAAGTCACATATTATTGTAAAGTAAAAGGAAAATGATGTATGATTGTAATTTTTTCACAAAAAATAAAAATCTGGGAAATAATGATATACTAAAGGAGTTGCTTTAATAGACACATACCATGTTTAGAAAGTGAAATTTTGCCCATTCTTTCTTGAAAAATATCCAATTGGATGGAGACTGTTGGGACTTTGAGTGCTTCTCTAGGCACAGAAACATGCTTTAATCTAAGAAGTCCATTCTAGCTCTGGCTGTTCTTTCAGGGTCGTTATCCTGCAGGATGGCGAACCTTCACCCCATCTTCCAGTCTTTCGTAGCAGGTTTTCTGCCAGGTTTAGCTCCATCCATTTTAGTATCAACTGTGATTAGTTATAACCTGATTTGTGGGGTTATGTACGCGTATAAAATTAAATGGTTCTGAATAGAAATGTGAATCATTCTTTTTAGAATTGCTTTTTTTTTTTTTTATTAAGAAATATATGCTTTTCCTTCAACTTCAATTATGAGCTACATTTTGCTGGTTCATCACATAGTTACATTAAAATACATGGACGGTTGTCTCTGTGCAAAAATGTGAAAAAGTCTAAGATGTATGAATAATGTTGCAAGCCACTGTATATAACTCAAAAACATTGCTTTACTAAACACTTGTTTTGGGTAAAGTATCACTCATTAAACTTGTTTCACTCCCACCACATCTTTTTCTCACATTGTTCTTTAGGTTTTAGTCTAAACTCTGTGGTGTTTATTTCTCCCAGCGCCAATATATCCACCCAATTCGCTAAATTACACAATAATAACATTTCATTAGGGAATATTTTTGAGTAATCCAAATTCAAAAGTTTACCCTGACAGACTAAAATTACCATGAGTTTACCTTATATTAAACTTGCCCATGCCCTACTGGTCATGGAAGGTAGTACTGGTCATAAAACACCCAACATCTGGATTTTGTCTTTAGTTGGAAATTATACAAATTATACAAATCTCCATTCAGTAAAAGTCAAGTGAGTCTGCAGTCATGTTTTGTTATTTGCACTTGGAAATTGTGTTGGAGAAAGAAAAGAAAGATATCTGGCTGGACTCATAAATGTAGTGCCCAGAAACATGAGTCAACACTGCCCTAAAATCAATCTCAAACATACAAAATCACTGTCTGGAAGGTCTGACTGTAGAGCTTTAAACATTTCAAATGTCTTCAAATGAAACTTTGCTTCATTTTATTGTACCACCTTTCTTCACTGTCATACGGCCTTTTCCCACAGTAAAATCAAAAATATTACGTTTTTGTCTTAAAGAAAGAAGAGTCTGAGATGTATTCTCTGTATTCATGAGATCTTTTTGTTGTATTTAAAGGTACCGTGAGAATGTTTTTGAGCAAATTATAACAACTGATATCCAAAACTGTTGTGACAGAGCGTCACATACTGACCTTCCTTTTGCTTACATTCTTTATTGCTGTCTCACTCTCCCTCTGAAACTTTCAAGACCTTGTATGACAGTTTTATGACCTGAGTATTCATGAAAACTAATAGCATAGCTTTGTTTTGAGGATGGAAAAGATACAGTTTTTCAATTGTGGAATGTCCCATTGAGTAACTTTCCTAGGTTCTCTTGAGGTCATTGCTGACGAATGGGTTTGCCTACATGTGAGATGGAAAGGTTTATGTTTTAGTCTTTAAGTTGCTGCACACTGATTTTATGCGCCCGTCTTACTTTCTTAGAATCAATCACTCACCAGTTTTTAAATGTAACTGTTTGAAAAGTTTTCTGTGCCTATGAAGTGAAAACTTGTGGCGGTTATTGGGATGGTTGTATGTATGATTAAAAAACCTCCCAAAACATGGAAGGACCAGTGAAGGAGTGCCTCACTCCTCGTACTCCATCAGAGGAGTGAGGCACACAAACAAGCACACATTCTGCTTTTGGGGTTTGATTATTCATTCTTCTTGCCCTTCATTTCAAGTGAAAAGTACTTTTCTATCATTTTTACCATGTTTTTAAGTGTTCATTAGTCATTCTGAAATATAATCTAACATAGTTCAAACTACAGATGCAACAAAACAAGCATGATGGCAAATTACAGCTAACTTTTATTTAGTTGTTTCTTACTTCCACCATAATTTAACTTTTCTCTTCAGAATACTCCAAGTCAGCCTCACAAAATTGTTATATTCATCAGGCATGTAATTAAAGAGTCACAGCTCAACTGTATTTCACTGCTCCTTTTTGTTGCCAATTTCCTAAAAACGTAGATATTTTACGGTCATAGCAATAGGATCATCAGTTTATTTGTATTCAAGAGGTACCTTCAGATTCCATGAAGTATGAAACAAGCAATATTTTTTTTTCTCTTGACCCTGGCAAATCAAAACAACTGAAATACACAAACATTCAATGCGAATCCTAACATTTAAAAGGCGTGGACACTATTAATTAAAATTCAAAGCATGGCTAAACATGACAAGACACCAAATCCCCCTTTTCAGTTGGGGATAAATAATAAATATGCATGAGGGAATATCAGGTTATAACATTACAACTTGAAATGGGTTTGGAGTAATCTGCATGAAAAAAACAATGTTACATCGCTATTCAATTTATACCAATTATAATTTTAGTGGAGTTAGTGATTTAGTTTTTTTCCTTTAAAAAACCATTTAAATTGTCAATTTCCTTTAAAAAACACTTAATCCAAGTATCAACTTTATTAATTACATTGTTTTCTGAAATTTTTTTTGATCATTAATCAGTCTTTTGTAGTTTCTGTTCGCCAAGCACATTTTCTCTTTGTTGTTGACTGCTTCAAACACAAGTCAGCTACTTTTTCCACTTTCTTCATGTCAAAACAGATTAATTTCATCGGGCAGGACTTTTTGCTCCAACTTGGACTGAAGCTATAAGAGTCACCACTGTTTACTTAGTGTTACCACTAATATGTTTAATCTGTTCTCAGAGTGTAGTTCCTTCCTCAAACCCTCAAGCCAATGATTACAGTATTTCCCCTGCTTTGTACTCTTTCATGTACCACTGTGTAATCAACATTGTAAGTATCTAAGACTGAATAGGCTTCATGATTGTTCAGCTATTACAATTTTTCTTTAATCACAATTAGGACAGGGTTACCAACAGGTCTGGATTAGATCCTTTTGCCTAATTTACTCTGAGAGACATTTATTTTAGCCTGGAAATTTTACTCAGTTTAGCAGTACATGTAAATAGTCATGATGCATTTAATAAGTGATCTACCAGTGATAACAATTTAAATTTAAACATCACCCTGAGTAAGACAGCAATTGTTTATGCAAGTGAATTTCATCACTAGATAAAAATAATCCGTAAGCAAAACCTTGTTTTGCAGCATCCTCTCCCTCAAAAAGGACATGTTCCTCAGAGATTACCAGCATCACCTAATCTCCTTTACTCAATGTTCAGATGTTTCGGTTTCATCATCCACCTGTGCATTTCCGTGCATGCTAGAACGCACCCCTGTTAAGGTTTGAAAGTCTCAGAGAGAAAGCTACATGACTGTATTGTAAACGCCAGATGGATGTAGTTTATTGGTCAGAAAAGCACCTCCAGCTGCTGTTGATAACTGGGTTTGTAGAAGACAACTGTGCAGACTGCAGAGCATTGTAAAGTATTTTACCACATGCAAGGTTCTAACAGCTTGAATGCTTTTCTGGTATTTGTACAGTTTGATAAAATTGTATTTAATTTGCTTCATTATCCTTTTTTAATTCAAATTATATTTTTTGTGTCCTTGTTTCTAGTGTTTAGTGTTACTTCCTCCATGCCTGTTTCACTTAGTGTTGAGGCTCCTTTTAAAATAGCTTATTTGTAGAACTTTGATCTGGATTGATTTTACATTTGCCCCTGTAAACACAAAACCAAAGCTCTCCATAATCCACTAGTTTTCGTGGCCAACTCTGAAAAGTTTCAGTGTCTTTGAATTTTACTTTGAGGCTAAAACAAAACACTCAAACCAACAGGGAAGATTTTTTTTTCATTCATCTTTCAAGAAGCTTATTCAAAGGGAACCTCCAAAAGATCAGAGAATTTTTCTTTAGCCCTGTTAAATCACTCCCCACAGCGATTGTTTTCCAGGGAACAAAAAAAGAAAAACATCTCTGGCTTTTTTATGTTGGAGTTCATCAGTGATTGCATGTCATGACAAAACTGAATAAGTGAGATCTGTGCATAGAAAGCCCAAATCCCAGTTCATTGGCCTGCCTTATTCTTAATCCCATCTCCTATTTAGTTTGTCAATATAGCATAAATTACTCCCCTGTCTACACATATGTTTGTATAATCATGAATGTATATGAAACATTGTTTCTTCCAACTTTTCCAAAACATTTGTAAGGTATGTTCGATGTATTCTGATGGTCTCTCGGTCAGTTTACTGCTTCATCAGGTCACATGCTGGTGAAACCTGTAAACAAACTGTTTTGTTCCCACATACCACTACATGTCAGTTTATTTTCTTTAGTGATTATTTAATTCACCGTTGAGAAACTGTGGAAATAACTGCAAGAACTGGTCAACTCTATACCCAGTTTTCAGAGATTAATATTCTGACACCTAATTGGGGCAGTTGTGTCATGACGTATGACCAATTACAATCCACGATCAAGCTAGGGCTTATAATAAAAATATGTGAATATGTTAATCTGTGAATTTCAACCAGAAATTGACAGATTTATAGGTTTTGTTCGCTTCAGCTTAGAGAAAAAAATATTTTAAAGACCAGATCATTTTTGTCTCAAAGCTAAGAAAATAAGTACACTCTGCCACTTTCATGACTTTGTACAGAGCCCCTAAGGGGACATGGAGAAAAAAAAAAAAGGAACGAAATCCCGACTTACTTTCTCGAGATCCCAAGAAACTAAGTCGAGATCTCGAGATCCCGACTTTTTATCTCGAGAAAAAAAAAAAAAAAAAAAAAAAAGTCGGGATCTCGAGATAATAAGTCGGGATTTCTTTCCTTTTTTTTTTTCTCCATGTCCCCTTAGGGGCTCTGTACAAAGTCATGAAAGTGGCAGAGTGTACTTATTTTCTTTGGAATGGGATAAGATCTAACAGAGAATGTCTTTACCATAGTATTTTATCTTATTTAAATGTTTTAATTTGTCTTCCTGTACTGAAACAGTTGTTTTGTTCAAGAAAAAACAAGCTTCTTTTTTTAAAAAAAAAAATGCTTTACCCTTACTACTTTCACATTAAAACAAGATATTTTTTAGCTTTTCACTCTGGCACTGTAACTCAGTCCATTTCCAAACATTTCTACAAAACTAGAAAAAAAAGGCTTTTGGTAAACAAACAGCTGATTAGAATTCAAAGCTGCATTTCTCTCATTATTCCTGTTATGATGAGGATTAATTATCAATTAAACTCATGATCCCACAAATATGCAATGGCTCTGCTGTGTATCATGGGATGTTATTTTCTCAATGGTGAAGTAAATAAGTGCCTTAGTGCACAAAGACTTTGATGTGCTGTGACTTGCTTCAACAGATGGAGTAAATAGAAAGCTAAATGCATACAACCAAATACGCATTGCTGCAAGGAAAGACAAACAGCAACGGAAACAAAAACCAATAAATATTATGCATTCATGTAAATCATTTGGAGTGTGATGGTGTTCGTGGGAGAGCAAATGATGACATAATCCACTTTAGTGAAAAAGAATTGTAGACTTGGCCACCAAAGGGGAAAAAAAGAAATAATGGACACTGAAAAGGCAGTCATGAACTACAAATAGAGAAATGTAAGTATTTCTTTTTCTGAATTCCATCATTTTCCATCTAAAATAAATTCAGATGAAATGTTTCTGTAATCATCTTAATTAATAAAAATTTTACTATTCAACAGAAAAATTAACAAATTTGACATGGATAGTAATGTATTGATTTTGTAAAACTCAAATAATTAGTTGCCAACTAGGAATTTGTTCATTAAAAAAGTAGCTGTCGATTGATGAGTACAATGAGCTTCAAATTACAACTATACTATATTTTATTAGTATAGTTGTAATTTTAATCTGGCTATTTCACTCATAATGCTAAATATTTTGACATATTTTGAACCTTTTGAAACAGACATATTCCTCTGACAGGATCTTTGGTGAAAGAATAGTTTACAGAAAAGGTAGCTTTTAGCTAGCATTAGCTATATTTCCTTATAAATATAGCTAATATTTATATTTTGATGAGACAAGTCGATCACACTTCTCGCAACTCTTTTTTTTTTTTTACGTATCAAAACACACACAGTTGTTCTACTGCTTCATAAACAAAACACTTTGAATGTCACTGTTTGTGCTGTCTAGTGTTACAGCAGCACGTTGCTGCAGGACTCTTACTGCTGATGGGCTTAATTAGAGATGAGCTCCACTTCCATGATGTCAAATCAAGCAGGCAACTTGGCAGTTCAGGGGCATTGCTGCCCTCAACAAGTTTGTTGTAAAACTTAAATGTATTTTCCAAGTTTTGGCTACAAAGCTGTTCCTATGTTTTGTTTGATCAAATGTATATGCTACTTGATACCCGCTTTTGGAGATGCTTATTTTCACTCCTGTTTGCTATTACAATGTTAAATGCCACACTCCCATTTTCCAAACTGTTGTTCTTTATTCCCCTGTAATCATAATGTTCCCCTTATTATCCTAGAGCTTTGGAGTCTCAATTGCAGAAACTCTATAGTTTAATGAATAGCCCTTGAAATATTATAGTATGTCAAATAGCATAAAAACAAAATCTGTTAGTGATTTGATGAATTGCAGAGCTCTAATATGGATGTAGATTTCCATGCATGCTCATAAAACATCACTTCTGTTTAAAATGTTGCTTTTGAATGTATTGATTCTTGTAAATCATTTTGAAGCTCTTACAACTTGTATGGAATGCCATCAATGGACAACTTAACCACAGTCTGGACAATCTGTCAATCAAGATCAGTCATCTGATACAAAGTGCTAAGTCAATTTTATTCAATTAGTTTTTGTCTTTGGGTGCAGCTCCTTGTAATATTTATTCAAGTCTAATTCTCCACATTCCACAGTGTGTTGTTGATTGTGCAGAGGGCTTTAATATATAATTGCCTTCTGAGTTGTGATTCAATCAACATAATCAAGGATATTCCTCAATCCCAGCTCACTGTTTCTCACCCCTCACTGTGGTGGGGATTAGATATTACTAATTCCAGAGGATCTGCACATCAGTCAACTTAGCTCTTCTTCCTTCAATGCATTTCTAATCATGTATAAAGCTTGTAAGCAATTCATAAAAACTTTTAAAAGTCACAGTCATTAATGCTCAGCACATCATGCTAAAGCTATAACAAGAACAATGGTCAGTTGTAGAACTGAGTTTTGAATCTGTTAAAAGTGGACTTTTATGTAATTATTTCTGTAAATTCTTTCTAAACTTTAAAATGTGTCAGAGGCAGAATGAGCTCACCCAGTAAGTGAAACTAACAGTAAATCATATCCATACCAATGAATGTAGTGTCATGTTAAGGCCCTTGGCACAGAGATGAGTGTCTTTGGGCGTCATGTGGAATAGGTCACAGGTCTCACATCTCCAAGTTATGTATAGTCAATTTGTTGGGAGATTGAAACAGGTTGAGTGTTTTCGTCTATAGTTTAGTTGCCAAGCAATTTATCAGGCTGCCAAAATGATGTGAGATTGCATTCAGTGATAAGGAAAGGAGAAGAGCACAAAGCAAACTTCAAACTAGAGAGAATTGGTCATATCAGACCAAATTAAAATTGATAAATTAAAATTGAAAAATAACATTTTGAAAGTTTTTTCATCCAGGTTCAATCCTGACTTGTTCGTGGAGATGTCTGTTCAAAGCTGTGCTTTAGCTTAACATTATTGTGTAGAATAGCATGTTTGGTTTGTGTGCAGCACTCTATCTGCACAAAACAAAATCCAACAACTCTCTCTTGCATTGCTGATTACATTTTCTGTCCTACAATAAGGCTGAATGAAACTTCCCACAAAAAACAGGAAATGTCATGGACATACCAGCACAGATATGATTTCCATGTTGGTGAATGTTGGCCAGTATTATGTAAAATTGAGCGTAACTGCATGCCAAATGGTGTTATGATTGCCTTCGCAAAAAAATTGTTGTCTTTTAAAATTTTCTCCGACATGCATACAATACTCCTGACCCAAAGTGAAGGGGCATAAAACAGACGTTTGCAGCGACACGTGGCTAACATAGCAATGTGACTTTTGTCACTGTCATCTTTAATCAAAAGAAAATTGTGACATGAAAACACATGTGCCCATGCTGTTATTCTATAAACCATTAAAGAAATAAAAAAGGAGGAACTGATGAGAGAAACTTTTAAAAGATGAAAGAGGTTTGAACAACAGAGGAAACACCCAGAAAAAATAGACACATGGAGGCAAAAGGATAAGTCTGGAAAGAGAGAAGAAAAGAGCAAGGATTATGGGTGTCTGCAAAAATGGAAAAACCCTGGGCTATATGTCAGAACCGTGACTTCTAAGGCTTTGACATATTGCCAAGGAAATGATCAGTCAGCACAGTTTTAGAGTACGAGGCTCATCACCGGCAGACTTTAAATGCAAATACTTCCTGCTAAGCCTACAGGACACTCTGTTCCCAACATTTTCAAGTGTGAGCCTCAGATATTTATAACCCAGGTGGTTTTGCACTGCAGCAGTATTTTCTAAATTGCTGGGTTGGGTTTAAACTTTGCTTTTTGTGGTGCCTTTGACATGAGAAGAACATTTACATGTTTCTTGTACAAAGGATATTAATATTGCTTCTGGGCAATGTATCTTATACTATGTGTATCTGCATTTTTAAACTGAATGATAATGGGCATTATGTAATACTCAATGTTTTTTTTTTTATCACAATTGCACTCTACTAAATCATTTTTCACTTCCAGTTTGACTCTTTTAAAAACAATGTAAACTAACAAGCAGGCTCTTTGATTCTGTTTTCACATATTTCAATCATTTCTTTTTAACAGATTTTTGGTTTACATATACAAAAATAATAAGAGTTTGCTTTTATGCACCGCTCTTTGCCTGCAGCCTGTGGCGAGGGTAGGAAAGCAAATAACTAGACATTTCTTACAAAGCTTTTGAAAAGGGAATCAATTCTTTACTTGAGCAAATCCAACAACCTTTAGATAAGACATTAGAAGCAGATGTAAGCTGCAGTTTGAGTGGAGCGATATACCTACAGTATATAAATATTTTTAAATCTAACGCAGTGGAAGATTACACAAAGTTAAGCAAAATTTGCTATTTTCTTTAATATTTAAAATGAAAACTGCAGTATGTAACTTTTTAAAATGATTTTTTTTACATATTTCTTAAAGGGGCAGTGTTACGTAAAATCAACTTTTTTGAGCTTTACATCATGTTATCTCATCAAAAACATACCTGGAGTGTTGCCTTGATTCTTTCTCTGCACTAATTCCTTTAATCTCCTTTAATTTACCTGTGCAAAACACTTGTGAGGAGCGAGCCTAGCTACTCCTCAGAGCTGCAGCTTCCAAGCTTTCGCCTCAGAAAGCAGCCCTCGCAACTTCCTCTCTCTGCTCCTTCAGACTAGCCTGCAGCAATAAGCAAACACCTGGTAGAACTGTGCATCTGCTGAGCTCCTTATAGGAGCTACGTCTCAGTGGAATATTGGTTAAAAATGTTCAAGTGTTAATATAGGTCATGTTATGATGACTTCCTGATGGAGCAGGAGTTTTTAAAGAGACAGAGGCCCTATTTCAATGTGTTAAAATATGACGTTAAATTTATTTTAAGTCATATTTGATATGTATAGTTTTTTTATAGCAATTGAAGGTAACATAGATACTTCATTGAGCTATAAAATGGCACTGTGTGGCAGGAAAACATATAATAATGCCCCTTTAAAACTTTCATTATGATATGACAGCTTAAAAAGAGAAAGTTAATCTGTGAAAAAATGTAGCTCCCCTGCCTCCTCTCTGTGATTCTACTCAATTGTATTTTTTTAGGGGAAAAATGACTTCTGCCATCTTCGGTGGTTATGCTAACTAGCCTGCACAGTCACTGCAGGCTAGTTAGAGCCAGGGGGAGGGTCTGAGCAGCACATACATGAGCAGAATTGATTGTGCTAAGACCCTCCTCCTGACTCTGAGTGGTTGTTTCTGGCCAAGCAGTGTATTTCTGTCGGTTACAGTAGGACCACAGGGAACAGGCAGAGGAACTTGATGTGTTCACAGATTGTCGGTCTCATACTGACAGGACAGTGATATTTTTAACAAACTTGTAAAAAAAAAAACACACTTTAACCTGCAGCATCTTTAAACATTTCGTATCCCATGTTGTTGTAATTACATTGTTTTGATGCAGATGGAGCAAAGTTGTATATTATGAATAAACGCTTTCTGAATTCATTAGCATTCAGCATGACAATGGAGTTTGACTAAAGTCCAAAGTATGAAAATGTGTTACATTTTTTTATTTGGATTAATAATTTTGAAAAGAAATCTTTACTTTTAACTCGGCACTGAGATGGTTTATTGGAGTTTCTTTCAGTGGAGCTCTTTTCCTCTTCATCTCTTCCTCATTCCTTGGAGTCAACAACATTCTTTAACAGAAATTTGCTTTTTATCATTATGTCCGATATTAAATAGCTAGATCGAGAGGCCTTGTAGTATTTGATTTTCTGAATAGTCTGTATTTTGTACACATTTGAATTGTATCCTTTTATGGATTTTTTAAATTCAGCTTCTTCTTTTTTTTTTGCAAGGATCTGTGTTGAATAGTGCTTACTATCATCTCTGTAAAGCACTAAAATTAAGTGGCTTAGAAACCTTGAAATTGTAATTAAAAGGTGAACCTCAGCAACAAAAACTTGAAAAAAGAAGCATGTAAGAGCAAAGCTTTTATTGCCTTTGCAATCTTTGTGAATAGAGGCATGACTGAAGAAGTCTGCTCCTGTCAAATAAACTTGAGGACAATTCACAGCTTTATGCATTGCCTGTGGGACAAAACTGTTAACACCTTGGTACAGATGTAGTTTTTAATTAGACATTCAGAAATACAGATCTGCTTTACATGGTTTAGTTACCTTGTGAATGTGTCAAACAAAAATACTTTTTTTTCCAGTTTTTACTGACACCAATTTGATCTCTAGCAAATAATTCTTATTTATTTGAATTAAATAAATATAAGAATAAAATGATTTTGATTTACATGTTCAAGTTGCATCCCTCCTCATGCTTATTGACTGCTGGAGAAATGTACCCCCACCCAGCATGAGCCTGAACATAATCAAGCAGGTTTTCAGGTGTGGATGGATAAAATGCTGGAAATAAAAAAAGCCAATTCTTAAAATTGCTAGGATGGGCTGTTAAGTTCACATTCACCCCTTCACTTCCAGATAGTCACAGTTGTAGACTGTGTTTTTGGTAACAAAATAAATCTATTTTTTTATTTTTGTGTATTTGTAGGTAGGAGAGAGGCAATTCGTGCTGGTGACAGAGGAGTCTTTCGATGCCCAGTACTACGTTTCCCACAACAAGTTCTACGAACAGGTAAGGAAGCGAATAATTGTGGAGATGAACTTTACTTTTGTAGGCTCAAAAATCTTCAAGACTTTGAAATATGTCTAAAAAATGACTAGTTTTCTGTGTCCTCGAACTCAAAGCCTGAGCGGAGTCAATTTTGTTATTGTCACTTTCCCATTTGAGTCGGGCACCACACTCTTGTGGTGTCCATGTTCAGTCCGGAGTTTTGTGGCCATGTTCACTGAGCACTGACAGACACAGGATATGTTGTAAAAATGAACTCTTGTTGTTCTCTGTTCGCCTATGTCTGGGAATTCATTTACCTTGAAAAATGAGCATGTAACTTGGATCAAACCGTATGAATTTACATTTAGAAACAAGATGTTGCTTTTTTCATTTTGTTTTTTAAAGTTATACAAGGTACACAGTTTATTTCCAACAGCAATAATTGATGAGAAATCACTATCGTTCTTGTCTTCTTTTCTCCTGCTTTGAACACACAGTTTATTCCCCCCACTTCAGGCTTTAGTGTAAACTATGTTCCTCTGGACTGCTCCTGTTTAAATTAACAAAAGCTAGTATAAATACACTTGCATCGCTGAGGTTCAAGCAGCCAACATTCACTGCTGAAGTGAGCCAGGAAAGAAAATGGATTTAAAAAGCGCACAGCCATTTGTGTGTGATGCTCTTTATTTTTATGTGTGAGTGAAAGTCTGTTGACACTGACATTACATAAATCATTAAAAAAAGGAAATACTGTACACACAGGTATTGCTGCTCACAATGTACAGTAAAATAAACTAAATACAATTGAGTTAGAGTTTCTGTGTCTTGGTTGTGGAATTTAACCAACTCTTTCTCATTTTCACACATAATAAATTATATCTGAGGCTTTGCTTTGGCTGTCGCATGCAGCACTCGCAGCAGGTGTTGGAGGCTTAGCTTATATTCACCAAAGTAGGTTAGCTATAATATCGGACATACTCACAAATACACACCAACACACCCTACGGTGTTCATGAGAGAATTTGGCAGCTGATAACAGCAATACTTTTTTTTTTCCTTTTTACTGTACTAACATTAAGGTCACCCCTAAAGACATACACATTTCATGCACACATGACACACACATGCACTGCAGTTGCAAGGCTTCAAAGACCTGCAGTCAACCTGTGAAAAATTCACTTTAAAACATCTTCAAATAAATCAATTTCCTCCTGCTTTAACCATCATCAGAAACATGTTTGAAGTTATGTTTTTTATTAGCAGAGGGGGCACGGGATGGTAATAATTTTTTCCTCCCTTCTACTTCCCTCGCCTCCCCTTTCCTCCGCCTGCTTTGCACCTCCTTCTGCAGGCTATAAACCTAAGTTACAAGTGTTACTCGGTTCATACGTGTTGTTGGAGTCATCCAAGTGCATTTCCAGGCAGATGTGTTGGTTGAAAGGAGATGTTGTTTGATGTTTTATTCTCAAAGCCCTCTTGTACTCTTAAATTACACTTTTATTTAAAAAGTAACAGCTTTGTGAGAAACTATGAACCAGCATGTCACTGAATGTGTTCTGAAGAATATGCCTGTACCCACAGGACACAAGGAGTTATAGTTGTAGGAATGCTAATAAAGCCTTCACACTGTACTGATTCTCTCTCTCTTTCAGCATCTTCTGTACATGTTTTTGTATTTGCTACAACTGTTCAAATATCAACACATTTAGCTCTTTTTAGAACAGGCTGGCTGTGCCTGCTGCTTTTTTTATAACTTTATTACTGTTAAAATTGTTTACCAAAATAACATTTCCTAGAAATGAATTGCATAGGTCTTCACATCATTTAATGGCCTTTTGTTATTTGGAGCCACTTTGCTTCCCCACATTTGTAACTTGAACCAGACACTGGCTGGAATTTGGACTGCATGTCTCAGAATTGGGAAAATCCTGCTTGCACCTCAACATACCGTAATACAAAAATCAGCCGACTTTTGCCACAAGGTTAAATATGAATTATTACTTGTCGTAATTACTTACAACAATTCAAGTCAGCTTTGTTTCAAAGGCTGTCTTGTATTTCCCAAAGGGAAATTAAATGTTTTCTGCTGAAGCTATCCAATACTCTCCAGAGGTTCATTATAGATGTTGATTGCTGTAGGCAAGAATGATCTCCTGTAGCAGTCTGTATTACAGCGGCTGATAGAATCCTCTGTACTCTGCTGTTCCTTCAAAGTATTGAGAAGAGGATGCTCAAGATTGTCCATTATGTTCTTTATTTTATTCAGCATCCTGCTTAGCACAGTCCTCTTGAATGCCTCATCAGCAGACCCCAGAACAAAAGTGTCTTCCTTTTTTTTTTTTAAGTTCTGAAGCTGCTACTCCAACAGAAGAAAACTCTTCACAACAAAATTTTAGAAAATATGCTCCAACTTGCTGCAAGTACTGGAATATCTAAACTGTTATCTGAAAGAGTGATCTTCACTGCCCTTCGCTGTCACTTCTTGTGTGTGTCACAGTTATACTGATACCCTGCTCTAGTAGCACTAGCTGTGCTCTTCCACCACTTCCACTCAAATGATGGAAATGTCTTCATTTCCATCATTTGAACAGCTCATCTATGTACAATATTCACACTACAGTTTCACAGGAATCCAGGTTTTCTTGTTCATGAACAAACAAATGTGTTTTACTTTTATAAATATTAATCCAAATGAATTTATCTTAAGGGTGAAGTGATTGGTGTTAGAATATTGGATCAAATGTGAGAGAGATGAGAGGGTTAAGTGGTCAGTGTAAAGAAAGGTTCACAGGTGAACTGCCATTAGAGGAAACCATCCACAAAGGTAGAACAAGGTGAGAGTATGATTAGGTAGCAAGGTTTTACTTTACACAATCAGATTACATCTGTGTAGCAATTAAATTAGGTAGGTCACTTAACCCTTCTGTGTGCTTGTGTGTTTGCAGTTCAACGAGGAAATAGGAGTTGGGGTTTTAATGAAATTTGACATGCTCTTTCATCATTTAATCACCATGTTATGGTCCAGGAATGACCCGCGCCCACCTGCACACAGAGACATACACATTCTCACAGCTGTCCAGCCCATAGCCCTGCTGTTCCACCTCCCTACACACAGGCTGCTTGCTGGCTACTTGCATGCACACGCACACTTCCTCACAGAGGTCAGAGTGTTGAGCAGCAGGTGTTTTGATTGGACAGGTCTGCGGCCGGCTGCGTGTCCGTTTGGCCTGCGCTCCCTCACCTATCATATTCCGCCAGGCGGATAAAGAGCGACAGATTAACAGGGAGGCAGGCACAGTCCTGCCAGCACACCAGTGACCACCTCCCCACCAGTTCATATGCTATTATCTTCCCAGTCAGTGACTTAGCCCAGGAGAATTGTGTAATGGTTAGACAGGCCAGCAGATGATCTGAGTCAGCATGTTGCCACGCTGCTGCTGTGAGACACTGAATTCCCAGTTAGTTTAAGACTGCCAATTCTGGCAAAAGAGCAACACAAGATTTTATGAATAGATATTATCTATAAAGCGTTATAAACATTAACATGTAAAGGAAGCTCTTGGTATAATGTTAATTTTACTTACCTTTATTTAAAGTGTTTTATGAAAACTGTTGTTGATGAGCGCTGGAGTGAAGACTCGTTTCTATTTTTTTCCTTTTACTTCAGGCATAAATTTAGTTATGTTTACAAGAAATAAAGAGCTAAAACTGAAGTGATGAATATATTTCTCTGAAGTTTTCACAGCTGCAGTTTTAAATCCTTTCAGTAATCACACAACACAAACCATCCAATTAGTGTTCACAAAGAAAGATTTACTCTGAAAACAAAACAGTAAATCAGTGCTATAATCATCCATTATACATCATTTCAAACTTGTCAGATCTGTGGTTTAAAAAGTGTTTTGAACAGGAAGGGATTTTCATACCATTTTTATTCACAGGGATAAGTCATTAAGAACAAATTTCAATTCACAGGCAGGCATAATTATAATTCTTTGTTTTCTCTTCCCTCCTGCTGTGATCAGCCAAGGTTTGTAGTTGCCATGGTGAAATAATAGGACAAACTCAAATCCCTCTGGTTTATCATGCAGCTGTCGCCGTACTTTTTGACCTTGAGGACTTGCATAAATGGAACAGAACACAGTTTCTTCTTAGGAAGCCAAGTGACAAAACTAAATAATTATGTGAAGAAAACAGCTTTGAGCAGCACTTAATTGAAAATGTAATTGACAGATATGAACGAACATGCAGAGTGTGGATCACTGTGAAAATTATGTTTATGCAGGGCTGCTGTTTGGGGGTAAATTAGAGCAAAAGGCTGCGTTGATCCAAAATCTGTGACTAAATGACTCATTACAAAATATTCCTTAAATATGCTACTTTTAAGCATTTCTTGAGATTGATATTATTGAGAATTACATTTTTTTTCTATGACTTGAGGTGCTTTGAATTTTTTTTTAATGGCGGCTGTCTCTTATTCCCAGGTGCTGGTACCGAAAAGGGCTGATTTCAAAGGAAAGATGATTGAAGTAGACATCTACGAAGCAGGGAAGCACTTTATGAAGGGGCGACCAGTAGAAGACAGCAAGCCTTTCACTCCTTCTATTGCAGAGCCTCTTCAGAAAGGAGAAGTGTCTGGTCTGTTGCAGGTACGCACGAGGATCCACACACAATCCATATATTTAAAATGCCTCCTTCCCAAGTGCTTGCTGCAACACAATCAAATAATATCACACAAGCGCATACTTGAAAAAACTAGAAAGATTTTATTTATGAAGTGGTCGGCCATACTGAGCTGTTGAAGAGGTTGTCATTCAATTTGAAAGATCAATAGTTGGAATCTTCCCCTCTATATAGCTGCTTCTCCACTGTCTAGCTGGTTCATTTCTGGTTCGATCCGAGCCCAGTTTGAAGCGTCTCCATTACGGTCTGCTCCTCACTAATGGAGGCGCGAATATGGGTGTATCGTGAGCGGGCAGCAGTAGTGGTCAATGCACCGATGATGTTTGCAGTGACACTCAGTGAAAGAGTATATTGAGGTTCTGGTTTTGATGGACTCAAATAAGCTCCGATATTTTATTTTGTCGAAATTCATTGCTGGCCCAAACATGATAAAAATTCAGTTTAGATGCATAGTTTGCTACATGCACAGATCTATCTGTAATGCGACACTTTATTATTATTTTTCTTTTAATGTGCAGCCTATGTATTTAGGGAATCCAGTCAAAAAAAAATTACACCAATATCCACACATAAACATTTTGGAAAAAAAACAACAAAAAATACAAAGAATATAATACGCAACACACCGAGATAATGATATGAATTTCTAATGTTTCACACTGGCTGGTGCAAAACGATGTACGTACATAGTTTCTTTGGTCTTTAGCAAACAAGTAAGGTGTGAATACATGTGTCCTTACTTTAAAACTTCACCTGTGAAGTTTGTGAGGAAGCAGCATTGTATCATCCATGAGATAAGTAATTTTAGATAAGCTGTTGCTGGCTAAACTGTTCACTATCTGCCTTTCACCTCACACACACAGCAGCACAATAAAAAAAACATGTTAATGTATCTGTTTCACTGCATGTTATTTTTCACTCTGACTAGCTGTAGCTTATAGCTTAGGACATGGAGCCACTGAGCAGAATATGATACACTTTCTAATTTCACACTCCATCAGCCTTTACTTCCAGACAGAGAGGGAGGGGGAGAAAGGTACAGACATGAGAGGGAGAGGGGGCATGGATGATGAGGAAAGCAAGCAGAGAAAAGAATGGGTCACAGAGAATGGAAATAAATAGAAAAGGCAAAAGGGAAGGTTGCATATCAAGCCAAGCAACGTGTCACTCAGCATTAAAAAGTTCAGCAATGGAGACTAAAGCCAGTCGGACCGTGATGTGTTCAGACTGTCCAACACTCACTCATATTTACAGGATCTCTTGTGCTCACATTCCTTCTACAAGCAGCCTGTCCCTGATGTTAATTCAACAACCTCATTTTTATACATTCATCATTATGCTTCAGTTGTTGTTTAGAACATTTCTCTTAAATGTTCTATTATTCTAATTGATGAAGAAATGGATCTGTAGTTATTGTTTGCGATGTGCTTGGTTTAGCCTGTAAAACACAGAAACAACAGAACCTAATGAAATTGCATTATAGCTTAAAATATGAGCTCATAAAAAGTATCCAAATGAGAAAAGTCTTAAAAAGACCAAATAGTAAACCTCGGTTAATTCAGAAACTAGTGCCAGGGGAGGGATAGGTTTGTTTTCATTTCCTAATATTCCCCAACTCATAAAAATATATTGATTCTTGCCTATTCTGTCCACAGTATGTGTTATAGCCAGCTAGATTTATTAGTTTTCCTCCAAAGATGCTATGACTGATCTGTAATTCATGGTTCTTATGACCTCCATTGGCTGTTGTTAATGGTTGTGCAATAAGTGACCTAATGATGTGGAAACATAGCAGTATCTGCAAGCTGCTCACACCATTGTCAAGCTTCCTAGTAAATGTAATATTTCTCACAGCAGCACAATCACAGCCTCTGTGGAATTATCAGGACTTAAATAAAAACTTTATGATAATTTTGTTTTTTACTCATTGTAATTTCCAGCTGAATCTTTTTTATAACAAGACAGGCGTTTAATGCAGTGATCAAGATTATGTGCCCACTTTGTGAGGAGCTAATACCAATTTCAATCTATCCAGATTTGTCTTTATGAGCAATAACAATCTATGAATATTTTCTCATCTTACTAAAATTAGCAGTCATTTAATAATTGTACAATGAGTAGAGCAACATAGTATTAATTATTAATACTGTTCAGTTCAGTTTATTTACAATACGTTTTTTTTTTAAACAAATGTAAAACAATTACGCAAGTAACATTTTATGCTGTTTACACCATGTCATATTCTATTAGTGAGGCTTGCGTTATTAATTTTCTTTTGGTTATATCTTATATGTTTGGTTTTTTTAGCTTTCACTCTGTATACCTTCTGGTTTAGTTGTTTCATTAATTCATGCTATTTGTGTGTTATATAAATAAGATATAACAATGTCCTTGAAATAACTGTCATTGTTTGGATTCTGTGAGGAGAATCAATTCTTACCTTAACTAAGACATGTAAATGACTGACAACGTTATGTTCATTAAAAGTTCCCTGGTTCCGCTACCTCAATGGTTCTAATGCTATAAATCCAGTACACAAACTTCAAAGTTTGTTGTGCAATTGTTTTTGCCAACTTTGCTTGGTTTGTCATTTCTAATCCTTTAGTCTTTATATAGTTTGTATAATTTATTGAAGTTGACACAAATAAGTGTGAAAAATGGAATAATTTGGTGTAAGACGAGAAAAAGCTTTTTTGCACCACATTTGCACAATTTTCGCTTGTTTAGAACCACTCTAGAGAACGTGATAAATGGGATCCCAAAAGTGCACATCTGTGAAGAGTGTGAGCTTGATGAACCCTAGTCTCTCAGTTGTTTAACACATGTTCACTTGGCATGTTGACATTCAAGACTCCAGAGGCCAGTGTGTTCTTCCTTAAATTGGATAATCACTTCTAACCTTCTACCTCGGCACATTCAACTAGCATCCTTTACACTACTGCCAGATGTTTATCTAAGCTTTTGGGATGGATGGAGAATTTTGATTTGCCATGTTAAAACTGTTGTAGCAATTAACTGTGTCAAATTGTTAGGCCTACTGTACAACGGTATACATTGCATACTTCACAATGTTCTTTAGAGCAGCTTTAACTGTGTATTGTTCAAGTTGATAATTGTCCAGTGGTAAATAACAGATTATTTTTAATGAACGTGTCCTAGCCCATCTGACCTTTCTCTGACTTGCTTATTACCCTGCATAGTTCTGTCTCAGAATACTTACTTTTAAGAACCCTTGTGAATGACAGTGTGAACGCATATAAAGTGTGATATTCACCTTCATGTCTTATAGAAAGACCTGTAATAGAAGCTTTTTGCAGTAGTCAACAAGAAAATGAAGGATAGAGCACTAGAAAAAGAGACAGGCGGGTGTATAAAGGCAGTCTTCACTTTGCCATTTTACCTCGAATGCAGAGGAGCAATGCAAGAGTGTGAGAAAAGCAGTGGTGTATAAGTGGGTGATTTGGTAGGCTGAAAGATGGTCTGTGGTCTTTAATGTGTGTGTGTCAGAAAAGAAGCAAAGTGAAAGATCTGTCATCTCAGAAGTAGATAGAGATATGATTACATACCAGCCAACATCCACAGTGATGTGTGTGGGAGTGGAGCAGTATGGTCGAAATATGGATAGAGTTTTCCTTAGAAGTAGAGAATGAGGACTGCGAATGTATGGACCTTGGGGAAGACAGCAACATAAGCAGATGATAACATATGACTTGAGAGGTGCAGTGCAAATAACTGATAGATGAACAGTTAAAAAGCTGCATGTTTGAAAATACCAGCAATACAATAGCACAGGGGAGACATATTATTAGTGTGCTGATATCACAGAGTGATAATGTGCTGGAGATTTTCTAGTTAATGATGCAATGAAAGCTTTACAGAACGGTGAAGATCTCTACATTTGTTTGTAATGTTTATTATAATTGAGCCTCGTGCTATTCTTTAGCATAAATATGAGCAGAAAAAGTAACCCTGAATTTACTCTGAGGTATAAATTAGTTTGCTTCTTTAGATATATTGTCATGTGAAATTGCAACTTGTCCGTGACATGACAGCTATATTAATTACCCTTTATGATTTTGCCAGTGCATTTCAGAAAAGAAAGACCCTGCTCTTCCTGAGAGATAAATGGCTTTTATTGGCCTGGGTGGATTCTTCCTCATCTGTCCTCTGTTTCTGTCTTTCACTCTCCTCCTGTCTGTTAGTCCTTCATTCACAGAGACAGCACTTCAGGCAGGGGGTGAAGGGCAGTAAATGAATCTTTTCGGTGGGACACAATAGTAGAGAAGGCACTCGCCATCATGGCGAAGGACAGAAAAGAGAAAACTCCTTCACCTGTTCACATCCTGAGATTAAATTAAATGATAGAAGAGGGAGGCCAAAAAATGAATCAAGAATGAAGGACAGTGACTGAAGTAGATGGAGAGATGAGAAGACAGCCAGGCAGCTTGGAAGCCATCTAATAATCAACTCTTTTCAAAGCATACTTCTTCAAGAAGACCTAGGGAATCACTGGGGAAAAAAATGGTTCTGATCTTGCAGAGGAGACCAAACCCACAGTTCATGCCAAACGCAGCATAACAAAAGAAAAGGGCTTGAAAGTTTACTGGGAAAGACCAACACTCATGACCGGCCTCAAAAGGACTGGATAGGACAAGTTGAAAAGGTAATTCAAGTGTTGAATTTGATGGACTGTCTTCCTACTTTCGTTCTGAGCGAGAGTTGCTATTTTTTTTTATTTGTTTGTTTCTTTAAGTGCCTTTAAAGAAATGCACTTTCTTTATATGTGCATTTGTCCTATGGTAAAGGACAAATGCCTTTAAAGAAATGCACTTTCTTTATATGTGCATTTGTCCTATGGTAAAGGACATAGGACAAAACAGATTTTAAATGTTTAGGATCAACAAGGAGCTTATTTGCACTTCATTATATGAACATCAACATGTGGATATAGTTTTTAAATGGAGCTTTTACTCTTGCTTCAAAAAATATTTGTCTCAACAATCACCATAATTTAAATTAAAACAGGTAAAGTCCCATTCTTTACTAGTTACTGCAAAATACAAAGGAAATATATTCTTAAAGACAACAGCTTGTCTTTAAGAAGCCCTCCCATCTTCCTCTTTTTACCTGTGGTAATTTCGCTTGGTAGACCTCATTACATCTGTAAATGACACCTGTCAACATACACAACCAATGAAATAACAACCTCCTCACTATGGGCAAGAACAAAGGGTTGTCTAAAGACACCAGGGACAAAACTTTATTCATGCACAAGACTGGGAAGGACTAGAGAGCAATAAGAAAACAGCCAAGTAAGAAGGCAACAACTGTTAGAAAATGGAAGAAACTCAAGATGACTTGGTCTGTCTCGGACTGCTGCTCCATGCAAGATCTCACCTTTAGGAGTATCAACGAAAGCATGAGGCAGCAACCTTAACCCTCAGAGCATTAAAGATGGACCGTGCCTGGGTTTTTCAAGATGACCCAAATCACAGCCAGGGTAAATAATGAGTGGCTCCGTTAGAAGCATTTGGAGATCGTGAAATGGCCAAGCTGGATCTGGGGAATCTCTGCATGGGAAATCGGTCCAAAATCCCTGCTGCAGTTCATCAAACCTGGTCAAAAACTACAGGAAAGCTTTTGTAATTTCAGATATAAAAAAAAATGGATGTGAACTTTAGTGGTCGAATTTACATTTTTAAGTTGCATATTTAAGTTTGGAAAAGTATTACACTTAGAAAACAAAGTTATAAAAAACTTTGAGAACCCTTTGACACTGAAAGTGGTGCACCTTTGTGCATAACTCCACAATCTTAATAGAGATAAGATGGACCCCCCGCCTCTTCTCCAAGCACAGCTTCTAAGTGCATAAAACATGGATGCGGTCAGTGTATTACCGTCCAGCAAAGATTCCTGATTTCTTGCACTTTGCATCATATATTATACACAAACACTGACTGAAAATAAGTTAGTATATTGTTTAAACTAATCACATACACACGTTGAGATCCTTGTACATGCAGCTTTTATAAAGATACACCCCGATGCGGCCCCCCTGGTGTGCCTGGCAGAATCCGACCTGCCTAAGGCTGTATGCAGCACATAAAGACAATACACAAGCTTGCCTGAAGCACACAATGAAGCTTTTTCAAAATCTCTGTGAACATGCAACTGTTATGGATTGTTGCTGTGATGTTGCGTTATTCTCAAATATATTGTCAGGACCGTGAAAAAAATCAAAGATTATGTTGCCTTTCTGGTTGAGATACAATTAATCCTCTCAATTCTATTTTTAAACTGTTTGTGCTCAAAACTGCAAAAGGTTGTGCTTAGTCTTTGAATGTTTGTTTACCCAAACAGCAGGAAAAAAATTGTCTTATCAGAACAGCAGGCAGAGTTATTTTAAGGGTTTCATTTAGCATGTCAAAGCATATTACATGACCTGCACTTCTGAACCAGAGTCACAGTAACCGGGATAAATGTTATGCCATCCGAGTATCAGTCAGCTCTATTTTCAGAAATATTACCCAACATGTCGAAAAGCATTAGAAAGGCTCATTCTGTTACGTATATTTTGAATGTCAGAGGGGCTTTAAATTTCTCTTTAAATGAGCTTGCAAACCTAAAATGAAACATCCAAATTAGAGGGAGTTTAGTAAATGACTGTCAAAATCCTTGATATTAAATGCATTGAGCTATTTTCTAATCAGGCTTTATTATTGGCCTGCTAAAAAAAAATCTCCTTTTAGATAAATCCTTTATCAAGACTCAAAATTGTTTTCTATTGGCTTTCAAATAGAAAGCCAATAGCCAACAGGCATATATTTTTCTCAATTTTGTTTTGGTTTAGGTTTATTGTTTATATGTAGTTGCTATGGCTACAGTCAGTGATTTTTGTCACTGCGTAGAAAAAGTTACGTGTATTCTGCTTGATGTATGATGGCACAGTGTGGTTCTCTGCTCAGCTGGTTGAATATTAATTAAACCAAATAAAATTAAATGGGAAATAATGTGTCATTATTATCCTTTTAAAATTAACGCATAAAAATGTAATGATTTTTTTTACACTATCAGTAAAACTGACAATGAAAAGCATAGAGCAACAATGTAATGTTTCAAATCACAGCATATTCATGTATTGAAATGGTTGAGTCTTGTCCAAACCAATATCTGTTGTAGGAATTGAGAGTTGATGTTCATAAATGTTCTCAATGGCAACAAATGCATCACACACTTTTCAGATTTCTAGTTTGTGAAAAGAATTCAAAGTCCTGTATTCTTTTTTTCTTCTAGTACACGATCATGCATTATTTTCCTATGGTCTAAGACATAAATTCCTAACAAAGTATATTGAAGTTTGTTGTTATAATGCAAGAAAATGGGGAGGAAAGTTCAAAGGGCGTGACCAATACTCGACATATTGTATAGAATCAGTTTATTTTCACATTAAATTAAATTCCTTTGATTTTTATGTTATATCTTACATGCTTATGCTCTGGATTGATTATTTCTTATTAATATTATTCTATATTTATTATGGATACATGCCAAACTAATGTATTTGAGTACTGGTACGACTCAAGCAAAATAAGGAACCAACAGGCGCTGAGCTGAAATCACACTCCAGGGGAGAGGAGATTTGTATGTGCTGCAGAGGATCAGTTCTGTAGATTACAAGCCTTAAAAAGGATGAACTCAATTTAGAGCCCACATCAGTGTTTTCTCAGAGTACCAGGAGCTGACACTTCTTCATCAGCTGCTCAGGGGGAGGCTTTTTGAACAAGTGTCATGGACTCTGCATCAGTTCTCAAGTCTGTTTTGGGTTTGAAGATTTGCTGACAAACGATTCAGCAGGGAGTCACTGTCCCATCATGTTTACCTTTTGGTGCTTTTTCTCTTTTGCGCAGGCTGAGGTTTATCACTTACTTTGTTTTTTTAACATATAGTTTATACTTTTGTGTCCTCTCAAAGTTTATGTATAATTTATCCAGATATCTACAAATCTTATACCCATGGCATGTGTCCCCAAGTATTAATAATGTGCTTGAAGACATCTTGACTTTCCTTTAATGGCACAGTTGAGACCAAAATTGTCCGTAACATTCTTTTTATTTTGCAATGTGTTGATGCAAATTATTCTTCTAACTGGAATTTTGTGATCCAAAATCCAGAAATCGAATTTACTGACATTGACATAGAGTGGTAGACAGGAGGCCTTCCTCATTAATGACTTAAAACTCAACATAAATTGTCAAAATATCAGTGTAAAAATAATATCAACAAATTTTCCACTGATTGAGAAAAGGTATAAATGCATTTTTCAGATTCAGTTTAACAAAATGTCAATAAATTCAAATATTAAAAACCCTTCGCCTCCATTCAATTCTGAAATAATGCAATCAGATTAAGCTAGTCTTGAATGTTGATGATGAAATTTCCAGTTATGTTGCATAAAACATCTCCTTTCATGCATTTTTGCTTACCTAGATTTGCTCACTGAAATGTAAACCCAGGCATGAACATGAATATCTTGTTTGTTCCTATTTAATTAAATATTTCACTCTGATGCAAAAAGACGTGACATGCAATGTTCTGTAATATTGTTGTCCCTCCCACTGGGGCTATTTTCTAATTTTATGTTTTTGCCACATTATATTTCTACTTTCTATGATATTCTAAAATGATTTTTTTCTTATATTATGCTTTGCAAAAACTCTAAAAAAAAAAATAAGTAGCAAACATTTTAATAATACACTTTGTGGGAAACATTGTGTTTTTAGGATAATGCTTGAGCGATAAAGTTTGACGGTTTAGATTGGCTGAAGTTGAAGACGACCGAAAAATGCCCGTCTCCATCACTGCTTGTTTTTGTTTTTGATCGCTTTATGTTCAGTCTAATGGCTAGATATAATATTCTATATTGAATTTGTCTCTACTGTCCTTCTGCTCATTAACTGTAGCTCCAGCTCACAGAGTGATCGTCATTTTGGCTTTGTTGCATGAGCCATGACTAAAGAGGCTGCTGCAGTATCCATTTACATGCACACACACACACACTTGTCCATGGTTTTTGTGTGTCAAGAGCAACAGTGACAGCTGGTGAGGATCATGTGAGAAACATGACCACTGTGCATTATCCTCTGGCTCCAGTGAAGTGCTGTAAAATGTCAGTATATTAGTGAAAGATACACTCATTCCTGAAAGGTACACATGTGGAATGAGAACAGGAGAGGATTTTTTTCTTGTTTTTAAGAGACAGAAAGACATTTGAGAGAGCTAGAGCTTTCAGGGAAAGTTTCTTGCTGTGTTTGCCAGTCTGGTACCCCTAGTGTAGTGTTAGATGATTTTCAGGGGGGATTATTTTGGTCTGTTCCACCGCTGTGAGCAGAGAGACAGAAAATATTCACCACTGGCACACACACACACTCGATGATGCTGCCTTCCTTTCTCACAGACAAATGCACAAACTCAGCATGCCAGCTAGCAGGTGGTGAACTATCACTGAAAGCCACATCTCTCATTTTTCCTCTGCTCCCCTTTCTTCCTCTCCTTATTTCGTCTCTTTTTCTACGCCCCTCTCCTCCCATCTCTTCCCACTGTGCTGACACGCACCTACTGGCACTTGGATTTTCACTTATCCTCCATAGTAGTAATAGATTTTAGACTGTACTATTCAGTGAGTCTCCAGGCACCCTGTTGTTAAAAGACACCTGCAGTGAAACAGATAAATAAAAGCATCAAGAAGAAGGTAGAGTATTGAGCCTGTCAGCAAGAAGAAGGATAATAGTTTAGTTTCTCAACTTTCTAATTATTAGTACTATGCTCTCTACAACTCTTTATTATTATTATTTAATATTTTTTAATCAAAATATTCATTTTGGACTTTTCCTAAGAGGAGTAACTGGACTGAACTCCAAATTTGGATAATTAATTTACCTGCATCTGCTCTTATCAGAAAGCACTTAAGTTTCTTTTTTTAACTCTCCAGGCTTTCAGCCACGACTTAAAACCTAAGAACCAGTGAAAAGGTTTAGTCACAAGAACTTCTTCCACTTCTGTCATGACAATCCCTTTGAAAATTTTTCACATTTTCCTATCTGAAAGCACCTGGTAGTTTTCCAAACATTTTTCACAACAAAAAAACCCGATATCACGTTTCCATGAGACATCCCAGTTCAAATCCTGACGTTAGAAAAAAGTTGATGTGTCACCCAGAATCACGTTACTGACTCTCTGTCCGTGGATGTGTCACTAAGGCAGTGGTGGTCATAGAATCCATCCGCTATTGTGCAACGTAACAGAGGGAAGCATTCATAATGAAGCTGTGAAAGGAGGAGCGGGTGACAGGGTGGCGTTTGTAACCATAAGTGAGAACGAGGAAAACAGAAGAAATGTCAAGGATAGCGAGACAGAGAGCAGACGCTGAGCAGCTGCTCGGACATCCAGCCATGTGCATGCAACACGTGCAGGTGTGCTCAGCTACATGCTGATACAGACTCCACATACCAGCTGGTGTTGAATAGAGGTTCATAAACCAGGTTTGCCCCTTCTCTATGATAGTTCACACAGTAAGTTTATATGAAAGAAATACTGCACATGTCAGGAGGATTTTCAAGTTTTCTGTTGATGAAGAATATTTTTCATGTCTTTACACTTTCTATTAATTAATCTTTGTTGCTATTTGCACATCCATGCTGATATTTTCAGTCCTTTTTTTTAGATTTCTTGTAAATCGTCTTATTGTTTTCTATGCACAAATATACACATCTTGTGGATTTTTTTCATTATCCGATTCAGATTTCTAGCTTTTGATCTGTGGGCTATTTTCAGTATTACAGTATTATTGTTAGGTTGTAAATTTTGTCTTTTTTATGTTATTTCTTTATCTTAGTTTTATATTCATGCTTCCTTTTACCTTTAACTTGCTCTTGGTACTTTTGATTATCCCACCGTGGGGCAATAAAGGATATTTCTGTTATCTCTATATACAGGTTTCATATCGAGATATAAAACCTGATTTGTTGTAAATCAGAATAAATTCTGATATTATACTTTGTTGTTGTGCATATTTATATCTTCAAATGAGTAAAAGATTTATTTGAATATTTGAACTTTAAAATTTAGAAAAAGTTCTTCAATATAATGGATGCATTTTAATGACTGGAAAAGGTATTTATGTATTTTGAACTTGTTTATACATCCTATAGCCACAAACTTAAATGTTTAGAGATTTGAAATGTATAAGAAAATAATAAGTGATTACTATTATTCAGCCACTAACTCAATATGTTGTAGAATCACCTATGCCTGCAAATTGTATGCCTCTAGCAGGTTTGCACATGTGCTAGGTTTTCATATTGTTCTTTTCAAAAAGTTGAGTCAGATTGGATGGAGAGGATCTGTGAACATGCAACATTTCTTTCCATAGATTCAATTGGATTTAGGTCTAAACTTGTCCTTGAAACCCCTGACATATAAAGATGTTTTGATCCAAACCACTGTAGCTCTGGCTGTATGTTTTGGTTCATCGTTCTTCTGAAAGGCCAACCTTCATACACCAGTTTATCATTTTCACAGCATAAGAAGTGTGTTTGTTTTTTCTGGAATTGCATGTGGTTTTATTCCAACCATCGTCCCTTGAACTCTGACCAGCTCTGCTGCTTCTTCTGAAGAGAAGCATTGTTCAAAATGACATGGAGTGTTAGATTTCTGCTGCACACAGCATTGTGTATGAAGGTTAAATCCTTTGTTTTGTTTTTATCTGACCAAACACCTTCTTCCCTTTTATCATTTAAAAGGCTTACAAGAAATCTCAAGATTCGTAGAGCGCATCATTAATAGTTGCCATGTCCACAAATTCTCCCTTTTGAGTGGCTGAATCTCTGATCAATGTATTTCCCTGCATTGCTCATTCTTGTCTAAACATTTTTGACCCAAAAACATGGAAGGAAAAAGATGTCTCTTTTTTTCCCCCTCCCACATCATATTCATGCATTGCTTTGAGCAGGTCTTGCAGATAAAATCAAAATTCTTTTTGAAATATAAATTTAATCATTTAATACTTAATATCTTATTTAAAACATCATGAAGAAATTGAATTGAAAAATGTGATGGATAAGAAAGCAGAGAGGGATTAAGCGAGTCGACCCCTTCGGGTGGGTATCAGTCAAGCCTCCCACAATCAACTCTACAGTAAACTTAAAGGCTATTCTGGATATCTGGATCAATTCCTCAATACTACTGTGCATAATTTACCATATTGAAATGCCATTTTACCAACTGTCATCCAGGAAATATCCAGAAGGCACCTCAAAGTAATCCACATTGATTTCCACTCCACCCAAACATGTTATGTGTCAGTGCTCTCATCCAATTTGTTTAATGCTCCGACCAAAATGATCACATCCTGTGCAGATTTTTTTATTTATTTCGTAATCACCTGGCAGAGCTTTAGCTGTCGCCGCAGGTTTCCACTTTAATACCAATAGCTGAAATTAAATAACGTCTAATCAGACATAATAATGAAGAGGGTGTGAGGCTTAAAAGCAGGAACTGTAATAAACATAGTAACTGAATCATTTAAACACAACCTATACTTGCAAACTGTTTTGGGTTTGCATGACTAATTATTAGTGACTGACCAGGTATTTAATAGCCTCAAGCCACAACAGTCACTGTGGTGGCTGCACTCGGAAATCTCAAGTTCAGCCTAATGTAACATAAACTGTCTTTTTTTCTTTTGGCTGTAACGAAGTGCAAAATAACTTTTTTCATCCTCCGAGCTTCCCTAACTGCCTCACCATCCACCCCCTCATCATCCTTTATTCAATAGACAGCACTCTGCTGTAATCAGATCAGTGTAAAACTGCATTAACTGCGAACACAGATGTAATTGAAATGCACTCATTTGCATAAGCAAATGGCTGCTTTCACGATCGCTTTCATTTAGGAAATATTGAGAGAAGCTCTTCATAAAAAAAAAGATTCATTCTGTTGTCATAATCATAAAAGAGAGTTAGTTTTAGAGAGGAAACAGATGTTAAAATTGGGAAGGTGGGAAGTATGAGGACCCAGCAAGTATGAGTTCTCTAATATTGCATTACTATATCATTGAATTCTAATATAAAGTGGATTATTGGATGCATTTCTAAATGTAAATAATGATTAAAAGCCAGTATTTATAAAGAGCAGAGTTCTGCCTGTTCTTATAATTCAAAGAAATATGATTGAACTAATTTGTTCGGTAAACTTCCAATATGCAGGCCCTTGTAAACCTACTCATATTAATAACACTGCAATAACAGCTTTAAAATGCACATAAAATCATAAGAAGACTATTTTGTATTTTATTCTAGGAGCTATTTTTTTCAATTAAATGGTTCTTCTAAATAGTACATTTTTCAGAAGTCAATATTTAGTTTGTTTTTTGTGTGTGTCTTTCAGTGTTTTTGTGGTTTATGTAAAAAATAAGAATAAGACTTTGATTAAAAAAACAAAAAACATTTAGTTTTAACAATCAAAGTCGACCACGATTATTTGTTTTTTAATGGAGGAAGTTAACTCGAATGTTGTATGACAACCAGCATATGAGCAGACTGGTTTCTCCTCACACTGATGTTGACAAAAAAAGTTGTCTTGCTTCCTTCAGCAGTCCAGAAACATTACTGTTACTTTAACTAGTCTCCTTAAATTGCCCAAAGAGATAAAAGACAAACTTTGGCTTTTAGATATAAAGGGTTAGAATTAACTTGGTGATTTTTACATATCCACACCAATAATGCAAGTGACTGTACTGTACCTTTAAATAACACGCCCAGTCTTCCTCCTCTCTTCTTAACAGTTCATCTTTCGTCTCTAATCATTCTTTTCCATCGCTCACTGGATGGCATCTTAGGACTGCACTGGAACATTTAGACTAAACAAAGATGCCGCTTAATTTGTGAATGTGGCTAGCTGATTGTAAACATGAGTAGCAGATACCCTTTGCTTACGAGTTGCATTGATCTGTGTCAGAGTGAGACAAGAAGCAGGGCTGTTGTGTGTATGTCAGTGTGTTAGCACATGTCAGAAGGATATTGCACAGGATGTTGAAATTCAGTTATCTAAAATGAGTTCCCAGTTGACCGCTGTATTTACCTAATGAGCAGGAAGACTGAGGCTGTGCAGCTCATATTAGTGGTACCTTATCTAGCATTCAGTTTGATTACTGTCAGGTCAATATCTGAAGCTGCTATAGGAATCTTTATCTCTTTGAAGAGGGGAGCAATCAGCAACACTCCCTATCAAGAAGCCAGTAAAGTAGCAAATTTCAAAGATAAATGTGTGTGTTTCTCTCCACAGGAACATATAGCCAATGGAGTCAAAGAAGCTGCTTCTGTGCCACCTGACTCTGCGCTCCTGGTCGGCTCCTACAGTCTGGACAGAGAACTGCTGAAGAAACTGGGGATTTGCATTGGACTAGCAGCCGCCATCTTGGCCTTTATTATTGAGAAGCTCTATTAAATATACTGAATCAAGAAAAGGTCAGAAAAACAACAAGTTTGAAGTCTGAGAAGATGTTTTATTTAAGCAGGTTTGGCACAGGCTTTGTGTTTTTGATTGGAAACAACTGCATCAAAGCTTTTTGTCTTTGTTCACTTATTGCATCCTGAAGATTTTTAATGCTTTGTCGCCATTTTACTGAGGAAATGAGTGAGACTCTTGGTCCTTTTACATTCATTTCAGAGTATGCATTTTTACAACCTAGACATAATATATTTTTAGAGCTGCAATATAAATCTCATTCAGGTTGTTTTGCAAATTTACTTGTGGCTCAAAATATAGATTTTTTGTTTCCTTCAGTAAAACAATAAAAATAAACCTGTTATATACATGTTGTTTAAAATGGGTTGTTTATAATAGTTTCCTGCCAGTTTATTTCTGCCAGACACATTCATAATAATTAGTTTTATTCTGTACACCCTGATCTTCTTTGCTCTCTACAGAAGAGCAGTTTAAATTGCTCTCTATCTGTAATTGTGTTTTGCTGATGTTCACCTTTGAGATTTATATTTCTACCTCAGCACGGTTCTGTTTGCCCTTTTTCCCCCTTTCTTTCCACCATCATTATACTTATTTATAATCCTGCAATAAAATCAAAGTTATTAATATTCTGAATAATTGATGGTACAATTAGATCATAATTCACTTAGGGAACAAAATGTTGATACCCAGCAGAAAAATCTCAACGCATAAATGAAATAAAATCAAATTATCTGTGATTTTTGATACGTATTTGGTAAACATGCATTGAAGCAGGTGAAAACCTGCATAATACTTTAAAAAATTACTTGTACACCCTGATATTTTGTCACATTTTGTATTTTTGTTTCAATACAAACGTACTTCACTCTTATTAGAGAACCACAAGTAACTGTCCCAACTACACACTACTTTGTTTTGGTCTGTCATAAAATACACATAAAACCAACTTAATTCCATATTTGGGGAAATAAGTAAAAGTTCAGGGAACACAAATGCTTGTTTAAATCCTCACTTGCATGTATAGGTAATTGTTTTTTCCCCCACAACTGTAACATCCAAAATCCTCTAATAAAGGTCAAAATCAGTTTATTCTAAGTAAAACTGTCAAAGTATTGATTGATTTACTGACTCACTGAATTATTGATTGTCTAGTTGCTGTCATAGATCAAGTCTGCTTGTGGTGCTGCCTGCTGTCTGTTCTGAGATACAAATATCCCAACACAAGCTGTGGAATCCCATCAGTTAATAATGCATGCCCCAATTTCTGCTGTACTGCACAGCATCTATTCTTTGTGCCGTTGTCTGTCTGCGCGCACAAACTTCTGTCCTCTCCTCACATCCAAGCAGGTGAGACGTTGAGCTTGTCTGTCTGCGAGCGGATCTGGCTGCTCATCCCTGCACAGTGTGATCTGGTGGTTTATTTAAGTTCGTCTGATGATTCATTTAGTCAAAAATCTGAGAGCATGTAGAGATGACACACCAGTCACAGAGTCCTCTCTTCATGTTTGCCGTTTTTATGCACACTTTGTTTATCTCAAGTTAGTAAATCAGGCTTGCCGTACATTCAGTAAACAGATATATGCATGTTTTCAAGCTTTTTTCTTCCTTCCTGCATGTTTTTCTCTCTTCCACAAACACATTTACTCGCATCACAGTGAAGCTCTGGGTTATATAGGCAAATGACGCACAAAGTTTCACACTAACACGGGCGCCCAATCAAACGTTGCATGTTGCACAGGCTGACACGCGGTTCTTGTTTTGTTTGAGCAAATGATTTGTGCAGCAGTGAAGCTCGTTACATCCATCCTGCGGCGCCTTACATTATCCCACAGCTCTCCATACAGCTCCTTTGATGCTTTGTAAGCACATTTTTCTGCCTCTCTGCGTGTCAGTTATACTGCATTGTTCTCTAGTGAAATATGGATGCAACAGCACCCCCTTATATTTGGGAGATCATCGCTTACTTTGAAATATTGAGGCAGGAGCCGTCGAGAGGAGATCATTACTCAATTTGTATCATCCACTTGAGTTGCTGCTAATAAAAGCAGGAGTTGTGGATTCTCGTCTTGTTGGCAGCTGTTGTCAATTTGTCACCTGTGAAGTGGTGTGAAACTTTAGATGTGGGGAAAAATTAAAAGTAGGTGGATCATTAAGTGGTTTTCCTACCTTCTTCCTCGTTTATTTTGCCCTCTAATCGAAATTAATTCAAATTTTAAAAGTGGTAAAGTTAGATTGGTTAGAACAGATAATTACGCTAACAGGGAAAACATTTTAGGGTGTTTTTTTCAGGAGCTAAGATAAAATGCATAGCTCAAGCTAGAAGAGCTACAAATTTACCTTCTAAATATACCAGCTGATTTTAAAGATTGAAATAGTTTTTTTTTTTTAACTGAAATATTTTAGACCATCATAGTTATTGAAAGATTAAAATCATAGTTACATGGTCAATAGAAAGAGACTAAGACCTGCCCGTTTGCTTACGTCTGTCAAGCGTTACATTATGTTTGCTTTGTCAAGTATTTCTAGGCAAGTGTTATTTATAGTCAGAATATAATTTCCAGTTAACACGCTTCAAGTAAAAAGATGCCACAATTGAAAATTGAATGATCTGAGAGTCATCCTGCAATAGTTACAGTAATGTGAAACTTTCTACCATTAAGTTTCACCAGACAACAAAAATACTTTGTCTAAAATCCCTAAACAAACCACCTGAATGGCAACTTGTATGCTTATTTTCCATTTTTACTAAACCAGAGACTAATGTATCTCAACACTCTAGATATGCTAAGATTAATCAATTTTTCATTTTAATTTTACTGCATGTAAAACATAATTATACATCCATGTAATATTCCAGATTATCATTCAGAATGTGCAAAGCCCTGAAGCATTGTTCAGCTTTTTACGGTTTTTAAAACTTCTGATCGTATAACTTTGATTTGGCATGTATAAGTGTCAGCTTCTCACTCTTCAGTACTTTTCTACAGAGTATTTTTATTTACATTAATAAACTCCACAAAATTTCTGTGGATGATCTGAAGACGTTTCAAACCAGGCATCAACAAACTGAATGTCTGATGGATCCAGAGCATGCAGTGTGTTGGGAACACTGTCCACCGTACAAAGTAAACGGTTATGGCTATTATTTATCATGCATACATAATGTGAAACTTTACATAAACTGAAAAAATAATGACTTAAATCATTTTATAAAAGCTCAGCTTTATTTTCCCACAATCATACAGTTTCATGTTCAGAGGTGACATAATTTAATTCCTCTGGCGTTTTCAGTGAAATCTGAAGGAGTCTCTTTCGAGCCGATCTTCTCTTTCAGCTTCTTGTTGCCCTTTATGCTGAGACAATCCAAAGTTCAGGTCAGCTCAATTAATTTTAGATTAAACCTCAATTTCACAGATGATGACTTAGCGTCACACGAATGTGCATTCACATATTCATAAATACAAATTGATGCCTACAACAGGACTGAAGTTAGAGAAAATCTGGAGCATCTTGACACTAACTATCTGCTCACAGAGATTCTCATTAGCTGCCGTCTAAAGCTGTGACCTTTTCGTCTTTGCCTTTACAAAGTAAATTCCTCCCAATCTGCAGCATCTGTCACTGTTTCTGCTCCTTGTGTGTTTACCTAAATATGAATTATTCATTTGACTAATAGAAATCTGAACATCTTAAAGACGCTGGTGGCTTGTCTTGTGTGACAAAGAGGGGAAAAAGAGTCTGTTCCTTTACGAAGGTTTGCTGGAAACAACTGACACAATTACCGCCGTTTATCAAGCTAGCTCTAATTTATCTCAGTCAGTTTCCCCTTCTGACATTTAGCATGTTAAAATTATTTATATATTTTTTCCTCTTTGTCTCTTTTACCAGAGGTGTCACCAGCATTTACAGTATTTATAAGCCACTGAAAGCTGCAAAAAAAATTAAAGCGTCGTGCTGGACGTGCAATTAAATCTACTTTTTTTCTTTTTTTTTTATGTTCATCGCATGTATTTCATTAATTGACCCAAGATGTAGTCAGTGACAGCCATGGGCTAAATCTGAAAATTTCGTATGGGGTGTGAGTGTGTGTGTAAGGGAGGAGGCCTGCTTTGCTTCAGGGCAGACACACACAAAGCGCAGTGGACTGGCACTACCTTACAACTGGGGCCTGTTTGAGACTGTCTGTTAATAATGTGTGAGGGTCTGTGGGCATTTTCAGCAAGTCTGTCCTAATTTGCAGCTTCCACTGCGACTATTCGGCTAAGAAGGAGAGAAACAAGGACATAAGTCTGATAGTTCATCTCTTCCCGTTAACAGATCATTACTCTTGACGTTGACGTCAAGAAATGGGGAAAAACTTTGAGTTAGCTTTACACGTGAGTTATCACGTTACACGTGAAGCACGCTGGCGTTCTACATACTGGTGCATCAAATCACTGAGGAATTTTTTATTTTAGAGAATATTTCACAGAGTGAAACCCATATATTACAAGCCTTCATTTAGCTGAAAATGCAAGAAAAATATTACATAGGATAAAAAAAAAATTGTGATCATTAAATTATTGGTACCTTCCACCAAGAGAGGGCAACACAACAAGATCATTGCTGAAGAAGCTGGCTGATGACACTGATGTAAGCATATTAATGGAAAGTTGAATGGAGGGAAAAAGTGTAATGTTTAAACATCACACATCAGGATGATGTTAAACACCAAGTGTTGACTTTGATAAGCCAACAAAAAGATTTTCTTAAACTACAAAAAAAAAAAGAAAAAAACAAGACTAAGTTCGGTTTGATCTGAAAGAGTCTTTACTGGGAAGGAAAAGTAACCAAACAACGGCATGTTGCTCTGCCAAACGTGACCTATGATGCATCAGTTTTTTTAGTCCTATATTTTGTCTCATCACTAGCATCTGGTTATGTTGCTAGCGGTAATGAACCCTAAACTTTCAGGTTGCATTTGTATGTTTCTTGTGCACAAGATGTTTAAAGGTGGACAAGTGTTAAAGGAATGACATGCCTTTAACACAAGGCATGTCATCCCTTGTGTTAAACCACTCCTAAACTAGAAGCATCAGAAACGTCTTGTGTGGATAAAGTGGAAGGAAAACCAAGTTGCCACTTAGTGCTCCAAAATCACCTTCTAAGATGAAATAAAATGTTACATTTTCATTGGGAATCCAGTTCCCACTTTATGGAGGAAGAATAAAGAGAAACAACTCAAGTTGTTTAAGATCACTAATGATTTGGTTCACTCCATGAGATCAAGTCCAGATTCAATGCAGGACATTTTCCTCTTATTTTTTCATCAGGATTGCCCACCTCCCCACACTGCAAAAACCCAAAAGCTGGTTCAAATCATCAAAGATGATAGAAATAAAGGTTATGTGATGAGTCTCAACAAGTTTCACTTTAGGGTGAAAAAATATTTTTTCCAAACTGGACTTTTGTGGGAGGAAACGTTCCCTTGGTTCTATTTAACACTCAGAAATTTTGCTTGCTTGTCAATATGTGCTGCTAAGAATTTACCCAATAATCTAACAAAAAAGGCACATTTTCACTAGACTGTAGAAAGGCTCAGAAATAGTTCTTATGTTCCTTTTTAGGAAGACTATTGCTGTCCAATTTCTTGCTCATAGACCCAAGTGCACATGCTGGATGCAAATGCAAATCCACGTTGGTGTGACCAATTAATTTCTGCAATTTTGGTGACCGGCATGCTTTATTGCTTTGTGTCTTTGTACCTCCCACCTCCCCTCTCTCTCTGTCGCACACTGCCTTTTCATTACATAGGCTGAGTTCTGTTGGCTGGGTGCTCTGCACCTCAGTGCTTTCTGGTACTGAGGGGAAACTGTCTTGGCAAGCATATCCAATCCTAATCGTATAGAAGTGTGTGTGTATGTGTGTGTCTGTCTTTATGTACGCGTACACAAGCCTTAATGCCAGCTTGGCCAAGCATTTAGTTTGGTGGCCCTTGTGCCTGTATGCAGTGATTGCTGTGTTATTTTTTATCTACACACACACACACACACACACCCTATTGTCACTGCAAAGCAAACTGGGAATTCGCAGCCTGCAATGTGAGGAGGAGATTGGCTCTGCTGAGTGTCTTGGTGACTTGCCAGCTCTAGTTTGTCTTTGTGCATCAGTGTGTGCTTGTTGTTTTGTGCTTGATGGACTTACATACATCTTTGACTTAGAATGATTAGGGTTATTTGTAATACCAGTGGGGCAGACTTCTAATCTAAATAATTTAACTTCACAGCAGGAATGTTTTTTTGTTTTTTTAGAGCACCTTTAAATGAATAAAAATCAAGTTTGATTGTGATTTAGGTTTTCACCACCTTGACATCATTCATGTGAGCACTGCCACCATTTGATTCATTGCTGCAGGATGTTTTAAAAAAGTGAAAGTCACTAAGATTAAAGCATTGTCCAACACAAACCTGAAAACTACCAAATACACTTCATTCACACCAGTGTTCAACTGATTAAATGATGACAAGGGCGCAAACAATCACATGACTTACACAGAGGCTGTAAAACGATTGTTTTTCTAGCATGTTGTTGCAGCCAGCTGTACTGCAGTGATGATGCTTTTTTTTCCACATTTCCACAATGAAAAGATTTCATGAATGTTTTCTGATGGATAGAAATATGTAGGCTGTTTATGTAAAGTTACTCTTTAAGTTGCCATGTCCTTCCACCAACATAAGGGAAGTTTGCAGACACATCTGTAGCTGTAGAGCTCTTAATAGGAGGCTGGTTGCCATGGTAAACTGTCTCTATGCATTGTCAATAGATGAAGCAATGAACATATACCTAAATGTTTAATGAAAAAACATGTACATTTGTGAAGGAAACAATATTACTGTTTTATTACAACCTTTGCAGATTATTTCTGGTTTTTGATTATTATTTGACAAATGCTAAAAAACTTTTAGAATTGAGGTTATTTAAAACTGCTGCTGTCAAGATTTTCTACCATATCAACAGCTTTTATGTCACCAAGCCAAGTGCAAAGAATGAATGTTTAGTTCAACACTGTTCCCTACTTCAAAGAAAATCTGGTTTGTTCTAGCAAATGATCAGTAGGGCAAGTAGCAGAAGAGGACAAAAGGCAGTATTTTTGAAGGTGACCTAATGTGGGTTGTAAATTTCTGATTCTAAGGGTTATTAAGTCCAAAATAGCAAGTCATTTGCTGCTTTGCTGATTTTTGTTTTAAAATGTGAAAACCAAATTTTGTACCAAATACATTTTCAAGTTTTTATACCTTGGATCGGATCTTAGACTTTACTTCGTACATATCTGGTTCTCTTGTTGTATTTACTTGATAGTCACAAGTAGGTTTAAAGCGCCAGCTATTCACTGAAGGAAAGGTCTGCACTTGAAGACCTTTGCATGTGATTGTCTCACTGAATCAAATTAGAGCTTCCAGGTTTAGCGTGTGCTTGACTAATCAGCACGGAGCTGGTTGAGACCTTCCTGCTGGCACTCTTGAACATTGTGAGCAGCTAATGAACAAAACCTCTGCCAATGTGAAAGTTCTTTTCCAACTCGGATTTAGATCGATCCAGAAACTTTTCAGTCAGTGGAGAAAAATGCAACAGCACAAGCCATCCCCAGTTAGTCATAAATGTAATAGTTAAATGCTCAGTTAGTTCATCCTATCTGGATGTGTTGCTTAGATTAGGCTGGAGGGCAGTGCAACTTTGTGCTTTTTTTTTATGCCATTATTGTTTATTTTGTGATTTTAAAAATATACCTATTTTTAAAATAGGTATATACCTATTGATTTTGTCATCAATAACATATTGATGACAAAATCTGATTTTGGGACATCTCAGAGACAAACCCAGGCATTTGAGAGAATACTGCATGTCTTTCCTCAATCTTCTCAAACAAGTAACGCATCCAAGGAACTTACTTTTCAGTGCATCCATATTGGTAACTATTGAATCAGAGATTTCTGGTTTTGGTTCTGTATATGAAGTTCTGACCTGCGCTGCCCGGCTCATTCTTGACTCATTCTTTTCTGGATGCCTTGTCTGTCCTTGATGCACAGGAAGGCAGAGCTTACCTGCCTCAACTTTCCCCTGTGGAGATCCAATAAGAGCCCGCACCTGCCCATTGTTCACACATAATGGGATATCTGAAGTACTTTTAAGCCTCGATACGAGGAAGTTGTTATTACATAGGCACCTCCCATTGTGAGTGTGTGTGTGTATGTGTGGGAAAGGGTTGAGCAGTGACATCTTAGGAATGACAATTTCAAAACAAAATTATTACACAGGCATCCCTTTCATGCATGTTTTGCCTTCTGCCTCCTTTGGTAGATTATTATTATTATTTTAGCTTCAATTATGGCTTTTGATTGCTGTTTTTTTTAATTCTTTTTTCCAAGGCAGCCAGTCACTCCAACACAATGCAAGACAACAATCGTACATACTGCACTGAGGAGTCTTTCATAGGGTGGCCTTGCAGTGAGAAGAGTTGGAGATAAGAAAATGAACAAAAGCGAAAAATAAACACAGCCTCCAAAATGCCCTCAAGATGTTTTCATCACATTTTTCATGTCATGGAGTTTTTCCTTTCTGTGGCGTTTCTATCTGTTCTCCTCTTTGTTCATCGCCTCTTTACTTTACTCCTTTTATGCCTCCTGCTCTTATTTTTTTTCTCCTCTCCTGGCCAGCCTCCCTTCTCTTGTTGACAGCTCCAGTTAATTTAATGTCAGCTCTGTCAGCTCGCCTCATCACCACGAGACAAACAGATCTGAGTGCCGGAGAGTGCGAGAGTGACAGAATAGAAGGGCGCAGGGAAGAAGGAGAAAGATAAAAAAAAAACAAAAAAACAAACAAAATGAAAAATCGATAAATGCGTAAGAAAATAAAGTATGGTGGCTATCTCTGTCTTCCTCTTTCTCTATCTCGCTCTCGCTCTCTGTCAGCCTTCCCACAATCCTTTGCCTCTTACAAGAGAGGCAATTACAATTTCACAGGTTGAAATTAAAATTCCCTGTGGTACTTGTGTGTGTCTGCGTGTGTGTGTGTATTCCATGAGATACAGCAGGCTGTCAAAGTGATTTCAAGCTGTTTATAGCCTAAGCTCACAAAATGGATCCTTGTGGAGCAAAGAGAGGGAAAGAATCTAAATCTGCCCTCCAACCCCCGTGTCCTCCCCCCTTTCTGTTTTTTTCCTAAAAAAAAAATAAATCTAATTCCTTGCATATTAATTGCCTGGCTGAGTCTTGACGATCAGCTTATTTGTTTATGAGGCTGCAAAAGAAAAGCATAATCCCTGTCTCTTTGCTTTTCTTCTGCCTGCACTAATCTCTCTTTCTGCCCTTTTTTGCTCTTTCTCCCCATCGTCCTCTTTGATAGAACATATTCGTTTGTATTTTATTTCCAAGGTAATAATAATAATAATAATAATTAATTTTCCTTAGTTTGTGTGGCTCTAATATCTGATTTCTCATGCTGCATTATTCACATCCCTGAAGATTTATAGCCCACGTCAGGTTTCGCTTTCAAGCGCCGGAGTTTAGCTAACAGTATCTGAACCTTTCAGTCAGTTTATCCTCTTCTCCTTAAGTTTCTGTCTCCTGCTACATGATCTCTCTAAGTGTTCCTGCTGGTCATCAGTTTTATTGGGTATCAACTTCATACTTACCCAAAGATAGTCAACTCCTTTGTTTTGTTATAACATGAAATTTCACATTGTCACAGTGGAATCCTGGCATTCACATGGCTGATCTGTACAATTTGAAGACTAATCTTCCTAGTCACCAACTTGAACTTTGGCTTCTGGAGGAGCACCAAGAGGTCCTACAGATGAAACACAAAAAGAATGATGAGTATTCAATGAAAGGCTTATTTCAACATTTTGTTAAAATGTGTGTAAGTTCTTGCACCTACATTGGTGTCAATAACAGAATTGTATCTAATGTTTCTGCTTTGAATGGTTTTCATCAGATTCACAGGAATGTAATTTCTTTGTAAAAGCTGAAGTGTAGTTATCTACAAAAGCTATTTAATCCTGTGGAGATCCGAAGGCTTAATGGTTCATTCTTTTATTTCAATGTTATGTCCTTCCCAGTAGGTAGGAATGGGGAGTTAGAGATACTAAAGACATTATCAACTTTGGTTATTGATTCAATTCTTTATCGTTTTTCTAATAGATTCTCATTGAGTTAAGAAATAAACTTCTTGAACTCTTTAACTTAAATTATGCACTATGTTGTGCTTGATTCAAAATTGAAACTTTACGTTCTTTGGAGTGCTTCTGCAGCGACACCATTTTGGATATGTTCTAAATAAGCTGCAAGCGTGTGCAATATGTCATCATGCAAATGCATATCACCGTCATCATATTAGAGCCGATGAGCAGAAATGTTAGTCAGGCAAAATAACAATTCCGAGTAATCGGGGGTACTTAGTAAAATGTAAGTTTTTTTAGCTTTATATGATATTATATTATTATTCAATCATCAAAACGCTGCAAACACAGTTGCTTTGATTCTTTCATGCATGTTTGAGGAATCACTGGATCTCCCATGACAGTCATTCGCCTAAATGCTGAGCTTGTCATACAAGCTGCTTCTCAGTTCAATGCTCCTAAGGTCGATTGTTAATGGCATAATTAAGGCTAATGTAGTAATGGCCCAATTTCAAGATGTCATTTTTTTTTACCTTATGTCTGAAACGTACATCATTTTCACAACAACTGACTGGAACATAGTTACTTTAATGTGCAATAAAATGGCACTCTGTGAGGACTGGAATAGTCTTGCTTTTATTTCACTGATATTTTTTCTTTTATGGGTTTGCCTAATGTCAGAACATATGTACAAATAACTCAACTGTTTATTTATTATTGAGGATGTCATGTTGTCTCTCTGGCCCCGGCTTTTAAAATGCTTAACGTTTTACAGTAGTACTATTGAAACCGGTGCCCATATATGTTTTATTACAAGTATGTGAGTTGGCATTATTCCAGTTGAAAAGAAAAATACACTCCAGCAGTGCAGTTTGGTGAATCAAAGGTGTTAAGATAAGCTGAACATGTTTGAAGTCCAGTTACAGTGTGAGCAGGTTTTCTTTCCCCGCCTGCATGGACAGATGGAAATCCCTCAGCAGCTGGATGCAGAGTGATTACAGACTGCTGTGCAGCAAGTGGAAATTACTGCCGCTGCTCTCCTCTCACACTCTACCCCCCTCAAGAAGACCTGGGACTTTAGCAAGGTTGACGAGGTCACACCTCAAGCAAAACCCCCCTCATTCACTTCCAGCTGCATTTTTTCTCAGCTGTCCCCACTTTGAGAAGTTTAAGGGCTCTCCACCAAGCTGTAGGGTTCTGCTGGCGGAGTGGCTGCAACACAGGTGGCGAGACAAAAGTCCTTTCACAGGACGTTCTCTTTCCCTCATTTGCTGTGTTCAGGCGCTGATTATTTTTGAAAGCCCCTTTTTATGGAATCCAGGGGAAATAAAACTTTTGCATTAAAGAAAATGTGTCGTGGAAATTCAGATCAATCTCGACTGCTCCCTGCAGGGTGACAAAGAATCGGTGCCTGATCTTACATCTTTTGAAAGGGCAGCACGTTATAAGTCATAGCCCTTTAAAAAAAAACCAAACAAAAAAAACCCTTCAAGGCAGAGTTAAGGCGCTTTTTCATGTTATGCTGAACAATGGAAAAATGTATAATCACAAGATTTTTTCAGTTCTCAGTCAAACTTTATTTAACATCTTTTAGGAGGAGCTTCAAGTTTTTCATGTCCAAAAAATATTGCACCAAAAATGTCCACTCAGTCATAAACTCATTCAATTCATCACATCCAGGCACAGCACCGGAGTCTCATACAATCCACAGTCTGTCACTTATTATGCTAATTATGCAAATTATCTGCAGCTGAGGTAAACGTGCTGCTTTCATTGAAATGAAAATAAAATTACCTTTTTTGCTAACACATTTTTTTAGACAAAATCGTCACGTGCAAAAATTGAGTAGGTCAAGAATTTAATGTAAATACATTTTTTAATGTTGAATATGTTCTACAGTTATTGATCCCCAGGCTGTTAATACTTCATATAACTTATAATGGCACCTTCCTTAGTCTTGTCCCCTATTCTTTTACAATTTTGGAGCACAATTAGGGAGGGATTGTTGACCTTTCCTATTTGCACATCTATTCAGAGTTTGGGATCTTCTAGACATTCACTGTATAAAAGCTACAGTCCTGCAACTTTTACATGCATCCCTTCTCAAACACACCTCAATCAAATGACTCATCATATCATCCAGCTATGTAGAAGTCTGGTGAAGAGCCATTTTTTTCTTGAGGTGTTCTGGAGAAGGGATCTATCTAAAGGCTGCAGGATCCAGGACTGAAACTGGGAACCCCTGAAGTGAAAGAAGGATCAGAGTTCTTCAACAAGAACTCTGACACACCAATAATTTACCTTGTTTGATACCCAAATCCAAATACATGTGCTGTGCTTTCACCTTCTTCTAAAGAGCCCTAATCAGTCTCTACTGATCCTCTTGTTTGACAACCTCCTCCTCCTTCCCACTCCATTTTGTAACTTCATTCTTCTTCTGGGTTTTATTGGTATGAAAGATGAGAACTTGAATTCTTTTAGCCCCTCTCACCTTACCCCCTACAGCTTTTTTTTTTTTTTGCTTTTTTCCTCTTTCTTTATCTGTGTTCCTACCCAGTCAGAGTTAATCCTGTTAGTCATGGTGGATACATGGAGTCCCACTCACTCTGCGCGACTCTCTTCCACGGAGACATTCCCCACTGCGACTCCATACAGATCCAGTTACACGCACACAGCACACACTCACTTCTGCAGCTTAATCTGCATTCATCTGAAGCACATCTACATTTACCGTTTATGATGTAAATGACATATTTTTAATACATTTAAAACATGGATGTTATCCAGCAGACACAAAATGCTGATAACCTCTTCTGTAATGGGTTACAGTTTAGCCCATTTTAAGCTTATTTTTTAACCTGCATATCTTTAGCCTTTCACTATTGTAGCATGAAACAAGGCAAGTGAGCAGGAAGAATAGCGCTTTTATTAAACTGCTCCACAATAAGATACTTTTAAATGTTTTTCTATAATTTTTCAGGTTTTGCAATATTTCTCTACCATCTGTATGCATGCTCAAAGTCCTAAAAGATTGACGTTGAAGCCACAAAACATGGATAAAAGCATAAACTTCACACTCGTAGATTTTTGTTGCATTGATAGTCTCATAAATCTAAGAGAAATGGCTGTTGGAAAGTTAAAAACATACGTACAATAAAAAAATAATTAGTTATTTAACTTTAAACTTCAATCATCTGCCAGAGGGTTTGGGGCAATATTTTTAATCTGCAGCTTGCTTTGAAGGATCTCATTGAATATTAGCTTATTTCAGCACGCTCGCCGAGTCCCTCCTGAGACCGTCTCATGACCCGCAGATTAAGACCCACAGCTTTTAAGCCCAAGATATCCTTCATTTGCAGGCGTGCTTTGCTTTGATCTACCGCATCGCTGTATCTGGAGCCTTTCAGAAGACATCGAGGCTGGAAAGAGAGTTTACAGATTTTTAAGCTTAGTGTCATTTCATACTGCTCTTGTGAAAGTTTGTACACACTCATTTGGAACAAGAAGTCAAGTAAATGCAACATGCCTGCCATGGGGGATTTTTAATCTGGCAATTTAATGCAAATGTCAGACATGCAGTTGAATTGTTTTTTCACAGTTGTCTGTGTTTACTACTTCAGCTGGGCATTAGTGTTGAGCTGGTAGGTGTATCAACAGAGCATACTCATCTCATATTGTCATGTGAAGTTTAAAATATGCGGATCCACAGGGCATGTCTGTGCAGAAGGGTTCTTGTACTCAAGTGAAGGAGTAGCAGCAGCAGAAATTGAAATTGTTGGTCTGTGGGAACCACCATAATGGTGATATTTAGTAATTTTATCTCTAAACGACTTTGATTGGTTATATCAAACAGCTCTGTAGCCAACGAACTCATCAAGGGCTGATTTCAAACATTTGAAGGCCCAAATGGTCTCAGGGTCCAGAGAGCGAGTTGGGACTGGGCCCTGAGGAGTACTGCAAAGATGCCGACTTGGGTTTGAAAGCAGGCCGGTCCAGACTGGGGCGTGGCCAGATTAGTCTTCATTTGTAGATTCTGCTTGGTTCCTCTCTTTTTTTTGCAACCACTTCAGCAGTGGTGCAAGCCGGGCCAAGCCGTGTATTTTGTGTGAGTGATTTGATTGACAGCTGACTGCATTCATTTATCAGCTCAAAAGCAACAACACCTCAACCATGTTGCAGTGGACCAACATGACATCTGCTTTTAGAGAGCTGCTCAGAGTGGAGGAGTGCACTCTTGAGTCGAGACAGGAATACATTCGTCAACTTTTGGAGCAGAATGACGGTGATTTCACTGCTGGATCTGTCATTACACACAATCAATCAATCAGTCAAGTTTATTTGACCCCTAGGTTTTCTTCAGCCAGGCTGCTTATAGTTCTTTTCCTACTTGCCTCTTTTATTGTGTGTCTAGCTGCAGCGCTTCTGTTTTTGTTATTTGCCTATGCTCTCATGTATCCTGTTCTTAGGTTTGCAACAGGGAACGGTTTCAAGTCTCAGGAACTGTGTGTGCATACGTTCTGATTAAAGTCTTCTCGGTGGGCCCCCCTCTGATTTTAATTAAACAGCAGATGCACTACCCTCGTACCGTCTGCCGCCCTTATGTATATGTATGTGTGTGTGTGTTTAATCCAACTTCGCCTCACCATGTGCAAGTTTTAAACCATATTGTACCCAGTACTGTTAGTGTCCTCCGTATGGCAGATGGAATATGCAGACAGGAGGAGTCCTCAGGAGGGCATAGGCAGCACTTCTACAGAATTACCTAATCTAACAGGTTATAAAGTGTAAATTGTTTGAAGCACACCAGAAAACAGGCAGAATCACCGACATCCTCACATGAATGTTCCTCACAAATGGATTAGGATGTGGAAATGCTTGGCACTGACCTAGAACACAGAGTTGTTTATCACTGTAACAGCTTAAAACAGGACACACTGACTCACTCTGAGCCCTGATTTCACTTCTATAGTATCTAGCCACACTAAGATCGTATTTGGGGTTTTGTGCATTTTGTGTGTGTGTGTATGTGTGTGCAGTGAATGAGAAGTAGAAAGAAGCTCTGCCGTGTCGACTCTAAGACGGCTAATTCTCAGCAGTTGCCTCCTGTTGCATCATCTCTCAGTTCATAGAGGATTCAGATAAATACCAACTAACAGCTCTGTGGAAGGATTTGGCAAACACAAACAGATACACAAACAGATGCTTGCTGATAGTCAAAGAAGCTAAATATTAAAGTTTTTTGGTAAAAATAATTCAATATTATTGATCAAAATCTACCTATTTGTCATAATCAACTACTAGTTTTTATAAGGCGATTTGTTCCTGTACATATTTTAAAAATAGTAATAAAAAAAAACAATGACTTATTCTGTAGAAGGTGCAAAGGACCATTTCAAACTAGGTCTTCCAAATATACAGTTTCTTGCAATTCTTCACATGGCTTGAGATTTTCAATTTATTTTTTGACAAATACAAATTTTCATGTATTTAACTTGGATTGTAAATAGTGACTCCTAACTGTGAGGCAGAGGAAAGTCTTATCGGTGCTGATGAAAAGTTTTCCCACAACATAATGCTGCCACCACCATGTTTTACTGTGGGGATAGTTTGTTTAGGGTGATGTACACTGTACATTGTTGTCCTGCCACATGTAGGATATTGTAGCTTGGCCCAAATGTTAATTTTTGATAAATCAGAACACATTCTTCCACAATTTTGTTGTCTCCCCTTCATGGCTTTTGGCAAACTACAAACTGACTTTAACTTAAAATAGCTTTGTTGTTTTTAGTTTTACATAAAAACCATATCTGTGTTGGACAATATGTCATGTGAACAGATTCTCCAGCCTGTGCTGTAGATCTTTGCAGCTCAGGAGTCTCACTGTCTCTCCAATAAAGACTCTTCTTGCCTCACCTTTCAGTTTAAGAACACAGCCATGTTGTGGTGGGTTTGCAGTGAGCCACACTCCACTCAACAACTACAGTGCTCTCTGACCTCTAAGAAGTTTATGATAATTGCTTCTTTGATTGACTTTTTATTTCAATATGTAACTATAAAGAAAGAAATAAGTTCACAGTACACAAAATCTAAAAAATGTTCCTTCAACTTCCCAATTGTCTGAGAGAAAACACTTGACTTCACTTTTATATCACCAATCCAAACCTATAATTAAAGAATAGAACCTATTTTGGCCGTACTCATTCACTGCAGATGTTTTAATGAATGTTTTGAGATAACTGTGGCTCTTTTGGCACATCGGTGTTTATGTAGATCGGTGGAGGGACTAAAGAGATGGGAAATGTTGTTTCTGTGTATGAAGCCACATTACAAATGTGTTGCACTATGCCTGCAGCCCACCATACAAACACTGCAATGCACTGTACTGCAGGCACACAGCCCATGTTGTTTAACAGAAATTTGGCAAGTCATTCAACACTGAAGCTTAGTGTGTGTATGTGTTGCCATATATATATATATATATATATATATATATATATATATATAGTATTTGATAGATCCTGTGATGTTGCTCTCTCACACACACTGAAACATGCCCCCAACTCATCCACCCTGCTTCCCTCTGCTCTTCCTCCTATGGATCGTTTGATGTCTCCTCTGCTGCGGATCAATGGACCAGCTTTCTTCCCCACAGCATTGTACACACATCTGCTGTGGAAACAGAGCCAGTAGCTGGTCTGCTGGGACATGCACACGCACGCACACACATAATGTTAACTGCAAACTCCTCGGTGAGATATTGACAAGGCAGGATTCAGCTAAAGGAAGCCTGACCTCCTGAAAACCAATATGGCAGACTGACCCGACCCTGGGGGAGGGGGCGATGGCACTGGCTGAATCCATTTGAATTTTGGATTTATTGACGTTCTGACTTAAGTTGCTCACTGCGGCTATGATATTATCAAAGTAGTCTATATTTGTATCAAGTATGTGTATAAAATAATGGCGCGTTTCTCCTTAGATGTAACACCTTCAAATGATAAAGACTAAACAAACATTTAACTATACTGTACTCCTCTAAACAACTAACATTAATAAACTTTTTATTTATTTTTATGTAACTATTCTACAGAATAATTACATAAAAACTATTCTGTAGAATAGTTACATAAAATATTCTTTTCTGTGTGATTTTAGCACATTTCTGTTGACTAACAATTTAAAAGTTGCTTATTATGTATTGGGGCTTCCAAAATTAATTTGTTAATTGCACATTACCACCTGTTCCTTTAAATACATTTTTTTAAACTGTTGATTAACTTCCATACTCTTTGGACCTTCTGTGTGCTGTAGTTAAAACATTTCATTCTCTGTTTCAGCTGTTTATCTATGGGGATAATCTCCTCTTCCTTAAAGAAGTTGTTTCTGAAAACAACTCCACTGTCTCTCCTCTTCCTGTCCTCTCCTCCTCCTACTCAGCGCTATTTGTGCACCGTTTCAAACAGAGCAGCTTTCAGTGCTACTCTGCAGTAGCTGAGAGGGAGAACAATGGTAAGACCTGGAGCTATATGAAGCCATATATTTAGTTATAAAAGATTAATTTATTCTAAGGCTTTCTTCATATTTAGGGTGCCAATAAATGTGGCCAACATTGTGTACACGTTAAAACTTAAATTACGATGCTTGATTTCAGCAAACTTTAACTATATTACTGTTTTATAGGTTTTTGCTGAAAACCAATGCAGCTGAACCAAGACCTCAAAACACTGCTGTGGATTAAAAGTTATAGCCTAAATGCTCTTAATTTCTCATGCCAGAAAGAAATTAACAAAAAAATTTAACAGAATAAACACAGCAAATAACAAAAATACTCAGTTTACAATACAAGATCTTTTGCAAAAAATTCTCTACCTGCAAATCAAAACGCTTGATTTAATTACTTTGTATAAAACAGTTCACCAGCTAACGACTCCATTCAATGATAGTTGGTGATAAGAGATTAAAAGTTAACATACAGCCCAATATCTAGTTGTTTTGTGAGCTGCTTTGACCACATGAGGATGCAGATTAAACCTAAAGTGTATAGAAAGTTGAGACCAGTATGTGGTTTCATATAAAAACAGCTATTCTAAAAAATCTACTCCAAACAGAGCCAAACGGAGACGGATAAACATAATCTGAAGAAGGATTTCTCAACGTAAAGCACAACAAGCATGACTTTTATGTGCAAACCTTCAGCAGTCTGTGAACCAATTAGGACAATAAAGCCCATGTACTATAAAACTTTGGCACTGCCAAGCTAAGGCAAGAGGATGCAGAACTGTGTTACACTATATAAAGTGTCAGTCGTTATGATTTTCAGAATATCTCTCATTAATCCCACAGCATTATACAAATTAGTGCACAAATAGTAGAGCTAAATCATTTGGTGGTTTAAATGAGTGAATAAAATAAAAACTGCAAAAAAAGATGTTTAGTGTGTACTTATTGTAAATTATGCAGATTTGTGTTTCTGCATAATTTTAACTATAAAACACTGAACAAAGGGGGGGATAGTAAGAAATTCACATTTCTTTTGCCTATTTTCAAAATTGCATAACAATTACAACTTTTACAGAATTCACCGCTTTGAGGGTTTTGCCTTCAGGCTCCACACAGCATGTTGAAATTGGAAAAATAAAATATGCTCTTTTTCGGATCCTCCAACTACATTATGGAGTTAAATCATTGGTATAGAGACTGCCTCTGATGTTCACAGCAATACAGTTGAGAAGATTGTTGGAGCGCTTGTTGTTCAGGGGAGCAACGGACAGGACAGCTATTGGGGACGATGTCATTGCTCGTAGCTTCAAATGCTTTGTGCAAAAAAGACATGGATCCATGAAAGTCTTATCATTCGTCTAATCTAAGCACATAAACATTAGTTGTTTATATGCCTTAATTTTGTATTATTGAGGAAAAAGTCTTTTAACACATACTTTTTCACAATGTGTAATGATGTGATACAGCTCAGCGAATGCGTCCCAGCAGATGTTTGATACTGAATATTGTTTTCTAAGTATATGTTTGATAAGGCTGAAATGCTATTTGCTTGCTGTAATCTACATTCAGAGCCACACTAATTTGCAGTTCAAATGAGAAGAAAATCAATGAGAAGCACAGGATAAGCCTCTCCATAATTAAAGATCTGATTGTTTATTTGACAACTCCTCGTTCAACATTTCATAAAAAAAAACCCACAGATTTTGCATAATCTATTTGCTGTTGCAAAGAAAATTGTCTTTGTTCACTTTTTTCAGAGTGTCTGAGTAAATAAAGCTAAAGTTTAGTTAAGAAAAAGACTAAAGAAATATTGATTTATAATTACAGTAGGATTACTAAAATCCAACTTTTGATTTTAGTAGCTTCATCTAGTTGGGATGTTAAGAAATAATTGTTTGCAAAAAAATCACAGGTAGTACAGCTGTTACTCTAGTTTCTTTTGACATTTCATAGGGCGTACAGAAAGAGATCTTTAACAATTCCTCCCCACACAATCGCTCAGGATATTTTGAATTCCAGGCCCCGGTGCATTTTCTCCTCCTGGAGTGTTTATTGTCAAAGCAAGAGTTTGGCAACCTCCACATGTTTATGCTTGTTATAGTAGGATACAATACTTTCGTATGATCACTCCCACACAGTTGGCTTGCAAGCAGATAGTCTAATATGATCTAATTAGACAATCTTGATGATCTTAATATTTCACTCTTCGCTCTGTCAACTGTTCTCTATATTCTCCTCTACTTGTATGATGGCAGGATATATGTGTGTTACCGTGTAGACTACAAAATTGGGTGTATGTGTCATCTCATATTTATCTCCCAGGGAAACAGTATGACATGGGTAACTAATTAAAAGTTCTTATAAACTATGGTAAAAAAATAAAGTGCAAATAAAAAATGCCCCTGCTATATTTATATTGCAAGAGTAGAAATGTATTAAAATTGCAGGTTGGACTTTTCTAAAGTTCTCAGTTTGGTGTTATGCTAGTGCAATAAAATAATATATTTTTTTGTTTATTTTGTAGGGATCGTTTCCAAGGGCATCAATAATTGTGTTTGACAGCACCTGCATACCATTTTGTCTCTTCTATTTCCTCCCCTGCCATTTTTAACTTTAAATATGTATGAGATAAAATACTGAATATCACCTGGTTCATTTACACCACCTCTACCTGAGCTATAAAATCTCTCTGCTGATGGGTAAATCCTTGATGTGATCCTAAATGTCAGCAGTTGACATTACTCAGCTGAAAGCAATCAATAGCTAGTGTTTGTCTAAATGCATAACTTTGAATGATAAGGACACATGCCCTCTGTAAGCTGCAGCTCAATACGCTGGAGGTAGCAGTGATTATAAAAATGGCAGCTTTTTGTTTTTTTTCCCCCTTTGTAGCTTTTTCTCACACATTCATCCTGTTTCTCCTACACTTATCTGTAAACCTGAATGTTTCTCTTCATAGTATACCCAAGATAAAACAGAAAAACTAATTTCATGAACCAGTGCATCTTTTAGTTGAATCACCTCCTGCCAGTCTTCTATCATCTGTGCTATTTTTAATAAAGGAATCTTTGTTTTGTACTTCGCTTGAATACTGAAATTCACAGAAAAAGAACTTGAAAAGTGCTTTATTTCAGAATAAAATACCAGAGAAGCATTCAACCCTTCAAAAATAAAACGGCGCATTTAAGAGCTGAACAAAACCCTCTAAAATGGCAAAGCATAAGCGAATGCAGTCAGTTAACTGACTATCATGCCCTTAAAAGACATTTTCTTTGATTAAAGTCAGTAAATGAGGGGAAAGACACTTCAAAGTGTTTTGCATCTCTTACTTGAAAGTCCTGCATATGAAAGACATTGTGTCCTGCTAATGCCAAGAACACTCATGCATTTACATAGATGTAGGTGATCACATCTGATCTCTTGCCTCAGAAACCTCAAAGCAGTTGTTTTGCAAAAAGATATTCATGAAAAGCCGTAGAAAAACAGGGCTGCACTCGATCAGAGTAATAATGACCCTGCAGGCAGAGCAGAGCAATTAAAAGAGAGTCCAGGGGAGAGACGAGAACTATTAACAGCCACAGAGGACCTTTTCTTCCCCGGTTTAACTCTTCGTGTCTCAACTGAGGATAGCAAAAGCTGTAAACTGATGAAAACATTGCTGGAAATTGTGAAAAAGCACTAATTACAGACCAGGGGGTGGATGGTGATATGGGGTAGGAGAACAGGAAGGTGGGGGACATAAAGATCCCATGTGCTTCCAAGACATTTCCTGTCCAATTTAATATGTTGCATCAGTTATTTTTGATCTCATTCTGGCATATTATTGTGGATTCCCCTTGGTTTACTTGTTGACCCGAGTCCAACAAGCTTTTATGAACTGGAAAACCTGGCAGGGACGTTTCAGTGTAGGATGTTCACTCGTGTGTCTTTGCCAATAATACAATGGTCATACGTCATACATTTATGTTCTTTTGGAAATGGGTAATTATTTCTTTCAAAAAGTACTTATTAGAGAAGGACAAAGGCAAAATGATTAGCACTGCCATTTTCCAGCAGGAAGTTTCAGCTTTAATAATATCTTTCTGCATGGCGTCTGTATTTTCTTCCAGTCTACTACAAAAAAACTGCATGATACTTTATTTACTTATGCCAAACTGTTTGGCGGTATTGTAGCGCTCTGTCTTTAGACGGGTAAAAGAACAATGACCGGTCCAGGAAAGCCATGCTATTTCCTTTCCTCCTCAGCAAACATCAAAATTTCGATGACCAGGTCGGATTCCTGAATACTTCCTGCTTTACTCTGGTTGTCCAATGTGAACCCTATCTGCTGCCGTTGGTTTTTGTAAGAGTTAACTTTTCTTAATAGTTCACCTCTATATAGATTGTAAAAAAACATATATTGATGATGATTTTGACAAAGTTATCTAGAAATGCTTACATGGAACAGAGCATTGCAATTATTCATGAAATCCAACCTAAACAGAAACATACACATTCTCATAAAGAATAAGGGTCTACCAAGAACCTTTTGCAGCATTTGTACCAATACCTGTGACCAGGTTCTTACACAGAAGCAGAGGAGAATCCACAGGTCAGCACAGTTAGTTCAGAAAGCTACAGAGAATCATTCTAAATTGCCTTTGTGCGAAAGGTTACCGCTACAGGGTCAAGCGTCCGCGTTATTTAAAATGTCAGTGATACGATAAGGGCACGTTCCTGGAGTATGCGTTTGTGCGCACTGGCTCATGAGCAAGCATGGCAGTGGTTGAGAAGAGCTATCATTGCCTGGCCTTAAAGTCACATTTAATTGGCGAATTCCCCTAAGTAAATAAAAAAGGTGACATTTTCTCTTTGGTACCTGGACTAGAATCCTAAAACCGATGGGCTGAGGTCCCTGAAATGTCAAGGAGGAATAATTTCCATCGCATACTCTGCCAGCTTTTTGTACCTTGCCTCTGCTCTGCTTTGGGACACCCAGAAAGGTCATCCGTGCGTTTGACTTATTTTGTGTCAACATTTGGTTGAGAATCAATCACAGCTTTCCGTGATCAAAGATAAGTAGGCCACTGTTAGATTTTGCCCTCTGCTTGGTGCAGACTACTTCTCTTTTTGATGTATTGAAGCATTAAGGCTTAGATGTCGAATTTCTACCTACTTTTGCATCATCCACGGTTAGATAGTTCTCCCGCTTACACTCAACAGAAGTACACGTTCACACATTCACACACACAGAGCCTGAAAGCCCCCTTGGCACAGTAAACAACTTTAAGCACCCAGGAAAACAAACAGATAAAAGCACGCCTTTGACATGAAAACATGACAATTTCCCTCTAAGAACCTCTCAGAAAAATAAAATCCTAGGAGAGAGAAAAGGGCTTTACTGACAAGAACAGACACCATTGAATAAATCCATGTTATTTATCATCTGGCATAGCTCTTTGGCCGGCTTTAGGCCGGTACGCCCAGAATTACCTGCTGTAACATCAAAACACTCCCTTGTAATCATCCAGCTATTCTAGACTGCAAAGCATCTTAACAGAAGAAGCATTTCTGCTCAGTGAAATGATTTCTAAAGCAAACATTTAGCATGTTCCTTCTCTCTTCCATCTTTTGTCTTTGGCTCTCCATCTGTATGCGTTTAATGGCATCTCAGATAATGCTAATCAAATCCTATGCGATCAGGTTTGATGCTTTCATTGACAAGGATTTGTAAGCTGTGGTTTCTCACCAGGAAAGACTTAAAATTCAGAATGGAGTTGGAACACCTCTCCTCCTAAAACCCTTCCTTGTTTTAGGATTTGTGACTTATGCTTTAGTAGGCTGATGCATAAAGTGAAGGCTTTTTCAACCTTTGATGTCAGTGTTGTGGAGGTTGATAAATCCATGTAGGTTGCAGTATACTTTTGGAATGGTGTGTGCATGACATGCATCCAATCGCCTTAGCAGGTATAAGATGAGTATATGTGTGTTTCTAGGCAATTTCAACATTGGAGCAATTTAATATTATTAACTGATGAAAATAATTTGGATTATGTGTTTTTAAGCTGCATTGCAGTCAGATTTGGAGAGTGAGAGCAGTATGTTTCTGACGACAAGCATCTCTAAACTGATAATAAACCAATAAGTGACATATAAAAAAATGATGCCCTTCTCAGTTAAAAGTACTATTGGTATTAGAGCAATCAAAGCCTTTTCAAAATTGTCAACAACCGTTTTCCAAGTTTCTACTGTATTTTGATGACTGATATTTGACGGTGTTGCTGAAAAGCCTCCTTGTCATCACCCTAATCTTTAGCTTTTTCCACAGATTCTCAACCAAATAAAGTTGGAACTCTGGCTGGCTGAAATTCGTTAATAAAATTGAAATATTACTTTAAACCTAAATCTAATGAATAACTTGGGACTGTAAGCCTTTTTAAATGAGACTTCTTATGGCTTTCTTTTTCCAACAATGACTTTCCTCTTTTTACACTTGCATAAAATTTATGATGGGCATAATTCTTATGATTCTGTGAGAAGATTTTCCACCTGATTTGTGGATCTGTGCAGCTCTTCCAGAGTTGTGTTAAACTTTTTGGCTGCATCTCTGATTAATGTTCTCCTTGTCCGGCCTGTCAGTTTTGATGGACGGCCATGTCTTATATCAAGCAAGGTTGACAATTTTCCATCTGCTGCAGTGCTATGTGAGATTAATTCTGCACAAATATAATTACATATGCATCCCACTTTATAAAGAGTTGAATTTGTAAAATAAAAAAAGAAACTTGCATCATGTTCTTCGATTTCATATTTATGCACTACTTTACGTTGGACTGTGGCACTTTTTCTCAATAAAAACACAGAAGCTGGTTTCTATAATAAAACAAATACATAAAAATTAAGGTATGAATATTTTTGCAAAACTATGTATCGCCCTTTCTGGGGAGATTTGAGGACACCGAGTCCAGAAACTCACATCTGCCTGATTCAAACTCTAAAGCTCAGTCAAACTCAGTGCCTTGATATAAGAAAAAACAACAACAAACAATCAGGCAGATAGACGGCCTCCAAAATTAGATGCACACTAGAGGTCCATTATCTCATCTCATATGTAACAAGTAAGTGCCTGATTAACAAACAAGGGTTTTAACAAGCTTTGATTGTTTAATGATGGGTTGCATTAAGAGGAATAATTTTTAGACTGATAAATTATACCAAGTTGAAGCTGATGATGAGGATTGTTAAAAAGAAAAATGCAAAATTCAAAGCCTTGGTAGTCAAAAAATATGATTAACTCTTCATTGTCAGAACAAACTTAGCCAATCAGTGCATTTACTCATTAGTTTTAAAATATGATGAGTGCATTTTTGTTTTAAATAGGGGCTCATCTGCATATAAAATGAGAAAGTCAATAATTTACTTTTATAAAACGCATCTTTGTGGTCGTGCATTAACATCATGTTTGAAACATGTCAAGCAAAGGAGCTGTCCTTACCATTTTATCCTCAAGTGCATGAGGACATATTTTGCTGCATGCATGTAAATAAACAGGTACTTAAGTTGTACACTGTTAAATTCTGTAGATAATTAACATTTTCCACTAAGAAAAATGTTCATGTATGGATGGTTCTCTTTACAAGGCAAAGAGCTGAAATGGCTCAGCTCTACAGAGACTCCAGAGTCTCTGGTGGAGCATGTATTGAAATGTTGCTTCTGACGCTCCTATAGTCCTCTGCTGTTTACCATCAAACAGTCCAGTGGCCTCCAAGATGAGAGAGAAATAGAAAGAGGCGTCTTCAGGCATCTCAGTCTCTCTTTCATCTCTTTCACCAGCGTCAGTCATCTTTAAATAGCCGAGGTAAATCCTTTGTGTGATGCGTTGAAATAATCCAAGTTTTTATATGGCTATTTTGCTGTGATATTATATTATGGGACACACAAATGGCCTGGTATTGAACCAAACAATTCATAGGCCTCTATGCATGCCGATTCCTTTAGAGCAATGAAATGTCAGCATGTTGATCTTAGTATTTGCCACTTATTACTTTCCTGAAAAGCCAGGAACTTATAACCACCAGCATGTTGCTTCTTCTGGATGCAAAAGTTCTACAGTGTAATGAAGCATAATGAGTGAACCAAGAGAATATTATATTGTAAAGAAATAAGCTTTTCTATAAGACACTTTCTCAATGAACTGGGTTGATTCTGTTTAGCTGTTTCTTTGCTTGGTCAGGTCACTAATATTTGGGATTGATTGGATTGGACATAAATTGGATTTGATTGTCCTGCCTTCAGATTTTATGTTTTGTCACTTAATAGTATGCATATAAAAGAAAAGAGAATATAAATTAGTAGAGGTAATTTCTTTAACATGGTGAATTGATGTGGTTTGCCTTAATCCAAAATGCTGTGTGTAAAAAAACATTTTACACACATTTGTAAAATGTTGCTTTCACCTGGTTACAAAGTTGGACAAGTGCATCAACAAATTTAGTCTTTAATCACTTAACGACTGCTATCACAATAACATCCATTTTGCCCTCTGTCAATAAAATTGATGATGCCACAATGAAGAGAAGTATCAAAACAGAATAAAGCGACATATTGTGGGTTGCAGGGGTTATGCCTTACTGCTCCACTGCTACAAAATTCATCATGTTTGTGACAAGTGGAGGATGATGTTTTTAATTGCTACAACCTTCAGTGGCACTGAAGCCTGGCCCTGAGGGACCAGATGGATGTTGGACCTGCTGTGTGTTAGAGGAGGGAAACGTACAGTAAACGTGTTGGCTTGTGTACATGCTTGTACCCTTTTTAAGAAGCTAGAGCTTCTTGATGTCAAAATATTTTCAGATGACGTCTGGCTTCTTAGTAAAACATTACATTGAAGGTCAGTGAATCTGATTTCAACAGCCAACATATTGTCATAAAGAATATGTTTCAATACATTTTACTTTCTTTGTTGCTATCAAATCATTTTATGAAGAAAAAAGGATACAAACATGGATCTTATTTAATGTTTGTTTGTCTTTGGAAATAAACTGCACCTGACATATTCACCAGTCCTCTCCACTCACTGCACAGCTTCTCTCTCAACACACATTAGAGATCCCTGCTAATGTCTCCCACCCTCTTAGACATAAAGTTACACATACACACACGGCCCATCTTTTGCTAATGAAGCCTACCTCAAATGCATTTGCATCTTTGTAAATTAGCTTGATTATTTCTCTGTAATTAGCATAAGCGTATGGAAATTAAATTGTCTATAGTGGTGTGGCAGCCTCAAGGTGACAGGCTGCATTTGATTCTCTCTCACTAGATATGCAATTCATCTTGGTTAGTGTAAAGCCAAGGTTCTTTTGGATCCAAAAGGCTTATGAGTGTTCTCAAATTTGACAGGGCCTTCATTGGATTACATAAACTGTGATTTAAAATGCGAGCTGTAGGCAGAACTTTTTCATTAGTAGAATATAAAAATAGGCCTTTTACTTGTTGAAGAGCTGGGGTTCACTTTAATTGTTGGATTCACAGCACAATTTAGTGCTCAGGACATAAAAAAAATAAAGACGAGGCCACTGGGCTCACTGTTGAATTATCACCATCAGTTTTATGCCACAAACCTCTGCAGATGATTTCAGCCCATTAGCTTGCAGGAGAGAGCTGTAGTCACTGAATATAAAACAAATTAGACATTTTGTTTTAATATGTTGACAGTTAAGAGGCACTGTGTGGCATCTTGTTTTGTCCTCACCCATGGCACCCTTAGGTTCTGCTCATCAGCAGTAATAGCGGCCCGAAAGCCTCAGCCACTAATAACCCAGGCATGGATTATTAATTAATATGTTCAAAGTACACACTCTCACTCTAACCACCCGACCATAGCCACAGCTAATTCGAGCTCTGTGAACTTATTTTTGGTGATATTTACAAAATTCAGAGGGTGGTGAGTGGAAAATTAAAGAGCTTTCAAACACTTTTTGAATTGAGGCGTACTTGCTGGACTAAAAGTTTGTTAGTGAACAAAAACAGCATTATAAAGATATCATAAAGTGAAAGGAAAGCATCATCAGTATTGGGGATAAAGTTATGCTGAAATCCGGGTTAGGCTATACAAAACAATATCTCTGAGTTTGTGCAGAGTTTGCACAGAGCAATGTTTAACAGACATGTATCATCTGAAAATGGAAAGTGGAAAGAACATGGTATATCTGCAAACATACCAATACATGAACAATACACAGATCAGTCAGAAGAGTTATTACCCCCAAATCACAAACATACCCACTAAAGAGAGAATGGGCACAATTTTTTGATTTTTTTGGCAAGAATGGGTGAAGGAAGCATGTTTTACTGCTCGCCTTTCAGGGGCTCACAAAGAACGTAGCTCTGCTATCAGAACTCTCTCAGTTAATATATGCACTGTTTTGATGGCTTAATACTCTCTTTGGGGGTTTTGGCAGCAATGTTATGCCATACAGAGACACAGAGAGGACCACAGGGTGCAGAAAGACCGAGGCTCCCCGGGCCAGATTGGAGGTCACTCCTCCCACTCACCCAACACATCGAGACAATGCAACATTCCTCTCCTCCCTTCCCTGGTCTCACTAAAGGCCAGAGTTGACCGCATGAATAAATAAAAAAAAATAAACATATACAGACATGTATTCTTAAATTCTATAAATTATTAGTGAGATAACATTCCACCAAAGTTTGTAACACATCGTCTCTTTTAGATTTAATGACTTGTGCCGCAGTTACCAAACTGACATGATGTCGTTACAAATCACACCATTTAAATTACCAAAGAAACCAGGACTCTAAACATGACTTTCACACTTGGAAATTTCCACCATCCATTAACAGAAAGACGTCAATGAGAATGATTTAATTCATGTCAACTCTATTTATCTCGGCTCCTGTCTCACTCACAACAAGTCCTACACTTACTTACTGCTGATGGAACATAGCATGTAGTGCTATGCATTGAGAGTAATGATAACATTTATGAGCATGATCCTGATTCACAGAGCAGCTCTGTACGTTATTGATGAGTCTCACACTGTGTCATTACTTATGAATGAAAAGAAAGCCAAAGGGAGGGGATAGAGATGAGAAGAAGGTATGGGCATTATAGCCTCATCCCTTGAACTATATTTCATCAAAGCTTTTGGTTGGAGAATCTTGCGGTAGACACAGTTCGCATGGGTTTCCAAACTCAATTTATTTTTTTAAACTTGAAGGTCGCTTTCATGAGCTTTTGATTGATTTGATAGTACACAGTGTTGAGAGATCAGACATCCCAGAGACAAGAGTGGAGGGAAGGAATCCGGCATGTGACAGACCTCATGAACTGGGTTATTACTTAAGTTGACAAAAAAACCCTGCATGGTACAATAGCAAAAAACTGAGTGCATATTGCTGCATGTTTCAATTTACAAGTGCACAAACATTATACATTAAAAATCACCCATTTCTGCTTACTATACATTCTAAAGCTTTCCAGCATCACAGGGGGCTGGTGAATCAGTGATGTTTCTATTACATTAAAAGTAATAATAAATCCAGTGATTGGCAAGAAATTTGCAGCCCCAAAGTTTGACCTCATATATCTGTTGGATGGACAGAAGCAAAGTCTTTCTTCAGCTTTAATGTCTTGTTTTACCTGGCCTTCAATCCAAGAATGATCTTGTTAAGCCCATAAACTTGTCTATACTTTCTAAGAGCTACCAAAAATGTATCAAAACATCCTGCTGGGATCCACATAGGAAGTAGTGTGGTGGCAGCAGCCAGGCAGGGATTCACTGCAGAACCTGGACTTGATGGGGAAAGTACTGAAAACATGCGCAGGGGGCTAATGTGAGCAAATCTGAGAAATAAAAACAGAAAAACTGACTTGCTGAACTGCTGCCTTCACAAAAAGCAGGCAGTTAATTACCTGCTAATGAGAGCCGCTTGACGTGTTGTTGTTTTTTATTACAAATCTTCTAAATTTGCTTTAAAATTTTATGTAAAATCACCAAGATTGTTTAACTTTACAACAGATGATTCATATGCATATGCATAGCCAACAGAACTCAAATAAATCAACCATGTAAGAAAGATTAAGCTGCAAAATGTAGTTAAACTCTCTGTCAAACTCTGCTGAGGCACTTGAGATGGAGGACTCTGGTCCTTTGCAATCTGCAGCACCAATAGACTGACTTTTGAACACTGCTGTGTTTTCAAGAGAAGTACAAAAACAACAAAGCCTCTTTGGTGAGTAAATGCTACAACAAATTCTGAAATACAAATAGGCAGAAATCTAAAAGTTGACCAAAAGACTAGAATGTGTTTTCCATCTTTTAACCTTTGTTGTATGTTTTTAAACATAAACCAAACTCCTTATTTGTGAAAGTTTCATAGCACAGTTTAGATTGTGAGACTAAAAATAACATAGTATTAAAAGACTGAATAAATTAAAAATTGAGATAACTCATTTGTAAAACATGCTATTAATTATTAAATATTGAGGAATGTCTTTAAATGTAGATCAGTGTATTAGATAATATTAAATTATCTAATACACTGCATTATAAAATATTAAATTATCTAATACACTGCATTATAAAATATTATATAAAATATAAAATATAATATAATATAAAATATTAACCCAACCACAGCAAAAAATAATTTTTGCTGTGGTTGGGTGAGAGAGAATTGCACCATAAAAGCTGCTTGAGTGCTTGCTAAGATTAGAAAACTGCTGTCTAAATGTGGTCCACTTACAGTTTAAACTGCTTGAGAATCAATCAGGAGAAGCATTAATTAAACATTAGAAAGAAATTAGATCATAGAAAGCCATGAAACTCAATATGTTCAGAATTTGCTCCCAGTCAGTTTGATCCAAGACAAAATATCAACCAGTGAAATTACTACATGTGGGTTTCATGCTCTGTTGAAAAAATCTCGAGTTGATCACACAGCCAAGGTAAATAGTGCATTTTCCCTCTTTGAAACCTTTCAGAAGAATGTTTTGGTTCATAAAAATTTACGAACTTTGTCAAAGGAAAGCAAAAATGCATCTGAGCAACTCTGAGAACCATAAACTGTATGAGCACTTAAACTATCCAAATATGGATTTCCTCTCTCTTTGTTTTATTTTGAAATGTTGCAGTTTATTCGGTACTTAGACCAAGTTTTTTTTATTTTCATGTCTTTGTGTATCTGGATAATACTGGATGATCTGTGGCCCATGTGGACTGTAGTACTGTATTGATTTTATAAAGCAATGACTAATAAAGCCATTGAAAATAATGGGGAAAAATACTGGATAATCATCGGTTGCTTTGTCATCATCTAAAAAACACAAACTAAATGTCCTTAATATAAAGAATTTATATTGTTAATTACATCTTACCTGTATCAGATGCTGGTAAGGTAATGGTGAAGAAGGTTAGTTAATTGCAATGAATTAGAAATGTTAGGTTCCCAAGTCATTATTGAAATCATGTAAATCCTGTTTTTTTTTTTTTTTTCACAAATCTCAGTGCATTACTTTTTGAACTCACCCTTTAGAGAAGCAGGAAGAGTTTACCCATCTTGTTTATTCTTATTTTTTTTTACCTTATGACATTTTTAAATGTTAAATAAAATCTTTAGTATTTTATCAGTTATGAAAAGAATAGTTGTGGTATTTGTTAGGATAATCTGCTAATGGACATAGCCTAATTTAAAAATTGTTGTTGCCATCTTGCAACCTAAAACTTTGTTTTAGGTTGCACTTTTCAGTCTCAGAGAATTATTATTAATTAGATTGAACAGCTAAATGAAACTACGTTTTTTTTTTATTGCCCTGACTGCAGAAGTGTGTAAATACAGTCACATTCTTGATTCTTTTCAGAACTTCCCTTCCTATTTTGTTACTAATCCAGCAGCATTTCTGTCAACCATTTTTAACAAAAATGAAATATAGAATGCATTAAACATTGTCACTGTGAACCTGAAAGATTGATTTGTTTTGAAATTTCTACAATATAGCTTCTACTAGCAGATTTGTTCAGTTTTCTACATTGTTTAAAATAAATTTTAAAAAATAATAATTCTTTCTATTTTTTGATGATTAAATCCGAGATTTCTTACATTCTCAACAGAAAGTCTTCCTGTTCCTGCTTCACCTCAAGTTTCTACATGTTTAAAATTAAATTAAAAAAAAAAGAAAAATCTTGCCCCTTTACCTCAAAGTAACATGGTTAGTTAAGATATAAACGGAAAGAAAATTTGCAAACTCTCAGAGGGAGAGAAATAGTGAGGAACATGGCAAATGAGGACGCAGGAAAAGGGGAAAAGGGTGATGAAAAGGAGAACTGTAGAATGAGAAAGAGCAGGATGAAGGGTGATGAAAAGGAAAATGGGAAAGGGGCTATGGGTAAAAAAAATGCTCACTGTAACAAATTTATTAGGATTTCCGGTGCTATAACAATCGTTTCATGTTCTCGCTCATCCTTATTTATCTGTCTTTCCAATCCAGAGCACCTCCTCTCCTCAGAGGGCTCCCCCACTCTTCTTCCCCATCTCAGTTTTCCCTCGTTCTCTCTATCCTTTAATTTTCTCTTCTTTGAATAATTTACTGCAGCAGGGGAGAGTGGAAGTGCGTTTATTTTGAGTGTGTTTGCGCTTTAAACAGAATGCTTAATGATTGCCGATGGGAGAGAGACTGCATTAATCCCATTTATGTTGAGACCTTTTAGATGTACTGACACTCGTGGCAGACAAGCGGGGCCAATGCAGTGCATGTGTGTGTGCGCTTGCAGAAATGATCCCCCTTCCACATCTGTGTGGAGGAGCCCCCATATCACTCTCACGATGTATGTGTAGGTGGGGGTAGACGGGATCAAAATGCCAGGACTCTGCATATACCTCCACTTGTGATCAAGGCGAGGCCTTTGGGGGGCCCCCCACTATTCGCTCAGTTGAATTGAAAAATCTTCTTATGAAATTTCCATTTTTTCAGTGTGTGTTTCATAATGTTTTTGCGTCTCCAAAAATGTGCCAACAGCTTTATAAACTTTTGTGTTGGTTTTTGTCCACAAGTTCATATTACTTTGAATTAAATAAAAAAAAAAAAAACACAAAACAACAACAAAGAAATATTTACTTGTTTTGCATTGTTTGCTTTAGGCATAAACTACAGAGGATTCAAAACTGGCTCAAATTTATTTGGAAGCAAATATATTCAAAGCAGTGATAATGTTTCTAAATAGTTATGCACTATGTATTAATTAATACCAATTAAACAAAAAGAAACGATAAAATCTTTGTCCATTTGATAAAGGTTTTAAGGAAAATCAACTTCAAAAAATGCTCCTTTTGGTGTTCACCTAACAACAAAAGGTTTTATAAATCTCAAACAGCATTTAAAAAAATTATTTTGTTAAGAGTAAAAGCATCCAGTTAAGTTTTAATCCTAGTATTTTTAAAAATTCAAACAGAGAGAATGAAAATTAAAGTTGTGCTTTTTTTTTTTTAGATTGGGGCTGATGGGTAGCTACCGAACTTTACCTCAACTTTAATATGACTAATCCCCACAGTTCCTACAAATGATCTTACAAGTCTTGTCTGGCACTCAGTCATTGTTGGTCTAGTTCCCAAAATGCTTCCCCACAAAGAATTTCAAACTTGCAGGTTTTTTCAATGTTTTTCAACAAAGTGCCACTGCTCAGCCCCCAAAAAACATATTAGTTAAATCTGTCAACACAAACCAAATCTGTAACAACTTCCAGCTTCTTTCACACATAGATGACAGAGGATTTAAACCAGAGACCTTTTCAATAATAGCTCATACTCACCAGACAAAGTCCCATGCCAGCAGAACTAACTGAATAGCATTTCCCAAGATAAACCTACCCTTAAGGAGATATTGTGCCGTTTTAATATCATGAAATCTTGTGCCACAAGCTCTTTTTACAGCCCTGACATTACACAGTGAATATTTTGTAAATCTGTCTTTTCCAGCTAAAATAGCTCTGACACAATGAAAGGACATCTTTGATGAAAAGGAACCTTCGGGACTGTACTTGTATCTTTTATTATTTCACGCTGGCCCTCTTAGCAGTGGGAAATGAAATAAAGATATTCTTTTTCATGCCCATTTGAAAATGGGAGGTGTGATGCTGTTCCTCCAGGTGTCCCACTATAGAGAGCCTTTTGGCTATAGAGCAGGAATGCACAGGGCCAGTCCTCCAGAGCTGCCATCCTGCAAACTTTAGATCTATACCTTCTCCAACACACCTGAATCACCAGCTGTCTTTCAGGCAGTACTATTTTTATTTTCATTTTTTGTAATGATGCAAATACTTTAATGAATTAGTTATTCAGTTTGCTCAGTGGTACAGTTGGTATTGTTGCCTGTCATCAAGAGAGTCCTGGGATCAAATCCCAGCCTGGACTTTTTCTGCATTGTTTGCACGTTCTCTCTGTGGTGTTGGGTTTGAAAAAGACAATCATACCACACATGTTAGTTCAATGAAACAAATGAACCCTGAATGAATGGGGTGAAAATGGTCTTTGTCAATAAAACAAATTTAATTCTGTGTAACAAACTACATTCTATTAAACAGCACCGCAAACCAAACAGTTGACTCAAATTTTCCTATCACCCTCAACTCAGATTCCAATGTGCTTGCTGCCTGCTGGCAGAAGCTGTGCATCATTAATACCCATGAAAAACACCATTAATTAACAGAAGATTTGAAACACTATAACACATACACACGCATATATATATGCATATATATATAAACATATATATATGCATATATATATATAAGGGCAATTATAAAAACATTTTTCTAATAAAAGATAACCAAAAATGGGAAAACTAAGTGATTTAAAAGTTGACTGTTGGTGGTAGTCAATATTGTGACCACTAAACTTAAACTGAGGGCAAAACAGTCGTCAGCCTGAAAAGTATGTATGCCAGCAAGTTTCTTAAGGCAAAGGAATAGAACCACAAGCCAGCTCCAGAAGTAATTCTGGAAAACCATTAAACTTATAGTGATCCTTGACCACGACTGAGCTAAGCTGAGCTAGACTTCAGCTACGTTCAACACACACAGTAGTCTGGAAATTAGGAGAGTACTGTAAATGTTGGCACTATGATGAAGACTGACAAGGAGCAGAGAGCAACCATAGTAGTGACAGGTCCTGTGTAAAAGGTCCAGAGACAAAGCAGTGCAGGGACAGAGCAGGGACAGTGAGTCTGGGGAGCAAAGCCAAGTGAAAATCAGACGACAAAAGTTCAGCCAAACAATAATCTTTGCACTCAATCTATGAAGGAAAGGGCTACTCACATGCTGTTAAAGGCTGCTGGTGGTGAAGATTGGTGGGGGATTCAGGGATTAGTTTCCATGTTAGGTAGGGTTCAGTGAAAGATAGTGGAGAAGTAGGAGTCTCATTATCTGCTTCCCATCTTGTAAAAAGTCTCTTCTGCTGCATATAGAGTCGTTGCACCAAACTTGTGGGCTAGTTGTGTTAGCGCAGACACCATATTGACACCAAGGCTTAAGCCCTTCCAAAAGGTCCTGAAAGTGTTTAAGTTTTTTTAAGTTTTTGGCCTCTCTTACCTCCTCTTTTGTGTGCAAGAATTAGATTATAGCAATAATACTTTTGTGGGAAATACAGCTGACATCAAATGCCAAGGTGCCATTTTATCACGTGCTCAGTTTTTTTCATGTGCTTGTGGTTTCTTATTGTACAATGCTATGCTTTTTTCCAGACCCCTATATGGCTGTTCCTCTGGTTTGGATAAAGATGGACCCAGGCACAAGATGCATTGTGATAGTGAACTGTAATTGTTCTTCCTAGAGATCTGGATGTCTACTGAACCTAATAGTGAGTAATAAATATACCTGGTTTTATAACTCTTTGGTCTCCTCTTCTGACATTTTGTTGCAAGGAATTTGATCTGGGGCTTTATCCATCCATCCATCCATCCATCCATCCATCCATCCATCCATCCATCCATCCATCCATCCATCCTTCCTTCCTTCCTTCCTTCCTTCCTTCCTTCCTTCCTTCCTTCCTTCCTTCCTTCCTTTCTTCCTTCCTTCCTTTCTTCCATCTTTCCATCCCTCCATCCCTTGTCCCTTAGTGGGGTCGGGAGGTGCTGGTGCCTATCTCCAGCTAACGTTCTGGGTGAGAAGCGGGGTACATCCTGGACAGGTCGCCAGTCTGTCGCAGGGGCTTTAACCTGAGTTTCCCAAAGTGTTGTATGGAGATTAGGTATGGTGCCGTGCAACAGCCTAGTATCTCTTGCATAACAGAAGGTCAAGCGGGTTTGCTCCAGATGTGAGCACTTTGTGAGGATCCTGAAGAGTGTGTGGAAGCCTGCCAAACTAACCTTTATGAGTTTGATAACTTGGAGAAAGGGATACAGCAAAAACCTGGGGTGTGTCCTGAATGGAGGGCTGCTTTTTTTTTTTTAACAATTTTAGAAGGTTCCCTTCAAAATTGCACAAAATTGGCTTTGACTTTGGTTAAAAAGTCAAAGCCAAACTGGTCTTACGAACTGGTGGGTGTTGAAGTTTGTAAGAGCAGAAGTGTGTTAATAACTGTGTTTTTAACTTTATAGAGAACATGTCCAGACACTGACGCAGTAGTGTAGTTCTTCTCATTTGCTGACAATGGGTAGCTGGCATTACCATGCAAAGTGGCCCCAAGCTAAGCCAGATGGACCTGGCTCTCTGTTCTATTGAGTCTCTTTCCCGTTCAGCAGGGACTGAGCCAGCTCGCCTCCTGTAAATGGAGGCTAGATGAGGCAGTTCTCCGACAGGCAGACTGGCGCAAAATCTCTGAAATGTGAGTGCTACAGTGTCTTCTAACAGGCTACAAGGAAGCCAAAGGTGAAATTGGGAATGTTACAGTCAATCTACTCAATTAAGTCTCTAAAGTTAAAATGTTTGCTAAGATCTTGTTACCCTATTTATTTATTTTACTGTCTTATGAAACTTCTTAGGTGACTTCTTCGATAAGTAGGAATATGTAAACATTCTTCAAAGACTTTGCTTCGTTTTGCTTTAATCCAATATAGCAACTTCTGGCCCAAGACCACTTTTTTCAGAAGAACATCAAATTACTTAAATATTGCCTTTATGGAGATTAAGTTTATATTGTTAGAACTGCAGAGCTGTATTTGCATACACATTATATATGTTCCTTCCTCTTAGTTCTTGGCACCGTGCGCTGATTACTCACTGACAGAGGAGGTATTCTCTAAAATAGCTCAGATGTCTGTGCATGTGTGTATGTGTCTGAAGATGGTTTCAAATCAACTTCATGCTAATCCTGTTCCACGCCTTGACAGTCTTAGTGAGAAGTGCCATTAGCATAACTAGCTAGCTAGTGCATTGAAGAACAGAGTCTCACTGCTACTATGTGTAGATGTGTGTTTCTCACTCTGTGTGATAGAGGAGGTTTAAAAAACCTTCCCCTTTTTTGCTCCGTCAATCTGTTTGGAAATAGACCATTGCCTTGTGAATCTCATTCACGCATATTGGCTGTCTTATACTTACAAAAGTTTACTATATACTACTGTAAGAAGCATTTCCCCCCACTTAGATTTTTTCTATTTTCGACATTGAATGTTTTGAAACACATGTTGATGTCAAAGATAACCTAAGATATTTAAATGTGTTTTTAATTGAAGACTTCATTTGTTAAGGGGCAAAAGAATACCAATACCTACCTGGTTCTGCACGAATGTATTATTGCTTGTTAAATCTTGAGTGAACTACAATTAACTAGTTTTTTTTACTTGTCACATCTAGACCTCACTGCTCCTTCCTTAGCTGTAATATGAAGAAATCACTTTAACAAAATCTGCCAGACAAATGTTCCCCAACACCAACACATCCTGTTTAGACACTAACTCATCAGTGCATGACCACCCTACCATTATTACTAAAGCAAAAGGTTTCCATCTAAAATAGTCAAATGCACATATAATGTGCTCTCTGCAGATTTCAGCATTTAACATGAATGCACCTTGAAAGTGTGTGAACTGATGCAACTCAGAACTTTTTACCTAGTTATAGCTTCTCCATCTGCAGGACTTGAGGAAGGCAAAGCAGCCAAGCATTGTCGTGTATCCTTCTGTTTTGTGTAAGATGAAGATAAAGCTCTGCCTGTGTAATCCCATTTATTTACGAACTCTGGTGAATGCCTACCCAGATATCGTATGCATATAACTTGCAGAAAAGGTGTACTGGCTATCCAAAATGTCACTAGAAGGTAATGAGTGATGTAATCATATAATTAAGAATATGTATAATTGACAATGTGTATATAATTCTAATTAAGGCTGAAGGGGAGGGAATATTGTCATGGGTGTGAAAAAGTCTGATACTTTGAACTACAGATGAATTTCTGTTGTAATTTGTTCTTATTTAAGATGAGTATGAAATGAGCGAAGTTGGGAACTGTTTTGTTTTTCTTTTCAGTCCTTTTCTTCTTCTCTTCTGAGCAGACAAATGTCTGTCCTTCTTGTGATGCTGTAGTGACAGATGCATATCTTTAAGTGGAAACACCTCACTTCCTATGAGCAATGAAAAAACAATACCAGTATAATTGGTGTGTGAGTGATCACTAAGCTTAGAGATCCTTTTCAGCAGATCCTGTTGGTAATGCATTGTAGTTTCACCCCCTTTGTTCTTGCAGTTGTCTAGTAGCTCATGAACGTCTGCTGATTCTGAAGGCCATCAGGATAGTTTGTTGGAGTCTCCAGTCTACGCTCCTGCGGACATGTTTTCCAGATGATAGCCCTGCTGGGCTTTTTTTAGTCCACATTCTGCTCCACTTCATTTACCAGTGATTCAACATTCATTACGAGGTTCAAAGCAGGACATTTTTAAAACTTTTTGTTTGGATATTGTTTAGAAACCGAATGGGCTCCTTCATCTGCTTCATGGCTTGGCTTATTTTTTTTAAGCAACAGGGAGCCTGACACACAAGAAGATGGTCGAGGGAGGCAAATTTGACAAAACAAACACACGATTACCCGCCTCATAGCGGCTGCTGGCACGGAGCCATCCTGTCTGGGTCTGTCTCAGTGCATAGGGCGAGCTGTCTGCCCTCATCAGTGCCAACATGTCGCCTGTACGTGAACTGCTTCAGGGGGGGACCTGGGTGTGTGTTTGTGTGTTCTGTTTTGCTCATCCTTTTTTATAAACCACTACCCACTGACCATGTGGGGACAACAAAGCTCATTATACTGGTGACCCCATTCCTGTTTGATATGTGTAGCCACAGTTTAGTCATACACGCACGCACGCACACTTTTACTGACAGATTTTGCATACTTTCAGGAAGATGAAAGTGTAAGTGAATATAGATTCACAAACAGGAGATCAGAGCGATGCCCAAAAGGCCAAAACAGTCTTCAGAAAAAATTATATGAAGTCACGCACACACAGTTTTTGTCATGGATTATTTATACTTTGCCTGTTTTGAACAAATTTGGAATTCTTGCATGAGTTCTCTTATGTTCATTAACAAAACAAGAATAAAAGCATCTCATATATTAGGTAATTTGATCTGCAACTTGTCTAATGGAATTTCAAATATTGAAGGATTCATACATTCATTAACAAACCTGAAAAACGTTCAAAGCTTTCAGAAACATCAAAGACCTGGTTTGTCAGTTCAGTTGTCAAAACAAAATATCTGGATGTTTCTTAAACATGAATCTTTCATAAGTAACCATTGACCTGATGGCTTCAGTTTTTATTCTCATATTAAACCAACCAAGACTGTCATTCTCACTAGAAAAAGACAATATTTTTTTTCTTAAACTGTTTCCTTGGAAACGCAAAAACAGTCCCATTTCCCACTTGGGAAATCTGAACCAAAACTTTAGGAAATGAAAACAAATTTCTCTTATGATGGCGAGAGTTTGAACTTAAAACAGATTAGTGCTACTTTTAAGGTTCAAAAACGTGAGACTTTAGAGTTATATTTAGCCACAGCAGAAATACTGATTCTGATTACGACAACAGTGACAACAATTCAGAAAAACACTAGTTCTGTTGTAATTTTGCTCACAGAATATGAAACTTAGTTTTCAGAGAAGATAAATACTTTTTCTCCTCAACCCATCACATGCTTAGATTAATAGAAAACGTGATTCAGATTTGAAATATGTCAAATCTGCTTTGATTACATGATAATTTCTTTATTTATTTCTCATGCATTAAAAGAGCCTCAGTGCTACATACCTTAATCTGAGATTATTGCTCATCCTTTTATATGAGAACTGTCCTGTAAATAAGCGCATTATCAATGAAAAAGACAAAAAAAATGCAGATATCCTCTTCAAGTACTTGAAATGCTTATTTTTTTCTCTAAAAGCTACCAGTATTTTTCCTCTAAGCTCTACCGCTCGTGTTCTTTCCCCTTATAAGGACTGGTATTTGCACAAAGCACTGACACGTTGGACCTGGCTGGCATTTACAGATGAGGAAATGTCTTCAGCACTGATGCACTCATATACATTGCATGTTAGCAAATATTACTGCATATATGGCTACAGATTTAAATATGCCAATGGAATTTATTTTTTGTCATGCCCTTTGCATGTATTTGCATGTTCATCCTTGTGTGTGTGTGGAGGTGGGTGATAGAGCTGTCTTATCCCGGAGGCCTCAGTGTCAGGAAGCATCGCAGTCGACAGTGAGCACACTCGCTGGGCTGACTGGCCTTTGGAACGCTGATCTTTGTGTCAGCTCAAAGAAAATGAATCACCCTTTTTCACTGTTAGCCATTGTGTGTGTGTCAAAAGCAAGAAGAAGACAGAAAGATCTGGCCCAGCTTTAAACTCTGACACTTTGTTATAACAACTTCACACTGTCTGCCGTCTTGCTCAGTCTGAGTCCTTGTCATCTCTTCTTCTAACTGCTTCCTCACATCATTGGTCATTTTCCTCAGTGCTGGGCACTTTGTCATTTGTTCTGCACAAAGATTAATTGCTTCAATAAAAATGTACCAAAAACCACATTTGAGGCTCTTTGATTACAGCAGTAGGCTGCAGGTATTTATGTGGACATAATCTGTCCTTTGATGTCTTGTCTTGTGGTGAAGTTACAATTGCAAGCTGCAGTCACTGTTAAGACATGTTTGATCTCAAAGTAATCTGACACATTTACATTTTTAGGCACCGACTCTTTGTGAATCCAAATCTGGACGGATTGAAATAAAGTCTTGATGCAGATTATAACAATCTGGAAATATTTTTATTAATTTAGAAAAGCTACTCCTAAATCAAGTAAGACATACAACATTCAATGTGAATTTCAATATATCTTTCTCTCAGTGACAGAGCTCAGCTGATTCCTTCCAGTCAGCTCTTCCTGTATGAAACGGTGCTCCATCCATGGACCGTTTTTTGCTCCATGAAGTCCGATGGATTCCTCAGCACACATAGAATAACACAATGTCAAACATAACTCATAATGTACAAAACTGTTGGTGTGTAAGGCTTCTGATCTTATTGTATCTTAAAGGATGTCATATAATAATATAATTTGCAATGAATCAACAACTTCTTTATCATTTCAAGCAGTTATCGTATTTCAAAAATCCCAATCCAACTAAGTCTGATAACTAATGGTCACGTATCACTTACTGTAGTTAGATATACAGTATGCTTGGTTCATAATATCTGGTTCAATTTTTCTGAACCCAGGCTGGATCAATTGATGCCGGACCTGTTGAATTAAGAAAACCTTTATGTGAACAATATGAAGTGGGTTGAAAGTTCTCAAAAAGTAACCCGCTTCGATCCAAAAAAGTTACAAACCAAAGAAAAACCACATTACTGTAATCAGTCAGTCTGGAAAGGTCACAATGTCACAGAACCATTTCTAAGCTTTTGAAACACCAGTAAATTAGAGAATCATTATTTACAAATGGAGAAAACAAAGAACTGTGAACCTTCCCATTAATTGCCACCCTACCAGAAGTAGGCAATGTGTACTCACAACTCCACCAAGAACCCAGAGCAACATCTGAAACAACCTGACTTGTTGCAGTCAAGGTCCAAGGCCTTAGGAAAGCATGCAGTGGACTGACAAGAAAAAAAATTGACTTTTTGCAAGGAGTGACCCATTGCAGCTGCTGTGAAACAGCAATTCAAGAACAGAACATAATATCAGCTCTCAAACATGGTGGTGGTGTCATGGATGGTTCAAAAGAAGCATCATGTGCCCCTTCAACAGGAAGTAGAAAATTAATTTCCAGTTATTACAAACTTCACCTTAATGAAAGTTGCTGCCACCAAGGAAGGTGAAAGGAGTGATCAGGCTCAGGGTGCAATTACTTTTTCACATATTGAAAGGTTTATAGCATAGCTTTTTCTACTAATACATAAAATTAACTTTTTGATCTTTTCTTGATCTACTATTATTGTTATTATTTACATTCTCTGAAAGATGTGAATGTGGCAACAATACATGAACAGGAGAAACCTATCGGAGTCAAATGAATTTCTACAGCACTGCGTACGTCAAGTGGCGTATACATTTACATCCCCACGACAAGCCTCTTAAAATGACAGTATCGCTGGTAAATCCAACATAAAAGTGACTCGGTCCTTTTCAACACCTCCAGAAATGCCAATTAAAGCCCTGCACTTAATTTGAATATTTCAGATTATTATGCAGCTCCCTCTCTTACGTATTCAAAACAGGGTTTTCAATCCAATTAAATGGGCCATGTGCTGTAAAGGCGTGGGCAAACATGATTGAAGGCAGAGCTTAGGATGACAAACAGGAGCAATCTGAGAGAGATGGAAAACCGCTTGCTGTGAAGTTAATGGAAGACTCTGCAATAATCACTGATGGAGCAATGGGTGGAGCTCTGTTTGTCTGTTTCTCCCTCTCTTTCTGTGCGTATCCGTGCACTGTGTGTGTGTTTAAAAGACAGGAATACGGAAAAATAAACGGACTAAGAGGAAAGTGTGAATAAGGACTTAAGAGGGTGAAAATAAAATTGAGGTATAAATTTGAAGAAAATAGAAGGAAATTATGTTTGTGAACGTGCGTAATGCTTGCAGAGTCCAGTTTTATTTGTATGTATGCTCTTAAAATCTATGCCACTGTATTTTCCCAAAAGGCACTCATGGAATATATTCAAATAAAATGTAGATTTGCCAGCTAACATACAGAAGCAGGCAGAGATTAAAGAAATAACATTTTATTTAGAAAAGACCTAACAAAACAATTCATGAAGCAAAAAGCAATTACTCTAATAGCTATGGCACAGCATGTTGTGTTATCTGGAGAGAGTGTTATTTGGAGAGAATATTTAATTGGCTTGTTCAAAAGTGCCAAGTGTCAGAGGTGCCCTTTTACTCCTACCGTCAAGACATTATGTTGATAAAAAAAAAGAAGAAGCTCAGTAAATGCAGTGGTGTGTTTTGTGTTTATAATTGTGGCCCTTCATCTGCCCTTCGTTCAAAACCCAATGAGTGTCTTTGCACGTGTGTTCCCGAGCAGCCTGATGCTTTTCTGTCAGACTCTTGCCTGATGAATGCCTTGGCGTCCCACCGGTTCGCTAAATATGCGCAGTGAAATGAGCTGAAACACGGGCCTTAATTAAAAAGTGGAGGCCCACGAAGATGTGATTAAAGCATCGCTCAGCGGATTACAGTGACTAAAGCGTCTCCAAAGGCATACAGACAGAGAAATGGAGACGTGGAAAAAAAAAAGAAGAAGGGAATGAGTGAGTGATTAAAGCACCACCTTCTGTCTTTTTCTTTCATATTTTGTCTTCCTTTGCAGGATAAATTCTCATGGAGGATATTTTTTTCTCTCTGATAACCCGTTTTGTATTCACCTTATATCAGTGCTCAGGTGGAAAGACTGCATATTTTTTAAGTCAGATTGATGATTTTCTTGAAACATTTCAATTTCTTAAACTATATTGCTCCCATAAAAATATAATGATTGCAATGTAATTCTGTTGCTATAGCAAACTTTATTATAAGTTATCTCCTGGACAACGGAGACTGTATTTCCTGCAGAAACTCAAGAACAGTCTCCAGGCGCTGCAGGTTCTAAACTTCCACTGCACATCCGTCACTGTGTTGCTTGGCTCACCCACAAAACGGGACAAGTTCAAACTACAACAATTCGTTCTGCAGAGAGGATCACCAGGTCTGACCTTCTCTCCATCCAGGACTTGTACAGGCTAACATCTCTGCAGATCCCACTGAATATAAACTGTTTGAACTTTATTCTTCAGGTCTTGGCTACAAAACCGCCTCAGAGATGGGTTTGTTCCCCATAGGCTCTCTGTCTGATGAACTCTTATCACTCAAAGAGCCCAGATTGAAATCTTGCATATCAGCTCTAAGTCAATCTTGTCTATATAAATATACCAGTATAGATATTTACAAAAAAATCCATTTTTCCTCAATGTTTTCAATGAGAGCAACGTGGAACCAAAATAAGTCTGTATTTTCTACTTCCTTTATTAATGAATTGATTTAGACATTCAATCAGACCTATTTACTCGCAGAAATCAAACAGCAAAACTGCAAAAAATGATGTGAAGTAATTAAAAAGCATTGTGCTACTGTGAATAAAGACATAATTATATTTGTGCTAAGGAAAAAAAACACTAATAAATTTGTGTAGCTTTGTGTTGTCTGCAACACATTTAAAAAACTGTAGAAGGACAAGAAGATCTTTTACAAAACCTTTATTAACTTCAAATAGCAAATATGAATAAAGTTTTTTAATTGCTTCTACTCACAATGGCATGGAACTATTTATTCTAACGCCATGTAATAGCTTTCATAAACCTTATTTTCCAAGGCTAAATGTTTTTATAAAGATCTACATTGTGACCCACCCCGATCCTAACTCAAAGTAATATTTCTGACATTCACAAAAGCTAACGCTGAGAAACTTCTAATTATATAAAGGGGAAAGTCAGATTTATACTCAAAAAGAAATATAAGTTGATATTTTTGGAATCGGTTTTCTGACCATTTACTCATTTTTATTTCATGTTTCTTAGCGTGTAGATAAAAGCTCCTTCACTGGTCGTTATATTTTAGCATCACATTAAAGGACTCTAGTTATTACAAAGACAGAATCACACTGCTTATATTCTGCTTTCTGTACATAATCTCTTTATTATCAACATAAGATCTGTCATTCATTATTTTTCTTCAACCAAAACTCTCATAAATGAGATAAGAGCAGGATGAAACGGTTACAACTTAAAATATAATCATAAATGAGTATATTCAGGCCCAACTATTCCAAATGGATATTTTCTATTTTCTCTTACACAACTAACATGATTTACACTAAAATAGCAAATAAATAAGGAATGTCAAAGATGGTTTGAGGAAGCAAATGCAAACTGTGAAAACGTAAAAATAAAAACAGAAGACTAAAATACATAAAATAATTAATGAGAGCATAAAAGAGCAAAAAAGGAGGCATAGAAGGATGAAAATATAATGGATGAGAGAAAGCTGGAAATCGATGTAAAAGAACAATTATGCTGTTACTTTACAAGATCCTCACTGCACCTCGCTCACCTCCATATCACTGACACCTTACAGATCTCATGTCTCCTACTGACAATGACTTATTATCAACCTCTGAAGGCCTGTCTCACCCTTCATCGTGATGCCTAAACCACTCAGCACTGTTCTTATAGCTACAGTCCTTTTGAAAGAACCTTTCCCCCATCAAAAATGTCATCAGCTGGCTTTTAGGAAATAAAATAGAATCAGTTCAGTTTTCAGTTAGCAGGAGCTGCAGGAAAACCCCAGAGCTGCAGCAGCTCCCCTTCACCCACCACAGTGTGGAGCCTGAAGGATGTAGCTAACTGGATAACTGTACTTAGCAGGCACCGCCAAAACCTGGCATTTTTTTCACAAGATGAAATGCTGACCTTATTCCTGCAACACAATGAAGCTTCACATGTAAACAAAACACATTCTTCTCAATTCTTTGTTTGTTTGTTTGAAACAGATGGCAGCTGAACCTGCGATCGCAGGAATAATCCCAGTTCACTTTGACTGCATGTTCAACACATATTTTGAAGCCACTAGTTTTTCCAGCTGTAAATAATTACCCCTGGCCTTTACCAAAGCACTTGATGTTAATTGCTTTGATTCACTTGAAGCAACTCACAAACTGAACCATATTGTACACTGAACTAAGGTGAAATCAAAATGGAGAAAAGAAAAATAATAGGGAAATCTAAGTAAATGTTAGGATGCATGGAAATGATCGAAGCAGAGGCAAGGCACAGACAGCCACTTTAGATCTTAAAGAGCGCTGAAAACTGAATATGGAACTGAAGAATCCTGCATCGAACAATCATCAATCAGGAGCTTATATAGCAGGTGAAACAGGTGAGCGGCATAAGCGTGCTGGGCAGACACAGGTGGGCTGAATGAGCTTAATTATCGGTGAATGTGAATAATATAGAAATGGAGAAACAGACTCAAAAACACAGAAGGAGCCGAACTGGTACTCAAATGATCAAGAAAGCAATGGAGGAAAAGCCGACAAGAATCTAAGAAAATAAATGCAAATCTACAACAAACAAAACACAAGAATAAACTGAGAAACTAAACAAAGAAATGAACAAGTGGGGCAAAAGCCTTAACAAGACTAATAAATATGGAGAATAGAACCGACAGTTCACCTCAAAAACAAGATAATTTATAGGCGGTTTGCTTTTTCTTGAACATTATGTAACTTTCTTTTTGGCCGAATCCTATCAACCAAATTACTTACAGAATAGAGAATTAGAGGATTTTACTGAAACTTTAGCCCTATTAAAATGTAGCATGTGCAGAGAACAGAATAAAAACAGATGTGAAGAGCTGACACAGAGCAGAATGGAAATACGAGCTTATGAAAAAGATTAGGTAATTACAGCTTCATGTCATTTTTACAACACTTCTCAGAAAGTGTTTTCAGACACAACACTTCATTGCACGATTGTAAAATAGTCCACAATGAGATTATGAGTAAAACTTTAGGGAGGTGAAATATCTTTTTAATATTTGCAAAGGGAGAACTTTTACAAGACAGATTCTGGGTTCATGTGAATGTTCTTTCCACTCACGCTGCCGTCCATTTAGTAAAGCTTGGCTTTATGAAACTGTGGAGATTAGTGACTCTTTTGAGAGGCACATAATCTTTGTGGTATTTTCAACACACATATTTTACAGTTTTTAAAACAGACTACTTCACATAACATTAATTATTTTATTGTCAGATATTTATCATTAAATACCAACATTTAGTTAAGCGAAAGCAGTAAAAATACACAAATCAATCAGTGAGGAGAAAAGGCACCTTCCAGCTGTATCCCCTCTCTTGTAGCACTGTACCTAATCCTAATAAGGCATGAATTAAATCTTTCACCACTTCAATACAGTGTGGTGTTCGGATGACGAGTCATTTGACTCCTGGTGTCACCTGTCCTGCTGTGAGAACATCCAACGTTGAAAAGGTCAAGGTGTTATCGTTACAAAGAAGTGAGATTTTTCATCTTTAATGGACTCTTCACTGTCACTCTGTGTCCTGGTTGTTGTCAATATCACACTCACTCAGTTCTTATTATTAGTCTGGGTCTCAAATAGAGGTAGTGACCTGACTGAGAACGATCTAGGCCGTGCCTCTCGACTGTCAGACAGATCACACTCGCATTGTGGTTGTGTGGGATGATCTTAATCCATCATTTGTCAGACAAGCCATGCATCTGGTCATATTGGGTCTGTTTTTAATGCTACTGTTTATTCTTTGTAAGTAATAAAATTTGAAGAACTTCCACCTGGTTTAATTGAGATGTCCTTAAAGATTCACAACAAAAGGTGCATTCTTGCAAAGCATGTAATGATCACTTTATGGTGACTTTATTGTTTGTGATTCTTTCAAGGCAAAATTAATCTTGCATTGATAAATTTGATGAATTGCACAGCGCTAGCTTAGATATATTATGCAATGTAATCATGGAAAGACTTATGACAAGTTTAGAAAAGGATGCATTATCAACAGGGAAAATAAACATTGCATTTAATTGGGAAAACATATCCTACAGTCAAAGGGAAAAGTGAAGAGATGCAGAATCCAACTTGAAGTTGTCAGTCAGTGATGACTTGGGGAGCCACATCACCTGCAGCTGTTGGTTCACTGTGTTTTATCAAATTCAAAGTCAGTGTCTAGGTAACACGCAGACATAACCTCAACCCCACAAAGAGTCTGTTGGGTTTTCTAACAAGAGGAGGAGAAGCAACAATGAACTGAAAGTCATTATTGAAGCAACTGAGACTTCAACAGCAACCTAGTGGCGCAGATTGATCAGCTCCTTATGATGCTGGACTGATCTAGCAAACTATGCCAAACTATGCAATATAGACTCCAATCAAGTGCCTGTAGTACAGCAGTTCAACATTGATTTGCAAACAGTACATGTTTTGTTATGCAATACTCAGTTTTCTAAAACTTTGTTCTTTTTTATTTTTATTGGTCATAAGCTGTAATTGTCAGAAATATTGACATGTTGAAATGTATCACTCATGTATGTTGTGGTTCTTTGTGAGTTTGACTTTTTGAATTAAATTTATGTAAATAATGAACCTTTCAATAACTTTGCAATTTACTTACTGGCAGTTCAGAATGTGCCTGTAGAGAAGAAAAGCAAACTTTACTTTTTAGTCGCCTGCTGGAGAACCTTCTTTACTTGGTCTGTCCCCCAGTACTTGTTTAATAAACCTAACTCATTTTAAAAGTCAGAACCCAATGCGCTCTGTGATGATACCCATGTCGTTTTCCCTTTCAACTCCTCTTTCTGTTTGTCCACATTAACCGTCTGCGTTCATTGGCCCACTTGATAATTAACGCTAAAATCAATCGAAAACAGAAGGCATAAAAATGCCAACACATTTGTTGCTGACATCCAGAGAAAGACAATAATTTCCTTTTGTTAAAGGGTTTTCTCAATGTCCAGGCAAAAATGTGAAAGAAAGTGACAATTTCACCACTAACAAGTGAGCTCATGAAGTGAAAAAACTCCATAAAAATAGGTGCTTTGTTTGAGTATCAGAAGCTTGTAATGTGTTTGTGTGTACGCGCACATGTTGGAAAGTGAAACGGTGGAGGTGAGACAGCAAGGCTAAAAATACTTCCAGGCAGGAAGTTAGCAGGGCCATCAGTGCAGAGCGCTGTGAGAACACCACAGCTAGGTGAAACCACCTGATGAGGTGTCTCACTCCTACACACACAAGTTCAGCTGTGTGACATTATGTCAGTGACTCCCTTTTTCTCATTATGGAAGCCTGCTCCCTCCCCTAGAGAAACTGTGACCTAGTTACAGTTCATCTTGCAAATAACAGAGTTATAACTCTGTTTTATAACAGAGTTATTTGCAAGATGCAAAAAAGCATTTAAGTCAGTTTTGTTTGTCTTTTGTCAGAGTTAAAATATGTGATGCAGGAAAGAAGACATCATAAAATGTTATAAATATTATTCAGCAGCATGCTGTTTTTCATCAGAAAAAAAAAAATCAGGATTGTCCTTGATGAATGTTGCTACACTGTGGACAATAAAGTTTGAACATGTTGGGTTGTTTGCAATGTGGCAAACTGGCTGAATCCTTCCTTTGAGTTTCACAGAGAGATGTGTCTGCTGCTGACATTTACATGTTCCTATCTGTTCTATCTTTCAGGCAGACAGACACACTGCACCATAAAGTTGACCACAGCTATTTAAGGTCCAAACTTTGACATCCGTCTGTTAATTGTGAGCTTCACAAATGCCAATGGAGTTTAGATGTCAGAAATAATTGCTTAAGAGCTGGTAATTGATTAATGAATAAATGGAAAAAATCTGGTTCCTCAAATTTTGCTGCTAATATTAGTACCAACTTCTGTCCAAATGACTCTCTTTAAATCCAGATCTACAGGATTTATTACATTCTAGAGCTGCAGCTAATAATTATACTTGATTTACATTATGGAACTTGTTTCTCAAGGATGCATGTTCAAGTGTAAACAGGAAGCAACCACAAAAGTCTGTTTGTTAATGCCAGTGGAAATGCGGTCTATCTACAGGTTCACAGCACCACAGCAACCACAATCTAATTAACTTAGAGCAAAGAAAAGGTTAGAGCTACACCACGCATAAATTATGACTCCACCAGTGGAGCAAAAGATACTTAGTTATTTTTAAAATTCTTTCTTCTTTTGCATTTTTTGTAACTTATTTACTTGTTGTCGACTGCAGTCCAATACTTAATTTTACCTGCATAGAAAAGACTCTTGTCTTCACGCCCCGCTCCCACAGGCTTCAACAAGTAAGCTTCAGGAATCATTGACAAAATGTTTTGTTCTTTCTGTTCATTGGTGAAACTGAATGTGCAACTCTGGAAGACCTGTCTGTCCCTGTAGATTAATGCTCTTGGTATCATTTCTATTAATTTTTTAAGGATTTTTTTGGGCTCTAATGCCCTTTATTTGACAGTCAATTGACAGGAAAGTGAGTTGAGAGAGAGAGGGGAAGACCTGTGGCAAAGGTCAACAAGCTGGGACTCGAAGCTGTGATGGTCCCATGGAGGACTGAGGCCTCTGAATATTACCCCTGTGCCACGGCCGCACCCTTCCTACTTACATTTTTGCAGGCTGTTATTGCAAGAGGGATGGCATCAGACTTTCATAAAGACTTCAGCAGACCAAAATCTTGGATAAGCATCACTTTTTTTTCTTTCTTCCAAGGATAGTTCAATATATTGGTCTGGTGTTTAGCAGCATGATCCATGTAGCCATCCTGCTGCTGGATAAATTGGTCAGTCCTTTTTTCAGCCATTTACTGCAGCTTTTATCTGAGCCTCTGTATGATGCTTTTATTTAAGACTGCACATTTGTCCAGCAGCAAGTGCACCATGCACCCAGTGTTTCTACTGAGAATATATATATGTCCCAGCTAAAAGGAACTGGGATTAATAATACTGACAATTCCTTGCAACAAGCTATACTCTTTTCTTTTTTTTTGTAACCTAAAAAATAGGTTAGGAGCCATACTATTCAATATTGAGATTTTCTGTCATAGATCAACACAAAGTTCTTCATAAAGATTTGTGGGGGAGAAAAGGAGGACACCTGGTTTTCAAAAAAAGAAATTCATGTCAGATAGTGGTCCAATCAAAGTCCAGACGTAAATGTAATTTATAACTTGTTGCAAGACATAAAAATCTAAATACATTCTTCATCCAGTCTGGCTCAACTTTAACTAATTTGCAAAGACACATTCTAGATATAAAAGGCTGGTAGAGACATACCATAAAAGACGATGCAACATTAATTTATTGAGAATCACTTCAACAAACCTTTATACAAGAAGCTAAATACAACTGCATGTGCTGTTTTCTTTCCATTTCACACAAGATGCTCAACTTTGCACAATTACTCACAAATTTATCACACAAACCTTCATAAATTACATTAATGTTTTTGGTTATTATGTGACAAATACTTAGTTAACAATAATAGTTTATTTAACTAATTGAGAGATTGCCCTAAAAATCTGTTCATTTTTCATCATGGCAGAACAGATTGCATAAAAATGATCTAAAACTGATTTGTAAATAAAATTAGATTTTTGGCATATAGATAGAAGTGCTAAGTTTGGATTAAAAAAATAATATATATATGTGTGTGTGTGATCTGGATTAAGATTTTATGTCATTACACATTAATACTGATCATTATCACAAGGTAACCGAAGTAAATGTTGAATTGAGATAGTTTTAGTCTTTGTTGAGTTATTTTTAACAGTTGTGCAGTGTGTAAAATGTCATTAGATACTCTAGTCTATGACATTTAAATCAGTCAATTTTGCAAACAGGCGGTATCAGCTCTTCATCAACAACTGCATGAAGTCAGTGTTGTATTTACATTACTCAGCTGATATGTTTTAATCTTGGTCTCTGCAGCCCTCTCATTTCCCTCCAGCCCTCATCTCCTCCGGCCAGCCTGGTGTTACTATAAATAAATTGAGCTAGATGCATGATCAGGAATGAATTTATCTGCTTGACATGCAGCCTGCAACAATTTCCAAGGCAATTTGTAACTGTTTGAAGTTTGAGGTGTTCTGAGGTGGCGGTTAACAAAATCTTATCAACCCACAGCGGGCTGGCCGGAGAATCCGAGCAGTGCACCCCCCTCCAATCTGTTGGATTTTATTCACTCCGGTGGCTTCAAGAGCTTTATCGGTGCGCCAGAAATACTAAGTAACCGAGTAATGCCCATTTCTGTTTCTGGCAGAGCCTGTGCACATATACAGATTGCGACACAATATCATAAAAACAAACCTTACCTTATTTAAGCACCTGAAGCTCCACTCAGCTGTGCTGTATTTTTTTGTACACTCACATTATATAAGCCCCTTTTTTCTAAGTGGGCATCGACAGAATTGGACTGGCTGTGCAGTCACAGACATACTGCCTGTCAACCTCCTACCGCCGCAGTCACACACACACCCATATGCACGCACACGCGCACCCCTACACACACACACACACACTGGATTGGTCCCAGCGCCTGCCATCTGCGTGTGTTTGTATGTTGGCCTATTGTACCAGGAAATGTGTTATATTAATGTGTGAAAGTGAATGAATGGGTGTTGAAATGAGTCTTTTGATATTTGGAAAGTACAGAAGGTCAGCCTGTTATGCTGTCAAGGCCAATGTTGTTTCTTTGAAGAAAGTTTAGATTGAAGTTTGTTCTCACAGAGCAATTTGGACCACATAACTCTGAAAAGTAAAAAAAAGAAAAGGAAGCTTTTTTTTGTAAAAAAAAAAAAAAAAATTGGATGTAGTTTTAAGTGATTTTATTGAAACAGAAAGCAGAGCAGAAACACTACATTACATTGTTACAGCATGTCCTCTTGAATGAAAAGTATTAACAAAAATCAAACATGGGTTTCCAGTTTCCTTTGCCTTTCTGGCTATTTGCTTTTTATGTAAAAACGATGTTCTTCCAGATGTTTGTGTGGAAATAAATGTGTTCTCTCTGCATACTGTCATTTTGTTAGGAGACTGATGATTGCAGAGATGAAACAGCTTAATCCTTTGCCTCATTTCTTTTTGTGGAAACAGAAATGATTTGTGTGTTTAGTGAAAATATGTACAGCTGAAGTGCTTGAGGTCAATTGTATTTCAAATAAAACAAAAAGCAGGCAACTGGGTCAGGATAGATTGTGCTCTTAACTGATGGCTAACTTTTCTATTTCCGTAGATAAAAATGTTCACTGTTCTTAATATTAGATTCATTATATTTCTGATTCATTATATTCTACATGCTTTCATTGCATATCATATGACACAGAACATATAACAACACAATGCAAACTTTTTAGAAGAATTTAAGGTCAAAAGCTTTTTTTATTTATTCACAGAGTAGACTGTGAATATGTTTAAGAGGGAAATATCATTATGCAACATGCACAGTGCTATGCATGTTGATATTCTCTGGATGATATACATTGAAGTATTGAATACTCTTGTGTTTAAAAAGTCCCATATAGTCGAATCAAAGGTGGCCTGAATTTTATATAAATAGATTAAATCATATTGAACTTTTCACTGGTTGAAAAAAAGTTCCTGAGTTCTTCACATCTTATAAGAAACTACATTACAAAACCATAAATAAGACACATTTACATAATAAACTAAAGTTATAAAATCCATTGTGGATTACACATTGTTAAAGTTTACATCACAATTGAGAAGAGTAATAATTACAGCTATCTGCGAACAGCTGTTCTTACTGACCAGCTGGGTTTGGATCAAGTTTCTTGAAGGAACATTTATTGAGACATTAATGATACTGAAAAGTCACTAGCAACATCTTACAACACACACAAAAAATATAAATTTAAATATTGATAAAATCTCTGGTGCAGCACTTATCAGCACCCTCTAGCAATGCCATTAAAAATGTTTTAGCGGCAATTCTTTTTTATGCTTAAGTTGATCAGGATGTCGAGGAACTTTGAAATAACAAGTTTTAACTGCTTTTTTCCCCCAAGGTGTAAAATTACTTGACATGGAGGATAATCACCACTAGTCCAGATGAGAAACTATATTTATATTTCCTTCACCACAGCAGGCATCATTGCAAGGCATGCAAAAAAAATCCACTGTCAGAGATGACTGAAGCAAATGAGAGCCATCATTGGCCAAAACCATTAGACACCATCAACAGAACTAGTGGTTATTTTGGGAATGATGCTAGAACCCAGTCCCCCATTTCCTTGTGTTAAAGTGGAAGCAGACATATATTGGAATGGATATTTTCCAGAATTGAAAACACTACAGTCAACATTTAGCAGTCAGATATATGTTTGCATCCTTCAGGTAGGTTACCAGTGGTATAAAAGTTCAAGACATTTCCATTTCCAAACACATTTCGATACTGGCCTTTTCTATTGGCACAAGGATAGAGAAGAGCTTCAACATCCAGAAATTGTTTCCGCAGTGTGAATGGTACTAGCACCCTCTATCATCTCACTAATGGCACACTTACAGCAACTTGTCATTACACATAACACTTTGGGATAAATCTCAGCAAAGCAACAGGGATGCAAATCTTGCCTGTCCACCCACACCCTTATCAAGATGTCCAGCTACTTCATAGCAACTCGCAGATCAGTTGACACAAGTTTTCAAGTGTTACTGTTGGCAGATGATGTCGTCTCAGTCTGTCCTGCACTGCTCTTTTAGTCACAGATGGACATCGAGCACCAAACAACACATATCTAGACCTTATTCCTTTATGCATTACTTAGCTGAGTTTGCAAATAAACCTTCACAGCATTCAAGCAAATAGATAAAGGAAAGTTGCTTCTTGCCATGCTTTGCAATTTTTGCACTCGGTTGAAGGGCGTGCGTCATCCTTTTTGCAACTTGCAGTTCATACATTGCCATGTCCAAAATCAAATGTAAATAGAAAATACTGATTTCAAGCACCATTTCATAACTCTTTAGCCATCACAGTCACTGTAAAACTTAAGTGACTTTTTTTTATTTTGAATTGTAGATTTTCTTAAGACTTTAGATTTGAATTGGCAAAAAGAAAAAAAAAAATAATCACCATTTTTTTTCTGCTGAAAGATGCATTGGGCAAAGAAAACCCCCCCAAAAACAAACAAATCTGCCAAGTGAGGGATTGATGACCTGTCCAGTGTGTACCGTGCCTCCTGCCCTTTGAAGGTGGATACCAGCACCCCTCTCAACCTGAAGTCCGATAGACAAAATATGGATGGATGGTAATAAAAATCACTTATGGCAAAAAACATTGAAGCACCCCTTGGGAATGTGAGGTGTGCAGAGTGGGATTCTGTCTGCAGCTGGAGAGGAAATGCTTCAGAGCCTCCCACAAAAAATGAAAACACCTGAAATAATTTTATAAAAAACCGGCATAAAAACTTATAAATTGGAGGCCAGGCTTCACTGTTTTCTCTGCATTTATGTAATATAATTGAAAGTTGAAATTGTTCATTTGAAATTGTTGCCCCTGTCATCTTGAAGTTTTTATTCAGTAATAAACCTGAAAATGTGAAATCCGATTTTTTTTTTTTCTCTTTAAACTGTTTGTTCACCCTTTTTAATAGACAGCAATCTTAAATAACTATGAAATACTGAAAGCTGCAGTTGGTCTGGAAAAAAGAGCAAAAATACAGACTCATTTCACATTTTTTGAGAATTTTACAGCCATAAAATCAAAAAGATACCAGCCCAGTTACAATTATGGTCATAAAAAGATTAAGGGAAATCTTCACAACTGTTGAAATTTGTTGTACTTTACTTGAGGTAAAATATAATAATGACACTGTAATAACACTCAATGACATCTTCATAACTGGTGCTACTTGTTCCACTTGATGTAAAAGGAATTATTAATGACTTTCTTAAATCATTTGACAGTGTAATAAAGCTTAGTGAAATCTTTATTGTTGGTCCTACTTGTTTCAGGCACAGGAAATATCAATTGCTTTTGATTGACAATGTAATAACACTTAATGACATTAGTATGACGACATATTTATGATATTTGATGATTCTTGGTTAATGACAAGTTGTCATAACAAGAACCTTATGACACTGTCATAAGACTATCATGACAGTCTTATTCAAACCCTGTCACATAAAGTGTTACCAAATAGTGATTAGATGTAGGCGAAATTTGGGAGGGCAAATTATAATTCTGGTAGCACTCAGGTCAGTGTTATATTTTTGCTCCATTTCTGAGCAGCACTTTCAATGTGATTCACATGGGCACGCCACCAGCGCATTCATTTCTCCTAACACCTGTTTTATCAGTGAATAGTACCAGTTATGAAAGTCTCACTTTTTTACACATAATCGGACAGTGTTTGACTTGTGATGGTCAAACACTGCAGTGAGTTTTCCTACAATAAAATTACATTTTATCTGAAAAAAAATCCCACTATGATAACTTCAGTGGTTCTAAGAAGAGTCAGAATGCTGATTTTTTTTAGCAGTTTCAGAATCTTAGAAAAAATAAGTTGTGGTGGCAGGTAAGGTAGATGTCAAAAAGATTGCATTTGGTGCTGCAAGAAAAGGTCTTATTTGTCAACAGTTTTGAGTGTGCAGCAATAAGCTGCTGCGTTCTTGGGTTCCAGACGACGTGTCATCACACAAAGCAGTCCCCTCCTGTTTTAAAGAAATGTGGATCCAACCGCAGAAAGACCTGTTATCCTCCGAAACCTTTCTATTTTGATCTGCAATATTAATATTTTACAATAAAAAAGAACAATATAATCAGGATTAATAAAACAACTTCCCTACTTTCACTTTTGGTTTTTGTGTTTGTGTAGAATATCTTCTTGTCAATTGCCTTATAAATCCACAACTACCATGCTTTTTGTGCATTGTTTTTTTGTTTTTTTTACTATGAACTTCAAATTTAACCAACTTTGATTTTTCATTAATCAACCTCAGCAGAGTCATAGTAAGGTACAGATATCTCCTAAAACTCGCTAAGCTAATCATCTACCATGTTTCACAGTCAAACACAAGCAGACAACAGGAATCTACAACCCCAAATGCTTCGCATGATCTCTGCCAGCCTCTATCTGGGGAGATGGGGGACTTGAGATGGAGAATGCTCAACACAGACATACTGAGAGCAAACGAGTCTGAGGAGAGAATGAGCTACTGTACTACATGGTGCTGTAGTGGCAGATAAGTGTTTTTCTGGTGTGCAAGATTAAAAGACTACAGTCTTCAAATGAATGTATTAACATTTTATGAGGCAAATCGGGGAATGGCAATTTCTTCGCTTGCATAAATAATGAGCTGGTTTAATATGACTGCCTGGTTGGGAGTCTCCCCTGACATGTGTGAAATTGAATGGGATGCTGTGTGTGTGTGCACTTGCCAAATGTGTGTAAATAGAGGTAACAATGAGTGTGTTTGCTGGAGGACAGATGAGGGGTGCATGCTGCAGTGAACAGTTGGGGTTTGGCTGCGGGTTTATGTGTGGGTACTGTGCATTCGGTATTGGCTTGTGTGTGATTGCGTGCGTGTGCGTGTGTGCGTGTGTGCGTGTACAGGCAGGATGCTAATGACTGGATCACTGGCACTTACACCAGGACATTACACACATGTACATACAAATAGGGGCATGCAAGCACCTTGATAAAATGTGCAATTAGGAGCTGTTAAGCTGCAAATTAGACTGTGCAAAGCCTTCCAGATTGTAGTTTCAGGAAGGCTTACCAGAGTGCACCATCTTGTTCTATGACTTTTTGATGTGGTTTGGCACTATTTGTTGTATGCAGCAAATTTTCCTTTTAAAAGGCTACAGTGACACGTCTTTCACTTGTAAATAAACATTTTAAAACAAATTAAAAACTGTCCACTTTTTTGTATTATATAGTCAAAGAAAAATATAAAAAATGCAATTATGCAAAGATGCTTGCTGTTCATTGTTCTGTCCTTGACGTTGAAGTTTTTTTTCAAGTTATTTCCACCAAACAGAATGTCAAATCTCATACTCTGCAAGCAGTAAATGACATGAGCCTGCGCTTCATAAAAACACTCTGTGACTGAAAGGCAAAAAGATTGTAATAATAGACAGACATTGAAAATCTCTATCTTGTTATGAAAGGTGGTTTTAACCATTACCACTGAAGAACACTTGGAATTCAAGGATGGCAACAATCTGGTGTCAAGGGTGACGAGTTAGTGGTACAAAACAAACATAATGTGCTGAAGTGAATGCCTGTGCCACATAAAATCCCAGCAAAAATAAAAGATTAATAACTTCACACCTTTTGAGGATTTTTACATGGATTCATCTCAAAATGCCCTGGGTTTTGTTTCTTTAGGTAAATATGCTGCAGGTCAGCTTTTAAAAGAAACCTGAATAAGATATAAACTTCTGCCTTGATGAAGATAAAAATTTGAAATTGAAATGGTGTACAAAAAACAAAATTGCTTCAATTTGCTCTTGTCTTGATTTATTAAATTGTATCTTCCATCTAAGAATGGAATAAATAAAGACTGAATGATGCAGAAAATCAATTTACCATGCTAGGCTTTGAAAAGCATTAACATTTTATTCCTCAGGTGTTGTTTCTGAACATTTGAAAACAAGTGAGTGTATTTTTCACATTTAGAGAAACCAGCCAGTCTTCATAAACTACATGAAGAAGCAAACAACCATGTTATTCTATTCTATTTTTACTCATATAGTAGCATATATTTTCACAAGGTACCAATATGGTTCCATTAGGAGCCAAAGCAAGAATCAATTCAACCAAAGACTGAAACTGGTGATGGGTTAGTGAAAAATATTTTCAAAAATTGTCTCCTTGCTACATAATACCCATGTTTATGTGTTGGTGTAATACAAAGTCCAGTCTGCAGACACATAAAGTCCTTTTATGTGTAAAATGTTGAACATAATGAAATATTTATTTCTACTATTTAATCTGTTCTATCACTAACATAATAAATAGAAGGTCTTGGTTGTAATCTGACATAATATGAAAATGTTCATGGACTAAGAATACTTCTGCAAGGCACAGTGTACATTTTTACATTCACACTGGAGTGACTGAATAAAATACATGGATAAAGCGGCAGCATAGAAGAGGAAAAGATTGAATTAAAAGTGTGATCAACTTTGAAGTGACTTTAGTCAAAACGGCAATGCTTTTTTTCATCTTGATCAAGTCAGATAACAGATGGCAGGGAAATTCTTGGTGTGTGCCATTAGTTGTGCTATGAATGGACATGCATTATTCCTTTTACAGTGAGTTGCTTTAGTGCATAGCTGCCTGGATTATAGAGCTCCTCTCTTGATGTAGGCTTCCCATGAATATCTCTGATTAGCGAAGAAGGGTCAAGCCAAAGCCTTGCACTGGAAGGCCAGTTTGCAAGGAAAAACGAGCAAAAAAAGTTAGAAATGAGAGATCTTTCACTTGGCTCCACCATGATGAAATATCCCAGAACATAAGTAACAGATCCAGCATAAAGGTCAACTTATTATTGTGCTATGTGTGCTGGCAAACACATCTCAGCAAGTATATGTGAACTCTTAAAATTTGTACCCTGTTAGGAGCAGGATGGCAGAACCAGTTCTAATACAGAAGGGACCTGTGCGGCTCTGACCTACTGTGATAAAGTGTGAATGCTATGCCCCCTGAGAAGTGTGGAAACACAAAGAAACAGCTCAAAGTAGAGCATGACTTTGGCAGGTCATTAACAACACAGAGCTCTGTGCTCCTGCTGTGAGTAACTTGGCTGGGGTGGGGGTCACTTTATCTTGACTGGTTTTGCGCCACAAAACAGAATCCAAGCATACAGCAGGCACCTTTGTGTTATTATTGGCTTAAAAATGAGTGGTAGGAGATCAGACAACTAAATCAAATGTATTTCCGGATTGAGCTTTTGATGCAAACACAGCTCATTGTTAGGAATTTAAAATTTTTTAATAAAATCAATTAACTGTACAAATGCTATTAAAAATATCCAGATAGCTGTAGTGCCATGGAAAAGTCAGAGCAAGATCTGCATGGATGTGATTTGTCAACCCTACAGAAACAGGTCAGTAACACGTTATTGTTTTGACCAATCACTTTCTTCCATCAATGTGTTTCTTCTGTTCAGCCCTTCAAAATAGAATTTCATTTGTATCCCCAGTTAGCGTGTCCAGAGGTTTTCTTGTTCACAGTGGTCAGAAAAATGTCTTTGTCTGCAGAGACGTGAAGACAATTACTTAACATAAATAAGCTCAATAATTTTTTGAGAAATGTAATGTCTTAATAATAATATAGTGCAGTTTATGAAGTTGGTAAATGGGTAAATGGTCCTCTGCAATGATTTCCTCACGTTTGAATGTCTGATGAAGGTTATTGACCTCTTTGCATGCATAGAGTTCTCTACCTATGGATTATTCAAGTGTGGAGACAGACCACATAAAGCTTAGTTATGAGACCATGAAGGACCTCAAGCTACGCATCATAAACTATTACACATGTCCGAGTCTTACTTTGGGTTTCCCAGCGCTCTCAGAGCTTTATAGCGCCTGCCTCTAAATTTGACAACATTATGTGAAGCACCAAATATAAAGATAAGCCATGACATTAAATGTGTTTTTTATTGCAGAAAAAAAAACAACAGGTATCTGTCTGTTTTCAGATATGGCAACAAAAGAGCAGGAGGATTTTAAGCAAATGTCTCCTCACTATTTCAGGTAATTTAAATAGATAAATTACTGAATCGCATTGTTACATCTTTCTTTATAAGTTTGTTAGGAAAAGCTATCGTCTGCTGTTTCATTATTCTTCTTATTTCAGTTTTTGATAAAGTTTTTCTGCAAAAACTCTGCAGAAAAAGTGTGGTGTACACATCATTGGATCCTACACATTCAGACCTTTGCAAAAGTATTCATAGTCAGTGAACTTTTCTACGTTTTGCATTCCATAATTGTGAAGTGGATGGAAGAAGGGGCATGATTTAAATTTTTTCCTACTACTATAAACCTACCAAGTGACCATCGATCTAAAGTTACAGGGCAGAGAAGGAGTGCTAATCATAGAATCAGCCAAGAGGCCCATTTTTACTCTGGGGGAGCTGCAGAGATCCACAAAGAATCTATTGACAAAACAACATTTTTTGTGAGTGGGAAGAAGACAGGCAAAGCTTTGTACTTTTTCACAAGTTATGTAAAGACAAACACATGACTTTAACCCTGTGGGCAGGAATATTTACAAAGGTGAATGGGTGGGATATTTTTTTTTGTTTTTGATATTTTAGGCTGTTTTAGTGATGTTATTTTGCTATTTTACATTCTAGCCTTGTGTAAAAATCAAGCTCTTGTTTGCTAATAAACAGAAATTTATTCAAATTTTCTCTACTTTTGATTCTTATGGAAGAGTTTTTATTCCTCTCTAAATGGAACATAAGCCTGAAGGGGAACTCTCAGTACACAGTGTGATGACTCTAAAGTCTAGATAGTGCAAAGTCTGTGCACACTGTCCCCAAGCTGTCTCTGTCTGCTCCCAAGAATGGGCGTGTGCCTTTCTCAGTGTTGTGTACACAGACGTGTGTGTATCTGTCCATTCTGCATGAATAGAAACCTCCACCTGAGCATGACTGGCTGCGTGTGTGTGTGCGTGTTTATTCCCTGCACAGCCCTTGACCACTGTTGGTGTTAAAGTCTGTCCATTGGGCCTTTCTGTGCACAGGTGGCGATAGACTGGCCCCTAATGAGTCCATATGGGACTGTCTGGGAGAGAGGTGTGTGCATATTTGATTTTCTATGTATGTATGTATGTTTGTCTCAGGTCAGACAGTGAGTGTGTACTATTGACATGCAGTTGCTTTTACACTTAGGTGTATTTATGAGATAGAAACCCATATAACACTGAGAGGTCGCGTGTAAAGAGCTAAATCTCACCTCTGAGTGAGAAACTTCACCAACCTGTTAACGTCATATGTACTGGATCCTCTTGTGTTTTGCACCCTCGGGTTGGTTTAACTTTGAGTTTGTACACAGGTGTCAGCAAATTTGTTTCTCAATTATTCTGCTGAACTGGGGTGTGTGTGCAAACTCACTGGAATAGGCCATGACATGTTTACCCGACTACATGCCTTGTTTAAGTGTCTATACATATTTGAGATATAGTATGTTATAATAAGTGTGTCCTGCTAGAGTAGCAGCTGCCCCAGGACTTCAATGTTAATGTAGAGCTGCCATAACAATGTTTTAGAGGGACAAAATAAGAACTGTTGTGCTGTATGTAGAAGAACAACAATTTATTAATTCATCAAATATGTTAGCGATTAATTTTCAGAATTTTCAATATGCATTTATGTAAAAATGTTTTGCTACCTGTGTCTTTTAGTTAGTTTATGTGCAGCAAGGTGTCCTATGAATGATAATGTTGACATTTACAGTTGAAGTCATGGATCTTCTCTGATGCCTATGTCTTCTTGAGATGTTGGGGTGGCATAGTTAAGTAGCCATGTGTTTCTTTATTGGTTTGGCTTGTTGGCCATCAGAATAGCCCAACAAAGCTTGGTATGTTAATCAGCTGCGAGTTTCCCCGCAAAACACCTCAGGTATGCTCTATAAAATATCGAATTCAAACACAAAGTTTATTATTTTAAAATCTCTTAAACTGCTATTTGAGACATGGGTGGTTTCTTCATGACTACAAGTGCTATATTTTACAAAAAACATGTAGCAGTTGCTCAGGTGACTTGTCCCTGGTTTTGCTGCAGCGCCTCACATATAATAAAAGATTCTGAAAGAACTAATTTTGAAGAAAAAAAAAGATGGTTTTTTTATTTATTTTTCACAGAAAAATAATGTTAATCATTTATAGCATTTTTGATAATCAGTGGAAAGCATTACAGTGACCAGCCTTTTGCATGTTTCCAATTTTGTTTTGACATCTGTTTTATCTTTGGTAATGAGCTCCATCTCTTTGAGGTTAGAATGCATCCTTCCATAACCCTAATTTCTGTCTCCCTCCACAGAATTTCTGTCAGATTCAAGTTGTGTCATATTTGCTTCGCTGAGTACATAACCTGTGTGCGTGCATGCGTGTGCAGTCTTGTGTTGTCTCTTTACTGCAGGCAGAGCTGACATGCTCAGCCACCCACAGTTGTGGCTTATTAAAGCCCATCAGAAGGCAGCTTAAAAGAGTGGCTGAGGCAGAGCAGAGTTGCTGTTTTGTTCTCCACATCATAGTGGTAAATTGGCTTCCCATTTTCTGTTGCTCTTTTTCCCCTTCAATCTAAGAACTCTTGAATGCTTGTTCCAAGTTGACTGTCCGATTTGTCTTTGTTTGGGCTTCCATGCCGGTTTCCGACCTCCTCCTCATTCTGGACACTCATTTTTCCTGCCGCTTCTCAGAGCGCCTCCTCTCTACAAAAGGAAAAAGGAAAATTAAGAATTTTTTTTTCTCTTTAAGATTATAGAGTCAAATGTTTTTAATTTTGTAAAAAATAGTTATTCTTTTAAAAAATTGCAATATACCACACCTGCCTTTACAGTCTTAAAAAATATGATCCTTTTAACTGAATTTGGTTTCCTCAAGTTCAACCAAGACCAGATTTATTCCCCACTAGTAAAAACTTACTTTTGCAAAAGTGTAATCATTCCTGTGTTCCACCAGAATAAGCACTGATCCATATGAGTTATTTCAAAATGTTCAAATTACTTAATCTTGACGTCATCTGTACAATAGTTCACCACAGTTAAGGAAGCTTTTGTTGACAATAACTTCGCTGAACCTTACATAAAAAAACTACCCTCTTAAAATGAAATGTGTAAATGATCCAGCTGACAAAAACCAGATCAGTAGAAGCAGTTTAACTGAACATCAGGGAATAAACAGATCTAATGTGTCTCTGTTGATATTGTGCACACTTATTTAAAACCATGAGGTGTGTGTGCGTTTGATTTATTTTCCATTGGTGTTCCGATGTGTTATCTCTCTTTCTGTTGACACAACATGATGAGTGTGAGTCACTGAGTTGAGTCAGTAGTTAAGAAACTGGTTCAACCTGCCTGTTACACGAAACCTGCTTCATGTCTGCCAGACAAGCAAGAGTGCAGTAGAAACAATAACAAAATTGGGCCTTTAGGTCTTTAGCCTGACAGATGTTTTGAGCTATGAGTGAGAGTACATACAGTAAATTAAAACATCACTTTTTTAACTGTAGTTAAGATATGAAGTAGAGATGGACAGAACAAGCTTCTCCTGGACAAAGAAAATGCATTGTTTTGATATCCAAACTGCCCATTTTTATTTGGATTCAATCTTTGTTTTGTCTCCATGTGCTATGACTCATAAAAGAGAAACTGTGCTGTGGACTCTTTAGTAGATGTTAAGTTCAAAGGAAGATGAAGTATATATAAGGATATCTCACCTACGCATTAAAGCATACATGACCAAACTTAATATTTATGGTAGGAAAGGTGCATCAAAGCATTACACCTGTTGGAGTTCTTAATATTTATGCATTTTACCAATAAGAAAAAATAGTTTCAAAAGGTTAAAGTCCATTCAACAGAGGTGGTTAAATAAACCTTGTGCATTTCATATTCTAAAATGAATACGTTTAGTACAGAGTATGTCAAATAATCACACTTGCATTTATTAGCCTGAGTGCTAAACAAAGTAATAACAAATCAATGCAGTTCCTCTGATGCACTGATAACTAAAGATAACCAGTGTTAGTTTTGAAATTGTGAATTCGAACAACTCATTGTGTCCTTGAACTAAACAAATGCAGAAATTAAATTATGATTTTAAATATGTTGTCATTCAACTATTTTAGGTTTAGACATTAGTTTATATGTGATATTTAAAAATCAAAGTGAGTGCTTTGTAGCCACATTCCACCACAACATGATTATCCGTAATCCCTCTCCCTTCACACAGCAGATGTAAGTCTTTCACAGATATAACTGGGATAATAGGAAGACAGCAGGAGGTCTGTAAACAACTCATTCTTTCTTCGCAGAGGTTTAAAAATCCTTATTTTTATTCAGCGAGTGGAATCTCTGCTGCCTGTTTACAATTATAATATAACATTCTCTTCTTAAACATCCAAGTCTGAAGAATGAATTAAGCATAGGAAATTGGTATCGCACATGCAGATGAGGGAGGCAATCAAAAACAGGAGCAGGATTTGATGAAACGTTTTACCCACCTACTGAGAGTTGACTTGCATCAAACGCAGGGAGGAAATGAAGCTTAACACAAAAGACGTGACTTGTGAAAGGGGAAGGCATTGTTACTCTATTAGGACAATGTGCAGCGGTCAAACATTTGGTCTATCAGAATTACTGCATCAGAGTTAACCTCGACATGTTTTATGAAGTCAGATTCAACCAGCTTCCAATACAAATTTCAGATTTCCAGTTGTGGGGAGAGTTGACCCACTGACTTTGTGAAATTACAATTTAAAAAATATTTCCACTTTATTTTCAGTAGCCTTGCTGCCATATGCAAAAGAGGCAACATGACTGTGTGTGAGAGAGAACAGCGGCAGTAAAACTGATTTATTGTTATTTTAAAAGAAAAAAAATTAAAAAGATTATTAAGTTATTTTATGGTTATTTTCATCATCCTATATTAGCAAGTACTGTTGTTCGATAACTGTACACAATTGTACAAAAATGTAAACAGCATCCTCCCTGTGTAATTTGCTTCTCTGTGATTTCCAGAGGGCTGCCAACATTTTTTAAATTAACGTGTCCCATGACAGGAATTAAAAGAACAAAACACAAACTTCCAGTTGTCTGTTTGTCTGACTTACTGGAGTAGCAGCCTGGATGAACAGTTGACATGCCTTAATAAAATATAGAGCTTGTTTCTTACATGCCTTCTCCTCCCGTTAAAAGAATTTGAATCACTTTACTGAAAAACAAAGCTAAAATGTGGTCTTCTTACTAAAACACCTTCCACACTGAAGAGAGTTACTGTTAGCATTAATGATAGTCAGAAAACAAACAAAAAAAAAATTCTGGGGTCTCTGCATCTCAATTTTTTTCTGCATTTTAAGGGACTTTGTTTTTGTGTTCACTGCTGGCACCAGGTTTTAATAAGAAATGCTTAACAAACTTTCACAACAATGGAATATTTGCTTCAGCAAACTTCCATACACTTTTTGTACTTTGCACAGCGTCTCTTCCATCTTTTGGCTTAAATTACCACCTTAAAGGAGGCAATTTCTTTACTATAAAAAGTATTCAACATATACTGTATAGAGCATTTAAAGTGAAATACCAAAGAAAATCACAGGAGAATGCCTCTCTCACATCGTTTCACAAATTGATGCCATTCACTTCAAGATGTTCAGACCAGAGTCTTGTCATCTACTGTAAAGGGCTGTGGAGAATCTTCAATTTTGTAGCACTTCTTGTACTGTATTCCTCATCCTGTGTTTCATGTACTTTAATAACAATACACCACATGATGCTGAAGTAACTTCAGTCTTTTGATTTTGTTTTGTTTTCCAATTCCCCTTACATTTTTTTTTTATTTGAAAGCCAGGCTTCAAGAGAAGAGAGAAGAGTAGGAAGAAAAGCGGCACATATAGAGGGCAATTTTGACTCTCAAAGACAGAGCACCACGGCACAAACAGATGTGAGTGACTATAAGTGGCTTAAAGCGACGGATGTGCGGTGTAGTTGCCATTTACAAATAATGGACCTGTCATGATGTGGGAAGATGGTGGTGTAGGAAAATGGGGGGAGGAGGCTGCTGGTTCATTTGATGCATGTTTATGTAAAGGTCAACTTTATTATGCTGAAATAGAAAGAGCATAGCAGCCTGAACTAGCTTGTCAACTAAAGAAAAGCAAGTGTCTGTCAGGGACAGAAGAGGATGATGAGGAAAGCTCCTAATGAATTGGAGAATGAGATAAAAGTAATAATACTTCAATAAAGGGCTTAAGAAAAATATTCAAATATTATTCAACTTTTTCATATTTTACCACTCCAAAGATCTATATATAAATTTTTATATATATTGTTTTTAAGTTTTCTTGATGCATTTCTTTCACTAACAAAAAACCACGGGGCGTTTTCAGAATGTTAATTTTTGTGGTAATAGGCCCACTGTATTTAATTTTGTGGAATCATGCAAAGAGAGGAATAACTGCACCTGTGCACAATATTTTTCACATTTTTATTCTTGGAAAACATGAAAACCGTGTCTGATATTCCTTCCATTTTACAATCATGAACTATTTTGAACTTCTTGTCCATAGCCATCAGATTCTTTGACGATTCTTTGAGAAAATGATCGTAGTTACTGCAATATTTATTTCCTTTTGAGATGAATAAATTAGTTTTGAACTGCATTGGATTTATGTTGATCTATTACATACAATCTCATCCCATCAATGTCACTGCAACTGTGTGTGATTTTAAAAATATAGAAACACGTAAGACTGATTTCTTTCTTGATGAAAACTCAAACCACTACAAGAAGGTTGAAAACTCCACTAGCAATGTCAGTAATTTTCAAATGAAATGTCTTCACCGGTGACTCTTAAAGTCAAATGAAAGGGCTACAGTTGATTCCTTTTCTATAGAGTATGAAAAGAAAAAAATTAGAATTTTGATCAAGCTTATTCAAGAAGGTGAAAGCAAAGTAATTTTGTGTAATGAATTATTCATCTCCTTCCACTTCCCAACCTTCATTTTCACTGACAGGTGCTGGTGTATGTTTTTTTTCTATTACCCATGTCATTCATTCTCTTTCAACCCCATTTCCCATTTGTGTCCTTAACATCGATCCCCAAAGTGGGGACAGCAGAAAGTAGAAAAGCTTGAAAAAGAGCATTAAAACCTAATAAAATGGAATGTGATTAGAAGTAAAAATCAGTTCTTTTCACTCTGAAGCACAGATACACATGCAGACACATGCAGACATGAAGACAGCTGGGAACTTATCTAAGCCATGTCTAAGTCAAAAAGCCAGTCTGAAACCTTGTGGTATGACAGTACAAAAACCACTACTTCCAGATGGACAAACGCTCAGCCAGCCAGGCAGGCAGTCACACTTCAGTTTACCACCTTACCAACTGTACGCTCAGCTACAAAAAAAGCTGCGAGAAGCAGCTTGTGAGCTGCCAGCATTTCAGACTGACAGCTTTCCATCCATAAGGCACACCGACAGATATAGGGACAACTCAGAGAAAGAAAAGCCTTTTCCCCGCAAAGGTTTCCGCTAATCTGATGGCAGCTGAACATGTTGGTGTCATGTGTGAAGTCCCCTGCTAGCGCCTTTTCTGCAGGGAAGTTGATGGAAATCTCACAAGGTTGGATTTACAGCGCTTTACAAAACTTTTAAACCTTTCTTATAATTCCCACCTTTTCTCTTAGGTGTCAAAGTTGTCTTGGTCAGTGATTCTGGCTACTACTTAAGTGAGAAAGTATGTAAACTTTACCATCTACATAGAACTTCTGACAGGTCTAAAACCACAATGTACAATGAAAACAAGCAAAAAGAAGATAAAAAACAGAATACATACAACATCATGCAGCATAAACAAATATTTAAAAGCATGTTTGATGAGTATTAAATTGCTTCTTGAAAGATTTTACAAAATTATGCCAACACAAAGATGGAAGCATCAAATTCCACAATCTAAGGGGATCGCTCTAAAAAATTTATTCAATCTTGTCTTAAAATGTGTACATAAACCAACAGCAGCCATTGACAGGATACTATGAAATGCTCAGAGACATGTGCTAGGGCTTCATCAAATAGACCTCTAAAGACTAAAACTTTAAAATTAATTCTAAAATATACTGGAAGCCAGTAGACAGAGGTTAAAACTGGAATATGCGCTGTCGCTTTCATGTGTAGTTTGAAGGCCTTGCAGCATTCTGAGCTGACTGGAGCTGGCCAAGATCTTTCTTATTCAAACACATGAAAAGACTGTTACAATAATCAAGACGAGATTATGGACTGGCTAAAAAAAGCACATCCATGTACCAGATTAAATAAAAAGCACAAATTAATCTTCTAGAAAGGCGCTCTATTAACATGCTATCTGAAGAGATGAAGAATTATGAAGCCAGACAAAAGGAAAATAGAGGAAGATCTCAGGCCTAAATAGCTACAATTAATACCTGGAAGTCGTATCATAGAAAGTAAATGCAGCAAAGACCAAGGCATCATACTTTGTTTTCTAGTTTAGGTTTTTGTAAGCAGTTGATACAAAACTGTTATTTTATGAGTGTGAAGCTGTGTTTCATTCTTCAGCTAAATCAATGGAAATAACATTTAAGAAGTTGCAAATAACAAAGTGTATAATGATCTAATCGAAAACTGGATCATTTAACTGGTCATCTGCTATGTGTAGACCTAACATTAGTTCATTGCTCTAGTTTCAAAGTAATTTTAATGTGTGGAAAAGTTAAGCGGCTTGATATGCAAACAACACATGGTCAAATGGTCACAGATATGAACTAAAATAAAGAAAAAAATCTTTACAAAGCTCAAAAAACACTTCTTAAAGCAGCCTTAAAAGATTAGAATTGGTTAATTAAAAGCAGCACAAAGGAATTATGACTCAAGAGTTTGTGAGACTGCTCTTGTAACATAGGTGCATTGAAAGTAAAAACGGTGATTATCATTTAAACAGGTACATTGCACATAGTTACTTAATTAGCTTTTGAGAAGAGTCCTACATATTTTCATACAAATAAAGGCCATGGTTGTACCAAGCTTATCAGAGATGTATCAGTATATTTCTAATTGCTCTATTTTGTTACATTCTCTGCAGCATGTTCACTGGCTTGATACTGATAACAAACGAGCTGATTTATTATTGAAAACTATGAACTACTGAAGGTTAACTGAGTTTGATTAGAGTTGGAGAAGCTCAAGCTTCTGCTGTGTGGCATCATGAAGAAATAGAAAACCAACTTAAACTCAACTTAAACATGTTTCTGGTTCATTTAGATGGAACAGCAAGTTTAAAGTTATAAAAATAAATGTGGTGCAGTCTAAGGTCTCCCTCAGACTGACAGAGATCTGACTGGCTCACAAAACAGACCTGACATGATCTCTTTCTCTGTCCTTTCACTCTGAACATCAGTGTAAAGGTGCAGATATGACCTTTACACTTTGGAAATGCTTTAAATCACATAGAGTGTTATATGTTCGAGAGTTAGACTTTGTTCCAGATACACATGCTGTTTAAATCCAAACTGGAGTCTGGACAGACAGACTATGCTCAGCTAATTGTTACATGTTTTATATTTGTTTCAATATATATATATTTTGGCTGTTAAGGTCTGATTATGGTTTAGAGCAGCATTTCCCAACCCTGAACCTCAAGGCACACTGTCCTGTATGTTTTATGAGTTTCCTTGTTTCAGGTCAGCTCATTTCAACCGATGGCAGATCAGCAGGTGTTTGCTGAACTGCAATCAGCTGAATCAGGTGTATTAAATCAAGGAAACATCAGAAACATACAGTTCAGTGTGACTTGAGGACAAGGGTTGGGAAACACTGCTGTAGAGCATTTCCAGTAATCATGTGCCAACTAAACTTGCAGTAAATGTTCTCCTTCTAAATGAACTTAGTCTGTTTTTAAGTTTGTAAAAGGTAATCACTGGTGTGTCAGCTGCATTCTGGGTAGCGCTTTTCAACATTGAAAGCTTTTTGAGGTTACCTAAACATGGTGGTCCCATGATAGAGACAGACATGACACTGCAACATACAATGCAGTCTCTCTTTTACTGTGAATGTGATTGCCAAGAGTCAAAAACAGATTTTTACAGAAACCTCAGATGCAGGAAATGAACAAAATGTTTATTATATAATACCTGTGATCTGATTAGGACATTCCTGGCTAGATTGAAAGTTGCCTCTGTAATGCTGTAGTATAAGATGGGTCTTTCTATCACTCTCTAAGGCATGTGTGAGTAAACCTTAAGACACAGTAAAGAAATAGGAACCAATGTGTCAACATTGCAATGCTTATGCACTGACAGATTAATGATGCCATTGATGTTATCTCATTTGCGAAAAGGGCTTTAAATAGTGGGCTCATGGTTAAAAACAGAGCTGAAGAATAAAAAATGATCAAAGCAAGAACATATGTATTGTTTTTTTTTAACAATTCACTATCTGGTATTCTGTACTGCGATCATGCAACAAAGTTGTAAGGGTGGGTTTTACATCAAGCAGTTTATTGCCTTGACATTCCAGTCAGTTGTTCATTAAAAGAAACAAAAAGCAGTAAATATCAAGCAGAAAAAGAAATAAAGAGGGTGAGTTAGAAACATCCAAAGTCCATATGGAAAACTGGGGAATGAAACAGAATTTTAAGATAAGTTTTCTTCTGATTCTGCTGTTGTATTCTTTCCTCATTTGCTGTTTTATTTCCTCACTCAACTTTAGCTCTCTCTCTTTCTCCCAGTCTCCAGCTCCCCTTCCCTCTCCCTCATGCTCTTTCTCCAGACAGTGGTTAATGTAGGTCACCCCGTCTGGAAGCTTCTCTCCTGTGTCTCTCCTTTTTTCACCATTCAGTCATTCATTCTGTGCCTCTCCTCCTTCGCTGGGGACACAGATTCTCCAGGCTGGGCGCGTGTTGCCGGATGGCTCGCCTTACTGGACACTGCTGTTCTGGATATAATTTATATCGCATCTGGAGAGAGCAGGAGCTACACGATTACAAGGCCTGGGCGCGTCTTTATCCTGAGAGGAAGCACAAGAGATTTCTGTTGTTTTTATCAGTCACAGCATTCAGGTAGAGACTGAACATGTCCAGGGTCATCCACTGACGGAGGGTTTTCAACAGAGAAAATACTGGCATCCCTCATGTCTTCTCACCCCATCCAAAAAAGACCACTGGAACGCTTTGTGTCCGTTTGCTTCCAAAATCCACCACACAGGTCCAAGTTTTTCTTTTCTATCCTCCCACTTTGGGTGTTTGTGTTGCTTTTTTGGCATGTCACTTGAGTGGTGCATATTCCTTTCATGATGACGATACTCCAAAGATCTTTAAAACAACTTTCATCACAATGACAAAAAAATAAAGACTCCGAGAGGTTGTTCTCCACAAAATGCTGTGCTGGCCAGCATCTCTGTCTTTGTCTGTTTCCTTCCAGAAACATAGGAGCGAAGCAGAAACGTGTGTGAGTCTGTTTCCCCTGCCTGCCGCAGTGCAGAGCGACTGGCTTGGAGAAGAGAGGGAGGCGAAACGCAGACTGTTGCTAACTCTGTGGTGGCAGACTGGCAGAAAGTGTTCGGGCTAGTTGGCTGACTGGCTGTAGCTTTGCAGGGCATGGATTATACATCTGAGGCCGTCAGTCATCGTAGTACCTGAAGTATCCTGTCATAACAAATAGATGTGCATATTCATACAGTGAAAAGGCAGTTGTAATAGTTTGCACAAGTGCATTCGTTGACATCTCGGAAACTACTAGACATCTGCCAAAAACATCAAACACAAGAGATGTTTCCATCATTTATTCAGACGTAGCAATTAACAAATATCATTATTGTACTGTGGTACAAATTAAAGTACTATAGTACCTTGATTGAACACAGATAAGGTGCTATGGTACAGTAGAACTCAAACATGACAAAAATTTGTTTTATTTTTTCCTATATGAAATGGATCAATAGTAAGAACTCACAATTTTATCATTAAATCCAATGAAGACAATGTACATTGCTGTCTGTGTCTTTGGTAAAATAATATAACTGGTTATATTATAATCTTTAGTGGTCAGACAATAAATATCCATTACTGTAACAGACACACTGACGCATTATTAGCATTACTTAATCTCATTCAAGTGTGCAGATGCTCCACTCACTTCAGGATACTGGATGCTTGAAACTGAAACTGAAAATAATTACTGACTGCCGCACACTAATTTGACTAACTAGATTAAATACTAATGGATTTAAATAATTTGAGACACTTAAAGATTTTCTCCAGGCTCTTAAAGTTTAATTTCAAAGTTTAATTCAACTTTAGAATTCAAAAGTTGAATTAAAAATCACTTACCTTTATCAAAGAACATGTGACACATTTATTTTATCTTTAGTGTTGTAGTCCTCAGAAAATATCTTTCAAAGTCAGAATGGGGAGATCAGAGCTTAAAGAAACTAGAAATTAGTGTCAGCCAGGTAAAACCTCATGTGTTCAGCTCCATTTAATACTTATGTTGAATGTCTGTTTCAAATGTGAGACCTCAGTCATTTTCAAGTGATAAAAGGTACTTTTTTTATGCTAGGCATTTCATTTCTGGCACAGACTATGTAATTATATTCATAGCACACTGCTTGTTGATCTGTATGTTTATATAGGTGTACCTAGAAATATAACTGACTGATTACATGGTTGTTTTCTTAATTTAATAAAGGACTGTTTTATTTAATTTAGTTCCGAATAATTTTATTATTGATTTATTTTTGTATCTTGTGACTGCTGCTTCATTTATTCTGTGTACAGAACCTTGGTACTGTGTGTGTTTAAAGTTCTCTATAAATTAACACTCTATGGGATGGTATAATAATAAAATTGCTTTAAAACATATTCTGGAGCTTCTTGTGAAAAGAAAAAAAACAAAAATCGTTTAGTGTCGGTCAGCACAAAACCCCTTTTAACCTGCCATGACTGATGGTTCCAAGTCATTTTCTATAACATATTACTATTAGATGTGGTTTTATTTCGACAATGCTTAATATAAACCAGCAGGAGGATTTTCAAAATTATTTGGGTTTAATCAGCTGCCATATTCCTTATAAGTTAACTTGCATAATAAGTGATCAGAACTACGAGCATTGGAAAATGGCTAAGTATAACTTTTTAAGGAAATAGTTGAAATTAAATATACATTTGATCTGAGCCCTTTCATTTTAATGTATCTTAAAGTTAGTCTCTAGTTTTAGAGAGATATATTGACAGGGGTTAAGTACATATATCCAAATCAGTTCAATGAAAAGCCCAAGTGAGTTCTGATCTGTCAAATTTGATATTATTATAACCATCAAAAATGACTTTGTATGCCAGCTACTGTTGCATGCTTGAAACCTGTTTACATGACACATATGACCATCATAATGTATTGATAGACTTTCTCTGAGCACATTTTTTGCAAGTATGTTGAATAATTATACACAACGCAATTAATGTGTTGTAGCCCTACTAGAAGAATGCTAACAATTTAAGAAAATTATGCATATAAGTTTTATATGCAGAAAAGCACATACAGCTTTTTTACAACAACTTTGAAACATCAGAGAGCAAACAGGAAAACCAGATATCCTTTCTTTGCAACAAACCTACAGCATTTCTCATGTTTTACATGTTTTATGAAACAACACTTTATAAAGTTAGGCAAGAGTCTGGATAACTTTAAGCTCTCTTTGGGAACACTGTCATAATGCTCTGCTTTCTGTGAAATAACAAGAATTGCTGTGATCATCAGTCTGAAGCATCCCGCATGGAGACGGAGAGGGAAAAAAGTGGATGAAGTCAGTCCTGGCACAGAGACGAAGCCTGATGTTGTTTCTCTCAGCTGCAGCTCCTTCCTCTCCTGCTATTTTGTTCCCTAGTCCTTTCAAATAAGGGTAGTGACATCTTCCTCTGGCTCACACATCAGCCTAATATGTGATAATTGGCCCCAGTTGATTGCCAGTTTTTTATGAACTGTTTCTTTTTTTTTTTTTTTTTAGAGAATTCAATATCTTCTTAGGCTATTTTTGTATGCATACATATTGCTCTCTAATCTTTTCCATTCCCTTTTCTCACATGACATGCACTTTATGGGACTTGGCTTATTTAGACTTCTTTGTCTTGATGTAAACATCATATTTGGTGCAATGTCAATAAATCCACAAATACAAAATTTTGCGTATACTTTGGTCTTTTACTTTTCTTTTACACATGATGCTATCTCCAGAAGGCAAACTCTTTGTGTTTTACGTACTTGATAACTAAATCAGATTCTAATTCAGTAATTTAGGGTGTATCCTTTTACATTTCTGCAGAGTTTAATAGTTTTGTGGTGGTGATGATTTTGCAAACGTGCTAAATGTCCACTGATTGAAACTAACATGTCTGTTTTTGTTATTTACTTCTGTTTAAATATGTCAGTACCAATTTCAAAGAGGCCTCAGGGAGAACAAAAAGGTTCCAGAAGCACATACAGTTTGTTCTTACAAAAGTACAGGGATTTACCAAAGGCTTCAGTTACAACTCTGCATTTTGTACTCAAATCTCATACTGCAATGTCTTTAGGATGTCTTTAGGACACAAAAATACAATAATTTTTCCCTTTTTCTTACATTGTCACCAGTTTGATGAGTCCCAGGGATTGCTAAGCCCTTATGTCAAAAATGATGCATAAGGCAGCCTTCAATGTTAGGTTTCATGCACTAGTTAAACACTGAAAATCATTGTCATTAAGAGCCATGCACATTTTTACCTTGATATAACCAAGCAAAACAAACAAACCTAATCCTAAACACAGAGAAACCAAAGGTAAACAGTACAAGTAAATTCAAACAGGAACACTACTCGGCCACCGCCCTACTTTCTTCAAGAAAACATAATTTTAAGTCTTTAGCAAGACAGTAAAAACTAACCCCTGGTCTTATGCTAGTTGCTATGTAGAGGATCTCAGCTCTGGAGAACCGATAGCTTCCTGAAGCGTGGACTGTGTTGAAGTTTTAAATTTTACCCAGCTGCCCATGACGCGTGTATTGTGCAAGTTCAACGCTTGCCATTGCTAAAACTACAGGCAGACTACCATTCTAAAACAGCCCAAACAATGGATGTCATCGGTCACAACTTCTCCTTCTGTTTGCTGTTTGGTCCAGGAAAAAATCTACAGACAATCCAATTCACGTGGAGAAAGCCCAGACTCTGCAAGAGGAAGCAATTCTTTTTTTAATTGCACAGGAAGGTAATGGCCCAGCTAGGTCTTTACTGGCGCCGTTTGAATGTGTTCTGGCACCACTTGAGGGGTCTTGGGATATATTATGTGACATTGATTATTCCAGCTATAGCTGATATCCAACAGGTGGAATTTATGTATTCATTTTTTCCTAGTGACTACAGGCTTCCTATATGTGTGTTAAGCAAAAAAAAAAAAAAAACAATAAAAAAAAGTTTGAAGGCATCTGGTGATATGGAGTTGTGGTCAAATAATCCAATGAGTAAATAAGCACCTTCTTGTATTAGTAAGGCAACATTAGCATGAGCCTGTTCTGCATTGATGACTTTTTGATAAATTTGCTTGTAACATTTTTTACTTGCAGTTACATTTACCTGTAATGTAGACAGAACTTACTTTAAAAAGTTATTCGCCTGCTGCTACATTAAAATTAAAATAAAGTGTTGTAGTAAATATTTGTGTCCTAAGCAACCTCATGCAGACAGTAAGAAGCCATCGCAGCTTCTCTCTCACTTGCATATAACAACAAAGGATGAAGAAGGCCTGGCTTCAATGCTGGAAATCAAGATTTAATCAACAAGGTAATGTGTACCAACTATAATACAGTTTTGCAAATGGTGCTTGAGAAAATAAGCCATGGTTGTTGAAAACCGGTTCTTGCTGGAAGCACAGCAGTAATTCACAACTACTGCTCCACAATAATAGCAGATTGTGGACTGTTGAACAAGAGGAGTTGGAAGTTGTGTTTCAAAAGAGATACCAATCATTTAAAAATGCCTTGATTGAGAACCTGATTCCTGGGATCAGATCAGGACATCCGCTATTGTACACAGCCTTGATCACAGGCAGCAAGCAGTGAAACCCAACTTTTCTCTTTGGTTCTTGCAAAGCAGAGGAAAAACATTAAGAATCTAAGCAGAACCATTGAATTCTTTGAAACATAAGATGACTCTGTGTAACAATGTTAAACCGTCCCAACATCCTAAAGGCTAAAACACTGACAGGTGTCATTAATAGTCTGAATCCTCGCTGAGTGAAAGTGAAAATGGGAGGATGTGCTGTGTGCCATTGCGCTTGTCAGAAAGATCAGACATGAGTAAGAGAGCATTGTCTGCCGAGGTCTGACTACCAGAAAAACAGCATCTTCTTGTTCCATCTCACAGTTGCTTTGACAGATTTTCAACCCACACGTGAAGAAAATAAAAGCTTATTTTCTTCTTCGGCACCTTTTGGCCAGTAGGAAAAAAAGCAGGCGTCAGTTTCCTCTGTTTTAGCTTCCAAGTTTATGTATTAGAATAAATTCTAAGATATTTAATTGACTGATGATGATACTACAGTAAGTAAGGGCAATATCAGCTGAATCTATTTATTTAAATTTTTAATAGAGGTTTTTGAGAATTCATGAAATTTAACTAATAAAGGCTTAGTTTATTAGGTTGCAACATGTTCACACTGATACTACAATGACAGAAGATGCTTAAATCATTTTTAATAACTGCACTAGTAGGTGTTACTCAAAAACACTTTAGATTTTAAACGACTTCTGTTTCTCTGCAGTGTGTTATGGGATCCATCACCCATATTATAACAGCTTGACATGTTTGGTTACATTTTGCATGAAGGGACTTTGGAACAGCATAGATTCATGCTGAATTTTCTAATCAGATTTGATCTGGTGAACCAAAAAATTATTTGTTTAAAATTAATTTTAAAACAGTTAATTGACAGTTTTAAAATCAGTTTAAAAAATCAATGTTTAAATAAATATTGAATCATTTTAGCAAATAACAAAATAAAACCCTAATTTCATCTAACTTAAATGAATATTACCTTAAAACAACATGATTATTCATGTTGAAAATTAGTGACATGGGTTTATTAAAAAACCCGATAACAGCTGAAAAAATGTTAACGCAAATGAGAGCATCTTTCTGTCTTACTCTGTCCACAGGGCTCTCGTTGCCCATTTTCTCCTTCTTCCCCTCCTCCCCTTTCTTTCCTCTCAATCTGACAGACACACATGTGCTCATACAGATTGTCAAGCACATCCTCCCACTGCCAGGTGTGAAGAGGGAAATGGCAGTCAGTAATTGGTGAGAAAACACTTTGTCACTTTGCCAGAGGATGGATTACATCCTATATGCTTCTAATATGATGGAACCCAGATCATAGACATTATATTTACCATAGCTACAGAAAGCCAAACTGGACTTTCTGATATGAAGAAGAAAATACAAGGACACATGATATGAGTGTATTTAATGATACATCATTTAATTTATAGGTTTTAAAAAAATAGTTTTTTTTTCAATTATTATACAAATCTAGCAGTAAAAAATTTAAGATACCGGTTGTTTTTTACAGTTAATCTCTTACTAAAGTTTAGCCAGGTTTTTCTTTTTTAAAACAGATACATGTTGAAAGAAAGTGGCAAAGTTAATTAGATTATCTTTAACTATCAGACTAAACTGGTGATGGTTAAGTTGAACCCATCACAATGAATAATGAGATAACATTACAAAGTTAATTCACTAACATCCTTGCATCTTCATAATTAAATCACAGTTTAATTAAATTAAAGTGAATGGATTTTAATTTTAAGACTGATGAGTTGACAACTAAGGTATCCCAAGCTCATCAGCATTTTAAATTGCATCTTCCAACTTATTAAGGGTTTAATGTTTAGGGATTTTTTGGTTCTACTTTCGATAAACACGAAACATAATGTGCTTTTCAGAATAATGCAATTTTTTTGAGAAAACAATGCTAAAAAAAAATATGATTTATGTATCTGTGGGGCATAATGTGAAAAATTTGTATCTGTATTTCAAGTTCGTGTCTGAAGCTACAACCCCAAACCAGTTTAATTAAACAAGCTGCATTTTGAAATAATGATATATTTTCACAGTTTTATTAATTATATTTTTATACAGAATTCTTTTCAAGGCACAACCAACAATGGTCATGCAATTTTTATGTGATAATATTTGTAATTAGAATGATTAATAATTGAGCTAGGAAATTATTTTTAGAATCCACTGCTTTTTAAAGAATTATTGATTATTAGGGGAGACATGTTCCTATCTCTTGTAGTCATCGGGTGCAAGGCATGGTATTCTCTGGAAAGGTCACTTGTGCACCACAGGATAATTGTGATTCTTTTTTTTTGTTTTATCTGTAACTTCCCCATGTCCTCCTTGTTTTCTCTTCAAGTCTAAAATTCACTGATTGTACAGTCAATGTGCAGAGAGAACAAACTCTAGAAAGGTGACTATGTGCTCATGCATGGGTGTGTGTGCATTTGTCATCTAAAGCCTGAAAGCAGTAACCTCCAGAGATGTGAAGCACACACACACACACACACACACGCTACTGCCACATCACCTGAGGTTCACTCAAGGGACCTTTCCTGGTGTGTCATCTGTGCAGTCAGCCTGGGGCAGGTTAGCAGGGATCTCGAGAGAGGTATCTTCCCACACACACACAGACAGACAATGCACAAGAAGGGTTGGGGGGGTGACTCCGTGACACCATGTCTCCCTGATATCCGCTTTCTGTGAAAGCTCAAAGATAGCTGGTCACCTTTTGATAGACACACAAACACACACACACACTCTAAGGACTTTGCATTGACTTACATTCACCTTTTCTATAGCCTATCCCTGACCCTTGCCCTAAACCAGACCATTACCATTATATACCAAAAACTAGTCCTAACCTAAACTCAATTCATATCTTAGTCCTAAATCTAACCCCTAATCCCAAAAACACTTCTACTCCTCTTTTGGAGTTCAGGCTTTGAACTCCATAAGAGGAGGCAGGTCTTTTTTCAACAAGAAATGTAAGAAATGCTAAAACACACAGCTTGTATATCTATAGCACTACGCATCTAAAAATATTCAGCTGCAAAGCATTGTTTTGTTTTTTCCTGATCATATCTTAATTTTACATGCTTCTGAAGAAAGCATTGTTGCTATGCAACATGTGCATCATGGGTTAGAGTAAATGAAAACTAATTAACTAAACACATTAAACTTGGTACGATGAACAGAGTCACCGTTGCTGAAAATCTATTGTTAAATATTTCCCATTGCCTAATTCAACCAGACTGTTTGGGGAAACATGAGAACATTACATAATGTCTAAGAAACATATGTAATGTTATACATATGTCAGACTGTTGTAACCAATTTGCTTAATATGTGTGCATTAATGCACTCACATTAAGCAGAATGTGAGTGCATTCTGCTTAATCACTGCCCTGGTAGTTTCTCCCTGCCTGTGTTTGCTTTCCCTGACAGAGACAACCTTGAAATGTGACAGATGTTCAAACTCAACCTGCTGAACTTCACAAATCAGAGCTGGATCTTTAGTAATCGGCTCCTGTCAGTTACAGGAAGGAGAGACTGTGGTGGTAAAGTAGATACATATACACCCAGAGACACATGCACGCTCCAAGTTACACATCACAAATCATTAACAGCTAAGTTGGGGTCATACTTTGCAGCTGCTCTTTCTGGATAAGATAACACTTAGCTGCTGAAGGTGAGTGTATATTTGCACTCAGATGTGTGTTTTGGTCCGTAGGCGTGTGTGTGTGTGGGGGTGTATGGGTGTGCGTGTACAAGTAAAAAAACACCTGTTCAAACAACCTTTTCTAAATATCAGTGAATAAATACATTTCATATATACAGTATCTAGCCATCTGTCTGTTACAGGGTTATAAAAACACTCTACTAACAACACTGGTGTTGTTGATAGTAGAAATATAATAAATCAAAGAACTTCATTGTATCCATTGTGATGAAGGGATACAATGAACTGTTGGCCCAATGTCTTTTCATTTACTCTTGTATAGTTCAGGTTTGGGTGAGTTTATCAGATCACATCAAGGGAATATGTGTGAGAGTATTAAATGACCCAAATGCAATTGTGTTGTATCTGAGTCATACAGAACTGCTACTGTGTCCTGCAAAAGTTTTTATTGGTATTTTATGTAGCCAAATCTGCTCTGGTCAGATGAGACCAAAATGTAAACTTTTGTTTGTGCGCAACGTTGAAATCTTAATAAAATACAGTTTGAGGTTAGTGCAAAGAACTTGCCCTATTTCGTTATCTTTTCATACTTTGTACAAACATTCAGTTTTGATAAGTCTTAAATCTTTTCATTTCACTTATTAAATCCTTTTTATTTCAGTCTGAAGAGACAGAGATTGCTCTTTACCTCTAGTTTTTGACTTGCTTGTTTACTCATGAACATACAATCCACAATTTACTTTCGCTTTTATAGAGCATTAAACTATTTCAGTGGAAGCATCCAGATTTCCACATGCTTGTGCACATCCCCTAGTTAAGACTTTTCTTAGGATTCTACATCAGATACAGAAGCTTGCCTATTAATGACTTAGAAATAATCAGGGGTATTAAAGCTGGTAACATTTTTCAAATTAATTCAAAAATTTGCATTAAAAAAGGTTCACAAACAACTGAAATGTTTCTCACTTCTTTAATTCACAATTCAAAGGCAGTCTATTCCCAATAGTCCCTTGTCTGTATTCATAGCACCTCCACTGTTTTTTTTTTTTTTTCCTTTAAAAGGAGTCTGGCCTTAAGCATTGCATTTTAATTGCTATAAAGGTCAAGCTTTGGCTGGGATTAGCAAATGATTGGGTGGAATCTTAATTGTTTGTATGACTGCTGGCTTTTGTCGAGCCTGTTTGCTGTTAGTCAGTGTTCATGCACCTTATTTAAAATCTATGTTTTGTTCTCAAAGCCAACTGGATAGTTTACTCATGTCAGGATTTAACCCTTTGTTTTTACAACTTCTTCCAAAGTACTCGCCTCGCTGTGTTATGAAAGATCAGCATGTTAGTAATGAATGTACGACTGCTAAAGATTCAAAGTGCAGGCCGGCTAAATTCTAAGTAGTGTTTGTGACAGCTGGTCAATACACACCTACATTAATATTTAAATATGGGAAGATTTTAAGTTTTCATGAAACCAACTAGATGTACTTTGAGTGGGTGGCAGACCATATGGTGTCACTGTTCTGAATAACAGATGACCTCAGATCGGATTTATCTGCGGAGCGAGAAGGGGGGAGAGAAAAGAAAAGGGAGATGGGGAGATTTGGCAGCATTCCTCATCTAGCATTCATGCCAATAAAGCAAACTGATCTAAACTGAGCAGAGAGCTGAGGGGGGGAGACGCCTGAGAGAGCAGAGGCAGAGGAGGGAGCACACAAACAAAGTAGAGAGAGGTAGAAAGACTTCCTGTTGCACTTCAGTCTATAGGAGAACTTTGTGTAAGTTCCCCAACAAAGTAAGAGATATCTACCAGTACTTTCACATACTTTGAGAATGCACTGCTCAAATACAGGAAACTTGACTTTGCTACACCTAGCCATAGAAGTGAGGAAAGCAGGTGCCTGAGGGAAGACGAATGAGCAAAATGGGGAACAGAAGTGAGCCTGTAACACGTTTTCCATTGGACTTAACAAACACCTATATGATCATTTTATATTAATTTATTCCACAGATGTTTCAAAGTAATCTTCAACTGTCCACGACCTAACATGCTTCTCAGATTTCATGTCTTCTTTTACTTCTTTATTACTGCCGACTTGATTTTACAATCACGAGAGTTTAGCTTAGAATATGTCTTGAATTTAAGATGCACTCTAATGTTCAGGGAAGGAAAGTGTTCAGGGAAGTTGCGAGAAAGTGCAAGATAAAGAACAAACGCAGACAAAAAAAAGTTTGGGGTTGGTAGGAGGAGCAAAAAGGGGGTGGAGAGTAGGGGGTAGAAAGGGCACAAAAAGAACACCTGTTGAGATTAGGCTTGGCACGCGACCCGCTCCAACTCGCGTGGCAGCTGTACCTCGCGGAAACAATGGCGGTAAAAGAATGAGACGGAGAAACAGAGGGGGAAAGTTTGAATGCTCTGCTTATCCTTTCAGCTTGTGTGTGTGTGTGTCTGCTTGTGGGGGTGTGTTTGCGTATCTAGGCGTGTGTGTAAGTGTGTGTGAGTGTTACGCATTCTAATGTGTACACTGAAAAACAGAAAGGGATGAGGGGAGGGAAGGAGAGCAGGAGAGCTACAGAGAAAGCAAAAGAAACAGAGAAGTGTGCCAAGAGACAGAGGTGTGTATTCAAGTGAACTGTGAAGCCAAAAGTAGGTGAAAGGTCCTATTTATTTGGAATAGAATAGAATAAGACAAAAAAGGCCAGCTGTCAAGTGGGGTGCTTTAAACATGGAGTTCCAATCTTTAAACATCTTACTAACTGTGTAATCCATCACCTGAAAAAGGAAAGAGAATGGCACAATGACAAAGTTACTAAACACTCCAAACGTAGAGTCATAAATAAGAGAGTATTAATTAGGGAAGCAGCCAGGAGGCCTATTTTACCACAGGAGCTATAGAGGTCTACTCCTCTGTTGAAAAGACAACTGATATTTGGTGATGTAGAAGACACAGCAAATATGCAAAAGAATGTAAAAGTCAATAATCAAGGAGTGTGCTTCATTGTTTTTCTGAGCCTGAGCTTATTTTGAAACAAAGAATTTGCAGAAATGTACATTTCAAGATGCATGAAGCCAGTGGAGACATAACCCAAAAGACATGCAACTCTAACTGTGGTTTTACAAATAAGTAAAAGTTCAAATGCATGCCACATTTTCCTTCAACTTCACAAATAAGAACCAGATTGTTTGGGTGTTACATGTTAAATGCCAATAAAATAAGTTGAAGTTTGACTTTAGGAATGCACTGTATGATAATAAGGGCTAAAGCTGATGATTTCTCTGCAAACAACCAAGACCAAAATGCAATTGTGCTGTCTTTATAATGCAGGTTTATGAAATACCTATTAAAAACCTTCAAAGGTTAACTTTCAGAGTGACTGTCTGATATGAAAGGAGTGGTAAAAAAAAAAGCAAAAAGATTTTTTGGCTTAAACCTAGCACTATTTCATTTTTATTTTACCCTACCTTACTTTTCTCTTAGTTAAAATTCTGGAACTGCTTAACATGTTCTGCTCTCACACAGAAAACTGCATCCTGCCTCCATATTCTTTGTGACTAATAAGAGGTTTTGCTGTAAATTAAATCTCATAATAAAATACTGTATCTTGACTGATCTAAGTTGTGAGACACAGAACTAACTGAACTGGACTTCTACTAAATGACTATGCCAATAGAGTTATCTGTTACATGTAGGCTATTAAATAATACTATTCTCATAGAGCCAAACTTAAAAAAAAAATTCCCTTTAAGATTAGGGACATAATTGAGTTACTTTACCAAAACACATTTCCACTGGACTGTACTTTTTTCCTCAAAGTTCGATGGAAACTTTTATTTAAAGGACTCCTTCGTCAGCTCCTCCACTTCTATAGGACTCACTTATGTAAAATGTTTTCCTGCATTTCCTTATTAAATTGGCATTGCATAGCAGTGCAAGATTGTGAGTTAACGTTCTTATTTCCATTGCAGTTCTGCTCCATGAACACACAAATTGGAGCCCAATTACCCGTCGTTTTCCTTGGATGCACTGCAGATATGAGGCCATATTGAGCATAATTGCATCCAGTGAAATGCATCCAGTATATTGTTATTCTTTCTTACTGACTTCCCAGTTGGGGTTCAAATCAGCTGTGGCTTTCCTTTTACTAACAGACAGAACACCTCACCATCTCTCTTGGTCTCAGTTTTTTTTAAATGTACACCTTTTTGTCTTTATTTCTAGTTTGGTGATAGCTCTAAAGTGCAGAGATGTATGTGAGTGTTTGTCTACAGAAATCATTAAAGCACTGTCTGATTACAATCCAAGCTGATTTCACCAAGAGCAAACTGCTGTATTTTTCAAGTTAATTTCACTTGTTATACCCCCACCTTACCTTGGAGCAAGTAACCTCCTTGCTTGCCCAGCAGTCTTGCTTGGATGGCGCTCTATGTACAGAGACATTATGTAACTTAACCCTGCTAACCGTTCTCATTGCTCTGACTTGATCTCTTTTTTACCCTCACTAAACTTCTCTCCAGCACAGCCAGGCATGGTAAAGTGCTTTCTGGCTCTGCGACGCCATCTAGCGGTATTCCAACTATGCATTGATTGCAATCCTTTTCCTATTTCTTTTCCCTTTGGAGAACAACACATTTTAAGTTAATAAAAAAATATATTATAGATATGATTGTATTGATGAAACCATGCATTTTTTACATCTTCCGCTGATTTTTTTTACTTTTTTTTTTTATTGAATGTTAATCCTTCCAAACAGCACAAAGTAAAAATTGCTAGTAAGAACAGGTAAAAGAAACCTGTGAAACTCCTCTAAAACGTTGCAGAGTTACAGACTTTAAATAGTTTTAAGGTGAAAATGATGGATGTTTAACTTTACACCCAACTTTGAAACTCAACTGTGTGGCAAAATGTGCCCAATTTCTTATGCAAGTTATGTGCGCCTTCCCGCACCTGCTGTTGTTTTTGTCTCTTCACGGGAAAATGAACTTCTCTTGCAGTTTCGGGCTGTGCGGATGTTGTGCGCTCTCGCAGCGGGCTTGTTGCTCGTTCCTCCTCTGCCCTTTTCTTTTTTCTGTCTATCTGGTCTGGTGTGCTAGAAAGGGGCTGGTTATGTGACAAAAGACCGCCCAGTCGCGCCTCAGAAGGAGGGAGAGTGAGAAAGGGAGGGTTACAAAGCCCCAGGCACCTAGGTTTGCAGACTTCTTTAACACCAGCCCAACGATTCTGAAGAGACATTTGCCTGTTTGTGTGCCAATGAGCAGGAGACACTCAAATGTTGTTTAGCAGCATGTGGATCACTTATGGGCACCTGCAGTTCACAATAACAACTGTATTTAATAGTCAGCAAACAGCAGTGTTAATAATAATACTGTAGGTGGAAAATGATGTTTACTATCAAGTGATACATATTTTATATCAGCTGCATTGGTTGCATTTAGGCTCCAATTCACCATCCACAACCACACTGAGACAAACAGAGCAGCAGTATTTATTTTAATCTGTCTCTGGCTGTGTGTTCAGCACAACTATAATTGACTTCCCATATAGCAAAACCTATATGTTAATGATAGACACATGGGCCGTCATAGGGTAGTGGAAAAGGGGGTTCATAACATTAGCCCGTGTCTCTTTAAAAAAAAATCAAGTTTCTTGTCGTATTCTGGAATGAGGTCAGACACGAGGCTTCTCATTGCACGCGCTGATTATTATTAGAATCCTTTGCTCGCCAATCAGGTGCGAGAGGGGGCGTGGCCTGGCCCCAAGCAGCGTAGCGACAGCGTAGGGGCAGTCTGATTGGTGGATTTTTATCGCCGTTGTATGAGAGAGGAATAAATGCAGGCAAGGGGGGCAGATGTCTGAAGGGGTGCTTGAAACAGCGACAGTTAGTCTTTGCAGATGGGAGGCAGGGGAGTGTGAGTTGCTCTAGCTTCTATTTTTTTCCTTCTTCTTTCCCCTACCACGGCATGCACGGCTTTTGATTCTTGGAGTAGATGCAGAGAAAAAGCACTTACTTTTACACATTGTATACTTGTAAGTGCCTGAGCGCATGTATGGGCACTCTGCTCCTGCAGCTGTGTAGATTGTGTTCAGTGATCACAGGGCTGTGTTGATTTTTTTTTTATTCCAACACCGATTATACGCTCCACAACAGAGACGAATTGTTTTAACACCAACAGCACCTGGAAATTAAACTTTTTTTTTATGCATGTAGCCTTTTTAGGCAACTCTGGACTGTGTTTTCGAGTGTCCTGCGCATCTCAGGAGTGAATAACTGCTTGCACTGTTTGCACTCAGCACAAACTGTCAGAGTGGGAGAAAAGAGCTGAGTTTGCTTTAAAGTGAACCAGAGGAACCCAGGAGAGAGGGGGGAGAAAGAGCAAGCATCCCGCTCTTACTTTAACCGGACAGCATGGTGCAGAAAATGAGCCACACAGAGAGCACCGCCGAGGCGCTGTCCTTTTTTACCGGGGACTCAGGCTCCGACTCCGGGGCATGCATGGATCTGGACCCGGCCGCCTCGCCTCTCTCCCCGGCGGGCTCCGCAGCCTCCTCCACCGCCGGCGACAAGCTCGGGGAGAACCCGGCGTGGTGTAAAACTCCCAGCGGCCACATCAAGAGACCCATGAACGCATTCATGGTGTGGTCACAAATAGAGAGGAGGAAGATCATGGAGCAGTCCCCGGACATGCACAACGCAGAGATCTCCAAGCGGCTGGGGAAGCGCTGGAAGCTGCTGAGAGACAGCGACAAGATTCCCTTTATCAGAGAGGCAGAGCGGCTTCGACTTAAGCACATGGCGGACTATCCCGACTACAAGTACCGACCGAGGAAGAAGGTAAAGTCGAGCGCATCTAAGGCTGGCAGCGGCAGCGATAGAGGAGAAAAAGTTACCGGCAGCTCAAACAACACCAGCACTAAGACGTCCTCATCTGCGAGGAAGAACGGATCAAAATCACCCAGCAGCAGCAACAAACCCCAAAAATCACTTTTCGGGAGCAGCAGTAGCACCAAACCTTCACTGTTTGCATCTGAGCACCCGTCAGAGCACCACCACAACTCTCTCTACAAGTCCAAATCTGTCTCCTCGGCTGCCAAGCAGATACCCGATGCCAAGAAGCCCAAAAGAGTATACGTATTCGGGAGTGGCGCGGCCAGTCTGAGCGTCAGTCCCACGTCCTCCGTGGTGGTGCCGGCTAGCCCTACGCTCAGCAGCTCGGCGGACTCTAGCGACCCGCTCAGTCTCTACGAGGACGCGGCCAGCGGTAGAGAGGAAAGCGCCGATTCCCCCAGCAGTAGCAGCAGCAGCTTCGGCGGAGCTTCGGAGCGCCGCAGCGGCCACACATACAGCAACACGCGGCGGGCTTCCTCGCCTACTCCGTCTGGGTCGCACTCCTCTGTCTCGTCCTCCTCGTCTTCCTCGGAGGACGAGGAGTTTGAGGACGACTTGCTGGACGTCAACCCGAGTCCGAGCTTCGACAGCATGTCGCTGGGGAGCTTCGGCTCCTCGGTCCTGGACAGGGACTGGGACTTGAACGGCGAGTCCGTCTGCGGGGGCTCCCACTTCGAGTTCCCCGACTACTGTACGCCTGAAGTCAGCGAGATGATATCGGGAGACTGGCTGGAGTCCACCATCTCCAACCTGGTGTTCACATACTGACTGCGTGCTGAAACTCGCAAACAGAAACAGAGGAGCTCCTGCTTACCAGTGGGTTTCACTACTGCAAACCCTGTCCCTGCAAATCCTTGGAAAGCTTAACTCTAAAGCGAATAACTTGCTTTTTTTCGGGACTTTTCTTCGGATGCCTGGACTGAGGGAGTCGGAGGGGAGTCGTCCAAACAAGAGGAGACAAAAAAAAAAAAAAGACAGACTGAGAGTTTCCTGACAGCTCAGTGCTGGACTGTTTTTAAACTGAGTAACTTAACTGTGATTGATTTGCACGTTATGCGGTCCGCCGTACACTTAATCAATGTCGTTAATGAATTTTTGAGAGAAAAAAAGGGACATTTTCACAACTTTTTAACCAATCGCCAAGTGAACTTCGCCACTAAAGAAAAGAAAAAAAAAACAAGCAAACAAAAAAGGTACAGACTAGGACTGCGGTGCGACAGTTTTTTTTATTGTATCAGCAAGAGGCTTTTTTTAATGAAACCGAGGTGGGTTGATGTTTTTTAAAAGTTATTTTCTCAAGAAACAAAAAAGCGTGTTTAGCATGATAGCCTACTTTGTTCCTATATCTTGTGCTGAGATTTTCTGTGCGACTGTTCGAGCAGTTTGTAAACTAGTATTAGGGTTATTTAAAAGGATCTAGGTGGCGCTCACTTCGGTTCTACTTTTTTTACGGAGGAAAAAAAAGGACTTTGAAATAATCACCAGCTCACTTCAGGACACAAACACAACTTCAAGTCTGTGCTTAACTGTATTGCTACATTTTTTTCCCTCTATCAGGACCAAAATTCTATAATGTTATTTTCCAGACCATAGCTATAGAGAAATCATCAGCGATTTCTACTTTGTTTTGTTTTGTACATGTATTCAGATGCCATTTTTATATGGGGATGCTGTATTTATATAATGGGCCAAGCATCTTTTGTTTTGCTAGTTCTTTTATACATGATCCTGTCAGTATGTCTGTGTCTGTCACATTTCCTTCTCAGGCGAAGGGCTAGAGTTTTAAGAACACACAACCTTTTTAATTTCCTTTTTATATTTAAATGTACACACTTTTTTGGACACTTAAAAGAGAAGAAACAGTTTGATTATTTTCTCAGTGTATTTTTGTACAAATCTATATTGAACACGGGGGTATGTGTAGCCTAACTAATACAGCTGTATTGGATTTCCTTGTTTTTTAATGCCCTCAACAGGCTGGTTTTTTTCATGCTGCCTTCAAGTGCTTATGGTAAGCTCGTTACTTCAGGCTCAGTTACTTTAGTAGATTAGATCAAACAGTAGAGCTGTCCGTTTTGTATCCTTGCGGTGCCTATTATTGGACTTATTCTTTCAAATTTAAAGATACACTTCCACTTTTTGACAGAAAATGTGAGTTGGTAGAAATCAGGTAGGTAGGCCTTATGTCTTCTTTCACACAAAAATCCAGAAACGCTCTTTAAGTCCTCTTTGATGTCAAACTCTTAAACATCTGCAGCACAGACGTGAAGGTGATTAGGACATAATTGCAATTTTTCCGACAGCACTTGAAAGCAGCACCAGTCTCAGCCCCTTTTTCCAACGTTTACAGTGCCAGACTGCAGGCTCATTTTTTTTAAAGACACAGGAGCACGAATCTTTTTTGAGAGGCTCCTCCTGTGAGACCATGTGGTTTAAACAGCAGCGCTATCCTAAAAAGCAGTCACTTGCTTTCTTTTTTTTATTTTTTTTAATCATATTTTTTTGCGTCCAACGTCTTGAAGATTGTAGCTTTAAATTTGACTTTGTTTCTTGATGTTTTCACTCACTGATGTCACATCTTGCCATCTTGGATTGAGGCGGGCTATCCATATCACAAACAAACAAAGATGACAACATCAAGCATATTCAAATTTCTGACCTGAGTTGCGCAACACTTTCTTGTACTGCGTTTCTCATTGTATTTGAATATATAATCTTTTCTACTTGTCGGCTAACTACTAGCTAATAATTGTTTTAGTATCTTTATGGCATGGTGAATAGCATTTGTATTTCAGATTCAGGTTATTATTAGCTGTTGTGTTTTTTCAGAAAAAAGAATGGTGAAGAGAAAAAAAAAGAGGAAAAAAACAATGAACTTGATCTTTGTATATTTGACTGTACCATAAAGCAAAAAGATTGTGTGTTTATGTACGTTGTTGCTATCGAGGACAGGCACTGTTTAGAACTGCTATCTTTTACACATCCTTACTTACATTTAAGGTGGTCAGTTCAGACTGTTGTTTTTTTTTTTTTTTTTATAAATATATAAATATATGAAAGCATTTTTAAATATATTAACTTTATTTTTCATCCATCCTGTGCAATATGCTGTGTAGAATTATCATTTATTGTCTTTAATCATGCCATAAACAAAGAAGCCACCTCTTTTTTCTGATTAAAAAAGGGGTAGGTTGACTCATGCCAGCTAAATTTTGTCCATTCACTGCCTGTCAGATTGTTGATACAAACTTGTGTACAGAACTTTTTCAAGGAAGGAAATAAATATCAGCTGGAACTGAAACTCCTGAGCTCTTTTATTGCATTCAGCGTTTTTGGCAGTTGCAGCACAAAGTGGTGAAACTGCAAAGACAAACACATAAGGATAATCAGAATAACTGCCAACATTTAGTTTCATGCATTTTAGCATTATGACGTCGCTTTGCAAAAATCCAAGAAATGGAGAGTAAAATGTAAACATTTTTTCACTCTACCAGATTTTTTTTTAGCAGTTGTTCTATCTTTTTAATTTTGTTGGGTAAACAAAGGCAGCTGATAGTGAGCCTCAGTGTGTGGATTAGGATTAAGTGCTTTAAACAACCAATAAGAAATGGTCTAGCAGTGATGGAAAACTGCTTTGAGAAAGCCACTTCGGTTTGTTTTTGGGATATGTTCCTGAACAAATGTCACACATATAGACACTTTTAAAGGGAAGCAAACTGACTGGAGTGTGTAAAAGAAAAATAATACAAAAAAACTCCAAAAAAACCAAGTCCAGTAGATGTTTTAGGTTTATGACAAGTAATCAAAGATTTGTGGGATAAAACTTTACCAATTTCATGTAGAATTTATACTTTTTTAGCTGCCTCCCCTCAGGCATGTGTTTTTACTTTTGACAAACATCTGGATTAATAAGCATTTAGAAAGCTGATTTGGATCTTAAGCAAAAGGAAAGAAAACAAACAAACCTAGAATTAACTAGACGTGGCATAAATTTGCACACATTTCACTGAAAGGATCCAAAAAGGGTTAAGTCTGTGATATGCATTTGGGGGCACGCTGATCTGAGACCTGCATCGCCAAAGCCGATGATTACGTCACCGCATTGCATGGACCAGCAAAGGATTTTACAAAAACTCTTAAACACTATCTGGTACTTTAAAGCTTGTGGCACATTTTTTTTGTGTGTGATATCAAAGACAGAAGTCTCTGCACATGAAAAATTGATTTGCAGCTAAAGGCGTTGCAAATTGCGAACAGAGTAGCTGGAAACTATGCTGCTCCTGTGTGAAAGCAGAAAATAGGCTGGTGTCACATGTCGTAAAGAGAATACGTTTGTTGTTTCCTCCCCAGCACCACATGACTGCATTAAATGCTTAATATATTAGATCTTCTCTTGGTGCGAAGTAGGGTATAATCAAAAATTGCCAGATCGTTTGAAGAAGCGATCTGGCTTCTTCAAACGAAGCATTTAAATGATCAACATACTGAAGGAAAATTGAGAGCCATTATTAAAACTGCCTGCTTAAACATATTGGCTGAAAGACAAGAATCCACCTTTATAAATATAGCATGAAGCAAATTAGATCAGGATTATTTCTAATTGCCTCTGTAGAAGAAATTCTATTGTATGTCACTGCTGGTTGCTGTGCTGGGGTCCAGACGGTTCTGATTCCCCTTCCCCCTCTCCCAGACAGGGCCTTTCAAGGGGGGATGGGCAGCAGCAGCACCAAGGGCCCTCCAGCATCGCTGACAAGCATGCCTGTCTGACTGCTGGATGTGTGTTGGTGTGTGAACATGTATGAGCATTGCATGACATGCATGACACGGTATGTCTATCTACTCCTTTCTATCGGTGGGTTTTAAGAGCAAAGCATGTGGGCTGAGGAAAAAGGCACTCTTATTACTTAATGCATAGAGATTCACAAATCAACCTTTTCCTGGTTGATTTTTTTCTTTTGGACCTGCTGAAAATATATATTTTTAAGAACTATAAGATATGTAGACAGTAAAAATAAAAATAAAAAAGTGCTGTGGATTTTGTAACAGAGGCAGCAATTTGAATCAGCAGAAAATGCATCAAGGCAACCTTTACTGACTATTAAATATGCTTAAGCAGAGGACCCTCTGTTGGTTGAAATGTATAGAGACTGTGCCATAAAAAGAATAGTAAAAAAACACACACAAAATAAAACGTTTTTTTGTATTTGACCTGCATGTCCAAGATTAGAGTGAATTAAAGCTCATGTCCATGTTCCATTCTATTCTATTCTATTTTTTCATTCAGAAACACATTGAACAGCTTTTTAAATGTTATTCTTTAACTGTATCACAGATTATCTTTGGTATATGAATGACTTATATCCACTCCCCATTTATTATTAATCTGTTTTGTTCTATTGGCTTGTTGCACTTCATACTGTTTATATATGAAGAACTGCTATAGCTTCTAATAAAAGATAATCCGTTCTTTGGTGTAGTTTAGCTAATTTTTTTAGCAAATTTAGCTCCTTTCTGCCTGTTGAGGTCTTTCCAGTTTGATTTGTCGTCTCGGTAAGGCCACAGTTGAATGGAGTAGAACAAGGGGGCTGTGTAAGTCAGAACTTCAGCAAAACCACAGCAGGGGAGAGGATAGAAGCAATGCTGGAGCAGGTTGAGAGAGGTATGACTGCACCCCATGTCAATATATATAGGAATCCTTAGGTAAACACAGAGAGGGGGTTCTGATCCTTACTCTCGTATTGTCTGATTTATCCTGAATTCCTGAATGTGTTGGACATTATGTATTATGCATGCTAGGTATTTATTACTTTACAAGGAGTCTTCACTTTGCATTTTTTTGTCTGTAAAAATAAAAACTAAATATAAATAAACATATTTACTTGGTGATAGTCTGTGTGTCTGGGAAAGCAATGCAGTTCTGCAGCATAGGTGGATAGGGCTGCTGTCGCTAGTTTGCAAGTCTCCACCTGACTGGTTCTGTCTAGATGGTTTTACAGGCTCACATTAACACAAACAGAGACATCACAAATACCAGGCAAGCTGATATATGTCTGCTTCTAAAGCCTATGAAGAGACTGGAGTTCATAACCAAACACTTGTTTGTGAATGGGATTTGGTATCTATGCATACAGTGTATGTACTTGTGAAAGTATCATATGTCTTTGTCTGCCAGTATTATTTCTTTCTGGCTTTTATGGAATTATAACAGCCAGTGGAAAAGAAGAAAAAGATTTCCAACTGGGAAATCAGAGACATGGCTGCAACTTCTTCTTGCTTTCACAATATTTATTTCCCTGCTGGTGTTGTTTTTGAAATGAAAAGCAGCCACTACTGGTACACCACTACATATTTGCATATGCATTTCAAAGCTATAATGGCTGACTCACTTTTATTTTCACTTTTACTGTAACTTTGTAATTAGTCAGTGTGTAGATGATCAAAGTGCTACTGAAATGAGTGGGGTTCAGTACCTCTTAGTCCAAAAGCCTTGTCCTATCTACAAAGAAATAAACCACATTCTGACCTTAAAGTGAACTCTTACGTAAACACTGATGCAGACTCTCGGTCTGCATCAGTGTTGCATTTGTGGGGCAACACAGACTGAATGATTTTGTTCAGTTCCTCTGCTGTCATTGTCAAACTACAACTGTAGGCTGACAAACCAGTGCGGAAAGTTGATGCCGTCTTTCACAGCTGATTTCCAGGATGAAATGTATCCTGAGAAATTGAGCTCAATGGGACAAATCCCAGATGGAGCAAAGAAGGGAGATGAGAAATTGTTGGAATTGCACAGAAACTCAATGGCCAGGCAAACAAATCATGAAAAGTCTACAAGGTGAAGTTTGGTTTTATTTGGCAAAAGCACATTCTGCCACCTCATTGGATGAACAAAGCCAACCACAACAAATGATTGGACGATTATGTAACTGATTGTGTAACATGTACTTTGTTTTGTGAGATTGATAATTAATTGATTATCACTAGTGATTTTCAGAAATATTTAAGGCTAAATTATATCTTGCCATTTTATAAAAAATATAAATCAATTTTCTTTAAATAAGTGAATAGTAGTTAAAAACAAGTTATAATAACAATGATGATGATGATAAAAATTTAATTGTCATTAAAAATTTATTGCAATATCTAAGTTGTCCTCAATATGGAGGATGGTATCTTTAACTTCATGTTTTCTTGTTCAACCCTGTAAAGCAGTCATCATAGATTAGTGATTTCTGCCAGTTTCTGCAGCTGGAGCAGAAACTTTTTGCTTACTAATTATTGACTCAAATACTAACTGAACTGACTAAAATTTTAAAGGTTACTTATTCCCAACCCATGTTTGAGCTTCTTTCTATGCTGCAGATCTTACAGCGGAGATTTCCACCGAAGATCACATCTTGGAGAAGACCACTTACAAAGGCCAAATAATGTTTTTAGCTTTTGTTTTTTCTTTTCTTGTTGGAAGACCCATGACCTTTGATTGAAATCAGTATTTCTGACAAATCGGAGCAGATTTTGCTTCATGCCTTAGCATTTCATGGTACCCAACCCAGACTCATGCCAACCCATACTAGACGCAGCCTAGCACCCAAGGTTTTTTGTTTTTAAACCTTCATTTTAACAAAGAGCTTGTGCAACTTACCTGAAAATCCAGAGTTCTCTCATTTGTCCATTTGACAATGTTTTTGATTTTCCAACATTTAAAGTAAGGAGTAGTAAAAATACAAACAATAAAATATGAGCACATTTTGGAGTCATAGTAAAACACTAAACTTCTGCCCTATACCCACTTACCTTCATGCTGCATGATCAGATCAGATTATCCATCCATCCATCCATCCATCCATCCATCCATCCATCCATCCATCCATCCATCCATCCATTTTCCTACACCCTTGTCCTTTACGTTGCTGGTGCCTATCTCCAGCTATCGTTTCGGGCGAGAGGCAGGGTGCACCCTGGACAGGTCGCCAGTCTGTCGCAGGGCCAGATCAGATTAGTATTATCTATATCTTAGAAGGAACTTTTAATCAAGAAAATAACAAACATCCAGATTGTCCGTCTTAAAATGTTCATTTTGTGTTCACATTGCCATCATGGCAGAAGAGGAAAGGTAGCAATCTTTCTGTTGTCAGGAATGTTTCTTTTGTTTTGTTACAGGACATACCATAAATGTTACGGTTGATACAAATCAAGGCACATAAGACAGATGCAGGATTTTTTTTTTTTGGAAAATGTTACATTCTTATTTCTTTTACACATACTTAGACAACATTGAATTTATTTTTGACATTTAACATTTTATTGCCATCCTGATGACGTAAGACAACATGAAGATGTAAATGCATGCATCATGTTTTTTTTATTTTACTTTCAAAAACATCTATTTTTAATTCTTTATGGCTTTAGTTAGAAAAATGAAACATAGCACATTTATAGTGTTGCTAGTTGTTGAAGAGGGACACTACAGTAGAAAATCTGGACGACTAACCTAGCACAAAAATGGCTGCAGTAGCAATGGCTTTACTATAAAAGCCCCTGTGCTTTTTGTCTTTTGCCACTTTCCCATAAAACTGCCTCACAATCGTTACAAGTTGCTTGACAACTGAAACGGGAAGAAATGAAATAAGGCCTAAACTCAGCCTGAAATTCTGAGTATTTCTTCCAGTCAACACCGTCAGTAGTTGTGACAAAAACATGATTAGATCACCTGCAGGTTGTTGGTACAATTGCGTCCTTCTGGTTCTTTGTAACCTGTCTGCAATTTGTGGTAATGATCTATCAAAGTCTAATTGTTTAGAATTTCAAAAACATGGCAGTGAATATTCAATAAATTACAGCATGTGTTCTGTATAATTTCCAAAAAACAAATATTTACATTTAACCTTAATAAACAAACAATAATCTAAACCTAAGCCACACTCCAGATCATCACCCTCCTTCCAGTCAATGGTGTGTTTTTTTCCACTAAGATAAATCGAACTCCTTGCACAACTCCTGGGTGTGCTTCCATGGCAACATATGGCCATCTGACCTCAAAGGGAAGGTGAAAACCAACATCTTAATGTTGAGTTAATAAACTTATCTCACACGTTTAAACCCATCCTCAAGTAAATCAACTCAACTTAAAATAAGCATATTTGTAAGTTAACTTAATTTGATGCAAATAAAGTACTTCCTTACAGCACCTGTTAGTGAGGGGCTGAATCCCTCATAGGCTTCATTTAATTGATCAATACAAAAAATTGTCCATCACTGCGAAGTGGAACATTTTGTCCACATTGAAATTATAGCATCACATAGTCACTTCAGATTTCTTGGCTGCATATACATGATGTCAATCTCCTTTCCCGCCACAAGCCAAAGATGTTCTATTAGACTGAGATGTGGTGACCGTTGAGATGTGGAGCCATTGGAATTGGGTTTTTATTCTCATGTTTAACAAATCAGTTTGAGATGGTTTGAGGTCTGTGATAATGTGCATTACCCGGCTGGAAGTAGGCATCAAGAAGGGTACGATATAATAATGGTAATAATGAAGAAATAGTTTGCCGCAATTCCCAAGTAGGCTATGGTGCTGAAAACAATGCTGTTCTGGTATTAAGGGATGCAAAGTGTGCCAAGAAAATATCCCTGGTGCCATTATACCACCAGCAGCAGTCAGAGCCATAGATACAAGACTTTTGTGCTCTTGATGCCAAAATCTTAAATTGGTATTAAATTGGTATTCATAGGACCAGGCAATGTTTTTTCCCATCTGTTATTGTCCAATGTTGGGAACTGTGGCCTCCGTTTTCAATTCATGGCTGACAGGGCTGTATCCTCTGTATTGTTCTGCTGCTCTAGCCTATCTGCCGCCAACAATTTTTATTAGCAGAGACGCATTTGGCATACCTTGGTTGTACTTGCGCTCAGTGGTCACTGAGCTCCGGTTCGCCATCCTAACACATCAAACTATATTGCCCATTTTTCTTTGACCTCTCCCATGAGCAACATATTTGAGCAGTTTTAGAAAATGCACAAAACAGTCTATCAACAACAATGCAACATTTAAAGTGAATCCAAATCTTCTCTATTTTGATAATGTTTTTTACCTCAATAACCATCTTCATTACGTCCAAGCACATGGAGTTGTTATGTGATTGGCTAATTTATTTATTTTTTCATTACTGGCAATTGGACACATGTCCAGTTGTCCATTTGTCCATTTGGCAATTGGACTAATGTCAATTTGCCATGGGTCAAGTGATCCGTCAGTTTATAAGTAAAAAAAGAAAAACGTCTTTATCACCTCCTGATACTTTGAACATCATAGTTTCTCACTTTTATTAATCTTTTACACACATTAATTGACGTTATCAACAGCTTAATATGTAATTATGCATTTTATTTTGACACTACTTCATGCAGCTCAGGACAGCGGCAGCCTTTTGTCTTTCTCTTTGTTTCATTGCTGCTGTCCAGACACAATGGCAGTCTCCTGCTGGCGCAATCAGGGAAGTTCTTGTCAGCCAGCCCTCCTTGCCTTTTATTCTCAAACCTGGACAGAGGAGTCAAGGTAGACAAGTAGAAATGAGCAGCTTTAAAGTTAACTTAGTGCGGCTTTTCAGTCAAACGAAAGAACACGAGCCAATCACACCAAATTTGTTTACGTGTAAGAGAAAAATAACCACATCCAAAATGCATCCAAATTATATTCTTAAACAATCACGAGATTCCTCTGTCCGATATTGTTTGTGCGCATAGTTTGACTTTGAGAGGGCGGGACTCTGTAGAGAGCGAAGTGAACTAGGCGCGGCCAAGCGGAGACCCATCCATCTATCACACGTGTAGACAAAGGGGGGACTCCACAACACAGAGCTTGATGTGCCCCTCTCAAACTTTTTCCACGGACGCACGGGAACGCGCGCACAGCGAACCAGCCCAGGTGAGTTGCCTCCGACCGGGATGCTGCAATCGCTTCTCCCCGTCTCTGGAGTGGCTTGGTTTGAGTGTGTTTCCAGTGAAAAGTTGCGGCTGTACTTGGTGCGTCAGCGCTCAAAACTTGAGCACAAAGCAGGAGGGAGAGGACGAGAGACAGAGAAATCAAGGCGAGAGAGAGAGAGAGCGAGAGGAGCGGTCCCCTTTTCCTTTGTCTTTGAGGAGAGAACTTGAGGGGATGCTCAAAGACGCATCTTCATAACGCGCACTTATAGCAAACTAGTTCTGCTTCACAAAGTGTTATGTCTGGGATTTTAATGGATGTGAGATGGAGTAAATGGTGGTGCCGTGTTTTTGTCTCCTGGGGATGTTGCGACATGCAAAACAAAGCCTGTCAGAAGTTTGCAAGGGAAGGACGCTTTACGCACGCACGCAGGACAAACAAAAAGTGTCTTGGTTAGTTCACGTAAATAGCTGAATGTAGTCTCGTGTATAGAGATACATATATATATGTATATATATAATGTTTTTTTTTTTTTAGAAGTTGCGTTCTTGTTTTTGAGAAGTTGGCGCTGCACTGAGGAAATTCACACAATGCAATCAGGTGTAAAGTCTGCAAGAAACAAGCCAGTGAGTCACAATAAAACTTTTCTAATGTTATATTTGAAGGTCAAGAACGATGTTGCGAGACGAAAAGAAAATGAATGCGTTCGTAGAATCTTTAAGAAAGTTGTAGCGGTGCGTTGAAAACAGATCAACAGGTATAAGTCGCTGCAGCGCGTCTTTGTTACTGTAAAGGTTCCTTTGTTCTCAGCCTCATACAAAGAACAGCGACTGAAAAGAATGCAAATCCACTTGGAAATGTCCTGTTTGATTTCCTTAAATTTATTTCATAGGATTTTTTTCTTCAATATTGATATTTCATGTTAGATTATGTAAGAATAAACAAATTACTTTGCATCTTAAAAAATGATACCAACTGGAGTTTTACTTGTCAAGACCAAAACACAGCAACATTTAATAAGGCTTTGTACACACAACACACAAACAAACAAACAAACAAAAAAGAAAGAAACCCAGTATTTAAATATAGTTTGTCCAAACTATTTGAAGTGGTAAATTCATCAGTGTTGTACTTTTAAACTGTATCATATTAACTATTAATGTGTATTGAAGAATAAAAACTGATTTAATCAGACGACTTCAAATAAGTTTAACTCAACTTACTGAGGTTCTTTGTTCTGCCTTATTAATGTGATTAAAAAAACTTATTTAACTTTAATCAGTCATTTTTGTTGTTTTCACAGTATGTAAAGCAGTTCTTTGCTGTTCAAAAAATAGTATTACTTCAAAGCTAGAGATGTCCTTACTGTAAAATTTACAATATTCTCAGAAGTTATATACTACATGTCACTTTACTGTAGATTTAAAATGTATTCTTGAAAATAACTCTTAAGATAAACAACTTTGATTTTCAGTGTTAGTATTTAAGAGGTAAAAAGAGCCAGCGCTCCATATTGAAATTAAATAGCCCACTATTGTTTTTGTTTGTCAGTCATATTTTTTTCCCACAAGCTAGAAAAAAAATGTAAAAACTTGAATTTAAAATAGAAATACAATATGAAACAGTAAATTTGTATGTTACTGTTTAATTTACAGCAAAACCATCTTACTGTTGTATGATGACTCACTTGTTTAACATTAAATTTAGTGTAAAAAAAACTGTATTGTATAGTTATTGGATAATTCTTGTCAGTGGGCTACTCTTTAAAAAAATACTTTACAGTCTACAGAGCAAAACTTTGATTTAGTTGCTACAGTACACTTAGTCTGTTTCTTGATTTCTCTTTGTCCTAAGGTGGAATTTTAATAGATTATCGAGCAAGGCGTCCCAGTGGAAGGTCAAGAAAGCAGCAAAAACAATATGCTGAAACAACACGAAGATGATACAGGATCACCTATCAGACAACGCTTTAAGACGGAGAGGAGGATTAAGAGACTGTGCAGGTTCTTTTTGGGAAGAAGGTAAAGACTTATCTCATGTTGGATTTAAACTTTTGCAACAGCGGTGCCAGTTGGATTGCATTTTAGGGCACACGTGAAAATCCAAAACTCCTGGAGACACTTTGAGGATTATCCGAATTAATGGTAAACCTCTCCGCAAGACACATCTTGAGTCAGAGTCTCTGGGATAGCAGGATATTGTGCTTCTGATCCTCCTCGGCCCTCAGCACAGGTAGGTGATATTACTTTTGAGTGGGTTCTGGCAGTTGTCTAGTTGCTTGTTTCCTCTCTTGTAAAGCTGTCAACCAAACAAACACACAAAAGCTAGGTAATGAAAAGTTGATTTGTATTTGTATTACTGTGGATAAAAATAAGACTTACCATTCAGATATTGTTGAAGAATGAGGGCGTGGTAAAGAAATAGTCATCTCACAAAATGTAATTTACAGATTACAAATGTACCATTAGCTTGTCAACAGCTTGTCTAACATAGTTGTTATTCTATCTAGAAACAAGAAATTAAGGCAAACTGCCAAAACAAACCGTAAATGTATTTCAATTGAAATGGCAGACTCTAAGGAAGGCATGGAGCAAAATTAGGTTCTGATAATATGACAACGTTCAGCAAAAGGTTTTAACAGTATTACAGTATTAACATAAATTTTAACTCAGAAATATTAATTCTGCTGCAAAATACTATAATATATTTATTACTACCGGTAAAATAAATGAATAGACCCTTTATATTAAATGTATTTATTGTTATCATTTAAATATATATGCGCTTGGGCAAGTTTTATTTCTTATACATTGGCATAGGTATAATAAGCTTATATTATTTGGTTAGTCAGGCTGTCTGCTCCAGCAGTCAACCCATAGTCAGTTGCTAAACAGACATCCTCCTTGTAGCTCGCCAACTGCATATTCATAAAAGTTTTACCATCTGAAATTGTGATCCAAGGGCCAGACAAATTCATTAAGCAAAAAGAAATAGTTTTACCCAACATCACCAAATTTGTTTTTATTGTAAGTTAGGTGGAATGTGTAGCAGCCTTTTTCAGCTAGCTGTCGAGCAGTATTCAGAAACAGATGGGGGAGGGGGAGAGCTCCTTTATTTGATCCATTATGCTACCCGAGGTAGCTCTGGACACTTTCTCTGGCATCTCATTGAAAAAGACTTTTGCATGGCATCGACAATGTGAACATTTTTGTTGTTGTGAAAATGTAATGTTTTAAACCTTTAATGCAGCCAGCAGTCCACACCTTCTCTAAAATGTGTAGTAAAAATGTACTTCAAAATAAAAAGAATGACCAGAAGTCATGGTTTCTTATTTTTTGTCTAAATTCATCTGACTCTAAGGAACTCTGTGTTCAATTTCTTGAATGGTTAATTTTCCAAATGTGCTGGATTACCGGTGGATTAATTGCAACTCTGCAAGAATTTGGAGGCTAAATTTTATTCCATTGATTTAAAGTCCTGCAATTTGTTCTATCTCCTATTAATACAGTGCTGCCCCTCTCCCACCTGTTACTGTGCCCTTCTGGTCAACTGCCAGAATGAAGCCATCTGTGTTTTTGCAATGCTTACAAGAAGGAGAAATTTGACTCTTTCAAAAATATTTACGGTCAGAAAAACCTACAGAGTTTTACATTTTACAAAGATACATTATGCACTATAAACACTTGAAAGCAACTATTGACTTTTGCTTAATTTTATGTAGCAAAAGCAAAATAACAAAATAAAAATAGTTAAAGATGAGATTATTAAAGCTGTAATAATAGGTTAAACTATTTCAACATTTCTTACTTTTCTCATCTAAAAGCAGAAGTTTGATGATGTCAACATTTTTGTTTTTAATCCCTATAATAACACAATGAAACCAAGATATTTTTACTAAAAACTGAGAATCTCATTCTGACCTTCCCTACTTCATGTGACATCCAGCAGTTCAGTTTCATAAGGGGGAACATGAGGGCAAATGCATTTCATAATATTGCGTTACATGTTTGCATCACAATTGTTTCTGCTGTGGAACCAAGCAGCCCTCTAAAGATGCATGACTTCATCTGAGAGCGAGAGTGGGATTCAGCCCTTTCTCTCCCTCCCTCTGTGTAGGTCTTTATCAATGATGTCATTGGGAGCCAATTACAACTTACAACCGTTTTCGTCATCATCCGAGCTCCGCCCCCCCGCTGCCCCCCAAATCAGCTTCTCCTGCGTGACAGTCCACATGGTCCTGCAGCATCACATTTTCACCATGCATTACTCTGCAGTGCCGAGGCACAGATACTACTGGAGCACGGCCTGTGGTGAAGATGTAAATCTGTCGTGTTAGTTCAGAAATGAGTTAGTAGGGAGGACATTTCTTTTTTACTTGGATTTAATTAGTAGTAAAATATACATGAGATGTGGATTAATGTGAGTGAGCAAAAAGCCACCCAAATACAGAGTTTTTGTGCTCATCGTGTGTAAAGTATCCATGGAGCGAGTTGGTTTTAGTGTGGTTGTGTGGTTTTAGTCTGAGTTGGATTATTACAGTGCCTTACAAAAACATCCATACCATTTGAATCATTTCACATATTTCACTTTAGAACCACAAACTTCAATGATCAGGATTTTGTTTTAAGCCAACACATTAGAATTGATTTTAAAGTGGAAGCAAAAGTCTTTTGTTGAGTTTAGCATCTTCCCATAAACCCTGACCATCTTTCCTGGTCAAGAAAAGTGTCCCCAGAGCATGATCATGTTTTACCATGTTTACTATGTGTTCAGGTTGAGGACCAGTGTTAGTTTTCTATGTCACATAGAGTTTTCCATGTTGGTCAGAGACCCCATCTTGGATCTTTCTCACTTTCTCCCACACGTTGGGTAATAATTGTCCACAGAACGTTGGATCTCTTCAGCGCCTTCAGTTTTCCAGCGAGTCTCTCTTAGCTGCTTCTCTGTTAATGCTCTTCTTGCCTGACCTGTAAGTTTATATGGATGGTCATGTCATGGTAGGTTTGCAGATGAGTCATACTTGAGAGGATTCCTGAAGTACAAAAACATTCTCTAACAAACCTTTAAGGCCTTTACAGAATAAAATTCTCTATATGACATTTTCAAATAGGTGGATATTTTTGGCTTCAATTACTATTTTAAAATGATTGCAATTTAACTGTTGTATATGTATATATTTCCGCTGTTGCTTTAAAATCTAATTATGTTCTCTATTAAGCAGCAAGTGTTATGACCTCCAGTGTGACATTTACCTGCATCCTGCTGCTCTTGAGCCACAGAACAGGTAATAGCCTGGAAATGATTAAATTAGAGAAAAACCAGGTCAGTCAACTCTATGACACACAGGTGAGACAGTTTCAGTCATTAGATGAAAAAACAAGCTCAAACATAGTCAGAGACGTGTAACGCCTCCACCTGTCATTTGGCTTGATTTTTGTCTTTCAGCATGAAGGTGATTTGAAATGTCTTCACTCCGCTGAGACATTCTTCAAAGGTGTGAAAATATATGTAATGTGCTCTCAGTTCTTTCCAGGTCTGAATAAGTATAAAACTTTGAACCAAAGGAACTTTTATTTAATCTTTCTTGACTCCTGTGGTCAATAATGTTCTCATCACCACTGGTGTTTTTAGATGGGTCGTTGAGAACCCTACGACTTCGTTTTTGTCTTTGAGTGTTGGTCCATGTTTTCTTGAGCTACAATGTAAGGAATTGCAGTTTTCATTGTAACACCAATGTGTGCGTTATTGCAATTGCAAAGGACTGCAACGATGGAATGTTTGGTAAGCTTTTAACCTTCAGCTGCCATACGTTCACTCTACATTCCAAAAATATTTTCAGTCAGTCGGGAGGACTTCATGCCAAAACCTATAAATAAGATTTTTGTGACTGAAACATAAAGCACATATAGAAGCATTTGAAAGTGTGTTGAAGCTTTCTGGAACTGAACAAAATACTGCCTTCAAGAAGCTATGCTTATTTGACATCTTCCATTTTTTTAAATAATTGTATATGTATATAATTAAGGTTAACTGTTTTAGATTTGACAAATTGACATGGAGTGTAAGTAATCCAGTTTTCCACAGATGAAACTGTCTTCTCTCAAATTAAAATCTGCATTTCTCCTGCTCTCCATTTACAAGATGATAAACCTCCTGCAGAAAACAAAGAACAAAACCAAAAAGCAAAGACAAAGAAAAAAAAATGCATTTTAGGATACCTGATTATGATAAAGCGTTTTTTCCAAGCTTGCTACAGCATAGTTTTTCTAACCGCATACCAAGCTCCTGTGTGTGCATTCTAATTACACTGCTTATCAGTAATGCTTTCATGACATAAAGCGCAGTTTCCCTAACATTTGTCATGCTCCATCTGCTTTATGTGAGCTGAGATGAACTCATTTGTGTATGCAAGTGAAGACTGCACATCCACACCTAATTTTTCACTTGATAGAGTTTGCATTCTTGGTTAACATAAAACATGTAGGTACTGGTTGTACCAGTATGTGGAGTGTATGTTGTTCTTAATTACCACACTGGCCCAGTGTTGGAATCAGTGCATTTGGGAGGGAAACTGAGTGCTCTATGAAATATTTCTCTCATTACCTGAAATGTACATTCACAAGTCAGACCAGTTTCAGTGATGCACTGCATTTAAATACAGTGTTAGAGCTATGCCTAGTTTCATTATGCATGTAAATAGCTGCATCTTGCATTATCTATACTGACCTACTTATGAAAACAGAAGTTACATTCACCTTTCTCACTGTCTGAAGTTTAATCAGATCAAACTTCTCTTGTTTTAGGTCAGTTATAATTCCCATCTATTTCCTGTTTGCTAAATGTTACAATAATGAGAAATAGAAAGTGTCAGAGATTTATTTATCAATGTCTTAAAATCAAAACGTTATGTACAAAATGATTACTAGCTTGTTAAATAGTGAAAGTATATGGCTTTGGGATCTTTTCCACAGGTATGCTCTCATAAAAAGTATGCCTGTCTGTAACACTACATTTCTAGATCAACCTTTCAAATCTAAAAAATGATTTGCTGTTACTGAAGTTAGGCGAGCTCCTCTTAGATATTTTAAGCAGAAATGTAGATGTTTCCCAATTTGTTATACCATTATGGGAACATACCAATATCATGACGCTGGAACAGATCTCTCTTGAAAATGAGAATGTATTTTCTCAATGAGATTTATTCTGTTCAAATAAAGGTCAAATTAGAAATGAAACTAGAAACCAATTTATTCTCAAAGAGTAGTAATAAAAAATATATGCTTGAAATTGCTTATAGCATCAAGGCAGTTTCATTTGTGGTATTTAATAATACAGATCCTGATCTAACTTACAGATATTGGCTACTTTAGCTTGTTTATAATGATTCATGACACTGCATCTGCATGTTGTTCTGTTAGTTTGATTACAGTCATGGTTAATGCAATTTCTGAAATCAAAAATGCATTTGTTAGTAAAGCTATGCTGTGTTCATGAGAATGAAAACAATTTTAGCAATCATTTAAGAAAAGCTAAACATGCCAATTTTTGATAGGAACTGCTACTAAAGTTAGCCTCCTTAGCACTCTATGGATAGCAAGTCACAATCTTTTCACAGAACATCTAGCTCTTAACTTGTCACTCTATTATGTTTCTCTTTTCTACAAGTATCTAAATGATGCCACGTAAACATTTTAAATGAGGTGGAGCCTTTTCCAACTAAGGGTCTGTCGGCCTGACTGCTAAACAACAAGGTAACAAAAACGTCTCAAACATAAACATAAGGTGCCAAGCTTAAAGCACTCAGCATCACCTGTAGTGTAATATCAGCTTAAACTTATTTCATTATTATTATTTTATTATTTATTATTTCATTTAATAATATTTGTGAAATATTGTGGCATGATATTGCTTTACATAACTATTCTTGTAGTGTCAGATTACTGACAGTTTGGGTCTTTTTTAGATTTTTCTTTTTCTTCCTTACATGTATAATGTCTTCCACCATTGAATTTAACATAAACAGAATAACACTTTGTGCTCACACAGCCGCTATGAAATGATTGCCAAATTTGCTGCTGTGTGACTCAAACAAAGCATCAAATCAAAGTAGTTTTCGAAGACTTTGTATCATTTTACTACATAATATGTCTCAGCTTTAGCTACACTGTGTATCAAACATCAGAGAACCTCATGACCTCTATGTCTGTAACCAAAATAAAAGTAACTCTGTATTATGGCATGGGATTGCTATCTTCAGTATTATACAGACATTAGTTTGATTCTCAAAAAGTCTGCATGCTACTCTGATGAAATGCAAAGTTTATTGAGCAAAAAAAAGAAATACAACTTCAAAACTGCAGTAACTAATCACTACTTTGAGCCTAATTCTCACAGACATCCTGTGGCGACCCTCCAGAAAGCTATCGGGTTTATTTTTACCACTCACTGTGTGCATCTTATGGCTGCTGCAGCATGCAACCACACAGGAATGCTCAAGCGTTCCTGTGTAAACTGGATGTTGTTTATTGTTTAAAAAGCAATAAAATGACAAATTCTAGCTGAGGTCCAGTTTATCTCAATGTTTAAACATGCAGCATTTCCTTAGCGTTACATTATGCTTATTGAATTACTCCTTTTTTTTCCCTATCTGGTAGGTAATGTTTGATGCAAGGGCTCATAAAACATTAGCCCTTGCATCCATATGGGCAAATGGATTTAGAATTGGAGCTTTAAAACATACCACCTGCCCAAACAGATTTGGTCAGGCAGTGTGAAGCTTTATAGACAAAACATAGAGACTACGGTTAAGATTAGCAAGTTGTTGAAACCTGCAGCATTAATAATCTCATTTAATTTTTCCCTGCAGCTGAATTTAGGTTGATCGTCCTTTTGTGCTCGAAAATGAGTCATGCAGGACACTGCACTGTGGCTACAGTTACAGTGAATTACAGTTCAGTAAAACATTAGGCCCACCATTACTAATCATGATGACAGTCCTAATTCTCTGAGCTGAAGGCTTTTTGTGGTCATCCTGTTGCAAACTATCAAAGCTTAGTTTTACCACTCAATGCCTGTAGCCATGAGATAAGTTAACGCTCTCTGCTGGAATGCTAATACTTACCAGCGCTAAGGGACGGGAATAAATTATTTCATTATTATGTCGCAAACGCCTGAGAATTTGAAGGAGGTGAGGCAAATATGGAGGGCTAACAATAAAGAGACACAGAGAAAAAGAAAATATAAAGATATAGATTGAGAGCAAAAAAAGTAGCAAGACAGAGAGAGTCATAAGAAAGACAAATCAAGCAGATATTAGGCTTTATGCTGCACTTTATATCAACCTTTCTTCCATTTACAGGAATTCTCTCACCAGAACTGTGGTGAGAAAGGCAGTCACGAGTGGAGAAGTCATTTTATTTTCCAGTTTGAGACGTACAGAAGACAGATAACCGGAGGGCTTTTCTCAGATTGGTACATTTGAAGCTATGAGCTCAGGAATGCCACGAGGTAATATTGGAAAATAATAACCGTACAGATGTATTTCACAGCTTTGAAATGAAAACTGACCAGGCTGAATCTGAAAGCATGTGACCTTTAGAGAATTTCTGCCCTAGTTTTACATACCCAGTGCCTGCACTAGAGGGAGTAGGCAGGGGGTGTGAAACACACTTTTATAACCTTTTAAATGGAAATCCTCAACAAACGAATGGATAATTCAGCTTCTGGATCTCGGAAGCTGAGTTTTGGAGCTGCTTTACTTATTTTATGTCCAGCTTAATATATGCTCATATTTTAACGCCTCCAGAACATTTGCCCTCTTGGTATCTATTGGTATCTATCACAATTGCTCATAAGTCCATGACAAATCAGTGGAGGAAAAAGCACAAAGGTGAAAGCCAGATCAAAATGCATGGGATGACATTCAGCTGACGCACGATGCAGCGTGTCGAAGATGCTTTTGACGATATTGCCGTTTACTCAGCTTTCATCCTGTCCCAGGTATAGATGCAGGGACACAGTTTCCAATAACAGCTTTAGCCAGTTGCCTATCTCTCCCTTACAGATCAACTTATTACCGCCATAAATGCACAGCATGCTGCTGTCTGGGGATGGACTCGTAATCCCTCCAAAGACCAGGGTTTTATCACAACTAAATCTGCTTCACACACACAAACACACGCAGACAAGGCATACATCAGGGAAACCGGCATGGATACGCAAAAGACACACAAACACATGACAACAAGCTCGCCTGTTAGCGACACAGACATGCATGCAAGAACGGGGATTTTATCACAGACAAATCTGTTGCTGTCTGCCAGTTAAGAGATTATTAGGCAGTGATTTTGGGGTGCAAACATGCAGGGGTGTTATTAACAGCTGAACACTGGCTGACTTTCTGAAGCCCAGTAGTGTTGGGCGATATCATTAAAGGTGTACCCTAATGCTGTAATGGATGGTGATATAAAAATGGCATTAAGATTAAGCAAATAATTGTGTTGGCAGCGTTTGTATGCGACACACTACTTTTTAATGGTATTTTCTTCTCCTGAAAAACAAGCAAGGTTCATGATGTGTCTGAGTGAAGTAGACAGTCTTCAGTCAAGCACTGTGTTGTTGGCCGAAATGAAATTATATGTCACAAGTAACTTAATATCCAGAGCTGTATTAGATTTATGCAACTAGGGAGATGCTGTCATTATTGTATAGATAATGGGAAAATAATAGTTTACAATATTATTCCAGACACAAAAACATTCTGGCAACAAAGATAGAGTGAGACACCAGCTTCAGTGATGTAAGATCCAAATGTAGGGCAAAATGATCAGCATGTGAGAAAAACTGAATTTATTGTACATTTCTTTTAAACTTAGTTTTTCTTCACTTGGTGTTTAGGGTTAGGATTATAGCTATTATGTAATGATCAATTAAAGTGAGCAATTTGTCTGGAAAATGTAAATTCTCATGCAGATTGAAATATTGAAATCCCAGTCTGTTGTAGGAGCCTGAGACATGATTGCATCAGCGTCTTCTCTACATGCAAGCTTTAGTTATGTTTCTAACTAAAACGTACATCGCTTCAGTGTGCAGACACATCAAGCTTCCTGAAGTGTGAAGACAGCTGCTTTGTTTTGAGTTTGTGAAGTGACTTAAGCCTGCGCCGGAGTTAAAGGTTACCTTTACAACTTTCGGGTTTTATTCTTAAAAATGCTTACATTGCAAAGTAAGGCTGTTTATTCTTCCACGTCATGAATAATTCAGGGAGAGAAGGCAATGTGACAAGACAGGTGCAGGCTTTATCCTTTTTCTATCCTTCTTTTAAAAAAATCCTCTGTAAATTTGTGTCACCTTTCCTTGTTCCCCAGGAGAAAATTCCTGAGACAGCTGGAAAGTAATGTTTCTCTAACCTGTCTCAGCTCTCAGTCACAACACAACTGACTGCAACTAAAGCATAAGAGCCATAACTGAAAACTATATTACATGTTTTCAAATGAAGATCTGATTAAAGCATGCTGATGTGTGTGAAGAAAAACTGTTATCCCTTCAATTTTTAAGTGTACTCTGACAGCATTTTGATAATTGATAAACATCAAATAAAAAACATAGAATAAATGTAGCGTTTAATTATTTTATAAAGGGGATAAGAATGACTAAAATTTTAATCATAAACAATGATTGAATGTGTGAACAGAGTCCAAGCTTTGATTCCAGTGGCATAAAAGTTACACTTGAGATTCTTTGCTTTAATTGTGCCTTTATTAGCTGTCTTCACTTAATAAATAATCATAAGACAAAGTAACTGCTTTCATATGTACCTTAAATCAAGTTTATCTTCTAATTGACATTGTACTGTTGAAATGTATGAAGCGAGTTCACACACCACAATTGATTGAATTTGCATAAATGCCATAATACAGGCCACTCTGAAAAATCACCTTATAGCACCACTGTTTTATTCAAGGCAAATTCATGTCACTGCTGGATGTGAAAAACATTTTCATGGTGTTATTCTCAAGTTGTTCATCTAAATGCTAAAGAGCGTAAAGTCTGACCATGATGGGACTGAAAAACAATGTCCTTGGATCAATAACTTGTTTATGTTGGTTCAGAAACACAGAGAGCATTGAAAATTAGCAGTATATGTAAATAATATTGATTGTTAATCTTTAAATGTGAATTCTGTTCTTTTTATTCAGATTTCACAGTTGGTATAAATGTCGATACCATAATCAGTCCTGATTGTTACTATGGCTAAAGTAACATTTTGGTGTTATTATAGGGGCTTAGAATAGTCTCTTCGATGCCAAAGGGAAACATGCTCAAAGATAAACATTCTTGTGGGTTCATGTGAATTAGTCCTCACTCGTACCACAAGCTCCGGTCGAATGGATCGAGCCCTTGAAAGTGAAGGGCAAAAAAAAACGTACACTCTTCAGTCCCATTTCTAGTTCTTGCCTAGTTTCCTTAGCATGGCTGTATTAAATGTTTTATTTTGTCAGGATCTCATATTCCATCTATTTTAAGTAAACTTCACCTGAAGTTTGTGAAAAGTCTATGCTGTCTCTCAAATGGCAAAAGTTAGCCCAGCCCAGGTTTATTTAGACAGTTTGTTCTGTTGCATCAGCAATTTGATTATTCTGTCATGATCCAGAGCTTGGTACCATCCACACATTCACTTCCTGTCAGCAAAGTAACATCACTGCCTGGCTGCCTCATCAACCTGCAGGCAGATCAAACAGCCGTTTGTGCAGAGATCCGGCTATAAACTGAGTGAACCACCCGAACCGTCCCAAGAGACCCAATTTGATCCTTGAGAGGCAGCACTATCTGGACCTGAACTAGGAATCAAGTGAAGGTGGTGTTTTTTACATGTCTGTGCCATCTCACACACTTTTGCTGCATTTGAGATAATAGAGTTTAAAATGTAGACAGTGTCTGAGAGCAACCTGACTTACAGTGTGTCAGATAGACAAGGATTTGTGTGCTTGTTTTTTTCACTGTTTCCTTGAAGTGATGTTCATAAAAGTTTAAATGTTCACCTGTATAAAAATACCAACCTATGCATTTTATAAGGAAACACCAACCTATAAACAAGAATGAATTTCTGTCAGAAGTGTTCTTGTGAAACAAATAACTATAAGTTTACGGGTTCACCTCCAACTTGATTCTCACCTATGACCATAAAATATTGATCCTGATCCAAACAAAGAGATTGTGAGATGTTGGATGCAAGCAGACAGAATAAGCTTCCTCTGTTGGTTGGCTTATCTGTCTCAACAAAGGTCTAAAAATCAGCTCTCTGGTGAGGGAGGTCTGACTGATAGTCCCACCCACCAGATCACGTCTGCATGTTTAACAACATGTGGCAATAGTCACCCCACTGTTACCAACTCAGCAACTTTCTTGCTATATTATTTAGTGACATTCCAGACAAAAAAAAATGGTATCAGTCACAATCGGAATTGGCAGGTCAGGCTTTTTAAAGACCAGTAAATAGCGATCAGACAGAAAACTGCAATTGGTGCACCCCTAGCATTAAGCATATATAATTGACTTGTAAGTTATATCTGCTATCATAATCATTTTGCTGATAACATACTGCATGAAGTTGAAGAACCTAATGGAACAGTGACTCCTTAGTTAATAAAAATATAATTTGTCGGTCGAAATATCAAGGAAGTAAAGTAAGTATGCAAGTATCAGTGACCCATATAAATGGTGAATGTTAAACTTTAGATTTCCTGTAGGCAGTTAACACCTTGGTCACCTTCTATAATTTGACATGAGGACATCTGCATTGACATGATTTTCCACTCCATAGTGAGGCATAAACTGAGTGACCAGAAATAGGCGGAATATGTTGCCCTAATAATGTAGTTATGCATTGCCTAGTGGGATGCATCTTGGAGTGTAGACTCAGGTGGATACATGGCCAATTTATTGTAAAACACAGCACCACACGCAACAGTTAGCTTGTTGTTTCTGCCAGCCATCATCCGTCACTTATACTAAATTGTCCCATTTGTGTAAGGTTAAAAATGCTTGCAGAGATAATATAAAGGATTCTAGTACAGAAAAGATGTTTTGGTCATCTATGTTGGGTGGCTTAATAAGGCCATGTTATGCCCTTCTCTAATTATTATACATTTTATCAATATGCATCATCTCTCAGATATTTTACGCTATGCTGTGTTGCCAGTGCTGAAACCAAGGTCGAATTCAAGCTACTTTTAAGTGTCCTTGGTTAATAAAATTAGATTCTGAGGCAAGTGTGGGTGTGTGTGTATGTGTGTGTTAGACACTGGCAAGGATGAAAATGATGCCACACACATATACACACATTTGCTCTGCAAGCACTTCGAGTGTTTTGAATACAGCCTGTGGCAATGTTCCCAGCATCCCACCTTAAAACCACATTCTCTTATAAGGACTGACCATGGAAACCTAAGTGATATGCACTAACCGATTCCTTCTCAGCTTTTGTGGTTGAGGCTTTATTTTTAGCTGAGTAAGTATGAGTCATGCTTTTAATAATATATTAATCACTCATCCTACACGGTTTGACTGGCAAGTAGTGTTAGCGTGCAGATAGCTGTTACAGGCTAGAACTTCATACTTGGATATCAATGAACATTAGGCCAAATATCAAATATCTTATTTAGAGAAGAAGCCAAGAGGCCCATGGAAACTTAGTAGCAACAAGTTACCAGTTCCATAACTCAGTTGTAATCTGACCTTTATGGAAGAATGGCCAGAGAATGCCATTACTGACATTTTTCCAGCAAATATGTGGAAGCAAGTGTCAGATGAGATCAATATTAATCAGTTTGGCATTTAGGCATTGAAGAAAACTTATTCAAAACCTAACCCTTGTTTATGTGTTCAAATGGCCTAGTCAAGGTCCAGATCAAAATATATTTTAGTATCTATTGCAAGACTTGACAACTGATTTCCACAGATACGTCCTGTCTGACCTTGGGCTATTTTACAATAAGTAGGTCAATGGTTGTTAGTCTGCGTGGTTCTAAAACTTAGAATCCGAAGAAAATATCTTAAAGGTTGTTGATCTAACATGAGCAAACCTAAAATTTGTTCAAGGCATAGGAATACATTCGTAAAAAACCTGTAAGTAGCCACAAGGCAACCTATCAGACCTGCCTACCAGCCAAACATTAAATCCTGAATCCCTTAAATCTCCTTGCACATTACGTTAATCCTCGGGGACCATTTAGGCATCTTTTCAGTCGGGCTTGGTTGATAACCCACTTGCAGCCTCGACAGTATGCAGATGCCAGAGTGCACAAGTGTTTCATGCATATCAGTGTCTCAGTGTTCATCCGGGAGCCTCTCGTTCTGCGGCGCTGATGTTTGTTGTGCGTCTGTTGGTCTCTGAGGTGTTGTTGTTTGCATGCAGATAAACAGAGATGGCTTCGCCGGTCACGCGCTAAGCTCTCTCGTGTCCTCAGCAGTGTGTGTGGTAATGAGAGCTGCTGACACAGTAAACTCTGGCCACTCAGACACAAAACATCAAGACAAAAGGACACTTGTAAACGGGTGTTCACATCCTTTTCTTGTTCTGCTATGCTGCATGCTATTTTTTTGTAAACAGCGATAATTAATTCTGCCTTCTTTCCCTGTTGCCATTTACTTTTCTCTGACAGATTTTCTCTATCAGCCACAGGCACACAATGAGATGCTACCTCCTCTACAGTTCACCGCCAGTTCACTTTGCCTCATGCTGACAGAAACGATGGTGGACAGAAATGCAAATTTGACAGAGACAACAATGCCTGGCTCAAATGTTTCTACAACTTGAAGAGCCAATTTGCATAGTCTTGAAAGTGCAGTTCCAGACTTTTAGATGTAGGTTTGTCTGCAACTGATGATATGCTGTCACTTTGTGCTGATTCATCTGTCCCTGGAGCATCGAAGGAGTCTAAATATATTCCATCAGACCTTGTGAAAGCAAAAAAAACTCATCTCAATTGTCGACAAAGTGGCATCTCTGTTTTATCAAACCCAACTACTGTACATTCTGGGACAGTTAGATTCATTCCGTTTGTAGTGTCCTTGTAACAAGCATTAATCCAGCAAAGTTGGTGGCTTTGTGCAGTCTCTTTTTTTACAGCAGAAGGCTGGTGGCTGACTTTGACAGGCTAGTTTATTGCAGTTTCAGTGAGCAGGCTAAAGAGAGTGTAGTGCAAAGACAACTTGTCCTTGTCATGTGGAGTACTTCTTTTTACTTTTGGACTATGCCCTTCGACAAGAATCTGTGAAACCATGCTGAGTTATTCAGTCTCCGTCAGTCTTGGTGTACGCCTCTCTCATCATCCCAAGCTCTCACTCACACACCCTGCTTGCACTTGCTTCCCTGTTACTTTTTCCTCTTTCTGTCTCCCCTCCAGTTACACTTTGACTTTGTCTTCTCTTTTGCCTCCCACTGCTTGTCTCTTTCTTAGCAGATCGCAGTCTTTCAGAGTTAACATTCTAAGTTTCCTCACACCAATGCTGCCCGTCTGTCACAGTCGGGATGCCTGTCTTGTTTTTTCCTCCCTCTTATTCTGTTTTTGTCTTGATCCAGCTGGTTGACTGTGCTTCTATCTCTTTCTTTGCAGAACTTTTTTTTTGTATTTTGCCACGGTACTACCAGAAAGTTCAATGTAAAAGCAGAAGGAAGGAAAAAAAAGATGCATTGGTCAAATTTTGCTAAATAAATCTAATTAGTGTGATGTCCAATGTATTCGACCCACTTTACTCTGATGGCTCTAAAAAATCTTGCTCATATGGAAGATGGGCAGAACAGAAAGGCATTGTTTGCTCGAGAGGAAATGGGAAGCAGACAAAAAATCAAACATACTGCATTTAAACATTTTGGCCTACATGTATAATACAATGTGTCTTGTATTATAAAAACTATATGAGACTAGAGATGTTCAGAACAAAGCATATTCAAGTTGTTAGAATGATCCAGGCTGAAAGTAATTGAGAATTTGAGTTAAGATTTGAAAATTGTTGCTCACAGATGATCTTCATCCAGACTGACTGAGCTTACCTACATTTTCAAAACACTTTATTTTCCAGTTAAAAAAATATTGCCTGTCAGAGAAATAATCCACCTTTGTTTTCTTTTTAAGTTTATTTATAATCCTGAAATAAATATGCAGTAAACATGGAGTAGAAGTGAGCAACCATGTACATTTTTATTGAAAAGATATTTTGTATTTTCTAAGGAGTCAAACTCATAGACAAATCTTTTATAATGGTCTTATTAAGTACTTATTCAGGTGTTTCCAAGGCCTTTTAAAAGATTTCTTTAATCATTGCTATTTTTTTACTCATTTTCTTTTCCAGTCATGACCATGACTGACCCTGACTATTTAGGCACATTTCCACTTTAAGAGCCTTCTCCAAGGAACCATGGTAGTTCTCTAGATCACATAAAATCCTATTAACCACATGGTAACACTCAGACTCTTTGCTACGCTATGTTCTTTTCACTCACCCACTTTTCTCTCTTTTGCTCACATAACACTACTGTTATTGTTATTTGGTCATAAATTAACTAAATCTAATGAACTGAGTCGTTGTCAGACCATGTTACTCTCTGTCTCGTTAACTAACGACAAAGAGAGCTTGTTGTCTGCATCCTTATGACTCATTTACTGACTTCCAGAGTGACGTGGGGTTATTTGATCCCTGTGAGAGTTTGCTGCTTCAGAAGGTTCACCTTCTTGGATTACCACTGACTTCCTCAGACAGCATGATGATGCATTCCTTTCTTATTATACAAAAGTTGTAATCAGACCTATGCATGCTTAGGATAATGTAGTGGGAAAATGCGGACATGAAACACATGCTGTTTCTGATAAATTAATTACATGCTTTATTTTGATTGGCAATTCAGTACATAGTCCAATCTCTGCTTTTGCAATGCTTGTGACTGCATCAGATTGTTTATGTTTCTTTGCACCCATGTGTAATGTATCTGCAGTACATCTGCGCTTATGTTTATTTGTTTGTTTACATATCTGCTCATTTGTTTGCTTGCTGCTTTACAGTATGTGCTCAGTGCGTAACATGTGACTCCATCCTGTGTTAGTGAATTTCTTCACGAGTCAGCACTTGCATTGCATCTTCATTCAGCCCAATGGGAATACTCTCAGGTTATTTTTTTTTTTTTTAAAACTGAACATATTTCTTAACGGTCCTAACAACTGGAGCCATTGTTTGAGATTGGGGAGACATAAAACCCAATCTTCCAGGGAGAAAGGTGGGGTGTGTGCGTGTGTGTGTGTGGGTGGGTTTGGGGTGCATTCTGAAGTCCAAATGTTCTTATCTCATGCACTATTAAGCGAGGCAGTCGGGTGTGTGGGTAACATGCTTTAGAGTCCGTCTGTCACTGCCTCAGGGCATGTTGTGCTCACAGACACACATATGCACACATAAAAAAATAAATGCATATTCAGACACACAAATACACACCAACTCACCCCTACAAACACACACTCACCTCCTCTTAGTCACCTAGTCATCTATTAACTCACTCAAACATTCCCACAGCCTCAGGGCTCTTTAGCTCCAGTCCTATACGGCCTTGGTTCAGATCGGAGAGGTCAACTGTGACTCTCGCTTCATTAATCACAACTGTTAGACTGGCCAGTTATTTATGTATATTTCCTGATATGTGCTCACCCTGTAAACAACTTTGTGTCGAGGGTCACAAATAGATCTAAAACTGTCTTTTTGGGCTTTTAACATAATTTAATAGGGGAGAAAAAATGTTTATCAGATGTGACTATTTCATCCTTTGTTGCCAAATCCTTTTGTTCTGGGGTTTCATTTGGTATTTTTCATCATTTTTTTTAGATGGTGTGAGTCAATGGTGCAAAAGATGATCATTTCTGATGAAATAGGTGATTAATCTGACAGCAAGTGTTCTGAAGTATGAATGCCACATACCTTTACTCCGTTTTTCCATCAGGGGAAAACACAATGCAGAACTGTTCAGATCCAGATGTACTTTATTAATCCCAATGGGGGAGGCATGAAATCCTCAAATCCATGCCTGAGAACCAGTTTCCTGCAGCTTTTGAATGTGTCCCTGCTTCAGCATACCTGAGTCAAATAACGAGGTCATTAGAGAGACCCTGGAGATCTTGACCGCATACTAAGAGGTTAAGCAGTTCAACCATTTGATTCAGATATGTTGGACCAGAGGCAGATGTAAAGGCTGCTGGACACTGGACCTTGAGGCTTGAATTTGAGGACCCCTGAAATAGATTGTGTTTTATGCATTTCCAAACATAAAAAGGAACATATTAGCAAGCACTCGCCATCAACATAAAACAAAAATTGATGCATTACAAACAAACTGCACACATTTTGCTGAACCTTTAATAAGCAATAAACCTGGGCTTGGCATTGTAGGATCAGGCATCAGTTTGTCTCTGTGAAGCTGATGCCTCATGTTTTGCCCTTGGCAAGCTGACTTGACTCTCTTTTATGTATGTGTGCTTTGAAATTATATATGCATGTTTGCCCGTATGAGTGCGCATCAAAGAAAGAGTGAGGATGAATCTTTCTGTTAAGATATTATGTGTACACTTCCTGCGTCTTACACACAACTTCTGGCAGAAACAGATGACAAATATCAGGTGTTTCTTTCATGCGTAAGGGATATGTTCATATGCTGCATGAGGGGAAAAGAGTTGATGAAAAGTGTAGGCCTATATGCCAGATTTAACCCTGAACAGGAGAGACAGGAGAGGAAGGTTATCTGAATTCACAATTTGCGCACTCTTAGTAAAAATGTGTGAAACATTTTACAGTAGTTAGCATAACCTTGCACAGAAATCTTTATTATCATCCTTATCATGATGAGTATCAAGTCAAGCTTGGGAGCAAGAGGGTAGGAACCATTCTGTGATAACTTGATGACAGGGGGACGAGAAAGAAGATGCGCAACACTGTGTACTTGTGGAGTCTAACATGTGGCAACTAAACATCTGTGAATCTGTGAAAAACTGAGAAACATTTGCAAGAACCAGAGAAGCAGCTGGTAAGGAAGCAAACTTTTGAAACTATACTGTTCTAGATATTATTTCCTCTGAGGTTGCTGCAGCTAGCAGTCAGAGAGCTAATTGTTTCACAGGGTGTGGCCCAAACAGTCCTGATCAGTAGCACTTCCCATACATTCCTGGATTTTAAACAGCTAAGAGTGTTTGGTTGCTTTTGCTAAATGTTTAATGTGAACTTTTTGTTGCTTATTGGTTCATTGAAAACATAACGTGTAAAGGTTTTAGTTCCTACTTATGGCATGATGAAATAATGGGAGTATTTCTATTCAGCAAACATTTATGTCAATTTAGACTTTGGTCATTGTCCCTCATAGTCTGTTACAGTTCTTGAGGCTATTGACTCCAGTACAGTTATTAGGAGTTTGGAAAAGAAACAGGCCTAAAGCATCACCAATCTTTAACCTCCCTTAAAAGTGAACACAAAGTACTTTTCCAGAAATACTTGGCTTTGCATTTAAGCCAGATCCATCCTGATTGTTTGTTGGAGAAAAGCCGAGTCTTAGTCAAAGCCCACAGTTCTAGTTCAAGTCCCTGAATAAGTAAAGATACACACCTGCCATGTTCCCTTAACTGTCCTAGTTTGTAAAGTGACAGAGAGAAATTGATCTTTATGTCCCATCGTATTTGTCATTAAGCTATCATCTAAAAGCTCAGCTAGAATCAAATTAATCTAAAAATAAATAAATTAGATACAGAATGTACATGTGTTTTGTTTTCGTTTACTTTTAGAAAAATATTTTAGGTGTCTAAAATTGTGTTTTAGCAAAACCAATGTGGCGCCTGAATAAATGTCAAATTAAAGGCAGGGTTTTTCTTAAATTTTTAACTGTACATTTATGATACTGCAGTAAAAGATAAATTTATTGTTCTTTGTGTCTTTTTCATGGACACTGACATTACTACTAGTAAAGATCATTTATCAGATTTTAAACACACCAAACTTTGTGCTTGGTGGACAGAAATCACTCGCACGCGCTTTTGGTGAGTAAGTGGCGCAGAGTCCGGTAGACTGTGTGTGAAGTGCGAAGTGAACAGAAGACTGTTTAGCAGCCTCTCACAGCGCTTTGCCAACAGCATGTTGCGTTGGCAGAGGAACTGTCCGTTTTGAACAGCTAGTGGCATTGCTGATCAGATGTGTTTGTGTGTCTTTTTCTCTGTATGAGTAAAATCACAGTGACTCCTGCTGAGCAGTTCAGTTTGCTAAGAATGCCAAGTTAGGTATGAGAAAACACATAGTTTGGTGGTAATAAGCATGTCTGCATTAAAGGAGCTAGTATATATATATTTTTAAGTGTATATTCTCTCCCTTTCCCTAAATGTTTCTCTAAATAGTAAACATGTAGCTTTGGTCAGATGATCCCAAAATGAAACTTTGCAAAATATGGCGAGTGTTCGGTGATGGCAATGATATCATGTTGTGGGATACTTTTCTTCATTGTCAACCAGAAAGTTAAGAGTCAATGGGAAGACGTAAACAGATAATTTCAGAGGAAGTCTGGAAAAGAGAAGTTGGCTGGAGGTTGTAAAACACTTGAGGTTGTGAAGGGGGTCTCAACCCTTTAGCAGTGATTGTAAATGTACATCCAGAGCTTCGTCAGAATGGTATCGACTGAAGCATCTTAACGCCATGGAGGAGCCCACTCACAACATTGGCCAAGGTCAATTTAAGAAGACCTGATAATTGCAGATTGCTTTCTAGCCAATCTGCCAAAGCTTTAGGTATTTTGCAAAGGTGAAAAAAATGTAACTTTCTTGACATAGCCCTTTCCTTCCTCTTCACTTCCTCATATAGGCTACTTTGTTTTTGTAAATCACAAAGAAGTTATGAACAGTAAAGTAAGAAAATATAAATTGGTCTTGCAAAGTTCTGTGTATGATTCTACTGAAGAAAGTTAACACACAGGACTAAGATGGATCCCAGTAACTTGAACAAAATGCTTTAATCTCAGTGTGATTTGCATTAATCATGACTCACTCATCACAGTTTTGTCCCAGCATTCCATGCTATTTTGATATGACCCAAGAAGCCTGTGTACTCAGTTAATTAAGCCCCAAAGTTGCAATTGTAGCCAAATTTTCAAGTTTAGGGACGTCCCAAGGCTATTGGACATGTTTTTTTCTCTTCACCACAGTCCTCCAAATTTGGATGGGCAGGCCTAATTAGAGGTTCAACTTGGCTGCATGACGCTGCCTGCACCACAGAGCTCTTATCCAACCATACAGCAGACCACAGGCCTGTCTTGGTGTCTCAGCAGAATTAATGGAGCACAATCTCAAATGCTGATGCGCAGAAAAGCTTTTTCAATAAAAAGAACGTGACATTGGTAATGGCACAACTTTTCCAATTGTTCTTTTTTATGTACAAAACATGATTAGAATTGAGTAAATCAAAATGCTATGAATTAAACTACTTACATGCAGCTAAAACTAAACTTCTGCATCCATTCTTAGATGTATTATAGGAACGATCCTGTAAAATGCCTCAGCCATGTCTCCAGGTGGGTTCCTGCAGTATTTTTATGTGAAGGATTAGCCTCATGGGATGTTTCCTGCCAATAGGAAAAGGCCTGGAGCTGAGCCCATTAAATTGTTTCAAGTTGTGCTCAGGCCCCCTCTCAGTCCAGCAAGCTTTTATGAGAGTATATTTCACTGACTCACTGGCACAGCTGAGCAGGGAAATCCTTCTCTTCACGGTCTAGTTGGGATGACTGACTGATGCAAATATGCCGTTGTTGAGTCCAGACACTGACACCATCGTCACACTGACCCCGTTAAAAGAGAGCGCAGGGAGCGGGCAGACAGAGAAAACATGTTCCGAGTCATTTGCTTCATCCATTTATTTTTGTGACTTAACGCGTTCAAACGGTTTCCTAACGCTGTTACGGCGTGCCGTCACGCATGGGCGATCTAGAAAGACGGAACATATTTCAAAGTATTTCCGATGCGCTTACAGGATACTTTCTGGGCTTGTGAGAAAGAAAAGAGATCAGCTTCAGATCATTTCTGATGTACAGTGTTTTGTTGTCCTTCAGAACCATTGCTTGTTCTTCCAGGTAATAGTTTCCTCTATTGACATAAGATTGCTCTCGGGTTTTCATGGATCTTCTATGTTCACGATCTTCCCGCTTAAAATTCATTTGCACCCTTTCAAAAACAGTCTGATAGTTTCGTTTTACAGTAAACCGATTTTTTTTTTCATATGCTTTAATGACGATTTTGAAAATCCTCTTCTGGGGCTTTCGTTGTAAAAAAAAAAAAAGGTTAATTACTTTTCAGTAAATTGTGATGAAAGTGCAGGAAAAGTTAACTGATTGTGATTAAGCTCAGGTAAGAAAAATGTTCGACAATAGACAAAAAGGTTAAAGAGCTACAGTCATCGAAGGGGATTCTGTACATGAAGATATGAATCATACCGCTTGCCATTAAAGAGAAATGTAGGGCTTATGGAAAAGCGCATGGATCCCTCCAGCCTTCGTCTTCTATAGTAAATCAACAGTTAATAGACTGGCTTTAATATTCTATCCATGGTAAAGACTTGGAAAAATGGTGAGCTTAGTTTAAGCTCTGGCTGCTGGTGTTTAAATTTTGGATATCCCAGAAATCATGAATCTTTTAGTTTGAATAAACCTATAATTAATGTTTAACATGTTCAAATAACTCAATGTTAGACTCATCTTTCCAAAGAACATTATTCCAGATGGTGTGCTATTTATCTTCGTTCTCTTTGGAAAACATTAGTCCTGGTTTCAAAGAAAATTTTCTTCTATTTAAACTTCTCAAGAAAATGCGAATGTGCAGTTTGTGTCTGTTTATGCAGATATGCAGCCTCACAACAATAGAAAAGTCTTATTTGTCTCAGGATGACTTTTTACAGTTGTGAAGATTTCTTTTATAGCCTGCTTTTAATGGCCAGACGTGGGTTTGTTGACAGTTGTGTTGAATGTCTTCCAGTTGTAAACTATTTTCAGCTCAGTGGAATAGCTGATTTCAAATTCTTTTGAGACCTCTTTAAAACCTTCACCCAACAATTTTCTGTCTAAAGGCCTCAGACAGTTCTTTTTGTCTCACTGTAGTTTTCAATCTCACTTTAACAGTCAGAAGCTCACCAAGCTAAATGTTTAGTCTTTAAAAGACTAAAGCACCTTCAAAATGCAAAATGCTAATTAGATGATATGTCCATTTTAAGGGGGAACAAATATGATGGCTGACATTTATTCCTCATGTAAATCAGACGTAGATTTTTATTTGAATATGTGCATGTGCTTAATATTCACATGTCCAAATGTGCTGCAAAAAACACACAGATTGTGCAGGGTGTCCTGATTGCTTTACATAACTCTACTAAGCCATTCCATGCAGTTTATTGTACTTATTGACCAGCATGTCAACAAATCTGCTCTTAAAACCAATGAGTAAATCTGAAAATGCTTTAATATAGCAGCATTGCTGCCCTAGTTGTCATTGATTATATTTATCAATAAAAAACATAATGTTACACTGTATCAGGTTGTGCTTGTCTTGTGGCTTGATGCTTTTCAAAAGGCAGAACTACATGTTTTGTCGGTTCTACGTAAAGTTTTGACAGGTTCAAAATGTTAGAAAGCTGCAGTGATACATTTGGTCATTAATATCATGAATCAGGACCATGTAGGTTAAAATGGTCCCTACATTTTTTTGGGGGGGAATTGCTCTTCTTTTAGATGTGTCTTTTCAGGTCCTAGTAGGTCACATCTGGTAAGTGTTTCATGTGGCTCTAAATGAAATCCCCTAAATCAATTTGCCCTCCTGCTTAATCTTACAGATGCATTGGATTCAGTTGGCCATAATAAATCTCTCCTATATGGAGCCCCGTATCGGCGTTCGAGGCTCTGCTGTCAGACCCCGGCTCACTGGTTCATCTTTTCCCACTTCCATAAAAATCAACATTTTCTTTGAACTTTGGTGAACCTTAGGGATTTATGCTGGTTTGTTTCTCATTTAGACATGCACATTCAACTCATTAGGCTGCTACTTAAGACATTTTCCACCATTAATGCTAACATTAATCTTAATCCCTTAAGTTTTCTCAAAAACAATGGACTACTGTTAAAATGGAATATTTTTACAGAATATTTCTTTTTTGAGAAAACATGGTTTATTTTGAAAATCAGGGTATTTTTTATTTTTTTTGCTAATCACTTTTAAGGGAGCCCAGTATTGTTTATTTTTCTCATTCTGTAGCAATAGTATTGTAAAAGTACACATTTATCCTGCTAAGAAATTTATCAACGGTGGACTTTTTTCTTTTATTTGCTTTAATGTGGCTCCCTCCTGCATTTATTACCTTAAGGCTTAGTTTCAGTAATTCAATATATACAGTAAAGGGTGTGCGCTAGATTTGCATATTTCAATGAGATCGTATTTCATCTGGACTGGTACAGTATTATATTCAGTCTGTTAAATGTCTAGTGTGGAAACAAATATATTCTTATATCTTATGTTCCTTATTGGACTGTAAGTTTGGTCAGTAAATTCAATGTTGATATCCTTTTACACAGATTAGACTTGTTGTATTTATCACTTGTTTTGATTTAATTCCTACCTTATGACTGATCATTTTTTTCCCTTGTCAGATTGTTTTATGTTTTCTGACTGGTTTATTGTTTGATTCCTTTTTTTTAAAGGCTGTTTTTCTTATTGTATGTTTTGACATTTGTATGTTTATCTTTTTCAGTGCAGTGTTGATTTAAAACAGCAAAAAGGCAGAGAGACAAAATCCCGAGTTATTAAATTACATAATTAAAAAGACGACACATCTTAAGTAACACATGAATATTATATATATATTTTTAATTATCTAATTTAAGTCTGTAAATGTGTTTCTCGTTCCTTTTTTAGGTATGCATTGTTAAATTAATCATGACAGATATTGCAGCATATTGAAGCAGGTGTCCATCTAAGGATTTATTCTTAACCCCGGTTTTCATCCCACCCTAAGGACCCTTATTAATACAACTAAAAGGCAGCTTTCTCCATCAGCTGTGTAAGGTTATGCTTCTACTGATGGTTGTTTGTATTCCATGTGAGCGCTGCTGGCCTTACTGCTCGTTAACCTTTCCTAATACAACCTGCATGTATTAATAACACTCGGTGGTAAAGGTCAATCAATGTGTGCGTGTGTGTGCTTGTGTAATTGTTTGTCTCGTGGAATGCTTATGCAACCTAAACATGGGTAGACATAGGATTCAATACAGGTTTATAAGTGAAGTGGTGAGCATAAATTGAATTTGCTCTTAATAATTAATGGGAAAAGGGGGCTGGTTTATTGCTTTGGAGGGCTTGTGCATCTATTGCTCAACTAAAAAAAAAAAATCTTATCAGTGATGATTTCATGTTTAATCTATTGGATCTCCTGATATTTGTCCTTGCTGCAGACTAAAATACCTCTGCTCTGTTGGGTCAAAATGTTAAATATGTTTCTATTTTTAGTGTGCCTTTTATTGTAAGACAAATTGTCTTGGGACAGGGTGATAAATTATTGATTCCAGCCCAATGTGACCTTTGATAACACCCTAATAGTAGTGAATCTGTGTGGCCTGACTGGCTAAAGCTAACACCTATTCAATCGCCGTCCAACAGTTCTGGCGCAGCAGCGTCAAAATGTGTGTCTGGAAAACGGAGCACACAGTCTAATTTTACATGCTCATGCTGAGCATGCTCATCCTGATGCTGTGCAAAGATAATTGGTGAACTGTAAATGGATGGAGTAATATTTTTAATTTCTTTGTCTAAATGTATCTCATACACTCAAGAAGTTACAAGAAATGTGATCTAATATGCAGCAGATTAAGTAACTGCTCACATAAAAACCTTTTGCTATGAATTGGTGGCTAATGCTGTGAAGTTTTAATCTTTGGTGGACAGACTTTTACTTTACATTAGTATAATGAAAGTACTAATGTATGGTTGTTTTCTTTAGTGTCTCTGAGTTGAGCCCACATGCTTATGATCTTTGATCTGGGGTTGGTATATCCCACTTTTCACTGGCTGCTGGAAATGATCAATGGAAGACCATTTCTTTATTGCTATAACTATGTTACACCAGTTTAACATTATTAGCTGCTGTTGTCACTTATAAATGGAATCACTGTCTGTTATGTTTTTGACCTCATTTTCACCAGAGCATGCTGTCAGACCAGGTACATATTTTTCAGTACAGTAATAATGTGAAGAATCAAATCTTTTTTTCACCAATATACGTTCCCTGATAAAATGAGTTTATAAGTCAAACTAAATTTTTCACCTGCACAATGCCACCACTCTTCTCTGCATATCTCACAAACATGATGTGAGGTATGTAATCATCCAAAATGAAAGTTCTGACCAAAGCAGGGAGGTGATATTGTATTCTCCCGTTTTAGCTTGTCTTCATTCCCTCTTTGTAAGATCAACATTCAAATTAAATCTCCTTCCACATCTGGAGCTCTTAATGATCAAGATGGATCAAATGTTTAAAATCTCACAGCTCCATATTTCCCCCACATGGCCATTCCTTCTAAGGACAGGTTTACCTGTGGGTCATAAAGTACATAGTGAAATGAGAGGAAGAGCCAGGCGTTATCAGCTTCCTCTCTTGTTTGACCAGCCTCCAGCAGGGCTAATTTTAGGACTTTTAGGACCATACCTTAAACACTGTGTGACCCTGAGCTAACACTTTGCCTTTGCTGCCAGTAATGTGGGTTTCTAGGGGACATTCCATGATCTACTGATATATTCCTACCTCTCTGTTCTCTGTGGTAATATAGACACGGTCCATGTGATGAGCCAGGGTAGCTGTGCTTAACCCTGTGTTTGCCTTCTGTTTCCGTTTCCCCCTGCAGGTATCCCCGGTCTGGTGCTTTTGTCTGTCTGTATCTCTTTCCTGTCCTCTCAGCCCCCCGTCGGTTGAGGGAGAGGACCGCTCTTCCTGAGTTTGCCTCTGCTGAAGGTCCCTTCCTGTTAAAAGGGAGTTCTGCTCTTCACTCTTGATGCCTTCCTGTGTTTGCACAGGAAGGTGGAGATGAAGACTTGACACAATTCACGGGGCCTTAAAAACTTTTTATTAACATGCATTATATGAATACTACTATATTAAACCTAAATTGGATTAGCTTGTAATTTCATTTATCTGAACGGTATGAGAACAGAGTTAAATGTCGGTGCTTTATATAATTTTAACTGGATTTTGCGTAGTATTTCTCGACAGCACCCCGAGATATCGATATTTCCTTTAACACTTTAGCAGCTGAGAAATGGCTTCCCAATGTCATTTAATTTGCATAAATATATAATTTAGTTAATGTAGTTCCTTGTTCCTTTTTAACAAAATTTGTAATACACTCTCAGGTGTTGAGGATATGAAACAATGCAATGTAATAATTGTTCTATCCAGGAAGCTGAGTCCTCAAGTCTCCTTTCCCAGAGTCTATTATTATCGTTGCTGGATGGGAAAGTTATGGAGTTTCTGTGTTGCTCCTGCTGCCTAGTAACTCTAAGCATTGTGGCTTAATATGCCTCAGATTCCTTATTAAATTGATGTTACTTAAAAACATTTTGTTTAAAGACTTCTAACATTTTTTCTCTATGAAAATCAGTGTCAAGGTGTCCAAATTGTCTAGACAAACACCCAATGTTACTACACCATGTAGAGAGACTATGCATAGTAAGATATTTCTCAGAGGTTGCATATATGTCTGTTTTTAAAATATGAAAAATGTGAACCTTTGTGATTCATTCTCAGTGGATGTATATGCATATCATAGTATGACATGTATTACATTTGGAAAGTGCATAATTGATTCACTTGACCTAAGATTGTCCTCTAAGCAAACACAGGGACCCATAAACTTCATCTGATTTAAAAATGGCCCTCTTTACTTGTGCAGATCCGTGCCTCTAGAGTGCCAGCGCTCTGCAACATGCACACAAAGTTCAGCTTTCATTTAATTGCAGCTCACCAAAGACCCAATTTTGAGTCCCAATCCATGTTTAAGAAAAACAGCCGACACAAGCCACTGCGGATGAACATTTCATGTTTTTTCCTCGGTGTGTGATTTCCAATCTGACTGAGGCATGATAACGGCGACATTGCTGTTACTCATTCCTTCAGATCCTCTGCCTCCATCTCTCCTAATCAGATTTCTCTGGTTGGGTTATTTATCATCGCCAGCTCTGACTGTGAGTGATGCTTGGCTAATGGGTTTAGCATTCAAATCTGCTGGCTTGATGCGACAGAATCCCAACAAGGGTTGTCATTCCTGTGGCAGCAGCAGCTTCACAGTGGCGTGAATAAGAGGAAAATAACATGATGGAATTTGCATTTGTGTCATGTTTTTTTTAAGTATTTGGTTCGATTTATATTGATTTTATAGGTGCTGTAGTAAAATTGGGACACAGGGAAAAGAAGAGAGAACATGAGGAAAAAGGGAAACTGAAAATAAGTGAGAAAATTAGAGGACAAAGAGGGAAATATGACAGAAAAATGGGATAAAAAGACAGAAATAAGGAATGGAAACAGAACAATGAAAATAAGAAAAATAAGGAGACACTAGAAAAAAGAAAGAAGGAAGGAAAGGAAAAAAAAAGACCAAGGAAATTAAGAAAAGTAAATATTGTAAGGGGAAAGAAGGAGAAAGAGAAAGAAAAATCTAAAAGAAGGAAAAGTAAAAATCATATGGGTAGTATAGGGGGGAAAAATCAAATCAATAGGGAAAAATGGGGGGGAGGTAAGAAAGAAAAGAGATAAAAAGGAAGAAGATGAAAAAGAAGGAAACAAGAAAAAGAATAGAAGAATGGGGAGTATATAAAAGAGCAATTAAAGGTAAACAACACAAAGGTTTAGAAAAATGAAAGAATAGTACAAAAGAAGATCAATGAAGGAAAGAAGGAAGCAGGAAAGGGAACGAAAACAGGGGAAATAGAAAAGAAAACAGATGACTTTTAGAATAATATATTTACCGGTGGATCAATCTAACTTGCTATCTAATGACCTTTAATTTCTACTTTGCTTCATTTCTTTTCTGAACAGACCAGAAAACACAAACGTCACTCTTCAGATGATTGAGAGAAAAAAAAAATCCATCCAAACAAGAACGACTCCTACAAGGTGACGAGCTCACCCTCATAACCAAGACAATATGCCGTTGAATGACATCTATGGTTATGAGACTAATTATAAGTCATAAACCAACAGCTGGGAAAAACTCTGTCTTCCGTCTCTTTTCCTGGCTGCACCTGCGCTGCGCTGCGGCAATATATGGAATTGCTGTTGTCTAACAGGTCTGGGTGTCTCTCTGTTTGCTATAATCTGCAGTAATGACAGAACTGCAAATTACAAGACAGCTGCTAGTCAGGCTTCACTTCTCTCCCCCAACCCCATGATGTGTGGCTGAGCGTAAGGTGTATCATTTTCAAATGTTCCATCTAGGACTGTAAATTAACAGCGAGCCGTGATAACGAGACAGCGTGCGTGATCGCGCGAGCGTGTTCGGCTGCGGGACCCTTCAGTCTTTACTGCTCAGCCACCTGCTTCATGTAAATAGCTCTCCACGTGTGGATGAAAAACTTTATGTGGCCCACGAGAAGCATTGTGGGACAACTTTACTGCATCACCTGATCACTCATCAGTACCCTGATTATATATAGCAACGCTACGGCAGGAAAAGGGAGGAACACGACTTTGTATGAATTTGTGCTATGCAGGTTTTCTTGACAAAAAAGTTCAGACATGTCTGGACTTGAACAGACACTTCAACAGTTGTAGAACGAGTTCATCAGGATTTTGGCTCCCCAAGCAGGGGAAATAAAAAATAAAATAAAACAAAGACTAACCAGTTTTACAAGTTCGTCTCAAAGCACATTTGTAGAACCTGCTGTCTCTTAAAAGCCGAGTAAACGGTTAGCCCACATATGAAGGCCTTAGTCCTCGTGGCTGTAGTCGCAGGTTCGATTCCTGGCCTGATAACATATGCTGCATGTCCTCCCCCTCTCTCATTAGCCTCTGTCCTTTTGAGCTACTTTCCAATAAAGACCTCTAGAGCCAACAAAACCTTAAAAAGAAAAAGCAGAGTAAACGTGTTAATCAAGGTATGAATCACTTTCAAGGAAAAGATGGTATCATCACAAAGGCGTGTCTGTTGGGTTGTGTTTGGCAAAGAGAATAGTTTGTGGTTTTGGTTCATCCCCACTGCTGATGATTTAGGATGTGAATGCCATCTCTGGCTGAAAAGCAAAATCACTTCTGATGTTTCCTTGTTTCAACTGTGTAGTTGTTAGCTTTTAATCCAAGCATTCCTCCCTGAAAAATCCAAATTCTTGTCTCTGTGTCTGATTGCGCTACAGCACCTTGCCATCTAAAAAAAAAGAAAATTTAATAAACACTTATTAGAAGTAGGTTAATAGATCCTTCAGTCTGCGCATCTTTTGGAGTTAGTGGCAGGTGGAAGTGCTTGTTTGGTTGAACGCGTGCGTTTGCGCAGCATGTCCCAGCGTGACTTCTCGTCTCCCACTTAGCTTTGTAATTACCTTTCCCTGCTATGACTGTTAATTGGAGTTGGGTGAAATCGCTTGTGCGTACATGCAGAAGCACAGATTAACACGAGCAAACTCAAACTGCGCAACAGAGAAGGGACACAACCCGTACAGTAGGCACCCAAATTGTAACTCCACAGTGACACAGAAGATCTGATCGCTATTTGAAACAATTTATGTCCCAGAGACAAGGAAGTGACACTCTCAAAAACTCTTATCTCAGGTGCAGCGCACTGAATATAAAGTGACAGCTTTCACTTTCACTCAGACTCACAGGAACAATTAATTTGATCACGAAAAGAATGAGTTTAGGATATTTTATTGCTTTTAATTAAAGATATACCTTTTTTTTTCTCTAGTACCAGAAGTAATTGGTACATCTGGTACCAATTACAGACCACTCTGGTTTCACTTTGAGAACTGAAATATATGAAGATGCAGGCTTTGGGTCACCAATTCACACATCCCATGTTGTACCTTTGGGGTGATGGTCTATCCATTGCTTTTCCCATTTTATACATCTACAAATCTCCACATTGTCCGTACAGCAGCACATTGTGGGGAGTCATTTGTCACTGCCTACAGGTATGAGACTTGCACATAAACCAGTCATGTGCAATAAGCAAAGTGTCATGCACCCAGCTTGAGCTATGGGGAGGGTTTGCTAAGAGCCACACAGGAAGAGAAAGCTCATACAGTAATATCATGTGGTTCCATTTGCACTATCAACGAGTCGATACAGCAGGAGAAGCAGCCATGCATGCAATTAGAGGTGAGCTGGAGAAAACTGGTTTTCTGTTTGTTGACCTGAAAACATGCTACCTCAAGAAACCACATCATATTATGGCTTATTGTTTTCATTTTTTTCCCTTTGCCTGAGGTTATCACTATATCATACTTCCGATTCCATTGCTTTATTCAGAATTTATTGAAATGGCAATTTTGAACTTTGATAATCATTCTGACAGAACGTATCAATGACTGTATTCTTTGTTTCCTCAATTACAGTGCTGACAAAGTGACAATAAATTGAAGTGAGGACGGCAGATGGCAGGGGAAAAAGGAAAAAAAGAACACCAGCTGACAGAAGTTATGATAACTGAGCTTTAATTATCTTAGGATGTCAGACTCTCTCCAAAAAAATCCCCTCCAGGCATGTTATAAGATTATATAAAAAATACTCTTTACAACAATAACTTGTGTGTGACATATTTTCCCACAAGGATCATAAAGACTGACTTGAATGCCTTCATATTTCCTCTATTTTTACATCAAAAGTTTATTTCTTCGGTAAATATTCACCAGAATATTTCACTCTGGGTACATGTCAGTGCAGCCTTCAGACAACATCCATTGCCTGTTAATAAAAGGGATGGTTTCTCCACAAGTTGACACATATTCTTATTTTCAGAAAAGCTTGAAAATTACATTTTCATCTCAAATTGATCATTTTCTATTATTAATAAAATGATAAAAGTTAAAACCTCGAGTTTTGGATCATACATGCAAAAACCAAAAGGAAATAAAAAAATGATTTCAAGAAGATCGTAGAAAAGCAAACAGGATTTTCCCATCTTTGTCTTGTCAGTCTGTTGGTCTTTCTACAAACACTGAATCTGTTGTTGTGGCCATGGTGGAGGCCATTCCTCATCTGAGGGTGCATGTGTGTGTGGGTGCGCGTGTGTGTGTGGGTGTGTGTAATTTTGTGACAAGAAAGCCACAGATTATTGCACATGAAATGTTATTCATACAAAGCAGCTCTAGCGTGACTATCCCCCTGCTACAGCCCTCAACAGCCTATTGGAGAAATACAACAGAGTAAATCTCAGTGAAAATAACAGTCTGCAAATCTCACAGGGGACAGACTCTCTCACCTCTCTTTATTCCTGAATATTACTTATTTTTTTCTTCTTCTTTTTACAATTTACTTATTAGACTTGACAAAGAAAGTGATTTTATTCCTTCTTTTAATGAAGAGAACGCCCCCACGCATTTGTGTGTTGGGTGGAGTCGAGCGCAAGCGCCTTCTTGTGTTGCTATGAAATTTAGTGGAAGGAACACAAGGATGCCTTTCAGTTATGAGCTTAGTATTTGAGTAAAGAGCAGGTTAGTAAATGGCATCAAGGCTCTGCATATAAAAAAAGAATCAGAGGTTTTTAAAAGAAATGTTGGTGATATTGTTTGCTTGACTAAAAAATTGTTTCATAACTCTTTCAGTCTGGCATCCTTGGAATTTGACATTTTTAACAATTTTGGCATTCCCATGTAACCAATACCATGATTGGCATGGTTGGCATTCGTAATTGTATACACTAGTCTCACTATAAACCCAAAATGAGGCAACTGTGAAATTTCACAAAATATTTAAATGCAATGAACAGAAAACTTTCCACTTAGCTTTCCTGTTTCGTCTTTTACCACCTGAATGGACTGCAGACCATAGAAGGTACAATTTCATTTCAAATAGCTTCTTCCCCCTCTGTACTTTATCTTCTCAACCTTTAACACTGGCTGATATTGATAATAGCTAACTTTGAGTTTTCCTCCCTCAGTAATGGAGTTCACACTGCAGAGCATGGATATTCAACCCTAGGGCTCACGGGCAAGGCCGGATTTTAGCACGGGCTTACCGGGGCTGCAGCCCGGGGCTCTGGCGCTTCGGGGGCCCCGAAAGATGCTTTGTGACATATTCAAGATGTTCAAGTATTTCTTTAATAACTACTAAGTATATTTTGTTTGTAGTAATGATCTTTACATTCATTAAAGGTGCACCGTTAGCAAATTTCTGGCCAATCACTGATCTTTAAAAATCTGACTTGCTGAAATTTTTTTGTGCGTTTGTGAGCAAAATATAGCAAAAAAGTTGTCAATCATGGAGTGTTGTAAACCTGGCATGGAGAGACGACCTGGTGGTTGGGACTGTCCATCAGCCTTCTGTCATGGTGGTTGATTGTTGCTAGATAAGGTTTGGATAGGATCAGTTCCACAAGTAAGTCACGGCCAAATGCCGGCCACCCAAAGGGAAGGAAATCAGAATATATAAAACGATGATAAAGTAGAGCCCCCACCTTGGCCCAAGCCCAGGGGCCCACACCCTCTTAAATCCGGCCCTGCTGGCGGGACGATATCCCGCATCCTCCAGAACTGTCTCTGCAATTCCAACAGTTCAAATCTTCGCAATTATTGTTTTGACTGCTGATATCTGCAAGTTTGGTCGAGAAGCTACGTTATTGTGGTTATTTCCTGATTTTGGGAGTCATGAAATAATTCCAAAAGTCAGCTATGTGCTACTCTTGAATTGCACATTCTCTTATTACTATTTTGAAGAGTGTCTAAAAGGAATAGTTCAAGTAATACCATCCCGCTGGGCAACAGCAAGACATGAATTTGAATTCAAACGTTTCTTGGCAGTCTGAGTACCTTGAAAAAAGTAAAGCATAAACTTAATATGATTCAGTTGCATTTGTTTTATAAGAAAAGTGTGTCTAAGTATGGCAGGTCCTTTATTTATGCACTAATTGATCTTTTGCTGTCAAGCCTTTATTATTCCAAAATAGATGCAGATGAGACAATTTAGGAACCATTTAGGTTGATTATTTCAATAAGGTTCTGTTGTCAGACAATCCTTCCATAGCTGCCAAAGTGCTTTTGGGAATGAAGGCAAAATTAGACTTTTGTTCAACAAACATTTTGAGGTGGAAGAAAATCGGCACAAATCTGAATAAAATGGTTAACTCTGAATAAAATGATTAACTCTGAATAACAAACTTGATTACTCTTTCTCACTCAAAACTTTTTCTTCTTTAACATATTTCTATAGTGCCTGACAGATTTGAGAGGTAAACGGCTGTTAAAGTGAAACGAAGGCACAAACACATCGCCCTCTTTCTCGATTCTCTTTTGTTTTCTTCTCCTCATCTTCATTTGGATTCTCTTTGCATTTGTATGTTCTTTGTCGTTGCTATCCTCTCATCGTTGCTCGTTTTGTTTTTCTGCATCTGCGCGCTTGTCTACGTCAAAAAATGTGTCTTGTTGAGCTCCCCTTGTTTTCTCCTTATCTTCACTTCTTTTCCAAGCTGTGCTCTGTGATTTCTTCCCTCTGCTGTGCTGGTTTTGTGTGTGTAATCTCTGTGATCTGGATGTGAGTTGTTTATAACTCTTAAATATTCCACTTCCCTCCTTGACTTATTTTTCCCCAAGTAACAGAGCAGAGAGAAATTTATTCGTTTTCATGCTACTTGACACTCATCTTTTATTTCCCTCCGGATTATTTTTTTATGGTTGTTCAGCGCTGTCAGATGTTATATGGTGAAAAGCAATAGGTAAAATGGGATACAGTTTCCTCTCTGTATTTTCCCTGTGGTGATGTTTTAGAGCTGTGCTAACGCATCCTTTATTGTTTTAACTTGTTTTCAATTGCTTCGCAGAAAGTGTTCTTAGAGTTCACATCTGAACACAAACAACCATTTTATTGCAGAATGAATCATAATTATCCTATTGCTGAGCGTTCTCAAAACTAACTGTGCAAGGACAGCAGCTTCTGGCTACTCGACACATGTTGAGCGTCACCTGACGTAGCTCCTCTGCTAATTGAAATGAAAACGTGTTGCGTAAAATTCATTGCACTCTGTTGTGTCAGGAAGGACTAGATTACAAGGCCTTTTGCATCACCATCTCAGTTTAATTTTTTTGCCAGACTTAATCTGGAAAATATGCAGATGCACTGTCTAGGCTTACATGTTGGAATAATTGTTTTCTGAATTGATTAGAAAGTAGACGCTGCTCCAGTCTGTTGGAGCAATTCAACCCATTTGACATGCCCCAGGGGGTTCCAAGTCTGGACTGATCAGTGTTGTGTCCAAAGAAAGAGCGGTGGTGAACCGTCCTTAGGGTCATGGGTGGACAAAGGCTCATTGATGCATGTAGGAAGGCACGACTAGCACAAGGCTCTAGATCAGACTGATTAGAAGGCTAGTGCTGTGTGTGGTAGGCAGGCATCTGTGCAATGCAGATTGTAGCATGAGGCCAGTCAGGGCATCCATTTTGACTGCTGAAACAAACAAGTAAAGCTGGATCCTGGACCAATGGGAGAAGGTGGTTTGGTTGGAAAAAATATATTTTACATCACATGAATGTCCAGGTGAATTTGTGTCTCATCTCTTTGAGTATGCTGGGAAAGCTAGCGTGATATAGCAACTTTCTGCTGGAAATCTTGGGATCCTGCCATACATACACTATCCTGACATACACCACCTACCTTAAGGATCTACTGCTACCATCTTGGTTCTGGATATCCCAGCAGACTTTCAAATGTCTTCTTGAGTCCATGCTTACACCGTGTTCCAAATTATTATGCAAGTGATATTTTCTCAGATTTTCCTAAATGGTCAATGCGAATGATGGTCAGTATATTTTTCAAGTCCAGAGGATCCCCCACCTTGAAGTTCCAGAGGCACCAGCAGCTTCAAAGAACTGTTTGCTGCTTTGTAAGGGTATTTTAGCAGCTGCTCTCTTAATCTGATGAATTTGTCTAACAGAAACCTTCCTCATTATGCCTTTATCTGCACAAACCCATGTTTGTTCTCAATCAGCCACAAATCTCTTCACAGTACGATGATAACGCTTCATTAAATATCTAATGTTTTCATGCCTTGTCATAAGGCACAACACTATCTGATGATTTTCAGCAGCAGCAGAGATCCTTTCTCTTTCCGATATTGCTTGAAACCTGCTTAATAATGTGGAACATCCTTCTTAAGTAGATTTCCTTTAATTGAGCTCACATGACAAACTAATCAACCAGGTCTCTGAAATTAATTATATTCAAAGAGCCCTGAGACATAATACCATCTATAAATTCAATAGCACAACAAAAAAAGTAATCTTTATGACACTTTAATGGAATTTGCATAATAATTTGGAACATTATATGTGTCAGTTATTTCGGGCTCAAAACAAGACAATATTAACCTGATGATCATAATGTTTTGCTGGATATGTGTACTACTGATCTACTATTGAACTTATTTCATGTTTCTATTTTTTTTCCTATGTTGTGTTTTTATTTAACCAATTCTCACACTGCTCTGTTGAGAGTACAGGAGAAATGGTCTCCTTTTGTTGTGTGCTTTTAGCTTTTCAAAGGAAAAAAATATATAGAAAAACTATCATTATCAAATTCTGACAGCTTTTTTTTTCTGCAGCTATAGTATTGGATCTTGGGAGACTGGTTGAGTATTGCTAATTTGAACAATGAGACTTTAACAGAAGTCTTAGTGGTTTCTTTTAGAGTTAACAGTGCTCTAGGTTTTGTTTGCCATATATGAGGACAGTATTCTTGCCATGTCAGAATGAACCACATTCCTGTCTAACACTATGCCCTTGTGAATACAGACAGCTGAAAAATAGCTTCTGTAGTCAGCTACTGACACTTATGATGCCTTCGACTTTTTCACCCTAACTTTCATTGGGCATTGGAGACCCTCTCTTTGTCCTGCTCCCTTGATTTTAATTGGCTCTCCTCTGTGTCTGTCACACCCTACCTCTCTTTCTCTGTCTCATCACCTCTCTCTCTTGCAATTCTTTCCTTTTATTTTTCAGTGCCTGGGGTCGCTGTTAGCTGGTGATTGAACTGACTCTGCAGCTCATGTGTGTTTGAAACAGGAACACAGGGAAGCAGAAAAGGATCCAAGGCAGTGGAAAGTAACATGATAATGGAAAGAGAAAGATGTTGAGATTGAGAAAGATGGGATGGAAAAGGGAGAATTAGAGAGCTAGGAATCTGTTTGATACTGATACTGGTCTCATGACCTTCCATCCACCCGCTACTTCTCTTTTTCTTCACTGCCCCTTATCTGCCTCCTTTCTGTCACCAAACTTCAGTCTTTATCAGAAGGACTCGAACCAATTATTTTTCTAACGTGTTACGCTTAATTTATGTCTTATAATTCTAAGAAGAGGTGCATGTCAGATTCATAAATAGCACATTTGCTGTCATTGTCTTTACATGAAAATACAACCATCTCATATCACCTTATTATTATGCTTACATATATCTTTCTTTTCTGTGCAATTTGAGAGGGAACAGAAAAAAAGATCCTGGTAGTCTGACCCTCAGTTGAACCTCTGCTGGCTTTGACAGGTTGCTGTAACGCAAGGCTTTCATTTCATCAGCAAAATCGGGTCCTCCCTCCCTCCCTTTCTTTTAAGTGTTGCATTTTTCACCACAAATGGACAGCTGTAAGAAGATCAAGTCCAGTCCCAATGAGTGCTCGTGAAATGTGCATTCTGTGTGTGTTTTTCCACCCGGGCCCCATTGATGTATATTATGATTGTGTATCTGTATGAGGCCCATTTGTAAGATAAGGGTAGCTATAACAGAGATAATGGGATTGCAGAAAGAGGCTTTGTTTTGGGCAGACATGGTGAGAAGAAGCTCAGACAGTCGGAATAATTCACTTTGGTCTCGCTGTGAATGCCTCCTAACAAGACAGTACATCCTAAAACACTTGTTCCATTCAGTTCACATAAGCAGCAGTAGAGTTGCAGCTGTGCTGCTTATTCTGAATTATCAGCAAAAACAAATAAATAAATAAAAAAAAGCACAAGCACACACAGATACAAACTCCTTTCAGTTTAATGTTGAACAAAAATGCCATGTCAAGAGACTGACTCTTATTCAGAACTGGACCTGAACAGTGACCTGCCAGATAAAAAAAAAAAAAAAAAAAAATATATATATATATATATATAAATATATATATATTTTTTTTTTCTTATTAGTGAGTACGCCATACATTTAGGAAATGTTATGAAGTCCCACCGAAAACAACATTCTTCAGTATGGAGGTTAGTACTGTGGGAGGGAGATTCAGCATTAACAATATTCAGTATCAGGGATCTGCTTACAGTTAGAAGTGCAATAGACGTAATAAGATGATGATGAAACAATTTTCTATGGAGTCATATTTGTTTTAGAAAATGGAACTTTGGTGGCTTTTTGATTTTCTTTCATTTTTGATATTTTGTCCTTTCGTATCCGGATTGTTGGGGTATAATACAAAGACATGTGCCACAGTAAGTCTATTTGTACTTGCCTTATTTATGCTACATTCATCAGATTAACAAAAGTGCAATACAAACAAAAATTATGCTGTTCACAGTTCATAATCCTAAACTGCCTAAAGGCTTTTGGCAGAATTATTGCTTGAATTTCACAATAAAAAATGGAGCACATACAATAGAAATAAACCTTAGATGTTTAGCATAGACGTTAACAAAATAATGCATAATTGACATAGACAAGAAGACGTTGGCAAAGCTCTCCAGTTTTTAGATGGATAGAATAACCAAGGTATAACAAAAAAAAAATATCCACCCACTTGTGCTTCTTATTGCACAATCTAAAGATTTAAGTTATTGTTTCAGTCGATCGTTGCCTTTGCTTTCAGTTGACTCATCTCCAGAACAGTAATGTTTTCTTCACTGCTGAACCTTTGGTTTTTTTCAGCCTAATTGTTCCTCCTGTTCTGTCAGCAGAGTGCACAAAAGCAACAGAAGTGGATTCCTTGTACACCTACCAACCGAGATTGAAAATAAATGTTTCAAACGAGACATTTCCTGTAGACATTCAAGGGCTTGCATAACCATGAAAATTATAATGCATTTATGAAAAATGTAACCATTCTTGTCTTGGCTTGTGGCTTGTGAGTGAGGTGTGTGTGTGTGTGTGCATGTATGTGTGAGAGTTTTCTGAGTAACCTAAATGAAAAAATAAGAGCCTGACATTGCGAAGGTTAAACTGGAACTGCTAGGGTGAGGGCAGGGCACAAAGATAGCAACCCCATCCACATAAGTATGTGGATGGGGTTGCTGAAGGAGGCTGGGAAGGAGATAAAGGAGAAATGTGCAGGGAAAAAAAAGGAGAGATATGAGACAGCAGGAGCCTGAAAGAGGTGGTGAGTTGGCCGGCAACAGGGAAAAAAAGATCTGGCCAGGTTGATTTGAGAGGTTTCGGGAAGGTCATTCATTTGACACGGTTGGGTGGTCTGTGCCAACCCTGGCCACTGGGTCATGCTCTCTCTTCCCATTCCTCTTTATCTAGCTCCTCCTTGCAAAGTAATGAATATGAAGCTTTGCAAGGTGCCCCCCACAACACACACTTCCTACAGTGACCTTTGCACATCTCATTCTCTCAAACTGTACTCTTCTACTGACTGCAAGTCACAAAAAATCAGCATCCAGCCCCGTTTGCCCTCTATAGCAAAAATATATCAACTTTGGATGTCTGCTGCACACTTCTCCCGCTCCCCCCAATCCCTAAATGTCTCCACTTTAACCACTGTATACTTTGAGTTTCATCAGACTCCCAGCCAGTTCTGCAAACTTTTCTATACTTTAGGGTCCGAAGTTTATTTTCCACTCATGCATGAAGGGAAAACCAGGAGGGTTTTTTGCTGTGTTTATCCATGTTTCAAAGCTCTTTCAACTTGTGCTGTTTTTCATCTGAACCTCGTGTTATTGTTTACAGGTAGCTCCAAAAGAGCTTTGAAGTGATTAATCCATTTATCTACATCTCCACTCACTAGCCAAGCACAAGACGTTGGGCAATAGAGGGTTGGAATGATTCTACGTGGAGCTGGGGTGTATGGATTCTTTGCTCAAACATAGATATTGAATGGTGTTTGGTTGTTTTCTGCTGCTCCATTTGGAGCATGAGAGTCTTGAAGTAATAGACATGAAGTAGTTTGCTGCAGAGTGTGTTAATGTGTGTTTTAGCACTTCTAACTTTGTAATGGCAATTTTTCACTTAGGAGGAAGTGCTGGTTTTGGGGTAGGTATGGACTGGGAATGGTTAGCTGTAGGGTAAGGGTTGGGGTTAGTCTATAAAATTTATGCAAATGAATGGAATTCAATGCAAAGACCTTGAGAAGATAGGACAGTCTATCTGTGTGTGTGTATGTTTTAACATTTCTCCCCATGGTATGTATTCATGTCTTAGCAACGCATCTGTTACGACCCGGCTCTCTTAGCCGTAACAAAAAAACCAGGGAGACACGGTAAGCAATAATGACGCTCTTTATTTGAGCACGACCAAACAAATAAACTAATAAGTCCACATGAGAGGACAATCGTGACCAGTGGCATCCTCACCAGCAACGCTACACCAGGAGTCCTGTAAAAAAAAATCACAAACAAATTAAGTCGGAGAGGAAAACAAATCAGGCAGGAGCCCGACAAAACAAACAGAGCGGGTGGAAGACGCTGACTCCACCAGCCTGCCCGCGATCACAAAACCGGTTCCTTTATAGCCAGGCTATTTTTGACGTCACTTCCGGCACGCCTGTAAATAACAAGGGGCGTTACAGCATCAGTAAAACATGTCATATTCATCTATTTTGGTAAATATTGCAATGATAAGATTTGTAATAAATAATTATATAAACACTTTAGTCTACACAATTCATGTCTTCATGTTTGTGTTCTCTCCAAATATAGACCCCAGGAAAAGAGAACTCTATCAACAAAATGAAAGAAATATTTTAATTTCAGCTACATGATCTTACAAAAAAACAAAACAAAATCTGGCTACTGCTGCTGAAAAACTACAGGACAGTGAAGGGGGCATTGAGAAGTTCTGTTAGGCCTGAAACAAACAATTTTTTAGCATCAGTCATCATGAAATAGATTACTTTCCCACAGAGCATAACTGCATTGCAATTATTTAGCTAATACTTTTGTATGTTTGCAGTTGATACATGAGATGTTTGCTTGCTTTTTTTTTTAGCATCTATATTTGAAATGTGAGTCACATACTAGACATGAAGTAGGTTGTTGAATCTGATTAGAAAATCTGTTTAGAGGCCATCAAATAAATTGCCAGAATACCAGTGGAAACATGCAAAATGCTTTTCAGAAATACCAAAATGTCTGAGTTCAATAATTCCAATTAGGATTTTTTTCATGGATCAAAATCATTTTTGATAAAGTTTTATTTTCTTTTTTATCAAAATGTGAATAAAAAGATATTTACTTTTACCCAACTGATGCTCCTTTTGCATTGTTTGATATCTAAATGTGTCTGCGTCCTTTACTGGTTCGACAAGTTCAACCAATCTCTGTCTTGGGACATCATATCAGCTGTGAACTCTGCTTGCACATGTCGGCAGTGTTTTTAATGTTTTTAGGAAATCTTTGTAGATAGAAAAGAGGATTATTGGAAGGGATTTTAAAGAGGAATGTAGACAATAAATCAGACAGGAGGTTAAGAGTCAAGCCATGTCCTGTCAGATGTGAAACTGGTTTCTCAACCTAATGCTTAAGGCTTTAAAGTATATTTTAATGTTTTATGTCAGCCTGCTCATCTGACATTCACTGAACCTTTCACTCCTCACAGCGCAGGTTCTGGCGCCGAACCTGCATCACTTGGCAGGAAATGGCTACGGTGTGAGTGCGTGTTCACATGAGTGTGTGTAATTGCATAGTGTGTGGGATGGATTTGTTCAGGTGGTTTGGTTTCACTTGCCTTTCTGCCTCAAAGAAATGGAAAAAAAGGCCTTCAGAGCACCTTGTTTAACCAGAACACATTTTAAACATAAAACAATGGATGAACATTTTAAATGTGTTCTAACTCCCTTTTATGTTTTGCATTTGGTGCAACTTGTAGCGGTGTCATGACTTCCTATGTATCAAATTAAGAAACCAATACAACCATGTTGTATGCACCATTCAGTTACCATTCTGAGAAACACATATTTTTTCTTTGAAGTTTAGTGACTGAACTACATCTGCATCACTTATGTCTTCCCAAAGCAGACCATGAAAACAGTAATATGTAACCATTTGCCATGTGGAGATTCATCAAGTCTCAAAATGAGTTCATTTTTTTTAAAGATAGCTTAGAAAGCCAGACTCTGTTTACCTTCCGAAAGCAAGTGCTTCAAAAGAGATTTCCCACTGATTACACTTTAAAGCAGGTGATCTGTTATCAGTAATAGATTACATTCCAAAAAAGTAATCTTCCCAGCCTTGTTCACACTATAAATACTTTTGAGCCTCGGGCCTTGTACAGTCTGTAAAGTCTTTCATCTATAAGGCTTTCAGCTGTGTGCTAGCTTTGCCAATAAGACATGCTGTTAAAGACTTGGCAGCTGGTCTCAAGCCTCCAAGTAAATGGTTCACAGCTGACTTTTATGTGCAGTGGTTTCAAACTTTTTCAAAATGACTTTTGTTGCAGCCAAATGCAATTTTGTGAGATACAGTAACTCAGATCCGAGTCAACGTGTCAGTTGCCTCTCCTTCCCTCTGCAGAACAGGATGATGCTTTGGTCTCTTATTGGAGATGACAGAGTGTGGGTTTGTTTTCATTGGTGATAACCAGACTTGCAGTACTGGCTGACCTTGCTCAGGGACAACCCACACACACATACGTACCTTCCACTTTAACAAGCCAGACCTGTTGTTTGTTCTGTGTAAAACTGACAACTAATATAAATCAGGAGGGGGAAGTTATAATAAAGATAATAGAGCTTACTGTGTATATAGGTGTGTGTAGGGGTGTGGGTATAAAATGAGCAGGGGGGAGTAGCACTTTAATTATTTCCAGCTGAACTACTGAGGGAAAAAAAAGTAAAAAAAAAAAAAAACTCCCCTACCCTCTCTACTCCTTTCTCTTCTACTCTACCCTATAATCCACATTTAAGTTAGATGCACAGTTAAAGTTTCCATTTCTCTCTTTCGTCCTGGGTGGCCAAACTGTTTGTATTTGTCTCTATGTAAGTATTATTTTTCTCCCATTTAATGTTTTTTGTTTGTTTGTATGTTGATGTATCTGTGGATTGCGGTTTTCTTTTGACTCAAATATGGCACCCTGTGACCAGAACGCAGAGACTGGAATTGGTAACATTTTCTTAACTGACAAGTGCACCAGCTTTGCAATCAATACTGACATAACATTATTCATTGTTGTTAAATGTACATTAGAGTCTTTATTTGAGATAAATAAACCAAAAAATATGTTAACCCATTGCAACTTCATCACTTAATTAAGTTGAGGCGCCAATGACAGACTTTGGAAGTGAGGGATGGGAGTATTGAACCTAGCAACTGCAAATAAGGTAAATGGGAGAGGAAAATCACTGCATCTGAAATTAAGCATCATTTTGGTTTTTATTCATATTAGTTTTTGGTATTTTTGCCAATTTTATTCTATATTATTTTTACCAAACTTAATTTCATTTTCTATTCTATCACTTATCTACCTGTGATGTTGCGAAGCACTTTGGTAAGCTGAGGTTGTTGTAAATGTGCCACATAAATAAACTTTGTCTAGAATTGATTTCCCAAGTTGTTTTTGCCAATGTAGATAGCCATGGCTTCTAGTTGTTCAAATCAAACTATGTGGAAGTAGCAGGGTTCACAGACGGTAGCATTCAGAAAAATTGTAAACATCTTGCTTAGAAACTGTCTCTCCCACCTGAAGTGTTTGCTGATTGGGTCAAACTACAGATTTTATTTGGATTTATGCCACATGGTTTATGCCACTACGTCTTAAATGGTGTTTCCCCTTACAGAAAACATAAAGGCGTAGTAAAGAGGCTTCCTGCATCTTGGACATGGTACGCTACATGATGATTCATGACATTTTCTCCATAATTTAAAATTTGATTGCATCAGTGTTAAATACAAATACACTGCTGCCATTTCTTAAAATTGATGGCTGTTATCAAAAGGTGTACAATAAAATGACAATTTAGTTTGCACCCTTGTCTGTTCATTCAACTGACCATGAAGCCATTTTTACAGTGAAATAAGCTAAATAAAAGCAATAATAAGCTACCAACTGTCTGTTATTGAAGAGCTTTACAGGAGAACCTCTAGCCCTGCAAGCAGAACCTTGCCTGCAACATACGGTTTTGGTAGATAGCCATTTCTCATTGTTTTTACTTTGGTATATGACTAAATGTGACCAACAAAATGTGGCACAGGTCATGTTTTTGTGGGGCAATGTGGCTACATGGTAAAATCTATTCTAACCTTGAAAATAACTACAATAATTACAAACACTGACTTTCAAACTTCAAGCCTGGATCCAACCTTGGAGTTTGCTTAAGTTATGTGCAAACAAGTATTAGTTTAAAGACAAATACATGCAAAGACGGAAAAAAACAACATTCAGGATGGAGAAAAAAATGGAGCTGATTTAGCTTTGTGCATCACAAAGTTTTAAATCAAATCATCACCTTTCATTACAGTAACTGCAGACACTCCCACATGTATTTTTCCCACATGGAAATCGCCAAAGTAGTGCCAACTTGGCTTTAAAATCTAATACTAATGGCCTGCAATAACTTATCTAACCTGCTTCTTTACACTTTTTGTTTGTAGTTAGTGCTTCCAATAAAACTCTCAGTATAATTCCCTTAGAGCTGTTTCTGAAGCTGTGCTTGACATTCACCTTCTATTTGATTCAGAGCTGCGAGTCTTGTTGCAGGAATTGTTTTTCATTTTTACTAATTTTTTTCTTCCTCATGATTGCTCACAGTATAACTACATCTATAGAAATGTCCTCAGTTTGCCATGTGGAGAATAAGAGCCTATGTCCTAAAGTAGAAACAAACCTTGGTAGTTCTGCTGATGAATGAAACCCACAAACCAAAATAAGAGCAAGAATTGCCATAAAACATTTGCAGTTGTGAAGCAGCTGAATTGGTTCGACGCACAATGCTATCAAATTATGTTTACAGTGCTCTGGAGTTAAGTTAGATGCTTTGATATTTAGTTGAAGAACCGCTTAATGAAACAATGCAGCTGTGAAGCTTGATGTTTAGGTTGCCAGGTTTTCTAAGTCTGAGTGAAAACAGTGTTCCTGTGTGGGGGTGGGGGGGTGTGTGGGTGTGTGTGTGTGTGTGTGTGGGCAAACTTGATGGTTTTACTAATCACCCTTACTCATTTTCTCTCTGTCTTTGCTATCTTTCCCGTTGGTATTCTTGGTACAGATTGGGCGCAGGTGTGCAGCCACTAGAAGAAAGATTCCTGAAGCCTGTATGAAACATTAAAGGCATGAGAAATGGGCAGATTTCGTTTAGTTGAGTATATAGTAACATATACTCTCCACTAACAGAGCAAGACTATATGAGAACCTGCTGACACAACTGAAGCACATAGAGGGTCTCTATGATGTTTGGGTGGCCTAAGATGCTTTGCAAGAAGTGAGAGGGTAGTTTGAGTTTGTTTTGAGGAACGTTGGACCATCTAATCCTCCCAGGTTTTGCATCAATATGTGAATGTTATTGATGTGCTCTATTTTAAGGTGAAAGCTTTAAGAGACCTGCCCTCTCTGTGTATATTTTACTTGCTTCCTCCTTTGTGTGTGTGACCTACCAGCATTCCCCTCTCTGTACAAAAAAAAAGCTAAGCTGGCTAACTTTCCCACCTGTTAATGATTTAGAAAGGGTGTTGCCAGCCTAAGTTATTGCCTTTTGAATGGCCCTATTGATAATTTAGCACCATCAGCAAAAGAAAATATTGGGGATGCAAAGGATTGAGCTAACCGGTGCTATGTAGGTTAACTCAAACCAGGTAAACTGATTTGTAAAAGACAAATGATGCTCACCAAAGTTGTCAAAATTTAAGAGTCCTGTTTTTAATTAAGAAAGGATGTAGTTCCTGAGTTGTGTGGTTTTAGACGGAGCTAAACACAAGACATCATCAAATTGTTGGAGACCACAATAAGATCACTTGCATCAGTACTTTCACAGTTATTTGTGGGTCATCAAAAATAACTTGAGTGACAAACAGGATACAAACACTTCAGCAGTATTATCACTGTGAAACCCCTATAGGTGGTGTTAATAATCATCTACTTCATAGCAGTTTCCTAGAGGCATAGTTCTCTGTTTTTATGTAATCTTAATGGCATTAAGCACCTTCATTTCAGAGCTAAAATATTTAGACTAGTCAAATATCACTCTGAAAATCATGTCCTATCTTTTTTAAAAGCACTGTTTGAAGCATGTAAAATATTTATTCTATGTGCAGAAAATGGTGTAATTTCTATGAGTCGCAAGTGACAAAACGAGCTGCAAATGCGTGAATGATGCAAAGTTTAAAACACACAAAAAGAAAAAACAAATGCAAAAATCAACAGTCAACGAAATAAATCGAAAACTAAATCCACTGCTGCAACTGAAAACAAAAGGAAAAATGCAACAAAATAGCAAAAACAAGTATGAAATACTGCAAACTTGTTTCACAAAACAGAAGTGCTCCAGATCTCTATGGGGAGTCTGGAGTTGGCAATATTGCCTAAATAATTGTCTTTCTGTTCCATAATATTTTAAAAGACTGTGTGTTTGAAAGAGACATGAAGCATCATGCAGATTTTCTTTCTTCTTCCAACCCTTCTATGGACATCCCACTAAATTGTGACATCCTGTCTTTACTGAGGGTCTGATCCCACAGGGCTTGGTGGTCGACTCCTCCTAGTGGTCTGGAGCACTTCCATTTTGCGGACTGAGTTTGCAGTGTTTCAGTGTTTGTTGTGTTCGCTCTGGTCCTGTGAGTCATATAAACCAAAAAGAATGCAAAGAAAAACTGGAGTTAATTCAGCTCTAATCAGAGTCTTTGATAAACAGTTTGCCTTCTTTGGATGTTTTGGATCTTTTCCAATCTATTTGTAAAAACAAACAGCTTCTCAGTTTTTGTAAAGATATTGTCACCTCCACTCATTCTTGTGAATCTAACCGTGACTTGTGAGCTGAATGCATTAAGTCCCCAGTTAATGGCAAAGAGCTGCTTAAATATTTTCTTTTAAGGCATGTTTTTCTTCCAGGGAGGACTCAGATGTGTTCAGGTTAACCATGCAAACCCTTAAATCACTTAAGTGATGTATTAGATGGTTCAGGTTCTAAGGCGTTCCGAGTACTGGACTTCTTTGGCCGGTACACCCGAATGAAAATCATTAGATGAAAAAATCCCCCAGATGAAAGGGCAGAAAGTGAGCTAGTGTAATATGACAGCTAAATTGACAGCATTGGGCAGACTTAGCTGACTGCTCAGAGAGTCTAATGAAAGGTTTCTTTGAGGGGCCATGTCAGCAGGTGAATGGAGGTGAAATATGTAGGCCTCCCTCCTTCTCTACTCTCTTCTTCTCCCCACCTGTCCTCTGCTTTCTCTCTTCCTCTGAAAAGAAAGCTTGTTACTACTTTGATAACCAGAGTTATTATCAGCTCCACTGGTGGTCTGAGCCCCTGAATGTGAGAGTCGGGGCCCACCAAAACACTCAAGTCTCTACCACTCTAATCTTTTTAATTTGATCTATTTATCAAACCCTGTCCATCTGTCAGTCTGTCCATTTGTCTAAAACAGTTGTTTCTCCAAAGCTAAGAGACATGTTTAGATGTTCTTAGTGATTTATGGCAACATTAAAAGGCTTTTCCAAGAGTTAGTAGATTTATTTTATGTTTGCACCTGCTCAAAGAAATAATGTGCCAGATTTAGGAAAACAGATTTGTGTGTGTGGCTGTGTGTGTGTGTTGATGGATAAACAGTCAGCAGGCTTTATGATTCCTAAAGATACTTCATGGTATATGTCACTGGGTATTCTACCAAAGCATCATTCCATTTGTGTATTGAATAAATGCTGCCATTCACTGTTCAAACTGCAGTTTCAGACAGAAATGGAATCTGACACCGCCGCGCATCGAGCCTCTGGGCTAGTGAGAGACAATATGTTGTTCTAATATGCTAATTTTGAATTACAAATTCAGTGAAAATGAGTGTGTGAGATGATCACACCATTAAAACATAGCATTAGCAGCGTAGTATGCTAATAAGGCCAGATGGGACTATTCCGTTTGTGTAAATTAACTCCCTCTACTTCTTTGTCATTAGACCTGCAAAGGAAATCTTTGACAGGCTTTTGAAAACATTTTGATTTGGGGAAAAAAGGAAACACCCTTCCTGTATGAAAAACATATGAAAAAAACATTGAGTTTAAAATATGTGGCTCTGTGAAGAAATTTGTACAGAAAATTAAAGGATTTTTTTTTTTTTAATTCAGCAAGTCATGCCTGTTTTAGGACTTTGCAAAAGCTACAGTTTTAAGCAGTCTTTGTAGTAAAGATTTTAACTCCATCATTGTAATACCTTCGTTACTCTGACTACCTTTGTTTCAGAAACGTCTGCAAAGGCAGAATGAGAACAGATCCTTTGAGTCTGAGACTGTGGCTCCCAAAAAGCCGAACAGCTTACCTCAACCTCAGGCTCAGTCTGTCCTGCAGGGGAGTTCAAGAAGCTCATGTTAATGAGGGATTGCAGAATAGAGGTGGAGATGGTAGACTAATTGGGGCTTCATCTTCTGTAATGGGAGTGCTGTTCTGGTCTGTTGTCATGAAGAAAGAGCTGAGCCAGAAAGTGAAGGTCTTGATTTAGTGGTTAGTCTCCCTTCAAAATGTCATCCATGCTATAAATCTTGACCAAAAGAAAATGTTTCTGGTTATAGGTGGTTGAAAAGAGTTTCCTCCACAGCATGGAAAAGCAGAGCCTTAGAAAGATGCCAAGAAGCTACAGTCACCACACGTGAACTGAGGCAGTTTGGGCATCTGATCAGGATGCCTTCTGGACACTTCCCTTTGGATGTTTTCAACAAATGTCCCACTATGAGGAGACTCCCGGATCTACCGGATGTGCTGTGTAGGTGGCCTTGGAACAACTTTGCATCCCACAGTATGAACTGGAACATGTCTCTGGGGAGTGGGATGTCTGGGTTTTTTTTCTGGACCTGCATTTACCATAATTAATACACCAAGCCCTCTGTTCTTTCTTGTGACCTGCTAGAAGCAGCATATTTTGTGCCATAACTACCATAACCAGTAAATTTTCAACTCTAGTTTGGCAAATAGAGTCAAACCTACATAAGGAGTCCTTGGTCTTTGACGTGGTTGTCACAGGTTCGATTCCCGGTGTGGTGACCTTCACAGGATATCTGTACTCTCCCTCATTACTTACTTTCCTGTCTGAGCACTTTTCAATAAAGGCCACTAGAGCCAAAAAACCTTACAAAAGATAAAATCATCTGTATTTACTTCTGGTAAAAGTGAATATATATGAAGCAATTAAGTCTTTTTCAGAATACTCTCTTGTGATCAGCTTTTGTTAATGTTACTCAATTACATAAAGAAACATTTGCATAATGCTAATTATTCTAATCATTACTAACCACAGAGTGACAGAAAACTAATATTAACCAACCAATAAAATACATCAATTTCATATGGAAAATACTGAAGCTACCGAAAAGGAAAACAAACTGTTTTCAGAGCCCAACATTAATCTTTAGCCAAACTCAGAATTGGTTTTCCACCACTGTCCCCAGGCATGTTCCAACTCTCTGGCTTTGTAATCCAGTGCATATTCTCAGATTCTGAACCCAGCAGCAAGCTTTGTTTTTGGGCCTCAGTCCAGGTCTGCTCTTGGGAGGTCTAACAGCTTTTCCAAATCCTTCTTGTCTTGTTTTGTTGTGTGAGACAATTTTTACCATTTTTTTTGTTTTGTTTTGTTTTCAGTCAAATTGTCTCTATCTCAGAGACAATTAGAGGTTGTCACACAGCAGTTCAAAGTACTGAACATAAAAAATGTTGCTTCAGAAACTTATTGTTTTGTATGTGAGTGTGAGTGCAGAAATGTTAAAAGAAAAATAAATGACAAAGTAGATTGCTTAACTTTAAATACATTTGCAGGACATTTTGTGTCTAACTCAACCTTAAAAGAGAACAAATAAGGTTGTTCAATATATGAGATTTTCTTCACCATGAAGTCTATCACATTGTCATTGTTCCAAAGTAAATGTTGATCATTATCATGCATAACCAAGGTTATTCCATGTAAAACAAAAACTTGAATATAGAACGTGTAAAGTGTAACAAAATGACTGTATAAGGCAACCACAATGACTTATATTATGAGTCATCCAAAGATCTACCTAAATTATATAGACATGTATACAGATGTGTAAAATTGTGCAAAAACAATAAGTAAATTTTTTCCAATTGAAGTTGTTCTAACAAGGCAGGAAATTAAGCAAATTTACCTTACCTAATATGCTGCCTGCTTGTAACCATTAAAGTGCATCAATTACTTTAAGGAGTTTCCAAATAAATGTATATTGCTAGGATAAAGATAGCCAAAATTATACATTTATTAGCAAAAACTTAGCAAAATACAAGAGCTGTCATGAAATGAGCAGCTGGTTGGTTGGTGCAACAATACTAGTCCAATATTAACAACTTTAGTGACTGATAAAGTCAAACTAAGAAAATAACTTAACTTCTTAACCTTGAGGCACCTTGTCTTGTCAGTATAGTTTTAGTTTTATAGTTATATACAATTTTATAGTTTAAAATTGTATGTAGCAGTAATAAATCAAAGATTACCAATTGTTTCTTTTAATTTTCTTGTTCAGTCTTGTCCCCATCTGCATCCAGAAGGAGGCTTATTTTTCACTTTAATCAGGACAATTAGAGGTTTGTAAAACTTTAATGAAAACATTTGAATATATAACTAAAAGTATTACTTTTAGGCACAAGAAAATGTTGGAGATTAGACAATAAAAACATATGATTTGTATGTAGCATTCTAACCACTCATTTTATGACAGCTCATAAGTTTTAAAATTAACCTAGAATATTACCACAACAAATCAGCTTGTTTCTAGGATTTAACCATTATTGAACTTTATACTTGCAAATTAATTTGCTTCATTAAAAATGATTACCTTATTCACTTTAAATTCTAAAATTTCAATCTCTCAAAATTAGTTTTGTAGTATATGTGAAAGATTGGGTGCAGATAAATGGATAAACAAAATGTTTATGTGGAATGTTTTTCATTTGAACCAATCACCAACACTTTTCATTTAATTATAAAGTTGGACTTCAAAGTTAATTTTTAATTTAGTAACAAAACATGTTGAATGAATAAAATGTTGTTTCTTGGGTCAGTTCTTCAAAACTCTGACGTCCCACATTAAGCTGCAAGTTAGGCTCCACTTCTAATTTCTGAGGCAAACTATTTCTCTTATTTATGGCGCACTTATTTGAATGAAATGTTTATCTTCTTAAACAACCTATTAGCAGACAGTCAACATAAAATCACAGCATTCCATAAACAAAGTTGACAGCTGTTCACTTCCATTTATTTTAAGATTGAAATTACACCTTAATCTGCACATGCACAACCCCCATCAGCTAATAGTTGTCAGCATGAAGTCAGTGTCTGAGCCAAGCCCTATGATGTCATTTCCTTCATAAACAAGTCCAGCTTCCTCTTCAAGGCCCAAATCTTCAGCTTTTCCCATGTGAGCACACCCGTGGGAATTTGCTGAATTTGTTTCATTTTCTTTCCATCCTCCCACACAGTATTTTAGTCACTGTTGTTTTTACTCAGTTTCTAGAGACCAGATCCACTTTTTTTGGTATGTGATGAGCAGTGATCATCACATAACACCACTGCGTTACTATTTTAAATCCAGTAGTCAGAGTACAGTTCCTTGACAAAATCATTTTTGCGTTACTGTGCATTACTATTTTCTATTGTAATTTAATTTTATTTACTCTACGCGTCTTATGGGAGCGTTAAATGTAAACAATGGAGGGAAGAGAGAGATGCGCATTTCGTTGCTAGAAAAACAGGAGCTATTTTGAGTTTCTGTCTCCGAGTCCAATTATTATAAGCGGCTTTGTTTTGTTTCTAAAGTCGCTTGCAAATTTAATGAATCGCGTGTTGCGCTTTTTGGGGCTCGTTTTTGAAGGTGAAGTTACTCATTTGGGCTTGGAAATAAGCAGATGTGATGGGTAATATTGAGCACTAAAACGCATTGCCCTGATTTTAAGTAATATAACGCTCTGAGGTTGGGTTGTAATCACAACCCTGTCTATCAATCTATTATCTACAACTAGACACACACACAAACATACATACATATTTATTGTTATTATTTTCACGCAAACACGTGAAGAAAGTGCGACAACTTTGCCAAAACACGTTGTTTGAGCTTCCACGGTGTTCGTAGTTCTCCAGATAAGCGTGCTGCTTGCTACGTGCGTGCTTTCTCAGTGCTCACAACGAGCATGCGCGTATTTTGGCGCTTGGGCGGTGCAGAGGCATAAGGGGAACCGCAGCTGATGGGGAAACGTGGATCGACGTGTGGGCCGCACTAATATTATACTTTCATATCACGGTGGGGGCCGCGAGACATCGTCCTGCGGGTCGCAATTGGCCCGCGTGCCGCGGGAATGAGACCTCTGATGTAAACCTTCAATTGTTATAAAAATGATGTATATCAAAAACCAAGAAATTTGACTTTGCATCATAGCTGTATCTGACACCTTGAAATTGGTCTCTGTCCCTTTAAGAACCTCCTGCCTTTTCCGACACTGCCCTTTCAACAGTTCTTCATGATGTCCATTGATGCTGTTTACAGCTGTTCTAAGGAGTATTGTAGTTTGTATGATAAGCTCAGCAGAGTCGCCAGGTGTTTGCTAATTGCTGCTGCCACTAGTCTGGTGTAGTTGTGTGGAGAAGGCGTGGGAGAAGGGCGCTCTATGAGGTGGAAGCTCAGCTGGGGACTAAAGCTACAAATTGGAGCTTTGGGTAAATAGGCAGTGCAATGTATGAGCAGGTGTTAAAAGGCCTGCCTCAGGAGATTCAAGGAATTCTCAAACATGCATGAAAGAACCAAAGCAACACCCTCGGTATGTTTGATGAGGGAATAACATTATAACATGACTTAACGCTCAGTCAATTTTGCATAATACCTCCTGTTTAACTTCCCTGCAACACCTGCATTTATTCAGTGCAATCAGATACATGATGAGGTTTAAAGCTGCTGGTTGCTGGCAGAGGTAAAACAGTCCCCTCCTTGTAGCCATTCTCATGAAAGGTTGATACGGGTTAGGAGTTTGGACCTGCTACGCCCAAGTGTTTTAACAGTTTTCCACCACATGTGTTATCAGCTGAGCCATGAATGTGGGAAAGCCCCGCAGGCAGAATGACATCATGCCCCGTTTAAAACTGGATATATTTTAAAGCACTGAGGGTGTAACTGGGAGGGTGGTAGGAAACAGGAGAAAATGCTGAAAACAACAGAAACTAGTGAAGACAAACAAAAATAAGGACACTCCCTTCATTTTGTTACTCTGTGCTCTGGCTTTCATCTACCATAATTAGGGAATTATATTGCAATCTCAGCAATTTATTAAATGAAAATAAGACAGAAGGACTTTTAAAATAACTATTATCAGATGGGGGAAATTCAACGCTTCAAAAGTTGTAAAAAATAATAGCTGCTTTAGGCTGATATTTTCTTACTGCAAAATTCTTGAATGAATGGAAGTGTGAATAAAGTTTTCTCAACATTTGGGTACCTGTGCTTTTTGTATGCTTCCATTGTTATTGTGGTGGTTTCTCAATGATGAAGAGCCATTCAGGTTTGAAGGCTTTCTAATCATCAACCACATCTTTAGCTCTTTCCACAGATTATTGGGACAGACTGGGTCATTTCCGTGAAAAGAAACGTACTGTAGGAGGCATTATAATGTTGGACTTAACTATATGGATGCCTGGTCACTATTGCCTCATCTGTAGTCATTTAAAGGACTTGAACAGAGCAGACTCGTCCGCTGATATGTGACTGTGGCCTTCATTTTAACCACTGTAACCCTGAGAGGAACTGTGGAAAGAAGAAGTTATCTGTTTAAAATGTGGTTGGCCAATTCTGAATTGTCACTCAATACAAAAAATACTGGTAGTTTTTTAATCTAAGTGTTATAGGCTGGAAACAAAATACATACATAATAATGAAACCACAACAGATTTTTAGGCCCACTCAAGGTTCTCAAACAAAAGGCTCCAGGCTGGGCAACATAAAATTGATATACAAGCACTATATACACTTGGCTTTTTGATAACAATTAACCTGTCAAGATTTTGTCAGAGACCTTTACTAGACTTGTTAGACAATACAGCTAACAAGGCTCATGCTGTGTTAAAATGTGTCCCAAGAGTTTCTTGATGGACCATCTCTGTGATAGTTTGGAAGACAGAGAGGACACGTTCTTGTGACTTTAATATCCTTATTCTGATGCTCTCTATTAGTACTATCTTCCAGATACAACGAATATCATAGATAAGTTATTAATTAGGAACATCTGACAAAGAAAATGTTTCTTGCAATGTTAGAACACCAAAGCAAAGTGCTATATTGCCCCATGCTGTTTCTAGAATAGAACTGGGGTTTTTTTTTGCAATGTAGTGTTGACATAGTTGTCTAATGAAGACTAATTGTAGGGGACTAAAAGTAGCAAAGCAAAGATGTTTCTGGCACCTATAAATTATTGGTGTAGTAGCCTTTTGGGTACTTTGTACAAAAGCAAATGGTGACGGAGAGACACAAACAATTTGTTTGCTGTGTTAAAATACCTCATTTGGTTAACCATTAGCTGCCAATGGCATCAAAGTTAAATTTCTGACACACACTGCATGATTTGTGAAACCTTTATTTATTATAAAAATATCAACATACCCAACTATGCCAACTAGCAAATCTGATTTAATTCAAGTCTACTAGGAGACACAAAACAAGCGGCTAATGTTATTAGACAGGAAAGAAAAAAGTCTTTATGGAAGAGTATCATCACTGTAGTTAACGCTATGACCAAAGCCCTGACTGGAACTGCTGTGACTACCGCTGACATCATCATTGTGTGCCTGAGCTCATTAGAGCAGATTAAAATGTCAAAGATTTACACACCTGCAGAGATGAAATTATTCTTTCTTTTCTTTTCTGACAGAAGTGGGGAGCAGAAAAGTGTTAAAAATCTGTTGACATCATTCACACACTGCAGAACAATAACTGTCATGCCAAAACCGCAGACGCAAAATTGACATGTGTCTAGACAGGAGAAAGCATATGACAGGGATGGAAGTCGTTGGCTCGTCAACGGGAGTCATCAGCTGTTTGGCGGTCTGGAAATGAACAACGGGGGGATTTTATTTTAGCAGAGTGTCAGAGAGATGGGAGACATGGTTTGAGCTGCAACGCTAAAGGTTCAAACGTTCGTCATGAAATACTGTCACAGATCTCTGTGTGATGTTCTGAGAGCAAATCACCTTAATATGTTTCTGGAGCAACGCTTCTTTCACCCTTTAGGAGAAATGACATAATTCTTACCCTATCGCACTTTAGTATATGGAGTCACTAAAAATGACTTTAGCTAAAATGCACCCCAAATTAAAAGGTGACAACTGGCAGGTTCAAAGCTGTTGAAAATGTTCAAATAGGCAATACATTAAATTCTTAATATTTAAAACTTAAAAAAGCTTGAATACACCTTTTATCTGAAAGCCATGCAGGTGTAGTCATGGACTTTTATTGTTGTGGGCCCACTTCCTGTGTCTGCCAACTTATTTAAAACCCCGCCTCCAGCGCACAGTTTGAACATCCTCACCTGTTTCCACGGTGATTGTGGCTTGCTGCTGGTGTCTTCCACCCAAACTGGTCTAAATGTTTAAACCTACTGATTTGATTGCCTGGTGAGTTTGTTATCAAATGGCAGTACTGCTTTTACATGTGAAACTTCTGCCTGACTGCTCATTAGAGCATTATTTTATTAGAGTTGTTGGCGTTGGTTACCTGGAGTCATCTGGATTCTGTCACAGTTGATTGTAGCTAAGTACGCTCAGCTCTCTTTGAGAAGGTAACTTGTTTGCTGATTTTGTGCGTATTCTGGCACATTTGTATTGAGGCTGAGGCAGGGAAGTTTAAAATGAAATTGAACAGAACATAATGCAGCTACACTTAAGTGTGATATTATGCAGTATATCAATATCAATCGTGTATTTGTTAGATGTCTGAGGTTTTCTACAGACATTAGTTGTGTGTGTGTTTGTTTATTTTAGACATCATTAGAGCACCCTTCAAAAGCCAATGACATATTAATGCACACACAGAACATGGCAAAGTGGTGAGGTTTTTACAGATAACTGAGCAAGATGGCATCCGCTTGCATGCGTCTGTTCACACAGGTTGTATTATCCTCATCTGACTTACTGCTGTCCATTTCTGTCACATCCTATGAGTTATGTTTGTTCAGTGTTGCACAATGTGCTTAACATGCATCTGATTCTTTCCAGGAATTAGTGAGGTCATTGATATGTTTTGGATTCCTTTTAAGCCATCAAACAACCCACACTGAGAGACATAGTTAAACTGAAAGCCTCTTCTCTTATTGCCTTGGGAAGATATTTAAAATTATTGGGACACGTTCACTATAATTCTGACTATTTTTGGGCCATCTTACAAGACAAGCGTAGAGCAGGGACTTCAAATCCAGCAGGGCTGATGACCAAAACTTCTATGTGTCTCTGCTTCAATACACCTGAGTGTGCAAGCATTTTTTTTACTGATTACTAAGTATCTAAAAAATTTACATTCCAATTGAAAATCTTATACTGCAACAATGTTGAAGACTACCAATTGACCAAATGATTGGTCAATTGGTCAATCACCAATTGACCAGTGCAGCAGTTGGTGACTATAGACTGCCTTCAGAGGAGAGGCTAATAATCACTTAATGACTTCAAATTCAACATGTAAGAAAGCTGCCATCACTTCGCCCTAATAAAACCTTGACAAAGTAGTTAAAGAAAATAATAAGCACATTTATTTATTTAGCATATTTCCACACTTATCAAAATGTGGAAGAAAGAAAATTAAGTTTCTCTCTTTGATAGCGTCAGTAGTTATTCGAAAGTCCCTGAAGTCTTTTCTTGTATGGATTTTACCAGCCTGAAACACTGACACAGCATGACTCATTCAGAATCAGTGCAGGGAACCAGAGACATATGAGTGGTCGTTGGATGCCAAATACCAGCAGTATACAGCCCATGCTGAGACTGAGTCAGCCCTTGAAAGGGTGATGGGATCCCAGCATGAGTAATGAAAATTTGATGCCTCACGTGTTCCCTATATGCAATACTCTTTAGATGGCTCCCCTGGCACAGTGCTTGGTCTGTGATTCAACTGAGTCATGCTAATGCCTATGAAGAAAACCCTGCATTGTTGTTTCTACAATGGGGTAAATCAATGTGACAACTGAATCATCAGGCAAACAAAGATGGATGGGTGAGCTCACTCTAATATAATTCATTATTGCCCTGTTTCCTGCAAAGGAAATAATAAAAGGTGAGATATCAGTCTGATGGCGTCAAACTGAAAATCTGGCCGCTCTTTGCATTATAATCATCACATAATCATACTCTAAGACGAATTGAAATCAAACCATGGATAATTATTGAGGGACAGCAGTATTTGGACAAAAAGAAATATACATTTATCACTAGATTATTTGAATACATTAGGTGGTAATTATTAGCCTTGTAGCTCCTTGTAATACACTTTGCTTTGTACAGAGGCTCTGGGTCTTGACTACTGAGAAATGATTGCTTCCTGGAGGCATGGACTGTGTTCAGGTTTTATATTTTATCCAACCATAGTGTTCAACGCTATGAAGCTTACCGGAAATCGCCTGCATTGTAAGCAACCATCCTCCACTGCGAAGACAGATGTGCTAAACTATGATTTGCACTGCCCAGTAATCCCAATATTTGGGGATTATTGAAAGCAATTTTTTGTCCTGCTGCCAAGCCCACAACTTGAGGGACTTGCATTGGCCCCACATTGACCACATGGGAGAACTTGCATGGCTCTAGGAGACGAGTATCAAGTAATTCACTTGGTGAAAAATATGCCCAAATTGGATATAATTGTCCCACTGAGGAAAAAAAAAGTAATTTTTATAGATGCTGTAGAAATAGCAGTTCTCAAGGCCCGATGCCCTGCATGTTCTAAGTTTCCCAGCTACCACTCACCTGACTTATGCAAATGCGTGATAAACGGGCTTCTGCTGAGAAGGTTTTACAATAATTAGAGAAAAACCTTTATCTGATTCACTTGAATCTGAGTTGTTCTTAATTTGAGATCAGAGAACATCTGAACATCTGTCCTGACAAACAAAAATTAAACTAGCCGAGCAAGACAATTTATTTTTCTGTCTCTCTGTAGCATCTTTTCAATGCATGAAAGAATCTAATCACTTTCTAGCATCCGCTACAACGGATTTATACAGACACGCCGATAAACCTGTTTTGTGCCCTGTGGAATGTCAACCCTTCCTTGTTTACCCAGTTGCTATAAAAACACAATCAGCCACCAGTCAACAATGAATGACTCCAAACAAACTGGATTATTGCTCTAATTAAGCTGTAATAAGCGATTATTAAATGGCCACAGGCCTCGTTAGGTGGTTCATTAAGCCATTTTATCTTTTCACTCCTTCATTAAGTCTGCTTTCTTCTTTTCTTTCTTCTCAGGGAGCGTGGGAGTACTGAGGTCTGGGAGATCATGACCCTAATTCTTTCCAAGACAGACATTTTAATTAACACTGTAGGAATCCTCTCCAACTCCAGACCTCTGCAAAAGGGATTTACTCAGGAATTACACCACACAGGTAAGGCATTACTCTCTAACGTGCATTTTTAGTAGCAATATACACTAATTACCTCGGTAGGTTAAAGCAACTGTTTCCTGGTCTCATGTGGTAATTAGTTGTTAAAGTGAAGTATTAAAAAAACATCAGAATGTTTTTAATATGTTGCCTATTATTTAGCAGCATTTATTAAGGTAAGGGCTGATAATAAACATTGATGCCCTTTAATGAGAACATGTTTTTATGGATGAGAACTGAAGACGGTAAAATATTTCAAGATGATGAGCACTGATTAACACTAGAAGTGATAACACTCTTCATTTAATCAAACTAACAAGAGACAGGATCACTAACGGTTACTAGGCGCCCTTTGCTAACTTTTCTAACTTTAACAGTTTTGAAATGGCACCAGCTACATTGTGTGGGCTGTTTGCACTTTGAGACTGGAAATAGTGACCTAGTAATTTTATGAACCTGCTTCTCACAGTTAAAAGGGGGGGAATAAAACATTTTGCAGAGATGGAGAGGCTTTGCAGATACATAAAGCTAAGTTAATACTTGTTTTTTCACTAATTGTTATAGATCTGTATGAACATCACTGAAAATAGACTGATAAACTTTAAATTTTTTTTGCAATAAAAATTCCTGATAGTTCAATTTTTTTTTAAATGGAAAAAATAACTTTGTGCCACAAAGTAAAAAAAAAATCATGTTTTTTAACATCTGTATGTTTTTAGAGTGAGTTGTGTATAGGGGATTTCCTACTTTGGTTGGAAGATTCAGAAGGGAACTTATCATACATGAGCTGCCTCAGAGGTTCTCATGCTAGTAAACAACACCTGACAGTCTATTTACTGTTGCTAATTCAGCAGTATAGCATGCTGTACCCATGGGGATCTTGCAAGGCAGCTGTCCTTGCTTCCTTTTGAGAGGGTTGTTTGTCATCAATCAGAGCAAATAGTTTGGTTCTTTAAGTTTGAAAATTTGACAATGGGTTTGAAAATCAACAGACTGTAAAATGTACAACACTTTTGTATAGAAATGTTAACGTATATGAAATTATGATTGAAAATGTCTGAATTTTCAATCATAATTTCAGAGATAACATGAATTGTGGGACTTTGATCTGCTGAGCGTGCGGCAAAAAAGAGTCTTACTATGTAAACCTATGTCCCTTTGTGAAGTTGGAATATGGATCAGAAAGAAGTTGCCTATAAAACAAATGTCCTACTCAGTTTTATTAAACACTTTCTATATATTGTGACTTGCATAAATGTTTCATTTCTGTATTTTTTTATTTTTACCCATGCCCCGTCATTGGTATTTTACCAGTACTATGTGAAGAAAATGGCTGCTTACGTGTGCAAGGGCATGTTTATTTAAAGGATATTTTAGGATGGTATGTTAATTGTGTAGTTGACTTGATGAAATCCAGACTCCAAAATTAAAGTATACAGGCCAGATTGGTACATCACATTTCTAAGACCTTTAACCATCGTGGATTTTATGTGTGCATGTGTGTGAGCATACTGTATGTGGAGAAATAATTGCGTTGCGCAGGTGTATGTTACCTGGAGGTGAACAAACTTGTTCATCTCCAGGTGCGTCGGTGTTATAGTGGCAAGAATGGTGGAAGACTCACAACCCAAGAGCAGCAAAGGAAAGGTGGACTCAAAATCAAAAAGCAGCAAAACAGCCCAAGGCAACCATGCATGCTGCACAGCGGCAGGTTGTCAGCCAAGCTAAGAAGCAGTAGTTCGCAGACCAAAAGAGGCACAGGGTGAGTTGCTGGGTGCTGACCCTGCTGCACCCCCATCTCCATGTCAAACCCGGGACCCTCACCAACCCCCGGCAGCAAAACAGTCCAAGAGTGAAGATCCCCATAGAGCGTGCAAACGTAGTGGGCAGGCACCAGCTCACCACTGGAACTTGGCAGGGAGGATGCATAACCACTAGGGATGGGTGTCCACCAGAGCCCTGTGCAGCCTCTGAACCCCACAATGTTGGGAGTCCACTACTCTGCACATGGGCCTAGCATGTCCAGACTAGTGGACACAAAAGGTGGCTTCTCACTGCTACCTCTCAAATGCTCCTGTCAGAGATTCCCGTAACCCTAGCTAACACTGAACTAGCACAGGAGCTGAGACCTTTAAGCTCAGACCCTCCATCCCAAAGTGTTTGCATGTATTGTCCAAAAATAGGCTTGGTTTGGCTATGATTAACTATTAATATGCTGAAGGCAATTATTAACAAAAAGTTACATAAGTAAATGGAATTAGTTACTATCCACCTCTGTAGACACCATGTGAAGACTAAGACAGCATAGAGTGAGTCCAAAAGTATAGCTATGAAAAATACATTTGTTCTCAAAACGAAACTTTGTTTAAAAAAAAAACAAACAATCTAAGTAATTAAAAAACAGAATGACATTACACTTCTGGATCAAGTGTTGCTTTTGAAAACATTTCTCAACGAGGTTTGTTTGTATAATATAGAGGAACTGGCATGGGATTACAGTGTGTATTTGTGTGCACATGATCACGTTTTTGTTTACGTTGTGGTTGTCTGGATCTGGCTGGGGTGACAGATGTTCATAGCAACAATAAGCACAGCCCAGTGTTCAAATTAGATCACATGTGTGAGTATTTTTGTGTGTAGGTGGTATGTTCACACATGCACAAGTCAGACAAGTTGTCAATCACCTGTTATGGTTTTACTGTGCGTTAGGTTTGCATATTTAAAGGAATGAAGGAATGCTTTGGTAGACATTGGCAAACATTTTCTTCCATCCTGTCTTTATTTTTTGTTAGAGCTCTAGAGCTGCTCCAGTCTGTCTCTGTCCACCTTGTTGCCTGCCTTCTCATGCTCAAGTGAAATAAATTTGTCTGCTGACACATACATACAGAATACACCTACTCAACATCATGAATACATTCATATATACACCACAAGCTGTTGATGCTGTCTGAGGATGCAGATAAACACTCAACCCACACATAGTCAGACAAACAAGGAAGTGCTGGTTTGGACGTTATGCAAAATCATAAACTCCTGCAGAGAAAAACCCATGAGAAACACACACATACACACACCCACCCTTAGATGTCAAGTGATTAGTTACACAATTAGAACCATAAGTTCCATTGAAAAGCAGAAGTTCCAGCTGTTCATACGTTTAAAGGGGGGAGAAATGAAACTTGTGAAACTACTGCTTTGTTTGTTCAGATGTTTTACATTTTGTGGCCTTTTATGATAAAAATGCCAAAAGACATCAGTAATATAACACCATCAAAATATTATAAATATTAAAATGTTGCCTCAAATAACTTGAAATAGCGCACTCTTTTAATGATATTCACTCCAATCTGAACCGAAAATGTGAAGGAGACCTTTGGACTTGTGTTGAACTCACAAGATCTTGTCTGAGAAGCAGGCTAACCATTAGTTAAGTTTTCGAAATGACTGTAATTGTGGGCTGCAGTCTACTCCATGAACACAATCAAAGGCAAGCAATTACAAGACCTTGGTCGCCAGCCCCCAGGGTTTTGAACCTTTGCCTAGGAGACGTGCATACACACTTACATATTATGTTGGCATTCACCCACACATTTCCTGTGGTTTCATGTAAGACAACCACTCTTCCTTCTCCTCAGTTTTGGAGAGGAAGTGTGGGCCTAATGACTTTTCCTATGCGTCACAAAACACTGCAAGTGGGAGGATAACAGTCATGCTGCACATGTGTGCATGTGAGACCTTTGGCATTTATGCACATGAAACAACCTGACATGTTCTGCAAAGTATTGTGATCCAATTTGTCAGAGGCTCTTGGAGCATTTATGTGTCTGATTGTGGAAAAGCTTCTTGTGACATTTGTTGAAGTTTTGCAAAGAAAGCTCTGCATGTGTAGATGTTTGCAGGAAATTTGCAGAGAGTTGTGATTACTGCAGGTATGTGTGAACTGTCTGTCTTTGTAAGTGCTTCTCACTTGGTTCTTGTAAACAGAGCTTGCCACAGAGATTTCTCAGTTTTTAAAAAAATTTTTTATTCATGAAATACTCAAAACCTCAGTGTAATTTCTAATCAATATTTTATCTCTTGGGAGAATTCAGGTGAATCAAGTGGAAATTAAGCTTATAGGGCAAATGTCGACATGAAAGGTGTGTGCATTTTATTATTAAGGCTGTATTTGATAGTATTGATGCAAAGAAATTAGTTTGCACTATCAGTATATTTCAATGATGATGCACTTCTAACTTATGTTTATTTGAGGATACTGACAACTCTAATAAATTATTTGGGGAGAGTAGTTTCCTTGTAGTAGATTTTGTCTTTGCTGTTCATTTAGAGGCAACATCTTGGGGGTTTCTTTTTCTTCAATTGGTGCGTGCAACAGAAAAAAAGAATTGGGAGAAACACTGTCTATAGGAAATGTAGATGGAGTTAGAGGCCATGCAGATTCATATGTTTTGATGATGTGACAAAGCAGCACAAAATAACAACTCTTGTCCACATCAACTTTTTGCTTTCTGTTTTGTTTGGGGCAGATTCTAAAATTTTGATGGTTAAACCCGGCTGACCCCCTATCCTTAGTATTAAATTAGTTGGTATTAAATTACTTCACTGATAACCTCCTTTAAAAAGCTGATCAAATATTCCTCCTTACTGACTCGTTGCTTGTAAAACGTAAACAGCTCAAAATTTTCGAGGTGTTGAGTAAATAGTCAAGCCTGCAGCAGATGGGAATATGTAGTACGTTTAATGTTGGTTAAGGAAGAGCAACAAAGTAATACCAAATGCAGTCCATCTGAATACCTCAAACTAGACTTTACTGTGTTTTTTATAACTGTGCAGTTGCTATTTCAACAAAATAAGTACAGAACAATACAAAATACCTTGGCTTGCAACAGAGCACATGTTATAACGGTTTATTCCTTTTCATGTCGGAAATAAGGCAGCACAGATAGTTGCTGCAACCTTGGAAATTTCATGTGAGGCTAGAGTAAACTGTTTTCCTCTAACCAAGCACCCATTCAAACAACCAAGGTAGGCTTTTTGCTGTGAAAATGGGAATGCTAAAGCATTATTTTTTTGTCCTGTGGAGCACAAGAAAATGTATTTTAGTGGAACCAAGGTCTTTGCTTGCCATTCTCTGAATTCATCACTTCTCTTCTTTTACCTTTGCTCTCATGTGCAAACACTATGAAGTATACTTCATCTCAGGCTTTTCACCACACATTCACCTTTCCCTCATCTGTTTTCTCTCACAATCATTGTCCTCCTCTTTATTTTATCCTCCTCTTGTTTATGTATGTGTTACACTCGTTCACATTTCAGTCTGTACAAAGAACCATCAAATCTGATCATTTTTAATTTGCATCTTTCATTTTATTGATTGCCATCATTAATATCTATAATGAAGTATTTATTATTAGTTTTTTTTGTAATTTCTCTAAACTTTTCAGGGTCTGAAGTTGGGATAGGTTCCCTGCAAAACCCAATCTGGGAAGGACAGGCAACTGTCCTAAATGTTTTCTATGTGTGAATATTAATCTCACAGTAGATTGACTGCCTTTTTTTATGGCCTCATAAACCTTTGCAGGTAGTTGACCATTATCACAATTACAGACATGAGAAATTACCTCACTAAGGTAAATTACCTCACTAAGGTAATTTCTCATGTCATCCCTTCTTGGTAGTGTGTTTGCACACACTAGCATGCTGCTTGAAGTCGGAGTACTCTGAGAGAACGCACGCACGAACAGGGAGAACATATAAACTCCACGCAGAAAGACCCTGGGCTGGGATTCGAACCCAGGACCTTCTTGCTGCAAGGCAACAATGAAACCAGCTGTGCAGCCCTATAACTAGTTTATATTGTTGTTTGATAAGTGCCAAACAAAGGGCTTCATATGGAAAGACAAAATACAGAAATTATAAATGGTACATAAAAGAGGAATATTTTATTTGAACAAAGATTATACACAGTAAAGGGAGTGGGATTTATTCTTTTTTCCAGACTTGGCTGGTTGTTTCAGCTCTTCATAGTCTTACCTTTTGGCTTCACATCAGCAGCAGAGGTTGCTGTTGCCTTCGAGCTGAGTTCAGCTGAGGTCAGACAGATAGTGTTTATAGCGCTGAGGGCATACAGAGGTGCATACCACAGTATCTTGGTGGGATCATATCTAACAATTTTCCAATATTCTTATTTCACTTATATTTCTTATTCTTCTTTACTTATTCCATACGGAAATAGGAAAAACTTCCTATGTGCTTATATGTAACTGGTCAACAGTAATCTATGTGGGCATAAATGACAGTAATTGAATGTCTGTTTAATGTAGTATTTAAGTGGAACACAATTTTGCTGTAAGTATGATCAGTCTGTATCTTTGATTCTGTGAGATTACTGTAATTTTTTTTATTTCTCATAAATTAGATCTAAGTGAACTTCCAGTCAGACAAATAACAGGATTATAGGGTGGACTGGAAGAGCACAGAGGCAAAGGTACACTGAAGCGAAAACACTGAATTATGAGGCAGGAAGCCGAAATTTTCCCAGACTTTTCTTCTTCTTTTTTTTTTTTGGAGTTTGATCCAACAATTTAGCAGCTTCCTCTGAGGGGCTAATAATACAACAGAGCCATTGTGTAACATGCAGTTTCCCCCTGCCTGATTTAGAAAAAGACAAGGCGCTGTGTAGTTAGTCTGAGTCTTTGCTCACATCTGATTGAAATGTCACATGGCCTCATAATAATATAAGCCTGCTACAACACAAATGCATCAGAAAAGAAGTTTCCAGATTTCATGTTCATTAAAGGCATTTTTTTCTCACTTTCATAAAATCTTGTTTTTGGCCACTCTGTGAAAGTCTATGTAAAAGTAACTTATGTGCTAAATTGAATCATTGATAAACTTTAGATTAAATAATTGAGAACATTTTGCAGTTGTACAACATACATAATTTACACCGGTTCTGTCAAGAGGAATTGGGCCAAAATTCAAATTATTGAGAAGTTTCTGGAAAGATATCAAAAACATTTGACATAAAGTCATATAGCTTAAGGGCAATTGCACCAAATACTAATGCAGTGTATTTAAACTTTTGACTTTGAAGAAAGTAATAAAAATTGCCTTAAAATTATTTGTCCTTATTCTGACATTTAGCAAATGGGGAAAAAGGTAATTCTAATTTATCTAAAATGGGAAAAGTTTATTCTGATTTCATGTTGGTGTGGAAAAAAAAGGCATATGTATCTTTCTATATAGTGTATGTAAACATCTGGCCTTAAATGTGGGTTTGAATGTTACTCTCTTTATCCCAATGCATACCTACCATTCAAAACATTCAAAACAACATTTAGATTACATTACATTTAGATTTACCGTAAATGGGGAGATAATAATCATTGTGACATTCGTGCAATATTTTGAAATGGCCAACAAATTATGAACATTGTGACTGAGTAGACAAGGAGAGCTAGAATTTACCTTCATTTTCTTTCTTCTTTGTTTTGCAAAGCATCCCGACTGGACTCAGTATGAAGGATGAAAGGTTGGTGGCTCAATTTTTAGTATGCTTGCGCTCAATTTTTTGCGATTCTGATTTTAACACATGTAGATATGAAAGTGTAATGATCTTACATTCAATGTTTTTTATGGTCACTTCCATAGACTTAATAAAAATGAGCTGTCTGCAGTGTGTATCCATTAAACTTTGGATTATATTAAAGTTGTTTATTAAAGCTGCATTTATCTATCCACCAATCCACCCACCCATCATCGTTCCATCCGTTCATCTGTATATCACCAGATAGATTTTTTTATTATATGAACTTAGCTTGATGACCAATTGCATGTCCATTATTCTCCTCTAAAATCTGAAATAATCACATGAGGCTTGATCCTGCTTTCACTACTTTAGCTTACAAAAAACAACAAAAACCTTTCTAATGTTTAACAATTCACAAAAAGGTTGATCAGGACCAGCCTAAGCATCTGTTTTGCATATTTTTCAGATTATGGTAATCTAAAAGTGCAGTGTGCACCTTGTGTGTCCGGTGGGATGAAGCATTTTTTTATTAGAAACTGTTTTGCAGGGGCAAACCGTCCCACACACATTCAGAGCTTGAGCATGAAATGAAATTACTTGTTAAGATGGATGCTTTTTGCAGTGCAGCTGACACATTGTATCAAAGAATATGAATGATCTTGCAAATGTAATATCAGTCTTGCTTTCAGTGTTCACCTTCTATCTGTGCTATACCCGTCTCCCATTAATTATACTGACTGTCTTATGGTGTTTTGTTAAATTTTTAAACACATAAAATTGACTTATTTTTCATGATTTCTTGACATCTGCTTAAGATCAGAACACCGGTAAATTGAGATAATAGATATTAATATAAACTTGGAAAAAAAAAAAGTAATTTCTCTTTAATGAGTAAAAGTAGGGAATGTTGTTACCTAGACAGCAACACATTAGTGAGACAAAGCACTGTACACTCCAGCTTACCCTTCATCATCAAAGCAGGCAAAGGACACGCTTGTCTGTCTTCATTGACCAGCTTGCATGTATTTCTTTGTGTATTTGGAGTTTTTCATTCGTCCATATCCGTCTATTTTGCTTCAGGCCTCGCTTTGTTTGCCTCAAAGTTTCACTGAACATGCACCTTCATTTCATCAGAAAGTATGATTTTTTTTTTTTTGTATGTGTGTGTCCATGGGTGAAATGACCACTGGGTTTCCTGCTGTGAGGACCACATGCTCGATTCCATCCTTCTCTGGGTCTTTTCCTCGAGTGCTCCTCTTTACCCCACATGGCTGCTCTACCTTGACAAAGCATGTAGTCCTGTCTGTCTGGCCTGCCATCTCATTTTGTGGTGAATGGTCAGTTTATTTATGTTTTTCCATACTTGTTTTTTTGGAAATATGTTAGGGTTCCTGCAACTGAGACTTACATATTATGACAAGAAAATAAAAACAAAAAATTAACTTGAACTGTTGGCAAAACCAATATCTTAACTAATATATTAATGTCTTTAATTGCCTTTTATGGGGCCACAGTTAAGTGGATTTCCTACAAAAACATAGAAGTCAACAAATCTGTGTACACACAAATAAATCCAGAGGTGTACATTAGCATTGTACATCCCGAATCCTCATACACTTGAATACCAGACATTTTATTTGACACATCCCCTTTAAATACTCAAATAGATGTAAAATAAAATGTTGCAATATGTCTTGACAAGAAACCCATCATGTCTTGATCCAAAACATGTATATATAAAAAGAGAAACCAAGGGACTGACATCTACGAGTCTGAAAAACATTTTAATTTGATTTCTAAGGTAAAACGCAATGTCAGCCATTATTCGCAATAAGAGAAAAAAATCTAACAGTGGATAACCTTTTCATGATTGGACGGCCTACCAAATTTATTCCGGTGGAGACCATCTTAAACATGTCCTATAAAACACTTTGAATTGACTTTAGTAGGATTAGTGCCGTATAAATAAACTCCCCTTGCTCATGCTCAATGGTGGTACAGGCAGTTATTAGATTTAGAGGTCTATTATCATTATTATTATTATTATTATTATTATTATTATTATTAATTACATAATAACAAGTTGGATTAGACAGCTTTGTTTCTCTTAGTTACACTCAGTTGAGAAGTAATTTTGTATTTGCTGGTGTTATCTTTGTGGAACTATACTATGAAATAACTGCCATTGTTACTGGATTTTTTTTAATTGTTTTACCATCTTTATTTTTTGTTCTTTTTTGAAAGATTTACAATTTCTTTGTAATATCTCATCTTCACTGCATCCATTTCTCATCACTTTTATCCTGACAAAGTGGTCACGAAGCCCTTAAACATGACATCAAGATAAAGTCCACCCAGAACAACCGAAATAATATCTCAGCCTGGTCATAAAAAATCACTTGTGTGCTCTCTAAACTTTCCTCCAGACTCTCTTGAAAGGGCAGACACTAAAACTCCCCAGCTGTCTGCTCTCTCTTCTTAGACAACCAAGCCAGCTGTCTGCCCTCCACGTTTGACCTTATTTTGATGAACACCATTGTGTGTTTATTTATGTTCCTATATGTGTGTGTAAGTGCTTGCAAATAATGTGTGTGTGTGCATGTATATTTATATACATGTCAGTGGGTTTTTATTGCAACCTTTGGCCTTTTGATGACTACAGGCTAAATCTATTGGCCATGCGTCTCTCTTGCTCTCGTCTCCCTATTTTTTCGCCACTGTTTCCTGACCGATGGCGTGTCAGCAGGAAGAGCACTCGCGCTTTATTTGTGCACACCGAGGGGTCGATGTCTGAGTGCCACTGAGGAAGGCGGGGAAGGGAAGCGTGTTTGAGTGTGTTTTTGGAACAGGAGGCCATAAAGGACAACACTGTCCAGACTTTTCAAAAATAACAACACATATAGTTGTACTTATCAGTATGCATGACTGTGTCGTTGGGAAGACTATCTGCTAATTATTTAGTCAGGCTTTGACCTTTAACCTTCTCCTCTAACCTCCTGTATCCTGCTGAACTGAAGAGATAGACATGCATTCATACATATGCACATCCACATAGGCTCACTACGCCCCCGTGCACACACGCACACACCCCCAGGGGTTCTGGGGCTATGAGTTTTTTGTGAGTTTCTTTAACTTTAGCAGTTCAGAGGAGGAAAAACATGAGCAGACTTTCAAGGAATGTTTTTAGAAATGATCAAAAAATATTTCAGCTAGAACACCAGTTCAGCGCGAGAGGCAAACATTCAGATTTATTACAGCCTATATTCCAATACATACTCCCCACGTACCTGACCTACTTCTGTATTTGACAGCTGTTAAAACAGAAAGAGGAAAAAAAGCATGTAAACACAAAGAATGTCAAATATGCATGACTGTATTGGTCTTGATAACTACTGACAACAAAAATACTCACTACTTTCTTAATTTAGTATGATTGCCTGTTCTTGCATGAGAACAAAGAATTTGTGGAGTGAGCAGTCCACAGATTTTACCACCTGAGTGAAACGTCTGCCTCTCCTCCAGATGTGGTGCTCTGCAGGGCTTTTCTGATTAAGGTAAAGTCTGTTAGTTCAGACAGAAAACCATCTCTTCATAGGCCTGCAGTTGTTCCATGCTCTTGTTTTTTTTTTCAGACTATTGATTTAAGAAGGGTTCTGCAAAGGTTTTGTGACCTACTGTTGCTTTGAACTTCTCCATAACATTGTCCCTGATCTACTTGGCATGATTCTAGGTGCCCACTATGTTTTTTTTTTCATTCATGTTCTCTCATAACATCTAGGGCTTTCACAAAACAGTTGCAATTATACTAAAATCAAATTTAACAGCATATAACAGTTCAATAATGAAGCGACTTCTGAATGGATCTGGCTGCTCTAAATTCTATGTAGGAGAATCCAAGTGAGGGAGCTGAACAAAAATACACACAACAAAAATCCACACAAGGATTGTAAAGCCATTTGTCTTTTTGTCACTTTGTGACAATGTCCTACTTACATGATGTCCTACTTTGTCACCTAATCTACGGTCGATTCCCTCAAACTGTGTTGAATTGTAAGGTTATTGGTCTGATGTTCTCATTCCCATATGAACTATTCTTGGGAAATGGATCAAAATAAAATGCACAGGAAAAAAAGATGTTTTCAGGCACAGTGGACTTTGTTTTACCAGTCTACCCACAACGTACAGCGATGAAACTCACTCAGCCAAACCCCAATGCAGCAGTACAGAAAATAAAATAAAAACAATACAAACAGTGAAGTGGAACTCAGTGAAATCACTTGAAAGCACAAGCTGAGTTATGGACAGCTTTGAGTTTAGCCAGAGGGTGGAAACTTTGCTTTTAACTGCTTGGGCAGGGTGACTAGGTGCTTGTGTGTGATATTTGTTTTGGCAGGACTGGGGTTGGTGCAAGAACACGATGGGCTTATGTGGATGTTAACAGATGTCTGTGTATATAAGCCAAACATCCCCTATGCTCTCTTTGAGGGTGAACTTACATTTTCCCTATATTCAAGTTTAGGGTAGAAGATATGTTTAAATAAATCATGTGTCATGAGTTTCTTCTTCTTCTTTCCTTTTTAGTCTGCTTTGTCTCATCTGGGTTGACGTTTGAAGAAACGCTGACTGTAGAGGGATGTGAGACCTAAAAGTTAATCTTAGCAAAAAAAATATTTTTTTGTGTAATTATCAGAAGAAAAAATATACATGTATTTTTTTCAAACACAAATTCAATCTTTGTATTTTTAATTTACTCCCTTTACCCCAAAACCACTAAAATTAAATAAAACTAAAAATAATTTTCCAAATTTTAAGCATCTCGCTAATAATTTTTCAATCTGAAAAAGAAGGAAAGAGTATGGTCTAAATGAAAAGCTACCAAGACCTAGTCATTCAGGGAAACAGACAAGCAAGGAAAGAATCGGAGAAGTAACTCTGGAGGATTTGCAATGATCTATATTTTGGTTGGAAAAATTGACAGGGCAACTACAGTTGTGCCTTCTACAACTGTAGTAGTAAAAAGACATTTTTTGGGAACTAAAGCCGAAAACATTTGCAATTTCCAGTAAGATGTGAGAGATGACATGTGGAAGAAAGTGGAATTGGTGTCAAATGTTTGTGCAGCAAAGATTTTTGTTTATACGGCTATTATTTTAAAGATATGGATATATGTTTCCAGAAGTCATCAGGGGTCTGCCACCCACACTTACAAAATCAAGCAAAATCAGTGCCAATCAACTGTGCTGCAAATATTTTCAATGCATATACCAGCACAAACATAGCACAAAAACTTAACCTTGTCTCAACATACCAGACTCTGCATGCAGCTGTGTGCGTGTTCAGTGTCATATAACACCTAACCCGACCCGGGAGGCTTTTCACCTTCAGAAAGAGTGAACTCTGACCTCCAGAGGAATGACCCTAGATCTTAACAGGCCCTCATTATACAGAGAGGATTGCTGGTGACAGGAGACAGATGGAATGTCCCTCGCACATAAAGGCAGACGCATGCATGTGCCAGTTCGCAGACATGGAGCAAAGCTAATGGAGTAGAGAGGTTGTTTTCTACAGACTTGAGGAGTGACAAGAAGTTCCACAGGGCCACTTCCCCACAAACACACACACACACACTCACGCCCACTGAGCTCAGCTTACACAGGAAACTGCTGAGACACCCGGGGCAAGTCTGCTTCCATGTTTATGGTTCTTCCAGACCCACTGCAGCAAATGCAGGTACAGTCACACTCAAAAAGCACATTTACAGAACATGGTACCTTGTTCTGTTCTTTTTTTTCCTTTCCAGTTCGACATGGTTTTAAGACAGGTGTGCAAGCCTGCATGAACTGCTCAGGAACATCCATCAGTACTGTACATGTATGCACCGTAACTATAGCAGCTGAGTCTTCTGAAGGTTAAACTGGACATAGACTAATTTATTTTGCCCTCTGAGGGCTACTTTCTCCTCAAATAATGAGCCTGGCAGTTTACCCCATACTAAACCTCCCCAGTACCCCACAGATGGCCTTTCAATTAGCAAGCAAGAAACATGCAGAAAGGCGATGCATAGTATAATCATTGATCTTGCAAGAGGGACCGCATTCACATCTCATCATGAGCAACATATACTGACAAATACACACACAAGAGTGCAATACACAGATAAATATCCGAGCATATGGCTTGTGCACACATGTACAGTATGTGTACCTAGAGGGCCAGATTACTTTGCTTTCTGCTTAGCAAGCAATCTTTCTTCAGGTCACTATTCCTCACTTCCACACAGGAACAATCTATAAATTCAGACTTCTAGGACACAGCCGGGTGAATGTATTTGGGAGAGTCATCTGAATTTAGTTACTGTGGAGCTGCTGAGTCGTTTACATCGTACGGCGGATTTCAAATTTGAGATAAATGCTGCATGCAGGTAAAGAAGATTGACTTTCAGGTTTGCAGCTGTGGAGCTATGAACTCATTCTCGAGATATCGGCCTGTTCCTCCTCCTCTTGTCCCTCCCTCCCCTCCAGTGTAGCATAATTCTACTGCACTTGCTATTTTGAGTAATATTAAAAATTGGGAAAGCCCCATTGTAGGAAATTTTCCCAAGGAAGGAGGAAAAGTGGATAGAGGAAGGAGTGGGATTATTCCTTTCTTCTGTGGAATCACACGGAGCTTTTTGTGCCTGACACTTCCAAGTGTACCAGAAATGGGGAAACATGCCCTTAAACATTTTCTTGACCAGAAAATGTTTAAAGAAGCTTTCTGTAAAATATGGCAGATTTAATATTTTATCCCAGGTGCTGATACAGGGCTACACATTGCTGCAGTTGTTGGCACTGTTGCCTTGCAGCAACAAGATTCATAGTTTGAATTTTAATTTCTTTTGAGAATGTATCCTATCTGAGTAGTTCCAACTTTTTTCCCCCAGTCAAAAATGTGTGTAATAATAATTGGTGTTGTGTTTATATGTTATTTGTCCTGTGTGGCTCTGCTTTGTTCTGTCATGTCTGGTCACTGGTGGCCTATGGTAAAACAATGGCACCATAAGTGCTCAAAATATGTCTATAACAAACAACATCTGTGTATTAATAACAATAACATTGTTTAGTGACAGCTTGTTGCTTTTAGTTAATATGACTATCTTAATACAAACAGATTTGTTACTTTTCTTACTTTCACTGGCTTTTTCAGCTTTTAGAAAAACCTGCATATAGGGATGTAATCTAATATGTGGAAAATCCACCATTATACACGTGGAACATCTGTATCACTGAGGAAGCTAAATATTTATTTTAGCTACTTTTTGTGTTTTTTTTTAACAAATATTTTATGGGCTTACACTGACATGATGAGATGGAGAATTTGTGAAAAACAGTACGTCTGCAAGTCCCACTGTTTAGGAATATAAAATCTTCCATTGATATGCTAAAAAGACATTTGGGATTGGTGGATTTAAAGGCAGATATTCACCAGGGAGTTGTGGGCAAGCAGAGGGTAGCTGCATAATCAGCTCTACCATCAGCCAACTGATATTCTGCATAATAGAGGAGAGATTTTTGGGTCAGTGTGTGTGTGCGTGAGTGTGTATGGTGGGGCAGTGGCAGCCTCAGTGTGCGTTTGCCCTTTTATCTGCATGTATGTGTACAAGTTTGCTTGCATCCTGTCTGAATTTGTATGCATGTGTGCCATCTATGTCTGGATGTTTATCTGTGTGTGTGTGGGGGGGGGAGGGGCACTGACCTCTTTCCCCACCGGGGAGAAAAGTCCCTGTCTCATTAGAGAAGAGAGACAGACAGACAGACAGACAGAGAGACAGACAGGAAGGCAGTGGAGGAAGAAAAAACAGAGGACGAAGAGAAAGACAGGGAGCAGCAGAGTGAGGGTAGCTAGAATGTATTAAAGGGTCAAAGATCACCCATCCATTACCTCAATGTGCAGGAAGGGGCCATGGCAGAGAAGGTCACAAAGTTTTCTGAGTCACATTCGGATCCACAAATCCTTTTGCTTCATTTTTCTTCTTAGGGACCCTTCATTGACATGATGCATTCCTCAGACCCCAACAAATACCCTCGCTGTTGATGTGACCGAGCTCTGACCCTGATCAAAAGTACAGATTCTGATTACTCAATCAGTAATTTAAACGTTTGAGTGTAGCAAACACTTTGAACCACACAGTGAGTTGACTGAAGATTCATAAACACCTTGTCATATTGATAGCAGACAGAGTCTGAGGCACATACTGCCCAAAATATGTCCATGTTCCAAATTGTCTCCCATTCCATTTGAAGCAAAGGCTAAGCTAATCCAATCCTGCTCAAAAGCCTAGCGGCGTTCTTGGTGGTTAAGAAAATCAGCTGGTTTGATCATTATAAGCTAGTCAGTTTGCCCTTTTGAACCATGACAATGGCAGCTTCTTCATTATTACGGTTATTATGATTAGAAGTGCTAATTTGGTGCCCTTAAAGATAACTCTGACCTATGCTTTCTGACCCTTTACCACCTTCACACATTTAAGCACATTGCAATATTGTGACTTCTGCACTTGGTAGTTTGCTTGCATTTGTTGTCCTAATGAAAATACTGACTCAGCGTTGTTGTGTGCTCAATGTGAGTCAGACTCTGTCTTAACTTCAAATACAGTTTAACATACTTAGATTACTTCCTTTAATTGAACATAGAGTCAATTATTAGAAATGTTATACAACCTTCAATTGGTTCAGTGAATTAGGGAGAATTACTTTAATCACACACAGGAATAACTTATCTCTATGATAAGGTCAACTGGGTTATTTTCAATGACTGGATATTTGCCTTGTTCTGAGCCAAATAAGACATGGCTCTGCTTCCTCAAAGGCCTTCCCAAACTCATCACTTTACTAGACGTCTGACCAGTTGTTGAACTGTCTGGGGAACAGTAGACTGTCTTTTGGTTCAGCTCCTCTAAGGAGCCTCTAGGCACTAGCAAGTATGTTCTCTGTTTTTCCATTGGTACAAACTCTGCATCAACTTCCCCCCCAAAACACATTAACACTGGTTTTCTGCTGAACAAGTGGAAAGAACCGCTTGAGACAATTGTAGAAGGTGGGTAGTAACTAATTACATTTACTCCGTTACATTTACTTGAGCACCATTTTGAGAGTTAAAAAAACAACTTTTAGGAGTAGTAGTTTTGTTAATTGTTGCAGACTGTCACCATCAGGATACTCACTATTCCTGGTCTTTTTTTGCAACCAGAGAGAGGTTAAGTCTGTCAATGCAATCAGAGCCGACTACCTCTCACTGAATCCATGAATGGCATTTCCAACAGTTCTTTAACACTGTCAATCTTTTAACATTCACAGCTTTTGCTGAAGAGAAATCAGCTGATTAGGACTGTAATTACAACAAGCGTTGACAAGCACTGCTCCTCGTTTCAAACGGCATTAATAAATTATGTGGTGATATCAAGGCATCTGTTTGCAGGGATAAATAATGTTGTATGTTGAATTAAACTGTCTTCATTCAATGTGATCCTTCACAAGCATAGACAAATAGAGGAGGAGGAGGATCAACCATTAACTGCTTGAGATATTTATAAAGTCGTGGCTATGAATTAACTTTCAAGCAGCCAAAAATAGAACCTTTTCATTTCCAGAAGTTAAGCCATGGAGCCATTTTGGTAGAAAGCCTATAGATTCTAGGCCATAGTTTCCAATTGTAGAAAGGTAGACTTCTGCCTTCAGGTCGGGAATCGGTTTCTTCCCCAAACAGAGAAGTTAAAGCAAGAAGCCTCTTCTTCACAAGTAAATGGCCGGATGGAACGGGAAACAAACAGGTGAATTTAAGCCTCATTGACATTTATATGGGCAGTGCTCGGCGAACATGTTGGGGTCTCCAAAATGGGCTGCAAAGGGTTGTTGGGCAAAGGCATGTCTGGGTTTTCCTCCTGGACTTGTTACTGCTCACACAGCCCAACCGAACACACACACATACACACACAATCCTTGTGGGACACTTTTCTACATTCAGTGCATGCCACAATCCAGACTTCCCTGTCTTTTAATTGAATCAAGAGGCAGTGTGGGCTTTTGAGGTTTGGAAAACAGAAGAAGCGTGGGGTGTGGGGAAGCTTCACAGGACGGATGATTGTGTGTGTATAAACAGACAAGAAATCTAATTGTTGGACTCCATGTGTGTATAAATGCATTCACGGAAGTATGTTTATGTGTGAATTCTGCTGAGCATGATAAAATAAACTTGGGTGAGCAAGTGGTGAAACCAAATTTTGGCCTTCATAGCTGGTGATAAAGTCCAAAACTGTTTGGCTGTGTTCTGCACAAGTGTTATCATTAAAAGGGATTGAGGAATAACAAGTCTGAGAAGATTTAGCGATATTGAAACATCACAGTATTTCTTGTCAAAATATAAAATCTATCTTAGGAAGAACTATGTTGTTTGTATCTCAGCATGCAACTTCTTAAAGGTGAATGCCCACATGGATGCTGGAGAGTTTTATTTTTCAGTAAGAGGATATCTTGAGTTGCCCTGTTGTGTTTGCATCGTTGACAAACAGACGTGTTCTGGTTGGGCTGGCTGTCAGCACTTGCAGTATACTGGGACTGGTGAAGTTTTCACCACTTTCAAATCAGAATTTAGCATAAAGACATGTTGTGTGAACATAGCCATAGACTGAGACAAGCAGGAAAACCACAATAAACTGCCCTTGAATACACTTGACTAGAGTATTCTACATTGATTACAGCGTTTACAAAGAGCAAGTCACGATTTTTAAAATTCCTGCCCTATTTTTAAAAACAAAATCTGACATTGTACTCACGAACTCAGTATTGTGTATCATCTCCTGAGGTAAAATAATCATTACAACTCTAGGGATATCCCTCTGGCATAATGTGTAATCACAGAAAATAAGTCCAACATGAAGCTCTACCGACGGCACGCACTTAAGTCATTGAAGTGCAATGAAATCTGACTCTGCGCAAAGATGAAGGGATTGGGGGGAGCCAAGTAAAAGACACTGAGTAATGATGAATCCTGTGATCATCTGCTGAAAAAAGAGAAAAAGTAAAACAGCAATGAAGAACAAAGCGACCACAACAGAAGCCCCAAACCTCCATGAAGCCCACCACCTCATCATCACAGAGCAATGTGGTTTGTCTTACAGGAGGTTCCTATACTTATTACAGGCATTATATAAACTCCTCATCTGATCACATTAAAGTATCTGAGCTCTAACATCCCTTAAAGATCAGGTTCTTTGGCCGTTTGTAAAGCTGATCTGATCATTTTCTTCATTAGGTATTTAGTGGCTCGATTATTTGCACAAAGGCCTTTAACCTTCTGTTATACTCGCTTTATTTTTTCAACTGGAATTACTTTATGAAGCTGAGGACATTTTCACATGCTTCTTTAAATCCACTATATAATCATGATCATATGCTTAGATCACTGCAAATGTTATTCATGACTGTATTGCCTCAAACAAAACCCAGTTAAGAATGAGAGAGAGAAAGAGGGGAAAAAATGGGCTCGAGAGAGGAAAATGCTGAAAAATAGCCTGTGAGAAGCAGAGTGAGAAACAGACAGAAAGGAGAGAAATGGAGTGAGAGTTGGATGGAAAAAAAGAAAGAAAAGCAGAGGAAGAGAATTAAAGAAACCACAACAGAAGCTCAAAGTCCTTAAAAGCCCCCTTCTCCTCATGTTGGTGGGGTGTGGTGTTGGGGATTTGGCTTAACTTCCTACAGTGCAGCCCCTTTCTAAACATCTCATATATACATCCAGTCAGGCACAAAGTTACAGCAAACCACATCACAACTGTTCATGAGAGCGTGTGTGTTTGTGTGGGTGTGTAAGCTCTCCGCTCAGCTGCTCCCAGACTCACAGAGAGCGTTTGCTGCCTGAGCGTGTCAGAACTGTCTCTTGATCTCATCTGTCTTTTTATTGCCTAATCCCCGTTTCTTCTCTCATTCCTCTCTCTTCCTCCCTATGTACTTCCTTCTTTGTCCTTCATTTTCTCCCTTCAACCCCAACAATCCCACTTCATATTTCTACTTAGACTTTGACTGTAGCCGTAGTTGCTTTGGCAGCATTAGTTTTAAGTTCATGAGAATAAAGGTTGTTCTTTTCCCTGTCTTCTCACAGTCTGTATTTGTGTTCTCTTTGGGCTTCATACAGGCTTATTAAAGTCTTCTGTTTAAAGAAGTAAAGATGGGTTTGTCCGATCCAAGTTATGGGTCGTTCATGTATTGGATTTAGTGTAGGACGATGAATGTTTCATTTGCCTCAGCTCTACAGTGGCAAAATGTTTGTTCAATTTACCCTCCTCTGACCCTCTGTCAGACTTTCACATTTAGTCCTAAATTTCCACCTTTTAACCAAGATGCAATGGGTTTTGTGACTAGTAAAGGATTTTTTAATTTTGCAAAGCTTTTGATACAGATTTTTGCCAATTCCAGGTTTTTTTCTTTCAGAACTACGAGACATGAAACGCTTTTTTTCTATGAGTTTGAATGAATTATTCTATATATTGGTAACAGAGGTGCAAGGTGCAATTGCAAGTGCAAGAAAAGAGCTGCAGTAAAACCTATTAATAAGCAACACAATAATAGAGTTTACTATTTAAACTGTGGACCGTCTGAGGTCTGAGCTGAGGTATCAAAATGATTAAACAAATCATTTTTGTTCTATTCCACAGCCTTCCTGTTACCTGCCTTTCCTCTTGCTTTCTCTTGTTTTGTCACAGCTTGAATGAATTACAAACATCTTGCAAAGTCATAAAGAAATGGTTTCTTTTTAAATAGCTTCTTACATCGCTGTGGTTTCTTTAACTTCATTTTTTAAAACCTCTGCTAGTGAAAAAGAAAGAACTAACTGAGTCTCCTCCCTGCATTAAGATCTTCCACATTAAAGGGTTTTGTTGTAGCTGCGACCTGGAAGCACTTAGACTCGGTGCGTTTGCTGATCAGTAAAAGATTGAATTCTTTAGTTTCCAACGGGTCGGTTGCTCGTTGCAGCTGATCAAGCTGAACATTGTCCAATTCTGATCCCATGCACTTTCCTTGGTGCCTCTTATACTTCCACTCTCATACTCATAATATGCTGTTGCACATTTGCATTGTGTAAAAAAGTCCACAGAGCTAAACAAAAAAGAAAAAAAAAGATGTGTACTTGGGTTTCTTTATGGAAGTGTTGAAATCCTTAAATATACAACAACAAAATGCAAGTAAAAATCCTCAAATGTGCTTGAATTCATTTGGCAGATGTAAGTATAAATATTTGGTAAAAACAGAGTTCTTGTGAATAGTGGCCAAAAATAATCAGCAAAGTGGCATTTAAGTTTAAACTGAACTTTATAGGCCTTTTATTCCTTTCCATAAAAAAACACTGTGTCTTTTTGGAAATCTTCAAACAAAAACTCACCAAAATTGTGAATCAAACTGGTTTTTTCTCTACCAAAATTCTTAATAATCATTATTTCTTTTTCAGTCTGCTAGCTCTTTAAACTTTTAACACATTTACCAACAGCTGTGGGGTTCTTATAGCTTATACCCACAAAGCAAGAGAAAGCTATTAACTTTATGATGCCCCATCTAATTTTTATCTTTTGCATGATCCACACTTGGGGAAAGTTTTAGTGCTCAAAAACAAAGTAATGGAGATGTGGAAATGTGGAAACACTCAGCACATACACTGCAACTAAATGGTTTGAAGATGTTAAATCTATTAGTCATCAGTTTCTGAGAAGATTTATTGTGAAAATGTCCGAGATGACCTGCAAGAAGTATTATTTACTTGTCAGAGCTTGGGGATCTAGACAGTTCAGCAGTGAAACGCTGACACAAACGTGTGGAATTGAATTTTCTTTCTCTGTTGATAATCAGTACTGTGGCATAAGCAGTCGTCAGGATGATTAAACTCAGATGTTGATTTTTAAAAGCCGACATGCAGCTTTAAAAGTCTTTCGCCACAACTCTCTCAGCTTCGAGTCAGATTAGCAGTACTGCTGAATTTTAAACAAGATTTGTGTTTGTAATGTGAAGATTAATTCACATTCTAGAAACATTATTTAAAAAACAGCTTCACTTGTTCTTTGCTCCAGAATTATGAATAAACCCATCATTTATTTATTTGTCTAACAATCAGCATTCTACCATATTTCATCAATATGAAAACAGGTTCAATGTTTTTAATTGTACACAGTCAGAGACAGCTATTTATTAATATTTTACACATTTGTTACCCATGATGTTAATGGGTTTCATCAATACACTTTGATGCCTTTGGAGGACATTCGTGATCTAGACAGGTGGAAATTAGTTTGACACCTCTGAAGAAGTGACCAAGTTTGTGGTTCAGATATTTTAAGCAATTTATTTAAAGTAAGTTTTAATTTCAAACTAAGCCCTGTAGTCTTTAGAAATAATGGAGCTACAAGTAAATGTATTGTGATCTGTTTTATACATTAGAGGAATAGAAATTTAAAAAAAAAGATTTTATGTATGTTTTTATTAACTTTTGAAAAGTCAAAATAATGAATTGCATTATTTTTAAAATATTGATCACATGTTATCGATTTAGTGAGACGCCAAACAGACATTCATCTGCTTTCGTTGCTGTTCACTTCGCTGTTAGCATTTGAATTTGTTTTTATTGTTAGTTTATTATCTAGACAAAAGTCTGATAATTTTTTATCACCCAGTTTTGGGTGATCATCCAACAGCTGCTTATATACTTTAGCTGTGATGTTAAATAAAGGCACTATTATGCATGAGTGAGGTCCTTTACCATTAAGCCAAGTTTCTCTAACCACTCATAAACATGAAAATAGTTCATGTGTATCCATGCTGGTACCAATGTCTATTTCTGTATCAGTTGTGGTCCTGACCTCAGTTCCTTCTCCTTCAAACCAACACTGTGTATGAGTCACAATCTTTTGGCCATTTATAAATCTGCTACTGAGACGGGTCCCAATAAATCGCTGCTCTCAGAACATTCACATTAATTTTATATACCGAGGCCTCATTAACCTGCAATTTATTTATTTATTTTTTTACTCATTTCAAGATGTACCTAGGTTTTAAAAAAGATATTTACCACATTTCAGTTTCAGTAAAAGACTTTTCCCCATAAACTTGTATTAAATCTTTTTCTTAGCGTTTGATAATTGTGCATGAGTCAGGCCTTCTGGTGTGCTAACTGGATTTTTTTTTCTTTCCAATTCTGCCTCAGGTCTTGGACATTTAGTGGACCAGAAAGCTGACAGATGATGCCCATGAATGATGGATGACGTCTTCTTGGTGCCAGTTGAATGCATTATAAGGCAAGGATAGGGTAATTCCAGTTTTCCCAGAAACTTAGTGCTGATACTGTCTGAAGAGAAGCTTAGAAGAGCTGCAACGTACAACCACATAGCTGCTCATAAAGAGATGGGGATGCATATTATCTTTTTTTGTGCTACTTTTAAGTTTCAATATAAAATTTTTAAAAAGTGCGAGACTTAATTTAAGTAGGTTTTTCAGCACAAAGTTTTAGACAAAATTATATTTTATTACTGTGGCATAATTTAAGAATGTAAAAAAAGACCAATACAATCGCAAGTGTATTGGCCTGTTCAGGCTTTAGCAGATTTTCTTAAGCAAATTTTGATCTCAAATATTCACAATCAGCTGTGATCACTAAGCCCCAAAATACCAGGGGTCTCCTGAGGTTAAAGGTCTCATCTGTCCAGAGCACCCCGTATTCTAGATGTTTGTTGCTAAAAGAAATATCTGAGCAAAATAGAGTCCCACAAATATGCGAGCAACATTTTGTTCTGTTTGAATTAAGTGTCTCCTGTTGTCACAGTAACAGCCAAGCTGTATAGACCCAACGTTGTGCCTGTGTGTGTGTGTGTGTGTGTGTGTATGCAGATCATACACATATATTATTATGCTGGTGTGCGCCTCTGTCCCTACTGTAGTATGTAGGTCACCAGTATATTCCTGATGAAGTGTAGTCCTCTGGAGAACCCTACAGAGTCTAAATTAGATACTATTATCTCTCTGTGTGGGTGTATGTGAGAGAAAGGGAGAGAGAAAGTGAAAGAGATAGAGATAGACAGCGTTATCAGACAAGAGTGCCACAGGCATGTGTTTTCATTTTTGTGCACATACATGCTTTCACATGTGTATTTTGATTATGCATGTCCATTTATGTGTGTAGGTGTATGAAATTGCAGGCTATTTCAAATATAATGCAGCAAAATGACACAGTCATCATCAGGCTGGTTTGCTGGTCCTTCCTGTTATGACTGACCTGTAAATGTAAATGTCAGTCTGTGATTTTTGACGACTCTAAAGTTGTAAAATATGTCCTTTTTGCAACAGATAGCTTGCAAACAGGTAAAAACTTTGACCTAAAAAAACAAAAACACACACGATCATAGTGACTTTTACATTTCAGGATGACTTTGGAAAAGTTTTCTGTAAGTAAAATAAGCAGGTTTGTTCTGGTAAAGCACTGAATATAGTCAGTGTTTGTACCATTTGCTTTAGTTTCAGCATCCAAGGCAGTATCCATTATTGCTTATGTGGCAAAATTCACATTTAAACATGTCCTCATGTGATAAACTCAGTTCTTGTCACTGTTCTGTCATCAGACCAAATACACTAAAACCAGATTACATTTTTGTCTCTGCGGTTTTGGAAACTGAATTTTAAATTTTTAAATTTTTTTACCTTTTTGTGAAATTGCACTTTAAATGTACACCTTCTTATCCATTTATATTGTTGGTGCAGATTTGTTCGCAAAATCAAAATCACCACTCTGTTTTATGCAACCTCCTTCAGCAAAATGTCACCGGCTATACCAACTGATCCGGGACAGTTTTCTGAGACACTGCACAGCCCATAATCCTCTCTTCATTTCAAAATGTCTACATCTCTAGTCAGTCTACTGTCTGTTAAGTCACAGGGACAATACCACATACGGCCAATCTGTCAAACCAATTTGGAAATTTTTCCAGAGCTAAGCCCCAAAAGTTATATCCAACCTGAGAGGAATGAATGGGAGTGAGAATGTCTGCCTTTGAAAGGCTTCATGCTTTGACCAAATCATATGCTGTCACTCCTATGCCTTAGAAGGCCTGCACTTTTCATCAAAGCCCTTGATGGCTACCTTTCACAGCGCTGTCGAATACACCCTGTGAGCATCCCTCCCTCTTTTCCTCCCATCCCCTCCCAAATCTCTTTCTTCTTCCCTCCGATGTCTACTACCCCTTTTCACTGCCCCCCCCCAATCTTCCATTCCCCTTGTCTTTAATCCCTCTATCCGTCTCTCCTTCCCCTCCTCAATCAGACCCTCAAATCCCTCCAGTTTTTTTCTTCTTTTTCCCTCTGTGTCTGTGTGACTTCAGTTCTGTCAAGGTAGATGAAACAAGAGAAATTCAAATTCATCACAGTCATAACCTGCCATAATAATCAGCCCCTCTCATTCCTCCCTTGTGGTGGCAGGCCAATGTTGCTGGCCCCTTTTTTTTAGGGAGGTGGTTTATTTGCATATTTGTTTCCCCTTTGTTTCTTTTGATGAATTATTTACCATAGAGAAAAATGACAGTGGAGATCAGTGATGATTGCCGTCACGGGTGTCGCTCTTTGTAATTCTCCTTTTTTGCTGATTTTCAATCAACTTTTTTCATGCAGACTACAGATGAGGAACAATGAGAACAAAAGTTACACATATTTTAGCATTTCTGCTGGAATCTTCCACTGTCTACAGTGAATGCAGCTTCCATTGTTGTCATAATGATTACAGAGTTGGCAAAAGCAGGAAAAAAACACACAAAATGTGCTCTCACACCTCCTACACAAAGGACAAGTTGGACAAAAACAAACACATCCTGTTCTTGATTACCTAACTACTAAAGATGCCTAATTGTAAGGAAATATGCTACTAATAATAGTTTACCAAAGACATTCATTCTTAGTTAAGTGCAAACTGAGCTAAACTGAGCTGGTGGAAGCTGAAGCATCAGACCACACATGTCAGTGCAACAAAATAGGATCTTTAGCAGAGTAATCACAGTAAGTTGTATCCTCATAAATGCCTTGACTGTAAGCCTCAGTGGCAGTGTTCACAGTGTTTTTCAAGGATATGCGCCACACATTTTCAAACACACACGCACGCAGACATACACCGCCATCCTGTCCCTGTATTGCCCTATCCAAGAATAACAATGCATAATTCATGTCTGAAAGTCTCGTCTGCAGACAAAAGTTGCCGTTTGCATTTATTATTTATTGAAAACAGCTCGCATGATGAATCCTTTAACAAACAGACTAAGCGCTGCACCTATTTCTTCCTCTCGTGCTGTTTGTGATTTGGTATAGATTTTTCTTCTTTTTTTGTTGTGCATGGGCTCATTAGCTGAAATTGGGATGTGAGATGAAGAGAGAAATGGCAAGGGGAAAGAAAATACGGAAAGGTGCTGGAGAGACGGGTGGTTTGAAGAGGGAAATTGGGCCAAAGAATTAATAGATCAGTTTTTAAAAGGTATGGATGAATGAGGGACTTGACTTATTAAGCAACCTAATTAATTTAACAGTGATATTTTTTTTGGGCGCACAGTTTTATTTTACACTTTAGGACTTCTCTGCAAAAGTCTGCTGAAGTGTCAGTAACAGATTTGTAGTCTTTCTATCTTCTTGTAGTGCCGGACACACTCTAAGATAAAATTGCTATGTTTCTTCTGAACAGTTTCAATAAGGATGTAAGACCGACGGAGCATTTGCGTTTGACCAAGAGTTCATGATTTAATTTTTTTTTTCTTTTTCAAATCCGCCAATTAGCAACTTATCACTCACATAGAATAAGTTTAACATTATTCTGGTGATGCGTTTTTTATATTTAGAACTTTCTTTAATGGGTAAAGAGACAACAATGTTATTGTTTCTGTTGGACAAATTTAAAAATCCAATTTGGAATAGCAGTGATTAAACAGTTGATGCAATATGATAAGAAATTAAATAGTCACAGCAGGATGAAAACTGGCAGTCCACACATGAGCAGGAAAAGAATGTATTTGTAACGGCTGCTTTGGGAAAAAATAATGAATCACATAGATTTAGGAAATTGGGAGATTTTTGCTCAGCAATGTACCTGATGCTCTGTGCATGCCTGTCCATATTTTTTGGTAAATCTATCCTGTCCTGAGGAACACAATTTTCTCTAGTTTTGTGAGCATATGGGAAACATTAAAACCAGATTTTCTTAAGGAGAAATAGTTGTAAGAGGTGTAGAACGAGCACAAACATATTGATGATTCCATAAAATTCATAAGAAGTTAAGCAAGTACTTTACTAGACGTGGAATGCAGCTGGGAGTTGTAGAAGTAACTCCAGACACACTTAATCCACCTTTTAACTCTGATTCACCTCCATTAAATGGTTAGATTTTTGTTTATTTTCTGTGGTGTCAGAAGATACTCTGGTGGTATCAATGCAAATATGTCTTAAATCTCAGATTTTGCTATGGTTTGTATCTAAGGAGATACAAGCATAAAACTTCTCACCAATGCTTATGATTAGATGCTTATCCATTCCAACAGTATCCATTGCCTTAGCAATAGTTGTTGGATAACCAGTGTTGCATAGTGACCAAGCACTGAAAATAACGTTTGAAACCTGATTTTATCTATTTAAATATTATCAACCCAGCTGGTTGCCTCATTATGGTTTTGTTCCCCTTTAGGTACAAGATAATACAGAATGGATACAAAATGTCCAGGGCCATATAGTTTAATCAGCTTCAAAGTGATAAATCTGTTGATCATATGGAATTGGTCAAGGAGCAAAAGGATCAGCTATTACGCCTGTCATCTTCTATACAGTATAATAAAGAGTTGGCAACTATAGCTAATTTTAAAATTAGTGTCATTCAGTAACCAATAACATGTGCAAGACATTTAAATGTTTGCCAATTGTGCTAATTCAAAAATGTAGGACTTTAGTGTCTTGGATAAAATTGTGTTTTTAAATACTCAGAAATAAAAAGCACACCCAAAAAGTAATCATATCCCTTTGTAATCTTCCTTGTTAGTAGTTTGTTGATCAACAAAAAAAAAAAAAAAAAAAAAAAAGAAAAACAACAAAGAGGAAATGCTATGCAAATTGCTTAGAAAGCAGAAATCAACCAGTACTGTCATTGACTGAAATCTTATGGACCAAAATCTTGTTAATAAAAATAACAAATGTGAAGCAACTTGTAACAAAGTGTGCTGTTGTAAACTTGAAATCACAAACTTGTCTCCACTCAGGGGCCACTTTTTAATGATTAACCGGTTCCTCTGTTACAGGCCCCTGTCATTGTGGCCCACGTTGGCAGAAGACCACCTCACAGGGATTTTCCTCTTCACCAGGTAACCACAAAGAGGAAAAGAATCACATTATCCACATGTACAGTGCCCTCATCCGCCCACACACGTAAGCCCTCTGCACAACACAGCGCTGACCACCACCAAGGCAGGAAACACAGAAACGCACACACACGCATAGCATATTATCTTTATGAGGTGTTATACATCGGTGACCACCAACACAGGGTCTCAGTGTTCCCTAATCCACACTGTGTCTGAAAGGACCGCTCCATGCAGTTGAGGGATTACATTGTCGGATTAATGGGAGTTTTAATTTGAATCATTGTTGGAACTCTTGGCTGTAAGAATAGGTGGGGAAATAATACCAGTACTTTCTGAATGAAATTAAATGTGAAATGCCTTCAACTTTCATCTTTTATTTTAGAAATAAACCAGAAAAAAGTTAACTTTGTAAGATCAGACACTTTTATTTAGTTTTGTCTAGTAGATATTGTCTAGTGAGACGTAAATCTGAAATTACAAGACATATATTTGGCAAGAAGTTAAAAGGCTATCGTTGTTCATATATTATACACAAAAAGAGCCATAGCTTTTAAAAGCTATAAGACAATCTATTCTGGTGACCTGGGACCTGTCCAGGGTGACCCCGTCTCCCGCTCGGAACATTAGCTGGAGATGGGCACCAGCACCTCCCGACCCCACTAAGGGACAAGGGTGTATAGCAAATGGATGGATGGATGGATGGATATTCTGGTGACTTCAGTTAAAAGGAACATGCCAATACATGCATGTTCAAATCTGAGTCATGCTGGTCAGAAATGGAGCACAAATATTTATCACTTGATGAATTCAAATTTTAGCTGGAAACTTTGCTATCATTCATTCTGTTTTGGGTGGACGTTGTGTTATACATGTCTGAGTTTGGCTTCTCCAGTGCAAAATCACCACTGTCTGTTAAGCTGTGGTTTCATTCTCAGCAGCCTGCTGCATTCTTTTCTTCTTCTGTTTTTTCCATACAATTTTCTCAATTTGGGTTATGATGGTGAACATAAATGCCTTCTGCTAAATCCCTTCACACCACTGAAAAGAGACAGTTGGAAAAAGTGATACAAAATGTCCTTCAATTGTTGTATAGCGTCTCACAATCATTTCCATCTGAATGTCAGTTTACAGATTAATTTAAATATTATCCACAGTTTGGCTTAATTCTGGTTTCATTTTAACTGATGCCCTTTAAGGTAGTAAATGGCAGAAACCTGCTATAAAATGACTAAATAATGCATATATACCAGAGACATAGATGCATTATGTCCCCTAAAATGGAACAGAACCATAACTCCAGTCGTCTAAAGAAAACTCTAATTTTATCTTTCTCATGAGGAGAATGCCCAATCAAACATAAAACTGACCAATCTTTTTTTTTTTCTCATTTGGTTCCCAGAGCAGAACTAAATGACTTTCTTAATCTGCTGTTTGTCATTTTAATTTGTCCTTTAAATGAAACACAAAATTCAACATATGTATCAAACAGGAGAATATGAAATGCGCAATCATCCATTTCTTTCCTCCTTTTCTCATTTAAAGCTTGTGGAACAAATGAATTTCATTATTAAGATTAAATGAAAACACTCGTACAATCAGCTTGTGGATAGACTGCTGTTTTACCGGTCTCAAACTGAGAGTCACTGCTGAGTTCCACATGTAGTCCAGACTGCATTTATTTAAAAAATTAAATGGTTTTGTTCTTTTAACTTCACTTGTGGACGGTGCTGGCTTTTAAGTAACAGTTCAAATTGAGTTCAAAATTAATTTAGAGCTAAAGGCAAAATTGTCAGCCTCTGTAATTTTTTTTAAAGATCATTCTGTCTGAAAAGGCCTTCCATTAATATCACTCAGCATAAAGTTGCAGTGAGCATTGGATCATCTGATGATTGCCCATCTGATACTTGTCTGGCACATAGTTTTACTTCACAGCAACGCTGAAACTGAATTATCCATGTCCTTCACACATTTTCACTTATTAGTTCAACTTTTTGACCCTTGCTCTGCATTGTCTATTCACTTTTGTAACCCAGGCAGAATGTTGCCTAAAAGCCCTGATTACAAAGTTTGAAGTATGTGGGTGAAATACATAACATTCTGGCATCACCGTTTAATGTATCTGGTACAGTAGCATGTTGGCGTGTGGGCATATGCGACAAATTTCCATAAATTTAAAGAATATTAGGAAAATGTTTTGTGCAAAAAATCACATCCCCCGGTCAAAAACAGCCAATCAGAGTGAGGGGGAAGGTCTTGCTGCTGTCAGTCAACCTCATGTGTGCGCTGCTAAATTTGCCAACAACAGAGAAGCAACTTACTGTTCCAAGAAAACTGTTTATCTGCCATCATTGGTTTCTATGCTAAGTAGCTTGACTGGCTCTTATTTTCTGTCCTTGTTTTTGTAGTACGTATCATTAAAATTTTTCTAGGTCTTGCTCATATGGTATAAGCATTGTAACTATTGGCCTGCATAGCACAACTCACCTCCTTTGGGTATATAAAAATAGTTCCAGATTTTCATTTGCTCTTTGATGTGATTTGTCTTGTGTTTTATCCAATGTTTACCCCGTTTATTTTCACACAAGCCATGTGTTAGCTTCCTTCTTTGGTTACGCTGCCACAGCTATAGCTTAGTTTTGTAAATCTTTTTTTTTTTCAATATCCACATGCTTCTGGATAGTTGCTACTTTCTGAGTCATTCCGCTTTAATACGATCCTCATTTCCCTTTGACGAGTTTCTCAGACATTCAGAAAAGCATCAGCTATTGTAACTATAGTATGACAGTAATCCAATAAAGAAAAAAGGTTATCATTTGGACGGCGCTGTGAGCTACACAATTTGTTACTTTCTCTAGAGGAGTGATTAGAGGTCATGTTTAAAAACCACTGCTGTGCATATATGTCCATTGAAGTGAATTCAGGAATTCACAGCGGCACCAGTTTACCAATGCAAAAACTCTGAAACGCTCCAACTCTGTGAGTCGTCAGGTTCATACAAAGCTGTGCATCTTTGAAAGGGGCTTAAAAAGCAGCCTTGTCAGCAGGAGAGGTCTTCATAACAATGAGCTCACAAGATTCCCAAAAAAGCTAAATCCCCAACAAGCCTCTCAAATAAAAATCTAAGTTCTTCAAAATTATCAACAAATGTTTTGAAAACATGAACTGTAAATGAACCGGGCCACTTCCCTGTTGCAAATTGGCGATTATAATGCAGTCAAAGGCAGCATGATAGACATTATGGGCATGTATAGAGGAGAACTATGTGAAGTCACAGCTCAGACATTTCATTGTTCGGCGTCTCGGTAATGCTAAATCCATTTCTGTGCCAAACAGATTTCAATGTGGAGCAGTGGAATATCTTTTAATACTTCAGTAAATAACCCAAATAACTCAAAACCTTAGAGCTTGGACAACACTTGACATTCAGATCTCCCAGAAATAAAAGGCTGGGAGGGCATGCCAAAGAAAGGCACATTTGGGGAGGACAAAGTGTTTAGCCAAACATTTTATTTAGTGGCTCTATATCATTTAAGAATCCCCATTTGAACTTATCATGTTTGTTGATAGTGCATTTTAATGCTGATTCAAAATGGCATTCTATGTATGTATGCTGAAATCTGATGTAATTGTTTCTAGTATGAAACCCAATGGACGATTTGTAATTAGAAAGTGTAACACTTCAGTGACAGTACAATTACAAGTAAATGTAAATCACTTTAGAAATATGTTTTTGATTTACCAAAATCGGAGTTCAGAAACGTGACAAACATAAGAGGCAGGTTCGTCTTCTAATGAAATACAATCACTTGTATACTTGTTAGACATTAATGGTTTGTGAGATTGTTGTCTCTGGTGTCTTGTCGAAATGAGTGTTTTGTACATCATGCTGTTTTTTTTTTAACAGGACGTGTTTCCAGGACGTGTTAATTTAGCAGCTTGACTGCTGTCTGTCCTAACGCACTACAATTGACCTGATTGGAGTGACCTCAATTATTCGTCTAATACGTCTAATAAACATCTTTGTTAAAATCAGATGCAGGTCTCTATCTCTCTTTCTATTTAGTGATTTTAGATGGCTAGAGACTGGTTGTATCTAAGACTAACAATTTGACTCCTAGTTTTTCATTTAAAATTAAAACTACCTAGACTAAATGGTTCCGTATTAAAAAAAATTTCTGCTTTTCATTTATTTTTTTTCAATGTATTCCCACACACTGCTCTTTCATTATTTTTAAATTAATCACCAGCTTTGCATATCTCTTCTGCTGCTAGTCACATAATTTATTTTTTTCAAGTTGTTACAGAAAGAAAACATCAGCCCAGAGTCTGTTATTCTGGCCCAAGTTGTTTTTGCTTTTTCATTGTTTCAGATCTTTGAACAGGTTTTTCCCCAGACCTGTTAGTTGCCTGAGCCTGTGGACCTGGAATACGCTGTCAGTGTAGTTGTCCATCATACCTGTTTTCAGCACAATGCAGACCATTCAGGATGCATGTTTGCTCTATAGATCTGTGTTGCTGCACAAAGTGGCAGAGTACCTTTTCATAACAGAGCTATCACAAGACTTAATCTGCATTAATTGTAATTAAGCAGTATTGTAAGCAGAAATCGATCTATTATTGCAATATTGAAAAGAAGCAGCCTTTCTTTTTCTACATTTATTATCATTACTAAAAAACATATTTTTTATTTTGATACTAGTTTGTTTTTAAAAGCTGTGATTTATTTAAAATGTATGATTGGATAGTTAGCAACTGTAATGTGCCTTAAATGGCAAAGCATCGCTTCTTCTCCAAAACAGTTTTTCGTGCCAGAACATAGCCAGACTGGAACCAAATATAGTCGCTGAAATAAAATGTTTTAAGCACTGAATTGGGATGTACTTCAAAAATCAGCAAATTGGGGCATCCTTGTTGATATGGAGATGCTTTTGGCAGGGAAAATGGCACGCCTCGAGATTATGCTAAAAAATACACATTTGAAACAAAATCTGATGCTGTAAGGAGGAAATTGGGGCTAAATTGGCACATTTTTCCTGCTTAAGTTAATTGTGAGCTTGCTATTGTGAGGGCGTTGCAGGATGACAGATTGGTGAGGGCTGACACATGTTTTTGGAGGAGTTTAAAATTCAAATGCTCTTCGTGTGTGAATACAGACACCTGGAGTAGGGGGGTTTAGGGGGTATATTCAAGTGTGTCTGTGTCGATGGTGGTTTGCATTTACCCATAACCCTCTCTGTCCCTGACTCTCTTACTGTCTCTGTCTCTCCAATCTTTTGAGCGTCATGTCTACAGAATGATTAAAATTCACCCTGATATGAAAAAAAAATTTAATGTTGCCACATTTAAAAAGAAGAAGTTTCAAATACGAAGGCAGGATTTATATTTGTTTGAGCTCCTGGGTACAGATGATCTCCGAGCTATTAAAAATTCATTCATTGGTAATACCCTCCCACCTACCTCTTCTATCTTCCTGTTCGAGTCTCCCTCAATAGAACTTTCATATTTGCAATAATATGTGCTTCTTTGTGTCAGCTCAGTTCATTTTATTGGCACATGGGTGCGATCCGTCGTCCTTCTCCATCTTTGTTCGTTTTGTTCCTCCTCTCGCTCTGCGTCACCATCCCTTCCTCGCTTCTCCCTCTCAAAATCTGGCATGGAACTGAGACAGAAGAGAGCCTGCTGTTTTTCTGACACACTCTTCCTTTCCCAAATCAAAACCAACTGAGGCGAAATCAGGTTATTACCTTAGCTGTGTTTTTTTTTTTCCTTTCCCCCCTCTTTCCCTCTTGTCTATTCTTCCGTTTTTGCTCAAGGTCTATGAAATCTTACGGTTTGAAAAGAAAGGCCAGCTGCTCGCTGAGACGAGCGGGTGTGAGTTAGATTTGAAAGGATGGCTGCATAAATAAGCCAGAAAAAAAAATACTAAAGTGGGAGATGGATGTTTGACAGGGTGCGTTGCTGAGTGTGTGTGTATATGTGCGTCTTGTTGTATACCTTCACTGAATTCACTACCCTTCACATACAAAGTTGCAACATGTGTGATCACATTTGCCTGGTTACTTACGGTGACACAACATCTGCGTATTTTAAGTTGTTTTCTTCTTCAAACGGAAACAAAAGGAAACCACATTGTTAAACTGTTTATTATGCATGTGTAACTGAAACAACTTTCCTGAGTAACTATTAAGTGCCTATCACATGTTTTAATGGTGTAGGAAGAAAAACTGACTCACGTAAATGAGAATCCACATTTACACCGTAGCAAACACCAGACCTGCCAGTCTGCCATGCATTATTTTGCATTTAAAATCACAGAAAGAGCTGTAGCCAGAGCAAGGGGAAGAGGGTGACCAGCACATACAGAAGCTTGGTTGACAGTACTAAGACCCTCCTCCTGGCTCCGATTGGTTGCTTCTGACTGGGAGCAGTGAATTTGTGCAGATGACTGTGGACAACTGGGAGAAAACAGAGGAGCTTGACTTTTTTCCCACAGATTATCTGTTCCATACTGTCACAACATAGTGGCAGTTTAACAAATATCTACAAAATATAGATTTTCTAGAAAAGTTGCATACGGCAGCTTTGAATTTGTATTTTTAAGCCTAAACATACATGACCTGGAAGGAAACAATGAGACAGCAGTTTATAGTTGAAATATTAGTGCTATTTTTGTAATGCTCACTGACAGGGTGGCATTTTGCAAAGAGATTACAAGTGTGTTGTTTACAAGAAGGAAAAAAAATCTAGTTTTCTACTACTGACTTGCTTGCCCAATCAACATACGTTGGGCACCTCCTTGTGTTGTGCACAGCTTGTGCTATAAGAACCCATGGTTTGACTTAGATTTAAAAGTATTTAACAACTAGTTGACCAAGCCTATGGAGTATTCCTGCTGCGTAGGACTAGATGGACACAAATGGGATAAAGAAGCTTTAGAAAATGGGACATGGCAAAACGTTGAAGGAGAGTAGTCCGAAACATCAAGGCCAATTAGTATGGCAAGTGGACATAAACACTCACATCTAAAGCGAGACAAGAAATTTCAGGGATGGTTGCATCTGACAGAAGATGAGAGGAGATTGGAGGACAGGAGAGCAGGGAAAGGTTGGCACAAAATGCATTAACCTCCGATCAGAGGCAAATATGCAGCTGGTAGAAATGATGGGTAAAATTATTTAAAAAAATCTAAATTGATCAATATTTTAACCTCCAATAAAAATCGATACAAGAAATTTAAAAAAGGAAGTCGCTCAAAGAGCAGTAAAGGAACAAGTCCAGGTTTTCTTGGTTGGGCTTGGTGGGCACAAAGAATTATTGCAGACTGTTTTGATTTTTCTAAGGTAACTATCTGACCTCAGGTTTGTCATGAGGGCCTAAAAATTAAATAATTTCACTGGGTTTAATTGCATCTACATATTAATGGTAATTACCATATGCTATTTGTAATTTTTTCAATGGTGCAATAAAATCTCAAGGGTTAAGATAATATAAAGGCTGGTTTCATTTATTTTTGATTTATAAGATGAAAATGAGTAAAATATTTTGTAAATAATTTTTGATAGTTTCCAGCAAAGGTTTGAACTAGTTTAAATCACCGTGAACAGCACTTGCTTGTATGAAGATATTTAACTTTTCCTTTAGTTTGCCGATAAATTTTCCAAGTAAGAAGTGTGACCTTATTCTACTTTGTGTGGTGCTGGCATGTTTTCCATTTTCTGAGTTTTTTTTTTCTTCTTTTATGCTTTCATTTCCATCCATAATCCATAAGCTTACTGAATTTATTAGTTATTTTAATGTGTAAAGTGGGAATTTGTAGATGGATTGCTAAACAAGGAAGCTTAAATATGTTTCACAACAAGCTGAAGAATTGTAGTGCCTAGGGTTATGGTTAGGGTTAGGGGTTAGGGTTATTTTTTTAGTAAATGGACTGTGAGCTGAATGAAACGCTGTGTTGAAAACTCTAAATTATGTATGAAAAAGAGCCTCCAACAACCCCTGCATCAGGATCAAACCTATTACATTTTTAGTTTGAATGGACACACTATTGATCCACTGCTCTGCCTCTAGATATTCACATGTCAAAAGAAAAAGTCACTTTTATCTGTAGTTCCAAAAGTATTTTAATAAACTGCTGTGTGTGGGTGTCCTTCAAATATCCAGGTGAGCCAAAATCAGATGAAAAAGTCCACATATTTCCCATTTAATAGCAAACACCTTTCAGCTGGAAATAACTCCGTTTGAATCAAATGTTCATTTTGAAAATTTAATTTAGAACCTAAACAAATCCATCCCTGGATTTGATGAAAGAAATGAATTCATGACTTCCACAAAAATCCCGTCAGTTTCTTGGTTCTGGGTAGGGCCTAAACAAGGCCACTGCATTCATCCCAGAAGCCTTAGCTCTCTCACCTGTGCAAATTACTGTGTGTAAACAGACAGGATCACACTAGTTTCATGTGGTTAGCCACTTCCCCAGCTGGGACTGGCTGTGCTCGGGAGAAATAAGCCATTTCCTGTTCACTGAGGGAAAGATATGCCTAACTGTAACACACTGTAATTTTTTCCAGATGGTGGGTGGATTTTATCTTGTTGGAGTTTGTGTAGTGCTCAACGGGACACATGCTCACTAATGCAGAATCTACTAGGCACATGCTTTTATTAACTATACATTAAACTATGCCTAAGGCGTGCTGAAACTCAATAAAATGCCATTTAAAATTATTCCGAAGCAAAAGATGAAAGAAGTAAACGCCACCAAAATGTATTTTCATCTAGTTTTAGGGTATTACATTGCAACCAGAGTTGCGGTGGAATGGCCCAGATCAAAGCATATTTATGTTCAAGAATGGCCCAGTCAAAGCTCAAATCTAAATGCAACTGAAAAGACTTGAGACCTGTTTTCCACAGACACGCTCCATCTCATTTGTTTTGCTTGTGCTTAATTTCCATCTTTAGATATGGAAAGCTGATTTGAATGCTTGGAAAACCTTTCAGATTTTATTTTGTATAAGTATTCCACATTGTTTTTTCTACTTTACAACTAAATGATACTTTGTGTTAGACTATCATGCAGAATGTTCAAATAGTTCAAGGTCTGATTGTGACATAAAAAAATTAAAAGTTTCAAATTGGTGGTAATACTTTTTCAAGGGACTGTAAAAATGGGATGATTATAGTAGCCATGTCTGTGTAGCATATTTCTGACCTTTAAAGATCAACACACTGTCTTATTGCCAGCACGCTTGTCTTTCCCATTTTGAGGACCGTCAAGGAGAAATTGGCCTCTGTGTTGCATCATATTTTTACCCCAGAGGAACATGAACTTACTGTTTACTATGTGATTATTCCCTTGACACTATGATCACTTTAACATTTCAAATTGAAAACATGTCGTTTACATTTATTTTAGGACTGCCACCTGTAGACACCGGTCATGTATCTCACAACAATTGAGGTTTTTAAACAAACTGAACAAATCTCCATATATTTGAGGTATATGGAGATTTTTTTCTTTTTGAGAATATATCGATGAAACAAAAGATTCATTTATTTTAGTGTTTTTACATGCAGTATTTTTAGGGAAACACAGTTGTTGAGGGTACTGTACATCTTTCATGCTTAAAAGAAGCAGCGCTGCAAGGTCATTCAGACCCAGCTCTATTTACCCTGCCTGACCTTGTGTTTGCATGAGTGTGCACATCATGTGTGTTTGTGGGATGAAAAAGCATTCCAGCCAATGTGAGGGCATGTCCAGGCTAATCCCCCGGTCATAACACAGACAGTTGTGTTTCCATGACCTCAACTTCATGCTGTTCAGACATACAGAGCCACACACATTGCATAGAGACACACACTTTTTTTTTCTTTGCTTTTTTGACTTTTTTTTTATTTTCCCTGCCAGTTGTCACTTCTTGCTGATGCACCTTTCTCTGAGTTGCAGCATTTGTCAATTACTGTTAAGTTTATTATTTACCCGTTGAGGGAAAAGTGAATGTTCTGTAATACCGCAGGATTTCTGTAATCTCCAGAACAATTATGTCAATTACCTGCATTAAAATACTTTCCAGAGACGGCTTTCTTGGCTAATAACAGTCCAATGAAGTGACAAGTAAGCAATTAATCTCACTGTAATTGCTCAGTAGGTAAAGCCAATCCGTCACAATTAGCCCTCTCCCTGCTTTATTCCTTGCTGTCAGCATGCATTCTCTATTCAGAAAACTCACTCACCACTTGTCAATCAAATATAAATTTACCCTTTCTCTCCTCAAGGGACAGAGTTGAGTTCCATTGTGTTGACATCATGGTGATGCAGCTGGTGAGCACATATGACTTCTACCATGACATAGAGAGCTGCTTTACAGTAAAAGTTGATTCCTGGAAATTATAAGGTAGAGGGCTCTGGTGGATGAGTGCAAAGTAAATATAAATGATGTTTCCAGAGCCGATCTAAAGTTTAATCTTTCCAAGCACTGGGCTGAATGTTAACAATATAAAACTTGTGCTTGCAGCTGATGTCAAGATTCAGAGAGGCAAACCCTGGTTTTGTGTTCCAGGCTGTATATGATACTCTATACTGCCAGATCACTTTGCCACATGTAAGAGTCTGCCTTTGAACTGACAGCTCTACAAACTCAAAAGCTATGATACGTCGTGTGTGATTTACGGTGTGTGCAGCTTTCTGCTTCTGGCACAGAGCCTTTTACCCATCGACAGAGAAAACACAGTGAAATAAAGCAAAATGCCAAACAGCTGCTCCATAACAAGAAAAAAAATATCTAAATCAGCTTTTGCATCTTGTATTGGAAATGTCTTCTTCCTCTTTGCTTCTTTGTGTTGTGTGGTTTTAACAAGACTCAAAGCACCTCATCTGCAGACCAAAAATGTCTTCCTATACTTGTCAGCATACCATGGATTTTCTATCTTCCCTTGTGATGGTAGGAAATGAAGGTAGATAATGTTCAATTGAGCATTTAAAGGATTGTTGGCTTTTTGTAACATCTTTTCTTGACGTGGTGGTGGCAATGTTATGATATGCTTCTTTTTCCAGAGGAGGTCAGAGATGACAGGAAAAAGAAAGAGGCCAAATACAGTGCAAGCTTGGTTAAAAAAAAAAAAGTAAAATGATGTTTTTTTTCCATAATAATGTTTTTTATAATAGCTGGTACAGGTCTATCATTCTTCAATTTTTAGGTTTTTGTGGGCTTTGTGAAAAGTCAAGATTAAAACCGGACAAACAAAGCTTGTCAACAATGTGAAGATAGTGATTCTCTCTTACTTACATTTATAACGATACATTTTCTGTTCAACTCTTTGATCAATGTCAAATCCCCCTCAAATTTCACACATTTTGTTAATATTTTAATCAGGGCTGTTTCATTTTGCCATAAGCACAATTCAGCAAAGCCTCTGTGTATGTGCTTCAGCTAAAGTGTCAACAGAAACTTTATTTAACAAAGTTTACTAATAAGTTATGCCACTGTAAAACACTGTAAAATGTGTAAAATAAAACCTTTCGCATACTAAGCTGACCTTTGTAATTATCCTACTATGCATTATAAGTTTTCAATATGTCTCTGTTCAGTTATGAATATGTATGGATTATTGTATAAAAAAAGTTTCCACAGTCCATAAACACGCCCACATCCCCTTCCCTCAAACAAAAAATCTCAAAATGACTCTTTGTGCAGGATTTTAAGTCTTTTTATTGTGAAACCACTTAAAACGAGTGCCTTCCACTGATATGACCACTGACATCAACCAAGTACAGATTAAAACCACTGTTAAGTTGTAGTTTTATTTCGTAGCTTTAACACAAACAATAAAGAGCTTAAAAGCGGCATTCCTTAAATGCGGCACTGTTATGAACTTGATGCACAACATTGCATTAAGTCGTGCATCGAGTTGCACAACTTCATGCATGAAGCATGTTGATGCATAAAGTCGTGCATTGATTACTTGATTATTTCAGGCAATAATTTCAAATATTGCCTGAAAATACAGTCTTTTTTCTCTCTGCAATGCTTAATTGTTCCTCAGCTGATTCCCCTTTTTTTCACTTGTGTTCCCACCACTAATTAAGGCTGGAATTTGACTGTTGATGACTTTACTGCAGGATCAGAACACACCCAGCCATTATAAAAAACCCAGGGACCCATAATGTGGTGTTGACTTGGCAGCTAAAAACCAAGGGGTGGAGAAACTGAAGGGGGGAGCAGAGCTGCTGACTGTTTCTCTTGGTAGCTCAGAATTTTTCCCTATGGCTCCTTTCCTCATTTTGCTTGTCATGAGATGTTTTCTCTCTCTCCTTCTTTGAAAATGTTTTTTGTTTGTTTCCTTTTCTCGCTGGCATTTTTTTTCAGCTCTTTGTCTTTTCTTTTGACCTCTTGTCTCACCTCCTTCTTTTACACCCAGTTCTCACACAAAGCTTGTATTCTGCCTCCTTTCCCTCTTGCCACAAAAGGACCTAATATGAACTTTTGACAGGAACCAAGATCTTTGTTTTATTGCCAGTGTTTCTGTGAATGCCCTCATAAATCTAATGCTATAATGCTTTTGAGACGCCCTCCAGTCATTGCAACCGAACACACACACATACACACGCAGGCATATGCTCTCCTTCTAATTCCAACCCCACCACTTTTTCTCACTTTTCTTCACTTAACCCCAAACACATTCGCAATTGTACACATAGATGTGTGAATGTGGGCTTTTAGGTTGTTTGTGTTCACATCAGATGCAGCCGCCTCAATGTTTGTTTGCAGTTTTCACTGGCTCCAGTCCACTCCAGCGAGCCCATGAGAATTTGCGTATCAGCATCTTCTCAAAAGGCTCTTGGGTGTTGCAGTGCTAAATAGAGCACAAAAAAGAAAGTGAACCTGACTGCAGTAACTTTATGTTAACAAAGATTTTCTGATGTTACATCTGCTCTAGATTTTTTGATTTTGTTGGCAAAAATATTTTTTAAAAAAGTTATATAATTTAAGAGAGCAGAATGAATGAGCTGAAGACCAAATTTAATGTTTATATTGTTCTATTTTACATGTATTTTGTCATGCTACCACAGCAAAATTTATAACTTTATATAATCTGCTGGGAGTGTACATGACAGATCAATACAGAGGGATGCACATTTGTAAAGGGGAAATGATAGTCTTAAGATTTTTTTACAGATAAAAAATGTGAAAAGTATGATGGACTGGTGTATTTGGCATCCTTTATTCTGATACTCCTAAAGAAAAATGATAGAAACGGCAGTTATTGACAAATATATAATACTGGAAAATATTTTAGCTGTTATTTTGCAAACAGCAAGAAAAGAAAATTAGTATCTAAATGTGAAAAGAAAGCAGAGATATAACTAAAGTTGTACTTGCAGAAAATTGTGATTGACTTAGGAAAGATGAGTACAAATACACACAATGATTTTCAATTTTTAAACAGTGAACAATAGCTGTCTATCCATGTCACAATTACACACAAATTTTATTTGATCCATGATTTAAAATATAGATACAATACAGTGAAGTTGGCGGTTGTAAGATAATATAGAAAAAAGTTTAAAGCATGTAGATACTTTTGTAAGGCACTGCACACATTTCATCATCTTAAGTTCAGGTTCAACTTTATTCACATGTACGTTGCTACTGACAAGCACATTGCTGCCGGCCATATGATGCACAGTGTTGGTAGCTACAATCAAAATTTGAAGCATGTGCCGTCTGGGTGCGCTGCAGATACTCTGCTACTGCAGTGTTGTCAAATTGAAAAGTACCTTGGCCACAAATGAGGTGCATTTCAGCAATAACAGGTGGAGTTTTTATGGTCAGTGTCGTCATTCGGCCTGCACACATGCGCACGCACACCTAGCAAGGGAAACAGTTGTGCACATGACATTTGCTTGACCTAAAAGGGAGCATTATTGTTGCAGGGGACTTTACATAAATAAAACATACACAGTGCTGGAAAGGTACGGTGACCCTTATTCATCTCAGAGGCACAGCATTTATCACTGGACTTGACTTTAATAAAGTTTTGGCGTTTTGTCACATGCATGTTGTTCAAAGGAGAAATAAACTTTTCTTGTGGCACAGGGTGAGCTTTCGTTTTTAACCTGAGAGCAGAAACACAAACCTGTGCATGTAATCTGAGAATGTAAACACGCTTCTCTTTCTTTCAGGTGTGGCAGACTGAGATTCAGTGGCAACATCTACATAGGAGTTGATGGTAAGTTATGATTTTGCTTTATTTTCTTATTGTCAGATATTTATTCACATAACATATTCTGTTGCTTTGTTCTTTCTTTTTCATTTCACTTTATCCCCTTTCTGCCATATTTTCTTTTAGCCCTTGTCCTTATCACTCATTGCTTCTGCACGCTCTCAGATAATCGCATAAATAATGTACATCACGTTAATCCTCAACTTGCCTCTTGCTTCTCTTGTTCTCTGCCTCTTTTCTCTCTCAGGTTGGGAAGATTTTTCTCAACCTCGTCACCTCTCCTTCCCCCCGTCTCTTCCTGTTGCTGTGCCTCGGGTTAAGCTCTTTCTATCTGTCTGTCTCCTCCTTTCTCTCTAATTACACTGTTCTCAGCTCCAACTCTGTACCTTCCCATGGGTTTGTATGTCACTAAGTAAAGACTAACTGAATGCCCTTTCTGTGTTTTGCAATGTGGGAAATTTTGTATGTATTAAATGAACCTGTGTGTTTGCATGTTTGTTGTGCGTGTGTTTATCATATTGTCCTGCATTTTTAAAATAAAATGATAAATTATTGATATTTCTTCATCTTTCTATTGCTAACAATGATGCTGGAAAAATAGCACATTGACACCACTGTTTCTGACTATATGCATTATGCTCAAATGTCTATACATTGACCCAATTTTAGAGGTAATTGCTAATATATGTAGTGATAAAAAAAAATTCCTCACCTCAACAAGTCAAATGCTTGACATTTTTATTATGAATTTAGTTAATGATCTCTTGAGGGCACTCATAGATGGTGTACTGAGACAGTGTACAAAGTATAATTAGCATTTGCTCTACTGATCATTATGTAAACGCAAACAAAAATACAAAGACACAATACAAACTTGAGCTCATCATAATGTGTTTTTCATAAATGTTAAATGTTTTTCCTTCACATTTATATCACTGTGGGAGATTTTGTCACAATAACACAAAACTCAAACCCAATGTTTCCATATTGTCATTGCAAAAAAATGTTTTCTATGGACAGATTTCAAGTGTCCACAGAAAAAAATATAAAGCTTTACTTCACAGATGTTTTTTTTCTGACAATACAGACTTAAAATCCTAAAAAAGAAATTGGAATTCAATTAGTTTTCATTCTTTTGTACCTTCCATCTTGTCTTGTGGTTGGATTTTCTCATGTATAGCAATTACATGTTGAAAGCTAGAAAGAAAAAAAACTTTGGTCACATAAAATAAATATATATCAAAACATTACACAAGGCTATTTTCATAGTAAAATGGGAGGAAAGAAGTATTACCTTTGGCACTGTTAACTAATTTCGTTTTGCCCATTCAGTTTTCATTGTTCAAAGCTTTGGTTGATCTCCAACAGCACTACTAATCTAACTTCAAAGGGGTTCCAGTCATGTTACGGCACTTTTTCAAAACTGTGATAAGGAAAATGCTCTCATGCTTAATGCTTTCTGCTCTGTCCCTCTGGTCAAAACTCATAAATACTTTGGGACATTTGTTCACTGCCAATTAAAATTGGAATTGGCCTCATTTTTCACTGTCAGCCACTTCCTTTGCAAAAGCAAATAAATGCATAGACCACCCTCAGACAAAGACAGAAGCGGCAAGACATCGAAAGACACAACCAGGGTGTTTTTGTTAACATCAACTGCAATTAGAAAAGATTGTCCTTCTGACAATCAAACTCTGACTGAAACTGCTGTTTGTCTAAAAGGGATTATGATTCATCACAGGCTTCCCTGTCACTTGTATGACACATGCCATGCAGGCTACTTCTTGTTGTCCAGGAAGAACTTGTGAAATTACCTTCTTCTGTGAATCACAAGGGTTCTGGTGCCTTTGAGACAATGTTTTGACAGAGAAGAGCAGAAAGATTTCATTATGAAGTTATCAGTCTTTGAGATATAAAGGTATCAGTCTGAACTGAGAAAACAATGTCTTATCTTGAAGCCTTATGAATAGACACATTTAAAACAGTGTTTAGATTAATTTATTTACAATGTAACTAATTAAGTAGGGAATTATCTACTTTGCAGTCATGTTCAAATTTCTCTTATGATTTTTAATACATGATATTGTGCACTAGAAATTATTTTTATGATGAAGTAAAATGGCCACATAGATTACTATTGACTATGACTAAGCTGACCGAACGTGGTTTATGTAAAAAAAACAAAAACACCAACATCGTTAGGTGTTCGTGTTCATTGTTATTGTCTATGCTTCATTCTTTTTGAATTATTTAATTTGTGTTGCATTGAAAATTAGTTTCATCAGTGCATAGAGTTATGTTAAACAGACAAAAAGTAGGTTATTTTACTTCTAAGTATATAAGTAAAAGAAAAAAAGTTACAATTTAATATTTTTCTAAACACTCACTGTACATACCATAACACAGTTAGATTTGTTGGAAAGTTTTTTTTTTGTTTGTTTGTTTTTACTTTTGTGAGGATTTTTCAGCTGTGTGTCCTTTGACATTAATTCCCCAATTAATTTTAGAAATCTGCTTTGTCAGACACCAGAGTTGAAACTAAATTAAAAACAACATTCTGAGTTTGTCACCAAACCTTTACTTGTTGATGGATAGACGATTCAAATGGCTTAGAAAATTTTCCAATTAAGTTTCATATTAGGCAATATCCATGTTGGACGGGGCAGGACCTGTACTTTTTCAAATTACACAATACGCCTATTTTCACAATTTAACTGACAGTTTTCTACTTTGCCAAATATGACACAAATCCTAACTCATGACACAATGAGTGATGGGTTCCTAGTTCAGATTCATGTAAAACGACAGGTTGAGCTCGACTATGAGAGTCTCTTCCATGTGGAGGCTTACATATTTCACTATTGCTTATTTTTTAAGAATGGTAGTCTCAAAGTGTGTATGTAAAAAGTGCCGCCTTTATAAATGCAGTAATTGTCTTAAGTTTAAAATAGATTGCAACAATAAGCATCTATGAACTTATGAAGCGATACTTCTGGTGAAAGAGCAAAGCAGCCGATCTGTCATGTTCTGTGTCAGCCATGTTTGGCATTTATTCTAGTGTTACTTCATAAGATGTGAAATTAGGAGCACTTATTACTAAAGTAATGTGACTCTCATTTCATGTTCAAAATACATGAATACCTATATCTACTACTCTGGTATTTATAAAGTGCAGAAAAAATGTAATTCCTTACAGATTTTGTGTATGTTTTAGCAATGTCTTTGACATCCTCTCCTGGTTCATGCATATCAAAGTAATTTTTATCTGTTCAAAAATTTAGTTTTAAATTAGGGAACAATGTGTCCCTTTCTGAGACGTTGTATTCTCAAACACGTTCTATGTAATGGATTTTGTGTTTTTAAAGAGACTGACCAGTGAAATTAAACTTGGTACAGAATACATAAAGCATGGCTTGTACCTGCCCCTCTGCAATATTCTGTAGCACAACCTTAAAAAAGTGTCAACAAAATGAAACAGCGAGGACTCTCATCTATCACTGAGCTCTGTTTGGGAACAATAAGGTTTCTCATGCTGCTACAGTTAAAACCAAAAGGTGGAAATATTTTAATCAAAACTCACTCTGCACAAAACTGGAGAAAAATCAGTTAATGTCCAAATTCAGCTAACTGCAGCATTTAATGAGCCTAACCAGCGTACATTGTGTAAGATGTAAGTCTGAGGAATTTCTGTTCATGAGACACGATTACCTCGCTTTGCATTCTTCATTCAGATACAGTCATTATTCTAGGTTGCTTAAAAACATATTATAACAACTCTAAGCTACTTTATACATATATGGACACAGTTGTATTAAACAGCTCTACATATGACATTAGTTTCAATTTATTACATTTTTATAATCTATCTGCACAGGCATTGGCTTTGCCAGCTTCATACCACTTTATTCACTGGAAAAAACAAAACAAATAAAACAAAACTAAGGTTTCCACTTAAATTTTAGAATATAATAAAACCAAATTAAATTTAAAAATCAAAACTATTTTAATTTTTTTGATTGAAGCATACCCAAATAAGTCCAATCTGAGACTTCAACACTGGTATAAATTCTGGGCAGTAAATTTTGTGCATCATTTCACCAAGTCAGTGTAAATAGCCTTGATCAGGGACAGCTGATCTTTACTCATTAACTTGTATGTAGTTGCTCATCATGTTGACATGGCCTGTTGGGCTGCTGTTTTCTTTGCGGCAGGTAACCACACAGCCGCAAAGTCTTTATGAAGACATGTACACGGGTGATGTGCATCATGCTTAGAGGTTGGTCAGTGATCCCTGGTAAACAGAAACTCTGCTCGACCTTATGTTCTCGAACAAAACCTGTCAGAGTAAAAGTACAAGCCATTTATCAAACAGTTGTGGAGCAAGCAAAAAATAACATGAACTAGCTGTCTTCTTATCACACTTAAAAGCGCAGTGCTTCACTGTGTTTCCACGGCTAATCATTCAGAGTTGACATCTCTTTGTTACTGACAGCCACGTGCATACCCTCCCACCCCTTCGCTCCCCTTCAGCCTCTCTGTTTTGCCTGAAACTGAAATTGTGACGACATTCTTGTCCTGACACTTTGAGAACATTAGCAACAAAAGCAACTGTTTGGACAGCAAGTACAAGAACAGGTACAGCTTGAAATGTTCCCCACAGAGACAGAGGCCTTTGCAGTCACAGATGGCTCTGTGCTTTACATTTAATCATAGAAAAATTATGAAAATTAACTTCCACTGTTAATTTTTAAAGATTTCTCAAACGCAGCATATCGACAAGCCATGACATTGGAGTTGGTTCCTATATGTGGACAATAAGCATTTTAGGGATGATAAAAGCATATAACATGTCATGACTTTCGCTCTTTCTCTTTCACCTCACTGCTGCACTGTGTGTTTTTATAATTTAACAAGCCTGTGTGTGGCGATTCACACAGACTGTTGGCTCAATGCTTGCTTAGCAGTCTGTGCCAAGCATATGCATGAGCAGCTTTGTATGTGTTTGTATGCATTCATGTCGACGCTTGCTTTGCAAGATTTGCCTCTCTGTTTGCGACTGTGTATCTGTGCCTCCTGTATGTGGCTGCACGACCTGATTATGAGTCGGTCGTATATATCCTCATGCACTGGGCGAGGGCTGTGAATTTTGACTCGGTGGCTTTTTTTTTTTTCTTGTTGGTGTGTTGCGTGACCTCATTAACCAGGTGTTTACCCCTAACAACAGGAAACCAATGTCAGTGACTGTCTGCCGGCAAACATTGCCTGAAGGAAAGAGAGACGAGGCAGGGAGAAAGGGAGACACAGACGTGGAGGAATAATGGGACGACACAACATCCGTCTTTTTGTCTGCAGTCTTGGAAGTGTTTGATGTTTGCCCACACCTGTGTGAAATCTTTCTGATCTGGGTGTGTAGGAATATATAATGTATAATTGGGGATAAATTACTGTTTTAGGTGTTTGTAATTGGACATAAAAAAAACAGTTATTCTCTGAGCAAATGACAATATTACTTTCTCGCTAAGAAAGCAAGCATCAATTTAGGATATTTAGAAAGGATGTTAAAGACATTCAGTGAGATTCAGCAACATCTTAGTGGTTGTGTATTTGTCCACTGTGTTATTATTTTTACAAAAATCACAGATCCAAAAAATATTTTGCACCTCAGATTAGAAATGCTGCAGTGGAAATTTGTAAATTTAGATTTGAACTAAGTTTGGTGTATGATGATCCAACATACTTTAGTTTAAGTTTAAAATGGCAACTTCAGTGGTTATTCAAACTCCTCTTCATACCTCTCAATATGAAGGGAGGCCTCAGACAGCAGTCCCTCATAGCTGCTGACAGAGTAGATGCCACCCCACCCTTTGTATTCATAGATGAAAATAATAATTTGTGTGCATAAAATTTTCTTTCTGTAATATTTTTAATGTACTAATTAAATTGGCTTTGCTTCACAGATTCAGTCAAGTACTTACATTGTCCTCGGTTTGTGTTCTTTGTGTCATAAACTATCATGTATAAAGTAATCTATGGTTGAAAATCTTGTTGTGCTACTATGCCTTGTTTTGAACTTCTGTCATCCATATAGATAAAAACCACATGAGAACTAAAAACACAAACTTTATTCACTGTATTAAACCATTTTTAAACCATGTCTGCAGCGCTCACGCTTGGATAAAAGAGGGATGGATATGTGACATAAAAAAAAAGATTCAAAATAAATTTATTTGTAGTTTTTAACCTAAGTTAGAATGATTTTACTCATGTTTTGAATCGCCCATATTAGTCTTTTCTCCTTCAGCATCCATTCCATGTATATGTACACATTATTTTGCAAATAAGGTAATGAACACTTTGTTTGACCAAAGTGACCCAGTCAATTAAGTTTAACATGTCTTGTCCTTGTTTTCTGACTGGCAAGGAAAAGACCTACAGCTTTACTTTCACAAGTGGAGCATTACAGCTTTCCCTATATATGTGACTAAATGGCTTTTTTCCGTACGAAGGCAGTGATGACTGTATACCCAGATATACACAGAAACTTCCCAATGTACAAGAGTGTCACAGAGTACACTGACAGTCTGACATCAATGGTTATTTATGCTCAAAACAGGTTCAAGCCGGAGGACAACTTATACTCTTTTTTTAGAACACTCAGATATTTTACAAAAGGAATAAGAGGAAATAAGAAGATGAAAAAACCCTAGTAGTTTGCTAGTAGTTTGCCTACGTCGGGTCACATGCATGGCTAGAACGAAATTATTTAAGTCTGATCTGGTAGGTTGTCAGAACATTATGCTAGCTTTCTTCAAATAGCTAGCATGAAAATGAGACTGTGATGTCTGCAATGATAATGGTGAGTGAAGTACTTTTGAAATATTTTAGTTTTGCATCAGTTTTATTTTTAAGCACACACATTCCTTCACTTTAGTCAACTTTAAGTATTGGATTTTATTCAATGTAAGCAAATGCCTAATTTTAAACAATTGGATTGATTCAAAGACCCAAAAATCTGATTGGTTGGCTCTCCAACTGCTTGAAGGTAAAGTGTCGAGCTTTATACTTGTGTGTCAGCAAAAAAAACCAAACAAACAAAAAAAAAAAACAGGCATAATATTAACATTTTAGAGAAATGAGCAGCCCATGTGTGGAATAAGACCCCACATAGGGAAGATGGGATTCATCAATACACATGAAAATCCAAACTGAACTATCTCAAGAGATGGAAGCTGGAGGTTTCGGTCCTCCCAGTGACTCAATATGAGTCATTGAAATGTAATAAAAATATAGACCTGAAGATACATTTGGAATCTCATAGTTCAGACCCTTCGGCGGTAAAAAAATTCCCCAATTAGCTGAAACTATTTATAGCCAGCAAAAAAAAAAAAAATGTACAAAGGAGAATGAGCAGGTTGATCCGTCTGTCTGTGCCAGACGAGCCGCCACCAGCGGGTCACCGGGTTCCTCCACTCCTTCACCACTGAGGGGAGGAAGGAATGGGGAAGGGGAGGGAGGAGAGGAGGCATACAAGCTGTTGACAGGGATTTATGAGCTGATAGTGTTAGACTGCTGCAAGCACAACAACAGTCTCTCTGTCTCTGCCTGTCTGCTCATGAGGGAAGAGAGAGAGAGACAGAGACTGACAGAAAGAATGAAGGGGGCGGTGGAGAGAAAGTGAGGCAGCAAAAATGAGTTGAAAATGGAAAAGCAGGACAGGGAGTGAAAACAGCAAGGCAAGAAAGACAGTGAAGGGAAGCAGGCAGAACAAGGCTGCAACCGGAGTTGTTTTGCCGTTTTTATTGTTTTCATTGATCTCATATCTTTACATTATTCTATGCAACTCAGAAGCTGCATTGAGACTTCAGTGTTGAATGACTGTAAAGTGGATGACTTCATTCAGATGACATGCACGCAAAGTGTCCTGAATATTTCTTCTATTATTCACAAAAGAAACATTCGATAAATTAGATTTTAAAAAAGGCCACATTCTTTTAAAGTTCTGAAAAAAAAGGAAATTTAAAGACAACACAATGTTTTGAACCTTCTTTGTTCTTGTGTTCGAATGTTCATTTTTGTCACGTTGAGTCACTGCTGGAGTGCTCGCAGTTCGATGACACACCCTGATATAGCTAGACTGTCTGACACATGAGCAAGGCAGTCTGGTGGGTAATTTTGTCTAATTGCTGTTCTAAGCATAAATCCTGAATATCTGGCTTTGTTTAAGTTTGATGACTTCCACAATATATTCTGTTTTACAGGCTCGTTTGGTCATGACGTCTTTATAGGGGAAGCTGTGGTGGTACAGTTTTCTCATCAGACTACTGGAGCTTATGCCAGTTAATACTCCCAATTACCTGTTCCATTTTACACTTTAAAACAAAGCAGTAACATCAACGATTTGATTGGCTTATATGGAAATACGTTCGATACCATGCGATTTCTTATCCATTTAAATCTTGCCAAGTGCTATTTTACTTTTTGCCAGTTTGTGACTTTATCTGGTGTCATCAGTCTGAGCTAAAACACCGAGACCGGTTATGAAAATGTATAATATGCAGTAAGACTTCCGAGCTTCTCTGTCTATACTTGAGGATATTATTTTTAATTTGTGATTGTAAAATAAATCAACAATAAATTTTGTGTAAATAACTCCACCAAGATTTTTTCGTATTGATGTAAGCTTAGTTTAGTGCCAGGCATGGCATAAGATACGCCTTACGTCTTTTAAATGCACTGCATAATAGTGTCTGATGCAGCATACTCTGCTCAATATTCACACTGTCATAATAATGCTGATCCAGATGTGAAGCCTGCCATACTGACACGTTGGAAGAAATGTAATATGACAGAGCACAGCACACATACCCCCTGGGAATAATGCAGACTACTTGTGATTTATGCGTCAGTTCTTTTTTTTAATGACATAGTATTAAAGAGTGGTGATTTACGGGGCTCTTTTCATTTCACAGAGACATTCAGGCTTGTTTCGGAGTATAGCTTACACTTTCCAGTTGAGCAATGTTCCCAGAGTGAGCTTCCAAGAATTTCTAATGCCATTATCTTTTCACAGAGTTCAAGGCAATAGATAATGGTTAAGCTTTTTTTGGTTTTGTTTTTGTAGAAAATGCAGAGTAGGAAAAATATGAGGTACTTATCATGTGTCCAGTACAGAGACAGATACCCTGAGGGGAAAAACCCACCAGAATCAAAGCTGATTTTGTAGTTGATGGCTCTCATTATTCCAGTGCAATGTGCTAAAGATGGAAATGGTTGTTTTTTTTCACTTACGAAACAATTTATCAAAGAGTTTTATTCCAAAACAACCATGACTATAGTCTGAATGGCAGAACAAAGCTAGCAAAATTTTAACCACACTGAAGCTAACAACCAAATAACTCATCTTATGCAGGGCTTCACAGAAGTACCACCTCAAGAAACAGTACTATCATAATGACAAACACTTTAGAGCAGTCTTACAACTGTTTGACTTTTTCAATATGCATTGTGTTGTATCAAGTATTTAAAACAAAAACATTTTCCATTAAAACTGCATGAGTGGTTGAAGTAAGTAGTTTAATAATGGACTCTGATTTTACACAGAAGATCAAAAAAAGTGTGAAAACTAAAGGCTTCTCACTAACTCTGAACTAAAAATTCAGTCTGGTTGCACTGCACGCAAATTTGTAAACATGTATATGGAAAGTGTATTTGTACTTTTCACACACCTCTTATCCTAGTTGGTGGTGGTAACTTAGCATATACACTAGCAAATTCTTATTTTTCTTTAAACTTGGAATTGGGAGTAATTGGATTTGCAGTTATACTTAAATCCTTTGATGTTTCTCAAAAAAATATATCTCTGTCAGCATATGGATAAGACAAAGTACATCATTACATCTGTTAGTACCTGCATTCATACCTCCCTCTTTGTGTATGTCTTTCTGCAGCCTGTTCCAGAGGAGTGAAGATCTAAAAAACAAGCCTGCATAAAAAGGGAGAGGGAAGAACCAGATAGAGAGGAGAATGTCTTGATAGGCAAAGAAAAAGAGAAGAAAAGATGAAAGAACATTTTTTTTGTGTGTTTGTATATTTAAAGATTTAGCATCGTTCTGTGGTATCAATGTTAAACTGTACAGCATGCTACTCGCTGAGCAGAAGTGGTTAAATGGGTCTCAAATGGTTTTGCATGTTTTGTGTAGTAAATCACGGCTTTGCATTGGTAAACTGTAAAATTAAGACCAACATTTATATTTTTTTCTTTTCTTTTTGTGTATAATTGAACCCATGAAACTCAATTTAAAGGCTGCATTTATACAAGGCAAACCTTTTACTTAAGATTCTATAAATTCAAGAAGCTAAGGTGAGAGCATCACATCGTAGGCTTGGATTGCATCTATTACAATGGAGGTTGTCTAACGTTGGTCGCTGGGGAGCAAAAACAGCATTAAGGACATGTACTCATGCAATATGCATAGCTCAGAGGAGAAATATGCCCAAACTCAGGCTCTTATAACAATGAAAATGTGAAGAGTTTAACTTTTATCATTGCAGCATGGATTATTAATGAACTTTGTATTGCTCTGTGAAAAATCTATGTAATATAAAGGTGTGCAAAGAGATTTCTTTCCCGCTTAGAGGACTTGTGAACACATAGCTCATGATAGCAACTGCAGATGTCATATGAGGACAGAGCAAGACAATTCTGAATGCTGAATGAAGAGAGGAAAAACACTGCTCAGAGTTCTTTACATGGAGATTTCTTAAATAGAAGGGCAATTATTCAAGTTTGTATGCCAGTTTTGATTTCTGGTGATCACAAATCAAAGCAAAATAAAACAAAGGAAAAAAATATATATTATTTTACAAGAGGAATCCAAAGTAAAACTTGGAATATCATGAAGTTTACTACTTGAATGCATAGACTGCATTTACAACCAGAAGTTTATGTATATGAATGAAAAGACATACACATTTTTCTCTGACTGTGTGAAGTTTAATTAGATTAAACGTCTTTTGTCTTGGGTCAGAATGACAAAAAATGTCTCTTTCTATTCAGAGTACATAAACTTCTGGCTTCAACTGTATAATGTTATGCATTTTACTAAAGCAAAGAATGTTCTGATCTCACATACTGAAGTACCGGGGAAATGTTCTTAAGTGTATAATCTAACAAATATGGACATGGTACATACACATGCATCAGTGCTCATTATCTTTGCAACACTAAGATTCTGCAATACGCAGGCTGTGCAACATCAACCAAACAGACTTTACTTGTAAGTACATTTGTGCCAAACTTCAAGAAAATCTTTTTCTTTTCTTTTTTAAAAATTGTAAATAATGATTACCCCTGGTTAGGCGCTTTAAATAGCCGCTGTACGTAATGGCAGAAAGCCCCTAGAAAAATATGTTATCTTCACACAGGAAAACATTTTTAGCAGGGTACGGTATCAAAAACATCAAGCTGGGGTTGGCCTTGTCACACAAATGTAGCAAGCAGTTTTAGGCCCCTGCTATCTGCCTCTCTCCATCTTTGTCTGTGGTTACTAACCCTGGCTACTGTAGCCAGACAGGGCCCCTTCTGTATGTTCCATGCACAGTTTATCACACTTCCTCTCACTCTGCTCTCTACCCTCAGCAAGTCTGCCAGAGAGGAAAATCAAAGAGTCAGGGGCAGAAACCGAATATGTTTTGTGTTTTTGCATTCTGGTATGGGGTAAACAAAATTAGGCAGAAAAAAGAAATGTACTTTTCATGGAAGTACAAAAATACATGTTTGTGCGCACTATAGACAAATCGCCAGTTCATTGGTCATCCTCACTTATAATGAGTCGCTCATAAATAAAGTTAAATTGCAGATCTTTATGAACATGTACATAGCGATTATTTATTTTCCATTGATTTTTTTTGGGATGACAAGATAATACAACATATTATCTTTGGAGTGTGATCACAGGAATGTGATATTTTGACTATATTTTTGGGAAAGGTAGCCATCAAATTGTATTTTTATCTAGTTTTTTTTGCAAACAGAAGGAAACTTTCATGGGTCACAGGTTGTTTTATAAAGAATTGGCAAAAAGTTACAATAGTTAAGTTGGGGGTTGATCAAAGTATCTCAGACTTTGTTCTAAATGTGATTAAATGCAGATTTCACTCATGAGCAGTTACCTATTTAATGCTGTTAGGATGCCCCTAAGCAGGAACTAACTTCAGAAAGATCTATAGGATGGCTACAAATTGATGCATACTTATTACAAAATAATCTTCATCACAGAGAAACATTACATACTTGGTAAAACTATGACATCCTAAACAACAACATTACACATAAGTAAATAACTGAAATGACCAGCACCTTATGTTTTAACACTGCTTGTATCTGCTGTCGGTGCACAATATGAAAAAATATATATATTTATTTTTCAGTGCATTTGTTTTTGTCTTCCCTTTGCTCCTTGAGTTAAAAAATATTTTATTTGAAAAAGAAGTTAAGAATATTGTTTCACAATTCTTCCAACTAACTGAACTCAAAAAACAGGAGTTTTTTACTCTGTTCTGAAACTGAACAGTTTCAATTTCAGAAAAAGCTAACTTTGAATTGCAATACACGATTTTCCACTTGTTTGTTGCTGAGGCTATTGCATAGTCTATTTTGTTTCACCCCCCCTCATGTACCTTAGCCAGGATATGTGTAAGTACACGAGCCGTTAACCCCCCAGAGGAAGTGTGCAGGAAATGAGATCAGCCTTAAAGAGAGGTAACGCCTGAGCCTGAACCACTGACACCAGACCAATAACTGTCACTCACTGCACCTGATACTGAGGTACTAAAAATGCAGCAAAATAACAGGAAGGTCAGAGCAGTACAGAACAGAGCACAATAGCCCCCCTTTAAGAATGAAAGCGATGAGCATGTGACAGGAAAGCAGGAATGGAATGGGATACATAAACATGAGACAAAGACAATGAAGAGGACAGCTTGAAAGAGAGAAAACAAAACAAGAGAAAAGTTAAAAAAATTACCATGTTTGCCATCCTGTAGATTCAGTTTGGAGTTAAATGTACCAATTGTGGGTGGAAAATTGTTAAAAGTGGGATAAAATAAAATGGAGCATAAACCATTTTGGCAAGGGGGAGAACAAAACTGTGCTGCAAGAGGAAGAAGACACACAGGAACACCATCACCAACACTTGAGATCTGAGCCATGCACAACACCAGGAACAGGCAGCCAATTTTTGTGTCCTTGCATGTTGTAAACTAACACACCCTGAATCCCCTTTACTCTGATGAAAAGCACAGATGGTAGGTTTCGCTGAGTATTGCAGGCCTGACAGCGACACGTGGATGTGTACTTCCATGTCTATGTGGATCTCAGCAATGCTCAGACACAGTGCAACCTTTTGATTTCTCTACAGTAAATAGAAGAAAAAAGAAAAGCAGGATGATGAAACATTTATAGTATTTGCTTCCATGTACATATAAGAAGAAGAACGATGTCGACAGCATACTCTTTTTTTTTTTTTTAGAAATGGCTCACAACTGCAGTTTCAGAAAACCTATGCGCTTTTGGATGGGCCTTTTTGTGTTGGTGTAAACCGCACGTCAAACTCGAGGACTGTGGGCCAAATCCAGACCATCATAAATCTGTGTGGCCCTCTACAAGTTAGAGGGCCACAAAGATCGAATCTTCAAAATATCTGTTGTGTGCTGTAACATTTTTTATGAATCAAATCAAATCTGTTTTTATTTGTATAGCACCAAATTACATCAGTGTGAAAAGATGTTCAATATTTAATCTTAGGGCTTTCTCATCGAATGTAGACACATCTTCATTAATATTTTAGTTTTTTGTTATTGCATAGTTTCATCAATACATTTTGCCACAGTGCTTTGAGGATGTGCATGTCTGTAAAGCTGCTGAGTTCTGAAGCATACGAAGTGGAAAAGTGTTTTAAATACATCAACACATTTCTTAGGGGGAAAAAAGTATCTGGCATTGCTAATGACATAAATACACACTAGAATTAAGTTATAACTAATGAAGCAGAAAGGTACAGGGAGCGAATACTGAACACATGAACAAACTTATCTTCGAAGACATAAAAAGCCAAGAAAGCATCTGAAATCTGTCAGGACTTGTACACACAGAATCTAGGGGTATGATTCTTTCTTTGGGTGTGAGAGGTCCCGGGTTCATATCCCGGACGAGCCCCCACTTATGCTGCCCACTCACCCCATGGTGGTCTAGGGATTCAGGGGAGGTAACATAAAGATGTGTCCAGGGAAACAAGTGGAATGTAAAATGATTTATTACAAAAGGTTTCACAAAACCAAAACACAATCCAATTTAACACAAAAAGAGGACCAACAAACTGAAGAATGTTAAGTGCAAATTCAATTACAAAATGTTCAAAGTTGGTCTAAAGTAAACTCAATAACTCAAAAGGGAAAAAAAAAGAGAAGACACAAAGGGAGCACCAAGCCTCCCAAAGCCAAGGTTCTAGCTTATGTCAAAACAATCTAGAGCAGAGTCAAACTGCTCAGCAGAACAAGCAGAAATAAAATAGTTCAAAACTGCCTGAAGCAGTTACAAGCACCAAAGATGGGAGAACAAAACCTCTTCCTACTACCTGCCCCACTGGAGGAGTGGTATCAGGAGCTTTTTATAGGGAGCAGGTGAGGCTCATCATGTCTGATGGCTTTAATCTGGAACAAACTTCCAGAAAGCTGTGAAAAACCTTAAATTTTCAACCTCTTGTCACTTTCTTTCATTTTGCCACTGCAATGTAATGTTTCTTTTTTGTTTTCAGCATGTAAAGCACTTTGATTGCCCCTTTACTAAAATGAGCTATGTAAATGAACTTGACTTGATAAACATATAAGGGCTCTGAATGCATTCAATAATTAGTTGTGGCACCTCTTGGATGAGATGTTGCATGTTATGCCACCAAATAGAAACCAGCCTGTAACTCTGCTGAGCTGTTGAGTCCAGGCTGCTCTAATAGTGGCCTTGGGCTTTTCAGTGTTGTCACTTGTTTGTCATCTTCCTCTTGGCAATACTCCATAGACTTTCAGTGGAGTTTAGATCTGGGCTGTTTGTTGGCCAATCAAGCACAATAACAAAACTGCTGTTAAGCTTTTAGTACTGCGGGCAATTACCAAGTCCTGCTGGAAAATGAAATCCAGCATTACACTGAAGCTACTCAGAAAAGGAAGTGAAGTCCTCTTATTTTCTGGTAGGTGGCTGCAATAACATTAGACTTGATAAAACACAGTGGACCAACACCAACAGGCCTTCATAATCCTCACTGCAAATGGAAACGTCAGAATAGACCCAAAACAACTTGGATGCTGCTGCAATAAACCCTGGAAACGTGATTCAAAACAACAAGCAGCATCTATATTAATTTTACAGAGCAAGATAAGTAAGTCTTGTTTATATTGTTTATATTGAGCATCTCTTTGATCATGGTGTTTAGTTCCACTTACATTTCCATTAGCTTGGACACAGCAGTCTGAACAGCCAGAGAGTTTCCCTTTTTAATTTCATTAACTGAAAAAAAAACATTTTAAAAATGTTTCAATTTACTGAAATTGACATATTTAAACCAAATGATGGACTTGTGGAAAGTAATGACGCTGCTCAAACAATGGTACATGCCACATTTACTCAGATTGTTATCTATTTGCCTCCCCAACCTTGTGTTCTTGTTCTCTTTAACGGCTGACTGATCAGGTTGCTAAACACCTTGGTGACACTTTTGTGTTTGTAACTGTGCACCGTTTGCTATGCTATTATATCTTTTAAAGATACATAACAGGTGTGCATACATGGCTATCCCTTGATTACTTAACACATTGAGAGAAGGCTGTACAAGCTTTAGGGTATTTGCAGATAAAAGATTAAAAGAACATTAATCCAAATGTTCCAAATCCAGATGTGACTTTTATTTTAATAAAGATATGAGAACATACAGGAAGAAGACAATATCTTTCTTAAAATCAGCAAAGTGCCTAGTGTTAAGTTAACACGAAGCAATGACTGACATGACATGACTTTTGAGTTCCCCTCAAACTATAATTAATGCATGATGATATTCAAGCCTTTCTATCATATTACATGATTCAGTGAATAACTGATGAAATGAACAAATAAATGAATAAGTAATGTACTGATTAATTGTTTAATTAGTTGAACAAACCAAGCAAGTGTCAAGCATTAACAATGCCAAAAATGGATCATTACCATGTTTGCATAATCTCACCTTTGCAGAAAGTGTAGAAAGTGTTCTGCAACAGATGCAACCACATTGCTATTAATTTTTCACTTTTTTTTTTGTTATGCACTTTATCAACATGTGTTCACAGGAGAGATCTAAGCAACTGTTGATTCAATTTAAAGACAAATATACAATGAGCAAATCTTTAAAAGTAATGTCATGTAAAATCACTTCAGATGAGCAGCCAAAGTGCCATTTGTCCCACATGCTCTGAAGTTTCATTGGCTCCAGGAAACAAGGACAAACTAATTTAGCAAAAACAGTCGACTGGCTGATGCAACACTCTGAAATTTTAGGTGCATTCATGGACAATGAACCACTTCTGTCAGACCACCTATTGAGCTGTGAGTGCATGTAGGGGTGTGTGTGTGGGGGTGTGTGTGTCTGTGTGTGCATCTGTCACTGACGCAGATAATAGATGCCTCCTCTGTTCATTTCTCCCAACAACAGCTCAGCCTAAAGGCACTTTTCATCACTATTTTTTGTTTAGTGCCAGGTATCCATGGCTTGGTTCTGTCATCATGCTAACTTTCTTTGCTAAGGGAGTTAAAAACCCTAAAAAAATAATTACACTTTGCCATGTGATTCAAACTCAAGTCCATAATCCGCCCGTGCAGTATGCATAGTGGCCCTGCAGTGGCACAATTGTCACAATTGAAAGTGAAAAAGCCTGACTGGTGATGGATGATTGTTCTTTTGTGTAAAGATTTGCAGTATTGGTGTGAGATGATTGGTGCTAAATTGCCTTGTAGTTTCCCGAGACTGCAAAGAATTTAAATGAGTTGGGAAACTAATAAAACAGCTCTCATCATCTGGATTTTTGGTTTCTTGACTGCAGTTCACTGGCATTCTAATATGTTCTAATTCAGTTTTATGTCCAAGATACAATAGATGCTTCAGTGCCCCTAAGAGCAAACAGCTACATTGCATGGGGTTTCTGCTTCTGAAAAAGAACCCCCATGGCAGGTTGTCTTTAAGAAGGGGGACTAAGAGCAACTCTACAATCTGAATAAATAGCAAATGACCATTGGCAGCACAATTTGGTTTTAGGGGACTAGATTAGGATCCTCAACTGAAGGAGGTTTTTATATCTTGAATTCTTGTTAATGACGGATGGTTGGATGGAGGAAGAGATGGACAACTGAAGGGAGCACAGAGTTCCACTTTAAATACTTTAGTGGTTCTTGAATGTTGTAAAATAACTTCTAAGCACTCTGTTGCTCACCTGTGTAGTAGGAAAATGGTCATGGAGGCCAAACATTACTATTTAAATGTGTCCTCTTTAGGTAGCAATTTTGTATTACTTAATACATAATAGATAAGGTGGTGATTATTTATGTGAAATGTACTGTTTGTTTTGTTGTTATTGTTCTTTTTTCTCTCTGGAAAGATGATGCGATAGGTGAATTTGAATAGGTATACAGGTAAAGTGGTGTAAGTATCTGATCAGGATGCCGCATGCATGAAACTTCATGCACTGAACTCTGCACTGTCAGAGTCTGCACCACTGGCAGTGCAGACTCCCAGTGGTGTCTGCATTGGGAGCATACACCAGGTAGGCACCAGACCCAACTTAAAACAATACATATCCCTGCTGTCCTGGGAACACCTCTGTATCCCCAATAATGACTTGCTTAGTGTTGCTAGGGAGAAGGATGCCTGTGTCAACACTGCAAAGGAGCAGAGGATTGTACTGTTTAATGATCTACTGTTTGTCCAACGAAAAGTATTTGTTAAGGTCTAAGGTGTTATCTTCTGCAGTTCAAAACTGTTTTACCTTTCTGTGAAACAATTTCATTGACATTGGCTGAACTTTCACTCCGTTTGTGCAGCTTCATATAAACCATGCAATAGAAGCAAGTGAGGATTCATGAACTTTGGACCTATTTTGACAGTTCCTCTTTGTGGTGATTTGGTCAAGAAGTTTCAGATGTATTGCTATGTGCTTCGGGCACATTAAAATTAGTTTGTTTATTTCTCCCCGATTGTTTTGTGTATAAACTTTAGTTAAATTGTTTTTTGTTGATAGATTATGGCGGTTGTGGTTATTTAGGTAATTAGTTTCGTTAATTGGTGGGTTGCGTTCCGGCTATAAATAGGCGGGGTTTTAACTTCTTGGAAGCCGCCTTCCATCCGCCCAGCTCCACCCGAGTTGCGTCCTGACGCAGAGTGCGTCACCTCGCCAGGCTTTGCAGCCCGCATCCTCCAGCCTGCCATGCGGTAGCTTCGGTTAGCTTTTTTTGTGTGTTTCTTCCGTTGTGATTTTGGCCTGGTGGGACCGGTTGTCCTGTTTTCGATTTTCTTTTGTATTAGGTCCTTTATTGTGTAGTTCCAGTACTAGCAGGGGCTTGGACGGCCCTGTATAGGGTTGGCCCCCTGCTGTACCGTTCTGTTTGATCGGCTCACCAGGTCCACCTTTCTGTTAATACTTTTGGGGTTTTTTTTTACTTGTTTGTTTTGGGACACGGGAACTGGAGGACATTTAATTCTTTCTTTCTCCACAGAGAGGAAAAAAACGAAAAACGGAAGAATTGAATTATGAGAACGAACGAATAAAACAACTATTTTTTTTGAATCCTCATTGTCTCGTGTCCTTAAATATGTTGTGTCCGTGGTGGCCGTAACAGTATGCAATTAATTTGGGTAAGAGAGAGATTATCTCTGAAAGGCTACAAATCAGACAGGCATTGCCTGTCAAAAGCCACTGCTTTAAAAGTCACGTCACAATTGATTGCATTTTTATTTAAATTTTTTTGTCAAACTGTACCTGTGCGATGCAATATAGCACATTTCTTTTCCTTAGTTGAAAGCCGATGACTTGTGCATATTAATTAATATTAACTGAACATTTAAACAAAACGCAATGCAGTTATAGCTCTGTTATTGTCAGCGTGAAATGTTAGTTTTCTATGTAAAAAAAAAATGACAATGTTGCTCAGCATCAGATTGTTATGAGCAAAGTCTGGGTGACAGGTGACAAAGGTGCCAATCAAAAAGAACAGAGTTTTAACGTTCCGCTTACAATATCACTGCTGTTGACTTCAACCATTTACAGTCTGTGTAAAGGTGACTGTGGCAAATATAAAGTCAAAGTAACTTTTCACTCTGACTTAATATTTGCATATGTTTGCAATCTAGCAAAACAAGAAGTGAAATATGAAACCATCAAACATGTTTTTGCTGCAGAAACAGTGGCTTCCTGCTCTCTTCCTCCCTTATCTGTCTCTCATAATAGAAGCCTGTTTGATATATATATATATATATATATATATATATATATATATATATATATATATATACAAAAACATGACTGTCAGGTTAATTGGCCTCTCCAAATTCTCCCTAGGTGTCAGTGTGTGTGTGCATGGTTGTCTGTCTCTTTTTTGCCCTGCGACAGACTGGCGACCTGTCCAGGGTGACCCCGCCTCTCGCCCGGGACATTGGCTGGAGATAGGCACCAGCAATCCTCCCAACTCCACTAAGGACAAGGGTGTTTTATATATATATTTATATATATATGGAGAACATAAAATTGCATTATTAAAGGTATTAAAGGCTGCACCCAGCACGGTGCCTTCTTTTTCTCGCTTCTGTATCTTTTCTTATATTGGAAATGTTTTCACCCGCCAGTAAAAGCATAATGTGATCTTATACATGCAACATTTGCAAGTGAATTGGGGTGCCTCATATTGCTTCTTATGGGCAACAGAAAAAAGAAAAAAAAAACATTGCATGGAGAATAGCCAGTTCAATATCGAGTGTGATTGCACAGACTGTTATCTGATGGAGATGTTGAAGAAAGAAGCATTCTGAATGTAAACTGAATACCGTGCAGCTTGGCCATATGGTTAGCAATAAGATGCAGGAATATGAAGCAGCAGGAAGAAATAATTGCTAAATTATAGTAACTGCTCTGCTTGCATTCAAAGATGCAAGTGAATGTAGGAAGCATATGGTGTGGAATTACTTAACAGGGTAAAATGTGTGAAGAATAAAATTGTTAATAAAGTAATGTATAAGATATTGTTTGTGTTTTTAGGGACTAACTCTCTCTTTTTCATTTGTGTCATTTCATTCTCAGACTAATCAAACCATTGTTTCTCATAACATTATTTTTTTCAGACTTTTTTCTACCACTTTCCAGGTTTTATTTTTCTTTACATGCTGTTGCGAATTCTTTTTTCACCAAGTAATAAAATGTTCCCCTGAGGTCACTAAATGTTGATTCCATTTTACACAAACAACATTTGGAAAGATAATCAGAGCAGTTGCACATTTAGTAGGGGGTATGTGAGGAAATGATCACCATACATGTATGTTAATAAATGTTTACTTGTCAGTATCTTAAATTTTTTTATGCCTGGAAAATGCTAAGGTAGTCACAATGCCAATAAAAAATAGTTCCTCACAGAAAGAATTTTTTATGAATCTGTTAATTTATTGCAGTGAATCTGTTAATTTAATGAAAGAAAACAAACTCAGTTCAGTGTTGTTATCCAATTTTGACCTGACTGTTGAGGGTATTTAGAATTAAATAGTAATAAAAATATAGGGTAAAATTTAATGCTTTGATTTTTTTTCTGCCATACAGTAGCTTTTTTAATTTTTACGCACAGATACATGTAAGTAGAGTTTATAATATGATAAAAATGTCAAAAGAATAAAGAAATTTAAGATGTACCAAAGTAAAAAACTTTGTAAAAATGCACAGACATGCAAAACAATCCTAAAAAGATTAACATTAAAAAATATAGAAAAAACTAATTATAATACCACATGTAAATATCCATTTTTGTCTTGTAATACTGGGACCTTTATAAATAAAAAAAATTAAAAGTTAGGATTTTTTCATTAGTCAAAACCTAATTAGCCTTTTATGGGTACAATGAAATAATATATATTAAAAAATAATAATTTGAATAACCAGACATATAGAAATATAAAAATAAATACATTTTAATTAATTAAATAAATTGGTTAACAAATAACAGTTTCAGTAAAGAAAAAGTAGCAGAACTGAAAAAACGAGATCCCAAATCCTAGTTGCTCAAAGCTTCATCTGTAGATTCTCTGGGATCAACTTTAGATAAAAGCTTTGTTTTTTTTTTTTTTTACATTTTATGGTTTTGTGTTGTCCACAATGATACATTTTGATGATAAACAAGGTAAATATTATGACCAAAGGTTATGTCATATTCAAAAATAGCCCTGCAATGGAAATCAGCCCTTTTATTTGATCAGATTCCCTTTCATGATGTGAAAAACACATTTGGCTCAGTTTGGAGACATTTTTGGATAAATGTGCCAAAATGAACTCTCTGCTTGGAACATTTCTGACTAAAGATTTAAAAGTCTAAACTACTTTTTTGTGTTAGTAATAATATTTATTTATAAAAATTTTTTGGCGAGGTTCCAAAAATGCAAAATGTATTATATTTTATCACTAATAATAATTCAGGCAGGGTGAAAACTACAATAATGCTGACACCAGGAAACCATTCTTTGATATCTTACTTTTACAGCACTACCAAAAGTTTGCACTTTAATTTGATAACTGTGAGGCTGATTTATTTGTGTATGTTTTGTCAGGTGGAAATTCATTTTACCCCTATTTGATGGAAAGAGGTTAAGAGTCTTTGTTTGCCCAATAATCTCCAGCAGTCCCCAGAACAGAACCAAGCTTCTTTATCAGCTTGTTTGGCTATTTGAAATCATTGGCTCTGATGATACTACCGCAGTAGATGAAGAGTTTCCTCTCACTACACCAGATTTATAGAAGATATGCTTGAGGTAAACATTGAATGACATAAGCTTCCTCCTGTTGTAAAATCAACTCTCTCTGTATCTCCTTTATTTTGTTTACATGCAAGATAAAATAATTGTTTCCACACCAGATCGCTGTCAGTTTGACTATCTCTGATACACTCAATGACTTCTGATTCATAGAATTTAGATAAAGACTTGAACCTGATTTTAAAAAGTGAAAAAAATAATAATACTACTAGTAATGAAGTAAAAGAAAAGTTGGACTCAAAGAACACTGAATCTTAAAAAAGTTGCAATATGTAAGACTGGAAAAACAACAAATGACCAGAATTGGAGGTCATTTGTCAGCACTGCTGAGCTTCCCTTGATTCTCAATACTGCCTCCTGTCCCAGTTGACCTACTCACCTTGCTCCTTTAAAAAAAAACTTCATTCATTTGAAAACCTGAACTGAGTTGGAAATTGCATCAATAGGAAACTCTGACCTCATTGCACTGACTTATGTAAAGGATTAGTAAACTAATTGTAGGAAATTCACCCGCTATCTTAACAACCGAACGTTAGATGAGATTTAATGAATAAATTAAATCTCCATAAAAATTGGAAACATGGCTTTATGCAACGTAGTCTCACTACATGCAGGAAGCACTTTAGACTCGGCTCGTTTCATGCACATAATGTAATTGTTATGCAGTCCATGTACCTCTGTTTAAATAGATGGTATTTTGTAGCATACATTTTCATTTTTTTAAACCTTGTATCATGTTATAATGTTATACCCCCAACAAAAACAAAAGCAAACATCCTGGAATCTCTCATGCAGTGCACTTGCTCATATTTCTACAAAGCTTCTGCTTGGAGCTGCAGTTCCCAGCCAAACCTTTGCCCCACAGAGCATCCCTCCTCCGCAACCCCCCACCACCCACACACACACACACACAACCCCTTCAGACTAGCGACGGCAGCAATTATATATATATATATAGGACAGCCATAAAGAGAAACTAAAAAAAAGAAAAAAGTTTAAAAAAAAATATTTGTAACTCTATAATGCAGGAATGACAGTCATAAATGCTACAAGCTATTTTAAAGTACAGTTGTTATTCTTATATCTATTTATTAGATTATCTTTTGTGGTTATGGTGCTGTACAGTGCTATAAATTGTAAAAGTTGAAACTTTGAATGCCACAATCTGGCTGTTTTGGCTTGTAAAGCTGCTTTACAAGCCAATAGGCAGCCTGATGCTTGAGAGGAGACGAGCCAATCTTCTCTGTCATGGGAAGCAGATCTTTATTTACAGCCCCCATGCATGTCAGTTTAGCAACGGCTGGACACACAGCCAGCTTACCTCAACTTTCTCACAATGCAACGTCACTCTGCAGCTGCAGCAGACCTGGGAACTGGATGCTGTCTTTTTCCCTTCCTCTGTCCAGATAGAGGACCAACGTCCACTATCTGGACCATGTTGCATAATATAAAACTCTTTTTAAAAATTTTTATATATGTAATCAGTTTCACAGCTGTTCATTTTCCTTGTCTTTTTTTAAGCATAAAAGAGTTTCACCCATCTGGGTTTGCTTAAATGCTGCTAATGTATCATTTTCTGCCCTGATAGAGTCCCTGAAGTCAGTTCTTATCTTCTTCCATACGTTACCTCATCTCCTTCCTATCTACTCTTACTTCATATGGGACTGAAATAAAAAGCCTTCAGTAATCTCTGAAAATTGCCTTATAAGCAGCTTTTGACCTGGCAACAATGCTTAATTCTTCCCTACCTTTGACATTTTTTCAAAGCCTTATACAACATTATAATGGCCATGCTCAGAGGAAATTCTTAAGGGTTTGTTTTTAGTTCAGATGCTATCTGTCTTTATTTTCCTGTACCTCACAGCAGCTAAACTGTGGTGCAACATAACTGATGTGAATCTGGTAAATGAGGCTTGTAACTCCAGCTGCTGACGAGGTCAGACACGTACAGCAGTCTGGTGCCGGAGCCGCAGGAAAGCGAGGCCTGGACAGTTGGAAACATAATTATTTCAAATGCTGAATAATTCAACTCAATTATTTGCCTCATGCAACCCACGGGTTAACAGTCACTGCCTTTCAACTCAGCTTTCCTACAAGAAGCTGACAATATATGACTAATTTAGCCTTAAAGCATTTTTCTTTAAAACGGGTATTAATGAATCATTGATTTATAATTTTACTTTGGTTTTCTTAGTTAGGCCTGAGCAGCAACAGCGCTGCAAAGACCTGTTGTAGCTGTAATGTGTATTATTATTATTATGAATTGAGTTTTTGAAGACCATTTAAACATTTGGACAGGGCTGGAAAATACTGGATGAAGATAGTCCGGTCTGACGGGAGCAAAGCTGAACTCTTTGGATGTCCTAATACACACCATGAATGTTCTAATACACACCATGTTTGCACTGCAAATCACCCCTGAGACACCACACCACCAGTGAGGTTTGGAGGTGCAAACATTGTGTTATGGGGCTGTTTTTACACACAGAACCTTCCAGATTTAAAGACTTTATGGAAAAATAGGCCAAAATCACACCTGAGCAATGTAGGCGTCTAGTTCCTCCATTCATGAGGCGTTTCGATACTGTCATTACCAGCAAAGGCTTTTGTACAAAGTATGATATAAATACCAGTGTGTTCAATATTTTTTATCTCTGTTATTTTACATAATTTTTCATAACTTAATTCCTGAACTTATGTATGGATTACTGGTGAAAAATTAATGCCAATAGCACCTTTAGAAAAATGTTTACTATGAAAAATTGTGGTGTTTAAAATATATTTAATCCGTTTCTATGAGGTTTTACAAGAGATTGAAGGAAGGAGGTCATGTCATATAAAACAAATCAATAGCTAGAACTCCAAAGACTTGTTTTCATTAAGAACTGATACCCTTAATTGCAAAAAAGAGCTTCTCACATGCAATCAAAATGAATTGTAAACTGAAACAATCACCACAAAGCCAAGTTTGAGAGACATGACTGTGGTGTTAATTACATGGTCGGGATTCTCAGACTTTTAGTTATGTAGATGTTTAGGGAATAGTCACACATTTAGACATTTCAAAGATGGATACTGATTCATGGATACTGATACTGATTCATTAGATGACCTAATTTGAGCTTCTTAAACTGAAGTCGACATGAAGAAAGATTTAAGTAATACAACACAAAAAGCATAAAACATTTCTGAATATTTATGTTTGTTTACAACATAATTTACTGAACACTCACACATACACCGACTGCATCGATTTTAAACTCAACCACATGAGAGAACGGCTGGGCGTGTGTGTCTGTTTTGTATCACTGAGCTTAAGTTTGCCATGAGATGCCTGTCCTGACCAGAGTCTTAAATTTCAGGATCCTACCTCTTATTACATTGGCATTAATTATGAAAATGATAGGGATCTTCTCCCCTGTGTGTATTTGTGTGTGCGTGCCTCCTTAATCTTGCTCTGTAAGAAGGCAGAAATGCTAATTATATAATGACTGTCAGCATTTGGATATCATTCCATACATGAGTTTGCTTGATATCCTCCTCCAGGGTACTTCTTGTCGCAGCTCAGAGATCTGTAAGGCTTTTATCTGGAATACACTTTGAAACTTGTGATTGTTACTTGGCTACACTGTTTACTAAAAGAAGTGTATAATTCTGTGTTTTACAGCTGAGTGAAAGAAAATTGTTTCCGGCATGTATGTATTTACTTCTTCTCCAACCCTATTCTGTCTCCTCTACATTCCACAGACTCACACAGACATGTATAAGCAGATCTCATTTACCAGCTGAGAGCTGAAATAGAAAATACAAGACTGTTCCTTTGTTTCCTTAGACTTGACAGATCCCTAACTTCAAAAACAGCTGTGTACAATTTTTGGTACCACCATACTTTGCAGGGTGCATTTTTGCCACAAGATGTCCCTCAAAACGTCTTTCTTGATGAATCTATCTAAACTTGGCTCCTCTAATTTTAAACTCTTGAGACTAGTTACCCAGGGCGAGCCACTGAAAACCATTTCCCACAGCATGAGGCTGCCACAGCCAACAGGAATTAATTCATGGTTGGAGATTAGAATAAAAAGTTCTACATTGGTTTTATTAGACATGGCTGTGTTGGTTCACCTACTGAAGACTATAGTGCTTTTCAGGAAGTTTAATCTTGCTGTCGTGCCAAAAAACTACAACCGAGTTTAACGGAGTTGGACTCTGATCAAGTTCCTGAGGCATCTCAAGTATGATCATTAAAATTCAGAAGATTATGTTGACTATTATAGCAAATAGTCTGAATAAGTATGGGAAAACAATATTATAATTGACAAATAGATGTTTCACTATTTAATTGTATATGCATGAGATTATCTGTGCAAATAAACTTACCTTGCCTGCATCACCTATTGGATATGGTTTAATGTTGGATATGTTTAAATGTAGGTGCTATTTTAATAATTGGACGTTAGTGTTTTATTATTTCCTCCATCTTGAATGTCCGCTCAGCCAACTCCCTCACAGCCAAACACAGGATCACAGTCCATACTCATTGGACTGCTCATTCTCCTCACTCCTCTCTTTTACACTTCCTTACTTCCGCGCTGTTGTTGCTTCTGTGTCTCCAGTCTCTCTTTATCCCTTTCACTTTTACAAATAGTTCACAGCTCCCAGGAAAAGGCCATACGCTTACACACTCACAGAGACACACACCCTCTCGGGGAACTCTGCTTGCGCGTTGCTGTTTGCCGACACTGGAGGGGGGTTCTGGGAGCAAAAATAATGAGCTCATCAGTTCAGGCTGGAGGTGATCTGGGCAACACCCACAAACTCACATGCTCATGTGTAATTTTTCTTTTTCTTTCTTTCAACCCTGTACACAGACACAGAGGCAATTACCTTGATCCATGCTCAGTAGGCTACTCCGTGTCTCTACAGCCGACTTCACTTTGACTCACTGAAAAGACTGGGCAGCTGAAGATTCCCCCCACAAACACACTGCTTTGTGTTGTAGTTGAAACATATGTTTGTAAAAGAGGTGTATAGTGCAAGTATATGTGCTGTGCTTGTGGATGGTTGTGTGGTGAGATCTGATTTTATCTATCGCTGATATGGAGATTTATAGAGGTATTTCTGCGTACCTTGCATGCTTCTGGGTGGTAATGTGATTGTATGCATCTGTCTTATAATTATGAAAGTTATGAGAGTGGGTGAAGCTGATATATGGATGGATTTTAAAAAGGATTTGGCTTGTTTGTTTGAAGTTATCATTTGAAAGAACGGAATTCATGTAGTAGAAGGGTCATTTCTAAGAAAACAGAATAATGCCTTGCTTTTGTTATTAGTAGGTGAAGTTTATCTTTGTGGAGTTCAATTTAAGTACCTTGCTCATACAGCTGTGATTAAAAATAAAATAATAATAAAAAAAACATTTCAGTTTGATGCCTACTCTGACAAATTGATTTATACCAGTTTTACTTTTTTAAATATTGCAAAGATGGCCAAGCATTTTTGCTGGACACCAAATTTTGACAACTGTCATCTCAAGGCGTTTTACAAGACATACTGTTCCAAATAATGTCCTGGCCAAATTGGTCCAAATTCAGTTAAATCAACCCAATTAGTACAATATGACTCAATCTCAGTAGATGTGTCTTTAATGGATTCCAGGTTCCTGAAGATGACATGTAAACACAAAAGAAAGCTATTAATGTTAAAAAGTGCCGTAGGTAGACTGATTCATATTTGTGGATTTTTTAGTTTTTGTCTTCTCCATTCTGTGGAACACTTATGTCACAACTTTCAAATAGTTATTTTTTCATTGTTATTTTTGGCTTCTGTAGGTTTTGCTGTCCTTGGCCAAAAACCACATCACCACCATATCAAAAACCGGCACTGCCTGTTTTTCTACTCCACTACTCACCTTGTCTTTCTGCTCCACCTCTCTATCCCTGTCTGTCCTCCTCTTCACCCCTGTCTGTTTTCCTCCTCTCCTCATCTCCTGCCAGGTGTTTTTCCTTTTTTTTTCTGCAGTAATGATATTCTGCAATGTAGTCTCACAGCTCAGGGTTATTAGATCCAATATAATTTCCAGAGCAATAAATGGGATTCAGTACTTGTGTGTGTTTTATTCTTTGTCATTATTTAATGTATTTTTCCCTTCCACTGCACTCAGAACTTATTAACAAGCTTACATTTTATCCTTACAGGCTCAAGTTTAATTACTTTCAGGGAAACGTCACTACCAGCCATGGAGCAGAATAAGTAACCAAGGCTTTTCTGATTAAGACCAAAGTTTCTGTTTTAGGTTGCAGTTTTTATTAGTTAATATCTGGATTCCTTGCAGAACAAGTCATGGATGGAAGCTGTAAGGTATTTTTCAATAACTCGTATTCATATGGAAGGTTAAGCTCCCCAAATCTGGGACGGTGAATATTTAGTGAGTAAAATGTCACATGGAAATATTCCATAAAGCTTTTGATATTGATTCACATATTATGCATGTTATCAACATTAACTTTTTTCGCCCCCAGCATCATAGGTGTGTATGAGTGCAGGTCTATGTAGCACTGTATGTAGGAAAACGAATGGGCTTCACTGGGATCCTTTTTACTATACAGACAGTTAGTACCATGTGGTTTCACTTCACATAGTGTAATGATATTTTTCTAAAAAGCCTTGATGCTAAAAGCTTTACACACAATTGCTCATTGACATTTAGTGTGATTAAGAAGTGTCACATCTCTTCTTTCCCAGACTTAATTTAGCTGAGGTGTCTTTTGAGGCCCACTTGAAACTCTACTTATAGCTGAAACTGCGGTCAATCTAAAATATGTTATTTCCTCATTGAAGACAAAACACATCCTAGATTGAGTATTTTAACACACAATGTGCTTCTTGGTCCACGTTGTGTGAACCTTCAACCTTCAACCATCAGTGTAATACTGGTGGTTACAGTATTACACTTTTTTTGTTTGTGAATATCCCATAAAAACAATATATGCCTCCTTAGGGACATACTGTATATTGTAGAAGTAAAACATACTGAAAGTTTTAATAGCCATTATTTAAAAGATAATATATTTTCTTGTCACGTGTCAGTTTCTCATATTGTCATGATCAATGTAAGCTTTAATATTTTATTGATTGCTTTATACTAAACACTGATTTACAGACAATATTTGGGTCAAACACACTCTTAGATTATGAAGAGCTGGCTTTGTAAGACCGTTAGCTGCATTATATTTCTTATAAAGAGACATCGAAATAAAAAGGGCTGAATAAAAATTTGAGTTTCTTTTGAAAAATATCCTTTCACTTCACAATGATCCTCCATCTACTTTGTTTTTTTGACTTGAAAAAAAGCCTTATAAAATACATTAACACTTGCTGCAATTTGACAACTTGAATGGGTATGAATATATTTGTAGGACAAGAAAAGTTTAACAATAACCCTCAATACAAAAGGCACCTAATGTAGATTAATTGATAAATTTCTGAGTGAATAGCGGTAATTTTGTTTACCATGCACTATTTCTGAATAAGGATAACTGGTTTGTGAACCGTTGTATTTTTTATTACCAGTGAGTTTGTGTATTAATAAATTTCTTTATTAATTATTATTATTACCTTTTCTCTTTATGACTGTCGGTACATTCTTGTATCACCCAGATTAGGGTCAATTACACAGACAGAACTACTGATGTGTATCCTAGTGTCTGTAACAATGCAGTAAGGAACTTTGTGTGCTTGTTGTGGACTTTATTGTATTAAAATTTAAACATTTTAAAATGCTGCTGAATTATTCTACTAATTTTCTCATTGTTACAAAACTTAATTAGAAGTTGGGACTAGTCATTTAAATATACGGCAAAAATTGAAATACATCATCTCCAAATCTAACTGACTGATTGTAAAAAAACAACCCATTCTCCAGCATACTTTTCTCTCTTTTCATGAATACTGATGTGAACTACAATTCATCTGCAGCCACACGTTTGCTCAGTCTGCAATTTATGATTCAAGCTGTAACTACCTCATTTGATCCCATCCTTGTTATGCTAATTTTCTCCCACAATGGTAGCAAATCAGTTTGATTTAACTGTGCAAACTGTGTGAGTAGAGGAGTGGCTGCCTCTAGAGCTGTGCTTGTGTGTCTGAATATGTGGGCTTACCCCATGTGAGTCTGTGTGTGTTATATACAGCATGCAGTTGTCTCCGAAGCGAGAGGTGTTTTTGTGCCAAAGCTTCCAATCTGCATTTTGATGTCATTAGCCCGACACATCAGGCTGTTTTAGAAGCACTTTTAAGCTAGATTGTTTTTTCAAGAGCACTACACACAATATGGAACGGTAAGCTGAAAAAGCATAAAAAAGACCCTTTAAATGAAATCAAAAATTATTCTTCAAAATGTCTCTTTTATTATTATTATTTTGGGTAAATTTCTTTCTCTAAAATAAATGAAGGAACTTAAAAGACACTATTGGTTTTTGTTGCTATTTGGGCTTCTAAGTGGAAGCTCATACATTTTTAGAAACATCTAATTGTGACAACGTTATTTTACTGATAGCATTTAGAGAGACCTCGTTTATTTACTCCACTGCTAGAATTTTACTGTAGGATGAAAAAAAATTATTTGAATCTCCATAAACATGGAGAAAAATAAAAACCAGACAACACTATTTCCGTAAGCATAGACAGGATAATGAGTAATTAACCTTTTCAGAGGGCAATAAAAACCTATACATGCTAACACCTACTGATGAGTCAAGTGCAGTTTGAGTTCTGCTCTCTGTTTTGCCAGCATTAATTTTTGTATTGCACTTGTTTTTTTTCAGAACAGGTACATTGGTTTAACGAGTGATTCTATATTGCCTGTAGGTTTGAGCGTATAACCTGGAGTTCATCTCTTTATGAGAGCTTCAGAGCTTTAGGGCATTTTTATGTCAAATGAATCATTTCAATGCTTTTGGACCAATACCACAGTTTGTATTTCTGTGATCACAAAGCCCAAAGTCCATTCAGCCAATGGGTACCTGAGTAGCCAGTGCTAAGACCCAGATAAGCAGAAGAAAATGGATGGACGGATGGATGGATGGATGGATGGATGGATGGATGGATGGATGGATGGATGGATGGATGGATGGATGGATGGATGGATGGATGGATGGATGGATGGATGGATGGATGGATTGTTTGGGTGTTCACTTGAGGAACAGTTCACAAATTCATGTTCTCTCCTAATAAAAGAGAAATTTAAAGAATATTTTTAGATACCTCTGAAGGACAATAAAAATCTAGCCTTTTTGAGTGTGGTTGATATAATAATACAACCACCTAACTTGTATTAGAAAAATTAAAGAAATTTGAAGGAGTTTTAGTAGTTGCTCAGTTTTGGTAAGAAAGAATTGATAACAGTTCCAAAAAAAAAGATTAAAGTTTTAATTAAGGCTGGATGAGCCTCTTCACTTCATGACGAGCACTTTGCCGTACATGGAGTCAGGCAGAGACCGTGTTCCCTCACCCTGAAACTTAGGTCTGAGGTATTTGTCTCACATGGGAGCTCAACACCTGCACTTCCAAAATAAAAAGAGGAGAAAAAAAAGTTAGGATCCAAATCCTGAACTAAGCATTCAGCTGCAAGTTTACGACTTTCTAATCTGTATGCTGTTCCTGAACTGACTTACCTTGGATCAATATAGATATGAGCTGATAACGTTGTAAGCACCACTGCCCTGCTGTGGAATTAAGTTTTTGGAATTCAAGGTTGAAATTAGCACAACTGAAGCATCAAAGGGATGAAGCAGCAAGACTTGTTAATCCTTAAATCCTTAAAACCCTGAAGAAGGAAAAATATGATTTAACAAGGGCTATATTATTTTAACAAGCTTTCAGTTTGGTTGGCAAAGTGGCCTTTATCCTGTGGTACATCTGGTCCATCTCAGTATCTCTCTGTTTCCTGCACCAAAAATCTAATGTGTTCTGTTTTTTCTCCCCTTCTGCTTCTTTTTTTCTCTTTCAATGTGTAAATCAATTTTGGACTTGGGGCTGCTGTGCCTTCCAGGCATTTCTCTCTTTGATAGCGTTCCCACCACCAACTCTTAGGCGTGTGAGATAGCAGCAGCCACAGCTGAACAGGGGGAGCCAAGCAAGATTTCAAACTTCTTTGTAGGATTTTGGTTTAAACTCAAGCTTGTTGTGGCCAGAGTAGAAACTTGAATACACAAACGCACACACAATATCCCAGTGAGAATTGGACTTAAGTCATGCTAACTATGAAGTTGTATTCTTCAGCAATGCACTTGCAATTTTAGCATTACAGAGGTACACAGAAGCAGAGGAGAGGAGGAATCTTGGAAACAAGATGTAACTACAGGCAATGTCCTTCTAAGAATTTTGTTTAAAAAAGTGTTTACTGACAGACAAGGAGAAGAAAAAACATTATTCATAGACTTGAGGGAGGATACACTGATTCCAAGGTTTTGCAGGCATGGACACACACACATCCTATTTTGGGTGTGAGTCATGTTGAATAAATTAGAATATGTGTTGAAGCTGCAGTGGGTAACTTTTATTAAATAAAATATTCGTTTTTTGCATGTTTGTTAAAACTGTCACTATGTTATGATAGTATAATATGAGACAGATAATCTGGAAAATTAAGATCCTCTGCCTTCTTTCAGCGGTTCCACTGTCTTCTGCGGAAATACACCACTCGGTCAGAATCAACCAATCGGAACCAGGAGAAGTGTCTATAGTGCTGTCAATCAACCCAGTGCATGTGCTGCTCCCTCCTTCCATCCCTCATTCACTGCTAAGTTACAGCTTCTCCCCATCACAGAGCCTGCTGTGAGTGCTCAGGCTAGCAAACATGGTCACAGATGTCTGTGAATTATCAGTTTTCCTGTAAAGGTGAGTTGTTTTTCCACCATTAGCACATTTGGTAGTGCATACACAAGCATGATTGAGAGCGCCAAGACCTCCCCCCTGGCTCTAATTGGTTGTTTTTAACTGGGAACAGTGCATTTCTCCAGATGGCATATAAAGTAGCCATCGAAGGATAGGTACATTCCACACGAGCTACTGTTTCGGTGCTCAGTATGAAAACGCAGTTCCACCACTACCTGGAGCCTTAACAGGGGATACAGTGGATACATGATTTTAGGTTGTTTACATAAAGTTATTTGTGTTCTGAATTTAGCAGCTCAAAAAGAGACTCATCCACAAATGATTTTCTGAGCTGTCATTGTCAAATTTCAGTGAGCCAGTGCAAATTGTAGCCTCACTTTCCTGTTCTTAGCTGACACAAGGGCAGGAACATGTGATCTTCTGCTGACGCTCATCTGCTTTAAGATTTAACATGCTGTGTCTTCAGTGCTGCTCTTCTTCATAACTTGTTTTATTTTTCTGTTGAACTCTTACTTTTCAGTCACCCAGGACTAGTTTGCCCATTCTCCCCTGACCTCTGACATAAACAAGGCATATATTCACCCACAGAAATGCCACTCACTGGATATTTTCTCTTTTCCAGGCTCTCTTCTGTAAACCCGGGAGATGAAAATTCAAGTAGTCCAACTGTTTTAGAAATACTTAGACCGCACTTTCTGACACCAGATAAGACGTCATGTTCAAAGTCACTCAAATTCCTTTTTTGCCCCTTTTGTTTTTCAACTAAATTCTGTTTGTCCACAATGAGAATAATTTAGTCAGGAGTTCATCCTGACAAACTTTCCTGACGAGTTTGTCAGCCAAACTCGTCAGTCAAGTCTAGTTTTTCAAATAGCAAATGGTCACACCTGCATATGTACTTGACAAAACTGCTTTGGACACCTCAAATTCAAAAGTGTTGCTTTTCAGCTGCTACTGTAAGCAAAATGCATGAAAACATGGAATGCATTGCTTACAATGACATCACATCTCATACAAGATAAGTCCAACTGGGAGTTAGATCACAAATCCGGCCAGCACCACACAGTGAGTCCTGCTCCCTGACTGTCTGAGGTTCATCTCATGTGGAACAGCACCACCTGTTGACAGATGGCTGTGTGACTTGTGATAAATTGACTCACTGTAATGCAGCCATAGTTCAGCTTTCTAATATGTGGTGATGCAGGTAATCTCACATTTGATGCTGGCTTATAAATACCTGTGCTGACAGAGAACAAAATGAGTTTTTTACTGTGTGTGGACTCTGACCCACATTGGAGCCCACGTTAGGTGTCAATGCTTTTGCAGCAGATTGGTACCTGCTGATTAAATAGATTTTTAATGGAAAACAAAGAAAAAAAGCCCCACAGATGTGTATGCTGAACATATACATTTTCAATGTGATTTCACAAGCATTTTCCTCTATGACTTTCTGAATTCTCCTCTTGCATATGGGGTCTCTGGATCTACACTCAAAACAAATCAGTGCATAATTATGTCGATCAACTAACACTCAGTAATGAAGAAGTCTAAAGAAAAATTCATAGGATGCCAGCCTTGAAATTATAATGTATTATATTTGAATTTCTCTAGACAGCCTCAAAGTGAGTCTAAAATCCATAGTGCAATTCATACCCAGAAGAAATAACTTTGTGCTTGACCTCAACTTACTTATTACAACATAAAAATTAAGCAAAATATATAAATCTTGAACAATTTATAATATTTTATAATTAAAACATGTTATTGATTAAGTACTTTTCACAATTTGAAGAGTCTCTTTTTCATCCATCCCTTTCATTTTGATTTTTTCTGCATTGTTGAAACTGACTACTTCACTAATTGCAAATAGTTTGAATCGCCACAGAATATTACTTTCAAACATTTTTCTTGTTATAATGAAATAGCATATCTTAGGTTATATGATTAAACATGTCTCAAAAGCACAGTTTAGTCTCTTTTTCTATTGAAAGTAGAAGGTGAAAGAGTTCAGTCAAGAATTAACGGGCTACATCAGGTACGACCTCACCTGCAGAAAGGTTAAAACAATAACTCTAGGCAATTTTTTCCCCTCTTCCTTTCAACATATTTTCAACCTTCTGTCTTCTGTTTTTACTAAATCGCTCAGTTTACTTCTTGATTGGAAGGCAGAAGAAATCTCACGAAACTGCACTTGAGGTGCCAGATACTTTAAACAGACGCTTCAGCTTTTAACTGCAGTATATCAAAGTCTTTAGTAAAAAAAAAAAAGGTAAAAGTTAAAAGCTGCAAAAGAACTGTATGATTCAAGTCCAAGCCTGCGAGTCTGGACAAGACATTGCGGAATCTGAAACTATAAGCTGGGTGTTATAACTCATGCGGCTCTTTAGATCTCACCAAATGTCCAGGCTGACTAACACATTTCCTTTCTTCTCTGTGTTGCTTTATGTCTGTACGTCACCTCATAACATAATGATTTTTTTTATGCTGCGCCATGAAAGAAGTACCCAGATTTTTTTCTAGAGACAACTTTTTTATTGTTACGCACAAAATAAAACAGAGCGCGAGCAGATGGATCTGTTTGAAAAGTTAAGAGCAACAGGTTGAGCATCAAACCAATATAGGCTACTTAAACAGAGATTTTTTTTATTTCTCAGTAATTAAGAACAATTTTCCTCTCCACACCAAACGTTTTCTTCAGGCAACATTTTAAGTTTCACACTGGTTTAGGAGATGCTTAATGCAAAAAAAACAAAACAAACAAACAAACAAAAAAAAAAACACAGTTGTACTCCATGTCCTGGAAACATTTATGATTCGAGGCTCTTAAAGGATGCTGTCCAACCCCGTTCCAGCTTGTGAATCTTCTCCACACTCTACAATGGGTGGCTGTGCTTCATAATTGTCTCCATGGTGTGGTTATTCCTTTTTATTGGGTACCTTTTGCCATTATGCCTTTTTCTCTCCATTTTACTTTCTATTAATATGTTTGGACATAGTTCCCTGACCTATCAACTTTTTTTGGAGCTTTTTTTGTCGCCCAGCTGCTGTTTGGAGGGTTTCATTGACTTTCTGCCAGACATCTATTAAATTAGCAGTCCTCCCTGAGGTATTGACAGAGTATTTTTTTTCTGTACTGAAGCCCTGTTTCCTTTACATATGTAATGCAAATTTTTTTTGAAGATGATCTTTTTGCTAGTTTTCATTGGCTGTGAGCCATAATCATTGAAATTAACTAATACAGATGGGTAAAATATAATAATAGAATAATTAATCTATATTATAAATATTAATTACTGAATACATTACTTCATTAATGGGAGCCCAATTTTCTGACGCACACAAACTGTGCAAATGTCATATATCTGTATATATTTAAGAATTGAAAAAGATCCATAAATAAAGAATACACTGATGCAATCTAGACAGCTTTCTCAATGACCCACTGGGAGAAATGAAATGTATAGCTGGCTTTCTGCAACACTGGGTCTCTCTAACCAAGTAGAGTACGGATGGGAATATTTGTTTAGGGTGTCCGTGTGGTTTGCACCGTGCATATCTATACATGCGAAAATATTCCCTTTACAATCTCACATGCGTGCTTCAGTGCAAGACCCCCCCAGGGATCTATAAAGATATTATTATCCAAAGGGCAAAAGCTGTCAATGTGTCCCTTGTCCCTAATATGAAACCTGTGTGGGTTAACCCAAGCAGCTGCACAGATAACAGAATTCACTAGTGCCCTTCTGTCTGTTTCTTTCAACCTTTTAACGAACATGCAGAGAGAAGAGCAGTTTTTGGTTTGTTCCTGTCTGTTCTTTATTATCTGTATTCACAGGAAGCATACAGAAAACAAATGTGAAACATCCTTCTCTGCACTTGCTCTCTGTTTGTGTGATGTTTGCTATGATTGAGTACCTGCTGATACATTTTGCTGTATTTCTCAATCACTGTTCATCAACTTCCCACATGATGATGGTGCCACCTAGAGGAGCATTTACATGGACATATTGATGAATAAAGGCAATATGTCCTTTATTGTGTAGGGAAAAGGCACTAATATTCCCTACACAAAGTTGGCAGTAAGTAATTACACTTACAATGTAATTACTGGGTTTACAAATGCAATATGTGGTTTATAAAAGAGGAGTAAATGCTGATATAGATTAATAAACACATGACAGTGAACACATGACAGCCTCTGCATTAACAAATAAGCTTGATTTTTATTTTTAATTCAGGGTGAGAGGTTTTATGTTTCTGCTTCCTGCTCCATCTAACATATGCTCCATCTTGTTTTTTTCACTGGCCTTCTGTGTTCCAATGATATCTTGTCCCTTCTAGTGTGTCTCTACCAAATGGTTCCTCTGGGCGACACTGCGGTCGTTGTTGTTGTTGTGTGTGTGTGATCTGTGATGGAACATCATAATTTCGTGTGCATTGCACGTCTTGGTTTTATGTGTCTCTTGGGACATCCCAGCTGAAGTCAGCTTTATATCACTGAAGTCTCCCATGTCTGACTTCAGAGTCAGAGCAGACTCAGTTCAGACTATTTATGACACAGACACAGGAAGGACACATGTTTGTGCACATTTCTGTACAACAAAGCACATTTTGTTCAACCTCTCTGTGTTTTTTGTTTTTGTTTTTGTGAAGACTGAGCAGAGGAATCATCAAACAAAAGTTTGAAAAAACAGCTATCCAGTTGTGAGAATGTTTTGCAAAGCAAATGTATGCAAAACGACCAAAAAACAAGGACAGAAACTGTTTCAAAATGTGAACACAAAGTAGAAGCCTCTCTTCATGGTATTTTTCAAAGGCATATAATGGTTGTGGTTACACTGGTAAACATTAGGACTAAGAGGAATTTGGATAGGTATTGATACTCATTCAGTCTTTTCATATTTGTTTCATTTTACCTAAAACCTTTTTATGAAAGACTGAAATAAAAAGTACACATGGTTTTCTATTTTTTAACCAACAGAAATCTGAAAAGTGTGGCTTGCGAATACAGCTGTTGGTTGACCACACAAAAACGTGTTAAAAGTATAAAGTAGGTAAAAATATGGATAGGTCCAAATTCAGAACAGGAGCTGAAGGAAATTGATTGAATTCTACAGTGGGATGCTTTGGAGCAAATATATGTTTTAGAAAATCCAGTGTTAGAAAAATATTTAGTGCTCCTTTTTTAGATTAATTTTTCATTCATTCATCTAGTATGTCTAAACTGTTGCACATGGATTTTATTATTTAATTTAATGCAGTTACCTATATGAACGCCAGCCAAGTAAATATTTGGTTAAATCTAGTTCTCAAAAAGTTGGTTGAGGATTATGAAATAAAACAATATCCTTAGCCAGTTTTTCAACAATCATTAACAAAAAAAAAACGCTAAACATGCAAGAAACTGAAGCAGAGAAAACACTTACTGTCTATTCACACTTTGAACAAAACTAATTAAGCACTAATTTGTATTGGAAAGGTTTTTGATGTATTCCATTTTGTTTCTGTAAGACTTTTTTTTCTCTAAAAAGCTGCAGTGCATTGATTGTTGCAACATTTGCAAACTCTACAGTTTTACATGCTGCTTCCATGCTCTCACATTCTCTCCTCCTCTCCCCCTCTGCCTCTCCTTCTGTCTGTTCCTGTGTGACAGAGTCAGTAACACCACAGCAGGAGGTGAAAGAAAGTGAGCTGGAGGCAGGAAGAGAGGAGGTGGAGGGAGACGAGAGGGTGCTAAAGTGCAGAACAGAACCATGCCTGACAGCACAACAGAGCAATGAGAAAGAAATGACGTCGCAGAAAAAAAAAAGAAAACCAAAAAAAAGAAGACAGAGTAAAATATTATCTGAATGCGACTATTTGTAAAGGGGTCTGAGTCGATTCCAGTGATTGCATGAATGTGTTTGTCATTGTTCAAATATGTATGCCCATGTTTATTTGTGTGTGTGCTCGTGTGTGTGCCTACACTGCGGGGGTGCCAGGCAGCAGCAGCTGGGAAGGCCTTCCTCTGTTCTCCTGTCATCAATAAATGATCAGATGCGGCCATCTGGAGCGAGGGAACCACCAACCACCAGGACCTGGCTCTGAATGAAAGACTAAGAATGACAGAATAGAGCAGAGGATGTAGGAGTGATCTGCAGGGAACGAGGACTTAATCAAATCTGTTAAAATTAAACAATTATGTAAAGAAGTAAAAAAAATTATAATAATCTGGAGAATGTTAGAGGCTCCTTGTTGTTTGATTCACTATGTAATAAATTTGTTTTTAATTACTTGTAGTGAAGACAAATGACACCAGATTTGAACTTTCATATACAACTGTTCTCTCCTGGGCCCTTCAAAATAAAATGTTCTTGCCAACCTTTTTGGGTTTTACCAAATAAATTTATTAATGAACGCAGATGGAATATTCAAATATGTTTACAATCTTGACACTTGAGATTGGTTTCACTGCTTCTCAATATGTGTTAACACTGTAAAATACATATTTTTTGCAAGTTTAAACTTTGAAATATCAATAATTAGTCATAATTTGGTTGGTGCATTAAACTTTGAATTGGGAACTTTTTCCATGGTCACTCTCATTTCATAAATTAGAAAAAATATATATTTGTTGCTGTCTGTGTCTTTGTAGTGTTCATGTGTACTTTGACTCTACCATGTCTGTCCTGACATCATTAAGCAAAAACAACAATAATATAAATGTTAGTCCAAATCTGCTTCTGACTTTTTGGCCAGCCCGTCATAAAGAACCTCCACTGCCTGACAGGAAAAGGCAGTGGACTAATAAAACTAGAGAACAATGTGCAACGAACATTTAGCATTTTGTTTGCATCTTTTAGCGAACACAAAATATCTGCTACTAAAATATTATGTCCAAGATTGCTCTGGATAACCTACTTTAAGAGTATTTTCTTGGAACCCTCCAGTTCCACAGTATGTACATATAGAAGAATTGGCATTGATATCTTAGTTCTGTTTTTGTTTTCTTAGTTAAACATTTGTCTGATTATCTTCATTAGATGATTCTCTCAATTTTTCTGTTATTATTTCCATGTTAGTTGAAGTATAACATTTTAGTGTAATAAATCTCATTACTAAGAATGACACAAAGATCCCCCAGTTCTATTGTATATTTGTTAAATGTATTCCTTAGTGAGAATAAAAGATTTATCCTTGATGCTGTTTATGAGAATAACGTATGTACATTTGAGTAGCTTAACATGGCTTACTACCTCTTTATCCAATAACTATGCCCAAGTATGTCTGTATGAGAATTAAGACATTCTTCCATTATAGTAATACAAAGAAAATGTTTTAACACTTTATGACTCACAGTTAAAAGCCTTTGGGTGCATTTGAATAGAATTATGTTAGGAAATGCAAAGCAGAGGAAGACAGGAATTGCAGAGGGACGAGGGATGCAGAGGATGTTAGAAGTCAGGAAAAGCTGATGGCAACCTCCTGACAAAGAGCCCAAAGGCAGACAATTTTTCACCATTTCAAATCTTAAAATATGCACTTACAAAGCACAAAAAAGTTGCTTTGGTTTGTATTAATTTTAAAGCAGAAAAAGAAAACAGAATTATTAACGACCCCATTTATGGCATGCCGCTCCAGAGGCATCTGCAAATAAGCATAAAATCTAATCCCTCACTAAAGTGAGATCTTTTTGAGTTGTAGTACACACATGTTTTATCCATTTCTTTTATTATTTATGCATTCATAAATTTTCCACACACACTTATTCCTTTTCAGGGTCACAGTGAGACTGGTGTTTATCCCACCACAGAGCAGCAGCCAGGAACTGTATTTATGCACACCTTTAGGCACTTTCCCCCACCTTCTGTTTACCTGACCTGTGAGTTTGGATGTGATGGGAACGAACCTAAAGGAAAGCTATGCAGATGGAGTAGTGTTTCCTGAGGAACCTTTAAAGTCTCACAAACAGCCTGGTAACCTTCAGCTATCAGCTGAGTATGGTTTCAGAAAGTCCTTTTCACACTCCTCTTTCTTTGTCCTCCTGCATTCAGGATCATTATGTGTGACTTTTCAGCCACAAGCTTTGTTCCCCTTCCACTTCTCTCTTTTATTCCAATCATTTAAAATAAGAGTGGATATTTTATTATATTTCAAGCAGCCATTATCTCGATATGAATGTGACAACTTTACACACTGAGAAACTGGATCAACCCAGGTAAAAATGCAATCAGATACAAAATGTTGTATTACTCTTCTGGGTTTTGCTTTGTGTGAAGCAAAAGGCTTCACATCAATCCATTCACTTGTTTATGTTTTATGTCGCCCTCCACAAATACTGGCAGCCCTGATAAATATGTGTACAAAAGTATTGAAATAAACTGGTGCAATGAAGACATGGCCACATGAAGCCAAATGTTTGCAGCAGTTCTCTAACAGTGAACTTTTGAATCTTTCTCCCTGAACATGAACTTGGATCCTCATCAAGTCTTGTTTATCATATTACACAGGTTGAACGTGGAAGTTCTTGCTTTCAAACTCATGAGAAGGTTTGGGAAAGTAGCAATATTGAAATAGGCATTGCTTAATTTATGAAGACCACCACACATCCTGCCTTAGTTTAGTGGGTGTTTTGTCTTCCCTGTTCTCCATAGTTGGAATGAAGGCTTGCAAGCTTCTCTGTTTTTATTTTCCTTATTTGTCTTATTATGGACAAATATGTGAGTCCTAAATTCTGCAGACCACAGGAAATGTCTCCTTAGGTTTATTCAAGTTGCAGACCGATCTCCAAACAAATGTATCTTGCCAGAATAATATCTCGCTCATTATTCTGACATTTAGAAAACAGAAATATATTTGGAATCCTAATTGGTCTAAAACTGGAAGCCTTTAGTCTGATTTAATGTCAGACAGTAAGAAATAAAAAGTTTGTGTCTTGGGATTCCGTGTATGTAAACATTTGAGTTTAATGGAATTATGGCTTGCCTAAAATTGTGGCATGTGTGTTTTATTATTATTATTATATTTTTTCTCTCTCTTTTTTTAAGTTCTAAAGTTGAGTAAATGTAAGTTACATCATCGGAATGAAAATGATTTCTTAGTAAACATAAGTATGAATCCTGATGCTTCCCAAACTAGCAGAACCTACCAGAATTGGCTATCGTTTGGGAAAATTTACAGCAGAGACATACATAAGCTTGGATTCTGTACAGTCAGCATTTGTGTGAGAATATGTGCTCCTTAGAGAGAGGAAAAAAAAAACTTTTCCTTTTAGACTTATTAGAGGATGTGGACCTTGTTAGGGTGGAGATATTGAATAAGACATGAAAAAAACAGTCCTGTCAGACTGCAGTAGTCTGTTCCCTTTTTGCCTCCCTTATGGATAATACCATAGGTGTATGTTTTTTCTGAACCTCTTCCTAGTCAGGGGTCCTGAAGAAATTTTCTAGGAAACTTTCTAACTTACAGTGCTGTTTTTTTTTCTGAATTGAAGAAAACAAAGCTCAAAATACAGAACAAAACTAAACTGAAATCAGCAAAACATGTTTTTCTTACACACCATCCAGCAGTGATTCAGAACTAATCTATGTCTCCAACGAGAGATTAAACAGAGCATAGCAGCAACTAAATATACAATTGGATTAATTTGTTGCAGCTCTTTGGGATGTGAAGACGTTTAGTTCAATTTATCACTTCCCAGTTATGTAACACACAGCTGGGAAACTGCGAAGGGAAACTTTAGTGGATAGTTATTCCAATAACTATCCGAGATAAACAAACACATTTCATCCAGACATTATATCTCATTATGTATGGTTGACTTATCAACTGGTGTTTGAGACAAAGAAAAAAAGCCATCAGACAGATTGTTCCAATTTTAAAATTTGTATTGTGTACTGACCACAAACAGTCAGATTGTTATTTTCTATTAGTATCAATATCTCCCCTTTGACAGATTGGTGACTTGTCCAGGGTGACCCCGCCTCTCGCCCAGAACGTTAGCTGGAGATAGACACCAGCACCTCTTGACCCCACTAAGGGACAAGGGCGTTTAGAAAATGGATGGATGGATGGATCAATACCTCCTTTAGTCATGCACACTGTATAATAAATGTTGAAGTGGGAATTACATCGGTGAGTGTCTACTTTATTAGAGTTATACTTGAGAGGTGTCCACAGAAAGTACAATAAGTACAACTAAGACAACAAATATAATCTGCCAAGCTGCAAAACAGTAATGAACTGTAAACAGTGATGGTAAATGTCAGTGATTTTATTTCTTATTTGTGTAGAACAGGGTATGGTGTATTATTTGTGGAGATCTTTTTCCATCCTTCATGTTGTAAGATAGGTGCCATTCAAGTGATTTCTTGATTTTTCAAGTCTATCTGTAACTTGGCGAAATTGAACTCGACTGTCAAAAAATTTGGTTTGATGATAATTTTAAAAGGAGGACTAATATATTTGTACAAGTTGTTTTGACTTTTGTTTCGTCAATAACTTCTTGAAATTAAGAATTGTTTTTGTATTCCTTAGGTTGTTTTTGTGTGTTGTTTGTCACTTTATGAGGAATGTCTAATTTTCTACTGTCCATGTTGTACTTTTTTCCATATTCTGCAGTATATAAATAATGCTAAGGGAGGTTTGTGTGGCCTTCTACTGGACTGATAGCTTCAAACAATAAAACATTTTGATTATCTCTGCTAAGGTATGCAAATAAGCAAAATGTTAGAGCATCTCTTTGCACAGCTGAACTGTGTTTAAGGTTAATGAGATTCACTGTCATTAAAAGCAGGCACTAGAGTAGCGCGGATGGAAAAACTCAATCAAAAGGTGCTTTAACAAATTATTGCAGGGTGTGAAAGCTTAAACAAGGCTAACTCAGGTTTTCAATTTTTTCCCTCTAAAAATAAATCTTTTATTTTCTCCTTTCTCCTAGAGGTTAACTGTTATATTAAAAGTTTTAAAAGTTTTGAAGCAATATATCTTGCTCATTTACATAAGGAAAACCTAGCATTTCAAACAGGATGTGTATATTTGATTTATTTGTGTAAAAATAATGTTGCCTTAGCATTTGCATTATCAGCACAGATTTGCAGACATTTCTCAGCAATACTCCCCTTTCAAAATGTGGAAAATGTTTACTGTATTCATAAGCATCCTTATGTTTATATTATGTACAAAAAGAAGCTAATTGTTGATTTAACCCAACAAACACATTCCAAAACAGTTCTACACACAGCCATAAATGTTATTTTAATCTTGATATAAGGATATTTTTCCCTTACAATTCCAGTTGACATAACTTTGTTACAAGAGGCTATTCAAATCAATTTTATTTACGTAGCACATTTGAGCAACAAGGTAATTCAAAGTACTTTACATGATAAAAAACATAACACAATAAACAGACAAATAGGAAACATTACATTATAGTAGCTACATATTCCCCTGAGGTTAAAACACTAAATTAAGAATTTTTATTCAACATCCTGTAGCTATACAAGCCTGAATATGTCCCTAATCTGCATATGTATGGTCATTTTGAATTTAATTTGCCACACCGTGTCACTAATTTGTGCTTCAGTAAGTAATGTATGCCCTCAGCCATACCACCAGCCAGTTCAAGGTTCAAAATAAGCATCCATAATTTTTTTTAAAATATGTACAATGATGAGCCAGTGTTTTTATTTTTATTAACCTAATGGAGTTCAGTGTTAAAAGAAAAAAAAATAGAACAACTGAACTGCACTCCACGCAACAATGGAAGATGCAATTACGGTGAACAAAGGGGAGCCTTGTCAGACAGATAAGAAAGATAAATAGTTTTTAACCCCCGACTGCATACTTTACACTCCACACTTCACACCCTCCCAAAAAATAACAGTAATTTAAAAACTGTGTCAATGATTTAAAGTGCTTTTCTTAAAGTATGTTGTATGGAAATGTGGTTATATAACTCCAGTAAACAATATTTAAAAGCAGAAGAGCATTTATATTTTTTATGGTTTAATCAGTAACATTTAATCAAGACTACTCAGTTTGAAAGAGAAAAAGTGCAATAGATTCAATGGGATGTGGATTTTTAGACTAAATACAATAAAAACGTTTTAGAACCATAAGCATTGGTTACTGGTAAGCTTCTTCAGTTTAGTTTTTCAAAAGGTATACAGTTTTTAACATTTATTGTGGAAAATTTTGCAGCAATATTGTTCCTGCTTGTCAGATGAGAAAAGATGAAAAGTGTATAACATTTTGCATTAACAATAAAAAGATAGGTTTCGTCTATTTCCTGGCCTTCTCTGTGAGCTATAGTTACTTGTTTATGATGGAGTAAAAGGGCCAGGCTCTGAGTTTTTTATTTGTGTTTTAAAGACGAGTAAAGTCAGTCGAGAATAAAGACTAATTTTATAATAATTTCGCACCATAGTGCATTAAATTGCGGAATACTGAGGGTCTTGTAAGGTTATGGTTGGTACTGGTGTAACAAATGAGTAAATACTAAATATTTTAGCACAACAGAAGCAAATTTTCAGACTTTGAAACGATTGTTTAAGCAACTTTTTATTTAATAGAAAGAACGTCTTTCTTCTGCCAATATTTAAACTATTCTGCTTATATGACTTGGTTCTCTAAGTATTATGACTGTATTCTTGTATTTGAAAATAAAAACATCTTTGCTTGGCCATAAAACTCCGTCATACTTGCTTTACTGACCTCTGCTGCCCTTTTTCTTTTCACTGTCAAACTCCATCTCTCCTCTATGACGGTAGATATATTTCAAAATATTCTGCTCTGTTTACAACAGTGCTGTGTAGCTACTTCTACTGGCTTGAACAGGCAGCCTGTTGACTAGTTTGAACACTGCTGCCACCTAGTGATCGGAGGCACTATTTGAGAAGTACCGTATTAAACAATGGAACAATTGGTAGAAATGAAAGAACTTAGAAAATAATATCAAAATAAATTAAGTTATATGTGAGAGGTTAGCAAACTGCACAATGACTTAAGTACATGGATAAAAATAGCAAAACATCCATACAAAATACAGAGCTTGAACTGACAGGCACAAAACAAACAGGAGCCTTTTTGTACCTGTCTGTATTTCCATGTTAGTAGAAGCTAGGCATATACAGCTCTGATGTTATTACTTGCTGATGACTGTCTCATTATCGTGCAGTCTAGGACTTATTTCAAAAGTGTTATGAACTTGTAAATACTTTGTGCTTTCCACTTGAACACTGTGATGTCGGGTTTCCATTCTGTTGTGACTTATTCAGCAGAGATTCAGCTCTGTTATAAAGTACAAAAAAGCCAAGTCTGATTCTACGTCTTTGCATCTCATCTCCAAGCCTGGATGTTGTCTGACTAACGAGCCAACATCAAGATGAAGAGCTTGCCCCACTTACATCATTCGAAGGAGACGTCTCCTCAGCATTCTGAACATGCAGTATTTATATACATTAGATTCGACTAACCTTTCAAGCTTAAAGATGTGTTTATGTTACAACAGAACAAAGAAGTCCCTTACAATTCATTTTTCAAACTACTTAGTTTCTATTTATGAAAAATGATAGGCTGAAGATACAGTGCCATGAAAATATTGACTTCAGCAACAAACACAAAATGTATACATAATTAGTTTTTAAAACATATACAATCAGTTATAAAACAGTGTCCTAAACTCTGAACATCTCAATCCGTCCACAGCTGTTTGTGATGGACTTCATAAAACTGGTGCCCTGTAAAATGTGGGTGTTTTATTTTGTTTGGCGCATTTCTGCCATCTGTTGGACGTTTAGGGAACTGCTTTATTTTTACGTTATTTAGCCAGTAGGGTTGTTCGCTAGCTGTAGAGCTGATTGATGAACGCTACCTACAGTATGATCGCCGCTTTCCAGGACGAGTTCTTCGAAGAAATGCCTGTAAGTAGCAGCTTATATACCAAGTTAAGCGTTTGTCGTTTATTTTGACATATGAGAAAATAAGCAACTTGTCTATTGAATTTATTTATGTTCAGTTTTGGAAATACCTGCGGGCGACTTGATTATTTGTTGCGTCATTGCTAACTAGCCGGCCGTTAACATTGCTTGGGCCGTTATGTAGCATTGCAGCTCCTAGCAAAGTTGTTGCACTTGTGATGAACACTTCTGTTCTCTGAGCTCATCCTGAGTTGTTTGTGTTTTGGCAGTTTCACTCCATTCTACATGGAAATAAAGGAAGAACTAAGTAAACCTGACCCGTTTGAAAGGAGTTTGGCTGATGATTAGTTTGGTTGATTAGACCATTACAACTGGATTTTCTAAAACCTTCACCGTTGTCACTTTTGAAAAACATAATCAAGAAACCCTGCTTAAAGTTTACATGCCATGAAGCGACAAAGATGGTGGTCTGGTCAGACGGAACAATATTTAACTTTTTCTCCTCCATACAGAATGTTGTGGTGGACAGCTAACACACAATCTCCGGTGACATATAGTGGAGAATGCATGCTACTGTGGGATGCTTTTCCTTGGCAAGGACAAGGAGACTGGTGAAAGTTGATGATGGATCTCAAAACCAGAAATACCCGTTAGAGGATGTGAAGCACTTGAGAGTGATCAGGACTAAGACTCTAAACATAGCGCCAAAGATAAAAGGAATGGGTTAAGCAAGTGTTTCTCAGTCCTAGTCCTTCAGGCACACTGTCCTGCATGTTTTAGGCATTTCCTTGCTTCAGCACAGCTGATTTCAATTGGTGGCTGATTAACAAGCCTTTGCTGTGTTGCAAACAGCTGAATCAGGCCTATTAAAGCAGGGGAACAACTTAAACTTAAAAAAGTGAATTTTGTTCCCCTCACAATTGTTCTTTATTTTTTTTATGTTGGTTAGCATCATAAAACATCACAAGATGTGAAAAAAATTCAAAAGTTATAAATAGCTTTTTGCAAATGCTTTTAGAGCGCTCAGTGAGGCATAGTTCATGTTGCTGATTTCTTGTTATGTTTTAAGCTTTATCCAAAATTGCAATAATGAATAACATTTTTAAAGAGTGCAGTGCATTTCTTTAATAGAAAAGATTTGGAAACTCTAAATAGCTAACTTGAAACGTTCTTGGCTCAACTGTGCTTCAGATCAGATAGAGAACTGCAGTTGTTTGTTGTTCTTTAATTGAAGAAAAAACATTATTTTGTTTCTACGTGCAATGCCTTTCTCATTACCAAGCCTCCCTTTATCCTGTTTTTGTGCTTTAATCTTCTAATCTTCCTCATCTATTCTTCATCCAAAGGCAAGCTATATGAAGCAGCAGCTGAACCTGCCACAGTTTATACAATCATATATAAGCTCGCAGCAGGAGGGCCGACTTTGTTTATTACTGAGAGCATATCACCTCAATAATTCATTATTTACAGAAACTCTGTGCTTCTCAAACTGTTAGCGTTTGCAGCAGTGCAGATAGGAGTGTTTTGATAAGCTCTTTGAACACTGCTCCAGTGAAGAATTCTTTGCAATTTTTTTCTCTTCTTACCTTTTTGTCTATGATCACTGACAGAAAGCATCCGCTCTTTGCGTATTCGAATTTGGTGGAGACCACCTACAGAGCGAGTGGCTGACAGCTCCTGCAACACAACCACGCAAACATAGCTGCACACACAAAACTTCTTAAAACATCAGTGATGTAACCTCTAACCTCCTTGTCAAGAAAAAGTATTCTATGTAAATTTTTTATCCGGGACAGGCAGGGTTATCGCCACCTCCCAAAAGTGAGATTTAAGGCATTTAAGTTACATCAGACTGTTTCGTTCTCCTTCAGAAGTTGTGTTGCTCCTACTAAGTATTCAGAACTTTCTAATTTACACTTCTGTATAGATGTATGCTGATTGGAAATAGTAATTAGTCACAAGTAAGTTACTACCTATTTTAGGAATTAAATCTATGTGCTTCTGTCAAAGTTTTGTGGAATGTGTGTGTATGCACCTGTCACTCCAAATAGTAGTAGGATGGTAAAGACTGAATTTGACATCATGGCTGCAGTTTACTGGGATATAACTGTATTTATTAACGAACTTGAATGAAAATGAATAAAAAAATTCTTAATTTAGTGTTTAACTCTTCTTTAGATGTAAAAAATAAGCTTGTAAAATAATTTGTACTTAAAATGGTTTTATAGTAGCTATACGCAAGAAACCTACAGAATTTCCTGCTGCTTTCAACGTCGCATTTAGCTCAGTAGCCTCCATTATTTGTAAGTTTAAGAAGTTTGCAACCAGCAGGACTCTTCCCAGCCGTGTAAACTGAGCGATCGGGGGAGAAGGGCCTTAGTCAGGGAGGAGACCAAGAACCCAATGACTCTGTTTATAGCCTTCATGGAGAAACTGTTGAAACTCTTGAATCATGACCAGTGAAGACATAAATGAAAAATGCCATGCAATGGAATGTCATTTGTTTTCCCTACACACACATACACACGCACACACACACAGCTAAAGAAACATGGAGGCGTTATTCATTCATCCAAAATGCATTTAAAAATAAACATTTTTACAATAAGATTACAGCTTTCAATGGCCATATTTTCAATATCTAATTTTCAATTGTGTAAGTATGCCTCTTTTCATTTTCTTGACATTTAGTTGACCGTCTAAAGGTTGATGGGGCATGAAACAATAACAAGCCCCATAATTTCCGTGCCCCCCGTTTCTCTTTCTTCCTCATTCTTTATTTGCTGCGTGTATTTTCACTGTAAAATGGAATTATCATCAAAGAGTTTGTGGCTGCGTATTGTGTGTCCTAACATTAGTCACACATCAGTGAGTTGAATTTTGATCTGCCTGGAGCACTGCACACTGAAAAGCAAGGCAGAGTGGAGGGGAGGGGGACGAGAAGAATAGGGAAATTGAAAATAGGAAGCATGGCATAAGTGAAAACAATGTACTCTGTTGCCAGTGTTTTTTTTATTATTATTATTATTGTTTTGTATATCACTGTTTTCCCCTCACTGCTCCCTTCTCTCTTTGTCTTCCTTGAAGCTTTTTAGGCAGAGCCTTGGCTGCCACCAGGGAAATCGGGGAGGAGATGATGTGTGTGGAGGAGTGCAAGAAGGGTAGCAGAAAAAAAAGAAAATAATACAGACAGAAGGAGTCATAGGTGGGCTGAATAATGAGGTAATGTAATAATAGTTCCTAAAATATGCAAATTTTCCTCATACAAAATAAGATCACAGCATTTTTGTCTTGACAACCGAAGTATGATACAAAAACATGAAGCAACAAATATACTATGTTGGAAATGTTCCTAATTAACCCATAACTTTATGGCAACTTAGAACTGAGAAACACAACATTTCTTATTAAAGTATGATGCTTTGCAAGAAAAAACAGCACTCTTTAATGGACTGAAGCCAACAACAAAATTTGCTCCCGGGCCAGAATTATTTTAGACTTAAAGTGCAAGGCTAAATTTTAGTCTGGTTAGGTTTCAATAACTTTGTCTGTTTCATTTGATGATGATTAATTTTCCACATTTAGAATTCCAAATGTGTTGATTCTTCTTTTTTAAATAATTTATTTAGATTAAGTTGTGTGTTGCACAGTTCCCTCATGGTAAGAAGGTCTGGGTTCAAATTTCATTAGAACCCAGACCTTCTAATGTAAATAAACTCTGGAAATTTACATGTTTTTCTGCTCATTAGAGGGTTTTCTGCAGTTTCTTCTCAGTACCAAAACATGTGGTTGAATAACCAAACCAGTTTATCTTTATGTATGAATATGTGCAGGAATTGTTTGACTTGTCATATTTCCATTTGCCCATGACAGACTGGTAAATTGACAAGGGTGTATTTTGCTTCTCGCTGTTTGACCACTGGAGAAAAGCACAAGCCCGTCTTCTTTCTCTGGGTAGAAACAGTGACCGATGGTTGTGTTTGCCCTTGAATCACAATACATCATTTTTCAAAAACAGTCACATTTGTTGAACATTTTCACATAAATATCGCATTCACCAATGTATTTTGATGAGTTGTATGTTTTAAACCAAAACAATGTTGTGAAAAATCTTTATTAAGATGAGAAACTTTGACAGAGCAGATTTATTTATTCTAGGATTACATTAAAACATATGATTTACTAACTAGGTAACTTTTGAAAGAACACTAAATGGTTGCAATTTTATTCAATAACATCTGCAGATCCAAATATTAAGATTTATACAAACCTAAACAAAAAACAGAAGAACATGTGAACATTATCTCAATGTATTTTCACCTCAAAATTACAAATTATCTTGTGCTGATCAATCACATAAAATCAAATTCAAATACTATACATTTTGTGGTTCTAACAAAATGTATAAACATTTAATTGGTATAAAAGTCTTCCATACCAAAATATAAAATTTTGACAAAAGCTAAAATGTAAGAATGCCAAATAGGTGAGAATTATTTTAGAAACAACCAATCCTATATTTTTAAGTTCACAGTTTTGCATGACAAAAACTATGACAAGCACTGCATTTGTAGATGTTAGGCTTCATATCACTTCCAATTAAAAGGAGATAAATGAGGTGCGATTAGGCAAAAAGTAATTTGGATATATGTAGTGTACTACACCTGCTTTGCTTAGAAAACAACTGTAGATCAAGATATCTTCGCAATAGGGGATGATGCTTTTGCTCACACAGATCAGCTAATTAATGCTAATTGCATTAGCTCCTGTCTGCATCTTTGAATTTAATAGCTTAGCCTAGCACCTGCTGGTGTGGAATGGTTTATTTTCTTCCATGTGGCTGGAAGTTCAAATCTCATTAAGCATGGCTAAGGAAGCAGGGGCACTGACACTTTGAAGCCATGCACTCAGCAGCATATCCTCCCATTGCTGTGTTTCATTCTACATCTGACAGTCAAATACAGATGGGCCTAACCACCATGCTGCGTGATTTGCTAGGGCAATGTCATGAATCAAAGAAATGTCTTAAGATAGGCTACATCTGATTTCTGCATCAAATCACAAGCAATTTATCAGAAAGTTCCGGTTTCTGCAAGACAACTGTCAAAGTGAATCTGAGAACTGCCAATTGATGATCATCTATGGTTCCCCTGATGTTAGTTTTATTTTGAAATATTGGTACTCATTGTAGTTTCGAATGGTTTGTTGTAATTTTGTTATATTTGAGTTTTAAGTTTTATGGGTAGTCTTTTATGACTGCTGTGATTGTCTTTATATGTCCTTAGTTAACTATATGTTCTGTGTATCATTATTCAACACCTGCATTGCTTTGCCCAACCACACCAACCAGTATCTACTTGTTCGGTTCAATGTGTTAGAGCTGCATTTGATGTCACGTTTATTTATTTATTTATTTTTTAAGTTTGTAGATTTCTTGCTAGTTTGTCACTTGTCTACTCTGCCTACCGTTAGTTATGCATTTGCATCCTCCGTCCCTCAATTCATGTCATTCAACAGTCATTCTGCTTTGACATTTGACACCCACTTTAACATTTTCTTGCAGATCAGTCCCCCGCTTGGCAACAGCAGTACACTAAAGTATTCTCAGACACTTTAAGCATTTCTTCTTATCACTCAAAATATTTCAGATGCTGAAATATCATAAAAGCAAACCCAAAACTGTCAGAAAACCTCTGTTTATACACACACACAAAAAAAAAGCAAGCTAAAAACGGAGGTATAGCTGATACCATCATGAATAACAAATCGTTTTTTTTAAACTTCAGATTATAACCAATACCTACTCCTCAGACATTCACAGATGAGTCACTTGGGTCTTTGCATAAAAGAAAACAACCAACATCAATAAATATTGGTATTAAAAATATCATAGTTAATATTACATTGTCACTAAAATATTTTTACTCAAAAGTAAAATTATTCACTCTTTAGTAAATATTGAACGTGTTGAGAATTAGTTAGGATTTATAGGAAAAATGTCTATTGGTGAATGTATATAATGTTATTTAAGAGTTCAAGAGTTTATTGTCATTGTCAAAAAAAACAGGCAACAAAACTGTTTGGAGTACAACACTCAATAGTAATAGCAGATTCCAAGTGAAGTGCAAAAAAAGGTAAAAATGACAGCAGCTCTTGCACACACATCTTCAAAAATGTGAATAAGTTAACAGCTCCCCAACCCCACGATTATAAATAAATAAGTAAGTAGCCCCATCAATTAAATAACCCTCATGTAAACAGTGGTATTTCTCAACAGCCCTGTAAATTCAAAAGTCTTATAGCCTGGGGGTATAGGCTATTGGCCAGTCTTTTAGTCCAACTCTGTAGAGACCTGTACCTTCTACCTGAAGGTAGACGTTGGAACAAGTGATAGGCAGGATGGAGGCAGTCTCGCAGGATGTTCTGCACTCCCGTAGACAGCGTGTGGTGTAGATGGTACCATTCTGGGTGAGGTACTCCAGTAATTCTCACCGCTGTTTTCACCACACGCTGGATTTATTAATAATATTTTTAAGTTTTGCTAGTTATAGACTAGAAACAATATTAATTTGTTTCATTTATCAAATTCTCAGATTGCTTGTTTTTCATCACAGTCTCCTACCGATATAGATAGAAGAGGGTTGACTTTACGTCTGTTGAATTATATCCGTGTAAATTTGACAATTTTCTTTGGATGCTTCTGTGACAATCCAGGGATGGCCCATTTTTAGCTTACTCGTAGAGTCCAATTGGGTTTTATTTAAAATGACTGTGTTTTTCAAAGTGTTTATACTGTCACATACTCAAGGCTTCCTTGACCTTTATGGATCAGCTTTACAGATACTCCGCAATATGTAGCCATGGGCATGAGGGGCTTTTACACTTTGTTTAGCATGACTCACACCACAATGACTTGGATTAATGATTCCAAATATGTTTGTGAGGGAAGGAAGAAAATGCTTTTTGCTGTTTTTTTCACATGGCTCCCAAAAGCCAGTTGTTATGGGGACTTGGGGGACCTCGAAATGTCACTCTTTCACAGTTCTCTAACTGAGAGCTTGGGGATTGTTTTCTTTTTCTTTTTTTTTTATTTCTTTCCCTCCAGCTCACTATTGTGGTAAAATAAATGTGGGTCAAGTAGCCAGCAGTTAAATAACTCTGATTCTACTTAAAACTATTTTTTATAGCCCAACAGAACAGAAAATCATGGAATTAACTATAAGTTAATAGAAATGATGATCGACCTAAAATAATAAATTACAAATAAAGACAAAGAATCAGCATCAAATACAGTTAATTTATACTTTGATTTCACTGATGCATGACAAGACCATGACCCTCTGGTTTGAGGAAATGCTTTTTTCTCCACAAGTTAAAATATTTTTTCTTACATAGATCACATTTTGACATTACTGGCTTCCTGTCGAATTCACATCCTATCACATATGTGCCAAGAAAAAGTTTTGATCACAAGCCATGTCTATCAAAGTTCTGAAGTTTAAGATAAAAGTCAAATAGTTGAAAGTGTCACAACAGAACTAGAGTACATTTGAGAACAAACCCCACTGACAACATCATTCAAATGAAAACATTATCTCAAATAGATTTGGGGGCAATGTATCAAAGTCAGTGGACCAAATTGCTGTTCTGGAGTACAATCTAAAAATAAACACAACATAGCGCGAAAAAAATAACTGTAAGAATAAGATAAGCAGACTTAAGATTTATTATAAAGCTGAAAAGAACACATGATTTGTTAAAGTAAAAAGTAAATCGGGTGCACTATTCTTCCTCTTGGCACTGATTAATTAAAGGCAAGAACCAATAAGGGAATAATAATTTTAAATCCATGTGCATTTGTTTCCTTAACTTCATATCAAATTGATATAATGAGGCAAGAAACGTTTTTATTTTCACTTATCACTATCTTGACTTTGATTCTAAGAATTACAGGTTTCTTACACGTTTTTGAAATAATTTGATAGTTTTCCAAATTTAAATTTCAAGTGACCTATGTTTACTTTTAGATAACTTGTAAGAACAAATACTCACAATCAAGCCAAAGAACAATTTTCATGACTGTGTACCCCGTAAAACAAAATGGGGACATTAAAAAGTACAGCTAGTTGTTGAAAACAAACAATAAATATTTAAAATGATGATACTTATAGAGCCATTTATGCTACTTATAAAAGTTCTGTTCTTCTTCACTTGGCACATTGCTACTCCGTGGTGTAGAAATGAAATAATCAAAAACACTTTTTTTAAATTTTAAATTTACAAACAATGACAACTTTTAAAGGCTTTGAATATCTATGCATCTTTAGTTGATGAGATATTACAAATAAAAAAGAGCCACGCAACTTGGCACAATGTGGTGTGATGATAGAAAAGTCTTTGCAGAGGCAAATTGTCCTCTGTACAGGTGCATGGGGTTCAATTCACAATCCTTGAATTAGTTTTTTTTAGAGAGAGAGAGGAATAAATTTCCCTGGCTAGTTTCTTTTTAATAGCTGTCAGAAGAACAAAAGGATCAGCACATTTTTTTCTGCTTTTTCTGTTTTTGTTGCCAAAGTTTCATAGATGTCTCATCCAAGAGAATGAGACATCTCTTGGATAATGTCCTTATAACAAGCCCCTCCCTCCAAAAAAATACAAAATAAATAAATAGTGAATGTAATAAGAATAGCAAAATGAATGACCATTAAAAACTGTATAGAACAGAGCTATGTTTGTGTGTCCACAGCACTGTTGATGAAGCTGTTGAACCAACCACTCTGTCACAAGCTGGCACATAGCTTGTGCCTCATTGGACCGCTACTGACCGGGGAGACCTCCAGTGACACTTTTACAGTGGACATGGGATTTACTTGTCTGTCCCAGAATAGAGAGTTCAAAGGTCTTGGCTCGAGGAAAATAATTGGGCAACAGGCAGACAGGCTTGAGTTGAACCAGGCCAAATTTATCCAAGTAGCAAACAGACAGATAAGAATGAGACAGTTAGTGAGTCTGCTGAGGCCAAAGGAGCACGGACTGGGCCAACCAGTGTGTTGACATGTTTTCACATCCAAAAGACAGTAGCAGCTTGAACGTCTGGTAGGAGACAATGTTAAAAAACTGTAAGTAGGAGTGGAAAAAAATCATTGCAACAGTTTTTCATTTCATGGTTTGTTACGTCAGATTCTTATACTGAAAGATAATATATTTGATATTATTTACATCAGCATTATACATTAAAGGATACTGGTAGTACTGACTTTGGTTTGTTATTAAAATGTTTCACATCCTAAAGACTGACAAAAACAACACTATTGTATAATAATGGCTTAAATAGACCAAATAAATTTAAATTAGTAAATTGTAGAGAATTTAGTAAAGATGTTGTTTGGCTTAGCATCAAAGACTTTAGAAAACTTCTTGACCACAAAACAATAGAAATCAGTTATTGATGATGAGATGGTAATAAGATCAAATAACCTGTTCATGTACTGGCTATAACTGCCTGAGCAAGAGAATCAGCACCATGTTTTGTATCGTACATTTGTCATAATGTTCCGCTTTTGAGAAACTCTGGTGGAGGCAGCAAATTGAAAGACTGGGTGGAAAGATGAACGGTTTAACAATATTTATTGCGCAGGTAGTTGAGAAACTGTCAAGGAAGATATTGAGAGGATAATTATTAAAACCTTTAGCTCGTTGTCTCCTCTCTCGTTCCCCAAGGGTTTCCCCTCGCGTAAGGGCAAAAAGCACATACACACGTTCTGTGGAAACTCTTAAGAGGGGTGAATGGTTTAGGAGGCTTGGGAGACGATGGAGAGCATTAGAGGGTCTTGCAGATGGAGCCCGATGAGTCAGATGTACCTACACAGCTCTCATGCAGACAAGGACACTTCAATTAGCATAGTTAAAAGGTTATATTTTAAGATGTTTAGCACAAAATGTTACCTTTCCAAAACTGAATAACTTCTTTTTTTAAACTGAGTTTGACTTGATCAACTGGAGCCAAACTAAATGAGCTGAATTGTCAATGTGCCGAAGCAACAACAATATATTAGGCTGATAAACAATATTGCTCTAATATAAACATATAAATATTAGTATACCAAACAAATCTGCACTCCATAAAGCAAGGAGCTAATTTATTGAAAGATTGAAGTCAAGTCAAATAAAAAAAAAAAAAAAAAAGGATTTTGATAACCTGCTCGCCTGGCCATAGCCTTATTCTGCAATTCCACTCAAAAACATTCTCCCATACAGCACAGGCTGGACTTTCTCCCCTTGACTCTGATTGTCTACCAGTAGATTTTCTTCTTCTGGGTATCCGCCATGTTTCCAAATATTGAATTGACATTAACAGCTGCCTCGTTTGGATAGACACTTCTCTCTTTGCAGTGGAAGACAGTTGTTTACTGTGCAGGCAATACCTGGTAAGATTCTTAGTGTCAATCTAGCACATTACATATGTCACGGGAAAACGTCAGCAATTGGGTAAAATTTAAAGCCTCGACACAGTCCACACCCCCAGGAGTTGCTTCTCAGCAGACAAGCAAATAGGACGAGGACCAAGGGCTGTTTTTTACCGGGCTAGTGACATGTCAAAATACCAGAAGTTCATCTGTTTTGATGTTCCATATTTTTGTTGTTTTTAAAAAACTCCTGTTGGGACAAAATCTGTGACCCAACAGAAAAACAGGAAAGGATGCAGGAGAGGTGTCTGGACATCAGTGGTGAATATAATACAGATGATGTAACTATTATAACGTACAACATTCTGACCATGACATACCTCGTGTAAAATTAATTCTTGCCCAGTTATTGGATTCATTACCAAATGTCAGCATGGCCCCTCAATATTGAATAGTTACATTTAAATATGTATCTTTGTTAACTGATTGCCAAGATGGCGATAAAATAGAATTCAATTAATTTATAAAATACACAAGACATATCTTGGACAAAATAGAATATTCCTAGTGTTGCATAGGACATATTTATTCTTGCTATAATTCTAAACAGTATAATGGCTTCAAGAACGTGTGGCTACATTTGAATGCAGAGGTGTGCAACAGTGTGTAGCAGTATGTGTTTGACTTACTGGGATAGTAAATGTGTATTTTTGGCCCAAAGTAGCTTGGCTCAGACCAAATTACCCGTCAGGGCTTGACATCACCTACACCCCAGCCAACCATACACAGAGGACAACTGCCCTGCTCCAAGTGATCTGTCAGCACAACTAGCCTGTCCTTACTTCTCCACTATCTCTATAAATCTTCCTGCTTTTTCTTCATTCCTTGCTTCCTTATTTCCTCCCATCCTTCCTTCTTTCCTTACTTGTATCAGATGTTTTTCTTCTCAAGGTCAAGCAAGGGAGGACAAAGTCTGACAAACTTGCCGAATCTATTCCTCTGGTGGTAGTAACTGTTCGAGACTGCTGACAGTAAATTTATCTACATGGGAAACAGAAAGGAAGCTGGAGGGATATAAATCCAGTTTCTCTCTGACACTCACCAACACACATGTATAGTTGCAGACAAAACCTGAGGGCAGACGTGTCAGAGGTCCTCTATCCCTAGGTCTCTAAGACCCCTTGGGTGTCTAATCATGCCACTACCACAATTCCTGAATTGATATCCTGAAGTCAAAGTTACTTGTTGAGGCACAGAGTTGCACCACAAATTGCCTCCTGAAAACAAGCCTATAGCCAGAGCTGAAAATGAACATGTACCATAAGAATAAGGCCTTCACTTGATGATACATGCAGCCCCCTACCAGCTGTTCTCTCTTTTCATTTCATTTCTTCTCTCTGCACAACCCATGACCCTCCCCCTCACCCCAACAGTCACCAGTGAGTTAGAAAACGGAGCCCGACCCAACATGTCTGATTGGGCTGCAAATGTCAAAACAACAGCAGGAGGCATGGAATGAAGCTTCTTCGGACTGCTTTCCCAAGGTCACTGAATTTTTTTAACTACACTTCCTACAGGGATCGGCTTGACTGACTACCGACTGCACATGCAATATGTAATGTGTTTAATGTATTTTTAACACCTGAACCCTGCTAGTCTGCTGTTGGTTGTGATGAATTCTCTGGTGTGTTTTGACCTGATATTACCCTTTCCATGTGTGCTATGCATTATTTCCAGTTTACGTTTTAACTGTTTACAGTGACTAATTGCTGCAAAAGGGTCAATGTGTCAATGTACCAACATAACAGCATACCAATACACCATAGCACCAGAGAGGATTCTTTCTCTGCCCAGAGCTGAGATCTATATGGAATGGGTTTTTATTTGCAAAAGGGGCACATGGTCCTGCAACATTATATTCCTTTAAAATCTAATGCCTTGTAATAAATTCAGTTCAGTTTATTTGTATCACACCAATTTACAATAAATATAACCACAAGACACTTTACAAAACAAACAAATCCATATCATTATCAAATACACAAACTCTTCAAATGGTGAAGAACTGCAATGCCTTATTTTGAAAGCAGACAAAAAAATAATAATTCAGTTGTAGTCTATATGTTTAAATCCAACACATTCTCAGAAGTATGTTAATGCTTTCTATAAAAGTGGACTTAAACACAATTTCCAGGCAGGGACAGCTGAGCTAAAAGTTGTTTAGTGATGTTGTCAGGCTATTTACTTTTACTTCATCCAGTTAATACTTGGCTATTTCATCCTGAGCTTCTTTGACTTCCTTGTTAGGATGGAAGGAATGTGAGGAAGAGCTGTCGTTTTAGGCAGACTGGAGTTTCAGCATTCAGTCCAAGATTGACTAGCTGTCAACGGATATTGATTTCTTCTAGCCTATTTAGTTTGAGCAATAAGGTAAGGCTGAATCCCAGAGTGCAACATACAGTAGTTTCTGAATGGATGGAAGCCTGCTCCTATCTGTCCCATCTCCCCAAGATGCAAAATCCATGTCCTTGTAAATCATATTGAGGTAATCATGGCAAGTTATAAGTTCAAATTGTAGTCTTGTGGTTTTCAGCAGCTGATTAATGATCACAATTGGTATGATCATCACAGTAGCTAATTGGCTCGCCAAAAGAATAATGAGTTGATGCTTGTTAGCAAGCCAAACACCTGTAAGGGCAGGCGGTGTGTGCATGTCAAGTGTGTGTTTGTGTGATGTGTGACTGGATGTTATCCAAAAAGAGCACAAATATCTGTACTTGCAGCCACTGTACTAAGATAAATTGACATACCAGTCATACCATGTAGCAGAAAAACAACTCTGCTTTTTAAAAATTTGTTTCAAGATCTAACATGTTTTTCAGAGTTTATTCTTAAATATATTTTTAGGACAAAATGTTGCGTAATGTTCAGTTTATATTGGGAATGTTTAATAGGCGTTTGTTTAAATGACAAGATTTACTTAATTTAGGCTCCCGATATATACCTAAAAGAAACTATTTTTTATTTAATGAAAAAAGATAGTTTGAATGGTATATCTCTAATATATTCAAAAATACTGCAGGACTATCAGTTTAATACTGGTTGGGGTTTTTTTGAGCTTTTCAAGAGTTTTCTGGCAGACTGGTGAGCACCAGATCTGCACAAGGCTATTTGGCACCAACAAAACCTGCTCTTTGAAGGAAAAGGAAAATGATGACCACAACAGTACCAGGAAGGAAACATTATGTTATGAGAATATTTTCTGTAAAAAGTAGACTTACTTCAGTTTTATCGATTTTTTTTTATTTCATCAGTAAATTCAAAGTCTGGTAGTTTAAATGTGAAGGTATTTATATCTTCTGAAAATACTCTATTTATATGTGCACTCTATTTCTAAGATTTAACTCACTGAAAGGCCTTAAATCTCTACAACTGATACTGAATGGGATTTACGTGATTTTGACGTAACACTTTAAAGAGGGCAAAATAGATGAAAGTTTTTATTGTGCTGAGCATCGCATGTGGATGTTTTTTTTTTCTCTTTCAGTACTGGTTCAGCTGGGTTACTCTTTTTCTAAATGAGGTGGAAGCTAGCAAGGTTGAAGCGAGATGTCAAATCCATAGTACCATAAAGCGCCCTCTCATGACATTTACAGTGGATTTAAGGGATCTTGGTGGTCTTGTCTAAACACAAAACTTCTCCCTGATCAACATCCGAAAATACCAGCAGTTTCAAGTCAGCGCTCAAGAGTAAACGTGGAATCAGTCTACTTATGAGGTAATTAGAATCTGGGGTGCAGTCAGCGCAGAGCCAGCCCTCTGACAAAGATCTTCTTTGACAGGAATCTCTCACTTGCACAATTAACTGCACACAACGCAGTCCTGATAACTGTTTTCTTAGCAGTAATGTTTTGTTGTCTTATTGTTAGGTTTTAAGTTTTCCATGAATGTGATAACCTCATGGTTTATATTTGCTCCACTGACCAGTACTGAGATCTAAGAGTTATCAAATTACAACCACAAACTTAAGAAACTTCATGTGCTCTATCATGTCGAATGTTATGTGATAGACAAACAGCAAATAACGGTGATGTGGAAGTAAAATGGTTAGGTTTTCCCATGTCCCCAAGAGGAGGCTTAGATTGATCTGAAAAGTGTGGCATGGACTTGAAATCAACCCTGCCAAGTCAATGCTTTGTAAACCGACATTATTGCTGCTACTAAAAGGTTTCGAGAATGAAGTTTGTGTCATTTTTTTGTCATTCTATCCTACTAAGAAGTGTTTACTTGTTCCAGTCACACATATTTTGAAGATTCCTCTAAGTTTTTCTTCAATATTCCCCTGTATTAAACTCCATCACATTTCACATCAACTCTGACCAGCTGGTTTGACATCTATGGAATGCTCTAAGAGAAAGCCTGTAGTAATTCATCTCATTATCGTGCATCACCTGTCAGCGTCTTGCTTAATATGCAGGCCCAGAGGCTCTGAGTGTGGACCTAGTCAATGGAGTTCACTTGTATAATGGCAGGCATTTGTCCCTTTGAGTCAAACATCGATGTGAATAAGGACAGAGAGGGAATGTGGTAAGAAAGAGGGAAAAAGAGAAGAAAGTCTGAAGACAAAAGAGAGAAAACACTAATGAGATAGAGGAGAGCAGTCAGTTCTTTAAGTGATTGCATAGATGAGGGATAATTTATTATGAATGTGCGCTTTGCCTCCTTTGACTTGGATGCATTAGCTTTGGCCCACAAGTGTTTCTCAACAGATTGCTCGAATTGCAATTTAGTTCTTTGGTATTATGCAAATGGAAAGCTGGGCAGCTCTGAGTTCATAGATTGCACTCAATGGTCCCTTGCAAAGCCATTGTGCCATAATTAATGACTCTTTGCTATTTCCCCTTCTTGCTACGTTACTGCTGTTTAAAGCTTCAAACCCAGAAGATGACATAACCAAAAAATAACTCAAAGATTATTTAAATTTGAAGTTCCTGACTATTTTGCATGTTTTGTGTTTTACAATTTGCTATGGTTACATTATTATTATTATTATTATTTATTGTTATTATCCATTCACGTTTTTATAGTGGCTGTCTCTTCTCTACAGAGTAGTGAAGAGACTACTCTAGTGTTTCAAGAATTAGTCTCATTTGCACACTCACACAGAGGAAGAAATAAAAAAAAGCTACAAACTGTAAAATGGGGTGATAATATTTATATTGAGCTAATAATAAATTATGGTAGCTGTAAATTATAACCTTCAACAAAACCAAACAGACTGGCACATTGGTACTTGATACAGTATGTTTCACTTTGGCCACTTTATTTACAGACTTCATTTTTTTCTGTGTGTCTGGCCGTCTCACTGTAATCATGTTAATCCTCTTTTAGGGGCGACCCACACCCCTCCTCATCCCCGCTTGCCCCTGAAATCTTTAGGGACCCTGAGACGGTTGCCATGGAAACAAGGAGTACGCCAGCCACATGGTTCCCCTTTTGAATACAATTAACATGCAGCCTAATTTATCTTCTTCCCCTTACATGTGGTGCAAAATGGAAGAGAAGGTTGGTTTGATAATTGATGTAAAACAAAAATGTAGGATAGAGGAAATATTTTTTTACCTGAAAGAATCTTGAATTTTGGTGTGTGACAATAAATGGAACAGATGGGTGTGAATATAGATTCACGGGGAGTGGAAATGAAATTAAAACATACATGTTTTAAGATTAGTCAAAACATTTTCATTACACATACACCATGGGAAAAGTAGGAGCTCATAGTCAGGGCACAAACAGAGAAACAGAAGAAAGACTATGAATTTCTGACAAAATTGTGATTATAGTTTTTTTGGAAAATATACTATGAACCACTCTGTGCTTTAGATAGCAGTTTTGGATGTTTTAAAATGATAGACTTTAGGTTTTGTTTACCAAGAATCCTCTGTGCAATAATTTGCTTCCTGCTGTTAGAGGAGTCTCCAGTCCACTTCCATCCACATATGCATTCAAACTGAACTAAAGTTCACTTCTGCTCCTAGTTATCTGCTAGTAATGGCTGAAAATTAAAAATCTTTTAGTTTGCTATCCAATTATTCATTTTATTGCAATAACAAAGAAACCAAAAAACATGCGTGTTATTGTTTATTTTTTAATTTTGTTTAAAAAAAAGGAACCACTGGAATGTGCACAAACTGTTTCAAATGCACTGCCAGCTCAAATTACTTCGTAAACAAGATTAATTCAAACACAAACAAACATGAGGGTCTATACCGCTGCAGAGATTAATAGCTTCTGGTCTTTTACCAAAAGCAAAATAGAAATCCTACAACTGCTAAAATCTGATGCTACTCTATTTTTGTTTACACTGTTTTACAATTGTAACTCTGAAGACAAAAATAACTTTTAAAATATAGAAAGTCTGCGACAGACTGGCGACCTGTCCAGGGTGCACCCTGCCTCTCGCCCGAAACGATAGCTGGAGATAGGCACCAGCAACCCTCCCGACCCCAGTAAGGGACAAGGGTGTAGGAAAATGGATGGATGGATGGAATATAGAAAGTAGAGAGATTTAGATTTTTTAAAAGTCTTTGCTGTTGTTGTTCCTGTTGCTTCAATAACAGTCAATTGTGTCAGATTAAGTAACACTTGATATATTCCTGTTTTTAATTTGTCATTTAATTTCATATTATTGTGATACAAATCTTTACAAATAAAATAGCCCAATCCTGAATCTATCCAAATCAGCTGAGATTTTGTCAAATTGAAAAGCCTGCCCTGGAATGGCCTGAAAGCTTATTCTTATTGGACAAATGGGATCATGTTTGAGGCATCCTTCAAAAACTACCGAAAATCTGGAAGTGTACGAAACTGTAGCTGTGAACAGAGAACACATTCTTGATAAGTGTATTTTTCTTTTTTAGCTATGTTGTATTTGCCCAAAAGGGAGCATTCTAGTTTCTAGTTTTATTCCACTTTTTATTGCCAATAATAATAACCCAACTTGTCTTGCTTCAGCATTCATTTGAAGTGCTATTTCCTTTCTATCTGTCTATCAAATGCCCTAGCACCGACTCAAAGTACACCCACATGACCGACATGCAACATTAACATTTGACAACAAGCAGTATAAATGCAAGTCTGTGATATTACAACTTATCTTTGTTTAGTAATTGGTGACATTGGCTGGTTGCAATATAACCTAAAGGCTCATTTGACACTGTAATGATAGCAGGTTGTCATGGAGGCTGGAACATTGTTTCAGCTCCCCATCAGTCAAGTAATGCAGTGTGAAGCAGTCTCTTCTTGGTGGATTAATTGGAATCCTCTGCAGGGTAAAATTTATTTTGAAATATATTTTAAATATTATTAGCAATGTGTATCTTTTGGTCATGAATATATTTATGTGTAAAATACAACCGTTAACATAAGTGATCAGCTCAGGAGTATTTTATTATTTTAGTTTTAGTGCTATGTAGTACATTCAAGGTTAGGCCAGCTGTTAGAAAAAATATATGCATCTACTTATCCGTCTTTTTTGTCGACTCGTTTCATTCAACACACTTTATGACTTGACTTTATTACTCATGTGAAAGTCTCTGTTATTCTGCATCTGCATTTCAGCCAGTTAAAAGCTGATCATAACACCAGAAACACATGGAACAATCAATAGCAGATAAATTAAGATGCATATGTACCACACCACTTTCAAGCAAGATAAAAATGAATGTGATGACAAAAAATAGAAAAATATCAACAGGCTAATAAATAAATGCAACAGTTCAATTAATAAATCACTCAATACATTGTGTTACTACTTTTTAGAGTGAAACTAAAAACTTAAAAGTTACATTTGTAGGCCTTATTTAAAACGGAGATATTTTTTTAACTTTAAAAGCTGTAGATAACTTTCATTAGAAAAAAATAATTTCACATATTTGTTAAAACTGTCACTATGTCTCGACGGCATGTAACATCAGACGATCTGAGAAAAATAGTCCACCAGGCCTGCGTACACACTGCTCACATCCTCCTTTCCTCTTCCTCACATCCTCACGTTTGCAGCAAGTAAGAAAACTTGAGCAACACATACACAATGGTGTACTTGCAAGTTTTTTTTTCTGACTGAAGGGTGTATTTCTGCAGGTAACAGGAGGACCACAAGGAGGAGTTAGAGGAGTTACATTTTTCCACATTTAATATGTCTTAATACTGTTAGGACATAGTGGCAGTTGTAACAAATATGTAAAAAAAAAAAATTTGAATTATCTACAGCAGCTTCAACAATATCAAAATTCAATATCAATGAAAACAATATTCTCTCGTCAGGTTCTGGAGAGAATATTGTTTGAGCTTTCTTAGTCAGCAATTTGGTATCATTGGTCCAGGAGAGATTATCAGTGCTACTCCAAAGAGAGGAGGACAGGAGGACATCTAATCTGTAAATCATCTTTATCTGGTATTTATGGATTGGTAAGCCAGTCAATCAAACTTCAGAAAAGAAAGAGCAATCTTGAATTCCCTCTGGCTTTACGTCTATGCCCTGTCAGGACCTTCTATTGTAGAATAGGGGATATTGAAACACATAATCTTTTTCAGTGTTAGCAATATTTCCTATGCGAATAAAAACATTTTTCTTGCATAACGCCCTAAAATATTACACCTGGAAATGCAGCACATTTTCTCTTAGTGTGATGAGTAAGTTTTCTGATAAAAAGTGCCACAAAAGTAAAAATCTAATTTTTACTTTTTTGTTGAATGTCTGTTTTATAGTATATTTACCACAAATGAAGAAAATATATTTTTTTTTTCCAAAATCCAACAGCTGCACAATTCTTCAGTAGTTAATATATTTCAAAAGAGCAGAGGAAATCTTATGTTTTATGAAAATAGTATTTGCTGTTAACTAGTTGCTAAGAGATGGGTGCGCTTTCTAGTAACGAACTGCCACAAACAACAGATTTTTGCTTTTGTGTTGAATTTCAGTTTTAAAATATATTTACTATCAATGTCAAAGAAAATATTTTAACTTTTTTCCAAAATCCAACAACTGTACAATTCTACAATAGTTAGTATTTCAAAAGAGCAGAAGAAATCTTATGTTTTATGAACATTAACAATATTTGTTGTTAACTGGTTGCTAAGAGACACGTGTGTTTTCTAGTAATGAACTGCCACAAAGTAAAAATCTATTTTTTTCTTTTTTGTTGAATGTCTGTTTTTTAGTATATTTATACAAATGACAAAAAAAGTACTTTGACTTTTGTCCAAAATCCAACAACTGAACAATTTTGCAGTATATGATAAAAATCATAATTCAATGAAAAATAAATCTCAAATTACTCCCACTTACTTTTACTCTGAAATTCTCATGGTACCTGCTATACTTAGAAGACAATCAAAACTCATCTTTATTAGACCAAGAACTAAAATAATTTGAGTAAAAACACGTTTTCATTTAAGGGAGAAAAATTGAGGGATTTTAAATTTCACATGTGAATTTGATACAGAGAAGATATTCAGTAAATGTATGTGGCCACAATCTTATAACATAGCAATCATGATCTACTGCCACCATGGTATAACCTGTGATTTAAGACAGAAGACTGTTTTATAACGGTCAGTAAATTTATATTTCAGTCACTCCTACTCTTACCCCTTCCTCTCATTGAATTTTACTTCTTCTTTCTCTCCTGTCTTCTTTGCTCTGCCTCCTCTTTTCTTTGTCTTCTATGCACACATGCAGACACACATGCACACTTTCCTCGCAAAGGAGAACATAAATCTGACTAGTGTCCCAGGGTGGGCTGTGGGCACCATAATTACAGAACATCAAATGAAAGAATTAGTGTCCTTTTTCTCATTATCATTCAAGACTTGCAAGTCCTTTGCAATTTCTCATCTTACCTTTCCTTTTAGAAATACACACATGAAATAGGCTCTCATTGTCTTTTACACGGTACTACCACGTGCAACATATGCTAGCTCCCTAATGCAGTCATTGTTTACTGGGACTAGGTGACAACAACAACTGAGCACATGTGCCATCATGTTGTTTTTTCTGCTTCAATCCAATCCAAGGCCACACAGAGGAGCATTTGCACATTTCTACTACGCATCAATGGATTCTCTCTTGGTACACCATGTCTCTCAAACCTAACAAAAGTGATAACTAATTAACAACTCCAGAATGAACCTTGGATGTGTGTTAGTACATCTTACATCTTTTTGACTGCTAGTTTGTTTTCTTCCCTTTTTATCAATTGACAGCTGGAGATAGGATCCGTCAAAGATTAAGCAGGTGTCAAAAATGAAGAGCTGGATTGATGCATATCTATTTTATTTTTTTAAATTGTTAAAGTAACTAAATAGTACACTTTTACTATATGTCTGAAGAAGTTCTTTCAGCAGAAACAGTGAGAATGGTTTAAACAATTTGTGGGTGAGACATAAGTGTCACAACATCACTTTCCTTATAATGGATGGCAAAGTGGTATTTTGTTTATGCTAATGAAGAGGAAACACTTTACTCTCATCTTGCATTCCAGTCCGACTACATAGCAAATGAAAATGTACTCTTTAAGTTGACCTTAACTATGGTCTATTGGACATTGCAAAAATTAGTCCTACTTTATCATTCTGGCAGCACATGAAGCTTTTATGCCTTTATTACATTGCCTGCATTAATGTATTGTATGTATCCATCAAGATTTCAGTAACTGTATGCTAGTTGTATTCTGTACTAGGATAGAGCATGCCCTTTTCTCCTTTAACTCTACAGTTAGGACAAAGTACTGAAGACATAAGACCATTTTTCTATTTTCATTTCTAATGTCTCATCATATGCCTGACTTCTGCAAATGGTAAAGTGAATCTTTATGTTATGGTCTGTGGCTCTTAATGCTGTGGCTTTTTGTACATGAGATGTTAATATCAGAATGCAACCCATCTTTCATTATTGCATAGATTATGTGATGGAACAAAACACTTAATGTCAGCATCGCGTGTTTCTCCTATTAGGCATGTTTACTAGGCAGATGGAAGAATGTCTCTTCATTCAGGCTCCATCAGCAAAACCATGTTTTCTACCAGAAACTGTGCATATTCTTGAACCTGACTAAAACAGAGTCATCCTTCTGTTAAGTGTGGGTGGTGCTTTAAAGAAGATTTTGGGGACCAATGCAAATACAGAGCTGGAACATTTCAGCTTACTGATATGCTTTAGATCCTCATATTTATGCAACCTTACAAGACTACATCTAGTCTTGCAATATGTTTAAGAATGTTGACCTAGGATGTCCACCTGTCATCTGTTGAGTCTGTGACGGTTCCTGTGTGATTCAGGCTTAAAACTTTGAAAGGTTCAGTGTACCTTCACACCTGTGTACTCATTCAGTGTGTTCACTAATCTCTGCTGGCACTCTGCCATCTTTTGTTTGAATTTTAGACTTTAGACTGAGGCACTTTCCCTACAGCAAAATGGTGTCTGTAGAGACTCGGAAAGAAAACCTCACCAAGTGAAATACCACTCCTCGCACTGCAGTGTACGACCGTTAGCAGGATTTTTGATTTAAGTCACAGCTAGGGCTTTCTGTAGAGTTGCTATCTCTTAACCATTAGGTACAATACTCAAACATTTCATGCTCCTTTCACACTGTTACAACACATACCAAGTTTCTCACAAAGTGCAAAACAAATCTATTTTTGATGATACAGTGGTTAGAAAAAAAAAAGTACAAGTAAAGGTTTCTCTTACAGACTATACAAAAGAACTACCAGTGAGGCAGAAGGACCAACCAGAAAGACAAGAGCTTTATTTATTTATTTATTTGCTGTCTGACACTAGAGTTCTCAGATTTTTTCTGTTCTGAACTTCGATAATGAAATGATATGGGGCTGTTAATTCCTCAACCTGTATGCAAAAGGCACAACCTGTAGCTCAGCAGGCTTATTGGCACATGTTACTATGTTTTTGCTATTTATTTACCTTAATTTAGCTCAATAACATCAAGAATCTATTACATAGTAAACTAAATTAATTACATGGTAGTTAACAAAAATGTTGTGTAAAATTAATTTAATAAAAGTTTGAATGAGAAAAAGTAACACATTTGTTAAAATCTTGCAGGGTGAGAACAAAAGTCAGAGTCAAAGGAGTCTGCTAAGTCTGCTCCAGCGAGCAGTTCACTCTGACTGTCTTGTTTTGGGGGGAAGATCTTCGGACAGCAGGTTGTCACTATATGTGGATGTTTCTTAACAAAGGGAGGAGAGCATTTGTTGGGAGTAGGGGAACAGCGGAGACAGTCGATACAGAAATAAAGATGGCAGAAGGATCCCAGAACAGGAAAATAAAACAGTTGAAATGGAGCCCATTGTGGGATGGAAAATGTTTTTCTATGCGGTTCTGTTTTGAAATGTAATGGTCTGACTAACTCAAGTTTCACCTCAATAGTGCTTATATATGGCGCACCATTGTCAACTTCTCAGCCAAAAATTATCAATGTCCTATGAAGGTGAGGATGTGATGACAGATAAGCAGAGGGCATAGCCCTGAAAATTTGTTACATAATTGAAAAACACATTTTTGCCTATAATTATGCTAATAAAAATGGTTGATTTTAATGCACTTCATAGAGCAAATTTTAACATTTCTTTGAGAACAAATATAACTATCCGTTCAGAGGCGTTACAACAAGAAGCAACCTGAATGGGAAGCACAACTAAGAGCACAAAGTGTTGCTCTCACCACTGACTGTAGCCTGACAGCAGGGAGATGTATCAGTTTCTGTCCACTTCTTTGACAAGGTGTGACGAGTAAAGTCTGCTGTCTTTCTCACTGTATGTTCTGTATGAACATGTCTCTGTTCAGATTTCAAAAATTTTATTATTTTCCTCTATTTGGCAACCTAAGAGATTCTTGTTTTGTTATGTTTTATATCTAAATTTAATAATGTCAGAAAAGCACAATTGTCTGTATATTGGGTGAGTATTTGATATAGCTATAAATTCAAATATAATGATGTGCTTCTTTTTTTAAAATTAGTACATGATGCAAAAATTACCCCCTCATGTTATAGAAAGACATTCAACTTTATTGATATAAGAGAAAACTTAAGAAAATGACTGCTTACCAAGCAATATTAGTCGATCAAAAAGATCAATCAACTTTAGATTAACTCATTAATCGAAAACCTGAATCTCTACTCTTCTTTGGTAAGATTCGTTTTGCCAAAGAATGACTGATGACTCTCTTTCTGCCTGACTGCAAGCATGGGCTAAGACAAGTGGCTTTATGATGCATGGACATCCTTAGTTACTAATTAACCTTCATAGTACACTAATTAATTAGATTCTTGCAAGGTCGATTTTTCTAAATGGGGAATACAGTACAATTTCTCCTGCAAAACTATAAAGAAGCCAAACAAAGTAGTTTCTCTTCATATATGGTTGGCTTCATACAGCCAAATGTTGCAATCTATCTTGAAAATTTTGCTTACAAACTGAAACACCATACGCAGCTACTAAACTATATTTTTTGATGTGTTGTAATCTACAGCCAGTGAAGTCTTTAAAATAAAAAAAAAAGGGCTATCAAATCTACATGAAGGATGCACAATTTTGTAAGGTTTTCAGATGAAGCAAGGTGAAGTCATTATCTGAGTACACTGTGGATCTGATGTTTTAGGAACGCATTAAAAATTCCAGTAATGACTGGTGAAGTTAAGCATCAGGACATGTTTTCATTTTATGTGAAAGGACAAACATGTTTTACAAAGTGATAGGAGATGGGGAGAATAGAGAAATTAAGTCTGCATGAGTACACACATTTTCACTTCTACTCCAGAAGGTCTTTGCAGACTAATGTACAAGGAAATGCATGCGACATAAAGTCCTATCTGCAATGAGTCTGAAAAAAAAAATATGTGAATGCAGACAAACACAGCAGGGGGGGTAGGTATCATTTAAAAGACTATTTTCCCTGTGCGCTTAAGCCCATATCTATCTAACTGTGTGGAACCAGCCAAATGCAGCAGCCAACTGGTGCCCATCCTCAGGCTATCAGGACTTGGACCGAGTACAAGTAATTGCACCGTTGGGGTTTGTGCACATGTGCAGGGGCTTCTCCTCTATGTGTATTTTGGAAGAGTTAAAGACGGGCCTGGATAACACTTCATGAGAGAAAATAAATGTATAAGAATGATGTGATGTGCTTTTAGCAAAATGTGATCTCATGCATTTCACAATTTTGTTCACTGGCAGAACAAGAAAAATGTTGAGACTGAGTTGAAGAATCAGAAGGGATACTTGCAAAAAAAGAAATAAAAAAGACCAAAATTAAATGCAAAACCTGTTTGTTTTCTGTTCTTTTTTTATTGCTATGTCTGACATTAACAGTTACACGTAAGTATTGACTTTATCTTCAGAATTATCTAGAGGCTGATTATGGATTGTTTTTAGAGAACTCAACATGATTAAAACCACAGGGGGTCATTTTACAGTTGAGATCATCTTGCAGAATTTAGCCTGCTGCGAGGTGACAGAAAAAATAAAATCACAGAACAAAGAAAGGTAAAAGTTAAGGTCACTTCAGGAGCCAAGGTTTTCCAGATGGTGTTTAAATTTTTATCTATTCCTAGGGACTGATGTAGTTAGATGGCAAGGTTGATTAGAACATTTTTGGGCAGCACCCAGAGAGAAATAAACCACCTTGATGAAAACAAGGTTAAAGAGTCTATTGCACAGTCTGTATAGATAATTGTTAATGCTATTCATTAAAAAGAAGGGCTTCAAGAAATCTAAGTCTCTGTTCAACATGATAATTAATTCACTGTCATGTGTAACATATATTTATGTTACAGCCAGTAAAATATCTATTTGTGTTTAACAGGTTTTTAGTTTGGTTGTTTGGCACAAACTTCAGAAAATGTCCTTGAAGGTCCTCCCTTTCACTGAACTAAGATTGTTCTACAGTTTTCCATCTATTGGTGTTTTGTGTACCGTTTCTCTAAAGTATCCTGGGCTGACTAAAAGGACCAGTCATACATCATCTTATTGTGAAAAATAAGATGATGATAGACAGATTCTGAAGACTAAAGATGTTTTATTGGAGTTGTGCTATTGTAACATATTTTAAATTATGTTCTAATTGTTTTACGTCCCCCCCCCCAAGTTTGTTAGCTTGTCTTAGAAAGCATCACAAGTATATTTTAGATATAGAAAAGATAAGCTCTTTTGAATTACTGCTTACCTGCTGAAGCACAAGAAATTTACAATTGGTAAATGTTGCAAAAGTACAAATCAGATGTTTACTTTGTGACACATTGTTACCAGAAAACACACTCGTATCTTAGTAACCACTTAACAACAAATATAGTTATTGTTCAAAAACAGAAGATTTCTACTGCTCTTATGAAATACTACTTTCTAAGGAAGAATTGTACAGTTGTTGGATTTTGGACAAAAGTTGAAATACTTTCTTTGTCATTGGTAGTAAATATATTTTAAAACAGAAATTCAACAAAAGAATAAAAATTAGATTCTTACTTCGTGGCAGTTTGTTATCAGAAAACGGATTTGTCTCTTAGCAACCAGTTAACCACAAACATTTTTATTGTTATTCATAAAACATGAAATTTCTACTGCTCTTCTGAAATACTACTTGTCATGGGGTGTGGTGGTGATGGTGAGAGGTTGGACCGGGATGTAGAATGAAATTGAGAATTTAATAAAGAAAACACAATGAGACCAGGAGACACGACGAGACAGGGTAACACGACGAGGATCCAACAAGAGACAAAGACAACAGGTGGACTTAAATACACGGGGAGGACAATCAGGGAATGAGACACAGCTGGGATAAATCGAGGGGAGCAGACAGGACAACACAGGGACTCAAAGATTTCACACACGGAAAACCTAAAATAAATACACAGAGAACTCAAATCATAACACTACTTGCAACTTGTGAAGAATTGGGCAGTTGTTGAATTTTTCAGAAAACGTCAAATGTTTTCCTTTTCATTGCTAATAAATAGATTATGAAGCAAAAATTCAAAACAAAAGTTAAAATCCAATTTCTAATTCGTGGCATTTCGTTACCTGCAAACACATTTGTATCTTAGCAACCAGTTAACAACAAATATTGTTATTGTTCATAAAACATGAGATTTCTTCTGCTCTTTTGAAATACTAACTTGTTGGATTTTGAACAAAAGTTAAAATATTTTCTTTGCCATGGATAGTATAGATATTTTAAAACAGAAATTCAATACAAAAGTAAAAATCAGTTGTTGACTTTGTGGCAGTTTCTTAGCAATCAGTTAACAACAAAATTTTTTATTGTTCATAAAACATGAGAACAAAAGAGTATTTCTACTCTTTAGAAATACTACTTACACAACTTGTTGAATTTTGCAGAAAAGGTCAAGTATTTTCCTTTTCATTGATAGTAAATATACTATGTAACAGACATTCAATACAAACGGAAAGATCTGATTTTTAATTTGTGGCACTTTGTTATCAGAAAACAGAGTTGTCTCTTAGCAAACAGTTAACAAATATTGTTAATATTCATAAAACATGAGATTTCTTCTGCTCTTTTGAAATACTACTAAATTACATATGTAGTGGTTTTGTTTTCTGTGAAGTGACATTCACATGACATTATTCTACAATAATAATGTAGAGTAATGCCACAAAGCATCATAAATTGAATGCTTTGTGGAGTTATCTTTAGTTCATGGATTTTCAAATATTGGTCACATGTTAAAGCTTTATTTTGAATTTAACTTAGACCTTTTAAATTGATGTCTTTATCTTTGTCCAAAGAGATAAAGAAGGTTTTATCTATTTAACTTTGTAACAAATATGCCATGGTATGTGCAAAACCTTCTCCTTTTCATCCACAAAGACTTTTAACATTATAATATAAATTTTGTGACATTTTATAAAATGCTTTTCATTCAAAGTTGACACTTTGGCAATAAAATTCCATCAGGCTAAAATGATCCGATAGTTGCATTGCTACATAATAACTAACTGGTTAGGGTACATCTATTGTTTCAGGTGGTCTGTAAATTACAAAGTAATTAAAAATCCAAGTCTTTTTTCAAAGTGAATTCACGGAAATGTGTTTAATACTTAACAACAAAGCATAAACTTTTCTGTTACTGACTTATGCTATTTTTTAATTAGTATATTTCAAATGGAAGCAAAAGCAAGCTTATAGCAGAAAATTAAAAATCACATATGGCCCTTTTGCAACTTCCATGAATCATTTTGTTCAAAATATCAAATGGTGCAATCACCAAATAGAATAGTTAATATTTTTGTCGCACTGTGACCTTGCAGCAAGAAGACCTGGCATCTTTTTGCATGAGTTTGCATGTTCTCCCTGTGCAAGCATGAGTTCTCTCCATGTACTCCGGCTTCCTCCCATAACCCAAAACATGACTGTCGGGTGAATTGGTCTCTCTAAAAATGTCCTTAGGTATGGGTGTGTGCCTGCCTGTTTGTCCTATATGTTCCTATGATAGATTGGCTGGATAAAATAATTTGTCTTTTCTATTTGGCTTTGTTGTATGGTCTCTGTTGTTTTGAATTCACTTTTCTTCTCCTTGTTTTATGACTTCCATTTAGCTCAGTTCACCTTTTATTGCTGCAGCTAAAAAAAGTCAGAATGTGTATCCTTGTTTCCCTTAATGACTGGGGGATACTATTTGTTGATATTGTAAGCTATCTCCCTGATGACCTGGAAGACTTTTAACCCTTTTAAAGATGATTTATGGCAAATACTCACTCTTTTTAATTATGCCTGCTTCTAGGTGTCCCACAGTTTTGTAAAGCCATTACAGGAAATCAATACTCAGCTTTTAGGTGATGAATTAATTAATGTAGTGTGAAGTTTACCTTGAGAGTGAGGGTCCTTTGATGAATAGAGAGAGAGAGAGAAAATGTGGTTGAGGGGTCTTATAATGATTTGATATCAGATGGCCTGGAGCAGTTTACCTTGTTAATTGCACTTAATTTGTGTTTTGATCTAAATAGTTCGAAGGAAGGACTTCGAAACAAACATTTCTTTAGTGCTGAGGGATGATTAATTTCCTGCTCTTGCCTTGAGCGGACAATCTCCCACGCTGTCTAAATAGATCTATATCCTTGGACCAAATCCACTGAGAGAATTAAATTACTCTATCTTATTTATTTTCCTTTACCATGTCTTGTACTGAAATATTAGTAGTTCTTTGACCATCTTAAAATGAATGTCGTTCAGTTAAAAATGTTAAGCCACTCTCACCACAAATTAAACATTGATTTTAGGTGTATATATGTCTGTACACCATTATGCATGCAAGAACCTGTAAGACAAAGGTGATTTAAGTCTACAAAATTCATTTTGCACCAGTGGGTGAGAGCAACCAGGCAAACTAATTCACAGCATACATGTATTTTTGCCCTAAAGCATTCTCCACATGCAAGAAAATTGATATTTTAACGTGTATGCAAAACATTTAGGAAAAGTCTTTCAGTGTCCACAATGAGAACTCCTCTGGGTCAGAAATGACTACTTTTCTAAGAGTGCAATGCCTTGCAACTAATAGTCCCCATTATTCATGGCGCCACAGCAGAGGTCACTGCCATGGGGTTTACTTTTTTACCTCCCTAAATTGGAAGTCAGAAGAAAATGAATTGAGACGCACACACATAGAATGAACTATAGGTTTGACTTTGACTTGTCCTCAAACTGTACAGTAGAAAAACAGTGTTGAATGTGGTATATATATTGTAAATTGAGGTCAGCAGATGTGTTGACATCTGAAACAATTTAGAAACATGAAAGATGATTTAATTTTTTAAATCTTATGTTCTTTGAACTTTTCACCTTTACTTGGCTTTTAAGGTTTAACTTAATAAGGACTAACCATCCCTGGGGCATCAAGGTGATTTTTTTTGTCTTATTGCTAAGTAAACATGAAGGTGAAATAATTCTATAAATCTGTGCAATCTAACATGTTATTCATTTACATGTTAGACTTAAATTAGAAAAGTTGTCATCCTATGACAACCCAATGCTGTTTTATAACATTGGATTATAAAACAGGGCTTTACTGTTGATAGTTTGTTGCAAAAATACAAGTTGTAATGAAAACATTTGAAACAGATTTCATATTGGCTTAAAGCTAATATTCATAAAATATGTCCATCAAGGACTTGATGAAGATGTTATTCATCTGAAGCAGCACACAGAACTGACAGCCCATTCCAACACATCCCCTACTTTCAACAAATGTCAAGAGGTTATTTTTACAGATAAAAAAAAATATCTGACAAAATGGTGTCTCAAAAAACTGGCAGTAAAGTTAAGGTGATGATTTGGTGTGTTGGATTGTTTATCACTTTGCAAGTTCAAGGTGTAGCTTTGGGTAATTGAAAGGTTTTGCCATAAAGATTGAATATTCTCAAGAAGAGGAACAGAGTTCTTGTTCTGATGCTACTCAAAGTATGTCACAACCATTGAACATATCGCTGGGATTTTAGGATTCGTCTTATTTTTAATATGTGGAATATTTTACTCAAACCTAAACAAATACAAGGGCAATATAACAACAAAACAAGTATCTCAAGATTTTTTTGTGGTTCATAACAGTTAGAATGAACTGTCTACATAAACCATATTATACATTGATATATAACACACACATGTACATGCGTTAAGTCTTTGTTAGGGTAACTGCTGATTTTTACTGTAAAGATATATATCCTTAGGTCTGTGATTAAAAAAAAGAAAGCTTTTTTTTCCTTTCTTATCTCTGAAGTTGAGTTTTTATTCTTGATAAGAAATCCTCTATTTGGTCCATTTTCAGTCACTTGCTGCATGCTAGAGAATGTGCTTTTCTTTTAATGTTAAAATATAAAAGAAGAAAGTGAAGAAATACTTTATAAATTGTGAATGATTTACAAAGAGCTCTCAGTTATTTTATGGAACCTCTATAAATCACATAAATCTCTTAAACTACAAGATGTATCCTCTTCCATAATGTCAAAAGGCAATTTTCTGTAATGACATTAAACACAGAACCTTTTCCACATAATGGTAAGCATAAAATCCAGATGTCACCTCATTTTAAACATGCCACCATGTTGCTATTGACATACAGTATATGTAATCTGATTTATGCAGTGAGTTTCTTTAATTAAAATACAGTAAATTACAGGGCTAATCATTTAGGAACAGATCTGGTAATGTCTCTTTACCTTTAGCTACTAATTAAACATTTGTTGAAAACTGATTTGTGCTAAAGCATTGGTATTGTGGCTGAAAATATATGAGTTTAGGTCTTAAGTTGACCCCAGTTAACCTAATCCTAGTGCAAAGATTGATTCTCAAAGCTGATTTTACTAGTCAGTGGCGGAGATGTCTATAGTTATTTATAATATCTTGATGAAAAATTTATAATAGTCTGTTTCTGGATGTGTGCGAGATCCAGAGTGAGAGCTAGATTTCAGTAAAATTTGTACCTCATACTGTTTTATTTATTTTTGCTTTGCACTTTAAGAATACCAGTTCATTTATTTTGCAATATTTTGCTTGCCTTAGTGAAGCAAGGCATATCAGCTGAATAGACTTCTGACTGGTTTGCTTGACCTTCTACATCCATGATTCGGAGAAGGTGGTACAAGAACCAGGGTTGTTGCTTGGCTGCCTTGAGTATAACTGAATACATTTTAGTTTAACCATTTATATATAAATAAAAGGCTTGAATGTGGTGGTTGAAAACAAGAATGTAACTTACCCTGCTGTACAACATAAGTTTAACAGAAAATGTAAGCTGGGAAGGATTCCTTTACATAACATACCATGACAAAATCTTCCTCTATAGATCTAGAATTAAACATGAGTGTGGACTATGACTGTGACTATGGAAGATTTCTAGTAGGTTTTATTAGGTTTCCAAAACAGGAGTAAACCTTGTCTTGAATAGAGTTGGTTAGGATCATCAAATGGGTAACCTACGGCATTCTTTAGTGGATATGGCAGGTTGAATCAGGTATGTTTCCAATAGGTGCATTGTACAGAGAAAGAGGTTGTACAAAGGAACTAAAAAGGAATGAAACAAGTGCTAAATGCCATAGCAAAAAACAAAAAAAACACCAAGTCTTTTTGCCTAAGTGTAGTTCAATGGTCTGATATGAAATGAAATATTGGGAACTTCCAAATGTGAAAGGCATTTCTCCTTCCTTGTTATCTAGCATCAATTAGAATCTCATTCATGTTCCCTGCCCTCAATATTATACACACTTCCATGTGTCATTATTTTTCTAATTACAGGGGAATGGTGGAGTCTGATAGGATTTTATGTCTTTTATTTCTTCCATTGTCTGACAGGAAAGATGGATCCCCACTTGGTGTGAGCAATATATCAGCTTTGTAAGTCCATATACTGTTATAAGTATGAGGTAATGCATCACAAATTCATTCTGATACTGTTAGATATCAGTGGGAAATTTATGGGGCATTCAGACATTGTGATATTGTATTTCCTATGTACCCTTGTGTCAGTATTCTTTTGTCCCTTTCCTCTCTCTACTAACTCCCTTCAACTGTTTTACATTTCCTTGATTGTCCCATCTGCATAGATACTGTTGTGCTTCCTATGTTGCTTGTTGAATTCTCCCTCCTGGTCATTCTGTGTTCTGTATTGCCTGTTTCTTCGTAAGGTTATGGTACTTTTTATTAAATATATCATGAGATTACTACATTCCTGTTGAGATTTTGGTCCTTACAAAATAAACTTTTCTATCACGATGCTTTATTAAACTATAGACCCATATCTAATTTTTGTTTCTTAAGCTCTTGAGATTATTAAATATATGTATACATATATGCATATAAACCATATTTTTTGCATTATTAATAATTTTTTTTATGAATTGACACAATATAAATAAACTGAATCAAGATTAATGTTACCCTGGACCTCGCAGTGAAAGATTCAACTATTCAGGAATCCTGTGCAATACATGTTGTCACATGAAGACCCATTGGATAAAAGAAAAAAAATCTGGCTTATTCATCGTAAAGGTCATGGAAAAGTAAAGGTCACAGGTAACGGCTAGAGTTTAGTCTTTATTTGATCTGTTTTTCTTTATGGAGACATTTCTACTTTGAAGGAATTTTTGCCTTGACAGACATCAGCTCTTATTCTAATATATATTTATGAAGCTCCTGTGTGCACACCAACATCCTAAATACCAAACAGTAGGTATTCAGTCTGACAAATGCATACATAGCAGAACACAGGGCTGAAGATTGCCATTTTACTTGAGGACAAAGATACACACACATACGCTCTAGTTTCTCCAGCAAGTCTTACCTGAAGCTTGACAAGCCTCACTTTGTGAATCCAAGGTCACAAAGTACTCAGTGTCTCATTACAATCCAAGATTCTTTGAAATCCCAACACGTGTGCTTGTTATGCCGTGTGGTTTATGAACAAGTTATGTGTGTTTGTATGTGTGAGATGGGAAAACAGCAAACCACCGAGCATGAATAAAGTTCTCTGACCCTTGCACAAAACCAGACACATGAGAGCTCGACAACGATGGGTGCACAAAGGAAATGTGTGGGTTTGCAGGTTACATAAATTTTAAGATTCATGAACCATAAATCACAAACTTTCTCTTAATTTTACTACATATACACACATATATATGTACATTTAGAATTCCTATATTCTCTATTATAGTAACATATCTCCTTTTATTTTGTGAAAAAGAAACTTATTTAGTTACATATGCATAAATTTTGCTTTGGGCAAGACTAACTCCTCCCCAACCACCTCTCAGAAATTGTTCCAGTAAAATGAAGCACTTAGAAAAAAATCATCAGGAAGATTCCTCTAAAAGTGAAGATGTGATTACTTGTGGAAGAACTTACTTGAAGAGGAGCAGATAGAGGAACCAGCATGATAGGAAAAACACTTGACAAGATGTACCACAGATAGCTGAAGTAGCTGGTATGATCAAATCCTACCAATAGCAAGAGAAGGGAGGTCTCAAGAACGGCAATAATGTAAACATCAGTAAAAAGGAAGATAAAAAAGTGGAGAAATACCCAGGGCTCAGGGAAGAACTAGTGAGAGCATGGCAGGTGAAGGCAACAGAATTGCCTGTAGGCACACGGGGCAGTGACACGCAACCTGAAGAAATGGTTCGAGTAGCTACCCAGAGAAACATCGGAGTTCATTGGAGTTTGAGAAACTGCAAAGATAGACAAAGCTTTATTCTTATTTGTTTGTTTACTTATCTGTCAGTTTCCTTTTGTATATTTGTAACATTATACATTCTCATAGCACAGACTAAAGCTGATGTTATAAGGCTTTGAAAGAGAACTGCACCACAGGATTAGTCTGACTTTCAATTTTCTCTACAAAAGTAAATTTGCAAGTGCAACACAGTCAAAACAAGTCGGTACACCATGATGTTCACTGAAGTGGCACAACACAATGTGGATAGATGAAATGATGGAGGGGTAGGGTGAGTGTTTGTGCGGAGGGTCATTGGAGAATGGTGTAGAAGTAAAGGAGAAGGGAGCTGATATCCTGGAGGCATTCACCCTTCATTTAACTGGCAAAGTTCTGGCACCTTGTTGTGTACAAAAAAATGAACACACTACTCTATATCATTTGACTTGCATGGAGGATTTTTTTTTTTACATGCACTGAAACCGAGGACTGTATTTGTGGTATTGTGGTTGCTCGATAAATGTCTTGCTACAGTGCTTGTTGAAATTGGGTTATATTTCCCATGTGCATTAGCTGGGTTTTACATTTGTGAGATTTTCACTCATGGTGTGTGTTAGGAAAAAATGCATATGCTCACTGGTTGTTAAGGGTGGTGTGATGGCACAGACTTGCTCCACAACTCTGAGAAAATAGCTAGATCACACAATTACATAGGTTCCAGTTGGGAAGGAGCGCAGCAACTGAATACATTCTCTTGCAGTATGCTTGTTGAATTTAGCCATAGAAGTATTAATCAGTTGAAATCAAGTAGTGATTACTTGCTGTTACTCCATTTCACAAACTGTAACGTGGATTGTGATACCAAATATTTGTCACTTTAACCATTCTGCAGTCTTAAAAGATGGGGTCAAGGGTGAAGCAGCGGCATAGGAGTAAAGCACGACCCATGTATGGAGGTCCTAGTTCTCAACGTGACTGTATGAGGTTCAAGTCCCAGCCAGATGACCTTGCCACATGTCTTCCATCTCTCTCACAATCCTCTTTCCTATTCGACAACTGTCAAATAAAGGTCACTAGAGCCGACAAGCTTTTCAGTTCTCTGAAAAGAACTTGACCCAGGAATTGGACCTCGGGGCCCAATTCACAGGGTCAGTTGGACCCTGTGAGCTTTTTACCCTGTTTGGGGTTGCACTGACACTTTTCAGTGTGTCAGTGCTGACCATCAGGTTTTGGGAACTGATGGTCTGATGGGACACACCTCTACCTCCACTTTCTCACAGTCCGTAACATCTTCTCCACTCTGGAGGAGGATTAAAAGACATGAAAAAATTGATAACTTGAAAACTGAAGTATTATCCAAACATTGTGGATCATCAAATAATCCATAAAATAATATTATGGCAACTAACTGCATGGTACTGTGTGCATCAGGGCCTGTGCATGTCACTGTTCATCTGTCTCACAGCATGAAGTTCTTGAAGCCTTGCAGTTCTTGCAGGGATACCACACAATTGCTTTCCTGAAGAGAGGGCAACAACCAGTCAGATACAAACTGTAGACTAGTGTACATCAGATATCAACAACAAACTGTTATGCATGTGCTCTTGTCCTTCAGTTATATGAGGGAGAAAGGCTTGATAAGCAGAGATACCTGTAATGGAGTGGTTCTGTATGTGAATTTTCTGGACATGTTGTTAACAGTATGAATTCTCTGAAATGAAGCATGGTATGCTGCACAAAATGATATTGTGTGTAGTTACTACAGGAATATTTCCCATCAGATGATGCAGTTAGGAGACAGTGGCATGCTCTGATTTTGGTTGCTGTCTCCTGTGCATGTTCTGATAGTGAACCTTGGTAATGGATATTATAGATTAATCAACATGAGTTCTAGGAAGGGTTGGTTTAAATGTCTTTCATGCACTCAGTCTCCTTGCATTTTTTGCATCCTAATTTTGTGGATGGAAACCTCAAAGGCCTCTGATGACAGCGGATAAATAGTTTTCCTGATTCTCTAACTCGTGTGATTCTTGGTGTTCATGATGTTGTTCCCAATGATTCATTCAATTATTTTAAGTCTCATTGACAAAACATCATAATTCCATATGATTGATGTGCAAACCCCCAGGCACCTCTGCCTCTCAAAATGTCATAAAGCTTGCCTCTCGTTGTCTGCGTCTGTCTCTTTCCTTTCTGTCTCCCAGAAACACTCATTAGGAACTACAGTACATATTCCTATTTTCAATTATTCTGGCTGAGGGCAATATGTTTTAATGATGAGCTGATTCTTCGAGTGCAGTCTCCAGCTTTGCCAGCCCGGGCATTACTTTTGCACATGTCAGGGTTCGGGGCCTAGTTGTAATCTGAGCCTCATTACAGCTGGTGAGGCCAAGAGCAGAAACGGAACACAACTTCTCCCTGCAGCGCTGGGTTACTTCTTTCCACCGGGTTCCCCTCATCCTCATTCACTGTTTCTCTATGTCTCAGTGGCTTCACTGTTTGTCTTTGATCTGTCTCTCTTCCCCGTGTTATTATCACCCTCCCTTCTCTCTTTCTCAATATCTTGATCCTGCCCCCTCTGCTGTGCCAGTTGTCTCTTGGCTTTCTGGGCACTCATCAGGGAGCAAAGTACATTTGGAGGGTAGTTTTATTGAGTTTTAATAACGGTCCCTGAAAGGCTTCTTACCAATAACTCCATGGCCAAATGTACCAAGTTTTTAAGCAATTTATCAAAACCCTCTAAAAAAACTACTTGTCTTTCAACAGATTTTGGGAACTTTTTCAGACCTTCTTATTCAAAAGCCTTCCATACCAGATATCCACGGTATTCACAGAATGATGTTTTATTTGTACTATCATAAGTGAGCATTGCATTGTAGAGACAAAATAAGTTTTGGCTGTGTTTCAGAATGATTTCCTCTGTTGTATTTCACTTTTGAGTTCTATTTTTTTTACACATGTTTGTCTGTGCTTAATTGTTTGTAGGGTTTAGTTATCAGGTGGAATCTGTGATTAATACTTTTGACTTATATTTGACCCTCATCCCCAGTACAGACCAAAACATTTTAGTATACAATTGATTTCTGTTTGGGTAAAAGGATCTGGAAATAGGGGAAGAGTTGTGTACAGATCAAACTGTTGACACCACAATGGCTTTTATATGTTAATAATAATAATGACAACAAGAAGAATAGTTAAAACAAAGCCATTAAAACAGAAATATGAGTTTTTTTGATGTTGAAAATGAAATCAAATATGCATTTACCCAAAAGACTCGTCACTGTCTGACAGATAGAGTTGTGGGATTATGGTAAAGAAAGGAAACTTTTCTTGAGTCTTTGGGTATATACGGATAATTTATCCTTTACGGGGATTTGTGTCGATCAAACAAGAGTGAAATGTTACATAAGAAAAGTATATCTCAGAAAGGGTTTGTTCAGCTGTAACTTATCCTTTCACTTTTTCTGTCCGTTTTTGACATTTTCTGTTATATTAGATAAGCTGAATTGACTGATGTGTGCATCTCTCGAACATCTAAATGCATGAACAGCTGCATCAGGAAAAAGAAAGGACAATTTACGGAGTTTTCATGAACTGGAGTTATGATGTCCTAATTGCAAATAAAAACATGTTCATGTAATAGGGGGGAGAAATGTAACTTTTTCTGTGAAGGGCGGATCTCTTAAATCTCTATGTTTGATCAAATTCAAAATAAAACATTATAGTTACTTTTTCAGGTTTCAAGTATAATTTTAATTGTAATGAAAACATTCAAAATAAGTCTGATGAAATCCTATTTTGGAAAAAGAACAATATAAAAATATTGTCTCACAGGCTGCAGTTTTTTTCCCTGAGATCATCCTCGATATGTTCTAGTGTTTTCATTTGCTATGCTTTCAGCCAGCCAGTTTGGAGAAAGCGAACACGAGTAAAAGTCAGTGTGAGTTACTTCTGTGTCCTGAACTCTATCAGTCAGAAAAGTCTCTGATAGCTTTGGATTCATAGAATTGAGGATTCAACTTTATAATTACATTCTAACTTCTTAGGGAAGGAAAAAATAAGTGAAAATGAAATACTAAGTAAGCTGAGTAAAGGTTGTTTTAACAAAGCAGGCCATTATTATTTAGCTTATTTTCTTGGCAAGTCTCTACATTTGATAACTTTTGACCCTCTTTAGTTTATCATTTTTTCCTAAAGGATGCCACTTCTTACTCCTTGTCGTTCAAGAGCATTTTACAGCGATGCCAGTGTGTAGCTGGTAAACAGATGCACAGTGATAATTAAGCTAGCCTGACTAAACTCATGAATGCGAGTGGCAGTGGGTGTTTGGTTACCATAAGATTTGCTGTCAGTGAGCAGCAGCTTAATTGCCTCTGAATAGAAGTGGGTAATTTCCAAAGGTAAACTGGAAGCCAAGCATAATCCCCTGGACACTTACCTATAAGAATTTAATTTCTCTAACTTCACTACACGATGCAATAAGATGATTCCTTGTTAAAAATTTGTTACATTAAAAGTCATATTAAATCAAAGAGGCATGGGCATCCAGCATAATAACTAGTGAATAAATAAAAATATACATTAGTGTGCATTTCTGTCTAAGTTGTACTTTTTATACAGCTCACTTGTCCAATCTATGTAAAGTATACTGTTTATTTGTCTTAACGTTGTCCCAGTTTTGCACCCAAGTAAACATCTTTACAGTTATGATGAAAAATAGGACTCATGGTAGCTGTGCAGAACTATTTGTCACATCTGCAATAATGGTTTTATTATAATGTGTGCTTCCCGGTTCTGACAGATAAGACACTGTATATGCCTCTGAGTGCAGGTGATATGACATTCCTGCTTCCATGATGTAGCTTATCGCTTTGTCTTCATGGCATATTTTATTTGTCATGGCACTTCTGCTATGGAACTCTGCTATGAATGGACATAAACGCAAGATATGAAAGAACACTAGATTCATCTTGTGGAAAAAGCAATGCAAACCATAAAACAATTGAAGAGAGACTTTTGTATGCAGAATTTTCTGTCTGGATTTTTATTACAATATCCATATGAACTTATTCAGAGTAATTATTTTGATTACACTTGTATCTACAGTAACATGTCTAACAGATATGAAAGTTTTTGTTTATCTTCAGTTTAATAAGCTCATGACTCTTCCCCTTTCATGTTCCCTCACACTTTATCATGTCAGACAGAAAGCTCCTGTTTAGAACATGTCTGCACAAATTCTCAAACTAAAGAGAAGACATTCTAAGCAGCTTAAACGCTCAAAAAACTCTGAGATACCAAGAGTTAAATGTCACGCACTTCAATGAGAAACTTGTGAAATGGTAACACAATAAAAAATAGGTGAAAATTATTACGAGTTAAAACCATCGCTGCACTAAGAAGGAATATAACTTGTGAATATGATCTGATAAGACTACAGCAGCACATGGAGCGATTCAGAGTATGCTCACATGGAAAAGACTAAACATGTACTTACCCACATTCTGACTACCAGCATACATTTTTGAGCAGTCACAACACGTAAAAAATGCACCAATTAGCATGAACTTATCAAAAAAACATAAACTTAGGCCAAAATACATGATATAATATATTGGCATAAAACATCAAAATGTATAACTGAGTTTCAGAAGCTTTTATGTAGACGTTCTACCTGAACCTCCAAAAAGATGCATCATAGTTCTACACCAGAAGAAGCCAGATGCAGTAAATACACAGAGGCTGAAGCAAGCAGTGTTGACAATTCGGATGGAGCTAATCAATGGAATAATTGGTATTTGGGATGACAGTGAGATCCAAACATTAAAATTGATCCGTAGAAGATGGCATCCATTATTACTTCCATAAACATTGCGTTGCTGTGTGACATCTATTTAACATTTGGGTCGAGTTGCTTTGATTGCGGACGCAGTTAATTGGTAGAATAAAAAGGCCAAACAAAAAATAATAATAATAAATCAAAATTGAGCATCAAGAGCTGCTGTCAGAATGCAGCTAAAAGGTCTAAGGTGATTACTGTGATCCCAAGTGCAGTCTTAAAATCTCCACAACTGATGGAAGTATATGTATTTTTAGAATTATTTCTACAGAATGCAGAGCCCAGTCATGTTAAGATTATTGTGGTACAAAAAAATTGTCTTTTGCATTTCTTGTTCATGTGTGTTATTTTATACTGCTATCATGTTAAAAATACATAAACATCATCAGTATTGTATTTTTTTTCTAACATTTGTTTCTAGCAATGCACAAATGCATTTATTGTGATTCTTGGCATCCTGCATGAATGTATCTGTTTTCTAGCCGGATTCCTTCCTCATTTGACTGGTAACTTATTGTTTCTTTTTTCACTCACAGATGTCTGCTGTGTTGAAGGGAAATCTCTCTTTATCCTAGACTTTGCAAAATCAGCTCTTTCTCTTTTTGGTTTCTCAACCCAAGAGCTTCCTTTAGTACTTCCGTTACTACCTTCACTTTCTTCACTCTCTTTCTTGCTCCTTGTTTTCTATTAATTGTTGTGAGTGAGAACCTATCCACTGAACAATAGCTGTCAGGAAAAGCCCTTGTTGATGTTAAAGGTCAGAGAAGAATGGTCAGGCTGGTTCAATATGATACACAAGCACCAGTAGCTCCCTTGTTGCAACCAAGATACACAGGACACAAAGTGTGTTGGACATTAACTGACTCACAGCTGAAATTGATATTATCAAATGGTTGGTTCAGAACTTGATGTAACTGAACATTTTAGTGGGTGTTACTGGATTTTTAGCACTCTTTGGGTCCCGTAATGCCAAATATGTATTGTCCAGTTATTGTTGCAGATGACTTCATGACCACAGTGAGCCTATCTTCTGATGGATACTTCCAGCAACATAAAGCCCAAAACATCTCTGAGAAGAGATTTTTGGCACATGAGAACACACTTACTGTGCTCCAATGACCACCGCAGCCACCAGATCTCAATCCGAGAAAACATCTTTGGAATGTGGTAGAATGCCAGTCTGTCATCATGGATGATTAACCAACAACCAGAAACTGCAACCAATGTGGACCAAAATGTTTGTGACGCCTTGCTGAATTTCAATCAAAGTAGTTCTAAATATTAAATAAATAAGTTCAAAGCCAGTACCACAAAGGTGTTCTTGAAAAAGTAGACCAAGATATATATGTATGAAGATTAATTAATTTCACACACTTTCTTTCACACACTTACATCTCCAAAGAGAACATTCTGTGTATATCATTAATATATGTGTAACTGTAATTGAGAATGTGTCTAAGCAACACTTATTGATACACAGCTATTAAGAGATACATAAATGCAGACACTCACACATGCAGTGGTGCAAAAACACAAAAAGAACCATATATAGAATACAGGCAGTTGCATAGAAGCAACATGTATAAAAACTATTCACATGTTCATAGAATAAGTCACTCCTAAACAAAGGGTCGACCAGTTTACAAGCAATGCCATCAGTTTATTTTGACAAGTTTTTGAAAAATTAAATAATACCTTTCAGGTTTTCTGACATTTTATTCATCATCATGTTTCGTTTCATAGCGTGGAGATTGCATAGCTGCAATTCCTGGGAGAAAAGACAATGTAGATGCATGGTAGAACTAGGAACAACGTCAGGGCTGAAGACATGGGGTGAGGCTTGTCTGAATCTTTAAAGTAAGGATTGATAAGAGATTTGTGCTCTGTATTGTGAACAAGCAGCTGGAAATCCAGTGTGATGATTTCACATGAAGAAAATCTAGAGTGGTTTTGATTTGCTGCATGATTATGCTTATTGTGTGATTAACAGTGATGTGTGAAAAATTATTTAATGTAAAAATATTGAAGAAAAAATAACAGATTGACCGTGTTTATTTATTCATGCATTTTTTAGTTTGTGAGTTAAAAATGCCTGCTTACATCACAAGCTACAGTACATGACGTAATGGGAAAGAAAATGTGGATTCCACAGATTTTTTTTCATATATATATATATTTACTTGTTGGGAGGAAATATGAAAAAATGGGGTAAATTGCCCTTTTTCTCTCTATCAAATATAAACTGCTGAAATAATCCATTTACACTGTCGACATTCAAAGATCTTGTCTGCCCCCCTCAGGCTGTTACACAAATAACACATAGAGAAGTGTTTAAGCCAGGCCATTGTCTTGCCTTAATACAACCTGTCACAAGTCATGAGAAGGAAAAGAAGATTATTTAATTCTTTTGTCTGTATAAATGACATAGTCATTCTTGAAAAGCTGTTTTAAGAAGAGAAATAGAAAAATGTGTGACGGTGAAGGAGCTTAAAAGAGGGCATACTGAGAGTATATATTTAAAAAAATGAACATTAAGGAAAGTGTTAAAGTTTTGTGACCCAAATCCATTGAAGTGACAATTTCTGATCATGTTTTTGTCAGTCGCTGAAAGGAGACCATAAAAATCACATTATATAAGCCATTTGTTAGGAATGGCGACTGAAGCAACAAATCACATGACAGCATTTATGCCGTTATTCTTTTTCCTTTATTATTTAATGAGGTACTTTTCCTCTTGTATTCCAATGTAACCTTAATTAGCGAAATTAATTGGCACAGTGAATAGCCACAATTCTCCCAGTGAAGCTAAAAGTCCTTTGGGTGAAAATTGTAGGCAACTTGATGTCACAATTATGATAGATTTATGATATGTGTCTAAAACCCAGAGGTTCAAAGAATTACTGGACAGTGATGTTTGCTGAGAGGGAGGGAATGCTAAATCATGCAAATTAGCAGGGGAGTCATTATGCACATTTTGTAAAAGAAATTGTGCATTTATTTTCTCTCTCTTCCTCAAAAACACTATTTAGTATCAGTCTTGAATCCATAGAGGGATATGTATTTAAGTTAATTGCTCGTCACTCCTGTATTACTCTGGACTATTTTTGGCTCCAGTGAGAGATGCATTATTGCAAACTTCCTGGAATTATATTAGCATTTAATAAAGTATCCCAGGGACAAAGGAACTGATGTGACAGAGCAATTAAGAGCATGTTTTATGCCTGGAAGTGTGGCACACACTTAAGAAATTTACTAATTTTGAGCATGACTTAAATATACTGGGCCATAATTTGGACATTGGTGCCCAAGGGAACATAAATTAACAGTGGTGTCCCATTGCTGCTTTAACTAGTAGAGTTTTGGCAGAATAGGGAAAAGAGGAACCATATGAAGAAATTATGGTCACATCTCATTTTGTCTTTATTTACTAAGAAAGGACAGAATTCTAAGAAGCAACTCCAAGGAAGTGTTGACACTTCTAATTAAACTGTTTATGATGTGAAAAGGACTACAGAATACATATCTTTTCTGTTCATTACTGAGATGTTTTCAGTAAAATATGTATTTGTTTGGTTGTAAAGAATTCAGAAATTCAGTCAAGCTAGTAGTAATCAGTGGCGCGTTTCTACAAACTCAAATAAATTACTTTGATATTCATGCTGTGTCAAGGTCTAAAGACTTATTTCCCTTTGGATCAAATTAGGCTGAGAACTAATTGATTGTAATGGAAATGAGTTGACCAGTATTGTCATAAACTGCCATTACTGCATGGCTTCAGTCTCTCTGACTGTCCGCCGGTAGTTAATTGCTGGTCTATTAGCTCGGACGTCTGGTGTTTCAGTTACCATGTTAATTATTTTTGAACAATGTAGGCTCAGTTAATTCAATGACTGCTATGCACTAATGAGCAAACGTTCCAGTACAATTGATGGTATTTCAACTTTTACTTGCTTATATGCCAGACACTCAGTGCCACTGTTTCATTCGCTTTTCTCTGCGTTGATACAAACTTACTTCAAGTGAGGTTATTTGTTCCTATCACAAAAGTGAACCATGCAAAGAAAATGATTGTAGATTTTAAGAGAAGGTGGTAAGTAAAACCTTATTTATAGTATGACAGAAGTGTCACTGAGACAACAGCATCTGCTTCTGTCCTTAGTTTATCTTTGTAAAAAGAGAAAATTATTCAGTACAATTTCAGTAGTTCAGCACTATTCCACATCCAGCCACTGGGGGAAGCCTGTCCCACTGGTGCAATAGAGAAGGCTTATAGGCACACAGAAGAAGAATAAAAAAATTGCCATTTATGCTTTTGTGACATAGTCACCAAATTTAGTGACTTTTCAGACAATTTTTAGTAACTGTTTTACAAAAAAACAACTAGTGACAAATCTGGCAACTTTATACAGTGTTAGTGGAGAATTTGACAACAAAACAGCAAAATATCAACAGTACCCCATTTACAGCGAGCAGTTAGGGCTGCAGAGATCCCGTCCCCCTTCTGAAGCACAGGTGGTCAATCTGACTAACAGCAGGCTTATAGTACAGCAGCCTGCAGGAGAGCACAGATGAAACCCACACCATTCCATTTCCTTACAGCAATTGATTCACGCATGTGCAAAGTTTCTGGAGTCCACTCTCTGCTTACAATAGAGTGCATTCAAGGCATATAGTGCAAACGTCCTCAAATTACATTTAGACCATCCAAGGTTGTCAGGTAATATCTATACCTGCTAAATAAGGTTGCTGGTCTAGCGCAGAGCGAAGTGGAGATAACAGAAAAAAAACATTCATGCATGCACACAGAAATATCTAATGGTAATTTACCTAACAGTCATGTGATAGTGATTTTTGTTTTTGGTATAGCTTGGTAGTTGAAGTCATGATGAAACCACTCCATACTTTAAATAGCGCTTTGAGAAGTTTTAAAATGTTAGTTTAGAATGTTTATTGAGGAAATCTGAGCCGTTTCAAGGCGTTGCATAAACTCCTAGAAGAACCATTTTTAATACTCACTTTTACTTCTTTGAGGTGTGATTACAAAGCATGTCATACTTTATTTACCCTCTATGTGTCTGACATAACTGATTTAATGTAAAACTGCAAAAAAGTTGTCCAGGATACTTGTTGTTTATACTGGACAACTGATCTTTGCCTCATGATCTGATCAGTAGATTCTAATTAGATCTACAAGGGTAAGATTCAGACCCATTCAACAAAGGGAACACATTCTTTTATTCTCAAAACCAGAGTGCTTCCAAGTGAACAGAAATGAGCTCTAGGTTATGTAGGGATGTGACCAAATCTCCCGATGCTGTTGAATACATTTAGTTCCAATTTTCCAGCACAGAGGGATTTGATGTCAAAGAGGTTCATCTCATTGGCCTTTTGACACGACTGAATCTAATGCCGAGCCATTTACTTCACAATAATTTAAATGGCAGACGGGATCCACAAGGCTGGTGGCTAATGCTTAATCCCTTTTTTAATGTCTGCAAGCTGATACTGGAAGGCGAAAGGCCAGAAAAGGGGAAAATAAGTTTGAAAGTGAAAATGTGAGAGAGTTGCAAGAAATTTGCCGTAGCAAACACGACAACCACTGCATAGTTGCATTTAAAGCAAAGGCCAAAAAAGAGAGAGATTTCCCAGGTTTAGATGATGCCTCTCTCTGCTGGAGGCCAAATGAACATTCTATTTGTTTGCTGGTGTGTCTTTTTTTTTCTTTAACTTTAAAATGACTGAATCTGAAGCTTTGCTGTTTGACACAGAGGGAATTAAGTTGGGTTGAATGGACTTAGGCTTAGTTATCACATTCCCCAGCCGGACAGAGCGCACACAGGCTTAGCCCACCAGAGAGGACAGAGGAAGAGGACTTGAAAGCAGGTGCTGGATTCCTATGGCATAATGCTGAGTTTAAAAAGACCAGCTGTCTGTACTTTAGGCTTTAATGGTCCCTTTCATACAAAGCACAGCCAGAGGGAGTGAATCAGAGGTGGGAAGTGAGAGGGTGATGGCAGTAATACTTACAGTAAGATACTGCGACAGTGCTTGGTTGGCATCTATAATCAGGTATGCAATGAAAGTTTTTTTTTTACTGAAAACATTCCAGGAAAGTCAGACACTGCCTTGTCATCAGTGTTGTTTTAATCCATTGGCCTACATAGACAGGTACCCACGCTTAAAAGGGGCGACATGACTGCACAGAGAAATATATCAAAAACACACTGGTAGAGGTAAAATTGTCATCATATTTAACACACCGCTTATAAGTGAATATCATGGGAAGTAAAGCTTATGGAGTGTGCTACGGTATTATGTATCTGAACTACCTCTCAGTGATGTAGCAAAATATGCAACTTTACGAAAAACACACAATGTGATCAGCACCACAGATTTGTGTTCTACATGTCAAAAATTGCAAAGTCGAACATCAGAGACACCATTTATGCAGCAAGAATGCTAGTCAAATGTTGCTGTAATAACCACACAGAACATCACTTAAGTTCATGCAGCACCATGCAGTCTTCTTGGTTGCAGTGATAAAGAGTCTATTAGCTCGACAAGCCAAATATTTTGAGTGTCTCCCATAGACTGACTGACTGAAACAGTGCAACCCACTTTCTAATTAACTCTTTTAATTGTTCTCCCACCTGGACTAATGCATATAACATTGAACTTTCATGCTTAAATAATGTGTGTATATAAATGTGCATTTATTTAGTCAGCTAATCCTGAAATGTGTATATTTTAAAAAAATTATTAACATTGTAAAAAAGTGGCAAAACTATAAATATAGTCCAAATACTTATATATTTTAAAGCTTGATCTAAGACTTTAACCTTAACTCTTAAAGGTGTAGAGAAATTTGTACAACTTGTACAAATTTGGGGCCAGGAGGCATTGGGGCTCCTGGCCCCAATGCCCTGCTACTCGGTGTAACATCAAGCAGTAAGTCACAATGGAGTCCTATACATGGCTGTGTAGATGTGCTTTGAAGGTTTTAGGCATATTTTATTGTTTCTATGTTATCACCACATTTGTTTATCTAATCGATGAAGCAAGTTTCAGTGTTTGCGCTTGGACTGTACAAAGCAAGCTGCCATACAGTCACATGGTCCAGAAATTATGATTCCAAATGTATTTTCCCTAACACTGTACACTGGGGAAATTATAATTTTGTTTTATTACAAGCACAGTTGTATATTTGATTAGGTCATAAACATAGTTCTTTCTGCTGCTAGGTCTCACAATGATTAAGTTCCACTGAGATCATTAATCATTCTAATAAAAAAATAGCAATAAATACTGCAGAACAGCAACAAAGGGACAGAAGCTAATGACATATAATATCATATATGATCTGTTATGAATCATGCTATATACTGTTCTTTAAATACCAAGGTTTATGACTGTGAACAACTTTTTTATCAGAAAACACACAACAGGCAAAGCAATGTATGTTTCCAAAGGAAACCTGACAGAAAATAAATCTGAAACTATATGTAAAAAGAACTCTAATGTTTTTGTTGTTCATTTATGAGATTGTAGTGACTGATATAAAAAAATAAGTGAGCCATCTATTATTAGTAGCTTGTAATAAACTAATTTAAGTTTATTTAAGAAAAACTGTTCAATCACCTTTAGTTTAAATTAGAGTGAAAACAGATATTCATGGGTTTTATAGGGGTCCTATTGGCTTTGTCTAATGTTTATTTTGAGAGAGCTGAGGTCTGGAACGGTTGTCAGTTCATCACAGAAAAAAAAAAAACAGTACAGACAGCCATGCTACTTCAAGACTACTTCAAAAAGAGCAGGTAACCCAACATGCATATTTCTTGATGGTGCGAGGAAGCCAGAAGACATAGAAAGAGCCTATGAGTACACAAGGAAAACATGTGAACGTGCATGTAAGAAGAACCCAGACTGGGATTGCCACCTTGATAACTTCAAAGCAACTGTACTAACATAGCTGTAGAGAACGGGTTATATTTGTATTTTCAGACTAAGTCTCTCTCTCTCATCAAGAAGGCTGGCTCTGGGCCGATGCGCCCTTCACCCAGTGCCAGTGGAGGGAGACAGTGTTCACTGTCCAACCACTGTTGGGCAATGTCTTCCACAAACTGTTGCTAAGCTGAAGTCCTCCTTCAATAACAGACTGCTGTATCCTTAGTGTACAAAGAAGCATTATCAAAGGTCCTTGCTCCCAGCAGCTGTCAAGACTATAACTATCTCTGCTCCCAACAAACTTCATGTTTGCATCCTTGGCGAACAGCTTACTCATTGTATGTTTCTGCAGGTTTTTGTTTGCAGTTTAATTTTTCACATACTGAAAATAGTCTTTTAATGCACTCATGCATATTTTTGTACATTTCTTTTAAAAATCTTACCTAGTTGTGATGACAATGCGCTGTCATTTTTAAATTAAATTAGTACACAACATCAGAGTGAACATGCAGGCAAACTCTGCTTTTGTGTCTGACAGTATAAAATTGGTCAAATAAATCCAGAAATAACAAAGGAAGAAAACTATAGACCTCCACAATTCTTCCTTCTGTTCAAACAATTATAAGCAACAGCTTCTGCTCAGCCATCATACTGTCAGGTTCTTTGTACCAAAGATGAGTGTGTTTTGGTCTGAAATGTGTAACTCAACCACCAAACAAAAGCAAACGACCTTGTGAAAATGTTGGCTGAAGCTGGTAAGAGTGTCATTACCCACAGAGAAACAAGTTCTGTATTGACATGGGCTAAAAGGCTCTCAGAGAGAAACATGCCATTACCCCAAAAGCAACAAAAAAGAACCAGTTTGCAAATGCACTCCGGGACAAAGAATTTATTTTTTTGTGACTCGTCGTGAGGTATGAAAGAACTAAAATTGAAAAATTGAAGAGTTTATCCATACAGACCCCTGTTTTTTTAGAAGAATAAAAGGAGGAAGCCCATTAGCCTGAAAACATCATTTTAAATTTGAAGGAGAGGAGTAGCAGCATCATGCTCTGGATGGTCTAGTGCACTTCAAAAATAGATGGCATAATGAGGAAACAAGGTTATTCTAAAATATTGAAGCAATATCTCAAGGATCCAGCCAGGCAGTGGACGCTTGGACTTAAATGGTTTTTAAACCGGACAATCAACCTAAACACGTTACCAAATTAGCTACAGAAAACATACAAGGTTAACCTATTTGGTGTCAGAGTGAAGGAAAAAAGGGGCTGGTGGCCTAAAACATGTCATGTCATCTAGTTTCAGTTCAATCACACATACATTAAAATTGATCCTAGTTAAACAGTGCAATGAGTTCAATTAATTATTCAAATTAGCTTAAGTTTCATATGTAATGAAAATCCTGCATTGACTTCCATGCTTATGTGACAGAAGTTAAAAATGTCAAAGAAATGTCCAGCAGCCCAGTTTAGCTGATGAAGAAACTATGTATGGCAATTTGTCATGTAGGTGGAAATATTTGATGTAAAAAAAGTCATACAGGGATCAAGGCCATCGAATTAATGAATTATTATGTCTGTAATCACACAACCAATTAAAGAGCTGGCATTTTGAGGTGTAAAAAATACAGTCCTTCCCTAGTCATTGCATGTAACCTTGTCTTCATATTCTCAGCAGCAAGCAGAGAGCACCTTGTCAACACATGGGGGAACCAAGTTCATTTGACTGCATATGCAAAAAAAAAAAAAAAAAAGACAAAAACCCAAACAACATAAAAAACTATTGGAAATGGGTTTAGGGTGAACTGACAAATAAGCCACAGCCTTTTAGCTTCTACTCCTTTTAACTTTACATAAAACCATCACTATTTAGACTTCTAGAGGGATGTTTATTTAGCGATCATTTGAGCAAGCGAAATAACTAAAATTGTTTCAACTCTAGGAACTCTTAAAATGGGGTATTACAAAACTCACATTATGTTTGGGAGTTAAACTGCTTACAAACATAATGTCTGCTATGATGTTGTTCAAGCTGTACACCATTTTTTGTAATTCCAGACTCGAGCAGCTTTGACACACAAGAGGTAATTGTTTGACAGCCAGACCCTGGAAGGTAATACCTCAGTTTTTCATACGCACACATACTGTATGTACACATGGGAATCAACCTTCCACATTGCATCTCTCTGCCAAAATCTGAAAACACCCTGAAACAAAATTTATTCATTCATTTATTCTTTCATCAAATCATTTTGGCCCCTTCAGTGTTTGAGAGGAGGTGAATAGGCCCATTGTGCTGCAACCTGCGTATCTCAACCCCTCAAGCACTCTGGCCAATTTTTGCTCCCATGCTGTCCCCTTAAAAGAGGAGAGCTTGAAATGAAAAGTGTTGCCCTTTTTTCTTCCTCTTGCCACCCCGCCATCATCCGCCCATCCTCCTCCTCTCTCCAAAAACAACCCATAATGGGTGACTAGAGGCTGTCTATTGTTTTGCCAAAAGAGGGGATAGAAAAGGCGAGAGCAAGCCTGGGGATAGAGAGAGAGAGAAACCAAAAGTGAGCTCATCATCCTTGATTAGGCCTGTCACCACCAGGTAGGAGGCAGCAATTAGCCTTGGCCAGGCCTGTTCCACTGAGACACATGCATGCCCACATGCCCACACAAGCTCCCTTACACACACACGTACAAATTTACGCCGGCACAACAGACATTCGTGGAGGCGCACTTCTGTACACTTGGGAAAGCCGCTGAATGAGTGCGGCATCTGTTGGAGAGTGATTTGGCTGGCGGAGTGAAATAAAGGATGGATGAATGCACGATGAGGAAAGCCACGGAGTGGCACACTGGCTTGGAGAGATGAAAACAGAAAGCAAAGTCATGGTGAAGGACAGGGGAGGAGACTGAGGGAGGCCAAAAAAAGTTGGAGGAAAAAAAAAATGGTAAGAAAAGGTAAACATGACAAAATTCTGAGGTCAGTAAAGGAGGAAAAAAATAACTGTCAAAACAATTTTGGGTAAAAGATGCAGAATGCAGAGGGAAGAATGTGAGCAGCAAATACAGGAGATGGTTAAACTGAGGGGGTTCACAACAAGAAACTTGCACGGCTGAAAAGTATTACATAAGATTCACATTAAGTTGAAGGAAAATGAGGAACAATGTGAGGAAAAGGAAGGAGTGGGACAGAGTACATGTAGAAATTACAGCAGAGGGAGTGAGGAAACACAGAAAACAAACAGGCATGCTGCAAACAGGAAGTTCAGGGAGAAAGGACAGAAGAGATGGTGCTGAAATCAATGGGAGGTGTTGGGTGGGGCTGTGTGCTGAGGGCATTAGCTGTCTGGTTTTGATAACATGTGCCAAATCAATTGTGGCTGACTAATCCAGTTAGTTATGGCAGGGGCCTTGCAAATAAGATGCTTGTGGGTGGGTTAGGTTATATGCTGCTACTGACCGTATAGCTGCTCTGTGTGTTTCTTTTTCGTCAACATGTTCTTCTCTGAAGTAAAACTGTTCAAAAGTGGCAAGAGGAAAAGCCAGCGCCATGGTGGAGGACTTCTTGATGGTCAGAAGAAGAAAAATCCAATGTATGCAATAGTCATATCTAAGTGCATGGGGGAATGATTCTGTAACATCAAGTTAAATTAAACTGATAAAATTAAAGAAATGCTTTAAAAACAGCAGCTACTTTAATATGTTCTTTTGACATCTAAAGGAATAAGTTGGCTGAGCTAAAGCCAACTTATTCTTGGCTATAGCCAGCTTATTTATTCAATTTAAAAAAGAAAAACGAAGATAGCATTTTTGTCATAGTTCAAAAAAAATGCTCACAACAGCAACAATCCTAATGGGACCTGGCATAATAGAGTTCAAACAAACATATAAAAAATAAAATGTTATTATGAATGCTAAAGGGATAAGTTGACCACACTAAGTAAGCAATTTTGTTCTACACTATGAATAAAACAATAATAATAATAAAAATATTAAAAACAACAATAATAATAATAATAACAATAATAAATCATCAATGCCTTCATTGCTACTCATACAATAAAAAAACAATGGGTTAAATTGAATAATGCTTCCAGTCATAAATAACCCACAATCTTGTTGTGTTCTTAGCATACTCTCCCTGTTCAGACTGCACTTTACACTGAGCCACTTATACTGCGAGGGCAACACTGACATGTTAAATCGCTCCTTCTATAATTGCTTGCATTTACTTCTCCTCAGTGGGCCAAGCAGAAGAAACTCTCCCGGGCCTAATAAATGCTGCTGTTGCTAACCATGCTTCTGATGAGGAGCGAGGGCGGGGTGAGGTGGGGGTATCTAGTGTTGGGGAGGGGTCTTTGAAGAAACAGGTTTGATGCTCATTTTTCACAAACAATTTTTTCATTTTTCTTCACAGGCAGACAGTTGCCATTAGATTAGGTGAGGCCTAACAGAGGCAGGGGCTGCTAGCAAATTGTGTGGCTTGAAGGGCAAATGCCCCTCTGAATTTATCAACTTATGGCTCCATTGAGCTCCAAAGGATGGTGATGACCTTAAAATATCCTCTTAGACACGACTTTTACCGTTATATCGTCGTACATGCATAATCACTGCAGATTACCGTAGTTTACTTGTGCAAATAAAACATTAAAGTTTGAATAAATCCATAAGCAAATGTGCTTTTTACAACAAAACTTAATGCTGCAATTTGGTTATTTTTACATAAATACAAACAAACTGGAAAAAAAGGTATTTCTCAATATCTCAATGCAATTCACATCAGAGTCCATCACAAGTGGATGTAGAGCATGATTCATCTCATGATAATGTGTTTGCGATTTCATTTTAAATGTTTGATGCCATAAGCTTGAAACAAACTTTTTGGATAATTCAACACGGGAGCATCAACAGCATCATGAATGTTGGGGGTCACACACTGGCTAATGCAGGAGTGGCAAATGCACAGCATGAAAAATAAATGAGTCCAGGTTTTCTCTCTCTCCTGTGTGGCTGGCTTTACTGGTCTGCCAAGGTTTTCGTTTTAACTTTAGTTTGTGAAGAATTTAATTTTGAAAACTTAAGAAATATATGCAAATATCAACTTCCGCGCCCATTCGACTTCTGTCAACAAAGACACTTTACACACATCTGCAGTTTTAATCAACTCTATTGCAGTTATTCCCAGAGAATCACTAGCACTAACACAGTTAAACCAGAAAATATCATCACCAATCATCAATTTCATGATGCAATCTAGACATTGTGAGATATCAATGGGACTGACGTCACCTGTTCTAGTTTTCAGCAGCCTGCAGTGATTGCTTGGATTATACGGTGCGTTGAATTATAGGTAGCCAGGAAAACCCATAGTGGAGTTTTAGCGATCTGAGAGTTCCCCTATCCATCAAGCAGAACGGTTTCTTCTGCAACGCAAAACAAGCAGCACTGAAGGAAATATCTCAATGTAAATGTGGGCTGTCGAATAATTTTCAAATGTTAGGCGGATATGGCCTCTTCTCTTCTCATTATTGCAATGCCTATGATTCAACACTAGAGATGGTTGCTCGGACTGAAACTATAATGCCTTGAAAACATTTTCATACTCATTGAATTATTTTCTGTGAAAAGTAGGAATCTCATTGTCTTTTATTGTGATTTTACGTGATAACCCAACCAAAAGTAGTGGGTAATTTTAAAGTGCAAGAAAAATAAATCATCAAATGATTTATCTGTTACAAATTTGAAAAGTGTCAGGAACACTGCACTTTAAGGAGGGAAAAAAAATCTTATTCACTTCATCTGTCAGTGTTTTAATGCTGTGACTGATCAGTGCAGATTTAATAAAGACCTGTGATTTTTCAGAAATCAATGTGATTACTATAATGAACAAATATAAGCTAATGCCAGGGACCTCTGGGACTCGAGTGTGCTAAACACGAGTTCCAGCTACATGATTGCCTGTGGTTTTGCTGCTGAAGCTATAATGGCAATATTAAATTATGAGCTTTCTTTCATAACCTCAGGTATTGCCGAGCTTAGCAAAGGTGCAGCTTATTCAATTCATCTCATATTAAAAAAAAACTGGCACAGAGTGTCTGTGATCAATGGATAATTTCCACATTACATGTCCTATGGATTTCTGGGGTGTTGAATGTAATCAAAAGTGTCAAAACCTGTAAAACGTCTTCTCACGTCATGTGTATGCGGAGAATCGGCGTTCAGAGAGGGGGGGTGTGCATGTGTGTGTTGTGCACGCTTGTGTGTGTGTGCGCTTTACCTTGTCACCCAATATCCACACTGTCGCTCACTGCTCTTTGAGCAACAAATGGAACCAACCGGTATGGTGTGAAACCAATTTTCAGCACCCGGTAGGTGTCATTTTGTGCCTTATGTAAATCTCCACTTCACACCTTCGCTTTACATCATTATAATTAAAGCATTTCTCTCACCTCAACTAATAATACTTTCATCAGAGAACAGAATGTTTCATCTGTACGAATAACCATCACTTTTCTTGAACTTCAAGTCCTTTCAAATGTGTGAGGATGTTAAACCTGAAAGTATTTAATAATTTTCAAGATGTACACTGGTGGAATGAAAGTTGAAGTAATGTTCCAAATACACTCTACAAAAAGAAATAAAACAGTATATGTTTTTGGTAAGAACAGATCTTGGTGTCGTCTCATATCAGTTACCACAATTGCAGACTGTAATACTGAAGAGCATATATGGTCATATTTTTAATGCAGAAAATCCAAAACATTCAGATGAGATCAGGAACTTTCAAATTTGCTTTACAGTAAAAAAAAAAAGGAGACTTTTAACTCTGCTACCCCCAGCACAAACTATCACATGGATGAGGATGTAGAGTTTGTACTGGCACCATCTGAACATCTCTCACAATGAAAACAATATATAAAATACTATGAAATTGGTCTGTGACAATTCATTGGCAAAAGACAAAAATATAATGGAAAGATCATTTTTGCTATGAACATGTGAAACATGGTTGAGCTTTATTGAAGTACCTGGACAAAGGGGGCTGATTTCTCATAATCCAGGTCAAAGGACATCACAGAACCTGTTATACTATGAGTATAAACTGGTAGATATAAGTTGGAGGGTGGGGTTAGAGAGCTGTTGATTGGCTTTTCAGGAACACCAAACATTACCTAGAAAGAAAGAAATCACCTAAGATAGACTTACACCATCCAGAAGGACTGATGCTCCAGGAAGTGGTAATTCCCACTCATTCTTTTATAGAGCAATTAAAAGACTAAATGGTATGTTTGGAGAAGACCTCTTCTGTTTTGAAAATGTTTATTTTGATCAAAAAACAGTTGTTGAGACCACAGTTTATTCTGACTCCCTTCTCACCAGATGAATTTCCATTCAAATCTTGATGCTACTAAATTACATGCTGGAGAACTAGCTATCTCATTTGTCTTGCGTTATGCTTCAGTGCCCCAGTTTTGCATTTCCAAATGTAACACTATCACTCTTCAGCAACTGGTCTTAGCTTCCTTATGCTTGTTTTGTTTTGTTCATGCTTTTTCAGATTTCTGGCAAACTGTAAAAGGTTTCAGTCATAGAAATCATATTAACTATTGTGAGCTACAAGCCTGATCACAATTGATGAGAAAGAGATATGAACAGGAGGATAAATGCTCTTTAAAGTCGTTTATAAATTAGCAAGACAAAAAGTTATGGCATCATCAGCAGAGCTAATGAGCACAATATTTCAAACAGTTAAAAAATTGTGAACATACCAAACTTTAATACAAAAAAAAATTACCAAATCGAGCGTATCTGCTTGCTAGTGAATTTTAACCACTGTCCTCTCTTAAGACGTAAAAATGAGAGAAATCGTTAAATTATTCTCTCTCTTTTTGGGGTTGGATGCTGCCATTACATCTCTTTGTTATGCCTCGCTGGTGCAGACAGCAGTCCCTCAGTAATTAAGTACAAATGCTGGAGAGAAAAAGGGAGAGGGAGAGAATGAGATAGGAGCCAGGCTCAGCTGGTTCCTTGAACATAAAAACAGGTCTAATTAACAGTGTTGACTTCACACATGAGATTGATTCAAAGGGGAGTGAATTGAAGGCAATTACTCATACAGCAGAATATCATTTATAGGCAATTCATTTGGAAATTTATTCCAGTTAGTGGCATGGAGCTCCTAAGAAGAAAAAAACAAAAACAAAACAAGCTTAAATGTCTTATAATTCCCAGGTGTAATAATATTTACCAGTGTACTACTAGGCAACATTTACAAGGTGAAGAAATTGACTTTTGGTGACAATAGCGACTACAGACACATTAAAAAAAGAAGTAACCGAGAATAAAAAACTGATATTCTCATAATGGGTATCTCTGTATGTGAGGACAATTTGCAACTCAAATTTATATCACTACCAAGAGGCTACTATTGTCAGGACAAAGGAACCAGGCTATATTCCCCAAAATATAGGCCAATTACACCCCCCTATTTTGGCTCTGTGTAAAGTTGTTCTGGTTTCACAATGGGGACATTACCTGGCTCAGGGATTGTGCTTTGTCATCAGATTTGTCAGACAAGAGACGGGGGAAAAATTGCCGCCGTCTCTCCCTATTTCCTTTCAAAGTGAGGTGTGATAAATGGCTAGTCAGCGTCCCACTGGAGCATAATATCACTCCAAGCCTTTGCTGTCTGTCCATGTCTCCGGTCTGTACTTCTGCCAGTATTTTCCATTTTTCATTTCTTTTTTTTCAACACACACAGACACAGAGCACACACCTCCCACCCTTTTCATTCCATCTTAACCATATCTTTCAGAGGAACCCCTTTCCATTCCCTTCTCTTTCACACCATCCCTTTCCTCGCTTCGTCATCACCCCTTACCTTCTTCCTCCAAAGAATAGAGAAAGAAGCCAACATTATTCTAGCAGAGGATCAGGTGAGGGTTAAAAGGCGACCACAGCCTAGCCTTCCAGGAATTAAAGGGAAAAAGCTCGGGGAGGCAGGGGATAAAGACAGGGCCTGCTTAAAATTCTGACACATCTTCGCTATAAAGTAGGATTTCTGAGCCACTTGGGGCACAGGGAGGAAGAAAAGGGACTTAAGCAGATGCAGAGGTAAATGGGGGGTTTTGTTATTTCTGACAAGCTCGCTGAATGGAAATGTCATTAAGTGACTGTAAATATTCAAACTCTATATCTGCACTCGCTGATGGAGGTTTTGTTACACTGGCGTTTTGTCTTCAGGCATATAAACAGATAATCCATGTTGCACACTCAGAGGAACTTCTCTAAAACTTGTATCAATAATTCAGCTGCAAAGGTGGAATAAAAGAAGCATTCCTGTGCAGAATTATTCATTTCTAGTTCTGAGCGAGCTTTTCTGAATTAGAAAAAGGACAAAAAAACGCGGCAAAAGATACCTTGGCTTGCACATTTTATGTGAAATTTAGATTTTGCTCTTTATGTGCGCATTTCTATTTTATGAGGATGTCCTGCAACAGTTAGATAGATAGATAGATAGATAGATAGATAGATAGATAGATAGATAGATAGATAGATAGATAGATAGATAGATAGATAGATAGATAGATAGATAGATAGATAGATAGATAGATAGATAGATAGATAGATAGATAGATAGATAGATAGATGTTTTATATAATTATATAATTTATTTGTGACTTCCAATACAATTATTTACTGTTACATTACTCATATAATTATTTATCAGGTGGGTTTTTTTCAACATCTTTACCAACCATAATAAAATAAAGACAAAACAAGGTGATGAGAAAAAAAAAAAGAAAGTTTTTTAAACAAGGCCGAAATGCAGCAGGCAATAAGCAACAGTTCCAAGTGCAACACTCGGAGAAGAAGAAAAAAGGTACAGTACACAAAAATTAAGTGAAATGAAAACTAACCCACTTAGTTAGTGGGTTAACTAAGTGGGTTACATCTCGGCCAACATCTTCAAGGACAAATGGAATAGAGTTGGAAGTCACATGGCACCTCAGGACAGCCAGTGGAATCCTCTCTACCATCACCAACGTATTTATCATTTGGCCCTTGGCAATGCAGTACCTCTCCAAGACATTTACAGTGCCTCATCAAATGATCTTGGTGTTCCCTTCCGCTGTTTGTTTGTTTTTTTTTGTTTGCCCAAAAGCCTCAAGGCACATTCATCTTAACAATAAACCCATTGCCCCCTTTTTTCTTTCTGCCCTTGTGGGTTTGTTGAGAAGCCCTGATGTGGGCTATTTGTTCCCTCATGCTGAGCACTGGAAGGCTTGACATTGCAATGCCTTCAGCACTATTGCAAAGCAGGAACACTGTCATCATTAAAATGATGGTTTTTGTTTGTTTTTTCATTTCTGGTGAGTTCGGATCTTCAAGTACTATTGAAAGTACTATTCAACTCATTCTGTTTTATTCTGGCTCATTCTGTTTCTTCAATTCAACATTTTGCATAAGCCTTGTCAAAAAGTAAATCTATAATAATTTGATATGGATAGTGATTAGAAAGCACAAAACAATGCAGAGGTGCACAAGTTCTCCCAATAGTTCCAGTTGTTTTGCATTTTTTAATTGTGGCCTGGATTATGGACATGGACAAGTTACCAGACATGTCCTAACTGATGAGGAGCTACACGCATTTATCTTATGCTTTCTTGTTCTTTTTGTTTTGAAGGCTTGCTTAAAGAAACAGTCATACCTTCCTTGTCATATTTACTCTTAGGGAAACAGAAACATGGACAACTCAGTCAAATTTATTTGATACTTACCAATAACTAAGGCACTAACATTAACTGAAGTGCTAAGCTCCTCCCCAACTAACTTCTCTATCCGACCGTTAACTCAGATTCTTTCAAATATGGATGTCGTTGTGACTAAAGTAACACATTTGGATAGATCATTAGTTTATCGTTTTAACCTTTCCGTTTTATAACAAAATGCTCAACATATCCTAAATGTTGTTTTTATTCATAAAACAGTCAGAAAACTGCAATAACATGATTACCAACTTAAATCCAAAGATCATATCTTATACGCTTTAGCTGTTGGCTCCTTGTTACAAAAAACAGAAAGGTATTCAACATCAATTGCACACATGACTTCTTCTATGTGCTTTGCACGTAGTAAAATTGGTGACATTTGGCCTTTAATGGGTTTGCTGAAACTTCATATCCCTCCTAACTACTGAATGAGGACTTCTAATGAACACGCAACCAGCTAAGAGAGTTAGTGGCCAGTACTCACTGAGCTGAGAAACTGAAAGAGGCAATTATCAAGGTTCCTAAAGAGCACAGTTCGAGGATCGCTGCCCCAAGCAATGCTTTTAACCTTGGTCTTAGATTCCTGCTTCTAATGCAGCAACTGTGCAGCAGCAGTCGTTACGAAATAAGCATCTTTGGGCTCCTTTAGGGACAGATTTTTAAAAACCTGCCATTCAATAAAAATGGTTCAATTATAACATTCTTTACTTCAGTTTGCAAGTAGTGTTGAACACATACAGTCTCTACATCAGCTCATTCATCATGTTATGAAAGGTCACTCAGCGCTAACTTACTGACCTGCAACCCTGCTGAAGAGGAACAAAGAGCAAATGTTTTGTATTTTAGTGTCACTTTTCATGCCTTAATTTTTACTACAAGACTGATTTACTGATCTGGTAGAGAGGTGATTAGACATTCTGATTAATTACCTGAAATGAAAAAATATATATTCCTCTGTGGTTTCTTTTCTTGACATGGACCGAGGTTACCTCCCACCAAAGCTTTATCGTGAATGTGACCAATGCACGGGAGCAGGACTGAACAAATGACAGCCTCACAGTCACAAGAGAGCCATAACTGTGTGTGGTAATTCTTTTTGCAAAGCAGCAATGACTGCATCTCTCTTTCTGTCATTTCTTCATCCTTTCCGTTGCCCGGTCCTTGCATCCTCACTTCTTGTATTTCCTCATCCTTCCTTTTGCTTTACCTCAAGTTCTCAATTATTTTCAGACTCCCAGGCAAGGCATTGCAGGGCACAGGGGACCATTTGGACTTAGTACATTAAAGAATTCATGATTTGAAACCACCACAGCCCACCTTGACGACTCTATGATATGACTTTCCAGTGCCTGAAGCTCCTTCGTTCTTTTCTGCTTTTCCACCAGACTGACTTTCATTCCCCCCGACGACTGACATTGATCTATCCTTGAGTCTTTTAGCTGCAGGACTCTCATACCTTTAACTTCTGGCTCCTGACCATTAAAAGAACAGGTGATATTTATGAATATGTCTAAAATAATATCCGTGCTGTTTTCACATGTCGCCATCTGTAAATTGGCCTGTTGGTATTAGAAACATGTTGCGAGAGTCACAAAGGAAAACCTTTGAACAGAAGATGAAATGATTTAACTTAACAGTTGAACACCCGAAAGCTATGAAAAAGTTGGCCAGTTGCAGGAAATAACAATGGGGAATGCCTGCAGTTTGCATTCATTTCAATAGTAGAGCTAAAATAAAAAAAAATTTTAATATATTTTTTGTTATTAAAAGACTTTGATTTTTTGAAGTGAGGTTCCTCAAAACTTTAAAGAAGTTCTTTAAAAGCAGGAGTAATAATTCCCTTAACTCTACTAAAAATTTGTTATTTGGTCATAAGTTTGTACAAAAATGAAAAAAATCATTGGGCTGTGCAAAAACTATTCATTCCAAGTTTTAGCTTATTTTAGCAATTTAAACTCAAACAAAAAATATAGAGATCTGTGGGATACGATACAATTTGTTCCCTGTTTTTTGCTAACTTTTTTTTAAGGCAGCTGCTGTATTGATCCACCTCATCTGTGGTGACTGAGTCTGCCCCAAGTCATAAGATTGGAATAGCTTTTTCAGGATTTTACATCATGCTATTCTTTGTGCAAAGGAACACAATATAGTACGTTCTTGTGGACTAACAATCATCAATCTGACAGGCTTGTGTAGCAACATGGACTGTGCAAAAGACTGTCTCAGCCAAAAGGCTTGAATAAGTGCAGACAGTTATTATCCACTGTTATTGTATTTTATGCCAGTGTTGTGAACATTTTCATTTTGAGTTGTTTTAAGGTATCAAATTCTGTTAAAGTGGGGACCTTCCTTCTTACTAGCGATTAGCTTTTCACACTTGTGTATTTCTAATGTTTTCTGCAATCTTCATTGATAAAAAATCTTTCTGCCACAGATAAATCAAAGCAATATCAGCTTACTTATATATTTCATGCACATGCAATCCAAAATGTTTTATACAATATCAAAATGAAAGATGGTAAGTACATAGCTTCACCTGAACTTCACTTAAACCAAATCCAAAAGCTACATTTAAGATCAGATTTGCAAAGTTTAAATACTCCACACAATTCTTAGAAATTAAATTGCAACATTTAACTACATGTTGTGAGGAAACCCAAAATGAACATTGTTTATCTCTTCTTTTTTTATTTTACAAATGACTCACTTTTTAATCCATCCATCCATTTTCCTTCACCCTTGTCCTTTACTGGGGTTGGGAGGGTTGCTGGTGCCTGTCTCCAGCTATCGTTTCGGGCGAGAGGTGGGGTCACCCTGGACAGGTCGCCAGTCTGTCGCAGGGCAAACTCACTTTTTAAATTAAACATTAATGTGTGATAGAAGTGAGGCCGCTATGCTAATTTACGTTATTGAATAAAATGATAACAGTCACGTACAGAGTAAATTGAACTGCCAGATCAGCAGGAAAGATTTTCAGATTAGGCATCAACACCTCACCACAACAGAGTAAACTGGGTTTTTATCTGGACAACTCAAGTCTCTTTATAAAATTCATTCTGCCAAAGAAACAGTCAAACATGTTTGGTTCTATTTTTAAAGAATTTCCACATTTTGTCATTCATGACCTATCCTTAAAGTGGAACTCTATCTTGGATCTAAATCTCAGTGTTTTCTGCCATGGTTTCTGTTTGATGAAGACATTTTCTCCTCTCTGACAAATACAGTGCAAATAATGGCTGGTGCAATGCGATAGGAATATAGTGCCATCTTCTGCCCGGGCTCGGTACATCCGTCTCTTTGGGTTAAGGTTGTGGAAAGCTTGTCTAACACATCTGATTTGCAGACACCGAGCTCCTGGAGAGTCAGTCTTTTCTTTACTCATCTCCTATTCAACCTGTTGTTGTTTGAGTTTATTCAGAGGAAAAAGATGGAGCAAGAGATGAGCATCTGGCAAAGTGGAGACACGTGTTTCAGAGGATGCAGCTCAAATTCTTCCCGTGCTTTGGCAGCAACATTCAGCACACAACAGGCACCTCCTCACTGTGGGCGGTGTACTACTCCCAGTATGAGCTCCCTAATGGCCATAATGGAGGACAAGGCCATTTATTATTTCAGGAGTGGGTGAGGTATGTATGTGGCTACAATTAGGGAGAAAAACATCCTAGTGCTTGTAAAGGGCAGTAATGTGACTTCAGGAGTGATAGATGTAAGGGGAATGAGTCTCGCAGGCCTGTGGGAGTATCTTATTATTTGAGGCAGGTGGGAGATCAGTCATTGAGGAAAATTAGAAATAGGGCTAAGAACAAATAAGAGAGAGAAAGTTGGAGCTGGAGGTTTGTGAGGTGTCTATAATATGGAAAGATTACACAGGTCATGAGAAGTTCAGGTAGAAAGGTAAAACACATGTTTGATTTGTTGTGTAATGATTGCACTTATCACTGAGATTTTCTCATTATTTGCCCTTAATAGTTTTTTTTTCTTTTTGGTAAACTTGCATGAGAATTAAATTACTAATGAAGATTCCCTAGTAGTTAGGGGCTGATTTCCCCTAACTACTGTATTTGTATGATATGTTTTACTTTTACAGCAAAGCATGCACTATATGAAGATGTTAATGTGTACATATCCATCTAAGCTTTAATTCAGAACCAGTGTCCTGTTCGCATGATTTGTGTATGCATGCAGAAACGTCCACACTTTTTATTATCATTTTGTCTGTGGTGCATATTTCAGTTACTTACCTTCATATAAATGTGTTGTATCATTGCAAATCCGCTGTCACTTGTGTGCCAGGAAATGATCTTTTACTTTAGTATGAAACATGCCTATGAGCCATTTTAATAAACAGCCATCTGTTTGGATTACTGTAAACAAGCAGCATCCATAGCAACAGTTGTATGGTTACACCCTGGGGCCCTATTATAAAACAGACAGCTACAAGCAGATCTCAATTACACTGACAGGTGATGGTGGACTTAAAAAATTATGAATGTGCCAGAAGAGCATGGTCAAGTGCATTGCTATCTGCTAGGCACCTATGTACACTTGCGTTAGTACACATGTTTCACATCTTGGGATGAGCGGCCATATGCATGAATTTATTCTGTGGGACAGCAAATGCCAATGAGTGCACTAATGGCACCATTAGGCTCTGACAAATGAAAACATTAACTTCCTCCAAAGTGGAGATTTATATGTTTCAGTGCATTTGGCTTCTTAACCATTACTCCTGGGTCAATCTTATGATTATCTATCTCTGTGACATTGTGAACCACAATTTATTCAAATGGAACATTCATGTCCATGGATCAGTGTTACTCAGATTGTGCAAGAGATTAAATTGAGGAATGTAATGTGGACTGATTTCATTATCATTGGCAATTGGTGTCCAGCTGGAATACTGAACAAAATCAAGCAATCAGAGAAGGTTAAGTCTACACAGACAAAGACTTCAAAATACAAGCGCTTTATGGAGACATGAGTGACAAAGAAGTGCAAAATGGTGAAGTGATAGAAAACGATACATAGTTTATTTTATTTTTTACCAAAAACATTTTTAAAAGTCTGAAAAGAGTGGCTTGCATTTGCATTCAATCCTTGCCAAACAGTCCAATTGATTCCCTTCAAAAATCACTTAAACAATCCACCTGTGTGTAATTCAATCTCAGTATAAACTGATGTGTAAATTGAATGTATGAAGACCTCAGAGAACATTAGTCAACAAGCAATATAAGAAAAACTGTGCCTCATGGGCTGACGCAATTAATCGGATTAATCATGATTATTTACTGAAATAATCATCAACTAATTTAGTAATCAATTAATTGTAAACCATAGTATAAAGACACAAAGTCATTTACGGAAAGAACAACCTCAAAGCAGTAATTAAGTCAAAACTGCACAAAAATTGAGTACATTTTGCACTTGAGTTAAAAAAAAAAAAAAACTTGAATTGTCTATAAATATATTTTATCCAGAACTCTGTAAGTGTCATAGTTTTGGCTTCTCCTGATTCAAGTAAGAGAAAAAAAATCTTCCATTGAGCCTCTTTTGCAATCCAATTATTAATTGGTTAATCTAAAATGAATCAGATTCATTCTGATTTTCTTATTTAAAATTTAACAGACATGTTATTTAAATTCTTTATTTTATTTCTAATATTGCATCTAAAGGCTTCAGTCTTTAAATAAAAAACCTGAAGAATGTATCTTGTTTTATTTGATTAATTGAATAATTGACAGAAATATTCAGAGAACAATCAATGACTAAAATAACTAATTTCCAGCCCTAATGAAGACCAAGGAACATAGCAAATACTCAGAAAATATATTCTGGAGAAAATTAAAATAAAGTAATGCTATAAAACAAAAGTTATAGTTATCTTACAGAGCAGTATGCAATCTGTCCACAAATAGAATAAATATGGGACGACTCCAAACATACTGAGGCAGGCAAGAAAATCATTACTAAGAAAAGTACCCTGATATAACTTTGCAGGATTTGCAGAGATAAACAGCTTTGATAGAGAATTTGTTGATAAGACAGCTATTAGTTTCACACGAAATAAATTTGTTTTTTATTACAAAGTGACAAAAAGAAAACTGTTGTTGGATAAAAAAGCCATGAGAAGTCATGATTGCAGTTTGCTGCAAACTACATAACATATATTGGCTACGCTGCTCAAATGAGACCAGAACACTAATCACCTTTTCTCCAAGAAGATGATCAGAGTTGATTAAAGGACTGAGCTCAATACAAACAAATCTTGAAAAAACCAGTTGGAGACTGCGCAGGACCGGCAAGGAGCCTTGCTTCCAGTAAAACAAAAACAGGCTTTAGATGAATATATTCATGTTTTAAAATGGCCTAATCATTGGTTACATTCAAAACAGCAAACAGTATTCTATTCTGTAAAAACACATTCAGGTTAAAAGCCTCAGGAATGTAATGGGAATTTCACAGATGAACGCCCCATTTAAATCCTTCTTCAGCCAAAGTGTTTTTAAGTCTTTTCCTTATCCTGTGGAAAGGCCAACATTTTTTTTTAAAAGGGAAATAAAGTGTCATGGTTTTCTATCTCGTGTTCACAGCCATGATATTTCTAGAGAATGGAATTGAGACTTTATGTTCCACTTGGCAGTAAATAAGTTGTGTCTGTTGCATATACATATAGTTTCAAGGTTCAGTCTGTAAGTGTATGTTTGGAAGTGGATATTTGGCATCTACTTTCTGCTATATGTCCTTGCTTTTCAATGTCAGTGATGTCCACTGCCAGGCAGGACGTCATAATGCCCAAACAGATTATCCACATGGTAGCATACCAAGATAAAAAAAATTATTTTTGATCAAATATGCTTTTACTGAGATCATTGTCTGCCAAAAAATAGAGTGGAGATAAACACAAAAGCACAGAAAGGCAGAGAGGGAAAGACAAATATTAACAGATATTCATGCAATGAAACGGACGCAGCAAGGGCAAGAATAAAAAGCTACTCCGATACATGCAGGAAAAAGAATGACAAAGGAAGTCAGACAGCAGGAGCAAGTGATAGAAAGAGACAGATGGGGAACACTAAATCAAAGTTAAGTAACCATCGTCTGCTTCTTTATCTCACCCAGATATGCTAATCCAGTGAGCGACTGCTGATATGATTTTAACAGCTTGCCTAGAGTAGCTGTGTGTGTATGTGGGAGCGTGTAGTGGTGTGTGTGGTAGTGGGAGGTGTAGGAGAACTTGTGAATGAGTTGAGAAGATACTCAGTTGTCCTTTTTCATCAAGCTTCCCTTAGCTATTGTATACCAAAACAAAATGACACAGTTACAATCTCACTGTGATCAAAAAGTGAATATAAATTTATGTCCAAGTCACTCAAGGAAACATGACTGCAGGGAATGGATCGAAGGGCTTTCCTCTTTGTCTGTTTTAAGTAGTTGTAAGTATTGTAAAAAAGGGGCAAGATGGCAATCACTGTCACAATTTAGATTGAGTTGATGATTTTTTAAAAATTTATTTCAATTATTTAAACTAAGACCATAAAACAAGATCAAGTGAAGTTTTAAGATGTCAAGAGATTAAAAGATTTCGCATTTGCATGTGCCCATAGCTTTTTGCTAACTTGCGATTAATCGCAAATTAATCGCAGATTTTTTAAAGATGTTATTAATGTACCTTAAAGAGTCTGTGACACAACAAAAGCAAGACATCATTAGAAAGATGAACAACTTCGCTTTCATTCAGTATACACAAAAGCTTTAATAGTAAATATTTCAGACAGACTATTATAAACCCAAAATGTAAGCAAGTGTAGTACACAGAAGCAGAGGAGGTTGTGAGCGATTTCAGCAAAGATTTGAGCAATTTATCTGCAGAAAGAAAGCAAGAATATAGTATTCTAAATGTTCTGGTATTTTCTGCAGTCAAGTTATGGGCACATCTGCCGTGTTTTCAAACAAAAATCCCTCTGCTTTTTCATTCACTGGGATAATTAGAACACCTAGTCGATGTGCAACGTTTCGGCATTGATCATAATATAATGCAACAGTGATAATGAAAAAAACAAACAGTTCACTAACATCAGTAGTATGTTTAAAAACATATCAATACATGTATACATTTAATTAGTGTTTGACTTCTAAAAAAATCAACTATGTGAATGATATAAATTTATACTGAAAACATGCATTGTTCCAACATCTTATAAGTGACACTTTAAAGCTGCAGTTGGTAACTTTTACTAAAAAATATAATTTTTCAGAATAAGCATCAGAAAATACTTTATTGATCCCCAAGGGGATGTTACTTATTTGTTGCCAAACAATCCATCCATCCATCCATCCATTGTCTTTACATCCTTGTCCCTAATGGGGTCAGGATGTTTGCTGGTGCCTCTCTCCAGCAAACGTTTGGGGCGAGAGGCGGGGTCACCATGGACAGGTCGCCAGTCTGTTGCCGGGCAACACGGAGACAGACAGGACAAACAGCCATGCACACACACACTCACACGTAGGGAGAATTTAGAAAATGTTGCTAATCTACTTCCATGCAAAGTTTTAAACATTAGCACATACAAATATAACAATAGTAATATGAAATTACTAACACAAGTAATTTAAACATGACATAAATAGAAAATAGATTTTAAAAATAAACTGAAATAAGAACAAGTATGTACATGGAAATGTACATGTGAATCTATAAATCTATAAGTGAGTCCATGAAAAGCTGAAACATGAAAACATTTAGAGTTGGGCGTTTAATAGTCTGATGGCTCCAGGCAGGAAATAAGAAAATGACTATGAAGTCAAATCAAAACAGTGTTTCTTAGCTCATTAGTAAATGTCGCTGCGTAGCTCCACCAGCTCAGTTTTTACTTGGGGTAATTTCTGCAGTCAAGTTTCAGAAAGAGGGTCTGTGTTACTGTATGGAGCCATCTGCTTCATTATCAACACAAACTAATTAGTGCTGCTGCTGCTTTAGTATTGGACATTCAGGAACTATACTAAACAGGCAAGAGATGTTTTGTGTCAGTCCATCTTTATTCAGAAGGTCTTTAGTACCCATTTTGATGCTTGATAATTTAGAGTAGTTTTGATATTCTACTAATAGTCTGCAGTGTTGTGTTGATGAAATGTTATTATATAGCCTACAATAAATAACTTGTTGCCTAACATTAATTGGGGTTGCAGTTTTTCATATTTGATGAGAGTCATCAGACTCAGAATCCAAAAAGGTGCAAAACAAATTGTTTAACATGACTTCTTCAAGCAAAGATTATTCCTAGTATGTGAGGGACCTTTTGTTGTTGTGTGTTGTCTTGGTGAAGACTCTAAGCACTGACTGAGCTTACACCTCAGTCTGCCCTACTTTTATATGTTTCATGAAGGCAAAACAAAAGTTATCAATACTGTTTTCACAACCACTGATTACCTGCAATACTTGATTTTCTTTTTCCTTTTTGACATTTATAGAAAAATGAAGGAGACCTGGACATACAACAATTCCACCCATTGCATCTTTTACAAGCAAACCCTTTGTACCAAAATACACCAATAAAAAATCTCCTGAACATATATATGCCTCTTGCAGCAAGATCAATCAGTCATTCTTCATTCTAGTTTGCACATGTTTTTACACTGATGCATTGCCATTTGCTGGTAAAATGACAATTTATTTATTTATTTCAAACCTAAATTGCTGATGTGATTAAAATCCCATTAATATTACATCGTCCTCTTTTTTTTTTAGCTTTTCCCATATGGTGGATTTGTATCCATTTCTGGTTTTTCCAGTCTTTCTCCATCCTCATGCCTCCCATCTCTGCAACTCCCATCTCCAGCCTCTCCTCTAATATCTCCCCTGCAGGCCTTTTTGGGGAACTCTGAAGGCAGAGGCAATCTTAGATTTATTCCACCTCCAATTTCCAATTTGAGAGAACCCTGCTGCTCGAGGCAAATCTTCAGAAGTCCTGATGTGAGTTGTCCCGTTAAATTAAAGCCCATAAAAAATGACAAAATATTGCACAGTTTTTTTTTAAACAGAACAAGAACCATAATATAGGTTGTGTTTTATATGCTATACCATCATGTTTGTCAGAGGTATGGGTCAGGGCTCATTACAGCTGAGTTTCAACATGACATAAGAAGCACCATGACTCAAAGGGGCTCCAACTCAAGATGAGACAGAAAACCAAACAGTACCTGAACCATGTGAAAACAAACCCCCTTTGTTTTTCACAAATTTAAAACCTGCTTCATTTTATATTATGTACAACAATAAATGCTTGCAAAAATGTTCTCTCTTTAGCTGATTTTTTTTTTGTATTTAAAAGACTATGGCAGCTGTAGTTGCAGCAGGTAATAATTACAAGCTATCCCCAGCTATCCCCCAAATGTCTTTTGATATTCCATTGCTGAGAAAAAGAATGCAGTTTACCGTGTAGTCCCCATATATCTGCTCTCAAATCCTCGCACAAAAGATTCATGCACAGACTATTTCTTTTTGTTCCTGGTCTCTCAAAGACAGAAACGGCCCACGTCTCTCAGAAACACACTCAGTTTTCCAGTCTCCCATATTCACACTGAGCCAATGCATTCGCACCCACACTCTGCACAGCTCTCTATTCCTACCATAAAGCCCGGGGACAGGTGTTGGATTAGCTTTTGGGAAGAAAAGAGCTCAGCTCCTTTGATAGGAGTTGAGCTGGCCTGGAGAGCAGGGAGGCAGGTGCACCATGAGAAGAGAGCCGTGGTGAGAGGCATTTGTGTGTGCCTGTGTTTGGGTGCGTGTGTGTGTGTGGGAGGGATGAGGTTGGGGAGTGAGGGTGTTGTCACAGGATACAACCCAGTGATCCCATCGGCTGGAAGGAAGAAAAGGGAGTCTTTTGGCAGAGCGTGCTTCTGTAATTGGAGAGCTTGGTGCGGCAAGAAGCGATATGTGATTGGCTGTTGCCACGTGGTGACATTTGTTTACCAGCTGCCCTGTCTGCACACTTGTACATTCATGGTTTTATTCCTACAAACACACAGATGCAGCAGATATAGAGTTATTAAAGTGACAGGTTTTTGTGATATAATAAAAAAAATGTTTTTATATGTCATATCATATACATTTAAAGTAAAAAACAGACAAATCTGAAAGGGTTATATTGTATACAAAAAGAAAGCTGTAACCTGCTTGAAGATATAGAGAATTAAAAAGATTCTTTGCAAAGCTCAGCTCTCCAAGTTGGATTTTTGTTGCATTTGCTTGTTCAACTCTTTTTTTAAAGCCACGGTTGAGAAAAATTGTTAAGAAAGGTTCTAAATTATCTCACTGCACCAAGGTATTTATCAAGATATTGGAAAAGTCCAATGCTTCACATACATGAGATTTGCCACAACAAAACCAGCTATGTTTCGACCTGAAAGTGTTGCTTCCTCCCACACTCCTAAAACACTACTGTTAGTTTAATAGGTCTCCCCCACTTGTCCTTAGGTGTGAGTGTGTGTGCATGGTTGTTTGTCTCTGTTTCTCTGTGTTAGATTGACTGAGATCCTTTCCAGGGTGTACCTTTACCTTGTTAGAGTTCAAAAATACGTCTAAAATTTTGTGGGCTCACCTGAAGAGGCCTGTGGACAAAAGATGTCCTCAAAATCTCAATGATTTTGAGAACCTTTGTAGAGCGGATTTGACAAACACTGACAAAACGAAAAGTGTAAGTAAACTGAATGTAGTAACTGAAACAAAGATGTATTTATTTAATGACATGCAGACAAATGTAGCCAGGTATTTTGTTGCCTTAATGTTTTACATGTTCTGCCTCACAGATTTGTTTGTTTTTGTAGTTGAATTGTATAAAATAAATGTCGCATTGCTTGTTAAAAACTTTTTCAAATGATTTATCATGGTCTTTTTAAATTTTTTTAAATTGTGATTAAATGAAAAATTATTTTTGGTTAATTGGAGATATTTGTAGACATTCTGAAAAAAATGTATATATACATTGGAACTTTTGTATAAAAAAACTAATAATATAACGTTAGTTGTATTTTACTGTTTTATGTAATTTGTTTGTTGTAGCCAAATGAATAATTTTGAAACTTGCCATTGAACTTTATTTGTAGTTAAACCTGAATAATTTCAGTAGCAACTATAAGATCAATAGAGAAATAAGAAGAAAATGAATGAATCAGTCTGATTGTAAAGACATCATACCATATAGTTAGATATTTTCACATTATATATCTATCTGAAACATAAGGAACAATTGAACGTTAGAATAGGTTTTACTAGATTATATTAGGAGTGAGTACCATGATGAAGTGTTCTGAATTTTCTTTGTTAATATTTTTCACTGAAAAATAAAAATCCCTATGAAAAGAAACAAATTTGTTGACTGGGTTTTAGGATGTTTTCAATGTAAAACAATATTGCATAAGAAGGCACCTGGTTTATATGTGAATGTATCTTTTGATTTACATGAGTAATCTCGAGCCAAAACTCCAAAGGCCTTGACTGCAGTATTGGAAACAAAAACAATGCAGCACAGTTTAACCATCTGTTGTTATATTTAGCTGGGTTTTCAAAACTGCTTGATATCCCTCTGGAAATATGTCTAATCCCAAAGTCATATGAGCTTTAGTCACAATCTTTGATAAAGGCCTTTAGAATCACAGTGAAAGAAAGTCTGTGGGGTGTGATCGCCTATGATTAATAACTGTGAACCTGCTATACGTGATGTTTTGCCCGCAGAGCAAAACAGAGACTATTACAGCAACTACAATCAATCCCCATAGAATGATGAATAATGACCTTTCAGCGTCACAACTGGATGCAGTGCAATGTAAATATACGAGTAGCTGTGGATTCATAAATATGTGTACACTGCACATATGTGACACTAGCTTTAAAATTACATTTTTAAAATTCTTTTACTTTTTAAAAATCAGTAAGGAGAAATGATACTCTTGCAAAAAAAAACTATGATAATTATTTCAGAGGCTAAAGTGTGTGAGCGGAACCACAAATATGTGGCAGAAAACCTAGATATTTGAAGACTGAGATCAATCCCCAACACAGAGGGAGCAGGTTCAGTGTTGAGAATCATGGACTTAAACATATAGGATCTGAATTTCAGTCTGATCTACAAACCACTGCAGTTCACACTGTATATGTGTGTATATATGCATATATTGATCTATCGACTAGATAGATAGACCTATATATACATGTATACACACACATCGTTTTAATTTTTGCCCTCCCCAGAGGTAGCCCTGTCCCCTCTTTGGCCCCCCCAACTTTATAAGTCTAGCTCCGCCACTGTATGACAGGCATTGATGTTTTGTGGAGTCATGGCTCCCGTTGCTTTTGGTTCACTGTTTAGTACAAAATCAGCCTTGCTGTCTACCCCAGAACTGTATAGCATGTCATGCTTTCATTTGCTGAAAAGGTTTGTGGAGGTGTTTTAAATTTTCAGTATGAGTTGGCATCTGCTAAGATTGTCAAAACTACCTGTATCTGGTTTAATGACGATGGTATCACTGTGCCAACCAACCAGGGAACTCACCTGACCCGAACCCTATAAAGAATCTGGGGTACGGTGAAGAGGAAGATGATGGGCATCTTGGGCTGTGTCTCAAACAATGCAGGTGTTTGAGACACAGCAGTATAGAAACTTTAAATTTTTCTGTTTTCTGAAGATCTGATACTGTTATGACACTTTGGTTAATGTGGTTTCGTAATGTTAAATTTATGGAAAGAAAATTTTACATTGAAAGTAGCACTTCTTCAAGATGCTTTAAAATGTCTCTGCTCAGTGTATGTGCTTTCTCACACGTGACAGCTTTGTTTCACACCACAAAATATATCGGTCAAGCTAAATTTACAATCCCTCCACCCAGTGATTAATGAAATAAGGAATGGTGTAAGTCCAAGTGGAAAGTCCAAGCTTCCAACTCTGGTTTGACAGAATGACTGAGAAATCAATAGGATGACAAATGATCAACAATGCTAAAGGTAAGATTCGAGAGATGGATAGATCTGATGTTCTTTCCTTTAATCCTTCATAAAATGTAACCAAGATGGGGAGGGTGGCACACTTTGTGCCTGCTTAAAGGTACATAATTTGTCAAACCTTCTTTGGCATTTGAGAAATGTCACAATAAACTGATATCGGTTTGAAAAATCTTGAAAGAAAATTGTATTATGGATTCCGTTTCAGATAGACTTTTTGAAAGAGTCTAGCTATTTTGTTGTACTCTTTGCATACTGTGTTTAATAAAAATATATATACATGTATATAACTGGCATGATAAAAGTAAAAAGAAAAAATTAAGCAAAATAGTAACGGTAAAAATGTGTTTGAGCTTCAAAGTAGAAAATAATAGTTGCACCGAATATGTTGAATCAATACTCCAAAAGTACATATGTCAGACAAATGGATTTTAAATTTCTGTAGAAATAAAATATTTGGGCTGCAGCTGAACAAATTCAATGCATTTAATCTCCATGTAGATCCTATTACATCCAGTAGAGGTCAGTCTTACTAGCAGAGAGTTATTACTAAGGAAAGCTCACACAATGGTTTAGTGAAATCAGGTCAAGTGTTATGCGAGCTCTCTACATGATTAATGAGTGAACTTTATACTCACCAAACATTTATGTTATTTATTTATTTTGTGTTTGTTTGTGCAGGTTTAGTCAAGGTTGCTAATGATTTGTTATACTTTTCTTTTTTAAAGTTTGTGGTATGCAAGTGAATTTTATGTAATTGCAGATCTGTGAATTACAAATAGTTTATATGTCTTTAAGATCCTAATGAATGTTCTCCTTCGTTAGAGTAGCACATGCTATGACTTTTGCTTTAAAATCAAATTTAGTTTTGTGATTAGAAAAAAGTCTATTAATTTTAGTGTCTCCAAATTTTATTTTAACTATCTAATTCATTTGAGATTTTATTGCATACATTTTTCACTTTGTATTTTTGTATTTCGTATGTATTTTTTAGTTTTATTTTTAAACTTTGTTTTCATAAATTCTTATATTTATTTCTCGTTTCCTCACTAAACTTCATGATTATGTTATTTCCACTCCTATTCTGTATCATTTATTTTTCTGTTTTCTTCCTTTATTTGGTTTACTTATCATTTATAGTACATCTATATACATGTTTTAACCTCTCATGAGTACTTTGCGAAACATTTGGTTTTATGCAACATGCTTTACAATGATTGATTGGTCGATTGATTGATTGTGGTACTGACGTAATCATAAACTGAGAATTGTTTTAGAAGATCAAATACAAAATTTGACCAATATTTATTTTGTTTTACAACAAATGCAGAACTGTAAAAACTAGCTGAGAATGTGATTCTGTCCTTCTTTCTTTCAACTTGCACTAAAACAATGCACAACCATTGGTGGTCATGCAGTGGAGGGAAACTTCCACAGGAAACACAAGGTCTGATGTGACATTTTATCCATGTCACATGCTCCAGGGCAGCTTTGTCCTACAAAAAAGATGTCTGTCAATGACATTCTAGGTCATCACATCAGTCTGTCAAGTACGTTGCCTGTAGGAATTTTTAATGTCCACCAAGTGTCACTATTCAGTGACACAGTATCAACACAGTATCAATCCCGTTTTGCTATGGGTCGAAATGTTACGTGACGCTTCATCTACCTATCACTAGTAATCAGTTGTTATAGTTTATGCTCCTCTTGTTGCAGGTCACAATGTCCTGCCATGCAGCCAGCTATAATTGCCCTATTTGTGAGCTAGGTCTGGTTATTTTCTGCCCAAGAGAAATATCTAAATTAAAAACTTTAGCAGATACAGTTGCTAACATATTCATTGTAATTTGGTAACCAATACCAGATAACATTAAAAATGGACAATGTTGCAGCTTTGGAGCATGTAGGATTAATATCTCTGTTTTAGCCAAACAGATTTTGAGCAAATAAATATGCACAGTATGGTAAGCTATTATCACAATTTTTATTGTTTCCTTGCAGAGTGACTAATATCCTTTCCAACCTCTCCACCTCCTCACAGTCTTTCTCTCTAATGAGCTGTGGTATGCTATCAGTCATTACAGGAAGCCAGATTATCCAAATGGCATTCTGCACACGTTCACAGAGAACTTCCTGAAGGTGACCTTTCCGCGTCGCCATAGAAACCGCCTCTCTGTGCATGGAGTAGCTCAGCTTGTTCACAGAGTAGACACTGAAGGAGAGTGATAGCAGAACCTTTTCTGCAAAGGAAAGAGCATTGATCTGAAGAGATGTAACAACGTAGGGACATGTGTAGTGATGGTAGCAAGTAATACTTTCATCATGTTGTCCACAACACATCGTTACACTTGTGATGATGATGAATTTATGTTTTGAATACAATGAAAATGTTAAAATGAGGAGAATGGCATACATGTCCATTGTGGGGTCATTGTGTGCATCAATTTTAAACAATCTTGTGATGCAAATGTTTATTTATTTCATGTAAACCTTTCTGAATGTATTTTCTCACAATTTAACCTCTTTTACTAAGTATTTTCATAAAGTGTGGCTTCAGCCCATCATACATAAAGCTAAAAGATAGTATGCACCTTTCAACAGTCCATGGTCATTCGCTTCTCAACATTGAGACATGATAAAAGTAAAATTGGTTTGCATTATTGCTTTATTTGTAAATTGGAAAATATTTCTAAGTTTGTCAATAGAACACTTACTGTTTTTCAGTAAATCATGTTAAATTATCAACTTATTCTGTCTGCTATTTTGAAAAGACAAATCTGTCATTGTTACTTTACTTACAATGACAGATTAAATTTGTACTTTTAATAGTTTATTTAAACTGTCTTATTTTGAGTTGTAATTGTTATATAGCATATGACTACAGTGCATTGTATTGAAGATTTTGATACAATGTCAAAAATACATATTGCTTCAAAGGTCTTCTGAAGAGTTAATGATGAGTTTGCAAAATACCTACAATCTTATAGTTTATGAAGTGTTGCGTTCTCCGCATATCCGACATTGCTGAGCTCTTTCTATTTTGTGGAATTTACTGACAATTTTGTGCAGGAAACATAAAATTCTGCAGTCAACTAATTGGACAGCACAAAGGGGCTTCCATGCAATTCTTAATTCAGGTATTTAAAATTGTAATTTTGACAAGTCATAATTAAGTTCAAGATATCTTAAATTGTAATTACAGATATGCGTCCCGTCAAATGACAGATCCAGTGACGTAATTTGAGATATCTTAAAAGGAATTTTGACTCGTCAAAATGTAATTGAATATATCTTGAATTAGTATTCTTACTAGTCACAATGTAAATGCAGATATCTTAAATTATCATTCCTGATAGTGAAAATGCAGTTTTAGATATCGAGTTCTCAATATTTGAGTCATTACGGTAGTTTCTGAGTTTTCAGGTCATACGATTAATATGCATAAGATAAATAATAATATCTATCTATCTATCTATCTATCTATCTATCTATCTATCTATCTATCTATCTATCTATCTATCTATCTGTCTGTCTGTCTGTCTGTCTGTCTGTCTATCTATCTATCTATCTATCTATCTATCTATCTATCTATCTATCTATCTATCTATCTATCTATCTATCTATCTATCTATCTATCTATCTATCCATCCATCCATTCATAAAACGTTCTTCTTTTCCTCCCGCCTGGTTATTTATACTCACTGATGAATCATATGTTGTCATGGAGGTCACGCCTGCGCAGTAGACAACGTGAAAATCTGAATCATCGACGGTAAGTAAGGGAGGGAGAGAAGGGGGGAAACTGTAGAGTGATGGGACCCGGCTGAGGAAACAGCAGCGAGATATCACTCTCCGAGCTGGTAATGAAAGGTAAATTTATTGTTTTGTTTTTTTTTCTTTTGTATTTTGTATTTGTGGAAGTGTAAACATAGAGTTGGGTAACTGGCATTTTGAATCAAAGACGCCATCCGCGGCTGATTGCACACCGTCACAAACCTTCACGCGCATCTGGTAGCGGCTTTACTTTGGGCAAAATTGCAGAGCAAGTGCTGCTTTAAACTTAATGTTGATTTGTGCTATTTATCCTCGAAGGGTTGCGAGTGTTTTAGTTTGTAGGTAAATGAACTAAAACTTCGATTAAAAAGATTTAGCTAAGGCTCTTATTGATTGCTTTAAAAACAGATACGGTTCCCGGGTACTTCAGATAAGATCGGACTTACTTTGATGCAATGTTCGCGTTTTGTGAGTTGAATTGAAAAGAAGAAAACGTGCTGCGTGTTTGTTTGCATCTCCTCGGTGGGGGACGAATGGGTGGGGTCTGTTTTCAGTCTGGCGTCACGCATTACGTCTGCATGTTTTCCTGCTGCGCCGAGGGAAGCTTGATGATAATGGCGTTCAGCACCACAGACAGCTCCAGGCTGTGTGGTTCACACAGCTTGTTGGAGGCAAGGACACCACAGCTGGTGGAACAGGCGTCTTTACGTTGTTGTCACATTATTACGATTTTTTGGTGTGTCTTAGCACTTATTTATTTCTTGGTCTGGAGGAACAGTTTTCTTCTTTTTTCCTTTTTTTTGCATCTATAGCTTTTGGTACGTTTTGTACCTTAACTTTTACAGGAAGAAGCGCGTCAAGTACGAAACAATGCAATAAAAAATATTTGAAAAAATCCCTTGATAATGTTTCCAATCCCACATTTTACTTGAAATGTAGCTTTGAAATGACTAAAAGAAAATAATAATAAATTCTACTCTTGAAATATATCATTACTCTCTGATCTTCCACACCTGTTTTAACTGATTCCACTCCTCCATTTTTATTTTTATGCTGTAGATACAAATGCTAAACAGGGAAAGACGTTTATGAGGTTAAACAGTATTATAGTTAACATAAATAAAGAACAGTGCTTCTCATCTGAATTAGAGTCTGTTAGTTATGGTCTCCCATCACAACTAACAGTGGATCTTATAATGTAATGTGTGCATTTACATTGTTAGTTTATGAACATGAGAGATTCAACATTGGGAATTCAATCTTAACTTCCATCATCTGTGATGTGTACGTATCAGAAAAATAATGTCCATACCAAAGATGCTTTTATTGGCCCTGTTTCAATCTTCATTTGAGGCCTGACTTACCGATAGTGGTCAGTGGTATTCAGGTTTTCTTTCTATGGACTAGGAAAGGAAACCATTTAAATTTACACGAGTGTGTTTTCTTTTCATTGTGATGGTGGTAGTTTGAATCCACCAAAAAAAAAAACATAAATGAAGGCATTATAAGATATGTCCCACAAATCACTGTTAAAGAAAAACACTGCGTCAGAAGCATGTTGATGAGTTCAATAGACTTTTGATGAATCTACTGAACAGAAGGAAATAAGACATTTTCATTTGCGTATTGATCACTGCCTGGCATTGATTTTTGCTGCATTAGTTTCATGAATGTTCTAAAGTATGCAATGCTGCTGCATCAGAATATGAGTAAATGTGTATTTTGTATGATAAACAAACAAATAACTAAACAAAGAATCAATGTTTTTAAACCAAATATAAAGGCTTTACATGTATTTTTTGTTGAGATACAATACAAAAAGTAATGATTTGTGTACAGTTGAAATGCACTGGACATAAAGGCAAATATGCCCCAGTTTGTTTCACAAAGTCACACAAGGAGGATGCTTCATTGATCTCAGTGGACTGGGGCACATTGTATCAGATCCCTCCAGTATGTTATATAACTTGGTGGCATTTGCACTCGAGCGTATGTTCATGCATGACAGAATCCTCGCCGATCTGTCTTCAGATTGAATTGTGTATGTGGGAGAAGGGGTTCTTATTGGAAGTAAGGCTGAAAGGCTTCATGCCGTGTCTGTCTGTGTGCATTCTGCTGCAGACAGGTGTGAAGGATGACTTCGTGCTCAGAGATCTGTGGGTCGGAATACAGCGAGCAGGCTCAATCTGGCGGAAACAGCCAACAGTACGGAGTCCGCTCCTACCTCCACCAGGTAGCAGAACAGAAAAAAATAAACAGACAGAAAAACTACATTCATGAAATCGGAGCCCAATATCAAAAAAATATTTTGAACAAAAAATCTGCGTCAGAGCTAGAATCATCCTAATGTGATGTGGGCTTCAGTTTCTGTTCTTTGACAGCAAAGAAAATAATAAACTCTGCTTCCTTTCAGTTCTATGAGGAGTGCACAGGTTCTATCTGGGAACGTGATGAAGATTTTCAGATTCAGAGATCGCCAAGCAGGTGGAGCTCTTTACTCTGGAAGGTGAGATGAACTTTTGGCTCACACAAAGAAATCCATGGCTTGTGTCATGTAAACAACAACGTTTCTAAGATTTAAACAATTTCATCAGGCGTCGTTAACTGACTTCTCTAACTCCATGCAGGTCTGTCTCACGTTTGGAACGCTGATCCTGGTTACGGGCCTTATTGTTGTTTTGGTGGGTTATGCAACACCAACTATGACTGAAGCATTTGGTGAAGATGATCTCCTCTTTGTTGACAGGTATAAAACCGGTACCAATACGTTTCACAAAGAAGAAAGCAGTTTATTAGTTAATACCAACTAAACAGATTAGGGTTTCATTAACATTCATGCTCAGGGGACCAAAGCTAATCTCTCAATAGTCAAAGACACAAAATGACCTTTCAGTTTTCCAACTTAATTGAGTTAAGTTGGCAAAACAAATGCCAATTTGCATCCACAACTGTTTACATGTTTTTAACAGATTTATTTTTGCCATTTATTTTGTTTTTTCAGTGATTTAAAAAAAAAATGAATTCATGTTTGGTTTTGCATTCAATTTGGATCTATGCCATTGCTTTGAAATATCTACTCTGATGGTTAATGTGTAAATCTCAACAGTTTAATGATCTGGTGTGATTATAGAGATTTATTTTTGTAAAGTTCTTCTCTTTGAGTTTCTGGGACATGCTTTATCAAGCTTCTTTAATATTTGTACAAGTTCCCTCAAACACAATGTTATCATTTATTTCTAAAGGATTATCTGACTTTACACATACAACTTTAAAAAGCCCTCCAGTAAATGTGGACCTGGGTCTGATGGCAGTGTTTGCATAGGGAGAGGTTTACAGAGGTGCTAACATTGGTTTGCTTCATCTCTGTTTATATGCCTTGTTAAGTTGTTCTATGACATGTTTCCTTTGCAGATTTAGTTAATTATGCATGGACATCACTTACAGAAAGGGCTGTTCTCGTGTTTCATGCTTTATTTTTATCATCATAAATCTTAATGTGAAGTATCGTTACAGCAAGCTGCACAGCTCAGGGTTCTCCTGGTCTGTTAGTTGAATCCCAGCTGACCTTGCCCTACAAATAAAATGTGGGTTGCGACTAGAATGACTTTGCATTCAATTTGGAGCTATGTCATTGTTTTGACTTTAAAAATTGCAGATAGGGGCATTAAATGTTCCAGATTCATGGTATTTTTAATAAAGATACCAATAAGGCAGACTATAAACTTAACTGAGCTATTTTCCGGTCTAAACTGATCTCTAATCTGTTTTGTTTTTTTTTCATCTCACATTTATTGTTGCAGTGTGCAAAAATGGACAGATTATGCTTGATAACTGATCATAAAAACTTGTTTTGGAACAGCTACGCTGTCAGTTTCAACCATGCACTGGATGTTTGCAAACTGACCGGCGCGGTGCTGTTCTGTGTGGGCGGCACCTCCATGGCTGTGGGTCTTCTGCTGTCTGCCTTTGCCAAAAGCTACTCCAAAGACGAACTGTACCTGCAGCACAAGTTTAAGGAGCGGTTAGCAGATCTCCATGCAACAGTTGGTAAGCTGGCTTATCTGATGAAAGGATGGATGAATACAACATTTTTCAAGACACTGAATGTGAATAAAACAACTGTTTGTGTCACAGGTTCATCAATAATGAGAACACCAACTCCTGGGGAGGGAAAGGTGCCTGTAACGCTCTCCAAAGTTCAGAACATACAACCTGTGGCCACAAAGGCAGAGACCTGATCGACGCCCCAATAAAGAAAGACACAAAGTGAAATAGGACTGAACTGTGTGTAGATTGTGTATAACTGAGGGGACACTTAAGTGTTCATCTTAATGAGCAATTTAACTTTAAAAAAAAAAAAGGCCAGCTTAAGTGGCTGCTGGGTCGTTTCTTTTTGGTCATTTTTAATAGCTTCATTTTGCACAGTTAACACAACTGATTACCGTATGATGTCATCATTTGAACCACAGTGATAAAAACTCACTGAGCAATGACAACAATATGCAGGAAAAGAATCTGAGAAGGAAAACAAAAAATGACGTTAATGAGAAAGAGGGGCTGAACGGAGCAGCTCAGTTATTCCAACGCTCAACATGAAAAAGCTAAAATTGATTTTTAATATGGTAATTAGTGTGACTCTGTTTTAGATCACGACTGCTACTTTTTGGTGCTATTTGTCAACAAGCCAGAAATCTGCCATTTTAGACCGCCAGAGAAAAGTGCAAATATTATTTTTGGCAAAAGGACACATTGAAATAGAATTCACAGGCAGAACTTTGACGTTTTCTTCTGGCTTGTTACGCCTCTAACCTCGGTTCTTCAAAAGACTTTCAGACAGGATCAATAGACTGAGCTTAGATGCAGAGAAACAATCTATATCACACAAAAAGAAAACGCACCAGACTGGCTTGACAATAAATCACAAAAAGTCTCATCTCTTAATATTATAAACTTTTCGTCCATCCCTCCTTCCTTTCTTTCTTACTATTTGAAATATAAGCATATAAAAACATGTATCCATGAAAGTCATAAATCATTTTAGAGCATTCTGCATCTATCTGGCTCTATTTATGAAAAAATAAATAAAATAAAACAAGTAGTTGCAGTGAGAGAAACACAACAAACAGGTTACATAACAGGCAGATAGCAGACAGGAACACGTTAATCTTGCTGATGAGCAACAACATTTGACAGCTACACCGGAAGAGCGGCTGTGATTCATAGATGCCCAATGATATTGTCACTTACTAAAATTGAAATTATACTGTCACGTCCAGCTGAACCTGATTGTCTACGATGCAAGAAAAGTAATAGATTTTGTAATCAGGACGTATTTCAATCTATTTGCTGTGTATGAGATTTAAAGTGTTTTGTTTTTATTAGGTCATTCAGGTTAGTCCTTCATACCTGACTGGATTTTACAAGCACAGATAATGTAAACTAACTTCTTTTTTTCCTGCTTATGATCTTAATGTAAATATACTCCCAAATTGTGATCCTCCCCCTTTTAAGCTGTTTCTGTTATTTTTGTGGTTACCGTCTTGGTTTGATCTATTGAATTACAGACGAAATGACTAATAAGGCGGATTGTTTGCACTGCACCTCATCAGAACAATGCTAGGACAGAACATCATATCAAGCTCATTTACACCGTCAGGCTGTAAAATAAATGCAGCAGCACTTCAGGGTATTATCAGCAACAAATGAGAAACTGCTTTATGTGTCACATATATTCATGTAAATTGACCTCTTATTATCATTTATACAACCTGCAGTCTTTCTACAAAGTGCAACACAATTAATTTTAAAGTATTTGGTTGAAATCATACATGTTGGTAATAAAACATTTATACCACATGGTATTTTCATGAGGCTTCCTGAACCACAGAGCAGAATCAGAGCTGTTAAAAAAGTGTGGTATGAACCCTGCAGTGTGATCTAAACCTTAGTAACTGATCAGTGATTGTGCTGATTATAAACTGATGTACTGTTGTATTTTAATTTAACATCTCAATACCACAATTTGTGTGTTTTTTTTTGTTTTTTGTTTATTCTGAACTATTTACTTCTGTCTGATTTGCTCTATACAGATTCATCTGTATAGATGTAAGATTCCCTCATCCCAGCCAGTAATAAGAGTGTCATCTTTTGGATTAAAACAAGATATATCACTGTATCTACAGTACGCTTCTTTTTCAAAGGACACAATAAAAACCACATTTTCGCAGCTCATAAAAAGTGTGATTTGATGTTCCGCTTTGCAACTGCAAGTGAGACTCACTAAACAAGAATATCATCAAAAAGGTTAATTTCAGTAGTTACATTTTTTTTAAAAAGTGATATAAATTCATTATACACAGATTGATACACATCAAATGTGTATTTCTGATAGTTTTCATGTCTCTCAGCTCATGCAAACTTATAATTTAGCTCTTCAGAAGATTTTAACGTTGCACCAATAAAAAATGGATTTGAATCAGAGCTCTTTGTGTATTCTGTCAAGGGCAAGACTGCAAACTTCACACATTACACTAGGCAGATAAGCCACAAAAACACAGCTGGAAGCTGAATTTACACTAAGTGCTGTAACCTAGAATGTTAACAAAAAGTTGAGTGGAAGGAAAATGTGGTAGTATAGCTGGCTAAGCAACAGGGATCATTGCAGTGTTTGGAGGATTATAAAACAAGGCCATTCAAGAGTGCTGGAGAGATTTTCAAGCCGTGTCACAACAAACAGCCTCATCCAGCACATGGCCTGCAGCTGGTATATTCTTGTAAGAAGAAATTAAAAAAGGGCAGTGTCATGACAAATGCTCAGATTTTGTACTCTGGCTAATGAAGTGGCACCCATGTATGTCTAAGATGGGGTGTTCAATATAAAATAATTTCCTTAATGCACATTTAAGACCAAAATAGGGTGTCGATCAATAAGGAATATTTATAAATATAGTTTAATTTAATTTTCCTAATTGAGGTACAGTATATTTGTTCATAACTACACTGTTTATTTAATTTAAATATACTCCATTAAACAAAAAAAATATATTTTCTTTAAAGACATGTTAAACACCAAAACACCTCTAAATCTCAAGGGTGTTTCTCATAGCTTTCATTACATCGTGCAGAATTATAATCAATCAGGCAGAGTGCTGCCTATTAACACAGCCACACACACACACACACACACACACACACACACCCACGCACGCACGCACCCCTGCACCTATACAATAACAGCAAGTGGCCAGGGGAAGCGATAATACTGAATTGATGGGGATTCCAGAAATAGCAACTTGTGCATCATCACCTTCCACCAGTCGGGTCTTATAACTCACACCCTCTCCTGCCTCCGCATGCTTTGCTTTATGCTGTGTGTCTTTTCCCCTTTGCTGCCCATTTCTTTCTCACCCTCATTTTCACACACACGATCTCCTCTTGTCCCATGGGATGGCGACTCACAGACACAGTGACTGCATAAATCTCAATTTGAGCAGCTGTAGGAACTAGAGTGTAGTGAGACTATGAAGGAAATCCTATTAGATCATTCTTTACATTAGTGTATTTTCTCCCCAGTAGGAGAATTTTATTTGTGGCTTAATATAACTTTCCTTTGGGGTGAAACTGTGAAAAAAAACATGTTGAATGAAATATGCAGTGGAGTAGTTTTTACTCAAATGCCAAGTGCTCTGAGTCACATCTAATTGGTGATATAGTAACTGTCTGTATGCATCATGTTGAGGACATCTGGATGTTTTTCTAAGATGTTGTATTGTCAGAATACAGTTGCCATTTGTTTCTGCTGCAATCTTTCTACACTCTTCATATGAAGAGCTCCAATTTCTAACAGACATTAAATGGCTTGCTGACAATGGGGCATTAAAATGAAGATACTTTTGAGATTATTGTAAGCAGTTATTAGAAGAAGAGCTAACAAATCAGCACTTGATTGTATTTCTAAGATAGAAAATGACAAGAAAACTGGATTTAAGGAAACAAGTTGAAAAAAAATATTTAAAAAAAAAAAAATAAAAAAAAAATATATATAACATATATATTATATATATATATATATATGTTTATTTGCACAACCACACAAAAAAATGTATTTCTTTAATCTTTTTTCTATTATTATTATTGCAGGAACTGATATTAACCAAATTTTGCATTCTATTGTCAGTCATTTTCTTCTATTTACTTTTCAGTTGGTGGTACCATCCTCCATGCCACCTTGGGAAAAGATTTAAAAATGAATCAGAAAAAAAATGACAATAATAATTCTGTGTGGCAGCATCATGCAGGGAGTCATATTTGCTAACACTGCTACTTGGACATAGGACTCCTCCAAAAAAGTGTAAACTTTAGTGAAAATCAGCAGTCAGACACTGGCCCTGAAATATGAAAATGAATCACTAGCATGACTCAAAATATATATATGTTCTTGATTTATGCAGTTTTATTATTCAGATAGCAGACATATATAAATGAATAAGTAAATAAATAGATTTTACATCTTGACTATACAGTGAGGATGTAGCATTAATACAAGATAGTCAGACCATGCTGGCTGTTTAGATGCCTACGAGAGTCCACAAGGTTTATGCTCACTATAATGTTAACATTATCTTTCTCAAAACTACAGACTCACAGATTGTTTCATTAAACAAAGCACCTTAAGAGTTAACCATATTCATTAATAAGCAAAATAAATATTTATAACAATACAGTAGCTTTCATTGGTTTAGCTGTGTCTGTAGAAGATAGTCAAAGGCATTGAAAGACTTTATCTGCTTATAGTTATGAACTTTTATTTTTGAAAAATCAATGGAAACCTGAAAGCATAGTTTCATCAATTGTGGTATTATTGCTATTTTTTTATTCTTCTTTTCTGCAAATGCTCATTTTAGTTTTACGGTTTCCTTTTCTCTGTCTTTTCTAATCTCTCTTTTTGCTACTTTTGTTGTCTTGATTGTTTTTAGCAACATCATCCTCTTACTCTCTTGCTTCTGTGGCTTCTTCACAACTAGCTGAATTATTTGTTTCCGCCTCTACTTGAGTTTCTACCTTTACATTCTCCTCTCTGTTAATATTCTCTTCTTTTCCTGACTCTGTGGGAGCCTCATCTTTTGATTTGAGCACATCTTCCTGCTGGTTACTGGTCCTGCTGCTGCTTCTAGTAGTTCCGCTTCCTTTTCTCACGTTATCCGACTGAGTCTCGCCAGGCATGTTGCCGTTTTCTGTCTCTTTTCGTGCCTCCCCCGTGTCAGCATCATTACTGTGGCCATTGCTGCTTTCCTCCCTATTACCGCCAGCTATCTCTTGCTTATCTTCTTCTGTATCATCATCTTGCTCTTTCGTAGCCTCAGAGGATGTAGTTAGATCTTCCTTTAGCTCTTTATTGTCCTGGGGCTTATCATCAACAGGACTGTTAGTGGACGCCTGCTCCTCGATATCAACCTCATTTTTACTCTCTTCTCTGACCTCTTCCTTCTCTTCTTTAACTTCCTTCACCTTCTGCTCATTCATGTCAGCACCCCCTCCTTCTTTTTCATCATTTTGCTCATCAGCTTCCTTCTTGTCCTCTTCGTCTTTTGCAACATTTGTGTCTTGGATCTCTTCTTTGTAATCTTTGCTTGTGGGTCCATCTGTTTCTGTGGCGTTTTCAGAACAGGGTTCCTCTACAGTATTTTCACTGTCCTCTTTTGAAGCCCTTTGGCCATCAGACGCATCAGGTTTCTGGAACATAGAAATATGAGAAGCGTTTTGGTAGAAAGACGTGTCTTAATAACAATTGGATTTCTATTAAAAGACGGTGGGAGTACAAGGATTATATGTTTAAGGGAAAACAATATAAGATGACTTTAAGAAATTTATCTAAATCAATAAGCCAAATACATTTACCGACACATCCATTTTCTCTAGATCAATAGAATAGATTTTTTGCATTCATACCTCTTCAGCTCTCTGATCTTGGGAGGTTTTGCTCTCTGTGTTTTCACTGTCAGTCCGTGGTTCTCTGTCATCTGGAACAGAAAGAAAGATGTGTCTAATTGTAAAAAAAAAAAAGAAAAAAAGCAGACCCTATATGACTTAAAAATATATATTTATGTGTCTTACATCACAAAAAAAACAAACAAAAAAATGTCTTGACCCATTAGGACTGACCATGAATCTCAGATAATGAGTCACTTTTCACATCGGTTGATATTATCTCTAGTGTGAAATTAAGGCCACTGTGATAAACGATGGATTGAATTTTAAGGCTTTACAGACATTTTTACTAACGGTACCAGTTAAGTTGACTGACACTGAAAAAATTAACAATGTAAAGCTTCCAACAGCTTTTTAAAAGTAAAATGCAATGTCAATAATATTTTCATGTGGATAACTATAACCATGTCAGTTGTCAAAACACAAGCTTATTATTCTGTTCTGAGCTCAAGCTTGTTTTTATGCTCTCTGCTCAGAATTTTAAAACCAGGTAAATACATTTCCCCAAATTAATTATTTTCATGCTTTTGTTCAGCCTCCAGTGAGATAATTGTTGTTACACTTGTTATCCTTTCATTTCACTGCTGTGCTGTTAGACGTGAGCAAACAGCACAACGCTGACACCTTGTGGACAATAAAAAAATCAAAAAAGAAAGATGATCTCACAAGAATCAAAACAGAGTGAGTGCATTCATTCATATTCTCTCATTTGATTGAAGTGTTATCTCTTTGCAGGTTGGTATACAGTATGTTGCATTAGATGTGAAGAGGGCACTTTTACACAACTACAAAATAATAAATAAAAATCAACACTCTGCAGTTTAAGTCTTGTCAGTCAATTAATTGAAGATCATATACAGCAGCTCACTAAACTCCTCATTTCTATTAAGCCAGTCAGCCCAGCAAAGAAGGTTTGCTGATGTGCAAAATTAATATATGGTTTTCCAGCTTGCATGTGAGCATGCTCATCAAAGGCTCTGGAATTGTTGCTGCTGAATATCGTAGGGCGAACTCAAATCTACGCTCTGATAAACAACATAATTACACACTTGTTCTCAAAAACCGGATGAGACTCAACTTTCCAAGCAGAAATAAGCTGAAAAAAAACCAGAAGAGAGTAATTAATGTCTTTAATATTAGTTTTCCTTTCTACACAAAGCTGTTAAGGAAGAAAAATGACTCGGGTAGAGATTTGAAGGGTTTATGGAGACATTTAATGCATTTAAAATGCAAAACTGATTGAAGTTTAGCCATGGTGGAAGATGAAACGTTATGGTAATAATAGTGGACCCCTTTTAAGAATATTTTATGGAAATTACTTGCATTCATTAGGAGCGAGGGCCAGGCGGATGAGAGAAGAGCTGTAAGCAGAGGATGAGCTGCCACGACTCTAAACAACTTAACGTAATTTGAGAAGGAAGAGGCTCAGGCTCATGAAAATGCTAAATCACATTGAAAACAACATTTGAAATATCAGCTTCCTGCTTTCGATTGAATCTAAGTACATCTGAAATCTGGTGCTGCAAATATTCAGACTACTTCATGTTTAAGGTAACGTATGAGATTGTGCAACTTTTTATTTTATTGCATCATCATCCAAACGCATGCATACATTTAATTTACACACAACTGGCTCAAAAACAGATCGCACCCACAATTCAGGTTTAAAGCCAAAGCTCATCCATCAGCAAGGATGGAGCTGTAAGTGGGTGTAATTGTGTGCACAAATGGCTCTTGCAGCCATTATCCTAGAAGGGAAAGTTGTAAATGTTTGTTGTTTAAAAGAATTGCAGCAAAGCACAACTGGAGATGAAATGATAGACTTGGAAGAGATCCTCTCATCGCTTAAAGAGGAGACTCCATCTTTGCTTACAGACATGTTATATTTTTAAGATGACTGCAACTGTTTAGTTGATTAGGTTGTCATTATTGATATAATTTTAATAATAAATAAGAATATGAAGCACAAAAGCCTGAAACATTCCTTAAAAATCCAAGAAACACAAAAAGTTTCAATCCAACCCTGCTAATGAGCATAAACTGATACATAGATTGTTTATCTGGATAGTTAAGTCATTTGATTATGAAAATAAATAGAAATGGCATGATAAAAAATTTTTACTTTTTAAAGATTTTATATGTTACAGTTTCTCCCATTAATTGTGCTTTTGACTTTTATGAAATACGACAAATTATAAACCTGAGTAAACTAAGATAAGTGTGAGATGGATAATAAAGTGCGAGATAGACATAAAAGATGGTTTTCAAATTTTTTTTTTCTTCTCTTTTCCAAACTTTGAAATAATGACAATAAACGCTAATCAAACACACACATGCACACACACACACCCATGCACCCCCCTACACATATCTCTTTGCAAAGTTCAGTTCCCTGGTCCCAAACCTCATTCACCTCAGAGAAAAGATTGCAGAAAACCTCCTGAGGCTTTGGAGAAGCTCTTTTAAACATCCTGTTTGTCTTACTTTATAACAGCATGTTTGAATTGGAGCAGCTGCTCTGTAGCTTAGACTCTAAAAGAAATATACATCCATCAATATATATATACATATATACAATACAATAAATAAATGTTTCTACTGCATTGATGTTTTTTCCAGCATGAATCTGAATAAATACATAAATGCCTCTCCTGAAGGAACTATTTCTGTTATTTAGTATCATATCGATAGTGATGTGCAGCCTTGTGTTGAGCTAGCTCTGACATTAAATCAAAGCCTAACAATGTTGCAGGCAGACAGGCAGAGTCGTATTTGTAAAGGTCATGGCTTCAGCTTAAATAATTCATTCAGGATGTTCTTTCTCTCTCTCTCGCTGTTTTTTTTTTTCTCACAGTTCCCTGAACACTGGGTGTCTTTATTAGTCAAAGGTTTTTCACCTGAATGCCCTGCTTGCTTTGGGATACTCAGATATGAAATACTTATACATTGCCATGAGTTTAACTGCCTCAAAGAAGATAAGCAACCATAACAGGTGCTTAAAACAGGACCTTTGCAGCTCTAAGCTGTTTTTGTTCACCCTGATCATAGAAAGGTTCCCTACAGGATGCTGCTGCCGCCACTGTGTTTCAGAAAGGGAATTGTGCTCTCAAGGTCTAGGTGTAGCAACTAATTTCTTTCATTCAGATACATTTACTCGAGTAATGTTTTGGGGAAAAAATACTTTTAGGAGTAGTAAATGTCACACTTTATATGCAGTGTGATTCATGAAGAAAACCATGAATCATTTTCTTCATGTTTGGTTGTAAAATGATCATATCTGTAAATGCTGGAGAGGAATTGATATTTTTTGCATGTCAGTTCAACTCATTGAACACAAATCCTCGAACCAAAGCCTTTTCAAATGACTTCTGGAGATTCGACATGACCAACAGATTCCCCCAAATGTCAGCTTTTTACTTATGTGATGCAGACTGTATGTCAAAGTGCTTTTGATGTCTCGTGCTGATTCAAGCGTCACATAACCTAATGCTTCTATCACAGCCGCTCAGATGAGCCCCACCGAAAAAAAGAGCCATGCAAACTAGATTAGAGACAACAGATATGACAAGAAATCATGAAGAGTCTTTTCTCTGTTTGTTAAAAACAAAAGGACTGAAAAAAAATGTAGTCAAGTAAATACATGCATTAACAGGAACAATTCCCCAACAAAGCAGGATCACATTTTATAACACAGGAGAAAAAGTTTGATCTGCTGGTACCGAACTTCCTATCTCTTACACAGATCCAGCAAACCGCCACAGACCTACTTCTGGCAATCTTCATTTCTCTCTCCCATTCAACTTGCAAACAATGTTTCCATTCAGGGTTTTTTTTTTAAGATGACTTCGGAAATGAAAGAATGGGTTAGTGGAAGACAGGAGTAACATCCTTGGTGAAACTGAACTGCTGCACTCAAAAGATGGAGGAGGCCTGGAGCCTGAAAGGGAGGCAACAGGCTATTCACAGCGTGAGTTTTTGTGTAAACTCAGACCTTGAGGGTTCAGCAGAAGCATTTACAGCAGGTTATCCAGATTATCAGGAGATCGCCGTCTTACATTTGTGAAGTGAAAGATATAATGAAAGACTGTCAAATAGTCATCAAAACTTTTCTGAGAGGCTTACATACACTACAGCAACATTGTGAGGAAATACAAGCTTTTTATTCTACAAAATACAATAAATTGCTCAAATTACTAGTATTTCTATGATGCCCCAATGTTTGTTTTACTCCAGGCTGCAGTGAATCTAATGTTCCTTAAGATTTAGGTTTATTACTAGAAAAGTGGTGACTGGTATAAAGGTACACCAAGTTTTAAATAAAGTTAAGAGTCTCTTTCACAGAGCATTTCCATTCTAAACCAGCTAAACTAGCTAAACAAGCCCCTCTGTCTATTCATAAATACTGAGAGGAGACGTCAATACTCCGGGCAGTCGTTTGTTTTCAAAAATGAACCTTAAACTTTAAATTAAATGAACTCAGCTCCTTACTTTTTGATTGGCATGATTGCTTTTTGTTGTAATGCTTTGCATGTTTCTCAGTGTAGGATCTACTGTATTTGTCTTGCAAAGTCCCTTTATGGTTGTGATTCAATTAAAAACTAAACTGAATGTATGACAAGTTTCAAGGAGTTTCTCAGTAGCATCAATATGTAATCTGTATTTTACAGCAGAACGAATGGTTGTTGCTTTTTTTATTTTAATATATCCAAACTAGATTTTCTAAAACATTTTCTTCATTAGTATGAACATTTTGTGTAACTACTTTGACACTGTGGTATTTTAGCATTTCAAAGTGTCTTGATTTTTGATTAATTTAAGGTAAAAAAAATAAATAAATAAAATAAGTAATGTCTACACAAAATGCTACTTCTGTGCTTAATGAAACATAACAGACCGAGGATGTAATTTGCCATCATCCACCTTTGGTTTTAATTAGCTATTGCATGCATGAAAGCATAGGGAAAAAAGCAACTATCAGCACAGTTCTTCATCTCTTTTTGTTTTATTTTTGTATTTCCCATCTCTCCACGCGTGCAAACCTGTTTGTCAGTCCATCCCAACCACAGCCCAATACTCTTTTGTTGATTCCCGCAGAAGCAATTTGGCCCCAGCAAGGGGTACAAGCAAGTAAAACTCTGCTTTGATGACTCTAAATAGAGAGATTATCCAAATGAAAGGCAATTACCCAAACCCCACCCATCACCTCAACCCTTCAATATTGCTTCGTGCCCTTTTTCCTCTGCACTCGCTCTCCATGAACCCAGGCTATTCATCATATTTGCTATTCGATTCCATCTATGTTCCGCTTTCTTCCTTTCTGCTTCTATAATCTTGTCTTATTAGTCCCTCTACTTCAACCCTCTCTTTTATCTTCCCCTCTTCACCTTTTTCAGATACATCCTTTCCTCTTTTTAGGCTCCTCTCTCCAAGCTCACTCCTCATCCTTTTACTTCTTCCCTCTTCTCAAGGGAGCCATTAACTGAATTGGTCACAGGGGCCCTTAAGAAGGGAACACTGATAAACATCCCATTTCTATTCCGAGGTCAGAAAGAACTGCTAATTGCCTCTGTCCAAATTGAGCATGAATGTGTTTTTTGAAAACAAAACAGCAAACACGGGCCAAGTTGGATCAATAATTTGTCTCATTTGGATAAGGCTTTTACACATGTGTTGACACACACACACACACACACACAGACACACAGTGTGTTGGTAAAGCCTCTTGTTTGTTACAGTCAGTTCACATTCAGTCTATGACCTTTACTGATTGAGTTCTCGCACAGCCGCTACACCCCTTGTCCTCGCTGTCACTCTCCAGCGCCATCACTCCAACGAAGCAGAAAAAGTTAAAGCCTTTACGGCGCAGCGTACCGAGACTGCCGGAGTGATACTCACCAGCAGGTGACAGACAGTGACTAATTGGAAACAGTGTACAAACACGCACACACAGAGACCACACTGTCACGCAAGAGCCGAAGGTTTATATCTCTTACTCGATCTCCACCCACTCAGAAGCAAATTCACAATGATCTGTGATGATCTCATGTGACCGTTTCATGTTTCAGTACGTCGGAGATCTGAAGTGTGCTTTTTCATGACCTGTACTTTCCAAACAATGTGCCAACTTTATAATCCTGTTATTTGCGGCGTCCTTTGGTGAAATGTGGTCGTCTCACACCGTCAGGGCACGATTATGTAAAGGGAAATTATCACTAAAGCCCTCCCTGGATCTGTCCTGAATAACTAAAATAAGGTTAATACTGAGAATATAAATTAACTATTTCTTGCCTGTCCTGGGAAAGAAGGAATTTGGGTTTGGAAAGGAGTAAAGAGCAACAAAAGAGATTGCACTTGATTGTAACCAGGATTTGCGCTAAATTAGGGAAATAAGTATTCAGCATTGACATCCCTCCTGCTAGTAACACTGAACTCATTTCACTTTCATTTACATTCCTTCTTAAAAGAATAATCATGTAAATTATTATTCTTTTTTAGCAGCTTTGCCACCTAGAACACAACATTATTGGCCAAATATCATCTGTTTAATTTCATTGTTTAGAATCTGTCTTGTCTCATTGTAAGCAAGTTTTAAAAAGTCCATCTAATGAAACATTAGCAATGATAATAAACTGTAAAGGGAAACCTCCTACATTATACATTTATTGCACATGAAGTGGCGTATTTCAGACATTTATGTCTGATACTAAACTAAAAGTGAAAGATGTTATGTGTCTCGTTTGAACTGTATACCACATTTAGAAATGACCTTATTTATGATTTGAGGTGCAGCGCTATATTGAAACAAAAATAGACTGTAATGATTTAAAAAACTACATAAACGTCACTGTAAAATTGCTTTACTGTGACAGTAATTTAAAAAGAGAATCTTAACCTGCAGTTCTCATAAAAAGTCAATCAGAACCATGGACAGAGACAGAAAAAAATTCCTCAAAGACGCCGCGATCTTGCTACAAAACTAAACAAATAAAAGCAAACCATTGTATCTTGTTAACATGACAGCCATTGTAAGAGATTTAAAAGGTTAAACAATAGAGTGTGTGTGTGTGTGTAGGTGTGTGTGCGTGTGTGTTTGAGGAAGCAAAATGCTTCCAAATGAGTCAAGCCATCCTGTCATATGCCTGATCTTGTTTTCAAGCTCTGTTTTCTAAATACGATTTTGCTCAAAGTCATCCAATATGACCAATAATGTAACATGATTGTCTGGTGCTCTAGTTCGATGTCCCGAAAGATGGATTTCAGGGTGACATTATTGTGGGGCAGTAGGAAAAAATTATGTGTGTACGGTCTGAAGTGAGCAAACGGCAGACAGCTGTATCTGAGTCATCTCTTTGGATTCAAAATGCCACCTCCCCAGACACAAATTCTCCTCACTTCTCTGTACTTCTGGTTTCAGCTGACTGGAGAAAAAAAATATGACACCATCAGGTAATAGATGATGTAATGGTTCAAGCAGCTTGAGTTTAATTGTTGGTTCCCTGCATTGTGTAGAAAACATCCTTGTGATCTGCCACATTTCATTAACCGAAAACATCTGTTGACGAACAAATGCTTTTAATTGATAAGTTACTACTGAGAACACAATTAAAAACAAAAATGCATTCTTCTTTTTTCTTTCTTTCTTTCTTTGTCCAGGACTTTACACCATGTTGCCCACAAGCCTGAAGAATGATGTAATGTGTTTCTTGGTCAAAGCCACCATGCAAGCCAGTTCAATTTCAAAGTCCATGTTTTGCAGAGCAACAGCGCCACTTAGTGGCCATGCAGGCATGCAGCAAGTTGCATAAGCTCTAAAAGAAAGACAAATTACATCATGCTGTCTTCAATATGTCTCACTTCAGCAGCCTTGATTGTATTAATTTATTACTATTATATACATGTGGTGTTAATCAAAAATGATTAATGTCTCCAATAAATGCTAAATACGATCAGTAATATATTCTAAAGTGATTTGATTTAACAATGTGAGCAGCTAGAGAAAGTATTTCTGCAGACACAAACAACCATGATTTTTTTTCTATAATTGCAGATTTGTTGATGCAACACTGCTTCAAAACCATAATAACCACAAGACCACCTTTAGGCTAGCAAGTATTAATGCATTTAATCCTTACTTAGATTAACATATCTTATTTTTCTGTGCTCAACATGCGCGTTACCGTTATCAGGTGAGTCGGCCGTGATGCTTTGTCCACTTTTCTTTTTCCTGAGGGTAAGCAGCCTAGCCTGAGAGATTTCTCTTACTGCAGAGGCCAGGTGTTCGTTGCTGTTGCCGCAGTGGTTTGGAGGAGAGGCTTTGGAATCGCCATCCCCGCTGTCGCTGGAACGACCTGTGGATTTACTCTGAGAGACAGGAAAATCAAACCAATTAATGACTAGGGACTAGATTTAAAGTCCCACATAGTCTTCAACAATACATGTAAAGACTTTAGGATTTTGAACTGCTTTTATAAAATGAAGATGTTTCTGCCAAACATGGCATCATGAAACCTTAATGAGACAGATATTTGTCAGCTCTTACATTTCCACTCTGTTTTGAGAATCGATAGATGGGTGGTAAAGAATGAGCCTTCATTCTGAAAAAAAATGACATGAATAATCCATTTTAATTCATCTAAGGTCACATTTGTTTTTCATACAAAAAAGATCAAAATCAAATGAAAAAATTAAACTTTAGAAAATGAGTATGCAAAAATGTCCTCAAAATAAAGTTTGATGACATGTCAAACAGAAAAAAAACATTGACATTTTCTTTAATGTTTGTACAAGTGAAATACATAACAATACGTTTTGCTACAATAACTTATTTTTATCATCATAAGCACAAAACATAAGCATTAACATAAAATATCAATTCAACTGCAGCAAAAAATACAACATCTGGAATATCGAATCATTTCCAGTTGTTTAAAGATTGTAATGTATACCAAGAATATATGATGCATATATAGAGAATGCATTGTTTTATCTTGAATTCAGGCACATTTTTATGAACTGCTCTGAATTTCTCAAACTCTCATGCAAAATGTCTCTTTTTATCTTTGTGTCTTTCTATGGATTTTCTGCAGCACACAGCTTACCCTCTGATCCTTCTTGTTCCTTTGGGCCTAGTGAAGAGAAGGTCACTGTATGGAAGCTTCTTAAATCTCTCTCTGCCCACAGCCACGTAAAGCTGCCCGCACTCCAGCTTATTCCCATCAGTCACCTGATGACCTTCATAGGTGTACAGACTACGGAGCAAAAATGGAGGACAACTACTTTTTGTTACAAAAAATAGTCAAAGCTATTCACTATTTTTTTTTTAAGTTTTCAAATTCCCACTAAATGTTGTGGTGATGATAAACATTCATGCACAAGACAATATAGAGGTAGAAAATCCATTTATACAATCTGTGTTTACCTTCTCACACCTCCCAGGACTCGCAAGCCCATCTTTTCTGTAATCATTTCTAGTATTCTTTCAAACAGGCCCATCATCCTCTGGTGGATCAGCAGTCTCATTACAGGGTTCAACAGATCACCGTTAGCTACGACACTATCCAAAAGTAACAGAGCAATGTCAAAACCATGTGTTTGAACTGGAGCAAAAAGTTTCAGTGAGCAGTGGTGCTCTACTTACAATATTGTGCATGGTTCTTTGATGGGTTTTAGAAATCGGGCCGACACAATGATTCGATTTTGTGGGAGTGGTCTGGCCTGAAAAGAGAGAGAGAAAAAAATATTCCCATTAAATGTTTTAGTGTAAATCCTGTAATGTTTTCACAGCAAAGATATTCTGTGAATATATTTGCTAAAGATAAATACTATAATTTAAAATATTTAAAATTATAATATTTATTTTTTGTTACAGCTTAACTCCATCTGAGCAAGTATATAAATAGCCAGGGTTTTAGAATAATATTCCTATAAAGATTGTAATAACTAATGAATACAGTTAGGATAGTATTTTCCAGTGACTTTACTGCCATGAACAAGCTTGTTTGTTTAAAACTACAGGGAGATGAAGCCACAACTGGGAAAGGTTTGCAATTAAAACTGTACTTTGTACTCAAGACCATAGTCATATGAACAAAGACAGTAAATTGACTCCAAATGGCAGGGTGGAAGTAGACAAACTGCAAAAAGAAAAAAAAAACAGACTAACAATAATCTGCCTCGGATTTATATGGCACCAAATAAATCAGTCCTTTGAGACCCTATGAGACTGCACAGGATGAGTCCGACAGGTTCTGTCCTTTAACACCTTTAACCCACTGAGACTAAGATAGGGATCCTGACCTGGCAACTAGGCTAAGAGCAAAAAAAAAAATATATATATATATATAATGCCAAGCTGACAAATTGTTTCAGACAAAACATTTTAGAGAAAAATGCAAATAAACCCCCACACAAACCACTTTTAGTCTTTTCTGTAAAAAAACAAAACACAACAATTTTGAGAAACAGACAGCATCCACTTAGTTGTAGCCAGCAACAAGCAAAGCAAGGTTCTGTGAGACGATCCTGTTTGTTTTAATGTACCTGTTTTAATGTTTGTTTTAATGAACTTCTCAAACCTGAGAAGTTCATATTCAGAGGTAAAATCCATGCAGAGACCAGATTATGATACCATCTGAGAACAGCTTTAATAAAATGCCACACTTGTATTTTCCACCAGAGGATTTTGTTTCATACCAAAAAATGTCAGCTTTTACAGTATTTAGATATAATTATTAAGATTTATTTTTATGTATACCACTTTGGTCCATAAAAAGTACTTTTTAAAGCATGCCAATAAAATCTAAAAGCCTCAGCATTTTCTGCAATAAGCAAATTACAATTTTGCACCTTATTATTTATAGTAATGGCAGTGTGGTCTTTTGGAAACACCTATTTCAAGGGCATAGTCTTATTCAGCACAGGAGAGCAGGGCCTACACTATGAGAAACATCCTCAAGGCATTGCGCCTGAGCCACAATGCTGTGGAGTGTACTGTAGTTTCAAATTAGCGTTTTGAGTGTATATGACAAACTCCCTGGGGCTTCTAGACCCAAACATGACAAGCTTGCTTTCATTAGTCCATGAAAAGCTTCACCATGTCTCTGTGGGTCAGTCAATGGTCCCTTTCAGATAATGTTTTCGTTCTGTGATCTCTACGACTCCCAATCGACTGCAAGGTCCCAACACGAAATGGGGGTTGAAGTCACTTTGCCGACATTACACCTCTGATCAACCTTTGTGATCTAGCCACCAGCCTTTAACCACTATGAAGTGTGAGGAGTCACAGCGGATTGAAAGGTTGAAGATTGAAGGATTTGAGGTGATGATAGCTACGATAGCGAGCGAAGACAGAAGCAGCTGGGGTCTGTAGTGTGCAGGGATAATGGACGAGCCGCAGGATTTTCCAGAGTCCGTCTGATCTGCGCAAAATGTCTCTCCCCACAATCTGCTGCCGATATGGAAATGTTGAGGATGGTGCACAACATGTGCACGTGTTTCAAGCACTGAATGGATTTAAGAAGTCAGCAGGAGGATTGTGACATAAACTCTAACAAATGCTATGAGGTGTAAATGTCTATTTTTTCAATCGTAGCGCTGCTGTGTGAGCACTCAGGGCCTGTGATATCAGCAGGCTGACCTGTGTGACATGAAGTGACAAAGAGATCTGCGTTGATCAGGGTTGAGTGTTTACTGCAGAACTACAGTCTGAAAGCAGCTTTTTTGCTTTTTCACCTCTCCAGCATCATGTTTGTTTAAAAATGAAAGTTTTGCTGGGACTCTTTGGCATAAGCTCAGCTTCACATTGTCATCTGTTAAAGCTTTTGGCTTTCTGTTTGACTTTGTTTAAATTTTATTTTTTTATTGTGGCCTAGCAATAAATTATTTTCTGCACAGTTTATATGTTTTCCCCTTTCCAATGAAGCTTTTAATGAAAATTTGCTGTTATTCTGAACAATTTCTGAAACAACCTGATTTACTCATATATTTAAACAATGCAATACAACCTTTATCTTGAACACATGCCCTTGTGTTTGACACCTGTTTTGTCACAGAAAGAATGACTCCACTGCTTGAACTTGACCCTTCTCAGTTTTTGGACACGATACTTTTAATGAATGATTTACTTATGTGGAACGATGCTAAGATAGTTGGTTTTCTATTACTCTACTATGCCTACTAGTAAGTCATTTGCCACGAAGAAATATGAAATCTATCAAAAAAATATTTATTTTGAACAGAAACAACAAGAAAACCGAAACTAATATGAAGGTATGGGTTTGGTATGACATAAACTGCATGTTCTTTCCTGAATAGAAGTATTTTTAGAAACTTTTTCAAGGTCTCTGCTGTTTGGATAGAGGGACTCCGGGTGAACTATTACAATACATGAACCTGAGAGCAGCGTGACTTTTAGCTGCTCCAAGCTTTATAGCAGGTGATTAAAGATGCATTAAAAGACGAATGATTATGATACATAAATCAATAATGCATGGCTACTGAGACAACAGCAAAATGTTTCTTCATGAAAACAACAGAGGGAGGAATGCTTAACATCACACCTTGACTAAAACATCTTTATCAAATGCTTAGAAACTCTATTTGTGTATCTCACATTTAATCATAGATTTAAATGGTTAAAACACAACTAACAGAAACTGTTCCTTTAGAAGCACTGCATTTTCTTTTTGCACTTGGAAGGTTGAAATATGCAGCTTCACCACTGCATTTAAGAAAGGCTATCAACTGAACAGTGTCTTATGACCAGATCTGTTTACTTACTGCTAGAAACACGAGGAGATGATTGGCGCCTCACACCTACAGTAAACAATAACATTGAGATGCACATGCTGTCAAACTAGGTTACTGTATCACGGGAACCTCCAGTGAGGTTGCAGCATTTTTGATCACTCAATTGGCAAATGGCCCTTTGAAGTAATTGTTCTTGCAGCGTGTTAAAATATGAAAAGGTCATTGATGGATGAGGAGAATCTAATCCTGCAGCAGAGGTACACTGTTTTAATTCAGCTGGCAGGCATTTCCCTTCTCTATTAAATGAGGACAGAACATTAGAAGCTGCTGCCTTACCTGAGCTGGCACTGTCTGCATCATCCTCTTCTTTCTGGTCCCAATATCTAGATAACTTGAAAGGCAACATGCAGAGAAGTGAAGATGAGTTAATCGTACACCCCATTGTGATGAATTATATGTCACAAATACTCCGTGGGTATTACTGAAAACTGCAACATGGAGTGGGAGATGCCAATATCTATCATATATTTTCAGGTCATGTAACTATAACTTGTACCTATGCTATAATGACAGCATAAAGATATTTGTGGTAAGAATATTTACAGTCGATATGCATGTGTTGGTACTTCAAGTAACAACTAAAGTAGATCTAGAGATTGTTTCTGTCCATGTTGAGATGGCCTTTCTGAGTAAATGAACATTATACAGCTTACAGTTTGACGTTAAGTATATTTCAAAGTAGAAAATGTCAAAATAAATAAAATTCAGATTATAAAGGACAAGGATTTGCAAAGCAGTATTTTCTGTCTTTTTTCATCTCCGTATTGTTTTTAAAGTCTGCAATCTGGTTAAATACCAGATTGTTTGTCTATTGACCTTACAGGACAATAGGCAGCAGCTTACATGCTGATATGTTGATATGCATGTTGAGTATATACCCCTGGACCACTGAAGATTGAACTTTTTATGGTATATTGTACCCCTGTGTACAATGTCCATTACTGAAGGTGTCACAGAGATGAAACTCACTGTAGAGAATACGATTGCTACTAAAGATGCTCAATTGGAGCAGAACAAGTCAAATATTTGCGTTTGTTTGTATTTTTGCATTGTAGTTCTGTCTTATAGTGTAATTTTATGTACAAATATGCGTAGCTCTAAATTGCAACGCAGCAATGGTATTACACAGTGTCAGCCAAAGTGTAGTTCTGCAGCAGAGGGTATCCATATCTTAAAGTATAAAATAAATAGTAAAGAAAAATATACAGTGCCAAGCGTATTCTGCACTTGACTGTGCCAAGAGTAAGTCACTCTGGTTATGGGGTTCTGATACATTTGCAACCATTCAGTTAATTAAAAATATAAATAAAAAAAAGTTGTGGCAACTTTTAAGATCATACAAGATGAGTGGAGAGATAAAAAGCCAATAGAATTAAATAAAATATACTCATGCATGAATGCATTATTAACTCCACACATTAAGGCCCGTGACAGGAATCACAATCAAGATCTTCTTAGTGTACAACAACAGTGCTAACAACTTTGTCACCATTTAAAGTTATCTTTAAAAACCACAATAAATCTCTGAGCATTAAAGGATTAAATCTTTCCACAACTTAGCCAACATTTAACTTACCACTTTAAAGAGACAATATGTTAAAAAAAAAACTATCTTGTGGGGCTCATGATGATTTAAAGCCTGTGATTTTGACCTTGAATTCAGAGAGCAGGTGCTCTTGTTTTTATAGCGTTGTGCCCTTCTTTGTTCTAGGTTTTTATGTTTGTAGTACATTAACAAACTTGAGCAAATGTTTACAAGAAACAGATTGCAATAATACAAAAAGAAAATATATATTAAGATCCTGCATGCCTTATGTCAAGAATGCCCTGCATAATAGTCAGTGCTGGTGTCTATTCACATAACTCCTTATGCTTCCATATTAAATTCTGCAGGCTACTTGAATGTGCGGATCTAATTATCTTATCCATAAGTCCACTTATTTTTAGGCCAATGCTTCTCTTCAGGCCTGGCCTCACCAAGCTGTGACTCAGCACTCAGCAAAACTGTTGAGTCACAATAAATGTTAATACCCGGGTTCAGTCAGCAGGTGTGAATGCTGAGCCTCTGTCATGGATGCATTGTTGCTTATTCCTACAATGACTGTGAAACCCATCTATTACAATCAAGGATCTCAAGTGCTGATATTTAGCTGTAATTTAGAGGGCGCGCGCGCTTCGCAGCATAGCGGATACGTCACACGGGGTTATCCACTACAACATGCACGAGACATTAGATTCTTCGTATCTTTCTTACTCGAGCTTTTTGAATTTCTCTTTTCCCGCAGCGACGTACTGCTCCCCGCTCTGCAGGCTCTCCATGCTGTCCACCTTGTGGCCCCCTCTCGGGGTGTAGATGTTCCTCACCGCTCCGAACGGAGCCTGTACCCCGCCCGTCACCTCTCGCAGCAGCGTCTCGAAGTTACACACTCTCTTCTCGTTGATAACTATCCGTCTTGCCTCGTAGTAAGGGTCTCCGTTCCGAAACATGAAGACGTTCTTCACCACAGGCTGCGAGAGAAAGTTTGGCTTCTCCGAGCCCATATCTGCGCTGGGCAAATAAAACAACAACAACAGCGCGAATAAGAAATAAACTTGTTAAGATAAAGTCTCGACCGCTGTGAATCGCATGTCTGTGCACCATGACAATGTAATCAGAGCTGATCCATCCTTGCCAAATCTTTTACGGTTTGGTGGAGGTGAGCGGTCGAGCAGAAAAACACAGGTATCCAAACAGCGCTTTGAAAGGTCAGTCAGGCAGAGTTTACTTCTTTAAAAGCGTTCGAAATATTGCTTCAAAGTTGAAAATATCCAAAATCCACAACTTTCATGACTTCTTGTTCGCTGCAGAGGTCTGATTCTGCGTGCTGCGCTACAGGTGGTTGTGCAGCCCGCGTCCTGCTGCAGCTTCCTCTGCTCTGTGACCCAGGTGTCTTGGGAACTCATCTGTTGGGACATGTCTGTGGGAACACGTTGTTCTGTGATTGGATGGGACTTTCTTATCATCAAGTGGCCAATTATGAACCAATGGGCAAAAGACTCCACTATTCAACATTGGTGACAGTGTGCTCCTGTAAATATTAAAAGGTGCAGTTGGTGGGTAAGAGAAATGATCTGGGACAAAGATGCAAGCGGATGTGCAAGACCTGAGTATGTCCCTTGCAGCCATGCGAGAAGATAATTGGACACCCAGGGACCTGAAACCAGAGGGTTCCCAGTGACATCCTGAAAGTGGGACAAAAAACATGTTTGTTTTGTGAACTTTAATTGTGTTGCGCAACAACAGGGAGAACACTGTGTCCTTTGGTTTCTCCTTGTGAAAAGGAATATGGAGGCCTTCAAAAGTCAAAATGTGTAGGGAACATTAAATGCCTTTGTTATTGGTTTTATCCAAAGATCTCACTTTGTTGTTTTTGCATGAACAGTAGCTTCCTAAAAACTGCTGTATTGAAAAAAATATACATATAACAGTTTGAAAATGAAATATCAATCCATCTCCAGGTTCATTTTAACACAACAGAGTGAGAAATGAAGATTAGTTTTTTACCCTCAAAAAATAGTTTAAAATGACCAGTTGAAGTGCAGATAATGAGATAATATTAATAATATTAATAATTGTTATGGTGCACTGAATTTGTGCTCTGAAGTCAGATCTTTTGTGCCCCTGGTCCAGAAAAGCAACAAAATTACCTCTGCAGTCAGCAATATGACTGCCATGCATGCTAAATCACAAGTATACTGTGTGGATAATTATTAAGTAAGTGGGTAACTTAACTACATCCTTATTCTTGGGCATAATATTTTCTAACTCCAAGCTGGATAAACTTGAATGCTTAATAGATTTTAGCATAGCAACTATTGTGTATCTGTGTAATGAGGGAAGGTGAGGCCTAAGGAGGTCAACACGCTAAATCAAGGTTTGCATAATTATTAGGCAGCTTCTATTCTTTTGGACAAATGGATAAAAAAGAGATTTACCTGACTGAAAAGTAAAAAACAAAATTACCAAAAATCTCTCAACAGGATAAAGCACTCACAAAAATTAAGATATTAGGCCGTTATCACAGAGCCTTTTTATTGCAAATAGTCAACAATCTACACACCTTTCCTTAGTATTTGGGACAGTAGCCTGTTAAGCAACATGCCATTTATCTGATTTTATGAGTATATTTTCCTCCTCTTGGTAGTTCCCTGGAATTTTGTCCCACTCCTCCTGAGAGAAATGATGCAGCTGAATTAGGTTTGTATGCATCTTTTCTTGTAAACATCTTTTCAGCTCTACTGAAAAGATGTTTGCGACATTGTCTTGAGAAATTGGACCAAAGAAAGTCTACATTCCTCTCGTGGTTTTCTTTTGATTGATGCCACTCAAGCACACACATTGTTTAAATGTGCTTTATAATAGATCCACAGGTTTGTCTCAAACTAACTCAGATGAGGTAAATAAATGAATCAATCATATGCTTATGAAGCCATGACACGAGAAACTGGGCATTCCCAAAGTGCTTAAAGGTATAATCAATTCAAAGTTCTGACTTTGACAAAATAATATCTATTTGACCAGTAGAGGGAGGTGTACACCAAGTAAGCATAAGGAAGCTTTGTTTGAGGTTCCAATTTACCACTTTAGAAATGGGTTTTGTGAGGCACTAAAACAATTAAAGAAATAATTTAATGTATTAATTTATCACTGCTCTCTCAAGTACAAACAATACACAGTCCAGTGCAAACAGCAATCCAATCACTAGATTTTAGCAATAGTAGTTTCAAAATCCTGGTATATATATCCGCTAATATTTAATTGGTAATAATAATAATAATAATAATGCAATTTGCTGGTTGCTGAAAGTGTCTGCCCTCTTTGACACAACCTCAAGACAAAAAGAATAACCTACGCAGCGACTGCAAGCAAAGTTGCATTTCCTCCTGTCACTCCTTATACATTTTCAGTTTCAACATCAATGGAAAGACATGAAATTATACATAATTGTTTTGTTTATTGGGTGCGATAATGGCACCTTTTAAACCATATCCTTGGATGGACTAAATTGCCTTGCAATTGCTCTGGGCGGACAACATTTGGAAAATTCTCACAGCAACTCACTGTGCAATTCTCACTGTGTTTTAACATTGTCAACAAACAGAGCCAAGGTCGAGTCACACACGTCCTATTGAGCACATCCTCCTACATCATACAGAAAGTTTATAGCAGATGTTATTATTTTGACTAAAACCAAAACCTGCTTTCGACAGATTTTATTGTGCAGGTTGCACTCTTCGAGAGCTGAGAGTAGAAAGCAACAGGTCACAGTGAATTATTGCTGTGGAAGTCAAAGACGACAGGAGCAATGACATGAGTGTAAATATTTGATCAAAATAATTTTACTGACAAAAGTATTAATGCATTTTTAAAGAAGCTTGTTGTAAATTGTAGCACAGAGTTTTGATTTTGCTGACAACCCCACATGCATACAGATTACAAACAACTTTCAGAAGAAAGGTGTTTGTAATCTATACACATATATATTTTGTGTTTGCTCATTTGACGTAAGGCTTGTACACATATTTACCATGGCTGATCATCAGCAGAAATTGAATCTTGTCAATCTATTGTAGACAGTAATCCTCCTAAATGTTATCTGCTAGGAATCCATTCCTGGCTATGAATTTTGAGTGTGTGCGCTTCATACCATTGTAATGAACACTGAAGATTCTTGGTCATGCTTAGAAAAAATTTAAATCCTCAATGATTGATATTTGCTTTTTATCCATCTGAAGAGCGTCAGATCCATAAAACACGTGCATGAAATAGACACGTCTGACGGCCACATGATTATTGTTTCAATTCACAGAGCAAGAGACAATTTGTATCTGAATGCTTATACTCACTGTATGTTAAAAGCTGCAATGGATTATTTCACTGTAATCAGGTTTTACAGTTCAATAATAATCATAGAGCTTTAGTTGTTTACATGAGCATCTTTACAAACTTTTAGGAAAACACTAGAATGTGACATTTTATTGTGTGTAAAGACTACACATTTTATTTAAACAATCAAGTGAAGGCATCAAGGTTATGTTATAATGTAACAATTTTATTGTTATACTTCAATTTGACAGTACAAAACAAAATCATACAGTCAGAAACATCACCAGGCACAGTACAGCAGCACATGCATACAACTTGGGACAGAAATAACCCTTCAGCATGTTACTTGTATCATACATGGGAAAAACAAATGATTGTTGACCTATTGGGGAAGGGTTTCCAATGGAACCAAAGGAACTCAAAAAGAAAAACAAATATGGATTTTTATATATTTCTCTTTAATATCTATTTTCTGAATATATTGTTCTTTGTCACTTTCTTATAGTACAGTGCAAGTTCCTAAGCCAGAGGTTCCCAAACTGTGGGGCGTAAGCCCCCCATAGGACACACATCGTATAACAGGGGGTGTCAAACAGGGAGTCTCTCCAAACACTTTCTCCACAGGGGGGCCCAGAAAGTGTTTAGAGGAGAAAAGTGTGGGAACCACTTTACATTTAATTTGCTTAAACATATATATTATTTTGAACAAATTTATTTATTATATGATACAGTGATAATCTGCAGTTTCATTAAAAAAACACTTTTGAAAACAGTCTTAGCATCAGAATAGCCTCATGTAAACTGTAAAATTAAAGCTAAATGCCTTTCAAAGGAAACTTGACCATCAATACTTTCACATAACACAAATTTAGTGGCAGTGATTTGGTAACAGTTGACTCTTTGAGAAAAATCTCTTAGTAAAAAATAATCTCATTTAAGGAAGCAATATCTGTTCTTTGGTTGATCAAGGGTTAATCATCTGTGAGTAGAGAGCCCTCAAAAGGTCAAAATGGGTTTGGACAGTTTGGGGAGTGAGGTGATGTCTCTGGTAAGGATTCAATTCTTTCTAGTTTTCTGTTTTGTTGGTCATTTTTAAGCTGGTACAGTTAGCATTGCTCATTGTGTTCTGGAAGGATCTGTCCTTAAAATACAGAAATATCTTACCACTGCTGTGACACAGAACTATACATGTCTTTTTGCCAACATCATTGTAATCAACCTCTGTGGTCACTGCATGGATGTCAAATGTTGGTTGTCCGGTGACTTAGTAACGAATAAATGAGGACAAAACAGAGATTTATCTTTTAGATATTCTGAAAAAATTGAAAAATCTCATTGATACACTTTTTGGATTAGGCTTTTTCTTAAAACTTTTGAGTATGACTTTAAACCAGATGTGACTTCAGTTTCTGATCTTCACTTTTAGAGATGAAAGGAATGAAAACATTTTGTAATAAACAGTTATAATGATGAATCTTCATCTGTTTCTCTCTAAGTACCCTACCCCCCACCCAAAAAAGTCACCACCTGAATTTAACTGAGCAAATATGTCTGAGCTACCTATTCAAATGTTACTGCCTGGACAGCTGTCTTCCACACGCATGGCAACAAGTTATTTAACCACAGCTGATACAATGAAAAGCTTCTCATTTCAGAAACAACTAGATGTAAAGACACACCCTGTAGCGAAAAAGAGGAAGAAGACTCTATAGATCACTGTGCAATATTGAAGCCTCATACAGTATGGATGTTGTATGAGTGTTTACATTTCAAATAAAATGCAAACTTCATTGTCAGGCAGGTAAACATGAATTGGAAGAAAAGGGGCCTTTTGGGGGCTCTGGGGCCTCCTTTTCAATTTGTCCATGTGTATATTTTTAAATGATGTTACAAAACAAAAGTAGCAGTTGCTATAGCATAATTTGGGTTTTGTGTCACTTAAAATAATATTTGTGAACATTTTCAGTTAATAAGTATTTGAAAAAAAGCACTGCATATAAGTGAGTGATTCTAATGCAAGCAAGTTAAATTCTGCAAGGCTATAGCAATCATAACAGTCTTTAAATTACAATTAATAATTACATAGTTCTGATATGAACATAGAATCAGTCAGAATTCTTCAGATCAATAATTTTAGTCCTAAATTTCGATCAGGAATGGGAATAATCAAAAATAAAATGCACTTTGTTTTAAGGGAATTAATGCTTTGTGTAGCACCTCGACAACATTATCAATTTTAAAATATTGTGTCCTAAATTGTGCCACTAAACATGTCATATAATGTTCACAATATCTTTCTGTGTTCATTCACCAGCAGTAACAATTTTCTACTGTTATAAAATACGGGGGGGATTCATTACACTAAAATCCAGCAGGCTAAGGCTTCCATGCTCTTCATTTATGGGCTTTTTGCATTTTACGTAAATAACAGGCTGAACATCAAATGAACTATTTTACTGAATCCCATTCAGGAGCTTCTGGAAAAACAGTAGATAGGGGCCAATGCACAGTTTTACACATCCACTATTAAAATGTAACAACACTACAATTTAGGTGGATTTTTTTTTCTCTTTTTTTTTCTTGGCACTTTTAAGCTCTCCAACTTAATCCCTGTGATCAGTTTACATAGCTGTCTTCACTCTTTAGCTCTTTAGGCTTCTATTTTTGCATGCATCCAGCATCCACTCTGACATTCTTTCTCTTTCACTTCTTCCATTTCCCTTTCTGCAGCTCTCAAACGACCAACCAGTGATGCAGCTGTGGGGGAAGAAAAAAGTGCAGCAGGCCCTTAAAATTAAATACTCTACAATCATGACAGAAATCTAACAAAACAGCAAACTAGCTTATTATCAAAGAAGTACAAAAGATACATTTTGGAGATCTAACTATCAGCTAAACAATAATTAGGTTACACTCACAGTGAACTGCCGAACCTCTCCGTTGTCTACCAGATGATGCTCTGTCTCCGGGGTGATGGCATAAGCGAGGCGCTGTTAGGGAAGACTGATTAGTACCTGTTCTTAAGCCAGAAAGCCCTACAAACAAAAATGTATCACAGTACCAAAGCAAGCAAAAGATAAAAAAAATTATTTTGCTTGCTTTGTATAAGGTTATGGATTATGGAGACTTACATCGCAAAACCTTCCCGGAAGTATGCAGAGCTTGTAGATGGCATACAGTGGAACCATGGTCATTGATGACATGGCCAGGCACCACCCTAGCAGGTTAGCCCATTGAGGAAACATGTAGGAGCCATAATTTGGAGGGTTGAATGTGGCGAAGCTAATCACAACCATAAACTATAAGTGGAGAAAAGTGTAAACACAAAATCCAGACTTTGGAGAATCTTTCCATATTTACCAAAGGCCTAATTAGCATTGGTGGTCAAAAACAGAAATACAAGTTTGTATGCATCTCTTTGTAAAAGCCAGTAGAATTTAAGGAGCGCTTCATCCATGTTTATGTTATGAATCACAAGTCTACAGTGGGCAGGACTCACCAAGAGGAAGCAAGGGCTAACAAACTTCCAGCACAGTCTCCAGTACCTTCCTGGTCTGTGACCAATCATTTCCTTAATGTCATCACTGAAACGATCCACTCCTAAAACACACAAAGATGCTTGATGCTACCACACAAAGATGCAAACCTTCGGGTGGAACTTGGAGTGAGATAAGGCTGCAGGTTAAACAAGGTGGGAGGGTGTTTAGAGCATCATCCCCCATTTTATCTCTCTAGTAGTTGAGCACATTTAGAAAACCTGTACAGCACACACAAAAACTCTGAACCTGAATGCAAAATCTACCTATACTTGTACATTGCCTGTTTAATTGTAAGTTTTCTTTTAATTGTAAGTAGAATAGTGCAAAATAATGTATTACGGGAATTCCCAGTGTTATATCTGGCATTTGAGTTATGGGAGATCACTAACTGAGCAATGCTTAAAGTAATTATGCAAAGGCAGACAAATTCCCTTCACTCATTCCTCTTCATGTTTTAATTATTTTTTCTCTGTATTGCCTAACATTCCTCAGTGTGGAACCATATATCCAGTCTGACGACCAGGTATTCAGTTCAACAAATAGTTCTGGAAGTAGTGGATAGCAGAATGAAAGACCACAGCAGCCAGAGGGCCAAGGGTTTCTGTCAGTAGTTATAAGGATATAAAACAGACCAGCAAAAGCCCACTGAGGCTGCGGGCGTGATTTATTGGGCTTGCCAAGGTCAAGATCCAGCAAACTGGGGTAATATGCTGACCCCCTTTGCCTGGGGCCTTAGTACTACTCAGATCTTTATTCACCCCTCCTCTTTCTAGGTTAGAAGCCACGGGGGAGGAAAGTCGGCTCACGTCAGTAGTTCTCCCAGATCTTTATCTTGTTATTTCACATTTTTGCAATACTTTCTGGCTGTTCATATTTTTTAATTTACAAGAAACAAATAAGAAAATTGAAAAAAATAATAATTTGAGACCTTTAGGAACAAATATTATGTAAATATAGACTTTTTGTAACCTGTTTAAACAAAGGATACAGATTTTAAAAAGTTTTTGGAAAAAAGCCAAACATTGTGGCTGTTCTCTTTGCGTACCCTGCCTTCCTCCCACACGTCAAAATGATCATTCAAGGTTATTTGGTCTCTTAAAATTGTCCTTAGAAGCAAGAAGTGGTACATTTTGATATAAGATGTGAGTGTACGTATGATACCATGAACTCCATAAACCCAAACCACAGAAATTTTAATATTCTAATATCCATCCATCCCAGGCAATTTAAAGAGAGAAGTTGCAGTAAGAAAAATCATTTTTAGAATGAGTGGAAATTTTGTGTCTGCTAGTAGAACCCATAAATGCAAAGGAAGAACATACAAATATCACACAAAGATACCCTAGAAATTATTTGAACAACAAATCTGTATAATGCAGTTGCGCTAATAATGGTGCCACAGCAGAATAAAGATGTTCATTCATTTTGTGTCAGAATTTATTGGGGAATAATTTCTTCAAAATGTTGTTGGCAACATTTTTGAAGAAATGCAACGAGAATCTTTGTGTAATAAATGACTAGACAAACCTCAGCCATAGCAATGACTAGAGCAACTATGGCAGGTGAAAAAGGAGGTGCCTGTTCCTGAGAAGTGGTTTTTATTGTTTGTTGACTCAGCTCAGCTGAGTGAGCTGAGAGGTAACACAGTCACAGGTCAGACTCTGCCTCCATCTGTTCATTTCACAAGCACCACACAAACAGTTTCCCAACAACATGCACAGCGTGGGGCAGAACTGGAGAGGCCAATGCTATAACCTTCAACCTGAAGCTGTTTTATATCTAATAAAAGGCATGTTGTATTGGGGCACACAACACCCAGACCAAGTAATTTCTCTTCAGACCCTTAATAAAGGATCGGCTTTGCTGGTCATGAAAAAAACAGATCAAGTGGCGTCTCTCCTTGTTACTTTAGCTCATCTTTCTCACCGTAGAACCAGGCAATGCCGATGGCTTCAATAAGTACTCCAAAGAGAATCGATGTTCCAGCTGCAAAGTGATCCAGCAGAGTAAACACATACATCCCTCCCTGCAAGAGAAAAATGAAACACAATTAAAAATCATAGGTTTTATTTGGCATTGTGAAACATCTTTTTACAAAGTGAACTGCATATCCAAATACCTGTTTCTTGGAAGGGTACTGATTGTAATTAAGAGTTTAAGCGTTACGGAGATCAATATTTACCACCAAGCAAACAAGTACGCCATGCAAAATGTCTTCCTGGTAAGAAACTTACATTTGTGACACAGAAGAGGGATATAAGAAATGTTGAAACAACAATAAAGAGGGTGAACAGCTCTCTGTGTTTGTGAAGGAATTTGAATTCGTCAATCAGCCCAGTGATCACAGACTCCATCCCACCCATCTACAAAGGAATCAGAAGAAAGCACATAGTGAGAGAGAATCAGACAGCAGATGTTTGCATGAATGTTAAGAGCTAAAAAAGATTAGAACAATTGAAAATGGTCATTTTTACTTTGGTGTAGAGAGGATTTTTAGAAATGAGAAATTTGCTCGATTGGCTCTGATCCGTGTGCAGCTGCACAGAAACTTAAAAATCTAATATTTTCCTAAATTCTAAATGTACTATAATATAATTATAGTACATATATATTACAATTATAGTACATTACATCTGTATATATAATTATATATACAGAGTAAAAGACTGAAAGACGGCAGGGAGGACAGAATAGCTGTTTGTTTCAATCTATAGTTTTTAATCTCTGTGTTATAAAAGGAAAGCATCTACATTTTCTACAACACAAATAAGGATATTTATTTTTTCTAACGGTACTAATTACTAACATAAAACACAAAGGCCGATTTAAATCAATTCTAAACATTTTGTTTTTGAAAAAAACTTGTTTTACAATGACTTGTAAGACAAACACACAATGTAACTTTGCTTCTGCTTAAGGCAAGAAGAAACAAACAAAAGTGTTTTAAAATTTGTTATCTTTACATAATAAGATTGTTCAAGAGAAATTATTATTAGGTCAAAGCTTTGCAAAACACAAATATTAGAAATCGGGTACAAAATTCTCCTTGTCAAATCTTCAACCAATATGCAAATAAATTACCACCAATGTTGGCAATAAGATACCACGGTGAATCTTAAACAGTGTTGGTCCCAAATGACGAAGGGAAATAAGAGATGTGAATGTGTGTCTGTGGATGCATACTCACTGCACTGTCCAGACCAAGTGTCAGCAGCATAATGAAAAAAATCACCGCCCACACTGATGACCCAGGTAATGTTGCAATGGCTTCTGGATAAATTACAAACACTAAACCAGCACCTGACGAAGAGAAAAATCAAAAAAGTGAACAGAAGAACACCACATGCAATGATCAAGCATAGTACAAAAGCATTATGACCACTGACTGATGAAGTTAAGACCAATGATTATGTTTTTATTGCACATGTATAAGCAACAAGTGAAAAAATATTATTCATATTTATAAAAAGACAACCCTGAAGATTTGATGTAGTTTGACAAGCAGCAAAAGTGATGACCAGGCCACTGGACCACAACATAACCAAAAGTGCAGCTTCTTTGGGAATACTCAGCCATTACATAGTCAAGATGGAAATAATATACCTTCATGGCAGTGGCCTATTTCAGCAGTACAACATGTCCAAGTCGGACATAATTCAGTAATGACAACCAAAAACTAAATCAGATCATGCATTTTTGGAAATAATAAAATCATAAGGAAGACTGTATGTTCTAATCTTATTAGCATATTAAACTAAAAGGTTAAGATCATTACAATAACATACCGTCTCTAGCGACTTTATCTAGAGCCACGTTGTGTTTGTAGGACATGTACCCAAGAAAGGAGAAGACAACGAATCCAGAGAAGAAACTTGTCAAAGAGTTGATGGAGCTGGTTATGATAGCATCTCTGGATGAAACAAAACAGAAAAACCCAGAATGACAGCATAAAAACTGTTTTTTAGCCAGAGTACAGTGACATCCTACCAGGCTGATTATATCCATTAAATAAAATGCCAGTGGTGGGTTCCAGGGAATGCCTTTTAAATATGAGACTGAAGAAGTTATTTAGAAAAAGAAAAGTGATTATTTTTCTTGTCATTCTGTTGAGTTGATATATGACAAGCTACCATTTTGTTGTTTTTGCAAAGTCTAGAAAATGGTAAGTAGTGAATATAAATTAATAAAAAGCTTCTCAAAAATTATTCTGAATAAAATGTATGTATAATTTGTTGTATCTTTAGCTCTTTGATGCAATCAAATGCTAAAGCTGGACTGTGTTGCTATCATAAAACAATAAAAAAGCTAAAGCGGACATGAAAGCCTTTCTTCTGGTTGATTTGGATTTTCCAAGAATTTAATACTTTGTCTTGTTAAATTTTCAGCCGCATGGCTTCTTGTCAATTTTCTTTTTTTTGTAGCTTCAAAGGTGATTCTATTTTACCTACTTTTGCAGCAAGCATGCTTGAACCACGTGGCATGTTCTCCACCCTTATCTGCCTTGATGAGCCCCACCTGTCTATCACTGCATGCTTGTGTGCGTATGTGGATGGGTGTGCGTGTGTGTGTGTGTGTGTGTCGTGTGTGTGTGTGTGTGTGTGTGTGTGTGTACCTGTAACAGTTGTTGCTGAATTTGTTGTAGCTGGAAAATGCAATTAGCACACCAAACCCCACACCCAGTGAGAAACAGATCTGTGTTGCAGCCTCAATCCAGACCTGGGCAGCGAAAGAACAAGAACACTCGTATGAAGCGGCAAACAAAAGGTGCAGGAGAGGAAAAAAGCCATTATTTGAGATAATTGCAGGAAACTCATTCAACAGCAGTAGATGAAAGACACATGTGAATACAGGGGGTAATTTTGCAAATTGCTGCTCCATGCATCTATTTAATCTAATTCGCCAATTGCTCCCATAAATTTCTCGGTGTCTCTCCATCAAGGTTCCTCAATCTTGGTCTTGCATGTTTGTTTTTTAAGCTCCATGATACCTAAAATTAGTGAATAGCCAGTCCTTAAAAGCAAAAAATAATACAAATTTAGTAATCCTGTTAAGGCATTTATTGGTTGCCTGTCTGAGTCAATATAAGGCTTAGTTTAATTCTCAGATTGTCCTTGTCTGCTGTGAACCAGACAAGGACAGATATCTTTCTTTACTGTAGTATTATGGTATGGGGATCCAGATGACTGTCTGCTACCAATTTTCACTTGTCTAGCAGAGGTCACCAGATTTTAAGAGATTGCTTTAAGGAATTCATGATGCCATTGACTCTAACAAAGGTTAAAAGAGCATTTTGAGAAGTACAGGCCCTCAGTATCCCAGATTCTTCACCATACCAAGCCGTGAATTTGCCTTTCACTGCTTGAACATTTTGGCCAAAAAACGTGATCTTCCACTGATCCGATCAAAGGGCCTGGTCACTGTTACAGACCCAGTAAAGGTTTACAAAGTCCACATGTTTCCGTTTGCAATGATAGGGCAGATAAGGCTGGGTTGATTTTAGCATTACTGGCAATAACTACTAATTAGAAGTTTCTAGACACTCTGACCAACATAAAGAATAAAAAGCATGAAGCTTCAGATTTATAACACATCAGGACTCTATCGACCCGATAGAATCGATAGAATTCTATTGGGTTCTATAGATAGAATTCTCACAAAAAAGATTTGTCTTTTCTAAGATTTTCTGTGATTATTTTTGCAAAATAGCTTACTTCGCTTTAAAGTGATTTACCCACCTGTACCAAGAGTGAGTTGGCTTGAAGTTCAAGTCGATGTTTATAGAACATGCAATACTTTCTCAGATTTCAGGCTTTGTGTCAAGTTATAGGTTTGAGTCAGACAAAAACATAAACAGACAAAACATGAAAATGTCAAAGCATTCCTTCAGTGGAGCTTTCAGCCGCCACTGCCCTCCCCACGTAGCTTCCCCTTCTAATCTCTCTTGTGTCCGTCTGCTGATCTGTCTGGACTCACCTTGGCATCACAGAGTTTCAGGAAGTCGACAGAGAGGTATGCTTTAATGCCATCGATGGCTCCAGGCAGAGTTACTCCACGGAGCAGCAGCACAGTCAGGACCACATAGGGCATGGTGGCTGTGATCCACACAACCTTAAAGAGTCACATGGCGTACATGCTCATCGCTTGCGGAAACCTTTACAGACAATACAAATAAAAGCTGGCACACAAACATTTAACTAAGAGCAATAAAGTTTTTAGGTCCTTAGCTTCACAATATTATGAATTCTAGACTCAAGATGGTTGGAAACATCTCCATGTTTATTTTATTTTACCAATGATTGTCATATGTCCCACCTTGCCTGAGGTCTTGACTCCCTTCCAGAGACTAAAGTAGAGCAGAATAATCACAACAGCCAAACAGGAAGTCAACTGCCACCGTGGACGTCCAAGGTCATCAATACCATTACTGTCTTGAATATGGAGGACCGCTCGTCTGGGAAACGGAACATCCAGTTTAGGAACATGACCACTCCCAAAGTCAACAGCTGTACATCATGTCTTGAAAATAGATCACACTGTTTTTTTTCCACTGTACCAAAATGTTCAGCAGCAATCAAAGTATTGGAAATGATCACCCTCCATCAACCAATGCAACTTTTGACTACTTTGGAGACTGAATGAGAATTAGACAAGATATATAAACAAGCACAAGTGAAACTAGCTGTTGTTTTCTAACACAGCCATGTTTAATTAAATTTAGACTTGGACTAAAATCTTGAATGTGTTGAGAACTCCACAGAGGATTTATTTTCTGGCAACACGTGTTGAGAGAAATTCAAAGCAACAGTGCGGAATACCAATACCTAAACAAACCAATGTCTGAATTTGACAGCTCACTAAGTGAGCTTCATTACTGAACAATAGCTCACAGAAGACTAGAGGATATTTGTACAGACGGCATGAATTAACCAGTTGTTAAAAAAAAAATCTGGCATTTTATAAATAATGCATGCTGAAACATTAATGGGCTACTTGTAAAAGTAACAGATTTTGTTGTGTGCATTCACACTTGCTTTTTTACACACCATCATCCGACAATATGCATTTTGACACAATATATTTTATACTTTGGTTTAAGTCTTCAATCAACGCAAATGTTAAAAGAGAGACTAATACAATTTGTTGAGCTGTTGTGGTCAAATTGTTTGCAGGTGGCTGTGCGAAAATAGCACTGTCACTTCACACACAGCTATCAGGGATGAAGAGCTTTGGCTGTCACAACAGAACGACCCCCTCTACGCTGAAAGACAGGACACCTGCTCAGCTTTATAATGAAGGAGGTAATATCAGCTAACTAAAACATCAGGATACAGTACATGACTTTGTCCTCTAAGTATGCTAACTATCGTCCATCCGTTGTCCAACACGCTTATCCTAATGAGGTTGCAAGGGGTGCTGGTGACTATCTCCAGCGGCAAGAGGCGGACACGCTCGACAGAGTTGCCAGTCCTTTGCAGATACTCTCAGTAAACTCTTAACTTGAAAGGTGTTTTTTAGTTAGGTTCAAGGGAGGGAAAATATGTTTGAATCCAACAAATTAGATCTGCAGGTCAATTAAACTTACTCAAAGTACTCCTGAGCAGGTGTGGCTTTGTAAATGTCACCGATAGAGCTATTGTCGGCCCAGTCTGAGCAGTTTGGGCTATTCCAGGTGTTGTTGCAGTGGACCCATGGCAGCTCGTGGGTGAATGACGAGAAGAGGTAAAACAGCGCCCAGGAGATGATGACATTATAGTAGAAACCAACATAAAGGGAAATGAGGATCACTGTGAAGCCAACACCTGCAGGGGACAGAAATGATAGACATTACTCATTATATAGAGTATGGCTAGACAACAAATGAATATAAATTTTAAAATATATTGCAATAAACGCATAATCAATATCAATAGACAATACATCTGATGCTCAATATACAGAATATTCCCTGAATTACGATCCAGAATCACATAGCATTCTGGGAGATGTAGACAGAAGAAAGGCTATATCCGCTCCACCTCTCATGGCTAGCTAACAAAACGGAATCCAGTTCAGGATTAGTAAACATTTTTACAATATCGATATTTATACTGAGCCCAATTTAATCTGATCCAGATAAGTGTAATGTTGTACAACTAATTATCTCCAAGGATTTCACAGTAGCCAAAAGTAGCATAAGTTCTTAAATGTTCCTATGAAGTTTATTTTAGACATCCAGGTAGCGGTTAGCTTCTTGAAATTTATTCTACAAAATTAATAAATGTTTTGTAGATTTTTTAAATTGTTTTTATATTCAGTAGAAGATATTATATTAGGGATTAGAATTACAGAAAGGCATTACTAGCAGGGTTCATACAAATGTATTACTTGTTGATAGAAAGGTTCAGGTCACACTTGTAACCAACTCTAATATGCAGGACAAAGTATATTTACTACAACAAATTAAACTAGCATTATATTTGCTTTTCCAAAACTTTTGACATTTCATTTTTCTTTTCTTGTCATATCTTACACTAATGCTTGAAAAAAAGATTTCACAACAACAACTTTTGCCTCTCTGTGAGCATTTATTCATCTGTAAAATATGCCTGGGGTCTAGAACAAAAACCAAAAACTGAACTTTTAAAAACAAACGCTTCATGCCTTAATTATCAGCACATCTGCCCTTTTCCCAAATCTGAAGCAGTGTCCAGTCTTCTAAGGCTGAAGTTAATTGTTGACCTTTGCAAAGCAGCCTGACCACAACTGAAGTGTATTGATATCTTTGTAACATAGATGTGATATTTGTCCACAGAGCGAACCCTCTTATTAGCGCCGCGTGATTCCATGCTATCTCTCAATCACCGGTTTTCGCTCCTTTTCTTCAAACGCATTGATCCTGAGAGGAAACCAGCTTGCTGATCAGAATAATTACTGTCAATACGGGCATGCGTACGTGCATTTGAATAATTACTGTTATCCCCCTGCAGCGAGAGAAGCGTGTTATTAGAACGTCAACATACACAGTGTGGTCTCTGACAGGGGGCTCACACTCTTAGACAGACATACTGTAGATAGAAGCATGCACACTGTGGCAAACATTCAGTCCTAGAAGACAGAAAACCGAACGCTGTGAAGCAACAAATGCATCCGAATACAAGGCAAAGAACTGAAACATAAATCATTTTCTTCAAATTATGAAAAAAAACTGACTGAAAATGAATAAGAATGAAATTACAAGAGACTGAGCAAAGATAAAGTCTTATAAAAAGCACAAAACCACAAACATTTTTTTTTTTAACCTATGTCTGGGATCAAAAACAAAAATGGGTCCAAATGTTTTCCTCTCCATTAGTGTATGTTTGAATTGGCATTCTCTGAAAACTGTGCTTCGCTTAACGATGTGTTGAAAAGTACTCAGTGAGAGAGCGTGTCAGCCAGCATCACCCCAATTGGAAAATCATGGAAGGAGTCTAAAAGCCCAATTTTCATTTGCTTTCCATCTGAGTGGCAACAGAACCTGATGTTCTGGGGGATAAATAATGCCTGTCGCTGCTCAGCAAGGAGACAGGCGGACAAAAGAGACTGGCATCTGGACAGGCAGGCATGTGGGCAGACACACAGAAAGCAAAACATGCAGATTTCAAGAGGGGGGTTGTCAAACAAGAATGCAGGCAAATGGGACATACAGGAAGAAAAAAAAAGAAAACATAATTACCAACATTTTTATTGTTCAAGTGCAAATTTTCCTTCACCAACAAGAGTGAGAAAAGGATTTGAAATTTAAATTGTTTATTTCTCATTTACTTGAAGTCCAAGGTTTTGAACAGAAAACTTTGAAAGAGATCACTTAGAGTAATACTGGGATGATAGTTCAGCTGAGGACACCATGTTGTCTGGGTAATTTAATCTGAAATCTGAAGTTAAAGTCATGACCATTTAATTCCAAAAATAGAAGTCCTTTTTTTAAATATTATTTTCACCTTCTAATATTTTTAAAGTGATGCTACCCATGTCTTTTTAAATGAATCTGCATTGAAGATAGTATATGATTGTATATTTTTTTTTGCAGCAAATTTGAATTTTAACAATTTTTTCACTGCAATTTTACGACTTTTTACATATTTCTGCCTGAGAGATCGATAACTGTGAAGGGTGATGTTTCCGTCTTACCTTTAAAGATGGGACAAATCTTCCAGACGCCTGCTGCTCCCTCTCTGTTGTACTGCCCAAGAGCCAGTTCCATGTAGAAAAGAGGCATCCCTGCTATCACCATGAAGAACAGGTACGGGACCAGAAAGGCTCCTGCACAAAACCAAGAAATATATCTATAAATATAAATATATATTAGTATAAATTATTCATACTCATTTCTACATAAGAAAGAAAATGTCATTCACAAGACTGTTTTATATTTGTTTCTTTTTTGTCTATTTGCTTGACAGTAAAACTATTATTTATTATTTCAAAATATTTCAAAACTATTTGAAAATGCCTGCTGTCGTATGTCCCATAGCCAAAGTATTGGACTAAATGCTTAAAATCTCAGTATTATTTTCTAAAAGTGTTTGTGTTTTTCTTATTTGGTCAGTTTAGTTAAAATGAAATACAACAGCATGTTTCTCAGTGTGCAGGTAGACTGTGGCACATGCTATATGTCAGCCCTTAACATGGCTAGAATACCATTTCATCTTTAGCCACAGCACCATGTACAGCCTCTAAGCCTAATGACAGCTCTATGTTAAACAGCCATAATTAGTGACACTGATTGTTAGAGCTAATCTATGCAGAGCAGCTGTGGTGTTTTTCCTCCTAGTTTGATCTCGGCAAACGCTTGGATAAAGAAGTATATCCGTTCAAATGCCAGTCATCATGAACAAGCCCATAGGACTTGTGCAAGGAAAAATAAATAATACAACTCTGCATCTGTTTAACTTCCATCCTTTAGCCTTTTTTCTCCTCACCTCCTCCATTTTTGTAGCAAAGGTAGGGGAATCTCCAGACATTTGCAAGATCCACGGCAAATCCGATCACAGACAGGAGGAAGTCAATTTTCTTCCCCCAGGTCTCCCTTTCCTCCTCCCCAGAGGGGTTAGTCTGGGCCGGAGCTACTAAGGTGGTGGAGGTGAACTGGACCCCATTCTGCTCCTTTACAAGGATCAGCTCCACCTGAGGGACAAGGCTTTGTCATAAGTTTACATTTTACACACACAAAAAAGAAAAAAAAAACATGAAGTAGATTTTTCAAAACGTGAGCAAAGAAACAGCTCTAAAACATTTTCCCCATCTTCCTGATATGTACTTCTCAAATACGACATCTATGTTGAATGTAGATCTATAAGAGCCGAGACCATGCAGACGTACACATGGAAATGTGTTTGCGTTTGCTGAACCAGTTTCAATCTCCTCCTTGGATGTCCCACGCATAACAGATGGTGCCTCTCACCTCCAGCGCATGCACCAGCCAAAGCTTTTACTCATTTCACCCTCAACTTACAAACATTGATACGGACTAAAATAAATACCAAAAATTAATTAATAAAACTTTTAAAATATATCAGCACTCCCACATAATATTTCCCATTTACCTTTATTGAAACTACCCCTCACTTATGTCCTTACCTCTTTGGGACCCATGGCGTTCGGAGAGGATTTTTCTGATGCTGCAAGAGAGGACATCACTTCAGCTGTGAGGTGCCAGTAGGAAGAGCAAAAGGAAGTATAGGTGTAGCTGATGAGTCTTGAACGCAGAATGACACAGAAAACACAAAAAAGAGAGATTAATTATTCCCTTTACAAGAAATCAGGTTAATGACACCAACTTGGACAGCTTCCCCTGAGATGCAGCACACTGCTGCCGTCAAGTCACAATGAATGAAATTGAAAGATAAGCGTTTCGCTGGTTTGAAGTAACATCACGTCTAATTATGAATGTTAGTAAAATGGCCAACATTTAAAGACACCTGTTGGCAAATCCATAGCATTAATACAACATATGATACATTCGGCTTGAACTTATAGATAAAATGCAGAACGAGTGAACAGGGGATGGAGAAAAAAACATGGACTGAAGGGGTCTGGACCGAGAGTGACAAGAGGAGATAGAGGAGCTTTTTGAAAAGGTTATCATGATGGCCATTTTGTACACAGTCTCTCAGCACGCTGTTTACCAGAAATATGCCAAAATATGTTCTCTCTATGCCAAAAAAAGAGAGATAAATCAGGCATCAAAACATTGTTTTCAACTTGTGTGTTTTAAAAAATTAAACCTACTTTTTAAAATGCTCATGTCATTTTTCTTGCAGTTTTATTAATTAGTATTTGTCAAAATTGCAAAATATGGTGAAGTGTACCTTAACTTTTCTTTCAAAACTATGTTGATTACATCTGCATATTACAACCAAATGAGACAAAACACATTTTCAAACAAATAAATTTACTCAAGTAAATGACTTACCTGTTGAAAAAGGACGAATCTCCACCAGTTGCCAAACTTGGATGATTTAGATCCAGTGCTATTCAGTCTGGTGCAGATTGATGGTGACCATTTTTGTGCAGACCATCTCAGATAAGAGCAGGATTTAAAAATTTAAGCAAAATCATAAATCAAAATTGGCTGAAAGAAACGTGAAGAGGATTAAGACAGAGTATGTATATATATATATACATATATACACCTGTACATATATATGTATATATATAAAAGATGACAGGAACTGGCAATCTGATGAGCTGTGGAAATGCCTCCCACCCTCCTGGTCTCTGGTGGCAAGACACAGAGATCAGAGCACCCTGTGGTCTTATATGGAGATCTGTCTGCGGGACTTCTCTTGAAATATGAGGAACAATCAACACACTCCCCCATCACCGTCACTCTCCTCCCTCCCTCTGCCCTCACATGAGCTTCGTTCCTTTCTGCTCCTCTCTCACCCATCACTGCATTTTCTTACCTGATGTGAACATTTACTGTATTATGTACATCTGTCTGGTAAAAGCTGTAAGACTTGTGTGGAGACATTCACACAAGACGTCGACGTAAATGTCCGTGAGGATCGTGGTTCATTCTTCTTTGGCCTAATGGTAGGAAGAGCGAGAGCAAAATTCAAGTTGGGGGCTTGAAGCAGTGCTGGGATTTAGTCACATCTGACTTAAGGAACTTCCCTTAAGTCAGATGTGTTTTACAGTTTTTACAGTGTTTTACAGTGAAAGGGATTTATGCCAACAGGAGCTATGTTGATGTAAATCATAAACTTCAGTTGTAAACTTTAAAGTCAACCTTAATTAATTATAATGCTATCAAAAACTTTATTTAGCATAGCAAAGAAGTCAGTGTCAATAAGTCAACCTCGTAGATTTGTCACACCAGAAATATGAACAGATACGCTTGTCATTTCTCTTCATTTTGACGAGAATCACAACTAATAGAACTCAAAAAATCAGCTAAAATGTAAAATCTAGGCGAAGCACTTTTATACACATAATGCATTTTCAACAAGGCCATTTAAAGTGCTTGATATGATCAGGAGGAAAATAGAACAACAAATGAGCAAAAAGGAAACAAACATTATTTTGCAGTGGCAAAGAAAGGGAAACGAGGAAAGATAATATACACATTGCGATGTTCTAGTTCTAAACAGATGGGGTTTTAGCTTTTATTTAATATCTGGTGTTTGCAGTATATACTGATGTGATGTCAGATATTTGTGTATCTTTATGTCCTTTAGAATCTGCTGAAAAACAGCAGCTATCCTGAAGCAGCCCAGATTTCTTTTAATCTTTTATAAATAAACAAACTGTGCTTCTGCATTTTTGCAGTTTTAAGAAATTAAAAGTTTGTCCCAGAGTAGTTGAGCATAAAAACGTGATGCTGCTGCTCTACGTTTGGTTTTGATTCTGGTTACTGCAGAGTAGATTTGAAGAGAACATGAGTGGCCTGGAGGCAGAATGGCAAGAAATGTTTAATATGTTTTGGTGCCAAATCACCCAGTAAATTCTAAACTAAAAGTAGTATTTTAATGTCTATTCTCCGAGCAGAAATTCAGACTATCTGCATTGCTGGGTCTGATTTTTCTCATCTCCCAATGGGCAGAGTCTCCTAGAAAATCAGACACATATATATCGAGATAATTAAATGTGGTGTTGGAAATTTTGGCAGTGTGGACAGGTGTCAAATACGGTTTGTTAGCAGATGGAAGCATGCACAAAGGCCAATTTTCTATAATGAATCTAAGTTTCGCTTAAATTAAATCACAGAAATGATTTTCTGACTTCATTTCATATTATTGAATTAGCAAATGGCTGAATGTAGTATAAACCACACTGAGGTCTTGTAGGCTTGATAAAGTGCTATACAAGTACAGGCCACTTGCATTTACAATTTAAAACTTGAAATACACACATTCAAAAAGGTTTGTGTTTAAGAGGCTCATCTCAGCGCAAATAAAAGCATTTTAAGGAATTTTATTTTGCAAATTTAAGTGATGGACAAAGTAACCGTGAACATAACGCCACCCTTTCCCCCTGGTCTCCATGTCCTCCAACTCAGTGACCAACCAACATGCCTTATAGAAGCATAAATCTCATTACGTGTCATGCTCAGCAGCTTAAACACAATAATTCCCAACATCCAGGCCTCTCCCATTTCCAGCTCAACCAAAACAGGATCAGGACATCAAATAACACAATCAGCTCTCGCGCCACGGACAGATTTACGATCCGCCGAATCCACAATGACAGTTTCTTGTATGCAAGCCAATCATGTTGATCAATTGGCCACTAATCCCCAAATCTGTGGCCTCCACAATGTACGCATCTTTAAAGTGCAACCATCAATCAATCCTCAGGCCTCATAGCAGAAATTGTTGGGTCAATGCAAGTCGTGCTGGAAATATAAGATTTCGAATGGAGCTTCGACAAACAACAAGTCGCACATAATCGAGTGCCTTGTTTTCATAAATGCAACAGCTGAGACCCAGTGAGGAAGAGAGCAAGGAGGGAGCAGAGGAGGTGAAGACGAATGAAGTGGAAAGGTAAGATGGGTAAGGATGCAGAGCCAGGAATGAAAGGAAAACACATGGATTAGATCATCCATGCATTTTCCTTTACAGCAACACACCCTTGATTTGTTTCTTCTCCATTCTTATTTTTGTTCTGCTTCAAAAAACAGTTAAGAACATTCCTTTTTTCTGACTAGTGTCTGATTTTACAACAAAAGAACACAAAAGGAACAAAAGATTAACAAGGACAATTATGCACATCTCATGGTTAGCACTTATTTGAGACAATTAAAACTTTGCTCCTCAAGCCCAGAGAACCATGCAGAAAAACACACTGCAGGTCCCATTTCACAATTCAGTTTTAGACTGCATGAACTAATATCATATATTATCCTACAGCACTTTACAAGTCAAACAACCCTGGCTTATTTAAAAATACTTATGCTCAACTAAGTATTTTCAACAGATAAAATTAAGTTCATACAAGCCAATTCAATCAGTTTCAGTGAATGCCATCCATCAATTCAGCCAAATCTGTCCAAAATCAGATTTTTGTTTACTGGCAAATGTTAAACAACAAAATCAAATAAAACATAAGAAATAAAAAAAGTACAAGAATGCAAAATAATAAAGTAGTTCTGCATCATAAAGCATCAAAAAAAAGAAATAAAAAAATAACCCAAGAAAAGGAGGCAATAAATTAAAATAAAAAAGTTACTATAAGTTTAGCATCAACAACATTCAAATCATATTAGTCATTTGTAAGTTTTCTGATAAAATCGTCTGAAGATCAATACTTGAGATGTTTACTTTTCTGTCTCACTACACCCCATAATCGATATTTGATGCATTTGTCGCAAAACAACAAAATCCCCAATAAATCTTTTCTTTTCACAATCCTCATTTGTGATTTTATAGTAAAAGTGGGAAAAAAGAGCAAAACATGGCAACTGAAGTCATCCAATTTTAATGTGCAAAGGCTCAGGGTGTGTTTTAAAGACATGTGAACAAGCAGATTTTAAAGTAGATGAATTGTCTGGAAAGTTCCTCCATTATTTACACCTAAAGGAAGCGTAAAGCTTAAGTCAGTAGCATAAAGCTTGTGCCTTCAAAAATGAACAGCAGTTCATTATGTCCTCACAAGAGGGAGACATAATGCAACTGTCGAGTACTTTCCTTTTCCTTAAACTACATTGGTTCAAATGAGCATTTCTGATTTTTTGATGGAATGAAACAGAAAAAAAGACATCACAAAATACTTTCAATTAATAAATTACCCTAACCGATATTTGGAAATGTTTTGTTTACACCGCTCATTCTTACACAGTACATCACCTTTACATAGAGCACTACTCTAGGCAGAGACACATATAATATTCTAATAATGACAGACACGGCTGCATATTAACACTTTGTCTTTAATTTCATCCAAGAGTCACATTGACAAGTTACATAATAGCCATCATGAACAGATTCAAAATAGCTTTTTTGTAATGACTCTTTAGCATCAAAATGCAGTAATAAAATAAAACTTGTTTGATATAGAAAAAGACTGGAAATAAGACTTGACAAAGAAAAAAAAACAACTCAAAATGTTTCAGGTGATTTACTGACAATAAGCCATCAGAAAGACAATATCACTCTGTAAGAGTACACCAGTCTTTCGTCTTAGGCTCACTGCAGAACAAACTGTGACAGGCAGCAATAGCATAAATACAAGTTTGTCTCTTGCAGGTTTTACATTTTCCTCACATGAAGGTTTCATGTTTGAAAAAAAAAAAAGATAGATCTCTACAGAGGTATTCATAACAAGGGAAACTAAATGAAAAATGTATATTAATTTAACCCCAACACACTATTTAAATACCAAAAAAAAAAAAAAGTTTAGTTTTGAATATCTGAGGATGTATAATATATTCTGTTTAAATCAAACAAAACAGGATATTACCTCTGGGACAAAACTTTGAGAATTTGTTCTGTTTTAATGTATTTCACTGATTTTCAGCTTGTATACCAATACAATAACATCTTCCTAAAATGCAGCATCTGTATCAATAGCAGAGTTCTTTTAAATTGCATTATTTAAGGAAACATTTAATACTTTTCTAATTCATGGTGTAAACATAATCAAGTCCTTCAAATCTTTTTCCTGACTGCCAACTCGAGTTTACACAATTACTTTAGGCAACTAATTTCCACAATCCTGACCAAGAACAGTAGGATGAGTTGGGAAAGAACTGAAACTGAACTAAATAAAATCCTCAATTTTCTCTGTGCTCCCTTTACAAAGGAAAGAAGTTAACAGTGAATTGAAATACTGTAGACTGTGACCCTAGTGTGCTGCAGAGCTTTCTGACCTTATGTTTACAAAAATAAAAGCACTCTCAAGTGCAAGCACAAATTCATACAATTCTGGAAAAAGTAACAGCAGGACAATGCTTTAAGATTGTCATAAATCATAGGAAATGATAGTTTGTATGCGTGTGCAGTCTGGAGTGTTTGTGTGAACCCGGCCCGTCATGTGGTGCCACATCACCTCAGGGCTCTGCCACTCAATGCACTCGCACTTAGTTCAACCTGCACATCTCCAACAAAACAAACAACAAAACAAACTAAAAGCAAATTCTGGAAAACCATGACGTCTTAGGAAAATGTCCACTGGAGATCAGCACTATTGAGAGCTTCTGATTGTGACAAGATTGTCTGTACATTCTCTTTTTAGCATAAAAATTCTGTAGAGGCTGTCAAGGCTATAGGTTTCCATATGAAATCTGCATTTTGTTCCTAAGCAGTCGACTCGGCAACACCAGTAATAATATAGCAATAAAATTTTACACTGTGTAGGAGCAATAAAGCACAAAATAACTAAGATTATATATAAAAAAAAAGGAGAACAAAAAAATGTGGCTCATTTGTCATGATCAATACAAACTGCAGAGCAGAGAAGATCACAGATCTTTGTCATGGCAGTGAAAAGAATAATAATCATTCATATACGTATATCAAAAATTCACAAAATGTCCCGCATCTGGATACATATTAGAACTTTTAAAAAGCATTCATCTGGAGAAGGCTAAACATATGAGGAATATTGCTTTACTTAAAGTCGGAAAGGAGGAGATATAAAGGATACAAGGTCACGAATGGAATGGAAACGTGACAAATTTACAGAGTTTTGGAAATGATGGTGGATACAGATGGCAAAGTGAATCACTTGATCCTCTCAGGGGAGGTACTCCCTTTAAATATGATCCTTTAGATGATAAATGGCAGAATGTAAATAAGGGTGAAGTTTAAAAGAAGTAGAAACACAAGTTGTTATACTGAGTGTTTCTGTAGAAGAACAAATAAAACAATTTGTCAGAAAACAACTAAAAAGTGAGCATCATTGCCATAATCTGACAGAGGTAAAACAAAGTTTGATAAAAATTTAGGTGGCAGCTGTGTATATTTTAAATTTTTTTATAAAATACCAGCATAATTGAAATTCAAACATTTGTTAATGCTACAAAGACAAACCTTCATTAAACCAATATTTAGATTTTAAGTTTTAAAAAACAAGGCAAAAATGTAGGGGTGCACCGATTTATCAGCCAGCTGATTTATTGGTACCAATTTCCTTCATTTTGAGAGATTGTGATTAGCTGATACTTTCATGTGAAGCTGATCTTGTCCACCAATGTTAACCTCGGCAAATGTCTAAAAAAAATAAAAATCAGCCACTGCCCTCTTCTGCTCTGCAGTGAGAGCGGCCAGACCGGACCACCGGGTCATGTCTGCACCGTCTCCAGCTCAGTCTTACTATATTTAGCAACATTTCTGATGAATTGGTATCAATCAAAATCTTATTCTGCAGGCCAGGCTTTTTAAAGATTGGCTAATTGGCCAAAACACTGCAATCGGTGCGCCCCTACAAAAATGTCTACCTAATCTTAGAGATCATCTCGACAACTTCCTTAAAAAAAAAACAAACTCTGAAATCTTCCTTGCTTTTAGTTTTAATTTTAAAAGTATCTCCCCTTTACCTCTGATTAATTCTGAATTTATTTAATACATGTACAGGACTCACAAGAGTACAGAGTACAGTGAGTAGACCTCACTGGCACATATTGGAGTGACAGTTTCCTCAACCTGCAAGTAAATTTTCAGGATGAGGCTTAAATGCTGACAGAGGTGGGCTCTTCTTTACTGTGGTCACACGTACAAGTTCTTGGGTCCATCTTGCAGCATAATGAAAATATCTCCTTTTGTGAAGATCAGAAACATGGTAGATATTCTATTTGGTTAAATACTTCAAGATTGACCGGAAATTAAAAAAAATGTACAAGAACTCAGAAAAATTGTGACTGTATCAATAAGTGGCTCCAACGTTTTCTTTTAACAATGTAAAACTGAGAAGAAAGTACCAAAAATTCTGGTGATAGTTTGCTTTTCCTGGTCTCGTGCCATAATTTGATCCCTTTTAACCGGTTAAAAGACTGGGTAGGCATGTGCCGGTTACTAGTATCAAGATATACCAAGGCTTAAAATATTTTGGCTTTGTAATGAGAAAGAAAAAACATCTCTTAGCATTCAAACTTGTTTTAATTAGTCATATTTTCCTGTAGCTTTGTGGGGGAGAGAGAGTAATACAGTGCTGCCTCTCCTCAAGATGCTTTCAAAACAAGAAAAACAAGAACTATTTGATGGAGTTCTGTTTTTTTTTTTTTCATTTTAACTTTTTAATATGGTGATGCAATGAAAGTGTAGTCACTTTGGTATATATTGAGAATCTCATACCGGCCCATGCCTACATAAAAGGCAAACAATAACACACAAAGAAAGGTATTTCATTGTTTCACCCAAAGCATTTTGGTCCAAGTTGTGTATTATCAAATGAAAAAATGTTGAAACAACCAAAACTGTATGAAACTATGAAGCAACAAGGACAAGAGATCAGTTGCGAAGAACAGTTTACATGCATGTAACCTACAAATAGTCAAAAACCATGACATCATTGTTAATTTTCCCATTTTTGTCACTGAACCCTGAGCTAAATCATATCACTGTGTTTACACACACACATTCATACGCGCGCGCACACACACACACTCATAGCAGTTATAATTGTGGAAGTTCAGAGACCCGAGATAACCTCAAATATGGCTGCTGAAGCTTCGTGCTTCCAGCCATTCCTCACCGGCTCCCCCGGGCCTTCCTTCTTCACAGAAATAACATGAGCCCATTTATTCTGCATTTTCATTTAAAAGTTCAAAAGGCAGCTACCATTAAAGAGAGAAAATAGATAAAACATTACAAGAACAAAACAAAAATAGATTTCACAAAAAGTTGTGTCCTCTTTACAATCCAGAGATTGTTTGCGTCTTGGTACATTTGTGTTAAAAACATGCAGCGGCAGGGGAGAACGAGTAAAAATAAATTAAAATTGACCCCAAGAATCCTAATAAGTGCTTGCCCTTCAAGTATTTAAGCGTTGTATCCCAAAAAAAGCCAGTATTTGGCATTACGACAATTCTTCCTATGGGGGGAAAAAAAGGGTTGTTTACAGGCTGAAATGAAAAGAACCTCATGGATACGACACCAATAAGAAAGGGTAAACTTCATTTTATGTTTGTGTTTAATGAAATGTCCCTTACTGTGTGAAAAAGTTACTACAAGGTAACCAATATTGCCCCTTACAGAATGCCCTCTCACCAGGAGAGGCCCTGCTCCCTCCACGCTATCAGTTGTGTTTCTTTATGAGTGCATCTACTGAGCTGTCATGGTCTTTAGGGCTGAAGTCTGGACAGATACCATTGGCTGTTTTGCTGACGGCAGTGCCTTGCAGGTTTATAGTCGATGGGTTGGTCTGGGTCTGGTGTTCCTGACAAGGTCCACTCTGAGGACCTACACTTTCAGTGTGAAGATAGTCATCAGCAAAGTCTGGGTTTTCCTCCACAAAACCTCGGAACCTATCTGAAAAGACCACAAGAGGGAGCCAGAGACAAAGACAACGTTACAAGCTGGCTGAACTTTAAATGTTTATAGACTGTGAAAGAAGACCATGTGTTGATGGGTTTGGAGGATTGTTTTACCGAATGTAATCTTCCCCGTATCCTCGACGTCGATGGCCGTAAACAGATGGGACACGTTGAGGTGAGTCACTCCTAAAGCCGTCTTCAGCACAACTGCCAGCTCACTCTCTGTGATGGCACTGTCTTCCTCTGCCTCAAACATCTGCAAAAGAGGATGTGCATATCCAGCAGTTCATTTAAAAGATTGTTTTTATAAAGGTCTGCTTGGTTCTGATGTGTGTAAGCAAATGCCACCCTTTAATGCACATTTACAATTCATTTCTATGAAACAGAGTTCTGAACAGCTGCACAATGAACCTGAAAAGTAATGTTTAATAAAATGACAGTTTGTACTGAGAAACAAAAAACTTCAAGTGTAGTAGCACTTGAATATAACTAAAGTCAACAAACACAATGCGTCAATCTGTCTGATGAAAAGATCAGCAAACAGTTTGATCTTGTTCTATTTGCCTTCAACACATTTTTCCCACATTAATAACAGGAAGAAGCAAAACCTACCTTGAAAGCCAATTTCATCGTTTCCAGGGTTTTGGCAGGTCTGCATACGACGGATAAGGCTATCACATACTCTCTGATATCCATGCTGTTATCTTCATGCTGTAAAAAAAAAACAAGATATAATACAAAAAAAAAGGAAGCCTGCCGCCACCACAATAGAAGGCAAAAATATGTTTGTCCCAGTCAGCATCAGCCCCCTGATTGAGCAAATGAAACAAAAGGATACATTTAATTTATAATGGAAGTTGCTGAAATAGCATGTGGTAAATTTAATTAATTTGTCATACGCTGCAAATCCTGTATGAACTCACAAGAGTGACATTACATGGGGTTTAATTTTAGCAGAATAATGTAGCCTCGTAAAAAAAGAAGGCCATCATGCTACCTGGTTTTACAGAGTGACAAACTTTTCCATCGGTTTTCTACCCCCCTCCTCCTCCCAACACCTCCACCAGATTCATCACGGTCAAGTTGTCCCTGGAGGAATTTTTTTTTCCAAACATTTATTGGAAATCAAAGAGGTCAGACCAGAAATTGACTAAAAACTCTAGATAATGTGCTTGAGAGGATTTTCTGCACCATTCTGAGTCCTGTTAGAACAAAATCCTGAGAAACTATTAATGCACGTCTAGACGAAAAATAAATCTTTTGAAATGCAAAGATTTTGCCACAGCAATATGGCTCCTCAGAAGGTATAGATGGCTGAATCTATACCTTCTGATTCAACATCTCAAAATGCATAGTTTGAGATTTGGTATTTTGTTTTTTAACGTGTACAAATACATGGACCACAAAGTTCTGAGCACATAGAGGACTGTTTGATAATTACAAATCTATTTATTTTACCCATCTTCCCAAACTGCAAAACAATATTGTTCTGGCCATTTATGTTAAATATGTTTATTTAAATTTTTACCTCTTTAGTTTTTCTTTTGGTGGTTAGAATATAGTTTAGAACCAAATTCTGTTATTAATTTGTATATTTTGTAATTGTTTAGATAATCTTGGTAATTGTTAGACCCTCCCATTAATTAGAAATAATTAAGAACACACCGGGTGCTTGGTGGAGGGATGGTTTTGGGCAAATGTTTGGTGTGTGACGGGAGGGTTTGCATATGATTTTTTGACTTAAATGTCGCGGCCTTCTATATTCCAAAAACGAAAATTCCAACAAAGGCCGGGTGTGTTGACAGGTGATTGATTCTGACGCACTTTTTGAGTTTTAAATATCGATTTAATATTGTTTTCTTTTGGACTAAGTTGTAAGATATTTTTTATAATTATTTTGTCGTTATTATTTTTACAAGAAATAAACTATATCTTTTACAAGCTCAGAAGTGCGTAAGAATCAACCACCTGTCAACACACCCGGCCTTAGTTGGAATTTTTGTTTTTGAAATATAGAAGGCCGCGACAAATATTCTCTGTCAACTACATTGACCCACAAGTCCATTGTTTTATTCACAAAAAAAACATACTTATCGAGATGTAGCAGTGCGAGTCGGGTCTTTACCTCATCAAAAAGAGCAAACATGTCGCGCAGCATATCTGAAACTGGAACATCAAGGAAATGAGCAAAGTCTTCCAAGGCAAGTTTCTGCCCTTCCAGCTTTCTGGCTCTGTTCCCGTATTCCTGCAAAACCTTCTCGGTGTTCTGGGGTTTCAGCCTGTGACAGCATCGGAGGAAACTCTTGTTTAGGACATGTGAACTATTATGCATAATGTGAGCAAAAAAAAATAAAATAATCTAATTATTTAAAAACAGCAAAAACTAATGCTCTCTCAACTGCAAGGACAATTTTGGTGACGTTTAGAGCAGATAATATCACTGACTTTTACAATACTTTAAAAAGAAGAAGTTCAGTCAAATCTCCAGCAGCTAGAGAGGAACAGGAAGTCCTTTCTGGTAATCCTCATCACAAAAAGCACCAATCCACTGCAAACAACTGGTGCATCTCAACATCAAGAATCTACCCTCAACAAAAATTAGACAATGAAGTTTGAATAGCAACACTTGTTTACAATACTGCAGCAAAAAACTAATCCCTGCTGATTTCATGCTTTCATTTTGTCCCATTCATGCCCTTTACTTAGTTCTCTTTAATGAGTGCTATGCACTGGAAAACTTGACTCACCCCAGTCTTCTGACAAGCTTGGCAAACTCCAACAGACAGGTGTCGACCGGCAGCCTCAGCTGGCCCTCTGCCATTGCCAGCTGGCAGTCTTCAAATGAATAATCTGTGATAGGTACCCCCAGGGCTCTGAGCGCACCAGAGATGACGGGACAACAGCAGGACAAATCAATACTTTGCTTTAGGTATATGTTCTTATTACGGAAAAGATTTATGCTTCCATCTCAAGCGTATGAAACTTTTAATGATCACTGATCAAATCCTTATGATTTGATGGAGGGATTTTACAAATCTGTGGCCATCTGAGCTTCCTTTCTGTTACTTGTGGTGATGCGCATACCAAACTGCAGAGTACAGGACAGTATAAATTCTCACATCTGCAACAAAAACAATCAATATATTTCAATTACTTGGCCATGACTCGTCTCACATTGACGGCAAAGAGAGCAGGATTCCTTTTCTCCTCCTCCGAAGGGGTGTAAATGGGAAGGAACTGCATAAAAAACAAAAATAAAACATGAGCTGTTTATCATTTAAAAGGAAAACTAACAAAAATTAGAATGACAAGAGAACCTGAGAGCTTCTAAGGTACAATTCTTGCTTTTAGTGATTGATGAACATCAAGTAAGCTATCTTTGACACTGAGAGAAAAATGCACAGATAATCCTGCTTTCAAACTTACCTCTATCACAAATTCATTGTGCAGCTGGCAGAGAGTCAGCCACAAGATTTTAAAACTGAAAGGCAGAAAGATAAAAATCTTTGGGGTCATAAGTGACCAATGAAGACACATACAGAGGTTTCTAAGACACCTTTAATGTTTAATGTGCAACATTCTGTCAAATGACTGAATGAGGCCAACTAACATGTAATCACAGCATTTAACGCAGCACAGATCTAAGATGAAAATATAAGCACTGGGTTCCTGTCTTTTACTCCTGCAAATGTCAATTTTATGACATAAAAATTTACATTTGGGTTGCAATTGTTTTAGGTATATCAAAAACAACTTGTGAATTTTGAATGAATCCAAGACGAAAAAACAGTACTTACGCTCCTGGTCCTTGCCATGTCCATGTGATTGTGTCCTGTTAAAAACACATAAACTATTAAGCTAAATTTGCTTTAAAAGATATTATTATTGTACTTTTTCCTTGGACTTTATGAGCAGATAGCAATCTGATGTATTTACCAGAGCCTGGCCTAAAAAAAAATCTAAAAACAAGAGGAAGTGAATATAAGTTCACTTCCTCTTGAAGCTACAAGCTACAAAATTCAGCTTATATATACATCTGATATATGTATATATGTATGTATGTATGTATGTATGTATGTACATATAAACAGTTTGTGTACATATATATATATGTACATATACAGTATATATATATATATATATATATATATATATATATCTCAAAGGTTTGACAATAAAATAGTCTATTACCCAATCTATCGGCAATCTTACCAGTTTATTAGGGTAGCGAATCACAACAGGCTGCACTGGAACACCGGGTATGAAAGCCCCTACAAGAAAAAAGAAAACAGAGTTCACGTAGATAAATCATCATAGTTAAAAACCTGGAAACACATGAATAGACACATTGAAATATAACAGCCAAAGCCAGATTTCTGTAGTTTATATGCCAGAAATCTACCTCTGGAGTTTAATAATGACTTCGACTTTGTCTATTTTGCTTCACTTGTCTCTGTGGTTCAAGAAATATCTTTGAACATTTGGACCCACTTTGTTGAATGTTGTGTAACATTCGTTCAAATGACAGAGTGTGGTGCATTAGAGACAAACCACTCTTAAAAGCAAGCCTTGAAATCAGCTGTAGTTTAGTGCACAAAGTTTCGACTGAGGGCCTGGAAACATGTTACCTGGCTTAAAGGTAATGAGGCAGGATCTATTGGTGCAGGTCCCCTCTGGAAAAATCATGACCTAAAAGGAAGAGTAGAAGATTAATCACTGATCAAACAGTATTTTTTATCGTTGTTCATGCTACTAGAAAGAAGACAAGTGTTTGTCTTAACTACAATAATTCATCCCAAAAAGATCCATCAAATGTTACTATGAATCATTTGTGCGACTCTATGTTAACTTGTTTTAATGTATTTTAATTTTTTTTCAAATGTCAAAAAAAGATTTTGCAGAACTGCAGCCACCTTGTAAATTAGTCATGCAAATAATAATAAAAATAAAACAGTTTCTGTTAAAAGATGCTTCTTTTGGGGGATTATTAGGCCACAGCAAAATTACAGTTTTCTAAATCCACTCACTTGAGGCCAGTCTCCTCCATAGTGAGCTCTCCGCTTGATCTCCTCCACTGTCTTCTTTCTTGAGTTCTGGTCTGATCGAGATACAAACACCGGCCGAATGTATTTTATCAAAGCTGGAAGAGAAGTACAGAGTCGAAAAATTAATATATAAGAAAATATTTGTGTTATTTCAACAAAGTGAAACACAGATGATCAGAAATTTAAATTTCAAAAGGAAAAGAGATTTTGATTAAGAACAAAAGTGACATTAAAGCACTTCTGTATGTCTGACTTGTAGTTTGAGCTGTTAAATAAGTTAACACCAAACCCTTCCTGACAAACATGTCATGTCCAACCTGCTTATCGGCAGACATTTTTACAAGTCTGCAGTACAATTAGATAAAAAGCAGAAGCCTGGGGAGTATGACCTCTCATCATGGAAACTTCAGAAAACAGTTATATTTGACTGAGCGCAGCATTAATCAGCAAACCCGTCCGTGTTATGTTTGGGCCAAAGTCTCCACAATTAAACACAGCTCTGAATGTTAGTAACGCGTCTTCCTCAAAGACAGAAGCATGAGTCAGAATAGCTTCATGTTCTTATTGTAAATGTAAGACAGGTCTTGTTTCTTTTTATAAATATAGTCAGCAAGTATAAGGCTATAAGGACACAAGTGATCATTTAACCTCATCTTAGCTTAATCAAGAGCTCCACAATGTCATTGTTCCCTATTAATAAACTCTACTGCATTGTTTCTTCCTGGTACTTGCATAGCAATTTTTATGTACAATGGCACATGACAGGAACTTAGCAATGCAGAGTTCAGTTTCTAGTTTAAATACCTATGGCCACTACTATGCAAGCTAGTAGTTGTAATTGTAGCCAGTCAAAATTATAAGAACGTTTATATAATCTGAGTTTATAGCTGAATTTAGCAGATTATTTGAATTTAAAGACATTAAAATGTTGATGGAGTGTAATATATTAAAATAAAAAATAATTAAAAGGAGAAATAACATTTACAAAACTGACAATCTATAAATTATGTTTAAGGAGCCACTAGTGCAAAAATTAGCTGGACCGAAAATATTTTAATATAATCACTGCTCTCCGTTTTAAACACTATTTTGTTGTGGAAATAGACAATCTGGCACTGTTTTATGCCTAATCTTGGTAGATGCAGAATCAATTTGTTTAAACAGACATAGCATGGTGTATGTGGATGCTGCTGCAGGCCATTCAGATAATTCCCCAGTGAAGCTGTCTTTTCCTCATAGCTGCGTCTGTCAGACCTCTTCCTCGTTTTTATGCAAATTAACACAAAGCATCAGTGGTTTAGTACTTTTGGAAATACTAAAACTAAGACCATTTGCCTTAGCAAGTTCCCATAATTATACAGATGTGGGAAAGTGACACAGATGTGTAAAGTGATAAACTCAACTTGAGGTTAAGGAAGATGTGCTTTAATTAGAAAGGTAAACAGCTTATATCAGCTGAAAAACATTCAGGCAAAACACAGTACACTGACAAATGATTATAAAATGCAACACTGCAGCTTTCAATATAACTTTCTGGATCTAAACTCCTTCACTTCTTAAAACTAAAAGGAAGCTTTCATGAAACTAAAAAGGTAAACATTAGCTATTGGCACTAATAGAGGCACAAGAAAAAGTAAAATGAATGACACTGGGTTAAAGATTCACATGGTGGTTGTATATTTCTTGATATTTTTGAACGTTCAAGCTTAACCAAGACACAGTAGGAAACCAAATCTTCCAGACATGCTTGCGAAAAAGTAAAAAAATCAAAGAGCATGAATAAAAAGATAATATTGTATTGGAAAAAAATTAGGTAGAACTACATGAAGAAAAAGCTGCTTGTGATTGAGTTTCCCACTGACAGGAAGGGATTAATGCTAGCTCCTTCCAAAAGACAGTCTGCACACGTGACTGCAGCTGATCATGTCTTAATGCTCATTATGGGTCCCACATGCTTGGCAAACTCTGCTTCTTGGCTCCTTTTACAAAGGCAATAAGACTGACATTTAAGATTGGCAAGTCTTATTATTTTTACATTGTCATGACTGTTTCAGAGTCAAATAAAAGCTGTGCAAAAAAAAAAGAGAAAGAAATGAATCTAGCATTGCATATATTTGATAGCTTAGAATACTACAACAAACCATCCCAGCATATTGCAGACTGTTGATTCTGACACACACTGCCAGAAATATCATGCACCAATAGTATGCCGTTTCAATCTTGCAATGCAAGCAAGTAAGAGCATTTTAACTTGGCTGAGCTCCACTCATCCTGGAGCTAACAATGTGGCAAATTGCTGACTTAGTTGACAGGCTAGGATGAGGTGAAAGAGAGGCTAAAATAAGACAAACCTTGACTGTGTCCTGCTTAGAGGTATATATGATCCAATGTCTTCACTGGCAGCTAGAAGGGTAACTTCACATGCAAGCCACTTAATAGGATATGTTGTCAGTGTGGTACGACTACAGTCTGTGACTAAGGTCTTCCTGATGTCTGGATCAGGTGTGTGTACAAGCTCCTGTACACACGCAAGTTCTCTTACTGCTAAAATGTGGGAAATGTTTCAATCCTAACGATGGTGTAGGTCAATAGTGACCTTTGTTATCTAAATGAGGTGAAGTGTGTGCTGTATTTTTAATAAATGGACCAAGATTGTTTAGTTTGTCACTATGTTGACCCGATTTGGATTGTTTCCTTTATAACTTTATAGTAGCAGTCCTTATCGACTGTCAATATTTGTTTTGATTGTAGCAACTACTACTTGGCATAAAGTCCACACTATCTTATCAGAAAAGCATAGTTACTGATAGTGCAGGCAATCCAAATCAGCTTATGTAAATAATTGACAAAGTAAAAGCTTTAGCTCTACTACAATTTTAAAGCATTTGTGACATCAAACCAAACAATATCATATGCTAAAGGATTGTTTTGTTTAATGGTGACAACAAACATTTTAGCATGTTTTACTTACTTCCCCAAACAGGTATATCCTTGCTCTCGGCCTTCATGACTATTGAGGACATCGTCATTGTGACGGGGATGGCGTCAAAGTAAGAGGAGTGGGGTGCCAGGGTGATGATGGGGGCTTCTGTAGGCAGAGCTCTTTGCCCCTTCACAGTTATCCAGTGAAAGCCTCCCGCAAACCACATAATCCGCATGATCACTCTTAGGATGATGTCCACCAGTCTGTAAACAAAATTTGGCACGACTTAGTGGTCTTTTCATTCATCTTTGGATTACAAATACTCTGCAGGGTGCATTTTATTTAAATAGCAGTGCTAATAATATGGGAGGTTTGTGAGATGGGCCGACACAAAGAAATGATTTACATATGGAAAAAATAAATACATCGGTTCTGAGAATGTGTGTTTTGAATGAAAACCCAAATCTGGCATTCATTTCTGGTATGCGTTTTGAACAAAATCATGAACATGATGCCATCTGAAAGTCTTTTGTTTTCACCATGATTGCATATCTGGATTGTGCCATTAATTTTTGGACCATGGATTCAAAGTAAAAACTCTTGATGTAAATATTTCCAATATGCATTTGTTGACCTGTCTGATTACCATTTGTTAATAAACCTTCAAGGCCTTAAAAATCAGATGAGATTAAATGATACAAAGAACAGCGGTGACATTTTTGTTGAACACCATGCATCATTTTGAAAAGTTTTACTACAATAAAACACTGAACATAAATCAATATTTACACTTTAAATTATAAAGCAAGGGCAGGCCTAATGCTATGAGTTACTTAGAAGACACGTACAGTGAGTCAAGGGAAAATAAAATTACACAAATAACCACAGAAACATCTGCTATTAGTGTAGCAGTTTTTGCTGAGATGACATTAATGTAAAAAAAAATAAATAAATAAAGAGAGTTAATCTCTACAATCAAAAGAGTTATTTCAGCTTTTGATTATGCAAACATTTTTGAGAGACACATTTGAGCAGCAGAGCACCTACCTTCTCCAGAGGCACTGGGGTTCAACAGTGGTCTCGGATCGCCCCACTGAAGCAAGGAAGGCAAAAGGCCAAGCCAGTAGCATCATAAATGCTGCTATGAGCAGACGGACAGGGAATAGCGTCACCGTCATTAATCCAATCTGTTAAAGATTAAGGGGAGGAGGGAAGAAGTATTAATCAAATGACAATTACATCATGTCTTCTCAGTAGAAACTCACATTATGGAATCAAAACTGCTCTAAAATGAGACAAAGTTTTGGTGATGCACCAATGCATAACCATTGGGTTTTCTAGCATTACAATGACACAAACACACACAGAGGGCAACTAAGTCGTAGCTATGTAAAATTAATTTCAAAGTCCTGGCTGAGCCAGTCTTGAGACCTGATCTCAATAGAAAATCTTTGGAAATAGATGAAACTCTGTGTTGCCCAGCAACAGCCCCGAAGTCGGAAAGATCTGGAGATCTGTACGGGCTAAAATCCCTACTACAGTGTATGCAAACCTGGCCAAAAACTAAAACAACTAAAACAGACTTCTGCACTAAACATTAAGCTTTATCTTATCTTATACATTTTATGTGCAATAAAATAAACATTTAATTATTTAAAAAATATACAATGCGATTGTGCTGATCCCTGTTTTTTAAACAAGGAGTCATCTTCATTTTTTGTAAGTCAGAAAACTTGAAAAATAAATCTTTAGTGTATCAAAAGTTTATTTTCCCCAGATACTGTGTCATAGGCAGGCGCACAGCTAACATCTTCTTACTTTTCTGCGCTCTAGGTGTCTGAGGTCCTTAAAATCTTGAACATCCACATAAAAGAAAGCTTTCAGCTAAGAGTACTGACTTTGAAGAACAGGAGCAGGCACCTAATTTATTGCAACGAGTATGCAATATTTCTAAAGCAAACCCTGAATTGCAGAAGATTTTAAAAGTAAACCACATCCAATTTTAAGAGCAGTTCTCACTCTTGAAAGGGGAACAAAGTTGACATTGTTGACACACTGAAAAACACTTCAAATTACAAGTGCAATACATTTCCCTAGCTGTCATTTATGAACACTGCCCTAATGAACATCATTTAGTTTTTTGAATAATTACTGTTCACTGAAAAGACCCAGTCGGTGCATTTAAATACCAGCTTTAATGGCAGCGTTTCACTAACGTCACACTGTTTTACTGAACAGCTGCACAGTTTGTTACTGTTCTGCTTTTGTTTAAATCAAGTAAGGATGCATATTTTATTCTGGGCTATAAACGCAACACAGTTTCAGGTTAAACCTTTCTTGTGAATAACAAGTAAACATACGGTGAAAGAATAAGCAATAGAAAAAAACAAAACCATATATATATATATATATATATATAAAGCACTTGAAAGTCTGAATTGCATGGTCTTTTAAAGGCTTATTCAAGAAGGGCTACTGCAGAGCATTCATTGAATTCACCCAATGGCTTGGTTTCCTGGTCATAATTATCACTGCACATTTGATTGGGGTTAAGCTACGCAAGTAGCTTCACAAAACAGCAAATGCTTGGATGCGTGCTGTGTTGTTCATGAAACTGCAGATAAGCAGTTTCATGAAATTCCTTTAAAGCCTACAATAGGTGTGGGTTTAAATATTGTTTCATTGGCCATGTTTTCCCTTAACATGTAATTACACAGTAATATTTTAACTTTTCCTGTCTACTTAACATCTTAATACAAAAACATTGTGGACCGCCGGTAAGCCGTGGTGGTCATGTGTATAATTATGAATTATACACCTCGAGCTTTGATGAATGGTTTCTGCCTTTGATGGAAAAGATTTTAACATATTTCACATGGAGTTAAGTTTGACTTCATTCCCTGCATAGTAGGTCTACTTGTGCAGTAACAAAGACAAGAGAGACATGCTGAAAAAACCGTAGGTTAGAATTCTGCTTCAGCCTATTAGTTCAGTGGTCTTTAGTTTGCCCTTTACACATAAGAGCCTTATGGTCAAAGACTAAATGCAACTTGGACTAATCATGTCAATTTGTCTCTGCGATGATCTAACAAATCAGTCATGGACTGGCTTTGCTTCCTCCCCATTTCTGAAATTGGAAACATTTGAGTGAAAAGAGATGGGATCAGTGGTAGAGTGAACATATTGCTTATACCCATAAATATGTCATTCATTTGTTAAGAAGGCCGTTATAATTTTTAAACAACATTGTAAGACTAGCACAATCACTAAACAAACAGAAGGTGTTGAAGAAACACTATGCATAGTTGCATATGCAACTATAGAGTTGCAATCACATCCATGCAGACCAAGCCCTGGTCTACATGGACTTGAATTGCTTAACCGCTTGTGCGTCATCAAATGTTCTGGCTTCAGCACTTCAGCCAAAGTTTTGAAATCTGAACATTTCTCCAAGTGAAGTGATCACAAGTTCACAAGAGTTTTTGAACAGGGATTTCCCTCCTCTCGCTTCGCACAAGTGGGGGAAGTCCCACAAGTCTCAGCAGTAGCTCATCTGTACCAGGTAAGAGATGATACTCAGATAGGAATTTCTTTATAACTTGGTTAAAAGATAAAGCTGAGCTATTTTTTTTCCTCAGCTTTCTAGCTAACAAGCAACATTTCTTTGCATTTATTTCTTCATTCATTTCTATGTCTTTTTAATTGTAGTTAATGTCTATTCTCACAGGAACTGTGATTACATATTCCAATAAGAAAAACTGTTAAAAAGACTTAAGGTACCGACTATTTTCTGGATTTTATTCATCTGACCGTTTAACTTTTCACGTTATCTATGAAAAGATGGGAGAACCAATCTGTTCTGTCTCTACCTAGGTTGCGATTTGTAACCTGTAACAAGATACTCCCCTCCTACCCGATATGGAAGAGTAGTTCCTTTCATAAAAGACAATTTATTATAATGCTGCACAAACATTTGTGTGCAACTTCTTGCCACATTCAGCTTAGATGTGCTATTTTTTTTTTCTTTTTGAGAACCATCGTGACAGGAAACAGGTATCACTTTGAAGAGTATTGCGCCTTTTCTCAACCTCATTTGTGAGTAGACACTTCTGCAGTCAGAAGTTTTAAACCACATGCTGGATTTCTAATCACCGTTCTCAACAACAGAAACTCACAACCTCACGTAGATGCAAATGCTTCCCCATTTTAACTCATGTGAATTCAACAAGATGGTCCATCTGTTATTCTTAATGATTAGACAACCCTTAGTTTTTAAGGAACAAAAGTCATTATAGAATGTCCATCATCTGTGAATAATGCAGCATGTGACAGTATTTCTCCATCAAAATGTGTCTTGTGTTTCACATGAGTAGCAACTTGTACTACTTTTGCAAATGTTTGACACAATTGCCAAAACTGTGATAATTTTAAATATAACAATATATTTGCAAACATTAAACTTGACAAAAATGTTGCATATAGTTAAATCTCTGTGATCAGCAGTTGTAAGTCTTGCATATTAAGATGCAAAGTGCATCTTGTTGCAATCAAGCATTGGGATTTCAATATCCTACCACTGACCCAACAGTGGCAGCAATCCCAGGACTCAACACTGACCTGTTATATCCCTTGCTACCTTTTGTTTGACATGAAGCATCTAGCCTGGCCATTGCCTTCCTACACAATTCCACTTGATTCTCATCTCTCTTCACTCCCCCTTAAGGGCTTTCTCCTACTGAACTGGATTACTCCTGCAGAATTTTCAAAAATCGTTAACAACATTGATTTCCGTTCTGATTTAGAATTTTAGTTTCCCTGTAGTTTTGCAGTAGCAGCAGTTAAAGTGAATAAAGCTATTCAGTCCAGGTTGGCCTTGCTTCTAAATATTGAATTAACATTAAGAGCCACCTGGTTCAGCTGGTATAGCTCCAGCAAGCAATCGTTTCTCAAAAGCCGAGAGTCCAGACCCTCTGTATGAAGCTTGTGTTTCACTTACAAGAATGTAAGTTAGCACAGATGAAAAGTTTCTACAGAAAGATTAGGTAAATCATGGTCAATTATGTAAAATTGACTAAACTTTATAACATGTTTGAGAAATCCCTTAGATGTCCTGTGGCAGCCATTCTGGAGTGCCTAAACTTTTGCTTATGCAATGAAGCCTCTATTTCCCCAAAGCTCTTCCTTAGAGCTACGATCTTCAACCGAGCTTCCACCTCACAGAGCACCAATAAACCACACCTACACCATGATGCACCTCTAGGCTAGCAGTGCAGCCATGAATAAATACCTGGTGGAACTGCACATCTGCTGACCTCATCATACAAACTATTTCTCAGACCAATGCTCCTAAGAACAAAATAAATCATGGAGGAGCACTGTTGTCATGACAGGCTGAATGAGGAATATCTGAAAGTGTGGGAGACTCTTAAACAGACAGAGGCCAATTTCAAGAAGGCAAACTGCTAAGAAATGGCACCATGCACCTGGAAAATACCCTTCTCTCCCCACAAACATTTTAAACCAAAAATGTTAAACATAACTTAAATTATTTTATTTAATTGAATTGAATTACTACACTGCTGTGGCTAAAATAATATACATTGATTTGTACAGTAAAAACGTCTGTGACATTTGTTATTTTGAATTTGAACACTTACGGAGAGCAACAGGACATGTCTGAATGTTGAAAGCAAATGTTGAAACTTAGTCACCCTCTAGATTTCTATCCTGACCTTCTATAGTAGTTTCTGAAATAAAAATTAATTCTAAAAAAATTTCTTACAAAGTATTGCAGTCTATTTTATTGCAGATTTTAGGCAACTAACTGAAATCTGTATTTGTGGTGGGTGCATAAAATATAAAGTCTGCTTAATATAACCCAAAACTTTAGACATGTTCTGTAGGAATACTAATCTTAATTACTTGTAACATGGAGATACTTAGAAATTAGACTTAACATGAACTTCAAAAGCTGTAGAAAATGCTGTGATGTTCACTAAATTATTTGGGAAAAAAAAACATCAAAACAAACATTTAAAGAACTTAAAGTATAAAGAAACACTTAAAGATTTCAGAATCATGCACTTGCCCATGCACTTGTAAAAAGAAACATGAATCACACTTTTTTATATACTTCATTTCCTTTAATGAGGTTTACAAAAACATCAACAAATCAACTTAGCCTCGTGAACTTTACTGTTGAAAAATTGGTTTTATGTTTTGTTTTTTCTTAACATTAGCCACATGATTTTAGAAAGCTCTTCGGAAATATGATGTGTCAACTTAGAAAATGTGGTAAATTTTAAAATGGAATAAAACAGAATCTGGGAAAAACAAGATTCTGAAAAATTACCAGTCATTGCATACATCTCAAAATTTCATATGGTGGCATATTTCATTTGCACAACAATTTTTACATACTTGCATGTTATTTTATCTGTTTTGTAAACCAGGAAAATATTGCACAAATAAATTCCAGATAACATACCTGTTTAAACATCTTGTCACTAAAATAAACTTTTTGTCTCTATACTGCCAAATCACATTCAATATTTTTTTCAGTTCCAAGAAAACTTACTGATTATGGGGAAACTTTTTATTAATATTTTAACATTTTGTTAATGGATAGTTTTGGCAACATATTCTGATACAACCTGCCTTTTGAGCATATTCATGACTTTGATACAGCTCAAAATGACAATGAGTCTCACACCCTTTTCTAAATGTTTTAATATGTTTTTAATCTCCAAAACTATAGCCATATTTTGTTCCACATAACCAACCCTAAACTAAATGAATAAAACTAATGGATCACAGCAAAAAAATAATAAATAAAAACGACATTTAAGTGAGAAAGCGTTAATTAAAAGAGCAGCTATCCTTCTTCTATACTCTCTTCCTTCACAAATGTTGCTTGCTGCTGTGAATTGTGCTTATCGTTAAATCCAACAATGCAAGAAGACATCCCAAAACAAGATGCTAAACTGCAGTGTTTGAAAAAACACATATATTTTTTTTTTCTTTGATAATGCCTACAGAAATGTCTTTTTTGGCAAAGTCACTAGAAAAGCATGCAGTTCAGAGCAACAAGCTAGGCCCCTATTGACAGTCGGCCATGCTTCAGTCAACTGTATTTTATTTTAAGGGGTTCATGAGTTTAAAACAATTATTTTGAATAAACCCTGATACTAAAATTAAACAACATGGTCGCAACTCCTGATATTTTTTGTGCTCCAAACTATATGAAAACCAAAACGTGTTTGAAGTAAAAGGTGAATAAAGCCACAAGATAAAAGTGACATGTACTCTGCTAATGTTAGCCGGTTAGCTAAGACTAGCACAGCTGATTAAAAGCAAACAGGAACAACTACCTTGCGACACAATGGTGACAACACAATCACTGTGTCGCACTCAACTGTTCATGTCCAACAAGCAAAGCATCATATTAGTGTGTAGATAAGCCGTCCATACCTTTGCCTTTTCCAGTGGAGTGAATTTCAAGACGTGCACAAAAGGGTTTCTGAACGGAGGAGGTTGGTCCATTTTCTTTCCCTCTCCTTCAGTCGCAAAATGTTTGCTACTCGGCAACCTCATGCTTAAAAAGACCGTGAGGTGAGGCTGCAGTTGGTACTTTTAATGTCCTAAAAAGAAAACTGACAAAAAACAGAAGAAGCCCCTCAACGCAAAACGCGGTCTCCCCTTAACTGGCTTGGTCGGTTGCTAATTTAGATGGAGGCAGTGCCAAGCTATTAACGTTATCTCCCTTTCCTGGTCAGCATGGAGGGATAATTGTTAGCTCAAGGATTAACTGGGGATATCTGAAGTCACCAATATCTGTCTGGCTGCGCAGGTCTCCTTCCTGCACAGCCTCTTCCCCAACCAAGACCTGCCCGCTAGCTCTCGGTGCTAACGGAAGCGCGATACCTTCTTACAGCAGTGCGCCTGCGCGCGTCAACAACGGTATTTGCCAAACACGACCCAATGCTGCTTTCAAAATCCCCTCACGTGTCGTAATTTAAAAACTTTAACATGAAACTGTGTAGTGAACAGAGCAAAATGAAATACATAAAATATAAACACTTAGCTTGTAGTTTAGAGGGTTATATGAAGTTCAAGCTGTACTCATCGTAATAGTAAGTAATATCAGTGATGCTGTGTTCAAATAGTAGGAGATGTAACATTATATAATCGTATATTTTCTTAACAGTCTTATTGGTGCTGTTGCTTATGGTAAATAAATATTCTCTAACAATGTGTAACAATTAAATAGTAACCTTGCGATTTTTTCTTATGATCAATAAAGTTTTTTTGATTTTGATTTAAATTTAATAATAGTCTTTTACATTTTATGATAAATTTCTACATTTCTACTGTATGAACTCTACTGTATTGTTGGGAGTAAACTGAGGTTGGTAATTTACAGTAGTCTACGATCAAAATAGAAAATGTGACTGATAATGCGTTTAAAAATCCCTGATAGTTGCAGGCTATAGCAATATTAAAATACAAATGTCTGTTATGATGATCTTTGCATGTTTTGTGTTTACCTATGTGTAATATTTGTCTATTTATTTCTACCAGACGTGTGATCCATTTCAGCAGTGTTGTCCCTGTAGATTGACTTCGATGTTGTAAAAGTAGTTATGTGCTGCCCTCTTGTGGCAAAATCTTTGTAATAGTCTGAGAAATCCTACCATTTTATACTATTGTAAAGTATAAAAAAATAACTTGGTAACTAACTTGCATTTTCTTTACCTTTAAGATTTTATTGATATATGCAACACGTATGGATTGTGCTCTGCCTTGTGAGTATTTATTTACAATTTCCAAATTTTTATCAGTTTACATGTAAAAATGTGAATATGTTTTTACGGCTCTTTCAAATGATAGACCAACACAGAGCATTAAAAACAGTGGATGGAAAAGCATATACTACTTTAGAAATGTTTTTTTAAACTGAATTTTCTACATGAAAATAGCTGCTACAGCTGTTTTCATGATACATTTAAAACATGTATCATCATGTAGTGCTAAAATGACAAAATATGGAAAAATACTATTGAAACCTTTGGTGTGAAATATTCAGGAAGATTCTACAAAAATATGTTATTTTGTTCCAAGGATTAAAACCCTTACATGACCTTATGTTCATCACTGTTTTGATAACAAGCATGACATGTTTCTTTCTGATGTAAAAGCACAGGATAGAAATAAAAATTATGTCAGTAAGTCGCTCAATAAAAGTCATAAAGTCTCGATCATTTATTTCTAACATACATTTTCATCAGAATGTTCGAAAATATAAAACATGGTCTTAAGAAATTGTTACTTTTAACTAGAGACAATGTGAATTAAGATCAATGCAATATAGCGTAACACAGCCTAAAATTAACTGTTTAAGGTACTGCGTATGTTTCAGGTACGTAGTGGCATTTTGAAGCACAATCTGGCAACTGTTACCTTCAGCATTTTATTAATAAATTATGTATATATGGACCGTGACTTGAAATTAATTTGACTTAGTAATTTTTATATCTTCTGTTTTTTAATAAACTCCTGCTCTTTCTGACACTGAATTCTGCACCTCATCACATCAATGCTTCTTATTATGCCGATACAATGGTTCTTTGCAGAACTGGACTGAGAAGTCATTTGTGTAAGTTTAGCAGAGCTGCAGTTACACCAGCTGTTTGCTGCTGCTAGTCTGAAGGCGCTGAGTGTAGAACGTGTGGTGGGACAGGTGATCTGTGAGGCAGACGCTCAGAAACTGCAGCTCCAAGGAGCAGTTTTGTGAGAATAGGTGGTTTTGTTGAGAACAAAAGTTCAGGGATGCCCAAATAGCTGCTACAGGAGATTCAAGGATTCCTCAAACAAGCATGAAAGAATCAAAGCAACACTTAAGGTATTTTTAACTAAAAAAAGTGGAATTTTTATAATACCCCCTCTTTTAAAAATAAACAAAGTATTAAACTCTGTTGGTGTTAAACTGAACTGCATGTACACAGCAGTTTTGAAAGTTTTCCTTTTATGAACCCATTGACTGAAGGGCATGTTTGTTCACATATGTGCTCAAGCATAGTAGGAAAAATTGGTTTGCGTGTTGGAGTCAACATTTCATCTATGACACCGAATCTCCCCCTTGTTCTTTTGTGCAATCATGTTTCTGCTTATGCTTTTTCTAAGAATGTCAAGGACAGGCAGTTGAACGCACACATCTGTGAAAACACACACACAAACATTTGTAGAGACACACACACAAAGGACCACTCTACTTCATATTTTAATTCCGGTGTGCAACAATATGTAGCCAAAGTGCCCTGTGGGCTGACCATATCAGGTCGTGACATTTGCATTTGACAACAATGACACCAGACAGGGTTAATGCTGGAGAAAATGGAGAGATAGAGAGAAGGGGAAAAAAGAAAAAAGCCCCCCCTTCCTCATTTCTCCCACTCTCCTTTCACGTTCCCTTTCCCTTCTTCAGTCCCATAGCTGAGGTGCTTAAATTAAACAGGAAGAAATGCAATTTAAAGACATGGGGTAAACAATCACAAAACACTTGTTTCTAGAGGAGAGACAATTTCCTGGTGCCTTGTCCAATTTCTTATGGCCTGGAGGGCTGCCGCATGGGTTTTAACACCTGGTTCTACACCACTGATTAAAATTGTAATGCTGCTGTTGAATCAATCCATATAACATTTTGAAAAATACACAACTATCAGAACATTTTATATATTTATATATATATATATATATTTATATATATAGCATTTTTTCCCCTGTTGTTTTCATTTGGAAATCAAAAGTGCCACTACTATGCCTTCCAACTATTTGAAGAGGGGTAAAGTAAAGCTTAAACATCTCAAAAAATATAAATATACCTTAGTTATTGTATGTTGTGTTAACTCATAAGCAAGAAGAAGGTTATGCAATGTACAATAAACATTTACCTCAAACAAAAAAGAGTCTAAAGATATGATCACCTAGAATTACATAATTATAAGGGTTAAAGTACAATTGTTACTGTTGTTGATCAGCTGAAAAACAGCTGATCAAAAAAAATTGATTAAAATTTTTTTAATTTTAATCAATTTAAAAAATGTAATCAGATTAATCACACTCTAGTACTAACAATTAATCTACGCTTAAGTTTGAAATGTAAATATATATGTTTTCAGAAAAATGTTTGAAAAAATGTTTTATTCAGGAAGGTTTAAAATAAGTCATTTTGTATGAAACATTAATTTCAAAATGTCAACTATAAACTCTCTGTGTTTTGCTGGAAGGACAATTCATTGTTGCAATGTGAATATATAAACATGGTTTTATCCAACCTTCCTTCAATGTGTTTTTTAAAGTAAAATTTGCTGCTGACCACACCAATTTGATTCTCCCCGCTTTTCACTTATGTTTACGACTCAGTGTTGACTGCAGCATCTGACCGGGTAACCCGCTGCTGCAAGAGAGAGGCTTTTATATCACAATAGTTAATGAGATTAATATTAACACAAAACATTTTAGATTAATCACGGTGACAGCCATAATTTAAATTCAGTTTTCAATAATGTGGCTCTACTCCAGCTCTTCCCTCTGTGGTTTGAAGCTTTACAATGATAGAGTTATAAGTGAAATGTGAAATTGTAACTTTTCCCCAGTTTTCAGATTTAGATCAAGAAGCTTCAAAACAGCCCAGTTATAACTTTATATTGTTCTTACCACTTGAAGCCCTTTTAATGATCAGAGCCGAATTGATCTGAGTTTTCTCTACTTATTTGGAACACAAAGCCACACAGCACTGCCTTTCTGAAGCCTTGAATGAAGCAGCAAATGACCAGAGTTAGGGGTAGCATGTAGCATTGAACAACATTTATCTAATTTTAGTTGACAAATGTAAGATCTGATGCAATCTCAGGCAGATGTACAACATTTTTTGTCAGCTTATTCTGACTCCTGCTTATCTCTTATCAATCAGCTGAAGGATTTCTGGTAGTTTGGTTGCAACTGTCTTTCGTCCATTGCTGGTTGTAAACACAAATTATGCACGTCTAAAACCACAGAAGATAAAGGGTCAAACTGAGAAGAAAAATCACAACCTGTAATCAGGTTAAGAAAAATACAAAGGATTTTTTTTTAACCAGAGGGATTGTTTCAAAGCAACTGGAGTGAGTGAAAGGGAAAGGATGACTGAGAACAAGAACATGAAGAGGAAATGTTCAGATTTTTGCACCACTATTATATCAGTACAACCCCTCAGGCAAAACATCTGAACCAGAGTGACAGACGAACTGTTGTTTGCTTCATACCGCAGAAATGTTTTACCAGCCCTTGCGTCCATGTCAATCAATGGTCAGCATGTTCCAAAACATATTCAACACACAAAGAGAACAGTTTGGCTTCAGGAAATGGCTTGTGCCTGAGATTGACAGGGGACTCTCTGGATGTGTCATTCAAAAAAAGGTCCTTTGTTTTACTCTTGCCACAAAGAGCCTTTCTCTTTATGTAATTTAGAACCATGCATTTTGTCATCTTTTGGCACCATAAGCGATAAAACAAAAACACAGGCAATGGTTTTCTCAAAAGCCTGTGGTAAAAAGGAATTCACACCAGTCATTTCTGTGCAAAGCACTAATCTTCACATTTCATGATGTGCTGACGACAAGTCTGGGATGAAAGGGGTAGAGATGGGATGGCAGCGAGATTGGAAATGTTTGAAACCACAATTTCACAGAACGGACATTTGAAATCTGAGAGAGCCTCGGATCCCCTCCCTGGCACGGCATCTAAGCGGCTTCTCTCGTTTCTTTTTTTTTCTCATCTCTGTTCTCTTGTCTTTTCTTCCTGTTGGGCCCCTCCAGGTGTCGCGTTATCTCATAGCTAACACAGGAATCCGCAAGCCAGGTACATCCACGGCCCTTTGAAAATGGAAGCCACTTTTCGGCTCATCTCGGAAAGCACCTTCCATCGTCCTCTTTGCTCCTCGTGGAGATGAAGGGGTTCCGGGTAGAGGAGCAGGTTTTTTGTAACTAAAGCCACTTGTTGGGCAGGGCAGTCAGTTGTAAGACAAGCAAGATCTTTGTGGTGAACACAAGTGCTTGGCTGTCCTTCTGCATGCCCGTCTTTCAGCATTATTCTTTTGGTAAGACACCTGTACAACTGTAATTTCTCAAATACAAAAAGGAAAAGAGGCATAAGGAGGGATTATGCAGGAAAATGTTTGTGAAAATGTCTTTTGTAGCCTTCTATTGTTGAAGGTTTGTCTAGGAAACTAGACATCTTCCATTTTAAAAGACGCTTTCTACGAAGGCAAGCTGTAGATAGATTAATGTAGACATATTAAACACCTTTTTCACCACTAGTTGAGAATATCTTTTGGCCATTCACATAGGGTACCTTTCTAATTGTTATTGTTTCATGCTGGACTTTTTTGGGTAGAAAAAATGGAGCAGCAGTTTTACGTTAAGTTTCATGCGAAACTTATCGTAAAGTTTAGTTCATGCAAGTCAAGGTTGTCAAGGTCATGCTAACCTTGCCTCGATTCAGGCTTATAAGAAATGCATTTGATACCCTGATTTAAACCACCACTTTTAGTTCTGTATTCTACTTGCAGACCATCCATCCATCCATCCATCCATCCATCCATCCATCCATCCATCCATCCATCCATCCATCCATCCATCCATCCATCCATCCATCCATCCATCCATCCATCCATCCATCCATCCATCCATCCATTTTCTGTACACCCTTTTCCCTAGGAGGGTTAGGAGGTGCTGGTGCCTTTCCCCAGTGATCATTTCAGGCAAGAGGCGGGGTCACCCTGGACAGGTCGCCAGTCTGTCGCAGGGCAACATAGAGACAGACAGGATAAACAACTATGCACACACACACTCACACCTAGAACATCTCCCAACAGAAAGCTGTATAATTAGATGAATAAAAACTATTTTTATAAACAAAAATGCAGACTTAATAAAAATACGGTTGACATTGTTAATTCCAAAAGAAAAAGATTGTCAGATTTAGTCTGATAAATGAGACTCATTGGGACATAAATTCTAAATTATTGAATATGACTGCAGACACAACAACAGGCAAAATGTGCAACTGAAGTGGGGGTTCAAGGCTTTGGGATTTGATTAAAATTTAGACGGCAGGAAGACAAAAACAGACAAAGTACTGAAGTAGATGAACACACAGTCATTCCAAATACACTTACCCTGTTGTGCTCTCACCATGCAAAGAGTGTCAGCTGAAAACCACTAAGGAGTTACTAATGTGTGAGTAGGTATTAGTGTCTGTTCAAGAGAATGAAATGCTCATGAAATTCTTGAACTTTACAATGGATGTCAAGGCAAAGGTCAAAGTTTGTGACCATTTCTTTTTGTTTCTGTGTGCTCATATCAGGCTTTTAGTGCACTATGATTAACAACAAGCTGGCTTCTGAATTATGCGATTACACTCCAAACATGTTGTGGCAGGTGTTTCACTCCATAATTCAGAAGCCGTAATTCATTATTCATATAATTTGATTTGAATTGTACTGAAGGGCACACCCATCTTTTTTAATTGTATGGCTTTCTAGTTAAATACAAATGTCAGGGAAGAAAAGACAGATTTTCTTTCAAATGAAATATTCCTGTCTTCTCTGAAGCATGTAACGTCAAAAACACTTTAGATGGTCTTCTCCTTTCTTTTGTAACTTCCTGGATAAATTGCCAGTACTTCTTGGAGTAATTTACCACTTTCATGTTTTCTCCATTCGTGGATATTCACTCTCACTGTGAGTTGCTGGAATTCCAAGGCTATAAAAGCCGCTCAGTATATGTCCTTTTAGACTGATAGATGTCAGTAGCTTTGTATCTCATCTGTACTTTAGTTCCTCATTTAGATTTCCAAATAGCTGGGTTTCACTCACGTACCCTTTGTGACACATGAACATGGCAGGAAGGAAGGCAGTCAAGAAAATGTCAATGAAGGTAACTGTTGTACAGACTCCATATTGTAGCAATTTAAATCCAGTTTCAATGCAAAAATTCAAAAATACAAATATGCTGGACTATGACCCGTATCTCATTATGAGTTGGAAAGAAAAACCTGAAGAATTTGCGGCAATAGAAGATTATGATATCCCAAACTACACAACATACAACCCCACACAGCAGCTTTTGTCAGCAGGGGGCCCAGAACACTGGTACCAAATGGATACACAATAAATATGGTTTGGTCTACATCATGGTGAGTGCTATTTTATTTGCTGCTTTATAACTAACATGCTAGGCACTGGTAATAGAGGCTATCATGTCAACAAACAGGGAACATTAGCCTGATAGTTGTTTGTTTCAGGCAATATTACTTGAAATATTTACAAATACTAACGGTTACACATTTTAGCTTGACCATTCAATGTCCACTGATCACCTCTGATCGTGGGATTGTCTAGACTAAGAATTATAGACAAAGTACATATCAGACTAACACTAGCTTAACAATCGATATTAAGTAAACAATTATTTAAAGACAACCTAAACAGCTTCAACCTACCGCAGGTGAAGTGGTTGATGCAGACAATGGTATTAGCAGACACCAATCCTTCCAACAATCTATCAGGACATAATGTGTTGCTTCTGGAGATATTTTAGCCTTCTTTTTGTTGTAAGACATGTTCGATTTAAGTGATTTCTTGACTGAACATGTCCGAAAGTTAATCAGTGTGTGACTTGTGAATTTGAACTTTGTTTTTCCCAAAGTTGTGGTTAATCACAGTTAGTTCATGCTTAATAAAAAGCGGATAATTTAATTGTATTATAATTTTTTATTGTTAATAGCTGAAAGAATCCTTTCAGGTATTTGCATAGGTTATATCTTTCTTCATCAACCGAGACAACAAAAGCTAACACCCAAAACATCTTGTAGAGGCAAATACTTTTTCACAGCACTGCAAATTGTCAAGATTTGAGAGTCAGTTCTTGTTTTGACAAGCAGGCTGGGAAAATTAAACAAAACCAGAAATTCTTTACTTTAATGGACGCAATTGGTCAAGACATGCTGGAATGAAAAACAGACTGAAAGCTTAGAAAAATAAATCCACACTAAAAGTAGAACAGGGTTGATGGCACATTTCTCGTGACTTGTTTATACTCTTTTGTTGAAGAAATGTCCTTCCATGTCTCCACATCTGCTAACACTGCAACAAATACAGCCGTATGTCCTCTCTTCCTGTGGCTGCCTCTCTTGTCCTTTGTTTCTCTGAAAGGGTGATAGTGTTTAGTCTAATTGGGCACCTGTGGTGACGACAACTGTATCAAAGCAAAAGGATTTTGATTTCACACTCTTTTACTGTTGGGCTTTCCCCATAATTTCCTGGTCTTCTGTGTGTTAATGACAACCAAGAGGTCTGACTCTGAGCTTGTTTGTTAGTTAGTTTTATACATATTTGACCCACGAAATATAACTTTTTCTGAGACTTTGCTTAAATCCTGACAATTTGACTGCCAAAACAAATCAAACCCCAGAGGAAAAATATGTTATTAATTTTACATATCTAAACATAGGTAAAAAGGTGTCTGTGTGATTTATATAGAAGCATCTGATATGCAGAATATGGTGTCTGGCTTGTTGCAGTACTAGCTGCGAGCAAATGGTGGAGCTCTTGTGATGTTCCTTTGACCACCTCTAAAGTGCTTGTGTGGACCATGTCTTCATCTGTGACTGTTCACATCTGCAAGTGTGTATGCATGCATGCATGGTACGTTCTGTGTAAATTTCCTTTTGTTTGTATGGTGCCACATGTGCAGAATGTGTTCATATCCATCCTTGAAAAATAAGCACATGTCTTTGTGCAAGATTAAATTTTGGGTGTTTTTTGTTGCATTATTCTAGCTGTTCTTGTGGAAAAAACATAAGATCAGCATATTTATGAGACTAGTGCTTTGGTCAAAGATGTGATGTTTGTTTCTCCATTGGAATGTCCTTTTTTTGTTTGACAAAGTAAGAGCGTAAAGTCATTAGGTTCTGTCAGTCATCAAAAATCTTAAAAGCTGCTTCAAAATGTATTTTCAACTTTTGTATTTTACTGAAATAACAGCTTTACAAGTTTTTAAATGTATGGTTCCTCAGCTGTGATAAAGCCAGAGGAAGAGGAAAACAAACTTGTGGCACTGTGACAGTTTTGCATTCATGAGTTATATTCAATTCAGAATATACAGTATATTTGGCGATAAACTGTAGTTATTTCCCCTTTCTTCCAGTATGAAAATGTAATAAATGTATGTTTTTTAAATTAATTTTGTCAATCAGTTTTAAACATTCTATTTTTTGAAGTTTTGGAACTTAATCAACTCAAACAAATTGCAGAAAAATAATCAATGTTTTTGTTGACTGAAGTGAAAAAGAAAAATCATAAAATCATATGTTTTATTTAGTTTTCTTGATTGAAGCATAATGAAAATGAACTGAGCCATGATTTTTGTAAAAACATGTTGCATCCCTAATAACTATGGTAAATGAATGGCATGATCTCACCAGCTGGTCACACTCACTGTAAATACAATGCATCTCCAGCCCAGTCAGAATGACGTACTATTTGACTGTTGTTCAACTTTTTTTTTAATTAAAGCATTATTAACTTATTTTGTAAAATTAATCTCAGTTGTTTTTGTATCTTACAATAAAGTAATCCATCCATCCATCCATTTTCTTACACCATTGTCCCTTACTGGGGTCGGGAGGATTGCTGGTGCCTATCTCCAGCTATCGTTTCGGGCGAGAGGCAGGGTGCACCCTGGACAGGTCGCCAGTCTGTCGCAACAATAAAGTTATCTTCAGTGTAATTTGGAGCTCATTTAAAATATGCTACATAATGTGAACCGCACCCATAGCAAAGTAATTAAGCATCGCAGCATTTTTTTATACCTAGTGCAGATCCTTTTGGCACATTTAAAACCTAGCCGTCTTCCAACCCCTTACATGCAGTTGAAACTGTCTCAGCACAATGGTTGACATTGGTCTTGCAGCGAAGAAAACAATGGCCCTACATGCTCCTATCAAACCCTTACTTAAATCCCCCCCTTTCATTCTGTGTCGTTCTGCCTTGTATCTGGCCGGGACTTACAAGTCTCCGACTGTGACATCAGGGATTCCAAGTTGTCCACTCCTAACAGATTACACGAGGATGCAAGACAAAAGGACGGCGACGCAGCCAGTGCATTTATTTGCCTCTATGAAGCGAGCGAGAATGAAAGGTGATGGCAGAAGAAAAATGAAAGAGAGTAAAAAAAGGAGGGAAATGTATAAGAGACGATAATGTCTGGATATAGATATTTATGAGGTTGAGAACATGTAGGGAGAAGAGGATACTGAAAGAAATGAGAAGTGTGGAATAGGAAGTGTTTTTTTGTTGTTTTTTTTATGCTCCGGCTTGTTATCGCCAGTCCAAGCCAGCATCTTTATTCTACCAGGAGAAAATGCTAATCATTAATCTCAGGCTGCATGCTACGTCTCTGTTTAATAGCTGATAGGGAGTCTCCACAGGCTGCCTTGCTTCTTTGTTTAAAATGACACATAATGGGTGAGAGCCTTATCAGTGGCTCAATGCATTCTCTCTCCCTTTCTCTGGCATCTCAGTCCAGCGTAAAGGAACAAGAAGGGGGGAAAAAAATGTTGCAATTGATTTCGAGCCAGGGATAACTTAATCCATCAATTTAGCATTAACTGAATACTCATAAGTAAGTGTCAAAGACAAAATGAAAGTGAGAGCCAGAAAATGGATAATGAACAGAAATTTGTTTGTGTCCAAAGACAAACTCTCATCTGTAAACAAAGATTATCAATGGAAACAAAGTTAAAATCAAATGTTATAAAAAGAAGTTCAAAAACTTACTATATCTCTCCAAACAAGAGACTGAAGAGACTAGCATAACATCCATTAGTCCCTCAGTTACTCTGTTACCTGCATAGTGTTTCACATCATAATCTCTCCTTAATGTGAAACATAACATTAATGTAGTTTTCTCTGTAGTTTTAATACATAGAGGGTCGTGAACATGCCTTCCTTGGTCCTGGTATTACACCTTAATTTGTCCCACTGTGGGACAATAAAGGATAATCTATTCTACATAGCTTAGCAAGTAAAACAAAAGCATGTTTGAAACTAAGAAAAGAAATCCTAAATCTATCTTAAAGGAGTGGTCTCATTCTCGAGGGTCCTGCAACTTTTACATGTGTCCCTAAACTTGAATTAAATAGCTAACCTGCCTTGGATGCAATCAAACTTTAAAAAGCTTTGCTACCTATATTAAAGGGATAGATCACTTTTTATGAAGCCAGCATTTTTCTATAGCAAAAACAGAGAACAGGGTGATGAGGGCAGGAAATAATGAGTGGCTGAGTTACCAGAGATCAAAGAGGTGGTGAGTGGAAAAGTCTCTCACCACAAAAATGTCAAAATTGTTAGCAGATAACCTCTTTAGCTCCTGATTTAGCAGTCATTTAAATATTAAAATAATCATGCCTACTTAGTTACTCATATTATAATCATAATGTGAGTAATTATAGGTGCTATTCTTAAAAGAAAGCAGGAATCATCCATTATTCTTATTGTTTGAAAGCAAAGTTACAGTTGTTCATTCATACACAAGAAAACATTATCAATATAAGTTATTTGCTTTGAGTTTTATTCAATTACTCAATTTGTTTAGACTTCAATCTTTAAAACTTTCTTCCATTGAAATATGGAACAGTCTAAATTATTTTTTTATAAATCTGCAGGCTGGAAACTTACTTCATCTTATCATGAAGCCTGCTGTTCCTGTTTCATGGCTACTCTCTCTTTAACTATGATTTCTTATGATTAAATTCAAAAGGAAATATAATGTAAAAGTAAAGCTTGCATGAGACAAAGTAAACACACAACATCACTGATTTTATTGAAGTTTGATTTTATTTTGTGTAATAAACTTTCAAGATAACTTCATGTATTGTTACTGTTGACGTAATATCTCCAGAATAGGAATAATAGGATGATCTCAAGTTATCTTGACACTGTAAAAAAGAATTAATCCTTCTTTGTAACTCTGTTGCAGGTCTTGCTTTTCAGGGAATATTTTTGGTTGCGGGGGTTCAAAGCCACAACAACTTGGCACAATACTTTCTGTGAAAGAGAAGACAACAATCGCTGTTGAATGAAAATGTAAACTTTTATTTAATGGTTAGATAAAGAACAGAGGCTGAACAGATTTACCTCTTTGTCCAAAATGCAGCTTTTCACAACATGGTCTTTCCACTTAGGACACTTTTTCTTTTTGAAGACTGCGTCAATTTTATACTTGATAGTAGTGGTTCCCTGCAGAAAGAACCAGATAAAACAGTGATTAGAAGTATATATTGATAGGGTGCATTAATTTGTTTTAAGGAAATTCAGTTCTACCTGTGTTTTAGCACTGTTAATTGAGGCCAGCTCGTACACCTCCTTGCCCCTTCCTTTTTTGTTGAACAGTTCCTCAGCATATTGAGCCGCATTCTGAACATCTTCTGAATCAGGAGATGCATCAGACCAATGCACTAAAAGATGCACTTTTATCAGTAACACTCAGTAAACAGAAATCACAGAATAGAGTCAAACACTGTCTAGCTTGAATCAGTTTGTTGAAGGAGTCTCATCCTTCGGCCCATTTTGACCAGCCGTGGCTTCATTTGACATCACAGAACCTCTTTTACACAATGAAACAGGAAATTTAAAATGGTCACCTTACAGCAGAACAACCAAAGCAAATCATCAGAGCTACAGGAGAATTGTAAACTTTGTTTTGATTGTGTTTTGATTGTTTCCTCTGAGTATTTTTCTAGCTACTTTGCCAATTTTTTAGTCATGTTGTGAATTCTCTCATGCATGTAACTTGTGTTGACATGATAATTTCCAATTCACATAATTTGTGTGTCCATTGAGTCTAGTTAAAGGTGGAAGGACTTGTTTCTAATGCCAGCTAGCAGCTGTTGCATGTTTCATTCCCCTACTTACTTCCTCTAAGGAATCTCTTCTCAGGCTCAGTTCCCAAACACAGGTGGAAGACTGACAGGCATATCAGCAAGGACAATGGCAGAGACATATTTGCTTTCCAACAACTTTTCAGCTACAGATGTTCTCAGGAACTTTGCAAGATACCAATAAGTCCAGGTGCATTTTAAAAGAACAAAACATAAAAAAAGAAATTATTAAATGCAACAGAACAAAAGAAAAATAGTTAAATATTGATTACTAACTGTAAAAGTCAACGACCAACCTTATAGATGTTGCTTCAGCTTTGGGGAAATAGAGCAGAGGAAGAGTGAAACAGCTTCTGGGTTCTCTGAGTGAATGTTTGTGTGTCAGCATTCAGGCTTTAGTACGTTCAACCGGTCAGTGAAGACCACACCCACATACCGCCTGGGAGTAACGCCATGCATGCTTCTCCAGCCATCAGCAGCCTGAGTGAGCATTGGAGGCAAACTGCAGAGTGGGTGTTTGGTGATGTCTGTCTGCTGCAGGTATTCAGGAAACTTCATGTTGTATATGTGGGCATGCTGTCTGTTAGTGCCATGTCAGTGGGGGCGCACCTACAATTAGCTTTTTTGTTGTAGTTGAGCAAAAACCTTTTGCTGTACACAGTGAGTCAATGGAGAAAAAATGATTCACATAGTAATTAAAAGGATTTAGTTTTTCCCTCTCAAATGGTGGATGGTGCGGCGTCTGCAGTGATGTGAAAGCTACCGGTCTGTTGTGGTTGAGAGAGCTGACTGCAAAAACACAAAATCTTACCAAGTATTTTTCATCTAGTTTCTAGTACAAATATCTTAGCACACTTGAAATAAAACAAAATTAACTTAAAAGTAACTTTCCAGCAAGATACAGAGGCTTGTTTTTCTTTTTAATAAAAGTAACTCCTTAATACTGATGAAAAACTAGATGTTCCATTGGCATTTTTCCAATGTTATAAGCAATGGATACTGTCCGAAAGCACAAGGTCGTGAAGACAAGCAGCAAAAATGAGTTTCCTGTGTGTAGGAAACATCTTGTGCTTACAGAGGTGGCCAATAAGTTTTTATTGTCGATCTTTTATTAAAAAAACTTGTTTTATGACTAACTGTGATTCATTATTTTCTTGTTAGTATTTTATGTTGATCACAGTTTACTACCATCCATTTGCTTTATGAAAATTGACTACCAGTTGTCAAATAGAAATTAAGATTTAGTAACCCTATAAGACAGGCTATTAACAAAAGTTTTAAAATCTTTGGAACATTTACAGGTTTAATCACATTACAGTAAAAAACCTCTGTGATGTTGGGAGTTTACACAATGTATTCACAAAGTGGCAAAAATGGAAAGATAAACCGGAAAGAAAACAGATAAGAAAATTGTTCTTATCTGTTTTCAAAAAGAAAGACTTTTTCTATTTGAAAAGTCTTTCAGAACCTTTAAAATAGAGATCTGAAAAGTATCCATTGAGCTGAGCTGTTTAGCAACAAAGAGAAACATTTTTCAATCTTCCTGCCCAGACAACCTCATGTTATTAAGCAGCGAGAATGAATTTCCCCCTAACTTTGTAACCAATATGAGTTATATTTAGTGACCATAAAACAAGATAGATATTTAAAAATGGAATCTGGATGGAGCTCACTGTTCTGTCAGAAATGGACAGAACAGTCCATTTCTGACAGAAATGTAAAGATCTTTACATTCTTTCTGAAAGAATGTAAAGATCTTTACATTCTGGTAAAGATCCAGAGAAGCTGATTTAGGCAATAAATGTCTGAAAACAATTTCCATGACGAAAACCATATTTCTCCTGTTTCTTGTGCTGTCCTTTAGTTTTTGAACTTACAAACAATGGAAGGAGTTTAATGTATGAGATCGGGTGACAGAGATTGTACTTTAGTCTTAAATAAAATCACAGCAAAGTCAATAATTGGTGCAACTGTATCAAATTTAAAATCCCAAAGGATTGAATGACATTGATGCTGCAGCAGTGGCACCTTTTCTTTGGAGTTCATTTCTAAAACTTGAAGTTTCTGGGTTTTTTAAATGTAAATTCAAGTTCCTAAATACTTTGATTGAAAGAATAAGTCCCAGTTTCAACACAAAATTAAAATATTTTACAGTTAAGTTTAAGGAAGTATTGGCAATATTGGAGTTTTAGATTCAACTTCAACAAGACAGAAAATGTGCACATCAGATTAAAAGAACCTTTTGAAGTTAACAACTCTGAAGCTTGCATTAGCCATTTCTGTCGCCAGAAATGTTTCAGAAAAATCCTCCATCAAGGTTATGTAGAAGGCCTTGAAACCTGTTGAGATTCCGGATGGTCCTAAATCCAAGGTCAGAAGCAAAGAAGGTAGACTTAATTCAGACTGCTTGTGGGTTGGGAAAATTGAATCTATTTTGCCTGTACTAAAGATCTGGGAAATATGAGGAACTAAGACAGATGTCAGAGAAACATAACTTCTGCTAGCTGGATAATCTACTACATGCTTCCTTCCTTTTTGAAAGGTGTAAAAGTAAGTGTGATCTATTTATTATTGTGAAGGTAAATAATAATGTTCATTAATTTTCAGTCGATCTGAAATAGGTAGAAATATTGAAGAGTATCTACAATATAGAAGAGGATCTGTCTGTCATTTTCTTCAAAGTTGTCCTGCAAGATTGACCTAAATGACAGATTTAAAAAAAACTGTAATATGTGATGCCATTTGGTTAGAATTTATTACAATCATGAGATGAGACATTGTTAAGCTGGTTGATTAATGTTTGTATTTATTTTTGCACCATCCCACTTTCGCTGACAAATCCTGTTCAACAGAAGTGAGTTCTTCACAAGTAAGTTGATTTATGTTATTACAAAGATGGTCATAAAAACTGCTTTTGTGCAACTTTAATGCTTCTACATCATAAAAATGTTACCAATCTCACCTTTAAATGTGTTTTGTGTTAACTTTTAATTCATTTTACTAAGTTTAAGTTATATTGTTTGAACCTCAAAAGTTTGCAAACTTAAGCATGACTGTGCCATAATAACACCCCTCGAATAAATCAAATAATTTAGCCAGATTTCCATTTCTTCACAGCGGTGCGCTTACATAGTGCCACTGTTTATGGTGGTTTCGGGTCAGCTGCTTGTCTGTCATATGATCAGGAGGGAAAGAAAACATTAACATTGAACATGGGCTGGAGCAGATGAAAGCTCTTGGCTTGACTGTCAGTGCTCTGAGGTGATGAGAGACGCCATTACTTATTCATGAATCCTAAATGTAGAGCAGAGGAGATGGGCATGGCTGACCCTGAATATTGAAGGGGGTGGGTCACATGCATGTGGGGGTGTGTATGTGTGTGCTGGGGTAAAACACTGGGTACTGAGGTGATTGTATCGCCAACCAACATCACTAGTAGAGAGTCTGACTTCATCGACAACAATATCAGAGAGCGCTAATGCAAATTTGAGTTTAAGCAACAACAACAATAATAATAGTAGTGTTAATAATAAACCTGTGGTTTAAGTGGTCATTCTGACAATATGATCACTATGTAGCATAACTACTATCTCCATTAGATTAAAAAATAATCTAAATTTTCAACATTAAAAGTCAAAAACATATATAAACTCCTGCACATCGTTGGTTGTTGACATTTGTATAATCTGAACCTCGTGGTATTTTGTCAACTTCTTTATTATTTTTTATTCTACATTTTTGGATTTTTATCTTGGATTCCGAAGATAAAAATCTACCACTCAGTGTCATGTGGATTTGCTTTATTCAACAGATAAAGGAGAGCTGTTCAGAGTTGAAGGGATTGCCAGGCAGTGTTGAAAGAGGCTGCGATAGATGCAACGCTTGATCCAAGCTTCTTCCAGCAGAACAGGCCAAACAATAAAAGCTACAATGGAAGAGGATAGTTCATGCGTCATAGAGGGTTAATCCAAGACCAAATGTAGCTTAGTAAGCACTATACTGGTGAAAAGCCATTAGAATTTGCTGTGGCAAACAGAACCACTGCTGGAGTCAAAGGTAGCTATCCGTCCAGCCAAGAGAGAAACGGAGGTATCTAAGATAGTTAGAAAATAAACAGCCCATCCAAATAAGGTACTCCTGTAGCTAAACCTAACTCATACACATTGCATCTGTCACATAAAATAAATAGCAAGATTTGACCAAGTGTAATATCCATAAATAGAATTTTTCTTCCTTCAAGATTGTGCATTCTGTCAGCATTTTGTGAGATTTAATACGGCTGGACGCTAGTTTAGAAAAGAAAAAGCTCGATTTTCATGGCTTGTAGCTAGATAATTCAGAGCAGGCTGTAGCATGCCTAAATTACCAACTCTGCACCATTTTATCTTTCCAGGCAAATAGGCCAAAGGTTACTCTACAGGAAATGAACTCCAACACATTACTATTTCTCTTTTGATAGGGGTGAGTGTAAAATATGCACAACTAGACTTGGTGGGACAACCCAGCCATGCTATTATTGACTATTCATTTTTCCTTGCTTGTCATTGATGTATGTGAGGGAAGAGGTAAGCAATGCATATGTAACGTGCAACATATACAGTCTTTTTAAATATACATTGGTAGAGAAGTAAGAAAACTGCCCGGGTGATTTTTCCACCTCCCTTATCTGCATTTGCAGGTTGCCGAGATCCATCAATGTTTATGAAGCCGTGGCCAGCCCTGGTCTGCAACATTTATCCGCCTAGAACACACACATGCATGTAGACAAGCACATCGAATCACACTAACATGAGCATCTGCACTTAGTTGACTTTTCACATCAAGCCATAAATATCTCCTGTGTAGTTCATGTTTTATTTTTTTTTCTCTTCATACAACCAAAAAAAGACAAAAATCTTGAATTATTTTCTGAGTGAAAAAAAATGTTCCAAATATTTTACTGTAGATAAGCTGCAGATATGGCTAAGGGAAGCTCCAAGCTGGGCATCAGAGGAAGATAACTCAGTTTATTAATGACCTGACAGTGGAACAGGCTAAAGTAATTAAGCCCTTCCCTTTCTCGCTTTTTTTTTTGTCTCTTTGTCGGTCCCCTCAGTGGATTGCAAGCAAATTTGGGTGATAGTTTGATAACCAAAGGCACACCAACATCCTTTGGGTTAGAAAATCACACATATAGTATGTATTTCTATCTTCATGGAGACTTTACATTGACTTACCTTCACTTTTCGTTCTTTCCTATAGCATAATTTAGCAATTACCAATACATGTTGAATCCTAAACCTAATATGAACTCAATTCACAACATGGTCCTAAAACTAACCCCTAAGCCACAAGCAGCATCTTTTCTTACAGGCCTACGCCTTGGGCCCCACAAAGAGCAGTAAGTCCCCACAACAAAGGATTTGTTAGCAAAATGGTCCTTATAGTTTATCAAAAACAAGGAGACACACACACAGACAAGTGGACACACTAGAATGGATGACTAGAGTGAATGGATGCAGTAAAGAGAGGGATGCAACTGATGTTATCAAGGTTGATTTGATTTGTTGTAGAAAGAGCAAGTGGTCTATCGGTTACATTCACCTGTGAATGGATAATTGTCCAGAACATGCATATGGATGAGTCATTAATAACTTTTGACTCACTTCTCTTTCTCTTCCTTTTTCCCACATCCTAATAAAACATAAAACATAAAAACATAATGTTTTATGTTTTTATATAAAAAGAAACATTCACATTTTTTTCCCACTGTCTGAAGTTAAATGCAACAAAACCTCTCTTGTTTAAAAGGTTAGTAAGAATTACCCAAATTGTTTCTATTTCATAAATGCCTGAAAACATTTCTCAAATTCAAAAGATTTCACATATTTGGTTAGCATCAAGGATAACTGTCTTTAAAACTGAACTATTGTGAGAAGTTCAAAGGGTTTGACCTAAATCATACATTTTAAAAGACAGAAATGTGCATGTGTCTTTTTATTCGGTATATGTAAATATCTGGTTTCAAGTGTACGTTTGCATACAAGCTCTGGGAATCAAGGTTAAGGAAAATGACACCGCCTGACAGATCAGGGAAAATTCAAATCTTTTCAATAAACTCAGCAGATTCTTTCATGTAGATCCTGGAAAATTCCTGGCCACCACACAGAACCTTCCTCCCAATAAATGATATTCAGGTCACAAAACCATACAGTCATGTTTAATCAAGACATAAATGCAAATCACAATAAATAAATGCATAAATAAAAACTAAATAAATAATTCAGTCATATAAAATATGAAGAATATGTATATAAAAATGCTTACTTTCCCTGTCTGGTCACCTTGATGAAAAATTTCTGGGACTCTACTTTTTCAACATATCATAATGTGACACATAAGGTGACACATTGCTTTACCAGTTGCTGAATATGTTTCGTTCAGACAAGTTCATAAAATGACATATGATAAAATAAACAGACAAATAATCTGTCACATAATTATCTCCAGAGGACACACTCCTGTGATGCAGGAGTGTGTCTTTTTATGGTCCATTTGTCTTTTAAACCATTAGGAGAGCTGACTGCAGAATCTGTCTCTCTTCCATGGGAGCTGTGGCATAGAAATACATGAAGACAATCAGCATGTCTGACCATCTTGTTAACTAAAGTAAAGATGTGGTCTCTGTTCATCTAAAATGAAAACTTAGCACATATTTAGGTTTCTAAATATGTACTGTATGGTCAAACTTCATTTCAATACTGGGAAAGTATTGGTTCAAATAGATCAGATGTCCTCTTATCACAGATGGGTAAAGGATTGTCTCAAGATCAAAGGTTACCAGTATCTGAACTACAATAAATGGACAGTCAGCTGCTCTCCACTTTTGAATCTCTCCAGGTTCACAGATTTTGTAAAATTCCTCTTCAAGATTTTGCTTGCATTTTGCTTAGTCTTCAGAAAGAAAAGCAAAACAAAACTCTGGCCTACTACTTTTCAGGGTTCTTACCTAATTCCAAACCACCTTGCAACCCTAACTTAATGTTTTTTATATGTATATTAAAAATGTTTTCCTTTTTTAGCATTAAACTTTTCTTAATTCATAAATGCCAAACCTATGTTACTGTGTTTTGTTTCTTTGTCTTTTTTTCTTTTGATCAGTTAAAAAAAAAGATACAAAAAAAAAACAGATTTTAAAATACAGGAGAAAACCTATCTGAATTTTACAAGTGTCCAGTTCTGATGTGTGAGGTTGCTTAGGGCAATTCATGTTGCTGTTTTTGTAAAAAAAAAAAAAAAGAAACATGTGTTTGAAATATTGTTTTGTCACACTTTTGTATTTATATGTCTAAAGGGGCAAAACCAATGCGAAGATGATGCTTCCACTGGTCTTTTTTTATGAGTATTATGGTAATTTAAAGAACATTTATTTTGTCCACATGCTTTTATCTGTATCCTTATAGTGCAGAATCTTTGAAGTCGTAATTGGTTCTATTTGCAGTCTTGGGTTTTTAACAAGACAGACTTTATGTTCCTTGCTCTGTTAAATGAGGGACCTCTGATTTTATATGTAGTACAACCGTTTGACTGTAGTGTGAGCTCAAGACAGTCAAGATGTTCTGCAGCCCTTACAATGACAGATCTGCGGTCGGAGCTCCACAACTAGAGTGCATTTGTGTTGCTGAGTGTGATGGATCAGCCCTGGGTTGACATGATGTCCAACAAGAGTGTAATACAACCTCAAAGAAACCATGTATCTTGTCTACATGCTCTTCCCATTCGCTCTTCTAACTATGTTTTCTCTTGTGGGAAGCATACAGCATAAAACCGGCCACTGAGAAAAAGTATTCTTTTGACTTAATTTCTTGGTCTAAAATGTATTTAATGTCATAATAATAATGATTATTGTTATTAAGTATATGTAATTTGTTAAATACATTGTATATACAGTATATGTAACATGCAGTAAGAACAAGGTGCATGTTCTGGAGTGGATGAAACTAAGCCTAGTCAATAAAAGAATCAAAGAAGTATGAAGTAAAACTGCAGTGTCCTTTTTTTTTGTAAAGAAAAATGCTAATTTTGTTGTCCATGACTAATTTGTGAAAACAATAAAAAGGCTCAGAAATCCAACACTTTTGTAGGTAGGATTTCTCTTGGCCCATGCTAAGTCCCCTACTCAGATCATCCACCAAAAGTTATACACATCCGCAAGAAAACAACTAAACTATTTGGTGATTTTGTGAGAGTTTGACATGTATAAAATAGAAACCTTTGTTCTTAACGTGACAACTCAGTGCTGACAAGTGTCAAGTCTGAATTCAGTCCAGTCTGCTGTGTTTTCACCAGGATTTGTGAGGCTGCTCACTGGCTGGTGCCTGTCTCAACTCTTTCTGCAGCCACATTGCCATTCAACATATTGATTCCCTGATTCCTCAGGAAATTTATTTATTTTTTATTTACCAGTCAAATTAATGTTCTGAATTTGTGTTCTGCTATTTTCCTTAAGTCGTATCACATGTGGTTAGATATGTACCAAAAAAATTTAAAAAAAATTACCAATATTTTTGAATCACTCTCACATAATCCCAACAGAAAACGATGCTTTATGGTATTTATATTATTAAAACATCTTAGGATTTGGCAGATATATGACTCCCACAGAGAGTTGCCAACCATTGCAAGCTGAGTCCCCAGCGAAAAGCTCGAGTTGTCCTCCTCCTCAATTTATTTTGTGTTCATGAGTTGGACAGTCCCCATAGAACATGACGATAATGCACAACGCACTCAGGCAGATGGTTACTCACACACAATAAGCCATTATAAAATGCCAATTCATATTTCATACATTTCTGTTTGAATCTGTTTGGGCCGCACAACTACAAATGGAGGCGACGTAGTTAAAGTATTTATGCCATGCAACCCAACAGTCTATCTATTAGTAATACAGAGAAGTGAAGGGAAACATATTCTGTGTCTTATACCCCATTTGTTGTCAGGATGGATTCACTCATTCGGCAAGATGCCGTATGGGAATAACAAGAGGATCACGAGGGGCAGAGAGTAACATCTGTCTGGGTGGAGGGGAGGAGGGGTCCGATCGAGACGACACACTTGATTTTGTGGAAAGAACTTTACTGGTGAGTTTTAGGATATTGGTTGGGTGAAATCAGGACTTAAGCAGATGCATTTATGAGTTGCATCCTACAACTGAGAACATTGCATATCTAACTTTTATTTAAATGTGCTAATTAAACTCATAAAGGGACAGAGTACAATTTAGATTGTACTCAGAAAAAACTCAACAACTGTCATGTCAACCTTCAACACCTCCACAAGTGGAATTAGTCGTACATCTCGCAAGGCGTACTTTTATTTTATTAAATGAGTTCACAAAATGAAGCCCCTATTTTACATGTTGTTGGTTTATAACACACAGTGACATATTTCAAACATGTATTTCTGTGTCTAATGAAGCTATAAAATATTAGTTTCACTTTTTAAATGAATCTACAGAAATATATGAACTTCTCATGGATATTGTAATTGGCTGAAATATATCTTCAAACACATCATTAGCAGCTAAACTTGGGATTTCTTTGCAGATCTTTTTGTTAAGGAATGCTTATGTAACAACTTAAACTGGTTGATCAAAACACAGCAGTCTTGTGAGATGCAGTCCAAAAAGCACTAAGTGTGGGAAAAATATGTTATTAACCATAACTCCAAAGCTCAACATAAAAATCATGTTTTAATGACAAAGTAAATAAACAATAAGGACTTTGTTATTCTGATCCAGATGTTGACTCTGACTCTCCCTGGTCCTGTAGGTATTCATGTAACACCGGACTTATTTGTTGACTCACTTTAGAAAACAGGCAAACTAACATATTCGCAGTGGTAGCAGTCAGGCTAACATCATGTAAACACGGAGAACTGGATGCTGCATTAGGCTAAATGACAGTTAAATCCAAGGCGTGTGCAGTGCTAGTAGCAATATGCCAAGTGGTAAACAACAAGACAAAACAAAAGTTGTTCACAGAGAGCCGTGCCAGGGAAGAAAGGTAAGAATTAATTGCTACAAATTGAAATCTTGCTTAGAATGCATGTTTACCTCTGGTTAAATGCATATTAAATGACTGGGAGAAATTTCAAAATAAAGCAAAATAAAATTCCAAAGTCAAGCAGAGGTGCTCAAGTGCTCATTGTAATTACGACATGGTGGAACATAAGTTAGGAGTCTTTCAGAATCCACGTAACATGGAAGGGACATTAGTTTCTGCGTAAGTGAAGAGCAGAGTTTGCATTAGAGATGAATTACTCATAAGGTCACAACAGCAGTTTCTAAGTAGTGCAGGCACCAATCAAGATTAATTATTTCTGGTGTTAATTTTTCATTGTGTCTGCGCACAACTAGAAAGTGCATTATTCACTTAGCATCCCGTAAAATTTTTATGACAAGTTACTCCAGGGCGCAAACTGTAGTCACTAAAGAGGAGCAAAGAACAAACAAACCATCTCCACAACAAAGGAGAAACAAATTAATACTTTCCCTGACTTTTAACCCCACTGAGTTTATCAATTAATATGGACTCATGTTGACTGTGAAGGCTAATTTGTACTTTTCGGTGTCTTATTCTTTATTGGAAAATGTTATTCTTTTGCACAGTGAGATATGTTTTAATACCCATAAAGGTATACCCATAGAGAGCAGTGCTGGTGCATATCTCCAGAGGCATCCTGGACAGGTCACCAGTCCATCAGAGGTCAAGATAGAAACAGAGGACAAACAATCATGTACAAACATATACTTCTAGCTGGATCAATTAACCTGACAGTCTTGTTTTTGGACTGTCGGAAGAAGCCAGAGTACCCAGAGAGAATCCACACATACATGGTGAGAAGTTAAATGGAAACTCCATGCGGAAAAACCTCAGGCTGGGATTTGAACTCCGGGCTTCTTGCTGCAAGGCAATAGTTCTACCTACGGTGCCACCGTGCAGCCCCAGAGCAGTACAGGGTTTAAATATTTCTAACTTTTAAACTTCCTCACCCTCATTCATATTATCAGCTTAATCACTTGTGACGGGCCAGATGCATATTAAAGTCAATCCTCTTAGTGCCAAGCCGTGATGATGATTCAACTGGAAATTGCTCCCAATTTGATATCAATTCTTTACCTCTGCATAATTAGCATTCTTTGCAGTGAACAGGGAAGCTGGTGTCTGGTTTTAACAGTTCAGCTCCAGAGGAACATGAGGTCTTCAATCTGATCAATAATACAGACTCTAATGAAATACAGCCTGCTCCCAACTGTGAATATTCCATCCAAAATTCATTAATTCCCTGTTTTATTAATCTGGTAACCACAAGCTGAGATGTTCAAAGCTGCAGGACATCAAGAACCCTGCGGTGCATGGAAAGAAGGCATATAAAAAGGAGAAACAGAGGAAGAGTGAGAGAAAGGAGTTATGAACTGCTTGCCAACACTTCATCAGGAGCCACTATTATTGCTATTTACAAAGTTAGAAGGTCACAAAACTCTTTTTTTTTTCTTTACATAAGAAAAAAGTTAGGAAACAATTTCTAAATGTTAATGGTTTTCCATAAGACATAAGCATAAATAAATAATAGAATAGTAGAATTAATTCAAGCGTATCTTAACCTTAATACCTTAACTTCATACACCTGAAATACATTTTTTATCAATACAAGAGTGTTGGACCATTGGAAGCACCAGTGTTACTACTTTAAATTTTAACCCACTTTTGTCATATTTTTGTAGCTGCATTTCAGCAGCACAATTTGATATCAATTCTTTACCTCTGCAAGAAAATATTATCTTTCTTTTTTACCTACCATTTTTATTTACATACATTTGAGGTAATAACTTTCTGATATATATTTTCATCCAATTGTTTAGTATATTATGGAATAATGACAGCGTCTATGGGCATTGAGCTAATCTGCTAAAAGAGGACAAACACACACAAACTTTACTTAAATTTCAACTCTTACTTTAAACATTACAATTAGGAGCGACTTTGCTAAATGTAGCTGCCAGGGTAATTCTTTAAAGATGATTTTGTTTAGCTATTTAAGGAGCTCCAGATTCACTGAATAACCTGCATTTTCATATGCACGTTGCCAACTTATGACTTTAAACTGTTAATGCATTAACGTGGATTTTCAAAGTTGTCTGGTAAGTCCAATACATTAATGTGAAACGTGTAGACTTTTGGCGTTACTTGAATATATTTCCTAATAGGTACATCCTTCTTTATGCTCCCGGACCTCCTATGGCTGCTCTTGCTTCCATTTGCATTCATTTTCATGATTGCTCCATAGCTGTCTTTCCCTCCCCGCTTCAGCCTTCCATTACCTGCCTGTCCACTTGGCTTTGCATCAGTCTTCAGACAGTATTCACTATATTCGCCTCCTTTTCAAAACCACAGCCATGGTTGAGGGGAGCTGTAGTTGAAATCATTCAAGTGTGCTCATTCACTTTTTTTAGGGGCTTGTCATTTCACAATTCTACCTTTTCAGCGTTGCTGTCGGATGGAAGGGCATTAATAGGCATCACCTCAGTGCTCCTTGGACCTGAGGATTTTTCCCCTTGCCTTTGAAATGATTACTAGAAATTCAATTGTCTGTTGAATATATGTATTTTTAAAATATCCCTTCAAATTGACAGTGTATCTATGAGATTTAACAACAGGGCTACCAAAGGGTTCTCTTAAGATCTTCACACGTGTGATTCAGAAAAGTTTTGGTTTTATCCACACCAGCTTATCCTGATGTATCCACAGATATGTCCCTTACTATTTTATTCAGGAGAATGACAGCTTATAAATCATCTTCTACTAAACTTTTCCTTCCAAGTAATTGACAAAGTTAATCAAACAAATGATCTGAACTGCTGGAAAAGTATCTTCATGTTTTCTTGGGAATTTTAATTTTTTTTATATTTTGTTTTGCATTCTCAGAATTTAAAGTTAAAATTCTTCAATGATTTGGTTAAGTTTTCTGGTGACTGTCTTATCAATTGTCTTACACCAAGACTCATCTAATTTTGTCTTTATGTTTTTTTTCTGTTTCTACATTCTTGCCCAATTGCAGACAAAGTACAAGACGCATTGTCTTCATTTCATCTTCATGCTTACACAAGTGGTTGATGACAAAACTAACTGGAGGAAAAACGTCAGGGTAAAAAACTTAGAAAATAAACTTTATTACAAGCCTTTAAAACACAGGATATATTGAAATCTTATAACGGGGTGATCTCTTTCAATGAACAAAATGTTTGCAGTAGGTCTTTCCATAGCGTCATTCTCATTGTGTGGCACATTAACTGTGTGGAACTGATGTCCTTAGGTTGAATTTTCTCCCTGTCATATGGGTGTGAAAATGTTGCTCTTGCTGTGATGAGTGTCTTTATTGTGTCAACATAGTCAGTGTCAGTCACCACTTTGCACAATGCATCATCAAAGGTTCTGGTTTCGTTTTCCTTTATGAGAAAATGGATGTGGGCTATTGGTGCACACAAAAGTGTGACTCACGTTACTCTGTTACTCAATGTGTGTGTGAAAAGTCAGAACTCTAGATAGAGATATTTTTTGCTGAAATTAAAATTGCAATGCATTACTCATGAGAAAGCATTCACTCATTGATTTTTGTTACTAACAACACACCTCTTAAACAGTTTGAAATGTATGCATTTAAAAAAAAAACATCAACATTATATTAAAAGTGTCTTTGCAGTGCACAGTGTTGCAGATAGTACTGCAACACTGAGATTCTGAGTTTGAATCCTGGCCTGGCGTCTCTCTGTGTATACGTGCAGGGCTGGTACTGTGAACTTTTTCACAGCAAGTCAAAAAAAAAAGATTATTTGAGGTAAATACCTCTGTATTTCTTATATCTTTTGATATGTTTCACACATTTTAGCTAAATAGTTATGATTATGTAAAATTATTAAGTCGGGATCTTTTTGGCTAAGCCTTTAGAGCAAGTTATATATGGGGTGAAACACCAACGCTGTACATCAACTTGAACTCGCTAATCCAACACTTCATATTGTTGTACTCGCTTCAGCAGACATGGGAGCTGGTTGGAATTAAGGAAGGGAGAAATGGATGGAGATAAATTCAAGCCAAAACACAAAGCTGCGATGGAATGTTCTAGATCAACACAAATTCTTGTTTAAATTTGCCAAACTCTAGTCCAAAAACCTAACTGAGAATCGGTGGCAAGACTTGAAAAGTTATGTTCACAGGCATTTTCAATCCAAACTGCCTGACCCTGAGCTGCTTTACAAACAACATTCTGCAAACCCAGTACTGAAAATAAATCCTTTTAATTTTTAAATACCAAATGTCCTTCCCAGTTTAACTCCATCTGATTGTTCTACAAAAGCAGACAATGTGATGAAAAATGCAGTATAAGCAATTTGTAATGGCTTGGATTGAAAAATGTATTTTGTTTTGAAGTTTAAAAAAAAAAAAGACTTAAAAATTTGTGTTGTAAAAAGAGATTTTAATACAGTTTTTATCATTTTTATTCTGCAGTAAGCCACAGTATGTAACTTTTATTAAAAATATACTTTTGTACATACTTGTTAAAACTCTCACTATGTTGTGGTGGTGTAATATGAGACAGATGGAGCTCCTCTCTGGGCTACTGGTGCTGTCTGAAGAAATGCACCGCTCCTGGTCAAAAACAACCAATCAGAACCAGGAGTAGTGTCTAAGTGCTGTCAATCAATATCGTGTACACGCTTCTAAATGTGCTAATGCTGAAGAAACGACTTACCACTCCAGGAAAACTGTTTATCCATCATCATCGGTGGCCATTAGTACCCTGAGCATTCATGTTAGCCTCTGCTATCATCCAGTTTCTCAGTTGTATGCCTCCCATTTTCTTTCTATCAAACCTTCATGCACGAATACACACATGTACACACGGGCACCACAATGTCGAAGTCGTGTTCCCTATTATTTTTCATCAACTAACAAATGAAGGGACAACAAACCAAAATGCCTGCTGGACACACAAAGACATGCAAACACATTCTCATCCAGCCACCCCTCCAGGTCCCGCAGCATCTCTGCCCTACAAACGTACCGTAGGGTTGTTATCGCTCTGCTCCACGCTCACTGAGGGAAGTTTAAGCTGATTCGGTGACAACTCAAAACCGAGCCACCCTTACAGGAAGGCTGCTAATCTGCTAAACTCTAGGAGAAACAGAGAGTGGTCTGCTCTCTAATTCGGCCGAGAAGCAAGGCTTGAAACAGCACAATTAAAAAGATACTGTTGTGTTTACACTCGCCAGCCTGTGTAACTGATGAATGGGGGACATAAACAGCTTAGCTGCACCCAGTGTAAGTGGCCTGCGCGGGCCTCCTTCCACTGAATGTGAGTGGAGCTGCAGCATTCTGTCACAGCACATTTGACAGGAATTTGAAATCTGCTGCTTTATGCGCCACTCACAATAAACCTTGTGTTGTTTGAAAAGCCGGCATTAGACAGCAGAAAACTGGCATCAGGGAAGGGAAATAATTTGATCTTGTCTAATCTGGATAAAGGGGGGAAATATTGTAATCCCCTTCCGTGCATTGCGACTGCATATTTGCACATTGCTGCATCTTGTGTGTTTGTGCAGTTGTTTGTATGTGAGCTTATGCTGAATCGTCTGTTTCAGTCGAACACAAAGGTTGTTGAAATCATAATTTGGTTCCGTTTTTTGTAAACGTTTTTGGTTGATGTTCCCATTGGTGTTCCTCGAAGAAAAGATAATAAAAAGAAATTTGTATGAAGCCGCGAAATACAGTGCAACCAGAAACAAGGATTTCCGGCCTGTCCTTTAGGGCCCGTCAGAGGTCCGTGTAAATCCTCGCATTTGCTGCGACATGTGTTTGGCATCCTGCTGTCTTTGTATTTGATCACCTATCTTCTGGGAAGTGATGCAAGCATGCAATCACAAACAACAGACACATCAGCCTGCTGATGGTTATATTGGCCCTCATATATGGGAGATTATTTCCCTCAGTGCAGTATGGCTTTGACAGGAAAAAAAGAAAAAGTTTTAGTTTCATGAAAGCCAGTGCTATTTGTCTCAACCATTGTTACTCTTTGATAACAGGCTTGAACAGAAACCCAACAGTAATCTCTAATGCTTGCATTTATTACCATCCTGAATTGGAAAAAAAATAAATAAAAAATCTTTGTTTTTGGATATATGACAGCCAACCTCCTTCTATTGTTGATGTCCAAAGGGGAGTTCAATTATTGTGTGTTGCTTTGTTAAATATCTAAAAAAAAAAAAAAAATCCTAATGTACGGTTGTTGCCATACAAAAGGTAATAGGTGTTATAATAAATAGGCCTTTTCTCACTTTGTTCTCAATACTGCAGGGATGAAGGGATCGCTGAGGGCACCCTTACCCACGGATAGCAGACGATGAACAGAGTAGACTGCCTTGTGTTCGACGATAAACTAAGAGGCTCATTATTATCTGCCAAGTGATAAAGCACATGGATGCAGCAGATATAACGCTTATACTTCTCCAGTCTTGTTTCAGGCTAAATTCTCATGCTGAAGGGATTAGGGAGGAACAAAACATGAAGGTCAGATAGTTTTCAGAGCAAGAATGTTTTGTGATTGCAATCAAATTAACTATATTTAACAACAGTATTATGTAAGGCTTTTCCAATGCAAATCAGGTAAAAAAACAACATGGACGAATGTAATGTCCATGTTGGACATTCAACATGTCCATTCATGGTAAAGACACCATGTCTTTGGTGTTACATGTCTTTATTCATTAGAAAAGGATTTTAGAAAAAAAAGAAATCAGCCTGTAGTTTTATTCATTGAGGAGGAAAACAATCTATGTTAAGACTTTTTATTTATTTATTTTTTAAATAAAGTTATTGGTGGCATTCATTTTAAAATAACTACCTGAAGCATAATTTTTGTTTAGCTTTTTAAGTTGACAAAAAGTTCTAAAAGTATATAAAATGTTACCTATCGGCTCTTTTTCTGCTGGGGTTTGGTTGTGAAATGACCCATTTATTTTAGACAAAAAGATAAATGACAAAAATCTTTTTGTCATTTATTTTAGACAAAAATAAATGGCTAAAATGTTAGGCATTTATATTTTAAAAGAAGTGAAGTGGTCTTCATTTCTTTGCGTGAAGACCACTTTCATCAATCCAGAATGCAGGGTAGAAACTGTAAAAACTCAAAAACAGTTCTCCATAACTTCTGTTGCTAAGCAGATTACTGTCAGTCTTTCACTGACTAAACATGGCGGGTTTAGCTAAACTACGTCATCACAACGTCTTTAAATTAGCAATTCATTTTAAATAAAAAGCAGCTGGGCTATCAGAAAAAAAGTTGTTTTTCAGTATGTCTTCAACATGCTAAATCAAAACAGAAATGGTTTAGTCCTTGTCCTTTTCTACTTTCTATCAACTTACTTAAAAGTTACAGATCTTTTTACCGAGTGGATTTAAATCCAAATCATGAGTATTTGAGGCTGATTTTGTTTTCTTCGTCATATTTTGTTCATTTTCTTTGTCAGTTTTAATCATATAAGTTTGAAAATTGTAGCTAATGTTGTGCTCTTAGTCAGGTCTCCCTTAGAGAAAATTATAAATATATATTTTCTAAACATGAGCAGGACTTAAATAATCACATTTTAACTTATACTAATGCCTCATTAATAAATGGAGGAAGATAATTGCTTAAACCTTAATACATTTTAACTCTAACTTTTAGCATCACATTCACTTAAAATTGTATTACCAATAAACATAAACCTGTCTCTTAGGCTTAAGATTTAAAAATATTAGCCTGCAGTTTCTTTATCTTGCATGTCCTGCTTCTCGAGATACCTCTACATCGACAGGCCAGGAGCGCTGTGTGACTTATTTACCTGTCCGGGCTCTCTGTGTACAGCATTGTCAACAAGATGTTAGCACTCAAAGGGGAAAATAGCTGCAAATATAAACATGGTGAGATACATCTTGAGCTGGAACAAACCTGCTTTTCTGACAGCTTGACAGTCACCTGAGGGTGAAACAGATTCCAAAACCACTGTCCAACTGGCCCCACATTGTCTCCAGTTGTCTGATGTGCATAAACACACAGGCACACACACCCCGACATGAACAGTCACATCCACACCCCGCGCAGCTGTCCGCAGAGGGGCCAACATAGGAAGAGAGGCCGTCTCAGGCTGGGCAGCTGTACGGTCAAGCAGAAATATCTGGATGTTTCCCCTCCAGCAAACTGCTAGTATCAGTGGTGATAGACAGACAGTCTGACAGTCGGGTTCTTCCCTCTCCCACACAGACATGCACACACACAAAGGTGTAGTGACTTACACAGAGATGGACAAACAAGATTGACAAAGAGACACGTTCTTCACAGTTAAACAGAAACCGGTTTTAATTCAGTCTTCATTCATGTTTTCAATTCATATAATTTAACAGGAATTATGTCCCCATGGTTGTATTTCAGCTGTATTAATCTGGAACCTCATTGTATTCTTAATCAGTGGAAGAAGAGATGAAGTCATCTGAGCTAACGGATGAAATTACAATTAATAGGGTAAAGAGCAATTTCAACACAAACTCTGAGATCATGTGTTCAATATGTCCAACTTCATGCTCCTCTTCTTTTGTAGTTCTATTTATAAACCACAGAGGTCACTGTTGCTTTAGATACTGCCTAAACCGAGCAGGGCACAATGTAAACCCCATCTTTGTTCTGCCGCAAGTGTACAGTGTGTTTTGGGTTTTAGACTCTGGCTGCTGGGTACAGGAGAGACTCATAATTACTAAGGCAAAACAAGTAGACTACTCACTGTATCATCCTCAAACCTAACCCAAGTACTAAAAACTGAAACTGCAGTTTAACACTCCAGTAGAAACCTCAAGAAGATGCTGACCTTTCAAATCGCAAAACTAAACAGACTTTACAAAATCCTGAACTTCTGCAATAACAGCTGTAGAAGTTTTTCAGTAAAAAAAAAGAAAGGAAAAAACATATTTAGTGATTTGTAAGCCTCTTGATAACTTTTCATATTTTGTGATGGAACAATCATTCCTAGTTACTGTATTATCAAGAAGTGTTGACACAGACCAACAGAGTTTTGTATATTTGTGAAGATGATGGAAAACAATATACATTTTGTGGACAAATAAGTTTGCGAATACACATCAATACATATCAATGTTAAAGTTTAAAGCAGCGCTGGGGTATGGAACAATATCCCAGCTGAAACATCTCACAAGTTCATCATCTAAAAATGAAAAGAGGATGGTGCAGCAGCTAACTCTCAAAGAGATGGGTTTCCACTGAAGCTAACAGGCCCGCATGGAGAGGATTTACCAGAGAAGAAGCCAAAAGGCCCAATAAACTCTGGTTGAACTGCAGAAATTCATACCACAGGTAAAAAAAAGCTGTTGACAGGAAAGCCATAATAAGTACAACTTTGCAGATTGCCACAAACCAAGTGAGACAGAGTATACATACTTTGCAAAAATTTGAACAAAACGTAGATTTTCTTTTTTTCCACACACATGCAAACCCCTGTGTTTGGAACAAAACTAGCACTAAACATCCGCCTGAAAACACAATCCCTCTAGTGAAATACAAAAAGAACAGTGTCAGGCAGTGGCAAGGGTTTTCTTCAGCAAAGACAGGAAAGATGGTCAAGTTTAATGGGATGCTGAACTGAGCTACAAACAGGTCAACGCCTGAAGGAAAACAGCTTTAGGTTGGTCTAAAAGGTTTAGGTCAAGGTATAATAGTATGTTAGAATGGCACAAAATGAAGACCTAAAATAGATTTTAAAATTGGTCCACATATAAATTTTATGAACTTCAGCTATTTAGAGAAAAATCTGTCTCTTGATGCAGTATAAAGACTAATAAAAAAATCTACTTCAGGATGATAAAATACTTTTTTTTCTCTCTCTCTCTCTCATAAACTCAGCTGCTGGTTCATCTGTTACACTTACAGTCACACTGAAGCAACCAGACACTCAAGCTCACCTCTGTGGCTCCATGACTCTGCCATGGTGTGTAAAAGTATACAAAGTGTGCAAGTGTCCAACAGACATGCTAAGCAAGTTCAACACACCTCCTTACACGCTGACAACCATGCCCACATTTAACACATGAACTGCAAGTGCCAAATGTTCAGGCTCTGCTGGCTTGTTCTGGGGTTTTGCTCCTCCATACACACCTGTACACACACCCCCCCCCCCCCCCCATACACCCCTACACAGCTGTGTCATGGAAGATCCCACCAGAGACTCTGCAGCTTGGCATTTTGCCCATCAACATTCTATTTCTTTGCTCCCCCTCTTTTCCCGAAGTCTCATTTCCATCGCCTGAAAAACTCAAGAGGAGTCGCTTCCTGAACCTGTTCAAATAAATAAAGAAGCCTCCACGCCGCCATACAGTGGTTAATTATCTGTTTCGCAGAATTGCAGCCTGTCTTCACCTCACCTTCTGCCAACTTGTTCCTCTCTCGCTCCCGCAGACGCATGCACGAAAGGGAAGATTCAGAGTGATCTTGTTTAGTCAAAAATAACGAGTCAGAGTATTATAAAAGACTGTAATTAGCTCTTGCTGAACAGTTATGGGAAAGGGGGAGGAGGAGGCGCATGCCGTTCCCCTGACTTACCTTGTTTAAAAGTCCTCAGGGTGAGTTGGCACGTCAGTCAGGCTGCAATCCCTTACACCTAGTGGAGGGGTTTTAAGTCATTTTGGCATGTAATTATCAAAGGAACACTTTGTGATAGATAGCCAAGTCAATGACAGAGAGATCAAGAGAGCAGGTGGGAAAGAGAGAGTGAGACACCCAGTCTGAGCCTCGTCATAATTAGAAAGGCTCTTTCTGACTTTGATCCAAGGGCTAAAAACTTTCCTCAAAAAAACCTTTAAACTGTTGAAACGCGAGACATGAGAATAGCCAAGACATCCCTGCAAAGCTGTCAAACAAACAATTTTAATTAGGTGCCAAAGGGGGGAAAAAAACTGAACGTTGACCTTTGGTGAACAAATAATAGAACGCTGATGTCAAACTATCTGGAAAAAATGCGATTCTTTGTGATGTCAAGGTGCTCTTCATACAAATGCAAGCATTAATTTAAACATATCAGAGTTGCTGTCTACTAGCATATTTATCAGCTCAATCACAAGCAAGGAGTTGAAAAGAAAATGGGATCTTTGATCCAATAACTTAAGAACCTTTCTGTTTTAATTCAATAGTTATATCTGCTATATAAGCAAGATTCCCGGAAATGCCGTCTGAATTTGGTGTATCTACAGTACGTGTTTACCCCCTTGAAGTGATGTTAATGTGCAAATAATAATAGTTTGACAAAAAAAAAGTTATGTACTCACCCCAACAGAAAAACTGAACATTTCTGCTATAACAATTATTACCTACATCACTTCAGATTTAGAAAAAAACTTCCTGAAAAATTGAGATTTGCAGAAACTTTTAGTTTCTTTTAAAATCAAAACTGGTAACCTTTTTGTTTATGGCAGCTTTTGGTTAAAAAAAAATATTTTTTTTATTACTTTATTATTTATTACTTTTTTGACTGTGTCCTGACAACATAGTTTTCACAGATAATCTGTGAAAATATCAAAGCTCCATCAATCAAAACCAGAAAAGCCAGGAGGAATGCCTTTTCACTGTCAATTAAGCTAGTGTATGCACTACTTAGCCCCTTCCAGGCACAAACCATACAAGTCAAGATTGTTGGTTTGCTGCAGCTTTGCTAATAGGAGAGAAACATGCTGTTTGTCTGCCATCATCGGTGGCCACGCTTACTAACCTGTGCATTCACGATAAGCTCCGCTGTGTAAGAGGAGCTGTAGCGCAGCACATACACAAGTGTGATTGGCAGTGCTAAGAAATTCCTCCTAGCTGTGATTGGTTGTTTCTGACTGGACGGGGTCTTTCATTTGATGTTCGATGAAGCAATTTGAATTGCCTTGTGTATAAATGGCGTTGTAGAAATCAACTTCCCTTGATTTGCCTTACAGATTGTGTTGAGCACTGTGGCAAGAAACCATGGGCTCTAATCCCAGCTTGGGCCATCTGTGTTGTTTGGATGTTCTGTACACATTCTGCTTATGTCAAGAAGAGTCCAGAAGCATTTACATATTTTGTATTATTTTGTTTCTCAAAATTCCCTTCAGATTTAGAGATGTGAGGGTCTGCAGGCATAGATACTTGCTCCATGTTGCTTTGTGATGAACTCCTGACTTGTTCAGGGTGTACCAACACCATTTGGCTAATTAGGAGCAGGCTATAAGGACCAGCATTTTAAGTTTGTAAAGACTAAGGGGGGTTTAGAAAACAGACAGAGGATGATCAAAGACTTTATTAAAAATTGCTCACTCACACAAACTCTAACTGTAGTCCATCTGTTAATCTTACGTTACGCTGAAGCAATCAGACACACACATGCATGTCATATTCAAAGAGCTGTGTGTATTTTTCTCTCCTGACCTCCTCCTTCATGTATTGGATGTGACGGACAGGTGTCCTCCTGCAGCTGCAGCTCATCAAGACCAATCAGGAGGAGCTTAAAGAAGAATAGATCCCCTGATGCAGAAGTCGGATTGTTTTGCTCACCACCAGGGTACCTCTTGCGTTGGTTCATTCCTTAAGTTCTGGTGTTGATTGGCATTGCTCTCCTTTTGCACAGGAACCGCTCCTGCATTCCTACAGTCCAGCACTGTGCTTCCTCATTCCCATGATCCTCTCAAGAATATCGTCACTGCTCCTCTGACTGCCCTTCTGTGATCAGCTGTTTGAATCTTAACACTCCCTTACCTGTCGACCTTCCAACATCCCCACTTCCTTAAACATGTCCTCTGGAAGAAAAGAAATCAAAGGTAAACATTATTTAGCCACCTTTCATAAACACCTGTCCACTTCAAACCATTATGATCGACGCTTCCCGACTTTCCGCACTGAAATTATTTTTGTCAGTTTTGATCCTACATAAAATATTCTTATCTTCTTTAAGAGCAAACTAGTTTACATTGTCAGTGTGAATGTTCTTCTTAAAAAGTGTGAAAAATGAGCTGAAAATACTGAGCAAATCAGCTTTGGCTCTACAACAACTGATGGTTGGTTTGGTAATGTAAAACATCTGTCATCTCTGTGACATTTTAATATTTATCTGACATCAATTTATGACAAATCTCTTCTACTTTGTCACTTTTCACGTTGAATTAATGTTTGTTTCTGAGATCAAATATCTACAATAACAGTCAGTAAAAGTCAGCTTCTGCTTTATTGTATTACCATATATACATGTCCTCTCATAGTCATTGAACTGTTGCCATGCGGCAGGAATAGGTTGAATGATTCAACTCTGAGGAGGTAGCCAAATCTGTTCTGTACATATGCATGGCATCCTTGTTTAGAGGGTGAGCAAATATGTGTGACGCTGGTGCAAACACAGACCTGTGCTACTTTTTAAGCTTATCTGCAGTATTTGAAGTAAGCAGTGACATAGAAATCCAAATTATATACAATTTTTTTTACTGTTTTTGTTCTTTAGTCTCACCTAGATGGTTCAGATTTCCATTCGAGTATTGATGTCAGAGAAAGAGAACCTGAGTAAGTACTATATAGAGTTTGAAAATAATCATTTCATAAATTAAGGAAAAAATTGCTATCAGATCAACCTAGCCAAACCTTTTCTGTCTGTCTGAATTAACTGAATTATTGATATTTGTAAAGTCATGCCAAAGGATTTAGATCAAGTTTATATCTGGGACTCTGTCTTTGTTTCTTTTTTAGCTACTTGGGGGTTAACTTGCTAGTGTGCTTTGGATCATAGACATGTGGCTTGCCCCTTCTTGAGCTGACATTCAAAAACAAATGGTGGGATATTCCTTTCTCTTTCTTAATTAATAAAAAAAAAGGATGCATATTATCATACGACTACCACCATGTCTGATGTTCTTTTTCTGAAATTGTTTGGTAGTTTTACACCAAACTACGAAACTAATTGTTCACAAGCCGTGACAAAAGTTCCACTTTTTTCTTGAAAGCTCACAGAATATTTTTTTCTAATGTTTTCTTGTTTGTTTTTTATTTATCTTGGGACTCTCATTTTTTTGCCCAGTTTCTTTCCTATTGCAGAACTGGGGACACTGTAAGTAAGATCAATAGTTTTATTTGTTGCTTGTTCTTTAATGACCTCAAGGATAATTTGCTGATGCACTTATATGCTCTGTAATGTTGAAAGGCCAGCGGTTCACTAATGTTGGATGTTTTCTTTATTTGTGAATAATGGGCTAGTGAATAGTATTAATAACGGTTTGCCTTAGAAAGGACTTTGTAACTCTCTTTGGAGTGGTATCAAAAATAACTTTTTTTTTCACAAAATTAAACCAGTGGTTAATCACACTTGATTCATAAATTAACAAATTTGTCAATTATATTTTTATGGAAACATGTGTGGCTAGGATTTTTTTTTTCTTCATGATTTAAAATCATAATTTTTAATCATGAAGAGATCTTTTTTATTATTATTATCTAATGTGATGGTATACATCTGTTCAAAGATTTGTATCTGTAAATTTGTTCTCTTCCTTTTATTTTTCCTTTCCTTTTTCTAGATCTCCTTTCAATCCCCAAAGCTTTTTAATATAAATCTTCAAATCCTGTTCAAAGGATACAAAAGTTTAACGTCAGGATTTATTTAGACTTAAGTACAGCAAGGACATTTCTGAGAGCATTCCTTTAACAATGCAGGAGAAATGCCAGGCCACACAGACAATGCAATACATTACCGACTCAGTGAAAGACGTGCCATGGGACAAACACTTTCCACATTTTTTTTTCCCCCTTTATCCTAGTCATATTTATTTTATTAGGTGTATTCTCCATAGGCTTCACGGTGGAAGGATAGCCATGCGCTCAGACACTCGATCACATACACCCATGCACACACATATGCGACAGGACCCCAGATCTTCACTGGTGCATGTAGTGTTTTTTTTTTCCTTCTCTCTTTTTCCTTCTTCCAAGAAAGGAAGATGCTGCCACCGACAGCCACACATAATTAGTATTGAGGAAGACACAAAAGAGTTGCACCTAATGACTACAAACATCTAGGTGGTTGACTTTTTGTGTATGTAATTGAAGGGGGTTACAAATCAATAGCATTCAATGAAAACTAATTGCAAGGGGGGAGATGTCTATTAGTACAGGCTGCAGTAAACCACTGTGATTCTGCAGTTAGTTAGAAAAACGCTCTGAGCGCAAATTTGTGTGAAACTGTGCGTGAAAAGTGGCTGAATAAAATACCCATAATTCTTCTATTATTTAGTAACTTTCAGGCAACATGGAGTGACGGGAAATAGATGGTAATGTAACGGAAAGAGAGGCATTGTATAGTTGGTACGACGGACGATGCAGAGGAATAAAACTGAGTGTTTTTTGTGGATTTAAGGCCATAATTTTATTTGCAATAAGTAAATGGACAAAAAATAATGAATTTTAGAGAAGGGTCATAAGTGGACATTATGAATTGTATTTTATTCATGTATATTGGGATGCTTTTGAGTTTGTTTTAAAACTAAAAAGGTTTGAATTCATTTTCAAAACTTCTTTTCTGGGTTATACGTGGAAAGGTTTCTGACCTACAAACTCCTAAATGTCCTGTCAAAACATCCCACATTTACTGAAGTGATTATTCCTATGCAGACTGAATAAACAGGATATTGATGGCGCCACAATTAAACACTCAGGAGCATCAGCAGGATAGATAGTAGCTGCAGACATCTGCCAAGTTCACAGTGTGGCATGTTTACTCTCAGATTGAGTCTGAAGCCTGGAGTAACAAAGGGCAACTGCTGACAGTCAAATTAACATTAGTCTTTCATGGAATGAGATTTGTAGTAGCCCTGTCAGACATGTGTATGCATTTTTCTTACCACACAGTAGTTTATTAAAATATATATTTTTTCAGTTTTGCCTGATGTCCTGAGTGGGGTTTTTTTCTCTCTTTTTTGCACTACAAACATCACCTGTGGTCTTGTAACCTCTTATGCATCCACACACAGAGATTACAGAGAGGCTACGGCAAAACAACCGCAGCCAGCTCACGTCGATGCACACACACAGTGTCAGTTGGCTGTGGTCGCTGGCAGTGGCCTCGCCATAATCTCCCTCTAATTATATACACAGTCAGGCTTACTGTTTCAAAGCACAGACCTGAGAAAATACAAGCTGCTAATCTTATTTGCACACAACAACAATAACCTGCTGGGCAAGAGTCATTATAAATTCTCATGTGACATTTCCCAGACTCTCATTTTGACTCTGGTACGGGATAAAAAGTGACGTCGCTTAATGTTGCAGCTAAATTTTGCTTCGTTCACATGCAACCTTCCAAGAAGTAGCCATGGCCTTGTTTTCATGGGTATTTCAGGTCAGCCAGTTGTAGCCCAACTATACCGCTGTAATGTAGGTAAGGGCTCCTGAGTTTGTTAAACTTGTGAACTCACAAATAATAACTTTAATACACTCTCGTGTTTAAACCTATGCTGAGTTTCACTCACCTTAGAGAAATATTACACCAGTACTTTCCTATTCTGCAAAAAACACACCTTTATGAGACTGGAACATAATAGTAAAATCACAAAATGCAAAATACTTCAGTCTTTTATGTAGCTAATGTGGGCCCACACTTAAATGTTCACCCAAGCTGGCAATAATGAACTAAAATGTAGTCCCAAACAAACCCCCGATGCGGTGAAGAAGCATGTTGCACCTCACTCCAAGGGAAAATCTTTATCCTGAGTCACAGCTGGCCAGATGGTTTCAGCTCCTCCTCCAGTCCGGTCCACCGGATTTGGGAAAGCAGCAGGAAAAGCAGTGTCCTCCAGCAAACAGGAACGCCCCCACAAAGTTTTCTGGTAGCCGAGTTACCTCACAGTACTAATAGGCACAATACCGATGATTTTCACCCTACTGTACAATGAATTTCGATTTAAATTTTTCACAGTAGCTATAATAAGAGTGTGAAGTTGACATCTATAAATAGGCTGTCGAGTTGAGAGCTTAAATACCTACTAAACACGCTTAACAACTTCACCACGTTTTTCCAGCGCGGTTCATCTTTCGGTTTTTTCATTCCTTTTCTTTCTCTGCTACGTCACTTCCTGTCTCTCCACTCTATGTCGCTGGGCGCCATGTTTTGAGGCTAAAACAAAATTTTTCCGGTGTTTTTATCGTGTTACCGCTGTATCCTCCTCTTCCATAATGCTTTAAAGCAGTTTGAAACAATGTGGGCTACATCGCGAAAAGCTTCTCCCTGAAGCCAAGCAACGCTACATGAAAAAAATACCTAATAACGGACATATCGATCCGTCTGAGATAAAAAGTGGGAACAGAAACCCCGATCATTTACCTCATTTGACATTCCTAGACACATTTGCAAACCTGTTCAGTGGTGTCAGTGCTTACGAATCAGTTCAAGAATTATAAGTCAGTCGAGGCACATGTCCAGTTAGGAATGGCTGGGTTCATGATTTGGACATTTTTACCCCCCCAACCCTCCGCCCCCGGATTACGAATACGTTGTGGTTCGAACAAAGGTAAGCTCTGAGCTGCTTCATTTTATATACGTTCATAATGTACATTATTTTACAATCAATCACAATGTTACGGAGCCCCTAAGGGAACATGGATTGAGAGAAAAAAAGAAATCCCGGCTTATTTTCTCAAGATCCCGACTTAGTTTGAAGAGATACCGTGAAATTAAAGAAAAAGCCGGGATCTGGAGAAAATAAGCTGGGATCTCTTTATTTTTCTCTCCATATCCCCTTAAGGCTTAAGGGTTCCGTATAAACTGAACGTGAGTACACCCGGCAAAATCATAGCAAAAAATTACACATAACAGCAACAAAGCGAATTTAGACACTCACCAGAATGGAAATATCTGGAGCAAAGTGTTAGGTATCTGGGGATGTTGGAGAATGTAACGTCAGGACGCCTCACCGCTGATACCCAGGCCATTTGTCTCCTTTACGTTACCTCCAATACCTTAGCTCTGATAGGTTAGCCCCCTGGCGTTGTTTCCAGGCAAGACAACAGTGAAATCAAAGTCCTTTTTCCGTCTTTTTACCGTTGTGGTCGTGTGACCGGACATTGCATCCAGTAACACAGCAAGTCCGTACCATTTCAAAATTATTTTTAAGTAACCGAGATTCAAAATATCTGAGACAGTCGCTTTCGCCCGGTTATGTTTATGTTTATAGCCTCACAAAATGGCCCTGATATCCCTCTGTCTACAAGAGTGACGTCACGTTCCAAAGCTCTATCCGCTCTTGACCCTCAGCCAACCACGGACCAGTAAAATTGCTGCGCTCTACACCACTACCTCTTACAAACATGAGCCCTTCAAAATAAAATATGGTAAAGATTACTTTCTATAAAACGGTTTTAACTACATATTTCCAAATTCTTTTAACTTATCATATCATATTTAAATTATTTCACCTTCCATGAACTTAATACAAAATACTTTTATTTTAGACTGGGTTACACAGTGTTTGTTTTGACTTACGGTAGAGGGATACAATTAAAACCAAATATGTGTTAGACTGACACCTAGCATTCTTTTCCCATTGTCTGACAGATCAGACTGAACATTTCCCATTTCATTTTCTCCTCTTTTTCTTCCACATACCATGTTTTCCTCATTGTGTCATTTTGTGAAGTTGACCAGTCCATCCTGCTGCAAATCCCCCACACAACAACATGGTCCCACTCCCCAGCCTTCCCAGCTGGGATGGAGTTCTGAGTCTCGCAAACCTGCAGGTTCCCCATTTTTCCTCCTAATGAAATAGTCGAGGTTATGGCCAAACGCTTCAATTTTAGTGCCAATAGTTGTCTCAAGAAATCCGATTGTGTGTCTGCTACCTGTAATCTGGCTTTTTTTAATCATGATCTTGGAGTAATGGTTTCTTCCTTGTTGAGTAGCCTTCAGCACAGAACTTGTTTCACTAAGGATAATAATATTAACAATCCTACCAGCTTCATTCAGTATCTTCATAAAGGTGTCTTTCATTTTGTTCTGGGGATGATAAATATATTTTGCACCAAAGCACGTTTAACACTGAAACAGATTTGGGTCGACTTCCTGAAAAGCATAACAGCTGGCCATTCCCTTTTTGTTTTAAATTGTGCATATTAGTTTGAACTGATGAACATGGCACCTTCAGATAAGGTTCAGGGAAGTTGTAGGCAATGATGAACCAGATCTGTGAAGGTCCACAATTTTTTTATTCATGTCTTTCCCGACTTCTGTTTATTTTTTCATGATGTCAAAAAGCATTGTGTTTGAAGTATGGCCGCAAAATGCATTTCTAGGTGCATGAATTGACCATGTCACTGTCATCTGGGATTTCCCACCTTGTTTATGAGGGAGAGAGAGACAAATAAAAGTAAAATATCCAAATCAGATTTTGATTATCGTAATTTTTGCAAGAAGAAAAACATATCCTACATATTTCCTTAAGGCTTTCCCATCTTTATTGAAGGCCTTCATGTGTCCACTTCTACAAAGTTAGCTAAAATACTAGACATAAATTTTGAAGTAAACTGCTCAGATCCCACATTGACTAGATTCTGCATTTAGTTGATTTGTTATGCTATGTTGGAATAGTGAACTGTTGATTCAACCACTGAGTTCACCTTTTATCTATTGCAAACTAGACTTATATTGGAGGAACACTTGAGGTTCCTTTCTTGACAGTGGCAGTTAAGTAATGCGTTGGTGACAATATTTCCATTTTGAGCACACTATATGAAGAACTGCAGAGTCTTTGTTTCCACATGAATGCCCAATGGTAGAATATATTCATTCTCCAAAGGAGGTGCAATGCAGACGGGGTGTCACACAGAATCTACACACACACACACAGACACGCAAACGCACACACACTATGTAAATAATGCATGTGTCTTAAAGGGTTTCAACCCACTGCAACTGGCCCACTTCAATTAGAGTGCTTTGCACCCATCTTCACTCTCTTTCTCATGTCTGCTTCTTCAATGTATCCTACATTTTTAATCTTTTTTTTTTTAGTTTATATGGTAAATTTAAATGACAATACAAGTCATTTTCTGTACAAGCCTTGCATTGTGCAATTCATATCAATTTTATTACAGAACAGTCAGATTCAGTTATCACTTCTTTCTCCTCAATTTTTTTATTATTGAATTTGTTATATAGAAGGTATAGAAACTCAATAAAAGTACAACTGGGTTATGAAAGAGGAGTATGTACATATAACATGGAATTTCACATAAACATAAAACTTTCTTGATTCTTTATTAAAACATTTGAGTGTCTATGCACTAATTTAGCTTTGTATGAAATAGAGAAAATTCATTATAAATCCAAACTTTGCCACTAAATCCCAACTTTCAAAAATGTTTTTTTTTGTTTATATGAATATCCACTGAGAGGAAAAAAGTCACATTTAACATCTTTAATATATAGGGAATTTCAATCCCTATAGGGATTCAACTCAACAGGTTTTTAAAATTGTTTTTAAATTTTTGCTTGCACCATTTACAAATGCATACAATAAATTAGAATATTACTGAACTTTCATAAAACACAATTTTTATTTCTTTTAATGTTATTGATTTTCTGTTTGCTGCGATGAAAATGATATGTAAAAGTAGAATATTACATAAGACTGTGGAAAAAAAAGTTTTTTTTACTTCTGAAGTGTTGACTTAATAAATTGTATATTTAAAGGTGCTTAAAGTTTCTACAGCCCAACTTGACGATGGGAGTAGCGTCTGGGAAGACAGTTCTCCATTGCTCTGTCTCTCTCGTGACTCATTTTAAGAGTATACATTATCCTGAGATATTTCCGTAGTTATGATGTGATAGGCTTAGGCTGCTGGAGGACAAACTGACCACTTTTCCTCACTCTGATGCTTTATTCTTCTGCTACTCTCCAGGTTGCAACATTTGCTGTTATTTCAACTGTTAACTTTATGTTCTCTCATTATTATTTCCTCTCCATAGAAGCTACATCTGGTGCTTTGTCCCCTCCTGTGGTCCCCTCCTGGAGGGAGGCATCAGTTGAGATATTGCTGCCAACAAATCAACGTTCTCTTTCTTCTTTTAACTTTATATTTGCTTTTTAAAGTCTTATTTTTCCTGGCTCGAGGCCTTTATTTGACAGTGGTCAGACAGTAAAGCCAGTTGTGAGGGAGGTGGAAGACAAGCAGCAAAAGTCAATGAGATGGGACTCAAGTTGTGAAGGCTGTGTCGAGGACGAGTGCCTCTATATATGGGTTGCATGCTTTATTCCTGCGCCACACCCAGCGTTGTACTTTTAACTAACATATAAAGTACTCCTTTATTACCTATTCTGTTTCTTTTTTGTGTTATTTTTTGCTGCAGGTTTCTTCCTGCAGCTCTCCACTTTCGCTATATAAATGCTCAGTATAAGGGATTGCTTTAAAGTCAACAACACATCGCAAGCATTTGTCTACTGTCGCTAAATGCCAAGAAACCCAGCATACTCAATGCTGCATTGAGCAGGTGGGGGTGTGTGTGTGTGTGTTTGCGTGCACATGCAAACTTTACTCTAATTTGAATAATGAACAAAATTGTATGCATTGTTTGGTAATTAAGATCTGGTGGTGGGCTCATTTCTGAAAATTCATCAAGACAGGAGCTATTTTTTATTTTTTTGCACTTTGCTAACTTTAGAAACATTTAGCACATGTAGTTTCTCCTAAGTAAACTTTTCCAGATAGATTCTGGAAATACAATTTCCAACTGAAAGTTTAATGTTTTGTAAAAACTTTCAGCTGAATAAAGTTTAACATCTGTGTTGACGTTTTTGATTGTAAACTGTTAATTCAAGTAGTTAATCGTTAACATTCATGCTCTTATTTTGAAGTGGGTGAAGACAGTTTGCACAGATTACTTCACTCCTTTTTAACTCAAACTCTTTTTTTTTTACTTTATTTGAAACAGACAGGAACAAAGTAAGATATGGACATTAAAGAACACGACGTACAATATTTAATGGTATCATAGGCTATGCAAATTATGTCAAAGTAATAGGCATTAGATATAATTAGAATAGAAGCTAACATGTTAGCATTAGCTTCTGCACATATGTTATTGGTGTAATGCTTTAGTGGAACTAATGTTAATGATTAATACTTTTGGGGAAAGCACAACTAACCTTTTTAGCTAGGTGTATATTTCACTTCTAGTATTACTTGGAAATCATCTCTGATTTTGAATTTGAATTACCGTACTTTTTGTAAAGTGCCTCGAGGTGTCATTTAATGTGAATTGGTGCTATATAAATAAGCTTAATTGAAATTTAATTAAATTCAAAATGCACTTTTAATCTGGCAAACGAGCTTCACTGGAACACAAATTATATAAATATTTTTAATCTGTTTGTAAAAATCTAACAGTAATCACATTTTATTATAGTAAGTAATAGTACTGGGTGTACTATTACTTTAAAGGTTCCTCTGCTACCTCTGTTTATCTGCTTTCTGGTTTCCCAACAATCCATAATATTGATGTTTTAGTAGAATTCAGCTTTAAGCTGGTGATCGTTTTGATTTCAGTGTTAGCCTTCTACTGATCTAGAAATTTGAAGTAAGGCCTTCTGTGACCCCAAGTTCTTAAGTTGCCTCCCCTTCAGTGACTTTCTTCCGTTTTACCAATTTACTTCCACTCACTATAAGAGAAGGACTTGGCCCAGTCTCGTCTTCTGAAAACACATCTAATTACCCCAATGCCAAGCTATTCTCATCCATCACATAATCTTTTGGAGACAAGGTATTAGCACTCCCCGTCCCGTCAGCCAATTACCTTGTGCCTTCTGCTCGAGTCACCTGCATTGCAAATGTGACCTTTACTTAGAGGGCTGATTGCATGTTTCCTTGAGTGTGTAAGAGATTACAGGGTTTGCAAGTGTGTGTGCATGCAATCAACAAAGAAGTGTGTTGGGAAATTGAAACTATATCACGGCATGCTTTTTCAGATGCATGAACAAAAGCAGTCCATATGTATGCAGGGAACATGCAGGGCCATAGGAGTTTCAGATTGAGACCAACGTTTAGTGTATGTTCTATTTGTCTTTATGTTTACTTAAGAAATGGAAGTCTACTGTGTGTGTGGGTGGGTGTGTGTGTGCATGCGTGCGCACACGCAAATGGGCTAGGGGTGGTGAGGAAGCCCTCTGAGACGCCCCACTGACCCCCTCTTACCTCCTCTCATGTGATAGGCCGTCGTGAATGTTAATGTCCTGTGATGGCTGTGGAGCAAATAAGTGTTTCTGACACAGTACAGGCTCCCATTACAGGACCGGGCCAAATGGGCTCGCCAGTGCCTTAATGAGCAGGGAGATCAGTCAGCCGCAGCCACTGTACTAGTCCTGCACACTGCTTATGCAGGGATGGACCTCAGCGCCATTGACCAGAGGGGAGATAGGAAACTGTCTTCTGATGTCTGTAGAAAACACCTTTACTCTTGTTTTTTTATTCTTTGAGATGAATTACTCACCTGGAAGTTCTGAAAGTTTGAAGATCTTATAAAACTGTGTGAAAACAAAGCCCAGCTCTTTGTACTTCTTGTCTCCAGTGATGAAAATGATTTGAATCCTACCACTTTAGAACTGCCTATCTTTATAAAATGTCCATAATATTCATACAGTCACACTAATAAAACTCAAGTGTTTATGATACTAACCTCTGAAGTGTCATTATATTTGTCCACCACATCTTTGTCTCAACCACTTATTAATTTAATAAAACGATTCCACTTGAATGCAAATCCCTTTTTGATAAAATAGTTTGTTTCTTTCAGTTAGGCAGACAAATATTTCTTGGAGTTTGCATAGAAAGTTATTTCAGTTGGAAAACAAATGTGTCAAACGTCTGCTCACAGATTCATCAGCGTCTTCATCACATCAGGAAGCTTCAACTGTTTGGTGTCTCCAATGACATCTTGTTAATTTTTCACAAAGATTTCTTCAAAAACGTGTAACAAGCTGATTTGAATATCTAACAGTTAAGCCCAAATTTGGTGCAATTAGAGCATACGGGTCTAAAAACGTATGATTGTCACATTTTTCTATGTGTAAATAATAATAGTAATACTAATAATAATACAGCATGAATCATTTCCGTTCTACTTCAGTGTTTGCAGAAGTCAGCAGTTCCTCATAGAAAACTTTTATTTAAGTTGGATATACCTGCATTTTTGGGTTGGAGTGAATTTAAAGTTAGAAAATATCACCTGTCAAGTAGGTCACAAAAGCAGAAATTGGGAAATCTTGTAAAATGCTTTGCTGAAAGCCAAACTAAGAGACTTGACCACTGTGAAATCCCAGTTAACCCTGCAGCCAGTGGATCTTATAAACTCGGTTGCAGCCGGCCCAGCACAGTTACAAGCTTGTGAACAAAGACACTGTCTTGCTCTTCTCCCTATGGATTGTCAGGAGAAAGTACAGATTCAGGTTGTTATTTCGGAGAAAGACGGAAAACACATCGCTTGGCTGACTCATCATAATTTGATTCGAGAATGTAAAGTCCCACTTCTTACTCCGAAGTAGAGCTTGGCGGGAGAAGAAAAGATAAAAAAAAGAGAGAGAGAAAGAGGGATGAAGTAAAGACAGAGCAGCTAGGAAGCAGACTTGGCTTGATTGAGACGCATGGCAGGCGGAGAATCATACAGCGAGTCAGACCACACACTCACAGTTGGCCGGGCTGTCTTTCAAAACTCTCCAAATAGTCTAAAATGGACCTGTTGGAGTTACTGAGTCGTCACACAACATGTTGTAGCCCAGGAGCAATGGGCCTGCAAAGGTGTCTCTTTCTCTCGCTCTCAGCGGGACTTGTTAGAGGTGCTATTTTGGAGTCTTTCTGCTTTCATTTTCTTTGCTGCAAAACACTGGAAATGTTCCACAAATGTTTTAAAATTCAAGGATTCCGGTTAAATCCAACAAAGAAAGCTGAATGTGAATTAACACCTTTTAATGCCGTACAGATTGCTACCACCGATATGCACAGCAGGTCCGGTTTGATATCCAGGTCTGTCATAAGTATTCACTGAAACAACCTTTTCAGAATTTCTTAGGAACGACAAAGGATTTAAAAATAAAATGAGGGAAGAGAGAAGATGTAAGAAATACATATTAGGAATCTGCTTCTACATCTGCACAAAGAGCGAGATAAAACACCAAACCGGAGAGCTGAGAAACCAGTGACAAACAACAAATGTATTTAATGCATTTATTGATGCAAAATGGAGGTCAGATTTATATTTGGACACATAAAGCGTCTATAAAGTACTCCATGGGTGTTGTCAAATAAAATTAATAAGGTGTATGATTTAGAAAAATGCAAAAGCACAATGTTAATAGTGAATGGGTTATACAATTTTAACAAAAATGGTTACACTTGTTTATGCTTAAGGTTATTGTTCAGTTTAAAAAAATTTTATATACATATATAAAAAACTATTAAAAACATCTACAATTCAAACAAAATAAAATGAGTCTGAACTTTGATACACAGAAGCAATAAAATATTTAAACTTTTTATTAGCTGTGCACACTGTTTATATTGACTGAAAAACAGCTAAACCATATATGTTCTAAAAATTGTATTTTATGCCATTATGTTTATTTATGTTCAAATATAAGTTTACTTATATAAAAAAGAAGTGCATCCCAGTATTTACAGGGTTACACATTCACTTCAAACTTTGAAAATTGTTTTTTGATTCCCCAACAAACCTGAGGGCCTTATTTGTATGATTCGTTGAACCTCCTAAACACAGTGGAAAATGAAAACAAAGGTCAGTGTTAAGTCTCCCTGGCTTTTGTTCTTTAAAACAACAATACTGTATTGATCTGTCCTGAATGATAAACACAAATGTCTTGGTAAAACACAGTCTCTTTTGACCTTTAGCAATTACTTTTACATGGCTTTAGTGTTTCTCCGTAGAGGGGGAAAAAATACCCGACTTACTTTCTTCTCTGATTGTTTTTGAGGTTACATGACAACATCCAGGTTCAATTTTACAAACTTTGGTTTTATTTAACAGAATCCGCTATTTCCCTGTAAAAGGACAGTGAGAGCAAGGCATGATGTTGCCTATTATTCAACAAGAGCTCAAATATAACAGTGCTTACAAAATTATTTCAACCATATTCTTGAGCCTTCATGTATTTATATACATGCACATGGCTGTGGCTGTAGTCTTGTGTGTTGGAAAGTATGTTTTACTAAATTAGGCTGAAAATTAAAAAAAGAAGAAAAAAAGGTTTAGTCTAATTTTAAACAGACAGTTGGGGGGATTGAGCTGCCTAGGTTATCTGGTGAGGGGCTTAACCAAGTGTCAAAGTTGAAATGTGTCATCATGACCCGTGATTACATCCTCTTGACCCTTCCAACGAGCTCAAAAACAGCTGCAGATTGCAATGCCAGACTTTATTTAGAGAGCTGGAACTGTTGGTCAGCACATTAAGATAACCAAGTCTGCCTACAAAAAATAGCAAAAAGCAATGCATTTGCAAATCATTGTTTTTGTTTTTGTTTTTTTTTACTCTCAACATTTGTGATTCAGAGTTTGGAAAAGGATCAAGGGTTTTTCTGATCAGCTCAAGATGATGGGGATGATGAAAAGCAACTGCACCTCAGACTGACACTTCTTGACCTGCGGAAAGACTGCAGGGAGGTGATGGCAGCAGGGGGCTGATAAAGGCCAGTCGCAAGGGGCTGAAGGTGCATCCTGGACATGTTCCTTTGGCAGCAGGGCTCTGGCCACAAAATGCAAGCGATCACACACAAACACCAGTCCACACAAGCACACAGACGCTATCTCCAAAGAGTGGAGGAAGGATAACAGGAGGCACTTCAGATCTTAAAGCAGTGGGATAAAATGTCCACACCTCAGTGTGGAGGCAGAACGACGACAGCAGCTAAATCTGCTATTCACCACGAAGCCGAATGTCGTGGGAATGGTGAGTGATTTCAAGCACAAATGACCCAAAACAAAGTCCTCTCTAAAGATAAGTGTTTTATTTAATTTGCAGAAACAACCAGATCTTGGCTTCATACGATTTGATTATTGATCTATTGAGCCAACATTGAGTAAATATTTTGTAGAAAACATTTTTTGCAGCAATTTCAGGTGGAGTTTTCTGTGGTATGTTTCTCTAGACTTTTGCCAATCCTTTAAGCTGAAGTATAAGCTAGAAGTTTCCATGGATATCTCGGCTGATTCTCTAATGTTTTGGTAAGTGGGAAGTTGTGCCAAACTCTTTCAATTTTTCAACGATGGGTTAAACTACACTTTGCAAGATGTACAAAGAATGCTAATATACATTAACGCTGCCTTTCTGAACCCTGGCCTCATGATGCTGTTTGTCTGACAGGATGGCAGTGTTGATATTCATATTCAAATTATATAAATGTGGTCTATGTTTATGAACACAGTGATGTCTGACAGCAAGTGATTGCAGTAAATCTTATTTAGCGACAGTGATTGGGTAGCTTATTCAGACATTTATATGTAAAAATAATGTTACTTATGTATTATTTCCTGCAGACTTACCAGTTATATGCTACATTTCATTGGTTGATTACATAGAATCCAAATGAAATGAAATTAAGTTTAGTGTTATTGTTATGAAACATCTTAGAAAGTGGGGCAAATACTTAACATGGCATACGAAAACAATGAATCCTCTTCATTTTTATTGGGAAAAGCTTTCATGCCATTGATTCTAAAAGGGCCCATGAGAATATTAATTTATTTTTGTGTGTGTGTGTCTCCTTGTCTTGGTGTGCAATTTTTACACACTGCCTTTTGTGTGTGATCATGCTTTACACCATTTCATTTAAGGCTTGATCACATTAGCGCTATTCTCACTATATTAATGTTAGCCGGATAGATTAAATATTCAATTAGGGCCTCACGCATACAACTGTGACATCGCATTTTACGGGGCGGCTACTCTCTGCGTGCGTGTGCACGGGAGGCAGAGAGAGTTCAAGTGTGTGTCTGTTGATGTGTAATGATGTGTAAATATATTTATGGCTCAGGGTCACAGAGGTATTAACCTGACCCAGGCTGCCTTTCCCTCAGGGGCAAAACACCACACTGGTGATTGTTTGATCGTTTGTGGGCCTTTAATAAACAAACCAAAATGTTTGCAGGGAAAATTATTTAAGAAATATTAGAAACAGATCATGTTGCTTTTATGATATTAAGTTTTTAAAATGGGAACAGTCCATGTTTTTTGGGGGATTTTTTCCTATAGAAGTGAAATCAAGTTTACAATCATACGATTCTTCCGTTTCAGGAGGACTGATGCGCTTAGATCGGTGTTGGTTTTACCAAGTTGGCCTGGCCCATCAGCTAAATGTCCCATCACCCTGGCATGTGCCAAAGGCCTACATCTTATTCAAGTTTAAAACCTCTAATTGGTAACGTTTAAAAGGCGTTTAAGAGTGCCCTTTCCTCTCCCTTTTCTCATTTCCCATTTAATGTGTTGTGTCAAAGTCTATTACCTCAGTTGGACGTTTCTGTCCCTTAAGTTGAAAAAAGAAAAAAGGAGGGGCTGAGGGTGTAGAGAGTGAGAGGTAAGATAGGGTGGATGGGGGGGAGGAGAACTGGGAGAAAAAAAAAGAGAAGCCATCAGCTGAGGTTTGCCAGGTCGATAAAGCTTTTAGATTTGGAGATGTTTTCAGGGGGAGCCCATTTCCTGCGGCTAAGAGTTGTTAATGGAGCTTAAGGAATTATCTTATGACTCTCGGTTCGAGAGCAGTTTATTTCTAACCTGGGCCGCCTGCTCCCTGTGTCAGAGTGGCGGAATATGCTGCTGTCAAAGCGGCTTAATGAAAAGTAACGCGTCACTGATTGCAGTTTTATTTGGCCTCTATGTAAAAAGCTCCTGTTAATTTACCATCACGCTCCCTCTGTGCGTTCGTATTTGCCACGGCTGACTGATTTGGTTATACCAGCCTTGCCTTTCTGCACACAGGATTTGCCCCTTCCTCTCCCTCCTCTTGCGTTTCCTTATTTCTCTGGTTGGAAAGGCCGTTTTGTTTCAAGGCCTAATCTTCATGCTAAATTTATTAGAAGGTGAGGCGGTCTGAGGTTTATTCTTTGCTAATTTCCATCATGAGCGACTTTATGTGCAAGATAGATAGGGTTAAGTGAAAAGAGAGAGAGAGAAAAAATCCTAATAAAGGCTCTTATGTATAGATGTTTATTTCACCCAAAAAAAGCAGATCTCAGTTGTTGGCTCTTTTCCTATTAAAATTCATCAAAAGCCCTCCTCCTCTTTCTCTCACAGGACAGACAGAGTCCCCCGAGAGCTCCACTTTCGCCATTACTGTCAAGTACCCTTGACTCCTTTTCTTTTTGCCCTTTTATCTACAACAACTAATTTGAGTTCCTGTGCCCTTTTCACTTTTAGACGACGTGAGAGCCTCTCACATAAAAAAATCGAAAAAAAAAACCTTTTACACTTCTCAGAAGGGGAGTCAGCATCCAGTTTTCATTTTTATTTTATTTTTATTTTTACTTTTCTTTATGGGGTCCTTCCTCTTGAAAAATGGAAATGTGGACAGGGCAAAGGAAAACCTAAACACCTGCTTAAGGCTCCAAAACCAACAGGGAGGAATTACAACCGCTAACATTCTTGCATGAATCACATTAGCAAATTGATTTTTTTTTCTTTGTTTGATGTGGAAATGCTCCTGTTGTTTAAAATTTTCATATGAAAATCAGTGGGGTCAGTGAGGTGCAGCTCTAAGTATGACAGTGGCGGTTGTTGCACAAATGGTGCACTGGGTGAGATGCCTCTCAGGGAGCAATTCTTCTGATCGCCCACAAACGAGCAAAACACACAAAACGCGACTGATATTTTTAAATAAATGGTCTAAAGGTTAAGGTCTGACAGTCCACAAGGTCTCCCCCCCCCCAGGCCTTGTCGTCATGGGCCGGGAAAGAATCACAAAATTAGTTGTAGTTTGATGGATAAGATGTACATGCAAAAAAAAGTGGAGAGTGGTTGTAGTTGGAGAATATTCCAAATCAAACTGTGTTTGGGGCCCCATACAGGCTCTGCGGAACCTGAACAAAAATTCATCACTTCAAATGATTTCCTCTTCCATTTGAAGCTGCTACTAGAATATCTTACCCTTTTGACAGCGCCGGGGTGGATGATATGCTGAACTGTTTCGATAATATTATCAGAGAGGGAAGAGAGGTGAGGGAGGAAATCGATAGCTTGACATGAAATATGACTGCAAACATCCCAATTACAGGCTGTTTAGAGGGAATTAATGAGGCAGATCTTAGATACAGACATTGGCCTGTCTCGTGCTTTGAGCTGCTTTATTTACTAGCTGTCATTAAATAGAAATTGACGTTTTCCTTAAAAGTAAATGAGTAAATGAAAAGTGTCTGATTTGGAATGATTAGAAATTGAATGTCCTGTAAAATGTATTTTTAAGCGACCAGCAGTTGTTAGAAATGGTTTTCTATAGTGAGAGCGTCTTCAGCACCCTGGACAGCAACTCTCAGCATTAACCCGACATGACAAGCTCTTCTTCAGAAAGCGACTGCTTTTATTTTCAGTGAACAAAGTCGAAACGCTCTCATTCACTTCTTCAGAGTGCATATGTGAGACTTTTTTTTGTCTTCTTCTTTTTAATAGTGATTCTCATTTGCTGAGACTTAAATTAGGCTTAATTAATAACATTTGCATGCTCATAGTAAAATAAATCTTGAAAAAAAAATAATCGCAGGCCTACTCTTTTGTTTCCCCTTCTTGATGCAAACTGTTATTTATACATTTTATTATTATTATTTACTTCTGTGCGTGCGTTGGTTTAAATGAATCAAACTGATCCGGATCTTTTACGTCTGTACCAGTTTATGAATACAGGTAAAAATGATAAAACATAAAGGAATCGTGGAGACTTAACAGGCTTATCCACCATGTTTTTTTTTTTTTTTTTTTAGTCCCAAAAGAAGTCCTTATCTGTGAGTTAGTTACGTTAGGAGCAAAAAAGTTTGTTGATAGTTTTTGGGAAACTCATGGCACTGTCTTTGGGCGCGTCTTGGTGCTGCTGCAAGGCCGCCGCACTCCTCTCCGCCTCCAGCACGCTGCCTTTGGTGTTCGTGGTCCAGGAGACGTTCGTATTGGTCAGAGCCTGGCTCAAAGTGCTGTGCCTGAACAGGGGGTCGTGGAAAACCCCGTCCACCCAGTTCCTCAGCGTGGTGACCGGCGAGTCCTGCCGGTTGTCCAGGACGGTTACGGGGGAAGTGGCGGCGGGGGACTGGGTGAGGGAGGAGGGAGGCGCCTGGCACCTCAGCATGCAGGACGGATATTCAGTCTGGTTCAGGGACGTTGCTGTCTGTGCCAAAGACCAGATTCGAGGCTTGCCGTCTAATAATTGGTGACTCTGCTGCTGCTGCTGAGTGTAGCACGACTTAGCCTGCTGCTGCTGCTGCATGCTGTCCGGCTGGAAGTCCTCAGGACTGGTTTTGATGCAGGTTTTAGCCAAGTCCTGCTCCCCGCCGAGAGACCCCGGGACGGAGATCTTCAGAGACGCGTTCTTAATGAGGTGCTCGGCGGAGCAGTCGCCTGTCGTCGACATGTGCGTGTTCATGTGGTACCGATGCTTCATCTCACACTCGGAGCTTTCAGACTCGAGCGTGTCAAAGTCGTCCAGGTCGCTCAGCTGGAGTTCCTTATCAGCTCGACTTCTGGTGTCTGCGAGGGAAGGGAGGAAAGGAGATGTTTGACAAACGGATTCAATCTGCGGCGGGGAAGGAGAACAACAACGAGCCCCGGAATGTTTGATTTCAAAGGATCATTATTGAGCCTACAAAAATCACTGATATTAAAAATAATTTAAAAAGTATATAACTAAAAAAAACATGGGTATCGACACGTGTCCCTGTATACAAACTACTTGCAAAAGTCTATGTAACTCTACTGCTTATTATATGCTAATAAGAGTTTTAGCCAACTTTTTTTTTTCTTTTTGGATGAGATATTTTTTTTTTTGGAGCATTAAGAGTGCCACAGACTTTTCATTTTAAAAACTTTATTAATATGAACGATGATCAAACCCTGCAACTTTGTGTACTGTGTTACAGTAACACTGTTTTAGTGAGTTTTAGCTAAATAAAACACCATCACTATGAACAAAAATGTCCTTTCCAGAAGAAGTTGAATTGAGAAAAATAACAATTGTCCCTCAACAGATCTTATGTTGGGACCTCTTTAAATAGCTAAGGCAGTCCTGCTCAATAATGAAGAAGAACAAAGGTTTTCACAATTTCCTTGTATATGTTCTAATCATCTTGGTGCAGTGGCAAGCATTAGAAACAATATGTTATTGTAATGGTTTAGCACACTGAGTGTGTAGTTTAACAAAATAAAGCAGAGTCAACAACAAAAATCACATTCTCATGTACAAAAATGACAAAAAGTTTAATCTGATCTTTTTCTTCCTGCTTAGATAATAAGCTTTATCATTCAAGCTTCATTGCATACTTCTGCCGACGTTAAAAAGAAATGCATTTTCACATGCTTTCCCTAAATCATCCATGCTTTATTTTACATTCTGATAAGCAGCAAGACATCTTGACACTAACCATCATCGGTATTCTCGCTTTTTATCTGCCCCTCCTGAGACCCCTCCTCATCCTCGTCATATCTCTTCTCCTCTGAGCCCTTGTTTCTGGGCGGCCACGTCATCTTGTTCTCCTTCTTCAGCCTCCTCCTGGCATTCGCAAACCAGGTGGAGACCTGTGTCAGGGTCATCTTGGTGATGATGGCCAGCATGATCTTCTCCCCTTTAGTCGGGTACGGGTTCTTCCTGTGCTCCTGCAGCCAGGCCTTCAGGGTGCTGGTGGTCTCACGGGTAGCGTTCTTTCGCCTTGTCCCCCCATCCATAGAACCGTATCTGCGAATGAGAAGAATACAAAGTAAACTGGTGTGGCTTGTTTTCTGAGAACCTTTTTTTTTTTTTCAGAAAAAAGCAGAACAGAAACCAATGCTCATCCCAATGAACGTTGTTCATACGGAGGGAAATAGAGCCAAAATGTAAACAGAGTAATGTCTGCACATTTTTTATATATAAAATAGCTTTCCAATATTGCAAATGTAACTGAATTAAAAAAATAAAAAATCAGTCTGCTACAATCCACCGCTACACCAAACATATAAAGACAAGAAAAACAAAGATTTTCAACAGAACTTAGTTGAGATCAGCACAGAAGTTTGGGCTCAACTGTTCAAATTAACGTTGCCATCTCACTCAATCGCCACTTCCTTCACTGTATTTCCCCTTGAAGCCACACTTATGGGAGTGTACAGACCTTTTCCTAATTTCATCTCATCCACAAATGCAAACCTCATGCGAACTTCCATTTAAAATGCATGGTGTTGATTTTCAGTCAGCAGCGAGCTGTAAAAGCTCCCCTCATGGGAACCTTTTTATGAGGCATTTATTGCTCCGTCTGGCTTAGTGCAGGTCAAGCACTGCTGAGGGAATCAGGAAAAGAGGGCAAGCATTCACCTTCCCCTACCCCATGTTGTACCCTCTCAGATAAAATAGACTGTAAAAATTGCTTTATTGAGTGTAATGATGAGCCCTCAGGTAAAAGATGGGTGTAGACATTGTGCTACTCCTGTAGGCCTGCCGGTCTCTCCCTGTGCCATACACAGATTGTATTTCTTGCTTGTAGATCTACAAAGATTAACGCAGATTGTTTTTTTTGTTTTCATCCAAGAAGAAAGATTCAAAGAAGCTGTGTGTCAAGATTTTGCTAAAGTCAAATGTAATTCTTCTGCAGAAATCTAAGAACTCACTGCAGCATTAAGTGGTCCTTTCTGATCAAGCAGCACAATATTAAAAATGGTTGCCTGTAAAGTAAAGTTCTCTTTGTGTTTCACTTTCTTCAGCTTCAATGGTAATTCTCAAAGTGAACTAGTGAATGACTTCAGTTTGCATGTTATTCTAGTTTTGATGCAACCTTTTCAAGGTGGCACATGTTTAACACTTTAAGGAGTCTTCAGGTTTAAATGCAAAGAGAACATTTTTTTTCAGTAAAATTTCTGATCAGAAAACAAAGAGAGGATGGGCATCTGCGTTGTTTTAATTTAATGTCTTAAAAACTCACTTTCACTTCTCAGGTAACACTGAGAGTTGGATTTTCTCTAAGCCTGACTTGCAATCTGTTTTTTAAATTATTATTATAATCAGGAGTTTGCCATCTTTCTTTCATTGTCGCCTTGACATAAATGTCACAGGACATGTGGGTCTTCCTCCTTCTAAAATCTGCACCACATTCTATGAAAACAGAGTATTCACACTTGACATGATTTTTGTCGCTCATCACGATGCTAAATATAAAAATAGTAAAACAATTGACGTACCTGTCATATTGGTACTGTCCCAAGGTAGGATCATAAGGGTAGTAAGCAGTTGCTTGTGTGATTCCCGCATGCGCAGAAGCTGCAGCGTCTTTAGTATCAAAAGTACCCTGCGAACATATGTGAGGTTAAGTAAGTGTCTCAGCCCAGGTGGAACATTAAGAATGATTGAGAAGGTTATGCTGCTTTAAAGCGACACTAACCACTGATTGCAGGAGGAAAGAACTAGATATAAATACGACAAATACGACTCAGCATTAACTTTAAGAAGAATAAATGTTCAAATCCAAATTGAAAAAAAGTTTTTCTTTTAACAGCTTAAATGTATACTTTCATAAACTCCTTTCTGACAAACAAAACAGAAACGCAAAGCACTTTAAACTATCTTTTTCTACTTTACAACAGTTCATTATTTTTCAGAAAACCTGTCTCTCTTTTCTGTAATTCCTGCAAGAATACTTAAACTGCTACTTCCTTACTAAAAATAAAAAAAGAAAGAAAAAATCCCAATCTAAATCAATCTGTTTACATTTTACATCCATGCACTGTATCTGTATTTTACATCACTTAAAAATAAGTTTGACAATTTAAATAAAATCACACTTAGATTTTTCTGCTCTTCTTATCTCCAATTCTTCGTGTGGTTTTACAATTAAACTTTCTTTTTTTCATCTTTTTTCTCTGCCTAAAAGAAAACGCAGAAGAAACATACTGGCGAGACATGCAGGTTATTAACATGTCTGTTTTTAATTACTGAGGGAAAGTCCTAAGAGGGTAATCTCGGTGACATTTGTGGGTTCAGGTCATTAAAGATGGGAAGAGAGAGCCTTATTTAAGTCTAAGCACCCCGTGGCTCCATTAATCAATGCCAAGAGGGAAACAGTAGAAAGGTTTACCAGAGAGTAGAAAGCCGACGCGTCTGTCCCGTACGTAACATAATTTCCATAGCCCTGGCCGCCGGTGTAGGGGCTGCCGTACACGCCTAGCGCGGCCGCGGAGCTCAGTTCATGCCTGGCCGTGGCCAGCAGCCGGCTCTCATACACCGGACAGTAGACAGGTGTCTGTCCGGACGCCGCTACCCCGGAGTCCGCTATGGATCTACCCGTGGACTCGCAGCAAGTGGTAAGAGAGTTGGTTGTCATCAGGAACTACGAGGGAACAAAAAAGAACAAAAACAAAAATACATGTAAGCCAGACTTTGTCATGTTTGGACTCTCTTTTACAAAACTGATTTTGAAGTTACCATGAACTGATTTTTGTTTTGTTTTAAAACTTGAGTTACATGTTTCAGCTTTTGTACATTAAACGTGTTTTTCATTCATTTAGGCACATTGCTTCTTTAGAAATGACCAAAAACTCATAATGTATGCATATTAGAAAATATGCAACACAACACAGCAAATCCGGGCGAATTTGTTCGCGTAAAAGTGTCCTAAATGTTCGCCTTGATTCAGATAAAACACGTGCTTGACAAACACTTCATGTTTTTTTTTTTTCTATCATCGTTCCGTAGTAAAAGAAAAAGAAAAAAAAGTAATGGCAAAATGATTTTTATGGCTCAGAGCCAAAGGCAAACAGCAGCTGGCTTGTGGTGTGGCGTGTGCCGAACAAGTTGGCATGCGTGTTCCAGCGCAGATAAACATATGGTTGACATTACAGACGGGCTATTATCTTACAGAAATCAGTGAATGGGAGGTCGAGGGAATCGGGTTACCCCTCGTTTTAACCCCCTTTTTTTCTTTCCCTCCTCCACTAGAAAGACACAGGTATCACTGGCTGCAACGCGATACCTTTTCCGATAGCCGAATCTTGTCTAAAAGTGCGCAAAAAGGGATCAGGGTTTAAATCAATAAGTGACTCGGTCACGTTAAGAGGAAAAAGTCAAGGATCGTCACCATAAAGATGCAAAAAAGAAAAAAAGAAAGAAATACGCGAACTTACTTGTGGAGCAGACGAGTATGGATATCCAAATTGTGGATATGACATGGTAGAGAGGTCCCTCGGTATCCAGAAATAAAGCGAGACTGAAGGTCTCCACTCCTGCGCAGGCTGTGGCTCTGTTTCACTGTTCCAATTGATTGGCAAGCACAGGCTCCTAGGATGCTTATAGGGCGAAGCACAGTAGCATGTTTAATTTGGGTAGAAAAAAAAGCAACCCTTCATGGAAAAAAGTCTAAAAATAAAAAAATGTAATAAAATAAAAATGAAAAAATGCAGTTTTTTCTCCTTTTAAAGTCTGTTAGAAATAAATTAAAATGCCTCGAATAATCACTGTCTTGTCAGGTACATATTTTTACCTTATAAAAAAGTAGTATAAAGGACGTCAGCAGCTGAGGCAGGTTGTTTTAAACGGAGAGGACTCTGACGTCAGAATTTTCCCACTCAGAAAATGACCAGACTGTAACTTTAATATGCATTTTCTGTCTCACAATGACGACACAAAAAATACAGACAAAAAAATACAAAAATAAAATAAATAACACCCAGTAAATTAAGAAAATGGGGAAAAAAAGAGAGAGAGAGAGAAACATATCTCATGGCGCTGAGATTAACTTGGACTCCCAATCAATCAATTAGGCCAATCAGTGTCTTGACTGTGCAAACATATGTATCAGTTTAAATGCATTAGGCCGAATCAAGTGCATTCTTATCGTTCTTGCACGCTGAGGTAATTACATAAGGAGCTAATTGATTTTTAATTTCAAATTATCACATTAAGCAGGAAATAATGCAAATTCAACTCAAGACCTAATGCGTAACGTCATAAAAGGAGTACGTGATCTATCTATCTATCTATCTATCTATCTATCTATCTATCTATCTATCTATCTATCTATCTATCTATCTATCTATCTATCTATCTATCTATCTATCTATCTATCTATCTATCTATCTATCTATCTATCTATCTATCTATCTATCTATCTATCTATCATTTAGTGTTTGGGTCTTGTAGAACTGTCAGTGGACCTCAACCAAACACTTACAAGCCACCAAACTGCAAGGTTCGCAACCAGCTCGCCTCTGTGCGCGCACCCTCGCTTGGAGTATCCCGGGCTGAGACATGTGGATAGCCCCGGGGGTCACTCCTCAAATTAATGATGATGTACTCCTCCTCCTCCTTCTCCTCTTTTTTTTTTTTTTTTTTTTACCTCCTCTCTCCCTTCCCTCCCCTTTACTCTCCTCTCCAGCTGGATATCTGCCTGCCGGTGACAGGTCGATTGAGAGTGATTGATGACTATCTGGGGGACCCGGGCCAACATAATAATATGATACCGGCACCTCACAATAATTGCTCGCTTTCATTTACAGATGAAAGTGGCTATAAAGGGGTTGTAACGACAGGGAAGGCTTGCGCTTTGGCTTGGAAACTTTTGTTTTGTGCTCTTTTTTTTAAGGCCGTTTCGAGTGCCTTGGGGTGGGCGGATTTTATAAATTGTCTGTTTCTTCATTCATTTTGACAAATTGAATTATAGGGGGTGAGTACCTCCAAGCAAATGGCCGCATTAAAGCAGCGAACAGAGGGGGGTTAAAAGAGATCAGCCAGCCCTTTTCATTTGCATTAACTCTAATGCCACCTTAACAACCCGTCGGAAGCGCTCAAGCGTGCACTCACTCACATCTACCGCAAATGCAGCTTCATTTTGTCTTATTCATTTAGGCTGGGTGGGGGAAAAAATCATTGGGGTTAATGTGACACACAGTGCATTAAGTGGGAGGCGGGGCCCAATTTATCCTCAGCATCACGCCCAGCAGAGAAGCAACAGGACACAAGGCACAAGGTTATGTGGCCCTCAGCAGAATTTTACCTTTGGGGGTCTCGCTTTCCAACTGTACCCACGGGAGCCTCGGAAAAGTTTAAGGAGGAATGGTCAGATGAGGATTACCGATAACCTTTGGGTTGCACAGCAAAGCTGAAAGCCATGATGTTATGTCTCTTTCTTCCTGTTTTCCAAGATGGGTGTAAAAAAAAAAGGGAGATGGAGCGAAAGAATTGGAAAAGAAAAAAAAATCCACTTTGTTCAGTAAATCGCACAAGTCAGCTTTGTAACTTCTATATTTAACTTCTTTTGTATTAAAATAATTTATATATTTTTTGTAATACAATTTTTATTCTTGTTTTCACTCACTCACTCACTCACTCACTCACTCACTCACTCACTCACTCACTCACTCACTCACTCACTCACTCACTCACTCACTCACTTTTCAGAAAATGAGAATAAATAAAACTTTATTATTATTATTATTATTATTATTATTATTATTATCATCATCATTATTATTATTATTATTATTATTATTATTATTATTATTATTATTATTATTATTATTATTATTATTCAATTTATTTTAAACATATATTGTTTTAAAGTTGGACTATACTGTCATCACAGGTCAGGATGAGAACTTTTAAAACATAGCTCGTTGTAAAGGACAAAAAATTATGTATGCAAAAAAAGTAAATAAAAATAAAAAAATAAACTTCTTGATGAAACCTATTTTTTTTCTCTCATAAATGTTAGACAATAAGTGGTCATGGTAGCCAACTGGGTACTCCCTAGTGGCACCACAAGCCCTTTGCAATCATATCCATCTTCAAAATAATGAGAATATTGAGGTCCAAATTTTATTGTTTATTTCCAAACAAGCATGATGGAAAAGTCTGATAATCATTGCTCTATATAGAAACAGTAAAAATGTTTTACAATAGCATTAAAATATCATATCATGCTCAAATTATAAAGATCTACCTATGTTTGCGTATAACAGAGGCAAAGCAGTTACTTTTTGTCTCTCAATAATGATTCGGGCCTCTAACTTCCAGCTGGAGACCCTGGACAGCTGTAAATATCTGTAAAGCTGTAGCTTGTGAAGTGTTAATTTATTTTTTTCTTTTACTTTGGAGCATTTCCCATAGCTTTTTTGTTACTCATTGATTGTATTGCCAAAGATCTCTGGCTTTGTACACTATTTGCATACACCCCTACATATATATGGAATGTGGCAGGCGTAACCTAAAAGAACGGCCACCACCCGGTGTACACCTTTTCATTATCCACTGCGTTATCCACTGTTATCAGGCGCAGATAATAAAATATTTAGGTGCACCAGTGTATGCTTTTAGACATAAAATGAAGGCGACGGCGGGAGTTACTGTTTGTTTAGCGTTTAAAGATTAAAACAGAAGCTTCTGCTTTTTCCCTCACTTGAACAGATGTGGGAAAGAAGAAAAAAAAGGATGCTTTCAGTGCAAATTGGAGCAAGTGAAGGATAAAATGTTTTTTTTTCTTATTTCAAGACAAAGAGGTTATCCTTTTAAGCCTGATTGCATTTTCACAGGGTTTCTTCCCCTTTCAAAGGAATTAGACATGATCTTCAACTGAGAAATTTAATCTCTTGCATGTAATGCAGATGAATAGGCAGGTTGGTGATGGTTTTACTGCTCAGATTAGAATAGATAAGTGTTCTGCTGTGATCAAATGTTGGAGCATTTATCATGTTCAATGAGCAACATAAATCAGCCCATTCACTTGTAAAGCCTGTTAGACTATATGTGTGCTTCGTATATGCTGTGTATGTATAATAATGTGTTTTCCTGTTTGCAATTGGAATTTTGGAAAGTTTAGATTTCAGTGTTTTCCGAGTCAAAATTTCCAAACTGTCATCTTGGGTGCATTTTGAAGCAAGGCAACTAATTTACATTTGAAAGTCCTGAGGAGCAGTGTAATCATGAAGGTGTCACGTTCATGATAATCTGCCATTGATTAATGAGACACAAAGGAGGAAACTGAGAAAGTGGTGCGTATGTGTTTTGGTCTGTCTGTGTTGACGAGTTAAAAACAAAGATATAGTTAAGACCCAAATTATTCACACTGATTTAAAATTGAGGTTATTTTCAGTTCTTGCTTATATGAAATGAGACAAGCATCAGAAGCCAGTTAAATGAATTTCAGGTTTTAACTAAATTTTATTAAAAATTGAAATGTCAACACTTATTTGTACCTCTCTCAGTAATCACTAATAAAAATGCATGGACTTTAAAGCATTAAAATCCTTTTTTAATTTGTCTTTTTATATGTTTCCACTGGTAATTTGACAGTTTATCAGATGAACTCCAAGTCTTTTAAGTTGAAAAGCCTCCTTGTCATCATTGTAATCTTCAACTTCATCCATAGGTTCCCTGGCAAATTCAAACGTAGGACACTGACTTTGCTCTTCAGTGTCAGCTTTACAATTTTATCCTTGTCCATAAAGAGAAAACAAAAAAAAAAACTTTGTAGTCTTCCTCTCTAATATACTCTTCATTATTTCTAAAAATGTTGATATCCAAACAACAACAACAAAACAGCTCAAAACTTTATGGTTGTGATTTCAAGTTTGTAAACGTGAAGGACTGTGTGTCAGCAGCACAGGAGCACCACCAGGAACTGTACTCTCACTATTTATTTTCACTCTGTACACTTCAGCACAGGTCAAACTCTGTCATCTACAGAAATAGGCGTATCAGAGATGGGCAAGAACCTGAGTACATAGAGATGGTGGACCGCTTTGTGGCATGTTGTGAACATCTGTAGCAGCATCAAAGCCAGTGACTTAACCATATAACCAGTTGTTCACTGGGACAATGTTGTAAAAACTAAAATCTTGCATCAGTGTGCAGTATAAAACTAGATAAAACTTTGAGCACATGATGACAAAAAATGGTCCACAAGACACATACAGAATTGTTTAATGTCTGTATTAAATTTATAGATGTCCAGATGAATGCAAAAATTCTATTTCCAGAAAATAACCTGAGTGAACAGTGAGACAAGAAAGTTGGCTCGATCATGTGTGGTTCAGTGATAGTGCTGATGTTAACCCCTGCCATTTTCTAACTCCCCAAAGTGGGTGAACATCAGGTGAAAGAACTCAGAATGTAAGTCTCTTCATTTCCCTTTTATCGTTCGTGATGAATGCTGAAGATTTATCCTCACTGATATTAATGAAAATGTGATTTTCTTTCAATTACCTCTACTTTTCTTTCTTGTTTTTCTTTTTGTTTCTTCTTTTTCTTTTTGCGACAGTGCTAATGGTGTTTGTTCAAACTTTTATAAAATGTGTCTTTCCGCTCCACCTTGCATGCGACCAGTGCTACATTGTCTTGCAGTCCACTTTCTCATGCATTATTTTTGAGTCAACAAGGTAGAAAACCAAGCTGACCTCAATAGCCAAAGACAGCTGCACAGCCCAACTTGCTCTGTGACATGAAGCCCTGAGCAGCTCCCAGGCTTTTCAATAGATTCTGTGTTTCTCCTTTTGTAGTTGTTGAAACAACACTCACACATTCACACGGAATGCTTATCCAGCACAACATTAACCTATATACTGTCTTGTAGTCTTGGAGTCCAAATGGAATATTGATCTCTACCGATCCTTCCAGAGTAAGTTTTTTTTTTTATTTCTTTTCTCAAGCACAATGATTTTTGTTCCCACTTCTTTACTTTTGTCCCTGAGGCCCTAATGGTTTTTCTTTGCATAAGTTGGATAGGAACCTGCATCACTTTTGGCACTTTGTAGAAAACTTGGGGCCACTACATAAAATGTCCCTGTGAGTTTAAACTAGTTTACAATATTGTCCCACATGTCATAATGGCTTCTTTTATATGGGTGTTTATTAGGTCAGCTAACAAAAATGTTATAATAAAGTCAACATGAACGCCTTAACATGTACTACATTATACTTATGATGAAATACATTTTTAGAAAATAAGACTTGGTCTTATGAATTTTTTGATTGGTCCATACGATCACACTTCATTAATCCTCTGTTTCACGTTGGCTCCAGTTAGAGGGGGAATCTTGTCCTGGCTCTGTAGGAGAGAATAATAATAATAAAACAGCAATTTTTTTTCTTATCTCTTCATTTGTTGTGATAACAGACACCTACCTTTAGTAGTGCTCCCCAACCATTTTCAGGGATTCTAGGACTTTCAAAATGTAGAAGGGTTATAGTTTGCTTCCAGCATGTTTTGGGTCTCCTCCATGTGGAACAAGCCTCCAAAAAACATCAAAATGAGGCTCCGAGGGACCCGGTTCAGATGCCAAAATCCCTTTACTTATTTAAATTCTTTCAAGAAATGACTTTAAGCACCAATTACCCAATTCTCTGTTAACTCTAAGGCTAAGTTCAATAACCCAAAAAGGAAGCTAATTTCAGCTGCTTGTTTCCAAGATTTTGTTTCTTTAACCATTATATCACTTGACCATAGGTGACTTTTTTTTTTAAAGTAAATCTGGAATTTAGCTTTTTGGTTCAAGTTCTAAATCAATAAATCTGAAAGTTGATTTTCTAGAGAACAAATTTGAAAAAATCTGATACTTCCACAGTCAATCACACAATTACCCATGGGACAATTTTTGCTGATCTCATAAAGACACTGATCACAACCATTAGAATCACCAAAAATGTTTTGCATTGTCATTATTAAGTTGTCAGTCCTTCCCTTTTATTTTATTTTTTAAAAGAATGTGTCTCATTTTGGAGCCATGTTTTGAATAGAAAATATTTTATGGGGACTACTGGATGTGTTTCCAACTACAGGAGAATCATAGTCTTCAGCCTCCACAGTAAAGTCTTGATTGGTTTTGGAGAGGAGGGTCTGCTGGATAGTCAAATTTGAGGCTGATGGAACACTGAGCCAACTCTACACCATCAGCAAGATGTATGGGAGTTCACCCAACAAGTCTACATGAGTTGTGTACTCCAGGAGTATGGGGTGCCAGACCCTTCGATACTGGCCTGTAGGTCTCTGTACAACTGGTGCCAGAGATTGTTCTACATTGCCGGCAGTAAGTCTGGCTTGTTCCCAGTAAGAGTTAGACTCAGTCCCTTTGTCATTCTTTTCATAACCTGTATGGACAGGATTTCTGGACACAGCCAAGGTGTTAAGGGTATTGTTTAAGTCACAGGTTGCCTTTGGAGTAAATGTTATGCTACTGACCCTATTGAAGTTCTTATTTGGCTTGACATGCAAATTAATTATGCAAAACATGAAACATTAACTCCATAAGTAATATTTTTTTTTCCATTATCTATCATCCATCATGTATAAGAAGTAATGGCGAAATTCTATTGAACAAACTTATTACGTTTTTGCTAAAATAATGTGCTTCATATGAATCTGCTAAACCTTTTCTTCCTGAGTCTGCTCTTGCTCCCAACTCTCCTGGTGTTACTCCTCTTCAGCCGCTCTAAGAGGTTTAACATGTCAAAGTTCTCTCAGCTCATCCATAATTGATTGCCACATCGGAGCATCTTCGCTGCACTTAGTTAACCAGCTATCTGCAGGTGTTCCCTTAGCAACTGACCAGGCCCTCAAACACCAAAGCGCTGTATGCAGACTCTTCATCCCCAAAAAGTGGGCACCCATAGTGTCTTGTAAATCTAGATGCCCCTTGTTCGCTTGTTGTGTCCCATAACTCAGTGTGTATATCTACCCAAAACACAGGAAATGAGTGAAAATAGTCAAAACCTTTGTAACGCTGTTGTTTGTCTGCCGCCTTTCTGTGGTAAAACTGATTTCAACAAGCATAAAAGGATAATCACAAATTTAATGTTTTAAAAGAAAATATGCTATGAAAAAAAGCTGTGTAGACAGCTCTGTTTGAAAAGTGATATTGTCTTAATTTGTAAAAAGATGTATAAATTTCCATGTCAAATAAATTATATTTATGTTGGTTAATAAAGCCCATGACAACAATGAAATATTGTTTTTGGTCCATTCTAGAGAAGAATGCAAACTTGATATTCAGCAAGGTTTGTAATACTGTTTGTTCAAATGAGTGTGTTTGCATGTGTCACAGACAGCAGATCCATAATTCACATACACACTCACGCACATGCACATGGTAGAGTGTGCTCTTTCTGTCAGAAAAAGCCATCACTCCCTTGGCTGCTCCAACACCTGTGACCACTAGTGGTGCAGTCATGTGCAGTCACCAGTTCTTGAATATATTTTCACCATATGGAGTTAGTACATAAACTTAGAAATTTTTTTTCAGAAAATGGCAAGCTAAAATATTTTACAAGCTAAAATTCTGTTTCTTACATACAGACTGTGATAGGTCGAAGAGGTAATTCATAATATACAATACATTAAAGACTATGTAAGCTATAATCTAGCTCTTTCCTTCTGATAGTGATCCTCACTATTTCTATTGCCTCATTAACAACTTACTGATGGACATTTAAACATATAAACAAATGGTCTTTCACCAAGCAAATCTTGATAAAACCATCAACTAGTGCCTCCATCTTCTGAAGATTAGTTGATAACCTTTTACTTACCATTATATATATCTGACTCATCAGCTCTACTGCTATGAGCAAAGAGAGAATATTTTCATTGTCTTGGACTGTGATGTGCAGACTGACTGAAACATTTTTTGGCAGTGGAAGCCAAAAAATGTTTATTGTATTTTTAATTTAATTTAATTTAATATGTATAGATATTAAAACATGTAAATGTTCTTAATTCAGAGTATATTAAATTATATTATCTTATCACTGTATTCTACATCAAATGAAGGAGTACAAACTCAAAAATAAATGTAAACGATGGGATTGGAAGAAAGTTTAACAGAAGAGACACTTGATTTTCTTAAAATATGTACTAAAAATAACTACAGTGTAGAGGGGTGAAAAACAATTACTAAATAAAAAAAAAACAATAATTAAGAAAATAGGCACCCCAACATAAATTTTCTCTTTGTGTCTTTAATTTTTTTGTTGTAATAAGTTCTTTAGTGTTACTATAGTTAGTCTGTGCAATTCCACACAGAAGATTGAGCACACCATCCATCCATTTTCCTACACCCTTGTCCCTTACTGGGGTCAGGAGGGTTTCTGGTGTCTATCTCCAGCTATCGTTTTGGGCGAGAGGCAGGGTCACCCTGGACAGATCGCCAGTCTGTCGCAGGGCAACATAGAGACAGACAGGACAAACAAACATGCACACACACACACAGGGACAATTTGGAAAGACCAATTAACCTGACAGTCATGTTTTTGGACTGTGGGAGGAAGCCGGAGTACCCGGAAAGAACCCACACATGCACAGGGAGAACATGCAAACTCCATGCAGAAAGACCGGGGCCGGGAATCGAACCAAGAACCTTCTTGCTGCAAGGCAACAGCTCTACCAGCTGCGCCACTGAGCACACTGCGTCACTGACTGAGCACACAAGAAGAATAAATCTTCTGGTTGACTGAAAGAAGCTCAACGGGTGTGTCTTGTCTTTTCCATACCACAGGTCAGTAGAAAAATGGTTTTCTAGATATATATCAGTTTCTTGGAAGAATTGAAAAGGTTCTTAAATCGAATGTCAATTAATGAGTCACAAAGTTCGTTTTGTGATTGCTATTGTGCATAAAAACCAGATTTGTTCTGAGGACTAAATGGAGCTAATGCTAGCGGACGTCTACACGTGTGTGTGAGCTAGCTGAGGAGCTAGCTGAAGGACTGCGGAGTTCATTTGAACTTGTATTTTGCACAATTTGAGACAGTTCTCACTAAAAGGACATTAATTTGGTTTCTTTATTGTATTTTATGTGATTCTTTTTATGGGCTTGTTGAGAGACCAGATTAAAAAAAAAGTATCTTTAGGACAGAATGAAGGTTAGTTTGAAGGTACAGTATTAAAGGAGCATTGTGCCTTTTTCAGTTTATATTAAGAGTAGAGTTTATGTAAGATGTAAAATATTATTGTTCTATTGAAACAATTAACATTGTTTAAAGCTAAGATGCTTATATGTTAAAATGTATTTTATTTGTGCTGATTAAAAATGGTAAAAGCTATATATACATATTTTTTATTTTGATAGTTAGATACAGAAGGTCTCAGAAAAGGGGACAAAGTGTTGGATTTAAAGCACTACCTACAAAATTAATATGGTTTAGAGAAGTAAATCTATTTGTGAAGTAATTTTGTCATTTGATGGAATTCCTAATACTAAATGGAGTATGTTAAAAGAATAATTGTTTGGTTTAAAGGAATATTCCAGCTATTGTTGATGTAATGAAGATAATTGTTCTCTACTGAAGTATGTGATGCCTCAAGTATGTTGTATATGAAGTGTGTTTATTACACACAAGAAGAATAAATCTTCTGGTTGACTGTGAAAGAAGCCCAAAGTGTGTGTCTCGTCTTTTCCATACCATAGCATCACACGTTGAGGGAAGATCATTCTATACATTACCCTTGGATGTTTACCAATGGTAATGTTACTTTGCAAGAAATAATTACTCACCTGAAAATGCAATCTGCACTGCATCACAAGATATTTTTTCTTCACAATCTTTTTAATTAATTAGTTAATTAAAGAAAGAAGTCCTGACTTACTTCTGTCCAATTGTTAATTTATTCATTCCCATTGGTTTCAAAACAGGACCCATAAGATGCCTTTCTGTAATCAACAATTATAATCACTCATTTTAGGTCCTGAGGTTTCCATAACACCTTGTCTGTAGGACAGCTGAACCTGCACTATTTTGCAGGTTAATGTGATTTTACTATTGTCTCAAAATAAAGACAATAGTAGTTAGTGTTCACACTATAGAATGGCTTTAGCACATTATATTAGCAGGTAGCATGATTAACAAGCTTAGCACATGTAGAATTAGCATGGTTAGCAACAGGCTAGCATTAGCAACAGTGACTGTGCAAGCTTTATTCCTTACTGTAATAGCCAACATGTTCCTCTGACTCACTTTTAAACATCGCAGGGGTAATCAAAATAGAAGAGAGAGTCTTATCCCCACCATATAAGCAGAATAAATGTTTGTCACTGTGAAACATGGTAAGACTTTCTGTTGCACTTGACAGACGCTTCCAAAACTGTAGATCGTGAGATACTAATTTCCAGTCTGGACCAGTGGATAGGCAGCACTGGTTTAGCTCTCAATGAGTTTAGGTCTTACCTCTTAGACAAAAACCCTTGTGTCAGCATTGGTTTTGTTTTCCTCCAGCCCTGCTGCTCTCCACTGGTGGGTACCACAAAGTTAAATTGGAAAAATTGTTGATGTTTTTTATGATGCCTACATTTGATTACTGTGATGTAATCAAATGTTAGAATCAATCAGGTCCACCTTGCTTGCCTTCAGCAAATGCAAAATGCTGCAGCCCAATTTTCAAAATACATAAAGGGAGAGTTTATTTATCCTCGCTGGGTTTTAGTTGAATTAAAATTTGTTTTTAAGCATTTTAATTGCGAAGTTCCATTTTATTTGAGAGAAGTGCTGAATCCAGATGAAACATCTTGTGCATCATGTCTGCTGACCAGAGGCTTTCCAAAAACTCAACTAAAGGTAACAGTTTTCCAGTTGATGCCAAAACACCCTGGAATATTTCACTAATTATTAAAAATTACTGATCACACCAGATATTTCCAAGAAAGTAGTTTTGACTTTTTACTTATCTCTAATTAAAATGTCTAAGTCAAGTCTCAGATGAAGCTAGACGCCACATTGAGCATAATAAATAAAGTATGCTTACTGTTTTATTGTTCTGAAAACAATTATTTTATTGCCTTGCTGAAAAAGCTCAAAAGTAACTGTGAGGTATTTCAAAGACTGTTATGTTGAAATACACCGTTGAAAGTGAAGATGGGAAAGTTGGTACATATGTTTGGATAAGGTCTAAGTTAAAAAGAAAAACAGTCCTCCAACCTGTTTTCTCCATTTTTCTTTTCTGTTCTCATTTCTCTTTGTGAAAACAGCAACAATAATCAGAAATGACTCTGTTGTTTCCTCCTCAAGAATTTTCCATTTGTTTTAGTTGTGATGCGCATGGATATTATAAAGTCATGATCTTCTTTCAGCACTCATCAACCTAATATAACTAGAACATTGAGCATAGGTGCGTTAAGGGGCTTAAATGGGGTGGAGGCCATGATTATCTTGTGGAAAAGAATGCTGCCTGGGTAGGGCACTTACAATCATTTATTTATAATTCAACCACTGAGACACAAATGCACTTTATTGTCTCATTCTGCATCTTATTCTACCGGTAAACCTGGAAATGGGCTTAGTTTTTAATGAAAGAGCCATGTTAATATCAAGGCAGATAAAACCTAGCATGTGCAGACGGGACTGCAGTGTGGAAACCCAATCACAAGTTCCTTCAATCACCCCAAGCCAGAACAAGAGAAAATGGACGCATTTGAATATTTTCCTCCACCTGGACATATTAGAAGTATACAATATTAATAGCTGTTTAACATGCATCTGCTTTTTGGGCCTCTTATTTTTGCAGATCTGCTTAAAAAGCAAGCAGGTAAGGCAAGAGTAACTGTGGCAGCTGTGGGCACGACATGGTTTTTCAACAAGAGATATTTGCAGTATTTCCACTCTAATTCTAATGTTGATCTTCTTCTCTGACTGGGTTGGAATTGGTTATCTTTTAACAGGCTAATCTTAACTTTTCCTTCCAGCATTTTCAATTTTCCAAAATAAAGTAATGAATAGAATGATTTTATTTTGTATTTTCCTCATATAATTTAATATTTTATTGAAGTCCTTTTGAAAAGCCTCTTTAAAACAGAGGTATTTTCCTATAGAGGGTTAGAAGCAGCAGAATGGAGATGATGGTACCAGACGTGCGTGCAACAACTAAACTATATGACATACAGAGACTGCACATTCTCAATGTTGCAGTAGAACTATGTCCCTGTGCAAACACTGTCCAGCCTACAGCTAGTTTGCAAGTCCAATCCTGGACTGATGTCTCTAAGGAACAGCATCTTCAAAAGAGGGGAAGATGATTTGCAGCTAATATTGTGCTGCAACAAAGTTATTGTTTGCTACTGTTCTTAATCGATGACATTTTTTATTTTGAGCTCTGTGTTGTTATAGTATTATGTTATATTGCTTCTTGTGGGTAAATATGTTTAAAGCAACTTTTCCCTTAAGCACAAAGTCTCCAAGAAAGAAACATCACCTTTTTGTGGACAGAGCTGTAAAATCTGGCATTGAAATTACAATTTTATGACAACAAACATAGCAATAATAAAAATAAAAATGAGTGTTTAGCATATGACTTTCCAACAACTAAATCCAAATGTGACTGTGGGAATTAAAGTCAACTTTTATTTCCTTTTTTCATTGAGGTGTTGAAAAATAGATGGAATTGGGGACAGTGCAAGGTGTTGTATTCAATAAATGGGCTTTCATGTGATAAATTGAATGTTATTCATATATGAGTGCACACTGTTTTTTGGTTATTCTGGAGAGAAGTTGCTTCTTTCTGCCCAGGGACCCTTTTCCTTTTAACTGAGAAGCAGTTCAGGAGCGGTTTAGGAAGGTGAGTGTCTGTATGTGTGTGTGGACGGGTTTAGGTGGGGGGCCGAGTTGATGGTGGGGCACTCTCTACAGACCTTGATACAATTACTAAGCCTTCCTCCCTCCTTCCGCACCAGTTCTGGACACGCTTTTGCTGTGCCACTGGGAATAGAAAGGCCCCGCTATCTAGCAGAAGATTTGGTCAGTCAGGCATCAAATGCAGGGCCCTCTTCTCACACTCTACGCTGGGGGTGGGCACGCCGAGGGACCTGTATTGTGCATTTTCACACACTTCTCTCAGAGGAGCTTGAGGAATCCGTAGCCTTCGGAAGAAAAGTGGGCAAGGAGAGAGGCGCACAAATGTAAGGAGAGAGATGGGGAGAGCAGTCATAAGAGATGGAGCAATCATGGCAAATATCGAGGGAGGAGGATGGAGAAGGTAGTAAAATAGGTCCAGAGGCCAGACAAAAAGCATCAAGCCTGCAGGCTAAATTAAGGAATATATCACTTTTCCTGAATTTCTATCCCCTCTTTCAATGTCTACCATGGAATATTGCTAGTTCTTCCTAAATATCAAAAAATGATTTATTTTTTAGAGGTCTAAGAGTTGACCCCGCATGGGTGTTTGGTAGAAATGGCCACAGGCAATGGGGGTCAGGGTCAGCGTGAAAGCAAAGAATGCATTTCTTTTTAAACTTTTAGGGTGCCACGCTTGTTCAAAGCCTAATGTCACATAAGCATTACAAAAACAAAAGTAGCGTGTTTGGAACATGTAAGACCCCCCCAAGCAAGAAATGTCCCCCACCATTCCAAGAGACCCTCTTATTTTCTCCATCCATCACTAGAGCAAATGTGATTGTTTTTCTGATCAGCTAAAACTTTTTTTTTAAAGACAGGGCAAAAGGGCAGCACATATTATTTGTCTGTGAGCATCGGGGCAAAAACAAAAGGAGAAGCAATGAAGTGGAATAGAAAAAGGAAAAAAATAATAATAAATCCATGCAAAAAGAAATGTCCCTCTGATTGGCAGATCCAGCTTAAGTATAAGTCCCTAAGAAAGACATTTTAATGTGAAAAAAACATTTCTACTTGAATAATTATCAAGATTGTTCATGACTTGAACATTTTTTAAATTGCTTGGCAGACCCGTGCTCCGGTCTTGTTTTTATCATGTTGGGTAAGACATTGTTCTGTGCATTGTACCAACTTAATTAAATAAGTTGGTGATAATGGAATAATTTACATGCTGTATCTTATGAAAGGAGGGAGCTGGCCAGTTTAGCTCAGATACTGTATGTCTGGTTATTCAAGACAAGGTGGTGGTCTGTACCTGAGTGCAGGTGAATGGAAGTAAATCCATTAATGTAACAGTGATGTGCAAGACATTCTGGTTGTCCATTATCAAAATACCTGGAACATGACTGTCAGTGTGTGGTATCACAACTAATAAATCTTAAAAAAAGCTCTCATGACATTCTATAATGGATAAAATTATAGATACATTTTCCAAATATATATATGTATTTTTTTCTTTAATCTGGCATGATTGCTTTCTTTTTGTCTGATTATTAGGCAGATGAAATTATAGTCCCAGTCCTGTATTATATTACCATTTTTTAAGTAAAATTTGACAAGTTACTGTGAAATAGAAGCTGACCAATCAGAGTGCGCTTGACAAAGTCACAACACAATTTATTTAAACTTTCAAAACAACAAATCAGCTTTCTTGTACAGTCGGTCGATTTTGTCATTAGATGATTGACATTGCACATTTTGGACATTGGGCTTTTCTGGTTGCTGTTTTTATTTTCGGCTGAAACCCCAGTTCCCCTCTACAGTAGAAAAACATGCCTTTTAGATTAACCGGCCACTCTAAAACCACCCAATTCAAATGTATGCACACATAATGGTCTACCTCATGCGTGTTTATGTTCCTGAAATGGACTGGACCTATCCAGGATCTACCCAACCTCTCACAGAGTAACTGCTGGGATGGCCTCCAACAACCCTATAGCACAACCAACAGGAACACGCAGGTACAGAAAACGAATGAGTAAGAATTCACCTATTAAGAATATACACTCTTCTTTACTGCCTTTAAAGTTGTACAAATCCATTAGAAGAGCAACCCTACCATTCATGCTGGTTCACAGCCAACATCCACATCATTAAATGTAATCTACAGTTAAATGAAAGACCCCACTTCAAAGGGGTGCTAAAGTATGAATATTATTACTGTTGTGCACCTCTGTAAAAAAGGGAGAGAGCCTTCCTAACCATTTTTATTGCAGCGGCAAGGCTCAGGTAATGTCTCAGAATAATGCATGATAAGGCAAACACAGGCACCCCTTTCAAAATATTCAAATGTGAGCAGCGGAGTGGAAAATAAAGAAACGAGTAAGGATGGAATTACTTCCCTCTTCCACCTACTTCTTTATTATTTCCATATCACCTCTCATTTTCTACTTTATTTTTCAAAGTGACCCTGGCAGAGAAGAAACAAACAATGGGATGTTTTACGGCTATAATTTAACTCCACACAGCACATTTCTACTAAAACTTAAAGGCATTATCTTAACAGAAGTGAACCCAAGTTTAATCTCTGTAGACATTACTGTGTTGTGCAGAACCATTTTAATTATGCGAACCACACCCGTCTAAGAGTTGGTTGTAAAGTTGTCAATACATCCCACATTCTCATCAACGGTTTGGGTCACAGTAAATCTGCAACACTTCTTTGCGAACCTCAGCATTCTTCAACACCCGGGAGGTAAAGTAATTATATTGTTAATTTCATCTTTCCGTTTTCTGTTGAAACAGATTTGTCTATAGTGCTGAACAGAAGAGAAAAAAACTCATGAGTACCTCAGAATATGTTTGACCAAAGCTGTGTTACTACTCCCAACAAAAAGGCTCAAGTGAAGTGAAAACTATGTGGAACTTGTGAGTTCTCAAAGCAAATTGAAGCATATGGTTATGTTTTATCTGCAATAAGTTATTTTTGTGTTTGTTAAAATCACACATTAGATCTACAGAGATCTTAAAAAATTATACAGTAGACAATTTTATTTTATTTTCTAAATATATTTCTATGTGTGTTGTTTACATGCCCACCAAGCAAGGAGCTTTATTCTAGGCCTAAACTTGATGTGAAGTGACTCTTCTATTTTGTGTCCCCATAAAAAAAATACTGGCACCTCCTTGTGTTATTTAAAAAGAGAGAAAATATTCTTTATGCAAACTTCTGATTTTGAAAACATTAAAATATATACATATATTTTACATATTCTTTCTCTTGTTGTTGTGATTAGAAAATAAAAACAATTTAGGTAATTCTAACTTACCTAAAACAACAGAAGCTTGGTCAAGGTATTTTTGACACATGCAAAATGACTGCATGTGTTTCTTTTGTGAGTATATGTAAACACATAAGTTTGTTTGTCTCAATGTGTCAGCTGTGATGGACAAACAACCTGCACAAGATTTAGGGGGTAATCCTACCTCTCACCTGATGACTGCTGGGAAATTTCTAACCCTTTTTCTTAGCTTTGCACATATAACTACACAAGAAACCATCTGCTTTTCATTTACAAAGGTTAGCCATTCTGATTGGCCTATATAAATCAAGATATTAACGAACTTTAAAAATGATCACGTCGTGAGCAAAATTTTATTATATCAATAATAGAAGTCAAACAAAATAGTAAAAATTAGATGTTCAGGAAAATACTGTGATGATCAAGTTACTGTAGTAAGTGCAGCAAAAAGCTTGCTTCTCCAACGTAACATTTTCATAGGAACAACAAAAAAGTTTCTAGAATTAATTTGTTCATGCTAAAATATGCAAATGTGGCTTACTGTTTTTAAACACTGAACTAAGCTTCCAATGTTTCAGAATCCTACTGACACCTCTGCTCAAAAGACACATTGACAAGGTGTCAGCTTTAAGGAAGAACGTGTCAGATTTTTGTCTCTGTGTACAACTCTCTGTTACCTTCAGCAGTCGTTTTCAATTCCTGAGTTTTCAAAGGATAGATGCAGTTGTTGGTCACACTAATACAGTGATTGAAGGCAGACAGTACAGAGAAAACATCCTTTTCAATGAGAAATCCCTTTAGTGCCTTAGTCATCTGTCAATAAATTGAATCTGTCAGAAACTACAGTAACTTGGCTGCAAACAGAGAATGTAGCCTGACAAGATCTCAGTTGATTGCAACCTTAAAGGCATCAGGCTACCAAGAAAAAGCAAGAGTGAAAAGCCAAGGCAGTGCAGTTCTATGCTAAAGGTTATTTGGACAAAAGTTGTTCTCATAATTTGCACTCAAGTTTAATGTGCAGAGCTGTTTGTTTAATTATTCTACTGGCCCACAGTGTAATAAATAAAGGGGATAAAAGAGGGAAGTACGTATTTTAATTTCAAGACTTGAATTCCAACCATGACAATATATGACTTAATAAATCCAAAATCCTGGATTACCCGTATGTTAGAAAATGACTGTAATCGGCCAATAATGATGCCGATGATATGCCAGTCATTTCTTCCAAGAACAGAATAGCCCAAAAAGACCCCTTCATTTGAAATGACATTATTCAAGTTTCAGAGCACAACTAGATGCTTGAGTGTAATCCATCCATCCATCCATCCAGTGGGTTAAGAGGGTTCCTGGTGCCTATCTCCAGCGAACGTTTCAGGTGAGAGGTGGGGTACACCCTGGACAGGTCGCCAGTCTGCCGCATGCTTCAGTGTAATATAGTGTAAAAAATACAATCCACATATTCAACCTTTTCGGAGACGCTACAGCAAGTCATCACATTAAATAATTATCTGTAAAATAGACATTTCTTTGAAGATGTTCCAGAGGGCATCTGGGAAGTGTTTTCTCTCAACTCTCCATTTTGAAGAGGCATGGACAGCACTGTGCGTTTTTGGCGTCCCTTCCAATTCATTACCCCCTTCGCTCACATGTATTATTCTGCGCCCTGTACATATTGCTGCCTGTCTCTAGGGGCAAATATATTGGTCAAGGCATTTTGACAACATTTACCTTTCAAAAGCTGCCGTTTAGTGCTCAATATTTTTACTCTAACTCCATTCCTCGACTGCACGGCATCCATGAGAATGCCTTCGCTCCACTTTGATATGTTTTTACTTATTAACTAGCTGCCTTACTGGGATAACTGAACATAGTCTGTTGTTCAACAAAGTATTGTGTATGTTAAATTTATGTAACAAACACAATATGGGTTATTTGTATTTTCCATCTGAAATAGTTTATAGATTAAAGTCATCCAATAATTATAATAACACTTTTATGATTTTTACTTTAGGAGGCTTTGTTATTTTTATTTTTTTATTGTGCAGTTACAATTACTGTCAACTTAATCTAATTTAATGCATTATCACCATATAAAGCAGATAGTCATTTGTACCTGTTTTGTTTGTGGAAAAACTGCTTCTACACTCTTTTTTTTCTATTACCATACACACCACTGTCAGCAGTTTCTTGTGTGCACAGCAAAATGAGTTGGTGATGTTGCTGTATATGGGAGATGTTACTTCTCATTCCCTTCCTGCAGCCAGGAGAAATGGACAACACAATTTAGCACCCTATAGATCTTTTAAAAGCCAATCACTTTTATGAGAATGGCATAGTTTTTAATCAAGAAACTGTCAAATTATTTCATGAGAAAGATCATGAAAAAGATTACCCGATTGCTGGTGGAATTTAGAAAATACACCAGAATGGATGCATTCTTAAAACTGTAGACTAGTTCTTTTTCCTGACTGCTTGGTTTATGCTGCTTGAATTCGTGCGAATTTAACCAAACACTTGAAAATTCTGACCCGGCTTCCAGGGAAATATTTAGAGTGCAATGTAATGGCTAGGAAAGTAAATCTTCAAGTTAACATCTTATACTGAACTCATACTTCATGTAGTCTTTGTATTTTCCTACATATCTTACAGGTACACTGAAAAAGTTCCTTATCTGGGACTAGGTTCATACGATAACCAAAATTGTGATGTTTTCCATGCATCCACCCATCCATGTCTCAGTTTTCCTCTTCATGATAGATAAGAACAGTGCCTAGTCACTGCTAATTACGGCCTGATCTGTTCATTCATGACCTGCTTTCACACCATCAAACTGTAAAAAGTGACCAATACACAACAACTCTTCGACTTGAGGAGTGAACGACTGACCCAGTTGCTGTTTCTTTAGCAGTCTTCAGAGTGGACCCTTTTGCTGTTTTTGTTCAGAGATGTTAAAAACTGATCACAAAAATTTACAGATGAGGGCCTTGACATTTTGAAATTGTATTCATAGAAATAGTGTATTTTTAATTAATTTTGTTTATCTGCCCATACAATTTAGCTACATTTTCTGCTGCAGTAAAGGAAACATCTGATGAACTTGTTAAGTTTTGACAACCCCAAGTGTGCAAATCACATCCATAGAAAGGACACTATCATCATTCATCAGTTTCTCTATACAAGGATTAAAACGTCCCAGCAGACAGTGTGGACTCTGCTAGTTAGACCACTTGAGAGTTCAGTTCCAAACATTAGAAAGTTTTACAACTTAAAGCCATTCACATGCTTTATTTATATGAATTTTGTCACACAACCACAAGCCTACACTAGATCTGAAGTGAAAAACTGTGGCTACTGTAGTTCTTTGGCGGGACAAAGACATAAATCTTACTGCCCTGAGGACAGCTGCTGGAACCAGGTGGGGAGCAGTTTAAATGCCCCCACAGAGTGGCTTTGATTCACTGTAATTGTCACAGTACAGTGGAGAACAGCACCATTATTTCTCTCTAAAGACATAAGCCCCACAACCATCCAAGCCTATAATACAAAGTTACAAAAACAGGGTAATAAATTGCACTCTGTTATTCTTAAAAAAAATGTTTCTCTGTGTTATTGATATGTTGCAGAGAGGTTATTGCTGCAGCAGCTGCAGAGAACTCCATTCTCACCGACACTTTGTTGCAGCAATGAGTAGGGAGTTATCAGAAAACTGGTATAACATTTTGCGTACATTTTGTATTTGGATTGATTTTATTCTGTTTAATGCAAGTTTAACCCCTGAAAGACATGCCATTGAAATGGCCCTGAACATAAATCAAATTCAACAAGGAGCTATGTAAACCCTTTTCCTAACAACTCAAGCTATGATTTGCCATTCAGGAGTTCAGCTAGCTAATGAGTAAACTAGGATAAGATCTTATAATCTTACTGTAACACAGGAGCACAGGTCCCACTTAAGTATTCAGTTTCAAACCGAGATATGATGCATCCATCATATGCACTGCATTTAGTCTGCCTAAAACACCTAATTGCACATGAACATTTAACGTGTGTTTTTTTCACATTTACTTCAAATCATCTGTTATTTCGAGATGAACAAACCATAATATGCACAATACTTGAAATATAAATATCCATGTCAGTTTAAAGAAAAAAAAAATTACACAAATTATTAAATTAACTTCATCATTCATCCGGGTGCTTGAGACATTATATCCCGGAGATCTAGAACGTGATTGACAGGCAGGAATGTTGGGGAACAGCACAGCATTTGTCCAAACAGGCCCTGATTGCATCAGTCACACCTGGCGACTGCCTTGGGCTTACCAGTCTGTAATTTCATGGCTCAAAAGTACAATGTCTCATTCTGTCAACATTCACCCCTGACGGAGACTTGCTTATTTTACTGTGGTATCCAGCAGCATATCCCACTGCTGTTTTGTGTTATTCTGAGATTGTTGCGTAATACAAGTTTATTGAACAATTGCTTATTATTGTTTAGCTTCCAACATATGCAAATGGTAAATACCCATAAGGACTTATTAAGAACATGCTGCTTCTTTGCTAATTAGCAAAGCCTTTTAATGATTCTCCCAACCTACTATCTATGTTTGAAAACCAACTTACAATAAGATATGCTTTCCATTGTAGAGTGGCGATAATGACTTTCAGATAATCAATATGCATAGAGCTGTACAATTTAGTTTTAGGTCAATATGCTTAACATTAGCAATACATTATGCTAACAAGACATGTCTTTAGGTATTTTGCAGCAGTGTTTAAGTATTCAGATTAGAGGAAAACAGCTTAGACTTAAAACGTGCAGAGAATTCAAAATGAGATTCATAAATTTATAAATCATAATATACAAGATAGAAGCAGCAAAATTATGCAATCATCTCACAGGTCACTGCTAACTGAGAATATTGAGAAACCAGGTTTATTTAAGAGGATTTTGGAGATGAGACCAAGTTAGTTTTTGACTAGTTTACATTAGTTTACAGCACAATCTTCTGTTGATTCTTCACACAGTAGTACAAAAATAATGTAGGGATGAAGCATATAATAACTTATAGAATCATCTGCAGAAATATCACAGTCCAGTATGAATTGGCATGCTTAAAGTAAAAGCAACATAAATTCTTAATGAATGCAAGCAGTTTGCGATAGTTGAAAAAGTAAAGTAATGTTTGTGAAAGCTGGAGTCATGAGCTGGAAGGAATGGAAGTTTGAACAGTAAGGATAACAGTTCGCCTCAGCTTGCTCAAAGGCCTGTTTGGAACAGTTTTAGGCATCAATAATGCAAAAACACTATGAAATGGACAATAACAATGCTTTAATTGTTTATCCTAAGTATTTTATATCTGTCCAGGCTTTACTTTAATCACCCTTTATGATCACAAAACTTCCAATAAAAAAGGTAAGCTAAGCAGGATGAACAAATGTTTTCCCTGGCTATACCTGTGTAGATAACCAGGGAGCAGTTAGCCACATTGCAAGCACCTTGTAGTGTTCAGAAGGTGGCCTCCTCAGCTCTGGCCCAGACAGCCAGTATTGGTGAAGCTGCACTTCTCTTCTCAGTTCTAACCTGGAGCTGCACATAGGTGGTGTGTCTTCGAAGGATGGCAGCCAGAGACAATGTTTCCTCTGGGGAATCTATAGTTCAAAGATTCCTTCTACAGATTTACAAATAAGCCACTTATTTCTGCAGTGTATTATGTTTAATAGTTCTTACATCTCCCTTCTGTAGTTTAGTCCTTCATGCTCAGTTGTATGAAAAAAAATCTAAAATTTTTATTTTTAAGCCATGTCGCTCAAACCAAGATTGAAATAGTTTATTTTATTGGTGCATAAATTGATTAGATGTTTTACAAAAGAAAACTAATTTTCTCTCTCTACCTATAAATACATATGTTAAAGATATGGAAATAATAAATTATTGTTTTTCATTGTTGTAGCTTAATATGGCTAGAGAAATTATGTTATGTTGGTATTACTGTTCCTTATAGAATTAATCCATACATAAACAGATAAAACTTTCTGCTTTCAAACTTTTCTCAACCCCTTGTACGCATTCGCCCTTCATCTTACTGATCACTTTTTTGATCAGTAAGTTTTTCACAAAGTTGCTGAAAGGTGTAATGGATTATGAAGCAATTCTTTTGAGCTTAAACATAATTAAGACAATTTCTATATTTTAGCAAACTGTTCATCAGCCTTGCTGTACTCTCACGTGACAAATGAGAATGTTTTCAATCTTAGATGTTATGATGGGCCTCCTTACAAAGTTCATATATTCTGACAACATGAGCAAGAATAGAAAATGGTCGACTGTTATGTCAAATTATAATCAGATGTTTTGATATGATTTATTATATAAAGTATAACAAATTATACTTTATCAATATAGTATAATTTGTATATATAGTATAATTATGCAATATAATTATACTATATATAAGTATAAGTAGTATAATTATTTTCAAGATTGAATCATGAAAATAATGTGCTTGATTAAAATTGTTAATTCCCACAATTTCCTCAGTGATTCCTTTTTTTTAATGTGTGTGTGGCTGAATGTCAGGTTGAACCTTTTAATTCACTACTCAAAAAGAGCCAGGGGCAGTAGTGGCAAGAGTTCAAAGGTTAGGTGAAGTGTAATGCTTTTCTAGTCGTGGAAAAGTAATTGTGTATCAGTCGATTTCAAAATGATCAGAGGCCCCAAAGGGCAGTAAAGTCTCTATTAACATCACAGTCAAACTTGTTCTGTAGAATCATAATACAAACATTTTATTTTAGATGTCAGTCACAGAACATATTTGTGTTTTTAAAAGAAAATAATAATTGGAATATATCCCTACCAGAATAATACAATGCATTTTATTAATAAAAATGTAAACTGATTTTCAGAAGGAATAGGAAGTATTGTATATTTGATTTTATGTGTAAATTCTATCACGTTGTAATGAAACCATAGTAAGTAGTTTGAGTGCAAATGTATGTTCCGTTCATGAATATGTGTATCTTTCCGTGCTCCTCTGTCCTGACAATAGAGCTCTTTTAGATTTGCTGCTGATGGCGTGTCACGCTGAAATAGATCCCCCTCACCACTGACACCCGAAGTCAGACTGTTTGATGATTCCTAACTTGGGTCACTTCTCTTTGATTGACAGTTTGTAGATTGCTTGCAGACCAAACACAAGTCTGAGGGACACACAGCGTCAATAGCTCCCCACCCCGGCGTAGCAACCCCACCCTTCCACATCCTAATGTGTTATAATGTCTTTGCTTGAATATGTGGTGTGTGGACATCTGCAAATACACATAAATACATAATAATATTTGATCATAGTTACCTTTGTGATCTGGATTGTTTCTTTCTGAGTGGATTTTAATTTTGTACACAGATTAAAGGTGCATGAAGACAAATTCATTAAGAGAAAAGGTAAAAAACAAAAAACATTGTTAGACGTATGAGTGCCTTTTTTCATATTTACCATTTTGATTAAATGTATTGTTTTATATTTATTTGTATGTCTATAGACATCACATGGTTCTCTGCATTGGTCAGTGATTTAAACACACACATACCAAGTGGCTATGTATAAACCCAGGCTTGTGAACTGAGGCCATCATCAAATCACAGTGAGCATTGTTACATTTGAACAGGAGAATCAGTGGGCTGGAAAGACCCTATGTAAGTCTGAGAGACAGTAAGAGAGGGAACAGGTCTGGGCATTTGGGTGTGTGTTTGTGTGTATGGTGAGAGCGAGAGGTGCGGGAGAGAGACAGCGAGAGAGAGAGTTTGGTAACTGTAGGTTGGGATGCAATAAGGGTTGATGATAGAGAGAAGTGTTGCAGAAAAGGGAAAGAAAGTAAAGCCTGATAGGGAAAAATGAAGAAAGTCTCTGGGAGAGAGGGAAAACAACCATAGAGAAAAACTGAAGAAAAGACAAGAATGCTACAGAAGGAAAAAGCTGAGAGAAAGACAACTTCAGAGTAAAGTGGGAGTGAAAAAAACAGAATATGGGTGGATGGGGGTTACAGAAAGGCAAGGAGACACCCAGGGGAAGGCAGAGGAAAAGGGTTGAAAAGGTGGAAGTAGAGGAGAAGTGAGGAAAGGAGAGGTTGAAGTCAGGGGGGAATAGCTCCTGTTGCCCATCCACATTGATGGTGCGGGTCAGCGATGAATTCCTCCTGTTTTGCTACCTAGATGAACACTCTTGTGCTTCTGTTTCCAATGCCTTTATGTTTCTTTCAGGAGGATTGTCTTCCATTCCTGCATGGATAAAGGGGATTTGAAGGGTATAAAACAAACACTCACGTGTGGGTGTGTGTTTGGCTGTGTGTGTATTTATTTAGAGATGGATTGTCAATGTTTAAATCACATCAGGGAAAAAAAGAGAGGGAGAAAAAGACAAAAGGTCATTTCATTGGTAGTGACCAGAGGGGGTATTTGGTGTAGGGAAATTGGAGCGTATTGCTTCTGCGACCGCGGAAATGTAAACTGGCTGTGTGGGTTTGTGACCTCTTGGAGAGAAAGAGAAGGGACTAAATGGACACAAAACACCCGCTGGGAAGGTTCTCAATTCGTATAATGTAATCATAATGTTTTTTTTTGTTGTTGTTGTTTTTTTAATGGACGTATGAATGGCTGATCAGTTTATTTTCCTCCTAAAGCTGTTAGTGCCAAGCATAAAAATGGGACGAAGATGTAGATTTAAATGTTGTGCTAGGATTATGTAAGCAGTGACTTGTGATTTTTTTAAAATATTTAAATACTAATTATTGGGGAAGTTGTGTTTTCTTTAAAAAGTAGATAAACACTTATGACATTCAATCTTGGAACTTATTAAATTATTTTTTTCTTAATTAATTATCCAGACATAATGATTTATTTATTTATTATCTGAATTAATGTATTTTTTAAAATTTTTAACTACATAAAGTTGAGTCTGCCATAGAGAAAATCTCAACAGTGGAAGTATCAGAAGGTTGTAGAAAGAGTATAACAGCTGCCACCTTCTGGATTCTTGAAATATTGCAGGTGGCCACAAATTGGGGAAATAAAAGTAAGAGCTATACCAGAGGCCTGTGTGACATAGCCCATATAAGCATAGGTTTCAGATAAGTTTTTTTTTTAAATCACAGTTGGAAAATTGATTATAAAAATGCGTCGAATTTTATAATATTTTTATGTAAGTAATATGGGTAATTAATTCCCTGTTTTCTGTATTAAGAAAATAGTAATGCTTTCTTCTTTAGATTAACAACTGATCTATGAAGAGATTTATTTTCTTGCTGTCAGACAAAACTCATATTGACTGCTGTGAATGTATTATTCTGCAATGCAGCAGCCCATTAACACAGAACTAAGCACTCTATAATGCTACATCAAAACCTTAACAGTTGACTGGGTCCAGTCACACCTTATCAATGCTGCGACATTTAAACACGGCTGTAGAAATCGCATCTGCAGCTGGCGAAACATAAATGTGATTTAATATCACTTAAACATCTGAAGCCACACACACATGCCTGCGCTGCCATTTGCAAAACGCACACATGCATGCGTATTGATACGTATATTGGTCCTCAGACACTTTCATTAACCCCAATATGAGGCTTTGCACAGGGTAATATTCACATAAGTCTGAAAATAAACAATACACAGGCACACGCAGGCACACATAATGCAAATGTGTCTATTGAGGTAAAAGTATTTGACTATTTTCCATTATTCTTGATCAGTTAACCTTTAAGGCACCAGACTCTGATATTTAATAGGTAGTACGACTCCCTCTCAGTCCTCTGTCAGAAAATCAATATAAGAATTTTAAAAAAAAATAACTTAAAAATAATCATCTTGCGCATGTTTCTGTGTTTGAGGTGTAAGAACCAGTAATTATTATTATTGTTTTCTAGATTTAACATCTGCTTATCAAGTATATGAATATGTAAACATGCTTTTTTGTAAGTGGTGAGCTCTAATCTAAAAATCCTTGATGACCTTAATGTTATAGGTAAAAAAATGTTGAATTATTTTTATTTATTTATTTATTTTCTTAATTATCCCTGTTGATCCCTGCTCCAGGATATTCACATCTATATCCAATCCTGCCACTTGTGTGAAGTGATCACAACAACTATCATAATAACAACGAAACAAGCTCTGAGATAATGACTTCATATAAAAGCATACTGAGGACATAGCACGGTGACTGGGGGGAGGACTTGTGTTTTGGTGTTAAATTGATTTTCTCTTCAAATAGAATTATGTGTGCTCTTCTTTCCCACCCAAAGCGTTACTATTTCATTTGTTCAGGATCAGTTCACTGGGACACTCCTGACACACCGCGGAGATTCTTGAGAAACACAGAGGCTGCACGCTGGTGCACATGCACGTTCTGAAGCCACAGTGGAGGAGAAATAACATGAAAATATTCTGAAACACACACAGACCTCTGGTGTTCAACTGTCACTGTATTGCTGGTGTTTTGGGCCTTACACCAATTTATTCAGAAATGATAAAAATTATTTAAAAAAAAAGAAATGTTACTTAAATAAATAATAAATAAAATAACTGGTTTAAAAAAATAAACCACACATGAACATTAATTGAGTAAAGAAAAATAAATAGCTGGAAGCAAATAAAAGGCAAAACTGGTTTAAATTAGAATATTTGCTCTTGTGGACTAGAAAAAGGTGTGAATATTACAGTGAAAATTAGGGAGCCCAGTGGGTTTTATTGGCTTTAAATGATTTATTGAAAACTTGTGTTGTTAGGTTGATGTGTTAGCAATTGGGTGGTGTCACTTCCTGATCAATAATATGAGGAAAGCAGTTGGATGTCCTTCCTCTGCTCAGAACGCTTTATTCCTCACTTCCATTTTTCCACACACATTAACTTTATTTTTGGCTGAGTTTACTCTCAACCTGTCGCAGTGGTTGGATATTTGGTGCTAAAAACACACAAAGCTTCCTCTCAAAACAAATTGCACCCTATCATCTTTCTCAATGCTATTCTCCATGCAATGTGCCACAATTTTAACAAATCTCAAAAGCACTTATTTTCCTTAGAGTCTTTTCTGTCACCAAATCGATACCCACCTCTTTGTTTTTGCATGCCGTCTATGTCAACACATTAGCCACTATGGTTTTGAGATAAGCTGTAAAGTATTCCTCAACCCCATGTATATTTCAAATATGACCCAATCCCATATTTGGATATGCGTCAGCCTCCTGGGTGAGACCCCCCACACCAGTAGCAGATTGCTGTGCTATCAGCGACTTTCCTTCATCCAATCCCCTCGTCAGTCTTTAGGTTTCAAACTCCATTTGGTTGATCTATGGGCCTCAACTGGCCAAATGACTCAGAAATAGTTTGGACAGTTGTAGACAGCTTGTTGGAAACCCAGCTGCCACATATCCCACTTATTTATTCATCTTACATTGATTAATGGAGAGACAGGTCATGGGTCAACCTTTTATTATTGAAGAAAGCTTGACCTGCAAACAAATAAGTACTGACGGGCGTCTTCTTCTTTTTAGCAATCTGACTCTTTTGCTTTGATTTAACTGCCAATAGTTAAACTCGAGTAAGATCGCATGTATTTCTGTAACCATCGGCTAAAAACTGGAGCTAAATATTTAATGAGGAGTCATTTGAGAATGAAAAAGTGTACCAAACGATATCTAAAGTGCTGACAAACCAGGCTCAGCAGGATTTGTTTGCTTTGCCTCCCTCTAACAAGGCATTTAGCTAATTTACTTGTGCCAAATTTGAACTAATGTATTTTGGTCAGCATAATTTTGCACAACTTTATTTTCATAAATATATTTTGAAATCATTATTGTCTATTTACTCTAAAGTTTAGACAGAGATTATAGCTAATACTATAATATGTTTTGAACTTTCAAATTTTAATTCACCAATATTGACCATAATGTGTTAACAGCTAGAAAATAAGCAATGCAAACATGTTCATACCTCTTGAACTTTTTCACATTTTTAGGTTACAACCACAAACTTTATTTTATTGGGGTTTTAAGTGATAAAGTAGTACATAGTTTAAAGTGGAAGGAAACATATATAGGTTTCTCATTTTTTATAAGTTAAAACCTGAAGAAAGAAAACATTTATATTTTCTCACCTTTGCTTTTTTAACCCTGGATATTACCCAGTTCAATCACCTTTACTGCTCACCTAACTTTCTCTAAAAGTCTTGAGGTTTCCTAAAATGAGTTTGGCCAGACTTACCGATATGATGTAGGCTCTAGTCTCGCAAACCAAACATTGCCATCATTCTACAAGTGTGTCAGTCTGCACTTCTGTTGTTGTTCAATAATATCCTGTTACTGGATTCTTTATTAGAAACCTAATAACCTTCTAAGTCAACAACTATTCTGGCCTGCTCCAGCAGCCGGTGCTCAACTCTTCTCCTCTCCTGCATTTTCTCTCACTCATAAACACATCATAGCACTGTCAGCCAGCACTGTGTCCAATAATCTATTAAACATTTGCAACTGTTCTGTATATGCTTAACTAAAAATACCAACTTGTCATACTTTTGTTTGTGTAGAATCTATTTAAAACTGATACCAGGTGGCGGTGTTGGTGATTTTTGCTAAATTATAATTTAAATGTATGTCTTACATTTATAACTTTTGGCTAAATATTTCTCTGAATATTTTGCCCTAAAACATTTGTTTTCTTTCAAAAATGATTCTGTTGCCTAATCCTTTTGGGGAACTGAACTGCTTCTGTTTAGTCTGACCAGCTTTCCCGTCTCTGCTAAGGAAAATTATCCCCACAGCATGATGTTGCCAGTGCCGTGATTCAAGTATGCTAAATATCCTGTAGTTGAGATGAACCAATGGCTTCAAGCGTAAGTGATGATAGGTGCTCAAAGATAAGATCTGTGGAGTGCTTAACTAATTCTCAACAGATTCTCCCACCTGAGCTTTGAATGTCTGCAGCTCCTCTGGAGTTTTCTTTGGCTCTCTCACAATCTTTTGCCTGTTTGTCTCATTAATGCTCTCCTTTCTCTGCATGTCTAGTTAAGTGCAGAGCCACATCTTGGTAGGTTTGCAGTTTTGCCTTACTTTCCATTTTTGCATGGTGGATTGAACTGTGCTCCGTCATATTTTGAATGCCTATGCTCTAAACGGCTTCACAACCTTATCCTTGACGTGTCTGATGTTTCTCTTGATGCTTTGTAGTTATTTATTCTCTAAAGTCATTCAAACAGAATATTTATAAAGCAATTACATTAAATTAGGGGTGTTCTGAATGCAGTTGGTTTACGTGTATCAGAGTAAAGGATAAAAGTGGTACAAGTATTGTCTATTACTTTAAGTTCTAGTTAAAATATGCATTGAAATTTGTGGCTTTAACATGACAGCATGAAAAAAAAGCTTAGTGGGTGTCAACACTAAACCAAGCCAACTCATATGCAGCGATTTACATGATCATGACCAGATCAGCTTCAAAGCAAGTTCATGTGGCCTAATTTCTGCATTATGAATGAAGATATTTGTCATTTTGAGAGCTTTTGTGAGTAGGTTCAGCCTTTCAATTGTATATTCTTCTCTTTTGTTTTTTCCTGTCAATGGGTACATGTTTTACTTATGGCACGACGTGTCATTCCACCAGTTGATTGTGGACAGAAGCCTGCGTGACCCAAAGCTCAGCATCTCGCTCTGCTGATTGGCAGTAATGCTATTTAATCAAATGTCAAACAGCACAGGTTTATGATACACGAGCCAACCTTTGAATCACTGCTTCCAGTGAACGGGATCTGCGTGCACACGCAAGCAAACATGCAGAAACACACACACATGCAAAAAGCCTCTGCACACACGCAGGAGGCCTTTACTGGCCGGCCAGAGCTTTTGAATCAATAATTTTAAGTCAAATCAGAAATATTTCTCTATCCAAAGTGTGTGCATGCGCACATGGAAAGAAGGAGAAAAAGTCATCGCTTCACATCTTGTTTATGTGCTTGTCATTTATTCGCTGTCTGCAGTATAAATCCCTGAAAACATTCTTACATTTCAAAGACTCCCTTGCCATTTCAGAAATAATTGGCCTTGTGCTGAGCAGACTCCACGTCCAGCAGATTTTACTCCTTCCCCACCCTCCACACACACACACACCCGCACCCACACATGGAACCAAGCTGCCAAAAGCTTACACTTGCTCTCTCTTTCCTTTACTGCTGACAATGTGTCAACATGTCCGTGTCAGCAACAATAACAATAAAACTGTTCAGTGTGAATGATTGAGATCTCACACTGGTCTGGTGCCTACAAGTTATAATACAAAGAAATACAACAGGATACATAGTCAGGTCTTGTACTGTCCAATTGATTGAGTTAAACTGAAAGCTATAATGTTTGGGTATGATATTACAGTCTATTTTTTTATACTAATTTTTAAGTAAAAATCCTGCATTTAATTTCTGAGCTTACTGCTTTTATCTTGTGCATTTCTGCCTGCATATAATGTCCTACAGGCCTCTGAAGGTGTTTGTGCTTATTACAGGAAAACTCACATCATTTTGACGTTTATCCTCATGTCGAATCAAGTCAAATTCACACACCGAGAACTGCTGAGCTAAGGAAAAAATTAGAACAAGCTCATTGAATTTGTTTTGATTTCGTCCCCAGGCTCACTTCTTTCATTATCTCCTCATTTGTTCCTGTCCCCAAAGTGGCTACTGGTGTTCCACACCTACTTTCAATCTCAGCAGCTGTCATAGATTTTTTTTTTATAAAATGAAAAAAAAGGGTAATATGGTTTAGTCATTGGGGCTTTTACTGAAAAAGGTGCTGTGAACAAGAGTAGTAGTTTAATCGAAGGAGGGAAGGAAGGGCTGCTCACATTTAAGGTCTTGGTTTGGCAGTAAGAACAAAAATGGCGTAAGCTTATTGAACTTTCACTAGTAACTTTTTTATAATCATTCTAAAAAACAGTCATTTACAGATTTATAGGCATACAATTTGGGCTTAATTGTATATTTTGTTCATCTCCGCCTGGTATTTTATTTTAGTTATAAAAATATACAATGAGAAACTTTTGTAATTCTGTATCTGGATGATATTGATGAAGTGGTATCTTCCGTTGGACAGGGTCAAACAGCACTTGAATGTGGTGGGATAATTGTCTGGTGGACTCAAGAAATTATTGTGGTTGGTCAAACTGTTAAACCAGTGAACAACTGTTTCTGGTTGATGAAGGGTGGGACTCTCCAATTCTTCATTTCTTCCATTACTGCTTTAATTCTGCCCTACATAACAAGTTTATTATCTTCCATACATAATGTATCTTTAACACCAAACAAAGCAAAAACTAAAAGCTCTGCATTCTACCACATGGAGCAAAAATATTACCTTACTTTTCTTCAGCAACAGCGTCCATTAGTTTCAACTCTAACTAATGTAACAATGTGACAGGGGAATTAGCATCATTTTTGTGATGTTTTTTTTGTAGGTATCATGACATGGAAATCAATGTCAACTAATGTTTTAAACTTAGAATTCAATAAAAAAATTGGAAGCTAATCTCTAATCCTTTTTTTCGAAGTTGTATTTTTTAATATAGAAATGTACTTTTAGGTAAACAACATATAAAGTGCGAAAAGGATCTGAACTGAAAAGTGTTAATTCACATACTAGCTTTACAGAGTTAAAACAGCAAAAAGTTTACGTAGCTTAAACAAATTTCCTAATTTTTATGTATTTTTGTGCATTTGTAGATCTTGTAATACACAGTACGACAGTCCAACATTGGAGAAGAACATTTTCAGAATAATACATGTCATTTTAACTGATTTAAAAAAGATGGACTATAAGCCTTATCTTTTCATTAAAAGATGAGAAATAAACAAAGCAAGCTCCACTTTTCTGCAACCACTAGAAATAAATGCTCATTTATATTTCTCAATTTGTCATTCAACAAAATACTCTCATATATATACACACACACACATATCGTACACGGATTATTTAATCTCAAAACACTTAAATGGTTTCAGCAGTTCCCTACAACCAAGTAATAAAATATCTCCAGTGTGCCTTCTGATCAATGGAGGAGAGAAGAGACACAAGCTGGCAGGGTTAATGGGCCTCATTCCACTTAAATGCCACATGAGTTACTCTAGGGAACCGGAGCTGGCGGGAGAGCAGACGGAGAAAAAAAAGGAACTGGAAAGGGACTTTTACCAAATAACAGAAGAGGAGAGATGGATGAATAGATTACATATGTAGTGAGAACAACCGGGATAAGTATGAAGGGGAAAGGGAATGAACAGCACACTAAAGGAAAGGGAGGGAAGGGAAAGACAGAGACAAAGGAGAGTAATGAACTAAGAAAGGGAAAAGAGTTGGGGAGGGCAAGGAAATACCTCTAGCTGGAGAGAAAAGAAAGAAGTGATGGTTGGGATAATAGATAATAAACTAAGATCTAAAAAAAAATATCTCCAGTGTAAAAAATATCTATCAATCTATTATATTTTCAATATATCATATTGAAAAGATATAATGCAAAGTGATGGGAACAATTGGGAAAGTTTACAGCAACTTTTAGAGACACTAACATCACAAATAAGTAAACTGAATTAGTTTGGTGATAGAGATAAATTTCCAATACATTTGAGTTGATTTGGTTTGTAAAACAAGAAAAAATTGGATCCAAATAGCAATTACGACAGATAACATACGTAGAAAACTTCTATGGATAAGAATTTCAGGGAGTTGTGTTGGGTTGTTAAGTCTGTCGGAAGTAATATGAAAAAGCAAAAATAATATCGAGCATAGGAGTGTTGGCTGCTACAAGGCGTCTGTTAAACTAGGAAACATTGGAGGTCCTAGATTGTAAAAAAATATTTTAATGTATTTAATTACATTATGGATATTTAGGGAAACACACACACACAAAAAAACTTTACAGCCACTTTGCACATTACAGTGTGTACGCTAATTACCACAGCAAATTTAAGAATGTGTAATGAATGCATTTATTTCAACTTTCATAAACTGAACTTTAAGCCAGTCCTTGGAAAGAGTTTTAGTGCAAATTAAATTAACTTTGTTGGTGCAGGATGCATACAGTATTTAACACTTAAAATACACTTTCAAAGACCAAATTAATGTTAATACAGGAGTTCTGAAAGTGGCAACATGTTTTTTTTTACATTTACATTGGGACTGACTATGGAAACACACATGTGCATTTATATAAAATATGCATGTTTGCATATAGTACTCGTATGGAATTTTACCTGACTACAGAGAAGATATATGCAAGAACAACATAGACATTACAAATTCACACAGACAAGTGCACAGACATACACAAACATGCATATGCTCTGTCAATAGTCATTGGGCATGCAGGCAGAGATTAGCCAGTATAAGGAAAACAAAGGTGTCCCCTCCTTTGGCAGCCCGACATCCTCCTCATCAAACCTAAGACCAAGTATTGATTTTTTTTTTTCCCAAAGACCTCATTCGCTCTCCCTCTGCTTGTGCTCCTGTTTAACTTGTAGTCCAGGCAAAATTTGAGGCACTCGGTACATATGCACCAAGGAGGAACAAGGAAGTGTAGCAGACCTACAACAAACTACATGCACATTCACAAACACCCTGCAACCTCTCTCTTTGAACTCGGGTTCAGCGAGGGATGTGTGTGTGTCTGTCGCCTCTTGTGCTAAAAGTACAAAGTGGAGGTCCTCGGTTGCACTCGGGTAAAACCGCAAGGCAAATTAAATCAATGGGATTCCCACTGGCAGATGGCTCACTTTAACACTCAGTTAGCCTTTAGATAATTGAGGCATTGACTCTGCAGCGGTCATAAAAAACGGATGGCTTGTTTATATGTTTCACTGGAATAGATCAGCAGAGGTTAAATAAATGAAATCCCATTTGTCGGGGAGTGGAACCCCAGTTATAATAAATGCCCCCTCTTTTTCTTTCGTTCCGACGCCCCCTTCCCCCACTTCAAACAACTACTCTGTTTGGCCTCATAAATAGAGAAGGAGAGGAAAGATGTTTCCCACTCGCCCCTGCCTTCCGCGCAGAAGCGCCACAATGCCATTCTGCCATTGATAGGGTAGTCCTGCTTAATGAAACGGTCCATCCTTCCCCTCTACTCTGCTTGTTTTTTGGTCCTCCTCCCTCCTGCACACAGTGTGATAAGTAGCAAACCAGTGAAGCCTGTAATTACAATCTTACCGAGGAACCCTAGCTCAATCTGTGAATAAATCTCGCCATCCAATTACAAGATGTAATAATTTTGCAGTCAAGCTGGTAATGAGGTCTAATACTCATGCATGTGATAATCCCCCCTGGATGCTGACTCTATCAGATGTTAGCTTTGTAATTATACTGGCAGAAAATCATTATTTCATGTTCAGCAGAAAAATGAGCTTGGTGGGGGAAGTTAATTTTCTCTATGCTCTGTGAAGCATAGACTAAATTTTAATGATCTAATCATTACCCCCGACTATCCCCGTCTGCAATTGACCCATGTTACTTGTGTGAGGCAACATTTTACTCGTTTAAGAGTCCCTGATATGCAGTAAGGTTTGCCAGGTAAGAGCCTTTTTATTTAGTAATTATACCACAATAAAACTATTATGCTAATGATATGGAAATTGATATCATTGGGCCACAGTGTCATTTAATAGCTGCATGGAACATAAATCACAATTTTAATTGTACGTTGTTAACATTTCCACATTATTGCTTTGTGTTATCTGTATTTGTGTGTGTGTAGGTGCGTGTGCGTGTCTGTTTATTTGGGTTTGAAGGGTTGATTCCAAAAAGAAAAGGTCACTCTCTCCCATCTGCGAGCTTAAAAACGTGTCTGTTTTATTGGTTATTTGCAGATTGTTTTTAAAGTTTACTACTTTAAATATGTTAAACATGACAGGACAAAGCCTGAATCTTATGCTGAAGATATGAGCTGATTTTAGTTGTAACCTGGAGAGCAGTAAGCAGATCATGTATAACAGACATACTTTTTAATTGCTATAACTTAAATGTTGCACTTTAATCAGGCTATGTCACAGGCCTAAATGAATTGAAACCTCTATTAAGTGATGTCACAAAACTAGAGTCTATGGGCTGTAGCAACATATTTACTTTTATTTGTTTCTCACTTTGGTAGAGGTTATGATTTTTTTTTTGTCTTTTCACATGGTAAAACATGACAGGACATCAAAAAGTGACAATGTTGTAAATATTCAGCCATTGCATTGAATTCTGTTTTTTTTATAATGTTACATTATTGTTTCATGATTGAAATTACAACAATTTTATGATATCCAAACATTTGACATCACTAAAATAAATATATCTGCATCAAGCCTTAAAATAAACTATTGCTAGTAAAATAAAATAAATTATGTGAAAAGATGAACGTTGAACAACTGAAAGCATAATTGTAGTACTTTTTTTTTCTGTGGTCACAGAAATGTAAAATTGTGTAATCAACACAGAGATGGTAGAAGGATGTGTAAAATTAAGAAAAAGGGAACAAAAATTGCTCAGAAATAGAGCCTTGAGGAACCCCATGCCTTCCTTTTTTCCAACCTGCTATAGGTTTATGTTTCTAGGGAGTCGTTCCTTTTCACTGATGCCATAAGCTCATCCAGGTTGACAGTTGAACATAAGTTAATAAATTACCGTATTTTCCGGACTATAAGCCGCTATTTTTCCCCACGCTTTGAACCATGCTGCTTATGGCCCGGTGCGGCTTTTCTGTGGATTTTTCTGTGGATTTTTCTTCAACCTCCAGGGGGCTCTTTAGCAGGAAGTGACTGTTTGGAAGTGAAAATTTGAAATCATAGAAGAAAGCGCTAGCTTTCATTTAGCACATGCTAGCAGCAGGCACGGCGGATAAATGTTTTCAAACTCATACCCCCTCATCATGGAAACCACACTGAGAAGTTCATATGATGTTTTTAAGTTGAAGGCTATCGATCTGGCAGTACATATCAACAGCCGCTGCACGTAAACTCTGCTTGAATGAATCCTTGGTTCGGAGTTGGAGGGCTGCGTCCTTATTAGCAGATTTATGCATCCTGATGGAAAACCGAGAGCAGCAGCAATACCCGTAGCTTATAGCCCGGTGCGGCTTAAGTTTCCGGTTGTTTTTTTTAACTTCGTGGTTGCGGCTTATAGTGAGGTGCGCTATATAGTCCGGAAAATACGGTAATTGAATTTTAAGTTTGAGTTCTCAAAACAAATTCACAAAAAAATAATGAACTTGTAAAATTATACTTCCTTCTATAAATTCTCTTTTTCACTGTCGTTTCTGTGTGACAAAATTAAATTGATTCAAGCCAGCAAAATTTTCTGTATATTATTGAATTCTGGTGTGTATTTTTATTTAACTACAAACCTGTGATTTTGCAATGTCTACAGTTCTTTTTTACAGTTCTTTCTTTTTTTTCACGTTTAAGGTTGTACTCAGTATTTGGCTATCTTTGTGTACTTGGGTTTTCTGAGATGTTTTGGATTACTCGGGTTACTGCAGGGCCACAACGTGCAGTTGCAAAAACCCGATAAAACAACGACAGGACAACATGCCTGCAACACCACATGAGCAGACAGCAGAGAGAGGTGTAATGCTACACAGAGGTGTAGAAGGGCAAGCAAACGTGGCATGCACGCAGTGATACAATCTGAGCTCAGCTGTCCAGTAGGTCATGGCTGGCGGAGCACGAGATATGGCTGTTAATAGAGATGATTGATTATAGCAGGGCGACCCAGTAGCTTTTGAAACATGAGAAATTATTAAACAGGTTTTCAGCTTTTCATGGAAGCTGTTGTGAGATGTGATAGAGTCAGATTCAGAGGATTAAGGCGCAGATACTATAGTGACAACGGAAGGCAAAGGTTAGGGCTTGTGACAGATGTTAGCCTAATCTGAATGTCTGTAAATGTCAGAGATTACTGTGTGTTTTGAGGCCCAAATAAAGTTCAGGTTTGATACATGTGTTGTTTTCAGCTTTTTGTCAAACTTTACCAGTTTTTCATTTACTGCATGAATTTCCACTTTGGGACAAAAGTCCAAAGCAACAAAGTTATCTTCAAAGTTGCTTTGACTTGCTTATGCGCTTATGCAAGAATTCACATGGAGTTATTATCTCAGTGGTTGGATCTGCACTGCTGTGATTTTACACAATACCACTGTGCTTCACATGAATAGAATCTGAACCCAACTGTTCTATGTTTTCAGTGGATCTCTTCTCTACAGTCCAAACACGTGTTCATTTCTCTAAATTAGGTATGGGTGTGTGTGTGTGTGTGTAGGTGGGTATTTGTCTAGAAGTCTCTTTGCTGCCCTGTGACGGATTGGCAACCTGTCCAGAGTATTTCCCATGTCTCGTCCAGTGACCACTGGCGATGGGCACTTCCCGATCAACACTGCATTGGTAAATGAGTGTAGATGGCCGATGGATGTAAATACAATGTTTTCTAATTGCTTACATCTTGGCTGACATTTTTAAGATGCATCACAACAAAACCTTTTCAGCTTGTTTTATAAAACCAGAATAAGTAGCTTGAAATGTTATAGCAAACTGATGACCAGAGTGAGATCATTTATTCTCACTTCTCACGATTGTTTTTTTCATGCAGCCTCATTTGGTGAATTTGTTGCTGCGGTAGTCGAACCTTATTGAGTAAATTATGAATTATTTATTAGTTTGTGTTACAGGAATGGTAGTAACTAGTTACACTTGCTCAGTTTCATTTATTCGAGTAACTTTTTTGAAATAAATGTCCTTGTAGGAGTTATTTTTACTGCACCATACTTTTGCAACTACTTGGATAATACCCCAAATTGACTTTTTATTTGTTAGTATGTTCATTGTTCAGAGGTTATTTTCCATCTCCTGAGCTTGTTGTGTCATTTGGAGGTCAAGTAAACATACAGTAAACTGCTCCTCCTGTCGTTCTTTGTGTTATCTTGTAAAGCATAAATATTATTTCTTTTTAGTACCGTTAGCGTATCATAAACCGTATGTGAAGCACAGCTTGAGAAACCACATAGAAATCTTTTTTTCAATATAAAATTCCCATTGCAGGAATCGGTCGATTGTTAGTTTCCTCTCAAAGTCACTACGTATAGTACTTTCTGATACTGGTATTTATCTAGAAGAGGACACCTTATCGCATGTTTGATATGCAAAAATGTAAACATATTTGAGACTTTCCCATGCCCTTGACATAGTTACTCCTGTAGCAGGGACATCACAATCTAAGCAGATTATGTTTTCATATGTGCAAAGAGTGATATTGAAATCAGCATGCACTGTGCAGTGGCCCGGTTATTCACCTTTTTCTCAGAGTGATGGATGTGCATCCTTCTCTAAACTGATAAGAGTTATTATTTTATGATCAACCATCCATTGTGTAGCTTATATTAAGTTGTCCTCATGAATAAGGGTCACTAACTTGTGAGGATGGCCTCACGATTTAGTTTTACAATATAACTTCTAATATGTTTTGTGCATTGCTGCTCAGAAATATAAAAACTCCTCTTGAATTCAGTCTTTTTGCTATAGTTTTTAATGATAAAAAAATGGTGCATTCGTGTCATGTGGAATTTACTTAGAGAGTTTTGGTCACACTTGGAAAGTTCAGCAGATGGTGCATCGACAGTGTTCAGGCTCTTGTACGATCAAACAGGCCCACACACACTCTTGTGAACACGCACACTTGCACATAACACTATGAAAAGAGCTGAGTAGACTGAGAGCCCTTTGTATTCTTTGGTAGCCCCCCCATTCCCTCTCCTTGTGCCGTTGTATGCATTATCTTTATGCCTTCCCATCTCCGGACACAACGCCTCTTGTTTCGCCATTTTAAACAGATCTAATCAGCGGTGTGTTAAACAAGAGTAGATCTTTTATGCATTGGGTGTTAGGACAAGCAAATCACTGCTGTAGATCAACCGAATAAACAACTCCACCCTGATTCAATTACAACAGCTGGGGTCTGTGCTTTTATCTGGCACGGACATCATTTCAATCAAAATGTAAAATAATCCAATCCAATAGATGCAATAGCTGAGATAGGATACAGACTGCTGAGCTTAGTTGTTTTATTAAAAAAAAAAAAAAAACGGAAGAAATACAAGGCATTCTCCTCCGGTTCTTACACTCTTCCTTTGACGGCTATCAAGAAGTTCCCATTCCCAAACTCCATTACCTTGTGTAATAGCATTCAAAACTGAATTGAAAGAAAGAAGATGGAGAGATTGTTGGTTATATTTTTATTACCCAAAGCTGTTTTCCAAGACACAGCCTGGTGCACTTTTCTTCAGTTAATTAACATCTGCATCATTTTTTTTTTGCTGTTGGCCTTATGGACCCCATGCCTTTTTGTCTTACGGGCAACAACAGCTATTGCATAACATCATACTTAGCAGGGAATTGAAAAGTCCACATAGAGGGTATTAATGGCAAATTAATGTAAATGTTTTTTTTTCTCCATAAGTTATGGATTTGATGTCAATAGGATACAGGCCACTGCATGTTAGTCCCCTTTAATTAACTGAACAGAATGCACCATGACAGAAATTTGAAATAATCTTGAGAAGAGAGAGAGAGGAGGTGAGAGAGAGAAAGAGAGACTTAAGAGAAGGAGTGAGAGATTTCTCTCAATAATAATGTTCAAGGAAATTGAATGTAGGAGAATGTACAACAGTGTTAATAATACGCTCTGTTCTATCTACAATAATGTAATCTAATAGAAAGCAATTAATTTAAGACACAGGCCACTGCACTTTTTAGTCATTTAATTAACACATGGGATATTTGCAAAGAGTTGGAGTATAAAGTATTACACCTCCCCAGTCAAACCCTGAAATGTAGTAGCTAAACTCCCTCTAGGTAAATTATATATAGTGTAAGGCATAATTGAACAATTTTATTTTATTGCGTGTAATAAATAATGTTAGATGCACTGTATACACCAGTCAGTAACAGCTAGGGGGTCATGCTTGGACTGCCACAATTTGGGCAGCATGCATCAAGAAGGGACGTTCACGTGTTTCCTGCAGATCATTTGTTCATAGAGAGATGATCAGTGTGATCTAATGTGTTTGTATCATTGGTGTGGTTGGTAAGTTTCTCTTGCAGTCCAAAACTCACCAGAAAGTACTTTTCCAGCTTTTTCTGATGTAAATGTAAAAATGATGCAAAACGTAGCTGAAATTTTCTTATTAACTTCTTGTTTGTTTTAATTTTTTTCTCTTTAATTATCTATCCCTTTCTTTGGATTTGTGGTGCTTTTGAAAATTGAGAAAAAACAAGCAAAATATTAAATAAAAACATGGAAAAGTTATAATTTCTAGATCAGTTCAGCACAGAGGGGGCATCAAGTTATTTTGCACTTGAGGGCAAATTTCAGAGTTTCTTACCTGATCGATAAACCACATCGGCATCTTGAAACCCTATGGAGTTTACAATGTCTGAACAGATTGAAGCAAGCCTCATTTCCTATAAACATCCTCACAAAATAAAGAGCTGTGATTATGTGTTGTACTCCAGCTGCAGCATGGCAGACATGACAGCCTTGCAGAGGATGGTGAGGAAACTTGAAAAGGACATTTGAGAATCCATACCATCTGTCCAGGATCTGTTTCAGAGTTACTGCAGGAACTGGACTCTAAGCATTACTAGAAACTCTTCACATCTTTTCCATGTACCATCAGAAGTCCTGCCAATAACTAAGATTACATCCTGTACAGCATTGGACTATTTATTTCATTTTTATGTTTTAAATGTATTTATTTTTGTAAATATTTGAATGTTTACCAATCCTTTGAGGGAATAATGTTGGTCTAAAATAGTCTGGCAGATAGCATCTTTGTCTGAACTTTTCTCTTGTTTTTTTTTTCTCTTCAATGTAACTTCCCATCATTCCCTTCACCAAGATGGCAACATCTGTGCACACTCATCCCTATCCAAAATCTCTACATGTTTTTTTTTCAGTAACTTGATATTTTATAACTTCTTTTTATAGTGAGTACCTGTTTACAGATTATTTCCAAAAGGTATTTTCACCTGAACACATTTGAATTACATACTCCAATTTATTGAATATGACTGATACTGAGTTATATTTGAGTTTTGCAGTTTAGAGAATATAAAGACATAAAAAACAAATTCACCCTGCTGACTCTGTCAGATGTTCTTGTAAAACTCATGCACTTTCCCTTAGTTGTTGAAACCAGTTTCACCCATATTAAAGGCTCAGGTAAGAACATGTGTAGAGCTCCCTCTTTGTTTTACATTGTTATGGTAAAGGTTATAGAAGCAAGGACGTGAGTCAAGCTGCCACTTTTCCACCTCTCTCACACCCAAACAAGCATTTGATAATTCATCACCAGGCCATGACAGATGAGTCCTGCTGGTGAATATTATAAAATGTCTCAAATCTCATATATATGCTAATAGTATGCTGAGACTGGTTGGGCAGTGTGGCAAAACTTTGTCATTTGCTCTTGCTACTACGATAGCGTGAAAGTGTGAAAGTGGTGACGGCAAGTCATTGGACTTCAACGATTTAGAATCAAATGACTCTACTTTTAGATGCAAAACAATCAAGAAAGATATAGGCTTTGTTGCCATAGCAGGGTAGAAGGAAAAGGTGGCAAAGCCTGTTTTTTTTTTTTTAATTAATTCTGAAAATTCACAATACATATAAAAAGTTGACGTTCCGATCATAAAATGTGTAAAATCAGTCTTAGCAGCACCTTGAAGTTGCCTTGCATTGTAATTAATTTCATTTTCATTTTGATTTATGGCTTTTAGTGAGATTATGCGGTTCTGTTAAGGAAAGGACTTGTGGTAAGATGCACAACACACACACGTTGGTATGCTGCACTTATCTGCTTTCTGTGTCCTGCAATTTTTTTAATGATGATTCAATGCTATTCTCTTTCAAGGCTAACCCAAATCAAAAGGAAAAAAAAAACAATTATTATTTCACTGATAGTTGGTGATGTTATTATTATGCTTCCAGTGATAAACTGAATTGAATAATTGAAATGGATTTTCTGTGCCCATCTATCAATTTCAAATAAGTTGCTTGCTCAAATAAGTTGCTTTCTCACTATCTGGAATTATATTTTTCATCTGCTTTCCTTGTACAATACATGCTATTTGTCAACTATGCTAATATTCCTAAGGTGTCGGAAAATGAATTGTGCATAAAAGTATAAATAAATAGAAAAAACGTGTATTTGCATTTGAATTGTGTTTTACCAGTTTGTATTATAATTACTCCATTCAAACAAGGACTGCAGGATGTTGCTTATTATCTTTACCTACAGCATTCTATACAACATCTAGTGAAACTAAAAATATTATTATCAAAGCCCACAATTCCTTGTTCTGTTCTGTGCAAGATAATATCAACAAAACACAGTGCTTTTTTTTTTACATGCATTAAACATGTCAAATATAAAATTGCAGTGTTGAATGTGTCCCCTGCATGGAAAAATAATAAAAAATCATTTCTGTGATTCTGATAGAAATCTTAGAAACAAAAAGAAAGCTAAATCAGTTTTAAATGGACAAAAGCTACAATTATAATTAAAATTGTTGCTTCAATAAAAATAGTGAATATAGAAAAAAGAGAAAGAAGAAGTAAAGACATAATAATGTTTCCAACAAAACATAGAAATAACTGTTTAAGAGAGCAGGGACTATAGTGTTAATCTCATGTGAAGAAATGTGGGTTTACATTCCTAAAGTAATGGCTAAAGTCAATTTTTGCTAAAAATGACTTAGGCAAAACAAAAAGAAAATAAAAAAAAAACCTTAATGGCAAAAAATGACCTAGGTCACAGTTTTAAGATTTGTGACAATATGCAAGTATCTTGTGATTAAACTGAAATCATTGTATATTACAAAATGTCATCACATGTTTTCAATTACAACATACCACAGAACGGTTCTGCAAATTGTTCTGTCAGTCACTATGGAAACTTTCTTTCAGATCAAACCAGATCAATGATTTCTTTCAAAAAAATTTCTTCATTCTTCCTAGTATTTTTCTATTCTTTTTCCTGCTCTGATCATAAATTCTCATACATTTACAAAAAACGTCTCACATCCGTTTATAGTTTTCACAATGATAGGACTTCACTGTTCCCTCATTAAAAATGTCCTGCGATACAATGCTGTGAAAACAAATAAACGTCTGACTGTAGACAAGTCTTCAGATCACTGAACAATTATTTTATGTCGCCCAAATGTAGCCACTGTTAAGTAATGTTGTACTTTGTTAAAAACAAATCCTTGTGGTTAAGGACGCATCCATCTTTAATTTTTGTGCCTAACTGACTGTAGTAGAAAATGAGTCATTCCCAGTTGCATATTTTCACATTTTCATCAACTTGATTACTGCCTTCTGGATTGCTGAATCTCATTTGGTTTTTTTCTTATTTACTTTCCTTCTACCGCTGTACAAAATAGAAACCAAAGGTCCTGTCCATCTCACAACCCCCACAGTTTAGCCACATTTAAAACAACAGCCAATCTTCCGGGCATTTATCTTTGCTTTCCCTGGAATAATTTGCTGGAGCACACAGGCCTGAATAAATGGCTCTGGTTGGCGTTAAGTGCTCTAAAAGTGTCCAGGGATTTGAACAAGGAAAAGAGAGTATGGGCTTGATATAGAGTGAAGGGGAAAAAAATAATAGATAGTGGAGAGAGGGGTAAAGAATGGAGAACTTTATTGCTTACTCCCCCTCTTGCATCCTTCTCATCATCCATACCCTTGCTTAACATCCAATCCTCCCTCCCTGCCTGTTCCATTACGCCTCAGTGGTAGAATGATGATGAATCACCTAGCTGCAAGGAAGCAAAATATATCAAGTCCAGGTTGGTTTGGGAATTGGTTAAGTACTTCTGCAGAGCCCTGACCTCATAATCGCTTTGAGACTGCACAGATCTCCTGATTTATAAAGTAGCCATTGATTAATGCCCTTTTAAGTGGACAAGGCAGACCACAGATGCAGGAACCAAGCTTGTAAAAAAAAGGTACTATGTATATGCGAGTGTGGGTGTGAGTGGGTTTGTTTGTCTGCAAGAAAGAGGTAAAGGTAGCAGCAAATGGAATAATATGTAGCCACTGTTCAATCTTAAAGCTTCCCAGGAAAGGTGAATGTGGCAGCGACAGATTCTTGCTAGTCAAATCTTCCTGGCTATAAATCATCGGCATTTGACACCAGCAGCTACCTGTTCCCAAAGCCTGTCTAAAGCCTATGTTGGGCAACACAGAGCAGTTTAAATACATCTTGTCAGACAGACAGACATGGTCACTGCTGTTGCATCGCAATAAGTGTTGGCGTAAACTCACTGCATAAAATTAAAAACAAGTAGTGTGCCAACAAACCCTAAACTGAGCCCCTGAATGGCAGCAAGTCTGACTTTGTTTGCTAATACGTGCAAAATGAAGCACTTTAGAAGTGCACATTATGAACAACTAAATAAAGGTAAAACCTTATGATATTTGTTTTCCTATTTGTGCCATTTCATTGCAAGTATCTTTATTAGGAGAATTTAGCCTTAATAAATGAATGTCTACTGCACCATGTCTTTATTCCACCAAGAGGTCGAGTTTTTAAACAGGATTTCTTGTTTAGGTTAAAAACATATTTGATTTGTCCTTCCTGTCTTCTAGGTAAGACAGGTGCAAAACTAGATTGAATCCAGAAATTATTTAGTGTCTTAATCACATCCAGTGAAAGTTTTGATGGTCTCCTTGTGGGTTTAATAAAACCTTGTATATTGTAACCTTGTAAGTGTGCTGCAAATTTTGATTATCACATAAATGGTTTGGAAATGTTCTTGCCGGGGTTGTTTTTTAGTGATCTTTAGCAGCATAACCTCCGTGTTCAGGACCTTGACAGATGTCTACAAGATAATTGTCAGTCTTTCTGATTGTGTATTCCATAAGGCGGGTTAACAAAAGCAATAATGCATTTAAAAGTTTTTCTAATGGTTTTCCAAGACACCAAAAATGGATTATCATCACCTGCAAATACTATTTATCAGCATTTGGTGAAATAATTATTTGAAATATATCTCTGATAAAACTGATCTGTATCATATTAAGTTTTGCAATTCTGAGCTTTTTTTCCCTCCTGTCCTAATTTAATTTGTATATGTGCTTATGCAATTTCCACTAAGTCTTGTTTCATCCTAATACTGCATGTTGATACATTTTAATTGTGGAACGCCCTGGCAGCCATAGGTCAAGTTAGAAGACGTCATGTAAGGGTCAGAGAGCGAAGCCTGTCCCTGTTTCGGCAGAAAACTTCGGACACAGACACCTCCTGATCTCATTAGGGGACTAATTAGACGGTGTCACTTTCTATTTCAGAGACACTTTCTTTGGCAGTGACTTCACTTGACTGTCTCTCTCTTTTTTATGATTATTATTCCTGTCTTAGACTAGAGACTTATTGAGTTATAACTAGATGAATGCTGATTACTTTACAAGGTAATTAATTGGTAATTTTGATGGTGGGAAGTGAAAATATTCAGAGGACCATTTCAGATGAGGTGGAAAGTTTAATCTAAAGTGTCAAAGTGGAAATATTTGATTTCCACACTAAAGTGTAAAAGATAAGACACCCTGACATGCAATCTTTATGGGATTATATTTCAAGAAAAGTGCTTAAATGAGAGATTTTGTTGCATGAATATTATGCGAATACGACTTCTCGTGTTTACTGTGCACAGCCAAAAAATAAATAAACAAATAACTGAATAAAACAGGTGCTTTATTTTAATCAGACACACAGTGTTGACCATGTTCCACTCCAGTAGAGTATAGTGCACCAATCTGAAGAAGTGACATTTTGAAATCTATTTTTGTCAGCATAAAACTTTCCTCTCCTTGTCCCCTTCACAGCGCTGTGTTCTGTGATTGACAGCTCGCTCTTTGGGTTCTGGAAGAGGCTTTGAAAGGAAATTTCCCTCTTCCCTCCCCATGCCTCACCTGCAGCAAGTGAGATGGCCTGGCGCGCGGTAGAGACGTGGCAAAGGCAGGGGACGAGACATCGCCTCGCAGTGGAAATGGCAGTGTCAATTAAATATCACTTTCAATTTCCTTGTTTTATGATCCCCAGGCTACTAAGCACCAATAATCCCCCCTCGGCAGGCCCTCCTACCTTGTCTTGAGGAAGATTGATTACACTTGTCGCCTTCTATAAAAAAGACATTTACATGAAAATAAGAAAACAACTTCTTTGTTTGCATGGAAGTGAATCAGGGAAAAAAGCAATTCCCAATTTGATTTTCATACAAAGGCGAGGCAAGATAACAATCTCATGGCGTCTCATCTGAGTGAGTTTTGGAGGTAGAGCAAAAAGGGGGGGCAAAGACGTATGTAGATTGAATAAAGCTGGCAAATTATTTTCATGCTACGTTGATGGATGTTGTCTTCACTCACACAATGAAGATCTCTCAGATCCCGTAGTAGCGATGGCTTGCGACACAAATACTACAAGCAGTGGCCTCAGCTTATTTCTTTTCCTGGATGAAACGCAGATTCATAGCACGCAATAAATGCACGGAAAAGTTTAACTGGCATTATTTCTTCAATTTTTTTTTTTTTCGTCGTCAGAATCCATTTTAATACACACTGTGGGAAGATTAGTGCATGCAGGCAACAAGCAGGTGTGTTATGTTTAAGAAATGCGTGTGTATTTGTCTATTTATTTTCATCTCACCCTGCTTATTGTTGGTAGTAGTATTTCTATTCTCCCTCGTGCCTCATGAAAGCACAAACTTTAAGCCACCGCCATATTGTGCAGGTGTTTATTCCTTTCCAGCAAAACTAAATAAAGACCAGAGAGCAGATTTACTAAATGGGCTCCAAAAATGTATGTAAACACAGTTGTGCTTGCTGTAACTGATACAACCCTACTGCTTCTGCAGACTCTCACAGCAAAACCTGCCTGACTGCAGCTGCTGCCGTGACAAACTGCCGTTTACCGTCTTTTCTTTCTCCATCTAATGCAAAATGTTACAGTTGATCAGGAAGACATATAAGTCAACTCTGCCTTTACTTTTAGGTAAAGGTGTCAAACAGCGCAGTTTTTCATCATAAGAATTGTTGGGTCTAATCCAACAACACAGATATACATGATTAATCATCAACATATGAGCTATTAGAATATTCTGGATTCATAAAGAATGGGCTTCAATGCTTTTTTAATATTATTTTCCAAAGTTGTTTTCCAAAGTTTCACAGTTTGACAGTAATACTCACAAAAAGTAGATTTTCTATTCAGTTGTTTGACCTGGTTAAATTTATGGCCTTATAACTCCAATTAAAAATGTTAGCAACAAATTAAACACATAATGCCTGGAATTGTGTTTTATTTGTAATTGTGCTTTTAGTAATTGAAAAAAAAAATCTGATTTTCTAGTATAGAAAGTTGCTTGATATATTTAGGATTAATATTTAGTGTTACAAATGCTCACAAGATTTTGTGGACAATTTACTGTGTTCTCTTTACAGGGCAATTTGTTTTTTATATTTAATTATAAATTTCTTCTGTATGTTTTATAATCTATCAATGCTTTCCAAACGATTTCTAGAAAAATTTAAAACATATTTATTTTTAAGCCCTAAGTCAAATATAAGTAGGCCACCATGTCTGAAGATGCTACCCACGTAGTCTGTATTTGTAAAGGCAATGCTCAGAAAGACCTGGATTTGTGTTCATGCTCAAGTTTCTCTATTAGTTTCAAAAAACATCACAAAGTTAAGCTGTTAAATTTGATCTAGAAAGCTATTTGAGCTTGCATTTGTGTAATAGCATTTAGATGTGTTCTCCATTTACTTTTCTTGACATACTAAAAGTAATTCAGATACAACACTGCCTTGCAGTGGCCAGATCCAAGGAGATCGGCAGCTATGCAGTCTTCTCTTATTATTCCAGTTATTTCTACGAGTTCTGTTATGTTTCAGCTTTGCTAATGCATAAAACATGCCTTTCAAAGAAAAGAAAAAAAGGAAAGAAACAAAAAAAACAAAAAGCCTGAAGATACCGACTGAAACGCAAGCCTGGCTTTTTACTGAGGGAGTTTGTCAAAACATAAAGGATATGGGCCGAATGGAGGAAGAAAAAAAAACAAACGGATTACAATGATGATACGGTCGCACACGTTTTCCATAGGTATTTCTCAAACAGCGGCAGGAGCAGGTGATATGTCCATGCATATATGGTAAACGGAGAGGAGAGATTAGTTAGGCCGAATCTCCTGTGTGCACCTTTAAGTCTCTTGTCAGTGCCATAGATGCTGTGTAGTAACAGGGTGTGCTGAGCTTGTTTACACAAAGCATAAGAGCATCAATGTCCAATAAGTCGTGTCTCACATGGTCTTTCACTACTTAAACAAAGTCAGACTGGCTACATCAACAACTCAGCTTCTACACACACACACACACACACGCACACAAAACAATATTAGGGCTTTGAACAGTGGCGTATTGTTGCACTCTGTGTGTGCGCCATGATAAGCGAGGCTGCTAATGCCGAGCACAGGGCACTAATAAACAAACAGTGTTTAAATTGGCCTGAAAGGAATCAGTGGTGCGTAGGAATCACCCACCCAGGGCTTCAATGGCTTAATCTTCCTGCTCCTCACTCTTCTTTTGCACATTCTCACAGCAGATTAGGATGTAATGGACACAGAAGGAGACATTAGGATCCTTCATTGCACGCCAGATTTACCTTTTGCATTATTTGATGAGCTGCATTTCCATATTGACAAACGCACAAAAAACCTGAAAAGTATTAGTGAAATTATCACCGTTTTGGGTTTTAGCAATGTTCCTGTTAAACTCAGTGTAACAGACTATTTTCTAAGCTGAGTGGATTTTTTTTTCTGAATTTAATAATTGGCATCTGCAACCTCACTGAGAATTGGAGCATTGCAGTGTATCTGCATCTCTGTTGGCTGTCTAACTTTGTAACTGACTTGGTGGCAACTAGAGGGCAGAGCAGACCTGGCCACTTATGTTCACCTCACTGTGTGTCTTTGTCCATCAGCGTTTGAGCTTATGAGTGATATTAATACCATAAATGTTCACTTTAGGTAAACATGCAGATCCATAATTTTTCAAACAATGTTACCTTATCCACATACAACACCTTGCAAAATGATTCAAAATCTTTAACCTTTTCTGCATTCTGTTTCATTGTACCCACAAAGTTAAATCTATTTTTTTAATGATATAGATTAACACAATGTAGAATATAATTGTGATCTAGAAAAAAAAAAGATTATACATGGTATTTGAAAAATTTTACAAAAGAAAATCATTCTTCCTTACATAATAGCTCGAGCTCAATCAGATTGCATGGATAGTGTTTGGAAACACAATTTGATTTAGGTCTGGACTTTGACTGTTGCTGTATTAAGTAAAATCCATCTTTATATCAATTTTGACAAACTTACTGCCCCTGCTGAAGAAACATATCCTCACAGGATGCCACCACCATGTCCTAAAGTGGGGGTGGTGTTTTTTGAGTGATGCCAGTGTTGGCTTTCTCCAATGCATAACAATTTTTATATAAGTAAAAAAATATATAATGTTTTTTTGTCTCACTTGACCAGAGGTTCTTCTGCCACATGCTTGAGGTGCCCCCTACATGACTTGTGGTAAACAGCAAATGGTTTCTTGGTTTTCTTCTTCCTTTAGGAAGTTTGCTTTTGTGCAATGCTCTGTCCATTTTCAGATGATTCTTTGAACATGAGATTTGTGACACTTGAAAATGTGCTTTTTATCTTTTTCACAAATTTTTATGTTGTTTGGTGTTTGTGGTGCCATTTATGAAGTAACAAATGTCTGATTTCTTTTACATGACAGGTGTATTTATTTACTAATTAAATCAATTAATTAGTGAATTAATTTACTAATTAACCCGTTGCTCTCTCTGAAGGCAACGGGTTTCCTTCAGAAACTGATGTTTATATAAAGGTATTTGAGCAAAGGTGGTGAATACACAACTTACTTATTGTTAGTAATACTGAAATAAAAAAAGCTATGCATTACTTTCCTCACACTGCGACTAGTGCACTACATGTTGGTGTATCTAAACACAAACCGTTTATGGTTGTAAAAGTAACTTATTGCAAAAATATCCTTTTACTGTTTCAAATTATATTTAGCTTGAAGATTTTCCCCAAAATTTTCCGTTTTGCCTTTTGAGGGCATGCAGTGGAGAAAAAAAAAATCTTGGCCCTTCCGGTAAACGATTCATCCCTTTTTTCCCAGAACCCCCTCTACCCCCCAGGTCAACTTTTCATGGTGCCTGTTTGGTTTCCAAATGCTCTTTTCTCTTACCCCCTCTCATGCAAGCCATAGTGTCCAAACTTGTCTACATTTGATTTTCGTGTTTTTGTGCATCGTAGATGTCCTTTTAAAAGGGCCGATCTCAAATAAGTCTTTATTCTTGTTTTGTCCGCTCATATTCTGTGTTTTCATGAACTCTGGCCTCAGCCATGGCAACAGCTAGAAAAATGTTAACGTTGATTGACGGGATTTAAAAAGGCTCCCTTCCCTGGTACGCATTTCAAACACTTTGGGAACAATGGTTCTTGGTGTGATTGAATTAATGAGGTATTGCCAACTGTCAAAAGAGCACACATACTTTACATAAACCTGATTATCTTTGCGTGGCAGAAATAGAAGAAAAGGAGGAAGCAGGAAAGGAGGAGGAGGATCGAGGTATCAGAAAGGAAGAGTTGTTTTTTTTTTTTTTGGTGTGGCCAAAATTATATCAAAGTTTGGATATTAAGACAGAATATTCACAAATTAGTGACAATTTGTTGTTTCAGGCTCACATTTAGCACGTTCTCCTGCATCACTCCTTTGAGAGCCTGTGGACTTTAACAAATCTATTCAAAGAGCATCAGGCCCCAAGAACAACACACGTTTTCACAAGCCAGCAACCCCAAGCAGTGTTTTGTCGGGCCGCCATTGTTTTGCTTGAACCACACGGAGACCTCATCGTCTCTCCGACCTCAAGCCCCAGGAAAAGGAGCAGCAGTGCCCTTAGTGAACCCATGAAGTGTCACCCGGAGTGACTGCCAAGACTCGCTCTTATTCTACTAACCCATTGAAACAGAAAAATAGAGTGGAGGAGTTGAGGGTGGGAGAGATGCTGGAAGAAGAGTGACGGGATTGGAAAAAAGGTTCGCTGACTGAAATGCTCACCAGATCAGCAAAGTGAACCCTCGGAAACGTGAGCTAATTCACTATTTAATCCTTTTAGCTGCCATTCTCCCACCACCCCGCCCCCCATCTATGCCATTGCTATTCTCGCTCAGCCCCCTGCCTCCGTCTCTCTTTCTCTTTATTCTCCTCCCTGTCTTTTAAACCCTCTTAAACCCCAAAAGTGTCAGCAAAAGTTCTTGTTTAGCAGCAGAAGAAGAGGCCGTGCCGACCGAGGCTTCCGGGAATGATTTCGTTCAGTGTGTGTTGCCTAAGTGGTAGGTGTAAATGTGAGGAGTGCTGAGTGTGTAGGCTGCTCCTCTACCTCTGTGTTTTTGCTTGTGAAAAGCTCTGACAGCTGCTGTTAGATTTCTTGGGTTGTCAAAAGTCATCTTTGTTAGTTCTCCCAACCAATGAATGGCAGCGGATTAAAAAAAAAGAGGCGGGATCACGCATCAAGCTGTAGGTGGGCTTTGCTGTGAGTGGTTTCCATGAAGAAGAAAAGGAAAATCTCATAACATTGCTCCAGGGGCCTCAGAAAGGAAAAGAAAATCACACATTACTCCGGAGGCCCCTATTGTCTTATGCACTAAATCCAAGCATATCAAATGCCTACAGATCCCCTCCTTCTTGCTTCTGAACTTAAACGTGAGAGCCTGCGCAGGCAGATACAAATTGACTCTCATGCTGCGAGGTTGCTGGAACATAAATTGAAATGGGAGGCATTGTTGTCAGTGAGTAATATACTTAGCATTATTCATAAAACAGAGAAGAAGAAAAAAGAAGAAAGGCTGCCACTGAAAAAGGATGTACTTGAATGTTAAGATGACAGTGGAGTTACATATGGCCTAATGTGGATTTTTTTTTCTTTATCTGCTGCAAGAGTCAGGAATATATATCCTCAGGGTTGTATCCACATTGGGTATCATTGTACTGATACCAACAAAACAAATGACAGCTGCAATGACATATTAAAATCAGATTAGTGGGCAGTACAACTTTGAATAAATCACTGTGTTGATGCTTTTCTGTTTTTTGTTTTTTTGCTACATCTTTTTACTCCTTAGTTATAAAAAACAACAAAAAAAAACAATGTAACATCTTATGAGAATATTTTAGAGCCATCTGCTATTACTAAATCTAAGATAAAATATTGATTGGACAGAATATTCTCATTCATTTGATGAGGTGTCCGATAAGGTAAACAGTAAGACTCATTTGTATTTATGGGTAATGTCGTTAAAAAAAAAAAAAAAAGTAAAGAAAACAACCAAGGAAAACTTGGGAATTATAAAGTTTATTTATTTTCTGTACTGGAGAAAATAATACAGAAAGGGACTTTATAGAAGCCCTAGTTTAATTTGTTTATAGCTATTTAAGTGGAACAAAGTTAACAAACTGAGTTTCTGCACCGAGGCATTTTGTACCAATAAGCCAAAGCAATTCCTCTGTTTAAGCCATAGTTGTTCAGGATAAGACTTGCCTAGCTTAGTAGAGTTGATATGTGTTTGGGCCTGAATTGCAAGCTAGCTATTACGTTTTGTTTATTTACATGGACGGTAACTTCATAAAGGATCATAAAAGGTGTTTGTTAGCAATGCTTCTTGTGCCAACTAGAAACCACTGTGGTAGAATCCTCTGCATCTATAAAACTGATCTGTGTGTACCATAATCACTGCAGCTGTAAAGCTGTAGATTTATTAATCAGATGTTCTCAGTATTGATCAATTTGAACTATGTTTCAATCATAGATTAGGGATTAAGATTCTTTAAATGTGTGCTAATGTCCTGCTGCTAGTGAACACACACACTCACACCTAGGGAGAATTTGGAGAGGCCAATTAACCCTACAGTCATGTTTTTGGACTGTGGGAGGAGGCCAGAGTACCCGGAGAGAACCCATGCAAGAACATGCAAACTCCATGCAGAAAGACCTCAGGCCGGGACTGTGCAGCCCCATATGCAAATCCTTACATAAAATGTATTAATTAAATCATAATTCATTTTTATCAGTGTGTAAAAGTGTTTTCTTTTTAGTTTCCTTGAGTCCTTTCAAGACTTTTTCTGAACCATATGGAAATATTAATAATTGTCAGCTGTTCATTATCACGGAGTTCATCTGGTTTTATTTTCCCACAAAAATAATTTGATTGAAATGTTTTATACAATCTAGAAATCTCATTGCCAGTATCAACCCATTTGTGTGTTAGCCTAAAAATTCCAGGTTAGTACTATCACATCAAAGCTTTATGTGGCAGCCTAAGCTGGTTTTTAATGATTTCATCTCAAATATCTCAGTCTCAACTAACTGCAGCCATTTGTTTTTTTGTTACTTTTCCTTTTTTTTCAGGCTGTCATAGGACTCAGCAGTAAATTAGACAGAGGGCTGAGCAACAACTCCTTGACTTTTATTGAGGCTTGGGTCTAATTGTAATTCAGGGGACCAGAGCTTTTGTGTCATTGAATGCTTCATTTGCAGTTTGCAGTTTGCATGAACCCAGGAGACATTAACTCGGTCCCCTTCTCCATTCATTACAATGCTATTAGTCTCTGCGAATTGATCAATATATCATGTATAGAACATCTTGAATGTGGACGTCTGGCTCCTTTGTGAGTCCAGAGATAATGGTTTCCCCATTCAAGCTGGCTTGTAGGAACATGGAGATAAAGCAAGGCATAGAAGAGTTATACTGCTTAGAGCTATGGAGAGGGAGCTATCTCATCCAGATTATAAGTGGGTGAACTTAAAATGCATAAAAAGGGACAGTTTATTGTGAGGGGAAGAACAGCTCTGGAGGAGGATGTAAAGATCTGAGACTCGAACTGGCACCTTTTATTCTCCTCAGGCATTCAGGAGGAAAGAAATTCATCCATTCTCCTTTGCACGGCCTGATTGAGCTGTGCACGCTGTGATGCCATGCCAGCAAGTGCCAAAAAATAGAGCAAACATTGCCGAAATTGGAAATTAAATTTTTCTTTCCCATTTTCTGGTGTAATTTAATAAAGAAATGATTCATGCTTAAATCATGTAACATTTCATTTCACATCCATTGTTGGTTCACACAATGAAAAGGGAAAATAAAGTAATTTTGAAATCTGGAGATCAATTTATTTAATTGTCTAATCCTGAAAATTAAAACAGATAATAATTTAGGATGACAATAATTTGCTGTAATTATTTGTTTATTATTTTTAAGTAAAATATATATTATTTATATATTTTTGACCAAACAAAAAATTTTTGTAGCAAAAACAAAAACACAAACCACCTACACCATTCTGTTTAGGTTGGGGGATGTAGAAGCTGCAGTATCTAACTTTGATTAAAACAAATAAGATTTTTATGTGTTTTTGTTAAAACTATCACCACATTGTGACAGTAAAATATGAGACACCATTCCCAGTCAAGTTAAATTTATTAGATTTGAGGATGAATATTTTTTGCCACACAATGCAAGGTTGTTTTGCATGTGTTTTTTCAAACAACTTTTTTGAATCCCAATGTTTATGTATGGAATGATGTTTTACAAGATACATCAGTTTTTTATCCTAACAATTAGGGACTAACTGCAAAAGGCATGATAAACTTTAATAAATGATGCAATTTATTGTTTTTCTGTAGTTGTGTGTCAGCTGGCATGTTGTGTGGCCATATCAATTAAATGGTCACATGATTGCATCTGTCAGCAAAACATGGTGGACTTAATCTTAACTTTGAAGAAAGCGCCAAGCTTGGCTGTTTGTTCTTTGTTTTTTTTTGAGATTCCTTAGAATCTCTTGTAAAGTCAACCTGGAAAACGTCAAATACAGTCATGGCAAAATGCAGGCACATGTATTTAATGATGAGAAGCAGAGATAATATTGCTTTGACCAACATGCACTGAGAGATAAATAGATATCTCTGATTAGCCTTGGTTTAAAAGATCTATGCCTTGCACTATCTAAGTTATTGTGTATTTAGTCTATTTCAGTCTGGACTTTAACAGGATTCAATGCACCTTGTCCTGCAAAAGAAGCAGCTTTTCAGTGTCTCTCAGTCTTTCTGGGCCTCTTACTTTGTTAGTCCTGGAGAATTGATTTTTCCCAAACACACAAATCAAAGGGCATAATGATTGGGTTGCAAAGAGAAAAGGTATACATGGCATTGTAATCAATTCGACTATTAACTAACCAATGTTTTTCTTCACTCTACAAGAGTTTTTACTTTTATGTAATGCATTAGGAACACACAGCGGACCAATGACAACAATGTTATACAAAAACAGACACTAAATTTGTGAACCCTTTACAACTGAAATAAAAAAATATATATTTCCACTAGTCACAACTTCATGTTAGAGAAGCATTTAATCGTATAGCTTACTTCTGATCTCCAGTTTTTTGTAAAGTTTTGACTGACAAAACCCAATTTTTATTTCACTTTCAGAACCATGATATGACATAATATAAGATAGGAACTAGTTCTAGCAGGGGCAGAAGTAACAACACGTAATATGATTCATTTGCTTTAAAACATAGAAAAGACTTTGACCATACTTTAATAAGCCAGGTAAATTAGGTGGTTAGTTTAATGACTGGCAATTAGCAGTGTGTGTTGCTAGCAATGCTAAAGCACAAATTTGAGTAAGTGACAATGTAAAAAGAGAGAAATCTCTTAATTGAAAAGGACAAAAATATTTCCTAATGTCATCCTGCCTGTCATGGACTATTTATTTGAGCTTTGGCACTCAAGGTTCTGACAACTAAGCATCTAATTGGCACCTGATTAACAGAACATATTAAAAGACAGTGGTCCAAGCACGTCATAAGAGAACATCAAGATGAAGCTTTATAGTTCCAGTTCACCTTCTGATTATTTCTGCACGTTTGGCAATGCTTCACATGTTGGTAGTGAAGGTTTGTAGAGTATGGTAATCAGTTCTCTATGTAGGGTTGCCAGAAGCTCAGCTCTGACTGCCTTCATGGAGAGGCTTATTTAAGCAAGTATGGGCAACTTGTGCACTGGAACTGAAGCAAATAATGCTAATTGCTGCACCAGTTTGGAGGAGGAAGTGTGATTGTTTGGGGTGGTGTGTCCCTCACTGGAAAAACAAGGCTAGTCATCATAGGAGAGAACCTGTTTGTGAGTAGATATTAAGATGAGTTTCTGCAACTTGTTACCATCCCATATTTCTGCAGTTTGGGACTGAAGTGTATTCTCCAAAATGAGTTGACCTCACAAATCAAGTTTATCAGAGACTTGTTATTGTTAAAAGGATAAATTGTTTGATAATTAATAATGTCTTGTCCTTTCAAACTTCAGTAATTTGATGTTGCTGTTGGGTTCCAAGCTCTTTGAAACCAGCATCCCCAAACACACTTGCACATGTAGCACCATTTCAAGGGAATCCAGCAATATAGATCTATTTAAATCCTTACCAAAGAGTATCGTTGCAAAAAAAAAAAATCACATTTCCATACTTTTTCCTCTATGTGTATTTATTTATGCTGTCTCTAATTTAACATAAGTAACCTTAACTGCTCTGCACCGAAATAGCGGAACAGCACGGCAACTACACTGGCGCCTTACCCTCCTCCTTACGTTTCACAATCTATCCATCCTCTATCATAAAGGGAGCTCACCTTGACAGCTCTTCCAGTCACCCTTTTCTAAGTGGATGATTAAAAAGAAATAGAGGGGTTTTACTGAAGGCTGGTATGCGTGGCATCCCAAGAGTCCCTGCTCCAAGCTAGCCAAGCAGGGCGGGATACATCTGTCCTCCAAACAAGCCTAGCATCCTTTATTTATTTCTGCTGAAATATTGATGCGTGTTATGAAAGGTTTAAAATAATGTGTCTGCCTTCTTTGCTTTGCGCCAACATACTGTTTTCTAATGCATAAATAATTCCTCAGTTGGTCACTGCTTGGTCTCTGGGTCGCTCACATTAGGTGGGGTATATCCACTGTATCACATTCTTTCTGCCTGAGAGAAAATACCCTTCCCTTGTAATTTCCTACACTTATACAATCGGCGATGACAGTAAATAATTGATGTATGAATTTAAGCCTGAAACTCCAACACAATATGACTTAATGTCAAGGGTTAGTCCCCGAAGATCTGAAGCCAAATCATCTCACGAAATGGATTATTCCTGTCCACGGAAAGAGCATTGTGTTTTGACTTCCTACCTTTCATTCCTTTCTCTATTGTTGCCCTAAACTTGTTTCAATATAACCTTTTTTCAAAGAATAATAATACTTGGTTGAAGGTGGCTTCTCGCCTGACTGCTCATAACAATATAACTGGCCTGTTATGTGTTTTTTTAATAAATAGGTTTTTCCACACTGATTTAATTTTTGATTGTGTTTTTAAAGAAATGTAAGTCTTGCATGACCATATTTTCTCATCTCTTTATGTCTGTCATGATGTAGAGTTATGCCAATGCGTTTGTTGGCCTGATTCATTTATAACCAGATGAGGAGATACAGGAGATGAAAGGTGTTTGGGGTGAACTAGTAATTTCTCTCTGTGTCCTTGAATTAATATCAGCAGTTTTCTGTATTGAGCAGTTAAAGCACATCCCTGTGGTAATGCTTGATTGATTATAAAACATTATTTGTAACAAAGGAGACAGTGCACTAGTTTGTTTCATAAAAGTACAGAAGGTAGTGATTTGTAAATAATTTAATTTCCATCATAAAATTATGTTTTAAATATTGAACAGCATTTTTTACCAAAAAAAACAAACTTTTGTCATAAACTGATTCTTTGTTTATAAATCTGCATATTTTCATTAGAATACACAGATATGCTTCCCTTTTACTTTTCCTTTTTGCACTTTTTACATTTCCATTTTTTGTATAGGCATGAACAAAAAGCTAAAAATACACATAGGGCAGACAAACATGCACACACACATACACCTGAAGACAATTTATAGAGCAATTATGCAGGACTTTTGGAGGACGCTGCAGTATGCTGAGAAAACCCACACATGCAGAAGAAGAACCCAGGGCATCATAATGGCTGTAGCAGGGCCTGATCCTCTCACAAACTACTTCAGGCTTTCAGCCTACATGAGCCATTAAATCTTGAGCTACAAGCAATAAAACAACTGCAAAGACATTGTAGCAACACATTACAAAAGCAATGTTGAGCTGCCTTCCTCAGGCAGAGGTGACACAGTATTCACATAAACTAGATTATAAAGAGGATGAGCAGTTTGTCAGAAAGAGTAACTAATAGTTGGCCAACTGACCTTGATATGACAACTAATGTGATGCATCGTTTGGTCAGATTGTCTTGCATATTCGTCGAAAAAAAAAGGAAAAATACTCATTAGTCTTTTTTTATGTCTGTGTTAATCACAGAGTGAAAGAAACATATATTGTTTTAATATGAGTTTGTCATTTCCCAAAGCCTCCGGGGGCTTCTCCAGATATTTATCATGAGCAGAAATGACCCCAGGATCTGGCCTGACCTCTGTAAAGCTGTTGGATCAATTGCATCTTTACTTGAGCCGCCCCCCACCCTCCCTCCTGCTGCACTGGCTTTGGAAACAAGAAGTGCTTGGGGCTACACAGACGTCCTGACCGCCAGTCTCTCTTTAAATTGCGTTAAAGTGTAGGTGTGTGTGTGCGCATGTAGGGGTGTGTGTGTCTGGGCACCCAAGTGTACCCTTGACCACCTTGCACTGTAATCACCAGACACATCTGCCACCTGCCTTCTCTTTCTCCCCCCTCCTACGCTATTACTTGTATGATCTCAACAGTGGATCCTAATGTCTCCAGCCATGATTAATCTGATAAATAATAAATATATCAATCTAGCCTCCCGACAAGGACTAATTCTTACCAGCAGGAAGGCACAAGCCCCCTTAAACTGCTGGTTGCAACTGCCAAATTAATTATTTAGTGATTAATTCTTTAGGAAATGGGGAAAGTTTTGATTAATGCTGTCCAGACATCTGTCTTCAGATGTTTGATGTATGTCAGAAAATTTTACCCTTGCTGTCTCTCCTCAGGAACTCATGTGCACACACTGAAGTACACATGTAATACACATACAAGTACGCGTGCTGTTTGCACACGCGCCTCTAATCACACACATCCGGGGTTAAAAAAAGAGATGTTTTAGTTCTTATGAAGGAAGCCAGAGGCTACTGTCACTGAGATCAAATGCTGAATATCTCACAATAAATTACAGCTGAATCTCTGATGGCCTTATCCTTGAACCTTGAACATGTCAGCTTTGGATAACACCCTCCCACTCGCCCACCACCCCTTTATACGTCCATATGCACATTTCAGTGAGTTTCCGACCCTATTTACTAATGGAAACCTCTACGGGCCCCCAAGTCGCTATTTATTTTTTATGAAACCAAATTGTCATTTCTCTGTGCTGTTTGCTCTTCAAAGGAAATAAAAAATGTTGGATCAAACAGAAATTTAGTTAAGTGTATACTGACACAATGAGAACTGAAATAATAATAATAATAAAAAAACATAAGGAACACAAAGAATTTAGCAGTAGCTTTTGCATTGCTGATATTTTATCTGTGTCATCTAATTTTAGATTATGAAATGTTTGTTAAATCTTGTCACAGATTTTTCCTCAAGTATTGCTCTATATTAATCTTCATCTATGGTCCACCTGCTGAAGGAAAGCCTCCCTACAGGGTGCTTCTGCTATGATTTATGCTAGGCATAATTAGTTCTTGATATACTGTATTCTTCTGTTGTAATTTTTTTCCCTAAAATGCACAGTTTTGCATTTTATATAAAATGCAAAAAGTTTAATCTTGGTTTCCTTTCAATCAGAGCTCCTTCTTCTATATAATTAATGTGTCGTCCTTGGCTTGGGGCAAACAGAAAACAGAAGTTGTCATGGCTTTTTTTCAAAACTTGTTTCCTCTTTGCATCTTGTCAAGTCATATTAAGCAAGTGCACTCTGTTTCAAATGTCATCATTTGGCCTCTGTTGAAAAAAAAAAGAAGTATGTTTTTTTTTTAACGTTGTATTTGAATATTAGTGTACGCTGAATGTATTGGCTTGTCTTACTGACTTCATCATTTAAAACCATAAGTTTGAAGATTTTTTTAGAAGCAATTTGCTCTTTAAAAAGTACAATTCTCTATACTTTAAACTGAAAAACATTGTTTTGTTTTCTATAGTTCTATATTTGGAGCAATAAAATATTATTGGAAAAATCCGTAACTTCCTGGAATGACAAAACCAACAAATGCTGCACAGCATTCAATTAAAGCTGTTAGCATTTAAGGGTAAAAGTCTCCTTCACTCGTTGCTAAAAATCAACCTGCCCTCAGGGTGAGCGGAGGAGCCAACAACCTGACAAATGTCTTCCATGTCCTCAACAATGCATTCTCACCGAGACAAATGCCCAGTCAGAGATACAGATATATAAACTCCTGTTGTCCAGAAAGACCCACACACAATTAAAAACAGACACAAGCGGTCAGAATGAATGCTTTTTGGTGGGAAAGATAGGAGGCCTAGCAAATCACCATCAGAATGACATACAGCATTGTCCAACCCAGCTTTTGGTGGTTGTAACAAGCATCAGGACATTAAGGCAAACAAAAGCAGGATTGGGAGTGTCATCAATCAATCACCTGACAGTTGACTTCAGTTTGTTTGTCCTGCTCTCTGCATAATACGTGATTGGATCTCAGCTAATTAGATATTGGGTAATCAATCATTGCCAACAAGGCACTTGGCTGGCTGAGAGGAAATCTCCCTTTGCGTGTGCCTGTTGTCATGAAATAAATTAGATATAAAAATTATTTAGTGCCAGCCAAAAGGTAATTCCCAATAGTGAGCTTTCTAACTGCTGCCTTTGTGCAAAAGAGACACATGGTGAGGAAAGCAGGAGGGGGCGAGGGGACACTCATGTCGCAACCAATTACTGAAATATTCAGTTGAGGAATTTACATAATAAATGAAGCCATCAAATATTAATATATTTGCTTAGGAGGATGTTTTACTCTGCATAAACACATATTTAGCAATATTTCCACAATGAAACAAGCAATTTTCCTATATGAAACAACACAGACAGTATTTACTCTTTCACACTTTTTAGCTGATGTAATATACCGAAATAAACACGACGCATGAAAAAACGGAAATGAATCTAGATGGGGGAAATTCCAAAGGTTTTTATGCATTACAATTAAATAATAATAATAATAATAGTAAAAAACACTCACATGATGAAAATAGACTGGTTTAGTCCGTTTTGGTCACTTCAAACTTAGGTGAGTCATTTATGTTGTTTCTAACTCTGATAACTAGCCTGACAAGAGGCCTTATAATTCTCAATTTCTTAAAAATAACATTTGGGCCAATTGTACCAATTAAACCCCAACAGGTTTTGTAGTGTCACCATTTATCGCCACTTTTTTTTTTCTGTCCAAACACATCCTGCATCAGTTGTAGGGTTTCTCTGAGACTCTGAAGGTATATTGTTTGTTGCTCTTACCTGTCTCTTTTTTATTTAAATTTTTTTTACCACTGTCGGGTACTAGATAAGATATGCAAGATGCAAGTCTCCAGTAGCACTATGAGGAAACAGCAGCACAGATCTACACACGAGAAGGAAAATAGAGGAGCGAGTGTGAAAGTACGGCTTTGACAGAAAAGTACAAGTGAGGGAAGAAAAAAATTAGAAAAGTGATTGATGGTGAGAAACAAAACAAGACTGTTGTATAAGACAGGAGAAAAGCATTTTTAGTTTTTATTTATTTTTTTATTTATTCCCACATAAAGCCAGACTGTAAGTAAGCAAAGCAGCCAGCTGGGCCGTAGTCTCTCAGCAGTGTGTCGGAGCCTGTCACCAGCACTGCCATCGAGACAGCTACAAGTTTACAACAGCTGCCGACTAATGTTTGATCAGTGATAAAATATGCCGGGGTGACAACACCATGCTGCCCATGCATTTGTGGAGGCCTCCTGCATTAAAGATTTAGTGGCTGGCAAGTATATAGACGGCCCTGATGGTCCCGGTGCTGCCGCTGCTGCTCCCTGTCCTCTTTCGCTCCCCAAAGGGTTTTACCTGGAGACGGAGACAACTTCACAAGATGTCAGGCACCATATCTGTTTTCTGTTCAGCGGGCGAACCTCCTCGGAGTAAAACCACCTCTCACGTCAGCTTTTGTAGCATGTGTACACTGTTCAGGCCTTTAGAAGAGAACAATTCAGTCGAAGGTGCAGAGACGACAATACAGAGAGTGCTGCAGGAAAGAGAGTTTACCCCTCCCCTTGTTTCATACCTTTTCTTACCTTCGAATAGGATTTGTGCTGCATATAGTGAGATAAATAGCTAAGAATATATATATTTATAATTTTTCCCTACTTCAATTTATTGAGGTTTGCCACTTCACAAAATGTGTCATTCTTACTTGATCTTTTACTTTAATACATAAGAGAAATAAGTTCAAAATTTATGTTAGATTTGTTCATTTTTAAAATTGAACAGATCTACACTTTGTCAGAAATATGAAAAACAGGTCCTCGTTTTTTTCATTGCAGTCATAAATTTGTCTAACTCCATTCACCAAGCATGTGTGTACGTTTTCTAATAAATTGCGCTTGATATTCTTGATTTTATTTGTGTGTGTGTGTGTGTGTGTGCTCTGTTCCAAAGCACACTCAGCATCTGGTTATCTATTGGTTTGCAGTGAAGCCAACAGCACTGGCACGCCAAGGAGAGTCTCCTAGTAAATGTCAACTGTCAGAGAACTGAGGCCCGCTCATCAATCGCTCTGCCATGGAGATCTGGGCAATAAAACCCCCTCCAGAGAGGAAGAGAGAGCAAAAGAAAGACAACATAATAACACAGAATAACTGAAGGAAGTTGTGGTCAAAAATAAAAGAGGGGAAGAGAGAGAAGGAGCGAGGGAGACAGTGCGAATCAGATTTCCTTTCCCTTGTGGAAACGTCCTCTGACAGTTTTGTAGCTGGCAGTCAGAGCAGACTCTGATTGCCAGAGTGCATTAGAGGCCTTGTGTGTAATTTGACATCTTAATATCGAAATAGTAATGCATCCTCCCACAGTGTAAATTGCCACCTAGTAATTGGATTCCACAGACGCACTGCAGAGAACCAGGATGTCTTTGTGGGTATTGCAATGCTGTGTCACAGCTGAAAAAAAAAGAGAAAACAGAGACAAAACTGTAAAATTGATAGAAGTTTCTCATAATAATAATAAGTTAATCATTGATAAATTGTTAACCTTCTACAGCAGACATCAGATCAATGTTTGTGATGTCAACCAGGCAACAGACACCTGTGCAAGCAAACGCAGCATTTATGTGCTTTGTCCTCCGTGTTCAGCAGCAGCTACTTACCCACCTAAATAATTCAGTCTTGCTGCGAATCAGCATATCTTACAGCGTACTTAACATGCCAAAAAGAGCAACAGACAAGTGACAGACGGCCATATTCAATTAGGTCTTTTGTTACAGACATTAGAGTAACAAATTCATTTTGTTACAATACCTGTGTATTGTGAGCCATCAATTTTGTAGCTGGCTTCTCTCACCGTCTGCCCGTTCCTTGTGTTTTTGTTTCACTAACGCCGCTGACGTCTATGCCCACTCCCTTTTCCTGCCTCATTTTATCATTACACGGTCATATGCAGGTATCGTGTAATCGTGCGTGTGTGTTTAAATGCCCCTTTGTTTGTGTGTGTGTGTGCATGACTGCTCGGCACCAGGATAGTGTTACCTGAGATCAAGTGACGTGGAGCCTCGAAAAGAGCAGGCCATTCTTTAGGGTCGCTGAGATACTGCCGGCTAATTGGATGAGGTGTAAGTCAAGCCAACAGGCCTCAGACTTTGATGTGACACGCCGAGAAAGAGAGAGAGAGAGGGAGACGCACAAATGGTGCGCCACACACATTGGGGTTTGCTCCAAATGCCAACCCTTTGTAGCCACCTCCACCTGTTTCCTCGCACACATGCCTAAGCCTGTGTGCAATGCAAATGATGACAATTCACTTCATTTGTGGTGCTTCATTAATACTGCAAGCAGTTCTTCGCTTCCCTTATGTCCAACTACTTGCTTTTTTAGTTGAGCTCCCTTGTTTGTTTGCTGTTTCTTTGTACACAGGAAATTTTGAAGATCATTGAAGCTGAATTGATCTGTTCTCTGCTGTTTTTCTCCACAAAATGCCTAAACAAGTGGATATACGTACTTGATGTAATGGCGAAAGAAAAAAAATGGAGAAAAAAATATCAATATTATTTGTCCTTAGAAGAAAAAAATATTTTATTTTGTAGGGTTTAGTTAGACATGAAGTGGTTCAATATTTGTGAAATTAGATTAAGTTCTTTGATTTATGTTAAATGAAGCTGAGAAGCTGTTTATGTAGATTTTTGAAATAATAGCAAACATTATTTTGGAATGTTTTCACATTCCCTATATTATTTTCCAGTATTTCTTTTCTCTTGTACAGTAAATTGAAGTATAATTATTTGGCTTGTCTATATCCTAAGTAAATCACATAAACCATAAATGCTAAGCATTAATTCACATGCCTACATTTTCATAAGAAATCATTTTTAGGTTTCCGTTTTCTCAGCCAAGCAGTGTCCATGTTACTATGCTATGTTACTTATTATAGGCCTCATTAATCTGCTTGATGAACTGATAATAAACCAAGCAAAGCACAGGAAAGCAACATGCTTGATGTCGATACAGAAATGTTATTCTGACACTAGATGTAAGAAATATGACTTTGATTGCTTTCCATGGCTAACCAAAGTTTGCTCCACTCTTGGTGGATTTAGAGAGGACAAATAGGTTTTAGCTTGTCTTAAGGCTGTATCCCAAGTCTGTCAATATTTTACGTTTTGTTTGTTTTAAATAGTTAGAATCATCTAAGACCCCTCCCAAACCCAGTAGGGACAAGGGTGGAAAGAAAATGGATGGATGGATGGATGGATGGATGGATGGATGGATGGATGGATGGATGGATGGATGGATGGATGGATGGATGGATGGATGGATGGATGGATGGATGGATGATGGATGGATGGATGGATGATCGATCGATCTAAGATCTGGCAGTTCTGTCCATCTATGTTTTAGTCTCTCTGCGCCTAGAGGATTTTTTTTATATCTCTACAAACTAACTGTGAAATAGCATCTTTCTCCTAAAAGAGTGATGAAAAAATAACTGATGATTTCACAGATTTCACTTCGTAGTAATCTCTTCATTACTATGAGTGGTAGATTCTTATTTTAGCTTGTAAAAGGTTAACTCAACATCAACATGGTCTTTATCACCAGCTACTTAGTCCTGTCAGTGTTTTTTTTCTTTCTGAATTTAAGGAGAAATGAAAAGAATGCTGATTAAAATGCAGAACATCTTCCCTGTGATTTTTGTGACATTATATTAACTGATAATACAAAAGATGGAACTTGTCATCAGTACTTAGCTCTTTTAGACTAAAGAGTAAAATGCTGTGTTAAAAAAAGCTGGGGGTGGAGGAGAAAAGGGATGCGAGAGGTGAAGTTACAGCAACAGCTGGTGTGTTCTGGGATCCTGGCGAGGATGTACACTCTCTCTTTCACTTCCCATCTGCTTTCATAATACTTACTGTCTGTGCACCCTCCTGCTCTGCCCTTATCTAGTGTACATCTTACTGTGCATTAAGTATGTCTCCTTTATTTCTTTTTTGTAACGTTTTCTAGATATATTTAAGTAAGAGTTACGAAGGAACACCTGCTGCACAGTATCGTACTAGTTAGTTCAAGGTGCTAACTCCCTCTGACTGTTTGATTAGGCTGCAAAATTACAACAAAAAAACAACACTTAGCTTTCACATTAATTATACATTTTAATTTATAAACTGTGTATGTTTTATATAAAGTAGGGCTGGGACTTTGGGTTTATTTAATTTACAGAAAAAACAGCTCTTGATTGGGATTTCTATCGCAACAGTAACACTAATGCACACACAGTGTCTAAGTAGGTAACAGTGATGCAGCTGGTCTGTTATTCAAGCACTTAAGAAAAAGCACAATAATCGGGGAGAACACCACACTTTCTTTGTCAAGCTGAAAGTTTCTTTGCAGAAATTCCCAATTCACAATGACTTCTTAACAAAACAGTCAGGTTGAATGTTAATTGTGCAACAAGAATTTGTTTAGTCATTTTTTAAACTAATGTGGCACTGTAAGCAATTTAAATGTTGTGCAGAATATATTGCTCCAAACTCAGACACAACATGTAATGGTTAATCTAATGACATGACTATTTCAATGCAAGCATATATCTCTACTCAGTGACTCTCAGCATTAAAGGTTATTTGATTTGAAAAAGTTAGCTTCTTGTGTTAAAAATTGCTATTTTGAAAAACAAAAATATTAATAAAATTTGTAACAGAAAGCTACAGAGGTATAAGGAGTGGATATAAAAACAAAGTAGAATCAATTTTGCAGATACCCTTTGGAGGACAAAACAAGAAGGAATTGGAGTAAAATATCATCATACCGCCAAAAAGCGACATAAATATTAACCTTTAAATTGTTGCTGTGAAATTACTAAAGCAATGTCAGCACCTGCTCACATCCTGCTCTTAACATTCTGCATATACAGAAACTTGTTTTTTTTTATGTCAGGCCCACGCATTAATGCCATATTGTTATTTTAAAATGTCACAGAACAGGCTATGTCATATTCAGTGTAATTATGATGGGAACATGGAATAAGGACTAACCCCGGTGTTCTGCGCTTTCTTTGCAAGGTTCAATTGTCTCTGATTTGGAAATGTCTTTCTAAATGGTAAAAAATCTCAGGAAGGCCATTGTACACTGGAGCTCAAACTGACACGTTTTGCATTGTAAAAATAATCCTTTTAGAATGTGTGAAATAATTTTGTGCCTGTAATCCCTGAAATCCTCACTAAGTATCACTGCCTAAGAAATGGATGCAAATTTCTATTTACGCAAGAAAGGAGGAAATCATTAAGGGTATTTTCACTCCCTGGGTAATATGACATGCAGCTGGCAGTAAAAAGGTAAAATCTATTAAAAAAATAAGAAAAAAAAACAACTTCTAACTTCCTTCACATAACTCAGTAACTTGCCCTGCTGGTATTTACTGTTGGCTTTAATCTTGTGCTTGTGTTCGTAATCATTGAAGTAGCTGTACAACTGCGGGGATTTCTTGATTCAGAATGCTGTTTATTAGCTTGAACCATCTGGGCAAGTATCTTGTGATTAATTGGGGTGAGGCGCCCCTGATATAACAAGGTCAGCCCTCACCAAGCCTTCTCCATTCTCTCTATTTAAATTAGTTAGAGGGCTGGAGCCTTGGGCTGACACACACACACATAGACTAGGAAACAAAAAGTGTCTTAGAAATAACACATTTTTGCTAAATCTGAGTAACCAAGAGAAATGAGAGAGAGGGAACAGTACAGGGACAGTCCAGTGTAGTGATAACTCAGTGTAGGCGTTAATTGATTGAAAATTAAACTTATACTCTTATTTTTTAGATCCCTGCCTTCTTGACATATATCCCACACCAATTTAAAAACAGCTAGAGTTGCTGAAAGAAAAAAATTACATAATTTGCACCTCTATTATATACATATATTTTGCAATTTGTTGCATTATATGTTATTTTATGGTAACCAGGTACTATACTGTATTCTGCGTTGAAAATTGACTGTGATGCAATCATCTGGCTTTTGTTTTTTGGGTCTCTGGCTGACGATATATTCAGTAGCAAATCACATTAGTGATTATATGCTCATCAACTTTTGATCCCTTCTGTTCAAATGGCATCCCTCCCACACTGAAATTCTGAATATGAGCAGCACAAACACACACACAGACAGCCACTGTCTGATAGCTATTCAAACACAGCATGTACAGTAGAGGGTATTTTCTGTTACTTCAGACTGAGGGTGGCCTTGGGAGAACAAGCAAACTCCATGCAGAAAGAGCCTGGGCCTGGAATCGAACCCAGAACCTTCTTACTGAAAGGCAACAGTGCTACTACCAACTGCGCCACTGTGCAGCCCCTAATGTTAAAATGTAATAATTAACCTGAAATAAACTCTAAATGGTAAATACAAAATGGTGGAGCGCTCTTCTCACAGTTTTTACTTGTAATATATTATTTTTATGCAAACCCTGTGCAAAAGGGATCAATGTATGCAGCTCTAAGATTTGGACAGTAAGACTTAGAAGTGCAACAGTGTTTGAGATTAGATGCAGTAACAACGCCCCCAAATAAACCCTGACTAGCCATAATGATCTGAAAAAGCGTAGCAGAAAAAAACAATACAATGATAAAGAAAAGGAAGAAAAAAGATGACTGACTATAACATATTCTCTAACATCAGATAAAGGCACAATATGTGGATGAACATGTGTTTTCAACTGTAGATTATGACGGAGCACTGTTATTTCCTGTTCGAATACACTTTCAATTTCCTGCCCGGCACTTTAGTTTTATTACAATGATAACAAGATACCATCGGCTGTAGCCAAGGCGATGAAACCAAGGACGCTTACAAAGGAGGACAGTGATAAGAAAAATTATGCTTAAGACAGAAAAAAATGGGAGAGAGGTTTGGATAGAGCTCAGAACAATCAATTCATTAAAGACATCATTAATGTTATTTTTCCACTTGTAATAGGCATCATTAAATAAGAGATAATTCACAAAAGAGTTATTCTTAAATTTATTTAAAAAAAAATAAACTGGATGGGTAAAACTGAACAGGAGAAAAAAAAAGTAAAATCATTTGTGTTTATGTGAGCACAGGCAAATTTGACTCATGCTCATCTTTTGCTCCCTCTCCTCCATCCTTTTATTGACAGTTGAGTTTCCAGCAGTGCAGCAAATTCCCAGCCAGGTCCTGATCCCAACTTTGGCCAAATGAAGTCAATTTGCTCGAGCAAATATACACGCCTTAAACTGTAATATCCAGTGAGCTTAGGCATAGGAGGGCAAGGCTACTTTCACTTCTGACCCCTCATGGAGGCAGAGCCTTTGTTAGTGAACCCATTGAGCTGCCAATCACAACCCAACGTTTTATTAAATTCATTTTACAAACCTCCCAAGGACCCACTGGGCGGCACCACAGGAGTCTATGAAATGTGGGATTCTTTTTAAAATAACCAGGTAGCGAGTGATGACCTGGTTTTCATCAGTGTTCTTCAATTTGTTGTAAGATAGCTGCTTAATGCTGGTTTAGTCTCAATCTATTCAGTCTTCTATTTTGAAGCAGGAAGTCAGCCATCTACTTCAGTTTTCACTCAGCCACATGTGAGGAAGTTCATCCATTGCAATCTGCTGTTGCTTTTTTCTTTTTGTGTCTGTTTACCATGTTTATCCATGGCTGACCAACATATTGTCATAGGTAGATGGATAGCTTTCAGCTCAGTGATTGGGCTTTATTAAAACTGAAGAGGACAAAAGGGAAAAAAAAGGTTAATTATTACAATGACTCAGTCAGTGTCATGAGAATCTACATTGACCTTTTCAAGTCTTTACATGACAACCATTAAAAACTGTATCAAGAGGCAGGAGGGGTAGGTATCTGTGCGTTTCTTTTTTGCACACATGGCAGTGTGCACATTTCTTGTGTGTGCAGGACTCAGGCATAGTGACATAAAGCAGCCACTTAAAGCCGGGGTTAATGGATTGACTGTTACCTGTTCTTGAGGCTTAAAATTGGCTTATACACAAGGGGAATCATCAGAGGCTGCTTCAGCAGCAGCAATGTTTTAGCTAGAAGGCTAAATTAACCCAAGCAGTACACTGTTTGTTTTGAACAATTTTGGAAGGTTTATCTGAGTCCAGCACTCCGGGTCAAGACACAGCCTTTAATCACTGCCCACCACCCTGATGGCTGCATTGAGAGGGGAAAAGTGGTGCTTTCACATTAATTGATCTACTTTGATGTTCAGTGAACATACTCCATGAAGGAAAATACACTAAAACAGACAGATGAAATATATACTTTTCATGTTTCATATAGATTTCCTTTTAGATAATAATTAGAACAAGTTCATAGAGGTATTTCAAATCCCACCTTAACATGAACACGAAAGCTATAAATGCCTGAGCAAAGTGAGAGTTTATCTGTTAAGTTGACTGAAGGTGAATATATACTAAATGTATAAGTATAGACATTTTTTTAAAAGGGTATTTGTGAGCCTACCTCTTTATTAATGAATTGAATATAATTTCATATTTTTTTGTATTTGTTCTTAGAAGGTGAGCTATTATTGTTCCATGTTAATTTTCTAAACTACAGCAAAATAATTGTTCGGGAAGCTCAAACATGACAATTTGGATTGATGCTCATATCCAATAGTAAAACTGTTATTATGTTAGATTTGCCAATATTTTATTTTATCAGATTATTTTATGTGATTATTTGAATACAATAATTGATAAAATACTTAATTTTTTAAATATTTGTTTACAACAGCCCTAATTTTAAAGCATTTTTGCTTTTATTTCCAATGATTCTGGGGGAACAAAAAACCCAAAACATACTGTGGTAGATGTTCAGCAGTTGTCTTATTGCTATGTATCCAGTAGGTTGTATTCTAAAGTATAATTTGAATACTAGCCACACATTTCTTTTACTTTCCTCTCATTCCTCTTCATCAGAGCAGCTAGTCACACCATTTCACTTGAGTTTCCTCCATACCAAGTGCCTCCCATTGATAAATGAGGGGATTAGTGACTGGTACACTTTATTAAAAAGTAATAACAATTTTTGTTGGCACCCTTCACACGGTAAGGAGTGCCATGAATCACAGGATATTGGCTGTCTGTATCTGATGAATGCATCGTTTACCAGCAGAGGAGTTATTTAGTCGCAGCTATTAATTTAAATCACATTTATCTCCTCCCTTTACAGTCTGGATGGGTAAATACACAACCGGCAGTGGAATGAACATGTATAGAGCAAAGGCTGAAACTTGAAAATGACTGGTGACTTATGACATAATTGAGATTTCCTTAGACCCAAACATGCAATTGTTTTGTGATAGTTATGAAGTGTATTTAATGCTATGTGCTGCATGAAGCTGACTGTAATGCTTAGCAAAAGTAGTGTCTCTGTAACCTCAAACGACAAAGTGTAAAAAGTGTTTCTTTTGGGGCACCAGGTGATTCAGTGGTACAGAAAGTACAGTCTCTGGCTCTGGCGTTCCAGGTTCGATTCCCAGCATCGGGTTAGTTGCTGCATGTCCTCCCCTTCTCTCTCTAACCTTCTTCCTCTCAATTTACTAATGAGCAAAGGTCACCAGGGTCAAAAGGCTTTTTAAAATAGTGGATGTTTTATGTTTGTCTGAGGTTACATATTTTCACAGTTAAGTGTTTTATGACATCAGAAACAGCCAAAAAGTGAATAACTTGAAGCTTCTGAGACACAGTCTTAAAGAGCCTGCAAAGAGTTTTTGCAAAGAGTTTTTTTTTTTTAAGTAAATGATTAAACTCTGGACAATAGAAGAAATTGTCTGTTTTTAGCTGACCTACAATAACCTTTTACAATTTATTTTGTTTATGTGATTTCTGTTGTTGCCTTTCTAAACTACTTTGCTGGAAACAACATATAATGGGCAAAATTAACAGGTCATTCCCTCTTAAACATACCAGAAGACCAAGCCATGAATTCACACGCCTCCATTTTTCTACAAGACTGTGAACGTTACATTTCGGATTTCTCCTCCACTTTGATATAAGACATGTCAAGTAAAAAGAATATAAAGTTTCAATGTGAATAGGGCTCTATTAATAAATAGAATTTACTTAGAACATATTTATTTTTGTGCTTATTTAAAAATATTTATTAGGTTGCCCTGACAATGAAACTATGAACTTTGGTGTTGCTATGATGGCTGTTGAAAAAATTAAAATAAGATGAAGAAGGGGAAGGATTAGAGCACAATTTGTCAAATAAATTAAATTAAATTGTTAATATAACCTCAATCATATTTGTTAGTAACTTAACATAGTAACATTTTTAAAATCGATTTAGTTTTAAAAGAAATGATAGTTGACAGTTTGTCCCCTGATTTTCGCGGGCTTAGTTCACTAGCAGGGTGCAATATGCGCGCACATCTTCAGCGGGCTGAAGTGCCATGTTCGAACACCAGCAGTAATGGCAGAAGAGAGCGAGAAGAATAAATATTTGAGTTTATTGCAAGTTTTCCACAAAAAAATGTCAAATGTTGGGTTTGAGTGACTCGTAGCTGCCACCTTCAGGTGACAGTATTTCTTACTTCTGCTTTACTTAATGTTAACTTACAGTGATCGATGTGACGAGTAACAGAAACTGAGCAACTGAAGTTCTTTAAAGAGTAAAATGCTAAAGTGCTGCCCTCTTTGGTTTGAACAGTGGCGACTGCAGCTGAGTTTTCCCGTTCGCTACAACAGTACAAGCTGCACTCGGTTCATGTACAACCAAGTACATAGGTAGATATAAAACTACTCAGGTGGGAGATGCTATAAAACTACTCCCAACCCCCACCACTGTCATAATTGTGAGTATTAATCATTTGTAATGTACACAAAGAGCTAAAAAGGTCTCTTCTGAATGGCAACAATTAATCCTTACTTATCCTGATTACATATAACTCTGGGATAAACGTCAAATAGACAACAGGAGGCGTATTTTGAAAGTCAAGATCAGACAAGAAGAAGAAAAAAAAACTGATTTCTTTTTGCTTTCAACACACAAAGCCTCACTCACTTAGAAAAGATGTTAAAAAATAGCACAAAAAATTTTATTATTTTTAATGCACATTTTGTGTTCATTTTAACACACACAATGTGTTCAAACTTACACAACAATATAACACACATTTTTGTGTAAATCTGTGTTTGTCAGGCAGAATTTACTCCCTGCTAACATAATAATAATAATAATAATAATAATAATAATAATAATAATAATAATAATAATAATAATAATAATAATAACAATAATGATAATATTATTATATGATACTATAATTATTATTAGCTTAATTCACTAAGCAGTTGGAAGCCTAGTGAATTAGCTGGAAATGCTTTTACTTTATGTCCTGTTTATCTTACCTTCTTGTGGACTCCAATGATATTTTTGATAATTAAAGCACAACAGATTTAGGTTACAAGTATCTTAAAGAGCTTCTATGTACAGTAGAGGTCGACACGCCATCAAGCTTAACTCTTGTTTTCATTTAATTAGTTTTTCATTTAGGACTGAATGCCCTCAGTCATCATAGCCAGACAAGTTGATATGCTGGATTTTCAGTTTTCATGACTTGCACCAAAATGTATGTGTTCTTTAGAAAGGTAGTGGACAGAGGTCTGGCAATCATACTGACAAAATAGAAATGGTAAGATAGACAACTGTGGCTATCTTACACAGTTGTCTACAATCTCGGTCAAATTACAGCCTCTTTGACCGATTGTATAGCAATATTTGAATAGAAAAGTGTGTTAATGGAACATTTATTGAATTGTGTAAGATTAAAGAAACTAAAGAAATTTTTGTGTTCAAATGAAAGAAAGTTCAAATGAAAAGTTGTACTTTTAACTTTTAGATAAAGCACTGCTTCTCCTTATGGCTCATTTTCAACTTCTCACCTGCACTATATATTAATATTTTCAGCTCTTATTAAAAATACCATTGCATTCTTACTTTTTAGGTTCCCACTTGCTAAAATTAAAAAAATAGTGTCTCTATGTTTCTAGGTTCTTTCACTGCTGCCAGATCCACCTTCACCCTCACATCCTTTTAGTTATCTAGTTAGATTGTATATTTATGGTTTGGTATGTCATATCATGTTCTGCAGAATCAATTGTAACCAGGAGGTGTGAGACGGAAGGGGAAAGGTTCGGAATAAATAGCAAAGGTTACTTTATTTTTACTGTAACTTTGGGGGAGTTGACTTTTTGGCACTGTGACGGCTTTGTGGTATGAATCTGTACTCTTGCCACACTGTCACTCTGTCCCAATGATTAATGTAAAATAATTTGACAGAATTCCAGGCCTCATGTCCCTTCTGGGCGATGAGTGATAATCTGCCCGATCCGTGCAGGTCTGGAGCGGGGAAGAGGCAGCACAGAGCCTCCTGTCCCAGGTGAAGAGCCCCAGGGGCTGAGGTGTAGAGCCTGGAGGCTGCCCAGGTGCCTGCTGTTATTACTGACTGTCTGTCTCAGCTGGCGGGAGAACAGCACGATGTCGCTGAATGTACTGAGTGCGTTCACTGACAGGTTGTGCACTCGGTCTGTCAAGTTTGTCTGACTGGTAGCTCTTGCTCACACTCAGACACACACATATTGCTCTGAAATAATGTGTAACATGTCATTTCCATAACTTTCACTCATGTTAAGCATAGCTGACTTTGCTTCCGACTTGATCTTGGAATATTCTCACACAATTTCAAATTTTATGCAAACTCGCTGGGTAAATTATATCTAAAATGAGCCCTCTTTATTACAAAAATTACATACTGTTCCTGAATGGAATGGACCCAACTGAAGGGTCTTCTGGCTGACATTGAACTAGGGGATTCCTTCACTGTAGAAGTAATGTGAAGGAATGAAAACTGAGGGAGCAGCAGAATAATTTCTAGGGCACAGAGTCGACACTAGATGGCTGCAGATAATGGAGAAAAGGAGCTAATGATACACACTGGAAGCACAGTGAGTCTGAGAGAAGGTGAAACATCGGGATGTGGGAGGTGGTTAAAGAAGGACATTGTAGCAGATCCATATTATATTAATTATTTTGTCTAAGACACATGTGACCCAAATTGCAATTATAAATATAGAAATCTGAAAACAGGACAAGAATTTTTTTCTACATCTCTTTTTACCATAAATAAAAGCCATAAAAATGGATTGATGTCAGAAGTCACTTAAACAGAAATTTAATGTCAGCTATGAATCCAGCTGCTCTTTGAAAGTACTGAAGTAAATATATATGTTTAGATTAATGGAGGAACTTAGTAATTGCAGGGTCTGTAATTAATACATCATATTTTATTTAAAAACTGTATGTTGATAAAATAAGCAACATTTTCAATTCAAAAATATTTACAGCAAAATTATTAAATGGATAGATATATGAGCTTTACAAATAAAATATTTGTTGTTTTGAATCTGTTATTTAGGATATGTAATAACCAGATTGGTGCAAAGTCACTGATCGTTCAATGAACTTCTTTAAAAAAAAAACATCTTTTTTTTTTTTTGCTTTTTGTTGTGTGGACTACTTGAAAGTGAAAGTCTACTAATGTGGACGCTGATATTAGTGTTTGACATGTCTTTGCTAGCTCCAACATGTTTTGCATTGAGATGTTTCTTTAGACTGCATCTCCCACTCCATTTTTTCTTTGTTCATAAAGAAGACCTGAGATACTTAAATCTCAGGGCAAGATGTCGTTTCAGTCCCAGAGAAGGCACTCTACCATTTTCTGGCCCACGATCAGGATGTCTTTATTGGATACACTGATCCTCATCCGGGCCAGTTCCTACTCAAATACAAACTACTTCAGTGAAAGCTGTAGATCATAATCTGATTAAGCCGTGAGGACCACATCATTTGCAAAAGATAGAGAGACAAATCTGAGGCCACCAAAATGGACTCCCTCAGCACTTTGGCTGATCCTACAAAATTTGTCTATAAACATTATGAGCAGAATCGTTGACGAAGGGTAACCTTGGCGGAGTCCAACTTCCACCAGAAATGGATGGATGGATTATGCAACAATAAAATTATTGAATAAATATTGTTACTATTTTGGATTTATGTTGTGAGACTGTGTAGACGTGTGAAAGAGGTTTAAATCACTTTGAAGTTTTTTTTTTTTTGAGATAACCATATATGCATCTTGTGTGATTTTTTTTTTTTCTTTTACTGGATGAATTACATTGGAAATGAATTGTAGAGGTTGGTAGAAGCCAATTGGGTAGGTGATGGAATATCTGTGAGTGCCTGTCTGACAATTGGTTATATTTCCAGAACATGTAGATTAATGGTGTTCACGGCTTGCTACATCTTAAGCATTCATTTTACACACTTACAGGCACATAAACCATTTTTACACCATTCAACACTCAAGGATGACTATGGTGAGAGGGATTACAAGAGTCATTGATTATCTCTAAAAGGCGAGGAGAGGATAATCATCTTTTTTTATGTCCTCAGTGGTTCTGAAATATTTATCATCTTCAAAATGCAATTTCTACATTTGCCTGGGATTTATAACATTTTTCTTCACTGCTGCTGAGGGAATGTGTCTTTATCAGGATTGGCATAGGCAGACTTATTAAGCATCGCTATGGTTTTGTACAGTGGTGCACCCCCTTGTCTATGGAGCAGATCACTGAAAGAATACAACCAAAGAAATAGGGCTTATGAAGTGTGGGTTATAAGTTAAGAAATGCTTTTAGATTCCTATTTTATTTATTATTTATGCCTTGTGATATCAAGGAATCTATTATAGAGATAAAGAGACTGGTTAAAGAACAGACATGCTCAACAAAAATCATTCTCTGTTCCTCTATCCTTCATAGAGCTGAAGGATAGAGGAATGTGGGCAGAAAAGAATTTTGCCCACATTTTATTTTATTTTTTTAAGGCTTTTTAATTAATTGTTATGCACAATGATGTTTCCATTTGAAACATTAATTTCAATTTTGTACCAGCCTTTGTACTGGATATTTTGGAAATCAGTACCATGAAACTTAACTACTGACTGCGTCAAACTATCTAAAATATATACTATAAATGACTAAATACTTATTGGTGTTTGTGATCTGTAGTAGTTCTAAAAATCTGCAACTTTGGCAGCTGTGGCATAACGATGCCTTTGGGATGACACCCAAACTTTTTGAGGGGAACATCCCAAATTGCATACAATAGATTTCTGTGGACTAAATTTGAATCTCCCTGAATGGGAATTTGATTCTTATTTCAGAACATCAGAGGCATGTTCATTAAATCATCAAACAATAACCAACAATGAGTGATCTGACATCGACAGGCTTTGTTGTTAATAAAATGCAAATGCTTGCAATGTGGGATGGATGCAAAGACAGAGCCAACACGGTCTGCCTTTGAGTTCAAATTAAGGAAGAATCAAAGAAAACTGGTTCCATTGAGACATGTTAACTTATTCTGAGAGTTAAAATGGGTAAACTAATCATTGTTCAGCTGCTTTAAAACTGGCATACGCAAATCTACAAAGTGATAAAACTGTGTTGAGACTGATATACAAATGCATAAATAATATTTAGAATGGCACTTTACTGGTTATTTACTGTACCTCACTCTTTATAAATACTTTTTTGGGCACCCTCCAACATCTGTTCCTACTATAACCCCAAAAAATATGATTATTTTTTTGATATTGTGCACATTAGAAAAATAAATTAATAAAGATTTAGTCCCCAGTGAACTTCTGGAGAAATTCCTATTTCCTTTATATTATTAATGTTTAATTTATAAGTAAGTATCAAATACTCTCATTGTTTTGAATCCATGGAGTACTGTGTCTTTAATCTATGAGGTAAAATTGATGTTTTGTCAAGGAAATCTGAAGGCTTTAAATCCTCCCTGTCTTTCTGACTTGAACATTTGAAACAAAGCAAGAACTACAGCATCTCGGCAGTAAGTTTTGATGCACCTGCCTGTTCTTCAGCAACAACATTTTGCCAAACACAAACTAATGGAGAAAGAGATGAAGGCTGCTGAGATATGTCAAAATGCTCAGCTTCCCTTCATATCATCAGCAATGTGAGGGGCCTTTTCCTGTTAGGTTATCCATCGATACTGTAGTCTAACTAGACTATTGTGTTTTCAGAAAGCTTAATAAAAGGTAGCATGTAAGAGGAAAAACAAAAATTCTTTGCTGTATAGGAATATTTTGGTTTGCTTTAAGGTAATCATAAATTGTATAGCATGCAGGCTATTTAACTTGCAAGTCAAAGGGTCATTACAGAAGAGAAGGTTTTGATTAGCTAAATGTTTCTTTCATCACAGTAATACAAAGGATTTTGTCTTCAGATGGTATTCAGGCAGAACTAATACTACAAGGAATAATCTATTTTCTCCTGATGTTAGATGAAGAGATCCTCTAGGGTTGGCCTGGGGCCTGAGTATGAGACAACCGAAGCCTGACTACGCAGTTGAGATGCTAGAAGCATAATATGCAGTGAGCAGAAAAGACCTTTAAAGTCCGGTTATTTGTGGAGGTAAAGGTAAACTTGCTCCAGCCTTTGTAACTTTTTCATCATTCTGCTGCTGAAGTGGTTGATGAGTCTTTGTTATATCTCAAAACTGCAAAATAGGGGAAGGTTCTATAAGACATAGCTGACATTATTTAAGACTTTTCTTCCCTTATGTAAAGACGAGGCCACAAAATGTTATCCTTCTACTTTACCTAATGTTCAGTCATTGAAATCATGTCATTTTGAGCTTAATAAAGAAAATACTCAAAAACTGTGCACAGATGTGTCGGGGCTCACTCTGACACATGGTGAGAAAGAAAATTGAAACTGGCCTGAGCCAAACTACAGAGAGAAATGGAACGGGTAAAGAGAGCTCTGCATCCCAGCATATCACACCTCGTGTGGAATGAAACCACTGATTGAGGGAGCTTTTTGGAAAAAGGGTTACTTATTTCCAAAAAGTAAGTAACCCTATTTACTTTTTGGAAGCAGGGTTATTTGCCTCATTATAAGTTGGTAAGTCATAAAGGGTGTAACCCCTCCACAGAGTAGTGTTCTTCCATGGCTGACAATCTAAACAGGACAGATCTCCAAACTTCAACAGTTCGGAGGTCTTTTTATTCATTGGCCAAATAAACCCCGCACCTTCAGCGAAGAACTTAGATTCCAACATTTTCCCACTTTTTGTTGTTTATGGGCAGATAAAATTAACTATGGGGGAAAAAACTATGTAGGTACTTTGTTTCATTGTGCTTTGCTTTTTTTGAAATAATTTGAACAGGAGCTATAATATTATCCACAAAAGTTTTTTAACAAACAATACATATTGCATGCAACATATTGCATGCAGCCTGAAATAAAGCTATGGCCATTAGTCATCAGTGTTTACATGAGTGATCCTTTAAGCTTGGTAAGGAGAACGAAGGACAAGAGTGATATTCCAACACAGGTTTTGGATTCCAGACCATCTCATGTTTTCTCTACGTCACAGTTGACTGCTATTTGATCTATCATGCAAAGTAGACATATTCATTACAAACAACTAGTACAGCTTCTAACACCTATAGTTTAGATTCAGGCACAGATAATGAAGCAGGGTGATGTAGAGGATGTCTTGTTTGCTAAGCACAGTCAATGTAACGTTTAAAAAAAAACAGAATAGGATTATATAACTCAGCCGGTACACGGTTACAGTGTAAGCCTTCTTAAATAGAAGTCTGATAATACAGCCACTCAGCGATCAAGTAGTGTCTTTGGCCCTGGACATGGTTCAAGGGAGGTGTGCGTAAATCTGTTTTGGAAAACTCATTCTTGGTATGAAAACTATTTATAGGTCTCACAATACCAGCAGACTTGGCCTCACTTTACCACAAAGTTGTTTAATGTACATTTTAACAATTGTCATGTTAAAATGTGATTGTAGCTTTGAGCTTACAGGAAAAACAGCTAAAGTCAATTAACAGTGCCGCTGAACGCTCCTCAAGTCCTGGACACTGAAAGTGAAACCTTCATAATTTAGCTACTCTGGTCTGAATGTTATGTGTATGTTTGAATGAATACCTATTCTTTAGTATCATGTGGCAATAATGTTAATATAAGCTACAATTGCATATCTTTAATAATCAAATCAGTTCAAATGTAGATAAACACTTTTTTTCTGTTCACAATTAAAATAATTTTTCAAAACTATGTGATCCATCAAAACAATTTGGTAAAAAAGTGCAAACAAAAAAAATCTGATTTTCTAAAATGTTTGTTGGTTGGAAAAAAGCATTAACTGTTTTTTTTAATCTGTCAGTACAGACTGAAAAAAAGTAGTGTGAAGATTAAGAGAGCAAACTGAAAGTTTCAGGGGCATCTGTGAAAGTCAGCCAGTTTAAATCGCTCTTTCAAGCAAGAATGCCAGACACCATTACAGAGGAACTGTAATGTATTTGAAGTGCTGATAATTTATATGGCATCACTGTCTAATTTTATTAACAAGAATGAATCAAGAAGAATAGCGCAGTTTTTCTCAGTTGCCTTTCTAAGCAACTCTTCTTTTTAATGACTTAAAATAAAGTACTAATTATTAGCTGTTGGCATCAGTGTAGAATAAATCTAAGGGTAGAAGTTGACCCTATTTAACATCTATATTCTGGTCAAGATGGAAGCAAATAAAAAATAAAAAAAAAGGATTCGGATTTATTTTTATGAATATTACTTATGCTATTAAAAAGTTATTGAGTGGTATAATTTTTTTTTTTCTGAAAACCCTGTTCTTTTATTTTCTTTAACAAAAGAATTAGGACCTACAACAATTACTCAAACTCATTGAAAGGGGTGATGCAGCTGCAGATTTTTCATTCTGTTGCCTCCTCAGTGAAAACTGCTTTTGTGCATATCTATGCATGGTTGCTCAGTAATATAGATGCTCATCTGTGTCTTTCATCAAGTTGACAGCTTTTTTTCCTCCTCAGAAAGATAACATTTATTATAAGCGTAAGCAATACATATTGGGCCAGAGTAAATTTGTGGCACATTCCCGCACCTCATAATCATGGCTGTCTGCATTTAAGTATCTCACATGATCTATTGACTCCATTTTTATTCACTGTATTTCTTCACTCATAGGTAGCGAGAGTAAGTTTTAAATCCATGGATGCACAACAACAATAATAAATTATAGAAAGAAGATGGCGTTCAATTATACAATATCCTTTTTTGTTGTCATTTATACTAAATACCTACTATAGCTATGCGGCTTGGTTTACAAAGCCAATTTAAAGCTATTTTGTTTCTTAAGGACAAAATAAAAGTAGTTTAAACATTAATTTATCAATTGGGAAAACTGTTAATTTCTCAAAATGTGCATTTTTTCTTTTTAAAAATCAAAGTTAAATATATAACCAACACTGTGTAACATTCCTCTCTGCGGCTCCCTGGCACAGGGCTTATTTGGCCCTGGGTTTCATTATATTACATTACTGTTATTCAGAGTTTGTCAAATATGCAAATCCAACCTTTTGAAATATGTACCTACAGTAAGGAAAAAGAAATAACTTCAAAAAGACAATTTACCAGGAAATTAATATTTTATTAATCATTTCAAGATAATGTGTGATAAGGCTAATTTTGGCTCTTTTTTTAACATTACAAATACACGGGAATGCTATCTCATGAGAGAAACTCCATTGTTCTTTAATTTATCATGAAATTAGCTTTTCTACGCTAACTGCCATTGTGCCTTGGGACTTCACATTGTGCTGCGCCGTGTTTTCATTTTTAATCACTCCATGGGAAACGCAGTCAGTGGCCCCCAGCATTATGATAATATTTATTTTGGCTTGTAATTCTCTAGTGTTTACAGCTAATATGCTGGGGTCAAATAAGAGTCAGTTCAGCTAATGAGATCAAGTTCCACATAAATATGAATGTTGCATCTAACTTAATACTTGGAAGCTATGCATTCTTGGGTAAAGTTATCAATCACCCATGTTAATAGTAGAAAAAAAGACAATAACAATTTAAAGTTAAAAACAAAAATTGTCTAAATTGTTGGCGTTTCAAAATAAAAAAAATATACAGAGTTGAGTTACCAGTTACGCCAAGCCAGTTTGTCATATGGGTGTTGGTCCTCACAAGTGCCCTTTGTTATATCTCTTACCTACTTCTTGCATATTACAATAAAGTAGTGGGTAGGACTTGATTGAAATCGGGTTAACTAATATATCCGGTGGCACGCAAATAGAAAGGTTTCAGGCGGACCTTCTGTATATGTATTTGTAAAATTAAGTTGTGATTAGTTGCCTTAAATTTCATCGCCAACAGACTGGAGTCGGTTAGCTAACCGTAAATAAAAACATTTCACCTGGCTGTCACCTCCTGACTGAGGTAACCTGCCACTGTCTCCAGCCAAATGACTCGCCTCTTTGAAAGAGCATCACAACAACTGAGGCATTGTGGTTGAAAGGCAGCGACAATGGCCATTCTACAGCCGGGCCTTGTTTGTGAATGAGAGTGTCAGCGCGTGCTTTGCTGGTTTTGTTCATCCCGTCACACTACACTTGGCTCCGGGTGTTGGTAGTAATCAATACAGGCCTACCATTACCTACTGTTACCCGCCTTCCATACTGCCTGTTTTGTCCCCAACTTAATAATGAATTACATCCCCCTTTGAATCCAGCGGAGTCTCTCTTTGTAGCCGACGACAACACACACATGCTCACACCCATTCATAAATGGATAAAATGTAAATGCTTGCAATTAAAAGGTAAACTTTAAAAGTTCATATTTGATTATGCATGCTAACATGAACAGTTGGCACCAAATATGAATTTATCTTTAAAAGCATGGGATTATGCATTGTTGAAGGATTGATTTTACACAACACTATTTTTGGCTAATGCACGCCCACACACACACATACACACCCCCGCACACCCACCCACACAGCTCAGGCAGCCAACGTAAAGGCTAACATTTCTATTGCATTTGCTAATCATTGATCAATAATTCAGAGGCCTCTCTCATCTTGAAGGGTTCCCGGCTTCCTGAAACATATGGCAGCTGTACGTGTAGCCATGTGTGTAGGTGTGTGTGCGCAACAGTGCACCCTCCTATGACATCTTCTTTATCTACTGTTCAGATTACTAGGTCCTTATCATAGAGGCCTTTGTGCTGTAATGTCCAACCAGCAAAAGAAAACAACTTAGTTGAAGTTTTTTATTTTTTGGGGGTATTTTTTTCATTAAAGCTTGACTTTTGTTCCTCTCTGTCTCAAACGTTGTTACATCTGAAGATGGAATGTCCAATGCCAGCTAAACAGCCATCCCAGTAATTTGCAGTGTAAGTCGACATGATGGTTATCTCAGTCTAGGGCATCTTTCATTTCCTCCAAACCACGTTTTGCGTCAATTCAGGCTGCTGTTATCTTCTCACTGGGTCTTTTGGTAATTTGCCCAGCGTGGGCTGGCAGGCTGTAAAGGTTTCTTGGTCCACTCTCACTGACCAAGCTAACCCTTTATTACTCTATTACACATGCACACACATTATATATATATATATACTCTATTACTATATATATATATATATATACATGGCAGATTGAAGAAGCAAGAAACATCACTTGTTGTTGGAATCATATAGTGGATTTTATTTACTTTTACTTTGTGTATAAGATTTCATTTCCCTCCCTATCACCTTCCATTATGAACTTGGAATTGAACACACTACTTTACAATTGCAAGACATTTTTCATTGAGGAATTAACAACACAACATAACAGCAAACTTAATATGTCATGCTGCTAAATAAAACCAGTTTGCTCAAAATCTGTACATTTTAAAGATATGTTTCAACATAATGTTTTAATTTTGTTTTTGACTAACTTTTTAAGATACATATTTAACTCTGTAATGTGTTCATGCAGCAAACTTATATATTATATCAATAAAATATTTATTTTTTATTTATACCTGCTAACATGAACAGTTATGTTTGCTCACCAAACCTTTGAGACAAATCCACAAGCTCAGACACGTGGGAACAGATTTTAAAAGGGATCTTCTCTAAGGGTTATCAGACCCACATGAAATAGAGATACCATTTTGGCAAATTCTTCGTTTTTTATGTTGCATGCTTTGGTCTGAGCGTATCCAACTCTTGCCTGCTAAAGGATGACTCTCCTCTGGCATGCCTAGATCATGCTGTGCACATGATAAATAGGAAGAGCTGCTCTTAGAAGTTCAGTGGAGATCCGGCCATGACCCTGCTGCTCTCCCATAGTACTACTGTGCAGGTTTGTCCTGAAACAAACAACTACTAGCAATTAGTTGCAAACTTTTAATTAGAGGCTTGAGGGGTGGAAAGACACGGGAGCAGAATGCAACTCAAAGAAACTGAACAATCATGAGGTTAAAAATATGCAATCTTCAATCTGATATGCTCTATTCAACTTATTTTAAACACTTTCTTTGTCACTAGCGATAGGTCATGAATAATTAGTTCAGATAATGTTATAAAGGGATAATCACTAAACTCCTAATGTGATCCCCTTGGATCAGTGAATAAATCACGCAACAGGAGACAAAGAGAGAGAGAGAAAAGATAAAGATGATAAAATGAGAGGAAGAAGAGATGCAGAGAAACAGTGCTATGAAAGTTAATCTCATCGTTAGTTAATTTATTTATTTCCCCACCCTTGCTTACCCTGCTCTACTCAGGGTAATTCTAATGAAGAGCTCTCAAATGACTTAATTTAGAGTGAAGTTAATTGAGTTTGGTGCTACACGGCTGCACTTTCTGCCTCGATGCCTTTCTATGTTCTCCTCTAAATTTAAACCCGAGGATCAGAGCGCAAAATTAAACCAAACAGAAACGCTAAGGAGGAAATAAAAACAGACAAAAAAAAAAGTGTAAGAGATGGGGTGAGAAAAAAAAAGTGAACAAGAGAGCATGAGAAGAGGTGACAAACACTGAGAAATAGACATGTGTAAGGGGCTGGGGGCCCTCATATCAGGCCCGTCATCCCCGTTGGCTCAGGACTGTAATTAGATTTGGCAGCAACCCCATAATGATAAATGCCGATGATGAATGGAAATGCAAATGTGTGTGAAGTAGCCCCAGCCATCAAAGGGGGAATATCATTAACACTGTCCTCTTGTCAAATCTATCATTGTCAGTAGTGCCTCCATGCATCCGCCGTGTCCCACCAGCTACAGAGGGGTAGTTCAGGAGTTAAGGAGGAGGCTCTGCTGAGAGTGATGAAGAGGAAATTGAAGCAAAAAGATAATTAGAGGCCAAGAATTATCCCTGTTAAACTGCTTTGCATGTTTGATTTTTATTGGACCATACATGCCATAAAAAGCTAAAACGAAATGGCAGGGTAATTATTCTAAATGCAATATAACACATACTGATACTATGTAGGCATAATTGTCATCCTAGTTTATAGTTAGTTAGTGAAGAGTTCAATCTACATTCATACATTTTTAGCTGCCTAATATAGTCACAAGGACACAATGCTCACAATGCCCTCACTCCTTCTAATTTGCCCACAATGGTCGGATATATACTGACTGGTTTCCTGTAATCTGTGGAAGGTTGTGAGTATTTTGTCACCTCACTGACTAATGACACTAATTGTATTACCTTACTGCAATTTACACCAGTATAAATTACTAAGGTGAAATTTGAACCCAGTGCAAAAAGCAACAATTTGATTAAAGCTCAAAATGTTTTTGGGCCTAAATATGAAATGTTTTAGTGAGCTGTATGAAGATGCTGAGCTGGAAATTTCTTGTTGAACTCATTCGACATATTGATGAGAGTTTAACAAATACTTTTATATATGTAGCATAAATTATCAGTACACCGTCTTTGTGTTTTGTTATCAAAATAATGTATATTATCTGTGAACAATATTCATTATGTCTAAATGTAGAAAGAAAATGTTTTACAGCAAAATTAAGTCATTCCATTAACATTACATCAATTTTGGATGGGATTCCACTTTGTTTGACAAGGAAAAATATGATATGATAACATATGATAGTTTGATACGTTAAGAAAAACGTAGCACCACTAATCACTGTTAAAGATGGCAATGGATGGACAGAGGGATGAAATCTGCAGGTTTTACAATGTTTGGATATGGATGAGAGTTTTTATGAGATGCAAAACATAAATGTATTATACTTTCCAAACAATAAATCAATAACTCCTATCTAACCAGCATTTTTTTTAAAACTGTGCATATGTTACAGATATTATGTAAAAGATGATTCATGTAATGACAGCAACTTAAATAAACTGTTGATTGGAATGATTGTATTTTACACCCAAAACCACATGTTGCCATTTTTATTTTTCTATTCACTTTTTCTGTTTGTTTTTGTACCTTTATCATAATTTCTATTAAGATTTGAACTTGTTCATCCACATATGAGCCACAAAATGTGGCCACAGCTTCTGTCATGTTTTGCTGACTACGTGTTTGCTCTGGAAGTATCTTATCAGCTGACCTCCCGCTTCGCTCTTTTAATATTTTTCCTCTCTGTACATGTGCCTCACTCAGAAAAGAAGTGCTTCAACAGACATCTGCTTTTTTTTCTCCCCGACTTCTCTCCAGCCTAAAGGCAACAACAAGATTGACCTCTGAGTCGCAGTCACGATCCAATTACCTGCTCAAGGACAAGCACGTAAGTTATTCAGCAGGAAAAACTCACACCAGCAACAGAAAGCGAAACAAAAAATAATGACATAATATTATCAAATAGTGAAACGGTGCAGCAGTAATCATATACTCTGTACAAATTCTTTTACCTCAGGCAGCTTTTCCCCTCATTGATTGGGTAAATGTCTAGCAAGTAGCCCTTATTCATGTCTGCTACTGTTTTGTTTGCATGTGTTTACCTCCAAACACTTAGACGAATGTTTAATTGAGACATGGAGGTGGTGGGGGTAAATCAGTGAAGCGAGCAGCAGTGTCTTTTACAGGGGTTGCATGAGCCAGGGCAGCTTTGTCTGACACCTTGAACTAAATTATTGAAAGAGGGTATGGGGGGGATAAAGACGCTAAGAGGAGGACACTCTGACATTAGTACTTGTTGTTGTGGGTGCTGCTCACACTAGTCCATATCTGCATATTGGCACAGGCTTTTGTGTGTCTTTGTTTACGCGCCTGTGTGTTAGAACCAGGTTGCATAGTTAGTTATTTGAGCAGATAAGCAATTTTTGATTACAAGTAAAACAGGACATACTTTAGATTGGAAGATTTATTTTAAAAACATGACCATGTGTTATATTGTTTTATTTTGTTTTTATAAGTAAAAATAAATTTAAAAGAGTATATATGATATTGCAAACAACTGGTTGCAAACTGTACAAAAAACTGAGCATCATCACTCTCTATGCTCCTCTCATCATTAAAATCAATGTTAAAAAACACTTCCGGGTTACACATGCCTTAAAAACTCAACTTCAAGTGATTGTTAAAGTCGGAGTCTTTGATAGACACTGTGGTATCTTCTTCCTCGTTTGACCCAGACACTGATCTCAACTGCAGTAAAAAGGGGCCTCTACATCTTAATCAAATCACTCATTAACTATTTAGTGGATCAAAAGTTCAGTGGACCATTGTCTCCGAGTCAAGTATCTATGGCGGCTAATCCACTTGAATTAAACGCGCACATATGCATGCGAATACCAAGTTGGGCAGGCAAACACATGAAGTCTGGAGCCATAGATGTGTACACAGTGTGAATACTCTGACAAAGAGAGACACGCAGACTTTGATGATGCCAAATTGGAATACAAGTGTGGGGGTGGTTGGCTTGTGTGCAGCTTATAAATAATTTGTTGTTCAAGAGACTCTACTTACACCCGTCTGTCAGCAACCAAAGGGTCATGTGGGCAACTAGCATGAGAGAGGCTCACCATCAGTCAACGTAAACCTGAAACCAAGACATACCGGCCCAACATCTTATTAGGCCCGCAAAGGATGTACCACAACACATTTGTCACCTTACAACCACAATCTTCAGTGTGTTTGACTAATCTGGAAAGTCTGACATGCAGAACATCTCAGTCAAATACTTTAAAGAGACAGTTTTGAGTATTATATAAGTATTATATGTCTCTGCCAGGAGCACACACCTGTGTAACGCGTTTCCTTTCATCTCTGCGAAATAGCTCAACCTCAGTCACACTGAATAGAGGGAGATAAACTGAAATAATAATTTTTTTCCCTCCACATTTCTCAGATTCTCACGTGTTTTCTTCAATTGTTCCCCTGTATTTATTTAATAACCTTTTCCAGTTTTCCTTTTCTTGCTAAACAGAAGCATTCCCACAGCATGACGCTGCCACCACTATGTGGGGTAATGTGTGTATGGTGGCAGAGTTTATACTGCGATTAAATTCCACACATTTGGGCTCTCTTTACCAATTAGTTATGTATAATAAAACATAATTATTAATGATGTATCATTTTTGTTCTATTACCACATAGCATTGTGCTACTTACAATTTAAAATCCCTGTAAAATAACTTAGGTTAGTGGTTGTAACATGAGAAAACGCAAAAAAAAAAGATCAAGGTGATTTGCAGGACATTCTAAGAATTTCATTGTTAATTGAGGTTGCTTGTAAATCCTTTATTTGAAAGCATTTTCTGTCTCCACCATGTCTTGACCATTATCTGTGAAGGATGGCATCTGAGAAATAAAGCCATGTCTTTTGCACTTCTACTGTTACCGAGCAAAGGGTTGTCTCTGGACACGCTTTGCTGTATGTGTCTCACTGTCAGATATAATTTAAACCAAACTGACAGAGGCCACGGCGAAGTCTCCTCAGTCAGCTGTCCAGCCATGAGGGGATTTGTGGTGTGTGTTTGCGTGATCCAAGTGCAAGGTGAAACATTTCTGACACAGCAGAGGGTCAAAAGAACATAGGCACCCTCGTTCTGATGTCTTCCAAAACAGAAGTACTTGAGGGGACTTTCTGATGCACCAATACTCTCTAAATCTTTTATAGATGGGCGTCCATGGAGGTTTGCTGCACTGTGTCCCGAGGACATTGCCTCAAGCTAAACACTCTCTTACTCTTGGTGGCCACGGCTGTTTAACAATGCTTTTTCCTTGTTTGTCAGCCCCAAAAGAATGCCCTGTAATGGAAAGGACTCACACCTGAAAGACAAAAGAAAAAGTCTGACCAAACATCTGAGGAGGTTAAGAAGACATGAAAGAGCATTTGTCATTTCCAATTACAGACCATGAACCAGCGGTCATACCGAAGGCCCTGATTCATGTAGTGATGTTGCGATGACTCAAGAGAAAAGTTTATATATATAAATATATATTAACCAGCCAGCTCTTGCCACCTTTCTAAAGCAGAAATAAGGTCATAGGTCATTGCCAAAATCCCACACCAAAATCAAAGTAGCATATTATCTTTTAGAAGGTATCACGAAGCATCATTAACTAATTTCTATCTGAACTCAAGAAACCAATTACTTTTGAATCTGAAAATAAGTTAAAGATAACATATAAGACAAGAATAAAATGTGGCCCCCCTTTAAACATAAATGCTTTGACTGAAATGTTTCCATGTAATTGTTTTGAATAAGTTTTTGTGAATGCCTTTAAAGGATGATTGTAGAAAAATGTACAGCAAATAAAATATGACAATATCCTGCTGACAATTGTTCCACAACACAGTTTGAAGCTCACAGAAGCACAGTCACAGTTTCAGATACACGACAAAGCCTGTTCCCATTTCTTCAAGGCCTGGGCTTTGATGTGTGATGAGTCTGAAGCTTGCCAAGGAGTCTGCTTCTAAGTCTTCGCCAAGACTCTTCACCTCCAGCTACAAGCATCTTGTCATGCCCAAAAAGAAGTATTTGCATGTATAGAACATGGTGTTATATCTTGCTCTAAATTGCATTTTTAATATAAACTACAGGAAACAGTTATTCTGCTTGTCTTAATTTTTCATACTCTGTTCAGTGACAACATTTCTAAAATACCATTTGCGCTGTACAGCTGTCTGATGAGACAAAAAATTGTAAAATAGAAGTTATGACAAGATAACCTGTTATTGCTTTGAATGAGGAGGTAGACTTCGGTGAATTAGGTGAGGAGCATTTTCTGGGACTGTTAGAAACATCACCACAGTAAATATCAAATGTTGACCACATAGGATTTATGGATGTGGGTCTTCATTCATTTCACAAACAGACATAGCAAAATAAAGTGCATAGTCACCGAAGGTACTGCGGTACTTTCAGTGACCTATGAAAACCAGACAGAAAGAGCAACACGACTCAGCTTGTTTGCCTCAAATCCAATTTTTTCTCCTCCCCATTAATGCAGAAACTGCAGTTGTACAAGTTGGTAAAAGGAAAGCAAGAAACTAATAAATAACACAAAGAGAAAGGAACTTTACTTTACTGTTCAGAAGAACAATAAAGTAAAATCTCAGAGAGCTGATTATGAAGAACCCATAATGGAAAACTTAGTCTGTAATATGCATTGGATAAACTCTGTCACTCTCTCTGATGTCAAAATAAAAAAGTTTCAAATTCAGTGGGATGGGATGTTTTTGTGATTCTGAAACGCAACATTTTAAATACCTTCATTCCCGTAAGGAGCCAGTGTTTTATTACCATATTTTCCGGACTATAAGTCGCTATTTTTCCCCACGCTTTGAACCATGCTGCTTATGACCGGTGCGGTTTTTCTGTGGATTTTTCTTCAACCACCAGGGGGCTCTTTAGCAGGAGGTGACTGATTAGAAGTCAAAATTGGAAATCAAAGAAGAAAGCGCTAGCTTTCATTTAGCACATGCTAGCAGCAGGCACGGCGGGTAAATGTTTTCAAACTCATACCCCCTCATCATGGAAACCACACGAAGAAGTTCATGATGATGCAGCTTTTAAGTTGAAGGATATCGATCTGGCAGTACGGATCGACAGCTGCTGTACGTAAAGCTCCGCGTGAACAAATCCCCGGTTCGGTGTTGGAGACGCAGGGCTGCGCCCGTAATAGCAGTTGATGCGGTTATCAGTGTTTTGACCAAAACACTAGATTCAAAGAGCTCTTGATAAAACTTTTAAGTATTTGTTTCATCCACTTCCCCCTTGAATATTCATCTTACTTTCTTAGCCATATTAGCATATCAGTTGGAGCACTCATCATATAAAACAACGTAACTGTGTTGAAAGTTTAGCATATCAGGATATCAGCATATCCCACTGATAAAGGCAAATAAACACGGTTGATTGAAGATGCAGCAGATAGTGAGAGTTCAGGTAGAGAAACGCCTGAACTCTCACTATCTGCTGCATCTTACACTTTAATCTTTGACAGTTTTCCTTTTCTTTAAAACCTTCTCTGCCCCGATATGTTCGAGACAGAACAGTAAGAGTCAGGCAACTCAAAAATCTAATTTAATGTGTGTGTCCAGGTGACTTGGTAACAATTACGCTGAAAAATTTAATTTTTCAGCTTAATTAAACATAGCCGAGCAAAGAAATCTAAAATTCATAAATATCACTTAGGCTTTCAAAAGGTGTTTTAAAAAACTACTTTTTCACATTCTAATACAGTCAAAATTAATAATAAAATAATGAAATCTAATGTAATTAAATGCTGAATTCAAATATATCAATATTTTTTTTAAAAACAATATGCTGCATAGGTTTTTGAAATTATTTACGTACAGTTTCTCAAACACATCCAACTGTGAATTTCCATCAAGTTTCCAGCTCAGGTCATTGCAAAGGCAGGGTAGCTCATTTTGTGCATTGTACTAACCATAGGGAGCACCAAGAGTGTGTGCTTGGTGTGTGTATGTCTACAAATACAGAGGCTGAGCTGTTGGTATGTTTAAGACATAAGTGCATGTGTGTGTTTCTGCTTTATGCTGGGTTTGGCTAGCTCGCTGCTGGGAGCCTCATAAAGCTCTCAGTTTGACGACCAACTGAGCAGTAAATTAATTAATCATCATTTTATGCCTCATCAAGCGCTTTGCCCGCACCTCGCCACAGGAGCCCGTCCCAATTAGCCAACATCAGAGCCAATTGTTTAGCTTAGCTTACTCTAGGTGTGAAAGAGAAGATGTTAATGCAAAGGGGGGGAAAGGAAATGGAGAGAGCAGATTATTGAAGATGAATACATAGTTTTTATATGTTACATGTAGTGGAGTAAAACTGTATTTCAAATCAGCTTCCAATCACAGCTGATGTTTGGTTTATTTTGTATTAAAAACCAATTGTGACATTAATTTAATCAAGATAAAATTATTAAGCAAAAAAAAGTTGTTCCTCTTCCCCTGGAATTGGCTCCAGTTTAAAATGTGTCACTTTTAGCAGTTAAAGTATAAATAACGAGTCGTCTAATCAGGCCACAAAGCAGGCCAGAGCTGCTTGCCTCATCATGGTGATAAAAGCAAAAAGGGCTCTATGTTGAAAAATTCTGATTGTCACTACACATTTTAGTAATGGGTGACAGAGAGGCAGACAGAATGACATTGTGGCAGGGCAGCCAGGAGGATGCCAACAGCCACGCCAGGGGCAGGGACGGAGGAATGGATAAGCAGATGTTGTTCATCACCCAGGGGTGGTGGGGGTATGCTGTGTGTGTGGGGCATTTTTTTTGTGTATGAGTGTGTATGTTTATGAGGAACTGCAATGGTGGACCGCGTACATCAGTGTGTGCGGATGCAACCGTGAGCTTGCGTGCACGTGATAATGCAACTGTGTGCTTCCCCACTAAAAGAGGTGTGCACATTGACGTACGTCTCTTACAGCGCCTGCAAAGTGCTCGAGGGGGAAGTACCTACAGAGGCATCTGGCAAGAGGAGCCAAAATAACAAAGGTAACCTTGCCTGCAGTGATGTACACTGTGTACAGCCACTGTAGTGGTGGTTAAGTATGGGGTGCTGTGTGGATGTGTGACTTTTGGCAGTGGAGGGTGAAGTTTTTTTTGTTTTTTTGAATTATTATTCCTTTGTGTGTCTCCTATTCATCAGTGTGATGCACAGATGTATGTAAAGATGAAAGCAAGTCCTTGTATTTAAGATGCCATATGGTGATGCTACAGCATATGAAAATATAAGAGAGAAGAAACTTATTTCCAGCCCTTTCAAATATAGCAAACTCTGGATCACAGAATGTTCCAGGTAAAGGACATTCCTTTACCTGTCGTACTAGCGATAATAAATCGCTAGTACATTGATTTATTATGAGAACCTTAATGTGTGTGTTTGACGTGTGTGTCAAAAATTACATGAACTTGAGTGGGAAGGCGTCACAGTGAGGATAGCTAACTGATAGCTGCTCAAGTACAAATGGATGGTTGACTGATGTGAGACTTTCACAGCGATGGAGTCATGCCCAGCCTGGGGTAAAGTCAGAAGTAGATTTATCTGGTTGTGATGTTATCTGTGTTATGCAGTTCTTTGTGTTTATATGTGTGAGTATGTCTTATAGCATGAGTGAAATACCTGTGAGCAGGTCTTATAATTGACTGTAATGCTTCTAGGGGGTCAGGAACCATACTTCTCCCCTTAGTCATCATTGAGTGATTTCAGAGGTTGTTACCTCTGCAGTATGGAAGCACCTGAGGGAATGTGGAGGTCCACTTGCTCCCTGAGATTCCTGATAAACGTGTGCACAAATCAAGCAGACTGAAAGTGTAGCTCCTAATGAAATGAATGTACATTAATCCATTCACAGACAGACGTGTATAAATATGAGTCGATGTTGTATCTTATTTTTGTGGTTTTATTTTCATCATGTGTATGCACTGACATTCACATAAAAACTCAATAAGCAATTTTTTCATGTACACCTGTTAATTTGCATGTTAGTCAAAATGGCGAATCAGCCAGCGAGTTGACAGCAAGTCGATGCCTTTGGGCATTTAACTAACTTGGTGATGTCCGAGCCAAGCGTAATAATGTTGTGAAAAGGAGGATTTAAGGGAGTCTGAGGTTGGCTTTGTTCTTGGTGGAAAACTGGCTGGTGTGAGTGATTCAAAAAATGCTGAGAAAAAAATCTCAAGTTCAAGGAGAACATATGAGGACAGGAGAATTGATCCAGTTAGTGGCTGTTATTTGGATGAAAGTAATAATCAGAGAAGAAGGAGCAGAGTAGTTTGTTACATTTGTTGGCTGTGATTACCTTAAATGACTGAAAGTTTTTTTTTTTTTGGTTCATGACATGAACTCTTATACAAATCCAGAGTGCAGTTTTCTAAAAACTGGCTGGTTAATAATCTTTTAGCATAATAACGCTCATCTTCCACTAAAAAACAATATTGGCTAATGGAGCAATTTCTTCCAAATGCAAAATCTCTCTCCCGAATGCTCTTCTCTTTTCTATATGTTTTGTCTTAAGTATTGCACAATAGATAAAATCTACCCCATAAAAAAAATATTGAAACATATCTTTCCATCAACTATTTAAAAGAAGTAGTGCTTACATCAGTGTGCAGGTGAGGAAGTTATTACACTGTGTGTGGTAATGCCAAGCACAAACTGTTACTCTGTAGAGATTTATCAAACAGAATTGTGGTGAAGAACAAAGAAGCAATGAATGAAAATATTATTAAATCTGTAAAGGAAAGAAAATTCTGGTCTCAAGTTCACACTTGCTTAACTGTATCGCTTTAAGATACAGCCATTATCCTTCAGCCTATTTGCTTTAATAATGGGCACTGAACGCATCCCTTTAAGCGTTTCTGATTTGGAAATTAGTGCTTTAAACATGTAATTTTATACTACACTTTTTTGTTCTTCTTTCTTCTTCTGTGTCTCTTTTTCTGCCACCAGCTGTTTTAAGATACTCCTCGGTGAAATGTGAAATTCCCTCATGGGTGAAAGCTTCTTTCCAGCTGCAAGGCTTTGATGAATCACTTGACCAGGTGCTTCTTCAATTAGTTTTCATCTTTTTTTTTCCTTGTGCTGTAACATACCTGTTACGGAGCGGAACCCAAGCAGAGGTTTTAAAGTATTCACTTGTGTTTATACGCAAAGACAAGGCATTTGCTTACTTTTATCATAAACAGAGACACTGGAAGAAGCTCTATAAAAAAGTTAAATAAAGCCTTTCATGTGTGTTTCAATGCAACCACTGGATGTCCAGATTCAACTGGACATATGTTGGTAATCATTCATACCAACACATGTACAATAATCATTTAGTCACTTTAAGCACAATCATTTCAGCAAAACTTAAGAAAGACCCTTTGCTGACATTGTGAAGCTTCATTATCTTTGAGGGGAACTTGGTAAAACTTCAGCAGGAAAACATTGCTCTAACTTTTGTAATCAAAAACCCAAAACAGTGACTGATTTGTGGTCATGGATGAGATGTTAGGCGGGAGAATCGGATGCTTACAGGCCCGAGTTTGATCGAAAATATTTTCCTTAATAGTTGTGTATGTGTGAGTTAAGCGAAAGAAAAACCTGACTTGCAGATGCTTTATCTTGGCAGATAACTCATATTTGAGGAAAAACAAAGTGTTCAAAGCTTATGAGTGATCAATTATACTGTCAGTTATGAATGTGTTTGCAGTGGCTGCAGGCCTTCAGGTGTTGTAGGGTGGTAGCCCAGGTGGTTACAATGACGCTGATGCACTACGAAGAGTTTCAACATGTGAATTTGCTTTGTGTTATACAAGACGTGGAAGAAGACAATGGTGAACAAAAAAAATGCTTCTCATACTTTCTCCAAACCCTGCACCACAGACACACAACTAAAAGACATTAAGCTAGCGTGATTGAATTATGTGTGCATAAAAAAATGAAGATCTCATATCGCAAGTGGAACATACATACGTTTCCTTCGTGTTGACATTCCTCCGGTAATTTATCAGTGTTAGTATTTATTTAAATGTTTTCTTCCACAGCAGCACATTTATTCATAATTTTGCTTTTTTCTGAAGTATTGCTTTAAAAACATTTTAAAGCAATACTTGATGAGTAGACAGACATATTTAGTAAACAGCTCTTATACTTAGATCATTCACTGTCTTTATTGTTTGCTGAGAACTGCCTTGTTGAGGGGACTGGACATGATGCAACACCAGGAAATGCTGCAATCCGTCAGGTTGCAGGAAGCAGAGGACTTGACTGAGTTCAACTTTAAAAAAAATATTTTTGTCGTTGTATGATTTAGTTTAACATTTGTGTTGTAGTTATAATTTACTAACTTGAATTAGTTTGTCTGATAGGATGACAGACTTCACTTTGAATCAAGCAAACCAAACCCTTTGACTAACCTGTTTCCCCCTCAGTGGTGTTTCAGTGGTTTTTGTTGCAGCTCCACCACAAACCACTGAAGGAAACATAAAAACTTCTGAAGAAGACATTGGCTCAAATCCCTTCTTCACAAAGTGTAAACAAAAATGGAGTGGCCTCAGATTTTAGTGACTGTAGTATTTCTTTTTGTCTTTGGTAAAAGATCATGGGCCATTTCTCCGTAGACACAAGTGTTTAGTTTGGTTGTATTTATTCAAAATGCCTTAATCTATTTTGTGCTTTTTGAGCGGTCTTTGGTCTGCTTGACTTCACAAACATTTCAACAAAGGATGGTCTTAAAGATCAAAAATGAAGGTTGAAAATATGCAACGTGCAATTATGATACATTATACATGCAAACATTATCAAAGTGGAGACAATGGATTATATAATGAACTTTAACAAAAGCATTTTCCCACCATTTTGTTAATGCAGCCTGACAGTTAATGAAGTTTTAATTTAGAACTAATCAGATCTTGTAAGGCATGCCCAGTCGCATAGGACTGTACTGGGAAGCAGAGGAGCCAATAGACAGGCTCCTGGGAGACCAGCACTCCGCTCTCATTAATGTTGCCAGTCCTTTACCTAATTGTTGGCACAGGAATCTTCAGACATGCGCTTTGAGCAAGTCACCGTGTAATTCAAGTGTTATTTTTCTGTCAGATGCTCTTTGTCATGTGCTTAATAAACAAGATTGATGGACCAATTGGGGAATTAGAAGGGGGGGGGGACACACATGTAACACCACCAGATGGATCTGGACATCCAGTCGTTGGGTTGAAACAAGTTAGGAAAACCAGTAACATAGATAGAGGTTTACCTTTTCACTTTAATATCTTGATTGTTTTCTTATGGTTTTTCTTTTTTATGCGACAATCAAATCTTCAGGCGGCTCCTCAGGCTAAAAAAAAAGCATATACTTGCATATACTAAATAGCATATACTAAATAGTGTTATTAGGCCATGCCTACCAAATATAGAACTGTGTTCCTGTCGGGAGTGGATTAGGATCGATCATATCTAATGTGGTGCAGAGAAATCATCTCTTAAAGGGATCCGTAATTAGTTGACCATCTTGGCCTAAATATGTTGTCATTTTTCTATTAACTTAAAAATTACAGTTTGTGAGACGTAAAAATTCATAATTACTTCAGAAATTCGATATCTTCTAAAATCAAAAATGCTCAACGTTGCTGTTTTGGCTGGACGAAGCTTTCACATTCGAACTTAGCATATGTCATTTACCCAGAATGCATTGCAGCATAAACAACATGGCGACGTCTGCGTAACATTTGATTTAAATTTATGAGAAACAAACAGACTACAGTTTTATACTGTATTGTTTTTACATCTAAAATAAATATTGCTCAAATAAATGCTATTGTTACAAGTAATCTCAAAACCCTTCATACACTTCGGTTAACATTTGTGGACATATTCCAGACACACCATTTGCTGGAAGGAGCGTTAATGGCCTCACAGAAATGATTTGCTCTCTACAGCACACATTGCAAGTATGAGTTTGACTTGTTTTTATTGGCATGCACTCCTTTAAATGTTGTAATATGAACTTGGCACCCAAATGAACAAATTAATGTCAAGTGAATGCAGTTCCCTTGGGATTGTGCAACATGCTTTCAATTGAAACTTTCCCACACGTTTTTGCTCCAAAGATGAGGAATAAAAACACATTGCTTGTGTAACTGCAAAAATATATATCAATCTTTGTGTCAAAGTATGACGCATGCTTTTTTCAATTTGTTTGACAGTAACTAGATTTTTATTCATCAGTTTGAACAAACAAAAATTTTGTTTTTTTGGGGTTTTTTTTTGGTTTTACACAACAGCAGAAGTCTCTTTCATGAATAAAGCAGAGCATTTTTCTGGATATTCTGCTCTACTTAACAATGACAGAAGTGGAAGTGAGAGAAGCAGACAATTTCAGAGCATTTAGCTGGTGCATTATATATGCCACAACCAAACGTCAGTGATTGAGTAACATGTAAAACTTCAACCAAACATCAAGAAATTGTTTCTCAATCACAGAGAATCCAGTCACACTGTATGAATCAAATAGCACAAGTCTCTTCCACGAGAGGCCCTGGTTTAGACCAGGCTAAGAGTTCTACGAACTATAAAACATCCATGAATCTTGAAGAAGATACAGAAAAAATATTAAACATTGACAAACTTTGCAAAAATTGATAGGTAATCTGGTGGTTTTATTAGTATCTCATTATCTAAACTTTAGAATGATGCAGTTTAATAATCAGAATCAGTTAACATCAAGGAAGCATCATGCCCTAGTGAGTGCAATGTTTTAACAGTACTGAACAATTTGCTGCAATATTTTAATCACAGTTGCATCAATTCTTTTGCACTGGTCTGAATGTATTTTGAACACTCCAGCAATAGGGATTACATTACACTTACATTTGTTTTACAATGGGCATGTCTGTATCCTAGAATACATTTAATCAAAAAAACTTTAAAAACTGAGCTCCTTCACCCTTGTTTATTACGGAGCCCTTAAGGGGACATGGAGAAAAAAAAAAAGGAACGAAATCCCGACTTACTTTCTCGAGATCCCGAGTTATTATCTCGAGATCCCGACTTAGTTTCTCGAGATCCCCGAAAAAAAAAAAAAAAAGTCGGGATCTCGAGATAATAACTCGGGATCTCGAGATAAAAAGTCGGGATCTCGAGATAATAAGTCGGGATCTTGAGATAATATGTCGATAATATTTCCTTTTATTTTTCTCCATGTCCCCTTAGGGGCTCCGTAGTTTATAGTACCTAAACTTGAAGAAATACTTTTTAGATTTAGTTGGGTTCAGTCTTCTTTGTTGTCTCTTTGTAGATGTGATTTGGTGGATAATATACGTGTGGGTATACTTCTAATAGGCCAAATATTCTCTCTGCATAGTTTCTCATGAGAGAGAGCGAGAACTCAATCTGTGGGATGGTGTGAAATCTATGACATGTCACAGCAGCTCTGTCAGCTGTGCCACTCATTCAGAGTATATTGTTGACTCAAAACAAAGGTTTTATCCTCTGTAAAGTTGAGGAGAGCACTGAGATCAGATTCTAGATAAGATACTCTAAAATGAAAAGTGAATTCTCCCAGGATTGTCACGTTGTTGCAAATAAGATGTTCACAGGTGGAGGAAAATGCCTCCAACAAAGAGAACTTGATCTTGTGCAGTTTACCCAAGTACACAATCCTAACTGGAAAGCCCAACTAAAAATACATTTCGCCACCAAAGTTAAAGCATACATATTATAATGAGGACAGAAACAGATTGTTTTGCTGTGAGCGGTGAATCAGCCATATTCCAGAACAGAAGAGGAAGGTGTAACTTCTTTCTTTAGTTCTGGTGTTGGAAGCTGCTGAATCAAAAGTGATCATGAAACTTTGATTTCCTCCTGCATTTTTCTTTTGGGGCAACAATGGCAACGGCTGTCGGAGTTTGTTTAACAACTGGTGGGTTGTCACTTCGCCCAGCTTGTCTGCTGGTGGTAGTCAGAGGGTGAGAGGGTGCATGGCAGCCTGCTTCTGTCAGACTGCAATAAGACAGCTGTGGCTACAATCCAGTAGCTTGCCGTGTCAGTGTGTGAATCTCTGAATGTGGTTTGAAGCACTTTGGGGTCCTTTGGACTTGATAAAGAGCTATTCAAGGAATGGCCATTTTCCATTTATAATGTCCCCCTGAAATTTACATTTGGTATTAATCTAAATTTTAGACAATAAAACACATTTCTTTACAAGTCTGAAAGACCAATAGTCATCAGTTTTTTTCAGAGATAATTATCAATTAATTAGTCACATTTTTCAGCTCCAGTGCTCTGTCGAGGATTATAGCTGTTGCTCTACTAGATAGTCTGTAGTTTAATTTGTCTTTTTTCTTGACTTGGAGCTAATTGTTGTTAGATGATGAGTCATTTTCTTTTGATAAATGTTATTCTTGAAAAAGTGTAGAAATGTCCCTTTTTTATTTTTTAAGTAAAGTTGTTTACTAATTGAAAGAAGTAAAATGATTAATTCTCTCAAATTATCTTCCAACACTCTAAATACAGATTGGTTGGGTATTATTATTAAAATCATCTAAGAAAGTCAGTAGTTGTGATCAGTGTCATCTTTCCGCTCACAGACATCATTCACTATGCGCAGGGCACCAAGTGACATTTCCTGAAAAATCATTATAATTGAAATTCCTCCAGTCTCTTATTCTAACAGCACTACTTCTTAAGACGAGTCCAAATTCACTGTCATTAATTTTTTCCTGGTCTTAATCCCTCTTGAAATCTGTTGTTTTGGTGAGGCTTAATTTTCCACCATCAAATGAGGAGAAATTCATTGAAATATTGAGAATTTCTGCTCAGCGGGGAACCAGAAAGCCTTTGTGCTGAGAGCGGCCAAATGACACTCATGGTTGCAGCAAAGTACTTTTTTTCTCATTGTTTTTTTTTTTTTTTTACGCTAACATGTACACACATACACGCACTCAAAACAGATGTCATGCAAAAAATATATATATAAATATAAAAACATTTTCATATTTTTCGAACACCAGATAATTTTAATATTTGTCCGTAGGTCTCGTTACTTTTAGTCAAATGCATTTGGACAGCATCAAGTACCCTGATGCTGCTATGGCACCTCCTCGCTCTGATACAAGCATTTTATTCGTCAGCGTAATTGTATTAGAATGCATCTCCAATCCTCGGTAACAGAAAGACGTAAGCCGCTTCGCTTGCTTGTGGAGGGATCAACAGTCTGTCCTTTCAAAGACTTGCAAAGCTGGCTGTGTGGGTGTGTGTGTGTGTATGTACATCCAGCAAGCACAAGCACTTTCTATGCGTTTGTGGAATGTGCACCCTTCTGCAGACATTTTTGCACCTTGCACACACACACAACCACGTAGTAAAAGCTCAACCACCTCCATGTAGTGTGATTAGGTATAGCTGTCGCTGAATTGTGCTGAGCACAGCCAGGGCATTGCTGAGGATTGGGTTGCCCTGTTTCCACACAGAGAGAAAAAGAACACTCACACACTCTCAGAGCCTGTCTGTCTCCACCTTGTCTTCAAACCGTCGCCAGGAAGCAGCTGGTCTGAATATCTGAGTGCCTTTAATGAATTGAAATCTTTAGGGTGCGAGAATTTGGTGATTAAATGCAATAAGGCTAATATTCCTGGGTGGATTGAGAGTCAAAGGAGGATTGTCCTCTGAGAGAGGAAAGAGATGGAGGAAAGCAGGGAAAGAGCAATGTTCTTGGCAGCATGCAAACCCCCTGCCCACCTCATGGGGAATAACGCTATTTAGAGCACAGGAGGAGAAGAGCTGGAGCGTTTTTGAAAAGGGAAAGGAAGGGAGGAGAGACGAGCCTGTGGGTGGTAGAGGTTGGGGGGCATCGGTGCTTATGGCTTAAAGATTATGTTTCATTTAGATTGTGATGGAGACACACTGAAAAACTCTGCATGACCTTTAAGAAGTATACTTTAAACAGCGGTAGCACATGCTTCACGGCTCACAATAGTGAGCTTTCTGAGGATTTTGCCATAGAGAATTACATTTCAGAAAATACAAACTTTATTACTTAAAGAAGGAAACACTACAGGATTAACTCATTCATTCTGATATATCTGATGAGCGAATTCAGAATAATGCCAAAAATTAAGTTTGATTTTTCAGGTTTTAATTGACCATCTGCCAGTAGAGGTTTAGAGTTAGCAGGTCTCCCTGTATGACTATTATGGAGAAGTGATGGCAAATACAATAGATAATAGTGAACGTACTACCGACTGAAAGGAGTTTGCATGTTCTCCCTGTGCATGCGTGGGTTCTCTCCGGGTACTCCGGCTTCCTCCCACAGTCCAAAAACATGACTGTCACTAGGGACAAGGGTGTACAGAAAATGGATGGATTACATAAAAGCATACTCATCTATTTCTTGCTTCCTATGCCATAGCATATACTTGAATCAAACAGACAAGGTCATTGATCTTTAAGATCATTCCAGGATTCACATCACAATGTTTTCCAGTTTCTTTGACGTGTTGCTTTCTCATTGCTTACAATTTTCAGAGATGCCAAGTGTTTAAGTAGTATTTTCAAAAGACGCATTTAAGCAGTTAATGTACATTGCCTAAAACTGTGCCTCAAGGCACAACTTCTAGGTTATGTTAAATTAGCTTGTAGTGTCACAGGTTTTCTGAAATAAATTTACATTTTGTGCTTTCAGTGTGTGTGAAAGTAGATCAGGTTAAAACACTACCATCAAGTCAGAACCCATGACACTAAAGTGTTTGCTTTATAGCAGGGGTTCGTTTAATTAGCCGACACGTCTGACAGATTCTGTTTAACATGAATCACTTCCCCTGTGTCTCCCGGAACACTTGATAGGAGCAAAAAAAAAAGGTTTAGTGCAGACATGTTGAGCTCATTTAGAAAACACTTCAGGCAGACAGGAGAAGAGAAACACATTTTTTTTTATGTTTTCCTTATCCACTTGTTTTGCTTGTTGGTCTTAAAGCTTGCAATAGGGAATTCAAGATTTAGATACACATTGCTTTTTAAATATATTCATCCCACATTCAGTCACTTTTTTTTTCACATTGCCACCATAAACAATTAATTTTTGTTGGGATTTTATGTGAAGCGGAAGAAAAAAATTTACATGAGTTTCACATTTTAATACTAATAAAAAAATGTATTTAAAAAGTATGCTTTTTTTCAGGTTATAGCTAAGACTACAGCTGCTTTTCTACTTCATGCATACATGCAGAGACGAGAATTGTTTGCAAATTCTTTACAAACTAACTTAAGCTTAAGTCAGATTAGGCTTAAGGCTTGAAAGGCTAACCCTCTGCTTTCAAGTCTTGCAACAGATGTCAACTGGCTAGAGGTCTGGTTTTTGACTGAGCCATTTTGATTATGTTTTCATCTTAAGTATTCTATTACATCTCTAGCTATGTATATTTAGAGCCATTGCATATAAGAAGGAAAAACTCCACTCAGTCTATTCGTCATTTCTTCTATATGTTTGCTGTGTCTGCACATGGCTTGAGGGAAATATGAAACAGGATTTCTTTTGATTTTCATTCAACAATGGTTTTTCCCTTTGCCACTGTTTCATCATAGCCACATTTGTAGAGAGCACAACTGATGGTTGACCTTTCAGAACATTTTCTCACGTGAGACGTGAATCCCTGGAGCTCCTCCAGAGTTATCATGAGTGAACGCTCTCATTACAGAGCCCTTTTATTTAAAGTATAAAGCCATATCATATCAGTTTCCACTATGCCACTTCCAGGTAAAACAACGCTCTTTGTGAAATCTCCAAAGCTCAACACATTGGTCACATTAGATCTTATTTGAAAGAGGTAACTTCACGTGGGCAGGAACATAAACACATAGACACAAAAACGCCATGTGTTATTTTCTTCCACATAGCATTAAAGAAAAAAATAAATGAATAAAAGTTCCTTAAACAAATCAGCAAGATATGTATTTTTTATGAGATATTTTGCACAAAAATAGGTGTAAAAAAATGACTGGTTGACTTGGTTATGTTAGACTTATGAGGGCAGGTGCAGAAGGTTTTGGGTCCTCTGGACGAGGTTAGTACAGGTTGTATGGTAGCCTACTGAAATCATTCACTCAAAAACGCTGACACCAAATAGCTGAACACCAAGCATTGGTGTCCTCTTGGTCATGACTAGTATACAGTCATTTGTTAAAACTTTTAACACACCTTAAAGCAGTGGTTCCCAAAGTGTGGGGTGTGCCCCCTATGGGGGGCACAGTGCCACTGCAGGGAGCGGCACGATGAATGAAAAAAAACACTCTCAGGGAGCTGTTCATGTTTTAACCCCATTTTGAACAGAGGCTTTTTTAAAATGTATTGATGATAGAAAAATTTAATATTGTTACAAATAAAAAAAAGAAACATGTTTGAAATAACACTGAGAGCAAAGAAAACTCTTCTACATTATATAACTAAAAAAACTGTTACAGAAAAGTGTTTCACTGTAGAGATGGTTTGTAGTTTGTTTTGTTGAAACCTAAAGTGTGAAATAAACTTCAGTAGAGTTTGAAAAGAAAATATGTGTGTAGGTTTATGTTGAATGATGTATGTGCCCAGTTGATTTTATTTTTTATTTTTTGGGGGGGATTTTAATTTAATCCATAAGGGGGCCCAGAAAATCTTTGGGAGCCACTGCCTTAAAAGATTCTGCAAATATATAAAATGTGAATAATAATAAAAAAAAACTACTTAACTGCAAAAGTCCCATACAAGGACTGATTTTGATTTGTGGTCTCAAAAGCACAAAGTGCTTTAAAAACGATTGGCATAAACACAATTCTGAATGTATTGTGTTTCTTCTTATATACCCAGCTTTCCAGCAACAAGTTCCATAACAGCATTTTTATGATCTAACTTACAGCCCAAAGGTGAAACACTCTCCTCTGGATTGTTTACTTTCCTCCAGCATTAAACATACATGTCAATTAGGAGTAGAAGTTAGAGCTTCTAATGACCTTGTTTAAGCTGTTGCATTGGCAATTATTTAGGGGTGTGTGTGTGTGTGTGTGTATATTAAATCCCAGCTCAGCTTATTGGCCTTGATCATTCAGAGTATTAAACATTTCGGCTGACACCTTTATGAGAGGACAGGACCCCGTACTCACTTTTAAAGTCCCCCCTGCCCACTTTGATGTGTTTTATTAAACACAACTGTGCCTGATTTGTACATCAAGCTCTTTGGTCTCCCAATCTTCTCCCCAATATTAGTGCTACTTACTGTTAAGTCTGAGCATCAGCAGTATTTATGGTGAGGTCTTAATAGGCAGGTTTAGCATGAAAGGTGTAAGAACAACAGAAGGATAGATTAGAAGAAAGGTTCAGTAAAGGGAACAGGACTATTCTGTGTATGTTCTTACTTTAACAAGACTGAGGATATGTGGGGGAATTATACAAAGTAAGGTAAAGAGGTTAAAACATGATGTATTTTCTCTGGGTAATTAGTACAACCAATATTTTCTTGTCATCCCTCCAAATTTGTGACAGCGGCCATATTGTGCATCAGAAGGAGCCCTCTTTCGCTTTGAATCTAGTTTCGCTTCTAAAGGTGTGCATCAGAGATTACTGTCTGAAGTATTTTGCAAGAGATAGGATTGATGGACAGATAAAAGATAGAAAGAGCTCATGAATTATCTGCACATATTGAGCTGCCTGTTTGATCAGTGATAAGGGGGGATGATTCCACTTGCTCTCTTGTCTATGCTCAGCTGAAGCCTCTGAGCTCGATGATACCATCAATTTAGTTTTCAATGACAACCAGTTCTTAGTGTGGTGACTCACTGGTGAGCCATGTGACAGGATTCAGACAGTAATTGGTATCCCGTGGATTGAATTTAGCAACACCAAAATGACTCTAAGTTTGATTGTCATATCCTTTAGTTTTTTTTCTAATGTCTTAACATTAAAATAATTACATTTAATTTATTTCAGTGGGACTTTGTCTGATTAGTAAGCACATTGAAGTAATTGTGACATGAATGGAAGTGGTAAATGTTTGATAAGAAAGGCAGGCATTTGTTTACAGCACTCCCTACCTCAATAGTCTGTTGAGCTATGTCTCTACCAACAAGTACAGAAAGTGTAAAACAGTCTTTGCATAATAGCTCAACAGACTAGCTAACTAACTAACTAGCTCAAAACCAATCAGACTGGATGAACAGCCTCTTTTAAGATTTGCTGCAAAGTCTTAATTGGATTTAGATCTGGGCTTTGACTTGGCCATCTGAATCTCTTCTGGGAGTATGTTGAAGTTTTTTTCTGATAGATGTAAGGTAAAGACTCCAGACTGTTTGACACAGTTCTCAGTTGCTACCACTGTGCTTCACCTTGGGAGCATTTTGAGGTTTATGGACAGTGTCATTTTTTTTCCAAACATAGCATTTTTAATGAGGGGCTACAAGTTTATATTTTGATCTCATGTGAGATCAAAATCTCATAAAACACTAAACCAAGTGTTTTTTTGCTTGCCATAGATTTCTCTTTCCACATTCTTTCAATTTATCATGGCTTGTCTTTAAGCAAACGTCTTCTTGATGCTCTCTCATAAAAGCTACATTTGTGGAGTGCACAACTTATATTTTTCCTCTTGGCTAATTTAACAACCTGAGCTGTGGATCTCTGTATTTTGCGAAAGTTACCAGATGCTTCTTGGCTGTTTTCTGAAAATGTTTTCCTTGTCTGTCAGCCTTTTTATTATTTTATTTACATCATTATGGACAATTGCAAATGCCTTTGAATAACAGATGCATTGTTTTAGTGTTACTGTATATCAGCGTTGGTAATTTGTCAGCACCTCTCCACCTACATGCAACACTTTTAGGATTATTTATAAAACAAAATTTGACCATGTATCATTTGGGAGGTGTTGTATAATGTTAGCCACAGTCCTTCCTAACAATGCCTGTAAAATTGGAAACAGCCTGTTTCTCCTTTGAGAATCAATATCCAGACTTCGTCAAGGGCACCACAGTTTCTTCTGCAACTTCTTATTTTTTGGATCTGAGCCAAAGAGCAAGTTCATCAAACAGAGCTGGAACGCATCTCCAAAATTTTGACTAATTGTGGAATAAATTCACAATTGTTTCATTAGAGGCTTCACAGCTTGGGGTTTATTATGTGCAATTGGCGCCTTGTTCCTATTTTCACCTGCCATTGCTCTCAATCAAACAAAGAGGCAGGTAAGAAGTTTCTTTTCATGTGTTCAAAGGTGACCGGCTGCAGAGCAATTGCTCTTTCTTTTTCTTTCCTGTCTCTCAGAAACAATAACTTTTTATTGAGAACAAATGTCGACATTTGAAGGGAGCAGCAGCAGGTGAGGGGTGGGGGGTGAGACTGCCTCTGGTGCTATTTGACAAAGCTGTTGAGTCCCCTGTGGGAGCCCACCTGAGAATAAAGCATGCATTTCAATAATGAAAGCATTTTGGACTGAGGAATGAGAAGTTGGCCAGAGGCTATAACATCCATGACTCCCATATACAGTAGGTCCCAGACCGAGTGCTAAATGATAATAAGGTGGGGGAAACACATCAAATCAAGTCAGTGATGATCTAAAGGGTAACAACATTGAATTTAAACAAGAGTCATTCACGGTTTTAGTCGGTTTGCTTTAATTAGGGCGTACCTTTTTAAAATAAAATGTCTGACAATGTCATACAGTTCAGAACAAAGTATGCAATGACGTTATGTTAAGAAGAACTGGACCCATTTTTGAGTTTTCAACATTCTTGTTGGCAGATGAAGATTATGTCTTTTAGGGTGGGAGCACTGTGGCAACAGTCACCCCTAAATTGTCTCAGGTACAGAGTTATCAACTCAAACGTATTTCTGCGAGCTGTGGAGTAAATACACTAACATTTTTGGTTAATGATTGGGTTATTTTAACATGGCACTGGTCAGCTTGTTGTTAAGTGTTGAAGTCAATGTTGATTTAACAACCTTCTGCTCACCTGTATTTTCATGTAAAATATACTTCATCTTCCACTTCCCAATAACCAATAGATGGTGTATGAGATTTAGGTCTCACAAGTTGGATGGCCAATCAAGCATAATGATACCATAGTCATTTAATGAGGTATTGGTAGTTTTGACAGGATAGGCAGCTCTCATTGGAAGATAAAGACTGGACCTAAATGAACCCTGGAAGCAGAGGGAAGCACACAGTGCTTCAGACGTTCCTGGTAAACGGCTAACTTTGAACTTTGATGAAAGATTAGAATAACATCAGCAGATATCAAAAACTGTCACTGAGTGTTAAAGTAACACGGTGCTTCTCCTCAACCGTGATAGAAAAATGTACTTTCTTCTTCTAAAATGAAGAAAGTACATTTAATAAAATAAAAGAGTTTATTTACATGTGTAGCAAAAGTTTATTTTTTTTTGTTGCCTTAGTCCAGGCAAAATGCTTGTGACAACTCTGGTGACTTAACATGAAGAATATGACAAGTGTTCATTTTATCGGATACAGTACTCTATGATCATTCAACGTCTTCAGTGTTTTGTGGCTTAGTCCCAGCGACTGTCTGCTGGACAACTGTCAACTCCGCAATCTCTCCCATAACTGTGAAGGCCATCACATTCAGTTGTGCTAAAAAAAAACTCTATATTGAAAGCTCTTCTTTATTGGCTCTATGCTCAAATTTTCTGAGAGACTGAATTTTTGTTTATATGAACTGCTAGCCAAAAACATGAAAATAAATTAATATAAAATAAAAAATTCAGTCTGTGTGTAGCAAATAAAAATTTTTAATAAATGTTCAATAATATTCTAATTTATTTACATAGACCTCTAAATGCTAAATTGTTGATGACATAATCAACACACCTAAATAACCCAACTCCCCCGCCGCCTCTACCCCTTCATTCCCTTTTCCGAGGGCAGCCCTGGCTGAGTGGGAGGATTTCTTGAAAACACTCAAGCTCAGATTCAACTAGAAAATGAAGGATTAGTTTTGAGTTTGGCCAGGAGCAATGACTGAAGGGGGGGGAGGAAATATTATATGTTTGATCAAAACACAGAAACTGGTAAAATATCTGAAATTTATATCTCAGCACCACTTTAGAAATAAGTTGAAAGGTTTAAAAATGGGGAAACCATGTATAGCATCCTTGGAAGTTGGCTTTGAGTTCTAATTGTTTAATTAGCTGTATTCTACAATAGCAAAGCCATGATGAAAAGCAGGGGGAAGTCTCTCCGATTAGGGCCCATCACACAGCCCATTGAAGCTGGCAGATGCTTAGATAGACTTTTATGGATCGCTCAATGCTGGCGCTGTAATGAAGCAGGCAGGCCTGACCTGTCCTGAACCAGGCTGAAAAAACTCCAGGGACGGCCCCGCTGGGAGCCCGTGATGCCCCCGATGTGTCCCCTCGGCTGTATTAATCACACTGAAAAAATAAATGTGCGGCAGGCCGAGAGAGAGAGAGAGAAAAAGAGAGAGAGAGGAATAGAGGAGGAAAAATGCAATAAGTACGTCGTTTATCCCCATCAAGGTCATGAATATTTGACCGAGGGAGCAGAATGAGGCTCTAAGAGAAAATGATTAACCATTTAGAAAGAATGGATTGTGCAATCTGTGAAAACTCATAATAGTTATGAATGGCAAGAGTCATCAAGCATTTCCCATCTGTGCTGGACTGACAAAATAAAAGCGCAATGAACGGCGAGAATTTAAAAGAAGAAAAAAAATATGGATCACATACAAGTTATATGAAAAAATAAATAAAGAAAGAATCTCAAAAATGAACTTCATAGTTGGGAAAAGAGTTTAATATTTTCTTATTCTGAATAATGGATATAACACCCCACCTTTTCTTTATATGTACAGTCATATAAATTAGTAAAAGTACTCTTGTTAACAAGATTGTGTTCTTTGCCCCAAAGAAAACAGTCCATAATATATATATTCATATTTATATTTACAAGACAAACAGAAGATGTCGGTTTTCCACTTTTGCAATACAACTTGCATAAATTATAGGCATCGTTCCGCTGTCATTTTAAAAAAATAAATATCAAATGTAGGCTACTCCACTCTGAAGTCCTCAAAGTTCACTTCAGATCAGATCAGAATCCTAAGAATCTCCCTTCCCCCTCCCCAAATACATTTCCTAGGCCATATGTTGTTTTTTTCCACACACAGATATATAACAAAAAAAGAAAATAATATACGTGGCAAATAAGCAAACAAGAGGAACCTGAGAAATAACATATAACTCACATATAATGGGAAATGATGAGCAATGATGATAAGAAAATCACACAAGGCAATGTAATGAAGACTGAAGATCTGAGTCTTTGTGGGTTTTAGCAGCAGCAGCTTTCATTTCCAAAGAAATATGGTGGCACTAGATACAGTTTGCAGTAAGAGATTATGAGGGTTAAAGTGTGGGACTAAAAAGGTTGAAATCCTTTTTTTTCCATGTTTAATACTCTGAGCAATTGTGACACCTACCTGCAGAGCATGGAAATATATATTTTAGGAAAAAAATACAAAACAGAATCCCACGATGCAGAATTTGGAAAAACTGTCAAACTGTCTCTGGAAAAAAAATCTAATTATATAAAGTTGCAAATGTTAAATGAATCTGCTAACCTAAATCACAACTGCAGCAGCACATATGAAAAGTAAGCAACTGCCACAACCACTTACACTGTAAAAATGACTTTTTGAGGGAATTAAGTATTAGTCATTAAAATATCTTCAGTTTTATTCAAACATATTACTGTGTAAATGTAATTTTTTGGGGGGTATCAGCTACTCCCTGAAGCTACTTTTTAGACTTTAACAATAGATGTTGGTTCAAATAACCATTAGTTGTTGTCAATTGTCATGTTGCATCCGGCAAACAGTGGTTAGCATGGATTTTATTCTAAATCAATGCACTTTCTCAGAAAAATAGATATCCTAAGAACTGCCAGGCTTGTAGATAAAAATGTTTAAGGAGTTTAAGTTTGTATTCAGTTTTAACCAGGTTAACAATAGCTCTAATGGTAAAGTACGACTTACTGGTAAGATGAGCTTCCTAAGTTTGAGGTAGTTGTTGCCAGTGAAGAAGATCTCTCAACTGTGGTTGTCATGCTACCATATGAGAATAGACTTTAAATGATTTTATATCTTGTTTAATTTAATAGAAGGGCACGCCGGATGAACAAATCCCACTAATTACAAATTTATTTGAGTATTTTTTTGTTTGAAATTTCTCTTTCCAAGTAGTTTTTTAGCTATTAAACTTACATAGGTTTTATAGCTTGGTATTACTTGTAAACACAGAATAAAGTCTATGCAAATAAAATATATCCTGTTGCACCAATTTTATTGAGTAAACCAGCAGTTGGTTTTATCAGTGCATGTGACATTTGAAGGCTTGAAGTTGCACTAAGACTGTGCAGAGGGAGCTAATTTGTTTGCATTTGGCTGACCCTGTGTAATTATAATTATCCTAAGCTGAAAGATAAGGTTTGGAACCCACTGTGCACAAGCACACTCACTCTGTTTCTCTCTCTCCCTCACACACAAAGGAAACAATAACAGTAAAATTCCTCCTCAAAGCTATGGCAACATTTCTCTGCTTATTGGATTCAAAAACGGTCCTTGTGTGTTATGTGTCTGCGTGTGTGGTTGGGTTTATTTGAGGCCTGCTCTTCACTGCTGCAGTGGTTTAATTTTACACGTTAATTTTCAGCTAAATTCTCCTGTTTCTGCTGATTTCAAAAGCAAGCTTGTATTGTTCTTATGAGAAATAAATATATGTTTAAATGAGTAAAATGCGTTGAAAATGAAATAACTTTTTATTTTTTTACTTTAAAATAAGTTTTTTTTTTGTTTTGTTTTTTAACCTTGTTTTAAGATCAAAGTCTCCATAATGAGATAAAGTTATAATTATGTCGGTCGTTTATTTTTCCAGAATCTCTCTCGAAACGGTCAGATTTATTTGACGCAAGGCAGAGACATGAAAGTGACCAAAAGTAGAACGGCTGGTTTGCTTTGAAAACATGTAAAACAATGGCGAAATCTTCATCCGCTGCTGATGTGAAATACAATTCCAAGATTTAAAAAAAAAAGAAAAAAAAATCCTAAATAAGTTTTCATTTTAGTCACAGAGTTCTCCTCATTACGTACCTTTCTTTGCTTCTATGTTTGTGGCTCTGAAATGCTGCTGCTCGACGGCAGCAATCTGGTTTGGGTTATTTTTAACGATGGGGGAGTCTGGCCTGAGCTTTGGTTCCGCGCACGCCTCGCCCGCCCTGTGAGCGGCGCTCAGACCCTCGTTCGCGGCCGCGGCGGCTGCGGCCGCGGCGGCAGCAGCTGCCAGACTCACTCCGGAAGAGTTGGTGTACCGCAAGATCCCTTGACCCTGCAGGGGGCTAAAGTTGCCGTAGTTTGTGTAATTGCTATAAAAGGGAGACGTGTAATAAATAGGTCTTCCGAGGATGGAGGGGGCTGGGTAGAGTGAGGGGGAGCTGGCAGCCGGTGAAGTCGCGGAAGGCGTCGGGGGAGTGAGGAGTCCGCCGCTGGAGGAGGGGCAGCTCGGTTGCCCCTGTTGCTGATGTTGCTGCTGCTGCTTTTGGTCCGAGGTTGCAATCTCCGCCAGAGACCACAGTTTGGGCTTGGCGGAAAGATTCTGAGGCGCCTCGGACGGATTAGGCCTGTTGTCCAGACACGAAGACAATTTACTGACGTTGCTGTTTAAGAGCCTCCGGGCCAAATCCTCCCGCTGGCTGTGAAGGTGGTGGAGATGATGGAGGTGGTGGTGGTGGTGCTGATGATGGTGATGGGTGAGCACCGGAGCTTCCACGCCAGTCAGAGGCGACGACGTGACGGGTTTGGGTGAGAGTTGGTCGCGGCGGTCCACGCCGTCCTCACTGCACTTGTCCGCTGTTTGGTCGGAGCTCAGCTCTGAAACGCAGCCGACCTTTTCACCGTCAGACTCCGCAGAGCACGAGTGATCCGTCAGGGTGTCGACGTGCAGACTGATGCCTGCACGAGAGGACACAGTTGGCAAATTAAGGAAAAATAAAAAATACAATTTTGAAGTGAAAAAATAATATATATATATATATATATATATATATATATATATATATATATATATATATATAAATTAAATAAATAATAGTAATAAAAATTATTGAACTTAGAGAGTCAGAAATATTAACAGCACAAAACGTTTTAGCTGAGTTTCAAGTAAGAATTAAATCTGAAATATTTATGATTTATATCAATTTAGAAAGTTAGTTTGTGTTTTAACAATTATATTTTTAGATAATGTTCTGTGGTTCCATTTTTATACAACACGAGGGGAGGGACATTAACTGTCGCGTTTTATTGAGAGTCACTCGTGAATGTCTGTTTTATCACTGATTGATCGCCATGTTATCAAAAAATATATAAATAAATACAATGTCCCTTTCAACAGGTCATTTAGTGCAGCGTTTTCATTAAAAAGTACACCAATCACTATGGTTACGGAGCGACAGACACTTATAGCTAAAGGGCAGCATCCTGGCCTAATCATTTGTTTCCAAGCCTGACTTAATAATTTCCAGCTTCGTAATATCCTTACCTAAAATCTCGTTAAAAATCTACAGCCATAAATTAACGTGTGTGGGTAACGGGGGGACGGGGGCGCACCCCCTCCCCGTGTACAAGCCTCAATAGTTAATTTGATCATTGGCTCTGCGTGTTGCCACATCACACCCCACCTTCGTCCTCCGCCGAAGCCTCGCTGTTATCCAGGGTTTTGTCAGAGCGCTCCGCCTCCTTCCTCTCGCCGTCTCCGTCCTCCTCGTCCTCGTCCTCGCTCTTACTGCGGGGCGCCCAGGTCATCTTGTTCTCCTTCTTGAGCCTCCGCCTGGCGTTTGCGAACCAGGTGGAGACCTGCGTCAGGGTCATCTTGGTGATGATGGCCAGCATGATCTTCTCCCCCTTAGTCGGGTAGGGGTTCTTCCTGTGCTCCTGCAGCCAGGCCTTCAAGGTGGCCGTGGCGTCCCTGGTGGCGTTCTTGCGGTAAGCCGGGTCGTTGAGTTGGTAGGGGTAGCCCGGACTCCCATATGGATGATAGCTGAGCGCCCCAGCCATGCCCGTTGTGTGCGCGTCATATGGAGAGGACTTGAGGGGGGGGAAAGGTTGGGGAAAAGTTCCATAAATGATTTGCCCAAAAAATATAACAAAAAACAGTGGTTTGAAATGAACACACACAGTTATATATATATATAAAAGAGCGTGCGTGTGTGTTTCAAAGTAAAAAAAGTAAAAGTAAAAAAAAATCTTGGACTGTTAAGAACTGTTAAGGTTGGATGTTGTTTTATTCTATTATTCGATCTTAAAACATTTCATTAATCTGTTATATCAAATTTCATATTTGCATTGTAGAGCTGAATATAAACCAACTGATTATTAATGTCATATTTTTATGTATTTATTTATGTATTTGGTCATCTTGCTGGTTCATTGGTTTGCTTGAATCATTTGTCGAGTAAAAGCAGAAGGGAAAAAAAGGTGCAATTACCAAAGTCTAAACGCCGTGCGCAAAGGCAGGCCGCAGAAAAAAAAAAGCCATGATTTAATGCGGGAGTGATGGTTAAGGTCATTATCGGATTAGCTAATAACAGAGTTCCTGTTAATGCAGTAGTTAAGATAAAATAAAGGAAATTTAATTTTGCGTAATCACCCATTAACTTGCTCATTACCATTGAGTAATTTATCTATTTTTTTTTTTTTTTTTTACTTTCTTGTTTTTTTTCTGTCGCTGCCCCAGTGGATTTGCAGCATTGCAAATCCCATTAACAAATCACTTGATATGCACCTTTTCGGAAAAGCACTTTAAGTCTGCCGGTGTGACGTGATCACTACGAGTCATGCTTTTCACCTTGAGAGGAAAAAATATATGTAGCTGTACTTCTTATTTTTTTAGAACTAAACGAGGGAGCAGACTGTTTTATTTTTCACTATATGTGATCTAAAAATGTTCAGCCGTCTAGTCTAAACTTGTCAGTATACGTTTATTCCGTATAACACTTAAGGCTGCGCAGCAAGAGTTAAGCGGTGGTCAAGCCATTCCAATCTGTAGCTCATGCCTGAAAATCCCATTTAAGTGGAGGGGCTGAAGGATTTTGAAAGTAAGGGCCCTTCCAGGAGACCACTTCATATAAATTCATAGCTCTCAATGGAAAAGTTCCGCAGCTACGGACGGATTGGAGGGGAAAAAAAAGGAAATAAAAAAAGACACTGTAAAGCGCCGATCGGTGGCGATCAGATTAAGAATGTGCGCATACATAGTTTAAAACGCGAAAATCCAGGATTTATAATCTGGAGAAACACACACAGGAGATATTTTACCATGTAGGAGGGGAATCCCGTCGCAGGATCCGTGGAGTATGACAGCGGACTGGAGAAACCCGCACCAGCCGAGGCGGAGAAAGCAGCCGAGCCGGGATAGGGACTGAAGGCTGAGCCGGAGGACGACCTCGCCAAGTCCTCATTCCGCGGAGCAGCCAGAGCCGAGGCCCCGTAAGCCGGACACGAATAAAGAGCCAGGGAGCCTGGGGGCTGGTAGAGGTAACCCTGAGGATAGGACATTGGTGAGCGCAATAGAGTTCGCCGATTCTCCCAAGAAAAAAATAAAAAATAAAAAAATAGCAGGATGGGGGTGGGGGGAAAAGACGCGCACAAGGCGGCGGACAGCAGCGGCTAAAAAATAAACAATCAACTCAATAATCAGCCGTGCAAAGAGTCATCAAACAGTGAAAGTAAAAAAGGCCTCCCTCCGCAGCCCCCTTACTGGGAAAAAAAACACCCGAAAGATCTGTTAAAGTGCCCACATAGAGGTAATGTGGCATGCGTCTTGATCCCCTAGCGTCCGATGTTTTTAGTGCGCGGCGCTATGAAGTGAGGAGTTAGGAGGGAAGGAGCCAGTTGAGTTTCAGACACACACAGAGCATTGGGGGGAAAAACTGGAGCTGTCACTCTGGCTCATCTGAATATCACATCCCCGCCCCCTTTGTGCCGGATAGAAATGGAGCCTCGGAACAAAACCAGCGCTCCACACGAGAAGGAGAAGGTTCTATACCAAACTAGAGAGGACGCACTTTCACTTCTGTTTGTGTGTTTGGATTTCTGAACCTCGTAAAACATTTAATACATCTGACCGGTTTCTTCTTGGTAGATTAAAAGACCACAAGATCCTCTGGGTTTTTTTTTCTCGCTTCATTTTTTTTTACTTTACAAGTTAGAATTGTTACTATTTTCTCAAATGGCACAATGCAAATACAACGACGTAAACAGCAACCTGCTGAATGTTAATTCCCTTCACTTTATCTGACGACAAGGGAAACAGTAGAGCCCGTTAAAGAGTGCAATGTGACATGGCTTATCGCACGCAGGTGCTCATTTAATCATATCCAAGAGCGCAGCCTCTGTGGTCACCGAGCTGTGTGCGCGCACCTCTGGCAGAGCGCGCACCTCTGGTGTAAAGAGCGGAGCGCTCTCTCCGGCCTGCTGGAGGCGCGTTCAGCTTTTCAAGTCTCGCCACTTGGTGCATCTAAACTCATCCCCTTGTTACAACAATTCCATTCATCAATGGCAATAAAGCTGTTGGTAGCGGTAATTGTCACTTTATGAAGGAAACATAAAGTTTCATTCGTGCGTGCGTGTTTTGGAGGGGTCCAAAACACACGCACGCACGCCCCCACACACGCACACACGCCAGCGCGCACTTTGCTGGAGTGCGCGCTGTGTGCGCAGTCACTTGAATATTTGCCAGTTCACACGGGAGTTTATTATTGCTCCCATGTCTTTTTGCATCATTACACGTGTCTGTATGCAATGCATTAGTTTAGAACTGCTATTATTTTTGCTATTACGTCTTTTGGAGCAAACAGAAAAGAGAAAGAAATAAAAAATAAACAGGATGTTAACTTTGTTAAAACTAATTAATGTTCAAGCCGTTCTTTGGACAGCTGACATTTCTCCCGATGAATTCCATCCTCTGTTTTGTTGAGTGTACAGTGTACTCTGAATAACTTGTGAAATAATGGAAACTAATTGCACTGTTAAGGCGCACGTGTCGTTGTTTTATAAGGCCAGTAGAGAGTTTGCAATGAGTTTGCACATTGGAAACTCAATAAATTAAGACACAAAACAAATAAATAAATGTAAAATCTTTTTAGCAATGCCGACATAATGTCCTTTATCTTGGGTGTTAAAAAAAAGCAAGCAAGCAAACCTAACATATTAAGTCAGCTTGTTCTTAATATATATATGTACGTACTTAAAATCACGAAGTTACCGATTATTCGTTTGTTTTAAAAATCCAAAGTATTTTTTTCTTAATTAGACCTAAATTTCAAGTTATTTTAAAGCAACGTGTCTAAATCAATTCAAATAAGTGTCTTACATATTTTGGTTTTGATGGGTCATCCCCAGATTATTAGAAGTCTCTACCTGGCCACACCTCAGAACTTTCAAGAGGCACCCTTGAGTTAAACAATGCCAAACAATTAAATTAGTTATTAATACATTGTTATGTTATTAATATACACCTGGTTTTATAATAAAAACAAAATGCTCTTTTAATATTTTAGGCCAACCCATAAACAAAATCCTAGCTATGAATACATTCGCCCCCAATATTTCCAGCGGAAAAAGGATAATTGTTCATCACATATCATTTAATTTATAAGGCTGTCTTTGGACATACTCACTTGTATTTTTCCATAGGACATATTTGTAAGTTTCTCTATTTCAGACAGGACTAATCAATCCCAGCAGATCAAAAGCTCACCTCTCAAAAATAGATAGGTCAAGATATGAAAGAGCTGGAGTACTGGCTGGTCCACACCAGGGGGCACTGTCTCCTCTACACAGGCATGGTGTAATGTTCCCGTTTTCCTGTACACCGGTGAGTGATTATGCGCATGCATGCATTGTGTATCGAAAAGCCTAGATATGCAAACACATATATAATAACGAGAGCATGTGCATGCAGATTGTAAATGTGTGCACACTTGAAAATTGCCATTGTAAAAGTGCACCTGTTGGCCTGTTAAAGCGCACTTTAGGTTTGTGTGGGGGTGTCTGTTAAACTCCAGACTTCTGCATTCCAGGTCTCAGTTTCAGACATACTGCAACTCCAAATATATATGAGCCCGTTGGAGATATAGGAGATGGGAGCTGAGAGATCAACGGACCAACAGAGGGATGGGGCAGACAGGGAGAATGAGGGGGAAAAAGACGGGATGTTACAAACACCGAAGCGGGCAGACAGACAAAGGTCAGGCAAGGAAAAATATGCACACCCTTCAGTGAAACGTAATCACAGTTTCAGACAAAATCAGCTGTAGAAGTATCTGAACATCATTTCAGTTCAGTTGAATATTGTGTAACATTAAAGAAACTGGTGTTTGAGATGTTAATTGATTTACTAAGGGAATTCATATTTTTGATTAAAATATCAACGTTAGAATAAAAAAAACCTGTCCCTTCCTTATCCTTATTAAAGTCTGAATTATAAACATAAATTCACTTCCTTTGCTCAGTCGCTATATCCTGGAACCAGTTGTAGTGATAAAACAAAAAACAACAACAAATAAAAACAAGTAATCTTATTCAAAAAGACTGAAACTGTTCTCTTTTTTTCTCATACTACTCTCAACACAATTAAACACTACATTATAAAGACTTGGCAAAGTTTTCTTGTTTTGCATATTCTTTTTGTGCAATAACCTTGCTTTCAGTAAAACAAAAATTATTTATTTATTTTAAGGCAACAGGCATTTTCTTATTTAATTCTGACACCCAAAAATTGTTGAAATGTGGTTGATTGACAAATTTGACACGTTAGTTGGAAAAGTGGTTGCGATTGATTGGATTAAATCTTTGATAGTTTGTGTCAATTGGTAATTATGAATCCTAGAGAAAAGAGATCACATGGAGTTCCTCAAGGCTCTATTTGTAGGCAACTTTCCATGTCTACTGTATATACCCTCAGAGGCCCATCTTGCTATGTGTTTGGCTTTTTATTACAAGCTAGTGGAGTAAATATTAAGAACATGCAGAAGTATATTTGTCCTGATGTTCTACAAGCAACACAATCAGATTGAAAAACATCGTTTGATTTTAAATAAGTATCATATCAAGAGGGCCACCGTTCAGTTGAGCAAGCCTCTGTTCTACATTGCTGCTGGGAACTGCGCATTAAGTTTGCCAAGTAGTTATTGTCTTGTGTAATGTGGACTCATTTAAGCGGTTTTACTTTAAAGGAAAGTGTTGTTCTCACTTTTGTTCATGTAATCTTGCATCATTTGAGAAAGCATGCGTTATGATCCAACCGTGCCGACTCTCCTGAATTAAAATAAGAAAAAAAAATCTCCCAAAGGGCTCAATGTTTTATTCTCTGTGGGCTGGCAAAAGAATGTTCAGTATCTCAAACTTGCAGAAAAGCACGGCGCACATGTGTGTTGTGTGCTTGTGTTTTGTATGTGGGCGTGCGCAAAAGAAAGGAGAAAAACTGCATTGTGATCTTTTATTGCACAACTTAGCTGTGCTGACTTTGGCGTCTTGTGATCAAAGCAACTCCCCAAAAACTCTTGAGATCAGTGTAAAAAAAAAAAAAAGAAAAAGGAGAGCGAGACAATGCTGCTGAACAAGACTTTGTGTATCTGTCAGTACATCACACATGCTGCATGTTGATGCTCTGCTGCAGTTCATCCTCTCCCCTCGTTTGGGTTTGTCAAGGAAATCTCTTTGGTGTGCTTTCTTTGTACATCGGGGGAGGGGTCAATAAAGGGACGAGGGGGGCTGAAGGGTTGGGTGGCAGACTGGCGACAGGCCGTCATCTCTCTCCCCGCCTGGCATCTGCCCACTGCTGCCAACCCTCCTCTAATCAGCAGCCGTCCATGCGCTTGGCAGCAGAGGGGGTTTGAAATCAGCCCCTCGCCCCGAGTTAAAAACCGTAAGCCCTATCACTTTGTAACCAGTACCTTTAGGGCGACTGCAGCTGGGGTGCCTCTGATGTGCTGGAGTGGAGAACATCGGTTGCCACGTTGCTTCAAATACATTGTGCTGCTAGCACTGTTGTTGCTGTTGTTCTTGTTTATATAGTATTTTTCGAAACATCACAAGCGAGCTCTTTCTTTAGGTTTGATTTGTTTAGCATGCTGCGAACAGACACGGACGTTGAGAAAATGGTTCTAAGGGAGGAAAGTGAGGCAGTAAATGGATGGGCTTGAAGCGTAATTCCTCTTGAAAATAAGCAGGGAGACAACATCCGCACTTGTAGTGAAACACAAGTCCTTTTGCTTTGCTTTATTCTGACATGCTGTCTGAATTGGTGGGACAAGGGGAACAATGTGCCTGTGTCCTGATTTATAATGGAGACTATTACCCTGTATTACTTTATTGCAAGTGCCGGTGCCTTGCCAAAGCATTCATACCCCCAGACAATTTTCACTTTTCGATGTTAATACAGAAAGCAGTTCTTCAAAAAGGTGTACATGATTGTAAAATGGAAGAAAAAGGTTTTCAGAAATGCTCCCCCTTCCCTCCTAAAAAACGGATAAGTGGCATGAATGAGTATTCAGCCAGCCTTTCTGAATCAACACTTTTTTAGACCCATCATTCTCAGATTCATTTTTCAAAAGCATATCTCCACCAGGTTCGTACATTGGAGAGTGAATAACATGTCAAATGTTTGATCATAGATTAGGCTCAATCAGACTGAATGCAAGACCTCTGTGAACAACAACTTTCCAGTCTTGCCATAAATTCTGAGTTGGATTCATGTTTAAACTTTGACTGGGCCATTGTAACACATGTCCATTCTTTTATCAAAACCAATCGTTTGCTGCTCTGACTATATGTTTATGGTTGCTGACTCTTCTGCTTAGAGATGGACCTTCAATCCAGTCTTAAGTCTTTTGCAACCTCAAGTAAGGTTTCCTCCAGTGTTGCCCTGGCTTAGCTGTATTGGACTTTCCTTCATCATTGACCAGCCTCTTTGGATTTGATGTAGACAGGATTCCTACAGCATGATGCTCCCAGAATGTGCATTCAGATGTGCCAAATTAGTTTTGCTCCACACAAAGCCGGCCCAAGGCAAAAGCAAACTAAGCCACTGCTTGGGGGCCCCAAACCATGAGGGCGTCTCCTAATCCTTGAATTTTATCACAGACCAGGGATCTGAATTTTTTTGTTGAAAATGGGATTAATGTTAAATTGGATTTGACTGTTTTACCATAGATACAATAAGATGTATAGATGATCTAGGATTTAGGATGAATTTACAAATTAAAAGAATTACTGAGTTTATTTGATAAAAGTTCAAACAACTACCTTCATTGTCCTTTCTGCGGTTTTAAGCTTTTCACTTTGTATGTGGTCCGGTGAGGTTGGACTGACCCTGTTTGCGCCTTTCCGAGTTTTTTTTTTTTTTATGTGTGTGTGGTTTTGTAAACTGATGGTCTGACAGGACAACCCTTCCCCACCTCTCACTTTCTCTCTTTACTGCTGTGACATTTGCCACACCCGTCCTGAGCAGGAGAGTTAACATAGTTACAATCACAACTAAGTTGGACTTCTTTTTGTGGGTTTGAGCTCAGGTTGTTCAGAACTAGATCTCACCGGATGATGAACAATTATCCGTGGTTGTTTTTAAGCTCAATTAAAATTGTCGCCCTCTCCAAGATTTTATCAAATCTGTATTGGAAGTGGTGGAGATCTTCAACAAGAAGAAATAAAATGCTGCTTAAGGTAACAAAAGACCTTGGGCTTGCCCTTGCTCAACACTCCGTCTTTCATATATAGGCCAATAAGTCAAATTTTGTTCTTATATTACCAGAGCCACTTCTGTCACAAATCCCTTGCATAGCTCGTACCAAACTGCAAATAGGACTTTTTCACACAATGCCCTTCTATTTGCTGCTATGTGGAGGCACAATTTGTAAAGCCTGGCTGTCTTGAGTATTTTTCATGGGCCTTCTGGCTTCTTCTCTGCTTAGTGTTCTCCTTTTCTGCCTTTTCAGTTTGAGGGAACAGTCATGTCTTGGTAGGTTTGGAGCTTGTGTCACTATCTTTCCACTAGTAAGTGATGCACTGAACAATGTTCTTTGGTAAGTTCAAAGTGTAAAACATTCTTTTAAAACCTAGCTCTGTTTTCAACTTCTCCACAACATTTCGCCTCCCTGACACATTTGTTGTGTCTCAGTGATTTAGCTGTTGTGTCCTTGGCTGATACACTTCAACCTCTTTCCCTGCTGCTGATGGTCAGAGGGCATGGAGGTGCCAATTGTATAGGAGCCTCACTTCTTTCAGTCTGGCCCATAGCAGCTGTGGCTACAATGTAGCTGATCACCATCAGCATATGAATGGGTGCGTGACTGATTGTAGTGTGACGCGATGTGGAGTCCTCTGACTTGGCTAAAGCACTATACACGGGAATATCACTGTTTGTTCAGTGATATTCTCTAACAAATCTGAGAGGCCTTTATTTCTCTTCCACAGTTATAGACAACTTTGTGTCTGTAAAACTTTGTGTCCAATAAAACTATCTGTATTTTGTGTTTGTAATGCAACAAAATGTCAAAGAGTCCAAGGGGCTTAAATGCTTCTGAAAAGCAGCGTACATATATTGTTATGAATTATATTATACTTAATTTAATTAAATGTATTATGAACAAATTTAGAATATGTAGCAAACATTGAAAACTTCCAGGGAAATGAAAAAAAAGTTGACAACTGTGTTAACATAATTTAGAATGTGTGCATTGGTGAACATGTGGTGCTTAGCAGTAAGCTCCAGAGCTCCAGGGTTCATTCATCTGCAGGATAGAGAGGGTGGGGGGATTTAGGTGAAATGGCTGTTAGCTTCAAAAGCAACAAACACAAAGGATGAGCTATGTGGAAGGGGAAGAAGCAAAAAAATCCACAAATTATAGGAATTATGTGCAGCATGGGTTTCAAACACACAGACATCCATAGAGGCTGATTGATGAACGAAATGAGTTCCCGAAAATCAAACGGGGCAAATAAAGGGAGACACAAAGGGGAAACAATTTGAAATGGACTAACCCTCTCCGGTGGCTCCGCAGCCAAGGGTCGGGCAGATAGGGTTGCCTAGAAAGAGTCTGCTGACAGCCAGTGTCACTGGGCTTTGTAATCATTGTGCTGGACCTGATAGGGTTACTAACAGCTAATCCAGGCTGACCTTGGTTAGGTGCCCTGAATGAGGATGGCTTTGTACAGTTGGGACAGCTAACAGTATGACGGTGATGCTGACATATAATGTCTGCGTGGGGACTTGCCACCACAGCTCTTTTGTTGTGCTATCAGGTTGCAAGTCCCAGCCACACACGCGCGCATACACACACAGAAAAAATGTTTTTTCTTTTTATCCAAGTGGAAGAAAGGTGGCATTTAAATTGTCACAGGGGAGAGGGTGGTTGTATCTGAAGGTTCTAGAGGTCACCTCTTATGCTGGTTGGAGTTTGGTTGGCTTCAAAACAAATCCTATCATGATGAAATTTCATGTTGTTGCCACATAATCTGTTTGTGTGTGTATGCGTGCGTGCGTGCTTGGTGAATGTGACCAAAATGCCACCCCAGATCAACAACATGTTTCTACAAGTGTCTCTTGTACGAGGCCAACCAGATACTAGAGATTTTTTTCTTTGCAAAACTGTATGTGCAGCAGAACATTTAAGAGGAAACACATCGCAGGATGAGGTGTTCATTGATTAACAGAGTAATTGGAAAAACACCAGAAAAAAGGTGGGGATACATAAAAAAGTAAAAATGTATATCTGAACAATAGACTGTCAATATTAACTAGCAATACCATCCCAGATTGCACATAAACTGAACTTCTGGCTTGCAAACAGCATGAAGGCAGTGGAGAAAAGGCATCCTCGCCATTCTTTCCTGCCAAGGAGAGCTGTAACCAGGAATGGGATGCTCATCCCCTGGAGCCAGCTACTAATCCACAACAGGCCCAGTGGTGGATTACTGTGGACATCAGCTAACATGCCAACCAGTGCACATACATGAACATGCACAGAAGCAGGGGCACAAGTACAAACACACCGGCACACTCACCTATACACGCGAGCTGACTCGATCATCAGTGTACACACACACACATACTTACGCATCCACACATGCAAGGCAGCCAAACATTATATGCAGCATACGCTCACCTGCATGCACATTGTTGATTGTGAACACAGTCCAGACCTGCATGGACGGCAGCTCAAGGGATATAATGTATTGGAATATATTTTCTGTCTCAGTGTGAAACTTAAATTGATTTATTTAACTGGCTTTGCATGTATTTTTACTGATAGAAATTAAAACTGGTTGAATAGTTTTCAGAGCTTTTGAACGTACACAGAGCAATTATGAAATAAAGGTATTCAGAAGATGTTTTTAACTTTTGTACAACAATAACATATATGAATATTGGTAAGTTTAAACCCTCTGCATTTATTTAATTGTTCGGTAATGCAGATAATGTAATGTAAGGTTTGTCATCTACTCTGGACATAAACATTATTGTAAGCATCAACAAATATAAATTAATGTCTAGCTTTTGTAAGTTCAGAAATGGTCAAAATGTTCCAGATTGTAATGTTAGAAGTCATTAACAGGACTTCTAACATTCAGGCTAAATGCAGGCAGGTGGAAATAGACAACTGATTAAGATGTTACACTGACTCCTTTGGCAAGTCCTGCTAAACCTCAAATCCCAAGTTCTGATTGGTCTAATTGGACATTTGAAGCAATGCTCTCATTCACTATCATTTGGTCAAGAAAATGACATTTTCAAGTCATCATTAATATAAGTTTTAAAATGAATTCGAAGGACTTTCTTCTTGACAGCTTCACCAATTTCTGGGAAAAATGGACAAATTCCAGCAAAAGTGTGATTACACACACACACACACACACACACACATATATATATATGTAGCCCAGTGATAAACTGTGGTTATTGTACTAACTGTTCAAAACAAGACAGAAAAATATTAAAAGTAAACATTTATTTACTGTTATACATTTATATAACTGTTAATGTTATATAGCTTTGGTGACAGCTATGGAGTTCACATTTTGGGTTCTGAAAGAAATATAGTAGTATTTTCCTTTACTTTAAGATTTAAATAATATAAATGATAAAGGTAACTATTTTATTTTCTGTAAATATTGCAATGGAAAGGAGTATTAGTGTGACGTAAGCTGCACTGTGTATTTTGTTTGGCTTTGCCATCGGATTGGCCACGGAGAGAGTCCGTCCGGTGCGTGACTCGTGATTGGTGGAGAGGAAAAAAGGAGGTGGGAGGAGGAGAGAACGGTGATGGTGGAGAACGGACGGTGAGCGAACAGAAGTGAAAAAAAAATACAGATTCGGGAAGGAAGAAAAACCACAGGAAAGAAGTACGGGAGAGGACGAAGTTCGGGAAAAGTTGAAGGAGCTTGGTCGACGCGAAAGAGACGGCAGGAGAGGAGACAGACACAAGGAGCTCTGACGAGCTTTGAGCTAAGCTAACGGAGCTAACCGTTTCGGCTCCACTGGTTCCGGCCGCGTTCTATGGATGTCGGGAGGACATTTGCAACGCTCGCAATGTTTTTTCTTTTTCTGGGATTTCGACTCATCTGGGAGGGGTTTGTAACAGGCCTGCAACGTTTTCACTCTCCTGGAGGTCGTGAGTACTAAACGGACTGGCTTACATTTGTTCCGGACTGTATATTAAGTGGACCACTGATATTGTGTTCTTTGCCTCATGTAGAGGTTCTTTGAGACTGATTAAGAGTTTCAGGTTGTTTTTTTTTTTAAAGTGTGTTAAGGTGGCTTAATAGTTGATTCCATGTCACTCTAGTTAATAAAGTTAGGCTGAATCATTTTGCCTCAAAATCCAAAGTTCTCTGGGTCATATTTGTTTAAACTGGGTCATTGGTGCCGCACACGGATTGGGGTACCAGATTGATACCGAACCCAAGTACCCTCCATTTTAGTTTCACTGCATAGAGTGGTTAGAGGTGCTACATAGTTGTATTCTTTAGTTTCTCTGTGTAAATATGTGGTTCTCAATAATTCATTCTTTGCATAGAATTATAATGACTTGAAAACATGTTGGAAAAAAGACTCATATGCATCAAGCTCTTTGCTTGAAAATGTCAGCTTCATCCTAACAACAGCCTTACGCATATTACGAATATAGACAGGTAAATCACAGTGCGTGATTAGGTCAAGCGTGGTGGCAGTATTTGTAGCAAACAGTGTTCCGCTCTGGAGGCTAAACGTCCGTGTCAGTAAAGAATAATTACACCCTTTGACATTGTATCTATCATGTTAATCTCAGTCCGCCACAGCCACTTTTTTGCTCTTGTTTGTTTAATAGCTCACAGGCGGCTTTATTGTTTCAAAGTGCTCAATAGCAAACCTGTAAATTCCCTGCGTAACATTTGCCCCCTGTGGCGTTGTGGTTCACCAGTGCTGAATGTTGAAATAAAGCAAACAGCCATTGATCTGCAATCAAAGATCCAGGACAGAAGGTCATTTACATGTAGAGAAGTGGGCCATTAAAAACTCTGCTCCAAGGCATGTGGAAAGGAAAAAAAAATGCTGTGATTTGCTTTCACTGTTGCAAGGTGACACATCGGAAATGTTATTAAAACACAGAAAAAAAAGGAATTAAGATATTACTAAAACATACTATGGTTAACATGAAATTAATTTCCCTGTGTGCTGTGCATTACAAAGTCCCGTGAATTATCTGGGGACCAAGAGAAACACAGGCTTTACCGCGTGGCCACTTATAACCAGTGGCGCGTTACTGACGTCGTACCACTTTTTTCAGTAACGACTAATCTAATGCGTTGCTACTTCAAATCCAGTAGTCAGACTACAGTTACTTAACAAAATCACTTTGCGTTACTATTTTTGTAATTTAATTTAATTGGTTAATTATTTAAGTAGACACATGTACAAAGTTCACTGGTCAGCAATATTTTAAAAGAAGATTCATCATTGTGTGTGGCATGCTATAGCTTTCAATTTTAACACTTGACTCTTCCATCAGTATAAAACTTTCTGCAGAGTGTTTGGAGTGGGAGGATGTGCACCTGGAGGAAAGAAGTACTACACAGTTTTTTTTGTTTTTTACTAATCTTTGTGCTCTGGATCTCGAAATGGTTTATTTACTCCTGTTAGTACACAAGAAGCATGTACACTCCCACGTAAGAGGCTGCCAGGTATTTAGATGTGGCTGCTCCGATACCAGTGACTCTGAACCTAGCTATATGTTGTTGTAGGCAGGATTTCTAACATCTTTACATCCAGAAAATTAAATGTTGGATTTTCTGTCTGGTGCTGGCACAAATGTATTGTTAAATTTCAAAGCAGTAATGGAAGTAGTGGTGTTTCCCTACCACTCACTGGTCAACGAAGCAGCTGGTTACCATAGAGATTGAATGCAGGCTAGTGGGCAGATATTGCTGACTAGTGAGTCATGCTGTTTTATTGGGCGTAGTGCCCTGCTGCTTGGGCATTAAGAGGTGTGACTGGTGTTGCTTATCTTTCATTTTGACTGAAATGACAAAAAATAACTTGAAGATTTCCACAAGTGCAGCTGCATGTTATTGTGTGGCTTATTGTTCTTTAGCTTGAGAAGAAAAAGCTTTCAGCAATCCATTGAAGACCTTATTGCCCAAGGACAGAGAAACTTGGTGTACCTGTTTATTATGTATAACATCTAACAGCAACATTTCATAAATAAGTAATTTTGTCAGCTTTGGACTTGCTCCAACACTACATGTAAAAAAATAAAAATGGCTGACAGAGTCCTTATTAAGATTTTATTACAGTTATGACTATGTCCGGCATATTGACCTAGTTTCTACTTTGCAGTTTAAACAATTTGTTTGTCCTCTAGCTTTGGTAAATGTTATCTGAAAGTAGAGTGTTTTATTTTTGTTAAAAATATGCATGAGTCTGCATAATGTTAGTTAATTATGTTGGTGTTACCAAAATATCTGAAGTCAAAATGGTCTCTGCTCTGTTGTTGTCAAGAGTTTTATTTTATTTATTTATTTTTTAAGTCAGAGTATGTATTTCTAACCAATTCATTAAGTACTTCTAAACTCAAAGGTTAGTTTCAATTTCCAAACACATTTATTTCAACTAACAAAGGCAGAATGAGTAGGTTCAGTATTCTAGGTGGAGATAAAATATGCTTTTAGTCCAGATTTTGAGCTAGAAACCTAATCATTGTCAGTTTATAAATATCATTATGTGGCATAAAAAGCATTTAAGGGTTCCCAAGTTTATAAAAATAAGACCATATTGAAATGTGATACTGAAATATAACATTTTCTATAATGTTATATTGAAAATAACATAAATGAACAAAGAAAGACATAAGTAACAAAACGTCTTAGTGCATATGTTCATTAAATCTAAAATAATACCTCAAGCAGAAATCTACAAGAAAATTGCTTGTTTTTTTAAACAACATTAAAAGCGAGGATGAAGTGGTTTCTTTTTCACCAGTTTTACTTTTTTTTTAAACTGTCTTCTCTCCTGCACACTCAGCCAAGGTCAATTGAGTTCTCCAATCTGTTATCAGAGGGTTTTTGATGAAATAGTGGAGATAACAGAGTAGTCTGAGAAGATGGAAGGAAACAGGAGATCAAAAATCTGCTTCTTTTAATAATTGCTGCACCTTCTCAGCGTAGCACCAGATTCTGTTCTAACCTTTAACAGATTAATTGTCTTGTATAAAAACCACGTGCTCTCAAAGTAATTAACAGGCTCTTGGATTCATTGACATATGGCTTTTGAAATAACTTGAAGGACTGGGAAACTATTGACCAGAAATGCATTTATGGATCCCAAATATTTGTTGTCATTTCCCATTTGATCATTTCATAGGTTGTCTTGATATAATTTGTGTGAATTAAATGAAAAAAAAAAAAACAAACAAACATAAAAAAACTAATCAGGGCACTAGGTTTAAATTTAATTTACATTTCATGATTTAAATCACATTTAAATGAGCACAGTAAAGATGGTGTTATTATGTGCACTTCTCCTTAATAGAATATCCTGCACAGCTGTTTGCTGCTTGTGCACAAAAAATGTCAATGTCAGTGGGATGAATTTCCTCCCCACTTTTTTATCTTTCATATTCATAAGAATAAATCTGCAACACTACAATCTTCCGTTCAGTAATAATATTTCTATTTATTTTAATAATATTGTTAAACTCCTTGTAAGCATAAATTCATAGTTTTTTAAATAGTAGATGTTTCTTGTACTTAGTCACAGAGATAATAGTGGTAGTGATACTTGAAAACATTAGTCAGAATCCAGATTTAACTGTTCCTTCCTCCCATCTGATTAAAATCTTTTGCCTGCAGTTTTTTTCCTCATATGTACTCTTGTGTATAACTGGCTTAAATCTGTTGCAGCATTCTTCCTGGATTTTGGGCATAGGTTTGTTTTTGGAACAAAATAATAATAAAAGCATTGTATGATGTACACACTTTGTAGCTGCTTGCCTGTCCATGTCATCCTTTGTCTATACCTGCTTATCGTCTCGGGGTTAAGTGTAGGCTGGTCATTAGGTTTAAGCTTGTGAGAATGAGTTTGAGGTTTTCTGAATTATTGGTGACAACCTAAGCCAAGCAAAACTCATATAGAGTTTATTTTTAGCATTTTTTTTCAGGTTATTTTCACCTCTTATTGCACATGCTTATAATGTGAGATTGTTCACCTTCAGACAAGGAATAACTACTGCCAAAATAACTGAACTACATTGGAGCCACAACACGTTAACATGTTAACATGTTCTATGGCTTTTGGTGAGCTGTGCAGCCAAATTTGACATCTAAAATGTAATTCAGCTGATGTAAAATAGAGAAAATACAAATTTCTAGATAATCAATTTTGTAATATCAAACACAATAGTAAAACAATTCTGCTGATTTATAAATACATGACCACAGAACATGAACAAACCTGCCTTGATGGGATCATCACCCCAAAAAAAAAAAAATAAATAAATAATACCCCTAGCACTTTGACGGACCTCAATCTAACCAGGTCTTTCCCTGTCAAGGCACGATTATGTGACCAGCCCCAAGTTACAAGCAATGAAAGAAATGTCTCTCACTCTTTTTTTTTTATTACATCTCCCAATCGTGAACAATGGAACGTTTGCCTCTGAGCCATTTATTCAGCTCTGATGTATGATTAGCACAGGGCAAATCAATACCATGTTGGATGATCTAAACCGAAAAGTGCTGTGATTCCAGCAACCGTCACCCTCTGTCATAGGACTGAGCGCTGATATTTGTCTGTCAGCAGTGACATGCTATCTCTGACAGGGGCACTGAGGCCAAAACACAGGTATTGATCCTGTCAACATTGATGACCCTAATGGTAAGGAGGATGAGGGAAACTGTCTGCCACGGGAGATGTAATGTACTGTGAAGAACACACAAGCCCATACAAACAGAACAAACGGGACGTTTATCCCATTAATTGTGAATTAGAATAGAGGTGCTCACTGAATAAAATGTTATCACTCACTGTGATAAAAATTCACATGGTTAGAAGAAGTTTTATGTATAAACAAAAAAAAAGAAAATATTTGGTTTCATCTTTAATTGACTCTGCATGATGTGATTTGAATTTTCACAAGTGATTTTAAAGTTTTAACTCGGGTAACAAAATAAGTCACAAACAGGAATTCACATCTGTTATTCTTTGGATAACAAATACATTCTATGTCCTTTCCTGAATGTTTGACATGTCGAACAACACAAAGTTGAATAGACTCTAATACGGATTTTTGGCAAACAAGTTAAGTTGATCGTCTGCTTTTCCAAATTTCAGTCACCGGTTTTCCAAGACATCACAACAAATCTATCTGGTTCCTTACAGGGGAACTCAAGGCATTCTCAGTTTACTAGTAGAGTAAGGCACAAAAGCTAATTGCTAAAGAGATGGATGTTCACATATTTCCTTAATTAAGCACTTTAATAGAAAGTTGATGATTGAAACACTATGCTCAGGTAAATCTACACGCGAATTACACATGTTGCATTTCTCTTGTCAAGCCTCTCCTGAATCAGACACGACATCAGAGGCATTTTACCTGGGCTAAGCATGACTCAGTGCTCCAAAGTCATCTTTCTAGCCGTGTCTCTTCAAAGTTTTGTCAGGTTGTCCTGCTACAATCACCCAATGATACACTGCGAAAAGGTCCAAATAATTTTAAAAAGCTTGATAGAGGGTTGAATAAAAAATGTCACATGTACCATTTTTATAAGCCAGCAGTTTTTATCTCATCAACAAACACTCATCTATGACTTCCTGAAATTGTTGGTCTGCTCACTTCTGACAGGTCAGGTATGTTCAAGTCTTAGCATGCACAAGGACACACCAGCTTATATGTGTGTGCCTGACTTTGAGCATGCAGGGGTGCGTGTGTGTGTGTGCGTGGAGGGGGTGGGGGACTGGGTTTGGATTGGGCGGTTTAGAGTCAGTGCCCCTGGCTAAGTCTCTTCAGATCTTTCCTTGTTTATGTATTTTCCTTTCCAGATTGAGGCCTTAGGAATATGCTGGGGGCTATACAGACACACAAGAGTCTGACGAGCTTCTTTATTTATTTATTGTCAGGAATTATTACTCAGCATAAATATCAGCCTGGTAGAAGGATGCAGATGTTGACTTCTAATAGCATGAGAAATGATAGGGCATTGCAAAGATGAAATGATGAGTTGAGCTTCGTTTTCCTATTGAAAACATTTTTATACTCCGATGAACCTTTCCACATTTTACTTACAACCACAGTGTATGCTATTGGGATTTTATGTGACAGAATAACACAAAGTTGTGCAAAATTGCACTACTTTGCAGCCATGCAAAGTAGTGGAGGATAATATATTTTCAAACTGCTTTAACATATAAAAATCTGAAAGCTCAGGGCAAATATTTTCAGCCTTTTCTCAGATATCCCTCAGGTAGGAAGAACAGTTTATTGGGCAACCATCATATGTGCATCAAACAAACTGAGGGCCTTTGTGGGAAAGTTGCAAGAAGAAACCTACTGATGAAACAAAGTCACAAAAAGTCCAGTCTCCTGGTCACCACAAGTCAGGTAAGGGACAAGGCATTCAAGTGGACAAAGCTGTGAAAGTGAGATACAAGAAAAATTCTAGATTTTGGCTTAGATGTAAAATGTTGTACCTGGTCAAAAAAAACAACAAAAAAACAATGCATTTCACCCTAACACAAACTCGGAAGCATGGAGTTGGAAGCATCAACCTGTGAAAATGTTTTTCTTTAAGACAGACAGTTAAGCTGGTGAGATTTATTGTGACGATAGATGGAGCTAAATGCAGAGCAATTCTTTAATAACGCTGTTAGGACACGACAAGAATGCAGACTGGGGACAAGCAGGGAAATCTATCTAAACATATCACTGAAACACTCACTTGTCATGTTTTTTTCTACAAAAACACAGAGAAAGAAACAAAATCTGCATTATTTTCCTTCCACTCTACATCGGATCTCAATAAAACACCTACCATCACTACTTTGTTATGCGGAAAAGTCTTATTTTTTCTTTATTTATCCTTGCTACTGCCTTCCAAAAGCAAAATTATACCAGCTATATTAATATTTATCATTGCAATTGGAATCCCATGTCTTTAGATTTTCAAGAACCATCGTCATTGAGGTTAAGCTACATAACATAACATAAAATAGCATAAAATAACAACATAGAGCACAATGCCATCAGATAACTTGTCCATCATCAACAGCTGGAAAAGTCTCACACACGCACACCCCCACACACCCGAGTACACAAACAAAATGGACACACAAAGATGTGCCAACACACAGTCTGAGTGCTTCTGGATAGAAACAGAGAGTGACAGTGATAGAATTTACTGTGATGGTATCAGCAAAGCAGCCATCACAGCTTTGGCAGATTGCAAGGCCATCAGGACCCATCTCTCTGGCTCTGATCAGCGTTCGCATCCTGACACCGGCCCACGATGTTAACTCCAGGCCCTGAAAGGGGGCTATGAACCATGATCAGCGATATCAAGCCACCAGAAATAGAAATCCATTTCCCTGCCCCGAGAGTAAAGGGGAGGGGTTAAGGAATATCAGTGGCCTCCCGGTCTGGTCTTACTTGGCCGAATGTATCTCTCCCTCTGCTGCTCCACCACATGGGGGCCTTCAGCTGTTTTCCTCGCTTCTCTTGTTCTGAAGGTTAAAGGATTAACGTGCTGTGTTTTCAAGCCGGATTGCTGTCCTGGTATATGGATTTAAACTTTGGCCACACACATCAAAAACTACAGTCCCGACACATGTGCAGGGTGGACACAATAAATGCAAACACACATGGACACCTGCACACAGAAAGACCACCAGAACCAGCGCTGAGCAGGAGGTTGTGGGGATTAGCAGGAAATACCACAAGATGGTGGCCGAAGCATTTTTTTTCTCCCCTCCTCTTTCTGTATGGAGCTTAATAACAATATGAGAACAAACCAGAGGTGTTTGTACAAAGCTGTTTGTTTTTTCTTTTCCTTTTTCACTCTCCCGCCTTGTGCTCCTCTCCTCCATCCTTCCTTCCTCTGGTCCTGTCGAAACATGCTGACCGAGAGCATTGTGACATTTCCAAAAGCAAAAAAGCTATTAAATATAAACATGATGTGTTTTTCAGTCTTTTTTTCCCCTAAGCTTTCTGCTTTCATTTGATTCTGTTTTCTTTTTGCTTAGAACATATTGAGATGCCTGTACGGCCAAGCAAAGTTGTGATGAATTATTGATTGATGACAGGTTCATCAAAGCACCGTGTTGTACATGCACTTGGCATTTCTCAACACTGAATTTACAGAGAGCCGACACTAATGCGCTCATGTCGTCCAAACTTGTTTACAAATTGAGGCGAGGTGGTGGACCTTTTTGCTTTGAGGAAAGCTGATGTCCAGGTACTGACAGAGCTGCCCTGAAAGCGCCGACGTGTGCATGAAGAGAAAGTGGTCACGACTATGTGTGTTTGGGTTTGCATGAGGGAACATACTCCAGACTTTAAAAAATGTATGAAGAACACAGCCTCTTTCTTTCTCCAACACAGAAAAAAAAGAGCAAACGGTTCCAAGAATGCCAGGGGAAAACACAGTTCAAATAGTGTGAGGGCGAAGGGAACAGATCAGAGAGAAAGCTGTTTGCAGTTCAGGCCTACAAGGCAATTCTTCCCCCGAATCCCAGGTGAGGGAGCTCAAAGAGAAATAAACCTGAGGTACCAATTTGCTGAGTTTTGTTCAATAGATGGGAGGGTGCCTGGAGATTTTACCCTGAGTGCACAAGAGCCACGGGCCGGTAAACAAAATTACTTAAGGATGGTTACATATTCTTTCTCCGTCTTCCGTCATGCTTGAAGGAGAGAAGCTCTTTGCCTTTACCGAGGCCAACTTGTGTTTTATATAAGCGGAGGAGGACGTAGCACCGGCGACAAATGCGCCGCCATTCAGTCTTCATGACGTCTGGGCTGTTTACCTTTTTTTTGTTTATACATTTCTTTTCTTCAAACCTACACGAGCTGCAGACTTCAGAGCAGAGAGGGAAACTTCATCAAAGCAGATTTAACTTTTGTGGCTGCAGGATTTATTTAAGGTACAACTAAAGCTTTCTATCACTTTGGAAATAGTATGTATTTTTCTTTTTTTTTTTAGCCAACAGTGACGTTTTCTGTAACATTTTCATAATGGGATGCTGATTTATGAACAGTCACCTGTGTATAACATTTTGATCTCACACACACACATATGCACACATATCGTTTTATGTTCACAGGGACATTGCATTGACTTCCATTCATCGCCGTAGCCTAACCTTCACCCTTATCCCAAACTTAGCCATGACCATAACCCAAAAAAATCACTTCTTATTGTGAGGATCATGCTTTACACCCCATACCTAGAGCAGCAAGTCCTCACAACATAGTATTTGTAGGAAAAATGGGCCTTACATGTTGAGAAATGCTAAAACACATGCGCACACACTGATTTAGAAGACCACTGAACGCTTGAGTAATTGCACTGATGAATATTCCACAGCAAAGATAAGATGCAGCTTTTATTCAAATCCAAGACAGAACTTTCATCATGGCTACGATAGAACTGACTGCCACATCGTTTGACATCACGTGGCTATTTTACAGTATCCTCTTCAATGTTTTACAGAAACATGTGTTCCCCAGTGTCATCCTTCCCCCTCCCCAAAAAAACAACAACATATTGTTTGGCTGTTTTCTTGAAGCAATCCATTAATTTGCAACTGTCACATTACATCTGCTTTAGTTGATTTGTTGAAAACGAATACAGAAACACATAAGCTTCATCATACAACTTTAAGTTTGTACCCCGCCTCTTGCCGAAACATCCGTTCTTGTCCCGAAAGAAAATGGATGGATGGATGGATGGAAAGGAATTTGTATTGAGACTGGACAATCCACCATAATGCCCATATCACAACACACACAAATCAGATTCACTTACAAAACCACACCTAAGACGGCCACCAGTCAACTGAATAACCTTCTAATAAAAAAAAGTGCTGTTGAACCTGTGAATTTATTAATGCTTGCCCATTAAAGAGTAACTTTATTTTATTGGCATTTATCTCATTAAATGCAGAGTAATTCTGCTATTTTTCATTTCCCCAGTGGTCCAATACACAACAACAAAATCTAAAAGTTCTCACAAGTCTCAGGACATAAGGTTTCTATCTTTTGGGTTTTGATGATGCCTTCTGCACATTGGTGATGCTTGAATGGCAAGCTAAGAATTGGATACATTCTTTTTACGATTGACTGCAAAAAAAAAAAATAAAGAAAGAAAATATTTGGGTGGGGGTAGATTGCTAAGAATGAAAGAGAAAGTGTTTGAATGCATGCCTGAGAGAGTTGCTCTGCAAAATTCAGAAGCAAGTTAACAGACGGCAAATCCAAGCAGACGTCACAAAAGTAGTTTTATTTATTTATTTTTTTTGCGGTGGTAATATTAGATGCAAACTGGTTGGTTGGCTTACAAAACAAATGCAGGCACAGCTCTGCTTCAGGTTTTCTTCTCCTGGTGCAGACTTTTTTTTGTGAAAATGATATTGCAGATTGCTTCACCTGTTTGTGTTCAGCACATTCATTTGCAAAAGCTGGAAACTACAGAGCGGCAGACTCCAAACAATAATCTGTCAAACGTAGAAAAGGCTTGGAAAAAAGGCATCATTGTTTACACTTGACCAGCAAAACCAAAGCCACATGAAAAGTGAACAAAGTAAAACAAAGGCAGCACACACACATACACACACACGCGCACCCCTGCACTCATATACACATGCAATGACAAAAACATTAAAAAAAGCCTATATCACTTGAACATAGGACGACTCTCCAAGTTGTTTGAACCTAATTGCAATATGTTTCCAAAGCCAAGTGTCAATGCCACATAGTTGTTTTCAGTGTGGGAAATTAATTCTCATTGTGTGGCTGTTGTAATGTCACAGATGAAGACCACCATGACCCGAGCTTGAACTCATCAGCTGAAATGAAGTTGTTCACTCGACTGTAGAAGACAAACCATACTTTCTACTCGTTAATCAGCCCTATCGGACTGTGCAGCAGAAAGGTTCCTGCTGGAAATGCCTTCCACTCTGCCCCACTTTGACCCCAGGACATAGCGGAATGAAGAGCATGAGTATGAGTGAAGAACGACTCAGAAATACTGTATTTGTAATGCATAACAACATGGTAATACTAAGTAAATCTAGCGCTGCTAAGCCACTCCCTACGGTTTTATTCTCACATGTTTTACAAAGATATTCCAAACAAAGAGGAAGAGAAGATAAATTGGCTTTGGAAAAGAGCTGTCATTTCTACCAGACTTATAGTTGGCTATTCATCAGTCAGCAGTGAGCAGTCAGAAACCTGAATGCGAATGCCTTTGTTAAAGCCAAATGGTTATATTTCGGATAGAGATATCAAGACAGGACTGTAAACATTTGGAAAATTCCCAAGACTTTTTGACAAGCAAGACAAACAATGCTTGTGATGTGTCTGAATCACTGATGACACTATTTTGAATTTTCATGAGGCTCTTTGCTACACTCATTACTTTGTGCGCACACAAGGCTGCCTGCACAAATCTGAATAAATAAATCCTTGATTGTAAAATCCACCAAGTCTGCAAGTCCATCAAAGCCTGAAAAGCAGATGTTCTCTGCTCAAGTTGTGTTTTGTTCTCCGTACCTCGTAAACTAAACTCCAATCCTTTGCCTCCAGTCCAACGTTGCTGGCAGTAAGAGTTGGTAAATCAGTGCAGCTACCACAGGATGTGATGGGGCTTCACATGCTGCACACCAAAAAACATACATTATGTAGCTGTCGAGGGATGTTGATTTGTCGAAGTCTTTAGAATTTCCTGGGTGTTGAAAGTGGAGTTTCTTTTTGTTTTTTGTTGTTTTTGCTATTGTATGAAACTCTAATAGGCGAAAGAGAATGGAATATGATCCCATTATTTTGTGGCTTTGCACAAGCCGACCATATGATTTACTCACCGCCTGCTAAACACAGGAAGAGGAGGAAGCGTGAGGGATGAAGCAGAAACAAGAAAAGGAGCAAGAAGGAGACAAGAGGCTTGCCTGAGTCATTGCATTTGCACGCAATAGAGTTAGCAAGACTAATGTTTTGGAAAACAAGAATAGGGAAAAAAAAATACAATGCAGCAAATTGCTGCGTGTGAATGGATTTGGTTTGAAAAAAAGAATGCGCTTGCTTCCCGGCAGTATATCCAACCGGAAATTTCTAATCTCACAGATGTAAACTTTAAAGGCAGCTTTTCAGGTTTGCTCACACCGCCTGTAATCATAGTTGCCACAGTTTAGAGTCTAATAACTGATTACTCTTCCCGCACAACTTATACCAGAGGGTTTTGCTACTCTGGGGAGTGCGCAGTGATTTTTCCAAGTAAGGCAGGAGATTCTTTTTGGGTGTGGATTTTGTTTCTTTATGCCATCTGTTATAAACTGCTGGCACTGAACTTTCCACAAGCTGCTGCACTTACTATTAGCGGAAACAATAAGGGAGGAATGACTTAGCGTAAGTGCAGTTGGATTGCCGTTGTCCAAAACTGCTGGGAGTTGTTACAATTCAGGGAATACTTCATGACTCTCTTTACAAACAAATGACCTTCTGTGTTTGTCTTGCATGCAATTATTGAAGTATTTGCAATGATTGAAGATTATCTCCCCCTCAGTGGACAAAGCTTGTTGGCAACAAACTCCCACATATATAATTCATTGGGAAAATAAATTGTCATGACTTAAAAGAACACAATGCATTTTGTACTGGGCAAGACTTTGCTTTTTACCCTCCAAATTATTTATTGTTTCCTCAACTCTCAAGGGACCAGTCTGACCTTAAGCAACTTCTAATTGCCTGCTCTGCCACACACTGCTGTGTATTTCTCCCTCCCCTCTGGTGTTTAGTGTGACACAGCCGAGCCTACCAAAAAAAAAAGTATTGCACCCCTGACAGTAGATGTTGTTTAACACAGAAATCCACAAAATGTACCGCAAAGTTGTTGTTTTGTTCTTGTTTCTGAATTAGCTGAACAATAAAATATGACTGTGTTGGGCAATAAAATCCAACCCAAAAGCAATGTTTGTGTGTAAAAAGAAAGATACTTTTTCTTCTCGTATGGAAATTATGTGGATAAGTAGAAAAACAGATGCTGCCTATCAAATGTGCTTGCACAACTCACTGTAGGCAAATGTCAATAATTGAGCACAGGTTACACCATTTCTAAAGAATAAGAAAAGAGACAGTTTTTTTTTTCTGAAATTATGCACAATGCCAAACCAGCAGTATATTTCAATAATAAATGCCATCATTTTTGCCATTACCTTGTCTGAGTTGTTTTTTGTTTTTTTTTGTGAGCCACACCATCTGATGATGACGCATCCAAAGGTGACTGAAACATCTTTAGCTTACCACAAAAGTAAGGCTTGTATTTGCTTCTATATTTAAGTAACAGCTGCGCCACTTCTGCTGCAGTGTGCACCATTGCAGTAAACAAAACATCTGAACTCTACATTGCTACATTGAGAAAAAAAAATAATGCATGTTCTAATGGTCATAGTTTTGTAGTCCAATATTTACTTGCAATTAATACGATCTTTAAAGTTGGCAATACAATTCATTAACATTCAATAGTTTTGTCTGACAAAAGAAAATCACATGCAAGATATAATTCTGTATTGTAAGTCAAAAAGGATGTATTGAGATCGACCATTTTGGCAAATATTTCACCGACAAAAAATTACCGTATTTTTCAGACTATAAGCCGCTACTTTTTCCCCACGCTTTAAACCATGCAGCTTATGGCCCGGTGTGGCTTTTCTGTGGATTTCTTTTCAACCACCAGGGGGCTCTCTAGCAGGAAGTGAATGATTGGAAGTCAAAATTGGCAATCAGAGAAGAAAGTGCTGATTTTCATTTAGCACATGCTAGCAGCAGGCATGACGGAAAAATGTTTTCAAACTCGTACCCCTTCATCATGGAAACCACACAAAGAAGTTCAGATGATGCTGCTTTTAAGTTGAAGGCTATCAGTCTGGCAGTACATATCGATAGCCGCTGCACGTAAACTGAACGAATCCGAACGAATGGTTCGGCGTTGGAGACGCAGGACTGTGTTCTTAATAGCAGATATACTCTATCCTTGTGGAAAACCGAGAGCGGCGGAGATACCAGCAGCTTATAGGTGAGGCTTATATATATATATGTAAGTTTCCAATTTTTGAAACAAACTTTGTGGGTGCAGCTTATAGTGAGGTGCACTCTATAGACCGGAAAATACTGTAAATACAACCTCACAAAGTAAGTTGGAGACCCTTTACCAGTATAATGCACAACGTAAACCTATTTTATGCAGCGAGCCTTGCACCTTAGCTTAATTACAATCATTCTACATAACACAGTCACAGTAGTTTCTTTAACCAATTAGTAGGCTGAAATACATACGTAAGCTGATCTGTATTACTTATAATACACGGGCCAATGTGAAGATTTCAGCTGCTAATAGAATTTCCTCAGCTGTTTGGAATTTATTGTTTGATGTGAGAACTCATCAGTCATGCTGCCTTTATGCTATTAAAAACACAAGAAGAGCAGGGGGGATATGGGAGGGCGCCTGCCACTGCGTCTCACGCTGTGTAATTACATAAACAATAGTATGTGATATGTTATTAGGAGTGGAGAGGGTGAGTTGGAAGAAATCCACTGAGTTCTTTGTAATTCCCAATTTGATAGTGAGGCTTACAGCAATTAAGATGTTTAATTTAAGGATTTAAGCACTGAGGATTCAGACAAGGGAAACAGAAACAAAAAAAAAAATACATCGGTGGTGGCTGAAGTTTGGGGTGGATCATACTACATTTGATTGCTGATAATTCTTTTCCCTCCCCTCCCTCGTTTACCCATTAGCACCCCCCCAGCCCATATCATTGTGCGTTTCCTCTCTTTACCCCTAGTCCCTCTTGAAGTCTCCCAGGGACTAAGAGGATGTGAAGAGAGTTGATCGTTGCATTGCACTGATAAGCAAAATGTTTCCAGAGCGTAAAAGAACTCTGTGGTGTGTGAGAAGGATAAACTATAATCTGCAGCCGCACACTGAACTTGACTGCTAATATTTGCATTGGAAATCAGACGGAAGTTATGCTAAGCTTTCCCCATTATAGCTTGGCGTGTGTGTGAAAGGTCTTCCCCTCCTTCATTTGAATATGGCCTCTCATGCATTACAAAAATACACATTGGATGAGCAGAGGATGGAATGACAATTTATGAGGATGCATTTCTGAAATGATCTCCTCAAGAGGTGATCCCCGAAATATAAACAGAGTCACATCAAAAACACACACAGGCACACACACATACCCATATGTGTTGTTGTATATCCATCGGTTCAGGGGATGTTATATTTACTGTGCATCATCATATCAAGATATTTTTTTTTCTCTTTTTTTGTATAATTATTTACTTCCCAAAGTACCCTAATATTTTGTATTAACAGTATGAACAGATACTTCTCTGCTGGTCCACCAGCGTTGCTACGGGCCTTCTTCCTGTCTCTCTGACTGGACATCACTGTCCACCCGGCCTGTCAGTTCAGGTGGACAGTGATGTCAGGTTTGCAGCTGTGAGATGGAAGGTAGTTTTGCGTACAAGAAGCACTGGGATTCAAAGGCTTGCAAAATGTGAAGAGAAAGACGTCAACGCAATTTATCCTCCCAGAATTTCATTGACAATTTTTTTTATCCTGTTTTCTCTCAAGCATTTAATTTGACTTCAAGTTTCAGGTGTGGAAATGTTACAATTAGAAATATAAAAATATATTTTTGTAGGCTTAACATTTTTATCTCTCAAAAGTAGTACACAGAATAAAAGTGAATCTTGGCTTAACACCTCAAGTTAATTTGTTAAAACTTTATTTCCTTTAATCCTGATGAAGATGTTAAATCATTTATTCAGTTTTTCAGCGAACCTTAAAACATCATCACGAAGTTCTCTCATATCCTCCATATTGTCCCCTAAATGATAAGTCATCCTGACCTTGTCATCTCAGTTGATTCGCAATATAATGTTAGTTGGATCAAACCGGGCTCACCAGGGGGAAGACGATGCTACAATTGGTCATTAACCCTGGAGGACCAGTTTGTGCAAAAGAGATTGAATCGAACTCTGCCAAGCAGTGCAATTTGACCAGACCTGCTCCATACTCTGCTTTACCCATTTGAATATAAGAATATGAAATAAAAAGAGCCTGCTAATAAGTGACACACAAAAAAAAACAAATGCAAATTAAATGAATAAACAAATAAATCAGTGGTTTGGAATCTCTTTGAGACAAGAAAGTAAAGAGTATCCTCCAACATTGCAAAAGATTATCCCAGGGCAACTTTGTCTTTTCTTAATTTGATCCTTTTCCTTTCTAATATACACATTTTATTGAGCATTGTGCATTTTCTCTGTGTGCATGACATGTGCACTAAAAAGGCTTGACTCTTTAATATTGTTCTGGTGAACTGCCAGGTAGCCACTCCCCTCAGCCACTCCCCTCTGCTGCACCTTTCTGCAACTCATCTCTGCCTGCCAGTCATGAGGACCAGGTGGACTCAATCCCCAAGCAATCAGAGTGCAGGTACTTTAGAGGTGACTGAACTGTCAGTCTTGTTTGACAATGTGAAGCACACAGTGCTGTTGCAGTCAGGAACCCAAACTGTGCAAAAGTCTGCTGCAAACTGTGAAGGACAGCCGGTAAGCTCATAATGCTGATTACTGCTGAAACTGAAATGTTGCATGGACTCTAACTGATTATTGTATACTAGTTAATTTAATTAAAATCAAGATAGTAAGTTAAAAAAAATGTATGTATATACACTTGGTGTTTATGGGTTAAAGCTAAGAAAGAAATGACACTAAAAAAGAAGAACAAATAAATATTGGTCAGAATGTTTGATTATTTCACAATGTATTATTTCACAATGTAATTTATATGTTTCTGTTTCTTTTGAGGTTTTTCACCTATAAGCTATGAGCTATGGGCTAAGCATCTATGTGCCAACGTGTGTGAAAGGCTGAACTACATTTGCAAAATAAAGATGGATCAATTAAATTGAAGGCTCTTGAGTTAAATCCAGTTAAAAACTTCATTGTGGGGACTATCCTTTCAAGTTGGGAAATTGCACAAAAAATAAACCGGATAAACTTGACAAATATTGGTGCAACACCCAAAGAAGATCCTATTGACAAATATCAATTTTGATGAACTGACATTATTTTTTTTATTATGCTTTTTAGTTTAAAAAAAACCATAGTTTTCTGCAGACCGTAATTATTTTCTTGTTTCAGATTGCGATTATCTTATTTCATTCATTGAAAAGTTTCAAAGAGATGTTTTTAAGAAGCAATGATCCCATTACTGCCTTTAGGATTTATTTTCTGATATCCGAACTTCATCTGCCATTTTCAATCCCTTTAAGTTTTTTTTTTTTTGATTCCCTGTAATTTCCCAGTTAACATGCACATTTCGCTGATACTCTTCAATACTATTAATCAAGTTACATTTTTTTTACCAGACCCACCACAGGAAATATGTTCATTTGATCAACCCTGCATTGTGCAGGACTGATAAGATTAGCTATCAAAAGCAGTGGTGTTTCAAAGTGCTGCAATTAATGCTCTCATTATTAAAAATCACTGAGTTAAAAGCACTATTTCTAGAGGGGATAATCACACTTTTGCTGTCATGCATACCTGGCACCATAAAGAAGCACACAGCAGAGGGTGATGCTGAGGGGGAATACATCTGTATGGTAAATATGAAAATCAAAACATTCTGTAACATTAACAGATTTTTTTTTTTTTTAACCATTTTTGTGCTTAACTATACCATTTTTTTGTTTGTTCCTTTTCAGTGTAGATTTAGATGTCAAAATCAGTTACACCTAATCACTGTTTACACCTTCTTGGCAGATCATTATTGTACTCTTAGCAACCAGACTTTAGAAATGGCATTACAGTTTGGACCACACAGGCTGTTTCCTATATGCTACGGTAATTTACTCACACACACACACACACCCCTGCGCGTGCCTGCACCTACACGCACACACACACACATCTCCCAATCATTGTTTTCAGTGCACTGCCCAAAGGATGTTTATGAATTGAGTACATTGAGTTTAATTATACCATCTGCCCTGCTTTCATGCTCAGCTGTAAAGTTTTCAACATCTATACTTTTGCTATTTGTGATTAAACTGGTACCTCACGTAAACTGGGGTATGCAAATCATTAATTTTATTTGTTTTTATTCTTTTTTTTTTAGTATCGGAGGTGACAAGTGCATCTCAAAAATTTGATAATATTGAAATAATGTTTCTTTTTTTCTATTATATTCTAAGTCATTAAAATACACATCCCCTATTTCTGTTTTAAAGAGTAAAATCCTCTTAGCATGAACATAGAACTACAAAATGTTTAGATTTTTCTTATGTTTTACATGCTCAAATCGTTAGCGTTACTGTAAGGCACCATGTGCCACGACCATGAATTAAAGAGCAACCATCAGAATAACTGCTGTGGAGTCTTTAAAAAGTGATTAAAAATATATATTCTTGTAATGTAATATCATTTCGAATTGCACTGAAAAAAAAAAACTGTGTGAAATTGTGCAGATAATCAGCTAAATCCCTCAACATGAAAAGCTAATTGCTCCAGAAATTAGCTGTACCTGAGGTCCATTTGTTTGGTCATGGCTAGTTTCATATACCGCACTGAGTGGGTATTAGCACCAATTAGAAGCGGGTCAGAGTTCTTGAAGGTCGGACTTTAATGTGTAGGATCATTGAAATGCTAATTATAAACAGATTAGGAAGTTACGCTGGTTTATGGGGGGTTCTTTGGTAATTTGAGCAGTTTTTCCCTCCTTTTAGCATAATGGATTATTCTCTCCGTGTCATGCAGTGGCAGATTTTCTATTTCATTTTAAATTGATTTCTTTCCTCCCTTATTTAACCTTTTTTTTAAATCAAATTCATTTTGAAAAATTTGCTTAGAAACTTATTTGTTTATTCATTTATTTTTGATTTGTTAATATTGTCATGAAGGTTCTTTAACATCAAGCAAATCTAGCCAGAGCAACGACAATTTGCATTGTTGATTATTGTTACCTTGAACTTAAAATACATTTCTGAGCTGATTTTCAATGACGGTGAAGGTAATTCTTGAGATAGCAACACTGTTATTACTCAACTGCCACCTCAGTGGAAACCCACAGTGGCCCCTCCGACTCAATTCTCTTTCATTCATCTGCCCTCCTTGTCAACTCTCTGGCTCTTCTTATCTGTAGAGGAACTTCCCATTTGGGGCTAACTGAAAACCGTTTATTCACTGCTTCGCCCAAAGCCCTGCTATTAAAGCAGAGGAAACCACACTATGTCAAGTCTGTGTTACTATATGTCTAGAACCGAGTTCCACTCGCACATCCACACACATTTGCAGCTTGAAGACACATATACAGAAATTAACTTTAATCTATGCACGTCTATGGTACTGTTTGTTGTTTTGCTTTCACTAAGATTGTAAAAAAAAAAGAAATCTCTAGACTTAGCTTATAGATAAACATTATAATTAAAACATTTGACTATGTTTTCATAAATATATTTATTTTATCAACAGCTTACTGAGCATTGATTTTTAAAATGAGTATAGACATCGATGACAATAAATAAAACATAAAGAAAAGCATTAGTGGATTTCACAATATTCAATTAAATGTGCTTCAAAGTTGGACATAAGTGATATATGTTTGGGCTCTGTTGTCGTTTACGTTTAGCTTATTTTGCCTCATCAATGTTTGTATTTTTGTGCTGTTGGTTTCCTCATATGTACACTTCCCAGCTGCAGAAATGAGCTATCTGTCTCTGCACACCTGATAAAAAAATACTTGTAAAATTGGGCACATTTTGGGCCTGCTTTGACATCTAAGCAGTTCAGATAATTTTCATAATCTATTCCTAGTCCACTATAAGAAAATGTGTACTCTACCATAAACGCCTCTATGCACTCAGCTAGGCACATAGTTAGAAAATGGAAGGAAGGTTTTAGTGGCAATGAATAAGGACAAAATGTGAGTAAAAATTAATAACCAGGATGAGATCGACCTAGAAGTGTTTTATGCAATCATAAAAGTTAAAGACAGATCTTTCTAAAATGTATATTCGCTCACAATCAGGACACGATAATTACTCAGGATGTAAACAACACAGTAACAGGCTACACTGACTGAAGCTGTAAACTGATCACATAAAATATTAATAAATTCCAAGGATAGGTTCTTAAATTCTAATTATTGTTCATGTTGTCATATTTAGAATGCATATTAAACCATTGATCACTTTAAAAAAATCATCATAAACAGCAGAATTCATTAAGATGTTTTGAATGTGATGACAGAAAAGTGATGTTCTTGGATACATATTTTTATTTTTAGGCCTTATTTACTGAAGAGAAAAACTAATTGAGCCAATCCTGAATGTGATGGATTTGAAACATCAAGCAGACGCCAGGTCAGTAACTACACTTCCTTTTATTTTCATTCCCAGTGATTTCTCAGCAATAAAAAAAAGGCCTGTGGATTGACCCAAACACACGTCTGCTCTTCTTGTCTGTTTTTTTTAGATTTTTTATTTTTGTTCTTCAACCACATTCTCCCCCCTACTGCACAACCTCTGTGTCTGATATGTTGTAAAGAAGAGGCAAGAAGTCTTAAGGGGCTCAACTGACTCAGCAGATCAGAAGAGGAAAAAACCACCATGGATAGCTTGGAGGCTGTCTGTGTGCATGCAGCGGTTCGTGTGCGCTCATGTCGGTCTGCAGGTAGGGTGGCAGACCGGCTGTTTTTTTTCAGTTGTTGCTGTTGTTGTTATTGCGAATGTCTGTGTGCTTATTGCCGCGAGGTTGAAGTCAAGCAGCCTTCCTCCTTCATGATGAAATTGTCATCAAAACATGAAAGTGCCAAAACATCAAACAGGACCTTTAATTGTGAGCATGAGTATGTGTGTCTTGGAGAAGTACTGGTTGGCATTTTGACATTCCCGTCTACAGGCCATATTGTGACATAAGTCACAATATGGTATGAGTATATATGGTACTTCATGCAATTTATTGCATTTTGTAAAAGAGAAAAATCAACCTGTAGCCATATATACATGACATGAAAATATATTGAAGATGAATAAGTCACCTTTAGAGAAGGTCTGCTTCTTCCAGTGTTTAAGTCCACAAACATTATGGAAGCTTCCCGCACTTTACTGCACATGCACAATGCTGAGCTGAAGCATTCACTCCAGTAGCAAAAATATTCAAATAACTTAGTCTTGTACCATTCTCAGGCCAAACATGTACATTACTCACATTACTTGAGTTGAATAAACAATTTAGCATGACTTGAGTAAAGCATACAAATATAATTTAAGTAAGAATAGGTATTGCATTTTAGAGTGTTGTTATAAAAATGCTGTACATGAAACATGACTTGAAAGAAATTGGACATTTGGCCTCTGTCTCTTTAAGAAGCTCCAATCCTTTCCAAATCGTTTTCAATGCTTCTCATTATGCCATTAACAAACATTCTTAGCAGCGTTGGACTGAATGTCCAACGCTGTTAAGGGTAGGGTTAGGGTAAGTTAAGGTAAGGATGCTAAAAGGATGCTAAGGGTTGCACCGATGCTATAGCCGATTATAGCATCGGCTATAATGAGCTCAGCCGATGCACAGTTCCACTAAGTGTTTCCTAGTTGGTGTTTCCTATTTGGAGGATCTCAGTGAAAATAGTTGGCACTTTGTGGGAGCAACCCTTCAAGCACCCCCTAATGGCTGCCACGGGAGATGAAAATCAAAGCAGCACTCCAGTTATGATTTTAATGAGGAAATAACATTATAACACGATATTCTAAAACTTTCCATTACCATTATATGTACTTGTACATCCCTTACCATTCTATCTTCAGATCTCGCCTATAAATTCTGAATTTACTGTTCAATGAAAGTGAGCTGGCATATATCTCCATACAAGGGTAGAATTACACCAATAATTATAGATCGGTTAAAACATTTAAAGCCATTTCTCTCCTTCCTCTCTTTGTATGTCATTCTTGGCAAGTTTTCTACATTCCAGATTGCTTCCTTAGAGATGCTTTTAGTTCTCCTGTGCTCCTTCACACAGCATAGAACACATTTGTCTGTCCAACAGTATATCTGTCCATGACAAAGACAGACAAGCCAGTGCACTTCTGATCATACCCCTCCCACATACACCCCCAGCCCCTGAAACACCCACCAACCCTCCCACTAGTTCTGCCGAGGCGAGATTAAACAACAAAGTGGCTCGATTAATCCATTTGAAGTGATGTGGCATTAGGGCTTGGAAGGAGATGGGCTAACAAACACGCAGTGCCGCAGCTGTGTGGGCTGTAGATAGAGAAGCGGGGGAGTAGGGGGTAGTAGTGAAATTAATTGACCTCCATGATAGCAATTAAAAACAAAGAGAGGAGAAAACAAAACAAAACATGGGCCTGTGCCTGTGAAACAACATGCTACTGCTTGGATGAACAGAGGGGAAGAGAAATGAGACTAACTCTGAAAGTGGCTGACTCATATGAGGACTTTACAATTTGAATGATTTTTTTTTATTAGTAGTGACAGAGGTTGTAAGCCATCATCAAAAAAACAACGAAAAAAAGGAAATCCTGCAGTCATACTAAGAGAAACAGTAAAAAACACCCAAACCTTATTTGTACCGTCGCATCTCTGCAGGCTTACATCAACAAAAGCTCTGGAGCATTTTCATACAGCATTGTCTTTATCTCTTTAGGCCCTTTCATACCAAGCATCCCCCTCTGCATGAGCACTCAAGCCGAGGTACAGAAGGCCTCCCACATATCCAGCTAGTTGTTTCTTGTGTAAATGATGTTGTGAGTTCAAGCATTTGTTTATTCTTAATCCTCACTTTATCCTCCCTGATATAAACCTAGCGATTTCTTTGGCAGCAGGGCCAGCAGCGTAGCAGAGGCATGCCGGTGGCAGAGTCTGTCTTTGATCCTTCATCTCAGCCACACACCTGAGTGATGATGGCTGTGCTTGTAGCATTATCCCTGTGTACTCCAGGTCTTTCATTACACACCCGTCCAATGAATGCTGTCATTGATGGGCAGTGGAGACACCCATGTTTAATTTGCTTATAGGCATTTAGAGGAGATCACTTTAAGAGCTGCTGTTTTGTCTTGCAAAATTGAGAAGTGATGAGGACTGCAGGGGGTTTTGGAACTCTTTAATAGCTTCTGTTTGGTAAACATGCATCCTGTTTGCAGAGCGCGTATGAATAGATACTCCATAATGTGTATAATTCTTTGCGCTATAAGGCGGCTTATTGTTTCTATATCTCTCTACTTCCTTAGTAGATTTAAAAAAAAATCATTTGTAGTAAATGCAGACAACAACAAATGATTGAAACAATTGTGTTGTCTGTGCATGAACAAATGAAAAATCTACATATTATGTAACTTTTTGGGTATTGTATTTTTCCACACAAACAAGAAATTTCATTTTGGTTCCACTTTGCTCTTTGTGATGTCATTTAAAAGATGAATACAACGCGCTATATAAAACGTTTGTTTTGTTTATTTCTTTCTTGTTCTTTTAAATACTTAGGAAGATGAGGTTGAAATAGTACAAATACGCCTGTCATTGATTTGGGAAATTTGACGTTTAAGTGCTAAAGAGACAGCTTGGGGAAAGAAACTGCCTTTTGTTTTTGCAAATACCTGTCTGTGGCACCAACTTAAAGTTAAAAATCTAAACAGTTTGTGTCCAGGATGTGTGGCGTCTGCAAATATACTAACTGCCTTTTTCCAGTACAAGGCCTATATGGAAGAAAGTTAGAAATGAGGGTTAGATGGTCAGCTCAGCAGGCAATACCTAAACATTTAGGTTTTGGATGACAGACTAGCACTTATTATTTTTTTATTAATAATAAAAAATATTACATTTTTTTGGATGACAGACTAGCTCTCGAAATGTGAACATTTTTTTTTTCAATTGCTCTATATTCGGCTCTTCCGAGAAACCTAGAAGATCTTTTCAATATGTATGTGTTTTTCCTAAAGTCATATTATTACACATATGAAGCTGACAGACATATTCTAAATTGTAACTACAGCAACACCTGCTTTGCCAAACTACTTATTCAGAGGGCAAATTACAAATGGCTATAATACGTTTCTGATTTTTATTGCAGAGGCAGAATGGTTTTTTATAAAACTTTAAACATTTTTCAATGTACCAAGAGAACAGTTAAATTTGTTTCAAGTACTGCACAAACTGCAAGACGTACTTCATTGCGAGAGTAATTTACACATCAATTCCATTTGTATGTTAAGATAAATTGATAGTGAAAAGTATTGTCTGACATTCAAGTACAGCACATTCCTGGTGCAACATTTCAAAGTTTAAAATTGTTGACTGTCAGTGAATTGAGCATTTTGATTTGCAAACCAGAACATCTGTTTTAAATTCACATTCTAAATACACTTCTACCGTCTTTTTTTTTTTTTTACGTGCCTCAACATCTCAGCTGACTCAAAGGAGAAATATGTACCGAGGCTTCTGTTTCCTCCCATTTAAGATTATGTCATTTAGAAATGCACCCGGTGAAATATGGGAAATATCAGCTCTCTTCCATAACTATTTAAACATTTTTCATTTCTTGTGTCCTGTAATCAATCTCAATTGAAGCATCGAGCTATTATATAAAAGACATCTGTCTTTAGTCTTCCCTATCCTGAAAGGCGGAAATTGAATTTATGATGGACAAAATACAGCAAGCATAACAATGCTCACCAGAAACAGGGAGGGATTTGTTCACTTGTTACTGTGTGTTATAATGTGAATGATTTAGCTTACCAGAGCCCAGCTTACGGAAATCTCATTTGAAGGCTGAAGCATCTCAAAAATGGGATTATAAAGAAGTTATTGAATTTGAATCACTGTTTGGATCAACGATACAGGTTTTTAGCTCAGATGACAAGCATTTATCGTCTTATCCTTTTAGCTCTAGTTTTTTATTTTTCATCTACAATGTTCAATCTTTGTGCAAGGGGATCTTTTACCTTTTAATCTGCATGAGCTCAGTAACAAAAAAGCAAATGGTGTGTGTGAGCATTTATTATTTCCACACTTAATAACAGACAGCCCTAATAGGTCCCGGGTGAATGCTGTGTCTGATTGTGTGTTCGCACGTGTGGGTGGGTGGGAATATGGAATGGGTAACCAACAACAGGGAAAACGGAAGAAGAAAAAAAAATAAAATAAAAAGAGGTTAATTTGGTTTGGCTCAGGTGAGGTAATTATTCCTTTCCTCCACTTCACTGCACACCCATAATGATTATTAACAAGCTTAAAGTACTTGAGGAGCACTGGGAGCTGGTGGCTAACAACACGAGCCCCAGGAAAGGAAGGAGGAGGTGGGGGTGCTGGGAAGAAGGGATGGATGGCAGGATGAAGGGAGGGAGAGAATTGGGAGGATGGGGAATCACTATGCTAATGAGGCTGGCCATAATCACACATTACCCATAATAATCTGCTGGGAGGAACTCAGGTTACGTGGGTCACTGGTTTGTTCCACAACAGGCAATCATTTTTGCTGTGTTCTTTCTCTGACTCATTCTTTACTTTTTCAACAGTTTTTTTAAACACATTTTTTTGTGGTGTGTGGTGTGGTGTCTCGGGGCCATGTACCGCAAGTGCTCAAGGGAGCACCACCTGCGGGGCCCCACCAGGCACTAAATAAATAAATACAAATAAAAAGAGTTCATTGTGAGCTGCACTTGGAGAGGGGTTTCTATTATTTGCATGTTTAGTCTACAAGTTTATTATTTGATTCTTCTTTTTTTTTCTTAACTTTATCTTTGGAGTGTCCCCAAACCAAACCAACCCTTAGATCTAGTTTTACATGAATACTAAGGTGCAGAGTAAGGTCTCACATGTAGAAGGCCTCCATTAAAGAATGCAAGGTTTGACTTTTTTTTCCAGTGGAAAAACCCATCACTATTCAGACCCTCATCTGAATAGCTGCGCTCCTCATGTTTTGTATGTTGAAATCCAACTTTAAAGATGTATTTTTGACATATTGGATTATATAATGTTCAGGTAAAAATGAAAGAATCCTTAAGAGTTGCAAACAATAACAGAAATATACCTGTTTTATTCATTTACTTTATTGTAAACAATGCCAGAAAAGTTAACATGTTTCTTTTATATTTTAAACAGGTCAGATTATACTATGGCAAAGAGAAACACAAAAAGGAAGTTATTAGAAAAAAAAAAACACTTCATGTGTTTTGGACCACGAGTACTGTTGGATTGTTGTCACTACACTATTCCCAAGAGAGTTATACCATTTATTAGGTCTGTTGGACATCCAGCCATGAGAGACTGAATACAAACTGGTATTTGAGATGCTTCACCCTTCAAATAATATTCTTTAAGCTGCACTCTTGTAAACTAAATCATTCAAGAAGAGGAGTTCAGGAAGGAAAATCTATGACCTATAAAACCCCAGGACTAGGATAAAACTGTCCCGTTTATTCCATCGCCCGAGAAGGTGACATGGGGAAGACGGCGCACAAATCCTTTTCTTTGCTGGTAGAGGAACCTGCTCCTGAAACTGCAGAAGCTCTTGATCCAAAATGCAGCCAAAATTCAGCTGAAGAAATAAATATTAATGCTAGTTTTATTCTGAACGTCTGCAGAACAAACACAATAATCACAGGGTCCCAAGACTGCCGTCAATAATTGGCACTGGTTGTTACCACCCGCCGCAGGAGAATCACATTGATGCTGGCTGGTTACCTGACAAAGACTGCCAATGACCTTTGAGATCTGCGAAATACATCCTTTGCTATGCGTCAAGTCAGTACATTGCACACTGTTGACCGCAGAAGCTGACCCCTGAGTCCCGACTTTGTCTTTGCCAGCCAAAAGCCCACTTCGTTCATCTGAACTCCTTTTACAGTACGTGTGATGCCTGGAGAGTAAAACTAGATTAGAGTGATCATTGTAAGTGTTTTTGTTAACGTGTTTAGAGGTAACACAATCTTGCCTGTTCTTGGGTACAAACAGACCAAATAGCCTATGGTAAACTGTGTACTATAAAGGTTTTTAGCCACAAATGGTCATTTTAATTACATCATTTAATTACATAGCACATGTTTTTTTAGTATGCACCAATGCTTTACCAATATTTGTGCCATAAAAGGTTGAACAAAGAAAAACAAATAATAAAAAAACAACCTGCTGCTTTGCTCCTTTGAAGGCAAACAGTTTTCTGTGATCATGACGAAACATCAAGTTTTTTCTTTAATTATTGTTATTTCAAACTTTGTAAAATAATAATCCCACTTGTTGTAGGAACACAAAAACCATAAGCTTAACAACACAGGTTTTTCAAATCGCTGAATGGAATCCCACTTTTCCAGACGGCACTAGCAGATCCTACGGTTCACCTAATCTGCCTCCATGTGCTTCCTCTCTCTTTCTCGCTCACTCCTTTTCTCTCACTGGACGGGTATTTCTTGGACATCTGTTCTTGGCAAGCAAAGCAACAGCACTAGCACTGCTCCCGCTCCCTCGAGGAAAAGATGGGATGTAGGCATAGTGGTTGGAGGGAGGGAAGAGGGTTGGAGGGGGGGGATGAAGGCAAAACAGTGAATGAGAGTGAAAAGGGTAAAGAAAGAGGAAAAACTCACACTATGCACACAGAGCTGCACAGCAGTGAAAAGCTGAAAGAGAGCAATATGGAAGTGGTGAGGCAGGTCTTGAGGAAGTCTGTTAGTGGTAATTGGGAGAGGGGGATTACCACATGGGACCAGCCCTCTGGGTCTCTCAGCAGCACTGGGCAGGCTGTCAGGGCCAGGAACGGGGGTTACACGGATTGGGATGATTGAGATTTGTGCACTTTTCCAGCAAAGATGTTTCTGGTAGAAAAGCAGAGAGGAAATTAACATTAATGGCATGTGACATTCAACTCCTGATGGTTATGAGTTAGAACACTACAGTCCAAAATCTACTTGGTGTGTGTCTAACTTCAGCTTTATGGAGCGAGACCAACCTCTCAGACATTGTCAGGATTTAGAAAGGTGCTATTTTTTTCATGGTCGGGGTGTCCGAATAAGGATGTATCAATTACATCCTTATTTTCTGTTTGTGTTTCAGCAGAAATGAAAGAAAAAAATCATTTACCTTTTTTTTCACAAAATGCAATCTGAAACTAAGTAAAACAGTCAGCAGTCAAGAATGCTGAGCCACAGACAGTTCAAAGCAACATTTTTAAACAATTACAGATGGCCACAACACAGACTGAGAGCTTGTCGAATCATCTGCACATATAATTGACAGGAAGATCAGCAAAGAGAGTGAGGCAGACTGGGCCAAATCTTGACAGGCTTCAGGTTAAAATGATTAATTACCTCTAAGGCTTCAGTGGGCCTGGCAACTTCCTCTGGTTACTGTGGTGTTGTGGGCTGCAGTGGTCCAGGGTCTAAGGGCTAAGGTGATGCTATCACAGCTCTGTTTTTTACAGTTTCTAATTGAACAAATTCAGCACAGGCTTTAATGGAATGACATATGAAGTTGCAGAACATTTCACATAAGCAAACTTTGTTGATCCTTATGTTCTGCGGTGGCTGTGTTTCAGTGGGGACTGGTCGTGTGTCATTCAGAGGGTTGTGAGTTTGATTCTAGCTTTCCCACTACCTCATGTTGAAGTGTTCTCAGTTTGAAGTTTGCAATAGTTTGCATCGGTTTATGTGACAGAGAAAATGTGACCCATTGAAAAAAAAAAGCAATTGAGTTTTTGAAGTAAATGGGATTTGAGTGCAGTTCCTCTTCTTATTTAGATTCTTCAATTGGAAATGCCTGTTTATGAAAATGTTTAGTGTTCGTCTGCTCAAACACAGAGGAATCTACAGTTTAAACTCTCCTAGGTCAATTTTTTAATAGAGAGATAATTTAATTGAAAACTCTTAAGGTTAAGCATTTAGAGAATATGTATTAATGTGTTATGTATGGAGGAGACTGAAATTATTCATAAGCAATTCTAAGTATTTTGTTGAGACATAATATTTTAATGAAAATTCTTTGTTGTGCATGTTGAAGTTTGACAAATTTATTAATAAGCAACTTAGCACAAACAACATGAATAAATCTAAATCAATATTGCTGTGAATTTTTGACACTATCAAGCTTGACAATACCACCAAAAATGATTCACATTTGTCCTCATAATTTTCCCTTCAGTATCTCCACTCAAGGACGGAAAGAAGTATTTCTATTCTATTCTATTCTGTTCTATTCCACAGTTAAGCTTCTCAGCTTAACTAACAATTTCCAATCTCTGTTTCATCAGACCCCACCAGCTTTGGTTCTAGTCTTCATTATCAATTTGGATGTTTGAAAGCTAAATATTTCCAGTTGGTCTTGGAGTTTAGCGGACCAGCAAAAACAATTTGACCTGCTCAACACACTACTTAAAAAGATGCTACTATCCATCCTACCAAAGAATTGGATGACAATCTGCACATCTGCTGGAAGAAAATTTGTAGCAAAGATTCTCATGCCTTGTGTTAAGCTTGCCTAAGGATGGAGCATGCACAGTTGCCAATCAAGGACCTGGACTTGCAAAGGCACTATGTCGCTTCATCATAAAATGTTTCCATTAGCTCACCAAGCAAGCCAGAGTTCAGGGGCATCAGGTTTCCTTATTTTCAATTCTGTCCTACTTGGTACTGTTGATATTTCTGATAAAATTCCCAAATGAAGTGCAGAAAACTTTTTTGACTCAGCAAATTTTAGCACTGCACCTTCAATTTTAGTCGAATAATTTTATGCTTGGTTCTTCTTCCTCCTTCATTTTGTTACATTACCACAAGCATCTTGCGTTATCTTTCCATACCTTTACAACCCAAAAAGCCCCTCACTCTCTCTTTCCCATATGATGATCCTCACACGGCCTCATACTCCTCCTTCCATTTTTCCTTGGAAGAATTTTAGATTTGTAATTTATTATTTGCAAGAGAAACTGTTATCAGAGTCAGTTTGCTATCGGGGGCCACTTCATTAATCACCTAGCCTTTCCTCTTCATTTGTTCCCAGATAGGCTGTGGTTCACTGGGTTCCAAGCACTGATATAAAATGTGGAAGTAAGAATCACCTCCTACTTTTTATCAAATGCTGAGAAGGCAGTCTGATAGGAAAAAAAAACACAAACTTTAGAGATGTGTGGGGAACCAGTATGTGTATGTGTTTTTGCTGAGAAGGTTCTATTGTAAAATTAGTTGGAGCAATGGCAATACATAATCTAAGTGTTTGTTTTTGTGTGAATGTTAAAATCTAAGAATCTCAAAAAAGACAACCTGAGGGAAACAGTAGACTAACCTCAGCAGATAGAGCTGATCAGGATCCTTTGGCTCCTCTCAGTACTGCAAACTAAACAGATTACTCTTTGGGTTTTTCTACCTTTAATAAGGCACATCACAAAAAAAAGGAATATATTTGATAGAGCTACATTAGGCCACCAAACCTAGACTGTTCTCCAGAAAAAAAACATTATGTTTAGTATATAATAACTACAAATGTCTTTGAAAGCTAAAGTTTAACTTTAAATGTGCAGTTGTAATGTCTAATAAAATTGTTCTTGAAAAACCTCTTTAGACATCATTCATTTGAGTGAGACAGTCCAACAGGAACTGTTTTATGTTTGAGTAAACATCAACTTTTCTCATCTGTTGCAGAATGTAAGATTGGGCACACTTAAAAGAAATGAATATTTATCAAAGTAATTCATGAATTGTTACCCACCTACTCCTTATCTATGCTTACTCTGTTCCTGTTAAGGGTCCAGAGGCAATATGTACAGCAAATTGCTACATATTGTACATGTAGTATTATATCAAATGACTAATGTTGTTTTCACATTTTCCTATGAGACCTAGTCATGTCTTCTCTTTAACAAAAAATTTTTGATGCATGTAAAAAAAGAGTTAAGCTGTGATGACAACTATTAGGAGAACGGTGATAAGTGGAATCGGCAAATGCTTGACAAAAAAAAAGTAAAAAGTGCTCCGAATGGTTTGAATTCCAGTCGTTGCTATTTCCAGGGTGCTTGTTGTAATTTTTGCCAAATCTATTACTGAGTAATCATATTAGTGTGAGAATTGTTTACATTCAAATGCAATGGCCGAGCTTCCCAAAGCCCAAATGATGTCAGGATTAGTGGCAAATATCCCTGACACGATAAACAAGAGAAGTCATCCAAACTTAGTTGGAGATAATGTAGATAATATTATGTAAATAAAATCAAATCAAAATAAATCAAATTATTAAAAAAATATATATATATTATTGTGTTGCTACTATCACAGAAAATTGTTTCGGTAAAAATGCAAACATATTTTAAATCTTGTGATGTATGTTTCAGAAATAAAATATTAAAGTGTGGTATTCCTCATTCTACTGCATCCTCATCATACATTCAGGCTACATAACTATATGAAAAATGTCCGCAGACAGAAAGCAGAATGAGAACGAGTAAAGAGCTGCTTGTTGTTGTGTTGCAAACAAATGAGTATTCAAAAACATGCTTATTTGAAGGTAGTAAACTATTACTTTCAAAGATAAGGTAACGCAGCTTTTATTCCTAGTTGAATTGATTGCTGTGACAGAGTCTTCATAGTTCTGCCTAGAATGTCAGTCAGAATCCTGCTGCCCATGTTCTCACTAAAACCAGGACACTACAGCACATCCACCAGTCCTAAAGTCCTTACACTGTTTCCCTCAGAGGATGTTCTTTAAAGACAGATTGTTTTTTCCACAAACTCTTTGAGCTGTTGGATATGTGTGTGTGCATTTTTTAAGACCTTGGGGCTTCTCAAGAGCCTTTTGTCACTGTCCTCACTAAGCATTGATTGTCTTTGTTGTGGTAATCTGAAATTAATTTGCACTTAAACTCATCTTTCTTCTTGGCTCAATGTTAAAACACTCTCATAATTACATGCCCCCCCACATGAAAACCAAGAACTAAGACACTGATATCATGAGCCAAGCTATTTTAATTCCGCAGGTACTTAAGAGCCTCCTCTCTCCCTTTGTTTCTTCCAATCTCCGCCTTCTCGCCTCTCCTCCTTCGGTCTTCACTTGCAACTTATCTTGCAAGGTAATAAAACAAAAAAATTCCCATGCGTAGGGGCTTAGGCAAAAAGGTATTTGCCTGAGGGGAAACAGTAATAAGCATTGTATTGCTACACATTTTCTCAGTAGGTCAACTTGTGTTCTTGAATCGCGTTAAACACTAGTTAATGCAAGTTGAAGCCTGACAAAGCGATGTCAATGAAAAGCCCCTGATGATGAGTGGAAGAGAACATATTACACAGTGCACACAGTAAACACATCACAAGTATATTGAGTGGCTCGTGCATTTAAAGTATTTCACTTCAAACGTTGGTAAATTTCCCTGTAGGGGCTTAAAACACACAAAGGCACACACAAGCACACATACCGGAGCTGTTAACAAGATTTGTTTTGCATTAGTGCGTTCTGACAGGGAGTATTTGTAATATGAAAGTATTTAGGACTACCTGCTAACATCTGCTATTGATCACAGCTGTGTGTGTCCAACTTTGTTCACAGTGAGAGCTGCTAATAACCTTATCAGCCATCTTTTAGTTTAACTTCAGACTGCTGTTTGTTGTTAAAGATTTTTTTTTAATGAGAGGGGGATGAATTATCTCGCTCGCTGCTGCAGGAGCCATCTTTTTAGTGATTTCATGCAGCGTTGACTGGTACAGACAGGGCCTCAGAGGTCACTGGCCCTGGGCAGAAATTCTTTCTGTGACACCTCATGTGGTACTCGTCGAGATAAGCAAACAGAGAGGCTAGACCCACTGCTGAATGTAATTAGGATGAACAAACATGTCTCTAATAAAAATGTTATTGTCTGTAGTGATGTTTGAGAACGGGATAAAATTGGTTTGGAGCGCTGATATAATTATTTCATGCAAGTCGTTTTCTACCGTTCAACAGCATAAAGGGCTTTTGTGCTCGAAGGGGAATGTGCACCGTTATGTTTTTAAGTACATGAGTTAAAAAAAAAGTAAAGATTCTGAAAAAAGTCAGAAAAATAAATAAATCACAATTAGATATTTAATTGGGGCTGCCCAGTGGCGCAGCTGATAGAGCTGTTGCCTTGCAGCAGGAAGGTTCTGGGTTCGATTCCCGGCCCCGGTCTTCCTCCCATAGTCCAAAAACATGACTGTCAGGTTAATTGGCCTCTCTAAATTGTCCCTAGGTGTGAGTGTGTGTGTGCATGTTTGTGTGTCCTGTGTGTCTCTGTGTTGCCCTGCGACAGACTGGCGACCTGTCCAGGGTGACCCCGCCTCTCACCCGAAACGATAGCTGGAGATAGGCACCAGCAACCCTCCCGACCCCAGTAAGGGACAAGGATGGATGGATGGATATTTTATTGTTTCAGTAGATAAACCATTATAAAGTATACATTTTGAAATGAAAAGTGACATGCTTGCCATGCCCTTTAAGACATGAACAAATAGTCATATACATGTCATATACAGTTTTTTATCTTTGTTTCCTTTTTTTAATCATAAAATGTTAATATTACCAAAAATAAATAAAATAGATGCTAGCATCTATTTCACTTCTCATGTACATAATTTACTGGTTACTATTACTCCTTTTCTGGCCCCATGACAACTGAATGACAGCTATACTGAGCTTTTACATTAATATATAAGGTGCCAATTTGTTAGTTTGGTCTTTAAGACACTGCTCTGAATAACTAACTTCTGCTCATTTACTGGATACATCCACATATAAATCTTCACTTTAAACTGAGTTTAACTGAATTTGATTGTGCTATGGCTACTTTGTCTTTAATGGTCATTGTGTTATGCATTGAGGGATAATTGATTCTGCTGTCTTGTGTTCACTTTTATTTCTTTCAGGCTTTTGTTTTTTTTACATATTTGTTGATTTCTGTCACAGATTGACAATAACTTCTGAGAACTACAAGGCTGAAAACAACTGGAAAAGCCCCACAAAATATGACCCTTAGATTAAAAGGAGGGATCATAACTGTCTTGACAATCAATTGTTTATTTGTTACATCTATGTGAGCTTAGTATGTCTAAGGGAAGTTTGTTTGAGATAGTTTTACCTTTCTATTTGTGGTTCTCCCCTTTCTTGGAAGAATGTTAATTTCAAATAAAATACACTGTTTATTACTTACTAACAAGCTCATTATAACCTGATATGTGTCGTCTCTGACCCACTGCTTCACAGTATTTCACCTGCCATCTCTGCTCTGCCTACTGTACACAATCTAATGAAGTGAAACTGCTGTGCAAGATATGGAAAGCTGTACTAATTGTCTGTCTTCCCATTGACTGAGGGCTAAGTGCATGTAAAGAGTCTCTCCTACAGCGAGAGCCGCAGTCTACTGACAGACATGACCTGCTGCTAAAGCCATAACAGTAATCATAAAGATTAGGTTAGCAGTGGGAAATGGCTGTGGAACACAAGAGTTCACAGTGGGCTAAATGTAGCAACTTGTGAAAGGATGAGGTTTTAGCTATGCAAGCGGCGCATTTATGGGCTTTTATAAAATATCAGATTATTATATGGCAAATGACATATAATTCATAGCTTTTGAATGAGTGCACATTGTAAAATTCATTTAGTGTGTTTTGAAATGTGCTGCATATGTACACAGAAGCATGTGGTTTAAGTATCCATTTATAACTTTAATGAATATTATCCAAAAAATAAAATAAAATAATAATAATGAAATAAACTTTTACCATTTGGTATTTATGCTCTAATATTGTGGAAAAGAAAGAATACAACAAAAAAAGCTTTATTTTGATTATGCAAAAAAATATAAAAATAAAGAAAAGAAAAAAAAAACACGACTGCTTCCAGCTTTGAAATGTGTATACATTTTCAGTGATTTGGCTTGGTTTGCAATGCTTATTTACCCCCCTGTTACAATAAATTGTTCTGATATTTTGTAGTAGATTAATCCTATCTGAAAAATGTGCTTTTGTTTTGTTAACGATGCAGATTTTGTTATTTGTTTCCTCTTTCAACATTAAAGCTATGCATTGTGACAAGATAAAGTTTTTCCCTTATACCAAAGTTCAAGTTGTTATAAACCTTTTAGTTACTAGATTGATTGAAGATGTGGGCAAGTTTAAGTTTTTCTCTCCGGTTCCAGGCCCATTCAGATCAGTTCATATCTGCCTTGAGTTGAATGGATTGTATTCTTGTCTTTCCCATTTTCAAGAATGGCTAAAAGAAACTGAGTAACTAAGTTATGTCCTATTTTAACCCAGGGAAACAGGAAAGTGTGGATATCTTAACTTCCACTCGCACCATTTCTTATCTTGCATGCTGGAAGATGTAAAAGTGTTTGAAATGCGGCTTTAATTGCAAAGAAATGAATCCATGTGGAATGGTCATGTGGAAAATTAAGTGTGTGTTACTAAAATATCCAATATGAATTATTATAGTAAATAGTCATGAATATTCTTCAGGGATTTGTCAAAAAACACAATTTAATAACATGTGATTCCACACAATGATCATTAAAAAGGCTTTTTTTTTTTTTTTTACAAGAGACTACTATTATAAACAATACATTTTCAAGTTTTTTTTTATCTTTATCCAGTACTTTGATGTGCATACATACATAAAAAAATTTGAATCACTGATACAGCTACCTATTGAAGTAATATAATAGGTGTCTTAGAATATAAAATGTTCTCTCTAACTGCTAAAACTGTGGCTGACTGTGCAGAGTAGGAAAAGACAGAAGTGCACTGTTGTTGCAAACTCTTTTCAAAGCACTACACTGAGAAACTTGTCATGCAAATAAGTGTGACAGATCTCTTCATAGAGGGAGAACAACAAAGTAACAAACAACAATGCTTATGAAAAACAAAACTTGTGAAGATGACATTCTGTCACTAATTGAATCTGATGGCAAGACAGAAATAGAGAAATGTTTTCATTTGTTATACAAAAACAACCTTTATTATACATAATTCACTTTACGCACATTTTGTTGTTGCAATTCACACCGTATCACTCTCTGAATTATCATTCTGAATATGCAGAAGCTTTTAATAATTTAACATGTCAGTGTTTATTTTCAACAAGCCGCTGCGTGGATGAATTTGTTTGAGTTTTGTCTCGGTTTTGATTCAGTGCCTTTTCTTCTTCTTGTAGAAAGTATGTCATTTGAAAATAAAAAAAAAATAAAAAAGTTAATCTTTAAATAGATCAACATTTATTTAGAGGGCATATTTGGCTCATAAACATTTCTTTTTGCACATGAAGAATTTTCACCTCTCTCATTAGCTTCTTGAACTCCTTTATCGGTGATGGAATATATGTGTTTGTTTCGCCCAGCTAATATCCCTGTATTGACCCCATATCTATGGGATTTCCTCGTGAGCCTCTTGATTCACGTCTGTTTTATTTACGTCCAGCATGTGGCCGGGAGCTTTTGACTGTTACATATCTGACACAAACCTCAATGAGTCACCAAACAACAGCCGCCCTATTATTCTTCCACTTTACACTGTCTGCTCTCCATGATAACATCTAGCACACATTGCATTTGACTTGTACGTTACTGACACCAACCTCAAAAGGGTGCTTGCTACATTTTACACACTAACATGCGCCACAGTTTCTGGTTTATATCATTCCTTCTTTCTGTCAAATGGAAAAAAGAAAAAGGCAGGCTTGATAGCATCTACCAGCCACAGCTGGGCTCTCTGCATTTGTGTTAGCAGGAGACCACATTTGTTTCCTGAAAGGTCGGAAAGAAAGAGAGCGAGTCACCACAGTGCACGAGTACTTCAGGAGTGTTTGCACCGTGTGCATGTATGCATGTGGGGAATCCTTGACAGTGTGGTGCTACATGGCACTGTTTGGACTTCACCTACTAACCCAAATGGAATTTCCTGAAAGCAGACACAGAAAATAAATAACTAAATCAGCAAGTTTATTCTATGTTCAAGATGTTGTTGAAGTTTGCACTTCTTTCCAAACAGGCCTGCGCTCCAGTAATTGGCCATTATGATGCTTTAACAGGAGAGCTAATAGCATTTGCATTTTTATACACCTGTTTGCTGCAACCGATTGAATTCTGAAATATGCGGCATTGTAATTTTACTTCGATTCTGTAGATCTGATTGCTACCAAAGCGCATAAACCGTGCTACAAAAACCGGCACAGCTTGATATGAGGAATAATTCATCACTTGTTCTTAAAAGAAAAAAACAATAATAGTAACATTTTAATATTTTTTGCTGATGCATTGAGAAGGCCACAGTGCTGTCATCTCAGTGATATGTACAGTCAACAGAGAGGGAAGAAAACCTAAGACTTTGGGTAAACTTGTATTTCCATCTACCTAAAACATTTTATTTGACCTGTTTGATTCCAATGGGATGCTTTATAGATCATCTGAGAGATTTTGATTTTGAAAACATCTCTAGAAATATGAAGCATTACTTTGAATGTCATTTAACATATTTTTTCGTTTGTAACAAATGACTTAAGCAGATCTTGCTTGGAAATGAGCACTTACCAACGGATCTCACCAGTATTAATGAAAGTAATGAATAAATTCAGATGGTTACATTAGTAGGAAATCAATATTTAACATAGAACATGGAAGGCTTCCAGTTCTCGTCAAAGTAAATTGATATTTCTTAACTAAATAAATAAGCTACCTTTTAGCCTATTGAGGAGGTGCATGTTATTTTCGTTTCTATATTTTTAAATCATTTTTGTAACTAATTTCTCATCTGAAACACCAAGATATTTTTTGAAGGGAAATACATTAAACATGACAGTGAAAACATACGTATTTTCAAACTAAATATTAAATCGCTCAAAATTTACAGCATCTGCATAATTTATTATGTTTCTAAATATATGGTTTGCCTTTGGGATCTTTGGCCCCCCACACAGAAACATTGACACCATGACAGATATACTAACTACGCTGCTGACATACTGCTCTTTTACACCTGCCACAGTATTGAAGGCCATGGTACTACAGCGCGCTGAAACAGGCGTGATGTTAGATTGTGAGACTTAGTATGGATTTGCTGTCACTTGGCCATGCGCAGGCTGTGACTGACTGATCGGCTGAAACTCTCCCTGAGAGCTAAGCGCTAAATGCTATCTCGATTGCCGGGGATAGCCTCCCTCTGTCTCTACCGTCTTCTGCTCACACGTGTCTCTGTGAATTACTTCCAATAAAGCTGTTAGCAGTTTGTGTATGCACATAGCAGATTATATTTATAATATGATGGCTTAAACCTGAGAGCAAGCACACACACACACACACAAACAGTCGCATCACACATGGAGCCAGTTAATAGGGAAACTATGACACAGCGTGGTACTTGTGTCAAAGCTGGAGCTGTAGATTTCAGACTGGGGCTGATGCACCGCATAAGTCCAGGCACATGATCGCCTTTGTTTTATTAACTACATTTTATTATCTGCTTATTAGATAAACACCTGGTGTGCATGTCTGCTGTTTTATCACGTGTGTGTTTCTTGCATAATCTGTAAAAAAATAAATAAAATACACATATGTTATTACCCCTTTTCACTAATAACTGAGCTGTTTCTGCAGAACCAGGTGGAATTGAGTGGCTCCTAGAGCGTGCCACTTGTTTGATATCCATCACAGGAAGTGACATCCACATTTGGTTATTGATGGTGCATATGCTAATTCCCCTTTTATCACTTTAATGATGAAGAGGTTGATGCTGCGAGTGAGGGAATGTGGTTGCCATGAAATCTACTCTGTTACTTTTATGAATAGTTTCTTCAAACTATTTTGATTTGACAATCCATCTTTCATGATGGGCCTGAGACAACAGTCTTATCCTCAGAATTACCTTATTTATTGTCTATTTTAAGGTGAGGTTATTTATTCATTCATGTTTTTATTTTGATTTGTTACATACTTGTAAAACAGGAATTCTCTTGATTGAACAACTTACTTTGACTTAGTCAGCAAATAGTTTCTTTACACATAGCAATGAAGATAACAGATAGTTTACTAATAACTGTAAATCTATTGAGCCAATTCTGATGCATACAGCGAATCAGTGTGAAATATGATCTGAAATGCTTTAACGTAGGACCTTTAGAAATTATTTGTTGTTTCCACTTCTAATTCTCAGAGACACATTTTACATTTTACAAAATTAATTCACCTCAAAAGTTGCTTGAGGTTAGTTCACTTAGTTCAATAGGGAGATGACTCAAATCTTTTGGACATTTTTTCTGCTTTTAATAAACAACTGTGAGTGATATTATGATCGTAATTTGTATAACTCACATACTAGTAATTTTGTTCAATATTTTGTTTTTTTGTGATTTTATTTATTTATTTTTTTACCATCAAATAATTTGCTCTTGGACACTTTCTTCTCTTCTTATGCAGTGTTTTGAAGTGGGTTTTTAGAAAGGTGCTTGGATATACAAATGACATTTCATCCAAAATGCATTCAGCACCCGACATGTCACAGAATGATGAAATGAGCATCTCACTCTGCCGAAGCTTGTATTTCTACTTAATCTGTTTCAAAATGTACACAAATACATTCTGCTATATTTTATAAACTAGCTGTTTTGCTTTGAATAGTGTGATTGTTATTGACCTCTGCTACAGGAACAGGCTAAAAGAGGAAAGGTCAGAGTTAAGTTGCAGTTCAGTCCAGACGTAGATCAAAGTTCAGGCTTCAAGAATCACTTGCACAACGTAATGCATAAACAAAGTACACTTTTACATTTCTAAGTGTGAAAGCAGACATGAAGCTATGTAATGTTGTAGCCTTTCTCACATGGACAGAAATTAGAAGACCTCTCTAAACAGTAAGGCAGCTTGCTTGCTACTGTGTTCTCATTTGCCCAATTAGGCTAAAAGTACGGTGCTCTCCCTAGGTGTTAACATGCTAAATGGGAAATTAGACCATAAAGATAAGGTTGCGTCAGAGGATGTTTAGGGTCTTGGAGTAGTGCTTTCAACACCACTGTGCAACACCGCCTGAACAGAATTAATGAACCCTCTGTGGCCGGCTCCTGATGCATTTTTAAACAGCTTCTTTTCATTTCTGCAATGACATTTTGATTGCATTTGTTTCAGCAATAACTATGTGAGAGAGAGCGAGGGTGACAGACACAATGATGGGAAAACAGAGAGGGAGAGATCGCATCCCCTAAAAGCAAATACATCAGTGTCATGGCAAAGCTACTCTGACGTAATTTGTAAAGACAGACATCACAGTCAATAGGAGGCCAGAAATAATAGTTTTGCAGTAAAACTGACAGCAGCTAGTTCAATACTGTGAACAATTGTCTTGAATTATGAGATGTACACCAGTTATAGCTTGTACACTCAATTGCAATAAAAGTTTATGTATTTTATTAATGAATAAAAATGCATCAATTTAACACTAATCAAAAGTAACTAAAATTAAAAATAATAGCTATAATGTATATGTAATATCATTTGAATTGCTATAATAAAATTACAGCAATATCAAGTCCGAACATTTGACTTTTGACTTTACACAGATAAAACCATCCAGTGTTAAAGACTTTTGACATAATACGAATCTAATACAGGCATACATACAGAGAAAAATAAATCACACATACTTTGGAAAGCAGTATACATGGTTTTCATGTTAAATATAAAGGTAGTCAAAATAGGGGTAAGTATCCAATCACTCTAGATGGTGTTAGTTGCATTTAATAAAAAGCAGATCAACACAATACAACAAAGACAAAAAAATATGCTGAAAATATCTGGATTGGATCAATTTATCCCTTAACCCTCCTAAAGGTTTAACAGATGGGGTCATTTGGACCCCACGTGTTTTTTTTTTATATGCGCGGGGGGGCATGGTTGCACTGACCCCGTGTGCGCTTTTACAAATTTTTTGTGGTTTTAGAAACTGACAGCCTGATGGGACAACCCGCTTCATTTGTCCGACCGCAGCATTTGCCATGCTCCTTCTGACTGTAGGAGGTTTAAATCATTTTTAATTTACAGAGGTTAAAATTTCCCTATATGAAAATTGTATAATCTTCCGACCTTACACCAACTTACATTGGAGTCTAAAAAAAATGTTGCACACAACTGAACAATGTCAAACTCTCACTGAAGAAAATAAAAAAATGCAATTGTGTAAAAAAAAGTGAATTTGGCATTTTGTAAATTATCTCTAAGCATCTGTGGAAGGAAAAATGAGGAATTACTTTGGATACTGGGAGAAAAGAGAAGAAACACCATGTATGGTTGATATCCTGGTGCTCAGAAGACAACACTCAAACAAAACAATTGGATATATTCAGCTTTTTTCAGTTCTAAGCTATTCAAGAACTTATATACAGTAGATACAAAAGACACAGTCTTCCATTTCTAACCACTGTGTTGCCCTGATATTTTAAAAGGATAATAAGCACCACAGTCCTTGGTTACAGATTGTTTTTAATTTTTTTTTAATTGCATCATCCCAGCTCTCGTCAGGGTTGGCGACCCTAAGTGGCGTCTGAGGTCAGTCTGCAGAAGCAGCCTTTGAAGCCCAGGCATTTACCTCTCTTCCTTTCCCTATCACTCTGTGGGGCCTTGAATTGCAAATTGTTTTAAAATACGCATAATGAGCCTGGTGGCAAAACGTAGAGGCTCTTTGTATTTCCCTCACTCAGCCTTTAGCACAACTAAATGAGTTAAGATGGGTCTATTGAATTACAAATGATTATTTTACTTACTCCTACCCAGCACATGCATAATGAGAGAGAACAGAAGACTGAAGAGAGGTTCCAGTGATTGTGACAGTGGGCATTGGGAAACATAGGCATGATCCTCTGCACACGAGCTATTTTGATGATACTACCTGAAGTTTATGTTGGGAAAACAGTCAAAGCGTGTAATCTTATGGAGAAGGAAAGTTTTCATATTAGAAGACAGTTTGTTTAGATAGATATCCCTTTGATTGTTATCGCCCACGCATACAAATTCTGTCTTTGTTCTTAAATTACTTATTCTGCTTGTCTCAAGCACTGTGACACATCGTGTAACATTCTTCTTGTAGGAAATCATATAATGACTAAAACAACCTTTTAACGAAGTGGCTTAAAGCTTTTCAAAAACAAGAGACATGTAAAATCCATATAAAGCATGGCTTACATTCTGTATTTTTATGCAGGCTGGTGATGTTGTCTTTCTCATTCAGCACAGTTCAATACCTTAATAGCAACCAGAAATACAAATTTCCAAACTTCTGTTTAAATTTTCCTTTAGTTTTTGCTTATTTTGAAAAACTAGGAAAAAATTTAAAAACTGTGACTGAAATGATATGAATACACAAAAAAATACAAGATTAGACATAAATTAAAAGGTTTATTTTAAGTAGGGGGGTTGATGAAACCACCACTGACAATATCAACTCAGAGGTACAGAAATCATTTCACCGACTTCGGTCAGTAATTTTTTTTTGTTGACTTGTGCGCAACAAGGCAAGATAAGACTTCACTGAAGAGCAGCAGCTCAGTAACTGATGAATAAATGAATCTAACCTCATCCTGATGTGTGTGAGCTTTACTTTCAGGAACGTCATGTAGCGTGGGAACTTTGCTAACAACGAAGCTGAGATGGGATTCAAGCAGCTGCCTGTTGAATGATTCACAAAAAGTGGCTCAAAGGAGCTCTTGTTCATATGTTTGAAATTGTTTCGTTTGCTTCATTCTTGTTAAAAAAAGAAAGCAAATCCCTATTTTAGACCAATTTTATTAAATTTGAGATGCATTTCAATGTTTGCATAGTTCTTCTTCCTTTTTTTTTATATTTAATTCAAATAAATTCATTCAAAATGTGTGTGTCATTGGAGTCAATCTTCACAGAAATGTGGATTAAAGTTTAATTAGATTTTGGCTAAGCAGATTAAGCAAACATAATGACCTGCTTAGAGTTTTTGTAATCTTCAGAAACATGGTGGTTTGCCCTGGGTACAGTATTTTAAAATATGACCACATTATCAGGGTATTTGAAAAGAGCTGCACCACTACGCACTTTGGAAATCCAGTAACAGATGCATTGACTTCCGAGCTGAACATTTCTTCCCACCCATGGAGATCATTCAGGTAATCACCCATTTACTATGTTTGCAGAATTATTAATAAAGCCACTAAAGATTCGAGGTCAAGGGTCAAACCTCTCTCGCCACAAGCCTGTTGTAGCGTCCCCAGTTTTGTCGGGCTAAAGTAATAACGCCCCGTCGTTATCAATACCTGACTCGACACTCTCTTTGACAGATACACAGTAGACAAGTTGGCTGCACACAATTCTGAGAAGCGATTAAGCCAGTCTTTGGGAGAGTCACAGTGACATCATTGGCGGTTCAAAAGCCTTCTCTAAACCAAAAAGAGCATTAGAATGCATTTCATGCTTGGCTCACTGAAAAGTGCAGAGCTGAAATTTACACCTTATTTGATGTCCGTCTCCCTGCTGTTAATTGGTAAAAGGATCCCTGACCCTTTTGATCTCCTCCACAATCCCCTAAATGCCCAAGTCTGCTAAACTGTTCAGCAGGAGATATACCCTGCAGTTGCCCTGCAATGTAAAGACTCTCTCTCACTCCTTCACTGTCCCCTTTGCTTTTTTTTCCCAAACTCTATCCTTTTCAGTTTTCTTGCCTTTGGTTTACATCCAGGCTGAGGAGAAATAAGAGATGACAGTTGTTACAGATATGCTGGTTTAATTACTTGTCAGCTTATAGCCCATATCTCTGCTGCCCAACGCTGAAGCTTAACTTTTTTTCTAGTAGCTTAAAGCATGACCAGCCTGCAGTGCTTTAGTATTTAACCATAAAACCCAGGAAATCTGAAAGATAAAAAAGCACGAACAGCTTTTCTAATTTTATGGGGGAAGAGTGGGCAGTTTTCTGTCACTGTTGGAACTGGCTTTCTCTCTGTTCCCCTCTGTGCAGCGGTGACAGAAGAAGAGGGGGGAAAAGAAAGAATCTTGTAGAGAATGAAATTACATCACATGAAGGAGAGCAGTGGGATAAGCAGAATGTTACTTGCAGCTTGTGTGCCAACGTGGAGAATTTTAAGTCTGTTTGCAAATTGATAGATGTGCTCAAGAATGATTTTCTTTTTTTTTATCTTAGTTTTTTGAGGAGGGTCTGCTCAAACTTTCAAATCCAATAAAAAGCATTCGGGAAGCTCTGCTTATTTTGCAAGGTTTTGGCTGTTTGGCTTTGGCTATTGTAAAAACACAATGAATTTATGGTGGCTGCAGGTGTACACAGGACGGCTTAAAAAAATGCAACACCTCATGGAATCCTATATGTGAAGAACCTTTGAATCGCAGATTATTTGAGTCATGCCAATTACATGTCAGTTCTCATCTTATTTTGAAACCTGAAGTCCTAAAAAACCTTTAGATATGAAACAAACAAATCACAATCACCCTTCCCATTGTTTTTCAAAGAAGACAGGTAATTATAAGCATACTTTCCTGAAATAAAATAACATTTTGATAAAAACCTGGAACATCGCATATGCACTTAATTTTAAGGATGCATATAATCATTATAAAATATTACAAAACATATTATGCTTTCATAACAAAAGTGAATGTTTTTGTGGGAATATGCTAAATTGGATGCATGGAAGTAACAGCTGAAAAAAGGAGACTTTTTTCTTGTCCACTACAAAAACAATCTCAGAAATGTTTTTTTGTTTTGTTTTGTTTTTTTTCCCAAGGTTCAAAGGCACAACTTAAAATTAAGAATTGGAGCACAATACAATTCATCACGGAATATGTGTTCAATAAAATCTTCTGAATGGAAAGAAACATCTATACAACTTGTCCACAGATTGTCCACAACTTGCAAAGCAGTGTTGATGTCTTGGACCTGGTTAAAGAGGGACAATTAGATGGATGCCATCACATACACGAGACTTTGACTTTTCCCTCAAAATGATTTTTGAGAGGTTAAAAGGAATGAAGTAATAAAATCAAAATTAATGTAATTTTATTTGTGTTTTATTACTCTAGTGAACTAGTGAACAACAGAGAAACAAACAAAACAAAGTACATGATTCATAGAGTCTGAACTGGAATGTTTAGTTGTAATTTAAATCAAGACTAGTTTAATATCAACACAGAAGATTAGTGAATCAAATACTGAAAATTTAAGACTAAATTCTGTCAGTGATCATATTTTATAAAGAATGGAATTGAAAATAGCACAAAGAGAGATGCTAAATGGGCCATATATTAAATAAAAACTCATATGTATGTGGTGATTCTCATTTCACAAAACCTCGTCACACCTTGATCCAACAAACACTCCTGTCAGACTGTATGTATTACACTGTCACATAAAACTGTACTGTCGTATTGCTCTCATGTCTCAGTGCACCGTCTTCATGCTGTAGCAGCTACAGTGTTAGCCCACAAATCGTGTTGATGATCACCCTGCAGTGCGGAGCGGTGCGTTTCCATACAAAGTAATGGCAGTATTTTATAATCATCATTTCAATAGCTTTTAGAATGGACCATAAAGTAAAACCGTTAGCAATTCTCTTCCGGATCCTCCACCCAATGATGAACAGCCGAGATCCTGTGGCCGCTGACTCTATTTACAACCTCACATAATTCCATTGTGACAGAACTATCATAGTAAATACACTTAGCCTACTGATGCATACCCCAATAGTAAATGAAAGCAAGATGAGATAGAGGTCACATGACTGCAGCAACACCTTTTAAAAGGCTTAATGTGTCTTTGCTGATGTCCAAAGCATGTAGGTTATTACCATAATCGTATGAAAACTAATTAATGGATAATTTGAATTATAAGATGCCTCACTCTCACAGTCTGTGCCTTTGACCTTCACAAATGCGATCATTTCTCATGCACGGCCCCGTTTTAAACCAGTGAAGTCCGTCATCGGTATCTTGTATAGTTAAATGTGTTTTATCTGAATTATTCATAAAATTGAAATGTGAAATCTCCAAAAAGCTGTTGCTTTATTTTCATGTTAGAAATAAATCAAGAAATAACCTTAAATTGAGCTGCTATTTGCTAGTATTATTTGGATGAAATTATTATACAGTCTGCCATAAAGGAACAGCTGGAGTAGCTAATCTAAACATTTTCTAAAACCATTGTGTTGCAGTTTTATTGATATCGCCATTACCAACAAAAACAAAACTTATCAAATCAAACCTGGATTGGACATTTCAATGGTATTTTCTTTTTCTTTTAGAAAGTGAGTAAATGTGTAGAGTAACGCTCAAAGCAAAGATATCCCATTTAGACATCGTTCAAACAGTTATTAACAGTATTGATTTATGTTTGAGTGATTGGAAGCCAGAGGAGGGAGATGAAGTCAACCGTCATGACCTCTCGCCTGGGGACGGAAACTGCCTGACACAGATCACACCTGTCTCACATGTGAAACTGCTCCTGCAGGTGACATCTTAGATCATGGGATATGGAATACAGAGTGATAACGCTCACCGTATGATATGGAGCCAGTATTTACACTGTCTTCTCTTAAAGACGTGGTGCTCTTTCTAAAAAATATGCCTATCATCTGTGAATCGATAAACATGTTGAAGGATAAGGAATCCTATCTTGGATTTTTTACAGGAAATGTGAATCTGCCTAAGTGGTGATGATTGTTTTCTGTGTTGTGTGTGGGTGTCAGTGGTGTAAACACTGGCTTGCTAAAGGATCCATTTTTCTTTCACAGTGGGATCACAAATGTTGATGTATCCCTTACTTTCTCTAGCACAAACTTGCACATATTTGTGATGACAAACGGAAAGACTTTCATGGATTTCTAAATGTTTTAAAAGTGAACATCTGCATGTAGTTGCAGAATTACATATGGCTGCAGTGGCAACTGAATATGTTTCGGGGTGAGTCCTTATCAGCTCTGCACATCCAGAGACTGAAATTGTGAAATTAATTTCAAATAGCTCAAGCTCATTGACACTGGTCGGAAAGTTTCTCTCAATAATTTACGTATAAATTGTCTGTGGGTCATTCACTCATGATTCATACAGACATTTCTGTATGTTTCATTTTACTGCCACAACAGCAACAGTTTTTCTTCCAGCATAGCCCTCCATTTAGTCCCATCAATCTCCACATTAAATCTGACTAGCTTTCCTGATCCCAGTGACAAAAAGCATTATGGTTTGCCATAGGGATGGTGTGTTCAGGTTTATGGGGTGCGCTCCATAGTTTTGGTCTTCATGGTTTGTTTACCACTGTTCTCTAGAAAACCTCCAAGGCCTTTACAGAACAATTGTATCACACAGAATTTCAGTAAATTACATTTTGGGCGTAAATCTCTCAAGTGTTGATCTATTTAAAAAGGCAGCTGAATAAATGATTATTCAAATGTTGCATTTTGTTCATGTACTTTTAAAGTTAGATTTTGTGTGTTTTTAATTTTTCATGTTATTTTATTGTTCTGTTGTTTTCTTAGTGATGTTTTATTTTTTAACACTGTGTTTGTGAACCAATATCAGATTTATTTATTTTTCTCTGAAAAGTGCTATATTAATGACACTTACTTACTTGTTCTTGTTTCTGCAACATGGTACAATTCATTATCTTTCTTGGCACTTTCTCCATCATCTCTTTATATTCTGGTAATTCACTGGAGGAGCTTAGCGTCCCAAATCTGTTCTTAATTATTCCTTTAACATTCCTCAGAACCTCCCCCAGATTTGAAGTCCTAGCTACCCAAAATATGTGCTGCCAACTAAAGCCCCACCCTTCCCCAATAGTTATCTTTCCTCTGTCCTTCTGAAAGAAGAAAAGATGACTTCTTTCAGAAGCGGAACTAAGCTTCTGTTAGAGATCATAAAACTTTAGTGCTGCGTGTCGTTAGGTGATTACGGGCTTCTGCAGTAATTGTACTAAATATGTTATCATGCAAGTAAATAAACAGAGCTCCAGTTTCGAAAAAGAAGATTTAAAGCTTCACTCCAGTGTTGCCATCAGCAAGTAACTCAACAAAAGCAGAGGTAAAAGAGTTCAAGGTTAAGCACAAAAAAAGGTTTGTCAGAGATTGTGTTTAGAAATCTGTTTAATTAAATTCATGCTTTTAACTCTTTACTTTTTTTTTTCACTGAACTCAATTTGCTGCAGCATTGACATGAACTTTAGTCACATTCCTTTGAATTTCTGTTAGAATTTCAGGAAGCACTGTATGGCTTCCACAAGCTATTGAACTCTTTCATAATAATGATTTGGAAAAAAAAAAAGATCTTTTGAAAAATTAAACCCAGGCAAGAAATGATCTGCGGTCAAAAGGTTAGGCTTTTGATCCACACAGAGAGATGGTTTGAGGAGAGAAAAAAATAAATATTGCTAAATGAATACATGTTTGCATTCAGCCTTACCTTTTTGCTGAGCACACACCCTTTGAAGTCCTGTTTGTTCGGAAACACTCCCATCTCATTGAGTCCAGGAAATTCCCCTCCGTACCATTGACCAGATTAGAGGTAGTAATCCAAACTAACCCCAGAAATTCAAAGAACAGACTAAGAACTAATATTTGAGCTCATGTCTCACAAGTGAGCCTATTGTTAGTTTGTGACTCATAAAACACTGGCTGTCATCTTAGATCTGGGTTTGATAGATTGAGCGATTTAAGTATAACTGCTGATCTTTTACAAACAGTGCAAACACTCCTCGACAGAATTCTCATGTAAATGCCGACATGGCTGTGGCTCTATGTCCTGGTTAACTGAGATGCCTGAAGAATGGCTTGGTGTTTCTGCATTTATCTCTAAAATAACAATGAACATGTATAATCAGCATATGGTGACATTGATCATTCTCTAGATGCGTGTCTGAAAAATGGCTGGCCCAAGTTTCACATGGGGACACAGCGCTTTGCAAAAATACTCATCAGCCTTGACATTTCACTTGGTCATGTTATAACCACTAACTGCAATATGTCTCGTTACACAAGAGCATAGTGCATAATTGTTGTAAAGTAAAAAAAAAAGAATATGGTCCAGATTTAAAAAAATACAGCTTTTTCTGAAGTTCTCAAAAGAAAGCAACATCAAAAAGATGTGAAAAAGTTCATAGCATGGTTAGGTTGTTACCAAACCTTGATAATGTTACTACCCTAGTTAAATATAAAGCTGAAGTATTTTGACTGAAAGTTCAAGCATTTTGTTTGTAGAGTTTGTTGTTTGAAAATGCCAGTGCATGAATTCAGTTCAAAAGAGAAACTGCTGTGGACGGCGGACTTACTTGAACCAGTGGCAGATTCATCTTGCAATAAAAAATGCGAACCAAAGTTCAATACACTGGTTTCCACTGATGCAATGGCTCAAAGTTAGAATAGAGTGAAGAATTCCATCTGTCCATCCATCCATTTTTTTATTCAAAAGAATAACAAAGAATTCAGTTTCCAGATGTCTCAAGCTGCCCATATCCCCAGGGGTCTTGATTGTGCAATGTAGAAATGCAGGTGTTCTGAATACACCACACTTTTCAGGTGTTTATTTGTAGGATACATAAAACCACATGTTCTCTTCTCTTTACAATTATGATCTGCTTTGTGTTGGTCTATCACAAATATTCCTGATAAAATATAAGGAGGTTTGTGAAATGATCATCTATGAAAACAAAAAAAGTCCAGACAGTACTTTTCCAAGGCACTGTAGGAAAGAAGATAGGTAAGTCCCAGTATAATGGAGCTCACAGTAGATGAATCCAGATCCTTTCTCAGCCCACTGCTGTCAGTCGAGGCCATGATGGATAAAGCACCTTGGTGGGCCTTCCTGTTTATTTAGACCTCTTGTTTCTGACACAGATCCCACAGAAAAAAACAGAGCTGAAGTGTTCCAGCATTAAAAGACAACCTTACCAGACAACAATCTGCCACTTGGGGCTTTCGCCCTCCCTTCCCTTCCTAATCCAACAGAAAAGCCTGATTGTTCTCCATTGTGGAACTTGGTACTGAGACTGTTCAGGACTAGCAGCGAGGAGCAGCCGACTGTGGCAGGCTTTCCAGTACATTAGGAGTATATGAAAGAGCGACTGACCGGGCTCAGATTGATACGGCTGTGTCTGCACAGGACAACATATGGGAAAGCAGTAATCCACTTTCTGTGCTGGAACTGGGGGTATTTGTCTTGGGGATTTGAGTATATGAGAGACAAATATGAATGGCTGTGAAGTCCTGGAAATGTTGCTGACAGCTGCTAGCACTTTGTTGATGTTTTCATGGACATCATAACCTCTTTTAAAATCTTTGCTGGCAAAAGCAAAATGTTCTGCTGCCTTTAATTTGAATGTGGCATATATGTAAAACATAGCTTGTGTCCTGTATTGCTCCTCTTCTCAAATGCATCTTCCAGTGTTTTTCCCACACCGTTTCAGGCTCTTCCTGTTGTGACTCTTTCCAAGCATATGTTTGATCTGAATGGCTTTATTCTCTTCTAAAATCTAGCATCAAGCACAAAAATAAATATACGTATTCAAGATCAGCACCATGTTCAAAGCAACTTAACATGAGATGTCGTGCTTTAAGAGATCTTGTTGGTGTTTGTTCTGTTTTCACTCCAAAATCACAGCAAGATGGAAAGACAGACAATTCTCTCAGCACAGAAATAAATAAATGAATGGGATGTGACACAACACTGAGTGTTGAAAATGCTTCAAAGATGTTTCTCCATTGAAAAAGGTTTTGTTGACAAGCTCAATTCGCTTGCAGAATAAATGATCGGGAATGGAGCCTGGCAAAAAATATGATTAACCAAATATGATCATGAATATTCAAACAGGCAGATTTGACTCAAAATCTGCTTTCATGGTGAAGAATGCATCCATTTCTCTTCCATTTATTAATTTCAAATCCTATTTGCGGTAAGTGAATGGAGGTGCGCTTCATTTTGTATTTTGTCAAATGTGATCAAATTAAACTGGAAGCAGATCGAATTACGTGCATTTATGGGATGCTTTCTTTTTTTTCTTTTTTTTTTTTTTTTCCAAAAGTGGTGTCCTGGTTTTAAATCCCTAAGTCTCAAGTGGGCACATCACAAAACCAACACAGTTTGGCAGCAATGCTGGCAGTCTTTGCTTGTATGAGGCCCAGAATTTAATGAGCATGAATAATGAATACTACTCAACATGCTGGTGACTGAGTAGGCTGCCAGTTATTAGGTCAATGAAGGCCTTGTTTAGCAGGACACACTTACTGTCTCACTGAATGACAGACTCCCACGATCCATGGAGACTAAATACTGGAAAATAACATGTCTAATGTGGAAAATCAGCAAATGTTGATGGAAGCACCATTTTCAATTTGAGCTTAAAACATTTTCCTTCATGGTTGTTCAGATGCTACTCTCTCTTTGATCAGTGTAGTAAACCTAAGCATTTGAATTGTTTTATCTGCATACAGGTACAAGAATAGATAAATAATAAACAACTGCGGAGCTAGCAATGTAGTTGCCTGTCTATCCATCCATCTATCTATCTGCTTAGGCTTACCTGGGATTGGGTGGCTGGGGTAACAGGTTCTTATGTCCATCTCCCTACTGTGATCTTTCAACTCATTCTAAGATATTCCATAATGTTCGTAGACAAGTAAGTAGATCTGGTCCATCCTTAAACGTTTTGTGTCTGCCACAAATTAACGTTTCTATTATGAGCTTCATCCACACGACAAACCTACAGTACGTACCCTACCTCTGAGGCCAACTCCACCAAAATATGCATCAAAAGGTCAATCTAGCACTTGTTACTTTGGTTAACCGCAGTTGCGTCCAAATTTAGATGGACTGGTAAACTGAGAGATTCACTTCTAGGCTCAGCTAGAAGCTTTTTCATTTCCTTGAGAGACTGATGCATTTCTGGTTGTACTTTGGATGAGGTCACAATCCATCTATCCATCTCCTGATTTATCCTATCATTGCTCATCAACCACACACCAAGACACTGGGACTCCTCTGCTAGAGACAGAGGCAGATCAAGTTTTTCCTGCTTGAATACTGTGGCCTCAGACTGAGCTACAGGAGCTAGGTCTGAATATCCCACCAGAACCACCACATGTGCAAAAAGCGAAGACGAAACACTGAAATTCTCAATGAAATAGTCTTCCTGATCATGACTACATTTTGGGATCCTCTTCAGCTCTAGCTTTGGGTATACCAGTGGTTGATAGCTTCTCAAACGCGTCCAGGTACATCACACTTCTGCAGGGCTCAGATGCAATGTCTACAAGCTCAGGGAAGGTCGGGCTAAAACTTCTTAGGCATCACATTTTTTCAATTTTTTGAAGAAAGTGTAAGTTGCACCTCTTTAGTCACATTATCACATGATATATTTTTTAGCATAGTCAAATACCCATGTGCTATTTTAATGACAATTATACCATCCGAGTTGTAAAATGCACACTGTGCGAAAAAAATCCTAACAAATTCCAATACAGGGAGTTCCTTTTTTACCCCTCCGGCTAAAGTGCAAAAGCATTAGATTCTATGCTACTTGCTGAGGATATGAAGGATAAAATGGGTGAGCAATAGCAACAGCAGAGAGGGAGAGTATCCAGCAAGAGTCACAGCATGCAGATCAAAAGATCTAAATCAGTCAATCAAAACAGCTGTCATATCAACCAGCATAGCATTGAACAATCTGATGATTAATTATTGACTATATCCGTCTTTGTTGCTTTTTCACACCTTCTCTCTGTCTGTCTGTCTGTCTGTCTCGGTGGCTCTCTCTCCTCCCCCACCTCTTTCTCCCTCACTAAGATTAGACACAGACTCCAACATGAAAGCTGCCGACCTGTGTTTGGGTCTGTCACAGGTGATTTTGCTGCCGGTGCCACGGCTCCTCCTTTCAACAGGATATTCTCTCTCTCTCTCTGGTGTCTTCGTGTTCCTCCGCACCCCCGATTCACTGTTGCTATGGCACCTGCCAGGTCGCCACAGGGACCTTAGTATCTCCACTCATCCTCTGGTTCAACCGGAGTGTCGATTCGATCCAACCCGACTTCGTGTCAGAGAAAACCGGGAGTAAGACCCCTCGCTGTTAAACACTCCAGAAGTTAACTGGGGTCTCTCTTTCTCTCCTTTCTACTTCTCTCTTTCACTGAACTGAAAGACACTTTCGTTTTTGACTGTGGAAGTCAAAAGAGATTTTTTTTTTACTTCTACCACCAATATATTGTAGGAATAATATATTGGTTTGTGTTATTTTTTCTTCTCTTATCTATTTTACACTCACAAACTGTTATTTAATAACCCGACATGTTCAAGAGTTTTGAGTTGCGATTTGGGTCATCAATGATAATCAGTTGCCAAAGCTGAATTTTACCATTTTCAAATAACTCTTAAGTAATGTCCTGAAAATTATCTTCCTGTACCAAACACATTGAATATGAATAATCTCCAAGTGCCAGAGCCAGCAGAATTAAGTTGGTGCAGAAATAACGAAATATCTACAAGTCTTCGGTGAAGGACTTGAAAATACCTTTCAATTTCTATGTGCACAAGCTGCTTGTACTTGTGGACAACCACCCAACAGCATTCGTCCCATTTTTCTGAGTTTTCTATTTTCTCTGCTGGCATGCAGAGGAAGTGCAGGCATAGAAATTCAGGCTCCACTCAGACGAGTGAAGAAACACCTAGTGAATTGTAGAGATACAAGAAAACGACTTCACTGTATTTCCTCTATGAATAATCATCATATTTTTCTGCAAACACCCAATGCAAATGTTATGACCCTTTTGAGATATCATAGAAGACCATTTTGATCCAGCTCCCTTGGACGTGTTGTTGGCTTTCGCTTCTAGGACAAACTAACTGGAACTGAAACCAGTGACGATGTCAGGAGAATTATTGGCAATTTATTAACTGCTTACAAGCTTATAACTAAACTGCAATCAAAATTTTTGAAATGCTTATTTAGGGTTCAGTCTTAAAAAGTAAAACAATGCTTCTTCTTTAGACACGTCTAATGGTATCAATGTATACGTACTACTGCTGAAAGCTAATTAAAAAAATATTCAATAAAGACACTTATGGATCAACAGTTTGCAGTAATATAGTATAACCCCGTGGCTTTAACAACTCCGTCAGATTGTACTGATGGGCTTGGTGAATGCAATAATAAATTTTGTTACTGTAAATGTTTTTGCTTCTCAGTTTCTTAGTGACTTTAATTTGAACTCTGAGTTGATTCTATTTATTATCTTTCCCCCTTGGGGTACATATGAACATAAAATCAATTTTCATAAGCATTTGGTTCAGAACGGGATGCATTTGCTTTGAGTAAATGCACGATTATTATTCTTTTCTTATTGAGAAACTGGAAATCAATTTCACTGCTTAATACTTAAGTGCTTTTGAATCCTTGTAAATATGTAATGTTGCTGCCTATTTGGGTTTTATTAGTTGTAAAAATGTCCTTTCTGAACTGGTGTTGTTTATTATTCTAACAGCCTCCGGAACTCAGTAATTTTGCCCCTTTCATCCTGGATAACAAATTAATGGGAAAACTTTTTTTAGATGCACATACATGTGCCAAAATCCAGTTTTAAAATTACAAGTCCACCTGTATTTTCATTGGCAGGGGTGTTTTTCTTATTTCAGCAGAGAGTTGTAAATTATAGAAGAGCTTTTATAAAACTTGAATTTGCTTTATTAAAATTGGCCTGTTCAGGTATTATTCTATTTTACTTTACTTTTTGAAACCATGTCACGTCATTCACAATCAGATGACATCTTGTCACATCCCAAGTACTGAGGGCCCCAATGGATTCACATTCCATTCAGGTATCAGCCCTTTTCCTGTCTTAGGCCATATGTTTCTGCTATTTCTGCCAGTAAAATCACATTTACAACAACCACCGATGGTTGTTTACAGAAGTTAAAGCTCCTTTGATACATCCCTACTTATGTTTGCATGCTTTTCGGCCCCATAGATAATACATGAGTTTGCTTGCTGTTTTTTTTCTCTCCCTAACGAAGGGGAGATGCTGCCATATGCATGAAAGAATAAACGAAGACCCAAACTGACAGCACCATCTGCCTAACACAGTTGACGTCAGAAGAATGGCCCCCACTCAACATTTTGCCCGACTCTCAGGAGGATGCCACATTGTCATCAGTGCTAATACTAAATATTAATAATATGTTGACCCCAAAGTGTTTGGAAATCACTGATGCAGACACATATTGCCCTTCTGAATGGCATATGCAGATGTCAGGTGAACACCACTGGACTGCACTGCTCAGTGTGTGCACACGTGAGTTGTGGTGTTTTCCAGCAGCTCGGAGACCAGACAACTTCCACTTGGGCTGTCATGAATAATACATTATTCCAGATATCCTCGTAGCTCCTCCCTCTCTGTCTCTTTTAGATCCACACTTCCACACCTCACCATCGGACTCTGAACTTAGAAGGCTGCAGTAAACCAAGAATCGCTGTCAGTAGAAATACATTTAACTGCGTTCAACACAAATAAGCTGGCCAAAGTGAAAATGCTGCAGTAGTAAAGCGCTTAGACATTTTAATAAACAACATCTGATATATTCCTTACCCAAAAAGTTTGTTTTCTTTAGAGAAAGCATAAAGCAATGAGTCCATGTTTAACTGCAAACATGTATTTTTATTTAAATATATGTCTTCAATGTAATTTTAAGGCACATGTCTTTTTGTTAATAAAGTTCACTCCTGCGGTTTCTGTAAGCAGCTTGCTGTTAAAATGCCCCGGCTCTTCAACACGTGGAGATTAGGAATAGGATATCCGCAACTATTCCTGATGGATTTCTCAGACCCAAAGTACAGTAACTCTCCAGACACTGGATGCGTTTCACCTTGGCATCTGCTCTGATCGCCTCTGTTTGCCTCCCATACATCTTTATTAGTTGGTAACTGATGGGAACACTGCGGGATGTCACTTGATGAGAGGCACCGTGTCAGTGAGACTGATATAATCCCAGCATTTGCTTGGCTTCAGTGCCAGCCGACCCAGTCCAACCCACTGCACTGCTCTGGAACCTCCACGCTCACAGTCCCCTAACTCTTGGATAGCTTGGTTTACAATCAGAATAGGACTCCCGTCAATATGTAGTAACTTCATGTGTGAAACATGGCGCTTGGATCGTTTCATGGATACATAGCAGAATTTTGCCACAGATGCAAGTTGATGATGTAATGACTGATTTTGCATGCTGAAATTTCTGCTGATATTTTGATCATGAGCTATAGCTGCATAAACAATGTATAACTTCTGGTTAAATCTGCAGATCTAAGGTCAGTGCTCAAGAACCAACATGTGATCAAAATAACGAAAAGCCAAGGCAAGCGGTCAGTGATAACGTTGAGAAAACACCTTGGTTATAGCTGAGATCTGGCTCTTTAAACTGTTGAGTATTATACAACTAATCTGCTAGTAATATAAAAAGATATTCTGGGAGCAATGCCATAGATTACTCATTCAAGTTACTATTGTGTATACAGTAAAATAAGACACTATACAAGTTTAAAGTACATCTCAGACAACACTAGTAAGGAACACACTAAGAAAAGCAACTTAAAAAGGTGAAACAAGTGACAAAAAATATTGCAAGAACAAATCACACCACAAGATTGATTTAAAAAAGATTTATTCAGAACTCTTCAAAATTGTGTTCATCGGGATTTTAAAAAAAACATTTTGCATTTCATTCTCCTAACTAAATATTTATATTTTATTTCATTATTTTAACCCAGAAAATGCTTCTGCTGTCTGTCGTTTGATGTGAATATTTTTTAACTTTTTTTGAACACACAAAATTATTATGATTCTGGGGCACATTTCATCCCACAATGAGCCTCAAACTTAGAACATTTAATGTATTTTTAGTTTTCAATATAAACAAGTTTATTTTATTGTTTATTCATTGCTTATTGATTTTGCACTTCGTTCTTCATATAAGTTACAAATGTCATACAAGTATACTGTCCAAGTTGGGTGTTTGTCACTGCAAACAGCCTATAAGCAGCCTGGTTAATGTAACCTTTTCAGGCTTCTTGGCAGTCCTCCGATTAACTGCTGCGACTCATGAGGCTGAGATGCATTTGTTGGCACACAGCGGTGGCAGGCACAAAAGCATGGATGGGTGTCAGCTTTTAATTGTAACTGTCTTGCAGAATGGGTGTTGTTTTAATATCCTGTATAGATTTTTATGTAATACACTTACTTGTGCAAGGCAGCCTCAAGCAAGAATCAATTCAGCCCAAAGGATCCTGTCCTCCTCCCCTTTTGTTAAAAGCCAATCTTGTTTTAATGATGCATGAAAAAATATTCAAGCATTGACATTTTGCTGTCAGGTTTCTTTAGAAAAATCAATTAAGATAATACAGCTTTGACCCAGTTATCCAGTTAATGCTTATTAGGGATGTAATATGATTTACTGTCAGTATTTATAATTCTTTGCATCTCATCCCATTAGCCCTGTGACTGTTTCATAGAGTGCTGTACAATGGTCATTTCTAGGAAACTACAGTTGCTGGGAGCAGATAAAGTGGAGTGGAAAGGAGTAATGACATTGATTGGGATTGGTGGGCAGGTTAAATGCGAGCCCCTGAGGCATTCTCTTTCTCTTAAGCTTTCACACTGTCTTTCTCTTCATGTCTTTTTCTCTTAAGCCAACCACAAAATGATGGCCTATGAGACTACAGCTACAAAGTGACACATTTATTAGGGTCCATAAACCCACCTGATAGTTATTAAAATTTACATGAGCTATCAATGTTGGCTACCTTTTATATCAATATATTTAACTGAGGAAGAGCACTCGATTGATTTTTGCTCTTCCAAACATTCCTGACTTTCAGTGCAAGGTAATAAAAAGCAACAGTAGCCCAACCACTTTACCTGGTCTTTGTCATTGGATACTCTGTCCAAGGATTTTTGGGATCACATCAGGTCTCAATATCAAGATTTAAATGCCAACTGTGATATTTGCTGTGTTTGTTTTTTTCTTTAATTAAGGCAAAAAGTCTATAAAGGTGACATCTTAAAAAATAAAATAATTCAAACTGTTATCGCATGTTGGAGCCCACAGTAAGACCCACAATATTCTTTTAAGTCAGTCTCCAAAAACAACACAATGTTTATTTACTTTTGTGGTAAAATATTTCTGAAGCAGGTGATTGTGCAGCCAGACTGTCCACTGAGAGTGGGTTTCCAATTAGGCTGTTATTTACAGTCATATTCAATAAAATTGAATTTTATTTAAAAGGTTATATATTTCTGTAACTCTGTTCATGACATTAAATACTTTATAGATTAATTAGATGCAGATGGATATTTCCAGACCTTTATTTCTGTTTGTAACAACAGATTTATGCTTATAGCAATGAAAGCATCCTATTGAAGCAGAAGCATGTCTTTTATCAAAGATATATGTGTCTTACATATTTGTTAATCTCTCACCATATGGTATGAGACAGGTATGTGAAAAAATAGCTCCTCTGACTTCTCCTGACCTGTTATCTCCTGAACAAATTGGTTGTTTCTGACAACCAATCACAGCCAAGAGGAGGGTCTTAGGGCTGTCAATAATCCTCGTGTACATGTTGCTCACGACCTTCCCCTTTCTTCCTGCTATGCTACAGGTTCTTCCCACACAGGATGGGAGCACGCCACCCAGGACCCACATTAGCAGGGATATGAGTTGGAAAGACACAGGATTCAGTTCTTCCAAAAATAGTAGAAATCTAGACTCTTCTTCTTTAAGTCTAACTATTCATATTAGACAAAAATATCAAAAACACTTTAAGTGGGCGTTGCATAAGCAGTGATCTTTAAAAATTCAGAGGATTAGGATTAGGATCAAATGTGTTTCTTTGGAACCCCAAACCAACACCAAAGACATCGCTCCAAAGTCAGGTTGTATTGTACAGATTTTGGTAGTGTGTTAGCGCTTGTATAATGGCTGATGCATTGAGAAAACAAAAGTGTCTCATTCAGTAAGTATATAGTATATACACATCTCATTGTTGTAAAGCCGACAAAGCTTTTGCTAATCATGGTGTTTCAGAAACCAGAGAAGCTATGGCAAACTGTACAAAGGATGTCTGTTGTTTCCATTTAACACCGACAAACTCAATTACAGCACGTACAACCAGGGAATATAAAACTCAGATATTTTAACCAACCTGTGTGAGTAAATTCTTAACCGTGCTCTGCATCAGAGAGCATTCCCTGTTGCTTTGTCCTTACTTCTGCATCTATAAGCCAAAACAAGCCCACATCCCTCCCTACCTATCTAAATGGATATCTGCAATCCGCTGACACAAAGGCATCATCTGCGTGTGTGTACAGAGCAGCAGAAGCCACTTTGGATCCTGAATCTCAATGGGCTCATAGTGCCTCCGACGCCCATCTGTTCCAAGCCAGCCAGCAAGCCACTAAGCAGCAAACTTTGATCCCCATGTAGATTTTTTCCAAACCCATTCGGATTTTCCTGCCCCTCAAGAGCCATTGTGAGGTTGGCCCCGAGTACAAATTCTAGATTCATTATGAGTGTGGGCGGCAACCTTTCTATTCCCCAAAGCACACATGTATGCAGACAACATATTGCCATTTGGTAGCATTAAAGCCTAAGTCCATTGTTCATTGTTGGTTCATATATCAGAAGTATCTGTCTGAGAGAGTGCACTTCGAAATACCTGTGGTTCAAATCAGCAAATAATAATGCAATCATACTTGACCCTATGTAATCTTTCTTTTTAATCTCTTCATGTTGAGGCATTGGAAAATACATGTTAAAATTACACCAGGATGACTGTTGTGTTGAATATAGTTGGCTTCACTGGATATACTGGTGTTTATTTTACTGTTTATTTTATTGTTGGAAAAAAAATCTGTAGTTATAATTTTATATATGCAGCTTTTTTGTTTACCAGTAATAACAAACCAATGTTAAAAGTATTTGTTTTAATTGTTTCTACAAGCAAGAATTCAGTAAGTGAATCAATTTGTTTATTTCCATGTTTTTGTTATTTTCTCCAAAATAAAAATGTTTGTAAATGAATATGTTGAAAAATGCTGTTATATAGTTTATAGTTTATATTTTTTATGTGTTAAAAAATTACTTTATGTTGCTGAAGACATTGTAGCTCTTGAGTTAATTTAACTTAAAGTTATCAAATCATAATTTGCAAAGTTAGAATGGATGAATCAGAGTAAGCAAGAAATAAAAAATATAATGTTTCTAAATGTGAGTTAATAATAGCAGGTGATAATTTAGATTTTGCTAACTCTGTTTACATGTAAAAATGTTTTCAAACAAAACCAGCATTTTTTTACTGTATGTTAAAGCTTGTTGCTCAAGGCAAAACCTTTTATCAATTGCTTTGTTGAATTAACACATTTGATTTTACAGAGTGTGCAAATCAGCACTGAAAGAAGTAACCAGTTTGCTCTTATCAGTTTGAGATTTCTTTCGTTGTGTATTTTTTTTACTGTAACATTTTTTTACATACATATTTTTACATGCAATTTCCTCAATGCATTGAGCTTTCCGATGTCAAAATAAGCTTTGAATTAAAGATATTATTTTTATTTGTCTTTCATGAGTTTAAACATTGTTTTTGTTTTACTTAGTTGTAAATCCCTACAGTTTTAAAACTTTGCAATGAGTTTCTGTAAAATAAATTGAGGAAATACCAATACTTCAGAGCTCCCCAAATACAGAAATTTATTAAATAAAATGAAAATTACTATAAAACAAATGTGAGATTATTATAACATAAATCACTCAGTCAACTTACATACATTATTTTTTTCTCATTTTAAATTTGAAATTACATATCCTTTAACTTTTCGAGTCAACTTAAGACTTAAAAACTTTCTCCAAACTGTTTCAGTTAAAATTAGCATATGAGCTTCTGCAATGCAAGTATAACAACTAAGTTATTATAATAATATTATAATAATAATTCTATATTATTATTTTTACCATTCAGAACAATTGCTTTGCTGAGATATGGATGAGATGTTTTTTCTTTAAATAGCTCATTTGGATGGCCAAGTACTTTCTTTCTGGCAAACATTAATTTTAAAGCACATTATTATGTGGAAAAACCCTGAGTGATATAAAAAAAATGTTGCACAGTGACACATTTTTAGAGACAGGCAGCAACATTAGCATTGGTCATTAGTGGCACACACATCCGTGTAGTGTCGAATACAGAGGCTCATGCGCAGGCCCTATTTGGTTACCTGTGTGACAGGCTTGTTCAGGACGCCAGAAACAGCTGTCCTGGCCTGTGTGAGCCGAAATAATTAGGCCTGTCATCTCTGTGCTCTGATTTCTCCTTCAGTCCGCTCCACAAAATGCTAATATTTTGCTTTCATTGTCACATTCACCTTGACACGGATATTGCCTCGGCGCATAACTGGATGAGATGACTCTAAATTTGCATTGTTCGTTCTAATAAATTTGCTTCCTCTGTAGCTTATGGCAGGACCCATCAGATAAAGTCTCCCAGAGTGTCATCAATCATGGCCTGGGATGACAGACGGCTTTCGCCTTCATTTGCTACATAGAAGAACATGCTTAATTATTTGTACTGTAATTAGTTGGGAAAATGTCAGGAAATGTCAACGCTCTGTTCACTGTGGAAGGGCTCTGCTTGAAAGCCACAGAGACTGAAGTGTCATTAATGCCACGTAACGAGATGAGGATCGGGGGTGGGGAGTGGTTTGGGATCTCAGAATGTAATCATGGAGAGAGTTAGAGGGAGACTCAAATCAGTACTGCTATAGCTAGCGTGATGGGCATCTTATTAGCCAAGCAGCCAGCCAGCTGCATTTTAAACCACATCTTGCCCCCCCCCCTCCCTGCCTCTTTTCTCACACTTGCATGAAATAAAGGCAGCAAGTGGGGAAGAGAAATGAAGTCAAGTAAACAATTCCAGCTTCCCACTTGCTGTCAAACCAGCCATACTTTGCTATGTTATACCACCTGTCATAAATAGGCACTGTTCGGAGTTGGGAAACAATGGAATGGCTTCCTGTTTGAGCGGTCTGTGCTAAAGCAGAACATTTAAACTGCAATTAATCACAACCAGTGCAATTGTTATCACTTAGGTAGTTAAAGCAGTCTGTCATAGCAGTAATAGCATTTTCTTCTGGAGCAGAACCCGTCATTTGGGTGCTTAATTATACAAAACAATTATTTATGGCAAAATTAGAACATAAAGTCGTTAAATAACCTTCACGGTCTGTTATATCAACACTAATTATTGCGTTCGGCTTTGAGCAAAATACTCATATCATTGGATGTTTGTTTTCTGTGACAACTGGACAGTCAGTAGACTTGAACACTTGTCCAAAAAGGCAAGGTAATTTACACTTGTTTGAAAAGAAGGAGAGGGGACGAAAGGAAAAAAAGAATTCGGAATCCCTTGAGCGAGATCTTTTGTTTTGGAGGGAAATATGTAGCATTATGACATCCCGCGGGGGCTTCGGTGGCCATTCGTCTTTTCAGGGCCTCGCAGTGGGAGCGTGGCAGAGCAAGCCTCAGCCTGCTACCTTGCCCACCGACAGGCACTGATGGTCATCCAAGAAGCTCCTTAATTAGCCCGCAATCTGGCAACGACCCGTGTTCCTGAGATGTGGCAGCACTGTTTAAATATGATGCCAGATGCAGTCCCACCTTCAGCATGTCATCTCATTGTCCTAGGAAGCCAGGGGGAGAGAGCGCCTGCACATCCCACAACGCAGCATGTGCTGCGGGATGATGTGCTCATTGTTTTTGTGTTTATTCTCCTTTTTCCTTGTTTCCGTTTTGCTTTATGTCATTCAACGGGCAATCCTTTTTCCTGCTCTGGCACATCCTCAGTGGCCTCCACTTTGAAAAGTGATGTTGTTTAGCTCTAAAAATGCACTGAATAAAATACTAAAAATGTAAACATGCATTTACTATGGCCCTTTATATGGTCTGTGACCGGTTTAGGATTATAAACTTGGTTCAGTGTGATCTATTCATGCAGTTAATGTAGCAATATCAGTGGATCTAATCCAGTTTCCTTACACGTTACTTTGTAGAACTTGGCGCTTTTATGGGTGATGCTATGAACATAAATAATCTAAATCAAATCCAGCCAAGTTTGACCTCCTTATAGTCAGACACACTCTAACACTTGATATTACATCTAATCTGTGATTCAGTATGTAGAGCAAGCACAGGCATTATCCAAAATGGTGTAAACATGTCCCAAGGCCTTCTAAAATTCTTCACTTATAATAGTTTTATTTCAGAACATATAAATGCTGGATATGGTGAAATAAATACAACAACACTCCATTCAGTTTATTTTTTTTCTGTTAGTGTGCTTACTGTGGGATTTAGGCTGTCACAGCACCAACTTTGTGCCGCTGCGCTTATGGTAAATGTGGATAAGCTCAGAGGACGGAGGGCTTTTTATAGACTCGATAAAACAGCTCTTTCATGGCTTTTTTTTTTTTTTGCAGCTCTTTCCTCAAATACAGTATCATGACTTGAAGTTGACTCAGTCTGCATTGACTTCCCATACCAGAGTTCACGAGTTAGCAGGAAATATCCTTGTGGAGACAGAGTGACAAGAGGAAGAAGAAAAACAAAAGTGCATTGAAATATTTGAGGCTACATTCCCCAGAGTTTCTGTTTTACTCGTTTTTGTGTTTAGATTAGAGAAAACGTATATGATGAAAAAAAAAGGGAAGTTCAACTTTTTAATTCTTTTTAGAAGAAACACTTGTTCTTCGAGTTTATAAGCAAAGTGGACTAATCGAAACAGACCAAAACAGTTACATAGGAAAAACAAAACAAAAAAAATCATCTTTTCTGTTAACTTTATAGCTTAAATAAAGATTCAAATTCATAAGGTGCAGCATGATCAACTTGTATAAATAGACAGTTTGGCAAACTCAGTTTCCAATGTATGAAAGAATTTTAACATTTATTTGCATTATTCCTAATAGGAAATACACAATGATGCATTTGTTCAATCATGTGTAGCAGCACTAAAACCACAACAGGGTTCTGGAGTTTGACTGTCCATTGCAGGATTTTACAAAATGCAATCATTTTAGTAATGCACTAAAGAAAATTATACTCTGTGTATTTGGGTTGATTACTTTACAAGATCGAAATGATGTTGGGGCATTAGTAAAGACAAAATTTTAAGAGATTTAAGTATAAATTTGGATGCAATAAAGTTTCATTTTAATGTCCGCTAGTCCTCCTTATTAACTGTTCTAATATTTTTCTCACACATAATACAATTTACCCCCTTTGAAACAGGAAATTGCATAACAAACACAGAGGAGGAAGAGGAGGAAGAAAGAGAACAAGACAAATACAAACAGAATTTCCACAAATAAATAATCAGTTTCCATACACTTTGTATGATGACAGAAAATGTGTGTGTGTGGGTTATTGATCTTTTTTTAATTTTGACATGTTTTTTTTTTCTAAAAATGTCTGCCTTTTCATTCAGAGCATTCTTTTAATCTCTTAAAGTGAATCTTTTGACACTTTCTTTATTTGATCTAGACATTTTACTGGCGTGTAGATGTTACACTCGCCAGTAAAATAAAGATCTGTTTATGACGGGGGCGCTGTTTAGAAAGTATAAATTTCAGTTCATTCGAAAAAAAAAAGCAATTGATTCAGTTTCAATACCTCATCTGTACACATCCATGCAACTTTAAGAATAACCTTTCTTTGCATGCGCCTGGATCCATCTATGGATTGATCTTTGTAAATTGCCCATACATCAATGTGTGTCACACAGATTTATCAACGAGGACAAATGGCATCAACTGGCATGCAAAGTTTGCATCTTGAAACCTCATTTATTTGTTGCTGCATATGGAGAGACGAGATAATCTAATCAATTTTCAGAGGCAAAAAAAAGAGATGCAAGAATAAAAGGGAGAGGTGGAGCATCCAAGACAACATTAAGGAATATTGAGAAATATCCAGTTGTCTGAGCAAATGTAAACTGCCAAAGCCTCTTAGAACATGGTAGCTCTTTATTCACTAATACATTATCTTGCATATTTCATACAGGAGATTACTAAAACAGGCTTGTGTGTCTTTCTGTTGTATGTCTTTATAATTACACCTTGAAGCCATGGCTAAGTCGTGTTTTTTTTTTTCCTCCGGTTTTTCCTCCATATTCATGAAAAGCAGACTTGTAATTTGATAAAGAGACGCTTGTGTTCTCAACTTCATTCAAATGGCATCATGGTGCTGTATTAAAGTGGGCATCTGTGTTCTCGCGGCATTAATCTCTTCAAGCACATTCCAGCTGCTGTGATGTGCGAGGGGGAGATAAGTCTTAAACAGTCTAAAGCTAAGCAAACCAGACAACTCTATTATTGGCTTCATAATTGCTTAATTAAACTTTTGTCACTAATCATTATGAGGGCAATAGAGCTGTTATACAGGCTTTCTGTCGAGCAGGGAAAAAAAATCAATAAACTATGTTGGGGAGCTGATCCCCCCCTCCTCTCTTCGCTCACTCTCTCTTTTTTTCTTTCTCTCTCTCTCTTCACTCTTTTTTGTCCTCTGCAAATGAAATTCATTGCTGCCGGTTAGTGATCTGTAGGTCTGGAGCTCGACTGATATGAGCTGCCATCACCATTTGAATTGAGGGGTATTCAGTAGCACATGAATATGAACAAATGGCAAACATAAATCTCTTGCATGAAGTACACCTTCTATCCCTTTATTATGGAACAATTGACCCATCTAAAATGAATTCTAATGGCAGGGAAAGCATTTAGATTTAAATTACACCGCGGGTCCCCTGGACCTGAGAGATGACGGCATAAAAAAGATTAATATGCTAATTATTTTCTTCCTCCCCTCTCTTTATTCCTCTTTTCGATATTTGCGTTGGGGTTATTGTGGACCTTGTAAATAAGATGACTGTTTTGTCAAGCAATCACTATGAAGCTCTGTTCCGTAAAGTATACCTTAGATCATCGACATGCATCTAGCTGTGACATTATCTTTATTGTTTTTTTATGAGACTCCAGACTTTTTTTTCTACCCTGATGCACTTTATTACACATATGTTAAGACACGTGGGTTTGGCATGCAAATATGTTTTGTTTTGCTAGTGACCCGGAGAGTCCATCAGACGCAAGTAGAAGGCAATCTCTCTTCTCTTCTGTGCGAGATATGCCCACCGTCTCTCCGGTACAGTCACAAGCAACCTGAGATGGCCATTACAAGGTTTGTTCCAAACTTCTGCCAAAGGATCAGAGTGAAATTGTGTTGCGTTTTATGTCCTTTAATTAGCCTGGCTTTGAAAAAACAACTTTTAGCTTTGAATGTGTTGCCATAGGCAGCCAGTTGGCAGGAGTGCAATGGGGGCAAAAAGCCTCATTTTATAATTTGTAGGCACTTTAAAGTTGACGAAAGCCCTTTGATCACTTGAAAAGTGTCCAAAATGAAACAAGAGTCGGGGGCTTCACCAGGAGAATAATCAAGAAAAGCTTTTGTGTGCATCTTTTCTCCCCTCTCTCAATATCACAACAGTAACAGGCAACATGGAGTTTAAGAATGCAGCTTCTTCAAAAATGGGAAAATAAAAACAATAATACATGTTATAAACTGGCATTTATACCTGGATTTATAATTTTATACAGTGTGAGGATTACTGTTCAACAGGGTTGCAATGTGATTGTGCGGCACGTTATAAAGCAGCCCAACATTTGTCAAACTGTTTTGGCTGATGTGTGGGTTATTTATGTCTGATGATTCTAGATTGAATTGTAAAAGAAAGGAACTGAACTGGAATAATTGTGTCTGTATTTAATAATTTGATGCACATTTATTAATTTATTTCTTCAATACAATTTTTTGCCATTTAAATCAAGTGACTCAGCACAATTTCCTACAATAACTCAGTGTTCAGACATGCATCCTATTGCAATAACTTAGTCCTGATATGTTTACTTTTATTTTTAGCGTTACACATGCCACAGAAAAAAAATAATGAGTATTTAGTACCTAAAGAAACAGTGAGTAAGCAGATAATCTGGCCTAAGCAAAATAGTAAACAAGAAGGAATTATGGCCATGATGATTTAAAGTTGAGATTTTGATGATTGGACCTGAAGATACTCCACTATCACAGTGTTGTGTCAAGCAATTCAATACAGTAATTAAATCCAAGTCTCATAATATATATCCTAATTCCACTCAGATTATTTTAAGTGTATAAAACTTTTAGGTTACTCTAATTTTATTTGCTATACATTCATTCTAAGCTATAGAGTCTCATTACAATTACACAACAAATAAAATATATATATATATATACAATTCAAGCTTAGATCAGAAAAAAAGTGTTTCCTCAAACTATAAAAACTAGATTTTTGTCAGTTTAATCTATATTGTACCATAGTTACTGCATTACAGAAAAATCAGTTTTGTAAAAGTTTTTTTATTTTTTTTATTTGCTTTGTTTTTCTGTTTTTCTTCAAAATAGTCATGTTCAAAACTTGCACAGATATTTTAATTACTTTTCTTAGAAGCATTAATTACTGTAATTACTGTATTACAAAGTTTATGGGAATGTTGGCCTATATTTTCTTTATGTGAAGAGTAGAAAAGTTACCTCTGGTGAGTCTAAAAACTCAAAAACTTTTGTCATTTAATGCATCTCAGCTGACAGTGAGACACTTTGTTAATGAATTGCTTCGAAGGCATCAGAAGACAGACTTAATTACAGAGAACACAGTTCTTGCATTATTATTCCATATATCCCCAGCTGAATACAATTCTGCAGCTAGATAAACAAATTTCATGGCAGCCTTTATGGCACCACTTTCTGGCCAACCATTGATACCAGTGTTTATTCGCGGGGCTGCGTGAAGCGTGGCAGGCATGAAAATGTGGCATTAAAAGTGGAATCCTTCATTTTCATCTCATTAAAAAAAAGTAGGCAGAATGCAAATGCGTAGCTGTGCAGATGCACGATACTTACAAGCCTTCTACACCCCTCACAATGGTTGATTATGTGGTTAAGTGAACAAATGTGTAAAAGAGAGAAGTGGTTTGAGGGCCGCTGTTTGCGGCAACATATTTAATTAGCTAGTTAGTGGTTTAAATGCAAAAGGAAAAGTCTAGTTAAAAGGTGACCTGTTGATATTTATTGCTACATATTTCTACATACTGTCTGTTGTTAAATGTTTGACACCAAATCTTAAACTTACAAAAGAGAAGTGCATGTATTATTTTGCAAACCTTACATATATAGAGCCCTGCGACAGACTGTCGACCTGCCAGGGTGACGATTTTATACTCAAAATTTTAACTCTTCAGCAGAATATTTATCATTTACCCAGGAGAACTATATATATATATATATATACGTATGTATTTTTTTGTGCATATTTTATAGATTTCACCAATGTATTTGAATTAAAACTAATATTTGTATGCCACATTATTTCTGAAAAAAAAAATAGGTTTTATACATTTTCTTGAGCCTCGTACTCTTTCTGCCTGCCATGAACCAGATTCTTTTAATTAAAAATATGTAAGTGTGGTGTTCATATACTTCCAGAAACATGAAACATATTATTTTGGTTATGTGGAGATTCATTTCTACTGCCTCACCCTGGGCAAACAACGGGAGTATTACATATCTCCGCACGTGTGTGTGCATGCGTATGTGTCAATGCTTGTTTTCAGCTACCATACTTAGTTCATAATGAGCTATCCATTGCAAACACATAAACACACACGACAAGTCACTTCCTTCCCATTTTGGTGTGTGTATATGTTTTTGTGTGTACCGCCAGGATAACACTGTGAACACTGGCAACAGTGCCCACGCCCTGGGGCCGCGCCATGTCTTCTCACACCTCTCATTTTCAGTCTGGGGCTTCATCCTTTGTGCAAATACTCGTTTTTGACTTAAATAATAGAACTACTCTTTGGGCTGTAATATACACAAATCCTATAAAATTATAGGGAGCTCAGGGTCCACATGCACTTCTACCTTTATCACTAAATCCCAAGCCACTATATATATATTTTTTCTTTTTTTGTATTTTTTTTTACCCCACTTAATGTTTTTACTACTCCTAACTGTAAATAGATAAAACAATAAGTTTTTAAATTTAAATCATGTTTATTTTTGGCTCAAATTTCTTATGTTCAGTGCAACCTTTCACGTTAATTGTGCATTGAAGCGTTCTTCATTTATTTTAATTTTATTGTCGGACTGGGCTTTACCCTGAAAGGGAAGCTGCTTCTCCTTTGTAAAATACTATACACACAAGTGGAAATCACTTAATAACATGTTTGTTTCCCCTCTAATCCTTGAGTATTCTTTAAGAAAAAAACATTCACCCTTTAGTGTAACATATAATTGCTGGGTTGCCAGCTCACAAAGGTATCCCCAGGTTTTTGGCTTGATAGAAGAGGGCCAGTCAATTAAAATAATTACAGTATTTCTGTGATAACTGCAAGGTTTGGGTATTTTAGAACATTTAGGGATTTGCAGTTCTACATATAATTGGAGCTGTGAAGTCCACCTCCTACTTTTTGTCAAAAGCAAGTGATTATGTGGAAGAACACACAGTCATTTGGTGAGTTCTAAGCTTTAATGCAGAGTTTCCTAATCTGTAGGTCAGAGGCAATGTGTATCACAGGCCCAGAGGACATACAGATGTATGTCAGGTGTTAAGAGTTTCTTCAACAAGATCTTCACCGCTAGGTAAAGTTTAGAAATATGCCAGTCAATAAACTGGTTAATAATGTATTATGAATGACTTCTACTTCAGCTTTTACAGTTTTACATTCCATAACAACCAAAACAAGTCCGTTCACAACCAGCCGTGTCCAAGGCCTGGCTCAGAGCTAAGCTATTAGCGCCAGTGGCGAGCCAACCATAACGCTAGTTGGAGCGATAGCCTTATTTCAGTGTCGGGGCAGCGACTCAGCCATATTGTTAAGATGATTGTTCTGCCAGCCTTCTGTCATGGCTGATGTGGCTGGAGCGCTTGGCTTGGTTAGTGGCAGCCTGGCTCCTCACTGCCTGGAAAGAAGCTTTGCTGTAGGCAGCTCGGAGGCTTTAAAAGCCTTATTGTCTATCTTTCTCGCAGCTAACCCCGTTCTCCCTCTGTTCAACTCCATAGGATGGTCAGATGGGAGAAATAAAATGAGAGGCAGAGATGGGGAGAGAGGAGAAAACAAAAAAAATAAGGAGAAAGGAGCCAAACACCACATGAGGGACTGGTCCAACGTATCATGATCAGCATAGGCTTTAACAGCAGCATCCCGCAGCATTGTTTAGCCTCTTTCTTTCTGGCAGCTCTGCCATTTGAACAGAATTTTGACACTGCAATGGGGAATTCTGAAGATTAAAAGGGACATATTTGGTACACTTGCTTCTTGGCAATTTTTATCACTGGGGGAAGGTAGATAGAACTTGAAATATTAAACTTTTTCTTTATCCTTTCATATAAGTTATTCAAATTCATACACATGGATAACACATTAGATTATATATAGTATATAGTAACAAACAGGATATTATTATTTTGAAACATGATGTTCTTATTTGGAAAATCCTGGCATTAAAAGTCAGAAATTAGCACTTAGTACCTGGACAAGTGTGGATAAATTTATCAGGTGGGAGGAAAGTTTGAACATTTTGAACAAGCGAACCCTGTTTGGCCTTTAGCACTGATCTGCAAGGAAGAGAAATCAAGCTGAGCTGCTGTTGTACTGCTGCAAAAACACCAAGGAATCGATAACATGTTGTTGACAACTCATTGGCTCAGAATGACGACAGGTAAACATGATCAGTCTACAAACCACAGTGTTGGGTTTGCAATGTGAACCGGAGAAAACAGCATTTTAATGTTTACAATGGATCTGTAAGGGGCAACAGTGCCTGAGCTGCTACTGTCTCTGTTTGATATGAGTCACTCAGAAGGAGCTCAGCTTTGACTGAGCTGGACAGCAGTGTGGAGAGACACTCGATCAATGCATGGCACACTGCTGCAACTGGATTAGGAATTACAATGTTTAAGATGAGGTGTTTAGTTTATGAAGTGGAACTCCTTCTGGACTCTCCCCCCATAAATGAATTCCTAGATCCACAAAGAAAATAGTTTGAGGTAAATTATGACTGAGGCATCTGAAAACACATATGAAGCAAGCGAGTTTTAGATCTATTAATCCTCCTTGTACAAAGGTTTTCAGCAGAGCGCAGAGTGTGTTTACCAAAGAGTTTTGTAGCTGTTCTCCGGCTGAAATAAATTGATAAAGTATTACATGTTTTAGATGAAATGTTGTTAGAATATTAAAGCAGATTTCTAAAATCTTGTAACAGATCAGCAAAACTTGTCAAACAAAACAGCTTCAACTTAATTATTAAAACTTCTTCATAATGCTGATGAAATGTGGGAAATTTAAGTTTGGATATTTGTAGAGGACCGTCCATGGAGAGTTGTTTTTTCTTTTTGGTTTTGATTTTACACCTGTCACTTGCTTATATTACTCACATTAAATTTCAGTTATATTTAATATCTCATCTATTAGTCATATAATTCACAAACCCCCCCTTTTAATTGTTTTTTTTTTGTTGTTGTAAAATTTGCAATTAAGAAAATTAAATTAGGAAAAAAGACAAAAAATTAAAAGACAAGACAATGTATTTTATAATAGACATTATAAAAGACATGTCTTATATTATATTATAACATAATGTTATAACATTATAACATAATAAAAATGTTCTTCCATTTTTATTATGGATAAACAGCAGGCAAATGAACAATAAATGATGACAAATTGCACGACTGCAGTACATTTTTCTTTAAATACAGGAATAGGAATTCAATTAGCAAATAAATTTTTTCAGATATTACATAATTGAAACAAGTAGTAGATTATAATGCTTTTGAATAGATTATCTAAGCCCTGACTGTCCAGGTATACTTATGGTTTCACATGTCTACACATCATATTCTTCCTCCTTGGACTCACTAGAACAACCAACCAAGACAACACTGCTCAAAACTTTTTCAATTGTCCAAACATCTACGTGGCGGGGTGTGTGTGTGTGTTTGTGCTTTTCTATGCCTGTGCAAAGATTCAGATTGTTGGAGAGAACTATTCATTTAGGGGCCCCTCTTCTCTCCTCAGCTGCTCCCTGCCTTCCCCAGTAATTAGCCTAGTGTGGCAGCCACCTCTCGCTGCTCAGTCTGGGAGAGAGACACTTGACACGGCAGACATCAGAGAGATTTTCAGGAGGCTCTCCCGGCGCCCCAACAGCTCTTAATTAACCACTTAGGTATCCCCGCTCATTCTCCCGGTCGGCACTTTCCAAATGGTAAGGAGGTTCTGTGCCACGGATCTAAACACCGGGGGAAGCGTGCTATCAAAAGATCTGGGTAAATGAAGGCTTGTGTAAATTATTTTTAATGATTCCCTCCTGGCACATCATTATGTTTGTAGTTACACACAGGCACTTCTGAGACGGCTCATCTTTGCTAAGGTCATCAGCAGGACCAACTGTAACTAGCTGCTAGTCTGTAAATGGCTTATTAATTAGTGCTGTGGTTTTACATAGCTGTGAGCTCTGATATATGGAGCAGAGATCGTAATTGTGGGGAATCAAAAATGATGATGATGATGACGACGATAACCAATCTCCAGGCTATTTATGCAAATTAGCCCCTCGTATTAGAAAATCATTACCTATCCAAACACTGCAACACTCAGCCCGCGTGAATTACAATGATGGATTTTATGATAATTGCGATTTAATTTCCTCCCTCTCGCCATCTCTCTTTTGTCTGTCTGCGGTTTGAAAATAATTTGAGTCATTGTGAGAGCTATTAATTCTGTATTAGTTAAAGATGAATAGATGGGTTTATTCAATTTTCTTCTAAATTCAGATTTGTAAAAGATCATCACATTTTTTTTAATCAGATGATCACTATGTCTTCTTTTCCTTCTTTTGTTTGTACTCCACATCCCAGATTTATACTATTTTTTGCAAATTTGAAAATATGTGATCGATTGTATTTCTATGAATATTATTATTATCTGTAATTGGTACATTTTATTTATTTAACTTAAATGAAGAAAAATGGCTGATGCATTTGAACTTTAAACAAATACAACATTGTGCTCACGTAGCATGTCACATTGTGGATTAACAGTGCAAGCGAGCAATTCACTTTTTGGAAATTCCTGCTCCCCCTGTCCATTGCCTGGATTGGATTTAATTATCTGCCAAGCTTTGCCCTAACAAGTGCTTTGTAGTTCGGTATTGAAATCTCCCCGGAAGTCTTCAGAGAGCCAAGGCGAACTTTGCATTCATGAGCGAAGCAAATACTACATAACCTTGATGAAATGTGCATTTCACCTTAGGCTATGAGAAGAGGACATAGAAACCCCACGTCATTACATGAAGGCAGCTCTCCTCCCTGACCGCTTTAAAACAGCACTGTGACAGATCAAAAACAAAAAGAAGAGTCAATTCTTTGGTTTTTCTGTTTTACCTGCATGTCAGCGGTATACGTTGACGGATCAGTCTCCGGGCCAAAAACAGTAATATTAAATAAATTGTAATATTTTTAAAATGTTTATTGTTCACGAATGAAAACATGAAAATTTAACAGAGTATTACATAAAAATAAAAAATAAAAACTTTTTAAAACTTTTAGTGAAATGTCCTGTTTCAAGGTTGTTGCTTTAAAATTAAATGAGGAATTAGCTTCATTCAAATGCATATTGCAATCTATAGAATACGACTATATAAATTAAGTTGAACTCAAGTTTACAACTTATAATACATGCAAATTATGATACACTGGAAATCTTACTGAATCCACATTTTGACTATTTTATTACACAGTTGGACCTCAACAACCACCAAGCTCTTATACTTATTCTAAGTTATTAATGTGACTGTATTAACCAAAGGGGAGGAAAATAATCTAAAAGAACTGAGTTGCTGAAGCACAAAGTGAGGCCAGATCTGAGGTGGTGTTTTTCCCACCAACACAGATGAGCCGGGTGTCTCTGGTTCCATGCTACCAGTTCACCCGACCCAACTCAGGCCCGTCTCTCTGAGAGAGGCTTTTGGTATGCTGACAGTACCTAGGCTGCAATCAACATCTGCTAATTTCTGTCTATTAACCATATTGTCATAACACATAATCATGATGTTCTGTTTGTATGGCTGAACTGAGACTTATGACCCTAATCCATCATCTGCTTGTCATATTTTTATGCGTTGTCTGCGCAGTTCCCTGCTGCCCAAAGCGAGAGTGTTACAAGGGCCTGTCTAAGTTATTGGCCAGCTGCTAGAGCCATGCCCAGCTGAAGAGGTCATTGTGTTTCTCTCTGTTTTTTTTCCTCCCCACTTTTCCTCCCAGAATATCACACTGTAGCACAGCAATGCCAAGGATAATACGAACCGTATGTCCTGTGAAGCTATCGTTTGCATGCTCCGTAGCTGAATATTTTACCAGGCACCACATCCTTCTCTGTTCACAAAGACACAAATGGATAGAGTGAATTTTGAGGTCTTCTTCACGACTCGCATCAGGTTTGACTACAGACAACTTCTGCCGCACACACACACAAACACACACGCGCCCTCAACATATATACATGGAAGAAATCCCACAGTTACGTGCATTCGCAAAGATCATGCAGCTCAGAAATGTTGAATTACGTTTACTTCAGGTTTGTTTTGTTTGATCGCTGCTGTTGGTTCCCAATAATCATTTTTTATTTTTTATTTTTATCCTTCCTATTTGTCTTTATCCAGCTAGCTGTTTGAACCAGATACAGCATATTGTGCTATTTATTCAATAAAAGAAATTGTGCAAAGGAGGATGATTTCATTTGTATCTTTTCATAAAGAAAAATTCTGAATGACACGTCAAGGCAACCAAACTCCAGGATATTATATAACAAATAAACAAATAAAAGTGAGGTACCACTGAAATTTTGTTTACTATTATAGCAAAATAAAATTAGTTCAACACAGCCAGCCCTGCATCTCACCATTCTTACCCCTCACCTCTTTTGTAAAACAAATCTAACTATGTAAGGTAACCAGACTCAGCATGCTGTCCGTCTAAGTTACTAGGACTGGACATGATATATAAAATAATAAGAAGGTGCATGTGAAAAAAATGTTTCAGGCAACTCTCTTCTTTTTTCATACCCCTTTTGTAAAAATAAAACTATTTAAAACAATCTTCAAATGACACAGCAAGGCATCCAGAACTGCCACATTATTTGCAAAGAAAAAAAGAAAAGACAGAAAGAAGGAAATGAGGAAACAAAGAAAGAAACAAAGAAGGCATTATTAAAAAGATGGATGAAATGTGCAAAATCCATCCAATGTTTGTTGTTTTTTACAATTCTACACTATTATTTTAAAATATTCTTTAAGACATAGAATATTTGGTACAGATTAAACTGTTTTTCAACACCCACTAAGGCATGACATTGTGAAATATATATATATATATATATATATATATATATATATATATATAAAGCAACAGCTCATGATAAATATCTGGGATCCTGCCAATTGCGAGCTGCATGAGCTCAGAAGCTCTGCCCATTACGAAATGAATGGGTTTAGAATAAATGTCCTCTTGAGGACAGTCGATGCATATCACCGCAGAGAGCCTTTCCTTTCCCCAGCTCGACATCGTGTTGATAGACACAGGCAGTATTTCTCCTTGTTAAGAAAGGGCCTTGTTTACTCTGCAGGTAACGATCCAAATCCACCAGACATTTGCCCCACAGGAAGGGGTGCGCTCACTCAAGTTTGTCATTTCATTTCTACTGTGAAATCCATTAAGTCCACACACCGCAGCTCCCTTTTTTTCATGCTTGTACAGTATTTGCTGTCTTTTCTTTTTTTTTTTTTTCAGAATCGTCTTCTAAGAGCAAAAGTTCCCAGTCATCGAGTTGCATGTTAAACTCACGTGATGACATCATTTGTTTCACAAATGTACATCACAGCAGAGACATAGCCAAAGTACGACTGAGAGAACAGATTAAACAATGCAGATTTTAAATCCACAAGTGTTTTACATGATAGCTTTTGCCTCTCTGGGTAGAAATAATAAGATCTTCACACATTCCCTCCCTTTCCAGTTTGGTTTATTTGTCTGGTTTGTGCTGCTTTTCCCTCTTTCGGGCAGGTTTCTGGTTAGCCGTGTGAAATTAATCTGAGGGAAAGTAAACAGCAAAGCCTAACAACTAATACAGTTAATTGTCTTAGTGCTTTTCTGGCTGGCCGCTCGCTAACAGCTGGTCATACTGGCTCATGGCACCACTTCAGCCAGCCTTTGAGATAATAACTTTTGCATCTGCCAAAGAAGTGGCTGTTACTGCCCACAGAATTTACAACTCACAAGTGGAAACACAGACTCCGACAGAATTTTCTATGCACGGCTCTTTGAATTTTATTAATGCAATGCAAACACAGTCCTTCCAACACATTAAATTGTTGATGTTATGCGAATACACTCTGGAATTGCAGATCCTCATTAACATTATTTGCATGTTAATCTGCATCTTTTTAATTAGTGATATTATTTATGCACATAATTTTCGCCTGGTGATGCCAAGTTGCAGGCACATTAATTAATCTACAGAGATGCCAAACTGTTTTTCTTCCACTTTATTTGTCTACACCATGTTCTCGATATAGGAGGAAGATGGCAGAAAATGGATCAAAATTGCCTAAAGATGAATGAAAGCAGAAAGACAAGATAGACAAAAAGTCCTTTTTGTTTCCATAATTTATATTGTAATATTAGCCAAATGTCACGTGAGGACTCTTTCTCCCCTTTCGTCCTCTTCCCTTCCCTCCGAGATCGGTTATTCAGTTACATTACCTTGATGTATTATTAAAATCCATAATGGACTCCTGAGGCCTCCCTTGCTTCTCTTCTTCATTTACAGAATATAGTCAGTGTTATTCTAATATCTCTACAACACAGTCATGCATAGGCAATGAGACCCCAACCTCAGCTCCACCACCTACCCGGTCACCCCCATGAGATCATCCACCTCTCCGCGCATCGACCAGATAAACACTCCAGCAAGGTTCACGAGAAACATCCAAACACTAGAGCCAAGTCATACAACTTGGAGCTAAGGAAACAATATCTTTCCTGCTGCTCTATTAATATGACTGCAGACTGTTTTATCACTGCACTGATAGAATTCAGCTGTAGAATTAACATTATAATGTTCATACAGCAAAAGGGTGGAATTTTCTAAATCCTAATATTAAACAGTGACAAAAAGTAATCTTAATTTGAATTACAAAGTCCTTTTAAAGCTGGGACTCATAAGGTATTACTGAATTTGATTTTACTCTTCAAGCCTAATTTCTAAATTTTGACCCAATGTGTTTTTAAGGGGTGTGGTATGACCAGTTGTTTATGTGGAGTAGAGAGAGGATTAGCGGCCATGACTTTATGACCCTTAAAGCTGGGAGTTTTTCAGGAGGAAGTTTGGAAACAATAACCCCGTCATCCACTGCTGGTGCATTTCAATGCTGATCATTGTTGGCATTAAAATACCAAAAGTGTGTTTTATACCAAAATGTTTCCACTTTTAATTATTCTTTGTAAGCAGAAAACATTTATTTTGATCTATTCTGACGTATCACACCATAGAGATACGGAAAGTGAATTTTAAATCTAGTTATAAGCAAACTTCCCCAATGTGTTTAAAAACCATGTCTGCTATTTTGGAATAACTATTTGCAACATAAAATACTTTTTTGTTAGCATATTGGAATATATATCAGAAAAAGTGAAATAGTAAGTACATCTGGGAATATACTGCAATGATACAAACAAAAATAAACAATAAAAAAAAGCAATCCCTCGCCTCTAAAAAATTTAAATAAAAATTGTAATAAGCTTGTAACTCTTGCCCACACTTACTTAGTATATAAGCAAACATTTGACTGATTAAGTTCTCCTGCTTGTGTGAGGGCAGCAATATAAATAGAAGTCAAACATCTTGGAAAATTAAAACTTAAAACATTTTAAAACAAAAAACTGTTTGAAATGTATTTTTTTTACAGTTTAGTTTGAGCCATAATGTAATCCTACATTCTGCTTCTTGTATCTGAATTGGGAAAAAAAATGTAATAGCATATGAACTGCAGAAATATTAGTGCATGGTTGCTTGTGAATGAAACAATGACCATGCCCCCTGCTGCAGAACGTAGGATTTGGGTGGGTACAAAAAGTTACATAGATCATCATACAACCTGGAGTAGATACTAAGTTTCAAAAAAAGAAAAGAAGAAAAAAGAGTTTGCATGGAGTATTAGGTGCTAGGTAGGGCTTCATTTCCTTAAATGCTTCCAGATGGGAGTGTGCAAAGCAGCTTTGTATGGACATCAGAAAGTTCTGAACCAAACCATTAGCCTTATAAATGCTGACGAATAACATTATTTTTAATAAAAGCCCTTCACTGTATGGCTCCATTATCTTACTCTATACATTTTTTAAATGAACAAAAGAGAAATTAACCTTCTATTAACCATACATCTAAAGTAAAATGTGTTATGTGGATCAATATAACTATATATCAATATAGATTTACAAAATATTACAAAAATATTTTGTAATTCAGACTTTTAACAATATTTCAGTCAGATTTCATACCTCCTTTTCCCTGTGGAAAATAGTGGAAGGGCCGGTCCAGCAGTCAGTGAGAGAGAGACAGGATACAGCTCACAAGTTCATCACTGGGCTAAAAACAAAGATAACATAAATAACTATTCAAGCACTTCTTTATACTGTACGGATACTAATGTACAGCTTAGACTATTCAAATAGACATGTCTGGACTCTGAGAGGAAACTATTTACAGAGTAATACAGAGTATTCCATTAGAAATTTGATAATATTAATATTTGGCCTTTTTTCCCCCAACTACATTTGCCTACCATTTTATGAAAAAAAGAAACCTTTCAGGTGATGCTTACAAATTACTTTAAAATGTGTGCATGCATTAGACTTCTCAGATTTGATGGTCTTCAACAATAAATTTTAGACTTTACAGCATCTGAGATCTGGTGCCACAGGATGACAAAACACAATTTCCATGGTTGGATCAGTTTCACAATGACCGCAGAGTAATTCTTCATGGTTGGAATAGTAAAATATGCAAACTGTAAAATAACAATGCCTTTTTTACGGCTATGATGCCCCCGTATTTATGCAAGAGAAAAGACAAAAAATGTTACCCTTTGGAAGTCTAAATGAAGTGACAAGTTTAGGTCTTAACATGAATGATTACCCTGATCAAATCTCATCTCAGTCCTTCAATTCGTAACAGCTCCTCATCTTGCCAGTGCATGTAGTTATGCTGTTATGATAATACCAGGACTAAGCTCTCAACTTCAAAAGGCGTTTCTTTTGTGTAGTCAGTATCCAAAGACAATGAAGTTAGTGACAGCGCTGAGGCAAATCCTTCTGGGGGTTTGTCTGGAATTTACAAGCTTACAATGCATTGCCAGTGGCACAACTGATACTGCAGGTAATTTGGCATATCATGTCCAGGAACCAGATCCTTAGGAAGGAGAAATAAAAAAAAAAAGAAAGAGGGAAAGGACGATATCTGGTGGGAAAACGGGAGACTAAAATCTTGGCATTCCAGTGGCCATTCACATGAAACTGATAAGTCTGAAAAGCCAAAAGACTCCCGTTTTTCTTCTCCTTGTCTTCACCCAAGTGCGGCTGATGAAAGTCTCTTTTGTCTCTTGAATGTCTGAGTTTTACGTTAAATTGTGGTATAATTGATATGTGGTGAGGATGTCTCATACCGGACTGTGATTTCAACAAAGATCAAACGTCCTAACATAAATTGCTGAATAGCTGGGGTCAGGTGCAAGACTTGTACGCTTTTGTATTTTACAGTAAATGTGAGAGAAAAAAATATTAGATGCATGAAGTTTGTCTGAAAACTGGCCAATACATTTTCTCATGGAGGAATGGCTTTATTTTGCTAATCTAGAAATTCAGCAAATTCTGAAATGATCCACAATTAATTAACTTTTAACAATTATGTGCCTGAAATATCAAATATGAGGAGAGTCTCAGGCAGAGTTTTTATTTTCTGACATTTTTATGCTTTCTGTGGTTTACGGAAGCATTTGAAAACGATAACAGAATCCAATGATCTCCTGTGTTGTCCCAGCTCCCGTTTTGATTGGTTAAACAGCACCGCGTGATTTCTCTTTCTCCAGAAAGTCCAACTCCTGGTGAGCTATAGTCTTCTCAAATTGAGATAGAAAGCACATCTGAGCCAACAAGAAAACTCTTAATAACTGGACTTGACCGAGGACCGACAGCCCTGTAGAGGTGGTCCTCTTTGCTAATTTGCTTGGGAAGTTCCTGCAAAGATTTTTTTATTCATCATAATGAGTCTCCTTACGTGCATCACCAGGTTTGGAAGCTAAAGTATGGAGTTTCTGAACACCCAAAAGCCACTACTTTTAGGAGAAAGTATTATTGCTGGACTTTTTAAAAGAGTGACCTCTTGGTAGACAGAATTGCTACTGGAGCAGAAAATCCAGCTGTCTCTTCAGAAGAGAGAGAGGCCATGAAATCGAGCTGCGAGAAAGTAAACTCCTGTGTCCAACTCAGAATGCACACTTCCTGTTCCCGTTCCATCAGTTCTGGAGCCGGTAGACTCAAATGGATCCATGGTGGTTTCAAAAATTGTTATTTCTTCTCCTATTTCCCATTAAAATGAACATCAGGCAAAAAAAAAAAAACAAAAACATTTAATTGTGCAGTGTAAAAGCTCCTGAGAAACTGATTAACTTAAGAAAAAAAAAAAACTTTCCCTCTTAGCTGTATTTTATTTAGTAGGTTGTATTGATATTTAGTTTTAATTTCTCAGATAAATCATTGGAAAATTGACAATTTGTAAAAAAAAAATAAAAATAAAATAAATAATATAATTATAAAATTAATTCGTTTTTAGTAGCTTTCAAATAATGATTAATTGAAATCATAATGTTTTGCTGATATGACAAATTTTAATCTATGAAAGATACAGAATATTTTTTATTTCTTGTAGTATGTGACAATTTTTTAATAGGCAGGGGAAGAAATTGTCCTTAGGCAGATTTCTGATTGATTATACTGATTCTATATCAGTATATTTTCCACAGAGCTTATTTGTACAACAGTTCAGAAGTTACTGTAAATCAAATACATAGGTGCCACTTTATTCAAGACTAAAAAAGAACAATTTGCAATTATTATAGAAAATTATACAAGAACGATACCTGCTCTGAGTACTTCTAATAATTATGTTGCTTCTTTTGCAGATATTCTTGCAGTAATCACATCAAGATGTCCTTTTGACCTTAGTGACAGACATAGTTATAGTCTCCACGTTATAACTAACAGGCTTAATTTCCCATGTCAGAGGAGGGCCCTAAATAGGTTTTTAATCCTAAACTAACCACAGCACACCATTGCACATAGTGTGTAGGTGAAAAGTTCTTTCCACCACCCTATTATACTGGTGCAAGTTGGGTCTGTAACCTGAATCACTGGAAAAATAATGCGCTAAGCCCCTGGTACTGTATAGGCGTTACACTGCAACAATGTGTTTCTTGTTTCTGTTGATGCCTCGGACTCCTCTTTGATGCAGCTCTGAAATGACTGAGCACCATAGTCTATTTTCTCCCTGTTCGAGCAATTCAATAGCTGCTCTGTCTAGCCTGTTTGTTTTCAGCTAATTGCCTCAAGATCTAATAAGTTAGTGATGATGTATGTCAAGTCACCCATGACCCCTGCTGAAGAAATATTATGTCGCACTAAAAGGAGTCCGGCGAAGGGGGTGAGGTGCCTCTTTGTCAGCCCAGCCTCTGAGGCAACTGCCTGGATCAAATAATGATGAAATTAGGTCACGAAAGCCTAAAAATTAAGTCATTATGCAAACCATTTAGGACATGAAAAGGGAAACTTAAAAGTTTAGGTGGAGGATGACAAACCAGTTTGTCAGTCTGTCACTACAGATTAAAAAGTCGTAAAATCGCAGGCGCTCATGACCTTGTTTCACTGGGTTTTGTCTTTCAGCATTAATCGTATTTCTTTTTGCTTTTGCTTTTTTTTTTATATTTACCCATTTTATTTCCTTGACATTTTTTTTGAAAACTATTCAAGGGGCAGTTTTAGACTTTTTTAAAGTGAAGATATCTCAAAAAACTGTAAGCAGTGAATGTCTTACATGCTGCACATAATTATCTTCTCATCTTCATTTCGGTCCTTTCCACACTTAAAATAATAAAAAAAAAGTTTTGCACTTCATGTCTGAACACAAATAGTGTTTAAGCAAAAAGAAAATAAACAAAAATGTATATCTTTTTTATTTCTGTTCTTAGTGCATGAATATATTCTGATATTCTTATACCTACTCCTACATGTGCAGCTATGCAAAATGAACATATACTCCCACTACTTTGTCATTTCTGTCCAGTAGGAGCAGCGTTTGTCACCTGCATGACTTTGTTTACAAATTATAATCCATTTGCAAAAGAGCACACCACACCAAATGAAAAAAAAGTCTGCTGACAAGCAGACCAAAGGACTTTCCTGGGATGAATACACACTTAGGTATTTAGACATGCTAAATGCCTTTTGTTAGTTATTGTTACATATTAACAATGTCTTTACTTACAATAAGTAGCTTTCTTGTAAGTATTAACTCAGAATAACAGTAAGTGTTAAATCAGATGCACGTTTTTCAACTGCAGATTAGGATTAGATCAACCAAGCACGTATATGACGATAACTGGTTTAGAATTTTATTTTAGTCCAGAATAGAGGGATTGCAAGTGCATGTAACATATTCTACTGTTTTTTTTAACAAAGGCAAAGGTAATCCAATTCAATAACATATTTTGATGGATAAAAAGAAACATAGATTTTGATCAATTTTAAGAAATCAAGAAACTTTACAGACTGTCAAGGGAAGAAAGACAAACACTGGGTAAAATGATGCAATGCTTGCTGTGCTGACCATGCGTGGCTTATGCATTTTGATTGCATATATCTCTGTGGGAGTATTCATTTTTCCCTGGCAAAGTATCTATGATTCCCCACCTCCTCCTCTTTTATTTTCTGAAAGACAGACAGCACTCCAAGCCAAAAAGCCATTTCACCTGCATTAATACACAATGAATAATTTATAAATCCCAATTATTTGGTATCATTTATGCAAGGAGTGTCACACAAGGCATACATAAAGCATTAAGGATGGTTAACCCGTAAAGGAATGGGAGACTAGGAGAAGAGTGGAAGGTCACACCTGAACGTCGGGTTGCTGTTGTTTTTTGTTTTTTTTTGTCTTTTTTTTTCCCGCCTCACAGCATCTCATTCAGGGTCCACAATATTTCACTCTGTAAAAACAGCCCATCAGTAAGCACATATAATTCTCATATTATTTAAAACGTAAGCATAACTTCACAAATGAAGCACATCCCTGTAATACGACTAAATCATCATGAAGGAAACACAAAAATGTGAGAATTAAGAAAAAGCATATTGTTTGTAAACATCATCTTTCTACATGATGTGTTGCCATAAAATTTAGATTCAAACTGCACTTGTCCTTCCACCACTACTCCGATTCGCTGTGATCTCCTTATCAAAACAAATGCAATTACGGTTGGGTTAGCAGTGGTGCTTCCCAGGAGATGGACTGTCCCCCCTTGTCGCTGACTATCTCCCCCACTAATCCTGTCTTAGAAGGGTCTCTGTTAACAGGGATAAGGCATTGGCCTGGTATCCTAGGCTAGTAAGCTAAAGCTTATGTACAAAATGCTATTCAAGAGGCACTGCCTGGAGCTATTGGAACTGCGTAGATGTCCATATCATTCAGCCAGCCTAAATACGCAGGAATTTAGCCATGGCTAAATCTTGGAGACTCACGTGGACATGTTCGCTGATAAGAACTAGGGGGCTGATGCAGAAGTCTTATTTGGAATCAAATTGATGGGTTATAGAATCTGGAACATGAAGATCTGGTCTTGTCCAATAACAAATCCATAAACTCCCCAGCAAACACGCTTCTACTGCTGAAATCCCCCCGCTTTAGCCTGCTACCAATCATAATGCTTATTCATTCTACTCGAGCCACCGCATCAACTAAGCTTACAGACGTAATGCTGCAGTATGTCTGCAACAATTTGCGCTCAAACTATTGTTTCTGATTTTGCTGAAAGTTTACTTGCCTCAGTGCAAGGGGATGGAACAGCATGTTTTGTTTACAGCACTGCGTGAAAGTTAAGTGCTTTTCAGTATACGAGTGCCTTTCTTTAACAGTTGGCGGAAAGTTAAATCATTATGGAGGGTCACATTATTGACCCTGCGCTTTTATGGCCAGGGAGAGAGCTTGACACCAAACCTCAGTCAATTTAGCCTTTCTGGTGTGAACAAAATACTTCTCAGTTTCACACATTTGGACGGATTAAGCTTTTAACACTTGGTGAAATCCAGCACTTATCCTACAAACACTTGGGAAGTATATGTAACAGTGGATCTATATTAAGTGTGACTGGCCAAGCTCCTTGGGACCGGAAAAGGCAGCACATCTGTTCTACCAAGTAATGACTTTGACCAATTGTCACACGCTTGGTTTTCAATGATAAACAGTCACTAAATGGCCAGTTTCAAATTTTAGTAATGGCTTCCTGCAATAGTTCCTGCAAAAAAATAAAAGCACAAGTAAGAAGGTAGTAAATCAACTTATTACTTAAATTGGAGCATTAGGAATTTAGCTGTACTCCCTGAAACCACTTCTGTAATGAAAGTCATGTAATCTGATACACTTTGCTCACCACCCATGTTGAAAGCGCCTATAATGTACCACAACAGACGGGAGCAGCTTTGTATGTTTGTCGCTCACATTCCTGCATATTTTATCACACACTCAAAGAGTGAATTAATATCACACTCTCTTTGATGAGAGACGCAGCACAAACATTAGTGATACAGGGAGATAGGGAGATGGTCTGTAACATGCTGGCTGCATTTGTAGATAAGTGACCTTCAATTGGTGTTTCACAGGGCTGGTAAATAATAACACCAAGAGTTAATGGATTTCATATGCTGCTCAGTCTCACTGCTGCAGTCACCACATGCAACAGTGCATTCAGCCTCACCCCAAGGAAATGAGAGAAATCTTTCAATTACCTTACACTTCCTGCATTTAGATTTAAATTTAATGTATAGAAACATTCAAAAACATACATACTACTACTTGTCCAAAAAAAAATTATATCGTGTAAAAGTGCAATATTTTCTCCTGGTCATATCATAAGTGAAATGGTAATTTTGCAGACATTCTTCACATATAGAGTAACATATTTCAAGCTGTTTTGTCCTGGTGGATGACTGCATTGGATGTGAACTTCAGAAAACACAGTGGACCAACATCAGAAACCCGAAACCAACACTGACTGTGGAAACTTCTCAATGGACATCTAGCATCATGGATTCTGTGCCTCTTCAAGCTCCCTCCAAACCCAACAGTCTGTTTCATTTTTGACTTAGCTCAGGTAAAACACCTCTGATGTTGTCTCTGGTTCAAGACTGGCTTGACATGGGGATGTGAAATATTTAGCCCTTATCTAGTATTCATCTGTATGTGGTTGCTCTTTCTGTAATAGATTTTATTTGACAATCCTCTCAAGGCTGCAGTTCTCCCTTGTGCTGATGCAAATGTTCCAACCACACTCCTTCCTTCCACTTGAATTTCTGTTAAGATGTTTGGATACAGGACTCTGTAAACAACCAGATTCTTCAGGAATGACATTCGATAGTTTACACTTCTAGTGAAGGCTGTCAATGAAAGTCTTCCGAACATGGAAACCTTTGGAGGCGTTTTGAGTCAATTAGCTGATCAGGGTGTGACATAAAAAGTCTCCATTAATGAAATTCTTCACAGTATTCCTATGTTCTGAGACACTGATTTATTGGTTTTCGTTGTCTGTACAATCAACCCTTGTCAGTATCAGAGCTAGCTAGAGTATCATTATCAAGATAAACATTTGAATAATAATTTACTGATGAAAGAAGGTTGTAGTCCCACTTTCAGAAATACCTTTGGTATTAGCCATTGTCACCAGCAGCAGACATCTGTCTCATCAGAACAAAACAAAGATCACAGAACCAAACTGGGTCTGTGTGAACATGCAGTTCCACACACCCAGCTCTTAGGTCTAACATCAACACAAATTGCTGTGTTATGAGCCAGGGGTCAGAGGGTGGTGCATTTTTTTTGGTTTTGTTTTTATGTTCCCAAGATTGCGATGGAACTGTATTGCTAACACAAAGCATAGCTAAACATGAGTAACTTACTCAGTTAAGTTTAGTATATCAGTAAGTGAAGAAGAGACCAACAAGAAATACACAGAATATGCAATGCTGAGAAATAGTTGAACTTTGAGAACAGAGTGAAGAACTCCCTTGCAAGGTTAGGATGCAAACATGATAAACTGTGGTGGTTAGTGTCTATGTATTCCAGCTCCCCGGATGAGTTTTCAGAATTGGCTCGTCCAATGGGAGATAATCGACCAGTCAGATATGTACTAGACTCAAGAATAATTTATCCGATGGTGCATACCAGTATTTATACACTTCTCATTTATTTATACTTTATAGTGTGCCAATTTTAAATATCCTACATTCACTCTTGGCCACAGCCACTCCCACATTCTAGACATGAAAACACTGTCATTTAATCATCTCCAATTGTGTAATGTTTTTTTTTTTTGGTATTAGTTTGCTTCTCCAACATTGTTTGTGTCCCCAACTTAGCCAACACTTTGACTACATCCTACAGCTATCCCTGAAAGTGATGAAACTTTGTGTATTTACCAATTTAAACAAATATATTAGCTTTTAATACAGTGAATTAAAGTGTGATTTTGCACTCGCACTAGAAAATGTGAGCTATAAACCACTGCAGAAACAGCTTTGACCACAAAGCTTAACAACAGCGTTAAAGATGAAAAACTGGGATCTTGACTAAAGCTAAACAGCATCAATCTTTAAAAAGACAAAAATCCCCAGTACAGTATTTGTATTTACAGGCTATGTTTTTTTTTGTTTTTACTGCCTTAATCTGGTATGTTGGTTCAGTCATCAGTTACTGTTCTTCCACTTGATCTTTAGGAAAGTTTTTAATTCAAAAGGATTTCTTTCAAAGCAACTTCATTTGGAGTCACTAAGGGCCAAAACTGCCTCGTTGTGGTTGGATGTTCCAGTTTCCTCTGCCAGGCCAAAACCCTTTAACCTTTGCGTGGCCTCTTCATATCTATCTCTCTCCCCTTCTCTCTCCATCATTTGCTGCCTCTCCCCGCTGCGCTGTAAGTGTATTCCTCATCTGACTGAATTATTGCCTAGCTGTTGGTTTTTTGGCCGCCATTCCTATTTGTGTTACAGAAAGACATGAGATTTGCATTACACTCATTTCAGCCGCCTGCCAAAAGATTTCACATTAGTTTCAGCTGGATGTGTGAATTATTGTTCAAATTTGATGAGCTTAGTAATGCAAATAAAGGTCACATCAGAATTTCCAGATGTTTCGGTGTCGGCGGACGTGAGTACATTTGAAAAACAAGGATGCTGTTCAAACAGCAATGTGTTGTGATTCCGGCGAACTAAACTCATCCGTCAAAGTGCTGGTTGTCGAACGGCCACTGAGAGGGACGCAGGGAGAGCGAGAGAGACTGAATTTGAATTGGAAGACCCTCTGTCAAACCACAGTTTAGCTCAGTTTATCCCTTGTGTTTACAATCCCTGAAAAAGGACGTTGATTTAAAAAAACAGAAAAAAGAAAACACTCAAACCTGCTCAGAGCGGAGCCTCTTCTTTATCTTGTCCCAACATTCCAGTGGGGCTTGAGGGGTGTAGCAGGCAGAAAACTAGCAAGACACAAGGAGGAAGGGGAGGGAGGCAGGCATAAAATCTGCATGCTGGAAGAAACAAGATGGACATAAAAGATGGACTAAATTGCAGAGAGGACTTTTCTTGTCAAAGGCTAATGGAAACATTTCCACACAACACAGAGAGGGGAATGGAGGCTTCATTATCACAGCAGAGCAGACGGAGCTGGCAGCCATTCCAGAGAAGCGCTGAGATGTGCACAGTGGCCCAGCTTAGCGCCCCCAGCCAGCCCCTCAGGCCTCTACCTGAATAATCTGTGTCAACAGGTTCCAAAATGCCCACAAGAATCATATAAACATACAGAGAAAAACACTTACTAAAAAATTATCCATCTGCTTTGTTATTGTCTTCTTACTTTTTTTTTTAATTCTTTCACTTGAACCTTCTAATTAAGTAACAACATCCCCCAAACCCAAAGACTTCTGTTGACTATTGGCAGCTTGTGTGTCATTTGCCTAAAGGGTTTGTAGAACACGTTAAACTAAAGCCCCCTACTTTGATTTAAATCTCAGCTTGCATCTCCTAAAACTCAAAACAACAAATTCAGACAACAAAGTGCCTTGTGAAGTTGTTAAACCCCTTAAATGGTGTCAACAACATTGCAATGCATTACATTGGGATCTCACAAGCTAACAGAGAGTAACAGTTAAATGTCAAGTAGAACGAAAAATGATCCCCGTTTTGCGAAACGTTTTGTAAAATAAAACCCTGAAAAGTGTTGCATGTATTTGTACTCATCCTCTCTACTCTGACACCACTAAATAAACAAATCAGTGAAACCTTCAGAAGAAACCTAATTAGTAGACAGATTTGTCCTGCATGTAATCTAATCTCAGGAGCAGCTGTTCTGTGAAGGGCTCAAACATTTGCTAGACAACATTAGTGAACAATCAGTTTCATGAAAACCAAGAAACACTAAAGACAGGTGAGGGATAAAGTTGCTGGGAAGTTCAATGCAAACTTAGGTTATGAAACAAAATCTAAATATCCATTAGTTCTTGGTGTTATTCCAATAAAAACCAACAACATTCATCTAAACTGATGGATTGTGAACATCAATCAAAAAAACCTATGGTGACTCCAAAAGAGCTGGAGAGATCTACAGCTTAGGTGCGAGAGTCTGTCAACAGAACTATGATGTGCCACAATGGACACAAACAGACAGTAATTCACAGCTAATATCTGGCTTCCTAGAATATTGGCCATAGCAACTCATTCCTGAAAGAAAGCCACGAGAAATCCCATTTGCAGTTTTCCACAAACATTGAAAGGTATATAGACATGCGAAAAAAACAAAGATCACGAGACCAAAATTAAACGTTTTGCCCCTCATGCGTAAATGCTAATTTTGGTTTTGAACCAAAACTTTAACACAGAGTAAAAAGTGTTTATGCTGTGGGAGTGCTTTTCCTCAAAAGAAACAAGAAAGCTGGTCAGAGTTGATGGGAAGATGGATGGAGTTAAACACAGGACAAGTCTGGAAGATAAACCAAGACAGATTTCACTTTCTAGCTGACAACTGGTCCAAAACATACACCTAGAGCAACAATAAAATGGTTTATATCATTGATTCTCTATTCTAGTCTGCAGTCTCCCCTGCACTGCATATTTTAGATGCGTCTCTGTTCCAGAACACCTGATTCAAATGATTGCATGACCTCCCATGCAGCCATCAAGTGCTGCAAGAGACTTATTAATCACCTACAGATTCAAGCCAGGTGTGTGGTAGAAAGGAAATACCAAAAAACATTCAAGGCAGGAGTACCCTGAGGACCGCAGCTGAGAAACACTGGTTTAGATTACTGCATTTGAAGTGGCAGAATGGCCTAGTCAAAGTTCAGACCCAAACCCAAGAGACAATATGTGAAGAAACATAAAAACTGCCGTTCACTGTGTGCAGCGGTGGTGCAGGGTAAAACATGCGACCCATATATGGAGGCTTTGGTCCTCGATGCAGCTATCACAGGTTCAAGTCCCGGCCTGATGACCTATTTAACTAAGCTTTAGCTATCCTGCATGGCAAAGTCAGTCTATGGGTGTAATTGAACCATTTAGTTTTTTTAAAGCCCTCATTACAAACTCACATTGCATTTTTATTGAAAAATATATTGATAACTCTATACAAATGTTCTTCTAAGTAACAGGTATTTGCTATTTTGTGTTCTATCAAATAAAATCCCAGTTAAACATTTTGAAGCTTTTGGTTCCGGTGTGGAAAAAAATGTTAAATGTTCAGAGCAAATTATCAAACAACTAAAAATACAAAATAAATTTTGTGAAAATATTACACAAAATAAAAATAATAGTAATAAAAACATGTGAGGAATCCAGTCCTGTTTTTATTTACTGACAGTATTGTTTTAGTCAGAATTGGTAAAAGTCAAACTTGCTAAGCTTACACCAAAGCTCTGTTGAAGTAAATTATCGTGATTTTTCCACACCAAAACCCATGTCCCATGAGACCCAAGAGAGATTGATTTGATGGGAGCATTTTTACTGACAACTCCTCAAGGCAAGCTTGCGTTTGCGTGCTCTCTGACACCTCCCTTAGCCCGGGGATGCCACAGAGCCACACAGACTGCTAGGACCAAAGCTGGATTTGCCGTTTCCTGATAAGTAAACAGGAGAAAAAAAAATGTGGAGATAAAAGCAGGTGATGAAGGACAAGATGTCTTCTCGAATCTCTGGCTGCCATTTCATGTCAAAAAGCACCATGGCACACTCGCGGATTAAACGGGACGCACTCCAATAAGAAAAAAAAAAAAAACAGAGCAGACTATATCGTCCCCTATAATCAAAAACAATCTGCATGCAAAATGGTAAACAACCAAGTTCAATGAGAGAGATGAAGGAGAAGCCAATCTGACGACTTGTTCATCTCATGTGCCAGTCTTCCTCTGGAAATCATCCATTTATAATAAGGCCAGTTAATAAATGTTTTAGTAAAAATATTGCATAATTCATTTTGGCAGGCCTAGTTTTAATTGACTTATTGCTGAATTGTTCTGAAGATCAAAAGCATGATTAAAGCAATGTATATATTAGTGCTGTGAGGTTTTTTCCCCCAACGCCATGTTTCAAAGAACATGAGAGGAGAAACACGTTGTGAAATGTGATCAAATATTCATCAAGATAATCAGTTAAGTGAAAGATGGAAAGATCAGCTTTGACAATAGTGATGTAAATGGTCCATGTTTATGAAGCACTTTTCTGTGTTGACCACTCAAAGCACTTCCATAATGTTTATTCTCTGAAGTGTAACTACACAGCGAATCTAAGGCTTTGTAGAAACACTAATTATTGATTGGCCAAAGAAATTTAGTAAGAATGTCGAGGGCAAGGACACGTTGACATTTGAAGTCAGGAAACTGGAATTCTACCTCCAGCCTAATGCCGTTTTGCCGAACCAAACAGAACACAGTTTAATTTTGAAGACTAATATAACCCATTACAGTTATCAAGCAGCTTGAAAGTCTAATAGAAGTTATGATTATAATTTAGCTAAACATATTCAGCCCAAAGAGATGTAAATAGACTATTTCATGTAGTTGTTTACAATAGGGCTTTGGAGTAAAGACAAATGACACACCTCCAAAATGTACGTATAGGCTATCTTAGCTAGCGTAGACATTTTATTTTATTTTTAATTTGTTAAAATGAGAGGTCCATCTGACTCCCCTTTTAGCCTACCCCCCCTTTTTAGGATATTTTCACTTCTCAATCATTTCAAAGCGACATGATTAACAGGTGCAAGGGAACTATTACTGATAATAGTTTTATTGAATCTCAAATCAAAAACTAATCCTTCAAGCTTGTATTCTGATCTAACTACTTCAGCAACAGAAACTCCTAAAGTCAAACTTGCTTGAGTGTCACAACTCTGAGGCAGCCATTATCAATCAGTGACAGATCTTACAGCAAAGAAAGCTTTACCTTGTTAGAATGCAATTTAGAATACTATTTGTTAGAATGCCCTTTAGAATGCCCTTTAGAATTTTATGCCCTTAAAATTCTAAGGGCATAAAATGGAATAAAATAGACCAGTTCTCAGTTTTTTTCCTTTATAACATAGACATGAACAGGTGAAAAAAAGACAGAATTTGCAGGTGTGTAACTAATGTCAATGGAGGTCAAGCGGAGGTGTCCAGCTTAATAAAAGGGAACCTCTTCTCCCGTTTTATAAGAGAAAAGGAAGCTATAATCATTTTTTTTTTAATAATAGCAATTAAAGTTATGAAATTGTATCTTTTTTAATCACCTTTTATTGGGTATTGATGATCTGATCTTGTAAGCTTTAGAAGTATATTTATTTAAGTTAATGTTATTGAGGAAATGGTTGCACCTCAGTTTGATTCTATTTATGCATGTTGTGTTGAAAGATTGAGTCAATAAAAGACATAATAGTGCTGTTGCCTGAGCAATATCAGGAATGCTTTTTAAGGACTGACCTATGACAATAAATAAATAAAAAAAACAGCACTGATGTTACCAATTTGCTTAGAAACATGCTAATTATTCACTTTTTTTTTCTTAGGAGTCACATTAGTGCTTCGCAGCTTTTCATTCAAAATGCAACTGTGTTACGAAGCAGCAAAGTTGACAGATAAGACAACATTTACACTTCACAGCTGTTTGACACCTAATTACACTGCTCTATAAAGGCCTGTGTGTGTGTGTGTTTGCTCCGAGTTCACACGGTCTCACAGCTATAATTATCTTGTCTTAGTATTTGACAGTATATTGCTTAACTCAGATCCTGTGGGGGATTCCACACGTCTTCCAACAGCTTACATGTGAACTGGTAGCTTTTCCTATTAATCTTACAAAAGACCTGACATTACCTTACAGGTTTGGGTTTAACAGGTTTTTGTCAGTGTCTGACATTGCCACTTTGTCCTGAACCTATTTGGAATTTCTCTGAAGAGGTTGCTTCACTCAACTCTTTTGCTTTGAAGATCTTGATTTATTTGAATCTTAGGTGATGCTTTTGTCAAAAACTCATTAGGCAAAATGAGACATTCTGAAAATTCTGCTTTGTATGTTGTTGTGCTGCATTTGTCATTTGTCTTCAATTGGTACGGCTGGCCAAAGGTTGAACTGGGCTCGGAGCAGAATTTACTTTTTGATCTCACTTGCAGATAAGGCACAACAAAACCACTTTTTATTTGAACTCATGAACCACCAATGGTTGCTCCATTTTTTTCTTAAGCTCATGTCAGTCTCTTTGCATTGTTAGTTATATTACTTTCAAAAAAACATTTCAAATTAAGTATTTGTGAAAGCTCAAACAGAAAATAAGCTGTGGCAGGTGTGTTATTTCTCTGACTTACTCATTTGCTCCAACAAGCACAATTGTTGATCACCTGTTGAGATTCATTTGCAGACAGAATAAAATGGCAGGTCAAATAGAAGGAATACAAAATTATTAAACTGCAGTTGCTGCAGCAAAGCTCATACATATACTATTAAAAAACACATTTGAGTGTTAAGTCGGCAGCTGGAAAACAGGAAATAATGGCTGAGATGAATGCAACATAAAAAAAATAAAGAGGTGTTGCGGTGGCGCAGGGGTAAAACATATGACCCATATAAGGAAGCCTGAGTCCTTGACGCAGCTGCCACAGGTTCGAGTCCCGGCCTGTTAACCTTTGCCTCATGTCTTCCTCCTCTCTTACAAGCCGCTTTCCTGTCTGACCGTTTTCAAACAAAGACCACTAGATGCAGAAAAAACTTGAAAAAAGAGAAACTTCTAATCTCTTGCAGGCCCCCTGCTGGCCTTTAGCTGCCATTGGAAGCGAGGAAGCTTGCTCATGCCCCAGGCTACCTGCTCTGTCAGGATGAATAACTGTTAGTTTGGTGATTGAAATTATTGCTATAACCACACATGGATGTTACACTATATTTACTTAGAGTCTTCCTGTGTACAATTTACATTTGGAGTTATAAAATCAGCATTAAGCATAATTGTAACATAACAGCTCACTGAGTTATCTCAGCATTCCCGGTCTACCATTCCCAGATATCATTGAGGTCGTCATTGGGCCGTTTCACCACAACAATAAGAGTTAAAATACTCTATATTTTAGAGTATATATCCTGGAAAATAGCTGTTATGACAAAACAGGCTAAATGTTTAATTTAGCTAGATTTATTTGCTTCTCAATCAAATAATCCCCAGAAATATAATTTCTGAAAGGCAAATTAAGTGGTGGCATGTAGTTAGATAGTGACCTGAAGTTTAAGGTGAAAGTGCTCACTAAATGGACCACGATGATGACAGACATGACGCTGTTCATAGTACAAATATCTTTCATATGCAGATCAACAACTGTCATGTATTTTCTTATTATTAAAATCAGTTTTATTCTGTTTCTGCAACACAAAATTAGTTAAACACAAATTAACCAGATACTCTATTTTAAGTCCAGGTTTGGTCTCATTGTAGAAGATTGAATGATTTTACTCCATCTGTCTTACAAGCTGGGCTGCCCAGAGCCTTCTTGCAGCAAGAAGGTTCTGGGTTCGATTCCGGGCCCCTGTCTTTCTGCATGGAGTTTGCATGTTCTCCCTGTGCATGTGTGGGTTCTCTCTGGGTACTCTGGCTTCCTCCCACAGTCCAAAAACATGACTGTCAGGTTAATTGGCCTCTCTAAATTGTCCCTAGGTGTGTGTGTGTGTGTGTGCATGGTTATTTGCCCTGTGTGTCTCTGTGTTGCCCTGCGACAGACTGGCGACCTGTCCAGGGTGACCCCGCCTCTCCCCCGAAATGATAGCTGGAGATAGGAACCAGCAACCCTCCTGACCCCAGTAAGGGACAAGGGTGCAGGAAAATGGATGGATGGATGGATGTCTTACAAGCTGACTCAGCTTCTATGAGTCCTGCTGTAGCTAACTCTTTGACTGGCTAAATAAAGATTAGCCAAACACTGATGACCAAACACCAGATTTAAGTAGGCTGGTGTAAATGCATAGCTTTGCTAAAATATTTTGCTCATTCACTTCATGGAGTTTTATTTTTTTAACATGCACACAACAAATACACACACAAGGGGAGACCCTACTGCATTGGTCTGACCTCAGGCCATCCTTCTTACACTGTTACTGACCTTTGAGTGATGAAAGGAAAAACAGCCTGCTCCCCGAATAGCTCAGAACCTACAACCTTCACAATACATTTATTTGCACTCAAATGTATACATGCTTTTCTGCACTCATGCATCAACTTATGAAAGGAATCTTGCACACTCATAAGCAGAAACAATGCATTAAGGGCAACTTTGGTGTGCAGGAGGTCACTGGGGGCTGGAATGAAACATAAGGTGATATATTATTGGGGGCCCTCAGATAAACTGCAAAACAGAGAGAAAAAAAAAAAGGAACTTTCATCCACGTTCTACTTTTGTTTTCTTATCATAGATCCTAACACAGTTTCATTTGAGCTTGGCGCTGGAAGTTGCTACCAGATACCAGAGCGGATGTTAAGTGGAGCGGTAAATTCCATCCAGAATTTGATAGGCTTCCTTTGTTTCCTCAGTGATTTCAGTACAATAGATTCAAATGAAGTGTGTGCAAAGTGTGCCATTATGCCAGATGTTGTTATTGTTTGACTCAATTAAGATTAGTATCAGTAATCAATGTGGAGCATTAAGGAAACATTTTGTTCCATTCTGAAATATCCCTGTGTGCGTGTGTGGGTGTGTGTATTGGTTTGTGTGTACACGTTGAACCCTGTGAGCCTTTCAAAGCCCATTTGTGGTCTATGAGTGATCCCATAATAAACAACGTGTCAAAACCTTTCACTTAAACACAGACTGTGCACGTCTTTGTCCATTTCACTTTTCCATTTCTTTTCTAACAGTTCTTTCAGTGTGTTCAATTCTTTCTGTCCTGTTAAAATTAAGTTTCCAGTTTCTTTTACTAAACTAGGCTAAACAAAAAAAAAAGAAAGACGGAAGGAAGGAAAAAAAAAATGTGTCTACCATCTATTTGTGTCTCGTTTCCACAGCGGAAAACTAACTGGCTTCCTCATTCAGACAAACTGCTTGATAATGGAATCATCTCTATTCAATTAGTGGTCTAACAGCCTCAGCAACCCAAAACACACACACTCACCCATTCCCCAAACTCTTCGTCTTTTTCTCCTCCTCAGCTCTAATGCAGCCAGACACTCTCAATGTTGACAATGGCAGTAGATGCTGATTTCTCCTTTTTCACTTCCTCTTATTCTCTCTTTGTCATTAATTAGTGGTGAAGGAGAAGGAGGGAGAGAGAGAGATCTGTAGAGTTTGGTCGGTCAGCCGCACCGGAGTGAGTAATTAACTGGCATTAACTCATTAAACTGTCCCAGATGTGGCCATGAATATCTGAGTGGCGGGGAGACACAGAAGAGAGGAGTGCGAGAAAGAGTTCAAGCCTCCCCGTCCTGCTGACAGCAGAAGAGACAGATAAAAAGGAGAACGTGTGCAGTGGAGTCATTTGTGTGTTGCTGTGTACTTTATGGTGAGTTTGCTGAGGCGTGTATTACTTTGAGTTGAAGTGCCTGACTCAGAGGAAATAAAGAGTTGGGAGAAGAGGGTGTGTCTGTGTTTGACACTCGTTTTCAAAAAAAGAAAGATTCTCACAGTGTGGATAAGCCAAGTGAAAGACAGTTAAAAACCCCTCAGTCACAATGTTAGGGGAAAATCTGCCCATGTGAAAACCTAATGTATATGATAAGGAAACTAATGCTGGGTCTTGTAGAAGAATTACAACTTTATGTTCATTTTTATATTAGGATCCTTACATCTCTGCATTTATATCAATTTCATCTGCATTTACTCAATCATGAGGCTAAAGTGATAGGAAAATATGACAAGTTATTTCTTTTTTCGGTGAAATATATAATTATTTATACATTTTTTGTGCTGAACAACATGGAGTAGATCCCAATGAAATAGGAATGACTGAGGGGTGCCATCTACCAGTCAATGGTGTAACCTTTACATTTTAAAAATGTGTTACATTATCTGCTTCATACATACCCTAAATGAAAAATAATCAGTGGTGTTTTGTTTTTACATCCATGGTTCCCCAGGTGAGCTGCTCTCTTTTCGCCCTTTAGAGTGAAACCTGCCCCTTGCTGTGATTGATTTGGTGGTTCCTCTGCTAGCTCAGAGCTCTACTAGAAATCTGCAACCTTGAGGGTTCAATATAGTATCTTAGCTGTTCCTGGGATGCATCTTTGTCATTATGCATCTGAACAACATCTCAGAGATTGTTCTGCTGCTTCCACTCAAGTCCTCCAGTCTTTGTATGGACAAATTTAGCCCTCAATAAAAACTGTTGAAATTCCTTTTTTTAATTGATGTTGATTCAAAAGGAGGGAATCAGCTGCCTAATGTGGCATCATCACCCTGCTATGGCCCATTGTTTACCTTGCATCACACATATGGTGCTTAATGCATATTTACCAGGTATCCAACAAATAATAAAATGAAATGAAATAATGAAAAACATCACTGGTTCAGTATTTTTATTTTATTTTTTTTTTAGATGCTTGTGATGCTAGCACTGCCCTGCTAGTGTACTACTAATATTTTCCCCTGATCTTTTTGTTGCACTTGAAGGAAAGTTTTTTTCCATAAAATGTTACTGTTCCTAAGTAGAGTTCATGTAAATGCACTGGAACATGTTACTCCATTCAAGTTTTATCCCTTTTTTGAGATCACGATGAAAATAATATCCTGACACATCCAAATATGACACTTGAACTCTATGTTAATATTTGTTCTGTTTTGATACATGTAAAAGCCTCATTGAACTTCCCCAATTTATCTTTTTAGTCTAGCACTGTGCCATGTGACACACCTTTTTGTGAATAGAACTCTCCCAATTCAGTCGTTCAAAATAATACCTCCTTAAAAAATATATAAAATAAAATAAAAATTTTACTTCATATACTGTACATATACATATATATAAACTAAATCAGTTCCACTTACTCACCTGCTTGGATAGACATGTGAATGTATAAATACACTTTCACACCATACCATGTGATTCCACTTGCCTTTCATCAGAATATGAAAGGCAAGTGACATAAGTCACTGGAGTCCACTTATGTATACATTTTTCCCTCTGTGTTCATCCTTCTGGGGCAAATATTTGAGCTCACACAGATTAGGTTGAATCTCCCCATCAGAGCCTCATAGAACCATAGAACCATAGAAAGAGGAAAACACTGATGGCTAAAATATGAAGGCTCTCACTTTGTTGCTAACGCCACTTTTTTCCTCTCTCCATTAAAAAACTTACTATTCACTTGAACATACAAACATACACCACTTAGCAGTTATTTTGAACTGCATGGCTTTTGGCACTGTCAGTTCTACTGTGCATAAAAATGTGATTGAATTGAAAGAACTTACATTAAGATTACAAATCTAACAACCGGTTGTTAGGCAAGGTAAAATATGTAAAACATGCGCTGGTGTAGGCGAAGGAACAACTTTGAAATCTGAAACAGCAGCTTCATAAAACTGCCTTTCACAATAATTGCTCGGACAGATTTTTTTCTTTTGTTTTTTTGTTTTCTGACAAAGTTTTGTTTTCCTTTTCATTTACAGAGGCTCAGTTTACTTTATGCCTTTTAAATGTGTTTATGCAGGCACTTGTTTTAGGCTTTAAATTATAAAGATGCTGAAAACACACTGCCTGTATTTAAATTTAGCCCTGTGATCACATTCAAAACCACAAGACAGTTACTGTGAAGACCGACGGAAATAAAAACAACAGTACTTTGAGATTTTAAATGCAATCAAGTGAAAATACCCCAGACATAAGACTCTATGAACAGGGGGGACATTCATTTTCCATCTAAGCCACTAACTGTCTGCTAATTTTAACTTCTTAAAAGCATGATGAGAGGAAATCATGGTAAATTGTTAAAGTAGCAACTGCTTATTTAAAAATTAATGGTACATGAATGAGATGACAAATACCTTTCCTTTACATAGCTGAAAACTCCCTGGTGCCCGAGAAGGCGAAAAACAGAACAAATAGACATTATTCATTTTGCTGCTTGAGATCTGCTCCAGAACAATTTAATTTGCATTTATCCGGTGTCAGGCACCGAAAGAGGGAGAGGGGTGCGCTCATCTCAAATGATGCATGGCTGACATACTGTGAGTGATAAAAGTAATCACTCTAGATGCCATCTTTGAAATCAGTGTGTGTGTGTGCAATGATGCATGCACAGCAAATGCAGGGTGTCATTCAGGGTATAAGTGTGCATGTCTTTGCAGCAACTTTGTTTCTCTGTTGGGGTGTGTGGGGATGTAGGGTGTGTGTGTGTGTGTGTGTGTGTTTATGCATAATTGTGTATACATACCTAAACCTGCATGTCCGTTTGGTCATGATTGCATGTGGGTATAACTGTGTCTGTAAATTGTCTTGCATGGAGTCTGCATGAGCATGTGGCTGCATGTGCACTCGTACCTTTTGTGTGTTTGACGGCGTCTTATTAAAGTGTCATTTAGACAGACACTTCTCAGAGTCTGGCCCCAGGCAGCCTGATAGATTGTAATCATGGACTAAATTACTACTTTCCAAAGTAGTAATCACAGGTTCTGTGTTTGTGTGCTCGCGTGTGTGTGTGCGTGTCGGGGTGTGTATGCCTGTGTGTGTTGTTCAGCGAGAGGTAGACAAAGAACTTCATCAGTGTTTGGCATGTGTCTGTTTGATTCAGGTAAATCTAACGATCCTCACTGATTATTTATTCGCCCTGAATTATCTGCATCCCTGCTCCTACTTTGTGTTCAGAAGATGGCCATACTGTTCTTCTCATGCAGTTATGAAATATATTCAGAAAAATAACTCCAACTGGACTCATTTCATTCAGTTTTTTTTTTTAAATAACAGTATATGCTTTCACTTTATTGGGGATGAGCCAAGCTTGAATGATGACCAGAGGTAGTTGTGATGCAAGTTATCAATCCACTATTCCATATTAAATTTCCATTTTAAAGAAATGTAAGTAAAATATAAACTCATGTCTGGGCTAGTTAAAATAATATATTTCAGTTGTTTTTTGCCTTTAATCCAATGTCATTAGGATGTGATATTGTTACGGCTCTGGGCCTTGTGGGCTGGATTGCCGATGTTTTGGTCTGTCTTTGTGCTCCTCCCCTTTGCAGGTGTTCCTGATCCAGTTGATTTGGAGCACTAAGTATTTAAGCCTGGCTGTCTCAATCTTCCGGGTCGCCTTTGGCGTCCACTGCTGCTTGTCGCTTGTGGTTATTTGTGGCCAGGCCTCAGCTCCCCTCCCGTTGCACATTTGACTTTGTCTTTGTTTTTGCACCTCAACCCTTCCATATGCACTCATGCAACACATCCAAGCATTGGCATTACGCCACTGATACTGACATCCGCAATACATTATTCGTTTTGTTAATAAATATATCTTTTTCCGCACTTTAATCCCTGCATGGTCTCCCGTTTTTGTTATGACCTTGAGCCAGTCGTAACAGAAAGTAGAAAGATTTTTCACTGTTCACATGAGTTAAAATATTAATCAGACTTAAACACTTTAATTCACAGGAAACTACAAATATATAATGGAAAATTGATTTAATTAATTTGCCATCATTGCAGCTCTGAGACATTCCCAAAGCAGGTACAAATTGATGCATAGCATGTAAAAAAATCATACAGATGACAATATATTTTTGTCTAAAATGTAGAATTCTTATGGAAAATGCATAAACATAAAGTCCTCAATGCCCAGCACTCATAGTTACGGAAACCTATAAGTGTGAACCAATTAAAGAAAAATAAATGCTAGCCCTTGCACTGTTAATGCAATATTTTCTTCAGAACTGCCACATTCCGTTTTTGGATGGAGGAAAAATATCTGTCTACAACAATCTTGAGAGTGGTCTAGCATAGGTCTTAGTCTAACCATCATTCTCTTGTCTTTTGATAATATAAAGCAGCCTAGTTTGTCACATCCAAACTAAATTATGGAAACATGCACATTGCTTATTTCCTGCAAAATGTCTCAAGTTTGTTGCAAATTGGCTTCATCACCGTCTTTTCCTTCTCAGAAACAGTTGATCACTCCATAAGTTCCAGAATGAAGCAGCATTATTCTCAAGGTTTTGATTTCTGCTTGTGTAAATGTTTCGTCTAAATGTGCGTTCAAAACCCCACGAGGGCCATCACCTAAAATGAATTTTCCCCAGATCGGCTTCCAAATAAACTAAAAACAAAATAAACACTAAACAGCCCTCTGATGCATTGGTGATGACGGTGTTGTCTGGCAACACCTCGCCTTGTTGAACTGTGACTCCAAACTACTTAAGCGCGCTATCTCAGATGCACTTGCATAATTTGACTATTTTAAGATACAGAGAACATGCACACTTAGCAGCACACGCACACGCATACACACATGCAACAGTTGCAAGCATTCACGCGTACTCGTCCTGCATCTGAGAAGCATGCAGCTTTTAAATCTCTCTTGACCTTTTGCAAAGCACACGATGACATGAACTGTCTTTCCTTTTAACCCTCTTGCCCTGTTCTGCAGTTATCGCTTTCCTCTCAGACTTTGCGCAGATTATGTCTCTTCACAGCTCAGGCACTCTGAGCAGAATGTCGGCAGGAAGAAAAGGAACAAAATAAACCTGTGGGAGTTTGTATTTCTGACATATGACTCATGGCAATTGAGATTACAGACTTGAGTAATGAGCTATAAATATATGAAAACAAACCATGTAAAGGGCACAAATACATTCTGGTGGCATTCTGCTACACTAAAAAAAACTACTAATGTCAGAAATTTAACACAATGTGCAGTTTAATAAATGTAGTAAACAATATTATCACCAGTTTATCTTGGAGCTACCATGTGTTCTGCTCCTCTTCCTCTTATAAAGCCTACACTGCACCTATAATTTCCTCCAGCGTTTTTCCTTTTTGGCATGTGAGGTGGTAACTTGATTGGTCAGCTGTGCGCCTTTCCAGTCTGATGATTGGATTTGGTTCTCATGTGTCCAGAGCGCCACCCCTGCACGCAGGGATGGAGCAGATTACCTAGATTTTCTGTTTCTCCATGCCTTCTCTTTCCCTCAGTCCCTGGCACTGTTATTGGAAGAAAGCGATAATTCCCCTGCACTTCAAACACAGCCCCCTAACTAAGACTCAGCTTAAGTCTCCTCCAAGGAAAAAAGCTGCCTGCCTGTGCACAGATGTCTCTGATTAAATTGTATCTCAGAGAGAGAAAGAGAGAGTCCTGCTCACAGCTCGCCCTGCTCCTCCCATCCTCCCCCATTTCGTGCTTCCCTCATGTCTCTCTATCTGTCTCTCTGTTAGCTTGCTCAACCGGCTGTTGCCAAAAGAGCCTTGGGCGACGAATAAATTGCTTTGGTTTCGGCAGGCAGAGAAGTTGGCTGAGACAAGCTGAATCAGTGCATTAGATGCGAGAGCCCCTCATAGACTGGAAGTTAGCCTTTAGCGCAATCATTGACCGTGAGTGATGATTATGTCTAATTGAAGGAGACTTTCGCTACCTGTAACAGAGCTGGGGGGCCCTGAGCATATTGGACAGATGAAAACAGACAGGGAGGAAAGAGCAGGGTGTGAGCTACAGAAGATGATGGTGAGGAAAAAGCTAGAGAGAGGGGAAGAGGAATATAGAGGACTAAAGAAAGGGTTAATAAAGATGCTTAAATACCTGGAAACAAGAGAAATAGATTTTTGAGTGCCTTGCTCAAACTTACCCCTCAAACTTTGTCACATTTTTGTTACTTTGTGAGCCTGATCTTAACGTAACCGTTCTACTGTAGATCTGGACCTATCTGTATGATAATCGACCTGCTATTGGACCTCAATAGTTTGAAGGTTTTTTTCTCAAGCTCTGACCGGCTCTCCAAGGTTCACCTCACATTGAGCTCCATCCATCTCCCCACAAACTGCTCTAAAGCAATCTTTCCTGAAAACACTTCCCACAGCATGATACTCCCATCACCATATTTCACCCTGGAGATAGTGTGTTATCCCTGAACTTTTTGCCCTTTTTGAGTGTCATGATGCTGTTTTCTTCACTAATGTTCTCTAAGAACTTTGTTTTTCTGCATAGAAAACCTGTACTTATCCCAAGATTTAATTATGCACACGTGGACTAAGAGGTTATTTAGAGAGAGACTGGTTTCACTCAATTTATTTATTTATGGTATCAGATTAAAGACAGATGAAAACATGTGAATTCCACATTTTCACATCATAGTTGTGTACCTTTTGGTTCTTTACAAGTATGTGCTGCTTTGTGTTGGTCTATCTGATAAAATCTTAATAAAACATAGAAATATGAGGTTATAAAGTTGTAAAACATGAACATATTAAGCGGTCATTAATACTTTTACAAGGCACTCTGAAATGTTGGAACTTATAGAATAATTTAGCCAACTTGTGATGCTCCTGTTTTAATATGTACAAGGCAGTGGCCTGTAAATGGTCGACTTGGAGTATTTGTATAATTAGTTGAACATATTGGAGACTTTACATTTGCATCTGCTTAAAATCTATTTTTAACAAGGAAAATGCAGGCAAAAATTAGTGCTAACAAGCAAATTTCCAGCCTGTCCTATTGCCTTTCAAGTCATTCCCAGAACCCATAAAATGTGCGCGGTTATGTCGACTGGACTGGAGCTCGAGCAGCAATATGCAATAGCTTTTGGGCAATTTAGAGGCAAAAAATAAATAAATAAAAAATCAATGTGTTTATTGTGTATTGGAAGGAAAAACATTTTCTCCAAACTGAAACAGCTGGAAATAATAGAATATTTAATCTTCTTTTTTCTCTTTTTTCAGGGAAATGTTAGAGAGCTTGTGTACGGTAAACATGTTGGATCTGCACACAGAAAAGCATGTTAAGAGAGGTGCATGTTCATAGAAGGGAACACTGATGTGGCTGCATGTTTGCATTTGCTTTTGGGACCCTCCATGTGCATCTGTGTGCAGGAATGAACGATTTAGCTAAGCGGATGAGTGCCAATGACAAAAACAGATACACACCCCCTCGCCACTGTTTCACTTCATTTCCACATGGCACTGGACTAACCTGGCATAAACGGCAGCCACGGGAGTCGCTTCAGATCATCTAGTAGGGTATTGGATTGCAGCGGCTGCCTTTTGCGATAACCTGGCAAGGTCCAAATTCATTAGGGCAAAATTTGGCTCCGACTGCATCGCTGTATTGCCCACAGCATTTGGCCCTGCTGCGCTGTGCCACACTGGGCTGAGCTGAGCAGCGATTTGCTGGATCCAGAGAGAGCCATTAGTGGCTGCTTGTGATGATGTTGATGCTAGGCAGTGTCAAACACAGACATTCTCCTTTGAATGATTTGGGCCATCAGCCTCTTCACACAAGTGATAGGATAATAGAATAGGTAGGAGGACAGAAGCAAGAGGAAGGGAGAGATATAGGTTGGAGTGAAAGGAGTCATAGTGAAGTGTAACTTTCTGTTTGTAATTCTGTTGGCTCTGGATCAGGAACTCTTTATCGCTTCCTACCTTCGTTTTCAATCAGTCCAATGCAGTTGCTTCACTTTGAATTTGTGTTTCGCACAAAAATAATTTTAAATGGCACAGTTACCTTGCAGAATAATGAGATTTGATCAAATAAATAGGAAAAAAAAAATAATCGTATTTATCAAATTCTGTGAAAGTTTGCACAAGATTTTATAGAAGATCACTGAAATAAATGACTGTGTGTTTAGAGAATACTTAATGTATAAGAACAGAAAGCACTGTAAATTACTGAACCTTTAAGAAAAGGTAGTTCATTCAAACAATTCACAAGAGTTAATTAACAGACATCAAACAGCACACTTTGTACTCATTTACTTGATGCTAGAAGCAGAAGGTTTTGTTGCGATGGGTAACAAAACCGCTGTAGCCTTAGCTGTTTAATTTAATTTTAAATAATAGTTTCTCAAAAGCACAAATAATTCAAGCGTTGATAAGAACTTACCTGTGCAGATTTTGTGCATCAGTGAGATCCTCCTGATACCATATAAATGTTGCCCAGTCTTCATTGACACTGATGGAATCTAAACACAACAAATACATTTGATAACTATTATTTATATTTTTGACATGTATATTATGTTGATTTCACTAACTTGGCTAACATACTTATCAAGAAATTTAATCTGTCTGAATAGATCTGCCTTTTAGAGTTCAAAGTTTTTTTCTGTTTTATTTGTTTTTAAACAAATATTTGTATATTGTGAAATGTTTTCATTTTCCAGCACATATTTGGAAATTTCTCTTGACAAAAGGGTCTCTTTCTAATATTTCAACTTAACTTTTTTTTTTTGTGCTTTTTTTTGGAAAACAATTTGAAGTAAAACAAATTGTTGGGCAAACACAATTGGACATGCGTTAGACCAACAAATATGAACAGAAGCACACGGTGGAAAGGAGGGAGGTCTGACATAGACACCTCCACCCAATAACGGTAGGTGCAAATGACATGAACTAAAACACCAACATAAACTTTCCACTCTGCCATCCCACACACATATAGCAGCTCATACATAACCATGGGTATAAACATTGAGGGCTCATCCAGCATACACCAGGCGCAGGGCTCCAGTAGAACAGTGTTAACTGAATTATGTTTATACTTTGTGATGCCTGTAAAAATCTCCTTCAGTAAGTTGGTGTGATCAAGTAAAGAATTCATGGTATCTGATGTCACTATTTGACAGCCATAGAGTATAGCTACCCCATGTGCCTGCATAGGCTTGAGGAATTGTGCACATACATCAGTGTGTGCTTGTATCCCATTCATTCAATCTCATTCAACTCTGGAGTGTAGCATGGCCATAAACAGGGGGCACCTCTCCTATTTGATAACAGATAGGCTCCCGTAGGATCAGCCATTATTCCTTTGCATTTTGCAGAGCAAATGAACTTGACAGATGGCTGTGTCACCAAAACCCTTGACTACCAACCTGATTATGCAGAAAACAATACAATAGAATAGAGCCGAGGAATCATTACCACAGGAAGGAACTCTGGGCTCCAGAGCACAACCCGACGCTGCAGCCGACAGTCGAGGACAATGCGGCGCAACCCAACAAAATTACACTTGTGAAATTGAACAACAAGAATGAGTTTAACATAAAGTGGGTTACGGTCATGCAATCTGTCATCAGGCTAAAGCGATTGTCTAGGGCTGCTTGCATGGCATATGAACTCATCCGTCATCTTCGGTTCTATAAATGGCTTAAGCTCAGGTTTTAAACTTCAGAGAATTACTGAACGAGGCAAGGCTCTCCTGCTGCCTTTATATACATTATATAAATACTCCTGTCCCTTTATTATTATATATGTATATATATATATATATATATATATATATATAGAGAGAGAGAGAGAGAGAGAGAGAGAGAGAGAGAGAGAGAGAAAGCTTTAGAAATTTTTGTACATTTATAAACAGAAAAAAAAAAGAAATAACATTTTTATATAAGTATTCACATGTTTGAAGCTTAATATTTAAATATGCAAAATTTAAATATTTCATGCAGTGGAAATTTGCACGTTTTCTTAAAAGTTGTCATTTTCCCAGTTTGATTATTTGTCTAAATCAATAAATTTTGCTTTGCAATTTTGAACTTTTTTTTTAATGAATGTCAAACACTGTTCACCACATTATTTGCCTCTATAAAGGTTTATTCTCTGTTGGACTTACTGTGTATTGCTTAATGTGTAAATTATGTAATCTGAACTCTAGAAAAGTCTCGAAAAGATAACTTTTCTAGACTTTTGTTAATTCAAAATGCAGCTGCGATACCTACATAAACTGCAACCAAAGAGATCAAGATGAGAATGCAAGAATCCTGTTTTACTTTCACCTCGCTATTTAAAACATAAGAACTTATAGATCGGTTTTAAGGCAAGTTTGAGGCTAAGTCCCAAATATATCAGCAGCTGTTTAATTCCAAATAAACCTGGATGTGGTCCGAAATCCTGCAGTGTGCCCCAAATGGAGATTCCAAGATTGAGGTTAAAACACTGGTGTGTGAGCAGACTTTTACTCTCAGGACAATTTCACAGATTCCAGAGTGACATGTGAAGGAAAATCAAGACTGTTCCTTCTTAAAAACACAATTGTTTAAAACATGCTGCCTGAAATTGTGAAAACAATCTACAAATGGTGGTGGGCCACAAAATCAACAGAAACAAACATGTATTTTCCAGAACATACAACCGTGCTGATAAAATATCTTGCCAGACGTACAGGACATAGTCACTGAAAGAGCAAGGCTTTTTTGTGAAATGTATTGATATTTAATCAAATGTCATTGACAGTATGTCTGTAGGTTTCAGTCCATATGTATAATTTTGTCCTTGTTTGTTTCAAATATGTGAATAGAATTCTTATTTTGAAAATTAAGGTTTTTTTTGTATCATCATGGCATTCTGAAAAAAAAAAAACTTAAAATATGTTGCTAAAAGTCCTAAGTTATGACATTAATGGTGAATGAAACAAAACTCTGGCGGCCGCTGTTCGATGCATCAAACCTTTAGTAAACACTTTTCACAACGCGTCCGCTTCTGTTTTCACTGATCATCTTGTTCTGTCTCTACATGCTGCACTTGCCTGCGCTCAAAGTAAAAATCAACATTAGACTCACCACCAAGGTTAGCACTCCACTGCAATTTATGTACACATGGAAAGTCAAATCAAAGACCTTATTTCTGCCTCAGCACAATGAAGCTTTTCAGTGGATAAAAATAAAAGTCAAATATAAAATCTCCCTCTACTGTATAAATGGGCAGGAGAAGACAGTGTGAAAGTTGGCGAGCTGAAAACGAGTGAGGGAAAGGGGAATGGAAAAAAAAAGTCTTTAAATGACTTCGATCTCTAGTGTGATGAATCACAGAGTTGCAAATCCCTTTTTAGCTAATTGCTACCAGCATGTGAGATTTCGCCCCTTCTCCTCCTCCATGTTCAATATCAATTTTCAAAGCCAGCAGAGAGAGATAGCCCCGGTCTGTTCCCCTGAGTCTTGCCAGAGGCCTTGCTGATAAAAACTGCACTAACAGCACTTAGCCATTTCAGAGACGAGGCGAACAGACACACAAACACACAGACTCTCTTATTCACAGCTGTGTGCGGTAATGAAGGAGAAAAGATGGGCCAATCGAAGTGAAACAGGGAACAGGCTGGTGTCATCTGCTCTGTGACCTTCTGAGAAGGCGGTATGTGTATGTGTGTAAATGTGCGCGTCTGAGCTCTCCTCAAGAAGTCTGGAGGTCAGACCTGTGCTCACTGAAGGGAATTAACATTTGTCTGCTTCGCTAAGGACAGGCTGTCTCTCTTGGAGAATGTAGGAGATGTGTGCATTTCCAATGAGTAGTTAATTATTTTAAGACTCCATATATCTACTGTATATGGAGTCCATATATATATATATATAGAGTCTTAAAATAATTATCCAACATCTTAAATTTGACAGAGGATAGGGAATTAAGCGAAAACAGATTTTTTTCAATGCATGAATAAATTTGGGTCGGTTATAAACAGAAATGTGATAAGTGTTGATTTTTGCTATAATATATATGTCTTTATGGCAAGTAGTTTCTTGCCCTTGACCATCTTTAAAAAGGGCAGCAGAGGGTGGATGGATGGGGAGGTGGGGGTGGAATATGGTCCCCTAAAGTCCCCAGACACTTTCAGCTCCAACCCGGCGATAGTTGGATAGAGAATTTAAGGTCCACCTCTACATCAGAATCCATCACGGAAAAGTGTGAACCTAATGTACTGCAGTCAATAACAATACCCACACATTTAACAACAGTGCATCTGCGTGTGTGTGCTTGTGTTGCCAATTAGTAATAAAAGTTTCTGAGGCAAAGTGAAATTATATTACCTTAAAAAAGACAGACTGATTCAAACCAGAATTGTAAAATCAGAGGACGTAAAATTTTTCAGGGTTTTCAAGACATAATTATATCTTCATTCACACTGAAAATCTAGGACAATAAATAGCCAGTTCTAGACACAATTTATGTTTAATCTCTTTTTTTTAGTATTTATATCTCGAGAATGCAATATGATTGCAAGTAACCAGCAAAAGTGATGCTTGTTTTAATTATCAAAGAAAATATTTCAGCAAAAATGTTTATTCCAAGCAAGATGTTGACACCTTACACCCAATAACAACCGAATGGATCCCTGGCATGTTGCATGATCCACTTCAGATTTAGTTTATGTATTTATTTATTTATATTTTGTTAATAAATATAAATAAATAAGTTAATAACCATTTGTAGACATTTGCCTTTTACCTGCCTTTTAGTCCTTTCAAGCTTTGGATTGAACAGTGGATGATGATTCAGCAATGATTCAGGGGCTAAATTCACATACCCTTCTTATTCAAAAAACTTTCAAGGAGCCATAGTGGAGAGAGGTTTCACAGACCTCTGGCCTTCACTTTGCTCCCTTGAACCTTCTGCTCTCTTTTTACTCTAATCTGATTTCTGCAAGACATCTTTGATCTAGGTCTAGGCCAAATGAAAGCATGCAGCAGAGGCCTTGCCTTTACAGATGAAGTGAGTATGGAGATTAGCAGTCTTTCCTTACAGCTTTAGTGGCTAATACATGATTAGGGCCCAGAGTCAACCAATTGTCTCAATGTTGGCTATCAATCCTAACATTTTCCTCTGAAGCAAGGGTGGGGGAGTGGTACTGAGGTGAGTTAAGGAAAAAAGGGATTGGGTTGGAGAGGTGGTAATATCAAGGAAAATGGGATGGAATGAAGGTTGATACCGTAATGGATACTCCTTTTATCCCACCCCACTAAGAAGATTAGGCCTTTGGATTTCATATTAGCTGTGATCTCTGGGCATTTGGTGGCCCATACAGCTGGTTCTCCTCTCCTCTCTTTCTCCATCTATTGATATATTCTATGGGACTGTATGATTAGGTCTGACTAAATATCCATCATCCAGTCGTCATTGCAAAAGCAAGCCATAATCCATGACACCTGTTTCAATTTAGTGAAAAGTCTATTTTTTCCCCTAAACCTTCACATTCCTGGTTTTATTTGGAATTTGCCATGTCTTTGTAATGAATGTGCAATTTACAATTTGCTAGAGAACAGTTGTGAACAAATACCATCTCAAAACTAGTCGATAGTCTAGACAGGTCAGAATTAAAGTGGGGAGTTTTAAATGGTTTCATTAAAAACAACAGACCAAACTCTGAAAATTGTTTAATCCATCATTCCAAAATGAAATGCTTATGGCACTATTGCAAATTTAAAAGGAAATGGCTGCCCATCTAAACTGACTGCTGCAGAAGTCAACAGCTGAGGTAGCAGAATCTTTGGGAGAGATAATCAGTGATAACACTTTCCACAAATCTGACTTTTAATATGAGTGGAAATATGAAAGTCGTTCTGGTTCAGAAAACTACAGTTTGAACCAAACCTCATGGTATGACACCAATGGAAGGACGAGATCAAAACTGTCCTGGGCCAACATGAAAAACAACTACGGTTATTGATAAACTGTTCACTGTGAACATGCAATGCCCATTGTGAAACATGATGGTCACAACATTGTTAATGTGGATTTTCTTTTATTTTTGGACACTCATAAAAGCTGATTAACACTGATAACAAGATGGGTGGCACTAAGTGCAATGCAATCTTGGAAGACGGGTAAAAGCAAAAAAAGATGAAGAAAGATGGAAACACATTGCGGGGTGTAAATTAAAAGGCAATTAAAATAAGTTTAAAACCCTCATAGCCCTAAAAGCTTCATCTGTTCATAAGTATACATTTTATCTACTTAGGATCTCAGTCTTTGTTCTACAATGCATGGTATACCATCGTTTAATCTGCATGTGCGTGAAAGGAGGGGCTCAGACGTCCTGCTTACATGGCTGCATAAATATATCCTTATTAATGTGCTTCTGAACCTCTGGATATAAAATTAATGAATAAAAGGTAAAAATGAGCTGTGCATGCATGTTACTGTCTTTTTAGGGAAATTAGGCCTGCAGGAATTAACTAATGTAGATGATTAATCTCTATTTCCTGAACTTTTATCCCAAAGTTGTTTATTAAAGCGGTGTATTTGTCTACTTATATTTTAGTGGTGCAGTCTGACTAACTTGTTAAGTCGTTTTGATATTTTTTTTTCTGTGCACCGTTGGAATTTGCTTGCTTCATGTATCACTTTTTTATCTTCCTCTGGCTAATTTGCATGCTTTTCTGGCCCATCTGACGAGGGGAAAAAAAGGTTTCCGTAGCTCAATACTAAATGCAGATGAGGATTCTTCGCCAGGAGCAGTGGTCATAGACCCATGCAGTGTCCCACAAGAGTAACCCAGTTAGTGCCTTTGCTCCTTCATGGTCAGTTAATGAGAAGGAGGGTGCGGTTGCATTGCTACAGTTCACCTTTTTCTAGCTTTCTCTTTCTCTCTCACCCTCATTCCACTCAGAGCAGAATTGATTGCTGATCTTAAAGACCTAACATCTCTTCGCCAGGAGAGCCCTCTTGCTAACACTTTAACCTTCCCAACATCCAAACAGAGCCAGTTTAGCTGACCATCAAAAGTCTGCCCGCTTGTATGTAAACGTCATACCAAAACAGAGGTGTGATGATAATGTTAAGCTGAGTGATGAAGTGAGATTTAAGGAATTTTGCATAAGATGGCTCATAACAGCATGTCATGAACCTGACCTTGAATCTGGCATCATGTCTCACTTTTCTTTCGGCCTACTTTATGTTATCACACAAGCCCTATTCCATTGTTTTGTTGTTGTTGTTGTTATTTTGTTTTTAATATTTGTCCTTTTCACACAGAAATCAGGCATAGGTGTAACTTGTAAACCACAGATTACCAAAAACTGAGGTTAATAATAATTTAGTCTGTGTTAAAGAGAAGATATAACTATTTAAATTGTTTTGGAAGGGCAGGTTGGTTTGGATTGTTTTTCTTAAGGAAAAAAATTATCATTTGAAAACTTTATTTTGGGATTTATCTGTTATCTCTGTCTTATAATAAAATGTATTTCATGGTCTGAAACATTCAAGTGGGACAAAAAGTAAAAATAAATAAATACTTCTCTGAATGGACAACACTATGCAGTTTGATAAACAACTGATTAAAAAGCTAATTTTATTGGCACAGAACATTCAGATTGAACATGTTTTTGTATAATTCAGCGATTTATAACATGGCACAGGATGAAGCTGATACATCCTTTGTTATTTTCAGACTCCATTAATAATCTATGGTCTCCCCGCGCTCCTCGCTTTTGGACTGGTTGCCGGCTGTTTACACAAACTGACGAGGGCACCAAAAGAAGGCAGGCTACAATTTTTGAAAACTATTTTAGCCCCCAGTAGACATGATAAAAATGGTATTTATTAATTGGATGCTATCCAGCCTCTGTTTACATATTTCATATTCATTTATTATGTTTTCTTTCCATGGCCATGGAAAGGCACTTGACTGACACAAATGCATTATTCTATTTGTGTGTTATTTCCCGTGGGGCTGTTAATTATTTGTTTTTCTTGAGTGCAGGAATTTAAAGGAAATACATCACAAGTCCAACACGCAAAGGATGATGAATGCTTTCCCCCTTTTTTTTCTTGCAATCCTTTATGCTTCCCTTTCTTCATGTCTTCCCATATTTATTCGTGCTCAAAGGAAATCAAACCGCAGCTGAATACATTAATTTAAAGAAGAGCTAAGACGAAGTCACATAACAGAAGGAAGTATTCACTTTGTCCTTTTAGGTCAGTCAACGGTCTAATCATTTGCTGGCAAACGGAGCACTTAGTTTTGTCAATAGATTCCACACTGAAATTTGTCGTTTTGAAGGCAAATATGGAGCAACAAAATGCAAAGCTTAGAGCAATTTATTAAGCCATTTATTATTCTAAAGTAATGAATGTGGAAATATGAAATTTCTATTTAGCTGTCATGAGCATTTTGGCTGAAGGGTGACAGACATTTTTCTCCGGTTGACAAGCGTCGATGTGACTAGCCATGTTTACTTCATTGCTTGAAAGACCTCGGCCTGCATTATGCTACATGCTGAACTTTCAAACGTTCCTTTTTTGCTGGGAGGCCTTTTCACCTTTGTATTTTTCAAAAAATGAGATCCTTGTTTTGTTCTGGAACGTTGAAAGGCAAAGCAAGAAAAGAATCCCCCAAAATCTCATAATTAACATGCAAAAAATATCTTTGCAAACCATCTCAAATGAAGTCACTGTGAGTGCTATTAAATGGAGCAAATACTAAACTGAGTGCTATTCAAGTACCCTTGTTAACATGTTGCTTGTTTTTTCATATTCCAAGGTTGAAAAACAAATAACCGAGGGGGGAAAAAAATCTTCAATTTAGTGAACATAATCCAAGCGATCATTGGAAATGACAGCTGAACCAAATGAAATTGTATTCCCAATTGTAAACCAAATTGCTATCAGCCCAATATAATTTCCTTGTGCTGGGGCCATACTAATTCTGCATCAAAACATTGGTAAATGTGTTTAAAAGCCATAATAGCATATTACCATGCAGTCTTCCTTCACCCTCACACGTGGACCCTATTAATCTGGGACTTCGATTTGCATGTAAATGTGGTCAACTTTCATATCATCAAAATACATGAGTCCAACACCATCGGCAGGCCAGGGAGCTCTGTTCGTGCAACAACACAAACTATTCTCACCTCCAAGCTCATTTTGGAATATATGCAAGTGCCCCTTTTATATGCACAAGCTATTACAGATTTGTATTGGTGTGTTTGCATGTGATTCCCTACTATATGTGAATATGTACTTTTTGTGCAGCTAGATGTATGTGTAGGAATGTTTCGTAGAGAGTTTGGAATTGGAATAATGCATTGAAGTTTGATGCGCAATTACTGGATATATATTAGGAATTTTCCCAGAGGTCAGACTAACAAGCCAGAAAGGGTAACAAGATAGAAAGAGATCAAAAAAATAAAAAGGAAAGATACATTAATATTGCATGTGTGTTTGCATCAATGAGTGTGTGGACATACTTTAGTAAGGCAACATTATTTACTATGTTGATGGTGGCTGAAGAGGCTAAGACTTCCTTCCAGCAGAAGGTGTAACCAATAAAAGGAAGTGATTTATTTTCCTCTGATAATATAAACGTCCTAAAGATTTGAAAATACGTCTAAAAAGTAAACATTTGCTTGCCATAAATAGTTTTTGAAGTTTCATCCCAAAAATGGCACATTGGACTGGCTGTCGTCTTTGCTGTGCCTGGTCACAATTACAAATATCAGGGTCTTCTGTGTTTTTTACCCTAGAAGTACCATTTCTGACCTGCTCAGAAATGGTCCACCTGCAACTTTTGTTGAAAACAAAGCAAAACACAAATAAAGTGACTGAACAGTCAATTCCCAACTGCATCAGCTTTAAGATTTAACAGACCATTCATGCAGGCAGTGAAATGGGGTTTTTGCCATGCTTCCACAAAGGCCATGTTGTTCACAAGTACTAATTATCCGGTTGAAAAATTCTCCCACACAAGGTGTGGAGTTTTGTGATTCCTCCAAAGTTACCATAAGCCATCAGATTGCTTCTTTAATTAATGCTTTCCTTTCCCAACCTCTTAGTTTAAGTAGACAGTCCCTTCTTTGAATGTGTGCAGTTCTGCCACTTTTCTAATATTTGCATAAAGTCATAAAAACCATCAATCTGTGTTACTGTCTGTAGTATATTACTCCTATATTACACATTGGACATGACGGATTATGGCAAATTTTAAGGGCTAATAATACATTAGCAATTCACTCTAAAAGTTGTTTAGATAAAAGAAAAACATCAGTTGGCTTGGTCTGCACTTCTTTATCATCATAGGTCAAACACAAAGACTGAGACAGACAGTCATATTTTTTTTATCATTCATTATGCATAAAAAGTTCCAATCAAAGAAATTAAAATATTCTACTTTTTTAATCCTCCTGCTGTCTTACCGTGACACTCAGGAGAAGCGCGGCAAATGTCACGGTCAGCCAGTGAGGAAGAAGCGGAGTTGTTCCATCAGACCATCAGTTTCAGAAATCACACACAAAAAAAAACCCTTGTAAAAACGCACATGGACCGCAGATAGAGTAAAAAAAAACTCATAGGGTCTAAATGACCCTATCTCTTAAGCCCATGAGAAGGTTAAACAAATGGAAGCAAATATTAAACTTGCCTGAAAAATTGGAAATAAATTACAAAAATGTAATATATATATAGCTGGAAAATTTAGCTTATTATGAATTGAATATTAAATTAAAAATACTTTTGATTTCACTGAAAATCATGAAGCTCTATATTGCTTATAAATTGGAAAATGAAAAACAAAACATTTAAGGCTCTATTTCTCTACAGTTTAAGCAAACTAACTTACACACACTCTGGTATCATTAACTTACCATAATGATTATTTTGACGTTTGTGAAGAAATTGAAAATAAGTGTCAAGATCTAGAAGAAATGTACAATATGGCAGTTCTGAATTGCTATGGATTTGTCATTGAACAATGTTGACATAAAGAATGCCAAACCCTACTCAACATCATTTTTTTGAATACAATAGAATTGGATAGCAAAACTATTTGAGGAGTAAGACAAAAACATTGTGCCACAGACAAAAAAAGGATGTGGTAGCGTGGAGGGGGAAGGTGGAGACAGTAAGGGAAGACAGCACTCACTAAGGAGGCAAGCCCTCTTTCCATCATTATACCGCAAAATATCATTTGATTGGCTGCTCGGCGGCATGGGCCCCTGGTGGCTGCAGAGCTCTGTCGTCGGGCTAAGGAGGGAAACAGCTTTTCACTTTTTCTGTCAAAACTAGCTTCGCACAAATGGTATCACTTTAAATGCCATGACAGTAGAAGGTGGAAGGGAGTGTGATGGGCCTAAGGGTATACATAGACCCCATATGCTAGTGACACTGATACAAGTGTAATTCTAGACTATTAGAGTGACACAGGAGGTTCTTCCAACCCCTTACCACACACACACACATACACACACGCAAAACCAAGAACATGAAGCAGCTGGGGGGGTTATGTGGAACAGGCTGTCATGCCATGAAAATTTAAGAAATTCTTTAACCTGGCCTTTCCTGATCCCCTCCTCCTTTGAATATTTTATAATGCCAAAATGATTTATTAACTTCAGACAGGTACCGCTCAGTAGGGCCAGGTAGAGCCATGGGGACAACAACAGGGTGAGACCCACAGGGTGCCACATCGATCAAAAGGCAGAGGGAAAAGGCTGATTTATAGCATATTTTACAAAGAATATTTCCTCTGAAAATTTTCCCTGCATTTCTCAGGAAGTAGGTTGAAGCAAAAAGTAGATCCTTAATATACACAACATTGGAAATATTGTTAAAGCTAATTGCTTAAAGACACAATTGTAGGATTTATTTGTTCTTGAATTCATGCAATGCAGGAATGTTTGACTGCAGTCAGCTGAAGCTTGAAGACTAAGGCATACAAGTCATATTTTAGTAAGCGAGAACAATAATTATCTTGCACCACATTGCTTAATAAATTGGAAAATGAAAAACAAATAAACACTTTCTTCATGTGTAAGTTTTGCAGTTCAGACTAACAGCAAATTCTAAGACATTTCTTGATCGTATTTTTCAATAATACCATCTGTTTTATTGCTCTTGATTGCCTGCAACAAAGTTTGCTCAACAATGTCACAAAGGTCACAAAGATGTGAGAAAGAAAAAAAATATGTCAATTAGACACTCAATATGTCAAAGAATAATAATTTGAAGAAGAAATAAGGGAGACTGAAAGATAGAAAATACAACAGTTGAAGCAAAGGGTCAAAACGGGGGAATGGAGATAGAAAACAAAAGGATTTATCTAACCAGAGAGAGTTAGTGCCCCACGAACAAATAAATTAGAGCGATAGTGAGAACCATCAAAAATGGAGTGAGAGTGAGGGAGCGGTGAAGCAGATAGGGCCCCTGGGAGTCAGCGAGAGAACAAAAGCGGCCCTTCTGCTAATTGACTGCAGAATTAGCCCCATCTCCCCCAGAGGGACTGTGGCGAGGCAGTGGCAGATGGAGGCAGACTGGACATGAGAGCAGAAAAAAGACTCAGCAAAACCTGCTGTGAAGTTGCCCACAATGGTGGGTCGCAACACCGCAACAAGCGCCTTGTTTAACAGGGCTGGGCCAAGCAATGGAAAAGGACTGGGGAGGATTACAGAAGGTCAGTCAGGGTGGCTGGTTGTGGCAGAGTGGAGGCGATAGGGAGTGAAAAGTAGCACATGCTTTGATTTGTTTATTTTATACCGTCTTTCATTGGTATTTTTTGTACCTTTAAATGTACAGTAGTGTTCTAAATAGTATTTCACAGCAGTTGAAGAGGGATCATACGTGCACTTAATTCCCCCTTAACTTTTCATAGTTACTTACGTTTCTACCGCAAACTTTAATTTATCTTACTAGGATCTTATTTCATAGATTAACAGAGTAGCATGGAACTGCAATCCTACCAGTACAACACCATCCACCCCAAAGAAGACCAAAGCTTAAACTTTGCTGCAAGCCATGTAGGGAATACAGTTAAAACATGGAAACTGTGCTCAGATGAAACCAAAATCGGTCTTTAGTAGCGTTTCTGTGGTGGAAGACTAACATTGTAGATCACTCCAAACATAACCATTAGGAATGGTGGTGGAAGTATCATGCTGAGGGCATGTTGTTCTTCTGAAGGGTTAGAAAGGGGGTTTGAGTTGATGGACACATGAATGGAGCTAAATGAACACATCACAGAGGAAAACTTAGTGGATTATAAAAAAAGACTTTAAACTGAAATAGCAACTTGCATTTGTATTGCGCTATCAATTCATCTAGACTTACATAACTGAATGACTTACATTAAAAATTATATTGCGTGTTATAATGTTGCCCTCAAACTTGAAACTCAAATTTCTTTATTGGGGAGGACTCAGTATAATACCCTTTGTTTTTATTAATGCTGATGTCACTGCCTGGTGGTGCAGTAGCATTACAGTGTACTTCAAGTCATTCTTCAAGTTTAAGTATTTATTTGTTTATTTATTTTTCAAATATGAGAATATTTTGTTGCATCTGAGTCATTATTGCAAGGATGAACACTATATTTTATCAAATATTTAGAGATTGCTTTGGATATTTACTGCAGATGTTTTAAGGATATTTTCTTAGATCATAACCCATAACTAAAAAAAATCATAAACTATTGCAACAGTCAGTCATTCAGAATAAAAGGAATTGAAATTTCAAAAAAAATTATTTATAAATTTCACCATCATTCATGTTGAGTTTCAGAGCTTTAAATAAGTTATTAAAATCAGAATCAGTAAGTCCACAGTTGCTGGGCCCCCAAAAAAACTTAATAGAAATGGATGACGGCAATACAAACACATTCACACCATACCACCCTGAATAACCAAGTAACTCTCCTACTATGAAGTTGAATTGCTCTGCTCAAAGCCCCTTTTTGAAAGTGCCAAAAGCAGCCATCCCTTTTCTAGGGATTACTCTGAGGAACGTATTTACTGTCTCTCTCTCTCATATGAAGGCTGTATGGAAATCAGAGGACTACAGACACCACTCATGGGCTGTTTTGAAATTCAAAGAAGGTGGGGAGTAAAACTATATTGTCCTTTTGAGGATGCGAGTGGATGCTTTCCATTCTGCCCTGCACCATGACTGTCATAGTAATCTGATATGACAAATTCACATACAGTGGATTAGCTGCCGGTGGTGAAAGCCAGACCGGTTAATATTTGTTGATGTCGCTTTTATCCAGGAGGTCTGCTATCCCTGGGCTGTGTGGCGGGGGTGGGGGGGGACTAAAGGAAAGGAAAGGAAAGAAAAGGAAAGGAAAAGAATGAAGAGGAAAGGAAAGGAAACAGTTATGAAGAAAGGTAAGAAAATATGTGGGCTAGTGAGTCTGCTCATCACTTTGTACGCTGTCAAAATCTTTGATGTTCTCGGACTCTTGATGTTGGGGGCTATGAAAAATGCTTAGCCCAATTTAAGCCTCTCGCAAAAAAGGCCTAACAACTGTAATTAAATCATTAAATTCTTGTCTACGCTTCACAGAGCATAGAGAAAATTAACTTCCCACCAACCTCATTTTCTACTTGAACATGAAATAATGATTTTTTTTTTCTCAAGCTCATATAATTACAAAGCTAACATCTGATAGAGTCAGCATCCAGGGGGGATTATCACATGCATGAGTATTAGACCTCATTACCAGCTTGACTGCAAAATTATTACATCTTGTAATTGGATGGCGAGATTTATACACAGATTGGCTGGGTTTCTGTAAGATTGTAATTACAAGCTTCATTGGTTTGCTACTTATCGGAACTTCACAGAGAAAACAACTGGTAAAATGAAATGAGCATTTCATTAACCTATCGCCTTATCAGGGGAAAAACCTGTGTAACGTTCATGTATGCATTAACATAAATAGGATCATTCATTCTGCCGCCAGATAGCCTGGGCTTGAGTTCTAAAAATAAATAAAAAAATAAATAAATAAGGGGTGGGATGGTAGATGGAAACAGCGAGGTGGTGCTGGTGTGTATTTCAGTGCGGCAGGGGTATGAAGGGAGGAGGTTGGTGGCAATATTCATTTATTTTGACAGAGTTTCTTTAACCTTCATAATCCTGTGTGAGACAGAGAGGAGAGATGGGAGAGGAAGGAATGGCAAGGGGGATGCAAAGGGTGAGAGAAAAAAAAGGGAAAAATAACAATAAATTAGTTGTCTAACGTTACAAGGGATGAACTCAATATATCTATTACTTAAAGACTAACTGACTGTGAAAGTGCTCATTTCACGAGAGACGAGGCATTGAGCTGACGAGGGACTCATGGGGGCTCTGAGGTGGCTGCTGTTTACTGCTCTTCCAGCTTTCTCTCTCTCTCTCTCTTTCTCTTTCTGTGCCTCTGCTTTGATGTTCCTCCTTTCACCATTAACAAACTCTGGCCATGTTCCTCTCTTGCTCAAACACAACAGCAGGTGCAGATTGGTTATCCACATAAATAACCTCCTCCACACAATGACATGATGGGATCGATCCAGATTTTGATGGGTGCCGCTCCACATACAAAAGGTGTGTGTGTTTGTGTGTGTGTGTATGTGTGCATTAAGATGAGGTGAGCAGAAACCAATGGGGATGTGCAAGATGGGACGGGTTGGGGGGGTCTAGTGATGAGAAAGAGGGGGTGGGATTGGTATAAAGTGGTTCAATTACAAGGCGAACACTATTTCTCTCTTCTTAACAAGAGATTTCATGGTGTGGACCAATGTTTGGCAGAAACAGCTGAGTGCCACTAATGCTAAAGCATTACACTCCCGCCAGATCAGCTGGACCCTTTTGAGATGGGAGTCAGTTGTTATTGAACCTTATTGTCCAGACTGCTTGCTTTTTCAGCTGGGATCAATGATGCTTCAGCCTAGGCGAGATGCAGTGAGCCACGCAGCAACCTGCCACTCAATCTTTGGGACACAGTCACTGGAAACACAAGAGTGAACCTGCGGTCTTTTAAGCTTTGTCAATTTAATGTTGACAAGGAGTTACCCTCTGCGCCTTATGGAGGCTACGGGTTCATTTAGTTTTTTATCCAACTCACTGCACCTGGCTAAATATTTTTAAAACATTTCAGAGATTATTTCTTCAGTTAAAGTTGTTCTATGCAATCCCTGCACTTTCCCTAATTATATATCAACACAGTAATATTAATCCCAGATTTACTGTCCTGTCCAGGAAGAGCAGACATTAAGATCACATCATTACCATGTTTTACACCTCGCTAATTGTGCATGTAGGATGAATACAGAATACTACACTGCAAGCAGAAAAGAAGGAACTTTTTCAACAAATTCGATCTCAGAATCCAATGTGCATAATGCAACTTAGTGACAAATGGTGTAAAAAAAAACAACACAATAGCTATTTACAGCAATGGCAATTTCTATCTCATCAAGTATCTCATGCACTCTTTTGATGAATATGCTGCTACAGTGTCAGAAAATTCAAAATGCATAGAAATATATTGTTTACAGGTTGTATTCATAATAATAATTAACTGACTGCACAAGTCCTTTTCAAAATGGAGCTCAATGAAGTTGGGTTTCATGTTATTCCCAGATCTAATATCTAACTTAGGCAAGGCATAAGCAGAATTGGAGCCTTATTTGTTGTTGTCAGCTCAATTTCTGCAGTAAGTTGGTTGGCATTTCATATTTTTTGATAGGTTTTTGTTCAAAAAGCAGTGTGCTAAAATAAGGGATCCTTTTGTCTGCTAGGGATTATTAGCTCATTCATTTGTGTTTAACCGTCCAAACACCTTCCAAATATTTTCAAAACAAAATGCCTGTCTTCATTTCTATCACTAAAGGCAGCCCAAACACCACCAGATGATCTTGTGCACTGCTTGAGATGGATATTTTTAGACCAGAGTCCAGAACAGTTTGGCTCTAAAGTGTCCTGCCAAGCGGAGTAGTTTCACTTCCTGCTTCCAACTTCTAAAGGGCATCAAGGAGGAAAAACTCCTAAATGAATCAGAGATGATTCATTTAGGAGAAAACGGAATATTAGGAACTTCCTAATAATCAATTTTCTAATAACTTTGTTATAATTGACACTAATACTAGCACTACAATTTTTAATCACACAAGGAACATGTTCAACAAGTTGTTTTATTTGGGACTGTGACGTTCTCTTCCTAAATTTAAATGAGAACCCATATCAAGGCTTGAAAATTGCTGTTCATAAATGCTTTTAATTTTATGGAATCTAAAATACTTTGTGGGAGACAAATCACAAAGATTTTCTCTTTTTATTATACAAAGTATTTGGAAATTTTGCATGCATTTGCATACACTTAAGAAATATGAACTATTTTGCTTAAGTTTATCACATAAAATTACCCAAACTGCCCAATGAAAAGGTTTTAAAAGTTTTGATAATTTTGTAAGGTACTATATTGACCCAGTACTAAAATATTAATCTGTACTATAATTACTACTTTATGACCTTCAGTTTTTAGTTTATCCTTACTCAATGTACATGTTTCACTGTTAACTAGCTCTTAACTATTGGCTTCTCAATGCTTTGTTATTGTCAACTTATTTGATATTAATCAATGGTAAACAGTTAAATGTTTTTTTTTATTTGCTCCCATCTGATTGTGAAAAAATAATGTTATTATTAAACCTTTTTGTAAGAAGTTCAACAAATAAACTTGTTATTCTATCATACAGTGTTGTGTGGTAAAAAAAAAAATGCAACGTTACATCTGTACAATTGATTTGGTTTACTTAAAGATTTAAGTGGACCTCTTATAACTTGTAAATACATTAGCTTTAGCCTGGGTACTTTCCATTTTCTTTTGAGGCTTCTTTTAGTGTTTGTAATGGTTGTCAAAATAAAGAAAAATATAAAATTATATATGTCTTAACACTTTTAAAGTAAAGCATTTTTTTCACTCTATCTGCCCCTTCCTCTCACCACGTGACTGTGTCTATAACACATTACAACCAAAATCAGTGAGACAGATTCCTGCCTTCATCTGCGACCCAATGACACAATAGGTCAAAGGGTGTGCACAGTGCGTGGTCTTTTCAAGAATTAAAACCAGCACCAAGAATAACTTCATTTCAGATGGTATTATCCAATGCTGCCCAAACAACATCTGTCTGAAAAATGTCTCAAAGTTAAAATCTGAAATGTTACCTGAGCATATATTCAGCTCCTGTTACTGTTACACCACAAAATAAAATCCAGTGCAACCAATGAAGTGTTCTATTACATATCATAAAAGTAAGACAATTTTCTCTTTTGCACTGTACAAATATGATAGGAATTTACACCAATTTTACTACAACTAACTTGATTGTGATTCTGCTGAGTAGGTGCATGACTGCAATCTTCCATCTTTCCAGTAGCTGAATATCTCCAGGATCTGCAGCAGCCTCCTCTGGACACAACCTCTTTCTGTCTCCCCCCTCCAGCAGAAGGTTCCGGTCCATCAGGACCAGCATGTCACACTACCGCACAGCAGTCAGTCGGGTGAACACGAACCCAACTCCTACCCAGTGAACCACCCTCCCTGCCACATGCACACATACCTTCAATTTCACGTATTCCTCCCCTATTATACTTTCTTAATGTATTGGGAATTATATTTTTGAAATTATGTTTAGGATTACTTTGTTTGCACTTTGTATTTAACCATTGCTGTGTTTGCAAAACAAATCCCTAGAACTGTAAGTGCTCTTCACTGCACCTGGCAACAGTCAGTTCTGATACTATAAAGTATGATCAATTCAACCTTAATTCCTGTGTTTAGTTTGTACTTGTAAGTTAAAAGATGCAAATTCATTATATTTTCTTTTTCTTTTTTTTGTTGTGATCCAAACTAATAGATGGAATTTTCACTAGTAATATAAAATCTAAAAAAGTGTGTGACGTGATGCCCCGCATTAAAATTGAGTGCAACAAAATCCAGGGTTTTGTCACAAGTCATAATTGTGAAACATTTTCTCCACACCCCATAAACAAGACACGTTTCCTACAACAAATTGTGGATAAAATATTTATGCTTCCACTCAGCAACTACAGCACATACATGAACAGATTTTTTTCAATTCCTTTCTAGTATTTCGGAGTGGTGTTTACAACCAATTAACTCTCCAGGAAGTTAAACCCCACCACAACTTAACCAGAGTCAGTCTGATCCTTGATCAAGGTGATGGAAGTGCTGGTGAGAGTGAGAGGCCGAGGCGTCCTGGGGAGCGTGTCCAGCAACATAAAAACAGCAGGTTTTTATGTTGCTGGCACAATAGTTAGAACAAAGATACACCAAATCGAAAAGCAGCACAACACGATAGCACATGAAAAGAACACTCTCATTAAAATTCCATTTGTCATGCTGTCTGTTGATCATTTTATCTCCAAGTCTTTACTTCACACCATTATCAAAGGGTGTAATTTCAAAAGAATACTTCAGTGTAAAAAGTATTTTTTCCCTCTCCATAGGGCCGTTCCTTAAAATTCAATTAACTCTCTTCATAAAAAATGTGGGAATTGTATCATCTGAAAGCAGATTTGCATGCTCTCATTTACTTCTTTGCCATTTCTGAAGCAGCAAATCAACATCTGAAATGGGAGAGAAACTCTTATGAATATTTTTGGAGCTTTCAAACCAATCTCTTGAGTCTTATGCATTCAGATTTAGCATAAAATTATAGGTGGGACAAAACGAGTTATCACTGCTGTATTTGTCCAAAGTCCTTTTTTTTTTTGTACTTCTCACACATGTATTGTGCTTAGCATACTGAAATGTGCAGATATGCACGTCGAGTACACTTGGAGTCTGTGGCTTATGCTGCCTGCTGGCTGACTAGAATTTGATTTATTATTCATGGAGAAGTTAAATACCCAGTAATGGTATTAGTTTGTGAATTGCCAAATTGGTTAATTTGCTTATATGCAGTTTTTTGCTGTGGTGATCAAATGTCTGCTGACTTGTGCATTCCATGCAAATCCAGATGTAACTGGTTTTAAGACAGAAGCATGCTAAGATAGGTGAAATAAATATGAACCTCTGTAATAAAAAAAGGTTTCAATTTATTCATCTTGAAAATGACTGAAGTCGTCCTTTAGGTGTCTAACGTGGCTACGTACAGCTGTGCTTCTAATTCCATTTGTCCTATAGACATACTTTCATGATTATACAAATGTTAATCCTCTTAGGTGAGCGGAGCAGTAAAACACTTAGCTTAAAGCAGTTAAAACCATTTAAAGGCAACTAAAAGCTATATCCTCCTCCTCCTTCTCTCCCTCTCGCTGCATCCCTCAGTGTTTCTGTCTTCTTGGCTAGCTATAGCTATTCATTAGCTCCAGCCCCTATGGCAATGAGAGTCTTTAACCTCCATTAGATCTAATGTTGATATGTTTCCCCAGCAAAGAGCCAAAACAATTAACACCCCTTCTCACATTTCTTTCCCCTCGGCCCTTAACCACATCAGAATCTGGGCCCACCCGTTCATTACCCACCCTCCAGAATGCCCCGGGGAGGAGAGAAGTCAGATCCTTGGCTGTTGTCTTTTGTATGGTATGCAGTTTGAAACCAGAAGCAGTTGAAACAAACTTGTCAACAATAGTAATTCAGTCCACAACATTGCTGCAGTGTGATAGTAACGGTTTTCACTTTCTTCTAAGTGACACATCTCGACAGTTTGAAGCATTACTTATTTCTGCCTGTTGTGACACCAAATCAATAATTAAGAGAATCGCTTTGAACCAAGTAAAAGGGGTGTGTGTGTGTGTGTGTGTGTAGTGGATGGAAGGAGCTAATTACATAAACATGTGACAAACTTGCACATTTTCATACTGAAAAGACAGCAATAATAAAGCAAAGCCGGGACTTAGTTATTTTGAAAGACATAAGTTAATCTTGAGTTTTGAGTCAGATCCCGTGTCAGGATATAAAAAGTCCCAAACTGACTCTAAAAGCAATAATGTCAAAGTCCTGTTTCTTAACTTTGAATTACAATTCTTAACCAAATACCCTAGTATTATTAGTTTCCAAACATTTTAAAGGTGACTTTATGGTTGTATTTATTCAGCAGAAAAAACAAATTGAACTTCAAAACCTTGCTGATGCTGCAGTTTTTCTTCTAAATGTGAGCTCATTACAAACTGTAATGGTCTAAATGTTTTTGGTTTTTTATAGTGCATATTTTATTAAAATTTGTGAAAGTATATTCTCTGTGTGGCTATTGTTGCCTTTAGTGAGACTACTTATGGATGCTGGAACATTTTTATTTGAACTGCGTAAACATGCAACAAGCCAGTTTCAGGAGCATAAACCTGTTTTTTTGTAAAAGGCTTGATGACAGAGGTGATGACTTAGATGTTTTCTGGAGTCAACCTCCAAGAGTCAATTGTTGAGGTTTCTAAAGCATTTATTGTGAATAAATTCAGACATTAATAATAAATGCTAAATTTGTGCAGCTCTCTTGTTTTTAATGTACTATGTCCATTTCATTACATACATACAATATTTCTTTTGCAGACAATACAACAAAGTATTTGGCAAAAACATTTCATTTCTTAAAAAAACTTTAATGGCTGCATGTTCTTACTTTAACATATTTATTTAAACTTAATCAGAAACTATAGTGATGATGTATTATTTTAGACACACTCATTCATATTTAACACTATTCATAGGCTTGTATCTGAAGAACTGTGTAGCAGAACTGAACTCCTGGAAATCTTATGGCAAGGATCGGAGCTCAGAAAAGATTCGTTTGCAGAACTGATGAACACCACCCAGCTATCTTGACTTTTTTGGACATAGAGTAGGGCTCTCTTATTATCCAGGAAATTCCTAATTTCCTTACCTATAGGTGTGGTGCAGTTGTCTGTGTATCAAATATCTCACAGTAACACCAGCGGTCCTTTAACTCACAGCAGAATAGCTCAGTTGCTCTAATGCAGTTCAACGAGTACAAGAGGACCAATGTGTGAATGCCAGTATGTTCTCGAGAGAGATAACATAGAAAGAGATTGAGATGATCCATGAATGTTATTGATATTCATCTAATCTCTTCCCCTACAGAGGGGGGGAAAAAAAACAGTTTTGGTCTCAACACTTAATTTTGTTAATCTGCTAGAAAAAGTACAAAAGGAACATTCTGCAGATTCTTAACCTTTCTTCAACTTTGGCACTCCCAGAGGCAGGAAAGGAGTATCTTTCACCACAGTTATTAGTTCACAGAGACACCCCTGACCTCTGCAGTGGTAGCCAACTGTCAACATAACCCATGTTATTGTAATGCAGGTTCACTCTCTTTGACTTCTGCTGGTCTACCTGTTGGCCAGGATCCTGCATACCTGAGCTTGTATGTATACTGCAGATTTTAATTAAACTACACCAAGCTACACTGTCATGACCCCTACTGCCGTTGTTTTAAAAAATTTCTATAGAACAGAGACCTTGTATGTTAAAAGACCATGAAATATTACAAGAAACCTTGAGCAAATTGCTACCGCTGTCATTATCTTCAGATATTTATGGCACTGCGATCCATTGTTTATTTTGTCTTTTCAGTAACAAATGTAGTTGGAAAGTACAATTTGAAAATGGATTTCAACCAGTGGGATTTCACAAAATGCAAAGATTTTTAAAGAAACATGCTAAATAAGGAAAACTAGCAATTCTTCTTTGTGTGTCTTTGACCTGAGATCGCAGAGGAAGCTCACTAATCAAATGCCTATTTCCCCCAAAACCAATAGGGGACCACTAGCACTAGACTTTTCTGACTTTGAAATGTGCTAAGTTGTTTGATTTTTATATGAAAACTTATTTTGTGTGAAAACTAATATACAGACAAATGCACTGCTATTGATATCCATCTAAATACTTACTTCTTAGTATGTTGTCCCACTTTATGAATATTGTCACACGTCATTAACACTGTACTTGTTCGCAAACCAAACTCAGCAATTAAAAGCCACTGAATAAATGTGCTGCCTTTTTCTCAACTCTACCAAGTCTGCATTGGAAAACTGTACTTTGGACATGACTGCCAGCTCAAAAGATGAAATTATCCCAATCCCTCCAATTTATTTAAACCCCTGGCCTTCCAACAATATGTTATCAGGTCTGATTGAATAAAAATGCAGTCATTGTTAGAATTTGTACATTATTATTATCAAACAGGTTGTGTTAAATGCACACTGCCACAAATCAAAGACTGACAGTATTAAACAGAGGTCAGTGCTGCTGTAATTATTGGTGGTTGATTGTGGTTTAAGTTGGAACTCTTAAAATGCTGCTCAAGGCCCCCTGCACTCTTCTACCATCACTGCTACAGTATGATTGTTTATTGTGCATTTTCAACCAAGGCAACTCTGATAAAGAAAAATAAAACTAAATTAAAAAATGTTAGAGCAGAATTTTAATGAGCAACACACACGTTTTTAAATTATATATAAACACTTATCCACTACCTGGGTGTTATTACAATGTGGCTATTAGGGCACAGCGGCTTATGAAGAGCCTCCTGTAGATTAACATGATAAAACTATCTGATAAGAAAACCTCGGGGATTTTATTTCTTTTCCTTTTTTCCTGATTCCCTTTCTTTTTTTTAAACAAGAAGAGGAAAGGATTCAGTAATCGTTGAGGCGGCGTGCACGGGAGCACGAGTACGCGCACGCTGGAAGCAGAGAGCGGGGATGCAGAGGGTAAGAGTCCATCTGTCCCAAGGCTCTCTATGCGATGTGGACGGATTTGATTTGTCTTCTTTTTAACAGTATTTATTTATTTATTTATTGTTTTTGACTGAGTGGAAATTAGACAAAGTTTCTGAACCTTTTCTTTCTTTATTTCTTTCTGTGTTTACAGTTTGAATAAAAGTTGGAAACTTGACAAGTAATGGATATGGCTCGTGTCAATATTTACAGAACCCTATTTATTCATTTTATAAAAAATGATTTGCGTTCACTAATTATTAATATTAATAATCATAATAATATTAATATTAGTAGTATTATAGTGATCATCTCTTTTTTATCATTTCTGTTCAATTTCCGTTTAGAGATAATTCCAGTCTCACTTCCTTCCACCACAGCCATCATATTCAGCCTCCCCCCCTGTCCCTCCCGCACATATTTCCAGCGGGTTATCACTATTGCCATTCCTCCCCTTCCTTTCTTGATGTGCTACCCAGATTACCATCAGTGCCCCTCAGATATTTTTTAACAGATCTTCGGCGCTCGGCAATATCCACTTGGAGCCATCTGGTGCTGATCAGAATCGGACTGACTTCTCGGCTTCAGTCGTTAAAGGCATTAAATCTAGATGTACAGAACAGCGCCTTTGACTCGGGAGGTGGGTGATAGGAGAATCGAATCAAATATATATATATATAAAGTAGAACAGTTATAATAGTGTGAACACTCTTCCCACCCCCGTGCATGTGTGCGTGAGTGTGCGTAAGTGCGCCACACCGCTCTGGTTGTGAAAGGAGTGGGCAGCAAAAAAAAAGGTTTCCGTTTTTAAGAGCTGGAAATTGGATAAGCAGTTCAAAATAGGTGAACTGCTTATCCAATTATTTATTTTTTTCAGCTCAGGATATTTTTTATTTTTTTTTTTGTAAAACCTGTAATAGAAAAAGAAAGTTACAAGTATGGCAAGCTGTTGTAATTACACCATCTTTGTGTCTGATTTTAAATTAAATCAGACACAAACAATGTTATTGTGCGCACTTATAAGCCTCGCAAAAGAAAAAAAACAGAAGGGGGAAATCATTTCATCGCTGTTTGCCTTGTCTCTGGCTTGTCCACATTCCTTTTCACACAAAGCTAGAAAACGTGAAGTGGCTCTGTTGTTACAAAGGGCAACAACAATCTGGTCTGAGTCCACACATAGGGAAGGGGAGAGAGAGAGAAAGAAAGAAAAAAAAGTTCAGTGGGGGTGGAGAGGGGTGCAGAGGATTTGGCTGATTAAAGCTTTATGAGCAAATCAAAGGACAAAACAGGAATCAATAAAAGCATTTATAAATAATTGAGAAATTTGCATGGTTGTTTCTGGTTTGGGTTGTTTGTCAAAACTTTACATTTTTGCTCATGTATTGCGTATTTTTTAAATGTATTTTGGATTCAGCATTTGGGAAAAACTCGCTCAAAACAAGTGCAAAATAATTAAATGGAAAAAATAGAGACGACTTTAAACCCAAAAGGATTTTTTTTTTTTTTTTTTTTTGAGAAAATTTGTCAGAAGAATTAGATAAAAGCATCGTGAGTCCGCATTACCGAGCACTAATTCCTCTGTGGAGCAGCTTTCCCCTCTTTAATTACAATTTAAATCTATTCAAAGTAAGTTCCTTCTTCTGACGGGTTTACTTCCCCCTGTGTCGGACAGCTGTAAAATCGTGTAGACAGGTTGTCATACAACAATCAAAGCCTTCGGTGAATGGACTCTAATGCTTGAACATTTAACATACAATAAGTCCAAACACGAAGAGAGAGAGAGTGTGTGTGTGTGAGAGAGAGAGAGAGAGACACACACAGAGAGAGAGAGAGAGAAAAGGAGAGCGAGAGAAAGAGAGAAAGAGGGAGGCCCCAGCCAATGTGCTCCACTCTATATTCACATTATCCACATTGCTCCAAACGAGGAGGAGCTTGCGGGCTCAAGTAGGGGATGCCAATCAAAGCATCAACTTCAAATTGTATCTGAGAGATCAGCCTGGAAGACCTCAGGGCCAGGCGCGTCAGTCGGAGCGCAATTGTTGATCAGATCACATCCAGCGGACTCTGCAGCGAGAGAGAGAAAAAACAGAAAGCGAGGAAGCAGAGATTTAAGAGTTGTTTGCTCTGACTATTCACCTCTGCGTGTTTGTAGTAGTAGTCGAGTTTTTGGCTTAAAAAACACTTTCCGTTTTACTTCTCCTGGCTCTTTGGTTTTTGGCGGTGTCTCCCTCCCTCTTGTACACTTTTGTTGCGCTCAGGTTTTTTTTTTTCTGGTTGTTTTTTTTTTATTCACTTTTTGTTTTGGTCGGGGGAGCTGTGTCAGAAAAAAATATATACATCTGGCGGCTGGAGATGTCTTTCCCGCAGTTAGGCTACCCGCAGTATCTAAGTGCCTCCCAGGCTGTATACGGGAGCGAGAGACCGGGAGTGCTTACGCCTTCATCCCGAGGAGGGACCACGGAAATCGGTGGAAGTCCGTCCGCAACGGCGGCCGTCACGTCGGTACTGGGCATGTATGCAAACCCGTACGCACACAACTACAGCGCGTTTTTACCTTACACCAGCGCGGATCTGGCTCTCTTCTCACAAATGGTAAGAATCAATTGCTTGCTTTTGCGTCCTGCGCAAATGTTTCTAAATTAAAGCAAAATGTGCCAACTGTACCGTCATTACTTGTGTTTTTAGACGCTTATTTTGTTACGCTCCAAAGGAAATTAAAAAATATAAAACAATGCGGAAAGACAATCAGGGTGAAATCTACGATGAAAAGCAAGTGAACAAAAAATCCAGATAACATTCTGGGAGCATCTTGTTAATAAAAAAAAAGTTTTAAAAAGTTTCTAACTCTTCTGTTTTGGTCAGATGACTGTTGACCAAAGTTAGAAATGTGTGTTCCGAAATTCAAAATCTGGAAGAATAAACATGTAGAATGTTTTTTCAAGTGATCCCAGAACTCCACTTAGATTCTAACTTCTCTCAGGGCTGTCAGTTTGTTACGTCTCATAAGGCAGCAAGCGATAATAGGTCATTTGCAGCGTGTTAATGTGCTGGTTAATGAATGCATTATAGGCCCAAACGCACAGAGTGCTGCAGCTAAAGGAATCGCCACTGGTCAAAAAGTACAATAAAAACATTTGCATGAATCCATTGAAAAGTTTCAGAAAAAAAAAAACCTCACACCAGGTAAATTTAGACCTTCAAAAGTCTAACCCTGACACGATGAGAAAACTCAACTCAGAACTTCAAACTTATTTCGTCTTAAGAAAGAGGTCTGTGCAATCTTGCATAAAAGCCGTCAACTATCTGGGTAAACTTTTTTCCCTCGGAAACATCTGATACCCCGTGTTGGAAGATGCATGAAAGACATTTTTTAGTAAAAGAAAAAGTCTTTGAAAGACCAGTTGTGCAGACGCGAGGCCTGTAGCATGTGGCAGGCTGCAAGTTGAGAAGGTTATTTGTGGAAAGCTCTGCGTCAGGTGCAACTGGAACTCTTTGATTTTTTTTGTTTTTTGTTTTTTTCAAAGAGGCCATTTTCATTCGAATGCAAGCAAGAGGGGGAGGAGTTAATCGAATCTAAATGCGGTCTAAAGTTATCCAAAATAATAGAGGAGCCGAGGTTGATTTTTATTCTCTTTTTTCCCTCTCTCTTTTTAAGGGGTCTCAGTATGATCTCAAGGACAGTCCTGGCGTTCACCCCGCTACTTTCGCGGCCCACACGTCTCCAGCCTTTTACCCATACGGCCAGTTCCAGTATGGCGACCCGGCGAGGCCCAAGAACGCCACCAGGGAGAGTACCAGCACCCTGAAAGCTTGGCTCAATGAGCACAGGAAGAACCCGTACCCAACGAAAGGCGAGAAGATCATGCTGGCCATCATCACCAAGATGACACTGACGCAGGTCTCCACCTGGTTCGCCAATGCCAGGAGGAGGCTCAAGAAGGAGAACAAGGTGACCTGGGGGAACAGGAGCAAGGAGGACGGCGAAGACGGGAACTTGTTCGGCAGCGGAGACGAGGCAGAGAAGAACGAAGACGAAGAGGAGATCGATTTGGAGAGCATAGATATAGACAAAATCGACGAGAACGACGGGGATCAGAGCAATGAGGACGATGACGACAAGTCCACGGAGGGAGGCCGGGAGCACAGGGGCAGCCTGGGCGCGCCCGGAGACTTGGACAGTTTGGAGAAAAGACGGGCCTTCGCCCTACAGGCCCACGAGGCCTTTGAAAAATCCAAGAGCGTGATGTCGGTTCACGCAGGGGGCAAGGAGAACTCAGACGGCAACAACAACACTACACGAGTTCTGTCCCCTGACAGGCCTGGGAGTTTTCCCCTTCCCTCTAACAATAAACCCAAAATCTGGTCTCTGGCGGAGACCGCGACCAGCCCCGACAGCTCGTCTCAGAAACCATCATCCCCTTGTGCGCCAGGGGCCAACAGTAATCATCCATCAGCGCCCCATCAGATCCAAACCCACCCGGCTTTCCTCCCCAGTCATGGACTGTACACTTGCCAGATTGGAAAGTTTCACAACTGGACGAACGGGGCCTTCCTGGGCCAGAACTCCCTGCTGAATGTCAGATCTTTTCTGGGAGTAAACCAGCACCATCACCACCACCACAGCAGCCATCCTCTGTCGGCCCAGCAACAGCAGCCGACATCGGTGGTGGTGTCGCCGGTTGCAGCCTCAGCAGCGCTCAGCAATGACAGCAAGGCCCCAGCAGACACCCACAGTCCCAAACACATAGGTAGGACGGCAGAGACCGAAGCATTAAGAGTTCAGAGTTAAGCATGTTTACTCGGGTCTTTATCCTAATGCACGCAGCTGCTTATTTGTTCCAAGAGGCCCACGATTGTAATATCAAAGCTCTGATGCAACCATCAGTTTGCATATACACACTTATTTTACTCTAGCAGTTCCGAAAGTGTATAAAGTTAAACGAATTCTAAATAGTTGAAAAAAAAAAGTTTACAATTTATTTTAACGACTTGTGTTTTTTTTAACCCCTGCAGAGCACGAAAGACCCGATTCACCTCCAACACAGACCCTCAAGTCGTCATTTCGTCCTATTCAAGACAGGTGAGACAACTTTGTTTCTTTGTTGTCACTATGAGCATTTCATATTCAACTTCCAAATTATAAAATTATTGCAACAATAAGAAAGTGGCATTGCGGTAGAGCAGAGTATTGCATTAGATGTTGACAGCACTTATTGTAAAAATAATTAGCATTTAAATATGAAACAAATTAGAATAATTAATTAAACGTACAACTATCGAATTAAAGGGTTTATATTAATAAATATGTCAAAGATGTGCTTAAATTAGTTTTTATTTCCCTCTCTTTTTAAAAAAAAAAAAAACATTATATATAGATTTTCTTAATTACTGTTTTTTCTCCCTTCAAAGCAAGGTGATAACAGCGAGAGAAAGCACAGATAAAATAAAAAAAGCAGTTTGCTTTAAGGGTGACAGGGGTCTTGACTTTCATCCCACACCCCCTTTAATTCCTCCCCTCTGGGGAGAGTGTGGCTACTTATCAAGCCACCGAGTAAAACGGGCTCTGTCTGGGCTGTGTGCTTTCCCTAAAGACCCCTGGGAGGCCCCGAGCCCAGGGGAGGAGGGGAAAAAAAGTAGTTTACCACTGTTTCAAGTTTTCACAGTGCAATGAATTGTAAATAATTCTATTTAAAAATGCACTTTATTCCTCCAAATTATATAGTAAAACGTACATTTTAGTTAGTTTTTAATAATTGTTTTTCATAGAAAAAAAAAAAAAAAACAGCGAGGAATTAGAATATGCAGGCTGGATCCCTGTTCCCTAATCAAAACCTTTCAGGCAGACACTTGAGACGCATATTGAAACCCGCTGTCCAAACACGGCGGGGGTATTTATCTGCCTCTCTGTATTATTCTTTATCCAGATCCTCTCTGCCTTCCAGCGCCAGGAGTCCCCAAGACGCCACGCAACGGGTCCTCACTGCTCTCTCGTCGGCTTGATCAAGACATTTGATTTTTCTTTCCCGTTCTTGGGGGGAGGGGAGGCGGGGGAACAAGAAAAAAAAATGGAAAAGAGACTTTAACCTCAGCAAAAGGACAACGAGAAATGCAAAATGCAGTGTAGCATTTGAGCCGGTACAGAACAAATGGCGTAATTTGGTAATATCCTGTGGATGGATGGATTACTTCCTCTATTGTTGTGTAGCCTATACTCGCGCCTATAATGTTACTCTCTTCCACTTTACCCATACCTGCTGGGACATTTTGGTAGGCTTTTTACTTCATTATTATTATTATTATTATTATTATTAATTATTATTATTATTATTATATTATTATTATTATTATAATTATTTGTCTCTATCCTGTATTTTTGGTGTCTTTTGTTTAATGTAAATATCAAGTGATTTAAATTTGTAAATAGGAAACATTGAAGGAATTTGTCCAGATCGTATATTTTGCTTAATAAACTAATTGAAATTTTAGAGAAAATCCAAGATTTTTGATCTTACTTGTTCATTATTATTATTATTATTATTATTATTATTATTATTATTATTATCATTATCATTATTATTATTATTGTTATTATTGTTGTTGTTGTTGTTGTTATTATTATCATTATTATTAGTAGTAGTATTATATTTTTTATAGTAGAAAAAACGCGTATATAAAAAAATAATAAGTCTAAAGCACGGTGTGCACGAAAGAATAAAAAGTGCATTGGCAGACCGCAAGCAAACAAGCTTAATTTTATTCAAGTTTGGAAGGAAAGCAGCGTGGATGCATTGAGGTGCTAATAAGTGTCCAGATGGTTGCTGGTGACAGAAAATGGACAGGAGCAGCTGGGAACGTCATTAAGTAATAATATGGGAACGCCCAGTCCAAACAAAATCAAATGGTTAAAATCTAATCTGTCAGAGGGAGAAGTCGATTCGACGATAAATTATTAATATTTTCTCTTTTTCGGGGGGAAGACACGGAGGGAGGGAGACGGAGACGTCTGACATATAGTAGGGGCCTTGCTGTTTTGTGGGCCCCTGTCTGTTCCGAGGCTGATAATAATCATTAGCTTATAAAAGCAGGGCTTTTTTCCCCCTTCTGTGTGTAACTAAAAGCACATATTGATTTGGCGCAGATGAAAGCGCAATGCTTGGCTCTAATTGGAAAATGCGTCCAGCAGGGCATTTTTTTTCCTCGTTTGTTTGCGAAACAATCCGTTCTAATTTTAATTGCGCACTTTAAAAATAAAATTATAGTTCAAAAATCAAATCAGTAATTTCAGTTTCTTACTTAGATATTATATTCAGACCGTCCTAAACGTGGTTACATTTTCTTCAATTGCGCTGGGAGATAACATACACCGCTAATTTAAAAATAATTTTGCCAGCAAGACTATTAGTTAAATAAATCGGAACAGTTTTGTAAATAATAAGCTGTAAAGTTGTTTGTTCCAGAGAATTTATGTGTGGAGGAGTCTGAACCTGTAGATCTTATGCGGATCCGTTTTGCTATATCACAGCGACCTCTATAGGCGAGCGACAGACAGATCGGAACTGAAGTCGGATTCAACCATAAAGTACACATTTAGAAAATTAAACAAAATGCACAAAAAATATTAGTCTAATATGATACAGAGTCATGCATAAATTATATACTAAAAAAAAGAGTAAGTATATTTACTTAAACCATAACACTGATTTCGTCACACAAAAAGAAGGAAAAAAAGGTTACTTTCTCTTGAGGGTAATGAATCTTTTAGTTTATTACATGGAATGTTGCTAGAATATACTATCTGTATTTACTCAAATGAAGTTATGGCAGTAATTTGCATTAATTAAAGTGATTTTAAAAACATATATTTGGTAAATGTTTATCAGAGTGCGTCAGAGTGACAGAGAAAGACATTCATGTGCATAAATCTGTCACTTAAATGGCCGTTCTTCACAGTGGAGGTCCACGATGAAACATTAACAAAAGGTCATTAAACTTGTTTGTTCTGTTGAATAGGCACCGCCTGCTTCAGCACAACTATAGTCACAACTTCACATCCGATATTACAGGGCCAGCCATTCCAGCTTTACTTCGTTTAGTCCTTGCAAATGAGGATTGTAGGCTGATAACTGTTTTCCCCTGCAGCCTTACGCTTTAAATCAACGAGTCAAAATTAAAAATGGCCAGCAAACATAAAAACCAGCTAAACCATGTATATTTCATCCTACAAAACGATGATCACCACAGTATGACGGCGAAAGCAGGTGTATGATATACCCCCGCCCCCCCGCCCCCTCACTGCTTGGCTTTTGAGGGTCGGGGGGGTTGAAGGGTGGCTAAAATTAAATAACCTCTCCGTGTCCCATTTATTCCTTTTGTACCGAAACAGCGTGAGGTTGGGTGGCAAAGGCGGTAGCTGCAGGCCATCATATTGTGTTTCCGTAATAAAAACAAAATTATTCATTTAGTAAATGGATATACCGCGGATTGTCTAATGGCTAATGAGCGCAGTTCAGTCTGATAATTAGGCTGTCACTTCCAGCCATTTCTATCCCCGGATGCTCTGGGCCTGGACGCAGGGCGGGGAGTGTTATGAAAATAAGAGGGGAAAAAAGAAGTGCGAATGAATTCATTACAAGTAAATATATAGATGAAAAATGAAGATAATCGGGATTACGCACAGATACAACAGGGTCTAATGTTGAAACGACACACTTCTCAAGTAGCTTATGGTGAAAATAAAATCATCCTATTTTATCTGTGTGTGTCTGTTTATAATAAGGCTATTGAAATAACAACTATATAATAACTACATTTCTAAGAAGCAATTTTAAGTTAAATTACACTTAAGTCTTTATTCAGATTAAATAACTTTTATTAATTCAGAAAAAGCATAAGAAAAACAATTTTCAACATTATAGGGAGATATTACATATACCATAAAATTGAATAAAATCTAGTTAAAAATTGATAAATTTAGTTGTTCAAAGTTTTTGAATTGGGATAGGTGAAAATCATATTGTTTATCTTAACTGGAATTTTTGTAGAAACATTATGATTGATATTATTCAACTGCTAAAAGTATTTCTACACAACTGGTTTCAAAATATCAATGAATGCTTAATTGAAAATCTTAGTTAGAAGCAAAAAAAAAAAAGTTTAAAAGTACAATTGGCTTACTAAAAATGACTGATATGATGAAGTAGCTGGGTAAGCTTGATTTTTAGATATTTGTTTTTTTGTGAAGTGCTTTACAAAAAAAGCACAGTAAATATACTGTTACATCAATAAAAACCACCAAATATGGCGATGGATTTTTAGTTCCATATCGCCCACTGCGAGCTTGATGTGTGAACCAAACCCACTCAAGTGTCATGCAAATGTAAACTCATGCAAAAACAATAAGTTGTTGACCCTAAAACAATTTAGCATTCTGTCACCCCCTTTGCTCCCTATAATGCTGCACTCTTTTGTCGGCAGACAACAACCATCTCCCCCTTTGCAACTGAGACGTGTCATGCTGGGGCAATCCATTCAGTTTAGGAGTGAACTGTGCATTGTGACACTTTGTCTGTGTGCATGTGTAACAGGAAGAGTATTTGAGAGGCGAGGGGGTGAGGTGACCATGTGGGGAGGAAAGTTTATCACTGTCTTGTCTTTTTTGGTAGAGGCTGGCCATTCTCCAAACAGACTGAACCCTTTAGTTGTCCAAATACATGAGTGTCTTTGCCTTTTTCCTGTCCCGTCACCCTCTCATTCAAGTGTTTTCGTGTTTCCCTTCAACATCTCTGCTGTCTTTTCACAGAGATGCCCACCCATACCCATTCCCCTATAATCCATTTATCTAGATTCATAGCGAAGCACTGGTCAAGCAATGACACAATAGCCATCTAGGGTGGACCAAATCCCCCCTGACCAACCCCAATGTCTAAGATTGGGGTGAAACACACAACAACAAGCATCGGCAACTCAGCGGAGTCCAGAACAGCAGAGACTACAACAGAAGCCACCTTCAAACCATGCCACACCATGTTTAGCTGACTAGTTGTGTCCTGTTCCTTGTTTCAGTCGCACAATGGGCAGTGAAAGGGACAGATGCTTTGGTCATGGGCCTTTCATTGCCAGAGCAATAGGCTGCTTTAAGACGGGGTTCTTGCCACAGGAAGAGGGTGCAAGATTTGGTTGGGAATTTAAGGGCGAAGGGAGGGAGGCTGCTCTCTAACACAAATAGCAGCATGAAACTGGTAGTTGCCTGACGACTGCCTGGCTGGCTGACTGACACATTGCGGGTTGAGCAACTACTCACAACAACTCAACAACCCATGCAGACCCCTGCTGACGCAAAGAAAAACTTGGACGGGCTTCTAGACATACGAGAAGTAAACATGGACTTTTGCTCATGTTTGCCTGGTTCTCTTTCATTTGGCCATTCAAAGAGACATTCTTGCATTTTGATCGGGCAAAAAAGAGTGGAAGCAATAACAAAGCAAAAATCTGCCTTGTAAAGTTTTTCTGTTTCTCTCTGACTCTGAGTGAGGAACACAGGAAAAAAAAAAATCTCCTTTCACGCCTCTGCAAGGAGGACAATATGCTTATTTGGATGGAACTCAAAGCCCTCTATGCCAAATAGTCAGGCACTAATTAGGCTGGCCTAATCTAGGAATTTTATCCTCAAATCTGATATATCTTGGATGAAATGTTCTATTTTAGGAGACCTCAGTTGAACATCGAGGTTCATTATTATCTTCTTGTTTTCTACATGTTTGTGGATCAAAGCTATTTCCATGTCTGTTGTTGCTTAAAGTGTATTGACAGAGTCCAATATATACACAGAAGTTCTCTAGCTGTACTTCTGTTCCATTAATGATTCCATAAACCAATTAAAGCTGGCCTGCCTTGACTCTCCTGAAGCACTTGTACATTGCTGCTCTACCACAACAGCACTATATTTAGGGAAGAATGCTGTACGATCTTTCCCTCCCTCTTTAACACACCCACACTCTCTCTCTGTATCTCAAACACACAGACGCCCGAGAACGCGTGCGCACATTCCTCGTTCAAGCTGCTGGAGGATCAGAAATATTTTGCCTTAATTATCCTTCAGTATGGATCATGTTCTTCAGGAGGGACTAGTAATGATGGGGTTATTTATAGTCATTCATTTTCACTCTGTAATTATACACTCTTCAAAATTGGGGTTTTCTTACATTTGGCGTGTGCTCGAAAACGTAAATTAAACAGACAGCACTGTTGTTAAAATCCCTTTGAAGTAAATCCCCTCTCCAAACACAATTTGATGGAAAAGTGTTATTCTCGGCAACACTGCATGTCTTCGTTAGCACAGAGTTTGCTTTCCCTGCTGAAGTTGAACAGTGTTCCCTCTGGAGCAGTTTGGTAGGAAATGGTGAAGCGGCACCAACTTGCGCTAAATAAACCATGTGACTTTTTAAAAACTACAATTTAAACAAAAGTGTCCTCTGTATCTTCTTTTTTATATTAAAAAGTATGATCATCATGACAATACAGTACATTAAGTGTCTTGCAAAAGTATTTTTTCCAAACGGAACTTTTTCAGATTTTGTTACAACAACTTCCATTGTCCACAGTTAGACTAAATCAGAAGTAAATTAAAATCCAAGAAGTTGGAGAACATTTCTCCCAGTTTATTCTAATACCCCTAAATAACATCCATTGCAACAAATTGGCCTCAGAAATCTCAACAAGTAGAGTCCAGTGTTGTATATTGAAATCTCAGTAAAGATGTTGGTGTTTTGTGCAGCCCTTCGAGGTTTGATGCAGCAGCATCATGAAGAGCAAGGAAAGCACCAGACAGGTCAGAGATAAAGTTGTGGAAAATTTTAAAGCAGAGCTAAGCTAGAATCAATATCTGAAGCTTTAAAACATCACACAGAGGACTGTTGAGTCCACCATTCAATAATAGGAAGCGTATGGCACAACTGCAAGGCGATCATGGCTGACCTCCTAAAATAACAGACCGGCCAACGAGAGCATCCAAGGGGACAGTGCCTCGAAAGGTTTTTCCACTCCAAAATATATTTTATTGAGATCTTATGTGATATAAAAACTCAAGTTAGGTCATGTAGAACTGGAAAGGAACGGACACATTGCTTTCAAACATTTTAACAAAATCTGAAAAGTGGCGTATACATTTTAGTCAATTCCTCCCCTTGGTTTTATACTTTGCAGAACGACTTTTTAGCATAGATCTCTACCAGCATGGTAGATCAATGGAGCAAAGTTTTTATTCATTCTCTTTAAAATACAGGATCTGATTGGATTCAGACCTATATTAGACTTAGTTCTGGAATTTGGACCATTGTAACCTATGAATATATTTTTATCTAAACTATGCCATTGTATCTCTCTATCTTTTGGGCAATTTTCATACTGGAAGATGAGCCTCCTTTCCAGTTCCAAGTCTTTTGTAACATCCAAGAGTTTTTTTTTTTGTTGTTTTGTTTTTACCTCTGCACAAAATTACTGTTTACTCTATACTAAATGGGTGACTTTTAAAGATGACTTATTGCACTAGTAAATGATCATGTCTGAGATTAAGGACCCTATATAAAAGTTTAAGCAGTATATACTTTTTAAAAGTACTGTAAATTACCTGCCAATCCAAGCCTCAAAGCAGGTGTTATGGTTTTCAACTTCTTATTGCCAATTTTGTATTTTTTTTTTTATACTATTTAATACAATTGAGGCAGATATTACAAGAATGCTACATGCCTTGTGCACACTTCTTTTTCTCTTTGTACAAATACTTCCTCAGCTACAGCTAATAAAGTCAGATTTCCCCGTTTTCTTTTCTGATGTGATGCCATTGTGTCTTGGGCTAATTCCAGAGGGCTGTACAAAGGGAAGCACAGCCATCTGAAGTGTCATGCTGCAGCTGTGGCTGGAGCATAGGAATTTCCCTTTAGTAGAGGATGCTTGTTTCTCTCCCTCTCTCGTGTTCTCGGAGCACTCCCAAAACATGTGCGACACAGAGAGCAATATCAAATGCAACACAGAATTTTCTTCCATTTCAAAAGGGAAATCTTCACTTTTATTGTCCTGCAGCCATTGTCTTCTCCTGACCTCCTTTGTTTGATTCTTTGTACTGCTGCAAAAGTATTTTTAAGGCTTTAACATTATGTATAATCTCAACTTCTCTATAAAATAGTTCATAAAAATGAACAATATTTCGTTTTCATTTATAAATGCAGAATAAGCTCAGCCCAGATTAGTTGCACCATCAGCACCTCTCACCAGTTATCAATAATTTCTACCGTAAAGGAAACATAAGATGTAGTACATCCTCCATCCCCTTGGTGAAGGCACATAATTACAATGTCAAAGGCTGTCACCTGGAATACAGTGGCCAGTGCATTCAATGTCAGCTCAGCTGCCAAAGCTGAAACAGAAGAAGAGCCGAACAAGAACACAATGTGTTGGAACTATCACTTCACATCCATGCAAAGCTGAACTAAACAGCCAGACTACTTTGCAGTGATACATTTCCCCTCTGCTTGAACTGAAGGCTGTTTTTTAACACCTAGAGTTCTTCACTGTGGTGTATCATGTTGTAAAACCAGAGAAGGAGAGTTATGAGAGTTTCACCGTAACAGACTCTGTGAAATATTAACATGAAAACTATTCACCAAAACAGCATACTAAACTCTTGTTGGTGTTCCTGGTTAACCTCTATTGAGTTGTTTGTTTTCTGTCTTTATTTTTTTATCTGAGGGGTAACTGAATAATACACCAACACTTCCAAGAGAAGAATGTAAATAACTTCCGAACTTGATGAGAAAAAAAGTTTTGACATTGCCATTGTTGTAGCTTTTACTGTCACTTAATTTTATTTCTTATCTTATCCTGTAGAATAAAGAAGTGTGATCAAGTTGGAAAGAGATCTTTCTTTTTCTGATGAAAAGAAAGATCTCTAATCTAGTATCTTTAAAAACCCACTACACTGAGTCAATTTACTACCCAAACTTCAGTTAAAACAATTCAACTTTTTTTCCCACCAGCAAACACCCATCATTTAAGTTAAACAGATATTCATTATATTATTCAGCCGCTTTGTGTGTGTCTGTGTGTGCATGGCCTACTTTAGACTTGAAAATTTAATTTATACCTTAACATAGGTCTCTTTAGCTGTTTAATTAATTTACATTTAAGATTTGCACCGAAACACATTGTGCGTTGCTTCTGAGTTGCTGATAAACATTGCCAACAACCAACAACAAGGACTTTTTCTCTTTCCCAGAAAGCTCATTCCACATGCTAGAAAATGTCCTAAAACCAACCTATGCCGAGACAAAAAAAACACAGAAAAAAAACACAGAAAGGGAAAAAGTTCTGGATAGGCATACAATATGCATGAGTCTGTTATTGAGACCATGTGAAGCACACGAACAAAGCCTTTTTTTTGGGAGGTTTTTGGGGGTGGGTGGGGGTTCATTCTTTTTTTTCATGGTAAATCATGTTCACATCAAAGTTTAAGAATACACATGCACATCTTGAGGAAATGCCATCATATTTTCCCTGTGATCTGTCTGGGCACATCTGTGGCAAATACAGTTCAGCATTTGGTCACCTTACTTTTAACTGCTTTATCTCTGCTCCGGTCTGTGAGAGCAGTAGTAGTGGCCTCTAGGCTACGAACAAGGTACAAACATGGAATACATATACAGAGATGTGCATTAATGCATTCTACTGCGAAAGTAAAATTGGACAATGAACAGCATTTCTAATTATTTACATCTAACTGAAAAAAAAGAAAGGATGTTTTACAGAAGATTTAGTTTGGTCAAATATACATTTGTGGTCAAGATACCCTTTAGAGTATTGTTTGTCTGCCTGTATTTCACATTCAATTCACTTAAAAGACAGCTTGTTGGTGGTCCTTCAGTTCAAGCAAATTTCAATTTGAGCCACTGGGCTTCTTTGCAGGAGAAAAAAAAATAGTTGGCCTATATGTTCCCTTGCCTTTTAACTAAGATTAGTGCAGTTCTGATGCAGTGCAGCCTTTTAAAATATGTATCAAAGCTGTTCAAATGCCAGCAGTGGGTATGTGGCAGGCATTCAGGGGTGGCAGTAGCTTGGACGATTGGAGTTCTTCCAACTCGCAAGTCCTCAGCAAGCCGCCCCCTGCTTGTTGTTGGCTTGCCCAGCCTTGCAATCAGTAGTTCTGCACATGGAATAGAAAGAGAAAGGGGAGGGGGTAATGCAGCTAGGAATGGAAAGATAGATTGGTAGATAGGGGAAAGATATAAGGATGAAGGCAGGAAGTGTTGCATTTCTTTCTCTCCAAGTAAGATCTATCCTTTGATTACCCTGCTGCCTTGGTCACCATTGCAGCCTTCTTTCTCCTTTCCCTGATCTTCCCCTCTGTCCATGGGGCTGTGCTTGCTGAGAAAGTCTTCATGAACTCATGGGTCTGATGCAGTTGAGGGGACTGCTCCAAATGTCGTTCCACTTTAACGGTTGTGTGTACAGGCTCTCTATGGGATAAAGCCCTGGGAAGAGGCAGGACTTTACACCATAGGGTAGGTCTTTATGAAGGGCCCTCCTGTGTGGCGGCCGCCGCTGAGGCTGTTAATTGGCAGCCTCTGAAGTGCCGTATATGTGCCCTTCTTAATCCTGGCCCAAGCAGACGCAGCAGGGAAAAGCAAACGTTTATCCAGCACTCAGACCCCTATCTCACTCTCTGGTCCTTCTATTTTGCCTATTACGAGTACAGTACATTGGCACATGACTGTGCATACCTTTATTGAAGGCAAGCCAAATAAATGTTATTTCTAAGAATGTATCTATTCACGTATCCAAGCTTGTTTTTTCGTCCTTAAAAAACAAAGGAAGAGAAAACATATTTTCGACTTCAAATAGTTACACATGAGATAATGTACAACAAGCCCACCTCTGCCTCCTGTTCATCTGTTCCCAACTTATGCACTACAGGAGAGAGAGGGGGGAAAAAGCACATAAGCTTAACTAAATACCCCAATACGCCATTTCCTCCTCAGCTGTGTTTTCTCTTGTGCGTAAGTGCGAGGTAGCATTGTAGAATTACCTGGTGTGGGTCTTAGTGATGTTTAGCAACTCCTGGAGTGAGTTGCTAAACATCAAGTGGTGGTCGAATACTGCTTTTGTTCCTGTGATTAACTTTTAAGATTTAACAAGAGGCAAACTTCAAAGAATTGTATCTTTTTTTTTCTATCAGTGTAAAAAGGGAAAATGAATAAAATATAGTTTTCTGCTTTGATACCTTAATGTAAGACTGGATGTCTGCAAAATCATACTCAGCGCTTAATTTAACAACTGGTTTAATGCATGTTAATTTCTTGCAAATATTAACAACAATGAAACCCTAAAAGGACTTGAGTAGAATAACCCAGGTGTAAAAGCAATTTTTATTTTATTTTATTTTACTTTTTTTTTTTTACTGGAAAGCAACAGTTCCAGCTAGTATTTGTTCGGTCAGAGAAAAGCATTCTCTTTTCTAATCTTAAAGTTTGAACACTGGAGTCGATACAATCCAATGGCTTCCTAACTGTCTCGAATTTAATTGGAATTTACTTAATTGGCTAATTTTGATTTGGCTTTGATTATGTGTATTGGGTATGAAGTGGATCTTTACTTGTATATAAGATTTGCATGCAATCTTTTCCTGGTAATTACAATTTTATTTAAAGAAATTCAAGCAAGATTTAAAGACCACTGGAAGCATTCAATTTAAGGAAAAATGTTAGTTACAAGTAAGCTCTCTTGCTAGTTTTTGATTACTAGCAAGTCTTACAGCTGCACATGTTGGTAAAGTGGTTAAAAGTAACAATACACAATTTTGGGGAGTTATTTAAACAATTTATTGGAAGTTCAAGTTCTTACCTACAGGAGTTTATTTTTTTTCTGTTTTTTCAGGAACAGAACTCATACTCTACGTAGTTACAATTAGGAATCAATACGACTTGGATAAGGAATACTATTAAATCTTTTGTTTCCAAAGTTTAAAAAAAGTGAAAATTACATGAGGCTTATGAGGTATGCATGTTTGAAAAAAAGCAATTTAAGACCACAAAAATGATTCAGTTGTCCTTAAGCATTACAATGAAAAGAAAAAAACAAAAAGGTTTAAAAATGTGCAGTAGTTTGCCATCATAGATTCAAATCTCTCACAGTTTTTACTGAAATAATTGTTATTATATACCATCTCTTAGAGCATGACAGGAGCAGGATTTCAAGAAAGTCACAGCGAAAGTAAAGTTTAAGTTTATAGTTTCAGTAGAAATAAATGGTGGTTACTCCTAGAGCAGTTTTTTGTTATGGCTAAATTAGGGGAAAAATGATTTGAAAAAGTTATGACTTGTGGGAAAAAAGTGTCTTTCTTCAAGCTTGAATCTGAGTTCTTGAAGTTGAAAACAGATGTTGAATGGCTTCCAACAACTACAACCTCTGCAACTTTATGTTTCAGCACACTCTTTCACTGTCAAAGTCTCTTCTGCTCATGCTTTCTTCACTTTTTTTACTGGATCAACATTATGTTTTTGGTGGTTATAAATGTAAAGAAAGTTTTATCTTACCACCTTCAAAGACAACAGCTTTGTGTATTAAAAAAATAAAAAATCAGTAAGTCGGCTTTGTTTTTGAATCATCTAACCCTACTGAGCTCATTGCCTGCAGTATAGTGATTTGTGAATAAGTTGCCTTTTATAACTTTTACATTTGGATTGGGCTTAATGTGACTTCCCTTCAAAAACAATCGTTCTTCATAGACATTATGACAGGCAGGCATAATATTTTAACATCAGGGTGGCATTGGTTTACTTCAAACAACAGAGCAGCTGATGTGTTGCCCAAAAATCAGTAGGACAATGCAAGTCACAAACATTCAAAATTCCATTATATTTGTTGTAAATTAAAAGAAAATGCTAAAAGAATGCCTCTCTGGTGGTGTTTGGCACAAACTCAGGGCGTACTAGGGTAAAAACAGAAGATGAGCCGCAGAAACCAACTCATGACCTTATGCACTCAGCAGATTTTACGCATATGACAAATTGATTTACTTGCGCTACATCCCACTCCAGCCATTGCAACACATGATGCACAGATGAAAGATCCACTAAAATTCAGCCATCATCACACATGGATGAAGCATATGACTAGAGACAACTTGAGGAGTGGCTTCACCAAAACACATGAAACCTATTGTCAGCGTTGAATTAGAAATTAGAAAGTTAAAAACAGAAAGAGTAAAATTATGTTAAAATGCAAGGAGAAGAAATGGTTATATGATGAGATAAGAAGAAAATCGGAGAAAAACAAAAAAGGAGCAAGGAGAGGAAGAGTGGAGCTTTGGAGCAGATGAACAGCCCATAAGGTTGCCAGATGAGCTTCAGCTTAACCGCAATCCTCAGAAAGGAGACAAACATACGCCAGTGTCTCCTGTATGCTTTCCACAGACGCCCCTAAACGATTGTAAACATTAGTTTTTAAGAAGAGGGAGGGTTTTCCAGGGCCACTTTAGCACACTGGATCACACTCCATAAGTAGTGGCGCTGCACAATCCACAACAGATAATGTTTGGTTCATAAAAACCAGATTCGGCCCATAGCATAAAGTGCAGCCATTATACATGGTGGGGCAAGAAAACCACTTTTATTAGAGCATATTATTATAATTTCTACAGTACAGCTTTTCCTTTTCAACTTTGTTCACGCTTGTAGCAATAGATATATTTGGTATGGCAATTTTTGAAATGAATAATTATACAAAAATTATAAGGAACAAAAAAAGAAAGTTTGCAGAAGGTAGCATTCCAAAATAGGAAAACAATGCCAAAGAATGGTGTTGGAACTCAACCGTGAAGAACAGAACTATATAGAGGGAATAAAGAGACTGTTATGAAGACTGTTAATCCCAGAATGAACTGTATCAACCCACCTCCAGTTATAGGAGGAGGTTCTCTGTGTGAATACATAACATTATGTTTTAACAAAATCTCTTTCCTTGAACAAAATTGGTATCTTTATGGGACTGCAATGGTGAGACACAAATAGGAACTTCTTCACTGGCAGAGAAGTGAGATACTGCATCTTCAAACTAACCCTAGATCCAAAGCAAACATTCAGGCTGCAATATTAGTGACTGTATTTCGATCGAAGAAGAACCTGTTTTATTTATAATTCTGTATAAAGATTATAAATAGCTATAGATTCCCTAAAAGAAACTCTGCTACTGCCATTATTGTGAGAGACAAGGACGCCTGCCTGTCCAAGCCAGCATTAGCCCAAAGCCGAGCCCAAAGCGTGATCAGCTGGCCCATCTGATCACCCTTGCCCCAGGTTGTAGAGTGACCCCCAGAGCTGAGAGAAGGAGAACCTGTGACCCATACACACGGCATGGTGCTAGCCAAGCGGTAGATATTTTCCCCTTTTGTTTATTCAATCAGCAAACACTCAAAAGGTTCCTCTTTTTCCATCCACTCCAACAACCTTTTCATTGTTTTTCTCCACTGTAAAAAAATAAAATAAAAATATATACATCCTTTGTTCTTGAGGATGACTAAAGTTAGGCTTTATGTCTGGGCAGCAGTAAATTAGTTAAGGATAAAACTATTTAAACATAGATTTTTTTAGTATTTGACTCAGTTTTTGGATTGTTGATTCTTAAAATTATTCTAGGTTGAGGCTACGCTGCAGTTGAGGCAAGCAGTGATTAAAACAATTCAAAAATGTTACTCTAAAAAGTGGTTTGAACTTTGAAAGTCACATTAGCTTTTTGCATTTTACTGATATTTTTCCTGTCTTCATGTTCTCTTATCTTAGAATCTTTACAAAATAGCTTCTTTTGTCAACCTTTGCAGACTGCTGATGTGCAAAAACAATTACTGTCTTTACCGGTATTTGAAACCACATGTATGACTTGCTGGGATTCCTAAAATAGCGAATGCTATCTTCTTTTTTTAAACGTCGAACCGCTAACCCGGACGTGTCTTCATCAAGCTTGTTGTGCATCAATCACCATGGTCTCCAAGTATCTTCAGATACATTTATTCACATGAAAACTAAATTCAGTCACTGTGGTGATTAATTACCAAATTAAGAATCCATTGTCCAAAAGGCTATCAATTTCTAACTAACCAAATTAGTTAATGATACATTACTTATTTTATAATTATGTTTTCATCTCCACTTTGGCTTTGCATTGTGAACTAGTTGTTTGAACTCCTATTCTTAGATTAGTCTTAAACTAATTTTAACTAGTGTGAAGCTAATTTGGCCTCCTCTCAAACACCTTAAAACAATTTTTGGTCTTCAATCTTACATATTTATGCTAGACTGTGATATTACTATCTACCATAACATGAGTTATTTTATGTTTTATTCCTACATATTCTGGTGCTGCTGTGTGTGTAATTCACCACACATTGTTCGCCCAAACTAATCATTAGTTGAAAGCTAATTTGGCCTCATTTGCAAATTCCACAGATCAAAATTGAAAAATTAAAATTATAGCAGTATCCAGTTGGATGGTGAAATTCTTCTTCCTTTATCTAATGTGTTTACTGTAATGCTCAAAGAAATGAGCATCTCCAAACAACTGTTTCACCTGAATACTTAACATTCTCACAGAAATATGTTGTTTAGCCTTAGAAGTCACTTCAAGCTAATGAATGGATGAAACGATAGTGAAAATACTCAAACGCCATCCTCAGCCAACTTCTTTTCATTATATTTGACTCAAACATTGAGGAAAAACAAGTGTTTTGGAAAATGATCAATAAAAAAGGAACCTGAATATCTGATAAGTTCATGGTTACAAACAATACTACTTTAACTGAGTGAAATATGTTGCGCCCTTATTGCTCAGCTGTTAGTTGGTCCTTGCACTGAACTCCGATATTCAAATTGTTTAATAATCCGGGGGTAAAAAGTCTCTCCAATGGTGAGAGAGTTTTTGTTGGGTAAGTGAACATCTGTTCTTCCTGCCTCTGTTTATTTTCACAGAGCTCACCAGTGTTTCCTACATCAATGACTTTTGTAGCAAAAGTGCTCACTTTATGGTTTTCCCTCACATTTGTCAATTTCTCCTTGAAAAATTTATGTTAAGAAGGCCTTCAAGAAAACAGTTCAGTCTGTGATTACAGTGAGCGATTGCTGACAGTGCAGTTTTTGGCTCCCAATATAATATTTGACCTTTAGTAGTTAGGTTAAAAATGTCCCACATTTTGCAAATATATTCAGTTTTACAGTTTCTCAAGATAGTGTTGCTGTTTATGCACAAAAAATATGTAAGAGTTGCATTGATTGAAAATGTTGGTCTTAACTGAAAATGGGTCCCCATCCACGTTCTTCTTGTATAATCTTGGCCGGCCCTTGTTAGACACATCTTAGGGGACTGAATCCACTTTTAACAATGAAAAGATAAAATGTGGCAAATTTGGTCAGGATTTGGTGCCTTTAGCTTTACTAAAATTGATTAAATTTTTATTTCTCAGTGAAAACGGATGATAAGATCAAAATTACAATGACAGACATCTATGTAGTTTGAAAATAGGCAACATTATGAGGTCAGATCGGACAGGTACAAATCAGCAATGAAAATAGTGGTAGATAGATCAATAGCGGTCCCTTTGGAAAGTAATTTCTATGTTTAGGTTATGTCTTGCCTCATATTTTCCCAAGCAAATATTTTAAGTTTGTGTAAATAATATATGTCAAAAAACTAAGGATACATTGTGCCCCTGTCCATCCTGAAATGCTATGTTTGTCTCTTAAAGCAAAGATTTAGTATATACTCTTCCCACTGGCATAGATGTTTATATCTCATATGCAGTTCTGAGTTTGAGGTTAAGTCTGAAGAACTCCACATTGCTCTGAATCAGCTAATTATTTACTGGATGTGACACCAAACAAATCCAACCTCTTTGCGTTTACATTAAACAGGCCACATGTCTCTGGCATGGCTCACAGGTGAAGCATTGCGTATGTCACACAAAGTGCACCTCCCTCCGAGGCTTGTTTGCATCCCTCCAGGACTACTTTTCGTTGTTTGAAGTCTCATTTATTTTACCTACGTATCAGCTTCAGAATTGATTAAGGTTTTTCTGCACATACCCACCACGCGGTGTTAGTTTTACACGGACATTTGGAGGCGAGCTCCACCTCGCCTGAGCCATTAAAGACATAGCACGTCTTGACATTATTACCATTTCCAAGCCTCCCCAAAGGAATACAAAAGGAAGCAAAATGTAAACAAACCAGACATCTAAGATATTTGATTCAAAGTCTCACGTCCACTTTTCCAAGGTTGCTTGAAAATGGAAACCTGGCGTTTGTTTAGTTTCGAGTCCCCAGAGATGGGGAACATTTGGCCTCCAAGTATTAATTGGTGAACCAGCAGAACGTCCACAGCTGTTTAAGGAAACGTAACAATGCCTGAAAAATAAATATGAAATATAACGGATTCCACAACTTTTATCATTTTTTAAGATTTTCACTAAATTAAGCATAAATCGTGGTGTTTTTAAAGAGGCAGCATTATGTATTTATCTGCCCTCAGCATGTTATCACAGCGCTTCTCCATTAAGCCATTTACAACTGTTCTTTGCAGAATTGGGCAGAGAAATAGCTTGATAAGCTCAACAGATGCACAGTTCCACCAGATGTTTGTTCATTTCTGCTGCTGCTAGTTTGGAGGAGCTGAGTGGGGGAGACACGCTCTGTACAAAGAGCTTTGTGAAAAAGACTGCGCTTTGTGAGAACAAAGCTTAGGCACATCCAAATTACTCCTACCATAGATTATGCTTTTGATCAGGTAATGACATAATATGATGTAAAGCTACCAAGAAATAAAAAATTATTTCACATAATAAGTGATGCAGTGAAGTTAATATTAGTTCTCATACCTGTAATATGAATGTCACACAATTGGGAAGCGTTCATGAATTAGGGTGATTTCTGATCCACTGGTTGCATTTGGATGTTGCAAAGGGGGGTGAAATCATATATGCCCGCCACACTTTTCAGATGACATTTTTAAGAACATTTTTAACACCTGTACAATTGTGCACTACTTTGTGTTGATCCATAACATATTACATAGAAGCATGTAATATGTCAATGTACCACAACAAAATGTGAAAAACTTACTTTTGTAAAGCAAAGTAAAACTGGCAACCTGATAAGATTTATGCCTTCTACTGCACTGAGGATTTATTCACTTTTCTACAAACTCATTGTGACCTGTCTGCATGTAAAGAAACTACTATTGGCAATAATGTCAGATTACTCTACTAAAAAAATCCAAACTATCCCTTCAAGTATCAGGGTTTCAAAAGCAGCCCAGCCCAGTGACCCCTTGAATCACACTGTGATTCAAATCCTCCTCTGCAGACAAGAGCCAACATTCAAATTAAAGAAGCATCTAATTAGATTACACCCTTTAGGTGTGACGCTGAACAGAATTTCTCGTGTATTATTCTTGTTCTCATTTATATTATTTAGGACTCTGATTTATTTTGCCAAGCAACGCGTTCATGGAGAGAGAGATCAGGTTTAACGCTAAAATTTGTCACGTATGTTTACAAAAAATAAAGGAACTTGTTATTAGGTCATGCTAAGTAACCTTAGGGGAGAGAATTAATATCATAAAGTATTCAAGAATGTCAGCAGCTCGAGATTGAGACCGTCTGGAAGAGCAGCCTGTCTAAACAATGAGAACATTGTTATTTTCGTAAACCTGTTGACACAATTTATTGAGGACCGTATTAAATGCCAGACAGCTGTTTCGACATGAGCTCAAGTGGAAGAATAGGAAAAAGAAATAATGTGGTAGAAAAAAGAAATTAATGTGTAAAAGCCTGACTGAAGTATGATTACATTATCCGATGTCAGAGGCAGTATACTGTAATCAAACAATTACATGGGACCAATTTACTGGCTGGCTACTGCTACACCCAGTGAGCTGTGGTCTATGGCTGGCAGGCTGTCACAACAATTACCTTTAGAAGCAAATATGATAAAGTTACACGTTTTAACCATTATCATACACAAAAGAGCATTTCAGAAGGTACAAAAAGGAGAAATATTCCCAGGAGCTGGTGGGAGTGTGAGTGCAGACTATATGGGACAAATTTGTAATTTGTGTTGCATTTAAGTTTGCTTGTTTGTGAGTGGTCTGCATGGAGGGAGAAGGACGTGTGAGATCGACAGATCCTTTGTCTGCCTTTAAAGCAAAAGGGGAAGCAAATGAAGAGAGGCAGCAGAAGAAGCAGAAAGTTCCCCTCTCTTGGCAGCCCCGCTCTGTCCAACAGACATGCTTTAGGGGGGCTTGCAGCGGTGGCATTCTGGGAGAGAATCAGAGTCGTATTCATTCGAGCACGCTACACAGAGCCTCTGTGGCCAATCTGTGCTGGGGGGCCCTAGGACAGGAAGTTTGTGCCTCTGAAAGCTTGAGACAACATAGCTCTTAAGCATCTCCCTTTCTTCTACAAACACACACACATACACACGCACACGCGCACAGACTGAGAGAAAAGACAGGCTGGTTTCCCACAGGGCAGGGCTGAAAGCTACACCATGTTCAGCTGGTACAACATGATGAAAGTGAACTGGAACACATTGTGCTGGACTGCGACTGAATGGACACTGGCTATGTGGTGATCTTTTTTAAGCATGAAGACATTTTTTTGTATCGGGGTGCGTGTGTGTGTGTGTGTGTGTTTGAACCATATAATATCAACCTAAAAAATTGTCAGTATTCTGCCACTGTAAACATTTTTCTATTTGCCAACTAAAAGTTGTGAAACAATACCTAGGCCGTCTGTTTGCTGTACCCAGGTACTGTATTATAGTGTTTAAGGAAGAAAATGTGTGAAATGTTTAATAGTCAAAAAATATATGAAACTTTCAACCTCATGAAAATGAACTTTTGTGGAATTCTTAATTTGTGTGTGTCAACTAATAATTTTAACAATAATATTAAAATGCAACTAAAATAACGTGAATTTGGATCCCACTGTAGGCTTTTTTGAAAAACTTAGTTTATTAGAAACCCTTGATGAAACTCAACTCCTGACATCTGTTGTAAGTGTTCTGCACAGTGAGATGATGTCAGTGGCAAAGCTTAGTTTTATTTTTTTTTTCCTTTTGCTATTTTTGCATATTTACAAGACTGTTTTTCATTTTTTACCATGATGTTAATGGAGAAGGTGTGACTACCTTACCCTATCCAGGCAAATGTCTATATATGAGAAAGAAACACCACTCATTCAGATTTGCAGTGTTCAAAGGAACAAGTTGTTCTTGATGTTGAGGTATTTTTTTAAATATTTTGTCCACACAATTATTGCACTGAAAAATGTTCCAAGTCAAATGACCAACAAGAGATATTAAAACAGCCTTTCACTTAAGGCAGTCTGCACTAGATGAAAATATCATGTTCAGAGCAAGACCACAACAAAAGTTGTACCTGTTAGATACATTTTGAAATAAAAGATGAATCAGCACATAATTTGAGTGAAACATTGTTCAAACATTGCAGGTTTTTAAACAATTAACCAGCGTAGGAGCAGAATACGGTCCCTTTTTCTGAAATTATTCAAATTTGCAGCAGGCAGAGAAGAAATCTCAATCAGGATGCCTCTAAAAAAAAAGCCGAAGTGAATGCTTTTAGGTACATTATTTAAAATAAATAGCAGGGTAATGAAAGTATCCAGAGCACTTTTACGTACAGAAACTCATCAACAGCGCAGCTCCCCCCCAACCCACATTTACACACTTTGTGTTGGCCTTGTTTTTCTCAATATTTTTTGTGTTAGGGTCAAAGGCGACCTCTTGACACTGGGAGTTTAAACATGCTAATGAGGGCTGATCTCTAACCTCGTGGCTAAGTGCATTTGGGGAGCACAGGCTCGGTCCTGGTGGGATCAGCATGTCAATCGCTGAACTAAGAGACAAGGACTTTTTTCAGCCACGTTCAGAAACGTTAAAAAAAATACTGAAGAAAAAGACAATGAAATAAAGTCACAAACACTCAACATTTCTCACAGCACACCTGAGATACAACATTGAAATGTATTTCTAATATAATGATTTTTTTCTGCGATAAGATGTTTTTCCGTATTACACTTATTTTTAAATTAATATTACTCGGAAGTCCTAAATTTAAATATTTTTTAAGTATCATAGAGTATACGTATTTCTGAAAGTGAACTTTCTTCATCCTCTTTGAAGGCAAACTGATATGTAAAGAAGGGAAAATCATATGCTTTGGAAAAGTTGCGGCTTTGAAAACTCACTCTTCTCAGCCAAACTTCTTATACATATTTGCAAGAAAATCAAAGCGTCTTTGTGTGGCTGGCCCTAATCCTTTTCTCCAGCACATAAAGGATGTACCTTTAAACTGGCTTTCACTCCTCTGACAACCATGCAAATTGGTGAGAGGTAGGATGCCATCTCATTGACATTGTTTGTTAGAATAACACAGAACGGGGGAAAGGTCCCGTCTCAGGCATTCCACTGAAGCCCTCCCCTCTGTGAAGTTGCCTGATGAATTGTCACAAGCTTGTTATTTGCCATTAGTTTCTAGCATTTCTTCCTTCTGTTGGGCTAAACTAATTCAGTAGTTTTGGGGAGGGGGATGTAATCTCATTGAATCCCTCAGGAGGTTTGGAGAAACTTTTCTTCTTTATTTTTTGCCTTCTTTTTTAAAACCTTCCAGAGTGTTATATGTGACCCAGTTCACTTAAATACAGTTCTTTAAATTTGTTATTTTCTTAAAAGTTCAGATTTTTCTCCTTTCGTAATAGAGTTGTGCACATTTTATTTTTTATATAAAGATGATAACTCTCTTGCCACCATTGTATGGTATAAATCAGAACATTTCGTTCTAGGAGCCTAGCAGCTCGTCACATTTACAAAGAAACTAATGATTATTTACATAAGGATGTGATATAACCTCCCAGTGTGAAGCATGTTTTGAGAACAAAAGACATGAACCTTTCTGATCAGTGTAACTGTCTGATATTACTACATCCATTTATGATTGGCTTCTTTTGAAAATAACTGTTTGCTGTAAACATGAGAAGGGATTTTGAAGGTTCATAAACCTGATTAGTTTATAATCTTTTCAAAGAATCTCACTATAAAATGTTTATCCATTTAACATACAATAAATGCCCTATATATCCCCTTTTTTTCTTAAACTTCTTACTTTAAAAAACTCTTATGAGAAGGCAACACACCTGAAGGAATACAAATTACATTTAAGTCAGTTTTATAAAAAAAATCTGAAATACTACGATCTACACTACTACAATCTCACTCTTTAAAGCAAGTTTCTGTCTGCTAAGCAAAAACAAAACAAAAACTTTCATAAAAATTGTCAGCAAAAGAGAAACATTCACAAATATGAATTTTCTCAGATTAAAAATAAGCCTACTTGTTGTCCATTGTGGAAAACAGTAACTACATTTCTATGACTCGTTTCACTGTACATGTGCGTGCCAAATGATCTATAAAACGGCACCAATCGGAAGTCGATATTTTAAAAGAATCTGAAGTGAGCCCAGATCAGAGCAGGCCACAGCTAACAGCCGTATCCTTTTGATAGCAGTGTGACTAAGAGTTTAATTTGGGAGCAACTATCACTTCAAAGAGAGATGTGAGCATTTTCCTGCTTATTTGCACCCCCAGTGGGGCCATACGTTATATTGTAACCATGTCCCAGTCATCTGCTCATGCACTAATGCCGTCCTGATTGCCTAATTTCTCATGTCAGCAACTTTTTTTCTGGGGAGAGAGAAAAGGACAATTACAGAACAATTGAACATGACTGCAATGGGACTGGTTAGTGCCGCAGCAGGCAACCCGTTCTCCACGTCACTTTAGGCTGGTTTTGATTAAGAAATGTTTTTTTTTTAAGTTCATCTCCAGGACACATCAGGAAGTTAGTGGGATGCACCAGCAGTGAGCAGTCACAGAGGGAACACCACAACTCTGAGGTAATTAAAAACATTTAGACACTCGACAGCAAATGGGTGGATTCATGGGTGGTTTGGGTTATGTGACAAAGCATGTGGTTGTTTGTGTGTGTGTGTCACTCCTAACATTTTGCTTTTTTTATTTACTGCCATCATCTTTGGTTTGTTTAAAAAATCCTTAAACTTGCAGACAACTCTATACAAGTCACTCCACTATATAATGTTGATTTTAAAATAATTTCTTAGCAACACTTACACTAACAGATTAAAGAATACCAAACACTTAGAGTTGTTTGTTGTTTTTTTTAACTTCATAAAAACAATTTGAAATCTAATATTTTCCCATTTTTCCCAAATACTATATTTTTGCTCTTATTTATGAAAGCATTATTCTGTTTGTTTGGTTCTCTAATTTCATCCAAATTATGAATTGGGAACCAGGTGCTGCTTGTTGGTGATGCGCATTTGCTCAACTGGTGTCCTTTCCAGGGTGACCCCAACCATTTAAAACCTTTAGTCTGAACATTTTTGTAAAGAAGAAAAGGGAAAAAGTTCATTTCCAGCTTTTGCTGATTGATAACCCCAAAAATCTGAAGATGTTGTTGCCACAAGTAGCAGTGCTACAATAGTTTGAGTCATGGGAGCTAAATGTGTTTCACACTCATGCCACAATTTTCAGATTCATTTTAATTGTTTGACTTTGAAAAGAAAAAATGAAGAAAAATATAACAAAATTTTTAGAGATTATTTCTGAATAGGTTCTTTTCTACCCCTGGCAAACATGACTGATCAACTAAATATAAGCAAGCAATATAAAACACACCTAGAAAAACAAAATATAAGCCATCTCAGGTTTCTTTCACAGCTTGACAAAGGTATTATCTATTTGCAAGCTTTATATGAACTATGTTATGTTATTGGGCTATTTGTCATAAGAAAACAATTCCTTTTGTTCAAACAAATCAGTCAGTGTTGCAGGTCTAACGCAGAAGACTCAGGACTCAGGTTTATTTTACCACTGGACAAATAAACTGCAATGCTGACTAATAACTTGGCTGGAATGTGAGTAAAGCTCAATTCTCAGCTCTGTGATGTTAGGCATAATGAATATTACAGGCCTCCCTGTATACAGTGTCAGGCTTGTGCTTACTTTACACGGCTGTGGTCTATGACTGATCACTAAATCTAGCAGAAGACAAGAGATATTAGTACACAGATTACTGACATATTAGAATTAATAATTGCAAGCAGGATTCCTCACTGTCAAAGTGCCAGTGTTGGTGTGGAGAAAATATGAACATAAATTAAATTAAACATATTTGCTTAAGTTATATGGTGAATACCTGCAATTATCAGAGTCCTAAAACAGACTTGGACCCACAACACTGAACAAGTCAGTCCTTGCTGAAATGATTTACTTTATGTAGGACACTTGGACCAAATCACATTATTGGACAGATAGAAATATTTAAAATTGTAGAATGTGAGTAGTTGATTTAATCCGATTCAACTTTGAATTGGATTAATAATCTAACTGTCAGTGTACCTTTTACATTGTTATTCACATGTGTTTGTTTTCTCTCCCTGTTTGTCTTTGATGTAACCTGGTCAGTTCAGGGTCAGAGCTGCACATGGCTTACTAATCCTGACGTCTGCAGCAAAACAGTTAAAGCTGGCAAACAGATCTTTTCGTTACGTTTGTACAGCCAATCAAGTTATCACGTCATTTGAAAACAAAGAAACAAGCTAATGCAAGCTCCTAATCTTACTGAGATGCCGTCTACTGAAGATTTCTGTAGCGATATAAGTGCCAAGTCTGTAATATTGGTGAAATGTAGTATAAATTATTTCTGCATTTTGGTTATTTGTGTTTTAAAGCAAATTAATATTATTTGGGACAATGCAAAAATAAAAGTTGAATTAAACAACAAATATAGTACCCTGGATTTGTAATGCTCATTGAAGACAAAGGTTGCCATTTTTTCCAGTTGATTGTCTTGTATTTGTCTGGGTAAACCTCTATTATTTTGATGGTACTGTATTTTCCTGCACTTTAGGTCCAGTTTATTTGTTGGGTTTATGTGTAAACAAAGGGACTGCTTGTTGGGCGTACAAAGGAATTCAGCTGCTGACATACAAGTTTAGGATATCTCATAAGATTAAAATCCTCTCTATGCTTTAGTGTTGTCGGGTTAATAAAATAAATGTTCTCTCTGCCGAACGCTTGTCTACAAAACAAATTTGGACATAAAGCTTAAAAAACCCTGATATATACTTTTACTTATCATTTGTTTAAAAATATATATTTTTTAGAACTAGATACAGGAGCACTGTGATAAAAATGACAATATTTAAATGTATTTTAAAAAGTATTAAAAAAAATAATTATTTCTATAAATAAAACAGCAAAGAATCCCCCCCCCTCTTCTATGTTATGAGGGAAAGAATAGCCACAAAGCATGGCTGTCCTGCCTGTCTATCGCTAGGAGCAGAAGAAGCAGCATGGACACTCGGTGTCCCAGCAGGCTGTAGCTGACAGGCTTTCCAGTGAGTCGACAGCCACGGTGATAAGACCACTTTAAAGGAGAAAAGCCCGCCTATCCTCCTCTTTAAGAGGAAATCTGCTTAAAATACCATGACTGTCTTGTATTTCGCCTATGGAGAGTACCATCATCCGAGCCTGGTTTAAGGGTAATCAACTCAGTGCTGTGGCTGTCTTGCTTTGTTCGTGGCCCAGTAACTGGCACAAGCCACCAGAACGCAGAAAGGTTGTCAATGTTTCTGTCACACCATGGCCCACATATATCTGCCTTGATGCCATCAACACTGAGAAAGGAAGAATACGCTTCATATCTGCTGCTATAAAAAAAAAAAAAAAAAGAGCAGCTGAATGAGCGTTTTGAGCCATGCAGTCATTGCAGCTTTCCAAAGCGATAATGTCCTTCATGGAAACTTTCCATACATATTTATACAAAGGAGAAATTTTCAGAATAATGGCAACAAGAGCTTAAAACTGACAACAAGATCAAAGTTGAGAGGATCAAAAGGATGCCAGAGGTGAAGCATGAAGGACACTAGATAGGTTACAGTTTGACAGAGTATCTCAGTCCTATGAAAATGTGCTGTGCTGGCAGTGTACAGTGAAACTGCCCAACTCTCCAGGGCCTTCTGTCTCTACCCCATCCCTCAGTGACCCAGATCTCCTGAGGTTTCCAACTGCCTGTCAAAGTTTTGCACTAGGCATCAAAGAATGGGAGAAGATTTATACAGCGGGAATACCCTTTATACCGGCACCCTAGCCGTAGGTATCTGTTTTGCTTAGATCTGCAGAACTGGGGTAACGTTCTGATGAGGACACGTGGAGGTCAACACCTTGGTGAAAACAATGACAGATGCAGTAGCGCTGTATAAATTCGCAATGGCATCCACAGCCTCAACTGTCAGCAACATCAGAGAGCATCAGGGGGGATCCCGCTGCAAAAACAAGGGGGCAAAACGAAGGGAGGAGAAAGGCAGCGGAGTTTGTAAGAGTGTCTATTACGCTGCAGAAGAATTTGCCTGGGAGCTCGGCTTGACAGATTAGCCCGGCGCTCAGATGGGGCAGTGCACCGATGAAACAAGAGCTACTTTTATGAGCTACGTAACACAAGCCAGGGGTAGCTACGGCAAGGCCAGGTAAGCGATCTCTTGATGAAAGTGAGGGCACTGCTCCGCCTTTCATGTTTCCATAGGTTTTTATTTGGAGCACGCATAGACAGGACTGCAGACAGAAATGACAGACAATTAAGATTGCACAAAGGCAAGGGAAATTCAGTATCAGGCTACATGACCCCTGCTTGCCGGCAGTATTTCAATGCATATGGCTACCTTTTGTAATGAAATTCTTAGGGAAAACCAGTGTGTGTGTCAGTGAGAGAGAAATAGAGAGGGAGAAAAAAAAAGGGTCTGAAGCTCTAGCGATGGGTAAAACCTGCCGTTATATATACCTGGCATATTCCAGTTTCTAAACCCACCTTCATGCATCAAAGAGCCAAAGCAATAGACGGGTGTGGGGATTAATGTGGAAATAAACCTTGGGCTTTCTACATATCAAAGACCAGATAAGCTTATGAAGTTTAATTCATATGTTTTATACCGGTGAAAAACGGCCATTTGTGATGACGGCTAGGCTGTCCCAACAGAATGATAGCACGGCGATAACGATCCGGCGCCAACACTTCAACTGAATCCATTTCTAAGGAGAAAGGAACAGCTCTGAGAAATATAAATTAACCTCACCTCGCTGAGAGGCAGAAAAGTGGGGGATTCACCCATGAATGTCCACTGACAGGGATTTCTTCATCCCAATAACTAAGACATCTAGTTTGAGCCAATGGGGAACGATACCACAGACAGGCAGTCTGTAGCTCCAGACAGAAAAGAGCATTTTTTTTTTAGTGGTGAGAGATGTCTAAATCTGGGAATGGATTTTATATTTCCAGCGTAATATCAAGGGCGAGCAGGTGAGCTTCCTGGGTTTTCATTCTGCAGACACCTAATCTTGATCTGCCTGCACATGTGGATGAGGGAATGAAGTCAGGCAGCACAGAAAATGTGCCCATATTGAGAAAGAATTAGAATGAACTTGGCACATGTTTTCTTTTTCATTCGAAAGTTCTCAGATGGACATTAAGAAACTTATAAAAAAAATATGTGGACCGTATATGTCTAAGATGGTCCACAATTACCTTTTTTAAAGATTGCTTTTCTCAAAGCGCAGTGTGTGAAATCTAAGACATTGACTCCATTGTACTTCATATTGTCACCCTATTAGTAACAGCTAAGCAGTTTTGACCTTCTATACAATGGGAAATAGAACATAATACTGCCAGTCATCATAGAGCTAGTCGCACATTTGGAAATTCAATGCATATATGATTTGCTTTTGTATGACCAAGATGATAATGACAAAAAATTTGATCTTAAAATAACTGAGTTATCCAAGTCATAATAGAAATGTGGTGCTACATCTAACTCATGAAATTACAAAACATGAAAGGAATGAAGAAAAATGTATTTCCACAAATTAAATCAGGTGATGAAAGCAACTCATAAGAACACTGTGCATTTAATGTCACGCTCCAGAATATACAGCAACTTTAGCGTCATTAGTGGCTACTTGTATCTTATAGCTACAGTGTAACTTGAATAAAAAAATTTAAACATATTTAATAAAGAGGCAATGATTTTCTCAAATACATTTATTTCAAAACGTGCACCATAATTACAAAACATACAACATGGAACAACGTGCATGTTTCGCATGTCGCTTTCATTCACATGTTGTTTTTTAAAAGGTCTGACATATCAGCTGTGCAATACAAAATGCAGTATGGTTAATACATTTTTCTTCAATTCAATATGCATGAATTGTTCAAAGTACAAGGTGGAGAAAGTAAAGCATGCAGTTAAAATTTTCTTTTAACAGGTAGATTGCTGGATATTAAAGTACAGAACGAAGGAATACATTTTTACTACAACTCTAACAACAAGCCTCATTTACAGAAACGTGGAGTTTCAGAGATATTAACACTTACATCATCATTTTTGGAGCTTGAATCTTCTAAGAATCCATGGAGGGTTCAGGAGGTCAAAATAATCGTGATATAAACCATCTCAGAAAAATAATTACTCACCCAGCGTGGTAAACACCTCAGACATGTGGAAAGTAAATGGTTCTGAAATAACTTGGCTTCTGTCGCTTCTCTTCGGTGAGAATCTGTGATTCTGGGGGCAGAGTCAGTGAACACATCTACATTTGATACGGAAACACTTTGTTTTAACACTGGATTTTAACTACTACTAATATATACACCCCAGAGTTAGATAAACAGAATGTGACTCTGTAAGAGTAAAATGAACTCTGCTCTTGCACAAAGTCTACTAACGCCCAAACATTTAACACTTTTCAATTTGCTGTGTATGAGACAGACAATCTGTCTCATACAGAAAAAACAAAACAAAAACAAAGTTCTTCTGCTTCGATGTGATCTTTCTGTAATCAGTAAAAATATACAACTTGTTTGGAGCCTGCCATGAATGTTTAGGCTTGTTAGCATGGCCACTGATGATGACATAAAAGCAGTTTTCCTGGAAAAGTAAGGTGTTTCTCCGCCATTAGCAAATTTAGCAGTCCAAATATGAGGATGATAGACAGCACTAAGACCTTCCTCCTGGCTTTGATTGGCAATGGGAGCTATGGGAGGCGCTTGGTCTTTTCATAGATTATCTCTCATATTATACAACGTGACAGCATAGTGACATTAAACAAATATGTAAAAAAAACAAAACATTTTTGCAAAGATTACGCAAGTACTGCAGCTTTACAGTTCTCAAACCAGGGGCTTCTTCACATGAGATTTGTAACCCACTCCATCACTGTGACAAGGGAACAGCTGAAGAACTACTTCCTTTCATGATTCAAAATAAGATGCTGAAGCATACATGCAACATTGTGTCAAGTTGAAAACACAAACCTCCAGCTGATAAATTAAATTACACTCACTTCACCACTTTGTCAAGAAATATTGCCAAGCTCTCACTTGATTACAGGATCACTTGATCCTGTTCACCTCAAGAACATAATATTTCACTCCAAAATGGAGTGAAATATTTCTTATTAATATAAAGAATGTATTTCTATCTTTTTTCTCCAGCAACTTTCAAACTGCATGCTGGATCTAAGTAAGAAATAAAATATATAGATTTTTTTATTTATTTGTTTACTCAAGAGCTTTATCCTGAGTAGCATTTTACCCAGAAGGTTTTACAGGATTGTTCCCTTTAATGAGGCCCTGGAAAAGCTTATTCTCCCATCTGCGGCCTCTCTCATTCCCGTTCAGCTAATCAAATTACACGGCATCTTTAATCTTGCCTTATGAGCCAGTTTATTAACTTAAATTCTTCGAACCCTGCAGCAGTGAGTGGGTGAGATTCAAAAGAGATCTATATGCAGTGCAGGGAAGCTCTTTGATAGGCAGGCACAAAGATGATGACACCTCTGTGATTTTTTTCCTTCTTTTTTTTTTAACCACAAACAGTACTCAGCTGATATTTACCCTCAAATAGATGTGTAAACACATTTCTAAATGACAGTCTACAAATCATGAAACAGACTTTATTAATCTTTCCCAAAACAGCGACGTGGTCACAAATACAGTCTGCAAACAGTGTCTCCTCCAGCCCTGTTGGGTGGAGTTATTAATGAAAGCAACCGTTCTGCCAATCCGTTAATCGTAACCACTCTGAACCACATCATATATCACACGACTTCACTCAGACAGCCAGCCGGCAAACCAATCCGTCAACCAGTCAGGCACCGCGGCAACAAGCCAACCAGCAGTAAAACAACTGATCTGGCTGGAAGGCCTTGAGTTAATCCACTGCTCGAGTTGCATTCAGCTAGCTAGATGGTCAGGTTATCAAAGTCGACAAACTTTTAACCCAACATGGCAGAAGTCTAGCATGTGTTTGGATTCCTGCAGCCTGCGTGTCTATCCCCCAGCCAAAGCAGCCAATTTTGGCCAGAGCTTTGTGGAAAACATGCAGTATGCAATCTGTACACCATAAACACAATGTGACACTTAGCATCGGGTTGAGCAAGATTTATCATGCGCGCTCATTGCTCCTCAGTGAATATACAAGCTGTGAACCAAAATTCACTTCAATCTGTCAGGGACTGATTATGTGAAGCTACAAGTAAGATGTGCTAGTTTCAAAAATATTTCAAAATTTTCGCAAAAGCGCTTAATCATACAGTTAATCTGATATAAAAAAAATAAATAAATAACTTGAGTGAAAAAGTTCACCAAAAGTCTTGAAGCTGAGACTAAAGCTGGTCCTGTGTGGAACTTAACATAATGACTTAATGATCATTATTAGAGCCGTTCAAAATGCATGTAAGAAAATGTACTTTTGGGAACTGAAATTCAACCACAAATATAAAATGCTAAAGGAAAAATACTATAAGGTACAATACAAGTTAATCTAATGGAAATGAGAGGATTTCCAATGGAAATGGGAAAAAGATATCCTGGTTACACATGTCATCCACGCTCCAAATTCAAAAGGAATAGATGTTGTCTCAATTGAACATGATTCAAGTCACAGATCAAGTCAAGTTTTCTCATTATTTAATAATAAATTTGTCAAAGCTTTTACCGTTTTAGGTAACTTTAGCGTAGTGATTATATATTCATTCTTTTGTTTGTTTTAAAATAATTTTATAAGTTTACACACACTATGAAATATAGTGTTATGACTTTATAATCTTCAGATTAGGTAATTTCACAATATTCAAGTTAATTATTTTGAGGCACACCTTAAAACCAAATTTCTCCAACATATTGGAACATTCAAGAAGTCAAGTAGCCAAGTCATAAGGAATATTAGAGCTATGATCTGGCTAATTGGTACAATTGCTCTGTGCCTGAAGGTGGTACATTCATTTATTAAAATACTTATGCAAGTATAAAGCTTGTAGAAATTTCCAGCCACAATTCCATCCAGGAAGAGGAAAAGAGCTTTGTCTTTTCTTCTCTTTCTCTTTCTTTATTTCACAGCTTGTATTCACAGTCATCAGACTGAAATGGACAGAGAAAGCAGGCTGCAGGGCTCTGGGGTTCATCAAAGGTCAGGAATCAACTCCAGACATTTGTGTTAGGGACTAACCATGTAAGGAGCATTATATTTACCCCATGCTACCCCATGCACCACCCCCTTGGTCCCAGAGATTAATGTCTTTTGTTTTCCCACCAGATGTGCATCTAACCTCAAAACAAAAGACAAACATCTTCTAAACCAACTGGCTGAAGTCAGTGAGAGTTTTGTCCACAATAAAGAATAGTTGTGAAAGAGAAAAATGCCACCACATTAAAATTAAAGCGAAAAACCAGATTCCACTTCACTAATGTATTCTGTAACAAAGTCTGTAATTTTGGACACGCCTGTCATCTGATACAGCTACGATTCAAGTGTTTGGCCATAACAACAATCCTTACATTTGAATGAATAAGGGGAAAGATTGCAAGCCTGGCAGCACCATTGCAACTCTGAAGAACAGGAGATTCAGCATCACATTCTCAAGATGTTCCTGAGTAAAGGGGATCAGGTTCTCTTTATAAAAAAGATCTCACCATGAGGATAGAATATTTTGTGGAAACCTTGACAGGCAAGTTAAGGCACTAAATTAAGGCTTGGGCACAAATGGGTCGTCCAATTGGACAATAATCATATTGTTAAAGTGGCCCAAGGATAATAAAATATTTTTTTGAAATTATTACCACAAAGTCTCCATTTCAATCCCAGAGCTGAAAAGAACAGTCAAAACATCCTACAGAACCATCTCAGAAAGAATAGGCTAAAATTCGATGTAATTTTGAGGAACCCACATGTTTGATCCAAGTCACACAGTGCAAGTCTACCAAATACTGAGGAAACATATACATTTTAAATTCTGAAGAAAGTACATTATCACAATTACTAATAGCTATGATTAAACATGATAGATATGAAATTTGGCAAGTAGAAATACTAAATCTATTTGATCTATCTAGAAAAAGGTTTTGCCTATTTTAATATCAGATGGTGAGGGGAAAAATGGTCATGTGTATTTTTATACATTCTATGACAAATCTGGTTTCAATTGTATCGAAATATTGCTGAGCCAGTAGTTGTGCAACAGGCTGGAAACGTATAGCTTAGAAACAGATTGTGAACATATGATCCTTCAACTCTGAAAACAACCTCTTACATTCAAACTCAGTAGTATGAGGCTTTGGCATGAGATAAATTCAGGAAAAATAATAGCTTTAATTCTGAATGTCCTGTCTCTGTCATTGGCCTGAAAGGCTTCCATTAAAAAAATAAAATCAAATGAAACTGTTAGGATGCTGTAAAACTTTTCAAGAGCCATCTGGCCAGTGCAGTCATTTGCAACATATAGAAGAACAGGTGTTATGCTAAAATACCCAACAATTGTAGAATAGAGGAATATCTAAATACACTGGCCTAGTATGTACAACTCAATTGTGTAAATTAGATTTGGATACAGATGCGGAATTATGAATTACTTACCAATTGCCGGGTATTTCTGGTCTGCTGTGTTGTAAATAAAAAATAATTCCTGAAGGAACTGAATGATTATTTCATTTCATTATTTCAATGATTGCTCTCTGTTCTAAAAGTGCTGTTGTGCAAGTCCAGTCCTTGAGAACTTTGACAACTTTTAAATACATTTCTTCTCTAACACACAACTCAAATTGAGGCCTCGGTTTCTTCTAGTGAGGGAAATCAACCTTTTGACTCAGCATGTTGGAGCAGGGATGCATCTAAAAGTTGCAGGGTGGCAGCTCTCAAGGACTGGACTTGACGAAAGATTTGGCATTAAATACTCCAACACTTCGGTGGTGAGCTGAGGTTAGCCATACATATGCCTACAGTATAAAAGAGAACATGTTTTCAGATGCTATCTTGTTGCTATTTCTGCTTTCCAACTGGCACACAGAACAAATATGTGCACCACAGTATGAAATGACAGAACAAGCTCCCTTCACATCGCTCAACACCCTTCCAGCAAGAGGCCAGCAACAGCAAAAGTAAAATAACCTTGAGACTTTCAAACAAAGTAGGTTAAAATGCTTAAACATAAACATGTTCATTTCTTATTAGGCAACAAGATGGAACATTTAGGTCTCAAATACTTAAATCCTCTTATAATGAGTTTCGTGTCTCTAGTACATTCAACTGGTCAATTAACAACCCATTGTTTACTTACAAAAGTAGAATTTTTTTTTTTTTTTTTTACTGGATGTTCACAAATATTATTTATATCTGCGTTATATGACTGGTGTAAATATTAGTAATAAAAAACACCATGAGGAGCCACTCATTTATTCTAAGTTTGAACAGCATGCTAAATGTCTTCAAAACTACACAACAAAATGTCAAGGATTTGGTACAAAATTTCACTTTTGAAATTTTGATCTAAGAATGACATTACTTGAGATGCCCTCTTGCTCTTTACACATTTATCAATTTGTGCAAGTAGAAGACTAAGACAAGTGTATCAACAAGATATATACTGAGAGGGTGAGAAGACACCTGTTAGATTTGGTCAATGCATGCTACGGGGTAACCAAAACCAGCTTGACCATGACGCTGTAAATCTTCCTGAAACACAATATGATTTTAACGGAATCAAGAGGAAATAAATCTTTGCCCTCGATGAATACAGAGTATCAACAATGCTGACTTTCTCCTTCTGGGCAGTAATGTCATTTAAGCCCTTTTTTCTCTCTTCTCAAGTGTGCATCAGTCTGCAAATCTGTGTCCAAAATATACCTTTCCTTCAGCGTTGACCCAAGATATTTTTCCCACGATTGTCATTTGAGAGCAGCCTGGAAGGACTATCACTATGTTGTTGATATGACAAATATAGAGCTGAGCCCTGAGAACGCAGCATAAAGGTCAGCCAGAATACAGCCGATAAGACTATACAGAATACGTTCAGAGCTTTAAAGCTGTGGTACGGACAGTAGCATTTTATCAAAGCTGTTGATTCTACTGTTAAGTTCATTCTGATCTCTCCTTTTGAGGAGAACGATGCCCTCTGAGAAAATAAGCGACTGAAATCTGAGTTGTCGGTTATCAGTTTTCAAGAGTCAAAGTTCCACTCCTGCTTAAATGATCTGAAAAGCTCACAGTGTTTCAGTCGAGGTTCATTGTTTACACACTGTCAATATTTGAAATAAAAAATATGTCTGAACATATGTGTTAAAGTAATCTTTTAATTGTACAAATACGTTTCTTCTGATTGAAAGTGGACTGAGTGGTTTAGGTTTCAAGTCACAATCTAACAGAGAATATATAGAGGGAGAAAAACAAGGAGTCGCTCCAATCTAAGAGAGATGGCCTGAATACTAGTGGAAAAAAATGCAAAAATCTGGTTGTAATTTATAAGAAAGGTTTGATTGCTTAAATGCAAATAAGATTTTTTCAATTACTTGCAAAGAAGAGTTAATAATTTTTTTAATGTTATTTTTCAGTCAAATGTGAATAAACAGAGTTTTATTTCCCTCCTTTTATGCAGCTTTCTTTGTCTTTTGAAAGATAGCGCGCTCATTTAATAGAGGAAGCAAGCATTTTAATTGAAAAGAAAAAATACAATTATATCGACTAGGGGTTTGTATCATTAGCCCTGTTGAAGTCTGCTTTGGTATTGACTCTGATCTAAAGCTTAGAGCAAATCTGGATTTATAATAAATTAAGGTGCCAGGACAGAAATCTACTGCAGGCAAGCTTATCTGCAGTAGACAAATATTAATTAATAATAAAATAATTAATAGAAGCTCATAACAGAAACTTAAATCATCTCAATGAATAATCAACATTCATCTTATCTTTCATTGAACTAAACAGATTAAAAAAAAAACTTTTTTTCCAGATATGATTTCTAACTGATTAAATAGAATGTATGCCAGAACTAAATGTAAAGAATAAGGAATGTAAAGATTACAATGACTTGCATCTGCAGCCAAAAACCCAACAAGAACTTTAGAGCTGAAGCTAGGACATGTACTAACGTATCAAGTAGTAATCCACTGTAGTAGCATTTCAATCCAATGGGCTGATCAACATGAGCGAGTTCACCTGCTGTCTGTTCGCCATACAGAGTGTTTGTACACATGCAGAGCAAGTCACCTGGCCCTGAGGATTAGAATGCCAACCCGTTTACATTCTGCCCACAGCTTTTAAATGATTCAATTTTGCTAATCTTGTTTAGCTTTAGAGTACATAGCTTTGAGGCAGTATGGCATCCTTTTTCAATTGGGCATCCTTTGACTATATTTGCATATACTCATGGGCACAGACTTTGCATTGCATGGAACTGAAAAAAATAAAATAAAATTAGGAGCAACACGGGGTCAGCCCAAAGGCTCCGTACATGTTTGATAGGTAGATTTTGCCTCCTACTATGTTACCACAGAAACCAGGTATTGTATTTAAGAGGTCAATTTACTCCACATAATCTTCCATGCTCAAAAGCTAGCGCTACAAAGCAAGTTGTAATATTCATCTATAAAATTAAATTGCAATTGTAAAATGTGAAATTAGTGCCAGACATGATGAAAACATTAGTTAAAACATTGTTTTTCTTATTTTTTTTTCAGTCTTGCATGTAATGCATGCATTATTTTCATGTGTAATTCTCTATTACACACAACAACACAAAATCTATTGTGGAAAAAAAACAATCCCAGATAAATCTCGACTCGTGTTTCTCCTTGGTTTGAGTTCACAGACCCAGCATGGCTGAAATTACCTGCAAGAGCTAATGTGCGCTGATCTGTAAAATAATTTTCAAGTGCTGAGAGGCTTTCCATTCCAAGAGGTCCCCAGTGGGTTGAGTGTTAAGTCCTCAAGACACAATGATGCAGAAGACATTTGTTCCCTGAACTGAGCCAGCGGGGAAGAAGCAGGCTAAATGTAACCAGATTTCTAATCTTATTTACTTTAGTTAGGGAAGCTCTGACAATAAAAAGAGTGGAAAGCTTTTGCTTTCCACTGCAATCTACTGGATGCTCTGTGTATTGACATTACAAGAGCTTAACAACTGTATTATGACTCAGGTTTCCAATTTGACGGGATAAAAAGAAAATACAAAGAATGTGATCAAAATATTTCTTTTGTGAGAAATATTCTGAAATCTTAGGTGTTCAAAGTGCATAAACACTGTGTAACTGCACTCTTTTCTGAGTATTAATATTGTTTCACGATCTTCAAAACATGACAGAAAATAAAAGATAAATCTTCCTAAACCTGAAAGACCATCTTGATCTTAGAGCTTGGCCGCTCACTGTGAATCAAGTGAAAAAAAAAACAAGCTTTAAAATGAAAAAAAAAAAGGACAAATATCGTTTTTCCATTCCCCCTGTGAGATGTATGTGATAAAGCGAAATGTCAGCAAAAATACTAAAGCGGCATGTCAGCCGAGCAGCTGACAGACGGGAGGGAAGAGGTAAAAATGTTCTATCATGTCCGACAAGGTGTTCTTTTTGAGATTTAAAGATCATTGGCCAACTTTAAACATGTTTGTCACTTTTTACTCTGACGCAGAGAACTATCATGGGCTTCACAAGAACTTTATCTGCTCAGGCTCAAGGTAAGGGAGAAGGGGGAAGGAAGAAGGAGGGGGTAAAAGAAAAAGTCCATTCCCATTTATCTTAGCCAGGTTCCCTTCAAAGGCAACAAATAAATTACAGTGTACATTTGATACAAATTGATTTCTTAACTCAAATAACAATGTTGTCCCCCCGGTCAGGGCCATGTGTCACTCAGTCGCCAGTCTGAGTGAAAGCCTCAATCTGTCTCTGTGATAGAAATAGGGCTGACACATCTCCACCAAGGAATGCTAATCATGCGGGCCTGGCCTGGCCCTTTGTGGGCAGGCCGTGATAAGGAAAATCAGTTTCCCCTCCTGTCAGACAGTGGGGCATGCGCCCTGATCGCTGTCTGGGAGGAAACAAGCCATGGGTCTGGAAGTTACTGTCCTACTTGTTTTGTTGTCTTGGTGTAGCTACATGACGGAGGATTGAGAAGGAGAGAGAACGGGGAGCCGAGTGGGACGGTGTGAGCGGAGTCGGTTTTGTTTAAAGAAAGTCAGGAAAAAAGAAAAAAAAAACAAGGAAAAGGATAACAGCCAGATGGTCGAGGAGCTGGGTGAAAGACAGAAAGACAAAGAAGAAAATGAAAGAAAGAGATTGTAAGCGAGCAGGAAAAAAGGGAGAGACGCAGGGAGGGAGAGATCAGGACAGATGCCGTGGTTTTAAAGCCTCTGTGGCAGCTGGAGCATCAGAGATGGAGCTGGAGTGAACCCCACTGAATATCTTGAGCCGATCTTATCAACGGCTGAGAGAAATGAGATATTGGCAGGAGCTGTTGAGTGCTCTCACAGCTGAGCAGGTTAATAGGGTTGGAAGGCAGGCCACAGGCTAATTGGATTTGCCGTGGCTTGATAAACAGTGGCAAGCCTTTTTTTGCCAGCCAAACACGCAGGTCGACTTCACCACCCCAACTTGAGCCTCCCCACTCCCCGCTTCTGTTCCTTCTTTTCTAATTCACTTCGTAAGCACAACAAGAAGAGCTAAATAAGAGGCTGATTTCTTATTATTATTCCCAACTGGCCAGACCAAAGGGCTTCGGTAGTGCATGTGTGTATCACTATATGAAGAAGTGTGAAGGAGCGAGGGAGAGAGTTGACCATCTACTGATTTTAATCAAATACCATTTAACCTGCCTGACCTCCAGCAGTCATCACACATGGCCAGATTAAGGTGGCTTGTTCTCCTCCCTTGTTTGGCATTTGGGCTGAGGGTGCAAAGAGGCTCTCTGTAAATGGTGTTATTTCAACACTGTTTCTCTTTAAAAGAAATGCTTGTTTTTCCACTTCACCACCCTTTAAAAACTATGACAAAAATGAGCATTTCTTATTCAACACAGATGATCTAGCAGGAGTTATTCGCGACTTCAGAAAGTGGCATGCACCACAATCCAAGCTGGGACTGATCAATTTGAAAATGGGTATTTTAGTTGGTATGAAATCAGAAAAACTGCATTTAAATTTTCAAACAATTGAGAAGACTTTTGAAATCATCTTAAATTAAAAGTGAAATATGAGCCTTTTGAAAATGTGTGTGCTTTTAAAAAGCAAAAAATAATAAAATATGAATAAAAACAAAATGATGTTATGATGTTATTTACTCTTTTTTTAATAATCACAACCAATGCAAGAAAAATGTCATGCAATCTTTAACACTTGTAGAAAAGTGTAATTTTTGCATTGACTCAAAGTCATTGACAATCAGTCAATGATTGTGCCTGTAAACTAGTTGTTTGTCAAACTGGCTACAAATAGGTTTAAAACTCTCCATAGGAAGAAAGAATAAGGCCTGAAATAATAATGATAAAGAAAAACTTTTTGTCCAGTGTAAGTTTTTCTCTCTGTTGGGAGAGGGTTTCCTTTCACTGTTATATTTTTTCCTAGGTTTACTGATTCCTACTTCTCCCTTAGCTTATTCCTCTGCATGGTCAGAAATCTAGTAAATCCTGCTGTGTTACTGTGAGTACCATAAAATCTATAAAAGTCAAGCACATTCATTTTTTTATTTTTTTTACCATAAATCCAGTAAAAACAGGGTGCAATTAAATGCTTAAATGCAATTAAAAGCCAATCTGGGTTCACATTTGGGTTGGGATGTAAACCACCACCCATCACTTGGGCATAATAATCATGCTGTGTAATAATGTTACTGTCAGTGGGTTGTGTTAATGGACTTAGTTCACACTAGAGAATGATTTGGTTCAATGTTAGCTTCTTACATGTTAACTTGTCAGTTGAAGTCAGTGAAAGCAAACACTTAAATTTTGACGAAAGAATTTGTTGCTCATTGACTTTTGGAGATAGGTATGAGTCCTCTATCGGGACCTCGTGAGAATAAAGCGGCAAAAGAAAGCAAGTACAGGAAAAAATGCAAGCCAGTGTGTTGTGTTTATCCTAGAAGGGATGCTGGGGATTTCTTGACCATTGACCAAGGGAGATTGACAACAGCTTTCTGTCGGGAGCGTGCAAAAGCAAGAGAATGAATGAATGAATTGAAGAGGTCATATTAAATTCACATTCCAGGTTATTTTCTTAAGCAAACTCTTTGGTTGCCTAATTGTTACTCATTTCGCACTTCAACCAATTTCCTGGAGTCACAAACTTAACCCAGTCTTCTGGGTCAAATTCATAACCCCGGCCAGTCAATATTTGACCTAGAACTGGGTCCTACTTCAACATGCCATGCACTGAAGTGGGAAGTGGGTTTTATGTTGTGGAATTATTTGTACTTGGAGTGTGAGGGCTTGGAGAAAAGCATTACCAACCAAAATCTATTTACAAGGCAAGCAACTTTGAGGAACAAGCGACAGAAAGATTCAGCTTTTTTTTTTTTTGAAGGAATTGTACCCACTGTGAAACACCCCAGGGTGTAACACTGTCCTCATTTACACAAACAGCCCCGACCAGTGGATAACTCCTCTGCATGCATGGGCGTAGCCGGACCGGTTTAGTTAGTAAGCTCCCCACACAAGACATCCCAAGGAAAAAGTGCTTAGAAAATGAGGGGGAGAAAGAGAGGATAGGAAACCAAGCTGCCTCTGGATATCTATTTGCAAAAGAAGAAAAAAAAAACATCAAGGCCTCCAAGAGCTTTGAAAGGAGAAACTAAAACAGTGATTGATGTGGAAAAGGATGTTCAACGTCAGCTGTTGGACAGACTACATTTGGTAAAAGTTCACAAATTTGGAGATAAGCTGTAATGTTAATGCAAAGTGAATTTGCCCAAAGAATGATGGCAGCCTCCAGGGACAGACAGGCTGCTGTGTGCAGCATCAGTTTTAGAATATGATCTAGTGGGAGACAAAAAAAAAGACCAATTTTACTATGGATATTCAGGACTTTCTATCTCAAAAAAATCTAAGATTGGATAAAAGCACAGGCAACACATTCTTGAGGGTCTTGAGAGTATTATGATATGGTTTTGGTCTTCATTAAAAAAGGGAGATAAAAAAATAGTGTATGTATAGCAAAGGTAGTAGGACAGACAAATAAAAGCAAAGAGAAGGAAGATACAAAAAGTAAAGGAAAGGAAGGAGACTCCCCCTTCATCTCGTTTTCTCAGCTGTTGTGGGTGTAGGCAGGGTGAAGGTGGAGGGGCTGTTTGGCATGAGCCATCCCACAGACTGAATTCATCAGCCCCTATAACTTCAGCTTCCCCATAAAGAATTTATGAATCCTCTGATAGTAATCAGCTGCATCCATTTCCTGCAGAAGAAAGGGCAACTGATGTCTGTTAAACAGCCCAGAGGGATTGACCTCTTCTGGGTACAGAAGACGGACACACAAACACACATGCGGGCCTGCAATACGGATACTGTAGGCCCAGGTTGTATTCATACGTATCCATGTAAACTTAAAAAGAGCCAAAAGTAAGAAAAAAATATTTCTGACAAGCTTTTTATTGCTGGATATTCTGTTTCACAATATCTGCTCTTGAATAAATGACTTATTAACTTAAATGAACCTTTTCAATTAATTAGAAATTCAACATCCAGTTGAATTCTAACCAATGGGAAGTTCACATTTGGTTGTAAAAGACAGAAAACAACAATACAAAATTAAGAAGAATCAATAAAGATCCCGTGTAGCTCAGGCTAACCCATCCTTCACCCCAGATATTCCTTTTGATATCAGTCGTAGCTGGGATGGTGACTTTAGTTTGAGTCTCGGACTCTATTCCCAGTTCAGCTGCAGAAACAGAGACTTCATACTTGACTTAGATGTGTGCTCTACGGGCTTATGACTTAGACTCCTGACCTGATACTCCAGTCTTTTTAACAGCCTTTGGCTCAAACACTCAGGAGTGAATACAAGATGGGATGTAAGCAGCAGACTCAAGATTTGACATCTGTGCGGAATGTTACACTCTTAATTTCAAAACTAATAAAAAGAATTTAATAGGTTTGTACATGCTGAGTTAATTGCTTAAGATTAAACAATAATTGCTGAGGAACATTAAAAGATTGAGAAGCAGTTGTAAAACGTTCATGTGGTTAGGCATAAGGTCAAACAGTACAAGATTTAATCTCCTGCCCCACAGCAGTCCTGTTTTAGGCAGACCATATTGCATGCATTTGATGAGAAAATATCTATTTGTCATTGCAGACCTGACTAAAGCCCCTAAATTTCAATATAGTCCTATATTTTATTAGGACTTTGTAAGAACTGGCCAAAATATGAAACCTAAAACTTAATGGAGATCCAGTGTTTTAAACGTAAGATATGACAATATCTATTTAATTGTTAGCTTTCAAAGAAAGTTTTTTTTTCCACAGTGATTAAATGCTGATTTCTGTACAGTTAAATTATTCTTAATTTGTGCTGTTTCAGAAAAAAAAATCACAATAACATAACAGTTGGCGTTGTCAGACAACACAGAATAAAATAAAGGTTATTTATATGTGCGCATATTTTCTGTTTCTTTCTGTTTCATCTTCATCTGGAGTAACTGGAGATGTTTTTAGATCTGCAAACTATTCAAAGTTTTGGAATTGCCTGGGTATTAAGGTGGGAGAATCCAAGAAGTCATCAGGTGTTGTCTGTGTTTTGACAGCTGACCATTTCCATCCCATTCCTGATTATCATCTTTCAGGCTGTGCTCAGATTCCTTTCCTCTGGACAACAGAAATGAAACATTTGTCATAAAGATAACATCTGTGAGAAATTTCTCAATAATCTCACGGTCGTTCAACATGGGAAGGACAGCATAGAGGGTCTTAACATTGGAGAGTAAGGGATTATAATGCATGAAATGGTAAAACCCTATTAGGTGAGCCTGCAGTGGTCTGTCAGGTTCAAACTTGGTGATTCAAGTTAATGTGGTTTGTGGTTGTCACTTTATATCATAGATATCCAATGCATTTGGCCCAGGCCATAGGTTCCATGTAATATCATTAGCTTTCAATTAACAGAAAAATGTGTGGAAGAAGGAAATGTTTGCTTGCTTTCATCTCAAGGAAAGGCTGTTATAGCCAAGCCTAATACCGCATTCAGCATTGTGAGAACACGTCATGCACTGAAGTGCTTATGTTGATCTTAGTGCTATGGTTACAGAGAGGATTGATTTTCTTCTATTTTCCCCACACAAAGTGTAGCATGTTTCTTTTTCCACTTTTAAATCAAGCATTTCCAAAATAAAAAGTGTGTGGGGGGAAAAAAAAACAAATCCACAGTTTATACGGTTCTTTTTAACACAAATGACTCCACGCTGACACATTGTCAGACAACGATGTTTTATGAGAACTATCTTCTGCCCCGACGCCTCCATGTGATTTGTTTCTGCCATGATCCATATGGTGAGGATGATTTGCTTTGAAGAGGCCCATCAGTCAAGTAATCTTAAAGAAAATAGCGGCAGATATCTCCTCCTCTTCGAGACAAACCGAAGGAGAGACAGAAACGAAGGTGAGTGGGGGGGAGGAGAGGGAGATTCAAAGCAAAGCAAAATCTGCACCTCACAGAGACGGAGAGCGCTGGTTTTAGAGGGGTGGATTAGGGCACTCCTCTTTACTGTGGAGCTTGCTTTTATGAGGTACATCATATTACTTCAGCTTCACACTTTCACAGATATATCATCATCTGCTTCACACTGAAGCCTGGCTGTTATGCCAACAAATTCTGTCTCAAACAAGATTAATACGTACACTCGGGGTATGTGAGGAAACAGTGACAGTAAGCTGACAGTGCCTTATGTATGTAACACTTAAACTCAGTCCAATATCTTGTTAAGCGTATGAGCCTGTGGAGATCAGGCTATAATGCACCTCAGCCTGTATTCGGTTCCTAAGTGGAATATCGGTTTCCAAAATGTGATTAAGTAAACATTGTGCAGAAACTTGTAAGTTATTAATATTGCTGGAATAATTTTACATTTTGATGGAACAAATGCAAATGTATTTTTATTGGGGTTTTAAATGATGAATCAACAAGAGATAAGCATAATTGTGAAGTGTTTTTTGGGGGAAAAAAAAACAAAATGTGGCTTTAATTTCCACTGTACACAATATGTTGAGTAAGCAGTGATGATGCTTTTCTCAAATAGGGAGACAGAAGATGATGAGAGTTGATTTCAACAACTTCAGTCTGGGAAGGTTGATGTTCATCATATTATCCACACAATCGGATGTAGTTTGAGCTATTCTGCACAGAAGAATGTGTGAGAAGTTGTATGTCATACTTTTCAGACTTTTTTCCATAGAATTAATTTGAAAATTATGTATTATTTTCCTCACACTTTAGAATTTCATTTTACTTTGGGTTTGTACATGACAAAAAAAATCACAACAATTTATCATTGTAAAGCGGCAGAAAAACAATGTAGAAATGCTAAAGTGGTATGAGTACTTCTCCTTTTTTGTCCTAACCTTATGAAGAAAAATGAGACTACAGCTGGTTAATGTCTGCCTTGGTAAGAGTCCTGGAGTAAAAGTGAGCATGTTTTACTATGCTATTCATTGCCTGAGGTGGGTCCCCAGGCAAAATCCATAGAGCAAGTGGAGAGCCGCCTTTAGAAGCAAGCCACGGAAATGATTAGCGCTGTTCGAGTGAAAGGCACAAAGAGGCCCATTGGCTGGCCCTGAAAATTTCAAAGCAAAACCGGTACACCTTGTGTCTGTGTTAATTGATCACAGGCACATTATCTCGCCTGTTCAAGGCTTAATTTGCCCTCCGAATCAACACCTTTTGTCAGCTACCGCCGTCGTTTGTTGGAAGAGGAAAAAAAGAGGAACTATAGCTTAATCATTCCAAGCAGGTGTGAGGCTGGGCCAATTTTGTTCTAGCTTTTGTTGTCATTTAGTCTTGCTGCACAGGTTACATTACACTCCACAGGATAGACAATAGCAATTATTTTAAAACAAGGAGAGCATAATGCACAGGAGCAGTAATTTGAACACAGGATTATTGATGTTTTTACACTTCCAAATAAATGACATGCATATAAGTGACATAAAATAATATTTTCAATACAAAAATGCTGCAATACAATACAAGTATTTCGACAGCAGCGCTTTTCCGTCTAATCCATGTTTTTGACAATTCATGCATCAGTGGTTCAGAAGATCAAGAATCCATGAATACGTAAAGATGGAGAAATAATATGACAAAGCATATGGTAGCTGAAAAATCTTTCATGTAGCTCACTGACAACTATAATGCATTTATTTATTATTTGCGGCGATACATCCCAAACCTATCATACTTTCAATCCATAAACAATGATGCATGCTGTTTTTTCCAAAGCTTTTCCAAATAGAGAGGCCTAGCTTTTATTCAAATTAAAATGTCCCCTTCATTGAATATTGATGTGTTGGATGAGGCATATGCAATAAGTGACCCTCCATAAAAAAAAAAATAAATAATATGAAAGAAAACTAAATAGTTTTCACTCTTTAGAATGTGTTTTAATTTATGTGGTGGGATAAGACGAATCCTTCATAAATGGTGTCAAAACTTTAAATGTGACAGATTTTTATGTATCAGTCAGACTGAATTGATATTTTATAAAAAAATTAAAACGTTCAAAAACCTGGTGGCATGTGATTACACTTCTAAACCACAATATTGTTGAATCAATGTTTTGATTTCATTTTAGCATCTACTTTTCTTTGGTTGGAGTTTATCAGCTTCTTGACTTACCAATATTTAATATTACTATTTTGCAAAGTATCTCCAAATCTATCCAATTTTAAGGACATCTCTTATTCTTGTCCCTCTTCAGGTGACTTCGCACAATTTCTGGACTCTAATCAGGCTATTTGGAAACTCTCATGAAGTCATTTTTTTATTGATGTGGATGCATTGACTTACTATGATGATGAAAAATTAAAACCTTCAAGCAGGAAATATAATCTGGGACATCCTAAGTCACTAATTATTGTTTTTTAATCACTGTTGTTCTGTGACAAGATGTTTTCCCCTCTTATTATTGTTTGAATTGAAATATAATTACATTTAGCAGAAGCTAATGTAGAGATAAATAGATGTTTGACTTTTATACCTGATAATAACTTTTGGATGCAGATCAAATTAAGAGTCGAAGGGAGATTGTGCGTGTAGTCTGAATTTATTTTCCTGTAAACTAATTCTGAGGCTCAAATTCATCTGGTCTCCCAACAGCTGTAACTTATACTTCCGGAGGTTAATTCCATATTTCCTGGATGTCTAATAAAGTCAAATATCCCTACAAATAGATCATATTTTACCAGGCCCATATGCTGCTCCCCTAAGACTCGGTAAACCTTTGACAAGGTGTTAAATGCCGTTTAAAAAGGAAATAAAAAAAAGAGTCATAGCCTCTTTCTATATGACATGGTTGGCTCACCACAGTCAACAACTCACCATGGCTTTACCCTGAGATAAGAACATTATCAGCACTGTGGTGTCTGTGCTGTGGGGGTTATTAGAAGACATATGGTACAAACACTTCCATTTTGACTTCAGAAATCATACCTCCGCCCATTTGTAGCCACATAAATCTATCATAAAAGGGATCAGCTAAGGGAAATGTGTATTTCATTTCAGCTCCTGTCCCCATTCTTAATGGGTAGCCATCCAGAGAGAATGAAATGATTGATTTTCGTAATCCTGAATGAGGATAAATGAATAAAAGCTAAATCTTCCACAAGAGGGAGGCGGAAGATGATTTTGCAGAAAGGTAAGGGAAACTCAGCAAACCTATATAGTTGCACCACAGGAGAAAAAGAAAAAAAAGAGAGAGAGAAAGAATAGCGGAGAAAAAAGGAGGAAAGAGGATTACAGCCTGTGTATGTGTACATGGGCACTCGTACACGTGCGTGTTGACTTACACTTTGCTTCTAAGGTTACCTAATGAAATATTGATGGGAGATGTGGGAAGTGCGGGGGCTGGATTGGCTGGGGGTTGCTGGTGTTGGAACTGTAACTGCTGCTTCCTGTAGCTTGGGACATCTCTGTCACTCTGGATGTCAGTGAGACAGACCTGCCCTAATTTAATCTGACTTTGAATAGTCTGTATCACAGGAATTTCAAGGAAAAAAAAAAGTAAAATGTGCCTTACTGAGAATAGCAGTACAGAAGAATAAAGGGTGAAAGAGGAGTGAAATAGAAGAGGACAGAAAATGACAGTGTTAAAATGTGCAGCCAAAACATTTCAAACAGATTATAATGACTATTTGACATTGCCTGTCAAATCAGCCTAATGCACACGTTTGAAATGTGACAAAACAAAGGAGACAACAGTGCTGTGGCTATTATAATGTTTGACTGATGTTATGCTGCAAGAAGAACTGATAATGGAGTCTGGTACATCTGTGGATTCTTCTCATGATTAGATGCAGCTTAGCAGTTTCTTAAGCAAAGAAAGAAACTGTGAACAGTCTGACAGCGCGGAGCTGCTTTACGGAGCAGGTGCTACATAATTATCTGCTTCTCACACCGTTTACTATGTCCATCTCCGCGTAAGACTTGGATCTGAAATCCTCATGGGTCTGGTGTGAGTCAATACACAAACCATCATATATTTTTTTCAAAATTTACAGCTGTTTTATTAAGCAAAGTTATGATAGCACATCAATTAGTCTTACAAAAGTCTTCTCACCCCTTGAACTCTTCTACATCTAGTTGGGGTAAAAGTGTTCACGGTATTAATACTTTCTAATGGCACTACAATACATAAAATCTTAGAACAGTTTATAAAGAAATATGCAAGCCATAGGCCTGCATATTTAAACTTCACTGAAAATTAGATTTTATAATCTCTCCTTATTTTGTATTGACATGTTGCTTTGTTTAGGTCTGTGATTCAGCTGTACCTAAAAGAATCTGCCAATAGCTTAAGTTGCTATACAGAGTTCATAGTAATTCTGCTCTTACTGAAAGTTCAACCAAAGTGTACAGAGTCATTTTAATATATTGAGAAATGCAGAAAGAAAAAAGGAAAAGTGGTACACTTATGAAACTTGATGCTATCGGCCAGCCAAAAACTATGCTGAATAATATCCACAATAATTACAAAGTATGCAGAAGCATCTGCCAGAGCTAAATGAGCCCACATGCTTGCAAATGTGAACATGGTGTTTTGATTTGTTTGGCATTCTCAAATGCCACAGAGCCATCTCAGCACTTATCTGCGTGATAGAAATGTGCTGACCCCAGCAAAAACAGGTCTCCAAGAAACGAGAATGACTTTTACCTTATCCATCATTTTGTGTGTCGTAACCAGCAAGAATCAACTGCAAGAAATGAAGGATAAAACGTAGATTGCTTTATTTACCTCTCTATCTTAGCCTGGCCATCTTAAGTACTCTTTGCAATGTAAACATACACACTTTCACACCCATTTTCTTAGTATTACATACCAAATCATCAAAAAAGAAGTGGAATTAAAATATGTTTTTATCAACCTTCTTATCAGAGTGGCAAAATGTATTCAACAACAGCAAACACAATGTTTTCTCCTTCCTATCTCTGCTAACATGATGATGGCAGCGTGCACTAATCTTGTAAAGTCACTCTTTAAAAGGGAACAGTCGGAGGATGGGGCTGGTAGAAAAGGAGCTGGACAGACGGCTCTGTGCAGGATTCTATCCAGACTTGGAGCTGCCCCTGTCCATATCCAATGTAAGGTTATAGGAATATCATAATCCCTCCTCTGAGCTCCTTTGCGCAGAAGATGATGACTAAATTTCCAGTGTCTTATCACACACTCCCAGACTGGAACTAGTACAAGAGGTTCTGAGGGAGGAACCCAGCATGAAAAGTGCTGGGGATGAGATGATCAGATTAGCGGTGGCTATTGGATTTGTTTGTGGTGGTTGCAATCGGAGTGAAGCAGGCGTTGTTCAAAATGCCCATGGAGATGCAAAGCCTCCACCGATCCTTTCACCCACAAAAAATAAATAAATACTCCTCTCGGGGGCTTTTCAGGAGTGTTGTGTCGGGTGCTCCTGCAGGGGTAGGTGGGGGCTGAGTTGGGGGTTTGGGGGGGGAGAGAACAAATTTAACACTTCAGGGGCTTGAAGAGGGAGGGGGCAGTTTAGTATTTTATCAGGTGGGTGGATGCTGGACCGCTTCACGCAGTGAGACAAGTGGGATTGACTGATGGTATTCAGCAAAAAGCAGGGCTGCTTGATGGCTGCCTGCAAGGCAGATGCTGTGGCGGTAGGCTCTTCAGAAACCTTACCTGAGGCACAGCGAGTTATTGTGGATTCAGGAATGTCCCCTGTACCAGGCATGCCATGTGCGGGGTTGGATTGGGGAGGAGACAACAGGCAGCTCTGAAGATGCCTTGGAGGAAGGCAGAAGAAAAAAAGGGAGTGGGGGAGAGTTGGGTGAAGAAAAGAAAAAAAATCAAGTCGGTTAATGTGTGAGGTATTTCTTTTCTCTCCCTCAAACCGAGATAGCACAGACCCAGAAAGTATGTCATTGTTCAGTTAAGACAGCAAAGACATCTAAGTAGAAGTAGATTACATATAGAAAAGATGTCTTCAAAGTTTCAGTGGCAGGATCAATCATCGTAATAACTGTGAGATAGATCCTTAATGATGATGAAGTAAATACTGTACACTTGGTGGAGGAAGGGAGGCAAAGAAAATACCTGGTGGACTTCTGAAAGATTGTTTGAAAAGAATGTTTCAGAAAAGAAAAGCAAACTAGTCTTTGATGCGAGATGTCATGCTTATTTTAAGTGGTTCCAAACCACTTCAGCGAGATTTATTTATTCATGGGGGCTGAGTAAAAATGCACATCAGAATTTTCACATTTTGTAAAACATTTTAATGACCAAATATTTTCTTCCACGTCACAGTCAGACACAACTGTGGATTGGTGTCTCACACAGGTTTGTGTGATAGAAGGATGAAAAGTGACAATGTCAAAAGGTTCAAGGGATATGAATATTAATACACAATACAAAACAATGGATGTACAAACACCTTACTGCTATCGGAAGTACCTCCAAGCACGTCCCTTTTGTGACAGTTGGAAAAAGAAAGCGAGACTGCAAAGCAATCAGCATTAAAACGCACATCTGCTAGACCTAAATGCATGACTCCCAGGGGAATCCTAGTCTTGCAGGACATTTTCCCACATGTTTTAATTTTGTTAAGTGGCTCAAAAAGGATGTCAATACTGGTCTACACCACTCACTGCGAATAACTTGTGCGGACATCAAACAAGGACGTAGCTTTGCTTATATGACATAATACAGTGATGTGCTTTGTACCCCAAAGCCAGGTCATTCCAATAGAGAAAAAGCCACTGAGTCAGCTTGCCGAGACAATGTCGATAAGGTAATGGCACAGATCAATGGCACAGATTTGAGCCAGATCTTAATTAAAGAAACAGCTGCTGATACAAATGATGTTTTCAATTTATTGATACGACATGGGGCAAAGGGTGGCTTGGCCGTGGCAGAGAACCTGATCAATGTATTTAACATTAGCATTCCTTTTCATCATGTACCAAGATCACTTAATTCCCCCTGCTTTTCTTCTTGTTCTATCACTCTATCATTCTCCCCATCCTGCTGGATACCTTTTGAGAAGGATCTGAGGCAGTGCACATCCCCTCCCCCGCCTGACAAGGTGAAACTGAAGGTTTGCAAGGTTGTGCTTTTATGTCTGTTACCCTTCTTCTAGTCATTCTGAGATAAACTAAAGAACAACCAAAGACAATATTAAGGCCACTAAGTACAGGATCCCAGTCTCAGTTGAAAGACAATCAATTGTCTATCACTTATAAAGGCATTCTCTCATTCTCACCTATCAAATATATGTTACATATATATATATATATTATTTTGTTAGAAACAATTGTCTAACAATTTAATATAAGAATGTAAGAATTTAATATCAAAGATATTCTACTTTACTAAGATGCACAACCAGAAAAAATGCGTCCGTAAGACAGAAAGCTTAAATGTCTTGAATGCTAAAATAATAATTATTAATGGGGAAGGTGAATTGATAGATCCTATTAAAGCTAACGAAAAGTCTCCAGAGGCATGGTAACACAAACAGTCCGCAGTCAATAGTGTGATTCCCCAGGTATCTCTGACCAGGACCGAGTTTAAGGAGACATCAATCTGGGATGTCAGTTCCCAGCTAATGAAGCTACAGCAGATCAATAATCAGGATACAACTACTACGTTAAATGAAGTACTAATGCTTGTAGGGATTACATCAAATGGGTTCACACACACTGAGAACTTGTTTCAAATGAGTAGAGTCATGTCTTGGAAAAAGGCAAGCAATAATATTGTTGTAATAATTCAAAAATGAAAATCTACATTTCTGGAAAAAAATAAAAATAAAAAATGAAGACGCCACTACATTTATTTTTTTCTGGAATCAGCTTGTACGACCCACATTTAGTTTCAGTGTTTAATGAATTACACCACAGGTGCACATGATTCTAATTAGGTTGAAACTTATGATAAAATTACCTTGACCCAGAAGCCATTTGAGTTTTCACACAAAGCATTGCAGAAAGAGTGTGTATCATGTTTTAGGAGAAAAATATATAAATATATAAAAACTGGATTTTTTTGTGCTTTTCTTGTAATTTTACAAATACTGTATTAACATACAACATTGTTTTTTTCAGTTTTTTCACCAATGACCTCATCTGGCGTAATATTTTTTAATAAAACAATATAGACATGAAATAAATACCTCAAAGTACTCTGTCATGAGGGTCAAAGCATTCACTAACTTTAAAAAAAAATCAAGCATATTGCACACTAAAGACATTAAATCAAGGCTGCAAATGTAGCAGCTCTGTCGTTACCAGCTAATAAGGTGGCCATGTGCGGCAGAGGATTGACTGACATCCTAATACTAAAATAATTTCCACTTTCTCAACACCTCCCCTCTCACTTCCAGGGAATTATTATTATCACATCAAAGACTTCCTTCAAAATGGGCATAAAAATCATTTAAACAGGGAATTGTGGTAATTATTCAAACTAGGCTATTTGCCAAGGTGCGTATGTAATACGGCATTGTCGTCAAGACAACTTCATTTCCCAATAAATTGCCGTCTGTCACCAGCATAAGTAAATTTGCCACTGTTTTATCAGCATCATTGTGTCAAGTTAGGGGAATACATCAAACAGTCAATCTGATCAACAGGAAATGAAAACACGGTGAATAATGCAATGACTGAATGGAGAGGGGATTGGTCTGCATCGAATGTAAATTTCCCCTCATGAGTTCTTTTTTTTTTTTAGAATGAAAAACTTTCATCTCTCACTAAAATGTTGGCTTGTCACACAAATGCTTAAGTAAAATTTACTACCTGTTTCCAAGGCTGGATGAGTTATGAATTTGAAATCTGCTGTGGCTCGAAATGACAATGACAACACAAAAACAAATACATAAAAAAAAAATATTTGGTTACTTCCATGCACTTCAGGCAATGGAAGATGTCTCCACCAACATCACAAAAAAGAATGACATCATTGCGACCTTGTAACCAGAGCATACCAACATCCTGAATAAAATAATTTTGCTAATTTAAGACCAGATTTTGATACTCTTTAAAACATAGACAAGACAAATGAGCAAAAGAGGCAAAGATGTGGGGAAAAAAAAAGAGTGCGTTCAAAGGTCCTTTGTGGAGCCAATATCGTCTCTTAGTTTGATGTTTGCCTTCGGGATAAAAAGAACTCCTTTGGAGTAACAATATACAGCAAAATAAAGAATTGAGCTTGAAAGAAAAAGGGACAACAGCAATAACAGAACAATGGTGCACAATGGCAGGTATTTAACTGCCCTAGGAGAAGAGGGATGAGTTTACGGTCAAGTCTCCTGGAATAACGCCTGGCAACTTAGGTCACAAGAAGTGTTTCCTGGCTTTTCGAAACCCTGCCAGATTCATTATATTTTGAAAGGATCAGGCCAGAGATTCATGAGCCGAGATTTAACCCCCCCCAATTAGTCAAAGTCCCCCAGAGGCACTCTCTATCTTGTGTTGATACATGAGGCAGTGGTGACAAACCTGCCCCTGGGTTAGCTGATACAACTCCAAAGTGAGTTCAAAGCACTCTCGTTAAACTTAGAACACAATACTGCAGTGCTAAGGGAGCAGGTACAACCAGAGCATGCACAGTGAGCAGATGCAATCGAAGTATAACTGAAAACTGCATCTGGATGAAGATACTGCATATGTTAGTGTGTAACTGGTGCTGGTTGTGTAATTATGATAATGGGATGAACTGTAAATACAAAGGATTTTTTTCAAATATTACTATCAAATGACTTTTTGCTTCAATAGTGCAACTGGGATGATGCTATGGGAGAATAACACTCTCATAGTATTTTACACACTGGGCAACATAGCATACACCTTTTAAACTTCTGTGCATTTAGATCTTCATGACATGTTTTTTCAACACGCCAGCATCAGCAACATCAGCCATCAAAAATTAAAAGTACATCTGTCCTAAAATTAAAGCATACAGTTAATATCCAACATGACACATTTTGTACATGACAGAGATTAACAAGTCTATATCAGTGTGTGATGTTTTAGCTGTTCAGTATGCAATTAAACTAAACAAATGCTAGAGCCTAAACAACGTACCATTTGAGAAATTAAGCTCTCGTATCATCTAGCATGGCCTTGAAAATGTGTGTACTAGACACACATTTTCTAGCTGTGTTTGGACTAAAAGAAGTCCAAACACCGAATCCTAAGTATTTTGTGCTTCACAGCATTGTACCCAAAGTCATGTGTTTTTGCAAGAAGTCAGATCTTGCATGTGATAGCAAGGAAAATTATAATTTATGCAGTTAATGCAAGCCGTGGTGTTTTTCTAACCTGTACCATGTACTTTTAATGCCTAACCTTAAGCAGGTACGTTTCAATGCCTAACTTCAAACAACTGCTTTGTTATGCATGGAACAGATACAGAAACCACAAGGAAGAAAATCCAAATGTGGTATTTCAAAGTCAAAAGATATTTGAGGAGTATATTTTATATTCTAGCCCTGAAAAGGCAAAACAATAATGGAATTGGGCTCAAACAAGGTGCACTTTTAAGCAATATTAGTTTTGGGGGAAAGAAACTGAAATCTTCTCAACAACTACAAAAAAATCCAAAAAATTTAATTCACAAGATTTCCAAAAGAGCCTAGTTGCATACAGAATGATTGAATCCATACTATTGTGTATCCCCAACCAATCAAATAGACAAAGTCATCAAATATTCTGGGGTGGGATAAAATGCAATGCACTTTTATTCAAAGTATACGAATACCTCATTGGCTGGACATGAATTAAGACAATAGAGAACTTATTCATAGAGCTGACATATAATTCATGATTTCTGTGGTACTGGTGCAAACCCATTTCTAATAGTGTGAGGGCAAGTATACTTATGGTTCAAATAAAAAAACAATTGGTACAAGGTAATCTGTTTTGGGGTGATTACAGTGAGTCATTGATTTTGCAGTAACTCCTCAAAATATCAAACAAATGGACAAATAAACATCTTACTCACTAAAATACACTTCAATGAAGATTACAGTCAAAGCTAGTAAAAATAGCTTTTAGTTTTTTTTCAGAACAATTGTATAAGTTGTTCAATTACTACATTCCAGTATTTCAATGTAATGCTTTGGGATTTTTATTTTTTTTTATGTCAACTGATACCTGTTATGTCATTTAAGTAACGAGAGTCTGATCAGCAGCTAAGAAAACTAAAATGCAATCATTTTCGTTGCTTTTTATGTTTTTCCCCAGACATAGCAAATAAAACCTAAGCTCCAGTGAAAATGGTTGGAGTTCATTCCTAGATTGGTAACTGTAATAGAGTTGCCCAAGACTGGAGATTTTCACCATTGAAAAGGGCTTTTTTGGGTTATCTGTATCTCAAAAGCTCCCCAGTCATCACCGAGTAATTTCAAACTGTTTCAAGATGATAGTTCGGTGAATAAATAAATAAATACAAAATAAAAAAAAACATTGCCTGAAGCGAGTAAAGAAAGTAGGGGAAAGGAAAAACAGAAAAAAAAGAGGCCATATATATACATTTATATTTTAAGGTGCGCAGTGAAGAATGCAAGACAGATAAATAAGACAGATACTTTGTTTCATTGTCAGTGGCACTCCGGGGTTATTTGAAGCACTTATTTATGCACTGTAAGCAGAACAATACCGGCGAGCAGAAATGATTAAATACAGGCTCTTCAAGCAATAGTCATCTCATTGTGGTGGGCCCTGGCTTGCCACTGGGCCAGCTTGATAAAAGCACTGTGAGCTGATAGCTGATACAATTTGCCAGCGATTTGAATGGGAGAAGCTGGGAGGAAGGGGCTGCGGCTCGGCTGGTCTGTCGCTGACAGCCTGTATAAGCTATAATAAAATCATTAGAATGTAAATGCTTTATTGCAAAATAAGAGCCTCGAGCCAGAGTGACATTATCTGCCGCCACCCGAATGAAAGCAGCGATTAGCATTCCCTGATTCAATGATAGAAGCAACTTATCTTTATTAAAATTTCTCAAATCGAGTCTTCATTTTTTCATGATTGAGTTTTAAGCAAATGTAATATCCAGTTCAGTTTGTGCATGAAGCTCGCGGAGGGAGGGAGGCAGGGAGCAGGATGCCCCAGAAATAATTAGTGTACACATTTCTTCCCTACACGTGTTTCATAACCAACAAATTGGATTTCATATTTCACTTGTCACTATCTAACACATTTGCATGAAAATATGGGGTTGAGTTTACAGAATAATTACTGAAAGTGTACACCTCACTAACATGTGTTTCATAAGAATGAAATTTGATTTGTTTGAAAGTGACTATCGTGGTTTGGTCAAATAATTGTTGCAGCATATGATGGTTGGGCTCTGACTTGATTTAGATGTTCATATTCATGACACACACACATTTTCAGCTGAGTCTTTAAGCAGGACATTGCTTAGTAGGCAGACAGTCAATTCTTATGCAAATAGCTTGCTACTGAGTATGAGATATAATACGCTGTAGATCAAATGTCACACCGGGAGTAAGAGTCTGTGTGATATAAAAAAGGCTGACTTACATATTGTTCTGTAATATGTGCTTCCTAATTTGATATTTCAACTTTATCTTTAAGAAGTAATTCATCCAAATGTAAAGCTGTGAAATATAGTCAGTGCATATTTTTTTAACAGTTACTGAGCGATTTGAATGATAAGAAGGAAATGTTTTGACACTTTTTAAAAAACTAATGTGTGGACGTTACGTCATTCTGGTTTCTAATCCCAAAATCAAACCTAACGCTACATTCATTTGGTAAAAAAATCTACTTAAGCGTAACAAGTGATAAAAAGATAAAATGTTCAGAAGGGCAAATAAAAGGAAAACCTTTCATAGCTGGAAAGCTAAAATTGCTGCAATGTGCAATAGTCATGTTTTTTTTTCCTTTTTTCTTCCTTACTGCCCATCCTGGCCAAAATTAATCTTATATTCATAAAGACACCTCTCTCTTATCTCGTCAAGCCCTAATGTTTTTCTGTTTGCGTGTTTCTAAGTGGACCATGAACTGACAGAAGAAGGCTATTTGTAGTTCTAAACATATTAAAGGTAATATTTCTCCTTTTATCTCTACCTGAAAATCTACAATTTTATACATCTCACCCATAATATCTGTTACAGTTATTTGAAGATGGGCAGCTATGCTGACAAGGCCATGTAAGCATGTATTTCCTTCTGCTCCAGGTTGTTATGGGGTGTAAGATTTTGTTCCTAATAACTCACCTGATTAAATAAAGGTAAAATATATTTTTTTAATAAAAAACTTCTAGTCGAGAAATTGTCTGACATCACAACAAAAATGTTGCCAGTGCTTGTTCTTGTATTCATGCACCACTCTTCCTTTTCAATGTTGAGTAAAACAAAACCAGGAAAAAGCAAAACAACTGAAAATGCTGCTAATAGTATTTTGGACTTGTGCTGCTATTCTCTGTCCATCTGTCCAACATTCAGAAGTAAACATTTAATCAAATGTGTACTGTCTAGGCTATGGGCTATAAAAAGAAAATTTGCTACCGTCTCCCTTGAGGTGGATCCCAGCTAACTGAAAGCTCTTTGTTTTTAAAAGCACCAAAACAGCCTAAGCCTAGCATCTGAAGAGCAGCCGATTAAGGGACCTTATTCAGGACAAACAAACAAAAAGAAACCTTGTTCTAAGTTACAGTCAGTGTCATGGTTTTCATACAAAAATGTCTTAAATATGTCCTCAAAAGCGTCATTGTTAGGCGCTCTGGTTCTACACAATGCACTTGTTATGGCACACCCAGAGGATTTGCAGTCGAGTTCATGTGCGTCCTCTTAAAGCAATCACTAGGTCATACATCTTGTGGAGTAAATTCAAAATCCCTTACCTCTGCCCCATTCATTGAAGACAAAAGTGGGGACACAAATTGGTCTGAGAACACACTGTAAAAAGAGAAGCTTACATTAAGCTGAAGGGGTCTCGAGGGATGGGGGCCAATCGTTGCATGCGAAGAAGAATGGTGGCAGAGTTAGGGACCGGGCACTAGTAGATAAATCACTGCCATCATGCAGATTTACTGTGTTGGAGTGAAAAGATAAATGTGGAAAAGGGGTGTGTGTCAGGACCTGCGGTGCAGGGCCACACGTTAATGCTGTGTCAGTAATTGAACTTTGCTATAATTATCCTGAGGAGATAATATTAACTTATAGTCTTTGCGTGAGAAAGACGCTGGTCCATAATTCATTCGCCGGAGAGGGTGTTGGTGCCGGATGGCGCTCTCTCTCACTGTCCCTTTCACCCGTTTCTTTCTCCTGCATTGTGTTACTGAAATATGACGGCTCCATTTTTATCCTGTCACAATGACAACTGATGGGCTTATTTTCCTGTGGCCCCGGGGATGATGAAATAGTAAGCAAACATTCTTTCTCAGGAGGAGAAGGGTGCTCCATCATTGTGGCTGGAGCCGCCACCGCCGCTTGTGTTGTGTGGCAATAACAGCAGGTTATGGATACAATACACTTGGCCTCCTCCTCTCAGTGCAGAGGGCCTTACACACAGAGTCTTCGCCTCAGTTCCTTTGGTGTCACAGTTAGCGGTTCACATCACCTTCGAGTTATAAAGTGTTCCCTTCTGGGTGAGTTCAAAGTCTTTGTTTTTTTTCCAGTTTTAGTTCTGATTTCAACATTATTGAATTATTAAGGACTCGTACTTTTGTGTGTGGTGGTGTTGTTGGTTTGCAAAGGGTCACAGTTTTCATTTTTGCAAATGTATAACTGGTCCCAATTCAAATTTGAGCCAGCAAATCTATTTTACTTCAGTTGTTTGTTAGTTTAAGGGCTATATTTATTTTGTGTATTATTCTAATTAGCTTGAAATATAAAAGTTTAGAAAAAAGAAAAAAAAAAAGAAATTACGCAATTTATTTTATCTAGCCCAAAAGAGTTGGTTGTAGACTCACTGTCACAGCCATCCGTAAAAATTTTGGGGCCACTCCGACGCCTCTGCTAATAGCACACCAACTTGGCTGTTAACATTAACAATATTCCATTTATCTAATTTAAATAATGAGGACTATTGATGCACATTAGCTAAGGGAATGAGACCACAAACATCTGTGGGGGGGGGGTGGCGACTACTGTCAGTTCCTATTTTCCCATCCAGTTTGTTAACCAAGTGTGTGAAGCTGCAGCAATAAAAGCGATAAGAGCATTCTTCCAGCCGCACTGCTGCTACTCCAGAGTAAACACCGTCAGAGCCCAGTTTATCACCATGCTAACTGGATTTAGACAAAGAGCTACAACGGCAGCTTGAGCAGATATCCAGTGACAACAATCAAACATTATAACAGCTCTCATTGTGTGCGCAGTCATTTCCATTGTTGATATCCAAAGGGCTTATTTTGAATAAAACGGAAAATACGAAGCTCTAATCCTCATAACTCTGTCTTTATTTTGGCGGCATATTACTGGAACACCCACCTTGGTGTCTTGTCAAGTCACTGCCAGCGGGGGCTTTTGTCTCCTTGGTGTAAAGAGAAATGACAGCGTAATGTGATTTACAGGCGATCGCTTCAGCTCAATTAAATTAAAGTCCCCAATAATCCATGATGAATGCACACCTACGCCAGTCATTAGGAGTCAAAACAAAATACGGGCTTATCGTATCACAGCACCATGGAGAGAACACACCCTTTAATAGATGCACAGATTCATTTAGTCATTTGTGTCACAGTGTGTTATGCATTCAGAGTCTGCCGGCTGCTAATGACTAGTAAGCCTCTCAAGATGCCTGCCTCCCAAATCCAGGAAATAAAAAGAGTGACTGGAAGGCAAACCACCAGCGGTAACATTTACTGAATTCAAATTTAAATTTCTGATGTTTTGACAAACATTTAAAATCCGCAATGAATGTACAATTATGAAAAAGCAAATTTAATAAACATAGCAAGGCGATGTTTTTGTGTTTTATTTTCTTTGGTTTCCTGTTTTTCTCTTCTTTTCCTGACATAAAAAAAGACAAAAGGTGGGGTGGTCAAAGAATGCTCGGCCACTATGTTTTGATTGACAGTGTCATATTTGTAAGAGGGTTATGAACCACAAAACAAGGGTTAAAGGGAAATTGACCCAGCAGTTGACGGGTGACTGATACACCGAACTGGAGGTCTTTAATCTCGCTGCGGAGCTTACATGAAGCTTATATAACAAATTACAATGCCTAAAGGGTAATACATCACCTGCTGGACTCCAGCTTTTCTGTCTTCTCTGCTTCTCTGCCCAAGAGAGACCAAGTGACTTTGTCGGGAATAAGCTAGATGTATGATCTGTTCATATCATCAAAATCATTAAAAATTTGAAGACATTTTAGCTGACTTTTCAAATTTTTTTTTCCTAAGTAAAAAACATAGCCTATTTTTGGAGTAACCAGTAATTTGTGACTATAATTAATAGAGGGTTTTACAAGATTGGTCCCATTTTTGTTTGTTTACATGCAAAAATACAGGACCAAATTCTGTGAAAAAGTAAAAAAGTTATGTTACAGATTTCCAATCAAATTTTGTATTTATCAAAATAAAAACTATTTAAACTGCCTTGTCATTTGCCCCCTGGATTTAATAAATGGCTTTTATAACCTTTGAGGCAACAACTGCCATCAAGTGCTTGGATCAACTGTCAGTAAATGTTTTAAATTTTAAATAAGAATCTTATTTCATTCTTATTTCCAGATGTTTCTTTGTAATCAGCCACACTGAAGGGCTTTTGAGTATGAACAGCCTGTTTAACGACATACCACAGAATTTCAGCTGCATTTCCAAGTCCAGATTTTTGACTAGATAATTCCAAAATATTTTGTTCATTTTCAGGCATTAAGAGGTGAACTTGCTCATGCGCTAATTTTTAAACTTAAGATCAGGAACTGATGGCCAAACATTCACCTGTGAGAATGTCTGTGAGAGCAGAATTAATGTTGCTAACAATTGCAATATATCATCCTGTTCATGAAGTATGAAAGTAACCCAACCACCATCACATTTCCACCACTATGCTAGACTGTTAGTAGGTTTATTGATTGTCCTAAAAGCTGTGTTAGATTTCCATCACACGTAACAGGAAATAAACATTACAAAAGGTTTTACTTTTGTTCAGTCAATCCACAGAATATATTCCGAATACACTTGGGGATCCAAGATATGTATTTTCCATTTGTGCATAATGACTCTGACTATGATTCACTGGAGTTCCAAAAGCTTAGAAGTGGCTTTGTAACTTTCTCCAGTCTGATAGATGACAATGACTTTGCTTCTACTTTCTTTATGAAGTTCTTGAGATTTATAATCTCATTTTGTGTGGTCAAACAGATTCTATTTAAGCAATTAGTTTGTTCTGCATGTCCGACAGCACTGTACCTGCTTTACTCCTGTGTAGTTTAAATGTACATCCTTTTTGAGTGAATGCTTTCCTTGATTCCCAACAAAAACAAAAAGCCGTGTGTTATCTATTGCGCCAGATTGCAATACCTTCATTTCTACGGGAAATCCCCAGCACAGAGATGTATTCCCTCGATAAAAGACACCCTGTCTGCCTCTAAGTGTGTTCTGGATGCAGCTGGTGAATGATAAAATGTATGACTTCCCAGATAAGCACACAAGTAAAACAACATTGTCCAGGTGCAGATTGTTGCTGGAGTGTAAGGTGTGTGTTGCTATGCAGAAGACGATATATATTTGCGCTAGGTTCAGGAAAAGGGATCCAACTTCAGCACCCGAGCTTTAGATGTACTCCGCTGTTCTGATCTCCTCAGACTAGTGTAAGGCCAAAGGTCATCACACTTGCTCTGGGCAACGAAGGTTAAAAGACACTGTCAGGATGTGAAATTTTGCTCATTGTTAATGCAGGTTTTCCGAAATACCACAAATGTGTGCGCATTGAAACTCTGTAATTTCAGTAAGTTAACACGGAGCTCACACAATATCAGCTTCAGAGCTGCTGCACCATTAAAAGGGGTTAAATCCCAGAATGTACAAGTCAGAAGTTTAACTCTGCTCACCGCTCAACAAAGGTTATAAAGTTACCTGTAGAAGAGGAGACCTTAGCTGTCAAAATCTGTATTCCCAAAGCATCTTTAAACAGAAATACTGATCTCGGATCGTAACCTCTCATATAGTAATTGGTGGTCCTGGTTCAGGGGCATGCAGTCAGCACTTCTACCAGCGAATAAAGCTGTCTAAAGCTGTTCTGGCAGGCTGACTAATTAGGCTTTACACACAGCCAATTTAAGTGCATCTTGAAGAGGGTGACAGAGGCTTTTTTTTTTAAGTTTCTGCAACCTTGGGAGGAAAGCAATTAATTTTAAACAGTTTCAACAAGCAAATCTTTCACTGTTTTGTAGCTTTAAAAAAATATGGCAAATGGAGCATATTTTTGGTCCATTTGTTTAGTTAAATAAAAAAAAAATAGCCAGGGCTGGTACTACTTTTAGGGTCTATTAGAGGTTTCAGAGTGTATGTACACTAGTTATAAATTTGTTATTTGATACATTACACTCAAACATGTTTTGTTAGTGTCTGTTAAATCACTGCAGCATAAGTTTCATGCATGGTGAGCACAATTTACTGTAAGCTTTTTAAAGCTTCTGAATGCACATAAAGAAGTTTGATAATATGTCTGTCTTCTACTTTTCCCCTTGAATGACTGTTTATGGGAACGTCAAAATCCATCATTGCTTGATTAAGATTCGTCATTTTGCAGACTTTGCAGTCAAACAAATGTGGGATTAATGTTAATATTAATACAGTTGAATATAAACCAATCAAAATCATATTTTGCTAACTATTAAATACGAATAATTTGTAAGTTACAGTCTCTTTTGTTACCCTTGAACTAATGGGTCTTAACAGAAATATGTTTATTTTCCTTAGTTTTTCGACATACCTGAACTGAGGCTTATGTTTTATTTTACTAAGGTAATTTTCATTTGTAAATACACACAAAAATGTGTTGGCTTTGTTTTCTCCATTGTATTTAATAAATCTGAAAAGGATACAAACTTAGTCCAGATTCAAGCACTGCAACTTATTATTGAATCCTGTTCTTTACAAAATAATGTTTTAAAGTAAGTAGACCAATTGGGATTAAAGCATAGGCTAAATGAACTAAATAAACAAAAATAAAAAAGAAAACTGAGAAAGTTCTGTTCCCTAATATGGCTGCATGTTGTGTGCAACAATATAAGTTCGGTGTGCAGACAAAAGCCCCACATCTCTTGAAATCAAATCCCCCTCCCACCCAAGCACACAGATGCCCAGGACTATCTTTCTTACCCTCGTCTCTCAACAGCTTTTGAGAGGTCTAAGTATAAAATAGCGAGGTGCACTAACAGTATCTGTCCATTGCAGGATACGTATAGAGAGTACGTGGGGAGGCTCAGGTAAGAACTTGCATCAATCTGTCACTCGCTTCCCTCCAGGTGATAAGAGAAATTCCAACAGAGAGATAACGCTGGACATTCAACTTAATTCCGAAGGAAGAACTTTTCATCAGTGGGTCACATATTAGCTTTCACAAAACGCAGGCTGTGAGTTCAATTTTTCCCCCCCTTTTCCTTTTGCTCACAGGGCTAAGCCAGGTATGTGGATGACACTGTGAACCCATGTGCTTAAAATTCCAAGGTAGACCAGGAGAAAAAAAAAACCTGTCTTATTCTTTTATCATTCTCTATCTCCATGTTTTCTCTCTTGAAATAAACTTCTTAGATAACACAGTGACCACAGCAATGGTAGTATCTCAGATGTGTTGAACTCAAATATGAAAAATTGAGTAAAAAGGTTGAGGTTCACCAAATCTTCCCAAAGCCTCCTGCTGCTGCTGCTTGTATTTTCTTTATCGGCTTCATGAAGTGGGAATCAGACATTTTTGGACGCAAGTTGCTTTCATTGTAATTTTTGTGGGAAGAAAATTGTGCATAACTCAAATAATTCTGCATCATCTTGCAAGCTGTCTGGGCTTAAGCTTTTTTTAAATAAATAAATAAAAAGCAGATTCCTAGACAAGATGTTTAAATGGATAATGCGTCATGGAGCAATGGGGTGGGAATGCGATGACTCACCAATTTGAATAATCAGGCACGCAATGAGCTGGAGGAAGTGGTGTGGCTGGCTGCTGCTGTTGTTGGTGTTGAATGCCCGGGATAAACTCCAAGGTTAGTCTCTCCAACTGTCTGGTAGAATCCTCGAAAGGCTCTAAACAATGAGATTAACTTTTGGTGCTGCTACTATTGATGTTTGCGCAAGATTATGGGGCCTTGTAGCTGGGCCAGGTAGCTTAGCCTGTTAGCTGCTAGCTGTTAGCCTAGTGGATGATGACGAACCCTCGTTGATAGACCACGTAGCTTAGCCTGGTAGCTAGACTAGGTAGTTGTTTTGCACTAAAATTAAGAACGAACATACTCAGTTATGTAAACTAATTTAAACTCTGAGAGGCCAGATAACAGTCAAATAAACACTTTTATTTTGTTAGCCCCTCCTGTTGAAATTCCTTTTTGATAAGCTACATCTTAATATTTTAAATGAGTTTATATGTGAAAATACTTCAAGACGACTACGCTAGCTGTAAATAAGAATATTTTACATGTTGGATTTTTGTTTGTGGAAAATGTAATCCCCTGGAAAGCATCAGAGGAATAGAGTCAAAAATTGAGTAATGTAGGGCTGTCCATAGCAGAGAAAATAAAATGCCTATTCTAAGTTAGTTAAGATGGGAAAAAGCTGTAATTTATGTGATTTTTATCAATTTAAAAACAGTATTTTATTAATTTAGTTTAAAATGTAAAATTCTATGTTCCTAGAAAAAATAGTGGTTATTGTAATATGTTGCACTGTTGAAGTGGTTCAAAACTAAAAGTGACAATTTCTACTAATATTATTTTCCCAATAATTATTACTGTTACTCTTAGCTCCTCTGAGCCTATGTAATGACATGTACGCAGTCAGAAGTTGGTTACAATAGTTTGCAACCAAAAGAAGTTTTAAAGATTTTTTTTCATGAACGGTTTTCTTTTTGCATCTCTTCCATAGGATCCAAAGGGGTGGAGTGCACAACTAACAATTTTCCCACATAAGCTGTGGATCTGAGCAGCTCTTCCAGGTTTGACCACAGGCTGTTTGACTTCTTCTTTGGTAAATGCTATTCTTTCCCCGCTTGTCAGTTTAGGTGGACAGCTGTCTCTACATTGGTTTGCAATTGCACCAACTCTTTCTATAATTGGATGTTGGGGGTTTGAAACAGTGCTTTATAATATACCCAAAGCTTAATATGTTGTTTTATACCCTGACCCTGTCTGTAATTGTCCCACAACTTTATCCTAATGTGCTCCTGAGGATAAAGTTGATGCTGTTTGTTTTCTCTCATGTTAACTAAAAACCTGTTTGTACTTCACATACATTAATTTGCATATTGATGGGCTGACTAGGTAACTTGTGAATGCAGGTGATTGTGTTGAATTTTATTTTAGGATATCAGAATACAAGGACTGACAAGACACAATTTATTTATCTGGAAAACAATTCCCTGGAAAACAATGGGCTAATTATCTATATATCACATACAATTCCATTGAAAGTTATTGTGGTTACAATATTAACCAAAACAAAAAAGGATATTTTTTTACAATTTGCTCAATTGTAAAATATTTGTACATGCATATACAGTATATGTGTACAAAAATTTAAACTGTCCATTCATCCTTGTGCACATACCTCCCTAAAGTAAAATAAAGACGCAAAGAAACACTGATTGCTGTGACGGGAAGGTAGACACACAACTTCGTACAGAGACAATTGATTAGCTTTGTGGAAGAGCAATAGCCCTTACTCAGCTGGGTTGTTGTGTGAGTGCTAGTCTGGCTGTTTTCTTTTTTAGAAAGATCATACAGATCAATACAACATGGCACATTTTGAAGACCCCTACACCATACCCTGGGACATGGGAGGCCAGAGTGGAGCCCCTTAATGCAGCACCTCTCTTTTTGCGGATCGGAAATGGGGGAGGAGTGATGATAATGATGATGATAATGTTGACCCAGCCCCATGTCCTTGGTGAAATGCATGAACAACCACAAAGATTCTTCTTTTGTTGGTTTGCTTAGATGTTTCTCTTTTTTTTCCAACTTTTATTCTGCACTTCTCTCTCGGGTTTTCTCAGCAGACATTTATGGCCACACCAAGTCACACAATAAATATGAATGTTGACTTGGAGTTTTTAACTGCTGGTTTTTGTTAGTTTTCTTGCAGGTTTCCAACAATCAAGATGTCCCCCAGCAAACAAAGACCATGGCAGGTGGGGAGGTAAGATAAGCAATTAAAAGTGAACCACTCTATGTTGCTTCAGAAAAAGGAAAGCAGAGGCTGAGTCAACCCCTTCCCTGCAGCCCCGATCCACTAAAACCACAACGCAAACTGGTGTTTAATCTTTTGCGAATGCAGCAATGGGAATGCATTGGTCCAAAATGCTCATCGGATGTTTTAAAAAATATTTACGCTTTCCATATAAAACGTGTGACACAACACTATTGATTTGTTGTTTCATTCACTGAAAGGGATGTCTGTATTTATTCTTGTATTTGACAGTTTACATCTTTGCAGCTGAATATAGCATCTGTGTTTAAAGTCCATTGTCAGTCAATGATAACCAAAGAAGGAATCATGCGATCGCTGAACAAAACGCGAGGGCAATTAGAAAGCCATAATGCTACTTGAGGGGTGAAAGAAGAAGCAGTGGGGTAATTCTATTTCATTGGGGTCAGCATGGCTCCACAGCCCCTGCTAATATATTGCTTTATCTTTCAACTGTGTTCAAAACAGCTGTTTGGGGCTGTAGTAGATAATTCAAGTCAGGGTTCTTTGGTTTACGTGGGCAAGCAAGGAGACAATGGAGACTCATCGATTGGAAGGGAGCTTGACATCCTGGCTTCTTGTCAGCTGAATAAAAAGACCATTACTCCTTCAGCTCTGCCTTGATATACACCCCCAGGAAGAAAGAATCAGGACTTTTTACTCCAGTCTCATCAACCCATATCTTTTTTTCTCTTTCTTTCGTTTTTGTGTCTTTTTACTTCAGTTTGTCCCATAATCATTGCAATCTTTTTTACATTACCGGCCAGTGTTTGTGAAACAATAGAGAGAAGCTAATAACTTTTCCCAGAGCAGCAGTTTTTTTTCTGCCACCTGGAAGAAAGGGGAAGGAATGGGATGATAAAAGGGCGATGGCCTTGATCAAAGGTCAGCCGCTGTGATCTCATTGTTGTCCTTTTTGACACTTTTAAAAAGACTATTTTGTTTCATTACCTTTGGTTAGAATTCAACCTATTTCTATGGGAAGTTTGGAGATTCTAGCTGCAAAACATTGAGTTTAAGCAACACACTGGAAAAGGTGTCATTTTTATCCAATGTTATTGTAAATGTATTAACTAGTTACAGCTGTGTGGCGATTGCTTTTGTTTTATCGTTGGGATTGTGTGGCATACAAAACAACAAATGACATTACTTCACAACAAAAAACACAAAAAATTGCAATAGGCAGTATTGCAGTTATTTTTGCCCCAGTGTTTGCACTTAAAAGCATTTATAAAAATGAATGATATGGTGTAATTTCTGACTTATCTAGAAAATTAAGGAAATAATACTGAAAGTTATCCATTTTCAGTATATATAGGCAAATAATGTAAAGAAGCAAAGCAAAAGTAAACCTTATGAATATATTGGAAAAAAAACAGTTTACTTTCAACTTACTTAGTAGTGGCATATATGTGAATCATACAGACTACAAATGAGGTAGAGAGCTAAGCTTGCACCAGACAGCAGTACAGCAGAATATACTAAAGCACTAATCACTAATATCGTATCCTAAAGATTTAAAATACAAAATCTCTAATGATTTTGTCTTTCTTTTACGTGTACAAGCATGTTTTACAGCGACTGCTCTTTCCCACACACGATGTAGCATCAGCCCTTTTCCTAATATCAATAAAGATATCTGTTATCTCATAGTTGAAGATTAATTTGAAACAATTACCATCAACATCGATAGGTCAAACAAAGCTTTCCAAAAAAACAAGACCAAATTCTGACCATAAAATTCTGACGCCGCGATGATAACATTGCATTTATGTTCATGTGAAAGTACAAATGGACATTTCTGATGTTCTGCAACACAGATTTTGTTTTTTTGTTCAAATACAACACCTACAAAAAGAGAGGCTAATAATATAATAATATTACACAAGGAGTGAGGCATCAACCTGCCGAGACCTCCACTTGGATACAAACATGGACGGGGCTCTCATACACACTCCTTCCCCCGTCCTCACCAATTTGATTAATACATTCCAATTTTCTGTGAGATAGTTTTCTTGCGAAGAAGAGATCCATTTCACCCTGAAGATCGAAAGTTAGAATCTGCAGCATAATTGATGACCTCCTGGGACAAACGCTCTCATATTTATCACCACCTGACCTTTCCTCCAATCTCATCCATCATAAATTAAAGTTGTACAGCGGTGGCGTGGCCCTCTCTCCTCTCCCAGCATAACCTTTTGTCCAGAGGTCCCCTCCTTTGCTTCATTTGGAGCTGTTGGAAGGAGCAGCTTTAAAACCTGCAGTTCAGCACCTCTGCTGTTCGGGGCAGATGGTCATCACTGAAAGCATCTGTCAAATTCAGGCCCCCTCACTAGTGGCCAACCTGCATCTTCTCTCCTCCTCTATTTTTCTTGAACGTTTCTCTTTTTGAGTTTTCGATCTTATTTCACACTTTTTTTTTCTCCGTCTTTACAGATCTCTCTTGCCAATAGACATCTCCCTGATGATTTGCTCAAGTTCATGGTCATTGTAGAGCAATAAAAGAACAAGCAAAACTGAAAGGAAGTTTCACTGAAACAGCTTCAGATTTTAAAATTACATGTTATGGATGGAAAAATTTACATTTGTTTTTTTTTTTTTTTGTACATTGCTACAGTGTAGGAGGCAGCTAACTTCACACTTCAGCATCTATCTCTGGAGTTTTCAATCATTGCTGATTTATTTTTTCACTATGTGACAATGTATCAGGAATTAAAAATGCATATCCATACTCTGTCATAAGAGCTCTCCCATATCTTCCCCTTACTAAAGGCTCCCTTTTAATATTGATGGGAAGAAAGGCATTAATGTTAAAACTTTGCTTTAGGGCCAAGCCCTTATGACTCCATCGTGATGAGCAACAGAAAGTAATGGCATAAGCTAGCATTTGCAGCATATTAACAGGGTAAAATTCCAAAATCTCACGTGGGATGAGGTCTATAATGCAAATATTGCTGCCAGTCACGGATTTCTTGTTTCTTACGGATGAAATCAGCCTTCAAATCAAACATAAACCAATATCAATTCGGAAGAACACATTAATATTTAGTCTTGGAGTGTTGAAAGATATTTTATCATGATCTTTCAAGAATCTAATCAAATAAAGTAATCCTTCCAGTGAACATTTTACGTTTAATTTTCACACTGAAGCTCCCGTATCTCCATGAGTGAAAACAAATACGGAAGCCTTGCAAAGCCCCTGTTCAGTGACTGTTAAAGAGAGCAACAGAGACGGAGGTGATTCATATGTTTATACATTGTCATTCAGTGCATGACTACCCTGCACTCCCACCAGAGGCAGCCTACAAGTGACCCCTGAAAAGAGAGGGTCAGGGAGTAGGTCGTGCGGAATGGCCCGGCTGTTGGCTCTGACACTCTCTGACAGCTTTAAGTAGATCTCTTTTTAGCCATTTATTTGGAGTGTCGAGGGGGAGTCAGATAAAGAGGAGCATGAACAAGAGCAGAGCACAACTTCTCCCTTCAAAGGAAATCGAAATGAGGAACTGATGCTGAAAGGAAGTTTTCTTGGATGTTTGAATGGATTTGAACACGATTTGAAGGGCTGCATCCAGAGTAGTTTAATATTATTTCGTACTTGAGTAGACATAAGTTTGGTGGTGACTCCACTTACTATTATGGAGATGTGTAACAACACAACTCTTCTGTCAGGAGGAATCGATCTTTTTAAGGCTCCTGATTTTTACTAATGTAATTTCAGACATATATTTTTTTGATGTTTGTGTGACAGACATTTTGTTGTTGTTCTGACTTTTCAAAAGGTGATTTTCCTTGATTGTATGGTTTTAATTTTTGGTACAGACCATTGCTGAGGCAAGTTTAGCATCAGCAGTTAGGTGAAGTTTTTAAACTATATGGTATGTAATATATTTCTTGGAAAATTTAACAGAATCTCTGTAAGTGAATGGAAATGTTATGTGTCACAACAAACACCAAAGTTTCAGAGGAACACACCTTGGTGAGGAAAGTCAAACTTGAAACAGATTTGTTACCCTCTTAACTTTGTCCTGCCGTTTTCTGACAGAATATATTCAGATCGGTCCAAAATTTTAAATTTTATCCTTTGCTAAGTTAGATGAGCTCAATAACAAATATATATGTATCAGATTTGTGGATAGTGCTATTATTCAGCATTCTTGTGCTTCAGAAATTCCTAATCATTCATTTAACCTCTTTGGGGATGTCTGTGCTTGCCGCAAAAATCCAACAAGTTGCGTTTTTAACACTTCAAAATGTATGTAATTAATTAAACAAAATCAACATGTCATGGCCTCATATGCAGTTCAGTCATTCATGTATGAACAGTGATAACACTGTCAAGAAATAAGACTTGGTGTTGAATGTGATGACAGTTATTATACTCGTTCCAATAACCTACAGTGTATATGTATCCTGTTTTGAGTTCTGCTCACCAGTGTGTTAGAATTTATGCCAAAGGACATATAAGTAGCATAATTTTCCTGAAAAACTTTACTGTTCATGCTCATAGGAGTTTAGTCCAATACTCATTATCTTTCAGTGAGTAAAACATTTTTTGCAAGTCTACCGATCCAACAGGCCATAGCTAAGCATTATAGATTCTAATTTGAAGTCTTGTCACTGCTTTCCTTGTCTAGAATTGTAAGTGCAAGGGCTGCCATCTGCTTGCAATAATGAGCCTGACAACGCTGGTAAATGTGCTTTTTACAATCATAATGGCTGGCGTATTGATCTTAATGGACGCAGCGACGGCTTGTTCTATCAGTCAGAGGAAACAGTAGGACACAGCGAGCAACAACACTCTGCATCTAACAGATTAGCTGCTCTCAGGCAGCTCTCACGGTCACTTCATTGATATCATTAAGTCACCATATGTTTTGCTAATTTACCACAGTTTTCAGATGCCTTGCATAATAAGACATGCTCACCGTAAACCCGCTTCTGACACTGTGACGGGCCGTAAAGAATCTCATTCGCTCTTCCTTCCTCTCCTATGATTGTATATGTGTAGGTGTGTGTATGCAGTATAAGTGAATGTTTCGACTTGTATTGAATGAAGCTGTTCAGTGTTCTCTGCACATTTTTTAACATAATGAATGACATAGGGATGTGTCTGCCAGTTGCTGTTAATGTCAAAGGGAATTCCAATGGAAAAATGCAAAAAATAAAAATGTGCTTGTTTCCTGTGATGAGTTCTAACCAGAATTTTCTGACTTTTAAACCGTACAGAGCACTGGTGTTAATGTAGTTTTAAATCGGGGAAGGCAACTGTGATTGTACATCTTTAGCATTCACTCATTTGTAAGCTCCAGTTTGTCTGAAGTCGTGGGAAAAGATTCATCACAAAGTCTCATTTGTAACATCATTGACACTGCAATAATGATCCATTGGCAGTGCAGAGTAATGGGTGGCTCTGACCTTTAACCCTGACCAATGAACACATTTAGTTTAAGCCTGGCGCTCAGTGATTTATTTCTGACAGTATTACAGCTTCTGAAGTGTAGAGCCAGACACATAGCGCATTGAATTGGACAATTATTAACTAGATGGGACATGGTTCGCTTTCACTCTCTTTCACTCCCTTTGAAGGTATTTAAAATTCATTCACTTTCCAGATTGCTGCAGGTTTATGGAGAGAAACTAATGGAACTTTGCTTACTGTAGTTAGAAAATGTGCGCTTGGTTTAAATGTTAATAGGCTATTTTAATTTTATTAACAGAATAACACGTGCGTTTCCTTGAGAAATTAGCTTGTCACATGATGCTTCTTATTAAACACCAAAATGCAAATGTAAAAAGGGTAACATTGTCAATTAGGAACTATATTTTTTTAATGGATCTTATTTCTCTTCTTTTGATTATTATCATTATTATTACTAGGGGAGAGAAATTGGTGAATTCTGTAGTTTTTCCTTTGATTTTACAAATGTTTCAAATTCACCCAAAAGCCTGTTAAAAGACCTCCATTACAGCTGACAGCAGGTACGTTCTGTGATGCGATTTTAAAGAAAATCAGATAATGATACAAAGATATACAACATAAAGTGGAAAGGTTATGACACTATCATTAAAATAATTTGAGGTGAAAGGAGCACTTTACATTCTGTGCTCCAGACATCAACATAAGGAAATAAAAGTAAAGCAGAACCACAGATTATCAAGTCTTAATCAAGTCTAAAAGTATATCTTTTTTTTTATTTTATGACTGCAAAAGCCTCATGGAAAGTAAGCTGACTTTTAGCTGGATGTTTGCAGCCTTCACAGTGGTCTGGGCTGTTCCTCTTAGAGTAGTAGTGAAGTGCAGTAATCCACTGAGTTTCCTAAATAATAATTCAGTGCTTAGCAACAAGAATAAACATTATTTTAGTCAAATCCTTCAGTCTATTAGATGAACAAAGCCCAATATTCCTGTAATCCTTCACAATAAGAGTTTTTGCATATAAACAGTGTTTTGATTACATATAATTCTCAAGGCTGCATTTCCTACTTAAAATATATGTAAATATTTTACATAGATTTGCTGATAAAGAAAGCAGAGCATTGCTATCGTCTCCACTGTAATAACTTCATCCGAAATGAGATTTTTGCATATTTTATCAAGTTTAAACTAAACTAGATTACAACAATTACAATGAACCATAATAAATCTGTGCACTGTATGTTAGAAATGCATGGAGTCATTTTTAACATATAACTGTGTAATTGGACTGTAAAATTTTCACATACTGCTGATGAAAACGAATTAATTTTATCTATCAAAATCAAAACCACCTGTCAAAGCCAATTAACATGTGCATTGCTGTGTTTTTCATCAAGAAAATCAGAACAATGGAGATTAATTACATTTGGGAGGAGAAGACAGAAGAGAAAATAAATGACCAAAGATTCAAAGAAATAAAAATGGATAAAGTTTAAGTTAAGAAAAAAGAGATAAAGAACAGAAGATGGGCTTCTATAAACAAATCAACACATCTATCACCCTGGGCCTCCTGTAAGGGCCATTGGGTCACCGGTGTGTTTGCACCAGCCCCATCACTCACTCAGAGTCGACAGGCTGCCTATTCCCAACCAACCACAGTCTGTTTTTCCAATTCAGTCAACAAAGCCCAGGCCCTGGCACTGTCTGTTTAGCTAGAGGGGAAAACTGTCAGGAAAAGTAAGACGAATGGGCTGCCCTGATTGACTATTTCCTTAGATACTGAATCAATGGGCTTATTATCACCAGCAATTACAGTACTAATACAAACAGATGCTTGGGGAAAGACATCTGCTTAGAGAGATGAGACAACTAGATTTTTAGTCAATAGAGTGAAGAAAGCTCTTCATTCTGTAATCCTCAGCAGGGGTATTTGTGTAAATTTGAGAACTAGAAATACACATACTATGTGAAATCACACACACACACACATGATTCCACATAGTTATTGCCACTAGAAAAGCAATCTGAAGGATATGTAATAGTGGAAAAATCAATAAAAAGTTCACGTGTTTAAGCAAAAATTGATTGCATGTAACAATGTGAAAGGCATAACTTTCACATTGTGAAAAAAGCTAAAATTTGTTAGCTTTTTTCATAAATAGACCTGAATATGTCCATGTTAAACATGTACTCTTAAAGGAAAATTATCTTTCTTTCTTCTTTTTTCAAAAAGAAAAAGAAACCTAACTTTCCCAGATGACTTCTTTGTCTTCACGTTTCGCCAGAATACCAAAACATGGCCGCCATGTTACGCCTTGTTGAAAGAGCATAAAAAGGCGACCTGCTCCACTTCACTTCCTTATTATGATGTGATTCAGTCCACAGATCTCAACACTGAGCCCCAACAGAGACACAATCATTTTTAACACTTTTCTCTCGCTCCCATTATCTGTCCCCAACAATAGCCGCAACCCAACACCTCTCCACCCATTGCTCTGACGGTGGAACCGGTCTATGGAGTTTCTGAGGGGAGTGAGGCATATCATTGCAGCTCAGACCACGCAAACAGCAAGAGGGCCCCATTGAGAACAGGCTCTGATGGACGTGGTGCCACTTGAAGAGGACATGCCTGACTTGCCTGTCCCTGACAACCGTCTGTGTTTGCCAGGTGAAGCATTTAGGGGCTGTGCCGTCGTTTTTGTCACGGTCTGCTCTGTTACCGTTGCCCCGCTGCAGGGCTTTTGCTGTATACCACCATGGCTAGCTCCTCACTCGCTAGCTCCACGGCTGAGCAGGTAGCCTCAGGAAGGTAGTCGTGCATAAAGGTCCATCCCCTTTCTTTCTTTCTGTGCTGTTTCTCACATTTAATTATCTGATTTCTTCTCCTCCTATGGCTGAGAGGAGACAGGAATTGCTCCTGATGCCTTCTTGCCATGGAGAGCCGTTGATTGTTCTCACGAAAGCCCACAGTGTAGTGAATGAAAGGGCACCTTCTTGTTTCACATCACATATTAGACTGCTGCATGCTGGCCCAAGTGTTCGTGGGCACTGGACCCTTGTTTGGAGTCAATGAGGAGAGCATTTCAGCCGTGTCACCCAAGAATCTCAAAGAATGGGAGGAAATCTTTATTTGAGAACCGTCGCTCTGAAAACTAGCCCTCCTCTTCTTTCTCTCTATTGGTTGAGCCAGACTTTGAGCCAGGACTCTGTGTTTTTTCAAGAAAGGCTTGATGACAGGAAATACTGTGTTTTATTAGTTTACCTTTGTGCTATTGTGAATAGTATTGCTCTCAGAGCACAAATAATTTGATTTGGGGCATGTCTTTTTGAAAGTCTCAGACCATCATCAGATTGTAAATACCGCACAAGACATCAACGAGTACTCACATTTCAGAAATTAGGATTAATATTCAGCCTCCACACATTTAAAAATCTATGTTAGAGTGCGTGTAAACGTCAACATAGGACAATGTGTTGTTTCATCATTTTAATTGTGTTTATTTTGCCTGAAAGTTATTCAGCAAAGCAAAGTCTGTTTCAAGAAGTGCCATCCACTTGATGTCATCTTTCTTTGACTGGTCAAATAAATGCTAGCAAATGAAACTTACTTATACTTCAACTTATGTTGGTATTAAAAGGCCATCGTTCTTGAGTTGAGATAGATGTCCTCATGCTGTTCAGCACTTGGTTACATCTGCACTGAAGGTGCATCAATCGCTCTTAGATTATTTGTGTTGCAGAGTTTTGGATTCTCAGTGGAAAACAGATTTGGTGATAGAGTGACAGAGAAAATATGAATCTTATGAAAGCACTGTGAGAGTACTGCAACTCACCGTTGGCAGCAAATGAGGTTAAAGCACCTAAAGATTAAATCATCTGCTTCATAACAGCACAAGATTAATAAGAATTTTCTGTTTTCTTGTTGACTCTTGACTGGATGTGATTATACCTTGTTAAACTAAAATGCTTAGTTTTCATTAACAGTTGGAGTTTAAGATTTCGAAACCCATCTATTTTGCAGAACTGAGAACACAAGAGTGGAGTTTTTGTTTTCAATGCTTTTTCTGGTATTTGGGACATATTAAAATTTAATTAGCAAAGCTGAAACCGAATCTTCCACACATATTGCATGTCATTTAAAGTATAGTTTACCATCTGTGGAAAATTCTTTACTGTATTTGTAACTAAAATATATATGTATCGTTCTCAGAAATACAGATAAAATCTCCGTGTAATTCCATAAACCCAATATCATCCCATCTTGAAATATACAATACAGCCTGTTTATAATGTTAGATTAAAAAAAATCCCTCTACAGTTATCAGGCCTTTATTGTTATTAGCGTCTTCTTTATAGATACTACCACTTAAGAATTCCTCACAATGTAAACTGTACAAACTAGTGACCCTGTAAATCAGATGAATAGGTCTCAAGGAAAATTAACCCCCTACTTATGTGGCGATTCCATTTGAAAATCACCTAATTACGTGATTATGTCATTAGGAATGGTGGAGACGGGGGCATTTCAAAAGCCCCTAGTGAGTTTGCCCGTGAAATAAAAGAAGCCAAAAGACCTTAAAGGTAATTAATCCATTTAACTCCCTGGCTCTAGCGCCACATGCCATAGCAGACAACACAGCATTCCCACGGAGCAAATCAAGAAAGGGAAAAATGCCACGGGATTGTTTTACAGGACCAGTCCTTTGAAATATACACTATAAGTATATATATATAAGTTGAACTTCTTTCTATCACTTTAGACAGCTATGAGGCACATATATTTGTTTAATCCTTGTGTGCATTTGGGTCTGTCAGACATGTTTTATTTCCTTTATTTTTTCAAAAACAAATTTTACGATAAGTGATTTATTTTTCTTTTGGTCTTCGTTCGGTTTTCATAAAGTTTGTATATCAGTGTACATGTTCTTATTGGTCTTCTTGCCCAGTTTTACAGCCTATGTTATATGTATGCGACCAGTGTCCTCGTGGGTAGTCATTACTAATATCCAAACATCTTGTCTTTTTGTGTTTTTCAGAATATTTGTGAGTTTATACACTGATGCAGAAAAAGAAAGTCTGGCTTGCAATTCCATATCTAATTCTTTCTAAAGGTATTCTGTCAGCTTTATCTCTTGACTGTGCAGACCTGTCAAGTTCTTCTACTTCAAGTTCAAATTTGTCTTTCTGAACCTCGGTTTGTTACTGTAAAAAAATATAACAGGGAGGATGCATATCCTCAAACTATTCCCACAAAATCCAGGAGAATTAAATTATCCGTTAAGTATCTTGATATGCTGTAGCATGAAATGTTTCTTTCACTGGAACTTAGGGTCCGGACACATGAAAAACATCCCCACACCATAATCCTCTGAACCAAATTTTACATTACACCTAATGGAGCAGGAAAGGGTCGTTCTACTGGAAGCTCCTGAGAAGATACCTAAACTGGTCTAGAGACAATAAGTTGTGCCTTTAAACCACTGCATCCTACACATAGCATTGTAGATGGTGATTTGCAATGCAGCTGTCCCTCAACGAAGCGATTTTATCTCAAGGGACGTGCTGGTAAACTAATGGTTAAATAAAAAAAGGAAATATTAGCTTGGCCATGGAATCCCATTCCCAGATGCTTTCAGACTGTTCCCGTGCCAGCTTGAATGGCACATGAAGTATGAAAGTTTATTACAAATTCTGCAGATAATTGTGAACCTTCGACCACTAAGATTCTTGCCATCCACTCCACTGACTTGGTGACTCATTAGTAGTCAATTTCCCTTTTTTGTTTTTACATCATGACTAACATTTGACTGTAGCGTCTTTAGTAGTGGGGAGATTTTCCTGGACTGGACTTAATGGAAACTAGGATCTCTGAACTCTTGAAAGCAACCCAGGCCTGGGATCTCAATTTTATAAAACTGAACCAATGAAAATGATCAATACTCCTTAATTTATTATTTGAATGAAAGAGTAATACCTTGGTGACAAGACAAAGTATGTCTCAGTGACCACTGTAGTTATTTGTACCGATAGAGGAAGGTGGAATATACATTCCTTGCATAGATATTGAATAGACATGAAATTTTATGCATAGATATCCAATATTTAATTCTCTAAATGAAACTGCTTCTTGCTGTGCAGCCCAGTTAATTAAGGGGAACTGATTTATAGAATAGAAAGGGAGACTACAGGATTATGCCCAGTGATGAAAATGATATAAGATCCATAATAAACTACAAACAGTTATATGATTCCATTATTGATCAGATTTATGATACAGTTTGAAATAAAACTGTGCCTGATAAACTTTAATAGCACTAATAAGGTTTAGATGTAGGAGTGGAAAAATGTTGACAGAGAGTATAAGAAAGTGCAATGAATGAAAAGTTCAGATCTGCCAATACATGAATTTTTGACTAGCTTTTTCAGATTTATTAGTTGTTGGACGATTTGAATTGCATCTCTTGTTGTAAAGACAAAACATGACTGTCCTTTGGCCATTCACTGGTGTGCATTGTGAAGTACTCCTAAAACATCTAGTGAAGCCAAGTTTCCAGTGAAGCCCCCCTCCTGTGTACTGTAATAACTCACCCAGCCTGTCCTTGTCAAACCACCTAGCCTGAAGATAAATATGTCATTCTTTATGGCCCCTATCAGGTTCCTGAACAGATTCATTTGAGAATAAAAACAGGATTCTCCGGCCCAGTAAATCCATCAGAGTGATGAAGAGTCATTTAAACTGAGTGCACAATTCATGGCATTTGACTTTATGTGTTTAGTAATTCTTTTTGATGTGGCCTTAACTGTAAGTTTTTTTGGGTTTTTTTTTTTTATTTTGTAGAGTGCGGAGAAAGTGGATGTGCCACTCACTCGTGCTAAATAAAGGCATTATATAATCAATTTTTAAATGTGCAGGGAAGGGGGCATGGTTGCAAAATTAGCGGTGGGTCATATAAACAAGGATGATGAGAATCTGCTTCATCAAGTTGAAGTTTGGTCCATTGGTGTGCAATGATAAAGCACCCCACCACAGGCTCCAGCATGTCTGCAGGTGCATTTTAGTGCCAAACTCCAACAGATTGGCAGAACAGTGTGATGTAGGCCATTTGGCACTGAATCAGTTCACTTGCTGATCCACCGGGAGACACTCCCTGACCTTATACTTCATATCATTGCAAAACATTTTTATCCTGGCAAATCGCATAATACATTTCCAAATGCATCATGTCTTTTTGTTTTTTTCCCCCCATAATAAGAAAAGATAAACAGAAATATATTTGTATAGAAGATGTTTTAGGCTGCATTACAACATTGACATTAGATGAACAAAACATACAAAAAATGTGAATGCTGAATAGATTGACATGCTTTAGATCAGTCATCATGTGGTTTTGAAAAAAAATTAAGATGTTTTGTATAAAATAAAGCCAAAAAACCCTGGCTGTAATTTTTGTACAATTACATGATTTCTTTTTTTTATTTCTATTTATTTTTAATGTGTACCGTGTGTATTGTCATTGGAACAGTATTTGCAAATATTGGTTTAAATTATGTCAAGTGAACATTTCTTCTGTCATTCTAATTATTTTGGTTTGCTTGTTTTGCAAACTCATTCATTTTTGAGATGGCCGGGAAAAGTAAGAGCAGATGTTGAAAATACCATTGACTGTGTGGCACCAGAAAACACATGAGCCTTCCTGTGATTTCAACTCAGAAAAAGCATATTTCTTCACACCTGTCTCCACAGTGCTTACCTTTTCCTCTAACCTCAGAGTTTCTCTTTATCACTAAATCGTTCTTGATATCTTTCCTGCTCTCTCTTTAACTCCTTTTTTCGCTCTTGTTCACCCCCCTGTCAATTGTGGCCCTCTTTCAATCTTCTCACCTTCTCTAACTCTCTAATACTCTGAAAACTACTCACTCTGCACCTCATTCTCTCCCCAAGCACTTTCACGAGCCTTAACCAAGAGTCTATAGTAACTGCTGGGCTGTAAAATGAATATATGAGGGAGAAGGAGCAGTTGAGAGCCAGTCTGAGAAAGAGAGGTGTTAGATTCTTGACAGCAGGGTCCCCTATTATCTCTGTAATCTGGTGATAATTAGAATTAGTGCTTCGGCACCCTAGAGTGAGACTTTCAATGCCTCACAGTGTCTCTGAAGGACCTGAGCCCCCTTACACACACACACACACACGCCCCCTTTCATACACACACATATACATTTTAGGAAACCTTGACCTAAGCTTAGACTGCCCTGAATCCCTTTCTTTCATGGTGCCAGTAGTTATAACAATATAAAACTCCCACATGCCAGGCACACCTTCAATCTTTAATGCTCACTGCCATAGCTCTAAGTCCATAAACACTAAAACACCACATGTACGCACGCTTCACTGTGTCCCAGTTCAGCCCTCTCCGTCGCCCCTGGGCAGTGCACGGCTGTAGGTATCAGTCGGTCGCTGGTGTTGGTGCCGTGGAGCTCCGCCTTCACTGGCCATTAATCTGCTCCTAATTAGAAAGCTCCATAGACTCCTAAAATAGATGTTGGCTGTCTAATTATGCCATCAAGCTGTTAGAGGGAACTAATATGACAAGACAGGAGGCAATGGAAACTTGAGGCTCAGCAGAAGGGGTAGTGTTTTATGTTGTCAAAGTTTTGTTTTGTGGCTGCAGCCTTAGAATGGATAAAGCTGCTAAATATTATGATACAAAAATTAATAATGCTACTATTGTGTTCCATCATTACCAGGCAAAAGCTTTCATTCATGTTTGTCAAAATGGAAAATGCTGCCATGAAAATGTTCTAATTTCAAAGAAGCTACTTGCATGTTATTGTTTGTTCAGAACACTACTTTTTTACCAATAAATTATTGCAAAAGGCTAATTTTTACACCAGTGTTTCAACAAAATAATATTTTTAAGTTGTTTTTTTTTAAGTTAAACAATGTTGTTTTTTAAGTGTAATGGTCCTTCTTGAGCAAAAGGGAAAAAAATAGTAAAAACTGTTTTACTTCTATTTAGTTTTTATTTTTAAGAAAATCATTGCACTATTACAATACATTTCTCCTGCTGGTGCAATATAATATATTATAATCATGTTCTAAAAACATTTTTAAATTCTTACAATATAAGAACTACTCTGCATTGAGACTATATGTTTAAATATTATGCCAACATAAAAAATTAAATGTTAGAACAATAACATTCTAACAAAACAATAAGTTGTGGTTATAGTTTTCTTTTCCAGAAATATTAGCTTTGGTTTCAATCCACACCCAAAGTGATTCATCCCAAAACTCTGGTTGACACATAAGGTGTGGTCGGCGGGTAGAGGTCTGGCCGATGCCTCTAAACCAGTGTTGTCTGCCATGAAATGTTGTTTGGTGTCAGTCACAGCCACTGTGACCCCTGCTGCCTTCGCACAATGCCTCCAGTACCCCTCCAGCGCAGTGTGTAGCTTATTCACCGAGCCCCGACTTGCATTCCAGCCATTCACTTCCCCTGGAGACTCTCCTTTTCCCCTGTCTTCCCCTCTCACTCTGTTACTCGCTCTTGCTTTCGTTCACTTCGGGGTCTCTCATCCTCAGTTTTCATCCTGTGGAAGGGTTCAGAATGAAGAAGTGTACAACTTGGCAGCCGAGCTAAAGGACAGCAGACAATAAAAACCAAGCAAGCTTGAGGCAATATTTTAAAAATATTGGAGTTTGTAGATTTGTCCTTTTATTTCCAGTTTTTTAAATCCTATTAGTTAGATTGGCAAAAATAAACCACGATACAAAGAAAAATAATGGTTTTATTTATCCATCACTGGTAATCACATCATCATCCATCATTGGTGTTCACATTAAAACCATCAAAGCTCTAAAAAAAGAATGTGTGTCTTACGAATAAGTCAGCAAAATTATTCATATTTCTTTCAAACATATTACATTGTAAATTAAATATTAGAGTATTGTTAACACTGTAACATGAGCTATAAAAAGTGTCAATTTAACCAAATTTAACAAGAGAACTGCTGAAGTCAAACTTGCTAGTAAGTGGAACATGAGATTCACAGGCCACTATGTCAGAATAGTTTTCCTTTTTCATTAACATTTAATACCTTAAACTTTTATCTGTGCCTCTTAGCAACAGGAAGGACCGTCCAGATGACTTCATAGAAGAAACAGATGCTTGTATGTCATGTGTTAGCTGCCAAGGAGAACCCAGCAGAGGTGTCCGTTGTGACAGAGTGGATCCTCTACATCAGATGTGGGCATGTTACAACACACAGGCCACACATCTATTTATCTCTGAAGATGCATCGTACTTCAGTTCTGCATGCATATCTAAACAGGCTCCTTATATTTTTAAAAACTGCCATCTTTCCTTGCCAGATTTCTCTACCTACAGTAGCTACTGTCAAACAGTCCTCCAGCAGTGTACCACTGAAAGCAGGCTCTGCGCCCGTTAACCTCAAGCTACCTTCAGAAATGTCAGCCCAGGCTTCAAAAACAAAAGATAAATACAGATTGTAAGGTTTTGTGCATGAGATGGATTCAAGGACTTAGTTGGAGCAGTCAAAGTAATGTGCTCACATTGAGGAAGTGAGCAGGAGACCTGTAGGATTTATAATTTAACTTTGAATTGTAAAATACGAGACCTGATTTTTGTCAGTTGTTTTTGTAAAACATAAAGTTAAATAAATATATTTCAGTTATCGGGGAGGTCATGTTGCGCTGGTCACTGTTACTTCTGAAATGTTGAATTTTCAGATGTTTTGTTTTTCTACTTGATTAAGCATAAAGTGCAAGTTAATATAAAACAGAAAAGGTCAAAGCAAACAAATTTGTTTGACTAATCACTTTATTTAATTGAGCAAAAATAATTCTATTAAAAATTTAGACACATTTGTTTTGAGTAAGTGGATTGAAAAAAATGGTAAAAATTTAACACATTTCTAAAACATCTTTTTTTCCATTAAGCTTTAAATACATTTCTAATGAGAAAAAGATATATCTACCCCAATAAGATGTGTGCAAATTGTTACACTAATATTAAGTTTTTTCCAATAGTGTGTTTTAGAAAACTTAAAGAAATTACAAAAAACTTTCACTCTGTTTTTTGTCTTTGTATGTTAACCTCAAAGTGCCTGCAATCGTGTTCAGTTTGCAAGAACTGGAAAGGAATAGAAAACTATTGTGCTTCAAAGCAACTCAAAATCTAATGCAATCAATACAAACCGCGTTTGTAAAGAGGACCATTAAAGCAATTTTCAATGTCCGACAGACAATCAATTTACATGTTTGAAGAATCAAGTCCTGACCTGAACCAAAGTATGTCCATGGGAGAGCAGGTTACTATTGATTCACTCTGAGATGAGCATTATGTCTTGTATTTTTCTTTGTGGGTTGTGTGTAATGTGGACTCAAATTGACAAAATTGCCATTAAGGCAGGACAGACAGTGCTTTCTTTACGTTGATTGTACATTAAAGGCATTAAAACTTAAATGAATTGGTAAAGCACACAACAAGCTGAAGGGCTCACTACATCTTAGTAGCCAGGTTTCACAATATAATTAATCAAACAAAGCTAATGCAGTGCACTAAGCAAACTTGGAAAATGTAAGAATGAAATTAGATGTTCAGGCTTGACTTTTTTCATATATTTACAGCATGTACAGGCACTGTAAGCTCCTCTTGTTGTGGGCTTTTGTACTTGCAATCTGTTACAAGGTTACATTAAACAACGGTCATGAACAGAAATCAAAAACCTGTTACCCGCCGCCTGTCTATTTGGAAGCCCACTTTCTCAGTCAGTCTTCCTGCATCTGTCTCTTGTGCTGCTGCTTAGAAATCGATAGAGTCACCTTGACTCGCTATTTGTAGCCTCATGCTTGGTGGGGTTATATGCGTGTGGGAGTGAACGCTCCTGCAAGAGGGGGGGTGTGTGTGTGTGCATGGGTGTACAGGAGCAAGAGCGCACTGGCTGCAAAGAAAGCCATAGGGATCAGCATTAGCTACAGAGCCCTTTTTGCTCCTCTTTAAACTTGATCAAAGGCAAGAGTAGTTGAAACCCATTAAGCACGTCCCTCACAAGAGCAGGATAAGAACACCACATATTCAGAAGAAGAGTCCCGTATTTTAAATCCACAGCTACACGGAAAGGAAAGTATATTTTACTTATTTTTTGTTACAGTAAAGCCTAAGAGAGAATTGGAAAATAAAGAAGGAAGTTTTCTGAAAGGAGGAAAGGCCTGAATTTAAAGTTGCACCTTGGAAATCTGGAACGGTTTGATCCACACTTGCTAACTGGTTTTATCAAAATCACCACAGCTATTTGCTGTGGTTGTCTGGACTTATAAAAATACAATTTCAACTTCAGGGAAATGTTTTGATGGCTTCTCAGTCACATTTTTATACAATCCGCCAGATATAGGCAGTTTTCTTTTGAGATTTTTTTTCTTCTCTCCACTTTATATTGCTGAAATGTAATCACATTTGCCCTGTTTTTCTCCTCTTTGAATCCTGAATTAATTTTTTTCAAACACACCACTAATGGAAGGTGACTAAGAAACAAAAATATCTACCCAGATGTGTCTTTATGGAAAAACACTTTTTGTTTTTCTTATTTGTTACAAACAAAGGGCAGTTTCACAAAAAAAATGTTGTGCAATATAAATTAATGCTTTAAATTTTAATCAATGTGTTCTTATGTAAAAATTATGTGGCAGAAATTTGCTAGACAATCTTAAAGGCTCCCTGAAGCTTTTGCACATTTCAAGAATTAAAAATGTATTCATTAATGAACTTTTATTTGTTTACATCAATTTTCCTCCTAATGTCTGATTTTGAGTTCATATACAACTCAGCATTTAATGTTTATTTTTTTAAATCTTTTTTTGTATTATCTCATTTACAATACAGTGAAAAAATGGGCCTTCTACAAAGGTTTGTCCACATAAATAGACAAGTACAATTTAGTTTTTATTTGCTTTAATTCTTATATATTCCAGTAAATAAGACATTCTCCAAATAGTAAAACTTATTTTTGTATGAAAATCACATGTTAAGAAAAGAAAAAACAAGTGAAGATAGACATGAGATTAATTTCTTTGATGCTGATCACAAATTAAAAATGTAATCTACTCCGTTCTTCTAAGAAACTCTCATCGTGGCAAGAGGCTGTCCTTTCAACAGTAGAGGTTGATGTTGCCCTTGCTCATCCCACCCTGTCAAATTAATTAGTACCCATCATTAATTTGGTACCAAAACTGCCTGTGACCTGCTAATCCAGCCCCACACTGGTATCAAATCAGCTGTGTATACCTGTCAGATAAATTCTAATATCCCGTCCCATTTCTTATTCAGGAAATCTGTCAAAGTTACCTCGGGCTTACCCCCTTCTCCCCTCAATGAAAACAATCATCCAAGAAGGATTTGCATTTGACTGTTCCGTCCAAGCAGACGGGTGGGGGGTGTATGGACGGGGGAGTTGATTTGTTTCAAGGTGGAATGACTGCACCCCCTAAAGGTCTGAGGAGGAATTTCCCGTCGACTTCCCTTTAGATCCGTCCTCCCCATCTCCACCATCCCAGCTAAGAGGCAGTCACACAGAGAGGAAGAAGGGGAGAACTGGAGTAAGAAGGACAGAGAAGACATAGTTTTATTTATTTATATATATTTTTTTGCCACCAACATCATCCTCTTTTCTGAGCTGGCCTGCTCTAGTCTGCCGGAGTGCTTATGATCCATTTTCCCCCAGATATGAGAAAGTTGCTCGCTCAGAGGAAGAAAGCAGTCAATCAATGCTACTGAAATAGCCCCACTCCATTAGCAGGCGGTAACAGGAGCTGTGCCCTTGCTTAGGGGACTTTGGTTCAGGCGGCTCCAGTCCCCGAGTCTGTCTCTTCTGTCTTTGACTTATTGGCTCTCTTCCTCTACCCAGCCTTCCTCTGTCCCTCCTCCTTCCAAAACTAAAACGAGTTCCAGATAGTTTTACAGATATGATGGCATATATTCCAAGTGCTTGCTCATTTCCGTCTCTTTGCTTCCCCTTAGCTCAACACCTGCCACAACAGTGGCATTATTTGTCATTTTTAAAAAGCTTGCTTGACCTCTTTCTAAACATCCTTGCCTTTTGTCTGTCATAATCAGCCCAGCAGTTTGACGGTCGGCGAGTCAGTGGCCTGCTTGCCTTCTTAGCCGTGCTGCCTGTCTCTAAAGACCTCTAATTGTATTAAAAGTATTCCCCTCTGCAGGCTCTTACACCCCCGATCTTTGTATCGCGGAAAGCCGATCCCTCAAAGCTCCTTTTGTTTTATACGGGGGGAAATCGTTTGGGAGCGGACCCTGGGATCTCCACCTGGCGTGCATGCCTCTCTCAACTGCAAGATTATTACAAGGAACATCTGCTCGGGGGTCAGGAACAGTGTCAGTTGGCATAGGAAGTCAGGGAGCGTGGGTCATCTTCACTTAAGCTCTGCACCCGCTCTTGTTTGAAGTGTATAAGACACATGGTTCCGTGAGTTGAAGGAAAATCTTCAAATATGTTGCAAACATTGCATAGATGAAGTGAATCAGGTGTGCTACTGGCAGAAGTTTAAAATTTTAATTCAACTCTACACATGAAGTTTCATATAAATGAAAACTTCAGGAGATACTTATTATTTATTTATAGTTCGTCATCTTTGAACTGCATCATTCTCATATCTCTTTGGCATCTACTAGTCTTACATTTGATCCCCCCTCGCCAAACCCAAGTCTTCCTCACCCTTCTGCTCCCCCGCCCGCTTGTCCTGTCCTAACCCAAACTCAGCTGGGCGGCACAGAGATTGTAGTTGTGTGTAACACTGTGTCAGGTGCTATTAGAGGCGGTTAGGTGGCAGCCTCCGTCACTCTGCCACTCCGTGTCCACTCCAGGGGTGAAGCAGTGCAATTGCCTTACATACGCGCACACCGCAGTGCAGTGACAGGAGGGCCTGATTGGCAGTGACATGACCATGTAGCAGAGGGATGGTGCAGAGAAAGAGAGAGAGAGGGACTGAGCGGGGAGGGGAAGGAGGGAGGCATGCGGGCTGGGAGACCCAGGTGGTGTCGGAGCAGCTCCACAGGGTGTTATTCTATCCTACAGGACCCAGAGAGCTGATGGGAGACCCTGTGTGTGCCTGTGTATGTGTGTGTCCCAGGTGTTAGCATTGCCAGTTCCCCAGGTGCTCTGTTGGGACATATTACATATAGTGTACAATGACAGAGATGGCCCTGGATGAGACCGGATCGACTGGTCAGGGAAAAGGTGGTGTAAAACATGTGACAGAGTGAAGAATGTACTTGTCTGCCGTAGCAGCAGTCTCCAGGCAGCCTATGGATTATGAATTAGTGTTTAAACAGACTGGCCTCAAACTAAACTGTGAAATAGCTCTAAATTACAATTTAAATATATGTTTGTTCTTTTTTTCCAAGTTCGATTTTGATTGTTTTGCTTACTATTCATCACAGATGAAGATGTAGAAGTGTGCTATATTTGCTTATTTTAAATATATACTTGCGTGTCAATCCTGACTAAATTGTGGTCATTAGGAGTTGAACTTTTCATGTCCTCTTCAGGTGTTGAAGCATATCATCTGAGGAAATTTATGTAGGTGGATAACAACTTTTTTCAGTGTTTTATGCATGCGTAAATCACAAGAATCACTTGTGAACACTCAAGAAATCTTCCATGATCCTAATTATCAGCTACTTCAGCTAACCCCTCCACATAAAATAAAGTAAGTCACCAGTAGCTAGATTTGATCAAGAACTGTAGCTGGGCATCTCAAGTCAGCTATATCTCTACAAACCAAAGAAAATAATGTTTCAAGCATGTCACATGAGCCTTTTGTAGTTTGTGTTTCAAAAGTGAAGTTATGTGACAGAAACCAAAAATACTGGTAACAACATTGTTAGTTGCAACAAGCTATTTCGTTCAACATTTTTAGTTATTTTGCATGAGACAAGCCAGTCCCCAATAGTTTAACATCATGTCTATAAGTGAATTGGAAATCCTTCATCTTATTTCACCAGCTGTACTTCTAATATGCCTGGTATTTATTTCATAGTCATAAAAAAAAAGAGCATGCAGTTTTATGAATTCATGAAATCATGCCGCATTAGAACTCTTGCTGTATATTTACAGATTAATGTGTTCCTTCTGCAGCCCTAGAGTTAAATCTTTCCCATCAACAAATAATTAATTTGGGTGCATTTACGTCTGAAATACTTAACCAAACACTTCAAAGAAATAAACAGCCATCTGCATGACAGAAACTATCTCCACCGTGTGATGAAGAAAAATGAAAGGTTCAAGAGAGGAGTGAGCAGCTAGGCCCCTCCTGTGGGGTGCCCTTGTCTTGCCTGATCCAGTGTGTTGAAAAGTGACAGCAGCTCTCAGGCAAGATGCACCTCGTTTGTTTCAGCTGTTGCTCGGCTCTCGCACCGTCTCCATCTGCTACGCATTTACACCTTGAACTTCTCCTGAAGTATCAGCAAACAAACAGTGTCCGTTGATTTTCTGGGTCATTTAATGATGCCAATGGGTCCTAATTGTGCGAGCATCATCCTTGGTTTTTACTTCCTCATTTCCAAGATGATGATAAATAAATAAAAATAACCTAAACAAACAAAATGTAGGTAGAGGTTTTCTTTATATTTTAATAGATTTTTATAGTTTATAAATCCAAGACACCTACTCAACCATATAAGGAGAATGTTTCATCTACTTATTGTCATTACTTCTAAATTTCAGATCAAAACTGTAGGAGGAGAAAGATTAGCAGAATCAGAACTTTTCTAATCCGAAGACTCCCAAATCAATCTCTCTCCTCTCAATAATACACCTTCAAATTCTCTCTATCGATGCCACAAACAGGATAGGTACAACCCACAAAGGGAACAATTTAGATTTTGTGTAGAGAACACATGCACAGCTCATGCTTTGGTTATGCAAAGACAGGAAATCTTTTGGAAGCATCCAGACCACGACCACCCAAAACATGTCCTCAAAGGACATATTTTTAAGCCTCGTCATGGTCTATAAAACACATGTACGGGACAACTAAACACCCACTAATCCATCACCACGAGTAGCTTATATTGAGCTGGCAAGACGGTTGGTCAGAATTGTAAGAGTTGCAACAATTCACAAAAGTCTGTCTTCGTTTGAGACAGTTCAACTGATAACTAGCCTGTTTGTCACCCTTCACATTACACAAACTGCTTTTTGTTTGACTTGTACATCTGATTTATGTCTTGTTCCCTCTCCCTTCCTCTAAACTGCACTGTAATTATATCAAATTCATACAAGAAACCCACTGCCTGACCAGTATATCCGCTAGCTTCCACAAACATAGTATATTGTACTCCATGTTTTTCAGGTCACCAACAAATAGAATCCATCACACAATAATACCTACACAAGTAATTGCCTTTCTTCAGGCTATCAGGCCCCGAGGTCCTCTTGTCCTGTGAAAGCTTTGCTCATAAACCCTTGATTCTAAAATTTGATATTGTAGGGGGGCCCTACTATTGTTGCTCTTACCAAAGCCAGGCTCATACCGTGTTAGTGCCGGGGCTAAATCTCATGTTCTTCGCATTGTATCTCATAAACCAGTTAGCTTTTCAAAAACACAAGATGTTTTCACAACGTTCAGAAAGAAAAGACTTTTGTATCAACTTTGGCAGGAGGGAGACCTGAAATCCTGACATGAGCAATTTGTGGATCATTTTCTTACACACCCAGTACCACATTAGTACCACTAATTCTACTGTAATAACTTCACCCAACAACATTTTCTTCTTTGCCTCAAATTATCAACAGAACTGAAAATGCTTTGGGCCATCAACAACCACTTGGCTGTGTCCACTTATCCCACAGAATGTCCCAACTACAAAACAGGAACTCCAGCAAAGAATAAAAGCAATCTAACCAGTAATGCTCAGTGTAATGTTTGGAATCGGACAGTGTGGTTTGTCATTTTTTATCCGATTGTGCCCCAGTAAACAACATTACAACTCCTGCTTATGTTGCTTTCGTGCCGTTGGCTATCTGCCAAATGCATCCAACAAATCAGAGCTTATTTCATAAATGTATTTTCCCAGCTTATTGCATCAAACACAGGGAGATCATATTTATTTAGGTATATGTCGACCGCTCAGTCACTGGTGCAGGTCACAATGTGTTGGCCATGTTGTCACGAAGTTAGCAAAAACAGGGCCTTGCAAAAGTATTCCTATCTCTTTTTTTCCCCTCATTCTGTCACAAACCCCAACATATTTTACTTAGATCTTATCTGACAGATAAAAAAAACATAATTGTGAAAAAAATACATCATTTTAAAATTTGTATGTCTAAAAACCCTGAGAAGTGTTTTTGCGTTTCATAGTTGAAAAGCGTTTGTGACTGAATGTTAAGGTCTCAGCACCTTGTTCCAGATGTTTTTATTCTTAACCCTTATGGCCTAAGTCCTGACGAAAATTCTCCATGCTTTCTTTCAACAACGGCTTAATTTTTCCCACATTTTCATAAAGGCCAGATTTCTAAAGTGTTTAATTAATACGTGTCCTGTCAGTATGTTTTTCCACATGAGCTGTGGGTCCCTGCAGCTGATCCAGAGATATGAACCTCTGGGTTTGTTTTTTTTTTTATTAATGTTCTCATTGTATGACCTTTTGCTTTAAATGGCTCTCCATGTCTTGGTAGATTTACACCTATCCCATACGTCAGCATCATCATGTAAGACTGAGTGAGGTTTAATCAAACAAGGGGGGTTCGCTTACTTTTTTTGCATTTATTTTTAGATTTTTTTGAGGCATCCATATTATAATAAAAAGAAATGAAAAAATCAGAACTCAACAAATGACTATCTGCGTATTGCTTGCGTATTAATGCAATATGCAACATTTATTCCGATCCAGTCAAAGGTCACTATCAGTATTTGGATTAAAGTGGGTTGAATGTTCATAAAATATTTTTAAAATATTTTAATTTTGTACTAAATAAAATAACCTCCATGTGGTTCATCACATAACATCCTGCTTAAATGCAATGAGGAATGTGGTTGCAATATGATACATGCAAAAAAGTTATATTGGTATAAATGAATTTGCAAGGTACTTTTAAAACTATACACTTTTAAAAGTTTCATTTATTTTCATGTGACAAAGTAGGCATGGAAGTAATTAGCAATATTACCTCTTTACATATACAGTAAATTATCACCAAAAAGGCATTTACACCTAGATAGGGTCTGTAGAATGTGTCTACACACAGCTCGTTCTTTTTGAAAGGGACAGGCCTTATTAGTGTTTGTTTGTCCTTTGCCTTGAAATCCAAGCAAATGACAAGGGACTTCATTTCCAACATCTTTGAGTCGGACATGAAAGAACCTTCTGGTAATTAGTATATAGTGATTAATGATTGTCAGTATCATAGCTTCCCCTGCTTTAATCAAATAAGCACACAAATAAAAACACACCCGTGTGTAACCGGGGTGCTATTCCCATTTAGGCGAGATTTTGTAGATTTTGAAATAACCGTGGAAGGAGTCATGTGGCACAACAAAGTTTTGCTCAATTAATGAGTACATGGCATATATTTACCCTTCATCTAAAGCAGAGATGCATACTTGTGAGGGATGCCGTCGACTCATCACACTTTCATCCCTGCAGAAAAGAAAGATAAAACAGGAGACACTTTTTTTTTCTTCTCACAGCGTATGTATTGCATTAGCTAATTAAATCAAACATACACTACTATATACATTCTGTGCATCAAAATATATTTGGCTTTTTTGAGGGGCATTTTGGTTAAAAAGAAAATAGCATTAATAGTAGAATATATTCACTCTGGCTGCACTTTACACTATCAACTGCAAACTATGCTAAATAAAAGCTTAACAGCTCCATTGTAGCCAGAGAAATAGTCCAAACGCACATCTATGCATCCAGAAATCATTGCTAATTATTTCAAGCTACACAGACTGATCAATCCCTCATAACATAACTACATTTTGCATGTTGGTTGTGAGCTTCAATCTGATTCTGGTAATGTTTTTAAAGCTTAGCTTTTCTATCAGCTTTATGGATTTTGCTGTGCTGAAAAACAATAGAGAACCAATTTTGTTCTAAAAGAGTTTATCATAACCCGTCTGATTAGATTGACAAAATATTCAATACTACACTCATTAAATGTAATCTAATCAGAAGCCATGCAATATTACCCAAACAAGGCTTACCGTTGACTCTGCTCACTTTATATTGTTTGTTGTGTAGGCATTTATTTTTTTTGCTTAAATCAGTGTTTTAAAAAATATATATTTAATTTTTGTTCTCATTTCTTTCGTTCACAGTTTGATGAGCTCTTCCTGACAAGAGTAGGAAGGAATATTAACATTTCTCAAAGAGGTGCACTTCTGCACATTTATGAGACTCAGAGCTTCCCCCAGCCTGGGTTTTTCAGAGGTGAAAGGGTCCAAATCCCTCTTTAGATGGGTTGATCTTCTCAGGCCCATTATGCCCCTTCACTGTGACAGACAGGAAGCTGAGAGACAGTCTAGGGAAGAACAAAGATAAAGCAGGAATTAGAAGACGAAAACTGAACTCAGCTTTGGCATTTGTATAACTTACCCAGCCATACACCTGAGCATTACCTCAATTGAGTTTATATTCCTCCCTTAATGCCTTGTTTCCCACCGTCCTACAATCTGTGTGCAGTAAAGCCTTTCACTGAGATGTCAGTTACAAAAATCAATTAAATAAAAACCCGCTGGGCTGAGTTTTAAAAGAGGCATGAAAGTAAGACTTAATGTTGCTCTTATTTCATATGCATAAACATAAAAGATGCAAAGGTGTTGGTTGTTTAATAAATAACTTCAAGGGTCACACATGCTAAGGTATTATTTAATAATAGGAATGGTAATGAAATGTAATAAGATTGTGAAACATTGGTTGATGATTTTTCAGAGTACTGAGTGAGAATGATCCTCTACAGGACACATTTCTATGCGTTGGAAGTTCTACGCTATGGTCGGATGCATATTTTTTCATTTGATCCATAATAAAGGACTTCTGGAAGTAGTAATAAAACATTTGTGTTTGTTTATTTAATAAGCATGTTGGACATTTATGACATCCTCAGCACTTCAGTCTCTAGCAAACTACTGGCTAAATGCAAAGTCAGCTGTTTGAGGAACGGTCTGTGTGGTTCGACTTGCTACCAGCTTGAACAGACCAGACAGCAATACTAATTTTACACTTGGCATGTTAGCAAATTAACTGAAACAGATTTTTAAGCCTTCACAGTGAGGGCCTTGAGCATATGCACTGTGCTATAAAGTTGAAACATCACATTTTAAAAATCTCAGGAAGAAACCTTTGCTAAAAGAAGCAAACTGGTCTGGAAGCTGGATGATTATATGTGTTTAGGCTACAGAGTCTAATTAATTACTGACAGATAATGCTGTACTGGAAAATGCTCAGTGTGTTGAACTGATGAAATGAAAGAATTTAAATCCTATTTAAAGGAACACATGAAAATACAAATTTAGGATAGACCTGAGATTGTGATTTGTGGTATGTTGTTTGTCACATTGCCCATCTCTATGTAAGAGACATTTTTGAGAATGATCTTAATCTTTAAGTACATACACAACAAAAAATGGCCTGGTGACAGTATGCAGATGTTATTCTGCTAAGTAACTCAGAAATGTAATCTTTTAGTCAATGATTAAATCACTCATACCCAAGCGGAGGAGCGCACTAACCATTGAACTGCTGGGTGTGGATGGTGCAAACTCAGGGTTAATTATTTTCAGTATAAGTGAGGTGTTTAAAAAATAAGGTTACAGGTTAATTCTGACTGCAAAAAGGTGAGGGAGCAGATAAAAAGTGTGAACAAAGTTAAAATTAGGTTCCATCCTTTGTCATGGAACAAGCTGGATTTAAAATTGTTGGCATCTTTTTGGAAATCTGGACATTAACGTAAGGATCTACAAACACTCAAACCTTATTATACACTGATGCTAATCATGCTAAGCCCCTATAACTGCGAATGTAGAATTCTAAATTTAGATAAAACTGTAGGTTTTTTGGCTTTGTTTCCTCTTTCACACACGCTGTTTGTCTGCTCCTAATTTAAATAATTCACAAAAGCAAGAAAGCGAGAATAAAAGGATATATGCTGTGTGTAATAAAGTCGATAAGGGCCGATCAATATCAGCAGGTGAGAACTTTCCAAGAAGTGGAGATTGAAAATTGAAAAAAAAAAAAAAAAATGTTTTATTTGTTGTAACAGTTCTATTTTTGGTACCAAGTATGACTAAATAACAGAGCAAACAAAGAGAGTCTCTTCCAAGCTCTTCCAAGCTGAGTTGAGGACAACAACTGCAAAGTCCCCAAAGAGAAAACTGAGAATGACTGTCGGGAGAACCTGGAACACACCACATCCCCTGGAGCAGTTGATCATAACACAAATGACAAATAATTGACTCGATGATGGATGATTAGATTGGATTTATGGGTTTAAACAAGGTCAGACATCTCACTTCCACCTGCTAAAGCACAACACAGCTCCAAATGATGCAATCAGAATTATGGTTATGTGCATGATCATTTTCTTATGACGGCCTTGGGAAGGTTGTTAAGGATTTGTGTGATATCCAGTGGGTGTTGGGTTTAACAGCTGAGCCTAGTGGGTCAAAACAGAAGGTCACAGAAACGAGGAGAGGGAGCCATTACTGCTCGGAGGCTTGGAGCTTAGGAATAGTGCCTTGATCTTCACTTCTGTGTCCAGGATCATTTTAATTAATTTTCTCTTTTTTTCACAAAATATGCAGTAATATGTTAGGGGTTGTAAGTATTCTTCTGACTTTCATTTAAAAATTTTTTTTTTTAAATACTAACAGTATTTATTAAAACATGTCAGACAGTTGGACACTACTAGAGCCTGGGTGGGAAGAAGGGCTTGAATGAATTAAATTATAAATTAAAAATAAATGTGAGTGACTCACATCAATACATAAAAAGCAAAAATATATATCTGAATAATTTAAGCCATTTCTCTTCTTAAGTTGTTGTTATCCAGATAACACTTTTTCATCAGTGCATCAGTGGGGCGACCTAGTCTAAGGTGGTTTATTATTATATTATAACATATAATATTATTATAGTTCAATTTACTTTTTGTTTTGTTTTTTTATTCACAAACTATCTGGCTCATGTTATACTGTCACAATTTTAACAAATATGTAAAGAAATAACATTTATTATTCATAAAAATTATATACTGCAGCTGTTAGTATAATCCAAAATGGGCAAATGCTAGAGGTCACCAAAATACCCATTACTAAATGGATAAATGTTTCTAAAACATCCTGCCTGAGATGCTCACATGGCTGCCAAACTGCCAGGTGAATTTAGTTTACACGAACACTGACGGTTATGATACCAATTTCTAAGCAAAACTTCAGAATCAAAATTATTGATAGTAACATATGAATGCAAAATGGTTCTTAGACTTCTGTTTGATTTTGCATCTTAAATTTTAAGGGGATATCTCCATTTCATTTATTTATAAAGGCAATTTCCTGCTGCTGATTTAAAACCTTCCGTCAAACTGTGGTGTTTACCATAAATCCCATTTATCTGATTAGATCAATCATTTGGTCATGAACTCTTCCCTTTGCACATATAATGAAGGCCAACCTCCCTTATGTAGGGTATTTTATTTAAGACAAAATGAGGTTTGCAGTGCTGTTTATTTTGCTGTTTGCCCATGGATAATAAATTGCCCGCGTTTAAAGGTTTCCATCTGCAATACCAATGTAGGAAAATGGGAAAGTTTACTATTTATAGAAGGAAAGTGGTTAACTTTTATATGCACTTTGGTAGTTTTTGCACAGTTTGTCTACTCCATCCTCTGTGGCTCGAGGACAAGGGAGCTGTTAACAGTTGAGCCAATAAACTGTTATTGCTGCTATCTTTAACATGCTGTGAATGAGGAGAGCCTTAAACAAACTACAGACTGTAGTGGAGGAATGATTAACTCCAGTATTTATAATGCTCACTGTGTTAGGCAGTCGACCATATTTTTCCAAATGGTTAAATTTTATTTATGACATAAATTTCCTAAATCCACGCCAATGGAAGCACACTCCATTTAACAGCGTGCTGTCTAGTCAGCTAAAGGCTTTCTAATGTAGCACAGTTTTGTAACTTTACTGATATAGTATGTGCATGTTTTGTTTTTAGGTAGGAGACAATAAGTACAGTAGTTCTGCTTTTGTAAGTGGTAAGGAGTCTCCTCTTATTATTTCACGTAATACCCAAAACATGAACTTATCTGATTCAGAAATCATTTGAATACATTGAATAAGTTTATTATATAGAGTGCCATACAAAAGTATTTACCCTCTTGGAATCTTCAAGTTGCATTACAACCATGAGCTTCAATGTATTTTATTGGGATTTTATGTGACAAACAAAATGGTGTATACTTGTTTCAGTTTCCTAAGAATATATATATATATATATATGATATATATATATATATATATATATATATATATATATATATATATATAAATATACACACATTCAGACTGAGTAAAATGCTCTCCACTCAAATTACACCTACATGTTTTGGAAATATGTCTATCAGCTTTGCAAGTCAATCCTGAATTACTTGCCAGTTTTTCAAAACAGTTCTAACTCAGTAAATCTAGTAGAGAGTGTCTGTAAAGGATAAATCGAGTAGATTTTCCTCTAAACTCACTTGCTCTCAACTATTTGTTTTCAGCCATGCGTCAGATATTATATGCAGGTCAGACATTTTACTTTTGGTCTAATCTAACAGTAGTATTTTCCTCCTGTTGTATCTTCTATATAAGCTGTGGTAAATTGGAAATGGGACTTCGTCAAGAGTTCTTCTTGCTACCCATTTTGAGGTCATATTTGTAGAGTGCATTGAGTAATAGTTGTCCTCTTGAAAGTTTCTCCATCCTGGGCTGTGGACTCCTTCAGAGTTGCCTTTGTCATATTATTTCCAGTTTTTTTTAAATGTTGGATTAAGCAGTGCTCTGTAAGGTCTTTAAAGCTGAGGATATTGTTTTTTAATCTTGTCCTCCTGACCCTGATCTACATGATTCTAACAAATATATGTGCCATCCAGAAAACAACTGAATTAATGTGACAGATACATTACAGAGAGGTCAAGAATTTAGGTGCCTTCTGATGGCAATTCCTTTGCTTAGGATTATCAGGGAAAAGTAAATTAATTACAAATTAATTTTGCAATTTTATTTCTTGAAAATATGTAAAAAGTATGTATTTGTTTTCTTCCAAGAAATCAAGATTTAACTTAACATTAGTAAGTTATGAGTTATATGTAGTTATTTTGATGAGGCAAAATGTGAAAAAGTTCAAAGGTTATGAATACTTTTAAAGGGCATGGAACCTTTAGCTAATTGTTAGCATTTATTTTCTCTCAATAAAACATGACAGGCAATTATTAATAACTTAATAAACTATCTACCTTTTTAATGAAGTCCTTTATTGTTGAACAACAGAGTAAAATCCAGATTTACAACAATCCATCCTTCGTGAGGCCTGTACATTGTGCTTTTGAGTGTCACATAATTAAATACTCTGTTAGAGACAGCTCATTAATTCAGCTCCATACCCTTTATTTATTTTTTGACGAAAATGACAAATTTATGACCAAAATAAATCAATATGTATTTACAAAACATATGTTGCCAAATTTGGACAAGTGGCAAAGGCCAGCTCCATTAACAAATTGAGAATGCATTCATTCATTAGTGTATAGGTTTTGAGAGAATACCCATGCAAATGACAAAGAAATGCAAATGCAAGGCATCATCAAGCAGAGTGCTCTGAAATAGATTGCCACGAGGTAATCATAAGGGCAGCCACAAACAAACAGGTCCACCGGACCATACTGATCTATCAATTCTGCAATCACAATGTCCAATGTCTTAAACATGGACATACATTACGCCAAAGTATATCTATTTGATTTACTTGTTGATCTAGATCTAGAGAGGTAAGGGCCGTGTGTTTGCTCTGACAAATTGCATTGGAACTTTTAAGTGAAGATGTAAAATTGCTCCCCGTAATTGCCCCTTAAGACTGTGCCACCAATTATTAATCAATGGGTGTCAAGGGACCCAGACCTCCCCTTTATTTATAGCAATAAATTGCTGAATTATATTCATATTTATTCTAAGTAGGTCTTCATTGTAATTGGCATGTTATTAAGCTGAGGGCTTTTAGTCTGCATCAGAATAATTTAATTAAAAAAGTGAAATATAGATCTGTCTGGGATAAACAAACAGGCCAGCTGTAATATGACAGAAATGCGGTGAACGGCCTGGTTAAGTAGCTCATTATTTTTGCCCTTCCTTTAGGAAAATGGCTGCTTCAGGAGTGTAGAGGCTGTTTCCATTGTAGCAGCCAGGGTTTATGGAAGCACCTCATCAATCCACTTATCCCTGTTCGGTTGGTCGGATAATCTGAGCGTCTGACACTAATGGCGAGGTTGACTCAAGACTGAGAAAATATACTGAGGAGCCAGCTGAACTCTCTCCTCTGCTCTCTTCTTCTCCTTTCTTTAGACTCATATGCACACATACACACAAACACACGCATGCACACCCCCCCACACACAGGGATAAACATGTAGTGCGTACTCCATCCTTTCCTCTTTTCTGCAATGTTCAGTCAAGAGGGTAATCCTAAGCTCCTTTACTTATCTCTGGGAGGAATTTTCAGCATTAGTCATGATAAGACACAGGTCCTCGCTGATAAAGAAGAGGGGGAAAGCTCTCCAAAGCTAACTAAGGCGCAGATACTTATGGAATGCAGTGTTTGCAAGAAACCCGCTGCTATATGAAAGAAGTGTTGTTGTTTAAACAGCTATGAAAACCGCCAGCGGCAGCTTTCAGCAGATTCTCATCATATTTTTCCAGTGTTTATTGACATGGGTCAAAGAAGATTAAAATATACTACAATGACAAAATAAGGTACGATTAATGACTTATCAAGTTCAATTTAATGCTATTTAATTTTACATAAAGCATATAAGCAACACATATTCCCTCTAACAACTTCATTGTTACTGTTATAACAAGATTAGCTGTATTATTTAGTTATAGTTTATTATTCAAGGTATTGTATGTATTCTTTTGCCGTCCTATGTTTTATCAAGTAACTCTGGCATTAGCTGTTTATTTAGTCAGACTTGGATAGAGCTTACAGTTGGCTACTAGACAGACAGCTTGTAGGTTGCCAATATTCGTTTGAAAGCAGTGTAATTCTAATGGGGTTTCATTTAAACTGGAGAAACAGCAGGACTGGGAATTAAAACAGTTTCAAATCTGTATACTTTTAAAACTTGATGCACCTTGATATGAGAAAGCGTCTTAAACTTCTGGAATATAGATTTATGTAATCATATAAAAAATAAAAAATAAAATATTCCAGTGTGTAGTAAGTCAGACATGATCTAAGGTCTTTTTTTGTTTTTGTTTTAAGAAAAAAAAAGCAAAACAAGTTATAATAGGAAAGTATCTGGACCTTAGCTGTGTAGTTTATTGAAGCAGAAAACTCAGACATCATGACTCACACTTATTAAACAGTCTCCTGTTTTATAAAACAGTATTGTTTACTTTGGTAAGAGATCGCAATACATTATGCTTCGGAACATAGTGTTAGTGGGGTTTGCAGGTCAAAGTGATTTACACTTCTGGAAGCTTCCTAACGTCTGTGAGGGTAAAGTGGAGCACAGGGAAGAGGTCTTGCACCAAGTAGAGATTTATCATTTTAATGAACTTTTTACAAGTGTCTGGCCTTATCCAGAAACAACAACACAGGTATTCAACCTGTTCTTTGTCAAGCTTTGCTTGGACAACCTCCATTCTTCCTTCAGGAGTAGGTGGTCATTTGTTTATTTTTAACTTTGGCTAATTGGCCAAACCGTCTTCACAATCCTCCAGTTGCAGCAGCCTGACTACAAGACCAAAATGAATTTTGTACCTCAAAAAAAATACAGCCTTTGACAGATGGTGTGGGTTCAAGTGAAGGTTAGGGGCTTACAAGCATGGAAAAACTAAAACACAGCCCCCCTCTTCACCCTGGATCCTGCATTTAAGAAAGCAGCTCTGTCACATTCATCTTGGAGGCAAACTTGCAAAGCAATTTGTTGAAGGTCAGCAGGATATGTGATAAAAGTGTAGTCTTGTTAAGCATCCATCACAAGCTGATTCGGATTTTGTGCAAAGATGTAGTGACAAAAATACACAAAGGGTTCAGGGTAATGGGTTTAGGCAGGCATATTGGGTTGGGTAATACAGTTAATAGGTCCTTGGATCTGGGGGCTCTTTTAGGCAGATATGAGAAGCATCACCGGCTGTCATATTCTCTGATGAGAGTATGCATTAGAGGAAACTCTATTTAGTAAAAGACAATTCAATTAGGGACTATTCGGGGACCATGGATTATTTCCCCACGGGCATCTGCTCATTCGAGGCAATATTCAGATTTCATTGTGTTTTCAAAGTGCAGAAATGTCAGCGGCTGACTCCTGCAGAGGTTTGAGGCCCTGTATGGAGATTTATATTTTCAGCGGTCAAACAAAAGAAGACAGAATTTTTTCAATACGGCCCTAATGTACAGTAGCAATATCTTATTGGGTGAGAGGGTGAATCTGTCCTTTTGACAGAGATATTTTATGGCCTCCATTCGTATTTATGGTGATTTGAAATAGAGCAATGCATTCTATATTTTCTCTTTATATATATATGAAATTTATATATGAAAGCAATATATAGCATCCCAAAAATTATTGAGATCTTTATTACTGACACAACATTTCCATATTTAGTGGCATTGCTGGTAAAGACATGAAGAAAACTTAAATAAATTTCTGTTGTATTACAGTAATATAATTTTAAAAATGCATAAAAACAGCTTTGATTTGATAATGTCCATTCAGTGGTGGACAAAAAAATCTTCTTTTTTTCCAATTTTGTACAAGCTTCTATTTATAATTGGAAACTATTTATTCCTTGTCGTGTTCCCCAGTTTGAAGCACACGTATGTTTTATGTGAGTGGTGTTTTATCATTCCTCTTTAGATAAACTTTCTACATCACCAATAGATCTTTTCCACCTATGTGGGACAGAGTCCAGTCCAGTACCCAAACGCCATTTTGAACAAGTGCTGCAGAGGTGACAGAGCCATCTTGATTCTACATTCTTCTTCCATGTTGTGCCACGATCGATGAAGCATGCTTGGTTCCCAAATAGATGGAGACAAGCATCAGCTCTAAAAAACACTGATGTTTGGGCCTAGGTGAAATAAACACGCTCTTGAATGAGAGTTTTTTTATGTTTTATGTGGAAACATGCCACAAGGCTCCTTGATCCCTTCAAATGCTCTTCAGTTCATCCAGCAAGTCTTCTACAGGATTTATATCTTTGGGAGTGAGATGACCATTATAGCATCTTAATAATCTATTTGTTTTGGATCAAGATGTCAAAAATCTTCCTGAACTTCAATCTCAGTCTTGTCAGATCCAAGCACAAGATTCCTTGTACACATCCCAGAGTTTAGAAATGTGCATGTTTAAATTTCTGTTTTCTTTGTTTAATTTCGTGATCTACATGTGTTCATTATGCCTTGTGATTAGCTGAGATGTTCTGGCGAGGAATGGTGGGCTAAAGCTGATCCACCCACATTACACAACTGATACTGATTAAGTGTAAGGCAGAGTTGCAGAATGACTGTTGGAAAGTCGACAGCAAAGATAGCAGTGCAATAGGGATTGTGGAGGTAGACATAGATAAATTCTATCATCCTGACTGTCTGAACTGAGAAACATTTTTGATCAGCAAATTCTGATGGAGATTATGAAATTTTGTGTAACACCAAAGGACAAGCTAGACATAATTGGGGGTTTGAGGTTGTGTTTTTATTGCAGAGTTATCATCTGAAGAGGTTTTTGATCACAGCATGAATAAGAGTTTTTTTCTCCCAAAGAATGGTTGGCATGTAGACAGTGTCTTGTGGTTCTTGTGGGGACATTGTGATCCCAGATGTCACTCTTTGCTGCTCCTTTCAAACAGTGAACCATGCATGAAAACAGAAAACGTTTACCATCTTGACAGTGTGGTGGCAGGATAAATATGGGTTCTGTCCCAGTCTATTGGCTGAAAGAATTGGACTGCTGTGACACGTGTCTATATAGCAGTGACTGGGTTAGGTTCATGGTTCATTAAGCAGAAGTTTGTATAAATTTAAAAATGTCTCAATTACATTTTTTGAAGTTCTAAATTTAAAGGCGTACCAATAATTGTGCCACTGTTGGCTTTGTTGTTTTTCTTCCCACTGAGTCATCTGATTTTTTAAAATATTTTTTAGAGCGACAATATGCTACTGCTATTAAATACAGATTTATTTCAGGCTTTCTACACATATTTACCAAGATAGCCAACAAACTGTCCATGTTGCATAAGAACACTGTATATTAGACAGATAGAAATAGCAGCACTTGACAAAGATTCTCACTAACACTGTAGTGCAATATTTAGCTTTATGCACCCTTCAGCACTGGAAATGAATTAGCTTATTCCCATGAGTATCTGCAGAAGAGCTCAAGACGCCATGTACACAGTTTACTCTACAAAAATTTATACTTTATGACATGTTGGGGTTTAGTTTACCTCAAATACATATGCTCCATATATCAGGTGTGACTATGCAGTGAAAGATTTATTTTCCATCATCTTGGAAGTGCATTTTTATTGTATACACACATATGCTGCACGTATTACATATGTCAGTGCTGGAGCGATACACTTGAGTCAGTACTGCATGTGTCTGTATTGCACACACATGTGTTCCACATATCAACAGAAGTTGAGACTACACCTGTCTCTACATGAAACCAGAAACCGGCGTGCATCCAGGGGCTGTGCAGCAGATTGACAATGCAACCGGGTCAATGATAGTCATAAATCCAACCTGCTAAGGTTAATACACACGAAACTGAGATGCCAGCAAATCAATTCACAGTTTGGCAGCGCGACTCATAAAGTGACTTTACAAGCTCATCTTAATCCAATCAGAATGTTTCCTATGTAAATAGAGACTAACAATATTTCACGCAAAGGGAGTTCCTGGGAATGACACTGCGCTCTATGATGAGTTACATAAAGAAGCAAATTAAGGCTGAGCATTAGCAAATGTTAATCTGGTTATTTTATGGTGTTCAGTGAATTGAATAGCCCAGTCTGTTGTTTTGACACATAACTTTCTTTCTATGAAATACCAACAGATTGGGGGGCCAGAAACTATTTCACGGAAAATGTTATATTTTCTGGAGCCGTTGCAGCTATGAAGTTGTGAATGAGCTCTTTATAGCGAGAAACTGACAAGTGGAAGAACTGTTTCAGTTCTTTTCACATGTTGTTTTAACTATGAGACTGCTCCGATAAAATAGCACAGGCATAAATCAGACATAAAGCTGGACATGTTTTAACTGCATATAGAGAATATCACGTGTAGAGGCATATATAGAGGCAATAAAAAAAAAGACATGACATGAGGGCCACCAGGTTTTATAAAGAAATCTAATCATATCAGATAACTGCTTCAAGAATAGTAAACTTGGTTGCTGACTCCAGCTGACATTCAATATGACCCATGGTGAACCAGAGATAGGAGACTCTGTGATTTAGACAAGAATTAGAGAGTTGATTTACAATCACAACCTAAAGACTTGAAAATTGACTTACAGTCTTTGGACTCAAGTCACATAAGAAATCTAATGTATTCAGGTTTTAAAGTAAGGTTGTAATGAGTAAATTAGTAATACGAGTAATCACTTAGGACAAGTTACTGTGTTAAGGTTAGTATGTACATTATGGTTCTCTGTGTTTGTTTCTTGACTGTAAGTGCCGATAAAAGGAGTTTAACAACAGCTTCCAAGGTCATCTATTTGTATTTAATGGTGCTATTGAGAAAGTTGTGGTCTGTGGAGAGAGGCAAATATTTTCCTGTGAAAGGGTGTGTTTGATTTTATCATCATGGATTTCAGAAATCAGGGATATCCATTGGCGTCAAAGACTATAATCTCTGATAAAAACACTGGCACCTCTGGCATTTTATCCTCTCATCATTAAAATGCCCTCAATACAGACACATTTCCTGTTCTTTGGAAGAAAAACATTTCATTTTTTGACTTGTTTAGAAATCCCACATTTATTGGCACTAACTTAATGGTACTAGTGGACTTAGAATGAATGCATATTTATACTGTTTTTGTTTCAAAATAATTCACAGCAGCTAAGTTTATTTTTAAGACTAGCTTAAAAAATTTTAAAATAAGACTTTTTAAGTCTTATTTTTGCGTATGATGCTGAAATTTGTGAGGTGTATGACGCTGAAATTTGCTGGCTCATCGTTTCTTAAACGCTTACTGACAACAGGGACCTTATGAAAAGCATAGGTGCATATTTGTATTCAGAACAAAGAAGATTGATATAAACACAATATTTATGCTAGGATCTCCACCAACCAGTATTTGTCCTGGTAATTTCGGCATTTATCCACCACCCATGTCTCTGTATGTGAGCATTAACGAGTCAGAAGAAAAAGAGAAACACATTTCACAGTGTCCCTTCCTTTTTCTACTGACCACACAGATGTTTATCTTTGTTGAGGCAAAGTTTGACTGAACCTTTTGTCTGGGCAAGTTGGGGAAAGACAGAGAGATAGAGAGAGAAGGAGAGAAGAAGGGGGGAAAGGGGACACAACAGCGACCATATGTTCAATGTGACCCTCATTATTCTCAATTAGGGCAGCCATCCATGGTTGGTCTTGCTGATAACAACCCATAACACCTTCAGAGGAGCAGAGCACAATTTTCCAGTGGCACAATGAATGAGGCAGTGGCAAAATGTTGCTTGGACTCCTCAGCATCAGTATGTATGTATATGTGCTGACTTTTGTTTGTCTTAGGGATTTAGCCATAAGGTGAGTGGGTAAGCTGAGAAGTATGAGTCTTTGTCTCATGTCCCAGAAGGACGTCTGGAGAGGTTAGCAATGCAGTCACATTTGGTATTTCTGTGTATCAACCCAATTTCAACAGTAGACCACTTCCTCTCAGAATATTCTGGTTCTCCAACATCTGACACAGACCTTGGTAATCCTGGTGACATCCAAGCCATCATGACATCATATTTATGTCTTGGACTCATATTTTCCTGAGGTCACCACAGATTGTGTACCACTGGGTACAAAGCACCATGACTTAAAGCACTGCACCAATTAACTGAATAATTGGATGCTTTGTAAATTTTTACTTTTTTTTTTTTACTGGTGAGCAGCAGCAGTCTGGTTGAAAATCAATGTACATTAAAAGTCTACGTGGACTTTGAGGACGCGTCAGATGCACCAAAACCGGTCTAGCCGTTGTTGAACTCTCTTAACGCAACAATCGCTCAAAACACTTCAAAACGGTTCAAATCGCGCCGCATTACATGCACGTTGTGACATGTAATGCATGCCACAACGGGCCCTTGATACGCTTCCATAAAGATGCACCTGACGCTCAATACGTGTTTGGTGTGAACGCACTATTAGATTTCTGGGGAATTTTGCAGACACTGCTAAACCTATGTCACAAAGAATTAAGAAAAATCGGGTTCAACCTGGCAGAACATTTAGAGAGAAACACAGCAACAGCAATAGATGCTTAATATATAGTACTTTGCTAAAATAGTCAATTATCTAGTATTGTTTGTATTTTGCTACATTACAACCTGCATTTAAATGTTTTTTGTCTCATTAGTTATATAAGTTGTATATGATGCAGTTACTCAACATATTCTAAGTTGGTGAAGTGAAATAAGAATTTAGGTGTCACGCCATCTGTTTGTGCACACACAACTTTTGTGAAACGTTGCTCTACAATGTAATGAAATTAGGAACGTGAACACTTATGCACACTGAAGATTTCTGTTGTATTTCCTGTTTTTTGTTTGGTTCATAAATAAAAGAAAATGAAATGTTCTGCAAAGAAATGTTGCTAACTCTAAAATAATCCAATTTCATTCCAGGTTGTGAGGTCGCGAAACATTAAAAAATGCCAAGGGGGTCAATACTTTCGCAAGGCACTATATATCACTCTATCATGCATTGCATACACATTCATTTTTAACTAAAAGTGCATCTGTTTGCAATAGTTTTTAGTGTCTATGTATCATAAATAAACTCTTTTTTTTCAGTTTACACCCAAAGTAAATGAGGTTTGTGGCTGAGGTAAATCATCTGTGATTACTTTCTCTGGCATCTTTCCCAAGTGCTTACTGTAATCCAAGGAAGCGGTGACATCACCCTCATTCCTTCTTCCACTGAATTCGAAATGGCTCAGGTGATTAAGTTCCCAATAAGACGATGGGAGTTACTGCAAGGCTGTGGCATTGAGTTGGCTCATTGATTAAATCCAAACAAGAGCCTTCACCACTCTGCAGCAGCAGCACTTCTACTTACAGAAATTAGATTTATTTTGTCTTTAATATTGTCTCTATTCTGCCTTTTTGGGATAGGAAATGCACACTTCTGACACGTGACGTAGAAGAACTTTGACTGCCATTACAGTATCAATCATTGAGAATATCTATAACAGAGATATTCTCTCCTTCTCTCCCCTCTTCTAGATATATGTGTGTTTCAGGTTGCTAAAAAACTTGAATTATTTATTTATTTTATTTGTTTTTATTATTGAACATGCGTTTAAATACAAAAACAATAAGTTACACAAAAACTCAAGCTTTGATTTTGCAAATCAAATTTAAAGGATATTTAGTAAAAAGCCCTTAATTTTCCATGTAAGTATAGTTTTATACATTCTGTCATCAATAAGATGTGAAAATTCAGATTTTTTTTCATTTTCAGACAAATTCAATAATTCTTCACGTTTTTCAGGATTGTGAAGTGGCTTACTTATTTATACAAGCCACTTGATTGTTTATTTGGATAGCATCACACAATCAAAATCTTCATGAAGAAAACCAATTAGTAGAGTTTTTGTTCATTACCGTTAATGATTAGGGAACAAGTTAACAGAATTATATTGTATTCTGCAGTAATATCGCAAAGTAAAATGGGAGTGTTGTGCAGAGACCCCTAATCAAACTACGACCTTATCCTCCTGTGTTTTTGAAACTGAACAAGCCCATACAAGTTTGAAATTGATGAGAGCGCCAGTACAAGTTCATGACTTTGACCTCCAGGGTATTTGATCTCTTGACACAGAGTTTATTTTTCTAAAGCTACAGCTTGATATTCCAGCACTTAATTTAAGAGTGCAGTTAAATCACAGAAGCCATAATATGTCAGGCGATCCCACTACTGGGGGTAAAAAGAGAGTGAAAACGTGAAGGGGGAGGGAGGGAAAACAGTAAGTAATGAAAAAGCTATGATTGCTTTTCTGTCCCTCCAAATGACAGTTAGCACCTCAATGACCTGCTCGGGGCAGGGCCATCTAGAAATGACACGCTAAGGCACAACGTCATCTAACAGGGTAGTTACAAAAATCAATACAAAACCCATTTCAAAGATGCTCGGTGAGCGTGTGTGTGAGAGACTGCGTGTTTGTGACAGAGAGGCACAGAATAGGACCTGCTGTTATGTTCATTTATTGAGTAGGCCTGAGGGGCTGAAAGCAAACTTTTCTGATATACACATTACCTCGTAAGCAAAGGAATTCTGAAGGCTAAGCAATAACTGCAATCCCAGTCTATTACTTAAGTCAAGAGGAGCCCGCTACACAGAAAGGGGTCTTTCACTGCATGTCAAGTATGGCTTAATTCTAAACTCTATGCCCTGCAGCTTTCTCCGTTGTCACACCTTGAACTAAAGTAGGTATTGGTCACAAGAAGAAGAATGAGTCTTTGTCCACCGGGGAATCAATAAGCAGTCTCTCTGATATTCACAAAGAACACATGTAAACCAGTCGGGCTGGCCATAAGACTATCTTGTCCTGTTGGGATACTGGCAAGCATCACCATATATTATGTCCTTTGATTTGTTGTCAATACCCAATCACGACAAAGAGGTGCAGGCCTAGCGGACCACAAAGACACTAAGGAGTGTAAAACAGACAAATGGGCCAGGGGAACATCAATCCAAAGAGCATGTCAGACCAGCCCCTGATGAAATAGGGCACTATGTCAATGCCTGAAATTTATAGACAGTAACATGTGAAAGTGCTCACTCCTAAGCCTCGAGAGAGGTCAATTGCTTGATGCCTCTGTCCAAATGGGCTTCTCATTAAGTCAGTTCATTCAGAGTTTTCCTTTTCCCCTCTCTTTAATTCTCTCAGCAGCACAGCAGGAACATGAACCTGGTTACATTCTTGTTTCAAATAAATTTATTCTTGCTACCATACATCCTAATAAATCTTAATGTTAATCTTTTTTTTTTATATCTGTATCAGCAAAACTGATCCTGCCAATTCAACTAATAAAATTGAGCACTTGTGACATTTTCACCATAGAAGAAGAACAGCAGGGTTGGGGAGTTCAGCGAGAATATTCATTGGGACTTTTTATTTTTTTGCCGGCTACATTCCTTACGAGGAGCAGTGTGGCTCCAGAGATCTGATCAGTGTTTCAGCAGCTCCGTTGCTGCAAAATGTGGTTTCAGTAAATTACATACAATATGAAACGAGCTTGGCTCCACTCAATGGACCTCAAACAATCTAAGAGAAAACACTGGTACGCTGTCGAGTCGCATGTGCTCACCACACCCACACACACACGCACACACGAAAAATAAATTTAATGTTGTCACTTCCTTCAAAGCCGTCAGTGTCAAGAGAGACTACTGGCAATAGAAAGTAATCAGGAAGCCACAGAACAAAAATAAATTTGGGGCTTGACATGCTGTTGGAAAAGAATAGCAATCAGCAAATTTAATGCATTTCTGATGTATATTTAGGGCTCTGACACTAGGCCACAGATGTACATGTGTTGGGTTTCTATTTTGCAAAAGATATGGTTGGTGATAACCTATTATGGGACATCGTCAGCTTCCCCACAGCCTTGGCCTCGGATAGGAAAGATTCCATCACTTGCTCTATCCAGGGGATGTAATATTGAAACAAATTATGGCTGGAATTGAAAAGTCACAAGCTTATTCTGTCTTGATCAAACTCCTGCCAAAAGGCTAAGTGCAAGAATGGAGATGTCTCCAAAATGGTTTTTATTGCATTACCATCAGTGACATCTTTGGCACTCCCAGCTCCCAGCAAAGGAACTGGGCATCATTATGCGAGCTGGAGTGTAGCATGGAGAAATATTAAGTGACAAGAACTAACAGGAGATTATTGGCAATTAGGTCATTGCAAGTTACTTTGACTTTGCAACAATTTGGTTATTCAAAATCGTTTTTAAACAATTGTGCCTTACACATGCAAGCTTTATTACCATATTTGACAGGAATAAATTAGTCGCAGTACATTGCAAAAATTTATATATTTTAATATTTTGTCATATTACAACCACAAAGGAACACCACAATGGCAGTCCTCCATTTGTTATTTTGGCGGGACACATGCTTAATCTTACCTAAAACCCCAATATTTTGCCCAGTCTTTGCAAAATGAAACACCAGCCCTGTTTAGTCAACGCTAATCAAACTCCAGTTTGTTTGCCTAGAAAATCCAGTGTGTTGAGACACAAATAGCAAATCACCTGAAAGCAGGTGGACCAGGGTTGGTTTGGTTGAAACAAACTCTATACAGTTTGAATCCATATGTGATGGTCAACTGAACAAGAGATTGAGCCACGGGTCTCTACTGCACTGATAGTTTTGTTATACGTCTTATAGAAATTGATGTATTGTTATTGGCGAATTAAATACCTTTTACTGCTAAGCCCTGTTTTAAGTTTCTCTATAACGCTAGCTCTGACCTTTCTGGTTTGATCTGGTTCGTTGTTTCATCCATTTGGTGGTGTTTGTTCCCTAATGGTCTGTAATAACTCTTGTGAGGCCTTCCCAGTACCCCTATATTTATGCCAAAATGAAATTTCTCACAGATAGACTCTCTTTACTAATTGGTTATACAGGATTTTATTTAGGGGCATCAGAGTCAAGAGGCATGATACAATATTACTCTTATGATTTCTCATGGTAAAATCTTTGAAAAACTACTAATCTGTTTCCAAAATATCCTGTTTTGTTTTGATCAGAATAAGCACTGTGGTGTCACAAAGTGAGGGGAAGAGAAAGAGGTTTGAATACTTTTGCAAGCGATTGTAAATATGGACGTCAAAGACCATTTAAAGTCCACAAGTTTACACAGTAAATGGTTGGGATTAAGAACCGCAATACCGGTACCTCTTGCTCTATCAGTCAGAGCTTCACTGTCAAACGTAAGACGAAAACAAGCCAATACCATGAACCCCACTCTAGAAACAAAAAAATATATTTTTGTTGGAACTCTTTTGTAAGACGTAATAATCACATATTCAAGAACATAACATTTGATTAAATGGCAGGACTTTGTTTCAGCAGCAGCAATAATAATAGTCTCATCTTGATTTTATAGTGCCGTATATTGAACCATCTTGCTCTACAGTGGCCCGGAGGCACTTTTTTTCTTCTCAGCCATGATCACTTCTGACACAGACGGCATCTGCTGAGACGCAGTTAAAGATTTCTATTATCATATCAAATCACACACCAGTGCTCTCATTATAAGTGACACATCGTGAACAGTGAATAAAGGCTGCTCTACATATTGCATAATTAGAAAGTTCTTTTTCACTTTTTTTTATTCACATAATCTACATTTGATAAAAGCTGATGTTAGAGAGAATAGCTTTGGCAGGACATTAAAGGATCTCATGGAAGTCTGGGAGATTATGATGGGAAGATTACAGTGACCTTTGACCTGCCTGGATCCCCTATAGATAGCCGGGCTGCGGTGAAGCAAAGGGCCGAACTGAAGGGCTGAGTCCCCTGTCCTTGCGAAGATCTCATTAACGACTAAGGAGGCCCATCAATATTTAACAACTCAATGACTGAAATTTCAAATTCATCTCTTGGCTGGTAAATCACAAAGAAGAGGGAGTTAAGGAAGGCAGAAGAAGAGAACCACAGTGATTATCTGAGCCGTGTTTAATAAAGTCTGTGATTTAGTAAGGCCACACAAGTCAATTAGGGTTAGAATATCAAAGCTTTGTTCAAGTAGTTACTCAATCACTATTAGATCTGACTGTCAAACAACCACCTTGATAAGAAAACACTCTGAATGGAAGATTGTGTGAAATACAAGAATGATTTTCTGCCCTGTTTTTTTCTTTTTTACACTCCCTCGCTTTTTTCCTTTTTCCTCCGTCTCTGTGCTCATCTGCTATGATTTCTTCTTTAATGCATTGTCCTTTTATGCGTTTCTTGACCCTTTTGCCCTCTTCTGTTCATTCGACATATTTGAGTCAGAGAGCAGTAGATGGCTTTACTATTTTATGAACAGCTGAGGTTTCTTGGTAGTGGCAGAGTTTTCCGTGTCCAACAAAGTCCACTCACCCATGAGGCGGTAAAGCAAGACTGAAGTTATGTGTTCAAAGTAAAACAGTAAGGAAAACGTGTCTAAATTGCTTTACATAATGAAACTTAGACATTGAATATAAATATTGATTTGTTTTTCTGTCAATAAGGATCTGAGTAAAGTGATCAAATTTGTGATAAAAAAAATTTATTTGCCATCTGTGGTAAATCGTCAGAAAAAAAAAAAAAGAAATACCCGGTCAGAAACAATACTGTAAACGGACGAGAGGAAAATAGTACAATTGGAGAAGCACCCACTGGAATTTTGTTGCTGCTTTTAAAAAAAATTAAAAGAAACTTTGACCTCCAGATGAAAGTGTTAGCCAATTCAGACTCCTCTTTATAACAAATTGAAAATATATGGTTTCTCTACACAGGGTTTTAAGAGTATTTTAAAATGAGACAACAAACATCTTATTGTTGTTTTGTCACAGTTAGCAAGTGATTAAAAAAAACAACTTTTGTGTCTGTTCTATAGACAATGTACATCCTTGAAATTCTGAAAGGCTACTTCCAAACTGTAAGCTGTAAAGCATAAACATTGAAATTTTGCTCCATTCAGTACTTTTGCCTGCAGCATAAGTACTGAACTTGCTCTCTTGCAGCAGCAATGATTCACAGACATGTCCTAACATTCAAGATGTTAGGACATTTTCAATGTTTTTTCTCCTTAAAAAGCTCTTTTAGTTTGTTTTTTAGTTTTTTTATTGATATTGAAAAAAAAAAGTAAAGTATCTTTCTCAGTGCACAACAGTGTCCACACTATGGACACCACATAGTCCTATATTAAATGTAACACAATGGCATTTAGTATATGTAGTTTGTGATGATCAGTTGAAAATCATCTGACTCTGGCCACTTGATGGTTTCCCGGTGCATCTCTAAATATGTTCGTTATTTATGTAATCACCTCCCTCTTGTTATATGCAACACTTTGGAGTGAAACAGGGCGACAGTAAAACCAAGACAAATCACTTTCTGATCAAGTACAGTTCTCATGTGCAAATCAAAGCCTGTCTTTATGGGAGTACCCCTTCCTGCGTGTCCCATCCCTCACCAGCTGTGTGTGGCTTTTGGTTCACTGGAGGTCAGGACGATTATTCACCCCAAGGCCTGAGGGTGCCCATATACTCTCGCCTTTATGACCACATAAAGAAAGCCAAGTGCTCAGGCGTGCCTGATTAGCTGCCCTAATATGCTATTTGTGACTAATTCCAGAGTCGCTAAGTCACAGGTGATGGTCCCGGGCTGTAAATCTCGCGCAGCCAACATTTGACGCTGCATGCATGTGTGTGTTTGCTTTCCTCGCGTGTGTTCTCGCTCCCGTGATGCACAAGTAAGTGCCATGGTGAATATGCAGAGGCTGTTTAGGTGAAAAGAAGGACATAAAAATAATGAATGGTGAATGAAGCCATCTCAAGCTGACAAGTCAACCTTAGAAGGGAGGGAAGTGCGTGAGCATACCTGTTCGAGCATGCTTGTGTGCGAGGGCACTGAACGAAGGCATCTTGGTTCAGCATAATAATTACTCTTTGCCTGCAGCACTAATACGCTTTTACTGCTGAAATTGGGTGGTGTGACACTTGTACATTTTATGTGTTGTACTGATTGACCAGTTCACACAATGCAAAATCAAACAGTTAAAACAAAGAGTTAATGAGTGTCTTTTGGCAGTATTGAGGTGGAACAAACTGATTTATGTGGAGAACAAAATACTTCTGACCTTTTTCCTAAACAATCATCACAGGAGTGTGCAAGGATAAAAATATTAACTGTTAATATTTGACAGAAATCTCGATGAACATTTAGCATTTCTACACAAAGATTTTAAAAACAGTTTTAAAACGAATATATTCTTTCACAATGTTCCTCTAGTTTAATGTCGCTATGATGCCAAACTACATGTAGTGAGAGTTTCTGGCTACATGCCACCTCTCACCTTTATTAAAATAGCTCTAATTTAAAATAACATTTGTCATGTCATGTAAAGAAGCTTACTGAAGGCGTTGCTGCTGCAGACAGCTTGACCAATGAACCTGCTCATATCAGCTTTTCATACGCGTGTTTCTGTTTTACAGTAATAACCAAATGCTTTTTTTTTAGCGGCAGTAATCAAATCATTGCATTTGTGTTTTGAGTAAAAATGACACATGGATAACCTTGAAGTACAGTGATAGTTTTCCCCAAGCTTATCTTACTGTAAGAATATCAACTCATACTGAAATCTCACATTATCTTATTTTCTTCCTCACTTACATCCACATAATGTGTCAGATGTTACCTGTTTGAGCTGCTTCTCGATAATACTTCTCACTGCCGCTTTTCTGACCTCATTGTGGAGTTTTCTGTCATGATCATGGAAGAGGAAGAGAAAGAGCGACGCGCTATTCACTGTTTGTGTTTGTATTTTAAAGCAAACACAACAGAGAAGAGACAGAATGGCAGTCTGCGCGTGTTTGTGTGCGAACGAGACCGAGAGACAGCGACAATGTGCATTGCTCTCTGGGTGTGTGTATGTCTGCGTGAGCGCAGCATGTGTGTGTGAGCTCCACTGACCTCTGCGCTTGCTGTGCTGTGTCCTCCAAGCTGACAGAGTCCTCTCCTCCATCTCCTCAGTGTTAAACACCCTGGGTCTGTTCCCAGATGGGCAGCCATAAGCACCCCTTGCTTGACACACACACGCATACACACCCCCACACACGCAACATGGATTCCCTCACACACACCGTAACAGCTACTACTCTGCACCCTAACAACACCGTAGCGCCAGAGAGGTGAAAGTCATGAGTGGGGGGTTCAGAGGATTGAGCGACACTCACCTCCAAACCACACAGCCAGAAGGTTAACAGTTTGGCCAGATCTGGAGTCCCCAACAATAATGGCTCATATTATTTTATATGAATGGCAACGAACAGCCTTGAGACATTTGGACTTGTATTTATTCAGCAGAGCTGACATAATATGGCACCCTAGACATTTCCTGTTGAGATATGCTGCAACAAGACTGGGACATTTTAAACACTTTACATATGTGAGGAATGAGTAGTGGCTGAAGTGTAGCCGTTCTCAGCGAGTACAATTACAATGACCTGTTTGTGTTATCTCACTAGTGGTGTTTTATAAGAGTTCATAATTAAAGTTATACTGTCTCATCTAAAAACGTAAAAAGTTGGAGGCAATGTAGGATAAAATAATTAAAGGCAAAAAGTGCAGCCTGACCTTTTATTCACAGCAATGGTCACCCATCAGGGTTGTCAAGGTGTTCAGAGAAGGGCACTAAGAGGTTTTGTTATTTGTCATTTTATGTAAGGGGGAGAGAGGAGTTATTGCTGTGACAAAAGAGTTTGCTTGTGATCAGAAGTTTGTCTACTTTAGGGGTATTCTGCACCCTGGTTTGAATATCCTCAGTTTTAATCTACATGTCAGCATATGTTCAGATAGACGTTTTGATTTGTCAGTCATAATTTGATATGCAGACAGTGGGACAGGAGGTGTCTTAGCTGGCCTAGTGACACATTTTGTAAGAGATGGAGCTGTGCTTGTAACGAGTGTTCAGCGACAGAATAAACTGAACGTGAGAAACTGGAAAGGCTTTGAAAAGCTGAGTTGCTTCAAAGGTTAAAAAATAGTAAAATATATTTTATTTTACTTAATTTATAAATTTTTTGCTGCAGTAAATTTACTATGCTGCAGCCTATTTAATTTAACTCTGGTTCCATTAATGTTGACAGAAAAGACCCAGTGAGAGAAGCATGACTCATCACTGATAAACAATGATAGACAAATAAGCAATTCTTTAATTTTGCTCTCAGAAAATTATTCCTTTCTAGACAGGATGCATGGACATTAATATAAAAAAACATTCAACATTCAAAATCTTGTTATCATCATATTTGTTTTTTTATGTTTTAAGATCAATTTTGAATTGACAGTTTTAATTAAAGATTGTGCCCCTCTGGCCATTTTTGTTTAAAATTGTAATCTATAATTCTAAGTAACACATGCTAATTTCAGAAGGTAACTACGTAACATACTGCTTATTCAATGCGTGGCCGTTCTTTCTTTTGTAATTTCTTTTAATATGCAAGAGTCCCAAAAAAATCATCTCTTTTCATAATTATGTATTTTACTTGACTAACTGTAACCAAAATTATAAATATTTAAATCAAAAAGACTATAAATTAAGCTAAATTAAAAAAATGTAATCTAAATTAACACTTATTTCCTCTCAACCTCGTTCCCGGGAAACTTTCCCCACACAGCCCACAAACACCCCAGTCTCACACACTTGAACAGAAGAGGTTAAAGAATAGTCCATATAATAAGATGCAAGCATCCAAGTCTGGTAAATCAGTGTGAAAAACACTCCTCCCTGCAGCCAAAATAGTTCAACCTCTTGTCCCTGTTTTGAAATCATAAACAGCTTCACCGTTCCTCACCGGTGGTAATGAAATGCAGGACAGAGTGTAAGAGAATATCAAAACCTTTGCAACTCTTCATGAGAAACATTTCAGAAAAGGGAAAGTAGGGTCACATGGCACATACATGAATTCTGTCAAGGCCAAATTAGAAACATTAAAAAAAAAAACAACACAGGCTGAGAACTTGCTAATTATTACACCTCCTTACAAACAGAGACAGTCGGGGCAATAACAAGCTGCTGGCTGACTCCCAATGTCACTTTGTGCAGGGTAACAAATATCCAAAGGTCAAAGTGTGCTTCTGGGGAACAGTAGAAAGCTGACCAAGGCTAAGTGGTGTGGGTCTCTGCTTGTATGCGTTATCTTTTAAGCAATCTAGGCTCAGGTGTCCTTCAAGACGGTGCTGCCACCTGCAGCTGTAGGTGTGAACAAAGTCACAGCAGAGCAACACTTTGAGACGTAAAAAACTTAATAAAAAAACTTAGATAAGAATGGCATTTTCACCATTTACTTTTTTAGAATACAAGGAGCAGATTAGCTTATGTCTAATAAAATGAAAACAGTTATACATTTATTTTTTTGCATTCAAGATTATAAAAGTATTGAAAAATAAAATATGATATCAACTGTAGGTTTTGAGCAAATACTGTTCCCTTTAAAATTTAAACATGATTTAAATTATGCTTATAAGTAAAGGAACATTTTATTATTTAAAGAAACATTAAAAAAACAATTATGTTATTAAACTTTACAATTTAATAACATAATTACATTTTGACAAATCCAGCATGCATGATTTTGCCATTCATACTGGCAAAAATGCATGCAGTAAATTATCAAATCTCAAAAACCTCCTTATTGATTTACAAGCAGCTTATTATTGGAGCTGGAGAGCAAAATGCATGACTGTTCAAATTAAAACCCAACATGTCAAAGTGTGAGAGCCAGGGACTTTTAAAGAAACGCGTTACAGTGAGGATGAGTGATAATGGCACATGTGGCTTGTCATAAATGAAGGAAAGGGTAAAGAAAAACTAAATGTAGCACTAGGGTGACCTTAAATGCACCAAAGCGATATAATAATTTTCAGCAACTAGAACAAGATTTTTTTATTATTGTTATTTTTGAGGAATCTTCTTCCACAAAGTCATCCACGAAGAAGGATGAACTTTGGACTGACACATGTACAGATGTGTTAAGGCCAGAAGCCGTGCTGTAATTAAAGCACTCACCCTGGGAAAAAGGTGGGATCTTCTGTCATCTTTTGACAAGGCTCCGAGCACCGGGCAAAGCAATATAGTTACATGCTTGGTAGCAGCTGGAAAGAAGAATGACTGGGTGTTTGATTGCCTGATAGCCGGGGTGTATCTCCAAGCTATTGTTTTAGGTGATAGGGATCAAATCTGTGTGGGTGTGTGTGTGTGGACCATATGTGTGTGGCGAGGAGTTAAACAGTTTGTGCAAATTCATCAGCAACACTGGAGCTAAGATCTTCATAACTTGTGCATTTTATTTATCTCATAATTTGGAGTTTGAGAGAATCATATTTTTGTTTCTCCCCACTTAATATTAGGTATCATTACCTGAATGAGTGATTCAGAAAACATATACCGAGTTCACTTCACTAGCAGATAGAAACCTTAGACAGACACCGTATGTGCTCTGCCAGAATCATTAAGTCAACATGCCATCAGGCTCAGCTCAGAGACTCTGCTCCGAATTTGAGAATGATCCGGACTGACGCAGCTTGAACTTTGCGCCTGCCAGGAGGGGCTATTCTCTGTCTGCTTCGCCATTCTCCCATGGCTTTAAATATTGTAGGCATCTCGGGGATGTGGAGACGCATTTGTCATCCGTGTTTGACAGGCCTGATGAAGGGCTTGTCTGTCAGTGTTTCACAAATCCGAGCAGACCGCAAGCCCGCCGGTGGCACACAGACAGTCACGAGCCGCGGGGAGTTCCCTACCCCTCCTGGCTCACGAGGCAATTGTGATAATGCCGAGTTGGAAAATTATAGAGGGGCAGGCAAAAGAGATGCTTGAGTTAAATGCAGATGCTTGCCGAGGTAAGGAGAGCATGGGTGGTCTGAGATCGGGAGGGCAAGTTGTTGCAGCTGACTGCTAAATGCTGTGATTGTTGCACCACTTATGTGTACTTTGGCATTAAATCTAATAAGACTTGGTGATTTAATTTTTTTGTGCTTTCAAACACTGTTCTGCCTTTTTTTTTTTTACCTAAATATTGTAAAAACCTGAACCTTTCAGGTTATTTACTGCAAGATTTAGAGTCCCCGCCAAGTCTTCTTTTTTTTAAAAAAAAGAAAAGAAAATAGAACGAACCCCAATCTCTTGCAAAATACTGAGACAGTCTGACTCAGTCAGCAAACACAGTACCTAAAAAAAAAACTTCAGAAAGATGTAGCAAACACTTTCTTTCTTTCTCTCCAAATTCCTCACTTTTCTGTCTCTGACATCAGGGTCAACCTAGCATATAATAGACAAACTTGGCAGTAATCTGGGGACTCTGAGAGGTCCGGGAGATTTATCAATCAACTGGCCACATTAAACGGATTTCCTAATGAAGTGAAGTCTTTACAGGGATTAATCCTCTACCACCTGCGAGGAGCCACCTGCTCGACTGCCATAATTGGCATAGATGGCACCACCACCATCAGCAGAAAGAGGCTAGGCACAGGGCTGGAAAAGAGGGGGAGAGAGACGACTGTGATGAACGGAGGCGGGCAGGGAGAGAGAGAGAATGAGACGGACAGAGAGGAAACAAGTTGGAGGTAGGACAAAGAAGCTAGACACCGGGGTGTCAAACTCATGCAAATCATGACACTCAGTATGTTGCGGCAACACGAGGGAGGAAAATAAATAAAATATTTTAAAAAAAGAAGACGAGACAGCACCAGGTCTCTTATGACACGGCGATGAGCATCCAACCCTTAGTTTGTGCCAGTCTTGCAGCAATCCAAGACCTTGACAGCAGCTCCTCGCTACATCTTCCAGCTGTGTCAAATCTGCCTATGTGCTAATGAACGTGTCAGCACCCTGTGTGTAGATAGAAATCCTGTGTGTTTCTATCCACCTCAGAGCAACAAAATCCTACCTGAGGTATACCAGCATACACAATATATTTATCCTCTGCTGGTTTGTATACATTATTTTGCAATTTTTCAAAAAATAACAGCTTTTTTTTATTCGCTATATGGTATTGTTTTATTGTTTTTGTAATTAGCCTAACTTGACAGGCCCAATCTGAAAATTGTGAAAATAAGTTTTCTTTTCTGTAGCTGATAATAAACACTACATTTTATTAGATTTTTTTTTCATGTAAAATTTATTTTTTCTTTAGCTTTATATCATGCCAGGATGTTATTTAATCTCAGCAACAACTTCATTTTGTAAAATGGCCTCTATTAATTTTTTTGCAAAGTCTAGTGAGACTCTGTCTTACTATATTGAACATATTGATTAACATCAGAAACAAACAACACATGAAAAAAATTATATTAAAATGGACAGTCCATCAAGTTGACGTTCTATTGGTTTTTAACAACATTTTTCTATAGAAGCTCAACACATACACACTGCTTTGTCATCAGTCCGTTTTAAACTCATATTATTATGAGTTCCCAAGCTTCTTAAAACTCCATCAACATGATGTTTAATGAAGAAAATATTCACTAAAAGTTAGATGAGCCGGGCTTCGTTGACAATGTCAAAATGTTGCCTCAAAGCCCCTCAACTGCAGCAACTTTTTATCCTAGGTCACCACGGTCAGATCAGTCACAACCTGAGTTGCATTTGATGAGCACATCGGCGCCTTTGAACCCCAACTAATGATCAACTCTCCGAAGTTAAAACTCCTACAAAGAAGAGATAATTTTGTTGGACTCTGCCAAGGGACCACGCTCATTGGCACAGCTTGGGTGTCCCTCATTTGTTATGGAGCCATACTGCCACCTTGCCAAAAGAAGTGCCAGGCCAAGGACAAACAGTGTGTGAGCAAACATGTGTGCATGTGTTTCTGTGAGGAGTCTGACCCTCAACTCCGGACGTAAATCTTGGTGACAGGCCACAAAATATCCTCATGGATTAATAAAGTAGAACAATTGAAGATATTCACTGATAAAATTTATTATTTAAAGATATCAAATTGCATTTATCTGGTGTGTTCCTATCTTTATAAGTATGTATAAATGAATGTGTTGAACTTCTTGTACTTCCATTCTTTTGTATAAATGTATTTAGCAAGTGTGACCTTCCTAGACTGGGACAGAGTGAAATCTAACCACCAGATTTCCAAGCCACTGTCATGGTTGTTCTGAGTCTTCGTGGTGAGCCGAATCAACATTCAGTCACTTACGAAACTCTCGAGTGCAAGGCAAACATTTATTTGTGAGCATGCTACGTACAGGCTTGCCTGTCAAACTCAGGGAGTTTCATTCACCTCTGCATTAAACTCTTCTCACTGTGTTGTTTTGTGTGAAAGGAGAACCATCCCTAATCCACCTCACGGATCAGTTTCACAGAGACGGTAAAGCCATTCTCCCTCCAAGCTAAAGCAACTCAGATCAGACACCTTGATGTCTCAAAGAGCACACAGTGAGCTCTTGTTTTCTGTTTTGACTGCTGGGAATCCATGCCAGACAGCACCCCCTGATTCCAGCTCAAAGATAAAACTAATGAGCTTTTCATTCAAGTGCGCTTTATAACAATAACTGAGTCATCGGCAGACGTGGCTGTTTTCACTAGCGCCTGAGATCCTGTGATCCATTAATCTGGGATTTGGAGGAGTTGGATATCCAAATCTGAAGGTGTAATGTTGTACAGCATTTTAAATGCAGTACTTACTTTCATTTTTTATTTTTTTTCCACTCATAGTGGCTTACAACTATGATTGACTTGTTTGCAGGAAACATGATTGTTTGCATGTCTTTTAGAATCTGTAGCTTAAAAATGATACAAAAAGAAATGACTTTGTGTACATTAAGCTTGAAAACCTTGGACTACGTGTAATTTGAAGAAGGCAAGAAGTAGTTCTGTTGTTTATTTAGACTCAATGGAGATTTATTGCCTGAGTGGTTGGAAAAATTTTGTTCTGAAAAGATTGAAAAAATATTCAGGCCGTTTTAAGTTGCTCCTGCGATAGCATTTTGGGCGAAAACTGACATCTACGGAGTGACAGACATGATGCAATGTGTAACTATAAAACAACTTGTGGCCAAATTACTAAGTCATAATTCTGAAGTTGGGATCAGCTTGGCAACAAAAAACACCTAATTAACCAACTATTTCAGTTTTTTTAAAAACACAATAGTTGTGCTTCCAATTTCTTATTTTAATAAAACACAAAAAGGTCAATGCTTTTGTCAAACTTCAGAAATAAACAAGCAAAATAAAAAAAAAATTCAATATATGAACTAGTCAGAACAAACCCAATTGTGAAAAAAGCCACAAAAAAGAAAAGTAAATAGAGTCTTAATTTGTCCATATTGTAAAAACTGCTGAATCATTCTCATGAACCTAACATAATATATCATAGGATTTTGTGAGCTAGAATTAACTTAAGCAATGTCCCACATCAAAAGCGTCAGAATTTTAATTTACACCTGTGAGTACAGTGTGTCTCATAGTTTAAACTCCCCAGAACTGATCCATAATGGTATTAAATGGGATAAGTTGCTGCTGTTGGCAACAAGGCGGGGTAATTTCAGGGCTTAGCAGATTTACGTTGGTCTTTCTACCTCGCACCAGTTGACACTCCCAGTGTAGTTATTTGTCCCAAATATTCCCGAAATCTCTTCCTCTTGCATAATAATAGCAAACGACAACATTTGCAACTCAGTAAAACATCAAAGACAAGAACTTAATCCTTTAACTATATCCCTGAACGTCCTCACAAAGACATTGTTTACATAGACACCTCTAAATCAGACACCTTATCTTAACTTCCACCAGATGCTTTGACATCGTGTTGTCAGCAGAATTCCTGAGAACACAAAGATTGAGTTTATATATGTGTGTGTCTGTGTGTGTTTATCAGATACCTTTCTCCTCTTTTTGCTTCTTCCCCGTAACCATTCCATAACTTTACCTCTCGCCTTGCTTTTAAACACCTCATTCTGGTATAATGCATATCATGTGATAGAGATTTTTTTTTATCAGTTTATATATCTGTTAAGCATTTTGTCAGTACTTCTTCTGGCAATGTCGATGCCATCATTGCATGTGTTTGGTTCAAACCTGCGGCCACTCTAGCCTCATTGTTTATATACTTCCTCAATGACATCATGATCTAAGGTAAACAGCTACAAGAGCAAAAAAAAGTGCCTCTTAAATGCTACAAATCTGAGAGAAAGATCTATCAATAAAAACTGATGACACTATTTAGAAAAGAAATGTGTTCTCCTCTTATCCTAGGGCTTTATAACTTGTGAGAACTAAAAGCCATCCCGCTGGCCACAGGGTCACTAGTAAACGTAAATAACAGATTATGGAGCTCCTCTCAAATGTTGGCAGAGGGTTAGAGGAGCTAGATATACCAAAAATAAGATATATATTACACACCTGGGAAAACAAACACATGAACTGTCTCTTAACAGGAGGATCAGCCACACATTCCTTTACAAATGCAGTGACAGAAACTATCATTTTCAACTAATGTGTTTGCTAAGAAGTCTGAGTACCCCAAAAAACCTTTTGCCAGACAATTTTGGTAAAGGTTGTCTTCATAGTACTTTTTTAAAAATCTCTCATTTATTGACTGCAGAACTTAACTTTTACAGTAAATGCTACATAAGCAAGTCGCCACTAACAATGTCTTAATATGACTGAACTCTCTGTCATGCTAAGAAAATAAAAGTTTTAAATAATTTAAGCTGCATGACATGGTGTGTTATCCTGCAGGAAGTAGTCATCAGAACATGGATAACCTGTGGTCACGAAGGGATGAAGTGTCAGCAGTGATACTTAGGCTGCTACAAATTTTGACTTTATACAATTTTTGACTTATACCAAATTTGATGCCAAGAATACCCCAGGTGAAATGCAAACAATGTAGATCTGGCAACATTTTTAATGTGCAACTTTTTGGAGTTTTTGGAAATTTAACTAGCTGTTCTTTACTGGCAGCTTTGGCACCTGGTTGGTTTCTTGCTGCTGTCGTCCAAATGCCTCAGAGTTTGATGGTACATTCAGAGATGAGTCAATGCATTCAATCACTCTGCCCATTACAAGTGCAGCTTAGTGGAATTGATCTTTTGTGACCATTTTTTTTTTTATAAAAACAGGAACAAGCTAGAGGACAAAGAGCACAGTCCACAATCTGATGTATAACAATGGTACTTGATAAAATGTAATGTTTTAGTTGTTCTACGACTTTGCAGTTTTGTGTTTATATGATGTAAAGCACTTTGAAATGCCTTGTTGCTGAAAAGTGCAATACAAATAAAATAGAACCGATTGATTGACTGACAGTGAATACATGAGGAAAGCTCTGGATAGGTTAATCTAGGGCACAAGGAAACAACAGGTATGTAACTTGGATTGGCTAAGAGTGGTTTGGCAGATAAAGTGAGACTCTTCTCTTATTGTATTTAAATAGACTGTGATACTTCACTTGCCCCTTCATTTTCCAGTTTTTCATTATTTTACTGTTTATTTGCTGCAAGTTGAATACTTCTTTATTCCTGCAGAAGTGCATGTTCTCCAGGCCCTAAAGTAGACAGTGGAAATGATTAATTTTATGGCTTCACGTTAATCAAATGTCATGACAATGTCACTTTAGAAGCGTGTGAGTAATTATCAAAGCAAATCTTTGTTCTTCATAGTCACTTTGTGTGGGATGCAGGTACCACTGGTGAGTCTTCCCGTTTGGCTTTCATAACCTCAACATTTCAAAGTAAGAATTCACCCTATGCCCCAAATCAGAGGCTCAGTTAGTATTGACTTAAATCTTATGTAACTCTGGGCTTTTGACAGGCAGACACCTCTGCTGACTACAGATAGGTAATTTGTTTTGATCTGTGATTATACCCCTCATGTTCAGAGAGAGATGTAAACTCTCTTGTGAAGCTGTTAGGCAAATCCTCACAATGTGGTGGAGGAGTGCCGTTGGGGGTCTCAAGTTTTCAGGCTCCTTGTTTCGTCTCCTCTCTTTCTCTTCACCTTTCTTTTTTTTCATCTTGTATGAGAGACAAAGCCTTCTGCCAAAAAACCGTAGCCCCCCAGGAGCTCATCACACAGAAAAGCAGGGATTCCTTGGAGAGCAAGCAGAACAAGCAAGGGGTAGAGAGAAGGAGGGTGGAATGAGGTAGAGGGAAGATGAGGGCTTTCATATAGGTGTGTGTATTTGGTTTATATAGTTAATGTTTGTTAAAAGTCTATTAGACCCACTGGGCATTTTGCGCATCCCAAAAGCACCCATCCTTTGACACCCTCTGTGCTATTTACCTTATCACTGCCTTTTGTGGCTTGTGCCAGACATACCTGAAAAATTATCCACTAATTATCTACTAAGTATGTTTGTTCATGTTGGTCGAACAGCTCACTTAATTGAAGGGCACTCTACCTTCCCTCTGTTCCTCTCCTTCATGCCCTCCAAGTATGAGGGGTGGGGGCGGTGAGCTTAGGTAAGTGGCTTATCTCCAAGAGCTCGTTATATTAATACCAGTAATTATGTGTTTTGCTTACTTCTGATGTGCCTCTGAGGATGATGGCAAATATGTCAGAAGGCCCTCTGTGTTGTCTTTGGGCTCTGGAAATTCCTGTGTGCACCCATGGGGGGTTTCACAAAGTGTGTACGTCGGTGTGTATTTGGTAGGATATGACTCTATGGCACCTGACTCACCAGAACGCCAGTACAAAGGTAATGGCAGGGGCTTATGATCAAATCTTGACTTCATTATTATACCTGTGCTAACCTCAGGCATTCACACACACATACACACTCCACCTTAATTTGGAACCCAAAAGCGTGGGCATGGCAGGGGTTTGTTTCAACTCTATATAAAAGGCTTCGCAAGGGAGTCACTGGTGCCAAGATGAACACAGGTCTCTCAGTTCTCCCTGAGGAAAGTGTTGGCATCAAGTGGCGCTCTAATGGAAAGGAACCATTGCTAATGAGGGGAATAAATAACAAGCTCATAAAACTGAAACAGACAGGAATAGAAAATGACACAAAGAACAAATGGATGAAGTAAAATTTGAATGATAGTCATATGATGTGGACAAAGAGACAGATTCGTGCAGCTGGTGATGCTTAGCTATCATTGCTGCTAAAAGGGTTTGCGATGTACAGACCAGAGCATAATAGGAAATAGTTTGAAAAAAAATCTTCTCTTGCTTTATGTGTTTTTGTTTATCCGTTCTTGTATAAAGTTATAAACATGCTAAATCAACAGAAACTTTTTATATGTTGGATATTTGGAGGAATGTTATCAGCGCAGTGTACAATGTACAACAGTTCATGACATGTCTAACTCAGAATAAATTATCACAACAGTTACCCATTTCCATTAATTTACTTTTGGCAGCAAGAAGGTTCTGGGTTCGATTCCCGGCCCCGGGCTTTCTGCCTGGAGTTTGCATGTTCTCCCTGTGCATGCGTGGGTTCTCTCCGGGTACTCCGGCTTCCCCCCACAGTCAAAAACATGACTGTCAGGTTAATTGGCCTCTCCGTATTCTCCCTAGGTCTGAGTGTGTGCATGGTTGTTTGTCTTGTGTGTCTCTGTGTTGCCCGGCGACAGGCTGGCGACCTGTCCAGGGTGACCTCGCCTCTCGCCCAGAACGTTAGCTGGGGATAAGCACCAGAACCTCCCAACCCCACAAAGGGACAAGGGAATATAGAAAATGGATGGCTGGATGGACCTTATCTTTGTAGGTTTGTAGTTATACCAAGATCACCTATAAATTGTGAACACTATTTAATTAAAAAAATTATGTTGTTGTTATGTGACCTGCATCCCCAATTCAATACCATTAGATTTGTTGTTGTAGTGCAATTAAATGTGACAAATGTTAAAGGGGTGTGACTACATTTGCAAAGAACTGTAGCACCGATACTATAATTTTTCCAACATTTGGTATAAGGCTTTTAGTCACAGTTTCAACATTCAAAACTTTCTGCTTTCAGTACAAATAATATCTGTGTCTTCTCACTGTTCATCTCTATACACCTGGCTGTATCCCCGTGCGCCTTTGTGAGACTGGCTTCTCTGTGAGCCCTTTGCTAAGACTGTAAAGATAGAGACTGAACCTGGTTGAAACACACTACAGTTTAGACATTCACATTCCACTGGTGCTTTGACAACACATCTCACAAGAGAGATCTAAAGTGGTTTTAAAGTTTCTCTCTTTGCCATTTAATATCAAAGCCTGAGTCCTGTGATGGTAGAACGTGCACAACTCCAGGGGAGGGATTAGAGCAACATTAAAATTAATCCCCAGAGTCAAACGGTGCCTCTTAAGCAAAAGAAAGAAACAAAGACACTGCAGCGCAGGATATCTTTATTAAAGTGCTGATAGTGCTGGTGAGTACTGAGAAAAGAACAGTTTCTTGTATGAAATGGCCAAGAATAATAAATTGACATTTGTGACAATGAAAGTTATAATTATTATTTTATGCATGATTGCTGAGCTGCCTCAGAGCCGAACACGCGATAAGGTAAATATGTCTGTTTATTTCAAAGTTGTTCACCCGTTAAAAACATCCCCCAACATGAAGACCATCACACTACCACCAAGGCCTGGATGTCAGGCCTTGATTGGTAGAAGCATGAAATCTGTCTTGAAGAAAATCCTGAAGGACCATCTCTGGTCAACAGTTTCCGATCTTAAGCTCAAGCACACCCAGGTTGTGCAGCAGGATAATGATCAATAGCACACCAGATATATTCAGTTCTGACTACCTCAAGGAATAATAAAATGAAGGTTTGATACTTGGCAAAGTCTGGACCTGAAACTAATTGAAAAGCCGAGGCATGACCTTAAACAGGTAGTTCATTCTGGGAAACACTCCAGTGTGGTTGATTTAAAGTAATTGTGCAAATAAAAGTGGGCCAAAATTCCTCTACAACAATGTAATATACTCTCGAATACGCTTGAAGACAGTGGCAGCTGCCAAGGATGCCAAAACCTGTTATTATGGGGCAATTTCTTAGGAACAAGTTGGTTTCAACAGCTTTTCAATAGCTTTTTTCCCTTGAGAAAATCCACATTTGAAAACCACATGTGATACTCAGGTTTACTTTGTCTAATATTAAAGGTAGCTTTGATAAACAGAAACATTGAAATGTGACAAAAAAAAAGATCTCCCAGAAATGTAAGGGACCAATGTCCCATCATTGTATGTTTTTTATGCACCGGAAATTAGTGAATGTACTGGAATCTTGAATATCTTGAAAATCTCTGCCAATATTGAGAAAAACCCCCACAAAGGCCCACATAAAGAATGAAATATACTACAAATACATCAACCATGTGGGGCCACAGAAAAGCCTTGTACAGTAAGAAGACGACTGTGAATAATTTAACAATGGGCTACATCAAGTACTAGCATGCTTTGATCAAGAAAAGTACTTTTACACAAGTTTCAAACATAAGATAGAGCACCTCACTTCCACTGATTAACATATAATTCAGGATTATATCACTGTATGCTGACGATGGAGCGCTTCCTCAATACTCTGCCCCTTCTTCTCAGTTAACCTCTCCCTGATACCTCTCTGACTTTTAACACTGCCCCATTAAACAACGGCTAATGATGTAATGGTCTCTTCAAATATGTAAAGTATAAGTCTTAATAAAACCCTTGAGTGTGATTATGTTTTAAGTCTAAAACCCTACTTCTGGATGTGCGGCTCTACAAGGTGATCCACTTCTTAATCAGCCTCTCATCCGCTGGAACAAGACGAGGAAGGTTCATATGTAAATTGCGCACATCTCTGTGGTGGAAGTTTCCTGATAAAAGAATTTTCTTTGCTTGCAGTTTTTGCAAATATTATCTGAGGATATCAAACACTCTCTGAAATAAAGGTGAGCGAGGTAAATGTCACAGGTGTCAAAAGGCAATTAGTCTCCATGCATTATCACAGTGTTAATCAGAGTGATGAAAATGACGATATGAAGCTCATTATCATGAGTTCAGTAGGAGGTAATGCTTTTAAGATAGATGAAACACAAGCAGAGTAAAGAGAAAACTTGAAACCTCCTTGCTGCAGAGCAACTCTGTTGAACATCTGATGCGTCCATATGAGATAAAATTCCTGATATTTTCCTAGATGGCTACTTTAAAACGGTAGAGATTTAATTGCAAGATTTTCTCTTTACTTTTTTTTTTTTCCATGGTGTTCTCCAGTCAGCTAGATCAAAATATGAAAATAAACAAGCAAGCATCCAAAAAAATAATCATCTAACTTTTTGGCACTCATTTGGCTGCAACAAGAGAAGACAGATCTCATTATCTCAGTTTGAGAAAAAAAAAAGATGAAATGTTATCTAGAAACAACAGACAAACTGAGATGCTCTACTCTTTAAGTTTGAGTGCTTTCATGACAAAACACAAACAGGAGGGAGAGACAAATAGGTGGAGAGAGACAGGAGAGAGACAGTGAGAAAAAAAAACAAAAAAAACTGGCCAAAAATAAGACTAAGTGAGGGGGGGAGAGCATAGCTAATGGCTTTGGTATCAGATTTATTCTGAAGAAGCGGCAGCAGAAGGAAGCGCGGATGATTTCTTTGCCCCGTCTTCCCCTTTCCCTGATTATGAAAGGAGACATGGCGCGAGGTCGAGGGTCAAGCCAAAAGGAGACAGCATTGTGTTGAAACTGTCACGCACCGCCACCTATTTTGACATGCATAGGCCCGTTTGTTGTCTGTCGAACATGCAAATTGGCGAGCCTGGGCTGTCATATAAAGGCAGGCAGATATGTGCCGGTCGAGAAAATGAGAGACCACCTGTAACCAAGAGAATGGGGAGTGATGGACAAGCATTCAGTCAGCCCACTCGTCATTTCCCCAGCCCCGCCATTCACACATCAGCAGAGGATCCCCCCAGCGTCCTCCTCCTCCTCATTCTCGATCCTATCCCCCGCGCACACATATACATGTTAAAAATCTATTCTTAATATTCACAAGCAGGAAGTGAGGGGAAATAAATATATACCGTGGAAGGGGATTGGAGGGGGGTCGGCGTGGTGATTTCAACCTGCTGGAGGCCTAATAGGATCCTGCATGGAGACAGCTGAGGGTCAGACCCTGATAATTAGTTGTCCACAGAGGAAACATCACTCTTTCACGGTGAGTGGACAGGAGGGCGAACCTGTGAGGTGGCCTTAATGTTGTGAATCCCAAAGAAAGTCCACAATGTGTCAGGTAATCAACAAGATTGTTTTGTCCAAGCCGGGCTAAAAGTTACGATATATAGATTCTATTTGTAGGCTGACAGGAATCGGACACTGAGACCGGACACAGCCTCCGTTCAGCTTAATTATACAGAGAGATGACAGGGTGTCATGTGAACTTGATGGCCTTATGTAAACTATCCAGAGAGGCTGACCAGATAATTAGCTGTCCAGGTGAAACATCACCCCGACTGAGAGGCTAGACAGGAACCGATACAGAAAATTGGGCAAACATTTTAGTGTAAAGGTGAAGAACCATGAGCTAAAATTTTGGTTCGGATTGGTGCATTTGTAAAGTAGAGCAACTCAATTTGTGTCCCTTAATGCTCTCTAACATTTGACCTTTATGAAGTCCTCTTTTTTAAATATAATTTGTGTAGACTAAATCACTTCATAACACTAATGCAAATCATGTGGTGAAGTAAAATGCTGTTTTCAATGTAAAGAAAACCAAAAGTAAGGAAAGTACATCTCAAATATGGCCCCTAGACTGAAAATGTTTCCTCAATTTAAGGTAAGGCATTTTTTATTTTGCATTTGAACTATATCTAAGTAAAGTAATGTTTTGCAGTTTGCATGTTTTAATTTTGCAGTTTCTTGAAGTTAAGTCTATTAGTTTCCATGCCCTGATTCTGATTGTTTTTTAAGTCTGAAAATATTTCCAACCAAATTCACACTTTTGCAAACAGACCAAGGTTACTCAATTTTTAGTTTTCTCTCCAGATGGCTAAAATAATATTTTACCACTACATACGTGAATGGATCAATATTAAATTAATTAAAAAAATTATGATTTATGTAAAACAGAAAATATATTAAAAAAAACAGAAACTAACAAAAAAGTACTGTGAAATATAGTTGCTTTATTAAAGGAGTTCAATTTCAGTAGTATATATTAAAATGTTTCCAACACAAGTAAAAATAATAATAATAATAAATTATGAAGCTGATTTTTCCTTTATTGTTAATTGAGGAACTTGCTTAAGCAAAAGAAAAGCTAAATGTTGCATTCTACAGTAGTAGGCTCCATAGCTTGATAGATACATGTAGATAATTACACACTGATATCAAAACAGAAAAATGTAGTCCCTAACAAAAACAGCTGTTTTTTTAAGATTTCTGATGTTGGTTTTCAATAATCACCAGCAGGACAAATGTGCAAGCATCATATTTCATTACAGAATTCACAACATATTCACAATATAGATTCAAAGGCAGCATGTGCTTGCTCTTATGCGCATGCAAATTTAAATCCAATTTTGTGTTTCCTTTTAACATGCCGTAAAAACAAAGGTTAGAATTAAAAGAACGCAATTTAAAATTTCATGTTTGAATTTCGATGCAACTAATAAATCATTTCTCTCAGAATTCTACTAATCACTCCTGCCTGTGGTTGTCAGATCACTTTACTTAAACCAAATGGTCCATTAATATTTAGGGATTAGGGTCTTTTTTTGTTATGTTATAGGGCAGAAACTGTCCTCATTATGTGATTTAGTCCAGTCAAATGTATTCAAATGCCACCTTTATTACCCTGGAGGTGCTTTGCATAAATTGAATAAATCCAACAGATACTCTGCAAGAATCAAACATATCAAAGGTTTCCTGTCTTTGAAGTGGGGCTAGCCTCTAATTCCAAAAACAGATTTTCATGATAAATAAATACATTATTTATGAAATATGAGCTAGTTGCAGCATGAGAAGACCAAGCAAACGACTAAGAACAGGCAAGACTGAAAACAACGATAAAAATGCATAAAACATTTTATGCTGCGGAAATGTCAGGAGACATGAAATGACACACAGAGTGGCGCATGCCGACCAACTGCCTGACTGATAAACAAACTGATTAGCATATGCACATCGGAGCATATGTTGTGCTCATTTGCTTACACAAAGTCTCAATCAGAATAATACACCGCATTCGACGCTCCGTCATAAAAGTCTGGAAATATGTTGATGGGAGTGATGAAGATGGAAACGTTTCAATTATTTCATTTCTGACAATTACATTGACGACGTGACAACCTCAACAAGCAGCATACAGCGCAGTGCCTAATTGCCCTCAGGAAATTTATGGAAATGGGGGGGAGAATAAAAATAAGCTAACATGTTGACCAACTACAACACAAGTTCCCACATTTCACTGTGTTAACAAGCTGTCATAATAATGCCACAAAAATCAACATTAAACATGCAAAATAAAAATGTTGAACAGCCATTTTTCTTTTTTTTTTTTATAAATGAAAAATGCTGTTTTGTTTGGGACTTTCTGCAAATACATTCAGTTTGTGCATTGCTTCTTAAAATTCCTTCAAATTAGAGAAGCAGAGAATATGATATTTATTTTTGAAGCTGAACGCAGCAACACGCCTTGGCTCGAGGTCTGACAAGGGATGGAGAAATCATTCAGGGGTTATTGCTAACTGAACAGAGGAAAGAGTAAGTATATCCCATAAGGACCATGGGAACATACATAGCCTGCCTCTGAAATTCTGTGTCTCAGTACTCATCGGCATGACAAGTGGTTTTATATATGTATATATAAAAAGAAGCACTGCAGATTATTTTCCAAAAAAACAAGATGATTTCTCTTCTAAATATTTATGAGTGCTGCAATCAAGATTTGCTGGAATTTTTTCCCCCTTTAGCAAATAAATCATGATGTTTTAGCTTTGTGTGGAAGTAATTTTGCATCGTGTTTTGTTTATTGTTTTGTTTCAGAGTGCGTGAGTGTGTGTGTGTGCCTTGAATAAAATCTAAAAGCTGAGTATATGATTGTTCGCACAATATTTAGGCCCCAGGTGGTCCAGAGGCTGTCCATATTTTGCTGTACAAGACATATTACTGTCTTGCTACCCATACAAGCCCATGCAGCAGTCTTGTCATCATTTAAAATGCCCATATTCATTTTTTTCACCCCCGAAGGACAACAGAAAATGTGCATTAGAATTATTAGATTGAATGGAGCGTGGGGTGGGGGGGGTTAATCAATTAAACCTTTGAGTGTATAACCACAAAGGGGAGCCCATTGGGGGTAAATAATGAAGGTTGTGCACCTATGCAAACATTCATTTAACCTGTGAACCACAAGGTTATTTCTGATAGAAATTACATTAACACACATTTACACACACATATACGTACAGCAGCCCGAAGGAAGGATGATTTATGTGGAAAGATCCATCTTCATCATCTTGCCTCTCACCTTGGTCTCCATCAGTGTTAATTAAAGGAAGGTCAGTGTCACCCTCCTTGCTACCCCCACCCAAACCTGCCCTATTTTACATAATAAATCACTCCATACACACAAAGGGGCTGTTGACACAAACAGAATGCTCATAGCTAACTGGCTAACTGCAGTCCTTTGGGCTGACGAGTCAATTCAAAGCCTGCGATAAATAATACTGAATGTCACAGCGTTGTGTCTTTGTCTGGCAACAAAAGGCAGAACACAAAGGCTGGTTGTTCTGGGACATCATTAATCCTTCATAATATATATATATATGAACTTATGTTTATGAATATGTATATATTTGTGATATTTGTGTGTGTGTTTTTTGTGTATACAAGAACATAGTTCGGTGTGTACTTTGGTTTTAAACAGAAAAAGCAAATATCACTTGGCCACTATGGAACAGATTTGATGATTGGATTTGCTTTTATTTAATTAATAATTAATAAAGAGTAAGCAGGTATAGCGGGTGGATGGATGGATGGACGGACGGACGGATGGACGGACGGACGGAACAAATTCACTTAAAATTTTCAGGGTTCTTGTCTAGGAATTTATAAAAATACATAAAAAGTATGCATCAGATTGTCATTGGTTTGGTATTTACACTATACACTATATACTATTACACTATTTACACTATAAATACTATAGTGTAAATACCAATATATAAGATGTACTTCAATGCACCATCAAAGCTCAGCCAATGGGAAATCCCTTCTAGTGAGAGAGACTCATGACAACAGGGAGTTGCAACCTGTCATATGCTTTGCAACATTTTGAACTGATGCATTTACCAATGTTGACCACCCACAAAACACTTGTCACTAATAAGAAAATGCTAAAAGCTGTTCATATATTCTTGACATTGTTTTACTAAATGCCTTTATTTATGAGATATTTTGTGTAACTTCTTTCTGACTCTGAGATACACACTGGATAAAAAGTCAGATCTACTGGTGCCTATCTCCAGCTATCGTTTCGGGTGAGAGGCGGGGTCACCCTGGACAGGTCGCCAGTCTGTCGCAGGGCAACATGGAGACACACAAGACAAACAACCATGCACACACACACTCACACCTAGGGACAATTTAGAGAAGCTGATTAACCTGACAGTCATGTTTTTGGACTGTGGGAGGAAGCCGGAGTACCCGGAGAGAACCCACGCATGCACAGGGAGAACATGCAAACTCCATGCAGAAAGACCAGGGCCAGGAATCGAACCCAGAACCTTCTTGCTGCAAGGCAACAGCTCTACCAGCTGCGCCACTGGGCAGCCCAGTTATACAATATATTCAATATATTTTAAGTAGATTGTAACTCCTGATGTCACTTGGACTCTGCTGTACCCAGAAAACCTCTTTGCAGTCTAGTTCAAATTTATCAGCTCTGCAGCTGGCCAGTATGTCTACCTTGGCACTGAAATGATTCTTTCCGATTCCCATTATGAAATTATAAGCCTTGCAAATGTAAATAAAACTGAAGATATGGCCACAAGCTCCATCTGGAAAAATGTGCCATGCGAATTGGCTTTTTTTTTTTAAATTTAATTTATAAATAAATATGTATATACTCCACCTGCTTTATTTTATTTATTATTATTTTTGATGTATCCCATAGAGATGGCATGTAAAAACGGTGAGGGAAAAGTCTGCAGAGAACCTAGTTGTGGCATTATGTCAACTTGTGCATCTAAAATAAACTGAGAGGGAAAACAGTGAAACCACAGGCTAGTTATTATGTGGGGGACTTTTCAGTAAATGCTTACATTCTTGATCCACCCAGAGCAGAATGGAAATGTGTGGCTGATTTCAAAAAGGAAATATTCCCCGGTGTGAGAACACCACCCACCTTAAAACAGTACATCGGTCTTTGTCAGAGCGTCAGCCCTGCCTCACATTGTCTACATCATTTCTTTCTCGGAATCAATTTCCCTGCCCAAAAGAAACACGGAACATATGCTTTGTACTGTGTACAGTTTCCCGGGTTTTCTAGGTTACTTGCATAATGAGGGCCATGGCAGCGCAGAGTTCCCCTCTTATCACAAACTAGCATGCATGGCCCCGCTGCTCTCTCCTCAGTCATCAAGCAATTGATGTAATTGAACCAGCCCTTTGCTGTCAAGCAAGCAGTGCGGCTCAATAGCATATGCTCTGAACACTCTGGACAATGAGAGCCACGCAGTTGGGCAGGAAGGCAGACCGGCTCGCTGCTGTTCTGTCAATAAATTTCAATCCCACTAATTGTGCAGAATTTATTAAGTGAGCCTTTGAGACAATGTGGTCCCAAGCAAAACAACACAACATCATGAGAGTGAAAAAAAAAGCAAAGAATGCTTTGTGATCACTCATGCGTATGTGGTGAACTGTTGTTTTGCATGCAGTGGGTGGTGTTTTTGTGGATTTAGCAAGTGATTAGGGGTCACTGGGACTATATTGTCCTTTTTCTTTTAAATAGAGCTGATAGTTGAGGGTTCTCCAGTGAAGGAAATACAATGACCAACACGGCATCTGTTAACTGAGCTACACTACAAAACATTTACTTAAATACACATGGAAATGAATAGAAATATATCATGTCTTATTAACTTTGACTGTCCTATTACAAGTATGTAAATACGTGCAGATCAATGGACTTCAGCTGAGGGTAGTTTTATTTCAGTTGTGGTTTTGCTGGAAAATAGAGTCAAGCTGATTAAGTGTATGTTTAAGCTTTTACAATTGGAAATATCTGGTGCTAATTTTATGTTTAAAGTTCTGTATCTGTCCTGTTGAGTTTCACTGTGCTGCTTTTTTTGCATGAGAGTTAAAAATTTTTGCAGGATAAAATTAAATCAGTTTGTGATGTATAAGTGGCCAACTCAGAAATGGCTTGATTTTGTGGGTTTATGATTTAAATGGTTCCTGAAATAAGCTGTATAGCACTCACCTTCATACTCAGGGTTCCTAACAGGAGCCTTACCTCACGAGACAGAGACTCTCTGATGAGAAATATTTGGGTCTCTAAACATTATGAGATTTAAATAAATGGTATTTCTCGGAATGTGACTACAGTTTTATAAGAGTACACATACTTCTTACCTTAACTTGGTCTTTTTTTCAGATCTATTAATATATTTTTGCTTTGCATGTCACCGACGACAAGGTTGGTGAAGTTAAGTGTTTGTTCGTCTAGATCAAGAAACTTTAACATGGTTTTTATTCATACGCTGGCTGCATAAAAACGACAGCCTCTTTTGGTTTCCACATCTTGAAGTCCCAATAACAAACAATAACTTTTCCCTTTCATCTGATTAGGTTTGGCCTTGGTTTCTTGGAGTCCTTGTCGTCCTCCAACAAAGCCCCTCAACGTCCCATGTATCTGCTTAAGTGACCAACCAGGGTTCAAGGGTCGCCAGGAGCTGCCACTTCCCCTGTCACAAGAAACAAGCAGCAGGAAGGCAAAAAGGAGAATGAAGAAAGAAAGGAAATGAGAGAGGGAGGGAGAGGTGGGAAAGAAAGAGGAAGGTCTTATTAGGAGGCAAACCAATGACAAGAAGGTGTCTGGAATTAGTCCTCTCTCTCTCTCTCCATGTCTTTCTCTCTGGGTGTCCTCCCTGCACATTTTCAAGCAAATATAATATACACACACACTTAGTGCAGCACTTTAAGCTGGATAATAGCAGTGACAAAAGGAAAAAAAAATGGCGTAAAAAGCATTCATCATGTTGGTTTAAAATTTGAGGATGTTCGGAAAATTACAGTTATTACATTTACGCCACCCATATATGAGCCTCCCTGCATTTTCAGAAAATGCAGACATATGAACAAGCGTGTTCCATGAAAATCCACTTGCACTTCTTCACACAGATAAAGGAGGGCTCCAGTGAGATCAGGGTTATGGTTGAGTAGGCATGATGCAGAGCTTTGCACCAAGACTCAGGAGGGATCACTAGATCACATTATCAATCATGAAGTGCAGCAAAATCAAGCATGCAGCTTACACCAGGTGCTTTGTTTATGTGTTCCAATTTTATGTGGTGCAATGGATGTGCAGCAAATCCCCCAATACCTCGCGTATACTTCAAGTGGTTTCTGAGTTTACTCATCACATGGCATACTTTGTTTATATTGAACTGCAAATGTTCTCTTTGGGAAAAAAACAACCTTAAATTGCAATATAAGAATGTACATTTCTCCAAAACTTTAATATGTTACAATAAATGAAGCTAAGAGTTCAGTAAAACTCTGCACTCCGTAAACTGAGACACGGCGCATCGTCTCAGTAAGGAGAAGGGCTGTTAATATGTAAAAATCTAAACTTGCTGCGCTGAACACAACTGAAAAGCCACCCATTCTCTCACATACCAAAAACACCACTTAAGAGTGGCGACACTCTGATCTCTTTATTCATAAAGCGTGGTTCAATGAAATGAAAATAACCATTATTAAGTAGCTTGCGTAGGCTGCCTCTGAAAAAAAAAAGAAAAAATAGTCTCTTTAAGCAACTATAAGCTGACACTTACACATGCAGCTGCAGTGATAAAAGCTCTTTAAAATGCCGTGCAACCAGTTATTTGGAAGGACCGGCCTGTCATTATGTTTGATGCTGCCTCTACTCTTTCACCTATCAAGCGTTTTTCGGTCTTTGTTTTACATAGATTAAACCAGAAGTCAGGCAGTGTTGAGGCCATAGGAGCACAGCTGCAATAGCAAGTAGTTTAGATATGTTGGCATAAGCAACTTAAATGTTAGTCTGTCCCTTTTTTTTTTATTAGAGCAACTAATAGAAACACATGCACTAAAACTCTACATCTATCACAGCTATTTAAGCGTATTTTTCTTTTTTTTTACATTTACTTAAAATAGTAGAAGCACAATGCTTTAAGACTTTAGGTACATTTGGCATCTTGCATAGATTTTTGTGGAAATAAGAACTTGTAAAACATGAAATTTAAATCCATGTTCTCACATAGACTAATGTTTGTTCATTGTCAATTGTCATTAAATTAGCACAGATTTTTATTGTTTTCACTGCCATACAAATTTCTAAACATATTTTTTATTTTTCCTCAATCAAATATAAAATCCCACATAAAAAAACACTGAAGGACTTTCAGATAAAAATGAAAAAATGCAAATGCTAAATTTACCTTTTGTTGTGCCATATTGAAACAACAGGTAATATAGTTTTTGCATTTATCTAGCCACGTAGTGTTGTCTGATATCAAAACAGAGTAATTCATTGATAATTTAATAAAGAAAATGCTCAGGCATTTTTAGGGCATTTAGTACGTTGAAGTTACTTATCTATAAATTAATTTTAACTTATTATCCCCGATATTTCCCCATTTATTAGAGCACAGACTCCAGAAAAAGGTTAAGTCAACTTGTCGTCTTTGTTAAACTAAGCAGAACGCGCATGAGGCCGCTGTGTTTGCCCAAATCTCTGAGACTGCACTGCCCTCAAATGGCACAACCAGGTCAATGCACACTGCGCTTCATCCAGTCCCTGTCTGTCTCTCCGTATAACTGCTCCAGGACAAAGAAGGATTAATTAAGAAGCAACCATGAGCAGCCAAGAAGCCTAATGCCCACAGAAGAAATACACACACACACGCACATATATACTGCACTGACTCACAACTATTCTTCCCTATTCTCTACCGCCTCTGATAAGTGTGAAATTCACTCCCTATACACAAAGGCCGGAGAGAAAAATAATTTCAGTAATAGAGCTAATGGGTTTAAGTGAGACTGAAGAGCAGCCAAGAGCAGCTAAAGAGGCGTAGAGGGAGGGTAGGAGAAAGACGTGGATATGTGCAGAGGCTTGAACAAAAAGAAGCTGGCGAGAAGAAGAAAGAAGAGGAAATGCACAGCATCTTTTTTGCATTGTTTTATGCTTAGATTGTTGAGGAACAAAAGGCAGCGCTCATTTTCCCCTGACTGTCATGATACAGTAGCTGATAAGAGTCTGTCTGCATGCAGCAATGGGAGGATTTGGAACAGTGGTTAATTTAATTGATAATGCCAAACAATGGCACAATGCTCGCAGGCAGTTTATGTTCTTTTGTTGTGTGTAATCAACACAGGGGAAGTTAAGCAAAGAAAAGTGAGCCCTCAAGGCAATATTCTACAATTCAGCATGTATTGTGTTACAGGTCCACCCATACAGATCTGAATGGAAAACAAGAGCACTTTAAAACCCAAACAAGGTTCTTATTGTAGAAGCATTTGAGTAAAAACTCAGACCAGTTAAGATATTTTTAAAAAATGTTTGTAGAAGTAGTAATTATGCTCACAATAACACAATGACAATATGCATTTTGTTAATAAAATGAATATTTCTACAACAGTTTTCCCCCCAATTACTTTATATATATATACGTATATATATAGAGAGAGAGGTTGATAAAAACAATAGGAAAGTAACTGTAACTAATACAGAATATTGATTTACGCAAATTAAATTAATCAAAATTTATATAGTAAGGTCACAGTCTGAAACAATATAAATAAATATTAAATATTTCAGATAAACATAACTAGTGAGGCCATTGTGCTGAATCACTTTGTAATTAATAGCTAAACATGAGGCCTTTAGAAATGTATGGATTTTTGTGGCTGATTTCCAAAACTTTAACTTCACAAGAGCAGATTTAACCAATTCACATTTCTCTGTAAGAACTATAATAGAAGAACATATTTTAATCAAAAGCACCTAAAATATGTTTATAGTCTCTGTGGGGTTAGCAGACCTTTGTTATTTATGTTGGGAACAAAGTTGTGAGAGGAGTCGCTGTCAGAATTGCTGGAAAAGCAAAATCAGTTTCTTTTTGTTTTCTGGAGAATTTGTTGGTCTTTATTTTGGATCTAAATTTCCAAAAGCTCGCCAATGTGTCCACATACAGTATGCCCCATAAGTGAAAGAACAACAGGGTAAAACAGAGAATTTTTTTTTTTTTTCCCTTTTTTAAAAACCTGTCTCTCTTCTTGCTATTACTGCTGCTAAACGTTGTCAACTTTGATTGTTTTCATCCAGCAGCAACTGCGTTGTTAAAAGTTGTTAAAAGTTAGTTTAAAGTGAAATGTTTTCACTGATTGGTATAAACTTTTTTTTCACTAGCTGGGGCTTCAAGCTGAAAATCAGCCAATCCTGGTCACCATTCACTTTCCTGGTGCACCTCTACTTTGACAATGACTGAGATACATATACACATATAATAATCATAAAGCTACAAATGTATAACTCCAAATTAATTGTGACATTTTGGTTCCTGCTGATGTATATTGCATCACTGGACTAAGTGCCCTCTGCAATTTAAAAGTTCCACATCTAAGCTTCCACGGTGTTACTTGATAGATTTGTTTTTCTTTGCAGTGAACAATTGTGCAGCTGCATTTCCTCTAAGGGATTTCTTTTGTTTGACTTTTCCTTGATTGAGTTATATCAGCTGAACAACAAAAGAAAGCAACAAAGCAAGAAAATCCACTTGCGATGATGGATGTGATAAGTAAGCAAACTACTGTGAAAAATTGATAGATCATCTCAGTTAATAGCTTAAACTGGTCTTAATGTAATTGCATTCGGTGGGCTGCTTTCATTAAATAAAGAGCCTGTGCAGAAAGGAGTTCGCCAGCAGCTGCTGACTGCAACATCAAGAATTAACTGTCACCTCCTCAGCAGAGGCTAAGAGAGGGCCAAATGAATCCCCTTTCCTCCCTTCTCCTCTCCTCTCCCTTCCATTCACCCAGCCAACCATCCCAGTATTAAGTGAGGCGAGCGACAGAGATATGAATGTGATATTCCCTCTGGTATTTTTAACCGCCGTATTGAATTCGTATAAAACACTTAAGGCTCCTCAGCTTCTGCCTGATGGGAGCCTCTCGCAGGATTATCTTTGAGTCTCCAGAGAGAGCTTCTCGCCTGCCATGAAAAATTTCTGTTTCCTCTCTTACACATCTGTCCCTTCCTACTTCCATCCCAGCCCCATGTCGTATGCTCTTTGATACACGGGGGGGAATTTCACCCGCCCTCACTCATAAAAACCTAATGAAGTTAGAAGGAAAAGTCCATAAAATCTCATTAGGGGTTCACCTCCTGATATTGGATACAAATCAAACTTAGGAGCCCTCCCGAGGATTGGTGTAATGAGTAGTGATAAGTAGTATGTCTTTGGGAAAAGCGTACCATTTCCAGACAAGCGCTAACAGGATGTTTGGTGCGTGTCATGTGAAAAGCACAATAAGACGATGAGCCCCTCACATCACAATGAGTCCCTACATGAAAGTAACAAAAGTAAATGAGGACCAACAGAGAGGCAATAACGATAGGGAATTTACTACCAGAAGAAGAGGCTGTCAAGTGGAGGGATGCAGCAGGTTTGGGTAAGTGACAGATCGAATAATCAGATGTCCAGTGAATGGGGCTTATTGTTTGTCAGTTTACCTCAGCCATTCGTTATTTCACAAGGTTGGTAAACAGCGCGAATAATGCATTGTAAGATAAGATAATAAGATAATTTTATTAGTCTCCCATAGGATAAATCCGTCTTGGCTGAGTTAATTGCGCTATTACTGTATTTTTTTTTTTTAATGGCTATTTATTTTTGTAACTTGTGCGTTGCAAATGGGGCGAAGAATGCAATATCTTTGCAACATTTATGGAATGTTTAAGCTTTATTAGTAAAAAGAAAAAAGCCTATGTTTTAAGTCAATATTAATAAATACATAAAACAATAAATAAAAGCCTTCTTTTGTTATTTCAGCATACAACAACAGCATTTCTTTGGGACCTTTTTTTTTCTTGTGCTCATTTTCAACAAAGAGACAAAACACAAATAGATAACAAAACAAACTATTTAAAACGCAAAAAAGTGTTAAAGTATTGCCTCAATATCTGGCAACAATAAAACACCATTATATTTCTTCTCAATATAAGGGTTTATTTCACAAAGTGCTGCCCATTTCCTGTTAGTGTGTGACTATTTTTGTCGGCACCAGATGTCAAGATGAAGGTTTAGGCTTAAGAGTCCATAATCTGGCTTTTATTGTGAAGTAACAAAGGAAATAGCTGTTGAACTCCCACTCCATCAATCCAATGACAGCTGACAAATAACAGCCTCAGTTACATACAGTAAGCAGACGAGGAAGATTTCAACATTTTGGATTTTTCATCTGGCAGATTTTTGGAAGAAAAAAAGAACATGTTGACAGAGTGACGGGCATGAAACAAATGATTAGTAAGAACTGTGAGACTCACTTTTTATTTACCCAGATTGCATTTGATCTAATCTTGTCATCTCTAGCAATTTTAAATCCTTATACTGACCAAATCTAAACAATTCAACACTGAGCAGAGATTATTTTCTTTGCAGTTTTATATTTCTGAAACTTTAATCCATTTAACTCAAATAGCTGTACTTTCAATGGCTTTTTCTATGGTAATTAGGGCCACTGTAGAATTAAACAACTATTAAACACAATATTGGGCGAGTCAAACCCTGAATAGAAGTTAAGCCGATTCAAAAAAACAAGTGTGTTTCCAAAAACATTCGTTTTCTTTCAATTGGGGATCAGTAATATAACCTTACACAGCTCCCACTGTACCAAATACACCACTGTAACCTTGGTTTTGGTTTTGATGTTGCTCTACCATTGAAAGAACAAACTGATCCTGGAGAGATTGGGAGAGCAATCCAGTGAACTCCTTAGTTCCCCTCACTATCTGCTGCAGGGTTTTTTTTAGATCCACAAAATGTGGACATTAAGGGAATGAAAACATAATGACAAAGGAATAATTCATTAATTGTCTGTTTGCGATGCTATTTTAGAACATTTTCAAGGGAAATGCTTTAAATTAGGTGCAGTCATTCCCATTTATAGAAAAATGAACTGTGCACTCGTTACGAACAGGATATACCATCACACATCAAACTGTAGCTCTTTGGTTTTCGCCACAGTTTTTACATCCCTGTCCTACTTTTCGTGACTACAAGAGCATGTGGTGTGGTGTATTCACAATGAAAAATGGATACTCTTTATGCTTTGATCCATTTAGGAGAAAATGCGGTCTTAAACCTCACATTATTTTTTGCATGATCACCATCACTGTCCCTGAATTAAACCACAAAAGAAGACAGCATTAATGACTATGTCAGGACAGGCGATATATGCAGCATATTAGGCTGTATTATGAATAATAGAGCACTCTGAGAGACTGCTACACTGATCGAACACAACCTTATGAATTATCCTATGATGCGTTTTCATATTTATTTCTGGACCTCTGCTGTTTCTCATGCTTGGGTGAGGTTCATCACTTAACAATCAATTATTAACATGTGTCAGAATGAGGAGTGCTATTACAGGGATTGGGATGCGTGTTGTACAGTTCGGTGGCCAGAGCTGACAACACGTCTTGTACTCTCACTCTCCCCTGCCTGTCGGGGAACTCAGATTTTACGGCAAAATCGGAAGATTTCTGCCTCTTAATTTCTGAATAATGCATCCGGCAGAGCCCGCATTATACCAAAATGTGCATGGGAGTCTGGTGGTACATTAGAAACTTTTCAAACTCCCCATGTAGGCTTTTTGCTAACATTTGCTGTATATAATTAAATGTGATGGATTGTATTATCATTACTTTTGAAGTGAAAAAAGTCAAATGTTTACAGTCAGTCTAAATGACTAAACACAGCATATGGTTTCAACACCTATTTAAACAGTAAACAGCTGTAAGTTTCAAGCTTATTAATATACTTTTCTACTTTTAAATCCCCTAATTACATAAATTTACCAGACAAAGTATTAAACTTTCCCTGCCCTCAAGAATATTAATGCGGCATGCGAGTCAGTCAAGAAGATCATCATCGCTCCCTCTTGCCCATCAGCGACGGTACATATGTAAACAATGGTAAACGCTGTGACCATTAAACAAAGACCGGATTCATTATGCAGAAAGATGATCGCTCGAAATTGTGTTAATTTGAATATCTCATCTATTTGTATGATAATCAGATGCTTGGCGAAAAGTGGCCATGTTTTGATCGGGGCTCCAAAAGGAGCAGAGGATGAGAGAGGAAGGGAGAGGGTGGGTGTCTTAATGCGGATTTTAAATATGCAATATGTGTCTGACCTCGGCGGGCACAGAAGAGGAGGCATGTAAGATTTATAAGTCATATGCAGCACCCCTGATTGACTAAAACACAGGGGAACATTTAGATAATGTAGCTCCACTCCAAACAACTGCTTAAGTCGAAAGTAAAAAAAAAGAAAAAAGAAAAAAAAAGTGCATTGACATCTACTAAAAAGCGTCCTGCTATAGGTTTTTACCTTAAAAATATAACACAGAATTCTCCGAAATCCTATGTTTGATGATTTCTTTAGGTTGTTTTGAGCATCATCTTATGTCATATTTTGTGTATTTGACCTAAATTTAGAGCAAGCAGTGGAGGAGGAGCTGGAGAAGCCTTACCTTTTTTTTTCCAGCAATGGCAATCTGGGTATGGGAGATAACGGAGTGAAAAATGTTGGAAGCAATCCACTCTGCCTTGGAGTAAGACCTTTACGATTTCACCACTTCATTAGGAAGTGGCTAATCTCTCCGCTCGAGAGACCTGATAAGGACTGCACTAATGCAGGGGGAGTCAAAGTTCAAACAGTCTTCGATGTTTTGATGCTTAACTTACTAAAGTTCCTGTATGTTCATTAGACAGCTTTATCAGGAAACTCTTCTCTTACATTCTACCAATATCCATCGAGATTAGAAGAAGTGGGGGTGGCGCAGGTGGGTGGGAAGGGGACGAGGTGCAGACTAGCTCAGCCGTGTGCAGATAAGAGATAGTTGGGGAAAAGAGATGGAAGGATGAGGTACAGGGAGAAAGAAAAACAAGTGGTCAGACTTTCCTTTCCTCTAAAGCGCTCGCTCTTTATCTCGAGTTAGCCTTCAGCCCCCGGCACAGTGTGACATGAATGTATGGTGCGTGTTCGCCTTCATCAGTGAGAGTTTGCATATTTGTCCATGCACATACAAGATGCTGTGTTTATTCTTATGCATCTTCTGCATTTGCATGTTATGCATGCGTGGGTGCGTGTATGCGTGCGTGTGTCTGTGTGTGTTTGTCAGGCCTTGATGTCCTTATGCAGTCACATCTCCATCCACGCGACAACAACACAGGCCTCTCCACTCATCAATTTTGCATTGCAATTTAAAAAAAAAAGCCTATCACAAGTTCCCCATCAGTTTCACATCGGCCCCAGGAGCGCATAAAAAGGCCTATTTATACTGATCCCCTTTCCCTGAAATTGTTTTTCAAAGGGATGATATTATTTTGTGCCCTTCTAGTATCAAAGGCTTGTCAGCACTCCAGAGACCCACCAATATCAAAGTGACACAGGAGCAAGAGGACACATCGAAGAGTGAGGCGGCAAAAATAAAATAAAAAATTATAAATTAAATAAATTAAAAAAATACACATTTAGCATGAACTACTTTGAGATGTTTGGATCCTCTTATTTTTGTTTACTGAATCTGAATCCTGTCACTTTGTGTCAAGCTGCCTGTGGGCTGCCTTTTAATTGGGCCTGACATGTTTCTCATCTCAGACTAACTTTACCAGTGTTCCAACATGCTGTTCGTGCTTCACAGAGGAAGTTGTGAGGAATATAGAGAACAAACTCCAGAGAGTGACTGAATCAAAGGTTACAAAATGTTCAGACATAGAGACGTGGCATGATGTGTTCCAGAACTGTTGCTCAAATACACTTACACTGGGTTTTCACTTCGGTGCATTCAGTGTAAATACCTGGACAAGATATTTTTGAAATGCCTGACTCAGCAGACCCATTCTTGTAGAAGAGTTACTCTGTGTGTCATAGTTTCCCACTGTCGGTTTTGTTGATGTGATGACTTATTTTGTCATGCTACAAGGACAAACCTAAAAATATTTAACAAAATAACCAACACAAATTAGCGTCTAACTGTGAAATGAATGGAACAGCCCCAGTTACTCAGACACCCCCAAATTAATCCAAGTGAGTTTAAATATCAAATATTTGTCTCTACATGCAAAACTACACACACAACAACATCCCCACTGTGAAACATGGTGGTGCTTTGGGAATCCATTCCTTGCTTTGAGCCTATGCCCTATTGCATGTTGCTCTACCCATGCAATTCTTCAAAAAACATGAGGTCTGAGGTTGCAATGGCAAAAAGGTGAAACAGGTGTGACCTTATTAAAAAGTAACCAGTGAAAAGCCTGCACTTGTTCTACCAACAACAGTGATTTATCTTAACATAGAGCAATGAATACGCTTTTACCTGTTGTATTATGGATTGATTGTATTTATTTCAGACAGACATTATTTGCAGTGTTGTTATATGCAGTTATCACAGGCACCAGCCACATAGGAGAAACTATGACCTGCTTTTCTTTGACAGATCCATCAACGAACAGATAACTGTCTTGTTGGACTTTAGCTCTTTTACAGGCGTCCTGTCAAATAAAGAAAAGAGGAAGTGAAGGCGTCTTAGAGCTTTTATTCTGGCCTTTCTGTCAACCCATATGACTGCACCTAAGTGTATCTGTGAGCAGATAACAAATGAGGGTGCCAACTGGGCCACAAAATGCTGCAGAGATAATCTGTTATCAGTGAGCCTCGTTGATCCCAGAGAAAAGAAATAGGGCTTAGAGGGCGAAGTGTCAACACCCTAGATATCGGTACATACCTAGCCTTGAAATCAAAGCTAACGTGGCAGCACTGGCTCACTACTTCGCCTTGTATCTTCACAGAAGTGACATTGCTGCACTGTAAACTAAAGCATCTCTCAAATGTTAGCACTGGGGAAGGCATAGACGTGACTATGTACCACTTTACAGTGGATACAGTGGATCTTGTTAGAACACTGAAAGGGTGTGGTGACCCCTTTTTTCAGTAACGAGTAATCTAACACGTTATTTTAAATCCAGTAGTCAGACTACCGTTACTTATCGAAATCACTTTGCATACTGTGCGCTACTATTTTCTTTGGTAATTAAATTTTATTTCCTCCATGCATCTTGGGGAGCGACCGTTTCTATGCGGCAGCTATCAGTAGCAACAGAAACGTAAACAATTGGCACATGTGCATTTCGTTGCTGGAAAAACAGGAATTATTTTGAGTTTCTTTCGCCAAGTCCGATTATTATAAGCAGCTTTGGGCTTGTTTCTTTCATTCTAAAGTCGCTTCCAATTTAATGAGTGGCGGGTTGTGCTTTTTGGGCTTGGAAATAGCAGACACAAACTCTTGTCCTTACTGTAGCAACTAAGGTAAAGCTGTCAAAAACTGTTTGTGTAATCACACTTTACAGAGACAGATTCATATCTTCTTCACCTGAATTTTCAAATCTCTAGGCTACCCGAAGCAACAGGAAACATTTCACGAGAAAAGAGCTCACTTATTCCATGCACTGACCCTTCAGCTGTTTTTTTAGATTAAAGAAAAAGTAATAATTTTAGCAGCATTCTGGTTCTAGCTAGCAAGTTTGTTTTACCAGAATTTTACGTATCCAATAAAAAAAGTTAGAGTCAGCATAATAGACTGCCTTAATGCTTACATTTTGAGCCATGTACTTCCACATTTTGTGCATGCTACAGCAAATCCCTGAGATAACATTTGATATAAATGCACAAAACAACAGTTTCAGCCTGCACTGCCTGCTGCCGAAATGCTATATTGATTCACTGACACTGATAGACTATTGCCTGATAGCAGTGGTGACTATTTCCCAATATGCCTAGAGGTTTCCATGCTTCCTTCAGTTACTTAACAAAAGTTTATGTTGAAAATTAGTTTTTGTAAATTACTTAGGTTGGACTCTTCCCACCATGGTTGCAAGTTTAAATGTTTTGAAGTCCTTCAAATGAAATGCTAGAGAAAGTTTGGGCATGACAAGTGTTTTCTGTCTGTTTGAAGAATAAAATGGCACAGGACCTGTTGCTAACAGCTCCTGCTAAGTTTCACTTAAAGAAGGCTACACATGCTCCTAGCTTACAAGAAAAATGCATTTGGCAGTTTGGAAATATTTCCAGCCAGGAACAACACAGACTGTCATGGATAGGAGAACCAACTGTCACATGAAGTTAACGCTGTTTTGAAACTACACTTGGCAAACCACAAGTGGTATGACTGTAAAGCAGCTAAATGCAGGCTCTATCCGGGCAGACAGCCCAACTAATTAAACAGCTTGTTATACAAGTGTTGCTGGCTAAAAAGCAGAATTACAACAATGACTAAAATTCTGCGTAAAAAGCATTTGGGAGCTACTAGAACATTTAGCAGATGTTAATGTTCTTCCTCATCGATGACTTAAAATATGAGAAACAAAAATGCTATATATAACATATAATGAGGGATTATGTAATAATCCATTGACATTTTCCACCACTCTGGACAATTCTTGCTTTATTGTTTAGCAATAGCAATCATCATCATATTTTGTTTTAAATATTTATTTTTAGGATGTAAAAATAAATACATTGCTTTGAATACAAATTGTATAAGCATAGTAGAATGACATAAAACATGACATTACTAATGTGCATGCATAGTAATTTTTACTATCTTTAAACAAATGTATTAGCATATGAAACCTGAAGTGTTCTTTCCTCTGTGTTGACATGTTTTAATTGATCTTAGTGCTGTTACTTCACATGATCCAGAAGAAAAACCTTGGATCAATCCCTTGCCTATTTTGAAAAGGCTGCTTCAGTACTAAATGGTTTCAATATTACAATGACTTGCCATAATGTTTTTCTAGTTTAAACTCCATTATAATTCAATCTGAGATGTTTAAATGACAAACTATTTTTACAGTTATTGGGTTTATGGTGTTATAAAACTCAGATATACAGAAAATGTATCCATATAATATAAGACAAATTTTCATTTCTATTTTGCACATATGTTAAGGTATTTTCTCTTATAATGTGAATTTTTATATTAAGAAAAAAATAACATAAATTTACAGCCACCTCTAAAGTTGCAGCCTGGAAGCTGGATCTTTAGAAGTTCTCTGAATCAAAGTGGAGTTGTGAGGCTAATCAAAGGGCTCTAAATAACTCCATCTCCCAACACACGCCATAGGAGGATTAAAAATCCACTAGTCAGAACTGGGTTTCTTCGATCTGCGGGCTGCTAGCGCCTAATGAGAACTCCCAGAAGCTCCAGATCACAGCTGAGCTGCTGGGCACAGCAGGCTCAGGCCCCTCTTTAAATCCTAAAGAGATCCTATCAGGACAAGATGAAAATAGATATTGCCCTCTCTGGGTGTCAGATGATTAAAAGAACGGCAGAGGATTATAGAGACTAGTTTGGATGTTAGTTCTCCAATGGGAGGAAAAACAGACTACAGATGCAGTGTTCTTGTTTCTAT